>CM028129.1:607605000-613562500 GCA_016271365.2 Neoceratodus forsteri
AAACAGCACATGAGGATGGTGAATCACTAGTTAATGAATTCTTTAAGGAGCGGATGTTTTGAACTAAGAAATCAATTGATGCAACAGTTCATAGAAACTCAAGTTACAACTTCAGTAGACAACCTATTATCAGAGATGGAACAAAAATCATTGTAACAAGGACTAGTGTAATGGAAAACAATGCCATGGCAGAAGTAATCTTTCTTGCTCAAAAGTGCAAGGAGAAATTTGACCTGTCACAAGTAATGGAACATCGTGTGACAGAAGAATGTCTCTCAATATTCAATCCTAATGGAACTATGGTCAAAGTGCAAAAATCTAAGTTAGTTGAAAAGTTGAACCTGGTTGCATTACATCTCATCAGTAACGTCATTGCTCTGGTAGACATGGGATTCATTTGGAAGCTTGCCACTCTTTTTGCAGAGGATAGAGAAAAGCATGATAAGACTGACTTCACATGGGCAGATTATGCTCATAACTTATGTGCACTTGTCCTGATTCAACACCCTAAACCTTATGAGATTGTCTTTATGAATAATTCATATGACTTGGAGATGAGCATCAAAGACAGTGAGCATGAATGTAGGACAACATGCACATCATACACAGGAGGGACACATTATATATATAATATATATATATATATATATATATATACACACACACATATACATACATATATATATATATATATAAAGAAAGAAGATAAGCTGCCTGCTTCAAATGAGTTCCACAGCATGTTCAGAACCCCAGGCAACAAAATACCTATCCAGCAATTCCTGATGGGTGAATTCAGGGTGTTTTCACATCAACATCCAGCCATCCAATGTCTATATTCTTTGAAGAGCAACTGTTGGAATCTGTCCTCTGAAGATGAGCATGGTCAAATTAAAGAGTTCCAATGTCATCACATAGAAGCAGACATGATAATTCTCTATATATACTCACAACTGAGGAAGAATGGAGTAAAGGATGTTGTTGTACTTGATGCAGGAGACACTGATGTGGTAGTCCTAGCTGCATATGTATCACAGTGTTCTTGACTTGAAGAGGAAGAAGTACATATTTGACTGCAAGGCACTGTGTTCAGAAGAATTTGCTCAAGTCATTGTACTTCTTCATATTCCCATGGAAGCAGATGCAGTCTCAGGATTCTTTGATGATGGAAAGAAGTCAGTATTTCAAAGTGCAGTGAAATCTGAAGCAGCACATATGTTGTTGTTAGTTGTCGTAAAGAGTCTCCCAGTGACACCGAATATTCTCGACAACATTGCAAAGTTCACTATCACATTTGTCTATCGAGATAGTATTAGCAAGATGATAGCTGAAGCTCTGGCATTGAAGTGGGACAAAATTAAGAGAAAGTCAACCCAGAGAATACCTCCTGACTGTGATTCACATAATTTGAAGGTGAAGTGAGTTAACTACCATGTGTACATCCTGCTCAACTATGACAAGCCTGATGTTCCACCATTACCGCTGGACTATGGTTGGACTCTCATTGAAGGGAAATGTCAACCTCTCTGATACGCAAAGGCACCTCTACCAAAGAGCTTCAGGGATATTGTAGCACAAGAGTACTTCTCAACAGCTGGAAAACATGATGCAGAATATGATACAGAATCTGATACCGACTATGATTCTGATAATGACTCTGAGAATAACATGGAAGATGAAAATGAGTAGGAGATTTTGGGCATGTTCAAATGAAGACATCACTTAAAACATTAATTGGAGAATGTTATGACAGCAAAAAGGTTTCGAACATTATGGATATTAGATAATTGTACAATCTGACTAATATTACCAAACTAGAACTTTTCAATTAAAAATGCTACTAACTGTGCAAAACCACGTTTTGTAAAAATAAAATGTGGCTATTTTCTGACACTGAAAAACAACATGCATTATATACTTAGGTTTAGGAACACACATTTCAAGTTTTGGGGTGGGGGAATGGGATTTTATCAATCATTATTGTGGAAATTTGAGAACATGTTCTCATGGTATCTTTGGCTTCAAGACAAAAACATTTTTATTATGATAAATTAAGTCCTTGACCCTCAAAAGCCCATCTAGACACCAAATACAGATTTATATGACAAATATGAGCTGAGATAAGCAATTTTAGAGCTTTTTTGTGGCCATCTTGAATTTGGCCACCTAGCAGCAATTGCTCAAATTTTTGAGAGGGTCCCTCAAGCCCATCTTTTTTAGCACAATTCATTCATATAAAAACACCTTCAAAGCTTTGTCCACATAAATTGGTTACAGACTCTTATTATTTTTCCTTTACTATAAATGAAACAGTACAAAATGAACATGAACAAGGTTTATCAGACAGGTAAAACATTTGACAAAAAGTTCATAAGGATGAGGCGGGGAATCTGTCTCATGAGTACAAGCAATAGTACTTGCAATGGTGAGGGCACCTTGGGATATAGAGCTGAAAGAAGGAGTGCTGATGGGGGGGGGAGGAAAGCACAGACAAGTGAGGAAGGAAGATGAGAGGGAGAAGGTTTGGCCAGGTGGATGGAGGGGTGAGGAGGAGGAGGAGAAAGAGGGAATGAGGGTCAGTTGAGGAGTGGGGAAGGGTTATGACTCAAGGTCAGCCGCAGGAGGTAGCAGTGTGGTCATGCAGCAGAGAAGAGAGAGTGCATTTGGAAGAGGTGGAACAAATGGTTAGGGGGAGAGAGTTCCACAGTTTTGGAAAGTGGACAGAGAAGGCAGCCTGACCAGCAAAGGATTTAACATAACAGTAATACAACAAAGTCACACATTAATTCTATATCTCTTCCCCAGTATCAGTCATTCCCCTAGCTTTATTTTGATAAGTGAATAACTATTTAATTGATCTTGGCCAGTTCCGCAGCTTATTGCTTGGTAACTTATTTTTGTCAGTTTATTAGACATAATTGTCCTCTTTATCATTGTTACTCTTATTCCATTTCTATGAACTTTATATTCTGTATTTTTGTGTTTGTTATCCTTTCCCCTTTCCCCTTCCCCCAGGACACATCTGAAAATGAGCTGTTACTAGTTCAGTAAGTCTTTTCTTGAAAAACCTTTGAAATAAATAAATGTCCTATCACATTAATGTATTAGCAGTCCTTGTGGCTCTGACAAGAGTTTGTTTACATATGGCCACAAAACGCAGTAGGAGAAGTCTCTTTTGCTTTTTGCATAAAGAAGATACTGCTGAGGCTTGACGTGGACCAACAGATGAGTGGGAGAAGGTACTGTACTGTATATATCAAAAAGCAGATGTTGGGTCTGCAGCTGGCTAATTTACATGTAGTATACGTATGATAGTGTGGTGAAGTTGATTATAAGGTCCAGCCCAGTGCAGCTGCTGTGAAACACACATATGAACACCAGAGAAGTCTTTGTCAGAACTATTATATAATCAAATAATGATTCAAGATGGCCATGAGTGTACAACAACATTAATTTAATGTTCCTTTCCCCCTCAAGAAAATACTTTTAAAATGAATTCATCAAGTTGAGAAACATATAAACATAGAATTTGAAGACAGATAAGGACCGCTTGGCCCACCTAGTCTGCCCATTTCCCTACCTAACGGATAAGCCACAGATCCTAGTTAACCAACAGCCTACTTCCTCCTACCCCCCCACTAGAATTGCCTTATGTCTGTCCCATGCATTTTTGAATTCCTCCTCTGTTTCTGACTCTATGACCTCCTCAGGAAGGCTGTCCATGTGTCCACAACCCTCTCTGTGAATAAATACTTCCTCACGTGACCTCTGAGCCATCCCCCCTCTATCTTCAAATTGTGTCCCCTTGTTTTTGCACATCTCTCTTTCTGAAAGATGCTACCCTCTTGGACTTTGTTGAGTCCCTTGAGGTATTTGAAAGTTTCTATCATGCCCCCTCCTTTCCTCGAGGCTATATATCTTTAGTTCCTTTAGTCTTTCTTCATATGTCTTCTGATGCAGACCGTCGTCATTGTTGGTTGCCCTCCTCTGGACAGCCTCCACCCTGTCTATGTCTTTGCAGAGATGGGGTCTCCAGAACTGTACACATTACTCCAGATGTGGTCTTACCAACTGTCTGTACAGAGGGCCAACAACTTCCTGTTTTCTACTGGTGATGCCTTTCCTTATGCATCCCAGTATCCCTCCAGCCCTCCTTACTGCCTTCTCACATTGCTGGCCCACATTTAGGTCATCTGATATGACTACCCCAGGTCCCTTTCCATTTTTGTTGTTGTCAGTATCTCACCCCCCATTGTGTACTCTTCCCCTGGGTTTTTGTTTCCCAGGTGCATTACTTTGCACTTCTTTGCACTGAATCTAAGCTGCCATACATTTGACCATTCCTCCAACCTTGCCAAATCCCTTTTCATCCTTTCCACCCCACCTTGTGTATCAAATCTGTTGCAGATCTTTGTGTCATCTGCAAAGAGACATACTTTCCCTTCCAGTCCCTCTGCAATGTCACTTATAAAGACATTAAAATGACCGCCCCAGTACTGAACCCTGCGGACCCCACTAGTAACCCTCCTTTCTTCACTGTGGACTCCATTTACTATTACCCGCTGTGTCCTGTTGTCCAACCAGTGTTTTATCCAGGCTACCACCCTAGGACCCACTCCCAGGATGGCTAATTTGTTTATTAATCTTTTGTGCAGGACTGTGTCAAATGCCTTACTAAAGTCTAGGTAGGCCATGTCCACAGCCCTCCTGGTCTACTGCTTTGGTCACCCAGTCAAAGAAATCAATTAGATTTGTCTGACATGACCTTCCACTGTGAATCCATGCTGCCTTGGGTCCTGTGCCCCACTGGCCTCTAGGTACTCAACAATTCTTTCCTTCAGAAGTGATTCCATCAATTTCCCTACCACTGAGGTCAAACTGACAGGTCTGTAGTTTCCTGCCTCTGTCTTGCTCCCACTTTTGTGAAGGAGAATCACATCCACCCTCCTCCAGTCCTCAGGTACCACACCATCCTCCCATGATTTATTAAAAAGGGCAGTCAGTGGTGTTATTAGTTCTTCCCTTAGTTCTTTTAAAATTCTGGGGTTAATCCCATCAGGCCCCATTGCATTATCCACCTTCAGTTTTAAGAGTTCTTTTAGAACACTTTCTTCTGTGAAAGGCTAATATCAACCCCCCATCCAGCGTGCTTCTATTGACTGGATTAGGTATTTCCCCCTGCTTTTCCATTGTGAATACTGAGCAGAAGTATTCGTTAAGTATCCCTGCTTTTTCACTGTCGCTTTCTGCCCAACCACCTTCCTCTTTGTTCAGCCTCAGTTTCCCTGCTTTAGTCTTTCTTTGCTCCCTAGTGTACCTATAAAAGGTTTTATCCCCTTCTTAACTGAGTTGGCTACCTTTTCCACAGTTTGGGCCTTTGTTATTCTGACTGCCTTACCCGCTTCCTTCTGCTTTAACTGGTAGAGTTCTCTGTCCTGCTCCTTCTGTGTTTCCATATACTTCCTGAATACTATCTTTTCCCCCTTACCTTCCCCACTACTTCTTTTGAGAACCATAGTTTTTTTTCTTTCTTTTTGATTTGTTTATTTGCTTCACACAAAGACTTGTTGCCTCTGTGATGGCGGTTTTGATGTTTCCCCATTGCTGCTCCACCCCAACTTCTTGCCTGTTTGTTAGTGCTTTTCTGAAGAACTCTCCTATTTTGACAAAATCAGCCCTCCTGAAGTCCAGTACCTTCACTTTTGTGTGGCTTGACTCTACAGCTAAGTTTATCGTGAACCACACTGTTTGGTGGTCACTTGTTCCGAGATGGCTACCCACTTCAAGATCAGAGATCCTATCTCCATCCCCTTTTGAGAGTACCAGGTCTAAGATTGCTCTCTCCCGAGTGGGTTCCAAAATTAGCTGTCTGAGGCATGCCCCCTGTAGAACATTGAGAATGGCCCTGCTCTTGGATGTGGCTGCAGCAAAGGTGCTCCAGTCAACATCTGGCATATTCAGGTCCCCCATTTGCAATATCTCCCCTTTCTCTGCCATCCCAAGGATGCCTTCCATCATTTCCTTGTCCATTTCCTCCCCCTGAGACGGGGGTCTGTATACAACCCCTGTGTGGATTGTGGAGCCATTTCCAGTCTCCAAGGTGACCCACAGTGCCTCCTCTCCTCCCTGTTTACCTTTTAGTTCTGTTGCTTTTATCCCTTCTCTTACATAGACAGCTACTCCTCCTCCTCTTCTTCTTCCCTCCCTGTCCATCCTGTAGATTGTGTACCCCAGTATATTGACATCCTAGTCATGGTTTTCTGTGTATCATGTTTCTGTGATTGCCACAATATCCAGGCATCCCTCTTCCATCAAGGCCACCATTTCAGGTAGCTTTTTACCTAGACTACAGGCATTGGTACTCATTACCCTCCTTTTTTTATGGCTTTATTTCTTTTTGCCCCATCCCTGTCCCTACTGCCTTTGTCTTTTTCTCCATTTACCCCTGCCCTTCTTCCTATCGACTGCTCTATTTTGGTGTTTACCTCACTAATTACCCTGATTTTTTGGGCGGGGCTAGTATTTCCCTTCTTCTCTTCAGTGCCTCTCCCCTTGGCTCATTTAAATGCTTGCCACTGAAGCATTTAAACTTATCACCTAAGATCCTGGTTCCCCTCCAGGATAGATGCAGACCATCATGCCTGTATAGGCCTGCATCCCTCCAGGTGGATCCCCAGTCCCCAATGAAGCCAAATTCCTGAGCTCTGCACCAGCTTTTCAACCAGTCATTGAATCCCATGGTGCAGAGTGCCCTAGCCTCATCCATGCCATAGACAGGTAGCACTTCCGAGAAAGTTACCATGTGTGATACTTGTCTAAGGCCCCTTCTCAACTCCACAAACTCCTGTTGCACTGCTCTGATCCTATTGTCAGCCAGGTCATTCTTTCTTAGGTGGATAATGACATCCAGCTCCCTCCCCCTTTCTGCTGCTCCCATGATCCTGAGGATTCATTTCCTGTCCCTCCAAGCCTTGGCACCGGGCAGGCACCTTACCTCCCTTTCCCCTCCCTCCCCCAGTTCTACCCTCTAACAATTGAGTCCCCCACTAAGTGTTGTTTCCTATGCTGTCCAGAAACAATCACCTACAACTCTTACCCTCCACCCTGGGGAGTGCCTTCCTTCCTTTCAGACACCTATTTCACAAAGGTTAAGCAGCAGGTCTAGTCACAACTGACTGCAGATATCTCCCAGCTACAGTTCCTCCCTGGCAAATTAAAGTTAAAACTAAGAAAAGTCCACCCCAAAAACACAATCAATACTAGTTACTTACACTGGTCCAAAAAGTAATAATTCAGTTCAGTGTAGTATAGAAAATAACCTCCTTGATTCAAGGAAGCTGTGGCTGCTTTATCACTCTCCCTGTCTTCAATATGAGAAGGAGACTGCAACATCTCTGAGACAAACAAATCTTTTCAGCAAAAAATAAATAAATAAAATAGGGGCAAACAGTAATTTTGCTTAGCCTAATGATAAAAAGTCACAAAAATTTAAGCACCTCCTGTAATAATTTCACAGACGATATACCCTGTAAGAAACATTTCACTACAGAGAAAAATAAAGCAGTAGCAGAAGATATACCTTGTAAAAGACAATTTGAATCAGAAGATTACAGCAGTAATCTATTAGCACACACCTGTAGGCACACCTTGTAATAATGCAGCAGAAGGTATACCCAGCAAAAGCAATGTGAATCAGAGAAAAATAAAGCAATAAAATGTTAGCAACAAACAGTAACAATCCATGTGTGTACAAAATAAAAACAACAACACACAGCAAATCTGCCTAGCCAAAAGTCTTAATCCTTTCTCTTACTCTGGTAAGGTTCTTAGTTCTGTCCTTTCAAGCAAGCTAGAAGGAAAGAGCTCAGGTGAAGCTAGGTGCCTTGGCCAGCAAACCTGGCCTTCCACCTGGAAAACATGAAAAAGAAGAATCCAACATATTCCTAGGAGTCTGACCCCCCTCACCCTTCACATGAACTTGACTAAGACAGGCCTGCTTGATTGACTTTTTTGCGTTACTAACCCAGACCCTGGCAACACCATCAGTGACTCCCACATCTTGGTATGTTGGAATTTTGAAGACAGATGGAGTCATAAGTCCATCAAGTCTGTCTCCCACACTGTGTGGCTATTTAACATCCCATATATTTTTCCAGTTCCTTTTTGACTTTACATCCTTTTTTGTAAACAGGGGCCTTGGGACTGCTTCTTTCCAGTTAATTGGTACCAGTCCTAAAGGGAGGGATTTATTAAATAGGATCAAAAATGGGTTACATTCACTATGGGCAAGGTTTTTGATGAAACATGGTTGAAAACCATAAGATCCACCAGCTGAATTTTGTTTAAGGGATTTAATAATGTCCAAGACCTCCTCAGATGTGAAGCCTGTTATTATATTTTTGTCTGTGTTCTGTGGTAAGGAAAATTAATCTTTTATGTTAAATACATTTCTAAAATATGTATTAAATGCATCTGCTATATCAAGAGGACAATTTTATGTTGAAACATTTACTACTGGCAGACATATGGAGTTATTATTTTTCTTTATGTTATTAATGTTTGAGGAAAAGGCTTTTTGATTCCATTTTGTCATTGCAATTCTAAGCTCCAGATTGCATCTTTCAGTCCTAATCCTAATGACCTCCTCAGGGATAAGGATAGAGAACGCAGGTCAGTTCTTGTTCTCTTTGATCTCTCTTCAGCTTTTGACACTGTAGATCACATTGTGCTTCTTGATCACCTTAGAGAGTATTGTGGACTCACCAGCACTGTCATCAACTGGTTTGAGTCCTATTTCACTGGCAGGAAGCAGCTGGTAGTGATATGGAATTTCTCCTCCTCCCCAAGGCTCCTGCCTTGTGGAGTACCTCAAGGGTCGATCTTGTCACCGATGCTATTTGCAGTGTATATGCTGCTCTTGGGAGAGCTCATTAGGTGATACAATGTGGATCTTCACTGCTATGCAGATGATACCCAATAGTATTTGTCCTTTTTCCCTGGAACATCAGACAGCATGAAAGTGCTTAACATCTGCCTGTCCAGATCATTGACTGGATGTCCTCCAGCTGGTTGTGACTGAACCCTGATAAGATGGAGGTGCTGGTGGTTGGGTTGGGTTGAGGGCAAAACAGGACCGCCTCTGGTGGGGCCTCAGATCTTTTTCTGTGACCTATGCTATTGATAGCCTCCTCTAGGGTGTGAGATCTTGGCATGATCCTGGATGACAGGTTGACATTTGAAGCTCAGGTGTCATCTGTTGTCCAAAGTGTTTTTTATCACTTGAGAAATATCACCAAGATCAAACCCCTACTTCCGCCTGAAGACCTGTCCACATTAATTCATGCCTTTGTGACATCCAGGCTTGATTACTCTAATGCTCTTTACTTTGGGGTCTCGGAGGTACCCTCCACCAGCTGCAGCTGGTGCAGAATGCTGCTGCCTGGTTACTGACTGGCCTTTCTAGGTTCAGTCACATGATCCTGGTTTTGTGGGCTCTGACCTGGCTGTCGGTCAGGTGGAGGGTTATCTTCAAGATGAGTTTACTCACCTATAAGGCCCTACATGGACTAGACCCTGGCTATCTGGCTGACCTTCTGACACCAGCTATGTTGTCAGATCCCTCCTTTCCTCAACCAGGGGCCTCCTTGAGGTACCCAGGACCCGACTTAAAGCTGCCAGAGTTGGGCTTCTAGCATCGACAGCCCGGTCCTGTGGAACACTCTTCCACCCAACATTAGAGAGGCCCCAATGGTTGAGTTTTCCAAGAGTGGTCTCAAGGCCCATTTATTTTCATTGACCTTCCCAGCTGATGTGATTTAACCAGCTTTTAGATCTGATTTTAATTGTATCTACTGTTTTAATGGTTATTACTGGTATTTATTATTTTTGTTCTTGTATTGTGTTTTGGTTTTACTTCTCCTGCCTCTGTGTGTTAGGCGCCCAGAGCCTCCGGGAATGGGTGCCTTACAAATAAACTTTGCCTTGCCTTGCCTATGATCTTTTTGATTTTTTCTGTTCAATTTTGTCATCCATTGGGGATCTTTCCTTTGTTTGTTACGTATTAGTTTGTTTGGGACATACCAGCCTCAGCAATTTTTAGTATTCTACAAATAGTAGTCCAGCAATCTTCCACTGTTTTATCTAGTAGAATTTTCTCCTAATCTACTGTATTTAGTAATTTTTGAATATTTTGATTGCCTTGTTATAATTTTTAATATATGTTTTCAGACAACCAGAGACATTTTTAATTGTGTAACTAAAAGTTAACACGTGGTAATCTCTGTTGCCCAGTGGTTCTTTAACCATAACCTCAGAAATACCATGGTCAATATTTGTTATAACGAAGTCTAGTATCCTGGAAAACAGCACAGATGGTCCCTCTTTTTAAATCAGGTGATCTCTGTGACCTTAATAATTATCAGCCCATAATATTACTACCTGTTCAATCTAAGTTACTTGAAAAATTAGTTAACGTGCAGATAAGACAACACCTGGACATTTCTAACATTCTCAGTCCCACACAATTTGGCTTTAGGCAAAAACACAGCACACTGTGCTTGACACTAAACATCATATCAGCACAGTCTTCTTGGATCTGAGTAAGGCCTTTGATATTGTGGCTCATACAATACTTCTACACAAGCTAAAAGACATCGGCCTAGACACTACCATCATGCAATGGTTCTTGTGTTGCCTTACAGATAGGCAGCAACAAGTAAAAGCACAAGGTGACCACTCCCCTCTCAAAACCCTACCTAGAGGACTACCCCAGGGATCCATACTTGAGCCCTCACTATTTGAAATTTATATAAATGACATAGACACTAATGTAAGGATGGTAAATGTTCATCTCTTTGCTGATGATCCAGTACTATATGTCACCAGATTTTCCCTTGAGCTTGCTTGTACAGACCTGCAATATGACTTTAATCTACTCCAACAAAATCTCTTCTATCTCAAATTTTTGCTAAATGCAAAAAAAAAAGCTCATGCTTCTTTCCCACCATGCTAAAGTTACAAATGTGACTACCTCCAGTTGTACCTTTCAGATAATGACCCTTCTTGGAGAATTGTTCAAGGATGTGGATAAATTTAAATATCTTGGGTTTTGGCTTGCTTGTCAGCTATCATTCACTGCCCACACTGAGGAACTTTCTAAGAAACTAAAACAGAGACTAGGCCTTTTCTTTAGAACTAAGCACCTTCTTAACTACGAAGCAAAAATAAGGCTGGTCCAGACAACCATTCTTCACCTCATCGATGATGTTGATTTTCTTTATAGTCAGTGTTCCAAATCAACCCTTGCTAAATTGGACACATTTTACCAGAGCGTGCTAAAGTTCATCACCAATGTCCCCTTCAGAACTCAACATTGTTCTCTTTATGCATAACTTGGCTGGTCCGCGCTTAACACAGAAAGACTAAAAAATGCCACATTATGGTCCTATAGAGCTATCCTAATCAAAATCCCTCCCTATATCACAGAACTCTTCAAGTGCACACCAGGCAATTACTCACTGAGGAGATACTCTTACATATTCCTAGATATACCTAGGGTAGAGTCCTACTATGGCAAATCAGCGGTCAGCCATGCTCTCCTGGCACTATGGAATACTCTACAATGCTCCTTGAAACTTACTAAAATTATCTGCCTGCAGACCTTTAAGTCCTTGCTGGACTGCTTTTTGCCAGAGGAGTGTAATTGCTATTCTTACTCTGTACACAACTCTCCTTTGGGGATGACTACTTTGTGTTGCATCACCTATATAGAGCTTGAAACTCTGTATATATCTTGATGTAGATTGTTATTTTTTTTCCCACTGCTTCTTCTGTAGTGCCACCTTAGACCTTCTTCTGTTGTGCCACCTTAGATCATCTCTGATTGCAATGTATAATTTTATTGTACTTAAACAACATATGTATTGTAATGTTTTTTCTCTGTTTGAGTCCAACCAGGACCACCTTGTAAATGAGCTTGCTCAATGGTGCTATTCCTGGTAAAATAAAAATGAGTGATTGATTAATAGTATATTGCCACCTCTGGTAGGTGATTTAACATCCTGATCCAGGTCTGTAGCCAAGGGTGAATCCAAGAAAATTGCTTCCTGGGAAGAGTTGTCAATGAGGATTTCCCACTCAATCCCTGGGAAGTTGAAATCACCAAGCATTATTGCCTCTGATGTTTCTGTAGCTACATTTATTTCATTCTATATTTGTGAGGTGTACTCTGAGCTGCTAGAAGGAGGTCTATTAATACTTCCAACTGTAATGGTATATTTTTTAGAGAGCTGGAGTTGAATCTAAATTGTCTCTTTTTCTGTAGTTGGAGTCTTCTCTAGTGTAATCTCAACAACCCCCTGGTTTTGCTGAATGTAAAAACACACTCCTTCACCCTTCTTATCACATATATTTTCATAAAACAACTTTTACCCAGGGATTTCTCTGGACCAGGAATTAGCTTTGTCCCACCAGGTCTCAGTAATAGCAATGAGGTCTATCTTTTTCCTTAGAATTAAGATTTCTAGTTCAGATTTCTTGATAATGTTGAGGCTACATGCATTTTCTAACAGAAATCTGAATTCCCTAAAGGTGGGTTGACTGGTGGAAGTGGGAAGCATTTCCTCTTGCCCCTCTTCTATAAGTTTAAAGTATGGGATATATAGCTTTCAGTCTTTTTCCCCAATAGTGAACTGCCTCGTTTATTAAATGTAATCCATCCCAACTGTACAGCCCATAGTTGGATTCATATGTTTCCCAGTGGATAAGTCATTTCAATCCATTCTCTAAGGTCCATTTTCTTAACCACTCATTGATGGATTTGACTTTTTTATTGTTGAAGTTTCTTAATCTGGGTATTGGTAGTATTTCAGAATAGCATGCTTCACAGTCCCTTTTTTTCTAGAGCTTTATTTAGATTCATAAAACCCATTTTGATGTCCTCGATTGTTGAACCATGTACATTATTTGTTCCCACATGTACTACAACTAAAGGTTTTGGGCCAGCATTTTTCAGTACTAAGTCAACTTGGTCAGTAATGTCAGTGATTTTAGCTCCCCTATAACTGCTGTATGTCCAAGTCTCTTTATCAGGCTTATAGATCTGCCTGTCACAATATTTTAGTATAGAATCACCTATCATAAATGTTTGTCTTTTGGTGGTGGTGTTAGTTGGGACCTCAGTAGTAACCATAGACTCATGTGTTCTGATATTAGATTCACTTGAAATATCAATTAAAACCTCAGACAGTGGTGTATTAACATTAATTTCAATATTGTCATCATGTGAGAAGTTGTGTAGCACTGACAATTTGTTAGTTAAGGGTATATCCTCAGAGGGAATGCTATAGGTGGAATTATTACAGTTCCCCTTTTTTTTTTTTGTTTGTGGCGGCAACACAGTCCAGTCATTTTTGTTAGAGTCAGATATTTCCATGCATTTTCTTTTATTTAATCTAATTTTGTTGATTTCAAGATTCACCCCCTCATTATCCTGTAGTGGTTGACTCTTTAGATTTGTTTCCATTACATTCTAGGAACATTCAAGCTTGTCCAGCCTACTACTAAGCAGTTACAACTCCTGAAGCATTTTGTTATTAAAAAGGCACTTATCGTAAATAAATTCACCTTTTATGATTTACTTTGAAATTATTTTGTACATTAGGCAGGTAATACATTTAAATCCAGTGTCGCCATCCATAGTTATTATTGTATCAGCCATTTGTGAAATTGAATACAAGATACTTAAAAACAAGGGTAAATGATATCTAATAAATACTAAGAGGGAACCTAGGAGGAACCAACTAAAAGAATCAGGGTAAAAATGATTTATATCAAAAAACCAAGATAAAAACAAAGTAAAACAACCATTTAAGATGGTAAGGTAAATATTTCTTTTGTATCTACTCCTTCTTCACTCTCACAAAGATAACTACTATCTCACATTGGGTAAATTGCAGTTAACATTTGGTCAATAAATTAAATTAATTGGGTCCTTAAAGAACTAAGAGAGGTGGTGGCTGAACCTCTTGCTATCCTGTTTAGCTGATCACTAGAAACAGGGGAGGTACCCAAAGACTGGAGGATAGCAGATGTAGTCCCCTTATACAAAAGTGGGAACAAAGAGGAAGCCGGGGAACTACAGACCAGTCAGCCTCACCTCAGTAGTGGGGAAGATCATGGAAGCACTACTGAAGGAGAGATTGGTGGAACATCTGGTTGTCAATGGACTACAGGACCCAAGGCAGCATGGTTTCACCAGGGGAAGGTCATGTCAGACCAACCTCATTGAATTTTTTGACTGGGTGACTAGGGAGGTGGATCTGGAGAGGGCAGTGGACATGGCCTATCTGGACTTCAGCAAGGCCTTTGACATTGTGCCACATAGAAGACTATTGCACAAACTGGGGAATATGGGTGTGGGCAGAACAGTAGTGTGGTGGGTAGGTAACTGACTGGGCAGCAGGACATAGAGGGTGGTGGTAAATGGCTGTCACTCCACAGAGGGAAGAGTGACCAGTGGGGTATACAGAGATCAGTGCTGGGACCGGTACTATTCAATATCTTCATCAGTGACATTGGCAGGACCTAGAAGGCAGAATTTCACTGTTCGCTGATGACACAAAGCTCTGTAACAGAGTAGACACACCAGAGGGTATAGACAGAATGAGAAGGGACCTGCAGAAACTTGAAGAATGGTCAGGGGTTTGGCAGTTGAAATTCAATGCAAGGAAGTGCAAGATAATGCATATGGGGCACAAAAACCCTAGCACAATATATCAGTTGGGGGGTGAGGATATAGCATGCACCAAGCAGGAAAGGGATCTTGGAGTTATCATTTCTGATGACCTCAAGGCAGGGAAACAGTGTGACAAGGCAGCAGGTAAAGCAAATAGGATGCTGGGATGCATAGGCAGGGGCATCACCAGCAGGAAAAGGAGGTCATAATTCCACATACAAGACACTAGTGAGGCCGCACCTGGAGTACACTGTGCAGTTCTGGAGACCTTACCTACGTAAGGACATAGACAGGGTAGAGAAGGTTCAGAGGAGGGCAACAAAGATGGTGCATGGATTGCATCACAAGTCCTATGAGGACAGGTTGAAGGCACTGAACATGTACTCCTGGAGGAGAGGAGGAGAGGGGATATGATAGAGACATACAAGTATCTTACAGGAGGAACAGGGTGCAGGAATGCACTATTTTAAGCGAAAAAGATGTTCCAGGACTAGAGGGCATGGGATGAAGTTGGAGGAAGGACGATTCAGAGGAAACGTGAGGAAGAATTTCTTCACAGAACGGGTGGTGGACAAGTGGAACACCCTGCCAGAGGAAGTGGTGGGGGCTGAAACAATCACGGGATTTAAGAATGCATGGGTTAGACATAAATGAATTCTGGAGGTCAGGGGTAAGGGGCAACAGACTTCCTGGAAAACATAAACTGAATTTACAAACTTAAATGGGCAGACTGGGTGGGCCATAGGCCCTTATCTGCCGACACTGTCTATGTATCTATGTATGTATCTATGTAAATTGATGTACCCAACTGGCCTTAAGCTAAAAAGAGGACTGACAGCAATCTTCAGAATTAGGTTTTTTCAGTATTTGGTTGTTAAGATTAGACACAAAGATTACCAACCTTACAATATTTCTAGGCCCTCAGTCCATCGGTCACTGCAGCATGCACCTTCACACACCGTGCCAAGCATGCTCACCCATTACACTCACCCTGCTCACTGTGGGTGATTTGTAAGTTTGGTAAAACTGGAAGTAGACTATCAGATCACTTCCGGTTCTATGTGTGCAATGTTCTGCAGTAAAAGAGTGTAAAAAGCAATAAAATGTCACCAACAGGTGTGTTTGAGTTCTGTGCCAGCTTACCTAGGTGAATCACAACCCTTGTCCTTATTCACAGGCACTAAAAGTAGTGTACAAGTATGTGGAGGCAAGGCAGCCTTCTACAATCTCAGAGTGCTTTAAACTGAGTATTGAGCACAATGAATGCGACAGATAGGCGGTAGTCTCCTAGGCAATCAAAGCTATGTATTACATCTCACCACAGGAACACATAACGACTCCTGCTTTAAAATAAATATGTGCCTCTCACCAGAGGATCACTGCTGTAGGGGTCAGTTCCTCCAAATATGCCCTGCTCGCTGTGGGCTATTCATAAGACTTGTAAAACAAGAAGTAGACTATCAGGCCACTTCCGGTTCTATGTGTGCAAACTTCTGCAGTAAGAGTATAAAAAGCAATAAAATACCACCAAAAGGTGGGTTTGGGTTCTGTGTCACCTTAACTAGATGAATCACAGTCCTTGTCCTTATTTACAGGCACTGTAAGTAGTGTAAAAGTATATGGAAGCAAGGCAGCCCTCAACAAAACTGGATATTGAGCTCAATGAATGAGACAGATAGACAACAGTTTTCTAGGCAGCCAAAGCTATGTTTTACCTTTTACCAGAAGAATGCATAAAGACTCCTGCTTTAAAATAAATATGTGCCTCTCACCAGAGGATCACAGCTGTAGGAGTCAGTTCATCCACTAATTATATCATTGTGTTGGAATCTACAAAACATAGCCTTGGCAACAGAGAGTCCATGAGTCTGTTAGTCCAGATGAATGATCTGTTCTGTGAAAGCTGCAAAACAGCTTGGTAGTCTGGTAATTCCAGTTAATACAGTTGAAGCCATTTTGGACATTGAAAATCTTCCAAGAGCAATTCAAAGGCTTTATATCAAAATTACTTTATCAAAATCTGACACAAATGAGAAGGAAAACCTCCATTAGAAGTCCAAACCATCCATTGCTTAACCTTGAAACAAAATGGTACCCTAGGTGATAATGAGCAAAGGTAGTTCAAGTTGAGGTACTGACCCTTAAAGACATGAAAAGTAATCTCAGAAAGGGAATGGCTGCAACTAAATCACAAGTGAAAACAAAGAAATCTCATTCAACAAATCATACATAAAATTTTTCATAGTTACAATACAAATTGAAATCTTTGAGAAAGTGATAGCTAGTAGAGAGCTTCTTAAAGTGGTGTTCATTGACTCCCTAACCCTTCCCCTTTTGCCCTATGTCAGCAGAGCTTCAAGATGGCTCAGGGGGAGAGGTAAAAAGAAAAAAAGAAGCTTCACTATTTATTTTAACTGAGGGAGGCAAAAAAGATCAATTGATTAAAAAATACAAAAGGCCTGTAGGAAAGGCATCACTTTTGTTTACTTAATCTTTTAAAATGATCAATATCAGATTACTAAAGTGACATGCAAGAAAGGAGCCTTCTTTTTTTGCTAACTCAAAGCTCATATATACTTGGGCGTTATGTGGTTTCCTTACAAAGGAGGAATTTTTTTTTTTTTTTATGGGAATGGCTTGAGTTTTGTGCCACTATTTCTACTCCATATCCAGCAGGTGGTTTACTTCATTAGATAATCTGAAATTCCTTTTAGTTGATTTGGCTCCAGTTAAAACATTTATGAATGGGGAAAAGACTGAGAAATTGCTTCTCCAAAAGACCAAAGAAGATTAATCTGATATGGAAGAGCTGAAAGTGAGCATGATGTCTAGTTAGCTTAAACAGATAATGATGTAGACATGCCATTATTGGAGAGTTACCATAGGCTTAATGGCATTGGGTTCAAAGAGTGCTGACAAGAATAACGTTGGCTTGGACCGTGCAGCAAAATGGTGCTGTTTTTTCTTTTGCAGGGAGCTGTGCCCCACTCAAACCCCCCTGGAATAAAGGATTCTAACTCTGGAGGGAGCGGATATTGGGGGAAAGTTAAAAATCAAGGGACCATGGAATACTGTTTCCACAGCCCCACATAACAGAGAGTAAGTCGCGAGTGCATTAAAATGTTTGGAGACCAGGACTAGAACCCTGTTCTCTAACGGCACTAGACAAGTTGCTTAATGCCATATCCCTCCACACCATGGGAGCAGCTCAGCCAGCCTCCTGGTCCCTGGTGCTCTTGTGCTTTGTCAGGACCATAGACATCGGCCAGGAAAGTGCTTACAGCAAGTGCTGTAAATCCTCCTTTGCTGTCTGTGTGAGCAGTTACCAGGCTACTGCCATATAATGCAATGGTATTCTTGTAGCGCTTACTTGACAGGGTACTGGCTTAACTTGTATTATTACCCTAGAGATATCTGAGCTACTATGTAGCTTGCAAAAAAAAAAAACAATGAAACTATTCATACAGTATATTAAATATATTGATATTTGCGCTGTGTCACCCACTTAATTATATTAGTTTATCGAAGACATTTTGTATTTGTAATTGTATTATTTTAAAATGGATGTCAGTCTGTTGGACATAATATAGATGATTTGTTTCTGTGTTTTTATTTTCTATATTTGGTATGTATATATTTGACATCTTCTATACGAAGGTACAGAACAAAAATATAACCTTGTACGTACAGTATGAAGAGCAGAACATGAATAAATAAAAATTAAACATAAAATAAGAACATTATATTTATTGTGACCCCTTCCAACACATTCTGAGCTGCTATACATATGAACATATGAAGGAAGCTAGCAGATACAGACCCTGAAGGTCTATCGTGTCTGCTCGATTGTGCAGCTTGTGATTTACACCGCAGCTGCCTCTCCCCTTCCTCACCATCCCTTTTCCTCTCCAAGATGAGTTCCCCCCTTGGGTCGAGTCACCTCTGGTAATTATTCTGCCCATGACTCTATCCCATCCCCTCTTAAATCTGTCTATTGTCTTCTGTGAGACGAGCTCCTTTGAGAGTTTATTCCACTCCTCAGCTACCCTTTCCATGAAGTAGTTCCTCCTCAATTCCCTCCTGAACCATCCCCCATCCAGCTTCATGCTGTGTACCCTAGTGACCCCCTCCCTTTTCAGCCTGGACATGTGGTCAGTGTCTCCCTTATTTATGTCCTTTAAATATTTAAAGGTCTCTATCATTCCCCCCGTCCCTTTTGTTCTCCGGGGAGTACATGTTGAGCTCTCCAACCTTTCCTCATAGGGCTTCTCTACCATCCCCCTTATCATTTTGGTCACCCTTCTCTGGACCCGCTCCAGGAGTTAAGTGGTGCCAGAACTGCATGCAGTAGTCCAAGTGTGACCTCACCAGTGATCTGTACAATGGTAGAATAACTTTCTGTCTTCTGGAAGTGATCACTTAGGCAACGTACCCCAACATCTTTTTGGTTTTGCCTGCCCCCTTCCTACATTGCTCTGAGTTGTTCATCCTCCCTGTTACTATCACACCCAGATCCTTTTCTTCTTCAGAGACCTTTAGCCTTTCCCCACCCAAATGGTAACTGTACCTAGGGTTCTTGGACCAGAAGTGCATGACCTTGTACTTCTTGGCACTGAATCCCAGTTGCCATGTCCTGACCATTTCTCTAGTGTACCCAAATCTCTTTTTCTAGAACCCTCACTCCCACACCATCTACTGCACCGATTTTGGTGTCATCCACAAACAGGCACATTTTAACAAAGGAAATGAAGAAATAATAGAGATAGGAAGAAAAAGCTAAAGCCAATGACCAGATAGGGTCACTGGACACTTCCTTAGGCAGCTTAAATGAGCAGACTGGATGGGCCTAGTGGTCCTTATCTGCTGACAGCATCTATGTATCTATGTATTTTGCTCTCAACCCCTTCTGTTTTATCAGCGATTAAGATGTTTACGAGTGCAGACTCCAGGACGGAGCCCTGTGGGACCCCACTGATGACTGCATGGGGCTTTGAGAAGCCCCCCTCACCACCACCACCATCTGCTGCCTGTCAGTCAGCCAGTTTCCTGTCTATTGAACCAATTTTTTACCTGCTTCCAGGGTTCTCAGTTTACCCACCTGCCCCCCTTGTGGCACTGAGTCGAAGGCTTTGCTGAAGTCCAAGTATAGGACATCAACTGCCTGCCCCCTATCCAATGCCCTAGTCACCCAATCAAAGAAGTCAACTAGGCTTGTCTAAAAGGAGCTCCCTTGTATTAACCCACGCTGATGTTCATCCTGCAGTCCATTCTCCTGCATGAATGCCACCGGCCTTTCCTTCATGATGGTCTCCATTAGCTTAGACAACATGGATGTGAGGCTGACTGGCCTATAGTTTCCTGGGTCATCCCTAGGGTGGCCCCTTTTATGGATGGGCCCCACGTGTGCTAACCTCCAGTCCTATGGTACACAACATAATTGCAAGGAAGTATTGAAAACATCCATCGGGGTGCTGCCAACACATCTGCCAACTCTTTCAGTACGAGAGGATGTATCCCATCAATCCCTGGTGCCTTGTCTGTCCATATGGATTTAAGGTCTGCCAGCACCTTTTCCACCAGGATATCATGGTGGGTTATCTGTTCTCCACTCATCCCCCCCATCCCTTAGTTTCCATCTCCTTTTCTCATAAAAACTGAGCAGAAGTACTCATTTAGTGCCTCTGCTTGTTCTGCCCCCTTTTTGGCCCACCCATCATTCTTTTTAATTCTGGCTATCTGTTCCCTTATTTTTCCTTTTTTCCTTACATACTGTATCTAAAGAAGGTTTTCTATCCTTTCTTAATCCCCTGTGCTAGTTTCCTTTCTTTTGATGCCTTGGTTCACCTCACAACCTTGGTCACCTCCCTGAATCTCATTTTGTGTTCCTCCCTATCCTCTTCCTTGCTGGTTCTCTTAACCTTCCTGAAGGCTGCTCTTTTCTCCCTCACAATCTCTTGCACCTCCCTTGTCCACCAACTAGGCTTCCTGGTCCTCATATTCTTTCCAGCACTTCTTGTGCACAAGTTTGTTGGCTCAATCAGTCCAAACTTCATAATGTCCCACTTTTGATTAGTATCCATCTCAGGACTTATGGCTGCTACATGCTCTCTCACTATGGTGGCCATCTTTACAAGTACAGGGTATCTTCATTATTTACCGAATACTGACAGTGTACCACTGAACTCAGGATTTGTACCAACATTTTCTTAACTGTTTCTAATTTCATTTGATCATTCTCTTCATTTTTTTTTTGTCCTTCCAGCCTTTGTACTTGTCTTGCAGTTGTGTCACAGGGACCACAAAGAAATGAGACCCTGGGTATAAGTAGGATCTCTGTGAAATCTTCAATAAATTAATAATTAAAAACAAGTCAAAACTTTACAGTTTGGGGGCACAAGAGCAAAATCCCAAGGTATCACCATATGCATGGATGCATGCATAAAACAAATGGCATTAAGTATTTTATTATTACCTCAAAATAGGTTGAAAAGGCTTTCAATATCTATTCAAGTCTCAGAACCTAACACTAACTAAAAAGTTACAATTCATACTCTGTTGCGAACATACGAAAAGAGTCAGCAGAAGAAGACCATTTAGTCTATCGTGTCTGCCCATTAAATGATGCAGGGCCCTGGCCTTACAACTTATGCCAATGACTCTGACCCCCTCAACCATGCCTCCTTCTTCCTCCCTTCTCCCCTTCCTGGTCCCAAGGGTTCCTTTTGTGTTTGTCCCAGGCCCTCTTAAATGCACCCACCATCTTTGCTGATATCACCTCTTCTAGCAGCGCATTCCAGGTGGTCACCACCTTTTCCATATAGAAATGCTTCCTTATATCACTTCTGAATCCCCCCCATCAGTTTTAAGCTGTGCCCCCACATGATACTGTTGTCACTCATTTTAAAGAGACCCTTCCTTTTCACTCTGTTAATTTCCTTCATGTACTTGAAGGTTTCTATCATCTCTATTTATTGATATTATATCACACTTATGGGTTGCAGCATGTGAAGAAAATAAAGTGTGAACTGTGAATAACAATGTTTCTCACTGAATTGACATCATTAAGTAATAACAATCAACAAGATAAACATAGTATAATGACTGTTTATAGTACAGAGTGAGAAAGAAATGAATAGCAACTAATATTAAACAAGAAATAACATCTGAAAATCTACACGCGGTAATGTGGATGAAACAAATACCATATGGGCTGTGTTAGTTTATAGCTTTATAAAAATTTAACATTTAAACAACATTTGAATGGAAACTGCATTGATGGTCCCAAAATAGGAATCTCTGAAAAAAATTATTTTAAAACGTTATATGAGGAAACAATGCTAGACTGAAATGTACCAGCAGAACTAAACATGCAAACCCTATGAGTAACTTGACTGTACTGTGAAACTGTCCCAAAAAGGAGTTCATACATTCCTATTTTGAGTTCATACATATCCATGTGTGTACTCTGGTGTCTAAAGGTTGTACAAGTCAAAGCAGATCAGCAGTTAACAAAGACATTCCTTTTGATCACAAAACCATTTAAAACTGCATAAATTTCTCAGGATAATCTTTACATCAAAGTCATTTTCAAGAGCAATTATTCTGAAAAAAACAGCTCAATCAAATTTAAAGAGAAGGGTATACAGAGCAATTATTTATTATGTTGATGAAAGGGCTTTATTTTTATATAAAATTATAATATGTGTGGGCTAAGGAAACATCAGTAGTCAACTGATTATGAACATCGCACACTGTAATCTATGTTTAGCTCAATGGTGTTAAATCTGTGAAGAATATTCTTTCTCTCTCTTTCTTTCTCTCTCCCTGTCCCTCTCTCTTCCTCTCCATCTGTCTCTCTCTTTGCAAACCTGCCTATACAGAGGGATAGTGAGATTCAAACATGTCAAGTCTGTCTTGCAAGGCCCCACCAGTGCAGTGTCATGGTGCCCGTCTGTGACAGTGATGTCCCAAGTTTGGGAATGGATTCAGGAAGTCAGAGGCCTAGCTGAGGGGAGAAGGACTGAGCATCCCACAGATGGCGCTCCTTCTCCTGGGGGAGGGGGGCTGTGTGTCTGGCACAAGTCAGACCCCAAGTGGTAGCTGGTGGGGTCTCTCTGTGACTGGCACCAAGACTCTTTAGTAAGCATGTTGGACGCTGGTGTGTCATTGCATGCCACCCCTTCTTCAGGACCAATTCACCATGAATTCTAGTGGCCACCATCTATGATGTCCTGCTTCCCCTGTCTCTGATTGCCCTGCTGTGATACTCCTGGAGTTGTCCTATTCCATCGTCCACTGCATCCAGCCAACTCCACATCCTGCCCTGGGCAAATCAGGGAGGCAATGCTGGTAGGCATTCCCTGCTGGCATCCTTCTCCTGTCATCATGGGGTCATGCTGGTGAGGTGGACCCACCCTGGGGAGTAATACAGGGGGTATCATTTGCAGGAAAGGTAAGTCCCAGCTGGTGAGGAGGGGGCCAGGTTTTTGGGGGCTGAGCTATAAAAGGGGCTGGGTGGTCTGAAAAGCATACTAAATAAAACAAAGTCTGTCTTACCTGAGGAGGCAATGGTAGAGTATACATTAGTGATATACTGTACAAATGTTATACCTGTAGTTTGAATAGCAGAAATGGGAGCCTGTCATGGTCAGTAAGTCATTATACACATTTTATTGTACAACCTCACCTTAAGGATGAGACTGCAACAATATGATCCATTCCATTTTTACGGCTACATGGGTGGAGCTCCACAGATATTATTAAATCAATCAGCATGTCAGAGTAGCACTGTGGAAGCATGTGACCAGACCACTGTGCAGTGTGCTTCCACAGTGCTCCAGCATAGTTTTCAGAGGTTGTGTTTATGTGGTGCTTCCAGCCACATAAACACACCCATTTTGCAGGGCACTTCTTTTTAGCTCTGCAAATGTGGAAGTGATGGGTGCAGTGCATAAGATGGCCACTGACTCAGACTGTGCATGAGCGAGTATCACACATGTACAGCTCTGTGATCACCGCCATCTTGTGTATAGAATACACTGGAGCCACTCATAATGACTTACGCCAGTGGCACTACTAATGGCAATAAAGGCTTCTAAAAGCTCTGCACAGCCATAATGGCTCTGAACAGAGTTTGTTTTACAGGGAAAAACATTGAAAGAAAATAGTATTTGCTAGATACCTGACACACTTCTAATAACGAATTGTAAGAAAGAGCCTATGCCAAGCCCCAAAAAGTAGCAAGTGCTGCTGCCTTTGTCATAGTTATCTCCTGCAGTTTGAGCAGTTCATCATGGGAGTAACAGGCCAGTACATACAGTTTAGTGGCAAGCTTTCTACATGTTAATGTCACATTTTGCAGGGGCTCTTTTTTATTTTCCTGACCAAGAAAAAAATGCATTGGAAGTACTATAGCTGCATTGGGCTGAACTTTCATACAGTGTTTTTCTCAAGACTAAACAGAATATTTTAGTGGGACTGAGAAATGTATGGTACTGTATATACAGTTTTGTCTACTTATTACCGATGTATCTACAGTGTGTGTAAGTAAAGTACATTGAGAAAACTGTTATTCTTTGAACATTAATGAGTCTCAGACATATACAATCCCTTCATGCTATTGACAAGTTTTATTTTTTGAAGGACTGCAAAGGTGTCACTGTATATACCTCTATATACAATGTTATATGCGAAATGTTACATTTTAAACTACATGTAACCCCCTTGTCTCCCGGGATTACTAGAATCCCACTTTGAACTAGTGGCAGGCAGGGAAAGACAGCTGGTGAGACACCAGTTAAATGGGTTTCACACTGTCTCACTCTGTCATCAGTCTCAGCTGAGCTAGAGGGATCACATCACTATAGAATTCTCACAGCAGCATAAACCTCAGTGGAATGTTGGCTGCAGGGGTTAGGTTAGAACATTGGGGATTTCAATTCAGTCTTCAGCCAAGCTCAAGAGAAGGAGGAGGTGTGCTGCAGTTGGCAGCCCCTCAGAGCCTAGCTCTGTCATAGAGCTACACTAGAAACAGGGTAGTGTGTTCTCACTCTAGAGAAGAACACTGAAGATACCAACAGAAGTAGTAGAGACTACTCCCCAAGTTGTTCCAGTGCCCTATCCCAGAAGGGATGGAGGGAAAGAATCCAGCATTGCAGGGTCAATCCCCTGGCCCTGCTGGGAATGGGAAAAGCTGCCTGACAAGAGTTTGTTCTGAGTTACCAGAGAATTTTGTGTGTTGTGAGAGAAGCCCTGGGGCACCTGCAAACCATGGTGAGTCTGCTCTGACACAGAGCTCATGTTTTCACCAAGACAGTTGTGTAAAAGTATCTGACTACTGTGGTGTGGGGAAAGGACTAGCCAAGCACAGTACTTTTAAGAAATATGTATTGCTTGAAATGCATCTAACCAGTGGGGGTCTACAGAGATGGACATAGCCACTTCCAGTATGTTGCAAGTTAGGACACCAGCTACATAGAGAGTAGGATGTTAAATGTGATATACATTTTGAGATAGCATCCACAACCAGAGAGTTCAAAGAAAGGTATTGATTCCAAATGAATTGCTGGATATGGATTTGGGAACACGAGGTGGGAGACTCCCATCTGGAGTAACCAGGTTTACCTCCACAGATTCACTTTGGGCACCTATAGCTTTTCTCCCAGGCTTTTGGCCAGTGTCTTCAGAAAGTACCCAGTCATGGGGTTAAGGATGAGATTCCCCTTTAGAGCTAGAAAACACTCATGGGTGGTTGAGGGAGTCACCACCAAACTCCATGCCATATGGAAATGTGTCTTAGTGCTGGCCAGGGTGCCATGCCAGGGAATCCAAGAGTGAGAGTACCAGTTTGGGCATGTGAGCCCAGATGTGTTCAGAACCTGAGTGTTGTCATGTAAAGAAGATGCATTCTGACCTCTGTAGATCTGTATATCCAGTGAGTGTAGCCCTGTGGGGGTCCATCTTGCATTGTTATTCTTGTGTTGAAGTGAATAAAAGCCACACTTTAGAATCCCACTCCTGGATTGGACATTTTCAGTTATTGCTTCCTGTGTCTGTAATTACTTGGGTGCCCCTGACCAGAAGTACAAACCTAGCCCTAATGCTGAGCAAATGTTTTCTCCCCAAACCTAGACTAGCCAGGTAGTGGGTTATAAAAAGGAGGCACCGTGCACCATGGCTTACATACACATGAAATTAACATTAATATTTCAGAGTGTATCTTATTATATCAATATACTACAATATAAATGTTTCAGGACCAATTTATTGTATAACAAATTTAAATCTTTTTAGAACCCCTAGTCAAAGTGTATTGAGAAACAGCAATTACGTGGTAAGACTGCAGTAAGTCTGCAGCCTTTCCACAATGAAGCCTGATCTTGGTAGATCTCAGAAGCTGAGCAAGATGAGATCTAGTTAGTAGTATGATGGGAGACCTCAAATGAACTGCAGGTGCAAAGGAAATTGTGCTGATAGTTCTGTAGAGGGCACTTTTCCCTTGGTTAAAAGTAACTATACTGGTACCACAGAATGGTATTTGGGAGACACTGAGGTTCTGTCTTTCAAATGAGGCATTAAAGTGGACATAACAGATTGCATGGCACATCTTGAAAGAGAAGGCAGATTTTCTCAGTATCCTTGCCAAATTGCCCTCCATTAACTAATCCACCAACAGATTGTCAATCTGGTTTGTATTTGTATCCCCATCCCCCAAGAAGGAGACTGAAACCAGGAAGAAATTCTTAGCCCTCCTTTCTTGGTTAACAAAAACTAGACTAAAATACACTTTACCAGTTTTCAAGTCATGGCAGCTGTTTTTGTCCAGTTTTTGTAATGTTCTGCTTTTGCATAATGAAGAGCTCCAAATGTTTGATCATTTCATTTAAACAAATTAAACAGACTTTAAGGAGATCTCAAAATTGGCCACTCAGTGTGGACAAAAAAGTACAATGTGTATCTGCCTGTAGTATTTTTCTAGTAGTTAATAATAGAGTATTTTAAGTTAAATCTATATGTAGTTTCAAATATATATCAGAATGGAAGACATCTTTAATTAGAACAGGAAGTATTCAAAGTATCACTTGGTTGTTGGTATCTTATGCAGTACATTAGGTTTACTAATCTAAGGACAATTTTGTCTACTATAACTACACAGTAAGAGGTCATTTTAATTAGTTTGGTCATATTTTTTGCAGGAGTTAGTATAGCACAATATTGCCATCTAGAGGGCTTTTATAGATCACTATTAATAATTTTGAACATTTCTGGATGGTAAAAAGTTTCTTTCTGTGGGGCTTTTGCTGTGTGTTCTACATCCATTTTGTAATTTTCATGTCTGTATGGCTTTTGACACAGCATTACTTAATGATAGACTGTGTCATCCTCTCCTAGAGAAAGCATCCAATTAAAATGCAAAAAAAAAATTAATTTAGTATTGAATAAGGAATAGTTTATTTGGCAGACTTAACTATTAGTCAGTGATGAGCATCTCCACCCTATTATGAAACTGCACTTAGAAGCCAAAAAGTCTACATGCTTTACTGAAATGCACATTTGATTTTGATAGGATTTAAAATACTGTGAAAGACAAGCTAAGCAGTTATTTGTGAGTCAGCAATCTAGTCAAATGCAAAGGTGGAAAAGATTTCACAAAATCTGTCTTGCTACTCCCTTTCCACTGATTAATGAATCATTGTTGTTGGCAAAGGGTCAAAATGAGCTATGGGTAGAATGGCAAATAAATTACAAAACAAAGTAGTGTATGAAATCAGGTTGTTCATCAAAGAATCAGTTCCATATCATGTAATCTTGTATAAATAGCAAAACATTTGAAATATTTAGTGCACAGTGCACATAATTCAATTTTAAATAAAATAGATTTATCAGAATGGCATCAATCTTTCATACTGGATTGGTTACACATTTATCATGCCTAGTTACTGTAGTATCATTATTATAATAATAGCATTGATACCATGGGGGATGAAAAACATAGTTGAACAAAATGTTATTCGGCTATGTTATTCATCTACCATGTAAAGAACATTTTATTTTCTCTGTAGCCTATGTTATTTTCCCTGTAGCTGGTACTGTAATCATTTTGTCTTGAGCTGTATTCATTTGAGCTGTGTCCCATGGTATAAATAGGACATTCTATATTGCATCAAGGCATAAGCTTTGTCTCACCATGGCATGTTGTCAACACTGCACTCATGACACCACTTGGTCCAACCACTTATTGCTTGGCATCATCGTTCACAGCATTCTTAAGTGAATAAAAACTTAGTTCTACTTGCCATGTGGATTATCCCCTGTATAGTGTTCTGCAGTGCTCGACATCTGAATGGAAATCAACACTTATTTGTCTGAAGCATTATCTAACAGACTGTCAGTGTCACAAGTATATACAAGGCCAACAGTGCACAATCAAAAAGAAGAAAAAAGTCAAGAAGCAAGATAATTGAAATATATTTTTAAAATGGTTTTATATAAGATGTTCTTTACATACTGTATACTGAAGTGCTTTACAAAGCAGTAAGTTAGTTATCAATTTTGCAGGAACTGTAAAGTATATGGAATATGTACAGCAGCTACAGTACTAAGCAAGCTAATACCACACACACACACACACACACACACACACACACACACACGCCCACACACACACACACACACTACTGAAGTGCATTAGAAGCAGAATTATTGTTGTTATTGTTATACATTGGGGAGATGATGCTGGAAAGCACTACAGAGGAAAAAAGACTTGTAATAATTTTAAACAGTCTAAAGGCATAAAGTGATGGGCAGGACAAATAGGGTGTTGGGGTGCATAAGGAGGGGCTCACTAGGAGGAGAAATGAGATACTGCTACCACTTTATGCATGTAAGCCACTAGTTTACCCTCATCTGGTGTACTGTGTGCAGTTTTTTCAGTCCACATCTAAAGAAGGACAGGGACAGAGTGAATGCAGTGCGGGGGAAGGCAATCAAGACACTCCACAGACAACAGGAAAGGTCGTTTGAAGAGAGGTAAAAAGATCTGAACATTTACACATTTCAGGAGAGAAGGGAGAGAGTGGATATGATTGAAACATACACATACCTTAGTGGGGTAAGTAACATGGATAACGGGGAATTGTTCCAAATTAGTGGGCACACAAACACCAGAGGTAACTCTATGAAGGTGGTGAAGGGCAAGTTTAAAAGAGCTACCAGGAAATACTTTTTCATGGAGAAGGTTGTATAGGGGTGGAATAGACTGCAAGAGGTGGTGGTCTCTAAAAAAATCAATGGAAGGATTCAAATGAGGAAGAACAGGTAGGGCTTGGTAAAGACCACACTGGGGAAGGGGAGAGTGAAGAGCCTCTAGGTCTCTCTCATCCAACATTAATTAGTCAGGAATGGGCAGACGTGAATGGCAAATAGACCTTTTCATGCTGAAAGATTCTATGCTTCTGTGTTACTGAAATAATGTTGGCCAGGACACCAAGGATAACCTGGATCATCTAGTTCTATATCAGTCCTTTTGTATCTGTATCTGACTACCCCAAGGTCAAGCCTGAAAACGTGAAATATTTCCTAGGGATCTATGTGATAACAGTGATTGCCAATGGCTGATTGCCATTAGGGCGATGGCACATCACCGAAAATATATTTTGGCGATGTACTTCCTGGAGCACAGCAAAACGGCACCAGGGAGTCATGATTTTTTTTATTTCATACTAGGGGCTTCACCCCCTGCACTCCCTACTTAAGGATTCTCAACTCCAGGGGAGGGTGCATGTCAGGAGGGGTGCAAACACAGCATAAATAAAATTTGGGGCTGGGTGCAACAAAAAGTATCTGCGTCCAGACCCAAACTCAGCACCATTCCCGCTGCAGCCCTGAACCCACCCACCACACTATGGCAGCAGATCATCAGCTCACCATGATGCCACCCACTACAACCCCTCCGTCCACTCCCACCTAATGCTTGGCATGCTCGCCCCCCCCCCACACTCATAGGCATGTAGCAACAGGATGTCACTATTTCACGCATCCCCCCATTCGGTCGTCCACCTTCCCCAGTTGCCCCCATGACAGGCACAGTGATTGAGTTGCCCTTTTAGTAGGCACCCAATTGCAGGTTCAAAGTCACAGGATACCATTTCCTAGCCTTCCTTCACTGGTTAAGAAGAAACAAAAATAAAAGACATTCCTTCATTCTTACTGCAATTTCGTTTTCTGTTAATTCCAACATTATCAGTGGGAAACATTACATATAGGTAATGTCCCCCCCCCCAACTAGGGTAGGGATACAGCCCAAAGCTGCGATCTCAACATTGACCCCTGAGGACATGATGATGCTAATTGCATCAGCCTCTCAGTTTACCTTTGTTGATGCAGTACCACCAAACAACACATGCAGATATAGACCTCCATGTCTCCAAGCGAGTCTCTTAAACAGCAATGTCATAGCCTGAATCAAAAAAAAACTCACCTTATTCAAATTGTCTCAAAAATGAAAAAGGTAGAGGCCTACATTGTCCTAACATAGAGATGTGGAATGTTATGGCAGATAAGACATTTGGCCCAACCAGTCTGCCAATTTTTCCCTACTTACAGTATGACCACAGACCCTAATCTATCTCTGGCTCTTTCTTCTTCCTGTCTTCATTTCCACTAAGATATCCTTATGCCTATCCAATGCATTCTTAAACCTCACCACTGTATGTGTCCTCACCATCTCTGCTGGAAAGTTTTTTCCAGGAATCCAACACTCTTTATGTGAAGAAGCAACTCTCCTGAATCTACCTCCTCCAGCTTCATTGCATGCTCCTTGTTCTTGAGCTCCTTTTGTTCTGAAAAATACTGTCCTACTGTATCTTATTGCCATAAGGTATTTAAAAGTCTCTATCGTATCACCCTCTCCCTTCCTTCCCTCTTCCAGCATGTACATATTGAGGTCCTTTAGTGTCTCCTCATAGGGCTTTTGGTGCAGACCCTGTACCATTTTAGTTGGCATCCACTGGACTGCCTCCACTCTGTGTATGTCCTTCCAGAGATGTGGTCTTCAGAACTGGACACAATACTGAAAGTGGAGTCTTACCAGTGATCAATATGGGGCAACACCATCTGCCTCTTTCTCATGGTGATACCCCTCCCTATGCACAGCAGCATCCCACTAGCCCTCCCAACTGCCTTGTTGCACTGCCAGGCCACCTTTAGGTCATCTGATATGATTACCCCACAGTCTCTTTCCATGTCCTCAATGACACCTTCAGTAACCAAGCTGATTGCTCTTCTCATTCCGCTCCACTCGAGGGGGCCATTGGAAGAATTCAATGACTTCCCTGGACTGCTTCTAGCTTGCAGGGAGGCCACTACAATCACTGTAACAAATAACATTTTATTAGTTGAAACAGCCTTCAAACTTGACTTTAGTACAAGTGGATACTAACCTGGATAGATTTCCCAGTCTCACAATAAAAGACACTGCAAACAGTTAACTTATTGGTGTATCACACCAAATAATGTTTTTTATACTGTGATTTCCATGGGGAACTGATGAATCATGGTACCTGCTCAGCTGTTAAACCATTTTGTCTGAGAAGGAAAAACACATATTTATAAACATATTGGTCAATATTTTCTAAAACCAGCTACAGACTCCAGAGAGAAGCCTCATTGACAATGCAAAAGCTAACAGAGATGGAAATTACAGTATGAAGGAATTTCTACTTTCTGTATCACTCCACATTGTCAGTGGGGATTAATTACATATAGATTCTAAAAAGTTGCACCCATCTTAAATAGAGAGGGGGAAAATATTGTCCCACGTATGACATGTAGGGGTAACTACAAGGATTCACCAGTTCACAAACTCCTAGGACACTCAGCATTTGATGGCTGTATTGGTGCAGGCCTGGACATCATGGGCCCTGTTCTCAAAGCCTTGGAAATGGAGCAAGGTGCCTTCACCAAACATAAAGGGCACAAGTTGCACCTTGCACCTGACATAGCCATCAGAACTATTCTCAAAGGCAGCCTGTGTTGAATGCAGACTGCCTGCCCCAAATGGGCTTGTGCCTCCCGTGCACCCAAAAATGTGCTGCAACCTGGCACAAGGGGTCACACAGCAGATGCAAGCTGCCACATCCCCAAAAATGGAATTCACGGAACTCTCCCAGTGGCAGAATTTCTAAGCACCATTAGACCAGTCAGGGCTGGTCTAAGGGTACATGGAAATCCCCCCACTGGGAGAGTTGTCCTGTATGCATTGATGAGCCACTGTCTGCGAACCCCCATGGTGCTGATATGTACTCAATAAAGTATACTCCTCACCATAGGGGACTAGCACCCCCCTGCCCCGAACTTCGATCATGCCGGTAGTGACATATGTTAATGGTATCCACAACCCCAGTGGTCCAGTGGCCCCCCTTCCCAATTCCCAAACTTGCTGTAATGTAATTTATATTACTATTAACCTCAACCCTGGTGGTCTAATGGCCCCCCTACCCTCCCAACCCCAGCAGGTAGTGTCCACCACCCCGCTCCTCCCACCCACATCTTAGCTTGGAGTGGGTGACCAGCACAACCCACCTCACACCTCCATGGCTGGCCACCAACTGAGTTGTCAATGGGAGTAATGTTTGCTGCAGCTTGAGCCAATCAAAGCACTTTACAAGAATTGAGCCCCATGTTTGCAGTATTCTGTGCACATATCAGTGGAAGAAACATTATGGCCTGCTACATTCTAACACCCCCGATATGAGGGCCACTCTTGGAATCATGCTCTGATTAAAAGCAATAGTTCATTCCAGATTGTCCTGCACAATCCCAGATCATGAGATTCTGTCTCCTTTGAAATCACTAGCTCTGGGCAAGTGGACAATTCCCAAACAGCCAGGTTTGCATGAAAGACTACTGTATGTAAACCTTGGGAACAAAGGGCAGAACAGCCCTCAGCATTACTAGACTCTGTGCATTTTTTGAAAAATGATTATTCTACTTCCCCCCTTCCTGGTTGGCCCCATCTGCGGAGTGCCCAAGCCCTGTCACCACAACATCAGCTGAGACTTACCACTGCCATCTTCCCCCAGGGTTTGCCCCCTTGGCAAGTTCAGCGGACCTCAACAACCCCAACAACATAATACATACTAACATACTATATGCCGGCAAAGTAGGCCTATTGGTCTATCAAGTCTGCTCGTGCTTCAGCACCCTGATTGGGTACCATAGCCCTCTATCTGTCTCCTTCCACTGTTACTCCATCCCTCAGTCCTGTCCCCCCCAGGCAAACCAGCCTCTGCTTCACCCCTTGCCTGTACCTGTCCCACTCTCTCTTGAATCCCTCCACAGTTACTGCCTGTACCAGCTCCCCGGGCAGCGTTTTCCACAGTTCCACCACTCTCTCGGTGAAGTACCTCCTCTTCCTCCTTTCCCCCCTAATCCTACCACCATCAACCTTCCAACTGTGTCCTCTGGTGATTCCATCCTCTTTCAGCCAAAAGATCCTATCTCAGCTTGCCGTGGGGTGCAATAAAAGGCTTTCACAGGAGACAGCATACAAGGTACAACATACCTTGAATAGCTATGATTTTTATTGAAAACAAATCAATCAAAATAATAAAAGTTAAATAACTCAGTTTTACAGGGGAAAAAAAAACAAATTCAAAAAGCACAGTTTGGGCATGAACAAGAAGAGCTATCCTACCAAAATCAGACTGTGCCTGACTTCTCTCAGAGATCTCCCTGGGAGAACCAAATAGGTCCTCTCCCAATGACTATTTAAACTACAGCATCAGTTCTGCCTTGATATAGGACTAAAATTCCACCCACAAACTGAAACTCTACCCAATGATTAATACAAAAAGTGTAATTTTACACATAATTCCACATATTAGTTCCTCTTTTACATGCATTCTGGTTCCCCTATATAAATAGTCAAATCAGACTATTACATTTATTTCCAACATTCAGATTTTGACAATATTATTTCTTAATTTTGAGGACATGGGTTGTATTAGGCTAGACTCTGCTCATTTCGTAAGGGGGAGGGGTTTTACTAATATATAAAAAGCACCAAGATGTGCCACTCACTCCCTATAGGACACACCTATCAACCCAGCATGTCTCTGTGCAGACACAGAAACACATAGCATGTTACCCAGGACTACCTCAGGAAGAAAGTAATGTATTTAAACTTTACTTTTCTTCTCTGAATGGCTAAGGGTAATATAGAATGTGTACATTGGCACAGAGATACTGCCATGCCATTCAGGTGTAAGGAGTCTCTGCACAAAACTAGGTTAAACAGAAGACTCAGCACTCAACTTTCTCAGTTAAAAAAAGCACTTTTGCTGTCCTAGAAATGGGTTTTAGACCATAATTAATCTACTTTCTTTTTTTTTGCAAGTAACTTTATTTTTTTAGAACAAAACCATTTCACATTACTTGTAAATTGGATAAAATCACAAAATCCCATTCAAGTTTGACTAGACAATCACAGACTTGTACATATTACAATAAGATAAAAAACATAAAGAAGAACAGAAAAAAAGAAGGTGGGAAAGGGAAAAGAAAAAAAAACAATTTTAACGAAACAAACCCACCCATCTCCCAGGCAGGGAAACAAGAACCCCCACTAACAGCAGTCCCTTTAATGTAACCAAAATATATCATTATCTGGTATTCTATAATCTGTGTAGGCCCAAATAAGGGTCCAATGAGAGATCTGAGTAAAGGCACATGGCACAACTCTAACCAACCCTACACCATATGTAGCAAAAGGGAGGGAATACAGAAAATGAAATAAGGGAAAACCTGTTTGTATGTTAGAGAGGTAAATTGAAAGGGACACCTCGGAAGTTGCTATGCCCCCCTATAAATTTTAAAAATATTATTGTCTCTAGAAAAAGGATCATCTTACACAGTAAACAACTGGAATACTCATATACCAGCAGGATCAAAAGCCTTACTAGAGAGAAGAGGGAAAGAGATTGGTGGGTGAAATTCAATAACCAAATTTATCCTTATGAACTGAAAAAGGTTCACCCCAGCACACCTGAAACTTCTCACCAGAGTGAGAGAACCCAGCTACACATCTTTCTGCATTTAAAGCAGTAAGAAATTCCACCCACCATTCACCAAAAGAAGGTTCCCATTCCACCTTCCAGTGTCTAAGTATTACTAATTTGGTGACTGTAGCCACTAATGCTAGCTGTGCTTTTTGGGAATAGGTAGGGATCTCTGAATACATACCTAGCAGACAAGTGTCCTCATTAAATTATGGGGCAATTTTAAGATAAGACACAACTCCCTTTTTGACCATGTTCCAGAAACGACCTATTTTAGGGCATGACCATAGTTTATGATGTAATGTAGCTAACACAGAGCCACATTCTTTGCATTCCGCTGATGTCAGCCTCCCTATCTGGAATAGCTTAGTGGGCGTAAAGTACAAATTGTGGAGAATATTGAACTGAATGTCTCTTAAACAGTCTTATTTGACTAAAGAATAGTTATCCGTCCAGATCTTTTCCAAAATTTTATTTGGAAAATCCTTGTTGTAATTGTTTTTCCAATAATAAGCTATGGGAGTAACCCTTGACACAGTATGGTTTATGATTCCTTTGTACAATTTAGGTATCGCTTTCCGACCCTTGGAGATTAACCACAGGTTGTGTAGTACTACATCCGCATTGTCTGACCATGGGGGTTTGCCCAAAAACTGTTTGATACACTGACGCACGTGAAGCAGCCAAAGCCGGCTTTTTAGAGGCACCTTAAATTTTGTTTGCAAAGTAGGAATAGATAGGACCGAATTAGTAGAAACAAAGTCAGCAAGGCATACCTCAATACAGGATCCTCCAAAAATGGTTTCAATTGTTTTCTTGTCTATTTTTAGATTTGGGTTATTAAGTAAGGGTTGCTTCAGATCTTTTATAGTAAGGATTTGAAGCAAATAGCATAACTGGTGTAAAGCTCTTATGTCCCACCCTAGGGGAGAGTTCCTGATTCTTGATGGAATATTTGACCAGGGGTTAAACAATAGTGCTCCCAGGGCCATATTACTAGAACGGGCCTGTTGGTTGTCTAAGACCAGCCAAGAGGGGCTCTCCGTTATGCTAGCCAAAGGTGTAAACCAATGTAAAAATCTGTTAGCATGACATGCCAGATAGTAAATATAATAGTCATGGAGTTGAAGCCCTCCCAATGCCCTGGAATGGGTAAGTTTTCTATAGGCCCTACATGGAGCCTTCCCCTTCCAAAGAAAATCCGAACAAATTCTCTGAAGTGAAAGAAAAAAAGATTTAGGGAGATAGATGTTAAGGTTACTGAAAGGGTAGAAAAATCTTGGCAAAATAGACATTTTAAGGACATTGGCCCTCCCCCAAAAAGTTAACAGTAAACTGTTCCATCTCACCAGGTCTTCTTCAGTTGATTTTAGCAGCGGGTCTAGATTAAGATCCTTGAGAGTGGAAAAATCTTTAGAGATTCTGATACCCAGATAAGTTAAGTATCTTTTCTCCCATTGAAGGCCCATATTTTCAATTAATTCTGTCGTAAGGAGTGGAGACAAGGAATATACCAAAGTTTTATTTTTGTTAAGTTTATAACCTGAAAATTCACTAAACTGGGAAATAATTTGGAGGGCATGGGGGAGGGACTGCCTACTACTTGAAATGTGAAAAAGCAGATCATCAGCGAATAGAGATAATTTGAATTCCAGGTGATCTGGTCGGATACCTTTTATCCCTGGATCGGCATTAAGGACTCTGACTAGGGGTTCTATGTATAGATTAAATAAATAAGGCGAGAGAGGGCAACCTTGTCGGGTACCTCGACGAAGTGGAAAGACCTCAGAAATGTAGTTATTACATTGCAATCGTGCTGACGAGCAGCGATATAAAACCTGAATTTGATCAATAAAGGATTGCGGTATGCCAAATTTGGATAGAACCTCAAACAGGTAACTCCACTCCACCCTATCGAATGCTTTTTCTGCATCTAGGGACACCAAGGCTGCTTCCAGCTCAGGGTCCCCAGATGCAGAAATCAGGTGGAACAATTTCCTGAAGTGATCCGCAGAAGTGTGCCCAGGCACGAACCCTGCTTGTTCAGGACTTAATAAACCCTCCCATACTCCCCCCAGCCTGTTAGCCAGAGTTTTTGCATATATTTTGACATCAGTATTTAGCAAAGAGATAGGCCTATAATTACTGATCACTGAATGGTCCTTTCCCAGCTTGGATAAAAGTATTATTCTCACCTCAAATAATGACTGATCCAAAACTGGGAAGGAGCCCCAATACTTATACAACTGTAACAGCAGAGGAATGAGATTTTTTTTTTAAGTTTTATAAAATAGGCCTGTGAACCCATCTGGGCCCGGTGACTTATCTAGCTTTAAAGAATCGATCACTGATGAAATTTCCTCCCCTGTGATTGGGGCTATTAATCTAGTCTGGCTAATGCTGGGTAAGGTGGCTAAGTCAGCTCTCTCCAGAAAAACTAGCATTTTCTCCAAATGGTCCCCCAATACTGGGTCTGGAGAGTGTAATGCCTTGGAGTACTCCCTGAACAAGGATGGTATCTCAGATGGACTAACCACCACAGCTCCTGATTGGTGATGTCTAATAGCTGCAATCCACTTTGATACTGAGTGTTGCTTTAACTGCCAAGCAAGTAATCTACCTACTTTACTACCTTGGCCAATATAAGAAGCCTTTAGAAGAGAAGCTGACCTCTCCACCCTCTCCATCAATATACTTGCATAATGTGCTCTTAACCTAGACAATTCTAGGTCTTCTGGAGATGAAAATTTATCCACCCCTTTATTTTCCAGACTCTTAATTTTCTGCAGACAGTTATTCATTTGACTGAGCTTTCTCTTTTTCAGCACTGTCGCAATACGTATGAGTTCCCCTCCTCCAGGTAGCTTTTAAAGCTGCTCAGACCTGATCCACAGCAGGGACTGAGTTGTAATTAACCTTAATGGAGTCCTCCAGAAAATGTTGGAATTTTGTAGTAATTAGTTTATCCTTTAATAATTTGTTATTTAAAGACCATGAGTGCGACCAGATAGGAACATTGGGTACTTCCACTTGGACAAATATTAGGGAATGGTCTGAAATTACTCGAGCTAGTATTTTTGAATCTGTTATGCATGAAATTAGTTGATGACTTACTAAGCAATAATCGCTACGAGAGTAACTTTTGTGTACTGGGGGAAAAAAGTAAACTCTTTTTCTGATGGGTTAAGTAATCTCCAAGGGTCCACAAGACCCAGGGAGGAGATGAATTCCCATAAAGCTTTTTGGGCTGCAGACAGTCCCAGTCCCTTAAGATAGGTAAGGTCCAGATCATTTACTTGAACTAAATTCCAGTCACCTCCAATTTAAATGGGGAATTGCAAAAAAGGAGCCAATACCATTGCTAACTGGGTAAAAAAAGAAGGGGTTTCGACATTAGGGCCATAAACTGATCCCAATACCATATCAAAACTGCCCAATCTGCCAACGACAAAGATAAACCTCCCCTCGGGGTCGCTAATAGATTCCACCAGAGTAAAAGGTAATTTTTTGGCTAGCAACAAGGCTACCCCATGCTTATTTGAGCTAAATCCCACTCCAAAAACTTGACCTACCCAGCTCTTGTTAAGGCACTTTAGCTGGTCAGGGAGGATGTGCGTCTCTTGGAGGAACACTACTGCACGATCATATTTGGCTAGATGATTTAAAATGATGTCTTTTTTCTTATTATCTTCCCCCCTTTAATGTTCCACGAGAAGATATTCAAACCATTGGACATAACTCAATCCTTGATTGTGCCATGTAGTAGAAAGAGATTAAAGGGCTGTTCTGCTGCCCCCCCCACAAAAAAACCCAGATAACCATAAAATACCCCCCAATGCTCCAAAATTAAACTAACTCTAAAATTTTTAGAACTATATACAAACTTTCTTACCCAGGCCCTAAGCCCCCTCCTAGCCTCCCGGTCCATGACACGCACAAAGGAGAGAGCCTGCTCTATTCTCTCCCCAGCCTCCAACCTGACAGAAGGCATAGAAAAGACTCATGGCCACCCACCATCCACCATTCTCTGCAAGATCTCTCTGTCTAAAAAAATATTACAATACAATAGGTGTAGTATGTCACACCAACCATAGTTAGGCAACTAAAGTCCCAAGAAAACATAAGGAAAAATTAGCCCTATACTATACAGGAAACGTAATTGTTAGTTTTTACATAAGCTGGCATTAGTTAGGGCCCAACGTTTATAAACAGCAAATGACAGACTTGCAGAGCAATAGATGCCCATTTAGGGTAAACCTCTGATCTTAGTAAGGAATAAGTTCCCCTAAGGGACCCTGCTGTTCCCGGGAATACGAGACATCCATAAAATGTTTGTGAACCTATAAACAAAGTTTAGACCTCAATCCCCCATTACCACCTGAACTATGAGAAACGCTCCTCAAAAATGACAACACAAGATGTCAATTGCACCCAGGTGATTAGCTAGGGTAGCAAAAAAAGGGACTAACACTAACCAGTGGAGAGAACAGAAAAGCAGCATAGAACTAAATAAACCCAACTGTAACTCTCTTCTAATGAATCCTTTCTTTCCCATGGGGGTATGGCTCAATGCCAGAAATGATCTGTAGAAACAGAAAACTGCGTATCCTTCCCCATGGATCCAGGACAGAATAAGGTTCAAAAAACTACCCAAAGGTGAATCCAAAATTGCAGCAAAACCCAGAATTGGGAGAGGGAAACAGTAGAATACCTATGAGGCTGAAAACTGAAGTAATAACATTAAGGAAACCAGGAGTAAACACTTTCCCCAAAAGAGAAGCGTTTGGCACCCTCTAGTGGACAAACCAAACTGTAGCAGCCATCGCAACTTCTTTGTAACTCAACCTGAGAGTATTTGCAAAAAAAAAAGTTAATGACAGCCAGAATATATACAATGGTGCCTCTGACCAAGCTTCACCATTACTGCTTAGAGAATTACTTATTCCCGTCTAATAAACATTCAATAGAACAAAACTGCTCGTAAGTCTTTGTACAATGCAAAACATTGAGGCTTTCTCAAATGTTCTTTAACACAGACTTTTGAAATCTCATACAGCTAAATCAGGATTTCCTCATTTAGGAAATAGGTCGGGATAGTTTTTCCTCAGAGTCTTTAAAACACTTTCTGAAGTATCAGAGCACTTGGTTCCTTCTTTTAAAAAGACTTCCAGATGAGCTGGGTATAACATGCGATGCTTTATGCCTGCCGCCCACAGCTTAGAAGTAATGGGTCGAAAGGAAGCCCTCAGCTGGCAGGTTTTTAGAGTTAAGTCCGGGACCAGCCTCAATTTTTTTCCTTCCCACAGGATTGCTGATAGCTTCCTAGCTTCCTTATGGATGAATTCCCGGTCTAGATAGTTTAGCAGCTTAAAAATAATAGGCCTAGGTGGGTCAGCTGGAGCAGGTTTTGTCCTTAACGATCTATGTGCCCTTTCTATAACAAATCCAAGGACCGTTTGGGGAGGGACCCACCGTTTTCTTCAAAAAGCACTGTAAGAACTGTATTGTGTTAGGGCCTTCTTCCCCTTCAGACAGACCTATCAGCACCAAATTGTTCCTCCTGTTCCTTCCCTCCAGATCTTCCAAGTGATCTTCCAGCTTATTTAAAGCCCTTTTTAAGTCCACCACCTCAGGCTCCATCTTGTCTTGTTTTCTTTCTACAGAGGCTACTCTAGCTTCCGCATCTGTGACCCTGTGGGCTAGCTGGGTAAGCGCTGGTTTGAAATCCGCTACATCTTCAATTAATTTCAGTAAAGCCTCTTTAATGGTGGCTAACTCTGAATAAATGTGCGAGGGCAAAAGGTCCTCCGAAGGACTTTGGGAAGAAGAACTATGGCGAGGGCGCTTAGCTTCCGATTCCTGGGCTGCCTCCTTGGCTGCTTGTTGCATGGACATTTTTCAGAGAAATCGAACTGCCGGTAACAAACAAACACCACCACTGTAAACCCAGTTATTTGAGGCTTATAATATCATGAAATAAACTGAATAAGTGGGTGTTTATAGCGGTTGGGGTCGGCAAAAGGGCGGAGCTCCGGCGAGCACGTCTTATCCCCTGCACAGCATCATGTGACTCCTCCATTAATCTACTTTCTTGATTGCTTCAGTGAGCAAATTGCAATTTAAACTTATTTGAAATTAAGTAAAAAGAATATATGCAGGAGAAAACAAAAACTGCAGTTTATAACTTTAGAGAACCAAATGAAACAGAGGCATACGAGCTAGCCTCCCATTCAGTAGCAGAATTAACTCTTCCTGCTCATAACTGGAGTTGTGGGAAGTTGCAATATTTGCAGAAACACTAACATTGCTTTTAACTTGAAAAAAATACAAAGGGAAGAACAAAATTACGGGCATTTTAGCCGTACAATAGAACGCTTGTTTGTTCTTGCAGTTTAATGGTAGCATTTGACATAAGTGGTGCTTGTTTCTAATTATTTTACTCCTCAGCTTATTTCTTTAACTGTTTTGACAGTACTACAGATCCTGAAGTGAAATTGAGAGAGAGTTTATAATAGCGAGTGGCCAACACGCTATTTTACAGGTGAGACAGACATAGAAGTATAGAGAGGAAAAATAGAAAGAAGGAGGGACAGGACTTAAATAAATAAATAATTAAATTAATAAATGCTGTTGCACAACATACTTAAAATAAAAAAAAAGAAATTAAAGACTTCAGGTCTTAGTCTGTACAAACAATCAAGGGGGGGCACCACCACAAATATCCCACTTTTAAAAAACAAACCATTTCTGCTTGGTTTGTGTGGAAGTTATGATATCCACATTCCTGTAGGAATGGGATGGGGCTTCCACCCACCCTCATAGAAATCCCACCACAGAGCACCCTAAATAATATGAGTAGAATGTTATATAAACAACCTACCTATTCCATTTAAGTATGTTAATTACTACTTTTGCCCTGGGGTTTAATATATCAGTCAGTACCATACCTGGACAGAAAATCAGCATTTTTATGCTTAGCTCCAAGCCTGTGTTTAATCTCAAAGGAGTAGGGTTGCAGAGCCAAGTACCATCGAAGGATGCAGCCATTTTTATCCTTCATTTGTTGTAGCCAACATTGGGGGTTGTGATCAGTAATCAGTGTAAAATGATTGCCCCATAGATACAATTTTAGAGCTTCAATTGCCCATTTAATTGCTAAACATTCCTTCTCAATGGTGGCATATTTATGTTATCTGTGAAATAGTTTACTGCTAACATAAATGATAGGATGTTCTTCACCCTTGATGGTTTGACATAGCACAGCTCCCAACCCAGTATCTGAAGTGTCAGTATGAACCTCAAATGGTTGTGAAAAGTCAGGTGAACCTAATATAGGTGATGCACACAGAACAGCTTTAATAGAACGAAATGCTTTATCACGTCACAGACCATGGAATCTTATTAGGTACAGTTTTCATCATTAATTCAGTGATAGGTGTGGCAATCATAGCAAAATTAGGAATGAAACGGCGGTAGTATCCTGCAAGTCCCCAAAAAGATCTTACGTCTGTCTTGGTTTGAGGGACAGGACAGTTTGCTACTGCCGTGACTTTATCTACTTCAGGTCGAATAACTCTGCTTCCTAAGATAAAACCCAAATATCTGGTTTCTTGCATGGCTATGCAACACTTTGAAGGGTTTATCGTGAGCCCTGCTGATCTGATAGTTTGTATAACCTTACTTAATTGGACAAGATGAGATGGCAAATCTTTACTATAGATAACCACATCGTTCGAGTAAGCAGAGCAATATTGTAAATGTGGTGGAAATAACTGGTCTATGTATCGCTGAAAGGTTGATGGGGCTCTGTGTAAGCCAAAAGGCGTATACCTGACTGGAAATAGACTATAAGAGGTACTAAAAGCAGTTTTAGCTCTAGAATTAGGGTCTAGGGGGATCTGCCAGTACCCCTTTGTAAGGTCTAATGTAGTGACATATTGTGCTTGGCCTATTTGATCGATAATGTCATCTACCCTAGGTATAGGATATCCATCGAATTGTGACACCAAATTTAATTTCCTGAAATCTAGACAGAGGTGAATTCCTCCTTTCTTTTTGGGGACTATAACCATTGGAGATGACCATGGATTTACTGGAAGCTCTACAATCCATAAGGCCAACAATTTATCAAGTTCTTGTTTCACTTCTGAACAAAGTTTTTCAGGTAGCCTATAAGCCTTTTGTCTTATGGGAGTAGCAGTGGTTTTGATTTGATGGGTTACATTTGAAGCTCATCCTGGTCTAGTAGTAAAAATAGTGAAAAATTGACTAAGAAGGTGATCAATATCTTTCTGTTGTTGTTTGGTTAAATCAGGATTAATGACCACAGTCTTGTCAATTTCCCCATCATTTTCCAATCTTTGGTATGCTAAATTTAAACCAGTATTTTGACTCTCTGTATATACATAACAACAGGGTTTTGGATCTATTCGTTCCTGCCATTTCCTTAACAAATCAGCATGGTAGATTTTATAAGAAGAACGTTTACCTAGAATTTTCAATTTGTATGTGACTGGTCCAGTTTGTTCTAGAATATTATAAGGACATTGCCACTTCATCAGTGGTTTATTCTCTGATGATGGTAAGAGGAATAGAACCTTATCACCCAGATTAAAAACCTTTTCGGATGTTGTTATGTCATACAAAGTTTTTTGTTTCACCTGAGCTTCTACAGCATTTTTATGTGCCTGTTGAGTATAGAGAAGTAATCTATTTCATATTTCCTTCCTATATTTCAAAACATTTACATGTTTAATTTGGAAGTCTACTTCCCAGGCCTCTTTTATTACATCTAAAGGTCCACAGGGATTCCGACCATACAGCAATTGGAATGGTGAAAATCCAGTAGAGGTGTGAGGGACATCCTGATAAGCAAATAGAAACAAAAGAAGATAATGATCCCAATATTTCCCTTCATCTTCCACAAATTTTCCCAACATGCATTTTAAAGTCTGATTGAACCTTTCAACAAGGCCATCTGTTTGTGAATGGTGAAGGGTCATCCGTATGGCAGTGACCCCAAGCAGTTTATAGAGTTCTGATAGTAAAGCTGCACAAACATTCGTACCTCTATCGGTTAATATCACTTTTGGAATCCCCATTCAACTGCAATAATCAAGAACCATTTCAGCTATTTTAGCCTCAGTGATGGTCCAGAGAGAATAAGCCTCCAGATATTTGGTGGCATAGTCACAGATGACCAATATGAACTTATTTCCTTTAGAACTTTAGGTCAAGGGACCAATATCTATTGTTCAAAGGGTTGTGTGACTAAGGGTAAAAGGTCTAAGAGGTACTTGATCTCTTTTGGTCACCTGATTAATCTTTTGACATTCCGGGCAACCTTGACAATATTTGGCAATGAAATCATGGATACTGGGCCAATAGAATTGCTGCAAGAGCCTGGCTAAGGTTCTTTCCCTCCCCGTATGCCCAGCACTTGGTATATCGTGAGCAAGGAACAATAAATCTTACCTGTATGTCATAGGGATTACTAATTGCTCAACCTGCTCTTGAGTGGTAGGATGGGTACAGATTCTGTACAACGTGTTTCTTTTTAATATTATGGAGTTTTTGAATAGATTATCCAACCCTGCCTGTGCAAATACAGAAACAAGAGAGGTATCATCTTTTTGTTCCTGAACAATATTGTACATTTGTAGTTTGGGAATCATTTCTATAGGTATTTTCTCTTTTTTCCATTGTTTTTGTATTTTTTTCTTTTCTGCCTTAGTTTTTCTATTTTTCCCTATCTTCCCAAAGATATCATCCTGAAAGGAAAAAGGTAGACCAATTTGTTCAATGTTAACAGCTTTCTGAGCTCTAGTAGACACTGCCACTAGGTTATCAACATTTACTTCTTGACAGGAAGATACTATTTGTGTAAATTTATCATAGTCTTGTCCTAGAACAAAAGGAACAGGGAAGGTGGGTGCTACTCCCACAGTAACAGTGTCCACAAGTCCATTTATAGTAATTGTTACTGTAGTTGTTGGGTACTGATGAACATCTCCATGAATACAAATAATGCCTGTTGTGGAAGCCGGATGTGTTAGATGAACCAAGTCTGCTCAAATGAGGCTCTGTTTGCTACCAGAGTCCACAAGCCCATCAACAGTTTGTCCATTGATTTGTATAGGAATAACAAAATTACTCAAGTGTATAGATGCAAAATAGGCCAGTTCCTTTCTTTTCTTAGGGAAAAATCTGGCAATATGCCCCAAGCCGTGGCAATAATGACATTCTGTTGTTAATTCTGTTTGCTTAATAGGAACAGTCATATTTTCTCATTTAACACCCCCAACAGCTTGATTAGTTGGAAAAAGAGGTCTTATCATTGCTGTTGTAGTAGTAGGTCTACTAGAAAAATTACTGTCTGTCCTTTGGTATCCTTTCCACAAAGGCTGTCGGGCTGCCAGAAAATCCCCAGCCAGCATGATAGCAAGATCTGCATTATCTGGATTATGTTCCGTAATCCATAGTTGTATGTCGGCAGACATAATCTGTATAAATTTGCTCCAAGATAAACATATCCATGATGGCCTTCACTGTCTTCCCCTCTGGTTGAATCCATTTGACACAAAGATCTTGGAGTTTAGTATATGTTTCTCTTGGTGGAATATGAAGCACATGTTTTAAAGTACTGTATCATTGTCTGTAGGTTTCTGAGTTGATGTCAAAACATTTCAGGATCTCCCATTTAACTGCTGTATAGTCATTAACAGAAGCACTGTCCATGTTGGTATAAGCTAATTGTGCTTTTCCTGTTAAATAAGGGGAAGACGGACCACCCATTGTGTTGGAGGCCAGTTACATGCTTGTGCCACTCATTCAAATGTTGTCAGATAAGACTCAATGTCATCAGATAATGTTATTGTTGTCAGTTTTTATGTCTTTTGGAGTGGTTTGTGCCCCCATCCTACCCCTAATGTCTGCAACAATTGTATAGTATCTGTCCACCTCTGGTCCTGTCTTCTATGTTCCTGCTCCCATTCCTGGTACTCTCTTGCCCTTTGTCTGTCCTGTTCCACTTGCCTCAGTGTCAACCACCGTAACAGTTCCCTTAAGTCCTCTAGGGGTACATCATCCGGTCATTCTTCTGGCTCCTCCATGTTCACAGCCTACATACAAGCTGTAAGGTTCCCAATATCACCAGGAACCATACCTGCTTTACTCTTGGGTCTGACCACAGGAGGAAGCTCTGATAATAATGGTTCTCCAGTCAAAAGCATCTGGCTTCTTGTTGAGACTCCAGATGGCTCCTCCATTTTAGGAGCCATGTACCTGCTGTCTCCAAGTTAAGTCAATGATATTAAAAATAGTATCCATTTCTAGGATCCTGTAGCATGAATCACCAGAGCAATCCCACTCCTGGTACCAATTTGTCATGGGGTGCAATAAAAGACTTCACAGGAGACAACATATAAGGTACAACATACCTTGAATAGGTATGATTTTTATTGAAAACAAATCAATCAAAATAATAAAAGTTAAATAAATCACTTTTACAGGGAAAAAAAATCAAAAAGCACATTTTGGGCATGAACAAGAAGAGCTATCCTACCAAAATCAGACTATGTCTGACCTCTCTCAGAGATCTCCCTGGGAGAACCAAACAGGTCCTCTCCCAATGACTATCTGAACTACAGCATCAGGTCTGCCTTGATATAGGGCTAAAATCCCACCCACAAACTGAAACTCTACCCAATGATTAATACAAAAAGTGTAATTGTATACATAATTCTACATATTAGTTCCTCTTTTACATGCAATCTGGTTCCCCTATATAAGTAGTCAAATCAGACTATTACATTTATTTCCAACATTCAAATTTTGACAATATTTTTCCTTAATTTTGAGGACATGGGCTGTATTAGACTAGACTCTGCCCATTTTGTAAGAGGGAGGGGTTTTACTAATACATAAAAAGCACCAAGATGTGCCACTCACTGCCTATAGGACACATCTATCGACCCAGCATATCTCTGTGCAGACAAAGAAACACATAACATGTTACCCAGGACTATCTCAGGAAGAAAGTAATGTATTTAAACTTCATTTTTCTTCTCTGCATGGCAAAGAGTAATACATAAAGTGTACACTGGCATGGAGCTACCGCTGTGCCATTCAGGTGTAAGGAGTCACTGCACAGAACTAGGTCAAACAAAAGACTCAGCGCTCAACTTTCTCAGTTAAAAAGAAGTGCTTTCACTGACCTAGAAAGGGATTTTAGACCATAACTAATCTACTTTCTTGATCGCTTCAGTGAGCGAATAGCAATTTAAGTCTATTTGAAAATAAGTACAAAGAATATATGCAGGAGAAAACAAAAACTGCAGTTTATAACTTTAGAGAACCAAATGAAGCTGAGGCATATGAGCTAGCCTCCCATTCAGTGGAAGAATTAACTCTTCCTGCTCACAACTGGAGTTGCAGGACTTTGCAATATTTGCAGAAACACTAATGTCACTTTTAACTTGAAAAAAATACAAAGGGAAGAGCAAAATTACGGGCATTTTAGCTGTAAAACAGATCGCTTGTTCATTCTTGCAGTTTAGCGTTAGCATTTGACATACGTGGTGCTTGTTACTAATTATTTTACTCCTCAGCTTATTTCTTTAATTGTTTTTACAGTACTACAGATCCTGGAGTGAAATTGAGAGAGAGTTTATAATAGCGAGTGGCCAACACGTTATTTTACAGGTGAGACAGACGTAGAAGTATAGAGAGGAAAAATAGAAAGAAGGAGGGACAGGACTTAAATAAATTAATAAATTAATAATTAAATAAATGCTGTTGCACAACAGACTTAAAACAAAAAAAAATGAGGAATTAAAGACTTCAGGTCTTAGTCTGTACAAACAATCAAGGGGGGGACACCACCACAGGCTTCCTTATTTACTCCCCTGAGGTACTTGAAGACCTCAATCATGTCCCCCCGGTCCCTCCTCTCTGCCAGTGAGAACAGGTTGAGCTCCCCTAGTCATTCCTCATATGTCATAGCCCCAGGCCCCAGATCATTCTGGTTGCTCTCCTCTGAACTCTCTCCAGGAGTTGGATGTCCCTCCTTAGGTGCGGCCTCCAGAACTGCACACAGTACTCAAGATGTGGTCTAACCAGGCTGTTGTACAGTGACAAAATCACCTCCCTGTTCCTTGAAGTAATCCCCCTAGCGATGCATCCCAGTATCCTATTTGCCCTGACTGTAGCCCTCCTGAACTGCTCTGAATTATTCATGTTAACATCCACCAAGACTCCTAGGTCTCTTTCCCATTCCGTGGCCTGCAACTCATCCCCCCCCCCAGGGTGTACACATAGTTGGGGTATTCCCACCCTAGGTGTAGCACCTTGCACTTGGAAGAGTTAAATTTCAATTTCCAGGTGCAGGACCACCTATCCAGAGTATCCAGGTCCTCTTGCAGGGCCAATCTCCCCTCCTCCCCCTCCACCACTGCCTCCAGCTTACAGTCATCTGCAAAGAGACTCATTTCACACCCGATACCTTCCCTGATAACAGAGATGTAGGTGTTAAATGGGAGTGGTCCCAGGATTGATCTCTGTGGGACCCCACTTATGACCTCCCTAGGGGACGATACCATCCTCCAACTACTACCTGCTGAGTGCGACCTGAAAGTCAATTTCCAATCCATCTTAACCATCAATAGGCCTACCCCCACCCCCCTCAGCTTCTCCCTTAGGCCAATGTGACAGACCAAATCAAATGCCTTGCTGAAGTACAGGAACAATACATCCACTGGTATCCCCATGTCGAGTGCTGATGTCACCCACTCATTGAACTCTAAAAGGTTTGTTTGACATGATCTACCTGGCACAAACCCATGCTGCCGGTCATCCAGGTAACCCATATCCTCCAAGAAACCACCCGGCCTTTCCTAAAGTATTCTCTCCATTACCTTCCCCACCACTGACGTCAAACTGACGGGTCTATAGTTTCCTGGTTCATCTCTCAACCCCACTTTATGGATGGGCACAACATGTGCCTGCTTCCAATCCCTTGGCACCCTTCCTGTCTGGAGTGACAAATTAAAGAGATCCGCCAATGGCCGAGCCAAAACATCCACCAACTCTCTCAGTACTCTGGGATGAATAGCATCAGACCCCAGATATTTATCCTTTTTTATGGACTAGAGGGTTTCCCACACCCGACTGATAGGAATATCAGCATCTGTTCCTCCCCCCATTCAGCAGAACCAGTCTGATATCTCACCCCTGCCTTCCTCGCCCAGTGGCTTGTTCTTCAGCAGGTACCCCAATAGTCAGGTCAGCTGCACCTTCTGTGTCCTTCAGCTACTTTTCTGGAAGTTCCTCGGCCTCCTCCCTATTGAACACTGAGGCGAAGTACTCATTCAGTACCTCCACCACTCTCCAGCCCCTTCCACCCATCCCTAGCTGTTCTCAACCTACTGAGCTGGCCCTTGACCTTCCTCCACTCATCAATATACCTAAAGAACCCCTTTTCCAGACCCCATATCCCCTGTACCAGCATCTGCTCTTTTCAGGCCTTTGCCCCTATCACCACTCTGGTGACTTTCCTGGTTGCAAGGTGATAGTTTTCTCTATCCCTCTCTCCTCTCATTTTTTTGTACCTACTCTAGGCAGCCTTCTTCTCCCTTACTGCTTCCTAGTGAATGCACATTTATGAACCTTCCTGGAAAACTCAAACTTCCTAAATCCATTACAGTCAGGCTTTTGGTCAAAACACAGTACAGTTACAGTGCTGGCCAAGGTAACAAATGATTGGCAAAATGACCTTGATAACAAAAAATTTGTTTGCGCTGTGTTCATTGACCTAAGCAAGGCCTTCAACACCGTAGATCGCTCCCTACTCTTATCATCTTTAAAAGCCCTAGGTCTTGACTCTACTTCCCTTGGATGGTTCCAGGACTATCTCATGGACAGGCTCCAGCAGGTTAAAGCAGATGGAGAGCTATCACTCTCTAAACCATTAGTAAGAGGTGACCCCCAAGGCTCTATCCTGGGTCCAATACTCTTCACCATATACATCAACAGCATAGACCTAGGCATAAAAAAAGCTAGTATCCACCTGTTCACGGATGACACAGTTCTATACCTAAGTCGGTCAACCCCAGAAACTGCCCTCACAGACCTGCAACACGATTTTGACAGCCTCCAATACCAGCTACTGGAAAAAAGCTACTTCTGAATGCCAAAAAAAACAAGGCAATGATCCTTTCCCCAGCCAACAGTCAGCCTAACCTGTCCATTGGCACCTTAACCCCAATCACCACCTTACTGGGGGAAAACTGGAGTATGTCCCCAAATTCAAATGTTTGAGAATTTGGCAAGAACACAAACTTTCCTTTGGGAAACACCTGGAGGACATGGTAAAAAATCAAAAGCAGAGGCTGGGGCTCTTCTACCGAATAAACCATCTCCTGACACCTGTAGCAAAAAAACAGCTTGTCTAGACCACCTTTATTCCTTTGCTGGACTATGCTGACTTCATCTACAGCCACTGCAGTACCTCTCTCCTGGACAAACTGGATGTCTTATACCACTGAGCATTGCGCTTCATTACCAGCCTCCCCTCCTCTACCCACCACTGCTTTCTATACACTGCTGTGGGGTGGACCTCTCTGCAATACAGAAGAAAAAGAAACGCTGCAGTTTGGACCTTAAAAGATATTACCTCAATACTACCTCACTATATCTCTGATCTCTTACCTCTAAGCAATCTTCGAACCTACGCCTTAAGGAGCTGCTTACTAATTTACCTAAAGATACTCAGGGCCCGCACACACATTGGGAAAGTGGCTATAAGCGTCTCGCTGCCAACTCTCTGGAATGAAATACAAAAATTACTGAAACTAAAAAAACCAGTAAGTGTCTCATCATTTAAAACTTTATATGCAAAACTAATCAAAGAGGTCTGTCATTGCTTCAACTGTCTATGATTTATGGCTATACACCCAACCAGGACTCCTTACCTGACCGCCATACTATGCGTGTTTACTGGACAGCGGCGCCCCGAAGCCGATGCCTGAGTCCACTAAGCCGGATCCAAATTCATCAGAGTCATGGTAAAGTTGTAAACCACTGGAGGGTGAGCGCCTTTGCTGAGTGCACCCCCAAGTACTCCTGTACTCTAGACTCCACCTTTTCACCACTCCCCTGTCCACCCTCCTAACCTGCTATTCTTATAACTAGTTATTTATACAGATCCTCCTAGATTATAGGGCTGCATTCACCATTCATTTGTGTCTTTGTCTGGTTTCTCCCTTTTTTTTACCCAAATGTATTCCTCATTGCATGTAACTATGTGTGGTTTTATTTAGTACGTATGCACTCCTCGCTCATTTCACTGCTGTTCTTCCTATGTATTACATTGTATTATATCTTTTTCCCCCTTTTGTATTGATGTATGATCCTTTGTATCATTTATGGCTTGGGAGATGCAGGTCCACCTTGCAAATGAGCTTGCTCAATGGTGTCTGCCTGGATAAATAAAGATTTGGATTGATTGATTGATTGATGACAACCATCTTCTCAGAAATGCCCACTTCGGGGGACCCCACAAAGGAGCAAGTCTACCAGCTGTGTCTCCTCTAGAGTGGAAGTAGAAACTGCCTCTACCCGAGCATTACCCCCTTGAATGGAAGCCAATGAGAAACCTCTGCTTGCAATGCCAGGGTTTTACCAATCTGAAAAATATGTTCTTGGCCACTTTAAGGCTATTATAAGAGACTTCATCCTGGTCACTGAATCTCTTGGAACCCCCGTGGTAACTGTGAAAGAGGAGGAAACAGGTACCCACCATCAACAGCCCACTGCTGTGATTGAGCACCACTTCTATGCATGAGCAATTAAAACTGACTGAAAAATCTCAGCACTGGAGCATTCACCTTTTACATGACAATAACCAGCTGGAGGAGGGCAACTGGACCTTCTTTAGAGCAGGTCAAATGCCTCTGAGACCAGGGATCACCCCAGTTACCCTGCCATGAAAACCATTATCAGAGACAGACGGTTTCTCTCTACCCACTGAAGGACCTAGTCACTTTTGTGAGCATGTTTGGACCGGTGTTTAAGGATACAGTGACAGCACCAGCTGACCTCATCTTTATCCACTTTGACCAAACTCAGTCCTTACAAGAATACCAAGGTTAGCTATGCTGCATATAAATCAAAAACACTGACTTAAAAAACCCTAAAGGGCTCTCAATTTCCTTTACCAGAATCTGGACTATACCTGCCCAACCCAGTTGACTAGTCAATATCACTCCAAGAAGGCACTGAGGAATTCCTTCTGACAAACTTGATATTCTCCCACCATGGGTGACTGTATCACCAGTCTGGATACTGGATTGGGACCTGGATGTTTTCTGATACAAAAACCTATACCGGTAACATATTGTTTTGAACAGCTTTCATCAGAAATTGGGTTATCGTACCAGTGTTAACATTGTGGACATCAGACCCAGAAGTGGAGCACACTCCTGCCAGAACCAGCTGATTGGAAGCTCTACCACAGATTTCTGAACTGGGTTCTTCTACCTGATGATGTCAGAAACCCCTGACTACCCAGCTGATACACTGCTCCAAAGTGCTGCAATCACTGTGATGGTCTTAGGGGGTCATCTCCCTATTGACTATCCACTTGTATATCTCCAGGATATTCAATGTCCTAGTCCCTGACTGTTGTGCCAACTACCCCAATATACAGTACATTGTTGAGGCACTTAGGAATGAAAATGTTGCTCTGAATGGCTAAATTGTGGCATTTCTGATGTGACTGGTGGAAAACAGACTGTGATGACAAATGTCCTTTAAATTGATGGATGCCAGAGTACCCAGACTGAACTGTTTTATTAGTCTCTCCTCATTGAGTGGGCTTCAGGCCGATTTTGTATCCATCTGTATCAGAAGATATGAGGCTAGACTACTGAATGCTGATCCTCACCTGGGTCTTTCACTGAGAAAGATTCTGCAGCTTTCCACAAAGGGGAGATTTGGCAGGGAGATGTATTTGTGTACCTCCTTTGTGAGGGCTTACCTCCCCTGCCTGCACCTCTGTTGTGACTGCAAGGGATGGTGTCACTACTGCCACTTCCTGAATGCAAGGAAAAAAAAACAATCTCCATTCTCTGATTACAGGTGATCCAAAGAGGCTGAAATCCACTTATCTGTCTTGGAGTCTGACTTCAAGCCCACTTGAAACTGGACTTGGTTACAATTGCTCCCTATGCACTGTCAAGAGTCATTCCTAGTCCTGGATGGCTTCCCAAACACCATTAAGTTCTGGGATAAAAAGCAATTTATCACTAAGGGACATACTGTGCCATTCATTCTTAGACAATGATCTGTGGTTCAGAGATGTAACCACACCATAGCATGTCTGTCTAATAGAGAAGGTTGAAAAAGCCAATCTCAACAAACTGTCTGCAGATACATTCCCCAAAAGGAGTGGATCTTGAGGTGAACTGTAAAGTTACTCAACTCCTCTGACTTTGGTGGAACAAACCCACTTAATTAATGACCCAGAAAAAATTAAAGAGGCATATACCATTTCCAGATTTATTCTATTTTAGGTAAAGGTTTGTCTACCAGCTACATCTTTGTTTGTTTGAAGCAAGGAGGTGTGCTTTCACTACATGCAGTCTTTTCTCTCACATTGGAGGACTCTTCAACTTTCAAAAATGTCCTTGTGAAAGCCAGCCCAGTGACATGGAGGGCTGATGTGCTTTGCCCCTTACTGCCTGCCCTGATGGTGGCTTGAGTTTGGCAAAAAGTTCAGGTCACTGGGGATCAGCCAGGGAGGAAGAGGGCTGAGCATTCTGAGGACTTCTTTCCTCTCCCAGGGAGGGGAAGTTCAGCACCTCAGCCCTTGACTGCCCCCAGGTGGGGGCCTGGCTTTCAGTGCAGTGTCCTTGAATCAACGTAGGGAGGAGGCAGTGGATATGTGATGTGTGCACACCTCCATGCATGCATGCCTCTGTGCCGTCATGGCAATGAGGTTGGGCAAGCAGAGAACAGGGAAAACAATAGGCTTACTAGGAGGTTTCTTGTCATCTTTGGGAATTTTTGGTAAAATGTAAAATACAGGCATTATTGGATTTTGTCTACTCATTGTTCTTCTTTCTCACTCAGTAATTTTATTTTCCTCTGGTGCCCTTTCTGGCACAGAATCAACAAATGTTTTCATTTCCATCATTGGATTCTCCCTTCCCCTCACCCTCACCCTCTTTTGAGAAGTTTTAAAATTCCAAGGTCTATTATTATTAAAAAAGTGGACAAAAGTGGAGGTGTGGTAATAATGTATTATAAATTATATCAGAAGGAATGCTTAATGCAATTACAGGATAGAGATACATATGAATGTTTGAAGGAGAATCCAATGATGGAAAATAAAACATTGGTTGATTCTGTGCTAGAAAGGGCACAGGAGGAAAATCAAGTCACTGATTGGTAAAGAAGAACAATGAGTTGACAGAATCCTGTAATGCCTGTATTTTATATTTTACTGAGAATTCATAAAGATGACAAGAAACCTCCTGGTAGGCCTATTGTGGCACGAATAGACTATGTTTTGGAACCTGTTTCCACTTACATTGATGACCACACCAAGCATTTAATTCGGGATATGCTGTCTTTTTGAATGATTCAACCAGTGTTATTGATGTGGTAGAGAACTTGGAAATTCATGGAAAATGAGAGATGGCTATTTTTATTTGTACAGCAGATGTTAAAGATTTGTATACCTTAATTCCTCATGAGGTGGGACTGCAGGCCTTTTCAAATTTCCAGCATAGAAGAGTTGATTTGAGACCACTGAATGTCCTTCAATTGGGCTTGGCACAAATAATCTTTATGAAAAATCATTTTTCTTTTGAAAACACATTTTATATACAGAAAATACTTACTGTCATGTGTTCTCCTATGGCACACTCCTATGCCAATATAACCAAGTAAATGTTTGGGGAAATTTAAATTTTTGTTGAGAGTAAAAAAACATTCCATATTGAGATTATAATATGGAAGTGATTTATTGATGATACACTTTTTATTTGTAAGGTACTGAGGAAAGATTGCAAAATTCCTTCAATATTTACAAAATTCAGTAATGTTTTTAAAGTTTACAGTGGAGAGGGACATATTTTAGATTTCTTTTTTAGATTTAAAAATTTACAGACACGATAATAAGTTTGGGGTTCAATTATTCAGGAAAAGCACAGACAGAAATACATTTTTGGAAGCCACTAGTTTTCATCCTCTATACATTATTGAGGATATTACTAAGTGACAATCTATGAAAATGTTAAGAATAACAGTTCAATGAAAGATTATGAAAGATCAAGCGATGATCTGATGAAATGATTTCAAGAAAGAGGTTACAAGGTGTCATTGCTGGGAAAAAATATATCAGAAGTGAAAAAGTGTAGTGAGAGAATTTATTATCAAAAAGAGGCTGGAAAGTAGAGAAATTTAAGGACAGAATTGTATTATCTACAAAATATGAAGATTTCCATTTAAAAATCAAAAGAATAATTAATAAAAATTGGGATATTTTATGGCCTCACCTATAGGGGTTTAAAGTATTTGCAGAAAGGCTGTTATTTATTTATTGAATATAATCAGAATTAATACCTTTGAGTCAGAGACTCCTTTACAAAGGTTCCACATCACAGAAAACAATACAGAGCATACAGTGTACAGACATCACAGTATAAATAGCAGTATGGGAAATATCACACCTTATGAATGACACATGGTAAAGTACAACAGGTGGATGTGGTACAGGATAATTACAACAGTCATAGACAATGCAGTACAGTGGCAAAATGCAATAATACAGTAACTATGGGGCAATCACACAGTACAGTAGTTGTTGTAGAGAAGTATTTATGACTGGAATGTGCAAGCAGTGCGGTCCAGTGAGTGTCAACTAGTCTGAGGCTCAGGTAAGATCAAAACCAGGGACAGGCATTCTAGAAGCAGGACCAAGTGGGTCCATTGTTATAGCATTTTTTGGTCATGGGTAGGTCAGGTACAGTCACAGGTGGAGTCATGCAAGATATTGCTATGGAGTGGGATTATGCATTTAAGTTAGTGTTAGTAATTAGTAGGAAAGTATGGAGTTTGAATGATAGATTGTGTCATTCTTTACATAAAATTCCAGACAAACGGAGTAGGTCAGATTGGCTAAAGAACAAAATTACTGGTAGTTTTCCATGTGGGAAATGTACACAGTGTTCCAACACATATAAGATAAAGAAACTGAAAAATGCAACAAGGGATGAGAAGATTGTTATAAAAGATTTCATCACTTGTCAAATCACACATTCAGTATATCTGCTAAAATGTCCTTGCAACCTCCTTTATGTGGGTATGACTACACAAGCTTTAACAAATAGAATATCTGAACATAAAAGTGATATTAGATTTGAAGATATGACCATTAGCAAGGTATTTTAAACAATACAGACATCCTATCCCCCAAATTAGATTTTGGGGGTTAGAGAATGTAGAAAAAAGAACAGTGGGAGTGGGGTGGGGTTGGAAAAGGCAGATTTTGTTGAAAGAAGCAACATGGGTTTATAAATTAGATACACTGAATGAAAATCATGGCCTTAGGGAGGAGACTGATTGGACAAGGTTGTTATAATAAGAATTTGGTAGTATGTGTCGAGTTTTTCTGGAATCCTCTGCTCTTGACTAGGACTTTTTCTCCTGGTCATCTTTTGAACAGAATGAGATTATGTATTTAAGTTAGAATTCCCTTATCTCACTACTGAATTCTGATGGTATGGTAATTGTTTCAGTGAAATAGGTAGGTCATTTTTTGGCATTCCTGAAATTGTGGTCCAGTAATACTTTAGAGGGTAGCTGATTTACAGTTAAATGTCAGTGTCAAATAGATTTATTTTATTTAAGTTAATATAAAAATTAGCTTTGCACATAAAGGGTAAAAATTGGGCATAGTGTTGTCATAAAGGGTTGCAGACTGATGATGTCATCAGCTGAGCCAAGTGGGAAACTATATAAATAGTCAAGTTGGTGTTCTTCCCCCTTTGGCTGACATATTTGACTGTTCAGATTTTGAATAGGTGAGAGATTTGTTTTGCTATAGTACACAATAATAGTGATTGATTTTTAGAAAAAGGAATTTTGTACTGTGTTTTCTTGTATTTGCAGAGAAGCACAACATGTATGTAACAAAGTCTGTTAGAAAAAAAGAGTGCATAATAAACATTTAAAAGATAAAAGTTTTGGTTGTAGTAGGTAAAAAGCCAAATGTAAAAAGGAATTTGTGTAGCAGGGGAATTGTATAAGAATACATTGTGTATGTGTTTCAGGCTTCTAACATTTAAAGAGCCCTTGACAGCATTAGGAAAACATTGAAAAAAGTAAGATTTGTATTCAACTCCATCCCATTTTCTTTATTACTTCATATATTTTTAGTAATTAAGTTCCCGGTTTATTTATTACTGAAAACAGTTGCATGAAAACAAGATCCCTATCTCCTCAACTATATCTACTCTGGCTGCTTCTACACACACGATATCACAATCCCCTGTTAATGACATCATAGTTATCTCCACAGCAACATATTTTGATGTCATAAACATAATCTCAGGTGTAGGCAGGCAGCCAGAGCTAAAAGGGCAGAACTACTTTATTCATGCAACTACAGTACCTGTAGTAAGAAGGAAATAAGGGTAAGAATTACAGAATAAAATATGAAATATAAACTACATTTATGCCTGAATGTTAAATTTTTTCAAAGTTGCCTCCGCTGCATCAGGAGTTCTTTAAAGAATATTACTGAGTGAAGATATTAAATGATACCGCTATGCCAATATTGTAAGGCTATATATATGCTGTTTTGTTTAATTTGTGATGTGGTTATTGATAATCAGTTGTACATTTGTGTTTTTTATAGATTCAAAGATTCATAGAAGTAGCAGGCAGATAAAGACCATGTGGCCCTCCTAATCTGCCCATGGAAAGCCCCAAGAAGTGTACTATTTACTAAGGGACCCTCAAACCTGTCCCTCCCATTGCCAACATACCCATATACTGATTCTATGCATGATTGAACTATGTGATCATTGCCACCCCCATTACCTCCTCTGGCAAACTTTTCCAGTCATTCATCACCTTCTCGGTGAAGAACTTCCTTGCTTTACCCTTAATCCTGCCCCCAACAACTTCATACTGTACCTACTAGTGTTAGAAGTGCCTCTCCATTGAAACAGACTCTCCACCTGTGCCTTATTAATCCCCTTAAAATATTTAAATGTCTCAATAATATCCCTCCTTCTTCTCCTGTTCTCCAGGGATTATAGGTTCACCAAACCTCTCCTCATAGGTTTTCCACTGCATACCTAGTGTTATCCTAGTAACCCTTCTGTGCACTGCCTCCAATCTGTTCTTGTCCCTGTGGAGACAGTTTCTTCAAATCTACACACTGCACTCAAGGTGCAGTTGTACCAGTGATACATACAGCGGTAGAAGCACTTCTCTCCTCTTGCTGGTGATCCCCCTACCTATGTATCTGAGCATTTGATTTGCTTTTCCACTGCTTTCCAACACTGTTTTGTCACCTTGTGGTCACTGGTAATAATTACTCCAAGATCGCTCTCTCCTACCCGTGGCCTCCAGCACCTCCCCACCAAGTCTATTCTGCACCTGGTTTTCTGTTCCACAGGTGCATAATTCTGCACTTCTTAGTACTGAACCTCAGTTCCCAGCTCCTGGACCACTCCTTCAACTTTCCCATGTCCGCCTTCATCTTGTTCTCCCCCCCATACGTCCACCCTGTTATTTATGGTTACTTATTTATTTTTAGAATTTGCAATCAGAACATAATATCAAAATGAAAAGAACAAACATAACTAGCAGTAACTCCTTACATAAGGTAATGCACATAATATGAATGCAGTATCATGGATGTTTAAAATGGTAAATATTATTTTGATCTAATGCCTTGGGTACACAGTGAGGTATATTTCATTTTAACTATGTCTACATCACTCCTGAGGTGCGTAAAACTGTGAAATGTTGAGAATGTTTTATTGTGTAAGACCTGCTGGAATAAACATATTTTAAGGTATTATATCATATTGGGTGAGCTGCATCTTCTAGTACCAAGAAATTTTGAGCTAGATTTTTTGTTTTCACCTTTTCCTCCGGAGGTAGCTAGTCCATTCATTTGCTGGAATGAAGATTTACTTCCATGGGTTATACTTCCGCTAACAAACACAGAGTGGCAATAAATGCTTCGAGCATAATGCCATGCACAGAAAAAAAGTCAGGCAAAACACTGACCATAGATAAACAGCACAGACTCATTGCTAATAATAGGACTTTTTATCTTTCAAGGTGTGCTCCATCACCTGCACCCCCAGATTAAAAACAACCAACTCAGAAGGAGTGTGGACTTTGGGGATGGAGAGAAACTTGGGGGGTGGGTGGAGATTCTTTTGTTAAATAAAAAAAAAGTTGCAGCACAATGAGACCTGGGGGAAGTGAACCACGGTCACAGGTCTCCAATTCTGCTGTGTGTTGGTACCTTATCCACTCTACCATCGGAGTGGCTCAACCAGGCTCCACACCAGCTGCCACTTAAGCACTCCCCCATCTGAGTGAATAGTGACAAGCGTAGCAGTTATTCCTGAATGCTGTAAAACCCCTATCACTGTACAAGGTTTAGCATTATCTGCAGTGTGGTTTTAACTACATTGTTCAGGTAGCAACATATTGACCTGGTACTGGATTTAATGAGGAGCTGGGGGCTTCACAGGATGCAAAAAGGTTGCAGCTTAGTAGTTTAATCTTTCCAGCCTGCTGTTGAAATTTCTCCAGCTTCTAAGAGAAGTTAAACAACTCACTCCAGACTTTCTCTTCCAGCTATTTTTACGGTTGCAGTAGGCAGAGCCTGCAGATGGTTTGCATGTACAAAAGGAGTGATGTCATGTTTTCTGTCCGTGGAACTGACTGTAGGTGTAAATAGTCTCCTCCGCCTTACCCTCCTCCAAGAAATGTTTTCCACCCTCAAATAAATACACTTTCATGTTAGTCAATGGTTGCAGGGTACTACTTTCTTTCTTAAATGGGTGGTACAAGAACTGAAACCTGAGTAGTGGGAGGCAGCATTGTTTTTTTGGGGGGGGTAAGATCCACCCCACCTCCACCCAAGAAGCTCCTAAAGATCCATCCCACCTTTTTTTTATTCATGTGGGAGGGGCATGAGGTGGATCTATCATGTTGAAACAAGACTCACTAGTAAAGGATCTGGACCAAGGAACAGAACAAGTCTGTGGAGTTCTTGCACTTTGTAAAGGACTAGAAGAACAGAAGATAGTTAATGCCTTGAAACTGACTTAAAAACCCTTGGAAGAGATGATTATCAGAGTCACCTGGTGTCTCAGAAGGGAAGACTAAGAAGTGTCTGAAACTACAGCTTCCAAGGAAAACAGACAGCTTTCAGGTATTTCATAAATATTTATATACTAAAAACAAATTTCAGCTTTTGGGATTAACAATATTTGTTTACCATATCTGTGCTACCATAGTTAGGGTTGAGTAGCCCTTTTAAGGTTAAAGGGTCAAACTTTGCACCTTAATAACTTTGCCACCATTTAATGGATTTGCCTGAAATTTGGAATGCATGATCAAGAATCATATGTCTTGGGATCTGCCAACTTTGTGGTGGTCAGATATACGGCTGCAGAGTTATTAAGTAAGATTGGCGCATGCGTTTACTGTTTTCGTGAATTCTTTGCTCGTGCCTGCAGGTTGCATGGTTTGCACAACTGGTCCAGAAACTTCAGGGACCATGTGGCCATGTGCCTTTTGAAGATTTCATGAAAAAATATTAAATGGTTCAAAAGTTATTCAAAAAATAACTTCCCATTATAAGTCAGTGGGAAAAGTTAACAAAATGTTCGACAGTGTCACAAATGCACTTTTTTGTGTTGCAAATGGCCCTAGTAGTATTGCAAATCTGCCATTTTGTTTTCAGTTGGTGATCACAAAAAATGCTTGGCATTTAAAATTGGGACCATCTACAGACACAATTCTTTTTGTGTTTACCTAGTCAAACGCTGAGGGTGCTAGGCATGTCTTTATTTTGGAGTTAAACACTCCAGAAATTAGTTTTTCAAATTTTTGTAAAAAGTAGTGTCACAAAGTAGTGCTGCACTCATGACACTTTTGTGATTTCATTTGTGAAAGTGTCATGATTTGCAATACTATTTTGCAACACTATGCCCAAAATAACAGGACTTCTTTGCCACCCTGCTGCAAAAGAAAGGTTTGGTCCATTGGGCTGAAATTTGGAAGGCAGATAGCCAGCATGCAACAGATATGCCTTTTGGTGGTTTGGTGAAAACTTATTGGAGGGCTGCAAAGTTACGGCACTCTGAAGTTGATGCTTTTTCCCATAGGATAACATTATGGCATCTGCCACATTACAGGAATTATTTGCCACCCTGCTGCAAAATAATGCTTTGGTTGTTTGGGCTGAAATTTGAAGGGAAGAAAGCCAGCATCCCACAGATATGCCTTTTGGTGGTTTGGTGAAAAAATATTACAGGGTTGCAGAGTGACGGCACTCCGAAGTTGACACTTTTTCTCATTGGATAACATTACGGTGTCCATCGAGCCTTTCGGGGCCCGTATCTCGGAAAAGGTGCAAGATACAGACTTTTTGTCACAAAAATTCTTAGCCCCCCAACCAGCGGCTAAGTGCAAAACTAGCCAGGAAAGTCATAATTCATATGAAATGTACATTTTTTTTCTACGTCGTATGGTTCCTGAGATATAAGCAATTTAGTATTCCAAGTCCTCATTTTCTGCTCCGAGGCTCATTGTTATGTATACATTCTTTGTTTTCACTGTGTTTTTCAATGCAGTTTTTGGGGAAAAGAAGGGTGTGCCCTTTCGTTACTGTGCCAGTTAGCATTTCCAGTGGTGTTTCTGTTACCGTTCGCGGCACCATTCCCATCTATACCACCGTGTGCATTACGGTTTGCGTTTTTGCTTGCATTTATGTTTCTGTGTCATTTGGTGTTATTGTTGCTGTTATCATTACCAGTTGCATTTGCAATTATTGTACTGTGCCCATGCATTACGGTTTGCATTTCCATATGTGCTTGCATTTCTGTTTGCGTTTCTGTTTTCTTTGGCATTACTGTTGCAGTTACTGTTACCATTTGCATTTACAATTGTGGTACCATGATCGTGCATGTGAAGGTTTGTGTTTCTGTATTCACTTGCATTGCATTTCTCTTTCCTTTGACATTATTGTTGCTGTTACTGTTACCATTTGTGTGTTACCATAATTGCAGTTCCGTGACAGTGCTCGTTACGGTTTGTGTTTCCATACATGATTCTGTTCCCGTTTCTGTTTCCTTTGGTGTTATTCTTCATATTAACTTTACCATTTGTGTTTCCTATTGCAGTACCTTGCCCGTGGTCATTACGGTTTGCGTTTCCATACACTCTTTTGTTGCCATTTCCATTTCTGTTTCCTTTGGCATTATTCTTCATGTTAACTTTACCATTTGCATTTACAATTGCGGTACCATGCCCGGTTTGCGTTTACATGTGCGCTTGCGTTTGCATTTCCATTCCTGTTCCCTTTGCCGCTCTTTTTGCTGTAACACTTAACATTTGCATTCAAAATATCAGTGCTGTCACTGTGCGTGTTACCAGTTGTATTTTTGTGCATGCTTGCATGTCTGTTTGCATCACTGTTCCCTTCCCTGTCACTTTGCGCTTGTATTTCTATTAACATTTGCTTTAACATTTACGTTTGCATTACCATCTATGTAACTGTTGGTGCTTGCATTTGCATTGCTGTTCCTGTTACTATGTGACAAGACATCACGCGGTGGGAAAATGGGGCCCGGAGGGCCCCCGCTCCCGCCACTGCATTACATTCATTATTTATTGTCCTCATTCTAAAAAAGAAGGGAAATTAGAGGCAAAAAGCTCTGTTTAATGCATCAGTTAGGGTTGTTCCACAGCAACAAAACAAGGAAATTCAGTGTTAGGGTTGAAAGCCCCCCTTGGACCCCCCAAGCCCACCTCCCCAACCAGCATTGGGGTGCATGTTGGGGTCGTTGGTCTTAACTCTCACCCCATTCACCTATACCTCAGCTTCTTTACACATGTGATGGGGTGAGAGTTAGGATCAATGACCCCAATGCTCACCCGATGCCAGTTGAGGGGGTGGGTTGGGGGCCAAAGGACTTTCAACCCTAACACTGAATTTCTCGCTTTTTGTCACTATGGAACAACTCTGACTGATGCATTAAATGGAGTTTTTGCCTCTAATATATATATATATATATATATATATATATATATATATATATATATATATATATATATATATATATATATATATAAGAGAGGATAGGTTAGTGTCCATTACTGAGAGTAATACCATCGAGAGGTTCTGGACAAAGGAACCTCAAGAGCGAAGCTCAAGAGGTTCTAATGTGTCCAGAACCTCGAGATGGTAGGACTCCGGTAATGGACACTAAGCTGTCCATTATTTTTTTTAATATATGGATCTGAGGTGTGCATTGAATAAGTTACACTGATCCTGATGTATGTGGCATGGGGTCCTGAGTGAAGAGACCAGAGAATGCAGCTGTGGGACCATCTCTGCAGTTCCTCAAGTTTGTGGTGGTTTTCGGTAAGTGGGCTGGCTCCGTATGTGAACCAGGCACCTCGTGGGTGTACTCATTACAAGTAGATTTGTAGAAAGGAGAAAAAGACCGGTCATCAAATGTTGTATAGTGAGGGTGTAAAAAAAAAAAAAACAGCACTATTAGCATCGGAGATTTCTCTCGCTAAGTGAGAGAGTAAGCCGCCATGTCTTGTGAGTGTTTCTGCCCGGTCACACAGGAAAAGTAGCAAATCGCAAGGCACACCTAGGAAGATGTCAAGGACAGACTTGCCGTTGCTCTGTTGAAGCTTCATGATAATAGTATCGTTCAGGTATGGAACAGTAGTATTACCACATCTGAACAATACTGTTATCAGAGGTGAAGTGTATTATTATTGATGTGGGACCAATAGTATTACTGTGAATGTTTTGTATGCTTTGCACCCCCTTTTTCCTCAATTCACAGTTTTTGATTCTTTATATGGATCATAGGCCAGAAATATTTAATTGAAATATGAGGTAGCAATATGCAATAAAATTAATTGCTGCAACTAGCAATACAGTGGCATGAAAAAGTATTTGCCCCCTTCCTGATTTTTTCTATTAGTGCATATTTGTCACACTGGATGTTTTCAGGTCTTTAGAGAAAATGTAATATTAGATAAAGGGAACCTGAGTGAACAAATAACACTTGTTTTTTTTTTAATTTCACTTATTTAATGAAAAAAAGTTAACCAACACCAACTGGCACTGTGTGAAAAAGTAATTGCCCCTCACTTAATAACTGGTTATGCCACATTTAGCAGCAATGACTCAACCAAACACTTCCTGTAATTCAATATCAGTCTTTCACATCGCTGTGGAGGAATTTTAACCCACTCTTCCTCGCAGAACTGCTTTAATTCAGTAACATTTGGTAGGTTTTCGAGCATGACCTGCTCGTTTCAGGTCCTGCCACAGCATCTCTATTGGTTTAAGTCTGGACTTTGACTAGGCCACTCCAAAACTTTAATTTTACATCTTTTAGCCATTCTGATGTGGACTTGCTTTTGTGTTTTGGATCATTGTCTTGCTGCATGGCCCAACTACACTTCAGCTTCAGCTGACGGAAGGATGACGGACATTCTCCTTAAAATTTTCTGGTACAGAGCAAGAATTCATGGTTCCTTTAATTATGGCAAGTCATGCAGGTCCTTAGGCAACAAAGCATCCCCACCATCACACTACCACCATCATGTTTGACTGTTGGTATGGTGTTCTTACTGTGGAATCTGTGTTTGCTTTCTACTGAGAGACATTATGGGATCCATGTCATCCAAAAGTTCCACTTTGGACTCATCTGTCCATAGAACATTTTCCCAAAAGGCTTGTGGATCATCCAGGTGCTTCTTGGCAAATGAGAGCCGAGCATTTATGTTCTTCTTGGTTAGCAGTGGTTTCTGCCTGCTACTCTCACATGAAGCCCATTTTGCCCAGTCTCTTTCTGATTGTGGAGCCGTGAACACTGACCTTAGCTGAGGCAAGAGGCCTGCAGTTCTTTGGATGTTGTTTTAGGATCTTTTGAGACTTCCTGAATGATTTCCGCTGTGCCCTTGGAGTAATTTTGGCAGGCCGCCCACTCCTGGGAAGATTCACTATTGTTCCAAGTGTTCTCCATTTGGAGATTATGGCTCTCACTGTGGTTCGATGGAGTCCCAGAGCCTTAGAAATAGTTTGTAACCCTTTCCAGACTGATAGAGGGCAACAAATTTTTTCTGATCTTTTCAGGAACTTCCTTTGATCATGGCATAATGTGCTTGTTGAATCTTTGTGCTGGCAACGTGACTCTGATGGTAAGGGTCAAAATAAGTGAGATTTATATTGAGCAGGGCTGGCTGTAATGAAGCCTGGCTGTGTTCAATCAGTTGACTCTAATTATCCCTTTAATTGGGTTGATTTAACTAGGGGCAGTACTTTTTCACACAGTGCCGTTGGTGTTGGTTAACTTTTTCATTAAATAAATGAAATAAGTAAAAAAAAAAGTGTTATTTGTTCACTCAGGTTCCCTTTATCTAATATTAAATTTTGTCTAAAGACCTGAAAACATCAAGTGTGACAAATATGCAATAATAGAAAAAATCAGGAAGGGGGCAAATACTTTTTCCCGCCACTGTATATGTGCGTGGTAACCCATGTAAAGGACAACAGTGTGATTTAAATGTGCAGGTTAAAGTTCCACACAAACCTTGCTGCTATTTCAAGTCTGAATTAATGGCTACTACAGTTGTTTATTGAAAACTGCTTTTAATAATAAAACTAAATGTTTTTAGTTTATGATTGGTTAGAATGAATTAGTAACATGTAATTTAATCACTATTTATATGGAGGCACTGTTGTGATGTTTTAGATTCGCTGTGATGATGCCTGACAGTGGTCAGGAGAAATGTTATTGTTGGTACAGCTTTTACTGCTTATTTTTGGGACTTGGTGCACATGTAATATGCAGTTTTGAATTTAAATAAAATTACTTCATTTTTTCATCAACGTTCTGTGCTCTCTGGTTTTTGTGGGTGCTCTTACCACTTCCTCTGTTACAGCATAATTAATAAGTTTTCATATGCATAACCTTTCCATTCATGTTATTGCTAGACATACTGCAGCTAGCTTGGCTTGAGAAAGGGTGAATATGGTCAGGACCCCTTAGCAATTGAGATGCATATGCAGCAAATAAATCCAAATGCACTACCTGCCTGCTGAATAAGGAAGGCTTGCAGGAACCCAGGGAATGATTATGGGAGGGGGGCTGATGGTCATCAACATGGAAAGGGATTTTGGGGTAATCATATTGGATGACCTAAAGGTGGCTAAACAATGTATCAAAGCTGTGAGGAGAGTCAGTGGAATGCTGTGGTGCATTAGCAAGATGTATTACCAGCAGAAGGAAGGAGGTGGTGATGCCACTGTGTAGATCACTGTTGAGGCCTTATTTGGAATATGGTGTCCAGTTGTGGAAGCTGCATTTCTGTCATGCAACTTTAAATCACAAATGGGTTCAATAATTATATTTTAGATTGCTATCCCTTTCCACTACTTCTCCCACTGGTTATGCATAATCTTTCCATTCATGTTATTGCTAGACCTACCGCAGCTAGCTTGGCTTTAGGAAAAGTGGCTCACTACATGACCCCTGCATTGACAGCAACACTGACCTTGCAGTATGCAACCTGTAAAACTGGGCATAAGTGAGCATGCTTTTGTTCTTTGTTAGGTCATCATCATGGTCAAATCAACAAAAACACAAGGGCACAAACAGACAGGCCTAAATGAACTTAAGTTCAAACACTAAACAAAAGATTTTGTTTATTTAGAAAATAAATTAGTGACTTTAGTGCTAGGTTGACTTTTCACTTCTCTGGCAAGCCTTTATAGTATAGTTATACTTTCCTTAATATTTATGAAGATTCTGTCTTCTTTTATGCTAACAATTTAAAAATAATGGTACTACTCTATGGAACACACCATCATACAGATAGCTACTGCAAATACTGTGCCAGTCACAAATGTTGCAGAAGACAGCATTGTTTTCAGTGCAACTACCCCATAAATGAATAATACACTAAGCCATTCTTTACAGTTCATGTATAACTGGTATTAATTTGTTTAAAGTGGTGTTTTTATCACACAATTGGATGTGGATTAACAGCAGTGTGAATTTATGAGCTGCTCTCGACAGGCATAGCAGCAGTCACAACAACAAACCTCAGCAGCATCTCTCAGGATCTAGGAGCAATAGGCCAGTGCCTACCTACTCAGAATGACAAAACATCTACTACCTGCTGGTGGGTTAGAAAGCTTCTTCTCACGGAGCTTCATAAATGTTAATCTCATTAAAATCCCACTTCGTTGTTCCTGCTATATCGACATCAGTAGCAGTCATCTCCACGAGCAATGCCCTTCACCAGAAGCAAACACAAAAGGGGGTCATCCTTGTCTGTCTCTGCAGTACCTATGGTGCAAATCCAAGCAGCCGCCTCGCAGTAGTTTTTAGTTTTATACAGCATGTCCTTAAATCAGACCTAAACTGACTCTGATAAAATCCTGCCACCTGTTTTAGTTGTCAGCATTTCAGTAATTTTTTCTCCCTCTAAAACTCTTGCCTCTGGTTAGATAAAGGGGTATGTTCTCCTCTCTGCTATCATTCCAACCCATTAAACACACAGAACAAGGGCCCAGAGCATTTAATTACCCAAATCCTATGGCAGATAAGAGACTAAATTTGGGGACTTTTGTCCCTCACTCAACCTTAGCTGCACACCAACATATTTTTCCAGGGTGTTTAGAGAGAGAGAGAAAGAGAGAGGAAGCACACTAATTCAAGAAAACTCATTATATGGTGGTCCAAGACCCTGTGGCAAGACACATCTTCAAGAGATTGGAAGAAAATATAGAAATTCTCAAGGCAAGCAATATCGACAGTAGACCTCAAAATTCAGCAATTCAGAATCCTTTCTAATCTACTATACCACTAGGAAGCTACACAAATGGGTTCCATAGCTGTGGCAGCATGTTACAAACATAGCCATCCCAGCAGCACTCTCTTATATCTACTATGGGAATGTCCCCTCATACAGACCTTCTGGTGTGAGATAAAATCCTGACTTAACTCCCTCCTAGGGCTCACTGACTTATTTGAGCCAGACAAATGCATTGTGGGCAACATGGGCCACTCTGGAGTAACCATATCTAGACAACATGCAATAGCCTTAGTAACAAATACTGTCAAATGCCAGATTTTGAAACTGTGACTTGACAAGAGATCACCCACCAATGCTAAAAGGTTGGCAGATGCAATAGAATGTCTGCGCCTGGAGAAACTCACTGATGGCCTCCACAATGATCTGCAGGCTTACCTCAAAATGTTTGGCCCATTTGACAGCCATATTAACAAACCAGATGACAGAGATTACCTTGTCCACTTCACACAGAACCCCCCCCCGCCTCTCTATAAGCTCCACCTGGAAATCAACTATTACACCTGTTATGTTTATCACGAAAGTTTGTGCACTCAACCAATATATGTATGGAACTATGTCGTAAAAATGAAATAATTGTTATGGGCCTATTTAATTAAGCTTCCTTATGCCTGTCTAGGAAAGTGTATCAAATAATTCAATCATTTTTAATGTTGATGTTGGTTCTGTTTGTGTTAGTCATTGTAGTATAATCTATGTTCATCCCATAACAACTTTGCTAGGGAGTGATAGACATTCACATATTTACTATAAGGCCCAACTCCTCCAACCCATGTCGATCCCTGTGGTTGAGGGGTGTACAACCAGGACTCAGTAACTGAGGGGCAAGTGAGGAACTAGTCTTTCAATTCCCCTTTTTTCCATAGTTGGGTCCAAGACTTGTCCACATCCCACATACATGTCCATACCTAGTGGTTGTGGGTGATGCAGCCATTAAACACAGAGTATAAGAACTGTTGCTCCTAGCAAATGTGGTCGCACATAGAAACCAGTGAACAGTATGTCTCATGTGAATGTTATATGTTCTGTTATGTTTCTGAAAATCTTCAATAAAATTTAAGTCTTAAAAAAAGTATACTCATCATGTGCTTTCACTCCACTGTGTTGACCAAACATTTGTGATGCAGTCAGTATATGGTCACACCCCTCCAGAACTCCTATTTTCTCTCCTCCTCTGTTTGCAATATTCTGGATAGTTCTCATTATGTACCCACAAAACAGAGCCACAGGGAAATCAGAAACCATTTCTTTTGTCACAGCAAACAAACAAGCTTATTTCCCAAAATGTAATATCATTATGCTGCAGATGCTCTTTGGGAAGTGGAGAAAAGGGAGGAACTGTTACTAGCACCACCCACATAGCTATCTGACTAAGTCAACTGCATCATACACATAAACGTCAAAGTGTTACTTACCTGGGGCACGATGCTAATATATTTTAAACCTGTAATAGAGACAAAACAACCTGCTATTGGCAAGTGGCTCTCATCCAGGCACTGTAGGTACTGGAATTAGATTTTGGCTAACAGATCAGTCAGTTTGAAGGTCTCAGCTTAACAGGCATGATTTTTAGATATAGGGGTGCTCCCTGTTACCAAGTAGCCATAGTCTGCCTAAAAGTTACACAATCCTGAAAGAAAAAGCAAGAAATAATGGTAGAAATAGACCAATCTTGCAGAGAGCTCTGCTCTCTGCATGCTACCTCTTCACTGGTACAGCTGAAACGGAATGGCTGATGCAACCAGAATCTTCATGTCCTCAGGGTTCTATGCTTGGTCATAGCTTTGGGCTGTACCACTTCGCCAGTGGCGGGGCACGTTAGCCATATGTAATTATTACTGGGAGGGCTATAACCCAAGGTTCAATGTGGGAGAATAGCTCCTCCCGCAACTCCTACAAAGGCTAGCCTTCCATGATGATTCTCTGCTTAGCGTGTTGTGAACCAGCAGCATGCTGGGCTCCTGTGTGGCTCATGGGCTGAGCCTCCTTCCCTTCCTTCTCCTTGCTCTTTCTTTTGTTCCCCTTTGAGTCCCTCATTTACTCCTGTTGTTATCCTCCTGTATGACCTGCCACTTTCCTGTGCTACTGCAACCTGACTAATTCTGGGGTACCAATGCTGATCTGCTTCTGTGTGCTATTCTCCCCATTCCACTTCTTCCTCCTCCCTTCTGGTGTCCTGTTTGCTCCTCCCTCCAACATTTTCCCTGCCTTCCCTGTACCTTGTTTGCTGCTCAGGTCCCTTCTTGCTGTCAGTACCTTTGGCCAGTTCCTTCATTTTTTGTCACTCCTCTGCTCTTTGTTCCCACCCTTGTGAGGTGTGGTGTCATTCCCCTGCGCCTGCTGGCTGACCTCGTCTCTAGTTCCGCAGCCTGTTTTTGGGGTACTGCTCTCTGGACCTCGCATTGGTATGCCACTCCTTTGCATTGCAGAGGTATCCTACTGAACTTCTGCAGGTAAGTGATTCTTTGCACAGCTAATGTTTTACTCATGTACCCGAGCTACGGGTCAATGTCCCAGTCTCTTATGCATTGCACAGCTGTACTCCTTTATTCCTAGTGCTCCCTCAGGCCTGCTTCTACCTGTTAGTGCCCCATGAAACATCTGTAAATGGTATTACTGTGCCTCTACCTCAATGACCCGGATTACAGCTTGTGCTCTTTTCACATTACTTGGAACTTGGTCAGTAACCCCTGGACACTGTTTCACTGCCTCTACTTGCTTCCTATTCAAACAAAGCAGCTATTCGCACTGCCATGCTGCTTACTCACCCACCTCCTTTCCTCAACAGGATTCCACTTTCCAGTCCAGGCTTCACTATCATCTGAGTCATTCTGTTTGTGTGTGCTTGGGGCCCTACTTATTCATGTTTCTCAACTGTTCTTGTTGCATTTCCTTCTGTGGTCTGCTTCCACGGTGCCTGCCTGTTTTCCTTTGCTGTCCCTATCTCTGCACTACTTCTGCCATTCACTTCTGCATTGGCCATCTCTGCTGTGCTTCTCTGTTGCCCACTGCTTTTTATAAGCCTGCCTGTCCTGTCCTCCCTTCCTTTCTCTCCTGGCTCCTTGTCTGCCCCTGCTGTCTCTTCCTGGGCCCTCCCCCCTGCCCTGCTGCCCCCCTCCATCCCTTGTCCTGCCCCTGTCCAGTGCTCTCATGATTTTTCTTTTGGGTCTTTTGCTCTTCATACCAGTATTCCTTCTCCATTCCTGCCCCTTCTTCCATTCAGACCTATGTTACTTTTACCCATAGTCCAGCAATTGCACCCCTTACCATTTTGCTCCTGGCACTTATACCCTGCTCAGCTTCAGGATTTATGTTTCTTTGTTCTACCCATGGTGCCACTCACCTTCCAGCTTGCCAGTTACCTGCAACATTCACACCTGCTCCCACTTCCATGCCCCCTTGTGGCACCCCTTGAGCCAGCATCATTGGCTCTCCTCATGCATTCCTCTCATCAGGCATTATCCATTCTCTGTGACTACCACATGGTTTGCTTCCATTCCCCAATTTGCTTCTAGCTTCTTCTTCCCTAGGCAATGCCTGTCTCAGAGCCTTTTTCGGATACTACACTACAATAATTCCTGTTTGGTCTCAAAGATGCTCTGCTTGCGGCTCCCCTATTTTTCACATGGCTGGGGACTGGGACATCATAGCTTAGATCAGCAGGAGCCTGCTTTACACCGGCCATATGATCTACCCTGCTCTCCTGTCTACATGGCTTCTGCTACCATTGCATGAATCATTATTCTTGCAGCCTACTCAGCCTTCAGTCATTCATTGCTTCCATCGCTACCAGCATGCTTCTTCCTAGTTTTTTATTCTAACTCTCCCTTTCTAGCATCCCTGATGCCTTCCTCCTCACGTTCTCCCACTCTGTATTGCTGTCTTCCCCTTTTTATTGCCTTCCTGTACATCTTCTCTACTATGTAGTCAGTTGTCCTTTCCTTGCTCAGCCCATACCAGCAGTTTTCCTGGACTCCAACCCTAACTCATACCTTCTGAGGCACTGAGTGAAGGTAGGCTCGCCCTGTCTATCGGGGATGAGATTCCATTACAATCACTACTCTACTACTTACAAACCAGGCATCCTCCATTCCTAACTCTGCCTGGCGGCATCAAGTGAAGGTTAGCATGCTCCGACTACCAGAGATAGGAGCTATGTCTGCATTCTACTGTTTCATCCTTATGAAACACAGAAACATAGACTTTGACAGCAGATAAGGACCACTTGGCCCATCTAGTCTGCCCATTTCCCTACCTACAGGATAGGCCGCAGATCCTAGTTAACCAACAGCCTATTTCTTCCTACCCCTGACAACAATTGCCTTACTGTATGTCTGTCCCATGCATTCTTGAATTCTCCCACAGTTTTAGACCCCACAACCTCCTCAGGAAGGCTGTTCCATGCAACCACTACCCTGTCTGTGAAATAATACTTCCTCACATTGCCCCTGAACCACCTGCTTCTATCTTTAAATTGTGTCCCCTTGTTCTTGCACGTCTCTTTTTCTGAAAGATGCTACCCTCTTGGACTTTGTTGATTCCACTGAGGTACTTAAAAGTTTCTATCATGTCCCCCCTCTCCCTTCTTTCCTCAAGGGTATACATATTAAGCTCCTTTAGTCTCTCCTCGTATGGCTTCTCTTGCAGACCCTGCACCATTTTAGTTGCCCTCCTCTGGACTACCTCTATCCTGTCTTTGTCCTTGCGGAGATGGGGTCTCCAGAACTGGACACAGTACTCCAGATGGGGTCTCAACAACTGTCTGTACAGAGGATAACAACTTCCTGTTTCTGCTGCTGATGCCTCCCTATACATCCCAGTATACCCCAGCCCTCCCAACTGCCTTTTACATTGCTTGCTAACCTTAAGGTCATCTGATGTGATTATCCCTAGGTCCCTTTCCTTTTTTGTTGTTGTTACTACCTCCCCACCCATTGCGTATTCTTCCCCTGGGTTCTTGTTTCCCAGGTGCATTATTTTGCACTTCTTTGCATTGAATCCTAGCTGCCATACTTCTGACCATTCCTCCAACCTTATCTAGTCCCTTTTCATCCTTTCCACACCTCCTTGTGTATCAACCCTGTTGCAGATCTTTGTGTCATCTGCCAAAAGTCATACTTTTCCTTCCAGTCCCTATGCATTCTCTACCTGATACCAGTTGCTGCTTCTTTTCAGGAAAGGGACCACTTCACCCCATTTGCCTTCAATACCCTACTTCTGCCTGGTGGCCTCAAGAGAAGATTGTCTCGCCTCGACTACCTAGGATGAGAGCCACCTCTGCATTCTACTGTTTCATCCTTATGCATTCTCTACCTGATACCTGGTTGCCGCTTCCCTTCAGGAATGCAACCACTATACCCCATTTGCCTTCTACATTCTACTTCTGTCTGGTGGCATTGAATGAAGGTTTTCTCACACTAACTGCCAGGGAAACCCGTGTCTGCAATTGACTGTTTCAACATTATGCATTCTCTACCTGAATATCTGGTTGCTGCCTCCTTTTGGGAACAGGCCCACTTTACCTCATTTGTCTTCATCATCATATATTGCCTGGTGGCATCAAGTAAAGGTTATCTTCACCTCATCTACCTAGGTTGAGAGCCTGTCTCTGCAAATGACTGTTTTTATCCTTATGTATTCTCTACCTGACACCCAGTTGCAACTTCCCTTTGGGACTGGGACCTCAGTACCCATTGACTCCATCATCTTACCTTGGCCTGGCTGTATTCCATAGAGGTCATCTAGCACCGACTGCCAGGAATGGAATCCTGTGTCTCCATTCCACTGTTTCACCCTTGTGCATTCTTTACTTAAATACCAGGTTGCTGCTTCTCTTTAGGACTAGGACTGCTATACCATTTGAATTCCACAACCTACCTTTGTCTGGCGGCATCAAGTGACAGTTTTCTCTCCTTGAATACCAGGGATGGGAGCCCATTTCTAAAATCAACTGTTTCACCCTTGTGCATTCTCCAACTGATACCGGTTGCTACTTCCCTCAGGAACAGGACCCCTGTACTCTATTTGCCTTCCACATCCTTCATCACCAGTCTACATCCTGCAGTTCTATGGACTCATACTTGTCCCCACCTTGATCTCCTCGAGCTCTGTATTTGGACACCGCCAGCTTGTTCTGTTTCTGCCTCCAGTCAGTTCAACTGCCGTCTGGATTTCCTTGCTGCTGCTCACTAGAGTTGCCAACATTGAGTTTCAAAACTAAGGGACAGACCCTTTACAACGCCCCCCTCCCAGCCACTTCTGAGGTTGACATCGTGGAAAGCACAGGCAGTCTGACCCTAAACAAAGTTTTGTTTTTGTTTTTGTTTTAATGAAGTGTACTGTGGTAAAGAGGCAGTGCTAGTGGCAGAGTTCTGATATCATTGTTGCTTATGCAGGTATTGGATTTGTTTTCCACTTGCACTAACTTGTATTTGTTTATGCTTTGAATTGATGTACCCTTCTCCAGGGTTGCACATGTAAACTTTTTCCATTAACCATTTCAACAGTTTCTCTTCCCCATCACCCACAAATCAAGCTAGTGAGTGATGCCCACAAATATTTGCTCTTCCCTAGCAACTCTGGCTTGTCTTGTTGTTTTGAGCTGGTTCTGCTGAAAGCCTGAAAATCTGCCTATTTCTGTCATGTAAAAAAAAACACAAACTAGTACAAGCCCAACCACCAGCCCAGTGCCCACCAAATAGCAAAGCAATAACCCACAGTCAGCTGAGAAAAGGCCCCCAACCACTTGACCACCCAAAACTAGGCACTCGACCCAGCCCAGCCTGGCAGTAGCCAGCCAGCCATAATCTCCTTTCAAAAGTCGACACTGTGTAGCACTTACTTTTTTACTCAGTTCTCCTGAGATTTGAACTGAAGAAGACTCTCTCTTCTACTCTGTGCAGCCAGCAGTCCTGAGTCCTCCTCCTACTGACCCGTCCCTGTTTTAGCAGCAGCACATGTCCAAACTTCAGTCCAAAAGTGACCTCCACCAGCCCCGAATAACAACTCACATCCCATAGAGGCTGAATCCCAGAGAAGATTGTTGGCCACCAGACTGGTACTTGCAATGGGGATAGTCACAGGAGTCTGGTCGTGTGTGTAAGATCCGTGATCCACTGATCAAGCAAAGCCACTTCTCGAAAGTCCCTTCAAGTTGCAGATGGATGCAGCTCGAGTTGCAGCAATGACACAGCGCACACACAAGCACAGCAATGTAGTGCTGGATGCAGCAGAAGGCTTCTCCCGCTGTCTTAGGATGACATCCCTCCAAGTCATAGCTGTCCCTCTGACATGCACACAAAATCTCCACAGCTGCTATGGATTCTGGGACACAGAGTTTTTTAAGCAATACAGGGGCAACCAAAGATACAAGACAATAGGCATCCTGTATGAATTGCAAATGGGACAGGGAATTATACCCTTAAATATGAGCCATCCCATAAAATATGAGATTATTGGCAACCCTACTGGTCACTCCTCCCTAACAACCATGGATGTTCTCTTTCTCCTTCTGAAGTGAGATCCTCGTCCGTCATCGCTGCAGTGCCTTCTGTCCCCCACACTTGTTGTTCACCATGATCTTCTGACATGGGACTCTTGTTTCTCAATGTTGTTGGTCTTGATACCTGCATTTGCTTACTTATCTTCCATGGATCCGCCTCATGGCCTGCAACAGTTTTCCTCTGTTCTGATTCAGTTTACTGTGCCACCAACCCCATTTCTGTTCCTGTCTATACCTGTTGAAGTCTGCATACTAGACCCCTACAGTCTTCACCTCAAATTCCTTCCTTTAGTCCATATTCATCTGCTCCAGACTTTCCCTTTCATCCTTGGACAGCTGCCTTCTCTTTTCTGCCCTGGCAGCTTGGGGCTCCTTCCTGCTTGCTGTGGCTTTTTGGGCAGCTAATGCCCATCTCCGGCCATTATTCCTACCTGGTCAACTATGCCTCCCATGTATTCATGCTCCTACCCTGGCCATTCTAACAACTCCCATCCACTACTCAACAGAGCAATTGTTCATTTCACCTGAGGAAGACTAGTTTTAGCAAGCACCCCTTGGACAACTTGCCTCATAGACTCTTACATCACCATAAAGTCATCTATACTTCCCAATCATCTTTCCAGGATCAGTTCCAGAATCCCATTCAAATGGACTAAAGGAAGATCTCATCCCTCATCCGATGCTACTACGTACTCCCTACATATCCTGTCAATTCAAGTACCATGGCTTCCCTGTCTTCCATGTTTCATAGGATATTTTTACATGGAAATGTAACCTAATTCCTTCCTTCATGCAATGATTCTGTAATCATCATCGCTGTTAAGAATAAAGGGAACTGAAAGATACCTCATAGCAATATCAACATCATCTGTTTTACCTTTCCAGAGCTTTTCCTATGAGCACTGACTCTGTTGATCATGTTACTCGACTCCTATGTCCTGACTAGCCATTGAATGTCCTAAGGCCTTCACAGGCACTGTCCCAAAATTCCCATAGTTGGATCTCCAATGCCTAGCTACCTTACTAAATGCATTCTATCCAAACCACCGTTATCTAGCTCCTGGATGTCACCATACTTAACATAATCATCTACATTCCATTATCAAATTACCATCAATCAAGTCAGCTGCCCATCCAGCAGTCCTTCTAGCTTATCCCTCATGATTCACCTCCCATACTCCCTCCAGTGCAGACTTTCACTGAGAGCAGACTTCCATTGATTCTCTATCTGAACATCTGCAACCGATCTGGCTGTCTCACTATCCCAGTCTTTCCTCTCAACAAATCTATATTTGACTACAGTGCTAGGCATGCCTGGCATTCCACACTGTTTCCGACTCCCTATTGCCGTATCAGTCTATAGACTCTTTCATATACCTGTTTCTAGGCTTCCCACAGTATTTAGACATTGGACTACCTGTAAGACAAAACAGTCATGGCCACTTCAGGGCATGTCATAGCAATTGCACCACAGAAATACCTATATCTACTTTTCTACAGATGGATCATCAAGAGCTTATGCAGGTATCATTATGAGATCAATACTCAATTGATTGTTCAACTTTCTTGTACTGAATTTCCAATTATTCCATATACATTCAGTTACCATCTCTACTCCATATACCAGTCTTCCTTCATTGGTCTAAAACTATTCATTTCACTACTCCTACCAGGTACATAAAGACTCTGTCCGACTCCTTCCTCTGCTTCATGGATGCTTACATTGCAACTTATCGCTCACCGCTTAACTCCTCACCTCCAGACTCTAAATTGAATATCAAACCTTTTACAAAGTTAGATTGTTTACCTTATGACTTCATGATCAAATTTCTATCATTGAAATTCTGGTAGCATATTTAGCACATCATGCTCTTCCTGCTTATTAGCCTCTGTAATCCCTCTGGACATCATCCATCATCAACTTGGAAAACTGGACTACATTTACTCCTTTTCGACTGGACCTACTCCACTCTCAGGATTTAGATGCTCCTTCAGAATAGATCTATCTCTTTAACCTCAGAATCACTTGCCTGGTGGTGCTGAGGGTTGAGGTGCTGGACACCACACCTCGCGTCACGCCGATGACCCGAGTTCGGGAGCCAACTCGGGAGTCAGGGGTCGGCAGGGGAAGGAGACGGATTGAGTGCCCATTGGGCTTCTCTCCTCTCCGGGTGGGAGGGCATGGGTTGTCTGGCACTCTGGCGACCCCTGGTGGAGACTGGAGGTACACCTCCAGCTGCCAGGCTGCACGTAAGGACCGTGGCTAATGCAGGCAGGGTTGCCGTGTGCCACAGTGTCAGATGTACATCATGCATGGGGGAGGGAGGATCTCAGGCTCACTCCACACAAGAAATACCCCTCCAGCCCTGGACAGGTGAAGGTCCTGGCAGAGCCACTGCCACACACCCAAAGCTGGTTCCTGACCACTGCCCCCTGCGGTCTCCCCAGGTTGTAGGTCCCCCAATCTGGGGAACCGTAATAAACTTGAAAATGGCTGGGGAACACAGCGGGTGGTAGATCAAGCTGGTAAGTGCAATGGACTGAGAAAGTTCCAGGTTGGAGGGCTACAAATAGAACTGAAAAAAAAAAACTCAGAATCATCCTTCCAGAATGCATCATCCATGGATTTGAAGATGGACCATCATCTCTCCAAACAGTTCACCTTTCTCCCAAAATTAGCTTATAGTTGCTAGAACCTAGGTTCATCTCCTCTTAATTTTCCCAGAGGATGAACGGGTCAGTAGCCATGGATCCTCAGAGGTTTCCTCCACCTGGGTTTTTTTCCTCTCCTGTGTGTAACTGATCATACTCTCCATGAGTTGGAGGAGGTAATCATACTCTTTTGAACATTTATTGGTAATTCTTTTTGGGCTTTCTATTACCTGCTCACTAACCAGCTAACCTAACAAGGGTGGGAATATAGAAAAGCCAAAGTAAACTACAGTTACATAAGCACTTCTAACCCCATACTCTATTCACCCAAACATTGAATGGGAGGGCTATAGCCCGAGGTTCAATGTGGGGGAATAGCTCCTCACACATCTCCTACAAAGGCCAGCCTCCTATGATGATTCTCCACTTAGTGTGTTGTGAAACACCCACCATCCACCCCTGCCTCCTCCTCCTCCTTCTCTGGCACACTACTCACCCTTGGTGCTGGGCTTTCTATTTCCTAATTATTACACAGCTTACCTACCAAGGGCAGGAACAGAGAAAAACTAAAGTAGACTACAGTTACATTAGCACTTCTATCCCCATACTCTATTCTCCCAAACATTGAACCATTGACATCATGAAGTGATACAGACTTACAAATAAATTCTCCATCTCTTTCATAAAAAGCCAAGGAAATTTGTGCATACACCTGAGCAGCCAGAGATGGGAAGACGTTACCTTGGTTTACTGTTTTGTCTGAAGGATAGCACCATGAACAGGGCAGATCCCCCTAATCTCCCCCAACCCCCAGTGCAGCAGTATAGTGTCAGTGTTGGGTGCTAGCTAAGTGCAGGTTTTGGATTTGAACCCAAAACCATTTGATCTTCCTGACCTAGAGGCCAACGTACTACCATCTGAGCCACTGACACTGTCTATTGAAGAATGAATGGAAAATATATTCACCAGGAATTAAAAACAAGCATTTGTCAATACCGAATGTTGATTGCGTTGGTCTGTTGAGCTCACTCAGTGTCCCTCTGTCACTGGCTCAGTCTGTTTGTCCCAGTGCTGCAGGCTGCTCTTTTGTACTAGGCTCCTACCTCTGTTGGCACCTTTTTCTGCCCACAAAAAAATGTGTAGCAGTCCCGACAAAGCTCCGTTGAGCTCGCTCACTCCCCTTCTTTCACTCACTCATTCTGTTCTGCCGGCGCTGCAAGCTGCCCTTTTCTACTGGGCTCCTGCCTGCATCGCTGCCTTCTTATGCTCACAAAGAAATTTGCAGCAGTTACAATACAGCTCTGTTGAGCTCACTCACTCATTCATTCTGGTTTTCCTGCCACTGCAGGCTGCCCTTTTGTACTGGGCCCCTGCATGCATTGCTGCCTTTTTATGCCCACAAACAAATCTGCAGCAGTCCCAACAAAGCCCCGTTGAGCTCACTGACTCCCCCTTCCTCACTCGCTCCTCCTGTGTCTCCTGGTGCTGCAGGCTGCCCTTTTGTACTGGGCTCCTGCCTGCATTGGTGGCTTTTTCTGGCCAAAAAGAAATCTGAAGCAGTCTCGACACAGCTCCACTGAACTCGCTCACTCCCACTCTGTCACTCTCGCATTCTGTTTCTGCCGGCACTGCAAGCTGACCATTTGTACTGGGCTCCTGCCTGTGTTGCCACATTTTCTGCCCACAAAGAAATCTGCAGCAGTCACACTAAAGCTCCGTTGAGCTCGCTCACTACCGCTCTGTCACTCGATCATTCTGTTTCTCTTGGTGCCGCAGACTGCACTTTTCTATGGGCTCCTGGCTGCGTTGGCACCTTTGTCCACAAAGAAATCCACAGCTGTCCTGACAGAGCTCCATTGAGGTCGCGCAGTCTCCCTCTCTCATCGCTCATTCTGTTTGTCCTGGTGCAGCAAGCTGCCCTTTTGTAAGGGGCTCCTGCCAACATTGGTGCCTTTTTCTGCCCACAAAGAAATCCCAGCAGTCCTGATAGAGCTCCGTTGAGCTCACTAAGTCTCCTTGTCTCACTCGCTCATACTGTTTCTCCCAACGCTGCAGGCTGGCCTTTTGTACTGGGCCCCTGCCTGTACTGACACCTTTTTCTGCCCACAAAGAAATCCGCAGCAGTCTTGACAGCGCTTCGGTGAGTTCGGTCACTCCCCCTCCCTCACTCGCTCTCTCGTTCTGTTTCTCCCAGTGCTGTAGGCTGCCTTTTTGTATTGGGCTCTTGTGCTGGGGCCTTTGTCTGCCCACAAACAAATCCACAGCAGTCCTAACAGAGCTCAGTTGAGCTCGGTCACTCCAACCTCTCACTCGGTCGATCTTAATCTGTCCCAATTACTGATTTCCCAGAGTAACTGTGCTATTGCCTGGCAGGAGTGCAAAAACATATTGTAGCTTGGATGTGAAAAATGACAGCTGTAGTGTTCATATGGAGTTGTGGAAAAATGCCACTGTTGAAAATGTGGCATGACAGTAATACAAATTTGTGAAGTTACAAGGGTGCATGGAAACAGTTCAATGCACACTTGTAACACAGTCATGTTATGGCAGTCCCGACAAAGCTCCATTGAGCTCGCTCACTCCCCTTCTCTCACTCACTCATTCTGTTCTACAAGCACTGCAGGCTGCCCTTTTCTACTGGGCTCCTGCCTGCATTGCTGCCTTCTTATGCCCACAATGAAATATGCAGCAGTTACAATACAGCTCTGTTGAGCTCACTCACTCATTCTGGTTTTCCTGCCACTGCAGGCTTCCCTTTTGTACTGGGCCCCTGCATGCATTGCTGCCTTTTTCTGCCCACAAACAAATCTACAGCAGTCCCAACAAAGCCCTGTTGAGCTCACTGACTCCCCCTCCCTCACTTGCTCATTCTGTGTCTCCTGGTGCTGCAGGCTGCCCTTTTATACTGGGCTCCTGCCTGCATTGGTGGCTTTTTCTGGCCAGAAAGAAATCTGAAGTAGTCCCGACACAGCTCCACTGAGCTCACTCACTCCCCCTCTGTCACTCGCATTCCATTTCTGCCAGTGCTGCAAGCTGGCCATTTGTACTGGGTACGTACCTGTGTTACTGCATTTTCTGCCCACAAAGAAATCTGCAGCAGTCACACTAGAGCTCGGTTGAGCTTGCTCACTACCACTCTGTCACTCGCTCGTTCTGTTTCTCTTGGCACCGCAGACTGCACTTTTGTATGGGGCTCCTGGCTGCGTTGGCACATTTGTCTGTCCACAAAGAAATCTGCAGTTGTCCAGACAGAGCTCCTTTGAGGTCGTGCAGTCTCCCTCTCTCATCGCTCATTCTGTTTATTCTGGCGCTGCAAGCTGCCCTTTTGTACGGGGCTCCTGCTTGCATTGGTGCCTTTTTCTGCCCACAAAGAAATCCCAGCAGTCCTGATAGAGCTCCGTTGAGCTCACTAAGTCCCCTTGTCTCACTCTCTCATACTGTTTCTTCCACCGCTGCAGGCTGTCCTTTTGTACTGGGCCCCTGCCTGTATTGATGCCTTTTTCTGCCCACAAGGAAATCTGCAGCAGTCCTAACAGCACTTCGGTGAGTTCACTCACTCCCCCTCCCTCACTCGCTCTCTCATTCGGTTTCTTCCAGTGCTGCAGGCTGCCCTTTTGTACTGGGTTCTTGTGTTGAGGCCTTTGTCTGCCCACAAACAAATCTGCAGCAGTCCCGACAGAGCTCAGTTGAGCTCGGTCAGCCCCCCTCACTAGGTCGATCTTAATCTGTCCCAAATACTGATTTCCCACAGTGACCATGCTATTGTCTGGCAGGAGTGCAAAAACATGTTTTAGCCAGGATGTGAAAAATGACAGCTGTATTGTTCATAAGGAGTTGTGAAAAAATGCCACTGTTGAAAATGTTGCGTAACAGTATTACAAATTTGCGAAGTTACAAGTGTGCGTGGAAACAGTTCAACCCATGCTTGAAACATAGTCATGTTATGGAGTTTCATCACCAAATTTCAACATAGATATTTTAGGACCTCTGCTCATAAACAGTACCACTGTCATTTTCTTAATCTGTCCCGAATACTGACTTCCCACAGTGACCACGTTATTCTGCGCCGGAACTGTGAAAACACATTTCGGTCAGGATGTGAAAAATGACAGCTGTACTGCTTATAAGGAGGTGTGAAAAATGGCACTGTTGAAAATCTGCTGTGACAATATTACAAATCTGCGAAGTTACAAGGGTGCATGGAAAGGGTGCAATGCACACTTGTGACACAGTCAATTGATGGGCTATCATCACCAAATTTTCAACATAGGCATTTTAGGACCTCTGCTCATGAACAGTATCATTGTCATTTTCTTAATCTATCCCGGACAGTGATTTCCCACAGCGACCGCTCTATTCTGCGCCGAAAGTGCGAAAACACATTTTGACCAGGATGAGAAAAATTACAGCTGCACTGTTCATAAGTAGGTGTGGGAAAATGGCAATGTTGAAAATCTGGAGTGAAAATATTATAAATTCACGAAGTTACAAGCATGCGGGCCAACTGCACAATGCACGCTTCAACACAGTCATTTTATGGAGTATCATTACCAAATTTTCAACATAGGCATTTTAGGACCTCTACTCATGAACAGTGTCACTGTCATTTTCTTAATCTGTCCTGAACACTGATTTCCCACAGCGACTGTGCCATTCTGCGCCAGAACTGTAAAAACACATTTCTGCCAGGATGTGAACAATGACAGCTGTACCGCTCACAAGGAAGTGTGACAAAATGCCAGTGTTGAAAATCTAGTGTGAAAATATTGTAAATTCATGAAGTTACGAGCGTACGTAGCAACTGTGCAACGTATGCTTGTACAACAGTCATTTTTTGGATTTTTTCCACCAAATTTGCAACATAGGCTTTTTGAGAGCCCACCTCATGAACACTGGCACTGTCATTTCATTAATCAGCCCCGAAGGGTGATTTCACACAGTGACCACAAAACCACCTTTCAGGGCCGAATAACACCATGACAGTTCAAGAATTCATGAGGAGGGGTCCTAAAAACCCCATGTTGAAAATTTGGTGAAAAGATTCCTGAAAATGCCTGAGATATGCACTAAAGTTGAAAAAAACCTATTTATTACTTTATACAGCTTACCAGCATTTCCTCAGTTCGCGGTCGGCTTTGAAGAGTGCAGATGTGTTCCCGGTCCAGCGAAGATCATTGCGCTGAGCTCTGGAGGTAAGTATGGGGTATGGTGGGGGTGTGGGGAGGCAGGGTGCGCAGTGGATGGGTTCAGGATGTGGGACGGGGCAGGGAGACTACGAGGGACCATTTCCTTTTTTACAGGTTGAAACAAAAATAAGACATCGGGGGACCGTTTTCCAATTTAACAGGTGCTTTGGCATGCTGGGGTGGGCTCCCAGTGTGCCACCTGTGTGGGTGGGATAGCCGACGGGGGATTGGGCACCCTCGATGGCAAACAAGGCAAGGGGGAAGGTCGCTGCAGGAGCCTGGGGGGATTGGGCACCCCTTTGGCTACAGCAACGGAAGGTGGGGTATCATTATGCCGATGGCGATTGGGCACCCCATTGGCAGGAACAATGGGGGGGAATAATCATTATGCCAATGGGGATTGGGCACCCCGTCAGCAGGAATAACGGGGGGGTTACAGAAAGCTGACGGGGAGTGGACTCCTCTGTCAGCAAGTAAACACGGTGGGGGGAGGTGGTATATTGTTTGTGAACATGGCAGCAACCCACCACCATGTTCACAAACAATATCAGGGATCGCACATCCCACCCTGCAATGACGGGTAGCTCCCTCATTGCAGCGGATGGCTGATGCTGCAATGACCAAGAGGCCCCTGATTGCAGCGGCTGATTTTTCAGAAAGTTGTGGCACACTAGCTGAACTAGTGTCAGCAGCAGTGTGCCATGGCATTGGGGGATGGGGGATAAGCCTTTGCAGGCTGTAGGGGCATTGGGCACAACAGTGCCTTGCCTCCACAACCTGCTTGTGGAGAAAGCTGACGCAACATGTTTCTTGCGCATGTGCACAATCAACATAAAAATGAATGTTGTTCCTTATATTCCCCATAGCCCTCACTACTGTGTAATGATATCGAATAATAACAATGCACAGAGATTTTGCTATTGGTTTCCATACACTGGAGTCCTTTCAGTACCAGCCATTGTACCAGCTTACTGCTGCAGAATAATGGTGTAAGATCAACTAAACTATAATGTTGTTTCTACCCCCCCACGGCAACCAGTGTCAAGAGTAACTCCTTGATTTATGGATCAAGATGCATAAATCAGCTTCTACTACGTGTAAATTCCCATCAAACCTAGATATAATAAACAATGAATAGACTCTTAGTTATCATTGCAGAAAACTGTTATGCTAGCTGTCCTCTTTTTAAAGCTGCTATAGTATGTCAGCTCCAAGCAAAATTTGTAAAGCACACCCTAGATATCATCCTCAGAAGCACCATCATTGTCATCTCATGCCTCTTTCAAAACAGTATGCAATGAATAATGTTTATTACACTTACCATATGTGGTAGAAACTAGAACACACATTGCACAGGTAATGACAATGACTCTTCTGTTTTCTCACAGTTAACATCCATATGGATTTATTGTGAAATAATAAATGCATATTCAATAAAGAGGTAGAGAATCATAAAGAACCATGTATTTGTGTTCTTAGGGAATTCCCAACAATTTTTCATACAAAAAATGATAAAAGGGAATTCCTACTGTATATAGAACTGTATTACTTGCAGTGCACTTACAATGGCTAGCAATAACATTTGTACTGTCTCCTCAAGATCAGTCTAAGACAACTTACATGTGCTGAAGCACTTTATAAAATAAATAGTTGAGTAGAACTGTAAGGCATTAATGGAATCAGCCAGTATCCACTGCTCAACAAAATAAAAGTGCAATCTGTGTGTATGGTTAGATTTACATATGACTATAAGATGCATTGGGGACTAATGAACAATCACAACTGGAAGTGGTGTGATTACATGGTGCGAATAGACACCATAAGTCCATTCCACCATCAAAAAACTGTTATACACAAACTCTAGACTTAGCCAGCAGGTGAAGATTCTCATGCAGTGGCTATGTCACAATGCAGATGATGGTTGTCAAATACAAATGGTCAAAAACAGGATTTTCATACACAAACAAGAAATATGCATCCATCATGGACATCTGGGCATGGCATTTCACCAGTTGCATATTGGAAAGCCATACCCAGAGGTCAAAATATGATGCAAAACCACAGCACTTAATTTGTATGCCACCCACTGCCTTTTTTCTGTACATTCACAGTGATCATTGAAATGGCACACTTTGTTTTATTATTGATTCATGCTCCTGTGCCACGGCCCTGCCTCAGGATGGAGCTCCCAGCCCTGTCATCCCAGTGTCCAACATCCGGTGCTGACCCATACTCCAAGGGCCTACCCCCCCGATAGGGCTGGCAGGGTCCCCCAGCCTCCACCAGAGACTGGATCCAGCATGGCCAGTCTGTAGCAAGCTGGCAGTGGGGTCCGTGAGGTGCCCTCCAACATTCACTGTGCCACTCCTTTTTCCTCTGTTTTCTCCCTTATGGAGGTGAGACATTCAATGACGCCCATGAAGAGAGTGTGCACATGTCTGCATGTGCTCCTCCAAGTGTCTGCCCCATCTCCTCCCCTTTCTGCAGCATTGGCGCACTGCCACCCAGCCATCACTAGGGGCCAGTTGAATGCTGACTGCTGGTGACCCCCCTCCCTGGAGAAGTAGAGCAGTCCATCAGATGCTCGATCTTCCTCCTTCCTTGCCAACCCTGGCAGCCTGCACTCGTTCCCAAACCTGGGTTGCCAGCGTAGCACAAGGTAAGGAGTCCAGTGCCTCAGCCATCAGCACCACTGGGCCAGCCTGAAATGGCACACTTAAAGGCTGCAACCCTTTTGTGTATGTCACAAAGGGGTGCAAATTGGGAACTGTGGGGTAAAGTATAGGGCTGGGTGAAATTAGCAAATTCCCATTTTGCAGAATTTTCATGACATTCCATGAAATTTTGTAAACATTTTTCAGAACTTTCCAAAATTCTTTCATTGGTCACAACTCATTCAGTATTATAGCTAGAGATATGACATTTGGCATGTATCTTGTCAAAACAGTGAGTAGTGACTTAGAATGGGGTTTTCTCTGTCTTTGTTCGGTGCTGTGTTGCAATGCGCCATTATACTTGTTGCTGTTTTGGAGTCACTGTATTTTCCCCCCACAGTTTTGCAAGCGTGGTTTTGATATGGAACCCATTCGGCATGCATATTGCTTGGAAGAGGCCCTAAATGAATGTCAGGTTTCATGACATTTTCATGAAGAAAAAAATTATAGGGGTTCAAAATCTGCCAATTTATTGTTCATGCGAAAATTTTGGAAAATATTTCTATGCTTACAACTTAGCCACCTTTGGAGCAAGATCACTGAAATTTATATGCATACCTTCTTGAAGGAGTCATAGAAACTGCTAAATAGAGAGGTAATTGGATACATAGGCCTGGATGTTCAAAAGGGATGCGCATGGAGCAACAGGGTTGCAACATGCGCAACCCACCAATGCACTCCGGTGTGATATTCAAAGGGGCAAGTTGTGCTGCACAACTCCCGATGCACTGGGGCGCATTGGTAGTGTATACGGTGCAAGTGCAGGGGGCATGCCCATGCATTTGTGGCACATCCCGATATTCAGCCTGGGATGTGCGGCACATATGCTGGCACAACTCCACCTTGTGCCACTCAGGAAGAGGCCACCCGTCCACCCAGACCACTGTCCACAAGATTGCTGCCCATGGAGCATTGTGCCCGCACCCCCCCATTGCCCGATTGTGGGCATGAGTAAAGGAAATCCCTAGTGGTCCAGTGGAACGCTCTCCATTGTCTGATCATGGGCATAGGTAAAGGAACTCCCTGGTGGTCCAGCATTCCATCTCCATTTCTGTCCCTTCTTCTGTCCAGACCTATGCAACCTTTACCCATAGTCTGGTGATTGCACCCCTTACCATTTTGCTCCTGGTAAATATACCCTGCTCAGCTTTAGGATTTATGTTTCCTTGTTCTACCCATGGTGCCACTCACCTTCCAGCTTGCCATTTACCTGCAACATTCACACCTGCTCCCTCTTCCATGCCCCTTGTGGCACCCCTTAAGCCCACATCATTGGCTCTCCTCATGCATTCCTCTCATCAACCATTATCCATTCTCTGTGACCACCACCCAGTTTGCTTCCATTCCCCAATTTACTTCTAGCTTCTCCTTCCCTAGGCCATGCCTGTCCCAGAGCCTTTATCAGGTTCTACACTACCATAATTCCTGTTTGGTCTCAAAGATGCCTTGCTTGTGGTTCCCCTGTTTTTTTCCATGGTGGAGGACTGGGACATCACGGCTGGGCATTGTATCTTAGATCAGCAGGAGCCTGCTTTATGTGAGCCATATAATCTACCCTGCCCTCTTGTCTACATGGCTTCTGCTACCATTGAATGAATCATTATCCCTGCAGCCTACTCAGCCTTCAGTTATTTGTTGTTTCCATCGCTACCAGCATGCTTCTTCCTGGATTACTCTAACTCTTCCTTACTAGCATCCCTGATGCCTTCCTCCTCACATTCTCCCACTCTGTATTGCCCACCTGTTTATCTCCTCTACTACGCAGCCAGTTGCCCTTTCCTTGCTCAGCCCGTAACAGCAGTTTTTCTGGACTCCATCCCTAACTCATACTTTCTGAGGCACTGGGCGAAGGTAGGCTTGCCCTGTCTAACTGGGATGAGATTCCATTACAATCACTACTCTACTACTTACAAATCAGACATCCTCCATCCCTAACTCTGCCTGGCGGCATAAAGTGAAGGTTAAAATGCCCCGACCACAGGAGATAGGAGCAATGTCTGCATTCTACTGTTTCATCCTTATGCATTCTCTACCTGATAATGGTTGCTGCGTCTCTTCAGGAATGGAACCACTTTACCCCATTTGCCTTCAACATCCTACTTCTGCCTGGTGGCCTCAAGAGAAGATTGTCTCACCATGACTACCTAGGATGAGAGCCACATTTGCATTCTACTGTTTTATCCTTATGCATTCTCTGCCTGATACCTGGTTGCAACTTCCCTTCAGGAACGGGACCACTATACCCAATTTGCCTTCCACATTCTACTTCTGCCTGGTGGCATTGAATGAAGGTCATCTTGCACTAACTGTCAGGGAAGCCTGTGTCTGCAATTGACTGTTTCAACGTCATGCATTCTCTACCTGAATACCAGGTTGCCACTTTCCTTTGGGAACAGGCCCACTTTACCTCATTTGCCTTCCCCATCATATATTGCCTGGTGGCATCAAGTAAAGTTCATCTTCGCCTCATCTACCTAGGTCAAGAGCCTGTCTCGGCAAAAAGATTATTTTATTCCTTATGCATTCTCTACCTAATACCTGGTTGCCACTTCCCTTCGGGATTGGGACCTCTGTACCCATTGACTCCATTATCCTACCACGGCCTAGCAGTATCGCATAGAGGTCATCTAGCACCGACTGCCAGGGATGGAATCCTGTGTCTGCATTCCACTGTTTTACCCTTATGCATTCTCTACTTGAATACCAGGTTGCTGCTTCTCTTCAGATCCAGGACAGCTATACCATTTGAATACTACATCCTACCTTTTCCTGGCGGCATCAAGTGCCAGGTTTTTTCACCTTTGAATAGCAGGGATGGTAGCCCATTTCTAAAATCAACTGTTTCACCCTTGTGCATTCTCCAACTGATACCTGGTTACCACTTCTCTCAGGAACAGGACCCATGTACTCTATTTGCCTTCCACATTCTTCATCGCCAGTCTACATCCCGCACTTCTATGGACTCATCATCCTTGTCCCCACCTTGATCTGTTCAGGCTCTGTATTTGGACACCGCCAGCTTGTTCTGTTTCTACTTGCAGTGAGTTTAACTGCCTCCTGGACTTCCTTGCTGCTGGTCACTAGAGTTGCCAACATTGGGTTTCAAAACTAAGGGACAGATCCCCCGCCCCTTACACTGACCCCCTCCATGCCACTTCTGAGGTTGACATTGTGGAAAGCACAGGCACTTTGACCCTAAACAAAGTTTTTTTTTGTTTTAATGAACTGTACTGTGGTAAACAGGCAGTGCTGGGGCAGAGTTCTGATATCATTGTTGCTTATGCAGGTATTGGATTTGTTTTCCACTTGCACTAACTTGTATTTGTTTATGCTTTGAACTAATGTACCCTTCTCCAGGGTTGCACATGTAAACTTTTTCCATGAACAAGTTCAACAGTTTCTCTTCCCCATCACCCACAAATCAAGCTAGTGAGTGATGCTCACAAATGTTTGCTCCACCCGGGTAACTCTGGCTTGTCTTGCTGTTTTGAGCTGGTTCTGCCAAAAGCCTGAAAATCTGCCTATTTCTGTCATGTAAAAAAACTCGCAAACTAGTACAAGCCCAACCACCCAGCCCAGTTCCCACCAAACAGCAAAGCAATAAGCCACAGTCAGCTGAGTAAAGACCCTCACTCACCAGATGCCCCGAAACTAGGCACTCGACACAGCCCAGTCTGGCAGCAGCCAGCCAGCCATGATCTCCTCTCAACAGTCAACACTGTGTGTAGCACTTACTTTTTTACTCAGTTCTCCTGAGATTTGAACTGAAGAGGACTCTCTCTTCTATTCTGTGCAGCCAGCAGTCCTGAATCCTCCTCCAACTGACTCATCCCTGTCTCAGCAGCAGCAGCACATATCCAAACTCCAGTCCAAAAGTGACCCCCACCAGCCCCGAATAACAACCCACATCCTGTAGAGGCTGAATTCCAGAGATGATTTTCAGCCACCAGACTGGTACTTGCAATGGGGATGGTCACAGGAGGAGTCTGGTCATGTGCGTAAGATCCATGGTCCAACAATCAAACAAAGCCACTCCTCAAAAGTTGCAGATGGATGCAGCTCGAGTCACAGCAGTGACACAGCGCACACACAAGCAGAGCAATGTAGTGCTACAAGCAGCAGAAGGCTTCTGCTCTCTTAGGATGACATCCTTTCAAGTCATAGCTGTCCCTCCCACATGCACATAATGGCTCCACAGCTGCTATGGATTCTGAGACACAGTTTTTTAAGCAATACATGAGCAACCAAAAATACAGGACAATAGGCCTCCTGTATGAATTGCAAATGGGACAGGGAATTATACCCTTAAATATGAACCATCCCATAAAATGCAGGACTATTGGCAACCCTACTGGTCACCCCTCCCCAACAACCATGGAAGTTCTCTTTCTCCTTCTCCTTCTGAATGAGATCCTTGTGCATCATCACTGCAGTGCCTTCTGTCCCTACACTTGTTGTTCACCATCATCTTCAGAGATGGGACTCTCATTTCTCAATGTTGTTGGTCTTGGTACCTGGACTCACTTATTTATCTTCCATGGATCCACCTCATGGCCTGCATCAGTTTTCCTCTGTTCCAATTCAGTTTACTGTGCCACTAACCCCATTTCTCTTCCTGTCTGCACCTGTTGAAGTCTGCGCATTTGACCTCTACAAACTTCACCTCAGACTCCTTCCTCCAGTCCATATATGTCTGCTCCAAACTTTCCCTTTCATCCTTGGACAGCTGCCTTCTCTTTGCTGCCCTGGCAGCTCGGGGCTCCTTCCTGCTTACTGTGGCTTTTTGGTCAGCTGATGAACATCTCTGGCCAGTATTCCTACCTAGTCAACTATGCCTACCATTTATCTATTCATCCTTCTACCCTGGCCATTCTAACATCTCCCATCCACTACTCAATGGAGCACTTGTTCTTTTCACCTGAGGAAGACTACTTTTAGCAAACACCCCTTGGACAACTTTCCTCATAGACTCTTACATTGCCATAGAGTCATCTATACTTCCCAATCATCTTCCCAGGATGAAATCCAGAATCCAATTTGAATGAACTATAGGAAGATCTCATCCCTCATCCGACATTACTAGGTACTCCCTACGCATCCTGTCAATTTAAGTACCATGGCTTCTCTGTCTACCATGTTTCATAGTATATTTTTACATGGAAATGTAACCTAATTCCTTCCATTGGTCAATGATTCTGTAATCATCATCGCTGTTAAGGATAATGGGAACTGAAAGATACCTCATAGCGAAACCAACATCATCCATTTTGCCTTTCTGGAGCTTTTCCTATGAGCACCGACTCTGTTGATCATGTTACTTGACTCCTATGTCCTGACTAGCCATTGGATGTCCTAAGACCTTCACAGGTACCATCCCAGAATTCCCATCGTTGGAGCTCCAGTGCCTAGCTACCTTACTAAATGCATTCTATCCAAACCACTGTTATCTAGCTCCTGGATGTCACCATAGTTAACATAATCATCTACATCCCATCATCATATTACCATCAATCAGGTCAGCTGCCCATCCAGCAGTCCTTCTTGCTTATCCCTCATGATTCACTTCCCATACTCCCTCCAGTGCAGACTTTCACCGAGAGCAGACTTCCATTGATTCTCTATCTGAACATCTGCAACCGATCTGGCTGTCTCACTATCCCAGTCTTGCCTCTCAACAAATCTATATTTTACTACAGTGCTAGGCATGCCTGCCATTCTACACTGTTTCCAACTCCCTATTGCCATATCAATCTATAGACTCTTTCATACACCTGTTTCTAGGCTTCCTACAGTATTTAGACATTGGACTGCCTGTAAGACAAAACAGTCATGGCCACCTCAGTGTATGTCATAGCAATTGCACCACAGAAATACCTATATCTACTTTTCTACAGACACATCAGCAAGAGCATATACAAGTATCATTATGATATCAATACTCAATTGATCGCTCAACTTCCTTGTGCTCAACTTTCAATTATTCCATATACATTCAGTTAACAGCTCTACTGCATATACCAGTCTTCCTTCATTGGTCAAAAATCATTAATTTCACTACTCCTACCAGGTACATAAAGACTCTGTCTGACTCCTTCTTCTGCTTCATGGATGCTTACATTGCAACTTATCGCTCATTGCTTAACTCCTCACCTCCAGACTCTAAATTGAATGTCAAACCTTCTACAAAGTTAGATTGTTTACCTTACGACTTCATAACCATCATCTTCCTATCACTGAAATTCTGGTAGCATATTTAGCACATTATGCTCTTCCTGCTTATTAACCTCTGTAATCCCTCTGGACATCATCCATCATCACCTTGGAAACCTGGACTACATGTGCCCCTTTTCGACTGGACCTACTCCACTCTCAGGATTTGGATGCTCCTTCAGAATAGATCTATCTCTTCAACTTCAGAATCATCCTTTCAGAATGCATCATCCATGGATTCAAAGATGGACCATCATCTCTCCAAACAGTTCACCTTTCTCCCAAAATTAGCTTATGGTTGCTAGAACCTAGGTTCATCTCCTCTTCTTAATTTGCCCAGAGGATGGGTGGGTCAGTAGCCATGGATCCTAAGAGGTTTCCTCCACCTGGGGTTATTTCCTCTCCTGCTTGCTGCTGGTCATAGTCTCCATGAGTTGGAGGAGGTAATCATATGCTTTTGAACATTCGTTGGTAATTCTTTTGGGGCTTTCTATTACCTACTCACTTACCAGCTTACCTAACTAGGGCAGGAATAGAGAAAAGCCAGAGTAAACTACAGTTACATAAGCACTTCTAACCCCATACTCTATTCACCCAAACATTGAATTGGAGGGCTATAGCCCAAGGTTCAATGTGAGGGAATAACTCCTCCCACATCTCTTACAAAGGCTAGCTTCCTATGATGATTCTCTGCTTAGAATGTTGTGAAACACCCACCATCCTCCCCTGCCTCCTCCTTCTCTGGCATGCTACTCACCCTTGGTGCTGGGCTTTCTATTTCTTACTTGTTACCCAGCTTACCTACCAAGGGAAGGAACAGAATAAAGATAAAGTAAACTACAGTTACATAAGCACTTCTAACCCTGTAGTCTATTCTCCCAAACACTGAACCATTGACAATGTGGAGTGATACAAATAAATTCTCCATCTCTTTCATAAAAAGCCAAGAGATCTTTTGCTTACACCTGAGCAGCCAGAGATGGGAAGAAGTTACCTTGGTTTAATGTATTGTCTGAAGGATAGCACCATGAACAGGGCAGATCCCCCAAATCCCCCCAACCCCAGTGCAGCAGTATAGTGTCAATGTTGGGTGCTAGCCAAGTGCGGGTTTTGGATTTGAACCCACAACCATTTGATCTTCCTGACCCAGAGACCAGCATACCACCATCTGAGCAACTGACACTGTCTATTGAAGAATGAATGGAAAAATATATTCACCAGGAATTAGAAAAACAAATGTTGTTCCTTATATTCCCCATAGCCCTCACTATTGTGCAATGATATCAAATAATAGCAATGCACCCAGAGTTTGATGTTGGTTTCCATACACTGGAGTCTTTTCAGTAACAGCCATTGTACCAGCTTACTGCTGCAGAATAATGGTGTAAGATCAACTAAACTATAATGTTGTTTCTCCACCCTAATGGCAACCAGGGTCAAGAATGACTCCTTGAGTTATGGATCAAGATGCATAAATCAACTTCTACTACATGTAAATTCCCATCAAACCTAGATATAATAAACAATGAATAGACTCTTAGCTATCATTGCAGAAAACTGTTATGCTAGCTGTCCTCTTTTTAAAGCTGCTATAGTATGTCAGCTCCAAGCAAAATTTGTAATGCACACCCTAGATATCATCCTCAGAAGCACCATCATTGTCATCTCGTGCCTCTCTCAAAACATTATGCAATGAATAATGTTTATTACATTTACCATATGTGGTAGAAACTAGAACACACATTGCACAGGTAATGAAAATGACTCTTCTGTTTTCTCACAGTTAACACCCATATGGATTTATTGTGAAATAATAAATGCATATTCAATAAAGAGGTAGAGAATCATAAAGAACCATGTATTTGTGTTCTTAGGGAATTCCCAACAATTCTTCATACAAAAAATGATAAAAGGGTATTCCTACTATATATAGAACTGTATGACTTGCAGTGCACTTACAATGGCTAGCAATAACATTGGTACTGTTTTCTCAAGATCAATCTAAGACAAGTTACATGCACTGAAGCACTTTATGAAATAAATAGTTGAGCAGAACTGTAAGGCATTAATGGAATCAGCCAGTATCCACTGCTCAACAAAATAAAAGTGCAATCTGTGTGCATGGTTAGATTTACATTTGACTATAAGATGCATTGAGGACTAACGAACAATAACATTTGGAAGTGGTGTAATTACATGGTGTGAATAGACACAAGTCCATTCCACCAGCAAACAAGCATTTGTCAATGCCGAATGTTTGCTTACTGGCATTGGCAGTGGTAGTGTAGAAGTTACAGAGCTGCGTAATAGGAATGGCAGTGAAGTATTGAACTGAAGCCAACCCCACCACCACCCTGCAGAGAGTGACAGGCATTGGGGTGTGCATTTGGGTCGTCGGGCATAACGGCCACGCCATTTCACCACACCCCACTCTGCAGAGACTGACAAGTGTCACGTGTTCCTTGGGGTCTTTGGCCCTTATGCGCACCCCATTTCATTAGGAAATACGGTGAGATGGGTGCAATATAGGAGAATGGGGTGAAGTTTGGGGCCGAAGAGTCCAAGGCATACCTCGATGCCTCTCAGTGACTGCAGGGTGTGGAATGGTATGAGCATCACAGGCAAGAATCCCAAGTCACACCCCTGATTACTGTCATTCTCTATAGGGTTGGGCGATTTAGTTGAAAAGCCTAATACCTCAGGCATTCGTTGGTATTTTAACTCCAAATTTTCAACATGTTTGTTTTGTGACCCCACCTCATGAACAGGGGAATATCAGTTTGGTAGCAAGCTGCTTATGCACAGTGACTACGGATTTAGCACCACAGGTGCAAAAATATTCGAACAGGCTGTAAAAATGACAGCTGTACTCTGTCATGGGAGGTGTAAAATGGCTATGTTGCAAATGTGTAGTAAAAATATTTCAAAAATGGTGAAGTCACGGCGTACATAGAAACTGTGCAACCACACCGTTATATAAGTAGGTTGGGGATATTTTATAGCAGATTGTCAACTCAGGCATTTGGTGCCTCCGATCATGAACAGTGTCACTGTGATTTTCTTTATCTGTGCCGAACAATGATTTCCGACAGCGACCACGCATCTCTGCACTGAAAGTGTGAAAACACACGCCGGCCATGTTGTGAAAATGGCAGCTGTACTGTTCATAAGGAAGTGTTGAAAAATGCCACTAGTGAAAATCTGGACTGAAAATATTACAAAGTTATGAACTACGCGAGGATGCGTGGAAACTGCACAATGCTCACTCGTAACACAGTCATTTTATGGACTTTTGTCACCAAATTTTCAACATAGCCATTTTAAGACCTCTGCTCATGAACAGTGTAACTGTGATTTTCTTAATCTGTCCTAAACATTGCTTTCACACACCAACAGCACCATTGTGCGCTACATGTGCGATAACACATTTTGGGTGACATATGAAAAATTGCAGCTGTACTGTTCATAAGGAAGTTTAATAAAATGGACATGTTGAAAATCTAGAGTGAAAATATTAAATTTGCAAACTTACGAGCATGCATAGGAACTGTACAGCGCACGCTCGTAAAAGTCATTTCTAGGCATTTTTCCACCAAGTTTTCAACATAGCCATTTTAAGACCTCTGCTCATGAACAGTGTCACTGTGGTTTTGTTAATGTGTCCCATACATTGAGCTTGCACACCGACTGCGCCATTGTGCGCTACATGGGCGGAAACACGTTTTGGGCAGGATGTGAAAAATGACAGCTGTACTGCTCATAAGGAGGTGTGGAAAAATGGCAATGTTGGAAATCTGGAGTGGAAATATTGAAAATTCGCAAACCTACGAGCGTGCGTGGGAACTGTGCAATGCACACTCGTAAAACAGTCATTTTTAGAAATTCTGTCACCAAATTTTCAACATTGCCATTTTAAGATCTCTGCTCATGAACAGTGACACTGTGATTTCCTTAATGTGTCCCATACACTGAGTTCGCTCGACTGCGCCATTGTGTGCTACATGGGCGGAAACACATTTTGGGTGAGATGTGAAAAATGACAGCTGTACTACTCATAAGAAGGTGTGGAAAAATGGCAATGTTGAAAATCTGGAGTGGAAATATTGAAAATTCGCAAACCTACGAGCGTGCGTGGGAACTGTGCAATGCACACTCGTAAAACAGTCATTTTTAGGAATTTTTTCACCAAATTTTCAACATAGCTATTTCAAGACCTCTGCTCATGAACAGTGTCACTGTGATTTTCTTAATTTGTCCCATACATTGATTTCGCATACCGACTGCGCCATTCTGCGCTACAAGAGTGGAAACACATTTTGGGTGAGATGTGAAAAATGACAGCTGTACTACTCATAAGATGGTGTAGTGAAATGGCAATGTTGAAAATCTGGAGTGAAAATATTGAAATTTCGGGAACTTACGAGCCTGCGTAGGAACTGCGCAACGCACGCTCGTCAAACAGTCAGTTTTTGGAATTTTGGCACCAAATTTTCAACATGGCATTTTTGGGCCCCCTTCTCATGAATGATGTCACTGTCATGGCAGTATTTGGTCCTGAAGGGTGATTTCGCGGTCACTGCACAGTCACTGCGGCGGAAATCACCCGCCGACCAATAACACCATGACAGTGACATCAATCATGAAGAAGTCCAAAAACCCCATGTTGAAAATTTGGCAAAAATTCCAAAATGCCTGAGATATGCAATAAAGTTGAACCCTCCCTATCTAGCCCATTATACAGCTTACCGGCATTTCCTCAGTTCGCGGTCGCCTTTGAAGAGTGCAGACGTGTTCCCGGTCCACCGAAGATCATCGCGCCAGAGTCCGGAGGTAAGTATGGGGTGAGGGGGGTGTGGGGAGGCTGGAGTGCGCAGTGGGTGGAGTGCGGGATGTGGGAGAGGGGCTGGGAGATGCGCCGTGGGACAGTTTTTGTTTTACAGGTAAAAAAAAAAAAAAAAAAGCGTCGCGGACCACTTGCCGCTAGGGTGGGCTCCCAGCGGCACAATGACTTTGGGGGTGTTCAGCCGTGACGGGATTAGGCACCCCGTCGGCAAAAACCTATTGGGACGTTTGCCACGCTGGGGTGGGCTCCCAGCGTAGCGAGGACTTTGAGGCGTTCAGCGATGGGGATTGGGCATCCCGTCGGCAAATTATTGATTGCCATGCTGGGGTGGGCTCCCAGTGTGGCACCAAATCTGGGAAGGGGAGGAGATGATGCAGGCGCAGCCGGCGGGGATTGGGCCCGCCGGCTGTCCTGCGCTGCGAAGGTGCTCACGCCTGTGGCTGGGGGAGCTGCGTGTGAGCAGCTTCTTATCACTGCTCACTCAGCGCATCTCCCCTTTCAACTGTATGCCACTGCATTTTGGGCGTGTCATAGACGGCTCCAAAATGCGATAGCTTTCAGAGCATATAGCTCGCTGCCTGAATTGGAAGAGGAGGTGACACACCTCCGAAATCTCCGATGATGGCACTGTGTTTCTTGCACATGCGTGCAAGCAAACATAAAAACTGTTATACACAAAGTCTGGACTTAGCCAGCAGAGGAAGATTCTCACTCAGTAGCTATGTCACAATGCAAATGATGGTTGTTAGATACATATGGTCAGAAACAGGATTTCCATACACAAACAAGAAATATGCATCCACCATGGACATCTGGGCATGGCATTGCACCAATTGCATAGTGGAAAGCCATACCCAGAGGTCAAAATATGAAGCAAAACCACAGCACTTAATTTGTATGCCACCCCCTGCCCTTTCTTTGTACCTTCACAGTGACCATTGAAATGGCACACTTTTTTTATTATTGATTCATGCTCTTGTGCCATGGCCCTGCCTCAGGATGGAGCCCCCAGTCCTGTCCCCCGGTGTCCACCATCTGGTGCTGACCCATACACACAGGGCTTACCCCTCCGGTGGGGCTGGTAGGGGTCTCTAACCCCCACTGGAGACTAGATCCAGCATGGCCAGGCAGAGTAGTGACTTAGAATGGGGTTTTCTCTGTTTTTATTAGGTGCAGTGTTGCAATGCACCATTATACTTGTTGCTGTTTTGGAGTGGCTGTATTTGCCCCTCACAGTTTTGCAAGCATGGTTTTGATATGGAACCCATTCAGCATGCATATTGCTTGGAAGAGGCCCTTAAAGAATGCCCGGTTTCATGACAGTTTCATGAAGATAATATTACAGGGGATCAAAATCTGCCAATTTATTTTTCATGCGAAAATTTTGGAAAATATTCCTATGCTTACAACTTTGCCACCTTTTGAGCAAGATCATTGAAATGTATATGCATACTTTCTTGAAGGAGTCATAGAAACTGCTAAATAGAGAGGTAATTGGATACAAAGGCCTGGATATTCAAAAGGGATGCGCATGGTGCAACAGGGTTGTGCCATGCACAACCCACCTATGCTCCCTGGTTTGATATTCGAAGGGGCAAATTGCATTGCACAGCTCACGATGTGCCGGAGCGCATGGGTAATATATGCGGTGCAAGTGCAGGGGGGTGTGCCCATGCATATGTGGCACATCCCAATATTCAGACCGGGATGTGCGGTGCATATGCTGGCACAACTCCACCTTGCACAACTCAGGGGGGCGCAAGGTTGTGCCTGGTAAAAAAAGAGAACAAGTCCTGGCCACCCACAGGCAAGCTGCTGTGTTGCAGGGTGCAACACGAGAGCTGCCTGCCTTGAGTGGCCACCCACCCACCCAGACCACTGTCCACAAGCTCCCTGCCGGGGAGCATTGTGCCTGCTTCCCCATCACCCAATCATGGGCATGAGTAAAGTATATCCCTGGTGGTCTAGTGGAAACCCCCCAGCACCCGATCACGGGCAGAATTACCAAAAGACACCCTGGTGGTCCAATAGTACCCACCTCCCCACCCACCCACTGAGGCCCCTCCACCCAGCACCCCCCAGCCAGCAGTGGGTGGCAGCACCCTGCCTCCATGCCACCCAGACACCTGCTGACTGAGAGCACACAGTAGGGTCTGAATGCCTATTGGTCCACTGCATGGGCCAATGGACATGCAGACCATAGTGTACTACACAGATCTGATATATGAATATCGCTGTCAGTCGTCGGGCAGCATGCAGGTGGGGTGCTGCTGACCACCGCTGACTGGAGGGGGTCTGGGTGGCGGAGGACCTCAGTGGGTGGGTGGGGAGGGATACCACCAAGGATTTCCTTTACTCATGCCCTCTATTGGGCGATGGAGAGCAGTCCACTGGACCGCCAAGGATTTCCTTTACCTATGCCCATGATCAGGCAATGGAGAGCAGTCCACTGAACCACCAGGGATATCTTTTACTTATGCCTGCAATCTGGCAACAGGGAGTGATACCACAATGGGACTTCAGGGTGTTGGCCCCAATGGCTGCAGCCTGGCAGGGCGCCAGGAGCAGGGTGCTGGGGATCTGCACACTGCATAGAAACAGGGCCATAATGACATGCAAATGAGCCCATTTGTGCCTTGCGTGCATGATGGCCTTATTTGCATGCCCAGTGTTGAATATTGCAGCTGATGCATCTAGCGCAACTGCACTTGCACTGGTGAATCCCTCTTTCCCCTTCTGCAACTGCACCATGTGCAATGCATGCACCCTGAGTGCCATACTCAATGGTGCCGAGCCATGGCTCAGCACCATTGAATATTGTCTGGTCCATGCCCGCACACAGCCAAGTTGCACTGTGCCCAGGCTTGCACCCCTGCCTGGTGCAGTCTGAATATCCAGGCCATAAATTATAAGATATAGACATTCAAAATGTTACAATTTATCTGTTAAATTGTGTGAATATTTTCAAAATATTTGTTTTTTATAGCTGCACTTCTCTTGCATGTATACAACCAAGATTTAGCATCCGTACCAATCTACATCTTTCCCTGTCCATAAATCTAATTAAGCCGGATAAATGTGGTTTCATAGCCTAAAATTAATTGTTGATACTATAAAAATTTGCTTAAATATTCTTGGATGCATAGCTGGATGTGCACGCAAAACAATGTGCCACACAAAAAAAGTGGTCCGGCTGGCTCTGAGGCAATATTCAGACAGAATGTGTGATCGGAACAGATTGCACATTCTATTTGAATATCGGACCTTGGATGTATGGTGCATAGCAGGCAACTGCCATGTATGGCACAACGCACCCAGGATGTGGGGCTGAAGACCTCCAATGGTAGAATAGGTAGCACATACCTGAATGTGCTGTGTCCCCCATGGGTGATATTCAGCCCAAATATGCAAATGAGGTAATTGGGCATGCATAGCACAAAGGGGCCTCATGCACACCCATTATGGGCTCATTTGCATGGCTGCATTGGGCTGAATGTGCCAGGCCCACTCTCCCCAGCCCCATCTTTGTAGAATCATGAAAGCTACCTGATAGCCCTGGTAGTTTAGTGTCCCACTTTCAACAGCCCCAAGAACTGTAATACACTGTAATAATGAAAGCAAACTCTGCTACCATATGCCATTGTGTAAGGATCCCCCTCCCTGGCACAATCAGGATCACGGTAATAAAATATAAAAAATATCCCCTTTTCCGTAGTGTAGGGACCCTCCTTCCTGGACCTAATCAATAGCACTGTAATAAAATATAAAAAAAACTGACTCCCTGTTCCGTAGTGTAGTTCCCTCCTCCCTGCCTGATCAATGGGTGTAATAAAAGTACAGAAACATTCCCCTTTGCCATAGTGTAACCCCTTGCCCGATCATTATTTACTGTACGTGCTCTGATACATATCAGTCGGTGGCTGGCCATGACAGGGTGAGGATGGCTGTGCCAGTCACCGGCACATAATGGGATGGGGGGGTGCGACATGGCGGGTTACTGCATAGCATGGTGGGGGGGTGGGGGGACACTACACTATGGAAACTGGTATCTGTTGTTTGTTTGTTTGTTTCATACAGTGAGTGGGGCAGAGGAGGGGGGTCCCTACACTATGGAAAAAGGGGATCAGATATTATTTTATGTATGTCAGTGATTGGGCAAGGAGGTTACACTATGGCAAAGGGGAATGTTTCTGTAATTTTATTGCACCCAGTGATCCAGCAGGGAGGAGGAACACTACAGAGTGAAACAGGGGATCAGGATTTTTGATATTTTATTACAGTAATTATGATCAAGTCTGGGGAGGGGGTTCCCTACACTACGGATAAGGTGATAGGGCTGCTTGTTATATTTACAGCAGTGCTCAGGGCTTGCAGAAGGGGGCATGTACCCGGCCCTTGACTATATGTGGGCACCAGCCTTCACTGCTCATAGTTAAGGTAGAGTTACAAAAGTGTAACTATGCTTATAACCATAGTTACTCCTCATGGGGGTCAATATTGGGATGCACGGAATATGCACGAGTGACCCCTCATTTGCATTTTCACATCACAATATTGTGCACTGCGGTGCAGTTGGGTTTGCAGGAAGCATCAGGGGCTTCTGAATATTGTTATGCCCCTGATGGTCCTTGCAAGTCCAAGGATGCGCGGAACCATCTTGGGATGCACCGCACACCTATTCTGAATATGTGGGTCATAATAGTTAATGCCACTAGAATTCCTATTGTACAATTTAACTTTCACAAAGCACTTATCACCACTGACTCTCCTTACCTGCACTAGTATCATGGCCCTGCAATACCCTCCAACACTCTTGCAATAGTGATACCCAGCATCATGCTCAATCATGACTAAAGATATCCAGATAGTTGTGTCACAGTGGCCTAAGTTGCAACTAGTTGTAAGGGGTGGCATCACTTGGTACCACTATTTTCAAATAGTAATGTTATCTACAGGGTTGTTAAAGAGTCAACAGGTGGCATTGTACAGAAACAATGCTGCATGTGCATGTGCTTTCACAAGTTATTAAGTCAGTGACTCTAGTGGTTATCTGGGATATTGCAAGAATTCAGAGTAGTGCACAGTGATGTCAATGACTATTCTTCATGGTTCGTCACTCAAGACAGCGAACTCACACTTGGCACCACTATATATTTACTATGGAGTCTCCAATGCATGCTACCTTTTTAATATATACAAAGTCTTTCCTTCCTCTACAATGGCAACTCATGTGTATGACTGGGCAAAATGTGTAGATGTGACTTAAAAAAAGGTATCACAACATTCTTCAGTCCTCAGGCACTTTAGCCAGTGAGCTTGTAGCTTAATGGTTAGAGTGCTCAAACAGCATACCAGAGGTCTGAGGTTCAGTTCCCAGTAGGCCACATGTTTCCTTTCTCATTTCAATCCTTGATTTAAAAATATACCTTGCAGGGGTTAAACTGTACTGAGAGAAGTTTGTATTACAAATGCTCATGAAATTCAACTTTAATTATTGATGTTATTTTGGAATATTAGGCTGTTTATATCTTGGCCAGCCTTTAATTAAGAGATTAGAGAGTTGACACACACACAGAATTTTTTTCCAAATTGATTTTTTTTTCCAAGCAGGCAGCTTATCTTTAAGGGATATATCCTGTTTGCAGGAATATATCCTGATTAGGCTGAACAAAGTTGTCATTCCAATGCCTACCAGGTCTTCTCCATTTTTTTTCCTCCCATTTACCCTGGTGGGAGCATTGCCTTCTGTCAGCCTCACATGGCCACAGCCTTAACTGTAGCAGGAGAAAGCTTCCTGGCCCAGCCACAGGGATCAATGTGTTAGTGGAACCTGTTTCCAGCCCTCCCTGATTAAGATGCACTGCCAAGCGGTAGCTGTTTCAGCCATGAATTTCATCCCAGCATGACTTCCAAGGCTTGTTTCTAACCTGGGTTATTAGCATGGCAGCTTGACACTCTGCTGCTGTGCCATTTGGTAGCCTGGAAAGCCTAATATTTAGAGTCAAAGAACCTAGCAAAATAGGTGATATTCAGGTCTCCAGTTTTAAAGTTATAAGGGCTTAAAATTCTGCAGTTTACATAATTGCAAAATGTTATTATAAATTTTGTGAATGTTTGGAGGCCTATAACTCAGTCACCTTTGAATATTGTGATCTCAAACTTGATACACATCTGTATGGGCCTTGGTAAAGTCTGCATAATAAATGTGCTGCAATTTTGACTTATACTTCTGAAATTCTGCAGTTTACATAATTACAAAATGTCATTTTAAAATTGTCCAAATGTTTGGAGGCTTATAACTCAGTCACTTTTAAAGACAGGGATCTGAAACTTGATGCACTGTTATATGGACCTTGGTAAACTCAGAAATCAAAAATAGTGCAATCTGGACTAATACTATTGCAATTCTGCAGTTTACATAATTGCAAAGTGCAATTATAAAATGTCCAAATGTTTGGAGGCTTATAACTCAGTCACCTTTAAAGGCAATGATTTGAAGCTTGGTGCACATCTGTAGGGTCTCTGGTAAGTTCAGCATACCAACGTTGGTGCAATTGAGGAAAATTCTTGTGAAATTAGATGAAAATAACTGAAATCACAATTTGGCAAAATTTCACAAATGTTTTATGAAACTTTCACAAAAAATGTTTTAGAAGGAAAATCAACATATTGCCAGAATTTCACTGGCAGAAAATAAACTTTGCCCAGCCCTAGTAAAGTAATAGTTTCAATCTCTTTGCATCACAAAATTCTGATTTTGTATAGGGCACATGGTACTGTTTTCCTAGATTCAAATGCCCTCAGTGCCTCCCAAAGAATTCCTTAACCGTATGCAACCAGGTGCTGGCGTGGCTTAGTTGGTAGCACATCAGCCTCTGGGCCAGAAGGTTGTGGGTTCTAGTCCCATGCTGGGATTGGGCTCATGCCTAAAACAATGGCACCCATGTGCAGTATTTAGAGAGTGATGTGCTGTCCTTCAGATGAATTGTTAAACCTGGGCCCTTCTACCTATCCTGGTGGGTGCACAGGTGGAAGTAAAAGAACTCAAGGCAGTTTTCACAAAGAGTAGGGGAATTTTTAATTTTGAACTTAAAATACAACAGAAATATGAGTACAAAACAATCTTTTTTTTATTTTATTTAGTTTTTGTTTACCAGGTAGGTGCACTAGCCATAACAATGATTATTTTCAGGCATGACCCAGGAGGGTACAGAAAAAAACCAAAGATACAATTACATACATTTTTAGAAATTTTGAATGAAAATTTGTTCAAATAGGCAAGGAAAAAATATGACTGGTAGGATATAAATAATAGTGTCACAGAAATATGCAGGAACAAGAGAAAAATAGCACTACAAAATTAAAATACAAACACTGGAATGAGAGAAAACAACAATATCAGTGACACAGTAGTTATCAAGGGAAAAATTTGGAGGAGGGTTGGGAGTTGGGTAGATAAAAATATGAGGGTGGAAATAGAGTAAGGAAATACAGTCAAGGAAAAATGGTATGGGGCAGTGATATAGAGGAGGTGAGCCAAGCAGGCTGCAGGTAAGTGCAGAGTATTGGGGAGGACAAATCTAATATGGGTAAGGGATACTGAGTATTGGGGTCAAAAGACCTAAGGTGGTTTGAAAAGGAGCATCTGCAGGACAGAAACAGATGGTTTTGAAATTCCTTTTTGAAAGCGACATGGGGCAGAGCCTGGTGAATAGTTAGTGAGAGGGAGTTCCAGTATTGAGGGGCATGACAGGCAAAAGCACTAGCACCTTTAAAAGGAGTGTGTCTGGGGACATGAACAGGTGCATAATCTGCTGAGCGTAGGTCATAGAAGGATGACTGTTTTTGAAAGAGATCCACTAGGGGCTTGGGAGTATTTGGTCTAATAATGCTGTCAATAATGGAGCCAAAAGCATATGACCTAGACTCGTGAGGAGGAAGCCAGATGCAGTGGTTGTTTCAGCCTATAGGAAGAGGATGCATACCAACAGATATTATTGTAGGCGACATCCCATTTCCAAAGACTTGATTTACATGCAGAGGTATAGGTGGCAACCCCGTAGTTAAGTGAAGGCAGTACTATCCCACAGGCTATGGCAAGTCTAGCAGAAGGAGTGAGAGCATTGCTAGTTCAAAAGGCAATCCCAAGTTTAGTGTTTACTGACTTGCAGGTTGGTAGAATATGGATGTCGAAATTTAGTGAGGGGTGCAGAGTGACATCCAGATATTTAAAAGAGTTTACCACCCCAATGGATTTGCCACTTAAGGTGGAGACATTAAAATTGTGTTGGGCATGTTTGAGTTTACAGTTCGAACCAAATAGCATAGCTTGTGTCTTAGACTCATTTAGGACAAGTTTGTGGCAAACAAGCCACTGTTGGATGAGTTGAAAGCCTGAGAGAACTGTTCATTGAAGTCATCAATGCTTTTAGCACTGGTGTACAGGACAATGTTATCCTCATACAACAGGGAGGCAGTCTTCATATGGTTAGAGGTGATACTATTTAAGAAAATAGAGAAGAGCAGCAGGCCTAGTATGGACCACTGAGTTATACCAATGTTAACAGTAGACTTGTCAGAGAGGGTAGAGTTATATTTTACAATTTGAGTTCTGTCAGATAAATAACTACCATATCAGTTTACAACATTTGGTGAGAAGCCAAGAGATCAAAGTGTGGCAATGAGGATAGAGTGGTCAACAAGATCGAATACTTTAGTCATATCAATAAAAATAGCCCCAGTGAGAAAAGCAGAGTCCATGGCCACTAGGGCATCAGAGGTTAGCTTGAGTAAAGCAGTGGTGGTACTGTGTTCCTTTCAGAAGCCATGCTGAGTAGGAGTTAGGAAGTCATATTTGAGGAGAAATCCTATGGTTTGAGTAGCTACAAGTTTTTCAAGAATTTTGCTGAGAACAGATAGGATTGCAATAGGCCCATAGTTGGATGGGTCTTTAGGGTCAACTTTTTTGAAAACAGGGGTTATCCTAGCCATCTTCCATATATCAGGGACCTGATTTTGACACAACAAGAGATTAAAGATCTTAGTTAGGGGAGCAGCAATGAATGATACAGATATTTTTAGTAGTTTGGGCTCAAGATTGTCAGACCCCACAGCCGCATGCTCAGAGATGTTGTTAAGTAATTTTAGTACCTCACATTTAGAGACAGACTTAAAGAAAAATTTTGGCTGAGTAACATGTGTTGGAGTATGTAGGTTTGGTTTGATGAGGAAAGAGGGGGTGCATTTTGTTAGGTCAGAGAATTGCTCATTGAAGAAATTAGCAATAGTACAGGGGTTGTTGCAGTAGACGCCATTGAGTGACGTGTCATTTGGGGTGTAGGACTAGTTTGAGCCCAGGAAGAACTTAATGTGGGACCAGAATTTTTTGGAATCTCCATAGAAGTTAGTTAAAAGGTCTTTACAGTAGGAGCTTTTGACCTGTTTGATATCCTTTTTGCAGGAGTTTCGCAGAGCTCGGTAGGTGTTTAGGTCAACTGTTTTGCCGGAGCTCTTGTAAGGGAGCCAACATTTATCTCTTTGACATAACTTACTGAGCAAGCCATATTTTAGCCACCAGGTTTGTCTGTTTTTCACTCGGCGTGTTACCAGTTTGCAGTGCTGCTCCTGCAGTGCTAGGAAGTGGGACAGTAAGACGTTAAGAGAAGACAGAGCATCGTTAGATCCTAGGAGAGAAAACCAGTCAGTACTAGCTACATCTTGAAGGAAAGCTTGGGAGTTGAGATTTGCATAATCACAGAAGGTAATGAAATGGGGCTTTATTTGTACTGTCCTCCCTTTACCCCAGATGCAGAAAGCAGGGGAATGGTCAGTGACAGCACTAGCTAGTATGCCTGAGACGATAATGTGCCCAGGGTGGTTAGTCATAATCCAATCCAGCAGTGTTCTTGTATTAGAGTGAGGTGCAGTTCTGGTAGGCTCTAAGATTAGCTGGTGCAGGTTACAGCTTTGTATACTAGACAGGGATGTGGTTTGCAAGCTACCCTGCCAGTTTATGTTAAGGTCCCCAAGGATAAGAACTTAATTTCTCCCAGGGACTAGGGCGGTTTGATCCAACAGTTGTTCCAGTCCTTTATGGCCACTCCTGGGGGGATTATGGACACAGTCAATATGTAGTTTTTGGAGCTGAGGGTGAGAAGGGTATGAAGCGTTTCACAGTGATTGAGGGGGGACAAGCTGATAGCAGGGAGCTGGAGGTGATTTTTAAAGTAGACTGCTGTGCCCCCCCCTTTTGGGAGGGGGTCTATCTAGTCTCAAGAGATTATAGGATGGGCTGGTGCACAGTGAGTCAGGGGTGGATGATTTAAGCCAGGTTTCAGTAAGGCAAATATATCAGGCTTGTAGAGGGAGGTCCATGCTTCAAGTTCAGCAAAGTTGTTCTCAAGGCTCCTTGTGTTATGGTGAGCAATTATAAGACCTTTGACATTTTGACTAGGATTAGTTATGCAATTTACTGGACCAGGGTTTAGCTGAACATCGCCAGAGAGCAATATGGCTAGAAGAAGTAGATATCACAGCTTATTGCGCATGAAGGGGCATAGGGTATGCAAACAAAGGGAACAACAATTTTTATGGGTATGTTCAATCATAAGGATCCATGTCCTATTTAATAGCAGCAGAGTGGTGACACAGTTAGGTTCAAGCACAAAAAGGAGGTTAGAGAAATAAAAATCATTGAGTTTGTGGTGGGGGGAGCTGTAGCAGCTCTGGGGACAGATAACAGTGATCGGTGAAACAGTGGCAGTGTGGAGGCTACGAGAGATAATAATGTGTGTAGTTTCAATGTTAACTGCCCTGGATTATGTGTGCAGGTCAGAGTAATTGATATAGATGCAGGGAGGAAAAGCAGACCAAAGATGGAGCAGAGGCACATACTATCCACAGGACCCTGTAAGTTGTTCCAGGCAGAAAAATTAGATAGTAATTCAAGAGAAAAAACACAGATAAGTAGTCAGGTCAACTGATGGGCTGAGATACAAAATTAGGTAGAAATACTTGAGATACAAGGTAGGGTAGGTAGACTGGAGAAGTGAGGAGATTTGGGTGAATTCACAGGTCAGCAAAACAAGCTCCCTTTAGGCAGATATTTAGCTGGCTAGCTACCTAGAAACCATTATTACATTAAATGCAGTAACAACTGGCCATTGGCAAAAAAGAAAATACAGTTGCAGATAGTGTAAGCCAAAATAGTAGAAACTAACTGAACAGATTACATCAAATGGCACCAAACAAGCAGTGCTCACATATTTAAAATATTGGGAGTAGGTAGTCCGCTTAATTTGGCAGAAAATCAGCTATGTTTAGAGTGGAGAAAAGCACTCCGATCAGCTGGGCTGAGCAAGAAGAGAGAATCAATCATGGTCCAGCAGCCAAAACGCCTCACCAATCAGAGAAAAGCTGGACTGAGTTGGCTCCAACGGCAGTAACTGTTCAGCTGAATCTGAAGAGGTGAGCTCAGGAGGTGGGCAGGGTTGGTGGTCCAAGTCAGGCAGCGGTCATTGTCTATGGGGCCACCTAGCAGCTCAGAGTGCCGCTCAGGCACGGAAGAGTCCCTGTTTGGCTGAATCCAATGCAGTGAGCTTAGGAGGCGGGCAGGGTTGGCGATCCAAGTTGCATGGTGGCCGCGTGGGTTTCCATGGGGCCACCTAGCAGTTCAGAGCACCGCTCAGGCACGGGAGAGACCCTATTCTGCTGAATCTGATGTGACGAACTCAGAAGGCCCCATTTGGGCGGCGGCTGTGGGGGTTTCCGTGGGGCTGACTAGCAGTACAGAGCACCAATCAGGTGTGGAAGAGACCTTGATTGGCTGAATCCAATGTATCGAGCACAGGAGGCAGGCAGGGTTGGCGGTCCAAATCAGGCGGTGGCTGTGGGGGGGGTTCCATGGGGTTGCCTAGCAGTTCAGAGCATCACTCAGGCATGGGAGAGTCCCTGTTTGGCTGAATCCAATGTGGCGAGCTCAGGAGGTGGGCAGGGTTGGCAGTCCAAGTCGGGCGGTAGCCATGGGGGTTTCTGTGGTGCTTCCTAGCAGTTCAGAGTACCACTCAGGCATGGGAGAGTCCCTGTTCGGCTGAATCTGATGCGGCAAGCTCAGAAGGTGGGCAGGGTGGGTGGTCTAAGTCAGCCGGTGGCAGTAAGGGTTTCTGTGGGGCTGTCTAGCAGTTCAGAGCACTGTCCAGGCATGGAAGAGTCCCTGTTCAGCTGAATCTGATGTAGCAAGCTCAGGAGGTGGGCAGGGTTGGTTGTCCAAGTTGGATGGCTGCTGCGGGGGGTTCTGTGGTGCCACATAGCAGTTCAGAGTGCCACTTTGGCCTGGGAGAGTCCCTGTTCAGCTGAATCCGATGTGGCAGGCTCAGGAGGCAGGAAGGGTTGGTGGTCCAAGTCAGGCAGCAGCTGTATGGGTTTCCATGGGGCTGCCTAGCAGTTCAGAGTGCCACTCAGGCACGGGAGAGTCCCTGTTCAGCTGAATCTGATGTGGCAAGCTCAGGAGGTGGGCATGGTAGGCCATCTAAGCCAGGCAGCAGCCATGGGGGGGTCTGTGGGGCCCCCTAGTGGTTCAGAGCACCGCTCAGGCATGGGAGAGTCCTTGTTTGGCTGAATCTGATGCGGCAAGCTCAGGAGGTGGGCAGGGTTGGCGTTTCAAGTTGGGCGGTGGCCACAGGGGTTCAGTGGGGCTGCCTAGCAGTTCAGAGTACTGCTCAGGCACAGAAGAGTCCCTGTTCAGCTGAATCCAATGTGGCGAGCTCAGGAGGTGGGCAGGATTGGCGGACCAAGTCGAGCGGCAGCCGTGGGGGTGTCAGTGGGGCTGCATAGCAGTTCAGAGTGCTGCTCAGGCATGGGAGAGTTCCTGTTTGGCTGAATCCTATGCGGCAAGTTCAGGAGGTGGGCAGGGTTGGCAGTCCACTCAGGCAGTGGCTGCAGGGGTTTCCATGGGGCCGCCTAGCAGTTCAGAGCACAGCTGAGGTGCAGGAGAGTCCCTGTTCAGCTGAATCCAATGTGGCATGCTCAGGAGGTGGGTAGGGTTGGAGGTCCAAGTAGGGCAGCAGCTGTGGGGGTTTCTGTGACCCACTTAGCAGTTCAAATCACCACTCAGGCACGGGAGAGTCCCTGTTTGGCTGAATCTGATGTGATGAGCTCAGGATGTAAGCAGCATTGGCGGTCCAAGTAGGGAGGTGGCCACAGGGGTTTCTGTGGTTCCACCTAGCAGTTCAGAATGCTACTCAGGCATGGGAGAGTCCCTCTTTGGCTGAATCTGATGCAGTGAGCTCAGGAGTTGGGCGGAGATGGTGGTCCAAGTCAGGCAGAGGCCACAGGGGTTTCCGTGGGGCCACCTAGCAATTCAGAGCACTGCTCAGGTCCGGGAGAGTCCCTGTTTGTCTGAATCCTATGCGTCAAGCTCAGAAGATGGGCAGGGATGGTGGTCAAAGTCAGGCGGCGGATGTGGGGGTTTCCGTGGTTCCACCTAGCAGTTCAGAGCACCACTGAGGCATGGGAGAGTCCCTGTTCTGCTAAATCCAAGGTGGTGAGCTCAGGAGTTGGGTAGGATTGGTGGTCCAAGTTGGGCAGTGGCCACAGGGGTTTCTGTGGGGCTGCCCAGCAGTTCAGAGCATTGATCAGGCACGGGAGAGTCTCTGTTCAGCTGAATCCAATGCGGCGAGCTCAATGGCAGGCAGAGATGGCGGTCTAGATCAGGTGGTGGCCACGGGGGGTTCTGTGGGGCCACCTAGCAGTTCAGAGTGCTGCTCAGGTGCACATTAATTTTAACATACAAATCATAAGCAGGAGAAACAAAAAAAAACAAAACAAAAAACTATTTCATTCATACATATTCTTGATTACAAAAAATAAATTGTACTAGAAAACTAAAGTATCCCCCAAATTTGAAGAAAAAACACCTTACTCCCCTCTTATAGAAACTTTGAGGGAGTTTCAAAACAATAAATAATACCAAACATGTGGTGGTTTTACACAAAATACTGTATAACTTGTAGAAACAAAAAAAAGGCACAAAAAAAAGGAAAACTCAGAGTAGATATTTATAGTAGGACACAGAACTTTTCCTTCATTTCACATTTCAATGCCTAAATGTAACTTCTAAACGAGTGACTATTCATAACTCCTTTGGGCAAAATGCAAAGGGACCTCAAAACAAGTTTCAGGGAAAGCTATCCCAAATGGCTTGAAATTGTAAACTGGAATACACGTTTATAATCTTTATGCTTTTGGATGTCATCTACATGCATATTCATTAACTGTTGAGGAGGCACATATTGTTGCTGTAAGGAAAATCTGCACCTGCTCTTTCAAATCCAATATTTAATGAACCCCAAAAATACTACAAGCTACTATTACTACAGGACGGCCAGTGATTAGATACAAGTCCCAGTGCAAAACTATCATAGTTTAAGTACTGGAAGGGAAGACAATTCCAAGTTGTACGTATTATTTCCTATACCTCTTTAACATAAAGACACTCAAAATACAGATGAGACATAGTCTCCAATGTGGTGCCATACCCTGGCCTGGGGCAGTAACATTCATTAATCTCCTTATGTTTTAAGTTATTTTTAACCTTTCATTTTCCATGTGCTCCTAACCATACCACATCCCAGATTTTAATAGGTAGTCTTTTTTCAGAGATCATTTGACAAATCAAAAGTTTTTCTTGAGAATGTCTATCCTCAAAGGGATCAACATAAAAATGTGTGTCCATAATTAAGTTATATAAACCTTTCCTGGTAAGGTGAACAAAGGAAGATTTCTTAATTTGCCACATCTTTAACTTATCCAAACTGTATTTCACATAAATTGGGAATGTATGTGTTTTAAACAATTTTGAAATACTAGAGTCTTCTCCCCATTGGGAAAATACCCCTTGAATTTGGTCCTGAACCCAAAATGATCAATTGGGACATAGTCCTTTCAAAATTGGGACAAAAGTAGTAAAAAAGAAAATACTACAATAAAAACTAATGGGATTAATCATACCTAAACCCCCTTTATTAACAGGGAAGTAAGTTATATTTCTTTTGACAGGATTAGGATGGCTTCCCATATTACTGAAAAAAAAACATCCTAATAGTGTGCTTTCTAATTGCTTTGTTATGGGAAACACATGACTTATGTAGAGGAAAAAAGAAACAAGGTGATTTGTGATCTTATAAATGCATTTTAACTTCCCATTTTCTATTTGTTCCATAATTGGATCCAAGGTTTTATTTGTTCAGTTTTTTATTTCCAATTAAACTCAGCCATATCACCAGGGCCAAAGTACATGCCTAACAATTTTGGGGGTGTAAAAACAACTGGTATTATCTCTTATTTTGATTTCTTTATTCGCTGCATCCCCTATGATTGATTAAACAGAAGCTTTTAGAACAGCACTTCTGCTCCAGTAAGGAAGGAATATGTCTTTAAAATGTCTAGGGCTTGTTCGCAATCTGCTTGGTTATGAGTGACAACCACTAGGTCGTCAGCATAAATGCATACTGTCACTGGGTGTAGATTTGGAGCTGAGATACCTCTAATGGTGCTAAAAGCTAACCTCCTAATAATTGAGTGTAAAGTTGTAATGTACAATATGAGGCTTAATGGACAGCTTTGTCTAACCCCACGGTGTATTTACCTCATTTTTCCTACCCATCCATGTAACAATGGTGCTACTGATGCAGATTTATAATAACTTTGAAGCCAGGCAGTGAACTGTTTTGTGATCCCATAAGCTGTGAGGCAGGACTATAGATAAATTTTCGAAGGCTTGGACTTGGTCTAAGCTAAGAATATATGCTGGGGTTTGTGATGTATAACTAGAGTTCATTATTTCTCTAAATAGCAGTAAATTATCAGTGATTTTGCACCCTGGAAGTGTGAATGATTGAGAGGGGTGAATAAACTTTGTCATTGCATTGACTAGTCTAGAATTCAGAATTTTAGCTAAAATATTCAGGTCTACATTTAATAGTGTGATAGGTCTCCAACTGGCTATCAAAGATATGTCCCCTTTTTTAAAAAGGAAAAATAATGTACTCGTATTCATTTCTGCACACATTTCTAAAGTTTGTAATAAATAGTTGAATACTTGAACTAATTCCTCAGAGAAATGTGGTCATAGCCATTTATAAACTTCTGGGGGTAACACATCTGCACCAGGAGTGTTTTTTAATTTAAGGGATGAAATAGCAGTATTCACCTCTAGAGAAGAAATAAGCTGAACTTAAGCATCTGGAAGTTCAGAAGAAATCACCATGTTGACTGAATCCTGGAGCTGTATTGTGGACAGATCCAGGGGCTTCTCTAGGTGTCCATTTTGATTCTTTGATGACTGTTTTATCCTCAATGTGGCTACCATTTCTGTAGAAGAACTTGTACCAGGCAAAGGAATTAAAGGATTTGGAACCCATTCTCCATTAACTGTTTGAATCCAGCCCGCCGGGTTTAAAGCCAGCTCTGGAGACCAGTTTGCTGCATGTAAGTCCATAGAATTACTCAAAGTAGAGGTAGAATTTTTTTCCAAAGAGAAAAATAGCATTTGGGGCTTTTGTTTCCAGATTTCCATCTGGGCTTGCAGGTAAATGCTTCCTCTTATTTTTTTCCTCCACCAGTTTCTGTCTTTGGGACACATATTGCTGTTTTGCTGTAAAAAGTAACTCATTTAAACATTTTTTCTTTTCCATAAGATGTCTTTAAGTCTTGTTCAGCTACTTCAAAATCCATACCCGTCTCATCAGAATCATTATCTGTATTAGCTCTCTCTGTAGTAATAGAAACAGTCTTCTTCTGTAAAGTTTGTTCAGCCAATTCAAGTTCCATATCAGCTACCTAGGGGCCCTTCGAAACACTGATATTCTCATTACTAGTAGAGGCAATCTCCATTGCTGGACCTGCAGGAGCAGAGATCTGTTCTCCTACAGGTACACCAGCCAACTCCCTAACCTGAGAGTCCACCATTAAAATGGGTCCCCTCTGCTCACAGGAAGCAAGGTCCCCCTGCAGAAAGAGTAGGGGACTATACCCAGTGTTCTGGCCAATATTTCCCCTCCCATAAAACCAGTTCATGCAATTGTCCAAGGCTGTGCGTTGGCACTGATGTGCAAAATGGCTGCCACTATGCATGCAGTCACTTCACTACCAGTCTAGCATTGCTTGTAAAGTGCTTTGGCATACAATGCATATGAAAACACTATACAAATGCTGATTATTATTATTAAAATAAGTGCTGATTCCAAATATCACACAAAGTCAAGATTTGCTTCACAACCTGTTCAAAATGGTGTTTCTTGCAATTTGGTCACTGTGGGCCTGTTATGAATAAAATGGTATTTAAATTAAAGTCTTTTTTTTTGAAATTCAAGTTTATTGAATTTTATCTAACATAGGCCATGACACAGAAACAATATATAAACAAGAGTGAAGTTAAATTAAAGTCTTTGAACCACATTGGATATTATCAAGCTTAAAGGCTTCTTCACTGTTTCATCACTTGCACAGACTCATATCTGGAAGTTCCTTCCATGGCTCAGTCAACTAAAGTTACTACATGTGAAAGGAAAATGTACTTGAATCAATATAGGTGTGATGTTTTTAGTTTGGTTTAGTACATTTTTAACTGCACCTTACTTACAGTATGACACTTAAATGCCTGGGTTGTTTAATTATGAAATGTCGTATTAAGTCAGGGGTCTTCCAAAGGCTCCATGTCAATTCAGCAAGGCAACTTTAGTGAGCAACAATTACAGCGACTAAAATACAGTGCAGTAAATTTCAGTGACGGTAATTTTCAACACATAACAATATCAATGACTAATACCGCAAGCACTTTGCAGCACAACCTTAGTAGTGTTGTCATTGCTGCTCCTGGCTCTCTCCCTCATATCTCCAACCACACAGTGAGCACCAATAGCCGTGGCATCAGCCACATGATTGTGGCCACAGGGAATATCAATGACATTGTTGGCCGGCATACACAATCAATGGCATGCCCCTCTGACTCCTCAAGATCTCCTCAGCCATCTTGCATCCTGCAGGTGCCATCCAGCAGCCCCATTTATATCATGTTTGCAGACAGCTGCCACTCCTTAATTGGTGAAGTGATATATGCAGTGGGGCTGTGCCCCCCTTCACCCCCCTGTGGGGCTATACCCCCAGTATCCCCCTTACTTATATATATCAACTCCGAGACCCACTTGGATACTGGGGGTATTAAGCCCTTTCCAGTCATTGTAATCACCTGTCACTATGATGTGCCAATCGTTATTATTGTATTCATTGTATTTGAGTCACTGAAGTTCCCTCGCTATAATTACCTCACTGAACAGACGTGCTACCTTTTTTTTTTTCCAAATTGTTTAACTAGGAGAGGCACACTAAGCTGAAATCTTGTATACAGGTGTGACCTGGGAGCACAGGGACGTTAAGTGACTTGCTCAGGATCACACAGTATGTAAGTGGGGGCCTGTGGGATTCAAACCCAGGTCTCCAGATTTGCAGCGCAGAGCCTTAAACCACTGCTCAATACTACTCCAGCTTCCTAATACACTGTTACGTTTTGCTCCTACTGTAGTGAGGAACTCTAGTTACTGGTACAGGCTCAACATGTCTTTATTCCTCAGATATTTCAGGTAGACTGTGTCCTCTACCTGCACATTTTTCTTACCTGAAATTGTTAATATTTCCTAATCATTGTATACTGTATAACCTTTTCTGCATTTGTGTCAGATTAACAGGGACTTTTAGTTATTTGATTCACAAGCATCTCCTACCATCTCCTTTGTAATTCAACCAAATATGTTATAGGACCCAGTACTCGTTTTACAATACCTAGGACCCACTTCTGTCTATGATACCTTCCTTGGTAATTCCAAAATAAATAGGCCATTCCCTGGAGGGAGTGAACCTTCTACTTCATCTATGATTTTAACATCTGCTGACTGCTGTACCTGCTACTTTTATATTCTATTTCATGGATGGCTTTCACTCAAGGCAAGTGGTTGCAGACTTGTCTGTTTAAAAAAAAAACATTCCTCAGGACTTTTCCAAGTAGTTGGATGTGTTTTTTTTTTGATATCTCAGTAAGAAATTTGCAAGACTGTGGCACAGTGCCACAGATTCTCAGTTTCAGTCTAAAGCCCATTGAAAACACTCTAAAGTCTTGCTGCAGCAACATTGAACATGGATGGTACAGGCCTTTTTTAATGTGCTTATCCAGCTTTACCTGCAGACGTGTCTGAAATACTACAGAGTTAAACTGTGGACCATTATCAGAAACTAGTTCTTTACAAAATCATACTGTACATAGCAAATCAGTTTCACAAAACCTCTTTTGTTAGTTTATGTGGAACACAAGTACAGTTGTAATGATAGTGGTGTTTCCCTCAGAATGAATACATGAAGTAGCCCTTACCATTTAAAGCGTCCTACACATTTCATTTTACATTTAGTTAGGTTTATACAGGCAACATCATTTGGAAAGGTTTAGTGTTAAACTGATCATTAAAATGTGTTTCATAGGGTATTAAAATGTAAATGTTTATCACATCGGCCCGCTGGCGCAGCGGTGGGGCTACTGCTTGCGACGCCAGTGACCCGGGTTTGGGAATGGACTCGGGCAGCTGGAGAGCTGGCTGGGGGGAGGAGGATTGAGCGCCCAGTGGCTGCTCTCCTCCTCCTCCGGGTGGGGTTGGGTGCAAGTCCTCCTGCAATACTGCCACCTGGGTGACCACAGGTGGAGGTGCAGCGAGACTGCACACAGAAGGGTGGGGGGATGTCTGCCAGAGGCTGGAGCGTCAAGCATGTCGTGATGTGCTCTGCCTCTTGGCTTCCCTAGTGTGCAGATGCCCTGAGGGCTGGGAAGAAAAAATGGAAAAAGCCCTGTGCCGAGGTCCTGTAGATGGGACCTGGCTGTCCTGAGAGAAAACCCTTAACCAGGCTCCACAACTGGGATTTGCGACGCCTTCTGACACAGTCTCTAGGTGTGAGAGAGGGACTATCTGGGGTGGTCCCCCTCCTCCCTGCTGGGGGGCAAACTGTGGCATGATGGGGAAGGCTAGCCAAGCACTTGATGGGAGGTACCTGGGGTGGGACTATGGGAATTTATAGCCTAGGAGTTCCCTGAAAAAAGGAACTCAGTGTGTAGAGGAAGGGGGCATAAAGAGAAAGTAAAAAAATGTAAATGTTTATCAAATCATTACTTCCTGGTTGTACTTAACAGTTAATTGGGGGGGGGGGTGGCAAAATGATCTATCAAAGCCTCACTTTTCAACATGCATTGGTATCTCTTTAGGTTGGGGAGAGTTGCTGGGTCCTGTTGTTTAAATGTGCAGTAGAGACTGCAGGTCCATTGCCAGGCGGGATTCAGATGGTTTGAATAAATCCACTGAGATGGGGTGTACATCCCTTTTTGTTTCAGCCTGCGAGGTACCATAGGTAGTTGCCCTGTCATGGCTGAAACTGGGGTTGCAAGGATGGACTTCAATGATCAAGATCCTATTGTGGGGAGTTTGGGCCCGTTAAACAGTATGGTTGCAGAGCCTGTGATAATGTGAGCTAAAATGCACCTGAACTGATCCCTCCTATTAAAAGAAATGTTCCATTAATCTCTGGTGAGTGTTCCAAAAATACTGAAAAGGACAGATACAGACAGAGAAAGAGAGTGAGGGAGTGAAAGAAAGAAAGAAAAAGAGAGAGAGAAAGACACTAAACTACTTTGTTTTCAGTTGAGATTCTGTTACTAAAATAAACCTGCTTTAATTTTGTGCTGGTTAGGTTGTAAAGAACTGGTTTAGTCCCCCCGACTTTATATGAAATAATGACAATGCCTCCCCTGGCTGCTTTACCTCCTGCTAATTTTTTTCTTAAACCCACAACACTCACCATGTTCCTTGGGCTGTATTAATTGCAATATGCTGTACCTCTATATGAGATAGCCAACAATTGTAAATAATCATACCAATTGCTGTTATTTCTTGCATTGTTTGTCTCTGTACTTGTGCATCCATACTCTGTAACTACCTTTCTGTGTTGTCCTCCTGTCAATACGTGGAACCTTTGAAAAAGAGCATTTTGTTCAAAGGTTATGTCCGAATGATGAAATAAATAAAAAATAAATAAAGAACGGTTCTGTGACCTTTATGTTCTTACAAACTGAAACTTTAAGAGACAATACATCTCCGTAACAAACTCTAGCCAGAGCCGATACCACTGTGGAGAGCCCATAGGAGTGCCGCCGCCTTTGGGGAACAACTGCCGGCAAAGCGTGTGAATGCCACACAAAAGATGGTGGCACCACCAGAACTATGCATGCGCTGTAGTCACGCATGTGTAGTTCTTGTGAATGGCATATGCCATTCCCAAGATGGCATGCCTGGCAAAACTGCACATGCACGACACACACACGCATGCACAGTACGTTGCCAAATATGGAAGTGCCGGAGCAACAACAAAATAGTGCGGCCATGGAGGACTGGTACCAACCATTTTACACTTTCAGAAGGATAATTCTGAAAGTCTAAAATGGAAGCGTTCCAGGGCCTGATCCAGTCGCTCATTATTCTGAGCTCTCGTAAAATGGCTGCAGGCTCCACCTACGCAGCCATAAGAAGAGCCTTGTCTTTAAATTTTTTTTTTTTTTTTTAGGTTGTGTGTCATACCTGGTCCTGCTGTGAAGATGGTAAAATTTTCAAGAAAGAATTTCACTAACTATTGGGTAGTTAGTATGAGAAATAGCCACAAACTGTCTTTCTGTGCAAATCTGGGGGAGTAGGGGTTTGAAGCAATGCTCTTCATTAAGAATATTGTCCAACATAGACTTTAAATATATTTATAAAATGTTAAAAAGTAACTAGAAAAAGATCTTTAACTTTATGTGTTATTTGAGAATCTGAAGAGATTGTTTCAAGGTTCTCTCTCTCCCTTTTCCTCTCTCCCTCTCCATCCCCTTCTCTTTTTTCTCTGTCCTTCCCTTGTGTATGTTTTAATAAAAAAAAAATATAATAAGTACAAAGGTTGTCAAAGGGACCATGAGTTGTGGCTCAGAGACTTCCTTTAATTTGGCCTGGCAATCCTCATGGGAAGACGTGCCTTGGTTTTCTTCACCCAGATCAGGTTGCAGGTGGGCTTTCTTTCTTCTGGATTGGGCACTTGCAGGAGAAGTGTTTTCCCCAGCATGCCTGGCTTCTGTTTAAGGCCCTGAGTTTTGTTCCATAAAAGAGCTGCCAATCTATTGGAAAGACCCTGTTGGACCTGCAGTAAGGTATTACAGCTTAGAACCACTTGGCAATCTTAAGTATCTTCCTGCCAGCAGAGTTCAAATAGAAATTTGCATTGTTGAGTTTCTGTAATCATAGGTTGCAGTAGGAAATAGCAGGGTAAGGATGAATGACGAAAAATAAGAAGGGAAAGAAAGGACAGCACACCCTATCAGGATAATGTTAAGGAGTGCAGTCTCCTCTGCCTCTACTCTGTGAATGCACCACAATTTTGAGATTTTACCTTTCAGGAAAACTGGAGAGTAGAGATAATTAAATAATACCTCAGCTGCACCCCACTCAACCAATATTACCTCCCCAGGTTCTTCACCCAAAAGTGCATAACTTTGCACTTCTTCACATTGAAACTCACTTACCACTTTGCCGACCATTCCTCCAGTTTGGTTACATCCCCCTGTAGCTCCTGCCACCCCTCTATATCATCCACTACTGTCCCCATCTTGGTATCATCTGTGAACAGACTGATACAGCTCCCAATTCCATGAGATATATCCGATATGAACAGCCCAAACAACACTGGACCCAGCACAGAGTCTTGCAGCACACCGCTCATCACTGGCCTAGGGATAGAGAGTCCCCCCACCACCATCACCCTTTGCTGCCTCCTCTTCAGCCAGTTCACAATACAGTTAGCCATCTTTGCCCTCACATATTTCAGCTTCCTCCCCAGCTGCCCATGAAGCACTGAATCAAAGGTCTTGCTGAAGTACAAATACAGGACATCCACTGCATGGCCCCTATTCAGCTCCTTTGCTACCCAGTCATAGTACTCTATTAGGTTGGTCTGGTACTAAATGAGTAGGTACAAACTGTCATTAAATTGAAATGTTTAGTTGGGAAAACTTCACATCTAGATTTCTTTGTGGTGACGCTATCATTTTTAAGTGGTGGAACTCTTCTACAGAAGTCAATGGAGATAGTCAACATAAGTGTTGGAACTGTCATACAATTTTTTAGGAGGTGGTATAACTGAGTTCCTGTGGGTTCCAGCCCAATGTAACCCCTGGGTACAAAAACAAAATTGTTATAGAAAAAATGAAATACTGCTCAAATTGAGACACCAGTTCAAGTTCAAAGCAGCATGGCAATACACAGTGTGCAGTCACTAAACTGATAACAGGCAATAGACCTGTGTGCAAGCTTATGCTTAACCTCATGTAGAGGGAAGAGCAGTGGTGACCAGGAAGTGCAACCAGTAGGGAGGTGGTGAAGACCCAGCTGGAGGCCCAAGTAAGGACATTTGAGTAAACGCCAGGGAGGTGTCAAGAGGAAGGTTAACAGAAGCAGGTGGGGTGGGGTTTCAACTGATGCTTGAGGGAGCCAGAGGAGGAGGAGAAGGCACGGAGCAAAGAGGCTAGTGTGTTCCAGAGTGATATAAGTCAATAGAAGAAGGCAGTTTGCCCAGCAGAGGAGCAGATACTCTTTTAGGATGAATACTGCTGTTTGCAAGAGTGTTTGCTAGTGAAGCAGCTCCTGGCTGGTCCACACCAATGCTGTGGTTTCTCTTCATGGGGCAGCTATGATCAGCATACCATATAATTTATATAAAAGTGATTATATGGAGAAAAGAAAATAATGCTGAGCAAACTGCAAAATAGCATGGTGAACTAGTCAATGACAATATGCAGTCAGTGGAGGTGTGCAGTGCAATCCCAGTAGCATGTCCACAATCAACAAATGTATGCAGCATTTAGGCAGGGGTGAGAACAGCATACAATGTACACTGTAATATTGGCAACACCTGCTATAGTGCTTACACCCTATTAGTACTGCACAATTTAAAGACTACAAAAGGCATGTTCTATTCAAGAACACATAGACACCAAACAGTACCCATAGCAGGAAAGCAAGAGAGGTCCACACCATAATGGCCCACATAATTTGATTCATGCAGCTCATGAGGGACCATAACCAACCACATCACAGGTGGCATTGGTAAATGCATTGTGCAGCAAACAGAGTGTATCAGGCACAACACATACTCACTAAAGTAAGTGATGATTGAATACTGGCCTAGTGCAAAGTGAACCATACTATGCTCATGCAGCTGTGTGAATTGCATGACAGCCTAGCCAGTGACATGCCTAAAAGCCATGCCATGTCCGTGGAGCAAAAGTTGACCACAGTCGTATACTTTCTCACCGTGGGAACATTTCATATCCTAACACGGTAGACTACTAGGATCACGTAGTCTGCCATGTCAGGCCTGCTGTCACAGTTTCTGGATGGATTGCTGTGTAGAACTGTGGAGTACATCTCCTTCCCCAGCCCACAGGCAGAGATAGGTGACAGTATGCGGCAATTGTACAGAACTGCACACATGCCATCCATGTTAGGGCCAGTAATTGCATGCATGCGGCCATTCATGTACCACCAGGACAGGGGCTTATTCCTACATCAATAGTAAGTGCTACCACTCACTCTTTTTTTTTATCATGAAAAAGTTTCTTACATTTCAATAAGGGCTACCATTCACTCTTAATGTGCAAGTGGTATGTGATGCTACAGTATACATCATCAATGTCTTGGCACAGTATCCTGGGAGAGGCTCATGATACATACATTTGTAACAATTCAGTGAGTCCTGTGCCAGATGATTGAAGTTGGTGACTTCCTTCTTGGTAAGTACAGACCAATAACCATACTTTATGAATTACCATGGAATCAGCAGTAACTGAAGCACAACCATTATTGATTCACAGATGGCAGTACATACCCATTGCAGTTATGGATGATAACACCTGCCCTGCGTTCTGTATCTGCTGTTGAGGAAAGATACAACGAGGCCCTTGTAGCTACCTAAAACATTATTAAGTGTGTGTCTGGCATGCATAGAATTCAGTCCAGATGCCCTGAAAGATCTGGAGGTGCTGTAATATATAGTCCAGCACAGATCCGCAAGACATTCATTGTGTGTAGTAATCCTATAAAACAATGGAATACCCCTGCAGTGCCCTGAGTGTAACATAGGTGCAGAATCAGATTTACCAGACCAATGCATAGAGAAGCAACTAGACAGGTGGGGCTACAGACTGGCCAGACAGTCACAAGACAGTTGGTTATATCTAATTGAAGAAACCTTTGGATGCCAATGGTAAGTACAAACCACAAAGAAGACATGCATGCAGTTGAAAATATTAACTTTAAAGAACACAAATATAAATAATCAATATGTTAAAAAAATAAAGAAAAGGGGGAAACAAATCCTATGGCAGTTTACTGTGTTAGGCAGAAAGGGTAAAAAAAAACACCAATCAGAAAGGGATTAAGAATGACAATGTAGAAGAGGGCAACAATACCTAGTGGGTGTACAAGTGGTAACCCTGATCCCAAGTGCTGACATTGTTGATCCATATAACATGTGTTCCACAGGACGTCATTGGTTAGGCATGGGCAGGTGACTGCTAGTGGCTGTTAGAGGTTCACACATCATGCCCAAATGCCAGTGAACATGGTGTATAAGAAGCTCAATACAATACACAACTATACCCCTAAAACACAGCACTACAATAGAAAAGGTGAGAAGCTATCCTGGTGTACCAGGAAAATCAGCAATTATGTACAAGAAATATAGAACAATAATAAAAAATTCATTATCCAGTGCAAAGCAAAAATATAAGATATCTTTAAGACACGTTAAAAAGGCAATTCAAAGGGTGAAAAGCAAAATAGAATACGAATTGGCAATGAAAACATTTGACAGTTGCCAAATATCTAGGTACATAAGTTCAACAAAAAAGGACAATTCACGGGTAGGTGCTATTCAAGATGGGGATAAAGTCCTGACGTCTTAAAATAATATTGCAGAATCACTAAACAACTATTTATCTTGTGTCTTCATCAAGCTAAATAAATTGTGCACTGCACCCAAGTTATTAAAAAAAAAATCACCAAAGAGTAGATCTATAGTAAACTTAAAACTATCATGGGATATACAGCTTCGGGACTTGATGAAATCTATGTAAAATGAATTAAAATGATTAACAATGAAATAATGAACCAATTAATGGACATTTTTAATTGATCACTGGAAGTGGGCCAGGTACCAATGGACTGAAGCAACACAGCTGTGATTCCTGTTTACAGAAAGGGAAAAAGAAATGATCAAACTATAGACCCATAAGCCTCACCTCCATAATAGGAATGGAAACAGAATCATTAATCAAGGATCTTATTACTGAATTCTTGCGTTCAAACAATCAATATGATCAGCAGCAGCATGGGTATGTAGCTAAAAGATTATGACTAACAAACCTAATGACAGGTATCACGTAATGTGGGCAAATGCGAAAGAGCGAGCCCACATTACAGTGAATGGAAAACAGTGAGTACCAGAATGGTGGAACCATTATTCCTTTACCCTAAGGTGCTATGACCTTGGAGTTTGACATTTAATAAAGGGAGGGGTGTGGGGTGCAAAGGCACACACAGGAAAAGCACAGCCACCATTCTGGTCCTCGCCTTTTTCCATTCACTGATATGGGCTTACTCTTTTGGAGTCACCCATATCACGTGGTACCCTAACAACATTCTGTGAGCCAGTGAGTTAATCACTATATAGCACCACCATGGTAGATGCTATTTTGCATGATTTATTTTAGGTTGATACTCTGGCACATGAAAACTCACCAATCTGGGTATAAACAACTATATAATTCAATAGATCAAGGAATGGTTGAAATAAAGAACTCACAAGGGCATGATCAAAGGTTTCTTGCCCTCTGAATCTCAAGTCACTTGTGGTGTCCCTCAGGAGTCAGTGTTGGTCACTTTACTTTTCAACAGTTTTACAAATGATGTGGGTGAAGGGATTTCAGTCTGGTTTCAGATGTTTGCTGACAATTCTAAACTAGGCCACACTGCAGGGAATTCATGAAATATTAACATTCTTCAGAGTGATCTTGAGAGGATTGTCAGTTGGCAGATAGATGATGTATGTTACTAAACACCAAAAATGTATAGTAGTCCATATGGATCAAATAAACAAAGGCCACAAGAACTTCCTAAATGCATCACAAATTACAGTAATGTCAGATGAAAGGGACCTGGGTAGAGATGCAGCAAATTTAAAATCTGCTGGTGAAGTGAACTCAAGGTGGCCACTTCGTGTTGGCACTTCGCTAAGCGGAGTGCTCCATAAGAAAGGCTCAGTTTGCCTTGTTATTATTACTTTGTGTTGTCATTCCACCTTAAACATGAAGTAAGGCGGAGTGACAACAATATTGGCAGCATCTCACCCACACAGTCACCAGAATGAATGTGCATCCCCATAGTGCTGCTGTCTTGTGTCTGCAAAACGTCCCAGTGCTGATGAAGTAAAATGAGAGTGTAACAAGAAATGCGAAGTCTCACAGAATTAGTGGCACACTCAGTCATGTGTGCAGTGGTCAGATCACACACAGAGTCACCAGAATTAATATGCATCACCAAAATGCTACTGTCTTGTGTCCAGAAAATTCCCCAGTGCTGAAGAAGTGAAATGAGAGCGTAACAAGAAATTCAGTCTCCCAGAATTAATGGTGCCATGCAAACGTACAGACAGATTAAGATTGTGTTGCACACTCAAGGGATGCATATGAAAAGGCACAACAACACCTGACCAGTGCTCACAAATCACAAATCCAAATCTGGAAAGGAATACATTTCGCCAGTAGGGGAGTTAGTGCACGGCAGTAACAATCCACTACCAGTAAAGATACCACAAAGCAGTATAAAAAATTCACGCAGGTGCGGTGGATAGCAGGTTCACACTGCTGCAATTACTCTGTAACACAATAAAAGGTGTCTGATTTAATGGCATGCATCACACGCACACTCACACACACTAAAGTAATGCATAGCAAATTAAAAATCTTTAGTAATATAACCAAATGTTTTAAACAAACTGAAATTATACGCTGCTGCACCACAACAATCAGCAAAAAAAATGTCAAGAATTACTGAAAATATTACTGTGTGTACATTAACACAGTTATACAAGAAGAATATAACCAAAACAGAAAAACTGCCTTTTTCTCCCAGTTAAGCTACCTACACCACAAATATGCCCCTTCCCTAAAACACACTTCATAGTACACAGACTGACTGTTCTAAATTAACATTCAAAATCCACACACAGCAATAAACACTCAATGATATGAGCACAGAAGGGTTTCCTACAATCGATGTACTAAATTTTGAGCAAACAGAAATTTTAAACAGCTTTTAGAGGTTTTGAATCGCAGAGCTCTGAGAACAAACTGTCTCCAGCTACCACTGCACACACACTACCTAGGCCAGAACCAAGGCTGTGCTGAACAATCTAGAGCCCATGTGACCTGCAATCCCATGAATAACTGCAGAATTTTATTTGGAGCTCAATTACAGGGTGAAGTGAGGTGAATTACATTGATTTCAATGTAGTTCACCTTAAAATTGGTGGAGAACTGGTTTGGGGAAGGTGGAATAACGCAAAGTCACTGGTTTCAATGGACTTTGCACTCCTCATTTTGAAGCATAGTACTCTCGCTTCACATTGTGGAGTTCTCCATGGATTCCATGTTACTCAGTGAATCACTTCACAAAGCAAATTGGGGCCACTTCGCCCACAACTACTTACAGTATTGTAACTCACATGCTGTACAGGAAGGAACACGAATGCCTATGGCTGTACTTCCCCAATGAGCTGTAGCACACAACTCCCTGACTTAAAAATGCTTATTAATGAGTACAATGGTGGAGTGGTGAAGCCTGGAGAGATACTACAAAACGTGCTTACAATACATCCAAGTAACTAGTAAAAAAATTAATGTTGTGATTCATGACGTGATCAAGAATCATAATTTGTGCCTGCATTTGTGATCGTGATGATGAAGAACGTGACTCGGTGTCGATGGTGTGAGATAACTAATATGGAACTGCATTGGGAACACGAATGCCTATGGCTGTACTTCCGAGGAAGTGTAGCACAAATTCCCTGACTTAAAAACACTCATTAATGAGTACAATGGTGGGGTGGTGAAGCCTGGAGAGATGCTACAAAACATGCTTACAATACATCCAAGTAATTAGTCAAAAAATTAGTGTTGTGATTCATGACATGATCGTAAGTTGTGATTTGTGACTACATTTGTGACCGTGATGATGACGAGCATGATTTGTATCACGAGTGACTCGTGATGATGGTCTTGACTTAAAAACACATATTAATGAGTACAATGTTCATGCAGAATTATGCACCACACCTGTCCAGTACTCTGAATGGAAGCCAAAGAAACAACTGTGACTTAAGTTACCAATGGAGACTGGGCCCTAAAGAGATGCAAATGCACAGACAGATTAAGATTGCGCTGTGCACCGAAGAGATGTAGATGCAAAGGCACAACACCTAACCAGTGCTCACCATCAGAAATTCAAATCTGGAAAAGAATACCTCTGCTGGTTGGGGCGGGCCAGAGGTCAGTGTACTGCACTTGCTGCAGTAACAGACACTAGTACTAGTACCAGTAAAGATACCACAAAGAAGTACAAAAATCACACAGCTGTAGTGATAGCAGTTCACATTGCTGAAATTATGTGGCACAATAAAGGCGTCTGTTTTGATGACAAGCGTCACACACATACATACACACACACATACACACACACACTAAGTAATGCATAGCAAATTGAAAACTTCAGTAACATAACCACATATTTTAAACAAACCAAAATTATGCTCTGCTGCACCACAACAATCAGCAAATAAATGGCAAGAATTATTGAAAATATTACTGTGAGTACATTAACACAGTTACAGTATACAAGAAAAATATCACTAAAACAGAAATCACTGTCTTTTTCTCCAAGTTAATCCACCTGCACCACAGATACACCCCTCCCCCAAAGCACACTTCCACTGTCTCTCAGCACACAGACTGAATGTTGTACATTAACATTCAAAATCCACACACAAACAAAAAAACGCTCGATGATATGGGCACAAGAGGGTTTCCTATAATCGATGAACTAAAGTTTCAGCAAAAAAAAAATACTCAAAAAGGCTTTTTAGCAGCTCTTAGAACGTTTGAATCGAAGAAAACTCTCAGAGCAGATTGTCTCCTACAGCTTCCTACACATACTACCCCAAACTGAGGCTGTGCAGAACAATCTAGAGCCCATGTGACCTGAAATCCCATGAATCACTGTGAAATTTGCCTTTGGAGCTTAAAAACAAGGCAAAGTGAGGCGAAGTACATTGTTTTCAATGTACTTTGCCTTAAAAATTGGTGGACTAGTGGTTTGGGAAGGCAGAGTAATGCAAAGTCATTGTTTTCAATGGACTTCACGTTACCCATTATAATATGAAGTACTCCGCTTTATGTTGTGGAGCACTCCTCAAATTCACCTTCACTCCGTGAAACACTTCATAGAGTGAATTGGGGCCACTTCACCCATCTCTAGTCCTGGGTATTATCATCTCTGGTAACGTCACATCATCAGAAAACTGTGCAGCAATTAATAACGGGATCCTGCAATTGACTGGAAGCCTTAAATGGCATTTTGTGTCACAAAACAAAAATTGTTATTCTTCCACTTTATAGAAGTTTGGTGCAACTACGAGTAGATTATGGCACCAGCTTTGGTTGCCATACCATAAAAGGACATAAAACAAATACAGTATATCCAGAGAAGGGCAATTAAAATTATTATAGTGTGAAGAAGAAAGACTGGGAGACCTGAGGTTGATCTCTTTGGAATTCATAGGGTCAGAAGAACTCTGCTTCTACTCTATGATATTCTCCATGAAAACAACCATATGACTGCAGTGGGGTTCCATTATCATATTAGGGAAAGGGAAACTAGGGGAAATTGTAGGCAGCTCCCTCAAGTTGCACCAAAGACAACACAGATCAAACATTTACACACAAAGAGTGGTCAAAATTTGGAATGGTCTTCCTGACTGTTGTTGACTCTCCAAACAAGGATTTGTTCAAAAAGGAATTGTTATACTAATTTTAAATGGGTACTTTTATCAGGCTAACCACTGAGTAGAAGACAGGCAGCATCAGTGGATCTTACGATCTCTTCTTACCTGTTAAACCATAGTAAAGGAGGGAGCAATACCAGCACTGCTTCACTGCATTTAAAAAGGCATCTTTATTCAAAAAGGCTTAAAAGTACATACCGCCACATAGAATAACATGGGTCACCACTGAAACCTCTACCAGTTTTGCACATTATTGCATCTTCAAGAGGATTAACAGTTGATCACAAGGTGGTCTTTAAAAAGATTGGATTTAAAGACACAGTGTTCACACAAATGAAATTAAATCTAAAATACTCAGTGCTTACAATTAATAGCATAAATAGTTACAATTTCATAACACACTTAAATGAACCACTAATTTGAAACAGATCTGCTTAATGTAAGATGTTTCTGCAGACATTTTTGACATGTTCTTTTAACATTTTAAATTCAGTGCTGGAGATAATGTTATTACTTTTTCCTTTGCACCCAAAAAAAAGAGAACACATATGACAAAGTGAGAACAGACAGCAGGGGAAAAATATATATGAAATTCATCATGTCTCAATGCATTTTAAAATTTGTGTCCCGTCATTTGAGTCGGGTAGGTCCAATGCTACTAAAGTATAAATCCAAAAGGATTCCCTCTATATAAACTTGAGGTCCAAATCCCCCATGGGTCCCAGAACTACCCTCTCAACCCCACAGAACTTAAACACATGACTGCTACCCAAATTTCTATGATATTTACAGTGAGTAGCCAAATCATTTTTGTTGTTGTCTGCATTTATGTTGCGTAAGTGCTCTCCCATGCGAACTTTAAATGGCTGTGAGGTCTTGCCCACATAAAAGGCACCATATGCACATGTCCCTAGGTACACTAAATTGTTAGTCATGTAGCTAAAGAAAGTCTTCAATTCTGGGAGGGCTTAGCCCAAGGTTCAAAGTGGGGGGGAATAACTTCTCCCACATATGTAAATAAAACCAGCCTTTCTCAGGACCCCTTGTTCTAGTGTTTGGAAAAGATACCTGCATGAAGCTCTTGCGTGGTGTGTGTTCTGTGGCTTTCTTTTCTGCTCCATTTTGTGATTCCTTTGTGTCTTCCTCTGTTATTTTCCTCTGCTTGTATCCAACTCCTGCTTGCTTGCGCAATGGCCTCTACTTGGTTTCTGCTGGATTTCATCCATGTGTTTCTCCTACTTGGTTAAAAGTGTTTGAGTGCTTTCTCCTGTGTTTGTCTTTCTGTTTTTCTGTTTGTCTTTTCTTTTCTTTTGGGGGGGGGTTAGTTGCACTTGTGTATGCTGTGTTAATCCATGTTTGCTGTTATTGCCATTCCTTCCAGCACTCTTATGTTCCTAATTGACTATTCCAGACTGGCACTCATCGTCTTCTCACTGTGCGTTCTGATATGGGGTTTCAGCAGCTTGCTTTGAGTCTCTCAGCTGCCTGCTTCCTGGATTTCAGTTCTCCAGTCCTCACTGCTGTTACTCTTCATTCATTTCCTTCATCCAAATCTATTCATTTGTAGCCTACCTGAGACCAACATGCTTGATTGTGTGCAATCCCCATTTTAACTAAGCAGCTTTGCTTTCCCCTATGGTTTCTTTTCAGCTTACTTCACTCAGTCTTACTACACATTTCCTTATGAGTCCACAGTTTTCATTCGGCCCTTTAGGTGATTTAAATCCATTCACATATGTTTATTTGCACTCAGTGGGAATCAAATCAGAGTTTACTGCAATTCTATGTTACTTTCTCCATGGGATTCAAATCTGCTTAACTGCAATTGTACCAAACAATCATTACTGTTGTTTTCAGTGCATTATTGCCTCTGCCTACTCATCCTACAGTATGAACATAATAACATAATAATTTGATGGTAGATGGGGACCGTGTGGCCCATCTAGTATGCCCATGAACCTACCCTCCCTATATTTTGTTGTTTTTGTTTACATCTTAGTGCTGGTCTCATGCAAGTCTGAATGCATTCACCTTCTTTGCTGCAACCATCTCTGGGTGTAGGCTGTTGCATGTGTCTATTACCCTCTCTGTAAAAAGTACTTCCTGATATTGCCTCTGAGCCTTCCGCCTCTCAGGCGTAGATTGTGCTCTCTTGTATGCACATCTCCATTTGAATGGAAGAGGTTATCTACCTGAACAGTGTTTATACCCTTGATGAATTTGAATGTTTCTAGCATATCCCCTCTGTCCCTTCTCTGTTCCAGGGAGTACAATTTTAGGTCTTGGAGCCTAGACTCACATGGTTTGTGCTGGAGGCCCTGTACCATCTTTATGGCCCTTCTTTGTACTGATTCCAAGTGCTCTATGTCCTTCTTCAGGTGGGGGATCTAGAACTGGACACAGTACTCCAGGTGTGGCCTCACCAGGGATCTATAGTATGGAATGATCATTTCTTGTTTCCTGCTAGTTATTCCCCTCCTACGCATCTGAGGATACTGCTTGCTTTTCATGCCACTTTCTCACATTGATTCCCTACTTTAAGGTTGTCCAGTATGATTATGCCTAAGTCCCGATCAGTCCTGGTTTCTTCAAGTCGATGCCCATCTAGGAAGTATTGAGTTCTTGGGTTCTATTTCCCCAGGTGCATCATTTTGCATTTTTTAGCATTAAATCTACAGTAAGTTGCCAGTCATTGGACCACCGTTCAAGTTTCTAGAGATCCTCTTTCATACTGAAGGCTCCCTCCTGATTGTCCACCCTATTAGATAGTTTTGTATCATCTGTGACTAGGCAGACTTTACCCTCAAGACCATCAGCAATGTTGCTGATGAATATGTTAAAGAGGACTGGACCCAGCACTGATCCCTGAGGGATTCTGCTGGTCATAAAACTCTCTTTGGACATGGCACCATTTCCTGTGACCTTCTGAGTTTTATCCTGCAGCCAGTGTGCTACCCTGCTTACTATCTTATGACCAACACCTGTGTGTTCGTGTTTTTTGATCAGCATCCTATATGGGATTGTGCCAAAGGCCTTGCTGAAGTCCAGGTACACCACATTCACTGTCCCCCCCAGTCCACTGCTTTGGTCACCCAATCGAAGAATTTGATCAGGTTAGTCTGACATGACCTTCCTGCAGTAAATCCATGTATTTTGGGTTGAGTTTTCTTGCCTCTTTTAGGAAGTCTACTATCCTTTCTTTAAGTAGTGTCTCCATGATTTTACCCACCACCGAGGTCAAGCTGACCGGGCGGTAATTTCCTGCCTCCTCCGTTGTCACTTTTATGCAAGGGTACCACGATAGCCTTTTCCAGTCAAGTGGTACTTTGGCATTTTCCGTAGATTCACTGCATAGCTCAGCTAATGGTGCAGGTATTTATTCTCGAATCTCTCTCAGTATTCTTGGGTGAATACTCTCAGGTCCCATGTCTTTGTCCGTCCTTAATTTTTCTAGTTTTTTCAGCACACTGTCCCTTGTGAAGGGGCTCGTGTCTTCCTCCCATGCAGGGTGCTCTGTTCTGTTAAGTGCTGGACCACTACCGTTCTACTCATTTGTGAAGACTGAGCAAAAGACTGTATTGAGAGCTTCAGTTTTGTCTTCATCTTTTTCCACTATTTGACCATTGCTTGTTGACATTCTGACTATCCTCCCTTTATTCTTCCTTTTTTCCCTGATGTATCTAAAAAATATTTTATCCCTTTCTTGCTTCCCAGCACAATTTTTTCCTCTGTTTCGGCTTTAGCTAACCTGATAGCCTTTCTAGCCCCCTTGAACTTCTAATTGTAGAGCTCCCAATCTCCTTCCCTCTGTGACTCCTTGAACTGCCTAAAGGCTTGTTTTTTTTTTCTTTAATCTTGATGGCTAGCTCTCTAGTAAACCAGAGTGGGGTTCTCTTCCTTTTAGATTTAGTTGCCAGCATTGTGCAGTCTGCTATTACCATGTTTAGTGAGTCTTTTAAGTTTTTCCAGAGAGCTTCTACATCCCCTGCTGATCTGTCTCTAAGCAGTGCTTTAATGCTGGATCTAATTTTCTGAAAGTCTGCCTTTTTGAAGTCGACAACCTTTAGTCTGGTGTGTTCTGGAACCACGATAATATTGATTTGTAGCCAGACAGACTTATGATCACTGGCTCCCAGATTGATGATGACATAGACTTTGCATATTCTGGGACTATTAATGAGAACCAAGTCCAGGATTGCTCTATCCCTGGTGTGTGAGTCCACCAGTTGGTTCAACCCAGCTTCCTTAAGAGTGTTGAGAAATTCTGTGCTCTTTTGTGTGGAAGCTGTGCACATGGGCCAGTCTACATTTGGTAGATTAAAGTCCCTGACCAGAAGCTGCTCCCCTTTGTCAGCCATTGAGTGAATGGTCTCAAGGAGCTCCTTGTCAGCTTCAGAGTCCTGGGCTGGGGGCCTATACATGATGCCTAGGCAGATAGGAGACCTGCCCCCAGTGCCTAGAGTGACCCATTGGGCTTCTGCATTGCTGTGCTCCTGTTGAATCTTTGTTGCCTTGACCCCCCCTTATTTTTCTGGTCCTTGCGGAAAAGTGCATAGTCAGACATGCTAATATCCCAGGTGTGGTTATCAGTGAACCATGTTTCAGTGATTGCTACTCAATCCAGTTGTTCATCTGCTATAATGGCGGAAAGCTCAGGGATTTTGTTTGAAAGGATGTGTGTATTGATGCACATTGCCTTCCACTCCTGAACTACTACACCACAAGGGTGGTTATTTTGCTTATTGATGGAGGCCCCGGGGCTTTGTTTTTTGTAGGTTTTGTGCAGCTTACTGGGCTGAGATACTACTGAATGAAAATATAATCCCTGGTGTTTTTGTTGGAACGTTGACCTGTTCCTGCACCCGATTGGTTGACAGGGACTGTTGTTGGTGTAGGTACCTGCTGGATAGAATTATGATGGTTGTTGCTCTTGATGTGTATGTCTATATTGCTTTACTGATGGATTGTTGTAAAGAATTGATGGAGGAGGGGCAGATGGCAACACGTGTGTTATGCTGGGTGCCTGTGCCTTCCGCCCACCCTCTAGTTTAACTGACTAAGATGGATGTCAAACGTTTGGCCTAGTGCCCTAGTACCTTGTCTTGTAAGATGTAGTCCATTGAATTTGAAGAACTCCCTGTCCCAGAAGTTCTGCCAGTTGCCAATGTAGTGGTGTTCTATCTCTTGGCATCACTGTTTTAGCCAGCTGTTCAGTTTGATTATATCTCTTTCCCTGATCCTCTGTCTGCTACTCCCCTTTTCCCACACAGGCAGGATCTCCAAGAATGAGATACTGGATGACATGGAAGATAGTTTATCATCCAGCTTGGACAGGTTTAGCTTTGTCTATTCTAGAGTTTCACTGGCCAGGCCATTTGTTCCCATGTGGATGAGAACTTGTGTTCTGTGGTGCCATGCGTACAAGCTTTTCTATATGGTTTGTGTCCCTCCATGTCAACATCCCAGGGAGGCACCTGACCATAACTGCAGCTCAGTCCTGCTGTTGAATGTGTGTCTCTACTCCCCATATCATGGAGTCACCTAGTACATGTATGGATTTTCCCCCTTTGTGGTTTCTGTAGCTGGGGCAGTGTTCTTACATCTTGTGACGTGTTACTCCCCAAACTGGTGTTGGTTATGCTTAATGATGCAGATGCTAGTGTGACAAATTTGATTGATGTTTGAATAGGAGTACTCTCAGATTTAGGTGTGGCTCCTTTGAGTCCTTTGCATTTTGCTGCTACTTTCCAAATTCCAGGTTTGTTTGTTCTTTGGGGCAGGGGCACTTGTGCAATGTTGTCATAGTTAGAAGGGATAGTATTAGACCACCGTGGGGTGTGGTGCAGTTGCAATCTAAGGTAAAAAATTGCAGCATGTGCAGCCCTTAGTTGGGCACTTAGGTCATTGATGGTTGTGCATATAGGGCAGTGACCTCACTGTCAGGGAAAAGCCCTGGTAGAGAGGGTTCCACAGATATTGCAGTTGACAAAGTTTATCATTTTAACTATTTTATTATGGAGATGAAAGGCAGAAGTTGATAGGTTATTCTAGTGATTAGTGGACAAAACGATAAAATAAATGTATATATTTTTTCTCCCTAGTGTGATGTCATAGGGAGCTACCTATAAAGGTAGAGAGAGAGTCTAGGAGTGGGTAGGATGAGGGGCAAGGTGGGAGGGAGATTCCCTGTATCTCATATGAACATATGAAAATTGCCAGCAGTGAATGGCCATCATGGTCTTTCTAGGCTGCTCGTGAATGCAGCTAGCTGCCTATTCAGCAGCTGCCCCACCCCACTCCCCTTACCTCCCTTTACCCTCCCCTTTGCCCTGTCCCACCCCTTCTTGAAGCATTCCACTGTGATACATGCCACCACTTCAGCTGGTAGTGCATTCCATTTTGTCACCACCCTCTCTGTAAAGAAATGCCTCCTTACCTCCATCCTGAATCTACTCCCTTCCAGTCTCATGCCATGGCTCCTAGTGTCTCTCCCCACCCTCCTCTTGAATAGACCTTCTGTGTCTGTTTTGATTAGCCCTTTCATGTATTTGAAGGTCTCAATCATATCCCCCCGTCTCTCCTCTTCTCCAGTGTGTACATGTTTAACTCTCTTAGTCTGACCTCATATGGCAATTCCCCCAGGCCCTGAATACTGTTTATTGCCCTGCACTGCACCCCCTCTGGTCTAATGTCCCTTTGTAGGTACGGGCACCAGTACTGCACTCAGTATTCCAGGTGGGATCTAACCAATGATCCGTATAATGGTAGCATAACCTTTTTTTTTTTATTCAACTGTTTAACCAGGAGTGGCACACTAAGCTGAAAGCTTGTTTACAGATGTGACCTGGGAGCACAGGAAAATTAATTGACTTGCTCAGGGTCACACAGTATGCAAGTGGGGGGCTGTGGGATTCAAACACAGGTCTCCAGATTTTTAGCTCAGAGCCTTAAACTACTGCGCTATACTGCCTCCACTTCCTCCCTTCTAACCTCCCTTCTTCTCAAGGTAATTTTCCTTGCAATACACCCCAGCATTTTGTTGGAATTGCTGCTGTCTTTCTGCATTGTGTGGAATTGTTCATTGCTCCCGTGACGAGCACCCCCAGATCCTTCTCCTCTTCTGTTACCTCCAGCTGCACTCCCCCCAGATGGTAGCTTCTCCTCTGATTTTTTGTTCCGAAGTGCAGCACCTTGCATTTCTTTGCATTGAACCTGAGCTGCCATCTGTCAGGCCATGCCTCAAGCCTTGTCAGATCCTCCTGTAGCCCCCGACACTCCCCTGGTCATTCACCACCGCTCCCATCTTGGTGTCATCTGCAAACAGGCTGATTTTGCTGCTGATGCCCCTCCGAAATGTCTGCAATAAATATGCCAAACAGCACTGGGCCCAAAACCAAACCCTATGGAACACCACTTGTTGCAGATTTAGGGGATGAGTATTCCCCACCTACCACCACCCTCTGCTGCCTATCTTTTAGCCAGTTCTCCACCCAGCCCACCAGTTTGCTCCCGCCCCAGTGCCCTTTAACTTGATTCCAAGCCATCCCATGTGGTATTGAATAAAAGGCCTTACTGAAGCCTAGGTATAGGATATCCACCGCATGGCCCCTGTCAATTTGGCTAGTCACCCAGTCATAGTATTCCACCAGGTTGGTCTGGCATGACCTGCCCTTGACGAAGCCATGCTGCCTCCAATCCCGCATCCCATTCACCTCCAGTAGTGCCACTATTCTATCCTTTAGGATGGTCACCATTAGCTTCCCCACTATGGACGTTAGACTTACTGGCCTATAGCTCCCTGGTTCGTCCTTGGATCCACACTTGAGGAGGGGAACCACATGAGCCAGTCTCCAGTCCTGCGGTATGCATCCTGTGTCTAGAGATTAATTAAATAAGTCTACCAAGGTCCTGCCAGGACCTCTGCCAGCTCCATCAGCACTCTCAGATGTTCTCCATCCTGTGCAGGAGCCTTGTCTACCCTCAATGCCTTTAACCCCTCCAGTACCCTCCTCACTGCGATTTCACCATCTGCCACCACCCCCATCTGTTTCTATCCTCCCTTCTACTATGGGTAGTGCCCCTTCCTTTTCTTTTGTGAAGACTGAACAGAAGTAGTCATTGAGTACTTCTACCTTTTCACCCCTGCCTACTTAATTCTTATAATTTGGTCCTTTCAGCTTCTTTTCTCCCTGAGGTACCGAAAGAAGTCTCTCTTCCCTTTTTTATACCCTGTGCCAGCCTGAGTTCCCTTGTTGCCTTGGCTGCCCTTACCCCCCTGTCACTTCCTTTGCTTCTTTCAGGTATTCCTCCCTATCATCCTCCCTCCCCAATTTTCTCTATCTCCTGTAAGCTGCCCTTTTCTTCTTCACCCTGTCTAGCACCCCTTTACTTATCCAGCTGGGTTTCTTCCCCTTAGCCTTCTTAGTCTGGGCACTGCTGCAAGTTTCAGTTGCTTCCACTATCCCGTCTTATCAGTTCCCACCTTTGCTGTGTGTCCATACCTGGTTGAATTTTGCACAAAATACCCTGTACCACTTCCCTCATCATCTTAAAGTTGGCATTCCTGAAATCCAGCACCCTTGTGCCAGATGCCATCCTCTCTTTAGCCATCTGTAACTGGAACCATACTATCCAGTAGTCACTCCTCCCTCCAGTGATTCCTCCACCCTCACATCCCTCACCCACTCCCCATTTGTCAGTATGAGGTCAAGGGTGTTCCTTTCCCTAGTTGGTTCCTTGACCAACTGTACTAGAAAGCTTTCCTGAAAGTCATCCAGCATTACCTGATCCCTTCTGCTTTTTGTAGTAGGTGTGTCCCACTTCACCCCCGGCAGGTTGAAGTCCCCTACTATCACCACCACCCTCTTCCCACAGTTCTTTCTGATCTGTTCTGCCAGTACCCTGTCCATCCATTCAGTTTGAGAGGGTGGCCTGTACACCACTCCCAGTTTTTGTGACCTATTGTTGGGATCCTGTAGTTGCACCTTCACTGCTTCTGTATCTCTCTTGTCTCCCTCCTCCCTTACACATTTTAATCCTTCCTTTACATACAGCACTGTCCCACTTCCCTCCTTCCCATTTTCCCTATCCTTCCAGTGTAATTTGTACCCCAAACCATCATGTCCTGGTCATGGATTTGGGTTGCCCATGTCTCGGTTATAGCCACCAAGTCCACGCCCCTCCTCCAAGAAAACCTGTAGTTCAGTCCCCTTATTACTCAGACTCCTAGCATTTAGTGTTACCACCCTCCAACCCTTGTCTCTACCCTCCCCCACCTGCCTCTCTCCCCTTATGTCCACTCCTTTAGTAGCTGCCTTCCTCTTTACTTTGCTATCATGGGGGTATGCCCATTTGGTTTCACATCACTAGGCCTCTGAACACCACTATGCCTCCTACTACCCCCTCTACTAATTTAAATGCTCCTAATGTGCTCCTGTATCCTTGCCTTCAGTACATTTTTTCCTTCCTCTTGTAGGTGCAGTCTACGTTTTTCTAACAGACTGCTGTTCTCCCAGGTTCCCCCCACCCTCCTACCAGGCCATACCCCTTTTCCCAACACCAAGTTCCCAGCCATTCATTAAACTCTTGGATTCTCCCTTTTCTTGACATGCTTGCCCTTGGAATGGGAAGTACCTCCTAGAAGGTGACATATCTGCCCGCTACCTCACACAGAGGTCCCAGTTCCTCAAACTTCCTCTCCAGAAACAATCAGCCACATGCCAGAGTTGAAACTGCCTCCTGCCTTCTCAATCTGGAAGGACAAAAAAGGAAAATAAACACCGGGAGTCTATGAGGGAACTAAAGTGACTCCTAGACCTGTGGGGAGGGTGAGTCTTGGCGGTGCTTGTTCCATAGGTTAGGAGAACTTGCTGGACAGAAAAAGACACAGAAAGTGTCAGTGATTGGTGGGTGAGAGAATTTTAAAGTGCCCACTAGTCAAAGGAAAAGCCCTCCTGTAATGTCACTCCTCTTTGTTGGAGTGGAAAATACTGACCAAGAACAAAAAAAAATACAAACAAAAAAAACAAACAGATACTGCCCTGTAAGGAAAGACAAGTAAAGTTAGATTTCAACAGAACTGTGTGCTAGCAGGAGCCTGAGAGGTATTTTCCTGTAGGAAAGAAATCTGTTAAGTAAAGTGCTGCAGACTTAGTAAAAGAAAAAAATATAATAATCAGTGGCAGCAGAAATGTACTAGGGGAACCTGTGGGGAAGGTGAATCTCAGGGGTGCTCTTCCCCCTTTTGTCTAGATACTTGTGGTGTTCAAAGTGGGGCTGTACCTAGCAGCCTAAGCAGGATGAAAGAGAAAATGGAGTTCAAGTAGACTTGAGGACATGGATTGCCCACAGAATCGTACCTACTGAACTGCAGCCGACAGCTGTAGGCATCCTTGCCCTCCAGGAGGTCCTCATTTAGGTCTCCTGGAGTGGTGTTTTAGCCACTCAGTGGTAATGCTGTAGTTGTGGAGCCACTTGTACTAGGGCTCTAGACCACGCCCTGTGTAGAGCTTAATGGAGCCATTTATAATAGGCACTTGGTTGCATGTCGCAATCACAGGCATGTGGTGTGGTGAGAGTGTAGCTACTGGTCCCTAGATGTAACAGCCAAGTCCAAGTCCAGTAGCCATGGCAGAGGCTGAAAACTCCACTCTGACCAGCTGCTAAGTTAGTTGGGACCTGATACAGAACATGTTAGTGTGTGTGAGCGTGTGCTTTATACCCTACGCAGCATGCTAGGCTGTTTACTGTTATAAAAGGTGTATGTCCTTTGCCCTTTTGGGAAAGTAACATCATAAACCCTGGTATAAAGGAAATTATGCACTTGGGGTGGACAGGGTGAAGGGTGGGGTTGGCAGAACCAAGCCTGTGCCCTCCAGAACAATCAGCTACAGCTCTGACCCACCACCCCAGTGCTTGCTTTCCTTCCTTTCAGCAAGACAACCTGTACAACAATTTAACAGAAAATATAGAAACATAGAAACATAGACTTTGATGGCAGATAAGGACCGCTTGGCCCATCTAGTCTGCCCATTTCCCTACCTACAGGATAGGTCACAGATCCTAGTTAACCAACAGCCTATTTCTTTCTACCCCCCACAAGAATTTCCTTATGTCTGTCCCATGCATTATTAGATTCTCCCACAGTTTTAGACCCCACAACCTCCTCAAGAAGGCTGTTCCATGCATCCACTACCCTCTCTGTGAAATAATACTTCCTCACATTGCCCCTGAACCGCCCTCCTTCTATCTTTAAATTGTGTCCCCTTGTTCTTGCAAGTCTCTTTTTCTGAAAGATGCTACCCTCTTGGACTTTGTTGATTCCACTGAGGTACTTAAAAGTTTCTATCATGTCCCCCCTCTCCCTTCTTTCCTCAAGGGTATACATATTAAGCTCCTTTAGTCTCTCTTCATACGGCTTTTCTTGCAGACCCTGCACCATTTTAGTTGCCCTCCTCTGGACTACCTCTATCCTGTCTATGTCCTTGCGGAGATGGGGTCTCCAGAACTAGACATAGTACTCCAGATGGGGTCTCACCAACTGTCTGTACAGAGGGATAACAACTTCCTGTTTCTGCTGCTGATGCCTCTCCCTATGCATCCCAGTATACCCCCAACCCTCCCTACTGCCTTCTCACATTGCTTGCTAACTTTAAGGTCATCTGATATGATTACCCCCAGGTGCCTTTCCTTTTTTGTTGTTGTTACTACCTCCCCACCCATTGTGTATTCTTCCCCTGGGTTCTTGTTTCCCATGTGCATTATTTTGCACTTCTTTGCATTGAATCCTAGCTGCCATACTTCTGACCATTCCTCCAACCTTGCCAAGTCCCTTTTCATCCTTTCCACGCCTCCTTGTGTATCAACTCTGTTGCAGATCTTTGTGTCATCTGCAAAAAGGCATACTTTTCCTTCCAGTCCCTCTGCAATGTCACTGATGAAGACATTAAAAGGACTGGACCCAATACTGAACCCTGCGGTAGCCCACTAGTAACCCTCTTTCTTCAGAGTGGACTCCATTTACAATTACCTTCTGTGTCCTGTTGTGCAGTCAATGTTTTACCCAGGCTACCACCCTGGGACCCACTCCCAGGCTGGTTAATTTGACTATTAATCTTTTGTGTGGGACTGTGTCAAATGCCTTGCTAAAGTCTAGGTAGGCCATGTCCACAGCCCCTCCCTGGTCTACTGCCCTGCAAAAAACAATTTCAATAAGAGAAAAATAAAGCAGTGAACTGTAAATCCCGTAAGCACAGAACAGTAACAAAACCTGTAAGCACAGCCTGTAAGCATGAAACAAAATAATAACAAGGCAGTAACTCTGATTAGCCAAGAGAAGCTTTAACGTTTCTCCTTGACCTGTTAATTTTGCTCCTTGCTCTGTCCTTTCAAGTAAACCTAGAACAAACAATGCTTAGGTGAAGCTAGGTGCTTTCTGCCAACTAACCTAGTCTTCCTATGCTTGTTCACTTGCTTAGCTCAGCTACTGCTAGAAGCTATGACTAATTATTGCTGGAAGCTGTTAAAGGGGAAGTAAATGTTGCAGGAGTCACTCTATTTGTGAAAGCTTAAGAAATGATATTTCAAATGAGGTACTGAACTTCCTTGCAGGTGTTGAGAGTCCTGAGATATGAATATCTAAATCATCTGTAAATCAGAACAAGGCAGTGACCATTTCATTGAATCTTGAGACATAAATTGACGTCACTGAGGGGCAAGCTATAATTAACAACATTCAGCTTGCTCCTCAGTGACATCACTTTCTGTTTTAAGATTACATGAAATGGTCGCTTCTTTGTTTTGATTTGTTAATTAGTTAGATATTCATATCTCAAGACTCCTGGTACCTACTGGTAAGCCCAATACCTTGTTTGAAAGAACATTTCATGGGCTTTCCCAATGACAGTGACACTGCAATGTTTGTTTTCCCTTTAAACTGCTCTTCTAGAATGCTTCATTTCACTCTGGAGGTCATCTCAGCTATAGCAGTCGCTTTACACTTGTTTTAAATCTGCTTGTGGGTCACAACGCTCTACCGTGGTTTCTTGTTTTTCCTAAGGGGGAGGATGTTGTAGTTGTAGTGGTGAGTCATGTCCCTGTGTGGTTTATGTACCTCAAGTTTGAATATTGCCTTTGCTGCTAAAATTCTCAGAGTATTTATGACACCTTTATTGGCATTTGTTGTTGGCCTAGTTATATTGTATCCCTTCCTCTTTATTTGCTTAGCTTGTTCCATAGCCTTGCCAGGTGTGTGCCTTACACTGGATGTGGGTCCAGTTTAGCCTGAGCTGTTTGTTCCATGCCTGCTACTTAGCATGCCTCTGCATAATATCTGTTTACCATGCTGCAAACTGCCTTTTATGCCCTGCATTACCATGTACTGCATGCACTTTGGCTAAAAAGCCCCCTTCCATTTCCTCTCCCAGCTTCTTTTCCTGTCCTTTCTCCTGCCTCTTTTCCCTTTCCTCTCCTTGCTTTTGTCCAGCAGACTCCAGCAGTTTTACAGTTCCTGTTTATAACTCTGCCTTTGGGGCATTGAGTGACTGTAGGATTCTGTCTACTGAGAATGGGAGTCCTGTTTATGCCTTATTCACTCATTAAGTCTCCATCCTCCAGCTGCTGTCTCATCTGCAGCAGTGGATTAGCCTTGAATGGGAGTCTGTTAGCCTTTGATGGGAGTCTTTGTTGCCTCTGTGTTTAACTTGTAACCTCTGCTTGGCATGGCCTTGCACTGGATAAAGGATCATCGTGCCTGTTATGCTGTGCTGCCTCTGTGTTTATCTCATAACCTCTGCCTGGAATGGCCTCACATTGGATACAGGATCATCATGCCTGTTCTGCCTTGCTGCCTCTGAGTTTATCTAGTACCATCTACCTGACATGGCCTTACCTTGGGAAAGGGATCATCGTGTCTGTTATGCCTTGTATTCTGTTTCATTTCAGTCTCAATCCCTGCGCATATCCGACTGCCTGTGTCTTTGGTTTTTGGCCCATGGGTTAGATGTTCCATGCCTTCCTTGCTGCTTTGCATTGACTGTGTTTTGCTGCTTGTCATCCCAGCTCTTGCTGCTGAATGCCACTGCTGCTACTGTATATTGTCTGCATTAACTGAGCCTACCCCTGCTGCTGCCTGCCTCTGTTGCTACTGCTTACTGTCTTCATTAATCAGGTTTTCCTCTGCTGCTGCCTGCCACTGCTGTATACTGTGTGCATTACTCATGTCTCACACTGCTGCTGCCTGCTGCCTGCTGCCTGCTGCTGTTGCTACTGTATACTGTCTGCATTACTCAGGTCTTGTACTAATGCTGCCTGCCACTGCTGCTATTGTATATCATCTACATTTACTGGGTCTCCCACTGCTTTTACCTGCCCCTGCTGCTACCCTAGATTGTCTGCAGTAATCAAGTTGCACCTGGCTGCTGCTTGCCACTGCTGCTTCCCATCCCGGCTTGGGCCTCCATGGCACCCTGTTAGTGATCTCCAGCTCAGGTAGTTACACCTTATTACTTGGTCCTGGTTTCTTCTGGCTTCCTCCTCCTACTACTACTCTTTGGATGCTCCTTTGCTGGACTGTGTTGTTGCTCCTTCTATCACTCCTGCCACTGCTCCTGTGCCACCACTCATTAGGGAGCACATTTCCAAGACTCAACTTTCTGTTAAGGATTGGACTGTTCCTTACCTGACTGTGGAGCTTCACTGAGGTGGCATTACTCACTCCATTTCTGCTCACCTACTGAACCTCTACAACCTCTATATCTTCAGTTTCTAGCTTATGCTGACTTAGTGCTGGTCCCTATGGAACCTCCACCTGCCTCTCCCATGTTGGGGAGCCATGTCATGTTGGAGTCACTCGTATCATTGTTACCGTTCAGGCTCATTATGATGTTTTGGTCATCCTGTCCAGATATTTGGCAGCTCTCCAGTCATCTCTGCTTTCCCCACATGGGGATGTCATAGGTCTGATTATACCCTTCAATGTGTCTGCAACTATTAATGCCACCCCTGCTTGCTGTGTTTATCCTGAGGCACTCTAGTCTTCTGATTGATGTTTCCCATTCCATTTATGATATGGCTCTAGAAATTGGTATGGCTATGGATATGGATATGGACTCTGTACCTACAAATGGCAGTGACCACCCCACTATGATATGGATATTGTTAAAGTAACTGCAAATGACAGTGAACACCCATATATGATATGGATATGGATCTGGATATGGACAATGTACTTACAAAGGACAGTGAACACTCATTTATGTTATGGATATGGATATGGAAATGGAACTGGATATGGACTTAGTACCTACTGTACTTATGACAGTGAATGCCCAACTATATTATGGATATGGATCTGGATATGAGTATGGATATAGATATGGTAGAAGTAACTACAAATGACTGTGAGCACTCATTTATGTTATGGATCTGGATATGGATATGGACAAAGTACTTACAAATGACAGTGAACTTGAGACTTGTTTCTCAAGGTGTGACCTGCTGCAAGAAATATCCTCAGAGAAGATAGTACTTATTACATAGGGACTTACCATAACAGTAGATCTTTGAGAGAATCTCTTGCAGCAGGTCATGCCATCAATCCCTCCCTCCTTCCCCCAATGCACAGTACTCTGCTATTCTTCACTCCACAGCAAGAATATGTACACATCTAAGGAGGGATTGGAGTGCAGAGTCCAGAGGTACCTGTGCTCCCTCAGGCAAATAAGGATACAATCGAACTATGTGAAAAATTAGGGATGTAACTGAGTGCAAGGTCCCACGGGCCCTGCACTTTTACAGGGAAATAAGGATGCAATTAGACAGTCTCAAAAAGTAAGGAAATTCATTGCAAAAAAAATAATTAGTGCTCTAGATTGGAGTTAGTGAAAAAAGAGGAGAAAATGTGGTGTTGGGATTTCAACCTGCTTTTCATTCCCACCCTGAAGGCAGCAACCAGGTGGGTTTGCCTTGGGCTTCTCAAGCTCAACGCTCACCCTATTCCATCAGTAAAAAGCTGAGATTTGTACAGTGTATAAGAGTGGGATGAGTGTTAGGCTTCAGACCCCAATGCACACCCATGCTTGGTTTGCTGCCTGTAGGTGGGGTGGGGTTTTAGGTTGGAAACCCTAATGCCACTTTCCCTATTTTTTCATTTTAACCCTAACTACTGCATTAATGAAGTTGTTTTGCAATATATATATAATATATATATATATATATATATATATATATACTGTATATATTTGTTTTACTTTATTGAGCTGCATGGTGTTTAGAGTACAAGCAAGTACATTAATGGTATATAGCATAACACTTCCACACAGGACACAGCCATCTTGAACAGTAGCTTTGATATACAGTACTTTATTTTTTAAGTTTTCTACATTAAAACATATCTAACTACTTAAAACTATGGGATATGACAAATAGACCTATCATCCTCACCTCTAGTTTATAAATACTTCTACATGGATCAGCGATATGGGGACAGCATAACATGAACGGGCTTGAATCTGGCATGAATAAATTTAATAAAAAATGACTGGGATTGCCAAACAGTGCAGCTTCTGTATTAACAAGACTTGAAATGGGACAGCTTCCAATAAGAAAAGATACTGAACAAAGATTATGTACATATTGATTGAAAGTGTATAATATTCCTAGTAAAAGGCTATCTAGGATATGTTTGGAGGAGGTACTGCACTATAATGATCTAGGATATAAGTGTACTGGTTTATGTGCACTTCAGGAACTCATTAAACCTTATGGACTTCTGCACAGCATAACTGACAGTTTTGTGAAACAAATCCCAGAAATTAACCAGGAAGTTAAAATCAGAATTAGAAATATTCATGCTCAGAGAGATATGGACTTAGGTAAGAATTTTAAACTTAGCAGCTGGCTGTCGATTAATAACAAGAGAGTGCATGGGATAAAGAAATATTTATATCTAATGCAAAATCCCAGTCTCAGAAAAATATTTACCATACTCAGATTTGGTTACATAGACAGCCAGACTTTGAGGAGCCTTTATGGGAAATCAGACTCGAAACTGTGCACCTGTCTTAAAGACAAGGATAATTTAGTTCACTTGCTTTTATTCTGCCCCCTATATAATAATGAGGGGATTCAAATTCTCAGGGATGTTTATTTATTTATTTATTTTTTGTTGACCGGATAAGTACACTAGACAAATCCTGCCTATTTTCAGGCACGACCCAGAGGAGGAGGGGGATACAGGTGAATGCCAACTGACTTTGAACCAGATTAAGCTGTTGGTGGTATTTATAGTGAATGAGGGAAATTTGACCAGGACACCGGGGAAATTCCCCTACTCTTTTCAATAAGTGCCATGGGATCTTTAACATCCACCTGAACTACCACTAATCCAGGCAGATGGGACCTCGGCTTAATATCTCATCCGAAAGACAGCACCTCAGAAGTGCAGCACCCCTCTCATACTGCACTACAGTGTCAGTACTGGGACATTAACCCAAGTGCCAGATGTGGGAACTGAACCCACAGCCCTCTGATCTCCTGGCCTCAGAAGCGAGTGTGCTACCTACTGAGCCACTGACACTGCAAGTTCTTGTCACCCTAGACATGGATTCACTGTTCCAAATTAATTATCTACTGAATTCAGAAGAAAAGGTCATTGTGGATAAAGTAGCAAGATTTGGCAGATTTTTGGAATGCAGAAAAATACATATCCCCAAGGGAGAATAGGGTAGGCTACTGTGCAATATAAGATTATGTGTGCTCCTTGTATGTTATTTATTTGTTAATTTTTGTTGGAAACTATAGGATGATCTGTATGTTTTTATTTTTATTTATGAATGTTTTTAAATTGTAATGACAACTGTATTTGTCAAAAATAAACTTGAATTGAATTGAATACTTCTACAGTAAGCAAGAAGAAGAAGAGGCCTCCCTGGGCAAGGGTCCCACACCATGCACACAACTAAGTAGTTTCTAAAGTAGAGGAAACCTACTCCCTTGGCAGGAATGAAGTGCTAACTCTCAAGGGGATGGGATATTTTCATTAGTATGTTCTTATACCCCTAGGTGTCACTGCCATGCGGCCTTCAGAGAAGTCTATTTAGTATGTGCATCCTTTCTCTTTTAAGAATGACGTACCTGTTCTGTTTATGTTCTGTTCTCCCTGACACTCAGCAGTATTCTCCTCACCCTCTATGATCATTTCCCATCAGGTCCATCTATTCCTGTATGTGTGTAATTTATCTTGCACCAAGAAGGTGAGTATCTCTCTGTTTCTGTTATGTGGTTAACAACCTTTCTTCATTCTGAGAAAGTTTGGGAGTCTTTCTTTAACCTCCATCTTGTTATGTTTTAACTGTTGCTACAACACATATAAACCAAAAATATTGTGCTTTTTTTTCCCTTTGAGTCCCCCCTGGTCACAAACCAAAAACCAAATAGAGGAAGTCTAAATCTCCCCCAGTACAAAAGAAGCTCTGTAATTTGTGTGTAATCCATTCCCTGTGTGGCTCTAATACAGGACATGTCCAGAAGATATGGCTGTGGGTTGCCTGGGCTTCTCCACAATTTCTCAAGCAGCTTGGGGGCTGTGTGGTCCCATTTTGTTTTAAGTTCTGGGCTATTAAGAAATTGGGATTTAATTTTCCAGGCAAGGGGCTTGGCCTGGCAGCGGACTTAATGGCAGCTTAATTCCTTGAGCTCCCTCTACTCCTCACATAACCCTTCAAAATTCTAATTATAATGGAACTTAAAATCGAACATAAATATATATCTCTATTCATTAAGAATATATGATCCTGAAAATTGTCAAACAATGAGTTCCAGTGAATAAATTACCTTTCAGTCAAGCCTCCTTTGGTCACATCCTGTAGCACAGGGAAAAACGGGCCCTCACCTGAACATGGCCACTGCCAGTCAATCACTCCCGGGCAGGACTCGGGATGACCTGCAAGAGAATGGAGCGTGTTTTCACAACTTTTGAATGAAATTGGAGATCTCAAAGAACAGATTTTTAAAACCAGAAAAGACATAGTTTCTTTATCACAAAGGATATCTCAGAGTGAACAAGCAACTGTCCAAACAAGACACCATGACAGTCTCATGTCTCAGCTATGGGAACAAGGCTGCATTGTCCAACAGCTGTGGGACAAGGTGGAAGATCTGGAAAACTGAGGCTGGAGGAAAAATCTCCAACTGGTGGGGTTTCCAGAAGGGGCAGAAGGCCACAACATGTCATTATTTTTCAGAACTCCTTACTAAACTTACATCAGTGGCTGGTTCTGTTAGAAATTGAGAGATCACACCAATTGTTAGACTCCCCCTTCCAAGCTAGGAAAACAGCCTCAACCCATATTGGTTTAATTCCTGTAGTTCCTCATTAAAGACAGAATTTTGCAACTGGCCCATGAAAGGGGCACTCTTGCAAAGCAGGGACACTGGATACAAATTTTTCCTGACTTCCCTCTGTCCCTCACTGAGTAGTACCAGGAATTTACTCATGCCCACCATGTTTTGATGGATCTTCAAGTCCCATTCTGCTTAAGATATCCTGCCACTCTAAGGAGTACAAGAAACAGAATTCACCATTCATTTACTGACCCAAAAGTGGCTGAAGAATTCATCTTCCACTCCTGGCTGGCTGCCCAGTTCCCAGACCAAAGCAGATAGAGAGGGACTAAAGACATGGACACCACCCTCAACTGCTCCGAGCTAAAAATGGGGACTGCTACTTGTCCCTCTGTGCCCCCACAACAGACACAAATAGCGGTGGATGAATACTGGATTTCCTAGTCTGGAAAATGTGGCCGTGGTTTCAGACAATTAAAAAGCACTGCAGGCCACAATTCCATATCCCCAGCACAGCTCCCCAGAAGCTATAGTCAAAGCTGAGATCAAAATGCCTCTTCTGATAGCTCTGATGTGTAACCCTTTGGCAGTCACCAGACACCTGTCCACCAGCAGGTGTCTCACAAAACAGCTGAATCTAGCTGCAACGAATATGCACCACTAACTTAATGGAAAAAAACATCCTCACCTCCAAAGGCACCAATCTCCCCTCCAGAACCTATCTTGCTCCCACCCAGTGCTCCACAAGGCCCTGAGGATCATCATGCTCTCTCCTTTGCAGCAGCAGTACTATAGCTTTGGTGCCACTGACAACCGAAATGGCCTCCCAGGGTAATGGCTAACTGTGCCCTCTTGCTGGACTCTGTCTCTGACTTGACCATAATTTGGTATGCTACCAAACAATATAGGACCACTGAATTTTTGTTGATTAATTTGAGCCATCCTCAAAGGGCCTCCTAAAGGGAATAAGCCCAGGCCATGGTCTGCAAGGGCTATGGAGCCCAAAAACAATGACAGTACCATTTTAAGGCATCTCTCTAGATCTATATTGGGATGTTCAAGGCTCTTTTTCTCCCTTTTCCCTGCTCCTTACACTTAATTTTATGGTTTACAAGTTCTTATCTGTTCAAATAGCACAAGCAGGGAGGACTCCCCACACCTGCAATAGGAGCACTGCATGGCGGGTAAATGGGTGTAGATGATGCAGTACATAAAAATCTTATGAACCCATTCCATGAAACCAAGGAAATATTATAGTTTAATTTACAGGTCTCCAAACAAGGGAAGAAATATTGTTGTTGTAGTATATGATTCGGCTCATAGACAAGGTGGGCAGAGCACCACCATCCTTACATTGGGAGTACAAACTATTCAGTTGTTAAATTGCCATGACAACATGGCAATGTTGTAAATGGTAAAAAACAACCAGATACCTGCCTAAAATGGCTGCAGTGATATACCTAAAATGTATAGCAGCGGATGGTGGCACCTGCCCTCAAGTCTTGTCTGACAGTATGACCACATGCAACGTTGCTCTGACATGTCCTCCCTACCTAGGCTGTGTAAATCAATAGCACCACTGACGCTCTGGGCCCAGTCTTTATGTACAACAACACATTGTGCCCACTGTTAGATGGGTGTCCTGCTATCAGGCAGGGCTTATATGAGGACCCTCAGATCAACATGCCCAATAGTACATATACATCAATCTACTGCAAAGTACTCTACAGGCTTTTGGGACTAGGTCCCCCAATGCATCCTGTGAATTGAATATCTGCATCTATCTACCCGCTGAAGACATGGTAGACATCAAGCATATAAACAAGACCCCTAATGGGACACCATATCAAATATTTCCAACCTTAAATGTATACAAATCATTTATTGAGGTTTGCAGATAAAAAGGGGGCATATGGACCCACAATGTTGTCTGGAGGACCCTCCTAATCAATGGAAGGTGCCCCCGGGGGGAGGACACCACCAGGTAATTGTTTTAGGAAACTGAAAGGTCAGCCTAGACACTGGCTAATATCTAGACTCACACTTCTATCTGGTTCAGGTTTAAGACAATCCATATGTCATTTAAAGTAGAACAATTGTGTATAGTTTATATAAGGTTGGGGGGAGGGGGGATCCCATCTACTGGAGTTGTCTCTCTGCTTGGTGCCTATATAAGACACTGCATGGGTGGATGCACAGTCACAAAGTGGATTTATGGACAGTGATTTGTTTCATGCACTGTTTCATGATCTTTGAATTATACAAGATAATTATGTTGCCCTTGTTGGATAGGTTCAGTGTTATTGTTACAGTGCACACTGCTGATTACTTTCAAAGTAGGATACTACAAGGTGAGCTTACATTGTCTTAGGTTAGGTTGTCTGGTGTTACTGTCACCCTATATTCAGTCAACCCTGGGTAAATAACAGACTCTCCTATGCAAGATGGATGATATTATTTTTACCTCTTGGAATGTCAGGGATCTTCACTCTCCTATAAAATGGAAACAAGTTTTAACACACTTAAAAGAAATTGCACACTAAGGTTGCCTTTCTCCAGGAGATGATTTATCATATGCTGAGGCTTGCAAATTACAAAGACTAAGGGTGAGTATGGAAGTAAATAGAACTTACACCTCAGTGAAACTACGGGTCTCCATAATATGGCATAAGTCTCTAAAGTGGAAATGCCACTCCTTGTGGGCAGATAACAAGTATAGATGGATTATGGCAAAAATGTTTACCCCTGAGGGGCACCTTTTATTGCTCAACATATATGCCCCAAACATAGACGACCCCAAGTTTTTCTCTCAGCTGTCAGATGAATTGGCATTCTTTAATATTCCCAGATCTCAATTTAAAGTTTATTAAGATTTTTCAGTTACTGAGAATAGATGTTTACATGACAAACAGATATGTTATTTCAAGTATGAAAAATACAGTCTCTATCCTCTCCCCATCCACCCCTCCATCCCTCTCCCAAGCCCCATCCCCCAACCATCCCACACAGAGCACTAAGATGTAATCATAACATGCATGGAAAATGTACCTTAGATAACAAATTAATAATAATATTAATATTTTTATTTTTAAGACGCCTTTCAAAAACCAAGGTGCAGTACAGATTAAAATCAAACAAATCAGAATAAAAACAGTCTTAAAATCAAACAACACCATAAATACTATTACACAAATGAATCATTCACCATAAGCCTGGTGAATAAGATAGGACTTTAAGGCTGATTTAAAGCTCTCCACCGCCGTGCACTCCCATAATCGATGAGGTAGAGAATTCCATAGTGTGGGAGCCATGAACATAAAAGATCTGGCCCCCAAAGATTTCAAACGTACCTTCAGAATCTCTGGCAACCCCTTGCTGGCTGAGCGAAGTGATCACCCAAGGAAGTAGGAAACCAGGTGTTCTTTCAGATAGTCTGGGCCCAGTCCATGTAGCACTTTAAAAGTCAGCAAACCAACTTTAAAGGTGATCCATCACTGAACTGGCAGTCAGTGCAGTTCGTGCAGCACCGGCATAATATGACAGGACCGAGAAGATCCTGTCAAAAGCCAGGCCGCCGCATTCTGCACTAGCTGCAGGTAGTGGATTTCCACCCCAGAAAGCCCTAGGTATAGGGAGTTGCAGAAATCTAAGCACAAGGACACAAAGGCGTGGACCAAAACAAGAAGGTCACTGGACGGAACCAGAGGTTTAATCCTGGAGATATTCCTTAGATGGTAAAAGGAAGATTTGATGACAGTCGACATCTGCAAATGCAGGGTCAACCCTTCATCAAAAATTACCCCCAGGTTTCGCACCTGGTTAAAAGTCGGGAGGGGGACATCTCCGAGAACAAGTCCAGAGGGCAACCCACCTCCCAAACTTTCTGTCCAGCGACCAGGTTCCACAACCATCACCTCAGTCTTACCAGAGTTCAACTTCGGCCAGCTCGAATCCATCCACTCCTGGATTTCTTTGAGACAGCTATTAAAGACCGAGAGAGCTCTATCCTGGTCGGGTGCAAAAGAAAGGTAGAGCTGGATATCATTGGAATAACAATGAAACCTCAGCCCATACCGTCTTACAATGTCTCCAAGGGGTAGCATGTACACCACGAACAACATGGGCAACAAAACCAAACCCTGAGGAACCCCACAAGACAGATAAACTGGATCTGATGAAAACACTCCAGGTACCACTCTTTGAGTTCTTCCAATGAGGAATGATGTAAACCATCTGAGGACAGTTCCCGTTATTCCACAGGTGTACCTCAGATGGCTAAGTAACAACCCATGTTCCACAGTGTCAAACTCTGATGATAGATCCAGAAGAACCAAGATGGAGCAGCTCTTCTGATTTCTAGCTGTCAGAGGATCATTGAGCACCCAAACCAGTGCTGTCTCGGTACTATGTCTCTTTTGAAAACCAGACTGGAGGGGCTCATAAATGTCATGGATGGTTAAATGGTCCTCCAGTTGTGCTGCCACTACTTTCTCAATAACCTTCCCTAAAAAATGCAGGTTAGACATTTGCCTGTAGTTAACGTGGCAGTTTGGGTCCAAAGTAGCTTTCTTCAAGAGTGGTATCACTACTGCCTCTGTCAGAGAGTTGGGAAACTCTCCTGATTCCAAGGAGAACTAAACTATCTGCGCTAGGACAGGACCGATAACATCAAGACAACCCAAAATCAGGGAAGCTGGTCCAGGGTCCAAACTACAGCATGAAGGGAGCACAACCTGGATGATCCGCATGACATCCATGAAATCGGGATGGCTGAAGGTACTCCAGGAAAACCGGGGGATAGTGACCTCATGCTAATCACAAGCAACACCCAGAGAATGCTCTGGTTGGAGCCCTGCTCTGATGTCAGCCACCTTATCAGCAAAGAAACGAGCAAGGTCATTGCACTCTATTTGCAAAAATGCTTTCCAGACCTGGAGACAGGCTGGGTTGCACAATCTGTCCACAGTTAGGAACAGCTGAGCTGGTCGGTTCTGAGTTGCCACAATCTCCCTGGACAGGAACTCTGCCTTCTTATAGGTGATTGTGGATTGATAAACTTGATAATGGTCCATCAATCTAAGGTGGTAGGCATCAAGGGCAGATTTCCACCAGCGACGCTCTTGCCTTCGTCCTAGTCACCACATCTCCCTCAAAATCCTGTCAAACCATGGAGATCAAGGGCAAAGGGAAAGAGGATGAACTCGGACTGGAGCAATAACATCCAGGGCCCCCGAGACAGCTGTGTTATAGGCCAACATGAGGGTCTCTGGATCACTGCTTGCCACAGAGAGGGACAATAGGTCAAGTACCACAGATAGGCTCTGAGAACTTATATCTCGTAAAGGGCGGTACCTGACCATCTCTACAGGGGGAGGCCTACAAGGGGGGTGCTAAAACTAAACCCCATGCTGTAGTGATCAGACCACACAACTGGTTCCACATCCAAGTTGGAGGCTTCGATCCCTATGAAGAAGACCAGGTCGAGAGAGTGTCCATGTTTATGAGTAGCAGTGGCAACCACCTGTGTAAGGCCCAGAGATGTCATTAGCTGGAGGAAGTGCTGTCCAAATTGCAAGAGTTCATCATCGATCCAGGCATTAAAGTCACCCAGAACCATCAGTCTGGGTGCCCCAAACGTCATGTCGATGACAAAATCTGTAACTTCCTGAAGGAATCGCTTCTCATCGCCGGGTGGACGGTAGATGAGGGCAATCCGACAACCTGCACCTGCAACTATGGTACACTCAAACTACTCTGCTTCCTCAACTAGTACACTCGTGAAGTTCAGTTCGGTCTTGAAACAGACCGCAACCCCCCCGCCCTCGTGATCCAGTCTCGGGCAGTGTATCACTGAGTACCCGGTTGGAGTTAAAGCCTCCAAAAATGGGGCCAGAAATTTCATCCAGTCAGGTCTCAGTGATGCAAGACAGGTCCACTGATTCAACAAGATCTGCAATAATTGCAGTCTTGTTTTAATGGACCTGGCATTGCATAACATTGCCCGAGTTTGACGAACCTCTCAGGCTGCCCGAACCATCTGCCTGCTATAATCAGTAGTGCCCTTGGGTATGGAAACCAAGCATGGAGCCCCACGCTCTGGGTTCCATTTCACCCCAGGGCGTCTCCTGGAACCTACTACCCTAATGTGATGGCACCCCTCATTCACCCTCCACTGTTCACACCACCCTCAACTCCTACGTGCGATACCCAAAGCCCTACACCATTAGTAGGTTGCAAACTGGAGAGGAGGAGAAAAAAGGGTCCGAGGGTGCAAAGAGCAGAGGGTGAATAGTGCATGACTGCGGAGGCCAACATCCCAGGCATTTAATGACCAATAAACTCACAGTTAAATAAATATCACAAATGATCCAAACAGATAATTATCATACAAAAATCCCAAAATCAGCTATCTAAATAATAAAATTAACAATAAACATAGGGATTGCAAGGAACATAGGGATTGCAAAGGACCCCAACGTCAGTTGAATTTTTTAGATCTATTGTGAAGACTAGCAATGGATCATTCTGTTCTCAAATTGGCCAAAAGTTCCTGCAACCATTCCATGTAGGAAATATCTTGCTTATCTTTCCAATGCTTTAATACCAATTTTTAACAGAAATCATGGCTATGTGATATTTACGGGCGAGAACAGATATCGAAGAGAAGTCCCCTAATACACATATGTCTGGTAAAAATAAATCAGCAAAACCCAGGACAGGATCCGCTCTTACTTTAATCAAGGCCCACAATGGGGTAATTTTCGGACAGGTCCAAAAAATATGGAGGAGATTACCTTCATCCTGTAGACAGTGAGTACATGTAGAGGAAAGTATGCATCCCAATTTAGCCAGCTTTTGAGGGGAATAGTAAAGATTATGCAGTATATGAAACTGCACGGGTCTGAGTCTGTCTTGGGAAAGGAATTTGTGACAATTTTGCCATAACAGGGACCAGTTAAGGGTTCTATCAGGGAAAAGAGAAGACCAATAAGTAGAGGGACCAAAACTTTCAGGGCAGATCCAATTGAACAGGGAACTATATATATCAGACACTGCATGAGGGTGACCTGTAAAGGGACTTAAGTCTATGAGGAAAGATACTTTCAGAGGTTGCGGTGTGGTGGCTCCTATGGCCTTTATCAGAAGGTTACATAACTGGAAAACCTGAAAGATCTGGGTGTTGGGGATATTTGCTTTGTTCATGATGTCCGGAGACAGAAACCATTACCCTGTATCTGATGCGTAATAGGAAAGCTGGCAGTTACCAAGCTGAAGGAGCCATGTACCAGGGAGGGGTTTATCCTCTATCATGAGATTGGGATTCTGCCTCAGATTTTGGGTGAGATCACTGGTGTGTGTGTGTGTATATTTTAAAAAGGAGCACAACTGAGTGTGCACTCTAACAGATGTAGCAATCAGATAATATTCCCCAAATCTCAATGGTGGCAGGTGATGATCTTAACCTCACCCTTGCTCCCAATATAGACAGATCATCTGGCCTCGTAGAGACACATCCTAAGAAAGTCATTGCCCTTACACATTTAATCAAGGAGCATTCTCTTACAGACATCTGAAGTCTTGCCAACTCAACTGTCAAAGGCTACACATGTCTATCAGGAGTTCACTACTCCCTTAGTCGAATAGATAAGAGATACAACCAACCCCCAAATGACCCCTCTTGTACTAGATAGCATAATACACCTCATATTCATATTCAACCATGCCCCCATTATATAACAGATCTTATGGGGCCCTCCTTACCTAGATCTTCATCATGGAGGTTAGATCCCCCTACTTTTGAAAGCCCCAGAATTTATTGTGTGCACATGTTAAGAAATACGAGAATATTTGGCCTATGATGATGACCACAGTGTATGTGATAGTGCACTATGGGAGGCCCTCAAAGCATATCTAAGGGGAAGAAATAATTGGCTACACCACATACAGAAGGTGCAATAGAGAACTTGAGGTGAAAAACCAAGAATCCCAGCTGAAAACCCTAGATAGCAAACATAAAGCTGACATCCTGGCAGATCCTTATGAGATGCTCAATGTTCAAGCAAAACTGAATGCTCACTATGCAAGGAAAGCTGAACTTGCTCTGTTTACACTGTACTACATATACAGGGAAGGGGGAGAGAAAGCATGCAAGGTACTATCATACGGACTCTGCAAACTCAGAGCAGAAAAACATATAGCTGGTTTGCAGGACACTCATGGAAAAATTAAAACATCCCAGGGAGAAATATTGAATATCATGTCTAATTTTTACTACTCATCCACATCCACCCAACATCAACCAAGCCCCCCCCCGATTTCATAAATCCCTATACCTCCCACAACTTTCTTTTAAGCAAACACAACAACTGGACAACCTGCTTACCCAGGAAGAGATTAGCAATGCCATTCTTACTATGAATAAGAACAAATCCCTGGGGGAGATGGATTCCCTATAGACTTATTTCAGACTAGTCATGATAAACTGATACCTCCACTCATTCTGGTATACACACAGTCTCTTTCTCATACACTCATGCCACCTACTATGAGAAAAGTCATCATTACTATTTTGCCAAAGAAGGGCAAAGACCCACTCCTTCCTGGCAGCTACTGTACATGCCCATCTCCTTGACTGGTGTATTCAAGAGGATATTGGTAAAAGTCCTGGCAACCCAGATGGAAAGAATGCTCCCACAGAATATCCATCACTCACAAGTTGGGTTTCTAAGGGGGGAGACTTAGCTCAGACCACCTGAGAACCTTTTTCAATTTCAGAAGTGTGGCTAAACATCTTCACACTCCTGCTGCTGCTTTGATGATTGATTTCAAAAAAGCATTTGATTCTGTAGAGTAGAAGTACATGTTTGCTGTCATGTGTCAAACAGGGATAAGCCTTGTCTTCTTAAATTCTGTCCATACTCTCTATGCCACACCTGTGGCTAAGGTCCTCACCAACAGCCACATTTCCAATCACTTCCCACTAGCTCAGGGAACCCGCCAAGGCTGTCCACTCTCCCATCTTCTATTTCTCTAAGCCATTGAACCCCTCACAATGGCTGTACAGGCCAACCCTTAAATTAAGGGGATTCTGGTGAGTACCAAGGAATATAAATCTCTCTTATGTGGATGATCTCCTGGTTATACTAAGTAATGCCTTGAAGGCCACAGACCCGCTATGCCAGATCCTAGACCCCTTCATGGCTTATTCAGGACTCAAAGTTAACCATGATAAGTCAGAGGTACTGGCTTTTAGTCACCATTGCTCAGCCCAACTATTCCAACACACAAACTGGAAGTGGGCAAAAAATGGTTTTACCTATCTCGGGGAATCCACATCACACTGACTCCTGCTAACACATGCAAACTTAATTTCTCCCCTCTATTGACTGTCCTCACTGCAGACAGACAGATGGAGTGCATTACATCTTTCCCTGACTGAAAATTGTAGCAAAAAAATGATGCTGGCACCCAAAGTGCTTCACCTCCTGGCATGTCTACCCCTCCATATTCCAGATAAATGGTGCAACCTACTCAACAAACTAATGGGAAGGAAAACCACCAAGACTTAGTAGAATCAAACTTATAAAGCATTGGGTGGAACGAGGCTGGGACCTACTGAACTCTGCACAATACCACATAGAATTCATAACTACTCCAAATGGTATGTCAACAAATACTCTAACTCACCCCGATGGGTGGAAATAGAGGGCCACATTGTGATTACTCAGACCCTGCGCCACATTCTTTACACTAAACCACCCAAAGGGCTCTCCAGATACCCCACTATTCACATCTTAGTACATTACTGGTGGAAGAGTACAAGGTCCCTTGAATTCTCACAAATGCCCATATCTCATGCTCTACTTTGGGACAACCCCATGTTCACTGTGGACCATAAACCTCTTCATTAGCCCTCATGGTTACAGACAGGCATTCACAATGTGCAGGACTGCTGCCAGATGGGACGGGGTTCTCAGAGGCCATAGCTGCGGTGCAAGATTTCATCAGTAGTTTCCACAAGGAGTGGGCAGTCGATGGCTGTAGCCACAGAAGATGAGAATCAGTGGCCCTAGCAGCAGAAAAAGAGAAGGAGAAGAGCCAGCATCCAATCAGGGGCATTACAAGAGGAAGGGCCCTAATTTTGAAAGAACGATTGGGCTATAAAAAGGTCAGAGCCCAGCTGCTAACAAGAGGACTGCAGCCAGACAGGATGGAGGTTTCTTGGTGGTCATAGCCGCTGTGCAAGATTTTGGTGGCAGTTGCCACAAGGAGATGGCAGTCAGCGGCTGTAGTCTCAGAAGACGAGAGTCAGTGGCCCTAGCCACAGAGAAGAAGAGCTGGTTTCCTATCAGGGGCGATACAAGGGGAAGGGTGCCAATTTTGAAAAGAATGGCTGGGCTATAAATAGGTCAGAGCCCAGCCACTAACAAGAGGACTGCTGCCAGATGGGACAGGGGTTTCTTGGTGGCCATAGCCGTGGTGCAAGATTTCAGTGGCAGTTGCTACAAAGAGTGGGCAGTCAGTGGCTGTAGCCACAGAAGATGAGAGTTGGCAGCCGTAGCCACAGAGAAGGAGAAGAGCTGGTGTCCAATCACGGGCAATACAAGAGGAAAGGCACCAATTTTGGAAAAAGCATCTGGGCTATGAAAAGGCCAGAGCCCAACCACTAACAAGAGGACCGCTCCCAAACCAAGAAAAATTCCCAACCTCCCTTCCCCAGCTCTGCCATTAATTATATAGATGGCCCGGGTTCCTACCAGAAGGGGGCTACCACAACATGAGGAGGGGAAGGGGAGCTTGCCTCTGAAAGGTGAAGGACCATTAGGAGGAAAAGGGATGCTGGGATACTACTGGCAACAAAGGACTTTTCAACTACAGAAGGGAATGAAGTGAAGAGAAGTGAACTTTTCCTGTAAGCATTTCTAAAGTGATTGCAAGCATTTCTAAAGTGATTGTAAGCATTTATAAAGTACTTTTTTCTCTAAGGGACTTTTCCAAAGAGGGGATTATTTTCTGCAAGCATTTCTTAAGTGACTTTTTTTCTCAAAGGGACTTTATATTTTTAAATGTTTCTTATTTCTATCAAGTTATATTGTGGGTAAAGCCTGTTTGAAATGGTCTGTACTGAACTAAGGTTGAACTGGGTATGGCAGTAGCTGACTAGGGACTAGGTGATTATTTTTAAATTTTTCAGGTACATTTCTGTAACATCACTCCATGGCTGTCTAGGGACTAGGTGATTGTTTTAAATTGTTTAGGTACATTTCTGTAGTGTCACTCTATAACAATCAAAAGTGGTTTAGTGGGTATTAGCATTACAGGGTAGACTGTTTCATATTTCCCTGTTTACATTGCTATAGCATCATAGTTTAAGTTGTGTTGGGGAGCTTGCCTATGAAAGGGAAGGGACCATTGCGAGGAAAATGAACTACGATAGGTGATTGTTTTTCAGGTACATTTCTGTAGTGTCACTCTATAGCAAACAAAAGTGGTTATGGGGTATTAACATTACAGGGTAGACTGTTTTATATTTTACTCTGAAAGGGGAGGAACCATTGGGAGGAAAAGGGACTAGGTGATTGTTTTTATGTTTTTTAGGTACATTTTCAGGTACATTTCTGAACTTTGCAGGTACATTTCTATAGTGTCACTCTATAGCAAACAAAAATAGTTTATGGGGAACTAACATTACTGGGTAGGCTGTTTTACATTTCTCTGTTTACATTGCTATAGTGACACAGTTTTGGTTATATTGGAGGATGTGGAGTAGCAAGGATGGTAGGAGGGAAGGGGTGGATGGAGAGACCAAGATTAAGGAAAAATGGGGGGAAGGAGAGGGCATGAAGATAGTGAGGAGGGGTATGGGGATAAAACATGGAGGTGGGGCAGGAGGGGGACCTAGCAGGATAGTGAGATGTAGTGGATGTGGAGCAGCCATGCATATGGACACCCTCTGGAGATTAGGACCATGCCCTGTAAGTGTGAGGGTGTTCCACCTGAAAAGTGAGAATTGGGAGCTAAGGAGGGTAGTTGATCACTTAATCATGAAAGTGGGGCATACAGGGAGAAAAGGCAGGGGCCTAGCAGCTCAGGAGGAAAGAAATGTAAGCTCAGTTGGGAGGAGGGATGGGGGGAGGGAAGGTTAGCAAACTGAGGAAGGTGATAGACCAGTAAAACATACCATACAATGTAGGTATGAACAGGAGGAGGGCAGTAAGTGGGAGGGTCTTGCTGCTCAATGAGATTTTGGAGGGGTGGGGCAAACAAGGGTTGGCAGGAAGTGGTCAGGAGGAGAGTGAAAGGAGGTAGGGATGGAGCTAAGGGGGTTGGTAATGACAGTCTTGGAAGGGAAAAGAGGTAAGGGGCAATGGCACTGCAGGAGGTATGGTACTGATGAATAGGTATACACCACTACAAAAGTTACAAGAGGAAAGCAGGTGTACACATTTACAAGAAGGAAAGGACATAGAGGAGCAAGTGGTGATGGAGGTGGATGATGGTGCACCTTTACAAAAAGGAAAGGACTTGGGGGGCATATGGTGATGGTGATGATGCAAGGGGGGCAAGAGAAAGATGGAGAGGTTAGTCAGAGGGTAAGTAGGGACCCTGAAAAAGCAACAGAGAATGGAGGGTCTTTGAACACAGGCACAGAGGAAGTAGTAGGGGGAGGAAAGGATATTGCTAGGTCTAGGGATGCAGATCATTCTCCAAGTGGGGAAGTGGCCCTGGTAGTGGGGGGATGGGAAGAGGGTGCATGGGGGAAGGGATGTAAAGCTGACATGCAGGGGGAGGGCAGTGGGAAAAAGCAGGCAAGGCACAGAGAGTGAGGAGAAGAGGGTCCTGGTAATAGAGGACTCCATCATCAGAGCAATCAGATGGGGAAAACAAATATGGACAATGGGTGCTCAATAAGAGTGGAGTGTATGCCAGGAATGATGCTGTTTAGGGTAGGGTACCTTGTGCATTCATTAGTAAGTAAGCAAGGGGAATGCCCGACATTGTGGTACACATTGGCATTAACGATGTGGAGTATAACAGTGTGCAAGAAGTGCAGGCTAGATATAGGGAAGTGGCAAGACTATGTGTAGCTAAGAACTGCACCATCTCATTTTCAGAAATCTTGCCAGTACAGAGGGGGACTCTGGTAAGAAAAGAAAAGATTAGGGATATCAACAACTGGTTGAGGGAGTGGTGTCCAGCTATGGGATATGGGTTGGTGGGCAACTGGGGGACTACATGGGAGAACAAAGAACTTTTTACTAGGGACAGACTTCACCTAAGTAAGGTGGGGAAGGAGGTCCTTAAGAACAAGCTAGGGGATTATATATCTAGATGGTGGAATTTAAACTAAATGAGGGGGAGGGCTGGAGAGTACAGGGTTCCTGAGCAAGATAGGAGGGTGCAGGCTGTTCACCCATTCTGGAGTGGTACAGGAAGTGAGGATCAAACCTGGAGGAGTGGAGGCCAGGAGCAAATGGGGGGGGATGGAGGGTTTAGAGAAATTTTGGGGAAGGGCTGGAAAGTTGTTCTGATAAATGCCTGAAGTCTGTGAAATAAGATGCCAGAGTTGCAAACATTGTTGGTGGAAGAGGGGGTGGATGTGGCTTCAGTCACAGAGACTTGGGCCATCCAGTACCATGACTGAAACATGAAAATTCCTGAGTATACCACATTTAGAAAGGACAGGACAGTGAGTAGCAGGGGAGAGGTTGCACTGTTTGTCAGGGATGGGATAGGGTGCAGCAGGGTGGAGAAGGAGGAGGGAGAGGATAACGTGGAGGTGATATAGGCCTCAATTCAGGACAGTGAAGGGAGGAGAGTTAATTTAGGTGTGGTCTACAGGCCACCCATGCAGTCAGAGAACATGGATGGGGAACTAACTGACAACTTGAGAAAGAACTGCAGGAGGAGGAGGAGGAGGAGGGTGGGAATGTGATATTAGTGAACTTTAACATGTCAGGGATGGACTGGCGTTGCATGGCATCTCTATCGGCAAAGGAGCAAAGAGTGCTTGATGAACTCTAGGATGAATTCCTGACTCAGTTGGTTGAAGAGATGACTAGGGAGGGAAACATCCTGGACCTGGTCATTGCCAATGGGGAGCAGATCAAGGAACTGGCAGTTGAAGCCCCATTAGCTGATAGTGACCACTCCGTGGTGTGTTTTACCTTGGACTTGGGGAAGGAGTGGAACCAAATGAAGACCACGGTAGTGGACTTCAGAGGGGAAAAGTTCAGAGAGATGGCAGAGATACTATGGGAGCATATAAGTAAAACTTAGACAGGGATGGACACGGAGGGGCATTGGCAAATCCTGAAGTGGAGCATCCTGGTGGCCATGAAAACCTGTGCCAGGTCACAAAACAAGATGACCAGAGCCAGGAAACCTTGCTGGTGGATAAGGGAGGTACAGGAGGTTGTAAGGAAAAAGAGGCTGGCATTTAGAAGGTACAGATGTTCTTGTAGTGAGGCAGACCTTCAGGAGTATCATAGGATTTCCAGAGAGGTTAGCAGAAAGGTTAGAAAGACTAAGGTGGATAAGGAGCTTAGGTTAGCAAGTGGGATCAGGGATGGGGAGAAGGAATTCTTTAGATATGTTAGGAAGTGGAGGAAGGGGGCAGATAAGAAAGCTGAGGAAGGAGGGATGGGTAGGGGGGACGGAGCAGGCTGAAGTGTTAATTGATTATTTCAGCTCTGTCTTCACTAGGGAAAGGTATGGGCCATTGCCTCAGGGAAGAAGCATAAAAGGGGGCACGGGCAGGGCTCTCACAGATGTGGAGATCCAGGTAGGGAGGGTAAGGGAGGCTCTCAAGTCCTTGAGGACGAATAAAGTGCCAGGGTCAGATGGCATCCACCCAAGGGTTCTGAAGGAACTGGTGGATGTCCTAGCAGCTCCAATGATGGAACTGTTCAATTCCTTCCTCCAATCAGGGTGGGTCCCTATAGACTGGAGGATGTCCCATGTCGTGCCCATCCACAAGAGTGGACCTTGGGATGATCCAGGGAACTGCAGACCGGTCAGTCTGACATCCATCATTGGGAAAATGATGGAGGCCATCTTGAAAGAATGGATGGTGGAGTTCCTGGAGGAAAATGAGTTACAGCATCCAGCATGGGTTTGTCTAGGGGAAATCATGTCAAACAAACCTGGTTGAATTTTTCGACTGGGTGACACAGGCCCTGGATGGAGGTAAGCTGGTTGATATCCTGTACCTGGACTTCAGCAAGGCTTTCCATTCAGTTCTGCATGGAAGTCTAGTTTGGGAATTGAGGGAACTGGGAGTGGGAGATAAGTTGGTGGGGTAGGTAGCAAATTGGCTCAGGAATAGACAGCAGAGGGTGGTGGTATGGGGCAAAGTCTCAACACCCAGAGAAATCATCAGCGGGGTCCAGCAAGGTTCAGTTTTTGGCCCTATCCTTTTGAATGTGTTCATTGTGGACATTGGGGAGGGGGTTGGTAGTAAAATGAGTATATTCACTGATGATACTAAATTGGGGCAGTGGTAGATAGCAAGGAGGGAAAAAGGGCACTATAGGATGACCTGGAAAGCCTAGAAAACTGGGCCCACACATGGCAGTTGGGGTTTAATGTAGACAAATGCAGCATTCTGCACCTAGATGTTAGGAACCCTGTCCATACCTACCACTTGGACGGGGTACAGTTGACTGTCATGTCGATGACAAAAGATCTGGGGATGATGATTGATGGTAAAGTGAACCACTCAGAGCAGTGCAGGAGAGTGATGGCCAAGGCAAACAAAATGCTTGGGTGTATTGCCAGGGGGATAACGTCCAGGAGAAGGGAGGTCATACTTCTCCAGTACATCTCAGTGGTGAGGCCGCATCTTGAGTACTATGGGCCGTTCTGGTGCCCCTGCCCGAAAAAGGATGTCACACTGCTGGAAAGAGTCCAGAGAAGGGTGACGAGGTTGATTAGTGATCTGGAGGGGATGCATATGAGGACAGACTTAGAAAGATGAACATGTACTGCCTGGTGGACAGAAGGGATAGGGGGATAGGATAGAGACCTTCAAATACCTGAAGGGGTTCAACAGAGTGAACAAGGAGGGTCTGCCCAAGTTGAGGGAGGAGGGGACTATGAGATGTCATAGTCTAAAGTTAGCAGGGGCAGTACGGAGGTGAGGCAAGGGGGCATTATTTCACGTAGAGGGTGGTAGCACCCTGGAATGCACTGCTGGATGATCTGGTAAAATTGGGAGCTGTGAAAGGTTTCAAGAAGGGATGGGACAGGCACAGAGGCACAGTTCAGGGTGGGAGTATGACCACCAGGGGTGTACTAGGGGAAAGTGGGAGGGAGGTGAGAAGTAATTGGGGGAAGTAGAGCAGCTACTGTGCACTACCAGTGAGCTGAGTTGAGCAGACAAGATGCACCATTAGACCTAATCTGCTGGCAACCATGTATGCATGCATATATATGTATACAGTAGGCCAAAACATTGTCATGCCCTTTCAAGATATTGTCAAATGTTATGCTGTAACATACTCCAAAGGAAGGTTTGATGTTATCTTCAAATTAGTACTGCTCTTACCCACTACCTATGCTTTAACCCACATAACGTAATGGTTACTCAGGGCCAAAGCATCACCTCATGGTTAAAATTACAGAGGGATAGGCAGGTACCATTTATAGATGCCTGAGAGACACCAGGAGAAAGGACTGCTGTGTGACTGGACTTCTCTGCTGGGACTAAAGAAGTAGAACTCTTGTACTTGGAACTTTAATTTAGGGTAAAAAAAACTAACAAACAAAACAAAAAAGTGTATGTTTGTCTGAGTTAACTGAACTGAATGGTTATCTGAACAGTTATCTAGGTGTAAATCTCAGGTGATTGAAAGACTTGATAGCTGTGAGGTTTAAATTACTTGCAGAAAGATCTAGTAAGTAAGGGGAGTGGCTTAGCTAGAAGGAAGCTATATTTAAAGACTGCCTTAGAAAGATTTTGCTAGTAGCTTGGCAGAACACACCAGGAGAAAGGACTGCTGTGTGACTAGACTTCTATGCTGGGACTAAAGAAGCAGAACTCTTGTACTTGGAACTTTAATTTAGGGTAAAAAAGAACAAACAAAACAAAAAAAGTGTGTGTTTGTCTGAGTTAACTGAACCGAATGGTTATCTGAACAGTTATCTAGGTTTAAATCTCAGGTGATTGAAAGGACTTGATAGCTGTGAGGTTTAAATTACTTGCAGAACGATCTAGTAAGTAGGGGGAGTGGCTTAGCTAGAAGGAAGCTACATTTAAAGACTGCCTTAGAAAGATTTTGCTAGTAGCTTGGCAGAAGACACCAGGGAAAAGGACTGCTGTGTGACTGGACTTCTCTGCTGGGACTAAAGAAGTAGAACTCTTGTACTTGGAACTTTAATTTAGGGTAAAAAAAAAACTAACAAACAAAACAAAAAAGTGTGTGTTCGTCTGAGTTCACTGAACTTAATGGTTATCTGAACAGTTATCTAGGTGTAAATCTCAGGTGATTGAAAGGACTTGATAGCTGTGAGGTTTAAATTACTTGCAGAAAGATCTAGTAAGAAGGGGGACTGGCTAAGCTAGAAGGAAACTACATTTAAGGACTGCCTTAGAATGATTTTGCTAGTAGCTTGGCAGAAGACACCAGGAGAAAGGACTGCTGTGTGACTGGACTTCTCTACTGGGACTATTTGTTGCCCTCCTTCCCTCCCACCCAAAGATAGTTCTACTTTTATAGGCACAGAATTTGACTGACAACAGGAACTTACTGTTTAGGAGCAGGAAGTGAGTGATCACAGAGCCACCAAAGACCCACCACCCTAGAAGGGCAGGAGTAGCTATCCGGCCCCCTCTAGCTGCTGGAGGTCTGCCTCTGAGCAAGTAAGGGGTCTACTGAGAAATATAGGATATTCTTGTCTCAGAACAGGACAATCAGGAGCTTAAAGGGCACACAGGCAGAAAGTAAGAGGAGAGAGAGAGAGAGAGAGAGAAACAGAGGAAAGAGTAAGGATTGCAAACAGTTAAGGGGCCAGAAATAAGATATGATGGGAGTGGTGCAGTGCAGTAGCTGTGGAGCAGCAGTCTTCCGGGAGACATTCTGGAGGATGCGGTATTGTCCCATCTGCAGACAACTCTCTGGGCTGAGGGAGGAGGTTGCTCATCTCCAGGCTGAGTTGGCCAGGATTGACCTCCTCTTCCATCCAGGGACCACCAGTGCCACTGCCGTTGCCTCAGAGGTTGCCAAGAAAGAGGAGTGGTTGGACCACAGTGGGCTCAGGGAGGGTGAAGGTGGTGGAACAGAGGCGCATCCCTCCAGTTGTACCTCTCCACAATTCCTATGCCATTCTGGCAAAGTGTGGTTCCTCTATGGAGGAACCCACAGTGAGACCAAGGAGGATGCTGGGAACCTCCACAAAGAAGACCCACAGGAGGGTGGCATGGGACCCTCAGGGAAGGAAACAACTCCTGGTGGGGGACTTCATTGTTAGGAAGGTAGAACTAGGGGAGGAAGGGGAGAGGGAGGTTAGGTGCCTGCCTGGTGCCATGGCTTGGAGGAACAGGGAGTGAATCCTCAGGATTGCTGGAGCAGCTGCACAGGAGAGGGAGCTGGATGTCATTGTCCACCTAGGGACAAATGATCTGGCTAAGAAAGGGATTACAGAAGTGCCTGAAGAGTTTGTGGAATTGGGGAGGGGCCTTAGACAAGTAGCACGCATGGTAACCTTCTCAAAGGTGCTGCCCATTTATGGCGTAAGAGAGGCTAGGGTGTTCCTCACCATGGGATTCAATCAGTGGTTGAAAAACTGGTGCAGAGCTCAGGGATTTGGCTTCACTGGGGACTGGGGGTCCACCTGGAGTGATGCAAGCCTATACTGGCATGATGGGCTGCATCTGTCCAGGAAGGGAACCAGCATCCTAGGTGATAGGTTTAAATGCTTCATTGGCAAACGCTTAAACTAGCCAAGGGGGAGGCACTGGAAAGGAGCAGGGAAATCCTAGCCCCCCCAAAAAAATCATGGTAGTAAGTGCGGTAAACACCAACATAGAGGTGTCGATAGGGAGAAGGGCAGGGGTAAATGGAGAAAGTGACAAAGGCAAGAAGGACAGGGATGGGGCAAAAAGGAGTAAGGCCATCAGGAAATGTAGGGTAATTAGTACCAATGCCAGTAGTCTGGGCAACAAGCTCCCTGAGCTGGTGGCCTTGATGGAAGAGGGATGCCTGGATATTGTAGCAGTCACAGAAACATGGTACACAGAGAACCATGACTGGGATGTTAACATACCAGGGTACATAACCTACAGGAGAGACAGGCAGGGGAGAAGAGGGAGGAGTAGCTCTCTATGTAAAGGAAGGGATAAAAGCAACTGAACAAAAGATTAAACAGGGAGGAGAGGAGGCACTGTGGGTCACCTTGGAGACTGGAAAGGGCACCACAATCTGCACAGGGGTTGTGTACAGACCCCCATGTCAGGGGGAGGGAATGGACAAGGATATGAAAGAAGGCATTCTTAGAATGGCAGAGAAAGGGGGAGATACTGTTGATGGGAGACCTGAATATGCCAGATGTTAACTGGAGCACTTTTGCTGCAGCCACAACCAAGAGCAGGGCCATTCTTTTTTTTTCAATTAAAGTTTTATTGTTTTCTCAACAAACACAATTATCAACACTTAGTTATATAGGCATTACAGAGAAAGCATTGACATCTTGCTGCTATCTTAAAAAAGAGTTGGAATCATGCACTTTCCCCGGGAGTAACAACAGTCTACAATAAATGGCCTAAGAACTATAGCCCCTCCCAACCCCCTTACCCTCTACAATGACATGTAAGAGGTCAAATATAACAAATTAACAAATAAAAAGTACTAGCATAATAAACCAAGACTTTTAGTTTAGCGGCCTCCAGGTGAAGAAGAAAATGTTCCAACGAACCCCATAACGTTACAAAAGACTCTTTTACCCCTTATACCTGCAATGCGTTTTTCAAGTTGTATAGCTAAAGTACATTCTCTGTGCCACTCCACCAATGTTGGAACCTTGTCTGATGCCCAGTATCGGAGGATTAGCAGCTTCATTACTGCCGCGGCCAGAATGATACGTGCTCTCCAGGCTTTGAGAGTGGTCGCAGGGAAAGCACCCAATAAACAAATCTCGGGGGTATCCATTCTGTGAGAGCCAAGGATAGGGCTGAGTAGGGTACCCACGGATTTCCAAAAGCTTTGAACCTGAGGGCACAACCATAAAAGGTGGTATAGGGTTCCATCTTCCTTTTTACATTTCCCACAGAGAGGTGAGCTAAGTACTCCCCTTCTGAAAAGATGGGTAGGAGTCAAGTACAAATGATGCATTATTTTAAACTGTATCAATCTTAGCCTGTCTTTCTTAATGAATCTACACACTGTAGTCCAAAGTGTAACCTGAGCTTTCGGGGTGTGCTGATTTTCAACGCCCGACCCAATAATAGCAGGATTCCAGAAGGAGTGTGTGATCCCACCTTGAGAAGACTGGTAACCTTGGCTACTGCGGGCAGGAGGCTGCCATGCAGTCCTTAGAAGAGTGTGTATATCTTACCTCCTTGTCCGCTTATAATTCGGAGAGAAGACCTGAGTCAGGGCTTTACTAAGCTGCAACCATTTGTAAAAATCTAGGTCCGTGAAGCTCAAATTTTTCTTCAGGACCTCGAATGTATACGGCCTGTCCTGATCCCAAAAATCAACGACCGTTAATTTACTTAACTGAGGCCAAAAGGCAACTGGAATGGGGGAGCCATCGATTTTAATTTGTGGATTGTCAACAATGGGTTGAGAACCAGATAACCACCAGTGAACCCCTAAATAACTTTGTAACTGATGAAATGCCCTGATAGACCATCCCATAGGGTTATTTTGGAGCGGCTTGGGAAGACTGGCCAGAGGGATATAAGGGCGCAGATAAGGAGCATTTGGCCTCTTCTCAAGACCCTGCTCAATGTCCATCCAGAGAGTGTATAAGTAACTCTAGTCTGATCCCGATCCCAGAAAGCCAATTTCCTACATGCTGGGCCAAATAGTAAATAAATAGGAGGGGCTGCCAGAGCCACCTTAAGTTGGGGAGCCGAAAGTTTAAAATAAGATCGATGGGTTGTTTTACTTTGCCATAAAAAGAAATTGAATAACTTCTGCAATTTAATAAACCAACTCTTTGGCAGAAAGGCTCCTAGCATATCAAGCGGGTAAAGAAGCCTAGGAAGAGCCATCATCTTTATAAGGTTCAGCCTGCCCCATAGGGATAAGGAGACTGTGCCCCATCTCTTAAAATCTTCCGAGATCCCTTGCACTATAGAGCCCAAATTATCCCTGATCATCTGGACAAAACTCGCATTAATGTTTATACCTAGGAATGTGATGAATTTGGTTTCCATACGACACCTAAACCCTGCACATCTGCTTTTCTAAAAAAATGGTTTAGAGGGAAAACTTTAGTTTTAGCACAGTTTAATTTGTATGAAGATACCGCGGAAGCTATTAATCTCCTTAGGTATAGCTGGGATCAAAGTCTCTGGGTTTTCTATATGCAGAAGCACGTCATCCCATATGCAGAACAGACATAACTAGAATCCCTATTTGTATACCTTTGATAGCCAATTCTTTATAATCCTACGCAGTAGTGGTTCTAAATACAAGTTAAATAATAAAGGGGACAAAGGACAGCCCTGCCTTGTACCACACTCCAACTAGAAGACTGGTGACAGGAATCCATTGCATTTCACCCTGGCTGATGGGCATGAGTATAAGCAGGGCCATTCTTGATGCCCTACAGGTGGCAGGCCTCAGACAGCTAGTTTTGGAACCCACTCATGAGGGAGCAATCTTATACCTCATACTCTCAAACGGGGGCAGTGAGAGGATCTCAGATTTAGAAGTGGGTTGCCATCTGGGAACAAGTGACCATCAAGCAGTGTGGTTCATGTTAAACTCACCTACAGAATCAAACCATACAAAAGTGAGGGTACTGGACTTCAGGAGGGCTGACTTTGGCAAGATGGGAGAGTGCCTCAGAAAAGCACTAGCAAACAGGCTAGAAGGAGGTGTGGAGCAACAATGGAGAATCATCAAAACTGCTATCACAGAGGCAAAAAGCCTTTGTGTGAAGCAAATAAACAAATCAAAATGAAAGAAAAAGCCACTATGGTTCTCAAAAGAGGTGGCTGTGAAAGTCAGGAAGGAAAAAAAGATAGCATTCCGTAAGTATAAGGAAACACAGAAGGAGCAGGACAGAGAGCTGTACCAGTTAAGGCAGAAGGAAGCAGGGAGGGAAGTCAGAATAGCGAAGGCCCAAACTGAGGAAAAGATAGCCAACTCAGTTAAGAAGGGGGATAAAACCTTTTATAGGTACATCAGCGAGCTTAGAAAGACAAAGGAAGGGATAGTGAGGCTGAATAGAATGAACAGTGGGTGGGCAGAGGGGGACAGTGAAAAAGCAGGGATACTGAACCAATTTTTCTGCTCAGTATTCACAAAAGAGGAGGGGGAAGTGCCTAATCCAATTAACAGAAGCACTCTTGATGGGGGGTCGATCCCAGTCCTTTCACAGAAGAAAGGGTTCTGCAAGAACTCCTAAAACTGAGGGTGGACAAAGCAATGGGGTCTGATGGAATTCACCCCAGAACTCTAAAAGAATTAAGGGGGGAACTAGTGAAACCACTGGCTACTCTATTTAATAAATCATGGGAGGATGGTGTGGTACCCGAGGACTGGAGGAAGGCAGATGTGATTCCCCTTCACAAAAGTGGGACCAAGACAGAGGCAGGAAACTATAGACCTGTCAGTCTGACCTCTGTGGTAGGGAAAGTGATGGAGTCACTTCTGAAGGAAAGAATAGTTGAGTACCTAGAGGCCAGTGGGGCACAGGACCCAAGGCAGCATGGGTTCACAGTGGGAAGGTCATGTCAGACGAATCTAATAGATTTCTTTTACTGGGTGACCAAAATAGTAGACCAGGGAGGGGCTGTGAACATGGCCTACCTAGACTTTAGCAAGGCATTTGACGCAGTCCCACACAAAAGATTAATAGTCAAAATAAGCAGCCTGGGAGTGGGTCCCAGGGTGGTAGCCTGGGTAAAACATTGGCTGGACAACAGGACACAGAAGATAATTGTAAATGGAGTCCACTCTGAAGAAAGAGGGGTTACTAGTGGGGTACTGCAGGGTTCAGTATTGGGTCCAGTCCTTTTTAATGTCTTCATAAGTGACATTGCAGAGAGACTGGAAGGAAAAGTATGCCTCTTTGCAGATGACACAAAGATCTGCAACAAGGTTGATACACAAGGAGGAGTGGAAAGGATGAGAAGGGACTTGGCAAAGTTGGAGGAATGGTCAGAAGTGTGGCAGCTAGGGATTCAATGCAAAGAAGTGCAAAATAATGCACCTGCAAAACAAGAACCCATGGGAAGAATACACAATGGGGGGAGGTAGTAACAACAACAAAAAAGGAAAGGGACCTGGGGGTAATCATACCAGATGACCTTAAGGTTAGCAAGCAATGTGAGAACGCAGTAGGGAGGGCTTGGGGTACACTGGGATGCATAGAGAGAGGGCTTCAGCAGCAGAAAACAGGAAGTTGTTATCCCTCTGTACAGACAGTTGGTGAGACCCCATCTGGAGTACTGTGTCCAGTTCTGGAGACCCCATCTCCACAAGGACGTAGACAGGATAGAGGCAGTCCAAAGGAGGGCAACTAAAATGGTGCAGGGTCTGCAAGAGAAGTCGTATGAGGAGAGACTAAAGGAACTTAATATGTATACCCTTGAGGAAAGAAGGGAGAGGGGGGACATGATAGAAACTTTTAAGTACCTCAGTGGAATCAACAAAGTCCAAGAGGGTAGCATCTTTCAGAAAAAGAGACTTGCAAGAACAAGATTTGAAGATTTAAAGATAGAGGGGGGCAGTTCGGGGGCAATGTGAGGAAGTATTATTTCACAGAGAGGGTAGTGGATGCATGGAACAGCCTTCCTGAGGAGGTTGTGGGGTCTAAAACTGTGGGAGAATTCAAGAATGTATGGGACAGACATAAGGCAATTCTTGTGGGGGGTAGGAAGAAATAGGCTGTTGGTTAACTAGGATCTGCAGCCTATCCTGTAGGTAGGGAAATGGGCAGACTAGATGGGCCAAGCGGTCCTTATCTGCCATCAAAGTCTATGTTTCTTTGTTTCCTCCAACAGTAGGAGAACCACATGGGAGAGTGAGCTGAACATATGTATATCTGATCAAGACTGGAAAGACTACTGGTGCAGGGCTCACCAGGCATGTAGAGCTACAAGGACTCAACTTAGTCAACTAAAAACATTGCACTTTTGGTACAGAATGCACCTCTACCTAAAAAAGGTTGGAGATGTGACAGACACGCTGGTTCCCTTTCACATGTTCTATGGTCCTAAACTATGCTATAATCTTTTTGGGAGAATGTCACCACTCAATGCCAAAAAAATACTCCCTAAGAACGTTATAATCAATGAGCCCTTTGTTCTCATGGGATCAACTTCACAACAGAGTACATGCTCTTCCCACATGCTCCATTGGGGTCTGGCCATCACTATTGCAGCCAAAAGACTAATTCTTAGGAGGTGGAGGACCCTGGATGTGTCTTCTTTTAATGAATGGCTTCCAGCATTAAGCCAAATTGCACCTCTGGAGCAACTCTCCTTTTTGGCCATTATTAAGACACATTCATATAATACTGTATGGGGCCCATTTCTCAAACTGAGAGCCAATAATGAATAAACCAATAACGATAAAAAAACAAAGGAAAAATAATCTTTATATGTAACTGCATTTTCATGTATGTAATATACAGAGAATTATCACTGAAACACTTATTATGTATCCTGTATGATAATCTATGCCGTTCATTGTGTATTAAGTTAATGTTAGGAATAGTCAGACACTAAAATACCCAACCACCAAGACAACCTATGGGTTCCCCAAAAGTACCCCCGGAAAAACCTGGATGAAATCCAAGTAGATGGGTCAGGTCAGGTAGTCACTACCTGACCTGTTCTACTACCTGATTACCCAACAATGACCATAACAAAACTCATGTGAAGACTGTTTTTTTAGCGACAGCTACACTGTCTGTTAGGTGACTCAGTCTGTTATACCCATGGGGGTATTGCTGAGGCAGGTACAAGAGGCACAGGCTCTCTTAGCAAGCCTGCTGCTGTTTCCAAAAAGTATACCCATGGCAGGCATTGCTGAGGCAGGTACGAGAGGTACAGGCTGTCTTTGCAAGCCTGCTGATGTGTCCAAAAATTATACCCATTTCTGGCAATTCTGAGGCAGGTACGAGAGGCAAAGCTGCTGTGAGTGAGCCTTCTGCTGTTTTAAAAATTTTTTTAACCATGGTGAGCATTGCTGAGGCAGGTACAACAGGCGCAGGCTCTCTTAGTGAGCCTGCTGCTGTGTCCAAAAATTGTGCACATGGTGGGCATTTCTGAGGTAGGTTTGAGAGGTGCAGCTGCTGTGATTGAGCTTGCTGCTGTTATGTCCCACCTGATGATGATAGCACTTAAAGTTCTTCTGAAGCTTGCTGAATCTTGTGGCAGCACTAGTTTCGATGAGGGGGTTGTAGGGCATGAGAGGCAAGTGCAGAAAAAAAAATCATATGCTAAATGTAAGAATAAGGAAATGACCATAAATGGGAAAAATTAATGTGAACAAGGAAATGGCAGTATAGGGTTTCCTCCAGGTCCCTTGACTGTACAGGAAAGAGTGCCAGGCACCATAGTATAAAGCACAAAGGATACATATTTAGTGTGGAATTTATTTTATATTGACCCTGCTGACAACTCTCAAGATGTATGCAGTCTGTGCAAAAAGAGTGTCAGTTGTGGTGGCAAAGCGGGACATTTTGGAACATCAGTAACAAGATGCAAAGGCAAAACATCCAATTGAGTGGAGCAGGGCAAGGGACACTGTGGTTGATATCGGTGGTAGTGGAGGTGGTGGTGATGGTGACCATAGTGATAATGAACTGGAAGCAGGAACTGACACTGAGTCACTTGATGTGTTCTTGCAGTCTTCCTAGACAAACATAGATTGTTTTCTTCTGACACCATTAAGTAGTGCAAAGTCCCACAGTAGTACTCCATGTGAAAAGTACAATCCCCACAAATTAAAAATAGCAGGTCACTCTCATCAACTAACATTAAAAGAAAGTGTTACGAGGACATCAACATTTACCTGCAAGCATCCAACATGCCAGTTATTAAATTGAGCCATTGCAGGGCTGTTGGCCGATTGTCAGCTCCCTTTTGCTTTTCTTGTCAGAAAGGTTTCCTCAAGTTCATGAACTGGATTGAACCATGGTACACCATTCCCTGTTGAACATATTTCTCAAAAAAAGGTGTTACACAATTGTATGATTTGGTGTGTAGTATAGTCACTAAACAGTTGAAACTCTCTGAGGTGAAGCAGGTTCATATAACCACTAATATGTGAACCAGCAACCAAACAATTGACTTCATGAATGTTACATCTTATTGGGCAAGTTTCCAATCAGAAAGTAATAACTCCTGCTCTACCATAAGTAGTAGGAAGCAGGCTAAATTATGTGTCACCACTTTCAAAGAAAACCACACTGCTGTGAATATTTTGCAGGAGCTGTAAAATCAGTTCCAGAAATGGCTTTCTCCATGTTCCTTATCTCAATGGGTCATAGTATCAGATAATGGTGTCAACACAGTCAAGGCTGTTAGAGATGGCAGCTACCAACACATACCTTTTTTTGCACATTGTTTAAATCTTCTCATCCATGGTTTCTTAAATGGAAACAGAAATGTTGAAAACCTATTAGGTCTTGATAGGAAAATATGTGGGCATTTCAGCCACTCTGTGAAAGCTCAACAAATCCTGAAGGGGATGAAAAGGTCAACCAACTTACTCTTGCATACATTAAAGCAAGAATTTCCAACCCTCTGGAATTCAACATTTTACATGTTGGAAAGGCTTTTTGAACAGTAAAAAGCTGTAAATGACTACTCCATGCAGAATCAAATAAAGTAGACACCATGTTCAGTTCCAGCAACTGGACTCTACTGGAATCTTTGGTCACCTTATTGGAGCCATTTGAGACTTCAGTAATATCACAAAGGGGCAGTATTGCCCACCCAGGATCTACTGGATACAAAGGAAAGTCCAGGAGGGATCAATGCTCCGACAACCTCATGTAAACCAATCCACACAAGTGGAGATAATATGATCCACTCATTGGATAAAGTGTTAGTATATTTTATTGATGATTACACTATCAGTTAGATTTGATTTACGTTTCATAGTGGTTTCACTACTTCATCAGGATCTGGGTGAATAAGTAGTGAATTTATAAATAAAAACACATTTTTTTATGTTGATTGTATGCATGCTCAAGAAACACATTGCAGCAGCTTTCCTCCAGAGGCAGGTTGTGGAGGCATGGCACTGTTGTGGCCAATGCCCCCATAGCCTTTAAAGGCTTGGACCTCTTTCCCCAATGCTGTGGCACACTGCTGTTGACACTAGTTCAGCCAGCGTGCCACAACCTTGTAAAAAATTAGCCGCTGCAATCAGGGGCCGCCTCATCATTGCAGCGTAAGCCATTTGCTGCAATGAGGGAGCAATCTGTCATTGCTGGGTGGAACCTTGGTACTCTAAAATTGTGTGTGAACATGGTGATGGCTTGCCACTGTGTTCATAAACAATATGAGTGCACCTCCCCGTGCCGAGGGGGTGCCCAATCTCCCTTGGCAACATGTGCCCCCTACCCACAGCAGCATGTTTTTGCTGACGGGGGCCCCAATCCCTGTCAGCTTCCATCTCCAGTGCTATGAGTTGCCGACAGGGGAGCCCACTCCCCATCGGCATTATGTTCCCCTTCCCACTTTGATGTGCCAGTGGGGGATCTCACTCCCCATCGGCATAAGTCCCCATGAAACAGTAGTGGGAGAGTTGTGCCGAGAGGGTGCCCAATCCCCCTCAGCTCTTGTGCCCCCCCTGCATTTGTGCTAACAAGGGTGCCCAATCCCCCATCAGCTACAGCTGACCCCCTCAACAGTTGGCTGGCATGCTGGGAGCCCACTCCAGCATGCCAAATGTCCAGAAATGCCCCTGTCAAAAAAAAAGTCCCGCAATGTTTTTTTTTTTTTTTGTACCTGTAAAGCAAAAAATGGTCCCTTGTTGAGTCCGGCGGCCCCTCCAAACCCATGCCCACTCTCTGTGCACCCTGCCTTCCCACACCCACCCTCCCCATACTTACCTCCGGAGCCCAGCGCGGTGATCTTCGGTGGATCGGGAACAAGTCTGCACTCTTCAAAGCTGACTGCGAACTGAGGAAATGCCGGTAAGCTGTATAATGGTATAGATAGGGTTTTTTTCAACTTTGATGCATATCTCAGGCATTTTTTTTAACTTTTGACACCAAATTTTCAGCATGGGATTTTTGGGACCCCTCCTCATGAATTCTACCACTGTCATGGTGTTATTTGGCCTCAAAAGGTGATTTTTCAGTCACTGCATGGAATCACATTTTGGGACCGATTAATGAAATTACAGTGCCAGTGTTTATGAGGTGGGATCTCAAAAGCCTATGTTGCAAATTTGGTGGAAAAAATTCCAAAAATGACTGTTTTATGAGCATGCATTGCGCAGTTGCTACACGCGCTCATAACTTCGTGAATTTGCAATATTTTCACGCCAGATTTTCAACATTGCCATTTTCCACACCTCCTTGTGAATAGTACAGCTGTCATTTTTCATATCCTGGCCGAAATGTGTTTTCGCACTTCCAAGCGTGGTCGCTGTGGGACATCAGTGTTTGGGACAGATTACAAAAATGACAGTGACACTGTACATGAGCAGAGGGCCTAAAATGCCTATTTTGAACATTTGGTGATGATACTCTATAAAATGACAGTGTTATGAGTGTGTTTTGCACAGTTTGCACACACGCTCGTAAGTTTGCGAATTTATAATATTTTTACTCCAGATTGTCAACATTGCAATTGTTCTGCACCTCCTTATGAACAGTACAGCTGTCACTTTTCACATCCTGGCCAAAATGTGTTTTTGCAGTTCCGGCGCAGAATAGCGTGGTCACTGTGGGAAATCCATGCTCGGGAGACATGAAAATGACAGTGACACTGTTCATTAGCAGAGGTCCTAAACTGCCTATGTCAAAAATTTGGTGATGAAAGTCCTTAAAATGACTGTGTTATGAGCATGTGTTGTTCAATTTCCATGCACCCTTGTAACTTTGCAAATTAGTAATATTTTCATGCCACATTTTCAACACTGGCATTTTTCCACACCTCCTTATGAACAGTACAGCTGTCATTTTCCGCATCCTGCCCAAAATGTGTTTCTGCACTTCTGGCACACAATAAGCATGTTCGCTGTCAGCAAATCAGTGTTTGGAACAGATTAGAGATCGAGGCAAGTAGCAGCGGAGGAGGCTGCAGCACCGGACACAGCTCATTTGAGGGCTGCTGTCGGAGACACTGCTGGACTGCGATTTCTTTGTGGGCAGGAAAAGGTAGCCAATGCAGCACAGGGGCCCAGTACAAAAGGGCAGTCTGCAGTGGTGGGAGAAACAGAACGAGTGACTGAGAGAGGGGGAGTGAGCGAGATGAACAGAGCTCTATCATGACTGCTGTGGATTTCTTTGTGGGCAGAAAAAGGCAGCAATGCACCCAGGGGCCCAGTACAAAAGGGCAGCCTGCAGTGGTGGGAGAAACAGAATGAACGAGTAAGACAGGGGGAGTGAGCGACCTCAACTGAGCTCTGTTGGGACAGCTGCAGATTTCTTTGTGGGCAGAAAAAGGTGCCAATGCAGGCAGGAGCCCAGTACAGAAGGGCAGCCTGCAGTGCTGGGAGAAACATAATTAGCGAGTGACAGAGGGAGAGTGAGCGAGCTCAAAGGACCTGTATCGTGACTGCTGCAGATTTCTTTGTGGACAGAAAAAGGCAGCAACGCAGGCAGGAGCCCAGTACAAAAGGCCAGTTTGCAGCTCTGGCAGAAATGGAATGAGCGAGTGAGAGAGGGGAGTGAGCAAGCTCAACAGACCTGTGTCGGGACTGCTACAGATTTCTTTGTGGGCAGAAAAAGCCACCAACGCAGGGAGGAGCCCAGTACAAAATGGCAGCCTGCAGCAGCGGGAGACACAGAACGAGTGAGGGAGGTGGCGTGAATGAGCTCAACAGTGCTCTGTTGGGACTGCTGAGGATTTCTTTGTGGGCAGAAAAAGGCAGCAATGCATGCAGGGGCCCAGTACAAAAGAGCAGCCTGCAGCAGTGGGAGAAACAGAATAAGCGAGTGAGAAAGGGGGAGAGAGCCACCTCAACATTGCTTTATCGTGATGTCTGCAGATTTCTTTGTCGGCAGAAGGAGGTGGCAATGCAGGCAGGAGCCCAGTACAGAAGGGCAGCCTACAGTGGTGGCAGAAACGGAATGAGCGAGTGACAGAGAGGGAGTGACCTAGCTCAATGGAGCTCTGTTGGCACTGCTGCAGATTTCTTTGTGGACAGAAAAAGCCACCAACAGAGGCAGGAGCCTAGTACAAAAGGGCAGCCTGCAGTGCCAGGAGAAACAGAATGAGTGAGTGAGAGAAGGGGAGTGAGTCACCTCAATGGAACTCTGTTGGGACAGCTGCGCATTTGTTTATGGACAGAAAAGGGTGCCAATTCAGGCAGGAGCCAAGTACAAAACAATAGCCTGCAGCACTGGAAAAAACAGCACGAGCAAGTGATAGAGGGGCAGTGAGCAAGCTCAACGGACCAACGCAATCAACATTTGGCATTGGCAAATGCTTGTTTTGTTTGTTGTTTACACCAAAGGATATTTTCTCATATGTGTCATTCACTTTGTCTTTTTTTAAACATTAGTTAAATTTCCATAGAGCTAGTACAATCAGGCTGGAAAGTTTAGTAATATACATGGGCTATAACATTCAATTTTTTGTTATTTCTTGCAAAGATCTTTCTTACTTCCTTATGCAGTATTAATAATAATTAAATTATTTACCACCTTAGTGGTGTGTTCCAATTTCTTGTTATCCAAAACAATTAGATCAGCTTTTATCTTTGAACTAAATACAATGTAAAATCTGTAGAGACCGAATCATGACAAACAGGCTGCACTCCTAAAGTGGAACCCTTCATCCCGACCTACCCAGTCACAAAGTATACGACTGAAAGGTAGTCACTGTCTGTAGTGTCACCACAAAAATGACTGCAAGTCAGTGGTCAATCTATAATCCATGTGTGGGAAACAATATCCAACAACAAAACACATTTTTCCAGTCCCTGTAATTTATGTTTGAAAAATAGCCCCAAGGGTTATGTGCTATTCTACAAACTCTGCCCAAACAATCTTTTCATTTGTTCCATATCTCTTATCTAATTTACCAGATCTGTCTATCCAAAATGCCTCTCTTCTTAACAGACATTGTTCCACATTTCCCTCTCTCAATGGGTTTTCTACTTTCTCTAAGCCCACAAATCTTAATGTAGCTATATAGGGCCCAATTCTTAAAGGGTTATGCCTGGCATAAATTGACTTGTACCCAAAAAAATGGTGCAAGTAGCACTTCACACCAGGCATTGTGACATTCGGTATTCTGCAAAGCAGCCTGCAACATGTCACAGGCTGCTTGCGACAAAGTGGACTTACGACACCACTTATGCCATTGTATCTATTTTGTATGAAGTGTTGTGCTACTACAGAGTCCAGATCTTCTCTCCTTATGTCACTCCTATGTTCATTTTGGCATAGTTTTAAGCATGTAGAGGATTGTCCAATGTAATATAGATCACATGGGTATTTCAGTAGGTATATTACTTGTTCCATCTGGCAGGTAATTAATTGTTTAATATCCAAATGTTCGTCTCTATATGGATTACATACTGTTTTTGTTTTTTCTGGTACTATTACAGTTCTGACATCGTCCACATGGATAGTTGCCAGTAATTTTATTTCTGCCTTCAAAAACGTCATACTTTATTGCAGGACTTTGGTAAATAGCATGACATAACCTGTCACTCAAAGATTTAATCTTCTTTGCTATTATAGGGGGTATTTCACCAAAAGTTGTATCCTCTATGGCATTTGATTTCAAAATGTCCAAGTGTTAACATATACTTTTAGTGCCCCAAAGTGGTTTGAATAATTGGTACTGTTATTCTACCCTTTGTAATTTCTCCCTTTAGTTTTGTTTTTAACAAATGTTATCGACTTATTGAGTCACTTCTAAGTTGTGCTGTCAGAAACACAGTTTTCTTACAACCCCTGTCTCTGAATCTAGCCTCCAGTTCATCAGCTGCTTGGCTATAGTCTTCCTGGGTAGTGCAATTTCTTGCAAAGGTAGTGATAATTAATGAGACATGTTGAATAGTTACTTTTCAGTTTAAAATTATGGATGTGTTCGAATTATTGAAGGGAGTAACCAATGAAAGATTGGTACCACATACATTAGCAAAAACTGTTGCAGAAAGGATCCTATAAGGATCAGTAAGCAAGACAAAACTAACTGGAGATTTAAATACTAAGAATCTTATAAGTAAATATGAGAATCTTAAAGAAAGAGAATTACAGTTGGAGTGGCATAGTGTCACCCATACCGAGTACTTTAAACAAAAAAGAATTCCTAGGGGCCTTAGGGTTCCTATAGAACCCAACCTAGGTTTTAAAACAGCAGAACTACTGTAGAAAAGAAATGGGATGGAGTTAGAAACAAATGCTCCCTAGATTTCCTGCTATTAGTGGTTGAGGCACTAAACATAGAATTAGTGCATATAAGTGGTGAAATTAAAGCAACTTATGAGTAGTATAAAAAAAACAGACTTGAAAGATTTTTCAGACTTCCTGGACAAGATCCAGAAAGCTCTGGATGAATACGAAAGCAACTTACTAGACTAGAAACTCAAACAATTTAGAAGGGACCTCCATGACTACAAAGAAGGGGAAATATACATTTGGAATAACTTCACACCATACAAATGACAATATAGCTATAATCGTGACTCAGATGGTAATCTCTACAGCTCAGACAGAAGCTTAGAAAGTAGTAATAAACAACAGGGTTATAGACCTTTTTTGGCAGGGACTGTTACAGATGATAAGGTACACAATGGAACAGGGGACAAGGCAGGGGGCGAGGATGGAGAGGTGGAGACCTAACGAGAGAATACACAGAACAAACAGCAGAGCAAAGAGGAGGAGGAATAGATTTAGACAACAAATGAGAGCTCAGAAGAATCTCGTACACAATAGGTGACAAAGCGGCTCTGCGGAGCCAAAAGAAAGGACAAATATAGTCTTTAATCTTTCCAAAAGAATAATAAATGAGACAGAAGAAAAAGTTCTAAATTTAGGACTAACATTTTGCCCACATGAAAAATTGAACTTTTTCACCTAAAAATGAATCTACAGAAACATTATAGAAAACTAAGATGAAAATACTTCTTTAGTACTATTGAAGATCAGACGGACCCTAACAAAAAGTAAAAATACCAGACATTATCAATGAATCTAGATTACAAATCAAAATTTTTACCACCAGGCCCCATACCACCCAACATAATCACATATTGAATTGCTAGATAAGGCTGTAGGGAAACTAGAGAAAAAACAAGAAGTTAAGAAGAAAAAACTATAATCCATCAACAAATGAATATGGGGCATTAAGAAATCTAGAAAATTGTAACACAATCATAACTAAAAAAGCAGACAAAAGAGAAGGGATTGTGATAATGGATAGTGATACATACAAAAATAAGTGTTTAAGACAACTGAGAAACAACAAATACTAAAAGAAATGTCAAAATAATCCAACCCCAATGGTCAGTACACTAATTAAGGAGTTATTGAATGAAGGATTAGACAAAAAACATTTGACAGAGTGGGAACATAGCATTCCATTTAGAAAACATCCAATAATACCAGTTTTTTATCTCCTACCAAAAATCCAAAAAGATCTATCCAAGCCGCCCAGGTAGACTAATCATTGTAGGAATGGGTTCCACACTTGAAGCACTATCTGTTTACATAGATTATTATAGATAACGGCCTAGATATTCCAAAGTGCACCCAAAACATGTGCAAGTGGATGCACCCCACAACTGAGCTGCGCCACAGCACAAAACTGCAATATTCAGCAGATGCACCATAGAAATGCTCCAGAACAATCACCGCTGAATATAGCAAGGATGTACCATGGTGCAAATAGACTTGTGCTGGAGCAACCAGAAATGCACAGGAGCAACGATGCAGGCTGAATATTGCAAGAGGAGCGTGTTGCACCAGGTGCCAGGGAACACAGTCAGGGCAGCACAATGGCAAAGGACCATGGTAGTGGAGGCAGGGCAGAACCACAATGGCATAGTAGGGGCAGATGGCACAGAAACAGGGCATAGCCCAACACCCATGAACATGGTGCAGAGCCCCACACACATACGGCACACCAACAGGACTGGGCGCATAACGGGGAAGGCACAGAGGGCTTCAGGGAATGAGCACCCGAGGAACACAGTCCCAACAGCCCACATAGAATAGCCAAGCACTGTTGCCAGTGTGCGAAGGCACCGTGTAGGCTCAGTGGTCCATAGCCACACTGGTAAACAGGCACATGGTGGTATGCAGCACACAGCAAACAGGCACACAGGGACAAAGGGCAGGGTACCTTGGAGCACAGCAGCATGAGGAAGAGCAACACAGCTGGAGTGGGCACCATACAGGACATGTGGACATGGGCACAGGACACTATGGCAAGCACAGAGCCATCCCCCGGCCCGGAAACCCATAGATGACTGACATACAGTGATGTGACAGGCAAGGTAGTGTGCACCCACCAGTGACACACTGCAGCCACACTAGTGGCCACGACATGTCCCATCCAGACCCCAACCATGGTCAACAACAGCACACTGAAGCAACAGGCATGCGAGGAAGACAGAGGGCCACACAAGCAAACTGTATAAAATGGTTTACTCCACAAATGAGGTAACAACTGCACAATTAGACAGTAAAGCACAGGCAATGTGAAGGCTACAGGATGGAATAACAAAAAAAAAAAGAATAAAGGGGCACAAGCCAATACTATCAGGAAAGGGGAGCAAAAACCACAAACATCAATGACAACCAATGGGGATGGGCATGTGAAGGGAGAGCAATGGGGGTTTCAATAAAATGTGCACTGGAGATTGGGATGTGGGGAAGAAAACCTGATGCTATGTACATGACAGTCCGTGGCCTACTGCCACAGCAGATATATAACCTCCATCATGCAGTGCACCTCAGTGACCAGTGACCTTGTGGCCACAAGCTGCTTCCTTGAGAGGAAGATGTGGACCACTATCTGAGCATACATCTGGTATGCTATCCACTGTAGCTGGACGAAACCACCACCCAGGATGCCCACACTTTGCCGTCCTCTCCCTGGCCCTGGATGACCTATGCAAGGGAAACACAGAACAGCTACTGAGTGACAGGTCCCACACCATGAAAGCCCCCACCCCGGACTGTGTGTTTGTGTATAGGTCAGGGGCTGGGCAGACCTATGGACAGGGCTTCCAACAGCACATGCACAGCGGACACCAACAGCAGTCCAGGAAACCCTGCCACACAGGGAAGGGGATGATTACTAGTGAGTACCAGGCATTGTACCATGTGCACAAATCCCCCACAGTGAGGGAACTATGCCCCCAGGTGCAGCAATCAAGCAGGCCCAGCAGTATCTGCCTGTGTGCACTGTGGATCACACACAGCCACCACCAGTGACAGCAACAGGGTAACAGCACAGAAATGCCATGCGCAGGATGGCACAACCACATGCTGCCGGACAACACTGGCAACAGTGCCTGAGAACCAACACATACACATGCACAGCATGCAGGCAATGGCCTGCTGCGTGGAATGGCCCCCGACCAACACCCAACCCCAGGTACTGAGTACAGCTGCATATGTCATGCACTTACCTGCCACCTGTCCCACAGGCCCAGCTGCTGCACCATAGACTGGCTGCTGGCCACTGCTAGCAACCTCTTCCCTGGCCTGCCTGCATGCCTCCAGCCCTGAATAGGAAACACAATGAAAAAGGACAATGAGTGGTATGCAAACACCAAACACACAGCCCCCACCCAAGCAAGCCCACCCGACACACCATGCCACAGAATACCAAGCTGGGAACAGAGGCCGCAATCCACAAGTTGTGCACACAGTGGTGGGCTACTGGCACAGTGCAACACAGGATCACACAGTGAGCAGATCAGCCTCACAACAGCACACACACATCCTAACAAGGCACTCCCACCCTGTGTGCAGGTGCACACGCACCTGCCACACACCCCAATTCCCCTGCTTGCATTCATAAGTGGTATGCACAATGCACAGACAGACATACCTTATTGTGGGACCACACCACAGCAGTCATGGTCCTGCAGTCTCCTCAGCCTGTCTGGTTTGTGACGGCATAGGTCACCGTACTGGTGATGGCACTATTCTCCCATCTTGGGTATACCAGTGCACCTTTACAGGAACTCAGCAACACGGGCCCACATCTGGGACTGTGCCTCCTGCAGTTCCACTGCCCCAAACAACTGGCCCTCCAGTAGGGCAACCACTGCCATGAGGCTGGCCATCTCAACCTCACTCCAGTTCCTGGCCTGATGTCTGACTCTCCCTGCATGTGCCATTATGGCTGCTCACTTAACCAGGCCTAGTGTGCTTTCTGCAGCTAAACTGTGATCCCAGTAGCATCATCGTGCTGGTTGCATGACATGAACACACAGCACCACACAGCACGTAAATGCATGATAGGCATGCACCAATGGGGCCTACCGTGCAGTACCGCACATGAGCAATGCTTGAAGTACAGGTGGGAGAATGGGGTCATGTCCATGACCCACGTATGCACATCAGTGCACCACCACCATTTTGTGAAGGTCATGCGTTGCCACACACTGCACATCAGTGGCGTAATTACTGCACCTGTGCAGCACTGGCCTATAGTGCAGAATTGCAGCATGTGAGTTAGGGTGAGCTAGTCATGCGCAACACTGCCTGACACACAATCAGTGAACATGTACGCATGTGTGGTAGGGCACACATGTGCAGTACTGCTGGATGTGCGATACACAGACATGGACAGAGCACAGCAGGCCACATGCATGGCAATTGCACTGGTGAATTGCTCTGGCGCATCCAAGTTGCGTATCACACAGGCAGTTGTACCTGGAGCAGTTTTGTAATATTCAGCCAGATGATGCAAATTGACTCATGAGCCAGTGCCAGGTGCTAGTCAGCACATTAGCATCTCATTACTGGTTGCTCCACAGCCCAGGTGCATGAACTGAGCCATAAAAGTGACTCCACACAGCACTGATCACTGACAGATGTTGTAGCCTTTAAGGTAGGTTTGTTTACAATCCGAGTGCCGATACTGTAGCTGTATTGCACTGATACACTACTATGTTGCACAGCAACTGGAAATGCTACCGTACAGCTCATCTGTGCACCATTACTGTTCACAAGTAGTATTATGTTGGAGTCAGAGTGTGCAGAGAAGCAGGAGCCTGCCAGGAAATGCAGGCCAAACTTTATCAAGGATGAGAAACAGGCCTTGGTGGAGGCATATGTTGGCAGGGAGGAAATGCTGAGTGGGGCCACAGGGACCTCACAGGAATGGGCTATAGGCTGGGATCCGGTGGTCACCAATCTGAGTATCCATGGATGCTATAACCGTACTCCATAAGAGTGCAAAAAGAAGATGGGCATGGATAAACACAGGATCAAAGAGAAGATTGCTACCATTAGGCATCGATCCACAAAATGGGTGGTGGACCATCAACAGCACCCGTCCTCAATCCAGAGGAGGAGCTGCTGGCATCTACCTTCAACTAGGCATCTGTTGAGGGTGTCCAGGGGGGTGGGTTCCAGACAGGTGGAAACCCATCATAGCACTGTGAGTACACCACTGGAACAGCTGGGTGGGCCATGTGTGCAGGCCATCTGTGTGCCTGGTACACAGCAGGGTGCCACTATTGTGTTTCTGTTGTGTCTTGGGGTAGTGTACAGCCTACATGTCCACTCCGAGGACCAACATGGTCCCTTGTGTGCTGTGTGGCAACTTAGGGAACTATGTCATGGTTGTGTGGTGCCTGGTCCAGTGTTGACACTACACCTGTCACGCCTGTCACATGGGTGACTCTTGCAGGCTGTGCATGCATGTGGATATCCACAGTGGACACTGGCTCCGGCATGTCACACCCAGACAGGGTCAGCACATATGTGCTGTATGCCAATGGGGGGTGGCATTGTCTGCCAGTTGCGTGCATGTGCCACACATTGCTGTGTGTGTGTGCACAGATGTGGACACATGTCCTGTGCATTGCCAGTATCTTGATGAGCATGGGCATTGGTGCTACTACTCCACACGTAGGGCAGGGCAGGCACACCTGTGGCACACATGCAAACAATCCACTGTACAGCTGACTACCTGCAATGCATCACTGTTACATTAACCACTCTCCATTCTGTCTTACAGCTCCAGCACACCTCAGGGGTGCTGTGCAGGACAGGCCTGGAACCATGACACAGGACGATGCTGGGCCATCAACACTTGCTGGCACTGTGGCCACTGCTGGGGTGCCTTACCCAGAGGGTGCCATACCAATGTTGGGTTGGTGGACCTACTCAGACTTGGTGATGAGGATCCATTGGCCAACCTCCTCTTTCAGGACAGCCTCCCTGTGCTTGTATTGGCAATGCAGGATGATGATGACTTTGACAGTGACGATGACATTACACTGATTTTCGGTTGCAGGGGTGTCGACACCCCTCCCCACATTCAGGTCTTACTACAGGGGCAGCAGCAGGCAGCTTTGGTGGGCTAGGGAACATGCATAACCCTCCCGGGCCCACTCCGTGGCAGGTGCCACTGCTGCTGGTCTTGGCCAGGGACAGCGTGCAGGTGTAGGCACTGATTCTGCCAGACAGGTCCAGCAGGCTGCCATTGTAGTGCAACTGCCTGCAGGGGACACTGTGCAGCACTCCCCGGGGCCATCATCTGTGCCCACACTCAGTCCCCTCCCCATCCATGGTCTCCAGAGCGGAGTTCCCCGTCGAGGGGTATGGCAAGCAGGCCGCCACCCCTCCCACCAGTCAGCATCAGGACAATGGTACACCAGGTGCAGACAGGCTGGGTGAGCACACCAGGCTTCTGCGAGACTCCGTGGACAACTAGGCTATGCTTAGGGCAGAGATACATGTGCTGCGGGTTGAGGTGCGTTAACTGTCTGAGCCTGGGGCCATGTGATGTACCCAGTTGATTGGCGAGATCTGGCAACTGTGGGAGGCCATGACCATATCACTGGACTGCATTGCCGAGACCATTGCTGTGGACTTTGCAATGCTGGTGCCCACTGGTCACAGCAGGGCATGCAGGACTCCCCATAGCGCTACATCAACACCCAGGGCTCAGAGTCTGGTGATCCCTTTGAAGCTGATGCTGCCTGCTGCCATACCTATCCCCAACTCACCCGATAACAGTCTGTTCACCAGTTTGTACTCACCTGTGAGGACACGGTCAAATTCTCAGGGCTCTACCCCCATTGATGTGGTGATTACACCCCCTGTGGCTGCCACACTGTCTGGGCATGGACGCCCACATGGCCTTAGCAGTCATGGATCTGCATGGTAGTCCTGATGGGTGTGCTGCCCAGTCCAATCCCCTGCTGCCATTGCAAACTGCATGCATGGCTGGCTGTGTCTTGGTTTGTGTGCTTTGGCACACGTGTGGCCTGGGTCATGGCTGGCAAGTGTGTGGACAGTAGTGCTAGACCATGTGGCATGGGTGTGATCACTGCAGCACTGTGCTGGCACTGCCTGTGCATAACTTCTGATCCATGCCACAGCCTGCAGTACTGGTGTGTGTGTCCCTGTCCATGGGTGCACTGATGCGTGTGACCTGCTTGGTGCTGTGTGCCCTGCTGCATGCCCTGTAGTGGTACAGCTGCATGTGCCTGCCTGCATGTGTCATTCTGGGCATGCACCAAATGGCACCAGACTGTTCAGATCTATATATGTTATTCCGTGTAGAGGTGTGTGTGCTTGTGCATGCCTGCGTGCCCACCTGTGTGACTGTTGTGTGTCCTTGTGTCCCTGTATGCATGTGTGTGTGTGTGTGTGTGTGTATGTGGTGCTGTGCATGACCTGCTTACCTGTGTGGTACTCACCTGCTGTTCCCATAGTGCTCCTCAACTATGGTGTCCCAGTGCCTCCTGGCATGTGTGACCAGCCTGGGATTCCTCTTCCATGGCTGGCTGCCCACTCCCATCCTGCAGGTCCCCATCATCATCATCTGTACTGTTGCTCTCACCCACCTGGACAGATATTCCATGGTCAATGGCCATGTTTTGCAACATATAACAGGCCAGGAATATGCCACAGGCTTTCTCAGGGCTGTACTGTAGGGCACCAGCTGACATGTCTAGCAATGGAAACATATTTTAAGCATGCCAAAGACATGCTCTATGATGTTGTGTGTTGCAATGTGTGCCCTATTGTATCTATCCTCAGCCCCATTGCCGAGTCAGCGTATGGGGATGAGCAGCCAGGATCAGAGGGGATATGCACTGTCACCTGTGGGGAGAACACACATGTTAGTAGACAGCCTGTCTGCCCTTGCCTATATCCCCCCTTCCAGTCCACACTGCCAAAACCTGCCTCTCTGTGTGCCCTTGCCACTGACCCCATGTACAGCTGTTGTGCCACCATTACCAGCACAGCATGTGTGTCCTACACATCTGGGCCCCTCTGTACATGCTCTTCTGCAATGTAGTCAGCCTCCATTTTCAGACATGTCTTGTCACCTAGCACTGTCCTTGTTCCCCAACACAGCATCCAGCTGCTGTGTGGTGTTCCATGCAACTGCAGTTGTTCTTCTCTTCCCAGTCCTGACTCACCAAATAAATGCCTTGTGGGGATCACCCCACTCTCAAATCTCTGGCACAGGATGGAGTGGTGCCAGATGAATGTGTTATGTGTACTCCCAGGGTGCATGGCACACACATTGATGATGTGCCCTGTGGCACTGCACACCATCTTGCAGTTGCTGGAGTAGTATCCCTTCCTGTTCAAATATGATGTACCTTCCAGGCCAGGTGGTGTGCATATGGCCACATGGGTGCAGTCAATGGCCCCTATCACACCAGGCATGCGTGCCACCTTGTGGAATTCCTGCATGTTTGCTGTACACTCTGCCTGTGTGCTTGGGAATTTAAAGTACTCCAAAGCATGTGGCAGCAGATCGTTGAGGACCTGAGTGAGGAGGCAGGACATGGCCAACTGGGATATACCAGTGGTGGCACCCACTGGTTTCTGGAAGGTGCCTGTGGTGAGCAAGCACATTGCTGCGGTCACCTTTGTCTCCACCATCATGGCATGACTCCTTCTGGTGGGTGCCTACAGATCATCATGGCACAGCTCACAAAGCTGCCTCAGAATTGCCCTGTTGAGGTGGTATGAGTCCATTATCTCTGTGTCACTGTAGTTCTCAAATCCGAGCCAGGTACGGTACTGTCTTTGTTGGGCATACTGCTGATGGGCCCTTCCTCGGCCACGTTGTTGTTCCTCCCTCCTCCTCACCCCCTCATTGCCTGCTCCATCAGGAATGCTGTGGTGTCCATGTTAGTAGCTGTCCTTCTCTCAGCCTGTGCTGTGTGTGCAGTTGAGCCACTTCCTTTTATGCTCAACTTTGTGTAGTGCATCTTGTGAATTGCTCCATAGTTGCACTGTGTTTTTTGGCTGAATATGTGGTTGCACCGCATAGTCATGGTTATGCCTCCTATATTTGTGCTGCATACAATAATTGTGTGCCACAGCACAACCAGAATTGCACTACGCAATTCTTCCTTTTGAATATGGCTCCGGGGCACATTTCTATAGTTGCACCGGCGCATATTAGTTGTGCCATGCACAACTCTTTGGAATGTCTAGCCCAATATATGTAGCTCAATCAATCAATCAATCAATCAATCAATCAGTTTTATTTATAAAAAGGCACCTTTCTAAAACCAAGGCACCTGTACAATAAAATATATAAAATACATAAATACATAAATAAAATAATTATAAGCAACATATAAATTCCAACATAAAACAGTATAAACAACATGACGAATAACCACATCAATCAATAAAAGCCAGGTTAAAAAGATAAGTTTTTAAAGCAATTTTAAAACTCTGAACAGTTAGGCAATCTCCTACCCAATGAGGTAGAGAGTTCCATAGGGACGGAGCAGCAAAGCTAAATGCCCTTGCTCCTGATGTCTGCAAACGTACCCTGGGAACCTCTAGCAATCCCTCATCAGTGGATTGGAGAGGACGGGAGAGACAGTAGGGACAAAAGAGATCTTTCAGGTAACTTGGTCCCTGGTCATGTAGGGCCTTATAGGTTAACAAAGCAACCTTAAAGGTGATCCGCCACTTAATCGGCAGCCAGTGCAGACCACGGAGCACAGGCGTTATATGACTGGCTCTTGAAACACCAGTCAATAGCTTGGCAGCCACATTCTGCACCAGCTGCAAGTGGCAGATATCAACCCCCAACAGTCCTAGGTAAAGAGCATTGCAATAGTCAAGGCAGGGGGTAATGAAGGCATGAACCAACGTTGGAAGATCATCAGGAGGAACCAGATGTTTCACCTGGGTGATATTTCTCAGATGGTAAAAGGAAGTTTTAACAACTGCTGACACTTGTAATTTCAGGGTCAGACAGTAATCAAACATAATGCCCAGGTCTCGTACCCGGTCTGAGGTGGCTAGCTGGGCACCTCCAAGCCACAAGACCAAAGGTGAACCTGCCAGCACACCCACCTCACAATGACCTGGGTTCACAACCAAAACCTCAGCTTTATCAGGGTTCAAGCTCAGCCAGCTCATATTCATCCAGGCCTCGATTTCAGTCAGACAGCTGTTGAGCACAGAGACAGCATCATCTTGTTCGGGGACAAAAGACATGTATAGCTGAATATCATCTGCATAGCAGTGAAAACTCAATCCATACCATCTAATAATCACTCCTAACGGCAGCATATATACTACAAGCAACATGGGTGCTAAAATGGATCCCTGCAGAACCCCACAGGGCAGGGAGAATGGAGCTGAGGTACAAACCCCAGACACCCCTCTCTGAGTCCTACCCATGAGGTAAGATTGAAACCATCTGAGGACAGTCCCTGACAGGCCACAGATAAGCCACAGGCAATCCAAAAGCACACCATGGTCCACAGTATCAAATGCTGCAGAGAGATCCAGAAGGACCAAGATGGAACAGGTCCTTCGATCTCTCGCTATCAGGAAGTCATTTATTACCTGAACAAGAGCCATCTCTGTACTATGTCTCTTCCCGAAACCAGACTGGAGAGAATCATAGATATTGTGGTTGGTCAAATGGTCCTCCAACTGTAAAGCCACCACCTTCTTGATAACCTTACCCAAAAATGGAAGGTTAGAGACCGGCCTGTAGTTTGTAAGACAGTCGGGATCCAAGGAGGGTTTCTTACGGAGGGGCTGAACCACGGCCTCCTTAAGGGGAGCTGGAAAAATTCCCCTCTCCAAAGTTAACCAGACTATCTCAGCAAGGACCAGGCTGATAACATTGACACAACCAGCCAACAAGCAAGCGCATTGTGCCCGGATCCAAAGTACAGCTGGTAGGACGTAAAGTCTGGATAACCATCACAATATCACTGATTGTAGGCTGGTCAAAGTTGCACCACTCAAACTGGGCATCCGACATCTCCTGCTGATCACTGCTACTCCCTAGAGAAAGGATCAGGCAGATATCAGACCTGATCGTGGCAACCTTATCAGCGAAGAATTGAGCAATCTCCTCACACTGCTCTTGTGAAAAAATATTTCTGGCTGAAGACAGAGTGGATTGCACAATCTGTCCACAGTCTGCAAAAGCTGAGCTGGTCAATTCTGCGTGGCAGCAATCTCCCTGGACAGGAATTCTGCCTTCTTATGGGGAGATTGTTGATTGATAGACCAAAAAATGGTCCATCAAACTAAGCCTGTCACATACCAGGCAGACCGCCGCCATCACCTCTCTAGCCTTTGTCCAACTCTCCTCAGCTCCCTCAGGTCCTCATCAAACCATGGAGACCTAGGGCGAAGGGAGAGTGGACGAACATGAACAGGAACAATGGAATCCAGGGCCTCTGTCACCGCCCTATTATAGGCAAATACAAAATCCCCTGGATCAGCACATTCCCTCGGCGTGCCCGATAGGTCAAGCACTGCCATCAAGCCATCTGGGGATACACCCCTCAAAGTGCGGTACTCGACCATCTCCATAGGGGGCAGGCCTCTTAGGGAGACCTCAAAACTGAAGCTGATGGTATGATGATTCGACCATCTGACTGGTTCCACCACCAAGTCTGATATCTCCATCCCCAGGAGAAACACCAAGTCCAGTGAATGACCACCATGTGGGTCGAGGAGGAAACAACCTGTGTGAGGCCCAGTAAACTCATTAACTGGAGGAAGTCTTGTCTAAACTGCAAGAGTTCATCGTCAACCCAAGCATTGAAATTCCCAAGGATGTCGGCGATTAAGTCTACGACTTCCTGCAGGAAAATATTCCCATCTCCTGCTGGACGGTAGATGAGAAGAATCCTGCACCCCACACCCTCGCCCACGATACATTCAAAGGAGTTGGTGGTTCCCAGTGGAATTTCCCTCAGGTTCAGTTCTGATTTAAAAGAAAGGGCCACACCCTCACCCCATGATCGATCCTCGGGCGGTGTATCACCGACTACCCGGGTGGAACCGTTGAAGCCAAAGCAGGGCCAGCGTTTCTGTCCAACCAGGTCTCGATGATGCAAGCCAGGTCGATTGAATTAACAAGATCCGCAATTATGGTGGTCTTGTTTTTAATCAACCTGGCATTGCATAACACTACCAGAGTTCGATGAGCAGCTGAGGAAGACCGAGTTTCCTGTCTGCAATAAGCAGAACCCTTGGGTATATTAAACAGACAGAGAAAACCCCTTTCCTCGACCCATTTCACCCCAGGGCATCTCCTTGTCCCCACTATTTCAATCCATCCACTCCTCTCCATTCCCCTAGATAGATAGATAGATAGATAGATAGATAGATAGATAGATAGACAGATAGGTAGGTTGATAGATAGAGATGTAGAGTATTATAGACTTGTGGGCTCAGAGAAAGTAGAAAGCTGATTGAGAGGGGGAATCTGGAACCATGTCTGTTAAGAAGAGAGGCATTTTGGTGTTTTGGATAGACAGACAGATTTGGTACATTAGATATGAGATATGGGGCCAGATACTCAAAACAGCCCCAGGGCAAAAATAGCACTGTATGGCATGCAAAATTATCCCACAACCATTTGCACACAATATTCAAAGGAATAGCCCTGGGCTAAATCAGTTGAATATAGCATGCGAATGAAGCAGTGCAAACAGGTCTGAGAGGGCAGTGCAAAAATAGCCCATCAAATAAGACAGTTCTGAATATAGCAACTGGGAAGGCCAAACTGCAACTGCAGCCCAGTGCACACAGAGGTGCAGTAAGGCAGAGTTGCAGTAGGTGGCCAATGTGGGTGATAGCAATGAAATGGTGCACAACAACTGCAAACAACACTGCAGGCCAAACATAGCAGAACTGTGCTATGGTGTTGACAGATTTGCCAGGGGCTAACTCATTTGCATTGCGCTAACACATTTGCCCTGTGCTAATACATTAACCTGGCACTAAATTTTGCTATATTCAAAGCACCTATGCAAATGAGCCTACTTAGGCAATCTGTGGATAAACAGCCACATTAGCATCTCAATATGGCCTGCTTTGCATGCATCACTGTGGAATTTGCCCGGTGCTATTGCATGGTGCACACAGTTCCACCTGTATGTCATACTGGAACTATAGGCCAGTAGCTGCAGGCTGGGTGCGCTCGCAGCTCCATCTGTATGTCAGTAATGACAAACAGTTTGGTAGCTGCAGGCTGGTTTTTGGCACAGAAGTACAAACTATTTTGGCCAAGGGGACTAGCACCACAAGAACGGGTGGTTGTGTTGCATGCCATAGACATATTGTTATTCCTCCTACAGTGTGTATCAGATGGTACAGTACCATAGTAGCTGGTAATGTGAGGGACATAGCAATGCCTATGTTGTGTCAGGCAACAATGACTGCTGTTATCCACACAGTAACATGCACAGCTGGCAGGTGTGTTCTGACAGTGGACACCACAGTCATACTTTCCTGTGACCCATGTAAACTGTTCCAGTGGCATGGGATTCCCACACTGACATTGTTTAGGAGAGATAGGACTGGGAAAAATGGTGAGGGGTAGCTAGTTATGTTAAGGATACAATTAATGCTACAGAAATGCAGCAAGCACTAGGGGAAACAGAGGATCTATGGATCACAATAGGGTCTGGAAGCCAGAAATTCATTTGGGTAGGAATAATCTACAGATCCTCAAATCAGAAGGAAGCCAGGGATAAGGAAATCCTGGAAACCATCCTCTAGATGTCAGGCAAAAGGGACATGGTGCTGGTGGGGGATTTTGATCTGCCGGACATAGATTAGAATACCCACACAGCAGCATCACAGAAGAGCAGGGAATTCCTAGTCACACTACAGGAAGCAGGCCTAAGTCAACTAGTGACATCACCCACAAGGGGTAATATGGTTCTAGATCTGATATTCACAAATAGCAATAGGGTTACAGGTGTTGAAGTAGGGAACAGCCTGGGCAACAGTGATCATAACACGGTACGGTTCAGGGTAAAAAGGACTGTAGACTCCACACATTCCAAACTGAAGGTCCTTGACTTCAGGATGGCAGACTTCACAAAAATGAAGGCCTGCTTAAGAGACAACCTTAGTAACTTGACAGAAGGTGCATTGACAAATACTGGACAAGGCTGAGGGATGCAATAACCATGGTCACATCACAGTGTGCCCGTCAGGCTAGTAAGAACAAAAGGAGAAAAACCCACTATGGTTTTCCAAGGAGGTGGCAGCCATGGTGAGAGAAAAGTGCATAGTCTTCAGAAAGTACAAGGAGTCATGGAACGAAGCAGACAAAACAGAATATAAACAGAAACTAAAAGAGGCAGGGAAAGTGATAAGAAATGCAAAGGCTCAAGCAGAGGATAGCTCAGGAAGTAAAAATGGGTAGCAAAACCTTCTACAGGTACATATGTGAAAAAAGGAAGACCAAAGGTGGCATTGCTAGAGTCACAAAAAAAGATAGACAAATCACAGAACAAGATGGGGAGAAAGCAGAGGCACTCAGTGAGTACTTCTGCTCAGTCTTCACACAGGAAGCAGGAATTGGCATAAAGAAGTGTCCGACTGAAGGAATAGACATAGGTCCCTTCACAGAGGAAAGGGTCCTGAAGGAAATAGACAGGTTAAAGGTAGATAAAGGTATGCGGCTAGATGGGATACACTCAAGGATACTAAAAGAAATAGGGAGGGAACTGGCAGCCCCCTTAGCAGTGCTCTTCAACAAATCATTAAGGAATAGGGAAAGAGTGTAACAGTAGTACCACTCCACAAGAGTGAAAGCAAGGAACAGCCAGGAAACTACTGTCTGTTTACTCTAATGTCAGTCATGGGAAAACCAATGGAGTCCCAGCTGAAGGAAAGATTCATAGCTTTTTTGGAGCAAATTGGTCAGCTCAACAAAAATCAGCATGGTTTCACAGCAGGGAGGTCCTGCCAGATAAACCTGGTTGATTTTTTTCAAATGGGTCACCAAAACAGTGGATCAGGGTGGGGCAGTGGATGTGGTTTACCTGGACTTCAGCAGAGCTTTTGACTCCGTTCCACAAAGGAGACTAGTCAAAAAACTGGAGAACATGGGAATTGGGCCCTAGGTTAAAAACTGGGTCAGAAACTGGTTAAATGGGAGAACTCAGAGAGTATTAGGAAAAAGCACTCTGTCTGTGGAGGGGAGGGTGACTAGCAGAGTCCCACAGGGCTCAGTTCAGGGGTTGATCCTCTTCAACAAATTCATCAGTGACATTGCAGATGAACTTGAGGGGAAAGGTGTGCCTGATTGCAGATGACACCAAAATCGGCAACAGGGTAGGCACAAAAGAGGGACAGCAAAGCAAGGAAGCTGATCTCTGAAAACTGCAGGAGTGGTCCAAGACCTGGCAATTGAAATTCAATGCCAAAAAATGCAAGGTCATGCAACTGGGAAAGCGTAACCCAGGGAAACTGTACTCAATGGGAAGGGAGCAGCTGGTGGCTACCAGGCAGGAGTAAGACCTAGGGGTGATCGTATCAGATGACCTCAAGATTAGTAGACAATGTGAAAAGGCAGCACTAAAGGCTAGTGGTATCCTGGGATGCATAGGGAGGGGCATCACAAGCAGAAGACGTGAAGTAATCATGCCCCTGTATCGGTCCCTGGCCAGACCAAACCTGGAGTATTGTGTCTAATTCTGGAGGCCAGACCTCAGAAAGGACATATATAGGCTAGAGACAGTATAGATAAGAGCAACAAAGATGGTGCAGGGCTTGCATCAGAAACCATATGAAGCAAGACTGAATGACCTCAAATTGTACTCTCTAGAACAATGCAGGAATCTGGACATGATAGAAACATTCAAATACCTTAAAGGCAACAAAAGGGTGCACATGCAGAACCTCTTTCAGGTAAAGGACTACAGCAGGACTAGAGGGCACAACCTTTGATTTAAGGGAGGAAAGTTCAGAAGTAATATGAGGAAATTCTTCTTCACAAAGTGTGTTGTGGAACCATGGAATAGCCTGCTGGGGGGTGGTGGGAGTCAAGACAGTGGAGGAATTCAAGTAGGCATAGGACAGACACTGTGGGATACTCAAGAAGGCAACTAAGTAGAGGGGGTAGGAAGCCAAGGGCAGACTTGATGGATCATATGGTCCCCATCTGCTGACAACTTCTATGTTTCTATTTAACATACACATGGCTGGTCATGTGTGACCAGGTGCCAGGACAGATGTGAGGTATGTGCCACAGGGGTGGGGTAGACACATGCCATCATACAGGCACACTGATGTGAGGTACATTCCCATCACTGCCACATGTGCACTGTGTGAATGGCCCCAGCTGTGTGACAGCACCTACTATGCAGTGCAGTCTGATCACCTGTACACCCTTCCCTCAGTACCCTCCATTCCCCCAGTGCTGCATGTATGTGCTGGATTGTGTTGGTGTATCCCTATGGGGGGACTGGACATGTGTACAGCATGTATCTTCCACAGCATATAGAGTGGCCCAGGGTGGCCGTCTGGCCTCTCTGCCTCTTCATTGGCTGCAGTCATCAGGTGCATCATGATGCTGTTGTTGCTTACAGCCATGCTGCATATTTCTGCTGTGTCCACACCACCTATACTTGTTTTGCCAAGAGTTAAGACTACCTTTTTCTGGGTGGTAACTTGTGCTGCACAAAGTGTCATGCAAAGTCATGCAAACACACTTTGTGTGGTGCTAATGCACTGAATATAGCATAGTGCCTGTATTCATGTACATGACCCTTCTCTTTGCATGGTGCATACATTATTATTTTGCCCAGCGCCAATGCAGTTTGCCCATGCTATTTGGTCTTTTGAATATAAGGGGCCTGCACAAACCTGGCACAAATGGGTTGCGCCCAGCACAACGTTTTTAATATTTAGCCCATGGAATAAATGAAGAGATTGTTTGGACAGAGTTTGTAGAATAGCACATAACCCTCGGTGTTATTTTCCATACATAAATAATAGGGACTGGAGAAATTTGTTTTGTTGCTGGATGCCCTTTCCCACACATGGATTATAGATTGACCATTGACTTGCATTCACCTTTGTAGTGACACTGGAGACAGTGGCCACCTTTCAGTCATATACTTTGTGACTGGGTGGGTTGGGACAAAGGGCTCCACTTTAGGAGTGTAGACTGTTTGCCCTGATTTGATCACTACAGATCTTACATGATATTTAGATCAAAGATAAAAGTTGATCTATTAGTGACTAAATAGAAGAGAAACTATATACAAAAAACATTATAAACTAGTCAAGAAATATGATCATGGAATGTACTGTGTGGTATAATACTGATTGTAACAAAAGCTCATTACCTGCTGGCCATTATGCAGTTTTTCAAGCTACATCAACTGAAAGCAATATACTGTAGATACAAAATATATGACACAATAAAAGGAAACAAGTAAGTTGATCAGATTACAGTAGTCTACAACCTTAGAACAAATATTGACAAAGTGGAATGTCCTTTGTTTAATGTGACAATGCCAGATGTTATAAAGATATAAATGCAATAAGTATCCAAAAGCTACTTAAGTTTCACTATACAAATAATAAAGTCTCACATTAATCTAAATTCACAAGACAAGGAAGCAGAGCTTGCATTGTTTCAGCAAAGTCCTAAAAAATGCTGTTATGCATATTCAGACATTGCCATGACAGTGATACACTAAAAAAAAAAAAAAAAAACAAGACAAAAACATAATGGCAGCCAGATCACAAAGAAAGAAAGATGCCAGAGCAGGTAAGATAAACAATTGCCAAATGTTAAACTAAAGCCCACTAGAAGTGGACTGTATAATATACTGCTACCCTAAGGAAAGTGAGGAGTAGTTAAGAATGCTTATAGCGATAACCAGAGAATAAAAGCTGATGAACTGAAATGTTTAGCAAGTGCACCACACCATGGCAAGCAGTTTGTGAAAACACCAAGCACCATATCAATGCTGTACAAAATAATGCTAAAATCGTAAATGATGATGTTAGAAAAGCAAAAGAGAGATGGGGATGAAATAAATAATACAGAAAAAGCATTAAATTAAAAAAAAGTGTCATAGCCATGTCAATGTAGAATGCAACAGCAGTTTGATAAATGTATGAGATCAGGTGAAACTAAACAAGATAATGTGAAACCTTCAGTTCAAATGCTATAAATGACAAAGGAAATCTGTGTCTATATGCTAAAGCTTTTATAACTAAAAGAAACAGACAAAACTAAAAATTGATTTGCAGTTACAGCATGTGATCAAATGGAAATATGGTTTAACACTGTACTGATGACTCTAATGGGAGCTTTGGACATTACTTAGAAAATCATGACCCTTTAGTAAATTTCATTCATTATTTTTTGTTCGTTTTGCAAAAAAAAATGTTTACGGTCTGGTCCAGGAAAGAAGCAAGATGCTTCAACTAAAAAGCTTAAACCTTGAATAAATTCCCCAAGCCAAGAGAGGTAAATGAACATATATAAAAAAATGTTTCTGTTCTTATCATAAAAAGCTGTATTTTTGAAAATGTTTATGTTTAATGTGCTAAATGAAGTTTATATATAGTACATTATGTAATTCACAGCTATTACAAGAAAAGAGTATACTCTATATTCACACTAATCATTTTGGATAACAAGAAATTGAAACACACCACTAAGGTGGGAAATTATTTAATTATTATTAATATAAGGAAGTAAGAAAGATCTTTACAAGAAATAATACACAATTAAATTTATAGCCAGTGTATATTACTAAACAATCCAGCTTGATTGCACTAGCTGTATTGAAATTTAGCTAATATTTTAAAAAAGAAAAAGTGAATGACAAATATGAGAAAATGTCCTTTGATGTAAACAACAAACAAAATATTTATTTTTATTTATAAATTCATTACTTATACACCCAGATCCTGATGAAGTAGTGAGATCACAACAAAATGTATATCAAATCTAACTGGTGGTGTAGTCATCAATAAAATATACTAAAACTTTATCCAGTGAATGGGTCATATTGTCTCCACTTGTGTGGATTGGATTACATGAGGCTGTTGGAGCATTGATCCCTTCTGGAGTTTCCTTTGTATACAATAGATACTGGATGGGCAACACTGTCTCTTTGTGGTATTGCTGAAGCCTCAAATGGCTGCAATAAGGTGACCAAAAATTCCAGTAGAGTCCAGATGCTGGAACTGAACATGATGTCTACTTTATCAATTTGATCCTGCATGGTGTAGTCATGTACAGCTTTTTTCTGTTCAAGAAGCCTTTCCAACATGCAAAATGTTGAATTCTAGAGGGTTGAAACTTTCTACTTTAATATACTGTATGGAAGGGTAAGTTGTTTGACCTCTTTATCCCCTTCAGGATTTTTTGAGTTTTCACAAAGTGTCTGAAATGCAAACAAGACCTAATAGGTTTTCAGCATTTCTGTTTACATTTAAGAAAACATGGATGAGAAGATTTAAACAATGTGCAAAAGAAGGTATGTGTTGGTACAGTAGCTGCCATCTCTAACAGCCTTGACAATGTTGGCACCATTATCTGATGCTATGACCCATGGAGATAGGGAACATGGAGTAAGTCATTTCTGGAACTGATTTTGTAGCTCCTGCAAAATATTCACATCAGTGTGGTTTTCTTCAAAAGTGATGACACATAATACAGCATGTTTCCTACTACCAATTGTAGAGCAGAAATTATTACTTTCTAACTGAAAACTTGCCCAATGAGATATAACAGTCATGTAGTCAATTGTTTGGTTGCTGGTTCACATATTAGTGGGTATGTGAACCTGCTTCACTTCAAAGAGTTTCAACTGTTTAGTGATCGCACTACATACCAAGTCATACAACTGTGGAACACCCTTTTTTGAGAAATATGTTCAACAGGGAATGGTGCACTGTGGTTCAATCCATTTCATGAGCTTGAGGAAACCTTTCTGGGCAAAAAAAGCAAAAGGGAGCTGACAATCGGCCAACAGCTCTGCAATGACTCTATTCAACAGCTGGCATGTTGGATGCCTGTGGGTAAATTTTATGTCCTCACAACACTTTCTTTTTATGTTAGCTGACGAGAGTGACATGATATTTTTAATTTGGGGATTATACTTTTCACACCTTTTTCATGTGGAGTACTATTGTGGGATTTTGCAGTACTTGATGGTGTCAGCAGAAAACAATCTGTGTTTGTCGAGAAAGACTGCAAGAACACATCAAATGATTCAGTGTCAGTTCCTGTTTCCAGTTCATTGTCACTATAGTAACCATCACCACCACCTCCACTACTGCCAATACCAACCATAATGTCCCTTGCTCTGCTCCACTCAATTGGCTGTTTTGCCTTTGCATGTTGTATCATTACTGATGTTCCAAAATGTCCCACTTTGCCACCACAACTAACACTCTTTTTGCACAGACTGCATATAGCTCAAGAGTTGTCTGCAGGATCAATATAAAATAAATTCCACACTAAACATTTACCCTTTGTGCTTTGTACTAGGGTGCCTGGCACTACTTTTGTAAGTTAAGAGACCTGGAGGAAACCCTATACTGCCATTTTCTAGTTCATATGAATTTTTCCCATTCATGGTCATCTTCTTATTCTTACATTTAGAATATGATTTTTATGCTGGCCCAGTGGTGCTGAGGGTTGAGGCGCTGGATGCCACACCTCATGTCACACCAGCAACCCGGGTTCAGGAACAGATCTGGGCTGCCAGGGATTGGCAGGGGAGAGGGAGGATCGAGCGTCCGATGACTGCTCTCCTCTCTCTGGGGTGGGTAACGGGGCTTGCATCGCTCTGTAGTGGTGACTGATGGAGGCCAGCCACGCTACAGTAGCATGCAAATTAGTAGAGGAGAGCGTGGCAGGCGTCAGCACTATGTGCTCGGATACCATTGCACCACTGGCTCTCCATATCGGAGGAAAGAGGAAAATGCAGAGGGCGATCTTCATGGCTGATGGTCATGCCATTGCACCCCCAGTAGTGACCTGAGAGGGGCGTGTACCCAATGTGGTGCTAGAGCAATAATGGCTGGCCCATTGAGGGTATGGGTTTGTGTGGCCCGTGTGCACGACCAGGCCTGAGGGTGCAGGGGCCGGCAGCCAGAGATCATGGGGGCCAATCTGCCAGGGGAGAAAAGATAATAATAAAAAAAAGAAAATCATTTTTATTTTCTGTTCTTTCCTCTGATGCCCTACAACCCCCTCATTGAAACTAATACTGACCTCATTGCCACAAGATTCAGAAGAACTTTAAGCACTGCCATCATCAGGTGGGACATAGCCTTGGCTATCCCATTCACAGTCCCCACTCTCACCACCATCTTTATCAACCTTTGCTGCCTCCGCATCAGAGGTTATATTTGAGGAGGATGCCTCACCCTCCTTGCAAGCTGCTCCAGCATCTGGAAATCTCCTGGCACACGTGGCAAAATGATCCGTACCTCAATGACTAACTCCTGTCAGTTCTTTCCTAAACTCTACTATCATTTCATTGGTAACATGCTTTTTTGGTTCAGGAGGACATTTAGTGCCAGTCCTGGTGATGTTATTGTTATTATTGTCACAATGTCCTTCATTAGTTCTAGGATTCATATTGTTCAGTTGCATGTGTACCACCACTGTGCTTCCTTTTAGTAGACTTAGTCTGAGAAATATTAGCCATAGTAAACACAGCCAAGGCTTTCACAATGCCACAGAGAGACGTCATATACAATGTAGGTATGACAGGGCTCAGGGCACCTAACAGGCTAACAGACAGTGTGACACATCCTAAATAGCTTTCACTATACTGCAGAGAGACACAGAGTAGTAGCTATGTCATAGTCAGGGCTCAAGGCACATTCAGACAGTGCGTGTGTCTGTAGCCTAAATGGCTTTCACTATACTGCAGAGATAAACAGAGTAGATATAGTGTGTCAGAAACATAACTCAGGGCATGAACAACAGACACTGTGTAATTCAGCCTAAATGACTTCAATGCACTGCAGAGAGACACAGAGTACTACAGTAGCTATGTCACAGACAGGGCTCAGGGCACCAACAGACAGTGTGTGTGTATATACAGCCTAAATGGCTTTCACTATACTGCAGAGACACACACACAGTAGCTATATTATGAACAGGGCAAAGGGCACCATTAACAGACACTGTGTAATATAGCCTAAGTAGCTTTCGCTATTCTGCAAAGAGGCACAGAGTAACTATATCATAGACAGAGCTTGGAGCACCTAACAGATAGTGTGTAATATAGCCTAAATGTCTTTTTCTATGCTGCAGAGAGACACAGAGTAGCTACATCACAGAGTAGCTACAGTATGTCAGAAACATGGCGTCACTATACTACAGAGACACGGAGTATATGTCACAGACAGGGCACAAGGCATCTACAGACAGGGCACAGGGCTTCTCTCTGCACACACATTGTATACATACACACAACTACTTCCAAGTTTCAAGATTTTTAATTTAGTATTTTGTACTTGGCTCATAAAGTAATCAGATGAGTTTACAATTGTTGATTATTTTCAGGAGCTGAATTGTCTTGATCAAAGTAGTTGTGTGTATGTATACACCATTGGGAACAGAATGTTTTTTTTTTCTGATTATGTCAGGAGTACCCCATTTATGTAAAAATTATAATCATTGCACTTGCACTTTAATTATTATCACTGTCACTTTAAATGCTGTTTTATATCATGGTCATGTGACTTTACTGATTGTGTACAAATTGAATTCGAACACTAGGGGCTGTATGCTTTGAAAAAGCCTGTTAGGTGAAACATCCGCACTTTTTTCTGTTGCTATCTTATTTTGCTGCTGCTCTGAAAATAAACTGTAACAGACTGTTTTCTCTGTATCCATACTCAGTACTGATGCTGGTTGTTTTGTATTGTTCAGGTGATTAATAATATGGATCATTCTATGAATATTAGCTTGCACTTGTTGGCCCATTATAAATCCCATTTGATCCAACTATGCAAGTCTTGGCATTACTTTCTCCAGTCTCTTAGTGAGGATGATCATAAAGTACCTATAGTTGACATTTAATATTGAGATCGGTTGATAGGATGGATAAAGGGTAGGGTCCTTGCAAGGCGTTGGCATGATGGAAATCATGCCATAGTTCCATAAGGATGGCAGGGTGCCCTTGTTACTATGCACAGCTCTGTAGGCATCTTACAGCAATGGTACTGCAGTTTCCCTAAACAACTTTTATAAAATGCGCATAAAATTTCCATGAATCTGATTGACTGATAACTTATTTCAGCCGTGTCCTTATCATTCCATACCTTTATAACCAGCACTATTTGTCCCAAGGAAACCCTGTAACCCTACATATCACTGTACCACCCTACCCCAGTCAGCAATCTCACAGTAGAAAGTTGACTTCAATCTCCAAAGCTAACCACGACCTCCGAAGCTGACCGTAAAACCAGAAGTCACTTTTTGGTGGTCGGCTCACTGAGCGGTCAGCTCTAAACATTAAAAAGCTGCCATCTGTCTCCCTTTCCATGAAAGAAAGGGACTAGACAGCACACTAAAACACTGACATATGGAAAGTCAACCACAATGCTGACCATGATCTCCAAAGCCAACCGCAAAACTGAAAATCACTCTCCAGCAGTCAGTTCAGTTAATTGCCGGCTGTAAATGTTTGATGGATATAATTTCTCTACATTCCAAGCAAGGAACAGAGTATAAACAACAAGAAAAGGTGAAAAAGTAACATAAAAGCAGGAATTAAAAATAAAATAAAATCTTGACAGGGGAGATCATGCGCCATAACATTAATGCTAAGGCCACTGCTCTCTACTGGCTACACCAGAACCTCTCATTACCCCTCTATTGAAATGTATAGAGTACAAGAACAATTTAACAGCCTTCACTTTATTTATTGTATTTCTCAATAATTAAAAGTGCTATTAAGAAAAAAATTGATAAACTATGTTGGAAATGTTGTGTCCATTTTATAAATGCAATAAGACACTCCGAGGTGTGGGTTACAGTCTGATAAGAGCACATCCCAGGTGCTAAAGGCACTTTGTGCAAGCACCTCATGCCTCATAATGCACCTGGGGTGTGCTTTTATCAGGCTATAACTCACACCTTGTTGTGTCTTATTGCTTACATATAATTCTGTGGGAAATCCATCTGATACTGGACATTTCCTTATTTTACTTCACAGCACTTTGGCTAAAATGCTGTCACCTGTTATGGAAGCACATAGAGCATCATTTTGCTCCTGTGTTACCTGTGGGAGATACAGGTCTCTAAGGTAGGCTTCTACAGTATTACCAGGTTGCACTGCTCAAACAATATATAGGGTGTCATAATAGTGCTTTAGTACCTCAGAAATTCCTTCCATTATCTGCACCCTTTGTGTAGCGCCCTGGTGATGTTGGTGATGTACTTTTGAGATCTTAACTCTGACTCTTCATGCCATTAAATTACATGCCAGGAGTTTCACTGCCCTTTGACCCTCTTTATAGTATCATTGCTGGAAACATTTTTAATTTTGCTTTCCCAGTCATCTATTATCTGATTCAGTTCCTTATTTAATGCTATAAGTTCTTTGCCTCAATCTCTGTTCAATTGTTGCTATTGGAGGGCTTCCAACTCAAGTATCTTGGTGTCCAAATAAATCTGCCTCTCCAGTATAGCTTTCTTTTTACCTACTGTTACTTTATTAAGTACCCCCTCAGTATTGCCTTAACTGTATTTCATACGATGCTGGGAGAGATCTTGGGGATACATTCAGCAGGCATGCCTATGTGATTATTGATGGTATTTGGTCCTTAACTTGCTTATCTTGTAACATGGTGAGATTTGTCAAAAACATTGAGACTTACATTTCTTGTTAAGGTCTAATAATGTGCTAAATTGGGCATGGTATTACATGACCATAGGCTCTAGTACACATCTGAGGAGCCTGCCAGTCGATTCTTTTGAGGTAAAGAAAAGATCCAACTGATAGTAGATCTGATGGACTGCTGAAGAAAAGATGAAGCCCCATGTTTGGCCATTAAGATGATGCTATAGCTAGGACTAGGTTTTTATCAGTATTTTCAGCTGTTTTTCCAATAACTGTTGTCGCATAAGGCCAGGGAGGACTGCCTGCTGCACGATAGTTATTTTTTGTCACAAGAGAAGTGATTTTAAACAACTGACTCACCTTATGGGACAGTAGGTGTACACAAACAGCTGAGAATACTGATGAAAATCTGGTCTGAGCCATATTAAAAGGAGCATTCCTTTTATTATTTCAAATGTCAAAAAAATACTAAAGCAGACTCAAAATGAGGAAAGAAGTGTATCATACAAGTCAGGAGATAAGAGACAATCCAAAATAAAATAAAAAAGTATTGGTGAAAATTTTCTCTGCTATCAAGCACTGCTGCTTTAAGATCTTGTTACGCTTCATGGGATGTATTAGCCCAATCACATTATAAGTAGCTACTTTAGTTAAAGGTACTGCCATCTATGTAATATAGTGAGGGGTCTTCATGTCATATCTCTACTATCTAAAATAAGACAGAATGTAGCCAACTGGGCTGGAAAAATTACAATTGGCCAAAACATAACTCTTCCAATGCAGGAGAATATACACCTACTGCATATACTTTATGCCCTGCTGATGTTCCACCAACCCCCTCCCTTGAACTCAACCACAGGCACACAGTTGTTTTCCATTCCTGACTATGGGGAAGGGGAGGGCACAACATGAACTATTGGAAATAAAAGAGAACTCAAAATGAGAAAAAAATGAATATAAAAAAAAACCCACCTACGGTCTCGTAGTTGCTTCAGTCTTCTCCCCTTCCCTCCCAAGAACAAGAAAGTAATAAGGGCTGATATCTCATTCTGACAGTTAAAGTTGGCCTACACATTGTACACCCCAGGTACTACAGCTTTGCCATTTCTCATTAATAATGGCCATAAACGAGATGAATGCCAAATTGCTAAGTTTCCCACATGTTCAAATACCCTCAGTCAAAGGAGGCAGGTGAGCCCCTCCACTCCCAGCCCCCCTCCCCCACCGTTAATGATCAATTTTTCAGTGTTCCCAGGAGGGTTTATCAGGTGCTTGTGTAGGTACACTTTCATAACCCCAGGAGAGCATCTAGTGGAGTACCTGTGTAGAGCGGGGTACTGCAATAAAGGCTCAGAGGCAAAAAGATGTCTAGGTCCAGCCAAGGTCCTAAGCTTTTTCATCATCAGCACCCCTCCCATTCATATCTTCTTCTCAACCTTCCATCTCTGATCTGCTTTGCCAGTCACAGTATATGGCAAGTCACAAATTTCCTTCATGGTGTGGTAGCAGCCTGTTGTCCCATGACCCAGATTTACTAGCTTCTAATTACAGACCACTCAGTGCAGGGAGGCCTCAGTCTGTCCTCTGTGGTTGCCTTCTTCACCTCGACAGGAATTCCACAGTCCTCCATGGCTGCCCTTGCATTAGTCGGACTGTGATACATTTGCACCCAATCCTTCCAGAATATGCACATTCTGGGCAGGCATGGTATTTCAAATATCAAAAACTGTGGGGGAATTAAAGAAGAATGCATGGGACAGACATAAGGCAATTCTGGTGGGAGTAGGAAGAAGTAGGATGTTGGTTAACTAGGATCTATAGCTTATCCAATGGGTAGGGAAATGGGCAGACTAGGTAGGCCAAATGGTCCTTATCTGCTGTCAAAGTCTATGTTTCTATGTTTCTATTTGAAACTTTATTTGTTTTTCTCTGAAAGCGCTGATGTCCATATACAGCAGCCTTTTTGTTTTGTTTTTTATCGTATAATATTTTATTGAGTGATTTTGAGTATTTATACAGCAAATGACAAGCCGTACAGCCAGCCACATAATGACCTTGATACAGTGAAGTAGTACAAGATAAATAAAAAGTACCATCCATTGTACAATTTGTCCTATACTAATCATTCACTTCATAACAGTTATAACGCCTCTAATCTGGGATATAATATGTACGAGAAAATATACTCTAAGTAGATAAAAAGAATTATGAAAAGTGAAAGTCGATGCTTACATCTAGATTCCGATATCTAGGCTAGGACAGTATTAGTCTAAAATTGAGATAAGGAATTATAAGATAGCCCATTCACAAAAGAGGGGGTTGGAGGGTGATGCTGGGAGTTTGCAAAAAGACGAATTGAGATAAGGTTCCCATCTCTTGTAGTAGAGGAGCATATTGCTCTTCTGAAGGTGAGAGAGTCTCTCAAAGATGGAGAGTTTGGCCAGTGCTGCATGCTAAGCAGAATGAGTGGGGATGGCTGACTGACGCCAAAATCTAAGGAGAAGATGCTTGGCCTCTAGGATGGCTACCATGCACCAGTCCCTATGAGGTTTGATTAATTGACCCAAAGTGGTAGTGTCTCCCATACAGAGTCTGGGGTCCAACAGGACTATGTGATGATTAAGTACTAAGGAAATACCAGAAGCTACCATTTTCCAGTATGGGGCCAACTTAGGGCAGGACCAAAGAATATGGAGAATGTGTGCCTCTGCTTGTGAGCAATGCCAGCACTTTTTGTGGCTAAGCAAACCACATGCAAAGAGGGCTGCCAGGGTTCGATGCCACAGCAGCAATATTTTAAGCTGCAAGAAGCAGCTGGTGGTATCCCCATAAGTATGGTGTATGCCTTTAAGATAAGAATTCCATTGGACTTCAGTAATAGGTGCGCCAATATAAGATTCCCATTTCTTTTTGCTGGACAGAGTTGCATTGGGTTGTGAGTCTCTCCATGAGGTATAAAATCAACCCATGACCCCTCGGGTGATAGGTAACTGGTGCAGGCTAGCTAGCCAGGACCATTGTGTAGTTTCTCGGCGCCCAGGGAGAACAGGCTGCAGCGCACTTCTAATTTGTAAGTATCTCCAAAAGTCCTTAAGTGGTAGTGAGAATTGCCTCATTAACTTTTCTAAGGAGTTAAAGAGCTTGGGTGATATAGCGACAGGGAGGTTATTGAGGAGGTGCATAACTCCAGGAAGCATCAGCATACAGATGGCTGCTACTCGTCCTGGTAGGGAGAGTTGCAGCTTTCGCCATCTCTCTATTTCTATTTTTAATTGAGCCACTAAAGGAGAGAAATTGGTAGATTCAAGTGCCACCCAGCTCCCCGGTATGCAAATACCTAGGTAACTAAACCCATGATCTGCCCAGGTCAAGTTAGTGCCTTGGAGACAGGACTTGGAGCAGTGGCGGTTTAAAGGAGCCAAAGTGGTTTTCCTTTGATTGATACATAGCCCAGAGAGGGTTCCAGATTCATCTTGGAGTTGAAGTACCGCAGGAAGAGTTTGTTGGGGGTTGGTCAGAGTTAACAGCAGGTCGTCCGCATAGGCCGCTACTAAGTATGAACGGTTGGCAATCAGTATCCCCTGAATTTGTGGGGGAGGCCACAAAAGTTCTGATCAAAGGATCCAATGCTATCAAAAATAGTAAGGGGGATAATGGACAGCCTTGCCTGGTGCCACGCTGTAGTTCAAAAGGAGGGTATATCTCACTGTTAGTAAGAATGCGCTCAGTGGGCGTACCATAGAGAGTACATATCCATTGCATGAAATGGGTGCCAAATCCATATTTAGAGAGGATTTCATAAAGGTACCCCCACTTGATGGAGTGAAAGGATTTTAAAAAATCAATCACCAGGGCTGCTAAAGGGAGGGGAGATTTAGAGGCAAACCACTTGAGATTGAGCAGGAGCCTAGTATTGTCAATGCCTGATTTGCTTTGCATAAAGCCTGTTTGAGAGGGGTGTATGATTGAGGGAAGAATGGAGGCTAATCTGGAGGCTAGCGCTTTGGCAAGTATTTTTGTGTCCACTGACAGAAGGGATATTGGACAAAAATTGGCACAATCTAGTGGGTCGGATGATTTTTTGGGCAGAAGAGAGATGATTGCCTCTTTCATAGTGGGGGGTGGGGGAGTTCCGGCAGTGTGAGCCGACTGGAGGGCACGTTGAAGAGGCTGGATAATGTCAGTGCCCAGAGCCTGGTATAACTCCACCGACATACCGTCCAGGCCTGGGGCTTTCCCCTGAGCCATTTGGGAGAGCGCCAGTTGGAGTTCTTCACAAGAAATTTGGGACTCTAAAAGTATGACCTGCTCTGTAGTGAGGGTTGGTAAGGGAGTGTGCTGACAAAATTTAGCCATGAGAGCCTGCAACTCCTGGGCTGTATTTGAGGAGCAGGATTGACCGAGAATGTGATAAAATTGCTGCATAGTGGTGTTGATTAGCATGGGACTAGTTTCTATCGCACCTGACGAAGTGTGGAGAGCATGTATTCATGTGGTTGCTTGCTGCTTGCGAAGATGATATGCGAGGAGCTTCCCTGCATGCTCCCCTCCTGCCCAGAAGGCTTGCTTCTGTCCCAAGAGGTGCCATTCAACCTTTTGATGCAGTATAACATTTATTTGGTACTTGAGACCAACTATTTGTTGGCATAGAGGATTATCTGGATTAGTACTGGTGGCAGATTTAAAATGGCTCTCTAGGACCCCCAGTTCAGCCTGAAGTCGGCTAAGGGTCACCTTATGCTTCCGATCCCTAGCAGCTGAGAAGGCTATAATATGTCCCCGTAGCACCACCTTGAATGCTCCTACACTGTACCCAGAGCTACCCCACACTCCGTATTCAAAGAGAAGAAGTCTTTGGCCACTTGTAGTATATGGGGGTGGAAATCCAGATCTTGAAATAGGAGGGGATTGCAGTGCCAGCGAGTGCCATGTGGGTGAAGGTCAGGAGGGGAAAACTTAAGTGAGACAGTGGTGTGGTCTGATATTTATATCGAGCCAATTTTGGCATCAGATAAACATCTAGCTGCGGGCTTATTGGCCAACCAGAAGTCTATGCAACTATGGGAATTATGTGGCATTGAATAAAAAGAGAAATCCCTACCAGTAAGATGGTTCCTACGCCAAATGTCGGTGAGGGCCCATTCCTCTATCATGGTTTGCAGGGATTGTCTAGCCCTAGGGTTAGCGTGTGGGGTGGGTTGCGATTTATCCAAAAATATGTCTCCCGCCATATTAAAATCTCTAGCTAGTATTACAGGGAGCTCCGGCCCATCCGGTTGTAAATCTGACAGTGCCTGACTTAGAGCTGGGAAGAAGTCAACATGCTCCGTATTAGGGGCATACACATTCCCCAGTAAAACAGTACTCATGGGGGAGTATAATTTCACCACAAGCCATCGACCATGAGCATCTTTTTTGACCTCCTTCACCACCCAAGGTGAGGCATGGCGGATGAGAATGGCCATGCTTTTTGATCTGGTGACAGGAGAGCTGGCTAGGTCTTCCCCCACCCACATTTTTTTAGCCAGTTGGTACATTTAGCCATCAGGTGGGTTTCTTGGAGAAGGGCAATATCCACCCATAGTGATTTCAAGTGCTGAAGGACGTTTGTATGTTTAACTGAATGGTTAAGTCCTTTTACATTCCAGGATAGCCAATGGTATTCCTGGGGTAGGGAAGAGGCAACAGGCATCTTCTCACACAATAGACAAGAGGAGGTACTTACAGATTGTCCCACTAAAGAGTCAGAGGAGGAGGTATTAGGTGCCAAAGCCACTAGATACCGGAGGAAGAGGAGGGCTACCAGTATCTGCCCTAATTCAAAGGAAGATGTAAGCATCACTTGTTATGTTCTAACTACAAGTCTTCAGCTATTCGGAGGCTGTAACAGTATTAGCAGTTCTAGGAGAAGGAAAACAAACAAATAAATGATATATACGAAAAACAAGGATAAGTGGGCAAATAGCCCAAACTTTAACAGGTGCCCAATGAGAGAGGCACTACAATACACCAATACACTACAATAACAACACTGTGAGTCTGAAGGTCAATATACGAGAGGGTGATACACACGAATGTGTCCCCTACAGCCACGCTAGCTTCAACACTCAACTTGAGGGGGTAGTATAGGAGTCAACCCAACTCATCCTAGACCCGACCTAACCATAGGTCAGACAATGCGACCCATGGAGGAGGAAGGGGAGGGGGGGATGTAGGAAAGGGGGAGGGATGATGGGTACACCCACTTGCTGGTTCCTAATCAATAGCATTGAGCCAGCCCCCATGGTGTGATGAGAGAGAAAGAGGGGGGTAAGCCCAGAAGCAAGCCTGAGGCTTAAGCACTAAATTGGAAAGCCTTATATGGCACAGGTTGGGGGGGGCTATAATCACCTGTAAACTCTTGAAGTAAGAGCTACACCCTGATTAGGGCGAAGAGATTGTATGTGCCACACTGACCATCCAAGCATAGCATGTAAACCACATCCGGGAAGGGGGGGGTTAGACATCTACCTAATTAGGGGTTTAATGCTTCTGGTAAGGAGCGTTTAGCCTTGTCCATCCCAATGAGGGGGTAGATCAAGGAGCCACTTCTGCTATGGCCACTGCATAGGGGGTATTTAGGGGAAGAAATCTTAATCACAGCTCTGCCACCCCTTAGATATGGAACAGCAGATAAAAATAGAAAAAGCTAGGGTCCGATGTTTGGGCCTTCGACCAACTCGGAGGAGCCCCGAGGGGTACATCCAGGTTCCGTGGGTGTCTTTACCACCACAGCTGCATAACTGATGAGTCCAGGTCTTACAGGGGAAAAAGTATCCACAAGTTCCACCAGCGACGTCTCTGGCAGATCAGCCCAGTTGGTTGGTTGCCCTGTACCCATATCAGGGGAGTCATTGTAAAGTTGGTCAGGCAGTGGAGAGAGATCCTCCCTTGAGATCTTTGCAGGAGGTGCTCCTGAAAGTTTAGAAGATGAGTGCTGATGCCCACTTCTAGGTCTCTACCTAGATTTAGGAGGAGGGTTTAATGCGCACTGCGGGAAAGAGAGAGTTGCTTGCTAGAAATTGGTGAGGCAGGGGTCAAGCTTTGGGCTGCAAACAGCATGAACAGCTTGAGGGCTGTATCACCGTGGGGACTGGTGTCATGAGGACCAACTCTGCTGGTAACAGGTGTGGGGAATCATAGCTAGAAAAAGGTTCCTACCAGGAGGTGTTACATGGGAGGGCTCCAAGAGCCTTCTGGGATTTACAGTAGGACACTGTAGGCCTGGCCAGAATCTGTGAATCCAACATTCAATCTCTCCAGGGTGATCAGCTGTGAGTTCATGACCCTCCTTAAAGACGATCAGTCTAGTAAGATTTTTAAATTTGAATCTGAAGTCGTGCTGATATAGAAATCATCTCATGGGGACAAATGATCTCCGTTTGCAGCTGTTTCTTAAACAAAATCTCTATAGATAGCAATTGCAGTGCCTTGCCAAGAAAGTTCCCCCAAGTCCCCTGCCACCCGCAGAATCCTCTCTTCCATGGTGTATCTCAACAGGTATGCCACAATTGGCCTGGGGATATTGGTGTTCTTGTTTGAGCGAGCGGAGACTGTATGAGCCCTTTCCACCTCTATTGGTCCCCTCCATCTGTCTTCTAATATGTGTGGAAGATTCTCATTTAGAAAATTCTCCATAGACTGACACTCTGCTCCCTCCGGGAGTCCTATAATCTTGAGATTATTCCGGTGGTTCCAATTTTCATGATCCTCAGCCCTCTCCCAGAGTATTGTCAACCTCTTCTCATGTTGCTGCAGACGTTGCCAAACCAGTGCTTGTTGCACTTTACAGGTCTCAGCTCTTTGTTCAGCAACATTCATCCTGTCCTGAAGCTGTTGAACATCTTTGTAGTGCCAGACAAAGAAACACTGATAACATCAACTCTGGTAATTAGGGTTTCTAAAAGTTTGGTAATGTGCTGCAGAGATTCCTCCACGGCCACTGGTGGTTCCATTTTCCTATATTACAAGACAGTCCAAACTCTGAAGAGAGGGGGTATTAAAAAATTTGATCCAATAGGTAGTAGCAGCCCATCAAAGTAATGGTTGTAGATGCAGGGGAGCTACAACACGCAGTGCTGAGTAGACAAATTGGCTTCCGTGCACGTGTGGCTTCAATGGCCTAGATAGGCCCACTTAGTACCAGATCCCGGTGGCACCAATAAGTAGGAAATCCTCTGAAATCCGCTGAAAGAACGTGCAGCCCAGCGGGGGGGGGGGTATTACCCGTGCATCAAGTGATTGTTTTGTGGTAGGAGCTCCACAGGATTGCGGTGTCTGAATGTGGATGGACTGGGGTCTGGATGGAGCTAGAGAGTTATGCTGCCATCTTCTTTGGTGGCTAGACCATGCCCCCTACAGCAGCCTTTTTGTTAAGATTTCTGGTGGTTAATCCTGGTCTAATGACAGTCTGTGGCCATTGTAGTAGATATCTATTTTTTTGTCAGACCAAGTTTAGTATTTCTTGTTTTGTTCTGTAGCTAGAGAACTTCATTAAGATCGGTCTAGGCGGGCTTGCAGATCTGTCATCTTGGGCTGCAGAGATCTATGGGCGTACTCTGCAGTTCTAAAGGACATGGTGGGAGGAGGGCCAGAACATCCTACAACAAGTCTCCTAAAAAGTTACACATATCCTCTGTTTCAGTGTTTTTTGGGAGCCCTGTTCATCTAAAATTATCTTGCCAAGTTCATGCCTTCAAATCTTTGCACTTATCTTGTTGTGGTTCATAGTAATGAAGCAACAAGTCTAAGGCCTGACCCAGTTGTATGGCTCTGTCTTCCACTGTGGTGACCTGCTGTTTCGACTCCTTCACTCATTGTTCTAACACTGCCAATTTCTCATTAAGTACTTTCAATTCTTTTTTACTTTTATATCTAGAAACCTTTATTTCCTTAAAGAGAAGTTCAGTTCTAGCCCTCATGAGGCACTCACTCTTCCTATCTGTACTCTCAGCTCGGACCCTGGAATTCGTTGGAGACACAGTTCCGCTCTGCTCACCACTTTCATCCCTGAATCCAGCTCCATTGTGTGTCTTTGCTTTCTGATACCAGTCAGTGTTGGGTAAGTTACTTTTTCTATTACTTTCTATTTCTTTTAGAAACTAGATCCAGGAAGCTCTGTGCAGTCACAGCAAGGATGGAGAAGTACTAGAAAAAGTAATACACCTGACAGTTACAGTTACTTATTTTTTTTATACAAAAACAATACAAAATAATAAAAAACTGTAACAGATGACATTTATTGGAAAGAAATAGGTTAGTTACTAGTTACTTTCAAATAAATATAATCAGTTAAGTTACGTATTACTTTTGTATAAAAAAACATAAGTAATTGTAACTGTAAGGTGTATTACTTTTTCCAGTACTTCTCCATCCTTGCTAGTGACTGCACAGAGCTTTCTGGAACAAGTCTCCAAAAGTAATAGAAAGTAATAGAAAAAGTAACTTACCCAACACTGATACCAGTATTATGTCTTCTGATCATCTGTGGAATTTGGCACCTTTTAAAGTTAGATTACCTGAAAGAGGGAGACTTTTATTAATTGAGATGGAAGGGCGCTTCTCAACTCAGTGTGCGTCTCAGTCAAAAATGTCTTTGGGGGTCTCATTATTTTGCTATGTAGCACTGCTGTTTGCAAGTGTGCTATTATGGCCAATTCAATAATAAGACTGGCTAGCCAGCCAGCCTGGTGGTGTAGAGGGCTGAGGCACCTTGTGCCTTACCTCTTGCCATGCCAGTAACTCGAGGTTGGGAGTGAGCTTGGATCACCGGGGTTTGACCAGGGATGGAGAAGATAGAGCATCCGATGACAACTCACCTCTCCCGGGGTGGGGTGGGTGATGGCTCCCAGCTAAGCAGCGACTCCCAGTGGAAACTGGAGTTCACACATGCTGGGGTCACACAAGGCTGGGAGAGGTCACAGTGGACGTCTATGGGTGATGTTCAGAGTGCACTTGGTGCACACTGGATGTCATTGCATGTCCTCACCTCCAAGGGGGGAGGGTTCATGATAATAGTCACGCAACACAAGAAGGAAAACCCCAGCACCTGAAAGAGATGACAAAGTGCCTGCCACATGCTACTGTCAGAACCAGTCTTCCCCTGATCTCGATATCCCTCAGCCTGTGTTCAGCCCACCAGACTAGATTGAAGGAGAAAACAAGGTATGTGGAGGGTGGCCCCACCTTGAGGGGCACAAGTCAGGGGGGTAACAGGTGGGATGGAGGATTCCAGGTCAGGGTTGCAGGGGGGGATCAGGAGCAACGGGGGCCTCGGGTAGGGCGGGACAAGCAGGTGACTCCCGAGGGATGCCTCAGGAACTGGTGACTGAAGTGAAAGAAAGTATAACAAATAAATAAATAATAAGACTGGTTGTACAAATGCCTTGAATGCCTTTCTACCCAAATATATACTAGATTTAGAGGATAGAGAGTTGGATATTAAAAATCTTCTTACTTTGCCAGATCAATTTATAAATCTCAACAATGCTTTGCTTATTTTTCTAGCTAAAATAGTAACTAAATATAAAGTTGAGAATATTAAGTTTTTTTGCCTATATTGTTTACATGTATTTGGTTCAATTCAAGGTTATGGAAACTAGGGTTGTGCGAATACTGTTTCTGAATATTTGGATGAATATTCGGTATTCAGCAGCCAAATATTTGGTATTCGGTATTCGTGGTAGATTTACAAAAAACAAAACAAGAAACAACAAAACAGCCACCAACCCTCCTCCCCAGTACAATACAATACAAAATGCAACCACATCCCTCCACCCTCTTTCGGTTACCCTATCCCACCATCCTCCCCCAGCACGCACAAATTGTTTTTATTTATTTGGAATGTAAAGAAAATCCTATGATGGGCAACCAGCACAACCCACCCATCTCCACAGCTGGCCACCATCTTTAGCATTTCCAAAGTGCTTGTGTGTGCTACAAGAAATATTACTAAAGTCCCCTATCCCCCCACCTTAGCAACACCCTGCTCCCACCCACCCACCCCCAGCACCCAATTCCAATGTTGGAAGTGACTGGTACAACCTACAGTCCTCTACACAGGCCTCCTTCTGATGAATGAAAGCACTTACTTCTGTGTGTAATGATAAAACCACATGGTCAAATGATCAGGTCCATGTAACGCATCCCTCTGGTACCCCCACAATACATCCATGTAGAGACAAGTTGCCAGAGCTCATTGTGCCTTTCATGAAAAAAATACAAGTAAAAAATGAGAAAAAATAAACAAATGGCAGAAGAGATAATTGCTCTTAAAGCCAACTCCTATAATAGAAGACAATCTTCAGATATGTTCTTAGGAAGAGGAAAACACTGACATCTGTTGAACCATGTAGTAGTAGTAGTAGTAAAAAGCATTTATTTTTATACAGGATACAAAATGACTTCTCATTTTTCACACTGTTAGGATAAAATCCTATTTACAAGCCGTTCCTGTCTTAGGTGTTTAAAAATCAGTTACATATATCAGGTAAGTCCAAAATACAATAATTATAGTCATACAATTCCACAAAACCTTCTATATTTAAAGAACCATGAAAGCAATAACAATAGCTAAGGAGGAACAGATGGTTGAATGCTTAAATGAGTATTTTCATTAGTAGTCATAGACAAAAGCTAGAGAATAATATCAGAATGGAAAATGTTGTTTACAGGTGAGCAGGTTGACACACTAGAGCACATGAAGCTGCCCCTAAATGGATTGAAAGAGTGCCAAAAATGATAAAAATAGACAAGGGCCTAATGCACCACAAAATCCTGATTGAAGTAGTCACAGAACTTGTTATTCCATTAGCAACAGTATTCAATGAATCATTGAGAGTCGCATACAGTACATGCCTATGACTAAAAGGTGTCCACATGGTACCAATTTTCAAAAAAGGCTGCAGGGTGGAGCCAGTGAAGTATAAGCCCATCAGCTTAACTTCAATACCAGAAAAGCAGTCTGAAACAATCATGAGAAACAGAATTGTTGAAGACTTACAGAAAAAATAATGTAATCTTGGTGGTCCCAATATGGATTCTGCAAGGGGAAATTAGGCCAGATTAATTGTATTGCACTTACTGTCACCATTGTGCTGAATGTGAGGAAATGGTTGGCCTCCTTTTGCTTGACACCCTGACAGCAAAACATAGAAAAAGACCACTACATCGACAGTCACTGTAATGGTCCATTTTCATGTTTCACTTTCCCACAGTGTTCTGCCCCCTCCCCGGACAAACTCCGACCTGGAGTTGAGAATCGTAAAGTCCGGGAAGTGCAAGGGGCAGAGACCCCCACATGGGGTGTGTGAGGGGTGCAGCCCCCCACAGAAAACACTGGGAAATTGGGCAGCACAATACCTGCATCGGTATTGTGCTGTCGCTCTGTGGGAGGTCAGCATATTTACTGTCAACTTCACTTGGTGCTTCCAAGAAAACCAGTAAATGCCATGTGCCTGAAACTCAGCAAAGCCTTCAACGCTGTGCCACACAAGAGGCCGGTTTATAAAAATGGAGAACCTAGGCTTAACCAGTCATGGTATTGCAAAGGATTAGAAGTGTGTTGCAGGAGAGGAAACAAAGTTAAATGAAATAGTTGTCTATCCACATGGAAACAAGTGATCAGTGGAGTCCTGAAAGGTTCTGTATTGGAGCTAAGGATGATCCAGTGCTTATTTTGTGTTAAGTGAATGTGCTGAAATCCAGTGGTTTTAATCCAGTGAAACCAGTCTGAAGGAACTCAGTTTCTCTTTGGCATTGCAGTACTTCAACATCAGTTATTTATTTATTTCGTTATTTGCTCACACAGTGTTTAGACTAGTCCCAGGGACTAGATTCAGGCATGGCCCAATTCATAAAGATGGCAAGCATACAGTTACAATAGGGCTGCATACAGAAAGCTTGCACAGACATTAGTCTGAAAGTTACAGGACATGATAATTACAGCCATAGGATACAGCTTCCATATAAAAATGAAATCTCCACAAAGGTGATAGCAGAGATTTGTGAACAATAAATACTTTAAATACCTATATGATGAGGGGGGCATGGCTAGTGCTCAGCCAAGATGGCAGCTTGAATCTTTGGCTCCTGAGGAGTCACAAGATGCACTGAGCTTGATTGGATGCAGGAACTTCAGCTCCGCTTCTCTGTTGGGAATAAAGTTGTTATTTTTAAAGTGCAGGTACTGTAGCCTTTTTGAAAGTTTTTCTAACTCTGGATGGCTTACATTATGGAGCAGTGTGGGGGTTCTACAAATGCTATGGAAGTACCCCCAATCAAGATTTGGTAGTGACTTCAGAATTGTCTGCCACATCATCCTCCAGGCCACTGCCCTTCCAAAAGCATCCTACCCTGGAGTCCCCAGACTCCAGAGCTGAGCTGGATAAATTAGACATAATTATCACAGACGTGGCTGGGAAAAAAATTAACATTAACAAATGTAGTAGAAGATGTACAATTGCCAAAGTCCACGCTGGAGGCTTTTCATAGGAGGCTAGGGGATGCAGAGGCTAGGATCAGTTATGTAGAAGACACGCAGGTATGAGAAAATCAAGAACTCCAGGAACATCAGAAAAGAATTATCAAAATGGAGTTAAAATTTGATGATTTGGAGGTTCCGGAATCCCGGAATCAGTGGAAGGGACTGACATGATTGCCTTTACCCAGTAGCTGCTCTTAGATGTGGTTGACCCACGTCACTCTTGAGGCACATATCAAATAGAGAGAGCCCATTGCTCATTATGGCCCCAACCCCCCAACAACGAGACTCAGGCAAGCATTTTGTGCTATCTATTGTCTTAACTTTCAGGTGAAGGAGTGGTTTATTCAAATGATTAGAGCAAAACACCCACTTCAATGGAAGGGGAGACCTTTTCATATTTTTAGTAACACCGCTCATATGGTTCATGAAAAGCAATGGGTGTACAGTGAGGTCAAACGAGCTCTCTATAATGTCGGCATTAAGTTTTATTTATGGTATCTGACTTGGCTTTTTGTGACCACCCCACAGGGTACTCTAGAATATACTTCGGTTGAACAAGCTGGAGACAGCTGCCAAAAATCTTTCCCCAGATCTCATAGAATGCCACTGACTTCAGCAACACTTGAGAAACAGTGGATGGAAACTGTGCTGTGGCCTGCACTACAGGTACAAGTGGCATTTGGTATGAATGGGTAAGACAATCTACATTATGTTTCACTAAAGATCTAACTTTAGATGCAAAGTTGGGACAGCAGACTTTTTGGAGTTATGTCTGCTGAGAACAGGATTTTACTTTGAAGGAGTGCAGTCTTTTGTCCTTTCTGAACTGAGAAAGTTGTAATTCATCTCCTTGTATTCTTTTTTGATGGACTACTTCGGGTTGAACTATGTCTTATTTCAAGAACTGGATCCTGAAGCTAGCTGCCTTATAGTTTTTATTTCACAGAATTTTGGACTACAAGGCAACAGTAAGATCAGCGGCTTAACTACATTTCTTTTTGGACTGTTATATATGACTCCGCTTAGTTAGAACTCATGTTGATTTTACAAACCATAGTGAGTTATAGTTTTCTTTCTGAGCTCTTGACTGCCAATGAGTCCTATTTAGAATAATAAGGCTCTCATTCAACTTGTCGGGGGAACACAGATGCGACCCCTGCTGGGTGTTGGGCAGAAAGTTGTTATAGTCATTCATTTTCTGGTGTCTTCTAAGAGTTTATAAAGATTTAATTTTAGTTACTTTGCTCCCTTGGAAAGTTGGATGTCTATCTATATTTCAAGGAATGGCACAGCCTGGTGGATCTCAATCATTGTGCTATTGTGTTTCTGTGGGATGTACGAGGGATCACAGAAATGACCCAAGTAAAGATGCAGGGTGATTCATGGACAATAATGTATGGGTTGCCTGGACTTAAATTAGTTGACCATCCCCATATTGGAGTTTATCTTTGTTTCCCCTACCTTTTTTTTCTCTCTTTTTTCCTCCCCCCTTTTTGCTACCTAGAATTCTCTTAGTATTCAGCAAATACCTGATGGGTCATGGTGGCTGGAGTTTTGACCCTAGGAGTCGATATATCATGGACTATTTGTTTTTGAGTGACTTACGGTCACTAATTGGGGTGTTTTCCTGACTCCTTCCTCTTGAAATGGAGAGGGGCAACCTAAGGATGATCTTTTTAGAGTTCTTGTTGTTATTGTTGTATGCTCGCTTTTTAGTTATCCACAGCCTTTAAATTTTCATTAGATATGGGTTTTGTTTGTGGAATCATAGAACAGTATTTAGTCAGTGCATTGAAAGTAGGATACTGTTCTTTTTATTTAAGGGGTTGTATCTCATGCTGCTACTTTATTGTATGTATAGTGTATGATGCAGACATCTAAATTATCCTGTGTTACCTGGAACATAAGGTGGGTTGGGGCAATTCTCCTGTGAAAAGAACACAAATACTTAAACGCTTGGCAATGTTGAACCTGGACATAGCAATGATACAAGAAACTCATATCAAATTGAAAAATATGCATTTTCTTAGATGTCTCAGGGTTGGACAAGTTTATGGGGCAGGGGAAAGTAAAGAGAGAGCTGCAGTCTTAATACTAATGAAGAAGTACCTTCCCATAATAGTAACCAAGGAAACTTCAGACCATGAATGGCGTTACCTGTTCTTGGTGGCCAGGGTGGGAGTACAGGAGATGATCTTAGGAAATGTGTATGGCCCAAGTGCAGATTCACCTTCTTTTTATGATACTTTAGGACAACTTTTAGGTGACTTTCCAGATCGTCCTAAGATTATAATGGGGGACTGGAATCTGACTTTGGATGACACCATGGACAGGTCAGGCATTATTCAGAAAGTGCTATCTTCTGCTCAGAGGGCAGTCAGGGATTTTTTGGACCTGAATGGTTTGGTTGACATCTAGAGAATATTGCACCTTAGGGACCAGGAGTATACCTTTTACTGGCCAGTTCATGGTTACCAGTCGAGAATATACTATGTGCTTTTAAGCTTGAGTTTTGTTCAAGGCACCCAGTCTTGTGAAATTTTAAGAATGGTGATTTCAGACCACACACCAGTTTCCATTTCCCTAATGTTATTGATGGTAATGGAAGGGAATAAATATTGGAGAATTAATATATCTTTATTAAAAGACAAATGGTGTTATAATAAAATTAAACATGCTATAGCAGAATGCTTTGAATCTAACCCCCCTTCTGCCTATTGTATGGATGTGTACTGGAGTGCATTTAAATGTGTTATCTTGGGCAAATGAATTTGCTTAGCTTCTGTGTGAAATAAAAGAAATACTAAACAAGCACAGGAGCTTCTTTGCTCCATTCTACAGCTAGAACAGAGGCCTTCCAAAGCCTTTCTAGAACTAGATTGGATTAGATTACAATAGGAAAGGGCTAACTTTACAGAACTGAATAGGGAAGGAGCAGAGTATGCTTTAATTCGAGCAAAAAAACTATGAACATTAATGTAAAAAGGCTAGTAAATTACCAGCAATGTGACTTAAGCAACAGGAAATGGCCCGGCTAATTCCTTGTATTAAATCTTATTTGGGGAATAAGGTTTTAACTTCTGCTAGAGAAATAGTACAAGAATTTAAAATATATTACAAACAGTTAGACTTTTCAGCTCCCTGTTCTACTATTAAAGACCCTTCAACTACCCTTTGGGACAACAGGATTTGTATTATTCTCCCTACACATATATAAGTGATTTTCAGCCACTTAAAGTAGAGATCCCAGAAGTTGTGGACATTATTTCTAAATTGATGAACAACAAAGCCCCAGGACATAATACTCTATACCATCTGAACTAAATAAATATAATATTGATTTCTGGGCTACTAACCAAGTATTTTAATCTATGTCTTGAGAAAAATCAAGTCCCAACTTCCTGGAAATTAAATATAATTGTCCCACTTCATTAAAAAGGATCCTTACTTTAACCCTCAAATTACAGGTCAATCAGCTTATTGGATGGGGTGGAAAGGATGAGAAGGGACTTGGCAAGGTTGGAGGAATGGTCAAATGTATGGCAGCTTAGATTCAATGTTAAGAAGTGCAAAGTAATGCAACTGGGAAACAAAAACCCAGGGGAAGAGTACAAAATGGTGATGAGATACTAACAACAACAAAAATGGAAAGGGACCTGGGGGTAGTCATATCAGATGACCTAAAGGTGGGCGAGCAATGTGAGAGGGAGCAAGGAGGGCTGGGGGGATACTGGGATGCATAGGGAGAGGCATCACCAGTAGAAAACGGGAAGTTATTATCCCTCTGTACAGACAGTTGGTGAGACCCCATCTGGAGTACTGCATGCAGTTCTGAGATCCAATCTCACAAGGACATAGACAGGATGGAGGCTGTCCAGAGGAGGGCAACTAAAATGGTGCAGGGTCTGCACTGGAAGACATATGAAGAGAGACTTGAGCTGAATATGTATAGCCTTGAGGAAAGGAGGAGAGGGGACATGATGGAAACTTTCCAAGTATCTTAAGGGAATCAACAAAGTCCAAGAGGGTAGCATCATTCAAAAAAGAGGTGTGCAAGAACAAGGGGCACAATTTGAAGATAGAAGGGGCGGCTCAGAGGTAATTTAAGAAGTATTTTTCACAGAGAGGTTGTGGATGCATGGAACGGCCTTCCGGAGGAGGTTGTGGAGTCAAAATCAGTGGTGGAATTCAAGCATGCATGGGACAGTCATAAGGCAATTCTAGGGGGTTGGGGTAGGAAGAAGTAGGCTGCTGGTTAACTAGGATCTGCAGCTTATCCATTAGGTAGGAAAATAGGCAGACTGGGTGGGCCAAGCGGTCCTTATCTGCCATCAAAATCTATGTTTCTATGTTTCAATCGCAAACGTTTTTTTCAAGACTATTACTAACTAGATTAACAAATTGGTCTGCTAGCGCTTCAGTCATATTTACTTTTCAAGAAGCCTTTAGATGCAACTTTTCTACCATAGATAATATATATTGTTTGTCTCACCTGTTTGAAAAATATGTACATATAAAAAAAATGAAATTATATGCTTTATTCATTGATTTTACTTCAGCATTCAATTCCATTAATCATTGTATTTTGTGGGATATTTTAAGGAACTACGGTATAAGTGAATCATTACTACAACCAATCCAGTTGTTATATACATAAACTTGTACAAATGTTATGTATGATATCCAAGGTAATACAACAAAACATTTCCCCTCATTAAGAGGGGTAAAGCAGGGGTGTTTGCTAGCCCCTGCATTACTTAATTTTTACTTTAATGAACTGTTGAATTTTGAGGATCTTATACAATATGATCCTCCAAAAATTAATGGCTTACCATGCCATGCATCTGCCTACATTGATGATCTTTTGATGTTGTCACTAACAAAAAAATGCATACAAAGGAAAATAGAGGTTATTCATGAACAATGCAAGTATTTTCAACTTAAAATTAACATTTCAAAAACAAAGGTCTTAATATTTGGTTCTAGTAATAACACCACTTTTTACTTAGATCACCATAGAATTGAAAATGTCAAGATCTATGCATATCTCTGAGTTATAAAAGCGGCTAATATGTTATGGACATAACATCATAATTTTCAAATTAGAAAATCAAAGATAAGTGCCAAAGCATTATTAAAATTAAATTTTAAGCTTGGAGGTCTTGATATAAGATCTGCTTTAACAGCAGCTGAAGCTAAAATCAACCCATTATTAAGTTATGTGGCAGAAGTTATACCATCTGATCAAAAAAACTAACCTTGAATCACCCCTCCTTTATTTCTTTAAATCTTAACTTATAGTTCCCCTGTCCACAGCTTCTGCAAAGGTCAAGGCAGAACTTGAGAGGATACCAATATGTGCAGTAAATCAGCATAGATGCCTATCCTACTGACTGAAAACTATAAATAATAATCATAATACTTTACCTATGTCATGCTTACTGGAGAAAATAAAATGGTCCCAAATGAGCCTAAGATCTAAATGGTTATCAAATATACACAAAACTCTTGATTTGATTAACCTTACACACTTATGGACAGATTCTCAGAGAAAAATTATGATTTCTTTACAATACAAAAAGTCATTAAGAAAAAAGTATTCCTCAAGTCACAGGATAGGGACATGGAACTAATCAGGGCCCCAAAATGTGGACCCTGGTTTGAAACAAACAAAACAGACCATGGCCTGGAAAATTATTTCCTACTCCCATTGAAACCATCTAAAAGAAAAATTCTGACAAGAGCAAGGTTTGGTTTGATCAACTCTAAATATTCATACTTTAACAAAAAAAATGGGTGACAATATAATATCCAAAGTTTTAATGTGTCAATGTAATCAAACTATACCTGAATCACTACGAAATCTAGTTACCTCATGCCCTTTATATTTGGATCTCTGTATGAAATTCTTACAAGAAATTTTGGAATGCTGTAATAATACCAACTACGATGTACTATTCATTCTTCTGCACCCTTTTACAATAAAGGATGCAGAACAAATTATTGCATTTTTGCATTACTAAGTAAAGGAAACAATGTACATATAAGAAGAAAATTACCCTGAGTAAGTCCTTTTTTAGGATGATGTTTTTTGTAGGGTGTACAGATGAAATTTTTATTTATTGTAATTTAAATGTATGGCACTCTGATTTTTGATGTATTTGCATTTTAATCCAAATATTTTACTGATTGTAATAACCTCGATGTTTTGTTAAGTCCTGGTTGATCAATAAATAGCTATGACTATGACAGTCTACTCTTCAAGATCAAAAAAACTTTAATCCTTCTGTGAAGTGCAAAATTACCTCAGACAGAAATTTGAGCATGGGCCTTCGGTCTGCAGTTTCTGTAGCAGAAGTGGAACAAGCTATTTAAGCAATAATACCCCACAGGGCGTGTGTCATGCTGGGATAATGTCATGCCTCAGGTGGTTGGGCATGAGGCCACAGGCCAAGTGCGTCCAATAACTGAGGCATGATGTTATCCCAAATGACACACACCCTGGAGGGCATTATTGCTATTATACAATAGCTCGTTGTTACACAGAATAAAAAAAATCATTTTAAAGATGTTTTTGTGTGGAAAAATATTTTTGTATTTTTTAAAAGATGAAACAATGAAGCCAAAGCATATCTAGCAAAAGCTCATGTCCAGGTTCACAGTGAGGCTGAGATTAGACCCGAGATGTTGTACTGGGATAACATCACGGGTCCAGCCCAAGACTGTCCAGCAAACAGAGTCCAGGATTTTTTCTTGCCATTGTATAATTCTGCATTGTCCCTGGACAAAGCACCAGGGCTGGATGGTTTTTCCTCAAATTTCTACTTACTCTTTAAATCAGAATTGGCTCTGTTGTTAGCAGATTTGTTTAATTTTTGTTACCTGACCATCTCTTCCCCCCCCCATGATTTTGTAAATGCTCATATTACCCTTATTCCTAAACCAGGCAAGGATCACTCAGATGTTAGCAATTATAGACCAATCTCCTTTTTGAATGTTGATACTAAAATTTTATCCCACATTTTGGTGGCCAGGATTGCAAGGCTTTGGCAGCCTTTGATTGGGCAGGAGCAGATGGGATTTATGTAGGGCCATTTGATTTCTGATCATATGCACAAGTTTTTTCATCTTCTCTCAGCATCCAGGGACTGCGTATACCCATCAGTGCTGGTATCCCTGGATGCCGAGAAGGCATTTGATAAGGTTTCATAGCCATGTTTGTTTCATACTTTGGCAGCTTTTAATTTTCCCCAAGAATTTATTAAATGGTCAGGTTACTATATATATTCTGTGCCCCGGGCACAAATTCAGTGCAATGGTGTTATCTCTGAATCTTTTTTGCTGCATAGGGATACTTGTCAGGGGTGCCCATTGTCACCTTATCTTTTTAATTTATATTTAGAACACCTTACTAGACATATTTTAATTAATCTACAAATTTCTGGTGTAACCCCTAGGTGGTGCTAACCCAAGGGCTACTACTCCTGCCTGCTTAACCACTAACAGGTTGAGGGGCCTAGGTCCAATGGCGGGTGCCTACACCCAGAGGTCAGGGTTTGCAGTAGTTAAACTAACTTGGTCACAGCCCTCTGGGACACTGTAACCCCCCCTTTTTTCCCACTAGTGGCCCACACAATGTATTAGGAATATCTTCACAATGTACACTTACCCCCAGGACTGGCTCCGTTGACTGGACCCCGGGGAGCCCCTGCAAAACAAGATGATACAGTGCAAAAACCACAGTACAATACTTTAACATAAACAAATACCTCAGCCAGTGTAACTTTGCTGAAACCAAAGATCTGATCTATTTAAAGAGCTGTAACAAGGAAGGGGGAAATCAAGTTAATTAGGTTAAACACATAAATAATCACAGTACTGTGCACATATTCAGAGTCCCAAATTGTCACTTTCACTGGGTACCCAGGATGGGGGGGGGCTAGCCAGGATCGGTGTAGCTTGTCAGGGCCCTGTGATGGAAAAACACTTGCACAATACCCAATTGTAATCTGGAGCCGGAGGGCTCAGTTCGTGAAGAAATTAAAAAAAAGCAACAATTAGATGACACACTTGCAATTCGATAAACAGATGGCAGGGAGCTACCCTGCTTTGTACTCACAAACTCAATACTGGGAACTGGATGGAAGGCAGATTCTCCTGGATTGCCAGGAGGAGCAGACCATGTGGACAAGGTCCTTGTGACTGGACCCCAAGGCAGTTTAGAGCAAATGGATGTAGTCTGGATTAAGCAAGGGTTTCCTTCCAACTTCATGCACTCTAGTCACTGTACAGGGATTTGAAATGCGATTCCCCACAAGCACTACACACATTTATATGTAAAAGGAAAGTACTATACCAGGCAGGCTGCTTCTTGATCCCGATCGCAATTACTGCACAATACCCGGGGGAGAACACACAGCAGATTCAGTTCCTGACAGACCGAGTGCGATTCAGCAATTCCTCCTGTCTTCTACAGGGTAAGCCTGGTTTCTGCTCTTCAGATCTTCTTGATTCTCTTCACTGGTCAGATTCAGTCTGAACAGGTGCTTGCACAAGCTGCAGACCGAAACTTAGGGCCTTACATGAGATTCCCATGCTAAAACTACACACCGAAGAATCACACAGCTCTCTGTCTCTTCACAGCCCAAACTGATCTGATCTTTCCAGTAGACAGAGCCGGACATTTCCTTTGAGTTCCTCCCAGTTCAGTTGGCTGATTTGGCAGTCACTCACAGTAAACTCCCCCTGCTGGTGGAAAAAAGGCACTGAAGTCAAAACTACATTTCCCAGAGTCACTGCCCTTACAATCCCCATACAGCAGGCTCCAGAGGAGAGTACAAGTTCTGATTTGCCTAGAGCAGGCTCCATTTTAAGGGATACCCACCATGATTGGTCCAATTCAGCAGTTCAGAACCAACATGAGGGAACTTGCTCTGTACTGCCCTTGCTACAAGAAAGCAGGTTAAATCAAACTGTATTTTCATTATTACTCTAACAGGTTACAAGCAAACAATTACATCTTTGAAGAGTACTCCTTCTGCCCACTTAGCGATGGTAGAAACGGAGCGATTTGGCAGTAGCTCGAGCAGGACTCAAGTAGGAAAACACACAGTCCCCCCATACAAACTAATTATGTCTGCAAGCAGACAGCTCTTAAAGAGACAGTACCCAAGGCTCTAAAAGCACTCATAGATAAACGGCTTAAACGCCAAACACCATTCAGGCTTGGAGCATTCAAGCAAGCTCTTGGAAGATTTTTAGCGAACCCCCATTTGCAGGGGGGTTACACCCTTCCTGGCCTGGGAAAGCTTGGTGTCTGCATCAAGCAAGTACCCGCATAAATTTCAATACACCCATATACATTTACATCAGTATCACATTAGGCTTATACATGTAATCATCGGACAATATATCACTTTACCAGAAACACATTTCTGAAACTTTGCAGTACGTCGCTCTTTATACAGTATCACACACACATTGTACCATAACTCAGGTTATTACCTCTTGTACATGAAACCTGAAGAGAGGGGGCCCTGCCCTATCAGCTACCTTGGGGCTGGATGGGGCAGGGGCACCATACCTAGAGGGCAACACAAGTAACTTGGAGTTAGCACTGATGTTCAGTTTGGGCAATGAGTTCGGGGACACATACACTCCTTTATGGACAACACTGAGAGGCAAGTCCACAGGCCTCCAAGGGGAATCATAACTGAGGTGCACCACAGGCTTTACAGCTCAACCAGTCTTTCTAGGAGGAACTATTACAGTTTCTGCACTCTGAGTCTCATTTTCAGGATTGTCCTCACTTGTCAGGGGAGTCTCCAATGGGGTAGAGAGGCTAGAACTTGGGACACTTTCAGCTCCAGGAGCTACAGTCTCTGAGTTCACAGCACTTGGCTCACATGGAGAGCTTTCTGACACTGACAGTGAATTATCAGGGCATTCAACACACACTTCTTGTTCTGGTATGTCACCAGTCTGTTGCAGTCCATCATTTTCCTCCTCAGAAAGCTCAAACAGTTCAACCATGCACAGTGATTCCATATCATCTGACTCAATGCTTTGCACTTCACTTTCTGGGAGCATTGGCTCCAGGGACAAAGCTGGGGGCTTAGACAGTCCAGAAGGCCCAGCTTCATCTCTAGAATTGACTAGGGGATTTCCCAAAACAATTGACTCAGTTCATAAGAAGGGTAGTATTCAAAACCACACTCACTTTCCTCTGACATGGACTGACAGTCATGTCCAACTGGCACTTGTGGAGGGGAACACTTTAACTCAGCTTCTGTAGGTGTAGACTTTCTTGATTTTTTTCTTAGCAGCAGCTCTAGTCACTGGTCCAGAGGGGGCATTTCCTGGGGGCTCAGACTCAATCGAGATTTGTCCAGTGGGCAGTAAATGATTTCTATGCAATGTTTTAACATCTTTTGAATTATTCTCAGGCCTTATTTTGTACACAGGCAGATCATTGAGTTTGCCCACTACAATGTGAGGGAAATGGTGCCATCTGTCAGTAATCCTGTGTTTGCCATGCAGTCCCAGATTTCTTAGTAATACCCGATCTCCCTCCTGGAGTTCCTGTGCTTTCACCTTTTTATCATACCTTTCTTTGTTGGCCAGATTTCTTTTGGCAGCCATGGTTTGAGCCAGTTGGTACACATGATTTAGCTGGACCTTTAACTTTTGCACATACTGTAAATAGTTGTCAGCTCGAACCCCATCAGGAGAGACCCCAAAGCACACATCTACCGGCTGTTGAGCTTCTCTTCCAAACATCAGGCAGTAGGGGGAGAACCCAGTGGCATCACTTTTGGTGCAGTTGTAGGCATGTACCAGGGTGCTAATTTGTTGGCTCCATCTAGGCTTGTCCTTTGGGTGGAGGGTGCCTAGCATATCTAGCAAGGTGCAGTTGAAACGTTCAGGCTGTGGGTCCCCCTGGGGGTGGTAAGGGGTGGTTCTGGACTTTTGCACTCCCCACAGAGAAAGCAGCTCTTTGATCAGAAGACTGTCCAAGTCTCTTCCTTGATCAGAATGGATTCTTTGTGGAGCCCCATAGAGAACAACAAAGTTTTCTGCAAGTTCTTTTGCCACAGTGGATGCCTTCTGGTTCTTGGTGGGGAAAGCTTGGGCATATCTCAAAAAATGGTAAGTGACCACCAGCATATTACTAATATTTCTTTGATCTGACTCCAAACTCAGAAAATCAATACAGACCAGCTCCATGGGTACACTGGTGGTGATGTTAACAAGGGGGGCAGCCCTCTGGGGCAAAGCTTTCCTCTGTAAGCAGCGACTACAAGTTCAAATGTGTTGCTACATATCAGCGCCCATCTTAGGCCAATAGAATCTGGATCTTACCAAGTCAAGTGTCCTGTCTATACCAAGGTGCCCCACATGGTTGTGTAAGGACCTCAGCACTCAGTCTTGAAAAGCAGTGGGCAGCACTAGTTGTTGTTTGTCTACTTGTCCCCGGTCTACTGTTTCTCTGTATAACAGTCTATTGATCAGTTTCAACTTAGGACCTTTTTTGTACAACAATGCAGTTCTCAAATCAGTGGAATGTAATTTGGACACATCTTTCCCTGCATAGAGGGCTTCTAAAGCTGGTTTTATCATGGGATCTCGGATTGAGCCCACCAAATACTGTCATTGTCCAGCTGAGGCAGTGCACCAATGTCTATTGCAGAAAAGTGGCAATAAGCAGCAGGCATGCAATTCTCAGAAGGTCCCAAACAATCCACCATACAGTCCACTGCATCCGTGGACATTTGTTCCTCACTGTCAAACTTCTGGCAGAGTGCTCGAATATCAGGTTCTGACAGTCTGACCCAGTCATTCTGGGGAACAGGCCTCTGGGAGAGAGCATCAGCATCTATGTGGTTCAGGCCTGCTCTGTATTCAACAGCATAGTCGTATGTAGATAATGCAGAAAGCCACCTATGGCCAGTGGCATCCAGTTTAGCTGAAGTCTGCACATAGGTCAAAGGATTATTATCAGTCTTTACTAGTATCTTAGCCCCATACAAGTACTTATGGAATTGATCAACAATGGCCCACTTCAAAGCTAGGAACTCTAACTTGTGTATGGGATAGTTCTTTTCAGAAGGGATCAGGCTTCTGCTGGCAAAGGCCACTGGTCTCAGGCCATTCTCGTGCTCTTGGTACAACACAGCCCCCAATCCTTGCAAGCTAGCATCAGTGTGCAGGACATAAGGTTTTGTTGGATGAGCATAGGCCAACACTGGAGCGTGGGTAAGTTGATATATGATCTCATGAAAAGCAGTCTCACAATCAGGAGTCCTGCGGGCCCCAAATACTTCACTTGGATGAAAATACACTCTTTCAGTCTCAAGGGACGCTGACTTTTTGTATTTTGTGTGGGTTGGGGGATACCCTTGAGTAAGATTAAGTAAAGGGCGGATCACTCTTGAACAGTCCTTGATGAAACGCCGATAATAACCACAGAATCCCAGGAATCTTTGCAGTTCTTTTAGATTTTTGGGCTGTGGCCAGGTGGTCAAGGCCTCGACATTACTTGGGTTGGTCTCTATTCCCTTGGTGGATACTATGTGTCCCACATAATTTATGATGTTTGAAAGAATTGACACTTATCAATGGACAGCTTAATGCCAAAGTCTTCCAGTCAGTCCAACACCTTGAATAATCTGCTCTCATGTTCCTCCTGTGAGCTGCCAAACACAATAACATCATCTAGGTATACCAGGCACTCTAATAAGTTCATGTCCCCCCACTGCACACTCCATCAGTCACCGAAAGGTGGCTGGGTTACCTGAAATCCCTTGAGGCATCCTCATGAATTCATAGAAGCCAAGCGGACAGATAAAGGCTGTCTTCCCACGGTCTTCTGGGGCTATCGTGATCTGGTAGTACCCACTGTGAAAATCCAGCACAGAGAACCACTTGCTACCGTTCAGACAGTCCAAAGTATCCCGAATGCAGGGCATTGTACACTGATCAGGGATAGTCTACCAGTTTAAAGTGTGATAATCCATGCACATCCTTACTGTCCCATTCTTTTTTCTCACTACCACAATGGGGGAAGCATAGGGGGGCTTCTGGATTCCTGTATTACACCAGCAGCTAGCATCTCTTGCAGATGCCGTCTCACATCATCTATGTCAGCAGGGGCCAGGCGTCGAGACATCTCATGAAATGGCCTTTCATCATGCAGCCGGATGTGGTGCTCAGCTCCTTGTACACATCATACATCCCAGTCTTTTAAAGAAAACACCTGGTCTCTCTGGGCAAGCTTCTCACTGATCCTCACTTTCCATTCAGCTGGCAATGGGGAGTCACCGAAATCAAACAAGTCAGGCGTTACTCTATCATTCTTCCCCAAACTCTTGCTACTGGGTAGCACTGCAGTGTCTGCACAATGCACATTATCCAGGGTGCAACTTCTATTTACTCGAATCTCTCTGTCAGACACACTATGAACTTGAACCATTACCCTTCTGGCATAAGCATGGACTCTAGCAGGCAAAATACTAGGCTTGACCAGCAGTCCCTCTGGCAATTTCCCATCGCATGGTGCATCCAACATTAATATTTTATTCTTGACATCCTTTCTGATATGGACCTCTCCCTGTAAGGTACACTGGGTATTTGGCACCAGGATCAGAGACTCAGGAGCCTTCTTCCAGACAATTCCAACTGGTTCCTCTGGTTCTACTTTTTCAACATCTCTCTGTGTCTCATAGGCCTTCTTAATCAAGGCTGGAATTCTTAAAGCTCTACCAGCCCTTGGCCCCTGTTTTTCATAACACAACTGTGCCAGCAATCCAAACATACTTGCATTAGTCCCAGTTAGTAGAGGAACCCCATCATACAGTCCGGTAGGGGGACACACTAAGGCCAGGGTCTCTACTTGCTCGGCCACTCCAGCCACAGAGGTGGGAAAAGACAGCCAAATTCGAATATATCCAGAGTAGAGGTAGCCTTCTCACTTTACCCCCCAGACATGCAGCCCCTCCAATGGTTGTAAGGGTACATCAGACAAATGCTTCTGATATCAGTCTTGGATCATAATTGTCACTTGGGAGCCACTGTCTAATACAGCTCTTGTAGACACTCCGTTCACCTTTACAGTGGTCTCCATGGAGGGACCCACTATTCGGGACCAGTCTGGAGAGGTGGTAGTGGGAGCCTGGGCAACTGACCATGCCACAAAGGGATGTGAGTTAGCATTTTTGGGGCCCTCACTGGGATCATTGTGTGCGCCCCTTAACCACTGATTTGTTCTCTGAAGCTCTCCTTGTAGCCTATATGCAAATTTTGTCTGTGTCTTTTGGGGACTGGCATTCTCTCTTCATGTGTCCATCCTTCCCACAATTACAGCAAAACATACTTTCTGGAGTTTGAGTTGGCCGAGGCATCACACTGGGAGCCAGGACGGGGTCCTACTAACTGGAAACCTTGGTGCCATCTCTGTCTGCGGCGTGATAAGCATTTGGAGACTTCCCCACTTCCATGGTCAAGACATCGAGTTTTGAGCTGTTGCCAGCAGGAGATGCATGGGTGGGTATCCCCACCTCCATAGCAGATGCAGTCGGATGAGGGTCGGGGCCTGTACTTGCAGGAGCGGCCTTCATAAAGAGACTGTTTTTTATTTCCCCGAACTCTCTCAACAGTTCACCCCATTGTGGCATATCTTTTTCTTTCTCAGAGCACTCATTAACTGTCAACCTCTGTCCCTGAACTTCACTTGATGGGTCACCCTCAGTCACTTGGGTCGTAGCCGCAGCTATTGGTGCAAGTCCCTCCAGAGGTCACCTTTTCTCAACTCCTCAAATTTCACTCATTAGCTCATCATAGGAGGGTGGGGATTCCAGTCGATTTGCCAGGAGTAACTGAAGCAACAGCAGTTCTGAGAAGGGGCAGACTTAAGGATCCTGTCCAGCCTGGTTGGTTCAGTTCAATCGCTGACAAACTACCCTTTCTGAGGCATTCTTGCAACAATTTTTCCAGCCGAGATACATACACAGACAACAACTCCCCTTGGTACTGTTGTGCATTTCTTACTCTCCACCACAGGTCCTCATCAGAATCTAGGCTCCCATACACATTCTCCAAGGCTTCAAGATAGTCCTGTGCAGTCACTTCAGGGTTACTGGCCTGTTTAGCACAGATGGTAGCCAGGGCAGGACCTCGGAGGCTCTCACTAACCCTCTTTCGCTTTTCGGCTTCTGAGCATTGCCATTCTAGCACTTGAGGGGCAACATAGTCTATCCAGGTCTCCCAGTCATCCTCCGCTTGGGGGGTTGGGAGGGTTCCAGAGAAGATCCTCAACCTTTAGTAAGAGTCGTGACTAATGGCAGGGCAGAAATAGGAGCCTGCATTGGTTCAGCCACCATTATGGGTACTGGAGTGGGAGAGGGTGTTGGGGGAGGAACACCACCAGGTGGCGAGAATAGTTTCTTCAAGTCCTCCACAGTTTTCCCTTCCCTCAGCAACCATTTAGCAAATTTCTCCTCAAAAGTTTCAGATAGTGGGGGGGCTCATTCCTCCCCAGATCTTTACTGTCCTTAGTTATCACTCTCCAGGCAGTGAGGGCTCCCTCTGGGGTAATAGTCTGTGGCACTTTGTAACTATCTATGGGATCCTTAAACTCTACAGGGGCCAAGAAAATGTGGGTGAGCAGATTAGCATGCTGACCCACCACTACAGGGTTTTGTAAACCTTCCACCTTGGAAAGTACTCCATGTACAGTGTCTGTATTGATACCCAGGGGGATGTCCAGGATAAGCATAGCATTTTGGGGGTCAATCTCCTCCCCAGTACACCACTTCACCAACCGGTGAACAGCCACTTCTGTCGGGGTACCCATTTATTTATTTATTTTTTTTAACAGTGGTTCGCAAGTATGGCCATTAGAGGACACACAATCCCAGCGGTGAGCCTCCAAGATGTTTATTTTATTTTATTTATTTATTTAGATTTTGTGGACCGGGTAAGCGCACTAGACAAATCCTGCCTATTTTCAGGCACCACCTGGGGGAGGGGGATACAGATGAATGCCAACTGACCTTGAACCAGATTAAGCTGTTGGTGGTATTTTTTTAGTGAATGAGGGAAATTTGGCCAGGACACCGGGAAAATTCCCCTACTCTTTTCAATAAGTGCCATGGGATCTTTAACATCCACCTAAACTACCACCAATCCAAGCAGATGGGACCTCGGTTTAACGTCTCATCTGAAAGACGGCACCTCAGAAGTGCAGCACCCCTCTCATGCTGTACTACTGTGTCAGATGTGGGAACTGAACCCACAGCCCTCTGATCTCCTGGCCTCAGAGGCGAGCGTGCTACCTACTGAGCCACTGACACTGTAACCCCTAGGTAGCGCTAACTCAAGGGCTACTACCCCTGCCTGCTTAACCACTAACAGGTTGAGGCGTCTAGGTCCAATAGCGGGTGCCTACACCCAGAGATCAGGGTTTGCAGTAGTTAAACTAACTTGGCCACAGCCCTCTGGGACACTGTAACCCCCCTTTCTTCCCACTAGTGGCCCACACAATGCATAAGGAATATCTTCACAATGTACACTTACCCCCAGGACTGGCTCCGACGACTGGACCCCGGGGAGCCCCTGCAAAACAAGATGATACAGTGAAAAAAAACACAGTACAATACTTTAACATAAATGAATACCTCAGCCAGTGTAACTTTGCTGAAACCAACAGATCTGATTTATTTAAGGAGCTGTAACAAGGAAGGGGGAAATCAGGCTAATTAGGTTAAACACATCAATAATCACAGTACTGTGCACATATTCAGAGTCCGAAATTGTCACTTTCACTGGGTACCCAGGATGGGTGGGGGAGCTAGCCAGGATCAGTGCAGCTGGTCAGGGCCCTGTGATGGAAAAACACTTGAACAATACCCAATTGTAATCCAGAGCCGGAGGGCTCAGTTCGTGAAGAAATTAAAAAATAAAAAAAGCAACAACTAGATAACACAATTTGCAATTCGATAAAGAGATGGCAGGGAGCTACCCTGCTTTGTACTCACAAACTCAATACTGGGAACTGGATGGAAGGCAAATTGTACTGGATTGCCAGGATGAGCAGGCCATGTGGATAAGGTCCTTGTGACTGGACCCCACTGCAGTTTAGAGCAAATGGATGTAGTCTGGATTAGGCAAGGGTTTACTTCCAGCTTCATGCACTCTATTCACTGTACAGGGGATTTGAAATGTGATTCCCCACAAGCACTACACACATTTATATGTAAAAGGAAAGTACTATACCAGGAAGGCTGCTTCTCAGTTCCGATCGCAATTACTGCACAATACCCGGGAGAACACACAGCAGATTCAGTTCCTGACAGACCGAGTGTGATTCAGCAATTTCTCCAGTCTTCTACAGGGTAAGCCTGGTTTCTGCTCTTCAGATCTCCTTGATTCTCTTCACAGGTCGGATTCAGTCTGAACAGGCACTTGCACAAGCTGCAGACCGAAACTTAGGGCCTTATACGAGATTCCCATGCTAAAACTACACACCGAAGAAGCACACAGCTTCCTGTCTCTTCACAGCCCAAACTGATCTGTTCTTTCTAGTAGACAGAGCCGGGCATTTCCTTTGAGTTCCTCGCAGTTCAGTTGGCTGGTTTGGCTGTTACTCACAGTAAACTCCCCCTGTTGGTGGAAAAAAGGCACCAAAGTCAAAACTACATTTCCCAGAGTCACTGCCCTTACAATTCCCTCACAGCAGGCTCCAGAGGAGAGTCCAAGCTCTGATTCACCCAGAGCAGGCTGCATTTTAAAGGATCCCCACCATGACTGGTCCAATTCAGCAGTTTAGAACCAACATGAGGGAGCTTGCTCTGCACTGTCCTTGCTTCAAGAAAGCAGGTTAAATCAAACTGCATTTTCATTATTACTCTAACAGGTTACAAGCAAACAATTACATCTTTGAAGAGTGCTCCTTTTGCCTACTTAGCAATGGCAGAAATGGAGTGATTTGGCAGTAACTCGAGCGGGACTCAAGCAGGAAAACACACAGTCCTCCCATACAAACTAATTATGTCTGCAAGCAGGCAGCTCTGAAAGAGACAGTACCAGAGGCTCTAAAAGCACTCACAGATAAATGGCTTAAATTCCAGAGGCTCTAAAAGCACTCACAGATAAATGGCTTAAATGCCAAACACTATTAAGGCTTGGAGCATTCAAGCAAGCTCCTGGAAGACTTTTTGGGAACCCATATTTGCGGGGGAAGGGGGCGGTTACACTGGTATTTCAATTAACCCCATTGTCTATACAATATCAACTTATGTGGATGATATTTTATTGCACTTGACTCATCCAAAGACCTCTCTACTGGCAGTACTAGATGTTTTATAATAGTTTGGCTCCTTGTCTGGGTACTAATTAAATTTGTCTAAAACGGTTATCATAGCCCTCAATGATAGAATGTATAAACATACTTTAACCATAGATTTACAAAATTGTTGGTCACCGTCAAAGCTTACTTACTTAGATATTAAAATAGCATTGGGCATAAATTCATTGGTTGCCCAAAATTTAACTCACTTAGTGCAGGACATCTCAGCAGATCTTAAAAAATGGTAAGCCCTCTCATTATCACTGCAGGGCAGAATAGCTATTATACGAATTAATCTCCTTCCACATGTACTGTACCCACTCACAGTGATTGGGGTCCACTTGCCCAAGTCTTGGTTCATGAAATTACATAGTTTAATTTCAGAATTTCTCTGGAACAAGAAGAAACCTAGACTTGCTTGGAGTAAATTGTCTTTAGCAAAAGGTCACGGTGGCTTGCAGTTGACTAATTTTTATTGCCATTACTTAATATCACAGGCCAGTAAGTTCTTAAATTGAATTCACCCTGGCTTTGAAAGGAGGGCCTGCCTGCCCTGTTTTGAAAAGATATAGATTATCTTTGCAACACTTACAAGATCACCACTAAGGCCTTTTTACACATTTCTTGGTCAGACTTGCCCACCCCCTTAAAAGCCACTCCTATTGGTTGGTCAGTCCATATAAATGTGCAGATATGTCAGTTCTTAGGTTTTAACCCACAGCTGGATCTCTGACAACCTATATATTACAATCTTAACTTTAAAATAGCTAAAAAGTATACCATACTCTTTTCTGTCCACTGCTAATCTAAATGCAGTCAAAGATTTATTTATTGATGGTCAGCCACTTATTTTCAACCAGTTTAGGACAACTTATGGTGTACCTGCAACATTGGTGTTTTCTTAGTTTCAGTTATTACATGCAGTTAAAGGGGGCTTGGGCCCACACCCTTGGCCTTAGTGGAAGACTCTGTACTTAAGGAATTGAGTGCTTTGGCAAACAAAGATCATGTGGTTTCTTCATTGTATAAAGTGCTGTGGGAGGTCCTGGGAAAACAAGTGAACCTTAAAAGCAAATATTGGGAATCAGAGTTTCCAGATCACCCAGATGTTTTTGAGACTTCAGCCTCGTGGGATTATTTAAATAAGTTCATTAAATTGGATAAGTTAAGACTTACGCAGTATAAGATTTTGCATAATATTTACTTTACGCCGCAGAAACTACACAAAATTGGCAAAGTAATTAGTTCAAATTGCATGAAATGTCAAATGTCAATAAGTACACTAAAACATATGCTATGGGACTGCCCATCAATTCAGAATTTCTGGAGGCAGCTTCAAAGTAAGATTGATGCTCTGTTAGGACTAATGGATGCTTTCACTCCAGAACTATGTTGGGGTTGGGTATTGAGTGTTTGATGGGAGCTCAAAGATATTATTTAACCTTAATTGCTGCAGTGGCAAAGCTGGTCATTCTATATCACTGGATAGAAGTGGAAACCCCAGTCTACCAGGAATGGCACTATGAAATGTTGACAGTTTTACAGATGGAGAAAATAATGGTGAGCATGAGACACTTCCTTTCTACTTTCAGTGAAAGATGGGAAAAACTTCATACTCTTTTGCTGCTCCAGTAATTATGTATTTTAGATATGGATAAGGGGTTTCTGATTCATAGATTTATAGAAGTGTGATGGCAGAAAAGGATCGACAGGCCCACCCAGTCTGCCTATTTGTCCAGCTATCTGCTAGGACATGCACCCCCAACACTCCCCTGTGGCTGTCCCATGCCTTTTTGAATCCATCCACTGCTGCCTCTCCAACCAGCACCTCCGGGAGCCTATTCCACTTATCCACCACCCTCTCTGTGAAATAGTACTTCCTAATGTTACCCCTGAACTCCTCCCCCACCTGCAGGCCATGCCCCCTCATCCTCTGATTTCCCTTCAGCTGGAAGATGCTTTCCACTGGCACCCAGTTTTATACCCTTTAGGTACTTGAAGGTCTCGATCCTGTCCTCCCTCTCCCTCCTCTGTTCCAGGGAGTACATGTTCATATCTCTCAACCATTCTTCATAGGACAGTTGGCTGAGCCCCTTTACCATCTTTGTTGCACTCCTGTGAACTCGCTCCAGCCTCCCCACATCCTTTTTGAGGTATGGCCTCCAGAACTGGACTTCGGATTCCAAATGTGGTCTAACCAGATGGATGTACAAGGGTACTATGACCTCCCTATTTCTACTGGTGATCCCCCTTTCGCTACATCCCAGCATTCCGCTGCCCTTAGCCACTGCTCTCCTGCAGTGCCTTTCCACCTTCAGGTCCCTGGATATAGTGATGCCCAGGTCCCTTTCCTGCTCCGTCACCTCCAGATCTCTGCCCCCCATACAGTACCCTGCCCTCTGGTTCCTGTAACCAAGATGCATGATTTTACATTTTTCTGTTGTTGAATGAAAGCTGCCACCTCGTTGACCATGCCTCTAGCCTCCCCAAGTCTCCCTGCATGTTTTCTAACCCTTCCTGAGTGTCTATCCTATTACATATCTTAATATCATCTGCAAACAGGCTCACACCCCCTTCAAGGCCCTCCACAATGTTCCTACAAATAGATTGAATAGTATGGGCCCCAGCAATGATCTGTGAGGGACCATGCTTGTAACCATGCCCTCTCTGGATGCCACCCCATTTATTATGATCTTCTGCTTCCTATTTCCCAGCCAGCTTCCCACCCATTTAACCACCCTCTGCCCTAGCCCCAGGCATGACATTTTATCCAGCAGTCTCCTGTGGGGCACTTGATAACACACCTTTTGAAATCCAGGTAAGCAATATATACTGCCCTCCCCTGATCCAGTTACTTGGTGACCTTGTCAAAAAAAATTCTGTCAAATTTGTTTGACAGGATCTGCCCTTTGTAAAACCATGTTGCTTGGATCCATCAGGCCACTTTCCTCAAGGTAGCTAGTGATCCTGCCCTTCATTAGCTCCTCCATGAGCTTATATACCACTGATGTCAAGCTCACAGGCCTGTAATTTCCTACTCCTCCCTCCCCCCTTATGCAGCCGGACGACATTTGCCTGCCTCCAGTCTTCCGGTACCACCCCAATCTCCAGGGACTTATTGAAGAGTGCAGTCAATGGTACTGCCAGTATCTCCTTTAGTTCCCTTAACACCCTTGGATACATCCCGTCCAGCCCCATCACCTTGTCCACCTTCATGCAGCCTAGTTCTCCCAAAATTTCCTCCACCAGGAATTGACTCGTATCCACTTTCCCCTCCCTTGCCATTGCTTTTCCTGCTCTGCTGCCTACATTTTATTCCTCCCTGGTGAACAAAGAATAAAAATAGTTGTTCAGCAGGTCTGCTTTCTCTCTGTCCCCTTGTATCAACTCCTCCTTGTTTGTTTTTAACCAGAGTATTCCCTGCCTAGTCTTCCTCCTTTCACTGATGTACCGAAAAAAATCTTATCTCCTTTTTTGACCCCTCTAGCTATACGCTCCTCTGTCTGTGCCTTTGTCCTTCTTACCTCTACCCCAGCTTCTCTCTGGCTCACCTGGTGTCTTTCTCAGTCCACTTCCACTTGTGTTTGTTTCCTTGAACTTTCTGAAGGCCTTTTTTTTTTCTTTACCTTTTTTGCTACCTCCTTAGTGTAACACAGAGGTTTCCTCCTCCTCTTATTTTTACTTGTTCTCTTGGCGCAGAGGTCAGTGGCCTCCACAATAGCTTCCTTTATCCTCCCCCACATTATCTCCACATCTGTCAACTCCTCCACCCCTTCCAAAGCCCTCTCCACTACTTCCCCCATTTTTCCGAAATCTGCTTTCTTGAAATCCAGCACCCTCAGCCTTGATCTGTGAACCTCCGCAGTGTTCCTTATTCAGAACCTGACTGTGTTGTGGTCACTCATACCAAGGTGTTCACCCACCGATACCTCTCCTACCCTATCCCCATTTGTCAGGACTAGATTGAGAGTAAACTCTGCCCTGGTTGGCTCCCTGGTTGATTTAAGAGGGCCATTTGCAGGGAGTCCAATATTTCCCTGCAGCTGATTGAAGTAGAAGATAGGGTGTCCCAGTTTACATCTGGTAGGTTCAGGTCCCCCATCAGCACCACCTCCCCCATGCCGCTATTCTCACAAACTCATCAGCCATGCTTCTATCCACAGATTTCTGCTGTGCTGGGGGCCTGTAAACCACCCCCATACTCACCACCTCCCTCTTCCCCACTGCCCATGAGACCCAGGGTCCTTTGGCCTCCCCCTCACTTGCCCTGCATTTCTGATTCCCTGATATTCTCCTTTATATAGAGTACAACCCCTCCCCCCTTTTCCACCCTGTCCTTCCTGAACAGTTTGTACCCTGGTATCTCCATGTCCCATCCTTGTTCCTGGTGGCACCATGTTTAAGTTACCCCCACAATGTCAAGGCCCTTGTTGCTGTTAGATCTGGGATCATCCTACCCAGACTTCTGGTGTTTGCCCACATGACCCTCCACCCCCCCCTTTCCTTCTCCCATCTTTCCACCCATCCTATATATTTTGCCCCGTGCTTCTTGCCTGTGTAGTAGTAGTAGTAGTAGTAAAATATTTTTTTATTCATTGACACTCGAGCTTCTAGCCCCTCCCCTTCCTCCTGCCCCATCAATATAGCTTCCTCTTGCACCCCCAACTATAGTTTAAATGGTAGTGTTTTTCAGCATAATCATCCAGCTTGCATTTAAGCACTGCTTTCCCCTCCCCATTTAGGTGCAGCCTATCCAGGGCATAGAGGCTATTGTCACTCCATGTTGAACCACAATCTCCTACCACTCCATATCCCCTCTGAGCACACCAACTTGCCAGCCAACTATTGAACTTATCTATACATAGATACATAGACGGTGTCGGCAGATAAGGGCCTATGGCCCACCCAGTCTGCCCATTTGAGCTTGTAAGTTCAGTTTGTTTTCCTAGAAGTCTGTTGCTCCTTACCCCTGACCTCCAGAATTCCATTATGTCTATCCCATGCATTCTTAAATCCCGTGATTGTTTCAGCCCCCACCACTTCCTCTGGCAGGGTGTTCCACTTGTCCACCACCCGTTCTGTGAAGAAATTCTTCTCATGTTTCCTCTGAATCGTCCTCCTCCAACTTCATCCCATGCCCTTTTGTCCTGGAACATCTTTTCACTTAAAAATAGTGTTTTCCTGCACCCTGTTCCTCCCTGTAAGATACTTGTATGTCTTTATCATATCCCCTCTCCCTCCTCTCTCTCCAGGAGTACATGTTCAGTTTCTTCAACCTGTCTTCATAGGGACTTGTGATGCAATCCATGCACCATCTTTGTTGCCCTCCTCTGAACCTTCTCTACCCTGTCTATGTCCTTATGTAGGTATGGTCTCCAGAACTGTACACTGTACTCCAGGTGGGGCCTCACTAGTGTCTTGTGTGGCGGAATTATGACCTCCTTTTCCTGCTGGTGATGCCCTGCCTATACATCCCAGCATCCTATTTGCTTTACCTGCTGCCTTGTCACACTGTTTCCCTACCTTGAGGTCATCAGAGATGACAACCCCAAGATCCCTTTCCTGCTTGGTGCATGCTATATCCTCACCCCCCAACTGATATATTGTGCCAGGGTTTTTGTGCCCCATATGCATTATCTTGCACTTCTTTGCATTGAATTTCAACTGCCAAACCCCTGACCATTCTTCAAGTTTCTGCAGGTCGCTTCTCATTCTGTCTACACCCTCTGGTGTGTCTACTCTGTTACAGAGCTTTGTGTCATCAGCGAACAGTGAAATTCTGCCTTCTAGGTCCTGTGCAATGTCACTGATGAAGATGTTGAATAGGACCGGTCCAAGCACTGATCCCTGTGGTACCCCACTGGTCACTTTTCCCTCTGTGGAGTGACAGCCATTTACCACCACCCTCTGTGTCCTGCCACCCAGCCAGTTACCTACGCACCACACTACTGTCCTGCCCACACCCATATTCCCCAGTTTGTGTAATAGTCTTCTATGTGGCACAGTGTCAAAGGCCTTGCTGAAGTCCAGATAGGCCATGTCCACTGCCCTCCCATGATCCACCTCCCTAGTCACCCAGTCAAAAAACTCAACGAGGTTGGTCTGACATGACCTCCCCCTGGTGAAACCATGCTGCCTTGGGTCCTGTAGTCCATTGACAACCAGATGTTCCACCAGTCTCTCCTTCAGTAGTGCTTCCATGATCTTCCCCACTATCGAGGTGAGGCTGACTGGTCTGTAGTTCCCTGCTTCCTCTTTGTTCCCACTTTTGTATAAGGGACTACATCTGCTGTCCTCCAGTCTTTGGGTACGTCCCCTGTTTCCAGTGATCAGCTAAACAGGATAGCCAGAGGTTCAGCCACCACCTCTCTTAGTTCTTTAAGGACCCTGGGGTGCACCCCATCTGGCCCCATTGCTTTATCAACTCTTATTACTTCCAGTTCCTTCAGGACCCTTTCTCATGTAAAGGGACTTGTGTCCATTTCTGCACCATTCTCACCCCTTGTACTCCCTTCAGACCCATTACCTTCCTCTTCCTCAGTAAAGACTGAGCAGAAATACCTGTTCAATATGTCAGCTTTACTGTTGTCATCCTCCACGCGGCCCCCATCCTCCCCCTTCAGTCTCACTATCCCTCCCTTTGTCTTTCTTTTTTCACTTATGTACCTGTAAAGTTTTGTCCCCTCTATCCACTGATTTTGCAATGTGTTCTTCTGTCTGAGCTTTGGCTTCCCTTTCTGACCTCCCTGCCTCCCTTTGCTTCTCCTGGTACTTGTCCCTATCCCCTTCTGCCTGTGTCTTTTTGTATTGCCTGAATGCAATCTTTTTGGCTTTCACTTTCTGTGCTACCTGTTTGGAAAACCATAATGGTCTCCTCTTCCTTTTCCTCTTGCTAACCTGCTTAATGCATAATTCTGTTGTTCTTGTAATCCCATTTAAAATACCCACTGTTCCTCAACCCCTGATTCCTGTCCCATTCCCCTTAATGCCTCTTTCAAGTATCTCCCCATTTTCCCAAAGTCTGCCCCCCTAAAATCCAGGATACGTGTTTTTGTGTGGTTTGGTTCTGCTCTTTCTGTGATTTTAAACCACAATGACTGGTGGTCACTGTTTCCCAGGTGCTCCCCCACTGTTACCCCCATCACACTGTCCCTGTTTGTGAGCACAAGGTCCAGTATTGCCTTCTGCCGAGTTGGTTCCATGACCAGTTGCTTGAGGAAGGCACCCTGAAGGGAGTCCAGGATAATCTTGTCCTAGTTGATGCTGCTGCTGGGATGCTCCAGTCCACGTCTGGAATATTGAAGTCTCCAACCAGTACTACCTCACCCTTGTCTGCCATCCTTTGGATGGCTAGCATCAGCTCCCTATCTGTTTCTTCCTTCCTGGGCTGGTGGTCTATAGACCACACCTAGTGGATGGCTGTCCCATTTTCCTTTCCAGCTTAACCCACGGTATCTCTCCCCCATTTTGTTCCTCCTGGATCTCTGTGGCCCTTATGTCATTTTTCACATACAGTGCCACTCCCCCTCCCTTCCTGCCTGCTCTGTCTCTTCCGAATATGTTGTAGCCAGGTATGGCCATCTCACAGTCGTAGTTATCATTACACCAGGTTTCAGTGATGGCCACAATGTCCAGGTCTGACTGTACCATGACAGCCTCCAGATCTTCCATCTTGTTGCTAAGGCTCCTGGCATTTGCACACATGGCTTTCCATGATTTGACATCCCTAGACTGTTTCGCTGTTCTACTCCAGCCCCTTCCTTGGTTGTCATTTATCCCTGGTTCTCCTTGCTGTCTGCCCTTCTGCTGAATTTTGCCCCTTTTCTGCTTATCCACCTCTTGGGCACTAATCTCCATCTTTTGCACACTGCTTTGCAGAGATAGCCACTCCTCTGGTTCACTGGTTCCACTGCTAGCTGTGGGGGGTGAGCAAGTAGGTACCCTCCTTGCTGGCCTGCCACCCCCCTTTGCTAGTTTAAATGCTTGTCAATGTAGCATTTAAACTTATCATTGAGTGCTTGGATTCCCCTCCAGGATGGATGCAGGCCGTCAGGCTTGAACAAACCTCCATCCCTCCAGGTGGGTCCCCAGTCACCAATGAATCCAAACCCTTCCTCACAGCACCAGTTCTTCAACCATGAATTAAAGTTCCTGGTGCATGCACTCCTATGGTCTCCCTTGCCTCTCACAGGTAGTACTTCTGAGAAAGTGACAGAAGTAGCTACTTGCTTGAGACCCCTCCCCAGTTTCCTAAACTCTTCCTGAACTTCCTTTGGCTCCCCATTTGCCAGGTCATTAGTACCTAGGTGGATAATGACATCCAGCTCACCCTCCCGTCTTGCCTTCCCAGTGATCCCCAGGATCTTCCTTCCATCCCTCCATGCCGTGGCACCTGGTAGGCACCTCACCTCCCTGTCCTCTCCCTCCTGTGTTCCTAGCTGGATCCCTCTTATGATGGAGTCCCCACCAGGATTCGCTTCCTCCTCCTCTGGGGTCCACTGCTTTCCCTGCTGAGGTCACCTCCTTGGCTAACCTCCACATCCTTTCCTTCCACTTCTCTGGGTACCTCTATTTGGTTGTCCTCATTTGCCAGCATGGCATATGAGTTCTTGAGTGGAATAGGATCTGGGATGTGCCTCTGCCTGACTGCTCTAACCCTCCCTGAGCCCACTGTCATCCAAGTGCTCCTCGTTCTCGGCATCCTTTGAGGCAGTTGCATTGGACTGGGTGGTCCCTGGATAGGGGTGATGGTACTCCTGACCCAGTTTACTTCCGCTCTGAGTCTGGCTACCTCATCCCACAGTCCAGAGAGATGCATGCAGATAGGGCAGCACCTCAGTGTCCAGAAGGTCTGCCTGAATATGGCTGCCCCACAGCCACTGCATTGCACCACTCCCCACATTATACTGCAATTCCACTACTTGTCTGTTATAAAAGGAGTTACATGGGGAGAAGACAGTACTTTGTTTTACCTCCATGCTGGCCCTTGGTACTGGAAGCACCTCAGAGAAAGACAGGGATTTAAAATCCAAGCTGCTGCAGAACCTAGCCAGTGCCATAAACCTTGCCTGCACCTCCATCACACTACTCCTTGCAAGATCATTTGTGTCTAGGTGAAAGATCAGATGAGTTTTCTCATCCATTTCCCTCCCCCTTGAGGGGATCCAATGCATGACTTTGGCTTCCATCATACATGGCAGTCATTCCACCCATATTTTATCCCCTCTGTCTTCTCCCCATGTAACTCCTTTTATAATAGAGTCCCCAACTATTAAAACCCTTTCTCCTTTCTCCTCCTGGGCACCTTGAGCAGCTCCTTTTCACCTCCACTTTCCCAAGTTTCCCCCATCCTTACCCTTGCTATCCCCCCGAAACATCTTGAGACCTCCTCCCTATCTTCCTCCTGCTCCTTTCCCTAGGCCCATTTCTGTTTTCTTGGCTCTCCAGTGCAGCCCTTTTCCCCTCCTGAACCTTTTTGAGACTTCCTCTCCCCATCCTGCTCCTCCTGCTCATCTCCCTGCCCCAATGCCTGGTTTTCTGGCTCATCTAAGGTGCTTCCGTCCCTTGTGTCTTGCTCCATTTGATCACCCCCCATGGATTTGCCCTCCTTTCCTTTTACACCTAGCTTCATTTCTGCTCCATGCCCCATTTCCCCATCCGTTCCTCCAGAAGTCCCCATCCACTGCATCTATGCTTCCTATCTGGCTTGTTCCTGCACAGTTTTTTTATTTTCCTGTCTTGGCTGTTTCTGCCCAGTTTTCACAGGTCCCACACTTGCTTCCCCCATCTGTGCCCCCATCTGTGCTTTTTTGCAGAGTCCAGATCCGGAGCCCCTGCTCCCCCCTGTTACCATTGAACCTCTTCCAGTATTATCTCTCCCTACCTGGACAACCCCATATGCCTGCCTGCTTTTATGAAAGCTCCCACATTTTGGGCTCCCCCTGCCAGGATGCCCATGTTCCCCCTGAGTACCCCCCATTTATTCTTCTCCTTATGCCGAAGGTTTCTGCACCTGGTGTAGTTTTGTAGGCTACCCAATGCTCCCTACTGTACCACTCCCCCAGCTGCCTTCGAATCCCCTCAACCTCCTCCCTAAGCTGCGACAACGGGTGGCACACTGGTCAACCCCCAAATTTCCAAGCCCAGTCAAGTACTATGGCCACCCCACACCCTGTGCACCCAATTACCCTCCCAAAGATGCCTGCTCTAGTGACGTGAGGTCCCTTCCCCATCATAGCATGTACCTTTAGTCAAGCCCCACTCGTAATGCACATACAGTCCCTCCCGATCCCCAGTGATCAGGCTACAAGTGGCTATATGCTTCTGTTAAATTCTCAGAAACAATACTTAACAATCCCTCACAGCTTGCAATTTCACATAACTTAACAATGCCTCCCAGCTTGCATATTCACATATGCAATCCCTCCCACACAGCATTTCATGGTTGTCAGTCCAAACCTAGAATCTCTCAAAAGGACAGAGTCCATAGGTTCCCTCCTAGTCCAGGCCACTCCTACCACTGACTCCTACCCCACTGGCTATTGAACAGAGGTTGAAGCTGGGGTGGGTGGTGTGGGAACAATTACAGCTCCTCTGCAGACCAATTTCAAAGTGGTTGGGCTTGTGTTTTTATAGCCCAGCCATGAGTGCAACCTTGGCGCTTTTCCCTCTCATTGGCCCAAAATCCCAAAATTTTCCTCGCAGCCTGTTTCCTCCCAGACTGCCCCAGCCCACCACTGTTGCTGACGCTGGGATTCTCACCACTGATGCGTCCTTTGATCTGCTACTCCGCCGATGGTGCTGCCCAAACTTCTACTGTCCGACACACTTCCTGCTCCAATGCCGCCTTCTGCAGCAAGCAGTTACAGCTCCTTTTGCAGACGAATAGCTTGGACATTTGTATTATAGATAATTGGACATTCTATGAGTAAGTTTGGGTTCTTATTACACAACCATTAAATGTAGTGTTGGTTACATTGCATTACTGGGATTTGTAGGTAGACAGTATCCCTCATGCTTTGAATGTGACATCTATAGAATGGCTTTTCTTGTAGGCTGTAATGTCAACACACAAATAGGAGATGAGATTACCCAAGGAGTTTACTTATTTTAGTTGTGGGCTGTGGATTTTGTTCTTATTTTGTTACCTTCTACAGTTTAGTGTTGTTGCTCAAGTCCTGGCATTTTACCAGGGTTTACTTTTGGGTTTTTTTCTTGTTCACCATGTTGTTTAGATAGGTTATTTATTTATTGAAAAGTTTTACTAAGAGGGCACACTGAGTAGAGTACTGCTCGATTCCATGTGTGTCCTGGGGGATGGGGAACATAGCAACAGGTTATTGTTTTTTGTCCTGTTGTTGTCTGATATTCTGTTCAGAAATCTTTAATAAAGTATATTAAGTTAAAAAAAAAAGAATCTTTGGCTCTTACACCAACTTTCCTAATTGTCAGCCATCTGCTGCTATCTAACTGTCTATCCCCCCAAAAAAAACAGCTGCCCCTCAATAGAGAAACTAAAGGGGAACTACCAGGTGTAAAAATGTTCTCCTTTGGATCATCGGGAATTGGTGACCAAAATCATCCTCTCTGTGTTTGACTATATGGACACTGTTTATGGCACTGCCTCTGCCTCTGCCTCCCTGTGCAAGTTAGACACACTTAGACACACCAGCACACCCCGCTATTCCCTTTATTCCTCTATATCAATCCCCTCTCTCTCTCTCTAACCACTGTCAGTCCTATTCCCTGTCCTTATTGCCAAGTACTGGCTTGGTTCCCTCACTTTCTCCCTCTCCTCTGTCCTGTATCCCACTTGCCCCTCCTTTCTGCTTCACTCCAGGGTATCCTGCTCTTTCTCCCTACCCCACGGTCGCTCTGCCATGGGTCAATCAGCCTTCTCCTATCATCTCCCCTCCCTCTGGAGTTGTCTCCACCCCTTCTTCTGACAGGCTTCTTCCCTCCCTACCCTCAAGCACTTACTAAGGCTCTCACCACCTGGCCCTTTCTCCTGCTCTCACGCTCCCCAACTAGTCCCATAGCTCTATCTGTAACTTATTGTTAATGTTTATTTTTTCTGCATATCCACTATTATGTAACTCATTTTGCTTTGCATTACTCCACAAAACAACTGCAAATGTTTGAAACTATGTATCTCTATGTTCTGTATAGCATTCAACTATACTTGTGTTTGTAACATCCAACCAGCTCTGTTTTCCCCTTCCGCCTTTCCCCTGGGTCACACCTGGAAATGAGCCTTGGCTCAATATGCCTTTCCTGGTTACCAAAGTTTTTAATAAATAAATAAAATAATACATTTTGGCGCAGCTCCAGTTCCAGCTAAGACCTGCTCGACATTGGAGGCCATAACAGTCCAGAAGCATAGAGTCTGCTCTACTGGTGGAGAAAGTGGAGGCAATGTTCACCCAACTCCTGGCTGAACTGAAAGATATCAAAATAAACAGTACATTAAATACTGAGCATATTACACAATTAAATGCTAGAACTGAAGCAGCTGAAGTTAAATTTGAGGCTACACAGAAAGTTCCTGTGATGATCTGAGGGCCCAACTATGCAAGCAAGAAACTACTATTTAGGCTATACAGCACAAATTGGATGATCTTGAAAACTGAAACCACTGGAATAATATACACTTTGTCAGCTTTCCAGAACAAGCTGAAATGGGGAATGTAGTGACTTTTCTACAGCATGTACTCTTTCAGGTTCTCCGGCTCCTGGGAGACCAATGTTCTGACACAGAGTGGGCCCACCAATCTTTAGCCTCTTCCCTGAAGGCCAGTGAATGTCCTTGGCCCATAATTGCTTGATTACTCCATTTTCTGGTGAAGGAAAGTATACTCTGCAGGCAAGAGAATTTGGCAGCATGGATTGGCAAGGGCATGTGATCATGGTGTTTCTGGACTATTCCAAAGACCTCACTGCCAGGAGAAGAGCATTTACCCAGGCCAGACAAGCCTTACACTGGGTGGGCATTCTGTTTACACTCCCATACCCAGCACAATTAAAACATATCCATAATGGAGTGGCCGAACATTTCCCAGCAAAGGCCACCAGAAACATACCCCACAAACAGTAGAGCTCGAGTGAGGCCTAGAGACAGCCTGGATTCCTCCCCTAGGAGGATGGACACATAGCCAACCCAAAATTTGCCCAGATCGGCTAGATCCCAGGGGACGGGACATGGTGATCACGTCGGACAACTGCCACCCAATCAAAAATGGTGCAGCAGGTGCTGAAGGCGATCACCTGACTGCCCTCTACACTGCACAGCCTCATGATCCAGAAGCATCTGCAGAAATTAGGTATCCAAGGCACCAGAGAATGATTTAGCCCCTTTTCTCTCTCCACCAATAGGTCTTCTCCACTCAGAGATCAATTGACCTGTACCTCACCTTCCAGAATCCATGAGCCACCAGAGGTCACTGAACCTGAACTCCCAACAGATGCTGAGAGGTTCACCAAAAACCAGCCTCAGCTAATAGCAGAGGAGATCTCTCCAGTGACTCATCCACACCAGCAGCCCACAGAAAGCCCCTTGAAGGACATACTGGATGACTCGGTGAGCCCTCTCATAGAGTTCTTTCCTACTCCACAGCTAGAGACCTGAATTGCTCTGCTGATGCAGAGATGGAAGCTGTTAGCCACAATTTTCACAGCTTACCAAAGTTGGCATGTAAGTACCACCCTAATCTGAGGCTTGGTGTATTTATTTTAGCTGTGGATCTCAAGGCCCACGTGCAGCTCTGCAGGACAATTAGCTCTTCTTTGGCTGCTTTATAGTCCCTGGTTTATGAAATGCACTTATGCAGACTACATTACAAGTACTAGCCTCATTGTTTAGTTTCAGCAAGCAACATTATTAAGCAAGGACATTGTGTAATAATGACTGCTAATGGACCTGTGCCTAATGCTCTGAAACTGTTTATTCTGGGGCTCCTTAGTTAATAATTTCTCTAGCTCATATATATATATATATATAACTTGTAGCATTTGTTTAAATGGGAGGGGACTAGGCCGTACTCCTAAAATGCAGGGGTAAATACAGATGTTCACTTTATTGGATACAGGGTTTCAAAGCAATTCATCCTTATTACTAACTCCAGGCAGAGAATGGGAAAGTTTGTTTCTCACTAAATATGCAGGAACTTCATGATTACCCTAGTGCAGTAGAGATCCGACTTAACCTTACCCTTGACCTATCTTCCTTAGAATTGAGACCAAGCTAGTCAGGTCTAAACACAGATTGCAAGGCAGCTGGTCTCAGATATAGTGGATGGCACCTGATACCTGGTTGTGTGTGTTATACCAAGTATGCTACACATTTGAACATTTCTGGCCTGTTTACTGGTTTCTTTCCTGAACACAGGTCCCCCTATTATTCCCCTTCCCCATCCTTTTGGTTTACAATCCCCTTTTTCCCCACTCTTATCTCCTGCTATCTCTAGGTAATCTCTACAACTTTTAGTTCAAATGAGGCCTTTTCCCCCCTTCTTAATGTTTACTGCCCTTTCCTCTTTCAATAAATGACTAGACTGGGAAGTCAGTGCAGCAAGCTCCTCATGCTTGACATGAGAGTAAACATGATGTGCCAGAGCTTATCGAATCAGTCGAATGCATAGACACAGGTGCTGGCTTCAGCAGCTGCCCCCTCACTAAGGATGTAGACCAGTGAAATGGTGATGCAACCACAGCGACACCCCAATGGTGAAGGACTTTGCATTGATGAGGATTTCACCATGACCAGACTTTGTGTCGATGGGGGATATGCACCTAACTCCACTGTCTGCGCAACATGGAGTTAGAAATCTTAAGTAGGGGGTGTGAGGGGGTGCACAGGGGGTGCACAGCCCTCCCATTGATGTGATTGTGTGTGGTGGTCTGTGGTGGCGAGTTGCGGGTCATTGTCGGGATGCATCGGTGGTGGCAATGTTGGTGGGATCATATCACTGTAGTGGTTGTCAGTGAAGTTTCTGTCACCATGGCAACATGGCACCTAATAAGGATCCACCATGACTGAGTTGCAGATAAGGTATTATTATTGGCTTAAATGATTCTGCACCAGTGAACAGCTCCATAGCACCCTCTGTATTTATGGCTCTTTTAACAGCCTGTATAGTGAGGAATTATGAAGCTGCAATAGCCACCTGGTAAGCAATGTAGCCAGACTTAATTCCCAATACATCCTTCAGGAAAGGCTTCAGGGTCGAGCCCATCATTTGTCAGGTCCTACTTGTACTCCCTCTCAGCATAACTCTCCATTTCCCTCTTCTATCTGACCCCCCCCTTCCACCTCCATTTTGTCTGCTGCCTTCAGACTGTCTCAGTATACAGGCACTTCTTAAGGGTCCAAGCTGTTTCTTTCCATCTTGATGTTCATGAAGGCAACTACATGATTACTGAGAAAATAGACCACACACATGGATATACATCTCACTACCTGGTATTTTTTAGGAAATATAGAGGCACACCCCTCCCTCAGTGTAGCTATGGGGGTGAACTGGTCATTTACCCATTTGCCCGGATCTGGGGACCGTTATGTCATATTCCAGTTCTGCTCCTATTTTTGTTTTTCTTTTGACAACTAGGGAAATATGGATGTAAGCCCCTTGTCCTTAGATTGGCTTTTCTACAGGAAGAAGTATACTTTTTTTTCTCGAAAATACAAAATCACACATGAGATCCAGCAGTGCTTTGCCTACTAGTCACACTCAGTGGGGACCTAGAGACCATGAGGTGTCAGTTGACACCTGGTCACGATCTCAGTTCCCATGCACACTGTGACTGAACACTTATTATTTTACTACTAGGTACCCTAATACAAGTATGTCTTCAAGTCCATTCCTGTGTGAGGACCATGTTCAGTTTATAGTTGATTGACTGATAATTGATAAAATTTTGTTTTTATCCAGGATACAAATTGATAGGATTTTACTCCTATTTTCAACAATGTCCTGTACAACACAAAAATACAGTTGAAAACAGACAGGGACTGTACACACTTTACAATTGTTACAATAGTTGACTATCTTGAATTTGTTAAGTATTGTTACAGTGAGTCACTAACTTACATGAGCTTTCCAGGTTGTGGCACCTCCAGAGCAGGCAGTATGGGGAGGATGGATCTCTAAGGGTACTAGTCTCTCCTACCCACCTTGCTTATTTAGACATTATATTACCTCCTTGCATTATGGTCATAGTCTGCTACCACTTGCATAAGCTCTTAAAGCCTCCAAAATGACCGATATTAGATGCCATAGCTGGAATGTTAGGGGACCAAATTCCCCTGTCAAGCTCAAGCAGATTTTAAACTAGCTCTGTAAGATGCACACACAATTGGCTCTCCTCCAGGAGAAAAACAATGTCTATAGGTGGTAACTGAATGGACCAGCCAAGCTCTGGATGTACTGAATAGCCACCAAAACAAAAAAGACTGTGCTAAGGCAACGCAAAGCTAAAGAAGCCATGCTGACTTATCTAATTCAAAGCACTTCATTAAGACACATAGTGAGGCATAAACACTTGTTATGTACTAACACATAACAAGGCATCCTTGAGAAAGAGCAAAAGTGGTTCTCGAAAATATTTGGCAGTGTGCGGGAGTGCTCACTTTGTGTCTTAATAAAGTGATTTGAATCATACAAGTCAGCGTGGCATCTTTTGCCTTGTGGTGCTTTAGCATAGTCATTTTTGTTTTGTTTGCCTCCTCCAAGGGATCAAACTTACGCATCTTGAATCCCAAAATTGGCTAAAGGGTGGTAAGGACAAGAATTACACAGCTCCGCCAGGTCTAAAAAAGGAGATGTATGTATAATAGTCCATAAAACCATCAACTGGCATCTGAAGAAAACAGCTCAGAATGCAGATGGGCACTGGATCCTGGCTTTCTTTCACACCTCTCAGGGCCCTCTAGTGGTGGGAAACGTATATGCTCCCAGTACTGACCTGCCTCAGTTTTTTCACTAAGTAGAAGCCCAGGTGGCAGCATTTAATTTTTTTTTATTTTTATTTATTTATGAAATTCTCGGATTACAAATACCTTTGAGCAGAAACTGCTCATTTACAAAGGTTCCACGTCAAAGGATGAGGGTCAACGTACATACAGAGGTAGTAAAAGAATGCACAATAAACAACCAAAAACAACTAAAAGAAAAAATAAAGATACTCAGTTATAACATACTTTGAGATAATATTCATAAAACGAGCAGCTTGAGTAGGCAGCTGGCTGCGGTAACAATAATAGAAAGAGGGCACCATAGGCAGTTAGTTTTGCAGGCATGCATCGAGAGGAAGTTGGCAGGCTAATGGGCCACTGTCCGATGGTAGTGGAAATGTCTTGTACCAGTGGAGATGTGAGCAGGAAAGGAGTCACAAGGAAGGCCCAGTGCCAGAGGGAATGAGATTGGGAAAGGGCGGGCTGTGAGACATGAGTGAGCTGGGAGGTGTTTAGAGAGATCTCTGTTCAACAAAGCAGTCACATTGAGTGGTAGAGGTGAGGTAAAGTTTGAGATTCCTTTTGAAGGGTCCAAGTGTAGTAGAGGAAAGTGATTCTTTATTGAGGGAATTGAACCATTGAGCAGCTCTATAGATAAAGGACTGTTGACCCATGGAGGTACGACATCTGGGAACCTGAAAGGTTAGAGATTGGGCACCACGTGTTTGTTGAGTGCCACTGTAGGTAGTAAGGAGTGAGCTAACACCAGGTGGCATGAGACCAAGGAGAATCTTTTTGGTAAGTAAGCAGGTCTGGTATTGTATTCTGCTGCGTAGTGGTAGCCAGCTGGCCTGTGAATAGAGGTCACAGGTGTGAGTTAGTCGGGCTGCACCTGTCAGTAGTCTACAGGCTTTGTTGAGAGCAACTGAGATCCTCCGGAGGGCACTTGTTGGGGCAGAGCCATAGATGGCAAGGTCGTAGTCAATGATAGAGGTGACAGAGCTGTAGATAGTTTAAGGGCATCCGCAGGCATACAGTGCTTGTGTTTGTGTAGTAGTCCAATCCGTATATTGGCGGTCTTGGCAACAGTGTCAATATGCTGAGTGTAGGAGAGGGTACTATCCAGGGTAATACCAAGGTACTTGAACTCCTTGACATGTTCGAGTGGGTTCCCAACGTGGTTCTTGATGGTGAGGGACAGAGAGTTGTGCCTGCTCTGTCGGTTACAGAAGGACATGGCTTTAGTCTTGCTGTGGTTCAGGACAAGTTTATGAGAATTGAACCAGTCTTCGATGCGATTGAAGTTGAGCTGCAGCTGGATTCAAGGACTGTAATGTCATGGTGGCTGGAAAACAGGACTGCATCATCTGCGTGATAGTAATATTTTTGGTGGCAGGCACTGGGAGATTGTTGATGAAGAGGAGAAGAGTAGAGGCCCAGAATAGACCCCTGGGGGACTCCGGAGCAGACCGGTTTTCATCTGAAGAGATCCTGAAACTTTACATGTTGGATCCGATTATCAAGGTAGCTGAACCATGGAAGGGCATCGCTGGAGATCCCAATGGAGGACAGTTGCTTGAGCAGTAGGGGTGGTTAACTGTGTCGAATGCCTTGGTAAGGTCTATAAATACTGCCCTCCACAATTCCCTTTGTCAAGCGTGGCATGGATGAAGGTTGTAAATTCCAGTAGTGCAGTGGTGGTGCTGTGCCCTTTTCTGAAGCCATGCTGCTCTGGGCACTGTACATTGTACTTATCCAGGAATTCAGCTAGTTGGTCCGACACTATTCGGCTCCAGCGCTTTGGATAGTGGGGGAGGTGAGATAGGTCTGTAATTGGTGTGCAGTGTCTATCTCACTTTTGTGAACCGTGTGACAGTGGCTTTCTTCCAGAGAGAGAATAAGCCCCAAACTAAGCGAGAGTTAAAGATCTTTGTAAGTGGTTCTAAGATTTTGTCGAGGACTTGTGCCAGCAGTTTCAGGTCAAGGGAGTCACCACTGTACCCTTGTTTGCCAATGGCCTTTTGAATGTATTTTCTAGCTACTTGTGGTGGGACCTCCTTAAAAAAAAAAACTTTGGGGTTGTACATTCTAGTTGGGGGGTAACTTGGGAGGAGCTGGTGGGGAGGTCGTAAAAATTTGGTGGAAGGACACTGTCCAGGTTTGTAAATGCATTATTAAAAGTGCTGGTGATGATACCTAGGTCGAGTGTAGGAGTGCCATGAAGGTTGAGCATAGTGGGTGGTGCTTTAGGATCCTTGCCTGTGAGTTCTTTCATGTTGTTCCAGAATTTGTTTCCCTGGCCCCAAGAGTTGGTCAGAGCCTCTTTGTAATAGCTGCGTTTAGCATTCCCTATTCTTCGAGTGCAATCATTTCTGGCTGCTTTGTATAATTGTATGTTTACTTGCGTCGGAGTTGCACGAGCACAATGCCAGAGGTGGTCTCTGTGCTTGAGCAGAGTTTAAAGGTCAGTAGTAACCCAGGGGCTGGTCTGTCCTTTGACCTTCATCTTTTTCACTGGTGCATAGATGTCACAGGCTTTGCTGAAACGTTTGATAAATAGGTCCAGAGCTTTGTTGGTGTCATTGAGGGAGTCAAGCACTGCCCAGTTCAGCCTGGTTAGATGGGATTTTAACAGCTGGAGGTGCCCTTGTTTGATAACCCTGGCATAGATAAGCTTGGGAGGGGGCTTGTGGTATTTGTTTGACCAGGAACAGATGACAGGCGAGTGGTCACTTTTTGTATCCGGGAGTACAGAAACATTGAGATGCATTCAGGGTGGTTAGATAGAATCCAGTCTAGAAGCGTAAGGAGCCTGTCCTATAGTTACACCTAGTGGGGGCATTGACCAGTTGAGTGAGGGATGTGGCCAGCTGCATCCTTATAGGAAGCGGCCTCAGCGGAGAGCCAGTTAATGTTAAAACACCCATGATTATGGTTTCAGAATTATGTTGCTGGACCCTAGATATTACATGATGCTATGGAAGCCAGCAGCCTGGTCTCTTGGGGGTAGGTAAACCGAGATGACAGTGAGTTCCTGTTATGTGCACCAAGGAGGATTTTGATTGTGAGGACCTGAGAGGAGTTGCTCAGGCTGGGGATGGGATGATGTGACCCATAAGGGTATCCTTAAGATAGATGGCAGCCCCACCCTGCTTAGCAATCCTGTCTTGCCTGAAAATGCAGTAGCCAGGGATAGAGACTGAGGTATCAGGGATTTTAGGGTTTAGCCATGTTTCCACAACTGAGAGGACATCAGGGTTGTGCTGTAGGATCCATGTTTGGAGGGAGTCAAGTTTGTTGAGGATGCTGTAGGCATTGATGGATGCCATGGTGAGTGTCCCTGTCCTTCTGCTTGGTGCCACTGCTGGCTGCCCAGGTGGTCCTGGGTTGGGGTGAACATTTCCTGAGAGCAGAAGTAGCATACGGAGAATTTGTAGGAGAAAGGATTTCAGCATCTTGTAGATATCTGGTGGTTAAGTCATAAGCCAAAAGAAATTATCAATAGCTGAGGTCCAGAGTCACAGAATGTGTTAGAATTCCTGCAGGTGATGAACTGTGCCTGTGCATATGCAGGATGTGAAATCCTTTTGTCTGCATGCTTCTTTGTCATTCAAAGAGGTTGTTGAAAAGCCAACATACAGATCATGGAGCAGGTCAGACGAAAATGTGGATTCAAGCAGACCTAGAGTCACTGAGTTTGTCAGACTTAATTGCTTGACTTATGTTTTGCTTGGGATAGCTTCCAATAAGTTGATTTTTAAATGAAAAATGCAGATACCTGGTTGTGATGTTTTGCAGAAATCCAGTTCAGGAGACTTTCACGGATGTAGTGAGCAAGAATGGTGTAGTTACTCCAAGCAGAAAACCATGTAAATCCACAAAAACTAAGCTACAGACACAGACAAGCAGCCACTACAAACATACCTCCAGCATAAACTAATTTACATTAATTTAATTTAATTATTCCAGTGCTCCTCTGTTGCTAGGAGGGAACTTTAATTTAACATTAAAACCCACTATGGATAGAAGTCATGGCAGACCAGAACCCATAGACTGGCCTTAGGGGCTCTTAAACTCTGGATGGAGGATCAAGCCCTATCAGATGTATGGTGTATCCACAATTATAGGCTCTGTGATTATACCTATCAGTCAGTCGTCCATGGTACTTACAGTAGTCTGGATATGTGGCTTATCTCACAACACCTTATACCTATAACAAGCAATGCACACTTAACTCCCTTAGCTATTTCAGATCATGCTCCCCTTCAACTAGCTCTGATATATGGGGCCTCCCTCAAATCCCTCAGCTTTAAGATGGATCCTCTTTTACTGTTGGCTCCACAGTTTGAGCCATGGTTAAAGGACACCACTGAGGAGTTCTTAAAAATAAATGATACAGGAGACACTTTCATGTCTGCTTTTAAAGCCATGATCAGTGATGCAGTCATAGCCTATTCAGCTTGCCATAGGAAAAAAGAGAAGAAGAGCTAGCTGACCTGGAGAAACTAATGGCCCAAAAAGAATCTCTTTACAAAACCAACCCCAAAGCCCAGGTCAATTCCCCACCATATCATATTTTAAATATCTGTCAAGAAAGAAATACCCTAACAGCCAGGAAAGCAGAACTGGCCATCTTGAGACTAAAACATACATTTTTGGAAGCGGGTGAAAAATGTGGCAAATTACTTGCTTACCACCTTAAGAAACAACAATCTAAGAGAGAAATAGCTTCCCTATGTAATACCACAGGACAATGCTGCCATGACAGAATTTTACAAGAACCTGTACTTATTTCATTTCATTTTTATTTTATACTGGAAAAGCATGTGGGCAAATTGCCCATTTACACAAGCGTCCAGTTGTCCAGATTATAACAGAAGTAGATAAACACAATTTGTAACAAACACATGGTTATAAATATACACTGAGGGACAAATGTATAAAGCAGGACAAACTAGGCACAAGCATAGGGTGAATTATATACATTGTACGAACACAGTTTCATACAATATGGGACAAAAGCAAAATGGCTTATGTACAGCAACCATAAATTTACAGCAAGACTGTACAATATGTACATATTTAATAAGGTGAACCTAAGGGGAAGGGTCACGGACTTAGAAGGGGAAGGAGATCTGTAACCACTCCCGATTCTAAAAAAATGGCAACCTTTCTGTCAACACTTAACCTTCCTAAACTGGACTGGGAACAGGCCAACCCTTTAGATCTCCCAATTACTCAGGAAGAGCTCTGTACTGCCATTCAGAACCTGAACCCTAAAAGAGCTCCAGGGGGTGTCGGACTCCCTGTTGAACTCTTATCACATTCTAGCTTCTTAGATATCTCCCAGTACTGGAACAGCTATACTCTGAAATACACCATACCAGGTTCCCCCCCCTACCAATACCATGGCAATGATCACAGTACTCCCTAAATACATGAAGGACCCCGAGATGCCAACTAGCTATTGCCCTATATCATTGATTACAGTGGATAGTAACATTTATGCTAAAGGTATGGTGGGTAGATTGGAGACTCTGCTACCATACCTGCTCCACCCTTCACAGAAGGGCTTTGTCAAAGGGCATTTAAGTTTAGACCATATCTGTACTTTAATAGATCTTATGCATCTAGCTGGGGATATTCCCAATTTATCCGCTGCAATTGCTATAGACTTTGAAAAGGCCTTTGACTTGGTGGAGTGGAGTATATCCTTAAAAATATAGAACATAGAAACACAGAAACATAGAAATTGTTGACAGATAATGACTGCTAGGTCCATCTAGTCTGCCCAAAAGCCTTATATTAGTTTGTGACCTTTGACCCTAACTAGCAAATGGCTTTTCACCCCTCCTTCCCACCACTAAGGTTCCCCTATGCCTGTCCCAGGCATGAATCCCCCACTGTGCTCACTCCCCACCACCTCCTGTGGCAGTCTGTTCCATGTGTCCACCACCCTCTCTGTGAAGAAAAATGCTCTTACATTTCCCATTAACCTGCCACCTTTCAATTTCATATCATGCCCCCTTGTTCTTGTACAACTTTTATATTGGAAGATGCCTCCCTCCTGCATCTTGTTTATGCCCTTAAGGTATTTGAATGTTTCTATCTGTCATCGAGGCACAGGTCAGGAAGCATAGGAAAACCAGAAACAGTTTCAAAATTCACAAATAGTGTTTTATTTTTCTCAGAAACAGCAAAATAAAAAATAAAACATTATTCAGTATAACTATTTACAAAGGCAGCACAAATGAAAAACATAAACTTGTCTTCTGAGGGTATCACATAATTCCAAGTTTCAGACTGTCACTCTCCTTGTCTCTCTAGCAAAAGCATCGCTGCTCTTTTTTTAAGTCTTTGTCTGGGAACTCATTAAGAGAGCCTGCTTCTTACAGAATTTTCTTGTAAGTTTACAGAATGTTCTTGTCAGTTTTGCTCCTTGAAGATGCAGCAAAACAGTACATGGTGTCCCAGAACTGACTTATTATTGAGAACTCTGCAAAGGGCTTAAAAACTGCACCTCAGGTTAACCAATTGAGTTCCAAATAGCTTTTTGCAATCATTTCAACAGTATAACTACATACAGTTTTAAACAAAGGGATCCCAGTATCAAATACAGTTTTGCACACAGATTCACGTATATTTTTTATAACTGGAAATATGCAAGGGGGAAGAAAGGACAGAACAGTAAGTGAAGGCAGAGAGAGAGAGAGAGAGAGAGAGAGAGAGAGAGAGAGAGAGTGAGAGGCAGAGAACTGCAAAACCGTTGGAGAGATCAGTTCCTAGGTCTCACATGAAAATTTGGTTGCACAACCAGACAGTGAAAAGACAGAAAAGAAGAGGATAGAACAGAACCCTGTGTTTAAACTCTTTCTGCATAACAAATGGGGTAGGGCCTTATTCAACCCTGTCACACTATCATGCCTCTCCAATCCCTCTTCTCCTCCAATGAGTACATATTGAGGTCCTTTAGTCTCTCATCATGTTTTATGGTGCAGGCCTTGTACCATTTTAGTCATTCTTCTCTGGACCTCCTCCACCCTGTCAATGGCCTCCAGAATTGCAGTTATACCTTAGGTGAGGTCTCTCTAGTGTTTTATACAATGGCATCACCACCTCCCACCTTCTGCTTGTGATACCTCTGCCTATGCACTACAGCATGTCACTGGCCCTCCCTGCAGCCTTAGTACTCTGCTTAGACACTTTTAGGCCATCAGACATAATACACTCCAGGGCCCTTTCTTCCTTGGTGATCAGCAGCAACTCCCTTCCATCCTGTAGCTCTCAGTAGGGTTTCCTCTTCCCAGGTGCATTATTTTGCACTTCTTGGAACTGCACCTCAGTTGCCACACCTCACACCATTTTCAAGTTCCCTCAGGTGTCTACTCATTCTCTCCACCCTATCTGGTATATCCACCCTGTTGCAGATCTTGGTGTCATCTGCAAACAGGCAGACCTTTCCATTTAGTCATAGAAATATAGAAACATAGACTTTGACGGCAGATAAGGACCACTAGGCCCATCTAGTCTGCCCATTTCCCTACCTACAGGATAGGCCGCAGATCCTAGTTAACCAACAGCCTATATCTTCCTGTCCCCCACAAGAATTGCCTTATGTCTGTCCCATGCATTCTTGAATTCTCCCACAGTTTTAGACCCTCACAACTTCCTCAGGAAGGCTGTTCCATGCATCCACCACCTCTCTGTGAAATAATACTTCCTCACATTGCCCCTGAACCGCCCTCCTTCTATCTTTAAATTGTGTCCCCTTGTTCTTGCAAGTCTCTTTTTCTGAAAGATGCTACCCTCTTGGACTTTGTTGATTCCCTTGAGGTACTTGAAAGTTTCTATCATGTCCCCCCTCTCCCTTCTTTCCTCAAGGGTATACATATTAAGCTCCTTTAGTCTCTCCTCATACGGCCTCTCTTGCAGACCCTGCACCATTTTAGTTGCCCTCCTCTGGACTGCCTCTATCCTGTCTATGTCCCTTGCGGAGATGGGGTCTCCAGAACTGGACACAGTATTCCAGATGGGGTCTCACCAACTGTCTGTACAGAGGGATAACAACTTCCTGTTTTCTGCTGCTGATGCCCTCCCTATACATCCTAGTATACTCGGCCCTCCCTACTGCCTTCTCACATTGTTTACAACCTTAAGGTCATCTGATATGATTACCCCAGGTCCCTTCTCCTGTTTTGTTGTTGTTACTACCTCCCACCCATTGTGTATTCTTCCCTGGGTTCTTGTTTCCCAGGTGCATTATTTTGCACTTTTTGCATTGAATCCTAGCTGCCATACGTCTGACCATTCCTCCAACCTTGCCAAGTCCCTTTTCATCCTTTCCACGCCTCCTGTGTATCAACCCTGTTGCAGATCTTTGTGTCATCTGCAAAGGTATACTTTTCCTTCAGTCCCTCTGCAATGTCACTGATGAAGACATTAAAAGGACTGGACCCAATACTGAACCCTGCGATACCCCACTAGTAACCGCCCTTTCTTCAGAGTGGACTCCATTTACAATTACCTTTTGTGTCCTGTTGTCCAGCCAATGTTTTACCCAGGCTACCACCCTGGGGCCCACTCCCAGGCTAGTTAATTTGACAAATAATCTTTTGTGTGGGCTACTACAATGTCCCTAATGAAAACATTAAACAGGACTGGCCCCATGACTGATCCCTGAGGTACCCCACTGGTCACCCCCCTCTCCCCAGATTGAATCCCATTTACCACCACCCTCTGCATCCTGTCTTGTTAGTCAGTTCCTAAATCAGTTTATCATCTTGTGCCCCATGCCTAGACTATCCATCTTGTTAACCAGCCTTTTATGTGGGACAGGGTAGAAGGTGTTGCTGAAATAGAAAAAGGCAATGTGTCCCCCCCCCGATTTACTTCCCTTGTCACTCAATCAAAAAATCTATCTGATTTGTCTGACATGACCTTGCTGTTGTGAATCCATGTTGTCTTGGATCCTGGACACCTCTGGATTCCAAGTGTGCCATTATTCTTTCTTTAAGCAGTGCCTTCATGATCTTACCCACTACTGAGGTGAGGCTGACCTGCCTATAGTTTCCTGCCTCCTCCCTACTCCCACTTTTGTGTAGAGGACTACACGTGTCCTCTCCCAGTCCTCTGTAACCACTCCTGTGTTGAGTGACTCCGTGAACATGGCTGCCACAGGTGCAGCTAGCTCCTTTCACAGCTACCTTAATATCCTCAGGTGTATGCCATCTGGTTCTATTGCTTTGTCCACCTTCAGTAATGTGAGCTCCTCCAGGACTCTCTCCACTGTGAATGGACTTATGTTTACCTCTCCCCCCCTCCTTCATGACTGTTACCCAGCTGTGGTCCTTGATCCTTTCCTTCTTCAGTGAATACTGAACAGAACTACATGTTCGGGATTTCTGCCTTTTCAATGTCTACCTCATTATGCTCCCAGCTCCCCTATATCCCCTTTGACTCTTACAATCCTCCCCAGCCTTCCTTCTTTCACTGATGTACCTATAGAATGTCTTGTCCCCTTTCTTCACCATCTCTACTAATCTTTCTTCGGTTTACACCTTTGCTCTCCTTATAGCTTGCCCTGCTTCCCTTAGATTCCTTAGGTACACCTTTCTCTCTTCCTCCCTTTGTGTTGCCTTATATTTCCTGAAACCCGCCATTTTGGCCCTTACCTTGTCTGTCACCTGTCTCAAGAACCATAGTGGTTTCCTCCTTTTCTTGCCCTTGTTTACCAACCTGATGTATTGGCTCATCACTTCCTCAATGGCTCCCTTCAGGTGTTCCAATTGCTCCTCATCTCCCCCTATTTCCATTCTTGCCAATGCCTCTTTGATACAAATCCCCATTTTAGCAAAGTCTGGCCTCCGAAAATCTAAGACCATTGCCTTCATGTGACTAGACTGTGTCTCTGTCCCTATGTTAAACCACACTATGTGATGGTCGCTGTATCCCAGTTGACCTTCCACTTGGACGTATGTGATTCTATCCCCATTAGTCAGCACCAGGCCCATAATTGTCCCATCTCTTGTGGGATCAGTCACTAGCTGTCTTAGGGTTGCTCCCTGTAGGAAATCCAGGATACCTCGGCTCTTCATTGAAGCTGCCACCGGGATGGTCCAGTCCATGTTCAGGATACTGAAAACACCCAGCAGTAATACCTCACCTTTTGCTGGCATTGCATGAATTTGATCCCCTAGGTCCCTACCAACTCTTCCCCCTGTGCTGGAGGCCTGCAGATCACCCCTGCATGGATTGCTGTGCCATTGCCTGGCTTAAGGGTGACCCACAGTGCCTCATCATCCCCCTGTGTCCCCAGTACCTCCATTGCCTTTATATCCTTTCTAATGTACATGGCCACCCCTCCCTTTTTTATCCCCCATCCCTTCTGAGCAGAGCATACCCTGATACACTGATGTCCCAGTCATGACTTGTGGTGTAGTAAGTCTCTATAATTGCTGCTATATCCAGTTCTTCCCCCACTAACAGTGCCTCCAGGTCTGGGATGTATTCCCCAGGCTGCAGGCATTTGTAACCATGGCTTTCTATGTTCTGCTGTCTATCTGCTCTCTACTCATGCCTTTGCTGCATTGCTTCTTTCCCTCCCCCATTCCTTCTTTTTATGCTGCCTTCCTACATGTGCCTTTCTCTCTATATCTGATTTAAGTGATACTGTCAGCATCTTGCCTTCCTGCTTCTCATTTCTGGCTTCTCTATCTTGTTGTGGTGGGCTGCTAGAGTCTTCTGGTTTTCGTTGCCCCCTTTGCTAGTTTAAACACTTAGCAACAAAGCAATTAAACTGCTCATTTAGGACTGCTTTCTCCTTCCTGGACAAATGCAGCCTGCCACTTGAGTACAGGGCCACATCATTCCAGATGGGTCCCCAATGAAGTCATACCCTTTCTTGCTACACCAGCACTTCAATCATGCATTGAAGCTTCTGATACGGACACTCCCATCCTCCTCCCTGCTTTGGGCTGACAGCACCTCCAAAAATGTCATGGAGCTTGCTATCTTGCCTAGCTGCCCTCCCAGCTCTCAGAAATCCTGCCGCACCTGCTCCATGCTTGTCCAGTCCTTGGATAGGTCATTTGTTCCCAGGCAACAATAACCTCCACACCCCTCTCATTGCCACTGCCTTAGCAATCCTCTGGATCCACTCTCCCTCCCTCTGAGCCATGCCTCCTGGAAGGCACTTAATCTCCCTTTCCTCCCTGCTGTTCTTGCCCAGATCCATTCCCCAGACAATTGGGTCCCCATCAGGAGTAACTACTTCCCATGAGGTCTTCTTCTTCCCCACACCAGGTTTCCCTTCTGGTGGACTCTCACATCCTCCCTGGTCTCAGCCTTGGTTTCCCTTACAGGGCTCGCCTGCTCCTCCAAGACAGTGTAGCAGTTCTTAAGCTTGATCAGATGGGGGATGCGTATCTGTGCCCCCTGCCTGAACCTCGCTGAGCCCACAGTAGTCCATCCTGCCTGGGCAACCGCTGTGGCAGTGTCTGGTGACATGGTGGCATCTGAGTAGGGATGAAGGTCTCCAGTACTTCTGCCAGCTTGGCTCAGAGACTGGCAACCTCCACTCTCAGCCCAGAGAGGTGCCTGCAAATGGGGCAGCTCTGCAGTACCCACAATTTTCTCCTGAAGACTGCTGCTCCATACCCAATGTACTGCACTACTCTCTGCATCTTACTCTTCAGCTATATTCCTTCCCCTTTTGCTCTGTGTTTGCTCCTTATCCTGGTCAAGTTTTTTTTTTTTTAACTTACCTATCCTCCTATCCTTGCTGCCTGCTAGGTGTGTTCTGATCTACTGAATGATCCTCCCCTTGTAATTGCTGCCTATATATCTGAGGGTTTGCTCATTGTACTGCCCCCTCAAATACCCCTGTGCCCTTAAGAAGATGTGGCTTGATGGATGCATATAAAAGCGGAACAACCCTGGGGTGGGAGGATGGGAGGAGTCTGGTTAGTGTTAATGCCTGTAGGTTTTAGGGCCCCATTTATTACAGCAATTCAGGCCATACACTCAGCCCTTCAGGCACAAGTCCTCACTAATACCATGTTTTCCACTCCCTTGTCTTTAAAGAGGGGCACCAGGCAAGGATGCCCTCTCTCCCCCTTATTATTCTTTCTGGCACTAGAACCATTAGCAGCTGTGATACCACAACACTTGCATATAACAGGCATTCAAGCTGGTAATGATCAATATAAAACTCTGTTATACACAGATGATCTCTTAGTCCTGATCATAGATACATACATACTGTAGATACATCGACTTTGACGGCAGATAAGGACCGCCAGGCTCACCTAGTCTGTCCATTTTCCCTACCTGCTGCAAAAACCAAAGACCCTACTTGATATCTGACTTTGTTCTCCTACCTTTCACTAGGGTACTCCTATGCCTGTCCCAAGCATTTTTGAATTCCCCTACCAAAATTGCTCCCCCCCCGGAAGTCTGTTCCATGCATCCACCACCCATTCTATGAAGAAATAATTCCTCATGTTACCCCTTAGCATACCCCCTTCCAGCCTCATATCATGACCCCTTATTCTTGAACATCTCCTTTTCTGAAAGATGCTACCTTATTTATGCCCTTGAGATATTTGAAGGTCTCTAACATATCCCCCTCTCTTTTCTCTCCTCCAGAATATACAAATTGAGGTCCTCCAATCTCTCCTCATATGACTTTTGATTCAGGCCTTGCACCATTTTTGTTGCCCTTCACTGAATAGCCTCTACTCTGTCTATGTCTTTACGGAGATGTGGCCTCCAGAACTGGACACAACACTCCAGATGAGGTCTCACTAATGATTTATATAGAGGCATCACCACCTCCTTCTTTCTACTGGTGATACTGCTCCCTATGCACCCCAGTACCCCAATGGCTTTCCACACAGCCTTGGCACATTGTTTGACCACCTTTAGATTATCTGATATGATTATCTCTAGATCCCTTTCCTGTTTGGTACCCGACAGTTTCTCTCCCCCATCATGTAAGCCTCCCCTGGGTTCCTGAGTTCAAATACATGATTTTACACTTTTTTGGATTGAATTTTAGTTGCCACACTCTTGACCATTCATCAAGTTTACCACCCCTCTTGGAGTGTCTACCATATTGCTGATCTTAGTATCATCTGCAAAGAGGCATACCTTTCCTTCCAGACCATCTACAATGTCACTTATGAAGATACTGAATAGAACTGGCCCCAGAACTGACCCCTGGGACACCCCGCTAGTCACTCTCCTTTCCTCAGAATTAACTGAATTTACCACCACCCTCTGCGTTCTATCCCTCAACCAGTTTCTAACCCAGTTTACCACTTTGGGGCACATTCTCAGGCTGCTTAACTGTGGAATGATGCTGAAGGCCTTTCTGAAATACAGGTAAGCCACATCCACTGCTCCCCCTGGTCCACTTCCCTGGTCACCCAGTCAAAGAAATCTATCAAATTTGTTTGTCATGACCTTCCCATTGTGAATCCATGCTGCCTCAGATCCTGTGGGTGCATGACAATTCACTCCTGCAAATTCATTCCCAGACAACCAGCTCCCGACAATACGCTCCCTGCCATTCTCGCTCCTAGCAAATTCAGCCTTTGTCAGCTCACTCCTTGACTTCATTTTTTTTAACGTTTCAATCTGTGCTCACTCCTATTATAGATCTGTTCTGCTTTTTAACTTTTTAAATGTTTACATGCCCTATCATCATCTTATTAAATGGGCATCAGAATTTAGACCTGCTGATTGGTACATACCTGTGTGATATTCTGTCTATCGTACAGGAAAAAGGACCAGCAGTGGGCAGTGGGCATTGATATAGGTGATGCTGCCCACTTCAGAATGTTAGCAAAACAAAACGCAGCAATCTCGTTTGTGCCAGAAGTGGTGCCAGCTGAACTGTTAAAAATAAAATAAATACCTCTGACGCCTCTTCACTTTGCCTCAGTGTTTCAGTAAATAGATTTTTTTAAATCCATCTGCCCATTTCCTCATGGATGCAGTATGAAATGAACAGCCATTCTCTCTCTCAGCCCACCCGCTCGGTCATGTATTTAAAAACGGAACAGCCACGATCTCTTCACCAGCCCGACTGCTCACTCTTTAAACTCAATTTTTTTAATTTTAACAGAAAAATAAATGAACAACTGTGATGTCTCTCCCAACCCAGACGCTCCTTCATCTATTAAAAGAAAAACAGAACAACCGCGATCTCTGTACCAGCCCGCCCAGTCTCTGTCTCTATCAGCCCACTTGCTCACTTTGTCTTTAAAAAAAAAAAAAAGAAACAAACAGCGCAATTTCTCTTATTTGTCTCCACAAGCAGCATGGGGGGGGGGTACTGCTATGATTACCAGACCTCTACGATCTCTGTACCAGCCCACCCACTCGCTCTATCTCTCTAACAGCCCACCTACTCACTAGAGTTTTTGTTTTTTAATTAAAAAAAAAAAGAAAGAAACAGCTGCAATCTATCTTATTTCTCTCCAGCAGCATGGGGGAGCTACTGCTATGACAACCAGACCCACTAAAGTACAGAAGCCTTTGTAGGACAAAATTACTTCAGTGCAAACAAAAAAACACACAGCACACTTAGGCGGAGAAACTATTTTATTAAAAGTGACAGAAGCATGCATGTTTTTTCCTGCTTAAAATTGGAAATTTAACCTACCAAATGCAGTTGAATGAAAGATGGCCATTTCATAAGCGCAATAAACCACTCCAGGGTGTGCGTTAGACAGTTTAACACTTGGCTAGGAGGCTGGACGCTCTTGGCCATTGGCCTTGTGCCTCACTACGCCTCCTAGCCATGTGTTAAACTGTCTAGTGCACACCCTGTCATGGCTTATTGCTTATGTATGACTACAGAGGAGATGCAGTGTTTTCCCTCCAGAACTTCTCATCATGCCACTGAACAAAGATTGTGGATGACACTTGGACCACCCAGAGAGCCGTACAGTACTGCAGCTGACTCACACAGCTGTTTTTGCAGTGGCGGTATTTTCTGGTGGGCTGGCAGATCTCACAAACATCGAATGGCCACTGTGAGTATGAACTTTTTTCTGGAAGTCAAGGGTGGGGGGCAGGCAGCCCGTGAGAAAGAATCAAGTAGTCGGGACAGTGCAAAGCATGGAAAAATCACACCTGTGATAATTTTGAGCAGTACATGCTATGCTCTTGCCACATATTTGTCTCCCACTAAGCCAGGCACTCAAACGGAGAGATAAAGGTCTATCTGGGGGATTACGTGGCACTTTTGAGGGCTTTTTGGAATAGTGATTCCAACCTTTGACTCAGGGTAGGATATTGAGTACATGACATGAAAAATAAAGTTGCGCTGAACAGAGCATATTCAACCTGGCAGATTGAAATTACAGTTTAGGGGCAAGATGACAGGGCATGTAAACATCTTAAAAAGTTAAGGAGTGAGTGCAAATTGAAATGTTAGGGAGTGAGTTGACAGGGGCTGAATTTGCAATGAGCAGAATGGCAGGGAGCACATTGTCAGGAGTGATTTGCTGGGAGTGAGATCACGGGAGCGAATTGGCGTGCTCCCAGATACTGTGCTCCGCTGATTCAAGATGTTCCAGAATCCTTTTTTTAGCAGTGAGTCCATTATTTTCCCCACCACTGAGGTCAGGCTGATGGGTCTGTAGTTTCCAGCCTCCTCCCTGCTCTCACTTATGAGTAGAGGGGCTACATCAGCTCTCCTCCAATCCTCTGGAACCACTCCAGTTTCCAGCAATTTATTGAACAGAGCTGCCAGTGGTGCTGCCAGCACTGCCCTAATCTCCTTTAATATTCTAGGATGAGGGTGTGTGGCTTGGCAGCAGAGTGGAGCAAATGCTTTCTCTCAGAGCTCCTGAAGATTAGAACCAAAATCCTATTTAAGATTCTTGAATTTTTATAATCCTGATCACCTGACAAGAGTTCAACCTGTCTGTGTTGAGTCAGCTGCAAAAATGGGCAAACAAAGAAACACAACATCGTCGGCCGACTTTTTTAAACCTTAGACGATGACCACATGATGAGGAGGGCCACAACAGCCTGAAGAAGCCTGCAGTGGTGGTGGTTCTGGGACCGAGGAGGTGTCCTTAGGCACAATTAATTCAACTCTCACCAAGTTGGTGAAAACTGTGAGGGACATGGACAAAAAACTGGATGTCCTCACTCCCCGAGTAAGTGCTCTGGAGACCTGGGTTGACGAATGTGAACGAATGGTGCGGCATGCTGAGGGGCCTCGCTCAAATCAGTAGATGTTACCACTAAACTTGTGAAGGAGAATTCCTTACTCCACCAGAGCTTGGAGAATGTAGAAAATCTTGAGAGAGAGTGCAATATAAGAATCATTGGGCTGCCAGAGCAGTGTCAAGGTGAGGACCCCCCTTTCCTTTGCCTTAACTATGTTACCACAACTGCTGGGACTATTGGAAGATGATCACCCCCATGGCCCTTGAAAAGGCATATCGTATCACCCCTAGGTGCACAGGGCCTACTGTTACCAGACCTCATACCTTCCTAGTGATCTGCACTGGGGTGGGAGTTCAGGATAGAATCCTAGCTGCCACTAGACGTAAACGACACCTGCAGTATGGGGATGCAGATCTGTCTTTATTCCCCGATCTCTCCTACTCAAGCAGGCAATGCAGAAAAGCTTTTGACTGGGTGCGAAGCACGTTGCGGTCCCTGAAGGTGTCTCACCAACTCCCCCTGCCTGCTAAACTAAAAATACAATGGAAGGGACACACTTACCTTTTTAACAACCCATCAGAGGCATACAGACTACAGGAGAGGATAGAGGCTGAGCTGGCGGAGAACGAGGACAACTCATCAGATGATGGGGCTCTGTTAGATGACTGAAAAATGGAGGAGAGTGAATACTGTGCAACGATTCCTACAGAGTGCCTATGGAACTCTACATTTTACTTTTGCAGCACTGATACTAGTTACCTATTTGCATACTAGACTCTCTTGATTTGGGTCTCATGGACTCCATTTGGTGTTTAATGTTTATAGCTATGATACTCTGTGGGTTTGATGCTGAGGAGGCTTCCCTCACTGTAGGTATAGGATTTATGAAACTTTTACATTTGGTTCATCCTTGGGAACTAATCTTTTCTAGATAATAGTACACTAATAATGTGGGATATTGTGGGCAGGTTGCCTAAATGTTAAAATATGGCATTATTTTAGGTTTTATCCTTGAATTTATCTCTATCAAATGCTCTATGCTGTTAAAGGCTGTTATATAGATGGTTTTCCTACCAATGCAACTCATGGTATTTTCCCAAATGCTGTAACTGTGGGGAAGATGTCTTGTGATACCTTAGTAAGTGGATGATTTGGGATAATTTAAGCCTGTATTCCTCTGTGTAAACTGTTTGTAAGTTTTATGCTGAAACTTATAAATAAATAATATATAAAAAAAAAAATTCTAGGATGCATCCCATGTGGTCCTATTGCTTTGTCCAATTTCAGTTGTGTGAGTTCTTTTAAAACTCTTTCCTCTATAAATGGGCTGGTGTCCACTTCCCTGCCCTTATTGCTCCTGCCATGTAATTGTGGTCCCTCACCTTACCTCTCTTCTTTGAACATTAAACAAAAATATTTGTTCAGGATTTTTCCAAGTCCCTTTCCACACACTCCCTATCTTCCCTCTTAAGCCTTACAATCCCACCCCTTGTCTTCCTCCTTTTACTAATGTACAGTACATATAAAACATCTTGTTGCCTTTCCTTACTGTCTGGGTTATTTTTTACACCATTTGTGCCTTTGCTCAGTGAAGCTAATGTCTCTGTTCAACCCCTGGTTCATCTATTGAACACCTTTTTCATCCCTAATAGAGCTAAAAATTAATTGGAGTAAAACAGATGTTCTCCTCTTAACCTGTTATGTCAGGCTGCAGATTTTACCACACTGAACCTTCAATGGACCCCATAATTCATCACTTATCTAGCTATCAAAATCATGCCTAGACCAAATGTTTAGCAGCATTAAACATAAAGCCCATATTGGGCAAAATAGAAACAGAGTTTGACAGATGGAAACCATTACAAAGATCATCATTAATCAGCAAAACAAAAATTACAAAAATGATTAGAGCTCCAAAATTACTCCATCTTATATCCCATCTCCCAACAGTCATTTCCAATCAGTTGTTTGCCCACATAGACAAAATATAGGACACTTTTTTTGGGAAGGTAAGCAACCGCAGTATTGTTGGAAAAAGCTAAAATCACACAGGTATAAAGGACAGGTAGGCCTTCCATGGCTCAAGGGATGTTATTTGACATTTAAAGTGGTTCAAACCCTGAGATTGTTCCCTGATCCTGAACAAACTCGTCCATTGTGGACAGAGGTAGAAACCCATTTGTTAGGGATCATCCTCCGCACACCAGCCTGTTCAAAGCAACTCAGATCTGATGTCAGATACCTCCCTCCATCTATGTATCATGAGCAACCTGGAACCAAGTGGGAAACTGGTTAAAGTTAAGATTGTCTCACACCCACATCCACCCCTCTTGGGGGCAGTAAACTGATCCAAGTGGGAGGTGACATCTGAATTGGTCCACCTGGAAGGCCAAATGCATTTCACTAAATCTGATATCTTGCTACCCAAAGCAAGTGCACTAGACTCTTACCAAGGCCTCCAAGCCATATTTGGTTCACCGAAGACAGAATTCTGGAGGTCCTTACAAATAAGAAGTGCTCTTAATACTCTTTGAAACAATTACAATCTATGTCCATTAATATCTCCTCACACCCACTTACTAAATGGACCACATAATGTAAAGCAGTAGTCAGCTGTATCTATTCCACTGTTAGGGACAGTATACCAGACCAATTCAAATGTAGATGGCACAGAATATTATACCAGCTGGAAAACCACTCGAGCTCCAGCAAAGAATACAAGCAGCAGACTCATACAGAATAAAGTCCTGCATTCACGGCACTGTATGTCTACAGTCTTACACATCTTATCCCAAAAAATGAATGTTGGAGATGTCCCAAGCCAAATGGTGACCTGTATCATATACTGGGCAGCTGCCCCCAAATTACTCCTTATTGGCAACAAATCAGAGATATCCAGCAAAAGATTCACCAAACACCCCTCACTAATGTGACTGAATTATTCTTATTAGGAACAAAACATAGGATACCTTGGCTTTATAATTGCCAATACAACCTAGTAGTCTTTGCCAGTATAGAGGCTAAATGCCTTCTACTCTGTAGATAGAGTACTATTAAAACTCCATCCATGCAGAAACTTCCAAATTGTATGGAGCAGTTGACGCTGTATGAAAGACTCTCTAATCTGGCCTCAAACTCAACAGCATTTTTTGGAAAAAACATGGTCCGATTTCAACCAATATTTTAAACGCACTGCTTCAACTACTATGCCTCCATCTAGCATGCCACCACCCCCCCCCCGCCTCGTACTGGCATAGGCTAAGGATGACAGCTTCAGCACTTCTCATAAATGGTAATACATTTTACCTCTTCTAGTTGACCTTTCCTCCCCTACACTAGGCCTGCTCTGGAATAAAACCTAACACAAGAATCAGCTCCCCTTTTGGATAGCTGAACCCTAGAACAGCTTATTCAGACAGAAATAGTGACTGTCTTAGTTTTCGTAAATAAGTGTATAAAGTACATACCTAATCAGTTCTCATATACTACAGTGTACTGATCTTTTGGAGCTACTACTGTCTGTTGCATCAGAAGTAATAGATTTGAGTTAGTCTTTGGGACCTTTACTCGTGGATAAATAAGGGTTATACTATATACTGTTTGTGATTCTTCCTTTTCAGATTCAAAGCTGATATGGTATTTCAATTATATAAAAGAAATGGATGTAATTTCTTTTCTTCTTAATTTTAAGGTATTACCATATGATGTGTCACCTCTAATGTCTGACTGTATGTAGCCTGAAGCATATGCCTGTAACCATAGATACTACTTGGAGATATAAATATGGTGTTTATAAATTGAAAATAAATAAATATGAGTAACTGCTGAAAATACCTATATGACCCAGTTTTACAGTTTGCACACAGACCCATTACACAGCATGTTATTTTACTGGTAATACACTGAGCATGTCCCAGTTATTGGCACGCTACATGACCTTCAGCAGTCAATCAGTGCTGCTGAAGATCTGAAAAAGTTACATTGCCAGAGAATTATCATTTCAGTTATCTAATTCATAACACTTAACTGTAGTTTCCAGTATGCTGGCCAATAAAATGAAGTGCTGCAGAGGAGAGGAGAGTGCAGTTTGAACCTGCACTAGCAGCTGCAGGCCCCAGCAGCAGGAGGAACAGAGTAAATTAAGCAGACTTGAAAAGGCATGTGGGGATTTGCAAATGATTTAATTTGGTGACTCTTTTTACTGACTGCTGGTGATGCAGGGCACAGAAATCTATCTTTGATTTTATTTTATTTTTTTTGCCTGTAACTGGGAAAAAAATAAGTGAAGTGAGTTGGTGCAGTGAGACACCAAGTCTCTCAATGTGAGTCACAAAGGTGTGTCAGTGTTTGTTTGGGCATCTGGCAGAACATGATGTGTTGGTCTAGCTCATCTTTAGTCCTTAACATGTATAAATGCAATGTGTGGGTGTGTCAGCATAAATATCATGTGAGCATCTAAAAAAGGATCTTAGACTATCTATTGTGAGTCATGGACTGGCAGTATAGTCTAGTGGTTAGAGTAATGAACTGTGAATGAGCTTGGCACATCCAGCAGACCTGGGTTTGATTCCAACAACCTCCACTTGCATACTGTGTGACTCAGAGGAAGTCACTTAGTGCTCCTGGAAAGCCCTGAAAACAGGCATTTGTTCCTAGTAAGCCTTGCATCATTATGAAAGAATAAAAATAAATACAAAATAGTTAGGGTCTGGCAGTGACTGTGTTGGGGTTTGTATCATCCTCATATACAGGTCACTGAATCATGTAGAAAGCATGAAGAAAAGAATTGTAGGAGAAAGGTTCACAGGGGAAGGGAAAGAAAAGGAGAAAAGAAAGGTTCCAACATGACAGTTCTACAAAGTATAATTTCTGCAAGTGGTGGTGGTGGTGGTGGCGGAGAAGGGCTTTGACATGGTGCTGGTGGTGGGACAGGGACTGGGAATCATAGTGGTGGGTCTGAGAGGAAAACTCTGTGTGTGTAATAGTAAGACCAAAAAACCCAAAGTTCCTTAGTCCCCAGAAGTATACTAGTTCTACTTTCACTGCAAGCAGCTTTCTCAGTTGGCATTCCAGTGCTTCTGGAGATGAAACCACCCTGAACAACCAGAGAGATTTCAGTTCCCTTTCCCATACCCAGAATATAGGAGATCCACCAAGATTTGTAAAGGCAACCCCTATAACTATTAGTCTCATAGAAAGAATATGAGAACAGCTAGCACCACTGCTACCCATGAATAGCCATGGCGAGTCAACAGTATTTTACAAATAACACCCCAAATCCACTGAAAGCATGTTGCAACATGTGTAGTGGAAACATCAGTCAGGGTCAGTTGACTCAAACATTGGGAATCAGTGTTCTGACGAGTCATTTAAAACAGCTAGATGTGGTCCCAATCCCCACTCTGTTCAGACAGGCCAGTAGCAGCAGCAGACATGCAGCTGGGCACTGGCACCACAGACCAACTCTACAGCATTCCAAGCAGCAGTGGCACAACTCCTCCTCCTGCTGACAGTAGAACAACTTTCATATTGTCATCACCAACAAGTTCAATATGATCAGGTGTACCTCTCACATAAAGTGGGCATCAACTAAAACTCAGTGCCACACCAATGATGTATAGGATAGGGATGGAATGAGTGACCAGCCACACACAAGCACACACAGTTCTCTAGTATGAACTCATGTATTCAGTTGACTATTATAACTTTGGCTGCCACTGGACAGCAGTTGTATTCAAATAGGAATTAATACAACAACTTAAAAAAAGAAAAAAACATAACAAACTTCCATCCATGAATGGTAAAATACTGTTATGGGAATGTAGCGCCTCAAATTAAATGTCTTTTTAATGTTTTTGAAGCATAATTGTTTTGTTGGAGGGGAGGAAGTTATTTTTTAATATGAAAATAAATGGATCCTCAGAGAATATAATAATTGGCATGGAAGTGAAGTAGGACTATATGGTGTATAACCCTTCAGCTCAGTTATGGTATGTAAGCTGTAAGACACAAGGTGTTGGATCATATCTGATAAATGCATGCCCAGGTGCATAGTAAGGTACAAAGTGCATGTGCCAGGCGCCTTCAGCACCCGGAAGTGCAGTGGTCAAATAGGAACCAAAACCCTGGGGTGTCATATTGTGCTTACAAAGTGGGCATTATTATAGATATACAAAATCACACATACCCCCATAATGCAAAGCATCACAGGCTGCAAATGCAGATCACCACAAAATATTATGCTGGTTCAACTTAAAGCAAAACTGCATGGTGCCAAAAGGCCTCTCACACAGTAAGCAAAGAGTGCCAACAGAAGACACAGACACATGTTTCATCCTACTAGGACTCATCAGTGTGCCCAGTCTGTATGACACCCCAGTGGAATGGACCAGCTACCCTAAGGTGATCTATTTGATGACACAGAAAAGAAATATTAAGCTAACTTAACATGTATTATTAATTTTAAACGTTTTTAATGTTTGAGAAAAATAGTCCCCCAATTCACATGCAGATGAGTGATGAAATTAAGGAAATGATGTTACACCCTAAGAAGTAGTTTAAATATGGGTGACAAAAATAATAAAATGAACTCAAACTCATTTTTTTCAGGTGTGGAACTTTTGTTAGCCTTTTTTGAACTTGTTTTCAACATTTTTGCTATTTTTTTCCCTAGTGTTTGAAGATGATAAATCAATCAATCAATCAAAATCTTTATTTTGCCAGGCAGAACTTCATTGAGACAAGCTCATTTACAAGATGGACCTGGGGCAAAACAATTGCCAATAGAGTTAAGACATCACAGGTTGAGTGAAGGTATGTAACAATTACATAGTAATAACAGCAATATAATAACATATAACTATCACATGACAAGATACTTGCACCAGAATATAGCAATAGGTTCAACAGGAGATAGTGCCATTTAAATAAAATTGCATGGATACAGATAAATGGACAGAGAAAGATTCTGCTAGAAGCTTGGCAGAAGACACCAGGAGGAAGGAGTGCTGTGTGACTGGACTTCTCTACTGGGACTATAATGCCCTCCTTCCCTCCCACCCAAAGCTAGTTCTACTTTTATAGGCACAGGATTTGGCTGACAACAGGAACTACCTGTTTGGGAGCAGGAAGAGAGTGATCACAGAGCCACCAAAGACCCACCATCCTAGAAGGGCAAGAGTAGCTCTCCAGCCCCCTTTAGCTGCTGGAGGTCTGCCTGTGAGCAAGTAAGGGGTCTACTGAGAAATATAGGATCTTCTGTCTCAGAACCAGACAATAGGGAGCTTAAAGGGCACAGAGGCAGAAAGAAAGTAGAGAGAGAAGGGAAAAAAAAAAGAGTAAACAGTAAGGATTCCAAACAACAGTTAAGGGGCCAGAAATAAGACATGATGGGAGTGGTGCAGTACAGTGGCTGTGGAGCAGTAGTCTTATGGGAGATGTTCTGGAGGAGCAGTGTTGTCCCATCTGCAGGCACCTCTCTGGGCTGAGGGAGGAGGTTGCTCATCTCCAGGCTGATTTGACCAGGATTTGTGGGACCTCCCTCTTCCACCCAAGGACCACCAGGGTCACTGCCATTGCCTCAGAGGTTGCCAAGAAAGAGGAGTGGTTGGACCACAGTGGGCTCAGGGAGGGTGAGGGTGGTGGAACAGAGGTGCATCCCCCCGGTTGTACCTCTCCACAATTCCTATGCCATTCTGGCAAAGTGTAGTACCTCTATGGAAGCATCTGCAGTGGAGACCAAGGAGGATGCTGGAAACCTCCACAAAGGAGACCAACAGGATAGTGGCATGGGATCCCACTGGGGAAGAAAACAACTCCTGGTGGGGGGACTCCATTGTTAGAAAGGTAGAACTAGGGGAGGAAGGGGAAAGGGAGGTAAGGTGCCTGCCTGGCGCCATGGCTTGGAGGGACAGGGAGCGAATCCTCAGGATTGCCAGAGCAGCTACACATGGGAGGGAGCTGGATGTCATTGTCCACCTAGGGACAAATGATCTGGCTAAGAAAGGGATTAGAGCAGTGCAGGAAGAGTTTGTGGAATTGGGGAGCAGCCTTAGACAAGTAGTATGCGTGGTAACCTTGCTGCCCATCTATGGTGTAGGAGAGGCTATGGTGTTCTGCACCATAGGATTCAATCAGTGGTTGAAAAACTGGTGCAGAGCTCAGGGATTTGGTTTCATTGGGGACTGGGGGTCCACCTGGAGTGATGCAAGTCAATACTGGCATGATGGGCTGCATCTGTCCAGGAGGGGAACCAGGATCCTAGGGGATAGGTTTAAATGCTTCATTGGCAAGCATTTAAACTAGCCGGGGGGGGTGCACTGGAAAGGAGCAGGGAAATCCTAGCCCCCCAAAAAAATCACAGTAGTAAGTGCAGTAAACACCAACATAGAGGTGTCAATGGGGAGAAAGGCAGGGTAAATGGGGAAAGTGACAAAGGCAAGATGGACAGAGATGGGGCAAAAAGTAGTAAGACCATCAGGAAATGGAAGGTAATGAGTACCAATGCCCATAGTCTGGGCAACAAGCTCCCTGAACTGGTGGCCTTGATGGAAGAAGGATGCCTGGATATCATAGCAGTCACAGAAACATGGTACACAGAGAACAATGCCTGGGATGTTAACATACCACGGTAAATAGCCTACAGGAGAGACAGGCAGGGGAGAAGGGGGGAGGAGTAGCTCTCTATATAAAGGAAGGGATAAAAGCAACTGAACAAAAGAGTAAACAGGAAGGAGAGGAGGCACTGTCGGTCACCTTAGAGACTGGAAAGGGCACCACAATCCGCACAAGGGTTATGTACTGACCCCCATGTCGGGGGAAGGAATGGACAAGGATATGATAGAAGGCATTCTTAGGATGGCAGAGAAAGGGGAGACACTGTTAATGGGAGACCTGAATATGCCAGATGTTAACTGGAGCACATTTGATGCAGCCACATCCAAGAGCAGGGCCATTCTCAATGCCCTACAGGTGGCAGGCCTCAGACAGCTAATTTTGGAACTCACTCGTGAGGGAGCAATCTTAGACCTCGTACTCTCAAATGGGGGCAATGAGAGGATCTCAGATCTAGAAGTGGGTTGCCATCTGGGAACAAGTGACCATCAAACAGTGTGGTTCACGTTAAAGTCAGCTACAGAGTCAAGCCATACAAAAGTTAGGGTACTGAACTTCAGAAGGGCTGACTTTGGCAAGATGAGAGAGTGTCTCAGAAAAGCACTAGCAAACAGGCTAGAAGGAGGGGTGGAGCAAAAATGGGAAATCATCAAAACTGCTATCACAGTGGCAACAAGCCTTTGTGTGAAGCAAATAAACAAATCAAAGTGAAAGAAAAAAGCCACTATGATTCTCAAAAGAGGTGGCTGGGAAAGTCAGGGAGAAAAAGATAGTATTCAGGAAATATAAGGAAACAAAGAAGGAGCAGGACAGAGAACTGTACCAGTTAAGGCAGAAGGAAGCAGGGAGGGAAGTCAGAATAGCAAAGGCCCAAACTTACGAAAATATAGCCAACTCGGTTAAGAAGGGGGATAAAACCTTTTATAGGTACATCAGAGAACATAGAAAGACAAAGGGAGGGAGGGATTGTGAGGCAGAATAGAATGAATGGTGGGTGGGCAAAAGGAGACAGTGAAAAGGCAGGGATACTGAATGAATATTTCTGCTCAGTATTCACAAAAGAGGAGGGGGAAGTGCCTAATCCAATTAACAGAAGCACTCTTGATAGGGGGGGGACAATCCCAGTCCTTTCACAGAAGAAAGAGTTCTGCAAGAGCTCCTAAAACTGAAGGTGGACAAAGCAATGGGGCTTGATGGAATTCACCCCAGAATTCTAAAAGAATTAAGGGGGGACTAGTCTTTTTTTTTGTTGTATACTCTTTTTTCCGGCCTCCTCATATTTGCTGGCCCCCACTCCTTCAGGGTCCACAAGTCCCCCTCTAGCCCTGCTGTCCTAACCCAGTCCTCCTCTAACTCCATGGATTGCAGTTGATCCCTGGGATATCCCGGTGTATCCCTTTTGCCGGGCGGGTCCCCCTCCTCATTGGGGGGAAGGCACTGGGGAGGGGGATGACCCCAGTACACTCTCTCTACTTAGGGCCCGGGGATGCTGCCACAGAGAAGGAGGCCCCGGGAAGGCACTGGGGACATTCGGGGACATAGAGCAGACATCCGGCAGCCAGCGAGTGGTATTTCCTGGTTTTCCTAGGTGTGTGACGTCTGAACGTCAAGGCATTAACTGACATTTGTCACACACCGCCCAGCAGTGAACCCAACATGTTGCCCTACCCCATGTTTACACCAGCGGTTGCCCAACACTGGGTCGTAGCCCTCCCTTCCTGGAGACAACAAGCAGTCATGGGACGCTCAAGTTGTCTCCCCCCCCAGTTGGCTCTCCAGCGACCCGAGCTCATTCCCGAACCTGGGTCACTGGCATCGCAAGCGGAAATCCAACCACTGCGCTGGCGGGCTGGCCTTGACTACTCTTTTTAACAAATCATGGGAGGATGGTGTGGTACCTGAAGACTGGAAGAAGGCGGATGTGATTCCCCTTCACAAAAGTGGGACCAAGACAGAGGCAGGAAACTACAGACCTGTCAGTTTCACCTCTGTGGTAGGGAAAGTGATGGGGCCACTTCTGAAGGAAAGAATTGTTGAGTACCTAGAGGCCAGTGGGGCACAGGACTCAAGGCAGCATGGGTTCTCAGCAGGAAGGTCATGTCAGACAAATCTAATAGATTTCTTTGACTGGGTGACCAAAGTAGTAGACCAGGGAGGGGCTGTGGACATGGCCTAACTAGACTTTAGCAAGGCATTTGACACAGTCCCAAACAAAAGATTAATAGTCAAATTAACCAGCGTGGTGGCCTGGGTAAAACATTGGCTGGACAACAGGACACAGAAGGTAATTGTAAATGGAGTCCACTCTGAAGAAAGAGGGGTTACTAGTGGGGTACCACAGGTTTCAGTACTGAGTCCAGTCCTTTTTAATGTCTTTATAAGTGACATCACAGAGGGACTGGAAGGAAAAGTATACCTCTTTGCAGATGACACAAAGATCTGCAACAGGGTTGATACACAAGGAGGCGTGGAAAGGATGAGAAGGGACTTGGCAAGGTTGGAGGAATGGTCAGAAGTATGACAGCTAGGATTCAATGCAAAGAAGTGCAAAATAATGCACCTGGGAGACAAGAACCCAGGGGAAGATTACACAATGGGGAGGGAGGTAGTTACAACAACAACAAAAAAGGAAAGGGACCTGGGGGTAATCATATCAGATGACCTTAAGGTTAGCAAGCAATGTGAGAAGGCAGTAGGGAGGGCTGGGGGTATACTGGGATGCATAGGGAGAAGCATCACCAGCAGAAAACAGGAAGTTGTTATCCCTCTGTACAGACAGTTGATGAGACCCCATCTGGAGTACTGTGTCCAGTTCTGGAGACCCCATCTCTGCAAGGACATAGACAGGATAGAGGCAGTCCAGAGGAGGGCAACTAAAATGGTGCAGGGTCTGCAAGAGAAGCCGTACGAGGAGAGACTAAAGGAGCTTAATATGTATACCCTTAAAGAAAGAAGGGAGAGAAGGGACATGACAGAAACTTTTAAGGAGGAGTGGAAAGGATGAGAAGGGACTTGGCAAGGTTGGAGGAATGGTCAGAAGTATGGCTGCTAGGATTCAATGCAAAGAAGTGCAAAATAATGCACCTGTGAAACAAGAACCCAGGGGAAGATTACACAATGAGGGGGAGGTAGTAACAACAACAAAAAAAGAAAGGGACCTGGGGGTAATCTTATCAGATGACCTTAAGGTAAGCAAGCAATGTGAGAAGGCAGTAGGGAGGGCTGGGGGCATATTGTGATGCATAGGAAGTGGCATCACCAGCAGAAAACAGGAAGCTGTTATCCCTCTGTACAAACAGTTGGTGAGACCCCATCTGGAGTACTGTGTCCAGTTCTGGAGACCCCATCTCCGCAAGGACATAGACAGGATAGAGGCAGCCCAGAGGAGGGCAACTAAAATGGTGCAGGGTCTGCAAGTGAAGCCATATGAGGAGAGACTAATGGAGCTTAATATGTATACCCTTGAGGAAAGGAGGGAGAGGGGGGGATGATAGAAACTTTTAAGTACCTCAGTGGAATCAACAAAGTCCAAGAGGGTAGCATCTTTCAGAAAAAGAAACGTGCAAGAACAAGGGGACACAATTTAAAGATAGAGGGGTGTCAGGGGCAATGTGAGGAAGTATTTTTTCACAGAGAGGGTAGTGGATGCATGGAACAGACTTCCTGAGGAGGTTGTGGGGTCTAAAACTGTGGGAGAATTCAAGAATGTATGGGACAGACATAAGGCAATTCTTGTGAGGGGTAGGAAGAAATAGGCTGTTGGTTAACTAGGATCTGCAGCCTATCCTGTTGGTAGGGAAGTGGGCAGACTAGGTGGGCCAAGTGGTCCTTATCTGCCATCAAAGTCTATGTTTCCATGGAAGGTAATGAGCTAAAGTTTACGCAGTAAACATCATTGGAGGAGTCATAGTGAACAGGAGTGGCAGGTCCTTTAGCACCAAAGTGCAAAGAAATTTGAGATGTAAGAGTCCTTTGATAAGTACTATAGGCATGTCCTGGCAAGTGGGGTGGGAAAGGGAGGGGATATAGGGAGTGGGGAGGAAAGGTCAGCCGAGACAGGAGAGGGTTGGACATGATGGCCTGGGGAGGAAGGACTGTTTGAAGGGAGAACACAACAGATGCCACAGGCAATGGTTGCAGTTTAAGTTCAATATTTGAAGCAAAGACAGATTGTAATGCTGGGACCTTGATTTGGACAATGACATAATTGAGGACTCAAATGATGCCTCAGGCACTAGTTGAGGTTTAAGTCCAGAATTTAAAGCAGTAACAATGACACTGTTTTAATGTTTGAAAAAAATAGTCCCCCAATTCACATGCAGATGAGTGATGAAATTAAATAAATCAAATCTGTTCTGTGACTGAACAGTTGACAAGGCTGAAATGCTATTATTCTGTGAAGAATTGAACAGTGGATGGTACACTGGATGGTTCCATGGATATCACTGGTGTCTGCTCCAGAATGTTGTCTATGGATGATAATACAGTACATTTATACTGCTGTGCATGTTGCTGCTTTTTTTGGAGAGGTCGTCTTTGCCAGATTGGATACTGCTCAGTTTTTTTGTCTGCTTCTAATGCGTTCCAGTAGTTGCAGTACTTACATCTGAGTGGTCTTTATTTCTCACACCCGGAGTCCAGCATTTGATGGGAGCTGCACTGCAGTTTTCTTATTAAATGGTTTGTGCAATGCTGTGACTTAATGTTGCTAATATATGCAAGTAATCTGATTACTATGGCCTGCACCCTGTCCAAAGTGATTGAACACCTTCGGTATAGCTAAAAAGCACAGCAAAAGTAATGAGGAGAAATACACCAGTTACAGCAACAAGAAGTAACTGATTCTAGAAACCGACAAAAGGGGCATAGCTTGTTGAATATAAAGGGATGAAATAAGGTATCTCCTACATATTTGACAGTAAGTGTCTTGTTTATGGACAACATAGGGGCTCAGCCTGTTATTTGAGCCTAACAAGCCCGTCACATTCTTTCATTCAGTTTGGTATGGGATTTCAAGTTTTACTACCTTTGCTGACATACTTGACTTTAATGACATCACGTTAAATGACATGTTGGAACCATAGCTGATTGCAAAACACAGTAAGACACCTTTATTGGGGTTATTAGGAAGTAAAATATCATATGTAGGACTTCAGGACACAATTGATGGATTTGTGGTCTTTTACTGTCCCTGTCTACTGTATGTTTCTAAGCTTTCTGTTTAGTCTTTTTCATTGTTATAAAAATTGAATACTTTTGTTTATGCTCTGTAGCAGGCATCAGCGATGAACTTAGGATTACTGTATTTGTGGCTGTAATTGAGATTTCAGTTACTTCTCCCTTGATTATTTTTTATTATTTTTAAGGTGAAAGATGTTATCAGAGAGCTACTTATTTATGCTGCACAATCACATTAACTCTTCTTGGAAGTTAGGCATTGCTTGACTTTCTCAGCCTTTCAATATTAGTGAAGGACATATGTTTTATTAAACAACTTTAGACATCAGTTTATTGAATAGTTTGAATGCCTAGCTATTTAGAGGTTAAATGGCTTGTGAGAAAATATGTGATATTTATGACCAGCAGCCTTTTTATTGGTGAATTCATTATAAATAATTAATTTAGTAATTCTTTTAAATAGTCAGGTTATACATGTTTTTCAATAAAAGCTTTTTCTCTCTCTCTCTTCCCCTGCATTCCTTTATGTAATAAGACAATGCACATGGTGTTAATATTTATATTCAACAATAAATTATTTATTTTAACCAAAAGTGATTACACCTTTAAAAGAGAAGTATAAAAGAAAGGAAGTGAGGGCTGAACCCCACTCCCTGAGGAACAGGTAGTAGGGTATTTGTGGTACTGAGTGGAAGGAATTTTTATCTCTACTTGCTGAAATTATATATAGAATAATGGCTGGATAGGTGGTTATAATAAACCTTTACACACTCAAGGTGTGGGATGCCACATAAACCCTGAGAGTGAAGCTCAAGGGGTTTATTAAGGTGTCCCACACCGAGGGTGTGTGTGTAAAATTTGAGTTTTAGACACCTACCAGCCTTTATTTCATGTAATTGCTGGGGAGCATTTCTTCACCACAGCATTTATATAAAATAAACAGACAGAGTCACAGACTGGTCAGATTTCAGTGCAGTCCACTGTCCAAAGCAACTGGCACAAAATTCCTTTTAAATTCCTTTTGTTTTAATGTTTAAGTGTAAATGGAGATACAGACCTCTTTTTTTCTTCTTTTTACAGGAACTTCATCAATCAATCAATCAAGAATTTATTTGTTTGACTTAAAGTCATTACAAAAAAATCACAATAAACATTAAAATAGGTTCAAAAAAAAAATTATTGTTACAATAAATAAGTAGATGTACAGTCAGAAACCACATACAAGGTATAGTTTAACTCCATCTTAAAGTTTTGTTCATTTTAAAAAATGAGCAAGCATTGTCAACACTTGTGTATCATTAGATAAATACAGTTTCAAAAGTATTTGGTCGGTGGGGAGTCCAAGGTCCTTTAAGATAGAGCCCGACCAGAACAATCTATGTTTCTGGTATAAAGGGCATAGTAAAGTGACATGCTGTAGGTCGTCTTTCATATTTAAATTGCACTTACACTTGTCACTTACTGTTCCCAACCTTCTCTGGGCATAGTGAATGTAACGTGAATTATATAGCTCCATTCTAAATCTAGTCATGGTTCTTCTTAAATCGGGACAGGACAATATTAACAGGTAAGGCTCGGTATTATAATTCGGATTCATTTATTTGTACCACCTGAAATTCTTATAACACTGGATCTGCTCCAGATCCTTGTTTATAAAAATATTCCTAACTCTTTCCTTTACCTGAAATTTTGTTTCACTAAATGGTAAAACATAAATTTGGTGCAACAAATGGCCCAGCCCAAATGGGTATAACCAAGTTGATATACAATCAGTATTTTGTGGTTTATAGCCTCTAGATAAGTAGTCAATCTCCTCTTCTAGGCATATTCTTAGCAATCTGCGTTCGGGGTACAGAAACAATTTGAGTAGGAATATAATCCTCCTTTCTACTACATATGTTTCGATAGGGAGCTGGTCCAATTTGGCTCTTGCAATTGGTGCAGGAACCGATTGGGGTATTTTGAGAATATATCTTAACAGCTTGTTTAATTGAATTGCAAGTTGCTTAAGGGGTTCTAGGGCCCATATTTCTGAAGCATATAGCAAGCTTGAGCATACTTTAGCTTCTACGACCCTCAGTATTCCCTGCACAGATCCACTTCCTAGTTTAGCTGAAAGTCTTTTAAAGGCATTAAAGGCTTTATGTTTTACAATACCTTGGTGGATATTCCATCTAGTGGATTGAGAAAAGTTCACACCTAGATATGGATATGTTTTGACTGTTTCAGTTTTCATTTTATTAATAAAAAGTGTAGGTATTCACCTTGATGTATTTCCAAAAATCATCATCTGTGTTTTGGTGGTATTAATTACTAGTCTATTTTCTTTACACAAAGCACTAAATAGTGTCATCTTCTTCTGTAGACCCAATAAAGATGATGAGAGAAGTATCAGATCATCTGTAAAAGCCAGAAATGTAACTTTTTGATTCCTAATTGCTGGAGAGTGAAAATCAGAGTGTTCCATCTGCTCTATTATGGTATTGATATATATGTTAAACAACAAGGGAGCCAGAAGACAACCCTGTCTGACTCCCAGATTAGTTTTGATTTCTGGGGTAAAATCCCCATTTTGGTTAATTTTTACCTTTTGCCAAGTATCATTATGAAGTCTAATCAATATATCTAGAAGAATAGGATCTATATTATATTTATGTAGTTTCTCCCATAACAGGGTGCGACTAATCAGGTCAAATGCTGACTTCAGGTCTACAAAACAGCAATACAACCATGACTTCTTTATTTTTACATATTTCTAGATAAGGTGTGACAAAACATAACACTGTTGGATCGTAGATCTACTAGTTCGAAATCCATTTTTGTATTCACTCATAAAACCTGATTCCTCGACCCAAGTCTGTAATCTGTCTAGTATGATACAGCTAAAGGTCTTTTGCAATGTGTCAGTTAGGCTAATGGGTCTGTAAATTGCAGGATCAGTTGGACATCCCTTCTTTTTGTATATTGGGCATATTATACTGCCCTTCAAACTAGATGGTACTTCAAAACCCTGCAAAATGTTATTGAAAAAAAACATGTAATAATGGTATCCACAAATCGACATAGATTTTCTAGATCTCTGCCACTATATGGTCATGCCTAGGAGCCTTATTATTTTTTAGGTGTAATACTGCATTGTATATTTCCCTCTTGGATATATAAATTGGCCTTGGATAAAACTGGGACAGCTCAATCTTTGCACTTGACATCTCGTTAGATGAGAAAAACAAAGATTCAAATATGCTGTCCAAGAATCAGGTGTTACATGTGTCTCTAAACCAAATGTTGTTTGTTGGTACCCTTGACCCACTAAGGACCAAAATTCTCTGCTATCTTTTTTGTAGATTGATTGTCTTAATTTTTCCCAGTTATTTATCTGAAAATTGCTCTTTTCTTTTTGTAGAATTTCCTTATACTTCTTCCTCGCTTGATTTAATTGCCTGGCGTTGCCCTTATTTGGGTTCTGTCTAACTTTGAAAATAAATTTATTTAACTGTCTTTTTTCATTTTTACAGGCTCCATTAAACCAAGATTTTTTGCTAAATGGCCTTTTTATTTGGTATAATAAAGGTTTAATGTAACTAAATATTGTGGACAGTAGAACATTTTGGTTGGAATGATTATCTGAAGTTATTATTTTAGATTTCAGATCAGTAAGGCTATTGGATACTAATATTGCTGTCACTGTAGTACTTAACCTCAGAGACCATTTAATTCTGCAGACATTCTTGATTTTATATCCTTCTGCCAGAACATAATCTATTCTAGAATTGTTTGGCCTTGTCACCATATTGTATTTGATGGATAACAGAAAATGGGTGGACTCTGGATGTCCAATAATTTTGAGATTTGTTATTGTCTTTAATGCTAATAAGTTTACCCAAAGAAGATCTATAGTGGATGACCCCAAGGGACCTGAAAAGGTATAAGCACCTTCTTGGTCTCCCACCACTTTCCCATTCATAAGACAATAGTTCATATCAGTCATAACCTGTATTAATTTCCTTCCCTGTTTATTCATTTTCCTATCCTTTGAATGTCTTTCCAGTCTCAGGTTACTGTTTACGACTGCCTGAATGACAGGCATTAGTGAATGTTCATGTATTTCTGTTGTCTTGGGGGCCATTCTTGCATTGAAGTCACCAATAGCCAAAGAAGAATAGGTGATATACCTATTGGTGAGTTCTTCCAGGAAGTCCACAAAGTCACCCCAATTGTTGGTCTTAATATCCTTTTTGGAATATGGAGGGATATAAACATTAAATGAAAGAATATTACCATCTTTCCCTTCATTAGGATGGGAAGAATTGTTTTTAATTTGCACGGGATCTGGGATATTTTGATGTTAAGACCTGTTTTAACATATGTTGCTAGGCCTGCCTTGTAACGTCCATAACTAGCTGGACAGGTGGCTGGATTGAAACAGCCTGCAAATCCAGGAATGAGTGGGGTTATATGCTGACCACACCATGTCTCCTGTAGGCATAGTATGTCATAGGTTTCCAGGAATGCCCTGCACTCTGGATCAGCAAGTCATTAAGTGTCATTCCCTCTATATTCCAGGAGAGGACCAGAAGCGAGGAAATCTCTTTTGGATTCTCTCCATACATTAAAGGAGGGTACTTGAAATTTTGTGGAAGATCCTGTAGCTGGGCAAAACTATTCCTGGTTTCTACAGCAAACTGTTGGGGTTTCCCTCCATAAATGTCATTCAAAATACTGGAGTGGATCACAAAAAGGCCCATCATATCCAGTATAGATTATTTTTCTTGGATTGCTTTCACAAATCTGGGATTGGCAAAAGTAATATCCATTTGTGGGGTGCTAGAATCTGAGTTATGTATTTTGAGCCATTCTATATTATTTCTAGACAATGGAAAGTCCAAAATTTGGCTGAAAAAAGTAGCCATTTCATGTTTGGTCTTACCCACTGGCTCTTTGGCTAACAACTTCCAGCCAAATATTTTAAGTGTTCAAGATTCCCAGAAGTGTTGTCTTGAGTTTTCATACTCTTTTGTTACTTCTGGAACTTGTTTGGCTTTAAATGGGGAGAAATCAATTTTGGTAGAAACACAAGATAGTTTTTTATCCAGCAGTGATACCTCATAAGGAGGAAGGATATGTATATCCTTCAATTTCAGGTCTTTCTCTCTTGACTAGAGTGTTTCAGCCAGTTTCAGACTATTACCATAGATCAAAATACAGTGGTGGAAATCCGGGTTTAAAACTCTAGAAACTGTAAGACCAGCTACTGGGCAGGGCAAATGGAACAATCTGGTTATCCATTCTTATAACTTAACAGGTATTTCTTGAGGTATTTCCCTGATACCATATGCTTCAATTAGATATTCAGTTATCTTGTTAAAATGTACTCCCTCTTTACTCCCATAATCGGATTCCACTAGGCCTATAAGGACCCTGGACTCCCTGCTATTGGTTAGATTTTCATTAGGAGTTATAAATTTATCAGTGTAACTGTACAACATTTCTTGCTCTATTGTTTCTTCCCTTCCTGGTAACACACTCACTTCTTCCATTAGATCTTGTTAATTACTTGAATTTGTTTCTTTTCCTTTTCCAAAAAATTCATTTATAGCAGGGTCTCTATTGTTCCTCCTAATCTGAAGTCTTTTTTTTATTATTTTTTTTTACTTTGCCCTTGGGAATCATTACCAAGAGGTTTTTTCCTTTTCTGGTGCCTCTGTTTAGACTCATGCTTAAGAACTGGTTTATGCGGTGTCTGACTATCTATTTCTTCCTGCAGGCATAGAGAGCCTGCATTTCTCATAAATGGAGGGGGGAGGTTTACCTGCAGAGCTTTGTTTTCTCTTTGAACCTCCTCTTCCTGATTAACATTTGGAGCTTGATTTACTTCAAATTTTCTCTTAAAAAATTTGTTTTGTATTTGCCCCAACAATGGTTTATTATAAAAGACTTCAGTTCTAAGACTTGCTACTTCCTCTTTTAAAACCCATAAGTTTTTCAAAAGTATAATATTGGCATGATATGGGTCTTTGATGGTATCTAGAAGTTGACTAGATGGAGAAGAGGAAGAAGCAAAATCTTTTACTGCCTCTTGTGGCTATATGGACTGGGTTAATTTTGTTTTAATCTTTCTCTGGTCATCTTGCTCTATTACAAAAGGAATGGTAGTACTCGGGATTTCTGGAGAAAAAAACAAAGATTGTGCTCCAGAAGTGGGGGAAGATTGGAATGAATAATTTTTTGAGCATACCTCATTATCAGTATTCTTCTTGGCAACCAAATCTTTGAGGCCTTTTATTGTCTGATTTAAATCTTTGATAAACAGGCTTAGATTATCTCTGCTAGGGGTTGACTGAGATTGAAACTCCTTAATCAAAAGGTCATCCTCTGTTTATACTGATGACAACATGGAGATGGTAACTATGTCAGAATATTTTGTATTGTCCAAAGACTCAACAGGTATTTCTTGGGTAAACAAAACACTCCCAACCTCCCTCTCCTCGATATCTTCTGTATCAGAAAAACTTAATTTTGTTGTTTGAAGTACTAAATTAGAGGACATCCTTAAATGAGGCAAATCCTTTCTGGTAATTATTGGTTGAATTTCTGCATGGTTGGGAGGAAAGGGAAATTGGAGTACTGATTAGATTAGCTTGTGGTAATTTCATAAAATCTGTTATTTTCATTTGGTTTAACTTTCCTCTCTTTGTACTACCAGTCATATTCAGGTTGCTTTCCCCTAGACAAAGCAAAGGTGGAGTTCTCTGCATTACATTAACCAATTGATCCCTTGGAAATGTTGAATTTCCCCTCTTCCTGAATTTTGTTATTCTTACTCCTTTTGGCCTTCATTTTTAAATCAGACATAGCCACTATAGCCTTGCCACTATGTGTAATTACCATTTTGTAATTCACCTTTAAAACAAATACAGTCACAATAGACAAAGTGTGGAGGCACTTGTTTACCAATCAATAATGTGACCCTTCTTAATATTGACCATTCGAAACAGGTCCTGAATACTGTTAAACAAGTCCTGCATGTTACTAAACATAAATGGCAATGTTCAGAAAAATGTCCTTTGAAGTTCTTGTCTTGATAAAATGTAGCAACCAAACAAGAAGGGTAAACCAAAGCCTTCAATCAAGCAGATCTCCTTGGTTTACAGTCGTAGAGTCATGTGACTTGCTTTTATGATGCAAAACTTTACCAAAAAAAGTCCTCTTTGAGTCCTTTCTTTAGAAAATATTTGTAATGAAACCAAATCCTGCTCAATCCATAGCTTTCCAGTGGGTCTCCCCGATGGTGCATGAACACTTTGCTTAAAATCTTAGGGTAAATCCTCACTGGAGATAAAATAAAACATAAATTACTATACCTTAAGTTTTCAAAATAAACAGGGCGTCTTTATAAATTTAAAACCAATAGCACTTATAACCTGGCCTTTGTCCTATGGCTGGTTCTAAAAATAATAGTTTTAAAGCAGAACTGTTACTCACTAGCGTTGTCTTAATAAGGACCCAGATACGAGAAGCTGGAGACAGAACTCGAGCAGCAGTGACTGCTGCTTTGTATGCCAAAAGCAGTATCTGAGTTCGTCAAAGACTGCAACAAACAATTAACTGACCGTTGGACCAATGCCGGCCCAATCAAAAAGCCAAAATGTCCGAATGGCTTCCTGGTGAAATTTCAACAAATATAAGCTTGATAAATGCGAATGATGGTAATTCGAAATACAAGCTTTATTTTTTTGGCTTTTACCCAGCTACTAACAGTGGTGTACGTTGTGATCGTACTTCAGCTCTAAGACTTAATGAGGCTGCTCGTGCTTCTGATATACTAGGTCTGTCAGGGCAAAGTATTCATCCCCTTAAAGAAATTACAAATTTAATCTATTACCCTCAATGACTGGTTGCACAGTTAATGGCCTTGTTTGTTTGGCTGGGCTCTAGTTTAGTTATCAAGTATCCTAAGGCTTCAGAATCAATTAGCAAATAGCTTATACCGTAAATAAGTGTAGGCTGAATATAATCAGCTTTACAAGTTTATCTAGTCTAATAAATTGACTAGCAGCCTAAAATACATGGAGTAGGCTATCTTCTCCTCAATTAGTTAAGGACTGTACCACTTTTAAATGAGTGATTGTGTTGGTTTTTATGAGAAGCACAATTGTTTTGTAACTTATTAATTTAGTACCATCAGGTTTTGTTAGAGCTACTTACTATAATAGTTTTTTGTATTCACTATCATATCAACTTAAATAGTATTTTAACAATATTTTTAAGACCCGTTATTACAACAAATAAATAATCACAAAGTTCCACCAACCCTACTCGTGCCACTATATAATGCTTGGCTATACAGCTAAGCCAGCTACAATTAAATGAACAGTCCAGAAATATTAAATCTGTTCTTGAATTGGCATATCATTTAAATTATGTGGTATACCCTAGCTGTCCAAAATAAGCCAATTAGTCAAACAAACTTGACAGTCTGTGTCTCCCCACAACCCACAGTCTACAGACACAATATCGCACAGTCACCGATAAAATACACCATAGCTGGTTGCCTTAATGGCAAAATAGTGAAATAGTAAAATGCTAAGACTTAAAATCATAGACTCATGACTTGAGAGATCGCTATGGTGCTATCTAAACAGGTAGCTCTCGATAGCTCGAAATAACTCGGTAAGTGCAGCTTTTCCTGTAATTTCGGTGGCTATTGCTGTAGTCTCCTCTGAGTCTATATTTTTCTGTCTCCTCTAGCCATCAACCCAGACAGAGCTCAAGCCTTTCCGAAGGGCTCCTCTGGTTCCTTCATCCTGCGACTACCTTCTGCCTTCCTCCTGTAAGAAACAGAGAACGCCTTAACCGAGGAGGCTACTGTGACTTTGCAGAAGATAAACTGGTAAGCCCACTTTCACAGCATAGGTGGTATACCTTACAAAGGTAGAAATACAACTTTGAAAGAGGCCTGCTCTCAATGCTCCTCCACAGCATTACAGTGTTCAGCTCAGCACAGCACAGCACAGCATAGCACACCTGTCAGATGTTTAAACTGGCTGCTGGATATAGAAAGTTTGTTCATTGCTTGTTACAGGAACTTACTACCAACTGCATTCAGTGGATCACTCTGAAGTTTCTGGTAACAAGTAATGACCCAGAGTAAAGGAACAGCGGTGGCTGGCACATGCATTGCCCAAAGGAAACCCTTCCTGTGTTTGACATTATAACCAGCTGGTTATAACAGCAGATTATAACCAGGTTTCCCCTTAGGGAAAAACAATCACCAGTTATTATATAGCACTATTACACTTTTTGTTATACGCACTGTACCAGTTTAGGTGTGCACTATGTCCATGTTTTTTTTCTTTGCACTGAGTGATGTGACTGCTGAACTCCCAGAATCTGAAGCTCCATGCCCAACAAAAGGAACATAAAGAGCTGTATGAGTGTAACCCAGAGAATGCCATGCCACACTCACAAATGGGAGGTCAATACACTGGTGGCACATAGAAAAGTACTCAATTATGTAAGATCCTCCTCAACAAAGTAAGCACCCCTCTGTCCAGACACCACAAAAATACACCCTTACTAATATTGGTAAACACACCTGCACACTGAACATCACCATAAGCAAATAACATCATGCACTAAATACATGGTTGCACTTTGCAGAATATTTAAACTAGCAAATGGGGAGAGGGGTACAGCACCCCATACGTCGAATGTGAAGAACACCCCTCCCCCTCAGCTAGTGGTCAAACAGAGATTCAGCATGTTTGCAGATCATTTGCATCACCAGGTAAGAAAAAAGGTTTGTCTCCCCAAACGACGCACAGGGGTAATGCCAAACCTCACCCAACAACTAACACACCAAAATCTGGCCAATGGAAAATCATGTACACAAATGCTCACAGCCTGGGAAATAAGATCCCAGACCTGCAGGCAATAATGTCAGAGGCTAAACTGGACATAGTAGCAATTAATGAGATGTGGTTTACCAGTAACCACACTTGGGAGACTTCAGTACCTGGCTATGTATTGTTCAGAAGAGACCGAGGTGCAAAAAGGGGGGCGGAGGAGTGGCCCTGTATGTCAATGAAAATATCAACGCTACAGCAATTCAGAATACACATAAGGAGCCAGAAGAACTGTGGGTCACCCTGGAAACAGGAAATGGGACAGCCATAAGAACTGGGGTTGTCTACAGGCTCCCAGACCAGGGGGAGGACATAGACACATTACTGTTAGAAGATATACAAAATATGACAGCTAAAGGGGAGGTTCTGATAATGGGAGACTTCAACATGCCGGATACAGATTGGTCAATATCAGCAGGAACATCTGCCAGAACTAGACACATAGTGGAGTCCCTGCAGGGGGAGGGCCTCAAACAACTGGTACAGCAACCCACAAGAGACAGGGCTATCCTAGATCTAGTACTGACTAACAAGGAAGGGATCACAGATCTCCAGGTAGAAGGTCACCTGGGGCCAGTGACCATCACATGGTATGGTTCAATTTGGCTACTACATCTAAATCATCCCATTCCAAGGCAAAAATATGGGACTTCAGAGGAGCCGACTTTGATAAGATGGCCAACAGAGTTAAGCTAGCCCTGGCAAAAAGAAACACAGGTGAGGGGGTACAGGCAAAGTGGGCAAGCATTAAGGATGCAATACTTGAAGCAACATCCCATTGTGTTAGACAGAAAAGGAAGTGCAAAAGAAGAAGGAAACCACTTTGGTTCTCAAATACAGTAGCAGAAAATATAAGGGAACACAGCGGGATGAAGATAGGGAGGCATACCAAACTGCCCTAAGGTAAGCAGGGAAGGCAGTAAGGCAGGCAAGGTCCCAAACTGAGGAAACACTAGCACGAACAGTAAAAGAAGGTGACAAGACTTTCTATAGATACATTAGTGAAAGGAGAAAGTCCAGAGGGGGTGTTGCTAAGCTTAATGGAGAAAAGGGCGCATGTGAGGAGAAGGACCCTGTAAAGGCATCTATCCTAAATATATACTTTTGCTCAGTATTTACTGAAGAGAAGGTAGGGCAGGGCCCACAGCTCAGCATCATGGACACAGTGGAGGGAGGTGAGCACTACTCCCTTCACAAAAGAAAGGGTCCTACAAGAGCTTGCTAAGCTCAGGGTGGATAAGACAATGGGACCTGATGGCATACATCCCAGGGTACTTAAGGAGCTAAAGGTGGAACTAGCAGAGCCATTAGCAGAACTGTTTAGTGAGTCTCTGAGCACAGGAGAGGTCCCAGAAGACTGGAGAAGAGCTCATGTGATCCCGCTCCACAAGAGTGGTAGCAGGGAGGAGGAAGGGAACTACAGACCAGTCAGTCTTACCTCAGTAGTGGGCAAGATTATGGAGGCACTCCTTAAGGAAAGGATAGTGCAACACCTGGAATCCATAGGGGCACAGGATCCAAGACAGCATGGGTTTACAAAAGGAAGGTCCTGTCAAACTAATCTCATAGATTTCTTTGACTGGGTAACTGGAGTGGTGGACCAAGGGGGAGCAGTTGATGTCACCTACCTTGACTTCAGCAACGTTTTTGACACTGTTCCACATAGAAGATTGATAAATAAGCTGGGTAGGCTCAGGGTAGGTCAGATGTTGGTCAACTGCGTGGCAAACTGGTTGACGGGCAGAAAACAGAGAGTGGTGGTAGATGGCATGCAGTCAAAAGAGATGCAAGTCACAAGTGGGGTACCTCAGGGATCAGTTCTGGGGCCAGTCCTCTTCAACATCTTCATTAGTGACCTTGTACTTGTGGCCACATACTGGCACTCAGGACAATCAAGCAACAGAAGCAACACAAGCAGCTCACCTGAGGAAGCCGAATTTCCAGCCTGATAACTTTCGAGGCAGCTCCCCCTCCCAAGCTAGGCACTCGGGACAATCAAGCAACAGAAGCAACACAAGCAGCTCAACTGAGGAAGCCGAATTTCCAGCCTGATAACTTTCGAGGCAGCTCCCCCCCACCAAGCTAGGCACTCGGGACAATCAAGCAACAGAAGCAACACAAGCAGCTCACCTGAGGAAGCAGAATTTCCAGCCTGATAACTTTCGAGGCAGCTCCCCCCCCCAAGCTAGGCACTCGGGACAATCAAGCAACAGAAGCAACACAAGCAGCTCACCTGAGGAAGCCGATTTTCCAGCCTGATAACTTTCGAGGTAAAGAGAGCTTCTCTCTTCGTCTGGACGCCTGCAGGGGTGCTACCTGATGAACACTTATATTTCAAGAACGTTGCTCTCGTTCACCACTGGGTGGCTTGTTATTTGCTTCTCTTTGTGCTACTAATGCTGAAGTGTAAAGCTAGGGACTCACTGGTTTCCTAGAGTTGCCTTGCTGATTACACCTTAAAGCCAGATATACCAAGCAGCTAATATAGATCAGACTTGTTTAATATGGTGGTATTGGAGCTAATTGCTGATTACACCTTAAAGCCAGATATACCAAGCAGCTAATATAGATCAGACTTGTTTAATATGGTGGTATTGGAGCTAATTGCTGATTACACCTTAAAGCCAGATATACCAAGCAGCTAATATAGAACAGACTTGTTTAATATGGTGGTATTGGATCTAATTGTGCTTGTAACTGAAGATATTAGGATAGCTGGGTCCTAGTGTGACCTCATTTTGGAATAGCCCTGTTTGCTTAGAGTGGAGCTCCTTTGTGAAAGTCACAACATATTCTCCCACTGCATAGTAATGAGAGGCTTTGTTTTCTCCACTACATAGGCAGCTCCCCCCCCCAAGCTAGGCACGCGGGACAATCAAGCAACACAAGCAGCTCACCTGAGGAAGCCGAATTTCCAGCCTGATAACGTTCGAGGTAAAGAGAGCCTCTTCTCTTCGTCTGGACGCCTGCAGGGGGGTGCTAGCCCGCACCAACCACCCTCCCACCCAGGGGTGGCTGTCAATTTAAGGATCCACCCCGCGACATCACATCCGGTGACATCACGTCCTGTTGCCCAGAACCTATCTCCCCACTTTCCCATTTGCAGGTTATACCTGCTGGCCACTAGAGGGACCTATGCTCCCTCGCTACTTCCTACTCCTACCTGTACAGCACTACTTCCCTGGGATCTTGCTCACCACAATGTATTGGCCCTGCCTTATGCTCTGCCTGTGCCTATCCCCACTAGCAGTGCACTTACCCACTTACCCATCTGCTACTCCGCACTGTGCCCTGGCACCCCTCCCTCCCCTTGTTCCTGAACCTGCTCTCCTGCCACTTGGGACCTCTGCATGTCTCGGTCCTCCCTGCCCTCCCCCTAGCTTTCTCGTCACCTCAGGCACATCTGGGTGTCTTCTTATTCTTGCCTTCCTTCCTGTACCACCCTGCCCACCCCTGCCCCTTAGCCTCCCTCCCTCATGTCAATCGTAGGAAAACCTCTCACCATCTCCCAGCCAGGGTGTTAGTCATGCTACTACTCCTGTCAGGGAACATTCATCCAAACCCTGGCCCGGTTCCCAGGAGCTCCCCAACTCACACCACCCGCCTATGCATGGTCTCCATGAATATCTGTAGCCTCCCAAAAGTTTGACTCACTACAATGCCTGGTCACATCAATTAACCCTGATGTCATCGCTCTGGTTGAGACTTGCTGTCGAATCCTCCCTGACTCCCTAGTCTCCCTTCCTGGTTTCACCCTTTTCCGTCCTCGACCGTGTTGGGAGACAGGGAGGCTGCGCTATTTATTTCAAGGAATCTTCCCGATTAGCCCTGCCTGCTCCCTATCCTTGACTCCAGAGCCCAGGCGCTACACAGAAACTAACCCTGATCTTTTAAAGGGACCCTTTATCTGACTACTGCATACGTGCCCCCCAGGGACCAAACGCAGGCCATTGCCTCTCTTACAGAATACCTTAACTCACTACCTCCTTCCGCTGATCAAATTCTGGTGGGTGACTTAAATGTCAACTGGCTCAGCCCCTCCTGCTCTTCTACCCGAGAATCCTTTTCTGCAATAGACCTAACACAACTAGTTACCCACCCTACCAAGACTAACCCCAAGAGAGGCTCCAGTACCCTGCTTGATGTGGTACCCACCAACCGCCCTAATCGGATCCCCAATGTACAAGTCCTCCCAGACTCTCTCAGTGATCACTCCCCCATTCTATTCCACTGGTCATCATCAGTCCCCAAACCCATAGCACAGTCCACATGCCGGCAGCGTCTAATACCTGGTGGACTGATAAAACTTAAGGAACTTCTGTCCCAAATTGACTGGTCTCCTATACAGGCAACTCCTGACATTGACACAGCTCCCTCCTTCTTTACCCAAACTTTTAATAATGCCTGTGATATCTTTGCCCCAATGTTGACCTGCCGTTCTAAAAGGCAGAATGCCCCCTGGGTAACCCCAGCTTTGATCCACCAACTCAAACATAGGGACAACCTATGGCACCATGCCATTGAGACTGGCTGGCCCAATGACAGGCGGTTATATGCTGCTGCCTGAAACAAGTGCACTCGGGCCATCAGAAAGGCCAAGTCTGAGCACTATCGGTCCTCACTCACTGCCTCATGGGTGAACCCCAGAACCTTCTGGGATAACATTAAACAGTTAAATGGGACTGCACACTCCCCACCCACCCAGATCAACATTAATGGTGTGATCTCCTCAGACCCAGCCCTCATAGCCAACCACCTCAACACCTCATTCACTGACCTTAGCCCTATCCTCCCTACAAATTTTTTTGACCCTCCTCCCCCAGCACCTGCCGTAAATCTTTCTCTTCCTTATTTTCTCCTCCACCATGTTTCTGCCCAGGAACTTAGGCCGCACCTTGTCACTGCCCTCAAGAGTAATAGTACAGGCAGTGACACCCTGGATCTGTGTATCCTACGGCTGGTCTTAGACACAGTCCTTACCCCGATCACATGCCTCATCAACCACTCTCTTTGCCTGGGGAAGGTTCCAACTGCTTGGAAAGTTGCCACTGTCACCCCTATCTTTAAAGGTGGTGATAGGACTGTGGCTGGAAACTATCGACCAATCTCCATTCTCTCTCCTCTCTCCAAGGCCTTGGAAAAAGTGATGGCCTCTCAAATCTCTGACTACCTCTCCACCTACAATGTCCTATGTCCTGAGCAGCATGGCTTCCGAGTGGGCCACAGTACCAGAACAGCCCTCCTAGAGTTCTCCAACATTCTCCACTCCTCCTTAGACACTGGTTCTCTGGCTGGTGTGGTCTTCATTGACCTCTCTAAAGCTTTCAACACTGTCTCCCACCCCCTCCTTCTTGATGTCCTTAGTCTCTCTGGTTTTGCTGCTGGGCCTATCTCCTGGTGCACCAGTTATCTGTCTGACCGCTCACAGCATGTAAAAATAATGGGACCTACTCAGACATCTGTCCCATCTTTTCTGGGGTTCCCCAGGGCTCCATTCTGGGCCCCTTACTATTCTCCCTTTACCTTAACACCCTTCCACGCTCTTGCTCGGGGAACATTCTATTGTACGCTGATGAAGCAGTCATCTTTGCCTCAAGTCGTAACCCTATTGCCCTCCAGGACTCGCTGCAGAAGTCCTTCACTGAAGCCGAGGGCTGGTTCAAGGAACATAGATTGGTGATAAATCTTAAAAAATAAAACCATGTTCTTCACTCATCCTCAAAACAAGTCCTGCAACTTCAAACTCCTCATTCACTCTGGGTCCTCTTTCCCTTTCGAACAAGTTTGCTCCTATAAATACCTAGGGATCCATTTTGACCCCTCCCTCTCCTTCCCGCGGACACTGGCTGCCCTAGCCACTGCCACTAATATCCGATTGGGCATCTTACAGCGGTATAAACCTGCCTCCCCGGAGGCTCTTTGACTTCATGAGTCCCCTTCTCTATCCTGTCCCTAGTGGACTATGGACTGCCGGTGTATGGTGCTGCTGATCAGACCGCACTCCATAAAATTCGCACTACTCTGAATAAGGCCTGCAGGTTAATTACTGGGGCACCTAGGCTGACACACACCTGTCTACTGTACGCTAAAGTGCTGGTGCTTGATCTTGATGAGCGCCTCAAATATCTGACCTGTACCCTTACAAAAAAGACCCTCCTTGGGCTATCCCCACCAGGATTGACCACCACCATATGCCGCTCTGTCCCACTAGTTCATACTCGGACCTCTGGGAAAACTTCTCTTGTTATCCCTAGAGCTAGGACCCCTCACGGCCAAAGAGCCTTCAGCTTTAGGGCCCCCTCCTGGTTCAACACACTGCCCCCCTCCATCTCCGAAGCTCCAACTATATCGTGCTTCAAAACTTCCTTACGTAACCACCTTATTAACACCCGATGCTGTAATTGCCATTAGTCAAAGCCGTACTCAATACTTATGACAAAGCTTACTACTAAGCTGCTAAGGACAACATAACTCTGGTATTGTTTGCATCAATCCTACCTGTACCAGCTTGTTTGTATCTATGTCTTAAGTTACTGTTATACTTATGTGTTGTACTGCTATACTGTGTATTTTGGTTTGTCTTACTGTGACAAGGTACCTTTGTAAATGAGCCTATGGCTCAAAGGTTTTCCAAACTGCTTTTTAAATGAAATAAAATAAAAAAATAAAATAAAATAAATAAAATAGATGGACTAGAGGGTAAGGCTTGTCTGTATGAGATGACACCAACATCTGCAACAGAGTAGATGATCCAGATGGGGTGGCAGAATGAGAAGAGATCTGGATAAACTAGCAAAATGGTCAGAAGAGTGGCAACTCGGATTTAATGCAAAGAAGTGCAAAATCATGCACACAGGGAAGAGAAACCCTGAAGCCACCTATAGGCTGGGAGGGGAGTTGCTGGCAGTCACAAAGGAAGAAAGAGACTTGGGCATCATCATCACTGATGACCTGAAATCATCCAAGCAGATCTCTAAAGCAGTAGGTAAGGCTAGGGGGGTGATAGGGTGTATTAGTAGGGGTATCACAAGTCATAAGAGGGAGGTAATAATCCCCCTTTACAAGACACTGGTTAGGCCCCATCTGGAGTACTGTGTGCAGTATTGGAGGCCACACCTTCATGAGGACATTAACCAAATTGAGGCAGTCCAGAGAAGGGCAACCAAAATGGTGCAGGGACTGCATCAGAAGACATATGAGGACAGATTAACGGAGCTCAACATGTATACCCTTGAGCAAAGGAGGGAGAGAGGTGATATGATCGAGGCATTCAAACACCTTAAGGGCATTAACAAGGTGAAAGAGTCTAACATGTTTAAATATAAGAAAATAGCAGGACAAGAGAGACACAGCATGAGATTAGAGGGGGCGATTAAGGGGAATGTGAGGAAATTCTTTCACAGAAAGGGTGGTGGATGCATGGCTGGCACCACAAGAAGTGGTGGCTATGAATACAGTGCAGGGCTTCAAACAGGCATGGGTTAGGCATAAGGGAGCAATACAAATGACTATGAATAGATAGGCCACTGACAGAGCAAAGGCCGATGGCACATTTATAAGGTAGAAAAAGAAATGAGCAGACGGGATGGGCCTTGTGGTCGTTATCTGTCATCAACTTCTATGTTTCTATGTTTCTATGGAACATTTACTGATGCAGTACTACACACAGACCCTCACAACCCTATGTAAAAGCCAAGTCCACCAGCCTTTGTCACTGAGCTCTACCTGTTGAACCATGTTGCCTCATGCAACATGGGTAGGGAACCATGGCACCTGGTCCAGATTGACTCCCCACATGGACACCTGGATCTGCATTATCTTCACTAACATAAGTTTATGACAGCTGTTTGCATACTACCATATTGTGCAGCATGCAACAGGTGACAAAAATGCAACACTAGTGATTGCTGGAGTGTGGCATTCATATTGTCCAGGCACTTGAAGTGCACTTTAAGCATTCTAAACTCATATGCCTGATCTAATGAGACCATTTGTTGTACCTTGTCTCTGCTGGAATGTTGGGGTTTAGGAATGGCATCCTTGATGGCCTGTTGGTACAGTGGTAGTGTCTCCACTTGCAATGCCAATGCCCTGGGTTCAAGAATGGACCTTGAGAGTTGGAGGTCCAGCTGTGGAGGATGATTCAGTGGATTGCTCTCCTCCTCTGGAAGGGAGGGTGGGGAAGCATCCAGTGCATGTCTGACCTCTGTCAGAGGCCAGGGGAAGCAGCAGCCAGTGCTTGCATTGTCAGAAGGTGTGCCAGGCATCGGCACTTTTGTGCCATATGTCATTGCATACCACAGCTCCCCAGAAAAATATGCCATAGAAAATGCCAGCCTTTAGAATGACACCCCACCTTGAGAGCCCTGCACCACTGCCCTGAGGCACTCAGCTGGAAACTAACCTGTAACACCGTCAGCATGGCCTGGCCGCATGGCTCTGTCCTGGGGTGCAAGCTAGGAAGAAGCACCGGCAGAGGTATCTGTCAGGAACTTGCTCTAACTCCATCAGGAGCCATGCCTGCTCAGTGGCCCCACCCTGGGGGACAAGCCAGGGAGGAAGACCACCTGAGATTAGTCTTGGGGGCAATGAGTGCTGGGCAGAGGGTTGGGGCTGAGTTTAAAGTTAGAACCTGACAAAATGCATACTAAATAAGAAAAAAGGAATGGCACCCTTCGGTTTGTCCTTTGTGGGTATTCTCTGCCGCCTGTACAGAATAACACACATATGTAAGACATATTGTATGGAGTGTAAATGGCAGCACAATGGGCTGTAGTGAGGGATGGAGCTGATCAATACACCAATTTAACCTGTGAAATAAAGCTGTGGTCACACTCCTTACAGCACAACCAGGATGAAGAAAACTATGGGTGTGGAACCCAGAACAGTACCCCTTCAAAGAGGATCACCCTTCCATGCACCCTGACCCTTTTAGATAATAGATATCAGCATGACCAGGGAGGCAATGGTGGCTAGCCTAGGGTTTATTGACTGTTAACTGGTACGAGTTTGTGTGTCTCTATTTCAGTATGTGGACACGTGGACACTTCTCCAGGATCATTTCAGCTTTATCTGAAGCATATGAACTTGATGTTATTTAGGAGAGGGACAATTGGTTTGATGTGAAGCAAGCAAGGGACCCTCTGACAATGGGGATGTTGGGAGGAGGAACCAGGGTGATTCTGGTTGTGCCAGCCTGCATCTGTAGCAGGTGCCCTAGGAAGGATTCAGTATTGCCCTCCATGGCCCTTGGTAGGCCAGTCAACCCTTGTTGTTTACTCCCAGTACTGGCTCAGCCCATTACCTCTATACTGCTTACTTGGTTTATTGACCTCCATATATCATGAAGCGAATTATGGACAGTGACAGATACACAACAGCCTGACACACAATGTGTGATTTATCTTGTCCCCTTTATCAGCAGGCTCCCCTTCACAAAGAAACAGACATGGATGCTCCTGGAACACCAGCCTGCTACTGAAGCAACCAGGCTCCACTTCATAAAGCTTCAGAGGAAGGACTTGGTTGGTCCAAAAGCAAAAGCATTTTGTTACATCTATGTTGCTCCAATTAAAGCTATCAAATCATTTGCTTCTAGACCCCTTCACAAAGAAACGGACAAGGACGCTCCCAGAACACCAACCTCCTACTGAAGCAAGCAGGCTCCCATTCACAAAGAAACGGACATGGACACACCCAGAACACCAGCCTGCTACTGATGCAGGGCTCCCCTTCACAAAGAAATGGACAGGGATGCTCCTGGAACACCAGCCTGCCACAGAGGCAAGGTAAATTGCAAGCCCCCTGTTAGCTCATCAACGCTATGTGTCAACTGCCCCTCCCACCCTGATCCATCCCTTAATTTATACATCACCAAGGTCACATGACATATCACATGACTGTAGCAATGTCCTGAAACAATCTTCCAATTTTCCCACTTGTTCCTTCTACCAAGTCAACACTAGGAGTCACTGTTGCACTCCTGGCTCCTACCCTTCCTTGCTTTCTGCTGCCCCTCTCTGGCTCCCTCTCTCTACCTATTCTTAACTCTTCCTGCTCCTGATTTCCACTGAACTCCCCCACTTTTTCTTTCTCCCCCCTCTAGTTTTGAACCCCCAACCATCTCCTTAGCAGTCCATGACTCTGACCACTACTCCACTGCAGCAGCCTCTATGAAATAGTCATTTTGGCTTCCCTTATCTCCAGTTCTTCTACCCTCTCATGGCTCACCTGCCTTTTTCAGTCCTCCTCCACTCCCTTCAGTATTCTGACTGCACTAGCCTCTCCCTTCCCATCTACACTGACCCTCCTCTCTCTCTCTCTCTCCCTGCCACTGACCACCCCAGTGATGTGGCATCTCAACCTGCTGATCACCCTGGAACTTTTTTTTACTCTGACCCAGTTCCCATGTTCAAACATCTTCGCCAGAACAACCACCAAGTACTACCCATCCTTATTAGCCATCCCTCTAAGGACTGTGCCAACCATGACTGCAACCCCAATTGCCCTCAGCCTAACTCCCATTACTAGATACCTGACCATCTGTCCCCTTATAGCTACTTACCCCCACCTCCTTACCCTTCTCTCCCCTCAACTGCACAATGTACCAACAAACCTTACCCGGCTAAAACCCCACCTCTCACACAAATCTCTTAAACTATATCTTGCATGGATTATCTTTACCCTCCTCCTCCCATCCAGAAATGTCCACCCCAACCCCGGCCAATCAAAAACTTCACAATACCCAATAACATTTCTGGCCAGCTAAAAATAGCCACTATTAACATCTGCAGCCTCCTACCTAAGCTTGATGACTTAAGAGTCTGGGTAGCACAGCACAATTTGGACATACTCTCCCTTAATGAGACCTGGCTCTCCCCCAAAATCCCTGACACCACCATCACTCTCACTGGCTACTCCCTGTTTCAGCTCACCAGGGTTGGTAAAAGAGGGGATGGCTATGCAATACATCTCAGGGACTCCATTAAGAGCCCAGCACTCCCTACAGTCACTTCTGCCAACAATTTGCAGGTGGTATTAATCAAAGTCTTCCTAGGCCCCCAGGGTAAAACACTAACCCTGCTCACTGTCTACTACATTCCTCCACCTGACCTAGCCGCTGGCACTAAAATGGTTCTCAATTATCTTAAAAGCATACCTAACCATGCTGAGATGATTATTCTTGCTGACCTAAATGTTAATTGGCTGTCTGTTGATGCCAGCCCCTACAAAGATGCTTTTGCAACCATCGGTATCTCTCAAATTGTGACCACCTCTACCAGACTCAACCCCAGAACTGGAAGCAGCACCCTCCTTGACTTCATCCTCACCACCCACCCCTAAAGAACTTCAGATATCTCAGTATTACCTGACTCCCTAAGTGACCATTCCTCAGTCATCTGCTTCTGGTCAAACAAGGTCCCTAGCATATCTGCCAAGATCTCTTATTGCTGTGTCCTTAAGAAAAGATTTACTGCACCTTTCCTTGAACATCTTGCTCAATGTGATTGGTCACCCATCGACAGGGCCACTAACAATGATAACACACTAGACTATTTCATAGCATAATTCAGCTTGGCCTGTGACAAATATACCCCTATCTGTAAACGCAAGATCAAAGGTGTACATATCCTTGGATTACCCTCACCCTGCTCAAAATGATGAAAACCTATTGACAACCTCTGGACCCGAGCTCAAACTTCAGGCAAACTACCCGACTTACAAAACTACAAATCTCCATGAAACCCCTGTACCTGGGAAATACACAGAGCCAAAATGGAATACTTCAAGGAAGAGCTTGCGAACTTCTGTGGTGACAGTTGTAACTTTTGGAACAAATTAAAGCACCTGACAGGCAAACCCAATAAATCCCCCCTCCCACCATGATTGATGTTGATGTGATCACTGTGCAGGACCCACAACAAACAGCAGATTACTTTAATCTGGCCTTCACCGACCTCTCATGCATCCTCCACCCCAGACTTCTTCTCTGAACCTGTTAAAAACCCCTACCGCTACGACCCTCCCCCCTTCATCACCTCCCTTCTACTTTAGATGAGTCTCACTAGCTGAAGCTAGAAAGTACCTTCAAAAGACTCTAAGTCAATTCTGGCTTAGCAGTGACACCCTTGACGTAAAACTTCTAAACCTCTCCCGTAATGTTGTCCTGCAACCCCGTACTAAGCTTTTAAACCTATCCCTCTCCCTGAGACAGTTCCCCTCACTGTGGAAAGCCATAGTTGTAACCCCAGTGCAGTGTACAAAAGTGGTGACAGAACAGCACTCTCGAACTACAGACCCATATCTATCCTTCCATCATCTAAAGCCCTTGAACTTATTGTTGCTGACCAACTGATGGAATACATGGCCAAATATGATATTCAGTGCCCCCAGCAACACAGTTTTAGAATGGCGCACAGCATGACGACTGCACTACTCGAGTTCACCAACTGCATATACAGGGCACTTGACTGGAGCCAAATAGTAAGGTCAATTTTCATTGCATTTGATACCGTTAACCACACACTGCTGCTCGCTGCATTACCACCCCACCGACAATTAACCATAGTCACTAGCTGGTTCAAGCGCCATCTGGATAACCGCACTCAGCAAATGAAAATCGGGAATAACGTCTCTGGTTCACTCCCCATATGCTCCGGTGTTCCCCAAGGGTCCATCCCTTACTCCCTTGCTCTCCAGCCTATTTCTTAATAACCTCCCCCAATCCTGCAACACCAACATTATCCTTTAAGCAGATGGTGCTGTACTCTTTGACTGCCACTCTCAACCCTCTTTTCTCTCTAGTTCTCTGCAAACTGACTTTCTTGTTGTCAAAACATGATTTGCCCAACACAAACTCATCATGAACCACAAAAAAAAAGTAATGCTCTTCTCTAATCCACACAACACATATTAATCAACCAACCTACATGTTTATAATTCTTTCAACAAGCCCCTTGAACAAGTCCAAGAATTTAAATACCTTCGCATCACCCTCAACTGCCCACTATCCTATGCCCTTCACATTAATAAAATAGCAAAGGAGGTCAACTCCAGAACTGGATTCCTGTATCGTCACAGACATTGCATGACCCCAGATGCTCTACGGCAAGCAGTTCTCAGTTCTGTCATTTCCATCCTTGACTATGGGCTGATCAACTATGGTGCTGCAACTAATACCACGACTGATACCACCCTTAAAAGAATTGCACTTGCACTAAATAAGTCCTGCAGGCTGATTTCTGGTGCCAATAAATGCACATGCACATGTGACCTATATGAGCAGACAAACTGGCTTCACCTAAAGGGCAGGATTATCTACCATACTTGCCTGCTTGCCCCCCAAATTAGCCTGGGCCTTACTACTCCTGCTACCCTGCCTCTCATCAAGCCTTCCTCTAATGTAAGCTCCACCTACAGTGCGGGAAAACAAAATTTTTATGTCCTGTTTTGCAAAACCTCTCAAGCACAGCACTCCTTCCACTACAGGGCTCTCACCTGGCTCAACACGCTTCCCCAAGAAATTTTGAACTAGCCTAAACCGGGTTCCCTTCAAGCTTAAGATACATAAGTACCCTTCTGCCCACAGTAGCTGTGACTGACTGCTAGAAATTTCCCCTCCCTCCTCCTGCCCCCTCTCTCCCTCCCATCTCTCTTCCCCCATTTCCTACCCTTCCCACCCCTCTTGTTGTCCCTCTTCCACCACCGCCCTGCTCCCCATCCCCATCTGTCTCTCCTTCCCTTCTCTTCCCCTTCGTCTCTTTTCTCCAACTGCCCCTTTCCCTAACTACTTAATCAGCCTTTATCTTCTACCCTTGCTCTCCTCCCCTGCCCCCACCCAACACCTCTTACCTTCTCCCTCTCCTCTATGACTGACAAAGTCATCTCTGACTGCTTCCTACCCTCTTCTCTCCTCCCATCCACCTTGTACTCCTACTTGATTTAGCTATTTTTGACTTTTTGATACTTCTTCCCTCATCTCTCCTCCTGTTCTCCCTGGCCTCCAACTAGACTAGAGTTACTTTTCAATTATTTTAGAATTATGAGAGTGTATTTGTAATGTTCTGCTAGCATTTATTTGAACCTGACATATGTCTGTTCTTTTGTGTTTCATTTCTGTAATTCATACTAATTTATTGTTCTCACTATTTTTTATGTACAATTGTGTTATTGGTCTCACTGTTTGTTATTTACTGTATCCTGTTATTATTACTCACCTATCATTTAATGTATTTTGATGCAGAACCTTTGTAAAAGAACCGGTGGTTCAATGGTACTGTAATCCAAGCATACAATAAATAAATCTTCACGAATGAGGGTGGCAGGATAATAACTCATGAATGGCAGAGTTGGAAGTGAGTTATAAATGCCCTTCTCCCTCACAAGTGATGATAAATGCCATATTCTGAGTGACACCATTTTATTTCTAATTTATAGAATGTATTTTAAATTGAAGAGCTTTCAGACTAATTGTTTTAATGACTATTACACGTACTGTTTGATTTCATTGCACTGTTTTGAGTGCAGGAAAGGTCAGTGACATGTCATCAGGCACTGTTCAAGCTGCTTTCCCATTGTTCAGGAGCTCCTTTGTGACCAACATTAAGTGGTGATAACTAGGATAACCCACTGAGAATGATGATAATTGATTTATCATCATTTTAGATCTATAGACCAAGAAATAAATATTTTGGGCCCAATTCTAGAAGCTTGGTGCACCACCAAAGGTGACTTGCACCAAATGCTGTAGTGTGATGGACCCTGCACCCTATTCTAGAAGGGGAAGGGTCCCCATGTCTAAGTCTTGTGATTTGCAACATACAGCCAGGTACACCGAACAGAGAGCATACCTGGCGAGGATGTCGCAAGCCGCAACTGCAATCCTGCAAGGCACAAGTGCCCCCCCCATGCCCGATCACCAGCACAGCCCCATAGAGCTAGAGACCCCCCACCCACTATCATGCCACCAAGAGTCCCCCAACACCTATCCCAATCCCCATACAACTGGTGTACTGTAGAGTATGTACAGTACACACAGTCAGATGAGTGCGCAATACATTTGGAAAATTGTACCTGGTAGTCTAGTGGCTCCCACCCCCCCCAGCTGTGCCATTCCATCCAGCACCCCCTACCCATCCCCAGTTGGCAACTGGCACAGCCCACCTCTCACCTCCATGGCCAGCCGCCGACTGAGTTCAGTAGAAGCGCTCACTGTATAGATGCACTCAGAAATGAATGAGTATTCATTCATTTCTGAGCGTGTCTATACAGTAAGTGATTCTACTGAACTCAATCGGTGGCTGGCGTGGAGGGAGAGGTGACTGCAAGTCACTGGCAGGAGATGGGTGAGGGGGTGCTGGGTGGAGTGAAATAGCTGGGTGGGGGCACTGAACTACAAGGGTTGTTGTGCAGTTATTATTACCAATTCGACAGTGTCTCGGGGACTGGGCATGGGGCGGTTGACAGCACTGCTCTGTGGGGCCTTTGTGGTGGGGGTTTGGGGCACAGGGTGTGTGGGCAGCCCTGTGGGCTTTACTGTTTGGGGGTTAGGTGGCAGGGGCGGTGCTGCCTTGTGAGGCATGAACTGAACAGGGGCTTGGGGGACCATGATGCGAGATGCCCTGCTGGGCACCTACAGGGATATTCTAGTCATGGGAGAGGGCACATGGATTGTGTGGCGGGCTGCTGCTGGGTCTACAGAACCCCTGGAGGGCATACATACAGTTATGCCAGCTAAATGCTGGTGTAACTTACGTTGACGGGTCTCCTCTGGGGGTTCCTGTAGAATCCCAACGTTGGGGACTTTGTTGCTGCCCTACTGGAATAGGGTGCAACTGCTGCCATAAACCCCCTAGCACCATGTCTCGGGGTGTTTAGGGCGTAACGACACTTTGGCGCATGTGACCTGCGGCATGTCACAGGCCACTTTGTAGAATACTGCATGTCTCAACTGCTGGCGTAACTTGCTACTTGTGCCATTCTTTTTGGCGCAAGTGCAGTTATGCTAGGTATAACTATTCTAGAATCAGGTCCAATAAATCTTTTGCCTGTAAGGTTTAATTCTCATCTACATTCGATATATAGAGGATATCACATGTGGCTCTTATGCATATTCTTTTTATTTCTCCTGGAGTCTTGGCAACAATGCTCCTAGGCAAAGAGTGTTCAGCAATGAGTGAAAGGCGATGTTGTTGTCTACATTCCATCCAACTAAAAGCACAGTTAATAACTATAAAGATGCCAAAAGTAGTAAATATGGTGAATTAAAAACATTGTTGATAAATGCTAGGAGTTTGGGTAATAAAGTGAATGAGCTTAAAGAATTTTTATTTAGTGAGATAATACATATTTTTACCATAATGGAGACTGGTGGAAGGAGGATGGCTGGAAAAAGAAATGCATGGGTACAACCTCTTTTATAAAGCGTGTGCTGAAAGAAGAGGTGGTGGTGTAGCTCTTTATGTTTCAGATACATTGAAAGCAAAAGAGATCAAAATGAAAGTTAATTACTCAAATAATATAGAACAAATATGGGGTTGGCTTCGCAGAATTCAGGAACTATAACAACTGGAGTATGTTATAGATTATTTAGCCTCAACAGTGAAGAGAACAATTCACTATTGCAAGCTGATAATAGTATGGATCTGGAGAGTAAATTATTGCTATTACTATTATTATTATTATTTATGAGAGATTTCAATATCCCAAAGATAGACTGGGTCAACCTAATAGGAACTACACAATTAGAAAATAGGCTATTGGACTTATTTCTGCATATGAACCTCAAGCAACATGTTTTGGGTACTACCAGAGGGAACAGCATTTTAGATCTAGTGCTGTCTAACATGGATGAACAAATAACAGATATAAATGTAAGAGGACCTCTTGGTGACAGTGACCACAATATGATCTATTTTATCATTAAAGGGCACATCAACCCCATAAGAGGTAGTACTACATTCAAGTGCTATAACAAGGCAGCTTATGAAGGGACGAGAACATTTTTGAGCATGTGGAATTGGAAAGCAGACATAAACTAATTACCATTAGAAGAAAAATGGAAAATAATTAAAGATAAGTTAGAGTACTGCATCAGCACATTTCTTCCTGTGATTCAAAAGTACAAGAAGTCTGGAAGAATTCCACAATGGTTTAATAAGACTATTAAAGGGTACCTAACCAAGCAGTTTTTTAAAACTACAAACCCCAAAATCTGGCTTCATTGTGAGGTAAAGTAGAGGCTGCTAATTACATTTACGCTAAAACTGCATTTATGTAAATAACATAAATGCAGTTTCATAGCTTTTGAAAACAGTAAACATCAGTCTTTCAGTTTCAGAAAGCAGCCTTGGTTTCTCCATAAGATGTCTTTCAAGTGTGTTAAGTGATGAGCCATGATGACATCATCAGAGCCAGAGACAGATACCCACATAGATTCCTATAGTACTAATTAGTTCTTCTTTCCCTCTTTGTTTTGAATTGTTGTACCAGAATGATCAACACCATTTGTTAACTCATGGATTATTCTGATCAGTACAGGTTAGGCTATGATTTTCTTTATTTTGTTTACTTTAACTTGCTGAAAATGTTCTGCAATCCAGCTGACTTTCTCTTTGGCAAATCGCAGTACAGTACAACACTTCAAATACCTGATGATCTAGTGGTTATGTGATGCCCTGAATTTTTTTTGTTAACCAGGAGAGACGCACTAAACTGAAAGCATGTTTACAGGTGTGGCCTAAGAGCACAAGGAAGTTTAGTGACTTGCTCAGGGTCACACAACAAATTACTGGTTTGGTTCAATTCCAAAGCTCATGCTCTCTTGCTAATCCACAAATAAGGCTTTCTTTTTTTCCACATGAACCCCCTGCACCTAGAATGCCTTCTGTTGAACACCCCATCATCCATACCCTGTCCTTAGTACTGCCTGGGGCTGCATATGTGCTTACAGTCTCATGAAGAGAATTATCACGCCTCAGATTGCAATCTTGTACCTCAGAGTTGTGCACACCTATACCAATAAAAGGCATTCAGCTGGCACTGTTAAAAAAATGCCTCTTAAGCCACTCTCCAATCCACTTTCTCAATGTTTGACTTCTGCTCCCAGAGTAAACATTGAGTGGATCACCACCCTTCTGCAGAGTGAAGGTAGTATGTACAGTTCCCCTGTTGTGTTTTTTTCCCGCTTCATTAACCAACAACTAGGTCTTCCTGGAGGGCCAAGCAATAAGCATCATGACCCACCAGAAAAACTGCTGTTCATGACCTCATAAGGGCTGCATTTACATGGGATAACAATACTATTAGCAGGAGAGGCATACTAATATCTTGAGCGAATCCACCCGACTTCCAGTGTCGGTCTACTCCTTTACCTGTGATCTGCAGAACCCTGCAGGACAGTTCCCAGCAATTCTTCTCCAGTACTTTTCTGTGCTCTACTCCACAATGCAAGAGTGTCTGGCTACCACTCTTCTAAAGCTTGAATGAGCTATACACAAGTCCCTTAATACTGTCCTAACAAACGTCAACACCCCCCCACCTGAGGGTAATCTCCCTACACTGAATTCAAGTAACAGTTTAGGTGCAGTCCTGCCATTCTGAGTATTTGTCATCACTGGCTGCTCTCATCCACAGTCAGGTAGTGATCACAACGCTGGCAGCCCCACATTTCAGATCTCACAGTGATCTGCTCAACGTCTTCCTTCCTGTCTTCAACTAACATGAATATAGCTGTACCCTGCTGGAATGGCCTCTTCAGTCCCTGTCTGGCATTCATTCTTCACACCTGCTCTCCCACATCAAAAACTGGTGCACTCACTACCCTTCCACATCATGAATGTGGTTAGTACAGTCTTCCCTGTTATTTTTACATATTAATAATAAATATGATCTTCTGGTAAGCCAGGCTGATAACAACATGGCACAAGTGGAAAAATAGGCTTTCCTACCCATATAAGATCTAAGCCACCTATGATTAGGCACTATTAAATTATGTGCATAATGATGTGCACTCCCATCATTTAATAGTGCCTAATCAAAGGTAGCCTAGATCTTTTAAGGATAGGAAAGACCATCATTCCTCTTGTTCCCCACTGCTATCAACCTGACTTACTGGAAAGATATGTTTATATTTGATATGTTAGAAAAAATTGGGACTGTACTACTTGCATTCATGATGCAGAAGGGTGATGAACTCACCCGTCTTTTTGTGTGAGAAGAAGTAGTGAAGAATGAATACCAGAGGGGGACTGAGAAGGCCACTCTTGCAAGGTACTGCTATATTCATGGAAGGGGGAAGACAGAAGTAAAGAAATATGAGCAGATTACTGTGAGAAATAAGATGTGGGGCTGCCAGTGCCATGATCACTACCTGAGCCCACTGATCTAGCCAACATTCCCCTTCCTATAAAACCAGTTCATACAATTGTCCAAGGCTGTGTGTGGATATTAATGTATGAAATGGCTGCCACTACATGTTCAGTCACTTCACTACCAGTCTATTATTGCTTGTAAAGCACTTTGAGATACATTGTGTATGAAAAGCACTATATAAATGCTGATTCTTCTTCATCGTATTATTATTATTATTATTATTTCCCATGGAAAAAGCATATATTTGATTTTCAAGAAAGTATGAACTCTAACATTGGACTGCACAAGAACTTTGCTGCAAAAAAGTGGTGGATCTAGGGGGTGGTGAAGGGTGTGGTTGAAACCCCCTCCACTCATTGTAACGTACTTGCTTGCTGCTGCATTTCACTTTGTTGAAGAAGTGTGATTCATTGATTGTACAGATGTTTACATTCAAACTATGGATTACATTTGTAGGTTATGTCAAAAACATTCCAGAAAAGAAGCAGAAAATATAAAGGTTTAATAAAAAAGTTAAAAAATGCATATTAAGTATGCACATCACCCCAGCACCCCTATTGTAGTATCCTGGATCCGCCATAACCATTAGACCACCAGGTTATTCAAGATATGTAATGTACTGTGATTTGACCCAGAGAAAGTCGGTTGAATTAAAACACAATTTCAGCATGTTAAAGTAAACAAAATGAAAAGAACCATAGCCTAACATGTGTATTATACAAAATAATGCACATGGTTTTGACCGTTTGGGTGAAACAATTCTATACAAAGGGAAAAAAATAACTAGTTAGCACTATAGAGAGCCATATTTCTTTCTGACTTTGGCTCCAGTGATGTCATCACATAACGCATTTGGCGGCCATTTTAGGAAGCAGGTAAGACAGTTTTTCTGAAATTGGTAGGCTGATTTTACAATTTTCAAATGCTCTGGAACCACATTTAGGTAAATTATTTAAATGTAGTTTTAGCATTAAAGAATACAGCAGCCTTTCCTTTATTTACCTACAGAGTCAGATTTTTGAATAGTTTGTTGTCAAAATGTTGTTTAGGTATCCTTTAAGAGTTTTATTAACAAAAATAATAAAGTCTTTACACAATTCAAAAAGAATCCTACCCCTGAACTTTGAGATGTGTGTAATGATTTGGCAAAGAAAACCAAAAAGTTAATTATAAAAGTCAAAAGTGATATCGAAGTAAAGATGGCAACCATGGCTAAAACAACAAACAACAATTTGTCAACTACATAGGGGGGTTGAAAGGTTGTCAGAGAGCTATAGGTCCCCGACAGGTACAAGAAGATCTGACAGAGGATGAACAAGAGATGGCCAAAACCTTCAATAGCTTCTTCTTATTAATTTTCCAGCATAAAAACACAATGAAAATTGAGACTTATAGTGGGGATTCTATAGAGTCACAAATAATGGAAATAACAGAAATGAGTGTTATGTTAAAGCTTAAAAATATTAAGATTAATAAATCAGCTGGACTGGATAACATCCATCACAGGGTATTAGGAGAGCTAGCTAATGAACTAGCTGGGCCCATTGCCTCATAATTCAACTCATCCATTAAAGGGGACAGGAATTTGTGTTTACTTCTTTTTTTTTATAATGCCTAACCAGGTGGACATAATTAAAGGCATTTCAATGTAAAATGATTGTTGTTTGTGGACTTTTTTATGTTTCTGCCTTCTCTCTCTTACAAGAGCTATTACAAGTTTTAACATTCTAAAAAGGCACGAGCGAGTCTGAACGGATGTTGTTAGTTTGGCAAGTGTGACCCAGTACAAACATTCTGTGCAGCGGCTTGCTTTACTGCAGTAGCAGATGTGATTGTATCTGAATACCTTTATAACTATTTAAAAAAAATCTCATTTTTAATGTAATTCTACGTTACCTCTTGATGTGTGTAAATGGATGTTTGAGATGTCACATAAGTGGCGAACACAGAGGGTGGGATATTCAGAAATGTGCCAGAGGCAGGTGCAAGAGCAGTGCAGTGCAAATCCGGTGCACCATGGTGCACCAAACATGATATTCAAAGGTTGCACATGATGGCATGTGCCAGCACAACATGGCTGAATATCGCAGGGATGCGCCATAGCGCAAGCAGAGCTGCACCAGAGAGCAAGCCAACATGCAAAATAGCACAACCAGGGATGCGCAAGGGGCAGAGGGGCATGCACCAGAACACAGATGGACCAGCAAGAGGAACAGCAAGGAGCAAACCACTGGGGTGGAAGTCCTGCCACCAGGGTGCAGTGGGTGCCAGGTGTGCGGCATGGCAAGCATATGAGGGAACACCACTCAGTGTACATGGGGATGCAGCAGGCCCCCACCTATGTGCACCACAGTGGCACACGGAGGCAGGGTGGCACCAATGGCCACTGGTAAACAGCCACCGGCAACCCCCCACAGGAAGGCATGTGCCATGCCACCTGGACTACAGGCAGCAATATACAGGCAAACAGCACACAATACACACGCCACACAACCCAAACAGAGAGCCCATGGCCACCCCAGAGCACAGCAACTGACCAATGGGCATACACCACCAGGCACAACCCCACAGTCACCACAGGCATACCACACAGCCACCATGCACACCACTACAGCATGGCTCTACACGCCAGCCACACAGCAGACATGGACACAGATGGCTAACCATATAAAAGTGTATTACAACAGTATTAAAACAACTATATACAAATGTACAGGTAGCAGGGGATAGGGAACAGGGAATGGGGAGGCCATGTATGAATTGGGAGGCCAGGGAAGGGAGGCAGGGGGACAGGGGTCAGGGCTATACAAGGGCACAAGGGAGGGCAAGGGAGGGGGGACAGGAAAGGGTAACAGATGCAGGCCAACAGGTCCTATGGGTGGCTTCACCCCACTGGTGCTTGACACCATTGTCTGCGCTGCTGCCTGTGCAGTATTCTCTGCAGCAGCTGTGCCGCCTGCAGCGTGGCAGTGGTGACCTAAAGGATCTGTCGCAGGAGCCGGGTATTCACAGCAGGGAGTTGGCCACCTAGGACAAAGGAGGGTACACAGTATGAGTGCGTGTCCGGAACCCTGTAGCTCACCCACCGTGGGCAGTGGACAGCAGTGACATGCACCACTCACACGTGCTGCCAACCCAGCAAACCACAGCCATGCAGAACACTGCACACCAACACCACCCAAGTGCCCCACACCACCACCACTGAGGCAGGCAGGCAACATGGAAAAGTGGCAGGATGGCATTGGCACAGCTGGGATCCAGTTGTACCCACAGCCGTCCTGTGGCAGCAACACACATGTGAGACAGCCACAGCACAGTGCAACTGTCACCGTGGGCAGTGCACAGCTGCAACAGCTATGCACACAGAGGGCTGTGGCCCACCCCCGCTTCCCACCCTGCCCAACATTGTAGCATGTAACAGTGCCTACCTGCATGCAGCAGCGCACCTTGCACCAGTCCAGCAGCACCCCCCCACATGGCCTGTGCCGAGCCACTGTAGTGGCCCGCCCTGGTCCACCCACAGTGCCAGCCAGTTGGGCTCTCCTTCTGTCCTCAGGGCCTAGGAAGAGAACATGGAGAAAGACACATCAGTACCTGGCAACACTACATGCCCCCCCAGTATAGCATGCTCCCCAGTCCAGCACAGCAGCAGCGCGGTGGCACAGAGCACCCATGGTGCGCCACACTGGCCAACAGAACATGCAGCCCCAGCCCCCCCCCAGTAGCATGGTGTGACACCCTGCTGGCCTCAGAGAACACTGGTTGGGCACAGACACAGGCAAAGCGCAGTTACCTGGCCATGGCACGGCACCCCTGCAGACATGAGCCTGCAGTGCCTGGAGCCTCTCTGCGTCCCTCCACTGCAGATCCCCATAGCGGTGTCAGCATTGCTCGTGGGTGCACTGTACACCTGTGGCCTCCTCTAGCCCATCAGCAACCTCCTGCCACACCTCTGTCCATGGCCTATTTAGGGGCACCTGGCCAAACAGACTGCCTGCATGTGATGCCACTAGGGCCACAAGGTTGACCAGTTTAACCTGTGTCCAGTTAGATGCCCTGGTACTGCTGTGGTGCGGCATGGCTGTATCACAGGTCAGGAATCCAAAATGGTGCCCAGTAGTGCATGAGCCACACATGCTGGGATGCATGCCTCACATGGAGATGCGCTGCCATTGCCAATCGCGCAGTCACAGAGATGCGTGATACAGGCAATGCCACACTGGCTCATGCTGCAGTGCTCCCTGAGGGGCCAAGAGCAACTGTGGTGTCAAAGGTCGACATGTGCACCGTGCACAACTGCGCTATTGGTCCCACCATGCATGGTGCGCTTTAGGGGTATGTGGTTACCACGGTTTGTGGGCCAATGGCACCTGTGCACCGTGGGACCCATAGTGCAGGAACGCCATTAACCCCATGGCACCAGAGTGCCAACGGCCTTATGGCACCCGGGCACCATATGCCATATAGCGCAAGAGCGCCACATCTCCAATAGCGGCCGAGCGCTGTAACACATATTGAATGCAGATTAGCTAATCAGCCTATCCACGGTGCATCAGAGGCATTTGCATCTCATTACAGTTGCACATCCCCTCATTTGCGTGCAATGTGCTATAAAGGTGCTGTGGAACTGTACAGGACATGGACCGGTATTGCATCCTTCAGAGGTAAGATGCGATGCTGTGGGGGTGACAAGACAGTGGACTGGGAGGCTGGTGTGGGTGGTAGCTGTTAATGACCATATGTCCATTCCCACAGGACAAAGCATGTCAGAACCGAATGAAGCTGAGGAGCGTGGGCCTGCATGGAAGCATAGGCCCAACTTCACGAGGGCAGAGACCAATGCCCTTTTCGAGGCATACCTTGACCAGGGGCCTCTACTGAGTGGCTTGACAGGCACCCTACAGACCAGGTCCACAGCATGGGAGGGAGTGGCCAGAGCTGTGAATCAGTAGGGCATCCATCAAAGGTCTGTGCAGGAGTGCAAGAAGAAGGTCAGCCCAGACCGGAGACAGATTAAGGAGAAGGTGGCAGCCATCTGGGTTGCACATGCTGCCACGGGCAATGGACAGCCCAAAGTGCCACAGCTGATGCCACGGGAGGAGCTGGTGACAGCTACCATGCGGTGCAGCACCATCAAGGGGGTGCCCAGTGGTGGCTTCCACACAGGAGGCAGCCCATCACTGTATGGTAGGTAAGGCAGCACCTGGCCAGGGGAGAAGGGGGGGCAGGGGTGTGTGCCAGTGGCAGTAATGTGACTGTATTCCCTTACAGCCCTGGAGCACCTGCATGCAGTGGCCGGGGTGGGGTGTCTGCCTTGGGGGCAGTCCTGGACTCAGAGAACCATCCTTCCACCTCCACCAGTGTCCAGGGGCCAGATCACATGCAGCCCAACACCGCTGTCCATCTGGATGCCCATGGCGTGGTTGCAGACAGGGCCCTGGATGTGTTTCAGCATAACGCCTGCCATGGTGTACAGTATGCCGAGACACAGATCGGGCCGGGGTCCAGGACCAATGATGAAGAGACCATCATCCTGTATAGTGGTGTTGCTGTTCAGGGGGTGGCACCCATGCCACTCATCCACCACAGCAGTGCAGATGATGCCCTGGTGGCAGGCATCCACCCACAACCCCCGGTGTCACCGTGTGCACCAGCGGTGTGGCACCGGCTGCTGGTGGTGGCGGTGGTGGTGCAGCCACACCAGCGCTGCTCGGCACACAGTGGCTGGAGGGGCATGAGCGGCAGTTGGATGGAGTCAAAGGGGGGCTGGGTGCAGTGCCCGCCGATGGTGCACCGCTGAACGAGCAGCCCCAAGAGGGCCCCACTGTGCAGTGCCCACCTGCAGGGGGGGCTGGGCTGCAGGGTTGAATGCCATCCATGGGTCGGCTCATTGCCCATGCACCGCAGGGTGCCGAACCCTTGGCCGAGCACACCCATCTGCTCTGGGCTTCGGTGGAGCAGCAGACGCTGGTTGCAGCAGGGGTGCGTGCACTCCGTGCAGATCTGGGCAAGGCCACAGAGCAGTGTGACAGGGACTTTGAACAGCTCCTGGCTGAGAACACACAAATGCGGGAGGACACGAATGCAGTCATGGATCGGCTTACCACTGTGGTCACGGTCGGCCTAGCACTTCTGTCCACCTTGGTGCATGGCTGTCCACCGCTGACCCTACGGAGTGCATTCTCCACCCCTTGGTCATGGCGTCAAGTGACCCCCTCTGTGTCAACACTGGGATCTGCTGTGGGCATCCCGGACATGCCTGGAGTGGGCATGTTCAGGAGCCTCCTGCAAGGACCCGGTCAGTTCCCTCAGTAACACCCCTGGGGTACCATTACAGACCCCCCCTGTGGCCATCACAAAGACTGTTTCTGCTGGGCAGTCTCAGCGGGGCCATCCATGTGTCCACAGTGGCCGTGCAACTGCACAGCAGTCCTGAATCACCCATATCCCTGTCCGCTGTCTTCCACAGTCCTGTGTGCATATTGGTGTGGTGTGTGCATGTGCATTCCAGGGTTGGGCATCCGTGGTTGATGCTGCACACAGGCCATGTGCACACCTGCCCAGCTGCTGGCCACTGTGGAGTGTGCATGATGATGCCAGCACAGCACCGACTGCTACTGTGCACCGGTGCTCAGCATCTGACATATGCCTGGTGCCTGCCTCTGTGCGTGGGCATGCTGGCACCTGTGTACATGTGTGTGTTTGCGGGGGTGTGTGGGGGTATGAGTGGGGTGTGCAGTGCTGTGCTGTGTGCTTCCACGTGGTCCGGTTCCACGCCTCTCAACACTCCCCTCCAGCCATTCCTGTCGCAGGGCCCACCCATGCCTGTCTGTATGCTGTGCCATAGTCCCCGGGACTTGCATGTGGACATGTTCACCTACCTGCGTGCACCATACTGCTCCTCTGCAATTGTGTCCAGGTGCCGCTGGCTCATCCTGTACAGCCGGGGTTTCCTTCACCTGGGGGGGCTGCCCACCACCACCTGGCTCGGCATCCGCGTCGTCCCCACTGCTGTTCCCCTCCTTGACCTCGACAGCTATCCCACAGTCTATGGCCATGTTGTGTAGTATACAACAGGCCAGGAATAGGCCACAGGCCTTTGAGGGGCTGTACTGTAGGGCACCGCAAGACCTGTGCAGGCAACAGAATCATGCCTTCGGCAGCCCAAACACATGCTTGATGATGTTCCATGTGCTGGCGTGTGCCTCATTGTAGTGCTCCTGCGAAGGGGCCGAGGGGCACTGGTATGGGGTAAGCAGCCAGGGCTGGAATGGGTAGCCACAGTCACCTGTGTGTAGAGAAGTGTGGTTAGCATTGTGGACTGTGTTGCTGCACCCCCCAGCCTTCCTGGCCCGCACCTTGCAGCGCCCCTGCCCTAGCATCCCCCACACCATGCCCTGTTGTGCTGGGCTGCCCAGTTCTACCTCATACTCACCTACTAGGTGGCCGGTGGGGATGTCCCCACTCTTGAATCTGTGGCACAGTGCTGACCGGTGCCAGATGAAGGCATCGTGTGTTCCACCAGGGTGTGTTGCACAGACATTGATTATGTGCCCCTTGGCATCGCACACCACCTGGCATTTGACACTGGAGTAGCTCTTTCTGTTGATATACACTACCCCCTCTGGGCCAGGTGGTGTGCGGAGGACAACATGGGTGCAGTTGATAGCCCCTAGCATGCCAGGCATACGTGCCACCCAGTGGAACTCCTGCATGCTTGCTGTGAACTCTGCCTGTGTGCTGGGGAAATGGATGTATTCCACAGCATGTGGCAGCAGTGCATTGAGAAACTGTATGAGGAGCCATGATGCAGCCAACTGGGTTATGCCTGTAGTGTCCCCTGTTGGTCTCTGGAAGGTACCCGTGGTGAGCAGGCACATGACAGCTGTGACTTTCATCTCCACCGACAGAGCATGGCTCCATCTTGTGGGTGCCTGCATCTCCTCACTGCACAGCTCACAGAGCTGCCTCAGAATTGCCCGGTTCAGGTGGTACCATCCCACAATCTCTGTATCACTGTACTGTTTGAAGGCAGTGCAGGCACGGTACCACCCATTCTGGGCGTACCACTGATGGGCCCTTCCATGGCCTCACTGCTCTGCCTCCTGTCTCCTCACACCCCTCATTACCACTTCCATCTGGAAGATGGCACTGGCCATGGCATCAGATGTCCGGCCACCCCTTGGCAGCTGTCCCTCCCAGGCACCCCCAGCTATGTGCTGCTGAATGTGCTCTTCTGCTGTGTGCACTCCTGTGTGTGGGGTTCCCAGCTGGCAGCCTGTGGGCTGTGGCCTCCGCTACCCACCTGTCTGGGCACCTGTGCTGCCCCCTCTGTGCCGGGTGTCACAGGCACATGCCCTGGCAGTTGCCTCCTCACCTGTCTCACACACACATGCTCACACACACATGCAGACACAGTCACTGACACACACCCACACTCTCACTCTTTTCCACTCACTGACTGCTTCTGTCTCTGTTTTGCACCCCCTTCTGCTGTCCAGCCTGCCCACTCTATCTCCCTCTGTACTGCTCTCCTGTGGTGCAAGCCTCCTTCCCCTGCTTGCTCCCTCTTTTTATAGGCTCAAGTTTGCTCTGTGCAATTCTCATTTGCTCTGCGCTTGCACCGTTTGTCTGCTGTTGAATATCACACTGTGCTGCATATTCATGGCTATGCCCCCTGCACTTGCACATGCATGCATTACCATTGCACATTGGTGCATGGCGGATTGCACTGCAGAGTTGCTGCCACTGAAAATCACTCTCCGGTGCATTGTCGCAGTTGCGCTGGTGCAACCCTGTTCCGCATTGCACAACTGCTTTGAATATCCCACCCAGAAGCTGAGTTGCTTATGAATATCTGTTTCTCTGGGAATTTCCCGATTGTTGAATACTACCACTCAGGTGACAACAAACCTGCCACCCCCCCCCACACACATACAAATACACACTTTAATATTCACCTGTGCACTTTAATTAATGGAACTGATGCCAGAAAGCTGTAGCTTATGGTTCTCACATAGTTACATATATATATATTTGTTTATCTAACATTTGGAATTGAAGACTGTTCTCACCCATCACCACCATCAGACATCCTAATGTGTACATACCTAACCTCTCCCTCATAGAACCCTGCACCCATAATCTACACAAAGTATCACTTATCTGAAATATTTATAGTTTGAAGATCAAGCCTCCAAGTCAAGGCATATTTCATATTGGAACCAGGGACTGAAAAAATGCAGTTGCTGATCAAAGTATTTTAATTTGATTCAGTCTGCTGCTTTATTTTTTTTTTATATTATACACTAGTTCTAGATGTGGGACGAGGCTTTGATTGAAGAATTGTTCTCGACAATGCCACCAGCACTGATGAGTGAAGGAATGCAGGTAGGTCTAGGAGGGGTGTGAGTGGTGGGTACATGTTGGGTAAAGGGGGGTGGAATTGTGAGTGAGCCCTGTGTGGTCTTTTTTTCAGATTGTACAATAAAGATAATACATTGCAAACTCTGACTAATGATTTCTTATTTAAAATTATTATTTTCATAGCAAGAGCTGATGCTTCAACTGCTCCAAAAAAATTAAAATACTCTAATTGTTGCTAATTGACCAGAAAGGGTGAGCACCTCTGTTGTTAAATGGCCAAAATTGCTGTAGACAGGCATATAAGTTCTTGACAGTACAGTAATACAACATGCTGGACTCCTTTAACTCATTAATCATTACCCTATGTGATATTATTTGCACAAATGGACCACAAGTGGTGTATATGTAGGTTTTGGAAGATTTCTAATTTCTCCTCATCGTTACATGCAGTCATTGTCATTTATTGGAATTCTGCATCATGCTCTGAACCCCATTCTAGTGAAAACAGAACAGAAAAGCTCTGATCTCTGTGTAGTCTTCACCCTTTGAAATCACAGTACCTTATTTGCTGAAAAAAACAGTGTCCCTATTGAATAAAAAGTTTTTAGTTATCTGTTTATTTATGTAGTAGTTTATTCTTTAGCTAAATTATTCAGGTCTACTATTACATATTCAGTAACATTTTGATGTTATGGTTTGACTTTTTGGGGCTGCTCTGTGTTGTAGCTGAGTCAAGCAACGGTATGCAGACTGTATTGGTAAGATGGTAGCGGACACAGGCAGCTTAACATGATGGCAGTTCGGCACATGTGGGTACTTCATTCTCTCTTCTCGGGTTGAACATTATGGATTCCAAATGGGGCAATGGGTGATAACACATCAGCACCTGGGATATTCAGCAGCCAGCATTATGGGGCAGCAGACTTGAAAGGGCGGGGTTGGCTCTTGCTGCAGGAGAAACAGTGCCCTCATTCCTTCCCTGGGATTGCATCTTTATTAAGTGGGTGAGCTAACTTTTGAATTGATGAGTGCTCCAGCTGTATTTGGTGTCACTTTGGTAGGCTGATTGATGGAGTATTGCTGGTCTGAGATGACCTGCTCTGGTAATAGCTCATCCCTCATAGACAGATGCCATTCCCCCATTGGGCCACTTTATGTGGATTCTATGTTTGTCCATAGTATGCTCGGTGTGGAGTCATTGAGGGATGATAGAAAGCATTCTCAGCTCTGAGGTCGTATTTTTTTTTATGGATGTCATTTTAGGGAGGGAGGGGGGCCAAACTGAGAGGAGGAGGCTGGATCTGGGAGTGGAGAGATATGCCCTCATTGTTAAGATGGGGATGTATTTGCAGTGTTGTGCTGGGGGTTAAAAGGTAGCTGTGTGATATTTATTGGGAATAAAATGGCAGTGTGCTGGGCTCAATGTGGTTAGGAGGGGAGCAGATAGAGAGATCTGCCCTGTTGTGCAGTTGATGGCCATCTGCTCCTATTCACTTTTACCACCTGCTGATAGTTCTGGTACTGTGATGCCTCTAAGCATTGAGGGGCATAACTAAAAGTTTGTGGAAAGGTTGTTCCCTCTGCCTTCACGCAGAACACTGCTGAATATGCAAAAACAAAGTCCATGTACTGATTTGAAGGGTGTACAGAACCAGAAAAAAGGCTCCCCTCTTATTATGGAGTCGAGGGGAAAAGTTCTGCAGAATGTATAGTCAGCTGCCTTCGTAAACCAACTCCTTTTTAGCATGCCAAGTCCAAATGATAATTGCTGCTACCAAACAGTGCAGAGTAGTGCTAAAACACAATCAAGTGGTTAGTCCACTAACAATAAATCACACAGTCCAAATAGTGTAGCACACTAACCAGTTGCAGTCTCAAAAGAATCCACAGAGATTGCATATAATTTTAAAAGCTTTGCTTCTGCGCCCCGTCCCTCCCTATTACTATCTATAAACGGTTAGATGTAGGTATCTTAACCACAGGCAGAAATATTAAAACAAAAATGCACCTCCCCACCTTGCAAAGTGTTGCAGCAGATAGTGCCCATAAGCTAAACTGCAAATACAAATGGATAACTAGTAGAAGAAAACATGTTCCCTCTGGAGGTCATTGAGCTGTCGGTCCCCATGTAGTCCTCAGGTAAGTATCCAGCCACACATACTAAGTTACTACACTAAATACATTTGGGCTGGCAGCAAAGTCTTTACATGGTCTAGTTACTATGCATGAGAGTAGAACTTCATGCAAACAGACCAGGGTTTTATTCCCCCAATATACACAGTTGCACACAGTATGAATTGGAGCAAGTAACTTTGCCTCTCCAGTGAGCCATAGTTTCTACATTTAAAAAAGGCATAAGTGCACATTGATCATTACTGGGTTACCAATTAATTTAGGAATAGAAAAAAATAGAAATTGCTTTTCTCTTTCTTTCTACTTATTTGCGAATAATATCTTATAACGTTGCATAATAAACTTCATGACAGGTGAAATAATTTCATAACACAGGTAAGATTTACTAGGTGAAAGGATAAAATGATGGAAGAACAGTCAATTTGCATTCTATAGTTTCAGGTTAACACTGAAGACAAAGATGCAATGTGATGTGTCAGCAACTAGGATTAGCACTAACTTAATGACATTGTTAAAAAAAATTGAACATTAGCAATTACTAACCTATGACGTCGAGTAACAGGTCTAACAAAAAAGCATCACTGTGACTAGGTTAGCCACATACTAGGTAAAAAAACAAAACTATAAAGTACAGTTCATAGCTATACTATGATCCACATTCACCACAGACATATTTTACTTACACAAATAACAATACTGGGTTGTGTGTACAAATAATGATAAGAAACTATGAGCTGCTCTCTTTTCAAAGTCTAATCACTGAGGTTCAGCAAGGGTTTACATTAACAAACAGTGTGATTTCAATAGAGAAAGCAGAACATTGCAGAAGACAGAAACGAATGCAGTAGATAATTAAGCCATCAAAAGTGGTGACAAATTAAATAAAATCAGAGCCTAATAAAACAATTACCTTACTATTAGGATTATCAAAGAAAGAACAACAACTTAAGGATGTAAAGGGTTTGTTATTCTTCATGTTTGTGTGTGTGCATGTGTATTTGTGTGTGTGTGTGGGGGGGACCCAGCAGTAAGAAAGAATGCAACTAACTTTGAAAAAAAAACAGACCGAATATCACTTTTTTAGTCTCTTCTTTTCTCTAAAGAGCAACCACATAATGAACTCTTATGAATAGCAGAAACTGATAAAAAGAACTCACTGCACTCTAAGCCTCTATTGTTTTATTTATAAACTATGTACACAGAAGAATTTCTATGATGTCTGTAATTATTAACAAGTATTTGAGAGAATTTGTTTCAGAACTAGAACAAGTAATTATTTAGGCTACAAAAAATACATAAACGAATGGGATAACATATTACCTACAAGAAATAAGGAAATCACTTTCTGGTTGCTGACAGCTTCAGGCGCGCATGTCTGAGTGAGCTAATGGAATGGATGAATGATAACATCACTATTTGGCTGCCACGCTCACTCACCCAAAATCAAAGCAGGAATCTTAAAAAGAACTGGTACATAAACAGCCATATTTACTTTTCCAGTCAGCTGGCAGCATTACAAAACTAAAGAAAAAAAACACTACCACCATCAGGGAAAAGACAAAAACATACATTAACTTACAAATAGTATCATCACGCTACTCATAGTGTTTCACTGTTTAAATGGTATCCTGTCCACTTTAAAGAAGGAAAGGTCATCAAAAAATGGAAGATGGCAAATATTACCCCCATATTTAAGAAACACATAAGACATGACATACAGAACTACCAGCCCATAAGCTTAACCTCTATCTTAGGAAAGCTTATAGAAGAATATATTAAGGAGATGATTAATCAACAGCTGAGGCGTAATGGACTTGATGTTACCCAGCACAGCTTTGTGACAGGTAGATCATGTCTAAACAATTTGCTACCATTGTTTGAGCCTATTGTAGTGCCCTAGACAAAGGTCTTCTGGTAGATGTGGTCTACCTGGTTTAATCCAAGGCCATTGATATGGTTCCTCATAGAGAATTAATCATAAGGTTGGTTGAGCTTGAGTTCCCACCATTACTGATTAAATGGGTAATATCATGGCTGGCAGAAAGGCAGCAGCAAGTGTGCATACCGGGGTACTACTCGGATTCGAGACCAGTAATGAGTGGGGTACCCCAGGGCTCTGTGCTGGAGCTAACACTGTTTAATTCAATTACCTCTTCTATGCCAATGTCATCAAGCTTCTAGACAAGAAAATATGGCAATGACACAAAATTGGGGGTGATCATTATTAATGAGGAAGCAGCATTACTTTGTCAACAGGACTTACACAAATTAGAACTGTGGGCTAAAGATCATTAATTGAAATTTAACGAATGTAAGTGTAGGGTAATGCACTTCAGTTACAGTAATAAAATGGCAGAATATAAGCTTAATGGTAAGATTTTACAAGTAATAGATACAGAAAGAGATCTTGGAGTGATTATTAACAATAAATTGCCATTTGTAAATCATGCCAGAGAGGCAGCCAAAAAGTGTAATATGATACTTGGTTGCATATTAGAAGTGAAGAGGCTGGCGTAATAATTCCCCCTATTCAGCTTTGCTTAGACCACACCTGGAGTACTGCTCCCCTTTTAGTGAACCACAAAATCTGAAAAGCATTAGACTGATGGAAAGGGTTCAGAGGAGAGTCATCAAATAAATTAAAAATGTGAGCATGGGTATGGGATGAAGTTGGAGGGAGGACAATTCAAAGGAAACATGAGGAAGAATTTTTTTCACAGAATGGGTAGTGGACAAGTGGAACACCCTGCCAGAGGAAGTGGTGGGGGCTGAAACAATCACAGGATTTAAGAATGCATGGGATAGACATAAAGGAATTCTGGAGGTCAGGAGTAAGGAGCAACAGACTTCTAGGAAAACATAAAGTGAACTTACAAGCTCAAATGGGCAGACTGGGTGGGCCATAGGCCCTTATCTGCCAACACTGTGTATGTGAGGAATAAACCACATGGGGAAAGGCTGATAGACTTGGTCCTGTGCTCCTTGGCATACAGGAGACTTAGAGAAGATTTATGTTTTTTGTATCGAGCTTTTAATAATGAGGAGTTATGGGAATGCTCAGGGCTCAGCAGAAATATAATTATTATGTTAACAAGGACTCATAAACTTCAACAAAAGGGAGAGATTTATAGAACAAGAAGGAGAGATGTTTGGTACAGTCAATGAATAGTATCAGTATGGAATGGCCTGCCAGAATCTGTGGTACTTAGCAATAGAATGGAGCTTTTTAAGAGATTGCTGGATGATTATTTTGGATTATACCATGGACCTCGGACACCGACCAATGAAAACGGCAGGTTGGCACCTTACCTCCGTTGTAAATCCTCTGATAATCACCGCAAAAGGTGCCAGCCAGCCGCATCTCAATAACAACTAAAAAAAAAATTTAAAATCATTCCGAGCCACCATCTTCCTTTCCTTGCTAAGCGCAAATCAGCACGGCACCCTCCCAGCCTCCTCCCCCAGCTCACGAAACATTTTATAAAACTGCCTGGCATAAACACTAACTCCATGCTCGCATTTCTCCGAAAAGAAACTGCAGCCTAAAAAACGTGACAAACCATTTGAAAAATGTTCCTATAACGCTCGCTCCCTCCGAATTCCATCACTCTTGCTACACCACAAGTATGCTTCCAGTCTCCCAACTCCTTGCTCTTGCCTCCCAGTTACCAAAAAAAAGTAAGACGCATCATTCAACCTGATTTCCCCAGCCAAAATTAAATAAATATCTCAGTCTGTTCCCGAAACCGAACCACAAAGCAGCACTCAGGTCACAGAGCACTTACTTCAAGAAACTGCTCCTGCATCTCCCATCCCTCAGCCTGCCAACACCGTGTGAATCCAAGCTGACGAGAAGGTAACCTTCACCAGCAGTACAAAACTCAAACTCTGCAGTCCTCCTCATACCAGCTTGGCCAGGACTATGTTTTTGTTTTTGTACTGTGCAAGGTTATTTGTAATAAAAACAGCTTTATAGTTTTTTTTTTTAAAAAAAGATGCATTTTTTAAATCAATTAAATATTTAACTGATGGCATAATGCAATAAGCCATTAGGGTGTGTGGGTTATAAAGAGTTTACCATGGCTGGCGGATTTACCCACTCGGCTGCGCCTCGTGGACAAACCATTCCAGCTATGGTAAATCCCCCGATAACCCACACCCCCTTGTGGCTTATTGCTTAAGTAGCTCATACTAAACATTACCACTGATATGTGACCAGTCTATACTGGCCTATGCCAACAGATCTGTATCTTTCTATATAATCATGAAAACTATGAAACATGCAGAGGAAATGAAATACTTATACACAAGAACCTCATGCAATCTCCCATTTAAGCCACTGGGTTGATAGCATAGAGGAATAGTTTCATACTAATTTAGAAGGCGTGTCTCACATTTTTCAATTATCTTTATGAATGAGTGGGCAGGACAATAACTCACTAATGGCAGAGACAGAAGTGAATTGTAAATGTCCTCCCCTCACATGTGATTGAAAATGATATATTCTTGGTGACGTCATTGTATTTCAAATTTATGCAATGTATTTTGAATTCTAGAGCTTTTATATTAATTGTTTTAATGAGGAATAAACTTTTTGTTTGAGTTCATTGGTCTGATTTGAGTGTAGCAAAGGCTATTGTGACATCATTAGGCATTGTTCAGGCTGCTATCCCATTGATTAGGAGCCTCCCTGTGACCAGCCTTTAAGTGGTGATAACTAGGATGACCCACTGAGAATGATGATCATTTCTTTATCATCATTTTAGTTCTTTAGACCAAGAAATTCATATTTTTTCTGTAAGCTTTAATTCTTATCTATATTCTATATATAGAGGATATCACATGGGACACTTGTGTATAAGCTTTTTATTTCTACTGGAATGTTGGCAACCGTGCTTCCAGGCAAATAGTGGTGCAGCAATGAGTGCAAGGGGTGTTGTTACCTACACTACTTAAGAAATGAAATGCTTACACACAAGAGCCCCATGCAATATTCTGTTTATGCCATTGGATGGATAGCCTAGTGGAATAGTTTCATACTAGTTCAGAAGGCTTTTCTCATGTTTTTCAACAATTCTTTGACAGACTGTTGTTTCACACTGTAGATAGTCCTAGATCTGAGCACAAGCAACATATGGGTGGTTTCATGATGACCTGATTTTGGTAGTTGATGATGAATGAAATTCAGTCTTAAGTGGCAACAGCAAGTGCAGGGGAAAGTGGAGCAGGCTCTATTGTGACATATTTGCAGGTAAAATAACAACCTTGTAAGAAGATAAAACATTTATTGTCCTTGTATGTACCTAATAGCATGTTTTATTGAGTTTGCTTATACTTCCCCAATCATATCAATATTTACATCACATCTTTGTCCATGTTACCATTTGGGTGTAGGGATGTATTCAGCTGGCAAACTTTGCTTTGTGAATTAATTTGCAAAGTTTGCCAAATCCATGAAGTGCGAAGGGCTGACTTTGTAAAGTTTCTGGCAGGGAAAGTGGCACTTTTTGTCATACAAAGTCCTGCAAATTCACCAGTGAAGTTGTAACTTCACAGGACTTTTTGTCTAGTTTCCACCTTAAAAAGTGTCACTTTTCATGGAAAACACATGGCACAGTGGCAGCTTTGAGAAGTTTGAACTTAAAAAAAATGTTCAGTGATTTTTATAATTACTTTTTAGCAATTATCTCAGTAACAATGCACAAAATTGCTTCCTTGAGCACAGTCATGGTGGAACACTCTTTCCTAAAGTGTGTGCCACAGATGAAGTTTACTGTACAGAGGAGCAACAGTAACCAGACCTTAAGAGTTTTTTACCATGCATTATATTTAAGCAATAAGGCATGACAGGGTGTGTGCTATTGTGTAATAACATCACTCTGGGTGGGTTGAAGCACAAAGCCGTAGGTGTGTTCACCACCCAGGAGTGACGTTATTACACAATAACACACATCCATGGAGTGCCTTGTTGCTATTATACAATGGCTCGTTATTTTTATTTTTTTTTTTAAATGAAAAAAAAAATAGTTTTCCCCCATTATTTGTGAGTGGAGGTACATGTTTTAAAAAAAATGTTCACTGTATATTTCAGCCAGTTAGGTGGAGCTGCTCAGTAAATGATGCTGGTTTCCCAAGACTAATCTTGAAGTCTGTAAACTTGCTGCAGTGATGGTTTACAGCATTCTCAGCTACCTCCCCCCACAGCATTTTCACCGACTGCCTAAGTGGCCTTTTAAGTTTTATTCCTGCTCTCTTCTTTTGATTAACGTTGTTAGTGGGGGGGAAGGGTTGCGATCCAATCGGAGACTGTGCAGAACGTTTTATTTGGGATGTGAGGAGGAGTTGAAAAAGACTTCCCTGAGATGGTTGAACAGTTATTGTGCCAGTGAATACAAGAGCAACTTGGATTACACCATGTGTGTGTTTTCATGCCTGTTTTTTACCGCTGAAATTGGGCGGTATCACTTAGGTGCACGCAAACTGCAGTCACGCTTTTGGTGGTTCAGTGAAGCCACTTGCTTTGGGGGAAAACAGCATAAATTCAGTTTGTGATACTATCGGTTGTGGTGTGGCTGCTTTTCCACAGATGTTGGTGTTTCAAGGGTGGTGTAGAGAATCGGGAGTAAGGGAGGGACGAAATTATCTGTCAGGCAGCCGATAGAGTAGTGTGGAATTCGTGATTCTTGTGGGGAGGGAGGGATTTGTTTCCTGTTCTGCAGTCACCTGTGTGCCTGTGCTTAATCCAGTGATGTTATTGTTCAATAACATCACTGTCACAGGCACACATTGACCAATCAGGAAACAAGAAATTCTCCTGCCATTGTATAATTAATGATTTGTATAAAGTGATGAATTAATCAGATACCAAGGGCTGTCTATTCAAATAAGGCTCTTAAAAATCCTGCAACTTTAGCTGCTAAAAAAATACATTTGAGATATTTTTGTTGCATTATTTTTAATTATGATAATGTTAGCAGTGTGCAAACAATAACTATTATTTCCCGAATACCACGATTAATGCACTATTCATTATTAGGATCACGAATAATGAATAGTATTACTATTTGTCCCTATTCAGGAAGTAGTATCTGAAAAAAAAGAGGAAAAGCCAACAGCTCCCACCCTCCTCCGTAGCCCAGATCCTTTGAATATAGAAGCCCCCTGTCCCCCTACCAGCTCCAACAATGGGCGACCAGCACAACCTGCCTGCTTTGACAGCTGGCCACTGATTTCCATCAGCGCAGCACATGGGAACAACTAGCATTGATTGTCCCCCCTTCCCCCACCATCCACCATGGTAGCAGCATACTTTTAGCTGCACCCTGCCCATAACAGCTCCACCCCCTGCAGCTGTATGCAGTTCAGAAGGGAAGAAGGCCACCAACACAGCCCATCCTCTTCCATGGCTGGCTGAGGACAGTGAATTAAAAATCCACAACTCCTGTATCTGGATGGAGGATTATCCCCCTTCCTGTGTTCCTGTCATTAAACCATTGATCTTCTGTTACATAAACATGTCAGTGCATCACAAAATATGTGTCTCTCTGTTCCCACTAGGCTCCTCTGTATCTTCCTCAACATGAAATTCCTACTGCCCTTTAATGATTTTTTCAACTATTACTGCCCAAGACCCAGGCCATACAGTGCCACTGTGAATGTTACCTACAATGCAGGATTCTTTATGGCCTACCTGTTCAGTATTCACACTTTCTATTAAGGGTCTCTGGCTAACCAACTCCACATTGATAGGGCTGCAATGGACGTAGCCCTGCAGACCTCTTGCTATCGAAAAAGCAGTCAGCACATTCCTTCTGATCAAACAACTTCTTGGAGTTGCAACATAGTCACCTCTGTGTCTGTGAAGTGCTCCGCTCACTGTCTCCACTGGTAGTCGCACTGCACTAGTTTTTACTCTCTTGGCAGTCACAGCAGAACACAGCACATTCTACCATCTCCAAGATGGCTGCCAAACTGTAGTGCTCATGCACAACTACCAGAGCATGCACAGTGCAGTGCGGTGACCATCTTGGTCATGGCAGACTGTTATGTGTTCTGCTGTGACCGCTGCTTTCTTATTTTCTTAAATTATACATATCCATCCCAGCCAACCCTCCCTCTCAGCACCCATCACCCCAACCCCCCAAAAACATAACAGTGACACTGGGGGTGCCCAATCCCCCAGTGTCATGATCATGTTCTACTGTGACCTTTTTTTTTGCTATTACTTTTATCCTTCTGCTCCACTGCCCATGATCAGAGGGAGCCCCTGTCCCATTCCCCAATGTCTACTAGCCAATGCTGACCATTAACCCCAGGGCTTAACCCCCCTGATGGGGCCAGCAGGGGCACCCCAAACCTCACCGAAGACTGGACCTAGTATCTTCAGCACTGTGGCTATTCGGGAGTTGGACCTGCGAGCCTCCTCTGTCATCTACCTGGGAGCTCTTTTTCCATCAGTTTCACTCACTCAGGGGCTGAGCATGCAGTGATGCCAGTGATGGTAGCGTACACACTCCCATGCACATCTCATCAGGTGTCTGCTCCGCCTCTGATCTCAAGTTGGCAGTGTCAGAGTGCCAACCCCCAACCTCCACTAGGGGCCAGGCATGCACTGACAGATGATCACCCCCCTTCTTGGAGAATGAGAGCAGTCCCTAAGATGCTTGATCCTTCTCCTCCACTGCTGACCCCTGACAGCCCTTGCTTGTTCCTGAACATGGGTGACTGGCATGGCATGAGGTGTGGCGTCCAGTGCCTCAATGCTCTGAGCCACTGGGCTGACCTACCTTTTTTATTGTATATGTGTTTTCCTCCCTCCATCTGACCCTCCCTTTCAGCACCCCCTCCAGAAACATAACAGTGACAATAAGGGTGCCTAATCCCCCAGTGTCATGATCAGGAATCCACTGTCATGATTTTTATTTTCATCTGTGAAAAAATAAAACATTTATAAATGTCTTTTTTGGCTGTTTCTGAGCCCCCAACCCTCCCTCTTGGCACCCACCACCTCTCACCCAAAGCACTTACTTACCCATTAGGGCTCAAACACCATAATCCTCTCTGTACTGCAGACACATCTTCACTCTTCAAATCCAGACCATGAATTGAAGAAACAGGTATGTTGTTCAATATATATTTTATGGGGTTTTGAACTTAGTGGCATAACTTGGGAATGTTTGCATATTTTTGGCCCACATCTTCAACATGCCTTTTTTTGGGACCCTGCCTCATGAACAATTGCATTGATATTAGACAAATCTGTCCCAAAAGGTGATTTTGCAGTCCCTGCATGAAATCACCTTTTGGGCTGGAGTTGAAAATGTTCTCTGCCTTTGTTCATGAGATGGGGTCATAAGAAGTTTATGTTAAAAATTTGGTGTAAAATATTAAAAAATAATAAAGTTATGAGTCTACATTGAATTTCGTGAATGCAGGCTCATAAATTTTGATAATTTTCAATATTTTTAACCTAAATTTACAACATAGTCATATATTCACAGCACCTTATGAATGTGACATATGACATTTTTCAAATCCTCACCAAAATGTTTTTTTTACATCTCAAAAGGTGATTTTGTATTCCCTGTGCAAAATCACCTCTAGGCCAGGAGTTGAACATTTTCTCTGCCCTTGTTCATGAGGTGGGATCATAAGAAGGCTTTGCTGAAAATTTGGTGCAAAATTATTAAAAAACAATAAAGTCATGAACCTACATTGTATTTTGCGAATGCAGGCTCGTAACTTTAATAATTTTTAATATTTTTACCCCAAATTTACAACATATCCCTATCTTTACAGCACCTCCTGAATGTGACAATGGGACTTGCCACTAAAAGGCAAGCCAGGTTGTCTAATGATCCCTGCCAGGAAGATGCACAGGAGGGGGAAGGGTGAGGGGGAAGGAAGAGCAGGTAGATGAGAAGGGGTGGGGTATGGTGACATCACCAGACAGGTAGAGTATAAAATGATGAGGGGATGCCAGAGCCCCAAGGATTGGCTTAGGGGCAGAGCCCCAAGGGGTCCTGATCAGGGGTCCTGCAGGGGTATATTAGGCCAGGACTCAGGCAGGATGACCTGTTTTGCTGGGAATTTTGTGCACCCTCCCCCCCTTATTAAGGAAGGCTAGGGGGGCATGGTTGGCACAAAGGGAATGGTTGGAGGGCAGGTTGAATGCCCTAGAGGCCCTGGGCATAGGGCCAGTGTTTTCACTGTGGGGAGGCAGCAACAGGTCAGAGGACTAGGTCAGAGTGCCCTGGGATGGGGGCAGTGAGGCCCCCATGGGGAGTTGGAAGAAAAAAGGGGGAGTGGGGAAAGAAAGGGGGGAAGGGGTAGGATACATGGGCTTGGGATAATGAACCCAGATGTGGTGGTAAAGCAGGGAGGGGGATAGGTCCAGGTGCTTGATTCAGAAGTGTCTGGGCCTGGAGGGTGAAAGCCAGGGTATGTGGATCCAGCCTGGTTCTGGTGTGGAGGAGGGGGCCAGATTCACAGTGACCAGACCCTGAAAGCCAAGATGGAAGAATGACCAGAAGAAGGGCAGAGGTTGGAACCAGGGAGCTTTGAAAGAATTTTATGTGTGGAATTGTGAAGTCATAAATTTGTGGATGTAAATATATTCCTTGTGCCAAAATAAATATTGCCAACAAGCAACCAACAAGTAAAATTGGTGTAGCATTCATCATTCCTGGGAGGGGATCAGGGGACAATGGGGCTTGCCACTAAAAGGCAAGTCAGGTTGTCTAATGACCCCTGCCAGGAAGAAGCACAGGAGGTGGAAGGGTGGGGGGAGGGGGAAGGGTAGGGAAGAGCAGGTAGAAGAGAAGGGGTGGGGCCTGGTGACATCACCAGGCAGGTAGAGTGTAAAATGATGAGGGGATGCCAGAGCCCCAGGAATTGGCTGGGGGCAGAGCCCCAAGGGGGTCCTGACCAGGGGTCCTGTAAGGGTATATTAGGCCAGAACTCAGGCAGGATGACATCTTTTGCTGGGAATTTATTCCCACCCTCCCACCCTTATTAAGGAGGCTCAGGGGCATGGTTGGCACAAAAGGAAGGGTTGGTGGGCAGGTTGGGTGCCCTAGGGGCTGTGGGCATAGGGGCAGTGTTTTCACTGCGGGGAGGCAGCAACAGGCCAGGGGACTAGGTCAGAGTCCCCTGGGGGCAGTGAGGCCCCCCCATAGGGAGTGGGAAGAAAAAAGGGGGAGTGGGGAAGAAAGGGGGGAGGGGTAGGATTCACAGGCTGGGAACAATGAACCCAGACATGGTGGTAAAGTGGGGAGGGTGATAGGTCCAGGCACCAGATTCAGAAGTGTCCAGACCTGAAGGATGAAAGCCTGGTTAGGTGGAACTGGCCTGGTTCTGGTGTGGAGGAGGGGGCCAGAGCCACAGTGTTCATACCCTGAAAGCTAAGATGGAAGAATGACCAGAAGAACAGAGGCCAGAACCAGGGAGCTTTGAAAGAATTTTATGTGTGGAATTGTGAAGTCATAAACTTGTGGATGTAAATATATTCCTTGTGCCAAAATATATATTGCCAATGAGCAACCAACAAGTAAAATTAGTGTAGTGTCCATCATTCTTGGGAGTGGTTCAGGGGACAACTACCATTTTTTCAGATCCTGGCCAAAATGTTTTTTTAACATCCTGAAAGGTGAGATTTTGTTACCTTTCAAAGAAATCCCCTTTGGACAGGAGTTAAACTTTTCCCTTGTTCATGGTGGGTGTACCAATAGGCTATTTTAAAATTTGGGCCCAGAATATTCAAAGGTTGCTCATATGCACAACAGGGTTGCGCATGCGCAAGTCCCACATTGCGCCATTCTGCGATATTCAGCAGGAGGCAGTTGCTCCACTGGCAACAGGTTGCGCAAAAGAGCAATGCAAATGAATGCATGTCTCAACAGGAGGAGGAACCATGCATAACCTCGCAGCCTGATATTCAGTCAGTTGTGCAGAGTTGTCATCGCGGCCCCAACCTCTTACTCACAGCAGACTGGCTTTACGGGTCCACTGGACCACCAGGGTTATTCGGGTTGGGGGAGGGGTTACATTCTGCCCGCGATCGGGCATGGGGGTTATGACAGGTTCCGCCCGATCGGGCACTGGGGGCTGCAGGTTCGCCCTGCGGATCGGGCTGTGGGAGATGGGGGGCGACATGTACGTGTTCTGCCCGCGATCGGGCTGTGGGAGATGTGGGGGTGCCATGTAACTGTGATGCTCGCGATCGGTTGCATTAGGCGTCGGTCCCCGACGGCTGCTGCCTGGCAGGGTGGGCTGCGGAGTGTGTCCTCGATCTGCGCATCTACATGGAGAGATAGCAAATGGGCCATAACAGATGCAAATAGTTTCCCCGAGCCTTGTACATAAATTATGGCCCCATTTGCATGTCACCTTTGAATATCGGAATGGCGCATGCGCAATGGTACTTGCACCACCGCAGTTTAATGCTCAACTTGGCAACTTGCGGTAGCGCAAGTTCCACTGCGCCATGCGCAAGTGCTGTGGCTCGGGGGTGATATTCAAAGGAGTTGCTCAACAGCGCAACTCCTTTGAATATCACCCCGGCCACACCCCTGCGCAACTATTTTGAGCGGCGCAGGGGCTTGTGCCTCAGATTGGTGCAGTTTTATCTGCGTTTGGTGTACAAATATTGAAAACACACAAAGATGAACTTACATTGCATTTTGCAAATGCATTCCTGTAACTTTGATAATTCTCAATATTTGTACCCCAGATTTACAACATAGCCATATCTTTACAGCACCTCATGAATGTGACAGCTATAATTTTTCAAATCCTGGCCAAAATGTTTTTTTTTTTTTAATCCCTAAAGGTGATTTTGTGGCCCCCGCAGAAAATCACCTTTTGGGCAAGAGTTTAATGTTTTCTCTGCCCTTGTTCATTAGGTGGGGTAATAAGAAGACTAAGTTGAAAGTTTGGTGTAAAAATATTAAAAAACAATAAAGTTGTGAGCCTGCATTGAATTTTGGGAACACATGCTCGTAACTTTTGTAATTTTCAATATTTTTACCACATATCTACAACAGCCATTTCTTTACAGCACCTCATGAATGAGTAAGCTGTAATTTTTCAACTTCTGCTCAAAATATGTTTTTATGTCCTGAAAGTTGATTTTGCAGTCCCTGTGCAAAATTACCTTTAGACAAGGAGTTAAACATTTTCTCTGCCCTTCTTAATGAGGCATGGTCTTAATAAGACTATGTTTAAAATTTAGTGTAAAAATATCAAAACACAAATTTTCAATATTTTTGCCCCAAATTCCTTGGCTGAAGCCCTATCGTTTTTGGCCCGATCTTGTTTTTTTTCTTTCCTGCTCCTGGAAGATGTAACACTCCTGTCACCTTCTTCTTTCTGTAGTGAAAGTGAGCACTTTCTAAATGGTGCTGACCTGGTTAAATAAATAATTGATTGATTAATTTCTGATGCTAAATTGCTGTTTCATTGCAGCAGTGTTTGCCCACAACCACTTGTTGCCCACTGCAAAAGCTCTCAGTGCAGGCACAACTGTGCATGAGAGACAAATGCTCTCCTTCTATAGAATGTGAAGAAAAACTTTTCATTGGTGCAATATATATATTTAGTAGCAGGCATTAATATGCTACCAAAAACACCCTTACACTGCCTTTTGTCCACTATCCAGGCTCCCAGTAATTCTTTATACTCTACATGACAGTCTCAACTGAGCGTGCCACATATAAACTCTGTACTTTCACAAAACGTGAAAAAAACTCTTTAATTGGTGAAACAAAAATATGTATTTTTCTTTCTGGAAAGAAAAAGCTGTCAACAAATGGTGAGTACTGGCGAGCTGCCATCCAGCATCCATTTCCTACTCACTTCCTTGGCTCCCAGGCATTCACTGCACTCCCTAAACATCCAAGGTATCAATTGCTCTTTGCAAAGCTAAGCCTGAAACACATTAATTGTTGCAAAAAATGCCTACAGCTAGTAGACACTACCAGGCTGCCAGACAGCACCCACTTGTTTGCTACCCACTGCACAGGCTACACCATCCATTTACATTACCCCTAGGCATTATAAGATCTTTGCACAGCTCAGTCTGAAACATGGAACAAATACTCCTTTAGCAAAATGTTTGATTTTATTATTTATTGCCAAAAATATCATATGACAGTGTTCACTACCAGGCTGCCAGATAACATCCACTTGCTTACTGCACACTGCCCAGGCACCCAGTTGCTCCCTTTACTTTGTCCAGTGCCACATGGATCTTCACAATTCATCCTGAAACATAGAGAAATCAGCAAATCCTCCAGTATAAAAAAGTTGTTTTTGTTTAAAGTAACAGTGCAACAAAAACGGTTTGTTTTTTTCCCAAAAAAGTAGAATCTTGCTACATAAAAGCACATCTGTTAAATCTGCTGTTTTGGGTGCTTCCTACTGTTTGCTGTGCTCTATATATGGTTATTTTCTCAGTTTTAACTCTTGTCAAGTCCACGGGTTTATTTGCACACTAAACTGAATGAGGCAGATATATTCTTTCCTTTTAAAAAAAAATTAATTTAAAACTTATAAATACTTAACCGGTGGTGCAACTATAAATTGTACCAGCAAAGGAAACTGTCTGGAATCTTTTACAGTGAAAAAAGTAGGGTTACATGTTTTCCCTTCTTTGTTGCACTGATGCTTTAATTGTTAGTACTGGCCACTGATGAGCTGCCAGTGCAGAGAGACTGAACTGAGCCCAGTTTGCTGCCAACCACACTCCCTCTTTCCTACCTTTACTCTTCCACCTGATCCCAAAAGCTTACTATACAGCTCAGCTTGACACTCACACTAAGTGAACTGATGTTTTTTTGGTGCTTTCAGACTAGATTTTCCTACAGAAAAAATGTTCTATGTGTTGTTTTCTTTTATAATTCTGGAAGGAACCCCTGGGGCTGACCTCTGCTGCAATAGTAGTATTAATAATTTATATTTTGCAGCGCATTTCTGGGCACACATTCTGTAATTGTCTAACAGTTTGCTGGGGGTGGGTTCTGGCTGGAGAGGGGGTGGGATATCAGGGCTTGAGTGAAACAAAAGAAATAGGCTTTATGTGGGTGTGTTTGTTTATTTATTTATATCAGTTTAGGATTAACACCTTTGAGCCAGGGTCTCGTTTATAAAGGTTTCAAGTCAGACGAATACAAAAACAAGACAATCAGTTACAGTACATAGATATCTTAGTATATACAGTAGTTACAGGAAAACATATTCAAAATTCGGGGTAACAACAAAACATATTCAAAATTTGGGGTAACAACAAGTGCTACACTACTAGCGTGTGGTACAAAATTTAAATGAGGCAGTTTCAACACTAACAACAATACTTGAGTGTGGTACAATGCTTAGTAAATGCAGGGAACAGTAAAGAGTTGGAAGGTCTCTGGCTATGGTAGGGAGGTGTGTTGGGCAGCCTAAGGTGGCTTTGTCAGGGATGAGGCTAGGGGTGTGTGGTGGAGGTGGTGATGGAGGCAGGGTGGTGGGGAGGGGAGCTGGGGGTAGGAGAGGGTTGATGGGAGAAGAGTAGGGGAAGGAGTGAGAGTAAGGGTGGAGATAAGGTGGCTGTAACAGGAGGGGAAAGTAACAAGGGTAGATTAAGGACTAGTCAGGATTAGGTATGGCAGCCAAAACATTCTTTTTTTTAAACTGTTTTTTTATTTCAGTTTTTTGTTATATGGTATCACAGAGTGTTACAGGAAATAATCAGTGTATATAATACATCATGCACTTCATAGCTTGTAGTACTTAGGCAGATATAGACTAAGGCTGACAGTCCATCAAATAAATAGTATCTAATTATCCTGATAGGTAAACATAAAGTAGATTAGACACACTAACATGTACTACATATATGTTCTTTAAATACAGTCTATCTGTGTCTCTATTTGGGGGCTATAGTGGGGGATCTCAAGGAGCCCAGGGAGATGTACTCACCAACCCATATGATTGTTTAAATAACCCTGGGTCTCCCTCACTCCTGGGTGTTTCCCAAAAAGGGGAGAAGACATAGGGGTCAGCCGGTTATCCATCAGTTCAGAGAATGAGAGTATTCCAATAGGGGAGCCCCCATCAGGGTGGTTGATCTGGTCTGGTCTGTGATATAGTAAGAAACCAGACATTCCAGCATTTCATTAACCCTGGGACTTCATTTTGTAGTCTAGCAGTCATATGTTCCAATTTGTAAATATCATGCACTGTATCTTCCCAGGCTGAGATTGTGGGGGGTTCAGAATGAAGCCAAAGGTGTGTAATACATTTTTTGGCCGCTCCTAGCAAGATGCTGAGCAAATAAACTTGGTGTGAATCTTTAAAATGACATGGAAAATGTAGAAGAATCCCTGTCACTGGGGAAAGATTTCCTAGGGCAGGGAAAAGGTTCAGTACCCTATTTTCTATTGAAGACCAGTAGGAGGCCAATGTCAGGCAAATCCATAGGATATGGACATGTGTGGCCACTTCACAACCACAACGCCTCCAACAGGAGGAATCCCCCACCAACCACGAACCTAGCAGTAATGTGGAGGGGTATGAAAGAACCTGGAAACCACATTCCAAGAGAATTATTTCCAAATATAAGAACTGGTGGTGTTATGTTGTCTCCGCCAAATTCGGATCCAGTCCTCCTGGGACAGTGCTATCTGTAACTCAGCCTCCCAGTGAAATTGTACCAGGTCCATAGTTGGAGTGGGAGCCCCCTGCAAGGCCCTATAGATTTTGGTAACCAAGTGGCATCTATCAAATCCTTCTGCGAGCTGAAATAGTAAAGGGCGTAGAGGGGGAACAACCTGAGTGGTGACGTCTAAACGTATTTTAGAGCCTAAGAGATGCCGGATCTGTAAAAATCTGAAAATGTCTATTTTATTTAAAGAAGATTCCTGTTTAATTTGGTCAAATGATTTGAAGATTTCTTTGTCATAAAACTGAAATGCATGTTTTAATCCTTTGTGTGTCCAATTCTGAAAGGTAACGTCCAGTCTTGTTGGGGACCATGATGGGTCCTCCGCCAGTATACCCATCCATGTTGGCATAAATTTGTTAGATGGGCAAGTGAGAAACCTCATCCAACTGTGTAGAAGCCATCTCATAAATCTAGAACCCTGTCATAATTGAGTTATATTATTAGGGTGAAAGACACGGGAATGGCGTAGCTTAACAGAAGGCACCAGAAGGAAGGAGTGCTGTGTGACTAGACTGCTCTACTGGGACTAAAGAAGTAGAACACTTGTACTTGGACCTTTAATTTAGGGTAAAAACAAACAAACAAAACAAAAAAAAATAGTGTGTTTGTCAGAGTTAAACTGAACTGAATGGTTATCTGAACAGTTATCTAGGTGAAAATCTCAGGTGATTGAAAGGGCTTGATAGCTGTGCAGTTTAAATTACTTGTAGAAAGATCTAGTAAGTAGGGAGAGTGACTTAGCTAGAAGGAAGCTAAATTTAAAGACTACCTTAGAAATATTCTGTTAGCAGCTTGCCAGAAGACACCAGGAGGAAGGAGTGCTGTGTGACTAGACTTCTCTACTGGGACTATATTGCCCTTCTTCTCTCCCCTCCACCCCTCCCACCAAAAGCTAGTTATACTTTTATAGGCACAGGATTTAACTGACAACAGGAACTTCTTGCTTGGGAGCAGGAAGTGAGTGATCACAGAGCCACCAAAGACCCACCATCCTAGAAGGGCAAGAGTAGCTCTGCAGCCCCCTCTTGCTGCTGGAGGCCTGCCTCTGAGCAAGTAAGGGGTCTACTAAGAATTATAGGATATTCTTGTCTCAGAACAGGACAATCAGGAGCTTAAAGGGCACAGAGGCAGAAAGTAAGTAGAGAGAGAAGAGAAAGAAAAAAAACAGAGGAAAGAGTAAGGATTCCAAACAACAGTTAAGGGGGCCAGAAATAAGACATGATGGGAGTGGTGCAGTGCAGTGGCTGTGGAGCAGCAGTCTTCCGGGAGACGTTCTGGAGGATGCGGTGTTGTCCCATCTGCAGGCACCTCTCTGGACTGAGGAAGGAGGAGGTTGCTCATCTCCAGGCTGAGTTGGCTAGGATTTGTGGGACCTCCTCTTCCATCCAGGGACCACCAGTGCCACTGCCATTGCCTCAGAGGTTGCCAAGAAAGAGGAGTGGTTGGACCACAGTGGGCTCAGGGAGGGTGAGGGTGATGGAACACAGGTGCATCCCTCCAGTTGTACCTCTCCACAATTCCCATGCCATTCTGGAAAAGTGTGGTTCCTCAATGGAGGCACCTGCAGTGGAGACCAAGGAGGATGCTGGGAACCTCCACAAAGGAGACCCACAGGAGGGTGGCATGGGACCCCACAGGGGAAGGAAACAACTCCTGGTGGGGTACTCCATTGTTAGGAAGGTAGAACTGGGGAGGAAGGGGAGAGGGAAGTAAGGTGCCTGCCTGACACCATGGCTTGGAGGGACAGGGAGCGAATCCTCAGGATTGCCAGAGCAGTTGCACAGGGGAGGGAGCTAGATGTCACTGTCCACCTAGGGACAAATGACCTGGCTAAGAAAGGGATTAGAGCAGTGCAGGAAGAGTTTCTGGAATTGGGGATGGGCCTTAGACAAGTAGCACGCACGGTAACCTTCTTGGAGGTGCTGCCCATCTATGGCGTAGGAGAGGCTAGGGTGTTCTGCACCATGGGATTCAATCAGTGGTTGAAAAACTGGTGCAGAGCTCAGGGATTGGGCTTCATTGGGGACTGGGGGTCCACCTGGAGTGATGCAAGCCTATACTGGCATGATGGGCTGCATCTGTCCAGAAAGGGAACTAGGATCCTAGGTGATAGGTTTAAATGCTTCATTGGCAAGCATTTAAACTAGCCAAGGGGGGAGGCACTGGAAAGGAGCAGGGAAATCCTAGCCCCCCAAAAAAATCACAGTAGTAAGTGCGGTAAACAGCAACATAGAGGTGGCAATAGGGAGAAGGACAGGGGTAAATGGGGAAAGTGACTAAGGCAAGAAGGACAGGGATGGGGCAAAAATGAGTAAGGCCATAAGGAAATGGAGGGTAATGAGTACCAATGCCTGTAGTCTGGGCAACAAGCTCCCTGAGCTGGTGGTCTTGATGGAAGAGGGATGCCTGGGTATCGTAGCAGTCACAGAAACATGGTACACAGAGAACCATGACTGGGATGTTAACGTCCCAGGGTACATAACCTACAGGAGAGACAGGCAGGGGAGAAGAGGGGGAGGAGTAGCTCTCTATGTAAAGGAAGGGATAAAAGCAACTGAACAAAACAGGGAGGAGAGGAGGCACTGTGGGTCACCTTGGAGACTGGAATGGGCACCACAATCTGCACAGGGGTTGTGTACAGAACCCCATGTCAGGGGGAGGGAATGGACAAGGATATGATAGAAGGCATTCTTAGGATGGCAGAGAAAGGGGAGATACTGTTGATGGGAGACCTGAATATGCCAGACATTAACTGGAGCTCATTTGCTGCAGCCACATCCAAGAGCGGAGCCATTCTCGATGCCCTACAGGTGGCAGGCCTCAGACAGCTAGTTTCAGAACCCACTCGTGAGGGAGCAATCTTAGACCTCGTACTCTCAAATGGGGCAGTGAGAGGATCTCAGATCTAGAAGTGGGTTGCCATCTGGGAACAAGTGACCATCAACCAGTGTGGTTCACATTAAACTCAGCTACAGAGTCAAGCCATACAAAAGTGAGGGTATTGGACTTCAGGAGGGCTGACTTTGGCAAGATGGGAGAGTGCCTCAGAAAAGCACTAGCAAACAGGCTAGAAGGAGGGGTGGAGCAACAATGGGGAATCAACAAAACTGCCATCACAGAGGCAACAAGCCTTTGTGTGAAGCAAATAAACAAATCAAAATGAAAGAAAAAGCCACTATGGTTCTCAAAAGAGGTGGCTGGGAAAGTCAGGGAGAAAAAGATAGCATTCAGGAAGTATAAGGAAACACAGAAGGAGCAGGACAAAGAGCTGTACTAGTTAAGGCAGAAGGAAGCAGGGAGGGAAGTCAGAATAGCAAAGGCCCAAACTGAGGAAAAGATAGCCAACTCTGTTAAGAAGGGGGATAAAATTTTTTATAGGTACATCAGAGAGCGTAGAAACACAAAGGGAGGGATAGTGAGACTGAATAGAATCAATGGTGGGTGGGCAGAGGGGGACAGTGAAAAAGCAGGGATACTGAATGAATATTTCTGCTCAGCATTCACAAAGGGGGAGGGGGAAGTGCCTAATTCAATTAACAGAAGCTCTCTTGATAAGGGGGTCAATCCCAGCCCTTTCACAGAAGAAAGGGGCTCTGCAAGAACTCCTAAAACTGAAGGTGGACAAAGTAATGGGGCCTGATGCAATTCACCCCAGAATTCTAAAAGTATTAAGGGGGGAACTAGTGAAACCACTTACTACTCTTTTAATAAATCATGGGAGGATGGTGTGGTACCTGAGGACTGGAGGAAGGCGGTTGTGATTCCGCTTCACAAAAGTGGGACCAAGACAGAGGCAGGAAACTACAGACCTGTCAGTTTGACCTCTGTGGTAGGGGAAGTGATGGAATCACTTCTGAAGGAAAGAATTGTTGAGTACCTAGAGGCCAGTGGGGCACAGGACCCAAGGCAGCATGGGTTCACAGCGGGAAGGTCATGTCAGACGAATCTAATAGATTTCTTTGACTGGGTGACCAAAGTAGTAGACCAGGGAGGGGCTGTGGACATGGCCTACCTAGACTTTAGCAAGGCATTTGACACAGTCCCACACAAAAGATTAATAGTCAAATTAACCAGCCTGGAGTGGGTCCCAGGGTGGTAGCCTGGGTAAAACATTGGCTGGACAACTGGACACAGAATGTAATTGTAAATGGAGTCCACTCTGAAGAAAGAGGGGTTACTAGTGGGGTACAGCAGGGATCAGTACTGGGTCCAGTCTTTTTTAATGTCTTTGTAAGTGACATTGCAGAGGGACTGGAAGGAAAAGTACGCCTCTTTGCAGATGACACAACAATCTTCAACAGGGTTGATACACAAGGAGGAGTGGAAAGGATGAGAAGGGACTTGGCAAGGTTGGAGGAATGGTCAGAAGTATGGCAGCTAGGATTCAATCCAAAGAAGTGCAAAATAATGCACCTGGGAGACAAGAACCAGGGAAGATTACACAATGGGGGGGAGGTAGTTACAACAACAAAAAAGGAAAGGGACCTGGGGGTAATCATATCAGATGACCTTAAGGTTAGCAAGCAATGTGAGAAGGCAGTAGGGAGGGCTGGGGGTATACTGGGATGCATAGGGAGAGGCATCAGCAGCAGAAAACAGGAAGTAGTTATTCCTCTGTACAGACAATTGATGAGACCCCATCTGGAGAACTGCGTGCAGTTCTGGAGACCCCATCTCTGCAAGGACATAGACAGGATAGAGGCAGTCCAGAGGAGGGCAACTAAAATGGTGCAGGGTCTGTAAGAGAAGCCGTACGAGGAGAGACTAAAGGAGCTTAATATGTATACCCTTGAGGAAAGAAGGGAGAGGAGGGACATGACAGAAACTTTTAAGCACCTCAGTGGAATCAACAAAGTCCAAGAGGGTAGCATCTTTCAGAAAAAGAGATGTGCAAGAACAAGGGGACACAATTTTAAGATGGGGGGGCGGTTCAGGGGCAATGTGAGGAAATATTTTTTCACAGAAAGGGTAGCGGATGCATGGAACAGCCTTCCTGAGGAGGTTGTGGCGTCTAAAACTGTGGGAGAATTCAAGAATGCATGGGACAGACATAAGGCAATTCTTGTGGGGGGTAGGAAGAAATAGGCTGTTGGTTAACTAGGATCTGCGGCCTATCCTGTAGGAAGGGAAATGGACAGACTAGGTGGGCCAAGCGGTCCTTATCTGCCGTCAAAGTCTATGTTTCTATGGTTTAAAGGGCTATCTGCCATGGCTCTTTCCACAGTAAGCCATGCTGGGGCCTGGCCCCGTGGCATAAGCCAAAGTGTTATGTGAGTAAGCAAAGCGGCCACCCAGTCATTTTTAATATTGGGAAGAGACAGACCCCTCTTCTCCTTAGGGCATTGGAGTTTAATAAGTGATAATCTGGATCTCATATTTGGCCATATAAACTTACTAACCGATCTATCCCAATCCTGAACATCTCCTGCATTAAGGGGAAGCGCGATATTTTGCATGAGATATAACATTTTCTGGAGGGAGTTCATCTGAACTGCTTGAACCCTGACCATCAGAGGGACAGGGAAGGGGACCACCTAATCACGCCTGATTTTATCTTTGAAAGCGTAGCAGTGAATTCAATGAATATAGTTCAGAAAAATTCTGGGGGAGTTTAATACCCAAATACGTGATGTGGGATTTATCCTATTTATATGGGTAATTTCCTAGTACATCTCGGGGTAAAGAGGATTGTACTAGCAGTGCCTCCGATTTATTTTGATTTATGTTATAGCCCGTGAGGGTCTCTATTTCCCTCAAAAGTATGGTCAGGGTTTGCAATGATTCTTCAGGGCGAGTAATATAAAGGAGGAGTCATCAGCATAGTAGGCAAGTTTGTGATAAGAGGATTCTGAAACCCTGTATCCATGCAGGTTAGGGGGTCTGTTAAAGTAGTTGGGCTATGGGTTCCACAAAAAGTGAGAACAGGTATGGGGAAAGGGGGCAGCCTTGTCGGGTGCCCCTAAACAAGGGGAAATGGTCCGAATGTGATCCATTCAGTCTGACAACCGCCTCTGGAGAAGAATAAATACCTCTTATTGCTGACATAAATAACCCTGGACAATTAAATTTTTGTAAAGTGGCTTGTAAAAACCCCCAAGAGACCATATCAAATGCTTTTTGGGCATCCAGACTAAGTATTAAAAGGGGAGACTTCGAGGAGTGGGCATGGTCAACAAGATAGAGTGTTTGCTTAATATTATCTGTTGTCTGTCTGTCTGCCTTTAATAAATCCTGACTGATCTGGATGTATCAAAGAGGGGAGAATATGATCTAGTCTATGAACTAGAATATTTGTGTAGATCTTATAGTCCTGGTTGAGTACTGATATGGGATGATACGATTCACACAAGTGTGAGGGTTTCTGGGGTTTCAGGATTACGGAGATTGTGGCCTGTCTCCATGATATTGGGAAGGAGGACGTGAGATGTCTGGCTTGTAGGGCCTGTAAAAGGGGGGTCTTTACTGAGTTCCAAATGCCTTTGTAGAATTCAGCTCCAAAGCCATCCAGGCCTGGTGCTTTTCCATTTTTAAGGCCTTTGACGACCGTTTGGAGTTCCAGTTCCGAGATTGGTGCTGCTATCTGAGCTTGTTGTAAGGTAGAAAGAGCCAGAAGGTGGATCTGAGAGAGAGAAAATCTAATATTTTTTGAGGATCAGGTTCCGTTGGGGAGGAAAAGAGAGACTGATAATAATTTTAAAATGCGTCAAGGATATGCTGAGTGGGGTAATGCGTCTGACCCTTTGTGGGACCCTTAATTTTAGTGATGGTACATTGTTGTATTTGATTTCTAAGATGATATGCCAGGAGCCTGGAGGCCCGAGCCCCACCTTCATAATACCTCTGCCTTAACCAGGCCAAAGCCTGTTCAGTTTTGGCTGTTAGCAGCCGCTGAATCTCAGCTTGTGTTTGGGATATTGAAGGGAAGAGGTCTGAGTCTCCTTGCATGTACGCCTCCTGAAGAAAGCTAAGTTTTTCCTGTAGGGCCTGCAGAGTAGACTCAGCCCGTTTCTTCTTTTGTGTAGTGTAAGCTATAATATAGCCTCTGAGGACAGCTTTAATCGTGTCCCATAGGATTTGTGGTGTCACCTGTGAGGAAGTGTTATCCCGAATAATTTCCGGAATTCATCTTTCCGGAAGATCCTTAAATTCTCTATCCCTCAATAGGGATGGATTAAATCTCATTGTACATTTTTCCTTTCCTTTCGGATGTTAAGTTCTAAAATAATAGGGGCATGATCAGACAGACATACAGTATATTAAGAATATCTGCTGTCCGTACCTGATCTATACATTCTTTACCAACACAGAATTAATCTAGTCTGTAATAATGTTTGAAGGCATTGGAGTAGTAAGTAAATTTCTATTGTGAAGGATGGAGTCGTTGCCACACGTCCACCAGACCCACATTCCGGAGCAAATGACGAAGATGTTTCTGCCCCGAGGACTGGGGGAGGGGCGTGCAGTAGGCTAATCAAGTGAGGGATTGAGGTGACAATTAAGATCCCCTCCTAATATCAGAATGCCCTGTTGCCTCATTATAATAGCATCTAGTAAATGTTGAATGGTGGAGGCATCAGACCCCGGTGGGATATAAATGCTACATAATGTCAGAATCTGTTGATTCATTTAAACCATGGCCAGTGCTAACCTACCGTCTCTGTCAGAGTATTGATCAAGTATCTGAAATTGGGAGCGTCTTGGGATCAGAATCACTGCCCCTCTCCTTCTGCCCCTCTGATAGGAAGACGCCACCAAACCAGGGAATCCAAATTTAAGCAACATCTGGTGTTCAACTGAAGAGAGGTGGGTCTCCTGTAGCAGAACTAGTGTTGTCTGAGGTTCTGGGTTCTAGTTCTAGTCTAGAACTTTTGAAAAAGTTCTAGGATTCTAATCTTTTTTAGAACGTTTTAGAATTCGAACCCTTTTTTTTAATTGTGCTTCCAAAATGAAGATAATAGTGACATACATGTAATGAAACTGTGGGCAAAAACAAATAAATCTGTTCTTTATAATGGGAGAGAGAGATGATCATGTGTGACTTTGACATGACTCTAGCTAGGGTTATCTGTGGTTTCTTCTCCTTTGTTAGTAGTAAAAGTCAGTCACTAATGGGTGCTTACAGAACCACTGACCCGCCCACCCATATTAGATACCATGCACTTGGTGCCATTTGGTACACAGTCACACATTGGGTAAAGTGCAGTGAAATGGGGCACAGCAGCACAGGTGGAAAGTACACCATGCAGGAGTCACAGATATTTTTAAATGAATAACAGATTTTTCTCTTCTCTCCGGTCACCTACAATATTTCTAGGATTTCTTTATTTAGCAGAATTCCACACACTTAATGCTCAGCAGCAAACACACACACACACTCACATGCACACACACTGGGTAAAGTCAGTGTATACCCAGAGGTCACAGCGAATGTGATAAGAAGTATACCACACAGAAGTCAACAGATATTTTTAAATAAAGGATTTTTCCTACCCTGCCCGTGTACAGTATCAGCATCATCTGATTCCACAATCTGCTACCATCCTACTTGCCCTAGTTCTCACATCCCTGCCTTCTATGTGCCCCAGTTCTCACATTTCTGCCCCTTCAAGACCCAGCTCTCACATATCTGCCCTGTTACTGCCCTAGATTTCACATACTGTATCTCAATCCCTGTCCCACTTCTTACATGTTTGCCCCCTCTCTACTCCAGATTTCACATTCCAGATCAACCCTAGTCCTAGTTCTCCCATTATCCACTCCTCTCTTCCCTAGTTAATACATTTCTGCCTCCTCCCTGCCCCAGTTTATATATTTTCATCTACCCCTTTCCCATGCCTTACCCTCCTCACAACAGATCTCATCCTGTGCCCCCATTATGGGATTTCAACTCTCCAGTGCACATAGGTTACTGCATATACTGTAGGTTGTTTTGTTCCAACAGTTCCCTCATCCACCTATTATTTCCTCATTTAAAACTAACCTTTATATCTTCTGGACATCCTGGTCTGACTGACTGAAGAGTTCCTGTAACCGACTGCTTGCCTGTTACCTCAGCCGCTGACTGCACCTGAGCCATTTGCCCAATGCCATGCCACCACTGACTGTTTGCTTTCTCCTTTGGCCATCCAACCACTGTTACTATCCTTAATTTGGCATACACATGGTGCGTGAACATCTTTCCTGCTGCCTTGGCTGGTTGCATACTACTGATACAGTTTGCTTGCTTCCCTGGCTGCTCCCGCACTTTGTCAACAGCAGTTCAAATGTGCATGAAGAGAGTGGAAGTGGAAGCAAGCGGCAGTCTTCAGGACTGTGTTTTCTTTCTTCATTGGGGCATTTCTGTGGGGATTTACTAGTGTGGCCAGGGCCAGATTTACATTGTCGTGGGCCCTATGCACAGCAGCAACCAATTCCTCCCCCCTCTCATAGCACTGTCATCTCACTCCCATTTTCAGCACCAAGGGTAGGCAACAGTCAGCCAGGAGCAGTAGCTTAAACTGTAGCCAGCCTGCCTGTATCACTGAACACATGGTAATGCAGCAGCTAATCAACACACCATTAAAACATCACTCACAGATTCATGCAACAAGTCCTGCATTAAATGAATGACATTGCTTCATCTAAAACATTACGTTCACCACACCAACCAATAAGGTCAAACACATTAATATTCTTTTTAAATAAGTAACAGCCCCCAGCAGCCAATAAATAATTAGCCCCTTAACCAACACTATACAAGGACACAGTGCCAAATAAACGACAATGCATACATGCCAACTGTGCATTTGATTGGCTTCATACACTGTGTTGGTGTGCTTTGAGTTTCTTTATTTTTTAACTTTTTATTATCACCATGCAGTCATACAGTTTGATTTTTGAAAGCATATGATTTATGCTTCCTGTGCCATAACCCCCCAACTTGGCTATTCCATCCCTCATGACTATTTTTTTTTTTGTACTAAATAAACAAACTTGGTCATTAACATTTTTGTCTGTGGGCAGGGGCTGTGGCAATAGTGGCAACAAACTGCAGCTAGATCCTGACCTTCAGGCTCAGTTCCTGCTTCCAGCCTCTGCTGAATGACTACAGTAGAGTACAGACTATACTGTCTCTGGGTGGGATGGTGGGACCTGCCCAACGATGCACGTATGGTAGGATCTACTGTTCCTCCTCATCCTCTTAAACACACCGAGTCCTGATTGCTGCCGCACTAGTCAATACCGGCATGGCACCGTACCACCCATCTCACACTGGTCAGCACTCAGTATTAAAATAGTACAGTAACCAACCAGTCTACAACTCTAGGCAGAAGATGGACTTCTTGCTAAAAAATGACTCACCCGGCCACTGCTGCTGATTTTTAACTGGAGACAAAGCGTTACATTCTCGGTCAGCTCATCAGCCGACGACCACGACCTCACAACTAAAAACTTGTGTAGGCAAAAAGGCGCTAAAATTGAAGTGCTGCCTGCTACAGATCGATTGATCTGTCCCTAATCCCAACCTTCTATGCATGCACAAGCTGAATTGTGAAGGCTGGGGAGAGTTTGGCTGAGTGCAGCACTGGTGTTTGCACAAAAACAGGGAATAACGCGCAGTGGCCAGCCCAAACTCATCTGTGGCCCCCCCATGACTTCACTGACCCTGCCAGTTAAAAAACACATTGTGCCGAATGCCGGCTATATTATTGGGTTGGACAACTGTGTGTGCTTGAGTGGAGGGCATGAAGGTGAGAAAAAGATCCAAACCCTTATGCAAACCTTCTGGTGTTTGAGTTCTAATTTAGAACTCGAACACTAGAGTTTGAGTAGGGTTCGAATCTTTCTAGAACTAGTTCTGACAACCCTAAGCAGAACATCATTGGGGTTCAGTTTTTTAAGCGCTTGGAGTGTCCGATATCTTTTCATGGGTCCAGCCAGACCATTTACATTGTGTGAGATTATTTTAAAGGAACCTTGCATGACTGGAGTTAGTTAAGAATATATCTCAGCTCCCTAGACCCCCAGGCCCCCTGCCCACAAGAGACCAAGAACATAATCAATATTAATTTCCTGTAATGAAAATATTTTCCAGATAAAAAATATGCCATAACTTGATACTCTGCGCCCCATACAGTATTTAGGAAGGGCATATCTGCAAAGGCAGAGAGGGGACTAAGAAGCCAAATGGGCTTAACTGTTACTATATTTATATTAAAAAACTTCTCCATAAGGGTACGGATAACTATGTACAAACCCCCAAGAGGAGGGTAAGCTGTGACATCCAGTAATGCGCACTCATATAGAATATGCATTGGGGACAGATCAGCTGACAGTCTGAAGGTGGGTAACCCCCCAGCTGAGTGAAGGAAGGTCCCTGGGAATACTTATCCCTAAGTTCAGGATAGGGAAGGACGGAAGTTAGAAAAATTAATATCATGGGGAGCTGTATAAAAAAAAAATAAGGAGATGTTAAGGGGAGAGAGTGGCATTTGGGAAAAAGGTGCTGTTCCAGTGGGGGCTGGCGTATGAGAAGCATGTGGGTCGCTCAATAGCCCGCCCATCAGCCCGCTCCCCCATGTATGAAGGAGTGGGTGAGATAAGACATTGCCATTGGCCCAAGAGAAGTAACAAGGGCCTAGTAAGGTGTCTAATATGGGGGGGGGGAACAGCGATCCACCTCAGGAGCCCACCAGGTTGCCTTCTCTTTCCTTAAGCATGTCAGAGTACTACTGGTTACTATTTATATAGAAGCTTTTTCAAGCCTGTTCCTGAATTTATAGGCACATTCAATATCAATATATGCTGCTGTCCAAAAATCACAGGAACTGTAAAGTGGGTATAGTTCTGGAAGGCAAATGAGAACCAGTAGAGGGGGAGAAGGCTTCGGGGACAACCCGGCCATCCACAACCCATGGCGGGAAGAGGTGGAGATGCCCATATGGGGGGGAAGGCTAGGGAGGGACGGGACTCATTTCTTACAGAATCCAGTGGCACCCATAATCATACCCCATCATCTGCGGTATGCCTTCTTAAATCCAAAGTGCCCTGTGACGGGGTTCCAGCGGAGGGGGGGGGAGGAGGGAGGTAAAGAAAAAAAAACTGGCAACAAAGCTTTATTTATTGTTAGCCAAACATTTCCAAGTCGGAGTAGAGACAGAGTGAATCAACATCACCACTGAGAATGTTCCAAGCAATCCCCAATATGAACTAAGCATTAATTGCATGAGGATCACCCATTCTTAAAATGTGTCAACACCATCAGACCATTCATGACTGAGGAGACCCCAAAACTGCACCCTATTTAGCGGGTTAATGCAGCTAAGCCTGCCATGATACCATCCTGAGAGGTGGACTCCCAAGTTTAAAGATGGCATCCAAGCCCAGCTGGGCATGAGATGACCAACCAGGACCCACCAACTGCCATTCAAGCAAGGAGTCCCCTAAAAATCCCTATTTAATGGGAATTAGTATATATCAACTGTGTATCTAGGCAAGGCTTATTTAAGTCGGGGCCCATGTCCTCCTGTCCCGGCCAGCCTGGCGATATACCGCTCTTATGTCTGACCCCTAGTCTGCTTCGTATTGTGGGGATTGAATAAAACACTTCCCCCATCTCATCCTCTGATTCTGGCCACAAAGATAGGCTTATTATAATAGCTGCCTCTCGCAGTCCCCCCACACCACACAGGCACCCCAGACCAACCTGGGAGTCCCATCTCGGGAGTACACCAGGCCCTCCCAGCCCACCAGCCCCCGGGTATCACACTCATGATATCCCCACCATACGGTGTTAGCCAGTACATCCACCGGACTCCCCCAGCCTCCTCCCCCCATACTCACTGCGAACCCAGAATCAGAATCCAGCATAGGAAAAAACAACTATGAGGCCTCAGCCATCCTAGAGAACTGGGCCAACTTCCACTTAATCGAGTCAATTGTGGCCCGTTGGTCGACTTGTGAATCGGGGGAAGCCAGCCTATTAGGGCCACAATCTGTTGATAGTCTCTGGGGCAGTCAAGTTAAAGTTGAAAAGGAGATGCCCCACTTCTTCAGGTCTGCGCAAGCTTCTTCAGCCGTGTCGTATGTTTGCTGTCCTGAAGGAAATTGTATCACCAACTTGCTAGGGTAAGGAGTCTGAAACTTAAGTTTTTGTTGTCTCAAGGTAGAGAAAAGAGGGATGTATGCCTGTCTCCTTTGCATCGTGGCTGGGGCATAATCATTATTGACAAATATGCACCTGTCCCCAAGGTATATTTGGGATTTGGCCCAAGCTTGCCTTAAAATGTATTCTTTTGTCTGAAACCAGAGGAATCTGATGATTATGGATCTGGGTCATGCTGAGGGCTGTGTAGGTTTGGGGTCTAGGGCTCTGTGGATCCTTTCTATCTCAAAATTGAAATCCGTAGCCAGATTTAATGCTTCTAGAAGGAATATCTCCATAAACTGTTGTAGTTCAGCTCCCTCACAAACATTCTTACAGATAAGGTGGTAATGGAGCCCAGCTTTAAACTGGCTGAGCTTATTATATTCAGTTAGTGCGGGAGGTAGATCATTGATCCATTTAGGCCCCGATATGAAAGGGATCTATGGGCCAATGCTGTGTGCTTGAAAGGCACCAGAAGCCCCTTTTGGTCGCACTTCTGGTGTTGAGTGTAGGTTGTGTGACTTTAAATAGATAGGAAGTTGAGTCTGACGTGAAACCTAACATTGCTTGTTTTGTCAATAGGCAAGTCTGGTACTGTGCCTTGAGGTGGAGGGGGAGCCATCTGGTCTCCTCATAAAGGGCACAAGTATGGGTTATATGGTTGGCCCCCAGGACCAGTCAACAGGCCTTATTGAAAAGGGCTTTGACTCTTTTTAGGGCCATCTCAGAGCCAGACCCATAGATAACAAGGCTGTAATCAACAGTAGATAGGTCTGAGCAAAACATGACAAGTTTTAGGGCATCGGAGGGTATACCAATAAAAGGGTGACTGAGATTGAGTGACTCAAATACGAGTGACTCAATCTCAGTGCCTCTGTTGTGGGCTACCCTGCAGGATAGTGACAGGAAAGGGCAGGATGAGAGAATGGTGACAGGATACTGGAAGGTATCCATGAGGTATGTGGGGGTGGCAAGAGGGTAAGCCATTCAGCTAGCCTCGTGATGTGGTGGTTAGGGAGGCTGGCTCTGGTGAGGAAGGTGCAGGGTTCGGGGCTGGGGTTGAACACAATGTTTTTGCACTTTTCTGCCCCCCCCCGGAATTAGTTATTTTAGTTAGGGGTGGTGCAGGGGGCAAAGCCCCCCACATGAAATGATTACGTTATTTTTCTTGCTGCGAATGTACATTGCCGATTTTGTTTTCGGCAATGTACTTTCATTGTAAGGGCAATTGCCAAAGGGTGATCGCCATTATCACATAGAACCCGTCAGGGGTCATGGAGTGTTGGTGGCGGTAGAGGACTCCCAGTTTCACATTTGCAGATTTGATGACATTGTCTATGAGTGTAGAGGTGAGTGTGTCATTTAGGTGTACACTTAGATACTTGAAAGTGCAGACCTGTTCTAGTACAATATGTCACCTTTGTTGCTCTGTATCAGCAGAGGACCAAATTTCTTTTTGTTCTGCAGTATGGTGAAGAGCATGCTCTTGGTTTTTTTTAATAGTTGAGCATCAGTTTGTTCTGCGAGAATCATAATTCAAGCCTCTGGAAGTTGTATTGCAGGCCTGAAGAGATTGAGGACTGTTGTCTGCCTAATACTGAGATGACGGCATTATCAGCATTGAGCACAATGTGTGTTGGACAGACAGTTGGCAGGGAGTAATAAAGTGACTGAAAAGGAGTGGTCCAAGAACTGACCCTTGGGGGGACTCCGAGGCTTACCTCCCTTGGTTCAGAGTGTTTACTGCTCATTTTCACACATTGTGTTCTGTGTCCCACCTCCCTTGGTTCAGAGTGTTTACCATTTATTTTCACACATTGTGTCCTGTGGGACAGGAAAGTGTGTGAAGGTTTAGAGCATGTGACTGCAAGCAGCCAAGCCAATAGACCACTTTTAGACTGGGATTTATAACAAAGCCCCTGAGTCTGATTTTTCAGTCTGGAAGGAACTCCAGGAGCAGACCTCTGCTGAGATAGTACTGTACAGCAAGTAACCTATATTTTGAAGTACATTTTTGGCAGAAATGCTACAGTTGTTTAACAGCTTACTAGGGTGGGGGGTAGCAGGGCTTGTGTGAAACAAAAGGGATAGGCTTTCTATGGATGTGTGAAGTTTTAGAGCATGTGACTGAATGTAGCCATTAGGACACTTGCTGTTAGTACTTCTTTCTGCGGGAGTGAAGCAGTCACTGAGCATACAATCTCTCAGATCATGAGGACCACAGATCAGGAGGACGGTGTCTGCAGGGACATCTGCAGGTAAGTCTGCAGTTTCACAAGGAACTCTGAAAGGGGAAGAGGACAGGCCAAGCAAGGAACAGCAGGCAAGGCAGGGAAGAGAGGAAGGTATCTATCCTGAGTATGCCTGTACAGGGGGTGACACACAATATGGGCAAAGAAAAAATGGCATGTGTTGGTAGGGCAAGGCAAGCAGAGTGGCTGCCGAAAGAGCGACAGTACTGTGAGTCAGACCAACAGTACAAGAGCAAGAAAGGCAGCCACACCACTACAGTGACTCCCCAAGCAGCACAACAGCAACAGGCTACCCCGAAACACCCAGGCAGCCAGGAAGCAAGTGTCAGGAGCATGCTACAAGGAAGGCAGCCACTGGAAAACAGACACCCACCAGGGCATACACATGGACATCCCCGGCACAGCATGACAGCAGGAGCAGTACAACCCCTCCCCCCCAAACAGCACTCATCTCATGGACAGCATCAGCACAACAGGTGACGATCACGGGACCTGGGGCGGCAGCACATGGTTCTGCCAGGTGTTGCTGCCTAGTATAGCTGCCACCTGCTGTGCACAGACTGTTGTCCTGTGCACAGTCCCCCTGCCACCTGCCACTTGTTGCCATGTGACTTGTGCACTACAGGCAGCACTTGGACCCAGCAGTGGAGTGGTGCCACCCAGTATGGGTGCCCGCTCATCACCCGCATCCTGTGAAGTCACTCATTAGACCCGCATGCCTATCCCCCACCTTGTGGACACATGCCACCACAGTGGGTGTCCTTGTATGTGCCCTGTCAGCTGCCCCACCTGCCGCTGGATTGCAGACTGGTACACCTCTGTTGTGCACATGGCCTGTCCTGTGCTCCACCCCTTCCCACCCCGATATCTCTGCCCCCTTGGGCTGACTGCTTGCCTCCTGTCACCCTTGTCCCTGTGCCCTTGGCACTGTGCCACAATTGACACACCCAGTCCCCATCACCCGGCCGTGGTTGCCCTTGTCTCTGGGCTCTTGGCCTGCTTGCGCTACTTCATGTGCCCATTTGGTCTTGCCCTCCTGACCGTGCAATTGCCGTGAGTCGCCATTCCTGGCACCTCTCCCTTCCTGTGCCTTGACTCCCTTACTCGCCCACTGGGGACTCATGCAAAAAGAGTCACCCATATCACATAAATCCATACAGGGACAGTAGGTAGTACTAGTAGTGGTAAGTAATGAATAAGATTAATCCACCATTAGGCACTACACCCTGTTGGTTTATGAAGGGGTATACGGAACAGGAAAGGTAAACCACCATTAGATGCTATCTGGAATTAACAAAGTAGGGGGCAGATAGAACAGCACAAGTTATTTATTTATTTAAAAATTTGGTAATTGGGAAAGGCACGCTGAGTCAAGGTTTGTTTCCAGGTGCGACCTAGGGGAAGGGGAGTACAGACATGAAGAGCGATTACAAAACATCAACCGTGCTATACAAAGTATGATAGACAATAATGACAATATGAAAATAAGCAGGGAAACACCACTTGACCTAGCAACAGCAAAATGTCTAGCTTTGAGAAATGAATGGTTCACGAGTTCATGACATGGCTGCATTAAACAAAGCATACAAGAGTGCACCTATTGGCTTCGGAAGCAGACTAGTGGCCAAGAGCACAGGTGGCCTAGCTAGAGGAGAAAAAGGAGGGGGGAACAGAACAGGCAGAGAAGCAATAGGTTCAAGAGGGGGAAGGACAACTACAGGGGGCACAGGAGTATGCTTTAATAAGCATCTTAAGGCATGGAGAGAGGGGAGTGAGATGAAGAGATGAGGGGAGTAGATTTCAGAGGGAGGGGAGACAGTAGCAGAAGGCAGATTGACATGAGTGAGGATGGGGAATGGTGAAGGTACAAGAATTTCTGGAGTGCAGAGAGTAGGAGGAGGAGGGGACAGGGGAGGGGAGTGAGGAGAGGTAGGAGGGAAGGGAGTCAAACCAATATTTAACAATGAAGGAGGTACAGTGGGAATGGAGATGCAGAGGTATAGGAAGGATGGACAGGGAGGAATAGGGAGGGCAGTGATGAGTGCACAGTGGAGAGTTGGTGGTTATGTAACAGGAGGCATTGCAGAGGGTGTCCAATCTGCCAAGGGAAGAGGAGGGAGTTGTGCCTTAGACCAAATCAGCATAGTCAAAAACTGGGAGGACCATTTTGGTTACCAGGTCCCTGCATACCTGAAGGGAGAGGCAGTTCTAATTATGGTATAAAGCACCAAGCTTGGGTGATGTTTTGTGTGGATTGCATCAATATGGACTAAAACATCAAGCTTACTATCAAGTTAAACCCCCAGGTACTTAAAGACAGGGACAGCCTCAAGGAGGGTGATATCTAAGGTGGAGAAGATAAAGGAAGGTGAGATCCTTCCCAGTTTCTGGCTGAGCTGAAGGTCATGGACACAGTCATCTTGGTGTTATCCTGAGATGGTTGGTTTGGAACCAGTGCAGCACATTATGGAAATCATGCTGGGGTGAGACCGCCACAACTAGGGTTGATGGGGCCAGAAGTGTTTATGACCATGTTGTCTGTGTACATATGGATGTGGGAACAGACACAGGTCAAGGGGATGTCATTTAGGAAAATTGAGAAAGGGACAAGACCCAGGATGGAGCCCTATGGGACCACTGCTTGTATAAGGGGGAACAGAACACCACCCACCTGAACTGACTGTAGATGGTCCATAATATAAAAGCAGAACCATCTCATAGCAGATGCTGACAAGCCAGCAGAGTTCAGCTTATCCAGTAGGAGTAAGTGGGACACCAAGTCAAAAACTTCGGCTAGATCAATGAAGATGGATGCAGTAATGTGTCCTTGATCCATCCCTGAGAGGACAGAATCAGTTACACGCAGCAGGAATGAGAGAGAGTGAAGTGGTTCTTCATAAAGACAGACTGGAACAGTGAGAGGAAGTTAGAGGAAAGGAAGCCAGCAAGCCAAGAGTAGACTATGGATTCTTGAATCTTAGCAAGAGAGGGAAGGAGTAGTTACCTGGAGAGGAGAGGTCTCCCCTTTGTGCAGGGGCAGCACCTTGATGACTTTCCAGGCTTAAGGGACAGCACTGATGGAAAACCAGAGGTTTAGAAAGTAAGAGAGTGGGAGGGCAATGGCTGGAGCAGAGATTTGAAGGAATTTGGGGTCCAAACCATCAGGGTTAGACTTGGATGGGTTTAGTGACAATAGGGTGAGGAAGACTTCATAGGGGAGACATGAGGTCAGTGGAAGCCTTCTGAAGAATGGGGAATAGGTGGGACCATGGGATCCAGAGATGAATGAGAGGGTAGAGCACAGGTTGTGAAGAATTTGTTAAAGTTAGCGGCAACAGAGGAAGGTCATAGACCAGTGAATCATCCTCCTGGAGGACGGGGGGTGAACTGGGCAGGGGACTGAACAGAGAGTAAATAACTTTCCCAAATTTTGAAGGGCAGTTTAGTTTGGATTGGAGGTTAGGTTTGAAATAGTGGGCCTTTGCAGTGTAGAAAGCTTTAGTACAAATGTTCCTCAGGGATGTGTAGTGCTGGAGATCAGACAGGGATTGGGGGGGGACTTGAAACATGATCACACAAAGTCCCAGGGCTTGCACAAATCAGTGAGGTTAGCTGTAATCCATGGGTGGTGGAAGCATTTTATCCTGGCCTCTTTAAGAGAGCATGAGTATTCCAGATCTCCTTAAAAATGGCAGTGAAGAAGGAGAGGGCAGTATCAATGTCTGTGGCTGAGAAGACAGGGGCCTAGTCAGAGGCACCAAGGTCATTTAGGAGGGCATCAGTTTCAAGGGATCTGAATGGTCTAAACCAAAGGTTTTGGGTGGCAGATTGATGTGGGCATGCTTTCCTTACACAGTAGGTTAGACAATGGTCACTGAAGGCATCTGGGAGAATGCACACAGAAATGATCTGGTGGGGGTGGGAAGACAACATCCAGTCCAGGAGGGAGTGGTTATGGGAATGTGAATTGAGTCAAGTGGGCTCAGTAATTACCTGTGTAAGATTCAGGGACTCACTTTTGTGGAGAGTTGTCTTGGAAGCAGGGGGAGAGCCAATTTAAGTTGAAGTCTGAGAGGATGAGCTCACTGGAGGCAGCATGGGAGACAAGAGATGAGAGGGAGTTGAGAAGGTAGGGGGGAGAGATCTTTGAAGTGGTATAGACAACACTGAAAAGAAATAGGGAGGATGGAATGGAGGGACAGCTTAGCTGGCAGGAGTTCATGAAAGGAAGTGAGGGACTCACGGAGGGAGATAAAGCATGTGAGGGTTTGATGGACATAGAGGGCTACCATACCTCCACGCTTGCCTCAGTCCTGATGATAGAGCTGGAAGTCAGGGAAAGCTGAACTGGAGTCAGGAACCCTGGAGGACAAGCATGTTTCAGTGATGCACAAGAGGTCAGGGGAGTGCTTGCAGATTTAAACTTTAAAGGGAGTCAGGCTTGGGGTGGAGACTTCTTTTACTGAGATAGAAGAAAACTTAGGCCTTTGGGTAGGGTAAGACGAGCAGAGGGAAAGGATGGGCCAAAGTAAGGTTCTACATCACCATCTAGAAGAAGGAAAAGGATAATGAGGAGGTGAACGGAGTAAGACATCCACTATTTTGAATGGGGGGAGAGGGAGAGGTGTGAGAGTGGAGAACAGGAAATCATGCGTTTGTAGTAGGGATGGGAGAACCTCAAAAGGTTCTGAGGTTCTAAAAGGTTCTGATAAACAAAAAAAGGTTTGGATGCTTATCAGAACCGTATCGAAACCTTTTATAACCTTTATTATTTTATGATAACTGTATGTGAAAAAATAATTTTAAACAGCTTTTAATCAACATATCTATAGAAACAAGCATTTGTCAATGCCGAATGTTTGCTTGCTGATATTAGCATTGGATGTGGAGGAGTTAGACAGATGCAGAATAGGAGTGGCAATGAAGTATTGAACTCACGTCAATCCCACCTCCACCCTGCAGAGATGGACAGACATTGGGGTCTGCCTGTAGGTCATTGCCCATAATGCTCATGGCATTTCACCTCACCCTATCCTGTAGACACTGACAAGTGCTGAGGTGTGCCTTGAGGTGTTTGGCTTCACAGTCACCCCAATTTGGGGGGCGTGGCAACCAGCCGAACTGAATGGTCGCATAAACGGCTTGCTCCCGACAGTAACCCTCAAATCTGGCATTATTTCCTCTATTCCTGCACAACGGTGAAAAATTTTGATTCAGTACTCACAGGTGGCTATCCCAAGACTGTTATTCGGATCGGCGCGGTGTAAATCGGGCGTGTTTTTTGATTTGCTTCCCCTTTCACGGTGTGCTCATGCTCTGCTCAGCTGCTACCTGGATCAACTACGCACAGCATGGAGGCCTTGTCTACGCCTTCCCTGACAGCGACGGAAAGTAACCTAACAGAAATAAGGCAAATGTTTGCAGAAATCCTGCACCGAATGGATGGAGTGGACGTGGCCATGAGAAAGAATACGGAGGACATTGTGGACTTGTCACAGAGGGCGACGTCTATGAACATAGGCTAACAGAAGTGGAGGATGGCTGGCATAAAGCTGGGGCTAAAATACAAGAGCAGGGACAACTGATCCAGCACCTTTGGGCCCGGGTGGAGGATCTGGAGAATCGCAGCCACTGAAATAATCTCAGATTCGTGGGGTTCCCTGAAGGCTGCGAAGGGAATGATACAATAGCCTTTCTCCAACAAGTATTACCCTTAGTGTTGAACTGCCAGTGCGGGTCCCCATGGGAGCTGGACAGAGCCCACTCAACTTTGGCCCCACGGCCCCCCCAGGGGGCACCCTCGAACCATTTTAGCTCGTTTCCTCCAATTCCAAGACCAGGAACGGGTGACACAACTTGCACAGCAGAAGAAAGAGCTAAACTGGAATGGACATAAAATACAAATATTTGCTGATTATTCATTGGAGGTCATGAATAGGCGAAAGGCCTTCACAACAGCTCGGAGGGCGTGTGCAGAACTTGGCCATGAATATTCCCTGCGTTACCTTGCATCTCTACGGATTGTGATAAACGGATCACCACGGGTTTTTGATAATCCATTATCAGCTGAGGACTTTATCGCTTCACAGGCACCCAAATTAAACTGGGGCAAGTTGCATGCATCTTACAGCCCAAGACCCCTCCCTGCTCAGCCTGCCCCGATGGACATTGTTGGATCCGCAACCCCGAAGGATGTGGCAGCTTCGACTTCTCACCTAGGGGGACATACCTTGACCCCCACCCGGTCTACTCCTCAAAAATCCCCAGGAAGTAAGAAAAAGAACAGAAGAAGGGCTAGGATTGAAGGAGGTCACGTTGACAAAACCCCACGGCTTCGCTCCAGAAGTAGAAGCACGAGCTGCAGTCCAGATCCGAATTCCTCTCATGACTCCTTTGCCCCAGATATGAGTAACAATCAGTACAAAGTCTTGATGGATCTCCCTACTGAGGATATTCCCCCGACCTCCCTCTCTCACCTAAATGTTCCAGCTTGGCCGGCTCAAAATCTTCAGCAGCCAAACAGTTGCGATGGGCTGAAGGGGCAGCTGACACCCCTAGGGAGAACTCTGGGGCCCCGGCTGCTGGACTGGCCTTGGAAGTATCCACAAGCAATGTGGATAGCATTACCTCTGCAGCAAAAGCAAGTGGTTGATTGTTAATACTCTATGGTTTTTTGAGTACTGTAATGCTAGGCGTGCCTGTGGATCAACAGACATTGCCGCGTTTAGGGAAGAACCACGACGCATTAAGTTAAAGGGGACTTCCCATCAGAGGATAGCTTAGAGTGGCCCTCAGGTCCCTACTCGAGCATTTTTTTTTTTTTGGTCACTTGCTGTCCCTCGTTACTCGATGGGTAGATCTGGGGATCCCAGTGCTTGCACCAGCTGATATGCATGACCATCCGGGTCAAATAGGGTGCTGCGTAGGCCTTAATTTGCTGCTTTGTATATCTGTAAAATCACCTTAGGTACTATTATAAATATATGAGGGGTCTTGCTCAGCTTTTACAACTGTCCCATATCACGATATCGGATGACACCATTTGGGCCGTTGTTGTGTGGAAGTTTTTTTTTTTTGTGCTTCTCCTTTAAAAGGGGTTACTAGGAGAGTCTTTCTATCTGGTTATGATGGGTTTACAAGGTCACTTACCTCCCAGCGACCTCCATTGGTGTCTGGGCTTGCTTTTATTTTTAGCCGACGTGTACAGTGGATGCTGGTCTTTTGTGGGATTGCAATGGTGTGAACAAAGGGGTGGGGGATGAGTTTTGTTATTTTGAAGGGGCTGAATTGTTCTCAGTTAGTAGGGATAGTACATGTTAATATGTATCCCTGTCAGGTTATAATTTTGAAATTTTGGTGTTGTGTTTACATTACTATGGCAATCTTTCTAACGGGGCTAGGGGGTGCTCCATTAATGTTTGATGGGAAGGTAGGAAGGAGTAGGGGGCTTGCTTGGGCCCACCATCTAACATTTCCAATCACAAATTCCTGCTGACATGTTTTACTTTAGGTCTGAATGGAGCCTAAGCTAATATCATGGAATGTGAGGGGACTTAACTCACCCATTAAACAGAAGGTTTTAATCCACCTAAAAAAGTTAGCTCCTGCGGTGGTCTTCCTGCAAGAGACTAAACTCTCTTCCAAAGAGGCTACAAAGCTTAAGCAAGCTTGGGTGATTGAAGAGCTTCATAGTGTGGCCCCCACACATAAAAGGGGAGTCTCCATACTCTTGCACAAAAATCTGGAAAGGAAAGTGAAGGACTTTATACGGGATCAGGAAGGGAGATGGATTATTGTGGAGGTCGAAACCCCTGAGTGTCCCCTGGTTTTGGCCAATATATCGCCCCTAACCAGGACTGCCCTCAATTTTCCATACGGTCAACCAGGCTATCCTGTATTTCAATAAAAATAGGGCCCCAATACTTTGGGAGGATTTTAACTTAACATTGGATCATACCCTAGATAGAAGCAATAAAGCCCTGAACCCCATTGACAGGCTAAGAAGGCTATGGAAACTTATGTCTGAACTCGGTCTATTGGATGCCTGGAGGGTGTTACACCCAGGCGACCATGATTATACCTCTTTTTCCCCAATCCATGGCTTCTCCAGTAGGATAGATCTTTGGCTCGTATCCTCAGGGTTATATGAGAAAGTGGCGGGGGCCTCGATTCACCCAATCTATGTTTCCGATCTTGCTCCACTTGAGTTAGTTTTCAAGAGGGGATTGGACCCCCATCACTCTCAGTCCTGGCAGCTAGATCCACTGTTGCTAGAAGATAAAACATTTCTTAATTGGATTGGCCAGGCTGTAGCAGAATACTGGACTGATAATGATAATGGAGAGGTATCTGATTCAACCTTATGGGAGGCCTTTAAAGCCACCATTCATGGCAGGATAATAGCCTTTGAAACAGCCAGGAGGCATTGCCGGGTGGCTGATCAGCGGGCCCTGGAGAAGCAATTGTATAACTTGGAAGCCCAATACAAAGCCCTAGACAATAAACCTCCTTCTCCTGATTTGCTAGCACAGTTAGCCAGTACCCGAATTTCTCTCAGCGCTCTTTTATCTCGGCAGGCTGAGCTAAATCTTAGACACATGCATCATGCTTATTGAGAGGGGGGAGAAAAGGCCAGCAAGTTATTGGCCTATCGTCTTAAGCGCCAGCATGCTTCTAAGATGATATATGCACTGGCAGATTCATCTGGAAACCCCTGTCGTGCAAACTCAGGGATAAATTTGATCATGTCTCAATTCTATGAAAATTTATATGCTTCACCAAACCCCCTTGATCCAGTTGAGATCCAAGCTTATTTATCCTCGCTATCCATCCCCAGTATCTCCAGTCGGTACACTAAATTGTTAGAATCCCCCTTTACAACTGAGGAAATTACCCAAGCGATTCACGCTTTAAATCTACGTAAAACCCCAGGGAAGGACGGACTGCCTATTGATCTGTACAGACTACCTGGTGTTAACTTGGGCCCCTATCTGGCCTGGGTTTTTCGGCATTCCCTAATGGTTGGACAACTACCCCCCTCTATGAGAGAAGCTGTTATTACAGTACTCCCAAAAAGAGGGAAAGACCCGCTGTCCCCAGGCAGCTATCGCCCTATCTCCCTAATCAATGCGGATGCTAAGAAACTGGCTAAGGTTATCGCTGCCCAGCTGGAACCCCTCTTGCAGGATTTGGTGGGTCCTTCACAAGTGGGCTTTGTTAAAGGCTGTTTAGGATCTGATCATCATAGAACACTAGGGTCGATAATGCATTTTGTTAAACTCTCAGCAACCCCCTCAGTTGCTATGGCCTTTGACTTTGAAAAGGCCTTTGATTCGGTCAAATGGGCCTATTTATTTCATACTCTGTCCATCATGGGTTTTGGCCCCGACTATATCGCCTGGATAAGGTTGTTATATACCGCACCCCTAGCCTCGGTGCTGACCAATGGCACCATGTCTAGGCCCTTCCAATTGCAAAAGGGCATGAGACAGGGATGTCCCCTTTCTCCCTTCTTATTTGTTTTAGCTATGGAGCCATTGGCCATTGCACTTAGGTCTTCCTGCGATATCCCGGGGATCCAGGTGGGGGACGTCAATTACAAGACCTGTCTCTATGCAGATGATCTGCTTATCATGACCGAACACTCTCAATTGGGGATTCAGACAATTTTCAGAATCCTGAATGAGTTTACTAAGATATCAGGGTTAAAGTTAAATCAGTCCAAAACTGAAATTCTTCCATTGAACTCTTCAACCTCAGGATTGGATTTTACTGCCTTAGGGCTAAAGTGGTCCCCTCTGGGTATCAAATACCTGGGTATTATTTTGCACCCAGACCCGCTTAAAATGCTTGCGGCCAATTTCAATTCTCTGATTGACTCACTCAGGGTTGATATGGGGAGATGGAAAGCATTAAAGCTCTCACTGGCTGGGAAAATTGAATCGATCAAAATGATGGTCGCCCCGAGGATGCTCTATCTACTGGCCCACTTTCCCCTGTTTATACCCCAGAAGTGGTTTCAGAAATTGGAGACCCTCATGGGTAACTTTATTTGGGAGGATGCCCCCCTCCGATATAGCAAACTGAAACTTCGACAGCACTGGAGAAGGGGGGGTTGGGGACTCCCTTGGTTAAAACGGTACCATATGTCCTTTGTGTTGGCTCAGACTCTTAGATGGTTTTCTAAAATTGGACAGGGTTCCCCGCAGTGGCTTCAGTTAGAAGTGTCCCTAATTCATGCTGTTTCTCCGGTGGTTACTTTATATGTTAAGAAGAAACTGCCCCCGAGACTCTCTCCCCCCATATCACTTTCAGCTAAATATTGGAAACAAGCCATGATTATGCTGGGCTATGATCTGGCCCCATGGGAATACATGCCTCTATGGGATAATCAGGCCCTGACAATAGGGGAATCTACCTTGCACTAAAAACTGTGGGAGAGGCAGGGCTTATCCTCAATACACGACCTCCTAATCCCCGGGACGACTGTTATGGATTCCTTTGAGTCTCTGAGGGTGAGGTATCAGCTTCTGACTTCTCATTCTGGAGATACCTTCAGTTAAGAGACGCTATATCTCATCTTCCAAAGTCGCCCATTAGTAACTCTTCACAAAAAAAAATGCATCCTACTGGTTCATGCACTAAAGTTTCCAAGAGTAAAGCTAGAAATATATATCGCGCCCTCAGAGACTCCACCCCGGATCCTACCCAGAGCGCCAGGCAGCAATGGGGGAAAGAGCTACAGACCCCAATTTCAGAACAACAATGGAAGTATGGGTGGGCACGTATCCATTTGGCTTGTCAGGATGGGCGCACAAGGCTTATCATGAACAAGACTCTTCATAGATGGTATAGAGACCTGGCAAAACTAGTTAGAATGGGACTTATCCTGGCTGACACTTGCTGGAGATGAGGCAACCAAGGAGCCCATCTGCGTCACGTTCTCTGGGATTGTCCGAACCTTCAACAGTTCTGGTGAGCCATTCAGTACATGTGTCAGCAACTGTTCCCCAATATTGTCCCGGGTCCCATCCTACTCCTTCTGGGTTGTGGCAGTTCTGAGATTTCTAAGCATAATCCTGGGGCACAGTGGATCACTGTGGTCAGGGCATTGGCCAAAAGACTCATTCTGATGTGATGGAGAACTCCTGATAGCCCTACCTTCCATCAGTTCCTTTTGGACTTAGCCCCAGGGGCTGTATTTGAGAGGATCTCGAGTTTTGCCCAAGGCTCCCTATCTCGTTATGACCAATGTTTGCAACAGTATCTAAGGTCCAAGTATTGTCACAATACTTCTTCCAGTCTCATGGCTTAGACCCCCTCCCCTTCTTTATAGGGTGGGGATAGCCCCCCCGTTTGCATAGTCTCCCTCTTTCACTCCTCCTCCTTCCTGCCATTTTCATACCTCCCCTTGACATAATTAAACATGAAGAAAGATTGCCAGTGCTGTATATAGTTGATATTACAAATCACATGGGAATTAAACACACCTATGGTAGAGTGACCAGATATTACGGATTTCTCTTGTCATATCCCTAGTTAGGGTGTTTTTTACTTTATATTGATCTATGCACTCCTTTGTTGACAGGTCCTGATTCTTTACAAAATTATCTTTTTTTTCTGGCCACCTAGTTGGTGGTGTAAAGCATATGTGAACTGTCACCCTGTATGGTCACTGCTAATTGACAGATTGTTGTGTCAATTGTAATTACTGATCATACTCGATGTGTACATCATGTATTGATTTTCTTTATGTAGACTCTGCTCTGTGTGTATGCTCTGCCTTAAGTCAATAATAAAATTGTTTAACAACAGTTACCCCAATTCATAAGGACGTACACTGAAATGGGTGCAGTGCAGGAGAATGGGGTGAAGTCTGGGCTGAACAGTGCAAGGCACACCTCGATACATGTCACTGGCTTCAGGGTGGAGGTGGGATGGCATGAGCATTACAGCTGGTGATCCAAAGTTACACCTCTGATGCCTGTCAGTCTGTACAGGGTGGGATGTTATGGTTAGAAACCCTAACACCCCGGGCGTGTGTTCGTATTTGCAGTACAAATTTTCAACATGGACTTTTTGTGACCTCCACCTCATGAAAGCATTTGGGACCTCTTTTCATGACAGTGGCAGCGTGATTTTGTTAATGTGTCCCAAACTTTGAGTTCCCACAGTGAACGTGTCATTCTGTGCCAGATGTGTGAAAACACAGATCAGGCAGGATGTGAAGAATGACAGCTGTACCATCCATAGGGAGGTGTGAAGAGATGGCAATGTTGAAAATCTGTACTGAAAATATTAAAAATGCTCAAAGTTCCAAGCGTAAATGGAAACTGTGCAGCACATGCTTGTACTGCAGTCATTTAGTGGAATTATTTCACCAAATTTTCAACATAGGCATTTTGTGACCTTTGCTCATGAACACTGTCACTATGATTTTTTTAATCTGTCCGAAACATTCATTTCCCACAGTGACCACGCCATTCAGTGCCAGATGTGCAAACGCATATTTTGGGCAGGATATGAAAAATGACAGCTGTAGTGTTCATAAGGAGGTGGCAAAATGCCAATGTTGGAAAATCTGGAGGAAATATTACAAATTTGCGCACTCCGAAAGTATTACGTGAAACTGCGCAACACACGCTTGTTACACAGTCATTTTATAGACTTTTGTCACCAAATTTTTGACATAGGCATTTTAGGTCCTCTGCTCCTGAACAGTGTCACAATGATTTTCTTAATGTGTCCTGAATACTGATTTCCCACAGCAACCGTGCTATTATGTGCTGGAAGTACAAAAACACATTTTGGCCAGGATGTGGAAAATGATGGCTGTACTGTTCACACGGAGGTGTGGAAAATGCCAATGTTGAAAATCTGAAGAGAAAATATTACAAATTCGCAAAGTTATGAGCATGCATGGAAACTGCGCAACATATGCTCATAACACGGTCATTTTATGGACTTTCATCACCAAGTTTTCAACATAGGCATTTTAGGAGCTCTGCTCATGAATGGTGTCACTGTGATTTTCTTGTGTCCCAAACACTGATTTCCCACAGTGACCATGCTATTCTGCGCTGGAAGTGCAAAAACTCATTTCGGTCAGGATGTGAAAAATGACATCTGTACTGTTCATAAGGAGGTGTGGAAAAATGCCAGTGTTGAAAATCTGAAATGAAAAAATTACAAATTCGCAAAGGTATGAGTGTGCGTGGAAACTGTGCAATGCACGCTCATAAAACAGTCATTTTTTGGATTTTTTTCATTTGCAACATAGGCTTTTTGAGAGCACACCTCATGAACACTGGCACTGTTGTTTTGTTACTTAGTCCCGAGAGGTGATTCTGCGCAGTGACCACAAAATCATCTTTCGGAACCAAATAACACCATGACAGTGGCTGAATTAATGAAGAGGGTTCCCAATAACCCCATGCAGAAAATGTGGTGACAAAATTCCAAAAAATGCCTGAGATATGCACCAAAGTTGAAAAAACCCTATTTATGCCATTATACAGCTTACTGGCATTTCTTCAGTTCGCGGTTGGCTTTGAAGAGTACAGACTTGTTCCTGTTCCACCGAAGATTGTCACGCTGGACTCCAGAGGTAAGTATGGGGTGAGGGGAATGTGGGGAGGCAGGGTGCGCTGAGGGTGGGTGCCGGTTTGGGGAGGGGCCACAGACTCAATGAGGGACCATTTTCTGTTTAACAGGGTTACAAAAAAAAACTTGCTGGACTGTTTTTTTTTTCCAGGGACATTTGGCACGCTGGGGTGGGCTCCCAGCATGCCACCTGAGTGTTTTAGGGGGGCTGCAGCTGACGGGGGATTGGGCATCCTCGTTGGCACATACCAAGTGGGGGGAGAAGCAAAAGCGGAGTGGGATTAGGCACCCCACTTGGCAGACAACAAATTGGGGGGGCATTATGCCAACGGGGAGTGGGCTTCCCTGTCGGCAAATTGAACTGGGAAGAGGGGACTGAAGCTGATGGGGATTTGGCGCCCCATTGGCAAAGAAAGATTGTTGGAGGGGCATGATGCTGAGGGGGATTGGGCACCCCCTCAGCATACAGGCAGTATAGCGCAGTGGTCTAAGGCTCTGAGCTGCAAATCTGGTGACATCCAGCAGACCAGACCTGGGTTTGAATCCCACAGCTTCCACTTGCATACTGTGTGACCCTGAGCAAGTCACTTAACCTCCTTGTGCTCCCAGGTCGCTTCTGTAAAAAAGCTTTCAGCTTAGTGTGCTATACCTGGTTAAACAACTAAATAAATATAACAGAAACTTGGGGGTGGGATGGGGATGGCAAGGTACTGCTCTGCAATGACGGGTAGCTCCCTCATTGCAGTGGCAGATTCCTTTCAAGGTGGTGGCATGCTGGCTGAACTAGTGTCAGCAGCAGTGTGCCACTGCATTGGGGAAAGTGGGCCAAGCCTCAAAAGGCACTGGGGCCATTGGTCCCCACAGTGCCGCACCTCCAAAACCCCACTTCTCTCCTAAGCTGTGCTGAAATGTTTCTTGCGCATGTGCAAGCAAACATAAAAAGCAATTAAATCATGGTTCAATGGTACTAAAATGCATGAGTAGTGAAATGAGATGAGGAGTGTATAATGTGCCCGGGGATGTGCCTACTGCAGAATGATGACAATATGGTCCAAAGGCAGGCAAGTCTCAGATCTCTATTATTTTTTAAACCAGTCTCCTGAGTCTGACTTTTTGTAGACGGGGACAATGTGTTTGCAATGTATGTCACTAATTACTGTATGTTCAGCAACAGCTATTAATATGGAACACAACAGGTAAGGCATCCTGCAGAATATGAATACTAACAGAAGCATCATACTAGATTAAGGCTCATGAGTGACATGACATGATAATTGGGTGTCTTGATTCATGACGAAACTGAAGATTAAAAAAGAAAAAAAACAGGGTTGCACAAAAAAATGTTGAAGTGTGACTGTGAATTTCAGATGTATCTCTTCATATTATTCTGTACAATTGCTTGTGTGCTATGCACTTTATGGAACTTCAATAAAGTTTATTCAATTTGAAAAAAAAAGTTGAAGTGGTGTGATTCGTGATGACCATGAACGTGATTTATCACGACATGATGTGAGTCATGCTGGTACTGGCAGTACTTCTTAGAGCACCAGAAACTGGATGGAACTGAGCTTCCACAAATAGCTGCCATTGAAAAAAATTTGAAATACAGTACCTATGGTTGTACTTCCCTGAACTGTCTGACTGAGAAACACACATGCTACAAACAATGTTTGCTCCGATATTATAGCAACTGGATTAAGTACAGCCAGCTTGTGAGGACAAAGATTCAAGTCTATCTGCTAGTAGGGCATCATGCAGAACGTGAACACTAACAGAAACATTATACTGGATCAAGGTGTGTGAGTGAAGTGACATGATAACTGGGCGTCCTGATTCATGATGAAACTGAAGATTAAAAAAAACCAAAACAAGGTCGCACCAAAAAAAAGTTGTTTCTTCTGTAATCACGAAGTGTGGAACAGGTACTATAGGTGTATTTTTGTAGGATTTCTATGTCAGTACAATCAGAGGTAAACTTTGTTATGCAGCCTTTAGATACTTTCTTAGTAATGTCTATTTCATGAGAACAGAACAAAACATAGTATGTGTTTAAAGAATGGATAGTTTCTTTGTAATGTCCCAAATGGGACAACAAAAACTCAAAAGTTATAATGATGCATGTTTTCTCTTTCTGATGAAGATGAAATTTAAGTGTTTTGTGTCTTAGAACCAAGGATACTGTCCCTACTGGAACGGTTTGTTACTGCTGTGGTATTGTACTAAAACAAGCTCCCAGAAATAGTTTGCAAATGTGAAAATCGTGACCGTGATGACCATGAATGTCAACGTGATCGTGACTGTGATGACCATGAACGTGATTCTTCGTGAGGATAAGGAATTGTGTAACAGTGGTAGCATTTCCCTGAGCTTCAGATACTGGATGGAACCGAGCTTCTTCGTGACTGTGATGACCGTGAAAGTGATTCATCCTAAGGATGAGGAGTCATGTTACAGTGGCAGGGCTTCCTGGAACTTCAGATACTGGATGGAACAGAACTTCCAGAAATAGTAGCCAAATGTGAAATGCATGACCGTGATGACTGGGAACGTAATTATATTTATTTTTTTATTTATTCCATGTGATGTGATGGAATGTCCTGCCCACTGAGTCAAAGCTTATGCCCCACAGAGCAAGCACAGGGAGAAATATGACAGATGACTGACTTCTGGGAGGGGGGTGTCACATAGACAGTATGCAAGAAGTGGCACTAGTGCACTGACAACTGGCAGGCAGATTGTATTTCACACACCACCTGTGCTAATGGTAATGCTGAAGGCACTGCTGCTAGTATGCCCAAAAAGATTCTGGGGGACCCCGTCTGGCCAAACCTTCCCTGACACAGTACTTTTTCCCCTTCAAGGAATTTTGTTTTATTTATTATTCCATATGATGTGATGGAATGCCATGCCCACCAAGCCAAAGCATATACCCCACTGAGCGAGCAAAGGGATGACAGATGACTGACTTCTTGGGGGGGTGAAGTCACAAAGACAGTATGCAAGAAGTGGCACTGGTGCACTGACAGCTAGCTGGCAGGTTTTATTTATACACAGAATTTATTTCACACACCACCTATGCAAAGGGTGATGCAGCAGGCACTGCTGCTAGTATACCATAAAAAGATTCTGGAGGACCCTGCCTGGCCTAACCTTCTCTGACACGGTACTTTTTCCCTTCAAGAATTTTTTTTAAATTTATTATTTCATGTGATGTGAAGGAATGCCCTGCCAACGGAGCCAAAGTTTATATCCCACTGAGCGAGCACAGGGAGGAAGATGACAGATGACTGACATCTTGAGGGGAGTCACACAGACAGTATGCAAGAAGTGGCACTGGTGCACTGATGACTGGCTGGTAGTCTTGGCAGATTTTATTTTACACACAGAATTTATTTCACACACCACCTATGCTATGGGCGATGCTGCAGGCACTGCTGCTTGTATACCCACAGAGATTCTGGAGGACCCTGCCTGACCTAACCTTCTCTGACACAGTACTTTTTTCCCTTCAAGAAATTTTTTTAATTATTATTCCACGTGATGAGACAGAATGCCCTGCCCACTGAGCCAAAGCTTATACCCCACTGAGCGAGCACAGGGAGGAAGATGAAGATTACTTACTTCTTGGGTGGGGCACAAAGACAGTATGCAAGAAGTGGCACTGGTGCACTGATGACTGGCTGGCAGATTTTATTTCACAAACAAAATTTATTTTACACACCACCTATGCTAAGGGTGATGCTGCAGGCATTGCTACTAGTATACCCGCAGAGATTCTGGGGGACCTTGCCTAACCTAACCCTCCCTGAAAAAGTACTTTTCCCCTTTAAGGATGTTTCTTATTTTTTTTCTTTATTCCACGTGATATGATGGAATGCCCTGCCCACCAAGTCAAAGTTTATACCCTGCTGAGCGAGTACAGGGAGGAAGATGACAGATGACTAACTTCTTTGGGGGGGGTCACTCAGACATTATTCAGGAAGTGGCACTGGTGCACTGATGACAGCCTGGTAGTCTTGGCAGATTTTATTTCACACACAGAATTTATTTCACACGCCACCTATGCTAAGGGCAATGCTGCAGGCACTGCTGCTAGTATACCCACAGAGATTCTGGGGGACCCTGCCAGGCCTAACCCTCTCTGACACAGTACTTTCTCCCCCTTCAAGGAATTATTTTTAATTATTGTTCCACGTGATGTGACAGAATCGCCTGTCCACAGCACCAACGTTTATACCCCACTGAGCGAGCACAGGGAGGAAGATGACAGATGACTGATGTCTTGGGAGGGGGGATCACACAGGTAGCATGCAAGAAGTGACACTGGTGCACTGACGACTGACTGGCAGATTTTATTTCATACACATAATTAATTTCACACACCACCTATGCTAAGGACAATGCTACAGGCACTGCTGCTAGTATACCCACAGAGATTCTGGTGGACCCTGCCTGGCCTAACACTCTCTGACACAATACTTTTCCTCTTCAAGGATTTTTCTTTTTTTTTTTCTTTATTCCTTGTTAGTCGACCATTGCCCATGTTTCATTACCGACTGGCCAAAATAATGTTAAAAACAGATAGTAAAGTCACTGCCCATTCTTATAATGGAGTTCACCCCCTTGCTCTCCCTGGCATCTCATCATAATGTTAATGAGTGCAGGGATGGAGTTTCCCTTACAACTGGGAAATCCTTTGGACCTGGTTTAATTAAATTTACGAGTGCTGTAATTTTTTATTGGTGGCATGATTTGGGAAAATCTTAAGAATTGAAGAATGCTGTAGTGGTAAGCACCTATTTATTAGGTGCAGGGGCTGATCTTGGTATATCTCTTTATGTACAGAAGAAAACAATTTATTCGGTGATCCACAATGAAAGGAGCAGCCAAGAGAAGCTGCTGCTCCTTCTCCTTCTCCATCCTCCTGATTCCTCTGCATAGCTATAAGGTGGACTACGTTGGTTGGTAGAGCAGCAACCCAATCAGGTGCCACCTTAGAGAGATGGACAGCTTGGCAATCCAATGAGGGACCGGAGTCTTCTCTCTGGTCCCTCCAGTGTAATAGCTTGGCAGAAGACACCAGGAGAAAGGACTGCTGTGTGACTGAACTTCTCTACTGGGACTAAAGTAGAAGAACTTTTGTATTTGGACCTTTAATTTAGGGTAAAAAAACTAACATACAAAACAAAAAAAAAGTGTGTGTTTGGGTTAACTGAACTGAATGGGTAACTGAAAAGTCATCTAGGTGTAAATCTCAGGTGACTGAAAGGACTTAACTGCTGTGAGGTTTAAATTACTTGTAGAAAGATCTGGTAAGTAGGGGGAGTGGCTTAGCTAGAAGGAAGCTACATTTAAAGACTGCCTTAGAAAGATTCTGCTAATAGCTTGGCAGAAGACACCAGGAGAAAGGACTGCTGTGTGACTGAACTTCTCTACTGGGACTATATTGCCCTCCTTCCCTCCCCTCCACCCCCCACCCAAAGCTAGTTCTATTTTTATAGGCACAGGATTTGACTGACAACAGGAACTTCCTGTTTAGGGGCAGGAAGTGAGTGATCACAGAACCACCAAGGACCCACCATCCTAGAAGGGCAAGAGTAGCTCTCTGGCCCCCTCTAACTGCTGGAGGTCTGCCTCTGTACAAGTAAGTGGTCTACTGAGAAATATAGGATATTCTTGTCTCAGAACAGGACAATCAGGAGCTTAAAGGTCACAAAGGCAGAAAGTAAGGAGAGAGAGAAAAAAAACAGAGGAAAGAGTAAGGATTGCAAACAGTTAAGGGGCCAGAAATAAGACATGATTGGAGTGGTGCAGTGCAGTGGCTGTGGAGCAGCAGTCTTCGGAGATGTTCTGGAGGATGCGGTGTTGTCCCATCTGCAGGCACCTCTCTGGGCTGAGGAAGGAGGTTGCTCATCTCCAGGCTGAGTTGGCCAGGATTTGTGGGACCTCCTCTTCCATCCAGGGACCACCAGTGCCACTGCCGTTGCCTCAGAGGCTGCCAAGAAAGAGGAGCGGTTGGACCACAGTGGGCTCAGGGAGGGTGAGGGTGGTGGAACAGAGGCACATCCCTCCAGTTGTACCTCTCCACAATTCCTATGCCATTCTGGCAAAGTGTGGTTCCTCTATGGAGGTACCTACAGTGGAGACCAAGGAGGATGCTGGGAACCTCCACAAAGGAGACCCACAGGAGGGTGGCAGGGGACCCTGCAGGGAAGAAACAACTCCTGGTGGGGGACTCCATTGTTAGGAAGGTAGAACTGGGCAAGGAAGGGGAGAGGGAGGTAAGGTGCCTGCCTGGCACCATGGCTTGGAGGGACAGGGAGCGAATCCTCAGAATTGCCGGAGCAGCTGCACAGGGGAGGGAGCTGGATGTCATTGTCCACCTAGGGACAAATGACCTGGCTAAGAAAGGGATTAGAGAAGTGCAGGAAGAGTTTGTGGAATTGGGGAAGGGCCTTAGTCAAGTAGCACGCACGGTAACCTTCTCGGAGGTGCTACCCATCTATGGCATAGGAGAGGCTAGGGTGTTCTGCCGTACCATGGGATTCAATCAGTGGTTGAAAAACTGGTGTGGAGCTCAGGGATTTGGCTTCATTGGGGACTGGGGGTCCACCTGGAGTCATGCAAGCCTATACTGGCATGATGGGCTGCATCTGTCCGGGAGGGGAACCAGGATCCTAGGTGATAGGTTTAAATGCTTCATTGGCAAGCTTTTAAACTAGCCAAGGGGGGAGGCACTGGAAAGGAGCAGGAAAATCCTAGCCCCCCAAACAATTACAGTAGTAAGTGTGGCAAACACCAACATGGAGGTGTCAACAGGGAGAAGGGCAGTGGTAAATGGAGAAAGTGACAAAGGCAAGAAGGACAGGGATGGGGCAAAAGGGGGTAAGGCCATCAGGAAATGGAGGGTAATGAGTACCAATGCCCGTAGTTTGGGCAACAAGGTCCCTGAGCTGGTGGACTTAATGGAAGAGGGATGCCTGGATATCGTAGCAGTCACAGAAACATGGTACACAGAGAACCATGACTGGGATGTTAACATACCAGGGTACATAACCTACAGGAGAGACAGGCAGGGGAAAAGAGGGGGAGGAGTAGCTCTCTATGTAAAGGAAGGGATAAAAGCAACTGAACAAAAGAGTAAACAGAGAGGAGAGGAGGCACTGTGGGTCACCTTGGAGACTGGAAAGGGCACCACAATCTGCACAGGGTTGTGTACAGACCCCATGTCAGGGGAAGGAATGGACAAGGATATGATGGAAGGCATTCTTAGAATGGCAGAGAAAGGGGAGATACTGTTGATGGGAGACTTGAATATGCCAGATGTTAACTGGAGTACATTTGCTGCAGCCACATCCAAGAACAGGGCCATTCTTGATGCCCTACAGGTGGCAGGCATTAGATAGCTAGTTTCGAACCCACTGTGAGGGAGCAATCTTAGACCCTCATACCTCAAATGTGGGCAGTGAGAGGATCTCAGATCTAGAAGTGGGTTGTCATCTGGGAAACAAGTGACCATCAAACAGTGTGGTTCACGTTAAACTCAGCTACAGAGTCAAGCCATACAAAAGTGAGGGTACTGGACTTTAGGAGGGCTGACTTTGGCAAGATGGGAGAGTGCCTCAGAAAAGCACTAGCAAACAGGCTAGAAGGAGGTGTGAAGCAACAATGGGGAATTATCAAAACTGCCATCACAGAGGGAACAAGCCTTTGTGTGAAGCAAATAAATCAAAACGAAAGAAAAAGCCACTATGGTTCTCAAGAGAGGTGGCTGTGAAAGTCAGGAAGAAAAAGATAGCATTCCGAAGTATAAGGAAACACAGAAGGAGCAGGACAGAGAGCTGTACCAGTTAAGGCAGAAAGAAGCAGGGAGGGAAGTCAGAATAGCAAAGGCCCAAACTAAGGAAAAGATAGCCAACTCAGTTAAGAAGGGGGATAAAACCTTTTATAGGTACATCAGCGAGCGTAGAAAGACAAAGGGAGGGATAGTGAGGCTGAATAGAATGAACGGAGGGTGGGCAGAGGGGGACAGTGAAAAAGCAGGGATACTGAACGAATATTTCTGCTCAGTATTCACAAAAGAGGAGGGGGAAGTGCCTAATCCAATTAACAGAAGCACTCTTGATAGGGGGTGATCCCAGTCCTTTCACAGAAGAAAGGGTTCTGCAAGAACTCTAAAACTGAAGGTGGACAAAGCAATGGGTCCTGATGGAATTCACCCCAGAATTCTAAAAGAATTAAGGAAGGAACTAGTGAAACCACTGGCTACTCTTTTTAATAAATCATGGGAGGATGGTGTGGTAACCGAGGACTGGAGGAAGGCGGATGTGATTCCCCTTCACAAAAGTGGGACCAAGACAGAGGTAGGAAACTACAGACCTGTCAGTCTGACCTCTGTGGTAGGGAAAGTGATGGAGTCACTTCTGAAGGAAAGAATAGTTGAGTACCTAGAGGTCAGTGGAGCACAGGATCCAAGGCAGCATGGGTTCACAGTGGGAAGGTCATGTCAGACGAATCTAGTGGATTTTTTTGACTGGGTAAACAAAGTAGTAGACCAGGGAGGGGCTGTGGACATGGCCTACCTAGACTTTAGCAAGGCATTTGACACAGTCCCACACAAAAGATTATTAGTCAAATTAACCAGCCTGGGAGTGGGTCCCAGGGTGGTAGACTGGGTAAAACATTGGCTGGACAACAGGACACAGAAGGTAATTGTAAATGGAGTCCACTCTGAAGAAAGGGCGGTTACTAGTGGGGTACCGCAGGGTTCAGTATTGGGTCCAGTCCTTTTTAATGTCTTCATCAGTGACATTGCAGAGGGACTGGAAGGAAAAGTATGCCTTTTTGCAGATGACACAAAGATCTGCAACAGGGTTGATACACAAGGAGGCGTGGAAAGGATGAAAAGGGACTTGGCAGGGTTGGAGTAATGGTCAGACATATGGCAGCTAGGATTCAATGCAAAAAAGTGCAAAATAATGCACCTGGGAAACAAGAACCCAGGGGAAGAATACACAATGGGTGGGGAGGTAGTAACAACAACAAAACAGGAAAGGACCTGGGGTAATCATATCAGATGACCTTAAGATTAGCAAGCAATGTGAGAAGGCAGTAGGGAGGTGGCCGGGGTATACTGGAATGTATAGGGAGAGACATCAGCAGCAGAAACAGGAAGTTGTTATCCTTCTGTACAGACAGTTGGTGAGACCCCATCTGGAATACTGTGTCCAGTTCTGGAGACCCCATCTCCGCAAGGACATAGACAGGATAGAGGCAGTCCAGAGGAGGGCAACTAAAATGGTGCAGGGTCTGCAAGAGAAGCCGTATGAGGAGAGACTAAAGGAGCTTAATATGTATACCCTTGAGGAAAGAAGGGAGAGGGGGACATGATAGAAACTTTCAAGTACCTCAAGGGAATCAACAAAGTCCAAGAGGGTAGCATCTTTCAGAAAAAGAGACTTGCAAGAACAAGGGAACACAATTTAAAGATAGAAGGAGGGCGGTTCAGGGGCAATGTGAGGAAGTATTATTTCACAGAGAGGGTAGTGGATGCATGGAACAGCCTTCCTGAGGAAGTTGTGGGGTCTAATACTGTGGGAGAATTCAAGAATGCATGGGACAGACATAAGGCAATTCTTGTGGGGGGCAAGAAGATATAGGCTGTTGGTTAACTAGGATCTGCGGCCTATCCTGTAGGTAGGGAAATGGGCAGACTAGATGGGCCTAGCAGTCCTTATCTGCCATCAAAGTCTATGTTTCTATGTGATCCTCCTTCTCTGGGACTTCTTGCACTGCAGTTCCCATGATAGGAAACATCCAAACTGATCCGAACAGTTGACTGTGTTCAGAAGCTGTTCATTTCCAAACACTTGGGCATGTTTGGGTCGGTTCGTATTTTTGACTAACCAGTTCGCCCATCCCTAGTTTGAAGTTACCGGTCCAGCCCTGTGGAACTCCCTTCCAGCTGGCATGAGGGAGGACCCAACATTCCAGTTATTTAAGAAGGGTCTAAAGGCTCATATGTTCTCTTTTTTCTTCCCCGATGATATCTGATGTTGACTAGAACTAATTTAATTGTAGATTCCTTTGCTCTTGTAATATTATATTTATTGTTTTAATATTTATGTATATTATCTGCATATCATCTGTTTTTTATTAGTTTTTTCCCTACCTGCTTTTGTGTAAGGTGCCTATAGCCTCAGGGATTGGGCATCATTGAAATAAAATTGCCATTGCCATTACCAAGATTAAGGGAGAGAGAAAGTAGAAAGCCAGGGTGGATTGTGGAGGGTGGGGAAAAAGGGGAATTGGGAGAGTATAGTGGAGTGTGTGGGAAAGAGTGAAGAGATGGACGAGGCTGGGGAGGAGTGGGAGAGATGAGTGAAGGGGGAGAGGGGAAGAAAAGTAGATGAGTGGGCCAGAGGGTGGGAAGGGGATAGGGATAGAAGGGATAGAAAGGCAAAATAGAAGAGAAAGGTGTAGACCATGGTGTGAAGGATTGTAATAAGATTAACCAAAGGTAGGAGCAATGAGTAGAGTAGGTAGAAGTGGCAGATGAGCAATTTCATCCCCAGTCAGTAGGGCAAGAAACAAAAATGTACTTAGACTAAACAAAAAAAACAAATGATTGGTACTAGTATAATTGACTGAATACAATGGCTGGTAAGCTTAAGCTCGCTGAGCTAAGAAGTGGTTTAATTAGGCTATGGATAAGCAAAGACAATTGACTAGCTCAGGCACTGTGTGCTAAAACAGTGGCTAGAAAGCTTAATCACAGTGAGTTACACAGCTGTGTTGTGAAGGCTATGAATAAGCAAATACAATGATTAATGCTGGCACTATAGACTGCAGCATTGGCTATAGAGTTAAAACACAGTGAGCTACACAAGTATTAGGTAAGGGTATGGAAACAAATACAAACGATAAATGAGCAATGACTAGAAACTTAAGCACAGTGACCCAGAAGTAGTTTGTTCAGGTTATGGATAACAAACACAAATGCAGGGTGACCCATCCATAGAGTAGGCAGGATGGAATAGGTTTGGCAGTGGCAGTTGGTACATAGAATAGGACATGAACGGTAAGTAACAACTGAGGCTAGTGAGACAACTGAAACAATTCTTCTATTACCTAAAGATTCCCAAAGCAGCTGCTGGGTGAGACGGATGCTTCCAGGAACACAGTATAAGGGATGGATCCTTATAACCCTCTGTAATTATCATAATGCAAACGCTGAGGGGCCAGCCAGACAGGGTGTAACTAGGTACAGAGACATTAACTAGCACAGTACAGGGGAAGATACCTGAAGAGACTGTACACTTAGCACTGCACTAGGAAGCTGTTCTGATTATATGGGCCCATTACATGAGGTCCCTGCACCCTAATTGGTACCCTCAGAGGTACACCGTAGACAGCTAGTGCTTAAGTATAGGTTGTACTAACATATAGGGCTAAGGGCATCTACCGTACAAGAGTAAATGTCAGGATATGTATGCATATTGTTGTAATACACTTTGCTTGCTAATACATATATTCTCCTATGTATTTTCTGTGTATTTCTTACTTGTAAGATGCCAAGACACCTGTGTCCTTGGAATAATTATGATATGTAAGTTGGCATTGCCACCTTTTGGTGATTTGTACTACTACATTGAGTTATGTAAGACTCTGTATAAGAACTCTTTTGTTTCACAAACTGATGACGACTACAAAATTGTATAATGTTATCTTGGACCGTGGAGCCTCCTCTAATTTAGCCAATAGGGTTCATCTCTGTAACTAGAAATGTTTCTATCTTACAGTAACCATAGTAATTATCATAGGTATATAATGTGATACACTAGTCTTGTACCTCGGAGATCCCAGGAGACACAAAGCAACCTCGAGGTATAGGGAATGCTTAGCACTGGCTCCCGGTTCATATTGGTAAGAACTGCTTAGGGCAACTGTGATTTTATCCTTTTTGGTAGTAATAAACAAGTTTATTACTCGTATGCAATGTGTCTGTGATTACTTGCATTCCCAATAGTGCCAAGAACCTGAAAGTGAGGTTTAGACCTCCTGACAATTGACGACCGCTTGCAGGCGATATTTGGTGTTTGTAAGTTTTCACTTGTTGCTATAACTTTACCCTTTCCCACGGGGACAGTAGGTGTACATTCCCATATCACCTCTCCCGTTTTAAAACCAGTTTGTAGTCGCTTACAAAGTCTGGCTGTCATCCTTTCAGGTGTGGTCGATGTTGACTCAACTCACTCCATTACAGCTTTGAATTGTAAGCCTACAACTTTTACAGTAGCCCGGCTGTGTATAAAGTGCTCCTGCTGTGGATTGATACGTAGCACGGCGCCTTTTTCACAGTTTGATTTTTCGTTCCATCCTACACAATGGCCACCGTATCAAATATCTACGCAGAACTGAGACTCGATGTCTCAAACTTCCTTACCTCCCATGGAGGATGGGCTGACATTGTGCAGGACGCAAGTCAATCCAAAAACCCTATACTGGGGATTTCAACCCAGTACACAGAGACGAGACAATCAATCAATAAGCGTCAGGCTAAAGAGTTGATGGTCATGGCTCTCTATGCTGCTCTGGAAGCCTCCGAAGCGAGGTTTCAAACCCTTGATCTGCAAATTTCACCTCTTAAGTAACAGATGGGTTTGCAGGAAATGAAATGTGTTAGACTGCAGCAGAACTTGGAGTCTGAACTCCACACTCTGTGGAATGAAAAGGATTCATTTTTGCATCATTCAGCTCAAGCTGGAGAACAGGAACTTTGTATGTTGAAGCAGGAGTGTGAAAGTTTGAGACAGAATAAGGGACAGGCATTGCATATGAATGATTTGCTAAGTGCTTCAAATGCTCAGTTGAGTGAGGAGATGGGAGAGCTACAGAATGAGATGAACCAGGTGCGTAATGACTTAGAAGTGGCTACTAGGGACAATCGTGAATTGAGCACCGTGTATAGAGTGTTGCAGAAGCAAATGCAAGATGAGGTTGATATGGATGTTGCAACTGTGAGTCATGCTGAATGTAAAACCAAGATGGCAAAACTGCGCCATCAGTGGGAGGTTCTGGCTGGACATGTTAAGGCGATGGGAGGCGTAGCCCCTGCCTTACACACGTCATCTGAAGGGGAGGTATCAGATGACGACATCTCTCAGTATAACGCCCAGTTCCACCCCTACTATGGCCCAGAAACCCCACCCAGCCATCCACAACATGGCAGATCCCCACTCCACCTTCATCATGTCATACGTCATCGACGTCGTGATGCTCATCATGGGAGATGCCAACATGGCGGTCCCCATGGGGGGGAGCAGGCCCAGACCTGGTCCCGATGGCACCACCGATAGCCATTATTAATGTGGAAGATAGGCAAGAGATAGAAACAATGATTGAAACTGCAATAGGCAATGTACCTCTTCCTGAGAGAAGTAAACGGGCCATTAAAATCCAGATTAGGCAGCTTCTGCAGGAGGCTGGCACTCAGGATGGTATTGTTTATACTATAGCCAAGGCTGCAGCTCAGGCCACCCTAGACAGCACTCGAGATAATCTATCTTTGCCTGATCGACCCAGTAATCCCCTACAAATGGCCTACTCTGTTCAGCAAATAGCTGACAGTATCAGTCAGATGAACCCGTCTGACAACCTCAGCTGTCACTTAGAAAAGGTGCGTTCTAAATGCGAGATGTTTAGCCTCATTGCAGAATACCAGGTCCAGATACTACGCCAGACCATCAATCCTAGTTTGTGGGCCAAACTCCCCGATGCCATCCTCCAGGATGGGAACGCCACCTTTGATGAGGTTGCAACTGAGCTAATTTCTGCTCACAGCCCAGGTGTAGTAGGAGTGATGCTTGCATACCCTGTAAAACAGAATGCAAAGGAAAGTCCAGTGACTTACCACCAGAGACTTTGGATGGCCTACCGAGCAGGAAAGTACCTGGCTCAAGAAGCTGTGGATGTAGATCTTATTGAATATAAGACCCTGTTCCTTAGGAACATGATTCCTGCAGTAGGAGAAAAGGTAGAGCCAACCACCTACCCCAATATGGATAGGTTTGCTGACATCCTTTGGAAAACCGAAAGAGTTTACCAACTCTATATCCGTGATCTGGGCTCTGGTTCCAAGAAGGTAGTCACCGTGGAGCCTTCCTCGAGGCTACAATGCACTACACTATGGAAGGGCAGACCCAACACCAACAGGCTCAACATCAATAGGCCCCTCCAGCTGATAACCAACACCCCCAACAGACCCAATATCAACAACAACCACAACAACAACAACAATGGGGTGGGAACCAGAATTGGCATAAGAATAAAAAGCATAAGGGTAAAGGTAAACCACAGCAACAAAGAACAGGCCCTTCATATAGGGAGATAGCCAAAGAGAATCAGAAATTCTGAGAGCTCCTGGGACAAGTACACTCTGTAGCGGACGTTGTTTCTGCACAGGCCCTTGCGGCAGTACAACCAGCGACCCAGACCCCAACAGGTCATGGGGATACTGGAAGTGCTGGCCTTCAGTCCCATACAGACCTGAACCCAGAAGCCCCTCCCTATATAGCATCAGTGCAGCATGGTGAAGTGATTCACAGGAGTCAGGCCCAACCTCTCCATGCTCCCAGCAGTACAGATTGACAATTACAGGCCCCAGTCCGGATTGTAAACAAGCTGGTCTCTGATACAAATGGAAGGCCCTGCACTTAGGCTGAGGTTGGGGGCCGCCTTCTAGTAGTCTTATTAGATACAGGAGCAGCTGTATCTGTATTACTTGATGAACATCCAGACACATCCCCTTGGTCCACTGGACCGAGGACCAACATGTCAGGAGTTGATGGTACTAGGCTACTTGCATACCGTTCTCTACCCCTACCGATAAAGATGGGCCATCTAAAGGCCTCACACACTTTCCAACTGATGGTAATGCATGATCATCCTAGTATCATAGGAATTGATTTCCTTGCACCACATGACTGTGTGGTGGAGCTAGCTAACATGCTACTGATACAGATTCAGGGTCAATACCATACCATTTTGATCCCCGATTCACACATTGTGGCGACAATCTCTGCCAATGACAAGGAGTATGACGTCATAGATTTATTCAAAGATCATGAGCTTTTCCCGAAGCTTCTCCCCAATTTTCAATGACATCTGGAGGCGTTTGCAATTAACAAACATGGATGTGGCAGAATGCACACTGTCATTGAAGTGCCAGGCCCAGCACACAAGAGGCAAAGACAGTATCCTTTTCCAGCTGAGGCCTTGCCTTCTCTTAGAGAAACAATCAAGTCACTCCTCAAGCAAGGAGTAATCAGAACTTGTGTTTCCACTGCTAACACCCCAATGTGGCCAATGAAAAAACCCACAGACACCTGGAGACTTACTATTGACTACAGGAAACTGAATAAGTTCACCCCAGTTGTTCCCCAACTGTGGCATCAGCACCCGATGTGCTGCGACTCTTGACTCCTGACCTGAAATGGTTCAGTGCCCTGGATATTTCCAATGGTTTTTGGTCATTACCATTGACCCTTAAGAGTCAATATAAGTTTGCCTTCACCTTTGAAGGAAGACAGTACACGTGGACTTGCTTGCCGCAAGGATTCCATATTAGCCCATCCTTGTTCCATTTGCACATGATGGATGCCCTCGAGTAGAGATGCAGCAAATTTAAAATTCGCCAGCGAAGTGAACGCGAAGTGGGCACTTTGCGTTGCTACTCTGCTACGTGGAGTGGGCAATGCAAAGTGCTCACTTCGTCTTGTCATTACCACTTCGCATTAAGGCGGAATGGCAATGCGAAGTAGGGCGAAGTCATTGTTTTTAATGGACTTCACGTTCCTCATTAGGATTCTAAGTGATCCACTTGGTGTTTCAGATTTGGCAGCCCACCCACACATCACATGGCTTACAGTACTGTAAGTCACATGCTCTTTAGCTAGGCAGGAAGAAAGTGAGTCATACAAGCAGACACTTTTACTTTCTCCAGTGCAGACGGAGAGAGAATAGTGTGCTTTGTGACTGCTGATACTTTTAGATCAGATTGAGGAGGAGATGTAAACTTTGATTTAGACCCAACAGCTTTTTTAAAAGCTACATTTTTTTGTCTTTTCTGTACTCTTTTTTACTTAATTTGTTCTTTCTGTAAATTTTATTTTTCTTACCTTTACAAGTAGTTAGTTGTTTGTCTGTGTGTGTGTGACTGTGTGTGTGTGTGCTGTGTGACAGTGTGAGTAGTGATTGCTCGGACTGAGGGAGCTCAGTAGGAGAGATGGATCAGGGTGAGGGAATGCCTGGGATGGTGCAATTTTGGGAGAACATGGTAGTGGTAAGCATCGTACCATGTGCACGTGTGGAGGGCATGTGTGCCCATTCCTGTTGGACCGCTCAAAACTTGTGAGTGCCCCTCGAAGCAGGACCAGCACTGCCTCCTGTCCTGACTCTGAGGCAGTTGAACCACCACCACCACCAAGTCCAGCACCAGGTCCTCTGGAGCAGGATGTGCCTGTTCCCCCGGGCCCAGATGTGGATCCATCCCTGTTCAGCACAGTGACCAGCAGGCTTACAATACATCCAAGTAACTATTAAAAAACATTTATGTTGTAATTCATGACGTGATCATAAATCATGATCTGTGACTGCATTTGTGACCATGATGATGAAGAAACGTGAATGCCTATGGCTGTACTTCCCCAGGCCCCGATGAGCTGTAGCTTAAAACTCCCAGACTTAAAAACACGTATCAATGAGTACAATGGTGGGGTGGTGAAGCCTGGAGAGATACTACAAAACAGGCTTACAATACATCCAAGTAACTAGAAAAAAAATTAATGTGATTCGTAACGTGAATGATTATGAATCATGATTTGTGACTGCATTTGTGACCGTGATGATGAAGAACATGATTTGTATCACGAGTGACTCGTGATGATGGTCCTGACTTAAAAATGCATATTAATAAGTACAATGTTCATGCAGAATTAAGCACCACACCTGTCCAGTACTCTGAAGGGAAGCCAAAGAAACAACTGTGACTTAAGTTACAGATGGAGATTGGGCCCTAAAGAGATACAAATGCACAGACAGATTAAGATTGCGCTGTGCACTGAAGAGATGCAGACACAAAGGCACAACACCTAACCAGTGCTCACCATCAGAAATTCAAATCTGGAAAAGAATACCTTTACCGGTTGGGGCATGCCGCGCGGCGGGGGGGGCAGTGTACTCTACTGCTGCAGTAACAGTCACTAGTACTAGTACCAGTACCAGTAAAGATACCACGAAGAAGTACAAAAATCACACAGCTACAGTGGACAGCAGCTTCGCATTGCTGCAATTATTATGTGGCACAATAAAAGGTGTCTGATTTGATGACACGCGACACGCACATATACTCACACACACGCTAAGTAATGCATAGCAAATTGAAAACTTCAGTAATATAACCGCATATTTTAAACAAAGTAAAATTATGCACTGCTGCACCACAACAATCAGCAAACAAATGGCAAGAAATATTGAAAATATTACTGTGTGTACATTAACACAGTTAAACAAGAAAAATATCACCAAAACAGTAAGCGCTGTCTTTTTCTCCAAGTTAATCTACCTACATCACAGATACACCCCTTCCCCAAAGCACACTTCCACTGTCTCTCAGTACACAGACTGAATGTTGTACATTAACATTCAAAATCCATACACAAACAATAAATGATCGATGATATGAGCACAGGAGGGTTTCCTATAATCGATGAACTAAAGTGTCAGCAAAAAAAATGACTCAAAAAGGCTTTTTTAACAGCTTTTTGAAGGTTTGAATTGCAGAGAGCTCTCAGAGCAGATTGTCTCCTACAGCTTCCTACACACACACTACCCCAAACTGAGGCTGTGCAGAACAATCTAGAGCCCATGTGACCTGAAATCCCATGAAACACTGCAAAATTTGCCTTTGGAGCTTAAAAACAAGGAGAAGTAAGGAGAAGTACATTGTTTTCAATGTACTTTGCCTTAAGAATTGGTGAAATAGTGGTCTGGGAAGGCGAAGTAACGCAAAGTCATTGTTTTCAATGGACTTCATGTTACCCATTTGCAGTGCGAAGTACTCCGCTTCACATTGTGGAGCACTCCGCAAATTTGCCTTCACTCTACGGATCACTTCATGGAGCGAATTGGGGCCACTTCGCCCACCACTACCCTCGAGAGTTTCTAGGCTGTGACGTCTCTGAAGCAGGCCCTGGCCTCCGCCCCAGTTCTGGTCAACCCCAGTCCAGCACTACCATTACATCTGGAATGTGTCACCTCTGACATTGCCATGTCAGCAGTTTTGGCACAGAAGGTTCATGACACCCTTAGACCCATTGCATATGCATCACAGCTCTTGACCCCAGTGGAACAGAAGTACAGCCTTTGTGAAAGGAACCTTCTGGCCACCTACTGGGCTGTCAAGTACTTGCTGCATATCTTTGGGTACTCTCCACTGATCATCAACACCAACCATTCCCCAACTACCTTTTTGCTCTCAGACAAAGTGAAGGATGGGTCAGTCTCCAACACCAGACTGACACACTGATCACTTATTTTCCAGGACAGAGACATACAAGTACACCCAACAAAAATTCCATCTATGCTGGCTTTTGGACTCCTTTTCTAAGGAGAACCCCATGACTGTACACTGCAGTCACCTGATCTTCCAGATCCAGGTCCTTTCCTTCCCACCACGCCACAAATACTTGACAACACCTCTTTGTGTCGTGTCTTTACTGATGGTTCAGTATCCTACTATAAGGGAGAACAAATCACAGGGATGGGCATTCTAGTGATTTACCCTTACGGGAACACTGTTAAAATATCTAAGCGCTGCAGTGTAGCATCATCACAGTATGCAGAGTTGGCAGCGGTGGCCTGTGCCCTCGAGTTCATCCAGCATAGGACCGAGGATACTATCATTTTTACAGACTCTAACTGGGTTTGTTGTTCTCTTACAGAATTTCTTCCTTTCTGGCAGAAGAACTCCTTCCTCTCCTCTGATGGCAGCCCAGTAAAGTACAAGGAATTGGTAATATACATACATTCACTGGCACAAAAATTAGGCACAAACTCTATGTACATAAAGTCAAAGCTCATTCTCTCCATGACCCCTATCATGCCTTCAATGACACAGCAGACACCCTTGCCAAGGAAGGGGCCCGAGGGGGGAACACCTGGATGATGGACCATCCAGAGGCCAATGCGGCCGTACAAATTGTAGCACTCAGGAAGAAACCTGAACCCTTTTCCCTCCTAGACCACTCAGCAGCCCAACATATTGATCCTGAACTCAAAGAAGTGTTCAGATTCCTTGACAAGAGTACCAAAGAGAAACTTCCCACACACAACCCCTATCGGAGGCATGAAGGTAAGTTACACTTGTCACCCAATGACAAGCTCATCTGGAACCAACCAGATGATTCCACCACCAAGTTGTGGGTGGTCCCCAGACATCTCAGGTCTGAATTCTTGCACCAAGTGCATGACACACTCACTGGTGGACACCAGGGAGTGGAAAACACCCTCCAAAGGCTTAAGACCACTGCCTGGTGGCCTGGTGTCACCAAAGATGTTAAACAGTACACAGACAATTGTCTCGTTTGTGCACAAAACAACCCCATCCCTACCAAGCAAAATGCTAAACTCTTACCACGATGACACTCTGGCCCTTGGCATGCCATACAGATTGATTTTATTGGCCCCCTGACCAACACCAGCAGAAATAACAAATATGCTCTTGTGGTAACTGATCTCTTCTCTAAGTGGGTTGAAGCTTTCCCCACTAAGACATGCACTGCTAAGACCACTGCCAAAATCCTGGTGGAACAGATTTTCTCCAGGTAGGGCCTACCTCTCAAGGTAGACTCTTACAAAGGAACCAGTTTTACAGGTGAGTTGATGAAAGAATCCCTTCAACTCCTTGGAGTTCAACAGAAGTTCCACATACCTTACCATCCCCAATCCTCAGGTCAAATAGAAAGAGCCAACAGATGGATTAAGCAAATGCTTTCCAAATTCATTGAGGACAATCCCAAAACCTGGGATTCCCTACTGCCATTACTCCTTATGGCAATTACGGGTACACCCTCAGCCACTACCCAGCTCATACCCTTTGAGGTGATGGCTGGAAGACAGATGAGATTACCTGAACACCTGTTATTTGACCTGTACACCCCCACTGCAGACCGTGTGTCTGTAGACCAATATGTGGAAAAACTCAGAAAAGACCTCATACACACACACTTGTATGCTGCCAATTGCATGGGCAAGGCCCAGCAACAATCCAAAATACAGTTTACAAACATGCACAAGAAGTGGATTGGCAGGTTGGAGATCAGGTAATGGTGCTCTGATTTGCACATCCCACCCATTCCTTCTCCAATAAGTGGGAAGACCCATACCCTATTGTCAACAAGCTCAGTCCGGCAGTCTATCAGGTTAGACTCCTGCATAATAATAATAATAATAATAATAATAATAATAATAATAATTTTATTTATAAAGCACCTTTCAAGATGTCAAGGTGCTGAACAATTACAAACAATCCAAAACTCTAAATGAAATCATAAAATATCCATAAAAATCAGCGTATCATCCAGATATCATATAAATAGTAAAATCGAAAGATTAATACAATAACTTAGGTATCTAAAAAGGCCATATTCCATAAATATGTTTTTAAATCTTTCTTAAACAACTCCACGGAGGTGCACTGCCATAACCGGCAGTGCACTAATAATAAGTTGACTTGTGCATAACAATAAGTTGACTGACAAACGGTTACATGCAAACCAGCTGAAACTGTATAAAGGAGCTTAATTACTTTTCTTCACCCCACTGGGCAGAGTAGTACTAACTTACTAATGTTTGATTTTGCTTTTCAGATACACTGACAAGATGGCTATCTTGTGCCTTTATCTCCTCATCTCAGGAGTTATCCCCTGCATCCAAGGCAAGGTACCAAACCTCCTACCACACCTTGATCATCCAGCATCTCCTTCAGAGGGAGTATCCATCGATATACCTGATAGTCTGATTACTGTCCAGGAAGGTTCCGATGCTTACCTCACTGCCTCGGTTGTTGCTCCTGATAAATCTACCCTACAAATTGAGTGGCAAACCACATCATAAGGACAAATTCTCCCTGTGGTCAAACTCTCCAAAGGAACTTTCCGGGGTTGGCCCAATGCTAAATTACCCCCAAATGGTTCTCTGTCCTTGTTACAAACTGCATTAAGACATTCTGGTTTGTACAACATTACTGCCTTAATTGATCCTTCGTACTGTAATTCTTTGTCTAAGGATTCTGCTAGAAAATTCTGTGCTGTACACCACATGGCTTCTGCAGCCATGTATCTCTCTGTGTTACCAGCCACTGATAAACAGCTTTGGAATGTCCAAAGCACACCCCTGGTCCCCGTAGTGGTCTAACAGCCACTGCCCTCCCAAGTTCATTGATTAATAACGTACAGTTTATGCATATACCTGTTTTGTTTAATCTTACTTACTGGGCTATGAAAGAATTTGGTATGTGTCACAATACTAATACTTCAGCATTTTATAGTTCATTATTGCTTGATAGTTTAGCTACATTTCAGATTCATACTCAAGAACCTCTTGCCGGGGTCCCTTCTACTAAACATAGAGGCAGCTTCAGGAGAAAACCCTCTCCTGATGATCAAACTCATAAACGTAAGACACGTGAAGTTGACAGTTCTGATGTCACAGGTGCAACAGGTACTGTCACAGGCCTTTTTGGTATGGCTATGTCTATTTGGAATAAAGCAGACATTGCTGCTATCAAATCTCATTCTGCCAAGTTCTCCACTGGCCTGGTTAACAATATACTACCCCCATTATTGCATGGTGTGGATGGCCTTAGTCAGGAAGAAAGATACACTGTATACAATATGCACAACATTGCTAAGGCATTCACTGATTTGAAAAATAAGATTAATGCACTCATACAACAAAACAACAAAGAAGCAGATAAACAATAAATTGCTAGAGAAATCCTTTGTTCTGCCTATGGCACATATATCATCACTACCATCAACAATCTCTTCCGTGATCTAGAATCTGGAAGGATCCCTGATATCATACATGACAGACACATTTCCAAATGGTATAGTCCACGATGTAAAACCCCTGGCTGTATTGCTATGTGTATGCAACAAACTTTAACCATTCCTCTCTCCACAGCTAGAAACTTGGGGTTTGTGACCAGACACCTTAACACTGGTCCTTGTTTCACTACTAAGAAATGTTCCATAAGAGATACAATGTTTGTTTCTTTTACTGTTTCTTTATCACGTTTTGATCCCACTACGGCCTTGTTCAACAAGCTTGCACTGGTACACTCCACTGGGCATTTGGACGAAGACATCTACAGAGAACGCCTGGACCTACTGCCTCTGCTGGTTTTCCATCCTTTCCTGGATGCCTGGGTGGCTCCGCACACAGACTGCTGTGTGAAGAAGCAATACATTGACTTGTGCTGATGTGACTTATTTGATGTTATTCAACCTGTTTGTGGTTATTCTCCAGATAGCATTGACTGGACTTTTACCATGGATGATGACATCACCAAGAATGGCACAGATTCCTTGGATTCGATTTTGGCTGTGGATAAGCTCTACCAATCATATCGTGAGGAGGTTCATCACCTGTCAAGATGGATTTCGAAGACAGCCTACACCTGCCCTGTCCAGTTGCAAAAGTGGAGACTCCCTACTGTTCGCTTTCAGTATAATTCTGATGGGGAGTACTGTGTGGTAACTAACTTTAAAAGCTATACTTATGGATCTGTGACATGTGCTATTGATAACCCCAATTTTTGTTTTGTCCTCCACCAAAAGACTGTCATTGGACATACCGCCATAACCCCCGTCCCCCTCATCGATGCAGACATTATTGATGGTAACCCTGATTATCTGCTCACACTGTCTGAATACTTACCATAATTTAATGAGACATAGACCCACTCACACTTACATTAAAATCACTTTTAGACAGGAAAGACACACACTTCATCCACATCAGCAATAATATGACCAAGGCCAATGAAGCTATCCTCTCATTGATTAACGATGGTGACATGAATGATGCATTGACTAACACCTGGTTAGAGATTACTTATAAAGGTTTTGTTATTATACAAGCATTTTTGATATTAGTTTTGATTATTATACTCTGCTGCCTATGGTGCACAACTGCGCCAACACTGTGAGCAGCTTGAGTTCCTTTACAAAGCTTGTGTGTCGGGTTTGTAAACGACCACTGCTCCCTGACCTTTCCCTAGATTTGCCTGTGTTGCTCTTGGAGGCAACAAGGGGGGGAATGTTACACGAGATCCCTGCACCCTAATTGGTACCCTCAGAGGTACACTGTAGACAGCTAGTGCTTAAGTATAGGTTGTACTAACATATAGGGCTAAGGGCATCTACCGTACAAGAGTAGATGTCAGGATATGTACACATATTGTTGTAATACACTTTGCTTGCTAATACATATATTCTCCTATGTATTTTCTGTGTATTTCTTACTTGTAAGATGCCAAGGCACCTGTGTCCTTGGAATAATAATGATATGTAAGTTGGCATTGCCACCTTTTGGTGATTTGTACTACTACACTGAGTTATGTAAGACTGTATAAGAACTCTTTTGTTTCACAAACTGATGACTACTACAAATTGTATAATGTCATCTTGGACCATGAAGCCTCCTCTAATTTAGCCAATAGGGCTCATCTCTGTAACTAGAAATGTTTCTATCTTACAGTAACTATAGTAATTATCATAGGTATATAATGTGATACACTAGTCTTGTACCTTGAAGATCCCAAGAGTCACAAAGAAACCTCGAGGTATAGGGAATGCTTAGCACTGGCTTCCGGTTCGTATTGGTAAGAACTGCTTAGGGCAACTGTGATTTTATCCTTTTTGGTAGTAATAAACAAGTTTATTACTTTTATGCAACGTGTCTGTGATTACTTGCATTCCCAATATTGCCAAGAACCTGAAAATGAGGTTTAGACCTCCTAACAGGCCATATTGAATATGTGCTTTATAGGTACTGAATATACGTATCAAGGCCCAGAGTGTCACACCCTTACAGCGATATATAGTGAAGCTAAGTTTTTGCATAGCAGTACTTACAGACAGATGGGACAGAACACTGATGGGTAAAGTGTCCGGCTGATGACTGCCTCTACAGCTGACTCCTAGGCAGACTCACTCGCTGCCCTTTTCACTGTGGTTCTTCCCACAGAAAGACCACAGCATGGGCTGGCCACTTATGATCAAGAAAAGAACTTGGAGCTGCAGCAGGTGACTGGCTCACTGTGTTGCAGGAGGTGCAGTCAGGACTCTGGTTGGAGGGCACCATGAGCAAATGGAAGAGTCAGCCAGCAGCAGGATTTGAAGCTCAAGCATTCAGTCTCTTTGTTCTTTGCGCACCTCTCAGTGGTATAGGGTGGAGGGGGGGCATTGGGTGAATTACAGCAGCATGCCCTCACTTCCCCAATGTAGTCTCCAATGGTGTGGTAGCAAGGGCAGGTCCAGAGTTTTTAAAGTCCCAGCTTCATTCACATTAAAAGTGGGCTTGGAACTGCAGCATCCAATTGCCTCACTGTCTTGCTGGAGGCATGGTCAGGGCTCTAATTGGTGGGCACTGTGAGCAACAGGAAGAAATGACAAGCAGCAGGATTTGGAGTTCCAGTAGTTAGTTTCTTTGTCCCTGGAACAGCTCTCGGTGGTGCGGTGTTGGGAGGCATTAGGTGAATTACAGCTGCACGCTCTCACTTCCATGATGTAGTCTCTGATGGCGTGGTAGTGAGGGCAGGTCAGGAGTTTTTAAAGTCCCAGCTCCATTCATGTTAAAAGAGGGCTTGGAGCTGTGGCAGTTTATTGGCTCACTGTACTGCTGGAGATGTGGTCAGGACTCTGGTTGGTGGGCACCGTGAGCAAGAGGGGGAGTCGGCAAGCAGCAGGATTTGGAGCTCCAGCAGTCAGTCTCTTTGTCTCTAGAGCAGCTCTTGGCAGCATGGTGTGTGTGGGAGGGGTGTTGGGTGAATTACAGCAGCATGCCCTCATTTCCCAAATGTAGTCTCCAATTACATAGTAACAAGGGCAAGTCTGGAGTTTTTAAAGTACCAGCTCCATTCACATTAAAAGTGGGCTTGCAGCTGCAGCAGTCAATTGGTGAACTGTGTTGCAGGAGGTGTGGTCAGGACACTGGCTGGCGGGCACTTTGAGCAAGAGGACAACTCAATAAGCAGCGGGGTTTGGAGCTCCAACAGTCAGTCTCTTTTTCATGGGGGCACTCTCGGTAGTGCGGTGTGTGTGTGTGTGTGTGTGTTTGGTGGGGGGCATTGGGTGAAGTACAGCAGCATGCTCTCACTTCCCAGTGTAGTCTCTGACAGAATGGTAGTGAGGTCATGTCTGCAGTTGTTAGAAGTCTCAGCTCCATTCACATTAAAAGTGGGCTTGGAGCTGCTGCAGCTGATTGGCTCACTGTGTCACTGGAGGTGCAGTCAGGACTCTAGTTGGTGGGTGCCGTGAGCAAGAGGAACAGTCAGCAAGCAGAAGGATTTGGAGCTCCAGCAGTCAATCTCTTTGTCACTGGAGCAGCTTTTGGCAGTGCAGTGTGGGGGGCCGGGGCATTGGGTGAATTACAGCAGCATGCCCGTACTTCCCAGATATAGTCTCCAATGGGTTAGTAGTGAGTAAGTAGGTAATTAGGAAGTAAGTAGGGATAAACACCACCATGCCATCATGCATTTTCCTATCTGGAACCAGAAATAAATGGTTTGATACCTTTTATTGGACCAACATAGATGTACCAAAAGAAAACAGTGCCTAAGCTTTTGGACCAACCACTGTTTTCTTTTGTTACATCTATGTTGGTCCAATAAAAGGTATCAAACCATTTGTTTCTGGATCTGTTCTTACAAGAACCAATATGGCAACTAACTAATTCTGTGTATCCTATCTGGAGTAATCCTAAACTGAGGAAAGAGGGATGCAAATACTGTAGTAAGAAGGATGGGTAATTGACAAAAAGCAGGGTTAGCTAGTTATAGAGGCTCTGGGACAATCATCCCCTTGGCTACGCTTAGGAGGATTGGTCACTGCCACATGTGCAGAAGGTTCAAGCTACTTTGTGTGCAGTTGTGGGTAGCACAAGGAAAAATACTTGTACTCCGTAGGCAACTGAGTTGGGGTCCAGGAATGCTACCCCCTCGCTGCCTCCTACAGAGGTCCACTGGCCAAGCGAGATGGAAGGTGGTTGGACAGGGTAGGAAGGGAAGGATGAGGAGAGGAGTAAAGTGGACTGCTGGCTGTATTCAGGGCCCACCAGTGGTGACCACAAAACATTTTGCACCCCTGAATGAGTCACAGTTACCTAACTCAGTTGGGGGAGGCCATGAGTCAGTCCCTACCAAGGACAAGGGAGGAAGTGGGATTCCTATAAAGGAGGATATTAGGAAGCCAAATAGCAGGGTTAAGGGAGCAAGAAAAGGGTGAGCATGGCCATAGTCAGGAGTTCAATGGTGAGGGCTGAGGACAGACTGATCTGTAGGGATGGGCCTTCAAGTGAAAAGATCAGATGGCTTCCTGGTGCATCAGCCCCAAGGGATAAGGCCAGGATAGGGAGAATTTCAGATCAGATGAAGGAGGTGCCATATGTTCTAGTGCACTTGGGCATCAACACCTTCGACCTTGGCACCTTTGACGTGGAACCTTTCTAAATGAGCAGTTCCTGCTCAAAGGTATTTGTAATCCTAGATTTCAATAAAATAAAAAATTAAAAAATAAAATAAAAAACACCTTAACAAATCATGGTCGTAGGTTACCAATACCAATTTTCAAAGGCTGAGATGGGAACTGAGGGGGAACACAGCCATGTTGACCTTTTTGGGGGGTGCTGCTTGTATGGGCCAGGGAAGGGGTAGAATGAGGCAGAAGGAAACTAAGTAATTTAATGCCTAGTTGAGGATATTATGCAAGGAGGAGGAATATGGATTTGCGAGGGACATAGCGAGGATTCTGGGACAGAAGGATTTTCAAGGGAGTGTCCTTTATCTTGTTAGGGATAGAGATAGTGCACTTGGGTAGAAATTAGACATCTACTGTACAGTACCTGTACAGTCATTTAAAATGTAAAATGGCAGCAGTGGTAGCTGATACTGTGAACCACTGTGTGGGTGGTGGATGCAGGGTGAACTCAGCAGTTGCTCCCCTGAAAACAGAAATGTGGTGAGGTGAAGCCAACAGTGGTGGAAACATAGAAATGTAGAAGTTGATGGCAGATAAGGGCACTCAGGCCCACTGCATCTTCCCTGTTTTGTAGCTATTGTGACCAGTAAATCCCAAATTAGACTAATGGTCACTCTCTTAGTGATTTCAGGCTTCCTATGTGCCTGTCCCATGCCTTCTTGTTACCTGTAACCATTTCTTTGCCCACCACCTCAGCTGGCAGACTGTTCCATCTATCCACCACCCTCTATGTGTAAAAGTATTTCCTCACATTTCCTCTGAACCCCCCACCCCCCAGTTTCATGTTGTAGCATTCTAGTCCTTGAGCACTTTTTTCTTTGGAAAATTTTATCAAGTTGTGCTGTTTCTTTGCATGAGGTATTTATATGTCTCTATCATGTCCTCCTCTCGCTCTCCTCTCCTCTCCTCCAATGAATACATATTTAGCACCTTCAACCTGTCTCCATAGGATTTATTATGTCGGCCTCCCACTATCTTGGTTGCCCTCCTCTGTACAGCTTCTACTTAGTTTATGTCCTTCTGCAAATAGGGTCTCCAGAATTGGATGTAATACTTGAGGTGAGGCTGTAACAGGGTTTGGGATTAGAATAAAACAAATCAGGCAGACCGAAAGTCAGGTGCATAAAAAATGCACAAGTGTATTTATCATTTTATTTCAAAATCCAAATAAATAATAAAATGAATACAGAAAGTAAAAATAAAATGATTAGTCAAGAAATCAGGCAACTGTTTTGCCTCAACAGTTTCTGAGGCTTTGTTTCAGCCTATGATGAATCTTCAATGAACAGTGTGAAAACTGCACACTAACAAAGGTCATTCACCTTCAACGGCCAGTATCCAACTGTCTTCCCTATCTAAATAGTGTCCCTAGTGGTGGGCTTTTTATACCCACCTAGGAATGACCTCACCATCAGGTGATCCATCCCCATTTCTTATAATGAAAATGACATGCCTCAGTTTACCATTTTTATGTTGTCTTGCACACGGGCAAGCAACATATTGTGGTAGCTTGGAATAGCAGGTTTTGGAGGTGCAGATGTGTTGTGGCCAGTGGCGCCACTGCTTTTTGGGGCTGGGCTCTGTGGCATGAATAAAATCACACACTGTCTATGACAGCAGTTGAAAAGCATGCCACCAACTTGAAACAATTTTGCCACTGCAATTAGGGAGCAACCCATCATTGCAGGGTGTGCCTTGCCTGGCGTAACATTTCAATAAACATGGCGGCAGCTGTCGCCATCCGCCTCTCACAGTGCCGCTTGAAAGTTGATGTCGGGGGTGCCCAATCCCCCTGTCAGCATGCCCCCTCCCCAGTTCATTTGCCGATGGGGGAGCCCAATCGCCGGTGTCATAATGTCCCCCTCTTTTAATTTGACTGCCGAGGGGGGTGCCCAATCCCCCTTGGCATCATGCACCCCCCCAAACACAGGCACATTTTCTGTTCTGATGGGGGCCCAATCCCTGTTGGCTTCAGCCACCCATCCCAAAACAACACAGGTGGCACACTGGGAGCCTACCCCAGTGTATCAAGACAAACCTGTGGAAAAAAAACTTCCCGTTAAGTCTTTTACTTTGTTTTAAGCTGTAAAAGAGAAAATGTCCCTCGTTGTGTCCGGTGCCCTTCCCAACCCGCACCCACCCTCTGTGCATCCCACATCCCTGCAGCCCCCCCCATCCCATACTTACCTCTGGAGCCCGGCGTGATGATTTTCGGTGGAGCGGGAACATGTCTACACTTTTTAAAGCCAACCGTGAACCGAAGAAATGCTGGTAAGCTTTATAATGGCATCAGTGGGGTGGGGGGGGGTCAAGTTAGGTGGATATCTTGGCCATTTTTGTGACTTTTGGCACCACATTTTCAACATGGGGTTCTTGTGACCCCACCTCATAAATTCAATCACTGTCATGTCATTATTCAGTCCCAAAAGGTGATTTTGCGGTCACTGTGTGGAATCACCTTTCAGGACCAATTAATGAAACAACAGTGTCACTGTTCATGATGTGGGCTCCCAAAAAGCCTATGTTGCAAATTTGGTGAAAAAAATTCCCCAAAATTACTGTGTTACGAGTGTGAATTGTACAGTTCCCATGCACACTTAAAAGTTCAAGAATGTTTAATATTTTTATTCCAGATTTTCAATATTGCCATTTTTTCACACCTCCTTATGCATAGTTCAGCTGTCATTTTCCATATCCTGCCCAAAATGTGTTTTCGCACATCTGGCATACAATGGCGTGATCACTGTGGGAAATCAATGTTTGGGACAGATTAATAAAATCACAGTGACACTGTTCATGAGTGGAGGTCCCAAAATGCCTATGTTGAAAATTTGGTGACAAACTTCCACAACATGACTATGTTACAAGCATACATTGCGCAGTTTCCACTCACTCATAACTTCGAGAATGTTTTATATTTTCACTTTAGACTTTCAACATTGCCATCTTTGCACACCTCCTTATGAACAGTACAGCTGTCATTTTTCACATCCTGCCCTAAATGTGGTTTCACATATGTGGCACACAGTGGTGTGGTGGCTGTGGGAAATCAACATTCGGGACAGATTAACAAAATCACAGTGCCACTGTTCGTGAGCAGAGGTCCCAAATGCTTTCATGAGGTGGGGTTACAAAAAAGTCATACTGAAAATTTGGAGTGCAAATACCAACAAATGCCCAGGGTGTTAGGGTTTCTGTCGGCTGTAATGCTCATGCCATTCCACTCCCACCCCCACCCTGCAACCACTGACAGGCATCAAGGTGTGCCTTGGACTCTTTGGTCCCGAAGTTCACCCCATTTTCCTATACTGCGCCCATCTCAATGTACTTCCTTATGGAATGGGGTGAGCGCAAGGCCCGACGACCCCAAGGCACAATGCGACACTTGTTAGAGTCTGCAAGGTAGGGTGAGGTGAAATGGAATGAGCATTATGGTTGACGACCCAAAGGCACACCTCAATGCCTGTCAGTCTCTGTAGGGTGGGGTGGGGTTGATGTCGGTTCCATACTTCACTGCCATTCCTATTATGTATCTCTAACTCCTGCACTACCAATGCCAGTGCCAACAAGACAACATTCAGCATTGACAAATGCTTGCTCCATATACCACATTCACATTGAAAAGGACACATTTTCATTCATCAGGTAATACCACATGCAGTACCTTTTTCTTAGTTTGGAGGTTAATACAGCCTCCACATGCATAATAAACAATAAGCCCCTCCCTCTTGCAGTGACCTCTCTAGATGGGAGCGCCATAAATAGTGTCAACCTGAGGGCAGCCAGCCCTATAGGAATATCTCAACAGGACACAGAGGGCTTCCCACAGGTATTTTCCATTCCATTTTATCCACTCTGTTATAATTTCCCTAGGCTTCTCTGAGTTGGCAAGGGAAATAGGAGAATGAGGGCGTGCTCCTCTTCTCCTTTATCCTGCCAGCTCAGTAAGCCCTCCCAATCAAGTGGCATTTACTTTTAATTACTCAAACCTTCATTTGTTTCCTTCTTCATTTTAATAAATAGCTTGGGGTTCAATACATAAAAAGGCCGGTCTACAACATTTATTATTAAGCCCTTCCTCTGGGAACTGGGACAACAACCTTATTTCTTTTATCTGATGGCTGCAATTGTCAGCAGTCGGGTAAAATTTTATTTTGGCCTTTCACTTTGGCTCTCTGCCAAAACATTTCATTTTGGCCATTCATTTTCTTATTTCCAGATGCTTTTCAGTCCTGTTTATACCCAGCAGGCGACTGTACAGAAGCAGGCACTACAGGAACATTCGCTAAGACACCGCGTAGTGCCTGCTTAGTTCTGGATCCTACCTCACAAAGTCCGAGGTATGCACTTATTTGGAGCATTTTTGTTTGCTGCAAACTGCAGCGGCTATGGATCTTCCTTAGTTTGGGCCACCATTCTACACCACAAAATGCAGTGCCCAGCATGGGAGCACTTAGCAGTATTTCCTTAGGGCAGAGAACTCTTACTTTTATTTCTTAAGTGCCAGTCTCATGCTTTCACTCTGCAAAGGCGTTTTTTTATTCTGCTCTATTACTCCTTTCGGGAGCACTCTGGATCAGGAGCAGCTCATAATCTGGGGACAAGAAACAAAAAGGGATAGCACAGGATTAGTTGGTGCTGTGGGCTGTCAGACCAACTGTGAAATTTAAGAGCGAGAGAGAGAAAATGAACAAAGGGAGAGATAGCAAAGGGGGAAAGGAATGGGGGGATTCAATCTCTTACACTAGTGTATTTATTTTAAGACAGGAGTCACTCTGACACACATCCCCTACATAAGAGGTCAACAGTTCTATCTATTGGCCATCACCCTACCAGCACCCTGGAAGGGTTGGAACTTCAGGCCACCCACACCAGAAGCTCTGCAACAGGGTTCCTTTAATAAACATAAGTATTGCCAACAATACATATCTAAACAGCAATACTCACAATACAATACCTTGGGGCTAATACAGTACTAGAAATTACCATAGTATCTACATACACAATCACCTAATTCATTATTTTATCTCAATACCATAACATGTAAAAGAGAAAGAAATACAAATTGCAGTTTAATGTTGTCTTCTGGCTTTCTCTAAACAAATATATCAGGGTGGCTATACAGTCCCACACCAAGACTTTCTCCAGGGTAAGTAATACCCTGTTCCAACCCCACCAGACACATTGGACCTACGCATGGGCCCCATACCTGGATCCCTCATGACTCTAATTCATTCACTTCTTATAGTACATGTTTATACATTTCTGCTATCCATTCCCATTTCATATTACATAATTTCCACATTTCTTTGATATACATACTGAAATCTGAAAGTAAACTTTTGACCCTCAAACCCTTGGTCATCCCATCCCTTGTGGGTCTCAACAGACACCTAAAGGTAGTCATGGAACCTGCCATGATAAATGCCAAACAGCCGGTTCTTAACTCCTAACACTTCTGGGGTTTCATTATAACCAGCATTTTTAATATACCATGGTCAGACATCTATTTGCCATCTAGAACCTTTCTCCCTGAGCAGGAGTTTCACCCTTTTCCAAGGGTGCAATTTCATGACCTTCATCCTTTGGGTCACTCCTTCCATACCTCATCCAGGTACCTCTACCTGTTTTTCCATAGAATAAGTCTTAAGATATGCTTCCACCTGCCTGTACATGCCTGGCCAATAAAAGTACAGGGTTATTAGTGCCACAACATCCCCATGGCTCAAGATGCCCCGAGTGACTGGAGTGTGCGTCCTCCATCACATTTTTGATATATGCCTCAGGCAACACTACCTAGGCATCCACTTGCTTGGTCTGGGGGTAGGGCCTCATATGGTATAGAACTCCTTTTCTTAGCTTGTACCACCATAACTGGTGTGTCCCCACTCCACAGTTTACCTAACTACCCTCCTGGACTTTAACATAATGACAGAACTGGGCAACATCAGGATCCCCAGCATGCAGTCTCTCCCCAGTCAGTACGCTGAGTACTGTCAATAGAATCAGTTGTAAACAAACAAGTCCCTTCAGCCTTAGCAGCTTCATCTGTTTTGATTGGAGTCTTTACCCCTGGTATCAAAGTGACAGACACAGTCCTACCTGGGGTCTCGTCTTCTCGTCCATTGTTCTCCACTAAGTAACAGTCCAGAAAAACAGGCAGTAAAGGAATATCCTGTGATGTCGGCTGCAAATGCTCCATCAGGGGGTTCCCCTCCATTGGAGCCAATGAATCCATCTCCTCCAATATCACCTACAAATCCTCCAGGTGGGACTTCTCTGTGCAGTGTCAGTCCACCTCCAGCCATCGCCCACTCATCCATCATATGAGTCGCATCAGGTTCTCCATCTGGCCATCTAATCCACCTTGACCCATCCATGGTTCTTCATCCATGGCAATATCACCAGCAGACACTGTACTTATTTCACCTGGCACCATTCATCTCTGCCTGTTATCATCGGTACCAGTTCTAGCATCAACTGACTGAACTCCCCCTGTTTCCTTGGATGTCTAATCAGATCCCATTGCCAACACCAGTGTAATGGGGTTTGGGATTAGGATAACACAAATCAGGCAGACCACAAGTCAGGTGCATAAAAAAAACACAGAAGTGCATTTATCATTTTATTTCAGAATCCAAATAAATAATAAAAAGAATACAGAAAGTAAAAATAAAAAAGTTAGTCAAGAAATCAGACAACTGTTTCACCTGAACAGTTTCTGAGGCTTTGTTTCACCCTATGATGAATCTTCAGCAAACTGTGTTAAAACTGTACACTACCAAAGGTCTTTCCCCTTCAACGGCCAGTATACAACTGACCTCCCTATCTAAATAATGTCCCTAGTGATGGGCTTTTTATACCCACCTAGGGATGACCTCACTGTCAGATGATCCACCCCCTTTTCTTATAATGAAAATAACATGCCTCAGTTTACCATTTTCCATATATCACATTCACAGTGAAAAGGGCATATTTTCATTCATAAGGTAATACCACATGCAATACCGTTTTCTTAGTTTGGAGGTTTAATACAGCCTCCACATACCTAATGGACAATAATGGGGCTAAGCCCAGCCCTCTGGCAGTGACCTCACCAGATGAGAGTGCCATAAGTAAGCAATAAGACACTCCAGGGTGTGTGTTAGACACTTTAACACATGGCTAGGAGGTGAAGAGAGGCACGAGGCCACCGGCCAAGTGCGTCCAGCCTCCTAGCCGTGTGTTAAAGTGTCTAACACACACCCTGGAGTGACTCATTGCACTTATGAAATGGCCACCTAAAGTACAGATGTATGTGTTAAGTAAAATATATAGCATTTAATAGTGAAAAATGTAAAAGTTTGTGTTAATTTTTAACAAAATAGTTCCTCCGCCTGTTTTTTTTTTTGAGTTGAAGACTTTTGAGCTATTTATGCTTTCGTATCTGTATTTTTCCCATTATGTAGTTGCCATGGTACCACCCCTCCACACCCCACCCAACTAGTAGCAATCCTACTGGGACCAATGTAAAGTTTCATCTTAAAAATTGAGAAATGACAGGGCTAAGGGATGGAAGTATTGAGCTGGTGGCAGGTCGCTCATTGAGAAGCACAGCGAGCAGGCAAAATAGGAAGAAATCTTGACTTTTTTCCTGTATTAAGCACTGCTAGCGAGCGTGCGGGCAGAACTGGAAGAAATCTTGATTTTGTTTTCACAGTTGTGCTTTGCATCTACAGAGTGCAATTTTACAAGAATTAAGTCACCATGGATTTTTATTAAGTGTTTACCCAACTAGCTGGAGAGCAAGCGAGCGACTGGGCTGGGAGACAGATCGCGGCACTTGCTGTTGGAAAGCAAGCGGGCTGGGAGACAGATCGCAGCACTTGCTGTTTTTTTGTTCCTGCTTTTCTACATGCATAACAGAAACCCTCAAAGACCAAGGTCAACTGAAAAGAGGTCAGATTTATTTTTTTTACAGTTAGGCTGGCACCACTTCTGGCTGAAACAAGATAGCTGCGCTTTGTTTTCTTAAGGTTCTGAATGGGCAGCATCATCCATATCAATGCCCACTGGGCAGTGTTGGACCTTCTTCCTGTGTGTTAGACACTTTAACATACAGGTAGTAGCCAATCACATTTCTTATATGTTAGGAGCCATTTCATAAATAGCGTCAACCTGAGGGCAGCCAGCCCTATAGGAATATCTCTGCAGGACACAGAGGGCTTCCTACGGGTATTTTCCATTCTATTTTATCCACTCTGTTATAATCCCCCTAGGCTTCTCTGAGTTGGCAAGGGGAACCAGAAAATGAGGGTGCACGCCTCTTCTCCTTTCTCCTGACAGCTCAGTAAGCCCTTCCAAACAAGAGGCATTTACTTTTAATTTATCAAACCTTCATTTGTTTCCTTCTTCATTTTATTAAACAGCTTGGGGTTCAATGCATAAATACATAAATAGCCCAAGCTGCAACATTTATTATTAAGTCCTTCCTCTGGGCACTGGGACAACAACCTTATTTTATTTATCCAACAGCTGCAATTGTCAGCCGTTGGGTAACATTTCATTTTGACCTTTCACTTTGGCTGTCTGCTGAACATTTTATTTTGGCCTTTCATTTGCTTATTTCAAGCCACTTTTCATTCCTTTTCATACCCAGCAGGTGGCTGCACAGGAGCAGGAACTACAGGAACATTCATTAAGACACCCTGTAGTGCCTGCTTGGCTCTGGATTCTACCTCGCAAAGAGCAAAGTGCACACTTATTTAGAGTGCTTTTCTATGCTGCAAACTGCGGTGGCTAAGCAGCTCCCTTGATTCAGGCAACCATTCTATGCCACAAAACACAGTGTGCAGCACGGGAGCTCTTATCAGTAGTCCCTTAGGGCAGAGAACTCTTACTTTCATTTCTTAAGTTCCAGTCTCACACTTTCACTCTGCAAAGGCAGCATTGTATTCTGCCCTGTCTCTCCTTTTGGGAGCACTCTGTATTGGGAGCAGCTCATAATCGGGGAACAAGAAGCAAAAAGGGATAGCACAGGATTAGTTGGTACTGTGGGTGGCCAGCCTAACAATGAAATTTAAGACAGAGAGAGAGAGACAAAATGAACAAAGGGAGAGATAACAAAGGGGAAAAGGAATGTGTGTGTGTGGGGGAGGGCGGAATTCAGTCTCTAATACTAGTGTATTTCTTTTAAGACAGAGGTCACCCTGTCACAGAGGCCTTACCAATGATCTATACAGTGGGAATATAACCTCCCTACTTCTGCTGGTTAAACTCTGCCTATACAACCCAGCATCCTGCTATTTCTTGCTGCTGCCTTGTTGCATTGTTTGGCCATCTTCAGTTCATCTGAGATGACAACACCCAGATTCCTCGCCTGCTTGTAGCTTGAAATGTTCTCTCTCCCTAGGTTGTACACTGCCCCTGGATTACTGTTTCCCATATACATAATCTTGCATTTTTTAACATTGAACCCTAGCTGCCACTCTTTAGACCAGTTTTCCAATCTTTTTAGGTCCCTCTGCATTTTATCCACCCCATCTGGAGTGTCCACCTTGTTGCAGATTTTTCTGTTGTCCACAAACAGGCAAACTTTCCCTTCTAGCCTTTCAGCAATGTCACTGATGAAGATGTTTAAGAGGATTGGGCCCAACACTGATTCTTGTGGAACTCCACTGGTCACCCTTTCCTCTGCAGAACATGTGCCATTTAACACCACCCTTTGAGTCGTATTGCCTAGCCAGTTCCCCACCCAACTCAGTATCTTGCCCCCTACACCCAGACTCCCTGGTTTATTTAGTAGCTTTCTATGTGGCACCATATCAAAAGCTTTGCTAGAATCCAGATATGCCGCATCCACAACTCTACCCTGATCCATCTCCCTGGTTACCCAGTTGAAGAATTCTATAAGATTAGTTTAGCATGATTTCCTCTTGGTGAAACCATGTTGTCTTGGATCTTGGAGACCATTTGCTGCCAGGTGGTCCACTATCCTTTCCTTCAGCAGTTTTTCCATTAATTTACATGCAGATGAGATTAGGATTACTGGCCTGTAGTTATCTGCCTCTTCCTTACTACCACTCTTATGTAGTGGAATCACATCTGCCATTCTCCAGTCTTCTGGCACCACCTCCATCTCCAATGATAGACTGAATAAAACTGCCAGTGGTGCCGGCAACACCTCCCTCAGCTCTCTCAGTACCCTATGGTGTACTCCATCTGAACCCATTGCCTTACCTATATTTATAGCTGTCAGTTCCCTGAGGAGTCTTTCCTCTGAGAATGGGCCAATGTCCACCTCCCTTCCCTTTGTGTCCCTCACCTTTAAAGATACGCTGTCCCCTTCCCCATTCTCAGTGAATACTGAACAGAAATATTCATTCAGTACTTCTGCCATGAGTACATCATCCTCCACTCACCCTCCTTCTCCATTTTTCACTCTGACAATAACCCCTCCTGATTTTTTATCGCTTATGTACCTAAAAAATGTTTAATCATTTTTTATTGAAATTGCCAACTTTTTCTCTGTTTGCTCTTTCCCTAACCTAACTGCCTTCCCCACTTCTCTCTGTTTTATCTGGTATCTATCTCTCTCTGTCTTCTTCACCCTGAATCTGCTTGTAAGTCTTGAAGGACAGCCTCTTAGCCCTAACCTTTTCAGCCACTTCTCCAGAGAACGATAGTGGCCTCCTTCTTCTCTTTCCTTTGTTAGCCATTTGACAAAGACTGTTGTTGCATCCTCAATGGCTGCCTTAATTGCCTTTCACTGCTCCCTTGCTGTTGACATAATTGCAACTCCCCATAAGGCTTCCCTCACTAAATCTTCCATTTTGCCATAGTCCACTCTTCTAAATTCTAGTGTTTTTGTCTTTCTTTGGCTTGTTTCATGTTCAGCTAATACATCAAACCATACTGTTTGGTGATCGCTGCTTCCCAGGTACTCCCTTACTGTAACCCTTCCCACATTCTCTCTGTTTCAAAGCACCAGATCCAGCACTGCCCCCTCCCTAGTAGAGACGCAGCTAATTATTAATCCACCCATGAAGTGGACGCGAAGTGCCCACTTTGTGTCCTCAGATCACAACGCGAAGTGGGACATGTAAATGCTCACTTCACGTTATTGTTGCCACTTTGCATTCTCATTATGCCTTAACACGAAATAAGGCAAAGTAAGAAGACAATAGGCACATCACGTAGCCTGCAGTACTGTAAGTCACATGCTTTAGCCAGGCAGGAAGAAAGTGACTCAGAGAAGCAGTTTCACTTTCTCCTTTGTATTTGTAGAGGGAAAAAGCAAAATTGTGAGTGGAGAGGAGTTTGCTTGGCTCTCGTTCCTTACTGCCAGAACCAACAATCAAACAGCTTTTTTAAAAGCTTTTTTATTTAGTGTTTGTATTGTCTAAGTGTTTTTTTTGGTTAGTGAATTTTTTTGTATAAATTTTGCTCTGCGTGTGTGACTGACTGGCTGAGTGTGTGTGTGTGTGTGTGTGTGTCCACTATCTGTGTGTGTGTGTGTGTGTGTGTCATCCCCTGGGCTCAGGAGGATAGAGGGTCACATTGGTAGAGAAGGCAAGTCACTGGCCCATGGGCGCATTAGAAGGGGAGGAGTGCAGACCCATGGGGGGGGTGGTCGTGTGATGTTGGACCACTCCAGACTCCTGCCCAGTGTTGCTTCCCCTGCATAAGCAACAGGAGCAGCAGCAGCACCACCAATGCCACCAGTGGCTGTTGCACGTCCACCTTCTCTGCCACTAGCACCACTACCACCACCACCATTAGCAGCAGCTGTTGGGGCTCCAGCAGCACCCCACCACCACCTCCACAGCCACAGAAGGTGGCCCTGGCAATTATGGGTGGTGGGGCTCATGCCCGACATGTGCATACTGTGTGTGGTTCCCCCCCGCAGCTCCCCAGTGTGGGAGTTTTTTAATTATGTGGGGGGTGACAGCACAGTGGTGGAGTGCCATGTGTGTGGTGTGCTGGTGCACCGTGGACCCCCTGGGACACATTTGGGAACCGGTGGCCAGTGCACCCACATGCTGAAACATCACAGGGCAGAGTGGCAGGCTGCCATGGAAGGGTCCAGGTGTCCACCTGCTGGACCTTCCATGGCAGTGTCCGAGAGTGCTGCTGGGGTGGAAGATGTGCCTTGCAGCAGTCACCGCTGTGGCAGGAGGTGGAGGGCTACTACATCAGCTGCTCTACCACCACCACCACCACTGCCACCACAGCCACCAGCACCACCCTGTCCACCACTGGCCCCACTACCTGTATTACCAGCTGCAGTGGACCCCAGCATAGTCCCTGCAAGCCAGTCTAACCTCAGCCTGGTGTGGGCAGCGTTAGAGGAAAACAATACGCATTTCAGTGCTTTGCAGCAGCAGGTTACAAGTGGAAGCACAGCAGCAAAACACTTTAGTGCACTCTGCTGGACCACCGGCATCCCATGACCATAGTAACTCAGCGTATTGTTTTGACCCCCATCCCCTACCCCATCCCAGTACTGTGTTGTACTTTTTTTGTGTTTTTTATTTGTTATTATTAAATCATACACATTTTCCCTTCCAAGGGAATCTTTCTTGCACCACATAGTGCAATGCATTTTTTTGAAAACCAGGCGTAAATGCATTACAGTGAGTCATGTGACGGAGGCATTCCCATTCTTTTTTTTTTTGTATTTAATGTACTTTATTATAATTTTCAAATAAGTGTAAGCTGGTGACAAATGACAAGCATGTTACGCAATCTTTGAAACAGCAATTAGAATGCGTATATAACAGAATAATACAAATCATAGTCTGCAGCTTACCAACTCCCCCTTCCATACCCTCCCCCCTTCCCCTCATATCCCCCAGTCTGCCACCAAAATAGTAGATTCAAACCTTACATATAAAAGATTGTCCAATCTACTGGAATACCACTATACCAAGTAATCGATCTCCCCCAGCTCATTAATTACTTATTAGCAGAGTATAGAGAGGCTCCTATCTCTTTACATATTTCTTGGTATTATTGGACAATTTAGCAATCGTGTACTCTGCTTGCAGGGCAAACATTATTTCATGAAACCATTCTAGATAAGTGGGGGGCAACAGCTTCCTTCCACCTTCTTAATATGACATTTTTCACACATGTCAATATCAGGGCCATGTGGGCTCTCTGATTGCCCCCAGGTATTAGTGTGTATTCTCCAATAAGACATATTTCAATTCGAAAGAAACCCTGTCAAAGCCAGCAAAGGATTTAACCTGCTCTCTATACTTCACCAGAAGGTAATTATTTTCTCACAAGACCACAACGTGTGAATCATATCAGCAGCCTCTTGTTGGCATCTAGGGCAATGGCTATTGTGCAGGAGACCAATTCAGTGTAGTTTGAGTGGGGAATAATATAAGTTATGAATTATGCGAAACTGCATATATCTATATTTATCCCATTTGATGTACTTATATAGATGCGTCCAAACAAGAGACCAGTCTATAGAACTGGTGAGGGTCTGGGAAATCTTTTTCCATTGAGTATAACTATGGTTAACCACTGATTCAACCGTTGATCTAAGAAAATCATAAGAAAATGATATTACATGAGAAAGAGGGATGGTATCTAAATATGGGGTTAACTTCTTAGAAAAAGAGTCATGCCATAACCTTGCCCCAAGGTGCTGCCTTAATGAATGTGCTAACTGCAAATATTTAAAAATTGCATTTTTCTCCCAGTGAAACAGAGAGCAGCCTTCCTGAAAAGAGATCATTTTTTGGTCAAAGACTAGCTGTTCGACCCTCTCCACACCTATCTAGGGCCAGAATATCTGGGCTTTTATTGGTTTGCCAGCAATATGGAAATTGGGATTGCCGAATATAGGTTGGGCTATGTCCTTCACTCTTTCTGTTTTAAGGAAGACGCTGAGTTGTTGCTGAGTCTGGATCAAAGAGTATAAAGGGGTGTCTCACAAGGTTTTAGGAAGCTTTCTTAATGGAATAAATGGTAGGGCTTCCGGCTCCAACCCTGTGTCCAGACAAAGGTCTTGTTCAATCCTGACCCAGGAAGATAAATGTCTTGACTGGGCCGTAACCAGCATCGAACTCGAGCCAGATGTATTGCCAGGTAGTATATATAGAAGTTGGGGACCTGTAAGCCACCCTCTAGTTTATTCTTTGCTAATTTTAGATAACTTCTTCTCGCCTTTTTGTTTAGCCACATAAATTTACTCAAGATACCATGCAACCGAACCATGAGTGTGGTAATGTTTGGTTCAACATTTGAAGTGGGTATAATAACCGTGGCAATACATTCATTTTAATAACATTCACTCGCCCCCAAAGAGTTAATGGTAGTTTAGACCACCGTTTGAAATCCTCCATTAGATTATGAACCAAGTTGTCCAAGTTAAGTTGTCGCATAACTTTTAGAGAGGGGTGAATGTAAATGCCAAGATACTTCGTCTTTCCCGGGTTCCATTGTATCCCCAGATGTGTCACATCTGCTTTCATTGTATATTTATTTAAAGAAAGGATTTCAGTTTTGTCCCGATTTAACTTGTAGTTTGAGAAGGTTTCAAAGTGTGTTATAATCTGGAACAACTTGGAGAGAGATTGCCCAGGATCAGTAATATGTAGCAACAGGTCATCTGCATATGCAGAGACCTTGTATTACTGATGACCTTCTCGAATACCCCTAACCATTGTAGAAAGATTAATCTTTCTAATAAGAGGTTCTAAATATAAATTAAATAAGTAAGGTGACAGGGGACAACCTTGCCGTGTGCCTTGTGTCCGGGTAAATGAGCGAAACATGATACCGTTGCATTGTATTCTGGCTGATGGAGTGGTATATAGTATTTTAATCCATTTTATAAATTCCTGGGGTATTCGGTATCAGGGGAGTAAAAGGAAAAGGTATTCCCATGAAACTCTATCGAACACCTTTTCCGCGTCCAGGGACACCAGAGCAGCAGAGATGTCCGAGTCCCTGGACACGGAAAGGAGATATGCCAGTTTTCTAAGATGGTCTGAGGAGAGTCTGTTTTTAACAAAGCCTACTTGTTCAGGGCTAATAAGATGTTCCCACACCTGGGCAAGTCTTGACAAGAGAATTTTGCCTAAAATCTTAAAGTCCACATTAATAAGGGAAATCGGTCTGTAGTTGAACATTCTAAGGGGGTCTCTATTAGGTTTTGGAATAAGAACTGTAGTGGCTGATGATAATGAAGAGTCCGACAGACCATTTTGGAATAGATAATTAAATGTATCGAATAATATGGGGGCAATGGTATCCTTGAGGGCCTTGTAAAAATTGGTTGTGAAGCCATCCGGCCCAGGTGACTTGTCGATTGCAAGGGAATCAATAGCATCACAGACTTCGGATATAACAATGGTGCGTTTTAATAAGTCTACTTGAGAGTCAGATAAAACAGGGAGTGTAATTTCTTGAAAGAATGATTCCATCTGACACGAGAGATGATGATTGGGGGGCTGTGTAAACTGCTGGTAGTATTCTTGAAAGGCGTTTACAATGTTTAAAGGCGAGTTAAGAAGAGTACCTGAAAGGGAATAAACCGATGGAATTATTCTCTCAGCCAATTGAGTATGTAAACGTAAGGCTAATAATTTGCCCGCTTTCTCACCTTGATCAAAATATTTAATCTTTGAGCGTACAACCATAAGCTCCGCTTTTTCAGTAAGTAGTTTATTGTATTGGGCCCGAAGAGATTCCAGTTTAACCCAATCCCCATCCGGGGATGATGGGGAAAGGGAATTTTCTAACTCAGAGATCTGACGTAGTTTTAAAGACAATTCCACATTCTTTTGCTTTTTACGTATGGTTGATAGAAGGACTATTTCACCCCTCAGAGCACATTTGTGGGAGCCCCACAACATGTCTTTTTTGGACACGGAAGTGGTATTGTTCTCCATATATATATTGATAAAATCTCGTAATGCACAAACATGTTTGTCCGAATTTAGGATCTGGTTGTTGAATCTCCAGGTTCGTTCCTTGTGAATATTTGGGAAAAAGTTGACTTGGAGGTAAGCCAGGTGGTGGTCTGAAATAGCCTGAGTTGAGTAGTATACTGCGGAAACCCCTGAGTTGCAATCCGCAGATAAGATAAAGTAATCTATATGGGAAGAAGTGTTATGGGGTATAGAATGAAAAGAGTATTCCCTCTCCTCTGGGTTTGCAGTCCTCCAGGGATCAATTAGTCCCAAGGAGGAGCTTAATTCGTGTAAAGCTCTCTGACTGGGAGATGAACGTGGCCTGGTGGGCCCCGATCTATCTAATGTGTTTGAGAGCACTGTGTTCCAATCACCCCCAAGTAGGATTGGCAGCTTAATCCAAGGAGCCAATATGGACATAATGGAGGTAAAAAATTGTGGGTCATCTGAGTTCGGGCCATAGACCGAGCACAGTATGACTTCTGTATGAATCAACAGGCCTCTCACTATGACATATCTACCTTTGGGATCTACTATGGATTGTAGTAGTTGAAAGGGCACCCTACGGGCAATGAGGATGGCAACACCACATTTCTTAGTTTCTTTGCCCGCACCGTATACTTGCCCTACCCAATTTCTATGAAAGTAATATGAGTTTATAGATCTAAGGTGTGTCTCTTGCAGAAAGGCTAGTCAATCTGTAAGATTTTAAGGTGAACTAAAATTTTGGAGCATTTAGCGAGGGAGTGTGCCCCTTTGATGTTCCAAGATCCATATCTAAACCCCATTGTGGATCTTATTTAAGGATGCTAAGCAGATAAAGATTAGCCAGGTAAACATCCTAAGATAACAATGGTACATTAAGTCAATATGGCAGTCCTTGGTGGCAGAAAACCCAGACCCCAGTATCCTGCCCCGCCTCCCCCCCATGTATCCCCCACACATCGTAAGAAGCAGAAATTGAACCATAGAAACATAGATACATCCAATAATATAGATCAAAATCACTAGTCCCATCAACCCGTTGAAAATAAAGATTGCTAAATGTGCTAGGTATTTGACACACATATGCCATGTATAAACATAGTTCTAACAGGTAACAACACGAAGGGTTGAATCTGACTGTGATATTCTCCCCTACAGGTCTGTAGCACATGATGCGCTGTTAGTGTGCCGGTTGCTGACTGGCCACCCCCCCCCGAACACCAGTCTCCCCCTTTAAGAGATTAGATTATTCACCAAATCTGTCCTGAACACCCTAATACAAAAATAAACCAACATAATGTGATGAAATCAAATACAAAGCTTTAATTTGGCAAGAAATTATAATAGACCGGTACTTGCACGGGATGTATAGCTCCACATACACAAACCTGACACCTGGTTATATTGGCTCACCATAACAGATAATTTACGTGCAATGGCTGAAGCAAGTCTTGATAAAAAAAACAAAGGGGTCTTCCCCACTTAATCTCGGGCTCGCCATGCGCAGGTAGACCTGGGGTAAGTAAACTGAGCAATAGGAAGTTCTGTTACCCCATTAAATTGCATCAGTCCCAAAATTAACAACAAAATAAGATAAAATACACGGGAGCATCAGAAGAGTCATTACAAATACAGCCTTCCCTGACAGAGATAGAAGTCCATCTTACAGTCAGTCCAGAGGTCCATGATTTCAGAAGAAAAAAAGGAAGACAAACAAATGGTAGAAATTCTTCGGGGGCGCGATATCCTCTTGGACTTACATGTGAAGAGCAGGGCAAAGAGTTCGAGTCCTGCTGCTCCTCCCCTTGTAATGTTCAGCATTAAATTCCCACATGCCATCGTGTTGTTGGTGATTCGGATATTCCCTCTAAAGCTATCCTTCCATTCATCTGATAGGTCCTTTGAGGTTCACAGACACTGATCTGCAGAAATCTTTTATGAGAATGGAGAGACCCTTCCTTCTCACTTGGTCAGTACTCGCTCCGGTTCCCGAAATAGCTAGACCAAGCTTTAGTATTTCTGTAAAGCCTCATTAACCACCATAAATCTATGAGTTAGAAGAGGGAAATAAAATAAAGTGCGAATTGCAAATTGAAGGACCGTTACCCATGTTCTGGTCCCTGATAGAGTTGAAAATTATAGCCAGGGTTAATGCATGGTCTAATACTTAAGGAAGGAGCCGCATGTTAAAATTATCGATTCACGGGGCTTGCTAGCCTATGCTTAAAATATGACGGGGACGAGGGTTCAAGACCTGCTGTATGATTAACTACATCTTCATTCAGTAGCTCCTTGAGTGATAATCCTACTTCAATCGTTGGTGATCCAAGACACAAGACGTATCTTCAATTCTTGAGGATTTCAACGGGCCACAAAAAGATCAGGTAGGAGGGATTGCAGAGTCGGAAGTGCTTGCAGGGCGCTTTCGAAGTTGTGCCATGAGCCAGCAACGTTTACAGAGAGGCGCGATGGGTATAAAACTCTGAATTGGATCCCCGCTGCTATTAGTTTCGTGACTATAGAGTGGTATTCTTCCCATCTCTGTCTAATGGTGGCTGGTAAGTCCTGCGTGAAACGAAGTTGCCGACCCTCCCACAAAACTTGATGTGACTCTTTGGTCTGCTTCAGCACATGCCATTTGTCTTGATAATTCAGGAATTTGATAATAAGTGGTTGAGGAGGTTTCCCAGCTTCGGGTTTGGGGCGCAAGGAGCGGTGTGCCTGTTCGATTACGTATGTAGAATTGTTAGGTGATGGCCCCTCAACTTTAGTTAACAATTTTTGTAAGAAAGTGATGGGCATTGCACCTTCCACGTCCTCTGGCAGACCGATTATAAGAATATTATTTTGTCTACTTCTGCCTTCTAAGTCTTCAAGTTTGGAATCTATTTTCTGTTGTTTCAATTTGATGTTTACGATGTCATTTTCAGTCGCCATTACCCGCTTTTCTATAGATGTTATACGAGCCGAATTATCTGATATGGCTCTCTTAGTTTCTACCAGGTCGCCTCTGAGAGATTTTAGCTCCGAGGTCAGCTTTTGCAGAGCGGATTTAAAAGGCTGGAGCTCTTCAATGAACCTTTTTTCAGTTAGTGGAGCATTTGGTTGTGTATTGGTGACACCGCTAGCAGGCTTATGTATAGCACCCAGTTGGGATTTCAATCTCTTCGGCCCTTTTTCCGGCATAGACGGAGGTGTGTGAAGTGGAAGGGCCTGTCTCATTTCGGCCTCCATTGTAGATTTAGGCCAGGACACCCCTTTGCTGAAGCGTTTCGTGGTTCTCCGGTGATTTCCAAAATATCTTCCGGTAATGATGAGATGGTGAGTCAGACTAACAATAACCACTTTTTCAGCTGGTTAAAAAGTTTAAAGATTTGCCAGGTTGTGGTGAAAACGGCACTCCGGGAGAGAGGTGAACAGCCGAGCTGCTTCCACTACAGTGCCATTACGTGACTCAAGGCATTCCCATTCTGAAAATCTGTCCACATTCTGCCTCCCTTCTCAGCAACGTTAGGACGTGATGGCAGGGAGAGAGCTTGTGCGTGCTCCTTACAGTGAATATCCAATTGTCTGGCAGGTTTCTGAATGTTTCTTTATGTTATAATGGTCAGTTTGTGGTGAATGTGTGGCCACGTCTCCATTCAGAAGAGCCTTGTTAGTGGAAACATCCCACATTGCACCACAAAGTGAACCTTATAACATTAGGAAACATTGCTTGGGATAGCTGCTGGACATTCAGTATAGTGGAGCATGCACCTGCGCTCCCCCTGGCATCATGTCGTAACGTTGCTGAGAAAGTGTGGCACAAATGTGGGTTGCTTTTCAGATTGTTAATTCCTCCGTCATGTGACTCTCTGTAATGAAATTATGGGTGGTTTCCACAGACATATACTGCATTCTGTGGAGCATGAAATATTCCAGTGGTAGTAATGCCCCCACACATTAGTTTATGTGTATCACCATAGCTATGTAATGTGGTGACTATCTGTAAAGCAGCAGTGCAACAATCTGTTGATAACTCTGACCTATATTTTTTAATGCTATGCTACAACTTCCTTTACTTACATCCCAACTGACTGGAATGATACGATAATTTGAAGTAGTTGAGTGTGCTGTGCTACCTTTTTTCATGTGTGAAATAATGAAAGGAGCATTCCTTTTAAATTAGTGCTGCTGACAGCGACCAGGTCTTTGTCATTGTTTTTATCTGCTTTTCTCCATCACATCAAGTAGTAGTCATGTATCACTTCTGTTGTTAATTAACAGTTATGCATCAGTCAGTGTTTTATATGACACCATGGAACAATAGTTATTGAAAAGCAGCTGCAAATAAATACAAAGCTGGTCAGAACAATATTGGAAGACGTGCTCATTTTGTTTTCATACATGAAAAAAAGTAGGAGTAAGAGAAGCAGACATAAATTGTGAGAAGAATCATATCATTCAAGTCACTGACGACTCGGACGTAAGTAGTGGTTGCTGTGGCAATGTAAAGTAGCATAAAAAAGTACAGTTCAGAACTATGAGGACATTCTCGCAATGCTGCTTTAATTGTAAAAATGTCAGTATGACATCATGACTATGACCTCACAGCAACAATCACAGAACACACAAAAGTGGCACAGAGTCCCCAGATTTTTTCTGCATGCCCAGAATGCATCCTTCTTGTGTGCAGAAAATTGACAAGTGGTAACAAAGTGAAATGAGACTGTTTCAGCACATACAAAGTCCCCCAGAATTAATGGCGCACTCAGTCATGCACATAAAAGTGGCACAGAGTCCCCAGATTTTTTCTGCAGGCCCAGGATGCATCCTCCTTGTGTGCAGAAAATTGACAAGTGCTAACGAAGTGAAATGAGACTGTTTTGTGCCAGACTATTTCACCAAACGAAATGTGATCATCTCAACTGGATTGAAAAGGTGCCCTCTGGCTGTACACTATTGGTAGCCTTGGTGAGTATATATATATGGCTGTGTATTTTGTAGGTGATGAGGAGGGGGGGTTGAACTTGACATGGACATGTACTCATGCTATTGTACTTCATCACACAGGTGACACAGAAGCTGTTGGTGTGCACATTCCAGTGCTCAATGAGAATGTTTTGCACTGAAATTGGAAACGGATAACTCTCAAGCACATGAAGGTAAGTATTTTTTTGGGGGATCATATTTTCAGGTTTGGCTGTAACGGTTTCTTATTTTTTTACTTATTCACAGATTTCATCAAATCATCAGCATCCTTCTGGAGTCCGGTTGTTAGTGATGGTCATGGTCATCTAATGAAACGACTTCTGCGTGTTGCATGTGTGCCCAAGCTCAGGGGAAGGGTGTGCCTGACGTTGAAGAACTTTTTGGGATAATGCCACTATGACAAAACAACAAAGTATCTAGAATTTTCCTAAAAAAAGAAATGAATGACTTCTTACAAGTTACCACTTCATTGTTATGTGTTCTTCCCTGGTTCTCAAATCTCAATCCCTATTGTTAAGTTACATTTCAGAGACACATCTTGTCAACTAGCACAACCTGTTGTGTGCAATATTTGAAGCAGTCTTTACAAAACAATGAAACGGATGAAATAGAATCTTCATACTTACCAGAATGGATTTCACATGGATATTACATCGGTTTCCCTCTGTACGGTACAGCTACAGCATCTTTCCCAAGTATTAGCAATGGGGCCTGTTTTTGTTCCCCTGTAAAATAAAAAAAAGAAGTGTACTGTATGTGTTTTGCCACTATGGCTCTGAAAACTACAGAAAACAAAACATACAACTTAAGGAAGTGAGGCAGCATAACAAACATGAGTGCACATAGTCACTTTATGGTTTAAATATTAAGAAGCTGGTGGTGGTGCACTGGTGGAGTGGTGGTCCGTGGAGGGCATACAGACTCATGGTGGCAGACTTGGATAACATCATTCCTGGTGGTGGTAGTCCATGGGGGGCATACAGACTCATGGTGGCAGACTTGGATAACATCAGTCCCAGTGGTGGTGGTGGTGGTCCGTGGGGGGCATACAGACTCATGGTGGCAAACTTGGATAACATCAGTCCGATGGTGGTGGTCCATGGGGGGCATACAGACTCATGGTGGCAGACTTGGATAACATCAGTCCCAGTGGTGGTGGTGGTGGTTCATGGGGGGCATACAGACTCATGGTGGCAGACTTGGATAACATCAGTCCCCATGGTGGTGGTGGTCCATGGGGGGCATACAGACTCATGGTAGCAGACTTGGATAACATCAGTCCCGGTGGTGGTGGTCCATGGGGGGCATAGAGACTCGTGGTGGCAGACTAGGATTACATCAGTCCTGGTGGTGGTGGTCCGGGGGGGCATACAGACTCATGGTGGCAGACTTGGATAACATCAGTCCTGGTGGTGGTGGTGGTCCATGGGGGGGCATAGAGACTTGTGGTGGCAGATTCAGATTACATCAGTCCCGGTGGTGGTGGGGGTCCGTGGGGGACATACAGACTCATGGTGGCAGACTTGGATAACATCAGTCCCGGTGGTGGTGGTGGTCCCTGGGGAGCATACAGACTCATGGTGGCAGACTAAGATTACATCAGTCCCGGTGGTGGTGGTGGTGGAGGTCCAGGGTGGGGGGGGGTTGCACACCACCTTTTAAATGCTACACTTAAAACCTACCAACATTAATTACATCATCATCCTCATAAAGAAAACTGCCCTCACAGTCAATGTCTGAAGTCTGACCACTAGGAAATTCTTTCTCCATTGTGTCATCATCTACGTCAGTGGTGGGCCATTTCAGGCAGCCACTGCCAGTGCCACCAGGATGCTTCATTTCCACATCAGTAAGACCACCATGAGTCATCCGGGGTATGAATACCGAGGTTGCAGTCGGTGCTGGTATGTGCCTCTCATTCATTTTAATGAATGTTAGCAAACTAACATTTGCAGGAGACAGGTTTGTCCGACGATCCCTGACTATTGCACCTGCTAAGCGGAGTACCATCTCAACACTTAACTGGAGGGTGGGCATGTGAGGTACTTCACTGCCACTGCAGTCAGCTCTGGCCATTCACTGACCTTTCCACTCCAGTACAAAAGAGGATATTCACTTATTGTCAGATGCCTGTTTTCAGACAAATATAACTCAACCATTCTCTGTGCCGCGCTAAGTCCAATTGTTGATGCATCAGCCTGTTCTCCAGAATCATTTATTTCACAAATACCCACTTGGGACAAAGCCTCCCAAAGTGGGTTGATGCCACCCACTTTGGATGACAGACCATCTGGAACTACAGTCCCCTTACCCTTGCATGATATGCTTGATGGTCCTCCAGCTACACCTTCAGCTGGATTATGCTGTTGAGGTTTGCTTACCTTGGCATGTGAGTTCTGTGCCCCATGAACCAAGCGCACCAGTTGACCACTGATATTTTTTACATGTTCAGGCCCTCCCTCCAGTACTGATGCAATTCCACATTTGTATCATGGGTCCAGCATTGTTGCCATGACAAAGTTGTCACTACGCTGAATGCTCACAATGTGACGATTCTGGTTGAATACTGTCAGCATGTGTTGCAGCAACATACTGCTACCACCATCTCTGGCAACATCTAGGCTATGCTGTACATTCAGCAATATCTGCCTCAGCACCCACAGCAGTGGAATTGATTGGTTAATGGAGGCAGACTCGCCACTCACTGCCTGTGTGGCATGTTCAAAAGGCAGCAAAATTGTTTTTACAGAGTCCATGAGGTGCCACTGTTCAGTCGTCATAGATATGGAGGCCCCGGAACTGTCACTGCTACTGTGCATAACAAGATATTCTGAGATGGCTTTGTATTGTTCATACAACCTCTCTGCCATGTATAACGTGGAGTTGCATCGGGTGACAACTTCCAGCTTCAAGCGGTGCTGAGGCAGGCTGTTTTGTATCTGCAACTGCCATAGTTGGTCACAGGCCTTTCCAGATCTTGAAAAGTGAGAGCAGATACGTCGTGCAATGGTCAGCATTTCCTTTATGTCAGGGTGATGCAGAAACTCCAGAACCACAAGATTTAAACAGTGGGCCATGCATGGAACACGAAAAAAAACACTATTCGTGATGCATTTCACCACATTTGACCCATTGTCACTTGCTATGAACCCAGCTCACAGGGACATAGGGTTTAGCCATCTGTCAATTTCAGTCAGTACCATGTCCAACATGTTCTCACCAGTGTATGAATAGGTCACACTGTGCATAGCAATTGTTGCATGCTGGTGAATTCCAGGAAGATTGCTACCGTGACAATCCACCTTACTGCACTAATTATTCACACTGCCAACATCACAAACAACCCCCAGCACCTGCGCCCAGTGTGCAGTTATACACAGATATGAACTCCCTGCTGTTTTGCCACTTGTCCACATATCCATACTTAAATGGATGAATGGAGAGGAGGAATGTTGAAGGGCATGTCTTACTAAGTCGGAGACAGTGCAGAACAACTTGGGAACAGCACGGGTAGAAAAGTATGTCCTGGATGGGACTTTCCATTTTGGACAGGCATGTAGAGCAAACTGCCGGAACCCAGAATTCTCCACAAAGGAGAAGGACAAAAGATCAATTGCCAGCATTTCCGCTACAGCAGCATTAAGTTCACATGACACTGTATGATTGGGGGGTACTTCAGCTTATGCGCAAAAACACTCTGTAACGTGAGCTGACAAACGTTTTACACGGGGTGTGTTGTTGGTCACAAATGGTTGTGCTCTGTGATGAATGGCATTGACAGGGGTGGACATTTGATAAAGACGGTTGCACAGACGATGATGACAAACCCAGAAATGATGTTATTTTGCCAGATTTGCCAACCAGGGTTGATGTATCACTTGCACTATACATACTGCATTCACCATCACCACCACCACTACCACCACCACCACCACAAAAACTGTTAGTCTCACCAGCACTGGACAACATTTCAAAGTCATTATGGTCCTCCACCTCATCATGCCTGTAGTAATCCTCTGCTGTTATTACCGCACTACTGCAAACATTTAATTTCCTACTGGGTTTAACAGTCATGGAAGGGGATAACATGCTGGCTATGGTTGCCGGTGACACGGGTGAACGCCCAACTGTGGTGTTAGCTGCCACCTTGTGCTGGGTCCACAGAGCCAAGTGCCTATTCTTAAGATGCGTATGCTGTCCTCCAGTCCCAAGATGGCTCCCCTTTTTACCTCAACTCACACACACATGGCAAGCCTGGCAGATTGCAACTGAATCATCATTTCCATCTTGAACAAAAAAATCCCAAACAAGGGAGCATGATGCTCTGCTTTTAACATGTCCATGATGATGTGGCTTATTTAAGTCTGTTATTTTAAACACTGAAGTGGTGGGGCACGCGATGATTCGGGCACTGCACACCTGGACTGCAAATGAACACCACGACTACCTATCATACTGATTACTAGGTTGTCATCATCATCATCAACTAAAACTGGTATATCACAAATTTTTACGGGGGGGGGGGATTCCTGCAAACAGACTCAGACACAGCCACTTTTAATTTCTTTTTCTCCGGTTCCCAACTGGGGTCAACGTCACTCTCACACACATCCACATGTTCTCCTTGGATGCTAGCATGTGGACTGCATGTTGCAACAACAGCAACATCATCATCATCAGCATCATCACATTCATCATCAGCATCTACGCCACCATCACCTGATATTTTTTCACCACACTGTGAATCACTGCATAGAAAATGCGTGACATTAAGTGCCACGGTGGTCGGAATATCATGTTTACTATCGTTGACATGATCATCAGGATCCTCAGGTTCAGTTAATGGGATGTTACTAGAAAGTATGACATCAGTTATGCTGTCATCACTCACTTGCACTGCTTCACACTCAATATGTTTGGATACGGTACACTGGTTGGAATTAGAACTTGATGCAACAATGCTAACACTACCTCCACCACCACTAACACCAGTAACACTAACACCACCAGCAGGGAAAACATCATCTCCTCCAACTATGAGTGAAGCTACTGATTGGGCTGTAAAAAACATTGCAGGAGAAATACCTTTTCTCACATCAGCAATGCACTTTTCTGTCCGCATACTACTACCACACCCACAGACCCTCTTACTGCCAACATTGCCATGGACAGAAACAGCTTTGCTTGCACATCTTTTTGAAGCATTTTGGGGGATCAACCACAAATATTATTACCAGATTCAGATTTTGATACATTCACTTTCTGACTGGAGGGATGCTGGCTGGATGTGAAACAAAATAAAGAACTGTGGCTTCAGCAACAGATAAGAGACTACTGTGACACTGTCACGGAATTAAAGCAACTTCAATAACCAGTGATACTGATGGGGTCACAAACTCACAAAAACAATCCAGTCTGATAAAAAAAACCTTTTGAATGTGGGGGTGGGGGGGCACTGAATACAGATAGTGCTGATTTTTACAGCACTACAATACAACAGCAAAACTAACAACAGAGAACACGATGGCAGTACAAAATCAGGCAGCCGAAGTGGATAGTAAGTTCACACTGCTGCGCTTAGTTGCACTTACACTAGTCTGTGTCACAAATTTTAAAAGGTGTATTATATTTGATGCACCCAACACTGCACACACAACACAGAACAATTTGTGTACAATGCTCAACGAGGAATTCGGCGCAAATGCAAAAGTTCAGTGTACTGCCAAGTAATGTAAATTTCTAATTTAAACAACCTGACCTTATGAAATGCTGCACCACATACACACAATAAACAGCAAGAAAATTTCTACTATTACTAACAATTGTACTGTGTACATTAACCCAGTCAGTTACATAACAAAAATATAACCAAAAAACAAAGAAATCAATAGTTCTTCAACTTAAATATACCTACACACAGATATGCCCCTCCCCCACACAGCACACTTTCACTGTCTTTCACCACACACACACTTAATGTTGTAAATTAACATTCAAAGTCCAACACAAACAAAAATGCTCGATGATGTGAGCACAGAAGGGTTTCCTACAATCGATGAACTACAGTTGGATCCCCCCAAAAAAGCAAAAATGCTTTTTGAACAGCTTTTACAAGATTCCTACAGACAGCTATCAGAGCACACTGTCTCCTACTCCTTCATACTCATACTACCCTGAACTGAGGCTGTGAAGATCAATATAGAGCCCATGTGACCTGAACTCCCATGAATCACTGCAAAATCTGCCTTTGGAGCTCAAAAACAAGGCGAAATGAGGTGAAGTGAACTTCCACCAATGCACTTCGCATTAAAGATTGAATGAATAGTGACCAGGGAAGGTGGAGTAACATGAAGTCGCTGTTTGCAATAGACTTCGCATTCCCAATTATGACACAAAGTAATCCGCTTCACCTTGAGGAGCACTCCGCGAATCCGCCTTTGCTCCATGAAATGCTTCGCTGAGCGGATTGAGTCCACTTCGCCCACCACTACTCCCTAGTTAGGTCCATGACTAACTGGTTTAGTAATGCCTCATTAAGGATTTCACAGAAATTTCTACTCCTAGCCATAGTGGCTGTGTGTAGACTCCAGTCCACATCTGGGTGACTGAAATCTCCAACTATCAACACCTAACATAGAAACATAGAAACATAGACTTTGATGACAGATAAGAACCACTTGGCCCACCCAGTCTGCACATTACCCTACCTACTGGATAAGCTGCAGATCCTAGCTAACCAACAGCAGACTTCTTCCTTCCACCCTCCAGAATTGCCTTATATCTGTCCCATTCATTCTTAAATTCCCCCAATGTTTTTGACCCCACAACCTCCTCAGGAAGGTTGTTCCATGCATCCACCACCCTCTCCATGAAAAAATACTTACTTGTATTTCCCTTGAGCTGTCCGCCCTCTATCTTCAAATTGTGCCCCCTTGTTCTTGCACATCTCTTTTTCTGAAGTTGCTACCTCCTGGACTTTGTTGATTTCCTTAAGGTACTTGAAAGTTTCTATCACTTCCCCCCCTCTCCCCATCCTTTCCTCGCGGATATACATATTAAGCTCCTTTTGTCTCTCTTCGTATGGCTTCTGGTGCAGACCCTGCAACATTTTAGTTGCCCTCCTGTGGATTGCCTCCATACTGTCTATGTGCTTGCAGAGATGGGGTCTCCAGAATTGCACGCAGTACTTAAGGTAGGGTCTCACCAACTGTCTGTACAGAGGAATTACAACTTCCTGTTTTCAACTGGTGATGCCTCTTCCTATACAGCCCAGTATCCCCCCAACCCTCCTTACTGCCATCTCACATTGCTTGCTTACCTTTATGCCATCTGATAGGACTACCCCCATGTCCCTTTCCATTTATATTGTTGTTAGTACCTCCCCCTCCCCACTGTGTACTCTTTCCTTGGGTTTTTGTTCATTAGGTGCATTACTTTGCATGTCTTTGCATTGAGTCTTGAATTTAAGGAGGCAGTATAGCTCAGTGGTTTAAGGCTCTGAGCTGCAAACCTGGAGACCTGGGTTTGAATCCCACAGCCCCTATTTGCATACTGTATGACCCTGAGCAAGACACTTAACTTCCTTCTGCTCCCAGGTTGCACCTGTAAACAAGATTTCAGCTTAGTGAGTCTCTCCTGGTAAAAGAAAACAAACAAAAAAAAGAATCTAAGCTGCCATACTTTTGACCATTCCTCCAGCCTTGCCAAGTCCCTTCTCATCCTTTCCACCCCCCTGTTGCAGATCTTTGTGTTGTCTGCAAAGAGGCATACTTTTCCTTCCAGTTCCTCCACAATGACACTTTTAAAGACATTAAAAAGGACTGGACCCAATACAGAACCCTGCGGTACACCACTAGTAACCCCCCCCTTTCTTCAGCATGCACTCCATTTACTATTACCCTCTGTGTCCAGCCAATTATGTCCAGGCTACCACTCTGGGACCTACTCCCAGGCTGGCTAATTTGTTTATTAATCTTTTGTGTGGGACTGTGTGAAATGCCTTGCTAAAGTCTAGGTAGGCTGTGTCCACAGCCCCTCCCTGGTCTACTACTTTGGTCACTCAGTCAAAGAAATCTATTAGATTCGTCTGACATAACCTTACTGCTGTGAATCTATGCTGCCTTGGGTCCTGTGCCCTGCTGGCCTATAGATACTTAACATTTCTTTCTTTCAAAAGTGATTCCATCATTTTCTCTACCACTGAGGTCAAACTAAGAGGTCCGTAGTTTCCTGCCTCTGCTTTGCTCCCACTTTTGTGAAAGTGACTCAATCACATCTGCCATTCTCAAGTACTTAGGTACCACACAATCCTCTCATGATTTGTTAAAAAGGGTAGTCAGTGGTGTCACTAGTTCTCCACTTAGTTCTTTTAGAATTCTGGGGTGAATCCCATCAGGGCCCATGGCTTTGTCCACCTTCAGTTTTAGGAGTTCTTTCAGAACCCTTTCTTCTGTGAATGGACTTGTATCGACCCCCCCCGATGCAAAGTCTTTCTATTGATTGGATTAGGTACCTCCCCTCCTCTTCTTTTGTGAATACTGAGCAGACGTATTCATTCTGTATCCCTGCTTTTTCACTGTCACCTTCTGCCCACCCTAACCTTTATTAAGCCTCACTACCCCTCCCTTGGTCTTTCTTTGCTCCCTAATGTACCTATAAAAGGTTTTATCCTCCTTCTTAATTGAGTTGTCTGTATTTTACTCGGTTTGGGCCTTTGCTATTCTGACTGCCTTCCCCGCGTCCTTTTTCTTTAACTGGTATAGTTCTCTGTCCTGCTCCTCCTGTGTTTCCTTATACTTCCTGAATGCTATCTTTTTCTCACTAACCGTCCCTGCCACCTCTTTTGAGAACCATAGTGTTTTTTTCTTCATTTGATTTGTTTATTTGCTTCACAAAAAAGGCTTGTTGCCTCTGTGATGGCAGTTGTGATGTTTCCCAATTGTTCCTACTCCCCTCCTTCTTGCCCATTTGCTAGTGCTTTTCTGAGACACTCTCCCATTTTGACAAAGTCAGCCCTCCTAAATTCCAGTACCCTCACTTTTGTATGGCTTGACTCTATGGCTGTGATTATAATGAACCACACTATTTGGTGGTCACTTGTTCCCAGATGGCTACCCACTTCTTAATTTGCGATCCTCTCTCTGTCCCTGTTTGAGAGTACCAGGTCTAAGATTATTCCCTCCTGAGTGGGTTCCAACACTAGCTGTCTGAGGCATTTCCCTCTTATGTGACATTTTTTGACTCAAATTTAACATTTCCCTATCCATAGAGTCATCCTGAGATGGGGGTCTGTAGACCACCCCTGTATGTATAGATGTTCCCTTTCTCTTTTCTAGTGTGATCTATAGTATTTCTTCTTTTCCCTGATTACACTGTGTCTGTTACCTTGATGGTGTCTCTCACAAACAATGCCAGTCCCATCTCTTTTTGCCTACTCTACCCTTCCTAAATAAATTATATCCTGGAATAACCAGCTCCCAGCTTTGGTTGTTGTTGCACCACATTTCTGTGATGACCACTATGTCCAGGTTTGCTTCCACCATGGTGACCTCTAGCTCACAGATTTTGTTGCTCATGCTGTGAGATGGTGCACGTGGCTGTCCATTTAGTGATTTTGTCCCCTCTGTCAATTCCCATTTGCCCCATCCTATTAGACCCGCTATCCTCCCTTGCCCTGATTGAGTTATTATCCCTGTTTGTGTGATTATTTGGGTCAGCTGATGTGTATTTGCTGCTCTGGTCTGCATTTATCTGTTATGGGGGTGAGTACATATCCTTTCCTTCTACTCTACCACCACCACCCCGGTAAGTTTAAACCCTTCTCAAGGAAGTTTTTAAACTTATTTGTGAGGACTGTGGTTCCCTCCCTGGAAGGATGTAGGTTGTCCTCTTTATACAGGCCCCCATCCCCCCAGGTGTGGCCCCAGTCCCCCATGTAGCCGAAACCCTCTTCCGTGCACCATTTCTTCAGTCATGAATTGAAGTTGTTGATGCGATGTGTTCTGACCTTCTACTTACCTCAGACAGGCAGCACATCAGAGAAGAATATGAAAGTTGCCTGTCTGCTTGAGGCCCCTACCCAGTCTCCTAAATTCTTCCTGTACTTGATCAAACCTCTCCTTATCCCTTGCAATGTCATTTGCCTCCAAGTGGTCAATAACATCACGATCCCCCCTCCTAGCTTTTGTCCTTATGATCCTTAGGAGTCACCCACCCAACCCTCTAAGCAGTGCCTCCTGGCAGGCATTTTACCTTCCTGTTCCCTGGCTGTCTGTTCCTTTCTGTATTCCCCTGAAAATGGAGTCCCCTACCAGGAGTTGCTTCTTTCTCCACTGGGATCTACCACTGTCTTCCTTTTGGGGTCTAGCATGGATGTCCCTCCCATCCCTCTCAATTACTAACTCAGGGGCCACTCTTGGACCATCCCATTCCTCCAGTTTTGCGATGGGGGACCAGGTCACAAATGTATACATATTGGGGGGGGAGTGGACAGCATGTAGAAGGGACCAGACAAGAGGGGAGGGTGGAAGATGGGTGCATTGGGCTCAGTTTGCCTCAGTGCCAGAAGTCTAAGCAACAAGATCAGTGAATGGCAGTTGACTGAGGCACAAGCTATGACAGACCTAATGGCCATCACAAAGACTTGGGCAAGTGGTAACAATGATTATGATCTAGCAGGTCCAAGGTATACCTTACTTTAGTGGAGACAGAAGATGGGTAAAGGTAGGGGGTAGCCTGATATGAGGGAATATGTTGAAGCAACAGAGGATGGGACTGTAAAGAAGGCAGGCAGTATAGTCTAGAGGGTAAAGTGATGAGCTGTGAATGAGCTTGATACAAACAGCAGGCCTGGGTTTATTCCCACAACCACCACTTGTTTGTTTTATTTTTAACCAAGAAGTGGACTGGGCATTGCCCTTTTTCAGCCACACCTGTCACATAACATTACATTATAATTCACATTACAATTCACACAGACAAACAATTATTCACATTTGCAAACATTGTAACAATACAAAATATTGAACAATGAATGTTTAAAGAGCGATACATATTATGCTTTCTGAGTCAACTCTCCACACTCATTTAAAATAGAAGATGCATGCCAAGTAAATGTTTTCCTACTCATTTGAAGTTTAAAAACAGGAACAGTGTAATGATTCAAACAATTTTATCTTGTACTCTAACAACATTCACTAGTAACTATTGACTTTGATAAGACAAGAGGAACTCCTGAACTTCTGATATGGAAAGAAAAATTTGCTAACATACATTTTAAACGTTTATCCTGGGTGAGTACCCCCATATCTGTACAGAACTGGCAGTGATGGGCTCTGGATGGGGCTAGGAGGGCAAACCTACAAATATTATTATAAAGAACTTTAAATTTTGACTCAAACATCTGATTACTACGTGCAAATGTAATGCTTCCATAATCCATTATTGGAAATAGGACATGTTTGGCTATGATGTGCTGAGCTTCTTCTGACAAAAACTTAATATTTCTATAAAGGAAGCTGAGTTTTTGGTGTATCTTACCACTCAACCTCTCTATATGAGGAACCATACTGAGGTCTGAATCTAAATAAATACCTAAGTATTTGAATGTATAAAACATAGACTGCACCTGCACCTCTTTGATACGAGTAGCTGCATGTGCCCCCACTAAGGCTCAGCACACAGCAACACTCTGGCTCTAGCACTTATATTTGCCTCTGTCATGACAAGATAGTCAAACAGCAGCACTTCACCCACCTCTATACCCCCCAGCTCTGCCCCTTGCCCCTGGACTTCTCCCTACCCTCCTCTCTCCCTGTCTTATGTGCTCTGCTCACCTAGCTTTCCCACTCCCATTTATCCTTCCCTATCCTTGTTTGCTTATTTTTCTTGACACAGGCAAACATTGTACAATGCCTCAGCATAGCTAGTGGTTTATGTTTGTTTTCTATAACCTCCATGTATACTTTTCTCAGTATTTTTATATTTGTGCAAGGTATTGTACCTTGTTGTCTAATGTATCAGACGTGGAACCTTTCAGTGAGCACCCGCTCACAGGTATTATCCAAGAACTCAATAAATAAATAAAATAAATAAATAAATATTGTAACCAAAGGGAGAGGGCGACCTCCAAGTCCTGCTGTCTGAATTGGGTCTAATTTCTGAAGCCTCTGTAAAGAGCTGAACAACATTACATTTGTTTCGGCTTCATTTTTTACAATTTTATTTGACTGAATCCAATTAGTGAAAATATTATATTTATTTTGACAGGAATCTTGAATTTCATAACTATTTGTTCCAGATGCCCAGATAACAGTGTGATCTTCGTACAATAAATTATTATTAATGGTGAAAGGGTAAGGTAAATCATTTACAAAAAATTGAAAACAAAACAGGGTCTAAGACAGACCCTTGAGGGACCACTGCCTTTATCTCCCTTGATTGTGATATGAAACAATTGTTCTTTGTTCTTTGAATGCGATAAGACAAATAACTCTGAAACCAATCATGCTGAACATCCACAATTCCCAATTTCATTAATTTATATAACAATGTGTTGTGATTCACTGTATCGAAGGCACCAGCCAGGTCCACGAAGACTGCACTGGTAGCCCTTCCATCCTCTGCTGCCACCAGTACAGCGTCCGTGAACCTGGCCTGTGCCGTCGTAGTGGATCGGCCAGCTCTGAATCCATGTTGTTGATCTATAAACAATTTCTGCTCTTCCAAGTGTTCAAGTAGTTGTTGTAGAACACATTTTTCCAAAAGCTTGCTGACTTCAGACAGCAAGGAGATGGGCCTATAATTAGACAAATTAAGTCTATCGCCACCTTTATAAAGAGGGATTTCAGTGGATTATTTCCATAGAGCAGATACTCTGCCTTGTTCTAATAAGAGGTTAAACAGACCTGTTAAAGGGCCCTTTAGGTAGGGAGCAGATAACTTAAGTAAAGTAGATGAAATCTTATCTGTCCCCCCTTAGCATCCCTCAGATTTAATAACAGTTTCAAAACCTCTGGTTCCCCTATCCTAGAAAATTTAAAGCATGGCTGCTCTCTATCCCGAAGGGCATTGCTATCACCATCATTACTCCCCTCCTCACCAACCATTCCTGTTTCATTACTACAAAGTGTTTTTGAAATGAAAAAAATCATAAAAACAGTCTGTCATGACTGAACCACTTAAAATCAGATCACCACCAATTTTTATACGTTTTATACATCTATCTTCTTGTGGAATATATAAATGCTTAAATGAGTGCCAGAATTCCCTTGGATCCTTTAATTTTCTATGCTGGATTTGTTTGAAGTATCTAGATTTAGCTTCAACAATATTTTTTTTAACCTCATTTCCATAGGGGTTTCGACATAAAGCCATTTTTGATAAATAGATGTTGAAGCCCCTTCTAGTTAAAAAGAGAGTGTGTACAAAGCATCTTATAAGAGCTTATTTTAGTAACATTAAACAAGCATTTGTCAATGCCGAATGTTGACTGCATTGGTCTGTTGAGCTCGCCCAGTGGCCCTGTCACTGGCTCAGTCTGTTTGTCCCGGTGCTGCAGGCTGCTCTTTTGTACTGGGATGCTGCCTGCATTGGCACCTTGTTCTGCTGAGGAAGAAATCCACAGCTGTCCCGACAGAGCTCCATTGAGGTGACTCACTCCTCCTCTCTCACTTGCTCATTCAGTTTCTCCTGGTGCTGCATGCTACCCTTTTGTACTGGGCTCCTGCCTGTGTTGGTGGCTTTTTCTACCCACAAAGAAATCCACAGCTGTCCCGACATAGCTCCGTTGAGGTTGCTCACTCCCCCTGTCTCACTCAGTCAGTCTGGTTCTCCCAGCGCTGCAGGCTGTCCTTTTGTACTGGGCTCCTGCCTCTGTTGGTGCCTTTTTCTGCCCACAGAGAAATCTACAGCAGTCCTGACAAAGCTGCGTTGAGCTCGCTCACTCCCCTTCTCTCACTCGCTCATTCTATTCTGCCGGTGCTGAAGGCTGCCGCTTTTTTTCTAGGCTCCTGCCTGCATTGCTGTCTTCTTATGCCCATAAAGAAATTTGCAGCAGTTACAATACAGCTCTGCTGAGCTCACTCACTCACTCATTCTGGTTTTCCTGCCAATGCAGGCTGCCCTTTTGTACTGGGTGCCTGAACGCATTGCTGCCTTTTTCTGCCCACAAACAAATCTGCATCAGTCCCAACAGAGCCCCATTGAGCTCACTGACTCCCCCTCCCTCATTCATTCGTTCTGTGTCTCCTGGCGCTGCAGGCTGCCCTTTTGTACTGGGATCCTGCCTGCACTGGTGGATTTTTCTGGCCAGAAATAAATCTGAAGTAGTCCCGACACAGCTCCACTGAGCTCGCTCACTCCCCCTCTGTCACTCTCGCATTCTGTTTCTGTTGGCGCTGCAAGCTGGCCTTTTGTACTGGGCTCCTGCCTGCGTTGCCACATTTTCTGCCCACAAAGAAATCTGCAGCAGTCACACTAGAGCTCCATTGAGCTCACTCAGTACTGCTCTGTCACTCGCTCATTCTGTTTCTCTTGGTGCCGCAGACTGTGCTTTTGTATGGGGCTCCTTGCTGCGTTGGCACCTTTGGCTGTCCACAAGGAAATCCACAGCTGTCCTGACAGAGCTCCGTTGAGGTCACTCCGTCTCCCTCTCTCATGGCTCATTCTGTTTGTCCAGGCACTGCAAGCTGCCCTTTTGTACGAGGCTCCTGCCTGCATTGGCGCCTTTTTCTGCCCACAAACAAATCCCAGCAGTCCTGATAGAGCTCTGATGAGCTCACTAAGTCCCCTTGTCTCACTTGCTCATACTGTTTCTCCCACCACTGCAGGCTGGCCTTTTGTACTGGGCCCCTGCCTGTATTTCCACCTTTTTCTACCCACAAAGAAATCCATAGCAGTCCTGACAGTGCTTTGGTGAGTTTGCTCACTCCCCTTCCTCACTCGTTCTCTTGTTCTGTTTCTCCCAGTGCTGCAGGCCGCCCTTTTGTAGTGGGCTCTTGTGTTGGGGCCTTTGTCCATCCACAAACAAACCTGCAGCAGTCCCGACAGAGCTCAGTTGAGCTTGGTCACTCCCCCCTCTCACTCGGTCGATCTTAATCTGTCTCAAACACTGATTTCCCAGAGTGACCATGCTATTGTCTGGCAGGAGTGCAAAAACATATTTTAGACAGGGTGTGAAAAATGACAGCTGTAGTGTTCATAAGCAGTTGTGAAAAAATGCCACTGTTGAAAATGTGGCATGACAGTATTACAAATTTGTGAAGTTACAAGGGTGCGTGGAAACAGTTCAAAGAACACTTGTAACACAGTCATGTTATGGAGTTTCATCACCAAACTTTCAACATAAGGATTTTAGGACCTCTGCTCATGAACAGTGCCACTGTCATTTTTTTAATCTATCCCGAACACTGACTTTCCACAGTGACCACGTTATTCTGCGCTGGAACTGTGAAAACACATTTTGTTCAGGATATGAAAAATGACAGCTGTACTGCTTATAAGGAGGAGTGAAAAAATGGCACCGTTGAAAATCTGGTGTGACAATATTACAAATCTGTGAAGTTACAATGGTGTGTGGAAAGTGTGCAATGCACATTTGTAACACAATTAATTGATGGGCTATCATCACCAAATTTTCAACATAGACATTTTAGGACCTCTGCTCATGAACAGTATCATTGTCATTTTCTTAACCTGTCCCAGACAGTGATTTCCCACAGCGACCGTTCTATTCTGTGCCGGAAGTGTGAAAACACATTTCGGCCAGGATGGGAAAAATGACAGCTACACTGTTCATAAGTAGGTCTGGGAAAATGCCAATGTTGAAAATCTGTAGTGAAAATATTATAAATTCGAGAAGTCACGAGCGTGCATGCCAACTGTGCAACGCACGCTTGTAACACAGTCATTTTATGGAGTATCATTACCAAATTTTCAACATAGGCATTTTAGGACCTCTACTCATCAACAGTGTCACTGTCATTTTCTTAATCTGTCCTGAACACTGATTTCCCATAGTGACTGCGCTATTCTGTGCCAGAACTGTGAAAACACATTTTGGCCAGGATGTGAACAATAACAGCTGTACTGCTCACACGGAGGTGTGAGAAAATGCCAATGTTGAAAATCTGGTGTGAAAATATTGTAAATTCGTGAAGTTACGAGCGTATATAGCAACTGTGCAACGCACGTTCATAAAACAGTCATTTTTTTGTTTTTTTCCACCAAATTTGCAACATAGGCTTTTTGAGAGCCCCCCTCATGAACACTGGCACTTTCATTTCATTAACCAGCCCCAAAGGGTGATTCCGCACAGTGACCGCGAAACCACCTTTCCGGGCTGATTAACGCCATGACAGTTCAAGAATTCATGAGGAGGAGTCCCAAATACCCCATGTTAAAAATTTGGTGAAATAAGTCCCAAAAATGCCCAAGATATGCACTAAAGTTGAAAAATCCCTATTTATTACATTATACAGCTTACCAGCATTTCCTTAGTTCACGGTCGGCTTTGAAGAGTGCAGACGTGTTCCCGGTCCACCGAAGATCGTCTCGCCAGACTCTGGAGGTAAGTATGGGGTGAGGCGGTGTGGGGAGGCAGGGTGCACAGTGGGTGGGTGCGGGTTGTGGGAAGGGGTCCTGGGAGAGCTCCGAGGGACCATTTTTTTCTTCACACAGTAAAAAAAAGACATCGGGGGACCTTTTTCCTCTTTAACAGGTGCTTTGGCACGCTGGGGTGGGCTCCCAGCGTGCCACCTGTTGGTGGGTGGGTGTGTTAGCCAAAGGGGGGATTGGGCACCCCTGTCGGCAAACAAGAAAAGGGGGAGGGGAGATGCAGGAGCCGAGGGGGATTGGGCACCCCCTCGGCTATAGAAACGGAAGGGGGGTTTCATTATGCCAACGAGGATTGGGCACCCCATCGGCAACAACAAAATGGGTGGGTATCATTATGCCAATGAGGACTGGGCACCCCATCGGCAACAACAAAATGGGGGGGTATCATTATGCCAATGAGGATTGGGCACCCCATCAGCAGGAACAACACGGGAGAGTTACAGAATGCTGACGGGGAGTGGGCTCCCCTGTCGGCAAGTAAACACAGTGGGGGGGTTATATTGTTTGTGAACATGGTGGCAACCTGCCGCCATGTTCACAAACAATATCTGGGGTCTCACATCCCGCCCTGCAATTACGGGTCACTCCCTCATTGCAGCAGATGGCTGACACTACAATGATGAGGCGGACCCTTATCGCAGCGGCTGATTTTTTAGAAAGTTGTGGCACGCTGGCTGAACTACTGTCAGCAGCAGTGTGCCACGGCATTGGGGGATGGGGGGGAACAAGCCTTTGCAGGCTGTGGGGGCATTGGGCACAACAGTGCCACGCCTCCACAACCTGCTTGTGGAGAAAGCTGACACAACATGTTTCTTGTGCATGCACGCAATCAACATAAAAATGTGTCAAGTTCTTAGTTTTTGGATGCCAGTGAATCACAGTGTCATGTTTTGAGTTATATATTTTTTTTTTTGGCCCTGCAGCTGTATGAAATTTCTGATTAGGTTAATAAGAAATGTTCCTTTTCTTGTATTTAAAATGTTTTTTATTAATATTATGAGTGTTATGATTTGTACTGTGTGTTTGTATATGTCTGCATTAGGAAGGTACACGATATTTAGATTGGGTATCTGTTTTCTCACTTTTATACAGCTGTTCCAGCTTTTTTCTTAAAGCTCTTTTTCCTCATGCCTCATGTTCAATTAATTCTGTGGTCCTTGAATAATTTCTGTTCTGTGTTTGGCTGATTAAGTGCTTAACTATACTGTGAATTTTATTGGCTCATGGATAACTTGCAATTGTGACTTCATCATGAATAGGTGTGTTTATTAGTGTGTTTTTCAAATGTAATTCAGCCTTTGAGAAAGGGTCATGGTGACCAGAAACACATCAGGCAGTTTTTACTTTAAATAAAGTGTTTTTATAATAATAATGCAGCATCAGCATCTATTCTGGTGGTGGGTGAGTGCCTGGTTATGTACTTTTTGAAGTTCTGAAGTTTAAATTGGCTAGACAACAGGACCCAAAGGGTAGTAGTAAATGGCATACACAGTGAAGAAAAGAGGGTTACTAGTGGGGTACCACAGTGTTCAGTACTGGGACCAGTCCTTTTTAATGTCTTTATAAGTGACATTGCAGAGGAACTGGAAGGAAAAGTATGTCTCTTTGCAGATGACACAAAGATCTGCAACAGGGTTGATACACAAGATGGAGTGGAAAGGATGAGAAGGGACTTGGCAAGGTTGGAGGAATGGTCAAATGTATGGCAGCTCAGATTCAATGCAAAGAAGTGCAAGGTAATGCACATGGGAAACAAAAAACCCAGGGAAGTGTACACAATGGGGGGTGAGATACTGACAACAGTAAAAATAGAAAGGGACCTGGGGATAATTATATCAGATGACCTAAAGGTGGGCAAGCAATGTGAGAAGGCAGTAAGGAAGGCTGAGGGGATACTGGGATGCATAGGAAGAGGCATCAATAGTAGAAAACAGGAAGTTGTTATCCTCTGTACAGACAGTTGGTGAGACCCCATCTGAGTACTGTGTGCAGTTCTGGAGACCCCATCTCCAAAAGACATAGACAGAGTGGAAGCTGTCCAGAGGAGGGCAACCAAAATGGTGCAGGGTCTGCACCAGAAGACATATGAAGAAAGACTAAAGGAGCTTAATATGTATACCCTAGAGGAAAGGAGGAGAGGGGACATGATAGAAACTTTCAAGTACCTCAAGGGAATTAACAAAGTCCAAGAGGGTAGCATCTTCCAGAAAAAGAGATGTGCAAGAACAAGGGGGCACAATTTGAAGATAGAGGGGGGATGGCTCAGAGGTAATGTGAGGAAGTATTTTTTCACTGAGAGGGTTGTGGATGCATGGAACAGCCTCCCTGAGGAGGTTATGGAGTCAAGAACAGTGGGGGACTTCAAGAATGCATGGGACAGGCATAAGGCAGTCCTAGTGGGGGGTAGGAGGAAGTAAGCTGTTGGTTAACTAGGATTTGCAGCTTATCTGTTAGGTAGGAAAATGGGCAGACTAGGTGGGCCAAGTGGTCCTTATCTGCCGTCAAATTCTATGTTTCTATGTTTCTTACCAAGCACACCCCCTTCCTTGTGTGAGCCCTTGTGTGTGTTCTCATTTTTCAATTCTGGGCTTATACGCACAGGTTTCAGGAAATTTTCATGAGTAAAACCACCAGTCAGCAAATTTTGTTAACTTTTCTTTTTGCTGCTGTTAGTATTGTTTTAGTCTGCTTTTGGAATATCCTTTGAAGCGACACCAAATTTGATTTTTGATAATACACACTTACCTGAGTCTGCACAGTTGTTTGGCTTCGTAAATGATCTCCTATGAGCAGCCTGAATGGCAAACCCATTTCTACTTGATAAAGCAGCAGGCAATGCAATGGGTCTAGAGGCACAGTCTCTAAAGGAGGCATACAAATGTGTTGAGAAATTAACTCTGAGACTAAGAAGAATGTACTAGCCAGAACAAATATGGAGGCATACACTCAGGTACAAAGAATTCCTGTGTGGTTTATGCATAGATTTTAAACCAGCTTATGGACTTGACAATGCTGCTTTTATGTGAGAATGGGAACAAATTTTATCGGAAGCCAGCCTGAAATTAATTGATTTAGTTATTAATTTTTTACAAGAACAAGAGACAGTATTGAAGGAAGAATTGAAAGGTTATGAAGATGAAGTTTTAAAAGCAGGAAAGAGTGATACACAGGAATGTGACAGATTAAAAAACTGAAAGACTCTATAGCACAACTCAATATGGAAATAAAAAGGGTCAAACAAGTTAAATTCACAAGGGACAAAGGAGACTATGAACTTGAGGCCAGATATTCAAAACTTTGTCCTGGGGCAAAATTAGCCCTGCCCAGTGGGCAGACTTAGCACAGACACAAAAGCCTGCTATATTCAAAAGGAATAGCCTGGGGCAACAGCTTCTGAGTATAGCATGCAAATGAAGCTGGGCAAACTGGGCTGGGAGTGCAGGGCAAACTGAGCCCTGGAATAAGACTGCTCTGAATATAGCAACCAGGAAGTGCAAATCACAACAGCAGCACAGTGCACAGCAAAGTGAAGGTAGGTAGAGGTGAACTATGTGGCCAATGTGTGTGCCAGCAAATGCATGGACCCAGTACAGCTGCAGGCAGCAGTGCAGATGAAAGTACAGTGTGCAGACCTGTATAATATTCCCTAAACTGTTTGTGCGGCTCTAACGCATTTGTGCAGGTTTAGCACAGAACTAAGCCATTTGCCCAGTGCAAACATGTTTGTAGCAGCTAAACTTTGCCGTATTCAAAAGTGAGCCTACTTAGATAGTCTCTGGGCAAACATCCAGATTAGCATCTCATTATGCCCTGATTTGCATGCAGTTTGCCCAGCGTTACTGCAGGGTCCTACAGCTCCACCTGTAGGTCAAGTCTGGAAGTACAGGGGCTGGCCGGGTCTGCCCGCAGTTCCAGCTGTAGGTCAGTCTGGCAGTGCATGATGGTAGCTGCAGGCTACATGTATACAGTACACCATAGCATATTGTACCCCAAGGGACAACACAGCATAGGCACAGGTGGTGGTGCTGGTGGTACTGCATGCAACTGTCACACTTTAGGTCATGCTACAGTGCACAGCAGAGACTACAGTAGCAAGGGGGCCAGAGCAATGCCTATAGTGTGTAGAGCAGTGATGACCACTGCACTGTACACAGTGACAGTCCCAACTTGCAGGTGTTTACTGACAGTGGACATTACTGTTAAGGTGTTATGTGACCCACAGATGCTGCACCTCTAGCATGGGACGTTCACAGTGACATATACATGGCCGGCTTTGTGTGTTGTGGCAGTTGTACAGCTGTGCGGTATGTGACTGGGGGGGAGGGCATGTATGATCAGACAGGCACACTGGTATTGGGGTATTCCCAATACTGGCCCATGTGCACTGTGTGATGTGTCCCAGCCTTGTGACTGCACCCAGTCTGTGTTGAGGCCTGGACACCCTCCTCTCAAAACCCACCATGCCCACAGTGCTGCATGTGTGTGCTGGCATCTGTTGGTCACCACAGAAGCATGGTCTGCAGGTGTGTGCTGTATGGCCACACTACCATGGTGTCCACTGGTGGCTGGGTCACCACTTACTGCCTGGCATGACTGGGACTGGTGGCAGATGTTGGCATCATTGTGGTGCCATCAGTGAGCAGCATGTTTTCCTCCATGGGTGGCTTTTTCTATGTGTCATATTTATATGTTAGGGTTGCAAAAAGCTGTGCAAATGCCACGCAAACACCATGCAAAGTCACAATGTCACACAAAGCTGCATTGCCCAGGGTTAAGACTACCTTTTCCTGGGTGGTAATTTGTACTAAACAAAGGGCCACGCTAAGTCATGCAAAACCACTTTGCACGGTGCTAGTCACTGAATATATCATTGCTCCTGTATTCATGTTCAGTTTTCCCCTTGCCTATATTATGATTTTACCCAGCATTAATGCAGTTTGCACATGCTATTTGGCCTTTTAAATATTGTGGACCCGCGCTAATCCTGCGCTAAACCTGCACAAACTGTTTGCATGCAGCACAAAGCTTTGACTATCTGGGTCTTGGTCAGGTGTATACATGAAAATTGAAAAATCAGAAAAGCATCTTAAAGAAAAGTGTTTCTTTTGATTTTAGTACTGATGTAAGCAGGGCTGAAAGTGAAGAAAAAATTGCAAGCAACCAGGGTCCTTTTTTAGAACAAAGGAGGGATTACAATACACATGGAAATCAGCATGGCACACCTCCTTCTCCAATGCCAGAATAACAGCCCCACCATGACTCAGTATCAGCAGCAACCACAAATGAGTCTGTGACTGAATTTCCAATGGAGAGGCAGTTATAGTTATGCTGTGACACCAAGAGGAAGAGGAAGAGGATACAGAGGGGGAGACAGGGGAGAGACAAGCTACTATCAGGACTGCAGACTGAGACAACAGGGCAGGAGACCATTTTGAGGAGCAGGTGAGTATTAACTGTGGAATCAAATTCACAAATTATTAATCTTTTGAGTCATGTACTGACACCTGCTGAAATTACACTGTTGTCCAAAGGACTAAATTTTGTCCCCACTGTGGCAATCGATAAACTATAGACTATGATAGACATCAGTCCTCTGTGCAGGAAATTAAACTTGGCTGCTTTATTTACTAACTCTGCTTCTACCGATAGTAATGACAATTCTACTATAGCCAATTTTAGACCTAACTCAACCTTTTGTTCTCCCCAATTGTGATGCGGTTAACACTTTTCATACACTAGTTGAGAAAGATCTAAATGAGTTGTTAGAGAATTTGCCAATTTCATTTTGACAATTTAACACAGGAAGAGAAAAGAGCACTAGAGACTTTGAAGAATGATTTTAATGTTGTTATAAAACAAGCAGACAAGGGTTATCTGTGGTTCTTTTGAATAAAGTTGACTATGTAAGTGAGGTCTGTTGTCAATTGAGAATGCAACTTTTTATGAGAAAATGAATTACAATCCAAAATGGGAATTTAAAAGTGCTATGGATGAGCTGGTTAATAAAATGTGTTTGGAAGGTCATATTGATAAACATGAGAGAGACTTTCTGATCAGGGACCCACCGACTATGGCAACCTTTTACCTGCTACCTAAAGTTCATAAGACCTTAATAAATCCTCCTGGTCACCCGATAGTTAGCGGGATTGGATCCCTGACAGAAAGCCTCTCACAATATCTAGACCACTACTTAAGACCTCATTTTCTGAATTTGACCTCTTCTTTAAGGGATACAAAGGATGTTTTAAAGGTCTTAGCCAATTACCATAGTGACTTTCCTGTAATGCTAGTGATTTTGGATATAGAAGCACTATATTCCAATGTCCCACATGTGGGGGTGTTGGATGCTGTTTCATATTATTTAAATCAGGATTCCAATACTGCAGTACCCCCTACACAATTTCTTCTTAAGTTATTGGAGTTTGTGTTCAAATTCAGTGTTTTTACTTTTGATAAAGCCATTTATAAGCAAATAAAGGGAACTGCAATGGGGGCCACATGTGCCCCCTCAGTAGTCAATCTTTATGTAGGGTGGTGGGAACAACAATTTATTTTTGAGGTCTGAAAGAATCCCTTCTTCAGACAAATTTCTTCGTGGAAGAGATTTATTGATGATATGTTGCTTTTTTGGACTGGAACAGAGTTGGAATTGAATAATTTTGTGGATTTATTGCACACCACTAATGAGAATTTAAAATTCTCATATATAGTTAGTAAGGAGAAAGTGGCTTATCTCGACATACAAATTGTACAAGACACAAGTGGTAATCTGAGTTCAGATATGTACAGGAAACAGGTTGATGGGAATACAGTTCTAGTAGCTTCTAGTTGCCATCCTTCCCATACCCTGGCGAGTATACCGCAGGGACAATTTTTATGTACAAAAAGAAACTGTAGTAATGATACTTCCTTTCAGAAGAGTGCAGACATTTTGGAACAATATTTAATAGAAAGGAGTTACAGTAGAGCTAACATTAAACAAGTAAGATCTAATGTTCATAAGATGAATAGAAATATGCTTTTAACAAATAACATGAGGGAAAATGAGGAGACAGGGAGGATAAATGTAGTGATAACTTACTCTGCACATGCATCAGCCTTCTCCAAAATTATTTCCAAACATTGGAGTGTCTTAGCAGCAGAAGAAAATCTTCAGCAGGTTGCCACACAATTGCCAAGATTCCCTTATAAAAGGCCATGAGCATTAAAGATAATTTAGTCCATAGTCATTTTATTGATAGAAAGGAACAACAGACATGGTTAAATAGACCTGTGGGGCATTTTAGATGCCAGAACTGGGTTTACTGTCAATATCGCGCGCCCATTATAGCGTGAGTCTTTTAAGCGCATATATAATCGCGCTTGTAAGTATAGTGTCTTTACAGTATAGCGTGTGTCAAAACAGCATTTTTTTTAGATTTATGAATTGATCCACTTACATGCAATGAGAATCATATGCTCAGTGTCTGTCTCTGATGTTCCGCGTGCTGTTCTGGGGACTCTATTTGTGTTGTGTCTTATTTGTCCTACCAAAAAATGCTTCCCACTAAACAATGTTGTCACTTTTCGTTCCTCCTACTAACCACCATGCATGTAGTTGAAACACTCACTCAGATCTTAAGGTAATGCGACAAAGTTTTATTTTGTTTTCTTTTTTTTGGTTTTTAACTGCAAGTGATAAACTTATCAAGTTAATACCATTGCTGATGTATTCACCCAGTGGCAATTCATATGAAAATGTATGAAATGTATGAAATTCAATTCATGTATTCTTTAGCCGCTACACAGTGTTCATGCACCCCTTTAGGACTGTAGCTGAAAATTATATGTGATCCCATGGAGATACTCAGTTTTGGGATGCACGCTAAACTGTTCAACGATAATAGTAATTCTCTTGGCTGTGTCTTTATGTTTTCTATTCATGTCTGTGCTTGCCATTCCTACAATTAACTGCTCAATCACAATAGTACTGTAGTGTTGTTCCTCTCTGGGGCACTGAAGTAATTTCCATATGGAGGGATGATGTGCACTGAGAAAGTGGTTAAACTTAAGGTGCCAAGCTTCAACAGAGTTTGTAGTACGTGGGATTCCTTCCTCCACCGCATCATAGCAGTTCCACAATTTAATCCCAAACATAGGCCATCTGCGACCATCTCTTCCCAATGGATGTCCCAGATAGGTATCATCGAAATAGTCAATCACTGAGGTCAGTACCTCTACATTAGTTTGGTAGAAAGGTGGTGTAATCAGCTCTTCAAAAGTTTTTATTACTTCGTCCACTGGTACATAAGCAAGAGCTGGCAGAAGTTGAATTTGCAAAGCAAAGTCAGGGTCTGAATTGTAATTAGCACAAAGTTCTTTATTTTCCTGAATTTTCCTCCAGAAACTTTGATAGAAATGAAAGAAACAACCACAAATATGAGCTGAAGGGAATGCATGTTTGAATGCTTTTATTGCAGCTTGCTCATAGTCGAGTATTATAGTTTCTGGTTGTAGGTTAGGGCAGAGGCATAGCAACTCAGTGAAAACTCGATTGTATGATGCAGTGGTTCAGTTTGCCATTAAGATATAAATGAAAGGTACTACAGTGTTGTTTCATATCCCATGGAGAATATGCAGTTGCTGAAATATACTTTGGCAACATTTAAATGTGCCATCTGCAAACCAGTGCTTAGAGTTCTTTAAGTGTTCAAGATCCTGTGATGTGCTGAAAATAAGTATTCTATCTGCAACTGGCCCAGAATCGAATAGAAGGAACTTCTCATTTTTTATTGTAACACACAGAGCTGCAGTTAGCTCAAGAGATGCTACATCACTTGGTTCTGGGGGTGGACAGACAGCTACCGTATGTGTTCTCCTGACAGTCCACTTAATGAGAGACATTGCGGGGAGCTGAGATGCTACAGAGGGACATAGTTGTGAGACAGCACCTGCAACAATTTGATGGGTTGTTTCAGTACTCGTTGCAGCCTTATCCTTTATCCCAGTGACAGCTTCTTTAACAGAGACAACTGCTGGATCAGGGACATGATTGTGCTCGCCAAGTTTCTTCAGCACAATTTCCCCATTTAAATGTATTCGGGCAGTGCAATAGCCCCGTCATACTCAGGGCTTTTGTAATATGCCTTTGCAGCTGTAGTTCTTTCACAGCGATACAGAAAGCCATTTAGCAGGGCTAGCTCTCCACCCTACTGACTTTTCACAAATCTGACTGACTCAGACGATGACATGTTTGTTGTTTGGTTGTACTAATAAGTGAAATTTATGCAGAAGTAAATTGCAATGCTAGATGGCACTATATAATTCTTGCACTTTTATCCTACGCACTATTTAATACACACGCTGAGAAGTTCTCGCTATTGTTACTTGCGCTATTGTGGACAAGCTATTTTCACCGCACACCCCAGAACTGTATGCACTGCAATGCTATCTCTACTAGTGAAACTTTTTCTTCACAGAATAACAAGAAAGTATTTATAATTAGGAAAATTATGAACTGTAATACAACAGGTGTGATTTACTTGGCAACTTGTGTTCGTGGGGCATTTTATGTGGGAAAAACAGAGAGAATTTTTAAAATAAGAGTTGGTGAACATCAGAGGGCAATAACAAACAAAGACGTGACATATGCCACAGCAGTCATGTTGTGGCAAATCAGTGTGGAAATGACGAACACAGTTTTAAATATTTAGCAGCAGAAAAAGTATGCCCCAATCCAAGAGGTGGAGACTTTAGAAATTTTATTTTGCAAATAGAAAACTGTTGGATTTTGAAACTTCAGGCACTTATAAATCTAGGTTTGAATTGGGGCTTCGACATAAAACCATTTTTGATAAAAAGACATTGAAGCCCCTTCTAGTTAAAAAGAGAGCATGTACAAAGCTTCTTATAAGAGCTTATTATGGTAACGTTAAAAAATGTGTCAGGTTCTTAGTTTTTGGATGCCAGTGAATTGCAATGTCATGTTTTGAGTTATATTTGTTTTTTTAACCCTGTACCTGTATGAAATTTCTGATTGGAGTAATAAGAACTGTTCCTTTTCTTGTATTTAAAATGTTTTTTATTTTATTAATATTATGAGTGTTATGATTTGTACTGTATGTTTGTATATGTCTGCATTATGAAGGTACAAGATATTTAGATTGGGTATCTTCTTTCTCAGTTTTTTACAGCTGTTCCAGCTTTTTTCTTAAAGCTCTTTTTCCTCATGCCACTTGTTCAATTAATTCTGTGGTGCTTGAATCACTTTTGTTCTGAGTTTCACTGATTAACTGCTTTGCCGACGCTGTAAATTTTATTGACTCATGGATGACTTGTAATTGTGACTTCATCATGAATAGGTGTATTTATTAATGTTTTTCAAATGTAATTCAGCCTCTGAGAAAGGTTCATGATGACCAGAAACGCGTTAGGCAGTTTTTACTTTAAATAAAATGTTTTTATAATAATACTGCAGCATCAGCATCTATTCTGGTGGTGGGTTAGTGCCTGGTTGTGTAGTTTTTGAATTTCTATAGAATCTCTAGAGAACCTAGAGAATCAGCAGTCTTAATTTTTAAATAGTGCTTCCTTTTTGTTTCCTGGATTTTTATTAAATCTCGTAATTCTTTGTTTAGCCATGGGGAAAAGACCCCTTCACCCTCCATTTTGTTATAGGGGCATATTTCTTGAATAAGTTATTTATGTAGTCTGTAAACTGTACTACTTTATGATTGAGAGCAGGTGAATCCATTATTTTTGCCCAATCAACTCCAACTCCTTATTATATGCCTCCACATTAAGTCTATTTAGGCATCTTTTATGAATAAATTTTGGAGGGACAACCGGTTTAATCATTTTATGTGTACAAAATACAGGGCAGTGATCAGATATAGAATCAGATAAAACATTCAAGTTGCAAAGATTGCCTTGTCAATTTGTCATTATCCAATCACTAATGGAATGGTTGTTAGTTTTATAATTAAAATTAATAGGAGACTCAACCAATTTGACAAAATAGAAAGCATTCATTTTAGTTTTTAACTTCTCAGCCACCTGTTCCTGTCTCCAATCAGAGTTTGCATTACCCATAATTATGTGTTCCCTTCTATTCTGATGTAGCCCACTCCAGAGATCAAATACTGGGCAATCAATTAATTTAAATTTAGGGGGGCAATAGAAGCAAGTAAAATACAAATGCTTACATCCTGATACTCCCAACTTAATACTAACAGTTACGTAATCAGTGTGGCTATCCAATGGACCTCTAGCATACTGTGTGACTCTGAGCAAGTCACTTAACCACTCCAGTGTCCTGGGTCACCTTGAAAACAAGCATTTGTGCCTAGTGGACCTTACCCGGTTACCAAAAGAATTAAAAAAGGGGGAGGGGAAGTGGAATCTATAGGCTCATTCACACAATGAGAAAGTTGGATCGCTGCTGTGTAGATGGTTGCAGTCAAGTGATCTGAAATGTTGTGGAGCAGCATTCATGCGGCATAGCTCTAGAACACTGCAGGTGCTGCGACAGAAGATCTGGCATTTTGAGGAGGGTTCCAGTGGGGGGGGTACAGTCAACAATACTACAGTGGAGGGGGTCTTCAGACCACAGTTCCACCAACGGTAGTTTTAGGTACATTAAGCACAGCTGAACTCAGGAAAGTAGTTCTTTTAAAAAAAACGATGGCTGTAAGTTGAAAAAACACGGTCCCATAGTGGAGCCGTGACACTGGGCAATGTATTGGATGGTGCTGGCTGTCCACACAGCCAAGTAAACTGATGTAAAACTCCTACTCCACTGCATGATCCCAAGAAAACAGGCATCATTGGCACAACAGAATGCACATGGAAAATGGCAGAACTGTGGCATTCACATGTGCACAGGGGCAGTGATCTGGGATCTGTGCACCACCAGCACCAACTCAGAATATGCAGTGTGAACGAGCCTTATAGTATATTGGTGCAGCTGACAACAGCCACTGGCAAGAGGGTTATATTGGAGTGGTCAACAGACCACTGGGATAGAAAGAGGGGGAAGACAGAGTATTTAGGAAATAAATCAGAAGGGGGGGCCACAAAAGGGGATCTGGTGTTGTTGAGGGCCCTGAACCTCCCAGATGTGGATTGGGATATCCTGGTAGCAAAGAGAACCAGGAGTCTGGCACTGCTTGAAACAGTGCAGGACTGCTTGCTTGTATAGATTAAGGATCCCACATGAGCAGATATCATACTTAACATGTCTCTGTTGGCCTGATCTGTTCCCCACTGAATCCCATACTCAGCCCCTGTTTGTTCCGGATCCCTCAAGAAGGGACCTCAATTCTGTCTCTAGGCATCCCAAGCAAACTTAGTAGATATGTTATGTTTTCATGCCTTTAATGATTGTGATTCTCCTATGTAACACTGTGTCTAAACCATATTTACTCTCTTGTAGAAATTTGTATAGTTCTGAAATGTAACTTGTACTATAGCTACATGTTACTCCTGCTTATCTCTGTAAATTGACTGTAATGCAACCTGCACTGTAATTTTTCGATCAACCATTGTATTAATCTCACCCGGGCCACACCTGGAAATGAGCCTTGGCTCAGTGTATGTTTTCTGGTCACCAATTTTAAATAAATAAACAAATGAAATGAACTTGATACTCACCAATTTGGAGATGGTGTTAGGGTTGTCTTGTCAGAGAACTATTGGTCCAGTGACCACAACACTATGTTGCCGGGTAACTATGATCTCCCCTCAGGTGTCTGGATTTTGAAAAGATGTGGGAACTAGTCAGGGAAAGATCATCAGGGGAAGACCAGATGGGGGATGTGGACAAACACTGGGGCAGGATCAGGGGCACTCCCGGAAGCAACTGAATCTTATGCAAGGAAGTCACAAAAAAGGAACAAATATGAAAGCCCATTCAGGTTCTAGAAGGGGAAGAAGGAGGCTGTGACAGTGAAAAGAGGGGCCTTCTTAAGTAGAAGAAGAAAAAAGGGGATAAAGTCTAGTAGGATTATCAAGCTCAACTCAAAGAGGTGAGGGTGGAGGTTAGGGGTGTGTGAGTACCTTTTACTGAATATTCAGACTAATATTTGGCATTTGGTAGACAGATATTATGGAGACCTTTAAATACCTCAAAGGGGTAAATAAGGTAACATGGAAACATAGAATTTGATGGCAGATAAGGACTGCCTGGCCCACCTAATCTGCCCATTTCCCCACCTACAGTATATAAACTCCAGATTGTAAATGATCTGCAGCTTACCTTCTCTTTCCTACCTCTAAGGTTGCCTAGGTACAGGAGGGAAGTATTTTTCAGAAGAAAAGGTGCTCAAGAACAAGAAAACATGCTATGAAGCTATAGGGTGGGCAGACTCAGGACAGATGTTAGGAAGCAATTCTTCACAGAAAAAGTGCTGGATTCCTGGAATAATCTTCCAGTGGAGGTGGTGGGGGCTAAGACAGTGGCGGGGTTCAAGAGTGCATGCGTTAGGCACAAGGGAGTCACAGTGGAAAGGAAAATGAGAGGAAGAAAAAGCTGTAGTTTAAGTATCATCTGAGGTAACAATGTAGGTAGGGAAAAAGGGCAGACTGGGTGGGCAAAGTGGTCCTTATCTGCCATCAAATTCTATGTTTCTATGTTTCTATTTGGTATTTAAATATTCGGGAGCTCACTCTTATTTAAAAAAAATGCACAAACACCATTCCCCAACTTTTGTTTATCATTCTTTGTCACATTGGACATGAAACATTTACCCCCATCCCCCCATTCATTGTCTGCACCCTTAAACCACCCCCCAGGACACACAAAATATTGCTAAATATAACTTTTCCTTTCACAGTGGACAGTCAGCCTACCTCCACAGCTGGCCACCGTGTTGTAGAACAAAAAACGCTTGTTGGCACCATTTGGAAATATGCTGGAAAGTTACTCCCTATCCCCCTACCTTGGCAGCACTCTTATATCCCTCCTTCTCCCCCCCTGCACCCAAGAAGTGAGGCCTTCCAAGGTGACTGGTACAAGCTGCCCTTCTCCACAGCCGGCCACACTGTAATAAGTTAACATGCTCTCTGTGCCTCTATATAAACCCATCTGATCATGTGAGGGTAGGATATAATGGTGGTACCACAATAGGGAGATGAGGGATTACTTGCTGGCACATTTTTGCACAGCATAAATAAGAGTTTTTTGCTCTACAACATGGCAGTCAGCTGTGGAGGTGGGCGGGTTTTGTCACTCATCCACTGTGGGAGGAAAAGTGTTTTTTTTTAATTGCTGTTTATTGAAGGTTTTGCAATGTTACACAATACAAAATAAAGATCAAGCAAAAAACACACAGCGGGCTTGTAAAAGCAGTACATCCAAAAGTTACACCACTCACACTTGTCCTAGCATTACATTCCACTGAACATAAATGAGTCATACACATTCAATGTACAAAGTTTGGCCTATGCTTTAGCATGCAGTGAACCCAGTGGGCCCATACCATGTCAAATCTGTGACCAGCATGGTTCAACTTTGCTGTTATTTTTTTCCTTGTCATAAATAGAATTAGATCCTACCATTGTTAGACAGAGGGAATATGGCCTGAGAGCCATAGTTTTGTTATAGATTTTTTCACAACAACTAGGCAACTATTTAACAGTTTATGAGTATTAGGATCCCTGAACCCTTCTGGAAGATCTAGAAAAAGGATGGCATGGTCTGGTCTGTTAGTTGTAGGTCCATCCCAAAAATATCCCTGAGGATGGAGGTAAGTTGAACCCAATAGGATTGTAGTAAAGGACAGCTCCATAAAATCTGGCCATGAGTGGCTAGCATGGTCCCATGTCCCTGCCAGCAAGTCACTGTCAAAGTGGGTTTGAATTTTGCCACTATTTGGGGAGTCCCAAAAAATGTATGCAGGTCTTCCAGGAGAATTCTTTCCACAAAAAGAAGAGATCACCCTCAGTACATTAACCAGATACCTGTCCCAGTCTGGAGGAGTAATCTGGGTTTGTAAATCTGCTTCCCAGTGAGTTTTAATGTAATTTACATTACCTCCTTCCAGTTGCAGTAGGGCTTGTTATAATTGTGAAATGAGTGAGTTTAAAGTCTCTCCCCCCAATGTTCTAATAAGGAACTGTGGTGGTAGTTCCCAGTCCTCAGGCCACTCCCTTAAGGAGTGTATTAAATAATGTGTAAACTGGCAATAGCGGTAAAGGTCCACTTGGCATAGTTGAAATTGTCTCTGCAAGTCAGTAAATGTAAGTATCTCCCTACATCCCAAAATTTTAAAAGTGAAGGTTCCACTGAGTCCCTCAGATCTGTGGTAGCTGTGATCCAAGCTTGCAGGGAGAAAAGTAGAATTATATGCCAAGAGGTTAATGGGAGGAAAATTTATATTTAACAATATTGTGTGGATGCTGGGGGGAGTGTGAGTTGGTAAGAGATGCAGACAATGGGTGGGGAGATAGTGGAGTGAAAGTTTCATTTCCTGGGTTGGAAAGTACACTAAGCAAGGGTAGAGGAAGGGTGTTTGTGTAGTTTTTATTTTGTAGTATTCAGTTGGGAACAAGTAGTAGTTTCAGAATACAAATTGTCCCCTTACAGGATGGGTTCCCAAATATTGGGGATCCCTTCTATTTGTGGCATTTAGGGAATACTATTTGATCCCTGCATACCCCTAGTGAAGGTTAGGAGGGCAAAGGCAGACACGGATATGTGAATCGCTTAGGAAGTAAAAGGTAGAGAAAAGGAATGTTTTAAGTACATAAGGGAAAAAAGGAAAATGGGGGGGTAGTTAGGCTAGCTCTGGGGAGAACGTAGTGGAAGATGATGAGCAGGCAGAAAATGTGTGAAACAATTACTTCTTCTCTATAGTCATGGTGGAGGACATTTGTCCTCTGCTAGATAGTGGTATCAAGGCTGCCATAGAGGGGATTCATGGAATGAGAGAAGCATAGCTCATAGCTGGTAGGGTAAAATGGGGTCTATAAATTCTCAAGGAAGACAAGGTGCCAGGCCGTGCTGGCTTACAGATACTCAGGGAAAAGGCCATAGAACTGACAGAACCCTTGACTCCTCTATTGTTTTTAACAACTCACTGAAGTTCTTAGTGGTGGTAGTGTATGGAAGATCCACCAACATAGTACCACTCTGGGGGGGCAGGGAGGATCCAGGCATCTACAGACCTGTCAGCCTTACCTCCATTGTAGATAATCTGATGAAGACCATAGTCTATGAAACTTGGTAGCTGACTTGGAGGACAATGGTCTTCAGGACAGCAAACAGAATGGGTTTGTGTCAGGAAGATCACACCAGACCAACCTGATGCTGTTTTTTGATTGAGTCACTAAGCTCATTGACAGAATACATAAGGTAGATTTGCTCTATTCATTTTATTTATTTATTGAAGTCTTGGATTTTCAACACCTTTGAGCCAAAGCTCATTTACAAAGGCTCCACATCAAACAAGCATTTGTCAATGCTGAACGTTGGTTTGCTGGCACTGGCATTGGTAGTGCAGGAGTTAGAGAGTTGCACAATAGGATTAGCAGTGAAGTAATGAACTGACGCTGACCACAGCCCCACCATGCAGAGAGTGACAGACATTGGAGTGTGCCTCTGGGTTGTTGGCCATAACGCTCATGCCATTTCACCTCACCCTACCCTACGAAGACTGACAACTGCTGCAATGTGCCTTGGGGTCTTCAGGCCTTAGGCTCACTACATTCCATAAGGAAATATACTGACATGGGTGCAGTGTAGGAGAAAGGGGGTGAACATTGGGGCTGAAGAGTCCAAGGCACACCTCGATGCCTGTCACTGGCTGCAGGGTTGGGGTGGAATGGCATGAGCATTACAGCTTACAATGCTAAGTCACACCCCTGATGCCTGTCAGTCTGTACAGGGTGGGCCATTATGGTTGGAAACCCTGATGCCCAGGGCATTTGTTGGTATTTTCACTCCAAATTTTTAACATGGGCCATTTGTGACCCCACCTTATGAACAGTGGCACTATGAGTTTGTTTGCCAAAAGGTGATTTTGCAGTGCGACTGTGCATTTTGGCACCACAGGTGTGAAAACACATTTCGGGCAGGATGTGAAAAATTACAGCTACACTGTTCATGAGGAGATGTAAAAAAATGGCATTGTTGAAAATCTGGAGTGCAAATATGAAAAATTTGTGACATCACGAACGTGCGTAGAAACTGCGTAACGCACGCCGGTAATGCAATTATTTGGGAGATTTGTTTAACCAAATTTTCAACATATGCATTTTGGGAACTGCGGTCATGAACAGTGTCACTGTGATTTTGTTAACTCATTGCCTCCACAGGAACTCTCTGAAGTTGCAGCACTTGTCTCCTGTATACGGTTAACAGTGAATCCTTGGTCTTTCTAAGCAAAATCAAGCCATAATCAGCATGCCGCAAACAAATGCTAATAGCACAAAAACCATGAGTGCTAGACACAAAGTATGAGTGGCAAACTTATTCAGCATAAAATTACCTTTCCAATAGTGGTTGCAAGTCATAATAAGTAATTGAGTTTAGTTTTTTTATGCTGGTTGAAACAGCAAAAAAATGTTTTTTCCACTAAAAATGCACCATAAGCCTTTGTTTGTTGGGAAATTGTAACATATTAAAACCAAATTAAGCATCCAGACATTAGATGTAGTTTTAATAATTTGTTTGTAAAAAAAACAGCTATTTCTGTAGTATTAAACATCATTTTTCCTCATTTTAGTCAAGGTGCGTTGATGAGGTTTGAGAGACGAAAATGAACCGTGCACACCATACCATAAACAAATGCATACAGTTCCTAAAGTATACATGATACACACAACATATCAGGGCAAAGCTATTCTACACAAAATTGCCTTTCCAATGGTGCTATGCAATCAACTGTGCCCAATTCGGTTTTTGTTTGATACTAGCTGAGATACCCAGAATGTGTGTTTTCTTCAATGTGCTTAGGTGGTTCTTGATGGACAAAATGTCTGCCATACACACCATGTCATAAACAAATGTGAATAACTCCTAAAGTGAACATGATACACAAAGTGTCAGTGGCAAAGTTGTTCAGCACATTACCTTTCTAATGGTGCTATGCAGTCAATTCTAATCAATTCTGGCTGGCAAGTAATATTGAAACATGTGAGTGATGTCTCCAGATGTTACTAGGGCACACAGAAAGTCTGTAGGTGACTTCTGTAGTCATTCTGGGACACACTGCAGTACATTTGCTGCTGCCTACAGGCATATTCTATGAGGCAATGAGTTAATCTGGCACGAACATTGATTTCCCACAGCAACTGTGCATTGTGTGACACATGCAAAAACATATTTTAGACAGGATGTGAAAAATGACAGCTGTACTGTTCATAAGGAAGTGTACAAAACTGACAATGGTGAAAATCTGAAGTGAAAATATGACAAATTGGTGACGTCATGGGCATATATAGAAACTGCACAATGCACGCCCGTAACACAATTATTTTGGATATTTTTTTAACAAATTTTCTACATAGGCATTTTAGAACCTCCACTCATGAACAGTGTCACTGTTATTTTGTTAATGTGTTCTGAACATTGATTTCACACAGCGACTGAGCCATTGAGTGCCACATGCATGAAAACACATTTTGGGCAGGATGTGAGAAAGACAGCTATACTGCTCATAAGGAGGTGTGAAAAAAGGGCAATGTTGAAAATCTGGAGTGAAAATATTAAAAATTGTGAAAGTTATGAGTGTGTGTTGAAACTGCACAACACACACTCGTAACACAGTAATTTTTTTGGAATTTTTCCACCAAATTTGCAAGATAGGGTTTTTGGGACCCCTCCTCATGAACAGTGGCATTGTCGTTTTGTTAATCAGTCCTGAAAGGTGATTTTGCACAGTGACCGTGACATGACCTTTCAGGGCTGAGTAACAGGATGCCAGTGCATGTGTTCATTAGGTGGGGTTCCAAGCACCCCATGTTGAAAATTTGGAGGCAAAATTCCAAAAACTGGCTGAAATATCCACCTAAATTTAAAAAAAAAAACATTTATGCTATTATGCAGCTTACTGGCATTTCTTCAGTTCACGGTCAGCTTTGAAGAGTCCAAACATGTTCCCGGTCCACCAAAGATAGTCATGCCGGGCTCCAGAGGCAAGTATGGGGTGAGGGGTATGTGGGGAGGTGGGGTGCACAGAGGGTGGCTGTGGGTTAGGGGAAGGGACCCCACAGCAAGGGACCATTTTCTTTCTTTCAAGTAATTAAAAAAAAAATCAAACACCGTTGACAGTTTTCTTTTTTTTACAGGTGTATAAAAAACTGCTGTGCAAACGGGTGGGCTTCCAGTGTGGCACAGAACAGGGGAGGGGGCCAGAACATGCCGATGACAGTCTGCTTTGATTATGGGGAGGCACACTTGACTGAGCTCCCAGTGTGCCACACAATCTTGGGGGGGTTATTTAGCATGCCGATAGGGGGACTGGGCACCCCTGAAGTCGGCTTTGTAGGCATTGTGTAGCAGGTGGAGGCGGCAGCCACTGCCATCATGTTTATTGAAATACTTCACCAGGAAAGGCACGTTGAGAGGTGTGTTATTGTGTCGCTGCATGACAAGTTTGTTTCTCATTGCAGCAGCACTTTCTTTACAAGTTTTGACCACTTTACATATTTCTTCTGTGAGCACCTGCATGCTGGCTTATTGGGGAATGAGAGACGCACCTACTAAACCGTGCCCTGCAGTCGCCCCACACTGACGCACCTTTGACATCTGTTACTACTGCAAGATATTGGCTTGTGCACAGACAAGCCAACATAAAAAGTAAGAAACAATGTAACAAGAAGAAATAGTAAACAAAGTACAAAGGCTGAGTGAGAAGACAGAGTTCATAGGATACAAAAAATAATAAGCAATAAGTGCTGCATTGGTATCATGAAGTAACCAGGTAACAGTTTTATTACACAAAATTTTTTATAGCAGTTAAAATAGTGGACCTTATCAATAACCATGAGATGAAGTGAATTCTGAGAGGGGGGAAAGAGGGAATACAAAAAAAGAGAGAGAGTGCAGGCAGCCTGAGGTAGGACTGAGTGCAGGGGGGAGTGGGTGTAGAGATGAGGGAGGAGAAAGGTTAAGGCTAAGATGAGTGTGAGGGGTTGCAGAGAATTATTATACAGTGGAGTGGCAGGGGGTGCAAGTTGACTGGTGGGAAAGGAAGGGTGTGCCTGAGTGGAGACGATAAGGGAGAGTAGGAGGTGATGATGTAGCAGTAAGAGAAGAGAAAGGGTGAATAGAAATCAGGAAGAGGGAGGCATGGAACAATGCTGATAGAGGGGTAACAGTGGGAGGAGTGAGTTGATAGGGGTGTTAGGGGGAGGGTAAAAGATAAAGCTAAGAGGAGCAGTCACAATTACTGAGTTTCAATAGGTGTAGACAAAGTTTTGCTTTAAAAGGCCCAATATTAGAGCCTGTCAGGAGGTCAGGTGGGAGGTTGTTAAGCCAGCTGGGTTCTCTATACATGAAATTTTATTGGGCTTGCATGGTGCGACAGTAAGGGACCTGGAAGGTGGGATTGGATGTACTTCTGGTGTTGTGAAGATTGTGACTCTACTTTAGCAAGACTTCTGTTCAGTACTGCACAGGAGACAGCTGAAAGAGTTGGAAGTTCTTGGGAGTACATCAGGGTTTAGCTAGGTGGGTAGGAAGTTGGCTTTGGGGAAGAAACAGAGGGGCAGGGGCAAATGTGGCTAAATCGGGGCAAGGAGATCACAAGCAAAGTGCCACAGGGATCAGTCCTGGGACCTGCCCTATTTACTGTGTTCCTAAGTAACATACAGTAAGGTATCCACAGAATGTTCAGTCTCTTTGTTGATGAAACAAAGCTCTGCAGCAGTGTAGATCATGAGGAAGATTGTAAGAGCTTCAGATGGATCTGTAGAGATTATTTAGATTCTGGCAGTTGATAATCAACATGAAGAAGTGCAAAGTAATGGATTTAGGGAGACAAAATCCACATAAGGAATAAAGGATGTAAGGGGTTGGACTGGCCACTTCCAACAAAGAAAGGAGGCCTGGGGTCATCACTGATGACACCCTCAAGTGAACGAGTCAATGCAACAAGGCATACAGCAAGACAGCAAGGATGCTGGGGTGTATAAGTAGAGGTTTTCACAGTACGAAAGTGATGTGATTCTGCCCCTGTACAGATCTCTGGTGAGGCCTCACCTGGAGTACTGTACCTAGTTCTGGAGTACTCACCTGAGGAAAGATGCTGCAAACCTAAGTCAGTACAGCAAAGGATCACTAAGATTATACAGGGCCAATTGCTGGAAACCCTAAATATGTTCTCGGAGGCCAGGCAGGAGTGGGCATGCATGACTGAAGCATAAGTTTCTTAGGGGTATAAAGGTGAACGGTGAGGACCTAATTTTAAGGACTAGGGATGCAGTCACTAGGGAGCATGACTGGAAGATTGTGGGGGTAAGTTCAGGAAAATTGTGAGGAAGTTCTACTTCACTGAGAGGATGGTGGGACCATGGAACAGTCAGAAGTGGTGGGACCAGCTACCCTAAGGACAGGTAAGGTGACTCGTAATCCCTAGAAGGGGCCATATGGGATTGATGAAGGAGAAGAGCCAACCAGCTTAGTATATTAGTGAGGGTGAGGTAGCATAGGAGGAGTTGGCTTGACGGACCTTCAGGCTACTTCTTTCATCAAATTCTATGCTTCGATGTTTGTGTAATATCAAAACTTTCATCAAGTGAAAAAAGTAAATAGCTAAACCAGCTATTACAACAGAGAACCCTGACCTTTGGGCCCAATACCTGGCATGAGTGAATTTTCTTGATGCAGTCGAGCAAAAGACTGGCACTAAAATTAGGCTGTGTACTATGTGATTGCATCTGTTAAACCTGTGATCTTATGCAATCTGTTGTTTGCCCATACAACTGATTCGACTTGTCCACACCATTTGAACTACTCGAACACAAAGTTGAGGTTTCAGCCAAAATGTCTGTGAGACTCTGCAAGAGTCAAACACACACAAAATTTGACCTATTCAATTTTCTGTTAGAATGGAACTTGCAGCTCCAATCCTTGTTGAGACAAAGAGCCTAATTTTAAAAGGGAATTCATTGACATAAGATGCCTGCACCAAATGGGCTCTGACTCAATTGGCACTTTGTGTCAAATGTTGTGGCAGTCCTGATTTTTAAATGCAGGCCATGTCAAACTCAGGATGCCTTGTGCTTAAGTCACCCTGCACCATGCTTGTGCAAAAGTGCATTTGCACCAGGTGACAAGGCGGCTTGTGCCATGGTGGGGCTGCACATCCCCTTTTTTTGGAATTTTGGAAGCCCACCATGGACACAATGATGGGCTCAGGTTAGACCAGCCAGGAAGTTGTCTAAGGGACATGTGCCACTACTGGACAATGTGGAAATTGGGGGGAAACCTGTCTGGAGGTGGATGGGGGTGGAAGGTGTACAGGGGGTGCCCCAGGAGGCATTGTGGAAATGGTGAAATTGCAGAGAAGTAATGTGTAACCCAGTGGGGGTGACTTTTGCAATGCCAGGCACCCAGATAGCTCAGACCACATCATGGGAGGTCGGCAAGGATGAACAGTGACCTGGCCTCAGATGGGCATAGCCCTGGCTCCTGCCCCATAGGTGCCATGATCCCCAACCCTGTAGGCAGGAAGCAGTGGCTACAGGGTAAGGGCTGCCAGTGGTGAAGGGGAACAGTCACTGGGGACTGCAACAGTCCCCTGACAGCCAGCCCCCTGCATTGTGGCAGGCTGCCTCCAGCCTATAGGGTTGAGGATGGTGGCACCTGTGGGAAAGGTGCCAGAACTGTGCCAAACTGAATCCAGGTCACTGTTCATCCCTTCCAGTCACTGAAAATGTGGTCAAAGCTGATCAGCTGCCTGGCATGGCAAAAGGCACCCCACCACTGGGTGCCACATCACCACCCTGTAATGTTACCATATCCACAACTCCCCCTAGGGGGCCCCCCATGATCTTTCTGCCCCTGACCACCTCCTGGCAGGCATATTCACCCCACCAACACCTTTGTGACCCCCCAGTGTTGCACCTGGTGGGGTCTAGGCCCCTATGTTTAACCTCACAGGTACAGCGAATGTTTAGTGCAAACCTGTGGCTGTGGCAACCCCTGGGACTTTGGCACAGGGTTCCCCAGTTTTACAAAAATGGACACAAGGCCCCTGATGCACCTGGAGTCTGCTTCAGCTCCAGAGTGATGCAACTTGCATCGCTCTAAGGGATCTTTTAAAATCAAATCCATGGGGCCCAATTCTCAAAGCTCAGCATAAGCAATGCCAAAGTCAACTTGCGCCAATTGCCAGTGTGCTAGGGACCTTGCTCCTGATTCACTATTGGGTTGGGTCCAGGCATCAAAGTCCCACAGCCTGTGGCAACTGTGACCTTGCACTGCACATATGGCTCAATAGAGATGTTTGCTGAAAGCTGTTGGGCAGTCGAGCAGCAGCTGGGCCAATTGACAGTACCCAGCACACTATATTAACCAAGCACAAATCTCCTAAGACACAGCATGCAAAGACTAATGAGACTACATAGCTTAGACACCCCAGCAAGACATATACCACACAACACCATTGCACATCATACAATAGCATACACATGATACGTTAGTAAAATATATGGCAATACTACCAATACAAACAAATGATGTGCCAAATGCAGGACATTTGACTATGCAGAGCATCGTCTGTCATATAATCCATGGAGATATTAGCAATAAACAAACTTGTACATACCTAGCACTGTTTTCATGACCATTACATATTCTAATAAGAACATCAACTGTGTACACCATTTTCATAGACCCATGGGTGCATGGGGGACCATGGGCTCTGTGGGTGGTGCATGTATTGTTAGACTAGCCCTGGCTGGTCTAATGGTACTTGGAATTGTGGCCTCTGGGAGGGTTTAGAGACTCCCAAATACTATGAAATGGCAGTGTATGACTACCACAAACCCCTTAGTGCCCTGGCTCACCCAGCAGCATGGCACAGACCCTGTGCAGGGCCAGTCTGGGGCACTGGGTCCCAGGTTGGCACAGGTGGCCTTTGAGAATTCCAAACTCTGCAAGGTGTAATGCAAGGTGCCCCTTGTGCCACTGCTGTATGATGCAGACAGCTTGCATCACATTTGGAGCTTTGAGACTCGGGCCCATAGTGTCTAAATTATTATTCTGTAAGTGCTCAACATTTATGTTTTCTTATGTTATGAATACAAATAGATGAGAAATGTAATGTTTACAAATGCAGCAATATATTCCTCCTTGGTCATTATCTCTCCCCTCTTCTTAAATCCTCTGTGGTTCAACTGGTCTCTGTGTTTTCCTCATGTCATTTGCATAGCTGAATGAAGGAAAAGGGTGAGAAAAGAAAACAAACCATTAAAAAAGTTATCAAGTCATTAGAATACACAAACCCTCCATTCATTAAAATAAACATTCTTAATAGGAATATGAGACAGGATATTCAAAGGGTTTGGATGCAGGTTCATGTTCCCCACTTAGCCACTGCCACCCGATTGCACCAACATTTGAGATCCTTCATTTTAAGTATCCTGAGTTTCTGCAAACAGTTTATGTGATTTGCAGGCACTCTGTTTTTTTTCCACACATTTGTGTCTGATATTTGTATGCTACTACCTCATCTACTACAAGGTCTACCAGGGTCCAAAATGTGGATAGAGTTGTACCAAGCACCAGATGCATGTGGCTATAAATCCAGTCCATGCCTTTTAATCTTAAAGTTCTTCAGTGCTCACAGCTGGAAAACTAGATAGAAGCAGCACCTCACTGAAAATAGAATGTTGCATCTCACGTGGACAATCCTTCATAAGTAAATTCTTAGAAAATTGGCTCCTAGAAGGGGGTTGGCAGCTAACTAAAATGGCCTCATACTATCTGGCTCCCGCATGTTCTTTCTGTAAAATCTCTAAATGGTCTATCTGAATGACATAAAATCATATTATAATGAGTGCTGAGCCTAAATTAACCAACGCTGAACTGAAGATATTAAACATGCTGGAGAAGAATAAATGCATTGATAACATTCTGTGCAAGATGAACCAGGGGAGGCACAAGCCTGTGGAGGGCTCAAGTAGGACACCAGCTAAAAACACTGAATCCCTTCATAGAGTTACCCTTTCTCAGATGAACACCAAGCTAACCAACACTGACTTAAGAGAGCAGAGAGAGAGAGAGAGAGAGAGAGAGAGAGGACAGCAATTTTGTTCTAGCTCAGCTCTGACACTAGAGTTGCTTCAGAGAATGTGTTTGCTGATCCCCATGTGTAAAGTAAGACTGCCTTTCAGGAGATGAACTTTACAAATGATGTGGTTACACAAACTTCCAGTGAAGTCAAATCAAGCAGAGTTTAATACTGAACATATTGGATGAATTGAAAATTACTCCAACAATTCTGAGAGCATGAAATGCAGAAAGAAACAATGATACAAGCAGTGAAATATTGATTCATTTTGCTTTTTGAGCAAGAATGTGCAGTGGTCAAGGTGTACTATATTCCAATTAAGACTCTAAGTGCAATGGGTCCACACACTCAGCCCAAGATCAATGAAGGAATGAAACAGTAGGTAGACTATGCAACTTATTGTGTAGGCTTCCACAGAAGAAAGATAAATACTATTAATTATGCTCAGTAGTGGAAATGGGTGGGGTGGGGGCTAGGAAAACTTAGTTCCTGGAGTAAAATTAGGAGCCTGACTTTGCTCCAGGAATAAAATAGGGAAGGACTGCTTCTGTGTAACATTTACTCACCAAAAGACATAAAACTGAAGAATCAGTGTGTAAATTTGAAACAAGTAACGGGAAAATGTAAAGGTCATGCACCTCAGAGCAAGAAAACCCTTGACCAGCTACTGGCTGGGGGGAGCACAGATAACAGCTTCAGAGGAGGAAAGGGACCTCGTGGTAATAGTCACAGGGGGCACGAAGGTATCAGCACAGTGTAGGAGGGTGGCAGCAAGGTCAAATAGGATGCTGGGGTGTATTGCCAGAGGGATCACCTCTAAAAAGGAGAAGGTCATTCTGCCCTTGTAAGGTTCACTGGCATGGCCACTCTTAGAGTACTAAGTGTGATACTGGTGCCCATACCTCAAAAAGAATGTGAGATTACTGGAAGGGGGGCAGAACAGGGCTACAAAAATGATTATGGGACTGGGGAGTTGCCATATAAGGAAAGACTGAGGGAAGTCAGCATGTATTCACTGGAAGAGAGAAGGGAGAGGGGACATGATAGAGACCTTTAAGTACTTGAAAGACATAAAAAAAAGTCAGAGACGGAGGACTGTTTTGCTTAAAGAGGGGAAGGGTCACTAGGGGGCACAGTCTGAAGTTGGAAGGGGGAAGGTTCAGGAGGGCGATGAGGAGGCACTACTTTATAGAGAGAGTGGTGGTAAGATGGCATGCACTGCAGGAGGTGTTAATTGAACTGAGGACAGTGGATAGTTTTAAGTGGGGTTGGGATAGAGTCAAGGGCAGGATTAATATAGATGAGAACACAAAGGGGAGAATGACCAGGAAAGGGGAGGAAGGGAGGGGTTTGGGTGGGGCTGGGGCAGCTGTAGTAATATGAAACTAAGAACTGCACAAACAGGCAGACTTGATAGACCTGTTGGCCTTTTTCTGCTGGCAATTTTGTATATTCGTAAAATGTGTTCCCAGGCCTATCAGGTATGTTCGATTCTACATGAAAGATAATGGGTTCCCCCCAAGTGAATTTTGTTCATTTCCAGCACTACTGATGCTGCAAAACACAAATGTAACTTTCTATATATGGACTCTTAACCATTTCCTCTTCTGACTGCTCAAACAAATTCCAGACACTCCATTAGTGCCTTTTTAATTTAAACCATTGCTTTAGAAGCAAGTCACCTACTGTTTCTCAAAGTTACAAGATGTAAAATATAATTAAATTATGATACATTTTTATTTATTGATGTGTCTTCTGCATTAAACATTATTAAAGACGAAGGCATAGCAACAATGGATTCCAAACTGTTAAAAACAATCGGTAACATTCACTGGTATCATTAAACACCAGTTCTTTCCTGTAATGCCTGCAAGTGCTTTAGAGTAGATTTTTAAAGATTTGCAGCACATTTTAAGGGCAATTGCAATACCTGCATCATCATTACTGTTAGACTACATAAAACTTAATAACGCAAGTGCAAAAAGTTGTACTCTGAAAAATATGTATGTGCTGAAATAATGATGCATGCACCACTTTTGTGCTGAAAAGTAAGAACAAATTCACAAATGTGTCAAAACATTTGAAAATAACACACAAATGTTTTGGCACATTTTCCATGATGCAAGCTATGCCCAAACATAAGAATTGCACCTATGTCATGGGCTTTAAAAATGCAGACCTTATTGTTTTTAAGTCTGAATAATGGCTTTTGCTTTCTTCTGTTCTATTCTAGATTTTAGTTAGATCTTGTATTTATTAATATAAAGTTTCTATTTTTTAAACTGTTCAGAAGTAAGAAAGACACACCCTATCTGAAATTTCTTATACTGGTAACTTGACTGTTTTAGATTTGTATAAAGATATTATTTGCATAGTGTGATGTACTGTTTTGAACCAGAACATTATTTTAATTTTTTATTTGCTTTTGAAACTGTATACTGTATATAGTTTATAGACTGATTTATGACTTCAAAATATATGAAATATCCCCATGAGAGGGGATTGTGTTTTCTCTTGTGCTCCCCTTTTCCTGGCTTGAGGGTATAATCATTATGAATTGTGCACGTTTATCATTGTGCAGTATCAACATTATATCTGATGATGAAATGTTAATGCCACAGTTATTGTTTTGTTATGCATTGATTTGCAAAACTGAATGCAATAGATCATTTTAACATATATAGCTTCCAACATGACATAAGTGATTATAACTCTACCCCTTGCTTGTGATCCTAGAGCCTGCTCACATTGCTATGATTCACAATCATATTCTTGGTCACAGACAGGGCTCCAGATAAGGTGTGTACTGGCCTATTTTACTCACCTCATTTTAGAAAATACTCTTCAGAAATTGTTTTAATGAGTACCAGTATTCACCCAACATTTGTAAATACTGCATAAACGCCAAAGAGTAGTGCTTCATAACATAACTGGTGATTCAAAAGGAACATTTTTTTGCCAGATTTACAGCACTTGTATGCATCTCACATTTGTTTTACTCACTATGTTGTAAAACTGGTGAGTAAATTCCTACCTGCCAACATTATTTGGAGCATTGCTGGCACCTGAAATTTTTATCTAGAAAAAAAAACTACATTTTTTTAATAAATGTACTCCTCAGTCCACTTTAGCAAGACATTTGTACACATCTGAATTTTGTTTTACTCACCTCACTTTCAAATGAGAAGTACAGGTACTCATCCCAAAAAATCTTATCTAGAACCCTGGTCACAGATGTTCAGTTTCATAATAGTACCCTCAGAATCCAGGAATAATAAGTGACTCAGACCAGTTAACGGTTGTTTAGTGGGTGTTGACCCTAAATATTTGTACATTTCAAGGGATTTTTATTTCAAATCAATTAATTTCTCGCTCTGTTGTTGGAAAGTTTTGAATGCTTAGTTCAGTGCAACATAATCATTATACCACTTGTATGTAAATGTCACTTTTTTGTTGTGGTGCAATCCTTAAATTAAGTAGCAGACAGTACATTCCACTTGCACTACATTTTTGTGTGTCTGTCAACTGAATGCATGACAATCTGGTACATACACATAAAGAAGCTGAGAATTAGCAATAAAGGAACCTTTTCATGTCTGAATCTATGTTTGTTTTGTCAATAATTTTCACATCCCACAGAACTGCTCAACTAAATAATCATTGTCAAAACAACAGAGAGAGTTGTTCTTTCTTTCGTGATGGCATGGTCAGATATCACACAAATATAAAAGAAAATGTACAAATGAGGCAGAAAATAATTGTGCAAATCATCAGTTATCTGCTGTCTGGCTCAAGCATTTGACATTGTTCCCAGGGTTCACTCTATGTAGAAAAGTGCAGCAAAATGCATGGAGTAATCGTGTAACATTTCACATACATTATTTTATACAATATTCCAATAGTTGTATATAACACTTTACAAAAATATAAAGCAGTTGTAGGAAACTTTGCATAACATAGATGATTTATATTCTAAAGATAATTCACAGAATGAATAAATGAAAGGATTCATGTTTTACTTGGCATCAAGGCCGGCATAAGAATGCTTTCGCAGTTCTAATACTATGTGCTAGCCTTGGCTCAGGAGACCATAGGTGACATCAAGAAACTAATACAGGCAATTTCTACAGTTAGTGTAATTCCATTATGTATATTTTTTGCTAAAAATCTGCAATATGTATAAGAAATTCTGCATTGCCGGAGTTCTTCAGAAGGGTTCCTAAACATCTGCTGAGATTTTAATTTTTCATGTTTTTCCCCACTACCAAATATAATAGTACAAGGTTGCAATTATCAGAGGCCCAGAAATAATATTATAGCTCTACAAAGTCTTCCACTTTCTATGGCTGACCTCAACATGTTTTATTTCCCTTTGTCCTTTTGCCTAACTGTAGGACATTTGTTAGTAATAGTTTCCAAGTTCAAATCAATGTCTGAGCTTTAGTAATTTTATTAATGTATGTAATAAATTCAGGTAATGATGAAAAACATTTACTATTATTTAACAGATTATAGTATATAAGAAATAGGGGTGTCACAATATAAAACTTTATACTGATAATTAGCACCATTATAGTTAGGGCTGACAATGGTGTTTATTGCTAAATCCTTTTTTTATACCTTTACAACATTTGCAGCATTCAATGAAATTGTTCAAAATGCGGCATGTATTGTCTTGGAGGCAAGTTCTCAAGAGAAGTTTTATGATGGCAGCTTGTGTGGATTCTGAGATATGAACTGTAAATTTTTAATGAAAAGAATATTTCTTCCTATACTTAATACACATGTTTTGCCTTAATAGTATGGATTTTTTCCAGAAACTTTTAGGGTAAAAAGGCCTGTTCCAAGGTAGTGCCTTTCAAAGGTTTCTTAAAGAAATATTGGTTCCAGAGTTATAAAGATTTTAAGTTCTCTTTTCTGAGTTTGCTCAGTACGGTTTTAGGATAACCTTCTGATATGAAAGATAAATTTACCTTTGCAGGCATTTACGTTTTGCAAAATTAGTGCAATTCTGGTCATGAGAGAAAAAAACAGGTTGTGATGACTGCTATCTTGTTTGTTTTTTAACTAAAAACAGAAAACTCATAAAAATGATGTATTTTTAAAAACCAACACCTGAACCTAGCTAAATGGGACCCATTTCACTAGATCATGGTATTTGTTTCTTAAAAATAAGCCCAGAAACATGCTTTCTGGGCATCTGAAACTCCTAGGTACCCAGCTTAGGGAAGGGAGACATTGGTGTAGCATTAATACACTTGCCTTCTCCCGTTGTTCAGCTGTTCACTCAGAGGTGAAAGGCTCATAATCCCATAATCACTGATGCTACCTTTCTGACCCCAGATTAAGTCATCCAGAGATTTTCGCAATTTTAAATTCAGAGAGAAAGTTTTGTGAAAGTATCTGTCCTCTGGCAAACCCATGATAGAACAGTTAGATGCCTGAATCATAACATAGAAACATAGAAGCTGATGGCAGATAAGGACCGCAAGGCCTATCCAGTCTGCCCATTTCTTTTTCTACCTTATAAATGTGCCAAAGGCCTTTGCTCTGTCAATGGCCAATCTATTCATACTCATCTGTATTGCTCCCTTATGCCTATCCCATGCCTGTTTGAAGCCCTGCACTGTATTCATATCCACCACTTCCTGAGGTAGGCTGTTCCATGCATTCACCACCCTTTCTGTGAAAAAGAACTTCCTCACATTACCCCTTAGTCTGACTCCCTCTAATCTCATGCTGTGTCCCCTTGTCCTGCTATTTTTCTTATATTGAAACATGGTAGACTCTTTCACCTTGTTAATGCCCTTCCTTAAGGTGTTTAAATGTTTCGATCATATCACCTCTCTCCCTCCTTTGCTCTAGGGTATACATATTGAGCTCTGTTAATCTGTCCTCATATGTTTTCTGATGCAGTCCCTGCACCATTTTGGTTGCCAACTCTGGACTGCCTCAATTTGGTTAATGTCCTTGTGAAGGTGTGGCCTCCAGTACTGCACGCAGTACTTCAGATGGGGCTTAACAAGTGTCTTGTAAAGAGGGATTATTACCTCCCTCTTACAACTTGTAATACCCCTACTAATACACCCTAACATCCCCCTAGCCTTACCTACTGCTTTAGTGGTCTGCTTGGATGATTTCAGGTCATCATTGATGATGATGCCCAAGTCTCTTTCTTCCCTTGTGACTGCCAGCAACTCCGCTCCCAACCTATAGGTGGCTTCAAGGTTTCTCTTCCCTATGTGCGTGATCCTGCACTTCTTTGCATTAAACCCTAGTTGCCACTCTTCCGGTCATTTTGCTAGTTTATCCAGATCTCTGCTCATTCTGCCCACCCCATCTGGATCATCTACTCTGTTGCAGATCTTAGTGTCATCTGCAAAGACAAACCTTACCTCCAGTCCATCTGCAATATCACTGATGAAGACATTGAAGAGGACTGGCCCCAGGACTGATCCATGAGGTACCGCACTTGCGACTTCCATCTCTTCTGACTGTGTAACATTTACCACCACTCTGTTTTCTACCCATCAACCAGTTTGCCACCCAGTTGACCTACTTCTGACCCACCCTGAACCTACCCAGCTTATTAATCAATCTTCTGTGTGGAACAACATCGAACGCTTTGCTGAAGTCAAGGTAGGCGACATCAACTGCTCCCTCTTAGTCCACCATTCTGGTTACCCAGTCGAAGAAATCTATGAGATTAATTTGATAGAACCTTCCTTTTGTAAACCCATGCTGTCTTGGATCCTGTTCTCCTATGGATTCCAGGAGTTGCACTATCCTCGCCTTAAGGAGTGCCTCATAGAAACATAGAATTTGATGCCAGTTAAGGACTGCTTGGCCCACATAGTCTGCACATTTTCCTACCTAATGGATAAGCTGCAGATCCTAGTTAACTAACAGCCTACTTCCTCCTACCCCCCCACTAGAATTGCCTTATGTTTGTCCCATGCATTCTTGAATTCCCCCACTGCTTTTGACTCTACGACCTCCTCACCCTTGGCTTGTCTGTAGTTTCCTGCCTCTGTCTTGTTCCCACTTTTGTGAAGAGGAATCACATCTGCCGTTCTCCAGTCCTCAGGTACCACACCATCCTCCCATGATTTATTAAAAAGGGTAGTCAGTGGTGTTACTAGTTCTTCCCTTAGTTGTTTTAGAATTCTGGGGTGAATCCCATCAGGCCCCATTGCTTTATCCACCTTCAGTTTTAAGAATTGTTTCATAACCTTTTCTTTTGTGAAAGGACTAATATAACCCCCCCCATCCAGAGTGCTTCTATTGACCAGATTAGGTATTTCCCCCTGCTTTTCCATTGTGAATACTGAGCAGAAGTATTCGTTCAGCATCCCTGCTTTTTCACTATCGCTCTCTGCCTAACCACCTTCCTCTTTGTTCAGCCTCAGTATCCCTGCCTTAGTCTTTCTTTGCTCCCTAATATACCTATAAAAGGTTTTATCCCCCTTCTTAACTGAGTTGACTATCTTTTCCTTGGTTTGTGCCTTTGCTATTCTGACTGCCTTACCCGCTTCCTTTTGTTTTAACTGGTACAGTGCTCTGTCCTGCTCCTTCTGTGTTTCCTTATACTTCCTGAATGCTATATTTTTCTCCCTTTCCTTCCCCGCCACTTCTTTTGAGAACCATAGTGGCTTTTTCTTTCATTTTAATTTTTTATTTGCTTCACACAAAGGCTTGTTGCTTCTGTGATGGCGGTTTTGTTGTTTCCCCATTGTTGCTGCACCCCACCTTCTTGCCTGTTTGCTAGTGCTTTTCTGAGGCACTCTCCCATTTTGACAAAATCAGCCCTCCTGAAGTCCAGTACCTTCACTTTTGTGTGGCTTTACTCTACAGCTAAGTTTATCATAAACAACACTGTTTGGTGGTCGCTTGTTTCTAGATGGCTACCCACTTCAAGATCAGAGATTCTTTCTCTGTCCCCATTTGAGAGTACCAGGTCTAAGATTGCTCTCTCTCCCGAGTGGGTTCCAAAACTAGCTGTCTAAGGTATGCCCCCTGTAGGGCATCGAGAATGACCCTGCTCTTGGATGTGGCTGCAGCAAAGGTGCTCCAGTCAACATCTGGCATATTCAGGTCCCCCATCAGCAATATCTCCCCTTTCTCTGCCATCTGAAGGATGCCTTCTATCATTTCCTTGTCCATTTCTTCCCCCTGAGACGGGGGTCTGTAGACAATGCCTGTGCGGATTGTGGAGTCATTTCCAGTCTCCAGGGTGACTCACAGTGCCTTCTCTCCTCCCTGTTTATCCTTTAGCTCTGTTGCTTTGATCCCTTCCCTTACATAGCGAGCTCCTCCTCCTCCTCTTCTTCCCTCCCTGTCCCTCCTGCAGATTGTGTACCCTGGTATGCTGAATATCCCAGTCATGGTTCTCTGTGTACCATGTTTCTGTGACTGCCACAATATCTAGGCATCCCTCTTCCATCAAAGCCACATTTCAGGGAGCTTTTTACCTAGACTACGGGCATTGGTGCTCAGTACCTTCAATATTCTTAGGATTTTATTTCTTTTTGCATCATCCCTGTCCCTACTGCATTTGTCTTTTTCTCCATTTACCCCTGCCATTCTCCCTATCAACTGCTCTATCTTGGTGTTTACCTCACTAATTACCCTGATTTTTTGTGGGGGGGGCTAGGATTCCACTTTTTCTCTTCAGTACCTCCCGCCTTGGCTAGTTTAAATGCTTGCCATTGAAGCATTTAAACCTATCACCTAGGATCCTGGTTCCCATCCAGAATAGATGCAGATCATCGAGCCTGCACAGGCCTGCATCCTTTCAGATGGAGCCCCAGTCACCAATGAAGCCAAATCCCTGAGCTCTGCACCAGCTTTTCAACCAGTCAGTGAATCACATGGTGCAGAGTGCCCTAGCCTCATCCATGCCATATACAGGTAGCACTTCCGAGGAAGTTACCATGTGTGCTACTTGTCTAAGGCCCCTCCCCAACTCCACAAACTCCTGTTGCACTGCTCTGATCCCTTTCTCAGCCAGGTAATTTGTCCCTAGGTGGATAATGACATCCAGCTCCCTCCCCCTTGCTGCTGCTCCTACAGTCCTGAGGATTCATTTCCTGTCCTTCCAAGCCTTGGTGCAGGGCAGGCACATTACCTCCCTTTCCCCTCCCTCCCCCAGTTCTACACCCTAACAATTGAGTCCCCTACTAGGAGTTGTTTCCTTCCCCTTTGGGGTCCTGGGCTACCCCCTGTGGGTTTCCATTGTGGAAGTTCCCAGCATCCTCCTTGGTTTCCCTGTAGGTGCCTCCATAGAGGAACCATGCTTCACCAGAGTGTCGAATGAATTGTGGAGAGGCACAACTGGAGGGATGCACCTCTGTTCCACCACCTGCATCCTCCCTGAGCCCACTGTAGTCCAACCGCTCTTCTTTCTTGGCAACCTCTGAGGTAGTGGTGGTGGCCTGGGTGGTCCCTGGGTGGGGAGCAGGTTTTCTGAATCCTATGCTGTCTATAAATGATCACCTATAACTCTTACCATCCACCCCGGGGAGTGCCTTCTTTCCTTTCAGACACCAATTTCACAAAGGCTAAGTAACAGGTCTACTCACAACTGACTGCAAATATTTCTCAGCTACAGTTCCTCCCTGGCAATTTGAAGTTTAAACTTAAAACTAAGAAAAGTCCACCCCAAAAACAGAATCAATACTAGTTACTTACACAGGTCCAAAAAGTAATAATTCAGTTCAGTGTAGTCTAGAAAATAACCTCTTTTTTCAAAGAAGCTGTGGCTGATTTCTCACTCTCCCTGTCTCAGGCTCAGCAGACAGAGACCACAAATAACTCCAGTTATAAATCCTCAGTTCAACTAGGCCCATGTCAGCTCCTCCCCTTAACAGTCACCTATTTCACAAAGGCAAAGTAACAGGTCTACTCACAAGTGACTGCAAATATCTCCCAGCTACAGTTCCTCCCTGGCAAATTAAACTTAAAACTTAAAACTAAGAAAAGTCCACCCCAAAAACAGAACCAATGCTAGTTACTTACACAGGTCCAAAAAGTAATAATTCAGTTCAGTGTAGTCTAGAAAATAACCTCATTGATTCAAGGAAGCTGTGGCTTCTTTCTCATTCTCCTAGTCTCAGGCTCAGCCTCCATAATCTTGCCCACTACTGAGGTAAGACTGACTGGTTTGTAGTTCCCTGCCTCCTCCCTCCTACCACTCTTGTAGTGCAGGATCACATGAGCCCTTCTCCAGTCTTCTGGGACCTCTCCTGTGATCAGAGACTCACTAAACAGTTCTGATAATGGCTCTGCTAGTTCCACCCTTTGTTCCTTTAATACCCTGGGATGTATGCCTTCAGGTTCCTTTGCCTTGTCCACCCTGAGCTTATTGAGCTCTTGTAGGACCCTTTCTTTTGTGAAGGGAGTAGTGCTCACCTCCCTTCCCCCTGTGTCCATGGTGCTGAGCTGTGGGCCCTGCCCTACCTTCTCTTCAGTAAATACTAAGCAATAGTATCTATTTAAGATAGATGCTTTTACAGAGTCCTCCTCCTCACATGCCCATTTTTCTCCTTTGAGCTTAGCAATACCCACTCTGGACTTTCTCCCTTCACTAATGTATCTATAGAAAGTCTTGTCACCTTCTTTTACTGCGTGTGCTAGTATTTCTTCAGTTTGGGCCTTTGCCTGCCTTACTGCCTTCCCTGCTTCCCTTAGGAAAGTTTGGTATGCCTCCCTATCTTCATCCCACTGTGTTACCTTATATTTCCTGAAGGCCAGCCTTTTGGCTCTGTCATTTTCTGCTACTGTTATTGAGAACCAAAGTGGTTTCCTTCTTTTGCACTTCCTTTTCTCTTTAACACAATGGGATGTTGCTTCAAGTATTGCATCCTTAATGCTTGCCCACTTTGCCTGTACCTCCTCACCTGTATTTCTTTTTACCAGGGCTAGCTTAACTCTGTTGGCCATCGTATCAAAGTCAGCTCCTCTGAAGTCCCATATATTTGCCATGGAATGGGATGATTTAGTTGTAGTGGCCAAATTGAACCATACCATATGATGGTCACTGGCCCCCAAGTGACCTTCTACTTTGAGATCTGTGATCCTTTCCCTATTAGTCAGTACTACATCTAGGATAGCCCCATCTCTTGAGGGTTGTTGTACCAGTTGTTTGAGGCCTTCCCCCTGCAGGGAATCCACCATGTGTCCAGTTCTGGCAGATGTTCCTGCTGGTATTGACCAATCTGCATCTGGCATGTTGAAGTCTCCCATTATCAGAGCCTCCCCTTTAGCTGTTATGTTTTGTATATCTTCCAACAGTAATGTGTCTATGTCCTGTAGACAACCCCAGTTGTTATGGCTGTCCCATTTCCTGTTTCCAGGGTGACCCACAGTTCTTCTGGCTTCTTATGTGTATTCTGAATTTCTGTAGCTTTGATATTTTCATTGACATACAGGACCACTCCACCCCCCCTTTTTGCACCTCGGTCTCTTCTGAACAGTACATAGCCAGGTACTGAAGTCTCCCAATTGTGGTTACTGGTAAACCACATCTCGCTAATTGCTACTATGTCCAGTTTAGCCTCTGTCATTATTGCCTGCATGTCTGGGATCTTGTTTCCCAGACTGCGAGCATTTATGTACAAAATTTTCCATTGGCCAGATTTCGGTGTCATAGTTGTTGGGTGAGGTCTTGCATTTTCCCTGTGTGTCATATGGAGAGCTGGACCTTTTTCCTTACCTAGTGATGCAAATGAACTGCAAACATGCTGAACTCCTGTTTGACCACTAGCTGAGGGGGGAGTGGTATTCTTCCCATTTGATGTATGGGATGTTGCACTCCTCTCCCCATTTGCTAGTCTAAATATTCTGCACTGACATCAAACTTTTTTTTATTTAGTTGTTTAACCAGGTATAGCACACTAAGCTGGAAGCTTTTTTACAAGAGCGACCTGGGAGCACAAGAAGGTTAAGTGACTTGCTCAGGGTCACACAGTATGCAAGTGGAAGCTGTGGGATTCAAACCCAGGTCTAGTCTGCTGGATGTCATCAGATTTGCAGCTCAGAACCTTAGACCACTGCGCTATACTGCCTCCTACTTCTGCCCCAATGCACTGACTCCCTCCTTAGTCAGATGCAGTCCATCAAATTTAATGAACTTTCGCTCCCAAAACTATTGCCAGTTCCCTACAAATTTGAGTCCTTTTTCCTGGCACCAGCCCTTGAGCCACATGTTTAGCTCCCCTATCTCTCCTTCTCTGACCTTCTGTCCATCTGCCCCCCTCTCCCAGACTGGCAGGATCTCAGAAGGAGATGCTGGATGAAATGGATGATTGTTTGTCACCCAGCCTGGGCAGGTGTTCCTTAGTCTCCACAACTGACTGGGTGGTGAGATCATTAGTCCCTATGTGTACCAGGACATCAATGTTTTCCCCTGCTTCCTGAACAATTTAGCAACCCTAGATGGTAGTGAGACTAAGACTCACAGCCAGAAATGCTGTAAATTTCTATAGAGCCTCATTGAAAGAACTTGAGCTACTTATTTGACCCCTCATAAGGACTTTACATTTAAAACTAATTTATTCAATTATCAGAGTTGGCATTTTGCTATTTTAATGTGGAACATATGTCCTGTTAGCTAAGGAGAAAAATACTGGGGGGTGGTGGGGTGGGGGGCAAGGGAGGGAGAAAGGGTACAAAAAGTTCCAGTGCTTAATATTTAAATGTTTAAAGGTTAGAGCTAATACCATTTTAAGAGAGCAATGATGTTTCTCTTTGTGCTTACAGAATCAGTTGCCAGTCTCTACAGTTATTTAATCCATGTGATGGCATGGTGGACTGGAACCAATCAATGTAAAATGCTTCCACTTCTGAGCAATTTAAGTACTTTCACTGTATGTTTCTTTTGTAAGAAGTTCCTGAGACAACAAAAATGATGAGCTGGCCAGACAACTAGTTTTCCACAAGGTGCCATTTTTACAGCAGGTCTGGCGCAAAGCTGGGCATTCACAATACTCATGAATGTGTGTGCTCACAGATGATTACCTCATTGGTGGGTGCTCTCTTCATGCATTGGACTCTGGTTTTCTCCACTACAAATGGAGCACACACTCAGATGGTCAGTTTGCTCACAACAGTAAGCAGTGAGCAACATGGACCAAAGTGATGGGCCACACACTTACAAGGTAATGATTCAGCTTACTTAATTGAGTGATACCAGGCACATGTGAATGGGAAAGACTTTTTAACAGTAGAAACTGAAGGTGCAATGTGGGAAAAAATGAAACAGGATGAAGTGCATATAAAGTTTTAAATTATAACATAATAAAAAACACAAGGTTGCCAGACATAGAAAACATGTTAAAATCAAAGGTGCAATGTGAGTGAAAAAAAATCAGTTTCAGTAAACATAAAGTTGGAAATAATAAAACAAACACAAGGCTGCACCTGGTCTAAATAAACTGGAGCCAGCTGGACTCCATCACTATCATAGGTACAGCCCTAGACTACTTCATAGCTGAGTTTCATATCATCATGGATACATATGCCTCATTCAGAAAGCAGATTGTCAAAGAGGACTCTGCGAACTGGGTTACACCATCACTGCTTACCCAAATGAGGGTCAGAGACAACCTATAGCACAAAGTCAAGGAATCTGGCATGCAGGCACATTGTCGGGAATACAGGGCAGCTAGGAACAGATGTACCCAGAACATCAGGCAGGCTAAGGCAAATTTCTTTAAAGAACAGCAAACCAGCAGCTGGGGCAAGGGAAGGTGTTTTGGGAATCCCTAAAGGATCTCATGGGTAGGTGGTGATCAATTGTACCCAACCATGCACAACACAAATGGTTATATCTCACTTGACTCCACCGAGATAGCCACCTCATTCAACAAAGCCTTCAATGACCTCAGTGCAGTCCTCCCTACTGAGGATGAAACCACAGCCACCACAGCCTGTCAAGACAACACTCAAAAAGACCACAGAAGGCCACAGTTCTACTTCAAAACTGTCTCTGTAAAGGACACAGTCAACTATGTTAAGCATGTACTAGGGAAAACATGGATGGGAAGGGACACACTTGACATGAAATTAGTTGCCTTAGTCCTGGAGGAACTCACCATCCCCCTGACCAAACTATTTAACCTCTCCCTAAGATACTCACAATTCACCAGTATCACATTTGAACAGCAATGGGAATACTGCAAAGACCATTCATTACTGGGTTCTTATACTAGGTTCTTATATTGGGATATAGAATGGAAAAAGGCCATTTAGCCCATGTATACCATTCCCCTGGGCCTGATTGACATAGTTTTTCACTATCCAATTATCCACTAGTTTTTTAAAAACTTCTATGGAACTAGCAATTACTATACTGTCAGTCACTTTGTTCCATAACCTTCCCTTCCTATTCAAGAAATAAAAATGCCTATTGTTATTTCTGGCTATCTCTGTCTTGACTTGCTTTTTATGCCCCCTCAAACCCTTGGGTTTGCCTTGTAGCACAATGCCCATCTCGCTCCTTAAACTGGGATCATTCATAATTTTATAAAACCCCATCAAGTCTCCTCTGATTCTTCTTTGTTGCAATGTAAATAGCCCAGTTATTTTTAACCTATCCTAATAACTTGTGGCCTTTTAGGAACAAATTAATTTTGTAAACCTTCTCTACTTTATTAATTTCATCCTGCATGTAAGGGCTCCACAGTTGTGACCCATAATCAAAATGGGGTCTTTTATAGACTTTATACAATGGTAAAAAACATCTTCTGGTTTTGTTTATAATGCCTCTTTTAATGTTCTTTATCATTAGATTTGTTTTCCTTACTATGTTAATCCTATGTTCTCTAAAGTTTAGCTTGTCATCTAACAATATTCCACAGTCCATTTTGACTGAACTTATTTTTAATCTTTTTCCATTCAGACTATATGCTTGTTGTTTATTGTGTCTGCCCAGGTGCATCATTGCACGTTTGTCTATGCTCAGTGGCATTTTGTTACTTTGGGACCATCTTTCAATTTCTTTTAAATCAGTAATCATCTCAACTTGTTGAACTTCATTTGCTGCCAGTCCCTCTAACTTGATGTCATCTGCTAACTTTATCACTTTGTTCTTGATATTCTGATGTAAATCAGTTATATATAAAGAGAACAAAACTGGTCTCAGTACTGAACCCTGTGGCACACCACTGGTCACTTCAATAGATTTTGTGTATTCCCCCAGAACTCTCACTCTCTGTGTGCTTCTGTGTAGCCAGTCTTCAGTCCATCTTATTATTCTACTATCTATGCCAATATCCCCCATTTTTGATAATAAACAATTGTGCATATCTATCAAATGCCTTCTGAAAATCAAGATAAATGATGTTCGTAGGAGTCTTGTTTGAAACTAACTTATTTATGTATTCATAGAAGCATACAAGATTTGTATTGCACCCTCTGTTCTTTTTAGAACCATGTTGTTTCATATTTTCCCAACCTAGAATCTTTAAGCTTTCCTCAATTTTTTTTTGTTTTAATAAGGTTTCTGCTATTTTTCCCATTATAGAAGTTTGACTAACTGGTCTATAACTGGATGCTTTGGATTTATCTCCCTTTTTATACAATGGTATTACCGTGGCCCATCTCCAGTCATCCTGTACCTCCCCAGTTCTGAAGGACATATTTATGATATTAGCTAGTCGATATTTGATATGTTTCATTGTCTCTTTTATGATATTTGGACTCAGCTGGTCAGGATCAGCTGATTTCTTTATTTTTAATTTCTTAATTATGCTTTCTATTTTGGACCCACTAACTTGTAGGTCTATGTGCTCATAGATGTTTTCATGTATTTAAGTACCTCTTACATCCCTAGTTTCATAAACTGTACAAAAGTATTTATTGAACAATTCAGACAGTTCTCTAGGGTGTTGTATCTCCTTCCCTTCTTCTTTAATGGGACCCATTTGGTTGCTACGTTTATTTTGTGCATTTATGTATCAAAAATACCTTTTCAATTGTCATTCTTATGTGTCAGATTAAATTCCACTTTGCTCTTTTCCCCTTTTATTACTTTTTTCAGAACTTTTAGTTTACTTTTATAATGTTCCCTGTTAGCTGGTGTGCTATCTATTTTCATTTTACCAAATGCCCTCTTCTTTAAAGCATTAAGTCTAAGCACTTTCTTTGTGCATCAGGCAGGTTTTTTACCCTTTTTATTATACATCCTTTTGTTCGAGACATACAATTTCTCATGTCCTATGAGTTTGTTTTTTAGTGATGTCCACATTGTGTTAACACTATTATACATAAACTCACTTTCCCAATCCCAGCCAGCTAGTTCTTGTCTGATCTTAATGAAGTCAGCCTTTTCATAATTTGTGACTAAGGTTTTACTCCTAACTTTCATGATCTTTGTTTTTTATTGTAAACTCTATATTGTTATGATTACTGTTAATTAGATTCTCCCTTATCTTTACTTTACTTATAATGTCTTCCCTATTGGTGATCACAAGGCCTAGGATGCTTTCTCCATGTGTTGGCTTGTATATTAACTGGTTTAGCCCTGATATTTTCAACATATCTAAGAAACTGTTGTTTATATTTTTCATAGCTTTGTTCTCTGCCCAGTTAATGTGGGGGTGGCTGAGATCACCATTATCCTTTTCCTGTGACATTTTTCTTATTTCTGCTTCCAGGATATTGTCCAAATCCCTGCCAGTACCTTGTGCTCTACAATATAAACCCACATGTACATTTTTATCTGATATCCCATGCAAGGAAGGCCATTCTGATTCTGTTTCTGACTGGTTACGTTTATTGCATAGTGTAGTCTTCAAGTTGCTTTTTACATAAACGGCCACTCTGCCACCTCTTTTGTCCCTCCTTTCCCTAGAAAATAGTTGATATCCATTTATTTCCCTATTCCATTCCATTCCAGATCTTGCTCCCACCAAGTTTCCATTATTATACAGATATCCACTTCCTCTGTTAATAGCAGTATTTCTAATTCTGATTTTTTGCTTGTGTTCAAGCTCCTAGCACTTAAAGTCCATATTCTGATTTCAACATTCTTTTTCCTACTTTGTCTGCATTGATTGTTGTCGGTGCCATTAGCTCTAGAGGCATTCCCACCATTTCCCCACCCCCCCGACTGGTCAGTTTAAAAGTTTGTTTACCATTTTCCTTAATGTTAAACCCAGTTTTCTACTCCCCCTTATACCTAATGCAGCCCATCTCTGCAGTAATGCTTTGGTTTATCCAAAAACTCTTCCCAATGGGTTATATATTTTTTATTCTCATGGCAAGTCCACTGTCGTAACCAGTCATTGATATCTTTAAGTTTCTCATTATAAAAAGTACTCTCTCTTGGTACAGGTAGAATCTATGAGAAGCATACTTGACAATTTAGTTTCCTCACTTCTTCCCAGTTATTTTTGAAATCCCTTTTAATATTTGCCATTCCTTGACTGCCCAGGTTGTTTACCCCACATGTCATATTAGTGATGCTGAACCATCCCTTTCATTAATGATATCCTTTAACATATTGTTTGTATCATCAATTCTTGCTCCTGAGAAGTAACTTGAAGTGACACATTCCTTATTTTGACCAGTTGTACATCTGTCCGTAAATTTTATAATTGAGTCACCCAGAATATATATTATTTTCTTTGCCATTGCTTCAGTAATACTTTGTTTCACCTTGTTAACCTCCATTGATGTCACTTCATGATTGTGTTCTCTACTGCCCATGTCAGAGTTTTCTCCAACTATCCTTTCAGCATTAATGTTACTGCCCCTTTGGATGCCTAAATTCTCATCCCTAAAATCCTCTCTTTCATTTGAGTGTGCATTGTTATTTCCAACCTATGCCCTTAGACCAAGTTCAAGTTCAAGTCTATTACAGGAAAAACTCATTTGAGCCAGCTCATTTACAAGAGGTCCTGGTTACAAAACATTAACGGGAAGTAAAAAAAAAAAGAAATAGGAGTAGTAAAACAAACGCTTAGAACAAATGGAGATAACAAGTCTTGGGATAATTCCATGACAGTAAAAGGGACACAATGTGAACATCTTTACATAACAACAATAGGAGATAACATGCATAACATTTACATATTGGCATCAGAGGAAGAGTGGAGGGACCTATACTAGGTGTGCATAAAACAAAAAGCATTGAAGTAAGTGCTAGACTGCATTGGGGGAGTACAGAATAAGCTGAGTTGGGGAAGAGTAGAGTAGGGAGGGGAGGAAAACTAGACAGGAAGGGGAGGTTTACTTCGAGAGTGAGAAGAACAGGAACATGGGGGAGGGCATGGAGGGATAGCAGAGTTGAAGGAGAGTAAGAGGGTACCTGGGAGGGAGGGAGAATGACAGGGGTTATATGGAGTAGGTGGAGGGAAAGGTAGGGAGGAGGAGGTAGAGGTGAGATGTTATGGTGATGGGGAGGCATTATAGTATGAGGAGAACGGTTGGAGGGGATGAGGGATGGGAGTGGTGTGCATGTGGGGCACACATGGCAGTCGGAGATATGTGGGGGAGGGTAGGACAAGGAGTAGAGAAGGAAAAACAGGAGGAAATAGAAAGGTATTGAAGATTAGAGTAAGTGCACATATGACCAGGGTAGAGATGGGAGGGGGTTGGGAATGGGATGGAAGGGGTAGGGGAGGGAGGTAGGTAGGGGTAAGGGAGACATGAAGGGGAGAGGATAGCAGGGGGGGAGGAGGGGAGTGCAAGAGCAATGGGCAGAGGGGAAGGGGAAGGGGAGGCAGGAGAGGGGATGGGGAGTAGGAAGGGAGGGGATGGGAGGAAGAGGTGGGTGGCAGACAGGCAGGGGGTAATAGAATGGGTGGTTGGCGAGGAGAGGGGTGTACTTGAGGTGAATTTGTGTTTGGTTGTGCTTGTGTGGGACTTGTATTATTATGTGCTTTTGCACTGTAATAAGGCATATCATTATTCTCAGACTCAGTGTTTATGTCCAAAGAATTACTTGGTACATTTTCAGTCTCTTCATCTAATAAAAGTAATGGTTCAAACTGGTTTCAGAGATGTAGATTAGTGCCTATAGCTCATCTTCTTCCCTTTTTTCAATTCTTCTCAATTCTGTCTGCCATTCTGTGTCCTCTTGTTCCTGCCCTCTACCTCTTTTCCTGCTTTCCTGGGACATTCCTTCCCCACCATCATTTTCCTGAGCTGTAACTAACTGGATTTCTTGCAAAATTCTATCTTGTTTTAGTGTTACTATAGTCATTTCTGCTTCCAACAATTGCTGTTTTAGTTTCTTAATCTTATTACACTCATTGCACATGTATATCTACACCTCTCGTGGGCCACCTCACTGCTGAATTTTCTTCAAGAAATACATCTCAGACCTATTAGTCCCCCTTCCAGTTTGACAATGTTTGCATCCATGGCTATATATCCTTACCACTTGTTTGGTGTCACTACATCCTTGTGCCCTGGTCCCCTGCGGACACCTGCAGACACATGCCAATACACTGCATGTGTCTTGGCATGTGGCTTCACATACAGTGCATGCGCTTCCCCCCGCCCGAGCTCTCCCCACTTGCTTGGTGGTGTCCTATTTACCTCTGGTCCACCCGGAAGTTGGGCCATGGTCATGTGACTCCCCAAGGCTCCCACTACCTTGTAGTACTGTTTGCTGAATTAAAAGCAATAAAAAGACTTTTCTGCACTTGCAGATCCTAACAGGGCTATTCTGGGAAGTTCCTGTACACTTGAATCACTCTAAGGGCATTGTAGTCCAATTCCTTCATTACAAGTTCCTCACTCCACAGGAACTGATGTCACTATGTAGTCCTGCTTGGCATCTTTTCAGGACTACAATTCCCTACAACCCCTGTTACTTAGGATTTCCCCCATCAAAATATGTGCACATATCAAATAATGAGTCCGATAAAGTCAGTAGCACTAGAACACAGCCAGGTCTGCCTCACCACCACACAGGGCAGTGACACAGCATCAGGTCTGCCAGCAACAACCTGCAACTTCCTTGGGGCATCCTAGTTATCCCTTGTCCACCTGGAAGTCAGGTCATGGTCACATGACTCCCCCAAGGCTCCCACTACCTTGTAGTACTATTTACTGAATTAAGAGCAATAAAAAGACTTTTCTGCACTTGCAGATCCTATCAGGGCTATTCTGGGAGTTCCTGTGTACTTAAATCACTCTAAGGGTGTTCTAGTCAGAGTTCCTTGTTACAAGTTCCTCATGCCACAGGAACTTGACGTCACTATGTAGTCGTGCTCAGCATCTTTGCAGGACCACAATTCCCCTTCAACCCCTGTCACTTAGGATTTCCCCCACAAAATATGTGCACATATCAAATAAGGAGCCAAATAAAGTCAGCAGCGTGAGAATGCAGCCAGGTCTGCCTCACTACAACACAGGGCAGTCATGCAGCATAAGGTCTGTCAGCAACAAAATTACAGTGACAAAATCGTCAGTTCGCTGCAGTGGTCCCCAGTATTCCTGACACTGCTGTCTCTGGGAAAATTCCCCCCCTTCCCTGAATCAACTCTAAGAGTTAGTTATCTACAGTATGGGAGGTTGGGGGCAGAGCCCCCACATGGGGGTACAGGTGGTGAAGCCCTACATCAAAAACACTTGCTGTACCAGATGGCACAATACCACCATCAATGTAATTCCATTAAACAAAATTTGTGTCACTGCAGCATGGTGGATCCCAATTCCCCAACATCTGGAAAAGTGATGTAGTCACCCCAGTCCATAAAAGTGGTGACTACACCTTAGTAGCAAATTACAGACCAATATTTATCCTCTTTCCACTCTCCAAAGCTCTCAAGAGAATTATATCAGACCAACTCATCACCTACCTCAGCCAGTACAATGTCCAATGCAAAAAACAGCATGGATTCCACAAAATGCATAGCACCTCCATGGCACTGATTGAATACACCAGTATTATACACAATTCTCTTGACAAGAGACACCTGGTGGGCTCAATCTTTGTAGACCTAACCAAGGGCTTTAATTCAGTAAACCATGCACTACTGTTAGACAAGCTCCACACCCTAGGCCTCAGCTGACATGGTACTCAGGTTTAATTGCTATCTCTCAGGCAGAACACAACAGGTCAAGATAGATGGGGAGCTTTATAATGCCAGACCTGTCACATATGGAGTGCCACAAGGCTCCATCCTGGGATCCCTGTTGTTTAGCCTTTCATCAGCAACCTTTCTGCAGCCTGCCCTAGCTCCACAGTCATACTTTACACAGATGATGCAGTCATCTGTGCACATAACCCTGCCAAGATACACTTACCTGTGACCTCCAACACAGTTTTGCATACCTCAAGAAATGGTTCCAGCAGAATAAGCATGTACTCAACTATAAGAAAACCAATACAATGCTCTTCTCTAGTGCACACAAGAGGGCTAAGGTACAACCACTCAACATCAGCAATAAAACTGGAGAACATCTAGAACAGGTTGAATCTTTCAAATACCTAGGGGGTTACCATAGATCAGACACTAACATTTGCACCACACATGGACTAAATAGTTTGCAACATAAACAGGAGACTAGGGGCCCTCAATAGACACAGGCACAACCTCACTCCAGAAGCCAAAAGAGTGGCAATCACAAGTTCCGTCCTCCCCATAATTGACTGCAGCTTTACAGTCTATGTGAGTGCCTCCGATACTGTGTTAAACAGGGTTCAGTTAGTCCTGAACAAAGTCTGCTGCTTTGTTACTGGGGCTGATAAACACACACACACATGCACATGTTACTCCCTCACAAAATGGCTCCCCCTGCATGACAGAATTAAGTACCAGACCTGCCTGCTAGGTATTAAAGCCCTCATAGGTCTGACCTCCCCCCAGGGTTGCAAGCTCTCCTAAGTCATGCGCAAAACCCTTACCCTACCAGAAGCATGGTGAATGGCACCCTGACTGTGCCTTTCAACAGAACAACTCTAGCCAAATGGTCCTTTGCAACCAGAGCCCCAAACTGGCTTAACAAACTTCTGTTAAACCAAAAAATACCAGATAAGTTGGGCCATTTCAAATGGGAGCAACTAAAATTGCTCATGCCTGACACCAGCTGTGGCCCCCCATTGAACCCCCTACACACTGGCACCTGCCGCCTGCACTGCAACCCACCCCGACCAATGCACAAGCTGTCCATGGTGTCCACACACTCACACAAGACACCAACAACATTGCCTGCTATCAACACCCATCTCTGATCTCTGACCTCTCATGTTGGTGATACTCCTCTGATTCCCAGCTGCTTGTGCTGTAAAAGTGCACAGATGTTTAAGCAGACAAGGCCCCTTAGGTCTGCTATGTATGTTTCAGCACTTTTACTATGGAAGTCCCTTCACCTATTAAAATGTAACTTTGTCCTTGCATTTTGAATTTATGTTACCAAATTTGTGTTGTCAATGTTTTTGCTCACCTATGTCTGGTGTACCGACTAGAAATATTGTAAACTGTGCTGTTGTTTTGACTGTAATCTTGAAGTGGTAAGAATAGTTTAAACTTTACTGTTTTTTGACAAGGAACCTTTGCAAATGAAGATCTTGCTCAAAGGTATGCATCTGAGTGTCAAAATAAATAAATAAAATAAAAATAGAAAGCATTTAGTTTATTTAAATAAAGCAAAATTAATTAAAAAGAATGAGGCAAATGTGACAGCAACATTAAAATGCCCCCCTACACACACATTGTTTACACAGTGAAAAGAGAAAGGAAATTGTCTGAAAAATATGTGAAAAAGTTGGGCAAATCAAAGGTGGGACATTCATTCAAGTATTTATGTGAAAATATATAAATATAAAAGTATATTTTTTGAATTGTTTCAATATGTTAAACAGGTCCATATATCATTATATTCAGAAAAGAAAGAAAGAAAAAAACGCTGGTGAATATGAAGATGTTCATTGGATACTAGTAGTGAAAAGTAAAAGTTAGTGTGGATCTTATAAATATCTCTTTATTTATAGAAAACAAAAAAAAATCATTTGTAATAAAAATATTTTATAGATTTGTATTTATTTTAGAAATAATACCAGACTCCCTGAGGAAGGGGAATGTATATCTCTGAAACATAGGATGTTGTGTGTCTGGAAGTAATTTTTGAACAAATGAATATCTGCTTTTGAACTTATTGGTGAGTGGGCCATTCACTCCAGTCTCTCCTAGTTGTTAAGCAGCCTTGATTATTTTTCATCCTCTCCCATGTGATTTTGATTATATTTGTTGTTTAATGAGGTTGGCTGATCCACAAAGCATGGTTTCATTCTGTAGAACTACAGCAGGGTGGCAGTGTGTTGGCTGATAAACTGCTAAGTACTGTACTGTGATTGAAGGAGGGGTTCACTCTCCAATGTCTTTAATTTGGCATTTTTTACCAGCACTAGCCCAATTACTCCAGCAGTATCACTTGTGATAGTCATATAAGGAGACAGATAAGAAATACAAAATCGCACATGCCCCCACAATGCAAATTATCATGGGCTGCATATGCAAATCACCACAGAATATTATGCTGGTTCAACTTTAAGCAGAAATGCATGGTGCCGAAAGGCCTCTCACACAGTTTGCAAAGGGTACCAACGGAAGACAGAGACACGTGTTTTGTCCTAACAGGACTCATCAGTATGCTTAGTCTGTTTGACACCCCAGTGGAATGAACCAGCTACTCTAAGATGGTCTATCTGAGTTATGTTGTGGTGAACCCAATTAAAAAAAAATGTAAAAGACAAAGAACCTCTGTGCACAAGCACTGAGACAATGGTTACCCCAAAGGGCATTTAGCCGGGATGTCAAGTTTCAAAGAAATACAAAATCACACATGCCCCCACAATGCAAATCACCACAGAATATTATGCTGGCTCAACTTTAAGCAGAAATGCATGGTGCTGAATGGCGTCTCACACAGTTTGCAAAGGGTGCCAGCAGAAGACATAGACACGCGTTTCATCCTGCTAGGACTCATCAGTATGCCTCATCTGTTTGACACCCCAGTGGAATGAACCAGCTACCCTAAGATGGTCTATTTGAGTTATGTTGTGGTGAACCCAATTAAAACAAAAAACTATTTAAAAGACAAAGAACTTCTGTGTGCAAGCAATGAGGCAATGGTTACCCCAAGGGGCATTTGGCCCGGAAGCCAAGTTTCAAAGAAATACAAAATCACACGTGCCCCCACAATTCAAAGCATCATGGACTGCATATGCAAATTACCACAGAATGTTATGCTAGTTCAACTTTAAGCAGAAATGCATGGTGCTGAAAGGTCTCTCACACAGTTTGCAAAGGGTGCCAACTGAAGACATAGACGCGTGATTCATCCTTCCAGGACCTGACAGATGTTTGTTTTATCTAGCAGTGCTTGATTTCTGTTTCACGTGTGAGAATGGTCCTTAATGATACATTTGTGTTAGTTTGCAAGGAAAGTGAAATTATCACCTGCATACAGTGTGAAAACTGACTAGTATGAGGCACACAAATCCAAAACAGCATGCTTAAACCTTTTATGTTACTTCACATTGGAATTCACATTTCTTCTAAGAGGTGCTGCTAGGTTGTGGCAAACAACATACAACCCAAAATGGTACTAGAGCACCCCCCCACACACACAGAGCATAGCATAACATATTTAAACTTTCCTCTACCAAAGTTGGCTATATTTACTTCAGCTCCATGGATTGTATGTTGTTTTCCACAACCTAGCAGCACCCCTTAGAAGAAATACAAATTCTAGTCTGAGTTTAATTAAGAACAGCTAAAAAAGACTCAGGCACTTCTGATCCATGCAGATTCTTCATTAGGGAGGAGTAAAAACAGCATCATAGTTTGCTTAATTAGCAGAAAATCTTAAAGGTGTATACACTGGTTTAACACTTCAAAAGCTGTTACACAAATATTTTGAATCAGACCACTATTACAAAACAATTCACCTAATAGGAATAAAAAGTACAAAAGACTATACTAATACATACAAAATGTACAAATCAGTAAAAATAGCTAATAAAAGGAAAAACTGTTTTTACCAGTGTATCACAAGAATACTACTGGGGATAATTTTTATAAGGTGTTTAATTTCAATTTCATGCTAACCAAGTTTATCAAAAAGTCAAATTTCAATTAAAGTAAACTTTCAGTTACTCAGTAGATCAAATTGATAGAGGATCTTGGAATAAGCAGCAAGGAAAATAAGAAAAAAGACAATGTTCAAAACAGTAAGTACTACATAATGAAAATGCAGCCACTATAAATACTGTAACAAGTTATTAAAAATGCACATTATTCCATCTCTCATTTATTCCCATTGGTGGAAGGCAACCCTCTCTTTTGAAGCAGAGTGCATAATCTAGCACCTCCTCTACTATAAAGAGGCAGTGAATCCAGCACCATAAATCTGAAGGTTTTTACATTCAAATGATGGACAGTAGTCTAATGTGAACCAACTGGTTCATCACATCTTTTATTAATGATGGACTGCACATGCTCCTGTATGTGTTCCTTCATGGGACATGTAGTACATCCAATGTAAAACTTGGCACATGAACACAATAAAGTAAAAACAATGTAGGAGCTTCTACAGGTGTGGCATGTTCTAACTTCAAATGAGCAATTGTTTGTGGGGCTGGCAAATTTATCACCTTCTTGGGCATACTGGAAAAAAGTTGCATGAATGGCAGTTACTTAAGCCACTACAAAAGAAGTTGCAGAGTGGCCACAAAATCATGCACTCTTCTACCCCAGTAGTAAGCCACATGGGACATTCTCCAATAGCTCCCCTTAAGTAAAGGTCTGCATTAAGAACTGGCCAGAATCTCTCAAGAATACCTGTATTTCCATGCAGCTACAAATGCAGACATGTAAAACCCTTTGGTCCCTGTGCCAAATGTGTATCCATTAGGCTGCGGACGTGCAGTGCCCTCCAGCTCTTGCACTTCCATGTAGCTATAGATAAACAAATTACAGGGCTCTCTGGGCCCTGGGTCAAGTGACAAATTGATCTCAACACAGAAGCACGGGGCCCTGCAGGTTATGCGCTTCCATGCCTAGTGAGAGTCAATGTAGCTGCAGAAGCACAGCTAGAGATACAGATGAGCAGGGCCCTTCCTTTATAATGTTCTTGTTTTTTAAATATTTTCTACCCACATTTTCAACTTAGTCCTTTTAGGACCCCACCTTATGAGCCAGTTAGGTGAAATTTTTCAAATCCAGTGTAAAAAGTGATTTCACTAAATGACCACACAATCACCTTCCAGGCCAGATTTGAGAAATGTCACCTTCCTGGTTAATGAGGTATAGTAAAAGAAAAATCCTTATATAGCACAACTAAAAATTTCCCAGTTAAAATCTCTAGCTCTCCTATTGGGATCTCACTAAAATCCCACTGCAAACCATTTAACTTCTTAAAATATAAACACTCTCAGGACTGGAAACAGCCATTAGTAGGGAATCCAAATGTCAAGATAGGTAACAAGATGATTCCTAAACTTTGGATCCTTCAGTTTCAGCACACAAAATTAAAAGATTTTCTGGACCCAGAGGGGAGATGTCTCCCGGTGCTGGATATTTTTAATAAATATTCACTAAGCAAGGGGCAAATGTTCAGCACATACCAGATATCTCACCTCCTGAACTGACTAAGTAGAGATTTGGTTACAGAGGACAAATTCAGTGAACTCTTTGCAACCTTAGCAGAAGTGGTACACCTTCCACATGCAATAGTCCAGGTGTATAGTTCCCTTTTGGGACAGGCGCCTATTACTCAAGAAGGAGGTCCAAAATATTGGACTAGTCAATTTCCTGATCCTAGCATTAACTGGAGTAAAATCTGGGAAGATACATATATTTACCTATTCCAAGACAGGTTGAGACTTACACAATTTCATTTCTTACATAACTTATATTGGACGCCCCTCAAACTCTTTTAGATAGGTAAATCCTCAACCCCAACTTGAACTAGGTGCAAAATGGAAGAAGGTTCTCTTCATCATTTGTTCTGGGACTGTCCCTCTGTCCAGGACCTCTGGATGGAAATTCAACAGAAAGCTGACCCTTTGCTAGGTCTAGAGGATTTGTTTACACCAGAGGTTTATCTCATAGGGAATTACTCTAAGGTACAGGTTAGAACATGTAGATATCACATGGCAATGATCTCCTTAACACTTAAAAAACTTGTCTTAAGGCATTGGATTGACACCAAAAAACTTTCTTATACAGAATGGCTCCAAGACCTTTTGTTTAATCTGAGGGTGGAACAATCTAGAACTTTTCCAGGCCATTTCCCCTCCAGATACAAAAAGATATGGGCTGGGATGCACATTATGTGTATGTTACAAGTTGGAGTTCCATTGGCTTGAGAGGTTCTGAAGATTCAGGTTATTCTTCTAATAGTGGGTGGTCGCCTTCCATTCAAGACTTCAATCCAATGTACTTCCTTGCTGTCCTTCTGGTTTCAAGGCACAATGGTATGAATATATATCCAGCCGAGGGGGGCAGGATGGGAGGGAGGGGTTGAGGGAATATCATGAGGGGCAAGGGGGAAAGGTAATAGTAGGGGTGGTATGGGGTGGGGACATGACACATATTTCCTATGTTTGTATTAATGCCTGTATGGGCACTTACGTCACTGAGTTTACTGTGCCATGTCATTTGATGTATGTTCAAAAACACAATAAAAAACAAATAAAAAAAAAGCCATGTATAAAATCTGGGGTAACAATCTTTTAAAATGGCAATGTTGTAAACAAAAGTTGTTTTTCTATATATAAAAACAAAGTTCGATCATGAGGAGATTTTGTTCTTACACATGGTCTCACAAAAGAAGAATTATTGTTTTATACTAAGGAAATCTTCTGTGATATTTTTTAAAAATCTTCTTTCATGACATATGTTTCTTTCAGATTGAAAGAAGATCACAAAAGAAGAATCTCACCTAATAAAATAAAGAAATTATTCTTTTGTGAACTTCTTTTGATATGAAAGAAGAATATAAAACAAGAAATTTCTTCTTTTGTGAAACCCACTTCTTCTTTTGTGAGCCGATGTGCTTCCTCTGTGAACCCTCACTAAAACTGCAACCTGGGATTTTAGGGATGTCACAAAACCATACTTTTGGGTTGTTTCTGAGAAACAGACCTCAGAATTGAGCAAAACAGGTCTCATTAAGCTAGATACATGCTTCTTTTTGTCCAGAGCATCATTTTTATAGGTTTTTTATTTTATTATTTTAAAAAAAATATGGCAGCTATATGAAAGAATATTTATTTCTAATTAAAGAAAAATTCAGCTCATGAAAGACCTTTATTCTTAAGCCAGAAATTCATTTGCATTGGTCATATACATGAACACATGTGCAGAACCTAACTTTCAAATCCTTATAATGTAGGACTGATTAATATATTTTCACCAAGCCAAAACAGGCCCCTTTCTAGGGCCAGCCCCATCTACCCTGAACATTTTGGAACAAAATTTCAAACTGTCTGGCATGTAGGTGTGAGAAAAAAAACAGTCCGATCCCCTGATTTGTCCACTTTTTGCTCTATCCTGATCTCAGACTCCAGTGATGTGACTGTCACAAAACTTGCCACATCAAGAGACCATTGTCCCCCCCCCACCACCACCACCACTGTGCATGCATAGTTTTATGCAATTTCATTGAACAGGGTGACGTTATGGTGGTGCATTGAACACTCAACTAAATCCTAACTATACTGGCATGGCTGTGCCAGTATAATATAGATATATCATTAGGGAGCAGTGGTGCAGTTGTCATACCGATGCTACAGTATGTAGGATTGATAGCAGCATAACATCACTATAACAACTGCTCCATCCCTCTCTCATAATTTCACACTCCCTTGCTGATGCTCACTCTTCTGTCTGAGAGATGCCTGTAACCACATCAGATTGAACTTTGGTTACTGTAAATCTGGCAGCACTTTTTCACTTTTTCACTTTTGTTATGTAATGGCCATAGCATTCTTGCCTAGCAGGAGGGATGCTGCTTAGTTAAGGAGCAAGCACTGAGCAGTGGCTGTTCCAGAGAGGGAGATGACAGGAGTGGAAGAGAATCATAAGTTTGAATACTGGTTGCTGCTACTAGCCCCCCCAAGGCAAAGGGTCAGTGGGGGATGAAACAAAATAAAATGAAAGAGAGCAGAGAATTAAGCTAGGTTGGCAGTGAGTTTGAAAAGATGCTCGGTTCCCGACAAGATGCCGAAGCTGCCAATTTAATACTTACACCTAAAACTCTCTGAGACATTTGAAAAAAGGGGAGGTGGTGAGAAAGAATTAAAATGGACTGGGTAGGTGTCCAGAAGATGAGCCCTGACCAGATGGTGAGTGAAATAGGATTGTTTTATGTTCTTTTCCTCCCCTTACACACATATAAATAGCAAATAACAAATACCCAAATATTTGGGCTCCCAAATATGAATACTCAGTTGAATATTCAGAATGATATATTCACCCACTCTATCTATCTATCTATCTATCTATCTATCTATCTATCTATCTATCTATCTATCTATCTATCTGTCTGTCTGTCTGTCTATTCAGTTATCTGCCTATCTGTATGTATTTATTTATTTATTAAAAGTAAATTACAAACCTTTGAGTCAGAGACTCCTTTACAAAGGTTCCACATCAGAGAAGAGGAAGACAATTAAGGATGCATACATACAATAAGGAGGATCCAAATAATACAGTGTATCAACAAACAATAACTTATTGACACACACAGTGAGACAGTTGGTATAGATTAAACAAACAGTACATTCCACACAAGTATTTCGCTAAATCAGGCCATGCAAGACCCGGTAAAAAACTTTCAGAACTATAGTATTCAGCAATACTCCAAATTTAAGGGTAGAGGGAGGGGGTGTGGGTAGGTGCGGGACATAGGCAGAGATGGGTGGGGCTGATGCAGTCAAATAAGACCTTGTTAAAACCTGGACAGGAGGGGTGGGGGGGCTAGAAGCAGTCACATTGACTGGAGAAAAGGAGGTGCTTCCTGAAATTTTCTTTGAAAGGACGAAGTTTCACTTCAGATGAAAATTCATCTGGAAGGGCATTCAACCAGAGTGGAGCCCTGTACATAAACGCCCTTTGCCCCAGGAATGTCCTATAGTGGGGGACGAGGAGGGATGCTTTAGCGGTGCCTCTGGTTGCTAGATATATAAGGGCAGGAGTAATAAGGTGTTGGAGCCCTGGAGGGGTGAGCTCAGAGGTAATTTTCTTAGCTAGAAGACTTGTTTGGTATCTGAGCCTCCAATCAAAGTTGAGTCAGCTAGTCAGTTAGTAGAGGTCACAGGTGTGAGTGTGCCTGTCACACCCAGCCACAGACTTTATTTATGGCAACCTTGATCCTATGGAGAGCTGTGTTAGGAGCCGACCAATAGAAAACAATCCCGTAGTCTACGATGGATAGTACAGAGTTTGTTATGGATAGACAGAGAGCATCGGGAGCATACAGCATCTGTGTCTGTATAACAGACCAATTCTGACATTTATGGCAGTGCTGACTAGGTTAATATGATCTTGGTAAGAAAGGGTGGAGTCAAGAGTAACACCAAGGTATTTAAAACTGTTGACTTGTTCCAGGGGGGGGAGAGGTGACAATGTAAAATGTTTACAGGCATGTCTCTGTGTTTACTTTGGTGATGCGAGAAAATCATTAACTTTGCTTTTTTGTAGTTCAGAACATATTTGTGAGTGGTAAACCAGATTTCAGATTCCAAGAATAATCTTTGTAGGTCTTGTTGAAGTGGGGAGGGATCAGGATGGCTACTGTAGATAGCAGCATTATCTGCATAAAAAGAGCACCCGACTGAAGCAGGCCTTGGGGAGGGATTTAGAAATAGACTAAAAAGGAGGGGCCCCTGGATAGAACCCTGGGGTACACTGGACCAGACAGGAAGACTGGAGGATAGGGTGGTATTGATTTTTACTTGTTGTGGCCTGTCACTGAGATCATTGGCAACCAGGAGGTGGCATCATTGGAGAGACCCAAGGGTGGAAGTGACTCTACCAGGAGGGCATGATTTACCATTTTGAATGCTTTTATTAAGTCTATGTAAACAGACCCAACTAGGTGTCCATGGTCTAGAGCTTTATGGACATAGTCTGTGTATTCCAGAAGGGCAGTGGTGGTGCTATAGCCCCTTCCTGAATCCGTGGTTTTCCTGGCAAAATAAGCTGTATTTAGAGAGATAATATTAAAGTTGTTCTGAGACTATTTTTTCAAGGGCCTTGGAGATAGAGGGCAGGATGGAGATGAGGCAATAATTACCAGGGGAGGTTCTGTTGCCTCCCTTCAGAATGGGAGTGACCACTGCACATTTTTACTGTGGAGGGACCTGACCTAGTTACAGGGAGAGGTTGAGAATTTTGGTGAGAGGGTGGAGGACTACATCAAGGGCAACATTAAGTAATTTAAGATCCAGGGTATCCCCACTAAATCTTGATTTCCCCAGGACCCTGGTTACATAGGATTTGGCTTCACTATGGGAGATTGCCCTAAAATGAAAAGGTGAGGTCCCTGCAGGGGGTTGGGGAGGAGTTGTAGTAGAGGAGTTGTCAAAGAAGCCAGGGGGGAGAACACTGCTAAGGTCAGAGAAGGTGGAGTTGAGTGAGTTAGCAATGAGTAGAGGGTCCTGGATAAGAGCTCCTTTAACACTAAACAATTGGGGAGGAGGACACAGATTTCCCATTCTATTTATATATCTGCCTGCCTGTCTGTCTATATATCTATTTGTCTATCTATGTATCTATCCATTTATATTTATCTATCTAAAAAATAATTCAAGATGGCCACCATAAATACTGTTCTCTGATTGGATGAACCATGTCATCTATGCAGTGCTGCCCATGAGGATGAAGTGCAGTATCAGTTTCATTAAGTAATTACTTGCAGTATACTGCAGGAAACAATGCAAACCAATGGTAATGACTCCATGTTGTCATGCAGGAAAACATTACATCTAATTACAGTGTGCTTCATCCCGGTGGGTGGTGCTGTCAATACTTGAGAATGCTGACTGTTGCATTTTCTTAACCCAAACTGTTTACCACCAAGCTATTTTATAATTGCTATATTAAATGACAGGGTGTGTACTCATTGGGAGATATGGGCACTCCTCTGGTGTGTGCTGAGGAGCATCCGGCCTATGGTTTCATGCCTCAGCCATGTACACACACACACACACACACACACACACACAAAACTGTTCATTTCTCACAAAGAATACACACCCTGTAGTATGGTATTTCCCACATATCTTCCTTGGAATGTGAATGAGTTGCAATATACTGTAGTGAATATATTTCAATGGAACAGGAATCTATACTGACCCCACTGCATTTAAACAAACTTCACTGGTGTAACTGCAGCATGGGGTTTGAAATGTGAAGACTCTGGCAGCATACACTCTAAATGCTGTGTTTGACAATGCATAATTTGTAAATATTAAATAATGATCCAAAGATTGTATCCATATAAAAATAAGAAAGCATGTGAACTGGTAGAAGAGGTTAAGCAACTCTGAAACAGAATTTGTTCAAAACTGAGCTAAAAATGGTGCTGCTTTAATGTTATCTGCCAAAAATGAATATGTATGTGATCTTTAGATACTATTATGTGGACTTGAATCATTTATTCATACTGAAAGCTTGAATAAGTTACCCTGTGGAATAAAGGCCCTTTCTACATAAAAGGCAGTGCGTTATATAAATAAGTAAATTGTCAACTAAAAATACAAAGCATAACTTACACAGATGTACCCCTGGAATACTTATTGTGAAAACAGCACAAAATAGTAGACATAAATTCAGGTGTTGGAGTATGCAGGTGTAAGCCCTCTAGCGTGGTGCCTCTATTTTGTAAGCCCTCTAGTGCAGTGCCTCTATCTTGAAGGTACTACTCAGGCTAACCTAGGTTCGGGGAGAAAACATTTGTTCAGCATCATGGCTAGGTTTTGTACTTCTGGTCAGGGGCGCCCAAGTAACTCCAGTCACAGGAAGCAATAACTGAGAATGTCTAAACCAGTAATGGGATTCTAGAGTGTGGCTTTTATTCACTTCAACACAAGAATAACAAAACAAGATGGACCCCCACAGGGCTTCACTCACTGGAAATGCAGATTTACAGAGGTCAGAGCACATCTTCTTTACTACACAATACCCTCAGGTTCTGAACACAACAGGGCTCACACGGCCCAAACTGGTACTTCTTCTACTTGGATTCCTTGACATGGCACCCTGGCCAGTGCTTGGACACTTTTCCATAATGCATGGAGTTTGATGGTGGCTCTCTCAACCACCCATGAGCACTTTCTAGCTCTAAAGGGAAAACATCCTTAATCCCATATCTGGGTATTTTCTGCAGACACTGGCCAAGAGTCTGGGAGAAAACTATAGGTGCCCAAAGTGAATCCATGGAGGTAAACCTGGTTACTCCAGATGGGGATCTCCCACCTCTTGTTCCCAAATCCATACCCGGCCATTCATTTGGAACAACACCTTTCTTTAAAACTACAGGTTGTAGATGCTATCTCGAAATGTATGACACATTTAACATTCTACACTGTATTTAGGTGGTGTCCTTACTCAAGCAATTCTGTTAGTGGCTATGTCCATTCTTTAGACCTCCACTGTCTCAGACACTTCCAAGCCATACACAAATTTAAAATCAGTGTACTTGGCTAGTCTTCTCCTCACCCCACAGTAGGCAGTTACTTTTACACAACTCTGTCTTGGTGAAACAGGGGCTCTATTTCAGAGCAGACTCTCTGTGGTGTGCAGTTGCCCCAGGGCTTCTCTCAAAGGAAACACAAATTCACTGGTATTTTCAGTACAAACTGGTCTGTAAGGCAGCTTTTCCCTTTCCAAGCAGGGCCAGGGGATTGTCCCTGAAATGCTGTTTCCCCCCATCCCCCTGGGGATGGGGCACTGGAGCAACACTGTTAGCAGTCTCTACCATTTCTTTCAGTCTTTTCTGTGTTCTTCTCTAGGGTGGGAACACACTACCCACTTTCTGGTGGAGCTCTATGACAGAGCTTGGCTCTGAGGGACTGCCAACTGCAGCACACCTCCTCCTTCCCTAGAGTCTGGCTGAAGACTAATTTGAATTCCCCAAGATTCTAACCTTTCTCCTGCAGCCAATATTCCAGTGTGGCTTATGTTGCTGCCAGAATTCTATGGTGATGTCATCCCTCCAGCTCAGCTGAGACTTAGGACAGAGTGAGACAGTGTGAAACCCATTTAACTGGTGTCTCACAAGCTGCCTTTCCCTGCAAGCCCCTAGTTCTAAGTGGGATTCTAGAAACCTCGGGTGACAAGGGGGTTACACTCACCCTCGGCCAGGAAAATGACTGTCCGCAGTCATTACTTACCTGGCCCAGGCCTCTACCCTATGTGCTACCTATGGAGAGGGGTGATCAGGCCCTCTCCTACCATGTGCTAGGCACAGGAAGGCAACACTAAGGGCCTAGAGGCCATCGGCTGATGCATCAGCCTCTACTCTATGATCTTGCTATGGTTACCTAGTGGCCCTGGAAGAATTGTCCAGAGCATAGCCCTAATACATCAGTACTGCAGCCCCTCTGGCTGGTCAGGATCACAGCCTATCTATCATCCCTAGCCCTCTAGGGAAAACCTACCTAACCAGAACCCTAAACTACTCAAAAACACAGGGGAACTTCCCCTATCCCTGGACACCTGGAACCAAAACACAAGGGAGCTAACACTACACTCTAAGCATTACTCCCACACTCCCCCACAACCATACCTGTGGAAGGAACAGTTAACACAGTCAACAACAACACTGCACTTTAAACACCACTACTTTAAAGCACTTGAGGAACTCCGATGAGTCCTTAACTCCTCTTCTTATCTTCTCTTCTTGTCTTTGTCAGGATCACCTGCAAGAGAAAAGACAAAACAACCCCTAATCTGCAAACACAGTACTATCTAACCCCTACCATCAAACACTAGAGAATCCCAAAAATATATTTTTTAGAAAAGTAGAAAAACAGTAGAAACAGTAGAAAAACAATGACATTATTTACAATACACATTTTGGGGGGGCGGAAGGCCCTAAAAGTTCCATCTAGTGACAACAGTGCCCGAAGGAAAGTCCAAAAAAGAGTCTCTTCTAGGCCGGAGCCCGGTGAAGCACAGTTCTGGTAGGACTGTAATCCCGAAAGGGAGAGTCTTTGAGGATGGTTCAAACAGTCTGAAGTCTGTTAGGTGTAGGATGTGTGCTACAATGTCACTAAGATAGAAAAGTCTGGACTTGCCAGTCCCTTGAAGAACGAAATTGATACGGCACCAGGATTTCCAGTAAACTGTCCCTGGCAGCATTCTTTGGATACAACTGGGCGGACATCTTCCAGAAAATGACAGGATGGCAGATCTGGAAACTGCTGGGTTGATGTCATCTAGGAGATGAAACCTTGGAACAGGAAAGGAAACAGCTGGTCTGAAGTCATCCAAAATCCCAGGTGATGAATCAGGATACAGCTGGGCTGGTGTCTTCTCTGGATATGAAGTCATCTGGAAGGCCAGGCGATGGACTCTGGAAAGCCAGTACACTGCAAGGCTGATGAATCTGGGGCATCTGGTTCCTGGAATACCAGTCTGGTGGAACAACATAGCTATGGCAATGGCTGGATGGCAGCACTGGCTACCACTGTTCAGCTGTCTGCTTGGTAGGCATGGGCACATTAGCAGGAAGTTAGTTGCATTGAGGAAAGTAACACAGTGGGTCAGGTGCAAGAATTATTACCCCATTTGGATGCTCATAATTCACATTGTAGAAGGTTTCATGGCCTTCTCCATCCACAATCCTAACAGTGTCTATGAATAATGTTCTGACCACTTTCCATTTTCTAAATTTCTCTTGGAACACTCTGTCTCGGACATACCGACTTGCACATGTTTTGTTGCCTCTTCCACTATCCAGGATTTCCTGTTTCTTTCTATCTGCTCCTGGATTCTCAGAGGAAAGATAGGAAAGGATATCCCATAGATCTCATTTGCCTTCCTACGAACCAGACTTTCCTCTTTACTACACTTGGTCAACTTTAGACCTCTGTCCTGGCTTGGGGGAGCCAGTCCTGGTTCTGCCAGCTATGTATTCTCAGTGCAATGTAAATTGGATCTTTGACTCCTCCTTGTGGGGACAGGATTGTGGATTCACCAATTTGTCCTTCTGATTGCTCCTCCGAGGCAAGAGCCCGAGGCTGTGGACCAGCACCTTCTTCATATGGCCAGATAGGTTCCCTCTCATCCTCTTCCTCACTGAGGATCTGAGCTCAGGAGTGAGCAGTCATCCTCACTCCGGAGACTATCCACTCTTCACTGGGTGTGGAGGTCGACACCTCCCACTCAAGAGTATCTCTCATCTCATCTTCTCCAATGAGACTAGGGCTAGGTCCCTCTCTCCATGGATCTGATGATTCTCCCTCTGCACTGTCTCTCTGTGACCCAGACTCAGATACATCAGCACTTTGCTCTACCTGTAGATCTACACCCCCTTCCTTTGTGCCACACTCAACTGAGCTTCCTCCAACAGTCTCCACCTGGTGCTGTGTGCTGCCACTTGCAGAATCTTGAAGCTTTGTCCACGTGGGAGCCAAACAAATCTTGGGTGCCCTGGTTAGGCCATGTCTCTCTAGGTCTCCAGAACAGTGAGGAACCATGAAGATGTCCCTTCCGCCTTTAAGCACATTATGCACACTCTGACTGGATATCCAGAAATCACCACATGAGGAGGCAAATGTCCCCCGTAGTAACATCTCTCAATGTCTTTCAGTCTGTTAACTTCTTCTACCATCATAGCTGGGGCATGATCCAGGTAACAGGGTGATCCCAAAGCCATGACTGCAGAGAAAAAACAAAACTCACTGTTATCTCAAGTCCCACTCTGTTGGAAAACTTTTACAAAATGGCTCCCCTGCTGCTGTGTTTACTTTACTACCTCACTCTGTAATGGTGGCGGCAGCACTCCTGGAGCATTAGCATTCTGTTGCTGACTCAAGCCACAGCGCATCATATTTACATGCTTTACTGATAAAGTTCACTCAAACTGCATAAACTGCACTGTTCATTCTCTTAGCACATTTATGATTTTTACAGGACTTTTTATTTGCTTTAAATCACTGTTCTTGCTTAAAGTCCCTAAAGCCACAGTATTTCATTGCACAGGATTGCCTGTATGTCGTTGCGTCTATCATACAACCCACAGTCTCTCACTTTGCTTTGAAAATCATACCATTGCTGAACTCACAATTATGCTCACAGTCTAATGCTTAGAATTCCTGCTTAGCTTGATTAACTTGACACAGTCCTTTGCAAAATGATCACACTGCTACACACAGATTCAGCTGGCTTTAGTTAAAATCACACACAGTTTGAGTTGTTTCTCAGGTTAGTACTCACTTAATAAGTAGCTTGCTATTGCGATGGAAAATTCGGCCTACAGACAGTCTTGGAGGCCTCTGGAATGAAGCGGGCTGACTGTTCTGCCGATTGTCCCTCCGAACATCACGTTTTCTTCCCAGATGATTGAAATGTGGGTTGAGCCCGATTTTAACTCATTGCCTTCTAGAAGACACCTGTAGGCAGCAGCAAATGTACTGCAGTGTGTCCCGGAACAACTACAGAAGTCGCCTATAGACTTCCTGTGTGTCCTAGTAACGTCTAGAGATGTCACACACATGTTTTAATATTACTTGCCAGCCAGAAATTATTAGAATTGACTGCATAGCACCATTAGATAGGTAATGCTGTGTTGAACAACTTTGCCACTGACACTTTGTAGGTATCATGTTCGCTTAAGGAGTTAATTTACATTTGTTTATGACAAATACAAATACACATTATGTGTATGGCAGACATTTTGTCCTTCAAGAACCATCTAAGCACTTTGAAGAAAACATACATTCTGGGTATCTCAGCCAGTATAAAACAAAAACCAAATTGAGCATAATTGATTGCATAGCACTGTTGGAATGGCAACTTTGTGTGGAACAACTTTGCCACTGATATGTTGTGTGTATCATGTATATTTTGGGATTCATACGCATTTGTTTATTGCATGGTGTTTATGGTTTAGGTTCATCTTTCAAACCTCACCAACACACCTTGACTAAAATGGGGAAAAACTATGTTTAATACTACAGAAATAGTTGTGTTTTTTACAAACAATTATTAAAACTACATCTAATGTCTGGATGCCTAATTTGGTGTTGATATGTTACATATTTCCCAGCAATAAAAGGCTTATGGTGCATTTTTTAGTGGAAAAATATTTGTTTTGCTGTTTTAACCAGCATAGAAAAAAACCTAAATTACCTATTATTACTTAGATACCACTGTTGGAAAGGTAATCTTATGCTGAACAAGTTTGCCACTCATACTTTGTGTCTAGCACTTATGTTTTTTGTGCAATTAGCATTTGTTTGCGGCATGCCGATTATGGCTTGATTTTGCTTAAAAGGGCTGAGCATTCACTGTTAATTGTATACAGGAGACAAGTGCTGCAACTTCAGAACTTTCCCATGGAGGCAATGAGTTAAAAAGAAAAGTCTGATTTTATTACTTTTACAACATTTTCAGTCACCGCAGCGCTCCTCCTAGCAAGCCAGTTCGCACACTACTCCCTCTCTCTCTCTCTCCCTCTTGAACACTGTGCAGTCACTCTAGAGCTGGCTTGGGGTTGGGACTGACTGCAGTTTCACTAATCACTCAATGCCATGTAAATGAGCCTCTCTCTTCTCGTGCTCTTCTCCTCCATTGAGATCACAGAGCAGGCAAACTTTAAACTTCAAATCATACTTTTTTTTTTCAACAGTGCCTCCTTGGCGGGAGCACCATTTTAACCATTTTTCATGGCATTTTACTTAGCGACTCCCCCAGTCCACACAACAAGCACTTTAAACCTCTAGGGCACAAATCTTTCTTTGTCTACCACAGTTTTAAACACTTGTCTTGTCACACATAAACTTTAAAAGCTGACAAACGTTGTAATTTTGATGCAGGACAAGGGGCATACTCAGTCTGGCTTTATTGCTTCTTGGTAAACAGGTGGCACAATTACAGCAGCACATGAACAGCAGCAGACAGCGGCACATTTGGGTGGCAATGCTTCCAACTTTTTCGGCTACCTACTGCCAGATAGCCAAGATGCTAGTCATAATCCAAGCAAATCTTTCTTGTTTTCTCCCTAAAATTCAAAACAAAACTACTTATGAGCACTTTCTAGCTCTAAAGGGAAAACATCCTTAATTCCACGTCTGGGTACTTTCTGTAGACACTGACCAAGTGTCTGGGAGAAAGTTAAAGGTGCCCAAAGTGCATCCGTGGAGATAAACCTGGTTACTCCAGATGGGGATCTCCCACCTCTTGTTCCCAAATCCATACCTGGCCATTCATTTGAAACAACAACTTTCTTCGAAACTACTGGTTGTAGATGGTATCTCGAAATGTATGACACATTTAACATTCTACACTGTATTTAGGTGGTGTCCTGACTCAGATAGTTCTGTTAGTGGCTATGTCCATTCTTTAGACCCCCACTGTCTCAGATACTGCCAAGCCATACACAAATTTAAAAGCACTGTACTTGGCTAGTCTTCTCCTCACCTCACAGTAGGTAGTTACCTTTACATAACTCTGTCTTGGTGAAACAGGAGCTCTATTTCAGAGCAGACTCACCGTGGTATGCAGGTGCCCTAGGGTTTCTCTCAAAGGAAACACAAATTTGCTGATATTCTCAGTACAAACTCTTCTGTAAAGCAGCTTTTCCCTTTCCAAGCAGGGCCATGGGATTGCCCCTGAAACGCTATTCCCCCCATCCCCCCTGGGGATGGGGCACCGGAACAACACTGGGAGCAATCTCTACCACTTCTTTCAGTCTCTTCTGTGTTCTTCTCTAGGGTGAGAACACACTACCCACTTTCTTGTGTAGCTCTATGACAGAGCTTGGCTCTGAGGGGCTACCAACTGCAGCATGCCTCCTCCTTCTCTGGAGTCTGGCTGAAGACTAACTTGAATTCCCCAACATTCTGACCTTACCCCTGCAGCCAACATTCCAGTGTGGCTTATGTTGCTGCGAGAATTCTATGGTGATGTCATCCCTCCAGCTTAGCTGAGACTGAGGACAGAGTGAGACAGTGTGAAACCCATTTAACTGGTGTCTCACAAGCTGCCTTTCCCTACCTGCCACTAGTTCTAAGTGGAATTCTAGTAACCCAGGGTGACAAGGGGGTTACACAGGTAAACATTATTTTAAAGGCTATCATAAAAGTGAGATGTTTAAAAGATGTATATTATGCTAAAAAGTCACAATTTATTATTCTTCACTATAGCTGTTCCAGAGTTGAATGTGCATTGAGTACAGAGTGCAACCAATTCAGCATTTATGAACACTTATAGAAAGCAATACATTGTTGATAAGTATTAAATATGTAAACTCACATTTAAATCACACTAACATAGTAAGAATTTAGCAGTTTAATTGCATCAGGCTTTCAGTTTTGTTCAAATGCAGATTTTACAATACAGTATTTTATTTTCAACTACAGTTCAGAAATGTATTCTCAGGTATGCTCAATCTGTCTTCAACCTGCTATTAGTTTTGTGAGAATCACAAAAAACAAACAAAAAAAAACACCCCAACATTACGACTTCAAAACTCTTGCAGTTAGATTCATTCCTCAGTTTGACAAAAATGTATCAAATGACTGTTGAGTTCTTAGCTGAATTTTTGGTTCTTGGAGACCCATCAGATGGCTTAGTTGCCAGAATTTATAAAGCTTTTTGTTTTCTTTTAAATTGCAGCAGGAATCATTAAAAAAAAATATGCATACTTACTATGGGACACTAATAAAACAAAACAAGCTGTAAGTACTAGGAACTGAAATGTTTCTTATGACCTTCATGGCCTGTAAAAATATAGATCAGTTTTAATTTCCATTATGCTAAGACAGTAATCAGGGCATAACTAAGTGTGGATTTTGTTGCAAATAAGTAGTTCCAGCAAATTAGCTTGTTAAAGATTTCTTTATTTTACTGTGTTGAAGCAATTTCTATTTATACGTGATTCTATCATTATTTATTTTTTTGTAGCATAGTTTTCTCACATTAAAGGGGCATTGAATCTCCTGTGCTGGAATCAGGCACCCTACTCCAGCTCTGATTCTGCCTGTCCCATGGCACCCTTAAGACCAGCTTCCTGCCTGTGCCCAAAAATTCCCTGCTGATTCTCTTCCATAGCAGGATTCCTTTCTTTCTACAACCTTCCAAATATAGTGCTGCAGATAGAGTTTTGCCAGGGAGGAACAGTCTGCTTGCATATATCCAGGTCCTTCTGGTATACTACTGCCCTTTCCACTTCATTTCTGTCATGTTTAAATCCCACCTCCTTCCTCAGGATTATGATTTGACTCATTTAAAGTGGGCCATTTATTTGCACCATACGTGTGGTAGTTAGCTCTAATTGTGGTAAACCAGGAATGTGAAAAGAGGGTGTGCCAGGCTCTGTCTGGGGCTAGGATGATGTTGATGATAGAGGGGGTGTGGAGCTACTAAACCTTGGTAGTTCTTGTCTGAAGTGAAGGTGTGAGGCCACATGACACCACAGAGTCTTGGCACAGGATGAGGAGGGGGAGTGTCACATGACATAAAGGAGGGCTTGGCATGAGATAGCAAGAAGGCAGGGGCCACCGGACACCTAAGAGTGCATGGCACAGGACAGATATGTTAAAGGGGCCACTGGAACTCAGGGGGTGCATAAACAGGAATGCGGGAGTGCCACAGGATACCAGTGAATACTTCACATGAAGAAGGGAGAGGGTGGAGTTGCTGGAGAATGTGAGGCACTGCTAAGCACAATGTAAGGAAAGTGAGGGTTACCATTGATGACAACAAAAGGGTGCTTGTTGTGAGATGAGAAGAAGTTGAATGTCACTTGGTACACAGCAGTAACTGTTGCACTCTGCAACATGTTCCATAATAACTGATGATAGCCTAAGAGTAGTCATGGTCCCATTAGTCTTAGCTATATTAGTAAGCAACAATAGGAATTACTATTTCTTAAAATTCTATCACATTGCTAAGATTAACCATTGTTAACTGAAGTGAATGAACATTAATAATTGTAACATTGTGACATGAAGTAACCAAGCTGGGAGCACTACTAGATGATTAGACTAGCAACAACATGGAGGAATGCAAAACACAAAACTTTGCAAATACAGTTGTGCAAAAAAAATATAAAATACATAGGAATATAGGACATGGTAGATGAAAATGACCAAGGGTCCACTGCCTTTCCTTTCTTACCATCTAAGTATCTACGGCTTCCAACATTCTGCAACAAACTGGAACATCCAGGTATCATCTACTGCATAATAATCTGAAGTGGAATTATACATGCACTGTATGCAATAGGCACGAGCACAACATTCGTGTGATAAAAATGTGATTTCCAATAGGTGTGATAAATTTTAGGACCTGAAATGTATCACACATATATGTGATACATGCTACTTGAACACCTACTCTGTAACTTTTGTAGTACCCTCTTACTGTTGTTATGCAAGAAATGGAGCTACCATTTTTTTTAATATCCAGCAATCCCACATACAATTCACAGACAATCAGAACATGCATTGTTAACATAGCTATGTGTCATCCCAGGCAACTCCATTTGCATACCTTGTAACCTGACTAATAGTGTAGAGCAAAACAAAGAAAACAGCATAAAAACATCTTTTTATTTCAGTTAAAAAAGCCATTCTGAAAGTACTTTAAAATTACACCAGATATTTACCTTTTTGTTGCATAAATGAAATATGCAGAGAGGACAACAGTGGGATGAATGTTTTATCATACATTTGAGCAGTTTGACCTCAGCACATCACTTGTGGCTTATGCCACTCATGAGGTTACCCAAAGTCAAACTGCTTTTGTGTAGATAGAACATTTATTTCACTGGTCCCCATTACATATCCCTTATTTATTACCACATGTTAAGTGTTATGACCTTATTAACTCACAGCTTCACCACTTGGGAGTTAAGGGTCTCATTCACTGAGGGGAGCTATATGTACAATATTATTCTACTGCAAACCTGGGTGTATGCCATATATATTGCACAACTATAGTTACGACACAGCAAGCACATTAAAGGTAAAGTGTGACTATTTTGACTCTTAAGCACTAGGCCTACAAACTGACAATGCAAATCCTTTGTTGATGTACAGTATCTCAAAACCCTTTCAGTCCCCAAATTAGACATGTCTGGCAGACTGGATAGGGCACTGGGCCATTATCTGTGCTTATTTGCTGTGTTTCTTTTTCTATGTTGGGGAACAATTGGTAAAGTGGTCAAAAAGTTAAATTGTGAATTTATGTACAGTATTTTTCAGTGTAAGTACCAGTTCTGGGACTACATCTCTGGAGAGGAGGGCAACCAATATGGTTCATGGTCTGCATCAGAAGCCCTGCGAGGAAAGACTAAAGGATCTCAATATGTACACCCTGGAAGAGAGGAGGGAGAGAAGGATATGATAGAGTCCAGACATGATGGTTATGTTCTTAAACAGTGCTGGGTATGGTGCAGGCTGTGGGGTTGCTGGCCCCTGCTACTATCACAAAAGAGAAGATGGCATGCACTCACTTAATGTCCCAGCTGCAGCTGCAGCTAATGTAAATGAAAGCAAAGAGCTAGAAATTATGTTTCAAATGTTTTATTACTATAGTAGTAACTTACAGCTGCAAGTATACCAAGAGACCTAATAACTCCACACCAAGTGCCCTGGTACTTAGGTTTATACAGTAGGTATCAGTTACAAGTCCATGAGCTTCAAGAGCCATTTTACGACTTGCCACTAATCAGTGGTCAAATTCCCATTTTTTATTTCCCATATGCTGGTCCAGTAAATGCTTAAATGTGGATAAATTAATAGCACTGAACACAGTTATGGGGAATGTGTTTTGTATTCCCACAATTATTTGATTAAACCACCTTCTCCTCTTTGCAGTTCTATACTTCCCCCCCTGCACTTGGAATGTATGAGCCCTTGTGGCTTTCCCAACCTTTCATTTCTACATAAACCTGCAGATTCCCAAAGCATTCCATCTGTAAAAGCTTTAAATACAAAAGATCCTTTTCATTTTCAGTTTGAGTTATAATTTTATTGTTGATTGTATTTGGAAACTGCTTGATGAATTTTTCTATTACTTTTCCTAATACTGATGTAATACTAATGGGTCAATAATCATCCACTTTAGACATGTCACTGAACTTATAAATTAGATTGATATGCACTAACCTCCACATCTTCAGGACTCTCCCTTCTCTTAACAATGCATTGAAAAGTATTGCCAGTGGCCCAGCAATTTCATAGGCAATGTTATAGAGGAACATGGGGTGTAGTCCATCCGAACCCCCAGATTTGTGAATATCTAGGCCCTTTAGTTTTTCCCGAATATGATTGGTAGTAATTTCAGTGTCCCTGACTTGATTTTCTAAGTTTCCATCCATTGTAAAACATACATCTAGTTCCTCATAGACACTCAGGAAGTATTTGTTAAACACAGTAGCCATCTCAGTTTCATTATCAATTACCTTATTCCCATCCTTTAAGTTAAATGTTTGTTTTTGTGCATTTCTTAAGCTTCCAATGTAATTATAGAACTGCTTACAATTATTTATTTTGTCTGTGGCCAACTTCAGTTCAGCATTGGCCTTAGCTTTTCTTATTGCCATCTTACATTTCTTAACTAGTGCATTGTACTTAATCAACCTGTCCTGGTTGGATTAGCCCTACATTTCCTAAATGCTTATGTCTTTTTCTTTACCATTTTATGTATTTTAGTACTGCACCATTTAGGAGCTCTACCCTTGTTTTTGTACTTTTCTATTAGTGGGACAAATTCTTGTAGACAAGACTGAAGCTTTTTATTAATTATCTCCCATGCTTCCTGTAGTGTAACATGCCTTAGTTCCTCTTCCCAGTCCCAGTTCTGGAGGGCTTGTTTGATTTGAATATAATCAGCCTTTGCATAATTCCTTATTTTAGTTCTTCCACTTATCTGTATTACTTCTTCAGTTACAGAGCATGCAACCGAATAATGATCACTGGAGCCCAAAGGTTGAAGTATATTAACATTTTTAATTGCCCCTTCAATATTACAGAAAAGTGAGTCTAGGGTATGTTTTTCTCTAGTGTTTTCTTTAGCTTTGCTTACCATACTATTCATAGGTCTCTTTATTTTATCATCCACAGGTATGAAACATTCCAATTCATAGCAAAAAATATCCCAAAACAGAAAGCACAAGCATATATCCTCACTGATACTAGTAGCAACCTTCTAGACTTGGGGGAAGGTTACATGCATTATATCACATGCATGTACGTGCTGACATTTTGGACCATGCCTTCATCAGAGCAAACCTGATGTCCCAGTCATTCATTACGTAGAATTTGATGGCAGATAAGGACCACTTGGCCCATCTAGTAATTCATTCATTCATGCATTCATTCATTCATACTCCAAGTAGAGTTACCTGACTATTTGCTAAGTCATTTACCCAGGCTATCAGAGTAAACTATCTGGCCACTTTGTGGCATTTACATATTTATACAACCATGCACTTTTTTATTAGAACCACTTCACTATTTTCTATAATCCATTGGAACCAACATATAAAACAAAATAATTACATCTTCAAAAAAATGATAAAGTTTAGAAAGCACTAAGTAGAGGTGAATGTTAAACAAAACCAAACATGATTTTTTCAGAACAGTACTTCATTAAGAATCATCCTCATGTATCAGAAAACATATTCTATTAGTGTAATCACTGTGTGCAGCTCATTTTAGTTAAAGGACAGAGTGGGAGACAAAACAAAACATTACATTGTTCACATGGCACTTTATTGGAATAGATTTTCTGTAACACAAGAATAAGGTTATGTTAATAAAGTCACTGTATGCAACATACTGGATTATTCAGGATAGTCACAAAAACCTATAAAGAGGTAGTTCTTCATTGAGGTCCCTTGGGACATGTGTGTCTAGGATAGTCATGTGACTCCACCTGGACTATAAATGAATGAATGACGGGGGCATCAGGTTTGCTCTGATGTAAGCATGGTCTGAAATGTCACCATGGGTATGCACATGATGTAATGTATGCAATCTTTCCCTAAGTTAAGAAGGTTGCTAGTAACACCTGTGAGGAAAAAATGCTCATGTTTTCTGTTTTGGAAAATCATTTGCCATGAATTGGAATGTTTCTTATCTGTGGATGATACAATAAAGAGAACAATGGCGAGTATGGTAGGCAAAACTATCTAAAAAGACTGCAGTAAAGAACAGTCATTTTGTGTGAGTGCACTGCATTGGGACCACAGCCGTTCATTAAAGTTATAAGTTTCAAGCTCCCTTAAAAGGGTTGTCTATGGGCCTCCCGCATAGCAGCACTTCCTCTCCTCCTGCATTGGACAGTCCCCAGAGCTTCCACTTTAGACTGTTCACCAAGAAGGAAGTTCTTGCTCAGCTGAAACTTATTCAGTCAGACTCCTCTGCAGGCTATGACAGTCTTGAGACCAAGCTTCACAAACTGTCTGCCCCATGATTGCTGCTCCTCTCAGGAACCAGTTCAACAAGTTCTTCTTCTGGAAGCTATGCCTGACAAATGGAAAACTGCCCTGGATGTTTCTGTACCCAAATGGGGGCCTAGAGTGCCTAATGAGAATTATCTCCCAAACTCCCTCCTCAGCCTCCTGGCAAGAATTCAAAGAAAGTTGATTTACAACCAGCTACAGGAGTATCGCCAGGCACATGCTATCATAATTAAGGTCCAACATGGATTCAGGAAAAAACATGGATTTCCCTCAGCCATGATGTGGTTTACCAATGATATCCTGGGAGCTACAGACTCTGGTCTAGCAACTGGCACCATTTTCATTGACCTGACGAAAGCCTTCAATCTGGTCAGTCATGAGTTCCTGTTGGATAAGTTGCAGTGGATAGGCCTTGCTAGGCTTGTCTTTCTCTGGTTTAAGCATTAACTAGCCAATAAAAACAAATGGTCAAGTAGCAAGGCAATGTGTCCCCCTTAGACCAATAACAGATGGTGTCCCTCAATGGTACATTTTAGAACCATACCCTTTCTTTATTTGCAAATGACATGCCTAAGAACTGTTGAGGGGTCTCAGTTATAGCAGTTTGTTGAGAATGCTGTTCTTTTTAGAAATCATTTGGACATAGTGCAGATCTATTTCTTCCTCAGCAATAACTTCGGGTATCTGGAAGCCTAGCTCCTTAAGAACAAATTGATACTTAACAACAAAACATGTTGATCAATGTTATTTAGGTGCAAGGCCCTTCAGTGTAGGTAGGCAGAATCTGGGTAACCTGTGCACAACTGCTCCATCACAGCTTGAGGTTTTGGGGTCTGTCAAGTATCTAGGTGTCCACCTCAATCAAGAACATACCCTTAGAGCCCATGTTGACCTCCTAGCAAAAACTTTACACCAGTAGTTTGGACTGCTGGACAAGCTGTGAGTATTTTTTATTATAAAGGTAAAACTTGCCTTCTGTAACAGCATCCTGCTCACAGCCCTACTCTACAGTGTCAAGAGTCTGCCCTCTCTCACAGAAACTGAGCTCAACAGGCTTTAAGTCTTATACAACAGAATAGGATACTTTGCTTCGGATGTCCAACCCAAAGAACATCAGTGCAATGTCGTTACCTCCCTTGCCTGGTCACCCATTGAAGATAGACCAAAGTATCCAGTTTTCTGTCCTGTACCTGATCATCTGATCCTAACCAGTGCTGTGTCCCCAGAAAAGACAGATCACAGAGGAAAACAGGTACAGCAGCTGAACAACAATCTGGACAATCTTTCAGAAATGCAAACATTGCAGTCAAAAGGTTACTTCTCAGAAATTGGAGAACCCCAAAGGTCCCAACATGCACTGAATGGCTAAACTCAATAAGCTATACCACAAACCTGGAGATAATGTCTCATATTGCATTTGATAGTTTTCCCAAATACATAAAGATATGGTCAGCCTTCTTGCGCATACAGGGTAATTATGGATGATACAAAGCATACTCCAAAAGCAGACTTATATGGCCTTGGCTGCCAGATCTTTAAGGGGTCACAATGTCCCCTTCTCTCTCTGGCCACCAGTCACACCCCTATGTATCTCCTTCTGGTGTACTCCAAGACAATGATAGACTCCTGCTTCAATATTCTTTTCTGGACCCATATTATATGTGTATTGAAGCAAAGTGCATTACATCTTTCACAATCTGTATTATGTATGTATCATCCTGTATGTTTCTTGTCTGCCTTTATTGATTGTAAAAATGTGAAAAATATCAATAAAGAATTTAACGTGAAAAAGAAATGCAAACATCACTAATAGACTTCTACAAAGCTTCATTGTCCGTTAAATGTTTCTTCAGTTTCAGAGGATGATGCTCTCTCAATTCCATTCCTGTACTGAATTTAAAATGTCTTCAGTATCCTAAATAAGTGAATCCAACCTAGTGACCAACGGCCTCAAAAAGAAACCTACATATTTGGAGAATTGTTCCATGACCAAGCCAATGCTGGCTATTATTGGTCATCGGGGGGGGGGGTTACCTACAAATCTCAAGGGACCTGAATGAAGAACTACCTATTTACAGTGTTTTGTGATGATCCTAACACAATAAGCTGTGTACAGAGAGTTTATTAAGATATTCTTATTTTTTCCATTACAGGAAACCTATTCTAATGAAGTGACATGTGAATAATAATGTTTGGGTTTGCTCCCCATGTTTTAGAAAACATGAGTTGCACACAGTTATTACACTAATGGAACATTTTTCTGATATGGGAGGATGATTCTGAATGAAGTACTATTGTGAAAAAATCATGTTTGTTTTTGTTTAACCTTCCCCCCACTTAGTGCTTTCTTAACTTTATTGTTTTGCTGAAGTTTTAAATTAGATTATTTATGTGTTCATTCCAATGGATTATAGAATAATGAAGTGGTACTGATCAAACGTATATGGTTGTGTAAATATGTAAATACAACATGGTGGCCTGGGTAACTGACTTAACCAATAGTTATGTGACTCTACCTGAAGTATAAATGAATGAATGACTGGGACATCAGGTTTGCTCTGATGAAGGCATAGTCCAAAACGTCAGCATGTGTGTACTAATGAAATAATACACAGAACCTTTCCCCAAGTCAAGAAGGTTGCTAATAGCACCTTTGAGGAATATTTGTTCATGTTTTCTGTTCTAGGATATCATGTGCCATGAACCGGAATGTTTCTTACCTGGTGATGATAAAATAAAGAGAACTACGAAGTGAACAATAGGCAAAGCTATCTAAAAAGAATGCTGTAAGAAACAGTAATTTTGTGAGTTCACTGAATTGGAACTGTCAATGTGTGGTAAGTTCTAAGCTTAAAGCCCTTTTAAGGGTTGCCTATGTACCTCCTCCATAGAAGCACTTCCTCCCTCCCTTCCCTCCTTGGACAGTTCCCAGAGCTTCCACTTTACACTGTTCACCAAGAACAAAATTCTCACTCAGCCAAAACTTATTCAGTCTGACTGCACTGCAGACTGTAACTGCTTTGAGACCAAGCTTGTTAAACTGGCCACCTCAATCAGTGCTGCTCCTTTCAGGAAGTAGTTCAACAAGTTTCTCTTTCTGTGTGCCATCCCTGCCAAATGGAAAACTGCCCCGGTTGTTCCTGTACCCAAATGGGGGCCTAGAGAGCCTGTTGAGAACTACCTCCCAAACTCAATCCTCAGACCCTGGTAAAAATGAAAAAAAGTTGATTTACAGTCAGCTACAGGAGCATTGCAAGGCACATGCTACCATAACTAAGATCCAACATGAATTCAGGAAAAACCTTGGAATTGCCACAGCCCTGATGTGACATACCACTGATATCCTGTGAGCTATGGACTCTGGACTAGCAGCTAGCATAATTGTCATTGACCTAATGAAAGCCTTTGATTTGGTCAACCACAAGCTCTTGTTGGATAAGCTGTAATGCATAGGCCTTGATAGCCTTGCCTGTCTCTGGTTTAAGTATTACCTATCTGATTGAAAACAAATGGTCATATGTGGGGGCAGTGTATTCTCACTTAGTCAAATAACAGATGGTGTCCCTCAAGAGTATATTTTAGACCCCTGCTGTTTTCTGTTTTTTTCCATATAGATTTCTATGTAGTCTTTACCCCATGCCTCAGTTGTGTGTGTGCATGTGTGGAGGCACGCACCTGCCACATCTTGAAGTGCCCTCCCACTGCTAGCCGACCCCCAACTGCCTACACCACCCACCGGACCTCCACCCGGTGGGAGTGGAACTATGGGGGGCAACAACCACCCCAAGAGAGGCGAGCTGTCTTTCGGCTGCTCAACCCTGCTGCCACCCCCCCCCCCCCCCCACTTGCTTGAGGTAAGGTGGCCAGTGCCTCAGAACTCAGCACCACCATGCCGGCTTTCTTTTCTTTATTTTTAAATGACATGCATAAGAACTGAGATGGGTTTAAATCATAGCTGTTACTGGCAGTGCCATTCTCTTCAAAAGTCACTCAGACATTTTGCAGATCATTTCCTTCCTCGGCAATGACTTCAGGTGCTTGAAAGCCTGGATTCTGGAGAACAAACTGATACTTAACACAAACAAGTTAAGTAATTTTATTTTGTAATAGATACTGGGGTATAGAAAGGCAGAATCTACTCAATCTATGCAGAATTGCTGAATCACAGCTTGAGGCTGTAGGGTCTGTCAAGTATATCAATGTTCACCTGGGTCAAAAACTTACCCTTATACCCCATGTTATCCTCGGAGTAAAAACGTTACACCAGAAACTTGGACTTCTATACAGGTTGAGATCCTTTCCCACTAAAAAGGTGACACTGGCCTCTAACGGCATCCTGCTCACAGTCTTACTCTATGGTGCCCCAGTTCTGCCCTCCCTTAAAGAAACTGAGCTCAGCAGATTTAAAATCTTATACATCAGAATAGGATGCTTTGCTGTTGATGTTCAACCCAAAGAGAATCAGTGTAATGTCTTTACTTCCCTTGGCTGATCTCCTGTTGAAGGCAGACTGAAATATTGAATTCTATGCCTGACACGCAAGCTAATTAGAATCCCCCCCCCCCCCCCCCAGCCTGCTAGGCCTTTTGGACATTAAACCTCAACAAAGACTTCTTTGCACCTCTGCATCCACACTGTTAACTATCCCAAGGACTGAATCTGGCTGTGGTTGCCTAACTTTTGCCTACACTGCCCCTTACCTATTGAATAATACCCCCAATGATATACAGGTCACTGCAATCTCTGATTCTTTTATGTTCAGCTTAAAAGATCACCTTATTGGTGACAGTCATTGTAACTGCAATCTCTGAACCCTCTATGTACCCTGTATACTCTCTCTCTGTACCTATCTTTGTTGATAGACAACTGTTTTTTTTACAGATTTGTTTCTCAACTGTAGTACCTGTGCCTTTGTTTTGCCAACAATTTTCAGTTCTGTCTCTAAATTATTGTTGTACTGTATTGCTATGCTCTCCTTTAAATTTTGTTTACTGCAATTAATCCTGGGTCACCCTGAAAACGGATATAGTCTCAGTGTGCCAATTCAGTTACCAAAATCCAATAAATAAATAAAATAATAAATACTAGAAGCTCCTTGAGGAATAATGCAGCTGCATGACCAGATGTCCTGACAGTTGAATTATTTAAGACATATAAAGAAAACATTTGTACAGAACTGTCAAAGGTATATAATAGTATTTTTATAAGGGCAAATTCCACGATCAAATGGCATTTTCAGTATATTTTTGTATATAACAAAGGGAATTATACAAAACTGCAAAACTGGAGGCAACTTAGTCTATTAAATGTAGATAATAAAATCCTAACTAAAAGCTTGTATAATCATTTAGTATAGTGTGCAAATCAACTATTTTTGCAGGTGCAGACTTACATAATACTAGTTAGAACTATTTAAGATAGCTTGTTTGTTTATAGGGAGCTATTTGAACAGTATAATAGGGGTAAGATTAGAAGCCTTCTTCTGACATTGGACCAGGTAAAGCCTTTTGACCAACTATCACATAATTATTTGTTTTATGTACTGTACTTGAATAGTATGGTATCCCTCTAGTTTTTATTTTTTTGGATACGTTTATTATATTCTTCAGCACAATTGTTGCCTTTGGAGAATGCTTGGCCTGGAGAAATTGCCCCAATTAAATGAGGGGTTAGAGAGGGATGTCATTTGAGTCCCCTGCTTTATACTTTTTGTATAGATGTCTTGCTGAAAAGAATTGAGTCTGATAATTCTGTGTAAGGTATCCCCTTGCAACCAGATGGAGGCCCGGTGAAAATATGGGTTTACACTGATGATGTGGTTTTACTTTTGGCTGATTCATCTTCAGGGGAAAGGGCTTTACAAATACTATGGGAATGCTCTAAGATGGCACGGTCTATAATAAATGACATGGAAAGTAAAGTTATGAAGTTGGGATGGATGGAAGTAACAGATAATGCAAATGCTTAAGACATCCCAGTGGTAATCTCCCAAATACCCGTTAGGGGTTCATTTTGGTAAGAGAAATATGGTAAAGGTTAATTGGGAAGATTAACTGACTATTGGGGAACAAGTTCTCTGCTAGAAACAGTTCCAACTGTCTAGAAAGAAGCATGAGTTTCTAATTAAGACTCTACTAGTCCCACAGTTTCTGTGCCAAAGCTATGTCATCCCTCCCCAAGCTTATTTTGAAACAAAGAGTTTATAGCCTTTTTTTTCCAAATTCTTTGGGGTAGCAGTCTAAGCCATTTAAAACATGACACTACATATGTGCCTCTGGATAAGGGGGGGACTGGGGATGGTAAATTCCATATAACTCTTTTTTTTTTTATCATATCTCCACAGTACCATTTAGTGCTGCTATTCAAAGTACTCCTAGGGTGAGGAGCACTTAGGTGTTGGAATGGTTACCTAAATTCTCTGACTTTTAGAACACTGACCTATCTAAATTTCCCAAATCTCAGGATTGGCTAGCTGGTACAGATTATATTCTATTAGGTCTGAATAAAATCAAACAGTGAGCATAAGTAAAACAACTTTAGTGAATTCAACTAGAAAACAGCTACACCAGTACATTATTTACATAGTATTTTTATCCCCCTTTAATTGTCCAACTGCCTACAGCACAGGTAGAACAGGTCTAATTACAACTGAAAGACCTAAGAATCCTGCAGCAGATGTGGAACACATGATGGATCAGTTGCAATGGCTATTTGAGTATGAGGGTGGCCCAAAAACATAAGAGCCTGGAAGAAAAATTCTGCCTGGGCCTGTTGAAACCAAGTTTTAGAAACTCAAAAACATCTTTTGTTCAGATTGCCCCTAGATTTCAGATTTTTGGATACAAGTATAAATTGACTACAGTGAGCCACTGGTTATAACCATCATTTATGAAAATTTGGTCTTAGGCCTCATTTTGCAGTACTGGATTAAATATAACCATAGTACACCATATCTGATTTTTGCTGCATTAAAACACTATATTTGGCTAAATAGATATTACCCTTTGATGCAACAACAATACACATAACTGGAAGACACTGTAAATTGTGAGAGAACAGGCATGATTTTCAAAAGGGCTGCACAATGGACTTGCAGCAGGGAGTCTGAAGTAAGAAGCAACTTGTGTCATTTGATGCTGCAAGTCAGATTTTGCAAGAATCGGATCTGTAACTTCCTGGCGCATGACCCTTGCACCAAAAGCAGGACTTAGACCTGCTCCCCAATGGTCTACGTTTGTGTAATGAGGGGGGCATTTACGTGGCTTGTGCCATACCTTTGGTGCAAGCTGCCATAAAATGAGGGCACTAGTCGCAACTTGTTACCAAGGTTATTAAACTGGGTTCAAGTTGTGACATACCCTTGATGCAGGTGTGGCAAACACTGCAGGGACACAGAGCTTGGTCTCAAGCCCTGCGTCCCTGTTTGAAAATTGGGTCAAGCTTCTTTATGCACTTTGGAATTCAATACATTAGATTTAATATTCTGTTCTTTTATCAACTGTCAGAAACCTTATGATTAGGGTGTGTGCATAATTATTGTGGGTGATATTGTGGTGGGATGTTTGTACTGCTGTAAGAATAATTTCAGTTGTATGTAGTCCTGTTTGATACTTATTTCTCAGTAAAAAAAAAATCCTGTACTCTTCTCAGGAAATGCTATGACATTTTTTAACATCCATCTGAAACACCAGAAAAGGCAAATGTAACCTTGGTTCAACATCTCATCCATGTTAACCTATTTACTCATTTGTGTCTCACTTTAACACCTGGGTCCTGATTCTTAGACGGCTCCACCATGGCGTTGTGCATCTTGCACTAACACATATGGTGTAAGTTGCACTTTGAGCCATGTGTTCCGCCAGCCCAGATTCCAAGAGGTGACCTGCACCATGACACAGGTGGCCTGCACCCAGGGGGATTTATGCCACCCAAAGCTCCTATGGCATAGTGGAAGAGGGGTTACAGCAGCAGCTGAGTCCAGTTCCTGAAGGGCAGCTGCCATAACCCCTCAATGGCATTCCAGGTGGAACTGCGGCACTGTGGGGTTAGACCGGCTCTGTGCTGGTGTAAGGGGCTTCCACTATACCCAACTGGCCAATACCCGTGCATGGCCCTGACCCCCACACCACATAGTAGTCCCCCCCCAACCTCAGCCATACCGGGGTCCACCCACCAGCTCCTGGTACTGCACTGCAGTGATGCCCCCCCATGGTGACAGTGTGTTTCTGGAAGTACCCCCATGAATCACTGGTGCTTGCGGGCATGTCTTGGGGCGGGGGGGCTGTGCCCTGTTGTTGGGCTTTTCAGTGGCTTGCGGCACCCAGCTCAGGTGCTCCCTTCCTGTGGTACACCGCTGGAGGTGCTGCAAGTCGCTGGGCATAGGTACCAGTGACTCTGCCTGTTCTGGAATCTGGCACAGGGTCCCCAGCATAGCAGCATATCTCAGAACTTGCACCCACCAGCGAGTTGCGCCATATGTCTTAGAATCAGGCCCCTTATTGTTTTTGCATTGTGACTCATGTACATCTCCCTTTTAAATATGCTGTCCCACAATGTTCCTTGTTTCCATGTGCAGTACGTGTTAGACCATAAGACAGATATACTGGAATGACAGCAAGAAAGGATTGCTAAGAAGAAAGGTTTTATCATTTATATTGTGACATGTTTGGATAGCTCATGGTTGATTGTTAGAGCCAGCTCATCTACAGTATATCTCATGTATCTTTAACAGTCAAGGTCCTATCAGCAAGTAATTGTCTGTGCCAAAAGGGTGAATTTCATTGCCTTTCTGCCTATCTTCACTATGGTGTGTACATTTTCATGTTCCTGTTATAATATAAAGAAGCACAGAGGTAAACAGGCTGCACACTTGAGAAATGATTTTCTGAACATCATCAAATTAGTTTATCTTCATTTATGTTATACTGGTTTCATGAGTGTACTGTATATTGTATCTGGCTCAGTGCTCCACAGGGACCATATCATAAGTGTATACCGTTATCACTGCAACAGCATTACAGCATGGTAATGTTGTCATCATAAAAAGGGTGAGAATGATAGGGTTGATCTTGATTTAAGATCGCCCCACACTCATACTGTATTGGGCATACACATAATTTATGTGCTCTTCATTGCATGCCTGCCCCAGAGGGATTTATCTATATTTTTAAGAGGTGTTGGAGGTGAAGCCGCCCAAATTGGCTAATTGTTTCATGGACAGCATTTTGGACAGGCGGGGTAATGCCGGGTGGCATGTTGCTGTCACCATAATTGATGTCTGCACAGTAACTGTTGCATGGGCATGGATGAATTGGCATTAGATCCCTTTCCATTACCTACCTCAAGTGCATTTGCTGTACATTTTTTCTGCAGAGATTTTTTTCCCCAGACATGTTCACCTTCGGGTATATACCAAATTTCCCAGGGTTATACTGTACCCTGCTTAGGCTTGCATCCACCAGTCCTCACAGCACTCAGTAACCCAATGAGTACCCCATAGCTTCCCCTACATGACTGGGACTTAAGGATACTGCTGGCCTCCCCTCAAGGCAGTCAATGATGTGGACTAAGCTCCAGTGCTGGCAGCAGTTGGACCCAGGGGAATCTTGGAGGCCCAGACCATCATTTAGACAGACTTGTAGGTCCCTTTTTCCTCCCAAACAAAAGCCCAGCCTTCCAATGGCCTTGTATGCAGCCAGTGCATCAACTGGGGCAGGAGCATGCTCCCTGGCCCATCCTTATAGTTTGCTGTAATGCTAAAGCTCACCATCGACCCTCACCTGTTGAGGCTGACTGCTGCTTGGCAGCTGCCCCAGCCTGGCATGCTTCCTGGTGTGATTACTCAAGTTTGCTCATGGAACTGGGTCACCTGCATGGCAATGCAGCATGCTGCCACTGGGCCACTGCAGCAACCTTGTTTGCTGAATGTTTATAGCATTTTTGCTATGTAAATAAGTGCCTCTGTTTATACTACATACAACACAGCCAGACAGAATGTAACGGAATACTGCAGCATATTGCAGTACAGTCACTGTAGTAAGCAAGGCAATTTCTATGTTAAGTAATCCCTTTTGCCATGCAGTAACTTGGAACACTCTGTTTCAGCTTGGCCATCTCCATTGTAACATATCTTGTAGTGCTGTGAGGAATGCAGAATTCCACTGGTGACATTAGCACAGAATAACCATTCCACTGGCAGAATTTTCATGAAATTTCACTGGTTCTTCTGTGGTTTTCCACCTGCTGCAATCTGCAGAAAAATATTCTGGGGAAAACATCATTTTTTCCATGGAAAATCATTCCACAACCATTATGTGGAAAATATTGAAATCCACAGAATATTCTGTGGAGCAGCATTTTTTACACAGAAATTCATTTCGAAACCAATTCTGTTGAAAATATTGAGATCAATGGAATAAAATTCCATGGAAATGTTGTAGAAAATCTCGTTCCACATTTTTCGGCTGTGGATTTCCTCCATTCCATTTCTGGCAAAATTTGTCTGAATTTCAGAGGGATTTTAAAAATTCTGCAAAATTTTGTTCTGCCAAAATATGAAAATTCTGCACAGCACTAATATCTTGTTAAGTCTATTGACCATTGTTTTACCCCATCAATTTTCTGCATATATGTATTATAGGAGAGCAGTAGCAATGCTGTAGTTAGGGTTGAGTAGCCTGTTTAATGTTAAATGTGAAATGTTGCACATTAATATCTTTGGTAGTCTTGTATGTGTTGTCTAGGATGCCAAGTCCTGATGTGTGGAAATTTTTGTGACAGCAGTTTGTGAGGTTTCTGAGACCGCATGCATCATTTTTTGTAAAAAAAACTATGTTTTTTTCCTATAATTAACATTGGGGTTTTTTTTGCTCTTGCCTACAGCCTACAGTACGTGGAAAGGAATTTTTGCCCCAGACTTGCAGGGTACATTGTGTCATCTCCAAAGATAGTACCTTTGACAGGTCTGGTGAAGAAAATATCAAAGGGTTCCCTAGCTACTGTTTAAGTGTTTACATTTTAGTGTTTTCCAACCTGCACGTGCACAGTAGGGCATTTCAGATAATGTTCTGTGGTGAAAGTTAAAATGTAATGCCACAGATGCCATTTTTTTGCTTTTGCATCACTGAACTGGCAGGGCACCAAATGTGGAAAATACATGAAAATGCTGGGATTTAAAAAACAAGCTTTATAGCCTAGCTAAATGGGACCTGTTGAACAACATACTGATGGTTTTTTTGTATGCTGTCCAAAAATACCTTTTCTGGGCACTCAAAATCCCGGGTGCCCAGCTTAGCGAGAGGAGCGCTTCCCCAGCATTCTCTGTGTGAGAACACTGGGACTTCCTTGACTTCTGCAGTCACAGCAGAAGTTGTGTTGCTGCCTGCTGTGTTAGCTGTGAGCTGACCTTTTCCCTGATGTCTAGTGGCACCACATACCCACTGATCCCTGTCCCAGGTGTCTAGTAGCACCCATCCGATCAGTGTTCCTGTGTCTAGTGGTGCCCCCTACCCTCTGATCGCCATCCCGAAATTTTTATTTTATCCCCCCACAGCCCATTGTTTTATTAAATGTGCTGACATGGGGGGCAACCCTGTGTCAGCATTACAATTCCCCCTGTCCCCAGCAGTGTGAGACACTAGGGAGCCCACCACCAGTCTGTGTGTTTATTTGCAGATTTATAACTGGCAAATTGAAATTTTTTCAGGCTGTTTTGGGTGTATCCCAATAACAACACCTGCACATAAATGCACAGTTTGATGGAAAACCAATGTTATCCATTGAACATGATGCTGGGATAAAGTATGCCAGGAACACTGTGTTTGCCAGCTAGCTGTGTGCATATAAATGCACCGAGTGTCCTGAAATATTTATTTATTTGTATCTGTGCAAAGAGAACAGTCCCCAATGTTTTTTTTTATTTTAAACCTGAAAAAAGGAAACAGCCCCTTGTTGTCCCCGCCATCCCTTTCCCCATCCTTACACTCCCACTGAGCACCCACCATCCCACCTCCCTTTTACCCTATAATTACATCTGAAAGTCATATGCTGTCATCTTCTGTGTACCAAGAGACATCTGCACTCTTCAAAGCTGAGCCATGAACTGAGTAATCAAAGTTAAGTGCCTTATAATGTATCTCAATGGCATTTTGAACCTATGTTCATAACTTTGCCATTTTTAGGATTTTTAGAAATATGAAAAAATGGCAAAGTTATGACTATTCATTGCAATTTCACTATACCTGCTGGTAACTTTGGAAATTTACAATATTTTCACCCCAGATTCAACATAGCCTTCTTATTACCCCACCTCATGTATGCCACAGCTGTCATTTTTCAAATGCTGCCCAAGATGTGATTTCACACCTGTGGCTTGGAATGGCATTGCAGTTGCACAGAATTATGTTTTGGCAGGGATTCAAAATGTTTCTGTACTGGGTAGATAATGTGGGTAATACAATTGCTATGCTGACAATTTGGTCACTGTTGTCCTATAAATGAAAGCCAAGGGCCCGGAGCACCCTTTACTTCCACAGCTACATACATATACACATCTATGGAGGGATGGGAGTGCAGCACCCAGAGGGCCATGCACTCCCACAGACAAGTAAAGATACAATTATACTATCTCAAAAAGTAAGAAAATAAATTGCAAAAAAACTGCATTAATGTTTTACTTAGGGTTACAGCCACAAAAGTAAGAAAATGTGGCATTAGGGTTTCCAAACTTAACACCCCACCTCCATGCTCTACACACCAACAGGCACATCATGGGTGTGCCTTGGGGTTGTCAGCCCTAATGCTCACCCCATTCTCCTATACTGTACCCATCTCAGCTTATTTATTTATGGCATTGGGTGAGGGTTAGGGCTGACAACCCCAGTGCACATCCCGACACCTGTTGGTGTGCACAACAGGGTGGTGGAGTCTTAGGTTTGGAAACCCTAATGTCACATTTTCCTTACTTTTGTGGCTCTAATCCTAAATAGAGCATTAACGTAGTTTTTTGAAATGTATATAATCATATCACTGTAAAATTTTTGCATAACATGTAATACTGTGTTTTACTTCCCTGCTGTTTGCTGTTTCCCCTTCCCCAAGTCACAGCACCAGTGAGCCCATTCAGACTCCACTTTCTTACCAGGAAAAATATGTCTCAAATAAATACATAAACCTGACCACTTCACTACAGTTACAACCATTTTATGACTTTCAGTGCCACTTCATCAGGGCAAGTGGTTGTAAAAATACTCAGCACATTCTGTATTGTCCAGATACATTCACCACCACCCCCCCGTCCCCACCTCTTGACAGTGACTGGCACAACTCACCACTCAACTTCTCCTTCAGCCACAATGCTTTTCCCTCTACCACTTATGCACTTAGTAATGTAAACAAAAGCTTCATTTTATAGTCTTATAGTCTTTGTTAACATAGAAACAGAACTTGCCGGCAGATTAGGACCACATGGCCCGCCTAGTCTGCCCATATTTCCCTGCCTATAGTATCGCTGTATATCCTACTTGATCTCTGGCCCATTCAGCCACCCTACTTCCCTTTCCTTAAGATTCCATCATGCTAGCCAAATGCACTCTTGAAAATCATCACTGTTTTTGCCCCTACCACCTCGGCCGGAAGACTGCTTCAGGAATCCACAAACTGTTCTGCAAAGATGTACTTCCTCATAGCTCTCCTGAATCTACCCCTCCAGCTTCTTATTGTGTCACATTGTCCACACCACATGCTCTGGTACTTAGGGTCACACAGTAGGTGTCAGTTAGAAGTCCATGAGCTTCAAGAACCATTTTAGGACTTGCCACTAATCAGTGGACAAATTCCTATTTTTTATTTCCCATATGCTGGTCCAGTAAATGCTTAAAGGTGGATAAATTAATAGCACTGACCACAGTTATGGGAAATGTGTTCCGTATTCCCACAATTCTTTGATTAAACCACCTTGCCCTCTTTGCAGTTCTATACTCCCCCCCCGCAGTTGGAATGTATGAGGCCTTGTGGCCCTTCCCAACCTGTCCTTTCTACATAAACCTGCAGATTCCCATAGCATTCCATCTGTAAAAGCTTTAAGTAAAAAAGATCCTTTTCATTTTCAGTTTGAGCTATCATATTATTGATGAGTGTATATTGTGCATGGATATATTTATGCCCAAAGTGCATAACTTTGCACTTATTTTCATCAAACCTCTATTTATTTTTTATGGCCCAATTCTAGAGGTTGTGTAGTTGTTTCTGGAAATTTGCTATTGATGCTGCATTATGGATCCCACTTTAGTGTTGTCTGCATATTTGCAAAGTCACATCCCTCCTAACACTTGCATTGTGGAGACATGTATATTAACCAGTAGGGGTCTCAGCACTGCTCCCTGTGGCACCCCACTGGACACACTTCCCCAATCAGAAAAGTTACCCCTTATTTGGACTCTTTGGGTTCCATCTTCCAGCCATGAATCAATCCAGGCTCTCAACCTGCCATGCACCCCAAGTTCTTGTAGGGATTTCAATAATGTCTCATGAGACACAGAATCATATGCCTTTATGTAGTCTAAATATACCACATCCACAGGTAGACCTAGATCCAGTGCCTGACTCACCAGCTCGAAAAAATGAAACTGGTTATTGAAACAAGATTTTCCAGAGGCAAAACCATGTTGTTTTATATCTATAATCTGTAGCTGTCTCAGATTCTCCTTTAGAAATTCCTTGATTAATTTTTCTATTACTTTTCCTAATACTGATGTAATACTAATGGGCCAATAATTGTCCGCTTTATTCTTGTCAACAGACTTATAAATCAGACTGATAAGTGTTAACCTCCACACCTTCAGGACTCTCCCTCCTCTCAATGATGTATTGAAAAGTATTGCCAGTGGCCCAGCAATTTCATAAGCTATGTTATATAGGAACATGGGATGTAGTAAATCCGGACCCCCAGATTTGTGAATAACTAGGTCCTTTAGTTTTTCCCGAATATGACTGGGAATAATTTCAGTGTCCCTGATTTGATTTTCTAAATTTCCATCCATTGTAAAACATGCATCTGGTTTCTGATAGACACTCAGGAAGTGTTTGTTAAAGACAGTAGCCATGTCAGCCTCATTATCAATTACCTTATTCTCATCCTTTAAGTTAAATATTTGTTTTTGTGCATTTCTTAAGCTTCCAATGTAATTATAGAACTGCTTACAATTATTCTTTTTGTCTGTGGCCAACTTCAGTTCAGCATTGGCCTTAGTTTCTCTTACTGCCATCTTACATTTCTTAACTAGTGCCTTGTACAGCACTTAATCAACCTGTCCTGGTTGGATTAGCCCTATATTTCCTAAGTGCCTTTGTCATTTCTTTTTACCATTTTATGTATTTCAGTACTGAACCATTTAGGAGCTCTACCCTTGTTATTATACTTTTCTATTAGTGGGACAAATTCTTGTAGACAAGACTGAAGCTTTTTATTAATTTTCTCCCATGCTTCCTGTAGTGTAAGATGCCTTAGTTCCTCATCCCAGTTCCAGTTCTGGAGGGCTTGTTTGATTTGAATATAATGCAGCCTTTGCATAATTCCTTATTTTAGTTCTTCAACTCATCTTTAGTACTTCTTCAGTTACAGAGCATGTAACCGAATAATAGTCACTGGAGCCCAAAGGTTGAAGTATATTAACATTTTGAATTGCCCCTTCAATATTACAGAAATGTGAGTCTACGGTATGTTTTTTCTCCAGTGTTTCCTTTAATGTATTGTTCCAAGGAATTGTTCAGACATATTTCTGTGAACCTCTCTTCTATTTGATTACTGCCTTGTAATGTGTCCCAATCTATTTTGGGAAAATTAAAATCCCCCATTAAAATACAGTTGTTGGCTATTTTCATACTGTCTATCATATTCAAAAACATAGTATTCTCCACTCCAGTCAGTCTTGGAGACCAGTAACATAAACCCAGGGTGATAGTTTTCCTACCAGTAGTAAATTTAGTCCATAACTGTTCTACTGCATTATATGAGATAGTGTCTGTCCTGAGGACATGTGCTTTTAGTGATGCAGCTATAAATAGGCCAACTCCTCCACCATTTCTATCTGATCTTGCTTTATGGAAAAAATCATAGCCATGAATCCCCCTAACTCAGTCATCATCCCTCAACCATGTTTCAGTCATTCCACAAATGTCAATACTATTTTTTATCATTATATATTGCAACTCATCCAGTTTATTTCTGATACTTCTGGTGTTAACCAACATTAATTTCAGATTTTTGCCAGTTATGTTTATAATACATATTTTGTTCTCTGGGTTCATTGTAGCTGTATCATCCTGTACACAATCTGCATGCCCCCTTCTCTCCTCCTCAACTAGTTTAAAGCCTTAACAATTTGTGTTCTGAACCTCTGGCCCAGCTCTCTACTTTCCCTCCTGTTTAAATGCAGCCCGTCCTTGCTGTAAAATGGATAATTGTTACTGAAAACTTTTGAAGTTTGTATGCACTGGATCCCCTGCATAAGGTGCCATCTTCTGAGGCAATTATTCGCCCTATTTATTTTCTGGTTTATTTATACACTGGCCATTGATGCTGGCACGATTTCAGAAAAAACATGGTACAATTTACATCTCTGACCAATTTCTCTAGGGTAATATATTCCAATAACATCTGGTCCTCTCTAGAATGTCTCAAATCATTTGTACCCTCATGTTCCAGTATAATTGATTTGTCTTCTTTTTTCTTTACTATTCTCAGCAATAATTACAGACACATTGGACAGTTTAGCTCCAAGCAAATATGTATTAGTTACCCTCTCCTTTAGATTCTTAGTTGTGTAGGCATCTGTATATTTAACTATAGAGTCGCCCACTATATATATTCTATTTTTACATCCAACTGTGTTTCAGCTACATTTTCTAGTTCCATTTCAATAATATTATGATCTGCACTACCATGAGGTTGTGCTTCAGTGGTGTATGTCTGTACCTGGATCTGATCAGACTGGGCCATATCATCAAGAACATTAATTAGCACCACTGCTCTGTTCTGTCTCTTATCAATCTCATGTGATCCCTTGGCTACAATTGTTTCCTGTGCAACCTCCAGTAATTCATCAGTTTGACTGTTAATGCTATCTATCAAATTCAATAGTGGGTCAAATGAATTTGATATGGGAATGTTACATTTTATTGCTTTCCTTCCTTTTTTGGTTGTGTTTGGACTGATCTGATATTCCCAATCTTCTCCATTATCTAAACAGCTCCTATTGCTTTTTTGGCTGATTTCATTGTTTTTTTTTTTCTGGATCTCCTTGTGCACTCCCTCAGATGTACTAACTTGCTTAAAACACTTTAACTCCAGTTCCAGTTCCAATATTTTAACTTTCAATTCCTTTAATTCTGAACACTGTCTGCGTATATATTCACCCAGGCCAGTGCTTACTTCTATACTGAATTTACTGCATTCCTTACATTTAATATCCAGTTCCAAACTTTTTGAGTGTTACAATATAACTGTCCATCTTATGTGACAATCTAAGTAGATTTAATCTGTCAAACACCATGTATTTGTCCTTAACAAGCACAGCAGATTGAGCTTACTGTGAAAGAAGCAAAGTATGACTGGTCCCACTCCCAGCATCTCCGCATGCAATGCCGCATGCTCGAGTTTGCGGTGCTCACTCTTGCAGTTGTTTAAATATGCCATGATCTGGAAGTAGCTCTTGGGTCATGGTCACAGTTCTCCACACAAACCAGCTTTACTGAGCCAATAAAAATGGGTTTGAAGCCCCAAAGATGATTTAAACACCTAGCGCTAGCTTGCTAGATGTAGCCCAGTAAAAATCAACTACATTTACTTCACCAAGTAAGGCTTCATCAGGGGGTTCCCTGAATAGCCTTACCTGCAAAGCACCAGGGTACCTGGCTTTTTGCTTTCATTTACATTGGCTGCAGCTGCAGTTGGGACATGAGGCAAGTGCACACCATCTTGTCTTGTGGGACATTATATAGACCATTAAATACATTACAGAGGTAAATAAGATACAGAAGGGAAGTATTTTTTCAGAAAAAACATGCTCAAGGACAATGTGACACTAAAAGAAGCTGGAGGGGTAGATTCAGAAGCGCTGTGAGGAAGTACATCTTCACAGAAAGGTTTGTGGATTCCTGAAGCAGTCTTCTAGCTGAGGTGGTAGGGACAAAAGCAGTGATGAATTTCAAGAGTGCATGTGGCTGGCATAATGGAATCTTAAGGAAAGGGAAGTAGGGTGGGTGAATGGGCAAGAGATAAAGTAGGATATGCAGTGATACTATAGGCAGGGAAATATGGGCAAACTAGATGGGCCATGTGGTCCTTATCTGCCGGCAAGTTCTGTTTCTGTTTCTATGTTAATAAAGACTATAAGACTATAAAATGAAGCTTTTGTTTACATTACTAAGTGCTTAAGTGGTAAAGGAAAAAGCAATGTGGCTGAAGGAGAACTTGAGTGGTGAGTTGTGCCAGTCACTGTCAAAAGATGGGGGAGGGGTGGTGGTGAATGAATATGGACAATAAAGAATGTGCTGAATATTTTTACAACCAATTGCCCTGATGAAGTGGCACTGAAAGTCATAAAATGGTGGCAACTGTAGTGAAGTGGTCAGGTTTATGTATTTATATGAAACCTATTTAACCTGGTAAGAAAGCGGAGTCTGAATGGGCTCATTGCCACCTGTGACTTGGGGGAGGGGAAACAGCAAACAGCAGGGAAGTAAAACACAGTATTACATGGTATGCAAAGATTTTACAGTGATATGATTATATAAATTTCAAAAAACTGCGTTACTGTTCTAGTTAGGGTTACAGCCACAAAAGTAAGGAAAATGTGAAATTAGGGTTTCCAAACCTAAGACTCCACCACCCTGCTGTGCACACCAACAGGTGTCGGGTTGTGCACTGGGGTTGTCAGCCCTAACCCTCACCCAATGCCATAAATAAATAAGCTGAGATGGGTACAGTATAGGAGAATGGGGTGAGCATTAGGGCTGACTATCCCAAGGCACACCCATGATGTGTCTGTTGGTGTGTAGAGCATGGAGGTGGGGTGTTAAGTTTGGAAACCCTAATTTCACATTTTCTTACTTTTGTGGCTGTAACCCTAAGTAGAGCATTAATGAAGTTTTTTTGCAATTTATTTTCTTGCTTTTTAAGATAGTATAATCATATCTTTACTTGTCTGTGGGAGTGCATGGCCCTCTGGGTGCTGCACTCCCATCCCTCCACATATGTGTATATGTATGTAGCTGTGGAAGCAAAGGGTGCACCGGGCACTTGGCTTTCATTTATAGGACAACTGTGACCAAATTGTCAGCATAGCCATCATATTACCCACATTATCTACCCAGTACATAAACATTCTGAATCCCTGCCAAAACATAATTCTGTGCAACTGCAATGCCATTCCAAGCCACAAGTGTGAAAAAAACATCTTGGGCAGCATTTGAAAAATGACAGCTGTGGCATACATGAGGTGGGATAATATAAAGGCTATGTTGAAAATCTGGGGTGAAAACATTTTAAATTTCCAAAGTTACCAGCGTGTATAGCAAAATTGCAATGAATGGTCATAACTTTGGCATTTTTTCATAGTTTGACCCCAGATTTTCAACATAGTCTTCTAATGACCCCGCCTCATAAACCCTGATGATGAAAAGTTTCAAATCCATGCCAAAAAGCCATTATGCATCACAGGTGTGAAAAAAGCACATTTCAGATAGGATGTGAAAAACAACAATTGCACTTTTCAAGAGGTTGTGTTAAAAAATAGCTATGTTGAAAATCTGGAATTAAAATATAGAAAATTATCAAAGTTATGTCTGCTGTGTAGAAAAACTTCAATGAATGCACATCACTCAGCCAATTTTAGGAATTTATTCCACCAAAATTTCAGCAAGACCTTTTTGGGATCCCACTTTATGAACACTAGTGCTGAAATTTTGTTATTCGGTCCCAAAAGGTGATTTCATGCAGCGACCACAAAATCAGCTTCCAGGACCAAATAACAAAATGACAGTGCTGGTGTTGATGAGGTGGGATTCCAAAAAGGTCATGTTGAAAATTTGGTGAACAAATTCCTAAAAATTGCAAAGTTATGAACGTAAGTTCAAAAAGCCATTGAAATACATTATACAGCACTTGCCTTAATTACTCAGTTCATGGTTCAGCTTTGAAAAGTGTAGATGTCTCGCAGTACACAGAAGATGATAGCATATGACTTTCAGAGGTAATTATAGGGTAAAATGGGGTGGGATGGGGTGCTCAGTGGGAGTGTCGGGATGGGGAGAGGGACGGCTGGGAAAACGAGGGGCTGTTTTCATTTTACAGGTTTAAAATAAAACATCAGGGACTGTTTTCTTTTACAGGTACAAGTAAATAAATATTTTGATACACTCAGTGCTTTTATATGCATACAGCTATCTGGCAAACACAGTGTTCCCAGCATACTTTATCACAGTATCATGTTCAATGGATAACATTGGTTTTCCATGAAACTGCGCATTTACATGCAGGTGTTGTTACCGGGATACACCCAAAGATGCCTGAAAAATTTCAATTTGCCAGTTACAAAACTGATATGTAAACAAACAGACTGGTGGTGGGCTCCCTAATGTCTCACACTGCTAGGGACAGGGGGACTTGTAGTGCCAACACAGGGTCCCCCCCCATGTCAGCACATTCAATAAAACAATGGGTTGTGGGGGGGCTAAAATAAAAATTTGGGGATGGCAATCAGAGGGTGGGAGGCACCACTAGACACCAGGAAGACTGATTGGGGATGACACTAGACACCTGGAACAGGAATCGGTGGGTATGGGGTGCCACTAGACATCAGGGAAAAGGTCAGCTCACAGCTAACACCACAGGGAGCAACACAACTTCAGCTGTGTCTGCAGAAGTCCAGGAAGTCCCAGTGTTCTCACACAGAGAATGCTGGGGAAGCACTCCTCTTGCTAAGCTGGACTTCTGGGATTTTGGGCACCCAGAAAAGGTATTTTTGAACAGCATACAAAAAAACATCATTGTTGCCCTGCCAGTTCAGTGGTGCAAAAGCAAAAAATGGCATCTGTGGCATTACATTTTAACTTTCACCACAGAACATTATCTGAAATGCCCTACTGTGCATGTGCAGGTTGGAAAACACTAAAATGTAAACACTTGTACAGTAGCTAGGGAATCCTTTGATATTTTTTCACCAGACCTGTCAAAGGTACTACCTTGGGAGATGACACATGTCCCCTGCAAGTCTGGGGCAAAAATTCCTTTCCATGTACTGTAGGCTGTAGGCAAGAGCAAAAAAAAAAAACAATGTTAATTATAGGAAGAAAAACATTGTTTTTTTACAAAAAATGACGCATGCGGTCTCAGAAACCACACAAGCTGCCTTCATAAAAATTTCCACACATCAAGACTTTGCATCCTAGACAACACAAACAAGACTGCCAAAGCTATTAATGTGCATTTCACTTTTAACTTTAAACAGGCTACTCAACCCTAACTATAGTAGTGCTACCGCTTTCCTATAATACATAGAGGTAACATTTATAAATGTACCATACATATGTGCAGAAAATTGATGAGGTAAAACAATGGTCAATAGACTTAACAAGATACTAGTGCTGTGCAGAATTTTCATATTTCAGCAGAACCAAATTTTGCAGAATTTTCAAAATTCCTCTGAAATTCAGCCACATTTTGCCAGAAATGGAATGGAGGAATTCCACAGTTGAAAAATGTGGAATGAGATTTTCTGCAACATTTCCATGGAATTTTATTCCATTGATCTCAATATTTTCAACAGAATTGGTTTCAGAATGATTTTCTGTATAAAATATGCTGCTCCACAGAATATTCTGCAGATCTCAATATTTTCCACATAAATGGTTCTGGAATGATTTTCCATGAAAAAAATTATGTTTCCCCAGAATATTTTTTCACAGATTGCAGCAAGTGGAATCCCAAAGAAGAACCAGTGAAATCTGGTGAAAATTCTGCCAGCAGAATGGTCATTCTGTGCTAATGTCACCAGTGGAATTCTGCATTCCTCACAGCACTACAAGATATGTTACAATGGAGATGGCCAAGTTGAAACAGAGTGTTCTAAGTTACTGCATGGCAAAAGGGATTACCTGACATAGAAATTGCCTTGCTTACCACAGTGACTGTACTGCAATATGCTGCAGTATTCCGTTACATTCTGTCTGGCTGTGTTGTATGTAGTATAAACAGAGGCACTTATTTACATAGCAAAAATGCTATAAACATTCAGCAAACAAGGTTGCTGCAGTGGCCCAGTGGCAGCATGCTGCACTGCCATGCAGGTGACCCAGTTCCATGAGCAAACTTGAGTAATCGCATCAGGAAGCATGCCAGGCTGGGGCAGCTGCCAAGCAGCAGTCAGCCTCAACAGGTGAGGGTCGATGGTGAGCTTTAGCATTACAGCAAACCATAAGGATGGGCCAGGGAGCATGCTCCTGCCCCAGTTGAGGCACTGGCTGCATACAAGGCCATTGGAAGGCTGGGCTTTTGTTTGGGAGGAAAAAGGGACCTACAAGTCTGTCTAAATGATGGTCTGGGCCTCCAAGATTCCCCTGGGTCCAACTGCTGTCAGCACTGGAGCTTAGTCCACATCATTGACTGCCTTGAGGGGAGGCCAGCAGTCTCCTTAAGCCCCAGTCATGTAAGGGAGGCTATGGGGTAATCAGTGGTTATTGTGTGCTGAGGGGACTGGTGGATGCAAGCCTAAGCAGGGTACTATATATCACTGGGAAATCTGTTATATACCCAAAGGTGAGTGTGCCTGGGGAAAAAATCTCTGTAGAAAAAATGTTCAGCAAATGCACTTGAGGTAGGTAATGAAAAGGGATCTAATGCCAATTCACCCATGCCCATGCAACAGCTACTGTGCAGACATTGATTATGGTGACAGCTACATGTCACCCGGCATTACCCCGCCTGTCCAAAATGCTGTCCCATGAAACAATTAGCCAATTTGAGGGGCTTCATCCCCAGCACCTCCCAAAAATATAGATAACATCCTCCTGGGTGGGCATGCAATGAAGAGCACAGAAATTATGTGGATGCCCAGCACAGTGTGACTGTGCGGCAATCTAGATCAACCCTATCATTCTCACCCTTTTTATGGTGACAACATTACCATGCTGTAAGGCTGTTGCCATGCTAACGGTATACCTGTAATGACATGGTCCCTGTAGAGCACTGAGCCAGATACAATATACAGTACACTCATGAAACCAGTATAACATAAATGACGATAAACTAATTTGATGATGTTCAGAAAATCATTTCTCAAGTGTGCAGCCTGTTTACCTCTGTGCTTCTTTATATTATAACAGGAACATGAAAATGTACACACCATAGTGAAGATAGGCAGAAAGGCAATGAAATTCACCCTTTTGGCACAGACAATTACTTGCTGATAGGACCTTGACTGTTAAAGATACATGAGATATACTGTAGATGAGCTGGCTCTAACAATCAACCGTAAGCTTTCCATGCATGTCACAATATAAATGATAAAACTTTTCTTCTTAGCAATCCTTTCTTGCTGTCATTCCAGTATATCTGTCTTATGGTCTAACACATACTGCACATGGAAAAAAGGAACATTTTTGGACAGCATATTTAAAAGGGAGATGTGCATGAGTCATGACACAAAAACAATAAGGGGCCTGATTCTAAGACATATGGCACAACTCGCTGGCCGATGCAAGTTCTGACATACACTGCTATGCCGGGAACCCTGTGCCAGATTCCAGAACAGGCAGGGTCACTGGCACCTATGCCTTGTAACTTGCAGCACCTCCAGCAGTGCACCACAGGAAGGGCGCACCTGACTTGGGTGCCGCAAGCCGCTGAAAAGCCCGATGACAGGGCACAGCCCCCCACCCCAAGACCCAAGACATGCTCTCAAGCCTCAGTGGGCCATGGGGGGGTGTTGCCAGAAACACACTGGCACCAGGGGGGTGGCATCACTGCAGTGTGGTACTGGGAGTGGGTGGGTGGACCCAGGTATGGCCAGGGGTGTGGGGGACAACTTTGTGGTGGGGGGGTTGGGGTCATCCAGGGGTATTGGCCAGTTGGGCATGGTGGAAACCCCTTGCACCAGCACAGAGCTGGTCTAACCCTTCAGTGCCGCAGTGCCACCTGAAATGGCATTGAGGGGTTACGGCAGCTGCTCTTCAGGAACCGGACTCAGCTGGTGCTGTAACCCCCCCCCCGCTATGATATAGGAGCTTTGGGTGGCATAAATCCCCCTGGTTGCAGGCCACCCATGCCATGGCGCAGGCCGCCTCTTGAAATCCTGGCTGGCGGAACACATGGCACACAGTGTGACTTGCCCCATATGTGTTGGCATAAGTTGCACTGCGCCACGGCGGACCCTTCTTAGAATCGGTCCAAGGTGTCAAAGTGAGACGCAAATGAGTAAATAGGTTAACATGGATGAGATGTTGAACCAAGTTGACATTTGCCTTTTCTGGTGGTTCAGGTGGATGTTAAAAAATGTCATGGCATTTCCTGAGAAGAGTACAGGATTTTTTTTTACTGAGAAATAAATATCAAACAGGACTACATACAACTGAAATTATTCTTACAGCAGGACAAACATCCCACCACAATATCACCCAATATAATTATGCACACACTAATCATAATGTTTCTGACAGTTAATAAAAGAACAGAATATTAAATCTAGTGTATTGAGTTCCAAAGTGCATAAAGAAGCTTGACCCGATTTTCAAACAGGGACGCAGGGCTTGAGACCAAGCTGTGTGCCCCTGCAGAGTTTGTCACACCTGCATCCAAGGGTATGTCGCAACTTGAACCCAGTTTAATAACCTTGGTAACAAGTTGCGACAGTGCCCTCATTTTACTGCAGCTTGCACCAAAGGTATGGCGCAAGCCCCGTAAAATGCCACCCCATGACACAAATGTAGACCAGGGGGAGCTGGTCTAAGTCCTGCTTTTGGTACAAGGGTCATGTGCCAGGTTGTTGCTGATCCGATTCTTGCAAAATCTGACTTGCAGCATTACCTGCCACAAGTTGCTTCTTGCGTCAAACTCCCTGCAGCGAGTCCATTGCGGTTAACGCAGCCCATTTGAAAACTGGGCCCGCTGTCTCACAATTTACAATGTCTTCCAGTTATGCGTATTGTTGTTGCATCAAAAGGTAATATCTATTTAGCCGTATATGGTGTTTTAATGCAGCAAAAATCAGATATAGTGTACTATGGTTATATTAAATCCTGTACTGCAAAATAGGCCTAAGACCACATTTTTATAAATGATGGCTCTAACCAGTGGCTCACTGTACTCAATTTATACTTGCATCCAACAATTTGAAATGTAGGGGCAATCTGAAAAAAATATGTTTTTGACTTTCCAAAACTTGGTTTTAACAGGTCTGAGTGCAGAATTTTTCTTCCAGGCTCTTATGTTTTTGGGCCACCCTCATATTCAAACAGCTGTTGCAACTGATCCATCATGTGTTCAACATCTGCTGCAGGATTCTTGGGTCTTTCAGGTGTAATTAGACCTGTTCTACCTGTGCTGTAGGCAGTAGGACAATTAAAGGGGATAAAAATTCTGTGATATGATGTACTGGTATAGCAGTTTTCTAGTTGAATTCACTAAAGTTGTTTTACTTATGCTCACTGTTTGATTTTCTTCAGACCTAATAAAATATAATCTGAACCAGACAGCCAGTCCTGAGATTTGGGAAGTTTAAATGGGTTAGCGTTATAAAAGTCAGAGAATTTATGTAACCATTCCAACACCCAAGAGCTCCTCAGCCTAGGAGTACTTTGAATAGCAGCACTAAATGGTACGGTGGAGATATAATGAAAAAAAAAGTTATATAGGATTTACCATTCCCAGCCCCCCCTTATCCAGAGGCACATATGTAGTGTCATGTTTTAAATGGTTTAGCCTGCTATCCCAAAGAATTTGAAAAACAAAACGCTATAAACTCTTTGTTTCAAAACAAGCTGGGGGAGGGATGGAATAGCTTTGGCACATAAATTGTGGGACTAGTAGAGTCTTAATTAGAAACACGTGTTTATTTCTAGACAGTTAGAACTGTTTTTAGCAGAGAATTTGTTCCCCAATTGTCAGTTTATCTTCCCAATTAACCTTTACCATATTTCTCTTACCAAAATGAACCCCATAACAGGGGTATTTGGGAGATTACCACTGGGATGTCTGAAGCATTTGCATTTGTATCTGTTACTTCCATCCATCCCAACTTCATAACTTTACTTTCCATGTAATTTATTATAGACCCTGCCATCTTAGAATATTCCCACAGCATTTGTAAAGCCCTTTCCCCTGAAGATGAATCAGCCAAAAGTAAAACCACATCATCAGTGTAAACCCATAGTTTCACTGAGACTCCATCTGGTTGCAAGGGGATACCTTACACAGACTTATCAGACTCAGTTCTTTTCAGCAAGACATCTATACAAAAAGTATAAAGCAGGGGACTCAAATTACATCCCTCTCTAACCCCTCATTTAATTGGGGCAACTTCTCCAAGTCTAGCATCCTCCAAAGACAACAATTGTGCTGAAGAATATAATAAACATATCAAAAAAAAAATGGGGGACTACCATACTATTCAAGTACAGTACATAAAACAAATAATTATGTGATATTTGGTCAAAGGGTTTTATCTGGTCCAATGCCAGAAGAATGCCCCCAATCTTACCCCATTATACTGTTCAAATAGCTCCCTATAAACAAACAAGTTATCTTAAATAGTTCTAACTAGTATTATTCAAGTCTGCACCTGGAAAAATAGTTGATTTGCACACTATACTAAATGATTATACAAGCTTTTAGTTAGGATTTTATTATCTACATTTAATAGACTAAGTTGCCTCCAGTTTTGCAGTTTTGTATAATCCCCTTTGGTATATACAAAAATATACTGAAAATGCCATTTGATCGTGGAATTTACCCTTATAAAATACCATTATATACCTTTGACAGTTCTGTACAAATGTTTTCTTTATATGTCTTAAATAATTCCACTGTCAGTACATCTGGCCCTGCAGCTGCATTGTTCCTCAAGGAGCTTCTAGTATTTATTATTTTATTTATTTATTGGATTTTGGTAACTGAGTTGTCACACTGAGACAATATCCCTTTTCAAGGTGACCCAGGATTAATTGCAGTAAACAAAATTTAAAGGAGAGCATAGTAATACAGTACAACAATAATTTAGAGACAGAACTGAAAATTGTTGGCAAAACAAAAATACAGGTACTGCAGTTGAGAAACAATTTTTTAAACAACAGCTGTCTATGGAACAACAAAGATAGGTGCAGAGAGAGTATACAGGGTACATAGAGGGTTCAGAGTTTGCAATTACAATGACTATCACCAATAAAGTGAGCCTTTAAGATGAACATAAAAGAATCTGAGATTACAGTGACCTGTATATCATTGGGGGGATTATTCAATAGGTAAGGGTCAGTGTAGGCAAATGCTTTGCAACCACAGCCAGATTCAGTCCTTGGAATAGTCAACAGTGTGGATGCAGAGGTGCAAAGAAGTCTTTGTTGAGGTTTAATGTCCAAAAGGCCCAGCAGGCTATTGGGGGGGTTCTAATTAGCTTGTGAAGCAGGCATAGAATTCAATACTTCAGTCTGCCTTCAACAGGAGGTCAGTCAAGGGAGGTAAAGACAGTGCACTGATGTTCTTTGGGTTGAACATCAACAGCAAAGCATCCTATTCTGATGTATACGATTTTAAATCTGCTGAGCTCAGTTTCTTTAAGGGAGGGCAGAACTGGTGCACCATAGAGTAGGACTGTGAGCAGGATGCTGTTAGAGAAGGCCAGTGTCACCTTTTTAGTGAAAGAAGCTCACAGCCTGTATAGAAGTCAAGGCTCCTGGTGCAATGTTCTTTCTAGGAGGTCAACATGAGGTATAAGGGTAAGTTTTTGACCCAGGTGAACATCTATATACTTGATATACCCTACAGCCTCAAGCTGTGACTCAGCAATTGTGCACAGTTTGAGTAGATTCTGCCTTTCTATACCCAAGGGCCTATTACCAAATAAAATTACTTACATTTTTTATGTTATGTATCAGTTTGTTCTCCAGAATCCAGGCTTTCAGGCACCTGAAGTCATTGCCGAGGAAGGAAATGATCTTCAATATGTCTGAGTGACTTTTGAAAAGAATGGCATTGCCAGTGTATAGCTATGATGTAAACCCATCACAGTTCTTAGGCATGTCATTTAAAAATAAAGAAAATAAAGCTGGCATGGTGGCACTGAGGTCTGAGACACTGGCTACCTTACCTCACATCACGCCAATGACCCAGGTTCAGGAACAACCTCGGGTCATCAGAGAGCCAGCATGTGGGGGAGGGTGGGAGCAGGGTTGAGCAGCTGAAGGGCAGCTCACTTCTCCTGGGGTGGTTGTTGCCCCCCATAGTTCCACTCCCACCAGGTGGAGGCCCAGTGGGTGGTGAAGGCAGTTGCGGGGGTGGCTAGCAGTGGGAGGGCTCTTCAAGATGTGGCAGGTGAGTGCCTCCACACATGCACACCCACACCTGCCTTATGGGGTAAAATCTACATAGAAATCTATATGGAAAAAAAAGAAAACAACAGGGGTCTAAGATGTACTCTTGAGGGACACCATCTGTTATTTGACTAAGTAAAGATACACTGCCCCCACACATGACCATTTGTTTTCAATCAGATAGGTAATACTTAAACCAGAGACAGGCAAGGCTATCAAGGCCTATGCACTACAGCTTATCCAACAACAGCTTGTGATTGACCAAATCAAAGACTTTCATTAGGTTAATGAAAATTATGCTAGTTGCTATTCCAGAGTCCATTGCTCCCAGGATATCAGTGGTACATCACATCAGGGCTGTGGCAATTCCAAGGTTTTTCCTGAATTCATGTTGGATCTTAGTTGTGGTAGGATGTGCCTTGCAATGCTCCTGTAGCTGACTTTTTTTTTTAATTTTTGCCGGGGTCTGAGGATCGAGTTTGGGAGGTAGTTCTCAACAGGCTCTCTAGGCCCCCATTTGGGTACAGGAATGACCGGGGCAGTTTCCCATTTGGCAGGGATAGCACGCAGAAAGAGAAACTTGTTGAACTAGTTCCTGAGAGGAGCAGCACCCATTGAGGTAGCCAGTTTGACAAGCTTGGTCTCAAAGCAGTCATAGTCTGCAGTGCAGTCTGACTGAATAAGTTTTGGCTGAGTGAGAACTTTGCTCTTGGTGAACAGTGTAAAGTGTAAGCTCTGGGAACTGTCCAGGAAAGGAGGGGATGAAGTGCTTCTATGGGGGAGGTCCATAAGTAACCCTTTTAAGAGGGCTTTAAGCTTAGAACTTACCACACAGTGGCAGTTACAATGCAGTGAACTCTCAAAATGACTGTTTCTTACAGCATTCTTTTTAGATAGCTTTGCCTACCATACTCTTCATAGTTCTCTTTATTTTATCATCAACAGGTAAGAAACATTCCAGTTCATGGCACATGATACCCTTGAACAGAAAACATGAACAAATACTCCTCAAAGATGCTATTAGCAACCTTCTTGACTTGGGGAAAGGTTGCATGTATTATATTATTAGTATGCACATGCTGACATTTTGGACTATGCCTTCATCAGAGCAAACCTGATGTCCCAGTCATGCATTCATTTCTACTCCAGGTAGAGTCACATGACTATTGGTCAAGTCTGTTACCCGGGCGACCAGAGTAAACTGTCTGCCCACTATGTTGTATTATCATATTTACACAACTATATACTTTTGTATCAGGACCACTTCATTAGTTTATAATCCATTGGAATGAACACATCAATAATCTAATTTAAAACTTCAGTAAAACAATAAAGTTAAGAAAGCACTAAGTGGGGGGAAGGTTAAACAAAAACAAACATGATTTTTTCACAACAGTACTTCATTTGGAATCATCCTCCCGTATCAGAAAAATGTTATGTTAGTGCAATAACTGTGTGCAACTCATGTTTGCTAAAGCATGGTGAGCAAACCCAAACATTATTATTCACATGGCACTTCATTAAAATAGGTTTCCTGTAATGAAAAAAATAAGAATATCTTAATAAAATCTCTGTGTACAGATCATTGTTTTAGGATCATCACAAAACACTGTAAAGAGGTAGTTCTTCATTCAGGCCCCTTGAGATTTGTAGGTAACACCCTTCCCCCGATGACCAATCATAGCCAGCACTGGCTTGGTCATGGGACCATTCTCCAAATATGTAGGTTTCTTTTTGAGGCCGTTGGTCACTAGGTTGGACTCACTTCTTTAGGATACTAAAGATGTTTTAAATTCAGTACAGGAATGGAATTGAGAGAGCATCATCCTCTGAAATTGAAGAAACATTTAATGGACAATCAAGCTTTGTAGAAGTTTACTAGTGACGTCTACATTTCTTTTTCACATTAAATTCTTTATTGATATTTTTCACATTTTTACAACCAATAAAAGCAGACATGAAACACACAGGTCCTTACATACATAATACAGATTGTGAAAGACGGCATGCGCTTTGCTTCAATACACATATAATATGGATCCAGAAGAGAATATTGAGGCAGGAGTCGATCATTGATGTGAAGCACACCTGAAGGAGATAAGTAGGGGTGTGACTGGTGGCCAGAGAAAGGAGGTGGCATTGTGACCCCTTAAAGCTCTGGCAGCCTAGGCCATATAAGCCTGCTTTTAGAGTATACTTTGTATTATTCATAATTACCCTGTATGCACAAGAAGGCTGACCATATCTTTGTGTATTTGGGCAAACTATCAATTGCAATATGGGACATTCTCTCCAGGTTAGCAATATGACTTGTTGAGTTTAGCCATTCAGTGCATGTTGGGACCTTTGGGGTTCTCCAATTCCTAAGAAGTAACCTTTTGACTGCAATGTTTGCATTTCTGAAAGACTGACCAGATAATTATTCAGCTGCTGTATCCATTTTCCTCTGTGATCTATCTTTTCTGGAGATATAGTACTGGTTAGGATCAGATGATCAGCTACAAGACAGAAAACTGGATACTTCGGTCTACCTTCAACGGGAGACCAGGCAAGGGAGGTAATGACATTGAATTGATGTTCTTTGGGTTGGACATCAGAAGCAAAGTATCCTATTCTATTGTATAAGACTTAAAGCCTGTTGAGCTCAGTTTCTCAGAGAGAGGGCAGACTCTTGACACTGTATAGTACGGCTGTGAGCAGGATGCTGTTACAGAAGGCAAGTTTTGCCTTTATAGTAAGAAATACTCACAGCTTGTCCAGCAGTCCAAACTTCTGGTGTAAAGTTTTTGCTAGGAGGCAACATGGGCTCTAAGGGTATGTTCTTGATCAAGGTGGACACCTAGATACTTGACAGATCCCAAAACCTCAAGCTGTGACAGAGCCGTTTTGCACAGGTTAACCAGATTCTGCCAATCTACACTGAAAGGCCTCGTACCTAAATAACATTGATTAATATTTTTTGTTGTTAAGTATCAATTTGTTCTTAAGGATCCAGGCTTCCAGATACCTGAAGTTATTGCTGAGGAAGAAATAGATCTACACAATGTCCAAATGATTTCTAAAAAGAACAGCATTGTCAGCATACTGCTATAATTGAGATCCGCCAGTTCTTAGGCATGTCATTTGCAAATAAAAAAATGGTAGGGGTCTAGAATGTACCACTGAGGGACACCATATGTTACTGGTCTAAGGGAGGATGCATTGCCCTTCTACTTGACCATTTGTTTTTCATTGGCTAGATAATGCTTAAACCAGAGACAGACAAGACTATCAAGGCCTATCCACTGCAGCTTATCCAACAGGAACTCATGGTTGACCAGATCAAAAGGGTTTCATCAGGTAAATGAAAATGGTGCCAGCTGATAGCCCAGAGTCTATAGCTCCTATGATATCATTGGTAAGCCGCATCAGTACTGAGGGAAATCCATGTTTTTTTCTGAATCCATGTTGGACCTTAATTATGATAGCATGTGCCTAGCGATACTCTTGTAGCTGGTTGTAAACCAACTATCTTTGAATTTTTGCCAGGAGGCCAAGGAGGAAGTTTGGGAGATAATTCTCATTAGGCACTTTAGGCCCCCATTTGCGTACAGGAACATCCAGGGTAGTTTTCCATTTGTCAGGGATAGCTTCCAGAAAGAGGAACTTGTTGAACTGCTTCCTGAGAGAAGCAGCAATTATAGGGGCAGACAGTTTTTAAAGCTTGGTCTCAAGACTGTCATAGCCTGCAGAGAAGTCTGACTGAAAAAGTTTCAGCTGAGCAAGAACTTCCTTCTTGGTGGACAGTCTAAAGTGGAAGCTCTGGGGACTGTCCAATGCAGGAGGGGAGGAAGTGCTTCTATACGGGAGGCCCATAGACAACCCTTTTAAAGGAGCTTGAAACTTAGAAGTTTAACACATGGCTGTGGTCCCAATGCAGTGCACTCATACAAAATAACAGTTCTTTACTATAGCCTTTTTAGATAGCTTTGCCTATCATACTCTGCATTGTTCTCTTTATTGTATCATCCACAGATAAGAAACATTCTAATTCATGGCAAATGATTTCCCAAAACAGAAAACATGAGCAATTATTCCTCACAGGTGCTACTAGCAACCTTCCTGACTTGGTGAAAGGTTGCATACATTTCATTATGTGCATGCACATGATGACATTTTAGACCATGCCTACATCAGAGCAAACCTGATGCCCCAGTCATTCATTCATTTACAGTCCAGGTAGAGTCACATGACTATCCTAGACATACATGTGACGTCAATGAAGAACTACCTCTTTATAGTTTTTTGTGACTATCCTGAATAATCCAGTAGGTTGCATACAGTGACTTTATTACCATAACCTTATTCTTGTGTTACATAAAGTCTATTCTCATGAAGTGGGACGTGAATAATTTAATGTTTTTTTTTGTCTTCCACTCTATCCTTTAACTAAAATGAGCTGCACACAGTGATTACACTAATTAAATATTTTTTCTGATACATGAGGATGATTCCTAATGAAGTACTGTTCTGAAAAAAATCATGTTTGGTTTTGTTTACAATTTGCCTCTACTTAGTGCTTTCTAAACTTTATTGTTTTTTTGAAGATGTAATTATTTTGTTTTATGTGTTGGTTCCAATGGATTATAGAGATAGTGAAGTGGTTCTAATAAAAAAGTGCATGGCTGTATAAATATGTAAATACCACATAGTGGCCAGATAGTTTACTCTGATAGCCTGGGAAATGATTTAGCCAATAGTCCGGTGACTCTACCTGGATTATGAATGAATGAATGAATGACTAAGTGGACCAAGCGGTCCTTATCTGCCATCAAATTCTACATAATGAATGAATGACTGGGTTATCAGGTTTGCTCTGATGAAGGTATGGTCCAAAATGTCAGCACGTACGTGCATGTGACATAATGCATGCAACCTTCCCCCAAGTCTAGAAGGTTGCTACTAGTACCAGTGAGGATATATGCTTGTGTTTTCTGTTTAGAGATATTTTTTGCAATGAATTGGAATATTTCTTACCTGTGGATGATAAAATGAACAGACCTATGAATAGTATGGTAAGCAAAGCTATCTAGAATGACTGCAGCAAGTAACTGTTATTTTCTGTGATTGCAAGTTCTAATATTAAGTACTATGCTAGTGAGTTGCACAGTATCCTCAGGGTCCTGGGGAAGAAACTGTGCACTTCAAATATTGGTGAATTAGGAATGGTAAAATAGATAGCAAACTATCTTAAAAAGTAACTAAGTTCTGGGTGCAAACAGCACGGGGTCATAATGTCGCAAGACATTATGCTTCATGGCAAAATCACGCTGCCAATACAGTGCGATTTATGCCATGAGGCATAAGTCTTTTTTCTGTCGGGGGCTTTGCCCCTCATACCACCCATTAAGGGGTGCTGTGTCCCCCAGACCTCCCCCACTAAAGATTCTCAACTCCGGGAGGGCGCACAAGTACGAAAAAAATAAAATGTTTCTGGGCCTAGGAATCAAACCTGGTCCCAGACACAGCACCTGGGTTCTTACTGCTGTGGCTCAGTCCTGTGAGCCACGGCAGCTGCTCGTAGGAACCCACTCCTAGCAGAGGTCTTATCCTGTGCCTGGGAAACCACTACTGGTGCAATACCACATACAGCAGTATACGAGGTATTGCACCAGTAGTGGTAGCATACTGTGCTGTACTGGGTGAGCCATAATGTCGTACGCTATTAAGCGTCCACCATTATAACCCAGTAGAGGAGCGAACACAAAAGAAAAATGGCCAGTGCAGGATGAGGTGATCAGAATACAGAAATGTTGACCATAACAAATTAACCACGGAAAAATAGTGCTTGTAGCCAGGCAAAATTGGAATGTATATTTGGGGACACTATGACCACTACACTATATGTTGAGAATAAAGCATCATTGTCAAGTTTAGAAACTATGAAAAAGAAAGCTGTCAGGTATAATTTGCATGCCATATCACTTTTGAAGTACTGGAGAGATAAGTAGATATTGAGGTAAATGAGAATACAGAATCCCCCAGCATATCCTCTGGAAGACAGAGAGTTCATGTTAAACTAGAAGCAGGTCCTTAAAAGGCCTCAAACGATTTGATTTTACTTTGATACAGAAAACAAACAAAGGTTACACTAGCATAAGTGTGGAGATTAAAATACTAGAAGAAGAAATAAAAAAAAAATAGAAACATGGCTGAGGCCAAATCAATGTTAAGCAAACTTGAAATAGATATCAACAGATTTCAGTGTGAACTGAAACAGTACAAAATGAAAAAAAAAAACATGAGTGGGATGCTCAAGACTCTAGTCTGAGTTATATATACAGCTGGCAATTTAGTAATACAGGCAACCAGACAGAACCATTTCAGTACAAGTGAAAAATAAATTTCAGTCCCTGAGTTTGCCTCGTCATTGGAAACCGAGAAGGAGAGGGATGAAACACTGTATCAACAAAGTCAAGACAGGGTTTGTTTTTATTGTTAAGGGATACTGGTGAGGGAACCAGCCACCTACCCTATGGATATCAAGGTGTAAGAAGACAAAGAGAGGGCAGGGACAAAGGAGGAGGCAAGGGCAGACTGTAAAGGACATGGCAAAATTCTGGGCTGCCAAGGAGATTAATGAAACTAATTAAGTGACAGTTGTAAACTTAAAGAATTGTCAGAGAACCAGATGAAGATACTGCAATAAGGTTTCTCCTATGTCCTGGGAAAAAGCCAGAATCATTTAAAAGTAAATGTGGGTATGTATAAATTTTATCACAGCTGCACATAAAATCTTTTCATTCTAAAGTACCCCAAAATGTGTCACCAGTAACAGTAAATGATGTAGTGATACTGAATAGTAACACAGGGTATCCAGATACAGATTTAATGGCACAGATTCAAAATGATGAAGTGAGATAGACAGTTCAGCAACAAGGGGACAAACACCATGGAGAGAAAAAAATGATGTTCAGTCCAACAGGTGTACGAAACTCAGTTATGGCTACATATTGTGCCTTAGTGGATGAAGATTTAAACAAAATCCTGAAAGAGACAAATAAAAAGTACAGAAACAACTTAACCATGAAGGAGAAAAAAGCCTTACAAGAACTATAAGAGCATGATAAGCTGCTTATTAAGCATGCAGATAAGTGTGGAGCAATTGTACTGTGGGGGGGGGAGAGAAAAATACTTAAATGGAAATACAGTGACAGTTGGGTAACTCAAAATGTTATCAAAATGCCAAATGACCCAGCTGTGATGGTAAAAGAGAAAGCTGAAAGAATGACAACACATGCCTATGAGCAGAAATGGGTCATGAAAAAAGAGAAAGAACACCTCACAATCACACATCCATTGAGGCCACCTATACACTTATAACCTAAGCTTCATAAGAATGTAACAACCCCCCCCCCAACCAAATGACTGATCATAGCTAGCATTGCCTGGGTCATGGAACCATTCTCCAGATATGCAGATTTCTTTTGAGGCTACTAGTCAATATGTTGGACTCACATCTATGGGATATTAATGGCATTTAAATTCAATACAGGAATAGAACTGAGGAAGTATCACTGAAAATTGTAAATTATTGGCACTGGACATTGAAAGCATATATACCAACATACCCCATGCAGGGGGTATGCAAGCTATGGAATATTGTTTGTTTGTTTTTATTTTTGACCAGGAGGTGGACTGAGCACAATCTTTTTATAGCCACACCTGACACAGAACATTACAAAAACTTAACAATTAACAATACTTAGCAATCAATATATAACAATACATTACTTACATTCACATTTACTTACAGTTTGTAACAATTCAAATACTATAGCAATCATTTAAAACTAGTTAATTTTTTTGCTCTGTTAACCACCCCTATTAATGCATTTAAAAAGTAGGTCCAAACCATGACAAAGCCTTTTTGTACATTTCTATTCTACATTGGGGAATTAAATATGCAGACATTATTACACTGTTTCTTGTTTTTTAACAAGTGGACCTCGGCTTTACTGCATCTGAGAGTGCATTTGATTCAAGGTTATTTGCTACTCCATAAACAAATAAGGCTGCATTAAATTTGATCCTAACCAATAGGGACAGTACTTCCAATTTCTGATACAAGACACAATGGTGTGTTTGGCAAGGGACTCTGAGGGCAAACATACAGATATTATTAAAAATAACCTTGTATTTGTCACCAAAAACCCCACTGTGGGAGTCAAATAATGGATTTCCACAGTCTAATCTTTGGATTAACAACTGTCTGGCTATTAGTCAATGTGCTTCATTTTAAGGGAACTCATGTTATGGTACAAAACCCCCAATTTATGATTAACTTTCCTCCCTAACCCATTCTATGTGTGTAACAAAACTCAGGCTAGGATCTAGTAAAACCTCTAAGTACTTGAAGCTTGATACCAATAGTAAACACTCCCCATTTTTCCCTTTAATCTGCAGTTCTTGGCCCTTCACAGTCTTTGTGCTGATCCAAACATCAACATTTTGGTATTCCCCTCATTCAAAATTAACCTATTTATTTTGAGCCACCTAGCCAAAATATAATATTTTATTTGTAAGGATGACTGTTAGTCTATAACTGCCAGGGCAGACTCCCATATAACTGCATCATCTGCGTATATTAAGCTATTTCCACCAGAGAAAGGACTGGGCAGGTCATTCATAAAAATCAAAAATAATAAAGAGCCCAGTACCAATCCCTGTGGAACCCATGCTTTAACCATGAAGGGCTCTGATTCCTTTTTGTCTATCCCTACCCTCTATACACAGTTCCTAAGGTAGCTACTGAACCATTCCTTAGCTTTCCCTTAAATCCCCATGTATCTTAACTTACTCACTAATATATCATGATCCACTGTATCAAAGACACCGGCCTGGTCCACAAACACTGCATCAGTGGCCAGACCTCCCTCACAGCCCCCCAGAAGAGCATCTGCAAACCCGCCAAGCACCCTCACAATGGATGGCCTTTTTCTAAACCCATGTTGTTGGTCTATTAACAGATCATGTTTCCCCAGATCAGAAGTAATCTGCCAGAACACACATCTCTCCAACATTTTACTCAGCACTGTCAATAGTAAAATAGGTGTGTAATTTATTGTACTAAGTTTGTCCCCTCCCTTATGTATAGAGATCATTCTAGATTCTTTCCATCTTTGTTGTCCATACTATTTACAGACAAGAGACAGGGAACCACTATCATCAAACAACCTAATTTTAGAGATTGCAGAGATAGCTTTAATCTCATATTACTTTGTTTTCAATAGTTTTCAATAAAACCTACTACATAGAAACCAAAGTGATGGCTATGGGCACCAGCTTTGCCTTGAGCCCTGTTAACCTGCACATCAAATGATGGGAAAACACAATATTTACTGCAAGAGCAACACATTTAAGGAATAAGTTATAGTATGGAAACATTATACAAATGACATGCTGTTGATGGGGCAAGCCACAGATGAATAACTGGACCCATTTTTCAAATATATCAATGTATGTGATCCTAATAGATTCACGGGGACAGTGAGTGAAGTAGAATAAACTTTTTGGATTTGCTAATAAAAAAATGAGGCACTAAGTTAGAAAACCAGTATTTATTGAAAACCTTTACAGAGAAACTTGTTATTGGAATATTCAAGCTGCCAGCACAAAAAGTTGAAAGACAAAATCTCATTTGAGCAAATGATACTTGTTCGCCACAATTGCAGAGAAGAGGAAGATTACATGCACAAAACACTGGAAACAAGAAACAGATTTTTAGAGAAAAATTATCAACCCAAAATTTTGAATGCAGCATTTACAAAAGCATCTCAGTTAAATGGAAATATTCTATTGGGACTGAGACAGTGCAGCTAAAATTACAACCAGCAAATCAAATTGAAAACTGTATTAAGAAAGATTGGCACATTTTGCAAACAGACACTGCATTCAATAACCTTTGGTCACCACAAGTAAGTTACAAGAGAGGAGAAAATCTTAGCGACAGGCTACTATATTTTATAGTTTTTACACTAGAAAAACAGCACCTGCTACATGGTTACTGACTTTTCATAAAGGTAATTTCCAGTGTGGAAATTGCACATGCTGCAGCAATACCAGAGGCAAAAACATTTATTTATTTATTTTTACTTACTATTTTTTTTGTGCCGGCATCCCCTAGCCCCATGTGAATGGGCTTGCCAGGCTCTGGCAATGTTCCACCTCATACTCAGGTCTTGCCCCCTCCCAAGAGGGGCCATAACAGTGGACTTAGGTGGCCAGAGATGATGGTGCTGGAGCCAGCATTTTTTGTGCTGTGCTTCCATCGGGGGCCGGGATGTGCCCCACCCCTGTACATGCTGGTGCCAACCGTTGTGGTACCCCTGGTCTCCAATAGGTGTCTATAGTGCATTGGACACTCAACCCTACCTCCCCCCAGAGTAGGAAAGCAGTCCAGCAGATGCTCTATCCTACTCCCTCTGGCTGGTCTTCAGACTCCCGGATCCATTACCGAACCCAGGTCATTGACATTGCAGATGGCAGCCATGCCTCTGGCCTGTGGGATGGCAACAGAAAAATATTTAGTCAACCCAGGACAGGTAAATAATTTGGAAATTAACTCATTTATAAACTGTTCAACTACTAATGTATATGTTCAAACACAACTGTTTCAGATTTTGATTTGAACGTATCTGTTCAGCACCAACCTAGCAGTTATATATGTTTTATGCTTTGAAGCTGTATAAGATTCTAATAATGTCAAAAAATGACTCAGACAATATGATTTCAATATATTTCTTTACTACAGTAAAATAAGAAAGGGTGGTGACTTTTTAACATAGAAATACAACACGTATTAATCTTTCAAAAAATTAGAATTTATCATAATAAAATTAAACAGTGGTTAATTTTCCACAAATAAATACAGTATATATCAATTTTAAATTTAAATGAAATATATTTATTAAAGAAAAAAAATGGTGGTTATCCAAATGTAACTAAACGATATAAATGTACACATTTACATAGTGGTCTAGATATTCAAAGGGGGTGCACCCTGCACAACTGAGTTGTACCTGCACAACCCAGAAATGTGCCCCTGGGCCATATTCAGAAGGAAGGGATGAGCAACACAAATCAGGATGTACTGCAGTACAAATAAAATATATTCAGCACATCTCAAGGGGGCATGCCCATGAATGTTCTGCACAGCCCCATGTTCAGCTCAGACATGCAGTGCATCTGTTGCGCATCCCCTATGATTCGCAGCACAAAATTAAGCATAAAAAGAAGTGGCTTAACTGTATGCTACCTATCAGCAGCCAACAGAAGTAACATGACCAAGATGGATGGGTCAGTGTTTTTTATGGCTAAGGTAATGAGGGGTGTGAGAGGTAGGTGGAACAGCAATGTGGACATGGAAGGGCCTGTAAGCAGTATGCCCAGAGACAGTACCGTGCCAGTGTCATCTTTGAACAGCATAGTGACATTGAGATAGTGGGCTGGTACAGACTCAAAAGGGACATTCTGAGGCAGCTGTGTGTGCTGTGCCATGATGAACTGTAGGCACCCACTAGAAGGGGTCATGCCATGTCAGTGGAAACCAAGGTGAAGGCAGCAATGTGCTTGCTCACAATGGGCACCTTTCAGAGACAGTGGATGACACCACTGGAATCACACAGTTGACCACATCCTGCGTCCTCACACAGTTCCTCAACAGTCTGCAGCTACATATTCCATCAACTGCCAGGTGGTGTGTAATGCCACAGGGTGCATCATCAATGTCTGCACCATGCACCCTTGTAAGTATACAAGATGCATTTATCTGGCACCAGTCCATCCTGCGCCGCAGATTTGAGGATGGGGCCATTCCCTCAGGGCACCTACTGGGTGAGTTCTGCAAGAGGCCATGCCTACACAATGAACACTGTGGCACAGCACATGGCCACTGGCAGTGCATGTGGAGGATGAGTGACAGGGACAGTGTAATGGTCAAATGCAATGTGCAACTGTGGAACTAGAAAACATGCCAGACAGGTACACACAGATACAGAGATACTGGTATGGGGGGCTACAGTGCAAGCATGGCAGGGGCACAGAACAGCAGCCAAGTGAGGAGCAACAGATGCCCTCAGGAACCACCATTGTAAAGGTGATCGACAAGCGCAATGGATGGACAGGACAGAAGCATGTTGCCCACAGAGGCAGAGATGGGGTCCAGGGGCCTAGGGAGGTACTGGACAGGTTGGTGACAGCCAGGCAGCAGGCAGGACAGAGTTATGGGGTCCTACAGTGGAGGGACAGGGCCTGTACATGTGGGGTGGAGAGAATGACATCCAGGTGGACAGGTAGTGGCAGTATAGACAGTCAAGGTATGCTGGTGGCCGAAATAGGTCATGCTCACATGGCAGCACAACTAATAATTGTGTTTGCCCAACTAGTTGACAGTGCATACCCCCTCCGTCCATGGCTGCTCACCCCCATAAGGCAGCCCAGCAGAGGGGCTGAGAAGAGATACATTGAGTCACACACCTCAACGCTCATGATTATTGAGCATGTGTTTGGCATGATAAAGATGCATTTCCATTGCCTAAACAGGTCCAGTGGTACCTTACAATACAGCCCTGAAAAAGCCTGTGGCATATTCCTGGACTGTTGCATGCTGCACAACATGTCCATTGACCATGGAATACCTGTCCAGGTGAAGGAGGGTGACAGTTCAGAAAAGGAGGAACCAGAGGAAGGGGTGGACAGCCACACATGGAGAGGAGGGACACAAGGCTGGCAGCCTGATCCAGGAGGCACAAGGTCAGCATTGTGGAGGAGCATTTCAGACAATGCAGGTGAGTAACCCAGAATGAACATTTTTTGCAGTAATGAGACAGAGACACACACACACACACACACACACACACACACAGGCAGACACTGCACAACAGATGCATGCTGCACTGCAGAGTGCACACTACAGTGCACATGCATCTGCAACAGTGCCACCAAGGACAGGGAGAGGCACCATGGCATTGCAGAGACTGGCATGGACTGGGATGTCAACATACCAGGTACGCAATCTACAGAAGGGACAGGGAGGGTAGAAAAGAGGAGGAGGAGTAGTTCTCTACATAAGGGAAGGGATCAAAGTAACATAACTAAAAGCTAAACAGGGAGGAAAGGAGGTACTGTGGGTCACCCTGGAGATGGCAAATGGCACCACAACTGCATGTGGGTTGTATACAGACCCCCATCTCAGAGGGAGGAAATGAACAAGAAAATTATAGAAAGCATCTGTAGGATGGCAGAAAAGGGGAGATATTGTTGATGGGGGACCTGAATATGCCAGATGTTAACTGGAGCACCTTTGCTTCAACCACATCCAAGAGTAGGCTCATTTTTGATGTCCTACAGGGGGCATGCCACTGACAGCTAGTGTAGGCACCCATTCAGGAGGGAGTAATCTTAGACCTGGTACTCTCAAATGGGGACAGAGAGAGGATTTCAGATTTTACAAGTGGGTAGCCATCTGGGAGCAAGTGACCAACAAACAGTGTGGTTCATGATAAACACAGCCGTAGAGTCAAGCCATACAAAAGTGAAGGTATAGGACTTTAAGAGTACCAACTTTGGCAAAATGGGAGAGTGCCTCAGAAAAGCACTAGCAAATGGGCAAGAAGGAGGAGTGGAGGTACAATGGGGAAACGTCAAAACTGCCATCACAGAGGCAACAAGCCTTTGTGTGAAACAAGTAAACAAATCAAATTGAAGGAAAAAAACACTATGGTTCTCAAAACAGGTGGTGGGGAAGGTTAGGGAGAAAAATAAAGCATTCAGGAAGTATAAAGAAACACAGAAAGATCAGGACAGAAAACTGTGCCAGTTAAAGCAGAAGGAAGCGGGGAAGGCAGTCAGAATAGCAAAGGCCTAAACTGAGGAAAAGATAGCCAACCCAGTTAAGAAGGGAGATAAAACCTTTTATAGGTACATTAGGGAGCGAAGAAAAACCAAGGGAGGGAAAGTGAGGCTTAATAAAGGGGAGAGTGAGTGGGCAGAGAGTGACAGTGAAAAAGCAGGGATACTGAATGAATGTGTCTGCTCAGTCTCACAAAAGAAGAGGAGGGGGAGGTACCTAATCCAGTCAATAGAAGCACTCTGTACAGGGAGCAGATGAGGCACTTTGGGTCACCCTGGAGACAGGAAATGGCACCACAATCCGCATGGGGGTTTTATACAGACCCCCATTTCAGGGGGAGGGAGTGGACAAAGAAATGATAGAAGGCTTTCTTAGAATGGCAGAAAATGGGGAGCTATTGTTGATGGGGGACCTGAATATGCCAGATGTTAACTGGAGCACCTTTGCTGCAGGCACATCCAAGAGCAGGGTCATTCTTGATGCCCTACAGGGGGTATGCCTCAGACAGGTAGTATTGGAACCCACTCGGGAGGGAGCAATCTTAGACCTGGTACTCTCAAATGGGGATGGAGAAGGAATCTCAGATTTAGAAGTGGGTAGCCATCTGGGAACAAGCGACCGCCAAACAGTGTGGTTCACGATAAACACAGCCATACAATCAAGCCATACAAAAGCAAGAGTACTGGACTTTAGGAGGGCTAACTTTGGGAAAATGAGAGAGTGCCACAGAAAAGCACTAGCAAACAGGCAAGAAGGAGGGGTGGAGGAACAATGAGGAGTGATCAAAATAGCCATCACAGAGGCAACAAGCCTTTGTGTAAAGCAAATCAATAAAACGCAACAAAGGAAAACCCACTATTGTTCTCAAAAGAGGTGGCAGGGAAGGTTAAGGAGAAAAGGACAGCATTCAGGAAATGTAAGGAAACACAGAAGGAGCAGGACAGAGAACTTTATCAGTTAAAGTAGAAAGAGGCTGGGAAGGCAGTCAGAATAGCAAAGGCCCAAACCGAGGAAAGGATAGCCAATTCTGTTAAGAAGGGGGAATAAGACCTTTTATAGGAGGGATACTGAAGCTTAATGAAGGGGAGGGAATGTGGGTAGAGGGTGACAGTGAAAAAGCTGGGATACTGAATATTTCTGCTCAGTATTCACAAAGGAAGAGGAGGGGGAGGTACCTAAACCAAACAAGAGAAACACTCTGAAGACAGGAGTCGATACCAATCCATTTACAGAAGAAAGAGTTCTGAAAGAAGTAATAAAATTGAAGGTGGACAAAGCAATGGGGCCTGATGGGATTCACCCAAGAATTCTAAAAGAACTAAGGGTAGAACTAGTGACACCGCTGACTACTCTCTTTAACAAATCATGGGAGGATGGGGTGTTACCCGAGGACTGGAGGAGGACAGATGTGATTCTTCACAAAAGTGGGAGCAGGACAGAGGCAGGAAACTACAGACCAGTTAGTTTGACCTCAGTGGTAGGGAAAATGATGGAATCACTTCTGAAGGAAAGAATTGTTGAGTACCTAGAGGCCAGTGAGGCACAGGACCCAAGGCAGCATGGATTCTCGATGGGAAGGTTGTGTCAGACGAATCTAATAGATTTCTTTGACTGGGTGACCAAAGTAGTAGACCAGGGAGGGGCTGTGGACATGGCCTACCTAGATTTTAGCAAGGCATTTGATACAGTCCCACACAAAAGATTAATTCACAAGATAGCCAGCCTTGGAGTGGGTCACCAGGTGGTAGCCTGGATAATAAATTGGCTAGACAACAGGACGCAAAGGGTAGTAGTAAATGGAGTACACAGTGAAGAAAGGAGGGTTACTAGCGGGGTACCACAGGGTTCAGTACTGGGACCGGTCCTTTTAATGTCTTTATAAGTGACATTGCAGAGGAACTGGAAGGAAAAGTATGTCTCTTTGCAGATGACACAAAGATCTGCAACAGGGTTGATACACAAGATGGAGTGGAAAGGATGAGAAGGGACTTGGCATGGTTGGAGGAATGGTCAAATATATGGCAGCTCAGATTCAATGCAAAGAAGTGCAAGGTAATGCACATGGGAAACAAAAACCCAGGGGAAGCATACACAAAGGGGGGTGAGATACTGACAACAGTAAGTATAGAAAGGGACCTGGGGGTAATTATATCAGATGACCTAAAGGTGGGCAAGCAATGTGAGAAGGCAGTAAGGAAGGCTGGGGGGATACTGGGATGCATAGGAAGAGGCATCAATAGTAGAAAACAGGAAGTTGTTATCCCTCTGTACAGACAGTTGGTGAGACCCCATCTGGAGTACTGTATGCAGTTCTGGAGACCCCATCTCCACAAAGACATAGACAGAGTGGAGGCTGTCCAGAGGAGGGAGACCAAAATGATGCAGGGTCTGCATCAGAAGACATACTAAGAAAGACTAAAGGAGCTAATATGTATACCCTTGAGGAAAGAAGGGAGAGAGGGACATGATAGAAACTTTCAAGTACCTCAAGGAATTAACAAAGTCCAAGAGGGTAGCATCTTCCAGAAAAGAGATGTGCAAGAACAAGGGGCACAATTTGAAGATCGAAGGGGACGGCTCAGAGGTAATGTGAGGAAGTATTTTTCACTAAGAGGGTTGTGGATCGATGGAACAGCCTCCCTGAGGAGGTCGTGGAGTCAAGAACAGTGGGGGACTTCAAGAATACATGGGACAGGCATAAGGCAGTCCTAGTGGGGGGTAGGAGGAAGTAAGCTGTTGGTTAACTAGGATCTGCAGCTTATCTGTTAGGTAGGAAAATGGGCAGACTAGGTGGGCCAAGCGGTCCTTATCTGCCGTCAAATTCTATGTTTCTATGGGTCAATACCAGTCCATTCATGGAAGAAAGGTTTCTGAATGAACTCCAAAAACTGAAGGTGGACAAAGCAATGGAACCTGATGGGATTCACTCAAGAATTCTGAAACAACTAAGGGGACAACTAGTGACACCACTGACTACCCTTTTTAACAAATCATGGGAGGATGGGGTGATACCGGAGGACTGGAGGAGGGTGGATATGATTTCCGTTCACAAAAGTGGGAGCAAAGCAGAAGCAGTAAACTACAGATCTGTTAGTTTGACCTCAGTGGTAGGAAAAATGATGGAATCACTTCTGAAAGAAAGAATTGTTGAGTACCTAGAGGTCAGCGGGTCACAGGACCCAAGGCAGAATGGATTCACTGTGGGAAGGTCATGTCATACGAATCTGATCGATTTCTATTACTGGGTGTCCAAAGTAGTAGACCAGGGAGGGGCTGTGGACATGGCCTACCTAGACTTTAGCAAGGCATTTACAGTCCCACACAAAAGATTAATAAACAAGTTAGCCAGCCTACAGAGGGACTGGAAGGAAAATTATACCTCTTTGTAGATGATGCAAAGATCTGCAACTGGGTTGATACACAAGGGAAGGGGTGAAAAGGATGAGAAGGGACTTGGCAAGGCTGGAGGAATGGTCAAAAGTTTGGAAGCTTAGATTCAATGCAAAGAAGTGCAAAGTAATGCACCTGGAAAACAAAAACCCAAGGGAACAGTATGCAATGGGGGGGGGGGGGTAGTAAAAATGACAAAAATGGAAAGGGACCTGAGGGTAGTCATATCAGATGACCTAAAAGTAAGCAAGCAATGTGTGAAGGCAGTAAAGAGGGCTGGGGGATACTGGGATGTAGAGGGAGCGGCATCACCAGTAGAAAACAGTAAGTTGTTATCCCTCTGTACAGACAGTTGGTGAGACCCCATCTGGAGTACTGCGTGCAGTTCTGGAGACCCCATCTCCACAAGGACATAGACAGGATGGAGGCAGTACAGAGAAGGGCAACTAAAATGGAGCAGGGTCTGCACCAGAAGCCATATGAAGAGAGAGACTAAAGGAGCTTAATATGTATACCCTCAAGGAAAGGAGGGAGAGGGGGGACATGATAGAAACTTTCAAGTGCCTCAAGGGAATCAACAAAGTCCATGAGGGTAGCATCTTTCAGAAAAAGAGATATGCAAGAACAAGGAGGCATAATTTGAAAATAGAAGGGGAATGGCTCAGGGCAATGTGAGGAAGTATTTTTTCATGGAGAGGGTGGTGTACACATGGAACGGTCTTCCTGAGATGGTCGTGGGGTCAAAAACAGTGGAGAAATTCAAGAATGCATGGGACAGAGATGAAGCAATTCTGGTGGGGGTTAGAAAGAAGTAGGCTTTTGGTTAACTAGGATCTGCAGCTTATCCAGTAGGTAGGGAAATGGGCAGACTTGGTGGGCCAAACGGTCCTTATCTGCTGTCAAAGCCTGTTTCTATCAGAAGGTATATTCCGGCACGCAAGGATACCAGACACAGTGCTGCACTCATCACGCCCATGCCACACAGTAGAATACCACTGCCCCCACACATAGCCTGTACAACACACAGATAACACAGGCAGGGGTGACACCAGGGTGCACATGCGCCACTCCATGCAGCCCTGACCACTGCTGGCCTGGTGCATGGTGGACAATGGCAGCAGGGGATATGTACCTGTCAACTGCAACCAACAGGAGTCAGCCTGTGCCAGTACAGCTGCCACAGCAACATTGGTGGTCATGCCCTGACTGTAAGGCAGCCACAGGCAGCTCAGCAGCCACAAGGGATGTGGACAGCTCCCTGGCAGAAGCTGACTCCTGAGAATGTGACCAGATCCTCATGGGTTTGTTCCTCAGGGAAAACAGATCAGATCATGGGGTGTAGGGGATTGCACTGGCAGGGGGCAGTGTCAGCCTGAATGGTGTCACCCGATGCCATCCCCTGGGGTGCACATGGTACTGCGCAGTGTGCAGTTGGTCCCACTGTAACCATGAGATGCCGGGGATGCAAAGCCCACCGCAGTGTTCTCTACAATCCAATCCAGAGATGCAGTCATGACCTCCTGCAGTTGGCATAAGTCACAAAGTTAGCTGGGCACATCCCATGGCCTCTTGCTCCACCAGTCAGCCAACCTGCACATGCAGTCCATGGACTTCCTCCCTGAGCACCACCTGGCCCACTTCAGTTTCTCACAGAAGATGGGTGTGTTCCTCGAACCTGTCAGCAGGTGGTGTTTCTGGGGCTGGATGCTGACAGGCAGGGTGTGTCCCAGCCTGCTATGCCCAATCCCCTGTCCAGGAACACCACACTGGAGGCTGATGTTCAGGCAAGGACTGGGCGCGGGCATGCATGGCAGGCCCAGGGGTGGGCTAGACAATGTCTTCTGCTGGCTGCTGAAGCACCGCAGCACCCTACCAGACTGTGCTGACAGTCCCATGCCCCACATCAGTGCCCTTCCTCTGTCCACTGCCAGCCACTGCAGCAGCTGGTGGCAGGGGTGTACACAAGGGGAGAGAGTATTTGGGTACAAGACCATTAACACTGCCTGTTGCCACCTGTGTGTGTGTGTGTGTGCCAGATGAGTGGTAGGCCATGGACTGCCTTTGCATCCCTCAATGAGGGTTATGTCATTATCAATATCATCATCATCCTCCTTCTCCACCATGGCTGGTGCAAGCATGGTAAGCTCCTCCTGCATGAGAATGCAGGATAAGGGGTCATCAGCAACATTCTCCTTGACCCTCCACCTATCGAAGTTCATCTATTTCATGCAGTCTTGGTGAGTGCGGTTGAAGCATCCATGGGCATTCACATATGTTGCAACCCCATCCCAGCCCATTGCCCACTCCTGCTGGGTCCCTGTGGTTTCTGAGAGCAGTGCCTCCCTCTCTAGGTAGGCATCCACTAGGGCACAACTCTCATCCCCAGTGAAGTTTGGTCTACGATATTTTCACTGCTCCACCTCAGTCTCATTATCTGACATTCTGTCACCTGTGGACATGAATGGGGAGAGCATGAGCACATGAGCAGCATGCCCTGGAGTTGTGCAATGTCACTTATACTGCAGTACATACAAGGCTGTAGTAAAAGGAATAAACAAACTTACCATCCAGGCTGCAGTTCCTGTCAGTGAACTGTGGTGTGGTGAGGCAGTTTTATGGCTCAAGTCATGCAAATGAGACATGGAGCATCCAGTAATGAGCTGCTAATGAGTTGACTTGCTCCTGAGTTACTTAATGAGGTGATTAGCATATCCTGTCTGAATATTGCAGATCTGCTCCTGGTCCATCTCAAATTGTGCCGCACATCTGAGATGCGCTGAGCAACTCCACAGAGCACATTACCCGCACATGCGTGATGTCCAGTATCACGGTTGACATGGCTGGTGGAGCATGCCATGTATCGCGCACCCCCTGATGTTGTGCCATTGGCTGACATGGTGCATGTTTGAGGACTTGCACATTACATATCACTGCAGGTGTGGCAGTGCCATCCCAAGATGGCACTTCCACATGTATGCACATGCACGGGTCAATGTGTTGTGACCCCATACTCCCGCCAGGTCTTTTGGTACTGCGCATGTGCAGTGATGCACAGTGTGTTCCTTTAGTGCATGTGTATTGCACATGTGTGTGGTGTGTGGCAGACTGCATGTTGGGCATATTGCACAACAGGCGCAGCCCAACAACACATTGCTATGTGTGCCTGCTGTACAGTGCAACCCACTGATAGGCCCATTGTTGACAGCATGGCATGTGCTAATGGAGGGAGGACCAGGGCTCTCAACTGGTCCAATTAGGAGTTGGCCAACATGGTGGCACTTGTTATTCCCCTTAAGGGACAGTTGTTTAGGGTTGAAGAGCTCCAGGTGTCATGGTTTCAGGTGTGGGCACATGTTGCCAAGATGTTGGGGAGGAGGACCAGCATGTCCAGAACAGGGGAGCAGTGCAGGCATTGATATGGTGACCTGAGGAGAAGGGATCCTGACAGGCTCTGAATGCTGCAAAACCAGGCCCACAGGGGGGTGGTTTCATGCCCAGCTATGTATGTGTTTAGTGCATGTTCTCTTTGCATGCCCTGGGGAGGTTTGGGGTACATGGTAGGTGTGTGTTTCCCTGCCCACGTGGTGGCTTGGGCACAGGTTGCAAGACCAGGATGTCAGTACCTTGCATGCCATGGTAGCGCCTGTGTGGACCGATGTGCCACAGTACCATTGCCATGGTACTGAGGCTCCACATTGTGGTGCACACTTCATACGGGCACACACTATGCAGCACCATGCTACATCATAACCCATGGGGGGGTTGTGCACACATGATGCTCACAGCACTCTTCCATTGTGTTTCCCTGGCAGGTTGGGCAGAGTGGCAGCAGGCCCTGGAAGGGGTTGATCAGCAGTCCCTGGCAGTGGGTCCAGGGGCATCGGCGTGTGTTCCCCAATGTGTGGCAGGTAGGTGAGATGCATGTGCTGCATCTGTGTGTCCTTTGGGCGGGGGGGTACCAATGCCTGTGTGGGCTGTGGAACTGAATCCATGTTCTCGGTTTCCCCAACATAGGACATCAAGCTCATTCAGGTGGTGGATGGCACCCTGGTGTGTTGGTCTGTAGTGGGATAGTCCATCTGCAGTGCCTCATCGTGTCCACCTATTAGAGTCAAGGGCCCTGCTGTGTGTTTCATGGAAGCAGATATCAGTGATGGGACTACTTGTGAATGAGGACTGGGAGCTGCACCATGTGTTAGAGGGCCTGGTGGTGCATGGCCAGGGACAATAGGCAACTGTTGATATTCCTGCCTATACATTGCCCCAGTGTTCTAAGCACTACAACCCATTCCTCATTGTACATAGTTCTCACACTGCATTCCCTGCTCACCTGTCACCTATTACCACAGTGTTGTGACTTTCTACTATTTTCTAGTTTGATAGTGGGTTTTGCCAGTTTACATGCTATTAATGCACTTTGTTTTGTTGTGGTTGTTGTGGCTGTTTTATTTTGGCTTGTTTTGCTGTTCATTTTTGTTATTAAATATATTTCATGGTACATGCATATTCGTGTGTGTATGAGTGTGCATGCATATGTGTGTGTGTGTGTTCCTCACATTACAGTTGGTCCTGTCACATGTTTGGGTACCCAACCACCCCTTCCATACCACTGCACATGTGTGTCATGCCTTGGCATACCCATACACCAGCTCCACCTTGTTGTACCATACTCTGTTTGACGTGCTGTCCCCTGTGCCACCTATGGGATGTCCATCATTGCTGCTCATATTGTCACTTATACATAGCCCCAGTTACAGTGCTGTGCATGCCTCCATTGTTTTTTTGGTCCCCCCTGCTTCTGTGGACATGTGCCACATGTGCAGCATGCTGCCTCCAGCCTGTGCGACAGTCTGCTTCTGAACCACTGTGCCTGTGCTGTGGCTATTGGGACTGGTCACAGTGCATGGCTGGTCCATACTGTCCTTTGGTCCTCTAGTGCTTGTGTTCTCTGTCCCTGACCCCCTCTGTGCCATATATGGTGTGCCCCTTGGTCTCCTATGTTGGTGGTGTCTGTGTGGTGTCTCATACTATGCTCATGGGGTCTGGATGTGGGTCCATTGTGCACTCTGTTAGTGTCTTTCTCCACTCCTTTGGTCTTGGGTTGCTACCCCTCCATCACAGTGGCTGTTGTACCTCTCTCATGTGCCATTGCACATCCTTCCCTGTTGTTCCAGTTTACCAGGCCAGGTTGCTTTTTTTGCTATCTTCATTCCTGCCCAGTTCAGGATGCGCAGGTGCATGTCTGGTTCCGCTTTCGCACATCATTGCTATATTCAGCCTGTGTTGCACTGGAACATGTCTCCTGCACATCTTCTGAATATCTGTTTTGCACTCCATCGGATCTCAGTTGCACAGAGCATCCACTTGCACATTCTCCGGGCACAGTTTGAATATCTAGGCCAATATGTAAAGAAATAAAAAAAGGTGGAAAACTTATCCATGACAATAATAAAATATGTACATTCTTTAAAATAAATCAATGGGTAATTTACCACAAAATAATACTATTTAAACACTTGGCATATAAACCAGAACTATAGTGTGTATAAATATTTAGAAATTAGAGGTGTACAAAAAAAAATCTGCTGGTGGAATTTCCATGAAAGTCAGAATTTCACTTCTGCAAAAGTTGGGAAATCATTTTGGCAACTTTCAAGGAATGCCAACATAGATCTGTGGGATTTTTTCATGCACTGCAAGTTTGTATATTACATTGCATAAAAAAACTTACATTGAAAAGATTGCCCAGTTTATCTGGAAAGGTGGAATAATTTGTGGATTAATTTGTACTTATCTACCGCAACCACATTCACTATGGCAGAATTCTGACTGCACACTTCACAGATTATTCCACATGTTGTGGTAAGTAGTGGTGACATTTTCTGCGCTTTGCATATTTACATGTTACACATCTCCATGGAAAAATAACTCCACACATTGTAAGCTGTATCACCATGCGAACTGTGGAACTTTCTGTATACTGCATTAGAGAAAATCCACATCTCAATATGCCAAAATAACACATATCTGTTATTCTGCATCTTTAAGAGAGAGTGTGTGTGTGTGTGTGTGTGTGTGAGAGAGAGAGAGAGAGAAAGTAACAAAGAAATAGACAAGACAAAGAAAGCACTTTTGAAAGTTTTCTAAAATTAGAGAGACCCCCAATATCAATAAGGAGGGAGTCTAGAGACTATTGGGGAGATCTAATTGTCATTTTAAGTTGTTTTTTCTGTTCATTGATTTCACATTTTCTTTGACTAAAAATGTCTGACTCTGCAGCAGGAGCATCAATAGCACTACATCCTGATGGCAGGATCCAGGAAGAGGAGGAGGAGGCAGACCAGCACTATGGTGGGGACCAGCATGGGCAGCAGGAACAGGGCCAACATATCCTACAGCAAATGAGTATCCATGAGAGTATTGTAGCATGGATTGACTCATGGCTGACGGGAAGGAGACAGAGGGTCAGCATGAGGGGGTGTTATCAAACTGGACAGAGGTTGCAAGCGGGGTGCCCCAGGGATCTGTGCTGGGCACATGCCTTTTTAATATGTACATATCATTCTTGCAATATGAACACCAAAATGTATGGTTGACTATTGCTGATGATTGTAGAGTAGGGGTGAGTATTCAGAATGCGGCAGATGCAAAAGTACTTCAGAATTCACTAAACCACATCTATGGATGGTGTAATGAGCATAAATTACACCTAAATACTGAGAAATGTGCTATTATTCATATAGGGAAAAAGAATTTAAAACATACATATTACCAGGGCAAAAATACTCTTATAGAAGAAACCAAGGAAAAAGACTTAGGAATTACGGTAACGAATGACTTAAAATTCAGGGTACACTGTAAAAATGTTAGCAAAAAGGCTAATGGGGTGTTAAATTATATCCTGAAGCATATTTCTAGCAGGAGACGAGAGGTGATTATGCCCTTGTATGGGTCTCTGGTTCGACCATTGCTGGAGTATGGCATGCAGATTTGGTCACCATATATAGCAACGGAAAATGATATGTTGGAGAAAGTGCAAAGGAAAGTCACACGGGCCATTGAGGGGCAAAAAGGGAAGGATTACCAGGCTAGATTATTAGACTTTTTTCTTTGGAATATAGAAGGGCCAGAGTAGACATGTGTATGCTGTTTAAGGCATTTACTGACGATCTATGGGATAGCTTAGGTCTAAGATTAAGGGAACAGACATACAACACTAGAGGTCATCCACTACAGCTACAAGAAGAGCAGTATAAAACCAGTAGGAGATTAAACTGGTTTACCCAGAGAGTGATTCAGATTTAGAATAATCTGCCTCTAGAGATAGTAAGAACTAAGTCCATTCATTGACAACTTAAAATTAAAATTAGATAAGCAATATAAACAGCATCATTGTTTCTGGTGAGGACTGTGTTTGTTCTAAAAAATCATCCCCTGATGTAACTGATTTGGAGCCACTGAAGTCAATACTGTGATTAAAGGAGACCCTTCTATCTCTTCCTAGGATCCCCCTGAGTTTGTTAAATTTCTTCCAATTGTAAGGGCGTCCGAATTCATAATCATCTTTTATAATGGCAAAACTAAGAGGCAGCTCAAGATCTGGGTGTGGGAACATTGCAGGGTGATGGAAAATGAAGATTATAAATATGCAACAGCTCTGCATGTTATGCAGACCCCAAATAAACATGGCCATGTTTTTTCTTTTAGCGCAACTGAAAAAATGTATCCAAAGCAATTTACATAATTTGATATTGCAAACACCCTGGTCTGAATGAGCGTTTTGATATCTCCACATACATTAATTAATTAAGTAAATAAATAAATGATATACCATCTATATGCCTGTTTGATTATAACATCTTCACTGCAATGAAATAAATGAATGATTTGTTTAATGTGTATATGTTGTTCTATTTACAGTTTCAGTCATTCACATGTGATGGATTCCAAGTCTTCGAGGGAGCCTATCAGTTTGCACATCTTTGTTATGCTACAAGATGTTTTGCCCTCTAGATCTGGATTTTTAATTTTCATTTAAATTTGATTTTCATGTATTAACTTGCATATTAGCTTAATATTTGTCAGTATGTCTTTTGTTTTTAATATGTAGTTATGTGTACTTGGATTTTATTCACTTGCACTGTGTGACTTCACTTTTTTAACTGTCTGAGAATGATCTTGTTATTAACCTGTGTATAAGATGTTTTTATCTTGTGTCTAACATGTCTTTTGACAATGAATTTGGTTCCAAAATGCATCAAGATGTGTGTTTTGTCACTGACACTGCAATAAAATTTATAGCATGCCTTTAAGCCTTGTGAGCAGTGATTTATTTTGGTGGTGAGTGAGGGATTTTTTGCCTTTTACTTGTTCATTTATTCCTGCACCCCAACCCAGTTCATACTCTGCTTTGTAAGTTACTCAGTAATAAGACTAGCATGGATGTTGCTCTATGGCAGATGTTCTGGCCACATGCACTACTTTGGTTGTCATGGAGGCATTTCATGACTAAAGCTACAGCTCTGTCCCAAGGCGCATTTACAGTCAGCATTTTTACAGTACCTGATTTTGATTTACTGAAATGTGCACAAATGCCAATGGCTGATATTGTGGCCACTTGCATGACTTTGTTTAAAAGGAGACATTTCTTAGTTAAAATTGTACCTTTATTCTAATACACACTTTACAATGAGCAGTTTTTTGTAATACCAGGTGCTGATTTACTGAAAAGCAAGTAAACACCAGCACCATGTGGCTCACCCCCCCCAACCAGATGAGGCCAAGGGAGTGTTGCAGAGGATAGCAATGCAGTGAGCCTCCCAAATGGGTCCCTGGGGGGGTTTCACATCATTACTCCCTTTTGCACAACTTCACATTTCTCCAGGCATTATGTATAAAAAGGGGGGTGCAGAGTGGGACACAGTAGTGCACAATGGTGAGGGACACTGTGCTATTGTATGGGGGCATGGAGTTCTGAAGTCTTCAGCCACTATTTGCATGTTGATTGACCATGGGCAGTCAATTCCAGAGAGGGTGGTTACTTTGGCTTTGGTTTCATGCAACATGGTGGACAGATAGAACATAAGAACATAAGAAAGTGCTGGCAGAATGATACCTTGTGATCCATCTAGTCTGCCTGTGAAAACTAGATAAGAAGGGATGTAGAAATGTATTTAAAAAAAACACAAAAACATGAGGAATTCATAAGAAATTAATAAGCTTGCAGTTGGGAAAGTGTTATGATTATATGGCACTAACCATTCTCCTGGGTACATATGCATAAAGTCAACCTCAAGGGTTTGGTAAAAGGAGAGTACTAATGCCATGAACCAGTACCCTTAAGGAAGCACCAAGCAAGTGGGCCCTCACTACAAGGATCTGTTTATACATCCAACAAAGGTTGTGCCTCCACATTAGCTTACTGGTATTGCTAGTGCTAGTAAGTGCAATTGATTGGCCAGTGGTGGTTGCCATCGCTCAGTGGGGCCAGTGGTTCTTTTACTTATTAAAAAAAAAAAAAATGATGATGACTTTATGTCAAAATGTAAGTGCCTGAATCTCCATTTTGTTTGATGCACATCTAACCACTGAAATATGCACCGAGCACTCCAAGCACTCCAGAAAACAGAAGCAAGGTAAAAGAGCTCCTATTTTTTGCCACTTTTTTAGTTACTGTGCACTGGTTTGAAAGAACTATTCCAGTAGCCACTTCACGGCTGTGTTGCATGGCTTAGTGGCAGCTATCGGGTTTCTACCAGCTGTCAAGGGATTCATCAGGGTAGCAAGGTCTCCATGACTATTCTTTGCATGATAGCCAAATCTGAGCTAGTTTTTTTGAAAACAGATGATGGCCCTCCACCCTGTTCCCTATACTGGCAAAAGACTCTACACCATATTTCAACACTTGATTAGCTACTTCAGACACAGAAGAGTTCGTTGAAAAGGTTGATGCTCTGGTTTTCTGTAATTTTGAGTTTCAGCTAAAAAGAGAAAGAAGAATCCCAGTACTTTCAGCATATGTATTGGCAATACTGTTTATCACTGTACAGTGTCTATAAGATTGTGTGAAATAAGAAACAAAGAAAAACATTTTGATGTGTGGCAATTGTGTGCACTGGTTTTCTAAGATTTTGGATACATCTTATCAATTAAATTGGATTTCTTAAGCAAGAAAATTTTGTTCTGCTTACTAAATAGAAGTGCTGACCTAATTCCATTTTTTTGGAATTATTTGTGCTGTTTCTTGTACCCAATAAAATGCTCCAGGGTATCTGTGCACTCACTAAGTGTAAAGTGAGCCCCTCACCTTGTGCTTTTTGTTAAAAAAAATTGTTCATTTGGTTCCAGTACTTGCCAAACTATATAGTGTTTCTTGATGGTTCCCCAAGGAGGGCTGCTTGAGGCACCATGCTATTGGATGGTTCACCCACGGTAATGCACCAGGAATCTAGCTGACATCGAATAGGGCACAGGCAGTATGCCACCCGGCATTACTGCATCTGGCATTGTGCCTCCTGGGAGTTAGAGCTCCAAAGCGCCATCCTAGTGTCAGGAGGTCTAAACCTCACTCTCAGTTCTTGGCAATAATGGGCATGCATGGAATCACAGACACATTGCAGAAGAGTAATAAAATTTGTTTATTACTACCAAAAGGAAAATCATAATTGTCCTAAGCAGTTCTTACCATTAGGAGCTGGACTAAGCATTCCCTATACCTCGAGGAATCTCCATGTCTCCTGGGGTCTCCGAGGTAGAAGACGCAATGTCTTACATTATATACCTAAGATATATACCATGGTTACTGTAAGATAGAAACATTTCTAGTTACAGAGATGAGCCCTATTGGCTAAATTAGAAGTGGTTCCTTAGTCCAAGATAACATTATACAATTTTGTTATAGTCATCACTTTGTGGAAACAAAGAGGTACAGTTTGTGCATTGCTGTGTAGTAATACAAATCATCATAAGATGGCAATGCCCACTTATATATGTTATCATTACAAGGACACAGGTGTCCTAATATCTTGTAAGCAAGAAATGCATGTGTATATTGGAAAATAAATTGTATAGCAATAATGTGCATACATATCCTGACATCTGCTCTTATACGGTAGATGCCCTTAGCCCTATATGTTAGTATAACATATGCCTAAATGCTAGCTGTCTGCGGTGTACCTCTGGGGGTACCAATCAGGGTGCAGGGACCTCATGTAACACTAGAAAATAGTAAAGTTTTGCAGGGGGATTTGCCTCCTGCACCCCCCAAAAAATAAAGATAACCTCCTCCAGGGTGGGCATGCCATGAAGGGCAAAGAAACTGTGTGGACACCCAACATGGTGTGAGTGCGGGCTGATCTAAAATCAAGATCACCCCTGTCACTCACACCCTTGTTGAAGCACCCACACTATGGGGCCCTAATCAAGGCATCCCACTAATGGTATACGCTACTGGATGATATTCGCTGGGACGATAAGGGGGTTTTAATTTGTGCAGTGCAGATACTAATTTTTCAATTGCTTTCAGGAATTGTTTTCCTGGGCATGTTATGTAGGCCTTGAGCAGTCAATGTTCTCTTCCTTGCCATCTGGGCAAATATGGATGGCTAAGAAAGGTACAGATTCAGCCTCCGCCAAAGATTGGGAACAGTCTTTCTTCGGCATGGGGTGCCTGTAACTTGCAAGGCTTAGTACAAATTGATCCAATGCATAGAGGGGCAAGGTTGTGGCAGGGGGTTGGCACCACCTAATGGAGTACATGAAAAAAGCAGGTAAAGAACAGCACAGAACCATCAAACACAAAAAAAAAAGAAAGAAAATCATGCACTCAGGGACAGTATGGACTGTATGTATATAAAAAAAGAAAAAGAGTAGGCAAAAAGAGGTCAAGAACATGGTCACCAATGAGAACTGAGAGTGAGAGTGGATAGGCAGAGGAGAACAATAATTTATGGTGTCTCTTTTTTTGATAGCACTTTTGTTGTAGATTCAGAAGCACCAGCAATGCACAGCAAAAAGGTTGTCAGTTCCCAGGTGGCCAAGACTCTAGAGCGGCAGCTGAGGGTGATGTATAAGAAGAAAGGACAAGCATAATTAGGTGCTTACTTGACAGGGATTCCTGCCCCCAAACTGACCCAGCTGGTGGGGAAGCAGAAACATGATATGGAGAAACAGGGTGGAGGGGGGAAACAGACTGGGGAGAAGGTTTCAGGAGGAGCAGAGGGAGAATGAAAGTAAAAGGAACCTGGGTGGGGTTCGACAAAGGGGATCAGGGATAAGGGTGTGGGGTGTTAGTAAATGCCAGGAGCTTGGGAAACAAGTTCCCAGAGTTCCAGGCCATGCTGTTTGGGGGGGTGGATGTGGCGGCGGTCACGGAAACGTGGGCCAACAAAACCATGACTGGGACCTAAACATGCAGGGGTACACTATGCTTAGGAAGGATAGAAAGGAGGGCAAAGGGGGTGGAGTTGCTATGCTCATTAGAGATGACATAGAAATTGCTCGGGTAGAAGAGGCAGAAGGAAACGTGGAGGCCTTATGGGTCACCTTATGAACCCCGGCAGGAGGTAAGGTCAAGCTGGGTGTAGTATATAGGCCCCCCCAGGATGGATGATGTTCTGGATGATGGTTTGCTGGACAACATCATTGCCCAGTGTGGACCAAAAGGGGAGGGAGTGGTGTTGATGGGGGACCTTAATATACCAGGTACAAACTGGGGAACCATGTCCTCTAAGGTGGTCAAGGAGCAGAGGCTGCTGGGTGGCTTCCAGGATGTGTTCCTAACACAGCATGTGATGGAGCCCACAAGGGAGGGGCATGTCCTGGACGTGGTTCTGGCAGATGGGCATCTGGTAAGAGACCAGGTTGTAGAGGATCCCCTGACTGGGAGCAACCACAATACTGTTTTGTTTCAAATAAGCATGAGGGGGTTGGGGAGAGATCTAGAACACTGGCAGTGGACTTCAGGGGGGCAGACTTTGTGGGCATGGGAAATATTCTCAAGGATTACTTGAAGGGGATTACAACAATGACAAATGTGGAAAAGAGATGGGAGGTCATAAAACGGGGACTTCATGAGGCAGTCAGGACCTGCACTAAGGTGAAGTGTAAGGGAGCAAGGTCACATAAACCATGCTGGTGGGCCAGTGAGGTTCAGGTAGCAGTCAGAGAAAAGAAGGCTGCCTACAAAAAATATAAAACAACAAGAGGGAATAGGGAAAAGGAAATGTACAATCTTGCATCTAGAAAAGCCACGCGGATGGTGCAGGGGGCAAGGTCCAGTAAAGAGCAGCGGGTGGCACAGGGGATATGGGGAGGGGAAAAGGGGCTCTCTTGGTACATGGAGGAGAGGAGAAAAACTAAGGGCCATCTCAGCAGATTGAGATCAGAAGGAGGGTGGGTGGAAGAGGCGAGGGACCAGGCAGAAGTATTAAACGAGTACTTTGCCTCTGTGTTCACTAGGGAGGGGATGGGATATCTACAAAGCAAGGCATGATGGGGATAGAAGCGGTAGTGAGTGGGATCAGGGGAGCAACAGAAATGGAGCAAGAGGGAGGGAGAGGTACCCCAGGGGTGTCACATCAGCATAAGGATAAAAAGGCCAGTAAGGTGGAGGGGACAGATGATGCTATCTCCACCGAAAGGGTGTGGTTAGCCCTTAAGGCCCTAAAGAAAGATAAATCTCCTGGACTTGATAGTATTCATCCGAGAGTACTATGGGAATTGGCAGACATACTGCCTGCACCCCTGGTGGAGCTCTTTAACAGGTCACTTGAGACAGGAAGGGTACCTAGGGATTGGCGAGAGGCACATGTGGTGCCAATCCATAAAGAGGGGTTGAGGGAAGTACCAAGTAACTATAGACCCATCAGTTTGACCTTGGTGGTGGGAAAATTAATGAAGAGTATACTAAAGGAATGATTGGGGGTGTACTTGGAGGAGGTGGGAGGTCTGGATAGTCGGCACCATGGGTTTGTTCCAGGTAGATCATGTCAAACCAATCTTGCAGAGTTCTAAGAATGGGTAACATCAGAACTGGACAAGGGAAAGCCTGTGGCTGTATTATTCTTGGACTTCAGCAAAACGTTTGACTCTGTCCCGTACAATGGTCTGGTGCAGAAACTGATGGGTTGGGTGAAGGCCCTTTGATGGTCAGTTGGATCGAAAACTGGCTAGCTGGATGTACTCAGAGAGTAGTGGTCGGTGGAGAGCTCTTGAACCCTAGAGAGGTCGGTAGTGGGGTACCTCAGGGCTTGGTCCTGGGTCCGATCCCGTTTAATGCATACATATCGGATATCAGGGAGGGTATAGGGTGTGAAATGAGTCTCTTCGTTGATGACTCCAAGATGGGAGCAGTAGTTGAGGGAGAAGAGGGGAGGTTGGCCCTGCAAGGGGCCCTGGCACCCTGAAAAGGTGGGCTCACACATGGAAATTAAATTTCAATATGACCAAGTGCAAGATGTTACATCTTGGGTGGGCAAACCCTAAACACAGGTACACCCTGGGAGGAGAGGTGCTGGAGGCCTCAACAGGGGAAAAAGACCTAGGGGTCATGGTGGATGCATGTATGAATAACTCTGAGCAGTGCAGGACAGCAGCTAGCAAAGCAAACTGGATGTTGGGATGCATCATAAGGGGGATCACCTCTAGGAGCAGGGAAGTGATTCTGCCACTGTACAATGGGCTGGTTAGACCACATCTTGAGTACTGTGTACAGTACTGGAGACCACACTTGAAGAGGGACATACAGATCCTGGAGATGGTACAGAGGAGGGCAACTAAGATGATACAAGGACTAGGGGATTTGACGTATGAGGACAGACTTGAGGAGCTCTGCCTGTTTTCATTGGAGGAGAGGAGAGGAGAGGAGAGACGGGGGAGACATAATTGAGGTTTTCAAGTACCTCAAGAGAATAAATAGGGTAAACAAGGAGGGGATCTTTAGACTAAAGCAGGGAGGTATCACCAGAGGGCATGGTTTGAAGTTGGAAGGTGGAAGGGTGATGGAAGGGTGAGGGGGGAAAGAGGAGGAAGTTTTTCACTGAGAGGGTGGTGGATCCTTGGAACATGCTGCCTGGTGAGCTGGTTCAGAGACCAACAGTGGAGGGCTTCAAGAGAGGGTGGGACAGACACAGAAAGCAGATGTATCAGATGATGGCCTGGCCCAGGAGGATGTGGATGGATGATAGGGGTTTCTGGAACACAAGGAGGGGAGGGCCTCGATACCCAACTAGGGATCTGAGGTTCAAGCAGACTCGATAGACCATAAGGCTAATCTGCTGGCAATTAGTATGTTAGTATGTTAGTATGATGCAGACAAGGTTGATCCCCCAGCCATGAACAAGCTTAACAAGGGCAGAACAGGTACAGTTAAGGTTACTGGGGCACTGGAGGAGGAGTTTCAGGAGATGGTAATGAGGCACCAAGGGGTACAGTAACACTGGCTCCTTGAGAGCTAGAGCCAAGGATCCCAGATAACCAGCCACCGCAACCAGCAGGCTTGAACAGGGCCAAACCGGGGTCACAAGGGGGGATGCTGGTGAAACATAAGTTGGACAAGCTGTTGGAGGATATAATGGGGCACACAGCAGCCATGAAAGGGTACCCTTCCAAAGAGGCAGCTGGACAAGTGTGAGATGGGTCCCAGTGACCAAAAATGGGGATGCAACAGCTAAGCTCCTCAACACTTATGTTAAGGTGACAGACTCGGTGAGATCTCACTTAATGGACTAAGTCTGGCAGAAGATCCAAAAGAAGGTTTAAATAGATATGTTCTTCCTCCTTATTCAGTCACAAGCTCCGTCCTCTCCACTGTTTACTATGGCATGGTTGTCAAAGTGCAGCATCAGACTCTGTGCTCGAGATGGTGCACGTAGCTCTCAACAAGGCCTGCAGGCTCATCCTGAATGGCGATCAAAAGACTCACACCTGCTTCCTTTATGAACAGACACACCAGATGTCTCTTGGGTGCAGGACTAAATTCCTCACATGCCTGCTACGCAAAAAAATTTTACTGGGGAAAGTCCCCCCATGCGTAGCAGGCATCTTCTCACTCCCAGGCTCAGAACATATAACAAGAAGCAAAATGCAGGGGCCCTTGCAGTGCCATTCTGACACACAGCTCTCAAACAGCAGACCTTCTCCTACAGAGCCCTTCTTTGGCTTAACAAGGTACCCGAGTCCATTCAGAACTCCACTAGCCTGTACGACTTCAAATCAAACCTTAAGCACTACCTGACCTCCAGCTCTGTGTGCACCTGCTTCTCCAACAGCTGATAGACTCTAGATGACCAGGGCTGGCTCTGCTAACAGCAACTATTCTCAGCACAAGACAGAAGTCACCCTCCCACACTGTCCTTGACAATGCCTCTGAATCACTCTAAGGAGCTGCTCTTGTACACCCCTCACCCCCCTCTGCCCCCTCCTCCCATCTCCACACTAGTATGGGTCTGTGCCTTCCCAACCTCAGCCCTGCCTCCTTGACCACTTTTACTAGAGGCCCCCCCATACCTACCAAAATCCTGTCCTTACTGACCCTCTGCCCAACCTAACCTAATCTCTAGTGCCTCTGCGCCTTACCTGCACTTGTAATCAACTAAAGTTAATGTTTATATGCTGTATAGTGTTTTAAATGTCTAAGAAACTCTGTAATCTTTTCCTGATTGTTGTGCTGTTCAGTGTCTCAAATGTCCTAAAACTCTGTAACCTTCTTGATTAAATGTCTATACTCTGTTCACATGATGTGGAACCTTTGTAAAAGAGCCTTGGCTCAAAGGTTATTTTCCAAATACCAAATAAATAAAAAATAATTAGCCCAGTGAGCACAGGAAAACCAAAGATAAAAATGGGGAGGAACAGGACCAACAGAAGTTCAAGGTTGAGTGTTCCTTTGAAAATTGGTTAGCTGACTTCACAGTGCTGGGCAGCATTATTTGTCAAAAGAGCCCCAAGAAGAGTGTGGGCCTCTTCAATCATCTTCACAGAATAATGTGCACATATAGATGGAAGGGTGACTTGTATTGGTCAGAGTACAACAAATAATTTTGTTGTTGCATGCAACAAGACCCAGTGAAGGATTGGGGTCAGTTGGATATGCCTTTGATGGTCAAGGTCATTCATGGGGGTGGAGTAATTCATATGGCCAGTGGTGCTCCTATCAGGGCAGCCAGTGTGGCAGTGCCAAAGCCTTCCCCTGGAAGAAAAATCAGGTCTCCATGCCTGGTCTGTTTTAGCTTTAATCAGAGGTCGTGTTCATGGTCGGTGTGCTGTCACACACATAAGTGTTTGGATTGTGGGCAGGGGCACCCCTTTCAGAGCTGGAAGATTGAGAAACAGGGTTGAGGAGGCTCAGTGGGGTGCAACAAGCAGTGCTCCTTTCAGAGGAAGCAAGTTCACCAGGGTAGAGAGCGGGATTCCCATGCCAATAGAGGTGGGGCAACTTAGGCCTTGGTTCACCCAACACCTGGATTGACAGGCAGTGGCATTACTCAAAGAAGGGTTTTCAAAGGGCTTCAGAGTCCACTATGCAGGCCCATGTATGAAATACGAAGCCGAGAACCTTAAGTCGGCTAAGGACCTCTGGGATATAATACAGAAAAATGTCAAAAAGAAATAACTCCTCCAATGCCAGAGTTGCAGGTGTCACCTATTGGATTACTACCCAAGAAGGCCCTAAGGGAATATCACATGCTTAGTCATTTGTTTTACCCTGAAGGGGATTTGGGAAATGATTACATTCACCCAAGTTTTACCACAGCACATTATGCCTCCTTCCACAAGGTGGTTGAGGTTGTACAGCAAACTGGGTTATGGGCTTTCATGGTGAAGGCAGATATAGACTCGGCTTTTCACTTGTTGCCAGTACACCCAGCTGATTGGGACCTCTTGGGAATTAAATTCATGTGCCAGTATTATGTAGACAACTACATGCCTATGGGATGTGCAGTGGCTTGTGCCATTTTGAGAAATTCAGCACATTTCTACAGTTGGTGGTCGCTTAGGAGCACAGTGGGACAAGAGCTGTGCATTACCTGGCTGACTTCCTGTTTGTGGGGCCTGCAGATACCTCACCATGCCAGGATTCCCTGGACACTTTTATCAGAGTGTGCTGGAAATTTGGTATCCTTTTGGCCCCCAGGAAGGAGGAACCTTGAGTACTGTGATGTCCTTCCTAGGCATAGAATTGGATACCATTACCAAGGAATACCAGTTGCCTCAGTACAAGATGGAAGCCCTGAGAGCTATGTTAGAAACATTTAGGGTAGCCAAAAAAGTCAGTTTGAAAAAGCTACAGTAGCACATGGACCACCTAAACATTGCCTGTTAGATCATACCCATGGGCTGTACCTTCCTCTAGCGGATGGCGAAATTAGGGGAGGGAACCTGAAGACCCCATAAAAGAACTTGGGTGACACAGGGTTTTGGGAGGATGTGGCAATTTGGTATACATTCATCACCCATTTTAATGGGTCAGCCATGTGGCTGGAGATAGTTCAGAGCACCGAGCTTGAACCTTTTATGGATATATCTGGCTGTTTGGTACATATTTTCAGGGGGCATGGTGTGCCAAGAAGTGGTCAGTGGTATGGGATATTTTTCCCATAGTGGTGGAGATGGTAATTTGGTACCATAAGTTGCAGGATAAGAAGGTGCTGTTTATGTCCGATAACACAAGCTTTGTACACACCATTAACAGAAAACTGGGTACAAAAGGCCTGTTAGGGAATTTGATGCATATATTTGTACTCAGGTGTTGATGAATATCCACATCAAAGCCAGACATGTGCTTGGAAAACAGAATAGTACTGCTGACTCTTTGTCTTGTTTGCAGTGGTAACAGTTCAGGAAATTAGTGCCCGCAGCAGAGGTAAAGTCAGTAACAGCCTTTCTGTCAGAGGCTGTGACAATAACACCTGGGAGTGGACAAGTAAAGCCATTCCACTCATGACACAGGAAGCTTAACAGAGGGGCATGGAACATTTCCATGGGGTCAGGTCTGAGTTGGTGTTGCCAAACAGTTGGCCAGTCCCAGTGAACAACCTACTGTATGTCAGTACATCATGGAGGGCACAAAGAGGGGCTTATGCCCAGGAATAGTGAGTCAACACCTAGCCAGGTTATCCTGGTTCCCCAGGGTGTTGGGGTTTGAAGATTTTACCAAAACCTTACAATATGCAAACTACTGGAATTCTGGAGCAGTAGGACCCCAAAGTCAGTGGACCACAGGAGGCCACTTAGCCCTGTTACACTTGAGGTTGTGTTGGAAAAAGTCTGCCACTCCCTTTTAGATGTGCAGGTGTTTAGAATGGCCTTTTTGCTAGCCTTCTGTGGGTTATTTCAGGTTCCAGAACTGGTCCAGCCAAGTAAGGATTGTGGCTGGCTTGCCCTCAGTGACCAGTGTGTGGTCATTATGGCTGACAGCTAATAGGTGAGGCTCTCAGGGAGCAAAAGTAATCAGAAGGGAATAGGGAGGTGGTATGCTGTCCCAATGCCCCCTGAGTGGCTGTGATGTGGCCACACTGGTATTAGACTATATGATGCAGCACCTCACAGAGGGAGTGACATTATTGTGCCATGCCAATGGGTTCCCCAGTGATGGCCTATCAGTTCTGACATGTAGTAAAAAAAGTAGAACAAGGAGCGGGCCTGGAGCTGGCAGAGTTTAATACCCCATTTCTTCTTGATAGGGGTAGCATCAGCTGCCAAGGTTTGGCAGTGTTCAGATAAGGAATTGCAGGCACCCAAAAGGTGGAAATCCCATCCATTTCCGTGGTATGAGAGGCAGCACTTGTTGTAATATACCTCTCTTTTCCTTTTCCTTTCAGGTGCCCCTGATGAATCTAAGCTAGTGTGGATGTGTGATCACTCCTTCATCTACTGGGCAGAAGAGAGGGCAGGACACCAATCAGAGGGTGAACCTGCCAATTCTGCACAATAAGGCACAACCACAATGGTTGGGATAATGGGGGATCTGATGGGACATTCTCTTCCCCACCCAGGAGGCAGCAGTGCACTGGGGACTGACTCCAGCTGTGTTGGTGGTGCATTTTGGCAGCAATGACCTGGGTCAGCAAAAATCAGTTGATCTCCTTCTGCAGATGAAGGAGGACATGTGATCCATACAGGCTCATTGGCCAGGAATAAAGTTGTTTTTGGTCCCACATTATCCAAAGGTGTCAATGGTGATATGCAAAGGACTACCAGGCCATGGACAGAGTGCATATTCACATTAACAGGGAGATGCAGGCCTTTATGGATTCCAGAGGGGGCATTGTAAATTGGAACACAATATTATTACCATGACACTGGGACTATACGTGAGAGAGTACATTTAATGAATAGAGGTTGGGGCATGTTTTCAGACTCTATACAACAAGCTTTGTTTAAGTATTTCTTGGAGTGAGCAGCTTGTGGGGTCAGAGGAGATCCTTCTGTGGTGGCTTGGGACTATCCCACAATGATGGCACAAAGGAAAAAGGGAACAGGGTCGCATTGTTCTGAAAGGCTCCATTCCCTGGTCAGCATGAAGTGGGGGACATGCAAGCCAGTGCCCAGTTTGGGGTTCCATGGCAAACCTCACAGGTATGGTGCCACTAGATGGGGTGGGCACTCGAAACCCAGCCAGTTGATCACCCTACTCACAGTGGGTTTTATGTTCCACCTCTAAGGGTAATCCTTTCCTTGGCCTGTTTGGCCCCTCTGCAAAGGTGAGCAGAAGCTTTGAGGTCTGCTGGGTGAGATTCCTCAGCTGTGCACACTAGGCGAAGTCTGTAAACATATTCAATAAACACATAACTGCAGCCATTTCTTCCAATTCAAGGTGTTGTGTGTGTCTGTTCATGGGTGGGGGATATAGGAGTCTATCAAACAATGCAACAGTGATGCCCAGCATAATTTTCCATCATGACTAAAGATATCCAGATACTTCTGCAAAATGGCTTAAGTCACAACTAGATGTAATGCATGAAGCTTGGCATCACTTGGTGCCACTGTTTTCAAATAGTAAAAATATAGATTGTTATTAATATTTACAGGGTTATTAAAGAGTCACCAGGTGACATTGTACAGAAATAATAATGCACATGGGTAACCCATGAGGTGGATGCATGAGGAAGGGCGCCGTCCATAACGGCAACTCTTTCCTGGAGCAATCCCTCACAGCGATGGAAGGGTAGGGAGACCAAACAAGGCTGTGGGCGAACTGGGTGACAGGATGTCACTATGCATATGTGCACTGGGGGTTGGGAGTGAGCACAGTGAGTGTGGGCTGGGAGGGGGCAGAGAGGCTGTAGGGGGTGGCACTGTAGTAGCTGACTGAGCTGCGTCGTGGCATCAGGGGTTGGCTAGTGGATGGGGTGGGTGAGGTACTATGTTTGGGTCTGGGCACTGGTGTGACTGTATTGTGCCCGGCCCAAACCTTTATTTGTTTTACTGCTTTCACCCCCCCGACATGCACCTCCCTGGAGTTGAGAATCCTTAAGTAGGGAGATGTGGGTGGGGTGCAGCCCCCCCACAGAAAGCAGTAAAAAACTGTCATGGCGCCATTGTTCTGATGCGCTGATGTTGTCAGAGTGCCAAAAATGTTTTCAGCACTCTGACTGAGCGATAACGGTAATCGCCTTTAGGCATTCACCATTATCACATAGACCCATGCACATGCTTGTACTTCAACAAGTCATTAAAGAGCAGCTGATGCCTTTGGGAAAACTTTGGAAAATACAATATTTAAACATGATTTGGTTTGCATTTCATATATCTTCTATAGATTTCTCCTCTCCGTTATGTATTACTGAAGAAATTCCCATAAAATCAAGGTCTTTATCCCTTAGAGTTCATTTGCCTCTATAGCTTGTTCCCCACTTGAAATTATAATGCTCTGTTATGACATCTCAGCCTGTTGCCATGGGAATAACTGTGATGTCACAGAGTATTATGACATCAGGTTGGGAAGAAGTAATAGAAGTTGAACTCTCAAAGAACAACTATCCAGTTTTCATGCATACGACCTCAGCAATAAATAATGAAACTAAGAAATACAGAGCTAATGAGAAATATAAGCTGCTTTGAGTCCCAATATTATGTTTTCCAATGTTCTTCTTGAGGCATCGGTGGCTCTTTTAGTCAGTGAGATCTAATGGTTATTTGACATATTTCAAGAATTCAGGCTAGTGCACAGTGATATCCATGACTATTCTTTATGATCCGTCACTCAAGATAGCGACCTCACACTTGGCACCACTATGCTTTTACTAAGGAGCTTCCCTTGAATGCTACCTTACTGCCACTTTACCCAGCCTTTTCCTTCCTCTACAAATGGCAACTAAAGTGTATGACTGGGCAAAAATGTACAGACATGACATTGACAAATTATTACAACATTCCACAATTTCTTTTACAAAAGCCATGAAATTCAACTTTAATTACTGATACTTGTACTCGTGGGATCAAATGGAGTCCAGCACATGATCAGGATTGTAGAAATCAAACTTAAATTTATTCATACAGCAGGAAAAATAAACAGACTAAAGGTGAAAAAATAAAATAACACTAAGCAGAATGAAAAGGAAAATACAATTCTACAGTTACATTCACTGAAGAAAGGGTTTGCCTAGAAACTGGCTAGACAACTGGTAGACTTGCCTCCCTACCACACACTGACTTAATACACTCTTTTGCACTCAATATATACTGTGGTCAGATCACATGATATAGGAAAACTCCTCCCTATACAGAATGAATCTAACTTTAACAGCAAACACAGTTTATATTTCTCCTGAGTTTCAGTTTAGGCATTCATTTCATCAATACATGGTTTTCTGGTTCATTAAAGTAAAAAATTTCAAGTAATTTCATATTTTACCCTTTTTCTGAGAGCAGCCGTCTCCTCCCATTAGCCTTCATCATAAAAGAGGTGGAGCAAGGGCCATCCGGCACTATAGACAGATGGAAAGCTGAGAGGAGAGGCTGCTGAACAAACAAGCCATTTTCAGGTCAGTAGTTTTTACTATTTACAACATTTGGAGCAAACAGCTTACACAGTGTGACTAGCTTAACAATATAAGCTACCTAATATAATTCAGCCAGGTGGCTTTACAAACATCAAACAGTTCAAACCCTGCTTTACTTTTGAATGTTTGCACACAGTTTGCTGGCTACAAGAAAATCTGTTCACTTCAGTGACTTCACTTGCACTGAAGAAATAAAAACCCTGAGGTTCTAAACATCAGACTAAAGCACTACCTCTGTTTTTCAGCACAAACATGGAAGTGCTAACTAAACTGTGCAAAAATACACATGAAGTCTTAAAAACCTTCCATGTGAAACTAGATGGGGGATTTTCCACAGTCCAACAGAAGTTTTGGCAATATCTGGGTGCAAAACAAAGAAAGAGGACACAAAGGGAGAATAGGGAGAGAGAGACTACTCACAGGTGACCATTCCATGAGCAGGGGAACAGATGAAATAAACAAAAGAATACAGGGACAGAAGAGAGAGCAGAGAGCTAAGTACTGTAGCAACAGGTTTCTGCATTGAGGGAAAGTTCCTGTTTTCCAGCCCAAATAATTGAAAACTTTAGCTGCCATTTGACTGCAGATAGGTATTTACAAACACCCATCTAACACTTCAAAATACACAGGGACAGAGAGCAGACAGCCCCTACCACAATGCTATTTTGGAATATTTGCCTGTTTATAACTTGGATAGCATTTGAGGAAGAAATCAGAGAGTTCACATACAGACTCTTTTATCCACATTGATTTTTCTCCCAGCTGGCAGCACATCTTTCAGTGATATATCCTGTTCTCAGGAATATATCCTGATCAGGCTGAACCCAGCCATCATTCAGTTGACTACCAGATTTTTATCCAACATTTTTTCCCATCCAATCTACCCTGGTGGGGGCTGCACCTCTGTCAGCCTCACACAGCCACAGCTTCACCTGTGGCAGGAGCAAGTTCCCTGGCCTAGCATCAGAGGTCTCTGTGTTGACAGAACCTGCTGCCACTCCCCCTGACCGAGATAAACTACTGAGTGGCAGCTGTCTCAGCCATGGACTGCCTCCTGACGTCACTTCCAAGGCTTGCTTGGGTCATCAGCATGGAAGTGTGATGCTTTGCTGCTGGGTCATGGTGCTAGCCTCAAAGCCTAATATTTAGGGTCCATTAACCTAACACAATTGTTGATATTATAGTCTCTAGTTTTAAAAGTTTAGGGGTTTAAAATTCTGCAGTTTACATAATTGTGAAATGTAATTTTAACATTTCTGAAAGTTTGGCAGTTTATAACTCGGCCACCTTTAATTATACAGATCTGAAAATTGGGTCCATTCTGTATGGTGCTTGGTAAAGTCATCATACCAACGTTGGTGCAGTTTGGACAGGCATTTTTAGTTTACTTAATTGAGAAAGGTAATTTTAAAATTTCTGAATGTTTAGAGGTTTATAACTTAGCCACATTTAATAATAGTGATCTGCACTTGGTAGAACTCTGTATGGGCCTTGGTAAAGTCACAATACCAAATGCAGTGCTATCTGGACAAATACTTTTAACATTATATTGAAATAATTGAAATCACAATTTTGGCTAAATCTCACCAAATTTTCACAGAATATTCAAGGAATTTCACAGAAGAAAAATTGGAATTTCATCAGAATTTTGCTGGCAAAAGATAAATGGTAGCTGGCAGGATTCTAGACATGTTGGAAAAACACTGCACAGAAGCCCAGATATCACAGGAAAAGTTTATTCCAAAACATATAGAAAACAGCATACCTGCTGGGAGTTCAGAAACCTCTGAAAACCGTGATGTCATCATGTGAACTCATTGAAAAAGAGTCTTACAAACATTCTTATACTGTAGATAAAAAAGTGCATTACTAGGTAACAGACTCTTCCAGAAAGGCAGAACAGCAAAATGCAGTAATTCTAATGATGGAGAGTGGTGGGCAGTTAACACCTAAGACAGTTAGATCATTTCTTGTTTTGCACGTGCACACTGATAAGAGTAAGCTGACTAAGGCTACTTCTGGGGAACAATACAGCGATTCATAAAATATGCTGATCATTGCAAAAAGCTACAGGTGGTGCACAAGCACTACCAGAATTTTCATACTAGACAACAGTTCCTAAGCACAATTTTTTTTTTTTTTTAGTTGTTTAACCAGGAGTAGTACACTAAGCTGAAAGCTTTTTTACAGGAGCATCCTGGGAGCACAGGGAAGTTAAGTGACTTGCTCAGGGTCACACAGTATGTAAGTGGAAGCTGTGGGATTCAAACCCAGGTCTGGTCTGCTGAATATCACCAGATTTGCAGCTCAGAGCCTTAAACCACTACGCTATACTGCCTCCCTAAATAATATCAAGTATCAGAAAATACAAGTGTACCTTATGCTGCAATAGCCCAAGCCACTTTCCTCCATGTACAACAGTTGCACAGCCTCGTATCTCAAATTAAATCAAATTTATTTATATACTGGAGGATATGTGAGCAAAAATGCCCATTTTCACAAATGTCCAGTTTTAAAGAACAAGTAAAAAAGCACACACTTTACAGAGGCAGAAATTGACAAGATTGAATGTACAAGACAGTGCTATTAAATATGGAAACAAAAGCTAAGGAGCAATCAGGTACAGTACATAATTACAGTGAAAACAAAAGCAACAGTGGAATGACTGGATAACTACAGAAAAGCTTTGATTAAACGTAACAATAAATGATGGTCAGTTAACATAGAAACATAAAAACATAGACTTTGATGGCAGATAAGGACCACTTGGCCCTCCCAGTCTGCCCATTTCCCTACCTATTTGTTAAGCTGCAGATTCTAGTTAACTAATAGCCTACTTCCTGCAACCCCCACTACAATTACCTTATGTCTGTCCCATGCATGTTTGAATTCCCCCACTGTTTTAGACCCAACAACCTCCCCAGGAAGGTGGTTCCATGCATCCACCACTTTCTCTGTGAAAAAAAATTTCCTCACATTACCCCTGAGCCATCCCCCCCTCTATCTTTAAATTGTGCCCCCTTGTTCTTACACATCTCTTTTTCTGAAAGATGCTACCTTTCTGGACTTTATTGATTTCCTTGAGGTACCTGAAAGCTTCTATCATGTTCCCCATCCCTCCTTTCATCAAGGGTATACATATTAAGCTATTTCAGTCTCTCTTCATATAGTTTCTGATGCAGACCCTGCACCATTTTAGTTGCCCTCCTCTGGACTGCTTCCATCCTGTCTATGTCCTTTCATAGATGGGGTCTCCAAAACTGCACACAGTATTCCTGATAAGGTCTCACAACTGTCTGTATAGAGGGATAACCACTTCCCTTTTTCTACTTGTGATACCCCTTCCTATGCATCCCATTATCCCCCTGGCTCTCCTTATTGACTTCTCACATTGCTTACCCACCTTTGGGTCATCTGATATGACTACCCCCAAGTCCCTTTCCATTTCTGTTTTTGTTAGTAGCTCTCCTGCTATTGTGTACTCTTCTCCTGGGTTTTTGTTTCCCAGGTGCATTACTCTGCACTTCTTTGCATTGAATCTAAGTTACCATATATCTGACAATTCCTCCAACCTTCCCAAGTCCCTTCTCATCCTTTCTACTCCCCCCCTTGTGTATCAACTCTGTTACAGATAGTTAAGAGGGGAGATACACAGTGAAAACAAAAGAAACAGTGGGATCATTGGATAACTACAAAATCAAAGGCCGTGGTTAAATGTAACAATATATAATGGTCAGTTGAGAGGCAAGATACACATATGGCACAAACCTAAAGTGAATTGAGTCCATATAGTGCACTACAATAAGGGGAGAAGCAGGGCAAGGAAATAAAAAAAAGAAAGGCTAGGAGATAGGTGTGAAGAGAACAGAGCGGGGTAAAGGAGACAGGTAAGGAGACATGGCAGGGTAGAAAGGGCAAAGGGGCAGAATTCTGATACAAGGCAGAGCCCAAGGAGGAAAGCAGGGAGGGGAGAAGGGGGTTGCAATAGGAGGAAAAGGGGGGTGAGGAGTAGGTGGGGGGGTTAAACAGTGTTTACCATGGTGGCTGGCCCGGGCAGCCGCAGTTGGATGTTTTTGAGGATGTGATCCTTGAGAAAGGAGTTAAAGGAGTATATGGACTGACAGGCTTGGATTACAGGGGGAAGCTTGTTGTACAACTTTGTGCCCAAGTAAGTGATAGAGTTCTGAGCTTGCTTAGTCCGGTAGAAAGAGGTGTCAAATACCAGACTGGAGACACCTCTGGTCAAGTGCCCAGGGGCTGAGGTTCAGAATAAGGAACTGATGCTGACTGGTAGTAGATTTAGGAGAATTTTGTGGAGGAAGGAGAAGATTTTGAGATGGTACCTCCTTTCGAGGGTGGGCCAGTTGAGGGAGGAATAGATGGTGCAGTGGTGTGTTCTCAAGGGGTGTCCAGTGACAAACCATGTGATGTTGTTATATGTGGACCTAAGTTTGGAGTAAAGGAAGGAAGAGCTGGGAGCAGAATAGACAACAGAGCCTTAATCAATAAGAGGCAGGAGAAGAGAGCCTGCAGGTGTAGTCTGGATGAAGGGATAAGGCACTTTCTGATCTGGTAGAGAAGGCAGAGCCTCATATGGATCTTCTTAGTGAGGTTGCTGATATGCTTACTAAAGGAGAGGTAAGGGTTCAGGGAGATGGCAAGATATCTGAATTCTGTTACTTGTTCAATGAGGTTGCCCAGGTTGTCAACCAGTGTTAGGCCTGAGACAGGTGCTTTCCTAGGGCCTGAGAAGACCGTGAACTTGTTTTTCTTGGAATTAAGGACCATCCTCTTGCCAGAGAACCACGAGTACAGCTCCCTGAAATCTGACTGGAGGTTGTTTTATATGGTGACAGGATTGATGTCACTACAGTAGAGAGCTGCATCATTGGCATAAAGGACAAGATGAGTAGTTTGACAGATAGGGGGAAGTTATTGATAAAGAGTGAGAAGAGAAGGGGGCCCAGGACGGAGCCCTGGGGAACCCCAAATATTTTTTTATCATGACATTATTTACCACCTCCATGGACCTGGCAGGGGCTATGCCCCCCAGAGGGGTACATCCTCCGGCTCATCGAGGCCTTCATGGATCCTGCCGGGTCCCAGTATTTTCCACCATTTTTTCTCTCCCCAGCACCCACACCCGTGCAATGGGTGCAGCAGCTGTCTCCACCTCCGCTGAGGCAGCCAAGCACCCTGGGCACAGGCTGAACCCTCTTGTTGTGCTGATGCATGCAGCACAAAATCCCCTTCCCAAGGAAGGAAAGCAGTCCTCCAGATGCTCAAGCCTTACCTCCCCGGCCAACCCCCGACTGTCCATTCCTAAACCTGAGTCACCAGTGTGGCATGAGGTGTGGTGTCCAGCATCTCAACCCTCAGCACCATCATGCCAGCCAGAGGGGACCCCAAATTTTATCAGACATTCAGTGGAGAGATGACCTTCAATGGTGATGTTAAGGGATCTGCTGGAGAGGTAGCTTCCGATGCAGTTAATGACATTTTCTGAAATGTGTAGGCCTTTGAGAGTTTCAAGTAGAAGGGCATGGTCCACAAGGTCAAACACCTTAGTCAGGTCCACAAAAAAAGACCCGGTGTACTGTCCCTTGTCATTAGCCTTAAGGGTGTTGCTAGTGAACCTTACTAGAGCTGTTTCAGTGCTATGTCCTGATCTAAAACCATGCTGGGCAGCAGATAGTAAGTTGTTGGAGTTGAGGTACGGTAGGCGGTGTGTTTAAAGTGGACAACTTTTTCAATTATTTTTGAGAGGGCAGCAAGTAGGGAAATAGGACAGTACTTACTGACTTCGTTTCTAGACCCAGACTTGAAAAGCTGTTTAATGGTAGCAGGTTTCCAGGTGTTCGGGAAATCACCAGAGCAGAGAGAGTGGTTGAGTACATTGGTGATGGGAACTGCAAGGGAAAAAATGGTATGCTTCAAGATTTTATAGTCTATCTGCACCAACTGGATGTCCTCTTCCACCATGCCATTCAATGCCATTCATTTTATAATAAAAGCTCCATCCAGGACCCACCTCTGTGTCCTCTATTCAGCAATGGGTTGGACATCCCTCACCATCAGAAGAATGTTCCACAGTTGTACCTGGGCATATAAAACACTACTGAAAAAAATTCCCCTATATATCTTGTCCCTATCCCACCGTTCTCACAGTTGTTACTCTCTCAAGAAAAACTCCATTATTTTGTTAGATGTACCTAATTTCCAAACCCGCTTCGGTAAAGCTGCCATCAGCTACACTATTCCCTCCACCTGAAACAAACTGCAATCCTCCCTCAGGCTATCCAGGTTCATCTCTTTCAATGTCACCAAACCCCTAAGTAGCAGTTCACTTAAGGAAGACTTCCACTATCACACTAGTTAGCATGTCCTTCTACGCTATGTTAACACCACTCAACAGTTAGCACTTTATCCCCTATTCTAAGTTATTCCTCCCTACTACACTTGTCCGAATTGGTCAATTACCTGTCTATGTCGTTATAATGCTTACTGTAAATAACTGATCCATATTTATATTATTATTTTTTTTTTTATTTTGGGTATTAGTGCTTTCTTTGAATTATATGAGTATGCTGCTGTTATGCTCATTGTAAGCAACAGTTCCATATTTGTATTATTGTATACTAGCATTTTCCTTGAATTTTATATTGTATACCATTCTGTGTATTGTATCCGCTGTATTGTATTGTCCATGGCAGGACCTCCTTATAAATGAGCTTGCTCAATTGAGCTATCCTGATGAAATAAACTTGAGCTTGAATAGCATGCATGAGGGTCTGTAGGGTGCCCAGGTCTACATAATCCCACCCATTGTTGCCTAATAAAGAGGTAACACTAAAGGGATAGCACTGTAGGCTAAAACTTAGTGGAATGGGTGGCACAGAGGAAGCGTAATTGTGCACAGTGTTGTTATGGAGTCCGGCGTAAGCAGCATTAGGTAATAATGAGAAAAATAATCAAGAAAACTTGGATTACGACAAAACTTTTAATGTGAGTTAAAACTAAGTGTTGGATAATGCAGTACTTAAATCACCTTCATGAAATAAGTCATTTAGAGAATTACCAGCATTAGTAATTTTGGGCACTATGCATGATGCCAACGTGCCATGTGAACTGGGTGTGGTGGCATCAATACACATGATTGCTGTGGTTCGGGGTCCTGTAGACTCCACCTGGCATTCAGAATGGGGTGCAAGGCAGGTATACGGCCAGACTGCAATGTGCTGGAGGCATTCTGGGGGCATGCCAGCACTACATGGCATGCACATAAGAGTGTAGTGCCGAGTGCAGAAGGAGCAGTTTATGGCAGCCAAGACCCTGCCATAACAGTATGCACACCCCCTGCTCATGGCAGGACTGGTATTCAAACCCCCATACTGCTGCAGCCTACAGGGCCACAGAGGATGGTGGGCATGGCCATTAGTGTGGGTGCCTGTCCACAATGCCATGCCAGCATTGCCATGAAAGGGCCCATTCTCTTATGCCCCATGGGCATGAGGGATCCACTGTGGGATCTGGATTGGGTATCCAGTTGGATGTCCATCTGGGTCCATGACTCCACCCCAGCCTCTCTGCAGAGACCTGCACATTAGGAGGGGGCAGGGCTGTGGACAGGTGGCAGCTGGTAGTGAATACCAACTGGTGCACACCTGTCCACAGTTGCACAACAGCACGGGGAGGGTATGTGCATACCTGCAGCCCATTCGTGTATAGTGCCCATTATTACTAATGTGAATAAGATGTGTATCTTTTCTATTTAACAGAGATTTGAGATTCAGAATGAGTGGGTCAATATGCACATTAAATACTGGTAGACACTGTTCTATGGCATTAACATAGTCTGGGTCACTATCAATGTAATCAAGTTCCGAGGTGGGAACAGGGGTGATAACTGTATGGCCAATGATATTGCACTCATGTAGTACAAAACAGAAGCTGGGCATGTCAACACCACAGGAGAGAGGTCCAAAGGTGAAGGTCATGTAGTTGGTTAAAACGCAGTATTGTCCATCGCTATTGTAGGTAACTCAAGCTTGAGGAAGGTGCCACTTCATGAGTTGCACAGGGCAGGTTATGGAGGCATTTGTCATCTGGCTGGTGAAGCATTGCACTGTCTGCATCTGAATGTGTGTTGCATTAGACAGCAGAGGAGATGATGTGACATTGTCAGAAGCAGAAACATTTTCAAAGAGGTCATCATCAAAGGTATATGACTGGTCTATAGAGTTTGGCGAGTAACCACACACCAGTGTAGTTACATCAAAGACGTGAGATTGACAAAAATAGTGGTAACCCCATATAGCACATCAGTCGATATGTGAGGCTACCCAGGCATCCAGTTAAGGATGAAACACCAGCAGAGGAGGCAGGTTGATGCATTCTCGATAGAGGCTGCCCTAAAGATGGCCCACAGGGTGTACTTTAGCCAGCTTATCAAAGACTGAAGAATTCTTGTCGAAAATTGGTAGGAACACAGTAAAGGTAACATAGGCGGTGCCCCTCATGGAACAATGGCTGGTCATGTTGCAGGGTCCTTGATTTGGATGTGGTGTGACATAACCCAAGTTCCTAGCCATGGCTAATGGAAAGTATATGGTCCTGGCAATGCACTTGGTAGTACATGTTGGGGTTTTAAAATGTGGGCAGTATCATTTAGCCATATGTTTATCGTGGATCAAATCTGGAATCTGCCCTGACTCCAGATCTTGGAAGAGATTGGGGATAGTGTTTATAGCATAACTACCATAAGCTGAACAATTGATTTCCCTGCCAATGTGTTGCTCTCTAACTTCTTTACTGTTATAGTAAATCAATTCATTAATTTTGCTTTGAGTCTCATTAAACAAACATGAAATATCATTCATGTTAGACACTGTGAATCTTTCCTCCTGGGATAAACCAGTAATGTCTTGTGGCATGGGCTGAATCACATTTTTACCAAGTTTACTAATAAAATATTTGATCTGATGCTTAATTTTTACTAAATCAGCTCTGTTCCAAATCGACATGCCAGATCCAAATGTACCTGTAACATTACCAGCAATACCTGATGCTCCTGCTACACCCAAACTCCACCTTGGGCATTTGTGGTGGAACACTTCTTGGTGTTCAATAGTCTGTTGCTCAGCTACAGGGCCATGTACACATGTTTGATAGGCTGAAATAAGATCTAGTAACATAGTGGCATGAAACTTAAATATATTTGTATTGGCACAATGGCCAAACTCAGCCATGTTCCAATGTGTAAAGTTTAAAACAACAGAAACATATATAAATTGAACATTATCAATAAGTGTACCAGAAACAGAAGTTGCTGCCAGACCACTGGGTGGGCCTGGCTCCATCAATGGGCATTGCAAGGGTTCATCTGAGTAAGCTGGCATCACTGTAAGGAAAAGAGCAGCAGTTGCAATTGAATGAATTAAACAATTAGGGTGCATGGTGGTTTTAAAATATTGACTACAACAGTCTAATCCCAGTATTGCCAGGATGTTGTATGGCCCTGTGTGACATTGATTAACCTGGCACATGCACAACATTTCTTTGTGGCAAATGCGGGTATTGGCCAACCTTGAAAAGTCCTTTTGCAACGCAGGCCACAGGGAGGCCTTGTTTAGTAGAATTGCCAGTTCTTCATTTCATTTGTACAGTAGAATTATCTGGATATACCACCACAGCATTAAGATAAGCATCTTTTCCTTCATGCATGGTCACATGGGTATAGTAGATGGGATTTGAATGGCCACACCTCCACTGGGAGATGTAGAGACATCAGCATCAGGACATACAGGATATAGGTGGTGAAGAAGTATTTGGAAATGTCTTGGGGTTGGTTCCTGAACACTCACTAAGGCACATAACAACAGGTAAGTGATGACTGATGACATTCTGAAAAAAAAACGTGGATAGGTAAAAATACAGATCTCTTCCCCTCATCCGGGGAAGGAGCATTTAATCACCTTTGCATGGTTTCAGTTGGTTATAATGGTACCAGTTTTACATGGGTCTGTTACGGTCTGTCAACTGCACCTGGTAAACAGCAGGGCAGAATTTGTTCACAATGTCATAGGGGCCAGCCCACTTATGGCACAGCGTCATAATGTTGCAAGACATTATGCCACATGCATATATCACACTGCCAACCCCCCCCCCAACTAATACAACTAATTCCAGGGGAGGTTTAACACAAATATTGCGCAAAGTGTGGAAAAAAAGAAAATTCCCATGCCTCTGGGACTAGGAATCAAACCTGGTCCCAAAGACATTGCTTCGTTTCCTTGCTGCCAGTAGCTCACTGCATCGAGCCAAGGCAGCTGCTCGGTGGAACCCCGTCCCAGTAGAGGTCTTATCCTCTGCCTGGGACAGTGATAGAGTGCAGTACCATGCACATACCCATTCACAGTATTGCACCTTCAGTTGTACTGCACTGTTGCAGTAACAGGGTTTTGTCATACACTATTAGGCATAGGACATATTGACCTGGTAGGCCCACTTACTTGTCAGGAGATAGGCTGGTGTGGCAAATTTCAGTACCATGGCTTAGTCACCCACCTGCCAATTAACTTCTTTGACATCTTTGTCAAAGTACATTTTAGACCTCTGTTGGGCATTGCCCAGATTCTGAGCAGTAAAGTGATAAGTTTGGACAAAGTTGTCCTTTAGCTGCCTGACATAGGTGTCAGCTGACACTTTGCTCATGGTTGGGGTGTTCAGATCTATCCACAAATGTTCTAGCAGTCTCATCTGCTAGCCTATTATCAACTCAAAAGGTGTGCACTGGGTTGCTGCAGCAGGGGTAGCTCTGATTGCCATTAGGAGTAAAGGCAACAGAGTGTCCCAATTTTTGGCATCATCATTTGCAAACTCACACACCAATTTAATCTGTCTGTTGGTTATCTCTACCTGTCCAGAACACTGGGGATGGTAAGCTGTGTGGAACCTTTGACTGACTCCTAACATCTCCAAACATTCTTGCATCAGTTTCCCTGTGAAGCTTGTCCCTTTGTCAGAGTCTACCTTGAGAGGTAGACCCATCTTGTAAATACTTGTTCTACCAGGATCTTAGCAGTGGCTTTTGCTGTGTTTGTTCTGCAAGGAAAAGCTTCCACCCATTTAGAGAAGAGGTCCATGATAACAAGTACATATTTGTTGTTTTTGCTAGTCTTTGCAAAGGGCTCAATAAAATCAATCTGTATTGAATTCAAGGGACCAGATTGCCTCTGTGAGTGTAGTGTGGCATTTTCCTTCCCGGGAATAGGATTATTCTGAACAGAGGTGATGCAGTTGTCCACGTAGTGCTGGACATCTGTTGTCTGACCAGGTCACCAACCCATGATCTTCAATCTCTGCAGGGTTTTGTCTACCTCCTGGTGTCCCCATGTGGGTGTATCATGTAATTGGTAGATTAATTCTGACCAGAGCTCCTTGAGGAACACCCACAGTTTTGTGTCACCAGATTGGTATAGGACCAACTTCTGGTCTGCAGAAAGCAGGAGATTCTCAGAATGTCTCTTGAAGGGGTTACCCACAGACATTTCTGTTTGGTCTCCTTAGAGAGGTATTCATATACATTACCTCTGTTATCTCAGTATCTGCCATTTGTGCTGCAGCCAGATCTAGTGGGACCACTCAGGTCCTCTTCTGCATGGCAACTGGGTGGGCTTTGGTTTTTGGTTGCATTATCCATACCCTCCCCAGTACCTTCCTTAGCCAAGGTGTCAGCTTGATCATTATACTCATGGTATGGCTCAGTATTTGAATGGGCTTTGACCATTTGTATGTAAAGCCTGAAGATAAAGTGCTCAGCTAGGCAGTCAACATACCTACTGTAAAACTAGAAATTTTCACTGTCAAAAATGTTTTGCTATTTTCACTGAAGCAGTAATTTGTGTTAATTAGTGATATTAGCACTTTTCCCCATTATAGTGAATGTGGCACCGATGCCTTAGTGCCAAGTAAAATGTATGCAATTACAGTTGCATTTGGGTTTGCACAAAAATTACTTTGCATGAAAATAAATAGTTTTACAGTAAATAGGTCTCTATATTTGATTGGAGTTCCTTCTGAGGAAGCATAGTCATGGGTATTCTAAAATGGGGGAATTCTCTGAAACAGTTACATACCCATGATGGGTCCAAAAAAAAGATGGTATCTTCCTCCTCTTTGTCCTGGCTAATCTCCAGGGCACATGCAATGGCTGCCAATTCTGCATACTGTGAGGTTCAAATGGTACACTATCTGGATACATTAATGATGTCACCTCCTGAACTGAGGACTAGACCCCAAACCCCGTCACTTTCTCTCCTTGTTGATAGGAGGAAGAGTCATCTATAAAAATATGGTGTAGGAAGGATCTGCTAGGGTGTTTTAGTGGTGGGTAGAAAAGGTCCAGGTCTGACAGAGTGGGTGGTTATATAAGCCAGATTCATTTGGATCTCCTTGGTACAGGAGTTTGTGTATCAGAATAGATAGCATTTTTGAAGGTTTTACCATCATATCTCAGTCCTGTAGTAGGACGGACCAGTGAGTAAGTCTAGTGTTGGAGACATTACTATCTTTGATTTAGTCTGATAGCAGAACGTTGGTGAGGGTGTGATTAGTGTGCAGCACAACAAGGGAAAACTTATGATGTAAGTCAAGTGTGTAACAGTTCAGAATGTGGCAAGGAGATTCCTCTTGCAGAGAGAGTACTTCTGTTCCAATGGGGGAAGAACCTGGGAGGCATAGGCAATGGGCCTAAATTTTCCATTTACCTGTTGTGTCAATACTGTAGACATTGCAATGTCAGAGGTGGCAGTTTCCAAATGGATTGATAGCTCTGTGTTAGGATTGACCAATGCTGGGGCAGAGGCTAAGGCCTGTTTTAGTGAAGTAACATCAGCCATATCTTCTGGTACCCAAGAACAGGGAACATCCTTTTTCGGTAGTTCATATAGGGGTGAGGTCTTCTGCGCAAAATCACAGATAAATTCTTGGGAGTAATTGACCATGCCTAGAAAGTGTCTAAAAGTGGAGACACTAGCATGCAGGGGCAAGTCTTGAATGCCTTGGACCTTGTCCAAGGTAGGGCTTCTTCCTTCTGTGGTAATATGCAATCCCAAAAAAGGAAACATCTGGAAGACAAAACCGTACCCTTCCAGGGTTGCACTTGAGGCCTGACTGATGTAGAAGTGCAAGGAACTCCTCTAGGAGCTGTAGATGTTTCTCCAGGCCTGCTGTGGCCAAGAGGAGATCATCCACATACTGCAAAAGGCAGTCAGGGGAGAAAAAAACATTAATAGCATCCCTCATGTGGATGTGGAAAAGAGAGGGGCTGTTATGAAACCCCTTGGGGAGAAAGGTCCATGTGTACTGACATCCTTCAAAGGTAAAGGCAAACTTGTATTGGCTTTCAGGGGCCAATGGCAATGACCAAAAACCATTGGAAGTGTCCAGGATGCTGAACCATTTGTGGTGAGGTTTTAGGAGGTTGAGCACATCTAGAGCAGATGCCACAGTAGGTGCACAACTTGGGTGACTTGGTTTAGCTTCCTGTAGTCAATGGTCAGTCTCCAACTGTTGGGCTTTTCACAGGCCAAATTGGAGAATTGACTGTGGTGACACAGGTCCTGATGGCTCCTTGTTTCAGAAGAAATTCTATGGTGGCCCTAAGAGAGGGGATCACCTCTGTTGGAAAACAATACTGTTTTTAACAAGATGGCGCCACACCAGTAACCCATATGAGGGTGTCCATTCTGCCACAGTCATGTTCGTTTCTGGCAAAGGTATCCTGGTGCTTTTCCAAAATAGGCCTCAATTGAGAAAAGAAGGAATGGTTCTGGAACAGGAGGGCGATGTCATATTCTGCCTCATTGGCCTTCACTGCTGCTCCAACATACAGGTAGGAGTCAGAAATGAGGAGCAGGTGGCCTAGGCAAAGTACCTAGAATAATAGCCTGTTGGCTAAATCCACCATGCACCCATATTGAGAGAGAAAATCTATACCTAGGATGCTCTGATGATGACTGAGAATCACAAGGTCAAAACGGTGTTTCACTTCTAAGATACTGATGATAATGGGTATTGTTTTGGACCTGTAGGTTGTGAGTGTGGTCCACTCAAAGGTCTGGGTGGAGGTTGCCTGTCCTGTCGACCAACAAGAAAATTTAGAATCATCCTTATGCAACACTGAAACAGCGGCACTCATATCCAGAAGTAGTTCAAGCTGGCGGTGCCCAACCAGTGCTTCTATACATGGGCATCTGGAGTCATCGGTAACTAGAGAAATGAGGATTTAAACCAGGGTCTGACACTGTCAGTACACTGTCTCACGATTTTGCAAGGTGTCATAGAGGCTAGGCTCCCATCTCTTGGAGCATCTGTCCTGCTTCAGAATATAGGGATTTTGGCTGCCCAACCTCAATGGAATCCTGTCCCACATAGCAAGCAAGCTGAGCCCCAGAGATGGCTACCATGACCTTCGTTGGCTGTGATGTAACTGATTCAATCTTGGACTTATATTCCCAAAGTTGATTGACTCTGGCCAATAAATCCTTGTATGAGGATCCGGACTGCTGTTTTCATCCATTATTTCCTTTCGCATCTGACTGGTTCCACTTCGGTCAATTTTTCTGTTTGTTGTTGTATCCTTCCTGCTTTTAGTAAGAGAGTTTGTCTTTCTGGGAGTGTTCTGATCTCTCTTCCACCATGTACTTAGTGGATGAATCTGCATTGCTTTGCACTGTGGCTACCTTGAGCTTAAAGTCTGAACTGAGGTCCCTTGTGTGGCCCTAGTACACCCACTCCACCCACTCCATGATCTCATGAAGGCTATCCCGTCTAGGGAGTACAGTGGCTTCCATATTTTCTCAGAGTGCCGTCTGGAGGCTTTTCAAAGAACAAGCATTTGTACTCTATTGACTCCTTGTCTGGATGTTTGCCAGCAAAATCTTTGGCAGAGCTGCATGTAAGCCACAAGTGTCTCTCATATTGGGCTGAGATTTCTTTGATGTGCTGCTTCACCTGGGTTGCTAGTAGTATGCTGACCATGTTGGGGTTGTTCACTGCCAAGAGGTAAGCTGTGACTCTGTCAAACAGGGCTCTGACATCATTAGGTATGCCTTCCGAAAACTTCACCCACAATGTGGGGTCCACGGTTTGTTTTAGAACCTATACGTAATACTAGACTGTAAGGCTGAGCATTTGGCAGTGGTTCTGCACTTTTTCGAAATGACAGCAATGGTTGTCGCCAGGAGCCATGTGGCCTATTTTGTCCACAATGTTCTGGATGGCTTGTATGGAATGCTGGACACCTGGGCCTGGTGTCTGTGCAACAATGGTCTTGGTGACTGCCTCGGCTAAAGCATTGGCCACGCCCTAAAGGAGCATCTGTTGCCCCACCTGCTTCTTTAACATGTCACTGACTGCTTGTTTCAGCAGTCTGGCCTGAACATTGGAGATCTCAGCTTTTAAGATCGCAATCTGAATTAGGCTTTCCACCTCTTCCTTATCTTTTTTGTTCAAGGCGGCTACTGGTGGGTGAAGCCTCAACCCTCCGGAGTCCCACTGGGGGCCATTGTCATCACTGTCATCATCCTCCAATGATGAGAATGCGATAGATGGGGCATAGCTTTCACACGTCCTCTCAATATTGCCAACTGCTGATGTAACTTCATCATCTTAATTCAACACATCGAAGGGTCCACACTGCCTTTAAACTGTCCCTTACTAACATACGAACATATGAAAACATCAGCAGATACAGGCCTCATGCTTTATTGAGTCTGCTTGATTGTGCAGCTAGCTCCTCACCTTGTAGCTGCCATACCCACCCCTCCCCTCTTCATAAATACCCCCCCTGTCCTATCCCCTCTTAAAGCTGTCCACCATGCTACAGGCTACTACTTCCTCAGGCAGGGTATTCCATTTGTCAACCACCCTCTGTATGAAATACTATCTCCTGGCATCCCTCCTGAATCCCCCCCCCAATCTCGGCTGGTGCCCCCTCAAGACCCTGCCCCTTCTGATCTGGAAAATCCCTTCTATGCTAGTCTTATTTATCCCCTTTAGGTATTTAAAGGTTTCGCTCATGTTCCCCCATATCCCTCCTCTCCACCAGGGAATACATGTTCAGCTCACCCAACTTCTCCTCATAGGAGTGTCCCTCTAGTCCCTGGATCATCTTTGTCACCTTACACTGTACACCCTCCAGCAATCTAATCTCCTTCTTCAAGAATGGGCCCCAGAACTGCACAAAGTATTCCAGGTGCGGCCTGACCAGTGACCTGTAGAGGGGCAGAATCACCTCCCTATTTCTAGAGGAGATTCCCCTTGCTATGCACCCCAGCATCCTGTTGGCTTTTGCTGCCGCATTCCTGTATTGAGACGAGTTGTTCATACTCCCCACTGTGAGCACCCCTAGATCCTTCTCCTCCTTGGTGCAATCCAGCTGTAACCCCCCCAGCTGAGAGCTCCTCCCCCAGTTCTTAGCACCAAAGTGCAATACCTTGCACTTTTAGGCATTAAACCCTAACTGCCATGCCTCCGACCACTCCTGTAGCTTGGTCAGATCCTCCTGCAGCCCCCTCCATCCTTTGATGTTATCTGCCACTGCCCCCATCTTTGTGTCATCCATGAAGAGACTGATCTTACTTCAGACCCCGTGGGAGATATCAACAATGAAATTCCTGAACAACACTAGTCCCAACACTGATCCCTGCAGCACTCCACTCATCACATCCCTCAGAGATGACAGTTCCCCCACCACAACCACCCTTTGCTGCCTACTCTTCAGTCAATTGGTGATCCAGTTCACCATCTTTATTCCCACCCCTATATATTCCAGCTTCCCTCCCCCAGCCTCCCATGTGGCACAGAATCAAAGGCCTTTCTGAAACCCAAATACAGGACATTCACCACATGACTCTTGTCCAGTTCCCTTGTCTTCCAGTTGTAGTACTCAATCAGGTATGTCTGGCAGGATTTTCCCAAGACAAACCCATGCTGCTGACCATCCTGGATACCACTGTCCTCCAAAAAGGTCACCAGCCTCTCTTTTAGGACTGTCTCTATCAGTTTTCCTACAATTGATGTGAGGCTCACTGGTCGGTAGTTGCCCGGTTTATCCTTGTGAATGGGCACCACATGGGCCATTCTTCTATCCAGTGGTACACATCCTGTGTCCAAGGAGGTATTGAACAAGTTAGCCAATGGTCCAACAGGATCTTAGCTAGTTGCTTAAGTACCCTAGCATAAATGCCGTCTGAACCAAGTGCATTATCCCCCCTCAGTGCCCTCAATCCTTCCAGCACCCTATCCTCTGTGATTCCTGTATCAGTCACCTCTTCCACCCCACCCCTCTCCTCCCAGGTGGTGCCTTCCCCCCTTTCTCCTTCAAGAACACAGAGTAGAAGTAATCATTTAGTGCCTCTGCCTGGTCCTTCCCCCCTCCTCCCAGCCCCGATTCAATCACTATTTGATCTTTGTTTTTGCGCCTTTCACTGATGTATCTGAAGAAGTCCTTCTCTTCGTTCTTAATGCTCTGCACCAGTCTCAGCTCCCTGGAAGCCTTGGTCCCTCTGACCAGCCTGGCAACCTCCCAGGACTTATTCATATACATCTTCCTGTTGTCCTCCCCATCTGATTTCTTGAGTCTCTGAAATGCCTTTTTTTGGCCCTCACCCCCTCCATGACCTCCTGCATCAGACAGCTGTGTTTTTTTTTGCCCTCCCCTTCTTACTTCTTGTTCTTGTACATGTCCCAGTCACCTCCACCAGCCATTTCTTAATGATATCCCATTTCTGGCTAGCATCCATGCATGACTGAATACCCACCAGATGCTTGTCCATAATATCCCCCATCCTTTTAAAATCCACCCCTTAAATTCAATCACCCTGGTACTTGTACCTCCTAATTCCCTGCCCATATTGAGTGTGAACCATACCGTATGGTGGTCACTCCCAGCCAGAGGGTCCTCCACCTTCAGATCCCTTACAGCCTCCCCATTTGACAGGACAAGGTCTAGAGTCCTATCCAATCTAGCAGGCTCCCAGACTACCTGCACCAGGAAGCTGTCCTCGAATGCCTCTAATATGATCTGCTCCTTTGCACTTGTGGTATTTTGGGTTCTCCACTCGACCCCCGGCAGGTTGAAGTCTCTCACCACCACAGTGTTCCCTTTCCTACAGACCATTCTGATTTGCTTGGCTAACTCCCTATGAAGGTCATCCCCTTGGGCTGGTGTCCTGTTCACCACAACCATCCTTAATGTCCTGCTTCTTGAGTCTTGGAACAGCATCCATAGGGCATCCATTCTGCTTTCCTCCCCCTCCTCCCTTATGCTTCCTTTCCCCTCCTGTACATATATTGCCATGGCCCTCTTCCCCTTTTCCCTGTCCTGTCAAATCCCATTCTTGGTACTGGGGGGCCCACATTTCTGTGATGGCCACAATATCCATCCTCCCTATTGCCAAGAGTGTCTGTAATTCTGCTGATTTATTACCAAGGCTTCTTGCATTCAATAAGACCACCCTCCAACCTGATCCTGCCCCTCCCTTCTCTGGGATACCCCCCTCTTAATCCCCACATGCCACTGCTCCAAGTACCTCCCTGCTAGCCTGGGTGGTAAGCTCATTTGGCTCCCCTCTCTGGGATCCATGCCTGCCATCTGTCCACTCACCACCCCCCTACCAAGTTTAAATCCACCTTCATAGCTATGTAATCTCCTAACCTCTGCTTTAATACCTCCTTCCCCTCCTCATTCAAATGTAGCCTATCCACTGCATACAGTTCATTGTTGCCCCAGAGTCTGTCCCAGCCCTCTACCAACCCATATCCCCTAGAATGACACCATTCCCTCAGCCAGGTGTTGAACTCCCCAATCCTTACTTTCCTCACTATGCTAGTGCAGTGTACTGGGAGTACCTCTCTGAAGGCCACTGATCCCCCCAGTTCCCCATACAGTTTGCCCAGATCTTTGAACCTTTCCCTCATTACTTCCTCCATCTCCCTGCCAGGTCATTCGTACCCACATGCACCACGAAATCTGGTTTCTTCCTACCCATCCTAGCACACTTACAAGTTGATTGCCCCACCTTGCCTGCAGTTAAGCCAGGTATGGACTTCACTCAGATGCAACTATGTCATTCTCCCTTGCTGCCCCGTCTTATCCCTTTCAGTATTGAATCCCCCAGCACTAATACCCCTCCCTCTCCAACCCTCATTCCCCCTTCACCCTTTTACCTTGGTGACTACCGCTAGATTCCACCTCAGTTGAAACCCTCCCATTCCCTCCAATGGATCCCCCACCCAAGACCTATCTCTGCTCCCCCTCAATGCTCCCTCACACTTATCCCCTCCTCCCCTTCCACCATGTGCTCCCCTCCCCAAGTCCTTCCTGTTCACCTCTATAGCCTTACTCCTCCCTGGTTTACCCCTGATTCCTTCTTCTACTCTTCCAGCTGTGCCCCTCCCCCTTACCACTCCCACCATCCTCCACCAGACTCCCGTCCCCACTGCCATCCTCTTGCTTCCCCCTACCAACTCCCTTTTGGAGATCCCTCACCTTCCCTCCAGTGTTTCCAGCACTGCAAATCTATTACCTGGCCTCTCTGCCATGCTGGGTATGGGCTCCCCCTTCCTGACCCTACCACCCCTGTGGTGCTGGGTGTGGTCTCCCACCTCCTGCCCCCCTTTCGTGCTTTGCCACCCATTTGTATTGCCCCAACCCCCTTCCCCATTCCCAAAACATTGTTCCACCCATGTGGTGTCCTCCTGTTGCTCTCTGCCCCGGCAACCCTCCCCACTCCGCCCCAACTGCCTTAACTCTCTACCAAGCCACTGCACTTCATCACTGAGTCTCCACAGCCTGTCACAGATTGGGCACCCTTCTAGCTTCCACAATACATTTGTAACCCCCCCACCAGCCCCCATTCTATAACTAGCAGGGCTGCTCCTCTCACCACAGATGTCTAGGGGCAAACAAGGAGGGGGAGTTATATAAGTGAATACAGATTTGGAAAACAGAGAAATGGCCACCATTAGGCTAGGTGACCTGATTGTTACACTAGAACAGTCAAATCCAAGTGTGGCTATGTGGCACACACCTGGGGGGATCAATTACCATGGCCAGCAACCCAGGTCCCTGAGAGAAAACGTTTGCTCACAACTATGCTAGGTTTGCACTTCTGGACAGAGGCACCCAAGTAAATCCAGACAAGGAAGCAATAACAATACTATCCAAACCAGGATGGGATTCTAGAGTGTGGCATTTACTTATGTAACAAAGTAGGAATAATCACAAAGCGAAGATGGACCCCCACAGGGCTACACATACTGGTATTGCAGATTATTGAGGTACAGAAATTCCTGACATTCCCATTTAGCATAGGCTGAAGCAACACAAAACAGCAAGTACCCTGGTTCTGAAATGGAGATTGGTACACACAGCCAGACACAGTACATTTCCCATCAACTAGGCACACATGGCCAGTACTAGGACACTTTCCCATATTTCATGAGGAATGAAGGTGGTACACATGACCACAAAAATGTTTCTAAGCAGGCCAGTCATTTTAAAGATCTCAATGTGGATGTGTCAAAAACAGCTGGACTTGGCGTTGTCCCTTTGGTGTGTAGGAATACCCATGTGATACTTCATCAAAATCTCTCTGTAGAAAATGATCGAGTCAATAGTGCCATGGGTCATATTGTAAACTTTAAATTTAAATTTCAGAAAGTATTTGTAGAACACATGCTTATGTAATTTGATTCTATTGACACACCACAGATCAAGACAATTTCAATGAATATTTAGTTGATTTGAGCTGTTTATGTCATGAGACTACTGTTCCCTTTAGCTGTTGCTTATGCAGTATCCATTCATAAGCCACAAGGCTTGACTTTTGATACTGTCCTCATTGACATTGGAAAGGAAGACTTCAAACCCAGCATGAGTCATGTAGCTCTGTCTTAAGTGTGTACTCTAGATTGACTATATCTCATTCAGCTTGATAAATCTAAAATCAGAACTGAAAGAATGTGTGTTTTGGAGTACAATCATCTGAGAAGTCTCTATCAGCATGATTTGCCAATGATTCCATTGTATCCTGACACAGTAACCCGATGATCTTTTGTTCAATTGGCACTATTTGTTTAATTTACTTTATCTGCTTCAATTTTCTCTTGATATGTTTATTGTAACTGGCTGTACAATGTATATGACTAGGTTTAATCTTGATTGTTGACCGATATGATTTGAACTCATAGGGTCAGACTGTGTTCAATATTGTTATGTTTTGTGCCCCATCATTCCTATACACTGTAAAATTTTTCAGCTGCCTTGATTGTCCACTGTCTTGTAACCTCCCAGGTCATGCCTGAAAATAGTCAATTTATTGTCTAATGTGCCTACCCAGTTAACAAAAACTAAATAAATAAACTGCCAAAAATGTTTCTGACAAGAATGTTCCAAGACCAAGTATAATTTCTGTCACAATGACCAGAGTTAGGACTGATACATTTGCTACTGTACAGATGTCCGGAGAAATGTTAGCATCAGTGTTAGCAGTTCTGGCACCAGCAAATGAAATTACTATTGGGGTCAACTGTTATGCCAATAGTATTGTTCAAGTGTTTCTGCCTCTTGATCCTGTGGTGCAAGTCATCAGTCAAGTTCAGAATAAAATGGTGGTGAATGCTTTTTTATGTCTGGTATCTTTAGTGACTGCTCAGAGGGACCAAATTCACAGTTGAATTGATTTGTGCATGGCTGTGTCAACACACACATATTATGTTTCCCACCAATCAACACGGTGCACTGAAGTTCTTTTCAGCTTTGATTAACACAATGGACATTGAAGGAATACAAATTCAAATATTTGTTTCAGATGGATTTCTCAAAGAAATACTGTTTCCAACAGTGTAACACAACTGTGGGCAGACGTTATAATGAAACATTGCTGGGTTTACCTGTTCCTAAGATGGCAAGTGTAGCATTCCCAAATTTATTTGGCAATGTTGTTATAGAACAACCTTGTGGAACTTGTAGAGATTTGTTGAAGAAAACTGTTGATTTGGAATAGTGCTCTAAGTATTTCATTATTATGCTCCACTGTTTTGATTCTCAGAATAAGAAAATAGATACAGGCATTTCAAAATTCAAATCTGGTGATGTCTATTTTTCTGGTTTTAAATTTGTAGCCTATGCATGGATCTTTCTCCCTAGCCCATTCAGTAATTCTGGCTATTATATTGCATGGCTGTGTGAAACACTGGCTTGGATTGAGTGTAATGATTATGTTATCACATTCAAACAGTGACTGCTATAAAATTTGAAAAATGCCTACATTCTGATTTTAGAATTAAAAAGAACATAAAGGATCAAGTAATATGATTCCACACCCAAATTAAAAAGTGTAAAGTATACAATAATAAGATTCCAGACCTGTACATAAAAATAATACATTTAAAAAGTTGCATATATTTTGTAAAGAGCGGGTTCACATATACAATTTACATGCGATAGGAACACATCATTTTATATTATTTCATTATTTTACCTAAAATAGTTTAAAATTTCCCAGTTAACATCGTTCAAGGAATTTGTAGCTTCTTATACCATTGAAGCAAGCTTTATCCAAGGTGCTGGATTTGTATTTGAACCACATTACTTTGAAAATGATTTCTATACCAAAAAAAAATAGGCTTTAATTTATGTTATTGATTTCTTGTACATTGTTTTATTAATGCTTGTGCATTTTTAGGGACAAATTTTGTAATGTACAATAAGTATATTTGTATGAAAAGGTTTTTGATTTTACTGTTTGATATGCATAAATAAAGCTTTTAAAAGTTTGTAATGTAAAAGCAAGTTTACCTTAGGTAGTAATTAAATGCAATGGACTTTTTGTACAGGTGTTATGTCAATTCTTTTTAGTCTGCCTTTCAAATGTATTTATGTGTAAATATTGACAGTATTTATTGGTGTCTTTGATAACTGGGTAAGTGCACTGGTCCAGGGGACTATTTTCAGGCATCACCCAGGCCAAGAGGCAAATGGAACAAAATACATGATATACACAGTGGTAATATAACACAATAAAAATAAATGTGGTGGTAAAGGCTTCAGAAAAATAATTATACTATAAAACAACAGGATAAGTTATGTATACCAGAGATACAGGAAATAAGTACATCATAAGTGGGAATAATAAATACAAGGCAGCCATGTAGAGTACATTAATTAGCATGGTAGACCCAGCTTACCCACCCCCACCAGCCAAGTTGGCTAGGCTGATTGCCATGATGGCAGTGAAGAAGGGAGGAAAAGAATAGGGTAACTAAGGGAGTCAAGGAGGTATGGAGGATTGCCTTTGAGGTGAAAGGGGTAACTTAGGGTATTCAAGAAGGTAGGGGGGATTACCTGTGAGGACAGATACAGCAGTGTTTGGCAAGTAGCCAGGATTTGAGGTTTTGCTTGAAGGCTGTGTGGGTGTTGGAGAATCTAAGGGGTGTGAGGATCCCATTCCAGAAAGTGGGGGCAGCTACTGATAGGGCATCCCCTCCGATTTTGGTCTTCAAGTGTGGTACCTCAAGAGGAGAAATGGTGGAGGAGCAGAGGCACCTGGGCATGGTACAGAGCTTGCAGAGATTGGAGAGAGGAGAAACAGGATTGTGCCTTATGATGGTGTCCACAAAGCAGCCTAGGATAAATTCAAAGTGACATTGTAGTGACAGCCAGCTGAGGGAGTGGTAAAGGTCACAGTGATGTGGGGTGAAAGGGGCGGACAGTGCAAAGTGACAAGGGCTGTTGTAGGCTGATGCGAGTCTATTACAGAGGGTGGCAGAGACCCAAGAGTATATAGGAGAACAGTAGTCCAGTATGGGGAGGAGATTTCGTCTGACTGTGGCCATGCGAGCCTCATTGGACAGGTATGGTTTTATGTGGTAAACACCCTCAAGTTTCTGGTTAATCTTGCATATGATGGTGTTGGTGTGGTCAGTGAAGGAAAGAGTGAGGTCAAGAGTAAACCCCAGATATTTAAATGAGTGGACATTTTCCGGGGGACCATCAGGCTAGAGGATAAGAAGTTGTGAATTATCAGTGGAGGATTTGGTCAGAAGTGGTCTAGATGCATATAGCATGGCCTTATTTTTTTGGCATTGACAATTAGTCAGTTGGAGAAAAAACAGCTATGGGAAGCACTGTGGTTCTGGGTAAGGACCGAGAATATTAGAGGAAGAGATTTGTCACTATGGAAGATGACTAGGTCATCAGCAGAAAGGAGAGTGCTGCAGTTAAAACAGTCAGAAGGGAATGTATTGACAAAGATAGAGAACAGCAGGGGGTCCAGTATGGACCCTTGGGGAGCTCCAGTGGATATGGATATGGCAGGGGAAGTGACAGAGGTGATACAGACTGATTAGGAGTGGTTGGAGAGGTAGCACTGAAACCATTTGGTGGTTTCTGTGGAGCATCTGAGGGTTTGCAGTTTAGAGAGGAGGAGGGTGTGGTTAACCATATTGAAGGCTTTCAACAGGTTGATAAGGACTGCACCTGTCAAACAGCCACAATCCATGTTGGAGAGGATGTGATTGGTGAACAGAGCCAGAGCCGTAGCAGTACTGTGATGCTTACTTAATGAACATGTATATTTATAGTACTGTACATTTTTTATTAAGTTTAATATGGTGTACAGATGCGTTCAATTAATTGTTCTTCTAATGTTATATATTTTATGTTTGAAATATAGTATCAGAAGTAGTTTTCTTTTATTTAATTTAGTTTGAATAGTAAACATTTATTAAATCTGGGGGGTGGAGCCTGCCAGCAAGATGGTATGTCTGTAATTTTGTCTGCTTCCCACATCAAGGGGGCTTAACAGTGACCATTTCCACTACCAGTGCATAATCAGAACAATCAGAATCATTAAATAAATAGGGGAATACCTCAGCTGCATTTTGGTACCATCATTGTCCTGATTGGCTGTGGTAAACGAACTCTGGCTGCTGTTGAAGCTCCGACAGTGCCACGAGGCATTGACCTGACCAGTGAGCTCAAGTTTCGATACCCAGAGGAAAGCTCCAGCACTGTCATTCCACTCACTACCAGTCATGGCGTCAGCCCGGGGAACCAAGATCACATCACCAGCTGCAATTTGTTGCTCTGACAGGGAGGCATTGGACATTATGGCTAAGTTAGACAAAATACTTTTGGACACTGTTGATCTAAAATTGGCCCATAAAACAAACTTGAACTTGGCTGCCTTGGCATCTTGGGTCACGTCCACTGAACAGACAGTACGCAGTCATGAAGTACTTTTGCAGACACACTCAGGAGCTCTGCAAGACCACCACCAAAAAATCAAATACCTACTGAATAAAGTAGATAATATGGAGAACAGGGCCAGGAGGAAGAATCTTCAGAGGGGGCAGAAGGCAGGGACACATACACTATCCTCAGAGTTTTCCTGCCCGAGCTGATACAAGGCAATAACTGTGGGGCTCCAGAAATTGAAAGGGCTGGCCCCCACCCTTAGCAAGGAGAATGAGCCTGACCCATCTTATGTAAATTTTTGAGATATCCAGAAAATGAATACTACTTGAAATGTGCCAGGGAGCAGGGGTCCTTTCTCTGGCATAGCAAGCAAATTCAGCTCTATCAGGACTTCTTGTAGGACTTATCTAACAGACAATGCACTTTTGCAGATGTTAAACAGCAGTTTTAGAAATGGAATATTCAAACATCCCTGAGATACCCAGTGATTTTGCGGATTCTATAGCAGGATGAATATTTTATCATTTGACAGCCCTGCAGCAGCAGAGAGATTCCTGCAGAACTCTTACTATGGTTCTGACTTGCCTGCTGCAAACAGCTGTTCTCCATGCGGTGCCTCCACTGGCAAGATGGAGGTGAGCCAAGAAGTCACACATCAGCTCCTGACTGCCAGCACTCAGGGCCCTGACACTGAACCCACATGGCAACATGTACCTACAGTTTGCCCTAAAAAGAAATCATCAGCCATGGGGAAATCGCTAGCCAGACGTGAATACTCTAGGAGCTCCCAAAGAAAATCTGCTCCATCTGACATTACCAACTGTTGTCCGGGGACACCCCAATTAAACTGGAGAACAGGCATGAGCCTTTAAGGGATCTAATACCGTCACCTCTAGTTCTGCCTTCACACTCCCCTCCTCTCGTGAAGACGTCACATGGGGGTGACAGTAGACTCAGGAGAATGGTCCCCCTTTGCCAGGAGACTGGGCTGACTGTGAGCAGTCTGTGGGTGAGCTACCCAAAGATTCTCTTGAACATCTGGAGGCCTTGCTTAATGCCTCAGAGGACATTGCACCCTTGGATTGAATACCATAAGGTGCATACAAGTTCCAGCAATGGGAGTTGCTACTGCAAGCTGTTGCCATCACTTGGTCCTCACAACACATGAGGGCATATTGTCAGTATTTGTTTCCTTGCTGGCATAAATTGCACTGCTAAGGTTCAGGATTTATTCTCTGTCATTCTGATTTTCCCCTCCAGCGAGAGGAGGAACCTTACACGTCGGGGAGATAAAGTTCCTTGAGACTTCAGTTTCTTGGCCATTGCCTTTGTATGATATGGAGCACAAGTTTCAAATGGGTAATTTTCCTGGTTTGAATTACTGTTAGACCTGTCATTGTTGAGCCAAAGGTTTTTATTACATGTTGTTATACTGTTTACTGTTTACTCACGTTTCAAATACGAATATAAGAAATTTGCCAGCAGATAAAGGCCTAGAGGTCTATCAAGTCTGCTCGAATGTGCAGCTAGCACCCCTTATTCTGCAGCTGCCCCTTCCTTCCACCCTTCCCCTTCATTAACCCTCCCCCTTGTCCTGTCCCATCCCCTTTTGAAGCAGTCCACTGTTCTACTGGATACCACTGCTGCAGGTAACGCATTCCACCCAGCCACCACCTTCTCTGTAAAAAAGTGTCTCCTCATCTCCCTCCTGAACCTTCCTCCCTCCAGTCTCATATCATGACCCCTGGTGGCCCTCCCCTCCCTTACTTTGAACAGCCCCTCTGTACCCATCTTGTTTATTCCTTTCATGTATTTAAAGGTTTCAATCATGTCACCCCTGTCCCTCCTCTCCTCCAGTGAGTACATGTTCAACTCCTTCAACCTCCTTTCTTATGATAAGTCCCCCAGCCCCTTGATCATCTTTGTTGCTCTGCACTGCACCCCTTCCAGTAACTTAATGTCCCTCTTCAGATATGGGCGCCAGTACTGCACACAGTACTCCAGGTGTGGTCTAACTAATGCCCTATACAGTGGCAGAATCACCTCCTCCCTCCTCCAGGATATACCCCTTGCAATAGAACTCAGCATTTTGTTGGCCTGCAGCTGCCTTCCTACATTGTGCCAAGTTGTTCATTGACCCTGTAAAGAGCACACCCAGATCCTTCTCCTCCTCTGTCTGGGCTAGCTGCACTTCCCCCAGCTGGTAACTCCTCCTTGGGTTCTTCATCCCAAAATGCAGCACCTTGCACTTTTTGGCATTAAACCCCAGTTGCCAAGTGTCTGACCAGGTTTCAAGCTTTGTCAGATCATCCTGCAACCCCTGCCATCCCCCTAGGTCATCCACCACCATGCCTACCTTGGTATCATCAGCAAACAGACTGATCTTGCTCTTGATGTCCCATGATATGTCTGCAATAAACATCCCAAACAACACTGGTCCCAACACCGAGCCCTGTGGAACACCGCTCATCACTGCCTTTGGGTGTGTGAGAGCTCCCCACCCACCACCACCCTCTGTTGCCTTCCCTGAAGCCAGTTTCCTATCCATCTCACCAGCTTTGCACCTGCCTCTGTGCCTACTAACTTCCTTCACAGCCTTCCATGCGGCACCGAGTCGAATGCCTTACTGAAGTCCAGATACAGGACATCCACTGCATGGCCCCTGTCCAGTTGCCTAGTTACCCAGTCATAGAACTCGATCAGGTTGGTTTGGCAGGATCTGCCACATATGAAGCCATGCTGTCTGCTGTCCTGTAGTTCTTTGGCCTCTAGGAGGGCCACCAGTCTCTCCTTCAGGATAGTCTCCATTAGCTTACCCACGATGGATGTGAGGCTCACTAGTCTGTAGTTTCCCGGTTCATCCTTGGGGCCATTCTTGTGGAGGGGCACCACATGAGCCATCCTCCAGTCCTGAGGTTTTAAATACAGGTCCAATGCTATTCCCTTCAGTTAGGATTGCAATAACTGTTGCACTTTTTCAGATGAAGCTATACAAAGGTAAGGTTGGGGGCAATAGTACTATAAATACAACTGATATCCTCCACCTACATTGGGTACCTTGGAGAGCAGCATGATGGCACTTCACCTATGTCCAAACACCAAGGATGGACCCAGGTCTCCCCAACCCCTCCCCTTTCCTTCCCTTGTATAGTAAAGTGTGACCTATTGTTAATACTACGAGGGTTCGGACTGACCACTAAGACTGGTCTGGATGGGAGAGAGGTCTGTAGAGGGAGCATAACTTACCCCCACCTCCAAACCCCCTGACATGGGTGCTGAAGCCCTATCACAGGACAGTTTCTCCACAGAAGTTGTTGCTTGTGTCTTCTCCACCAGAGAAGGGTCTTGGGAGCATGGGGCCTGACAATGTAGAGCCGGGCTCACATACCAGAACTCTGTCTCCAATAGGACTGAAACGTGTCTTACCCCTGGCTCGTACCACCCTATTGCCTGACTGTACAAGTTCTGCCCCTCTCATAAAAGTAAAACCACACTCAAGATTATAAAAAAAGAAGGACATAGGAAAGATTGCCCATTATGTGACTCTAGACAGATAACTGAGGATGGGAGCTGCTACAATAGTGGGTGGATCTCATTGGCCCAGCTACTATTATTCAGGAACTCTGCATTGTGTGGTTGATGACCCAAATCCAAACAGCCCAAGGGAGGTTTAGGTTAGGAACAAGAACTTTGAATAAATCTTGCAACAAGGGGAATGATAATCACACAAGAGGAGAAAGGAGATCACATTCACCCTTAATACCCATGTATAATATCTTCGACTCTACAACCCTTGATAATGGATAGATTGAAAGATGTTATTCTGACATCTTGGAATGTGAGGGGTCTAAATTCCCCAATCAAAATAAAAAGTATTTTAACCAGACTTCAAAAACTTAATTGTCAAATAGCATTTTTACAGGAGACTAAATTGACCCAGCAGGAAGCTAAGGAACTGGTGAGGGAATGAGTGGGAAGAAAAATCCATAGCACCTCAGGCACAACAAAAAGCGGAGTATCCATCCTTATAATATATACCTCAAATGGGAGATTCTGCACCAGGAGGCAGATAAAGATGGGAGATGGGTTCTAGTAAAACTGGCCAGTCCAATGGGCCCAGTGTTATTGGTAAACATTTACGCCCCCAATGAGGACATGCCCGACATTTTTAATATAGTTTCCCAAAAAATACTGAACCAGTCTCAGGATTACCCTGGTATCATACTGAGAGGACCCCAACTTGGCACTAGAATGCCTATTGGACAGGTCAAATTCCAAACAAGAACCTCACACTCACTTCCTCAAAGCTTTACAAGAACTGCTTTCCTTACACCAGCCAGCAGATACCTGGAGGTTGCAACACCCCACAGCTAGGCACTATAAATATTTTTTGGCAGACAAAGCAATGGCTAGTCAGCTTGATTATTGGTTTACCTCAGAAGGTATATCAAGGGCAGTAAACAATGTGTATATTTCCCCTTTCTGCCTCTCCAATCATGCCCCAGTACTGCTAATTCTAGCTGTAGACCATGCCACCAAAAAGACACCAGACTCACGGAGGCTGGACCCCCTGCTACTGCAGGATGAAGAATTTAGAACACAAGCCAAGGCCGAGACTCGATCCTTTTTTCAGCTAAACCCACCTGGTTTTTCCTCAGTAGCAAAAATATGGGAGACCTATAAGGCCACTCTCAGGGGCCAAATTATTAGCTATGCTACTCATGGGATAAAGCAGAGAGAGCAGGAAGTCGAGCAGCTAGAAGCCCAACTGATAGAAAAGGGGGCAGAATATAAAACAGACTCTGGTAGACTCCGTTGTTGGGTCCTGGTCTTAGAACTGTCTAGTATCAGAATCAGGCTGAATACTTTAGCCACCAGGAAGGCTGAATTACAGATTAGCCACACCCAGCACAAATATTAGGCAGAAGGAGAAAAGTCAGGGAAACTCCTGGCCTATAGGTTCAAAAAACGACAGGCCAACAGACATATTCAATGGCTAAGAACAGAGGGGAACAAGATAGTATATACCCAACAGGAAATCAATGAAACTATGGCTCACTTCTACCAACACTTGTATAAATCACACACAAACTAGGACGGATCAAGGTTTCTTGATTTCATGGAGCCTGTAGCCCTTGCCTCCCTGTCCAACTCACAAAAACAAGAATTAGACAAACCCCTCACAACCCAAGAATTAAGGCAGGCCATTCTAAGAATGGCACCTCATAAGGTCTCCAGTGGTGATGGATATCCGGTTGACTCCTACAAATTGGTACATCAGGAAGTAACACCCTCCATTCTAGCAATGTTGCAGAAAGCACACTCAGTGGGCGAATTACGCCCCTCTCTAAGAGAAGCTATAATTATCATCCTACCAAAAGAGGGTAAGGTTCACACTATAACAGGAAATGACAGACTCATCTCCCTCGTAAATGCCAATATTAAGATCCTGGCAAAAACACTGGCAACTAGAATGGAACATATCATACCAGACATAGTACACCACTCCCAGGTCGGCTTTATTAAAGGGAGACATAGTTCAGACTATGTTAGAGCTCTAGTATCACTGATGCGGGTGGTGGCAGGTCTCCCAACTCCAGCAGCATTTGCCATGATAGATTTATAAAAAACGCCTTTGATTCTGTGGAGTTGAGTACCTGTACACTGTCCTGCATCAATTTAAACTGTTTAATATGCGTAGCTGCACCTGTCTATAATTGAGGCATAGCTCTCTGTGCCCTGACAATGCCCGCTGGGTGGCACCTACATCACACCTCTTTTAAATCCTCACCCACTGCTGTTGGAACTGCTATTATCCTGCTGCTTGCTCTTTCCATCATGCAGGAATGTGCCATTGTAACCAAAATGGCTTATCTGTTTATCTGTTGTAATCACATATGTTTACTAACTATGTAACCCATTTTGCTGTAACCAAAACTCTGTTATGTACTTGTCCTCAATGTGATGAGGTACCTTTGGAAATGAGCCTCTGGCTCAAAGGTTGTAAACCGATGTATGAATAAACAAATAAAAATAAATAAATAAATATAGGGCCATACTTCTCCTCATGCATCTGTGTAATGTGCCAAAGTCAGAGAGTACCCAGTATTCCTCAGTTTCCCCCAGTATACACTGTAAGGTGCCCTGGGCATCCTGTACATAGAAAATAATAGAGATTTTATGCAAGCCTGCAGCAACAATGGCTTGGATGGAATGCCGTGCTGAACAGCTCATGCACAGCATTCCACCATAACCATTCTGGAACTAGAAGCTTTATTTTAAAAAGTTTTTTAACAGTTTTTTCCATGTGTATTCCTGGGTAGCTGTTGAGGAGGGAGGACACAGCAAGTTTAGGGCAAAGGAAAGAGCCTTACAGGTTGTTGAAGCCGTCCCCAGGAACTTTACTGTGCTCCTGCTCTGCCTCCGGCATCTGAAGACTGCCCCAGAAGAAGTGTGACGTGGTCAGAGGTGCCATCAGGGCACCACAAGAAGAAAAGTGCATCCGGTGCGATCATAGGGCTCTGTGCCCTGCAGTTTATTTATTTTTGCCCCTATTCTTAATTTAAAAGTAATTAAAAGTAATTCTGCGCCACCGTCGGCGGCTTGCAAGTGCCTCATTGTTGTCCTGCTTGTCGGCCATCTCAGGCCCCCCAGACATCCACCGCGCTGCCTGCAAATGCCCTCCCACTGCCTATATACCTCCCGCCTCCCGATCCAGCCTTTCTACATCCCCTGCTGGTGTGGTGAGTTGGCGGCAGCACCTGCATTGTACTGTCCACCTAAAAAAGCAAAAGACAAATTTTTTTTATTATTTATTTGTGCTTTGTGCAGTAAAGAGAAGTGGCTGAGTGATGCCGGAGGATTCGGGCCAGTAGGACCCAAATTAATGAAGGGGCAGGTGTAGCAATGCCCACAGGGAGGGGCCAAGGAAGTAAGGCCCTTGAGGAGGTCCATAAATATTAATGAAGGGGCGGGATTAGGGGAGGTTACCTACCACATGAGTGAGAGCTCTCAGAGAGCTGCATAAATTTAAAGGGGCCCTGCCATTCCTGGGCAAGCAATAAATTAAAGAGGGCAATTCAGGCCCAATTTAGAGAGGGCATCGGGCCCAGTGTTAGAAAGGGCACCAGGCCCATTTTGGAGAAGGCACAAGGCCCAGTTAAAAGGGCACCAGGCCCAGCATCTAGAGGGCATCAGGCCCAGGTTAGAGAGGGGGCACCAGGACCATAGTTAGAGAGGGCACCAGGCCCAGTGGTACTGAGGGCACCAGGCCCTAGCAGTAAGTAGGGGCCAGGCCTAGGGAGTTAGAGCAAGTCAGCCCAGTAATAGTAAAGGGCTACCCAGCCTAGCCAGTTAGGGCAAGCCAGCCCAGTAGTAGTAAAGGGCTACCTCGGCCTAGCCAGTTAGGGCAAGCCAACCCAGTAGTAGTAAAGGGCTACCCGGCCTAGCCAGTTAGGGCAAGCCAGCCCAGCAGTAGTAAAGGGCTACCCCAGCCTAGCCAGTTACGACAAGCCAGCCCAGTAGTAGTAAAGGTCTACCCGGCCTAGCCAGTAGGGCAAGCCAGCCCAGTAATAGTAAAGGGCTACCCTGGCCTAGCCAGATAGGACAAGCCAGCCCAGTAGTAGTAAAGGGCTATCCCAGCCTAGGGAGTTAGGGCAAGCCAACCCAGTAGTAGTAAAGGGCTACCCCAGCCTAGCCAGTTAGGGCAAGCCAGCCCAATAGTAATAAAGGGCTACCCCGGCCTAGCCAGTTAAGGCAGCCAGCCTAGTATTACTAAGGGCACGAGGCCCAGCCAAGTGAAGGCACCAGACCCAACAGTAATAAATGAGGGGTACCACAAGGCCCAGGACCTGTAGCTAGTTATTTAGGCTTGCAGCTGTGTTAGGGGCCCAGTGATAAGAGTGACCCCAGATTTAATGGGAGCCTAGCTAGCCACGTAAGCCCTTCTGCATTAAAGCTGCCCGGTCATCCATCTTTGGTATTGCCTTCCTGAGAGCCAATTCCTCACTGTAGTGTTTCCACAGTAACAGGAAAACCCGATTTGCTAGAAGGAACCCCCATTAGAGTTAGGTCCACCGGAGCTAGGGTTAGATTTGTGTGATAAATTGCCTGTATATTTACTGTGGTCCGGACACTGAGACTATATAGTTATTGACCACTACAGCCGAATTGAGACTCTGTTGGCATCTTCCTATGTTATTAGTCATTATACAATGGCAAAATATTTCCTGAACTCTAACTGGTCAGACTGGGACTGTACCCATGATGTTATCCCAGTACAACATCACAGGTCTAGTCCCAGCACCTAGATGACCGCATTAAAAAGAAACCAATCCATGGACCTCCTCAGCAGCAAAACCTGCGTCTAACCCACTGTCAGTGCTTCTGACTCGTGCTCTGAAGCCGTTCCCTTCACATATCACCTCAAAGTTCAAACTGCCCACCCAACAAATCACCTTTTAGTACCCAACACAGAACTTGCAGAAAAATTGTACTTCTGCACCATTTCTTCCCAAGCAGTCGGTTTCAGTGCTCATGGAGACCATGAACTGTTGTGATCGCACATTCACTGATGCCTCTCACTTCCTCAAAGTACAGCAGCTGTCCCCAAGGACTAAAATAACTTTACCTTCAAAAACAGCAAGGTAAACCTCTCCTTTCCTTAAAGAGACACGCAATCTTAAAACCGAAGTGCACATCTACGCTCCTTCTCGAGCCCCTATCACGCAATGCAGCAATATTTAAAAAATCCTCAGCCGTACATGCAAGACTGCAGAACCAGCTCAGTTAAACCTGATGGCAAAAAAAAAGAAAAGAAACAAGTCTGTATGTGTGTGGGGGGGGGGGAATGTTACAGGGAAACAGCAAATGCAGCACCACCACCTACTGAGCAAACAATAGAACTGCACTATTTTTTAATTATGTATTCCTACTCAATGAAAAAATCAGGAATAAAACACATTTAAACTAATTTCCAATCTATTTTTTATTTAATTTTACAAAGGAGCCATTGTATAATAACAATAATGTGCTCCAGGGTGTGTGTTGTGCTGGGATAACGTCACTTCTGGGGTGATTAGTCACACTCGGCCTCCGGCCTCATGCCTAATCACCCCAGGCATGATGTTATCCCAGCACAACACACACCCTGTCATGCATTATTGCTTAACTCATGAACACTATTGAATGTGAGAACTGTTTTGCATTGCTGTGTGCCAGCATTCCGGTGCTGGATAACAATCAGAATCATCAGAATCAGTCTTCAACTGTCTTTGGAATCACTTCACCCCGGTGCCACCCTGTCAGACTTCACCTGTTTTTCCAGAATCATTCTTCAGTGCATCCAAAAGCAGACAACAGTCAACCTGAGAACAGACGTACCGCAGTCACCGCAAAGTTGCATCGTCCCATTTATTATTTTCCTCTCACAGTGTCCCAGCACGGCTTGGCCCAGTGCAGAAGTCTGCCATCCGTTTTCTTGTTTTCACATCCGCAGCAAAGTACCTTTCGACTCGTCAGTGTCAGTTCTCCAAGTGATGCTCGGTTTATTGTTTTAGTGTGTCCCGGCTTGTCCGGCCATGGACTACAAATTGGTCACAGTTCGATGCACATTTTATTGTTTTGGCAAGTGCCTTGGCTGGTCTGACCTTGGAACTCAGAAGACTGACGCACTTTGACTCCCAGAGGTAATGGTTGCCTGTAGTCCAAAAGTGGTCCAGAGGTCCTGATCCAGTGGGACCGTCAGCCAGTGTGTGTCTTCAGTCCAGAGGGAGCGCTTGCCTGGAGTCCAAGAGTGGTCCAGAAGTTCTGATTCTCCCGATCCAGTGTGTTCTTAGGCTTAGAGTATATCTTCAGTCCAGAAGTGTACTGTTGGTTGGTTCTTCTTCCTGTTGATCCCTTTCACTTGGCAATCCAGAAGCGGATTGTGGCCAAGTGGCTTGCATTGCCTGTTCTTTCCGGGCAGTCTAGAAGCAGAATGCAGCTGGATCTGTCATTCCTTTCTGGCAACCCTTGAGAGGTGGGGTGGAGCCGAGGACCCATGGTCTATGAAATCCTCTCTTCATCCTGAGTTTTCCCACCTAGGTTCTGTATTTCATGGAGAAACCAGTGGAGTGTTTTCACATTTCTTTTGATGACAAAGAAAGTTACATGCACCAACTGACGATCATCTATTGCATAGACTCTTCTTGTAGTATTGGAATGACTGTAATACTAAAAACCTAAGTTTTAGGGAGAAGTGCACCTCGGGGTTTAGAAGTATAGTAGAAGTAGATACCTGGAGTACACTGTACAGTTCTGGAGACCTTACCTACATAAGGACATAGACAGGGTAGAGAAGGTTCAGAGGAGGGCAACAAAGATGGTGCATGGATTGCATCACAAGTTCTATGAGGACAGGTTGAAGGAACTGAACATGTACTCCCTGGAGGAGAGGAGGGAGAGCAGGGATATGATAGAGACATACAAGTATCTTACAGGGAGGAACAGGGTGCAGGAATACGCTATTTTTAAGTGAAAATGATGTTCCAGGACTAGAGGGCATGGGATGAAGTTGGAGGGAGAACGATTCAGAGGAAACATGAGGAAGAATTTCTTTACAGAACGGGTGGTGGACAAGTGGAACACCCTGCCAGAAGAAGTGGTGGGGGCTGAAATAATCATGGGATTTAAGAATGCATGGGATAGACATAAAGGAATTCTGGAGGTCAGGGGTTAGGGGCAACAGACTTCTTGGAAAACATAAACTGAACTTACAAGCTCAAATGGGCAGACTGGGTGGGCCATAGGCCCTTATCTGCCGACACTGTCTATGTATCTACGTATCTATGAAGATAAGTAAGACGCTCTTACAGCATAGCTGTTACAGTCAGTTAATCCATTTTTGTATTCTCTGCCATAGAGTTTCCCTCTTATAGGGAGGTAGAAAAATATAAACCAGATGCTCTTACAGCATAGCTGTTACAGCTGATTATTCCACTTGCCTACAGTAAAGTAGTAGCTTGTATGTATATATATGATTGTCCCTCTCTTGTGATCCCACCCGATAATCAGTTGCCAATAAACCAGTTCCTTTTCTCCACTCATGCCTCTTTCCTCTTCATTTTGGTGAAGAATTACAGCACATAGCCAAATAGGAAAAGAACTGCCTTACCACCTGGGTGGGTGTATTGGAATAGCCTGATAGTCATAGCTTGTGGCTCACTTCACTTGGCATTTACTACCATCCAAGCAGCACATTACATCACATAATGCGCCCATCCACCCCTTACCCTTTTCGGCTCACTTCATCCGAACTCTATACAAAGGGCCAATGGACAAGGTAATCACAAACTCCACACTGTCACCCTCCTTTCAGCTTCATAGGGGCACTAGGCAGGGTTGTCCCCTTTCTTCATTGCTTTTGTTTTGGCTATGGAACCCCTGTCTGCCCTATGTGCCCATCCTGAAATCCAGGGCATAAAGGTGGAAACCCAGGAATGCCATGCCAAACTATATGCCGATGACTGCCTAATCCTCACTAGGGACATTCAGGGTAGCCTACCACCCATCCTTAGCACACTGAATAATTTTGAGAAAATCTCAGGTCTTTGAATAACCCTCACTAAATCAGAGGTACTTCCATTGAATTCCCATATCTTTCCTGATATGGTACACTCCTCAAGCCTTGCCTGGGCACCTACTGAAATTAAACATCTGGGTAACAAGGTAACCCTGGATCTGTCCTCCCTGGCTGATAAGAATTACAAATCAGGTCTGGACCCACTTGGCTAAGGATATACAGAGATCGGAGCATCTGCATCTATCCCTGGCAGGGAGAATAGCAATTTTAAAATTGATGTTTGCTCCCAAGGTATACTACCTGATTTCCCACCTCCCCATTTTGCTTCCCAAAGCCTGGGCTCACAAATGTCAGGTACTTGTCAGTAAATTTCTTGGGGACAGTCTGGGCCATGATATAGCAGAGCAAAGCTAAGGGCCCCCTGGACCAGAGGCGGATGGAACCTGTCGAATTTCAGAACCTACTCCCTAGTCTTTATCATTGCCAAACAATGTAGTGGGATGAGGAAAACTCTCTCCCCTCCCCCCCCGGCCAGGGTGCACATTGAGACTGCAATACTGGGGGGTACATCTCCTCTCTGTTAGTTAGGATATGTCCTCCCTAGAACCACTCAAAAGTGACTAACAATTAATGCCAACCATCAGGCATGGCAGTCCATGGGAAACCTGGCCCACACCTCTCTTCTCCCCTGTGGAACAACCCACATTTTTGCATAGATCACAAAACTTTCCACTGGGAGGACTGGCAGGACCTAGTGCAGGAGGACAAATCTACATTTGCCTCTTTCCAGTTCTTAAAAGATCGCCACCACCTGCCTCATGCATGTTTATTGCAATATTTAGAACTCAGGAGTCTGTATCTTAAGTGGGGCAGATCCTCCTGTACTTGCCAAAGGTGTCACCCCAAGACAGGCACTCCAAAGATTAAAATATCACTAACAAGCTGGCTCCGCCTAGAGAAAGACCTAGCAGGAAACATACAAGGCTAGATCAGAGACTCAACTTCAGCCCACCAGCCCCGCCAAACCTAGATGGGAAAAGATGCTGGGGATACAAATCTCTACCCAAGAATGGAGCAAGTGCTGGAGAACTGCACACAAGGCCTGTGTTGATCAACGTAGCCTTCTTATTAGAAATAAAGTCCTACATCTCTGGTACCATAACCCCATCCAGCTCAACAAGATGGGGCTACTCCCCAATAATAAGTGCTGGAGGTGCCAGGCCCCAGAGGCAGATTTACTGCATATTCTGTGGCAATGCAACCCCTTAAAGAAGGTGTGGGACAAGATCATTCAATTCTGTTCCTAGACTGTTGCACAAGACCTGCCCCAATTCCCCTGCCTGTGGCCACTGGAAATAGTCCCAAATTAGTACCAGCTATCAAACCCGCAACTGCTCTGGCTCACCCAGGCTACAATCAAATTCACCCAGCTCATTTTATAGCTGTGGAGAACAACCTCCATTCCAGTATTTCAGTCTTGTCTAACAGCCTTGGAATCACTAGTTTTCCAAACTTGATTAGCCTATTTTGCAAAACACCTGAAAAAATCCTTCCCAGAAGTTTCAGGCCCCTTATCTACACAGATTTAATCAGATCCCCTCACCCTCACTACTCAGAAACTCGAATGCTCTCCTAAACCCCCCTTGACTCCCTCTTGTAACTTGGATGGATTTATAAACTGCTTGATATGGACTGAAACTATGCTCTTAACAATGTGTTACTAATGGCATGAAGTTCCTCTATTGTTTGTAACTCTGATATGTTTTGATGAGTTTTTCTTGTACAACCCACTGATTATTTTTGTTGTTTTTGTATGTAATGCTCATGTTACCTCAATAAAAAGATTAACCAAAAAAACAAACATTTATTAAATCTAGAACTGTAGTATTTCAGCCTACTGTATAGACTCTTTCCCTACCTCAGTAAGACGGCCCACCATACAATTGCCAACAGTACTTTGCTGCCTATCCTGCAGTATGGAGCTCCTATTCAGCAGTTGCTGTGGACCATAAATTATAACAAGCTAAACAGCCTGTACAATAAGACAGGCCACTTCACTGCTGCCCCTTCCCCAGGATGCATCACTGTGATGTCCTGACTTTCCTGAGAGGGACCCCTTTCAAAGCACATATGAAGTTTCCCTTATTATGCTTAGCCTTCAAGCTAATAAAATGCCACACTCCTCCATGCCTTGAAGGCATCCTCAATCTCAAGAGCCATTCTAGACACCTCCACTCTTCCTCCAACCTTTGTCTTGAAATTCCAAGAGTTACATCTGCCTTGGGCAGGTGAGCATTCTTCTTCACTGCCCCCTCCCTATGGAACTCTCTCCCGAAAGACACTCAACTCTGTAACACTGGCACTGTTCCTAAACAAAATAAAAGCCAACACAGTATGGACAACCCGCTTTTGATGCAACCAAGGCATAACTTAACATTTTGCCCCCAGGTACCACTAGCAATACATTATACTAACAGTCTAGGTTAACTATTTAGTCATCTCATTAGTAAATTAAAGCAGCCTGCATCAGGCAAGCCAGTCTCTCACCATACCCTGGTGCCTCTCCCATTGATCTCGTATGCAGTTTTTTTTTTTTCATTTGGTATTGCTAATGTTTCTGTTACTCTTATACAACATCTCAATTCCCTATTGAAACATTTTTCTTATGTAACTAATAAGAACTGTACTCCTTGAATTTGTCATTGTTGTTCTAGTGACCCTACATGATGCTCTGAATGATTATGTCTATTATAATGCACTTTCAGGGCTGGATATTCAAACTGTGCTGAAAAAGTGAGCAACAGCAGGAGCAAGCACAAGTCAATTGCGCATAGGTGCAACAGACGCGATATTCAAACATGGAGCAAAACAAACTGCGCAAGCAGCCAACGTCTGAATATCGCACAAACTGCACCATAGCGCAACCAGGAAGGGGAAGCTGAGCAGAAATGATGCGCCATAGCGCAACCAGGAAGGGGAAGCTGAGCAGAAATGATGCATCATAGCGTAACAAGGCTAGCCCAGCTGAGCAGTCCAGAGGTGCCATAGTGCAAGCAGAGCCCCCAGCAGAGCAATGGAACTGCACAACCAGGGAGGCAGGCTGGGGCCCACCACCAGCCATGCCACACATGGGCACAGGAACACACTGCAGAACCAACAAGACACCCGCACACCCCAAGCACAGCATCACTGGGGGAGGGATGGATGATCCACTGGCCATTGGGGACAAGCCAACAAAGCACAGCAGGGCCATGACGCCCCAGCACAACCACTGTCAGGCTGAGACTGCCACACACATAGGAGGTCGATAACCACAGTGCACAGCAGCCCCCACTTCTGCACAGCACACCCTGCACCGTGACCCCAAGACACCACCCATGTGCAGTGACTGTCACTGCAGTAAACACCATGCATCCCCCCGGCACACTGCAACCTTGTGTAGCACAGAACCATACAAGCCAGACCCACCCTGGGCAACCAGCAGTGGGCGGCAGCAGATGGCAAGACCGACTGAAAGTCACTCCCACACCGGAGACACCTCCCCGTGCACACACACACACACGCACATACCCAGGACCATACCACCCCAGATGGCATGCACACCACTGCAACTAAGCAACCATAGCCAGCTGCAAATCAGAGACCACCACAGTATTCATAACAAAATATATATATATATTGGAAAACAGAAATTACAACACCATGATCAAGAACACAACTATATACAGATATGTACAAGACAAGGGGGGTAAGGGTACAAGGTAGGGGTGGGTAAGGGTAGGGGTAACAACTGGGAGAGGGAAGGCAGGGTGGAGGATGGAGTAAGTGGGAAGGAAGCACATTTAGCACCTGGCAGGCTGGTCTACTGCTGCCGGTTGCTGTCCCTGTCTCCTCTGCCGTTGCTGGACCCCATGGCACTGAATGTCCCTCAGTATGTCATGCGTCGCGAACGACACCCTTGTCAGCTGCTGGAGGGCACGGTCCATCCTGCGTAGGATGCTGAGGCCTAGGAAAAGGGAACACAGTCAATGGCTGTGACTGTCCACAACCCTGAACACCACCCATCCTGCAAGGCATATAGCCTAGTGCCCCGCACCTGTGATGGTATGCACCCACTCACAGTGACCATGCACATGACATGCCCAACCAGGCAGCACCAGCTATGTGCACCACTGCACACACATACTGCCCATGTCCATCACAGCACAAACAAGGCTGTCAAGTGACGTGGCAATGTGGTGGGATGCCAGTTCCACAGCCATGTGCCCAGTGCATGCATGGACCACCAGTGACACACACACAGACGTGCAGTGACACTGGACAGTGATGATTGTCGAATGTGTCGTGCATGGTTCTGTTGTCCATGGCTGGTGGTCATGCCCACCCTCTCCAACATGCAATAGCATCCATGATGTAATGACACTCACACTCCTCAAGCAGCTGTGGCTGATGCTGCTGCTGCCGGCCAGCCCTCAGCCCTCTCCGGCCGCCTCCTGGGCCCTGCCACGCCCTCCTCAGCCTGGGCCTGCACCTCTCTGCCAGGCCTGTGGGTGACAAATGTAGAGAAATACATCAGTGTGACCCCAAAGCAGACTGCCCCGTGCCCCAGTGAGTGTGCCTGCCCACACAGCTAGACCCATGCATCTCACACCTGCACACACTGACACAGCCAACCATGGCAGAGCCATCCCCCATGCACCGCCACCAAAACACAGTCACACCCCTACGGAGAATACATGTGCATAGATGGTACACCCACCTGGCCTAGGCACAACGCCACTCCTGGCACGTGACCTCAGGCATTGCAGCAGGTCCGGCTCCCTCCTCCGGAGGTCACTAAATCTGTGCCTGCACTGCTCCGCAGACCAGCACCGCCCTATGACCCTCACCAGGTCAGTGGCCACCTGCAGCCACACATGGGTGCGGGCCATGGTGAGGGGCTGCTCACCAAACAGTGCCCCAAAGTGGGGCTCAACCCGGGCCACCAGGTTGGCCACCTCCACCTGACTCCACTGGGGAGCTCTTCTGCATGCCATAATTGCACTCGTACAGCAGGCAATATGGTGCCCTGCAACATGGCAACCCTATGCGGAAATGTTGCGCAATAGACCACCATAGGTTCCAATCGCGCTGTTCGTATAGCGCCGTCGGTTCACATAGCATTGTCACCAAACAGCGCAATAGAGCTGTACACATGGCAGCTGAACCGCGCCAGGGGGCAAAGGTCGGACACCAGGTCAGGGGTCTATGACGCAAGGCCACGCACAGCGCCATCTGACACCTACGCATACTGCGCGACTGATCACCTGTATGCCAGTGCCACAGTGGACTATTGCACAGTAGTGCCACAGTGCCATATGGTGCCCAGTGCTGTAGCGCCACTGGCACAATGGTGGCCATGGCCTGAATTGCCGATCGCGCACAGCACGTCATCAGTGCGGCAGACGCCTGCGTAAGCTACCTGGGCATGCGCCAGTACAATGTACCACACAGTCACAGATCTGCGCTTCAATGGCTCAGCGCCACTCAACCGTTAGCGGCGCTGTAACGGGCGCGATATTCAGCCGACATGCAAATCATCTGATCAGCCATTCAAGGAGCAGTGGCGCGATTTGGTATCTCATTACAGTTCCACCCTCGATCGATGCGCATTGTGCTATAAATGTGCGACATTGGGTTGCGCTGGCCAGATTCAGTTACTGCGGGTGAGAGGTGGGTTACATGCTGTGTGATGCTGTTGGACAATGGTCATGGGATGACGCTGTAGACTGCACAGTGACAGGTGTCCACTTCCACCCATACAGATCGCCATGACCGAGCAGAGCCAAGGTGAGGGTGAGGATGGTGGGCGGAGGAGGAGGCCCAACTTCACCACGGGCGGAGACAGAGGCCCCTTCCAGGCCTACCTGGAGGAAGAGCCACTCTGAGTGGATGGCGGGCACCTCAGGTCTGCGGTGGCTGCATGGGAGGGGTAGCTCGGCAGTGAACCTGCACAGGCCACCAGCGCCCATTCAGGAATGCAAAAGAAGATGGGGACAGACCGCAGGAGGGTGAAGGAGAAGGTGGCAGCCTTCAGGGCGGCACGTGCTGGCACTGGCGGGGCCAGCCAGCGGTGGTGGAGCTGACCCTGGCTGAGGACCGACTGGCTGCATCAGTGCAGTGGAGTGCTATTGAGGGTGTACCAGGAGGTGGATTCCAGACAGGTGGAAGCCCATCACTGCACGGTATAACATGGTGGTGGTGTTGAGGGGGTGAAGGTTGTTCACATGCACTCACATGTCCTCTCTTTCTGTTACAGATCCTGTTCATCTTCAGGGGACGGTGGTGGTGGGTCCAGGCAGTGAGGAAGACCTGCTGGACATGGAGGAGGGTCCATCCACCTCTGTCACCAGCCAGCATGCACTGCACCAGTATGCACACTGGGCTGCCAACACTGGTGTCGGTGGAGTCGGTGTGGGGGTGCACAGCCTGTGTCTCAGCAGTCTGCATGCAAGCATGCCAGCACGCTGTGATCTGTGGCTGAGATGTACCTGCACCATTGATGATGCAAGGACTACAATGGGCAGTGACATGTGTGTGTCCCATGACGGACACACAGCAGGCCAGCACGTGCCCCTGGGCCTAGCTGGTTCCAACGTTACTGCCAGCATGACGGCACAGTCCCAGGCTGTGCCTGTCAGCACTGGTGGGGCAGCACCAGTGGCTGTGCAGGTGTCTGGCACTGTTGCGGCCACAGCAGTGGAACAAGTGGTCCCTGGGGCACAGCGGTTGGAGGGGCCGCAGCAGCAGTCACCCACCAGGTCTGGGGGTACAGTGTCCAGCGGTAGCACATGCCCACCGCCCTTTGATATGCCCATTCTTGGTCCTGGTGAACAGCGCCCACCCTCAAGGGGTGTTGAGCATCAGGACCTTCCATACCCTTGGGGACAGGATGCCGTCGTGGCAGAGTACCCATTTGAAGAGCACACCCGCCTACTGCGGGAATCAGTACAGCAGCAAAGGCGGGTTGCAACATCCGTGGAGGCACTGTGTGTGGCTGTGGAGCGGCACAGCAGGGAGTGTGCTCTGGACCATGCAGAGATGGTCCATATACGGATGGATGTGACCGCCGCCATTGACAGGCAGACCCAGGCATTGGTCGCTGTCGTGGCTGCATTGGGCACACAAGCAGGTGCTCCTGTACCATGCACCCCACACAGTATGCTCTCCACTCCCCATTCCCAGCATCATGCGACACCAAGCCTGTCGACGCCGGGTTCTGCTGTGGGCATCCCGAGCACCCCTGGTGCAGGTATGTTCGGCATGCTGCAGACCCCTGTGCGGACAAGGTCGCGTTCGTGCAGTGGGACCCCTGGTGGTCCATCAGTGCCACCCCATGTGGCCCCTGCTCGGCCTGCCAGTGCTGTTGGGTCATGGCGGGGCTGCCCATGCATCCGCGGTGGCCGTGGAACAGTGCAACATGACTGACCTGTCTCCCAGTGCGGACCCTGTCTGGTGCTGCCCTGTGTGCAATGTGTGTCATGGTGGGCAGTGCACTGGTGGGTGCTCTGCCCAACACGCCGACACACGGACCACCTGCACACCCTCCCAACTGCTGTCCACAGGTGTGTGTGCATGATGATGCCTGCATTGTACTGTACACCAAGGTGCAAGGGTGTCCAGCATCTGACACACGTACTTGGACAGTACAGGTGGTGGGGGTGGTTGGTAGATCTGTGTGTTTGCCATGTCTGTTCTGCTCTGCTGTGCACCTGCCCATGTATGCTTTGTGCCTGGTGTGTGTGTGTGTCCATATGACTGTTCACCCCTCCCTGATGGTGTGTTTGTGTGCCTGGACCCATCCACTCCCCTTGCCATCATGCACCCCTGGTGTGTTACCCTGTGTGCCTGTGGTTTGTGCCTGGACAGTGTTGGTGGCACATGGCCCCTTGACTTACCTGTGTCGTGCGTAATGCTCCTCTGTGATGGTGTCCCGGTGCAGCTGGGCCTGCTGGATCAGTCAGGGGTCCCGCTGTCCTAGAGGGGGCTGCTCATCACCATCAACACTGGCGCCGCTGGCGTCCCCATTGCTGTTCCCCTCTTCAACCTGTAGGGCTATCCCACAGTCTTTGGCCATGTTGTGCAGGATACAACAGGGCAGGAATATCCCACAGGCCTTTGAGGGCTGTACTGTAGGGCACCGCCGGAGGTGTCTAGGCATCGGAAGCATGCCTTGAGCATCCCAAACACCCACTCAATGATGCTGCATGTGGCGGCATGTGCCTCATTATAGCATTGCTGCAATGGGATCATGGGGCGCCGGTACGGTGTGAGCAGCCAGGGATGGAGTGGGTATCCGCTGTCACCTGTGTGGAGATAGTGGAGATCAGTATCATGTTCAGGTCCATATTGCCTATATCCTGTGTGCCACTACCATGGCACCTGTGGCATTCCCACCCTGCTCCCGAGTTTGCATTTCCTACATGCGTACTCACCCACTAGATGGCCTGTGGAGATGTCCCACTCTTGAATCGATGGCACAGTGCAGACTGATGCCATATGAAGGCATCATGTGCTCTGCCAGGGTGTGTGGCACAGACATTGATTATATGCCCAGTGGCATCACACACCACCTGGCAGTTAACACTGGAGAAGCCCTTTCTGTTCCTATATGTGGCCCCATCGGGGCCAGGTGGCGTGCGAATGGCCACATGGGTGCAGTCTATGGCCCCTAGCACGCCAGGCATACGTGCTATCCTGTGGAACTCCTGCATGTTTGCTGTACGCTCTGCCACAGTGCTGGGGAACTGGATGTGTTCTGCAGCATGTGGCAGCAGTGCGCTGAGGAATTGGGTGAGGATGCATGACGTGGCTGACTGTGTGATGCCTGTGGTGTCCCCTGTCGGCCTCTGGAAGGTGCCCGTGGTGAGCAGGCACGTGCAGGCTGTCACCTTGGTCTCCACTGACAGAGCGTGACTCCGTCGTGAGGGTGCCTGCATCACATCACTGCACAGCTCACAGAGCCACCTCAGTAGTGCCCTGTTCAGGTGGTACCGGCCCACGATCTCTACATCTGTATACAGCTCAAAGCTCATGCGGGCACGGTACTGCCTGTTGGGGGCGTACCTCCGATGGGTCCATCCACGGCCACATCCCCCTGCAGCTTGCATTCTCACCCCCCTCATTACAGCTTCCATGTGGAAGCTGCCACTGTCCATCTCCCTGGCTTGTGACCCCCCCTGGCTGATGTTGATCTGTTACCCCCGCTGTCCTGACTGCTACTTCCACTGCACCGGGCACCCCCCCTGGCCTCTGCAGCATATGGCCCACACTGCTTCCCTTACCTGCCCTGGCCTGTCACTGTCTGTCTGTCTCTCTCTCTCTCTCTTCCCCACTTGGCATCCCTGTCACATTCTTGTGCCTCTTCCTTGAGCCTTTTTATTTTGGCTCATTTCCACTGGGGCGCAACTTCCGGCTGTTCCGCTCTTGCGCATTGCGCAAGTCTTTGAATATCGCATTGCACTCTTTATGCATGGATCCACCCCCTTCAGTTGCACATGCCTTCATTTGCATTGCGCTGTTGCTCAGCATGTTTTCGGTGGCGCAACTGCCTCCTGCTGAATATTGCAGAATGGCACACTTTCGGACTTGCGCATGGCGCAACCCTTTTGAATATCCGGCCCTCTATATCTAAATTTGTCAACTAAAGGTCCTAACTCCAGGTCATCCCTCAAAAAGGAACACTATGTCTTAATGGGTTTTATCCAGTTATCAAAATGAAATAAACAAACAAATAAATAAATAAATGACAGATTCGTCTTTTCCTTGCTTTTTAATAATAACTTTTGTGGGGTTAAGCAGCAATTTGCTGTACCACTGTAGTTGTTTGTGTTCAGTTTTTATAATTATTGGTTCTGTTTTTTCACCTGCTCCAAAGAAACAACTTGTGTTTTCAGTTGCTTAAGTTGGCTATTTTTAAATAATTGGTTATTTTTCATACATTTTTAAAACTATTTCCTTGTGCCGTGTGTTTGTTTTTTATTAAACGTTAATTGTTCAGATTATAAATATAAGTGTGCTGCATGTAACAACTACAATTTAATTATAATGTGTTCAATGTTTTGCTTTCTTATAAAGTAAGGAAATTGATGGCAAAAAAACTATGTTAAAGCCCAATAGAGTTGCTACTGTAAAACACATAAATCCCACAATGTCAGGATAAATATTATATTAGGGTTGTTATGTATAATTCTTACCCAGTTTTCTATGTCCACTACCTTCAAAAGTGTGAACCAGTGTATAGGTAGATGACTAGTAATCCATAGTCTAATATATAATACTAGGTCTATATCTTTGAATTGTTTTAGTAGCAATGCTAATCACCAACCCCTGATGCCTGACCCAATCTTTCTAATAAAGTTGAAATATCTTAGCTGATGTTTTAAAGAATTGCTAGTAATGACTTTATTGTAGCCACAGTTCAAAATAGGGATGGGTGGGTACTAAAATACCTGACCCCCAAGACTACTCACAGGTACCCCAAAAGTACCTTAAAAATACCCAGATGAAAAACAAGTAGTTGGGTTGTATCAGGTAGTAACTACCCAACCCATTCTGCTGCCCAATTACATGACCCTGGCCATAACAAAAATCATGTGAAAGTTATGGACTATTAGACTGTTTGGGGCCTCAAGCTGTTATACCCATGGGGGGGAGCATTGCTGAGGCAGGTACAAGAGGCACAGCTGCTCTTATTGAGTCTCCTGCTGTTTCCAAAAACATATACCCATGGTGGGCATTGCTGAAGCAGGTATGAGAGACATAGCTACTCTTAGTAGTGAGCCTCCTGTTGTATCCAAAAATTATACCCATGGAGGGCATTGCTGAGGCAGGTATGAGAGGTGGAGGGCTCTCTTAGTGAGCCTGCTGCTGTTTTGAAAAATGATACCCATGGCAGGCACTGCTCAGGCATGTATGAGAGGCACAGCTGCTCTTAGTGACCCTGCTGCTGTTTCCTAAAGTTATAAGCCTGCTGAGAAAATATGAGAGGTACAGCTGCTCTTAGTGAGCCTGCTGCTGTGTTCAAAAATTATACCCATGGTGGGCATTGCAGAGGTAGGTACGAGAGGTGCAGCTTCTCTTAGCGATTCTGCTGCTGTGTCCACAAGTTATACCCATGTCGGGCATTGATGAGGTAGGCACAAGAGGCTCAGCTGCTCTGAGTGAGGCTGCTGCTGTTTCCAGAAATTTTACTGATTGTGGACATTGAACACATGATTGACAGAAGAAAACTAAGAGGAGTACTAGTGTGGCACATGTGGCTGCCATGGTGGCAGTGGTGATGGTTCTATTCATTTGGTGCACAACCTAGTCATCATATTCAGTATCATTCTTTGCAGGCTGTTGTTCATGTTCAGGGTCAAACTCCCATAATTCAGTCTTTGTGACAATCGGGAAATTATCAGCATTTATTTTGAGAAATGTAAGCCATTCCACATTTGCAGGACTTACAGTAGCAGTGTTCTATGGTCAGTAACTATTCCTCCAGCTAGACTACATATGATTCTGAATATACGCTTGAAGGTGGACAACTGAGGTACATTATTGCATAATTTGCTAGATCTGGCCATATTGTTCTCTCTTGTTTCCAATACAGTAATGGATTTTCCTCAAGATCAATCACAGTATGGTCTGCAAAGTATTCCAGGTTCATTGTGCTGCATGAGACTGTTGCTACTCTGGCAGATGAAGCAGGTGCACTTTCTTGATAGGATACCAGTTCATGTTGTTGCAGGTGACTCAGAAGTGATTTGCCTTTCTGACACTGAACATAGGATGCCCAAGAAGTAGATGTAAATGTCCTTTCTCTCAGTGATGACACTGCTGATTGTGAAGAATTGATAGATGTGCTGTTGTCTGCAGCAGCGGCACACTGTGATGGTTCAGCAGGGTTTGACTTCTGTACATCCATTAAAGGTGTTTGTAGGGCAATTCCACATTTGGTTAGGAGAACATCTCTCCAATACCCAGTGTCTTCCCCTGCAGATAGGATGGCTTCAATGTTCAACCTAAAGCAGGTATCTAGCAACCTAGCTAACACATAGGTGTCATTCTTAAGCATGGCATTTAGTCTCTGATCAGTCAACAGTCTGTGACTCAAGTCACCTGCCAGCATAACATCTGCAGTGTCATCTTTTGACTGAAAGTCTTTATGTAATCAAGGAAAAGGTGAAGAAATCTGATCTGAGGAAGAATTTGACTCAGAATTGCACTGTCTGCACTGACATCACATGATGTGGCAGCCTCTAATGGCTCCAATAAGGTGACCAAAGATTCCAGTAGAATCCAGCTGCTGGAACTTCAAGTTCAAATTCAAGTTCAAGTTCAAGTTTATTCCAGGAAAACTCCATTGAGCAAGCTCATTCACAAGGAGATCCTGTGACATAAATACTTAAAGTACAAACATAGGTAATAACAGTATATACATGAAATGCACGTTACATGATACAGGCTGGATATACATACAAGGGTACCACATAGGGTGACCGCAGGTGGTAAACATTAATATGAGACAGGGGAGCGACTTACAGGTTGCATACTGTTAAATGAAACATGATGAGTGGTGTGTGCAATACATATATTTTGGCAGCTAGAACAAACAGACTACAACTGATATGGGGGGGAGGAGTGATTTGATAGAGTAGCAGTGGAGCGTAAGCATAGATAAAGCCAGGAGTAGAAGGGGAAGGGAAAGCAGTTTATATGACAAAGCAATTATACCTTACCAGTGGATAAATATGGCACACATGGGGAAGGAAGAGACTTAATGACAGTTACAGGTGTCTTTTATTTTGGCTGAACTTAGTGATTTGTAGAAGTTTATTGAAACTGTGCTAGTTAGTTTCAGTACGTTTGTAATTGGTTCCAAATGGAGGAAGGGCATATGTACAGCACGCTTACCAAAGGAGGTCCCCCCTGGTATGTCAAGCATAATAAAGTCAGATTTTCTTAATGAGTATGTACTATGTGAGATACTAATAAGGGAAGAGAGATAGCTTGGCAATTTCTGTAGGAGCAGTTTAAGAGTCCATAGCCCAGCATGGAGCAGGCGTCTAGTAGTAACGGATGTCCAACCAACAGCTGCACATAAGTCACAGTGGTGCGAACGATAAGGGGAGTTGGTAATGAACCGTAATGCATGGTGATAAAGGATGTCCAGTTTACTTAGATTTGCAAGAGTGGTGGAGGAATAGATTACATCGCCATAGTCGAGTAGGGGGAGAAAAGTGGCCTGTACAAGCTTCTTTCGAGTTTCAAGGGGGAAAAGGGGCCTATTTCTGTAGAAGAAACCTAACCTTGCTTTTAACCTTCTAAATCTAGAGACATCTTCGACGTGGTCATTGAAAGATAATTTATTGTCGATCCAGATACCCAGATATTTAAATTTGGTTACAACTTCCAGAGGCTCGTTTAGTGTGGTGACAATGAATTCTTGGGAAGGGTATTTGGGGCCTGTGACAGCACTGGTGAGAATATCATCACTTTAGTCTTCTTAGCATTGAGCAGAAGCTTTGCCTTTATTAGATTATGCTCAAGTTGTAAAGTCCGCTTGAAGCACTCCCTTGACTTCAGATAACGATGAGCCAGAAGTATACAAACAGTATCATCTGCAAAAAGTGCAGATTGGACGTAGATATGAGCATCTAAGTCATTAATGTACAAAGAAAACAAGATGGGGCCTAAGATGGATCCTTGGGGACTCTCTTGCAACTGGAAAGGCAGCAGAAAAAGCCTCCGCCTTTACTTTTTGGAATCTTCCAGTTAGGTAGCTAGAGAACCACTGGGTGGTATGGTATGTGGCACCCAACTTTGCAAGGCAATTGACTAATAGTTTGTGATCAACAGTATCAAAAGCTTTGCTGAGGTCCAAAAAGACTGTGCCAGTTACCTTCTTAGCATCTATAGCAGAGATCCAATCATTGGTTACTTTTGCTAGTGCAGTGATTGTGCTATGATTAGCCCGGAAGCCGGATTGAGCTGGGTTAACGAGAGAGAAGGTTTCCAAGTGAGATTTTAACTGAATATGGATCTGTTTTTCGAGAACTTTAGAAAGGATAGGCAATATGGAGATAGACCTATAGTTGTTTACATCGCATGGGTCACCAGATTTAAATAGAGTGAGGATATGTGCTGATTTCCAGCAGGACGGCACAGTAGCAGATGTAATGGAAAGATTGAAGATGTGGAGAATTGGGGCAGTGAGATGGGCGTAGCCTGACCTTAGGAAAAAGAGTTCCAAGCCATCGTCCCTTGCACTTTTTTTGGTGTCTAAGTTAAGAACAGAATCTTCTACTTCTTTATAAGTTATCTAGTGCAGTTGGAAGGCTGGGTGCAGGACTAGATGGGGAGGGGTATGCTGGCTCACCGCAGCACCAGCATAAAGTGACGAGTCAAAGGTAATCCAGCTGTGGCAAAGTGGAGTTAAGTTCCTCCAGAATTAGGGACTTGTTTTCCCAATCTGCCACTTGCAACTATCTTTGTTGGGACAGAGGGGCCATGGCCCATCCTTCTATAGCTTTGATAGTCTTCCATATTTTATGAGGGTTACCTTTAGCTTGTTCGAGAGTAGAAATATAATAGTTAGCTTTAGCAGAGTGAAGTTTTTTCACATAGTTATTCCTGGCTGTTCTAAAGGCCTGCCAATCCCAAGATTCTTTGGAATGTCTAGCTTTAGCCCAGAGCTTATCTAGAGCTATAAGGGCTGCCTTGAGATCCGAAGTGAACCAGAGGTTGGAATTGATCTGTACCCTTACTTTGATGAAAGGGGCATGCTTATTTATTATTGTAGTGAGTTTGTCATTAAGGATGTAAGCTGCCTTGTTGACATCTTTGGCTAGGTAGAGATCTTGCCATCTGATCATGCTCAGGTCAGATAGGAAGTTTACTGCACTGAATTTGTGAAAGGATCTTTTTGTTATAAAGATGGGTTGCAGCCGGGCCTTAATTTGAGATCTTATGTAAACAACAATTCCATGATCGCTCATGTCTTTGTGAAACACTGCCGAATGAGATATTTTGTGTGGATGGGTGGTTAGCACCACATCTAGAATGGAACTGTTGGCAGTATTTAGAGTGTTGTTCCTAATGGGTTCACTGACTAATTGCCCAAGACCTAGCTCGTCACAAAGGGATTTGAGGCCGTGTGATTTAGGTGACAGCCAGTCCATATTTAGATCTCCTAGAAGGATCGTTTCAGTTTTTGCATCTACGAACATGGATTTCAAAAGATTAAGGCCTTCATCACCACCAGACGGGGGTCTATAGCCACCTAGGATAGTGATACATTCCAAGGAGGGGAGATGAAGGCTCAATGAAACTAACTCAAATTCCTTGGCTAGAGATTTGCAACTAATATTGGTGACCGAGTACTTAGATTTGGTGTAGATAACCACACCCCCGCCTCTAGACTCTCTATCTGCTCTAAATAAATTGTAGCCCTGCAGTGATATTTGTTGATCAGTGTTCGTCTTTTTAACCATGACTCAGTAATTATGATAAGGTCAGGGTTAACGTTGCAGCCCAGGCTTGCAGCTGTACAAGTTTTTAGGCAGGCTTAAAATGTTGACCATCATCATTTTGAGACCTGTGCCTCAGCAAAATTGATAGGCGAGGGAAGTTGTGGGGGCAGGGTTGAGCTCCACATTTCCTGAGCAGAGAAGAAGCAGAAGTATAACTTTCTTTAAGGAGCTTATAAGAATGGAGACTGCTTTTTTATTTCTTCGCGGCAACTTATGTTGTGCTGCGCAAGAGGCGGCACCACTGTAATGACAGTTGATCGTGATCAATGTAAGTGCTTGAATAGAAATAGGTGAGGACAGTAGCAAGGGGGTGTAGGCTAACTGGGGGGGAATAGGCTAAAGGGGAGAGGAGAATGGCATAGTGTCTGCACAGTAGACCGTTATAACATTAGGTATTGATAAGGTACATTGGAGAACTAAATTGCATTGAGGTACTTCAAATTGTACTGTATTACTGAGAACTCTGCACCTTAGGAGCAATAAAAACACAATAAGGAGAGCCATGGTCCCAGATTGAGTGGTCTCGTGATTTGTTTTAGTGCAATATTTTCTAGGCAAGTAATTTGCCCACCTAGGTACTCACTTAAAACCTAGATGAGAAAATACAGCAGAAAGGGGAACAAGGAGAGCAGGAGCAGCTTAGTTAGTGACGGGCTCAAGAGATATTCACACAAGACAGTCTTATTGGCCACACTCAGATACCAATCATAGGTTGGCAGCAGTCAAACTAGGCCAATGAAGCAGTAATATGATATAGGAGGCGGATCATGAGTGTATAAAGGAGGCCTGGGAGAGGGGGGTGGGAGAAAATTTCAGGTCAGAGCGAGAGCTGAGAAGTCAGAATTAAGAAGGGAACACTGTAACAGGCTATAGAGAAGGTGCCCCAATCAGAGAAAAGCAGGCAAGCAGGCGTACCAATCACAATCCCCCATGGCAGTGCCACACCAATCAAGGGTGCCCAGGCATGCTGGCTCACTGCAGAGGATTCTATCGGTATCTATTGGTATGACACCACAGTGTAGGTAATAATAGGGTGTTCAGCATCTATCTGACTTGAGTCTGAAGGGTGGATGGCAGACACTGAGGGCTTTCTGTTTTCAGCTGCAGAGCTGTCACACAGGCAGTTTTAAGGAAGTTGTCAGCCTGTTGAGTGAAGCTTAGGGGAACCTCAACTACAACCACCACTTGTAGCAGCACCGGAAAAGAAGTAGAATGATAATGCAGGCCATAATGCCCACGAATGAGTACAGTGATTTATGTAGAAGACCAAGAATCCCTCTAGTGGCAGATCTGTATAACCTACTAAACAAAAAAAAAAGGTAGTTAGACTTATCGGCGCCAAGGCAGAGTGCTTGGATGGGGGGCGCTGCAGGAAGAGCAGTCAGACAGAAGAGGTGTAAGCACTTTAAAACAGTAGTAGAAATTACAATTCAGCTAATAAAGTTGAAAAACTTCTAATCACACAGTTGAAATGTGCTTAGTTCTATCAAAAATCTAACAAAGTGCCAGGTGTCTATAGCAGGGGAAAAGTCCTGGCCAATCAGAGTGGGTTTGCTGGAAGCACCCGTGTTCTGATTGGCTGCGCTGTCCCCTACCTTCCAAGGAGCTGCAGGCGGGTGTCCTGGTCTTGGTCGTGGTGGCTCTGGGTCGGCTACTGAGCTGAAGCAGCTCCTGTTCAAGGCAGGCAGCTTCCAAGGAGCTGCAAGCGGGTGTCCTGGTCTTGGTCGGTGGCTGGCTGAACATGATATTCATGTCAGCAGTTTGATTCTGCATGGTGTAGTCATGTACAGCTTTTTTCTGTTCAGAAAGACTTTCCAACATGTAAAATGTTGAATTCCAGTGGGTTGTAACTTACTGCTTTAATATATGCAAGGGTAAATTGTTTGACCTTTGCAGCCCCTTCAGGATTTTGTTTTGTGCTTTCACAGAGTGGCTGAAATGCCCACATATTTTCCTAGCAAGACCTATTAGGTTTTCAACATTTCTGTTTCCATTTAACAAACTATGGATGAGAAGATTTAACAGTTGTGCAAAACAAGGAATGTGTTGGTAGTTGCCATATCCAACAGCCTTGACTATGTTGGCACCATTATCTGATACTGTGAACCCTGGAGATAAGGAATAGAGCAGTGTGGTTTTCCTCAAAAGTAATGACACATAACATAGCCTAATGGAAGCACACAAGGATTTGTTTTGTGAAGTTGTTGACATAACATAGCCTGCTTCCCATTACTTACGGTAGAGCAGGGATTATTATTTTCTGACTGAAAACTTGCACAGTGAGCTGTAAAAGTCATGTAGTCAATTGTTTGGTTGCTGTCCTATATATCCATGGTTATGTGAACCTGCTTCACCTAAGAGGTTCAACTGTTTGGTGACTGCACTACACACCAAGTCATACAACTGTGGAACAGCCTTTTTTGAGAAATATGTTTAACAGGAAATGGTGTACCATGGTTCAATCTGATTCATGAACTTGAGGAAACCTTTCTGGGAAACAAAAGCAAAAGGGAGTTGACAATTGTCCAACAGCTCTGCAATGGCTGTATTTAACAGCCAGCATGTTGTTTGCTTGCAGGTACATTTTTATAGTCTTGCAACACTTTTTTATTAATGTTAGTTGACAAGAATGAGGAGATATTTTTAATTTGGGGGATTGCCCTTTTTGATGCCTTTTTCATGTGGAGTACTAGAATTGTAGGATTTTGCAGTACTTGATGGTGTCAGAATAAAACAATCTATGTTTCTCTGGGAAGACTGCCAGGACACATTAAGTGATTCAATGTCAGTTCCTGCTTCCAGTTCATTGGGTAGCCTGTGATGTGGGTGACTATGTCGGCGACTGGTTGTAAGGGTGACGGCAATGTGAGCAACCTGGGATTTCTCCTCTTTCCCTGAGTTGTGCCCCCCCCCGGAGTAGGAATCCTAAGTAAGGTGGGTGTGGGGGGCAAAGCTGCCCATGGGGGGTGCAGGGGGCAAATCCTCCCATATTAAACAACAAATTGTTTTTCAGTCACCCTGGTGGTTTTGCACCCTTCCGTGGGTTGCTGTCCTGCAGTCGCCCTTGTCACATAGCACCATTCATTATCACTATGGTCACCTGCACTACTACCAACATAAACCATACTGTCCCTCGCCCTGCCCTGCTCAATTGAGTGTTTTGCCTTTTTCATGCCGTATCATTACTGATGTTCCAAAATATCCCACTTTGCCACCACGACTGACACTCTTTTTGCACAGACTGCATACAACTCAAGAGCTGTCTGCAGGGTCAATATAAAATAAATTTCACACTGAACATTTTCTCTTTGTGCTTTGTAGGTGCCTGGCTGTATTTCTTGTACAATCAGGGGACCTGGAGGAAACTCTACATTGCCATTTCCTTCTTTACATGACTTGTTCTCATTCATGCTTATCTTCTTATTTTTACATTTAGCATACGATTTTTCTTCTGCACTTGCCTGTCATGATCTACAACAGCATCCTCTCCTACCCCTCTCATCAAAACTAGTACAGACCTCATTGCCACAAGATTCAGAAGAAGTGGAAGTGCCATCATCATCATGTGGGACATACTGTAGCCTGGGCTATCCCATTCACAGTCCCTACTATCACCACTATCTTTATCAGCATTCACTGCCTCAGCCTCTGAGCTTATATTTAAGGATGCCTCCCCCTTCGTGCATGCTGCTTCGGCAGTTGGAAGTCTCCTGGCACATGTGGCAAAAATGTTCAGTACCTCTATGAGTTACTCCTGTCATTTCTTTCCGAAACCCTACTATCAATTCTTTGCTAGTATTCTTTTTTTGCTTCTGGAGGATAGTTAGTGCCAGTCCTGGTGATGTTATTAGTGTTGATATTTTGTTCCTTAGTTCTACACTAGGATTCATATTGTCCATACCCTTTCCAGTTGCACATGCATCAGTGCTGTGCTTCCTTTTAGAAGACTTAGACTAGGAGATATGAGACATAGTAGGCACAGTCATGGTTTTTGCTATACCGCAAAGAGATGTCACCCACAGTGTACCTATTACAGCTCTTGGAGCACCTAACAGATACTGTGTAACACTGTAATGCAGTTTAAATGGCTTTATGCAAAGGCACAGAGTAGCTATATGTTACAAACAGGGCTCGGTGCACCTAACAAATACTGTGTAATACAGCCAAAATGGCTTTCACTATACTTCAGAGACACACAGAGCAGCTACAGTATGTCACAGACAGGGCTTGAGACATGCATCAGACAGTGTGTAATACAGTCAAAATGGTTTTATGCAGTGACACGGATTAACTATTTGTTACACATAGAGCTCAGAGCACCTAAGAGACAGAGTGTAATATAGCCAAAATGGCTTTATGCAGAGACACAGAGACCCTATATGTCACACATAGGGCACAGGGCAGCTAGCAGACACTGTGTAATACAACCTAAAATGGCTTTCACTATACTGCAAAGACACACAGAGAAGCTATATGTCACATACAGGGCTTGAGACACTTAAAGGACTGTGTAGTACACCCTAAGTGGCTTCACTATACTGCAGAGACACACACAGAGTAGTTATATGTCACAAAGCAAGCTCAGGGTACCCAACAGACAGTGTGTAATACAGCCAAAATAACTTTCACTATACTGTATACAGACATGCAGAGTAGCTATCTGACAGAAAAGGCTTGGGGCACCTAACAGACCCTGTTTAACACAACATAAATGACTTTCACTATACTGCACAGACACACACAGAGTGGCTATGTTACAGACAGGGTTCAGGGCACCAAACAGACGGTGTGTAATACAGGCAAATTGGCTTTATGCAGAGACACAGAGTACCTGTATATCACACACAGCACTCAGGGCACCAAACAGACACAGTATAATACTGCCTAAAAGACTTTATGCAGAGACACAGAGTAGCTATATTGTATGTCTCAGACAGGGCTCGTGGCACCTAATGGACACTGTAATTCAGCTGAAATGGCTTTATGCAGAGACACAGATCAGCTATATGGCACACAATGTTTTATGTGATAAGTAGGACTCTAAAATGTCATGGACAAAAAGAGCGACTGCTCATCGGCGAAAGCTGAAATGGCGATAAGCACTATGGTGAAGAGCATAAATAGTGACAGCTCCTCGCTATCTTTATGCTACGTGATATGAAGTCTCTTTTAATGCAGGGAGCTATGCCCCCTGCACCTCCCATTGCAGGGTGCTGTGCCTCTCACACCACCCTCCTGACTTAAAATAACTAACTCTGGGGGGAGTTTGACACCAAGGGATAGGGTGGAACAGAACATACAAAACTTAAAAGAAAAAAATACTTAAAAAACCTTGTCCCCACTGGCAGCCCTGAACCTGGGTCCATCACCACCAACAGCACCAAAGGTGTGACTCTAACCAGAGCACCTAACGGCCAGCTTGGAACTGGCCTGACCAATAGTGCCCCTTAGTGTTTTTCAAATAACTACTCCCTACAGAATAAAAGTGCTGTATCTGCTATGTGCTATTAAGAGCACATAGCCAACTTCAGATTCCCTTTTTATACATTGCCCATATTCACATGCTAAACATGACTCACTATATTCATGAGATAGCATCACACACAGGGCTTGGAGCACATAACCAACACTGTGTAATACAACCTAAATGACTTGATGCAGAGACACAGAGTAGGTATATGTCACCATCAGAGCTTGGGGCACCTAACAGACAGTGTGTAATTATACAGCCTACATGGCTTTCAGTATGCTGCAAAGACACACAGAGTAGCTATGTCACTAACAGGGCTTGGGGCACCTAACATAAACTGTGCAATATAGCCTAAATGGCTTCACTATACTGCAGAGACACATACAGAGTAGCTATATGTCACACATAAGGCTCAGGACATCTAACAGACTGTGTGTAATACAGTCTAAATGGCATTCACTATACCGCACACAGACACACAGAGTAGCTATGTGACAGAAAGGGCTCAGTTCACCTAACAGACACTGTAATACAGTCTAAATGGCATTCACTATACTGCCCAGACACACTGAGTGGCCACAGTATGTCACAGGCAGGGCCTGAGGCACCTGATGCAGCCTAAATGACTTTCACTATACTGTAGAGACACACAGAGTAGCTATATGTCACAGACAGGGCTTATGGCACCCAATAGCATGCAATTATACAGCCTAAATGGCTCTCACTATACTGCAGAAACACATAGCGTAGCTATGCCACAGACAGGGCTCAGGGCACCTAACAGACAGTGTGTGTGTAATGCACCCTAATTGGCTTTCACTATACTGCACAAACACAGAGAATAGCTATGTCAGAGACAGGGCTCAGACCTCCTAACAAACAGTGTCTAAATATAGCTAAAAATGTCTTTTACTATACTGAAACACACAGTAGCGCTATGTCACAAAAGGGCTCAGGGTGCCAAACAACACACAGTGTATACAGCCTGAATGGCTTTCACAGTTGCTGCCAGCAACAAGTGCCTTCCCCACACTTTTCTCCTTCTCTCCCAAGCACTGAGTCACACTATACCTCGATTTCCCCTTTCAGTAACCCGGTTCCCTTGCTCCTAGCCACATTCGTTGGTGGATTATTGTGTTTATGTTTGTTTTTAATATTAATTTTGTTGTTGCAATTTCAGGCTCAGTGAGCACTGATTGATTGCTCCCTCTGCCTCCAAGCTCTGGATGTATTCTGTGCACTCACATAGCAGACAGGGAGGTCAGACACCAGTAATAACAAATCAGATTTTCATGCTAGTGTCATGTGCTCCTGTCGGCTGCGAGGGGACCACATGCTGCCAGTAATGCCTGATTGTATATTGGAAGAGTCTCAGAACCCTACATGCTTTCTGAAAAATGCTTTTTTTTTAATTACCCGCTACCCAACCAGTTACCCATAGCAACAGTACCTGACCTGCAGAGTGCACTGTTATGTTGGGTAGGGTAGGAAATTATATGAACTACCCTACATGATGAAAAACCACTGATCCTGAACATATCTGCTCCAGCTACCTGATGGGTAATCCTATAGATCATAAAATACAGTCAATTTTCTTTTATTCTAAAGTAACTACACAATGGAGTTAAATATTTCTTTATTATAAAGTAAGTAGACATGTTTTTTAACATTTTCTTTATACATCACATTACAAGGTATACTTTAAAAACACATATTAAAAATAATAATGCACATAATGTTACTATTAGATGGGTTGCTGTTAGATTTTTAAAGTATGTACCGCTGAGCAGCATATAGTGTAATATTATTTAAAAAATCTAGGTCTTACCCTAAAATAAACAGATCTTACATAATAAATAGAATAATAGAAAGGGGAGTGTTCATTACAAAGCTATAGTATCATCGAGAGGTTCTGGGGACATGAGAACTTCGAGAGTGAAGATCAAGAGGTTCCTATGTCCCTATAACCTTGAAATGGTATAGTAGCCTTGAAATACACTCTCCCCTATTTGCTGTGTTTTTTTAATATATGAATCTGAAAAGTTTTATTATTCTGTGGCAATGTGGTGGTAAGGAGGCAGGGTGCTGTAATATGTGTGCATGTACCTTTAAATTCAGGTGCTTGACAGGCATTGCTATGGGTGCTAGAACATTGAGACACCTCTGAAACACACAGCATGTGTTTCTATTGGTTCTGCTGTATTCTGTTGAATAATTATATCAGAATAATGGAGGCAGCTCTATGTGAGTGGTCTGTGGGAGTGAGCAGTCCGGTGGGAAGGGCAGGACGCATGGGAGAGAGAATATGGAGATTAGTTGTTTCTGTTTTGCAGTATGTGGCTGCTGGTTTGATTTTTTTTGTGTTTTAGGTGAGCGGGGAGTTGGCTTTTACTGTCAGCAACAGTTACACTGGAAAGCTGGCTCCCACTCTGCAAGAAGCATTTTTTTGTGCCTGTGCTGTGGTGTTTTTCTGATAATGCTCTCATTCAGGCACTGAACGATGGTAGTACTGCATCAGAGCAATAGTATTATCACACCTGAACTGTGCTATTATCACTCTGAGAGTGATGGCATTATCAGGAATTTTTTTTGTCTGCTTTACAACGGCATTATTATGGGGTATCCATATATTAAAATACAGTAATCACCATATACAGTATAGAGCAAGATAGGATTTTTACCATGTAATATTGTAATGTACTGTTAAAGTTGGCGTTGTGTCTTTTGTTTATTGTTGATTCTTGGTATTCCTGAATGAAAAAAATACATGCTGGTTAGTGCTGCAGGTACCATGGTAATACTTTGTCACATTTTATAACATGCAGTATCACTTATAGCAATATCTAAAAAGCTATGTAAACTTTCAAAGTACGGTAACCTGAGTTTGAATACTTATATTATAATGTTATGGTCATTTTTGAAGAAATATTCCTATAAATACAGTATATTAAAGCAGGAGAAGGATTGGTTAAGTCTGCTTGCTGGTTGCAGGGAAGATTTCTACAAGCTTTGCTACTGTTTTTTAAACTACGAGAGAGAAGGATTCATTAATTCTACTTGCTATTGAGTGAGTTAATGTATAGAGGATTTTTGTTAGTTTTGATATTATTTTATTTTCTTTTAATTTAGCTTAAAGTAGAATTTAGCTTAAAGGCTTCTGTGGCTGGAGTGACTGTAAAGCCTCCCACCCTCCCACCTTTCCACCAGCCTTTCTTAAATACTGAAATACCACTGGTGGTTGGGTTTGAATGCTGTGAGGGAAGAGCTTAGGGAGCTGCAAACTGATCTGAGCCCTCAGAACAGACCAGGAAGGAGGAAACAAGGAACAGCCATATGAGCTAAGTCTTAAGGACATATTAATATGCAAAACACGAGAGTAGATCTATAGTCCTTATGAGTAGGACTGTGGTTTTCAGTTAGTACTGTAGTTGACTGTCTTATGCTGCATGCAAGGGCATTTAGGATAACAATTTCTGTTAGAGGCTGGGCTAGGATTAGTTAATTCTACTTGCTGTATGGAAAGTGGCGAGGAGAGGCTGTATAGGTAGTGTGGACCATGAGTAGGATTATAGGGTGCAAAGGTTGTGAGGCAGCAATGCAGATGAACATACTGTGGAGGCTGGGAGAGTGTCCAATATGCCACAGGCTAAGAAAGCTTGAGGAAGAGGTTCAGTGGCTTGGCAGGGAGCTGAGGAGATTGAGGGAGGAGGGAAGGATTGCATCAGTAGGAGGGCTGACATCTGAGAGTATTGTAGGGGCAGAAGGAACAGTGGGGCAAGGGAGAGGTCAGGGGGAGGAGGCACGGTAGACAGGGAGTCAGCTGATGAAGGCTGGACTGTAGTAGGACCTAGAAAAAGAGGAGCAGTAGTAGGCAGGAGGGAGGAGGAAACACACAATAAGGCAAAGGGAGGAGGGAACATGTTTGCTGTACTAGCAGCACACGGGAAAGAGGACGCAAGAGGAGATTGCACAAGGGATAGTACTCACAAAGACAAGGGAGAGAGGGGCATTACTGGTGGAGAGACTGAGTATGGCATGGCAGGGGGAGGGATAATACTTGGAGAGGTGAGGAGGGAGCAGAAGGTTGGCAGTCAAACAAGAGGAGGGGGAGCAGTCTCAATTGAGAAGGGCAGGGGGAAGACACTAGGACACACTGTAAAAGCACCATCTTGAGTGGCTCCAGAAATAAGAACCTGGGTGGAGGGTGGCGACGGGCACAAGGAAAGAGGAGGGAGGTGTACTAGTGTTGGGGGACTCCATACTCAAGGGGATCAGATGGGGCAGCAAGGAGGAGAGGCACAGTCAGATATGGGTGGAGTCCATACCAGGATTAAATACAGACAAGGTAGGACAGGCAATCCTAAGGTGCATAAGGAGGGGTAGGAAGAAACCACACATTGTAGTACATGTGGGGACAAATGACCTAGCGGGGGAAATGGTGGAGGTTACAAAGGAGAGGATTGAGGAAGTGGGAAGGTTGTGTGTGGGGAGTCTGTGGCATTCTTCAAAGTGCTCCCAGTACTCTGCACAAGCACAGTGAGAAAGGAGAGGATTAGGGAGTTGGACACATGGTTGGTAGAATGGTGTCAAACTAAGGGATATGGGGTTGTGGGTGGGTGGCTGGGGCAGTAACTGGGATAATAACAATCTGTTTGCAAGGGATAGGCTGTACCTGAGTGGGGAGGGGAAGGAGGTATTAAAGCAAAGACCAAGGAGGTATATTGTGACAAAGATGGATTTAAACTAGACGGGGGTGGCAACTGGACAGCAGGTAGGCAGGGATCTGACAGAGTGGAGTCACAGTCTACCCCCCAGGCTAGCAGGGAAGGATTCAGGGTGGCCTAAAAAGGAGTTAGTAGAAGGAAGGAAATGGAGGCCAATGAAGGGAAGGGGCAGGATGGAGGGTGGTCTCTCTGAATGCAAGAAGCTTAAGCAACAAATCTGCTGAGCTACGGGCACTCTTAACAGTGTGGAGGGTCAATATTGCAGCTGTCACTGAAACATGGGCAACTAAGCACCAGGACTGGGATTTGGCAATCCCAGAATACAAAGTATACATGAAGGACTGTAAAGAAGGAAGGGGCGGTTGGGTGGCAGTCTATGTGAGGAACGGGATCAAATGCACAAGGGACGAGGGGGAAGAAAGGAGAACAGAGGCAATCTGGCTGCAGCTCCTCTACTCAAGGGGTAGGAAACTGTGGTTTGGGGTAGTATACATGCCACCGTCCCAGTCTGAGGAGCTTGCCAGTGAAATATCAGGACAAATCAGAAAGGTATGTAGAAAACGGAAGGTGGTCATCGTGGGGGATTTCAACTTGCCTGGGGTTGACTGGAGCATTCCAGTCACTTCCAGTGCTAGGGAGAAAAGCTCCTGGATGCAATTCAGTAGGGTCTCCTGACACAGTTGATTAGTGTACCTACTAAGGTAAAGGACATTTTAGATCTGGTGTTGTCAAATGGGGAGACAGTAAGGGAAATAAAGGTGGAGGACCCACTAGCCGACACAGATCACCAAACGGTGTGGTTTAATATCGTGATGTATGGGGAGCCAGAGAAATCAGTTACTCAGGTAGTAAACTTCAGGGGGGCAGACTTTGGGAGGATGCAGGAAGTACTGAAAGGGAAACTAGAGGGCATAAGGCAGGAGATGGATGCAGAGCAGAAATGGGATATTATTAAAAGGGGGATTACAGAACCAACAGAAACCTGCACCAAGACACAAAGTAAGAGGAGCAGAGCAAGAAAACCATTCTGGTTGAACAACAAGGTAGTGGAGGTGGTAAGAGCAAAATGAGAGCCACACTAGATGTATAGAAGGACAGGAAAGGAAGTGGACAGGGAGGAACATGCAAAACTGTCCAGGGAGGTGACCAGAAAAGTGAGAGAAGCCAAGGCCCAGGGGAGTTGAGATTAACACAAGGAATTAACAGGGTGGAGGGAGACAGACTTTTTCAGATACATCAGAGAGAAAAGGAAGTGCATGGAGACAATAGTGAGGATAAAAAGGGATGGGAAGTGGACGGAAAAGGGTGATAAGCAGGCAGAAGCACTGAATGAATACTTTTGTTCAGTGTTCATGGAAGAAAAGGGGGGACTGCTACCACCATGGGCTGGGAGGGTAAGGACAGGGGGAGAGGAGACAACAGATGGAAGAATTGAGGCAAGTAGAGTCCTAGAGGGACTGAGAGCCCTGAAGGTAGACAAGGCACCAGGGGAGGATTAGGTATCACCACTGGGTTCTGAGGGAGATGGCGGAGGTGTTGGCGGAGCCACTGGCAGATCTGTACAGCACCTAACTGGAGTGAGGATGTGTGCCACTGGACTGGAGGTTGGCACATGTAGTACCATTACACAAGAGCAGACCAAGGGATGAACCAGGTAATTATCAATCTCTAAGTCTCACTCCCATAGTGTGCAAACTCATGGAGACAATACTAAAGGAAAGACTGGTGTCATACCTGGAGGACAATGGCCTTCAGGATGTGAGGCAGCATGGGTTTGTTTCAGGGAAGTCTCGTCAAACCAGCCTGATACAATATTATGACTGGGTGACAGGTGAGCTGGATAATGGTCATGCGGTGAATGTTCTTTACTTGGACTTCAGCAAGGCCTTCGATTCTGTGCCTCATAGGCAGCTTGGGGGAAGCTAACTGGTCTAGCTGTAGGGGCAAAAATGATGACCTGGATTACAAGCTGGCTGAGTGACAGGCCGCAATGGGTGGTGGTGAGAGTGGAGCTCTCAACTCCAAGGCCGGTGATGAGTGGGGTGCCACAGGCCTGTGTTAGCCAGTATCCTGGGCTCTTCATATCAGACATTGCACATGGGGTGGTGAGCAAGATGACTCTGTTCACTGATGACACCAAAACTGGAGCAGTAGTGAATGGAGAGGAGGGATGGAAGCAGCTGCAGGGGGACCCAAGCAAGCTAGAGTAGTGGTCAGAGAGGTGGCAGCTGGGGTTCAATGCAAAGAAGTGTAAAGTTATGCACTTTGGGGTGAAGAACCCAAGGAGAAAATATTGGCTGGGAGGGGTTAAGCTGGGGATCGCCAAGGAGGAGAAGGACTTAGGAGTAATGATAACAGGGACCATGGATAATACTGCCCAATGCAGGAAAGCAGCTGCAAAAGTGAACAAAATGCTGGGGTGCATAGTGAGGGTTTTTTCATCCAGGCAAAAAGAGGTGATCTTGCCCCTCTGCAGGTCGCTAGTAAGGCCTCACTTAGAGTATTGTGCACAGTTTTGGAGGCCATACCTAAAGTGTGATATCAGGCTACTGGAGGGAGGGCAAAAATGATGATATGTGGAATGGAAGGGACAGACTATGACAGCAGGCTGAGAGACCTGAATATGTACACCCTGGAGGATAGAAGGGACAGGGGGGCATGATAGAGACATTCAAGTATCTGAGGTGAATCAATAAGGATGGGGCAGATGGGGTCTTTAAGTTAAGGAGGGGGAGGGTCACCAGGAGGCAAGCACTAAAAATAGATGGGGGGGATTTAGGTAGGAAATGAGGAGACACTATTTCGCAGAGAGGGTGGTAGCAAAATGGAATGCCCTACCAGAATGGGTGGTATCATGTAAAACTGTGAACAGTTTCAAAAGGGCATGGGACAGGGGACAGAGGAGAGTGAGGATGGGGGAGGTGGGGGGTGGCAGTGGGATGACAAATGGGAGAGGAGTGGGGCAGTTGCAAACTAGGGGTGCTAGCTGCACACTCAAGCAGACTTAGATAGACCGGGTGGTCTGTTTCTGCTGGCACATTTGTATGTTCATAAATAACACTAAAGAATTTGTAGTACCTATATAACACAACTCTTTTGTGTGGCTTGAGTTTATATTTATTGCATGACAATTGATTAGCAAGGGAAGGGGGGGGGTTGGTGATTAGGATTGCTACTAAACAGTTTCAAATATATAGACCCAGTATCAGTATTAGACTATTGATTTATTGTCATGCTTCTATAAATTATTCACACTTATGAAGTTAGTGGACATAAGAAATCTACTGAGAATAATACAGAACTGTAAAAATATATTTCCTGACTTTGGGGGATTTGTGCTTTTTACAGTAGCAACCCTAAAGGGCTTTAGCATATATACATATATGTGTGTAGATATATATATAGATATATATATATATATATATAGATAGATATATATGTTGCAAAAAACTTTGTTGGGAAATGATGCATTAGGGTTTCCTAACACTCCACCCTCCCAACCCAGGCAGGAGAGCAGGTCTGGGGTCTGTTATGGGCTTCTTAAGTCTAAAGCTCACCCCATTCCATCTGCAAATAAGGTCAGATGTGTAGACTTTATAAGAATGGGGTGAGTGTGAGGCTTGGAAAGCCCAAGCCACATCCTACAACTGTTCTCCTGCCTGGTTTGGTAAAGTGGGGTGTTAGAAAAACCCAAATACCTCATTTCCCAACTTTTGTCACTTTGGCCTTAGCTACAGCATTAACAAAGTCTTTTGCAACTTATTTTCTTACTTTTGAGATAGTATAATAGTATCCTTAATTTACTGGGGGAGTGCAGGTTCTTTGAACCCTGCACTTTCCATCCCTCTGTAAATTCGTATATCCATATACAGTATATGTAGCTGTGGAAGCGCAGGGCCTACCAGTCCCTGCACTTCCATTAATAGGACAACAGTGATCAAATTTTCAGCATAGCCTTCTTATTACCCCACCTCATGTGCCCATTACAGAAAATGATTAAATCCCCTCCAAAACATAATTCTGTGCAAACTTTTTTTATGTAGCAGAGATTCACGGGGCCAGTGGTGCTTAACTTCCAAAAATCATAGTCAATGTAGTATGAGGAGGACACTCACCCTTACAGCAGCAAACTTCCAGGAAACAAGTACACCAATTCAGTGCTTAAAAAGCCATTTTACTCCATGAACAGACATAGCAGTGCGACAAACAGAGTAGCTTACGTTTCACCCATCCACACGAGCTTCCTCAGAGCTAGTGAATTGCATTCTTACAAATAATATATACTCTCCCACCAATGATGTCACCCCACATATAAACCAATCAGATAATTTTATCATTTATCTTAATTGTTTACATCAGGCAAATATTTCATACACAGTCAAAGTAGTGGGAGTCGAACATGAAATCTAAAATCAACTATACATATATAAACTTTTCAAAAAATATATACACAATCATGTTCTAATCCCATATTTCATAAAACCACCTCATATTCACAAAGGACCTTACAGAGAGAAAAAAATATATATAATGCAGAAAAATCATTATAAAACATTTCTATTTCATAGTAATCATTTTTGCCACCAATAACAAAATTTCTTTCTACATCATATATACTACATTATATTATTGCAATTTAACTACAAACCCATCAGAATAATATCTAGCAGAGTTAATTCCAAGCAGAATCAATTCCAAACAGGATAAAGGGAAAAGGGAGGAAAAAGGAAAAAGGGGTGGGAAGAAGAGGAGAAGAAAAAATTCAAAATAGTTTTCTCAGATAATAATAGAAATAATGGTATACATAAAGTTATAGCATGTGGTTTAGAGCATGTGAAAGCCCATGTTAGGGGAGGAGACATAGAAGCAGTTCTTAAAGAAAAGGAACAAAAATGGATATATAGGATGGGAGCCATGCATCCCCCTGGTACAAATGAGAAATTTGAGCTGAAACCTTTTTTAATTAAAAGAAGGAAATAGTTTTCCGGGAAAACTATTTGAATTTCTCCCTTTTTATCCTGTTTGGAATTGATTCTGCTTGGAATTAACTCTGCTAGATATTATTCTGATGTGTTTGTAGTTAAATTGCAGTGATGTAATGTAATATATATGATGTAGAAAGACATTTTGTTATTGGTGGCAAAATGATTAATATGAGATAAAAAAATGTATAATGATTTTTCTGCATTATATATATATATATATATATATATATATATATATATCTCTCTGTAAGGTTCTTTGTGACTGTGGTGGTTTTATGAAATATGGGATTAGAACATGATTGTGTATATATTTTTGAAAAGTTTATATATGTATAGTTGATTTTAGATTTTGTGTTCGACTCACTACTTTGACTGTGTATGAAATATTTGCCTGATGTAAACAATTAAGATAAATGATAAAATGATCTGATTGGTTTATATGTGGGGTGACATCATTGGTGGGAGAGTATATATTGTTTGTAAGAATGTAATTCACTAGCTCTGAAGAAGCCCGTGTGGACGGGTGAAATGTAAGCTACTCTGTTTGTTGCACTGTTATGTCTGTTCAAGGAGTAAAACGACTTTTTAAGCACTGAATTGGTGTACTTGTTTCTTGGAAGTTTGATGCTGTAGGGGTGAGTGCTCTCCTCATACTACAATAATTCTGTGCAACTGCATTGCCATTCTGTGCCACAGGTACGAAAACACATTTTGGACAGGATTTGAAAAATGAAAGATGTAACATACATGAAGTGGAGTAATAAGAAGGCTATGCTAAAAATCTGGGGTCAAAATATTTAAAATTTCAAAAGTTATGAGCGGGTGTAGTGAAATTGCAACAGATGTTCATAACTTTATTTTCCCATACTTTGACCCCAACTTTTCAACATAGTCTTCTTATGACTGTCCCTCATAAACCCCATTGGCAAAATTTCAAATCTGTGCCAAAATGCCATTCTGTGCCACAGATGTGAAAACACGTTTTGGACAGGATGTGAAAAATGATACATAGATACATAGATACATAGACAGTGTCGGCAGATAAGGGCCTATGGCCCACCTAGTCTGCCCATTTGAGCTTGTAAGTTCAGTTTGTTTTCCTAGAAGTCTGTTTCCCCTTACCCCTGACCTCTAGAATTCCTTTATGTCTATCCCATGCATTCTTAAATCCCGTGATTGTTTCAGCCCCCACCACTTCCTCTGGCAGGGTGTTCCACTTGTCCACCACCCGTTCTGTGAAGAAATTCTTTCTCATGTTTCCTCTGAATCGTCCTCCCTCCAACTTCATCCCATGCCCTCTAGTCCTGAAACATCTTTTTCGCTTAAAAATAGTGTTTTCCTGCACCCTGTTCCTCCCTGTAAGATACTTGTATGTCTCTCATATCCCCTCTCCCTCCTCTCCTCCAGGGAGTACATGTTCAGTTCCTTCAACCTGTCTTCATAGGACTTGTGATGCAACCCATGCACCATCTTTGTTGCCCTCCTCTGAACCTTCTACCCTGTCTATGTCCTTACGTAGGTATGGTCTCCAGAACTGTACACTGTACTCCAGGTGGGGCCTCACTAGTGTCTTGTATGAGTGGAATTATGACCTCCTTTTCCTGCTGGTGATGCCCTGCCTATACATCCCAGCATCCTATTTGCTTTACCTGATGCCTTGTCACACTGTTCCCTACCTTGAGGTCATCAGGAGATGACAACCCCAAGATCCCTTTCCTGCTTAGTGCATGCTATCCTCACCCCCAACTGATATATTGTGCCAGGGTTTTGTGCCCCATATGCATTATCTTGCACTTCTTTGCATTGAATTTCAACTGCCAAACCCTTGACCATTCTTCAAGTTTCTGCAGGTCCCTTCAATTCTGTCCACACCCTCTGGTGTGTCTACTCTGTTACAGAGCTTTGTGTCATCAGCTGAACAGTGAAATTCTGCCTTCTAGATCCTGTGCAATGTCACTGATGAAGATGTTGAATAGGACCGTCCCAGCACTGATCCCTGTGGTACCCCACTGGTTACTCTTCCCTCTGTGGAGTGACAGCCATTTACCACCACCCTCTGAGTCCTGCCACCCAGCCAGTTACCACCACCACACTACTGTCCTGCCCACACCCATATTCCCCAGTTTGTGTAATAGTCTTCTATGTGGCACAGTGTCAAAGGCCTTGCTGAAGTCCAGATAGGCCATGTCCACTGCCCTCCCTGATCCACCTCCCTAGTCACCCAGTCAAAAAATTCAATGAGGTTGGTCTGACATGACCTCCTCCTGGTGAAACCATGCTGCCTTGGGTCCTGTAGTCCATTGACAACCAGATGTTCCACCAATCTCTCCTTCAGTAGTGCTTCCATGATCTTTCCACTACCGAGGTGAGGCTGACTGGTCTGTAGTTCCCTGCTTCCTCTTTGTTCCCACTTTTGTATAAGGGGACTACATCTGCTGTCCTCCAGTCTTTGGGTACCTCCCCTGTTTCCAGTGATTGGCTGAACAGGATAGCCAGAGGTTCAGCCACCACCTCTCTTAGTTCTTTAAGGACCCTGGGTGCACCCCATCTGGCCCCATTGCTTTATCAGTTTTTATTACTTCCAGTTCCTTCAGGACCCTTTCTCGTGTAAAGGGACTTGTGTCCATTTCTGCACCATTCTCACCCCTTGTACTCCCTTCAGACCCGTTACCCCCCTCTTCCTTAGTAAAGACTGAGCAGAAATACCTGTTCAATATGTCAGCTTTATTGTTGTCATCCTCCACGTGGCTCCCATCCTCCCCCTTCAGTCTCACTATCCCTCCCTTTGTCTTTCTTTTTTCCCTTATGTACCTGTTAAAGGTTTTGTCCCCTTTACCCACTGATTTTGCAATGTGTTCTTCTGTCTGAGCTTTGGCTTCCCTTACTGACTTCCCTGCCTCCCTTTGTTTCTCCTGGTACTTCTCCCAATCCCCTTCTGCCTGTATCTTTTTGTATTGCCTGAATGCAATCTTTTTGGCTTTCACTTTCTTTGCTACCTCTTTGGAAAACCATAATGGTCTCCTCTTCCTTTTCCTCTTGCTAACCTGCTAATGCATAATTCTGTTGTTCTTATAATCCCCATTTTAAATACTGCCCACTGTTCCTCAACCCCTGATTCCTGTCCCATTCTCCTTAATGCCTCTTTCAAGTATCTCCCCATTTTCTCAAAGTCTGCCCCCTAAAATCCAGGATACGTGTTTTGTTGGTTTGGTTCTGCTCTTTCTGTGATTTCAAACCACAATGACTGGTGGTCACTGTTACCCAGATGCTCCCCACTGTTACCCCATCACACTGTCCCTGTTTGTGAGCACAAGGTCCAGTATTGCCTTCTGCCGAGTTGGTTCCATGACCAGTTGCTTGAGGAGGCACCCTGAAGGGAGTCCAGGATAAATCTGCTCTAGTTGATGCTGCTGCTGGGATGCTCCAGTCCAGTCTGGTATATGAAGTCTCCAATCAGTACTACCTCACCTTTGTCTGCCATCCTTTGGATGGCTAGTATCAACTCCTATCTGTTTCTTTCCTCCTGGGCTGGTGGTCTATAGACCACACCTGTGCGGATGGCTGGCCCCATTTTCCTTTCCAGCTAACCACAGTATCTCTCCCCATTTTGTTCCTCCTGGATCTGTGTGGCCCTTATGTCATTTTCACATACAGTGCCACTCCTCCTCCCTTCCTGCCTGCTCTGTCTCTTCTGAATATGTTGTAGCCAGGTATGGCCATCTCCCAGTCATGGTTATCATTACACCAGGTTTCAGTGATGGCCACAATGTCCAGGTCTGACTGTACCATGACAGCCTCCAGATCTTCCATCTTGTTGCTAAGGCTCCTGGCATTTGCACATGGCTTTCCATGATTTGACCTCCCTAGACTGCTTCACTGTTCTCCCAGCCCTTCCTTGGTTGTCATTTATCCCTGTTCTCCTTGCTGTTTGCCCTTCTGCTGAATTTTGCCCCTTTTCTTATCCACCTTTTGGACACTAATCTCCATCTTTTGCACACTGCTTTGCAGAGATAGCCACTCCTCTGGTTCACTGGTTCCACTACTAGCTGTGGGGGGTGAGCAAGTAGGTACCATCCTTGCTGGCCTGCCACCCCCCTTTGCTAGTTTAAATGCTGTACTGTTCACGAGGTGGTGTGAAATAATGGCTATGTTGAAAATCTGGGCTCAAAATATTGAAAATTACCAAAGTTATGCACATGCATAGAAACATTCCAATGAATGCTCATAACATGACCATTTTTAGGAACTTGCTCACCATATTTTTTGGGACCCCAGTGAATGAACACTGGTGGTGAAATTTTGTTATTCCGTCCCAAAAGGTGATTTTGTGCAGAGACTGAGAAATCACCTTTTACCCAAATAACAAAATGACAGTGCTGGTGTTCATGAGGTGGGGTTCCCAAAAAGGTTATGTTGAAACTTTTGTGAAAAAACCTCAAGAAATGGCAAAGTTATGAACATAAGTTCAAAACACCATTGAAATACGTTATAAGGCACTTAACCTTGATTCCTCAGTTAACGGTTCAGCTTTGAAGAATGCAGATGTGTCTTAGTCCACAGAAGATGACAGCCTGTCACCTCTGGTGGTAAGTATAGGGTAGGGGGATGTGGGGTGGTGGTTGCTCAGTGGGAGGGTCAGAATGGGGGAGGGTGACAGCAGGGATGATGCAGGACCATTTTCTTTTTTTCAGGTTTAAAAACAAAGATGTCAAGGGATTGTTTACTTTTTACAGGATTTAATTAATAAAATATTTCAGGACTCTGGAAGTAAGTTCCCTAGTGTCCCACACTGCTAAAGGAATGGGGGCTCTAAATGCAGACGTGAGGATTGGGCACCCCAATGTAAACCAATAAATAAAACAACAGGTTGTGGGGTGGCATCCAACACCTTGGATGGCCATCCTGGTGTCAGATTCTATATAAATCAATAAACAACAGACTAAGGGATGATGATAGGAGGGTGAGGAGTGTCACTAGGCACCATGAAAACATTGGGACAATGATGGGAGAGTGCGGGGTGCCACCAGACACCAGGGAAACATCGGGGACAGGAATCTGAGGATGGGGGAGTGCCACTAAACATCAGGGAGATTAGTTTTATTAGGGGCATGGTGATCACAGGGTAGGGATGCCACTAGACACCAGAGAAATAATTTTTATTACAAGGACAGCAATTGGAGGGTGGGGGTGCCACTAGACACCACAGAAATGAAGGGGAAGGGTATTGGAGGGTATGGGGGCCACTAGACACCAGGGAAAAACAGTAGAGTACTGGGGGGGCAATGGAAGGGACAAGCAATGATTCTCGAGTGATTAAAAAGGATCCTTTTTTATGACTCAGGATATGAAAAAAGGTTCTTTTTTTGAATCATGTGGTCACAGAAAATGATTTATTATATATTAAAAAAGCACATTTCAAGGGCTTGCTTTTAAATTTGAAGTGCAGATTGCACCAAACATGGTCCCAATGAATCAACTAGGTGTGGTGGTCTCTCTCCAGGATGTCGCTTTTGTGGCTTTTGAAAAAAAAAATGTAAAGGAAAAAACAGAAACAAGATAGCAGCTCATGAAAAAGGAGTTTTCTCTCACAAAAAAGGATTTTGTTCTCATGAAAAAGTAAATGATCTCATGAGACTGAATCCTTTTTCGCAAGATCAATTCCTTTTCGAATATGTTACGTCTATCCTGAAAATGAACTTCCTATAGGAAATAATGGAAACTTCAAACCTGAATAACTTTGAAACAGGTTTATATTTTTACACCAAACAAACACTATCAGTTCTGTTACAAAAGTTCTTTCTACAGTTCCATACAAAATATCACGCCGTATTTCCACACCATCTGGGAGCAATATGATGAGAAAAAAACTGCAAAAAGTGGTGACTTTTAACTTTCTGACACTATCCGGATCTCAGAATCTGCACATCCAATTGAAACGAAACTTACCACATCAAGGTAGCTATCCCACAGGACAGTGCATACAAAGTTTTGTGCAACTCCGTTGAATGGTTGAAAAGTTATTAAAGAGCAATGTTTGAAGTTTCACATTAAATAGTCTACTCAACCCTAACTACAGCGGGATGATTGTGTCCCTATAAAATATACACACACACATAACATATACACATCTTCCCATATCTTAATACCATACTAGACAAACACCTCTTCCCATGAACGCCATCTTCCAATGGTCCTCCCCCTTAGCCCCCCCTTATCCCCCCTGCCTTTCCCTGCCAGCTGCCTTACCCCCACATGCTTGCTTCTCTCCTCCACTTTAATCTCCCCCATGCTCAGTTCCTCTCCTTCTACCTTTTCTCTTCATTCATTCTCTATGAATCTGGCTGAACCATCACTAGTTGGAGTGCATTGTGCTAATTACAGTGACACTCTGTATATAGCCGAAATGTAAGTATGCACAACATTTAGAAGGTTGCTTCCAATGATATGCTTCACAAGTTGTTGACCTACTGATTGCATTTTGTCCGTCTCTCTCTCCCCCTCCTTACACGCTGTACACCTATTTGTCTTGTTGATGTACTACAATTTATACCTTATCTGGCCTGTAGTACTTGTACCTGTACATACGTAATTATTTTTTTGTACATCTGATTATATACTTGTGTTATGGCCTCTCATGGCTAATGTACTGTACCAAGGTCCACCTTGCAAATGAGCTCTGCCTCAATGGTTTTCCACCTGGCAAAATAAAGAATTGACTGATATATACACATGCATATAGTGAGAGAGAGAGAGAGAGAAATGTTGAAGAAAACTTCATTAATGCTCCAGTTAGGGTCAAAGCTGCAAACACTGGTAAATGAGGTGTTAGAGTTTCCCAAATACTCCACCCTCCCAAGTCAGGCAGAAGAGCAGGTGTGGGGTGTGTCTTGGGCTTCTCAGACCTAATGCTTACCCCATGCCATCTGTAAATATAATCAGATGCATAGACTTTATGAGAATGGAGTGAACATTTGGCTTGGGAAGCCCAAGGCACACCCCAGAACTGTTCTGTTGCCTTGTTTGGGAGGGTGGGTTGTTAGGAAAACTCTAATACCTCACTTTCCAACTTTTACAGATTTGACCCTAATTAGAGCATTAACAAAGTTTTTTGTAACTTATTTCCTTACTTTTTGAGACTGTATAATAGTATCTTTATTTTACTGTGGAAGTGCAGGGTCCTTCAGACCTTGTACTCCCATCCCTTCAAAGATGAGAATAGGGCCCTGTGCTTCCATTTATAGGACAACAGTGACCAAATTGTCAGCATAGCTATCTCACTACTCCAGCTCATGTACCCAGTACTGAAATTTTTTGAATCTCTGCCAAAACATAATTCTGTGCAACTTCAGCACCATTCCACTTCACAGGTGCGAAAACATATTTTGGGCAGGATTTGAAAAATGACATCTATGACATATATGAGGTGGGGTAATAAGAAGGTTATGTTGAAAATCTGGGGCCAAAATACTTAACATTACCATTATGTCAAAATGAATTGCACAATTGGCCCCAAAGAAAACATTGAATAACCAGAAATGAGAATAAACAGCTGTGTCATACTGTATGTAGATGCTGAGAGTGGTGTGTGTGGTGTGTGGGGTATGTGTGTGTGCATGTGTATAGAGGGATGCGGGAATGGGTTGGGGTCATCACTGATTATTTCATAGTCAGGATGGTTTACTCTTTTTTTGTTACATCACTTTTCTGACAAATGTGAGTACAAACGGGGGTGAAATTCTATGACACTGTCCACAAGATAACAGTACAGGTTACCACAGTTTATGAAAGAAATTTTGAGTAAGGTTTTTTTTATCTTTTTCAGAATATATCCTGAAAAAAATATGATCTTAATTGCCAGACATGACCAGTAACAACATAATGCAACTTGTAAAAACATTCAACAGTGCATAAAAAATATTTTTTCTTACAATCTGACAGGTCTTTCAAGGATTATCTAGTTGCAGAGACAAGTGTTATTTAAATCATCAATCAGCCATGAATGAAGTAAACAAACAATAAATGTGAGTAAGCCAAACACTTTACAGACTTAGGCAAAATTGAACTGACAGCTGCCACACTCCTGCATTTTAGAATCTCTGGGTCAAGCATCATATTTTCAAACATAGTAGCTGTACACAATGGGGCACTCAAAACTCCAAAGAAATGTGCATGCTTATGCTTAACATTTTTCAGACTTTAATAATACAAAGTAAAAAATCAGCTAATGACAGCACACAGACCTCTCCCACAGAACAGTCAACAGTTTGGTACTACCAATATAAATAACACTATGCCCTTTGTCAAGACTGGCTCACATAGGTAAGTAATATTCTTTTATGTGCAAATCAATTAAGCAATTATGAATACCTTAGCAATTTCATCCATCCACAAATTAACAAAGTTCAGGTGCAAGAGCTTACTCTACCAGTGAAGGACCAGGAAATAAGTGATGCTATAGATAATTTGAAATTAAACAAGTCGCCAGGCCCAGATGGCCTCACAGCAATTTTTTTTTTAACTTTTAAAGCTACTTTAATCCCTATTTTTAAATATTGTTTTCTTGTATATTTTGTCGAATAGTATTTTGGACACATCTTTGTTGGATGCTCTTAAGTTTTATTACCTAAACCTAATAAGCCAAAAAAATAAGGTAAGTAATTACCATCCTATTTCCCTTATTAACTTTGATATTAAAATATTTACAGACACATTCTGGCTCAAAGAATTAACCACATTTGTCATCCCCTAATCTGCAATGATCAAGTGAGATTTATCTCCAATAGACAGGCCTCTGATCATCTTAGAAAGTTTTCACATATCTTCTCCGTGTCCAGGGACTCCAAACTTCCCGCTGTGCTGGTGTCCCTGGATGTGGAGAAGGCTTTTGATGGAGTAGACCACAACTTTCTTTTTTCAGTACTACAGAGATTTGGATTTTCATCATTATTTATGGTATCCAGTGTGGATTGTGACTGAATATGACAAATATCAAAACGGCCACTCATATTCAGCTCTATCAAATCAAATCATCTTTATTTATAAAAGGTGCCTTTCCAAACCAAGGCACTGTACAATAAAAACATATTATATAAATATCACACAAATAAACTAAAAATACAATAGCAGCTTTAGTAGTTGGGAAATGCCAAACTGAAAAGATAAGTCTTTAAAGCAATCTTAAAACTCTGGAGGTCAGGCAATCTCATACTCACAAGGGTAGGGACCCTATGTGAAAGTGAGTGTAGGGAAGGGTGACTGGAAGGGGGGGTAATGAGGGTAAGAGAAGGGACAGGGAAGGGATTTTAGAGGACTAGTGTGCCTGCTGCCTCTGAGCTAGCCCTGTGGTGTGGTATGGTGGTGTGGGTGGCTAGCTCTGGCTCAGTAGGTACTGAGTTCAGGGCTGGGGAATGGAAGGGTTGAAATTTTGCTGCTGTTTGTGGCTGCGGGACTTAATTTATTTTTTAAATCTGGACTGTACGGCTTCCTTGACATGCACCCCCCTGGAGTTAAGAATCTAAAATCAGGGGATGCGGGGCAAACTCCCCACGGGGGACAGACATCTCACAAAACCACTTTTCATTTTTCCGGATGTTGGGTCACCAGCAAGTGTATATTGCCAATTTCCTTTTCAGGGATATACACTTGCCATAACAGCAATTGCTGTTTTAGAATCGCTATTATAGAAACATAGATTTTGACGACAGATAAGGACTGCTTGGCCCATTTAGTCTGCCCATTTCCCTACCTACAGGATAGGCCGCAGATCCTAGTTAAACAACAGCCTATTTCTTCCATGACATGGAACCCTTATTTATTGATTGGCTTATGATTTTGTATTCTTATCCTACTGCTAGGATTTTTTGTAATTTATTTTATTTGTTTATTGACGAGATTAACCAGAGAAACACACTGAACAACAAGTTGCTCATCTCATGGTGCGTCCTGGGGGAGGGGGTAGTGGATTACATAGGTAAATAGTAGCAGTTTAAAAAACTAAAACAAAAATCAAGCATACAGTCAGTATGCATGAGTAAAAGGGGGTTACATGGCCCTTGGCTGAGCATTTTAAACAACAATATACATGTACATGTACATAGCAAAGCATAAAAATATACATACAAAGACAATGAGGCATGCTGTGATGTACAGGACATGATACTCGTGAACTAGATGGTTTCACTGTACTCATGGGAATTGACAAGGGCAGCTTGAGGATTAGAAGTTATGCAGAGCAAGGGTGAGTAACAGGAAGAGGAGCAGTGCCTTATAGGTGCAGTCTGAGCACTACTGACATAACTCCTTAATATTTAGGGGTAAGTGCAGTTAGAGGAACAGAAGTTGTGCAGGGCCAGTGAGAAGGATGAGGAGTGCCTAATAGGAGGTGGAAGCAAGTTTCAGAGTTTAGGGAAGCGGTAGGAGATGGTAGCCTGGCCCATGGAAGTGGAATGTCAAGAAATAGCCAGAGTGCGAGATTCAGCAGATCTAAGAGAGAGGAAAAAGGGGTATGGAGCATTTAGAGAAGAGGACAGGTAAGAGGAGTCCCATGCCAGAATTTTGAGGTGAAGTTTGTGCAGTGATAGAGTCATCGATCTTCCAGGGACAGAAGGTTTAGAGAGAGGTAGAGGGTGCAATGGTGTATACAGGAGGGAGAATCAAGAGCAAAGTGACAGAAGGCATTGAAGAGAGACTCCAATTTGGAAACGGAAGACTTGGGAGAGGCACTGTAGACCATGTCACAATAGTCTAAGATAGGGAGAATCATTTTCTGAACAAGGTCGCACCTGGCAGATAGAGGTATGCAATTTTGGTTCCTGCAAAGGGCGTTGAGTTTGGGGCAGAGTTTTTCAGGATAGCATTAAGATGTTTAGACAAGTTTAGGTGCTGGTCTACCCAGACATCCAGGCATCTGAATGAGGTGGTGTCCTCAAGTGTGGTCCCATCTAGGGTGTGGAAGGAAGGCAGAGAGGGCAGCTGAGAGAGTCTCTGCCTTGTGCCGGAGGTCATGGAGATAGTCTTCTTGGCATTGAGAAAGAGTTGATGTGAACTTAACCAGTGCTGAACATTATTTAAATTGAACTGAAGGCTGGCAGTCACATTTAAGGGGGAGTGGCCAGAGGTAAACAGGACAGTATTGTCAGCGTACATATGGATAGAAGACAATGAGCATGCTGATGGTAGGTCATTAAGGAAGCTAGAGAATAAAGTGGACAAAGTACAGAGCCTAGAAGCACACCAGTGGAGATGGGGAGTGGTGGGGATGTGGAATCAGCTATTCTGACATTGTGTTCTACCCACTAGGTAGTCACAGAACCAGGTGCAGACCACCTGGGACAGGCCAGCTGACAGAAGGGTATCAAGGGGGAGGGAGCGGAAGACAGTGTTGAAAGCCTTGGTGAGGTTGACAAAGATAGCTGATGTGATGAGACCATTATCCATGGCTGAGTGGATGAAGTCAGTGAGCCTCAGAAGGTGGGGGAGTGGTTCTTCTGAAATCCAGATTGGAAAGGGGTGAAACATTAGGTGAAGTCAAGGAAGGAGAAGAGTTATGAGAGGACCAGGTGTTCCTGCAGTTTAGCCAGGGTAGGTAGAAGCAAAATGGGATGATAGTTGCCTGAGGCTGAGAGTTCCCCCCTCCTTTTGGTAAGGGTAAGATGATGGCATGCTTTCAGGCACCAGGGACAGTTGCTGAGCAGAATGACAGGTTGAGGCAGTCAGTCAGAGGAAGGGAAATACCAGGAGTGATATATAAAGCAGCTTAGGGTGTAGGCCATCAGGCAAGTAGCCTTGAGCTGGGTTTAAGGTGAGGAGAATATTTAGAGTATCGGTAGGAGAGATGGATGAGAAGGAAAAATTCTCTGGTGTGGGTGGGAGGGGGAAGGTGTAGGTAGTGGCAGGGGTGTTGATTGTTTTGGGAGGGAAGCAAGGATATCAGTGGCACAGGTTGTGAAATAAGAATTTAATTCCTCCACCACTGCTGGGTGGTCAACTAGAAGTTTGTTGTTTATTCTGAGCATAAGGGGAGGGGGTTTAGATTGAGAGGAGAATAGAGAGTGGACCACTTTTCAGAACTTGGAAGGGTTATTAATGCTGGAGTTAAAGGTGGACCTGAAGTATTCTGATTTGGTCAACCAAGAAGCTTTGGTGTAGGCATTATGGAGAGCACAGTATATATAATAGTCATGTGGGAGTTCGGAGGATTTGTGGGTTTTTCATGCCTCATCACTGGCATGTAGACAGGCCAGTGGCTCCGGGGTGACCCAGGGTAGGTGAGATCCCATAACTCTAACTCATTTCAATGGAGCATGTTTATTACAGATATTAAGGAGGGTCTTTTTAAAGTAGTCCACTGCTTGATCTATGGAATTGGCTACAACTATAGAGCCCAGTTTGCTTGTGCAAGGTTGAGATGGAGAGAGGTGAGGTCCAGTGATTTGTAGGAATGGATGACTAGTAGTTTAGGGGGAGCTTTTGTTCTGTGTACCTCCCTGACTGGGTAGATCATGTGATGATCACTAATAGCAACTGGCAAAAGGCCTGATTGGGCTAACCTGTGTGGGTGGAAGTTTGGGCCCAGTCAGTAGGAAGTGATTAGGGTTTTATGGTTTATGAGATAGGTTCAGTGATTAATTGGGACAGGCTGAGGGCAGCAATGTCAGTTTGAGTCCTCACTAGGGAGGGCAACAGCCAGTTCAAGTTGAGATCTCCTAGCATATAGAGCTCTTCTGAAGAGGTGATTGAACCAATTGAGGTGATTAAGTCTGTGGCAACTGAGTGGTGAAAACCAGGGCAACAGTATAAGCTGCCAATAAAGATAGGCATAGAGAAGTGTCAGGAGAGTCTTAAAACAAGGGCTTCATAGGTGGCTGGAACTGAGGTGGAGAGTACAGTAGTAATTTGGAGTGAGGAGGCAGAATAAATAGCAATGCCCCAACCCTACCATTGCAATCTTGCCAGGTCTAAGAATAGCTGGGGTAGTGACCGAAACATTGAGGGTTGTGTTAGTAAGCCAAGTCTCAAATATGATCATAATATTTAGGGAAAGAGTGCTTGTGAGTGGAAGTAAGATTTCAAGTTTAGGGATCAGACTGCAAATGTTTAAGTGGATAATCTTTAGGCCATGAGGGAATAAAAATAATGTAGCTGGGGGAAGGGATGGGGAACATGGGAGTGGAGGAGGCTGAGATGAAAGTAGGACCAGGGTAGGGATTAATGTCACCTGCTGAGAGATGTGGGAGAAAAATGACAATGACGTGTACTTTAGAGGTCTTAAACCAAGACTGGGTATTGTTACAGTGAGAGGGAGGGGGGTGGTGAGTAGGGAGGGAGTGCTGGTATTTAAATAGACATTGTAGGGTGAGGGGATAGGGTAAGGATGTTAGTGAGGTGGCTATATAGGGGAGTGGGTCCAGGAATCATACCAAGGGGAGGGAATGATTGTTAAGATGTAGCAGGGGGCAAGCTGGACAGGGGGGCTATTTGGAGTTAGGTGGCAGGCTGTGGTGTTCATAGTTAGAGGGGTTGGTACAGAGAGCAGGGTGAGCTGCATGGGGGGGAAATACATCGAACAGATGCTAAAATAACACATTTTAGGCATCCTGTAGTTTAGATACTACCTATAGAGTGAATTGAGCCCTCTAGTGGGCAGAAAGTATAGTTTACTAGTTAAGTGGGTACTTAGTAAATTACAGAATGTGATGTATAGTGTCTGTATAAGTAATTGTCCACATAAAGTGGGAAGAGTAAAGCTGGAGAGAGCTGTACTTTCCTCTCCCTTTAGGCTATTTTGTGGTAGCAGTCAGGGCTGTCCCTTGTCCCCAGTTTTAATTTTTACTTAGAACCCCTTTTGTACTTTTTAAATAAGAATCCTTCTGTTATTGGCATACAAATAGGAGAAAGACAGTTACAATTATCAGCTTTTGCTGATGACATTCTCCTGCATACCCCTAACCCAACCAGCTCAATTAAAGTGGATTGTCACACTATTCAAATAGTTTAATGTTTTTTTTTTCTAATTATAAACTGAATACAAGTAAGACTGAAGTGATGCTATTAAATATTTACCCACTAAAGGAGGATATTTTGGACCTAGGGCTTTCATGGCTCAAACAGGTCTAAAATATTTAGGTATTTATTTATTTATCCATCGACCACAAACAAATAATTAAACTTAATTTTAAGGATTTAATGATTAAACTGACCCAGGATTTAAAAAGATAGCAAACACTCCATTTTTCATTTTGGGCAGGGTAAATATAATTAAAATGAATATTTTCCTGAGATTATTTCACCCACTAAATATGCTAAATGCATTTCTGCCCTTAAATTGATTTAGACACATCCATTCCCTGGTAAATGGGTTTATCTGGCCTGGGAACACAACTAGGATTGCTTTGAACAAACATATGCTCCCAAAATCACAGGGGGGGGGACTAAAATTCCTAAATTTATTTTATACTATATGGCATCTCATTTAAATAAATATTTCAAGTGGTTTCAGTCATTCCCAGGTTCAAGTGTATATACTCCTAGTTGGTTGGAAATCGACCTTTCACTTTTGAAAAAATATAAAATAACATCACAGATATGGGAAACATTTAACAAAAAGACTGAATACTGTGTAACCAATTAGGTACCAGAATGCACTAAATATAATGTCAATAAAAAAAGAGTTCCACTATGGTGGGCCAATGACATAAAAAGGAATATCGATAAATGATGCAGAGCTTATAACAAATACAAAAAACAATGGACAGAATTAAACTGGAAGAGATTTAAAACATTGGCTAATAAAACAAAAAACTTATATGTATTGCTAAACAGAAATTAGAACTACAATTAGCAGAGATATCTAGAGATAATAAAGAAAGGTTTTACAACTATATTGGGTCATTAAAGGGTAACCTTATAGGAGTAGGACCATTGAACACGGGACATGCTGTCGTAAGTGATGCAATTGAGATGGTAAAATAACTAAATTATTATTTTACAAACGTATTTAAACCAAAAGAGAATGTTGTCATAGACAACATACCAATTGTCCCTAAATTTATAGGGACTCCCTCCTGACATCACTTCCTGCCTGCTGAATTCCTAAGTCCCCACTTTTCCATTTCCAGGTTATGCCTGCCAGCCACCAGAGGGACCCACACTATTCCACTTCTCTTCGGCTTACAGCTACCCTGCCCACACCTCCTCCCACACCAAGCCCTGTAGCTAGCCCACTCTCAGACCCTTGTCATCTCCACCAATCCCATGCTGAGTGACCACTAGTTGTTGCTATTTCACACCCCATTTCGGACCCAAACCTAACCTGCTTGTGGCCTCAAGAACGTGGAGCACGGCTCTCACCCAGGTCCATTTTCCAACTGCCCTGCGTGAGTCCTGAACCTGGTACCCTGTCCACCAGAGTCCATGTCACAACAACTGATCCAAAGTGGCATCCACGCTTGCTGGAGGGCAACAAAACTATTTCTACCTACCTCCCCTGCTGCTACCACTAGTGATATGCTAGCCCACCTCTTACCAAAATGCCTCCCTCTCATCCTTACCCTGATACCACTGTCCCACCTACCTGACACCCCCCAGGCTCACTGGCATTAGCTCTCTCACTTGTTCTGGAGTTAGTACAATCTAACCCTACATTCACCATCTGCCCTAACCTACAACACCCAACCCCTAGTCACCACCCAGCTGCTTCCCCAGGCTCCCACTGGAGGCTTATCATTCTCACTTTTCCAGCCTGGATAACCCTGCACACCCCCTGTGCCCAGAAGCTCCCCTCCTCTCCTCCACATACCCATCGAAAACTCACCCTCCACCACCCCCTGGCCAGGGCGGTGATCATTCTACTACTCCTGACAGGCAATATACATCCCAACCCAGGCCCAGCCCACACTAGCCCACCAGCAGGGTCACCTGGGCTCTGCATAGCATCTATGAATATATGCAGCCTTCTGAAAAAAATTGATTCCCTCCAATGCTGGGTCATGTTGCATAGACCAGATGTCATAACGCTGGTGGACCCCCCAGGCTCACTGGCACTAGCTTCCTCACTTGTTCTGGAGTTAGTACAATCCCACCCTACACTCACCATCTGCCCTAGCCTACGACACCCTCCCCCTAGTCACCACCCAGCTGCTTCCCCAGGCTCCCACTGGAGGCTTATCATTCTCACTTTTCCAGCCTGGATAACCCTGCCCACCTCCTGTGCCCAGAAGCTCCCCTTCTCTCCTCCACATACCCATTGAAAACTTGCCTTCCACTGCCCCCTGGCTAGGGAGGTGGTAATTCTACTACTCCTGACAGGCAATATACATCCCAACCTAGGCCCAGCCCACACTAGCCCACCAGCAGGGTCACTTGGACTCTGCATAGCATCTATGAATATATGCAGCCTTCTGAAAAAATTTGATTCCCTCCAATGCTGGGTCATGTTGCATAGACCAGATGTCATAACGCTGGTGGAAACCTGGCTAACAAAATCCACTACAGACTCCTTTGCCTCCCTCCCAGGTGACTCCCTTTACCGGGAGGATCATGTAGGCAGATGGGGGGCTGTGCAATCTATACCAGGGACTCTCTCACTGGACAAGCACTCCCTGCCCCAGCTCTCTTATACGGGGTGCAGGCCCTAACCCTCCAACTGACCCAGACCCCTCCAGGGGTCCCCTCTATCTCACCACTGCCTACATTCCCCCCAAAAAACAAACCCTGGCACTGGTTTTATTAACAGATTATCTTACAACCCTACATCACACAGCTGACCAAATCCTTGTGGGTGACCTGAACATTATCTGGCTCAGTACATCCTCCGCCACCACCCGTGACTCTTTCGCAGGAGAAGAAGCACTGTGGGTAAATTTGGAGACAGGCAATGGCACCACAATACGCACAGGGGTTGTATACAGACCCCCTTCTCAGGGGGAGGAAATGGACAGGGAAATGATAGAAAGTATACTTAGAATGGCAGAAAAAGGGGAGATATTGCTGATGGGTGATCTGAATATGCCAGATGTTAACTGGAGTGCAGTTGCAGCTGCCACTTCGATGAGTGCAGTTATTCTAGATGCCCTACAGAGGGCATGCCTTAGACAACTAGTACTGGAGCCCACTCATTTCCCAACCCACCAGAGTAAACACAAAGAGAGGTACCAGCACCCTTCTAGATGTGGTCATCACCAACCGCCCTAAACAAATCCATGATACCCAGGTCCTTCCTGACTCACTTAGTGACCACTCCCCTATCCTTTTCCATTGGGTGACCTCCACACCCAAACCCACGTCCCATTCCACTCTACGTCGGCACCTCAGACCAGGTGGACTAAAAGGCCTTAAGCAACTTCTTGCCCAAATTATCTGGTCTCCCATACACTACGCCCCTGATATAGATACTGCCCTAACTTTCTTTTCCCAAACCTTCAACAAAGCTTGTGACATTTTCACACCCCTAACGGAAGTCCGAACCAAAGTATGTAATGTACCCTGGGTTTACCCCTGCCCTGCTTCAACTGCTCAAGCACAGGGATAACCTATGGCACCTGGCCTCAGAAAAAGGCCAGTCGGTGGACAGGCAGGCATACAATGCTACAAGAAACAAATGCACCTGGGCCATCAGAAAAGGAAAGGCCGATCACTAACAGGCCGCGCTCACCTCCTCCTGGGGAAGTGCAAGAACATTCTGGGACAACATCAAACAACTAAATGGGAGAGTGCTCCCCCCCCCAGATCACCATTGACGGCTCTATCTCCACGGACCCAGCCCGCATAGCCAACTTCCTCAACTCATCCTTCACGGACCTTAGTTCGGTACTCCCTAGCGATTTCTTTGACCTCCCTCCCTACCTGCCCCAGTCATCCAACATCCTAGTTTCCACTTATGCAGGGTAACTGCCCAGGAAATCAGACCACACCTGATTAAAGCAGTAAAGAGCAATAGTACTGGCACGACTCCCTGGACCCCAGTATCCTCCGCCGGGTTCTGGATCAGGTCATTGCTCCACTCACTAGCCTTCTCAATAAATCCCTCTGCCTGGGGCAATTCCCTTCAGCCTGGAAAACTGCCACAGTTACACTCATACACAAAGGAGGTGACAGGTCCACAGCCAGGAATTACCAGCCTATCTCCATTCTCCCACCCCTCTCCAAAGCCCTAGAAAAACTGGTGGCTACTCAAATTATGGATTACCTGACCAAACACAACATCCTCTGCTCAGAACAGCACAATTTCCATGCAGGTCACAGTACCAGCACTGCCCTCTTAGAGTTTTCAAATTTTCTACACTCCTCTCTGAACTCTGGCTCACTAGCCGGGGCAGTGTTCATTGACCTCTCAAAGGCATTCGACACTGTCTCCCACCCCCTCCTGCTGGATTCCCTCAGCCACACTGGCTTCACCACTGGGCCAGTCTCCTGGTGCTCCAGCTACCTGTCTGCGCGCTCCCAGAATGTTAAAATCAATGGGACCCTTTCCAGTACATGCCCTATCTGCTCAGGTGTTCCCCAGGGCTCCATCCTAGGACCCCTACTCTTCTCACTCTACCTCAACACCCTGCCCAATGCATGCACTGGTAAAATTCTGCTGTATGCAGATGATGCTGTCATCTTTGCCACCCACCGAAACCCCATCTCCCTACAGGACACCTTGCAACTATCCTTTAATGATGACAGAACCTGGTTTAAAGAGCATAGACTTGTAATCAATCTCAAAAAAACCAAAACTATGCTCTTTGCCCATCCCCAAAACAAAGCCAGCAACTTCCCACTCCACATCTTCCCTAGTTCCAAGCTTCCTCTTGAACAAGTCTGCTTGTACAAGTACCTTGGGGTCTCCTTTGACTCAGCCCTCACATACCACGACCACATTGATGCTCTTGCCTCAGCTACCAATGTTCGGCTAGGTATCCTATACTGCTACAAAAACTGCCTCCCCTTCAATGCCGTCTGACTAACGGTCACATACTCAATAATGTCTCTTGTGGACTATGGTCTGCCAGTTTATGGTGCTGCAGACTTGATCACCCTCAATAAAATCCGCCTCACCATGAATAAGGTCTGTAAGCTAATTACGGGAGCCCCTAGGCTAACACATACCTGCCAGCTATATGACATGGCAATGCTGCTTAACCTGGATGAACAACTCAGATACCAAACCTGCCTCATAATGAAAAAGACTCTCCTTGGACTATCCCCGCCTGGGCTGACAGCCTCCATCCACCTAGCACAACCCTTACTGCAAACTCGAACCTCGTGCAAGGCCACTTTACTAGTCCCTAGGTCCAGGACCACACATGGACAAAGGTTCTTCTGTTACAGAGCCCAATCCTGGTATAACACTCTCCCTACCTCCATCTCTGATACCCTCATGATCTCCTGCTTCAAAACTTCACTTCGGAGTCAGCTATTTAGCATGCATAGCTGCGCTTGTCTCTAAGGTGATCTAGCCCACTATGCACTGACAAAGCTCACTGAGTGGGTCCTCACCCACACCAATCACCAACCACGTCCCATAGCCCTCTGAACCCTTACCTCCTGCAGTCTCTGCACACTACTGCGTGTATGCTTACACCAATGTATGTTTAATCTGTTACTCTGTATCCAAATAACTGTAAAAGCTTGTGAATGTCAAACCTGTAACCAAACTGATGTAACAAATACATAACTGCATGTGAGTGCCAAAGCTGTAACTGCAATGATGTAACAAAACGTTGGAGATCACGTGATGGGCTGAGTCTAAACAGACGTCTTCTGTGCTGCTCCGAGGCCCGAAGTAAGAAATAAGCTACAAAAAGCTCGGGGGCCTGACAGATCTGATCGAAAATTAATTATAAAGCATGAAAGGCTCTGCGGGTTCGTTTTCGGGAGGTAAACCTACGAAAGAAAGAGAGAAGGGAGCGGAGAAAGTGCTAGGACGAAAGCACTTGAGTTGGAAGGAGTAGGCCGCTTCCGAACAGCAAGATGGAGGTTGAAGCCACAGAGCCTCTGGCGGCGAGATCCCCTGCCATCAAAAGGCCAAAGCCCCAATCCCCTACCCCTACAGAACAGGAGGAGGAGAAGCAGGGAAAGGAATGGGGAGCATGCCAAACCAACGAAGACATACAGGAAATTAAAAAACTGCTACAAGGGTTGGTGGTGGACTTTGCAGCAGTGAAACCAGCATTACAATCGCTCACGCAGAGAATGGGGGACGCAGAAGCCAGGATCTCTTCACAGGAAAGAAAAGTTATCACGATGGAACAGGAGCTAGTAACTGCCAGAAAACAAATCAAGAAACCTGAGGAGAGAATGGATGACCAGGAATCGAGAAGTCAGAGGAATAACCTGATACTGGTGGGGCTTCCAGAAAGGGCTGAAGGATTGGACTGAGTTTCCTTTATGCAGGATCTGCTTCTTAAGTTGTTGGGTCTGACACCATTTGGAGAAGCCTATAACTTGGAAAGAGCTCATAGAGCATTAAGGGAAATACCCCCGCTGGGAGCGAGACCCAGGGTGATTATTATGCGATTTCTCAGCTATAAAGAAAAGTCACGTGTGCTGTTTAAGGCCAGACAAAACAAGACATTGCAGTGGAACGGCGCGGCACTCTGGATGTTTCAGGACCAAACGCCAACGGTCAGGGAGAAACAGAAGGAATATTTGGAGATTAAGAAAAAGCTACATCTGGCAGGCATCAAATTTCGCTTACAGTACCCGGCAACACTGCTGGTGAGACTACAAATGGGGGAGAAACGATATTTATCTGCGAAGGATGCTTTAGAAGGCTTGCGGGTGGAAATGCCTGAACAGTTCAAAAGGGAAGAAAAGGGGGAACTTTGGAGGTTGCAAGGTTGTGACACGCTAATATTGTTAAGGGTTGTATTTCAATGTTATATTAGTAGGGAATTTTCTTTTTTCTGGGGTCAAAGTAAGAGTTGTTGGATAGAGTGGGTCAAATCTAGTGGGCCGGAACAGGGATTCTAAGTGGGAGGCTCTCGGATTTAGTTAAATTAATCCTGAAGAAGGAGGAGCTCAGTTAGCGCGATATTATCTAATAGTATAGGAGGAGGACCCAAGGGATTAAAAAGTGACTCCTTGGTCCCTGAGGAGTACGTTCGAACTGGGGGGAGGGTGAACTCATGGTGTAATCACAAGGGTTGAGCCAATCCACATTGAATGGAGGGGCTAAGACAAAGGGTTTTTTGGGGATATGGTTCAGAGTTTGCAAATCAAAGGGGACTCCCCTTGGGGATTATGGAAGGATAAAAGAAGGGAAGGGAGAGTCTTGAGTAGCTCGACGGGATGAGAAAGGAAAAGGGCACTAGGACAAGGGCTAAACCTCGGGGTATAACGAGAGCTCTTGAAATAGTGGTGGACTAGCTTAAATAAGAGCAGGAAAGATTAGCTGAGGGGTTTGACCCTCCGCTGATCCGCAGTGTGCAGGATAATAACCGACCATATTTACCGAAATGGTAGGGGCAGGTTCCGAAGTCTCAGAGGGAGGAGGGGGGGTGGATTGAGGGAAGGAAGGCAAAAAGGAGTAAGGGGAAGGAAGATAGATAGATATTAGGCAAGGGGTAGGCTCTCAGAGAGGCAGTGTTACTGGAAGAGGGCAAGGGAGAGCTCAGAAGGGAGTTCATCCATGATTTGATATCAGCTAGGAGGACGATCTAAGGATAGGGGGCAGGGGGGGAGATGGAGGGTATTGGGGAACTGGAAAGAGAGCGAGTCCAAGGAAGAGAAGCAATAGAAGGCAGACTGTGGAAGGACATGGAGAGATGGATCAACCACTATAATTTTAATGTTTGACAATGACTTGTGTTAGAATAATATCGTGGAATGTCAAAGGTCTCAGGGATAGGCATAAAAGAATGGTAATTCTGCAACACATCAACCATTTGTGGGCTCACATTGCTGCTTTACAGGAGACCCATTTATTAACAGAGGAACTAAGCTGCCTTAAGAGGCTATGGGTGGGCCAGGTTTATGGGAACGGTAAGGAAAAGGTGTTGGGGTGTGTGGCTATTTTAATAAGAAGTACATGTACATTTAAGGTGGAGCAGGTAATTGCAAGGGAGGATGGCAGGGGGATATACCTCTCTGACATTCTGTCTGGTAAGGCAATCTCAGTTGCTTCTATTTATGGACCCACTCCCTCTAATCCGGACTTTTTTGCTTCTATAGAAAAGGATATAGTGGTTATGCCTACACATTCACTTATTTTGGCTGGGGACTGGAACACCTGTGCTAACAATATGGAGGACAGGATATCTCTGTCCAGGGGCCCACCTAGCAGGGTCCAGACTGCCCTGAACAGGTTGCTTGAAGTGACAGCGCTGGTGGACCCGATTAGGACCCACTCCAATGGGGGTAACAATATGACTTTTTACTCAGCGGTCCATAAGACCCAATCACGTAACGATTTTTTTTTGGTTAATAGGGAGGCACTCAGGGAAGTTAAGGATATGACAACAGGGGGCAGAATACTTTCAGATCATTTCCCTATCCTTCTGACGTGGGAACCAAGTCCTGCCCCACCTAGACCAGCTCGGTGGAGACTGAATGATTCTCTATTATCGGAGACTTCAGTGCGGGAGAAACTAGAGGATGCCCTGTTAGAGATTATACAGCATCAAGTACCTTCGCTACAAAACAAAAAATTGGCATGGCCAACTTGTAAAATGTTGTATGTTGGGGTACTGCAGGGTCTGGCAGCACAAAGAAATAGGCTGAGAAAGGCAAAGGAGGAATTTATTCTGGGGGCAATTGATTCGCTGTCCACTCTGGAGGGGTCCTCTGGTGAAATCGACACTGAACGCAAAACCTCAAGAGGAGAGTGGGCAGATATCATGTATGGTAAAGTGGAATACTGGTTGGAAAAGATTAAAACTAAATACTTAATGCAAGAGGATGTTCCAGGGCGCTTACTTGCAGCCAGGGTTAGGGAATGGGAAGCAGTCAGAACAATTACCTCATCCGATACGAGGGGAAGCTTCTAACGGACTCTCAGGAAATGGCAGCCGCAATTGCGTCCTACTTCAATGATTTATACTGAGTAGGAAATCCTGCCAGGGAAGAGGAAATTAACACATTCCTAGAGGGAATCCCTCTCCCAGTTTTGGATGAATCGCAGGCCAGGGAGTTAGCAGCTCCTATAAGGGAATCGGAGATAATCGGGGTGGTGCAATCTCTACCTGCTGGTAAAACCCCGGGACCAGATGGTCTCACTGCTAAATTCTATCAGGCACACATACAGACTATACTCCCAATTCTGCTAGACTTTTATAACGCTATTATGCAAGAGGGTGTGTCTCACCCACCACTGTATCAGGCATATATATCTTTGAGCCCCAAACCGGATAAACCCAAGGATCTAATTGGCAATTACAGGCCTATAGATTTAATGAACCAGGACATCTAGATTCTTACAAGAATATTAGCCAATAGAATTTTGAGTATCGCTCCAAGTTTAATCAGTCAGGAACAGGTGGGATTTATGCCGGGGAAGGGAGCACATGATGCTCATAGGAAGCTACATCACATTCTTAGCTATGTGCCTGACTCCCAGTTACCCTTAGCTTTGATATCTTTAGATGCCGAAAAGGCATTCGACAGGGTCTCCCATCTTTTTCTTTTCACCACAATGAGGAAGATGGGCTTCCCAGAGGGCCTGCTTCGAGGTATTAAAAACTTATACGCAGCCCCAATGGCCAAGGTATTGTGCAATGGCTATGTCTCGCAGGAAATACAGTTGGAAAATGGGACTAGACAGGGATGCCCTCTATCCACCGATATTGTTTAACATTTATTTGGAGCCCCTATTGAGGGCCATAAATGAGGATAAGCTCATAAAGGGGGTTAGGTTAGGGGGAAGAGAGCTTAAATTTTCAGTTTTTGCTGATGGTATTCTTTTGTATTTAGAGGACCTGGCTTTAAGTTTCGAGAGAGTAAGAGTTTTAATTGGGCGATACTCAACAGTTTCAAATTACAAATTAAATCTGACCAAGACTCAGATTCTCCCATTGACACCATATGTGTATAGGGCAGATTTTGCACCATTACGATTACAATGGAAGGCAGATAAGATTAAATATTTGGGCATCTGGATTACAGCTAGCATGGAAAAGGGAGCTGAAGTGAACATGGAGGGGGTTTTATCTGTAATGAGAGGGGACATATTAAGATGGAATAAACTTCCTTTGAATTTTATGGCCAGACTGGGCCTTATTAAGATGAATCTCTTGCCTAGGTTACTATACCCAGTATATCTGGCCCCTTATTGTATTCCCACAACATGTTTAGAATAATTAGGAAGCTTCTCTCAGATTTCCTATGGAATGCTAAACCTCCTAGGAAAAAGTATGAAGTTTTACATCTATTGCAGGCAAAGGGAGGGATTTAACTGCCTGACCTCCACGTGTACTACGTGGTGGGACAACTGGGTCTTATGCTTCACTGGGTTAGGAATTTGGAAGGGGAGACATATACACCAATATGGTTACAAATGGAGAGGCAAATATTAAAAGAGCGTGGTCTCTCTCCGGAAGCAATGTTGTATGCCAATGTTGAAAAAGAGTTTATTAAAAAGGGTGGGATTCCAATTGCAAAATCAGCAGGAGCTTGGTGGTCCTTCCTTACTCCTGCACAGAGAAAAGTTCAGATGAAAGCCTGGGACCAACCTGTTCTGGGTAATACCAACTTAGTAATTGGGGGTCAGGTAATTACTGCACGGTGGGCCAACCAGGTGCTGGGCCTGAAGGTAAGGGATGTTATCCAGAACGCAAGAGTAGCCCTTCTGGCTTCATTCAAAGGATTGCCTTTTTTTCGAAGATTGCAGTTGATACGAATGTTGGACGGGGTGGTGAAAAGAAATGGAGAGTTCACAGATAGCTTTTTTATGTGGGACGAACTGGAGGGAGTGGATCCAAAGTCGAATTTGCTTTCATAAGTATACAGAGTGCTGCTGGACTTTCTTAGTCCAACCTCACTCATAAAAGTTTTATACTGGGACAGAACAATGGCTCCTAGGAGCCTTGCTTGGATTTCTATTTGGAAGAATTGTAAGTATATAACTATACCCAAGTACAGGAGTATGCAGTTTTTCATTGTCTCTAACATGTATTTTACCCCTGTAAAACTATATGACAGAAAGCTTAGACAGACAGACCTGTGCTTTAGATGTGAGACGGGAATAGGAGACCTCCTGCATGTGTTAGGGAGTGTAGCAAAATATCGCCTCTGTGGGGTGAAATTAAACAGCATATGGACCCATTATTGAACTATGCAGAATACATAACACTGGAGGTCAGTGTCCTAGGTGATTTTTCAATAATCTCTGGTGTCGTACCCAAATTCCACCTGTCTCTGATGACTGCGACAGTTAAATCCTTTTTGGTATAACACTGGAAGGATGATCAGGTTTATACTTATGGACAGTGGGTGCGGGATTTGGTGGGGGCCTTGGGCAGAATAAGGAGACAACTTTACTTGGAGGGGAAGAAAGGGCTATATGCTAAGAGATGGTCAGCATTAGAAGCGATCTATGCACTGCAGAGTGCAGGTACCCAAACACAGATCTGTCTGTCGGGTTGTGATTAGCAGGAGATTGGTAGGCTGGAGTGAGAAATGGATAAAGATGTATTATGTAGACTCTAATGATTATCTATGTAGTGGTATGGACAAAGTGTGATCCAAGCAAGAGGTGAGGGGGATTAGGTATTAGGTCTGCCAGGAGCTAGGGGGGGATGGGGACTCTCTCTCTCTTTCCAGGGGGCACAGCAGGGTTCCACCTCCCAGTGCGATTATCAAAGGAAAAAGTTCAAAGCATGACAATAATTGTAGGACAGCACATATAGTTGCACTGTGGATATTGTTTTTTTTTTTGCCATGGAAATACTTAGCTCTACTTCCTCTCTTTTTTGTGGTTTTATTTTTCTCTACTAGCTGACTAACTCTGGTAGTGGATTTTATTAATACATATTACGAACGACAAGTGAATTATTGTAATATATGGAGATGGATCTACCTGTTTGCATGTAAATATGTGGGCTGTATATAGTTCACACAGTCAGTTTTGGACTGTGTACCCTGGCTTGTCCAGGTTGGTGTCTGTTTGTTTGTCTGACTGAAATCTTAAAAAAATATGATAATAAAGATTTGTTAAGCAAAAAAAAAAATGATGTAACAAAATGTTGTAATGTATTTGTCCTCTTTGTGATGAGGTACCTTTGGAAATGAGTCTCAAAGGTTGTAAACTGATGTACAAATAAAAAAATAAACAAACAAACAAATGTTCTATTGAATACAGAGCACTTAAGGGAGACTCAATTTTGATCTATAAGGCCTTCCAAGATGCTTGCTTCAACATTAGAAACAATTTGTCTGGAAAAACACTTAACTAACCATATCATCAGATCACATAATTTTAAATGGAAAAGTTCAGCAAATAAAACAACTAAGAAGTGTAACTTCTTTACACAGAGATTACCTTCTATCTGGAATTCCCTACCACATAACATCATCACATATGATAATGTTGAACAATTAAAAAAAAAACGTCTTCAGTATATGGGGGATAAGAAGTACTCTTTCCACTGTTAGAGTTTTGAATGGTGGCTAGTTCGTTATGGGCCTTGGCCTTCAGAACTTGCATGAAACTATTGAAACTATGAAACCACAAAGACTACCCTATGCTAATTTGAAATATATTCCTAAAACACTAAAACATGTGTCTATAGGTATTTCTTTGAGGATACATATTCAGATTTGTAATTTATGGGAGATTAGAATGCACCTAGATATTAATCAATCTATACTATACAATCCAGATGTTGTTATTATTTTACCAGTTCTTGCCTTCCTTGTAATTATAGTCCCACAGTAGCTTCATTTTTAATACTAGGACAATTATGTCCCTTAGGCACAATCCATAAAGATCTTGGGCTGAGTAATACATACATACAGTACATACATACAAGTAGAAACAGTCCTTATGGTCTATCAAGTCTGCTCGCGTGTGCAGCTAGCACCCCTAAATCACAGCTGTTCCACCCCCTCCCTCTCTCTCCCTACCTGCAATTTCTCAATACTACTTACCCAGACACCCCCATGCCCTTTTGAAAGTGCCCACCATCCTATATGATACCACCTCCTCTAGTAGAGTATTTCATTTTGACACCATTCTTTCAGTGAAATAATGCCTCCTTATCTTTCTCTTAAATCTGCCCCTTCCAATCTTAGCCCATGACCTCTTGTGTCCCTTCCCTTCCTCAGCCAAATAACCCATCAGTATCAGTTTTGTTGAGCTCCTTCAGATATTTGAACATTTCAATCATATCCCCACAATCCTCCTCTCCTCCAGGGGGTACAAACCCAGTTGCTTCAGCCTCTCCTTGTAGGTCTTACCTTCCATCCCCTGAATCATTTTTCTCACTCTATACTGCACCCCCTCTAGCATCCCGATATCCCTCTTCAGATATGGCCACCAGTACTGCATGCAATACTCCAAGTGTGGCCTGACTAAAGATCTGTAGAGAGGCAGGATCACATCCTCATGCTTAAATGAGATTCTTCTTGCAATAAATCCCATCTTGTTAGCCTTGGCTGCAGCTTTTCTACTCTGGGCAGAGTTGTTCATGCTCTTGGTTATCATCACCTCCAGATCCTTCTCTTCCTGTTGCAACCTATTGCTTCTTAAAATAGCTTTGAAAGCTCATTTAGGCCCTTTTCATTGGAAAATACTCTTTCAAGATATCTTAAATCAACTCAAAAGCGTTAGTAGTAAGGATCATCCAATTGCCAACATATATTCAACTTTGTTAATGCTTAAGTTTACTAATAAACCTATCCAGACAAGATACTGGCAAAAATAGACCTACCATGAACCCTTAAACTGGTCCAAACTGTGGAAAAACAGATACAAATTAATTCCATTAGATAACCTTAGGTTAATTCAATTTAAATTATTACATAATGCCTATTTGTCCCTTTTAAAGCTACTTACTTATGGGCATACTGATTCGAATAAATGACCAAGATGAAGCTTGGATATTGACTCCCTGTTACACATCTTGTGGTCCTGTACCAGGGCTCAAGATCTATGGTATGAAATTAGAATCAAAATTTGTAATGAACTACAACTTCATTCTTTATTCAATATAGATAACTGCATCATAAAAAACTCTGAAGACTCTATGCCTCCCTCTGATAAGGCCATAATATCTTTAATTGGTGTTTCATCTAAACAATCAGTTCTTAAACACTGGATAGACAATGTTATCCCCTCTTTTAAAGAATGGGTAGCCAATATCCATATTAACCTTCAACGTATATTTTTGATACATTCCTTCAATAACAAACAAAAGCACTTTGACCACACTTGGGGTAAAACTCCAATGGACTTATTTCTAAGCTCTGATAAATCACCTTGTATTATAATACCCTTTCAGTAGCACACCCCCTGTAGGGTTTTCTTGTATAATGACATGAAGGTACTTGGTTTTAGTGAAAAATATTTAGTGATGATCTATTCCTTTCTTTTGTTTGGATGTGTTTGGCTGTTGGCATAATTCATTTAATAATTTCATAAAAGAGCTTACTTAAACATTTGTATTTTTTCTCTAACTGTACTAGGGTTATACCCCACTCTCAGCTGTATATCTGGATCACCTGGTGTAGTGTGAGAGTTTGGGATTAGGTGGGGATGTGGGTGGATTAAATATGGCTATATTTTGTGGTTTTCTTTCCTTCTGTTATTGTTACATATTACATAATCTGAATTTTTTCAGTTTTTTTGACATATTTATGTGTAAATATGTTGTAAATATGTTGTGAAAAGTTATTAAAAAATAGAAAGTCAAAAAATCACTTGTGTAATTATAAGTGCAAATCAAAAGAAGTACTTATATGACTAAAATAAAAGATCAGCACATGTAATCAAAAAAAGAGGGAACAGATAAATGGGAGGAGGTAGTAAGGGAAATAAACTGACAAAAGCAAAGCAAGTAAATAACCTGCTGAGCATGCATATGTGCCCTTCATATAATTTTAGATAAACATACAATAAATTTCATTAATTGTACCAATAAAAAAACTTAAAAAAGAGGACCAACACAGATACACACCGAAGACAGTGGGGGGACACAAATAAACTGAGCAGGTTAATCGCCCATTCTGCCTATACTTGCCAGCCATCTTCCTTTGTATCGTGCACATAAACTGTGAAGCTGTGAATGAAAATATTATTTAATTTTTTTAAATAAATAAAAATATTGTTCCTTTTCATCTGTTTATCTTGTTGGAGTGTTATCTATTTGCTGTGTGGTAATTCTAATGTGTTGTGGCTACAAGGTGTGAAAGCTATTGTTAGAAGTGTGTCTGAACAGACATGCCTGTTTTAAACAAAAAATATAGAAGAAGGCACTGTGGAGATTGTAGTAAAAAATATTTTTTTCCACATGTAATGTAGAAAGGTGCTTTTTTTTCTTCTTGACAAACTGTAATGGTGGTTTTACTTGAGGTTACTGAACCATTTTCACTTTCAGAGCAAATTAATATTGCTGTACATTATACAACATGGCAGCCACCATATGTCAGTGCTATCAGACATGCTTCATAAGAAGTATCTGATTTTTTGTTGACTAGGTCTTACATTTTAACATTCAACAAAGCCAATGTACATAGGATATGCAGGTAGAGTTAACTGATACAGGTAAAGAGAGTCTTGAGGAAGTGATTAGGTCTGACATTGGTAAGAAAATAAAGGAAGGGGTAGAGAAAGCTACAAAGTTGGCCAAACAGTCTGCTGACAGCATTAGCAAAAGTGGAGATAAACTTGGCAAGATGACTGCTTTCAAAGCCATTTCTCAGAGTGTAAAAACAGTGAAGAAAGAAACTGATGAAAGTGTTCTTGGACAGAGTGGCCCCTACCAACCTCCAGAAAGGATAAGAAAGAGAACTGAATTTGCTATAGATAAAAACAGGGAAGAGAAAATATTTGCTTTGGAATACTGCATGCAGTTCTAGAGACCCCATCTCCACAAGGGCATAGACAGGATAGAGGAAGTCCAGAGGAGGGCAACTAAAATGGTGCAGGGTATGCACCAGAAGCCATATGAAGAGAAACTAAAGGAGCTTAATATGTACTGTATACCTTCGAGGAAAGGAAAGAGAGGGGGGACATGATAGAAACATTTAAGTACCTCAAGAGAATCAACAAAGTACAAGAGGGAAGCATCTTTCAGGGAAAGAGATGTGCAAGAACAAGGGGGTACAATTTGAAGACAGAGCGGGATGGCTCAGGGGCTATATAAGGAAGTATTTTTTCACAGAGGGGTGGTGGATGCATGGAACAGCCTTTCTGAGGAGGTTGTGGGGTCAAAAATAAAGGGGGAATTCAAGAATGCATGAGACAGACATAAAGCAATTTGTGTGGGGGTAGGAAGAAGTAGGCTGTTGCTTAACTAGGATCTGCAGCCTATCCAATAGGTAGGGAAATGAGCAGGCTGGGTGGACCAAGCGGCCCTTATCTGCCATCAAAGTCTATGTTTCTGTAATTCTGCTGTCTCTCCTTTCACACATCTGATAACAGCATGTAGGTGATGTGGTGGTGGGGGGGCAAGTGGGGAAATGAGAGAACTACAGATTCCAGTGTGACATTCCATATAAGTTTTTGGAATATAGTATTTGATTGCGATAGGGATCCTGAGAAGTAAGAATTATTCTGATCACGATCCCCTGCAGCTTACAGCTGTCTCCTAGTGAATATACATTAGGAAATTTCAAGTAGCGGTACCATTTTAGTATGTCAAGAAGAAAAAAACAACATCTACACTAGTGGGAAAAATGTTTTTTTACTACAATCCCCACAGTGCCTTCTTTTATGTTTGTTGTTTAAAATAAGCATTTCTGTTCAGACGCACTTCTAACAACGGCTTTCATACATTGTAGGCACAGCACATTGGGATTACCATACAGACAGCAAATAAGCAACACTCTAACATGACAAACAGAGGAAAAGGAACAATATTTTTATCTATTTAATAAAATTAAACATTTAATTCACAACTTGACAGTTTATGTGCACTATACTATAAAGAATCTGCTGTAATATTTTAATTATGATAGATTAATTGTGTGTTGACTCACAGTTAATTCTACTTGTGCTGCTTGATTTAATAGTTTTACTGGTCTGATTGCACAGCACCATGGGTCTTCGGAAAGGGGCACTGCATAAATAAAGTATTGTATCTATCTATCTATCTTTCTATCTATCTATCTATCTATCTGTACAAAGGAGGATGGCTAGCAAGTATATGTGGAGTGGGTGATTAACAATTTTTGTTGAACGGTTATGCAGTTCTACTCAATGCCCAGGGTATCACACTGCTAAAACTATGCATGAAAAACACTGTCAATGGGAGATATCTGAGAACTCAGAGGTGAACTCTGTATCTCTGTTCTCAAGCAGATCCTGGGCAACTGGCTTGGTGAATGAACTCCTACTTTTACTTATTTAATACTAATGACACATTTTATTATTTCAGATCTAGTGGCCATGGCAGTTACTTCCACATATTAAAGACATAAGCAATTTTAAATAGCTGTTGAAAAAAACTTTTAAATTTCATGTCCAGAACTAAAATTGAAATGTCAGGTACTTCAGACTGAGCAGGCACACTTGGTATTAAATGATCAAGAAAGGTGGATGAATTCTTTGTGGGGGGAGTGTCATTAGGCACCAGAAAAACAATGGCTTACACTTCAGCCTACATCTAACAGCGTAAATTCCAACTGCTGCTACAGAAGTCAAGAAAATCATGCGATTCTAAAACAGAGAACACAGGGGAAGCACTCCTCTCACAAAGCTGGGCACCTGGGATTTTGGGCGCCCAGAAAAAGTATTTCTGGCTGTAATTGTAAAAAGCAAATATGAGATTCTAGCTAAACAGGGACATTTAGCTAGATTCTGGTGTGTGTTCTATAAAATGATAACATTTTTATGTATTTTCCATGCTTTTTAGTTGGTGGAGAAAATAAACAAGATGGTGGCTTGTGAAAAAGGATTTTTCCTCACAAAAAATGATTTTTTTCTCACAAGATCAAATCCTTTGTCGAACTTTGTACATCTGACCTGAAAAATGAACTTCCCAAAGGATATAATGGGAACTTAAAACTTAATAACTTTGCAACTGTTTAATATTTGTGCTCTGAATTAACAGTGGAAATTCTATTACCCAAGTTCTTTCTACCATAAAAAATCAAAACAAAATTCCACACTGTCTGGGCACAAGTTGTTGAGGAAAAAACTGCAAAAAAAGGTGACTTTTAACCTTTTTTCATTTTCTGGATCTCAGAATCCATACATCCAATTGGAACAAAACTTGCCAGATCAAGAGAGAGCTACTCCACAGGACAGCACATATCAAATTTTGTGCAAATCCATTGATCAGTTGCAAAGTTATTAAAGTGCAACATTTGAGATTTAATATTAAACAGGCCACTCAACCCTAACTATAGGGGTCAGACAGTGCCCCTGTAATATATATAACTGTGTGATAGGGCCACTATAGTTTTGGGCAGTGCAGGCTGTTTAATGCTAAACTCACTTTTTTTGCATCTTAATAACTTTGCTCTCATTTAAAAAATTAGCACAAAATTTGGCATGTGTGGTCAGGCTGTCAGAGTCTCAAGTAGTGAAAAGCTTCATGAAGATATCTTGCATGGTTTTTGAGAAATAGAGGGTCAAAAAAGTAAAAAAAACAAACAAACAAAAAAATTTTTGTTCCTATATTTAACATTGGGATGTTTGCTGTCACCTACAGCCTAGACAGTATTGATTTTTTCCATAAGTTTTTAGTTATGATGTGGACTATGCCAAGGGTGTGCCTTTGGATGATTTGGTTAAGAAATATTGGATAGTTTTTGAATTTCAACTTTTTTGTGATAACATCTAAATGCGGTTAAAAATCGATTGATGAAAAGCAGACTAATCAATACAATACAGATTAATTATAACACAATACTGTTTGCAGCATCCTTTTCCCAGGTGTGTAGTGGCATCCCCACACCTACCCATCATCTTTCCCCATTCCCTGATGCCTAGTGGCACCCCCCACCTGCCGATCATTATCCCAGTTATTCCCTGGTGTCTAGTGGCACCCCAACCTGCCAATCATTATCCCTGGTGTCTAGTGGCACCTCCCCACCCACCGATCTATTTCCCTGTATATTCCCTGATGTCTAGTGGCAACCCTCTAACCACCATCCCCAAATTTTTATTGAATAGTCTTACCCATAGCCCCCTGCAACCCATTGTTTTATTCAATGTGCCAATATTGGGGGGGAAGCCCAATCCCCATGTAGGCATTACAATCCCACCAGTAGTGTGTGACACTGAGAAGCCCACTCCAGTGTCCATAAATATTTAATTTGACCCTGTAAAAAGAAAACATTCTACTGATGTATTTTTTTAAACCTGAAAAAAGAAGAAAATGGTCCTTCATCATCCCCACTATCCCCCTCCCCATCTCAACCTTCCCACTAAGCACCCACCACCGTACACCCCCTTTACCCTATACTTGCCCCTGGAGGTTGTAGGCTGTCATTTTCTGTGGACCGAGCTACATCTGCACTCTTTAAAGCTGAACCACAAACTAAGGAATAAAGGTAAGAGCTATACAATGTATTTCAATGGAGCTTTGAACTTATTTTCATAACTTTGCAATTTTTATGACTTTTTTCACCAAATTTTCAACATAGCCTTTTGGGATCCCACCTCATGAATACTGTCACTGTCATTTCATTAATCAGACCTGAAAGGTGATATCATGGTTGCTGTGCAAAATGATCTTTCGGGATCAAATAATGAAATTTCACCATCGGTGTTCAAACGGTGGGGTTCCAAAAAGATCATGTTGAAAATCCAGTGAAAAAAATCCTAAAAGTGGCTGAATTACACATGTTTGTTGAAAATTTTCTATGCATTCACATAACTTTGGTAATTTTCATCAATTCGACTCCAAATGTTCAACATATCCAATTTTTCACACCACCTCATGAACAGTACAGCTCTTATTTTTCACATCCTGTCTAAAATGTGTTTTTGCACCTGTGACATAGAATGGAATTTTGCCACTGATTTTAAAATTTGCAGCTATGGTGTTAATGAGTTGAGGTTATAAGAAAACTATGTTAAAATGTGGGGTCAAAATATGAAAAACACCAAAGTTATGACCATTTGTTGCAATTTTGCTATCATGCTTGTAATTTTGGAAATGTGCAATATTTTGACCACAGATTTTCAACATAACCATCTTATTACCCCATCTTATGTGTATCATAGTTCTTAGTTTTCAAATCCTGGCCAAAATGTGTTTTTGCACCTCTGGTGTGAAATGGCATTGCAGTTGCACAGAATTATGTTTTGATGGGGATTTGAAAATTTTCTGTACTGGGTACATGAGGTGGGGTTATAAGATGGCTATGCTGACTATTTGGTAGACAATGAACACCCCTGATGCGGGTCAGTGTCCGCAGGTGGGAGTTAGGTAAACCCCACGCACATTTCCCTACTTTTGTCACTTTAGTGACAACCTTAACTGATGCATTAACAAAGTTTTTGCAATGAATTCCCTTCCTTTTCAGATAGTATAATCATATCCTTATTTGTCTGTAGGAGCACAGGGCCTTCCAAGCCCTGCGCTCACATCCCTCCATAGATGTATATATGAATGTAGCTGTGGAAGCACAGGGTCCTTCAGGTCCTGCACCTCCATTTATAGGACAACAGTGACCAAATTGTCAGCATAGCCTTCTTATTACCCCAACTCATGTACCCAGTGCAGAACATTTTCAAATCCTCAACGAAACATAAATCCACACAACTGTAATGCCATACCATGCCATGGGTGTGAAAAAATATGTTGGCCAGGATTTGTAAAATAACAGCTGTAACATTCATGGTGTGGAGTGATAAGAAAACTCTGTTGAATATTTGGGGTAACAGCATTTAAAGATTCCAAAGTTACAAGCGTGCGTAGCAAAATTGCAATGAATGGGCATAACTTTGACATGTTTACATATTTTGACCCCAAATTTTCAAAATAGCCTTGTAATGATCTCACTTCATGAACATTATGACTGTCATTACACAAATCCCACCCAAAAGGTGATTTTGCCAACCAACTGCAAAATCATCTTTCAGGTGGGAGTTGCGTAATGACAGTCCTATTGTTCATAAGGTGGGTTCCCCACAAGGCCATGTTGAAACTCTGAGGTCAAAATGTTAAGAAACAGCTGAGTTATGGTATGGTATGGTAAAATTTATTTTTAGACAGGTAAAAATCTGTTAGGATACAAATCCCGTTTACAACAAAGTCCTGTACAAGCTCCAAATACAAAAACTAAACATAACATACAATTAACAAAACAGTTACACAATTAAGAAAATCAATTAAAAACATGTACAATTTTTCCTCAACAATTCATACTAGTTTAGCTTAAAAATGGTTAAGCTACTATTATGCTTCCGTTCATGTGGTAGGTTGTTCCAATGTTTTGCTACACTGTTTTGTAAATCTTTTGTAATGTTAAATCTCTCATTTTGTTGTAGGATCTGTATATCAAAATTCTAAATGTTATGAACCAGAGTTGATAACTCCATTGAAATACATTGAAAAACAGCACAAAATAGGATCCTGTTTCACAAAAGGATCCTTTATCATGCTTTCCCATTGACTACAATGGGATTAGCATGATGTACTGTACAATCCTCTTTTGCAAAAAGGATCCTTTATCTTGCTTTCCCATTGTAGTCAATGGAAAAGCACAATAAAGGATCCTTTTGTGAAAAAACTTCCCAAAACATTGATAGCTTTAGCCGGTCTTAAAAATAATTGCAAATACTTTTACTATCAGCTCCCAGAGTTCATGTCTGGCTTTGAGCTTGCCTCTATAACTACTAGAATCTTCCTGTCCTTGCACTCTAGGGACATTATTTGCTGAAAGCTGTTCTGCCTTCAAGTTGCTGTCTAGCATTTCTAAACACAGAAACCAGCAGCAAATAAAACAAAACCAGTGCCTTGCACTAAAGTGATTTGTCTTTAAATGTCTTGACCAAAAGCTTGAGTATAATGCTCTTTTATTTAGGAATAGTAATACATCTATTTCAAAAGCTTTACAGGTATAACACATTTTGTAAGTGAGCTGTATATTATCATTATGGTTCCACCAACTATACTTAATGTTATAAACTGCATTTCATCATCATGAATCAATTGAAATCCCCAAGCTGCTGGTCCCACCCCCTCCCATGTCTGATCGCCATCCCAGTAATTTAAAAGAAAGAAACTGTGGTAGTCTAGTCATCCCTCCCCGATGTCTGTTCACTCTCTGGTTACAGGAAACAAAAAATCCTGACAGTCTAGTGATCCCTCTCCCCTCCCTTGATGTCTGATCCCATCCCCATGAAAAACAAGAAATGACTTGGTGGTCTAGTGGTACCTCCCCCTTCCCTGCCTGCAAAGAATAATGTTTTCTGGTAGTCTAGTGGCCCCCCACCATGTTAGGTAAACATCCATCACCCCACAGCCTGGCTTTCACTCTATGACCAGAACAACCCTCCTCTCACCTCCATGGCTGGCCACAGACTGCACTATGAATGAGTCCCAACATGGAATGCACTTTGAATAAGTGGCTTTTTTTTGCATAGAATTTCCTTAATTTTTGAGATAGCATAATCGTATCCTCATTTGCCTGTAGGAACACATGGCCCTCAGGGTCCAGCGCTATCATCCCTCCATAAATGCATGCATGTTTGTTGCTGTGGAAGCATTTCAGCCAAAACTGCAATCAAATTGTCAGCATAGCCTTGTTATTACCCCACCTCACTAATGCTGGGCTGAGAATTGACAAATCCCTGCTGATATGTTATTCCAACCCACTAAGATGTCATTTTCTGCCACAGGTGAAAAAACACATTTTGGCCAGAATTTGAAAACTGACAACTGTCACACTCAAGAGGTGAAGTAAAGAAATGGCTATGTTGAAAATTTGGGGTGAAATACTGAAAATTACAAAAGTTAGGAGTGAGCATAGTGAAATATCAACAGATGCACACAACATTGCCATTTCAACATATTTTGACCCCAAATTTTCAACATACCCTTCTTATGACCCCACCTCATGAAAAACTATGGTGAACATTTTTAAATCCAGTCCAAAAGCTGATTTCCCCAACTGACCAAAAACTCACCTTTTGGGCAGGATCTGTGAAATGACACCAGTATTGCACATGAGGAGGTGTCTCCAAAAGACTTTCTTGACAACTTGGGGCCAAAATCATTAAAAATGACAAAGTTATGCACCAAAGTTGAAAACCCCACTGAAATACATTAAACCACATTCACCTTAGTTTCCCAATTCCCTGGTAGTCTAGTAGTCCCTCCCACCTTGACCATTCTCTGATTGCCATCCAGTTGTGCAAAAGTAATTGCCTGGTAGTCTAGTGGTCCCTCCTTTGGTGTCCAATCGCCATCCCCATATAAAAAATATATATTTTCCTGGTAGTCTAGCTGTCCCTCCCACCTCACCTGTTCACCGATCACTGTCCCCATATAAAAAAATATATTACTACCTGGTAGCCTGCTGGTCCCATTCCCCTCCCACATTCACTGATCCTCCACCCCAGATAAAATAATATTTATTCCCTGGTAGTCTAGTGGTCCTTCTCCAAGGATAATTCCTGTCCTGTGCATTCTATTTCAATTTCCCTGGTAGTTTAGAATTCCCTCCCCATCACTAAGCTCTGTCCCATGAAAAGACAGTCAGATCCCTGGTATTCTAGTGCACTCCCCACTCCCCCACCCATTCAGATAGTCATCCGACGCATCAATCCCCCTTATTCCAACTGCCAGCCAGTGAGCAGAACAGCCCACCTTTCAACTCCACAGCTGGCTGTCAACTGATCTGTGAATGAGCACATACTGTAAGGGACCACTAGACTACCAGGGAAATATATTTTTTATGTGGGGATGGTGACTGGACATCAGGAGAAGGTAGAAGGCCCACTACATTACCAGGGAAATATATTTTGTTTATACGGGGATGGTAATCAGGCATGGTGGGGGAAGGGACCACTACATTACCAGGGAAACATATTTTGTAATACAGGGATGGAATCTGGATATTGGGGGAGGAAGAGGGCTATTAGACTACCACAGAAATATATTTTTTAATATGGGGATGGTGATTGGACATCAGGGGAGAGACCACTTGGGCAGTCATAACTGCACAAATTGCAAAAAAAATCATTTTCCGTGGTTCCTTTTTAGCAAATTTGCAATAAAAGAAACATCCTTTTTTGCAAATCACAAAACAGGATCCTTTTTTATGATTTCTTTTTTGCAGTTTGCAAAAAAGATTGTAGGTATGTTAAGAAAATACATTTACAGGTGATTTAAAAAATAAAGTAACAGCAGAATATGATAGAATGGGTCCCAATTAGCAGAACACATAGGTTGCTTCCTTCAGAAAACATCATTGCTTTCTATTTTTTAACTTGTCTTGCTAAGAAAAAAACAAGATGGCAGTAGCATGAAAAAAGATTTCCCATTTGTGACAAAGGATTACCCATTTGCAACACTGGATTGCCTATTTGTGACCAACACATAATACTGTTTTGAGGCTCACATCTAACTTTTCCCATTGAAAACAGTGGGAAATTAAAAAAAAAAACAATAACTTTTTAAATGGATTAAGATTTTTTCACCAAATCTTCAAAAGGCACATCTGTTACCCAAGATATTTCTACCGTACAAATATTAGACCAAATCCCCAAGCCACTTTTGCACAGTGGTGTGACAAAGCATTTTGTAAAAAAAGGGTAATTTGTCACATTTTTTACACTCTGCATCTCCACACCCACACATCCCACTGGAAATGAAACTTACAATATCAAAAAATCTTTGGTCCTTGATGGCACATGCAAAATATCATGTGAATTACTTGAATGGCTGCAAAGTCAGTAAAGTGAAAATTTTTAAGTTTAACATAGAAGCAAAGATTTAACCCCAACTATAGGGGTGTGATTGTGCTATATATATATATATATATATATATATATATATATATATATATATATATATATATATATATATATATATATATATATATAACATGCCATCCCAAGCAGGATGAAACTGAATTCTGCAGCACTCTGCAGAATGCTGCAGAAGACCTACTGAATAAAGCAATGTAATTCCAATGGTAATTAGTCCCCTTTGTCATTTAGAAAATGTGACAGTGCCAGGATGAAGTGAATGCTACAGTTTCTTGCATGACAAAGGGAACTAATTGCCATTGAATTTACTAACATACTAAAATGCCAGCAGAATAGGCCTAACGGTCTCTCGTGTCTGCTCATTTGGTCAGCCTCCACCCTGGGTGCTGACCTTGCTGCCCCCCTCACCTCCTCTGGCTTCTCCCTTCCCAGTTCCAGATATTCTTGCTGCATTGGATTTTGCTTCCAGAACCCTTCCCCTGTACCTGTCCCACACCCTTTTGAACCCCTCTGCCATCTCTGCCTCCACTAGCCCCCAGGCAGCGCATTCCATGGCTCTACCACCCTCTCAGTCAAGTAGCACCTCCTCCTTTCTCCCCTGAATCTTCCCCCTCCAGCTTAAACCCATGCCCTCTAGTGGCCCCTCCTTCTTCCTTTGAAGCACCCTGACTGTTCCTCCCCTATTTACCCTCTTCATGTACCTAAAGACCTTTATCATGTCCCCCCGGTCCCTTCTCTCTTCCAATGTGTACATATTTAGCTCTTTGAGCCTCTCCTCATAGGTCCTGTCCTCCAAGCCCCAAATCATTTTGGTTGCCCTCCTCTGGACCCTCTTCAGGAGGGTAATGTCCTTCTTTAAGTGTGGCCTCCAAAACTGCATGCAGTACTCAAGGTGCAGCCTCACCAAGCAGTTATACAGATGGAGTATCACTTCCCTCCTTCTGGAGGTGATCCCCCTAGTGATGCATCCCAGCATCCTGTTGGCCTTGGCTGCTGCCCTCCTACATGTCTCCAAGTTGTTCATCTTGACATCCACCACCACCCCCAGGTCCTTCTCAGCCATCGAGACTTGTAGCATCCCCCCCCCAGGGTATAGACTTGGCCTGGGTTTCTGGCCCCCAGGTGGAGTACCTTGCATTTCCCTGCATTGAACCTCAGCTTCCACTTCCTAGACCATCTTTCCAGAGCCTCAAGGTCCCCCCTGTAGGGTGAACCTTCCTCCTCCCCATCCACCACCGTCAACAGTTTTGAGTCATCCGCAAAGCAACTCATCTCACTCCTGATTCCTGTCCTTATGTCAGAGATGTAGGCATTGAAGAGGAGGGGCCCAAGGACTAATCCCTGTGGGACCCCACTAATGACCGTCCTTGGGGATGAGACTATCCCGCCAACTACGACCCTCTGGGTCTGGTCCTGAAGCCAACTGCCTATCCATCTGATTATCTGGTTCCCCACCCCCATTTCTCCCAGCTTATCCAACAGGCCCACGTGAGGAACAGAGTCAAATGCCTTGCTGAATTCTAGAAAGAGGATGTCCACTGGTCTACCCATGTCCAAGGCACTCATCACCCAGTCGAAGAACTCCACAAGGTTTGCCTGACATGATTTCCCCAGGATGAATCCACGCTGTCTATCGTCCAGGCACCCTGGCTTTTCCAGGCCCCCCCTAGCCTCTCCTTGACAATGCCCTCCATCACCTTGCCCACCACCGATGTCAGGCTGACAGGCCTGTAGTTCCCTGCCACCTCCCTTGATTCCTCCTTGTGGATAGGCACTATATTCGCCACCTTCCAGTCATGGGGCACCCACCCTGTCCTCAGAGAGATGGTGAAAGGCTCCACCAGGGGTTTTGCCAGGACATCTGCAAGTTCATTCAGCACTCTGGGATGTAATTTATCTGGCCCCAGTGCTTTCTCTGTCTTAAGGGACCTGAGGGCTTCCCTCACTCTCTCTGCTGTGATTTCCACTTCCGGTACCTCTTCTCCCTGCTTAGCCCCCCCCCTCCTGCCAGAGATGCCTCCCCCTCTCCCCAGACCCGCCGATTGGTAAGGATCCCCCCTCCTCAGTATTTCTGTCTCCTCCCATGTATGATGCAGCACTCCCATTTTCATTGGTGAAAACTGAGGCGAAGTACTCATTTAGTACTTCAGCCTGCTCCCCCGGGTCTTGTGCCCATCTGTCCCCTGATTTAATCCTGCTAATCTGCCCCTTCACCCTTCATTTTTCCCCAATGTATCTGAAGAACCCCTTGTTCCCTCTCCTATTTTCCCTGGCCAGGTTCTGCTCCTTCCTTGCCTTAGCTGCCCTCACCACCCTAGTGGCCCTTCTAGCCATCAGCTCATACTCCCTCGATCCCTTTCACTCCTTGAGCACTTGAATTGCCTATAGACTGCCTTCTTTTCTCCGCACCACCTCCTGGACCTCCCTGGTCCACCAGCAGGGTTTTCGGGCCCTACCGCATTTTCGTCTTACTCTTGCACAGGTGCTGGTAGCATCCTGTACCCCTCTCCTGATGATTTCCCACCTACTATCAGTGTCCATGTCTGACCCAATTACATCCAAATGCTCCTTAAGGATCCTTCCCATTTCCTTAAAATCTATCCCCCTGAAGTCAGCTACCTCCGTCTTTGTGCAGCCTTCTAGCCCTCCTAGGTCCAGGCAGAACCAGATCATGGCATGGTCACTCCACGCCAATGGGTCCCTTACCTCCAGGCCCCCAATCTGGTCACTGTCTGCCAGGACCACATCCAGTACCCGTGCCTCCCTGGTTGGTTCCCCCACCTGCTGAGTTAGGAATGCATCCTGAAAGACATCCAACAACATCTGTTCCCTGGTCACAGAGGATGTCATAGTCTCCCAGTCTGTTCCTGGCATGTTTAAGTCCCCCAACACCACCACCATTCCTCTGTCCAGTCTGCAGTGTCTCCCAACATCTGCCACCAAACTCTCCTCCAGCTCCTCCGCCAGGGCAGGGGTCTATACACCACTCCTAATTTTACTCTCTTGGCCCCCCTTGTTATCAAGGTGACCCAAATCACCTCCACGGTTCCCTCTGCCTCTTCTACTCCCCCTATGCCAATGCAGTTTTTGACTATCATTGCTACCCCTCCTCCCCTTCCCTCCCCCGTGTCCTTCCTGAACATAGTGTAACCCTCCAGGTTCAGGTCCCAGTCATGTCCTGCAGTGGCCCAGGTCTCAGTGACTGCTGCCACATCCACTGCTCCCTCAGTTAGCATTGCCTGGAAATTTACATTGCTTTATTCAGTAGTTCTGCTGCAGCATACTGCAGAGTGCGTTAAAAGTGTGTTTCATCCTGTATATATACTGTATATATATATAAATATGTATCATTTATAAACTATTACCAAGGCCAGTGATTTACAGTGATTAATAAGACCTGGGATTCTGTGAATTGCATCCATGATTGCTAGTCTAATTTCTGGATTTTAGCAGGATTTTGCTGTCATTCTTTTAGAATGTGTATAAATAATCAAAATAAAAGAAACTTAATACACAGAAGATTAACTGAAAGAACTGAAAATAGTACAGGAAGCAGTTATTAAACAAAAACTAAGTTCTGTAGATTTACTGATTTGACCTAAAATGCCAAATTCTGTGAAATTAATTGTTTTTACCAGTGTGCAGGCAATCCAAATTCTGGAATTGTACCAGGTTTTCCAGTACAAAAAAAGAAAATCAGTCACCTTGACTAATACTATATTAACTTTTCATTATCACCTCAGCACATTATTTCTGAAAACAGTACAAACTTCCATATTTAACCTTTACTGACATATAACAACCACCTTAATAATTAAAAACACATGTAACAACCACCTTAATAACACCTTAACTAACCACATCATATCTCTAACACCCACTAACTTAACAGCCTCTATAACATTAACTTAACATCCAGCTCATCTTCTACATACAGAACAATACTATACTGTGGAAAACCACTAAAACCTATAGCAAAGTACACAAAAACTGGAACATGCAAACCCTTATCATTAATTATGGACCAAACTGAAAATATGGAACAGATACATGGGGTTCCAGTAGGAGAAAAGACTAACAATGATATAATAAGTGATTATGTTGAAGGAACTGAAAGTACAAGTCCATTGAATGTAAATACAAGAGCAAATGGGAATGACGAAATAGGAAATCTTGCTGCTTTAGTAAATCACGAAAAACCACAAGGATTAAGTGGGACAGGAAGTAGTAATGTGCCCCATAGTGAAACAACTAAAGCAATCCTTAGTACCAGGAGAATGGAATTAGTTTCACAGGAGCTCGAAGAGCAACAAGGTGAAAATGATGCCATGGATACTGGTGGGGAGCCAAGTGTAAACAACAAAATGAGACAGAATATTTATACTGGGTGATTCTACCATCAAGTGTACAGATACATTCATCACTAGAACTGATAAAGAACAGGTGACAAGCTCTTATTTCTGTAGGTTAAGGTTAGCTGATATAAAGAGATTGGTATCCAAAATAATAATGAAAGAATGTGATAGGCCATTTGTGTCGATTCACGCAAGAACTAGTGATATAGTGCACAGTAGAGAATATCAAATGATACTCGAATTCATGCAAATAGAAAGTGAAATCAGGGACTGAAATGGAATTGCAGCTGTCCCAGAAATACTACCTATTCCTAGGGCAGAATTGAAATCAATAAAAAAATCAAGAGAATCAATTACTGGATGAGAATGTGGTGTCTTATGTTGGGTTTGCAATGCGTTAAAACTTTAGAGATTTTTAACCACAGTCACAATGTATATAGTAAAGGTGGCCTGCATTAAGGAAAAAAAGGAATCAGAGAATTGGGAATGGTGTTTAAGAAACATATAATGGAGTATTTAAACTAGATACTAAGGGGAAAGGGGAAAAATAGCTGACATATAACAAATTATGGGTGCAGAAGAATAATATGGGAAAGGGTAATATTAGAGTGTTATCGATGAGTGCTAGAAGCCTGAAACATAGAATGGATGAGCTGAAATTTGTGATACTGAAAGATAAGATAGATATATGTGGAATAACGGAAATGTGGTTAACCACAGATGATTGGGTAGACCAGATACGTGGATATGACTACTTTCCGAAAACAAGAACAGAACTAAAAGGTGGTGGGGTGTCATTATATGTGGCTGCACACCTAAAAGCTCAGGAAATAAAAAAGGACATGGATACAAGAACTGAAGCTGAACAAATTTGGATTAAAATTAATGGTATAGGTAGAGAAACAACCTTAGATCTTTGCTACCATTCCCTCAATTTGGGAGAAGTAGAAAACAGTTTTGTCTTTGAGTCACTAAAGAGATACAGTAGGAGATTATGGGGGACAGTATATTAATAGGGGATTTTAACTCCCCCAAAATAACTGGAATACAGAAAGGGGCTAGAAACTGGAAAATAGATTTCTTGAATTCTGTGTAGACAATAATTTGGAACAATATGTAAAAGAATGCACTAGGGGCAGTAGTATTTTAGATTTAGTTCTCAGTAACATGGAAGAAAATTTGGAAAATGTTAATGTGATTCAACCACTAGAGGCAAGTGACCATAATGTGATCACATTTGAGATATCAAGGAAAGTAAGAAAGCAGGTTGATAATACTTATATTAAGAATTACAGAAAGGCAGATGTAACAAAAATTAAACAAGTCCTAAAGGACTGGGAATGGGAAGAGAAACTTAAGGGCAAAGCTTTACCAGAAACATATACAGTTATTAAATAGAAGTTGAATGACTGTATTAGGGAGTATGTCCCCAAGGTTACAAAGTACAATGGAATGGGAAGGATATTAAAATGATCTGCTAGCAAGATTCAAGGTAAAGTAAGAAGAAAGGATAGGGCATATAAGAAATTTAGAAGAAATACAACACAGGATAACAAGGAAATTATAAAAAAAGGGTAAGACAGAGTAAAACAGCAATTAGGAAAGAAAAAGCTCAAGCAGAATTAAGACTTGCAACTGTGACAAAAAAAAACAAACTATAAGCAGTTCTATAGTTATCTGGGCAGCCTAAGGCAAGGACAGAAGCATGTGGTTAAGTTAAGAGATGGGAATAAAATAATAGAAGCTGATAAGGGGAAGGTAAATAAATGTAATTAATATTTTCTGAATGCTTTTTAACACGATGATAGGAACAATACTGTCCAAGACAAGGATCCCAATTTTGACCACCCTCTCCAGAAGTTATCTTTGAATGGGAAGTTTATGCAAAACTAAAAACAATTAAAGAAACGTAAGTCCTGGGACCAGATGGTATTCACCTACACTTCCTTAATGAAATGGTGGAAGAACTAGCAGGTTCCCTAACATTATTATTCAATCTGTCACTGACCTCAGGGAAAGTACTGAATGAATGGAAACAATCACCCATCACCCCAATCTAAAAAAAAATGGTAACAAAACTAAAGTGGACAGTTATCACCCCATAAGTATCACCTCAGTATTAGGAAAACTTATTGAAGGTTTCATAAAAGAATGCATAGGGGGAGGTCATGTGATGGCAGCCTGAAAAGCAGCAGCAGCCCTCCATAGCTCCGTGACTCCACTACATAATACAGCTTTTGGTATGATTCCTTAACTTGAATTTGCCACAGCTCTGCGATATTTCTCTGGGCAAATACCTGAGGCAACTGTAAACAATCGAGGAATGGAGTTATATATGAAAAAAGTGCCTCCACGGCACTCACCCCCACCCTCCACAGAGAAAGATAAGGCCGCAAAGCATCCAAAGCAACAGACAGTGGGCTCTAGTAAAGCAGGTACTGCCCAGGGTGCTCTCTCAGAGGAATAGTTCCTAGAGGTAATGCAGCCTCTGCAGGAGAAGATCACCAGGATATATGAGGATCTCCAGCAGGTCAAGACCTCTGTGCAGTCTCTGACAATTCGAGTAACTGACTCAGAAGTAAAGTTAGTGTCATTAGAGAAGAAGCATGACAGGGGTGAGCTGACTATGTCTCTTCACGGAAAGAGAATCAAAAAACTTGAGGAGAAAATCAAGAACTTGGAGGGCAGAAGCAGACGAAATAATCTGCTAGTAATTGGAATTCCTGAAAAGGAAGAAGGCGATGCCCCTATTCTCTTCCTTCAGAAACTGTATGAACAAATTGCTGGTCCCTCCCCGAATGGAGCTGTTTATATTATAGAAAGGGCGCATCGGGCCCTTTGACCTCCTCCACAGCCTGGTTCCCCACCTAGGCCTCTTATCTGTAAAATGCTCAATTATTTGGACAAACAACATGTCTTGGCGAAGGTGAGTGGGTTACAAGAAGTAAGATGGGAGGGGCATAAAATTCGGATCATGCAAGACTTGCCACAATCAGTCCGGATAAAGCGGCAGGGAATGCATCCCATTGTTGTGAAGCTTATTGCAGCAGGTACCCCATTCTGAATGAAATGCCCGGCGGTTCTTCAGGTGAAGGTTGGTGAAAAATGGGTATCCTTTGATTCGTAAGAGCAAGTACAGCAGGAGCTGAAAAATTTCTTCCCGGACCTTTTCAAGTGAGAGAACTTAAAGGGTTTTGTGTACATGTATATCCTGCTCAGTGCTTTTGCACCGAGATTTGAAAGGCTTTGTCGGAGTTTGATAAGGGCAACATCTTTGTGATCAGAGACTGAGTCTATGTAGAGCCCTTCATGGAGAGCTGGTGGAGAGTTAGCTTCGCCTTCTTGTTCTTTTTTTTGGACTCGTAATTAACTTTCTTTTCCTCCCCATACACAGACTGTGGAGATGTGATGGTGACAGTGATTCCCTGGTATGGGCGACATTTGAAGGGCACTCATAGCAACACGCTGGACATGTCAGATACTAGTAGGAGAGTGGGTCAAACCGATTATTGAATTTTTTTTGCCAGGCTAAGGCTGTGCAGCCCCTCAAGCCAGTTGCACTATTGTGACTGAGTGCAAATGCTGCGGTTTAAGCGTATCTTATTTTGCTTGTTTTTTTTTCTGGAATGGGGGGAAAGACTGGGGGGTGCTTAATTAGAAGACCAAATTCTTTTTGTCATTGCAACGTTAAATCACGACATTTACAGTAAGGTCTTAATTAGTTAGAGGGTTCTACGTATGTAATAATGAAACGATTAGTATAGTTGGAATCTCAGATAGTGCATACTACTGTCGGGTGTGTGGCGGTAGCGGGGAGGTGATGGAGGAGGAGAGATAGGAGGGTAGCTGCTGCAATTCAGTTACTGCATTGGGACATCACTCACCTGAGAGTGAATTGTGGTGCAGTTATCAGAACTGGGGGTGGTATTGAGTAGAATGTTGTTAGGGATTCGTAGGCATGATGGGGGGATAGAGCGGTGAGGGGATAAGATAGATAAGTTTCCTTTTGTAGTAGTGAATGGGGGATTGGGGGGGTTAACCAGGCACGTCACTTTAAGGTCTCAACTGTGTAATTTCATCGGTGCTCAGTCAAAATGGATGAGATCACAGTTGCCAAAATGACCCACTGTATTTCCAGTTTTGTTTGAGAAATTCAAATATGGCAAATTACTATAAGGTTGTAAGCTGGAATGTCAAGGGGGTGCATGATAAGTGCAAAAGGCAGGTGGTTCTTAAGCACCTTCACCAATTACAAACTGAGATTGCCTGTCTCCAGGAGACACACCTCCGAATGCAAGATGTTAATTTATTTCTCAAAGCGTGGGTGGGGCAAGTTTATGGAGCTGGGAAATCCATGGCTAGTGGGGGAGTTGCGATACTAATAAGAAAAAGAATTCCATTTAAGTTGGATAAGGAACTTTGTGATCCAGAGGGCAGATACATAATAATAAGAGGGTCCCTGGAAGGGCGGCAGATTATCCTAGGGTCTGTGTATGGACCTAATTCCGAGTCACCCCACTTTTTTACCAAGCTTTTGGATCTTTTGGTCACTGATCCACCTACTTTGAGTACAATTGGTGGAGACTTGAATGTGGTACCCTCCACAGACATAGATAGGTCTGATTTCCGGAAACGGGGTCTGTCACCCATGCAGAGGGCACTGCGTGACCTCATGACAGGTGCCGATCTTCTGGATGTATGGAGAGTTCTCCATTATGGAGAACGCCAGTATACTTATTTGTCACCCCCTCATAAATCTTTTACCCTTATTGATTTTTTCTTGATGAACGCCTTTGCTCTACCTGAAGTAAGGGGTGCAGATATACATGCGAGGGTCATTTCAGACCACGCTCCTATTTCCCTTACATATTTCCTGGGATCGAGTATCCGAAGGGATTTCTTCTGGAAATTAAACAATCAGCTGCTTCAAAGGCCAGAATCTCTTCAACATATTAAAAGGTTTTTGGTTAACTTTCTATTGGATAATAAAAGGTCTGTAACTAGGACTGACATGATCTGGGCAGTGTTAAAATGTTCCCTTAGGGGTGAATGCATTAGGTTGTCAGCAACGAGATGCTGACAATTTAGAGATAAGATGGCAAGCTTGCTTTCACGGATCCGGGCTATGGAAACTACCCTATCTCGGCATTCTCCAGATAAGGACTGGGTTGCCTTGCACCAGTTGCAGAGTCAGTACTCTGATCTGATATATAAAAAAACAGCAAAACAGAGCTCGCCTTGAGATGTACTAGGATGAAGTACCTAGATGCTGGTGAAAGGGCTGGTAAATTACTGGCCATTCAGCTTAGGCAAGCTGCAGCATCGCGAGCTATTCCCTGCATCAGGTTTGTTCCCAGCAACAGTTTAGTGACTTCGCCTCAGGAGGTATTCGAGACTCTGCGCTCTTACTATCAAGGGCTGTATTCTGAAATCCAGGAGGGTAGGCCTGTATCCTGGGATATAATTGAGTACTTGGAAGCCAAGGACCTCCCTAAGCTAAAGACCCCTGAAGGGGAACACCTTGGGAATCTAATCATGCTGCAGGAAGTGACAGGGGCAATTGAACAGCTTGTACCGGATAAATCCCCCGGCCCTGATGGCCTCTCTAATAACCTGTATAAAAGCTGCTCACAAGAGCTTGCTCCCCTTTTAGTTGAAGTCTATAATTATTGGTTTGACAAGGGGATGTCTGAGTCCAATTTTCTTAACACGATAATCACCCTTATACATAAGCCTGGGAAGGATCCCACATATCCCGAAAGTTACAGACCTATCTCCTTAATTAATACAGACATCAAAATTCTAGCTAAGATTCTGGCCATGAGACTGGGTGTTGTTACTTCCCAGCCTCGTTAGTAGAAGCGAATGATAGGCTTTATGAAGGCAGGTCCTCAGTGGACCATATAATAAATAAAGTATATCCTCTCGGCATCCAAGGATTCAAATATTCCTCTGTTTTGATATCCTTGGATGCCAAGAAGGCATTGACAGAGTCTCTTGGGATTTTCTTTTTGAAACCCTTGCCTACATGGGTATTCCCTCTAATTTTCTTAGGTGGATTAAATTGCTATATACAACCCTGTCAGCACAAATTTGGACTAATGGGACAATGTCGGCTCCTTTTCTACTTCAGAGAGGGACCAGGCAAGGCTGTCCCCTCTCCCCATTATTATTTAATCTTTATCTACAGCTCTTGATCAAGAGATTGCTAATCTCACCCAAGATCAAGGGTGTGGCAATAGGGACACAAAGATACTCCCTTTCGGCATATGCAGATGACCTTCTTTTACATCTTCAATACCCGGAAGTGGGCATCCCAATGCTCCTGGCTGAGATAGAGCAATTTTCCTCAGTCTCCCACTATAAACTTAATGAATCCAAGACCAAAGTTTTTCTCCTAAATAACAATACATCCCATTCTGTGCTTGGCAATACTAATTTGGTATGGGAACCTAAGTTCCTTAAGTATTTTGGGATTAAGATTGCCAGGGAGATCCCTACTATGTTTAGACTTAATTTTACAGAGTTGCTGCATGTAATTAAATTAGACCTAGACAGATGGGGAGATCTTTCTCTTTCTCAATGGGGAAGAATAAATATTATAAAGATGAATGTTTTGCCCCGAATATTATATCCCTTAGGAATATTGGGTCTGTTTATCCCTAAAAAATGGTTTGGCAAATTAAATCAAATACTTACTGCTTTCCTTTGGAGAGCTAAGAGTGTTAGGCGATCCTATTTAAAACTCTCGGCACTCAAGGATCGGGGGGGTTTAGCAGCCCCTTCTTTTTTGTCATATTATTGTGCTCAACATTTGGCGAGGATGTCATATTGGTCTAGAGAGGTATTGAGGGATGAAAGGCAAGAGTATGTGCCTTTATGGCTAGACATCGAACAATACCTAGCAGCCCAGTATGGCTGCTCTCTTCCTGTCCTGATATGCACCATTCCGAAAGCAATCCCAAAGCCTCTTCGAAATATACCACTAGGTTGGTCCATTAGGGCCTGGAATTAATTGCAAATTAATTTATCTCACATCGGGCATGCTTCCTTGGAGCAGCCAATTATGAGGAATCCTCATTTTCTAATTGGTCGGAAGCCCATTCCCCCGGGTTTCTTACCTTTGCCCTATACCGCTAAACTTAGGGACATATATGAGGAAGGCAGAGTAATTTCATTTGATCTCTTTAGAACTAGGTTTAGGGTGCCTGTCACAGCTTTCTTCAAGTATGAACAACTCAGGAGGGCCATCCTTACTTATTTGGGATCAGGGGCAGCAAGTCAAGGGTCAACAGATGTTTTTAGCATGCTTCTGAGAGCCTCGCAGGAACCCCATGCTGTGTCAGCAGTTTACAAAGCAATCCAGAGATTGGATTTGAGGTTACCACAGGGAGTGTGTTATTATTGGCTGCAGGTATTTTCTCTTAGGGATGAACCACATTTCAGGACTGCAATCTGGCAGAACTTGTACAGATTTCTCAAGCAGGATAGGTTGCGGCTGATGCAATTTAATCTTATGCATAATTTATATTTTACGCCATTCAAGCTATACAAATTGGGAAATAGGTCAACCCCTGATTTCCCTAGATGTGTTAGTCATACTGGGACACTGTATCATATGTTATGGGCTTGTCCTACGGTCCAGAGATTTTGGTTGGCTATTAAGAGTAAACTTGACCCCTTGCTGGGTTTGGACCCACATATTAACCCTGAGATTTGTATACTAAATTTTTTCCGGAGGGCTTTCTCAATGTTAGGAAAGCGCATTTGGCTTTGATCTCAGCAATAGCTAAATTAATTATCCTGAGGCATTGGACCGAGGAATCAGCCCTCTCAGTTATTGAATGGCACAAAGAAATGCTGTTTGCCCTTCAGCTAGAGAAGCACATTTTAGCCATGAATAATAGATTGAAGATCTATCAGAGCAGATGGGGTCCCTTGGATGCTCTACTTACTTTATGGAAGCCATGATAGCTTTTAATGTGGAAAGTTTGTTTCTGTTACTACTTGATGACTGAGCATGATCATGCCTGGTAGGGAGGGGTAGTGGAGGGTGGGTGGGGTTTTTGGGGTGGATACATGGGTAAATGCAACCTGACTTTTGTTCTTTTCTCATGGTTTTCACTGAGGGGGGGATTATTACTGTTTGTCTAATTGTTTCCTATATAGATATTGAAGTTTATGAAATATCGATAAAGTATATTGAAATATATAAAAAAAGAATGGATAGAAGACAGTCTGTATCAGCTTGGGTTGGTGGACATAACACAACATGGATTTTCTGAGGGAAGGTCTTGTGTGACAAATCTTTTAAATTTCTTTGACTCTGTAAGTCAAGCACTTGATAAAAGAATGGCGGTTGGTGTAGTATACCTGGACTATTCCAAAGCATTTGGTTCAGTTTCTCATAAAAAAAACAACTGATGAACACTTTATAGGTGATAGGTCTGGAAAAAGTCTGTTAACCTGGATAGAAGCCTGGTTAACAGGGAGAGAGCAAAGGGTAGGCATCCAGGGATACTGGTCTGACTGAGGAGGACTGGTTAGTTTAGTTCCACAGGGATCGATTCTGGGACCAATCTTGTTTAGAATATTTGTGTCAACAATGCAGGTTCAGGATGGGGCATGGTTATGTAAATACACGGAAGATGTGAAGGTGGGAGCCATAGTAAACAATGATGAATCTGTAGGAAAATTTCAGATACAGCTTAAAAGACTGGAAACCTGGGCAGCTGAACATAAATTGGCCTTTAACAATATAACATGTAAAGTTATGAATTTGGGAGTAATAACCAAATGGCAATTTACAAGTTAAATGACAAGGTATTAGAGAAAATTGATAGTGAAAAAGACTTGGGGGGTATGGATGACAGATATCCTGAGTTTTGATAAACACAACAAAGGCTGTATAAGTAGGGCCAACAGAATTCTGGGAAATATACTCAGGAACATAAAGAGTGGAACAGAGGCAGTTTTGGTACTACTCTACTGTTCCTTGGTGAGGCCAGTACTTGAGTATGGTTCCCCCTTTAAGCACTCCACAAAGTTTAGAATGTTCAGTAGCAGTAGAGAGAGAGAGAGTACAAAGGAGATTAACCATAAAAGTAAGAAGAGTGAAGGGGTTGTCCTATACGGATAGACTAAAGGAAGTGAGTATGTATTCAATGTCATACTATAAGGTTAGAGGGGACTTATGCTATGTATACAGGACCTTTAATGATGAAATCAGTTGGGAAACATCTGATTTTGCTAGAAAAGAAATGTATAATGGGGTACATCAAGGCATCAATATCAACTGAAGGGAGAGTTATACAGGACCTCATGGAGAGGGAACTGGTTTAGCCAGAGGGTTGTAGGTATATGGAGTACACTACCCGAGTAGGTAGTTGGAGCCTCTAGTATGCCATCTTTTAAATATCAGCTAGACTCATTTATGGGGGGAAAGGAAATTAGAATACAACCACTGTTAGTGGCAAGTCACTTTATGGCTTATTCAGCTAAATAGACTTGTAGCCATACCTATGAACCTATGAACCTAAACAGTAGAAAAGGTAACCAAACTAGTCCTGCTCCCACAGCCACAGTGATGCACAGATTCACACTTTAGTGTATATATAAAATAATTTTATTTTAGTATAAATGATCACAAATATCATGTATGCCCAATAGAATAGCACCAACCAACTTAATGCTTTGCACTGCTAGTGCTTTGTCTAGACTCTTAACAAAGCACTAGCCAGTGTATAACTTTGAGCTGGTTGGTGTTACTCTGCTAGGAATGTGTAATATGTGTGACTATGTACTCAAAACCAAAAGTTTTTTTTTATATATATACTATTGATATGTAATACAGTTTGTGTATTGTTGTGACTGTGGGAGTGTTTTTTTTTGTTTGTTTTTTGCATGAGCTGTTGATTTCATCCTGGCTCTACAGATTTAATACAAAGTGGCTTGTGTGGGTGTTTTGTAACCACACTATTGAATTATATAAAATAAATAATGGCAAAGTTTGGCATGCTTATGATATAATACCATCTCGGGATTGTACAACCTCATGAAGGCCACCTGCCCTTCAGGCTCAAGGCTTTAAGGCTTGTTTGACCCCCTCAGTGGTATCATTTCTTTGTATACCACACTTTGCTATCATTTATTCTATCTCTAACTCTCTCTCTCTCTCTCTCTCTCTCTCTCTCTCTTCTCCCTCTGTCTCTCTCTGTCTCTCTGGTTCCTCAAAACTGGGGTAGATCATTTTGCTGGTGATTCTTACAATTCTATTTAAATAGCTTTAAATGCATGTACTTTTACACTGTACATTTTGTAGTATTGTATGTTCAAATCAAATTAATGACTAGAGTGAATATTATTACAAAGTGAACAAGGTATTTAAAGCTACACATAAAAAGTCAGACTAGGGAGATGATCATGTGTTTTACACATTACAAAACAATAATACAAAAACTATACTTGTCTAAAATAGCCAGGTTCAATAGCACACTTGTCTGTTCAGACAAACATACACAGTATAACTTCAGTGCCAACAGATCTTGCTTACATTTCCAAAAAATGTTTTTCTTTTGTTCAGAAATTTCTAAGACGTTTGAATAGCCATTGTGAATGTTAATTTGAACACACACCACTGTAGATTCAGGTTAACTTTTCAAGCTACTGAGTCAGCTGAATGATCTGTATTTACTGAACTGTGTACTCACTCTGACAGACAGCAGCAGCCTCAGGCAGGTTTCTGATTGAGCAGGATCTAATAAAACACTAGGTGTTTCAACTGGAAACATTTCTGAGTCTGCTGAACTGGAATAACAGAGCCTGAGCAGCTGGGAAAGAAAAGAAATGACAACTAAATCCAGACAGATAAGAGGTGAAAAGCCTTGCAAAAGACAATGCCCCACAGCAGGTGACATTGGGGGGAAATATCATCTGTTTCCATTGCTTACCAAAAATATTAAATTGTATGTGTCTGTTTTTTTTAATATGGATGAGATTCAAAATAATCTTTGCCATTTTGATCTCTACTTCTAATATTTAGATATTAAGTTTTGGAGGGACTCAATAAAATAACAGACTGTGGCATACTGCAGGATGGCTTCCGCTGCAAGGCCGTTTTGACATTGCCCTTTGCTGCATGGTGGATTCTGCCATCTGTACTGGCCAGGAATCTCCCCTTTCAGCCCTCCTTAAGGTCTGAATTTTACTCCACTCAAACAGCAATCCTCCTCCTCTGAATGTTCCCAGAGTATCCACCAATATGGGTGGTAGAGCCTTGTCAGTGGCAGCCTCTATGCTCTGGAATAAACCTCCTGCTGATCTCTGCTCCATTCACACCCACTGCCAGTTCAAATCTTGCCTCAAGGATTGGCTCCTGGAGACTTCCTGCTGCCACTGTTTTCCTGAGTAGTTCTTCATTTCTTGCCTGCACTTACCACAAGAGTTTCTTGCCTAAGCAGCTCCCTTTGTAAATCCTCCAATACCCCTTCCTCTCACACCCCTTCCCCTCTCCTTCCCTCTACTAGCACCACTTTATCCTTTTCATGCTACTCCTGAGGAACATTGATTATCTTCTATGCAACTTGCTGTATCTCAATTTCATGTATATATATATATATATTTTTTTTTTCTGTTTATGTACATGCACATCAGATTTATGTACTATATCACCTCATATCATGTGGATTTATGTACTTTGCTACCTTATATCTTGTGTATTATTATGAAATGGGTCTCAGGAATCTTGGCCCCTGATTGATGGAGAGCTGCTTTCAGCCAAGTCATTATCCCAGCACAATGGCCTGGGTGAAAGAAGCTCCTGGCAAAATGGACTGTCCACCTTAGAAATACCCCTTCACACAACTTCCCACAAAAGCATAGCTGCTTGTCCCACACACAACAGGAACCTGTGAGCAGCAACTCTGATTTCCCAGTCCTCCGTCACACACATCCTAAAGTCCCATTCGGAAAATCAGATCCCAGGAAATAGGCCCCTGTCTTCCTGCTTTCACACTGTTTTGCTCCCAGTTCAGAAATGGTTGTTTTTTTTTTATTTTAAATGCCTTGCGCACACTGCATCAACTACAGTTGCCGATCACCATTTTTTTTCCTTCTCTGCCCCAATTGCTCCATTTGCCACAGAGACCACCAGGCAGTTAATGCATTGTGAAATGACTCCACCCCAGAACTACTCTAGGCAAGTAGCCCAATGTGAGGGACAACCCCAGGAAACGCAAGCTGTCAGCAGGAGTAGCTCAGAATAGCACTGAGCACGTAACGTGCTAGCTCTACTGCAATTAAACTGTGAGATAAAGTTTTCTTTTTGAAGTTGAACCTGGTTGCTGTATTGTTGGGATGGCTTACTTTGTGACTCTGTCTCACTAAGCGACAACCATTATACTCCTGTGATTGCTGGTATTTGGTATTACTACTTGTCTTAGAATGGAGGTGGGGGCATTTCTTTCTCTCTTGCTAAGCAAGCAAATGGCTGAAGCCACTGCCTGTCCACCCTTTCTCTTAGTATTGGTGCCACCTGCTGGCAGTGAGACACAAATGAACAGTTCAGAATGGACTATTTTTTGTATCTGTACTTTTTACTTTACATTTTTAAAACATTTTTTTTCTAAATACAATAATTAAAAAAGTTCTTTTAAAATAATATATTAAATATTTTTAAAATAATATCTACAGTCTACTAATAGGGTCCCATTTCATAGTCACAATAAGGCACTTCAGGAGGGGGGCATTATGATGGGATAACAGCCCTTCTCGGGTGGTGGAAGCACTCAGCTTTGCCTCGTGCTTCAACCCACCCGAGGTAGGCTGTTATCCCACCATAATGCCCCCCCGTTATGCCTTATTGCTTAATTGTAACCTTTTATTATTTGTCAGACTGTGACTGCCTACTGTTCAATGCCTTGTTGTTTGTGTTTTACTTTGTGCCACTGTACATGGCCTAGGTTATGCCTGAAAATGGTCTCTGGGATCAGTGTAGCTTACCAAAGTCATAAATACAAATAAATAAATAAATACTACAAAACTGTGAAAGATAAATTTAGAAATACAGCTGTATGATAATTTTGGGATGTGTGGGGCTGCATGTATCAGGTAATATGTTTGGTTGGGGAATGCCAGTTCCTTTATTTACATGATCTTTTACTGATTTGCAAAACATCATCCTGAGAAGATCACTAACAGCCAGGTAAAAGAACAATTTATTTTCTGCATGCAGTTCATGCTGTTTTTATTGCAGTCTCCTCTTTAGGAAACATTACATATATAAAAGTATCCGTAGTTTTCCCAGATGCAAATGATAACTTCCTTCAGTCAGATAAAAGACATTCTAGTAAAAGCATAGTGTTTTGTAGGTTCCCCACCCTCTTGGAGAAAACAAGTCTCTTAATGTTACCCCTGAATTTACCACCCCTGATGTTCAGGGTGTGTCCTAACATTCTGTTGCAGGAAACAAGATCAAACATCTCTGATTGTTCAGTCTTGTTGATATTCTTGACTATGTGAAAGACTGGTGTCCCATCTCTGCATATTTTTCACTAGGGTGACTATGTTATGTACCTCTGGCTTATCCTGGTAGCTTTTGTCCCCACACATCTGACTGTTTTGGAGCCCTGTGTAGCACCCTCATGATGCCTCAATGTCCTTTTTGTATTGAGGGGACTAAAACTGCACACGATGCTTTAAGTTGGGGCAGATCAGTCCTTGTAAACTGGCAGAATAAGTTGTGCTGCTCTATTGATGACCCCCCCACTTTATGAACCCCAGCATTCTGCTGGCCCTCTTAACAGCATCCACATACTGCTTGCCCTGTTTTATCTCCTTGTCTATTATAACTGCAAGATCCATTTCCACTTTGACTACAGCCAGGGGAGCCACGCACAGTGTGTACTATAGGTCCTACCTATATTTTAACTCCTCAAATGTAGCATACTGCATTTAGTTACATTAAACCTTACATTAAATCTGATGATCCAGGAGTCAGTCTAATCACCCAACATGTACAGGTTCCCCTTAAGTTTGTCCCCATCTGCAAGGGAGTCCACCACAATGGCTGGCTTAGTGTCATTCACAACATTACATAGCCAAATGGAAATCCCAGATTAGGAATTCTTAGGAAGCTGCATTACCAAGTTTATATTTGAAAACAGTAGATTTGTGGGTGATAGTCTAATTGATTTTCAGTTTTCTGCTCCATGTGTGTTTAACATATTGATGCAACTGTAAAAATAATTATGGCCTGCTTCATGCATGGGCTATACATTGTTAATGTAGTTCCAGACTGTAAAAATGGCAGCCATATCAAAATGGCAGGGGGAGGTCCTTCTTCCTTTACAGGGGATGGAGCAAAGTCCATCATGTAGAACTGTATTGAATCTGTAACTCATTATTTTCCTTTAGAGGTTCAGTTTTTGTTTTAGTATTGATTCCAGTTATGTTATTGTCCCATTTTTACTGATGTTTTAGTTATCTCAGATGGTGTTTCTGGTTTGCACTCTTATCAGTACACTTTTAGAGCTCCATGAAATAGTTTATGTCCCTTCCAACTACAATGCGATCATACCAGAACATGAATACATTGTGTTTCATAGAATCATAGACAGCTGGGGATGACTAAGGGTTTTAATACATCTTGCCTGTCCTGTGCTACTTTTCTGCCTTGTCTGGCAAGCACTTTGACTGAATTTGCCTAAATTGGAAATTTCCTTTTACCTAGTGACTCATCAGTACTTGTGCTATTCAAGATAGAGTCTGCATTCACTACTTCCTCCTGTAGCCAGTTCTATCTATCTGCCACCCACTCGGAAAAGAAAAAAACTTCTTTACATGCTTTTAAAAACTCCCCCACCAATCTCAGGTTATGACCCATAATAACTTTCGCACCACAAGATTTAGATAATTTACTTGTATTCATCACATTGGATTCTTATATTTGTATTTATTTAGTTTTTATTTACCAGATAAGTCCACTAGGCTATCAAATGTCTATTCTCAGGCATTTCCAGGGTGATTACTTACAAAATAACAATATGATAGAAAATAAAAAGTACATGAGAAACAAAGCAAAAAGTAAGGGCAATATATGGCTTAGTATTATTTCCAGGAAAAATTTGAAATAAGAAATAAGAACATCACTTAGGAATAGGTGACACTCAAAATGAATCAAGTTCTGTAACCTTGGCACAAAGTTGGAGAATGCTGTTTCACCTATTCTTGTTTGCATCTTAATGGGGAGCATGGTCAAAGATTGCAAAGGGTAGGCACTCTGATCTCTCAGCCATGCCCCCACTCTCTTTTGTTCTCTATTGAACACTTGTAAAAGTTCTACAACCTTTCCTGGTACAGTAACTACTCCCCTGTTTCACCTTTATCACCTTTGTTATCCTATGATGCATCCTCACTAACTTCCAGAAGTGAATACTGTACTTCAGGAGCTGCTTGACCATGATCTGGTATAATAGCAAGACAGAGTAACTGTCTTACTATGACACAAAACTTCCTGCTAATATATCCCAGTATCTTATTTTTCTTTCCAAAAGCTTTTTCTCACTGACTACATGGTTTTAGGTTGCTGTGAATTATCACCCCCAAGTCTGCTCTCTCTAGCAACTTATACCTTTAACCTATCAATGGGAAAATAACAACTGTTTTTGCCTATATGGATTATTTACACTTCTTGGCATTGCATTTAGTTGGCAGGCATCTGTCCACTGGTAAAAGTTTTCTGTATCCCTTCTCATGCTTTATGCTCCCTCTGCTCTGTCCACTATACTGCACAGTTTTTGTGTTATCAGCAAACAGGCGAACCAAGTTACTGTGGCATTCCCTATATTACTTATAACCATGCTCAATAAAACTGGACCAGGCACCAACACTGTGAGACATCACTAGTGATTGTCTTCCCACCTGAGAATTTGCCATTTAGAACTGCCTTTGAGCTTTACCTGTAAACCATCTGTCTATCCATTTTTTTTATTTTCTACCCAATCCCCTTTTGCTCTATTTTCTCTGTGGGCCTTCTGTGTGGGACTGAATCAAAGGCTTTATTAAAATCTGAATAAAGAATGTTTACTGCCTAACCTTTATCCACATTTCTTTACTGTGTTAAAGAAGTCAGTCGTATTAGTTTAGCATGACCTATCCATTGTGAACTTGTGTTGATGTGAGCCTTAATGAAATTTGGTAATTTAGGAATTCTACTACTTTTTCGTTGAGTAATGATTCCATCTGTTTCCCAATTATGGAGGTCAGATTCATAGGCCTATAGCTTTTTTAGTTGCTCTTATCCCATCTCTTAAAATTGGTATCACATTAGCAGTTGTCCAGTTCCTAGAATTAAATATTTTGTAGAAAAGGTCTGCCAGAGGTGCTTTCACTGATACACTGTTGCAGTGCTCTCTACCTGGGGCTTGCTGTGAAGCGAATGGGATGCCTGCAGCTGGTTCAGAATGCAGCAGCCCAGTTGTTTGCAGTGATAACATGATCTGGGCATATCACACCAGTTCTCCACATTCTCCACTGGCTCCCAGTCAGGTGGCATGTCAGTTTCAAGGTTTGCTTGTTAACTTACAAGGCCCTACATGGTCTTGGTGCAGACTATCTGAAAGACCTTCTGATTCCCTATGCTCCTGCTCATACCCTCCAGTCAGTGGAGGCAGACTGCCTTGTTGTTCTCCACTCATGACTGAAATCTTATGGGGATAGGGCGTTCGGTGTAGCAGCACCAATTTTATGGAACACCCTTTCCTATGAAGTGAGGAAGGCTCCTTTGCAGAACATTTTTAAGTCACGATTAAAAATGCATTTTTTAGTTCATGTTTTGGACTGACCTCTTAACCCTTTTGTGCTAATTTTAACTTGTTGTTTTAATTGTTTAATCTGTTTGTTGTATGGCACTCAGAGCTGTTTTGATTGAGTGCCATATAAATAAAATTGACTTAACTTAATTCATTACCTCAATACCTTGGATGAATTTCAATTGGACCTGTTGATCTGGTCAACTTAAATCCCTGTAATTCCTTCCTATCCCTGTTACAGTAGCTGAGCTGTTCCCATTGTCTAGTCTGTCCTCTTGCTTTCCCATGAATGTGTGACTGCCATCAGAAAATAGCTTTTTCCACAGTGAATACAGAGCACATGTATTATCACCATGACTTTATCCTCATCTTCCTCCATGTCTATTCCATCCCTCTTAGTTCTCTTAACACCTTCTGGAGTTTTCTTTTTGTCACATATATATGTAAAAAAAGATCTTACTGTTTGATTTAACTATATTAGTGATCATCTGCTCCATATCTGATGTTGCTTTTTTGTTCACTTCCTTGCTGACCACGGGCTCCTTCTTGTATATGTTCCTTTTGGCTTCTCATTGCTGTCTTTATACTTCATAAGTGCCCTCAGCTCATTGTCAAGAAAAGGTTTCACCTGTCCTGTGAATCATAGTGGCTCCCTATGCTTTTTACCTTTCCTTAAATACTTCACACACAGGTGGCTTCAACTATTGCATCCATTGTTTTCCCCCACTTATTTTCCACCTACTGATTGCAAAGCAGGTCCATGAGATACACATCTAGTATGGCTTTCATTTTGTTGTACTCTACATTCCTGATGTTATGTACCATTGTGCTGTACTTTTCAGATCTCCTTCTAGTGGCACATCAGATTTTACGATATCGTGGCCCCCATGTCCCACTGACATCTCAGTTCCAATCTCGCCAATACTTTCTTGATTTCTCAGGCTCAGATGAAGTATAGTCTCATCCACAGTGTGGTCATGTCTACTGTGTAAGAATGCCCACAAGTACTATATTTAAGAATGTCTGGCTATTTTGATTGCTTGATATGCTACATCTCTTATTGATCCCTTTGAGACTGATGTCTCCCATGTGTTGTGTCCTACTGCTGTTAACCTCTCCAAGACAAAGTCATCATGGTTTTCTTATCATGCTTTGATGATGTGTATGCTTCCCCTGCTGTGTACTTTCTCCCATCATAAGCAAGTTGCAGAAAAAATTACTCTACCCTTCTACACTTTGACTGATTCTTCTATGACCTGTCTCTGCTCATTTACATAAATAGCCAGTCATCCCGCTAGGTATCCTACTTGTCTCACCTAAACATTAAGTAAACTGGAGTGGTCATATCCTAGCTATGTTCTGCAGTGGTGCATGTCTCTGTAAGAGATATTATGGTCTTTGCCATCACCTGGAGTTTGTTGATCTTATTACAAATGCTCCTAGTGTTAGTACAGTATATGTAACTATTCTCTTACTTTGTTTTTCTCAATTTGTGGTGCAGTTGTCCTGGACTGGTCTGGTATATTCTGAGTGCTGAATTATAACCCATTATGCAATTGTGGACCCATATACTGTCCTGTAAGGAGGGGTGACTCATATGGGTGTGAGTCATCTCAACAGACACCCCGAGGACTGATGTGTCTCCCTTCTATCTCATCTCAGTCCAGGTCCAGAGTCAGCCCAAATTGTAAGGAGGCAGAATGGTCTGTTGGGGGGAGCTTAAGTGGACAAATAAACAATTTCATGCACCCAAGCAGTTCTCATTCAGGGGCAACATTATGCATGGGAAAAATGTTTTATCAAATAAAAATATGTGTTTCCCTCATAACTAACCTTACAATTACCCAGCCCAAAATAGGGCCTGTCTGTGGCTCCATCCTATAAGAAAGGTGTGGTTGGCACTATGTTGTCATCCACAATATCAATGCCATCATGGATCCAAAGTAGCAGGGCAGACCTGCTCCCAACCCTTGTGTCAGTGCATTGTGCCTCTGCATTGCATACTAGAACCCATCAACCCTGAGTGGGAGAATCAAGTGTGGGAATAGAACTCAGGTCTCCAACATAACAGTGTCACACACTACTAGCCTACTACTGTACACCACTGGGACTCTTTTTTCCTTTTAATCTTATCACTACTTTCTCCCACTAATTGCACTCTCCCTTCACTCCAAAACACAGTTTTTCCACTTTAATTTTACAATACAAATTCCACCCATTCTCTGCCTCTTCTGGCTCTATCCTTGCACGCCCAATCCCAGTCCAATCTGTCTTAAATAAATGACACCTGTTGTCACCATCTGCTGGCTCTCTTCTGCCACCTTGATTTAAGTCCAGTTTAAAAAAAACACCTTCTCCCTCCTACCAGTCCCAATCACAGCCGAATTTGTTTTACAAACACAGCACCTATTCCTTTCCTCTGCTGGCTGCTGAACCCAACTCCACCAATGCTGTAGGCAGTTGGGAGAGTCTACACAAGAACACAAAATGTCTTCAGCATTTTACTTTCCCATCACCACAGCATCTCATCAAAATCAAATCAGTTCCGGGCATGTCCACACTCTAGGATCAGCTACAGTGCAAGATTTCTACACTGCTAACACTGCTGTTATGAAGTAATTGCCTCAGGTCCCTATCAGAAATATATTTTTTTTACACAAAGCTACTTATTTGAACACCTGCCTCCCAAAAAAGCATTTACTGAACATTCTTTGAAATGGTGTCATTAATGTTGCTTTTCTCACACTGCAAAACACAGACTTTAAATCAGAAATTCATAGTACAGCTGGGCAGAAACCATGAGTTCTGAATTTCTAGAAAGTTCATGAAATGTTGCTATTAGTAAACTTTCCAAAATATCAACTTTGGAAAAATCTGAATCCTCCAAATATGTTTGTTGAGTTTTCACCCTGTTCCACAAAATTTTCTTGCTGAATTGCAGAATGATAAACATGAACTCTAGAATGGCTGTTCCGCAGTTTAATACATCAATCTGCAATACATGCAATCATTCTGCAGTTTAGTGGTCAGTTGTAGAGAATTTCTTTCCACATTTCAATACAGTAATCAACAGTGCATGCATTCATTCCATCTTTCTAAGTTGGAATTTTGTGAAAGTTGCCCAAGTGCATTCCGAAATATTGCAGAAACAAAATTCTGACTTTAACAATAACTCCAGCAGTTGCATTTAAGTTTTGTATGGCGCTAATTCATAAACATCTATGAAGCTCAAATAAAAAAATAAAAACAACTAGTTGGTTGTGATAGTATCTCCATGTTTGATGATGCTTTCCATATATTGAGCTTCAGTGTCCCATATTTCAGTGACAAAAGGTGAAATGTAAGGTCATGGTGCATTTGCCAGGAGACTGAGAAGCATAGACGAGGTAACTTATGGAGCACTCCCTCTCTCACAACACTACTTCTTATTCTGGTACCATTTTCCTGCTAAAGTTATGTGGAATATTCCCCACACACACACACTTACCAGCAGCTGAGAAAGTAATGTTATGACAAATGAGCTGGATGGATGAACCTGTAATGACCAACCGGTGTGAGGGAGATGATACCTGATACACTGTTGCAGGTAAGCTGACAGCTTGAAGGGTTGTGCTGAAGAGTTGAGGGGAAGTGTTTCTGATAGCCTCCTTGTGGCTATGACACTGTCTCAGTCCCATACTCCCTCTCACCTATCTTAAAAGTTGACTTGTCATGACCGCCAGCATCCATCACAGTGCTTTGTTCCCTCTGGCTAAGAATGCAACCCATCCTTAGCAACAAGGTTCTGATACTACCAGAATGTCCCCTAATAGCCTAAGAAACAAATTACATCATACAAATCAAACATTGTCTTTACCATGAGTGTATTGCTCAGAAACTGAAACTTAATTTCCTGAAAGGTCTTGAATGACAGAATAATAGCAATGAGAACCAGTTGAAAAACAGCATCTACAAAAAGCACATGCTAGCAGATGAAATGCAGTTATCCTATGAAGAACCTTGTTTCAAAGGAGTTTAGGTACAGATTGGTTAACCTCTTCCACTTGTAAAATAGCTATATTTTCTCATAGCAACACTGAACACAAAGTAAATAGACATAAATTTCAGTAACATGCAACATTGTATTGCGGCTCAGAGGTAATTTAAGGAAGTATTTTTTCACAGAGAGGGTTGTGGATGCATGGAACGGCCTTCGGAGGAGGTTGTGGAGTCAAAATCAGTGGTGGAATTCAAGCATGCATGGGACAGTCATAAGGCAATTCTGGGGGGTTGGGGTAAGAAGAAGTAGGCTGCTGGTTAACTAGGATCTGCAGCTTATCCAGTAGGTAGGGAAATGGGCAGACTGGGTTGGCCAAGCGGTCCTTATCTGCCGTCAAATTCTATGTTTCTATGTTTCTAAATCAACTGCAGGCTACAACCTAGCTGTAACCCCCAACTCCTACTTCAGAATATGATTTTGGGCTAAAGTTATTGTTTGTGGCCACATAACTCTTTGGAAAATGTAGTTTAAGTATGTAAAAGTTAGGTATCAGTTGACAATATGTTACTGAATCTTCTTTCTATATTTAAATTGTTTGATGCATCACAGCAAAGATTGAATGTGCTGAGAGTTTAATACTGATTCAATTTAGAATTAATGAATATGATATTTTGGTGCAAGATCAAAACTATCAAAACTAACTATTTATGTACTGTATGTGTCCACAGTGTAAGCAAAAAAATGTGATATCTATTTTGTGCAATACTGCCAAGTAAATAGAGATCACTACACAATTAAAACATTCGGCAGAAAAAAACAGGACACAGAATATTCACATACCACATTTTGCAAGCAGTAGCTTTATTTGACATTTTCTGACTTGTGTTGGCTTGTAAGAGTTTATACTGCACACAGTAAGGGGTAGAAGATTCATTTCCAGACAGGACAAACAAAACACAGGAATGCAGAAAATTTGCAGTCCCTGATCTACAATACCTTTAGGCAACTACATACACCATGCTGTATCTATTAGTAACAGACCCTCCTCCAAAAAGAAGCTATTTTAGTATCACCTCAAATAGATATGCAGTATTGTCTGTCTATCTATCTCTCTCTCTCTCTCTCTTTCTCCCTCTCTAGTGGGGTGGGGGAGTGAGAGATTATGCAAAAGATTCCAGTGATCCAGGGCAAAATAACATTCTAAATGTCCCATCAGCTAAGTATACAAGTACATGTAGTGCGTGTGTGTGTGTGTGTGTGTGTGTTGCTTTTCATTAAAGGCATGTACACATCTTGTGATAGTAAATATCCATGGACTTCTTGGTGTCCTGTACCATCCTGATGTTAAAACAATTTGGAAAGGTGCAGTGCTGTGCAAAACTTCATGTATGTCCTGTAGTTATCAGTAAAAACAAAATGTTAGTGCTGTATGCATCAGATGAAGCTACTATGATAGAGTACTATGACTGGGTAACCAGGCAATTAGACAGGGGCCATGCAGTGAATGTCTTGTACTTGGACTTCAGTAAGGCATTCAATTCAGTGCCACATGGGAAGCTATGAGGTAAGCTGAAGGGCACAGGGGCAGGGGAAAAGATGGCAGGATGGGTAGTGAACTGGCTGCGAGGGAGACAGCAGATGGTGGCGGTGGGCAGGGAGCTCTCCTCTCCCAGGGTGGTGACAAGTGGGGTGCCACAGGGCTCTGTACTGGGGCCAGTATTGTTTGGAATTTGTATAGCAGACATCTCAATAGGCATCAAGAGCAAGATCAGTCATTTACAGATGACACCAAGATGGGAGCAGCAATGGATGACTTAGAAGGGTGGCAGGGGTTGCAAAATGATCTGGCAAAATTGAAGGCCTGGTCAGACACTTGGCAGCTAGGGTTCAAAGCCAAGAAAGGCGAGGTGTTACATTTCAGTGCAATAAACCCAAGAGTGAACTACCTGCTTTGGGGGGGGGGATTCAACTAGCCAAGATGGAAGAGGAGAAGGATCTGGTGGTGATCATAATGGGAGCAACGAACAACTCAGCACAGGGTGCAAAGGCAGCTGCAGAGGCCAATAGAATGCTGGGTTGTATTGCCAGAGACATATCCTCCAGAAGGAGCGAGGTGATCCTGCCGCTATACAGGTCACTGGTTAGACCACACCTGGAGTACTGCATGCAGTTCTGGTGACCATACCTGAAGAAGTACATTAGGTTACTGGAGGGGATGCAGCACAAGGCAGCAAAACTGATCCAGTGGCTAGGGGACTTACCTTAAAGAGCAGGCTGAAGGAGCTGAACATGTACTCCCTGGAGGAGAGGAGAGGAGGGATAGGGGAGACATGGTTGAAGCCTTCAAGTACATGAAGGGAATAAATAAGACAGATGTGGATGGGCTTTTCAAATTAAGAAGGGGAGGGACACTCGAGGGCACAATCTGAGACTGGGAGGGGGAAGGTTCAGGGGGGAATAAGGAGACATTTTACAGAGAGGGTGGTGTCTGGGTGGAATGCATTGCCAGAGGAAGTGGTATCCTGTAGAACAGTGGGTTGCTTCAAAAGGGGATGATGTACACCACAATTCCTGCACCTCTCCTCTCTGCTTGCCAAACAGCAGTTCCACCACAGTCAGAACAGTAAACAAGGCACCACTGAAGACTCAGTACAAACTTTTATTAAACAAAAAGGCAACAGACTGCACTAAGCCCTGGACAGACAGCCTGAAAGCTTGTTCTGAGTCTTCTGTGGTGCCTTGTTTGATGTACTGACTCAAAAGGGGATGGGACAGGGTAAGTGAGAAGGTCACTGGAAGGGTGAGGGGAAGGAGGGGCAGCTGCAGTACAAGGGTGGCTAACTGTACAATCAAGCAGACTTGCTAGATCATAAGGCCTTCATCTGCTGGCAATTTTGTATGTTCATATGTAATTTGAATACAGACCCACTGAAAAGTGATAGTAAACCATATTAGATAATGTTATACATAGTCTTGGACCTTCTGTTCAGTGCTGTTCACTGATCTGACATGTTGTTGATGTTGTTTTTTAAATTGAAAAATAGAGTTTTAGTACTAATTTATATTCACACTTTGTACTTGTTATATTTTTCTGACATATTCCCAGGACTTTATGTGATATCCATTTCCATCATTGCCTAGAATTAGGTAGCAGTGTGGAATACTGCAAACTTATATAGTATCTAGGAAACCTAGAAACACAGTGTAAACATTGAAGAGGTAAGAATCAGAGCTAACTGCAGCAATAAATAAAGGAATACCAATGTTGTTGAAGAAAACAAAAGCATCCAAAGCACATCAAAAGACTGAATAGGACTGAAAGACAGAAACAAGAAGTCATGTTAATGTTAATGTATTGAAATTATAGATCGAGAACACTGTGATTCAATCAGGAAAATAATAGACTTGACTGTCCACCCGGAGCCACCTCTGCCAGTATTGCTTTTTCAATACCCTTAGAGATCAACCTTTAATACTTACCGTTTAGGGATGCAGGCGGTATTGGAGGGCTGGAGAAGAGTAGTGGCTAGAGGAAACACTAGAAAGCAGCAATGGCTCTTTAAATGGTGGGTATATGACCCAGCTTTTGAACCAGCAAAACAAGATGGGTGGTTCATGAGAAAGGCCAGGGATGGATTCACTTCCATCTACCAGCTAATGACTGGCTTCCTGGTTATCCCATTTGAGATGGACAAACGTACTTTCAAATGAACCCCATCTTATTACAGAGGGTGACTGTGAAAAGGCAGATATACTAAATAAATATTTTTGCTCAATATTTACAAATGAAGAGGGGGAGGTACCTAAAACAAACAATAGAAACACTCTGGATACAGAAGTTGATACCAGCCCATTTACAGAAAAAAGGGTTCTGAAAGAACTCTTAAAACTGAAGGTGAACAAAGCAATGGAGCCTGATGGGATTCATCCCAGAATTCTAAAAGAACTAAGGGTAGAACTAGTGACACCACTTACTACCCTCTTTAACAAATCATGGGAGGATGGGGTGGTACCTGAGGACTGGAGGAGGACAGATGTGATTCCTCTTCACAAAAGTGGGAGCAGAGGAGAAGCAGGAAACTACAGACCTGTTAGTTTAACCTCAGTGATAGGGAAAATGATGGAATCACTTCTGAAGGAAAGAATTGTCGAGTACCTAGAGGCCAGAGGGGCACAGGACCCAAGGCAGCATGGATTCACAGCGGGAAGGTCATGTCAGACAAATCTAATAGATTTCTTTGACTGGGTGACCAAAGTAGTAGATCAGGGAGGGACTGTGGACATGGCCTACCTAAACTTTAGCAAGGCATTTGACACAGTCCCACACAAAAGATTAATATACAAGTTAGCCAGCCTGGGAGTGGGTCCCAAGATGATAGCCTGGGTAAAGAATTGGCTGGAGAATAGGACACAGAGGGTAATAGTAAATGGAGTCCACTCGAAGAAAGGGGGGTTACTAGTGGGGTACCACAGGGTTCAGTATTAGGACCAGTCCTCTTCAATGTCTTTATAAGCGACATTGCAGAGGGACTGGAAGGAAAAGTATGTCTCTTTGCAGATGACACAAATATCTGCAACAGAGTTGATGCACAAGGTGGGGTGGAAAGGATGAAAAGGGACTTGGCAAGGTTAGAGGAATGGTAAAATGTATGGCAGCTTAGATTCAATGCTAAGAAGTGCAAGGTAATGCACCTGGGAAACAAAAACCCAGGGGAAGAGTACGCAGTGGGGGGTGAGATACTAACAACAACAAAAATGGAAAGGGAACTGGGGGTAGTCATACCAGATGAGTTAGAGGTAGGCAAGCAATGTGAGAGGGAAGTAAGAAGAGCTGTGGGGGGGGATACTGGGATGCATAGGGAGAGGCATCATCAGTAGAAAACAGGAAGTTGTTATCCCTCTGTACAGACAGCTGGTGAGACCCCATCTGGAGGACTGTGTGCAGTTCTGGAGACCCAGTCTCCACAAGGACATAGACAGGATGGAAGCTGTCCAGGGGAAGGCAACTGAAATGGTGCAGGTTCTGCACTGGAAGACATATGAAAAGAGACTAAAGGAGCTTAATATGTATAGCCTTAAGGAAAGGAAGGAGAGGGGGGACATGATAGAAACTTTCAAGTACTTCAAAGGAATCAACAAAGTCCAAGAGGGTAGCATCTTTCAAAAAAGAGGTGTGCAAGAACAAGGGGGCACAATTTGAAGATAGAGGGCAGGCAGCTCAGAGGTAATGTAAGGAAGTATTTTTTCACAGAGTGTTGTGGATGCATGGAACGGCCTTCCAGAGGAGGTTGTGGAGTCAAAAACAGTGGTTGAATTCAAGCATTCATGGGACAGTCATAAGTCAATTCTAGTGGCTGGGGGTAGAAATAAGTAGGCTGCTGGTTAACTAGGATCTGCAGCTTATCAATTAGGTAGGGAAATGGGCAGACTGGGTGGGTCAAACGGTCCTTATCTGTCATCAAATTCTATGTTTTTATGTTATCTCCAGTTAAGGTCCTACATAGTTAAGCAAGATCAGGTTAATTGCAGAGGTGGAGGGTGGAGACTCTCTCTCTCACTTGTTTTTTAAATCTTGTCTTCTCAGACCAGAGTAAAAGTCATTTCTATCTTATACTCACATTATTTGAGCAACGGAACTATTTCAAATTTGTACTTTAAACAGAAATAGGAGACAGAACTTGGGCTAGCAATATCCCCTACACAATGGCAGAGGATCTGGAGGAATACCTGGGTTACCTTGACCTCTCTCTCTTGGAGGGAATTTTGTTGGAAACTCTGATCCTGCTTCTTTTTGGTCCTGATACAGGTGGCACATCACCACCCAGACACATCACCTGCATGCCTGAGGGAGTGCTGCTCTGATAAGGCCACCCAGGCCCATGTTTTCTGGTTTTGCCCATCCCTTACTTTGTTCTGGGCCCAAATTAAGATGTACCGGAAGGACCTCTTTATTATGCAGATTCCTATTGGACCAGAACACGTAAAGTTGGGCTGGATACCAGAGGATATAAAGGGAAGGAGAAAAGATACCTCTGGTCCATTTTAGTTGCAGCGCCTCTGAAAACTATTACCTAATGCAGGTGCCAGAATACTCCTCCAGATGTCTTAGAATGGTTTAGAATAGTACAACATATCCAGAGGATGGAGAAAATAACATATCACCTGTTACAGAATATGGATAAATATTCCAGTAGATGGAATAGGTGGACTCTGAGTACTATACCAACTGATCTTTCCTGCCTTGAGGGGGATTGATTGCTGACCCCTCAGCATTTTTTCTCTTGTTTTGTACAATGCCCACATGACACACTAAGAAAGGATTCAGGTGTAATGATTAGGAAATTGATGAAAGTGATTTGGTGGGTCTATAGGCATGGACACCAATAAACAAGATTCATCTACTTTGACCAACATCAATGGTAATAATGATTTACTATGGGTAAGCTATGGTACATTACTTGTAGGTGCTGTTCTGTTGTTTGAAACAGCTGTGTTTCTCAGAGAAGTTTTACAGACAGTGGAATAAAAGCCTTTTTTTTTCTTTATTTTGTTTGTAATATCCCAATATGCTGCTAATTAGATTTATATGAATGTTAAATATTAGATGATTAAATGTTTGTGAAAGATTAATTGTTGTTTGACATGAGAGTGTATTGATGATGTGTATTATTGATATTCCTAAACTGAATTTTCAATAAAGGAAGTGTAAAAAAAAAAAAATTATAGATAGAGGGAGCAGCATGTGAAGCTCTCAACCAATTACATCACTTCTTTTGTTTGTGGGTGAGACACTTATATTTTGCCAAGAGTGCCTCAGATGAAGCACCATGGCACCAGATATTGCCTTGATAGAAAAGCAGATCCATTTCCTCTAAAAATAGGTCGTTTTCTAAAAAAATATAACAATTCCAATTCCAATCTCAAATTTGCTAAAATGACTCTAGGAGCTATTCTTATCAGTATACCAGGGGCCTGATATTCAAAACTGGGCAAAGTGGAGCACACATATTTGCCTTGCCCTTGTCCGAGGTGCCCAAATCTGCTATATTTAGTGGAATAGCACAATGGTGTTATTCCACTGAATACAGGGCCATTGTGGCCCAGTGCTAAACCATTTAGCGCTGGGCAGTTATGGCTCCAGAAATAGGGTGTCATAATGGCTTACGCCCATGCTAAATATCCTATATTCAAACAGACCCATACAAATGAGCCCATTGGGCATGCAAAGTGCTAAGGGGGTATTTGCATGCCCATTATAGGCTCATTTGCATGGGTTGCACAGCAAAGCCCCCCCACTAGCCTGGTCCCAGAGAGCTATCCCTGGTGTTAGTTATCCCAACTGCCGATCGCTGGCCTGATGTAAGGCGTAAAGTTTCCCAGGTGTCTAGTGGTCCCTCCCCCTGCCAATCATCTGCCAGATATGGAGTTTCCCTGGTGTACAATTGCCCCCCTGGCTGGTTGCCATCCTAATGTAAAATATAGAGTTTCCCTGGTGTCCAGTGGTCCCTTCCCCCATATGCACCCATGCCTGATGTTGCAAGGCTATTCCCTGATGCACAGTGATCCCTCCCCTCCCAATCCCTGATCCCTTGTCATTATCCAAAAACCTTCCTGGTTGTTAGCAATCACCCCTCCGTAACCCCGATCCTCTGTATATGTGGTACAAGTCCTTGACGGTCTATTGGACTCCCCTTCCTACCACTGATTCACTGGTGTAGTTATTTGTACCTTTTCCCGGTGGTCTAGCTGTCCTCCCTCCTTATCCTGACCCACCCATATACAAAATACATCTGTCCCTGGTGGTCTACTAGACCCCCCCACCCAGACAGGTACTGGCCCACCACCCCGCTTCCCCCATCCCTCCTCTGGGCCAGCAACCAGCACAGCTTTCCACTCTTCACCTTCACAGGGGATTCCACTAGGTACCAGGGAATATATATTTTTATTATCAGGCCAGTGATTGGCAGGGGGGGACCACTAGATGCCAGGGATTACTGTGTTGGGGATCAGGGTTCTGTTGCACTCTCTCAGTCAACTGTTAGGGTTGCATGGCAGTAAATCGGGGTTTGAATCAGTGGTATATGTGCCTCACAAGGGGCCATGCAAAATGACTGTGCCAATATTCAGGCCCACATCACTTCATTTACATTGTGCCCCCCTCTGACTATTGACCGGGCACAAATTGAGTTTGCTTGTGCTAACCGGGCTTTTCAATATTGCCCATTCATGCTAATCCTGCTTTGTTTGGGCAAACTCAGTTTTGCACCAGGGCAAAGTTTTGAATATCAGGCCCCAGAAGTCTTACTTGCATTCTTTAATTGACAGAACAGCTCAGATTCACCTTACTGTTTGTTCACCCAATGAACGTGTACAAGATTACACTTATTATTATGAGAGAAGCTCCTAAAGTCATATTACTACACAGATCATCAGACATTTAAAAGTCAATTCACCTATTCTTACTAGTTGAGGTGCAAGGTCAACTGACTCATATGAATGGAGCAGCTCAGATTTAATACAAAGAAGTGCAAGATAATGCACCTGGGAAACAAAAACCCAGGGAAAGAGTACATAATGGGAGTGAGATAATAACAACAACAAAAATCGAAAGAGACCTAGGAGTAATTATATCAGATGACCTACCTGTAAAGGTGGGCAAGCAATGTGAGAAGGCAGTAAGGAAGGCTGGGGGGATACTGGGATGCATAGGGAGAGGCATCAACAGCAGAAAACAGGAAGTTGTTATCCCTCTGTACAGACAGTTGGTGAGATCCCATCTGGAGTACTGCGTGCAATTCTGGAGACCCCATCTCCGCAAACACATAAACAGAGTGGAGGCTGTTCAGAGGAGGGCAATCAAAATGGTGCAGGGTCTGCACCAGAAGGCATACAAGGAGAGCTAAAGCAGTTAATATGTATACCCTCGAGGAAAGGAGGGAGAGGGGAGACATGATAGAAACTTTCAAATATCTCAAGGGAATTAACAAAGTAAAATAGGGTAGCATCTTTCAGAAAAAGAGATATGCAAGAACAAGGCGGCACAATTTGAAGATAGAGGGGGACGGCTCACAGGTAATGTTAGAAAGTATTTTTTCACAGAGATGGTTGTGGATGCATGGAACAGCCTTCCTGATGAGGTTGTGGAGTCGGGAACAGTGGGATAATTCAAGAATGCATGGGACAGACATAAGGCAATTATAGTGGGGCGTAGGAGGAAGTAAGCTGTTGACTAACTAGGATCTGCAGCTTATCCATCAGGTAGGGGAATGGGCAGACTAGGTGGGCCAAGTGGTCCTTATCTGCCATCAGATTCTATGTTTCTATGTTACTATTCATGCTCACTTCCATTGCATCAGCTCATAATAAATAAAATAATACTGTACAGCATATAGAAAATCATGTGCAGTTCGGACATATCTCCTTATATCTCAGCAAAGTCACTTGTCCTAAACTATGAAATTGTAGCTCAACACCACTGTCTGCATTATTCTGATAATGTGCTGTTGAGGTGGCAATTACTTAGATCCTTGCATCACTGCAGAGCATAGGAGAAAATGTTACATGCCAGAAATGTATAACAAGGCTATGAACTGATCTTAGGTTCTGGTGACATAATTCTCTATATAACTACAGCTTGATGGGATTATGATGTCACTAAAGAAAGAAGATGGATTCATACAGTATGTCTTGATACTCTTTTATCACTTATTATTTCTTTATTCTACTGCATATGGATCTTTGGGGTTAGGTTCTAAGCCCTATTCAGAACTGTTGGTAAGAAATATTGTTTCAGCAATTACTAAGAGAACATACTTTGTAAGGTTCTACTGTATGTTGTACCACTGATTGGACATCTGATTGATAGTACAACAGCCATGCAATATCACTAACAGTAAATATAACTGTATGTCATGACACAGTTTTAACCAGTCAGGATTATTTCTTACCATTTGGAGTACTCAAAGCCATAAGAGAATTGCTCATGCTAACAGTTTTAAAACGTTGAAATTCTAAGTTCAGTTAGCCTCGTCATCCCCACACAGGGGCTTTTGCTTTTTTTTTTCTGCAAAGTGCACCCCTTTTATTTAAATTTTAGTTTCAGTTTCTTAAAACAGAGGTTCATGATGTGATGTGTGTATATGTATATCTATCCATCCACCCATCTGTCTACCTGTCTGTCTGTGTGTCTATCTATATATCTAGCTATCTGTCTATCTTATAAAAAGCCACATTAATGCACCAGTTATTGTTTATTATTAAAGACACAAAAGTAAGGAAATGTAGTGTTAGGGTATTTTGAACTCAGACTCCACCCACCCCATCAACTAGCATTGTGAATCCCATTTAACTGAATGTCAAAGCACAACCCAGGTTACATATATATTTTAACATCATAAATAAATACTTAGTACAAGGAATACAGTTACACCTCATGACAAATAGTGCACTCATGCAGTATGTTGTGAGATATAAGGCTGCAGGATACAGGCCTTGGGCACAGTTGGCATGTGTGTGCCATTCCCAAAGCAGCTGCATAATAATACAAATTACCCCAGATCTGTTGGGGACTTCATGAGTGGGTTGCTACATTGTCACACATAGTGATGTGCGAAATTGGTGAACTTCATTTCAATAATTAGTTCATGCAATTAGGGGCAGAGTGATGCACCCAGGAGCTAAGCAAAAGTGGGATAAAATATTCAACACTCACAAAAGTTTATTCAGTACATATGGCTAAAAATATTTCACCAAGTCGCTATAGATGTGGCAGCAACAGAAACTGTTAGCATGACACAAGCACATCTAACATTTCTCTCAAGTGCTCCTGAGCTTCATTAGAGTCAATTTACCTACAAGGACCCATTTCTTTAATAGTGGTAAGTTAAAGTTATAGTGACCATTTGCATTATTGTATAAACAACATCACTGTGCAAGAAATATTGTAAAATGCAGCATGGTATAACAAAACCAGGTACAAAACTTTAACTGGAGAAAAAGAGTAATAAATAGTCCACATGGATGCAGAATGCAGATACAATAGGGAGGATTCTGCAAGGGGTGGGAACAATGTGCCAGAGGTGGGTAATCCACCCACGGAGTCCCACAGCCACAGACCTATGCATGGTGGCCATATTCACATGAACCAGCCACCGCGCAGCCCCTTTCTGTGTCCCCTTAGTGCACCGGTGTTTTAGGGCCCTTCTGTGGACACAGGCAGGCATCCAATGGGATGCCTGGACCCAGTCTACCACTGGATCATTTGCACCCATGGGGCACCACAGCATTCAGGTCATCACACACAATTAAAATACACCATTAGTGGACTTTTTAAGTGACTCTGTGGGCCTCTGGGAAAGCAGTTGCATGGTTACGGACAATGCATCATCCCTGTACTGAGCTTTGCAAGTAGCAATGTCATTTTGATTCTGTGGGACCCACTTTGGAGGGAACAGTCTTGGACCTGGTACTCTCAAATGGGGAAAGAGAGAGAATCACAGATTTAGAAGTGGGTAGCCATCTGGAAACAAGTGACCACCTCACAGTGTGGTTCAAGATAAACACAACCATAGAGTCAAGCTATGGAAAAGAGAGGGTATTGGACTTTAGAAGGGCTGACTTTGGCAAAATGGGGAAGTGCCTAAGGAATGCATTATTAAATGAGCAGGAAGGAGGGGTGGAAGAACAATAGGGAAAAATCTAAACTGCCATCATAGAAGCAACAAGACTTTGTGTAAAGCAAATAAAGAAAACAAAACAAAGTAAAAAAACACTATGGTTCTCAAAAGAGGTGGCAAGGAAGGTTAGGGAGAAAAAGATAGCATTCAGGAAGTATAAGGACTCACAGAAGGAGCAGGACAGACAACTGTATCCGTTAAAGTAGAGGGAAGCAGGGAAGACAGTCAGGATAGCAAAGGCCCAAACTGAGGAAAAGATAGCCAGCTCAAATAAGAAGGGGGATAAAACCTTTTATAGATACATTAGGGAGCACAGAAAGACCGGGGGGGGGGATAGTGAGGCTTAATAAAGGGGAGGGGAGGTGGGCAGAGAGTGACAGTGAAAAGGCAGAGATACTGAATGAATACTTTTGCTTAGTATCCACAAAAGAAGAAGAGGGGGAAGTAACTAAACCAAACAATAGAAGCACTCTGGGCAGGGGTTCGATACCAGTCCATTCACAGAAGAAAGGTCCTTAAAGAACTCTTAAAACTCAAAGTGGACAAAGCAATCAGATCTGATGGGATTCACCCCAGAATTCTAAAAGAACTAAGAGGAGACCTAGTGACACCATTGACTACCCTTTTCAACAAATCATGGGAGGATTGTGTGGTACTTGAGGACTGGAGGAAGGCAGATGTGATCCCCCTTCACAACAGTGGGAAAAAGACAGAGGCAGAAAATTACAGACTCGTTACTTTGACCTCAGTTGTAGGGAAAATGATGGAATCACCTCTGAAAGAAAGAACCATTGAGTACCTAGAGGCCAGCGGTGCACAGGACCCAAGGCAGCATGGATTCACAGCAGGGAGGTCATGTCAGATGAATCTAATAGATTTCTTTGACTGGGTGACCAAAGTAGTAGACCAGGGAGGGGCTGTAGATATGTATGGCCTACTTAGATTTCAGCAAGGCTTTTGACATAGTACCACACAAAATATTAATAAACAAGTTAGCCAGTCTGGAAGTGGGTCCCAGGGTGGTAGCCTGGGTAACAAATTGACTGGACAATGGGATGCAGAGGGTAATAGTAAACAGAGCACACTCTGGAGAAAGGGGGAGTTACTACTGGGCTACCACAAGAATCAGTACTGGGACCAGTACTCTTTAATGTTTTTATAAGTGACATTGCAGAGGGGCTAGAAGGAAAAGTATGCCTCTTGCAGACAACACAAAGATCTGCAACAGGGTTGATACACAAGGAGGGGTGGAAATGATGAAAAGAGACTTGGCAAGGTTAGAGCAATGGTCAAGAGTATGGCAGCTTAGTTTCAATGCAAAGAAGTGAAAAGTAATGCACCTGGGAAACAAAAACCCAAGGGAAGAGTACACAAGGGGGGGTACAAACAACAACAAAAATGGAAATGACCCTGGGGGTACTCACATCAGATAACCTTAAAGTAGGTAAGTAATGTGAGAAGACAATAAGGAGGGCTGGGGATTCTGGGATGCATAGGGAGAGGCATCACCAGTAGAAAGCAGGAAGTTGTTATCCCTCTGTACAGACAGTTAGTGAGATCCCATCTGGAGTACTGCATGCAGTTCTGCAGACCCCATCTTTGCAAGGACATAGACAGTTCCAGAGTTCGGAGTTCTTTATTTGCAGATGTATAAACTTAAAACAATTTGTTACATCGAAAACATTAAAAGACAGATGGTACACATATATAAAAATGCAATAATTTAAATACAACAATGAGATTTAATCTAATATAACCCATACAATAAAGCATTCTTTTATCTTGCAGTGGTACATCCAGAGCTTTTTATTGCTTCAGAAAATTTTGCTAAAGTGTTCATTTTCTTAACTTGATCTAATTTCAATAGTTTAACAACTGCTTCCAGAAATGCCTTCCCTCTAAATTCTGGCAGTAAAGGAGCTAGCTAGCAATTTCTTTCTTTAACCCATTTCTGACATTCAAAAACAGTATGTATTATATCTATAGTTACATAGGTACAATTACATTGCCCCAAGGCCCCACACCATAAATATTTTTTCAATATCAAAATACAGATTGCCCAAACCAGCCAGTCTTACTGCACTCAGTGTATATCTATGCCATACATTCTCACATTTAATTAGATAAGTTTCAATACCCCAATCTTGTTTCAGGGAGGAATACATTTTCCCAACTTCTATTTCATTAAGGTTTCCCTTATCCAGTTGCATGGCATTATCTTGTAATCTAATAATAGTTTCACTAACAAATAAATCAACATTTGATATTGCAAATATATTTATAAGATCTTTTTTTTTTGTAAAGTCATATAATTTGGTAAACCAATTGTTCCATGTTTTTCCTACTTCTATTGACCTTAAAGTTTCTAGCCAGCACAACTTTGGAAAGTGCAAATCCCCCATCAATATTATTCTTCTCCATAGTGTAATTGCTTTAATTTCTATTCTTGCGTTAATTGGGAGCATTTCAGCCTCTAATCTCATGAAGCTCATTAGAAGAATCTCTTGGTAGATATAGAGAATTCCATATAAATGTACTTTGAATTACTTGAGTGTTCTGCATCACAAATTTAGGTAGCCCCAGGCTCCAAATTTCATTACCATAAAGCATTAGTCCTATTGTTTTTGCCTCAGAAGTCTTTTTCATTGCGATAAATGAATTATTAGCAAATTTGTTTACAAAAAAATAATATCATTATTGGCCATTTGTGCACTAGGTTTTAAATCCAAAGTTTGCCAACCCCAGGATACCCTTGAGTCAAAGAGTACACCGAAATATTTATATTCCTTCACAACCTGGCATTTTTCATCTAAAATGTCCCTTTCTTTTTCTACATTATTTCTCATGTTCTTACTAAATATCACAGTTTTAGACTTCTCAATATCTGATGTTAAATCTAGAAATTCCAAAGAACTCATAATAATAGAAAGTGCTCTTCTTAGTCCTAAAGGAGTTCTAGAGACAACAGTTGCATCATCTGCATACATTAGTAACTAGATTTTTTCATTCATTATTACTGGGGGGAAGTATCAATATTTTGAATATTTTTTATTAATGTATCATTATACACATTAAATAAAAGTGGGGCAGTATACAACCTTGCTTTACTCAATTTTTAACACAAAATTCTCTAGTTAATGCTCAATCCGTTGTGTATCTGACCTCTGCTGAGGTACCTGTATGAAGTAATTGCAATATTGCCAATAAATGGGAATCAATATTCATTGATTCCAGTATTTCCCATAGTTTTAATCTATTTACTGAATCAAAAGCTGCTCTGTTGTCAATAAATCCAAAATATAGTACCCCAGATTTATCCCCAAGATACTTATCCAACAAATAATTAAAAGTTAAAATCAAATCCAGTGTGCTGTGATTTCTTTTAAAACTGCACTGAAATTTAAATATTAATCCATTCTCTTCCACCCATATCTCTAATTTCTCCAGAATTATTCTGGTGAAAATCTTCTGTACCACAGGAAGTAATGTAATCGGTCTATAGCAACTTGGGTCTTATTTCCTTTTTTAAATATTGGAACAATAATTCCGTTATTCCAATACTTAGGGAGGACTAATTAACTACCAATAAACATAAACATAAAGGCCAACATTTTTGTCCAGAAGTCTGGGTTGTAAAGAAAAACTTCTGCCAGAATCCCTTCTGCACCAGCTGCCTTATTGCTTTTCTGTACCAGAATATCTTGCTACTCTTCTATTTCAGAAATAGGAAATACTCTGTGATTCATTGTTTGCTCAACTATTATATACAGTATCCATTGTCAGGCAAATAATCTCTTCCACCTTGACTATTATATATCCTCTTAAAATAATCAACCCATCTATTTTCTGTAATTAGGCCTAAAATATTACAACATATATTATTTTCATGATAACCATATGCCACCAATGCCCAACACATTTTAGAATCTTTTTTTTCAATACTGTTCTGTAGTTTCCCCTATAGTTTGGCTTTATACATCTTTTTCTTATTAAATATTAGCTGTCTATATTCGTTTTTGAGCAACCTTAATGCTGTAAGTATTGTACTTGTTGGAGATCTTACTCTTATTTTGGCAATTCTTTGGATCTCTTTTCTCATTTTATAACAGTCAGAATCAAACCATGGATTAGCTAAACCTATAGCATTATCAGTATTTACAGGCCTTTTTTTTTCCTCCAACTTTTTCTCCAACATATCCATAAGTGACTCAAAGCTGTGAACTGTATTGATTATATTTATAGAAGCCCCATGTCTTGGGAAAACAATCTATCAACTATAGTTCCCATTTCTTCACCATCTATCATATCTTCTATCAGCCCTTTTGTATATTCATTCCACTGAATCTTCTTACCATATGTATGCACATAATTTGGTTATATTCATTTTCAATCACCTTATTTCTACTTGGAATATTAATGCCAGATGCCACAGTGCATATTATCAGATAGTGGTCACTTTCTCAAGCTTTATACACCATAAAGTGTTTAATAAACTGATATTCAGTAACAGAAATAGCAAACAAGTCTAATACCCCTCCACCTCTTACAGTGGGAAATGTAATTTGACCCTGCCAGTCCCCATTTGTACGACCGTTTAATACTCTTACCAAAAAATTTGAGAAGTCTTTTGCCATTTTTTGTAAAAGACTTATCTTCAGATTGTCTTATGGGGATATTCAGTGTGTAATCAACACCCCATTCTGAGGTTGTTTCCTATAGCCCAATTCCGATAAGTGCATTGTAGTCCCCAACCAAAATGACCATGATTATATGGACTCTAGATTTAATCGATGTATGGGAATCTCTTATATCCTGTAGTATAGACTGATATTTTGTATCATTTAGCCCTGGGGGGATATAAATATTAAACAACTCCCATACCGTGGCATCAATAGTGATCACTAAATACAAAAAATATTCATTATGCATACTTATTTCCAAAATATCCCAACCTATTCTAGTATTAATAAGGATTGCCAAACCTAATTTTAATCTTCTGAATTTCTTTATTCTGTGTGCTGGGATAATCCAAGAGTTAAACCCTTCAATTAATACCTCCCCCTTACCAATCCAAGTTTCTTGAAGGAACACAATGGTGTGATTTTTAAGCCAATCCAAGCAATCCTTATCTAAAAGTTTGGTTTTCATTTCCCCTGTATTCCAACTAATAACTGTAACACAGTTACCCTTCTTTACTATACCAGTTTTGTACCGTCAGTTAGATTCATCTGATATATTTATTGTACTATTTGTATCACCATCACTCCCATTTTGGGTATTATCTGATATATTTTGCTGAGATTCACTATCACTCTCCATTTCTAAGACCATACTGTTATTAATCCTTGTTCCTAACTGGGTTCTTCCTCTCCTTAATAGTCTCACAGTTTCCTCTTCTTCCAATCTATGGGTTATCTCTACCGATTTCATATAGGCAGTAATATGTGGTTGTTTATTAGTCATGTTTCCAGTCTTATCTAAAATCCTATGTTGCCCCACATTTCCCACCTAACTATTCTTCATTTATTCCTTACTTTCACAGTTAATTGTTGTATCTAATATTATACCTACATCCAAAAATATTTCTTTGTCATCTAAAATACATCTCCTCTTCTCTGTATTTTTCAATACCACACCAATCCATCCCCTATATGGGCTAACTTTATACCTAGAGACTGACTTTATATCCTGCTATCTAATCTTGCTACCCATCAAACCCTTCAGAAGATTATATATGGACAATTTTAGTAAATGGGAGTTCTCCTTTCTAGATTTAGGGACACCCTTAATAAAAATAGTAGGTAGTATTTCTCCTGTTTGAACTAACCTTTCTTTTTTTGTAAACAGATCTTCCACCTTTCCCTCTATCCTTCCTTCTTTATACACATCCTCCTGCACTACTTTGGCAAACCTCACTTTTCTATGGGAACTTCCTTTATCCTTTAGTTTACTAGATGTTACTGACAGTGAGATCAACTGTTGCCTGGACTCCACCTCCCTATCAGGCTTTGATTTTACCCCCTGTTCTAAATCACTCATTTGTTTAGTCTTTATTGGGGCTTTTTTTCATTTCAGCTAACTTTCTTTTTTGGTTACATTCTAAGATTAGTTTATCTATTTCCATTAGCTCCCTGTCTGCAACTTCAGTAATACATTTTATTGATTTCTCCTGGTACTTGTTCTCATCCAATTTATTGATTTCACAATTCTCTTTGGTCTTTGCAGAGGTCTGTGTGAAGTTCACATGGGTTATATCCTTAATCTCTACTATACTATTTCTTCTCCCAACCATATCTCCTTGTTTTACTAACTCTAGGACTTCCTGGGTTGGGCAGTTTTTATAACATTTTGCTGCTTCATAGGCATCAGTTTTTTTGGCATTTTTTTAATTAAATCAACTTTATTGATTTTTTAATAAAAAGCAAAAACCTTACACAGGAAATGATCATACAAACAGTCAAGATGAAATCCAGAGAAACAAGTTCAGTAAACTCAGACCCCCCCCAGGTCCCCCCATGCCCCGCAGGAGTATGTCTAGAAACTTAATAGTAAATGAGTTTTAACACATACATTGACTCATAGAAAAGTTGTTGAACTTTGGATAAGGGGTTCACAGAACTTTCAAGAGGTCAGGAGAAATAAAGGACATGGAGATTACCCAATTTCTTATTGAACTGGGGGAGACAGTGATGAAGACTGGTGATCATACGTTTGGTTCAAAGAGAAAAGAAGAGTTCCTGTAATCATTCAGCATATGAGATGAATGATTGGTCCAGCCAATGTCTGAGAAATGACTTCTTGACCACCAGGGAAATGAGGGCCATATGATATCTTCTCTCCCTAACAGGGATCAGTGAGAAGTTGCCAAGGACACAAATTGCAGGGGTAAAGAGGACAGTCAAACCCAATAGCGGGTCACTTTGATTTTCAATTTGTTCCTATAAGAAAGACACAGTCTCACAGGCCCAGAAGATGTGCAAAAGTGTTCCTTCTGCTTTACCACATCTTGTACAAGTGGAGGAGGGAAGATGACCCATTTTAGCTAGTTTAACTGGCATGTAGTATATATTATTTAGAATATGATACTGAGAAAGTCTAAGCTGATCCTGAGTAAGATACAGTAGTAGCGCCGAATTTGTCAAGCAATTTTATGAGATTTCCTATTTATCCTTCATGAAATTTAGGGAAAAAATCCTCTAAAATTCTTTTGTTATACCTTCAGAAATAGGCAAGTTCATATTACAGTACTTAAGCGTCATCTGGTAGATTTTCAACTACACTATCAGATGAGACAACCCTCTCTGGGTAGCAGTGAACACACTAACAAACAAAACAAAATCCCTAACTAAAGGTTTCACAATTCTCAATAGGGATTTTTAAAAATCCTCAAAAATCGTTTGACTAACTCAGTGCTACTACTATAAGTGTGGAGATTCTTCCACAGGGTGAGCCAATTAATGTTGGCCTCTGGAAGCAAGGTATCCCACACCTTGGTGCCTTCTGGTGAAAGGGAAGGATGAGCAGTGAGCAACCACAGATATAATTTGGAATTACCATGAGGTTTGAAGGCCCACTCCAGAATCTGCATACATAGGTCACTGAAACCAGAGGGTTATGTGATGGTGCCAAATTGTTGTAAGAGCAAGTGATGATACTGATACATTTTATAGATATGGGCTGGGCCCAGTTGGAATTTTCCTAGTAGTTCTGAGGATGTTAAAAGGGAAGACTAAGAATAGCAATCAGCCATGGTAACATCTTGTGGAAGGGGAAGCCAACCCTGGGGTATGGGGTGTTCACCAATCCTAATGTTTGGATTAGAAAAGATGGGTTGTGCATTATCTTTGACTAAGAGGATTCTCAGATAAAAGCAAATCTGTGAGAGCACTTTGAGATATACACCAATTGGAGAAGACGCAATTGGAACCTGAAGAGCTTTCCAAGGAGTGCAAAGAACAGTAGAAGGTGAAAGATTATTTAGGGTGAGAAGATGGGTTTCTATCTGTAACCAGAGTGGTATATATTCTGAATCAGGAGTATGATGGGGGTAAGATAAACATTTCCCACATTTGTAGAGATGGCTGGCCCAGAAGTAGAGCTGGAAGTTGGGAAGTTGGAGACCACCAAGATGTTTGGGAAGCCCCAATTTAAGATTGGAATGCCTAGGTGCTTTATCCCACCAGATGAAGGAGGTAATCAGTGAATGAATATGTTTGAAGAAGGAAAGGGGAAGCTTAAGGGGTAGAAAAATCTGGGAAGAAGATTCATTTTAACTATGTTAATCCTGCCCCATAGTGAGATGGAGAGGTCCCTCCATCTTGTTAAATCTTGATGAACCACTACCAAAAGATCTTCAAGGTTCATCTTCATTAGCTGAGATGGTTCAGAGGTAAGAGAAATACCCAGATATTTGAGAAAATGGGGGTACCATCTGATCCCTAAGGGGGAAAAGTCTATATTATTGGTAAAAGGATTGAGAGGATAGATTTAGGTCTTGCTAAGGTTAAGTTTGTAGTTAGAACACCAGCTGAATTGTTCTTTCACACTTAAAGCCTCAGTGAGAGAGTGGACCGGGTCAGACAAATGAAGGAGAATGTCATCAGCATAGTCCAAGATCAAGGAGGTCAAACTCTCAATGGGAATGCCCTTAATGCTGGGAGAGGACTTAATCCTTCTAATGAGTGGTTCCAGGTATAGGTTGAAAAGAAAGAGCAATAAAGGACAGCCCTGATGGGTACCAGAATATAAAGGGAAGGTGGAGGAAAATTCCCCATTACAGTGAATTTTAGCTGACGAGAAGAGTATATCATTTGAAGCTAGTGGAGAAAAGAATCAGGGAATCCCATTTTTTGAAGAGTTAACCATGGAAAGGACCAGTCCATCCTATCAAAGGCCTTCACTGCATCACGAGAGATTAAGGCCATTGAAAGGGGTGAATCCTGGGCTACCTGGAGCAGGTGACTTAGCTTACATAAATGATCAGCAGAAGATCTCCGAGGGGCAAACCCGACCTGCTCTGGGCTCATGAGACCCGACCATACTGACCTAATATGGGTAACTACAATTTTCACTAATATTTTGATATTGCAATTCAGTAGGGAAATAGGCCGGTAGCTTGAGGGGTTAAGGGGTTTATAAGGTTTGAGAAGAAAGATTATAGTGGCCTTGAGAAGTGAAGGGTTCAATTCACTGGCTGAGAACATGTATTGGTAAAAACAAAGTAATATATGGGATAGGTCTTTGATAAAGGTTTTATGAAAATTAGAAGGAAATCCATCTGGGCCAGGAGCTTTGTCTAATGCGAGGCTGTTTATAGCTGCTTCCACTTCTGCAATAGAAAGGGGGACAGAAAGAATAGCACAGTGAGATTCTGTGAGGTGGTGTAGGGGAACTGAATCCAAGTAGGATGACATCTCTGAGGTTGACGGAGGGGAAGAACGTTTACCATATAGCATGGAATAAAAATTTTCAAAAACCCCAGCCACGTCCCTGGGAGAATATTTTATAGAATCATCCAGAGCAGTGATTGAGGGGAAGATCCTGGAGGATTCAAGCTGCCATAAATGGAGGGCGAGCAACTGACCTGCCTTTTAGCCTAGCTCAATGTATTTAGATCTCATTTTAAGAATAGAATACTCTGCTTTCTCTTGGTGGAGGGTAGCATATTTATCATGAAGGGACAATAATTTATTCAAACATTCAGGGGAATTAGTGGAAGAGAGAGAATGTTCTAATGTGCGGATTTGTGCAAGGATTGATAAGGCCTCCAGTTCCCTACAGTGCTTCGGAGTAGAAGCTAACCTGATGAATTTACCCCATATATAACATTTCTGGGCACACCACTCATAGTTTTGTCTGTTAACAGTATTCTGATTCATGGCAAGAAAGGACTGGATAAGGTTCAAAAACCTTAGAAATCAAATGGTCCTCCTTGAGAAGTTGGGTATTAAGCTTCCAAGAAGTGTCACGTTGCTGGTTAGAGCAAGGGGTTAGAAGTAGCCAGGTTGCTACATGATCGGAGAGTACAATGGGCTTAAGACCAGCATTACACAGACCAGGGAGTAAGGTGAAACTAAGAAGAAAATAGTAAATTCTGGCTGATGTATGGTGGACCATGGAGTAGAAGGAATAAGTGCAGGACAGAGGATTAAGGACTCTCCATGGGTCACATAGCCCCAGTAATTCCATGAACTCTCTCAAGGCTAATTGAGCAGCAGAGAGAGGCTTAACAGGAGAAGAGGACCGATCGAGATCTTAAGTAGCGGGAGTATTCCAATCCTCACCTAGCATAAAGGGGAAATTAAGGAAGGGCAAGAACTTATCTGCTAGCTCCATAAAGAAACTTGGGTCACCTCCCACAGGACCATAAATACTATCCAAAACTACTTCCTGGCATTCAAGGATGCCAATTGCAAAGACATAATGACCTTTGGGGTCCAAAATAGTGTGGTTAATTTGAAAGGGAACAGAGCGTCCAATCAAAATAGTTACCTCTCTACAGGAGGTTGAATCACCAAAAGCGAAGACTTGACTGAACCCTTGTCTACAGAGTCTGACCACTTCATGAGTGAGAAGATGTGTTTCCTGTAGGAAACCAATTTTGGTGTGCAATATAGAAAGATGTTTTAGTACCTGATATTGTTTGAACAAGTCCCTGAGCTCCTGAACATTCCAGGACACAAATTTTAGGCTGTTGCTAACCATAGTCATCATAAACCAACAGTGCAGTGTTATAAGTAAACAAGTAAAGGCACACTCCTAGAAACCCAACCCTTGTCCCCCCCCAAGTGTAATAACCAAACAGAGAACTGATATATCAATCTAATGCAGAAAGAGTATAAAATCCATACAGCTTTAGGATTACAAATAACATGAATATCCTTTCTCCCCTATTCCAACCTCTCTACCTCTCATATAGCTGAAACAATTAACTTACACAGTAACCCAATATGGAAACATGAAATCAACTGGAAAAAAATGAACTGGAGTTTAGTAAGTTTTATGTGCATACAGTGAAAGAGGGGACCTTGAAACAAGACTCCACTGATTCTGCAATTCCCCACTAAGTTAGAGCAACTATAAACATTTGATTGAGTAGTGACAGATACTTCCCATCTAAATCACTTAACTAAAAGGTCAGTGGGAAGGAGGGTGGTAACAAAGAGAAAAGCTCCTCCCTTCATAGATTGCCCTCATCCCCCACCCTACTAACCAGAGAATTAAGTAAACACCAAGGTGGAACATCCCTCCCCCAAGCCCGGCCTCCCTACCCCTTTAAAAAAACAGAATATAACAGCAAGTAGTAAGATTGAACTAACACCCTAACCTCCCTCCATCCCCCTATGCCCTTCCCTTAATGCTAAAACCTCCCCCCCCCCAATAGAACTATGTACAAGGGTTCCCCCTGGAAGTCCAGAATTGAAATAACTAATATGAAACTGAGAGAGGAGAAACCCAAACCCCAATGCCCTGGGGTATCTAATTTTTAAGAAAACACCAGCATAAACAGTCCAGTGTATATTTAGCAGGGGTAAGGAGGAGATGTGGAAAACATTACTAAGACAAACCAAGTATATCTCCAACCCATAGCTGAAGGCTAGTATAAAAAACAGTAGGTAATGCCAGAACAGAAGTAGATAACCAGTGAGATTCAGGACCCACCCCCATGCCCCAGAATGTGAGGAAATACAACACACCACAGGGTTCATGTTAGAGCCCCCCTCACCACCCACCCACCCATTCATCTGCCTGGAACCCACAAGGATAGCCATAAAACAAGTGCAGCATAAAAAAACAGAAATAGCAGAAAGAGAACTAAGTGTCTACCTCAGCAAGGCCAGCCTGGTGAAGTCTTAAGAAGTTCCCTGCTAGGTGCTCTTGCGGAGATAAGCAGGTCCAGTCACATCAAAATGAATAAGGGAATGAGAGGGAGGAGGAGAGAAACTGGATCACTCAAAACAACTATGATTTAAAGGGGGAAGCTCCGAGAGTCCCAGTGTATCTGGGGGGAATTAAAGCACCTTGCTGACATGGCGGGGACACCCAGTAGGAATAAGGTGGAAAAGGGAACAAGGCAGAAAAGGCAGAGCTAATAATAAAAATCTAATTTAAAGCAGATACATCATTCTAAATAAGAATGTGGACCCTTACATTGGGTACTTAATGGGGAGTTCCAACTGTGTCTGGTAGGGACCAAAACACAGTCAGAGCCAGTCCCTAGGGAATTCACCCCACAGGAAAATCATTACCAATGAGGAGAGTTCCAGTTGAATTTAAACAAGGTGGCATATGAGGAAGGATGCATTCATGACTCTATTCCAGGTTGAAGAAAACAGTCACATTATTTGGAGGGACACTTAAACCAATAAAGGGAGTCCAGGAGAGTTAGGTGGAGATACAGATCAGTGACCATAAGAATCCATCAAGATGGCATTACAAAAATCAGTAAGTACACTGATGTGATCATTAACATCAGGCCATGTGAACCAAAGGTAGTTTCAGGAGACAATTCATGTGACTTTGAAGAGATCTGGGAGGCAAGTAGCCAGCTCTTTGGTAGTCTGGGTGGGAGTGTCAAATGAAAGCCAGGAGCCCGTGATGAATGCCTGTAGCTGGGCTAGGTAGGACATTCTGAATTTAAAGCCTGTGGCTAGCAGCTTAGTCATGACTGGATGGAAGGCAGCTCTCTTTTGTCTGACCTTGTATGGTAGGTCTTGGGTGATTGGTACCTTTTTTCTCTCCAGGAGAATAACTTGCAGATCCTTAGTTTTGGCAAGGACATGTTGTCTTTCAAGGTAATTGAGGAAATGGGCGATAATGGGTCTGGGGTACAGATTCTGCTGGTCGAAGATGTAGTGAATGATGCATCCATTCTAGCTAGTAGGCTGAATTGTGTGGAGAAGGGCCCACAATCCTAGCTAAAAACTTCTGCAGGAAAGTGATTGTGGCAGTTTCCTCTTCTCCCTCTGGGAGCCCAAATATTAAAATATTATTCCAATGGGAGTGTCCCTCCAGATCCTTCACCTTGAGCTGGAGCCTTTGTAACTGCTGGCAGAGCTTGATGAGCTATGACTCCACACAATCTTTCCAACTTACCAGGGAGGAGTGCGGACTTCAGTATCCCCCACCCTGTGGCCTAGGTCCCCCCAGATCAGCCCTGAGTGATTTAAGCTCAGAAATTATCTCCAAAAGTGTTTCCTTGAATGGTGCTAATTCCTGAAGAAAGCTGTCTTCAGTTAAGGGAATCGGAGCTGTTTCAGAAGTAGAGGCTTTAGTTTGCGAGGTGACTTCAACTTTGGTTTTCTTTGTGGCCTTCTCTGGAGTAGCTGGGGGTGTATGTCTTAGTGAGACCACTCTTGTATCCATCTCCATCGTGGTGTTAATTACCAATTATGATGCAGGTGACATGAATAGTTCACTACAGCAAGAGTTTATGAAGGTCCCAAGCAGCTTTGGAGTGCAATCCTATTCAGAAAATATAGTTATATTGCAAGTGGATGATCAAGGATAGAGGGGCTCCAAAGATGAGCTACTACTGTATTGCAGACATCACGTGATCTCCCTTTGGCATAAAATTCAATAAATGCTCTAAATAGAGCTACCAGTTCCAAGAGTTGAGCATTCCCAAATTTAATTTCCTTCCAGATCTCATCCAAAACCCTCTCCAGCCCCTCAGAAGGGGTTGAAACCTGACCTACCCCTGAACCAATTAGGGGTTAATCTCCAATTACATTTACCCTTCTTACATTTGTGGAGTTGCCATTATCTTTTCCATCTAATTTATCGATTGGTTTTGATCTACCATGATTCTTTAAACTTCCATTCTTATTTTTAACATGGGGACTGAAAAACACATATTCATATATTGGGTCAGAAAAGATTCAAAACCCTACAGATAGGATCCCTGTCCTATCGATTTAGGGGACTACTAACATCTTGAGGATGGTATTACAATTATTTAATTATCAACCTCTTCATATCCAATTAAGTCATCATTTCCAGACTATCAAGATCTGATGTACGTAATTCTGGGCCACTTATGGCCATCTGACTAATTTCAGTACTACTTCCCTTTTTTTCGTCAAAATCTGTTCCCAGTTCCTCTAAATTTCTTATCCTTTGTAATAATGGATATATAGAGTATTGTATTTCTACATTATTATCTTTAACAGGAGATAAGGTACAAGAAGGGTTAAAATCCCTTACAATTTCCTTATTACCCCTTAACTGTATTGTATTAATTGTTGGATATAAAAAGTGAATAATTTTCGACGGGTTCCCACCCTGTATACTACCCTTTGCATCAAACATAGGACTAAGTAACTCACATTTTTTTCTTTTTACTTTTGTTAGATTTTTTTACACCTTTTACACCTTTCTCTATCTTCTTCTTACTTGCCATATTTATTTTTGTATTTATATTATTTGACGTATTGATACTTAGCTTATTAAAACTGTAATAATGAAAATCTTTTTATTGCACTAACACTATTAAAAGTCAAGAAAAATCAAAAGATACAAATCTCATGAGTCACAACAATATAGCAGCTATTAAATAATACTGAGAGGCAAAAGTCAAAAGTCAAGAGTCACCCAATGAACAATGCAGAGTCTCCGTTTTAGTTCTCCAATCCAGTCTCTAAAAGAAGTCTTCTAAAGGAGGTTGTTTTATTCTCTTTCCACACCTTTTTTCTTCTCCTTCCTCTCTTCCACCAGAGAAATATAAAGGGAACTGGTGCAGAAAGGGTAGCATCAACAGTAGGCCCAGTAAATCTATTTCTCAGTGGCACTGTTAAATCAAGAACAGATTCTTTAAGTTTATGTATTTAGACATATGAAAACAGAGGGCACAAAAATAAAATCATACAATAAACTTTAAAAAAAAAAAAACAGAGATGGATGTCCTAACCTAATGCCTCTTAAAAAAAAAAAAAAATAAATAAATAAATCTTACTTTTTCTCTACCATTCTATTCAAGGAATATATTTACACAAGTTGCCCAGTGTAGTTGCAATATAAGCTGAACCCAAGCAACCACGAATCCAGCACGTTACTGTAAATGCTAACAAAAGGTTTTAAATCACTGCAGCTCTGCACAGCTCAGCTCATTCTATCGAGTATCAACCATTCAATATCCAAAATCCAGGGTCTGGATATCATGCTCAGAAGACACAAATAAGGGAAGGATGCGAATATCTTTTAAATGTGCAAAACTGAGTATTAGATAACGTATTTTAAAATATAACAGAGAAAACAGCTAAACTCGTGGCAGAAACTTTGCCAAACAAAAAGCTCAATGGACTTAGCAGCATTAACAAAGGTCCTCTGATTATCACTCCTACAGGCAGTCTGACTATCTGAAGACAAAGTAGGCATTTAAATATACCTGCATATACTCAAGTGCACACTCACACCTGCTCCTCAAAAGCAATTGAAAAGCAATTGAACAACTGAGAGCATGTGAGAAACGCATGAGGCTGCTAAGATCTACAATATTAGGCTCCCCAAAAAATTGAAATACCCCATTACTAGTTAAAATTTAGTTGCTTACTTGATTAGAGAACCAAATAAATTAAAAAACTACTAACCGGCTTACCAGCTTACCAGCTAAGGAGAAGTTAAACAGGTTAAACAAAGAAATTAAAAAACAAAACCACACATTCTCATTACAAAATGCTCACCACCTGGAAAAAAACTAAAAACTAAATAATACTTTAAAAACTGAGAAAAAGACTGAAAATACACAAAACATACAAAATTTCCAAATTTTAACATTTAGTACTTTCCAAAAGTAGGCACGTCCCTTTATATGAACTGTGTCAGGTAAGAGCAGGCAAGAGCAGCAGCAAGGACTGTACAATTCTTCTCATATATTTGAAATAGGGCTGCAGCCGATCACTGCTTTTTCACTGTCCTGAACAGGCTTCTGCCAGGAGCCTGGGATCTGTTCATGCTGCCATCCTTATTTTCAGCGTCCCTGCAACAGACAGAAACATCAGAAAGGCGCAGCCACACACTACAGAGGTGCACTAAGGTGGACTGGAAAGGCTACAAACTTAAAGCAGCTCCCATCTTAGATGGTATAGATGGCATACCTATAAAAAATATACAACTAGCAATGTAGTCCTGCAGTCTGAGACTACTCCACAGTCACAGACACGCATAGCAACACTTGGTTTCAGCTGTCACTCTCGCTCTTGCTCTCACTTTGTCCAGACATTCAGTAGGGTTATAGACAGGATGGAGGCAGTCCAGTGGAGGGCAACCAAAATGGTGCAGGGTCTGCACTAGAAGCCATAAGAAGACAGACTAAAAGAGCTTAATATGTATACCCTTGAGGAAAGGAGGGAGAGGGGTGACATGATGGAAACCTTCAGATACCTTAAGGGAATCAACAAAGTCCAAGAGGGTAGCATATTTTAGAAAAAGAGATGCTCTCTCTCCCAAACTCTTCTCTCCGGAGTGATAGAAGCTTCTATACAGCCAGGCCCACCGTCGGACCACGCACTGGTAACGTGTCAACTAGCTCTTTCAACCCATCCCAAAAAGTCTCCCAGAAGGAAGATTAATAATCAAATGTTAAAAGATGATCACGTTGTTAAAACTATTAGTGAACACATAAGGCATTTTTGTAGAAACCAATACCCATTCCATTTCTAGACCAAATCTAGTATGGGAAGCTTTTAAAGCCTTTATTAGGGGTGTGTTAATCAGCAAATCTACACACAGAAAGAAAGAAAAAGATAAGGAATTAGTCTCATTACTGGGCCAAATTCATTTAAAGGAAACAATGTTATCTCAATGTTTTTCGGAATCTGTACAGCGGGAGCTGGTTAAGCTAAAAGAGGATTATTTGGAAATATTAAGGGATAAGGCCAAATTTGTGATTCTCAAAGCTAAAGCAGCTTACTCAGATCAGGGAGAGAAAGGGGGAAGGCTGTTGGAGCTCAGGATTAAACAAATGGAAGCGAATAGGTACATCCTGTCAATACGCTCCCAGATAGGAAATGTCCTAAAGACATCTCCAGAGGATATAGTTTTAGAATTCCAGAGGTACTACACTAGTTTATATAGTTCTAAAATGACTTCAGTATCCGGAGACAATCTAGATAATTACTTAGGGGCATCCGGCTTAACTTCAACTCTCGGAATCTCAGCAGGAATGGTTAGTCTCCCCAATAACAACCGATGAAATCTCCAGGATTATTAAAAGTTTACCCTCAGATAAGTCACCTGGCCTAGATGGTTTCTCAGTGAATTTTTATAAGAAATTTCTAGATCAGTTATTGCCATTGCTAATACCTTTATTCCGACACATATTGATAGAGCAGATGGATCCCTCCTATGGGAGGCTTTAATAGTCTTAATTTTGAAGCCGGAAGAATCCAGAACTACTATGAAGCTATCGCCCAATATCCCTGATGAATCAAGACATCAAGATATTAGCCAAAATTTTAGCGGATCGCATGGCGTTAGTGTTACCCGATCTTATTGGGCCGGATCAAATAGGATTCATGAAAGGGCGTTCCTCATTAGACCACCTCCAAACTCTGTTGCATGTTCTCTCAGCCTCCAGAGATGCCTCGTACCCAGCGGTCCTGGTCTCTCTTGATGCTGAAAAAGCGTTCGACAGGGTAGACTGGAATTTTTTATTTAGGGCCCTCAACGCTTATAAATTCCCCGAGCTTTTTTCAAAATTGGGATAAAGCCCTTTATAACATCCCATCAGCTAGAGTAATGGCTAATGGGGTTATTTCAGGAAGATTTCTACTGCACTCAGGAATTAGACAGAGCTGCCCGTTATCACCCTTACTTTTCAATTTATATTTGAAGCCCCTCATTCGCTGCTTAATGCTCTCTCCGATGATTCAAGGAATCACTATTCAGGGATATGAGGTTAAAGTATCAGCTTATGCCGATGATTTACTCTTACAGTTATCAGATCCGAATATGTCAATACTGACTGTGTTAACCATCGTACAAGAATTTGCCAATTTCTCCAATTACAAGTTGAATATTGATAAATCCCTTGTGTTTCCACTTAACCATAAAGTGATTAAATCAAGTGTGGTAGAGTATGGTATGTCTTGGGCGCTGGACTCTTTAAAATATTTAGGGATACAAGTTGTCAGAAATCCCACTTTGTTTCATAAGTTGAATTTGGATGACTTAATTCAAATTTTAGGAGCTGATTTAGATAGATGGGCCAAATTATCTATTTCACTCTGGGGCCATGTGAATTTAATTAAGATGAATCTTTTTCCTAGGATCTTTTACCCATTGCACTTGCTTAATAACTGGATACCCATCTCATGGTTCTGCAAAATTAATGGACTGATAACAAAATTTATTTGGGCCAATAGGCAGCCCAGGATTGCATTTCACAAGCTGGTGGCTTCCAAGGATAAAGAGGGTCCCCGTCTTCCACATATGATTTTTTATTACTGGGCAAGTCATATGGAAAAGTACATTAGATGGATGGAGCACATGGGAGAGCCAGACTCCACTGGTTGACTACCTATTTGGCTCAAAATAGAACTGTCTCTAATTAAACAGAGTGGTTTATCACCAGCATCGCTATTTCACATCAGACCGAGTGCTCTCCCCCCGCTCTTGAAATCTACCCCCATTGCGGTCTTGGTCAGAGTACACTCCCAGATATGTTTATTTATGGAATATAGTCATACTCTAGACCTAGCTCAACCCATTAGAGGTAACCCTAATTTAAAAATAAGTAATAAGCCAATCTCTTCAAAATGGCTCCCTCAGCTAGAAAATGTTAAGCTTTCTCAGCTTGTTGCCCCAGACAATTCTTGGTTTTCAATTACGGGAATATTGAATAGTTTTAATATTCCCACTAAGTTTATTTTTAAAGTATTTCAGTTAAAATACTTACTAATGAAGATGTTTGGACTGGCACCGCCTCAAGGAAGTATGAGTAAGTTTAGGGATATGTTAGTGTTAATGTTCGGTAGTCCTCACTTGGTATCCGACATTTATAAAATTTTATATAACTGTAAATACTCGGAAGTGTTTATACTGGAGAGATACTGGGCATCATGTTTCCCCAACTCGGAGATAGACTGGGCAGCACTGTGGGCAAATTGTCATAAATACGTTACTCAGGATAGGTTACGACTAACGTAATTCCACATTTTACATAACATATATTATACTTCCCAAAAGCTATATAAATATGGTCTCATTGATTCCCCTTCCTGTTCCAGATGTAAGCAGGCAGAGGGTTCACTTTATCATATATTTTGGACATGTTCCAAGGCCTCCACCATTTGGGGGGATATTCAGCAGAGGACGGATCCCTTACTGGGCCTCTCTGACCGTTTTACTCCGGAGGTATACTTACTAGGTGACTATTCCCTTATTCCTGTGATATCGAGAAGGTATTATATGGCACTGATTTCTTTATCAGTTAAGATGGTTATTCTTCGCCACTGGAATGATGACGCAGATATTCCTTTTTCAGAATGTCTTAAGGAAATATTGGCTAATCTCAGGATGGAGAAAATGGTGGCTAGTTTAAGTTATAGGATGAATAGATATAAGAAAATCTGGGATCCTTTGTACACGCTGCTTGTCACCTAGTATATACTAATGTATTTTTGATGTTTTGGATGGATTATCATCTGATAAGTTAGAGCTGTGCTGATTGGGGAGGGGGTTTTAGTAGGGAGGGGGGATGGGGTATGGGGAAGAGCAGCTCCAATATATGTAGCGAAAGCTTATTTCCGGCTATATGTACAATTCTGTTTATCACGACTGGATCTGCCCTTGTTTGTGTGAAAAACAATAAACTTTGATTTAAAAAAAAAGGAAAAGAGATGCTCAAGAACAAGGGGGCACAATCTGAAGAAGGGGTGGTGGCTCAGAAGCAAAGTGAGGAAGTGTTTTTCATGGAGAGGGTGGTTGATGCATGGAACAGCCTTCCTGAGAAGGTTGTGGGGTCAAAAACAGTGGGGGAATTCAAGAATTCATGGGACCGACATAAGGCAATTATAGTGGGAGGCAGGAGGGGGTAGGAGGGGGATAAGGAGAAAGTAGGTTACTGGTTAAATAGGATCTGCGGCTCATCCAATAGGTAGGGAAATGGGCAGACTAGGTGAGCCAAGTGGTCCGTATCTGCTGTCAAAGTCTATGTTTCTATGTTTCTATAGGGGTGGTGGATGGGGTGGGTCGGCCTAGGGTTCTAAACCTTAGGTTTGCTTTTCCTTACTTTGTGACTTTAATAATAAACACTAACTTGTGCCTTGGTATAATCTTTTTTGTAATGAATTTCCTTTCTTTTTGAGACAGATAGCCCTAGGGACTTACTTTGTGTATGGCCTGCAAGCGAACCTGCATCATTACACTCATTACACCAGACGCATAGTAAACATTGTAGGTGCCCCAAAACAGCTGCATCATAACACCCTTTGCACCAGACCTATAGCGAACTTCACAGCTGGCCCTGCAGGCCACTCATGAAGGAGTTGCATCACAACACTCATTGTGTCAGACCTGTAGCTTACATTTTGGCATTGTCCATACTAAACTGCATATTAAAAAAGTTTTTCAAAATGTTTTGATTTTCCATGTTTGAGAACAGTTGTCAGAGCATACACACTGTGTTACAACACCATGCTTGCCTTCCTGATTTCCCAACAGGGATCAATGTCAGTCTGAAACCGTGCTAAAACCCTGCTCTGATCAGGGTTTTAACACAGTTTTTAAACACTGTTCATAGCATGGGTTTACCATGCTACAGTGTGGACACAATCCTTGTTAGCTGGTCTTGTAACATTACTGACTTCCGGTAATGTTACAAGACTGCAAGTGTGGACAGGCCTTTGAGTGGCTCTGATGCTGCGTGGTCACAGATATTGCACAAGACCTATGCCATACTCTGTGAGTGGCCCTGTGGGCCACTCACAAAGCAGCTGCATGGTCAGACATTTAGTAGACCTGTAGTAGACTTTGTGCCCCGCGGGCCACTTGCAAAGCAGCTGCATCATGATATGCACTGTAGCAGATATGTAGCTCAGTTTGTACATGGTCCCTCAAAACAACGTAGATTTTTCTCATTGTAAGACTGTGCCATGATAATGGAGTTTGTGTCTCAGAAGAGGGGGTCTGAGTGTCATGAAAACAGGGTCATAAGTGATGTAAACAGTGTCTCTTTATAAGACATTCCCACCATTCATCAATATTTTCAAACTATTGTTTAAAAAACATTTGCAGACTCAACCATTTACCCTTTCCTACTGAACACACAAGTTTCAGACTTAACTTGCAACAAATTGTGTTGTTCTTGATACACGTTTTCTTTTCTTTTACCTACTTTCACAACTGTTAAGATTCATAGAACTATAAGACTCATGTCACAAAAGTGGATTCTGACTCACAAAAGGCCAAGTGCCTTCAACCACCTGAGAAGTCTATATCAACACGCTGGTACACCTCGAAAGGTGTTTTTCGTCTAATAAAATAGACCCAAAATAGATTTTTTAAGTATAACCTGTCATTCAGTTCTGAACTGTCGAAGCTTGCTCTGATAACCAGACAGTCAGGTGATGCTCTCAGCCAATCAGATCACTAGGATTTCGTTACTTAGTTTATATATAACATATATATATATATATATGTGTGTGTATATATATATATATATATATATATCAGTATGTAAGCAATAATACCCAACATGGTGGGAGATATTGGGCAATAACGGACCACCCAGGGGCATAATGAGGTCCGATGCTGCAGTCAGAGGGCCTTATAGCCCCTAGAAGGTCCAGTACTGCCCAATGCCACCCATCCTGGAGGGTAATATTGCACTTAGAAAATGAGTCACTGTATTTTATATGCTTGAGAAAAAAATGTATTTTATATTTTTTTCTTTATCTATTTCTGCCCCTCCACTCTCCTGGTGACCCCCACTCCTTCGGGCTCTGACAGTCCTACTTGATCTCCACTATCCCTACCTGAGCTCTCTCTATCCTCAAATCACAGCCATCCCCCAGGATATCCCAGACGTAACCCTTCACCAGGTGGGTCCCTCCCCTGCAAGGGGGAAGGCGGGGGTTCTAGCGCACTACTCAATAGGGCCCAGGGGATGCTGCTGAGGAGGGAGGCTCACTGAGGGCATTGTAAGCATCGAAGGATGGGGAGCTGTCATCCGGCGGCCACCAGGTGGCATTTCCGCTTTTCTGAGTTCCTTCACTACGTCACTCAGGCAGTGCCTCCAGTCTCCACTGGTGGCTGCCACCGAATGATGCGTCCCCCAAACCCAACTCAGGATAGGAGAGCAATCCCTCTGGATGCTCAAGCCTATCCTCCCCCTGCCGACCCACAGCTCTCCAGGTCTGTCCCCGAACCCGGGTCGCTAGCATGGGTGGAGGTAAGGTGCCAGCGCCTCAACCCTCTACGCCACCGGGCTGGCCAAAAAAATTAATTTTTAAGTGTTAAAACATTTAATTTTTTTGAATTTTTTTAATAAAATAAGTCCTCCACCCACACCTGAATGCTGTGCTTTTTTTAAACCTATGTATTTTTGTACTATAGGAGCCTCCATACTTGCCAGTTTTTGAGCTGGTTGTCATGGTTTCCTGCTCCACCACGGACACTCACAGACCTTAATTTGAAACTGTTTTGTTAACTGTTATATATTTTTTTCACTTGCATTGATTCATTCACTGTATTTTATTCATTTAGTGAACAATTCATTTATTGATTGTTTGCTCAGAGAATCTGGTGATGAATGGTGGTGCTGGGTGACTGAGCTGAGAGGAAAACAAAAGTAAGCTCACTGTGAACAGGTACATCTCTCTTGTTTACGCTTTCTTTTAAACTGTGGTAGTGATGGGGCTATACTTCAAACAACACTGAATGAAGGTGGAATCAGCAGCGGTGTAGTGGTGGTGGGTGGGCAGTCGCACTGTGAAACAGCCTACTATGGATGGAAGGTCCATCGATTTTTGTACAATGAAGGTTGACCGAGACTGTAGGGAAACAGAAATTAAGCCTGCAAATAGCAGGTGCACTTCAATACCATATAAAAAATTAAGTGTTAATGTTTTTTTTTTGTTTTTTTTTTACAGAAACTGATATTTCAGTGGTGGTCAGGGTTGTGCTCTGTTTGTGTGTTGGGGCTGACTCTGTGTTTCGTCTCACTTACCAAGTGGGGAAAAAATGGTGGCTAGACAGCTTTAAAATTTGAATTGGCAGAGAAATAGCTGTTTCTGACTGAGGCATGCCAAGGTGAAACTTTTTATTTGCTGGGTGTCTATTGAAATTTAATATACTCCCATGGCAGGGGTAATAGAGTATCCCGTGTACAGGCTGACCGCAATTGAGCACTTTCAAAAAGTGTGACTCAATCACAGCACCTATACACAGGGCTACCTGGCAGGGAGGTGACTAGATAAGGGGTTCGGTGAATATAGCGATGGGATGTCGCTATGTATACATGCACATGGCAGGGTGGGGAGGGATGACACCATGCGATGGGTGGTGGAGAAGGGAGGGTTTGTGGGGTGTAGTGTAGAAGTGGGCTGCCAAGCTGGCTGTGTGGCATGGTGAGTTGGTGGTAGACTGAGGTTGGGAGGGCGCTGAGTTTGGCTCTGGGTCCTCTTGTGCTTTTTTGCACTGGGTCAAGGTTTTTGACTTTGCAACCCTCCGACATGCAGCCCCTGGGTTAAGAATCCTTTAGTAGTAGGGTGTGAGGGGCACAGCCCCAACATAAAAGCAAAAAACCTAAATCTCGGCTGCCCTCTTGCTGCTCGCCATGAGTCTACATCACTGAAATTAATTTTCTGCAATGTAGACTCGCCCAAATGGTGATTGCTATTCCACGATCGTCATTATCACATGAAACCAGTAATAGCCAATCAGAGTCCAGCAAATCAAAATCACATTTTCTAAATATATATATATTTTTTATGTAATAGGTGTGAAAATAAACACAGTGTGATAAACTGGTCTATCAGAAGTACTGTATGTACAAATGTAAAATCTTACATTTATACATATAGTTACTTCATTGTTGCTGATTTGTACACCTTGTTACTGTGTCATAGGCAGCCCCCCTCCGAGACCCACCTGCTGGCATGTTTTCAGTCAGCTTCATTTACTAGTTCCTGCAGTTTGTTTCTCCCACCAATCACAGCCTGCAAGCATAGCCTAGTTACAACTGTAGTGTGTACTGCAGCACTTGATCCTACCAGTCAGCTATTCTAAGTTGTCATCTTTTTCAATGCAGCTGTGCTAGAACAACAAAAAAAGTTACCTTTCATTTTCTAGTGAACGCTGAACTTTAGCCCTGCTGCACTGCTAGTGCCACTGCTCCACACCTGACTCTAAACCACTCCTTGCTCACCTCCAACATCACCCCAGCATCCAAGGTACATCAGACTGACTCAGAAACATTTATCCTGAAGTTTGAAATGGACGGTTCTTTAAAATAAATTTAAAAAAAGCTCTGTCTCCTCTCTTCTCATCCTTCTGGCATTTTCAGCTCCCAGACATATCTCGTGGTTCCAGTTTGCAACTGAGAAACTGCTGCCCATTCAAGTCACAAGACTGCCCAAAACTCCTCACATGTTCTTAATTTAAACAAAACTAAAAAAAAACCTTAAAAAGCAACATGTTACATTTTATCAGGCCTCTGCAAGTCCTCAACACAATCCACCTTTCTCTGCCCTTGCTAAACGTCACCGCCATTCTTTCCTGCTATTTTCAAAAATGCTGTATCTTCCACCAATCAGCAACTACATTTTAACTCCAACACATCATCCTCATGTCACATCCATGATGATGCCTAGAACAACCATTCTAACAGATGCTCATGACTTTGTCACAGCACAGAACAAACCCAGATAAATACATGAACATCTTTATATTGAAAAACATATAGCAGAATTATATCAGGTTTGGAACAATGACCTTTGAATATAAATCTATGATCTCCTGGAACAATTTTCCAAATCATTTGAGGGGTTTACATTTGTCAGTAGATACATTAAGACATAAGCTAAAACAGGACTCTGTGCATGTTTGCGTCTATCATTAGGCAACTCCACCGGCTGTTTCATAAATGTATACTGTAACTTGTCTGAATAATTTGATGTCTACATATACTTTTGTCCTTGCATGTCATGGTATTTGTTTTAACTTTTGTATTTATGATGTAATATATGTTTTTTAAATATATGTGCTTTTATGCTGTAACATCCACAGGACCACCTTGAAAACAGGGCTTTTTGACCCTAATGGTGTATTTGACTTGTTCAGATCAATACCTGTATAAATAAAGTTGTTTTACTACTAATCAAACAATGCACACAAGCTCGTTCCCTATTGCATAAATTAAATATGTGATGGGGGCTTCTGTGACAGAACATTTGTCTGTACTCAGGCAGTTTTCCCTCAGAAACATCACTTGTGGCTTATACCATTCATGAGGTTACCAGAAGTCCAACTGCCCTTGTGCAGGTAAATGAAGAATCACATATCCCTTATGTATATGTAAACCTACAGGCCATTCATGCAGCAGCTCAATATGCAGTGGAGCTCAACTACATGTTTACATACTGTACATAACCCTATAAAGCCATCTAGAGTCTTCTCTGTCTGAGGCTACGTGTCCCAAAATTTTTTTTGAAATTAAGTTAGCTATCGGATTTCCAAATGCTTACATACCAGCAGATAAACAGATAGAGACAAAATACAAACATTCACAACAACCCCTCTCCTCCCACCAGTTCCTCCCCCTCCCTAGTATCAGAATAGTACCCAGCCCAAACATAGCATCCTGCCAGTTAGTCAACACTATTAGAAGTTGCTTGCAGGGAATAGAGAGCATGCAGTTTTCTTCAGGTTTTATCAAACCTTTTGAGACAGTTGTGCAGGCTGGCAATCAACTGCTCAGTGCAAAGATTAACAAGCATTTGTCAATGTCGAATGTTGGCTTGCTGGCATTGGCATTGGTAGTGCAGGAGTTAGAGAGATGCATAATAGGAATGGCAGTGAAGTATTGAACTGACACCAGCTCCACCACCATACTTCAGAGACTGACAGGCGTTGAGGGTGTACCTTTGGGTCATCGGCCATAGCGCTCATGCCATTTCACCTCACCCTACCCTGCTGACACTGACAGGTGTCACAGTGTGTCTTGGGGTCTTTGGGCAGCTTGGGCCTTATACTCACCCCATTCCATAAGGAAATACGCTGAGATGGGTGTGGTATAGGAGAATGGGGTGGACATTGGGGCCAAAGACCCCAAGGCACATCTCGATGCCTGTCACTGTCTGCAGGGTAGGAGTGGAATGGCATGAGCATTACGGCCGAAGATACCAAGTCACACCCCTAACACTTGTCAGTCTCTACAGAGTAGGGCATTATGGTTGGAAACCCTAATGCCCTGGCTGTTTGGTGGTGTTGTGGCTCCTAATTTTTCAAATGGGATTCTTATGACCCCACCTCATGAACAGTGGCACTATCATTTTTGGAATTTTTTTCAACAAACTTGCCACATGGGTTTTTTGGGACCTCCCCTCATGAACAGGGACACTGTGGTTTTGTTAATCAGTCCTGAAAGGTGATTCCACACAGCAACTGCAAAACCACCTTTTGGGACCGAGAAACTAAATGACAGTGACATGTTCATGAGGCGGGGTTCCAAGAATCCCATGTTGAAAATTTGGGGCCAAAATTCTAAAAAATTGCTGAGATAGCAACCTAAGTTGAACCCCCCCCCATTGCCTCCCATTATAAAGCTTACCGTAATTTCTTCAGTGCGTAGTTTGGCTATGAAGAGTGCAGACATGCCTGGTTCAGAAAAGATTGTGGCTACTGACCTCCAGAGGGTAAGTATGGGTGAGGGCTACCAACCTCCAGAGGGTAAGTATGTGTTAGCGGTGTGTGTGGAGGGGGGTATGAAGTGGGAGGATGGGGATAGGGGAAGGGATAAGGGAGACAACAGTAGATCATTTTCTTGTTTGCAGGGGAAAAAAAGACCATGAGGGAAGGTTTTCTTCATTTACAGGTTACACACAAAAAAATAAATAGGCACATTGGGGTGGGCTCCCAGTGTGCCACAATTTGGGAGGGGGGGTGCCGACATGGGGATTGGGCACTCCAATGTCAGCAAGGCGTATAGATGGGGGAGTGGTCATCTGACACTGGAAGTGGACATCCAGTCTGAAAGGAAAGGGAAATTGTTTAATCAGGAAAGACATACTAAGAGGAGGATGCTGACATGGGTATTGAGCAACGGCCAATATACGGCTTTTGAGGTGTATGGCGGCCAGGAGCTGCCATGTCATGTATGCCACATAATGTGGGGATATGCCAACACAGGAGTTGGGCATCCCGATGTCAGCTTTCTGGGGTTTGTATGGCAGATGGCAGGAGCCACCATACAGTATTTATCGAAATGTTTCACCAGGAAAGGCATGTAATGGAGGAGTGTCATCTGCCGCTGCAGTGATGAAATTGTCTCTGATTGCAGCAGCAGATTTGTTTCAACTCCGTGGCTATCTCTGAAACTGCTGTCATTGGCAGCATGCTCACTAATTGGTGGCTGAGGGACGCCCCCACTAAAGCATCCCCTTTATTCACCACAACACTGACACACCTTTGAAATGTGCCACTACCACAAGATGTTGCTTGTACATGCTCGAAAGCCAACATAAAAAGTAGTTCTTGCAGCTTGGATAAGGTTTCAAAAATGCTGGTCCTTTTTTTTTTTTCCTATGACAACATCTGTGAGGTATTGATTGCCCCCAATACCTAGGTTTTCCCTTCTGAGTGTGTCCCTGTATTTCAACAGTTCCCCCCTGTGTCCTGATAATACTCCTAGTTATATATAGCTCTGTCAGGTTATTTTCCATATGTGCAGCATCGGGAGGACTGAGTTGGAGAGTTAGGGTGGGAGGAGGGGAGAGAGATGGATGAAGCCATTATTATTTTGTTGGTTGCTTATGCTTGAATGTATTTTTAGCCATTGTATGTACTGTATAGCAGGTTATATTTTCATGCCAATAATTTTAGCGCTATCCTCAGAAACAAAAAATCTGCTAAATTAAAGTGCCCGCTAATATCAGCCATTTAATGCAATGCAATCCTACCACAGTCATGATAGCTGACTCATTTGCTGCTCGTTATGCAGCTTAACACCTCATTTGCTGTACAGATCACCAGATAAGTAGCTGCTTTAGCAGTCTAGAAGCAAGTAACACAAGTGTGGCATGGTCAGATAAAACTCTTTATTGAGTAAAAAAAATTTGAGTGCACTTCAACCACACTAGCACACCATGTCTCACACACTCAAACAAACAAAACAAATGCTTTTTGCTTTAAGCTTCACTTCAGGTTTGTTTCTACTGTTGCTGAGCATTGCTGAGCTCCATCTGTAAAGCAAAAAAAGCACCTTTCAACCACAGACCCTAACATGTAATGTACAGTAACATCTAATTTTGCTTCACACAGCACACAGTATTTTACAACTTACCAGGTTCAGGCAGTTTTCATGCACACTCTGTATTCCAGACTGCACGAATCCATGAATGATGTTGTCCGGTCAGGCTTTTAAACTGTTAAAGCTGTTTTCTAGCCATCTGGAGTGATGCTCCTTAAGGTTTAACAGTCTTAGATCGGGCCGCCAGGTTATCAGCTCCCCATGTCACTAGTCTGTCTGAGACAACTCCTGCATAGCAGCTCATGAACTCCTTTTTCAAAGTCTTTGAAGAGTTTGTTAACAGACAAATCGAGCGGTTGCACGAGGTTTGTGCCATTTCAAGAGCGACATTGGAAAGCAGGTATACAAGCTCAAACATACCCTGCACAAAGTTGCTGATACTGATAGCAAGCAAACGTCAAAAGAGTGTGAGTGAGTGAGCTGATAATATAGCAGGCAAACAGAAAACGAGTGCACTGGGAGTGAGCTGATAACAGTTGATATCAATTAGTGATATCAATTAGTGTGAGCCTAAGTACTGTAACTGCAGGGGGCATTGACCATTAAATTTATCAGGCGCTAACAAGTCGGCAACTACCGACCGCACTAAATATATTGTCCGCTAATATTTCCTGCTACACAGTATTTGCACATGCTTGTACACAAAATGTTGTTTTTAGTTTTTTGATTATTTTTCCTTTTGTAAACTCAATAAAGAACATTTAATTGCAAAATAAAAGTAGCTGTTGCATCCACTCAATATAAGTGATTGTTTCTGAGTCCTGCCAGTGGCACAGCACTAATTTCTTAACAGATAATGCTATTATAGCTAAATAATATCTGTGCTCACGGGCAACAACCTCGGCATAAACACCCACCAGACAGACTTCCGGAGAAAAATGGGTATCAATACCTAGGAGTGGGTCCACTTTCTGTCTAATAAGTGACCATAAAGTGACCACTGTGAGGCACTCCCAAAAAATTTGAAATAGGGAACCTTCTGCCTGATGACACCTCACACACTGAGGAGATGAGGCTCTACCCATTTTGAAGAGTTTAACTGGGGCAAGGATCATATTGTTGAATAACTGAAATTGCATAATCCACAGTCTATCTTTTCTTGAGTAATATAAGTGTGACAATCTCTCCATATTTTGCCCCAGCAAAATCTATCTGTGGGAATTGTGAGGCCCAATAACCAGAGACACCTTCCACAGTAGGGAATGTTCTGTTGTAGACACTAGCATATATCTGAGACACTGCATGGAACAAGACGGCTAATTTAAAGAGAGAATGCAAGAACTCTCCCTCATTTATATCAACAAAAGTAGCCTTGAGTTTATGCAATAATGTGACAGAGTTTGAAAAACCTGAAAAATTATACCCCAACCTATCTGATAAGCCTTCACAATCATCCCTGAGGTTAGACATGCTCCCTCCCATACCAAATCACATACTCTTGCAATGGTCAACTGAGGAAGCCAAGAAATAGTTATGAAACTGCCTCCAGTTTGGAAATTAGGGTTGTGAAGGTGGGGTTGAGAGAGGTCTTGGCAGTGATAATATTTCAAAAAAGAACATAATTGTGAATGGATCTTAACTGAGACCTCAATCAAGGTGTTATACAACACGGGAGGAAGGACCCTAGGCTTAATATGCAGCAGGGCCCTTGAGGACAATCCAGCAGATGCTACTAAATCCCACTCTATGGAAAGCCAAATAGGCACATATGAGAGTGAGTTCAAGTACTCCTCTGGAGTGAGCCATCAGAAATACTTACTAGCCTGACTTGCCCAATAATAAATCCCAAAGTGCGGAAGTCTGAGTCCACCCTGCACTTTAAGGACTGCCAGTTTGTGATATGCTCTCCTCCGAGGTTTACCCAACCAGATGAAGTCAGAGATTACAGCATGAACTTTCCTGAACCAGGAAAGGGGTAACCATAAATTCAACTGGTTAAGCAGGTAAAACAGAAGAGGGAGAATATTCATTTTCATGAGACTGACACAGCCCCAAAGAGACAAGGGTATAACCTGCTACGCCACTTGTAGAAGGGATACAAGGTTAAGCTGCCATAACCAGAGATCACTCCTGGCCAAATTTATCCCAAGTATTTAAGACTTTTAGAAGACCAGGATAACCCAAATTCAAGTACCTCACCTTTAATGGTCCTGGAATTTAAAGGGAAGACTGAGGTTTTGTTCAAATTGACCTTATAATTAGAAAGTAAACAATACTCCTGAATTGTCTCCAGAGCAGCTGAAATGGAGGAGCAGGGTATGAGAGATGCAGTAAGATATTGTCAGCATATGTTGATAGTTTCTTCTCATGGGTTCCCATCCAAATACCCTGGATTGTGGGATTCTCTTTAAGTTTGAAAAGCAGGGGTTCTAGGTACAGGTTAAACAACAGGGGTGACAGGGGATATCCCTGCTTAGTGTAAAATATAAGGGGAATGTGGAGGAAAAAACATCATTGCAGTATATTTGGGCACTAGGGTTGAAGTATAAATCATGGACCCATTGGACAAATTGTAAGGGGAACCAAAACAATGTAGTGACGGGAACAGAAATTGCCAATCCACTCTATCTAAAGCTTTCTTTGTGTCCAGGAACACAAGCACTGCTGGGTATTCAGAGTCTCTGGACATGGAGAAAATGTTGGCCAGCTGACATAGATGGTCTGAAGAAGATCGCCATGCCATGAATCCAACCTGGTCGGGACCTGTTTAGGATGGTAACACGTGGTCGATTCTATCTGCCAGAAGTTTAACTATAAGTTTGATATCATAATTTACAAGCAATAGCGTCTGGTATCTCATGACTTTCTCAGCCTCCTTTCCAGGCTTGCAAAGCGCTCATATCAGGGATCCAGAGACCCTGAGGAGATGGTATGGTGAAACAATTTATGCAACCAAGGCACCAATTTGTCGGCAATCCATTTGTAAAAGTTGGGCAACAAAATGTCCAGGCCTGAAGATTTATCCAATGGAAAGACACGAATTGCCTCTAAAATTTTGGCTTCCATGATTGGGGCTACCAGGGATTCGTTCTGAGCATCAGTCAGGGTGAGAAGTGATATGGCGGAAAGGTAGTCGTCAACCATTTGTAGAGAGGGAAGTGCTGACATTGGGCTATAGAGAGTATGATAGTAATGCTCAAATTCCCCCACAATATCCTTCGGGGTAGTTTTAAGAGACCCTTTCATGGAGGAATGGATGGCATTTATGAGCGGTGAGGCTTCCTGATTTTTAACCCGCCTAGCCATTAAATGGTTGCCTTTTTCTCCCTGATCAATATATGTTGCACAGGATTTCTGGATGGTGAATTCTGCTTTTCCACGCAGAAGTTCACTGAACTGATCCTGGAGTATAATAAGTTTCTGCCTGGTTTCAGCAGTCACATGAGGGTGAAAAATGAGATTCTAACTCTCGAATACAGGAAAGAAGATCGAGCACTATTTTTTCACGTTACGTTTCCTAGTGGAAGCTAGTCATATAAGTTCCCCTCCAATGTAGCATTTCAACACTCCCCACTCTATATTTTGGCTTACTAGTTGACCTTAAGTTGGCCAGGGTAAACTGCTCAATACACTTAGATACATGTTTGACCAGCCACTCTTCCTTTAGTAATTGATTATTAATCTTCCAAGTTGAACTCTGGAAAGACTGAGGTGTTGGTAGTGGATCTGGGTTGCCAGACAGAGGGGTTGGAGGCTGGACGACTCACTGGACTTTGTCTTGGGGCACCCAGCTTCCTTTCTCTGAATGGGTGTGAAACCTGGGGGTGATTTTTGATGATGGGCTGACATTGCATTTGCAGGTGTCGGCAGTTGTCAAGTCCTCTTTTTACCATCTGAGGAACATCATCAGGGTTAAGTACCTTGTTCCATCTGGCAACCTTCCAACATTGATCCATGCCTTTGTTACCTCTTGCCTTGACTACTGCAACTCCCTGTACCTAGGGCTTCCAGGGGTTGACATCCACCACTTGTAGCTGGTGCAGAACGCTGCAGTGTGGTTGTTGTCTGGGACTCCTCGCTCAAGTCACATCATGCCGGTGCTGTGTGAACTGCACTAGCTGCCGATTCAGTGGTGGATCACCTTCAAGGTTGGGTGTCTGACCTTTAAGACCCTGCATGGACTGGGCCCGGACTATCTACAAGAGCTCCTCTGTCCTTACTGCACCGGGTGACCACCCTGTTCAGCTGACGAGGGGTTGTTAGAGATTCCCAGGGTATGCCTTAAGACATCTGGGGCCAGTGCCTTTATGTAAGCAGCCCTGTACTGTGAAATTCTCTAGCTCATTAGATACGTGAGTGCACAACTGTGGAGAGATTTAAGAAGGCCTTGAAGACACATCTGTGGCATAGCACCCATCCAGAATGAATATTTTAGATATTTATTTACTCTGTTATGTGGTTATACTATTCCGTATTTTATTGATTTTATATGTTTTACAACTGTACAGCACTTTGGTTTTTGAAAGGCACTTTAAAAATAAAGTTTATTATTTTTATTATTATTATTCCAAATGGTTTACTTCTGGTGAAAAGAGGAAAAGGAGATTTTACACCTGACTGAGGAGTGATCAGAAATCACTCAGGCGTCCATCCCACATCCCAGCAATCCCATCAGAACTGATTGGCTTACCAGAAAATAATCAAGACGAGATGAGGTTCTGTGAACCAGAGAGTGAACATATACTCAGTAGACTCAGGGTGCAACACCCACCAGTGGTTACAGAGGTCCAAATGGTCTATTAAGTCTTGTAAGGATCTCTGAGCCAGTGATAGACTGGCCTGGTGCTTATTCAATCTGTCCAAATATGAAGCAAATGGGAGATTCCAATCTCCCCCCACTAAAAATATGGGAAGAGAGAGGAAAGGAGACAATGTAGAGAGCAGTTCCATGAAAAAGGATGGGGTGTCCACATTAGGCCCATAAATACACCCCAGTAAAATCTCAACCCAGTCGACAGTCCCTTTGAGAAGTAGGTATCTGTCACGTGGATCCTGAATATACTGTGAACAGACAAAAGGGACCCTCTGTGAGAGAAGATAGCTACCCCCTAACTTGTGTAGTCTTCCCTGCTGTGTAAACCTGCCCAATGTATTGTCTCCTGAACAAAGTGGCCTCATTCTCTAACAAATGTGTCTACTGCAAGAAGGTGACATCTTCTTTGAGATGCTGGAAATGTTTAATGGTTTGGTACCACTTGGTTTTATTGTGGGCCCCTCGAACATTCCAGATAATAATGTTCATGTAACCAGCCATCCTCTTTCTTTAACAGCAAATAAAGGTGAGCAGACAACATAATGAGTACCAGGTAATTGACCCAGAAAACAGACAACCATTCTGATGCCTCCATACCAAACCAATCCTCCCAGTATCCCCCAACCACCAAACATATCACAACCCCCCAAAACTCCAAAAACCATGTAACCACAAAACCAGATGTCTGTAACAGAGAGTAATACCATAAATCCCTGAACCCTCATTAGAATGTAAACATGAATATATCTAACAAACTGGTCTAACAAAATAACACCCCCTCCAACCTCCCACCAAATTATAAATGCTTTGGCCCGTGATGAAACAGTCACTGCCACTCAGTGCCCATTATCCCCCGTTCAACCTCCCAGAAAAGGAACTGGATTGAAAGGAGGCTCCCTATCCTTAAGTGATATATTCACTTTTAAATATCCCCATACAATATTAGAAGGGAGCTCTCCCCCAACCCACTTGTTATTGTAACTATCCTGTGAAAGCCAAGAACACCCTCCACCCTTTATTCAAACATCAAACTAATAATCTATGCAAGCAAAAGCATGAACTGGAAAACATCATATAATAACAACAATAATATTCGCTAAGTAGGCCTGGTAGAAACTCTGCATATTTGGCCCTTTTAACATTAAACTGAACACCAACCCCTATCAAGTAAAAAAAAAAAAAGGAAACTTAAGTGTTTCTAGTTAATGCGAGGCCTTGGGTACCCTGTCCCCATGGCAGTCCATGCCCATTTTGTCAATCTAGGAGAATGGGAATATTAGAGCAGAGTCAATATATGTGCAGAGACTGGCCACAAGAAATAACATCCAAGTTCCACTTTCCCCTGCACCAATGTTTGTTACAGTCCGCAGGTTGTTACTGGTTCCCGCTCTCTAGAGAAAAACAGATCCAACATGCAATATTCCAAAATCCCACCAGAGGGCAGTTCATTTGGCAGTTGTCCACCATGCTGGAAAAGAGCTGCTCACCCTGCAATACAGTACTGTAGGCCAGAATGATGAAGTGATGCCACCTCAAAGCACAAAAATATTATTACAACATCCTTTCACTTCAGAAGCATAATGAAAATGTCCTCCTGCCACAGAAGGCTCAGCCCAAGTGATAGCAAAATAACCAATATACCACTCTGCTCTCCTATTAGAACCCCCGACCACTGCAGGATAACATTGTTCAAAGGGGCTCTTATACTCACTGTGGTCGGTCTAAAGACATTCAGCCTCTGGGAGGGTGTGTGTGTGCAAAAGTCCAACAAAGTAATCCAGGTAGTGTGCATTTCAGAAAGTCCACCAAATGTGCAGCTTATTCCACAATAAGACACAAGTAGAGTGCGCGTTTATCCAGCTAGAACTATACTGAACCCTGACCACAATGGCTTCAGTGATCCTTAAACAGTTCAGACATGGCCTTCTTAAGCTCCACAGTGGCTTTTTCAGTATCATCAGAACTGTGCCATGTGCCCGATAGCTGCACTTGAAATCAGGTGGGGTATCCATTCTAAACTCTATGCCTGCAGCTATTAACTTTGTGACAATGGGGTGAAAAGTGACATGTCACTGACGAACTGTGCATGGTAGATCTTGGTCCACCCGCAATTTGTTGCCATCCCATTTTACTTCTTGCAGCTCCTTTGCTTTAGTTAGGAAGTGCTGTAGTTCAAGAAAGTTCAAGAAGTGGAATATAAAGGGGTGAGGCGCTACCCTCACTACTGGCATAGGGTACAAGGCTCGGTGTGGTCTCTCGATGGAGTAATTCAGGCCATATGGAGATGGGCCCGCAAGTTTTAAAATAAGCTATGTGAACAAAATGGGGTTGGAGCCTTCTTCGCTCTCGGGAAGACCGATGATTACTGCGTCGTTCCATCAGCTCCGACCCTCAAGATCCTCTTCCTTTGCCTCCAGCCAAGCCATCTTCTGTTGTATGGCCACCATCTCAGGGTCTAGCTGTTCAACTTTTTTTTCCTAGCAAGATGAGTCATTTTCCCGGTCCTCTTTGACAAGTCTTCAAATGCCATAGTCATGGCTTTAAATTCAGCATTGAGTTTTTGGAGCTCCTCCCAAAATGGCAAAAATTCAGTCAGGAAGTGGTCCACTGTTAATGGAGTTGCTCCAGGGTGGTAGTAATTGAGTGCTTGCAAGAGGAAGCCTCGGCCTTGGATATTTTGTTGGCTTTGTCAGGCGTGGGTGGCAGGGTATGTTTCGGTGATGCCGATTTCATGTCCGAATCCATAACTGCCACCAACAGCCACAATACTTTTCTAGAGATGCCAGGCAATCATTGGAGAGCTATAGGTGCCAAGAATAGGGCAGGTGAACCTGAGGAAACAAAGTTTTAATGGAGGTTAGCGAGAGTTTGCTGATGGAGCATCTAAGCAGTAGGCTGTATCACGTGCCTCCCCTATATGTCACAAACTTGAGGTTATACTATATCACACATACTTTATCAAGCATAGTCACAATAACAGGATCACAAGTGACAAAAGCAGAGCTTGTTATCATGAAATGTTTCTGCCTAAATTCATTAACATTTTTTAAAAGTATCTGTTTTTACTAAAAAGGAAAACAGTTGATGAATCATGCCAGCACCCAACACTGTTGATCAGACAAGTGTCAAACTTCTTAACAGATTCTCTTAATTTTGACACACAGTTTTCTGTTATTTTTCATAATTCCATGATTACCAAAGACTCCCAAGTTCACCGACTACTGGAAGTGGGATTATGAGCCACAAAAATCAGGTTCATGACTTACGAATGCAAGGCCTATTTTATGTGCCGTTTTCATTAATATTTTAGAAGTTTCTTTTTTTTTACCAAAAACAGTGGAATAATAAAGTTAACACAATACACTGTTGACAACATAAGTTTCAAACTTAACTTCCAAGTCATTTTGTTGCTTTTTATGCATGAAGGTTTTTTTCTTTTTCACACTTTCCTGATCAATAAGGCTCACAAAAACATGGGTCTTATTTCACAAAAGGAAGGTTCAACTCACAAAAGTAACATATGTCAGTTTTTTTTTAATCCAGTTATGAAAAACTCATGAAAAAATTAACTGTGCATGCACAAAAACAGCATTTTAGTTTCTTAATATGTTAAAATCCACACATTTTTCAGTAACGCTATGATATTAATATCCTCTGCGGCCATATTGGGTCAGGTGAAGCAATGGACGGTCCCGATGCCATATGGTGCTACCAGAAGGAACAGGTTAAAAAATAATACATGGGCCATATTTGAATATCCCTGAAAGTTTCAGCTTTCTACTTGTATCCATTTTTGTGCTATTGTTATGCAAAGGAAAGTGTTAATAAACAGATTTTCTATATTTTAATCTTTCTAGGTCTTTTCATATCACTGAACAGGCCATTACAAAATTTACAGGATTTTGAGATCCTGGAATCAACTATGCTGTTGCTAAATTTCACACTTTTTTGTCCAGGAATAGCCACAGAAACATAAAAAACATAGAGCATTATGGTCAGAAAAAAACAATGATCTGTCCAGTCCATCTAGTGCCTACCTAGGTTTAGGTACCAGTCTAGTACTGGCCTGACTGTAACTGTCTAGATAATTCCCATCAACTCTGGACCCCTTCCACCCTCGTACTTTGCCCCTGAAATCCACCCCACTAGTCACACCCCTACCATATTCCATAAATCTGTTCCATCCATGCTTGAATGCATTAAATGTCTCCCCATTAACCAGCCCCTTGGGCAGGTTGTACTATCTGTAGTGTCCACCCACTATCCATAAAGAAATACATCCTAGTGTTCCTCCTGAGCTTATCCCCTCCATATTCAGGCTATGTCCCCTCATGATGTTGTTGTCCTTGAGCCTGAACAAACCCTGGCAGTCCCTTCTGTGTATACCCTCTAGATACTGGCCAAATAACATTGTGGATATTCGTAATAACTAGGGATTTGGCTATTTAGCTACCATAGATTTTCTGTGATGGAACCATTTGTTTTAAATTATGCAAAAATCCAGCTAAGAATTTCTGATCAAACCAAAGAATGAATGAAAATCAGAAGTCAGAAAGCTTGCAAGTGGCTAGCTTTAAATAAAACAAGCATTTGTCAATGCCGAATTTTGTCTTGCTGGTGTTGGCATTGGTAGTGCAGGAGTTAGAGAGAAGCATAATAGGAATAGCAATGAAATATAGAACCAACGTCAACCCCACCCCACCCTGCAGAGAGTGACAAGCATTGGGGTGTGCCTTTGTGTCGCTGGACATAACGCTCATGCCATTTCACCTCACCCTACCCTGCAGAGTCTGACAAGTATTGCATTGTGCCTTGGGGGTCATCAGGCCTTATCCTCACCCCATTTCATAAGGAAGTACATTGAGATGGGTGCATCATAGGATAATGAGTTGAACTGTGGGGCTGAAGAGTCCAAGGCACACCTTAATGCCTGTCAGTGGCTGCAGGGTGGGAGTGCAATGGCGTGAGCACTACAGCAGACAATCCAAAGACACACCCCTGATGCCTGTTAGTCTGTACAGGGTGGGATGTTATGGTTAGAAACCCTAATGCCCTGGGCATTTATTGGTATTTGCACTCCAAATTTTAAAACATGGCCTTTTTGTGACCCCACCTCATGAAAGCATTTGGGACCTCTGCTCATGAACAGTGTCACTGTGATTTCGTTAATCTGTCTCGAATGTTGATTTCCCACAGTGACCGTACCATTCTGCACCAAATTAAAATGTCAGCTGCATCATTGATAAGGAGGTGTGAAGAGATGGCAATGTTGACAATCAGAAGTGACAATATTAAACATTCTCGAAGTTACGAGTGTGTGTGAAAACTGCATATCGCATGCTTGTAACACAGTCATTTAGTGGAATTATTTCACCAGATTTTTAACATAGGCATTTTAGGACCTCTGCTCATGAACAGTGGCACTATGATTATCTTAATCTGCCCTGAACATTGATTTCCCACAACAACCATGCAATCGTGTGCCAGATGTGTGAAACTACATTTCGGGTAGGATGTGACAAATGACAGCTGTACTGTTCGTAAGAAGGTGTGCAAAAATGACAATGTTGAAAATCTGGAGTGAAAATATTAGAAATTCTCAGACTTACAAGTGTGCATGGATACTGTGCAATGTACGCTCATAAAATAGGCATTTTGTGGAATTTTGTCACCAAATGTTCAACATAGGAATTTTGGGACCTCCACTCGACCAGTGTCACAGTGATTTTCTTAATCTGTCCCGAACATTGATTTCCTGCAATGACCGTGCAATCGTGTGCAGGATATGCGAAAACACATTTTGGGCAGGATGTGAACAATGACAGCTGTACTGTTCATAAGGAGGTGTGGAAAAACGGCAATGTTGAAAATCTGGAGTGAAAATATTAAAAAGTCTCGAAGTTACTAATGTGCGTGAAAACTAAGCAACACACACTCGCAACACAGTAATTTTTTGGATTTTTTTCACCAAATTTACAACATAGGCTTTTTGGGAGTCCACCTCATGAACACTGACACTGTCATTTTGTTAATCGGTCCCAAAAGTGATTCCGCGCAGTGATCACAAAATCACCTTTCAGGACCAAATAACGAGATGACAATGACTGAATTCCTGAGGTGTGATCCCAAGAACTCCATGTTGAAAATTTGAAGCAAAAATCCACAAAAATAGAAACATAGAATTTGATGGCAGATAAGGACCGCATGGCCCACCTAGTCTGCCCATTTCCCTACCTAACGGATAAGCTGCAGATCCTAGTTAACCAACAGCCTACTTCCTCCTACCCCCCATTAGAATTGCCTTATATCTGTCTCATGCATTCTTGAATTTCCCCACTGTTTTTGACTCTGTGACCTCCTCAGGAAGGCTGTTCCATGCATCGACAACCCTCTCTGTGAAGAAATACTTCCTCACATTACCTCTGAGCCTTCCCCCTCTATCTTCAAATTGTGCCCCCTTGTTCTTGCACTTCTCTTTTTCTGAAAGATGCTACCCTCTTGGACTTTGTTGATTCCCTTGAGGTACTTGAAAGTTTCTATCATGTCCCCCCTCTCCCTCCTTTCCTCGAGGCTATACATCTTAAGCTCCTTTAGTCTTTCTTCATATGTCTTCTGGTGCAGACCCTGCACCATTTTGGTTGCCCTTCTCTGGACAGCCTCCACCCTGTCTATGTCTTTGCAGAGATGGGGTCTCCTGAACTGTACACAGTACTCCAGATGTGGTCTTACCAATTGTCTGTACAGGCCGAGATATCCACCTAAGTTGAAAAAAAAATATTTATGCCATTATACAGCTTACCAGCATTTCTTCACTTCATGGTCGACTTTGAAGAGTGCAGACATGTTCCCAGTCCACCAAGATCATCATGCCAGGCTCCGGAGGTAAGTATGGGATAAGGGTGTGTGTGGGGAGGTGGGGTGAGCAGAGGGTGGGTGCAGGTTGGGGGAGGGTCTGCCTACAGTGAGGGACTGTTTTCTACTTTACAGGTTTAAAACAAAAATTAAAACATTGCGTGAAGGTTTTATCTTTTGACAGGTACATTTGGCATGCTGGTGTGGGCTCCCAGCATGCCACCTGCATGTTTTGTGGTGGGGACTGGAGCCAATGGCGATTGGGCACCCCGTCAGCAAATAAAAAAGGGTGTTTGGAGGGGGGATGATGCAGAGGGGAATTAGGCACCCCCCTCAGCAGACAACTGGCATGGGGACATGATGCCAACAGTGATTGGGCTCCCCCAACAGCAAATGAACTAGGGAGGGGGTATGATGATGCCAAAAGGGGGATTGAGCACCCCTGACATTGGCTTTTCTGTGGACTGTGAAAGGCGGATCGACACATCCACTGCCGTGTCTTACTGAAATGTTACACAGGGAAGACACACCCTGCAATGAGGGGGAGCTCCCTCATTGCAGCGGCTAAATCATTTCAAGTTGGTGTCATGCTTTGCAACTGCTGTCATAGACAGCATGCAGTCTAATTCATGCCATGGAGCTAAGCCAGAAAAAGCAGTGGTGCCACTGGCCACAACATGACCGCGCCTCTAAAACGTGCTCTTCCACTTCAAGCAACCCCATTATGTTGTCTGCGCTGCGTGCGCAAGACAACATAAAAATGAACTTGAATTTTGTCTAATGCTGCACTATACTCCACAAGAAAGAATATTGTTTACATTATACTGTTTTTGAGCTGTATGAAAGCAACTTTCTGCTAGCCATATTGCAAAAACAATAGGGGCTCAATATTCAAAAGTTAGCCCAGCACACAAAGTGATTGCACACAGATAGCCTGGGATTTGCTGTGGAGCACAGTATTCAAAGGGGAAAAGAGCATGCACTAATGGCATTAGTGTGCACTGTGGAAGATAATGTAGGCAGTGCACAAAGGGAAGGGCAGGGCCATGCATACAGCTGCAGCACAATATTCAGTGTAATTGCACTGTGCAACTGGGTTAATGCAAGCCCCTTAGTGCCCAGGCAAACCCTAGAGGCTGGTGGAGACACTCCAACCATGAATGAAGATGGTGGTCGGGGAAGCACACCAGCTCTACATGTTTCAGAAGGCTCTGGAGCAGGAGGAGAGGATAGATGGCCACCCTGGGTGCATATGTATCCTGCAGAGGAGCTATGCTGCACACAGACATTAATTGCCCTGAGTCACCTTTGAGGTCCTCAGTAACAACCAGCCCATTGGCCAGCATAGGCTCCACAGGCCCATGCTGAGGGAATCTGAGCTCCTGGATGACCAGCTGTGCAGTGACACACAGCACAGCCACACCATGTCAATGGAGCTCAAGGTGGTGGCTGCAATGGCCTTTCTTGCTAAGGGGACATTCCAGACTCTGGTGGGGGACACCACCAGTGTCTTGCAGTCCACCACCTTGCACCTGTTGGGTCAATTACTAGACACTGCTTCAACATGCTGTTCAGTTTGTTGTATTTCCCAGCACCCCTGCAGAGCATACAGCAACAATGCAGCAGTTCTTTCAGGTTGCATACCTACCTGCAGTGCTCAGTGCCATTGATTGCATCAATGTTGCCATCCAGGCACCCACTGGTGATGGAGTGGATGCCTATCTCAGTAGGAAAGGGTACCACTCCATCAATTGCCAGATGGTGTGTGATGGAACAGGGTGCATCATCAATGTCCTGGCATGGTACCCCAAAATCATCCATGATGCCTTCATATGGCATAATTCCATCCTGTGCTGGAGATTTGAAGGCAAAAACATACCCATTGGACACCTTGTCAATGAGTATATGTATCAGGCCCCGCAAACAATCCCCACATGTAAGGTATAGAGGTGTAGCCCTGCACAGTCATGTTTTAGTGTGGAAAGAGGCAGGTGGACAGGTGCACATGATGACCCACTGGCTGCCACCATAGTTCAGGGGCCTCTAATGTGAACATATACTAACATGTGTCTTTTCCTTACAAGGCACAGTGCCTATCCCTTGTATCCCTGGCTCTTCACATCTGTAGCAAAGGACAGGTACAATGCAGCACACACTACTACAAGCAGCATCCTTGAGTTCATCTTTGGCATGCTGAAGATGTGGTTTTGATGCCTGGACTGTTCTGGAGGTGCTCTACAATATACCCATCAGAGGACCTGTGCTATATTCCTAGCCTGTTGTATAATACACAACATGGCACTCTCTGGTGGAATATGCCTGCCAGTCCAAGAAATACAGATTGCTTCTGATACAGAGCCAGGGGAGCAGGGGATAGCAGAGCAGCTTGACAGGCCAGACCCCTGCATGGCCAAGAGGGAAATACAGTGTCCAAGCCCTCCTCACAGTACCCCTCTGGATGGTATAACTGTCTGGGTGGCAGCCACTGAACATGCCATGATGGTCCCACTACCTTCTTCTCATCTCCTCCTCCATGTCTGATACCATGGCTTATGCTGTAGGGCTAGGACAAGAAGGACATCAGTGTACAATGCACTATACAGTATGCCATGCAGTACCGGGTGGCATAGATGCCCAGGTGGACAGTACCATACACCAAGACAGTGTCTGCAGACAACTGCTGAACATAGCAAGAACACATCCACACAGGGCAGACTGCTACCAAAGGGGGGGCAATGCTAGCATGACAGTGACCCATCACCATGATGCATACAGATTACACATGTGCAAAACACCACACACTGTGCAGACCACACCCCACCACCAATAGCCACACAACCAGCACACGTGAGCTGCTTGTCCCTGAACAGGGCTGCTCCAGCTCACCCATGGTCGGCCGGCACTCAGCCAGCCACCGACCAAGACCAGGACACCTGCCTGCAGCTCCTTGGAAGCTGCTTGTCCCTGAACAGGGCTGCTCCAGCTCACCCACGGTCGGCCGGCACCCAGCCAGCCACCGACCAAGACCAGGACACCCGCCTGCATCTTGGAAGCTGCTTGTCCCTGAATAGGGCTGCTCCAGCTCACCCACGGTCGGCCGGCACCCAGCCAGCCACCGACCAAGACCAAGACACCTGCCTGCAGCTCCTTGGAAGCTGCTTGTCCCTGAACAGGGCTGCTCCAGCTCACCCACGGTCGGCCGGCACCCAGCCAGCCACTGACCAAGACCAGGACATCCGCCTGCAGCTCCTTGGGAGCTGCTTGTCCCTGAACAGGGCTGCTCCAGCTCATCCACAGTCGGCCGGCACCCAGCCAGCCACCGACCAAGACCAGGACACCCGCCTGCAGCTCCTTGTAAGCTGCTTGTCCCTAAACATGGCTGCTCCAGCTCACCCACGGTTGGCCGGCACCCAGCCAGCCACCGAACAAGACCAAGACACCCGCCTGCAGCTCCTTGAAGCTGCTTGTCCCTGAACAGGGCTGCTCCAGCTCACCCACGGTTCGGCTGGCACCCAGCCAGCCACCGACCAAGACCAAGACACCCGCCTGCAGCTCCTTGGAAGCTGCTTGTCCCTGAACAGGGCTGCTCCAGCTCACCCACAGTCGGCTGGCACCCAGCCAGCCACCGACCAAGACCAAGACACCCGCCTGCAGCTCCTTGGAAGGTACGGGACAGCACAGCCAATCGGAACACAGGTGCTTCCAGCAAACCCACTCTGATTGGCAGGAGTTTTCCCCTGCTATAGACACCTGGCACTTTGTTAGACTTTCCATAGAACTATGCACATTTCAACTGTGTTATTAGGAGTTTTTCAACTGTATTAGCTGGATTGTAATTTCTACTACTGTTTTAAAGTGCTTACACCTCTTCTGTCTGACTGTTCTTCCTGCAGCACCCCCCACCCCCATCCAAGCACTCTGCCTTGGTGCCGATAAGTCTAACTACTTTTTTTTTTTAGTTTTCCATTAGCAGGTTATACAGACCTGCTACTAGAGGGATTCTTGGTCTTCTACATAAATCACTGTATTCATTCGTGGGCAATATGGCCTGCATTATCATTCTACTTCTTTCCCGGTTCTGCTACAAGGGGACTTGAGTCTGAAGGGTGGATGGCCACTAACTAAGCTGCTCTCCTTGTTCCCCTTTCTGCTGTATTTTCTCATGTAGGTTTTAAGTGAGTACCTAGGTGGGCACATTTCTTGCCTAGAAAATATTGCACTAATACAAATCACGAGACCACTCAATCTGGGACCATGGCTCTCCTTATTGTGTTTTTACTGCTCCTAAGGTGCAGAGTTCTCAGCAATTCAGTGCAATTTGAAGTACCTCAATGCAATTCTGTTCTCCAATGTACCTTATCAATACCTAATGTTATAATAGTCTACCGTGCAGACACTATGTCATTTTCCTCTCCCCTTTTAGCCTATTCCCCTCGGTTAGCCTACACCCCCTTGCTACTGTCCTCACCTATGCCTACCCAAGCACTTACATTGATCACAATCAACTGTCAATACAGTGGCGCCGCTCATGTAGAAGTTAACGACATGGCCGTCATGAAGAAATAAAAAGCAGTCTCCATTCTTATAAGCTCCTTAAAGAAAGTTATACTTCTGCTTCTTCTCTGCTCAGGAAATGTGGAGCTCAACCCTGGCCCCCCTCTACAACTTACCTCGCCTATCGATTTTGCTGAGGCCACAGGTCTCAAAATGATGATGGTCAACATTTTAAGCCTGCCTAAAAACTTGTACAGCTGCAAGCCTGGGCTGCACACGTTAACCCAGACCTTATCATAATTACTGAGTCATGGTTAAAAAAGATGAACACTGATCAACAAATAACACTGCAGGGCTACAATTTATTTAGAGCAGATAGAGAGTCCAGAGGCAGGGGTGTGGTTATCTATGCCAAATCTAAGTACTTGGTCACCAATATTAGTTGCAAATCTCTAGCCAAGGAATTTGAGTTAGTTTCGCTGAGCCTTCATCTCCCCTCCTCAGAATGTATCACTATCCTAGGTGGCTATAGACCCCCGTCTGGTGGTGATGAAGTCCTTAATCTTTTGAAATCCATGTTCGTAGATGCAAAAACTGAAACAATATTTCTAGGATATCTAAATATGGACTGGATGTCACCTAAATCACACGGCCTCAAATCCTTTTGTGACGAGCTAGGTCTTGGGCAATTAGTCAGTGAACCTACTAGGAACAACACTCTAAATACTGCCAGCAGTTCCATTCCAGATGTAGTACTAACCACCCATCCACACAAAATATCTCATTTGGCAGTGTTTCACAATGACATGTGCGATCATGGAATTGTTGCTTATATAAGATCTCAAATTAAGGCCCGTCCGCAACCCATCTTTATAACAAAAAGATTCTTTTGCAAATTCAGTGCAGTAAACTTCCTATCTGACCTGAGCATGATCAGATGGCAAGATCTTTACCTAGCGAAAGATGTCAACAAGGCAGCTTGCATCCTTAATGATAAACTCACTACAATAATAAATAAGCATGCCCCTTTCATCAAAGTAAGGGTACGGAACAATTCCAATCCCTGGTTCACCTCGGATCTCAAGGCAGCCCTTATAGCTCGAGATAAGCTCTGGGCTAAAGCTAGACATTCCAAAGAATCTTCGGATTGGCAGGCCTTAGAACAGCCAGGAATAACTGTGTGAAAAACTGCTGCTAAAGCTAACTATTATATTTCTGCTCTCGAACAAGCTAAAGGTAACCCTCATAAAATATGGAAGACTATCAAAGCTATAGAAGGACGGCCCATGGCCCCCTCTGTCCCAACAAAGATAGTTGCAAGTGGCAAGATTGTGGAAAACAAGTCCCTAATCCTGGAGGAACTTAACTCCCACTTTGCCACAGCTGGATTAGCTTTTGACTCATCACCTTATGCTCGTGCTGCAGTGAGCCAGCATACCCCTCTCGCCACATCTAGTCCTGCACCCAGCTCCTTCCAACTGCATGAGATAACTTATAAAGAAGTAGAAGATTCTCTTCTTAACTTAGACACCAAAAAAAGTGCAGGGAACGATGGCTTGGAACCCTTTTTCCTAAGGTCAGGCTATGCCCATCTCACTGCCCCAATTCTCCACATCTTCAATCTTTCCATTACATCTGCTATTGTGCCATCCTGCTGAAAATCAGCACATATCCTCCTCTATTTAAATCTGGTGACCCATGCGATGTAAACAACTATAGGCCTATCTCCATATTGCCTATCTTTTCTAAAGTTCTCGAAAACTGATCCATATTCAGTTAAAATCTCACTTGGAACCTTCTTCTCATTAACCCAGCTCAATCTGGCTTCCGGCTAATCATAGCACAATCACTGCACTAGCAAAAGTAACCAATGATTGGATCTCTGCTATAGATGCTAAGAAGGTAACTGGTGCAGTCTTTTTGGACCTCAGCAAAGCTTTTGATACTGTTGATCACAAACTATTAGTCAATTGCCTTGCAAAGTTGGGTGCCACATACCATCCCACCCAGTGGTTCTCTAGCTACCTAACTGGAAGATTCCAAACAGTAAAGGTGGAAGGCTTTTTTCCTGCTGCCTTGCCAGTTGCAAGAGGAGTCCCCCAAGGATCCATCTTAGTCCCTATCTTGTTTTCTCTGTACATTAATGACTTAGATGCTAACATATCTATGTCCAATCTGCACTTTTTTGCAGATGATACTGTGTTGTATACTTCTGGCTCATCGTTATCTGAAGTCAAGGGAGTGCTTCAAGTGGACTTCGCACAACTTGAGCATAATCTAATAAAGGCAAAGCTTCTGCTCAATGCTAAGAAGACTAAGGCGATGATATTCTCCCGCAGTGCTGTCTCAGGCCCCCCCAATACCCTTGCCCAAGACTTCATTGTCACCACGCTAAACAAGCCTCTGGAAGTTGTAACAAAATTTAAATATCTAGGTATCTGGATCGACAATAAATTATCTTTCGGTGACCACGTTGAAGATGTCTCTAGAAGGTTAAAAGCAAGGTTAGGTTTCTTCTACAGAAATAGGCCCTTTTCCCCTTGAAACTCGAAACAAGCTTGTACAGGCCACTTTTCTCCCCTACTCGACTATGGCGATGTAATCTATTCCTCCACCACTCTTGCAAATCTAAGTAAACTGGACATCGTTATCACCGTATGCTACAGTTCATTACCAACTCCCCACTGCTCGCACCACTGTGACTTATATGCAGCTGTTGGTTGGACATCTCTACTACTAGACGCCTGCTCCATGCTGGGCTATGGACTCTTAAACTGCACCTGCAGAAATTGCCAAGCTATCTCTCTCCCCTTATTAGTATCTCACATAGTGCATAGTCATTAAGAAAATCTGACTTTATTATGCTTGACATACCAAGGACGCGGACTTCCTTTGGTAAACGTATATTGCATATGCCCTTCCTCCATTTGGAACCAATTACAAACCGCATTGAAACTAACTAGCACAGTTTCAATAAACTTCTACAAATCGCTAAGTTCAGCCAAAATAAAAGACACCTGTAACTGTCATTAAGTCTCTTCCTTCCCATGTGTGCCATATTTATCCACTGGTAAGGTATAATTGATTTGTCATATTAACTGCTTTCCCTTCCCTTCTACTCCTGGCTTTATCTTTGCTTACGCCTCCACTGCTACTCTATCAAATCACTCCTCCCCATATCAGTTGTAGACTGTTGTTTGTTCTAGCTGCCAAAATACTGTATATGTATTGCACACACCAATCATCATGTTTCATTTATCAGTATGCATCCTGTAAGTCGCTTCCCTGTCTCATATCAATGTTTACCACCTGCGGTCACCCTATGTGGTACCCTTGTATGTATATTCAGCCTGTATCATGCAACGTGCATTTCATGTATATACTGTTATTACCTATCTGTGTTTGTACTTTAAGTGTTTATGTCACAGGACCTCCTTGTGAATGAGCTTGCTCAATGGAGTTTTCCTGCAATAAACTTGAAATGTGTCTTCACACCTCAGCACCCATGGTGATACACAAAACTGCACATTCCACCCTATGTGCATGGCTCTCCCCAGTGGTCCTGGGTGCATGGTTTCCACCCCTGTGGGGGTGTCCAGGTGACACGCCACCATGGGGGCCTGAGAGCAGGTCATAGCAGGGCATCTCATGTATGTGGAGTCAGGGCAATGAAAGCCCACATGATGTGTGCCATACCCATGGTCGCAATGTGCCCCAACAGTGGTGCTCAACCACGCATGTAAGACATGCATACAAGGGGGATACAGGCAGGTACTCACATGGCTGAGTTGCTAGTACTTGGGACTCAGCCACCATTTCGCATCCCTGTCACCTGCACAGTCCATAGCATTGATGCTATGGCTTCCTCCATTGGAGCTAGGGACTGTGTGGCTTCCTTAGCCTATTGGCCTCAACCCATGGCATGTAACTCCTGGTGCATGGTAAGCAGGCTCTCCTTTGCACACAACCATAGGTCCCGGAACCAGTATGCACTGCCTCCACAGACCACCCTCAGTCAACAATGGCATTGACCTCATCCATGATCTCTTCCCAGGCCCTTTGGACACAGGCATCACCGCTGCAGTTGCAGCACAGTATCTCCTTCCTAACTTTGTAGACCTGTGCCAGTGCATGCAATACCACTGCACTGAAGCAGTGGGCATGCTGTCTGTCACTGTTGTCCACAGTACCTGCCAGAGGGAGTGGCATGACATAGATGAGTAGGGGTTGTGAGAGTGCTATGCAGGCAGGTGTCCATAGGTCCCCTGCAGCTGGGCTGATAGAACTGTAATGAGCAGTGGTGGTGGCCTGGGTTGACCTGTGGAAGGGTCAGAGATGTCAAGGGTACAGCCCCCCATAGGACAATACATGGCAGACAGGTATCAGAACTGACATGTCGGGTGTGGAGGGCCCCAACCCACCCCCCAGACTGCCTGTCTGTAGTGTCCATGATTTAGCTCCATGTCACCTACCCGATGGCATGGCCCAGGAATATGTTACATATGCCCATGGTGTTGTTACACATCAGGCCCATAAGCCAGGCCCCTCCCATGCCCCACCAATACATGATGCCAGCCAGTGCTGGACAACAGCTGTATGGGGCTCTAATCAGTGCATCCAACACAGCATGCACGGCAGAGACTCATGTCCAGTGCAGACAGGTATAATATACTGTATGCACAAGCATAGAGGGGTCCAGGCTGTGACACGCCTGATCCTGTGTAGGCCATGATCACTGTTGTCTTCCAATTGCTGGTGCCACAGGACTGCAGTACTTTACTGCCAGGGGCGGGTACATTCCAGAACATTCCATGCTGTCAGGCACTGGCCATGCATAGCCATTGTCCCTGTGTGGGTCACTGCCTGGGTGTGGGCCACTGTCCCACTCATACTTCTGAACTGACCCTGCATGTGAAAGACATTCTTCCTGTAACTCCATTAAAGTGCCTTGTCACTCCTCCATGCCCCATCCAACCCTTATGAGAGAGGTGCTACTCACATGGTGTTTGTATGTTACAGGCAGCCAGCAGCAAATAGATGCATCATACCCGACAATGCTGCAGTACATGCACCATCTGAACATGTACACACAACTTCTGCCACAGCTGTGAGAGGTGGTCTCCTCATGTGTGTGGCTTTGTCCCTCAGACTGAGGGTCTGTGTACCATGTAGTAAACTTATAGTTATGGTCCACATGGGGAGGTAGTATGGCGTAGTGGTTAAGAGCACTAAGCTATAAACCTGGAGACCTGTGTTTGAATCCCACAGCCCCCACTTGCTTACTGAGTGACCCTGAGCAAGTCACTTAACTTCCTTGTGCTCCCAGGTCACACCTGGAAACAAGCTTTAGCTTAATGTGCCTTTCCTGGTTAAATAATCCCCCCTTCCCTTCCCTCATATGTCCATGTCCCTCACATGGGTGACAGACAGTCGTGGGTTATCGCCCCAATGTGCATGCCCTGGTATGGGTCCTGTGTCTCCCAAAGGATGGCTTCACCCCTGACTGTTGAGGGGCAGCTGTGATAGCCCTGCATTTTTGGCTAGGAACCATACCTCTCAAATTGTCCACACTATACTATGTGATATGATGTGTGCCAAATGAGCAACCTGTGTGACACAGCATCACTCATGGAACTGCAACCACAGATCACTATGGGAATATGTGCATTAATGTCCATAATATTTGCTGCTGACTCTGCATAGTAGATTATAGTATTATTATGACTGTCTGACTGAAATTCTCAGTGGGACATGTGGAATACTACCTTCCCTACATTTGCAGAAGGATTTATGAGAGGTAAAATGGGTGATGTACCTCATACTGTGTGGCAGCTGAAAGGTATGTAAGCAGGCCTGGCCCACAGGTCTCTGTCGTGCTCTGCCTGGGCCTGTGTGGGCTAACTCGTGGTCATCTAGTGGGGTGGAGTATGGCAGGTGTTGTGATGTCACCCAGCGTACCACTGACACCACCCAACCCCATGCACACCCCTGTACACCTACATTTGCTGGTGATGCAATCCCCAGTGCTCGCTCAGGTGGGCTGCAGTTCCTCTGTGTTGAAATGCAGTTCCACTATGCTGCCTAGGAGGTGCACTCATTCCCTTAAATAGCCGAGCTGCAATCAGGCATGCTGATGTATGCTGAAAACTATGGAATGGGATGCAAAGTGGCCCATTTGTCTGCAAATTAGCCAATGAGGTGATGTGTATCCTTTGGCTGAATATTGGGATTTTGCACATTGTGTTAACTGTGTTTGAACTAGGACAGAAGTCCGGATCCTGCACGGGTGTGATGATGTGACCCGTTCATGATGTCTATAGCCTGTGTGATTCCATGCAGGTCAGTGCAGCACTGTGCCATCGTGCAGTAGAGCACTGTTATGTGCAGGCTGCGCATGCACAACTTCATCACATGTACCATGGGCCCTGAGTATTGCACTGCACAACATGTCTTTGCACAGCACAGTTTGTCAGTTTCACAGTGCAAGTGGCATGGCCATCATCCCATATGAAGTAGCATGGATAACTCCTACAAAACACTACACAGCAGTACCATGATGTCTAGCAGCCACTGAAGACCTGTCCTGCAGAATGATCAGTGCTGGACAGATATGGAAATGACCAACCTCATGGACCTGGTGATGGAGTGAGAGGGTCAGCTGCTGAGGGACTCAGAGGGGGGCAGACAGACCTTGTTGTGAGGTATAGGCCTCTGTGGGGTGCCAGATCACTAGGCACATAGTTGATGTGCACTGGTGACCAGTGCCAGCAGTTCTTAAATGACCTGCATGGAAGGGAACAGCAACGCCTCCAGATATTTTGAGGCATGACCACAGGCACAGTCTCAAGACCAGGTAAGTGATGTGTGGTGCGTGGCTTATGTCTGTACAGGCATGTGGTAGGCAAATCCTGGTAGGTGCTACATATGGGTCCCCCTGCAGATGCCATGTATTCCATGGGGTGGCCCTCAACCTGCTCACTTGCATAGGTTGTTCACCCTGGTCTGGTCACATATGCCATGCAGTCACTTGTTAGAGCCCCAGCATTGTATCCCAGGAGGAGATAGGGTGCTGTGTGTACTTGCTTTGCACAGGTGGTATTTTTCTGACCCCCTGTAAATTTTCTGCTATAATATTGTTCATGACACACATGCTACTGGTAGTCCATCGTGCAATGTATGCTCCCACACTCCATGCCCCAGGGGTGTACAACACCATGACATGCAACATCACCATGCAGCCATGTTACAATGGTGGGTGTGGCCACTCTCCTTCCTCATCACAGCCTGCCAAGGCCCCAGCCCATGCCTGTGGAACCACCCTGCTCCCTTTTCTGGCCACATGTAACTAGGCTGGCTGTGGCTGCTACTGGGCCACCTGCACAGTAGGGCACTGTGCTAGGCCCATGCACATGTGAAATATGTGCAGTGTTCCATGCTGGCAGTTCAACACATGGGACACAAGTGGGCTGCCAGGAGATGATACCACCTACAGGGCAACACCAAACTACATGCTTTGGCAGGGTGGCTAACACCACTGAGGCCCACGAGACACATGTAGGGAGCCGTGCACTGTATGGCCCATGACTTGTGTCCAGAATTGTGGCATGTGTGTATCTCCTCCACCACCATGCAGTAGTCAACCCAGTGTCGTGTGCTGTCTGGGGTGTGTCCTTTGTGCCTAAGGCCCATCCACTGCATCCTAATGTGCTGGAACCTGACCCAACTGTGTGGCAGCTGATACTGTGGCACCCATGGGACATTCTGCCATTGTTGTGTGGCAACTGTTGTGCTACGCCTCCCCATGCACACACTGAATGGACCTGGCCAATGCCCGCCTGGGTACTGCACCATAGTTGCGTCTCTAGGAGTGGTAGGGGCCACATGCCCATGGGGTGTCAGAACTCCTTGGGATGGTCAGAGGCAGTCCCACCCCGCATGGGCGCTGGAGCCACCATGAGTGGTGGGTTGTCCCCATCATGTTAGACCAATGGCTGTTGCAGGTGTGTGGCAGACTTAGAGCACAGGTCTGCACAGGACAGTTCTCACCTCATCTCTTCTTATCTTCCCTACAGATCAAGGGTCACAGGAAGGAGGTTGGGCACAGTGGACCCAGCAGACCCAGACATCTCCAGAGCTGTCCTTGGGCTGTGATGGGGCCCCATCCAGTGCTAGTAGATGGCAGTGCAAACGTGAATATCCAGCATTATAGGTTTGTCCCTGGGCTAATTTATCAATGGATCCCATGCTGTTGTCCTGCCACCACCCTCAGACTGCACCACATGCCACTGTGGCACACTGTGTGGCTGTTTACAAAGAAAGCACAGGACTGAGCAGGTCACCATGCCTGCCGCCACACTTGAGGGCTTGCCTGGCCAGGCCCTGAAGGCAGCTACTGGCATCTGTTCACCTCTGTAAATGTGCAGGCCATATGTGGCCATCGTGCCTGCTTGGGACCTCCTTAGTCGGGTGTTGGCCTGTCTACCTCTGGTAAGGGGGCAACCAGCTGCACCATGCCCTATGTGAAGAAGTTGCTTCACCACAAGTTGGACCTCCTAGGAGAGTGTCAGGCATTCTGCCAGTCCCACATGCCCCTCTCCTGAGGCCCCATTGGGTGCTGTTTTGCAATGTGAGTGTCAGCCCATCCCATCTAAGGCATGGTGTACACCGCTGCTGTGGCAGTGATACAGCATGTGTTTAGTACCCTGTCACTTATAGCACTGCTACAATGGCATGCGCCATGGCCCAACACAGCATGTTGCCTTCTGTATCACACCCTGTCCAGTGGTGGTATGTACACCATATGTGAGCCTGACTCATGGAGAGCCATGGCCATCCTGTCCTGCACACCACAGTTTGCCTGTGCATTCCAGTGCCCCTCCATAGCCACTGGTTGTCAGTGCAACCTGCCATCACACTGTAAAATGGCCACAGTATAGCAGCCTACTTCTTGGTGACATTATGTCCACCTGTGCTGCACATGTGCCACTGCCATGCCTGCTGCTAAGGTGTCCCATTCCACACCTGAGCAGCCATGGTGCTACATGATGACCTCAGTGCCTGAGTGTCCCTGCAGGGCTGGGTCCCTTGTTTTTTTCTTGGTCTGCCACATCTGCCTCGATATAGGGTGGATATGGGGGCAGGAATATGAGCAAGCTTGGACATGCAGGTACACACCTAGTCCGCTGCTACCCAGGCCTCCCAGTCACATAGCTCTATACAGTTCCAGGGTCGCACAGTAGTCAACATCTGCCACAGACTGCTGACTGCTACACATGTGCAGCCTCCCTGTCCATCAATGACCACTGGCTCTTTGGCCTGCAGACCTTCATGGCACCTGCAACGCCACCCCATGCCCACACAGCAGTGACCCTCTACATGGTTAGCAGGTGCACTTGCCCTCATCACTGGCTGACATGGGCTGTCTCCAGTCCACAGCACCTGTGTGCCAGCTGTTTCTCCATTATGGTATGTTGTTGCCTGTGCTGGGTGGTGTTCCCATGGCTGCATGTGCTCTAAACTACTACATGGTCTATTGCATGTGCACAGTTAGCTTACTACATGTTCCATCTCACTGTAGGTGACCACAGGACAGTAGCAGAGGCCCAGAAGCCTGAAGCACATGAGGGCCATGGGGATCTTCTTCACCACCTTGTATGCCAGCTGTGCCTCACGTTATGACAACTTGAGGCTGTTTAAGAGGCCTTAATCAAATGTTGACCCTGCTGGAGAGCATCAGTCAAAACATGCAGCCATCTCCTCCACCCACACTGTAGCTCTTCCCCTGTGTCGTCAGCTGTTGCACCCCACACCCGACTTCCTATCCCCTTCCCTTTACTTTGGCCTTTTGCTACCTCCTTTTTTCTGCTCTTGCTTTGCAGTTATGGCTTGTTGCCTGTGTTTTCCATTAAATTACATTTTTTATGCTGTTGCTTATGTGTCCACTGATGTCCGTTCTCCTATGCTGTGACTGAAATGCTGTATGTCTACGTGGTGCCCTCACCACCCACCCACGACCACCCCAGTGGGATACATCCTTCCCCATGCCATGCTCAGGGCTACACCCAGGGGTTGCAGCATTTCTGTGTTATGGATTCCAACACTTCCCAGGGTCCACATATGGCACACATTGGGCCTTGTTGGCTGTCACATTATGTCCTACACCAAGCATTTCTCATGCTAGTATTTCGGAACAGACCACTTACTGGCTGTTCCTGTGCCTTACAGTGCTTAGGGCCATGTTGTTCTGGCTACATCCATCTTGTGTTGCCTGCCATGGCTGTACATTTGCCAGTCATGTATGTTGTTGCCTGACATGAGTACATCACTGAGTTCTGTACCCTGTCTGTCAGCTCTTTCTACCATTTTGTTAGCACTTACATAGTCCACTTGAGGGGTTCCCTGACTCTCTGTCTACAGCACTGGGCTGCCATGGCAGGGTGCACTGCTCCCTGTGCTATATTCAGTGCTGTGCAGTTTTTGAACTGCACTTCAACCTATGGCTTGCACATCAGACATGAATCCCTATATTAAGAGGCCTTAGTTCTGACCCTATGCCTTTGAATATAGCAGGCTAGGGGACAATGCACAAGCGCAATCTAGTGCACAGTGCAAACTTTGTGCATGGGCAATCTTTTGAATATTTGACCCCAGGTCTCACTCCATATTGCCCCTTCCAGTTTAATTCACCAGATAGTATTTTGCACATTGTTTTGATATACACTTTTCACAATGCACGGAAAACATTTTTTTAGCTGCCTTCTTAGTCAGCATCATATGAATATGAAAAATTGCTGCAATTATAAACTCTAATTCTGATGAGGGTCTAATAAAAGTTATGAGTTTCCTCAACATACAGACATATGAATCTGCCAACAGAAGAAGGCCTTATGTTGTACAGAGTCAGACTGATATGGAGCTCATGTAACTTTCTTACATGTCACTCTACCCCCAATCCAAACACTCTTAACCTTCTCTTGACTTCGTTCTACCCCCTCTTGAAGCCCTCAGCAGTTTTCTGATTCTCCACCTACTTCAGTAATCTGTTTCATCCTACCACAACCCTCTTTATCATAAATTGCCTCAAGGCCTCATTCTGGAATCTACCTCCTGCCAGTTTGTACCTGTCCCTTCATGTTCTTGATTTTGCTGATCTTAGAAAGGTCAGTGTGCTCAACCTTGTTCAATCAATCAATTAATCAAGCGTTATTTATCAGCGCAATTCCATATGACCAAAGCACTTTATGTCCTAGATTAAAATTAGTGCTAACATCAATCATTAAAAACACACTCTAAAAACAATCTTAATAAATATAAACCAGATAGCAGTGCAGTTAAGCTTAGCTCTCAACAGAAAATGCCTGGCTAAACAGATATGTTTTAAATTCAGTCTTAAAACTATCAATGGTCAGGCACTCTCTGATCTAACGAGGTAGAGAGTTCCACAGGGTCGGGGCTACAAAAACACAAAAGTGAGCTCCCTAGAAGTATTTAAGTGGACCCTAGGAACCTCTAGCAATCCCTCTTTGGCTGAGCAGAGTGAGTGGATGGGATTGTAGGGATGCAGAAGATCTTGCAAGTAGCCAGGTCTCTGTTTATCTAGGGCCTTATAGGTCAGTAATCCAATCTTGAAAGTGATCTGCCAATGTACTAGCAGCCAGTGCAAATCACAGAGCACAGGAGTGATATGGTAAGATCTTGATAAGCCAGTCAACAACCTATCTGCCACATTCTGCACTAGCTGCAGTTGGCAGATATTAACCTCTGGTAGCCCTAGGTATAGGGCATTGCAAGGCACAAGGTTACAAAGGCATGAACCAGAGTTGGCAAATCACAAGCAGAACCAGGTGTTTAATCTGGGTGATGCTCCTCAGATGGTAAACAAGGTCTTTATGACTACAGCCAACTGAGACTTTAATGTCAGGCTGCTGATGAACACAATGCCCATATTTTGCATCTGCTTTGAGGTAAGCAACTGGTCACCTCTGAGCCAAAGCCTGGATGGCTGACCTAGTTCCAACCCCATGCCTTGGCAATCTTGCTCAACTGCCAACACCTCGGTGTATCAGAGTTCAACCTCGACCAGTTGGCACTCATCCAACTCTGGATCTCTGAGAGGCAGTTATTAAAGACCACTGATGTACTTCAAGGTCTCTATCATGTCTCCATGTTCCTTTTTGTCATTGAGTGTAGCCTGAGTTTAGCTATAAATGATTTCTCCACTTTTTATTGTTGTCATTATAAACATAAGACCCTCACACAATTCCCTCTCTAAATATATTTTGTTCATATTAGGACTTCTTTCAGAGAAAAAGTGAGCTCCTGCCAAAAATTATATCACAAGACCATTTCCAATAGGTCAAAATAAATTGACACATTACTTAATTTGCTCCAGAATATTTTCCTCTAGAGTATCATTTAATGCCATATATGTTGTTTACCCAGATTTGTACTTAGGACGTAATATAAATCTCTCACAATCCAAAGAGTGCTAAGCATTTTTAAGCTATGGAATTTTTATAACTTCTTGGTTATCACTATCACATTTAACTTCTGATTTTAAAGTACCTAGTGCAAGAGGTTACTGTGTACTTAAAATGGATTCCCAAGGATGCAAATCAAGTAAAATGTCATCTCCTGAGTTAAAACAATATACAATAAAACAGAGAAAAACAATACAAAACAACAAACTCGATCATGGTTATATAATCTTTCATCCCACTCCATTGAAGGGATGTTCCTGTAAAGTTTATCTTTATGAGAGTTTACTTAATGTTTCAATTATATAAGAATTAAGCTTCCAAGGGAGCCTTTAAGGTTACTACCTGCAGGTTTTATCTTTTCCCCATCAGGGCCAAGTTTGTTCACTAGGGGAATAATTCAGCTGCATTTTTTTGTTTTAGAATGTGCTTCAAAGAAGATTTCCTCTGGTTGTCACAAGCAGTTCATTCTGGGCCATTTTGATGACTCAGCACTTGGCTCTGTAGACAGGAGTCCTATTGGCCTCAGTGGGCAACTTCTTGGCAAATCTCAAGTTAAATTTTCAGTGTATGCCTCGATAATCATTGCCACATCCCAAAGAAGCTTTACTTTAATTTTTAATTAATTGCAGAAATATATGATTTATGTAGATGAGGCATAAATTCTGTATCCAAGTGTTCAAAACCAGTTTCTTTGGGTCACTTAACAGAAGTGTATGTTTGGTCACTGGATAAGGAAATAAATCAAAATTGTACCTCTTGGTGAGAATTACCCCTTTGACAGCCTTCACCTGTCGCTGGAATAGCATCTTTACATTAGTATACAAGGGAGGTCAGCATGTTTGAGCATATTAGTGAACTTGGCTCCCTTTCTCATATTCCAGGAGTCCCTCCATTAAATTTGTTACCACTTGCCAGGCACAAAGCCTTCTATGTGCTCACTTCTCTCAAGATTATAAGCCATATCAATTATATTCACCTGGAGAGAAAAAGAGAAGAAAAACTCTCCACTGAGTGCAGTAAATTTAATACATCAGGTATAGAACTAGAATCCCCTCCCTAGCTCTAGGTAAAGGTAGCATACCTTTTTAACATGCAATCTGGCATGTCAGCACCTGTTGTGTGCCTGACAACCTCAGAATCCTTGCAGGATATCATTGACTAATAGTACCTCCTTGCGAAAACAGAGAACCACCATAGTCATTTTCCAGTAATCCACAACAGCAAACTCTGGCCATAAAAGCAGTCCACCATGTCAAAAAAACAGCAGCTGAGCTGTCATTGGGGACCAGGTAACAGAACCGCCTCATGCAATATGTAACAACTGATAGCATTTACCAAACAAGTAATTCCTTATTGACAGTGTACTGAAAAATTCCTCATTGCTAGTCAGGGTCAGGTCCTCTCCTAGCCCACCGGGGCTTAGGAACCCGCCATCGAGACCCCCAGTGCCATCGATGACCCTCTGCCTGCCTGCCCAGGTACCTCTGAAAAGCCGCCAGCCCTGCCACAACTGCCAAAGTCCTGTGCCCAGCCCTTCCAGGAAGCCTGTTGACAGGGGCCGACCGCTGATACACACGCCCAGAAGGAGAACCATGAGCTCAGGTGCACCCTGGTCCTTTGACCAGCTAAAGGCGTAAAAGCCACCAGGTCCTCTCCTAGCCTGCTGGGGCTTAGGAACCCGCCATCGAGACCCCCAGTGCCATTGGAGACCCTCTGCCTGCCTGCCCAGGTACCTCCGAAGAGCCGCCAGCCCTGCCGCAACTGCCAAAGTCCTGCGCCCAGCCCTTCCAGGAAGCCTGTTGACAGGGGCCGACCGCTGATACGCACGCCCAGAAGGAGAACCACAAGCTCGGCTACACTCTGGTCCTTTGATCCGCTAAAGGCGTAAAAGCCGCCAGGTACATTTTTCACCGCTTTCTAGCTGCCGGTTGCCTCCAGCTCAGTCTGCAGTGCTCCCTGGCTGTACTGCCTCAGGAAAAGCGGCTGTTTTCACCTGAACTGCTGGCCTTGGGGAACTTTCTTGGACTGGGACTACTGAGCGCCGCTCGCAAGAGCCTCCCTACCCACTTCAGGTTAACTCCGAGCGGATTCAAGACTCAAGTGCTACACCCCCTTCGGTGGCAGTTTGTCCCACGGCGCTGCGCCAGCTCTCACCTTCCCCCTCACCCACCCTGGTCGACCCTTTAGATTTATAGCTCTCCGAGCGTCATATGACTAAATGCCCACTTTCCCATTGGTCCCTTGTACTCTCTCACCGCTGGGGGTGATCTACCCCTAACGTCTGTCTAAACTTTTCAAAATCCTCCTCGCGCCAAAAGTTCGTAACCTCCCCTGAACCAAATCGTCCTCCTCCTCCTCCTATCCTGCGTACACCGAACGGTTTCATTTATATATACTTACTCCTAAACTTCCTCTCTCGTTAGAGCCACTGTTTTCCTTTCTCCTTCCCCCATCTGCTCTAGCTTATTACCTAGGAACCTTGCTCCATTTCTACCACTTCCCAGCTCACCCCTGTAAAAACCCCTCAGCTGCACATTCAAAAGTATTGGGTCCTAAGTGTGAATCATGTCCTCCTCACCTACACAAGCATCTTGTCCCCATGGCAGACTGAATTGGATTATCTTCCTGATCTTTCTCTCCCTCCTCTGGGGCATAAATGAAGTATCTCTGTCAGTACGCACCGACACTCACAGAACTCCCCCCTCAGCCACTGACTTCTGTTTCTCCAACCTTATGACTGCAGACCTTACACTGAAACCCTCCTGGGAATACCTTCTCCTCCACAAAGGCTGCACTTATCGAGCTCTGTCCTCCCTCAGAAATAAATGGAAGTGTTACAAGAATGCTCCAGACCTTCTTAGCACACTGCTTTTGTACCTAGCATCACTCTTGATAATGCTTTCCGGGGATATTGAGCTGAACCCCGGCCCACCCAGCAGTGGGGCTCCCCCGAATGGATCTTTCAACAAATCCAAGGGATTTTTTATATCGCATATGAACATCAGAAGTCTCTTAAATCACCTGCCTGAAGTGGAAGCATGGCTCAATATACACGATCCCGACATACTGTGCCTGTCAGAGACATGGCTAAAACCTGGAACACCTGATTCCTTGTGCACCATACCGGCTACTTATTTATTGGAAGGACAGACCCGGGGTCAAGAGGGGTGGAGGAGTTGCCTCTCACCATAAATCTCACCTGGACATTAGTATTATCACTGACTCAAATCCCCCAAACCACAAGTGAATCAATGCATGCACTCCTGTCCCTTGGCTCTAAAAAAATTCACATAATCTGTATTTATAATCCACCCTCTGGGGGAGTAAATGGGCTTCAGGAAGCACTCCAGCTCACCCTAAAATGCATCAACAAAAATGAAGCTATCATCCTTGGTGATGTCAGCTTGAACTGGCTAGGTCCTTCGCACAATTTCCTGACTTCACTAGTGCAAAGTCTAAACTTTCATCAACAAATAACAGAAATCACTAGACTGTCTGGGCCACAGTCTGGCATACTTATTGACTGGATCATGACAAACAGACCTGAACACATGACCTGCTCTGGGATCTTGGCAGATACTATCACTGATCACTCCCCTATCTACTGCCAGTGGAGGGCCGGTCAGCCACCCCCCCCCCACCTCGGCAGGTCACCTTTACGAATTTTGCAAACTTGGATACAGACTCCTTCCTCCGGGACATCTCAAACATTGACTGGTCGAATATATACCGGGCAGAGAATGTAGAGGATGCCCTGAACACATTCCTACAACATTACCTCCCTGTACAAAACAAGCATGCTCCAAAAAACACACGTAGAGTCGAGAAAACAAACTAGATGGCTACATAAGGATCTCCTAAAACAACTAAGGTACAGTGACAAGCTCTGGAAAACCTTCAAAAACTCTAAATCGACTAGGGACTATACTAACTACAGGCAAGAAAGAAATTCTTGCAGGAAAAACATTAGGCTGGCAAAAAGCGTGTATTATCAGAATCTGCTAAAGAACTCAGCCCATGACCCCCAGAAATTTTGGGGCCACATAAAAACCTTCCTGGGGACACCTCAATCAGTTACACCCTCTGACATGGTAATAAGTGGCTCTCATTGCAATAAAACCATCACCATAGCAAACGCCTTCAATAGCATGTTCTCGGATCTCTCCCCCTATACCAGCTCTCTACCACCAGCAGCCTCTACTGCCGACACTGTGCCTCTTACTGACCCTGCCACCCCTGCCAGTTATCCAAATCCTATACCACACCTCCTCTATTTCAAAGCCATCACCAACTCTCAGGTTCTGTACCATCTAAAAAAACTATTGAAATTCACTAGTCCGGGCTCTGACCAACTTGAACCTCGCCTTTTAAAACTAGCTGCGCATTTTATCTCCAAACCTCTGGCTAGAATTTTCACCTTATCCCTCACCAACGGTGCAGTTCCAGAACTATGGAAAATGGCCAGGATCTCTCCTATTTTCAAAAAAGGGAAGAAGAAAGATATCTCTAATTACAGGCCTATAGCAATACTATCCCCACTCAGCAAAATCCTTGAAAAACTGGTTGCCATACAGATCCAGGAATTCCTTGAAACCACTAAACAGCTCAATGATGCACAGCATGGATTCAGGAAAAACCACAGTACCGCGATGACTCTAGCGAAGTTCACCACTGACATCCTCACTGGCATGGATCAAGGAAAGCTTACAGGGGCTGTCTTTATTGACCTAACCAAGGCATTTGACCTTGTTGACCACCCCCTGCTCCTATCCACCCTAAGCGAAATAGGCTGCTCCCTCCCTGTGCTTGAATGGTTCAGTAGCTACCTGACAAACAGGTCCCAGGCTGTTAAATTCAACTCAGCCATCTCCTCCACTGTGGAAATGAACATTGGAGTGCCACAAGGCTCCATTCTGGGTTCTCTTCTATTCACCCTATTCATCAATAACCTACCAGATGAAATACCTGCCTGTTCATCGCTCCTCTACGCAGATGACTTAGTTATCTATGCCAGCTCCACCCAATGTAGAGCACATTAATACTCGCTAAATAGTGCCTACTCCAGTGTCCAGAATTGGTTAAACTCCCACCCTCATTCTGAATTCCTCCAAAACTAATGCCATGCTACTAGGCACCACTCAAAAGATCCGTATATGTTCCACTCCCCTGAGCATCATAGATTTAAAAGGCGATCCTCTGCAGACAGTTACCACCTTTCGTTACCTGGGCATCCTACTAGACCAATCGCTTGATTTAAACCTTCATATCCAAGCCACTTGCAAAAACGTTAACTGCAAGTTAGGAGCTGCCTATAGAACAAGTTATATGCTTACTTCCTCTGCTAAGCTTGCCATAGCCAGAGGGATCCTGCTACCAACGCTCACCTACTGTGCGCCTATACTTACCTCTGCCCACAAATCTGCACTGCACAAATGGTATGTAACCTATAATAACATATGCCGATACACCTTACAATCCCCACAGCTTCTTCATCACTGCCAGCTATATAAGGACCTTGGGTGGCGCTCCCCCTCGGCCGTCAGGAGCTACTTCCTGGCATGCCTAAATGACTCTATACTGAGACAAAGTCAGCCTGCTGCCCTTGCGAAGCTCCTTCTTCTTGCGATTCCTAACCGCATGCTCAGATCTACTGACAAAGACCTGCTGGAAATTCACTGCTGCCACACCAACAAAGGAACAGGCTCCTTCCAACATGCAGCCCCCAAGTTATGGAACCAGCTCCCTCTGGACCTCAGGCATGCACCCTCCCATCCTTCTTTCAAACGGGGATTGAAACTACACCTGGCTGCCATAGATCCCTGAACCTGCTTTGATCCTACCTGATTCCCGTATCTTCCCTGCCCCTGCTTCCCACCCCCCTGCTACTGGTCTCTATACCACCCCCCTTTGTTCTATCTCCCCCGATTCCTACCCCTCTCCTCAAACCTCATTATCGTAATAATTATGTATAAGTTTTATGAATGTTTGCACTTATCTACTACTACCTACATTTACTGTATATTATGTACTGTTTTATCCTCTGCGCTACCTAGACACTGCCCAAACTCACTTCAAGTGGATGTTGGTACTATAAGGCCCCACCTCCTCCCTCCCTTTCACTTGTCCTCCTTTACCACCTGAGATCCCCGCTAGGGACTGACATCTGCCTCTATGCCCAACCTCGAACCACGAGCCCTCAGTCAGACTTTCCCGCTTACTACTGCAAAAAGACGTATTTTACTGCCGCCTTTCCTCCCACTCACCTCTTTTTATTTCTTCATCCCTGTCGGCTGGGACATGAACTTGGCATCCCTCTAGCCTGCTGTCAGGATCCTCTTACTTCCCCTGGACCCCCTGAGGCTGCATGGGCTGGCTGCTGACGGCCGTCAGTTTATGACACCTCTCCCCCCTCCCCCGCCTCTTACCATCTGCGCTACCAGGGCTCTGCCCATATTTGCCATAGGTGCATGTTGGCTTTACCTCCTCCCTCCCCTTCCTCTTATCTACCTCTGCTGATAGATGTTAAGGGCCCGGGACTGCCTCCGGTCCTTATGCCCAGTCTAGGAACCACCTGCCCGGCTGCACCTACCTGCATCCTACCTCCAAAGCCGTATCTTTAGCTGCCTCTCTCACTCGTCCATCCCTCCCCTTTTTTATACCCCCGACTGTGGGGCCATGAACCTGGCATCCCTCTAACCTGCTGCTGGATGTTCTTGGCATCCCCCTTACTTCCCCTTACTCACCCTGGGTACTCTGCTTGGCTGGCTGTCGATGGCCGCCAGGTCATGTTGTTCCCATTACCCCTCCCCCTATCTTTCCTGCCCGTTTTGGTACCTCTAACCCGGCAGTCTTCCTATGCTTTCCCCAGTAAAGCAGCTAGCAGTCCCTTGAGTCCTATACCCCTCCCTTACCTGCCACCTGTACCAGTACTCCCCTGAAGCTGCTCTTGGCCTGCTGGTCATGCTTAGTATAGACTAAACCATGTTAGACTAGCTGTAACTGTTTCTATATGACCAGGAATGTACTATGTATGGATGTTTGCCTAAGTTGTATTGTTTGCTTCCATGTGTTATGCTGTATTGTACTCTCCCGGGTCGTGCCTGAAAATAGTCACCTGTTGGCTAGTGCACTTACCCGGTAAACAAAAACTAAATAAATAAATAAACCTGAGTTTCATTGAGCAATTTTAGAGCGGTGGAGAAAAAAGAATTAACTAACCATGTGAAATGACCTAACAAACATGGAGCAGCAGGGAGCAGAGCAGCACCGCAGCCATCTTGCTGCTCCACCCCCTTGCCTATCACAGCTTGAACCAGCACCAAATTGCCATTTTGAGAGTATGGGGGTTTTTGGGAGGTGAGGGGGGTTTGATATGGTGCTCAAAACGTTGGTTATCAACCTTGGGAACTTGCAAGATATTTACCATTTTGTTCTATTGTAATAAAAGTCTCCATGAGAAAATTGGTCGCAGACTGTTGCTGTTCCACAGTTTGGTGTACTGTGCATACTAAGCTGTCGGGACCTTGTGGAAAATTATGTCATTGTTGCTTGAATGATATTAGCACTCACCCAAGATTCTGCTGGCAGGACTGAAAGTCTTTTTTTTGGGGGGAGAGGGCAAAACCAACAAATAAGGGAGGCAAACAAAATAACATTTTTGCATTAGTAATTGCAATTTATGAACTTTATTTGCAACAAATAAGGCCTAGTTGTCCTCATGGTGGGCAAACTGTACATTTTTAAAGCATTGCATTTGATAATTAATGCTGTCTCCAATAGCATTAGCGAACATGTTGAACAGCCCTTGTCTGAGCACAGTCTTCTGTGGAATCCCACTGGTAGCTCTCCTTATCACTGAGTACTCTCCCTCAACCACTACTCTCTGTGTTCTCCTCTTCTCAGCCAGTTTGTCACCCACCTAGTCATTTTCCCCCACCCCAGGTCCTCTGGTTTCTTGATCCGTCACTTATGGGGGACTAAGTCAAAGGCCTTGCTTAAATTCAGGTACAGTGTTGCCACTGCCTGGCTTCTATCCACTGCCTTTGTCACCCAGACAAAGAAATTGATCAGGTTCATTTGGCATGTCCTCCCTGCTATAAAACCATGTTACCTGCTACCCTGGAGTTTGTTTGCATCAAGGAACTTGACCAACCTTTCCTTGAGAATGTTTAAAATCAGCTTGCCAGCTATTGATGTCAAGCTGAGTTGTCTGCTGTTCCCCATCTCATCTCATCTCTTGCACCATATATTATGCAAGGGAACTCAGCAGTCATCCACTGTCTTGGCATCACTCCTGTGTCTAAGGAGCTGTTAACAGGTCTGCCAGAGGTGCTGCTGCCAGCTTTCTCAGCACCCTTGAATTCATATAATCTGGTCCAGGAGATTTACCCACTTTAAGGACCTTAAATCCTTTGAGTACCCTGTCTTCCTTCTCGCACATCCTTATCCCCTTATATTTCTATCCTCTCATGTGGTACTGGTCCATCCTTCTCTTTAGTGTATGCTAAGTAGAAGTATTTGTTCAATACATCTGCCTCTCTTCTACTGCCTCCACCCATTCTGTTCCCCCCCTTTTTTTTAGCTTGGCAGTGCCTTCCTTTAACTTCCTTTTTCTTACATGTACCAAAAAAAAAGTCCTGTCACAATCGTTGACTCACTCTGTTTTTCTCAACTCTTTCCCCGCAATGACTGTTCTTACCTCTATTTTTTCATGCACCTGTGCAAAGCAGGAGATAATTCACTATTTTCTTCACCACTAGCCCTGCAAACCTTCCATGAAGCAGGGGATCATTCGTTATTTTCCTTCTGCAGGAATCTGGATGAAGCAGATGTATGTACACCATAAATAAACATTTCGTGGTGGATTCAAAAGTTGACACAAATGCTGTTTGTAAGGCTGGGGCTAAGAAAAGCTCTCAACAAAACACATTATATAGAGTATTAAAAAAGCAAATAAGTTAGGATTTTAAAAAATTGTCCTTTTAAAGTATTGAGCATATTCATTTTTCATAAATCCACTAATTTCAAAGAGGTTTCATCAGAATGAGTAGAAGTGTATTGAGGGAAATTCATGAATCAACAATAAGGGACAGTGGAGATGCAATGAGAAACAGAGGTGGTTGCCGGTGGGAAGAGGAGGTGGCATGCTGCACAGAGGATGGTCAAGGGTGGGGCGTTATTTTGTAGAAGTTTCCAGGGATACAAAAACAGGATTGGGTACCTGCCATGGGTAATTTTCTGTGCGGGGAGGAAGTTGCAGTGATCATTGGGGAAGAGAAAGGTGGGGTGCTCAGTGGGTGGTGGGGACTGGGGGTAGTGTTTTAAAGGATTAAGCAGGAGGGGAGACCAGTGGTGGAACTGAGTCCCCACAATTTTTAAACACCCATTTCCAGCTGAGGAATTAGGCTTGGGGATCCTTAAGGTGTGTTGATTCATAAGATTCATAAGATGATATCAGGTACTTTCGCCTTATGGCCATTTTTGACCTGCTCTATCTATACATTAAACTGATAGCACTGTCCTTTACTGTATTTGTCCAGTGCTGATTTAAATTGGTTCATGGTGCCACAGGAAACCAGAGATTCCGGCAACGTGTTCCACTGTGCCACCACACATTGGGAAAACCAGCTACCTCTTTGATTTTTGCTTTGATTTTACCCTTTAATTGGTTATGGTGACTCAGATTTGTAGTGACATTGGGTCTTTTTTCTAGTCCTATACATTCCCAAAAATCTGGTTCCCTGCAAGCCCTGTACACCAAACATGTGTCTCATCTGTATCTCCTATATTGCAGTGAGAAGAGACCTAGGTCTTGCAGTCTTTCCTCATAGGATAGGTCCCGCAACCCTTTTATCATTTTTGTTGCTTGCCTCTGGACCCCTCTGTCTTCTTAACATCTCCCTTCAACCTAGGCATCCAAAGACTACCTGCATATTCCATATGTGGGTGAACCAGTGACACATAAAGTGGAACCATCACCTCCCTATCCCTATTCTTTATGTTCCTCCTTATGGAAGTCATGATACCATAGGCCCTTTTGTAGCTATTGTACATTGACTGGTAAATTCCATGTTCTTGGCTATCCATATTTCTAAATCGTTCTCTGTTTCTGTGGTTGACACACTGAGCCCATTTATACTATATCCATAGATATGATTTTTCTTACCCAGGTGCATGATCTTACACTTTGCCACATTAAATCTCGATTTCTTGTTTTCTGTCATTTTTGCCAATTTGTCTATATTTTCTTGAATTGATTTTGCATTATTTCCATTTAACCCACTGCTCCCAGTTTTATGTCATCGGCAAATTTTGCTAGCCATGCCTTAGAGTTACAGTTCTGGTAGGCTATAAGGATGTTAAACAAGACAGGACCCAGAATGGATCCTGTGGTACACCAGTGGATACAGGGACCCATCCAAACATATACCCCTTAACACATACTCATTGTTTTCTTGTTCCCAACCAAGCTGTAATCCACTGAATAATACATCCATCCAATTCTATTTCTCTTAATGTGTTTATCAGTTCCTGGTGTGACACCTTATTGAAGGTCTTTTTGAAATCTATGTATAATATATCCAGTGGTAGATTTTTATCTATGGCCGCACTCACTGGTTTGAAGAAGGACAGCAAGTTTGTTAGACATGAACTCCCTCTTGTAAACCCATGTTATTCTGCATCTAAGTGCCCCTCATCCTGTATGTGCTTTTCAATATGTTTCTTGATAATGGCTTCCAAGACCTTGCTTAAAATACTAGTCAGGCTGATAGGCTGATAGTTTGAACATACAAGTTTAGAACCTTTTTCATGTATTGGAACAATGTGTGACATTGTCCAATTCTCTGGTATCTCTCCCTCATCTATGGAGGATTGAAAAATAGCCTGAATGGGATTATATAAGACTATTGCCAGTTCCTTTAACAATCTGGAATGCAAATTGTCTGGTCCTGCAGACTTTGTTGGTTTAAGGCTAGCTAGCTTATCTTTGACCATCTCTGAAGTTATTTTTAGGGTACAGTGAGTATTTTCTGTAGTGCCACTTGGTAACGTAGCCTCTTTATGGTAAACACTTTTTCAAAGTATTTATTAAAGTGCTCTACCATTTCCTTATAGACAGTTGTTATCTCTTTCCCTAGTAAAAGTTGCCCCACATTGCTGTTGTTTTTTTTAAGAGAGCCCACATAGTTGGATTGTCAGGGACTTAATTTACCAGGTTAAATTCAAAGTCTCTTTTTGCTTTTTTTACTGCCTTTTTCAACTCCTGCAATCTCTTTTTGTATTTATCTTTATATCTCCCACTTCCATCTTTCATATATTGATTATATGCCCTGTTTTTCCTTTTTATTAGCTTATGTATTTTTGAGGTAAACCATGCTGGGATCTTACCCTTTCTATTATATTTTGGTTTTATTGGTATTTCACATTCAACCCTTTCATGAAGGAATTCTTTTCAATAACAATCATCTATGGGGTGCTTTTAATCCCACAAATTGCTTTTCTCAATCCCAGTCTTTTACCTTACTTCTAAGTTGCTCATAGTTTACCTTGTTATAATTCACAATATTGGTAATCCCATGTTGAATACATGTATTAATTTTTTTATGAAATTCCACCATGTTATGGTCAGTTCCTAATAGAGGTTCCCTAATCTTACACTCCTTTAATATATCCTCTAGATTACTAATAACCAAATCCAAAATATTGGTATTTTGTGTTCCTTCTTCCACGTGGTTTAATAATACCAGTGAGTCCAATACTTCAAGGAATGATGCCTCTGCTACTGAGGAGGGAACTCAGGACTTCCAGTGGATTCCTGGAAAGTTAAAGTTTCCTAGAAGCAACAGTCATTTGGATAGCTTTAGATTTCCAGTTTGGGCAATAAATTCTGTTCTTCTCTCAGAATTTAATAAGGAGAGTGTGAAGTATACTCCCACAGTTAAGTTTTTCCCTAGGCGGGACTAGCTGTACTAGAAGCTGTTCATAATCTGATTCAGGGAAGACATTTATTTCATAGGCCTCAATGTCATTTCAAACATTTAGGGCCACCCCTCCCCCATTTTTAACTTCTCTATCTCTTCTAAACAATGGACACCCTTTGATATTTGTCCCCCAGTTGTTCTTTTTCCTCCAGGTTTCTGTGATTGCACATAGTACAATATTATCCTTATTTAAAATAAACTCCAACTCATCTTTTTGTTGTTTAAGCTATGTGCATTCAACAGTAGTGCTTTCCAATCTGTTTGTTTCGTTGATACATTTTGCATTTTACCGAGAACATTGGTACCTTTTGCCCCGCCTCATGTTTAGTTTAAAGCATTGATTATTTTAGTATTGAATCAATCTGCTAGCACCCTGATTCCATTTGTGTTCAGATGGAGCACATCAGGGGTGCAAAGTTGATATGCATTATCAAATCAACACCAGTGTTCCATTAACTTGAAGTTCTCTCGCTTACACCATCTTCTTAACCATTCATTGAATCTTACTAATTCATTTATTTTCTGTACACCCGCCTGTGGGACTGGGAGTACCTCAGATACAACCACAGAACAATTTTTATTTTGGAGCTCCCTGCCCACTTCCTCAAAGTCCCTCTGAATGTAAGTAGTCCCCCTTTTTCTGACATCACTTGTTCCTATGTGCAAAAATACAAGTGGATTAGTTATGTGCTCTAGGAGCCCAGTGAGCAGTTTTTGAACGTTAGCTATCCCTACCCAGGTAGACAGGATAACATAACCTGGTCCTTTCTGTTCTTACATATTATTCGTCCTTAACATAGAGTCACCTATGATTACTATGTCTTTTTTACTTCCTACAGGCTGAGTTCTATCCCTTGTAGTTAATTGTGACCTGCTAGATTGTTGCATGTATAATCTATTTACTGTTTGGTCTATCTGTCTCTTATGAGTGGGATGTAGTACTGTCTGCTGGGGCACAATTTGTTGGGTTCTTCCCTGCTCAGTATTTTTATTTGTTCTAACTGATAACTGACAGATGTTTGTTTCTTGGCTACCTACAGAAGATATTGTGCTTCTGTTGCTATGAATCAACTGAGCTGTGTTTAACTCAGTAACTGGGGTTTTCTCCTAGGGTTGACTGTCATCATTCTCTACTTCCAGGTCTTTATATTGATTCGTAAGTTCTAGCTCAATATCGTTATCTCATCTTCATTTGCTAGGGCCTCTTTTAACGATGGACGAACCTTCTTCCTGAATGTTTGTGTTTTCAGGCACAGAGTCATCCATTCTCTCTTTTCTTTTTTTTCACTGGGACCTTTACTAATTTGTTTAACCATCTGTTCTCTTTCTTTTTCTTCAACAAGTTTCTGGTATTTTGCACAAACGTTGCTATTTCATTTATACCTGTTTGGACTTCTATCTTATCTTGTAGGGTTTTTATTTGTCCTCCAGTGCCTTAATGTACATACATTTTATGCAAGTTGGCTGCCCATCTGTTCCCTTTGTCCATTCATACCACACATCTCACATATTCACCATTCATTTATTCCCTGGTCAGTAATATTTACATCCCCTATTGTATTCCTTACCTGAAGGTAATTTTTTGCAGCCCCTTCCCCTCTTTCTGGTTGACATGGCAGACACAGCTATCACCTTAGCTGTGTTGCCTTTGCTGGGCTCACTGGCACTGGACTCACTGGTGCTCACCATGTCAGTGTGAAGAAAAAAGGTGCCGACAGGAAGTTCCCTGTCCTTCCTTCTTCCTGTCCCTTGCTACAAACAAGGTTTTAACATCTATTAAAGAGGGCTTTTGTCTGCCCTTAAAAGGTCAGACAAGAGACCCACACTGTTAAAAAGAAAGTTTCTGTGCCCAGCAATAGGAACCGTCAGTTTGCGTTACTGCTCGAGTAGTCTGTGGTGTTGCCTAGCAACCATACACATCAGACTTACTTGGCAGTTCACAAAGCGCAAAAGCACTTAAGAGTGCAAATACCTCCCAGTTAGGCAACTGGTACTATCCGGCAGTGAAGGCTGCTATCTCTGCCTACAAACAAATCTACTGTGTACTGGAATTGCACAGTGTTTTATAGTGAGCGACAGGAAGTTCTCTGCCCTTCCTTCTTCCGGTACCTCACTACAAACAAGGTTTTAAAATGTATTAAACAGGGGTTTTGTCTGCCCTTAAAAGCTTCTGAAGGGAAAAATATGTGCATGGTTAACAGTGGTGTGGTAGAGATCCTAGAGAATCGGAAAGGATAAGAGACTTCATAAAATGGGAAGAGGTGACTTCTACCTATTTAAATGGATAAACATAGTTTTTGTTTTACAGCTTACGTGACCACTAATGGTTAAGTAAGCAGTAAAGATACAATTCAGATTTTGCAAAAATTCACTTATTCTTGAATTGTTCAGTTTTTCACCATGCATATGCAACAACTCAACTTATTTTTGTTAATAATTTAAAAGATAAAGCATATCTTCAAAAACTAACTCATCAAGAATCATACTTGGACCAAATTCTTAACAATCCTGTATGTTTCAATTTTCAAATCCCAACCATTTTGTAGCAATTAGTGAGCAAAAATAGGTCTTAATTTTGGGATGATTTATGTATTTTTAGCCTTCTAGAACATTTCAATCACTGAACCGATTGCCAAATTTTTTTACCAAAAGTTTAGGATACAGAGATCCTGGCAGCAACTCTGCACATGACAACTGTTAGGCAAATCTATCAAATGGCAGTCAAGTTATTAATGTACAAAAGTCAGGTACCTGTATTAGCAGTAGATTGACTACTCAACCCTATACATTAATGCACATACTGTACATGTATATTACATGAATGGGTCTTTTTTTTTACCCATAGAAGTGGTTAGTAGTTATTTCTCTGTATAGCATTCACTGTATGCACAGTTACAAACAAAACTAGCAATACTCATCCAAAAGTATTATATAATATAAAAGAAGAGTAAAACCACTATACTTGGAAGTAAGTCTGCTGAGGGAGCTAACCAGATTATAAAGCCACTCACCATTCATACTCTTGGCTTTTTGATCAAGTTAGCCCCCTTGATGGGGTTATTTCCATCTCTACCACACTAATCCATTATTTTCTCTCTCTGTCTTTCTCTCACTGTCTTTCTTTATACCTCCCTACTGCTACCTCTTTCTCATACTCTCTGCCCCCTCTCCTAGATTTTAGGATAAGAAAGCCACAAAAGAATGGAATGTGGCATTAGGGTTTTTAAAACCTAATACACAATGCTATGCCTCCAACTCCTACCCCCTTGACCTAAAGCTACAGGTCTAGGCGATGCCACATGGATCTTTTGCTAGCAACTACAGGTCCAGAGCTATGGCCTGCAGCTGCATCGTATAGAACTAGTAGGATCCATCCTTATTTTCTTCACCCCGAACAAATTGCAGTTGCACTCCTGGGTGCTGAGCTAGCAATGATACCTAACAGGGTGGGCGGTATTGAGCTATACTGAACCACACAGGAGCATAATGAGGCCCAATGCTCCAGGCAGAGAGCCTCATAGCCCTTAGAAGGTCTGGAATAGCCCATACCACTCACCCTTGATGGTATTATTGTGCTTAGAAAGTGGGTATTGTATTTAAAAAACAATTAAAATTTAAAAGAAATATTACAAAATAGCTAGTTGAAATTAATTTAAAAAGTTATGCATTAAATAGCCAATCCAGTGCTGTGTTTGGGAGCAAAGGATGCTGTCATGAATGAATGTGTTCAGTAAGTTGAATGTCCCTCCCCCACCTCCCATTTTGTTTTCATCATGGTGCTCCTTAATCCATCTTCCCCTACATTTGCTTGTTTTTCTTTCATTGTTTGTTTTGTCTGCATGAGTAGAGGTGCTCCATTTGCTGAGTTATAGTTGGAAGTGCTGTCCCACTGTTTATTTATTTTATTTAGTTTTTGTTTACCGGGTAAGTACACTAGACAAGTTTTATGCCTATTTTCAGGAACGACCCGGGAGAGTACAAAAGGGTACAACAGGTACATTGATACAGTAATTGGTTCAGACGAATACATTCAGGTGTTCAGACGAATACATTCGGTGTTAATGAGCTTGGTTGGAGGATCCACTGATCACCCTCTTACACACGTACACACACACACACACATCACGAGTGAGACCACCGACTCCACAAAGATAAGAGATCAAGAGTGAGGGGGTGTCAGTTCAGTGGCACTAGGGTGAAAGTGATTGCTTTTTTGTTGTTTCTTTTGTTTGTTTATTTAATTAAGACATCATTGCCAGACTGTGAGCAGGGAGCAAACATGAAGCCTGGTGGGGAACTGCAGAGTGGTTGCAGTGGTACCTCATGAGAGAACACTGGCAGCCTGACTTGCAGGAATAGAAAAAAAATCAACCTGCAAGAATAGTTTGAAACAACTAGAAACAGGTGCATGGCTTTCATCTGGGGACATTAAAGTGATTTTCATTGCCAGTTCCGAGTGGGGGTAGCAAGGTAAATCTTGTTAAGAGAGGGAAATCATGGCAGCAAAAAGAGTCTGAAAAATGAGTAGATACAGTGATTTGTTTTGGTGAAAGGGCAGGCTGGCATAGGAACATGTTATTTCCTGGTCTCTGTCAATATGCAAATGTACCCTTGCCAGGGGTCTTGACCAATCAGAGACTGGGACATTTTCCTACCCATTTTTCTAAAATCAAAATAGTAGCAGGCAAAAAAGTACATATAGACATTTTTATTAATGTTCAATTACTCCATTGTATGAACCCAGCATACAGGCAAAAAGGTGCTTAAAAAATGCCAGTCTACGACAAAGTCAAAATCCCAGCTGTTAAAGTTACCCATCCATGATCAAACATGCTTGTGCTTCTACTCTCTGATCCTTCATCAAGGGCATGAAGGCCCTGAATAAAGCAGGAAATCCCCCTAAAATGACTTCACTCAGGGCCTTGCAGACTCTGCAACTCAAATGGGATGAGTCCTAACTCTTACCCCCCACAATAGGGCCTGCCTGAAGCATGAAATGAGTTATAGCTTTCCACACACAGGGTCCAAAAGCTGAGGCTTGAAGAGTAGACTCATGGTTTATCTCCCCAGACTTGTGTTGGCCTTGGGTAACGAGGGTAAGGGCTGGGTAACCATTAGGGTTTAAAAGACCATAATGGCTCATTGTCCCATTTTATGGCTTTGTAGCCCTAATATAGGACAACTGGCAGACCCGAGTGTCTGAGTTGGAGAGGTTGGAGAACATCACCAGTAAAGTTAGAATACAGCAAGAAAAAGAGTTTGGCAATATGGGCCCCTGGCATCAAGCTGAATTACATCTATTCCCTTTTAGGGGGTTGGCTGACTTAAGAGAAGAGGGGCCTGGAGGTGGGAATGGAGAGTGAGCATGACTCATAGTTCTAATTGAATCCTAGTTAAATTTACATTGTTGGTTATGTACCGTCAGGACAAATGGACTACTGGAAAGCACGATTCAAAACAGTTATGTATTAATATTTTAGGCAAGATAAATGTAATAGCTGAGACAATAGGAATATTATAGAACATAGAGCTTATAGTGTACATATATATTCTATGTAAACAATACATGTTGTTTTCATGTATCCATAATATTAACCCAACTGGATGACACTCCTGTCCATTTCAATATAGTTCAATAAAAATTCTCTGACTTTAAAAAAAAAAAAGTTTCTTGCAATGAATTTCCTCACTTTTGGAGAAAGCAGAGTTGTATCTTTCTTCACACATGGGGCTGGCAGTATAACTTAAAGATTAGAATAGCAAGCTGTGAGCAAGCTTGGTACATCCAGAAGACTGGGGCTTGATTCCTATGATCTCAGCTTCCATATTGTGTGACTCTAAGCAAATCACTAATCCTCCCAAGTGATCCAGTGTTACCCCTGTAAATGAGCATTGTGCCCAGTGGACCAGACCCAGCTACCAAAAAATTACATTTGAACCCTTTGTGAAGTAGAAGGTAAGTCATAAGATGCTTTTCAATGAGCTTTCTGTGAAAAGCAAGATGTGAGTCCTAATTTGCTAATAAAGCAGGCTTTTCAGGGCTCTTCTGACTCTGCATGTCACTCCTAACTTTCTTTGCACAGTAGATGAGACGTAACTAGTTTGTATATGACATTAATTGTAGTTGAAAATGCACATGATTTTTTTTCTGTCATGTTCTCAGCTATTTTGTATCTCTCATGGCTTTAAACATTTTGGGCCCGATTCTAGAAGGGTGGTACAAGTTGCCACTGAATGCAACTTGTGCCACCCACAACTGTGACATTGATCCTGCGCCCTATTCTAGAAGGGGCAGGGTCTCCGCAGCTAAGTCCTGTGACTTGCGACATGCGGCCAGGTATGCCGAATTGTGGGTGCACCTGGCGAGCATGTTGCAAACCACAAAATGCAGGTTGCATTGGCAGCCCCCTGCCCAGCACGCCACACCACCCCAGATATGCCCTGCAGGGCTGCCACCACCCCCCATGTCCCCCGAAGTGGTCTGAATGAGCCCCGCAGGGCTGGTCACACCAACTGCCCCCAACACCACTGGAGATATGCCCTGCAGGCTGCCCAATCCCCATATCCCCAGCAGTGGTCCGAATGATCCCCACAGGGCTGGCCTCACTGACTGCCCTCTGACACCACTGGAGATATGCCCCACAGGGCTGCCCACACCCCTATGTCCCTCGACTCCAACCTTACAATATGCCCACAGGGTGGCGCAATCAACCCCCTACCTATGCCCCAACCCCTGAGTCACCGGCCGCAACTGCAGCAAATACCCTGCCCAGGCACCCTAGTGGCCCCCACCCAGCTGTGCCAGCCCACCCAGCACCCCTCCACCCTTCCTCAGCTGGCGACTGGCACAGCCCACCTCTCACTACAACAGCCAGCTGCTGACTGAGTTTATGACCGCATCTTTTCAGTATGCGCTCATACTGAAGTCATTCGGTGGCTGGCCGTGGTGGTAAGAGGTGAGCTGTGCCAGTCACTAGCTGGGGACAGGTGGGGGTGCTATGGGGGCTGGCATGGCTGGGTGGGGGGTGGGGCAACTAGGCTACCAGGGCAGGGTATTTGCCACAGTTGTGGCTGGTGACTCGGGGGTCGGGCCACGGGTGGGGGGGTTGATTGCACTGCCCTGCAGGGCTTATCGGAAGGATGGAGTTGGGAGACATGGATATGTGGGCAGCCCTGCAGGGCATTGTATGCACTTTGAATCAGGAAGCTGTTGGTGTGGGCAGCCCTGTGGGGCTGTTACTGTGTGGGGTTATGGGAGGCCATGTACAGAATGGGGATGGGGTGGTGGTGTGCGATGCCCATTGGGGCAACAACAGAGGTGGTCTGGGCATGGGGGGAGGGTACATGGACCAGGTTCTACAGGACCCTTGGAGGACAGATGTAAATTACACCAGCTAAATGCAGGTGTAACTTATAGTGCTGGTTCTCCTCCGGGGGTCCTTGTAGAATTCCAACATTGGGGACTTCATTGTAGCCCTTCTGGAATGGGCACAACTGCTGCCGTATTCCCCCTAGCACCATCTCACAGGGGATTTAGGGCGCAGCTGCCAGGGTAACAGTTGTTCCGTGCAAGTGCCCTGTGATATGTTGCAGGCCACTTTGTAGAATCACGCAAGTCGCAACTGCTGGCATAAGTTGCTACTTGTGCCATTCTACTTGATGCAAGTGCTGTTATGCCAGACATAACCTTTCTGGAACTGGGGCCTTTGTTTGTGTTGAACTTAGTTCAATTTTCAAGACAGTACTTACAGTTTCCCATTTTGTGCAACTCACAGACTGATGAAAACCAACGTCATTGTTTTTTCAGTCCTGTTCGACTACTATTTTTATCTCAGTGGGGATTTTCAATTGTTACCAAGTGCATAAACTATATGTTATATATGCACTAGTTTCTTTACTGTCTGCCTCAGCGATTTTTCAACGTAGTCACAGGTTTTTTTTTTGCTAATTAAAATGCTAACTATATTTTTTCCAAAGTCAGCTTAGATATATTCTGACAGACTACACAATGATCAACCTTTAGAGTTAAGTATTTTTTACATGTTTAGTTTGTACTGTAAAGTTTTTGTTCATGTCCAACCTTAACTCAGGAAAAAGCTTTGCAATTTTTCAGCTATTTATTCAAGAGGCCCTGACATGTACAAGATTTTTAAATGTTAAAACTATATTGGGAGGCAGTATAGTGCAGTGGTCTAAGGCTCTCAGCTGCAAATTTGGTGACATCTAGTAGACCAGACCTGGGTTTGAATCTCACAACTTCCACTTGCATACTGTGTGACCCTAAGCAAGTCACTTGTGCTCCCAGGTCGCTCCTGTAAAAAAGCTTTCAGCTTAGTGTGCTATACCTGGTTAAAAGTAAATATGACTTAAAAAATAAATTCTGAAACAATGACAAGTCCATATTCAGAGCCAAGCAGTAACAAACCCATAAGTTTTGTAATTTAAAATGATGACGTTTTTTGCTATTTCTTGGCAAAAGAAGTCTTTATTTGAAATTCTATATTTAATTTCATGAAATAATACCTTTTTAACCATCAGACCAATTTAACTAACATAGTGCCAAAATATTAGGCCCTAAGACTCTGATTGTACACACCAAATGTAGCAGACCAAAGGGCCAAGATTGCCAAGATGCGCTGTATAACTTTGGCATTATTTGACAAAATAGCTCAAAATGTGGCATGCATGGTCATTCTGCCAGTTTCTCAAAATGTGGAAAGTTTCATAATGGCATCTTGTATAGTTATTGAGATATGGAATGATAAAAAAGTGAAAAGCCAGTTTTTCCTGTACTTAACATGGGATTGTTTGCTCTCATCTACAGCCCTGATGAAATTCATTTTTTTTTCTAAAAATTTCAGGGATGATGGGGTCAGTTTAAAATGCGTGTGGGTGAGTACTGTCTAGCTGTAAGAAATGGGGATGATCTGTATGTTACAGCATTATGTATTAAAAATGCAACAAATAAGGCAGATCATGTTTTTACTTTTAAGACTATTGAGAAGGCGTTCCCCAAACCATGGGATGGTAACTTTGACAATTTGATCCTTCAAAGAGAAGGGTTCTGGATTTTCACACTCAGAGCATTCAAACATCCAGAGCTAAACATAGAAGCATAAAAATTGTTGCAGATAAGGACTGCCATGCCCATCCAGTCTGCCCAAAAGCCTTATACTTGTATGAGGCCTCTGCCCCTATGTGGTCAGTGGTCTTTCATCACTCCCTCCCACCTCAAAGTTCTCCGTGCCTGTCCCAGGCATGTTTAAAACTCACCACTGTGCTTTCTCCCATGACCTCTTCTGGCAGAATAGTCCAAGCATCCGCCACTCTCCCTGTGAAGAAATACTTTCTAATATTACCTCCTAATCTACCCCCTCCAATTTAATATCATGTCCCCTTGTTCTAGTACTACTTCTGCATTGGAAAAGGCCCTCCCCCCCACACCTTGTTTATCCTCCTGAGGCACTTGAAAGTTTCTGGTATGTCCCCTGCTCCCTTCAATCTTCCAGTAAGTATGTATTGATGTCCCTTAGTCTCTCCTCATATGTTGTGTGGTGCATTCCATGTACCATCTTGGTCACCCTTCTCTGGACTGCCTCGAACCTGTTAATGTCCTTGCACAGGTGTGGTCTCCAGAACTGCACACAGTACTGTAGGTGAGTTCTTACCAGTGTTTTATACAATGGCATCACCACCTCCTTCCTCCTGCTAGTAATACCTCTGCCTATGCACCCCTGCATGCCACTGGCCTTCACTGCAGCCTTATTGCTCTGCTTTGACACCTTTAGGTCATCAGCTATTATTACCCCGGGTTCCTTTCCTCTTTGATAACTGTCAGCACCTCCCCCCATCCTGTATCTCTCTCTTGGGTTCCCTCTTCCCAAGTGCATTATTTTGTGCTTCTTTGCATTAAACCTCAGTTGCCTTAACTCTGTCCATTCTTCAAGTCTCCCTAGGTCACTCTCCATTTTCTCCACCACTTCTGGAGTATCCACCCTGTTGCAGATCTTGGTGTAATCTGCAAATAGGCAAACATTTCCTTCTAGGCCTTCTGCAATGTCACTAATGAAGACATTGAACAGGACTGGTCCCAGGACTGATCCCTGAGGTACTCCATTGGTCACCCCCTCTCCCCGGATTGGATCCCATTTACCACCACCCTCTGCTTCCTGTCAGTCAGCCAGTTTCTAACCCAGTATATCACCTTTAGTCTCATGCTGAGACTACCGATCTTATTAATCAACCTTCAGTGTGGGATGGTGTTGAAGGCTTTGCTGAAATCGAGGCAGGCAATGTCCACTGCCACTCGTTAATTTACTGCCTTAGTCAACCAATCAAAATAATCTGAGATTCATTTGACATGATGTTCCTACTGTGAATTTGTGTGGCCTCAGATCCTGGGCACCTATGGATTCCAGGTGTGCCACTATCCTTTCTTTCAGCAGTGACTCCATGATCTGCCCCATCACTGATGTGAGGCTGATTGGCCTGTAGTTTCCTGCCTCCTCCCAACTGCTGCTTTTGTGCAGGGGAACTACATTTGCCCTCCCCCAGTCCTCTGAAACCACTCCTGGGTTGAGTGATTTGGAGAACAAGGCTGCCAAAGGCAGAGAGATGAGATTTGATATTTCACTGTACCTAAAGAAGTAAACTTGGTATAAGCAGTCTAAAAATATGATGATGTAAATGTGTCTTTGATGAAGAAAACAATTAGCATTTTTAGCAATATGTAGTACAGAATTCATATGACTGTATTTACTAAACACATAGAAAATAGTATACACTGACCTATCTGTGTTCTCCTCTCCTAGGTGAACTTTTTAACTTGGGGAATTAATCTTCAAGCAAGCTGGTTTATCTGCATTAGTCTGTGTGTCTCTACTGGACTGATTTAATGCAAGATATGGACCCTCAAGATTTTTCACTTGAAAGTGTCCATATATGCTGTTAACCCATTTCTAAATACATTTATCTGTGTATGAATTGAGTTGTTTTTGCATTTGGATGTACTGATTTTATTGACTTGTTGCACTGTGCTATGACACTTAATTTTGTCCTGTAGTGATGATGTCATTTTGGTTATTTAAGACGTCCTCTAAATGCATACCACATGTCAATCAATCAATCAAAATTTATTTCTAAAAAGCACAATTCAAAATTATCAAAACGCTTGTACAATCATAATAAAAATAATGAAAATTAGCAGCAGAATAAAATTAAATAATTAAAAGAGCAGCAGAATTATTCAAACTTCTGGAAATGCCAAGTTAAACAAATGCATCTAAAGTGCAGATTTAAAGGTCTCAGTGTTTGTTTGTTTTTTTATAAAGGTTTTATTCCGAAATGCATCAAGGTGTGTGGTATGGTGTGTCCTGTGCTGGCACCTTCATAACGTCTGCATCTGTATGGAGATTATGTGAGTAGCCTTCTTTTATAAAGTGGTGGTGATGAGTGCAGGATTTTATACTGAACGGACATGGACTTATCCTTGCACCCCAGCCTTCTGCAGCCTTCTTTTTTCTGAATGATGATGGGATCTGTGCCAAGGGTGTGCCTTTGAATAGTTTGGTGAAAAGATAACTCATCATTTTTAAATTTTAAAGTTTTGTTTTTTTTGATAGCTGCTAGTCAGGCAGGTAAATGAAAACCGATTAAAAAGTTAATTGTTAAGGATTTACTGTTTGTGCTCACAGAAATACTGTTTGTGCTCTCTGACATATTGCCTTTTTTCTTCCCCATTTAAAAAATTTGTTTTTAAAGAAATACAATTTGGTAAGGACTGACCAAGACCTATATTTGGGTCTCAGTCACATGATTAGTTCCATTATTGTATTATTATTTAAAAAAATGTGATGGCAAGTATGTCTTTTTGGGGTGAGAATCATATTTTTCATCACTCGCTTAGTTATGGATCAGTTGATCAGAAAATAACCATTCACTGTTCTTTACAGTTTGAACTTTACTGTTCTAACTGAAAAGACTTTGATCAGTAAAGGTCCATGACAGTTCGAACTGTCATAGCTTCATGGTGTTTAGTGGCACCTCTGACTTCTTATTTCTGTTTTCTGAAGATAAAATAATGTGCTCCTGGTAGTCTAGTGGTTCTTCCCCACTCCCCTGATCCCTGAATGCCGTCACAGCAGTATAAATTATATTCCCTGGTAGTCCAGTGGTCCCTTCCCCTCCCCATCCTCCAATCACCATCCACATGTTAAAATTATAATCCCTGTTAGTCCAGTGGTTCTTGCCCCTCCCCCATTCTCCAATCACCATCCCCATGTAAAACAATTATACCTGGTAGTCCAGTGGTCCCTCCCCCCGTCCCATTCTCTGATTGCCATCCCCATGTAAAAAAATGATAATCCTTGGTAGTTCCGTGGTCCTTCCGCCTCCCCTGTTCTCCAATCACTGTCCCTATGTTGAAATTATTCCCTGGTAGTCCAGTGGTCCCTCCCCCTGGCCTTTGATTACCATCCCCATATAAAAAAAGATGATCCCTGGTAGTCCTGTGGTCTCTTTCTCCCCATTCTCAGAATGCTGTCCCCATATAAAAAAAAAGATCCCTGGTAGTCCAGTGGTCCCTCCCAACTCCCCCATTCTCTGATCACCATCCTAGTGTTACCTTTTATGCTTCTGCTGTCTAGTGGCACCCCCCACCTCCCAATCAGTGTCCATCCCTGTACTGAAGGAAAAAATGTCCCTCTATGTTTTTTCCCTGCAAAAAAAACAGGTCCCTCGATGATCAGCCCCCCAACCCCTCCTCCCAATCAGCAACCACCACCCCACACACCCCCAGTACACCCCCACACACCCTCACTCACCTAAACAGGTCCCAGGTTTGAGATCCACTCTCCAAGCAAAGACATATCTTGCTGCAGGAACTAACCACTGCAATATGAGAAACTGAGGTAAATACGGTTCAGCTTATTTCAATGGGGTTATCAACTTTTATGCATAACTTAGCCATTTTTTGACATTTTGACCTCTACTTTTCAACATGGCCTTGGACCCCACCAAATGAACAATATGGCTGTCATTACATAATTCCTGTCCAAAAGGTGATTTCACGGTCACTAGGTGAATTCACCTTTTGGCCAGGATTAAAAAAAATGTCCTGCCTTTGTTCACGAGGTGGGGTCATTAGAAGGCTATGTTGAAAATGTGGGGTCAAAATATGTAAAAATGGCAAAGTTATTATCATTCATTGTAATTTCACTACACGCTCTCTTAACTTTGGAAATGTTAACTATTTTGACCCCTGACTTTTTAACATAGACTTCTTATTATCCCACCTCATGTATGTCACAGCTGTCATTTTACAAATCCTAGTCAAAATTTGTTTTCAGACCTGTGGCATGGAATGGTGTTGCAGTTGTATGAAATTACGTTTTGGTTGGGATTCAAAAATGTTGTGCACTGAGTACATGAGGTGGGGTAATAAGATGGCTACACTGACAATTTCTATACTGTTGTTCTATAAATGGAAGCACAGGGCTTTTCCACGGTGACATAGATATATGCATCTATGCAGGGATGGGGGTGCAAGGCCCCCTACAAGGAAATAAGGATAGAAACATAGAAATATAGAAAGTGATGGCAGAAGGGGACCACATGGTCCAACTAGTCTGCTCAAGAACCTGCCTGGTGCTATTCCTCCTCCCCCTCCTTTGCCTTTCCATATGCTACCTTTATCCTACCTGCCTATCTCATGTGTTACTGAATTCACCTACCATTATGGCACCCACTACCCCCTTATGTAGGCTATTCCATGGGTCCACCACCCTCTCTGTAAAGAAGAACCTCCTTGAATTACTCCTGAGCCTCTCTCCCTTTACCCTCATGTCATGCCCTCTCATTCTGTCACTCTGTTTCAATTGGAAAGTTCCTGAACAGTAAACTTATTATACCCCTCATATATTTAAAAGTCTCAAGCATGTGGCCGCTCTCCCTCCTCTGTTCCAAGGAGTACACATTGAGCTCCCTCAGCCTGTCCTGATATGTCATACCGTGTAGTCCATGAATTATTTTCAGTTCCCCCCTCTGCACTGTCTCAATTCTATCTATGACCCTTTTCAGGTGCAGTCTCCAGTACAGTATGCAGTACTCCAAGTAGGGGAGCAACAGCACCCTGTAGAGTGGTAACACTACCTCACTCCTGTGACTTGTGATTCCCCTCCCAGTGCAACCCAGCATGCCACTTGCCTTTAGTGCTGCCTTTTCACACTGTTTACCCACTTTCAAGTCTTCTGATACAACGACCCCTAGGTCCCTCTCCTACTTGGTGGAGGCTAGCTTCTCTCCTCCCAGGTAGTAATCCTGTTTGGGATTGCTTGTATCTAAGTGCATGACTTTGCACTTTTTGTGATTGAATTTCAGCAGCCATGTTTCCAACCACTCCTGCAGTTTCTTCAAGTCTGAGGTCATACTCCTCACACCCTCCGGGGCATCCACTCTGTTGCAAATCCTTGTGTTATCAGCAGATAAACACACTTTATCTTCAAGCACATTTGCAATGTCTGCTATGAACACATTGAAGAGTACGGGACTCAGTACTGAACCATGTGGTACCCCTCTGGTCACCTCCCTCTCAGCTGAAAATACCCCATTTACCTGAACCCTCTGTGTTCTTCCTCTCAGCCAGCTACTCACCCACTCAACCACCTCCCTGCCCACTTCTATGTGGTCTATCTTCCTTACCAGCTTTCTGTGTGGAACAAAGTTGAAGGCTTTGCTAAAGTCTTGATAGACGACATCTACCGCCAATCCCTGATCTACTATTCTTGTAACCCAAGTCAAAGAAGTCTACCAGGTTAGTTTGGCAAGACCTACAGTACCTGCCTTGAACCCATGCTGTTTTGGGTCTTATTGCCCACTGGATTCCAGATACATTATGATTCTCTGTTTGAGTAGTGTCTCCTTCAACTTCCCTACCACTGACATGAGGCTTACTGGATGGTAATTTCCAGCCTCCTCCATGCTCCCTGGATATGATTACTCTGTCTCAAAAACTATAGATGGGTGGGAGGGCCATGTGCTCCCACAGGCAAATAAGGCTCTGATTACACTATCTCAAAAAGTAAGGAAATTCTTTGCAAAAAACTATGTTAATGCATAAGTTAGGGTTCAGGATAAAGTGGCAAAAGGGAAATAGGATGTTAGGGTTTCCAAACCCAAAACAACTGCCCCAACCTTGAAGCGAATGAGAGGTGGAGTATTCCTTGGGGTTGTGAACCCTAACACTCATCCCATAGTATGTACTCATGAATCATACACACCTGTCTCCATCACATCTTAGCTTTTCTGTTACTGCAATGGGGTGGTGTTAGGGCTGACAACCTTGAGGCACACCCCAAACCTGTTTTGTGGCAATGCAGGAGAGGACAAACTGTAATGATTTCTCCTGTTGCTGCCTGCTGGGTGGGGATGGTTTGTTAGAGTTGGAAACTCTAATGCCACATTTCCTACTGTTGTACCTTTAAACCTAACTGCTGCATTAGTAAAGTTTTTTGCAAAGAATAGATATACTGATGTAGTAGCTCCAGTATAGTTAGAGTTCAACGGTCATGTTTAAGTTAAACTGAACATTTTGCACATTAATAACTTTGCAACCATTATACTGATTCACATAAAAGTTTGCATGTGCTATCTGGTACCACTGATCTCTGGATATGGCAAGTTTTGTTCCAGTCAGATATACCAGTGCGGAGATACACAATGTCACAAAATGTGAAAACTACCACTTTTTTGGCAATTTCTTTGTCACCGTGTTTCTCCAAAATGGCTTGGGGGTTTGGCCCGAAACGTTAAGGTATATGGGGATTGGGTCACAGAAGTGCCTTATGACAGTTTGGTGAAAAAACATGAATCTGTTCAAAAGTTATTGCATTTCAAAGTTTTCCATTATTTCCTATTCCTATGTGAAAGTGCCGCTCTCTTTCAAGAAAGTGCGATTCTCTTCCACAAATGGGTTCAGTTCTTTCATGCTTCTGCCATCTTGTTTTCAGTTAGTGATGAGGAAAAATCTAAATAACTTAAAAAATACTGCCCCTTGGTAAACACCAACAGCTGTGTTTACCTAATCAGTGCCAAAGGAACACAATTCTCTGATTAGTTTTTTTTTGAAAACTGTGTGGAAATATGGTTATTTTTATCAGCCTGTTGCTAGTGCCACAAATTGCGACAGTACTGCCGCAATTTGTAGCACTACTTTTGATGAAAAAATTGCTGCACTGTTTCATGAAACAATGGGGTTGTGCCGCAACTTGTGACACTAACAGCTGTGTGGCTACAAAAAGTTTTATAATCATTTCTGGGGCAAACGGATCCCAGAATCAGATTTGTCAGCCCATGACTTGGTAAACACAAGTGATTCTCACAATTTTACACTTCCAATAAGTTCTTTTTAATTTTTTTCCTGGTGGTCTAGTGACACTCCCTCCACAATCCCTGCCATTACTACACAAAAACAGTCTTAATGATAATTTCAAGCTACCTTGCTGTAAAGAGCAGCCTACCCCTCTTCAAACAGAAAAGATGTATTTATGTTCTTTGTAGTTATTATTTGGAGACTGATATTAGAACTTTACTATTATTAATGATATATAGGGCAAGATATTCAAAGCTTTGCATGGTCTGCAAACAGTTTGCACAGGTTTAGCATGGGATTAGCATGGGACTGCCATATTCAAAAGGCCACATAGCGCGGGCAAAGTGTATTAGCACCGAGCAAACCATAATTATATGCAAGGGGCAAAGCGAACACTAATACAGGTGCTATGAGATATTCAGCCACTAGTTCCGCACTAAGGTGTTTAGCATGACATAGCGCAACCCTTAGCAAGGAACAAATTACCACCCAGGAAAAGCTGGTCTTAACCCTGGGCAAACAGCTTTGCATATCATTGGTGCATAGCGTGGTGTTTGTGTGGGATTAGCATGGCTTGCACGACCCTAACATAAAAGCATGACACTTAGAAAATGCCTGACATGAAAGACACATGCTGCTCACTGCTGGCACCACCATGATGCCTACAGCTGCCACCACCATGATGCCAATAGTTACCACCGGTCCCAGCTAAGCACAGACAGTAAGGAGGGATCTGACCCACAGGGGAACTAGGTAATGTGGGAAAACAGCACACACCTGCAGACCATACATCTGTGGTGACCAACAGATGCCAGCACACACATGCAGCACTGTGGGCATGGTGGCCATTGAGGGGAGGGTGTACGGGTGGCCAGACCTCACCACAGCCCAGGTGTGGTCACATGGCTGGGACACATCATGCAGTGCACATGGGCCAGTAGTGGGAATACCCCACCACCTGAGTGCCTGTCAGAGCATACATGCCCCCCCAGCCACATACCGCACAACTGTACAGAAGCCACAGCATACACAGTCGGCTAAGCAAATGTCACTGTGAGCATCCCATGCCACAGGTGCAGCATCTATGAAGCACACAATGGTGAAACAGTACTGTCCACCATCAGTAATCATCTGCATGCTGGACCTATCACTCTACAGTGCAGTGGGCATCACTGCCCTACATACCATAGGCATTGCTGTGTCCCTTGCACTACCAGCCCCCTTGCTACTGTAGCATCTGCTGTGCACTGTAGCATGGCCTACAGTGTGACGGTTGCATACAGTACCACCACCACCTGTGCCTATGCTGTGTTCTCTCCTGGGGCACACAATGCTATGCTGTACTGCATACATGTAGCCTTCAGCAACCGTCATGCACTGTCAGACTGACCTACAGGTGGAGCTGCAATCAGACCTGGCCAGCCCCTGTACTTCCAGACTGACCTACAGGTGGACCTGTGGGACCCTGCCATAATGCTGGCAAACTGCATGCAAAACAGGGAATGATGGGATGCTAATCTGGCTGTTTGCCCAGAAACTACCTAAGTTGGCTCATTTGCATGTCACTTTTGAATATGGCAAATCTTAGTGCCGTGCAAACACGTTAGCTACCAGGCTAACAGCTTAGCTCTGTGTTAAAGCCGCGCTAACGTGTTAGCGTGGCGCTAACAGTTCTGGGATATGTGTACAGTTTTGATCACTGTTCTTTCACATCTGCTGCTGCCTGCTGCTGTACTGGGTCCACACATCTGCTGGCATGCACATTGGCCACATATTTCACCTCTACCTGCCCTCACATCACTGTGCACTGTACTGATGTTGTGGTTTGCACTTCCTGGTTGCTATGTTCAGTGCTATCTTATTCCAGGGATATGTTCGCCCTGCACTCCCAGCCCAGTTTGCACAGCATCATTCCCATGCTATATTCAGAAGCTGTTTGCCCCGGCTATCCCTTTTGAATATAGCTTGCTTTGTGCTGCAGACTAAGTTTGCCCACCAGGCAGTGTTAACTTATCCCAGGGGCATAGCTTTGAATATCTGGCCCATAATGTTTAAAAGTAGAGCAGTATAGCACTTTTTTTTACAAAGAATAATATTTGTTCTGCTCTACAGTGTTTTGTCCTGCCTAGTAAAAATTAAGCCAACCTTCAGATTACTGGTTTTGGTTGTGGTGCATTTTTGTATCATGGCCAACTGAGCTTTGTTAAATGGTAGAGCACCATGTTCTGGTTCAAAATATTTATCCTTAGACCTAGGGGCCACTCTGGATCAATGTGTTCAGACCTGGCTATTTAAAATCATTGTTACTGGGGACTCCAATGTTGGAAAACCTGCTTGACCTTCAGATTCTGTGGTGGAACCTTTCCTGAGAGAACAGAAGGTATGATTGGTGTGGGTATCAGGGAAAAGACTATGGAAATAGAAGGAGAGCTAATCAAGCTTCTGGTGTGGGACACCGCCAGTCAAGAACGCTTAGGAAAAGCATGGTGCGGAACACTACTACCACAACATGCATGCCGTGGACTTTGTCTATGATGTTACTAAGATGTCTTCCTTTGAAAACCTTAAGACTGGAAGTTCAGGAATGCAATGTGCACTCTGTGTCACCCATGCTCCCTAAGGATCTTGTAGGGAATAAGTGCTACTTGCTATACCAGATTCAAGTACCGTCCAGTGTGGCACTGAAGTCTGTCAATGCACACAACATGCTCTTGTTTGAAACTTTGGAAAAGGACCCTAAAGAGAGCCAAAATGTTCAGTCCATTTCCATGTGCATGTGCAAGTTGAAAACTCAAAAATCATTGCTGTGCAGAGAGGTGGAAGGCAATGTCAAATTCTTACAAGAAGGCACAAGTTCCAAGAGCAGCCCTTGCTGAAGAATGCAATGCTTCTTGAACATGTGAGACAAGACATGGGACTGCATGTGCAACACTGAAGTGAACTGGTGTGTTTGCTCCTCAGGAACTTATTTGTTGCTTTCAGCTAGTCTTGAAATATGTATTTAAATGATTTGCGAACAGTGGTGTGCCCAATCCCCCATGTCGGCACTAGAAGCCCTCTAACCAGTGTGGGACACTGGAGAGCCCACTCCCAGTGTCCCCAGATATATCCTACCCCCCACCCCACTGTTCCAAAATATTTTATAACTTTGACCTGGTTGTTTTATCCTGAAAAAAAGAAAACAGTCCCTCGACCATGATCTGAAGACTCAAGGTAAGTGACGTATAATGTATTTCAATTACATTTTGAACATATGTTGATATATTTGCCATTTTTAGGTATTTTTTACCAAATTTTCAGCATGGCCTTTTTGGGATCCCACCTCATGAACACTGTCACTTTCATTTTCATTTTGTCAATCGGGCCTGGAAGGTGATTTCATGGTCACTGAGTAAAATCACCTTCCGGGACAGATTAACAAAATAACAGTGCCAGGCCAGCTTGAAAATTTGGTTAACAAATTCCTTAAAATGCCCGAATCATGAGTGTTCATTGAAATCTTTCAACACACACACACATAACTTTGGTAATTTTCAATATTTTGCCACCAAAATTTCAACATAGCCATTTCCTACACCACCTCATGAACAATGCAGCTGTCATTTTTAACATCCTGCCCAAAATGTGTTTTCACACCTCTGGCATGAAATAGTGTTTCTGCATGGATTTTAACATTTTCACCTATGGAGCTTATGAGGTGGGATCATAAGAAGACTATGCTGAAAATGTGGTGGCCGAACTATGAAAACATGCCAAAGTTATGACCATTTGTTGCAATTTTGCTACGCACACATGCAACTTTGGAATTTTTTTTGATATTTTTACCCAAGAGTTTCAACATAGCCTTCTTATTACCCCACCTCATGTATGTCACAGCTGTCATTTTTCAAATCCTGCCAAAAATGTGCTTTCATACCTTGGTGTGGAATGGCATTGCAGTTGCTCAGCATTATGTTTTGGCATGGATTTGACAATTTCTTTGCACTGTGGTACTTGAGGTGGAGTAATAAGATAGTTATACTGACAATTTGGTCACTATTGTTCTATAAATGGAAGCACAGGGCCCAGAGGACCCAGTGCTTTCAAACCTACATACATATGCACATCTATGGAAGAATTTGACTGCAGGGACCCTGGGTCCTGCACTCCCATAGACACATAAGGATATGATTATACTATCTGAAAAGGTAAGGAAATTCATTGCAAAAACACTTTGTTAACCCATCAGTTAAGGTTCTTACTAAAGCAACAAAAGGAGGGAAATGTGATGTTAGGGTTTCCAACCCTAGCACCCCACCCCCGCCCTGCAGACATTGACAGGCATCTGGGGGTGTGCCGTGGGGTCATCAACTCTAAAGCTTACCCCATTCCATAAGTAAATAAGCTGAGACAGGCACAGGACTGGAGAATGGGGTGAGCATTATGGCCGATGACCCCAAGGCACAGCCCAATGTCTGTCAGTGTCTTCAGGGTGGAGGTGGGTTGTTAGAGTTGGAAACCCTAACACCACATTTCCCTGCTTTTGTTGCTTTAGAAAGAACCCTAACTGATGCATTAATGACATTTTTTTTGCAATAAATTTCCTTACTTTTTCAGATAGTATAATCATACCCATATTTGTCTGTGGGAGTGCAGGATGCTCTGGGCCCTATGCTTCCATTTGTAGGACAACAGAGACCAGTTTGTCAGTATAGTCATTGTGTTACCCCACCTCATGTACCCTGGTAGAGAGAAATTTTCAGATCCATACCAAAACATAATTCTGTGCAATTGCAATGCCATTCTGTGCCACAGATTCAAAAACACATTTTGGACAGGACTTAAAAAATGACAGCTATGACATACATGAGGTGGGGTAATATGAAGGCTATGTTGAAAATCTGGGGAATAAATATTTAACATTTCCAAAGTTATGAGCGGGAGTAGTGAAATTGCAATGAATTGTCATAGGTTTGGCATTTTTTTAATATTTTGACCTCAAATTTTCAACATACTCTTCTTATGACCTCACCTCATATACCCTGTAGGTATAAATTAAAAAATGTGTGCCAAAAATGCCATTCTGCACAACAGGTGAAAACAATGTTTCAGACAGGAAGTGAAAAATTACAGTTGTACTGTTCATGAGGTGGTGTGAAAAAATTGCTACGTTGAAATTTTGGAGTCAAAATATTGAAAATCACCAAAGATATATGCATGTGTAGATAAATCTCATTGAACACAAGTAACTTGGGCTTTTTTTGATCTTTTTGTACCACATTTTCTACATGGCCTTTTAAAACCCCATCTCATGTACACTTGCAGTGAAATATTTTTATTTGGGCCCGTAAGGTGATTTCATGCAGCAACCTCGAAATCACCTTACGGGCCTGACTAACGTAATGACAGACACAGTGTTTGGTGCAAAAAGTCCAAAAATGTCAAAGTTATCAATATAAGTTCAAAATGCAATTGAAATACATTGTACAGCACTTATCTTGATTCCTCAGTTTGCAGTTTGGCTTTGAAGAGTGCAGATGTGTCCCTGTCCACAGAAGATGACAGATGACAACCTCTAGTAGTAAGTATAGGCAATGGAGGTGTGGGTGGTGGGTGCTCAGTGGGAGGGTCAGGAGGGGAGGGGATGGCAGGGATGACATGGGACCATTTTCTTTCTTTCAGCTTTTAAAAGCAAAAAGACGTTGGGGGACATCTCTTTTCAAAGACTTTAAATAACTATTTCAAGATGCGGGGAGTGGGCCTCAGTATCCCACACTACTGGGGACTTGAGAATGCCAACATGGGGATTGAGCACCCTGATGTCAGCATCCATGATATAAACAATGGCCTTTGGGGGACATCCAACACCAGGGTGGGCATCCCAGTGTCAAGGGAAATCAAGGGCTCCTATAAAGTGAACATGAAGGAGCTGCAGAGCAAGGAGATGGCAGCCAAGAAAAAGTCTACAACAGCCAAAAGCAATAAACCCGCAGCAGCCAAGAAACCCCAAAAGGCAGCAGCAGCAGGAGGAAGCAAGAAAAAGGCTCCAAAGAAAGTGAAGAAACCAGCAACGGTGGCTAAAAAGGCAGCAAAGAGCCCCAAAAAGGCTAAACCTGCCAAGCCAAAGAAGGCAGCCAAGAGCCCGGCTAAACCGAAGGCAGCCAAGCCCAAGGCTGTGAAACTCAAAGCAGCAGCAAAGGCTAAGAAGGCAGCAGCAAAGCCCAAAAAGTAAAAGAGACCCAAATACAACCTAGGAACAAGGAATTGGGAAAAAAAGGGCAGACTGGATGGGCCTTGCGGTCCTTATCTGCCAGCAACTTCTATGTTTCTATGTTTCTATTAAACAAAAAATATAATTGAACTATGTTAGGACACTGGAGGTGGGCTCCTCAGAGTCCCACACTACTGGGAGGTGTCTAAATGATGACATGGGAATGGGGCTCCTTGACGTCAGCTAACAAATAATGCAACAGGATGCAGTTATAATTTTACTCATGCATCAGCCCCCTGCCAAATGTAAATACTTAATTTACAGTAGGTAAACACTTACAGGTGTTTACCTAAACAGGGGCTGAGACATCACATTCGGTTCCATGTCATAAGGGCAATTGCCAAAAGGCGATCGTAATTATAATGAGTGTACATCACCGAAATTCAATTTTGGCAATGTACACCACCAGTGGAAAAAAATACAGTGTTCTTTTAATGTCATGGGGGGGTTCACACCCCACACCCTCCTGCTTTAGGATTCACAACTCCAGGGGGGTGTATGTTGGGAGGAGTGCAAAATTGTGCAAAAATAAAAAAAATAATCAGGATGGGGGCAACAAAACATACCTGCACCTGGATCCAAACCCAGTATCCTGGCTAGTCCAGTCCAGCACCCACCCATGCCATGAAGCCACCTCAGCAGCTCACTGCGGCACCACCCCTCACAAAATCCTCCCATCCCACCCCATCCGGTTGCTCTCCCTACTCTCTCACCTTGTCAACATGTGCCACAAGTGGGTCATTGTTTCGGTAGGTGCCCACTTGCAAGTAGCACATGTCACAGGATACCATCACATTCTGGGGTCAGTATAGGCCAAAAATGGCCAGAAAAGTTTTTTGCTTCCATGGCCATATTTGTGCCACAAATTGTGGCAGCTGATTGTGTGGCATACCTTTCCTTGTTTCGTGAAACAATGGGATATTGCTGCAATTTGTGGCACAAACTCCCCCTTGTTTTGCAAAACACTGCCACTATTTGTGGCACAAATATGGGCACGGGCAAAATAAACATATTTCTGAGCATTTGGGGAGAAACTGAACCCCAAATCTGATCCCTTGGGCCAAATTAGGTACGCACAACTGTTGGTGTTTACCTACTCCAAGTATTTTTAGAATTATCTAAATTTGTTTGCCTTGGTAACTATAAACAAGATGGCAGAATCTCGACACTACATTCCACATTTGCAACAATAAATACTACTTTCACGGCAGCAAACCAGTTGTTTCACACTGCATATTTAATTTTTCCAATAGGAAATAATGGGAAATGTTAAACTTTAATAACTTTTGAACAGATTATCATTTTTTCACAGGCACATCAGTGACCAAAACTCCATACACCCTTAAAATTTCAGATCAAACCCCCAGGCCATTTCTGAGACGTGGCGTAACAAACAATTTACACAAAAATGGTAATTTTCACATTTTTGACACTCCACATTTCCATAGCTGCACATCTGACCAGAAGGAAACTTGTCACATCAAGAGACCTTTGGTCCCCAGCAGGGCATGCAAAATTTCATGCAGATCGGTTGTACGGATGCAAAGTTACTAAAGTGCAAAATCTGGGGATATATATATATATATATATATATATATATGTGTGTTGCAAAAAACTTTGTTAGTGCTCCAGTTATGGTCAAAGTGACAAAAGTTGGGAAAAGAGGCATTAGGTTTTCCCTAACACCCCACCCTTCCAGTCCAGGAAGGCAAGCAGATGTGGGATGTTGCTTGGCATTCTCAAGCCTAATGCTCACCCAATTCCATCTGTAAATAAGGTCGGTGGGGGGAGGATTGATTATTATGGCAGTTTACATTTCCCCAGGCTGCCAGCAAGCAGGGCTCAAAGCATTCACTAACCACTACTCTAAGGGAAGCCAGAACAAAGAAACTATCATACTTAGGGGCTTTAATTCTAACTGGCTTGCCAGTTCTAATGCTCCACACAGGGACCTAGTATCTAGACTTTTCCTAACACAGTTGGTCAAGAGTTGTACCAGATTTAACTACCATACAGGCACAAGCACTCTAATAGACCACGAGAGATTAACTGATGTCAGGGTACTCCCAGACACCCTGAGCAACCACTCTCCCATGCAGTGTGTATGGTCACCAAAACAGGCCAATCCTCCCCCAAGAATGGTGAAGATCAGAGTTATAAGAAATAGCTCTATGGGAGAATTTAGGAACCACCTTAAAGACATAGACTGGAGCATCTTAGACTCATGCACTTCTATTGACTCAGCCCTGCAGCTCTTCCTAATCTACTTCAATGCAGCTGCTGATAAGTTTGCCCCATACCGTATGAGGATGATTAAAGGTGGTAGAATGGACTTGGTCACACTTCAACTGCTCAGTATGATGAGACAGTAAGAGCTCCTTTGGCACCAGGCTAGGGAAACAGGGGCACCAATAGATGTCCAAAACTACAAAACGGCCAAAAACAAATGCACTTGGGCAATCTGTCAGGCCAAAGCTGCATACCACAAGAACCAACAGTCTGAGGGATAGGGAGATGGGAAGAAATTTAAGATCTCAATTAAAAACCTTACTGGAACCAGTGACAGGACCCCTCCCTCCATGCTTCACCATAATGAGGAAGTAATACTTGATGATGCCACCATGGCCAATATCTTTAACAAGGCATTCTCGGACTACAGTGCAGTCCTACCACCTAGACTGCCTAACAACCCTGATGGAACACCACCCACTGAATGACTGCCCAACTCTCCCAATGGTGTGTCCTCTCCAGCCTTTTGCTTCAGATGGGTAACCTGCAGGGAAACAAAAAAATATCTTGCAAGAGTCCTGAACAAAACAAGGATAGCAAGTGATGGTGTCGGCATGAAACTGATATCTAGCACCCTCCCTGAGGTCACTGTACCCATTGCCAGGTTATTTAACCTTTTGCTTCACCTGTTCACCTTCCTGAATACCTGGAAATCTGCCCTGGTCACACCTGTGCTCAAAGGAGGGGACCGGGCATTAGTATTCAACTACAGGCCCATCTCAATCCTGTCCCTACTCTGCAAAGCACTGGAAAGAATAATAGCAGACCAACTCTCGGACCACTTGCATAAATATTACCTCCTCTGCCCCCAATAGCATAGATTCCACAAGATGCACAGCACCAGCACCGCCTTAATTGATTTCACAGGCTACAAGCTCAAGGCACTAGATCAAGGTCCCTGGTTGGGGCAATCTATATAGATCTAACCAAGGCCTTTGGCCTAGTGGATCACCAGCTGCTGCTCCAAAGGTTAAATTGTCTAGGGCTGTCCTCTAACACAGTCAGATGGTTCTCCAATTACCTGTCTGAGCACTCACAGCAGGTACAAATTAACAGGGCAATTGCTGAGATCTGAAAAGTTACAATTGGGGTCCCTTGGGGATCCATACTGGGACTGTTCTTGTTTAGCCTCTTTGTCAACAACCTCCCTGACGTATGCCTGACTGCTAAGATCTTGCTCTATGCTGATGACACAGTAGTTTTCTCTCGAAAAACCCACCAAGAAGCAATCACCAAGAACCTGCAGCACAATTCTGACCTCCTACATGGCTGGTACAAAGGCAGTCTACTGGTGCTCAACAGCAAAAAAACATAGACAATGCTCTTTGCTGGTTGCCGGAAGAGGAAATTCACCACACCATTCACAATCACCACGACTCTTATTCAACCCTTGAGCAAGTGTCATCATTCTAGTACCTTGGGATCACAATTGATAAGCCCCTCTCCTTTGATGAGTACATTCACAGCATTATCACTTCCATCAATGGAAACTTAGGGGCCCTCTATAGGCTATAGGTCTGCCTCACCCCTGAGGCAAGGTGCCAGACAGTTACAAGCACAATCCTACCCATCCTTGATTACAGGAACATTGTCTATGGCGCTTCCTCTGAGAACAGCCTGTATGGAGTTCATATCACCCTAAATAAAGCTTGTAGGTTTGTGCTAGATGCTGATTGCCTTACACATACCTGCAATCTGTATATCAGGACAAAATGGCTTCCTCTTATGGATTGGAATAAACTCCACTCCTGCCTCCTAGGGAAGAAGGGACTCCTTGGACTTGCACCTCAGTCATTGCAAGCCTTATTCTTTTCTGCTCCAACAGAACATGCCACAAGAAATGTTACTAGACAAGCACTAGCTGTGCCATTTAGAAAAACAGCACTGGGGAGCCAAGCCTTTGCAGTTAGGGCTCCCACCTGGATAAATGAACTTCCCCTTGTAACTGCAAGCCTCACTCACCTCGGCCATTTCAAAAATGAGCTTCGCAAATATATTGCCCCCCTCAGTGCTCTGCTACTGTAACAGCCAATCCCGGTCATAACTAGCCTGCTTGGGCTCTGGGCTAAGCTCAGGTTCATGATGCACTGACCAGTTGGACCTATGAGTTCCACTAACCCCATCCCCCCACAACTGACCTCTCCACCATGCACTCTCCCCCCCACGCTCCCACCATCCTTCATCCCCACACCACCCATTCTAGGTCTCATCTAATCTACTCTTTCCTTTTCCATCTGCCCCACACCCTCCCTTTAGCCCCACCCTTGTGACCAATCCTACCTACTGTTGCTGTTTCCCCCAGCCCACTAACGTATAGCCTACTATCACTTCAGCTGCTCTGTCCCCGGGCTGGATTGCTGCTGTCTACCCTCATCCACTAACACCTAGCTTTCTTCCCCTACAACTTCTCTGCCACTTTCTAAAGGTTACCCTCTGAGTCTTTGATAAGGCTATATAGCTGCTACCGATGAGCTCTCAAAACTTGTTCTGAGCTGGCCTTTGCGCTTTTAACTTTATTGCCACTGTGACTGACAACTTCGGGTTTAGCTACCTACAACTTGGATTTTGTGATGTTTTTGTTTATATTACCCTGTAATATTAAGTACTGTTTCTCTAACTTGACATACTATTGACAATGGCTCCTAGTTGCTATAACTCTGTATTTGTCTTCCCCCTACCACTGTATGATAAGGATCCACTGGAAATGAGCTTGTAGCTAAAAGGTTGTAATTCTGACTCCTTAATAAATTAATAAAAAAAATAATCAGTTTATCAGCTATAGTGGTAAGCTTTTTTTAACAATATTTTACTCAAAATGTTTCAGTCTATATTAAACAGCCGCAGATGCCTTCAGTTTTTCAATTCTTCCCGATACCCTTTCTTGAATAATAGAATCAATATTGCATGATTCATTGATTTAGCTAATACATTATTTTGTAGCATCTCATTAAAAAACACTTCCAAAGCAGGTGCTGAATCTTCATTAAATGTTTTGTATAGCTCCAAGCCTTTGCCATCAGTGCCAGAGGCTGAATTATTTTTAAGAGTGCTAATGGCTGCTTTTATTTCCTCAGGAGAGATAGGAGTAGTTAGAAGATTCCTATCATCCTCATCTAGCTAAGGGAAGTTGAGATGCTCAAATGCAGAAGTTTTGATTGGGGGGGCTACACCAAACAAAGAATAAACATAGTTATTTACTTGATCCAGTAGTTCCCCAAGGAAAGTGACTATCTGTCCAGATACAGTTATTAATTCAGTAATGATTCTACAATCTATCCTATTTTCACATTCCTTAAATGTCCTCAGCAGTGTCAGTGGCTCAGTAGGTAGCACACTCGCCTCTGAGGCTGGGAGATCAGAGGGCTGTGGGTTCAGTTCTCACATCTGGCACTTGGGTCAATATCCCAGTACTGACACTGTAGTGCAGCATGAGAGGGGTGCTGCACTTCTGAGGTGCCGTCTTTTGGATGAGATGTTAAACTGAGGTCCCATCTGCCTGGATTGCTGGTAGTTCAGGTGGATGTTAAAGATCCCATGGCACTTATCGAAAAGAGGGAATTTCCCCGGTGTCCTGGCCAAATTTCCCTCATTCACTAAAAAAAAAAGAAACCAACAGCTTAATCTGGTTCAAGGTCAGTTGCCATTCATCTATTTCCTCCTCCCCCGGGTCATGCCTGAAAATAGGCAGGATTTGTCTAGTGCACTTACCCGGTCAACAAAAACTAAATAATGGATCCATGGAGTCTTTTCTCATGTTGATCCCAATCCTTAGTGCTTGTTCAAGGAATTTTGCTCTGTCATACTGTATGTTAAACATTTGTTTTCTGATTGTTGTGATTTGAGGCAAATAATTAACTTTGCTATTTTCTGATCGAGAAATTAACCTCTGTAATTGCCCTCTCAATTATAAGTATGTAAGATACTCTTTGTTTGCAGTTGTTTTTACTTTTTCCTGGAAAAATTCCTTCCAGGCTAGCTTGGGGTCCTCCCACCAAAGGGCCGCACTGTCATACATTCCTACCACCAACAGTCTTGCTAACCAGTTCTTTTTCCAAGCTAGTTTAATTTTTTTCATTCTCTAAGATAGAACTATTAAGTCTCCAAATATTCTTTTTGTTTCTGGGGGACTGCTCCCAGAGAATGCTAATAGTAATGGATCTGTGATCTGAAAATTCCCAAGCTTGTTGTTTAATATATTCTATTTGTAAAATATTGGACAAAAATATAAAGTCAATTCTGGTAGACAAGGAGCCTCTAAAATAGGTGTTACCACTTGTAGGGAAAACAACCTTATAAGCATCCTTTAGATGTGCATTAGTTATTATGTTCCTAAGGGATGTGGTGTCACAAAAGTGATTGTCCATTTTAAGGTCTCTATCAAGTCTTTCCATTGCACAATTAAAATTTTCTGCCCAGATGACCAACCTAGAGTTATGTAGGAAGGGTTGTAACTGCTTAAATAATGACATTCTAAGGGCTTTTGTCTGAGGGGTGTAAATGTTAAGTAGCATAAAACGCTCCTTATGAAAGTTAAAATCTAATAGCAAAGCTCTACCTGGAAAAATATCTATGAGTCTGGATACTTTAAGTTCAGAATTATTAAACAGTATACCTACTCCATTGTAAAGCTCTTCCCCAATAGACCAGATTGATGGGCCTTTGGACCATAACTTAAAGACATGTAGTAGATCAAACTGAGATTTAAGTCTGGTATCTTGGATGCAGTATATGCTACTATTTCCCTCTTGTAGCATGCCCAAAACAGTGATAAGTTTTTATGGCTCTTAATGCTATTAACATTCATGGTTGTTATTCTGAGAGAGCCCATGGGAGGATAGAGAAAATAAAGGAGTAGTTACCCTAAACTTTTTATTTCTAGGTCAGGGGGTCTTAATGCATCTTCGTCTAGTGCAACAAGACATATGGTCTTTTTGTCCCCATGTCTGAAGTGATTTCTGTGGTAATGGAAGCAATGGAGGAGGAGTCTGACTCTTCGCCTTCTGATTCCTCTCCCTATTTGTCTGTGGATAAGGCAGCAAACCTATTGCCTGATTTACAGGTCTCCCTATCTTTTTCCATCTCCTTATTGTTGTAACCAGCCTTAGTAGCCAGGGTTTTGACTAACCTGTTTCTTTTTGGGAGATGACTTCTTGGAGGTTTGGGTCTGGCTTGGGTGAGAAGGCATTTCCACATCCCTGGGGTACTCAGGGGTAGTAGGTTCTAAAATTTCAGTGGGATTGGGCTCAGAGACAGATTTGACTACTGGAGTTACATCCATTTGTGTCTGGTTGGTTATTTCATTTGCACACTGAAGGAACTAGTACCTCTCTGGGAAGGGGGAACTGATGCTGAGGTGGATGGGACAACAGAGTTTTGGTTTGCTACTCTCTAAGCCTCTATTTGCTGTGCCTTATTGATTATCCCCTCATGTGAGGGGCAATCATCCCAGTTGTGGGAAGCCCAGAGACGTTTACTGTAACCATGCCCAGTTTTCTCACAAAGGTTGAATTTAAATAAATTAACTCAATTGGCAGAGACATGACCATAGTCTAGACAGTGGCTACACCTAGGGGGGTCATAAGCATTGTTCAAATGAGTGTGAGACCCACACTTGAAGCAAGACTTTGACTATCCCATGTAAAACAGTACTTACCTGTCTTTCCCAAGATAAAATGTACTAGGCAAGTGTAAAAGTCCATTATTTGTAGAAAACAATTTTACTTTAATTTTCCATCCCTCATTCCAAATCCAGAATGAGGGAGGGCCTATCCATTACTTCGCACCTTTGGCATAACCAAAATAGTATGTCCTTCACATTGACACTCTCATTACAAAACATGATGGTGATATTTTTCACTGCAGGTTTTGTAAGAGGGACATCCATGTATGGGATTCAAACTGGGTAATTTTTCACAGTATTATATTGAGTCCAAAACCTGTCTAAACTAGATACATTTTTAAAATGTATGTCATAATTTCCAGTTCCTAAATGAATTGAAGCAAAAATCTCTGATGAGAAAAACTTCATTGGCCCCTTTAAAAATTGTTTTGAATTATATAGTCTGTCCAGGGGATTTGCAAGACCTTCTTTAAAAACTAACCTCACAGTGTTTCTGCATGAGACTGGGTCCCCTTTGTTCTGAAATAAATCAGCCAGATGAAACATTGGATTTAACCAAACATTTCTGGTAAGATCCTGTAGAATAGTGTTTGGAGGTCCCATTCTGTTATTTTCATTTTCTATTGCCTCAGGAGTAGTTCTGGAATTAGTCGTCATTTGAGAGACTAATTCCTTTTGTGCAGCTATGTTGGAGCCTTTGTCAATTTTGGTGACCAAATTATTACTGTCAGAGTTGAGGTTTTTAGGCTTCTCAAGGGAAGTAGAAGAATTAGAGGTGATAGCTACCTGTTTAACTGCAGGATTTGTCTGTTCATGGAATCATTGGACGTTGGTATCTTTGGGGTCTGGGAGCCACTGTCCATTGGGCATTTGAATCCAGCCTGATTTTTCTAATGTGTGAGCAGGGAACCATGAGCTTTCATTTGTGCCTTGCACTTTATTGTTTCTAATGCAAGCATCAGTAGCAGTGGGGAAACTAAGCTTGGTATTTTTCCTACTTTGCATTTCTTTTTGATCGATTACAACAACAGGAGGGGCCATTGAACTACTCATAGAAGTGGACCCTTTTAACATACCAGATCCATTCTAGTTAGATATTGCAGCAGGGCATTGCATTCCTAATTTCCGTCCTTTTCCTGTCAAAGGACCTGATAAAGTGTTTCTTCTTTTGAGACTTCCTCAGCTTTAAGCACTCAACCAAAGGTTGATTCAGGCTACCAGCCGAGGTAGTGGTTTGACAAGTTTCATTGTTGTTTGAGTTTTACACCACCTTTGATGCAGCCACGTCACTGCTCAGCTGTTTGGTTTCTGGTGAGTCAGCATTTGCTACAGTCTGGGACACGGTGTGCAGAGCTGTCAGTTCTGCTTGTATTGCTTCCCTATGAGCTCTGCAGCACTATTCTTCCTCAGCAAATTTTTGCAGCAGTTTTTCCTTTTCTGATATTGCAGCCTTAGCAGTATTTTGAACAGTTTGTACCTGGACATTATATGGGTTCTCTTCTACTCGTTGTGACCATTCCATTTTGGATTCAAAAAATTATTTTGGTACATCAATTTCAAATGATTTAGAAATATCACCACCTTCAGCCTCTAGCAGGAAAGGGGCAGAGAAGGAGGTTTGCACTGACTGACAAAATTGATAGAGTACAGACATTGATTGATCTGAATTTAATGATATAGAAAACTCAATTTACAGAGCTTCTTTAATAAACATGGCAGTGATACATAATGTGATGGTAATGAAAAAATTGTGAGATTTAACCCCCATCAACTTTCTGCGCACCTTTTAGTGCAGCTGTTACAACATTTAAAGAGCTAATAGACAAAGAACTGGAAGATTTTTTTCTCCAAACCACTACCCCAGAGCTTTCAAAATATTGCAAAAGAAGAGAAGGCAACTATAAAAAGCAGTGTCAGTGGCTCAGTAGGTAGCACACTTGCCTCTGAGACCGGGAGATCAGAGGGCTGTGGGTTCAGTTCCCACATCTGGTACTTGGGTTAATATCCCAGTTCTGACACTGTAGTGCAGCATGAGAGGGGTGCTGCACTTCTGAGGTGCCGTCTTTCAGATGAGATGTTAAACCGAGGTCCTATCTGCCTGGATTGGTGGTAGATCAGGTGGATGTTAAAGATCCCATGGCACTTATCGAAAAGAGTAGGGGAGTTTTTATTGAAATAAAACATAAGGTACAACACAAAATAAGGAGAAATAAAAAATTAATTACAACACTTAACTAGAATACATACAACACTGTTGAATGCTCCAGTAATCAGAAACAAAAATTAAACCTAAAGTAAGTCATACAGCAAGCAATGCTTATTCATATTGGATTATTTAAACTTAGTAAAATAAAGAAAACCTCTCCACCACTTCTTGATTTTCTCTGAATTAAATAACTTCTTTTCTTGCAAATACATTTTTGACAATTCACCCATCACCAATGTACTATAACATTAATAAGACATTTTCCTTTGATAGAGCACCCATTGACATCTTGCCTGCCATAGGTAATACCTCACATAAATAAAATAAATTGACAATGTACTTTTATCATATTGTGCCAAACTTGAGGGATAATTGTCTAAGACTAAAATGTCATAAAAAAGAGCAGTAAACCATTTTAATTTCCAAAGTTTTGCTAAATAAATCCATAACTTTCTGGAATAAGAGCAGTGTAAGAAAAATGCTCCATTGCTTCTTCTGCATTAATATAGTCCATATAAGGGCAATTTCTCTCTTCTTTTGCCTTGTGTTTAACATTGTTCTGCACATTAAATGCTCATACATTATCAACCACTGTATTTCCCACAAATAGAGGGGTAACATGGGATTATTAAGTTGAGCCATTAGCATAGGGTTCTGGGCTATTGGACAATTTTTAAAACAAGGTTCCTGTGGATGAGTTGTAGTCGTAATTAATTTGTATAAAACAGAGGCATGATTATTTAATATCATGTCCTTAGTGATCTGCCATCTATACAGTTTTTGCACAGCTGATCTAAAATAAGCAGGGATATGTATGTGAGGATTCAATTTAGGAGCTAGATTATGCCAGACTTTAAAATACCTACCCAAAGCCCGATCTGCCCACACCCACTAGATACTTACATGCTATGTCAATCCACATTTAATAGTAGTCATAAAGAATAGGGTATTAAGGAACACTATTGGGTCAATCATCCCGAGACCCACAGCTGTCTTATCTAAATAGGTGTAGCATCACTTAACTGTGTTTAACCTATTTCCCCATAACATTTGAAAAAAAAAAATGCTATAAATTTTAGTCTCTTGTTGAGGTGGCAATGGAAAACTCATGGCAACATATTGTAGACAGGGTAGAATAAATTGTTTTATTATAAATATGTGTTTAAGTTTGTAAAATTATCACTGCTTCCATCTATTAACTTTTTTCTCTATGTTTCCTATTACTAGCACACAATTTTCAACTACAAGATTCTGAAGAACAAAAAGAAGTCCTAAAATTTTCAGTGGTTCATTTGAGATATGTATGTTATCCTTAATGATTTCTGGCAATCCAGAATTCCCTAAAAATAAGCCTCTGGTTTTCTGAAAATTCAATGCAGCATTCAAAACCACTGCAATCTTCCTGAATTCAACCAGAAACTCACATATTTGGTTAAAATTCACAAAATACAAGATTACATCATCTGCATATGCTTGCAGATGCAATTGATGCTGTGGTACTTCACCAATGATTCCTGTCCACCTTGGTGAATTGACAAAAGGGATTGTAAGAGAGGGTCCAGGGAAAAAATATAGAGAAGGGGACTCAGGGAGCATCCTTGGTGAACACCAGTGTATAACTGTATACCCTTAACTGTTTTTCTTTTCACATAGGAGTACACCAAATGAAAATCATATAGTACTCTAATGAGTTTAAGGAATTGTGACGGAATTCCATAACTTTCTAATGCTGCAAAAAGGTGAGGGAGATGAACCCTGTCAAAGACTTTTTCAAAATCAGCAGAAATGAGACATCCATTCTTGCCTGTTAAGATTACATGTTCTGTAACATCTCTGAGTAACATAAGTGCTGATTGAATTCTTCTGCCTGGAGCCCCACAGAATTGATAAGGTGAGATAACCTGCTTAGCAAATTGCTTTAGTCTATTATTTAATATTTTAGTAAAGATTTTGCAATCAGAGTTTAAAAGGGTGCTAGATCTCCAATTTTTTATATTATGCCTGCCGCAGATGTATGAGCAAACAATCAGTAAAGGAAGGAATCATTGAATTGGTGTCCAAAAAAATTTGAAATAACAGATGCAAACATTTTACTAAATCTATCTGAAAACATTCATAAAACTTATTGGGAAGTCTGTCCAACTCCAGTGAAACATTAATCTTCAAATTTTGAATAACAATGTTTATTTCTTCAATAGAAATGGGTTCTATTAATTTTAAAACCCCATGTAGTGAAGATGGTAGATTAATGGCTTTGAAATAATCAGTGATTATTGACTGTAAAGTGGGTGACTGTGGCTCTAGTGTTTGATAATGTGTTCCAATTAGATCACCAATTTGGTCTACAGTATCTACTTTATTGCGATCTGAATCCATCAAAAAATCAATCATCGTAGATTCTTTCATGTCCTTACAGGCCTCAAAAGGATCTCCTATGGGAGATTTCTTTATGCAATTACTGAGTACAGCTTGCATAGTATTTGCTCTATCATATTGAAAGAGTTTCATGTTGGATCTAATGCAGTTTATTTGCTCCTTATAATCCAGCATAGAAGCATATGGAAGTGTGATAAGCCTTTGCAGCTGCTGCCGTAAAGACAGGTATTTTAAAAAAAATTTGTATTCTTCATAGTAATTCCATAGTGCTTAAACCATTTACTAAGATCTGATTTTGTATCCAACCACCATTCTCCTAAATTTGAATACAAAAATGCTACTGACAAACAGGCCTAAAGAATTTTTGTAATACTGTACTAACTTTAACTTGTGAATCATTTAAAACTAGGGTGTTCCATTTTCATCTCGATAGTTTAGGAAGTACAGTAACAGTGGGTTTAAATGAACAAATCAATAGCAAGTGATCCAAAAATTCTATAGGTCTGATGTGAAAGGAACTGTTCTGCATTGAAGGGGAAACCAGCATATAATCAATCATAGTGCAAAACTTTCCTCTCATATAAGCAACATTTTAACCTTGAGTAAGATGGTTAACTAACACAGCGGTTTTAATGATTGACTTTAATGCATGGGAGTCACAATAGATTTTCTTATTGAGTTGAAGGGATTTTATCAGGTTACAATTAAAATCCCCCCCAAAGAATCCTAGCTGATGTTACCAAGTACGGTTGAGCTGCATATATACAAGTAACTCTATCAGCTTTAGATTGGGGATTATAAATGTTAATAAATCTGTAATCCAGAGATCCCATTTCCCATCCAATATCAGAATCCAACCTGGTATAAGATTAATCAATTTAGAAAGTGAAAAATCAAAGGAGTTAAATAAAATACCAATCCCATCCACACTACCTGAACCAAATGACCAAAATGAAGGACCCAAGGGCCAATCTCTTTTAAATACTGACAGTTGTTCTATGGAATACATCCATGTCTCCTGTAAAAAATGAACTGCCATTTTTTCTTCATGAATATATAGGAATATGCCTGTCTTTTGACTGTATTCAATAAACTATGCATTTTGAGAGATCCCCATTTGAAATGCACTTAGTAATCCCTTTGTGTGATGCCATTATTTATTTTTTCTTTTTCTTTCCTGTATAACTCTCTATTGGTGGCACAACTGAGGACAAATTGGATTTTTGAGAATCTGAATCACCAAGATCCATTTCTGAGTCACCCCATGGGGTGAATAAGACTGCATATGAGTTACTAGACTCAAAAGAAATGGAAGGGGAAGGTGAGTTTGGGGGCAGGTTCCTAGAGGATCTCCTGTGAGGCAAAGGTGAGGGGAGAGGCAGTAACTACCAAGTCCTTATCAGTAGGTACTGGATCAATATAACATATAGGAGCTAAGACCATAAGATCAGTTGGTATGTTCTGAGGTGCGGCCTCCTCTGGTAGCTTTGTGTCAGAGGTTGAAGCCTCAATTGCTAAATGAGTAGGGAACGTAGGATTGGAGTGGGAAACAGGCTGGATGGGTTCTTTTCCCTTTTCTTGTGGTTGGGGGTGGGCACGGCAACCTGAGCCTGCTGTATCAAGAGATCAGGGCTGATACATGAAGTTTTATTCTTTGCAGCCCAAGGACATTCACTGAAAACATGCCCATATTCCTCACACAAATCACACTTGGTGTGGTTAGCACATTTCATAGAAACATGCCCAACTTCACCACAGTTATCTCACCTGGGTTGATCACAGACACTTGAAAGATGTGTCCTTGAGCCACATTTATAACATGACCTGGGCTGACCCCCATAGAAACAAACCCCCCTGTCCCTACCCAACAAGAAGGAATTAGGAACATGTTCTATTCCTGAATCTGTTTGCCTCAGTTTAACCTTGTATTTTCATCTGCCCGTCCAAAATTGCTCTGAATCCAAAATCGATTCAGGAGCACTCAGAACATCACCTTTTTGTGACAACCAGAAAATAATATCTTCTACATGGACCCCTTCATTCCTAAACATTGTGGTAACAAATTTTATGAAGGGTTTAGTCAAGGGAATAACCAGAAAGGGGGTCCATGCAGGAGAGAACTTCACCTGCCCATAACTTTCTCAAAAAAGATCTAGTGCATAAGGGGTTCTAAAACTAATGTCAAAATTGTCATCCCCTGAGATATTTATGAAAGAAAATACATCTTTCAATGTAAAATGCAAAGAATCTTTCAGTAGAGTTTTTCCCACATAATATCTGTCTGGCCTTTGCTCCAGGCCTCCTTTGTATCAAATGCGAACTGCATTTCATCTAGGAGCTGCATCCCATTTTGCTTTAGAAAACAGTTCAGGTATTAAGGGCTTCTGTTTTGGCAATTCCATGATATCATTGTCTGAAGAGACATCTTGCAGTTTTATGACAATCGGTGCCTTAAATTCAGTGTCAGGAGTAATCAGGTTCTCTAGGGGTGGTTTAACAAAGTCACGTACAGGCCTTGGTTCCCCTGACTTTTCATCCTTATGTAAGTCTCCTTTAATAATGTTAAGATTAGTTCCAGATTTCCATGTGGATGAATTTTGTGAAAAATTTAAGTCAGTATCCCAATCAGGATCTGGAATCCAAATAGCTGTGGGTGCTTGCTTCCATCCTGCCCCAACTAGAGCCTTTTATGGCGACCAGGGCCCGCAAGGCAGACTAGCTGCATTAATTTGTGGAACCAACGTCCAAATAGGAATTTTATCAGTAATAGGTTTATCTGCAGTCCTAGATTGTAGATTCAAGATCGATTTATTAAAGGAACAGTCATTAGCACCAGATTGAGAAGTAGCATTCTTTTGATAAGAAATTGAAGTAGGTACAGTACATCACCTAAAACCACAGTCGGCATTTTAAACACAAAACCAGCCTATCCTGCTTAGTGGTGCACATGGCTCTAAGGTGAAAATTTCTGCCACAACTGATGGAGGCATTTCAAATTTACTGTGCAAGGTAGTAGTACTGGAATTAGCAGAGGAAACATCACCCTTTCCATGAAAAATGTCAGACTATTGGCACACATTGGCTATAACGCATTCACTGCCAGCTTGTATAACAACAGTTTTGGTGTTTAAAGGGGATAACATGTTAGCTGAAACCGGAAATAACTCACTGCTCTCCGTTGGGATCTTTGATGATGCTGCATCATCTGCCGCACTGACAGGCCTGTTCTCACTAATGACGGAAATCAGCTGCACTCTGCCAAGCCTGTGCAGACTCATTTTCATTTGAAACACCAAGAGCTGGATGCTCTCCCTGCTTGCCAGGTACCTTAGCTTCAATTTTCACTTGCTGGTGTAAGCCCATCTCAGTTATTTCAGGAAGTGAACAAAAATCCTCCGTATTAAGAAATGCCTCGTGAAATTCATCCTCAGAATCAAACGCAACAGTTTTCTCTTGATCAGCCTCTAGCAGTATGTCAGCAGGAGAGGAGGCCAACACTCCCACCTTACAGACATCCTCACCCTCCTGCGTCTGACACCAAGTGGCCATCTTGCTGATGGTCAGAGGTTTCGCTACAGGAAAGTAGGGGAATTTACCCAATGTCCTGGCCAAATTTCCCTCATTCACTAAAAAAAAAAATCTGGTTCAATTTCAGTTGCTTACCATCTGTATCCCCCTTCTTCCCCCAGTCACCCCTGAAAAAGGGACTTCTAGGCCCAGTGGACTTACTGGGTCAACAAAATTCAATAAACAAACAAAAAGACTCCAGGAAGATAATGCACTTACCATAAAACAAGCAGATAAAGGAGAGTTGATGTTAATGAATACAGAGGACTATGTGAGTAAAATACAGCGGCGACTAAGTAACACTGAATTTTTGAAAAAGTAAGGGAGGATCCTACATGAGATTTTAAATTTCATATAGCTGAATTACTGACTGAAGCCCATGACAAAGGAGAAATAGATGGGAAGGATCTACTTCTGGTCGTCGACAAAAATCTTGTAAAATGACCAGACAGTGATTCCGGCACATCAACTGCATTTTGTGGTTGGCATGTGGTTCCACTTACAGGGACATGTTTCTTTGGGGGATTCACCCTTGAACCCCCCCACATGGGGGGGCTGCGCCTCTGCACCCACCCCACTATACATTCTCAACTCCAAGTAAGAGATGATTGAGGGGGTGCAAGACCCCAGAAAGACAGTGTCAGGTTCCAGTGCCAACACTACAGTGACGTGGCACTGCAGTCGTTCTAGTGTCAGTTGCTGTCGAAGTTTCACAGTCAGGGTAGTATACCGATGGGAAGACTAAAGATTTTTCTAACAGCTGAAACCCCTATAAGAGTTACATTCTATGTTCTCCCCAAAGTTCAGAAGACACTAGAAAATACATCTAGATGGCCTATAGTGAGCGGAATTGCCTCACTGACAGAACCCCTTTCCCAATTTTGTGATGCTTTCTTGAGACCACTTGTTGAGAGACTTCCCTCCTACATAAAATACACCAAAGAAGTTTTAAGTTTAATAAAGGATGTCACAATGGATGAAAATATGTACTTGATTACTATGGACATAGAATCATTATACTCAAACATACCCCACGAAGGAGTCCTGGATGCAGTAGCATTTTATTTAAATAAAGAAATAATAAAGGACAGATCTGCTACTGAATTGTTATTAAAAAATGTTAGAAATGGTTTTGAATACAATGCATTTGTGTTTGATAAAGGAATATATATCCAGATAAAAGGGACAGCTATGGGGGCAACATGCGCAACCTCTATAGCCGATATATATGTGGGACAAAGGGAAGAGGAGTTTCTCTTTAATTAAAGTAGAAATGAGCACTTACATAAAATAAGTCTATGGAAAAAAGATATATAGATAATGTGCTGGTTTTGTGGAAAGGGAAAAGATGATTTTCAGATGTTTGTAGAATTTCTACATAGTACTAATCCACATCTTAAGTTTACATACCGGATGAGTAATGAATCTATTCCCTATCTAGATCTTAAGGTAACACAAACACAAGAGGGCACTGTTGAGAGTGACATCTATTGTGAAAAAGTGGATGTCAACATGCTTTTGCTTGCATCAAGCTGCCATCCACACCATGTAACTAAGAGTATTCCCAGAAGGCAGTTTGTAAGAATAAGGCGGAACTGCACTACAGACAGAAACTTTGAACAAGGGGCTGAGGATTTAACTGAAAGACATAAACAGTGAGGCTACAGTACAGTGAAGGTTAGTGAAGCCAAGGAAGAAATGAGAAATATACCAAGGAAGAATCTATTAAGGAAGAGAGAAAGGAATGAGAGAAAAAATGATAGATTTAACATAATTACCACATATTCTGCACAAGCATTTGCTTTAGAAGACATAGTGAGGAAGAATTGGCACATTTTAGCAACATATATGGGTTTGGCAGATATAAGTAAAGAACCACCACAAATGTGTTGCTGGAGAGCCCCAGTACTGAAAGACCTGCTAGTACATAGCCATTTCCAAACTAAGAATTCCTCGACACGGCTGACTCAGAGCAGAGAATGCTTTCAGTGTAAATAATGTGTTTATTGCAGTCATGTAAAACAGCAAAGGAATTTGGTAGTTGCAATGCTGAGAAAATATAGTATGTGAAACAATGCATTACATGCACTACAGAAGGAGTTATTTATTTTGCAGAATGTTTGTGTTTAGCATTCTATGTTGGGAAAACAAGGAGAAACTTTAAGAAATGCCTGGGTGAGCATTTAAGGGCAATTGGAAAGAGAGATGAGAGCTATGCCATGGCAGCACATATTATAAAGGCACCTGGAAATGCTCATAATTTAAATTTATGGCCATAGATAGAGTGTGTCAGAACTCTAGGGGAAGAGATTATGAAAATTTGATGCTCACAAGAGAGAATGTTTGGATTTTAACCTTGAAGGCCCACAAAAAATCAGACCTCGATGAGTTTGAGCATCAGACCTTATTTGAAAAATATGCTGAATTAGGTTATTTGAGATATTTATGGAGCAAAAAATAGAATAATGAATGTATGAAGTGAAATAAAATATTTGTGAAAGTTTGTAATTTTTTCCCCTCTTTTCCTTACACTTATTCACCTCTTTTTCTCTTCCCCTCCCCCCAAAAAACTCCCCCATCTGTCTCCAGGTCTCACAGCTCCTTCTTCTTTGAGGGGTTTGAGAAGATAGAATTCTGTAATGAGAATTTTATATCTGGATAGTAATCTATGAGTTTTGAAGTTGGACAATAAAAACTATAGAGTAGTCGTAAAAGTGAATTTGAATTCATATTAAATATTTAATATTTAAGCATCCTCCCTAGAATGGTTGTAGGATGACTTAATCTGTATGTTTTAGTAGGACTTCATAAAGTAGAATGAGAGTGTAAATAGTGAGACTTGTTTATGCATAGTTATGTGTATACCCTTTTGGGTTCTCCCCTCCTTCCCCCTCCCCCTCCTTCTCCCTTTCCCTTTTCCTCCCATCTCATTTTCTTCTTATTAATCTTCTCTTGTCATATTTTGACTTAGATTTCGTATAGTTCTTTGCTAAATGTTTAAATTGCACTTTAATAGATACTTTATAGATATGGGCCCAGATATTCAAAAGGGTTAGCATGGCACAACAGTGTTGCACCATGCGCAATCCACTGATGCACCCCGGCATGATATTCAAAAGGGAAAAGTGCGAGGCACAAATCCTGATGCTCTGGAGCGCATCAGTAATGTATGTAGGTGCAGGTAGGGTGGTCGTGTCCATGCATACTCTGCACAGTCCGATATTCAGCCTGGGATGTGCAGAGCCATGCATGTGCAACCCCTACCTGCGCCCTTACAAAGTTGATCCCAAAAAAAAAGGAACAATGGATGGCCTCCCACAGGTGAGCTGCCTCATTGCGGGGTACAACATGGCAGCTGCCACCTGTGGGTGGCCACCCAAGCTCCAGCTGCACTTCTATTTTTTTTTTTAATTTAGTTGTTTAACCAGGTATAGCACACTAAGCTGAAAGCTTTTTTACAGGAGCGACCTGGGAGCACAAGGAGGTTAAGTGACTTGCTCAGGGTCACACAGTATGCAAGTGGAAGCTGTGGGATTCAAACCCAAGTCTGGTCTGCTGGATGCCACCAGATTTGCAGCTCAGAGCCTTAGACCACTGCGCTATACTGCCTCCTTCAAGTGGTGGCACTCACCCTCCCATGCTCGACCGTGGGCTGAGTAAATAAAAGATAAATCCTATATCACTTGTGGTCCAGTGGACTGCTGTCCACCCGATCATGGGCTTCAGTAAAAAATAGATCAATCCTATATCCTTGGTGATCCAGTGGACCGCTGCCCACCTGATCGCGGGATTACATATTAAACAATCAATGAATCCAATATCCCTGGTGGTCCAGTGGACCCGCACCCCCCCAGTCAGTGGGGTGGGCATCACCACCTGCTGCCCGCAGCCCACCGACTGACATATTAGTGGAGCTGTATGCCCTTGGTCACAGCGTGGGCCAATGAGCATACAGCCAACACAGCTCTCAGGTATGTAATGGATCTCATATCTGGATGTGTAGTACAGTATGGCTGCATGCCCATTGGCCCACGCTAGGGGACCAATGTGGGCTTACAGCCCTATCTACAGTGTCTGTCAGCAGGTGGCAGGGTGGCAGGCGGGTGGGGTGCTGCTGCCCACCACTTACAGGGGGGGAGTAGGGCAGTGGAGATCAGTGGGAGGGTCCACTGGACCACCAGGGATATGGGTTATCTCATTCTTAAACTGAAGCCCGCGATCAACCAGAAAGCGGTCCACTGGACCACCAGAGATATTGGATTCATCGATTGTTTAATATGTAATCTGGTGATTGGGCAGGAAGTGGTCCACTGGACCACCAGGGATATAGGATTTATCTATTTTCTACTGAAGCCCGCGATCAGGCAAAAAGCAGTCCACTGGACCACCAGGGATATAGGATTGATCTATTTTTTTCTGAAACCCACAATCGGGTGGACAGCGGTCCACTGGACTACCAGGGATATGAGGGCGTTTATTTCATTTTCTAATGCCCAAGATTGGGCTGTGGGGCACATTGCCACACTGCAGGGGGCATCGGTCCCCGACAGCTGCTGCCTGGCAGGCCGCCAGGTGTAAGTCATCGTGGATCGGCACACCTGCATGCAAATGGGGCCATAATGCATGCAAATGGCCCCATTTGCACCTTGTATACATTATGGCCCCATTTGCATGTCAATTTTTGAATATCGTGGTTGCTGCACCTTGCACAATGGAACTTGCACTAGCGCATCCCCATGCTCCACTCTGGCCACTGGCACTGGTGCAGTGCCACTGTGCCATGCGCACTGCAGGTGGCCAGGGTGAGGTATTCAATGCTGCTGAGCCATGGTGCAGCTCCGTTGAATATCACCCAGTCCACGCCCCTGAGCAGCCATGTTGCGCTCCGCCCAGGCTTGTGCCACAGCCTGGCTCAGTTTGAATATCTGGGCCCAGGTGTGTATACATATATATGTATTATTTATAAAAATAAATGTTTTAGAATGTGTTGTTTAAATTACATTGTGAATTGTGATTGTGGTATTTGAGAACTTCTATGTTTGAGGTTTGAAATAACCAATGAATATGGAAGGTGATGTATGATGATATGAAGTCACATGTTTAAAGGTCGGTTATTTAAATGGGATAGTGGTGTTTGTCTTTAGCTTTTGATAAAGGACTACTGTGAGTCTAATACACATCAAGCAAGAGAGATGGCTCTGTAAGAATTAATAAAGAGTATGATTCTAATTTAAAATTAAGATGCCTGGTGTCCCTGTATAGGGGTTTGGTGTGTGCATGAACCTTCTGGAACTGTTACTTGTTTTTGTTCGGTGCACCACCATCCTAGTGCAAACTCTCAAGTAGAACAGCAGAGGAGGAGGCTAGCACCTCTGCCTCTGTAACACATGTCCTTCCTCCTGGACCCACTGAAACAGCCATCTTGGATGATGGCCAAGCATTCCCCCTACTGACGAGTTGGGGAATTTCCCCGGTGCCCTGGCCAAATTTCCCCCTATTCACTAAAAATACCACCAACAGCTTGATCTAGTTCAAAGTCAGTTGGCATTTATCTGTACCCCTTCCCTGGGCTGTGCCTGAAAATAGGCAGAATTTGTCTATCGCACTTACCTGGTCAACAAAAACAAAATCAATAAATAAATAAATAGAATATTTAATGGTTGAGTAGGGTGTTTAATGTTAAACCCCAATTTTTGCACTTTAATAACTTAATAACTGTTCAATGGATTTATGCCACATTTTGCAAGTGTGATCTCATGGAGTAGATCTCTTGTTCAGTCAAGATTTGTTTTGGTCGGATGTGGTGATTCTGAGATCCCAATTGCAAAAAAGTGATGGGGGTGCACTTTTTCTTTTGTCATCCTTTAGCACCCAGATTGTTTGGAATTTTGGTCTGAAATTTTCAGGGTAGAAAGGCTGTGACTCACAGTATTGCCTTTCGTTGGTTTGGTGAAAAAATATACTCTTAGAAGATAAGTGTGAAATTTTACTAAAAATGTGTTACTTTTTAATATAGTAGTTAGTGCAGTGAGGGAAAACACAGTGTGTGTTAAATTTCACACATGTAGTGTGTTAAATTAATTTTACACAGTGGTGTGTAAATTGTTCCGCATACAAATGTATAGCTTTTAGCACACCTTGGTAGTAAAATGTCTGTGTGGTGTATTGAATTTTTAACTCATTTATGTGTTTAAATATGCATAGTGAATGTTCTTTGAACATATAAGTGTGTTGAAATTTAAGTGTAATGTGTCAAACATCAAGACAGTGTTTTGTAGTTGTTGCACACTTTATGAACAAATCTGCAAAGGAGTGTGTTCACGTTTCACACACTAATGTGTTATATAATGCAGACAAATTGAATGAAACACACCATTGCACATATCACTATAATGCAAAGCATCATGGGAAGCATATGCAAATCCCCATGAAGGAATTTGGACTGGCTCAACTTTAAGCAGAATTGCACAGTGCTGAAAGACCTCACAATGCAACCAGTAAAGGCTTAGGACAGAAGACAAAGACATGCTTCATCCTTGTTAGAACTCATCAGTGTACCATATCTGTATCTCAGCCCAGAGGCAGGAAGACAGCTAGCCTTAGGAAGGTCTTACTTGTTTCAGTCATAGGGAGTTAGAAGTATGGAAGAGAAGAACTAAAAAAAGTAAATTAGGGAGGCAGTATAGCACAGTGGTTTAAGGCTCTGAGCTGCAAATCTGGTTACATCCAGCAGACCAGACCTGGGTTTGAATCCTACAGTTTCCACTTGCATACTGTGTGACCCTGAGCAAGTCACTTAACTTCCCTGTGTTCCCAGGTCACTCCTGTAAAAAAGCTTACAGCTTAGTGTGCTACTCCTGGTTAAACAACTAAATAAAAATAAAAAATAAGAACCCCAGAGCAAATACCCTGAGGCAGGGGTTATTCTGGAAGAGAATTAGCCATACAGTCAAATTTTAGAGGAGAAAAAAACACACAGTTGCACATAACCCAATAATGGAAATCCCCATGAAGGAATTTGAACTGGCTCAGATTGAAGCAGAATTGTACAATGCCAAAACACCACACAATGCAACCAGCAAAGACTCTGAATAGAAGACACATGTTTCATCTTTGTTAGAATTCAACAGTGTGCCATCCCATCCTAAAGGCCAGGAGCCAGTTAGTCTCAGGAAAGTCTTACTTGTTTGGGTCATGGGGAGCCCATAGTGGCAAGGAGAAGAACTACAAAACATAAGAATCCCAGAGCAAATTAATTGAGGTAAGGGTTACCCTGGAAAGGTATTGGCCATACAGCCAAATCTTAAAGAAAAAACACAATTGCACATACTCCAATAATGCAAGGCATTGTGGGAAGCATATGCAAATCCAAATAAGGGAATTTGGACTGGCTCGACTTCAAGCAGAAATGCACAGCACTGAAAGGCTTTACAATGCAATCAGCAAAGGCTGAGAACAGCAGACACAAGTTTTCTCCTTGTTATGAATTAATGTGTGTTTTCAAGGTTTCAAGTGTGTTTTAGCACACTAGTGTTCAGAATTATTGGCTAAATATGAACATACATCTGTGGGGGAGAGCTTTAAAGAATATTCTGCAGTAAAACTGGTTGACTATTATAAGCCCACATATTTTCCTTCTTTGGATCCCAGTTTGACTGCTTGATTTACATCTCACAAAACCATGTGGATGTTAATATTTCAGTGATTCACACATGAGCTTGTAGTAGAGTTTTTTTTTTCTTTTATGAAAATTTAAAAATAATCTAACCTCAAATGAATACTGCTGTTTGTAGGAATTTATGTGTGCTCCTTAACTTGGATAGAGAATTGTGCACTAAGGTTGTTTGTTTTCAGAATGTTTAAGTTTTCTAAACAGATAGCACTATATAATTTATGTGAACAGTTGATCAGCATCCCTTTGCATGACTGATGTAGTGCACTTGGACAATAGTTGGGAAATTATACAGTTTTAAAACATCTAACAAAACATGGTAAGAAGTCTTCACATGGTGCAGCCTTTCCCATTTGTGGGCAAAAAATTAAATGTTTCTCAATAGAGAGTTCAAGGGACTATATAAGAGACTACTAGCAAAAGGTTTGAGAGAGAGCACTGCAAAGCTGAGCAGTTCTGTCTGCCCATACCTCACAGGAAGAATCTCTTACACTAAAAGACACTGTTCAGATGCCCTGTTGTCTTATAAATCACTTCAATTTACTATATCTCAAGTGCTTTAAGTATGAACTTTTTTTTTTTGGTTAATTGTTATTATGCCATGCTCTCCCCAGGCACTAATGTGGACTGCTCCCTCCTAGAGCTCATGTATGAGAGCACACTACTGTATAGGTACAGTGGCTCTGCAAACACTGGTTGAAGTCACTTGGTGATTCATATTGGGTACATATATGGCCCCTAACACTGTACTGCTACAAATGCACTGTGGTTAGTTAAGAAGTAACACAGTGAAATGTGTGTGGGCATTAAAGCAATCAATTTCGTAAATATGATACATTTGTGAGTTAATGTTACACACTGTGTTAAACAGTGATTTTCACACATACAGTGTAAAACCAAATAACTCTTCATATTTTACAGTGTATTAATCCATTCCAGAGTTATAAATCTTTAAAATTTTCGGTTCTGAGCATGTTTAATAAGCATTTCAGGATAGATGTTTGGAGCAAAAAAATAATTTGGCCATATGAATTAAGATTCTGTTTCATGTAGAAGCTAATCCTTTCTCTTATGAAAAAAATCCTGATTCACATGGCAACATCTTGTTTTCTGTTTTTTTTCTCCAATAAAAAAATTCAAAGCCCACAAAAATGACATGCTGCAGAGTAGGGGTCTGTGAGTAACTAATATTAAATACCGAATACCACGAATAATACAGTATTCGGTATTCGGGAGCTGAATACCGAATGGCGTAGCTATTTGGTGATATTCAGTATTCGGCATTCCCCTGGGATTTCAAGATCTTGCAGGACTTGCTGGACAATCATTGAGTGATTGCCAAAACCAGATGATGTGACACTTCTATATTGCTGCGTAGTGGAAATATCATAGTGGAGAGTTGAGAAAGCTCTGAGTCTGCAGAGATTAGGAGTTATAAAAAACTAATATTTTCATCACAAAACCTTTATTTGTTTTGTTCTGTACCATGTGTTTTTAATGTCTAGTACAAGTGGGGACACTGGGAGATTTTTTTCATTGATAAATTATCTGAAGTAGCGATTTTTTTGCTAGGAGCTGCAGAAACAAGTATACCTTAATTTCAGGGGCCTCTCGTAGTGGAGGAGAAATCATAGTGGAGAAAGCTTCGAGTCAGCAGAGATTAGAAGTTATAAAAAACTGATATTTTCATCACAAAACCTTTATTTGTTTATTCTGTATGATTGTGGCTTTAATGCCTAATACTAGTGGGAGCATTGGAAGACTTTTTTTCATGGATAAATCGTCTGATGTGATTTCTTTTGCTAGGAGCTGCAGAGAGAAACTAGTATACCTTCATTTCAGGGGCCTCTGTGCTGTGCTCTGGAAGTGAAGGAGTAGTTTTCCTTTTTTTTTCCTTAGTGCCTGCCTGCCTGATAATGGTGTGAGGCTTTTGTGCCGCTTGCAATAATTAAAATTTTTTCTGTGCAAAAATAAAGCAGTACTGCTGCTTGCAACCATTTTTTGTACTGAAATACAGCAGAACTTTTGTGCATTTACAAATAAAAAAAATAAATTGCAGTAGTTCTGCTATAGAAATATCTGTATAAGAAATATTTGTGGTCTTATCTGAGTTTGGGCTGGGGTTTCACAAAGGTCAGTAGCCACCAGCAGTCTCAGAGGGCAGTTGGCTGACTGCACTCCCACTGCGGAGGGGTTGTGGGATGACAGATGGACCAGACACAGAATGTCAGGTCCAACACATCATCTCTATGTGATGATTATTTAAAACACAGGGAATAATCGTAAGCGATGGCATATCCCTTCTTCAATACATCAGTTTGCAGAAAAAGACTATGCATGTCCTTCCTCTGCACTTTGTCAGCACCTACTGATCTACTGATCTGTCTCTTCAGTGGAAATTAATTAATTCCCTATGTTGGTCTTGTGTGTTTGGGTGATGGGGAGCTCAAGAAAGAAAACTTCCAAACAAGCTAAAGACAAAGAACCTCAGTGCAGAAGCACTGAAGCAAGGATTACCCCAAAGGACATTGGCAATAAAGCCAAGTTTCAATGAAGCACAACATCACACATACCCCCATAGTGCAAAACATCATGGGATGTATATGCAAATCACCATGAAATTTTAGGCTGGTTCAGCTTAAAGCAGCAATGCATGGTGCCAAAGGGCCTCACAAACAATCTGTAATTTACATGCATTTTAAATAAGACAGTGGGGAGGTTTCTGATATCTCTACCTTGGTAACGTAATTTTTAATAATACAGTCCTCTAGTAACTTTTTACCTTTATCAAAAACACCTAGTGCTGTGGTATTTTCAACATTTACAGGTTTCATACACATCAGGCATATACATCAAGGTATTGTATGACATAGTGCTGTTGCATACTAAATCCAAAACCTAGGAACACAGCCTGTTGTTTTACATCAGCTCAAAGCTCATCACAATATCCTCTCAGTATGAAGACCTGAGAGGGAAAAGGAAAATTAATGAGGACACTTTTTTTTTAATTCTGTTTTTGCCACTGACCTGCTGGTACTCTTTCCAGAGGGTCACTTGGCTCTGTGCCTGCATCCTACCCACCTGAAGTCCTCCACTCTACTCCTCCATGTCAGGCTCTCTCAAACCTTACCCAGCCACTCAACCCCTTGGCTCTGAGTCCCCTGAGGTGGGACCACTTTGCTTCTTCTCAGTGCTCTATCTATAATCTAGCAGAGCAGCCAAACAGGGAGAACAGCCAGATGAGCAAGCAGAGAGACACGACATTGGGTGTGGTTGGTCGGCCCCTGTACCCTCCTTTGACTACCCAGGAGGCAGGGTATTTTTCTTATGTTGCATCCCCTGGTGTAGCATGCAATGGCATCAGCATGGGACCGCCACAGACAGCCTGCATCACCAGTCACCCACAGCTTGTTCCTTGCTACTGGGTGATGCCCCCAGCCTTCACCAGGTGCCACCACTGAGAGAAGAAATCCCCAGGGCCCACCCCAGGAGAAGAGAACAGTTCTCCTGATGCTTGATCTTCTCCTCCCCCTGCCATCCCCTGGCAGCCCAGGCTTGTTCCCAAAACCCAGGTTGCCAGTGTGGCATGAGTTGTGGCATCCAGCACCTCAACCCTCAGCACCACCAGGCCGGCTAAAGATTACACTATGGCATAGTCAAGAAAGGGGAGGAGGCACCCATAGGTGGCCAATCTTATGGACTAGAAATTGAAAAGGATAAATTAGGCTAAGAAATAGAAGAAATGTTGCAACAGATTTAAGAAAAGGTCGATCCTCAAGAGTGATAGGGTCTCCCTGTCACATATCCCCCACCTTAAGAGGGAAGCAGTTGTTTCAGACTGCTTACCACCTTCCAGGAAGAGATGGAGCTTCCATCCATCCATCTTCAGAAGCTCCATCTCAGGGTCCCTATTAACGATAAATATTCCATCATAAACATAGTGGATATCATCATTCTTTACCCTGAAGTGTTAACCCATTTCTCAACAGAGACTAATGGTACCTTACCTGCATTATCTCCTTTAATGGAATGTCCATCATATTTCATTTACATCAATTCCTGCACTATATCTAGACATGAAATCAGCATTTACATATTTTGTCCCTGCTTGTGGGACACAGTAAATCGATAGGACTAAAGAGCTAAGTACCACCGCATTATTCAAGGATTTTTTTTCTCTCATTTGGTGCAACCAGCAAAGGGAGTTATTATCAGTTACAACCTTAAATTCAGCTCTCCACAAGTAATATTCAGAGACTCAATAGTCCACTTCAGAGCTAAGCATTCTTTCTCTATGGTAGCATATCTTCTCTCCCTTTCATGTAGCGTCCTCCTGATATACATGATTGGATGTTCTTCCCCATCTATTTTCTGAGATAAGACTGCCCCAATACCATTCACTGATACATCGGTGTGGACCTCAAACACTTGGTTGAAGTCACAGTTTTTCAATACAGGAGCAGTACATAGAATGGCCTTGATATTTGTAAAAGCCTCATCAAAAATAGAGGTCCACTGAACCTTATTCCGGCAACTCATTTTAGTGACCTATGGGGTCATAATGTCGTACGCTTAATAGCGTGCGTCATTATGCGTGAACCCCAGACCTGTGCCCTCTCCGTGTTGGACCCCCCGGAGTTAGAATCCTAAGTGGGGGCTGAAGTTTTGTACCTCCAGTAATGGGGGTATGGGGAAGAGCCCCCACAGATCAAAATAAACAACAAACTGTTAACACACTAAGTCGACGGCATTCTGCCATGGGTATTTTGACCTTGCCTTTTAGTGAGATCAGTCAAGACTGCCAATGGCTGAAAAATTAGGAATAAATCTCCAATAATAACCAGCCAGGCCTAGGAAAGATCTCACAAGCTTTTATGTGGTAGATATTGGGCTGTTTGCTACTGCTGTAACTTTCTCTACCTCGGGTTTTACTTGTCCATTGCCCAAAATGAACCCTAGGTATCTTGTTTCTGTCTTCGCTAGGGCACACTTAGCGGGGATAATGGTCACTCCTGCCTCCTTTATTGCTTGCAATATCTGGGATAAGTGTCTGACATGGGATTCCCAGTCAGGGCTGAATATGACCACATCATCCAAATAAGTCGCACAGTACTCAGTGTGTGGTCTTAGTATGTGGTACATAAAACACTGAAAAGTGGATGGGGTCCCATGCAGTGTGAATGGCATTGTGGCAAACTGGTATAAACTGATTGGGGTGCTAAATGAGGTTTTATCTTGTAAATCAGCTGACAAGGGGATTTGCCAATATCCCTTCATAAGGTCAAGGGTGGAGATATACTGTGCATTGCCTAGCCTGTCAATGATCACAGGTATCATAGGTATCCAGAGTAGAGAAGACTGACGTCCATATACTCACCATTTATTTATTCTCCTCACCTATAATATCAATAACCCTTTATGTTACTGGAAATTAAGTATCTGTCCAATCTATTCTAAAATTCCACCGTTGTCTTGTTTAAATTCCACAGTTGTCTTGCTTATTACTACTTCCACAGGTAGGCCTTTCCAAATTCTTTGTACTCTTACTGAGAACCAGTTCTTCCTTTCATTAGTTCGGTATCCCTTGCCTGTGGTTTGCAGGTGGTGTCCTCTCATGCTGTAATTATGTATTTTGACTTTGAGGCCCAGCTGATTCCAAAGTGATGTATCAGACAATGCCCTGAAGACTAAACACATGTCCCCTCTTAATCTTCTGTACTCCAATGAGTACATCCCCAGCTTCGTCAGTCTGTCCCCATATTCTAGTTCTCTGATGTTTCTGACCATTTTTGTTGCCCTCCTCTGGACCCTTTTAAGTGCCTTTATTTCAGTCTTACCCCCTGGAACTCAGAACTGGGCACAATATTCCATGTGGGGCCTAACCAGAGAGCTACACAAGGGCACCACAACCTACCTGTCTCTGCTGCTGATGTGTCTCCTAATACAGTTAAGTATGCCTCTAATCTTTTTACTGACTAAGTTGCTATGCAATTTAAAGCTTAAGCCATTTGTTATTCTGACTCCCAAGTCCCTTTCATTCTTTACTTCCCTCAGGGTTTTGCCATTCAGTTGGTATGTAAACTTGTAATTACTGGTCCCAAAGTGCATCACACAGCACTTATCAGCGTTAAATGATAGTTTATGAGTTTTTGCCCAACCATCTACATCTCTTAAGGCCAATTGAAGTGTGTCCCTGTCTAGGGTATTTTCCACTATGTAGCCTAGTCTAGTGTCATCTGCAAATTTGGGATACCCAGGCTTCATTACTGGGCTTCATAGTGGAAATATATATATATATTGAACAAACAGAGACCTGATGCAGAACCCTGTGGGACCCCACTTGTCACATCTGTCCAGTCAGAATATGCTCCCTGGATGCACACTCTTTGCTTCCTATTGGATAGCCACGATGTTAGCCACTTGGTAATGTTACCCTCTATGTTATAGTCAATTAATGTGTCAACCAGTTCACCATGTGAGACTTTGTCAAATGCCTTGGAGAGGTCTAGGAAAATGATATCCAGTGATTTCCCTTCATCCAGAGCACTGTTGACCCTATTGTAAAACTCCAGAAGATTAGTTTGGCAAGATCAACATTTTATGAAGCCATGCTGTGTATGGTCAATGTTTTGTTTTGACTGCAGAGCTAACACAATGTGGTTCTTGATAATTCCCTCCAGTATTTTGCCCAGAACAGCTGTCAAACTAATGGGCCTGTAGTTAGCTACCTCATGCCTTGACCCTTTCTTGTGGATAGGCACTACCTCTGCCTGCCTCCATACTTTTACCACTTTGCCTGTTCCTAAGGATCTATTAAATATGGTATCACATCAATTCAGTGCAAACATTACAGTGTAAACAACTCAGCACATCAAAGTGAGCTAAAAGCATTACCGCTAACAGTATAATACAGCGCACAACAATTTTATCACATAGAGCTGCAGCATACCTCATGTTTACATGGATCAGCTTGTCTCTGGGTTAGTGCAATGGAGAGGACACATTATATGAAAATTGCACTTACTTCGAACAGGAATGAAGAGAGGGGTTTGCTGTAGCAGTTCCTTCATATTGTAACGAGATTAGGGAACAGTTATATTGTAAGGCAGCTCTAGTCATAGTCTGGGATGAATGATAGCTTGTCTCAATCATTTCTGCAATTATAGAGAGATTTTTTTAGTTGTGTATAAATATTTGATAAATTGAATCTGTCTTTTTTTTTCTGCTCGTTTACTGTCAGGCATGTGTTGTTTTTGTTTCTGCTCAGATTTCCAGTCTGAGCCCTTCACACTTTGCAAACAGGAAACCCAATCTAATTAGTTACCTATTTTCCTGAACCTTCTCAGTTTTAAAAACTGTTAGTGAGCCAAGGACAGTTATGCTGGCCAATTGTCCTCATGCACCCAATGCATCAGTCTCACTGTACTTGCTCCCCTCTCCACAGTGGCAACTGCCCTTGACCTGACAATAGAAAGTGGTTCAGGGAGGGGAAGGGTTGGCTCCGTTCCAGACTTACCTACACACAGATCCAGTGGTTCCCGACCTTCAGCACAATCCCAAATTAATCCCTGACATGGCTCTCCCACTGCAGCTCTACATGTGAAAAGCACAACCGCTACACCAAAACTGCTACAGCTGCAGTGGGAGAACTCTGACATCACGGCATTAATCACTGTGTACAATGTCCCTTGTGGCTCCTGATCTCTTCAAATACATAAACTGTGGCAGCTATAATTTGGGGTTAGGCTTCCTCCCACTCTCAGTCCCTGTTGATGTGTATGATACTGATCACGAGTGAACCTGCTGAGAATGGCAGGCAATCAGGACCTATTAGGGAATGAGTGAGGGAGCTAGAAAAAGCCCATGCTACACTACAATTCAAGTGTTGTTTTGAGCTGAAAACAGTAGTGCTGAATAATGCACACAATGAAAGTGATTGCGCTAAAAGTCCACACTGTAAATAACTGCACTTAAAAGTTTTGCAAGCAATTGACATGGAACCATTAAATATGGCTGTGAGTGGACCAGAAATCTCATGTGCGAGTTCCTTAATCACCCAAGGATGCAAACCATCGGGCCCCTGTGCTTTATTTGGGTCAATTTTTAATAATCTTTCTTTAACATTTTGGAGGTCTACAATAGGACGAGAGTCTTCCAGATCTGAGATCTGATTTTTTAAACTCCTAGTTTTATCATTGAATACTGTAGTGAAGCATGTGTTAAAATCCTCAGCCATTATGCTGTCCTCAGTGACAGTTGTGCCATCTGCCTATTTTAATGGTCCGATTGAATTTGCTCCTTCTCTCTTGTTATTTATGAATGAGAAAAAGGATTTCTAGTTATCCTTTACTCTGTTTGACAATTTGAGTTCATGATTTTGTTTGGCTTTTAAAATCTTTCTTTTTGAAATTTTTAATGTTAGATGGTATAAATCCCAGCTAGTCTGGTGCCTGCTTTTCTTGGCCCTTGCGTAAGCCTTATTTTTTTTATTTATGCTATTTTTAACTGAGGCTGTCATCCATATTGGTGAAGTTTTTGGTTTATTATATTTTTCCCTGCAGGGAACATACTTCTTAAGGAAGTGACCATGTTTTCAAACATATCCCACATTTGTTCCAGATTTTGATCTCTGAAGTCCACCTCCCATTCCTATTTTTCCAGGTCTTTCTGCATACTGCAGAAGTCAGCCATTGAATAATTGTAAATCATGGTGTTCCCTTTTGTTTTTCCCATCTCTCTTGATAGTGAAAAATAGATGATGTTATGATCATTTGTTCCTAGTGGAGCTAATACTGTGCACCCAAAAACAGTTTCACTCATGTTGCTTAGTACTAAGTCCAGGATGTGGTTTCCCCCTTGTATACTCATCTACATATTGTTGTAGCCCAGTTTCATTAAAGATTTTCAAGTATCGCGATTCGGTAGCTGTCTTAGCCCTGTTTTTAACCCAGTCAACACCTGGTAGATTTAAGTCTCCCAGAAGTAAACAGTTGTTGCCTGACAGGAGAGAGTTCAGATTACTTATGAGCACTGTATCTTCAGCATGTGTATAGGATGGTGATCTATATATAACCCTGATGTCAATTTTGGGCCCTTTCTTAGGAGTTTTATCCATACTAGTTCTGAGTCACCCCAGTCAGTAGTGTCGACCTGTTCAGATGTGATTTTGTTAGTTATATATAGGGCAATGCCCCCTCCCTTGGTCTCAGGTCTACTTCTAGAATATAATGTATATCCTGGGATTTGCTTGTCCCATGTGTCATCCCCATTCCACCATGTTTTGGTGATATCACATATGTGTACATCATTTAAATCCAAGGTGTGTCTAAGTTCATCAATTTTGTGAGCCAAACTCCTAGCACTGAGTGACAGGCAAGTCCATGTTTTGATATCCATGCTAATAATAGCTTGGTCCATTTTGGGGTGTCCTAGGATCTGTGCTAATGGTCTGACTGCATCCACTCTTGATTGTAGTTTAAATGATTATCCATAGCAACCTTAAGTCTATGTGCCAAGATTCGTTTCCCCATCTAATTGAGGTGTAGACCATCAGGGGCAAAATGATGTATACCCTGGAAATGTTCCCCATGTGTGATATAAGTATACCCTTCCCTGTAGCACCACCTCTTTAACCATCCATTTAGCTGGTAAATATCCCTGTTTCTGCTTGCAGTAGCTCTGGGGACAGGAAGTATTTCTGAAATTATAATGTCACATCCTTTTTCCTTTAGTGCAGCTCCCACATGCTCAAAGTCTCTCTGTATATCTAACAGATCTCTCTTCACTGTGTCATTTACTCCCACATGCAAGATTGTAACTGGTTTGCTTGTGTTTTATAGTAATCCTGGGAGGAGTTTCCTGACTTCTCCTATCCTTGCCCCAGGGAGGACACTAACCATTGTGTGTTCATTGTGGTGTTTACATAGTGCTTGATCTGTGTATCTCAGAATAGAGTCACCTATCACCAAGGCGTCATGGGTTTCTGGGTGTATTGGTGTCTCATGTTTAGTCTCCCCTTGGTCTGCAGCCTACTTGTATTGGCTGGCTGTGTGGGTGACTCTTGCTCACTAGGTTTCTTTGTATGGGAGTTTGCACTAAGGTCAGCAAGAGCTTGAAAGCTACAGTATGCTGGGTATGTAGATATCCTGTGCCCCCAATGTTCCTACTCCCTTTTTTTGGTGCTTTTTTTACCATGCAACAATCTTCCTCATCATTATCTTGGCCATGCACCCTAAGCCCTTCTTGTTTTGGGATACTTCCATCAGGTACAGTAAGTTGTAGGGGTGTATGAACAAGATTAGTATTCTCAGCTGCTGTATCTATAAACTGTTCTAGTATAGTGATTTATTTTTGTAGTTGTAGCCTAGATTGCAATATAGTAATCTCCTCCCTTAGAATGTCTATTAAGATGCATTTGTTGCAAATATAGTGCTCCTCCTGATCCCCACATGAGAACATCTTACATGTCTGACATTGGTTTGAAATAGCTCAATGCTCTTACGTATCCATGATGCTATTATTTAAGCAGGTTACCTTACCTGCAGCCTAGATCTTACTGTACTGTCCCAGTTCCCCAGGCTTCCACAGCTGACACATGCCAAAGCGTGTGTCTCTGTGCGTGGCGACACGTGCCCTGCCCGCACTCATCCTGCTCACAGCAGGACTGAGATTTCAAGGTTTACTGACCCCGAAGTAGCTATGTGGGTTCATGGGTCCTTTGCAACCAAAGTTGCAATTTTAAAGTTTTATTTTCACTGTGCATCATCTACTCATATGTAGGTGAGGCACGGGATATTCAAATGTAGCCCCAAACAGTTAAAAAACAGAAATATAGTGGTTTTGTAGTTTGGCCCTGCACCTCTGAACTAACTCCACTCTCTTCCTACTTTCTGTTTCTTTCAGGGAGTAGGGATCCAGTATAAAACAGTTTTTTAAAACAGATAAATGCACAGTTTTCACTCAATAAAGGTTCCCGCAACAGTCCCCGATAGGAGAACTGCTAAAAGTTGCTTTCAATAAGTCTACTTGCCCGCTATTATCAGGGCTGAGCTTTCAAGGTTTACTGACCCGGAAGTAGCTATGGGGGGGGAGGGGTCACTGGTCCTTTGCAAACAAAGTTGCAATTTTAAAGTTTTATTTTCACTGTGCGTCATCTACTCATATGTAGGTAAGGCACAGGATGTTCAAATGTAGCCCCAAACAGTTTAAAGACAGTAATATAGTGGTTTTGTAGTTCAGCCTTGCACCTCTGAACTGCCACCACTCTCTTCCTACTTCTTGTTTCTTTCAGGGAGTAGGGCTCCAGTATAAAACTGCTTTAAAACAGATAAATGCACAGTTTTCACACAATAAAGGTTCCCGCTATAGTCCCGATAGGAGAGCTGCTCCTAAGCTGTTTTCAATAAGTCTACTCACCCACTCACAGCAGGGCCGAGCTTTCAAGGTTTATTGACCAGAAAGTAGCTATGGGGGGGTCATGGGTCCCTCGCAACCCAAGTTGCAATTTTAAAATGTTATTTTCACTGTGCGCTATATACTCATACGCAGGTAAGGCAAAGGATGTTCAAATGTAGCCCCAAACAGATAGATGTCATCTATCTGGGGCATTGGATAGCCATTGGGGCATTGGATAGCCATCAAATAGTGACACATTGTTAAGCTTCCTAAAATCTAGGCATAGACGTATACCACCCTCTTTCTTGTCCACTATGACCATGGGTGAAGACCATGCACTCTTTGAGGGCACAATTATGCCTAACTGCTCCATTTTTTTGACTTCCTAAATCAACGGATCCCTCACCTTCATGGGAAATCTATAGGGCTTTTGGTGTATGGGCTTGTTTTGTGTGGCAGTTATGGTTTGCACAATTCCATTGGCTCTCCCCAGTATGTTTGTGAATATGGGCTCAAATACTTTTAATACCCCCTGCAAATCTTTCTGTTGCTGAGACTCCAATTCAGGGTTTATCTGGATCTCCCCCAACTGTCCTGACTACTCTAGTCTTTTATAGGCAACCTCCAGCTCTGACTTCCTAACTTCAGTATGGATATAAAGGGAGGAGTTAGGTTTCTCACACCATTTCCTAAGGAAGTTCACATGGTAAATTTTCAGGGAGGTCTCTTTCTTGGCATGCTAAGCTCATAATTCACTGTTCCTGTTTGCATTAAAATGGTGAAGGTACCCTGCCATTTCATGAGTAGTTTGTTCTCTGTGGAGGAAAGAAGAAACAGCAGTTTGTCCCCTGACTGAAATGTTTTAGTCTTCAAACCCTGCGTGTATCTTTCTTTCTTCAAGTCTTGTTTCTGCTCTAAGCTGTGGTGTACCAAGCTGATATACCTCACCAGGTATCTGAGTAACTGAGTCATGTATTCTATGACATTAAGATGTCCCATCTCCTTCAATTTTTCATAGTGTTCTTTAATCACATCCAGTGGCCCCCTTGTGTTCCTCCCATACAGTAATGAGAAAGGAGAGAAACCAGTGGATGCTTGAGGGATTTCTCTGTAAGCAAAGAGTAAACAGGGGAGGTACCTATCCCAATCTCTACCCTCTTCTTTTACATACTTCCTCAACATTCTCTTTAATGTCTGATTGAACCTCTCTGCAAGGCCATCAGTCTGTGGGATGTGGTATGGGGAAGTATGCACTGCTACCACACCCAGCAGACAGTACAATTCTTTTAGCAGGTGTGCCTTAAAATTACTTCCCTGATCAGTATTTCCTGGGGGATTCCCATGTGACTAAATACCTCTGTTAGCTCCTCTGCTATCCCTGGGGCAGTGACAGTTCTCATGAGGATAGCTTTTGGGTAGCATAATCACATATGACCAATACAAATATATTACCCTTGGAGCTCTTTTCCTGGGGGCCAACCACATCCATGGCTATCCTGTCAAAGGGGTTAGTCACAATGGGGATGGGTTGTAGTGGTACTCTATCCCTTTTTCATGCCTGAACTACTTTTTGACACTCAGCACATGCTTTATAATACTCAGTTATGTTCTTGTGACCCCAAATCCTCCGAAAATTACCATCCAATATCCATCCTCCCTCATCTCAGTAAACTACTCGAAAGAGCAGTCCACGATCAGCTCACTGAGTACATAGGCAAATACACCCTCCTATGCAACCAACAGCATGGCTTTTGCAAAAATCATTCCACTGCCACTGCCCTCGCCCTTCTGACTGACCACATCCTCTCTAACATGGATAATGGTAAAGCCACCAGGGCTGTCTTCGTTGACCTGTCAAAGGCTTTTGACATGGTTAATCATGTTCTCCTTACCTCCAAGCTTAGCCTCCTTGGTTGTTCTCTGAAAGTCACAAGCTGGTTCACTAACTACCTTACTGATCACTCACAATTCGTGTGTATTGGTCAAATCTGCTCCCCCACCCTGCCTGTCTCTGTCAGGGTCCCTCAAGGCTCAGTCCTGGGTCCCCTCCTTTTCTCCTTATTTGTTAATGCGCTTCCCTTTGACTGCCTCAACTGTCACTCTCTTCCATATGCCGATGACCTTTCCTCTTCCACAGTGACAAATCCATGGCCGCAATCTCCTCAGTTCTCTTGCACAACTATGCTGTGGCCCATAGCTGGTTCTCAAAAAACCTTCTCTTAGTAAATGCCAAAAAAAACTAAATCCATGCTGTTCGGATCTAAGCCCTTTCTGGTCAGAACTAAAAACCATGTCCCCTTATGCATTCTCACCCCAGACGGCCCAGCATTGGAGGATGTCAACACCTACAAATACTTAGGAGTACTGCTCGACCCCTCCCTCACCTTCACAAAGCATGCAAATTCCCTTGTCAGAAGGTTCCATCAAAAGTTAGGTGCCACCTATAGATGCAGGCAATACCTTACCCCTGAAGCCAGACTAGCCATTGTCCAGGGTAATCTTCTCCCTATTCTTGACTACTGCTCCCCTGTTTATGCCAGGATGTCAACTACTGCCATGGTTAAACTCTCCACTGCCTACAACAGCACCTGTCGCTTTGCTTTATTGGCCCCATTCTCCACCCACCACTGTACCCTCCATAATACCCTTGGATGGCTACCTCTACAAGGTCGCTTTGACCTAGCCCTCTGCTGCATGGTAGACAATGTCATCCGCACAGCTTCAGAATCACCTCTAACTGCCCTTCTGAAAACCAGAATGCTCCTCCGCAACCTCCGCTCTAATGGTACTCCCCCCTAGCTGTTTCTAGGGTATCCACCAACATGGGTAGCAGAGTTTGGTCTGCAGCTGCCCCTTTGCAGTGGAACAAACTACTGACTGAACTCTGTTCCATTGACACACACTCCAGTTTCAAGTTCCGCCTTAAAGACTGGTTCCTGGCAAACTCATCCTGCCGCTGCTCCCTGGGGTCTGACACCAACCCACACTAGTCAACTCCGCAGCCCAGGGGTTACCCACCTACCCACACTAGTCAACTCCTCTGCCTACAACTGCTAATCATATTTTTCACAGTAATATTTGACTTCCTTGCCTGTACATTTTGTATACAAATTTTTTACTGAGTATTCTGTGTATTGCTCACTGGACGATGCAGTCACACATTGTACACTGTGCCTACAATTTGTTTCTTTTGTACCAAATCTCCTCATGTCTGATATTGAAACCTTGTATTAACTGTTCTCAAATGAACCTATGCATCAAACCTGTATATTGTACTTACTATTGTTGCTTGTATCAAATCTGTTTCATGTGTATTACTGTTACCTTGTACTCCACTGTCACCGTGTGCTATGTGTATGGCCCGGGTCATGCCTGAAAATAGTCCCTGGGATCTGTGCACTCACCCGGTTATCAAAGTCATACATAAATAAAAATATATAAATAAATAAATAAATAGAGGCCAATAAAACCTGGGTAATATCTTATTTAGGGTACTGTCTCTGTCTGCATGGCCTGCTAAAGGGATGTCATGCATCAGATACATGATCTGAGGGCAGAACTTTTGTGGAACCATCAGTTGGTCTACTATCTCTCTAGTTCTCAAGTTAGTGCATTCTCTGTATAATATTCCCTGTTTTACAACAAACTGAGGGGCACCTTTTTCCACTCCCTTCCCCAGCTATGGAAAGAAAGGGGTTAGTGATGGGTCTGCTTTTTGCTCATGCTGCATATCACATTTTAAAGTGTATTCCAAGTCTGGCTGTACACCAGCATGAGTTTCAATCCAGTACTTCTTTAGCTTCCTCTTCTCCACCTTAGTTTTATGGTCCATTCCAGGATCTTCAAAAACATCATCATCAAATGGGAACACAGATGGTAAATGTCCCAGCTTCATTTGAGCTCTGGTGGTTACAGCAGAGTCCTGGGTGGCATGACAATGTATAAATGAAGCAAAGTCTGAGTGGTCATACCCGATAACAACTGGTATGGGTAGGTGAGGTACCAAACCCAGTTCTACCTCACTTGTCTTTTCTTGAACAGTCATTTGTATGGTGGCTGTAGGGTAGCAATGGGTATTACCATGCACACAGATGACTGCTGTATCTGGCCCTTTATTATTCCCAATCACCAGATCTGCTCACACAAGAGTCTGGCGGCTCCCTTACTCAATCAGTCCCATCATCTCCTGTGATCCAATCTGCACAGTAGCCATACAGTGACCCCCATTCGCTAAGACTAGCAGAGCAGTCTCTTTCTTTATATTAGGACAGTTTCTTATATAATGTCCTTTCTTTTGGCACCCATGTCATACAATCTCTGCTACAGAAATTTTCCCCTCCCCTCTCTGCTCTCCAGTCTTGTTTCACTGGAGCTGGATTTGACAGTTTATAAGTAAAAGGGCTCCTTACTGGATTGCTGGTAGTTGCAGCTGCTGATGTCCCTTGGAACCCTCTGGGTCTGGATGGTTGGGCTGCCAGAAAGTCTTTTGCCAATATGATGGTTTTATCAGATGAATCAGGCTTATGCTCCTGACCCCAAAGTTGTACATCCTGGGGTAAAACTTTAATAAACTGTTCAATAATTACTGCCTTCAGAAATCTGTCCTTGCTCTTGTTATCTGGCTGCAACCACTTGTAGCAGAGCTCCCTCAGATGGACATAAGTCTATTGGGGGGTATGCAGTGACTGCATTTTAAGAAACCTATATCTCTGGTGATAGGTTTCAGTGTTTATGTCATAGCGCCTGAGGATCTCCTGCTTCACATGATAACAGTCCTCTGCCTCTCAAGAGTCCATGTGGCTGTAAACCAACTGGGCACTGCCTGTCAGGTGCGGTGCCAGTCAAACAACTCACTGTTCCCTTGACCATGTGCATGTTTGAGCTATCCTCTCAAATGTTGTAAAGTAGGCTTCAATGTAATCACTGTCCGATAGTTTGGACAGTTTAATGTCTTTTGGGCTACTTGTTCTTTCAGTTTGTCCTACATTGATTGCATGCAAGACCTTCATGGTATCCACCCATCTGGCATCTTGTCTTTTCAGCTCAATGTCTTTATCGCTCTTCATCTGCACCTGTTTTATGCAGAGCCATTTCAACAACTTCCCTAAGTCTTCAAGTGGAGCATCTTCAGGAGGAGGCAGTTCCCTTGATTCTTCCTCATCCTCTTGCATCTCTTCATTGTCTTCAGGCTTGGCCTTCCTACAAGCTCCCAGGTCCAGTCCAGGCAGCAGCTTCCCATCAAGTCTGTTGGCCATAGTTCTGGTCAGAACTCCACAGATTTTCTTCTCTGGTTCTCCTCTGGAAACTCCTGGTGCATTGGTCCACCTGGGATATCTGGGTGATATCTACCAGAAAATGTCCTTCCAGCACAGTCCAGATGGTTCCAGCAAGTTATCCCACTTCTGACACCAAGTCTGTGGAGGGATTGTGGGATAACAGATGGACCAGACGCAGAACTTCAGATTCAACACATGGGGCCAGATTTTCGAAGGACAGAGAATGATGCAGGGTGCTTGCATCAAAAAAAAAACTGATGCAAGGAGCAGGATGCATCACACCTTGCACCAGTTCTGATTTTCAAATGGTGCTTGTGTCAAAAACAGGTCTGCATGTGCCAGAGTGGCTTGCCCCATGTTTGCACCAAAAAATGCCTGTGCCATGTTAGAAGGGATGCCTGCATCACCGAAATGATGCATCATCCCCTTTTTTGGAATTTCAAAGAATGCAAATCCTGTCCTTGTGCCTAACATGCATGTCGCAGTTAGACCAGCCAGAGCTGGTCTAAGAGACACTAGAGCATATAACAAGACCCACAGTAGGAGGTCAGACCTGACTATGCTACTCTTAAGGGCCAGTATTCTTCTACAGGACTAGTTTAGAACATTTTGGGAGCTTAGTCTTGGCCAATTCATCTGCTGTTTTGATTTTTACTTAGCTTGCATCATTCTCATTCTTTGCTAAATTTTTTACTCAACTTGCACCATTTTTTTGACTCGGCTTGCACCATTTTCTTCCTCAGTTTGCACCATTTTTACTCAGTTTGCGTCATTTTTGTTCCTTGCTTCATTTTTAACTCAACTTGCACCATATTTTTGACTCATCTTGCATCATTTTTTTACTCAGTTTGCGTCATTTTTGTTCCTTGAGTAATTTTATTTTACTCAACTTGCACCATTTTTGATTTAATTTGCACCATTTATTTTGGTGCAGCATGCATCATTCTCAACCCTTACGCCATTTTGTCGATGCAGTGGACCTCTTGCGTCAGTTTGGAAGACTTTGTCACAAAGAACACTTTTCTTGCAAAATATGGTGCACAGTATTTGATGCACCTAGATCTGACTCAAGCTGGTTGTTTGATGCAGTTTGCATGGATCTAAGGGCGTTTTAAAAATCTGGCTTACTATCTCTGTGTGTGATGTTTATTTAAAACACAGGGTATAACCTTAAACAATGGCATATCCCTTCTTCAATACATCAGTTTGCAGCAACAGACTATGCATGTCCATCCTCTGCACGTAGTCAGCACCTACTGACCCACTGATCTGCTGATCTATCTCTTTAGTGGTAATTAATTCATTCCCGATGTTGGTCTTTTGTGTTTGAGTGATGGGGAGCTCAAAAAAGAAAAACTCCAAAACAAGATAAAGACAAAGAACCTCAGTGCAGGAGCACTGAAGCAATGATTACCCCAAAGTGCATCGGCAATAAAGCCAACTTTCAAAGAAACACATCACACATACTACCATAATACAAAGCATCATGGGATTTATATGCAAATCACCATGACATTTTAGGCAGGTTCAGCTTAAAGCAGGAATGCATGGTGCCAAAGGGCCTCTCAAACAATCTGTATTTTACATGCATTTTAAATAACACAATGGGGGGGTTCTGATATAGCTACCCCAGTAACTTAATTATTATAATACTGTCCCCTAGGAACATTTTACCTTTATCAAAAACACCTAGTGTCATAGTATTTTCAACATTTAGAGGTTTCATACACATAAGGCATATTCATCAAGGTATTTTATGACATAGTGCTATTGTATACTAAATCTAACAATGAGGAACATAGCCTGTTGTTTTACATCAGTTTGGAGGTCACCATAATAACCTTGCTGTACGAGGATCTGAGAGGGACAAGGAAAATTAAAGAGGACACTGTAGCATAGTCAAGAAAGGGGAGGGGGTACCCATAAGTGGCCAACCTTATGAACTAGAAATTGTAAAGGATAAATTAGGCTGAGAAATACATGCAACACATTTAAGAAAAGATCGGTCCTCAAGAGTGATAGGGTCTCCCTGTCACACCCACACCCAATGGTTTAGGATTAGGTAGTGAAGCTTACAGTGTGCACACACCCTCACCTGCCCTGCATGAATTGCAGTAGTTCTGCCATAGAAATCTCTGTGTAAGAAATATTTGTGGTGTAATCTGAGGCTGCACTGGCATTTCATGAAAGTCAGTAGTCAGTAGTCATCAGCAGTCTCAGTTGGCTGAATGCAATCCCACCCCCCATGGTTTAGGGCTAGGTAGCGATGCTTGCAGTGTGCTCACACCCTTGACTGCCCTGCATGTGTACTTCTTGCAATCATTTTTCTGTGCAAAAATAAAGCAGTACTGCTGCTTGCAACCATTTTTGTACTGACATACAGCAGAAATGTGCATTTACAAATAAAAAAGTTAATTTGCAGTAGATCTGCCATAGAAATCTCTGTGTAAGAAATATATGTGGTGTAATCTGAGGTTCGGCTGGTTTTCACAAAAGTCAGTAGCTGTTAGTGGTTTCTGAGGGCAGTTGGCTTACTGCACTCTCATCCTCCAAGGTTTAGGGCTAGGTAGTGGCTGCTTGCAGTGTGCGCACACCCTTGCCTGCCCTGCGTGTGTGCTGCTTACAATAATTTTTCTGTGCAAAAATAAAGCAGTACTGCTACTTGCAACCATTGTTTGTACTGCGATACAGCAGAACTTTTGTACATTTAAAAAAAAAATTATTAATTGCAGTAGTCCTGACGTAGAAATCTCTGTGCAAGAAATATTTGTGGTGTAATCTGAGGTTGGACTGGGGTTTCATGAAAGTGAGTAGCTGCCAGCAGTCTCGGAGGACAGTCATCTGATTGCAGTCCCATCCCCACTGTTTAGGGCTAGGTAGTGATGATTGCAGGAGGTCAACCCCCTCACCTGCTGTGCAGAGCATGCTGCTTGTAGTAATTTTTCTGTGCAAAAATAACGCAGTACTGCTGCTTGCAACCATTTTTTGTACTAAAATACAGAAGAACTTTTGTGCATTTTCAAAAAAAGCGAATTGCAGTAGTTCTGCTATAGAAATCTCTGTGTAAGAAATATTTGTGGTGTAATCTGAGGTTGGACTGCGGTTTTACGAAAGTCAGTAGCCGCCAGCAGTCTCACAGGGCAGTTGGCTGACTGCACTCCCACCCCCCATGGTTAAGGGCTAGTTAGTGACGCTCACAATGTTGCACACCCTCACCTGCCTTGCATGTGTACTGTTTGCAATAGTTTTTCTGTGTGAAAATAAAGCAGTACTGCTGCTTGTAGCTATTTTTTGTGTCGAAATGCAGCAGAACTTTTGTGTATTTACAAATAAATAAAGTGAATTGCAGTAGTTCTGCTGTAGAACTCTCTGTAAGAAATATTTGTGGTGTAATCTGAGTTTAAACAGGGGTTTCATGAAAGTCAATATCTGCCAGCAGTCTCGGAGATCAGTCGGCTGACTACAATCCCACACCCATGGTTTAGGGCTAGGTTGTGATGCTTGCAGTGTGCGCACACCCTCACCTGCCCTGCGTGCATGCTGCTGGCAATAACTTTTCTGTTCCAAAATAAAGCAGTACTGCAGTAGGTGTTGCTTGCAATAATTTTTCTGTGCGACAACAAAGCAGTACTTTTGTACATTTACAATGAATTAAGTACTTCAGAGTGTTTAGAACTTGTTGGCATAGACAAATACAGTGACAGGTAGAGGTGGAAAAAACATACCTGGTCCAGCCCAAGCACATCTACAATGGAAGAACAGGTTGGCGATGCTGAATCTGAATGTGAGCGATGGTCAGCCCATATTCAATGCACAAAATTATTCTTTACCCCTTCCAAACCTTTGTCTCCAGCAACAATAGTACTGTGGCTGGCACAGGACAAAGTGATACAAGTAGCACAAGCAGAAGAACACTGTTCTTGACTCCCGCCACAACCACCAAGTGTCAACATCTCTCACCAGTACCATCACGACTCCCACCACAACCACCAATGTGTCCCCATCTCTCACCAGTACCATCACATCTGTCATTACCACCACCACCACTATAAATACCCTGTCTTCCTCTTCCACAACAATGTGCTGCATTGCTGCTACAGCCAGTCCTGCAACTGTGACTGTCACTCCAGCCAGTACTGACTCTATAAACCCTGCCACTACTGCCATTCCTGTAACACTATCCCCACAGTCTGGTATCCTTGCCATGGTGGATATTACCAGTATGAGTACTGCAGTTGCTACAGTTATGACTCCTGCTTCTCAGCTTCTCAGTACTCCTGAAAAAGTTATAGAGGATGACCAGTCAGCTGGTTCTGAGTATTTCCTGCTACATGATGAATTGCCCAGTGACATGTCATATTCTTCATCAGAGGCACATGTGGGTGACTTTGAAGAAGAGGCAGAGTATGCTATGTACCTTGAGGGCAGAAAAGAAAAGGTGGCTGGCTAAACAGCCTCTAGGTGTAGCACTAGTAGCAGGAGTAGTATAAGTAGCAGTAAGAGTAAGGGTCCTCCTCCCTCTAAGAAGACCAAACAAGCAACACTAACATTTCTTTGGCAGGTTCCATCACAGCCTGAAGGACAGCCAAGTGATGGCAGTACTTGCATGGCACTATCGGGGCAGTGGTCACAAGGCAAGAATTTCAGGACAAGACAGGCACATCTGTTGAAAACAGAACTGGGGGATGTGGTGCTAGCAGAATCACTGGTAACCACAGTGTTAAAAGTGATGTGTGGCTGCATTTCACTGTGTTAAAGGTGGACACAAGGAAGGCAATCTGTTCTTTTTGCAAGGCCACTGTAAGCTGAGGTAAATCACTCTCTAACTTAACCACAACATTGTTACAGAACCACTTGAAGCTTAAGCACCCTCAAGTGTATCAAAGCTCATCTGGGTCTGTATCCAGACCTTGGTTTTACCAAACCCCTCCAGTGGACAGGCTTGCACTGTTGACAGTGGTGGTGGTACTGACAGATCTGATTTTGAGCAACCAAGTCATCATGGCACTCTTTCCCCCCACCAACACAGAGTCTGACCTCTACTTTTGGTGATCACTTCTGACTCCAGTGATACTACAAGGCAGACTTAGTCATTGGCACTTCGCACACCACCATTGTTGAAGTGGTCAGCATCAATGCCTCCCGTGGCAATTCCAATAATGGATGTTCTGCATACATGAACAAAGTATCATGCCTCACATCCAACAGCACATCAAATCACACAGCTGATTGCTGAGATGATGGCATTGGATCTCCAGCCTACTGTATGTTAGCTGTGGAAGATACTGGCTTCCGACTACTTCTCAACTATTTGAACCCATGTTATCAGATCCCACCTTGTACTTCATTTTCTCGAACTGTATTGCCATGACTGTATGATGGTGTGTGATCTGCTGTTACTGCTCTGCTTGCAGAGGCTGTTGTTGCTATTTTTCACTGCACATCAGATATATGGGCTAGAGATAATACCTTGCAAGTCTATCTCTCCTTAACTGCACACTGTTGTGTGCAACATCCTGCTGCTGCTGCTGTTTCCAATGTATCACCTTGGAACTTACCCTTGCCCCCACAATCTGGCAGTCTCATTAGGTCAGCTTTGCTGAACATTTGACTGATGTAGGAAGGCCACAGAGCACATAATATTCTCACATTCCTGCAAGACATGTTGAGGTCTTGGACTGGTGTTAATACCAAATTAAAAGTTTGCTTTTTTGTTACAGACGACACAAACATGGTAACAACCATCAATGATGGCCATTTTGTGACTATTTGTTGCTTTGTACACACACTAAATTTATTGGTGACTCAAACACTGTGTAGCAATACTAGGAACAATAACATATTATCCACAACCCATTCCATCTACAGCCATTTCCATCACTCTGTAAATACCACTGACAAAGTACAAGAAGTTCAGGAATGCCTTGGTCTGCCCCAACATTGTGTAATACAAGATGTTAGCACTTGGTGGAATTCTTCATACCTGATGTTTTCACGAGTCTTGGAGCAAAAGCAGGCACTACACAAAATGTCTATGGAGGCAGACATTGGACAGGTCCTAGGACACCATGACTGGTCAGTTCTTGAGAGCATTGAGAAGGTTCTCATGCCATTTGAGATGAGTACACATGATCTAAGTGTTTCCACAGCCTTACTTAGTCAGGTTATCCCAGCTGTGCATATTCTCAAAAGATCATTACAACAGTTTTTGGCTGATAATACACTCAGTCCACAAGAGGACACAGAACTTGTTATTCATCTCAATGCAGAACTTGACACAAGTTTCAAAACAGTCATGGATACCTACCATCATATGTTTGCTACCATGTTGGAACCTAGGTTCAAATTCAAAATCCTTCATATAGCCATGGATAGCCACAGGGTGACTCATTTTAGACAACAGCTCAATGAAGAGTTAGATAGTGCCATGAAGGCAGTCAGACACTTGGAAGGGGTTTAACATGCTCCAGTTCAGGTTCTTGAGGGGGAGAGAGAGAGAGACAGACATGTGGTGGTTTGAAATTTGATGATACTGGTTGAGATGGGGAAAAATGGCAGAGTGGCAGTGTAGAGGAAAGTGACTGGGCATTACTCAGCACACCATTGCATCAACAGCAACACAAACTCTCACATTCTCAGCCTCTCTCTGCAGAAAATTTACTTAATGGCTACTTTGCAGAATCAATTGAGCCATTTGATGTTGATCCACTGGGCTACTGGGTTTAGAAAATTAACTCTTCTCACCTGGCACAACTTTCTATAAAATACCTAAGCTGCCCTCCTACAAGTGTGCCATCCAAGAGGATGTTTAGCACTGCTGGTGATGTTGCTGAACCACACCATCCAAGATGGACACTGAACACATTGAACAGTTAGTGTTTCTAAACTTGCCAGTAATTGGCTACAAATATAATCTGCCCACATAAAACTGGTGATGCTGTATAGCTCTCAATCTGCCTAATGTTACAAAAGTGTAATGTTACATTTTTGGGGGGCTCACCTTTTCTTTTTTCTATCATGTTGAATATTTAATTAAAAGGTTAACTGAGTCTCCACTCCCTGGATTATTTTTTTTTTCATTAAATCTTTATTAAAGTTTCCAGCTTACAAATGCACATGAACCAGAAGTACTTAAAAGAGACATATTTACTGGGAAGTAAGACAAAACACAATAAACAACAAAAGCAGAGAAAAAAAAAAAAAAGGAAATCCTCTCAATCCCTCAGTCCCCCACTACCCCCGTCCCACCCCCGCCCTCTATATCCCTTTCGTCCAGACCGGGTCACTCCCTAACCTTATAGCAGGACCACATTGAGCCTCTGTTAAACTAAAACATTTAAATGATGTAACATGTTTTAGTGACTTTACTATTGTGTACTTTAGGTTATTAATTATCTGTTGGAAAAGGACCTCTTGGCCCACACAGTCAGCCCAGATTTTCCATCCCTGCCTTATCAGTTTCATCTGCAGACCGTAAAGTAACCCTGCTGCATCCTTGCCTGTTTTCAAATACACCCTAGCCCTATGCCTATCTCATGTATGCTTGAAGCCCCACACTGTTTTCGGCATGATCACTTATGCCTGCAGTCTCTGTTGGTCATCTACCATGCCTTCTGTGAATATTTTTTCACATCTGTCTTCAGTTCCCCCTTCAGCTTCATCACATGCTCCCATTGCCCCTGGTATTTGTGCTCTTTCTAATTTGAAAGAGACTCCCCTTTTGTGCCCTTCCTTCACTCTGTGAGTTACTTGTATAGGTCTCTATCATGACACATCTCACTCTCCTGTCTTTCAGGGTCATCATACAATACACTTACGCTAGTGCCATTTTAGTTGCCCTAGACAAGACACAAGATGTCACCTCATTTGTGGCCTTTACTCAATCTATTATGACTATGTGCCACCTAGCCACTGACCAGTGTAGTAGTTTGTTACCTTTTTGGGTGCCTGAAAGGCTGTTGGGGAGTATTCATGGCCGAATTGCCTAATGTATTTCAAAAGGGAAGGAAGTGGTGGAGTTTAACAGTGATAAAATGTTTTTTTTTTAATAACTTGTCTGGGGGGGCAATAATGAATAACAAATATCTGGCACCTCTAATATGAATATTCTTCTGAATATTCAAATTAAGGAATTCGTACACCCCTACTGCAGAGACACCAATACATGCATCTTGTGCATCTGGACCCCATTAGGTGGATTCTGCATTTATTTTTTTGTAAAAATGACCCCCAAATGTGTTTTTTTTTTAGTATCCTTTTTCTTGACTCACTTTCATTTGTTTCATATGGCCTTTTTCATTCATACAAAAAAGACTGCATCATATGGAAAATGATTTTGGACTTAGTTTTTTTTTTTACACATTTACAATTCAACAAGCCATAAATCACTTAATATTAACACTTATGGGACAATCTGTATATCAAACTAAAGGTCTTAATGAGTACTGTTAGAATAACACATAATCCTCACCAAAAATATGAAGGGGATCTATAAAACAGCTCAATAATTAAATATTGCAAAATCCTACAGGATAACATGGGAAGTTTAACAAGCCATAACTACCTTTTTTCCTATCATGTCTAATGGCACCCCACTCCTCCAATTGCCATCCCAGTTATATTGTTTTTCTTTCCCTGATGTCTAGTGGCATCCCCCCACCCTCCAATCACTGACCCCATATTGTTCTTGCCTTTCCCTGGTACCTAGTGGCACCCTCTCCGATCGCCATCCTTGCAATGTTTTCCTTTTCCCTGTTGTCTAGTGGCACCCCCCCCATCCTCTGATCATCATCCCTCTAATGCTTTTTTATTTCCTTGGTGTCCAGTACCACATCCATGCTCTGATCACTGCCCCCATATTTAGTATGAGCTGTAATAAAGAAAACTGTCCCTCAATGTCATTTTTTTCACACCTGTAAAAAAGAAAATGCTCCCTCGATGATCTGATCCCGCAAACCCAATCTCCAATTCAGCATCCACCACTTCATCCCCAGTGGTTCTATGTGATAAGGGTAAATTCAGCATGCCAAATGCAACTTATGTAACCCCATCACAAAATTCAATTTCGGTGATGTGGAATCCGAACAAAGGAAATGCAGTGCAAAAATGTTTTTTCTTTTATGTGGGGGTTGTGCTGCCCTTTTACCCATGTTAAGATTCTCAACTCCAGGGGTGCATGTCAGGGGTACATCTCATTGCAAAAAAAAACACTGTCTCGGGCCGAGTGCAACAAAACTAGTGCCACCCGTTCCCAAACCCTGCATCCCCACAACTCCAAGCCAGCACCTACTCCACCACACCACGATGCCAACTCACTGGAAACTTACAGCACCACACCTCACACACCCTCCCTCCCTCCCCATGTTCAGTGGGCTCGCTCTCACCTCCTCCATGCACAACATCCTGTCGCCTTCTTGCAACCCAACCCATCCGGTTGCCAACCCCACAACCCCCGCCATCTTACACTAGCCAAAAGTGGGTCACTGTTTCAGCAGGTGCCCACTTGCTAATGCCCCATATCATAGTATACCATCCCCCCATCCCCCATACACTCTCATTCACATGAACAGGTCCCATAGTGAAGATTCACTCTCTGATCGAAGACATGTCTTGCTGCTGGAACTGCCAACTAAATTTGAGAAACTAAGGTAAGTGCAGTTCAATGTATTTCAATGGGGTTTTGAACTTTGATGCATAACTTTATCATTTTTGCATAATTTGACCCCAGCTTTTCAACATTACTTTTTTGGGACCCCACCTCATGACCAATGGTGATGGAATTTCACAAATCAATTACAAAAGACAATTTCACAGTCAGTCAGTGAAATCACCATTTGGGCAAGATCTGAACATTTTCACCACTCTTGATCATGAGATGGGGACATAAGAAGGATATGAAAATTTGAGGTCAGAATATGTAAAAATGACAATGCTATGCCAATCCATTGAAATTTTGGTATGCTCCCTCATAACTATGGTAATTTTAAATATTTTGAATCCAGGTTTTCAACATAGCCATTTTTTACACCACCTCATGAATATGACAGCTATCACTTTTTCAAATCCTGGCCAAACTGTGTTTTTGAACTTGTGGTGTAGAATGACGTTGTGGTGTTTTGGTAGGGATTTGAACATTTTCAGTACTGGGTTCATGAGGTGAGGTAATAAGAAGGCTGTGCTTACAATTTGGTTGCTGTTTTGCTACAAATGCAAGTGCAGGATCCTACAGACCCTGCACTTCTACAGCAACATACATGAATGCATCTAGGGTGCTGCTTTTCCAAAGGCAAATGAGGATACTATCTCAAAAATTAAGGGAATTCTTTGCAAAACACTGCATTAATGAAATATTTAGCATTCAACCTACATCAGCAAAAGTAGGCAAATGTGTTTTTTGGGTTTCCAACCCTAACACCCCACCCCTGAAGCATATCAGGGATGCAGCCTACTTTGGGGTTGTCAACCCTAAAGCTCACTCCATTCTATACACTACTGAAACATGCACACCTGTGTCCATCACATCTGACCTTTCTTGCTACCATAGTGGGGTGAGCTTTATGGTTAACAAACCTGAGGAAGACTGCACCCCTAATTTGCTTCAGGGATGGGGTGGAGTTTTAGGGATGGAAACTCTAAAACCAAATTTCCCTACTTTCATCACTGTAGACTGAACCCTAAATGTTGCATTAATGCAGGTTTTTGCAAAGACAATACATACTGTATATGTAATAAATAAGGGATGCACAACAGGGATCTGTGTAATATGTGATTCATTTTCACTACTGTTGTTTGATCTTGGGCAACCTCACAAGTGGCATAAGCCTTGAGTGATGGGCCCATGGTCAAGCAGCATGAGTGAAAATTAATCATGTATTCCACAGGTCCCTGTTGTATATTTCATTATGTTTTTATTTTGATAGTATTGTTTTTGTTTAACAATTAAAAACTTTTGTGGGCTTCTGTGGTGAAGTAGTGCTCCTCCACCTCTGAGGAGTCTCAGTGCTATAGCATAGCAAGATGCTGGCCGGTATGGGTCTGCCCAAGGCTGCTCTCCTGTAGTGCATTCTTTTGTTTGTTTGTTTTAACCTTAATTGTGGCTTTTTTCTTATTTTGTGGTTTTACATTTGTCTGTTATGCTTTTTATGCTCATGCTGATTTAGTGATTTAATTTTCTAGCCTTTAGTTGTTAGCTGCTAAATTAGTGAAGCAGAACAGAAACCTCTCCCTGCTATGGGTTTTCAGGACTAGCCTTTATTCGGATGTCAATTTACTAGAACACAAATCTTCCTGAACATTTCCCTGTTTTTGGATCTCTGGGGATTGGTTCATTCTGATATATTAGGACATGCAAAGTTTATGGAACTGTTTTGAGAGGACTGCCAGAAGAATGTCAGAGGATGGACGATATTTTAATGCTTTACAACTACTTTTAATACTTGTAGTAACTGTTGATTTATTTTATGGGATTTATTGTACAGTTGCACTTTAGGTGGTAGTCTTCTCAGTTCACGGACCCAGTGACCCGAACTTACATCTTGGTTACCATTCAGATTTTTACTGGACAGAGCCCTTTTGTGCATGAACTGGCCCAACCATTAAGTCTTGAGGCTCCAGGACAACCTGAAGGATTTGCTGGGGGAAGAACTACTTAGCGAGGAGCCAGATTGTGGACTGTGTCTTTCACTGGGTGGTGAGTTTGTTCCAGTTGTCAGGGTTTATCCATTTTGAGGAGTGATTGGAAGCTTGTTTTCTTCATGAACTGTGGCTGTAGGCCTGGCAAGGCCTGTTTTTGCTGCTCTGGGGGGCTGTGAGCCAGGTCTAGTCCCCTACTGGGGAGTGGACAGGGTGCCTTCTAGAGTGGGGTACCATTGCTTGCCCCAGGGCAGCATTTCAGGTGGATTCTGTGTGAAACAGCATTCCATCAGGGGCCCCATCCCTGGGGGCCTGGGATGAGTCAATTTGCCACCTGTGATGCGAATGTCGGTTCAGGCCAGGTCAGTGTTACTACAGCCCTGAATCCTGTTATCCACTGATAATTCTGCCATTTGGCTGGGAAGCTCTGTGGCAACTCCTGGGGTGGGCTGCCAAAACAAGGGAGTAGTAGGAACCACCACTGGAGGGAGGGGGCCTTGCTGTCCTTGAGGGGGTCTGGGGTACCAGTCAGAGGGCTGGCCATTGGGACTCCTGATCTGGGGAGGCTGCCTGCCTCAGGTGATTGCATCACGTAGTTTCTCCCAGTGAAGAGGACCCTTATCGGATCTGATGGATTAAGAACTAAAGGTTTGTTGGGGTAGACTATAAGCACTGTGAAGGATTTTGAAGAATGTGGCTGGCTGGTGCACTTTCTGATGACTGGTGATTGCTGGGGTGATAGGCCAGCAATCTCTTCATTCAAAGTTTGTGGGTAGTGGGTGGGTGGTGAGAGTCCCACCCCACCCAATCTATAATCTATAAATCTGTGAACTCTATTTTGGACCTGGATCAAGCCATTTGTAGTGCTTTTGAACTCTGGACATTATAGTTTTTAAAAGTATCTGACTCTGGTCAGAGGAAGAAGGGAGGTGGTTTTATTTTAATTTATATTTCATTTTATTTTATTTGGTGTTTGGGATAATTTGTGGCTTGAGTGCTTTGGGGAGGGATCCATTAGCATGTGCTGGCAGGGGGCTCTCCCAGTGAGGTGCTACTCTCCCTCTGAGCTCCACAGTCTCCAGCCCTTTAATTGTCCTCCTTTGTCTGATGTAGTATACCAGTGATGCCAAGTTTTAGGGATTGTGCAAAGAAGGCGGGGCTGAGTCTGTGGACCTGGAGGGAGAGGGGAGTCTGGTGGCCAGATAGGGGTGCTGGAACCAGAAGATGCCCTGGGGTGAAATGAGTTCCTGAGAGAGATCCTCCTTGTTTGGTCCCCATACCCAAGGGTTCCTTTTTCTGTGGGCAGCTAATGCAGTCACCCTCGGAGACTCATCCTACTCGGGTGGTGTTATGCAATGCCAGGTCCATTAAAAACAAGACAGCAGTGATTTCTTATCTTGTTGCATCATCTGACCTGGCTTGCATCACCGAGACCTGGCTGGATGAAAACACTAACCCAGTGCTGGAGGCATCGGTACCGGATGGACTCTCAGTGATACACCGCCCTAAGAAGGATCAGGGCAGGGGTGTTGCCATTTGTTTTAAAGAGAATTTGGACCTTGTAGAGGTTCCAGTGGGGGAGACCACATCCTTTGAGTGTATCGTGGGTGCAGGTGTGGGGTGCAGGATCCTTCTCATCCACAGTCCACCCAGTGGTGAGAAACAATTCCTGCAGGAAGTCAAAGACTTCATTGTTGACATGTTTTTAAGGTCTCACAGATGGATGGATCTGGGTGATTTGTAATGCCTGGGTCAATGATGAACTCTCACAATTTGGTCAGGACTTCTCCCAATTGATGACTTCATTGGGCTTCACACAGGTTGTTACTTCTGCAACCCCTATTCGGGGTCACTCTCTTGACCTGGTGTTCCTACTGGGGATGGAAATTTCTGACCTGTGGTGGAACTGGTTGGATGGTCTGATCATCACTCTATACAGTTCAGTTTCCAGGTGTCCCCTCATAAGCCTACCACCATGAAAATGGTCCAGTACTACCCTTTCAGGGGTTTGACCTCAGATGACCTGGCAGCAGTCCTGGACCTTTTGAGCTTTCTGAGTTCAAGCACAGATCCTGAGCACCTGGTGCAAGCCTATAATAAAGCTGTAGTGGGGGTCTGGATTCCATTGCTCCTGTCCGTGTTCCTCCACTCACTCTTCACCCTCCGTCCTTTTTGTTTGATGGGTCCTTGAGGGAGATGAGATGAATGAGGCAAAGGTTGGAATGAAGCTGGTGGAAATCCAGCCTAGATGCTGACACACTTAGACTAATGACCCATTATAAGAATTATCAATTGGCTATCTCCCATAAGAAGGCAGAGTTCCTGTCCAAGGAGATCACCACTGCACAGAATCGACTGGCCCAGCTCTTCTGAATGGTTGACTGGTTGTGCAATCCAACTTGTCTTTGGTTGCAGAGAGCACTGTGACAAGAGAAATGTGATGAGTTGGTTCAATTCTTTGCAGATAAGGTTGCTGACATCAGGTCTGAAATTCATGTGGCACATTCTGTTGGAAGTGGTGGTGGTTGTTGGGAGGTTGCTGCACCTCAGCTTGTCTGGTCTGACTTTGACTGACTGGAGATCAAGGATGTTGTGTGGATTGTCCAGGAGCTGTGGCCAACCTACTGTAGTTTGGATCCATGTCCAATCCACCTCCTAGTGGAGTGCATTGAGGTGATCAGCCCGGTCCTGGCTGAGATTGTCTGGTGTTTGATAGAAATAGGGGTATTTCCAGACTCCTTGAAAGAGACTGTGGTGAGGCCCCTACTTAAGAAAACATCTCTTGACCTGGACTGCCTCAGTAACTACAGGCCAGTCTCTAATCTTCCTTTTGTGGGAAAGGTTATTGAGAAGGCCGTTGTGCTGCAGCTGGGGGAACATCTGACCATCCATGATGTCTATGATCTTCTCCAGTCAGGATTTCAGAAAAGGCATAGCACCGAGATGGCCCTTGTGCTGGTACTCAATGATCTCCTTATAGCGAGGGATTGGAGGACTTGTTCTATCTTTGTCCTCCTGGATCTCTCTGCAGCATTTGACACCATGGACCATGGTGTGTTGCTAGAGAACCTGCAGTTCTTCTGTGGACTGTCTGGTACAGTCCTCAGATGGTTTAATTCTTTCCTCTCAGGCAGGTTTCAAAGAGTGCTGTCCAGAATTTTCTCCTCGGACCCAGTCTCTCTGTCCTATGGGGTAATGCAGGGCTCTGTGTTTTCACCCATGTTGTTTGCAGTGTATGTGCTGCTGTTGGGGGACATTGTGAGATGATATGGAATAAGTTTTCACTACTATGCGGATGACACTTAGCACTACATGTCTTTAGTGCCTGGACAGGAGGACCCAATCTCAGTGTTTAACAGCTGCCTGACTGAGATCCAAGGCTGGATGAATGCCAGCTGGTTGAGGTTGAATTCTGATAAGACTGAGGTGCTGGTCATGGACCCAGGCCATTGGGCTGAGGGGAATGGGCAGTGCAGCCTACTGGGCTTTGGCTTGGAGGCAACCAGCTAGTGACCTCTGACTGGGTGCAAGATCAGGGAGTCATTCTTGATGACAGATTGACACTTAAACCTCAGGTGTCATCTGTCATCAAGTCCTCATTTTACCATCTGAGGAATATCACCTGGATTAAGCACCTGGTCCCACCTGATGACCTCCCTACATTGGTTCATGCCTTTGTGACCTCTCACCTTGACTACTGTAGCTCCTTATACTTAGGGCTACTGGGGGTTGATATTACCTCCTGTAGTTAGTGCAGAATGAGGTTGCAAGGCTGTTGACTGGCTTACCTCAATCTTTCCATATCTCACCTGTGCTCTGCAATCTGCACTGGTTGCCAATTCAGTGGTGTATTACCTTCAGGATTGGGTTACTGACCTGAAAAGCCCTACATGGTCAGGAATCGGGTTACCTACAAGATCTTCTGGTCCCCTACCACCTCTTCCACTTATTGCACTCCACCAATGAGGGATTGCTAGAGATTCCCAGGGTCTGCTTGAAGACTTCGGGGTCCCGGGCTTTTGGTTATGAGGCCCCAAACCTGTGGAATTCTCTACCTCATCGGCTAAGGGAGTGCCTGACTGTGGAGAGCTTTAAATCTACATTAAAAGCTCATCTTTTTAATCTTGTTTTTCCAGAATATGAATGAATTTGTAATTGTTGTTAATTGTTGTTTTACCACAGTCTTTTATTGTTTTACACTATTGTACAAGTGCTTGGATGCATGGCGACTTGCGCTTTTTTATAAATAAAGTAAGCTGAAGTAATTGAAGTTGCTATACACATCATCATGTATGCCACATCATGATGCTAGCATTGACAGGGAAACTTTGTGGAGACTGGTGGAGGAGCAATCTGCTCAGAGAATATGAAAAGAAAATGGTAGCTCTGTTTAGCGAGTGGTCAAACTAGTTGGCTGGGGCCAGGGAGATACTACAAGTTTCTCTTCATTGTCAGCATAAATTATTATTTTTTTTCTACTTTGTTTTAAATGCTTTAGTTCATATCAGTGGGAGTGGTACAGAAGAGCGGCTGGTAGTTTTGTGAGGAGGAGCACTGTTACATCCTATGAGCAGGGCCCCTACTTTTCTACGGCACAGTGGGACCATGTTCTGCGGCAAGACTACCATTTGCCACAGAACTTCTGTGGCGGTGGTTTGTAATTTCTGTGGAAGTTCTGTGGCACTAACAAACTACCACATCACAGTGACAGCTTGTCATCATGACTTCACTTTCATGGCAGTTTTTATAGCAATCAGGATGGTGGAAAGCACAGTAACACTAGTTCAAAAAATAACAGACTTATAAAAATAATTTTATGCCTAAAAAAGTAAAACAAATGTCTCTCCCTTAAGGTCCTAGCCTGTTGCATAAATGACATATGCAGAGGGGATCTTATGTGATAAATAAGGTATTTCTATATGCATGCTTATATATTTGTATGTGCTTTCTACACCACTCATGAGGTTCCCATTGTGTATCACTTATATATTTATATGCAGTCTGTAACATACATTCAAATGTGTGTGTGTGTATGTGTGTGTATATGTATATATATATATATATATATATATATATATATATATATATATTTTTATTTCCATGAACTTGCATCCTCATTCATACAGGTCCCATTAGAAATGGAATAGAAGAGTTATTGCAAAACTCATTTTTGATGTCAACCTGCTTTCCCTGACACACTGCGTAACACCATCAGGCCATGACATGCATGTGAACTGATTGTGAGGTAGAGCTCTCCAGACCAGTACAATGTGTCCATCATGTGACAGAACACTGCACCATACCTTCCCAGGTTCCAAGCAATGATGTGTTCCACCAGTCCTTGTGCTGCCCAGCCAGCTCCCAAAGCTAATCTCTGAACCTGAGTTGCTGGCACGGAAACACAGCATGCTACCCTCTGGCCCAACAGCTGTTCCTGCACACAACATTTCTACATAACTTTTAGGTGATTCTATCAACCAATGACAATATGTAATCAATAACCCTAGCAAAAATGCGTACAGTGCAATTATTTATTTAATAGGTCTATTCTTTCAATAGGTCTACACATTATTATATTCCAATTTTCTGGGCATAATTACTTTATTTTTCTTAAAAATGACAGTTAAATTCAGCTTACCAGTTATTCATTTCAGATGGCATCTCTATACCTTAAAGGCACAAATAGGTTTGTACAAAGTGAGGTATGGACTTAACAGGTCTGTGCTATTGACAAGGTTTTGTTTAAGTTGGCCCTAGTGCAATAATGTAAGACTGAAAATTGTATTAGGCTGCAGTGCAGGTTGAGCAAATATCACCATGCCTGATGTGCAGTGCCACCGTCTCTGGCAGTGGGAGCTGTGGTAGATAAGTGACTGTTCATTTCTGTTAAAGATTGCAGCCATTTCATTAGCTAATGTATGATGTTATAGCAATGATAACATCACATTCTGAGCATATAGGGGGTTTAGGATATAAAAAGAGAGGAAGGGAACCAGATTCTATGGAAAAACAGAAATATTAATAAAAAATCAGCAAGAAGAGTGAATTCTGTGGCATTGCAGAAGTTCAGCGGTAGATTGCAAGTTCTGCACAAAATTCTGCGGCTGCAGAATTCTAGGGGCCTTGCCTATGAGAGGTGCAGGCAGGTGGAGAATACATGGTGGAAAAGAAGACTTACCTGCCTTACAGGTATTTAAAAAGAAAAAAAGATCCTTTTCTCATGTGTGATACTATTTGCAGGGTCATGGTAAGATGGCAGAGTCAGGAGGATTGCAGAGAGGTAAGGTGGGCAGGCAGAGAGGAGGAGGAGGAGGAGGAAACATGCAGCATTCAAGGGATGATGAGGAAAGACTCCTGCTATGATTTTATTTGGTATTACTCAGTATTACTTGGTGGATTAAGATATAAGAAGGCTTTCACCCATCTGGAATGTCTCCCATTCCTGGAGGGTGCATTATGTGTCTTTAGTAAACCATCTAAGGTGAGCATCCAACCTGGATTTGAATAATGTAGAGATTTTTGCTTTACTTAGGAAACAAGTTATGCAAGAAAGTTTTATTTTGCAGGATACGTGAGCTGTGTGACAGGGAGAGATGTGAGGTTTAGGACTAAGGGACACACCTGTGTGTCAGAGATGCGGGCAGATGGTTGGCGTGTGGGGGGGGAGTGAAGTTGGAACAGAATTTGCTTAAAAAAAGGAAAAAAGAACATGCAGGCAAATTAAAAATGTATTGCTAAGCAGTACTGTTGTGGAACTGATAAATGTAAGGTTGAGGAGTCAGTAAATGTTTTAGGATGCAGTCTTCTAGTGCAGTTTCTTCAGAAATAAAAGTGAAAGTAATGTTAGTATAGGTGGAAATAATGCCAGTGTGTGAGGGAAGGAGACATGTCATGATGATGTATTTACTGTGTACATAATGCATCGTGAAGTGTTCACTGTTACATAAATCCTGATGATGTAGCTACTATGTACATAAACAAAATTTATGTACACAATAGCTCAAACATCAGGAGTTATATAATGGATACTTTGCCCATGCCTATTGCATAAATACAACAATAAAATGGCAAGAAAAAATCTAGTAATTTCATTGGCCAAGAGACGTCAGCTGCCGTGCATTAAATTTCTTGAAGAGCACGGCCAAGTGTCTGATCTCGTTTTCCTCTCCCCCAAAAACTTACTTACCTAATAATAGACACCGTATCATTAAGCCTTCTTCCAAACAGACAGTTAAAAAGTACAGTAGCCACCATATTGAAAATACTTGCATTTACTACCACAGAATTTAAAAGTAATTTATAATAAACTAGAAATTAGCTTTTAACAAAAAAGGTAATACTACCGACATCATAACAGAATAAAGAACATTTCCATACTAGATAAAAAAGTATATAAGCTCTCCAGACCTAAACTGAGCTCTATGGCCTCAGATAAAAAAGGCACTGTTTTCGCTCATTCACCTGCTAAGTCCAGCATACAGCAAAAGGTTTCAGGAAATTAGTTAAAAGTGGGCATAACACAGTGCTTGTGGTTTTCAACTTCCAGCACTTATGACATTCCCCCATTGTACAGTAATCACCAACCACTCATTTAATTTTAAAACTTAATGTTTACCTTGCAACAACAGTAGTGAGACTGCGCGATCTCACTGTAATCCTAACCAATGCTCATGGTTCCTCTCTACCAGTGTGCGTGCGTGAACTGACAGAAGATAGGACAAGCACCTCAGTTTACTCATGGAATACACAGCAGTTTATATTTTCACCATCAGTTGCTATCTGGACCACATTGGAGCAAACAAAGAAATGGAACAAGACACTTCCTGTTGCCAACCTTGGATCGGGGCAGGGCTGGGCAGGGAGTGCCAACAATCAGACTGTAAAGATCTGGCTACAGCTACAATTGCTGCTACCAAGCTCCCTGACCCAACCACTTTTCTAAATTCAAACACTGCATGGTTGCTACAACTTTTGGCCCGGCATCACATTATCATTAACAAGTACACAAGCTAGCAGGTGAGCAGGTAGTTAGTAACATTGCTCTTAGCTGCTAGCCAACCCCACATGCCATCCATTAAACTGCTCACAAGTAGACAAGCTAGCAGGCAAGCATGTATCCAGTAACAGTTTTCTTACCAACTAGCTGGCTAGAGATCCCCTCCATTAAAACACTGACACAAACTGCTCCTGCAGTGACGCTACGGGGAGAGGGGGTCACGATAATTGACAAGGATCCTGCAGAGTGTGTGTATGTGTGTGGGGGGGGTTCTTTTCCATGAAGGTGCCATATAAGCACAAATTGGGCTCACAGTGCCACCTACTGTCTTAATATAACTGATAGAAATCAAATAAAATACAAGGCAGAACTATTTAACTTTGGATTTTGCTTTTTCTTTTCAAGCACATTTAAACCCAATTTTTTTGAGTAGAAAAACAATTGTAATTTTGTTAGGGTTGAGTAGCCTGTTGAATGTTAAACTTTAAATTTTTCACTTTAATAACTTTGCAACCATTCAACAGATTTGCACAAAAGTTGGAATGCTCTGTCCTGTAGGGTAGATCTCTTGATGTGGCAAGTTTTGTTTTGGTTGGATGTGTGAATTCTGAGATGAGGATAGTGTAAAAAAAATGAAAAGTCACCACTTTTTGCAGTTTTTCCATCACCTTGTACCCAGACAGTGTGGAATTTTGGTGTGATTTTTTTATGGTATAAAGTACTTGGGTAACAGAACTGCCAATGTTTGTTTGGTGCCAAAATATTAACCTGTTGCAAAGTTATTTAGTTTTTAAGTTCCCCTTATTTCCTATGGAAAGTTAATTTTTCAGGATAAAGGTAAAAAGTTCAACAAGGGATTTGATCTTGCAAAAAAAGATTTATTGTTATGAGATCCATTCTTCTTTTCATAAGGAAAAAATCCTTTCTCATGAGAAAAAATCTTTTTTCACGAGCTGCCATCTTGTTTTTTTCAACCAACTAAAAATCACGGAAAATACATAAAAATGTTGCATTTTACAAAACAAACACCAGAACCTTGCTAAATGGGCCCTGCTTATTTAGGTTCTGGTATTTGTTTTTCCCAATTAGAGCCAGAAATACTTTTTCTGGGCACCCAAAATCCCAGGTGACCAGTTTAGAGAGAGGAGCCTTCTGCCGCATTCTCTGTATGAGAACAGCAGATTTTATTTAGTTCTACAGCTATAGCTGAACTCCTGCTGCAGGCTGCAGTGTGAGTTATGAGTTCCCTTGTTTCCCCTGGTGTCTACTGTCCATATATATATATATATATATATATATATATATATATATATATATATAAGTTGTAGCTGAATCTGTTGTTGTTATAGCAGTGTGTTCACCAGGGAGCTGATCTATCCCAACAGAAAAAGCAGACCTTTGAGAAGATCTATGAGGTTGCAGGACATGCGTGTAGCCTGTCTGTTGCCTGTGATGTAGTATAGTCCCCAGGACAGTCAGTGCAAAGCAGGCAAATACCATGAAAACCATCTCACAGCCTTGAAATGTGGCAGGTCCACAGCGAGTGCACTGGTGTGGATCCAGGTCCGTTTGATGCTTTGGTACTAGATGTAGGCATTCCTGACCAGTGTGATGTGAAGGCATTTCAGGATGGTGAGTACTGGCATGAAGATACTAAAGTAGATGATGTACAGGTACTCATTTTTGGCTGTATACAGTAGACCACAAAAAATAGTGTAACTGTTGTGTTGTAGAGAAGGCGAGATAAGAGGCATGTGTCCCAGGATGAAAGAAATACCCCAGAGGGTGACGAGAAGCACTAAGATGTGTTCATAATCTTGAGGTGGTACAGGGGGAATCTGACAGACAGGTACCTGTCAAAAGAGATTAGCAGCAGGGTCAGGATGGAGCTAATGCAGGGAGTGATAGTTAACCCTTGTAGGGCCACAGACTGCTATATCAGTCCACAGTTCCTATGTGTTCTAATTCTGTTGGTAGCCTAATGATTAAACATATTCTCAACAGGCAGATGGATATATTCTTGTCAAATTTATCATTGTACATATCATCCAGTGTCTCCACCACACCCATCACCCTCACCAGTAGGTCGGCAGCCACCAGGTTAAGGATGAAGAGGTAACTTTTAGCATGCTTCTTCTTCATCAAACTGTAGATGACCACAATCACAGGGATGTTGGCAGTAGGTATCAAGATGCTGAGAAGTGCATGCATTACAGCATAAAGGATACTTGTCTTTTTCATCTGCAAGGCTTATTGGTTTAATCGATCAGCAGCATATCTGAAATGCTGAAGCAGGCAGTTGCACCAGTGAATCGAAAGAAATCAATTATTGGGCAGCTATCTCACATCGGGTAAGGTACTAAACCCTGTCTTAAAAAATACTGACTTGTAAATTACTGTGCAAAACATCCTGAATGGCCAATTTCCCGATACATTTGAAATCCCGACCTACAAAATACTAAAATATAAAGGGTCATCACAGTAGGATAGCGAGCACACTCTGAGAAAAAGCAACATCCTGGTGGGGTGGAGCTTAGCAGTCATGGCAACTGACTGAGCACATAGCATTTGCCCTCTCCCTCAGCATGTTTGTAACAAGCACCAGCAGCCTTTGAGAAGTGATAAAAGAAATGAAGGTAGCTATGCTAAAAAAGTCTTCTCTGAATGCGCACAACTAATGAAGCAATTTTTTGGCAAGAAGAATCTGAAAACCTGCTGAAACGGACTTTCAAAGCTTTCCAGTCCTTTGGTTTCAGCATGGCGATGTACAAACGTTCCTGTGGTTCAAACTCAACAAAATATATGTCCAAACCGAAAAGACTTGCAGATAAGCAAACACGAAATAAGACAGTTAAACTTAAACAAAACCAGAAGGAATCCTCAAACCCAATTGTATCTCCACCACAGGATAATCTACAAACTGAAGCTTCCCCATCTAATATCGTCGGCTCCAGTCAATGTAAGAATCGCACACCAGTCTTTTTGTTTAAACCGTACACAGCAACTAAAAAAGTTTGTAACACCCAAATGGAGTTGAACTTACTTGGTGTGCAGGGGGATGCCGGCTCATCTGGCTGTTCAGGAGAGGAGACTATAACACCCTGAAGGACTGGAGGGGGAAGCTTGAAACGTCATGACATTACAGGACAGGGAATAACTTTGGGCGTGGTTACCTCCATGCAGGTGTTAGTCTCTTGCTGCAGGCAACTGTCTCAATGATTCCCATGGGGTCTCCTTCGATGGCCTCCAATGCTTAAATAAGTGAAAATTCATTGATGATGAAGGAGATATAGTTACAGGGAAGAACAAGCCAGACTCAACTCAGCATCGGGCATTGGTAGTGCAGTGTTGTATTTTTCTGCATTTCATTCTGGCATTTGAACTGGGAAAGCTCTGTGCTTCCTGCAATGGCCAGCAGATGTCACAATACAGGATTTATACAGTGCATGGATTTTCTGTCTTTCGATTTTCAGTCTTATTTTAGTTCTGTATTTTGTTTTTTCGACATTTATTTTTCGGGATTTCGTCATTCGGTATTCTCTATTTTGCGGGAATTAGGGCCCGGATCCCATGTAAGCTCAGGATGTCCGTGGTGATAGTGTGCAAAGGAACAGCAAGCGATTGCCCTTGTGGACATCTATTCTTAAGACTACTGAATAACATGCCTGCAAGGCTTCAACAACAACTCTTTATGGGATTCCTCTTTGAAGAATGTAGCTTTCTTTATGGAGTCCACAAGCAGAATATGTTTTCAGACAGCTCTCCAATACAGAGTCACACATTTCCATCCAAGAATATCACTGAGTGTTATTTCACCATGCTGCTTGCCATTCTTGGGAATTTTCTCATTATTTATCTTGCTTTTTTCACTATGGACTAAAGCCTCTGATTTCTTCGCATTTTGCTGTTCTGCATTAAAAACATGCTCTGAAGAATGTCCATGATATTATCTCATTAAACTAAGTTCATCTTACCTAATAAACAATGCAGTGCCACAACTTCATCAAATTTAGGGCTGGGTAATAGTTTTTGATAAACAGCTTAAGAGTTTTACAAGCCCAACAAACTAGACAGTAGTGTAGGCATTGCACCATTCACAAGTAAACCCATTGCTCCAAATTAAAAATATGTATTAGAGTGTTTTGGGCCAATTCTCAAAGTCCTTAGAATGGTGCAAGGTGCCTACATCAAACATAAATGAGGCAAGTGGCCCCTTGCATCAAAAAATGCACCCCAAGCAATTCTCAACAGTAGCTGGCAGCAAAGGCAGGCTGCTTGTGGCAAAGGGGACTTGCTCCAGCCTTGCCCCATAAAATGGGCTGCGGCATGGTGTGAGGGGGTTGTGGCAGAATCAAGCTGCCACATCCCCTAAAATGGTATTCTAAAACTACCCGCAGAGGATAACTGTCTAAGTACATTTAGACCAGTCAAGGGCTGGTCTAATTGTATGTAGGTGTCCTTTGGGGGTTGTGCCAATGTGCCACCAGGGTCCCGATCACCCATAGTACATGCCTTCCCCAAACAGCCTCGATCCTCTTAAATTAACATGTACAGTAACCTGATGGTCTAGTGGCCCTCTGCAAGCTCTGATCACCAATACTATATATTTATATTGCCCTGGTGGGCTAGCAGCCCCTCCCAGCCCTGATCTCCCATACTATATATTCATATTGCCCTAGTGGGTTAGCAGACTCCCCAAGCCAATATCGCCTATAATATTAATACAAAGTTCCCTGCTAGGCTAGTAGATGGCCCTGATCCTCCGGTACATTTTCCAACATCCTGGTGGTCTAGTGGGCCCCCACCCCACCATGCCCAATCACCCCACTACCCCAACCCATAACTCACCCTGCAACTGGCATAGCCCACTGCACACCAGCACAGTCAGCTGTAGACTGAGCTATGAATGAGCGCATACTGTATATTGTATGAGCTCAGTGGCTGACAGCTGCTTTCAGTCACTGAGCACATACTATATACAGTACACGCTAATCATAGCTCAGTTGGTGGCTGTCCATGGTGGTGTTTGGTGTAGCTGTTCCAGTCACCGGAAGGGTTATGGGTTGAGGTTAGAGAAGGGTGGTTGGGCACTGTGGGGTGGGGGGTAAATTAGACCACCAGGATGTTGGAAAAATGTACTGGGGAATTGATGCCATCTACTAGCCCACTAGGGAAATCTATATTAATATTATGGGTGATAGGAGCTTGGGGGGGGCCGCTAGCCAACCAGGGCAATATGAATATATAGTATGGGAGACTGGGGCTGGGGGACCTCTGGCCCACTTGAGCACTTTAGATAAATATTATGGGAGATTGGGGCCTTTGAGGGGGCTGATAGCCCACCAGGGTAATATGTATGAATAGTATAGGAGATGAGGGCTGGAGGGGCAGTAGGGCACCTGTTCATGGTACAGTTGCTGTGCAGTCCACCCATGGCATAAAGAGAGGCTTCCTGATGTGCTCTCTATTTGGTGCAGGGGCAAGTTTGCCACAAGATGCAGGACAGCCACCAGGACCTCTACACAATAGAGAATCAGGTGCATGGTCTATGGCACATCTTCAATTGGTACAAGCCACCTTTACTGTGGCTTGCACCTGACATTTGAGATTCAACCCCTTTGTATATGTAGCTTGAAAGAGAGGGTTCCCATTTGCATTGATTACTTTTGATTAAGAAATGTTCAGATAGGCTACAGCTCCAAAGCTGATAATGATCCTATCCATATCTGAAGTATTTCTAAAGTAATTTATGTGCTGGATCCTAATACATGTAGTAGGTAGAATAATGTTGAAGGCCCATTCATCCAGTAATTTTTTTTTTTTTACTAAGCTTTATGCTTCAGGTGACCCCATTCAAACTCTGCATCCCACAAGCAAGCCCCTGTGTCCTCCACCCCAGTTCCCCCTAGATTACCCCGTAGAGTGGAGCCCCCAGTACTTACTCCAGTGGTGCCAATTACTGGATGCAATGGGGACTCATTTCTGTCATGGGCAGGGGGCATCATTCATTCACCGGAGGATTGTTTTTTTGTGTGTGTTTGTGGAGGGTGGGTCTAGCAGATGCCACAATGCTCCACGTCATGTGTCCAACCCCTTCATCACTCTGGTTGGTGTTCTGGTGGTGATGGTGCATCCTGTGGTCACCTGGAACCACCAAAATCAGAGGCACTCTACCCTCCCCCCTCGGGGGTGAAGAGCAAGCTATGGCAGCTCAATCCACTTCTGCCCCGGCTGGCTCTCAAGTGTCCCGAGTCCATTTATGAACAAGATTTTGTTTCTTTTTGTGAACCTGTAAAAAAAAAAGGTCCCTCACTGATCATCCCCCCACCCCCCACCTCCCACTCATCAGCCACCTCCCCTCACCCCTTGTGACACTCCCATACACCCTCACTCACCAGAAGAGGTCCCAGGTTCAAGATCCACTCTCCTGATTGAAGACACAGCTTGCTGCTGGAACTGGCAACTGCAATATGAGAAACTAAAGTAAATGTGGTTCAATGTATTTCAATGAGGGTATCAACTTTTATTCATAACTCAGCTATTTTTTGTGATTTTGACTCCAAATTTTCAACATAGCCTTTTGGGGACCCCAGCACATGAACAATATGTTATGGACCTCCTGCAAGAAAAATGATTTCACAGTCACTTGGCAAAATCACCTTTCGGGTGGGATTTGACAATTTTTCCTGACCTTGTTAATCAGTAGGGTCATAACAAGGCTATGCTGAAAATCTGGGGTAAAAATATGTAAAAATGGAAAAGTTATGACCATTTATTGCAATTTTACTATGCACTCTCGTACCTTTGGACATTTTAAATATTTTGACCTCCAATTTTCAACATAGTCTTCTTTTTGCCCCTCCTCATGAATGTCACAGCTGTTATTTTTCAAATCCTAGACAAAATATGTTTTTGCACCTGTGGTGCAAAATGTCATTGCAGTTGCGCAGAATTACGTTTTGTCAGGGATTCAAAAATGTTCTGTACCTGGTACATGAAGTGGGGTCACAAGATGACTATTTTATTTATTTATTGAAATTTCGGAATTACAATCCCTTGAGTCGAAGACTCCTTTGCAAAGGCTCCATATCAGTATACAACAGAACATTACATCAATACATATTGTACATAGTTTTCAAAACGGAAGATTACATTTTGACAAACTGTACATAAAATCACAGTACATGGTATTTACTTTGATTGGTTACCATCTCAAGGGTTTTTACAGTACCCTGGGTCATCAAGGTGTGAAGGGACAGATTAATGATTCAGAGGGACTTTACCAAGCCCTGTGTTGAGGTATAAATCTTGCAAAGTTATAGGCCTTGTTGTACAGTTATGGAATAAGCCAGATTTTTATCACATTCAGCCTAGAGAGGACTGTCAGTAACAGCCACAGGTCTCTGAGTCTAGAAGAAGTCTCTTGATTTCAGTTTTGAATTGGCCAAGACTAGGGGCCAGTGAGATGGAGGATGGTAGGTTGTTAAGTCATAGGGGAGCACAATAATGGAAGGACCTTTGCCCTAGTGAGGTCCTAGAGTGAGGGACTATGAGAGAGGTGCTTGCCTGGTACCTAGGGGTACTCTTATGGGGGGCTGGTTGGATGAGGGAGTGTAGACCATTAGGTGTAAACTTCATAAGTATCTTTTTTGGCTTGAAGACAAGTATGGTATTTTAGTCTCCTTTCAAAGGTCAGCCAGTCTGCTAGTTTATAGAGCACACATGTATTGGTTAGTCTTTCACTGCTTGTGACCAGCCGGCAGGCGTTGTTGAGGGAGAGATTGATGCAGTTAAGGGCTGTTTGGTCAGTGGTGCCATAAATTATTATTCCATAATCAACCAACAAAAGGACTGAGCAGGTAACAGACAGCCATAGGGCATGGGGGAGGGTAAGGCAGTGTTTATGTCTGTATAGAATCACTAGTCGGGTGTTAACAGAGGAGGAGGAGAGGTGTTTAATGTGGATGTGGTAGGTGAGGGATGTGTCCAGTGTGATACCTAGATATTTGAAATGTGGGACCTGTTCAATGCGGATGCCCTGCGAATTTGAGATAGATAGCAAGGAGTTACTGAGGGGGTTTTGGTAGTGAGCAAATATCATAGATTTCATCTTAATATAGTTTAGTATTAGTCAATGAACCAGTATTCTTATTCTGTAAAGCAGCCTTGAAGGGCATTTTGGGAGAGAGTTTGGGTTGGTGTGTTTCCAGTATAGTATGGCATCATCTGCATAGAGCAATAGTTTTCTACTGCAGGTCTGAGGGAGGGAGTTTAGAAAAAGAGTGAACAGTAGTGGGACAAGTATCGACCCTAGAGGGACACCCACTAGAACTGGTTGCTTGGAGGAGAGGGTGTTGCTAATTTTGACTTGCTGTGTCCTATCTGTGAGATAGTTTTTGAACCAGGAGATAGCTTCAGGGGCAAAATGGAGAGAGGCAAACGAATGGAGTAGTTCATGATTGATGGTGTCAGATGCTTTGGTCAGATCTACATAGATAGCCCCTGCTATTGACCCCTGTTCTAGTGCTTCATGCTGACAATTTGGTCACTCTTGTCCTATAAATGGAAGTGTAGCACTGGAGGGCCCTGCACTTCCACAGCTTCATTAATATATACATCTATGGAGGGATGGCGTGCAGGGTTCAAAGGACCTTGAACTCCCACAGTAAAAAAGGATACTATTATGCTATCTAAAAAAGAAAGGAAACAAATTGCAAAAAACTTTGTTAATGCTCCAGTTAGGGTCAAAATGACAAAAGTTTGGAAATGAAGTGATAGTGTTTCCCTAACACTCCACCCTCCAAAACCAGGCAGGAGAGCAGGTGTGGTGTGTGCCTTGGGCTTCTCAAGCCAAATGCTCACCCCATTCTCATAAAGTCTACACATCTGACCTTATTTACAGATGAAATGGGGTGAATGTTAGGTCTGAGAAGCACAAGGCACAATCCACATCTGCTGTCCTGCCTGGCTTATGAGGGTGGGGTGTTAGGGAAACCTTAATGCCTCATTTCACTCTTGTCACTTAGACCTAAACTGGAGCATTAACCAAGTTTTTGCAATATATATATATATATATATATATATATATATTCTATGCAAAAAAACTTAATTAATGCATCAGTTAGGGTTCTTCTACGGTGAAAAAAAGTGAAGAAATTTGATTTTAAGGTTCCCACCACTTGCACCCCACCCCAGCCCACCTCCACCAACAGGCATCGGGGTGTGCATTGGTTTGTTGGCCCTAACTCTCACCCCTTCCCATGTGTAAACAAGCTGAGATGGTGCAGTATAGGAGAATGGGGTGAGAGTTAGGGCTGATGACCCCAACACTCACCACAATGCCTATTGGTGGGGTGGGCTGAGGGTGGGGTACAGGGGTGAGAACCTAAAATCAAATTTCCCCACTATAGTCAGTAGAATAACCCTAACTGATCGATGCTAAGATATTGCATAGAATTTCACTGCTACAGAAAGAATAGAAAAGTAGAAAGTTGCCCAAGTTGGTGGGAGCATGGGACCCTTTGGGCCCCGTGCACCCACCAACTTGCAAGTGTCAGGCCACATTACACACCTAATGACTAAAAAGTACATTGACAACAGCACGGCCAGCCACCAAACAAATGTTAATCTAGTCGAACAATAGAAAATGCTGTCCACAAAACATTAACTGCGCCATGTAATATCTCTGCAAAAAATATATTGTCCAACACATAAACACCACAATTCACATCTACATGACGTGCCGTCAACACTCTCAAGTGAAAAAACCAAACCATGTCCAAGATATAACATGTAACAGTTTGAAATTTTCAATCGTCAGAGTGGCACACTTCCACACCTGTTAACATTTAACACACACACAATGACTGAAAACTACATCCATGTCACTAAGGCTAGGTATCCTATCAATTTCAAGGCACCACCACAAGCAAAATGCTGTCCGCAGAACGTAAACTGCACCACACCATATCTCTGCTAAAAATTGTTTTTCCAATATGTAAATACTGCAATTTACATCCACAGGACATGCCGTAAACGCCCTCCAAATTTCAAATAAAAATACCAAACCATTTCCAAGATATTCAATGTTACAGATTGGTAAAATTTCCCTATCTATTCCATTATAAAAAATCTGGCCATCTAGTCCCTTCCTCGCGATCAAATAATCTCACGAGCAAAGAATTTGCAGGCTCATGATCAAAGCATTTTCAGGCTCATGAACAAAGAAAAAAATTATATAAATCAAAAAATTTAAGGAATTGTGGTAAACCACCACTACGGTTCAACAAAACAAAACCCCCTGAGCAAAACTCACTCTCATTTGACTTCCTAGGGCACCCCTGAGCTGAGAAAATAGATTTTTAAATCCAGCCATCTCATCTCTCCCTCTCGATGCACAATTGTGATCAAAGAATATCACGATCAAAGAATTTGAAGCCTGGTGATCAAAGAAATGCAATGCTCATGACCAAAGAATAAAAAATGGTGAAACACAATTTTTTGACCGATTTAAACCGAACCAATGACATGCCTCGACAGAATGAAGCCCCTGATCAAAACCCACCCCCATTTGTGTCCCTAGCCCACCCCTGAGCTGAGATATTTGTGTATTTAGGTCATGATGCAAGATTGCGATCAAAGAATCTCGCGATCAAAGAATTTGCAGGCTCGCTATCAAAGATCGTTAGTGAGCCATGAATAAAGATTTTAAAAGCTTATAGCTCTATTTTTTGACTGATTTGGATGAAACCAAAGGCATGACTTGATAGATCAGAACCCCCTGAGTAAACCCATCTAAGTTTTACTTCAGGAGTGACCCCTGAACAGAGTTATTTGTGTTTTTCCGATTGGAAGACTAAGAACAAGATGGCGGACCTCATGATCAAAGAATTTTGAAAATTCTCGGGGACAAAGCTTCTTGAACCACAAGGCTGCAAGTTCTGTGATCACCAGGCAGGACCAGATGGCCAGAACCTCATTCTTTGTTCGCAAAACATACATATAAATTTTCCCATTGTCTTATAATGGGAATTTAAAACTGGCATAACTTTTGAATGCCTTAATATTTATTCACCAAATGAAAAGTGGCATGTTTGGCCACCAAAGCTCTTTCAAACAAGTCATCTTGCAGAGTGGTGCACAGCACAATGGCCACTCAGGGCCACATCCAAAATCCCCAAAACAGCCTCCAAAAATGGATAAATTTGCAGTTTTTAGCATTTTATTGTGCAAAGACAGTAAGCCCAACCAAAACAACATTTGGCAGGTCAAGAGAATTACCATGCCCCATCAAGCATTCCAAATGTCAAGTGAATCTGTTGAATGGGTCCAAAGTTATTAATGCACAAAGTTTTGAGTTTAACATAGAAGTGACAACTGAACTCTTTAACTATAGTGGCGTGACTGTGCCGCTATAATATATATATATATATATATATATACACCAGAACCTAGGTTTTGAATCCCGACTTCCGCTTGAATACTGTGTGACCCTGAACAAGTCACTGAACCTCCTTGTGCTCCCAGGTCGCTCCTGTTAAAAAGCTTTCAGCTTAGTGTGCTATACCTGGTTAAACAACTAAATAAAAAAATATATATATATCTATATATATTATGGTAGCACGGTAGTGCTACCATAATTAAGTTGAGGAGCCATTTCTATGTTAAACCCCAAAACTTTACCTTAATAACTTTGTAACCGTTTCACAGATTTGGCTGAAATTTGGAATACACAATCAAGAACCATAGGCCGTGGGGTCTGCCAAGTTTTGTACCAGTCGAATACACAGCTGTGGAGTTATTAAGTGTGATCTGCGTGCGGCGTTTACACTTTTTCTGGAATTCTACGGTCGTGCCTACAGGTCGCACGGTTTGCGCGACCGGCCCGAAATCTTCAGGGAACATGCAGCTGTGGCCCCCGATGTGCCTTTCAAAGATTTCGTGAAAAAATATTAAACTGTTCAAAAGTTATGGCAGTCCGAACTTCTGTTTTTTTCCCCATAGGATAACATTACGGTGTTCGCCGCGCCTTTGAGGGCCCGTATCTCGAAAACGGTGCGAGATACAGAGTTTTTGTCGAAAAATTTTAGCCCCCTTTTGGGGGCTACATTTATAACTAGCCAGGAAAGTGATAATACATATGACTTTTAAATTTTTTTCTATGTCGTACGGTTACTGAGATATAAGCAATTTACTATTACAACTACTGATTTTTGTGTTCCGAGAGTCATTATTTTGCATACATTCTTTCTACTCACTGTCTTTCTCTATACAGCTTTTGGGGAAAACCAGCCTGTGCTACATTACTCTTACCATTACCGTTTCTGCTTGTGGCTCCGTATACGTTTCACTTGAACAGGGCTGCTTCTGCTCCCCCACGGTCGGCGGCACCCAGCCAGCCACCGACCAAGACCAGGACACTCGCCTGCAGCTCCTTAGAAGCAGTCTGCCCTTGAACAGGGCTGCTCCAGCTCCCCCACGGGTGGGCGGCACCCAGCCAGCCACCAACAAAGACCAGGACATCCGCCTGCAGCTCCTTGGAAGGTACGGGACAGCGCAGCCAATCAGAACACGGGTGCTTCCAGCAAACCCACTCTGATTGGCCAGGACTTTTCCCCTGCTATAGACACCTGGCACTTTGTTAGATTTTGATAGAACTAAGCACATTTCAACTGTGTAATTAGACATTTTTCAACTGTGTTAGCTGGATTGTAATTTCTACTACTGTTTTAAAGTGCTTACACCTCTTCTGTCTGACTGCTCTTCCTGCAGCGCCCCCCCATCCAAGCACTCTGCCTTGGCGCCAATAAGTCTAACTACTCTTTTTTTTTTCTTTTTTTCAGTTTTCCATTAGCAGGTTATACAGGCTTGCCACTAGAGGGATTCTTGGTCTTCTACATAAATCACTGTACTCATTCGTGGGCAATATGGCCTGCATTATCATTCTACTTCTTTCCCGGTGCTGCTACAAGGGGTGGTTGTAGTTGAGGTTCCCCTAAGCTTCACTCAACAGGCTGACGACTTCCTTAAAACTGCCTGTGTGACAGCTCTGCAGCTGAAAACAGGAAGCCCTCAGTGTCTGCCATCCACCCTTCAGATTCAAGTCAGATAGATGCTGAGCACCCTATTATTACCTATGCTGCGCTGTCATACTGATAGATACTGATAGAATCTTCTGCAGAGAGCCAGCACACCTGGGCACCCTTGATTGGTGCGGCACTGCCATAGAGGGATTGTGATTGGTATGCCCACTTGCCTGCTTTGCTCTGATTGGGGCAACTTCTCTATAGCCTGTTACAGTGTCCCCTTCTTAATTCTGACTTCTCAGCTCTCGCTCTGACCTGAAATTTTCTCCCACCCCCACCACTCCCCTCTCCCAGGCCTCCTTTAAATACACTCATGATCCACCTCCTATATCATATTACTGCTTCATTGGCCTAGTTTCGACTGCTGCCAACTAATGATTGGTATCTGAGTGTGGCCATTAAGACTGCCCTGTGTGAATATCTCTTGAGCCCCGCCACTAACTAAGCTGCTCCTGCTCTCCTTGTTTCCCTTTCTGCTGTATTTTCTCATCTAGGTTTTAAGTGAGTACCTAGGTGGGCAAATTACTTGCCTAGAAAATATTGCACTAATACAAATCACGAGACCACTCAATCTGGGACCATGGCTCTCCTTATTGTGTTTTTATTGCTCCTAAGGTGCAGAATTCTCAGCAATACAGTGCAATTTGAAGTACCTCAATGCAATTCAGTTCTCCAATGTACCTTATCAATACCTAATGTTATAATGGTCTACTATGCAGGCACTATGTCATTCTCCTCTCCCCTTTTAGCCTATTACCCCCGGTTAGCCTATACCCCCTTGCTACTGTCCTCACCTATGTCTATTCAAGCACTTACATTGATCATGATCAACTGTCATTACAGTGGTGCCACATCTTGTGCAGCACAATATGGGTTGCCGCAAAGAAATAAAAAAGCAGTCTCCATTCTTATAAAGCTCCTTAAAAAGTTATACTTCTGCTTCTTCTCTGCTCAGAAATGTGGAGCTCAACCTGGCCCCCTTACAACTTACCTCGCCCTGTCGATTTGCTCTTGGCTATAGGTCTCAAAATGATGATGGTCAACATTTAAGCCTGCCTAAAAACTTGTACAGCTGCAAGCCTGGGCTGCACACATTAACCCTGACCTTATCATAATTACTGAGTCGTGGTTAAAAAAGATGAACACTGATCAACAAATATCACTGCAGGGCTACAATTTATTTAGAGCAGATAGAGAGTCTAGAGGCGGGGGTGTGGTTATCTACCCCAAATCTAAGTACTTGGTCACCAATATTAGTTGCAAATCTTTAGCTAAGGAATTTGAGTTAGTTTCGCTGAGCCTTCATCTCCCCTCCTCGGAATGTATCACTATCCTAGGTGGCTATAGACCCCCGTCTGGTGGTGATGAAGTCCTTAATCTTTTGAAATCCATGTTTGTAGATGCAAAAACTGAAACAATCCTTCTAGGAGATCTAAATATGGACTGGCTGTCACCTATAATCAAACAGCCTCAAATCCCTTTATGACAAGCTAGGTCTTGGGCAATTAGTCAGTGAACCCACTAGGAACAACACTCTAAATACTGCCAACAGTTCCATTCTAGATGTGGTACTAACCACCCATCCACACAAAATATCTCATTCAGCAGTGTTTCACAACGACATGAGCGATCATGGAATTGTTGCTTGAATAAGATCTCAAATTAAGGCCCGGCCGCAACCCATCTTTATAACAAAAAGATCCTTTCACAAATTCAGTGCAGTAAGCTTCCTATCTGACCTGAGCATGATCAGATGGCAAGACCTCTACCTAGCCAAAGATGTCAACAAGGCAGCTTACATCCTTAATGACAAACTCACTACAATAATAAATAAGCATGCCCCTTTCATCAAAGTAAGGGTACGGAACAATTCTAACCCCTGGTTCACCTCGGATCTCAAGGCAGCCCTTATAGCTCGAGATAAGCTCTGGACTAAAGATAGGCATTCCAAAGAATCTTCGGATTGGCAGGCCTTTAGAACAGCCAGGAATAACTGTGTGAAAAAACTTTGCTCTGCTAAAGCAAACTATTATATTTCTACTCTCGAACAAGGTAAAGGTAACCCTCATAAAGTATGGAAGACTATCAAAGCTATAGAAGGACGGTCAATGGCTCCCTCTGTCCCAACAAAGATAGTTGCAAGTGGCAAGATTGTGGAAAACAAGTCCCTAATCCTGGAGGAATTTAACTCCCACTTTGCCACAGCTGGATTAGCTTTTGACTTGTCACCTTATGCTGCTGCTGCGGTGAGCCAGCATACCCCTCCCCCTACATCTAGTCCTGCACTCAGCCCCTTCCAACTGCGCAAGATAACTTATAAAGAAGTAGAAGATTCTCTTCTTAACTTAGACACCAAAAAAAGCACAGGGGACGATGGCTTGGAACCCTTTTTCCTAAGGTCAGGCTACGCCCATCTCACTGCCCCAATTCTCCACATCTTCAATCTTTCCATTACATCTGCTACTGTACGTCCGCTGGAAATCAGCAGATATCTCCTCCCTCTATTTAAATCTGGTGACCCATGCGATGTAAACAACTATAGGCCTATCTCCATATTGCCTATCCTTTCTAAAGTTCTCGAAAAACTGATCCATATTCAGTTAAAATCTCATTTGGAAACCTTCTCTCTCATTAACCCAGCTCAATCCGGCTTCTGGGCTATTCATAGCACAATCACTGCACTAGCAAAAGTAACCAATGATTGGATCTCTGCTATAGATGCTAAGAAGGTGACTGCTTCAGTCTTTTTGGACCTTAGCAAAGCTTTTGATACTGTTGATCACAAACTATTAGTCAATTGCCTTGCAAAGTTGGGTGCCACATACCATACCACCCAGTGGTTCTCTAGCTACCTAACTGGAAGATTCAAAAGTAAAAGCGGAAGGTTTTTTCTGCTGCCTTGCCAGTTGCAGAGAGTCCTCAAGGATCCATCTTGGGCCTATCTTGTTTTCTTTGTACATTAATGACTTAGATGCTAACATATCTACGTCCAATCTGCACTTTTTTGCAGATGATACTGTGTTGTATACTTTTGGCTCATCATTATCTGAAGTCAAGGGAGTGCTTCAAGCAGACTTCACACAACTTGAGCATAATCTAAAAAAGGCAAAGCTTCTGCTCAATGCTAAGAAGACGAAAGCGATGATATTCTCCCGCAGTGCTGTCACAGGCCCCCCCAATACCCTTGCCCAAGACTTCATTGTTACCACGCTAAACGAGCCTCTGGAAGTTGTAACCAAATTTAAATATCTGGGTATCTAGATCAACAATAAATTATCTTTCAATGACCACGTCGAAGATGTCTCTAGAAGGTTAAAAGCAAGGTTAGGTTTCTTCTACAGAAATAGGCCCCTTTTCCCCCTTGAAACTCGAAACAAGCTTGTACAGGCCACTTTTCTCCCCCTACTCGACTATGGCGATGTAATCTATTCCTCCACTACTCTTGCAAATCTAAGTAAACTGGACATCCATTATCACCGTGCGTTATGGTTCATTACCAACTCCCCTTACCGTTCGCACCACTGTGACTTATATGCAGCTGTTGGTTGGACATCCCTTACTACTAGACGCCTGCTCCATGCTGGGCTATGGACTCTTAAACTGCTCCTGCAGAAATTGCCATCTCTCTTCCCTTATTAGTATCTCAAATACTGCATACTCATTAAGAAAATCTGACTTTATTATGCTTGACATACCAAGGACGCGGACTTCCTTTGGTAAACGTGCTATTGCATATGCCCTTCCCTCCATTTGGAACCAATTACAAACCGTACTGAAACTAACTAGCACAGTTTCAATAAACTTCTACAAATCGCTAAGTTCAGCCAAAATAAAAGACACCTGTAACTGTCATTAAGTCTCTTCCTTCCCCATGTGTGCCATATTTATCCACTGGTAAAGTCTAATTGATTTGTCATATTAACTGCTTTCCCTTCCCCTTCTACTCCTGGCTTTATCTATGCTTATGCTCCACTGCTACTCTATCAAATCACTCCTCCCCCATTTCAGTTGTAGTCTGTTGTTTGTTCTAGCTGCCAAAATATATGTATTGCACACACCAGTCATCATGTTTCATTTATCAGTATGCAACCTTTAAGTCACTTCCCTGTCTCATATCAATGTTTACCACCTGCGGTCACCCAATGTGGTACCCTTGTATGTATATTCAGCCTGTATCATGTAATGTGCATTTCATGTATATACTGTTATTACCTATCTATGTTTGTACTTTAAGTGTTTATGTCACAGGACCTCCTTGTGAATGAGCTTGCTCAATGGAGTTTTTCTGCAATAAACTTGAAACTTGAAACTGAACTTACCGTTCATGTTTACGCCACCATGTGCGTTACCCTTTGCGTTTTCATTTGCGGTTGCGTTTCCATTGTTTTTAACATTTCTGTCTACAGTACTGTTCCTCTTTCTGTTTCGCTTTGCGTCATCATGCGCATTACGATTTGCGTTTGCGGGCACAATGTTACAATGTGACAGACATCACCCGATGCTCCGCCACTGCATTACATTCAATATTTCTCATTATCATTCTCAAAAAGAAGACAAATTAGAGGCAAAAAACTCTGTTTAATGCATCAGTTAGGGCTGTTCCACAGCGACAAAAGCGAGGAAATTCAATGTTAGGGTTGAAACCCCCTTTGCACCCCTTCAGCCCACCCCAACTGGAATCAGGGTGTGCATTGGGGTCATCGGTCCTAACTGTCACCCCATTCTCCTATTCCTCAGCTTCTTTCCACATGTGATGGGGTGACACTTAGGGCCGATGACCCCAATGCACACCCCGATTCCAGTTGGGGTGGGCTGGAGGGGTGCAAAGGGGGTTTCAACCCTAACATCGAATATATATTATGGTAGCACGGTAGTGCTACCAAAGTTAGGGTTGAGGAGCCATTTCTATGTTAAACCCCAAAACTTTGCACCTTAATAACTTTGCAACCGTTTGACGGATTTGCCTGAAATTTGAAATACATGATCAAGAACCATAGGCCTTGGGATCTGCCAGGTTTTGTACTGGTCAAATACACAGCTGCCGAGTTATTAAGCATGATCTGCGCTCGCATTTACATTTTTTCTGGAATTCTACAGTCGTGCCTACAGGTCATACGGTTTGCGCAACCAGCCCGAAATCTTCAGGGAATGTGCAGCCAGGGTCCCCGATGTGCCTTTCGAAGATTTTGTGAAAAAATATTAAATGGTACAAAAGTTATTCAAAAAACAATTTCCCATTACAAGTCAATGGGAAAAGTTAACAAAAAGTTCGACAGTGTCGCAAATGCACTTTTTACTGTCATAAATGGCCCTGTTACTGTCGCAAACCACCATCTTGTTTTCAGTTAGTGATCAGAAAAATGCTTGGCATTTAAAATTGAGACCCTCTAGCAACCTAATTCTTTTTGTATTCACATAGTAGGGCCCTGAGGCTGCTAGCCATGTCTTTATTTTGGGGTAAAACACCCCAGAAATATGTTTTTCAGATTTCTGGAAAAAGTACTTTCGCAAAGTAGTGTTGGACTCACGAAAGTGTTGCATATTTTTTGTGAAAGCTTTCGCAAATTGCGACACTACTTTGCGACACTATGCCCAAAATAACAGTAATTCTTTGGTACCCCACTGCAAAAGAACGGTTGGGAGTTTTGGGGTGAAATTTGGAGGGATCGCAGATGACATCTCACAGATGGGCATTTCAGTGTTGTGTTGAAAAAATATTGTACGGCAGCAAAGTTACAGCACTCCAAAGTTGACAGTTTTTCCCATAGGATAACATTACGGTGCCCGATGCATTACAGGAATCCTTTGGCACCCTGGTGCAAAATAACGGTTTAGTCTTTTTTCCTGAAATTTGGAGGTAAGACAACCAACAGCCCACAGATGTGCTTTTCAGTGGTGTGGTGAAAAAATATTACAGGGAGGCAAAGTTATGGCACTCCAAACTTCTCTTTTTTTCCCATAGGATAACATTACGGCGTTCGCCACGCCTTTCAGGGCCCGTATCTCGAAAATGGTGGAGATAACGGACTTTTCGTCGGAAAAGTCAGTAAGTACAAAATTAGCCAGGACAGTTTTAAATCATACGACTTTTAAATTTTTTTTCTACGTCGTACGGTTCCTGAGATATAACCTATTTAGTATTCCAAGTTCTCTTTTTCTGCTTCGATACTCATTATTATGCATACATGATTTGTACTCACTGTCTTTCTCTATGCAGGTTTTGGGGAAAACCAGCCTGTGTGCTTACATTACTGTTACTGTTGCCCTTTCCGCTTCCGGTTCCGTACCTGTTTCACTTACCGTTGACGTCTGCGCCACCATGTGCATTATCCTTTGCGTTTTCATTTGCGCTTGCGCTTCTGTTATTTTTTGCCATTTGTGTCTACAGTACTGTTTCTCTTTCTGTTTCACTTTGCGTCACCATGTGCACTGACATTTCCGTTTTCAGGCACCATGTTACTATGTGACAACACATCACGTGGCAGACCATTCCAGTCTACACCACCATGTGTGTTACCCTTTCTGTTCTCAATCGCACTTGTGTTACCATGTGCGCCACTGTTAGCGCTTCTGTTTGTGTTGCTGTTCCTGTTACTATGCCACATAACATCATGTGGCGGGAGCGCAAGGCCCAAAGGGCCCCACGCTCCCACCTCCGCATTACATTCACTGTTTCTCATTATCATTCTCAAAAAGAAGGGAAATTAGAGGCAAAAAACTCCGTTTAATGCATTAGTTAGGGTTGTTCCACAGTGACAAAAGTGAGGAAATTCGCTGTTAGGGTTGAAAACCCTAACTCTGAATTCACCCCCCCCAGCACCACACACGCACACATATGCAAGTATGGGGGAGGACCAAGTCAACACAACCAATGACAGACATCCAGCAGCAGGTGACAGAAATAATAAACAATTGTCTAAATGTACTACGAGACATCCCCACCCACCTGACCCGGTACTGCATGCTCAGTGGAGATCAACAGCAAAACTGAGGCCATGTACACCAAACGTACACATCCCTGATTGCAGCTGCACACAACGTACCACACTTAGTAGTTGCATGGCCTTACCTAACGATGCCCCACACCACACCACAACTGGTACTGTGCCGTTAGTCAATACAAATGCTAAAGGTGCATGATCACAGTTGTAGAAAGGGTTTTAACACTAGTGAGTATACATTAATTAAGAGAAGTACGTAAATTAACTACAAGACACTAGCATGCTCAAGATAAAAGTAGTGTTATATTTAGTATGTGATTTTCATAGTAGTACATTTACTGCAACTGTTTACTGAAGATAGAGATGCTGATATAAACGTATGGAAAAGCATTGCCTGTTCAATGCTGTGAAATTTGTACTGCCAGTATCAGATGCATTCTTACTGATGAAGGTGTACTGCTGATGTACATACATAGACCTTCAGTGTGTTTCAATACTAAAGATGCAGTAAGTATTCTTTGTAAGAAACAGTGTAATTGCATGGATCAGGCCAAGCAACTTCTAAATATCATAGGACTACTGAGCCAACAATGATGTACCTGTATCGGATATGTCTATAGGATAGATTTTCCTGTAGGCACTTACTCAGTATGTTGTACCTGATAAAGACAATCTCAGTGCATCTGTGATGACTAACTTATTCAAATAGTGATACATTTACTATTGTTGCAATGAGTGATCTATGCTACTTATGGACACAGCGTAATTTTTTTAACAGTTGTTTCATACTCAGGCTGTATACGTAGTGTTTGGTTTGCCACACTTCTGTCACTGATGCTATCAAAGTGATAACTATGTCAATTGTGGTACAACAGCAATCAAGTAGGTATAGTGTAGATATAAACAGAATGTTTTTAGTATTGATTTAACTCACAATGGGATAAGTGTACTAGGACGGCAAGGGTTATTCTCTATCACTGACTCTGTCAGTTATAATCACACTAAGGTTTCGATGACTGTAATGATCAAGTTACACTGTTCATCTTCATGAGTTCATATTCACAGCCATTCTCCAGTAAGTAGACAGAGTATGATGTAACTGGATGTGACACTGTGTTGCAAAACTCCTGCAGTGCCTAGCAGAGGGAGAGTATCTAGTCATAAAGACAATTAAGCAATAAGGCATGACCAACGGTTATGTTAAATGGTCTGTTAATCACCATGTAGGGGGTTTAATGTTGAATGAGGCATAGCCGAGTGCCACATGTCGCTAGACAGTGATAAACTGACCATTAACATAATACCTGGGAGTGGCTTATTGCTATCATAATAAAATTGTTTTTTTTAAACAACATTAAAGCATGTTCATCATATGGTTAGGTTCTACATGTATGTTAATAAAAACTAAACATAAGGCTGTTACAATGTTTACAGTCAATTAGAAAGCTGCATTTCTCAAACTCTTGTTATAATCAGAGATATTATACCTGTACAATTCCTTGGTTTTGCTCAACTCTATTGCTCAGGTGGCCCATCACATGTGGTGTCGTCTGGTGTGGGGCATCGGTAGGTAAGGCCATGCAACTACTAAGTGTGGTACGTTGTGTGCAGCTGCAATCAGGGATGTGTACGTTTGGTGTACATGGCCTCAGTTTTGCTGTTCATCTCCACTGAGCATGCAGTACCTGGTCAGTTGGATGGGGATGTCTCGTAGTACATTTAGACAATTGTTTGTTATTTCTGTCACCTGCTGCTGGATGTCTGTCATTGGTTGTGTTGACTTGGTCCTCCCCCATACTTGCATATGTGTGTGTGTGTGTGTGGTGCTGGGGGGGGTGAATTCAGAGTTAGGATTTTCAACCCTAACAGCGAATTTCCTCACTTTTGTTGCTGTGGAACAACCCTAACTAATGCATTAAATGGAGTTTTTGCCTCTACTCTATATATATATATATATATATATATATATATATACATATATATATATATATATATATATATAATATATGTAACATAGAAACATAGACTTTGATGGCAGATAAGGACTGTTGGGCCCACCCAATCTGCCCATTTCTCTACATATTGGATAAGCTGCAGATCACATATTAAGTATTTCAGGGATCTGCCTTAACAGGCATCTTGATTTCTCTGTGCACATTGATGCAATTCACCAAAAGCTTCACCCTAATCTTGTTGATTTGTATACCACTCCCTGCCTGCTGAGAAATTGCCCTAAAAATTATCCTTCTTATTTTTGACTACGGTGATTTAGTCTAGAGTAGTGCCCCTAAATCATCCCTTTGCCAGACTGGACCCCCTTTTTCATTTTTTCTGCTGCTTTGCTTTAGATTGCCTCTCTCATATTCACCACTGTTCTCTTTATTCAGATCTTTCCCTTCCCTCTCTTGATGCTAGTCGCCTTTCCCATTGTGTCTCTTTCATATCCAAATCCTGGTTCCGCATTCTTCCCTATCTCAAATCCCTTCTTTCCCCTCCTCCTTCTTCCTCCTCCTACTGTCCCCACAATACTACTTTCCATTCTGTCTCTTTTCCTTCTAGAAAATCTATTGTTGGCCAATCTGCTTTTTCTTACCACTTTCCAAAACTGTGGTCCTCCCTTCCCCTTCCTATTTGTTCTGCCTCTTCTCCTTCCTCCATAAAGTCTATTCTTTATGACTTTTATCATCCTCTCTTTAACTACTTGAGACCCTTCCTCTTTTTATCCATTCTCTAGTCTTTCCCTCTTCTTACTGTTCTGCTATTTTCCATTTCTGAATATATTAGAGAGTGTGTTATTTTCTAGATGCCTTCATTTACTATACTGCCTGTAATATTTATGATTCTTCTTGTAAAACTATATTATTGTATTTTACCTTGGTTTTTTTTGCTTGTTTTTTAATTAGCTATCTCCTACTCCCGTCTGCCCCAGAACAGATCTGGAAATGAGCTGTTTTCAGCTTAGTATGTACTTCCTGGTTAACTGTTTAAATAAATTAATTAATATATACACATATCTACACATATGGTATACTGTATATAGTATATATAATAGGGGTCTTGTGATACATAATTTATCTATACAAGAGCAGTTTGACATCAGGTAACCTCACCAGTGAAGTAATCCATGAGTAATGTGCCCAATGTCAAACTGCTTAAGTGTAGACAAATACTGTATCACACAGGCCCCCATTGCATGTCCCATTTATTAAAGATGTAGTGAAGTTTACTTTCCATGTGAATTTTCTGTGAAGTGGCCAAATTCCCATTTGTGGATCAATTCATGACATTTTCTCATTATAGGACAATTAGCCATTCATATCTTTGCATTGCCTTTTTTAAGTGCAAATTCCACTTCTAAAACCCCCAATGCAAGGAGAAGTTACACAAATTTTAAATCCCTGTTGTTTAGTACCCCCCGCCACTGATTGCTGCACCCAATGTAAAATAGTATTGTATAAATTTGTATAAAATGCCTGATGTCTAATGGTTCTTCACCCCGCCCCCCCCCGCTGATCGCCAGCCCCAGTGTAAAATAATATATATGCTGTATATATAATCCCTGGTGTCTAGTGGCCCCCCCCCACTGATTGCCAACCCCAATGTAAAATAATATATACAAAATCCCTGGTGTCTAGTGGTCCACCCCCACCGATCACAGGCCATAATGTAAAATAATATACATGCCACATATATAATCCCTGGTATCTAGTGGTCCTCCCCGCCAATCGCTGGCCTCAATGTAAAATAATATATACAAAATCCCTAATGTCCAGTGATCCTCCCCACTGATCAACAGTATTGAAATAAAAAAAATCATTCCAATGAAATTCCTGAGTATAATGGACCTACACCCCACCGCAAGGTAGTGGGCCCAAACCTAAATTCCCTACCTAACCCTGAGCAGATGATCATCACAGCCTCTACTTCCACCATGGCTGCTGCCTCACTGACACTGGAATGATTAAGTCGTGCTTATACAAGTATGTCCTCATTCCTTCCAGAGTCAGGCTGGGTGGCCAACCATGGTGGAGAGTGAGAGCTCCACTGGTCACCTGCTCGGGGTTGGGGTGGGGGGGAATGGGGAAGTGACCCACTACCTGATGGTGTGGAGGATCCACTAGGCACCAGGGATTTCACTGGAATTTTTTTTTTTACCTTAGAACCGGCAATTGGTGGGGGGACTACTAGACACCAGGGATTATATATATATGACATGTGTATTATTTTACATTGGGGATGGTGATCAGCAATGGGGGGGACCACTGGACACTAGGGATTCTATATATGGCATATATATTATTTTACATTAGGACGGGTGATTGCCAGGGGGGGCGACTACACACCAGGCATTTTATACAAATTTATACAATATTATTTTACATTGGGGCCAGTGATCATTGGAGGGGGGGTCCACTAGACACCAAGGACTTTATAAACATTATTTTCCCTTGGGGGCAGTGATTATCAGGGGGGCACTACTACTACTACCAGTAGTGGAATAGTTTTTGCTGCAAGATGTGGAATTTTGCCAATGAAATTCCACACTTCTTGGTAGATCCACACTCCATGAAGTGGCAAATTTCATGAATAGTGCTTTATGAATTGGGCACAATTCACAAAATGTTTCTCAGAGTGAATTTTAGAGACTTCACACATCACTACTGTTTATACAATACACTGGTGTTTCTCTGAGGGGGGATGATTGACAGGTAGTGTTTAGCCAACATATGCATGATACAGTTCAGGTTCTATGTAGAGATAACATTTTTTAATACGCTGAATTTGTGTCTGTGCATATTGTATAGATAGATAGATAGATAGACAGACAGACAGACAGATAATGGAAGATCATGTGTACACAAATGCCTGCAGCCTGGGAAATAAAATCCTAGACATGGTGGCCTTCATGGCAGAGGCTGAACTGGACATAGTGGAAATAACTGAGATGTGGTACACTGTAAACCACAACTGGGAGGTGAGTGTACCAGGTTATACTCAATTCAGGAGAGATAGGGAGGGTAAAAAAAGGGGAGGTGGTCCCGTGCATCAGGGAAGGTACAAAGATAACTGTGGTACAAGGTAGACAGGTGAGGCCAAGGCACTGTGGGTCACCCTTGAGCCTGGAAATGGCACAGCAATTCACAGAGGGATGATCTGCAGGACTCCAATTCAGGAGGAAAAGGTGGACAGATTGCTAGTGGAAGAGTTACAGAAGATGACAACAAATGGGGAGGTACTGCTGCTAGGTGATTTTAATATGTCAGATATTGATTGGACCAGCCTGTTGGCAGCCTCAGCAACAGGCTGAGACATCTTGGACTCCCTGCAGAGGGCAGGTCTCAGGCAGCTAGTGTTATAACCCACAAAGGAGAGGGAGATTCTGGACTTAGTACTGACCAGTGGAGAAGGAATCACAGATGTTCTGGTGAAAGGGCACCTGGGATCAAGTGACCACCACACAGTGTAGTTTTACATGGGATGTGGTACACTGTAAACCACAACTGGGAGGTGAGTGTACCAGGTTATACAGGGTGACAGTCAAGTCACACAAAGGCAAGAATCTTGGATTTCAGGAGGGCAGACTTTGCTGGGATGGGGCTAGGTACTAAACATGCCCTGGCAAGAAGGGATGCAAAATCTGGGGTTGAGGAACAGTGGGTACACCTAAAAGGAGCCATAGTGGAGGTGACAAACCAATGCATTAGGCTGAGAAACAAAGGCAAGAGAAAGAACAAACCACTATGGTTCTCTAAAGCTGTAGCAGATAAAGTAAGATCCAAAAGGAGGGCTTTCAGAAAATACAAGGAGGCAATAAGGGAAAAATAGAGGGTGGTATACCTAAATTGTCTGAGGGATGCAGGGAAAGCTGTTAGGAGTACAGAGGCATACACAGAGGAAAGATTAGCAGAGACAGTGAAGAAAAGGGACACAACATTCTCCAGGTATGTCAGTGAGAGAAGGAAGGCCAGGGGTGGAACTGTAAGGCTCAGAGGGGAGGAAGGGGAGTGTGTGGAGGGAGACCTAGAAAAGGCATATGTACTAAATAAATACTTCTGCTAAGATTTCACTGAAGAAGGGGAGGGACAGAGACCACAACTAGGCATCAGATACATGGGGAAGGAGGTGAAGACCAGACCATTCACAGAACAGAGAGTCTTAGAGAATCTTACAAGCCTAAAGGTGGACAAGGGAATGGGACCAGATGGCATACAACCCAGGATACTAAAGGAACTATGGATGGAGCTAGCAGCACCACTGGCAGCCATGTTCATTGAGTCACTCAATACAGGAGTAATTTTGGAGGACTGGAGGAGGGGACATGTAGTCCCTCTTCACAAAAATGGAAGCAGGGAGGAGGCAGGAAACTATAGGCTGGTCAGCCTTACCTCAGTATTGAGTAAGATTATGGAGGCTTAAGGAAAGGATTGTAGAAAACTTGGTTTCCAACAGAGCACAGGATCCCAGGTAGCATGGATTCATTGCAGGAAGGTTATGTCAAACAAATCAGATTGATTTTTTTCGCTGGGTGACAAAGGAGGTGGATCAGAGGGGAGCAGCAGATGTGGCCTACCTCAATTTCAGCTAGGTCTTCAACACTGTTCCACATAAAAGACTGGTAAATAAATAGGGAAGCCTGGGCATGGGCCACAAAGTGGTGAACTGGGTTTGAAACTGGTTGGGGACAGGAAGCAGAGGGTGGTGGTAAATGGGATCCAATCCGAGGAGAGAGTGGTGATCACTGGGGTACCTCAAGAATCAGTCCTGGGGCCAGTTATTTTTAATGTCTTTGGAAGGGAATGTTTGCCTGTTTGCAGATGACAGCAAGATCTGAAACAGTGTAAACACTCCAGATGGGGTGGAAAAAATGAGGAGGGACCTAGGAAAGCTGGAAAAATGGTCCAAAGTGTGGCAACTAAAGTTCAACAAGAAGAAGTGCAAAATCATGTACCTGGGGCACAGAAACCCTGTGGAGAGCTACAATATGGGGGGGTTGCTGACAGTTACCAGGGAGGAAAGGGATTAGGGGATTATCATCTCAGATGATCTACAGGTGGCCAAGCAGAGTACAAAGGCTGTAGGGAGGGACAGTTGTACATTGAGGTACATAGGAAGGGGTATAACCAGTTGAAGGAGAGAGGTGGTGATACCACTATACAAAACACTGGTGAGGCTTCATCTAGGGAACTGTGTGTGGCTGTGGAGGCCGCATCTTCTTAAGGACATAGACAGGGTGTAGGTGGTTCAGAGAAGGGTGACAAAGAAGGTGCAGGGCTTGCTACAGATGAATTATGAGGAGATATTAAAAGACCTCGATATGAATACACTGGAAGTGAGGATGGAATGGGAGGGCACAGAGTGATAATATCACAAGACATTCTGCCACAGCAATATACCAAGCTGTCAATACAGCACAATATATTGTCTATGGCATATCTCTGTGTTTTGTGGGGGGGGGGCAACTCTCCGCACACCACCAGTTACAGGGGACCACACCCCTAAACCCCCAACTAAAATAACCAACTCTGAGGAGAGGGGTTGGACACTTAATTTGCACATTGTGAAAATAAAAGAAAAATTCCATGTTTCTGGGACTTGATACCTGGTCTGCAGACACATTACCTCCATTGCTGCCTGTGGCTCATCCTGTCAAGCCATGACAGCTGCTTGGTGGACCCTCCTCCCAGCAGAGAACGTATCCTTTGCCAAGAACAAGTGACAGGGTGCGCAACTGCGTATAGACCATTTAGCGGTTTTGTAACCTGTCACTATTCCCATCTGCGCTGTCCATGTTGCACGGTTTTAACACACACCAACTTGCATATCGTGAACTGACCCGGTAGGGGAGATATGATAGAAACCTTCATGTATTTTAAGAGCATAAACAAGGTGCTAGTGGAAATCATCTTTAGGTACAGGAGAAGTACAAGAACATGATGGCACAATATGAGATTGGAGGGGGCAAGATATGGGATAATGTGAGGAAGTTCTTTTTCACAGAAAGGGTAGTGGATGCATGGAATACCCTGTTCCAGGATGTGGTAGGAGTGAGCACAGTGGCGGAATTCGAAAATACATGGGATGGTCATAAGGGAACCCCAGTGGTGTGAAGGAGAAGCTAAAGCCAATGACCTAGTAGGGTCAACAGTCGTAGATTCAGGTAGGGTATGCGGTCAGACTGGATGGGCCTAGCGGTCCTTATCTGCTGTCAACTTCTATGTTTCTATGACAGATAATGAATAAGTGTGTTGTACTTTTGGCCTAAAAATATGTTGGCATAGAAGACACAGAAAGTTAATTATTGATTGTCTCTGCACTCTTTACTTGAACAAGGAAGGATGAAGCCCTTACATGCAAGTTTCAGCACAGTAAGGATGCAATAATTTGTAGAGATCTTTTTCAAATAAGGCAGACTTTCAGTGTCTCATTCCTCGAAGTATTTTTCAATGATCATCTTAAAACCACAAACATAGGCAGAGTGACAATGCTGGTGAGGTGGTGGTGAGCTAACTGATTTGTCACTTCATCCTCACAAGAGTGTCTCCTGGGGTCATTGTGGTATACTAACAAATAACCCCATTAGGGGGGCTAACTGGATCAGAACTCCATAAGCATGTACCCTCAATGGGTTTATTTTCTTGTAGACCACACTTGCCCATCGTTTATTCTATGTAATACATTTGTATGGTAACTGTTAGTTTTGCTCACAATTGCACACATAGGGAAATAAATGCTAGCCACTTCACTGGGGACAAAATCGCATCCATGTAACATAAAAAAGAGATTAAATTATAGACAGCTATGAATTACAAAACTAATTCCAGCAAAGTGCTCAGGTGACATCATAAGAACTCTATTATGGATTTTACATAAAATGCTACCACAATGTGGCGATGAAATTACAGGTCTTTTAATTTACTGTTGGACTATTTCAATGTTGTATTATATAAGAAAAACACTATTTATAGGGTTTTAAATTGTTACAGAAAAATTAGTTGCTTTCATTGTGATTAGGATATCATTCAAGCAGACAAAGCTTACTTCAGAATGTTGTGGAATAAGTGGAATATTCAGACAATTTCAATAATACAAACAGGCTGTATGGAGTCAGAATTCACAGTTTTGACATCATGGGCTAGATTTTAAAAGAGCACTTAGAAAAACATAGGTTGCATCATTCTAGGGTTGTGGCAAACTTTGGGTGTGTCAGGGATCATGTGCCTAATTTTATAAAAGGGTGGCCCTGTGCCAAAGACCCAGGAGTTGCAACAGCCACAGGCTTGTGCCAAACATTTGGCGCACCTGCAGGAATTGACAGAAGGATTCACCTCCCCCCACCTGATGCAACAGTAGAGTGGCCACGAGGGTTGGGGGTGAATATGCACTGCAGGAAGGGGCAAAATGAGCATGGGGGTGCCCTACAGAGCATCAGGGAGACAGTGGCAATGACAGGGTTGTGATGTGGCACCCAGTAGGGGTGCCATTTGCAAAGCCACACAGTTAATTGAATGGGACTGCTTCATTGAGGCTTGGCAGGGACAGTGACATGGCCCCAAGTGGGCACAACTCTGGCACCTGTCCCATAGGTACAACAACTCACAACCCTGTAGGCAGGAAATAGCCTGCCACAATGCAGGATTGTGGGTACTAGGGGACTGTTGTGGTTCACAGAGAACATTTCCCTCCATCACTGGTAGCCCTCAATCTGCATCCACAGCTTCCTACCTAAAGGGTTGGGATATTTTGCACTTATAGGGCAGGACACATGGCTGTGCTAACCTTGGGTCATGTTAATGTCTATCCCTGCCAACCCCCCACAAAGTGGTCACATCCAATTAGCTTTCTGGCACTGCAAATGGCACCCCTGACAGGTGCCAAAACACCACCCTGTCATTGCCACTGTCTCCCCAATGCCCCCTTGGGCACCCCCATGTTCTTTCTGCCCCTGGACCCTACTTTCATGCCCCCTAATCATCACAGTATCTGGCACTGATGCATGTCCCTTACATCACTTCCTGGCTGGTCTAACCTGAGCCCCCTGTTGCATTCACTGTGGGGTTTTTAAAATTACAAATAAAGGGATGATGCAGCCTCACCATGGCAGAAGCCCCCTTGCAATCTGGCACAAGGGCACTTCTGTTGCAAGGGTAGTACGGAATAGCTTGGGCATAAGGCATCCCAATTAAGACACAGCCTGGTATCAAAAATTGGGTTTACTTAAAAGTTTGATGCAAGGTGCCACTTGCATCATACCCATTTGGCACAGGCACTTTTGCACCAAACATGTTCTTTTTAAAATTAATGCAAAAAAAATGGAATATATTAGTTAACCATATACAGTATTATAATATGTTATATTAATAATTACATTAATAGTTATAGTATCGTGCCTCTCATTATTATGGATGTCTTCTCAAGTCCTTTGAGTGCCATAATTGTTTAACTTCACTTCACATTTCTTTCACTCCAAAAGTTTGAGCAAGCACTTGTATAACTATATAAGAGACAGTAACTGCATTTATAAATGTATAAATTAGTGCATGGCTGGTCACATATCCCATTAGAAAATGGTGGTATTGTAGTTTATACCATCTTTCTGATGTCAGGATAATGTTGAACCATTGTTCTGCCATCAGACCAATTCAACCACATCCTAATATCAATTAAAGTCACTTAAACATTTAAACTAATTGTCACTTTCACTGATCAAAACAAGAGCACCACACCACAAGCAGTTATTTTCTGTAACATTTTCAACCCCACATTATAAAAAACAATGATATGCATAGCTGTTTTCTCACCTCAGGGATCCTTGTGTCATCATAGACTACTGAAGCTTTGCTCTCAGAGCTTATGATGTAGTAAGGATCTTCTTCATGAGAACATAGTATTGTTCAACATGGCTGCTAATCTGATTTTTACTACTGATCATTACTAATTCACTGAAAGGGTGGTAGACACCTGGAACAGACTGCCAGCAGAAATGGTGAAGGCAAAAACAGTTGGAGTTTAAAGCATGCATGGCGTAGACATAAGGAAATATAAGCAGGGAAGGACAAGAGTTGCCAGGGACCAGTTAGGGTCTACAGAGACAGACTAGGCAGGGAACATCTGGGCAGAGTGGGTGGGCTAAGTTGTCCTTTTCTGACATCAAATTCTACGTGTCTATGTTTCTACTATTATATTTACTATATTGGTATACCATGTGTCCCATATGGAAAAAATGGCCATCAGTACATTATAAGGGATATTTTTCAATGAATGTTTCAAGTACTGTATAAGGCATACTGTATCACAGGAACCAAATTGGACTTGAATTATATTTTCAGATTCTACTTGGTCACATTATTGTCTGGATGTTCAAAACAGGATTTTTGACACAGCTTGCATCACATCAAATGGGCCAAAATGCATGTGATCCATTTTCAAATGCGTTGATACATTTGCAACAAAGCCTGCACTTTATAGCAAAAATATGACACATACTTTTATTTGTGCATCTTGTAGCACTTGCATCAAAATATTAGACCTCACTTTATCTGGTCTAACAGTTAGGTTACAGGTAGAGTAGTTACACTATAACATGACTTACCACTTTGAAAATCCAGTCCTATTGTATACTGTATCTTTCTTTAAAAACATATTTTCTCTTGAACTGCATTTTAAAGTTTTTAAAATCTAACTGCAAATCTTGTTTTCCTTGTTTCTGCAAATGTACTGTTTTGTGTTATATTTTACAGCATACAATATTTCGCTGCACTCAAAGGTGAGGAGGAGTTAATTTCATAATCTTTATATGACTAAGAATAAGCCACATAATATGAACTACCTGATTTCTTTACATGTATTGTGGTAGTAACACACTTCACTCACACAGTTCAAGTCCAGATACTTCACAATGGTTAATTTAACATATCTTAATAATGTATGTAAATACAAGTTTGCCAGTAAGACATATTTAATTGAGATTACCATAATTGTTAGAGCACAAGTGCAAACAGATTTTTAATATGCAAGTAAGGTAAAACAGGTGCATGAAACACTAAACATTATGTACCAAGACTATAAAATGACTATTGAAACATTCTTAAAGCTGCACTTCATCTTAATTTTTTTATGTACTTCATCATGATGTCAGTTTCATCTTCTAACATTGATCTCAGCTGTTCATTTTTGTTTGCAAATCCAGTTACATCTTGTCACATTCCATTTTGTATTCACAATAGGTAGGGTTAGGTCTTGCGGCCTGAAGACAACTTGATGTTCCTAGTGCCTTATAAGGTCAAGGAACAATATCAGTTCTATTGTAATTCATCTAAGTCACAAGGAAAAGTGATGTTTAAAAGTGTGTGCTCAAACAGGGCTGGGAGTATTGATGAAAACCTTATGACAACCACAAGTTAATGGTGCTCACCACTAATCATTTCAAATAAAAAAATGCTACGGTAAACTCAAAATGGGCAAAGGGGACAACTTATGAGACAGGAGGAAACGGCAATCTAGGGTAAATGGAAAAATAAAAAAAAATCACCATAACATGAACTTCTGCTTTAAGGCTGGGAGTGTGTTCCACCCCTTTGCCACTGCAGCATAATTCTGTTTCCTCTGTCTTATTAGATGCCTCAGGTGGGGTATGACAAACAAATCCTTGACCACAGATCTAATAATGATAGCATTCATTCCACTGGGGAAAACTGGGTTGTTTCCTTCCCATTAGCTCTTGCTGGAAGAACCTGTGCAGTACCTGAAATCCCTTTTTGCAGATATAATTTCATGTCTCTGTATGGTCTCACTGAAGAACCACATGATCGTTTGTAGACTCTGAGATTCTTATTTCAAACTATATTGAATTTATCCATACTTGCGTTTTAACAAATCTGTAAATTTGGTCAGCATTGTCAGCTAGTAAAGCAAATTATTTAATCACCTACAGTGCTTTCTAATCTTGACTCTAAAACAGTGTTTGCTAGGATACGAAGTACCTAGCTTTTTTTTGTATAAGCTAATTACTGGCCCAGTTAAAAAAAAAATCTAATCTGGAATCTGGCCAGCTTCCAAAGTATTCGAACTCAGATACCTTCTCCAGCGTGTTTCCAGTTGATAAAGCTATTTTATTGATATATCTTTGTTCTTTGCACTTGAAAATCACAGTTTGTGTGTTAGTTCCATTTAAGAGCATGTTGTGTACACTACGGAAAACTGTATGTAGTGAGTTTTATAATTTCACATAGGTTATGTCGCATTTCATTACAGATTAATGTGTGTAGAGTATGTGCGGTTGTGTGTGCTTAATTACTGAAGACGTGTCATTTATAAAAATGAAAATAATATTGGGTTCCACATGTAAATATATAAGTTTGACTTTTCCTGGTCTTACCCGAAAACTGCATTTATTTACTGATTGCCTGGGTAGGCTATCGTAGTCTAGTGATTACATAACAGGTTTGGGGAGTCAGGAAACCTTAATTCGAATCCCATTATAGCTGTTGTGCAAATTAATCTATTGACGTCACATTTTTTTTTCCAGCAGTAAAACTTTGTAGTAGAGAGAGACCATGCTGTAAACGGGTTATTGCATCTCCAGTGGGCTGTTCTGGGCTAAGAAAACTGAACAAGAAAGACATACATTTCATACAACGAAACATCAGGTTGTCGAGTAGCAACATTACAACTTAGGAAGCAAGCAGTGCTGGAAATGAAAAACATTCAGTGGGGGACAGCCCGATTTTCCTGTAACAGAGATCATTCCCGGGATGAGTTTAGGGACATATTTCATTACCATACATAGCAGTTTAATAAATTGTGTATTCAGTTGTATGTCTTTGGCAGTATTGTGATAGGAACAGTCATTATCCCTTTTACTCCTGAACTGAATCAGACTCTTAATTTTACTCCTGGAACTCCGCCCTCCCAAAAAAAAAAAAAAAAAAACTTTCACCACTGTTAAGACACAGTACAGTTCTCCTGTGTACAGCAGCGACGGCTTCAATAAATAAGAAGCAGGGGGAGAGATTTCGCACATTTACAGTACTTCAATTTTAGATTAGTGCTACTGGTGGTTGTTTGATATTCCTTCAAAAGTGCTTCTAAACGTCCTTATCTCCTTGTACTGTAATTGTATAACTCCACCCACAGCCAGGCATAATTGCTGGTGAATGACACTGTTTTGAACTAATCAGTAACAGTTTTCATTCAACGTCGCCCGAAAAGTTCACAGCTGTAAAAGCAACCAATCCTGACAGAGCTAGGGTGGGAGTTTTAATGTTATCCAAGTTATGAATGGGGTGTGTCAGAAAGTTTTCGGCAGAAGGGGCGAGAGAACGAGACGACTTGTTTCTTAGAAGCTACTGTAGCTTGCAATCGCTGGATAGCGATCATCTTTATTTAAGTTGAAGGTAACGGTGTAGCGTTTCTGAAACATAATATCACAAAGGTTTGTAGGAAGATAAGACACACGGAAATTAGATTTGTTTATTCTAAACCAGCATCTCAAAGAACCCACTGGAGCTTCTTCACTCGTTCTGTACAATTGACAGGTAACCGGTTTGGCTACATACCACCAGCGGAACAGGTCTGCTCCTAGGAGGCCTAACCTTTTTCTGCCGAGTTCCAGATATCGGCTGGCGGAGAGGACTTGGGCGGTATCTCATTTTTTGGAATGTCTTGTTTTTTGTTTTCTGGTGTCAAGAAGTTAAGAACAAAATCTACGAATTAAGTCCTTCATATCTCCTTATCACTTTTCCAGCCCAGCTTTCATTTACTTGTTGGACGGAGAACTGATAAGGGTATATGACTGACATGCACAACCTAAAGAAAGTTTCTAATTCATTATTGGTTTTAAAATGTGCATTATATGATAAGATGTCTTTGTTGGAACTGAATGTTCTGAGCCGTCCATACCGAGAAACAAAAAATGAAGGGGTCAGATATAGTTATCTTAAAAGAGAATCGGTATACTGTAACATTCCTTTATGGCACACTGCTCTTGCATTTTGTAGTGCTTGTATCTTCAACACAGTCGTGTGAAATGTGTAAGAAAAAAAATATTTCTGAGGTTTGTGGTTACAAACAAAAATTTGCTCAAGCGCGCGCGCGTGTGTGTGTGTGTTTGGGGTAGTTCTCCCGCGGTATGATGCCGAGTGATCTTTAAGTAATTCCTCTTGCACACTCCACTTTAAGAACTAATGAAAAATGTTTTTAAAAAACTGAGAAGTGGCAAATACCGAATAACAATATTTACTGTAAGCAAAATTAACAGCATTTCTCCATGTTTGCAGTGCGCATAGACGTGTGTGTGTGTGTGTAGTATATGCCGAAGTTATTCCCCTCCAGTATCCTTGGAGTTTGACAACTGGTTTACATTGTGGCCCTAAACTGGACTGCTTCAAGGTAAGCACAAATCATTTAGTTATGTGTATAAACAAGTGCTTCCATGCTAGTAAGAATTAATGTACAATTTTCAAGACAATCAATTACAGTACAAACAACCAAACCAATACCATGTATTGTGTCAGAGGAAGCCACAGCCGGTTGGTACTTACACTTAATCGGCTATTTCAACACTATTGGTGCATCAGACAGCAAGCACAATGTTCAAGTTAAGTGTAAAACTGCAGAATTGATAGACTCAAACCTGTTATAAAATGAAAACCAAAATTACTGAACGTTTAATTTAGGGTATGCCTATTTCCAGATGAGTTCTAGTGGATAGAATTCTGCAAATTACTCCTTTATGGGGGCATTTGGAATTCTGTATTTTCTGATGTCAGATGCTTACCCAAATATACTGTGGCTGATTGCAAAACAACAGTAACCACTACAACATAACCTTTATGAATTCTATCCAAACTTAGCTGAAAACAACATAAGCCTTTGTAGCCACAGGTGGATGAGTTAAGAAACATAGAAACATAGAGGTTGATGGCAGATAAGGACCGCAAGGCCCATCCAGTCTGCCCATTTCTTTTTCTACCTTATAAATGTGCCATCGGCCTTTGCTCTATCAGTGGCCTATCTATTCATACTCATCTGTATTGCTCCCTTATGTCTATCCCATGCCTGTTTAAAGCCCTACACTGTATTCATAGCCACCACTTCCTGAGGTAGGCTGTTCCATGCATCCACCACTCTTTCTATGAAAAAGAACTTCCTCACATTCCCCCTTAATTGGCCTCCCTCTCATCTCATGCTGCGTCCTCTTATCCTGCTATTTTTCTTATATTTAAACATGTTATACTCTTTCACCTTGTTAATGCCCTTAAGGTGTTTGAATGTTTCAATCATATCACCTCTCTCCCACCTTTGCTCAAGGGTATACATATTGAGCTCCGTTAATCTGTCATAATATGTCTTCTGATGCAGTCCCTGCACCATTTTGTTGCCACTTAACAAATAAACAAACAAAAATATGGTTTTGGTTTTAAAAAAAAAAAAGCAATCTTTGTGGACATAATGGGGAATATGGGTGTGGGCAGGACAGTAGTGTGGTGGGTAGGTAACTGGCTGGGTGGCAGGACACAGAGGGTGGTGGTAAATGGCTGTCACTCCACAGAGGGAAGAGTGACCAGTGGGGTACCACAGGGATCAGTGCTGGGACCGGTCCTATTCAACATCTTCATCAGTGACATTGCGCAGGACCTAGAAGGCAGAATTTCACTGTTCGCTGATGACACAAAGCTCTGTAACAGAGTAGACACACCAGAGGGTGTACACAGAATGAGAAGAGACCTGCAGAAACTTGAAGAATGGTCAGGGGTTTGGCAGTTGAAATTCAATGCAAAGAAATGCAAGATAATGCATATGGAGCACAAAAACCCTGGCACAATATATCAGTTGGGGGGTGAGGATATAGCATGCACCAAGCAGGAAAGGGATCTTGGGGTTATCATCTCTGATGACCTCAAGGTAGGGAAACAGTGTGACAAGGCATCAGGTAAAGCAAATAGGATGCTGGGATGTATAGGCAGGGGCATCACCAGCAGGAAAAGGGAGGTCATAATTCCGCTATACAAGACACTAGTGAGGCCCCACCTGGAGTACAGTGTACAGTTCTGGAGACCATACCTACATAAGGACATAGACAGGGTAGAGAAGGTTCAGAGGAGGGCAACAAAGATGGTGCATGGATTGCATCACAAGTCCTATGAAGACAGGTTGAAGGAACTGAACATGTACTCCCTGGAGGAGAGGAGGGAGAGAGGGGATATGATAGAGACATACAAGTATCTTACAGGGAGGAACAGGGTGCAGGAAAACACTATTTTTAAGCAAAAAAGATGTTCCAGGACTAGAGGGCATGGGATGAAGTTGGAGGGAGGACGAGTCAGAGGAAACATGAGAAAGAATTTCTTCACCTGACGGGTGGTGGACAAGTGGAACACCCTTCCAGAGGAAGTGGTGGGGGCTGAAACAATTATTGGATTTAAGAATGCATGGGATAGACATAAAGGAATTCTGGAGGTCAGGGGTATGGGGCAACAGACTTCTAGGAAAACAAACTGAACTTACAAGCTCAAATGGGCAGACTGGGTGGGCCATAGGCCCTTATCTGCCGACACTGTCTATGTATCTATGTATGTATCTATGTAATTTCAGTGACCAAAAAAGTCAAAATCTGGTTATAAAACATGGGACTCTAAGATTGTTATAGGTATTTTCAGCATTTCTATTTTCATGGACTGGTGGTTTGCCCAAATTCTAGCCATTTTAATAGATTACTTTTCCAAATTTCAAGCTGTCTTTCTTTCTGTCACATAAAGTCAGTGCTGTCTGTTGGTTAGCCAACTAGCTTAGGAACCAGAGGATCCTAAGTACCAACCCAGCAGGAGCTAAACACTCACTTTTGGGACCTTTGCTGATTTATTTAACCTCTTAGGTATCAAGTTCACCCATCGGAGAAAATTGGTAGAAGCAGGCAGGATCCAACTGGAAATATGATGTATCTCAGCTTTGCTATTCTGGGTAACCAAATTATTATATAGCTATAGATAGATACAGTAGGCAGATCGTTAGATAGATAGAGAGATAGTTGTGTAACCAAATTATTATATATGTATAGATCGATACAGTAGGCAGATCAATATATAGATAGACAGACAGATACAGTAGATAGATAGACAGACAGATATACGGACAGATGGCTGGATGGAATAAATAATGAGAAAGGGTAGTATACAAAGATGCATACCCATCAAGGGGGCTAATTAGGGCTATAAAACCATGAGCCTAAAGGGCAAGTGGCATTACTGCCCCAATTAGCTCCAAGATGGGTATGCTTTGATTGTTCCACCCTTGCCCATTGTTTTTTAAATATAATACAGTAAGATAGTTATTTTTATGGAGATCACATTTTTGATCATGTTATGTCACCTGAACCCCTATTGCAGCAAGGAGGGGATGGTGTGTAGTGAGTGCAGGTAGACACTTGGAGGATTTCTGGGTTTGGGAGGGTTTTGTGTGTGTGTTATTTTGTGGCTTGTTAATTGGTATGACTGGCTTCCTAATGTTGTGTTACTATAAGTGTAATACTGATATTGTCCCATAGTGTTTAATGTAGTGTAGGTATATCATTTTTATTAATGTAGTTATATACTTTTAATTGTTTGATTAGTGTAGGCATATACTATTAATTAGTGTAGACATGCACTTTTAATTGTTTGATTAGTCTAGGTATATATTTTTTAATTGATAATTTAGTTACAGGTATACAGAGGAATAAACAATGGCCTTTTGAATGGAGAAAATTCCTCATCCATGTATTTTATACATAGATATATACATACCACACTGCTGTGCCATTGCCAATAAATTACCGTTTCAACATTTTGCCAATAATATACAGAAAATGACTGGTTTCTAAGAGTACCAACTACTGTTCTCAGCAACTAGAAGAGACTTGGCAAGGTTGAAGGAATGGTCAAAAGTATGGTAGCTTAAATTCAATGCAAAGAAGTGCAAAGTAATGCATAGGGAAACAAAAACCCAGGGAGAGAGTGCACAATTGGGGGGATATTAACAGAAACAAAATTGGAAAGGGACCTGGGGGGAAGTCATATCAGATATTCTAAAGGTAAGCAAATAATGTGAGAAGGCAATAAGGAGGGCTGGGGGGGGGGATACTGAGAAGTATAGGGAGAGGCATCACCAGTAGAAAACAAGAAGTTATTATCCCTTTGTACAGTCAGTTGGTGAGAACACATCTGGAGTACTGCGTGCAGTTCTGGAGACCCTATCTCTGAAAGGACATAGACAGGATGGAGGCAGTACAGAGGAGGGCAAGTAAGATGGTGTAGGATCTGCACCAGAAGCCATACGAAGACAGACTAAAGGAGTTTAATATGTATACTCTCGAGGAAAGGAGGGAGAGGGGGGATATGATAGAAACTTTCAAGTACCTTAAAGGAATCAACAAAGTAAAGAGGGTAGCATCTTTCAGAAACAGAGATGTGCAAGAACAAGGGGGCACAATTTGAAGATAGAGGGGGATTGGCTCTGGGGCAACATGAGGAAGTATTTTTTCACAGAAAGGGTGGTGGACACATGCATTGGCCTTCCTGAGGAGGTCATGGAGTCAAAAACAGTGCAGAAATTCAGGAGTGCATGGGATAGACATAAGGCAATTGTGGTGGGGATTAGGAAGAAGTAGGCTGTTGGTTAACTAGTATCTGCAGCTAATTCAATAGGTAGGGAAATAACAAAGTCTTTGTTTCTATGTAAGTAAAAGAAGACTCTGTAAACTGTTGGTAACAGTCTTAACTAATGAGGGAGGAGGCAGCATTTCCAGTATCTTCTTTTTTTTTTTTTTTTTTTTGCTGTTTGGATATTTGAAAGTCTGGAATTCAGCTTGATGTTATTAGCCTATCCAAAAAAAAACACTGCATTATAACTTTAAGTAGATAATCTTCTATATATATATATATATATATAAAATGGGTAGGGAAATTGCTTGGAATTTGTTGGATGATAAGCATCACATGACCGTGCGTGATATCAGAACGTGACCACACACCTGCACTTTTACTCCTCCAAAACAATTTTGCCATTTTGTAAGATAGATAACTCACTCTGAGGTGTGCGGTCAGTCGATACACACGCCTTTGGGTGGTTGATGCACACCAAGGCATGCATATATCAGAGTGAGACCGCACACCTCAGAGTAGATTGTTTATTATATATATATATATATATATATCATTGTCTGTGGCACACATGTCCTCTTGTCTGTACACATGTCATTTTTTTGAGGCTACTGGTTACTGGATACTGGAAAAAAGGTAGAATTCTGAAGTCTGGCCTTTCTACACACTGGAAATGCATTTCATGGAATATGATATTTTTTAACCAGATCAGTGAATCTACAGAACTCATATTTTTCTATTAATTCTTTCTGGTACTATTTTCATTTTGCTTTATTTATTTTGCTGTATATTTGCTTTCATTTTTTTGTTGAATATTTTTGCTTATACTGTACTAAAAGTTTAAGTAAGAATCCTTGCAAAATCCAGAAATGAGACTTGCAATTATTGGTGTGAGCCCAGAATTTCAAATTTTGGAAATACAATTTCATGACTTTAGATACTTTAAATCAGTGGTATCGGTCACCTGCTGTTCAGAAAAGATTAAAAAAGCAGCAGAATTTAACTGTTGTTTATTGCTGGATATAGTACACTGATGTTCTGTATGAAAATAGTAGTTATGGAGATGCTGTGCACCAGTTCTCCATGCTACTGTATGTTTTCTTCTCTGTAAGTACTGCAGCTTACCAGTGCTGACTGTTGTGATGTACAATACTTCATATGTACAGTAGTCTCTGAAAAAATATAAACTACTGTATTATTTAGAAAGGGGAATCACTTTCTGCATGCATACCCATTTCATTAAGAAAACAGTAGAACTATGCAATGCTCTCCATATTTAAGTTTCTGCACATCGAGCATTGTACCCAAAAAAGTCAAAACAGTCAGGTGTGATTTGAATAGGTTCTGACTTCCTCCTATAAAAATAGGTAAAAATAACTGTTACAATGTATCAGTGTGTTATGTATTAAATTTATATTTAATTTGCATTTCTTTTCACATTTGGTTCACAAAACAATGGTCCAGTGTGCCAGATTAAGAGAGATTTGCACTTTAGGGGCCTGATATTCAAAAGTTTGCACAGGCACTAATGGGTCTTTGCCCACGTGATCCCCATATTCAAAATTATTTTTTTCATGTGAAAGAGAGTTTGTTCCCATGCAAAACATAATGTATATGAGTAGACAAGGGGAGGGGCATGGCTATGAATAGCTGCACAACCCCATATTCGGTGGCTTTGCACTGCACAAAAGGGGTTTATTTGTAAATTCGGATACAACCTTTGAGTTAAAACTCTTTTACAAAGGTTCCACATCAAGAACACAAGACTTATATTTCAGACAAGCTTCAATTAAAGGACAATGCTATACAATCATAAAAGTTACAACAGGTCTACTATAAATTGCATAGGGAATGGCACAGGTACAAAAAATGTGGGAAAGCACAATTGATGTGCCAGATCACAGGTGCAAAGTAAATAATGAGCAATCCCAAAGAGGCCTTTTCTGAAAAGCCCTAAGAGGTGAGAAGTCATAACATTAGTTACGGGGGTTAGCATGATCTTTTTGCTCAATGAAAATACTGCTGAACAAGACCCCAGCTTACTCCAGGCAATCCTAGCTGACTGCCAGAGATAATGCAGCTAGCTTGTCAGTTGACCACTGGTGGAGGACAAGTGTCCCCTGTGGTCCATGGCACCACCCCTGCTCACCAGCCCATAGTAACAGTTAACATCCTCCCTGGTGCTAGTGGTCCCCCTGTCTCCTGTTGCTAGCCCAAATTAAAGCCTAAATCTCCCTGGTGTCTAGTGAACCCCCTTCCTCCAATCACCAGTATGTACTTGCAATTAGCACCCTCCATGGTGGTAGTGGTCCCCCCTCCAGTCCCAGCCTGTATTTAAAACAAAACCTCCTTGGTGCCTAGTGGACCCCCTGTGATTTTCAACCTGTAGTAAAATTGAAAATCTTCCCTGGTGCTAGCTGACCCCCCTCTGGCTGCCAACCCATATTAAAAACACAATATGATGCATAGTGGACACCCTTCCCTCTGATCACTAGCCTGTAGTAAAATGTATAACCCTCCCTGGAATCCAGTGGTCCCACCTGGGCACCAATCCATGATACTGCCTCTTGCAGGTCTGTGCTGTCTGGCTTCTAGAGCCCCCCACCATGACCCCTAACACCCATCACCCCCAGTCACTTTACCAGTATCCTCAGTGCTGTGAATGCACATACTGTGACTGGTGCTGCCCTCCTCACACCTCCTCAGCTGGCAATCTCACATCCACACAAGGACTGCACATCTCATTTATAGGACAGGACACATCACCCTGTCCTAGAACTAAGATGCATGCTCCTGCTTGGACATATGGCAGATGGTCAAGAAGGTGTGAGGAGTGCTGCACCAGTTCCCATATGTGCACCCATGGCATCAAATATATTGGTAGGGTAACTGAGGGGTGAGTGTTCAGTACTGCAGTGGGGGGGTCCCTAGACATCAGGAAGTACAGAATTGCAATGGCAGTACCATGGATAGGTTCCTGGGGGGTACTGGGTGCCAGGGAGTGTTTACAATTTTACTATGAGCCGGTGATCAGAGGGAAGGGAGACCATTAGCACCAGAGAAAGTTTTCATATTTACAACAGGCTGCTGGAATGGGGGGACCACTAGCACCAGGAGTGTTTTAATGTTTACAATGGGCTGGTGATCAGGGGTTGGGGGGACCACTAGGCACCAGGAATATCTACACATGTCTGGGACCAGGCAATTGGGGGGGGCAGCACCACTCTAACCTGTGTTTCTACCCATGCAAATTGAGCCCATATGGCCATGCAAATGGCTCTTAGTGCCTTGCATGCCCAATGGGCTAATTTGTATGGGTCCCTTTGAATACTGCACATAGTGCTCTGGCACTGTCCACTCTGGCGGCATACTTTAGTATCCATGTTGGAGAAATGCTACTTGATTTAGCACTGTGCCAACATTGCCCTATATTCAGTCGCATCACGCCAGTGCACTAGTCTACTGAATATAGCATCATCTGGCTCCCAAGCAACTGCAAGGTGCAGCACAAAGTTTTGTGCTCTGCTTTGCACTATTTGGAATATTGGGCCCCTTGTGTCAGTATCTGTGGATCACAAAGGTGTAGAACTAGGCATGGCTGTTCTTAAAGCACTAAAACACTTCTGTTATTAAAGGCAATTCATTTGATCATGTGCCCCAAATAATGTCCATGGCAATCAACAGTATATTGCTAGCCGAACAGAGTATGTTTCAGAAAGGAACACTGCATGGTATGGATTTCCCAGACAGTGGTAACATGATTTAATAAAATTACATGATTATAACTTCTCACCTTTCATTGGAGGGGAACATTGCACATTTTTCAGCAGAACCCGCATGTCCAGAATTAGTTGGTATTCTCTTTCCCAACTCATTATACCAGGCATAGCAGCACAAAGGGTACATTAGGCCACCTGCTAATGGTTACAAAAGCAATGTCTATGTGGCATATTGCAGCATATGTTTCCTGACTGGATGAGGAAACAGTATGAGTCACAACCCACAGTGTAAACCAACAGTGGTTCCCAACATTATGCCTATGTGATATATATTAATACAGTAATATTATTATTATTACTAATACTGCTGCCGGGATGAAGTTGGCAAGACTGGAGTGTGCATATCAGGTTTTCTTGCCTACAGTGATTCCTTATACTGCCCAGGTCACATGAGTGGAGGTGGAGAGGACTTTAGTTATTGACGACTAATATCCATATGATAGTAATGCTTATAATGATACTAATAATATAGTACCAAATTAATAATGAAATCTATTGCTAGTCATAATTGTAATGTATGTATATGTATATATATATATATATATATATATATATATATATATATATATATATATTAGACTAAAAGATATGTAGTAATGATAATAAACTGCTTTTGTGACACTAAGGATATAATGATACTGTAATAAATTCATAATACAGAACATTGCATGATGATGACACTACTTTTATGTGATTAAGTGATCATGAATATATATTTATAAGTAAAAAATAAAGCTATATTATTAAATGCAAATGGCTATTATCGTGATGATAATGGCCACTATTACTAAGATAAAAATATATGTAGTAATGAAGCTAGTATGATCTAATGATACTAATGATATTATAAGGCTATTGGATGATACTAATATAGATAACCATATCAGCAAGAACCAAAGGAAACAGAGCCAGGGAAGTGGACAGTGGTCAAGAACAAGAAGTGCCTTAAGACACAGGCAGAACATGTAGGAAAGGCAATGAATGGAATGACAGGAGTGGCTGGGACCATGTCCATGGAGAGCAACAGTAGATACCCACTGCTGGCAAGCCTAGAGAACCAGGAGCAGGGGGGAGTGGAGATGGGATTGGAGTAGTGGGGGAGAGAGTAGACAGCAAGACCATTAGTCTGAAAGAAGGGGATAACAATGGAGGAGGGAGATGATGCAGCAGAGAAGATACTGAGGTAGTCAGAAGGGGGAAGTAACAAGGGAGGAAGGGGAGCTGCAGGAGAATGGGGAGGAAGGCTGAAGGGTGTGATTCTGACACTGGTATAGAGGGGTGGGCAAACAAGCAGACAAAGAGCTGGGGGGATGAGGTGAGGCCAACTAGTGTGGACAGAAGGAGGGAAGGAGCAAAAAAGGAAAAGGGCTGAGCAGGAGAAAACACAGACATGGCTAGCGAGGACAGTGAGAGGGTAGGGGACCAGGACATTGGGAAGCATGAAAGGGAGGAACCATGAAGGGAGAGATAGGAATATAGTTATGGGGGATTCAGTTCTTAGAGGAATGAGATGGGGGACAAGGGCACCAGAAAGGGCTGCATATTGGTGGAGTGCCTGCCAGACATGACAACAGGAAAGGTGGGGCAGTTTCTTTTGAAGTGTGTGAAGAGGCAAAGAGAGAAACCCCACATAGTGGTGCACCTAGGCACAAATAACCTGGCAGAGGACACAGTCAGGGAGGTGCAAGTGAGGTTCAGGGGACTGGAAAAGCAATGTGAGATGGTAGGGCACTCAGTCGCTTTTTCAGAAATTCTGCCAGTACCCAAGGCAGTCATAGCCAGGAAGCAGCAGATAGAGGAGTTCAATTCATGGTTGGAGGAATGGTGCCAGTCCAGGGGGGATGGACAGGTAGGGGATGGGGGCACTACATGGGGAACAAGAACATGTATGCCCCTGACAGGTTATATTTGAGTAGGGAGGGTACTGGAACCCTGAAGCATAGGCTGGGGGAGTATATAGCTGTAAAGATTCTGTTAAACCAGGAGGGGAGTGGGGTGGCAGAAGGTTGGATGACAGGGTGGCCAGTAGTCCTCCCCAACCCCAAGCCAGTGGAGAAAGAAAAAGGAAGAGTTCAGTTGCAGGGGAGGGCATAAGAGTGCACTAAGGAAGGGCGCAGAAGGGAGAAGGGTAAACTGGAGAGTGATCTCCTTGAATGCAAGGAGTCTGGGAAACAAGGCTGCTGAATTGCAGGCAGTGATGGCAGAAGAAGGGGTGGACATAGCGGCCATCACTGAAACATGGGTCACCCAGTACCATGACTGGGACCTGGTGGTCCCAGGGTACAGATTGTACTGAAAGGATAGGGAAAGGGGTCTGGAGGAGGAGTTGCATTATATGTAAGGAAGGAAACATCTTGTAGCAGAGATGAGTGAAAAGAGGGTAGAACAGAGGCCTGATGGGTACAAATAAAGGATCTGAAAGGAAGGAAAGTGAGGATGGGGGTGTTGTACAGACCACAAGCTCAATGTGAAGATATTGATGGGGAGCTGGGGGAGCCAATAATGAGGGTCAGTGCAAAGGATCACACCATGATAATGGGGACTTCAATCTGCCAGGGGTGGAGTGGAATACCCATGCTACCTCTAATGAAAGAGAACAGGTCCTCCTGGAAGCTTTCCAGGACAGCTTCCTGGTGCAATTGGTAAGGGAATCAACCAGGGAAGGAAATATACTTGACCTTGTGCTGACAAATGGGGAGAACATACAAGGTCTGGAGATGAGAGAAACCCTAGAAGGACACGACCACAACACAGTGTGGTTTTCACTTGCTATGAGTAAGGAGACAACCAGTACAAGGACGAAGGTGTTAGACTTCAAACAGGCCAACTTTGGAAGAATGAGGGGTATTCTCAAGGGACATATCACCAGAAGCCAACCACATATAGATTCAAATCAGAAATGTGGGATTATCAAAACTGGGTTAGAAGAGTCCACAAATCCATGCTCAATGATCCAAAGCAAGAAGGCCAGATCAAGAAGGCTGAGCTGGTTCAGCAGGGAGGTATTACCAAGTGTTAAGGAAAAGAGGGCAACCTTCATCAAATACATGAGATCCAAAAAAGCAGAAGACAGGGAGGAGTACATTAAAAAATCAAGAGGGGTTAGCAGAATGATCAGGGCAGCCAAGGCAGCAAAGGAGCTTAGGCTGGCATATGGGATAGGTGAGAGCGAGCAAGGATTCTTCAGATACATAAGGGAGAACAGAAGCATTAAGGATCAAATAGTTAGGATTTAAGTGGCCAACAGATGGGCTGAGAAAGGTGTGGAGCAAGCAGAAGCACTCAACAACTACTTCTGCTCTGTATTTACCAGGGGAAAAGCAGGGGCCAATGCCACAGAGGAGGGGTACAGTGGGTATGGGGGGGCTGAACCAGCAAAGATGGAAATACCAGACAGCAGAGTGCTAGAGTGTCTTAGAGCACTGAGGATGGTTAAAGCACCACATTTGGATGGCATACACCCCTCAGGTGCTGAGGACGATGGCAGAGGTCCTAGCAGGACTACTGATATACTTGTTCACAACCTCCCTGAGGACTGGAGGATAGCACACATGGTGCCATCTATAAAGGTGGGCCCAAGGACAAACCAGTTAATTATAGGCCGGTCAGCCTCATCTCCATTGTGGGGAAGCTCATGGAGACTATCCTCAAAGAGAGGTTTGTAACCTATTTAGAGGAGAATGATCTCCAGAACAGTGGACAGCATGGATTTGTCACCAGTATATTCTGCCAGACAAACTTGGTAGACTTCTATGCCTGGGTAACAAGTGCTATTGACAGGAGCCATGTGGTATATGTCCTGTACTTGGACTTCACCAAGGCCTTTAATTCAGTGCCACATGGGAGGCTGGTTAGCAAATTAGGTTTTCTGGGGTAGGGGAGAGAATAGTGGAGTGGGTCAAAAACTGGCTGCAGGATAAACACCAGAGGGTTGTTGTAAGGGGGGAACTCTCATCCTCAAGGGTTGTAACAAGTAGGGTTCCACAGTGATCAGTGCTGGTCCCAGTGCTGTTCGGCATCTTCATTGCTGACAGTGGAGTTGCAGATGGACTTAGTAACAAGATCCAGCCTGTTTGCAGATGACAAAAAGATCAGAGCAGTGGTGACAGCACAGATGGGTGGCTAGAACTGCAGGAGGACTTGGATAAACTAGAACGCTGGTCAGACACATGGCAGCTGGGTTTCAGTGCAAAGAAGTGAAAGGTTTTGCACATGGGAGCCATAAACTGCAGGTTCTGCTACAGATGGGGGAGGAATCACAAACACACTCAGCAGGTCAGGCCCTCTGCTCCCTCAGTGCCAACCTCAGAGCGCAATAGTGTGAACAGGTAACAGACAGGGTAACCCTCCTATCTGCTTTTGGCTCTGAATCACCGTTAGTCTCAAGTTCTGGGGGGATTCAAACTGTGAACCTTATGCTAGCATACCCAAATGTACAGGCTAAGATATGTACCCTCTTCAGGGATTGCAGTACAATCTTTTACCAGGGACACCAAGCCAGGCTTCCGACATGAATCCTTAAAACTCTATAGAAGACCTTAGGTATATTCTTACCTTTTCCCTCATTGGTAACACCATCAAGCCCTTGAACAATTGCCAGACTTAACCATCTATACGTCACATGCAAAAAAGAACTGGCCGACACCCAGGCAGTCTCTTAAGCATTGGTTTACTAAAAATGGATAAAAACAGTAAGATAAAATACAGAACAAATATCAAAGAGCATCACAATCACATTAAAGAAAAACAAGGAAAACTATAGAACAAACTCCTACCAAAATACACTCCGATCTTTTCTATCTAATGTATTTCTTCTGTAAGTGCAGTTAGAGAACTGTGTCTCTCTAGAGTCCCAAAATATTATGACATTCATCTCAGACACAAGTATCAGTTTAAACTGTGTCTCCACACATCTAGCTCCACCTTTTAGAATATAAAATTACAAAAAATGATTTCCTGATAGGAGATATTTTAAATAATGTGACTTCAGAAGGAAAAAGACATTTCCTAAATTATGGCAGTCTTAAATCAAGCCCTTTCCTTTGAACTGGTGGCTGATTCCTGTTTTCCCAAGAAACATCAAAGGTCTTTACAACTCTGCAGTCCGTCACCCAGGTGCTAGATATATATATATATATATATATATAAATATAAATATATATATATATATATAGCCAACAGGAATCAACTAAATTATGTCCTGTCCTGTAATAAACTGTATATTTAGCTTCCCAACTTCAAAGCAGCTACAGGCCTCCTGGTCAGTTACATATCTTGTAGCTTCACTGAAACCTGGGGGGGAGGCACCCACAGAAGCACAGGATGTCTTATGTGAGACAATCATATACTATATAATAGTCCTTGATTGCTGAGGCTGTGGTGGTACCATACATGCACAATATTGCTTTGTCGTACCTAGCCCCAATGCTTTTTTTGGGGCCAGTCAAAGTTTGAAACTGCACCTATGTTGCTTTTCTGGCTGTGTCCCAGATCCTTTCTTCTTGCACGATCTGGGGCAGCCTTCAATACTTGCTGCTACAGAACTCAAAAGTAAAGGGGGAGGACAAGAGGCACTCTGGGTTACCTTGGAGACAGGGAATGGCATCACAATCTGCACGGGGGTTGTATACAGACCCCCGTCTCAAGGGGAGGAAATGGACAAGAAAATGATAGAGGACATTCTCAAAATGGCTGAAAAAGGGGAGATACTGTTGATGGGGGACCTGAATATGCCAGATGTTAACTGGAGGCATGGACTGCAGCCACATCCAAGAGCAGGGTCATTCTCTATGTCCTACAGGGGGCATGCCTTAGAAAGCTAGTGGTGGAACCCACTCAGGAGGGACCAATGTTAGACCTGGTACTCTCAAATGGAGAGAGGATTGCAAATTTAGAAGTCAGTAGACATCTGGGAACAAGCGACCACTACACAGTATGCTTCACAATAAACATCACCATGGAGACAAGCCATACAAGGACAAGGATACTGGACTTTAGAAGGGCTGATTTTGGCATAATGGGTGAATACCTGAGAAGTGCATTAGCAAATGGCCAGAAAGGAGGGGTGGAAGAACAATGGAGAAAAATCAAAACTGCCATCATGGAGGCAACAAGCCTTTGTGTGAAACAAATAAAGAAAACAAAGCGGAATGAAAAAAAAACTATGGTTCTCAAAAGAGGTGTCATGGAAGGTTAAGGAGAAAAAAGCTGCTTTCAAAAAGTATAAGGAATCACAGAAGGATCATGCAGGGAACTGTATCAATTAAAGCAGAAAGAAGTGGGGAAGGCAGTCAGAAAAGCAAAGGCCCAAACCGAGGAAAAGATAGCCAACTCAGTTAAGAAGGGGAATAAAACCTTTTATAGGTACATTAGGGAGAATAGAAAGGTTAAGGGAGGGATAGTGAAGATTAATAAAGGAGAGGGGAGGTGGGCAGAGGAAGACAGTGAAAAGGCAGAGATACTGAGTGAATACTTTTGCTCAGTATTCACAGAAAAAGAAGAAGAGGAGGAGTTACCTAAACCAAACAATAGAAACACTCTGGGTAGTGGGGTTGACACCAGTCCATTTACAGAAGAAAGAGTCCTGAAAGAACTCCTAAAACTCAAGGTGGACAAAGCAATGGGGCCTAATAGGATTCACCCTAGAATCCTAAAGGAACTAAGGGAGGACCTAGTGACACCACTGACCACACTTTTTAACAAATCATGGGAGGATAGGGTGGTACCTGAGGACTGGAAGAGAGCAGATGTGATTCCCCTTCACAAAAGTGGGAGCAAGACAGAAGCAGGAAACTACAGACCTGTCAGTTTGACCTCAGTGGTGGGGGAAATGATAGAATCACTTCTGAAAGAAAGACTTGTTGAGTACCTAGAGGCCAGTGGGGCACAGGATCCAAAGCAGCATGGATTCACAGCAGAAAGGTCATGTCAGATGAATCTAATTGATTTCTTTGACTGGGTGACCAAAGTAATAGACCAGGGAGGGGCTGTGGAAATGGCCTACCTAGACTTTAGCAAGGCATTTGACACAGTCCCACACAAAATATTAATAATCAAGTTAGCCAGCCTGTGATTGGGTCCCAGGGTGGTAGCCTGGGTAGCAAACTGGCTGCACAACAGGAAACAGAAGATAATAGTGAATGTAACATATTCTGAAGAAAGGGGGGGCTACTAGTGGAGTACCTCAGGGCTCAGTACTGGGTCCAGTCCTCTTTAACGTCTTTATTGGTGATATTGCAGAGGGTCTGGAAGGAAAGGTATGCCTCTTTGCAGATGACACAAAGATCTGTAACAGAGTTGATACACAAGGGGGGGTAGAAAGGATGAGAAGGAACTTGGCAAGGTTGGAGGAATGGTCAGACATGTGACAACTTAGATTCAATGCAAAGAAGTGCAAAGTAATGCTCCTGGGAAATAAAAATCCAGGAGAAGAGTACACAATAGCAGGGGAGGTACTAACAACAATAATGGAAAGGGACCTGGGGGTAGTCATATCAGATGACCTAAAGGTGGTAAGCAATGTGAGAAGTCGGTAAGGAGAGCCAGGGGGATACTGTGATGCATTAGGAAGGGCATCACAAGTAGGAAAAGGGAAGTGTTGATCCCTCTCTACAGACAGTTGGTGAGACCCCATCTGGAGTACTGCATGAAGTTTTGGAGACCTCATCTACACAAGGACATAGGATGGAAGCAGTCCAGAGGAGGGCAACTAAAATGGTGCAGGGTCTGCATCAGAAACCATGTGAAGAGAGACTGAGAGAGCTTAATATGTATACACTTGATGAAAGGAGGGATGGGGGGACATGATAGAAACTTTTAAGTTCCTCAAGGGAATCAACAAAGTCCAGAGGGTAGCATCTTTCAGAAAAAGAGATGTGTAAGAATAAGGGGGCACAATTTAAGGATAGAGGGGGGATGGCTCAGGGGTAATGTGAGGAATTTTGTTTCATGGAGAGAGTGGTGGATGCATGGAACCACCTTCCTGGAGAGGTTGTGGTGTCTAAAACAGTGGGGGAATTCAAACATGCATGGGACAGACATAAAGCAATTATAGTGGGGGGTTGCAGGAAGTAGGCTATTGGCTAACTAGAATCTGCAGCTTATCCAATAGGTAGGGAAATGGGCAGACTGGGTGGGCCAAGTAGTCCTTATCTGCCGTCAAAGTCTAAGTTTCTATGGTTCATTTTCGATTATGGAGCACTCCTTCATTTTTTTGGGATGTTCTGCACTGCCATACTCTATGTAACCTGTTTGTTGACCATCACTAGTGCTGGCCTCAGGAAAAAAATGGGTACTGGTTTATAATGTCACGGACTAAACTACACATGAAAAACTGCACTGACAGTAGTGTACGTGGGTTTAAAGCAACAGGGGAATAGCAGCAATACAAAAGTATTGCTACCCCCAATGCTTTACATGGACGAGGAAATGGATATAACCACTGTCAGTCGGGTACTCAGTCAAGTCACTCCATGATGGAGTGTCTAGAACACCTGACCCTACAGTGGGTGAGTTGGGAGGATCAGTGTTTGATTCCCTGCTAGGGAATCTTTTTATGTTATTTTTTGTGCATCGTGGAGAAGTACAAATAGGGATTTACTTTGTACCCCTGTGTCCATACCCCCTTGGAGTTGATTATAATAATTCTGGGTAGTGTGAGGGGTGTGGGGAGCAAAGCACCATGCAAAACAAAAAAGACCTTTTGGGTGTGCAGCAATAGTGTTGTGATCAAGCATTATGTGCTGCTGCTGCTGTGTTGCTGCATGCTATTATTCGTGCATGGTCTTGATGTGCATGGTTTAGTCCACGACATTATGACCCCTGCCAAAAAAATTAATCCATTTTTTTGTTTTCTTGTTGTGTGCCTCACCTTTCCGTAACACTGTAGAGGGCCCAACGTTAAAGGGTTTTGAATGGGATCGACTGGTACTTTGAAGAGTGAAGCCATGTGACTGATTACCGGTCACTGTGTTTGCAGTCCTGGATTTCAGATATTGTTTGCCAGTCCTGGATTTTAGATATTGGAGAATGAATATAGTAGTGCAAAGGATGACCAGGTGCAGATTGTGTGTTAAAAAAAAAATACAAGTGAGACAAAAGTACTTCACTGTCAGAGCCTTAGTAGTGTTTGTTGAGTAGTAGGGTTTACCATAGGTGAGCAGGGAGTTAATATGGTGGATTTTCAGCTTGGATGTTGGGGTGAGGGTCAGAGTGATTTTAGAGAATGGGGTTTCTACATGTGGCTGACTGGCACTTTTTCCCATTGGTCACGTTAGGATTAACCCTTAGGCTGCCAAGAGAATTAGAATGTATAGGAATTCTGGACTGATACATCAGTCTGTGGCACAGCAAGGGTTAACAATGGGTAAATCATTTGAGTCAGCAAATCAGGTTGCAGAATTTTCAGAGTCATTGTATAATTTGCCTTTTCCCATAGGAAAAGACATCTGATAAAATACCATTGCATGTCCTAAGGAATCAATTATGCCATAATCAATCTATGAAACAGAGGTCAGACAATCAAATGTGGCATCATCTAAATACAGATTTGATATATTTGGTCTTAAAACTCAAAGTCTGAACATTTACAAAAAAGATTTTCACAACATGTTGGATGCTTATCCCCCCAGCTAAGAACATTCATTGTAAAGCAGAGCATAGAGGTGCATCTTGCAAAACATGGTAACTAAATTAATCATGGCATCATCAAAAAGGCATTTTTAACTTTGCTTCTTAAAACTCAAAATCAAAAATTTTGTAGCAAAATGGATTCACAACATGCAGTATTATATTTGATCCCCCTCCAACCAAAAGTGAGGTAATTCATTGAAATGCAGGACATAGAGATTAGACTTTCATTGTATGGTTACTTAAATGTCAATAAGCAATAATCTCAGCTTTACACAATGTAGCATTTTCAAAATTTGTTCACTTACCATAAAGCATGAAACTCCAAATTGAATAATTTTTCTATTCAATTCCCACTTTTCCATAGTGGGAGATATAATGGAATCACTGCTCAAGGAAGGAATAATAGCATTTTTGGAGGAAACAGGTCAGCAAGATGCCATGCAGCATGGCTTCACAGTGGGAAGGTCTTGCAAGACCAACCTGATCGAGTTCTTTGACTCAGTTACTAGAGTGGTGGACCAGGGGAGCAGTGGATGTTATCTACCTTTTTCTTTTTTTATTTTAACCAGGAGAGACATACTAAACTGAAATCTTGTTTACAGGTGCAACCTAAGAGAACAAGAAAGTTAGGTGACTTGTGACCTTGACTTTAGCAAAGCCTTCAACTCAGTCCCACACAAAAGGTTAATAAATAAGCTTGGGCATACTGGTGTAGGGAGGGAAGTGGTATCATGGGTGAGTTGCTGGCTTGAACAGAGAACTCAAATGATCATGGTAAATGGGGCAGCATTAGTGGATAGAGAGGTCACCAATGGTGTGCCACAAGGGTCCATCCTGGGACCATTGCTCTTCAATGTTTTTATTAGGGACATCACAAAGGAGCTAAGTGGAAAGGTGTGTCTGTTTGCAGATGATGCAAAGATCGGCAATAGTGTGGGCACTGCACAGGGGGTGGAGTAAATGAGAAGTGATCTACTCAAGCTAGAAAGGTGGTCTGGTATGTGGCAGTTAAAATTCAATGCAAAAACGTGCAAAGTTATTCATCTGGGCAGGATCAATCCAGGGACAGATTCCTATCTGGAGATGAGAGGCTAGCATCCACCCAGCAGGAGCAGGATCTGGGGGATATCATTTCAGATAATTGAAGATAGGCAGTCAATGTGAAAAGGCAGCACAAATGGTCAGCAGAATGCTAGGATACATAGGAAGGGGCATAGCAAGCAAAAGGAGGGAGGTGATCCTGCCACTATACAGGTCCCTGGTAGAGCCCCACCTGGAGTACTTCATCCAGTTCTGGAGGCCCTATCTCAGAAAGGACATCGATTGGAGACAGTACAGAGTAGGGCAACAAAAATGATCCAAGGTCTCCATGAGATGTCTTATGAAAGCAGGTAAGAAGAGCTTAACATGTACTCCCTGTAGCAATGCAGAAATTGGGGGGATATGACTGAGACATTCAAGTGCCTAAAGGGTATAAACAGAGTCTGAATCCAGGATCTCTTTCTTGTCAATAGCTCCACAAGGACAAGAGGTCATGATATCAAATTACGAGGAGGAAAATTCAAGGGCAACATGCATAAGTTTTTTTTTCACAGAAAGGGTGGTTGACCCGTGGAATGGCCTACCTGCTGAGGTCATTGATTCCAAAATGGTAAGAGAATTCAAATCAGCATGGGATAGACACACAGGGATAGTAGCAGTTAAATTCTGAGGAGGGGGATAGGGTTCCTGGCAGACTAGATGGATCTTTGGTCCCCATCTGCCATCACTTTTTATGTTTCTATGTTACTAGTCTCCTGCAGCAATCATGTGTAAGTTTCTCTACCACTCAGTGCATAAAACATTTAAAAACTGCAATGAATAAGCTACTGTGACAGCCTTAAAGAAATCAATGTAATAAACAAATGCATGTATCAACCAACATCTCTCATACTACTGGCAAATTCATGCAGCAATTCTTTCCACAGTAAAAACTAGCAGTATGTTTGTAAACTGAACATTACTAACCAGGTTTCCTTATAGACACAAATAAATAGTAGGTTATTTCTAAGTTCCCATCCCACCCACCCCACATGTTAAATAGCTACACAGAAAGATAGACAAACACAGCAATCAGGATGCAAACATAGCTAATTTCCACAATTCTGTGACTCAAGTTTGACAAAGTAAAAGGCAATTCTATCCAAATCACTCTCCTTGCTCATTGTTGCTCTGTCTCACTCAAAAAGTCAGAAATGCATCAGACAAGTGACATCTGATTTCCTAGCAGTCTAGTGATATTTCCCTTCCACCCAATCCCTGATTAAATTGACATTTCCTTCTGTGGCAATCAAGTGGTAACCATACAGCATGATCCCTTTTAACATGTGTAATCCCCCTCCCTGGCCTGCCCACTCAGCATCCACCACCCACCATCCCACCACCCATACACCTGAGCCTCTGCCATCCATCTTGTCACTCATCACTGGCAGATCTGCAGAGACAGTGACTGACAGAGACACTCTTCTCATCACCTTGCCAACCATCTAACTGACAGGGAGCGAGCATGCACAAACAGTACTGTAGAAAGAGCTGTTTGTACAGAATGCATGTGCTTGCCCCATATCATACTGGCACTCATACTGGTGTATAGACAGAAGAAATTGATTTGCCTATCTAGTCTGTCTACCGGCAGTGACGGGTCAAAAGTTCCCATTATAGAAAAAGTGTTTATCAAGTTTGTTTTTAAATGCCTGTATATGTGTACTTGTGACTATCTCCACCCCTACTTTCCACACCTTCAAGGGGACAACTCTGGAGGTTAGCTCCTCTGTTAGGAACCTCAGGATCTGGTTTGACCAGCACTTAGATTTCTCTGTGCATATCAATGCAATCCACAAAAAACAGAACCCCAGACTGGGTGCCCTCTACCATAATCATGGATGCATCCCACTGCCAGCCCGCCATGCTATGGTACAGAAAATGATCCTGCCAGTCATAAACTATGGGGATGTAGTCTATAATGCCACCTCCAAGTCCACCCTGGCCAGACTGGACCCACTCTTCCATGCCTTTTGTCATTTCACCCTAGATTGTCACTTCCCTACCCATCACTGTGTCCTGTATCACTCACTGGGTTTCCCCTCACTGCAGAAATACCACCAAATACACTGTGCCCATTTCACTGCCAAGTTCTGGTCTCAGTCCCTGCCCCCATCTCCAATCCATACTTTCAGCCACTGCCCTGCAAGCTTACTCACTCAGGCACAATAACACTGGACTCTTATCTATCCTGCAAAGGTCCACAAATGCTGGCCAGGCAACCTTCACATATTGCTTGCCCAAGTTGTGGAACTCCCTTTCAGTGGACATAAGGCAGACCGCTTCTGACTGCTACCTCCATGCCTGCTTCAAAGATCATTTTGCCTCCACCTGCACTTGTATCTAACCTAAATGAGCCACTCCTCCTCTAGGTTGGAGTACTTTGGCTGTATTATGTTGCACTGTATTTTGTTGGTACTTTTGTACCTCGAAGCATCCTATTGTGTTATTCCTTGTGCTGTTAGCTATGTCTAACGTCTACTGTCTGATTGCAATATATATTTTCTGTATTGTGTTCTCCCCTTCCTTCTCCCCAGGACACAACTGGAATCGAGCAGTACTCTGCTCAGCGTACCCTCCTGGTGAAATTCTTAAATAAATAAATACATCTCTGATGGTAATATGTTCCAGATCCTACCTACCCTTTATGTATATTTGTTTGATCTTTTATTGTTCTTAAATTGATCAAGTTTAAGCTGACATTTCTGAGATCTTAGTTCCATAGGTTTACTTTGTCATTCTAGTCCCACTTCTGAGAGTAGTTCTGCATCTTTTACCATCCTATATATCATTAATAGATCACCTCTCTTACATCTATCTTCTAGACTGTACAGTCCTAACTCTGTTAGTCTTTCTTCGTATGGTTTATTTTTTACTTCCTGAATTAACTTTGTGGCCCTATGCTACACCCTCTCTAATCCTGCCACATCCTTTCTCAGCTAGGCATTCTACAGCTGGGTTCCATAGTCTATATGGGGCTTTATATATGTTCTATAAACTGGTAAAATACACTCTTTACTGCTGGAGAGGAATGATTTTTTAACACTGTTTATTAAGTAGTTTGTTTTTTGAGCTAGTTTAACATAATGTTTACCAAAAGTCAGTTCCTCGTTAATAAATATTCCAAAGTCTTTACCATATTGGACTTTTTTGTTTATATTATTATTCAGTTTATAATCCTGTTTATTGTTAGTCCTTCACAAGTGGAATACAGAGCATTTTTCTATATTGAATGACATTTTATTTTGTGCAGCCCATTTCTCGATCGTTAGCAAATTGTTATTGAGATTCTTATTATTCTCAACACTACTGACAGAACCACCTAATTTGATGTCATCTGCACATTTTACAATCCACCCATTAACATCCTTATCTATTTCACTGATAAATAGTGAAAAAAGTACTGGTCCTAAAACAGACCCCTGTGGCACCCCACTAGTGACTGATCTCTCCTCTGAGTGGACTCCTTTCACTCTGACTGTCTGGTTCCTCTTACACAGCCACTTGTTTATGCATTCCACCACCCTGCACTCTATATATAAAGTATGCAGTCTATGTATTAGGATAGAGTATGTTACTTTGTCAAATGTTTTTTGAAAGCCCAAGTAGATCACATTTACTGAGGAGTTAGCAGTAATGTGTCCATTTACTCTCTAATAAAAGCATAACTGGTTAGTGATACATGCCCTGTTTTTCCTAAATTCATGCTGTTCAGTGTCCTGGAAACCTATAGTAGCCAGTATTTCTTCCAGTCTGTCTACATTATTTTACATGGGACCGATGTTAAATTGATGGAGCGATATTTGTTACATCTGTTTCGTCCACCTTTTTAAAAACTGGTACAACTGTAGCTGACACCCAGTCAGATGGAATTATCCCTGTATTAAAGGACTTATTATATAAATATGCAAGGGGTGTTGCAATAAATTTAATTTCTTTCAGAAATCTTGAGTGAAGATTGTCTGGTCCTAATGATTTATTAATGTGTAGTTTGTCCTGAAGCTCAAGAACCTCTTTTTCTCTACAGATGCCGTGTTCTTCCTGCATTTCCTTTGATATTGTACTTATTTCTACACTATCTCTGATATTAAATAAGCTACAGAAATAGTCATTAAAGGTGTTTGCTATTACCTTCAGGCTATTTAATTCCTCACCTCTCACCATGATTAGACCGAGTGCATTTTCTGTTCCTTTTAGTGTAGTAATATAGGCATAGTAGCTTTTTTCCATTATCCTTTTCCTTTGAAATATTAAGCTCTGATTTAGTCCACTCATTCTTTATTATTTTTTTATTTTTTCAGTTTTGTTTTATCATTTTTTATACATGCTTGTGTTTTGTTTTTCTTCATTTTCTTATATGCCTTTTTCTTTTTCTTACACTGCTTAAGTACCTTTCTTGTGCACCACATTGCTATTGTCCCCCTTTTGGTGTACATGTATTTGTTTAGTACATGTTTATTTTCAATGGTTAATATTTGTTTTTGATTACAATCAATATTTCTTCTACATCCTTATTTCCAACAGCCCTCTTCCATTTCCATCCATTCAGTTCAGTTGTAATTTTGTTGAAATTGTGTTTATTGTAGTTTTTTTCAAATTGCTTTACTGTACTCCTTTTTCTCTAGCATTTTGAGTTTGATCTCTATAATATTATGGTCACAGTTTACTAATGTTTCTCTCATTTTAATTTGCTTTACGTTTTCTGGAATGTTGGTTACCAAGAGATCTAATATGTTTTCACCTCTTGTTGGATTATAATCCAGTTGTTGCAGGTCTGCATCTATAATGGTAGATATAAATTCTCTCTCTGAATTGGTTTTGGTTGTCCATTGTCTCCAATCTATGTGCAGGTAATTAAAATCTCCCAAAATTATTGTGTTACCTTTATTTGCCATGAAGTCAGTTTCTTTGTTTAATGCAATATCATGATGGTCAGTGGATGATGATGGTCTATAGATATTACCTACATATAGTTTTTTTTTATTATTTTCTATTGTAACCACTGCCCAGATGGATTCAGGATATGCATCTGTTATGCCCAACTTGTATTCAGTGTTGTCCTTTATAAAAAGTACAACTCCACCTCCCTTTTTATCTATTCTGTCTTTATGCTATGTTCTGTATCCTTCTATGTTTCTATTCCATGTACAGTTCTCATCCCACTATGTTTAATTACTGCACAAATGCCAATATTTTCATTAGTTATCAAAAGCTATAGTTCAGTTATTTTTGAAATGTTTAAACTTTTGGTGTCTAGTTATATTATTTTTATTTCATTCTTCCCCTTTTCCTGGGATTCATTTGGTGAGTTATACTACTTCCTTTTTTTAATTACAATTTTACCTCTTCCTTTTTATCTAGTTTAAATAGTTCTCAATGACTTTGCATAGTCTTTGACCTAGTTTCTGACTTCCCAATTTGTTCAGATGGAGTCCATCATGGCTGCATAGTTCATATCTTCCCTCAAAGTCTTCCCAGTGGGGTGTATATATCTGATCCTGTGTTCTAAGGTGCATCTCTTCAACCAACTGTTTATTCATTTGATTTTATTGTTTATTGTGCTACCGCCTCATGGCACAGGCAACATCTCTGAATAAATAATATCAATATTTTAAATCCTGTGCTGTTTTCTATATATTTTAAAATTTTTCAATTGTTTCTGCATCTGCCTGCCCATTGATGTTGTTTGTACCAAATTGTATGATTACTTTGCTTTGGCTATGTCATTTATTTCTTGAACAGTATCAGGCACTGACTGGCTGAGATGAGTGGAGGTTCTGTGCCAGTCACTGTCTCTGCTAATTTGCTGGCAGTGCATGCATAGACAGATGAGTGAGTTGGGTTGATGGTGTTGGGTGAGGGGTCAGCTGGGGAGGGGGTAGGGGTTATGGATTTGTTAAGAGCAATTGGGTGTGGGGGTAACACTAGATTGACAGGGAAGGCTATGTCAATTTATTCAAAAATAGGACAAGAGTGGGTAACACTATGCTTCTAGGGAAGTAAATGTCTTTTTACTTGGGGATTGGGCAGAAATGGGTACTCCCTTCTTGTCCCATCTCTGAATAAATGGACATATCCTTTGAGCAAGAGGGGGTTGCATTAGACTACACAGGAAGAGCCTTTCAGGAACATCATAATTTATTTGTTGATTGGGTGGAGGGTATATTACTAGACTACCAGGGAAGAGGATTTCAGGAACTCCATATTTTATTGAGGATCAAGTGGAAGGGAGTACCACTAGACAAACAGGAAAAAGGATTTCAGGAATTCTGTATTTTAATCAGGCATCAAGCAGGAGTGGGTTACCACTAGACTACCAGTGCGGAAATATGTATTTTACTTTGGGACTGGGCCTGAGGAGATGGGTGTTGCCAGCACCAGTGCTGCCAGGGAGGGTGGGGACATGCACCACTGTGTGCATTTATAAGAGCAGGGTGCTGAAGACATTAAACAGTGCTACCTCAGTAGACTGCTGGCACTTACAAAACTGTGTGAATATACTACTGTTCCCTGAATGCAAGATGGCTCCCTCATTTGCATGGGCATAGTGGTATGTTCAAAACAATCATACTATCCACTGTGTGCAGTACAGAAGGCACCTTTGAGCATGGCCATCATCCCCTTCAGATGTTCTAAGTCTGGTTAACATGGAACTATCACAAGCAGAAAAAGGAATGACACCATACACCAACTGTAATCAGTAAGAATGTATTACTTACAAAATTACGATTCCATCTAAAAGTGCCACATAGTGGACAGAGTGCAAAACAGTTCAGTAAATGGACTAACATTTTTTGTGCAAGTGAGCTTCATCAGGGATGGCGGGCCTGAATCACCGAAATCACATAACTAGGACTCAATTTAAAGTGACAGTGCTCAGATAGGAGAATGTGCAAAATCAGTGAAACAGCATAAAATTATGTACATCACATTTACTCATAACACAGTGCATACACGTCTAATAAATAATAACAATAAATGTTATCTTTTTGTATAGGTGCACTATATAGAGCAAACTTCAGGACTGACTTAAACAGCACTCTAATGGTGTTCAGTAATTCAGTAATGAAGTTCAGTAATTCATGTGTAGCTTCATCATGCATATTATTTGCTGAAATTCAGGAGCTGCAAAAAATGTGAGAGAATTATCTGACAAAGTCAGCATACAAATACAGTGAAAATAGAAAAAATAGTGGAAAAGGCAAAAAGAACAGAAGGAAGCAATCACATAAATTTGTAAAGGGTAAAGAGGACTTCAAAAGGAGAAGAAATCTGGGGGGAAGGAGGCAGAGCACAGTGTATAGAAGATTATAAAAATGGCTTGCTGTCAAAAGTGTTATTAAGCCCTAGTTCTCTCAAAGATCCCAGTTGGTTTATCCAAAAGGCCTCTCTAGTAGCTATAGGTATTGATGAAAATGAACAGAGAACAGCTATCAGAATAAACTTTTAAACCATCGTCTATAGTACATTTAATCTGCCTGCCACTACCTCTGTGATTGTTTTTGAGAGAGCCTCTCTAAAAATATTGAAACACATTTTGAGTAAAATGACCACAGAACTTTTGTAAATATCTCTACAGAAGAAAGGAGAGCATTGGAAGAGCTCAAGAAAAATCCAGAAGTGACTGTAAAATTGGCTGATTAAGGCAGTGAGGCCATGGTCCTGAATACAGTTGATTAAATTAATGAGGTCCAAAGACAGTTATGAAATGAAGCCTTGTACAAACCATTACCAAAGAACCTATGGTCAATTTCAAGAGGGCCAGTGATACATTTTTTGGAAGTAGTTGCTTCTAATGGAAATATTTCCCAAACTGCCCTATAGTTTCTGATGCTAAAACACCCAGTGTAACCAACCATGTGCTGTATGTACCGCCCAAAAGCCACAAAAGTCTGGAGTGTACTCCTTGGAGGCTCATAATGACACACATTGGCTCTTTAACAGAGCCATTTTCACAATATGTTGATGCTTACATCAAAACATAATTTCAACTATGCCCTCATATATAAAGGATACCGCACAAATACTGCAGGTACTGGGGGACATCCAGATGGACTCACAGTGACTTTTAGCATCAATGGAAATTGAATCACTGTACGTGAATATTCCACATGATAGGGGACTTAGGGTGATGCCTACATGGTTGGATTCTGTGACTAGTCTGGGTGAGGCATGTAATGATTTTCTGATTGGATTATCAGAATTTATGTTGAAATGCAGTGCCTTCTTCCATGGGAAATATTATCACCAAATAAAGGGTACAGCAACTTTTGCCACAAATTATGCCAAGCCATATTTGGGACAGTGGCAAAAGGAGGTCATTTATGACCAAGAGTGTAATAGAAACATAGAAATTGTTGGTACATAAGGACCACTAGCCCCATCCAGTCTGTCCATAGGCCCTATGCATGTATGCATAATCTCACCCTAAGTGGTCAATGGCTTTTCATCACTCACTTCCCACCCAAGGTTTCCCTTTGCTTGTCCCAGGCATGTTTAAATCCCTCCACTGTGCTTGCCCCTACCACCTCTTGTGGCAAACTATTCCAAGTGTTCACCACCGTCTCTGTATAGAAAAACTTCTCGCATTACATCTTAATATCCCCCCCTTCCAATTTCATATTGTGCCCTCTTGTTCTGATATCTTTTCTACATTGGAAAAGATCTCCTAACTGCACCTTGTTTATGCCCTTGAGGTACTTAAAAATTTCTATCATACCACCCTTTTCTCTCCTTTCCTCCACTGAGTGTATATATTGAGATCTCTTAGTCTCTCCTCATATGTTTTGTGTTGCAAACCATGCACCACCTTTTTCACCCTTCTCTGGACAGCCTCCACCATGTGTATGTCCTTAAGCATGTATGATCTCCAGTACTGCACACATTACTCGAGGTGAGGCCTTACTAGTGTTTTATACAATAGCATCACCACTTCCTGCCTCCTACTAGTAATACCTCTGCCTATGCACCCCAGCATGCCACTGGCCCTCCCTGCAGCCTTTGCACACTGATTTATACCTTCAGGTCATCAGATATGATTCGATAACCCCTAGATCCCTCTCCTCTTTGGTGATGGTCAGCACCTCCCCCCATCCTGTAGGTCTCCCCAGGGTTCCCCCTACCCAGGTGCATTATCTTGCACTTTTTTGCATTGAACCTCAGTTGCCACACCTCCAACCATCTTTCAAGCTTCTCCAGGTCCATCTTCATTATCTGCACCCCTTCTGGAGTATCCATCCTGTTGGAGATCTTGGTGTCATCTGCAAACAGGCAGACATTTCCTTCCAGCCCCTGTGCAATGACACTAATGAAGACATTGAACAGGACTGGTCCCGGTACTGATCCTTGTAGCTCTCTGCTGGTCACCCCTCTCTCCCCAGATTGGATCCCATTGACCACCACCCTCTGCCTTCTGTCTGTCAGCCAGTTTCCAACCCATTGTATTACTTTATGTCCCATGCCCAGACTACTCATATTGTTAACCAGCCTTCTGTGTGGGACAGTATTGAAGGCTTTGCAGAAATCCAGGTAGGTGATGTCTACAGCCCCTCCCTGATTCACTTCCCTAGTCACCCAATCAAACAAATCTGTCAGATTCATTTGACAAGACTTTTCTGATGTGAATCTGTGCTGCCTCAGATCCTCTGCACCAATGGATTCCAGGTGTGCCACTATCCTTTCAGCAATGATTTCTTAGACCAACCATTTTATGGAGGATATACTGTATATTGATGATGTCATGATGGTGTGCTGAGGGACAGCTGAGGAGCTGGATCAATTTGTACACTATTTGGATCTGTCAAATCCTAATTTACATTTTACAGTGTATGCACACTTAAAGGAAATTATTGTTTTAGATCTGCATATTATTTAAAATGTTGATGGTATGGATACAACAGGCTTATACAGAGAAAAACAGATAGGAACACAATGTTGCATGCCTCAAGCTGTTACACTCACCCACCATCAGGAACATACTAAAATCTCATTTCATGAGACTAAAACGGAATCACTGTGATGTATCTGATATTTTCATCTATGAGTTGAAAATTTGTATGCACAGTTTGAATTGAGCATATATTCTCAGGAAACATTAAGTAGGGCAGTGAGAAAATTAGAAAACATGCAGTGGGTTGATTTACTTCACTATGGAAATAGGAACACTCAGAGGGGTGATGCCTTTAATTTTAGTACTACTTATAGCCCAAAATCTTAGGTCATCCGTGATAGTGTTGCTCAGAATTGGCATAGCTGTTTTCATAGAGCTAATGAAGGCCTTTGATATGGTAAATCACTCTCTCCTTTATTCCAAGCTAAGTGCCCATGGGGTATCCAAGAATGTCCTACCTTGGTTTAGAAGCTATCTCTCCAACAGACAGCAACATGTCAGGATTGGCTCCACTCTATTCAATAACTTACCCTCCAACATAGGTGTCCCTTGTGGCTCTATACTTGGGATTCTTCTTTTCTCCCTACATGCCAACTTAATTCACCACTGCTTTTTGAACAGTACCCCTCTCCCCAATGGTGATGACCTGGTCTTCTTTACTAATACACAAAATGTAGTTATAATTAATAGTACCCTCACAGATGACCTGAAGGCCATTCAGACCTTGTTCAGGGAGAACAGGCTACTAATGAACCCTTCTAAATCACAAGCTAGGCTATTTGGAACCACACATTGGTTAAAAAATCATCCGTACTCTGATCAGAGTGATTTGAGACAACAACTCCCTCCTGTACTCTGCAAATTCCTTCAATTACCTTGGCATAACTCTCAGTCCCTCCCTTGACTTCTTATTACATATAACTACCATTTGTTAGGCAGTTTACATCAGTCTTAGATTGACCAATCAAGCTAGTCCAAATCTTTCCCCATCAGCTTGCATTGCAATAACACATGGTCTTTTATTCCCCAAATTGTCCTATGGCCAGTTCATCTTTACTAATGCCTCTAGCTCTATCCTGCATAAGTGAGATGTGACATGCAATAATATCTGTTTCTTTACCCTGGTCTATAATCAACTTGCTCATCATTGTACACTGTATGCCAAATGAGGCCAGCCCTCTCTACTACACTTTGGGATCTTTCATGTGTGAGAATAATCCATGGTGTACAAAACAACCAAGTACCCCAGTCCCTAGCCTCTCTCCTGGTGCCTTATAAAAATACCTACTCTCTTAGATCTCTCCATCCCCAAGACCAAGACCAAACATGGTAAGATGGTCTTCACTTTTGCTGTCCCAAAACTGTGAAACAGTATACCAGCCCAACTTATACACTACTAAGTTGACCACACATTCCAGTGTCTATACCAATCGTACCTGCTTCAACAAGCAGCCTGCTTCTGTTTCTAATCACTGTCTACAGTACTCTTCAAGCCACCATACTCACTCATTATTAGCACTTGTTTATTCTGATACCTGTTTTAATTGTCTGCTCTATAATATTTTCATCAACTTACCCTCCTCCTACTCTCCCCTACCTTTCAGGCATGTGCCATATTGTGGCATTTTCCTCTAGCTACTCTCTGTTCTTAGCTGCCACCAAATTCAGTGTCATTGCATAGAACTGTAAAGAATTTTTATTCCAATGGATTCCTTCTCCAACTCTTATATTGTGCACTGAAAGTATCTATATGGTTCTTATGGTGTAACTATATATTATCATTGTCTGCAGTGTAGTGACCTACTAGATTGCATTCTCCTGGGTCATGCCTGAAAATAAGTAAATGTCTACCTAGTGCACTATACCCGGTAAACAAAAATTAACTAAATAAATATATTAACCACAGAACCACTCTTGGAAAGGGGAGGTTAATTAACCTCCTCATATGGTCTATAAAAGGGGATGAAATTTTTCTGATCATTTGATGCACTCCCTTCAGTGGATTAACAGATCATCCGCCCATTGATTTCCAATACAACCGAAAGGTTGTTAGTGTGAACACTGCAAATATTGTGATGTTGTTCAAAAACAGAATACTTTTACATCTGTTAATGCAGTGAAATCATTCGAGATAAGGCAATTTGTTAATTACGCTAGCCCAGAGGTTATCTAGCTACATGTCAATGCCAGGTATTCTATGTGTTTAAAATCACAAGAATGTTTAAATGGAGAATAGGTGAACATTTAAGTGATATTAATTGAGGTAATGTGGAAAATTCACTGGTTAAATATATTGAGACAAGTGAAGACAAGATGTGCCATAAATTTTCTTTTAGTGGCATAGAAAAAGTAGCATTGGGGCCAGGGGTAGTGACTTGGATAAGAACATTTTATGTAGAGAGGCCTTTTTGATATACCAGGGGTGGGCTTTGAGAAAACCAGGGTTTAATGACACCTTTGACATCATGCCATTTTTATAATCCTCTGTGCATTGTGCTGTGCCTTTTTCTCAAAAAATCTTATTTTCCTTTTGAAATCCTCTGTACCCTTCTAACATTTCTGCAGCTCCTTCCTTTTGTTTGTTTTGTCTTGTTTCAGCCTATTTTTCTAATGTCATTGTATTTGTATGCTGGCTCTGTCAGATAATTCCCTCTTATATAGACATTTTTTTGCAGCTACTGAAGTTCAGCAAAACAATAGGCATGATGAAGCACCAGATGAATTACTGAATTTCATTACTGAATTACTGAACATCATTAGAGTGCTGTTTGAGTCAGTCCTGTGATTCCATATAGTGTACCTATATGAATAGATAACATTTATTAGTATTCATTGGAAGCATATGCACTGTGTTATGAGTGAATGTGATGTACCTGTTTTTAACCTATGTCACTGATTTTGCAAATTGTACTATTTAAGCAGTATCACTTTAAACTGAATACTATTTAAGTGATTTCGATGATTCAGGCCTGCCATCCCAGATGAAGCATGCATGTGAAAAACTGGTTGGTTCATTTACTGAATTGTTTTGCACTCTTTTCCCTATGTGGTAGATGGCACCATAATTCTGTAAGCAGTACATTTTTGTTGCTGATTACAATTGGTGTATGGTGTCATCCTCTTTTCTTCATGTGGTACTGTTTTTGGTTTTGGCACATTTCTTTGGAGTGGTCTTGTCTGTTTACTGTAGCATGGCACTATGCTTGATAGCTCCATGCTAACCTTCTGAATGTGGAGGCCTTTGTTTCTGCAGTGGATCATAAAGTCCCATTAACACTGGGGTTGGTGTGCAAAACTGGTTCAAGTTTTTCTGCAACATAAAGATTCTACAGAACTCTTTATCTGCTTATTTTAGTCTCCTCCTCCTAATTCTCCTTGTCTCTGCTGAACTCCAGCTCAACCAATGGTGTTGCCTGTTCTAGCCCTCTGAGTACTGTGATCAGTTACTCCTGTCATGTGACTTACTTTCTGAACTTTTCTGGTCATGTGATCATTTTCCATTGGTGCAGAAAAGCTACTATTGGTGTTGAAAGTTAGCTTTGATTTTTGCATAGATCTTGCAGTATTCACCCAGACACAGTAACTGCTAACTTCTTGCTATCCTCCGGGTGTTCCATTTCCTTGTCCCAGAGATACTGGGAAGTAGACTTACTCATCATATGAAAGCATTTTTTAGAAACTTAAATATTAATTGCAGTAGCATCAAACCTTTGGGGTAAGATGTACTACCAGTAAATGCCTACATTTCATGATGAGACCTCATCCTCATAGCTTGCAGTTCCCATTCTATATGTATACAAATAACAACATATTGATTTTAAATGGAATCTCATACTGAAAAATCACATACATTTTGTTATCCACCCTTTATTGTTTCATGATGAGTAACTGGTTTTATGGAATTTAAACTTTCCTAATGTACTTCAATCTAATTATAATCATAATTAGTCTAATCACAGGGATATACCACAATATTGCAAAGTGAATGGATTTAAAATACAAGGTGAACAGTATTTAAAAACATAACAGAAATAAAAACAATACAAAATTCCATTCCAGCATAGACACACTTGTTCAGTTAGGCAAGGAATAGGACATAGAAACATAGACTTTGATGGCAGATAAGGACCGCTAGGCCCATCTAGTCTGCCCATTTCCCTACCTACAGGATAGGCCGCAGATCCTAGTTAACCAACAGCCTATATCTTCCTGCCCCCCACAAGAATTGCCTTATGTCTGTCCCATGCATTCTTGAATTCTCCCACAGTTTTAGACCCCATAATCTCTCAGGAAGGCTGTTCCATGCATCCACTACCTCTCTTGAAATAATACTTCTCACATTGCCCCTGAACCACCCTCCTTCTATCTTTAAATTGTGTTCCTTGTTCTTGCAAGTCTCTTTTTCTGAAAGATGCTACCCTCTTGACTTTGTTGATTCCCTTGAGGTACTTGAAAGTTTCTATCATGTCCCCTCTCCTTCTTTCCTCAAGGGTATACATATTAAGCTCCTTCAGTTTCTCCTCATACTGGCTTCTCTTGCAGACCCTGCACCATTTTAGTTGCCTCCTCTGGATTGCCTCTATCCTGTCTATGTCCTTGCGGAGATGGGGTCTCCAGAACTGGACACAGTATTCAGATGGGGTCTCACCAACTGTCTGTACAGAGGGATAACAACTTCCTGTTTTCTGCTGCTGATGCCTCTCCTATACATCCCAGTATACCCTGGCCTCCCTACTGCCCTTCTCACTTGCTTGCTAACCTTAGGTCATCTGATATGATTACCCCCAGGTCCCTTTCCTGTTTTGTTGTTGTTACTACCTCCCCACCCATTGTGTATTCTTCCCCTGGTTCTTGTTTCCCAGGTGCATTATTTTGCACTTTTTTGCATTGAATCCTAGCTGCCATATGTCTGACCATTCCTCCAACCTTGCCAAGTCCCTTTTCATCCTTTCCACACCTACTTGTGTATCAACCCTGTTGCAGATCTTTGTGTCATCTGCAAAGAGGTATACTTTTTCTTCCAGTCCCTCTGCAATGTCACTGATGAAGGCATTAAAAAGGACTGGACCCAATACTGAACCCTGCAGTACCCCACTAGTAACTGCCCTTTCTTCAGGGTGGACTCCATTTACAATTACCTTCTGTGTCCTGTTGTCCAGCCAATGTTTTACCCAGGCTACCACCCTGGGACCCACTCCCAGGCTGGTTAATTTGACTAATAATCTTTTGTGCGGGACTGTGTCAAACGCCTTGCTAAAGTCTAGGTAGGCCATTCCACAGCCCCTCCCTGGTCTACCACTTTGGTCACCCAGTCAAAGAAATCTATTAGATTCGTCTGACATGACCTTCCCACTGTGAACCCATGCTGCCTTGGATTCTGTGCTCCACTGACCTCTAGGTACTCAACTATTCTTTTCCCCAGAAGTGACTCCATCACTATCCCTACCACAGAGGTCAGACTGACAGGTCTGTAGTTTTCTGCCTCTGTCTTGGTCCCACTTTTGTGAAGGGGAATCACATCCGCCTTCCTCCAGTCCTTGGGTACCACACCATCCTCCCATGATTTATTAAAAAGAGTAGCCAGTGGTTTCACTAGTTCCTTCCTTAATTCTTTTAGAATTCTGGGGTGAATTCTACCAGGACCCATTGCTTTGTCCACCTTCAGTTTTAGGAGTTCTTGCAGAACCCTTTCTTCTGTGAAAGGACTGGGATCGACCCCCTCATCAAGAGTGCTTCTGTTAATTGGATTAGGCACTTCCCCCTCCTCTTTTGTGAATACTGAGCAGAAATATTCATTCAGTATTCCTGCTTTTTCACTGTCCCCCTCTGCCCACCCACCGTTCATTCTATTCAGCCTCACTATCCCTCCCTTTGTCTTTCTACGCTCGCTGATGTACCTATAAACGGTTTTATCTCCTTCTTAACTGAGTTGGCTATCTTTTCCTCAGTTTGGGCCTTTGCTATTCTGACTTCCCTCCCTGCTTCTTTCTGCCTTAACTGGTACAGCTCTCTGTCCTGCTCCTTCTGTGTTTTCTTATACTTCCGGAATGCTATCTTTTTCTTCCTGACTTTCACAGCCACCTCTCTTGAGAACCATAGTGGCTTTTTCTTTCATTTTGATTTGTTTATTTGCTTCACACAAAGGCTTGTTGCCTCTGTGATGGCAGTTTTGATAATTCCCCATTGTTGCTCCACACAGCTCTGAGGAAGGCTACGGCCGAAACGTCAGCTGTTTTCCTGTCCGTCATCACGCATGTGGGCTGGTCTGCTTGGCTGTTGTGATCTATGAGGAAGATGCATTAGTTGCGGTATTAAAAAGTTTTATTTATTTATTTCGCCTGATACTGTCACTGCACCTCGCATGTTGTTGTGAAAAAAGTTATTTGTGACTGGAATAAAATCTAAAGACATGGTAAGCTGTGCCAAAAAAAATTTTTGTCACATAATCTTTTGATCCGTGCACTCGGGTTGCTTTCTTTGAAGCGTTTGGTTTAGTTTTGATAATTCCCCATTGTTGCTCCACACCTCCTTCTAGCCTGTTTGCTAGTGCTTTTCTGAGGCACTCTTCCATCTTGCCAAAGTCAGCCATCCTAAAGTCCAGTACCCTCACTTTTGTATGGCTTGACTCTGTAGCTGAGTTTAAAGTGAACCACACTGTTTGATGGTCACTTGTCATCAGATGGCAACCCACTTCTAGATCTGAGATCCTCTCACTGCCCCCATTTGAGAGTACGAGGTCTAAGATTGCTCCCTCATGAGTGGGTTCTGAAACTAGCTGTCTAATGCCTGCCACCTGTAGGGCATCGAGAATGGCCCTGCTCTTGGATGTGGCTGCAGCAAATGTGCTCCAGTTAACATCTGGCGTATTCAGGTCTCCCATCAACAGTATCTCCCCTTTCTCTGCCATTCTAAGAATGCCTTCCATCATATCCTTGTCCATTCCTTCCCCCTGACATGGGGGTCTGTACACAACCCCTGTGCAGATTGTGGTGCCCTTTCCAGTCTCCAAGGACTAATAAGACATGAATCAGTGCTTGTATTAATATATCAAATCACAACATTTCTTTTCACAATAAATACAAGTGTTCATTACCTTTTCCTTAATAATTTCACCTTGGTGGTAATACTCCCATAAATACACATTGTGTTTATAAATTCTGTAATTGTAATAAATAACAATATTGCCACTGTCCGAAATTCTCTTTTCAGTTTACATTGCCGGTGACTGTTACTACAAAACATATTATGAAGCACATTCTCCTGTGACATTTATATTTTTACAGGAGCCTCACCATCTGGGTTGCTACTAACTATGCAGTTTTTTGGTTTCTGGGCCAAAGAGTCCACTAATATTAAACCAAATATAAACACCTGTGAAGCAACAATAGTTGTAGGTAATATATACTAGAGTTCCACTGAATGTCAAAATGTCATTCATCTCCTTTGGTAGAGCCTCTGTGAACTGAATGCATCATTGACATAAAAGATAAAGTATAAAGTCTTTCATCTTGTTTCAGACTTTACTGTGCCTTCTTAGCATAACAGTTACTTTATTTCTTGGTATATCACTTTCATACCAAAACCAGTAGAGACTTGTGTGTAAAACAACTCTAGTGCCATTGTTTTAGTAGTTTTTGAATCATCAGGAGTTTACAAAAACAGACATACCACTCCACAAAATATGCTGTTCTTTGAGTCCTTCATACCAAGTTGTAAGAGCAGCCAGGTGCCTCAGTTAGAACTGTTTATATGCACTTTCTAGAGGCCTCTTTGTGTGGGGGGGAAGTTTTCAGATAAGATGATGCACAGTGTCACATGTGGTGATGTCAGATGAGAAGATATCAAACTGGGTGACATCATGACATCATGGCATCTCCCATTAGTCATAGTGGACAGCAAAGTTGCCAGCCTCACCAATCATATAAAAGAGCCAGAAAAAAAGAGATGATTTGCTACCTTTAATTGGACCAACATGTTACAAAAGAAAATAGGAGCTTGAGCTTTCGAATTACACAGAATTCTTCAGCTAAAAAATAACAGTTGCTTTGTAAGATCATAGAAAGTAATGCCAAAGATTTGACATAATAACGTTAAGTCACTAGTCATGTACATAAATGGTCTGCTAAGGCATTTGACATAAGCCCCCTCCGAACTTACAAGGCAGAGACTACTACCTCTTAAGATTAGCATCAAGAAATGATTAAAATGTGATGTTCTGTCTATTTAAGGTTTGCAAAAATCATTTCTTATTTTATCCAATGAAGAGTATTGAGGCAACTTTTATTGACCAAAGGTGTGGTGGTGACAGAAGCAGGCCTGTCAATTTCCAAGGTGGAATAGATGCCAGTTCCTTCCTGGCCTGTTCAATGCAAGGCAGACACCTGTCACAGAGTGGCAGGGTAGTTATTCCTTTGAAGTTTTATATATTAATAATTTATTCTGGCAGTACTGTATATCTATTCACAGAGTATGCACTTTGGAAAATGCTAAGCTTACATATCCATGAAGCTGCATATAGTAAAAGTGGTGATCATGCTGTACAATGGTGGAGGAATAAAGAACATTGGACAAGGGGATGGGATATAAAGGCACACAAAGGGATGGAATGCTAGAGGTGACACATAGCAGAGATCTGAAGTCATGAGAGTATTATGAAATCTGCAGAAAACATGAGACACTGCTGCACCTTTGATAGCATGCATTGACAACCAAGTGAAGTCGATCAGGAATCTTGCAAGAATGAGGAAATCCCCATAGTGGACTTTATAACATGTCAAACTGGTTATGTAGTGCACATACTGAAATGCCTATGAGACAGAGTATACATAGGCAAGATTATCAGACTACTGCAAACATTTTGGAATGCAAAAGCTGCATCAGAAGATGAGATGCAAAGTCTCCTGTGGCCAGACATTTCAAATATGAATGTCACCCCACTCCCATCCCTGTAGATTTTTGGACTGGAAGTGATCAAAGTAACACCTATATGGGGGATAGAGATAGAGATAGAAGCTTGTTAAAGAAAAGCCTTCTGGATAGATACAGTGGTGTCTCCCAGGATGAAACACATGTTTAAAGCACTCTGCAGTATGCTGCAGCAGACCTACTGAATAAACCAATGTCATTTCAATGGCAATTAGTCCCCTTTGTCATGCAGGAAACTGTGGCATTCACTTCATCCTGGTAGTGTCACATTTTCCTGAATGACAATAGGGACTAATTGCCATTGAAATTACATTGCTTTATTCAGTAGGTACATTGCTACATTCTGCAGAGTGCTATAAAATACTACAAAATTGGGTTTCATCCTGGGGACACCACTGTAGGTCTGAGGTCAGAAATGCCACACATGGCATAAATGAGGACACTGACTGGCATGTTATTTAAAAACTTCTATTTCTAGTTGTTTTCATTAATTTGTCACATTTCAAGTCAAGATCAAGTCAAGTTATGTTTATTGGGATATCAGCCATAGAACCAAGGCTCATTTTCAATAGCATCTCACAGACAACATTGCACAGTATAAAATAATAAATATAGAATTGTAACCTCCCAGGTCATGCCTGAAAAGAGGCAAATGTCTGCCTAGTGCACCTCACCCAGTCTTCAAGAACTTAATAACTAAATAAATAAAAAAAAAATATATCAGATCAATTCCAGTGTTACAATTTCTTACACCAACAGTAATCAAATTACATAACAATTAAAAGACCATCAGCAGTACAGGCTTAAAGTATTGATTACCATGAAATATTCCTTCAACGATTTAGTTGATGGCAAAGTGCCAGATAATGGTCTTAGTGTAACAGGTAGTCTAGTCAGCATATGGGGCTGTGAGCAGCCACTGAGTTCCCCATTTAGTACTTGCTTCAAAGTTAAGACCACTTGAAGAGTGTGTGCCCAGATAGGAGTACCTTACAGACACCAATTCTCTTAAATATGCAGGAGAGTTCCTTTTAATAACTTTCTTTACCAATAATAGCAATTGAAGTTCTATTCTTTGTTCCAGTGGGAATCATTTTAGTGAGTTAAACTACTCACAGGGGTGAGGGGCACAAGGTAGTCCTAATATGGCACATTTTACTGTTTTTCTTGATGGAATAAAAACCAGGAGTTGTTTTGCTATTTGAGCTTTTGTCCAAATTTATAATAACTGAATGCTAACATTTGTGCTTTCCTGTATCACTTTTCTCATTTCAGCACCAGCTGGGAGTAATCAGTGTGAATGAAGAGCTATGTGTTTGTATATTTATGCCACCACTGGTGTTTATTACTCCAAACATTTTTTGGTGTCTAGCCTTGTCACTTGATTTTTGCAATTGCTTCATCTCTGGTTTATCCATCAGGGACCAGGCTACTTGCTAGATCTCCTTGACCCTACTGCCCTCTCCGCCCACTCTGTTCTGCCAATGAGGGTTTGCTAGAGATTCCTAGGGTTCGTCTTCAGTCATCTGGGGCCAGAGCTTTTTCTTTCATGGCCCCAACCCTGTGGAATTTTCTACCGCGTTGGATTAGAGAATGCCTGTCCAAAGAGTCATTCAAGGCCTCTTTGAAGAGCTATTTATTTGAATTAGCCTTTGAATAAGCTATCCTGTTGCCTTTTAATTGTTTTTATATCTGTATTTATTGTGATGGATGTTATTGTGTTATGTATCTGCGCTTTGATATTTTGAAAAGCGCATTACAAATAAACTTTGATCTGAGTTGATGTTGATTTGATCAAGTTATTTTCCATCTCAGGTTTTACTGGCAGATTTTATTGGTGGGGTTTTATGAATCTGCTTCCATTAAGCTTGAATGTTACTCTTCCTCCACATATTGCCACTGTGTTTGTTTAATGGATTAAATCTTCTTCTTCTTCTCAGGATTATATTATCCGATATCCATTTTTCCACTGCATAGTAATACACTTCATTTACTGATTTATTTGAAAACAATATGGATGTGGACCAAGATGAGGGAACTGAAACCAACACAAGTCAAAACACTAGTTTTTCATGTTTTGAGACTGCAGGTGCATCAGCCAGATGCCATCTCCAGGCAGGAGACATCTTCAGTACAGCAACCACACACAGCACTGATAACAAGAGCCTAAAGCAACATTTTAGTGAGTATGAAAAGTTACAAACAAAAGAAATAAACACTTTTCATAATATGGAGGCTTTAAAGGAGTACAAGGCAAAAGGTTGGACTCCACATGGATTGTATATAGATAAGAAGCCCACTGTGGGGCTTTAGAGTTGAAAAGCATCAGGAAAGATAGTTTAATGCTTCAACCACATGTTCCAAAGAGTTGGTTGGTATTTTAATCAACCAGGATGAAGAGCAATGTAACTTGCTGACAGTAGAAATCCAGGAGCCCAGGCAGAAATTATTAATACTGAATGACAACTGGACTTCAGAAGGTACGAAGTTAATTTAAAAAATAAATTAACTATACATGAATCCCAAAACAACAGAAAGGAAATGGAGCAAAGTATTACATAACACTAAGGACTATGAGAACAACCAGCGGTATACTTGGAATTGACCACAGAGATCTTTAAGCAGAGGCTGCCCACAATACAGGTCCAAACTAGGGAGAGGCCAGCATCTTCTCATAGAAAATATAGCAATACAGGAACCACACCAACTAGAAACTCACAGCCTGGGAAATTAGTTTCTTTTTTACAGTCAGGCCAATCCTGAAGAACCAAGAAAAAAATGAACAGAGTTTCAAAGGCAAAAGAAATGCCAGGCGTGGCTGAAGAGGTCAAGGATGTAAGAACCTACCAGCCTTGGAATCTCAGGATCATAAGTTACAATTCCTACAGATTTTGATATTCAGTTACAGGTTTTATCAAAAGGACTTTATTTCATTCCAGACCCAGTGGCAAACAACTTTAACATCTATATTAATCTAAAAACAGGTTTTTTTTTGGAAACAATGTTTGAAAAAAATCTTTGTACACAACACTGCCTTAAGCTACTGAGAGAGACACCAACCATTTTTCAAGAGGAGGAGGATAATCCAGACTTGTCAGTACTTATTAGTATATTAATGGAGAATTACATGCTTCCAACATTAACAAATATTGCCAGCATTATCACCGTGGAGAGTATAAAAAACTTACTAAATATGGACATACTGTATACCAAGAAAGATTACATGTAATCCTCCCTCTACATTTTGTCCTTCAACAAGCATTTCACGGCCAGCCCGATAGCACAGCAGTAGTGCTACTGCTCATGATGCTGGTGATCTGAGTTCAGGATCAAGCTCAGGTCATTGTGGGCCATCTGGGGGGAGGATGATTGAGCATCCCGGGTGACACACTCCTCCTCCAAGGTGGGAGGGTCACCATCCTCACTGCAATACTGCCACCTGGGTCAGAGGCAGTATACATATTCTATCTCAGCTGGATCAGTTTTGGGTGGTTGCAAGAACACACATGGCTTTAAGTCAATTGAACACAAACATGGATGATATCCTGTCAGAAGGGTGCCGGGATTAGGGCACCCTCATTAGGGTTCATGGAACAAGGTCACCCAGGACCTTCAGGTGTGGTCTGCTATGCCAACTCCACCTTAATATGCCTAGGATGGAGGTGATTATATATTTATAAGGGGGTGCCACAGGTGCAGACCCCCATGATGGGGATGAGGGGGCAAAGTCCCCAATTGGAAAAACACAGAATATGGTGGTGTCCTGTGTGTGTACCACATTTCCTGGTGCCCTTGTTGAAGGTGCCATAATGCCTGTGCCCTAAGTACCTCACTGTAGTTGACCATGCATCAGCATGGGTGAACCAGCATGGACTTGCTGCCATTCATCACTACCTAACCACCAACCCAGTAGCAGCTTGTTTTCCAAAGGACTTCAATTTGGAAGCCATATAACTTATCTTGATATTAAACTACTTTCGTTTTACCAACCATTTTTCTTACAGATTTGTGAGATAGCCATGGGCACAACCATGGCCTCCTTCCATGCCAACCTGTTTTTGGGTCGGTGGGAGGGAGCCATGGTCCTTGCCCATGATTGTATCAGCCTCAAATTATTTATTGTGGTTGCTATGTAGTAGATATTATGATCATGTGGAAGAAGGACTCTGACTCAGCTTTAAAATTTATGGAATATCTTAAAAACCAACAATTTGAATTTGATGTTAATGGGTACTGCTGATTGTAGCACAATCACTTTCTTTGACATATGCATGACCATGTCTGAAAATAACACTGTTTCCACCAAGACCTTTAGGAAACCATCTGCAGCTAACACGCTATTGATAGCCCAAAAATGCCAACCCTTCTCACACAATTCACACAATTCACACAGTTCACACAATTCCATATGGACATTTGTCCATATATAAAGTATACAGAAATTGTAGTACAGTTGAATTGTATGATGACCAAGCCAAGGATCTTACTGATCACTTTCTAAACAGGGGCTTCTCTATGGAGTTGTTACAAAAAGCCCATGCTAGGACTTATAATCTGAAAAGGGCTCATCTTCTTTAAGCCAGAACTTAAAGTCTCTAATTAGCTATCAACAGTCACTTTTGTAACTGAATACAATTCTGTGACACCACGCATCGCTGGGTTACTAAAGAAGTACTGGCATGTTCTACATGGTGATATAGCACTGTCATTATCTGTGGGCCCCAATCCTCATATTACATACCACAGAGGTAAAAATCTTGGAGGAATTTTAATGCACAGTTTCACCAAGCACCACCATCAGAAAGGTGCCACATCTGGTTATTCGACCCTCTGGTAGGCATGCATCACCTGTGGTAGATTCAATATATGCCATTACTGCTACAATGGTACCAGGTTTATACATCCCACCAAATCTTTAGCTGTAGATTTTAGGGAGTTTATAACATGTTTGAACCCCCTCACAGTTGTTGTGTGTGCAGTAGTAAGATTTATTGTTCAGCTAAAAAGCCATTACAATGTCTAGACAAATACAAACATTCCATATAAAGCACCATAAATAAATCCAATATCATTGAGCATACAATATAATATAATGTGCATCCAGATACACAGTTTTTAAATTATATAAAAAAAAATGTAGAGATAAAATGTGTCCTCTCTATGCTCAAGCTAATAACAGGCCTGGATCAACATCCCTAGAGGCCAGTGATATCCGTTAAATCAAGTGACAACATAGCAGTTCAGTCCAACCCAATAAGTTTACTCCCTCCAGCTACATCCTGTTCCATCATTACCAGCTTAGTAGGCAAGTGGGCACACTGCAGTACTAGAACAGCCATTATGGTATTATGCATAAGTACTGCTCCATGCCCTGCAGACCACGTCCTATCCGACCACTCTGGTTGGCAACACCTGAGGTGCTTGCTGAAACCATGTTCCAAGGGGAGTCCCCTCTGATAACATCATGTCCTTGTTGAATCTACCAAGAAACCTAGTAGGGCCTGCTGACACTGAGGGCATATCCCTTAGGGCACTATGCAGTGCATACTGCTCCATGCCCCGGGCTTGTCCCTCATCCAGCTACACCTGATGGCCTCTTTTTTGAGCATACAACAGACTTCATGTCACAGTTTGATCCCCTGCATCAAAAATGGCATCACAGCTGCATCTCTTTGTTAGCCAGTTGGACATATTAGCCTTGAAGCATGTCTACTGGGGCACCACGCAACTCATTTATTTATTTATTTATTTATTTATTTAGTGATTCAGAAAAGACCTTTGAGCACAAGCTCTTTTACAAAGGTTCCATGTCATAGATTGCAAAAAAAGTAAAATAGGAGAAAGCAAAGGTACATTACAATAAACGATACAGCTTGGATTCAGATCGTACAGAATAACTCAAAACGTAGATACAAGTTAAATAACAAGAAAAACACTTTATGAGGGTGGGGGGAATAAGCAGCCATAAAGTGCCTTGTCAGTAGTTCAGAGAGATGGGGTTAGCTGGCAGTGGGGTGAAGAAAGGAGGTATGGGAGAGAGGTATGTACTGCACTGGAGTGAAGGGTGGGGGAAGAAGGGCGATAAGGTATAGGGAGAAATGGTGGGGTGAGGGGAGGCTGAGTGGAGAGGACATGCTAGAGTAAAATGGTGGGATGTGAGGGGGCATGGTCAGGCAGCCACCCCATGCCCCACTGGTAAGTCCAGCTCCAGCTACACCCCTTGACCACTCTTGCAGAACATAATGGGGCTCAATGTTATTGGATGAGCTACTCATAATAGGTAGATTATCCTGCCTGATACCATATGGTCACTGGACAATCACATAGCCCCAAGAAATGCACAGTCAGACCTGGAACATCTAAAGGGTCTCAGTACATACTATCAGAACCTTCAGTACTACAACTTTAGTAATATCATTAATCACACAACACATTCATCAGTACCAGGATAAAAGACATTAACTGTCAGACCCGGAACATCTAAAGGGTCTCAGTACATACTATCAGAACCTTCAGTACTACAACTATAGTAATATCATTAATCACACAACACATTCATCAGTACCAGGATAAAAGACTTTAACTGTCACCCCTTAAAGAAAATTGAATTTAAACTTCAGGAGCACTTAACAATGTTCTTCTCACCAGGCTTAATTGCCTGAAATAATCTTGCCCCAATTAAAACACTGGGGACCAATGAGCTTACAGCCCGTACTGCACCTGTCAATCGGCGGGTGGCCGGGTGGTATGAGGGCAGGTTGTGGCCATCTGCAGCTGATGGGGAGGGAGCAGAGTGGGCAAGGGGTTCAGTGTGGGTGGGAGGGGTGAGGGTGCCACTGGATCACCAGGGCTTATCCATATGGTGGATTACCACAATCGCAGCTAGGGGTAGGGGGGTTCCACTAGACCACCAGGGATGGTCTTATTATATTACTCAGGGACTTGGGTGGGAGGGTGACCACTTGACCACCAGGGATGGGCTGTCATTACATTATTCAGGGATACAGGAACTCAGGAGTGGGGCCACTGGACTACCATGGCTTAGTTTTGGTACACTGCAGTCACTGTGGCTTTGGGCGTGGGATGCCCTGGGATCCCTACTGTGCACACATGCTGTGCAGTATGCCAGGTGCAAGTTGCCAGGCTGTCCTCTGCAAGGCATGCAAATGGGGCCATAATGACATGCAAATGGCCCCATTTGTGCCTTGCATATCTTATGGCCTCATTTGCATGCCCCCTGCTGAATATCATGGGTGATACACCTAGCGCTGGTGCAACCCTGTGCTTCATCTCTGTGGCTTGCACCTGTGCAGTGCCACTGTGCCATGCACAGTTTGTGCACTGACCTTGCCATATTCAATGGTGCTGAGCCATGGCGCATCACCATTGAATATTGCCTGGTCCAGGCCCCGGTGCAGCCCAGTTGCACTGTGCCCAGGCTTGTGACATTGCCTGGCACAGTCTGAATTTCTGGACCAGAGTGTTTTATCCTAGATAGGGAGTTTCAGCTTCCATAATCAGTAACAAGAATGTAACAAGTCAGCTCTCGGCAAAGTCCCAACTTTTCTCAATTAACTTTCTATAGAATACACTTGCAAAAATAGATAATATCACATAACATAGCATCCCTCTGTCCAAACAAGGAATCAAAGATTATACGAGAACACCTGTATCATCAAAAACTGCTCGTCTGTAAAAAGCTCACCAAACCTCCACCAATCCTCTGTTATTTCTCAGTGTCCTTCTCACTTTTAAATTGCGAGTAATTTATTGTCCAAAGTATCCAATTCTTTAATCAGGACCATTTACTTCTACTCTGTGTCTTCATTCAACCACTCTGCATTGGAGTGCAGGGACCTAGGGAGAAAAGCAAATATAGTACTCCACTAAGCGCAGTAATCTTCATGTTGCATTTCATTTAATATATGAACCCCCAGCCCCAGGCAAAGGTGACATAACTCCTACAGATTATTTCCTGGCCTTTTAGCACATTTTTGCTCCTGCAGACTTCTTTTTCCAGGGCCCAACAGGCCATCTCAGCTGAGAGCCTCCTCCAGCACAATTTCTTTCTAGAAGTTTCCTGGTGGCTTCTCTGCACTCTGCGCTTTCAAGCACTCGCCATTCTATCCCTAGAAATTCCAGGTCCCTTTTCACTGACCAGCTCTTCTCAAGATATTGGCTCAAAACCCAATATGCCTCTATGTCCCCTAATCATTCAAAAGCACTCAGAAGAATCTACCAAGAAGGCTTCCCTCCGGTGAGGGAACAGCATGCCAAAAAGGCATTTGAAAACCCCCAATAGCTGACTAGATACTAAAGCTGAGCAGGGATTTAGCAGTAAATTAAGCATCAAAAAGGCAGCCACTCTGGGTTTGAGACTGGGCTTCATTCAGCTGGAGTCGTTAAACAGTCATTAGACAGTTGCACTCAGGTTATAACAAGTGAGATAATGGCAAGCCAGAACACTACTCAGAGCAGTACTGTGTGGAGTGGGGCAGCATTGCAGCCATCTTGCTGCCCCACCCCAGCACTGTTTTTGTTGTGACATGCACTTGTGCCAAGATTTATGTAGGTCAGACTGTTCAACCATTATGATGTAGGATCTAAGAGCATATTCACGCTGTTTGACCTGCCAACCCAGATACCCCTTTGCGGTCCCACTTTGAAACATTTTATGCCAAGAATCCCAGTCACTTAAACTTTATGGGCATGAAACATGTTCCTGTAAATCCCTTAGGGGGTGACAGGATTTGCACCTTACTTGCAGATGGAGGCAAAGGGGATTTACACCTTGGATGTGATGCACCCTACAGGATGCAGTGATAGCATTGATTTACTGCCAGTTTTGTAATATTGGGACCTGTGCACAAAACAGTTGAAAGTATGCACCAAAGGTGTGTACCACACCTGCTCAGCTCCACATTTGCATACAAGTGCACACTGGCCAGTATTCACTATTGCCAGCCACCTGTCTGTAGCCTCAACCTCCCCCCCCACACATAGCTGCATTTTGCTGGTTTGGTCTGTGTGGCAGTGGAGTGCTGGGTGCAGGCAAGCATACAGTCAGATACCTGCCCTGGGTCCTAGAGTGGAACCCTTACACATGCCTGCAGGGCATCCTGGGAAGACATGGAACCCACAGACTTAAAGGGACACCAGATGCTCCATTATGGGTACCAGCAGACTTATGGTCATAGGGCAGGCAGTGCAAAGAACAGTAGTGACATAGTGTATGGGTGTATGGCCCTGAACCCACAGTTGATTGTGTGTTGGGACAACATATGCCATGCCATACTGGTGATACCACACTGATACCAGGCATATGCAACTATTGTGGCTGCTGGACATTCACAGACCACCAGCCCAATAAGCATGGGAGTTCCCATCCACCCCATGCTGCCCTATACTGTTCAACCCTAGTGGCAGTCATTCTCCCACCCAGGTAATGACCCATGCCACTGAGGCATAACCCTCCATCTCCAGCAATGGACATCGGGAACAGGGCACATAATCATCAGGGACCAACAGCCATGCTCAGGGATACATTTAGAAAACATGGTATTAGTGGCCCCAGACACTGTGTGCAGAACACTGCTTGTTGTACACAGCTGTATCCTATTGTGATGTGCACTGCACAATAGATGGCTGCCACACTGTGTTATGGGCATCTATACTCTTCAGTGGCATAGACCCCACACAGGAGAGGGGAAAAGAATATTTCCAAGGTACACTCAGGGATGTCCCAAGTACTCTGGGACAGTTGGGTGGCATGCACTGTGGTGTCTGTAGGAAGGCACCAGTACTGGTCTGTACCCAATGACCATGCCATTTGTGGTACTCTGTCTGCACGTGAGTGGGAAGCATAATGCAGTTATGACAGCATCCTCCTGGACATAACTCCCGTACCCTGTTTGGCATTCCATGTGATTCCACACCTTTGTGAATTGTGCAGTGTGTGGGTGTGCCCCAACATACCTCCAGCCCACCACTGCTGTGGAGCAGATCAGTCAGCTGTGGGATCCAGTTGCAACTCACTGGTGCACTGATAATGAATGCAACTTTCCAGGACTTCAAGTCACTGCCAATGACTGAAAGAGACCAGACCTTGGCTGTGGGGGTGCCAAGGGACATCATAGAGTCCTGTCCCAAGAAGGAGGACAGTGAGACAAGAGGGAACCCACAACCACAGCACTGAGGAGAGTCACCACAATGCTAGAACCAGAAGGGATCAGACTGCAGCTACAGATGAGGAGATTAGAGCTGGAAATTGAGCAGAGGATGTTCCCGGTAGAGCTGGAGATGCAGGAAAAAGAAAACCAGCATCAGAGAGAGGCCAAGGAAAAAGAAAACCAGCATCAGAGAGAGGCCAAGGAGAAAGAAAGGCAGCTTCAGAGAGAGAGGCCGAGACAGAGGAAAAAGAGTGCCAGAGGGAATTTGAACTGGAGGAAGCTAAAACTCCAATGATCAGTGCCAGAGGAGATAAGTGACAGGTGTGAACTGGGAAATCCAGGACTGGGGTACAAATTAAATTCTAAATTAAAAGCTGAATTTAAAGACGGTGAAGATATGGATGTAATTTTGAATTCATTTGAAAAGTTCTGTATCCAGGCTAAAATACACAGGGAGTTCTGGAGCTTCCAGCTGTCCCAGCTGCTTACTGGGAAAGGGCATGAGGCACTAGGCCAAATGAACAATCAGAACAGTAGTAATTATGAGAAACTTAGAGCTGCATTGCTTGAAAAGTATGAATTAATGCCTGAAACATACAGAGTTAAGGTCTGTAAGCTCCAGAGAAGCCCTGACATGAGCTATGAGGAATTCACCACAACGCAACATCAGTTTTTGAAACATTGGTAGGAGGGAGTGAAAATAAACTCTGTAGAGAAAACTGAGAAGGTTGTACTTCTGGATCAATTCTTTTGGGTTTGCCCAGCAGAGCTAAACACCTGATTAGAGAACCGAGACCCCAAAACAGTGCAGGAGGCTGCTGAACTCTCTGATCACTATGCCAGGAACAGGCCTGCTCTGAAAGGGAGTGGGGTAGGTGTAGCAGTGCAGAAGGGGAAAAGCACACCTTCAGGGCAGCTAAAACCATCACTGCCTCTACAGAAAGGGGGAAGACCCAGGTTACAAAAAAAATGTATTTATCAGATAAAATAAATGATGGTTGTTGATTTTGCATACAGCCAGGGCATCTTGCTATACAGTGTCCTAAAATGGCAAAGAGTGGACAAAGTGGTGCTTGAACAGAGTTGAGTGCACTGTTTATCCCTGAAATCATGCCTATAAACATAAGGGAGCACATACACCCAGTTATTGTAACTGGGGTGCACACCCATGGTTTAAGAGAAACTGGGGCATCTCTTACCCTAGTAAGAGGGGATTTGGTTGGGCCAAACAACTTATACCTAATCAGTTTGTAACAGTAAGGGGATTCACTGAGGAGGAAAAAACTCTACTACTAGCTAGTGTTCTCCTGAACTGGAATGAGACAGGAGAGAGGGTGCAAAAAGTGGCTGTGATAGACAGCCTCACCCTGGATGTCATTCTAGGGAACAATCTCCAGAAAGGGGTGGTGTGTGCAGTTACCCGCAGTCAGAGAGCAAAGGCTGATTGTAGTTCTCTGGAACCCAATGGGAGGCTGGTTCCCAAGCCTGTGTCTCCTAAAATGGAGAGTAGTGAAAGGCAGGCATGACTTCCAAATGTAGCAGTTCACAAAACAGCTACAGAAGGCTACTCTGAGGAGGGAAGGGTAACCATTGATCACAAGGTTAGGGATGGCAGTGACCCTGAATGCCCTGATTCTAGAGCTATGGACCTCAGTTTATGAACTGAAGGGGACATGTCCCATGCCTTGGGAAAATGTGAAGAATCTGCATCTGCTCAGAGGACTGATCCTAGTTTGGAGAGGGTGAGGGCTTGTGCAGTAACTGGCAGGACACAGGGAGGTGATGGGAAGCATAGATTACATTGGAACAATGGACTGTTGTATATGGAGGACGTAAGGACAGAGGGAGGTGTGATGGACAGGCAACTTGTTGTTCTCCAGGGGTACCATGAGCGGTTGCTCAAGATCACTTATGATATCACCATGTCCAAACATCTGGAAAGCACATGCACGATGAAGTGATTGTCCCAGAATTTCTATTTGCCTAATTTCACCCAGCAGGTGAAGGAATATTGCAGATCTTTCCACCAGTGCCAACATACAGGAAAGGCAGTTAAACCAAAGCCACCCTAATCCCCTTGCCCACTGTGGAAGAGCCATTCCAGATGGTAGGAATGGACATTGTGGGACCTTTGAGTACCAGGTCTGTTCATGAAAAGGGGTTACCAATGCCTACCATACAGTGCATACCACATTTTTAAAAAATCAGAAACTGTCAGGCACATGTTTTTGACTAAATCTGAATGCTGGCTATATGTACAGATAAATAACATAACTATAGAATCCTAGGGTATCCAGATTTTTTTTTTTGATTGGGTGTCCTGCTCCATTTTGCTGTTTTTTTTACCTGAAAAAGTGTGACATGCAAAAACACTTTTTACTAATTGTTTTTGCAAGCTTTATTTACTGTTTTCCATTATTAAAGTAAGTCCAGTTACTAATCTGGAGTTGTGTTTTTGATTATCTGTACTCTTTAGCATATTGTAATGCTCCATTTTTAATTTATGCAGCTTTGTATTTAGTGTGGTGAAAGTAACAGTTGGTGTCACAGCACGTTACATTCACCCTCATGGCCCCCATATCTGTAATTGTGCTATTAGCACTTTAAAAAATTTTCTGGTTTCTCTCCTAGTTTGCCCCCTTGTGATAAATGACTGTGTTACTGCCTGATGTATCTTTTCCAAAGGAGGGACAGCAACCTTTGACCCTCACTCTACTTGGAGTCACATCAGGCCCAATGTTTACCCATCAGTGTGTGACAGTTGCAACGTCATAACCGGCCCATCAGAACGAAGGAGCAACCATAGAGGGAGGAGCTGAGTTGTGGTTTAAAACCCATTGTTTGCATGTGGCTCCTCCATTTGTAGGGCTACATTCCATGAGGATAAGCACTGCGTGCAGCAACGAGGGTTGCAGTTACATTCACCACAGGTACACTTTGGTTACCATCATTCACTGATTGCTGGGCAAATTTTCAGAGAAGATATTTCAATGATGACTGCATGTCTAAGGAAAGTGTTGGGCATCAATTTTAATAGGGATTATTTGGTGTATATGGGGTGGAGAGTTAAAATGGATATTCTTTGTGGTCTCATTCATTACATTCACCATGATATGTGGGGTCAACCATCATACCTGCCAGTATTGTTGATGTCAAACTCCTCCAGGTTTTGTAACACTATGTCCGTTATTAGTAGTTGCATGATAGCCATGAGGCATGTTCAGTAAATGTTTTAAAACTAGAAACAAATGGGTGGTGTCACTTGTTACACTCACTATGTTATATGGTGTTAAGCATCACACTTGTCAGTAAGGTAATTGTTGATTTTTTCATGTTTTATAGCAGTATGTCAGTTAGTAATAGTACTATGTTAGTTGTTAGGCAAGTTTAGTACAGTTTTAGTAAATCAAACATAAGTGTGGTGTCACTTGTTACATTCACCATGGTATGGGGTATCAAACATCACACCTGTCACTACTGTTATTATTGTCAGATATCTCCAGGTTTTGTAGCACTATGTCAGGTATTATTAGTAGCATGTTAGCCATTAGGCATGTTCACTAAACTTTATAAAACTGAAAGAAATGTGTGGTGTCACTTGTTACATTCACCACAGTATGTGGTGCAAAGCATCAAATTCGCAATTAATGTAATACACTTCTTATAAATATTTGTTTCAAATGTTTTAATACAACTTATTACATGTTTATTAAAGTTTTTACTACTAAAACAAATGTTTTGTGTCAGGTGCTACATTCACCACGGTATGTGGTGTCACTTGTTACACTCACCACAATACAGTTCTTTTATCTTAGGAAACTGTGGGGCTTTTATCTCCCAATATGTTTCTTTTTTCATACTTGGTTCATAATATCTTGAAATGCATCACAAATGTAATCTAGAAATAATTTGAAAATTTGACCCTCATGTCACACTTTTGTAACCCCTTTTCATGAACAGACCCTACCCCAAGCTCCTCTGGGAAGAGGTTTATTCTGAAAGTGGTAGATTATGCCACCCGATACACAAAGACAGTTGCCCTTTCCTCACTTAGGATAGAAAAAGTGGCAGATGCCTTGCTAGGGATTTTCTCCTGTGTCTGTTCATGAAAAGGGGTTACCAAAGTGTGACATGAGGGTCAAATTTTCAAATTATTTCTAGATTACATTTGTGATGCATTTCAAGATATTATGAAGCCATCAAAAACTGGAGAGCAATGAGTACCAATGCCCGTAGTCTGGGTAACAAGCTTCCTGAATTAGTGGCCTTGATGGAGGAGGAAGATCTGGATATCATGGCAGTCACAGAAACATGGTACACACAGAACCATGACTGGGATGTAAACATACCAGGATACACTATCTATAGGAGGGACAGGGAGGGTAAAAGGGAGGAGGAGTAGCTCTCTACATAAGAGAAGAAATCAAAGCAACAGAACAAAAGGGTAAACAGGGAGGAGAAGAAGCACTGTGGGTCAATTTGGAGGCAAGCAATGGCACCACAATCCGCATGGGGGTTGTATACAGACCCCCCTCTCAAGGGGAGGAAATGGACAAGGAAATGATAGAAAGTATACTTAGAATGGCAGATAAACGGGCGATATTGCTGATGGGTGATCTGAATATGCCAGATGTTAACTGGAGTGCAGTTGCAGCAGCCACTTCTAAGAGTGGGGTTGTTCTAGATGCCCTACAGGGGGCATGCCTTAGACAACTAGTATTGGAGCCCACTCAAGAGGGAGCAATCTAGATCTGGTTCTCTCAAATGGAGATGAAGAGAGGATCACAGATGTAGAAGTGGGTAGCCATCTGGGAACTAGCGACCATCAAACAGTATGGTTCACAATAAACACAGCAATAGAGTCAAGCACAAAGACAAAGGTACTGGATTTTAGGAGGGCTGACTTTGCTAAATGGGTGAGTGCCCAAGGAATGCACTAGCAAATGGGCAGGAAGAGAGGTGAAGAACAATGGGGAATAATAAAACTGCCATCACAGAGGTAACAAGCCTTGTGTAAAGCAAATAAACAAATGAAACGCGTAAGAAACCACTATGGTTCTCAAAGGAAGTGGCAGTGAAGGTTCAAGAGAAAAGAAAGCATTCAGGAAGTACAAGGAATCACAGAAGGAACAGGACAGAGAACTCCTATCAGTTAAAGCAAAGGAAGCTGGAAAGGCAGTCAGAACAGCAAAGGCCCAAACCGAGGAAAAGATAGCCAAATCAGTTAAGAAGGGGATAAAACCTTTATAGGTCACATCAGGAGTGAAGGAAGACCAAGGAGGGATAGTGAGGCTTAATAAAGGGAAGGGAGGGTGGGCAGAGGGTGATTGTGAAAAGGCAGAGATACTAAACAAATATTTTTGCTCAGTATTTACAAAGGAAGAGGGGAGGTACCTAAACAAACAGTAGAAACACTCTGATCACAGAAGTTGATACCAGCCCATTTACAGAAGAAAGGGTTCTGAAAGAGCTCTTAAAACTGAATGTGGACAAAGCAATGGGGCCTGATGGGATTCATCCAAGAATTTAAAAGAACTAAGGTAGAACTAGTGACACCACTGACTACCCTCTTTAACAAATCATGGAGGATGGGTGGTACCTGAGGACTGAGGAGGGCAGATGTGATTCCCCTTCACAAAAGTGGGAGCAAGGCAGAAGCAGGAAACTACAGACCTGTTAGTTTAACCTCAGTGGTAGGGAAAATGATGGAATCACTTCGAAGGAAAGAATTGTTGAGTATCTAGAGGCCAGAGGGGCACAGGACCCAAGGCAGCACGGATTCAGCGGGAAGGTCATGCCATACAAATCTGATAGATTTCTTGACTGGGTGACCAAGTAGTTGATCAGGAGGGCTGTGACATGGCCACCTAGACTTTAGCAAGGCATTTGACACAGTCCCACACAAAAGATTAATATACAGTTAGCCAGCTTGGGAGTGGGTCCCAAGATGACAGCCTGGGTAAAGAATTGGCTGGAGAATAGGACACAGAGAGTAATAGTAAATGGAGTCCACTCTGAAAAAGGGGGTTAGTAGGGGTACCACAGGGTTCAGTATTAGATCGGTCCCTTCAATGTCTTTATAAGTGACATTGCAGAGGGACTGGAAGGAAAAGTATGTCTCTTTGCAGATGACACAAAGATCTGCAACAGAGTTGATGCACAAGGTGGGTGGAAAGGATGAGAAGGGACTTGGCAAGGTTAGAGGAATGGTCAAATGTATGGCAGCTTAGATTCAATGCTAAGAAGTGCAAGGTAATGCACCTGGGAAACAAAAACCCAGAGGAAGAGTACACAAGGGGGGTGAGATACTAACAACAACAAAAATGGAAAGGGACCTGGGGTAGTCATATCAGATGACCTAAAGGTGGGCAAGCAATGTGAAAGGGCAGCAAGGAGGGTTGGAGAATACTGGGATGCATAGGGAGAGGCATCACCAGTAGAAAACAAGAAGTTATTATCCCTCTGTACAGACAGCTGGTGAGACCACATCTGGAGTACTGCATGCAGTTCTGGAGACCCAATTCCGAAAGACATAGACAGGATGGAAGCTGTCCAGAGGAGGGCAACTAAAATGGTGCAGGGTCTGCATCAGAAGACATATGAAGAGAGACTTAAGGAGCTTAATATGTATAGCCTCGAGGAAAGGAGGGAGAGGGGGGGACATGATAGAAACTTTTAAGTACCTCAAGGGAATCAACAAAGTCCAAGAGGGTAGCATCTTTCAAAAAAAGAGGTATGCAAGAACAAGGCACAAATTGAAGATAGAAGGGGAGGCGGCTCAGAGGTAATTTAAGGAAGTATTTTTTCACAGAGAGGGTTGTGGATGTATGGAACGGCCTTCCAGAGGAGGTTGTGGAGTTAAAAACAGTGGTGGAATTCAAGCATGCATGGGACAGTCATAAGGCAATTCTAGGGGGTGGGGGTAGGAAGAAGTAGGCTGCTGGTTAACTAGGATCTGCAACTTATCCATCAGGTAGGGAAATGGGCAGACTGGGTGGGACAAGCGGTCCTTAACTGCCATCAAATTCTATGTTTCTATGTTTCTATGTGTCTGGTGTCTGCAGGAGGTTATCATTGATTGAGTGAGTACCCTCATGTCAGACCTGATGAAGTGTTTGTGGGAGAAGTGTGGGGTGGTGCAGAGATGCACAACACCTTACAACCCACAAGCCAATGAGCTTGTGGAAAGGTTTAATGGTACCCTAAAATTGATGCTCCAAGTGTTTGCTGAACAGCATGGGAGGAACTGGGAGAAATACCTTCCCCACCTGTTGTTTGCATACAGGGAGGTGCCCTAAGAGTCAACAGGGTTCTCCCCATTTAGCTGTTATATGGATGTAGGATGTGTGGGCCCCTAGACTTGGTCTGGGAAGACTGGGAAGGCAAGCACACCACCCAGGGAACTTCCAGAGTAGAGTATGTCCTAAAGTTTAGGGAAAAGCTGAAGGAGCATATGGGAGCAGCCCAGAGCAATCTGTCAGTCACCCAGCAGATGCAAAAGGTCTGGTATGATCGCAGAGCCAGATCTCGTTCATACAGTGTAGATCAGGAAGTCATGTTCCTAATTCCATCCTGGAAGGATAAACTGCTGACCGAGTGGGCGGGACCATACAAGGTAGTCTGACAGGTAAATGACGTGAACTATATAGTAGAACTGCCTGACAGGAGATATATCCATATAATGTACCATGTCAACATGATGAAGCCATATGCAAATAGGGCAGACATGGTCCTTGCAGTGTGTAGTCCTGGGGAAGAGATTGATGAAGACCTCCTACTGGACTTGCTGTAGAAAAGCAAGCAGAAGTCCTCTGTGGAGGCAAACAAACTGTCACCCCAGTTGACCCTAGAACAGACCCAGGAAGTGAGGGAGGTTTTAGTGGACTTTGCCCCTTTCTTTATGGCCATGCCTGGACTAACCCCCTTAGCGACACATGATGTAGACACGGGGATGCAAGCACCCATAGGACGAACAGTCTATTGGGTGTCTGAGGCTGTCCTAAAGCACATTAGGAGGGAGGTGGAGGAAATGCTGCATTTAGGGGTAATAGAGAAATCCCACAGCCCTTAGGCCTGACCTGTAGTCCTTGTTCCCAAACTAGATGGCTCTACTCACTTTTGTGTGGACTATCATGGACTCAACACAGTCATGAAGTCTGATGCCCACCCAATGCCATGGACAGATGAACTACTGGACAAGTTGGAAGGGTTGACATACCTTACCACTATTGACTTGACAAAAGGGTATTGACAGGTGTAGTTAACTGCCAGAGCTAGGGAGAGGTCAGCCTTTATCACCCCAATAGGAAAATTCAAGTTCAGGGTAATGCCTTTTGGAATGAAGAATATCTCTGCCACCTTCCAAATGTTGGTCAACCAGGCGTTACATGGTACTGAAGAGTATGCAGTGGCATAGCTAAATGATTGTCATCTTCAGTAGTAGTGGAAAGAACGCCTGTCCCACCTGAAGAAAGTGTTGGGCATGATACAGAAGGCAGGGCTCACTGTCAAGGCTGAAAAGTTCCAGGTGGCCATGGCAGAGGTGGCATACCTAGGAGATATAGTAGGGTGGGGGCAGCTCCGTCCCAATCAAGCCAAGATTTAGGTATTAGATACATGTCTCAGGCCTGAAACCCAGAAACAGGTTCAGAGTTTTCGTTGGGCCACTGGATACTACTGAAAGTTTGTACCAAATTACAGTACCCTGGCAGCTCCCCTCTCTGGCCTGCAAAAGAAAAGAATGCCCAAAAGGGTAAAATGGGAGCCAGTCTGTGAACATGTCTTCACATGGCTAAAGGAGGTATTGTGTAGTGCCCCTGTGTTGGTCAGTCCAGATTACAGTAAACCATTTGTAGTCCAAACAGATGCCTCTGATGTGGGGATTGGAGCAGTCCTAGGTCAGACCTCTAACCAAGGGAAAGATCAACAAATAGTGTACCTTAGCAAAAAGTTGCTTCCCCAGGAGCAGGCCTATTCAACAGCTGAAAAGGAATGCCTTGCTTTTCTATGGGCCCTGAAGAAATGAGAGCCATACCTCTATGGGAGGTACTTTGAGGTACAGACCAATCATAACCCCCTGGTGTGGCTCACACAGATGGGGAAAATGAATGGTCATCTCTTAAGATGGAGTATTGCCTTACAGGGCTACAATATGACCATTACCCACAAGGCCAGATTGGCCAATGCCAACGCAGATGGGCTATCTCACCAGTTAGAACAGTGAACAGAATTTGTGAAAATTATACCATGCCTAGGGATGGATTCCCACAAATTCAGTCTAGGAGGGAGGGCTGTTGTGAGCTGCCCAGCTGCTAGCCCTTAGTTGTAGATATAATTCTGTTGCATATATTTTTTTGACATAATTCTGTGTATATGTACATGCCAAGACATGCTAGTGTCAGCACAAAGGCACCTAGGGAAAAGACTAGAATTCTAAATAGGGTTTGACCTACTTTTAACTTGCAGGCCAGCCTTGCTTGCCAGGAAAAGGCAAGTTATTATCAAAAAGCTTGTGAATAGCTGATCAAAGAGTCTTTCTCTAAGTTAACTTCCCAATGGAAACAGAAGCAATGAAATGTCAGGAGACAGCCCTTTTCACATCAAGAAAAACAGAATGCTTTGATCTCAGGAAACTGTTAATAGTATACTTCATTATGTAAGGTAATAGGAAAGAACACATCCTGCTAGCATACCTGTGTGAAATTTCACTTACAGGAGTTATGATTGTAAAACTGGGTTAAACCAGTGACTCAGGAAGTGGTGTGGGGCCAGAGGGTATGGGTTGATGGGGGATTGGGGGGAGACCTCGGAGGATAAGGGGCTATGTGCTAGAGATAGGCTCCATCTCAGTTTGGAAGGGAGGGAAATCCATAAGTTGAAAATAGAGGAGTTTGTTGGTGAAAGGTGGGGTTTAAACTTGTGAAGGGGGAGGGATGGGAGAAAAGGCTGTCAAGGAGGGTCTGATAAAGGAGGGAATCTGTCTCCACCCCCCTGGGGAGCTGGAGGAATGCGGGAAAAGGCCGACTGGTAAGGTGCTGATCAGAGGAAGATGGAATCCCAGTGTGAACGCCAGCAGGGGAAATGGAAGTATACAGAAAGGGTGGAAGGTAGTCCTGCTAAATGCCAGGAGCTTGGACTATAAAATGCCTGAGCTCCAGGAGATGCTAACTGAGGGAGAGATAGATGTGGCAGTGGTCACTGAGATCTGGGCCACCACAGGGCATGACTGGGACCTGAACCTGGAGGGTTACACCATGTTCAGGAAGAACGGGGGAAGGAAGGGGAGGAGGGGTAGCTATAATAGTCAAAAACTGCATTGGCATAGGAGGAGTGGAGGAGGTGAAGGGAACTGTGGAGGTGATTTGTGTCACCTTGATAACAAGGGAGGCAAAAGAGTAAAAATAGGAGCGATGTACAGACCACCCGAGCTGGAGGAGAGTCTGGTGGCAGATGTGGGGAGACACTGCAGATTGGGCAGGGGAAGGGTGGTGGTGTTCGGGGAGTTAAACTTGCCAGGAATGGACTGGGAGACTATGACATCCTCTGTGGCCAGGGAACAGAGGTTGTTGCATGTCTTTCAGGATGTGTTCCTAACTCAGCAGGTGGGGGAACTGACCAGGGAGGTGCGGATACTGGATATGGCCCTGGCAGACGGTGACCAGATTGGGGGCCTGGAGGTAAGGGACCCATTGGCGGGGAGTGACCATGCCATGGTCTGGTTCTCCCTGGACCTAGGAGTGGTAGAAGGCTGCACAAAGATGGAGGTAACTGACTTCAGGGGGCAGATTTCAAGGAAATGGGAAGGATCCTTAAGAAGCATTTGGATGGGATTGGGCCAGACATGGACACTGACAGTAGGTTAGAAATCATAAGGAGGGGGTGCAGGATGCTACCAGCACCTGTACAAGAGTAAGATGAAAATGCGTGAGGGCCCATTAACCCTGCTGGTGGACCAGGGAGGTTCAGGAGGTGGTGAGGGTAAAGAAGGTGGCTTATAGGCATCTCAAGTGCTCAAGGAGTGAAAGGGATCGAGGGGAGTACTAGCTTATGGCCAGAAGGCCCACTAGGGTGGTGAGAGCAGCTAAGGCAAGGAAGGAGTAGAACCTGGCCAGGGAAATTAGGAGAGGGAATAAGGGGTTCTTTAGATACATTGGGGAAAAATGGAGGGTGAAGAGGCAGATTAGCAGGATTAAAACAGGGGAGGGATAGGCACAAGACCCGGGGGAGCAGCCTGAGGTACTAAATGAGTACTTCACCTCAGTTTTCACTAAGAAAAATTGGGGGCTGCATCATACATGGGAGGAGATGGTGAAACTGAGGAGGGGGGACCCTTGCCGTTCAGTGGGTCTGGGGAGAGGGGGGCCATCACTGGCAGGAGGGAGGAAGGCAAAGCAGGGAGATGAGGTAGTGGAGGTGGAAATCACAGCAGCGAGAGTGAGGGAAGCCCTCAGGTCTCTTAAGACAGAGAAAGCATGGGGGCCAGATAAATTACACCCCAGAGTGCTGAAGTAACTGGCAGATGTCCTGGCAGAGCTTTTCAGCATCTCTCTGAGGACAGGGTGGGTGCCCCAGGACTGGAAGGTGACACATATAGTGCCCATCCACAAGGGGGGGTCAAGGGAGGTGGCAAGGAACTACAAGCCCATCAGTCTGACATCAGTGGTGGGCAAAGTGATGGAGGGCATTGTCAAGGAGAGGCTGGGGAGGGACCTGGAAAAGTCGGTTGCCTGGACAATCGGCAGTATGGATTCGTCCGGGAGAAATCATGTCAGGCAAACCTTGTGGAGTTCTATGACTGGGTGACAAGTGCCTTGGACCTGGGTAGACCAGTGGATGTCCTCTTTCTTGACTTCAGCAAGGCGTTTGACTCTGTTCGTCATGGGAGCCTGTTGGATAAGCTGGGAGAAATGTGGGTGGGGAACCAGATCATCAGATGGATAGGAAATTGGCTCCAGGACCAGACCCAGAGGGTCGTGGTTGGTGGGTAGTCTCATCCCCAAGGAGGGTCATTAGTGGGGTTCCTCAGGGATCGGTCCCTGGGCCCCTTCTGTTTAACGCCTATGTCTCTGACATAAGGAAGAGTTTCAGGAGTGAGATGAATCTTTTTGCAGATGACTCAAAATTGGGGGCCGTGGTGGATGGGGAGGAGGGTGGCCCTACAGGGGGACCTGGAGGCTCTGGAAAGGTAGTCTAGAAAGTGGAAGCTGTGGTTCAATGCAGGAAGAACAGTGACCAAGGCCAACAGGATGCTGGGATGCATCGCTTTGGGGATCACCTCCAGAAGGAGGGAAGTGATACTCCCGCTGTATAACTGTTTGGTGAGGCCACACCTTGAGTACTGCATGAAATTTTGGAGGTCACACTTAAAGAGGGACATCAAACTCCTGGAGAGGGTCCAGAGGAGGGCAACCAAAATTATCTGGGGCTTGGGGGACAGGACCTATGGGGAGAAGCTCGAAGAGCTAAATATGTACACATTGGAAGAGAGAAGGGACCAGGGGGACATGATAGAGGTCTTCAGGTACATGAAGGGGGTAAATAGGGGAGGAGCAGTCAGGGTGCGCCAAAGGAAGGGAGGGCAACTAGAGGGCATGGGTGGAAACTGGAGGGGGGAGATTCAGAGGAGAAAGGAGGAGGTGCTACTTCACTGAGAGGATGCTGGTGCCATGGAATGCACTTCCCAGGGGGCTGGTGGAGGCAGAGACAGTGGAGGGGTTTAAGAGGTGGTGGGACAGGTACAGGGGAAGGATTCTGGAAGCAAAGTCCTGTGCAGTCATAATATCCGGGACTGGGAAGGCAGAAGCCAGAGAAGATGAGGGGGGCAGTAAGGTCAGCTCCCACTCAGTTCCCAGGGTGGGAGCTGACCAAATGATCAGACACAAAAGACCATTAGGCCTATTCTGCTGGCATTTTAGTATATTAGTATGTAAATATCGGATTCTGATCCATCAAAGGTTATCAGGAAAATAAGATTTTGGGGAATAGCAAGAGTGCCATCTACTGGTCTGAAAGTTGTGGGATTTTCAGTCACTGTTTCAAGGGGAAACCAGAGGTATAAATAGCCCCAAATCAGGGCATTTTCACACACACACACACACACACACATTTTCTCTTCTGGACTCCACCTGGCACACAAAAGCCAAGCTGCTGAAACCCAGTGTGGCTGCCTTAAAGAAACTTAAAAACTTTCATCTACTTTTTCCGGACTTCAAATCACTACAATTTTTAAGGTATAAATTAACTAACAGTTCTAGTGCACTTTACTCTATATATCCATGTTCATTTGTTTTATGCTGCAACCAAAATCTTTATAATACCCTTTTAATTGTAAATGTATGATTTATTATTTAATTATTTTAGTAAAAATGTTTGTTTTTCTAATGAAATTCTGCATGCGTGAGATTTCTAAATTGTGTGTGTGATTGCAGGTTTATTAATGATCTATGAAAACTATTATTGCCAAAGAAGTCTCACCAATAGCAACCAAATTAAGAAAAGAGTCTGTAAGAGACATCTAGGTAAAGGATAGGGAGAATACCAAAGTCTCAGGGATGAATCTGGAGGATTTGGAACCAGGCTTTTGCATGTTCTTTAGGGAGAAGGATAAATTAGGCTTACACTCTTACCCCAGAGAGAGAGTGTGACACCTATGTCTTCCTCCTTTGTGTAATAGCCAAGGAAAGGGTTCATATTTGGCCACAAGACTTGAGACTGCTGTTGTGCTCTTATCCACAGCTAGAGGGATGCCCATGGTCCTTGTGGCAGAGGTGTAGTCATGACCTCGACATGCATTCTAAAAGGACGAGGATGGTATCCATTGTTATGTGTGGGTCCCACACCCTACTGACCCACATTTACATGCCAAAGACATTATTATTCATTATTGTTATTATTGCTGCATTGCAGAAACATGTAGCTATAGATACCCAGAGTACAACTGTGGATACTAGGAATCAAACTTGCTAACTGTATACACTATATAGCATACATTAATTTTAAAGTCTTATTTGCCTATTTTCTGTTATATGCAATATCATATATATTCTTTTTGCTTATAGATTCAGTATACCTGCTGTGCTAATGTTTTATTGCTACACATTTTCTTATATGATGTATGTGTTTAGAATCATGGCTATTATGTGTACATTCACTGATGTTCTGTTGTAATCATATATTCATATGTTTATGCTTTGGGCATTCCGTCATAATCATATCCTTTACCAGAGTATCATTCCACATGCATTTCTGCATGCTCTGCATTCTCTTTGTCATTTAGTTTATAGCTGACACTGCATTCTATTTCTTCCACATTTCTTGCCAGCTTTGCACTTTCTCTGTCTAACATAATACCCAAGGGAGACACCATATTATTGTTTCTTAGCCATTAGGGCTTATTTGCCATATCTAGAATTAGAGTCCATATCTGTAGTATATATTTGCTTGCATGGCCAGCACCTCCCTGATAAAGAGATTACGCCTGAGGGCTGGGGGAAAAACTTGCTCTGCTCCCTTGTGATTGCTTTGCTTCACTCATAATGGCATAAGTATATGTAATAAACGTTCTTTTAATTACATTCTACTTGTTATTTTCTTTGTCAGCACTACCATACAAGAATCTGAGTTGTGATTTTATTACAAGTAACAAATGGCAACCAGGGGAAATGGCTTTGCCTGGCAAAGAATGAACACTCATTTTACTTTATAACTTGAGTCCTCAGATGTAAATTTCCCCAGGAGCAAGTAGCAACAAGGTTGGCAGCTTTGGGACTCCAGTGAAACAACACGAACTGCCATTTCCCCTTTCTGGGTTGAAGTTGGCAAATATAGAAACATAGAATTTGATGGCAGATAAGGACCGCTTGGCCCACCTAGTCTGCCCATTTCCCTACCTAACGGATAAGATGCAGATCCCAGATAACCAACAGCCTACTTCCTCCTAAGCCCCCACTAGAATCAGCTTATGTCTGTCCCATGCATTCTTGAATTCCCCCACTGTTTTTGACTCTACAACCTCCTCAGGAAGGCTGTTCCATGTATCCACAACCCTTTTTGTGAAGAAATACAGTACTTCCTCACATTACCTCTTAGCCATCCCCCCTCTATCTTCAAATTGTGCCCCCTTGTTCTTGCACATCTCTTTTTTTCTGGAAGATGCTACCCTCTTGGACTTTGTTGATTCCTTTGAGGTATTTGAAAGTTTCTATCATGTCCCCCTCTCCCTCCTTTCCTCGAGGCTATACATCTTAAGTTCCTTTAGTCTTTCTTCATATGTCTTCTGATTCAGACCCTGTATCATTTTGGTTGCCTGCCTCTGGATAGCCTTCACCCTGTCTATGTCTTTACAGAGATGGGGTCTCCAGAACTGTACACAGTACTCCAGATGTGGTCTTACCAACTGCCTGTACAGAGGGCCAGCAACTTCCTGTTTTCTACTGGTGATGCCTCTCCCTATGCATCCCAGTATCCCCCCCAGTCCTTCTTACTGCCTTCTCACATTTCTGGCCCACCTTTAGGTCATCTGATATGACTACACCCAGGTCCCTTTCCATTTTTGTTTTTGTCAGTATCTCACGCCCCATTGTGTACTCTTTCCCTAGGTTTTTGTTTCCCGGGTGCATTACTTTGCACTTCTTTGCATTGAGTCTAAGCTGCCATACATTTGACCATTCCTCCAACCTTGTCAAGTCCCTTTTCATCCTTTCCACCCCACCTTGTGTATGGCTGGCACATCATATAAACTGTCACTTGTTCTCTTATGGACTCTTAATCTTTGTGCAGGGCTGTGATCAACTTCCACAACACAAATGCTACTCCAGTGTGTGTGGCTTTTCCATTACAGAATTCAAGTGCACAGTCTGGTGTACCCCCCCTGCCAAGACCTCTGCAAAGCCAGCCCTCCAACTGCCAGCAACCTTAACATTGACTTTCTTACTATGCTGGTGTGTCTTCCTTAACTCAACATCTGCATAATCCATGTGCCTTGTGGGGTTACCACCTTTCTGCTAATGACATTTTGACTGTAACTATGCCACTTTGTGATTACTCACATAAACTTTATGGATTTTTACTTATATGAACTTTCTGAACAGGTCATATTTGTTTCATAATGACCTATCTGTCAAGAGACATTATCAACAGATTCTTCAATCAAGCAAAATGTGCGCTGCTGTCACATGCCTTATCCACTTCTCAAAGTGGACTCTTCTTCATTGATGGATGCTGTTATGTCATGTTCTGTTCTGTTGTACATTGCATTCATTTGTTTTTTGCATTGTTATGTGGTATCAACATTTACTTTCTTTTTATACATATCAACTGTGGTGTTGACATCCCTAGATTCAGCCCTGTGCTTTACATACACCCTATTTGTGTTTTATCTGTGACCACCCCTGTACCAACTCCTGAACATGCCATTTTTTTACAGTGACCCTGACTATCTGTTTGCTTTATACAAACTACATGAATATTTGTCTGCATTTAAGTTTCAATCTGTGATTACTTATCACACATGTGACCACTGTTTCATTTTTCTCATGTTTGTAATACTAGCAATTTGCTGTCTGTGGCGTATTCTCATGCAATATTGTGAGCAACGTATATTCCTTTACAAGGTTCATGCCTTAGGCTTGTAAATGATTCCAACTGCTTCCCTATGCTTGTGTTGCCCAAGGAGGGGAATGTTGTGTGTGAGTCCCACACCCTACTGACCTACATTCACACACCAAAGGCATTATTATTCATTATTGTTATTATTGCTGCATTGCACTAACATGTAGATATAGGTACCCACTGTACAAGCATGGGTACTAGGGGTCATGCTTGCTAATTGTAAACACTATATAGTATACATTCATTTTACAGTCTTATTTACTTATTTTCTGTGGTGTGCAATATCATATATATTCATTTTGCTTATAGATTCATCATACCTGCTGTGCTTATGTTTTATTGTTATGCATTTGCTTATATGAGATATGTGTTTAGAATCATGGCTATTATGTGGGCATTCACTGATGTTCTGTTGCAATCATATAATCATATGCACCGTATAGTTTGGGCCTTCTGTCATAATCATATCATTTACCAGAGTATCATTCCACATGTATTTCTGCTTGCTCTGCCTGCTCTGCTATACCTAACACATAACAAATGATGGCTACTCTTAAACTTGTCTTTTAGTTTATAGCTAACACTGCATTCTCTTTGTTCCACATTTCTTGCTAGCTTTACACTTTCTCTGTCTAACGTAATATCCAAGGGAGCTGCCTTATTATTGTTTCTTAGCCACTAGGGCTTATTTGCCGGATCTAGAATTAGAGTCCTTGTCTGTAGTATATATTTGCTTGCATGGCCAGCACCCCCCTGAGAGACAGAGATTATGCCCAAGGGCTGAGGGGAGAAGTTGCATTGCTCCCTTGTGACTGCTTTGCTTCACTTGTAATGGCATGAGTATATATAATAAACCTTCTTTTATTTACATTCTGCTTGTTCTGTTCTTTGTCAGTACTACCATACAAGAATCTGAGTTGTGATTTTATCACAAGTAATGCGCTGTTCCCCTCATCACGGGTTGCACTTCATGGTGGGTACTGTGAGCTTAGAAGGCCTGACCCCCAGGAGTGGATTCATGCCAAGATCACTAAAGGAAAAAAGTGGAACTGTGAGAAACAGCACTTTGCCTTTTCAATTCCCACCTAAATTAATGGAATCACATGACTAAATAGTTTGCAGAAAGTGTGTCCATGAATTATACTTGTGAATGGCAGTTTTTTCTTTAATACTTACTTTCCATAGTTCAATAAATATTTTCCACAGAAATCTAATTATTCCACAATTCAGGTGAGAGGTCCACAGAAAGTTCAAATTACACCAAAGACAAATATCTGGTGGAATTCTGTGAAAATTGTAGAATTCCATGAATGCTTCATGGAATCCGAGGACCCGATTCTACAAGGATGGTGCAAGTTGCCACCAAAGGCAACTTGCACCAATCCCCACTATCCCAAGGACCCTGTGCCCAATTCTGGAAGGGACAGGGTTCCCACTGCTAAGTCCTGTGACTTGCAACAACCCAACAGGTAAGCCAAATTGCAGGCATACCTGAAGGGCTTGTCACAAGCTGCAAACCTGGATGTCATGAGAGCAACTAATCACCCCTCCAACCCCCAAGAACAACATAAAAGCCAGGGCTTGCCCATGCCCTCAACCCTCAATAATGATTTAAATGCCCCACAGAACTAGAACATGCTCCCATACCCAAATTTGTGCAAAAAGCCCCACTGGGCTAGGTCATGTCCCTGACCCCCAGTAATGAAGAAGGAACCCTACAGGGCTTGCTCATGTCCATTGATCCCACAAAATGCACAAAAAGCTCCACAGGGCTAGGTCATGCCCCCTGTCCTCTATCCCCAATAGTAATGCACTAAAATGCAGATTCCATCCTCCTTGGTAGTCTACTGGCCCTAACCCCCCACCTGGCAGTGCCAGTCCACCCCGCACACCCAACCCAAATTCAGTCAGTGACTGGCACAGCCCACCTCTCACCACCATGGCCAGCCACTGACTGAGCTCTGTATGAGTGTATACTACAGTAAATAGTAGGTACTCAGTGAATAAACTGTTCATTCATTTAGTGCATAATATTTACAGTAGTACGTGCTCATACAGAGCTCAGCTGGTGGCTGGCTGTGGTGGTGAGAGGTGGTTTGTGCCAGTCACTGACTGAATACAGGTCAGGGTAAGGGGTGGACTGGCACTGTTGGGTGGGGGGGCCACTAGACTACCAGGGAGAATGATTTCTGCAGTTTAGTGCATTACTATTGGGGATCAGGATGGGGGCATGACCTAGTCCTGTGGGGCTTTTTGTGCATTTTTGGGGATCAGGGGGCATGCACAAGCCCTGCAGGGCTCTTTCTTCATTATTGGGAGTCGGGGGCATGACCTAGCCCAGTGGGGCAATATGTATTCTGGGGTGGGGCATGATTAGCCCTGGCTTTTCCAATAACAGGTTGTGGATCAGGGCATGGGGGGCACATATCTTAGGAGCTGTCCCAGTGGTAGATCTGCACAGCCCCCAGAGGGCACAAGTACACTTACACCAGCTAAAAGCTGGTGTAACTGTACTTTGCCGGATGTACTCCGGGGGTTGTTTGAGAATAGCAACCTTGGGGACTTTGTGGCTGCCCTTCCAGAATAGGGTGAAACAGCTGCCGTAAACCCCCTAGCACCATGTTGCAGGGGGTTTAGGCTGTAACTGGGGGCATTTGTCCACTTTTGCACAAGTAGCTTGTGACATGCTGCAGGCTGCTTTGCAGAATATCATATGTCACAACTGCTGGCATAACTTGCTACTTGTGCCTTTTATTTTGGTGCAAGTCAAGGTACACCAGGCATAAGCTTTTGAGAATCGGTGTCTGAATCTGCAATTTTCACCCACACCTTTTTCTGTATCAGTTTTCTTGTCTCAGTCCCTGCTGGGTGTTGTCAGTGCATGTGGAGATCTGTATGTTAATATGAAACATGCCAGATGATTTGTGAAAACATCCAATATATGTAATTGGCCAACACCAGCCCCACATATATATAATATCCCTATAGTCAATGATGGGCATGACCATTAGTGCTACAAAACATTCTTACTTCCAATGAATATGAGTCAAGGTGTCTGACTTACTGTCATTGGAAGCCTATGTCTCCCATTTTTAACAATTTGGGACATTACATTTTTAAATTAAATTCATGTTGTCTATTTTTACTTCAGAAACTGATCAAGACAGCTTCTGTCATCATCATCTGCCATATTCATTAATTTCCAATTTCTATATTTTGTACTGATGGTCAGAAAGTGTGTTAGTATGTGGTCAACAAGAATAAATAAAAGAAAAAAATGTAAAAGTGCCACATTGTCACTTTGCATTTTGTTCTGTTATGTCATACATTTCCTGTTAATTGACAGTACTCTGCACTTATTTGTTAACCAAGACTCACCTTTTGCTTTGTTTCTGCCAATATGAACATCATCCTGTCCTCTGATTAGTCTCATGACCATTTCACATAGCTACCTCTAAATGTCACCTTTAGCATTCCATCCTTTTTTTTTGCCTATATTCCATCCCCTGTCCAATGCTTTTCTTAGTTCCCTTGCTCACGTTTGTTTGTTTATGTATTTAAAAATTGGTAACCTGGAAAGGCACACTGAGCCAGAACTCATTTCCAGGTGTGACCTGGGGAAGGGGCAACATAGGATACAAAGTCAGTGAGCAAATCAGCAAAGTGCACAAATGACAAGGTAAAAAAAGGTTGTGAGACTTGACAGTACAAAATAATCAATAAGATAATTAAACATGATACAGTACTGCAATGAAGCTCCAAAGCCAAATTAATAAATACAGTAACAATGGTAGGTACAAAGACTAAGAAATAAATATACAATGCAACTCAGATTACAATAACTTAACTAATTAACTAACAAGGGGCCTAGAGGCATGACTCATCATGGTTAGGGAACAGCATATTGAGGGTAGGTAGAAGAGGAAGCAAAGTGAGAGTGCAGAAGTGGCTTGCATGAGAGGTAAGAGAGTGTTAAATGGATATAGAGTGAAAGACAGTTAAAGAGTGAGGGCAGGCAACCTGAGAAAGAAAGTTGCCCTGTGGATGAGGAGAAATTGGAAATCAACTAACAACGAGAGTTGAAGCAGCATATATAGGACAAGGAGGGAGTAGATGAGCAAATTAAGTCAGAATGGCGGTAGGGAAGGAGTGAAAACCAGAATTTAGAGATGAAGGAAGTGCCATCAGAGAAGTGGTGAGAGGTGAGAGAGGGAAGGAGGAGGAGTTAGTAAAGGGTACAGTGATGGGTGGGGGGAAGGGAGTTGGTGACAAAGTGACAGAAAGAATGAATGAGTGGATCCAGACTGCCTAGAGTGGATTTAGGTGTCCCACTGTAGACCACACCTGCATAGTCAAACAGGGGCAAGATCAACATGTCTACAATCTCCTGTCAGACCTGTAGTGGAAGACAAGATTAATTCCTGTTAATGGCTCCTAATTACAGCACTGCCTCCACTTTCACCATTGGGCACTTCATGGATTTGTGAACTTAGCATTTTCTAATGTACATACTCTGTGAATAGGTATCCTAACCCCAATAAGGTTTACATCTAAAAATTCAAAAAAGTAACTACCCCCTGTATCTCAGTGACAGGGATCTGCCTTGCATTGAACAGAACAGATAGGGGCTGGTGGCTATTCCTCAATGAGTGTTGACGAGACTGCTCCTTTCCGCACCACCCCTGTGTTCTGTGAGCATTGTCTCCCCACTTTTAATTGGATATAAATGTGAGAATGATTTTTGCAAACCATAGATGGCTACAATATCACATTTTAATTATTGATTAGTGTTAACCTTAAGAGGTGATGGTCTCTACCCTGTGGGTTATAACTAGCTGAAAAGCTGGTGCAGGGAGGATTTTAACAGTAAGCAGATAGTAGATAAGACAATCAAAAGAAGTTGGTAAAATGGGAAACAAGTTGCCTTCTGGAAGTGATTTAAAGAGTATAAGGCTATAAGACAATGACAAGAATAGTGTGTATCTAAGGGGAGGAGGGGGTGCCTGGGATTGAAACAAAAACTGCAGGCAATGTGAGTTTTTTTTTCTTAGTTGTTTTTCTCCCTCTGGCCTTGGTCTGCCCACCTCTGTCATGTCCTGGTATCCCCTTCAGGTCTTCTGGTCACTGTCTCCAGGGATCCCTGGCTCCCATGTGGGTCCTGCAGCTAGTACCCCCGTGGCTTACCCCCCCATGGCGGGGTGATGGAGGGCCCCTGCACCCTTCCACTGAGACCAGATCCAGTGTGTCACTGTGTACCCTCAGAGCAATTGCTCCCCCTCAGAGATGAGATCATGCCACCACAACCAGTACCAGTTTTCCCATTTTCTCCCCACAGGGTGTGAGGTGTGCAATGATGCCAAGGGACAGGTGCGTGCATGCTACCGTATGCACACCTGCCTGGCGTCAGCCCTGGCACATCCCCCCTGACTGCCTGTGCTACTGCATCACCCCCAGCCACCACTAGAGGCCACCAGAGCACTGGTGGCAGCATTCCCCATGGGGAAGGGAGCAATCCTCCCCAACTAGAACTTATTCTAGACTAGATTACATACTATATAACAAAAATTGATATAAAGTTATTATTGACATTCATATCACCCCAGTAATTAGTTCAGATTATTCATTAGTCCAATGTACACATTATCATTATTATTAGACCACAAATGATAACATAAAAACAAGACACTGAACTTTTAATAATGCCTTACTTAGAAACTAAGACTTCATTGAAAAAGAGAAAAAATAATATATATTGATATTACAATTATAATGTTGTACAAATATAGTACACATATGTGATACATTTAAAGTGACAATATGAAGTCATATAATAACATATAAGAATAAACAAAGAAAGATAGAAAAAGACAGGTTAAAAATATGAGGAAGAATTCTGAAGCCTAGAAGATAAAATACAACACAATAATGAATTTGCAAAAGAACAAACAAAGAAAATGCAGAACTTAATCAATGAAATCATTAATGAACAAACAGCAAAATATATACATATTTAAAAATTTAACTTTTCTTTAATTGAGGATAAAAGTGGGAAAATGTAAGGTTTTATGCTAAAAACAAAAAAAATATATAATAACATAAATGCAGGACACAGGTGGCATAATAAATACAAAAGATAACGATATAGGAAAAGCTTTTTATAATTATTACAAAACAATTTATCAAAAAAACAAACAAACATGAAAATAGACACTATGGAATAAATTCTTAAAGCTGATTTACCAAACAAAATGAAATCCAGGGTAAATGCTTTTCCCTGGAAGAAATAAATGAGGCCATAAGCAAATTAGCTAAAGATAAAGTCTCTGGGACAGATGGGCTAACAGCAGAATTATTTTCTGTGTTTAGAAAAGACCTCATCCGTTGGTTCAAGCTGATGATCTTGAAGATGGTGACAAATGCAGGGGTATCAAAAACTGCCTTAGAAACATTAGTTATACTTATACCAAATGAAAATAAAGACTTAAGATTATCAGAAAACTATAAACCAATCACATTGTTAAATGTGGATTGTAAAATAATTGCCAAGTTAATTGTCATTTGATATGAGCCATCCATGCCGAAGATCATCAGTGCCAATCAAATAGGTTTTATAAAAGGATGTACAATCTATGAAGGCCTCAGAAGAAGACAAATTATTTTTGACAGATGTAAAAATCATGAGGAAGAAATTATAGCAATTGCTCTTGACGCAATTAAGGTGTTTGATGTCACACAATGGTATTTCATGTTTAACAGTTTAACAAATTGTTAAATTCCTATAGACATGATGAATATGATACATCTATTTTATATAGTGAACCTAAAGCCATATTTAAGAGCAATCAGTACTGAACTTACCCATTTAATAATGAAAAATGGTGTAAGTCAAGGTTGCCCTCTCTCCTAGATATTTTTTATAATTGCTTTATACATTTTATTATCGAATATAAGCAGTAATAACTTGATTAAAGGTTTGGACATAGGAAACACAATTTATAAGATTGACATATATGCAGATGACCTGCTGACCTACCTTGAATAACTCAACACATCATATCTGACTATAATAAGTGACATTGGATGTTTTTCCAAAATTGCTGGTTATACATTAAATAAAAGTAAATCTATAGTACTGCAATTAAACAATATCTGAGTTGATCAAAAGCATATTGGCTGAAATGAAATTTGAAAACACAATAAACTATTTGGGGAATATCATTAATAAACAATACATAAACAACAATCAATATAAATGTAACAACTACAATAAATAAAATGAGTAAAATATTAGATACTTTGCAATCCTTATCTTTATTTGTGTTGGGACATATGGTTATATTTCAAATAATGGTAATGCCCCATCTATTATATTGTTTTCAGTAAACAGTGTGAAGAAATTCAACAAAGATGCTTAAAAAGTTATGAACAATCTTAATATTATTGTGAAGAGAGGGCAATCCTAGGATCCCTTGGACTACATTAATTGTATAAAGAAATCGGGGTGGAATGGGCATTGCAGACCCACAACATTATTTTTTGGCATACAAAACCACTTTGGCATGGAACTTTTTTGTAAGGAAGGCAGCTCAACCCCCAAAAAATCAGCAATTCAGAAAAAGAATGCTTAAATATTTTTTTTTATTATTTATTTAGTTTTTGATTACTGGGTAAGTGCTCTAGACAAAGAAATTGCCTATTTTCAGTCACAGCCCAGGAGAGTTACAGACATAGGTAAAAGCACATCAGATCACAGTGGTTACTATTACATAACACATACTTGGGTCAAACACTTTACAGTATAGACAGGCATGGTGATACCTACTGTACAGGAGAAATTAGTCATTACACTAGGCTATCCATAGATACAGGGGAATACACAATACAGTTTCAAGGAGATAAACCATACAGTATAAGTAAATGGAGAAACTATTCCAGCCAGTGTTGCAGTGGGAGACCTCACAGCCTGTCCTTGCCTGCTATTTAAAAGTGAGCGAGAGTGATAAGTGCCTGAATATGTGCTGAAGGGACATGAAAAGAAAGCCTAATTAGGTGTCCTCCCCGGGGCTAGGTTACAAGTGCATCTGTCAGAGGGCAGGAGGTAGGCACAGAGCTAATTTTTAAAGATCAGGTGTGTAGTGGAGTGCCTCACATTTGAAAGCAGGGAGTTCCATAGCTTTGGGGCAGACACCACAAATGCCTGCTCACCCATCTATTCTGAATTGCTGATTTTTTGGGGGTTGAGCTGCCTTTCTTACAAAAAAGTTCCATGCCAAAGTGGTTTTGTATGCCAAAAAGTAATGTTGTGGGTCTGGAATGCCCATTCCACCCCAATTTCTTTATACAATTAATGTAGTCCAAGGGATCCTAGGATTGCCCTCTGCATTTGAGTGTATTAAGGAGCGACTTTTCAGTAGATCTCAGTGTGTATATCTGATGGGCTGGGTTAATCAAGCACACACAGGACATTGATGTTCCAGTTCTGATGATACTGTCAATTGTGCATCCTGTGGTATAGACTCAGTAAGAGGTGGGAGAGAGCCAGCCCAGACTGAAGTATAGTACACAATGATGGTTGCGCCTAGGTACTGACAGTGTGAAGCTACAGATACTATTATAACAGGTGTCCCACTTCTGCAATAGTCCCTTGTTCATGTCTTTATAGGAAGTGATTCCATAAGTCAGGCTGGGTTGTCGTAACCCCTGCACAATTTCTAATTTTGCCTTGTTGTTTAGGGATGCTCTGACTTTGCAGGCCAGCCCCAGCTTGATATTGACCACCTTACAAGTGCTAGTGTTATGGAGGCTGAAATCCAGTGAAGGATCAAGGGTTACACCCAGGTATCTGAAAGAGTCCACCAAATCCAGGAGTGAGCCATCTTAGCCATGTATGGCCAGTGTTGTAGAGCTGGCTTTGACCCTTGGTGATGATCCAAACATTATTGCCACCATTTTTTTGATATTCAGAAGAATTTTGTTTTGAACTAGCCACTTACATAGACAGGCAAAGTCTGACTCAAGTGTGATATTAATGGAGGCAATGTCCTTGGTTCTGGTGTATAACACCATATCATCTGCATATAAAATGGTAGAGGTAGTGCTCGACATTTGAGGCAGCCTATTCACAAAAGTAGTGATCTGAGAATTGAGCCTTGTGGTACACTGATGCTGATAGGAGAGAAATCAAATTTGTACTTTTCAATCTGAACAAATTACGTCTGCCCAGATAGGTAACTGCTGAACCATGTTGATGAGCCTTGGGAGAATCCAAGTGAGGCCATATCACCCTTTGTTGTCAACACCCCAACAGCGAAACACAGAAAAAGACCATTACAACAGCATTCATGGTAATGGTCCTTTTTCCATGTTTTGCCTTCCCCCAGTGTTCCACTTCCTCCCTGGACCAACTCCAACTTGGAGTTGGAATCCTAGAGTCTTGGAGGTGCAGAGGGCAGAGCCCCATGCATGGGGGGTGTGGGGGTGCAGCCCCCCCACAGAAAACAGCCATGTAAGAGGCAGCACAATACCTGCGTCGGTATTGTGCCATCACTGTGGGGGAGGTCGGCATTCTCGCCGATGAGATAACTTGGAGCTTCCGGCCAGTGTATCTAGTAAAATGTGTGATTCACCAGTTCAAATACTTTAGTTAAATCCATGAAAATCACTCCAGTGTATAGCCCTTCTTCCATCGATGGCTTGATGTCATTAGTGAGTTTGATAAGTGCTGAGGCTATACCGTGCCCCTTCCTGTTGGGCAGGAGTGAGTAGGTTGTTTTGTTGTATGTAGTCCATGACCTGGTCAGCTACTAGTTTTTCAAAAATGTTGTTTAGTGCTGATAAAATTGTAACTGGGTGATAGTTTTTCATGTCTTTTGTGTCCCCTTTCTTATGGATGAGGACAACTTGCACTATCTTCCAGATAGGCGGTACTTCCCACATACTGATGAAAACGTTTTATATTCTGGTAACTGGTGCCGCTGTAACAGGGGCCACTAGATTAAGGAACCTTGGTGGTAGGCCATCTGATCCAGTTGATCCCTGCTCAGGTAGTTTCCTCAAAAGTCTCAGAAACTCAAGTGTGGTGCCTGCTTAAAACTAAGTGAAGTGAAGGCCTTGGCTGTGGACACAATTGGAGAGACAGACGGTTGACTAGTCAGCCTCTCATAGTCCGAGAGATCATAAAAGTGGATGTTTAGGGCATTCACAATGGTATAGGTGTTATTGCAGTTGGCACCATTAACAGTCATATCAGTGATCGTCAAGCATTTACCTTGTCCCAAGGAAGTCTTATTATGGTTCCAGAAACCACGTGTGTCATTCACTGATTTCTGTAGTAGCTTAAGCCCTTTTTGCTGCCTGAATTTCTGTCTTGCATGTGCTCCTCTGCCTAAGATATTCATCCAAGTCAGCTGCTTTTCGTTGCAGCAATCCCAGTCTTGTCTCTGCTCCTCATGCTGGTCAGCATCTCACTATTCACCCATCTTGTTGCTGTACCTCGAACCCTCCTTTTCATGGGAAGGTGCTTATTTTGAGATTCCTGTAGGTAGTTATGAGGTAGGACAGAACAATGTTAACATCATCCACCTGCTGAATTGGGGCCCAGTCAGTGTGGCAGGGATCTGCATATAAAGTGCAGATGTTAATTTTGGAAAAGTCCCAAAAGTGTAATTCTTTGGAGGGAGGCTTTGGGATGTGTGCCCTCCATATGCAATAAACAAGGGTATGGTCACTGATACCATCAGGTAGAGTGCTCAAGCCTTGAATATGGTCTTCTCTGGTTGTGGCAATCCAGTCCAGGAGGGAGCTGAGGCCTCCCCTTTGTAATGGCCTCATTGGACATTTTATTAGCTGAGCCAGGTGCAACTCGCCTAGCGTGGCATCATATAATCCCGAGTATTTCCCGGTCCAGTCCAGGTTGAAATTCCCCATGAGGAGGAGTTCTCCTTTTACCTTTTGTGATGCCAAGTGAGCCATAAGGTTAGTTAAGCCAGTGATGCCACTTTTGGGTGGGTTGTAGACACATAACAGATTGATTGTTTTGTTATAACCAAGAGTCAAAACCACAAGAAGGGCTTACAAAGAGCCAGTTATGTCCATAGGCTGAGCAGTTATCCCTAAGTGATCCTTGGCATATAGGGTAATCCCCCTCCCTTGGAGGAGTAGCAATCCCTACTGAGAAGTTTATAGCCATTTATTGCACATATGGTGTCTAGAATATTCAGCTTCAACCACATCTCCATTTGCAGAAGTATGTCAGGGAAATATTGTGTCACCCATGCTTCCAGTTCCTCTAAATTAGCCATAAGACTCCTGATGTTCATATGTGCCATCTTCATCCCCTTGGCCATGTCCCACTCAGAAGTGATGGACAGGTTCGTACTTGGATTAAGTCCAGGGTTACTTTCAACATTGTCTGACCTTGCATGCCTAAATAAGTGTAGCCATAACTAAAGCACATACTTTAGCCAGTACCTGTGTCTCTTGAAATAAGAATGCTTTTTTAAAATCAGTACTAAGTGTTTCACCTAAGAGATGATTTGGTAATGATGTAATACTTAAGAAACTTCATTATTCACTAACATTTACAAAGAAAAAGATATTCCATGGACATATTTAAAAATTGCCATGGGGCAGCTGAGCCAGCATTCAGAAATATTGAACATTGAATCAATTAACTGAAACAAAATAGCGTTATAAGATGGAAACAGTTAATTAGTGGAAATGGATTGACTGATCAATCACAAAGAAAATTAGAATAACCACATTTGAAATTAGGTTGGTGGGATTATAAAGCATTACAAACGTTATTTAAGAATTTTAATGAAAAGTCCCTGTGATACTCATAGAGATTGGTACCTAAAACTAACAGAAACTAAAACAATAAAAGTGATATAGCAAACAAAGACTACTAAAAAATGTTACATGGACAGCATGTCAAATTACACTAAGTCTTGGTTAAAGTATAAGAAGGGCATAGCAGGTCAAGAGCATGTGGGAATCAGAGCACGGTAAAAAAATATGCATAAAAATAGCATAGGTGAAAACAGCTACAGGTAAATTATCGCACAGATATTAAAACACTATACCTGTATCTTTTTTCAGTTTGGCCAAGCACACTAAGTTTGTGAGTGTGTGTCCATTCAGTGTGCTAGCAGTGTAACAAAGTGGTTAATATAACAAATTGTGAATGGCTGTGGTACCTTTGACTGGGGTTTGCGTTCTACGGTCTACTATTACTTTTTTCTGTCACCGTGCCCCCCTACCTGCCTCCCCAATACTATTTTCATTTATGTATTGATTTGTGCATTGTGAAGTATGTTGATATATGAGAAGGGGTGTGTGGGGAGGGAAGCTCCCTGCAGGGGTCATGGAGGTAAAGCCTCCTGCATAACATTGTCCAACACATCTCTATCCACCTCCTGCCCAGCTTCCATGCCCTGTGGAGAATGTTACTTTGTTTTGTCCACCTACATGAATTTTTCCCTCCCACCGATCTTTCATGTGGCGTCTTTCATGATCAAATGTGCCTCCTCTCCAAGCTCTGTGAACTTCCCAGTACAACTGTTCGATCTACCCACCTCCCAACATTAACCCACCAAGAGTTGCAGCACTGTCTGTATCCCCACTGTTTTTCTTAGCTCTGTTATATCACCCACTGGTTTTGCTTCAGTTTTCTGCCCATACTATTTTCTTCTTGCTGTTTTGACCTAGACCCCCAGAAGGGTAGTAAAGTAAAATGGAAAAAGAAATGGGTACACAGTTGAATGATTATGGCTGGCAAAACAACTAGAATAATGTAAACCATCTTTATAAATATGCAATAAAAACAATTAAATTTAAAATGTTTAACTTGAGCATATCTAACACCTGCTAGACTATGGCATATGGAATATAAGATGAATAATAGTACTGTGCAGAATGAGGAATTCTGCTGGCAAAATTAGTTCAGAATGACCATTCTGTTGGGTGGAATTTCCACTGGAATTTTGCTGGTTCTTCTGCAGAATTACACCTGCAGCAATCCATGGAATAATATTCTGTGGCAGCAAGTTTTCTGTGGAAAATTATTCCATAACCATTTCCACAGAAAATATTGAGATCCATGGAATAAAATTCCATGGAGATGTTGCAAACGGATTCCTCATTTTTCTGCTTCAGAATACTTCCATTCCATCTCTGGCAAAATTTCACAGAATTTAGATAATTCTGCAAAATGTCATTCTACCAGAATCAGAAAATTCAGCACAGCACTAATGAATAATCAGTGTTGGCATGGATGTGAAATTAAAGGATACAGTACAGCAGTCATATGTTCTGGGAAAGACCAAAGATTAAAAAATAGTATACCATATCCCATTGGATATAAATGTATCCCTGTTTAAAAACTTTTTAGCCTTAAACATAGATAAAAATGAACAGAAAGTTCTGGCTTTGGCCACAGGATGTTCCAAGAGATTAATACTGGAAAACTGAAACAACCCAAAAAATGCAACATTTGAGAGAAACAGATGGAAAACAAATTAATTGAAGTACTATAGTTTGAAAAATTGATGAATAATTTTGTATTTCCTTATGATATACAGTCATTGTGGAAAGATGTAATTGCACATTGTTTCCAATTATGAGAATTTCAACACCAAAATAATCTTACTGCAACAGTTATGTTATTACAAATCAAGGTTACATGTGTATAAAAGTTAGACTGTTATAATGTAGTTACACCCCCAATATATCAATACTTTTTTGCATGATTATAATTGATTTTGCTGTTGTAAGTATACTTTAAAGAATGTAATACTGAAAGCAAATAATAAAATATATTTTTTGAAAGAAAGGATAAGTGTACCAGCTTTCAAGTATGTAGCTTTAAAGAGAACCAATTTATAAGTAGTCAAACTTTCAAAAATGTTTTAATTAAATTGTATAAATACTGTATGTAGACTCGTAAAATATTAGCCCCTGTAACTTTAAAACTACAGAATGCAATGCAAATATATTTGGTAGGTTTATAGATCTTAAAAGGAGGTTGTCTGTATCAACTTTTTTTTAATTTAATTCTTAAAGAATGTCCATGTGTTAAGCTTCCAAAAATCACAACATTACATCAGTCCTTAAAGAGCCCCTGACCCAGTTGATATTACTTTGAAAAAATGCAATGTTTAGACACAATTCAGTTTACATTTCATGATATTTCTGTAATTCTTACCTCTATTTCTTTATAACTTTGGGTATTGCACCTGAAAACATAATTTCCACTGTATCTGATCTGGCTGCTTCTCTTCTCCTGATTTCAAAATTCTGTGTATGACATCATAGTCTGTTGCTTTGGAGACATTCATCGTGTCATAAAAATGGGATTATGATGTCAAGTGTAGTCAAGCTGCCAGAACAGACATAGTCTAGGCAACAGTCATAGTGTTTTCATGAGGCTGTCCTCAGTAATAAATGAAAAGGGGGAAAAGAAGTACAGAAAATATATGAATTATAAATTGAATTATGTTTAAATCTTACACTTTGAAAGTTTTCCAAACTGTGTCAAGTGCTTTTTAAAGTCAAACTCCAGGAGTCTTTGTGGAAATTATGGAATTCTGTAATAATATTGTGGAAACTAAAAGCATGAATTTTGCCCAGCCATATATCTGACTTGCCACAGAGGAGAAAGAAAAAGGCTTGTAAGAGTAATAAATACTTAGCTTGAGAGGTTTTTTTTTTGTGGGGGGGGGACTACAGAACATTGATGCTAATGCTGGTAACGTGAATTGCCTGCCAACAGTACAGGCCAAATGAGTGTGCTCAATAGGCAAGCTTTGCAGCTAAAGGGAGGACCTGACTGTTGTGCATATTGTGAAAGGCAAAACACATTCTGATGACATGAAAAGGTCATTTATTGATATAAAGATGTTCCAAAGGGGAAATATACGAAAATACAGACATCCAAATTTGCTAGCAAAAGATGCCATTACAGTCAATCAATTCTGCTTGATGTGGAACCTGTACATCTTCTTTTACATGTTGCTGTACCCACCAACTCCATTCATACTCTCCCCCTGAATGTATCCCATCCACTGCTGAAGCCTCCAACAGTTTCTAGTTCACTACCTCCTGTGATAGCCTGTTCCACCCTTTCCAAGAAGCAGTGCCTCCTGGCTTCCTTCCAAACCTTACCTGCTGCCAGTTGATAACTGTATAGCTATATCACTACTGCAGCACAGCAACATAGAACATCTTCGTGCAGGCATGATGAAGTGGTCTTTGTGGTGAGAGCTTGCCCTGGAAGTGGGCAGCACTGGAAAGACCTGCTACAGACCGCAGCACAGTAAGGCAATTTAAGTAATGGGGGGACCTTTTTTTGATACAGGAAGGTAACAATGATTGCTCATACACTATTAAAGATTGTGTATGAGCAACCATAGACAGACAATGCTGTTTTTTATTCTTGAGGTTTTGGTGGTAGTGAGACCTCTTGAGCTGTGCTCTCAAGGTCTTTTGTTACCACAGAAACCTCTTGAATGAAAAACAGCCTTGTTGTGCATGATTGCTCATACACAATCCTCTGTGTGTAGATGGTTTCAGATTGTTTATGATTGCAATCCTGATGTCTCTCTCCTCACCAGACACCATGATGGTCATTTTCCCCAGTCTGTACTTGGCCTGAGGGTTTTTAATTCCAATGTGCACGATCATGCATTTTTTGCATTGAGCCCTATTTGCCAGATAATGGACCATCGTTTCCACTTTGCAAGGTTATCCCTCAAGTCCCTGGCCCCATGCTCTTTTTACAACCTCCGATAGAGGTTGGTGTCCACAGCAACCAGGAGATTTTGCCCTTTATACTGTCCCCAGCATCATTCAGTTATCAAAAAGGAATTGTTCAAAGGTTTTCATGATTCTGGAGCCTGTGAGAAATGACAGTGACATAAAGTAGACAAGGTATCATAACTTTTGCTTAAATTCTGTTGCAAGAAGGTTTTTTCTTTTGAGGCAAAATATGGGCATTTGGGGGCATGGAATGCCTGCATGCTCAAGTTGTACTGCAGTTGGGCCAAAATGGAGGGAGAATTGATCATATCAAGGGACTGAGCAATTTGAAGGATTTAAATTAAAGAATAGGGCTTGGAAGACAATTATTGCAGGGAGTGACCAGTGGCAGGAGTTAGATGCATGAGTTCATCAGGAAAAGCACAGCTGTGCTCATTAGCACAAGAATAGTGGGTACCAAGTTGGAGCATGAAAGAAATGAAGGACAACAATTCCTTCTTGAATGCAGGCCACATAAAAATCACACCCCGCAAACCTGACAAGCCTCAAAGCTTGAGGTACTGTACTTGTATGTCTAGTTGTTAGAGGCATTCAGAGAGAAGTACAGATAGTGGGGCAAGAAAATGATTGAAGCACTAAGAAGAAGGAATTCTGATTATTCAAATGGATATATTGTACATGACCAGAAATAGGTTATTCCCTTTCAAAAGAGGTGTGTCACCGTGCAGAATAAGAAGGATCAGGCAGTTCCACCAAGTCTATCTGGTCAAGCTAAGAGAGGAAAATTGGAAGGGGGATAGAATAGTAACCTAGGATAAAACTACAGGACTGTAGTCAACTCAGTTCAGATGCAACAGTGATAAATGATTTGACAATTTTAAATTTCACAAGTGTAATTCAGAAAGCATTGTTACTGTGTTATAATGAATAGCTGAAAAAATTTTGCCAAAACTAATTTTCAGTAATTCCACTGACACTGGATGTGCATGCCAATTTAAGGCCTATACTATACCTATACCAGCAGAGAAGATGCAAACATTTACATTTTTGGAATTTTTTGCAAAATAATTATATAGTTAATCTATGATCCCCTGTAACTTACAAATCATTAACCAAACCTCTCAATATTTGGTAGTTGCTATGACCCTCCTTCCAAATAGGTTATGCATGCTAATTTGCATATCTCAGGTTTCAAAGGCAGCTGGATTATAAGCATACTAACATACTAAAATGCCAGCAGAATAGGCCTAACGGTCTTTCATGTCTGCTCATTTGGTCAGCCCCTACCCTGGGAGCTGACCTTGCTTGCCCCCTTGCCTTCTCTGGCTTCTCCCTTCCCAGTTCCGGATATTCTCGCTGCACTGGATTTTACTTCCAGAACCCTTCCCCTATACCTGCATGTACAGATATATATTTTCATGAAATTACTCCCCTTAGAAAAATTAATTGCTAGACATTAATCCAATATATGGTTGAAATGCCTCATCTGAGTGTCATTAAACTTGGCAAGTCTTTAAACACCAAAAAAGTAATTGTGCGAATTGTCATATCTCTAGGTCAGTTGACAGCTGTGTTATGAAAAAGACATATTTCAAAAATTCCATGGAATTCTACAGAATGTTGCAGAATTCTGTTGAAATGTGACACATTTGGAATATTCCAATTCTGCTCAGCCCTGCTCACTACTTGCCTATTTAACCTTAATGTCCTCATACCTAGGGACCCATTGCTGTATCCATGACCCCATCCCATTTTTTGTGTTTGTGAAGCAGCATTAGCGTTCAGGAAATGGGACTCAAGAAATACAATTGCCTTGTCTTGCTTGCTTTGAGACAAAGAGAGACAAAATATTTAGGAAAATATACTTTCACTGTAAAAATTTCCCATAGGCATTTGCATATTAAAAACAGTTACAATTCAAAGTTGCAATAACATTTGATATAAGTGGTTCTGGCGGTAAATGTTATATGTAGAAACTAGGTGAATGAATCCCTTCAAAAAGCAGTTTCTAGTGGGGCTAGACATTTCTCCATGGTAGGAGACTATTAACTCATACAACCTCAGTTCCAGTACAGTATCTCTGTAACTACCTGATATTTCCTCTTTTTCCAAGGGAGAAAATGAAAATAAAGTCTGCATATACTTTAACATTCACAATGTTATTCGTGATACACGTTTTACTGAACAAGTATATAGTAGGATGTGTACTGCATGTAACATAATGGAAACTGAGTCCTATATACCAAATGTCCTGTGAAAAGTCCATACAGTAGAAACAAAAACTCCTCAGCTTTCTCAAGCTTTCTCCTTCACAAAAAAGACTTGCAAGCTCTCCCTCAGGGAATTACACCTGGCCATCCTGCAACTCTTGCACCTACTCCTGCTACTATCGGGAAATGTTCACCCCAACAAAGGTCCAAAGATGGCAAGGGTTCCCACCCAAAACAAGCAATCGGGTACTCTCTCAATCATATGTCTGAACATCTGTAGTGTACTACCGAAGCTTGACCAACTGCAAGCCTTTGCAAGCATTCACCACCCCGATATTTTGGCAGTGGTAGAAACCTGGCTCACCCCCTTGGTGCCTGACCATGCAATCTCCCTTCCAGGCTATAATATCTTTAGGCTCGATTGTAAGTCTAAAAGAAGGGGAGGATGTGCACTGTACTTAAAAGACAATCTTCTGGGGCACCCTGTCTGCATGGACCCACCGATTTCCTCTTCCCAGTTACTACATATCAAAATCCTACTTGGTGCCCATAATAAAGCCCTCACAGTTGTTACTGTTTATATCCCACCTAAAGAACAGGGACCTGGCCTCAACGCTGTGCTGGACCTCATGAAAACACTACCACCTGACTCAGAAACCATCCTGCTTGGTGACTTCAACAAACTGGCTGGGGTCTGAGGAGGGAGCTTTCAGGGATTCTGTCTCATCGGCAAATCTTACCCAGATACTGGATTCCCCAACCAGAAAGAACTATAAAACTGGAACCAGCACCCTACTGGACTGGATGCTGACCAGCCATCCAACTCGGATCACAAACCCCACCTTCCTTCCCGACTCAGTCAGCAACCACTCTCCCATCAGCTATACCTGGTCTAACAAATTTTGCAAGCCCCCATCAAAAACCATCCTCAGCAGAGTCCTACCTCAGGGTCACCTATCCCACCTAAAATCACACCTACTCCATCTGGACTGGTCTCCCATCCTCAGGGCCACTGACACAAATATCACCATGGAACAATTCATCCACATGTTTAATGAAGCCTGTAACACCTACACCACTCTAAAAAAGCACAAAGTTAATACTCTCTGCAACCCATGGCTATCTGGTGCCCTCATAAAGAAGTTAAAACTTAGGGACAATCTCTGGGAACTGGCTAGATCCACCGGGAAGCATGCTGACATCCAAAAATATACAAGCACATAGGATGACTGCACCAAATCCATTCACCAACAGGAATCGGAGTACTACAAGAAAACCCTCACTGACTCATGGGGAAATGGTCAAGCTTTCTGGGACAACATAAAAGATGTCACTAAGAAGCAATCCAAATCACCACCGACCATGCTCCAGGTCAACAGGAGCACTAATCTGGACCATAACATCATTGCTGATACATTCAACAAAGCTTTCACTGACCTTAGCAGTGCTCTCTCCCAAGATTTTTTCAACGATGGTGATGCTCCTCTTTCCACCCATCTCAACCAAACCACCAACCCCCCCTTTCTACTTCAAAGTGGTAAGTAGAAATGAAGAATGCAAGTACATCTCCAAAGCCATCTGCAATACCAGAACAAATTCTGATACACTTGACCTCAAGCTTCTGTCTGTCACACTAGAGGACATCCTGGGGCCTCTCACCAGGAATTTTAATCTCTGCCTCTCACTCAGCCAGCTCCCTGACAAATGGAAGTCTGCTACAGTCACTCCTATCCATAAAAGTGGTGATAGGACCGCACATGAAAATTTCTGCCCAATCTCAATCCTTCCACCTCTCTAAGGCTCTAGAATGGATAATAGCTGACCAGCTCGACGACTACCTAGGCAAAGATAGCATTCTCTGCTGGCAGCAACATGGTTTCAGAAAAGGTCACAGTACTGCCACTGCCCTACTTGAGTTCACAGGTGCCATTCACTACTCTCTGGACCACAGTCTACTAACAGAAGCAATATTTATAGACCTGACCAAGGCCTTTGATACCATCCACCATCGGTTCCTGCTGGGTCAACTACAGAATGCTGGGCTCTCCACTGAATCTGTTGCCTTGTTCAAAAGTTACCTGGGAAACCATTCCCAACATGTGAAAATTGTGGATGTGCTCTCTGATACCAAAGAGGTCCACTCTGGTGTTCCCCAGGGCTCCATCCTGGGCCCACTACTCTTCAGCATGTTCCTCAACACACTCCCGGACTCCTGTGTCCAACAAATCATACTGTAAGCTGATGATGCAGTCATTCTTGCCTCTCATCAGGACCCAAACCACCTACAACTGAACCTTCATCATGGCTTCACCTCGTTTGAAAACTGGTTAATAAAACATAAGTTGATCCTTAACCAGAAAAAAAAAACAAGACCATGGTTTTCAGCAGCTCCCATAGCAAACATAAGCATCTCCATCTCTCCATAAACACCGGCCTAGGTGGCCCTCTGGATCAGGTTCAATCCTTCAGATATCTCAGGATCACCCTAGACTCCCACCTATCCTACGCTGCCCACATAAATAATGTTGCCATAGCTGCAAACTCCAGACTGGGCCTGCTCTACCGCCTTCGGCAACACCTAACTCAAGAGGCCTTTGCAGCTGCTGTCCAGAGCTCCATCATCTCCTCAATTGGCTATGACCTTGCCATCTATGGCTCCACCACTGCCACTGCACTTAGATGGGAAACTACCACCCTAAACAAAGCCTGTAAACTCATCACTGGTGCCAAACATCTCACACACACATGTGACCTCTACACTCAAACAAATTGGCTGCAACTGGAAAATAGAATAAAATACCAAACCTGTGTGGTTGCTAAGAAAATCCAGATGGGCCTTGCCCATCCAGGAGTCTGTACCCTCCTTCAATCGAAGACCAACAGTCGAACAACCAGGGGATCAAAGCCACAGCTATTTCAAGTTCCTCGCTGCCACACAACACAAGGTCAAATATCCTTTGTCTATAGGGCCCCCACCTGGCTAAATGGTCTTGCTAGTGCCACTACCTCTACCACCCTGTTCGGTGCTTTCAAATCCAGGCTCCAAAACACCCTTATTGCCTCCAGCACCTGTGACTGCCCTGGCTAACAAATCGTCACTCCTCCTGTTACCTGTTGTGTGGGGTTTTGGCCCCCTCTTGCACTTGCCCTTCATGGCCCCCCCCCATGCTCTTATCCCCTAGACAACACCACCATGGCCGCTTGACCCCACCATCCCCAACCTCTCCTCTCTATCCCCTTTGTTCCTTCCCGCACCCCCATCCCATCCCTTGTTTCTTTCTATTAACTCTTTCTACCCCAACTTCCTTTTCCCTTCCTTCCTCTCTCTCTCTTCTATTCCCTTGTCCCCTTCCCTGCACAGTATGTGTTTATGTCCTGTCTCTAAATCAATCCAAATGTTATTTGCCCTATTGCAATTTATGTTGTCTACTGTAACATGAGACGTGGAATCTTTGTAAAAGAGCCATGGCTCAAAGGTATTTGTAATCCAAGATTCAAATAAATAAATAAAATAAATAAAACAAATCACCAATGTGGTGAACAGTTGTGTTTTTCAGAACAAAATTTAACCTGCACTTTCTGTATTCCTTGCAAAGTTGGTGGTCACTTGTAAATGTGTCTCTTTAGGGCTACTTAATGCCTGGACCTCATAATGGTGAGGATGAGACTTCATTATCATCTTCTGGCTGTTTCAGGTTTCCAATTGCCTCAGGCTGATCTGTTCTATTGTTCTGCATCATGTGACATCATGCATCCTTAGGCTTCTGCTAATATCCCACAGGTCCACGATGGCTCTTATCTTACTCCCCCTCTCCTCCTCTTTGTGGTAATACACGGTGCACAGTTTTTCTTCCGTCTCATCTCAGAGTTATTTTTATGGCTGGCCTCCACAGTTTCAAGAGCCACTTTGGGGATTAGGGAAACTGTAACTGCAATCTGCTGGAGACACATGCTGCCACCTGCTGATTTGCCTAGTATAGGCACAAGTCAACTGAACCTCTTACTGGCTCCAACCAGATCTCTGTGTCTACCTCACTCTCTGGCTGCATAGCCACTGGGTCTTGGCTCTCAAGATATCAGTGATGGTGCTCCCAGGCCCTAGGTGGTGAGTAGGGTTGGGGGGGTGATCCATGGTGGGGAATGGGAACTGAGCTGTAATAGTTCTCCAAATTCAGTTCCAGCCAGTATTGGAAGCCTCAGACTTCCATTTACTTCCTTGTATGGTGGTGTATAGGCCCTGGGTGGTTGGTAGTTGCTTTGTCACTGTATCCAACCATGATGCAATGCAAGCTGGTGTGAGGACCAGGTTGCTGTGGTGTCCTCCTCCTAAAGACCCCTCAAACACCCGCATCCATATATTTGGCAGAGTGTATGCTCTAGTCTATCTGCAGACTCCACTTTGGCTTGTGGCACATATGTTAGCCTTTGGCTAGACCCTTTGCTGCTCTTCATGTTCAGGCTCAGTTGTGTCTTGTTCCTCAGATGGCCCAGCTGGTGGGTCCACAGGGATTGTTTGTTAGATGGCAGCAAATGTACCTATTCCTCCTGTTCATGCTGGAAATGCTGCTTGATCTTGCTAAACAAGCAGTATAGGTGCTTTGGATCTGGTCTTCAGCCTAGCATTAGCACAGTCTCTGGACCATTACACTTGTATTGCTTGCACAATACGATATTTACCATACACTACCATCAGATTTCACACAGTAGCATTGTGTAGTCAGCCTGCATCCGGCATACTCAGTTTGATACCTCATCTTTTGCTGCTTCTACCATTGACAGCATGATGAATCATTGGACCCTGACCACAGTTATGTTGCCATTGACTGCAGATATGGTTCAAAGTTTGTTGATTATGCATTCAGTATTTCACCCATGCCACACAAAATGCCAGTGCATAAACTGCAGCCATTTTATCCCTTTCAAGACATATGGGGAACTGACCTACCTGCTCCATGGGACCTGCAGTGATTGGTCATTGGATCTGTTTCCCACACAACAGGGCTAAGTACCAACTGGTTGTTAAATGGCCAAGAGTCCCTTGTGCAGGCCTTTAAGTGTAGAACTTTTCACCTGCACACACTCATGCTGTTATCACAACCAACAACCAGTCACATTCACTTCCCTGCTAGGGATCACTTCCCCTAGAGAATCCACACTCTGCCATTGGTGACTACTAGGTCCAAGCTTTTCAAATTTAAGTTCAAATCTATTTTATAGTATGTATCAACAAATATGCAAGTTCAAGTCTATTTTATAATATGTATCAACAAACATGCTATAACATACAAAAGTTTTAAAAAGCATGAATACAAACATAAGCATACACTGATAATCATAATTTTTATGTAAAATGTATCAAATCACACTACTGCACAGATAATTTATGTTGACAATTTGTACAGTGCCTGATGTGCAAAACTTGCATTTGTGAAACTATGGGATTGGAAAATAAAAAGTTCCCAACCATCCCATTTATGTTGTCAAGTGCAAACTGTTTTTATCCCCGATGGTTCCAGTCATTTTCTCCTTTCTTTGTCTAATAAGAAACAGTCCAACATTAAATTCTAATCATTTATTCTTGCATTTGGGTCACATCTGTAGTATAATATCACTTTGTTTAAACATCCATTTTTATGCAATGCCTGCCTTTCTTCCAATATACCAAGCCTGAATCTACATAAAGCCTCTCTGTATTTGACCTTTTCAGATGTAACGCATTACTCCTATTATATATTCTTCTTTTAGTAATCTTCTCCAAACTGTAGTTATCCCAGAGACTGTGCAGACCCAGCCATGGCAAAATATAATTTAGCTTATTGAACCAATTCCCATTATTATTTGATATATTGGCTTCTTCCCAGATGGCATGGATTATGGATTCTGAATTGGCTGTCACCAATTTTTTCCACCATCTTACACCTCTGATCTGCATTCTGCATTCTAGAGACAAAATGGATTGCTTTTCAAAGAGCCCTTGGAGTGACCCAAGTTGCATTGCTCTAGGGATATGGCAAACTCTGGGTGTATCAGGGACCCTGTACCCAATTTTGTAAAAGGAGGGGGGTCCCTGCACCAAAATCCTGGAGTTGCCGCAGCCATAGGCTAGCACCAAACATTTGTCATACCAGGGATGGGACCACTGAGGGGGGGTGTCCAGGAATAGAAAGTGACATGGCCCCAGGTGGGTACAGCCCTGGCAGCTGCCCCATAGATGGGCACCTGGTGCCAGCTGGGGCCATGTCACTTTTTTGTCCCTGGACCACCCTCTTGGTAGTCTCAATCCCATAGGCTTTATAACTATGCAAATGGCACCCTGCCAAGTGCCACATCACTCCCTCTCATGCCTGCTGTTTCCCCAATGCACCCTATGGCACCATATGACCATTCTGCCCCCAGCAGCCAACTTTCAGACCCCACCCCCTTCACCACAGTGTGTGGCACTGGCACACATCCCTTAGACCACTTCCTGGCTGGTCTAAGTGGAATCCCTTGCTGCATCCATGGCAGGGTTTACAAAAATTACAAAGTCACAGAATAGCAGATGTTGTAGCCCTGCCACAGCACAAGCCCCCTTGTGATCTGGCACACCCCAGTTTGAGGCACAAGGCTGGGGCAATGCCACTTTGGTACATCAGCACCCCTTTTGGATGCAGACTGCATTCAAAAATAAGGATTGCCAGATGTTTTGTCACATGGTGCCACTTGCATTAATTATGTTTCACACAGGCACCTTGTGTCATACTCCAGGCTTTGAAAATCAAGCTCAACGTATTAATTTCTAAATGGAGTAGGGCTGTTGGACTATTGTGTGGTGAAACCAAACTGTTCCTTATAAGGGCTTTTGAAGAACTTCTATTTTTTTTTAAGTCTTCCTATTTACAGAGGACTCCCCATATTTCTGAACCATAGAGGCTCTGACTATTTATTTTTGTGTGAAAGGTTTTCTACATTGCAATATACAAGTTACCAGCAAAATGGTGCCCCATCTCCTGGAGGGCGTGAGGGCAGTCAGTATCTCCTGCCCTTCCCCGAGCCCTGCCGATCGAGGAAAAAACTGCACAGCTCCAGGAGGTCATGAGGGCAGTCAGGATCTCCTGCCCTCCACTAAGCCCCACCGATCATGGAAAGAACTGCATAGGTAGTGACCCACTGCCCAAGGCATAGCTCCAGTTTGCTTGTTTGCTCCATGTGAGTGGTTTGAACTTTGGTGCCTTTTTGAACATAAGACTCTTGCTTTTTTCCATCGGCAGAGCAATGCAGATAGTTTTTTCTGCCTGTTATACCTCTCTGCCTTGCAGTATTTGAATCCAGGCAGGAGGGAACTTTAAGGGAGTCATGTTTACTACTGCTTTATTGAACTAGGCAGAAGGGAACTTTAAAGGGAACATTTCATCACTGCTGTATTGTCTTATATTAGACCAGAGCTTAAAGGGCTTATGTGCCTGGGTTGTTCATTTAATTCTGCCCTTCCTCTGCTTTAAATCAAGTATTTACACTGTTCTTGAATTTAGCTGCCTAATGCACAGCAGGCTCTGTTACATGGCACTGCATGATTTATAAAAGTAACTAAAAATGTAATCCAAATCCCAATCCCAAAGCTGAAAGTGTACAACAATTCCCCAGCTGTAATTCGAATTTCTGGAACAACATCAACATAATTTAAACTAAAGGCAACATATGATTGGGAGCCTCTTAATGCATGTAATTTCTTTGTGCCTGTAATTCAGCTCCTCCTCTACCTACCTGATATAATTAGCCCTGTTTTCTTCTCTCCCCAGCTCCTGGAGGTTGTGAGGGCAGTCAGGATCTCCTGCCCTCTCCCGAGCCTGCCAATCATGGAAAAAACTGCACAGGTAGTGACCCACCTCCCAAGGCATAGCTCCAGCTTTCTTGTTTGCTCTGTGTGAGTGGTCCCCACTGGTGCTCCATGCTGGCTGCCCCACCACCCCCACCACCACCCTTGGTGAGCTTTTACCTTTATAGGCTGTCCCTCGTGACTGCCTGAACCAATCAGCCCACTTTCCCCTTTGCTCCTTATACACTTCCAACACTAGTAGCTGCCCTTGAACAGCTGCCGCCCAACTCACTTTAAAATGCTGCCACTCTCCCTAGCTATAGTCTCTCTGCTTATAACCATATCGTCCCTCCCACCCTCCTCCTACCGTAATCAGCAAAACACACTAGCTGTCATCACTGAGATTGCCAAGCAACCTCCCTAGTCTCCTCTGCCCTTGCACACCACCCTCTATATTGCTGGCAGAACTGGGTACTGGGAGCTGCCATCCTCCCTCCCTCCTTTCATGCTGGGTTGTCAGCCTTAAATGTCTCCTCCACACTTGACCCAATGCCAATCTTGAGTACTCCTCACCATCTCATTATCTGCCACAAGCCACAAAGGGCCATGCGCCTAGTAAAACAACTCTTGTCTCTCCTGCATCTCATAGCCAGAGATGTTGAACGAAACCCTACTCCAACCCCCCCTCATTAATGGACACCTCTCCCCCCGGCAATCCACCTACCAAGATGTTTCAAAATAGCACACCTAAATATATGCTGTATTCTAAACAAACTCACAGCCCTGCAAACATGCATCCTATCCCTATGCCCTGATATCTTAATCATTTTTTCCTGATTACCTTACGTGTACTTTACTGCTTGCTTATTCTGTCAATCCCGTTGTTTGCCTCTATTGTATGAAACTGACTCAGGTTTACCACCAACTGTATGTAACTGTTTCCTGTATGCCTCCACCACTGTAACCCTCCCGGGTCACACCTGAAAATAGGCGCTTGGTGTCTAGTGTGCCCTACCCGGTTAACAAAAGCAAATAAATAATAAATTACAGAAACCTGGCTGAAGCCCCTCAACCTCGATGCAGAGTTCTCAATACCTGGCTACTCCCTCATTAGGCAGAAATGTCAGGGTAAAAGGAAGGGTGGTGGTACTGCTATGTTCATCTCCTCCAAGCTCCAGTTCCCCACTATCAGGCCTTCCACACCCACTTTGTCAATCGACTCCCGACTAATCAAAGTCTCTCTCCCTCACTCAATTCCCATGTATGTAGCAGGGTCTTGCTTCTCTCTGGACACACTGCTGCCTGCCGTCCTAGACCACTTGGGCATCCTGAGGTCCCTCACGGCTGGGGGTGAGCTACATATCCTTGGGGATTTCAACCTGAACTGGCTAGCCCATGCAAGCTCTAAATTAAGTTGCCAAGTAAATGCACTAAACCTGTCCTAACAAACAACTGAACCCACTCACCTAAACCACAAATCCAAGAAACATACTCTATTGGACTGGACCCTAACCTCCCACCCCCATTGTATTATTGATGCTAGCCTACTGCCGGACTCTCTCAGTGATCACCATGTGATTTACATGGTGCAGAAAATATTCAGACCTAAGGTCCCCCCCGTACACTGAATACTAGATCTTACAAATCCCTGGACCAGACCACGCTCCTAAATGACCTGTCTAACATCAATTGGTCCTACATCCCTCGGGCTCCCTCCATGGACGAGGGCCTTGATTTCTTCACGTCCAGATTCCTTGCTATCTGGGACTCCCATGCACCACTCAGAAGATCCAGAGTAAGGGGAGCCCACCTACCCTGGGTGACCACCAAACTCCTAGAGCAACTTCTAGTCAGGGACCAAGCCTGGAAAACCTATAAAGTAACAGGTTCTCAAATGGCTCTGCAACTCTACAGCTCGCTACGGAATGCCTGCACGAGACTTATCCGGCAGGCCAAATCTAATTATTTCAAGTTTGCCTTTGACAATAACATTACACAACCAGCCCAATTCTGGAAGTAAATTAAATCCCTCTTCTCCCCTCTGGCCCAACCCCCTACACCAACCCTCAATATAGCACATATCACTTTCACTGCACCAAGAGCTGTAGCCACAGAGCTTAACTCCTTTTTCACAAACTGTACATCCTCTCTCTTATCCTCACACCCCAGGCACCCTCCCCCAGACACCCCAGCCTTTTCCCCAACCACCAACTTCTCCTTTCACCTTGTTACACCAACAGAGGTATTAAAAACACTTTGGTCACTCAATCCCTCCAAAGGTAAATGCCCCTCAGGACTAGACTCCAAAATGCTCCTTCTATCTGCCCCAGCCATAGCCAGTCCGCTGGCCACTCTGTTTAACCTGTCATTCAGACTTGGTTCTATCCCATCTAATTGGAAGCATGCAACAGTCATCCCCCCCTCCTCAAAGGGTGTGACCCTTCCTCCCTGGGCAACAACCAACCTATCTCGCTGCTCCCCATCCTATCCAAAATTCAGGAGCACCTTGTACTCTCCCAGCTCTCCCATTTCCTTGACTTCACCTCCTTCTTCACTTCATACCAGGCTGGTTTTAAGAAAACTCACGCCACCATCATGCCTCCATCAATCTCTCCTCTGACTCACTAACACCATCCTCACAGGAATGGTTGAAAGGGAAATCACTGTGGCTTTCTTCATTGACCTGGCTAAGGCCTTCTACATGGTCTTTCATGCCCTGTTACTGGCCAAGCTCACCCAAGCTGGACTGACTGGGCCTGCCACCAGCTGGTTCCAGTCATACTTGGAGGGCAGTACCCAGTCAGACCATATTGGCTCTGACATTTCCACCTTACTCCCTGTTACCACCGGGGTCCTCCAAGGCTCTGTCCTAGGCCCTTTGTTATTTTCTATCTTCCTCAATGATCTGCCTGTGGTCTGCCCTCATACTTCCATACACATGTATGCAGACAACACAGTTCTGTATGCCTCTGGGCCATACCCCTCCACAGTAGCTGCCTGTCTACAGCAGGATTTCAAAAATGTCTAACTCCGGTTTTGTTCTCATCACCTATTTCTAAATCCCAAGAGAATGGTCTCCCTAACATTCTGCACCAGGGCAAAACTTTCCCACCTCTCCACCACCCCCACTTTCCACACACTAAATGGCTCCCCCCTGGAGGTTTGTACTTCCTTCAGATACCTTGGGGTCTGGTTAGACCAGCATCTTGACTTCACTGCACAAATTGATACTATACATAAGAAGCTACACCCCATGTTGGGTGCGTTATACCATAATAAAAGTTGCATCCCCTTGCCTACACACCTGGCAATCATTCAAAAGATGATCCTCCCAATACTGGACTATGAGGATGTAGTCTACTGTGTAGTCCCTAAGTCCTCCCTGGCCAGACTAGATCCTTTCTTCCACTCTTTCTGCCATTTCTCCCTGGACTGCCCTCCCATTACCCATCACTGTGACCGCTACCACTCCTTAGACCTCCCATCTCTCCACAATTGGAGATTGATACACTGTGCTAGAACTACTGCAAAATTCTTGTCCCAGTCATTCCCATCCTACCTTGTGGATGCCATAGCAGTTCTACACCTGCCGGCTTACTCACTCAGAAACATTGATTCCCCACTTCTTCACATCCCCCACATGTCCACTGCATTTGTCCAGGCTGCTTTCAGCTACCATATGCCAAACTTATGGAATTCCTTGCCAGTTGATATTAGGCATTCCACCAGCACACCTCACCTCAACGCACTACTCAAGGCACACTTCGCCACTACTTGCTCATGCAATTTGCACTGCTGAAGCCCAAGCAGTCATGTTGACTGCTGTCTATTTCATCTAAAGATTTTACTCCTGCTGTTGACTACTTTGTATAAATGAATGCTGTTGTTACTCTGCAAATATGTATGTATTGCTGGCTATTCGCCTGTATGTTTTTTTTACTTCTGCCTGTTGACTACTCTGTATATAAGAATGTTGTTGTCAATTCTAGTTATATGAATGTATTGAAATATGTATTTCCACTGTATTTCTCCCTTTCCCCATACCCCCAGGGTGCATCTGGAATCAAGTGGTACCCTGCTCAGTATGCTTTCCTGGTAAAACTCTTAAATAAAAAAATAAATAAATAAACACCCTTTACGAACTACATAGCTCTTTTTATTTCATCCATATGCATACACCAACTACCTTCATTTCCAATAGGTATTCCTAAATAATGGTATTCACTGGTAAATTCAAAGCATAGCAAGCCAATATGACATGCAGATTACTTTTTTATTATTACTCATACACATCAGTTTGGACTTACTCAGATTTACTTCCAATTTTAATTTCACCAGATGTTCAATAGTTCTATGCAAAGCCCTCATTAGACCTGTGGGCATCTGTGAAATTAGGATGATGTTGTCTGTGTACCTTACATTTGGATACATTTGGCTCCGTTACAAGAGGAAAATGTATCAATTTTTTCCCAGTCTTTTTCCAAATGTATCTATGTAGATGGTAAACAAAAATGGGACCAACATACAACCATGTTTATCCCTTTTCTTTCTCTCTATTTCTGACAACAAACTGCTGGCTGTACCCATCCTAATGTGCTGTAGTGTTTGAATGTAAAAGTTTGATTACATTTAACAACTGTGTATTAATAGTTAGCTTGTCCAAGATGTCCTACTGGGTGTGTCTACAAACATTATCAAGTGTGCTGTCTATATCTGAAAGGGCTGGATATAATTGTTGTTTCTTTTCAACTATATGTTTATTCCAAAGCACCATGAGAATGAATACACAGTGGATTGTCACGTTTCACTTTCTAAAACCATTCTGAAATTCTGTAAAAATGTTGTTAGTTATTGCCCAATCTTTTAAATGAGTTACTATGATTCTGGAAAGAATTTTCAGCCCAAGTCATGACAGAGTTATAGATCTGTAGACAGTGGGATCATAAGGGTTGCCTCTTTTACAGAGGGGAAGAATAAACGGCTTGGTTCAATCAGACAGCAAATGCAGACAATTAATGATCATATTATACAGATGGTTTAAAATATATTCCCAGAGTTCTGGGTCAGCCTGAAGAACCTCTGCTGGGATATCATCTATCCCTGGAGCTTTGTTGTTCTTCTGAGTTCCAATAGCCATGATACTTTCACAATCAGTTATAGACATTTGCTCAACATTAGAGGACTGATATCCCTGTGTTTGAGCAAGTTCCAATACTACTGAACTGTCTAACTCTTGGCTACACTCTACTGTAGTTGCCTTATATTTTTTCATAAAAAATGTTCCCACTTAGTACAACCAGTTTCAGAGATTGTATTACTTTCCCTAGTTTTAGTTCAAGCTGCTGCCATCTCCCAAAATGTTTTGTGATCTTTTAGTTGAATGGCATCCAGCAGTCATTCATAGAAACATAGAAACATAGAATTTGATGGCAGGTAAGGACCGCTTGGCCCTCCTAGTCTGCCCATTTCCCTATGTAATGGATAAGCTGCAGATCTTAGTTAACCAACGGCCTACTTCCTCCTACCCCCCACTAGAATTGCCTTATGTCTGTCCCATGCATTCTTGATAGTTTATCATTCCCATAGTTTATCATTATACTTCTTTTTCTTCCTTAGCATTTCTCTATAGTCTCGGCATACTAGAAACAGAGTTCTATTATTGTATACATCCATATTCTTCTGGGTATCCTTCCTAATCCTATGGATCACTTCCCTCATTTTGTTGACATTCTTTATTGAATCATTTGTTAGAAGTGTTATGAATGCCTATCTTTAGTTTTCTGTCCCGACTACATATCTTACCTAGCAAGCCTTCAGCTAACTTTACATATAGATCAATCATATCAGCATTAGTGTTATCATACTTTAGCTTATTTAAAATTGTGACATAATCTGTTTCCATGTAGTTCATTGAATAAGCATTTATATAGTATCCAGGTATAGGGGTCCATTTAATTTTCTTATTATTATGTACATGCTCATCTGCTGTACACCTATGTGTGTCCATGTCCACAGGGTATTTACTTTTTCTAGCCACACTAAGTGGGAAAGGGTCACTATCCCAACACTCCTTCACCCTTAAGCAGGAGACCTTTTTTAAAAATTAGAAACATCCACAATGAATAGATCAAGAAATGTGCCACCTATTTTTGTGAGGAAGGTGAACTTGCCCTTCCTGTCTCCAATGCCCTCCTATTAACAGCACTCAGAAAATGTTCTGCTAAAATGGAGATTAATGCTGTATAACAGGAAATATTAGCATTCAGTTTACTTTAGTTTACCCTCATGGCAGCCTATAATTCGGCTGTCTCAGCAACTCTGGATTCCATTGCTCCAGTCCATGTTTGGCCTCTCTCCCTTTGACCTTGATCCCCATGGTTTGATGGGATTCTGAGGGAGATGTGGAGACTAGGACAAAGGTTAGAGCATTGCTGGTGGAGGTTTCCCCTTGATACTGACCACCTCAGATTGATGGACCATTATCAAGTCTATCAATCTGCAATCACCCGTAAGAAGGTAGAATTCCTATCCAGGGAGATTGCAGCCACACAGAATCGACCAGCTCAGCTTTTCCGTACTGTGGACAGACTATGCAACCCAGCCTGTCTGCATGTCAGGAAAGCTTTTTCACAATTAGAGTATGATGAACTTGCTCAATTCTTTGCTAATAAGGTGGCTGATATCAGGGCAGCACTTCAACCGGCACACTATATGGGTGTTGCTTTTGATCAGTGTATGGTCACTGTACCTCGGTCTTCCTGGGGTACCTTCAGCCAACTGGAGTTCATGGATGTTATGCAGGTCATCCAGGGTATGTGCCCTACATGCTGTAGTTTGGATCCTGGACCAACTTCCCTAATTTAGGGTTGTATTGATGTCATTTGGCTGGTCCTTGCATGGGTAGTCTGGTGCTCCTTGGAATCTGGAGTTTTCTATCTCACTGAAAGAGTCGGTGGTTACACTGCTCTTGAAGAAAGCTACCTTGGACCCAGACTGCCATGCAAACTACAGACCTGTCTCTAACCTTCCCTTTTTAGAGAAGGTGATTGAGAAAGTAGTGGCAGCACAACTGGAAGACAATTTAACCATCCAAGACATTTATGAACTGCTCCAATCCAGTTTTTGAAAAAGACAAAGTACCGAGACAGTGCTGGTTCAGTTACTCAATGATCTCCAGATGGCTAGAGATTGGAAGAACCATTCCCTCTTGGTCATTCTGGATCTCTCTTCAGCATTTGACACCATGGACCATGGAGTGTTGCTTGGTCACCTGAGGTACATCTGTGGGCTGTCTGGTATGGTCCTCTGGAGGTTTACATCTTTCCTCATGTGTAGAACACAAAGAGTTATGTCTGGGTTTTTTTTCTCAGACCCCATCTGTCTGTCATGTGGGGTACCTCAAGGGTCAGTGCTATCACCCATGTTGTTCACGGTGTATGTGTTACCCCTTGAAGACATTGTAAGAAGATATGGGCTGAGGTTTTAGTTCTATGCTGATGATACCCAACTCTACCTTTCTTTTGCACCCGACCAGGATGGAGCTCTCTCAATCTTTAATAACTGTCTGAAAGAAATCCCGGAGTGGATGGATTCCAGCTGGCTGAAGTTGAACTCGGAAAAAACTGAGGTGTTGTTTGTGGACCCAGGTCATCGGTTGGGGGGTTGGGGCTGGTTTACCCTTAGGGACTATTTCTTTTCTTTTCCCGCAATTGGAGGAAAAGGCTGCAGGTGCAGCTCATGTAGTTCTAGCCACTGGGGGTTGGATCTAAAGGCTGGGAGAGAGGAGCTTAGGGAGTTGTTCATTTCCCTTATAAGTTTACTGTGTTGTACTGCACCTAGTAACAGAGTTACCGGTGTACTGTGGGACTGTATCTAGGATTAGTGGGTGACCTGATTAGGCAGTAGGGGTGTATCTTGGACTAGGAGGGAACCTGGTGGCTCACCCAAGAAAACCTACTTGGAAGGGGATGGAACCACACATCATTAGGACCAGCATTTTTGGGAGGGTGATGGGGTGCACAGGGTGTGGAGCAGCCATGATACTGGACTGGGCTTGGAAGTTCGGTGGTTGCCCAGTGTGCTACCAGCTGGCACAGCTTAGGGAGGAGGTTGCGGGGATTAGGAGACAGCTGGGGGAAGGGGGACGTATGGTTGGTGAAGGGGGCAGGGGATCTCCCACAAGGTTGCACAAAGCACTGGGGGCAGGGGCACAGGGAAAGGAGTGCAGGAGAATACTCAGGGGTCACATAGGTACCCTGGCAGAGGGGGTCCAAAAGGACACTACCAAGGAAGCAGGCAGGTAACTGGGGAACCTCACAAAGGGGGGGCCAGAGGGACAACATTCTCAGGGAAGTAGGCAGATGACTGGGGCTGGACAGAAGGAAGCAAGGCGGGGAGGTGGATCGGACCTTACACTCAGTAACTGCTTCAATTCTCTTCTTCTGCTTGAGGATGAGGTGGGTAATGTAGACACGACAGGGGTGGTTAGAGATGGAAAGGGGGTGGGGGCAGGAGGTGGGGCTGGATAGCAGGAAGAACAGGGGGGACCCTGGAATGCAGGAAAACGGGGGAGCAGTGAATCAGAGCAGGAGGGGCAGGGGGAAGAGGGAGGAAAGTGCAAGGAGAAGGACCAGTTGGGAGGAAAGGTAAAGGAGAAGGACCAGAAGTACAAGGAGGATTCAGTAAAGGGAGCTGAGGGTTTAGGCCAGGGGAGCACAACAAGCAAGGAGGGACTAAATGGAGACAGGAAAGAAGAGAGAGAGGGAGGGAGGATGAGCCAGGCTAGTTTAGCGGATGGGGAGAAGGACCAGTCTCAAGCAGTGAGGGGGGGTTAGCAAGGTACAGAAGGATACTCAGGAGGAGGAGAGGCATAGGATTGGAGGGGGGGGTGGCCAGGGTAAATAAGGAGGGGGTGGCATGTGGCACCCAGATAGGGGGAGGAACAAGGAGCTGGCTGGGTGGAGGGGCCAGCAGAAAGGATGAGGGACATGGAAGGGTGGAATGGAGGAAAAGGAGTGGTCAGAGTGCTCCTGTTGGGGGCTTCTATGATCAGGGGTATCAAATGGGATAGGGAGGGAGAAGCCTAGCCAGTTAGAACAAAATGCCTCCCTGGACTAACGGTGCACAGGGCCAAGCATGAGGTGTATCATCTGGCAAGGGATTGTGGGGGTTCCCCAGACATACTGGTCCACCTGGGTACAAATGACATTGAGGGAAATAGTGAGCTAGAGATACAGACAAGATTCAGGGAGCTTGCCAGGGTCTGTCATGACATAGGAAGCACAGTTTCCTTCTCAGAAATCCTGCCGGTGCCAAGGGCTAATGAGGAACACAAAAGGAAGATTAGAGAGATAAACCAGTGGCTCAGGGAGTGGTGTGAGGCCAGAGGGTATGGGTTGATGAGGGATTGGGGGGAGACCTGGGAGGATAAGGAACTGTATGCTAGAGATAGGCTCCATCTCAATTTGGAGGGGAGGGGAATCCTTAAGTTGAAAATAGAGGGGGTCATTGGTGAAAAGTGGGGTTTAAACTTGTGAAGGGGGGAGGATGGGAGAAAAGGCTGTCAAGGGGGTGCCGATAAAGAAGGGACTCTGTCTCCACCCACCTGGGGAGCTGGAGGATTGCGGGAAAAGACCGACTGGTAAAGTGCAGACCAGGAGAAAACAGAATCCCCATGGGAACATGAGCAGGGGAAATGGAAGTATATGGAAAGGGTGGAAGGTAGTCCTGCTAATTGCCAGGAGCTTGGGCAATAAAATGCCTGAGCTCCAGGCGATGCTAACTGAGGGAGCAGTGGATGTGGCAGCGGTCACTGAGACCTGGGCCACTGCAGGACATGACTGGGATCTGAACCTGGAGGGTTACACTATGTTCAGGAAGGACAGGGGGCAGGGAAGGGGAGGAGGGGTAGCAATGATAGTCAAAAACTGCATTGGCATAGGGGAGTAGAGGAGGGAACCGTGGAGGTGATTTGGGTCACCTTGATAACAAGGGGGGCAAGAAAGTAAAAAGAGGAGTGGTGTATAGACCCCCTGCACTGGCAGAGGAGCGGTAGGAGAGTCTGGTGGAAGATGTTGGGAGACACTGCAGACTGGGCAGAGGAAGGGTCATGGTGTTGGGGGACTTAAACATGCCAGGAGCAGACTGGGAGACTATGACATCCTCTGTGACCAGGGAACAGAGGTTGTTGGATGTCTTTGAAGACACATTCCTAACTCAGCAGGTGGGGGAACCGACCAGGGAGGCATGGGTACTGGATGTGGTCCTGGCAGACAGTGGCCAGATTGGGGGCCTGGAGGTAAGGGACCCATTGGCAGGGAGTGACCATGCCACGGTTTGGCTCTGCCTGGACCTAGGAGGGGTAGAAGGCTGCAAAAAGATGGAGGTAACTGACTTCAGGGGGGCAGATTTTAAGGAAATGGGAAAGATCCTTAAGGAGCATTTGGATGTGATTGGGTCAGACATGGATGCTGATAGTAGGTGGGAAATCATCAGGAGAGGGGTGCAGGATGCTACCAGCACCTGTGCAAGAGTAAGACGAAAATGTGGTATGGCCTGAAAACCCTGCTGGTGGACCAGGGAGGTCCAGGAGGTGGTACGGGGAAAGAAGGTAGCCTATAGGCAATTCAAGTGCTCAAGGAGTGAAAGGGATTGAGGGGAGTATGAGCTGATGGCTAGAAGGGCCACTAGGGTGGAGAGGGCAGCTAAGGCAAGGAAAGAGCAGAACCTGGCCAGGGAAATTAGGAGAGGGAACAAGGGGTTCTTAAGATACATTGGGGAAAAATGAAGGGTGAAGGGGCAAATTAGCAGGATTAAAACAGGGGAGAGATGTGCACAAGACCCGGGGGAGCAGGCTGAGGTACTAAATGAGTACGTCACCTCAGTTTTCACCAAGGAAAATGACGGTGCTGCATCATACATGGGAGGAGACAGAGATACTGAGGAGGGGGGACCCTTACCAATCGGCGGGTCTGGGGAGAGGGAGAGGCATCACTGGCAGGAGGTGGGAGGGCTAAGCAGGGAGAAGAGGAAGTGGAAGTGGAAATCACAGCAGAGAGAGTGAGGGAAGCCCTCAGGTCCCTTAAGATGGAGAAAGCTCCGGGGCCAGATAAATTACATCTCAGAGTGCTGAAGAAACTTGCAGATGTCCTGGTGAAACCCCTGGTGGAGCTTTTCACCATCTCTCTGAGGACAGGGTGGGTGCCCCAGGACTGGAAGGTGGCGCATATAGTGCCTATCCGCAAGGGGGATCAAGGGAGGTGGCAGGGAACTACAGGCCTGTCAGCCTGACATCGGTGGTGGGCAAGGTGATGGAGGGCATTGTCAAGGAGAGGATGGGGGACCTGGAAAGTCAGGGTGCCTGGATGATAGACAGCATGGATTCGTCCCGGGAAATCGTGGTCAGACAAACCTTGTGGAGTTCTATGACTGGGTGATGAGTGCCTTGGACCTGGGTAGACCAGTGGACATTCTCTTTCTAGACTTCAGCAAGGCATTTGACTCTGTTCCTCACATGGGCCTGTTGGATAAGCTGGGAGAAATGGGGGTGGGGAACCAGATGATCAGATGGATAGGCAATTGGCTCCAGAAGGTCGTAGTTGGTGGGATAGTCTCATCCCCAAGGAGGGTCATTAATGGGGTCCCACAGGGATCGGTCCTTGGGCCCCTCCTGTTCAACGCCTACGTCTCTGACATAAGGACAGGAATAAGGAGTGAGATGAGTCTCTTTGCAGATGATTCAAAACTGGGAGTGGTGGTGGATGGGGAGAAGGGGAGGGTGGCCCTACGGGGGACCTGGAGGCTCTGGAAAGATGGTCTAGAAAGTGGAAGCTGAGGTTCAATGCTGGGAAATGCATGGTACTCCACCTGGGGCCAGAAACCTGGGCCAAGTATACACCCTGGGGGGGAAATGCTACAAGTCTCGATGGCTGAGAGGGACCTGGGGGTGGAGGTGGATGTCAAGATGAACAACTCGGAGACTTGTAGGAGGGCAGCAGCCAAGGCCAACAGGATGCTGGGATGCATCGCTAGGGGGATCACCTCCAGAAGGAGGGAAGTGATACTCCCTCTGTATAACTGCTTGGTGAGGTTGCACCTCAAGTACTGCATGCAGTTTTGGGGGCCACACTTAAAGAGGGATATTAAACTCCTGGAGAGGGTCCAGAGGAGGGCAATCAAAATGATTTGGGGCTTGGGGGACAGGACCTATGAGGAGAGGCTTGAAGAGCTAAATTTGTACACACTGGAAGAGAGAAGGGATCGGGGGGACATGATAGAGGTCTTCAGGTACATGAAGACTTTCAGGTACATGAAGAGGGTAAATAGGGGAGGAACAGTCAGGGTGCTTCGAAGGAAGGAGGAGGGGGCCACTAGAGGGCATGGGTGGAAGCTGGAGGGGGGGAGATTCAGGGGAGAAAGGAGGAGGTGCTACTTCACTGAGAGGGTGGTGGAGCCATGGAATGCACTGCCTAGGGGGCTGATGGAGGAAGAGACAGTGGAGGGGTTCAAGAGGGGCTGGGACAGGTACAGGGGAAGGGTTCCGGAACTGGGAAGGGAGAAGCCAAAGAAAGCGAGGGGGCAGCAAGGTCAGCACCCAGGGTGGGGGCTGACCAAATGAGCAGACATGAAAGGCCGTTAGGCCTATTCTGCTGGGATGTTAGTATGTTTCACTCCTAACCTGTGAACAGGTGTGTAGCCTGGGGGTAATTTTTGATGAAGGGCTAACCCTGCATTTGCAGTTGTCAGCTGTCATCAAATCTTCTTTCTACCATTTTAGCAATATCACCAGGATTAGGCACCTGGTAAAGTCTGGTGACTTTCCTACATTGATCCATGCCTTTGTGTCCTCACGCTTAGATTATTGCAACTCCCTCTACCTAGGGCTTCCTGGGGTGGAAATCCACTGCTTGCAGATGGTGCAGAATGTGGCAGTCCAGCTTTTGACAGGATCTGCTCGGTCCTGTTATATTTCCTTGGTGCTGCGCAAACTGTACTGGCTGCCAGTTCAGTGGCAGATCACCTTTAAGGTTGGTTTGCTGACTTTTAAAGTCCTACACAGACTTGGCCCTGAATACCTGAAAGAGCTCCTCATTCCTTACTGCCCTGGATGATCACTCCACTCAGCTGATGAGGGGTTGCTAGAGATTCCAAGGGTAAGCTTGAAATCATCGGGGGCGAGAGCATTTATTTATGCAGCCCCTACCCTTTGGAATTCTCTACCCTGTCGGTTATGGGAGTGCACAACTGTGGAGGCATTTAAACAAGCTTTAAAAATGTTTTTGTGGTGCCAAGCATTTAACAATTGATCTTCCTTTGATGAATATTTTACTGACATTTTATTATTGTTTCATTTATAATGTATTGTTTTCTTTTTTTGATTCTGTTTTAAATTGTTAGGCACCTTGGTCTTGGATACGGCGCCATAGAAATAAAAATGTATTATGATTACTATTATTATTTATTTATTTATATTAGCTGATCAGGAAAATGCGCTAAATTTAACTGGTAGCTAATATTTAAGGAAGCAAAATGAACTGCAATGACAGCGTTATGAACTTTTAGCCTGACACTCTTTATTTACTGTGTGTAACATTGTAGGCACAACACATAGCGAAACAAATTGAGGAAATCACACTGTCACAAAATTTAAAAAGTTCAATTCTAGGAAGTACTGTCGCTTTTTTTCACATCCTGGTACTTTACCTATAAAAAAAGGAAAAGAAATGTATAGTTCTTCAGTTCTTATACTAACACTCAAACAGTCAAACACCCACTCCAGCATGTCCTCACTGACTTATGGGGATTTAGAGCATCTGATTCTCTGCACTGGAATGTTAGACCTGTAATAAAAAAAGCATTCAGATCAGAACCGGACTTCAGGCACATACACACACACGTGCGGCTGCGTGCACACACACACACACACACACACACACACACACACACACACACCACACACACACTTACCAGCATTATCAGTGCCTGATTCAGGCTGTCTGTATGGGCTTCCAATATTTCTGTCTCTGTAAAACCACAAATAACATCCCCCTTTCTGTTGTATAGCTGTATGAAGCTGTCATGTAGCCACTGAGCAGGCTGTTCTTTAAGGGTCTGCATGCTTAAATCCATTTTCAGCTCCCCACCTGTCTCTAGCTGCTTAGACACTTTATTGGCATACTAACTGGTATATTTCTGTTTTAAATAGTCTTTCAAAATTTTGTAGACAGAAATGTCCAGAGGCCGCAAGGAATCCGTACACGTAGTCGTTACAAAGATTGGTATAATACCAAAAGTTTCAAGTTTTTGCTGCACCAGTGTAGTTATGTGGCCAGGGAAAAGATCTAAAATCAAAATGGATTTTTGTTCTGATGGTAGACCTAGACATTCATGAATGGAGGCACAATATGGGGCAATAACATTATCGTTTTACTGTAACATTGTTTTTTCACTTGCCCAATGGTTGTCGCTATGTGTGACATCCCAGTCCAGGGAAAAGGTGTACTGTGGATGGCATGCACTTGTTTTACCTTGCTAAATCTGCTGGCATGGTAGGGAGTCACCAGACAAAGTGCATGTCAGAACAAGTGATATTTGACACTTGTACCACAGCCCCAGGACAGCAACCTGTTTATAGCCTGAAACAGCCATCGTCCACTCTGAAACTGGCACTGTATTAATGCCAATTTTATCTAGGTTCATTATCAATGTTGGGGGTATCAATTCTTACACTGCTGCAGTTGCAATTCAGGCTAGAAAAGCCTCTTTCAGTGTGGAAAAGTCAGTGGGGACTTTGCTGGCAGCCTTCATCTCCTTACGTTTACTGTACCCCATTATGTGAATGAATGTCCATGCCCACTTTGTGGTTAGATTCACATTACCCCCATTCTCTGTCAGATATTGTGGTGATTTGATCTTAATTCTGAGAGCCACAGTGTGATCAACACGGCGTTGACTACTGCTCCTTGTTCACATGAACAACAGACAACCTTTCTTAGCTGCTCCTCCAGGTCATCCATCAGGAGAGCAGGTCACCCATGCTGTTTTCTGGGCAAGGTGGGGGTGAGACTGATGGGGTTGGTGGTCATACGTAGTTGCTTCAGGTAGTCAGCCTTAAAACCCCTGACTGTGCTCTCATGTATTAAATTGCCATATTTTGATGACTACAAATGTTCTGCTGCCATAACCCTATTTTTGACAGCATACTTTGCAACCTCAAAGCAAATCTCAGGGGTGTAAAAAGCATATGAAGATGGTCGCTTCCTTTTGGGTGACAGGGAAGATGGTACACCCTACTGCCAGATAACTGCTTTGGCTACACAGGGATCTACACCTGACTGCTCTCCGAAAGCCTCTGGTTCCATACCATCATTTTCAAATGAACACTTGCATTTGTTCTGCTTGCTCAAAATCCAGTGAAGAATGAACATGTTGCTGTGAGCAACAGTAAGAGCAACCCAGCAGTTTTAATTCACAGGTCCATAGGTAATCCTTGTGTGCTAAATGGTGATCATCTTAAGCACCTGTGAGTTCATGGCCAGTTACGGCCAGTTACAGGTTAGTGCTTAAATACTGGTGATTAGTGGCAGATTAGAGCTGTAACTGTGAAGGAAGCTGCCACCTGGATTCAATCAGGCACTAATTAGTGCAGTATCCCACACTGCACTAAATAAACACAGTGCTATAATAAACTGCTATACAGTAATTTACAATGACTACTTAATTTTTTGTCCAGAGTTTCTTAATGGGATGTTATTTACATCATCATGGTTCCAATTATTGTCATAACATTCTTTACTTGCCCCAATTTTAATGTTAAAATTACTGGCTATTGAGAACATAGCCTCTAGATAGTTTGTTGTTATGCACTGAATAACTTTGCTTTAATACTTCCCAGGGGTGTCCAATCTTTTTGGGGTCATGAGCCACATTTAAATTTCTGAGTAAGATGTGAGCTACAACAACATGTGACCCTTACCATCGGCATATTTATCCATATTTAGGAGTTAAAATAATAACATAGTCATAATAAATAGTCAATAATTATATTTTATTAAGTTTTATTAAGTTACAGTATTTTTTAAAAATAGTTGTAATTTTAATTTAATTATTCATAGCAACTCTGGAGCTTTAGATTTGCTTGCAGGCTTAATAAAAGTAGCTTGTTGAGAAATCAGGGCACTGTGTGTACTTGACAAATAACTGACAAACCTCTCATGAGTCACATCAAACTGCTTCACAAGCCACATGTGGCTCATGAGCTACGGGTTGGCCCCCCTGTTCTAGGGAGTTGGAGAACTTCTAAATACTACTTGCAAGTGGTGTATATGAATTCAAAATTACAAAATTAATAGCATGTGTACATAAAAAGAATGTCTCTCCAATATCTATCAGATTTTTACTCCTAAAAAATTTGGCTGACAACAAGATTTTTAAGTCCCAATTTAGCTCTGTCCATCATACTGTTTCTGATAGCAGTTCTTTCAAAAGAAGTATAGTCTTGCAGTATAACTTGCCTGCATCCAACTACGTCCCCTGAAGTATTTATTTATTTAGTTTTGTTGATCGGGTAAGTGCACTAGACAAATCCTGCCTATTTTCAGGCACAACCTGGTGGAGGGGGATGCAGATGAATGCCAACTGACCTTGAACCAGATTAAGTTGTTGGTGGTATTTTTTAGTGAATGAGGGACATTTAGCCAGGACACCAGGGAAATTCCCCTACTCTTTTCACTCTGCCAGCAGGGGGCTTGACTTCTGAGATCAGAGTGGAGGAGCACAGTTTGAAGCCAGACAGCAGAGGAGGAGGAAGTGCTGATGTGGCAGGGAAGAGGGCCTCCTCCCCTGCCTTGTATACCACTAGAGGCCTGAAAATGAGTTCAGACACTTTTATTGATCAAGAAGATCGAATAGAGGTGCTGGAAAGGAAAAAGAAGGAATTAAGAGAGAAAACTTCTTCTATGGAGATGGAGGGAGGAGATGTTGCAAGCGTGAGTAAAAAAATGTTTTGGAAAATAATCAGCAAAAGAGTAAAGAAACAGGAGGTCTTATAGAGCAGATTTTTCAGTTGTGGAAAGCAAAGAAAATAGGCCAGACTCCTATTAGGCTAAATTGAGAACCAATGATGTGGCAGTATCAAAGCAAGCTGTACCTGCTGAGACGGGGAACAAACAAGTGAAAGTGTCAACACAGAAAGGAAAGGTGAAAGTAAGCTGGAAATGGCTTGGCCTGAAAAGGATTGTAGAAAGCAAAAAAGAAAGTAAAGAAGGAGCTGAAACAAATAAAACATAGAATTTGAAGATATTGAAGAAGTCACAGGAAAAAAGAGCCCATTAGGAAACAGTAAAGAAGAAAAAAGGAAGTTTCAGGTTCAGAAGAAAGAACTTTTAGAGACTTTGCAGACACACCTGAATGGGTAACAGAAGCCTTATTACAAGCAGGTTGGAAAAGAAAGGATGATGGGTCTGGGTGGGATCCAAACAGGCCCAGTACATCAGGAATTAGTAAAAAACAAAAAGAAGACACAAGGGATGTAGAAAGTAAATCTGGGGAAGAAGTGGATGAAGCCAAAAAACAGAAAGATGTAATATCAGCGGCAGATAAAATAAAAGAGATAATTTTTGATGGACTTGATAGCAATAATGAAGAATCATCTATGGAGCTTGAGCAGAAAACAATATTAACAGATAAAGAAATGCTAGGAGGAAGAAGAAGGTCAGAAGGAGAAACCTTGGGGTGGGAATACTAAAGAAAGACTATTTCCTAAAGATATAAAACCACAGCAAGCTAAAAGAAGAAACGCGGTACGCCTGAGATTTAGAAGGCCCTCTGAGGATGTGCCCAACAGAATGTTTATTGGGAAAGAACTCTTAATGAATAAAATGAAGTTTTATCCATATGAAATATATGCCCTTATTCATGTACCAGGAAGTACAGAATTTGACATAAGTTTTAAACATGGAGGAGGGTTGGACCACTTTTGGAAATTATATCAGCAAATGAAATATACAGACTTATGGAAAGATTTCTCAGTTATTCACTTATCAAAACCTACTTTTAAGATAGTGGCTGTGTTATTTTGAAACGAAGGTGTCAATGTGGTCTACATTAATTTCTGGATCAAGCAGAGGGGTGTAATGCATGGGCCGCCGGAACCGATATCGGATGAAAATGGTCTGTGGACAGGTGGATGGAAATATAAACTAACACTTAAACAAGTAGATGGGGAAATTCAACATTTGCCAAATTGTTTTTTTCTAGGCCAAGATAGAGGCATTGCTGTTTATGCAGGCCAAGTGCGGCCTGCTACAAATGTGGAGAGTGAGGTCACTTAAGTAATGTCTGTGGTAAAGTCAAGTGTGGCCTATATGGGGGTGTTGGGCATTCTGAGGCATAATGCACAAACCAAGTTAAATGTAATTTGTGTGAAGAGGAAGGGCACACCTTTGCAAAATGTCCCTGGGCTTCTCATAACAGCCCAGAAAACTGGAGAAAAAGCAGAGCAAGATGTCTACCTGGCTGTGGCACAGAAAGAGAAACAAGATAAGGTAATAAGGGAAGCCATTATCAGAGAGGACATGGAAAAAGGAATAAAGGTACAACCTCGGACTAAAGGGTTGGTAATACCAGAGCAAAAAGAATCAAAAGAAAAAACAGGGACCTTTAAAATGGAAAAAGAAACTGGATTTACTATGGTTACAAGATCTAAAAACAAAAAGAAGAGTACAGCAAAACAAATAATTTCATTGGAAAAAGATCATGAAGGTGTAGAGTTAACAAATAAATACACCTTATTATAAGACAAGGAATGGTCCACTATGGAGGAGGGCTCTGATTGGTCCAACACAGATCTTTCTGAAGGTGCAGGAGAGGAAGATGGAGACACAACAGACACGCAGGTGTCAAAGAAAAGGAAAAAATCTAAAGAGGCAGGGTAAAAGTGAGGGGAAAACAAAATGGGAAGTTTAAAATGCCTCGCTCATAATACAAATAGTATTAAAAATAGAAGGAAGAGGCTGGTAACTTTTAAAATACTATATGACTTGAAAAGTGACTTATATGTATTCCAAGACACAAGGTTACACACTATAGATGAAATTCAACAAACTCAGAAAGACTGGACATGGGGACCATCCTTATGGTCCTTTGGGATAGATAGGTGTACAGGGTGGGGTAGCTTTCTCTCCTCATGATGTTCAAATTTTAAAAGTAATAGATTTGGTACCTGGAAGAGCTATGATTATTGATGTTATCTTAAAAAAAGAATTCTGTGAGAATTATTGTAATTTATAATCCACAAAGGAAAAAAGAAAGGAATATGCTAATAGATTAAATAGAGGCTTATTTGCATACTTCAGAACTTGTGGTTGGGGGGGACTTTAACTGTGGGTTATCTAGAGCAGATTGGGGGAGGGCAACATCACAAAATTTGTGTGATACGACTCACTTGAAAAGAATGTTAGATAAAGCTGGGATGGAGGATGGATATAAGTTAAAAGGGAAAAAAGATAACACACATATTTCAAGGGTTCACGTTCTACTTGTATAGATTTCTGGATGGTAAAAAAAAAAGTGGAGGTAGTTGATATTAGGAGTATACCGATTGAGACATTAGATCATATGGCAGTAGAAGTTGAAATTAACTTGGGGACTAGGATGAGAATAGGAAAAGGCTATTGGAGGATGAATACAGCTAAGCTACAAGAAGATACTTGTATAGAAAAGATTAAAATAATGCTGGAAGATAAGTTAACAGTTATGGAATTATGATAGTGGAACAGAATTGTGGGAAGATACTAAAAATGAAATCAAATAATATATGATAGAAGAATGACAGAAAGTAGAGGCAATGAATTATGGGAAGTATTTAAAATTAAGGGCTAGACTATATAAACTTATGACAAGGCAGGTTAAAGATAAGGTGGATGAATCTAAACAAATCGAAGAAATTAAGGTTAAAATGAAAGAATACCAATTTAATAGGGTCATGTTTTTAATTATGGAACAAAAAAGTGGTACCCAGGTACCAAAATATCATACAAATCCTTATGACAGTAGTAAAGAAAGAATAGAAAATTGAGTTATGTACAAATTACAGGATGGAAAAGGGAGGATACATACAGATATAAATGTACAGTACAAGAGTTTTTGAAGGAGAAATACCAGCAACAAAGAAGTAGGAAAAGTGATGATTTTTCCTGACAATTGAGATGCCAGAGTTGGAGGAAGATGAGGTGATAAAGGGAGAAATTAATGAAGAAGAAGTGAAGGAGGCAATAAAATCTTTATTAAATAACACGGCACCTGGGATGGATGGGATTCCGAATATGTTCTATAAAATTTTGGAAAAACAAATAGCTCCCATTTTAACAAGAGTATACAATGGTATAATGAATGGAGACAATTTGGCAGAAAGCATGAAAAAAGGAATAACAATGTTTTTTGCATAAAAAAGGAGAAAAAACACAACTTAAAAATTGGAGGCCCATTTGCTTATTGACTTCAGATTGCAAACTTTTAGCCAAGGTAATAAATAATAGGTTAAGGACTTTTTCAGAGAAATCGATAATGCAGTCTCAAACGTGTGCTATTCCTGGATGGAGCATACAACAAAATGTTATTTATATTAGAGAAGTCATAAATAAAGGACAGGAGGATTCTTTGCAAGGGTATTTGTATGCCTTGGATCAAGAAACATCATTTGATGTTGTAAAGCATCAGTATGTATGGGATACCTTAGAAAAGTTTAAAATTCCAACAGAATTAATTAGTTTAATAAAAGCAATATATAAGGAAGTGCAAATTTGTCCTATGGTTAATGGGCATCTAGGGACTTCAATGTATATAAGGAATGGGGTTCGGCAAGGGTGTCCATTAAGTCCCCTACTATATGTATTTTGTCTAGACCCACTTCTGAGGAGAACAGAGGTGGAGAAAGAGATTAAAAGTATTGTATGGCAAAATAGGGAACTGAATAAAACAATTGCTTATGCAGTTGATTGCTTAGTTTTAGTGAAAGATCAGAGTTCAGGGGATAAGTTAATAGAGTAAGTAAAGAAGTATAGCCAATATACAGGGATTAAGATAAATAAAGGGAAAAGTAGAATTTATCCATTGGGGGAAGTGGAGAAAAAGGAAAGAGGAGATTTGGAGATAGCAGAAGGAAGCATTAAGGTGCTGGGAATAAGATTTGGAGGGGATGATGCAATACAACAAAACTGGGAAGAAAAGTATCAAATAGCCCAAATAAAAGTACATAAATGGAAACAATGGAGTATGACATGGGAGAAAAGAATTTACTTATTAAAAATGTTTATTGTCCCAATATTTTTATTTTTAGCATACATTTTTCTAGTACCATTTCAAATGCAATCCAAAATTCATGGTCTTTTTTTTCAGTTATTGTGGGGTAGCAAGTTAAATCCTATTAAAAGGAGGATAACGTATAGAACTGTAAAAGATGGGGGTTTAAACATGATAAATCCAATTGTTTTTTATATTAATATTTTTGTGTTTTCAAATATTGTACCATTAGTAAAAAGTGAAAAGAAAGCTTGGTCTTGGTTAACACAGCAATGGAGCGTACCTTTCATTAAAGTATTGGAAGAAAGGAATATAGTAGGAGGCAAAGTGTATATATATATATATATATATATATATATATATATATATATATGAAATTGGACGGAAGTATTTAACCCATTGGGGGGTAACAGTGGATGCTCTAATTAGGGGTAACAGAAACAGATGTATAAAGAAATTATGGAGTGGAATTTCTGGGAAAAACAAGTTTTTAGGTAGAACGAGGAATAAAAGAGCAGGAAATTTTAGCTGTTACATTAGAAAAAACAATTCTGGGAAAAATGAAAGATGTAGTATGGATGTGTTGTCCTGGGAAGTTAAACGTCAGAGGTAACCATAAACATAAAAGAATGGAGGCAAGAATATGTAGAAAAAGAGATTGTGGGACAAAAGAGGAAAGCATGTAGCATTTATTTTTTAATTGTGATTTTATTAAACCTTTTTGGGGTATGGTAACCAGTTATTGGGGGATGCAAGCTTTTAAAAATATGACATACGAGATGTTGATCTATGGTCATTTAACAAAAGAATGGGAAAAAGTTAATAAAAATACAGTCTATGTTATTTTGGCAGTTTTGAAATGGTCTATATGGCAAAACAGATGCTCAAGATTTTTGCAGAATAAGGACTTGACTGTACAGGATTTTTTTTAAGTTTCAAGATTAAGTAGATAAAATTTTTCAAGATGAATGTAAATTATGGGGAGATGAGAAAGCAAGAGAGCTGTGGCAAAATGTTATTGGAATTGGGTAGATAATATGGATATCATAATGACTGTGATTTGTTTTTGTTTTGGAAAAAAGTGTGTTTTTGTTTTAATAAAAATTTCCCCTACTCTTTTCGATAAGTGCCATGGGATCTTTAACATCCACCTGAACTACCATCAATCCAGGCAGATGGGACCTCGGTTTGACATCATATGTACTAATTTCTTTCAGCCAGTCTAGATCATTGCATTTTTTCCCCTATGCTTGCTATGTTCTGGCTTATGATTTTTATTTCCCTCCTTCATTTGTCAGTCTAGTATTACTGATTACACTGAACTTTAAGAGTCCAGCATAGAATCATCTTTCATAGATGTTTCGCTATCTGAGTATTCCACTTCTGAAAGAATTACACTGTTATAAATCTTAGGCCCCTTCTGTTTTCTGCCTCTTACTTCTTTGTGATTTCCTTATAGCATGAATTCATCATCCACTGCTAATGAATGCAGAGTTTATGTAGTTTTAGCATATTCCATAATGCATGTTTGATCCTTTGGCAGTGCTTGTGTTATATTTGCCATCCTAGATGTTTTCTTATTTGTCTTGATCTTACTATTTCCTTGCCCACTCTGATCTTTATTAAACGTTACTGCTTTAACCGACATTTTTTTTTAAAGTAACAGTGGTGGTGTCTAATGTGACACCCATAGGGATAAAATCTGAATATGCCTTTAGTAGCTCCATTCTAATACCTAGATTACATAGTTAATGCTGATGACATCTGCATGCTCCTCACTCTTATATCTGTAAGCTGTAACTCAATCATGCCATCTAAACTTATTTTCAATTGCTCTTTTGCATAAATTATATGCAATTACTTTCAACGTTTCTGGTATTTCATTCCTCAGTTTTGGGACTCCATTAAAGAATAACATGGGCAGTCTGGCACCATTGTTAATTTCCCTTTTTTTTCATTTAGTTGTTTTAACCAGGCATAGCACACTAAGCTGAAAGCCTTTTTACAGGAGCGACCTGGGAGCACAAGAAGGTTAAGTGACTTGCTCAGGGTCACACAGTATGCAAGTGGAAGTTGTGGGATTCAAACCCAGGTCTGGCCTGCTGGATGTCACCAAATTTGCAGCTCAGAGCCTTAGACCACTGCGCTATACTGCCTCCTCCTTTTTTTCTACTCCTGTTCTTCAGAGGAGGTTTCTAAATCTTCTGCCCATTATCTTAATTTATTTTGTTTCAGTTGTACCTTTCTTTTGTTAATTTTGGTCTTCTGATTCTGATTTTTGTTGCTGTTGTTGTTTAGTCATTAAAGTAACCTATTCTTCCCCAGTATTCCCAGTGTTTTGATGGATGGTCATTTTTGGTTGTTGTTTCTGAATTTTTCCAGCAGCCTGGTGATTATTATTTCTCTTAGTAATTATGCAAGTTGCATTTTGCTTGTATTCTTTCCCATTCAACTCATGAACTAAATCTGCAATTTCCCATATCTCCTTTGTTGCTATTAGATTAGTTGCTTCTTGGATAATGGCTTGATTATTTTTATTATTACCTTGCTTAGCTATTTACAGCTTCAGGACTTTCCACCTCAACATTCCAACTCATTGGTTAACTCATCTGCTGTTTACCAACTCCTCCTGTGGTTAACAACTCCCCCTGTGGTTGATTAACCTCAACTAACAAGGTAAGCAGTCAAACCATTTGCCCCATATACTGTAGTTATTATTTTGCTTCAATTCACTTTTGATTTTGTGTAGTGTCATATGCAGCAGTTTGACTTCTACATCACAGCTGTACATCTTCTTATCTATTCCTGTTGTGCTGTGTGAAGTTTCTTCTGAATTTATTTCCATCTTAGTATAATGCCAAAAATGTACCAAGTGTACAGATGGTATCCTGTGATGTGGACTAGCAGCAAGTGGATTCCTACCAAAAGAGTGACCCACTTGCAGCACAGGAGTGACATGGTGAGGGAGTGAGGAACGAAACCAGATGGGGGAGGTTTGTGCATATAGTGACAGGATGTCACTATATGTACTGTATACATGTGTGGGGGGGAGTGAGCATAACAGAATGGAGGGAGAGTTGGCCTGGCAAAGTTGGAGTGGGGCTGCCAAGCTGGCCCCATAGTGTGGTGAGTGGGTGGCAGCCTAAAGTTGCGAGGGTTTGGGTCCGGGCATGCCTATATTTTTGTGCGTATGGCCTGAAATTTTATTTTTCCAGAATTTTCACCCTCCTGACATGCACCTCCCTGGAGCTAGGAATCCTTTAGTAGTGGGGTGCAGGGGCACAGCCCCCCACATGAACATTTAAAATCTAAGTCCCTGGCACCATTTTTCTGTGCGCTGGGGGGCAATCGCCTTTATGATGTAGAACTATACAGATCCTGTAGAACTAAACACTATTATGTCACAATTTTATTAGAAACTATATACATCCACCACCTCTCCATCCTCCCAACAGCTTACAGATTTCCTTGACTCAGTCAACTTGCCCAAGTTATCAACTGCCCAAAGGGTGCAGTTGTACCAATCAATAACCACCACCAAAATAGAGACTGCGATCAGAGGACTTAAAACAAAAAGATCCCTAGATAATGATGGCCTTCCTATCAACCTCTATCACCTGATTCTCCCTCAGGTAAGCCTGATTCTAAAAGGCCTTTTTACAGAGCTCACTGGTACCAGAACATTCCCTCTGTCAATGTCCATTGCAACTGTAACAGTGCTACCAAAGCCGGGAAAAGACCCTATGTACCCATCCAGTTATAGACCTATCTCCTTAATCATGGCCGAAGGGAAGATATATGCAACAGTTCTGACAACAAGACTAGAGTCTCTTCTCCCTCTCTTGATACATCCATCCCAGTCAGGTTTTGTTCAGGGAAGACTGAGCTCGGACCACATCAGAACCCTAATTAACCTGATGCACCTAGCTTCATAGTCCCTAAATCCCACAGACACAGTCATGGTAGATTTTGAAAAGGCCTTTGACACTGTAGAGTGGAAGTATCTATATGCAGTTCTTACCCATTTTGGAATAGGCCCCTATTTCCTATCAACACTGCAGTTACTGTATTCAGGCCATCAAGCTCAAATTTTAACAAATTCAAATCTCTTCCCAACCTTCCCACTTACCAGAGGTACCAGACAGGGATGTCCCTTATCCCCCCTTCTCTTCATGTTAGCAATTGAACCCCTGGCAGCTATGATTCAGCAAGATCCAAATATAAAAGGGATTGCAGTAAAGCATCTGGAATACAAGACCCTACTTTACGCTGATGACCTACTGGTGCTGATGGACCAGGCAGTCAAATCCCTACCCTCACTACTATCTATCTATCCTAGATAAATTCTCCTGTCTTTCTGGCCTAAAAATCAACCAAACCAAGCCTGAAGTCCTACTGCTTAATAATACTGTCACTCCCCAACAGTTTTCATCCTTCCCCCTTCACTGGGCCTCTACATCCATAACCTATTTAGGCATAAAAATAACCCTCAAGTTACATATCTTTTGTGACTTAAATTTCAACTCACTAATACCCAAACTTCACCTGGAACTGGACCACTGGAAAGCGTTTCAACTGTCCTTGGTGGGTAAAGTAGAAGCTATAAAATGATAACAGCCCCAAAGGTCTTTCATCTATTGTCCCACTCACACTGTCATATACCTAATAAATGGTTTGATAAGCTGGATTCATTAATAGGTAATTTTATACAAGAGGGCCATTAACCCAGATACAGTAGAAATAAGCTTAGGGCTAGTTGGAAAGTGGGGGGATGGAATCTACCTTGGTTCAAAGGATACTACTGGGCATTTAGGAATGCACACATCCTGCAATGGTTCCCAACTGAAGATAAACTCCCTACACTATGGACACAAATAGAAACAGTCAAATGTGGCCTAGTCAGCCCTGCATCTTATCTTTTAAATAAAAAACTCTCCCACCCACACTTGCCGCGACTGATCAAAGTATCACTAAAGATCTGGGCAGACACCAGTACAAATTTAAAGAATAACACATTGCATATTCCGGCCTTCCCCCTGTGGCTTAACAAAAGTATCTGTGTAGAAGGGAAAACATCACACTGCCAGGAATGGGAACAAAAGGGAATACACACAGTCAAGGATGTATTGATACCAGGGACCATGACTATGAACTCATTCCAGGCCTTACAATCCTGGTATAACATACCAAACTCTGAGTTCTGGAAATTCCTACAACTTTAGAGTTCTTTGACACATATCCTCAAAACCATGAACAAGCAAGAGGCTCAGGCCATGATTTCACCTATAGGGAATTGGATTAAGGCCAAACAAGGAAGAGTAGGCATGATATATGGGGAAATTAGGGATGTTATCTCCGACCAAACAAATTCAGCCAGAGATTACTGGGCAGCACTTTTAAATACCTCAATTATAGACCAGCAATGGTCTCAATGTTGGTGACATGCCCATGAATCTGCTAAGGATCCAAAAGCCACCTTATACAAAACAAAATCATCCACTGCTGGTATTGCACCCCTGAAGTATTATACAAAGCCAAACTGGTACCTTCACATCAGTGCTGGCGCTGTTACATGCCACATGGTGACCTTTATCATAGCCTTTGGAGTTGCCCACTTTTATAAGATTACTGGAGGCAAGTGACAAAGTTCCTCCAACAAATTCTACAAAGCACTACAGTCACACCCCCGGGTTGCTCCTGATAGGTATAGATGAAGACCACTATAAATACCCTAAAAGAAAGAGATCTCTCCTGATACAGGCCAGTATCATAGCCAAACGGCTACTATTACAAAGGTGGTGTACCTCAGAGATACCAACTATGGTAGAATGCATGGCTAGTCTATCTTAACTTGTCACATTTGACAGACTTTCCCACCTTACCAACAATACTTTGCATATTCACTTCCTCACCTGGAACCCCATGTACAGTATAGATATTTACAGCAATAACTCATCCAGAGGGTCAAATCCTCCACCAAGACAAGGCATAGGTTAAGCTTCTTATTAGTGGACCTCTCAGTCTCCCAAAAGCAGCTATCAATGTGGAGAGGGTAAAGTGGCATATAATCCTGCAACAGCTCAAAAAATTCACTATCATGTAATTAGAGCCAAATGTTTAAGTTTAAGTTTTGTGGTTCACCCAACTAATTGAAGGATCCTGGCTTGCGGGGCCTATAAAATAACTGTCTACAATCTGTCATTCATGTAAAGCTTCATGGTATATAGCCGTGAAATAACCATTTCATCACTATGCAGTAGGAAGCAGAGACAGAGTGTATGATAGCTATTTAGGTACTAGCAGAAAATACAGAAATATTTTTAAAGTCTCTCATTTCTCAATACCAATCAATTGATGCATTGCTTGTACTAACCATTACCAATGACATAGCATGTAATACAAAATTGTCAAGCTTAGAAGACTGCTGCAGCCATCCTTCTAATTAGGACACTTTAACTGTACACCTTGATGTAATTCAAGTACTTACAGCTCATGCAAGTCATATCTTATGTAAAATGTACTGGGTGGATTTTTGATTTTCATGTATGTATCTTGTGTTTTGAAAATACAATAAAATTTTGAACTTAAAAAATTGCCAAAAATGAGGGATATCGAAGGGGAGGAATAGGTTGAAGAATTATGGCTGACTCTTGCCACATATGGGGAGATGAAATGAATGACATTTTGTAAGAAACATAATTTCTTATGCATCTCCAGATCACCCTCAGTTGTTGGCCTAATTTGTTGAATGTCTACATTTTTCTGACTTTGGAAGTCTCCACTGTTCCTGATCACCATCATTTATTTCCTCCATAACCTGTAACTCTCCTTTGTCCCCTAGATTGATGTCATCCTTTAATAGTAACCCCTCTTGTTGGATTCTTCCATGCTTAATTATTTGTACCACTTCACTTTCAAGTTACCTAATCTCGACCAGCAAGGGATGATCCAGGTCTGTCAGCAAGGATCTATCTGACCTTGTTGCTGAAGAGGAGATCAGTGCTTCTTTTAGGCAAACACATTTATTGCCATCAACCAGTTCAGTTTGGTCTCCAGGGTTACAAAATACATTTTTTTTTCTGATTAATTGTCCTTTTTTTATTTCCAAGGTGACCCACCCTTTTTTAATGGCATATTCTTTGGTGCCTGCAGTTACTCAAAGGGAGATACTGTATGTACTGTAAAGAGTAGGAATCAATAATATAGCCAGTTATTTCCACACTCAGTGCTTATATAAGAATGTAGAAGGTAGGTATATCTCAATACTAGTATACTACCCTGCATTAAAATATTATCAAAGCTTGATTGCAAGAATCCACCGACAATTAAAATATGAAAACTATAAAGTTTTATAGCTAAAGTCCAGAGATATACTTCAGTAAGATTCCAGCTGCTCTGTTTCATCATAACCACTATTTATGTCAGAGTTACTATTAGTATGTATATAGAAAAAATAGTATTTCAAATTTTATAGTTCCAGTTTTTGAGTTGTATATTTCTCACGCAGCCACAATATGACATCTACTTCTAGCATCCGTAGGAACAGTCCCACCTCCAGGTTGCTTAAGCCCAATGATTTTATCAGTCTGAATTAGTCTGTAGTTTTTTGGTTTGCTGCTTTTTGCTTTCAGGAGCAGACATTCATTCTTCTCCATGCCACACAAGTAGAAACCTGGGGCTGGATTCACAAAGGAAGCCAGAATTTCTGCAGCTGCAGTAAAAATGCCTGCAGCACTGCAGAAATGCAGTTGCATAGTATACAGAAAGAAATCCGGTGCAGCTGCTGATTTCTGCAAAAAGTGCTGGTGCCTCAGATGCAGTAACTTAGCAGCTGCGGAAATTGCACAAGTGCTGCACAGCCGCAACTGTGGATCCACAGCTGAAGGAATGGCTGACGAGCAACAACAATAGTGACCCCAATTATCTGGAGCAACAGCCTAACACAGTATGTCATAGCTTGTAGCTATAAGCACACACACAGAGATCAGCAACCAGTTCCCCAACTGGGACCACTGCAGCACCACAAGTACCAGCACTTCCATGGCACCACTGTGGCCAACGGTCACGGTTGGTCGACCCTCCCTGGGGTGTTCCTGTTGCCTGTAGGGGTAGCACTCACTGCAGGTTGGTCATGCTCTACTGCCTGTGGGGCTCCGTCATGGGCTGCACTAGGTCTGGTGGTTGTTGCCTGTTGCCATATCATGGCAATGTGTGCTATTCTTGCTGTAACATCAGCCACTGCTTTACCCACTGGGGTGCTATTACCTGTGCCTCATGTCCACCATAAATGATTTCAATTTTTGGGGCACTACTGCAGTTTGCTGAGGGAGAGTTACACCTTACTCCAATGTGTGTAACATTTTTTCTACAACTGCGGAAAAAGAACTGACTGAGAATAGCCTTTGAAGGTCTGTGCCTTACTAATCTATCACCTTTTCTTCTCAGAGATTTCCACAGCTGCACTTTTTTCCACAGTCCGAAGTGGGGTTTTTTTTCACAGCTGTGGAGGTTTTTGTGAATAGCACTCAGAGCAATCTCCCCTTTTTTCCATAGCTACGGCAGTTTGGGGGACTTAGGGAAGGTTTTTCCCCTCAGAAAGCTTTGTGAATCCAGCCCCTGCTCTTTAAATCTCCGTGATCTGTTTTTCCTGGAGCTCTGAGAGTAGTAGGTGTGAAGTGAGGCACAGTACACTACCTGGCAGCTGACATAGTCAGCTCTATTCCTCCTTATACTACAGTATACCTCATCAGCAATGTGTTCATGATTTTGCTGTCCCTGTCACTATGCAGAAAACTCATGCCTGACCACATGCACTGTCCAGACATTTGACACTATAGCTTCAGATGCAACATCTGTTCCTTCTGATAAAGCATGTGCACAGCCTCACAGCCATGTGAACACTCTTGTAATAGGTGTTAATCCATTGCGTTTCCTGGTCAGAAACAAAGCAATGCATTTCCTTTTGTTCTCACAGAGCTACATTCCCAAGCTTTCCAAACTTTCTAAACTCCTTTTCCCAGGGTTGCAAATTATTTCAAGTCCCAAATAAGCCCCCACTTTGCTACACCCAATTACAGTTAGTTCACTGACCAACATGACTGTACCTAATATGCAGAGGGTATGGAAAGGAGTATTTTCTTGTCTAGGGGTTTTACGATATTAAAGATTGCCTTGATCCTCTTAAAACAGTCACTGTTTTCTGACTAGCTCATCTTTCTCCTTTTCCTAAAAGCTCCTGTATTGGGACACTATGATTCTATTGAAATAACCATTCAAACAGAGAGTTCTAGTCCATGACTGCCTTTCTGAGGAGTGGCAGCTGCAGAATAGTGCTGCTAGCTGCACAATCAAGCAAACTTGATAGACCAAATGGCCTTTTTCTGCTGGCACATTTCATATGTTTGTATTTGGTATGTGGGGCACAGCAGTTAATTCATCTGGTTATAAAGATCTCAATCACTTCAACTTCTGCACAATTAATTATGGTAACTCCTCCCAGTATTTCTTGTCCCAGCATCACAGCTGTAGCCTGACCTGCATCATTGTCCTATGCTTTCCCAGACCCTGTTTCCTGAAATTTACCAAGCCTGTTTTGTAAAACCTTTCTGGTTGTACTGTAACTACATGTAGCACTAGGAATCTCAGTTCCCCAATTTGAAATCATTTTGTATGGGCAATCACCAAGCAGTTCTATACCCTTAGGATTCCTTTTCCACTGTTTTTTTCCCTTTTACCCACAGTGAGCTGTATTACACCGGTGCAAAATTACACTTACAAGCCAACAAGGTGTCCAGATGTTCAGAGTGAATGCTTTTCCTTTGACCATGTACCTACTTCCCTAACTATGCCCTGGTTACAAGAAACTCCCATTCCACCTTCATCCTGAAAGGGCCCACAGCAGCCAAAGCTCTGGTTTTGCTACGGTACTGTGTACCACCCCTTCCCTATGGACTGCCTCTTGTGCAGCCACAAGTGCACAGCCTTATATATTGGGGACCCTCCCTACAGTCTCAGAGACACTCTCCTACTTGTACCTTGGAGACTATCTTTGTATGTGACCCAGCATGCAGCTCCAGTCCTTGTTCACTTCCATTGTTCACTGCGTTTGTATTACCTGACTATGTTCTTACCAATATTGCTCCCCATCCAAATATCCTCAATCCATCTTTACTGGTATCTTCTTTAGGCTCACATGTCATAAGGTGGCATTCTTAGAGAGCATACTGTAGCCACTGGAATTTCCTTATCCTCCCCTGGATCATTCTATGTTTCCCACTTTAGTGTCATGAGTTTGACTCCAGTAACTGAGCCTCAGGATGAGAAGTATCAGAGTGACCATGCCAGGTGTCCAGAAATACTGCACAAACAGCGCTGCATAAACAGAATGTCCAGGCCTTGTGCCATCCCTGTGCCTTGAAGGTTAAAGGGCACTCCAATATTCAGGCAAGAGCCCACATCTGTAACTGCACTCCCCTGCCCATGTACTGGGTCAACCTCCTGATGAACCACAATTTGGGCAAATCCCTCTTGAGCATACCATTACACCTTACTGTATCCAGTTCCAAGGCTGGCATTCTTGTGGAGTATCTCCCAGCTAGCACCCTTGCAATGGGCACTGCACTAGTCCCTCAATTACTTCAATTTTTTTTTATATTGATTGACTACAAGGATTTACAAATACATAAATACATAAAAACATAAAAATCATACATTTTAAATTTGACATACTTTTTAATTTGCCAGAGATTTTCCAAATAACACTGTTTAGGTGTACAATAATTCCAAAATGTTCAGGTTTTTAGGATACTATAAAGCCCTTAATAAATACTCCTTTACCTTGTCTAAGTTTCAAATTCCTCTGTAAATTCCTCTTATACTCTGTTTCACTTTTATATTCCATTCCAATTAAACCGATGAGATTGCAGTAGTAGGCTTGTAAGCCTTGCCATGAGTTTACTTATAGGTCTTTTCAATTACTATTCTCTTCTTACAAACTTCTTTATAAATGTAATGTTGCAAAAAATCCACAGTTTTTTTTTAATATATCTGAATTCTCTGAACTAAAAAGATGCAGACCCTAAAGTCCCACGCTGAGCACATTGCCACCTCATAGACCCTAAACAGCTAGGAGGACTTAAGCTTCTCAACTTTTATTTTTACTATCTAGCCAGCCATGCCTCAAAATATACAAAATGGTCTGCTCCGCCTGAACCAGGCATAGTAACCGGATACATCCCCATATGGATACACATAGAAAGGCACCTTATCTTGAAGAGGAGCCAAAAAGTTTCATTGGGAGTTTGGGAGTCATGTTTTTTGCCTGTTAGATCAGGGATCCCACAGGGCTCCATCCTAGGGCCATTGCTGTTCAACATATACGTAAATGGCCTGTCTTTTCTGAATCCTGAAATAAAGTACCATCTTTATGCTGATGATACTATTATTTGCACATCACATGAATCTATTAAGGTGTTACAAAATAGGCTCCAGTTAGCCTTTGATGATCTACACAGCTTTTTAAGTGATAGCAGGTGGGCTCTGAATGTGAGGAAAACACAGACTATGTTGATACATCGAAAAAGTGATAGGTTGGAGAGCATGGCCCTGGGATTGGTTGCCCATAGGGAGCCCCAATCCAACAGACACACATGTATAAATATTTGGGTCTTTGGATTGACAGCTCACTATGTTGGAACATACATATTGGTAATTTGACAAAAAGTGTAAATAAAAGAATGGGGCTCTTTATAGAGTTAGATCATTAATGAGCATGGAAGTAAGAAAAAAAGTAGTAATTACGATGATTATCCCCATGATCGATTATGGGGACATATTTTACTCATGTGGGAGAAAACAGGACTTAAAGAAGTTGGAAGCAAGTTATAACAGTTTAGCCAGGTTTGTTTTAGGGGCTCCCAGATTAACCCATAGATGTTTGCTTTATGACCAGTTAAGGTGGCCAATGTTCTATGAGCATAACCACAAACATTTATTAGCCTTTGTCTATAAAGGACTGCAGGGGAAGTACCCTGTGTATGTTGTAGAAAATTTGATTTATAGTGACAAATTGGCCTCTCTGAGTAATTGTCAAGTGCCTAGTTTGGAGTTGCCTAGATGTAATTTGAACATAGGACGACAATCTATATATTATAGAGGGGTGATGAGTTGGAATGCGATTCCTGAGACCTTGTTCCTACCTAATGTAAAAAATTATTGGCCTTTGATACAATGCTGGTACCAAATCAGCTCACGACAAAAAAGGCAATGTTGTATAGACATATAAAGGATATATGCTTATTTATAGCATGATATTATTAATTTAGAGTATATTGTATTGTAGGTATGTTTAAACTTTTTATTTTATTATATTTTAATTTTATTTTTTATTTTAATATTTAGGTAGGCTTAAACTAGAACTGTTAATGATTGTATTGATGGTATTGATGATGTGTTAAGTTGTATTTTCTGTAATTTTTTTTTGTTCTTGTATTTCCTCTCTTTTATTAGTCAAATGTTATTTAGTGGTCTCCATGTTATTGTAACATTTCCCTTTTGTATATTGTAATTTTTACTGAATGGGACCTTGTTGAAAATGAGTTATGCTTAATCGAGTTTATCCTTCATTCATTTGTAATGAATAAAATCATTTTACTACTACTACTTATCTTAACTGCTGGGCTCTCACCATTAAGCCTTCTCTTTGTGTCCCCTAAGAAAGTACCACTGAGTCTCAAGAAGACAGTGGTATATACATCAATTAAAATGCATTCCCAATTGTGTAAAACCCTACATTATAACAATACCCTTGATGTCTTGCAACCTACAATATATGCTACAATCCCAATTTCAACCTGGCTGGGAAGACCATTTCTTCTCATTGGCTTCCAGGGCTCTGTGATAAACGAGTCTCAGACTTCTTGAGGAATGGATGTTTGCTCAACTGTCAGGCCTTACTGGAATGTCTACAATTGCCCAACATGCAGGTCTTTAAAGTTTATCAACTTAGACATATGTTAATAAAGTGGTTTGGAACCAGGAAGTGGGACATCAATAATGAATGTCTTCTTTCTCTTCTTCAATCATTTTCCTGGCAGCCTCATGCAGTCTCAAAGTTAATATCCTTTTTTTACAGCATCACCCCAAATCACAGGAGGCTCTCCCTATTGGGAGAGTGTCTTGCCTGCTTTTTCCATGACCTGGAAATGTATATGGTGGGATGTATATCAATATTTATCTAAAGATAGATTACACCTTACCCAGTTCTATATCCTACATAATATCTGTTATACACCAAAATCTTTGCACACCATGGGCAAGCTTCCTACTTCAGTGTGCTGTAGGTGTCAAAATGCAGAAGGAACTCTGATACATATTATGTGGGAATTTCCCAAGGTAAGACCCATATGGGAAATGCTCCAAAACAAGGTAGACCCTTTGCTGGGCTTAACTGACTATTTTGTTCCTGAAATTTGTGTGTTGGGCAATGTTTCCTTGATTTCTGCTAAAGAAAGGAGATTTTATATGTCTATGATATCTCTGATGGTGAAGAAGCTAGTTTTGCATCATTGGTTAGACCAGGATATCATCTCTTTTACAGAGTGGTTTAATGATGTTCTTTACAATGTACAAATAAATAAAATTATGGCTAGCATGAAAGGCCACATGGCTGTCTATACAACAAAATGGGATAAACTGGAGACTCTAGTCTTGGTACATTCCTCTGTTTAGTTTAATGACTTTATAACTATAATACCCTGATTCTCCCATTTGGAACACAACCTAATTTCTCAAGGGAAAGCTGTTACTGTTTTTTTTTTATATTTGTTGGTGCGGGTGGTAGGTAAGGGCGATGGGGTGAGGGGGTTAGGTACGAGAGGGAAGGGGTTTAAGAGGGTGTAATCCTGCATTCAGTATTTGTATTGATTGTTTTATGTTTGTTTTTCTACACTGTGAAAATTAATAAAGAATTTTAAATGTAAAAAAAAAAAGATGCAGAACCATTTGGTTAGGAGGGAAGCCAAGATCCCCCCCCCAAAAAAAAACATCATTGAGCCACTCCTGTTTTCTTACTGAATAAAGAGGACATAGTAGTAAAATATTTTTCAAATCATCCTCATTATTTGTATTGCATTTACAAAACAAACTGTCATATCCTGGTCTTTTCTGAGAGACATTTGCATAATTAGAATTGTAAAGTTCCATCCGAATTCTTGTGAAAAGCCACCTTTGAGAGGGATTGCATAACATTCTTAGATACGGTTCTAACTGGTGTTTTGTTTTTAACTGTTTGTACTATTTAAAATACTTAAGCTTATTTAAACATTCTAAATCCTTAACTGTAGCTGTGTCCCTTAATCTTTTTTTAATGTGTTATACTATGTCTACCTTGGGCCTTAAATAAATGTAAGTTTCTACCTTCCTTTCTATATCTTGGTCCATACTTTCACTTACGTGTATCCTATTAGATCTAGTTTGCTTTCTATGATGACATTGAAAATTAGATGAATTGTTATGTGATTCAGTCAAATTTATGATAGATCCTTCCATAGTTTTTTTTTTTATCTGCTTTAGATGTACCAAGCATCTTGTCATTAGTAGTTTGGTCTTTAAATTTTTGCTTTCCCTTTTTTATTTTTATGATTTTTGCTTTCTTTATGTCCTTTCTGCCCTTTTCTAGGTTTCCCTGTCCCAATACTTCCTCTCCATGATCTTTACTAAATGAGATTGGCAAAGAAACTTGTATTGCCTTGTTTGCTTGTTCATGTATTAAATCAGCCTCCTTTAGATAGGTAGAATTCAATGAATTTCCTTCCTTCTTTGCTCTCATACTTTCTAACAGAGCTTGATTATAAAACATATCCACCCTTAAATTAGCCAAGTCCTCCTTAATTGCCCACATATTTCCAAGATGACCACATTTGCATAATAGGGTTTTTTTATGAGTTCTAAAATGTGTTTTGATAGAGAGGAAGAAGAAACAAAATTACCTTCATTGGTAAAATATTTCTTGTTATAATTTATTTTGGGAGGATTTGTTTCATTGTTATTTAATACCTTACCAGGGTCTTCTTGCCACATTGATGTTTCTCTGGAATGATCACCAGGGTTTAACTTTTTTTAGCCCTTCAATTATATGGCTAAGAGCCTCATTAACCAAGGCAAGCGTATCTGGCTTTGATATTTTCATGGATGTCTCTGATCCTTTTTTATTAGTAGGTTTTTCTATCCAGTCATTCCATATTGAATTTTTGATATTAATTTCTGACAGGCGGGTCCACAACTGGTCGTTGGCAAAATTTTTGTCAAATGACCAGACAGCAGCACTGGCAGGTCAACTGCATTTTGCAGTCTTCTGCCAGTTCCAAACAGAACAGAGTGTTTTCTTCTGGGGGCCTTGCCCTCAAACCCCCTACGTGGGGGGCTGTGTCCCCCGCACCCCCCCACTTAGGATTCTCAACTCCAAGTTGGAGCTGATTTGGGGTGGTGCAGGACCCCTGACAGACAGTGCTGAGTTCCAGCATGGACCCTACAGTGATGTGGGACTGTAGTCGCTGTAGGGTACCACACTTTCGAATGTTGCGGTCAGAGTGGTATACCCTGACAGGCCAGCCCTTGAATTTTCTGGGAAAAAATATATGTGGACAAGAGTAGGCCTGGAATCTTAGCTCTACTTTGGCTTGGTCTAGATTATCCAGAATTGAGGCAGAATAGTCATAGGGGTCATACAACTTTCAGTCATAGGATGATAGCAAAAATGTCTTCTTCCACACATTTTAGTGAGTCATTTGGGGTTCCTATTCCACCTATACTGCTTTCATTTAATATAACATTTGTGGTTGTTACCGTAAGTTCTGGCTTCCCATTTGGCTGCTTTTCTATTAAGGGCCTCTGTACTAGCTCCTAGGGAGTAGATGCTGATACCAGTGGCAGAATATATGTTGAAAGATCTATCTTAGAAGTAGTTGTATTTATGATAAATGTCATCATTTTAGTTTGTCTTTTTTTTTAAATCCGAACTTGATATGTACAGTTTTTGCTAACCTTTTCTTTTTTTCCCCTTTTTTGTTTTATGTTCTACTAGATCTTGAGGTCCATCTTTAAAAGAGCAATTTCTGCCACTTCTTGTGAAAACTATAATGATGCTGGTAAAATTGGACTACCACAGTAGTCAAAGTATGGATTACCACTTTCCTATGGTATATAACCCAGTTGAATGTCTTTCCCTGAGAGTAGAGGAACAAATATTATCTGGTAAACCTAAAAACCTAATTTTGTATGAAAACTGTTATGTATATACAATACACTCTCACAAAACACTGCCCCAGCATATAAAGTGAGTATTAAGTATGAAAATAATGCAGTCCCTATTAATTTATAAAGTCTCAGAGAAAGTCTCTGAAGCACTAATTCCTTTTTTAAAAATACCTCAGACTTTAGGATCCTCCTTGTATTATCTCTTTCCAATTCATGTTCCTGTTTTATTTCTTCTCCTGATTTAAGCTTAAATCCAGTAGATTTGGCTTCACAGAACTTAACAGAACTTGTTTTGGCCGGTTCCAAGATTATAAAACCACAAGAATATTTTCTGGGAACTTCGTGAAACAGTGGACTGTAATCCAAAATCTGCTGGAAAAAAAAATAAGAACATGCCAGAAGAACTTGAGTAGTAATGCTAAATGCTTATGCTTTAGTCTTAAAATGCTGTTAAAATAAGCTTTATTTATCTATATACCAATATATTAAATTTTAAATTAAATCAAAATGTTTCCGAAGCACTCCAAAATATCAAAATGAACTTGCTTCAATATAATTCCTCCTTTATTGCTATCAAATAGCCTTTGTACCATGTATAGCATATAAAATCATAAATAACACCTCTAACTTGGAATTTTCTCAAAATGACAATGTAAGTATTGATCAGTATTAAAAAATACTGGCTGACCAGGCCGCCTTCTCTCACTGCTTCCCTCAACTCAAGAACTCTTTCCCCTCTGAAATTTACCACTCTTCCTCTATCTGCTCACCATTCTATGCCCTTGCCAACCACTGCTCCTGCAGCTAACTCTCCAATCTTTCTACCTCAGACACTCCTATATTTCTTCTCCCAGTAGGCCCAATGCTGCTACTTTGCTAACCACATCCAACTACTGCACTTGGTCCCAACTTTTGAGCTAGCTAGCTTGCACTTACCCCTATCTCATTATGTACCACAACCCAATACCTTAGCAGGATTTCCTCATTGTAACTGTTACTCTCGACTATTAGGGTATATGTATTAATCCACACTCACCTATTTCTGTCAAACATATGCAGCTGTATTATCTAATTACATGTTTTCAAGGTATAAAGCATGACTTCCCCATTTAATTGCTACTGTACTATAAGTAAGGGTAACTTGTCATCTACATCAAACTGTTTCTGTCAAACGTTTTCAACTGTATTATAATTGTATGTATCTAAGTCAGGACCTGGACTACCCTTGTCCTCTTCCCCACTGTCCCCCCCCCCCAGGTCGCACTGGGAGATGAGCAGTTCTTGCTCAGTGTGCTTTCCTTGGTGAAACAATTTCAATAAATAAATAAATAAATATAGCCCTTTTATCACTCATACTGTGACCTTTATACCAGTTGTTTAGCAGGTGCTTTCCTGACCCGAAATATGCATTGTCTTTAACATACTTCCCAATAAACTGTAAGAGCAACAAAAATCAAGAATCAGAATCAGTTTCCTCTTGAATATTCTGAGGTTATAACTTTAATATCTTTAAGTATCCTTGAAATAAATCAAGATAGATCAAAATATGCACCAAAGGTACTTAACATACTGTTTTGTTCTGATAAGGGATTACATAGCCATCTTCAGAGCAGGCTTCTCATCTTTACGGCCGTATCTGATTTGTCTCTAGTTTTTGTTGCTTTCACTGCTTTACACTTGTACCCTTCTCAATTCTGGTTAAAATATTTATGACCCAAAGCACTAAGTAACTTTTCATTGGGAATATTTCAGAGAAGACATGGCTCATCTATGCAGTGGCATTGAAAGCAAAGGCAGGAAGAAAGCCTGCACCTGCACACTTGTACTCTAAAGCTGCTCCCTCCAGTTAATCAATTAATTAATGAGTGCTTTCTATAGTCAACAGGTTTACCTGCCCATGCTAAAGGTGACCAGTCCAATTATCATGCAAGCAATCAGACACTCAGACAATCAAATATTACTAATTGGACATGTTTTTTTTAATGTTTTATATACTCCACAGTTAATAGCATATCATTAATTAGCAGGCTAATGGCTGTTTCAGCTATGTCTATTAGTTGATAGCTAAAATGAATGGCTCCAGCAATTTAATTCAAATTCAAATTCAAAAAGTAAATTCAAAATAATTAAAGTTAGGGATGATACATAATTAAGTCACAAAACACAGTAGGAACTAGAAATGCCAGAACTTTCCAAAGAGCTGTGTTTCTGAGAATACCCTAAAGTCTTAATTCCTAAGTCAAGCGTGCTGGATTTTTCAAGCGCACCTAGCATTATCAACTCTCCAGGCAACCTCAATCAGCCCCTTCTCAAGATACCCTCCATTCTCAAATACTGCAACTACCAGCATGAGCAGTTAAACATACAGCTGACTCACAATAAACTATTGGTTGCAAACACCTAATAAATTCTCTGATAAGTTCATACACTCCAAAATAATTAAATGGATGGTGGAGATAGTGGAGGTAATGGAAAACTGGCAAAACTAAAACAAAGAAATGAATACAATGCAGTGTCAGATGAATACAACAAATACTAAATAGTAGTAAAAATAATATTTTAAAAGTCAATTCAAAGAGCTGTGCTTTTCCACTAAATTCTGCCAGGGATTCAATTTTCAAAGAAAATGAGTGCTGCCCATCCTGTTGGCTGATCTGGTATCTGAGGCTTCACTCCTCACCCCCAACTCAGCTTACTGTTCTCGAGGCTCTCCTGGGCTACTGCCACCTCAGACTCCAAGAGAAGCATGCCAAGAACAGAACACACTGTCCTTAATTAGCTGCTTTATTTGTGACTTAAGCTGTACTGGAAAGACTGTGCAATGGGTTTCACTGCTGGTAGGTAATAAAAATAAAGTAAAATAAACTCTTCAAATCACACTTTCACCAGACAGTTTTAAAGCACTGGTGGCATACATGTTGTAAACCCAGGAAACGCCTTGCACAGATCTGCTTGTGATGCTCACTCCTCCTCAGCAGCACAGCATTGTGTCACAGGAAACAGGAAGCTCTCATCTCTCAACCAGGAACCTCTGGTGTCTCAATTGTTTACCCAGGCCAGCTGCCAGTAATGGCACCTGGACCATGACAGACTCTCCCCAACACCTCAGAGCTTGCTAGCCTTTTCTCCTACTGCAGTCTGCTTCCAAAGCAAACAAACAAACAAACAAAAAAAAAGATCTTGACACAGGCCACTTGGGTTTCTTTTACAGTCCTATGTTTCTCCCATTCCTCTAACTACAAGTGGATGGTACAGAGACACCATATCATCTTAAGGGCATGACTACCAAAAATCCCTATGCCTACTGTTGAGGAGGAGAACAGCTGCACTGTTATTAGTTTCTTTTTTTATAACACAGCTTTATTCAGGACCAAATGAAAAAAAGAATCATACACTGTATTAGGTTTTACAGGAACTGTACATGTCTTGAATGACAAGGTCAAAAACAAATTGATACCTTGAATGCAGCACCATTATAACATTCTTATGACATTACAGGCATACTAAAAAGAGATAAGTTGCATCTAATCTGTGATGCTAGGTACCCATTAGGTGCTGTAACCAAGGTCACAATCTCTGAGTGCCTGGTTTTGCATTTGATAGAAACTCTGCCAAGTAAAAACAACTGTGAATAAAAAGAGAACTCTGTGTAACTCAATATTTGTGCATGTGTATTGGTCTCAAGTGTTATACTTCTGCTGTGTGCATTTGGGACAATGTCAGGGGGGTGGGGGAATACCAACAGTCATGTTACATACACACCAGCTTGTACAGCATGGGGGGAAGGGGAGTCCCACTACCTTACCAGCCACCCCATCCCCATCAATAACATAAAGCTTGCTACTTCACCTCTGTTGAAGCCTCCTGTCCAGGAGTGTCTGTGTATACCCACTGTTGCCAGGCCAACCACCTTTCATGGTGTTTATCCTCCCCCTAAGTGCAGTTTGGTTGTGATTTGTTCCATACACTGGAGTTGGCACAGTCTGCTGCACCACTCCTTCAATGTTAGAGGGTTTACTGGTAGCCAGTGAGCTGTAATTCATTTCAAAGAAGCTGTTTTGAGTATTAGTGTCACCTGTCTGGTCCCAGCTGGCATCTTGGTGACTGTGGGGAAAACCTAGGACCCAGTTTCTACAGGTTTTAGGGATGTCCTTTTGTATAATCTGGTGAACTCTATCTCTCACTTTCTCCCTGAAGTGTTTGATTTTGGGGCAATCCCAACAGATATGCATGTGGGTGACCCTCCCCCCACAATGCCTCCAGCAGTCTGCTGTGTTAGTGATCTTACAGTGTTTTGTGATTGTTGGGGTTCTAAAGTACCAGATCAGAATTCACCAAACTCTTTCCACAAGGGGGTGAGGGAGGAGATGATCTTCCATCTCCTCAACATTCTTCTGTACCAATCCTCCTCACTAATGGTACAGCCCATTTCCCAGGTGAATTAATTATGTCTAAAGAAGACCATTTAGCTGATTGTAAAAGTTTGTAAACACCGGAGCAATATTTCTGCTTCCCTCTCAGGATCACCACTGAGTAAAAGAAGAAGTCTTCCCAGGAGGTCACCTGCCTAATCAACTGGGTTATTTTATCACCTGAGGAGATAAAGTGTCAGACCTGAAGAAATCTGGAAAAATCATTATGGTCTAAATAAAAATTTCTGCTTCAGGGATTGAAAGAACATGCAGGGCCCATTTTCAATCAGATGAATCAAATGGATTTGCATTCTCAGGTCACGTGTCCCCATCCAGTCTGGGTGGGAGAAACTTTGGATGTTATTATATCAAAGAAGAGTGTCCCAGATGAATCTGAGTTCAGAAGCTTTCTCATCTGGGTATCTTCAGGAAAATGGTGTACCAAAGAGTGACATGAAGGTCAAATTTTTTAATTCAAAATATATTGAGTTTTAAATGTATTTTGAGATACCATGATCAAACCAGTAAAAACTGGCCATGTGGTAAGATAACTGCTTTAATGGTTCCCATGAACAGGGCAGACACTGTGGTGTTTGTACATGGACACTGTGCTGTATGTACGTGGACAAAAATGGTTGTGGTGCATATACATGGACACCAATCAGCTGCTATAATTAAAAACACATATTACTAATAATAAGCATATTGTTACATTTCAATGTGTTTTAACATACCATGATAAAACTGGTTAAAAGGGGTCATGTGGTAAGATAACTGACTTAAAGATGCCTGGTAACAGGACTGCTCACTGTGGTGTATGTACAGCAGACACTGTGGTGTATGTATGTGGACACTGTGGTGTATGTACATGGACACCAAACATTTCAAAATAAACATTTCTGAAAAACAACAAGAGGCAAACAGTACAATCCAGCCCCCCACCCCCACAAGTCAAACTGCATGGTGCATAAAATGGCCAAATGTCTCTGAGCAAACATACCTGGACAAAGAACCAGAATTTGCAGGCTTTGCTTTTAAATTAATTTGTCCAAGTGTACTTGCCCAGCAACAGTTGGACATCATCATGACAAGTTACTGAGTACATCAAAAATTAATATTCCATCAAAAAACCAAAGGCAGCCAGCCTGGTGGTGCTGAGGTTTGAGGTGCTGGATGCCACACCTCGCACCACACTGGTGACCCGGGTTCAGGAACTAACTCAGGTCATCATGGGTCGGCAGGGGGAAGGAGGACTGAGTGTCCCAATGGATGCTCTCCTTCCTAGGGGTGGGATTCCATGGGTGCTTGTCACACCCTATGTCCCTGAGGGTCAGTGGGAGCACCGACTTTCTGGACTGTGGTGACTCCATGGCACTGGAGTCGGGAAGGAGAGGATGCTGTCAGGCATTTGGTAGCATCGTGCATCAGCATGTCATCTGCCCAAGCAGTCATCCTCAAGGGTGGAAGGGAATAGAAAAATGGAAACACCTCCTCTCGGTCCTAGATGAAGACCAATCTGTGCCTCGCAACCACCAACTCATGAGCAGACCCCACTGTGCCGGCTGTCCTCAAGCTAGGTCGAGGAAGAGGGACACTTTCTCATCCCATCCGGGGGGGGGATATCCAGGCATCAAGGAAGCATAGTGGAGAGAGCAGGTACTCTAGGGGCAGACTCCATGTCACTGGTCTGTGGGGCTGATCAGTGGTCCAAAAGAGTGGACAGGGAGGGTAGTACAAGTGGGGATAAAAAGATAGTCAAAAAACAAAGGCAAGCAGTACAATTCCCCCCCTTCAACAATCCAAGGCCATGGTGCAGCAAATGGTAGAGTGTCTCTGGGCAAATGCACCTGGACAAACAGTGGCAGGGCCATGATTTTTCTCTTTTTTGTTGTCCTTGTGTTCCCAGCTACAGTCAGACATCATGCTGGCAATCAACATGTCAAAATAAACATTTCACCAACACACAAGAGGCAAACAGTACAATCCAGTACCTCCACTCCCACAAGCAAATACCACATGGTGTACAAGATGGCCTAGCATCTCTGAGCAATCACACCTGGACAAAGAACCAGAATTTGCAGGCTGTGATTTTAAATTACTTTGTCCAGGTGTGCTTGCCCAGCAACGGTCGGACATCATGATGGCAAGTACATCAAAATGACCATTTCAACAACAAAACAGAAGCAAATAGTATAATCCACCCCTACCCACACGTCAAGTCACATGGTGCACATGATGGCTGAGCATTTCTAAGCAAGCACACCTGGACAAAGACTGCACTTTTAAATGATATAATATGTCCAGGTATGCTTCGCCATGAACAGTCAGCCATCATGCTGGTAACATCCATAATCAACATTACTTGCAATTACCAGTGCAGCCAAATCCTTCAAGAACCAACAACACCACCACCACCATCACAAAGACTTCATTGCAAATTATTTTCTGTTCAGGTGGTCAACCCCAGGAATTTACCAGAAAAGCATACAAAAAACAGTTTTTGCACTGAGGGCGCTGCTTAAGAAAATTTTATTTTAGCTCCATACATGAGCAGGTCTGTCTGTGCAAAAATTGTGAGTAATATAGTTCTCCAAATGAGGTATAGCACAAGGCAGGTGGTGCTGCTCAAGCGCTTTCAATTCAACAGCAATGTACTCAACCAACATGACTGTGGAATATGTACAGAGACACAAAGCACTCATTGTGCTGTATGTACTCAGACACCACAGTGCTTGGTGTCCAGTGTCATCATTCAGCTCATTTATTTATTTATTTCACTGAACTGCACTCCCCTTCAAAAAATCATACCTTGACTGCTGTTCTGATTAAAAGACAAATAATCTCAGCACTCCTGGTCCTCCAGTCCAGCAGTATGATTGAGGAGCTCCTTGAAAAACATGCCGTTTGCATGCTAAAGGCAAGACTGTGGAGTTTGTATGGTGGATTCTGGCAGTGGGCACCAAGCTCTTTCAGCACGATAGTCCAGTGGCAAGAAGGGCTAAGAACTTTGGAGAAGAACCTTTTAAGCAGTGTTCTGAGCACTCCCTACCACATCACTGTGAGGCTTCCATAGGCTACTAAGGCCAGTTCCCAACTCTTGACCATGGCTTATGTACATCTTCAAGAGCCAGACACCATAGTTGGGGTGTGTCAAAGGTCATTCGGGAGGAGTTGGGGGTTGGGATATTAAAACCACAGGGAGGGTGTTTACACAGTGTGGGGTAGGGGAAGGAGGGAGAGAATTAAAAAAACTGCACTTTCAAAGCAAATGGCTGCAAACTAAATCAGAACCATGCCTGGCCTTGTGGACACTGTCAGTACAAACACCACAGGGAGATTGGCTGCAAAACAACACCCCTGTGAGCACTATTGGGCTATAAACAAACATAAATAAAGAAACATAAGACACCTTTGATTTCAGCACTGATTTATTTATAAATAATGATTACTCACAGGAGTAAGCACAGTACAAATGTCATAGGTTTTAATGTCACATTTCAACCTAGAAATGCATGACACCTTTTGGATATTACATGTAAATAAAAAAGCTGTTGTGCTAGGATTTTCATTTATCTTTTTTATCTCTGCTCAGTATCAGCAACAACCCAATATACAAATGTTTGCAACTAATTACTTGTTGTGCCAGTTACAGGCTGGAGAAATTAATCTCTAAGTAGGTACTCTATTTCCATGAACATACCCATCTTCTTTAAGATTAAGAGCTTGTGTTTGACCCAACAGCTAGGGATTCCTTTGGCATAATCCGCAGATACCTGGGTAAGAGCTAGCATAAACAGTGGTTGGACACCAGCTTCCATATTTTCTATGTCATACCAGCCAGAGACCAATCTTTGATTGGCCCAGGTGCAAGCAACTGCACGCTGCCCCGCCAGATAATAGTTCTGTAGGTCTGGCAACTAAAGTCCTGATAGCTCCCTGGATAGCTTTGGAATCTTTTGGGTGATGTAGACCTTGTGCCCAAATAAATGTATGTACTGTATGCCCTTTAGGAGCATGGTCCAATATGCCAGGGGTACTCAGATTGGTAAGGAGCTAAATACTGTAGAAAAAGTTAATGGGGAGTACATTCACCTTTATTTAATTTATTTCATTTTAGTAACTGGGTAGGCCCCCTGGGACCAGAAGTCCCTTTTTCAGGGGTGACCCAGGATTAATAACATATAGGAACAAGCAAAGGGAAACGTACAGCAAAGATACAATTAAAGAGTTGTTTATAAGGTAACAAGTATGCATGAGACACTGGTTAATAGACAATATGTTGGACAGCCATTTTTAGTCACACTTGATGTTTTCCCTATTGGAGCCTAGCAATAAAAAAACACTTAAACATGATGGATAGTACAACAGGGCAATTACAAGTTGAGAAATAGACATTCAATTCAATTTCAATTCAATTCAATTCAAATTTATTTGTAGAGCACTATTCATTCTGATCATAGCACTTAAACAATAAAAATGCAATAAATATCATTCTAAAAACATACAATTAATCATAAAATTCATCCAGCCATCTTACAGAATAATCAATAATTTGGGAAAACCAAGTGGAACAGCTGTATTTTTAGAGCCATTTTAAAGCTCTCCACAGTCAGGCATTCATGTATCCAATGAGGTAGAGAGTTCCACAGGGTTGGGGCCACTAATGCAAATGCCCGGGCCCCAGATGTCTTCAACCGAACCCTGGAAACCTCTAGCAATCCCTTGTCAGGGAAGTGGAGTGGTCGGCAGGGGGCAGTAGGGAAGCAAGAGTTCTTGCAGATAACTCGGCCCCTGTCCATGTGTGGCCTTAAAGATCAACAAGATGAACTCAAAGGTGATCCACCACTGAACTGGCAACCAGTGCAGACCATGGAGCACAGGCATGACATGGCTTATCCAAGGCAACCCAGTCAACAGCCTGGCTGCTGCATTCTGCACCAGCTGCAAGTGGTGGATATCAACCCCAGGTAACCCTAGGGAGTTACAGTAGTCAAGGCGGGAGGTCACTAAAACGTTGACCAGGGTACAAAGGTCATCAGGTGGAACAAGGTACTTAACCTGGGCAATATTCCTCGGATGGTAAAAAAAGAAGACTTGATGACAGCCGACACCTGAGAACAAAACATCAGCCCATTGTCAAGGATAACACCCAGATTCTGCACCCATTCAGAGGGTGACAGCTGGCTACCACTAAGCCAAAGTCCAGAGGCAAAGTCGGCCACCAGCCCCTCTACCCAGTGACCTGGATCCACCTCTAGAATGTTGGTCTTGTCTGGATTCAACCTCAACCAGTTGGCATTCATCCAGTCCTGGATCTCAGTGAGGCAGCTGTTAAACACAGAGACTGCACTATCCTGCTCAGGTGCGAAGGACAGGTAGAGTTGGGTATCATCTACATAGCTGTGAAAACCCAACCCATACCACCTTGCAATGTCTCCCAACAGTAGCATGGACACCGCAAACAACATGGATGACAGCACAGAGCCCTGTGGAACCCCACACGGCACAGAGAATGAGTCAGAGGAATAGATCCTGGACACCACCCTCTGAGATCTGCTGGTGAGAAAAGAATGGAACCATCTGAGGACTGTACCAGACAGGCCACAGATCATCCGCAGGAGCTCTAGCAGCACCACATGGTCCATGGTGTTGAATGCTGCATAGAGATCAAGAAGAACCAGGATAGAACAGCTCTTCTGATTGCTCGCTATGAAGAGATCACCTAGCACCCAAACAAGGGCAGTCTCCATGCTATGTCTCTTCTGAAATCCGGACTGGAGAAGATCATAGATATCATGGATGGTAAGAAGATTCTCCACCTGCAGTGACACTGCCTTCTCAATAACCTTCCCCACAAAGGGGAGATCAGAGACCAGTCTGTATTTGGCAGGACAATCCAGGTCAAGAGAAGGTTTCTTAAGGAGGGGTGTCACCACTGCCTCCTTCAGGGAGTCATAAAACTCACCTGTCTCAAATGAACACCGGATAATCTCTGCTAGGATTGGGCCGACAGTAGACGGACAGTAGATTAACTTAAATTAACTTAAACTTAAACAAATAATATACTTAAGCTAACTTAAAATCTTGTAAAAACTAAGCTGTAACAGACAGCTGGTCCATCATGACCACCATCTTGTTTCTTCCACGTCAGATACAGGTCATTAGACAGCTGATAATAGGACATTTACTATGTTTCAGAGATATACTCAGTTCTGGGGACAAGGTCATAAACTATGTTACCTCAATCCATAAGATCCTTTGACAGTATTATAACTAGGGCAGTCAATGGTAGCAGGAGCATAGACAGCTTTCAAGTTGGTATGTTTTTAGACCCTTTCTAAAATTGTCTAGTGAACTCGAATTTTGCAAGGCTTCTGGGAGGGCAGTCCAGAGATATGGGGCCATGTAGACAAAGGAATTGTTCCCCATAGCTGTTCTAATTCTAGGCACCTCAAGCAATTTTTTGCAGGGGATATGGAGCAGCCTGTTTGTTTGCTTAAGGACAAGAAGACCAGCAAGACTAGGAGGAGCATATACAGAGATTAGTTTGTACACTGTACATAACAGAGGGCACTGGAACTTACTGTTGAGTGAGGGCCAGTTTAAGGAGGCCAGAATGTCACAATGATGTTTCTTGGAGGGGACGTCATTGCAAAGCGCCCAGTTTTATTATACAGTATCTCAAGCCTGTTTAGTGAGATCCTTCTAAGTGACTGCAAGATGGACAGCATATAAAGGTTTTGGGAACAGGACACTATTTGCAATAGCTAGCCTTGAGTGTGAGGTGAGGTGGCCATTCAATCTATATAAAATACCTAGATTTTGATAGATGGCATGGGTTATCTGGTCCACCTGTGCTTTAAATGTAAAGTCTTGGTCTAAACATTGGCCAAGGAATTTGATCTCTTTCACCACCTCAATCGGAACACCTGAAGAGGTTGCAAGGGAGAGAAGATGTCACCTATCAGGGCTTTGTTGTTTGGGTTCAAACAAGACCACCTTAGTTTTCTTAATGTTTAGGATCAGCATATTTAATGTGATCCACTTCTCCAGGGCTTCAAAGTTATTTAGCATTTGGGTGTTGTGTGTCTTGAAATTTTGAGAGCTGCTCCTGAAAAGGACAGAGTCATCATCATACAGTATGAGATGACTGTTACCACAGTTGTTGCCTAGGTTAATAAATATGGAAAACAATAGGGGGCCTAGTATTGAACCCTGGGGTATCCCATCTGAAACTGGCAGTTGGTTAAATAAGGCACACCTCCATTTGAATATTTGGGTTCTATGTGTAAGACAGTGAGTAAACCAGGTGAGCTAGTGAGGGTTGAGGCCAAGATATTTTAGTTTTCTATTGAGTAGCTCATGACTGACCATAGAAACATAGAATGTGTCAGCAGATGGGGTCCATATGGACCATCTAGTCTGCCCATGATTACAACCCCCTCCCCCAGGCTGCTGTATGAAGTTTCCCACACTGTCTGTCTCATGTCAGCTTGAATTCCCTGTCCCTGACAGTTTTTGACTCCACCACCCCAGAGGGGAGGCCATTCCAGGGCTCCACCACTCTTTCTGTAAAGAAAACCTTTCTGTGATTGCTCTTGAACCTACCCCCCTTCAGGTGCATGTTGTGACCCTTGGTCCGTGTGCAATTATTTACCTGAACGGTATCCTGTGCCTGTACCTTATTTATACAATTCAGGTATTTGAAGTTCTCTGTCATACCCCCCCATGCTCCAGGGAGCATGTTTAGCTGTTTAAGCCTTATGTCATATGGCTCATGATGTAGACCATGTACCATTTTTGCTGCCCTTCTCTGTATGGACTGTAGTCTATCTATGTCCTTCTTTAGGTGAGGCCTCCAGAACTGGACAAAGTACTCCAGGTGAGGCCTTACCAGGGGCCTGTAGAGTGGCATAATCACATCCTTTCTTCTACTAGTTATGCTCATCTCTATGCTGCCCAAGATGCTGTTGGCCTTTTGTGCAGCCTTCTCACATTGCTTGCCTACCCTTAAGTTATTGGTAATAATAACCCCAAGATCATGCTCATGTTCTGTTACTGCCAACTGTTCCCCATTTAGATAATATTTTCTCCCTGGGTTACATGTCCCCAGGTGCATGACCTTACATTTCTTGGCACTGAAGTTCAACTGCCAATGAGTTGAAGTTCAACTGCCAATGATCTGACCATCCCTCCAATTTCCTAAGGTCTTGCTCCTTCACTTGAGCCCCATCAACCATGTCTACCCTATTGCAGAGCTTAGTGTTATCTGCAAATAGGCATACCTTCGCAATTAGGTTGACAGCTATGCCTCCAATGAATAGATTGAAAAGGAATGGACCTAGTACTGAGCCCTGAGAAACACCACATGTCACTCTACCCTCCTCTGACAGAGTGCCATTTGTCAGTACTCTCTGGGTCCTACCATCTTAGCAGTTCTGGACCCAGATTACAATGTTTTGCCTTGCACCCAAGTCAAAGGCCTTGGTTAGATCTATAAAGATGGACCCTGTAGGGATGACATTATTGAGTAGCTGGAGGATATTCGTAGTGAACTTAATTAAAGCAGTGTCATTGCCATGGTTCCATCTAAAACCATGCTGCTGATCAGACAGGAGGTGATGCAGTTCAAGGTAGTCCCATAGCTGACTATACACATCCTCTCCTGTATCTTGGCAAGGGTGCAAAGGAGGGAGATTTGCCTGTAGTTTTCCACCAGTTCACTGAGCCCATCTTCTTGGACAGGGACTACTACTGCTTTTTCCCAGTTTCCAGGGATTAATGGATTAATGTATGTTGGACAAACAAAAAGAGCACTTAAATTAAGGTTAAGGATATCAGAGCACAAAATTGCGATCCAAACAGAAAATGAAGCCTATGCTATTGCAAAACATTTTAAGGAAGATGGACATAGCTCTGCTGCAGCGTTAAGACACATAGGCATTGAAGAGTCCAACTAGATTGCCATGGTGGGAATCTTAAGCAGAAACATTTATATAGTGAAGCCTACTGGATTTTTACCCTCAGAACTCAAAAGCTACCGGGATTGAATAACAAGATACCTTTGCATCTAGTACGGACTGTCCGATATAGATTTATTAATTATTTATTACTGATTGTTGATTTCTGCTGTATAATTCATTATGAAAATAATGTTTTTAAGGTCACGTTTGAGTTTTTGCATGCTGCTTTACACCTTTCTATCTCACCTTTCTTTTTCTCCATTTTTCTGTTGTACTTAGTACTTTATTTCCAATTTTGCACATTTCTATTTTTGCATACCCAGAGGATTAAAATACAAAAGCCACCATCATTTGGCCTTGACAATAGAGAGTTAATGGCAGACTGGGAAAATGTTTTAAATAAAGGCTGTTTGGATTTAATTGTACTGGTGATAAAGAAAGCTAAAAAGGAGTGTGACACATCAGACCCCTTGATAAAAAGCTAAAAGAAAAGATTAAAATGCAATATACAGCAGAACTACTTAAAGAATTAAAAACAAAGATGGATCAACAGAAAATGTAAAAATGAACTCAAGAGATACAAACAAGGAAAACATGACAGAGATCAGACAGACTGCACAGAAGGAATAATATACAAATGGCAAGGGAGACTGAAAAAATTCTATGTAAATCCACTGGCCTAGGAATTAAGAGTTGGGGACATTTTATCAGGTGTGGACAGTGAAACATCAGATAATGAAACAGTGCAACAGATTAATCAAAATTAAGGACCTTTTTTTAGGACAAGGGGTGAGGTCTGAAGATGGAGGTCAGTCAGGAGTGCAAGGTCAAACTACAGAAAGAGGACAAGGTATGGGAAGGGGTGGAAAAAACACAGGAGGGAACAGAAGAGGAAGAGGCAGGCAGAACTGGGGCCCCAACAATCAAGTTTGGAGGTCCCTGAGGAACCAGAATGTGGATTGGCAGTAATAAACTTTACTGAGAAAGTCTTGACTACAGAACAAATCAATATTCTTAAAAAAGGCCTCTCATTTGCTCGAAATAATATCCCTAATCCTTTCACTATGAAAGTGGACCTACAAAAATTCTTTAGGATGTTATTGCTTAGAGACTATTTCATAGATCAAGAAGGAAATGAAGTTGCACCCCAAACTAACATCAACTCACATGAGTTATCAGAGTTGAGAAATAAATCTTCTTTCTGCCCCCACAACAAATAATACCACATTACAAACCTACCTAAATGTTGAAGAGAGAGAAATATATGAATTATGAAATCAACCATACCACAACATCTCTCAAAATATGTTGGCTGTGGAACATAATGCAATAAATGAATTAAAAGAGTTAACAGATATAGTAATTAGAGCAACAGACAAAGGTGGGGCAGTAGTTATCTGGGGCTATAATGATCATATCTTGGAAGCACACAGATAGTTAAACAATGAAGTTTTTTATTCTAAACTTAATTTTGATCCTACCAAGTAGATTCAAAAGAGAACTGCCAGGTGAACAAGACTTGGTTTGCAAAACAAATGAATCACTGAGCAAAAAGGTAATTTTATGAAAGTAAAGGAACCACGAAAACCAGCACTCTACCTGTTACTCAAAATACACAAAAAGCAAACTCCAGTACCAGTTAGACCTATTGTGTCCTCTATTGGCTCTGCAACTGAACCTATTTCTAAATTCATTGACTGTTACATCAAAAAGTTTGTCCTCAAACTTACTTTGTATGTTAAAGACACAAACCACATGGTCAGCTTGTTAGAAAATATACAGATTGAAGAGAGAGACATTTTGGCTTGCATTGATATTGTCAGCTTGTATACAAATATAGCCCATGAAGGTGGTTTATCAGCGACTGATCAAGCACTAGCAAGGAGGTCAAGTTTGGTGACCCCGCCTTCTTTTGTAGTGGACAGTGCTAGACAAGTTTTGGAATGCAATTATTTTATTTTCAACAATAAATTATATATCCAAAATAAAGGCACAAGCATGGGGACCACATTTTCCCCAAACCTTGCTAATCTTTACGCAGGTGCAAGGGAGAACAAATATATACCTGATGCAAGGTTTAATCTATTTCTTAGATTTGTGACAGCATGAAAATGCTACATTGATGATTGCTTCCTGGTGTGGCGAGGTGGTCCTGAACTGCTTGCCAAATTTTTAGGGTTTATAAACAGTATGAACAGCCATTTGAAGTTTACTATGGAATGGAATGGAATGAAAATGCCATAAATTTCCTAACTCTGGCTATTTTTAAATCAGGAAACAAACTTAAAACAAAACTGTACAGAGAAGATATAGCATGAAATACAGTTTTGTTAGGGGACATTTGCCATCCTAAAGCCCTTATTCGGAACATAGAGTACCTAAAAGCCAATTTTTAAAGGTTAGAAGGACTTGCACAGAAGATTTGGATTTTGAAAGATACAGTACCCAAATAGAAAACAGATTTATGGCTTGCAATTACAATAAGAGAATTATCAAAAAAACATATTCAGAGGCAAGAAATAAGGACAGAAATACCCTGTTGCAAGGAAGCAATAATGTACAAAGAAAAGAAAAAGAAGAAGAAATGGAACCGTCGACTTTGATCACACAATATTTTCCTGAGGCAAGCAAAACAGGTAACATAGTTAGAAAACATTGGAACATATTGAAAGGAGATCATACATTTGATAGAATAAGTGATAGTCTGCCCCGAATAAGTTTCAGAAGAGGAACAAATCTAAAGGATGTTTAAGTACACACTATACTCCCACCACAATCAAATCAAAATCAATGGCTTCCAGTTGCCCCAAAGGGGAATTACAAATGCGGTCACTGTGTTCACTGCAATCCAACAACAAATATCTAGTTTTTCAACCATCCACGAAGTGGAAAAAAGTTCTATGTGAATGGTTTCATCAATTGCAGTATGGAGGGTGTGATTTATGCACTGATTTGCCTTTGTGGATTAGTTTTATTTATTTTTTTATTTATTGAAGTCTTGGATTAAACCCTTTGAGGACAAATTCATTACATGGATTCCATGTCAGGGTAACACACATTATTGACATTGTACAGATTGGTAAGAACAAAATAAAACAATTTAACATGGATGGTTATAAAGTAGCTGGAAGAATGACACAGTCATAGACTGTGAATAATCACCTGTGTCACTTATGAAAACGTATATATTAGCAGGCTGTGAAGCAGAAAAGAATAAAACAATTGAACAAGGGTGGTTATAACTAGTAGAAAGGCTCAATCATAGGCTGTGAACAATAGCCCAAGTCACGTATGAAAGCTTATACACTAGCAGGATATGAGACAGAAGGTGAAAGACTGAGCTATTGGAAATGGGGAACCTAAGCATAGAACCCATAAGGCATTGATGCTGGAAGAAAAGTGAAGATGGCAGGTGGGATGGCACAGGTTGCTTGGCCATCATAGAAGGCAGGGGCAATGACACAAGATTCCAGGCCAGTGACATTTTGGGGTGGTGACATGTGAGTTTGGAGGGAGGATAGGAGAGATCACAGGAAAGAGGAGGGGGTGGCAGGTGGTGTCTGAGCACACTAGGAGGCAAGCAGGGGAGGGAGAAGCATATAAGATAAGTGCCAGTCACTGTGGAGCAGGAAGCAGAGTCAGGAAGGAACAAAGGCACAGTAGTTGTGAAGTTTGTCAGTGGAAGCAATCACAACTGGCATTCGCTGGTAGCTGTTGTCTCAGCCTTCTTTTAAACAGTTTGATAGAAGTTAAAGTTGTGATGTCAGTGGGTAGGGAGTTCAGCCATCCTAGGGCATGATAGGCAAAAGACCTTTGGCCCATGGAGATGTGGCAGTGGGGAATTTTGAGTATTTAGCTGTCTGAACTGTGGGTGCAGTGACAATCATTGTGAGTGAGAAGATTCTGTACCCCAGGGGGCATCAAGCCTAGACTGACCTTTATTGCCAGTAGACATGATTGGTACTGAAGTCTGCCAGAGAACTGCAGCCAGTTTGTCTGTGCATACCGGTCACATGAATGGGTCAGCTGGGTTTCTCCCATGACAAGCTGACAGACTTTGTTTAAAGCTACTTTTATGCAGCGTAGGGTGGTGTCTGTGGCTGAACCATATAATACTAACCCACAGTCAATGAGGATCACCAGAGAACTGTGCACAGCTAGCTTTAGGGCCTCTGGTGTTAGGCTACACTTATGCCAGTGCAGGAGTCCAAGCCATGTATTAACAGCCTTAGTAACTTTGTTGATATGGAGGTTAAAAGACATAATGCTATCCAGCATGACCCCCAAGTATTTGAAATGTTACACAAGCTCCAGGGGGTGCCTATATACTTCAGGTGAAGCTACCTCTGGCTGGACGTGCAACACTGGACTTAAGATTTGCAATAAAGTGAGTTGTGCTCACAACAGATGGAGGTGAACCTTACAATTTACAATTGTCTTTGGTTTGAAGCAGATTCTTTAGGGAAGTTAATATTCTTCAGGTGGAGGATACTTCTAACTGAAGAGTGAAATAAGGAACTTAGAATTATCAGAAAAGGCAGTCTTTTAATCAACAGAGGGAGGTGGACCTTGCTTTACTTTTGTTACAATTGTTAAGATTTTCAGTGCAGGAAGAGTTTAAACCACAGGGACTGAATACTGTTTACTGTGTCTGTTCTTGTGCACAGCTGACTTGATTGGAGTTAGTGATTGACGGTTTGCATTGCAATATTTGTAATACTGTGAGTTATTCACTGGGCTAAAAATTTGCCAAAAGTCCTGAATTGAGAGCATGTTACAGGCTGTGTATTGGACCCAGACAGTGCCTAGGGGGTGGAAACTGGTTTTTCTTTTGTTTATCTCTGTGTGCCTTAAAAGGCCAGGATAGACTGTGTCAGGAAGTGCTTACATCACAGCTACTTATCAGCCAATAGCTCTGGAAGAATCTTACAGACCTTGATAACAGTACTAATTTTACCAGGCTCATCAGATAACCTAATATTCTTCAGGTGAAGCTACCTCTGGCTGGAAGCTGCAACACTGGACTTAAGATTTGCAAGAAAGTGAGTTGTGCTCACAAGAGACGGAAGCGAACCTTGCAATTTACAACTGTCTTTGGTTTGAAGCAGATTCCTTAGGAAAGTTAATATTCTTCAATTGGAGAATACTTCTAACTGAAGGGCGAAATAAGGAACTTGGAATGATCAGAAAAGGCAGTCTTTTAATCAACAGAGGGAGGCAGACCTTGCTTTACTTTAGTTACAATTGTTAAGATTTTTAGTGCATGAAGAGTTTAAACCCACAGGGACTAAAAGCTGTTTACTGTGTCTGTCCTTGTGCACAGCTGATGTGGTTTGGGGCTGACTGCTTTCAGAGCACACGTCACCAGGCTGTTTTGGGGTTGGAGAGGTTTACCTGTGTCTGACTTGGATATTTGGACTTTTCTCTGTTTGATTAGCAGGGTATTTTCTCTGTCAAATTGTCATGAAGGGCATCTTGCTGACAGGAAGGCACTCATCACAGTGGTAGGTAGGAGCTTTTAGCTGATTGTTTTGTAAGGACACAGTTTAAGCCCAAACCTTCCCACCCCTCACCCACCCACCCTGGAAACAGTTCATTTATACCTGGGGTTCTGACATCATTTCCTCAAGAAGGCAAGGTGCATATCACTGTCACATCCTCTCTAGCACACTGCACTGACAATATAAGCATACACATTATATGATACATATATATTTCTATATAGCAAACCAATCACACACACACACACATAAAAAAACTAAACAAGGTAGACAGACAAGTGGGGAGTAGAGCAATGTAATGGCTGTGGGGCAGCAGTGTTCTGGGTGTCTTTCTGGAGGATAAGATGCTGCCCTGTTTGCAGACAAATATCTGCCCCGAGGGGGGAAAGTTGCCCATCTTCAGGCCGCACTGGACAGTACTAAAGGAACCTCCCCCATCCAGGGAGCACCACAGCCACCACCACTACCTCAGAGGTTGTGAAGAAAGCACAGCAGTTGGACACAGGGAGGGCTCAGGGAGGGTAAGGTGGTGGAATAGAGGCACAACCAGTCAGTTGTTCCACTCCACAATCCATACACCATTCTGGGGGAGCATAGTTCCCCTATGGATGCACCCATAGAGGAGACAAAGGAAATTGCAGACAACTGTCACAAGGGAGGCGCTCAGGAAGGAGAGAGCACCACAGGGAAAGGAAGCAGCTCCTGTTGGGGCACTCAGTTATTAGGGGGATAGAACTCGGGGGATCAGGGAAAACTGAAGTAAGGTGCCTGCCTGGTGCCACGGCTTGGAGGGACAGGAAGCGCATCCTTAGGATCACAAGAACAGTTGCACAAGAGTCTGAGCTGGACATCATTGTCCACCTAGGGACAAATGACTTGGCTCATCATGAGATTAGAGCAGTACAGAAGGACTTTGTAGAGTTGGGGAGGTGCCTAAGACAAGTAGCACACACACAGTATCCTTCTCAGAGGTGCTGCCTGTCAGTGGCATGGGTGAGGTGAGGGTACTTTGCACCATGCAATTTAAAGAATGGTTGAAAAAATGGTGTAGAGCACAGGGGTTTAGCTTCATTTGGGACTGAGGTTCCACCTGTCCAGGAAGGGAAAAAGTTTGGGCAGTCAGTTTAAATGCTTCATTGGCAAGCTTTTAAACTAGTCAAGGGGAGGAGGCACTGATAAGCAACAGGAAAATCCCAGCCTCCTCATACAAAACAGGGTACTAAATGAGAATAAGACCAAGCTAGAAAGGTCAGTGGGGGATGCTGCTACAGAAGGTAAAGCCATCAAAAAACAGAGAGCAATGAGTACCAGTACCCATAGTCTGGGTGACAAGCTTCCTGAATTAGTGGCCTTGATGGAGGAGGAACATCTGGATATCATGGCAGTCACAGAAACATGGTACACACAAAACCATGACTGGCACATAAACATACCAGGATACACTATCTACAGGTGGGACAGAGAGGGTTAAAGAGGAAGAGGAGTAGATCTCTACATAAGGGAAGGAATCAAAGCAACAGAACAAAAGGGTAAACAGGGAGGAGAAAAAGCACTGTGGGTCAATTTGGAGGCAGACAATGGCACCACAATCCGCACAGGGGTTGTATACAGACCCCCCTCTCAGGGGGAGGAAATGGACAAGGAAATGATAGAAAGTATACTTAGAATGGCAGATAAAGGGGAGCTATTGCTGATGGGGGATCTGAATATGCCAGATGTTAAATGGAGTGCAGTTGCAGCAGTCACATCTAAGAGTGGGGTTATTCTAGATGCCCTACAGGAGGCATGCCTTAGACAGCTAGTACTGGAACCCACTCGAGAGGGAGCAATCTTAGACCTGGTTCTCTCAAATGGAGATGGAGAGAGGATCACAGATGTAGAAGTGGGTAGTCATCTGGAAACTATCAACCATCGAACAGTATGGTTCACAATAAACACAGCTATAGAATCAAGCCAGACAAAGTAAAAGTACTGGACTTCAGGAGGGCTGACTTTGCCAAAATGGGTGAGTGCCTAAGGAATGCACTAGCAAATGGGCAGGAAGAAGGGGTGGAAGAACAATGGGGAATAATAAAAACTGCCATCACAGAGGTAACAAGCCATTGTGTGAAGCAAAGAAACAAAACAAAACAATGTAAGAAACCACTATGGTTCTCAATGGAGGTGGCAGTGAAGGTTCAAGAGAAAAAGAAAGCATTCAGAAAGTACAAGGAATCACAGAAGGAGCAGGACAGAGAATTGTATCAGTTAAAACAAAAGGAAGCTGGGAAGGCAGTCAGAACAGCAAAGGCCGGAACTGAGGAAAATATAGCCAACTCAGTTAAGAAGGGGGATAAAACCTTTTTAGGTACATCAGGAGCGAAGGAAGACTAAGGGAAGGATAGTGAGGCTTAATAAGGGGGGGTGAGCAGAGGGTGATGGTGAAAAGGCAGAGATACTAAACAAATATTTTTGCTCAGTATTTACAAATGAAGAGAGGGAGGTACCTAAAACAAACAATAGACACACTCTGGATACAGAAGTTGATACCAGCCCATTTACAGAAGAAAGGGTTCTGAAAGAACTCTTAAAACTGAAGGTGGACAAAGCAATGGAGCCTGATGGGATTCATCCCAGAATTCTAAAAGAACTAAGGGTAGAACTAGTAACACCGCTGACTACCCTCTTTAACAAATCATGGGAGGATGGGTGGTACCAGAGGACTGGAGATGGGCAGATGTGATTCCCCTTCACAAAAGTGGGAGCAGGGCAGAAGAAGGAAACTACAAAACTGTTATTTTAACCTCAGTGATAGGGAAAATGATGGAATCACTTCTGAAGGAAAGACTTGTTGAGTTCCTAGAGGCCAGAGGGGCACAGGACACAAGGCAGCATGGATTCACAGCGGGAAGGTCATGCCAAATGAATCTAAAATATTTCTTTGACTGGGTGACCAAAGTAGTAGATCAGGGAGGGGCTGTGGACATGGCCTACCTAGACTTTAGCAAGGCATTTGACTCAGTCCCACACAAAAGATTAATAGACAAGTTAGCCAGCCTGGGAGTGGGTCCCAAGATGATAGCCTGGGTAAAGAATTGGCTGGCGAATAGGACACAGAGGGTAATAGTAAATGGAGTCCACTCTGAAGAAAGGGGGGTTATTAGTGGGGTACTGAGGTTCAGTATTAGGACTGGCTCACTTCAATGTCTTTATAAGTGACATTGCAGAGGGACTGGAAGGAAAAGTATGTCTCTTTGCAGATGACACAAAGATCTGCAACACAGTTGATGCCCAAGGTTGGGTGGAAAGGATGAGAAGGGACTTGGCAAGGTTAGAGGAATGATCAAACGTATGGTAGCTTAGATTCAATGCTAAGAAGTGCAAGGTAATGCACCTGGGAAACAAAAACCCAGGGGAAGAGTACACAATGGGGGTAAGATATTAACAACAACAAAAATGGAAAGGGACATGGGGGTAGTCATATCAGATGACTTAAAGGTGGGCAAGCAATGTGAGAGGGCAGTAAAGAGGGCTCAGGGGATACTGGGATGCATAGGGAGAGGCATCACCAGTAGAAAAAAAGAAGTTGTTATCCCTCTGTACAGACAGCTGGTGAGAACCCATCTGGAGTACTGTATGCAGTTCTGGAGACCCAGTCTCCGCAAGGACATAGACAAGATGGAAGCTGTCCAGATGAGGGCAACTAAAATGGTGCAGTGTCTGCACCAGAAGACATATGAAGAGAGACTTAAGGAGCTTAATATGTATAGCCTCGAGGAAAGGAGGGAGAGGGGGGACATGATAGAAACTTTCAAGTACCTCAATGGAATCAACAAAGCCCAAGCGGGTAGCATCTTTCAAAAAAAGAGGTGTGCAAGAACAAGGGGGCACAATTTGAAGATGGGGGTGTGGCTCAGAGGTAATGTAAGGAAGTATTTTTTTCACAGAGAGGGTTGTGGACACATGGAACGGCCTTCCGGAGGAGGTTGTGGAGTCAAAAACAGTGGTTGAATTCAAGCATGCATGGGACAGTCATAAGGCAATTCTAGGGGATGGGGGTAGAAAGAAGTAGGCTGCTGGTTAACTAGGATCTGCAGCTTATCCATTAGGTAGGGAAATGGGCAAACTGGGTGGGCCAAGCGGTCCTTATCAGCCATCAAATTTTATGTTTCTATGTTTCTATTATGCTTGTGATAAGATGGGGGTGAGTTCTGTACTGGTTTTGGGTGGTACAGAACAGCATTATTTTCATCTTGGAATAGTTCATCACAAGTTTCTGGTCTTTAAACTATCTTCCAACCACCGAGAAGATTTTGTGGAGTTTACGTTCGAGAAGGAGTGGGCTTGGGTCATTGATGAACAGAACAGCATCATCAGCATATAGCAGGAGACTACACTGGCAGGCATGAGGTAGTTTGTTTAAAAAATGATAAATGAGAGCAGACCCAGAATGGACCCTTGTGGAACACCAGAGCTGACTGACCTACTAGCGGAAAGGGTATTGCCAGTCTTGGCTTGTGTCCAGTTCTGCAGGTAACTGGTGAACCAAGCCACAGTGTCTGGAGAGAGGCCAATGACCTTAAGCTGTTTGATCAGCAGAGCGTGGTTCACTGTGTCAAACACCTTAGATAGGTCAATATAGGCTGCATCAACAAGTAGACCTTGGTCGAGGGAATTGTGTATGTAACCAGTAAATTCAGGCAGTGCTGTTGTGGTACTGTGGCCTTTTCTAAACCCGTGTTGTTGCTGGCATTGTAGCTGATACCTTTCTAAGTATTCGCTGAGCTGGTCTGCAACAATTCTCACTAGAGCTTTTGAGAGAGGTAGCAGAATGGAGATTGGGCGATAGTTCCCACTAAGGGCCTGAGTCTTCACTTTTGAAAATTGGAGTCACTATGGCAGACTTCCACTTGTCAGGGAAGTGTGAGTACTTGAGAGAGATGTTGAGAATATGGGTGAGAGGGACCAATATATCATCCAGTGTCATTTTAATAAATTACAGGTCCAAGGAGTTGCTGCTGTACCTTGATTTACCCAGGACCTTTTGGGGGTACCTTCTAACTTCCTTAGCAGTGAGGGATTTAAAGTAGAATGGGGGGGAGGGGGTCAGGACCACACTCCCATTAACTTCAGCGGTGGTGGACTGACAGAAAAAATCAGAGGGGAGTACCCCACTCAGATCAGTGAAGGCATTGTTGAATGAGTTTGCAATTGTTCTAGGATCCAGGGTGGGTGTTCCAGCAATATTAAGCATATTGGGGAGTGATTTGCAGGTTTTACCAGTTACTTCCTTTAAGTTGTTCCAAGATTTTCTGCCATCACTCCAAGATTTGGAGAGGACTTCCTTACAGTACTGTTTTTTTGTTGCACGTATTTTGTAAGTGCACTTGTGTCAAGCTTTTTTATAGCTTAGCAAGTCAGCCTGCTTGCCAGAGATCTGAGCCCTCTGCCAAAGGCAGTCCCTAGATCTCAGTAAGTTGAGCAGTTCAGGGGAGAACTATGGGTTACAATGGCCTTTGACTTTCCTTGTTTTCAGAGGGGCATGCTGATCACAGATTACATTGAAGAGGTGAATGAAGTGGTCAAGGACGGAATCAATATTGCAGGAGTTGTAGACTAGGGACCAGTCTTGCTGATGAAAGCCCACTTTTAGCATTTCAAAGTGACCCCAGATGAGAACCCTGTTGGTGATTGTTCTTTCAGGGGGCTTAATGTAGCTATCAATCCACTGAAACAGGACAGGCGAATGGTCGTTGAGGACATCAGGGAGAAAAGTGATCCCTGATAAATGGTTAGGGTGGCAGTCAGTACCCAGCCCAGTAGTGTGCTGGTACCCTTAGAGTAGTTTGTCCTGGTTGGTATGTCGACCATTTGTGTGAAGTGGATTTCTGAGGGTGCATTGTTGATGGCCTTGGCCCCAGAGGAAAGCCAGTTGTTATTAAAGTCCCCGAGAATTATTGTTTCAGTATTGAGATGCAGCGATTCTAAGCACTTTAATAGAGCATCAAAGCTAATGGACTTATGCCTTGATGGTATATTTTGATTTGATTTGATTTTTATATTTTATTCAATTGACAAGCAAAAGAATAGGAGGCTCAACTGAGACAAGCTCATTTCCAGTGAGGTCCTTAACACATACTTAAATACATACATAATTAACTTAATCATAAAAAAGTTCCACAAACATAAAATTATTTACAATGACACAACCATCTAGACATCATACAACAAAAAACACATATTTAAAATGCACTTATATGCCCTATTATAGGGTGAGACATGAGATAAGACCTACATAATTACTCAACATTTAACCTTTTAACAGCTTCAGATTTAAACCAACTTTTTATTTTACCCAAATTAAGGCTAGATCCAATTGGCCTCAGGTAAGTTGGGAGTGAATTCCATAGGTTAGGACCCAAATAGAAAAAATGTTCTCTACCCAAATCCGTCCTTCTTCTGGGCAAAACAAATTCCATACCCTCAGCAGAGCGTAACCCTCCTCTAATTATCTTAAGCTGAAATTCCTCACTAATATATTCTTGTACCTACCCTAACTAATTTAACCATATATAACAAAACATGAAATATCCTTCTATCATTAGGGCTCATCCAATTTAAAGATTGATATAACTCTCTCCTATGAGTTCTCTTAGGAACATCTAAAATAAACCTAGCTATCTTATTAAAGGAAACGTCTAATCTAGCCAACTGGGTTGAGGTAGCCCGTGTATAAATAATATCCCCAAAATCTAACAAAGGAATCAAGGTAGCCATAGCAACCTGTTTCCTTACATTAACATCCATACAATTCCTAATTCTATAAAGTGCATCCAAATGACAATTAACTTTTTTAATCGTTTGTTCTATACGGAAAATCCAATTCAATGATCTATCCATATACATCCCTAAATATTTATAACATTGGACTTGTTCAAGGGCAATATTATCCACTGTCATTACACTCAAACCCAAATCGGAATAAATCTCTTTATTTTCCCTAGAAAAGAGTATTACCTGGGATTTTTTTGGATTAAGAACAAGATTAGATTCTCTATAGAATAACTGAAGCTCATCAAATGCTTTCTGGAGAGTAAATTCTATCTGAGTTAATAATAACCCTTTCACATAATAATAGTATCATTCACGTACAGATTACACTGTACATCAGAATTAGTCAATACAAAATTATTCATATATAAATTAAATAATATTGGACCCAAAATGGATCCTTGGGGTACCCCAGATATTATCTCCCTAAAACCAGAATCCCATCCATTCACTGAAACCATTTGTTTCCTACCAGTTAAATAAGCCTCCAACCACCTAATCACCTTTGCTGAAATTCCCAAAGCAGGGATATATAGGGTATATAGATGGACTTGACTATGAAGGATTTCTTATGGGCTCCTAGGAGCATTTTTATCGCCAGTGCTTGCATGTGATCACCCAAGTTAGGCAATGGAAGGACTAGACCCTGAAGGTGTTCCCTTACTGTAGGTGTATCGCACACCCACCTCCACACTTAGTTAAGCTGTCATTTCTGTAAACTGTATAGCCTGGAAGTGCAATACAGGCATCAGCTATGTTCAGGGAGAGCCATGAATCTATGACTGAGAGGATGTCAGGATTATGTTGTTTGACAAACAAAAAGATCACTTAAAATTAAGGATAGCAAAGCACAAAACTGCGATCCAAACAGAAAATGAAGCCTATGCTATGGCAAAACATTGCAAGGAAGATAGACATGGCTCTGCTGCAGCCTTAAGACACATACTTATTGAAAGACTCCAACTAGATTGCCATGGTGGGACTCTTAAGCAGAAATTTTTAGATCATGAAGCCTACCGGATTGTTACCCTCGGAACTCTAAAACCACAAGGACTGAATGACAAGCTATCATTGCATCTAGTACAGACTGTCTGATACAGACTTATTTATTATGTATTACTGATTGTTGATTTTTGCTATATAATTAATTATGAAAATAATGTTTTTAGGGTCATGCTTGGGTTTTTGCATTCTGCTTTGCATTTTTTTCTATCTCACCTGTCTATTTCACCATTTTTCTGTCACACATAGCACTTTATTGCCAATTGTACACATTTCCATTTTTACACTTTGTATTTTTCTAATATTTTGTAAGTAATTTTAGGTTTAATGTGTTGTCAATGAATTACAATATGTTTAATAATGGCTATTTAAATATTAATTTACAAAAGAGAAAAAAGTGTTCTGCACCTTTAAATTTGACTGGATAAATACTTGAAAGGTGCTCTAAGACATTCTCTCTGATGAAGACGTCAGTTGTGACATTGAAACTTTAGTGACATCGGCAGGCATCTCATGGAGCATGGAGAGCTAGCAGAAGCTATGGGACAGTTAAATTAAATGTTTTGAATAAACTTTAAATCACATTGATGTATTAAAGCACACAGCTCTGGACATTGTTCCATGAAAGGCTACATGCTTATGGTAACCTGTGAAGTGGGCGCATGAGGAAGGGCGCCTTTCGTTATGGCGACACCTTCTCCATGCAGTCCACTCATGGTGACCAACAGGTAGGGCGACCAGATGAGGGGGTTGGTGAACTAGGCTACAGGATGTTGCTATATGTATGCTTGTGGGGGGAGGATGGGAGCGAGCACGGCAAGCGTGGGCTGGGAGAGCGTGGAGACGCTGTAGGGAGTGTCGCTGTGGTTGCCAGTTGAGCTGCGTCGTGGCATTAGGGATTGGTTAATTGCTGGGGTGGCTGAGGTACCGGGTTCAGGTTCGGGTCTGGGCGCTGGTGCGATTTTTATTGTGCCCAGCCTAAACCTTTTTATTTTTGGTACTTTCACACCTCCCTGACATACACCCCACTAGAGCTGAGAATCCTTAAGTAGGGGGGTGTGGGAGGCTGTGCCCCCCCCAACAGAAAGTAGTAAAAATATGTCCTGGCACTGCTGTGCTGGCATGCCAGGGTTGTCAGAGTGCTGAAAATGTGTTCGGCACTCTGACTGAGTGGTAACAGTGATTGCCTTTAGACTTTCGCCATTATCACATAGACCCCATGTTTACAGAGTTACCACGCTGCTGCTGTTTTATGGTGAAAAAACATTTTGTACTACAATAAAGGAATTGGAGTTTTGCTTGAAGAGTTGCTGCCCTTTTTTATGGATGTTTAAACATTAAAGGTTTTCTTGGAGTGATGACCCACATCTAATCTGATTATTTTTGGTGCAAGAGAAAGGGAATGTTTTTTTGAACCTACTGGAACAAATTCCACTAAGTCTGAATGTCTCTGATTTATCAAGGTTGATTTTTGCCCCTGTTGCTTATCCAAAAGTGCCAAATAGCTTGATGAGGTGAGGGAGGGACCTTGCTTGCTTGTTCACATAGGAAAAAAAACAACATCATCAGCATAGAGGGAAAGCTTTTGTTTGATCCCCTCTGCCATGTCCCGTTTAATCCAAATGCCTTGTCTGACTGTGGCTGCTAATGGTTCCAAAGAGATAGCAAACAATAGTGGGGACAGAGGGCAGCCTTGCCTTATGCCTTGGGAAAGTGGGGAAAAGGGTTTATCAATCCTACTGACTCTCACTAGGTTGGTATACAAATTTTAAAGTAACAACAATAATTTGGGACTGAATTTAATTTTCTCTGTTTTTTTGTAAAATTTGCCAATTAACTCTATCAATTGCTCTATCTGCATCCGTGGTGATTGCTATTATGAATACTGTCTGCCCCCGCTGTGAAGAAATAATGTTCAGAAGGTGCAGGATGTTATCCTGCAAGTAACACCTGGAAATGAACCCTGTTTGTTTAGGATGGACTATCATGGTGACCACCTGTTGTATACGGGTTGTCAGTATCCCTGTAAAGATTTTGAGGTCTATATTAAGAACTACAAGCCACTTGTTTTTTTTCTGACTTAGGTATAATAGAGATGTGCACAAATCTCCAAGAGTCTGGAGTGTTGTCTCCCTCCATGGCATCCTGATAACATTCTAACAGTGGTGGCAGTAGCAGGTCCACAAATGCCTTATAAAATTCACATGGCAGGCCATCCACTCTGGGTGACTTGTTATTCTTCAGCTGTTTAATTTTGTCTACTACTTCTTGGCATCAAAGTGGTGTTCTAAGGGTTTAATAGCCACATCCTGAAGGATGGGCGAGGTCACAGCCAAAAAAAGTGTCTAAATGCTCTGAGATCTCAAAGACAAATTCCTGAGTATAGCATTACGCATAATAGTAAGCAAATAATGAAAAGATATCTTAGGGGTTAGTAATAGTCTGTCTGCCTTTGGTAGGATCCTTCAGCCACAGGTCAGTTCTGCTACCCTGCTGTTTTTGTAGTGCCAAAACCAGTAAGTACCCTGCCTGGTTATCATTTTCATAGTAATGTAGTTGTGTTTAGCCCACTTGAGGTTGCCTTCTGTCTGTGCAGGGAGCAGTTTAGTGAGTTCCAGTTTCTTAGATTCCCAGAGCTGTCTGGATTGGGGGGATTGGGGTAAGTTTATGTTGAAACTCAGTTTCTCTCAGCTCCAATTCTATTTGTTCCTGCCTGGCCTGCCCTTGTTTGTTGCCTCGGAAATGTAATTAATAATGATGCCCCTAAGCACTGCCCTTAAGGCATCCCAGTGAACAGAGGGGAACATACTTTCTCAAGTACTCAGGGTCAGATAACTTGCAATAGTGGGAAAAGGGGAGAAGAAGCAGAGTGGCATTATATATTAAGGAGGGTGTCTAAACCTCAGAAATAGAAAAAGCAGGCTAGGTCAATGGATTGAAACAATATGGGGGGATAAGGGAGGGTGACTGGGGCAGGAGTGGTGTACAGGCCTCCAGCAAAGAAAGAAAAAAACAGATAAAAAGCTACAAGCAGAGATCAACAAGATGGCAGGACTGAGAAAGGTGCTGATTTAAGGGGATTTCAATTTGTCAAATGTAGACTGATGCATCTCAATAGCAGTGAGCACAAAGAGTCAGGCCCTGGTAGAGATGTTGTGAGAGGTATTTCTGAGCCAGAGGGTCATGGAACCCACTAGAGAAGAAGCCATACCGGACCCAGTCCTGAAAAACAGGGATAACACGTGGAATATTCTGGTATGGGAACCACTGAGGTTTCCGATATCGCAGACTTGCAGGGGTTGAGGTCAAGCTAAAAGCTGAGAGGGTACACCACAGGACTAAGTTTCTGAAATTTACAAAAGCACATTTATGGAAGGATGAGGGAGATCCTGAGGAAAAAAATTGTAGGATGTAACAGCAGCACTAGGAGTAGTCAACAAATTTGATCTGATTAAAAAGGAAGCACTGGGATGTCAGGGCTCTGCACATGGATGGAAGGGAAATGGAAGAAGGGGAAGAAATCACTGGTTTTCATAAAGGGCAGTAGAAGCAGTGAGGGAGAAAAAGAAAGGCATTTATTAGACTCAAAGTATTTGGGACAGAAGTAGTCAGGGGGACATATCAAGGAAAGATGAAGGCAATGAACAGAGTAATGAGGCAGGCAAAGGTGGAGACAGAGTTAAGGCTACAAGAGAGGGTTAAGGAGGGATACAAAGCATGCATTTGCTATACTGTACATGAGATCAGCAGAAAATCAAGAATTAGTGCTCAGACTAAAGATGGGGGAGGATGGGTGGAGGATAATGACACTAAGGTGAATTTATTGAATGATTATTTCTGTTAGGTGTTTACGGTTGAGGACAAAGGCTCTGTGCCAAATTGCAACATACAAGCCAATGGATAATTACTAGCAGGCACCAGTATTGATCCCAACACAGAGAAAAGAGTGCTGAAGAAACATAGAAACATAGACTTTGACGGCAGATAAGGACCGCTTGGCCCACCTAGTCTGCCCATTTCCCTACCTAGAGGATAAGTTGCAGATCCTATTTAACCAAAAGCCTATTTCTTCCTACCCCCCACAAAAATTGCCTTATGTCTGTCCCATGCATTCTTGAATTCTCCCACAGGACTTACAAGCACTGACTGTGAAACATAGAAACACAGAATCTGATGTCAGATAAGGACCGCTTGGCCCATCCAGTCTCCCCATTTTTCCCGACTTATACTATTACTGCAAACCATACCTGATCTACAGCTCTTTCACTCTTCCCCCTTCCTTTCAACTATGATTCCCTTATACTTGTCCCATGCATTCTTGAACCCCACCACTATCTTCACCCCCCACCTCCGCTGGAAGGTTGTTCCAGGAATCCACCACTCTTTACATGAAGAAGTACTTCCTCACATCTCTCCTGAATTGACCCCCCCCTCCAGCTTCATAGTATTTTCCCTCATTCTTGAGCACCTTTTCTTCTGAAACATACTTCCCTCCCATTCCTTATTTACCTCTGTGAGGTATTTAAAGGTCTGTATCATATCTCCCCTCTCCCTTCTTTGTTCCAGGGTGTACATATTGAGGTATTTTAGTCTATCCTCATAGGGCTTTTGTTGCAGACACTGGACCATTTTAGTTGCCCTAGTCTGGATCATCTACACTCTATGTACTTCTGCAGATGTGTTCTCCAGAACTGGACACAGTACTTTAGATGGGTTTTACCAGCAATCTATACAGGGCAACACCATCTCCCTCTTTGCTCTGGTGATACCCACCCCTATGCACCCAGCATCCCACTAGCCCTCTTGACTGTCTTGTCACACTGCCTGGCCACCTTTAGGGCATCTGATATGATTACCCTCCATTTTCTTTACTGCTTGACATCAATACCACTCCACCCATTTTGTACTTTGTCCTGGGTTTCTGTGCTGTAACTGCATTATTTTTCACTTTTTGCATTGAAACCGAGCTGCCATACCCTTGAGCACTCCTCTACTTTTTTCAAGTCTCTGCTCATGCTTTCCATCCCCCTCCCGAGTGTCGACCATATTACAGATTTTGGTGTAATCTGCAAAGAGGCAGACCTTCTCTTCCAGCTCCTCTGCAATGTTACTTATAATGACATTAAAGAGACTGGTACCAGCACTGATCCCTGAGGCACCCCACTGGTCACCCTCCTTTCCTCAGCGTGAACTCCATTTACCACCACTCTATGTCACCTATTCTCTAATCAATTTCTTATCCAGTTTACCACCTTCAGACCCAGTTCTAAGCTACCCAGATTGCTTACTAGTCTCCAATGTGGAACAGTGTTAAAAACCTTACAGAAATCAAGATAGGCCACATCCACCTCTCCACCCTGATCTAAATCCTTTGTCAACCAGTCAGTGAAATCTATCAGATACATTTGACATGACCTCCCACTTGTGAAACCATGCTGCTTCATGTCTTGTACTCACTGGATTCAAAATATTCTACAATCCTTTCCTTTAGCAGTCATTCCACTAACATTCCCACCACTGATGTCAGGCTGACTGGCCTATAATTGCCAGCCTTCTTCCTGCCGGAACTTTTGTGTAGTGGGACTACATCTGCCCTTCTCCAGTACTCCGAAACAACTCCTGTTTCCAGTGAGCTGTTAAATAGAACTGTCAGAGGTGCATCCAGTATTTCCCTGAGCCTCCGCAATACCTTCAGATGCACGCCATCTGGCCTCATTGCTTTGTCCCCCTTCAGATTACCAAGTCTCTCCCGCCTAAAAAAGAACTAGTGTCCACCTCCCTGCTCCAAAGCTTTTGTTACTTTTTTTGTGGCCCTTCTCCTTGTTCTTCCTCTGTGAGCACTGAACTAAAGTATTTGCTCAGAATGTCTGCCTTTTCCTTGTCCCCCTCTTCACAGTCCCCTCTTCCCTTTTTAACTTCACAATCCCACCCCTCACCTCCCAGTCTTCCTCTTTTCACTTATTTAATTGAAAAATGTATTTTCCCCTGTCATCACCGCCTGGGCCATTCTTGTTTCAGTTTGCACCTTTGCACTCCTTACTGCTTTCCCTGCTTCCCTATGTTTCCCTTGATGCATCTCCTTATCCTCCTCCCTCTGTGTCTCCTTATACCTTCTGAATGCTGTTACATTTTCAGCCATTTCTTTCGAGAACTGTAACCATCTCCTTCCTCTTGCTTTCACTCACTTATTTCACGCAGAAGCTTGTTTCCTTTACTATGGTCCCTTTTAGCTTTTCCCACTGCTCCTCCACCCCACCCAGGACATCCCCACTGCCAGGTCATTCATGAGGCATTAACCCATTTTTCTAAATCTGCCCTCCTGAAGTCCAGGACCCTCACTGTTGTGTAGTTCAGTTCTGCAGCTGACTTATATTGAACCACACTGTACAGGGATCACTGGTCCTCAAGTGGCTTCCCCCTTGATGCCTGCAGTACAGTCCCTGTTGGTGAATACCAAGTCCAATATTACCCCATTATGAGTGGATTCACTGACTAGTTGCCTCAGGAAAGCCCCCTGTAGAGAGTCCAGGTTGTTGCTGCTTCTAGCTGAAGCCACTGCTGGGAGGCTCCAGTCTACATCTGGCAGACTGAAGCTCCCCACCAGCACCACCTCCCTCTTTACTGCCATTTTGCCAATAACTTCCACTAGTACCTCATCTAATTCCTCCTTCTGTGCTGGAGGTCTGTTCTCACCCCAGTGTGAATAGTGGCTCCATTCTTCATCTCCATGGAGACTTGCAGTACCTCTGCCTCCCCCTGTATTCCCTGTAAGCCTTTGCTTATATGATTTCCCTCACATAAAGGTGTACATCCCATCCTTTCCTTCCCACCCAGTCCTTTTTGAACAGAGTATAGCCTGGTTTGACCATGTCCGAGTCATGGTACAGTATTTAGTGCACGACCTGGTAATGGCCACAATACTCAGATTGGCCTCTGCCATGATTGTTTCTAGATCCAGAATTTTATTTCCTAGACTTTTATTTCCTAGACCTAGCATTGGCACACATGGCCTACCAGATTTTGCTTCCACTCTACTTGTTGCCACCCAATTCTTTGTTTTTCCCTCCCTCCCTCCTTCTCCCCTTTTTTAATGCTTTCATTCCCTTTCCCCTTTATCTCTACCACCCAAATGTCTTTATTAATTTGCACCCTTGTGGATTCCTCTGCCCTTGGGTTCCCCTTACTCTCTACTTCAGTTTCTACCTCCCAGAATCCTTCCACCACCCCCATTGGCTAGTTCAAATGTTCATCGAAGTAACATTTAAACTATCCAGTGAGGACCACTATTACCCTCCTGGATGGATAAAGGCCATCCCCCCTGTGTAGGCCCTTATCCTCCCAGTTGGGTCCCCAGTCCCCAATGTAGCCAAACCTTTCCTCTCTGCAACATTCCTTCAGCCATGAGTTTAAGCTCCTGGTGTGGAGATCCATCTCCTTTCAATTGTCATGGACAGGCAGAACCTCAGCAAAATGAAAGCCACTGAATGAGTTACCCATCACAGTCTAATACCCCTCCCAAGCTCCCTAAACTCCCCCTGCACTATCCCAGCCCCTTCCCAAGTCAGGTCTTTAGTCCCCAGGTGGATAATGACATCCAGCTCTCCCTCCAGTCCTGCTTCCCCAATGATCCTCAGGATCCGCTTTCCATCCTTCCAGGCTATGGTACCAGATAGGCTCCTTGCCTGCCTCTCCCAACCTTCCCTCTTCTCAGATCCATGCCCCACATGGCCCTACTATGCTGGTTCAACAACCCCTTTGTCAACTAGCATCTCACCGACAGGAATCTTGTCAACTGCAAGTTGCAGTTTACATGATTTCTGTGTGTCTCCCTGTCTCTTTGTTTTATCAGGGACTCCGCCCCCCCACACCTCCCATGCGGGGGGCTCTGCCCCCATCCTCCCATCTTTAGGATTATCAACACCAGTCAGAGTTCATTCAGGGCAGGGGTGCAGGACCAGGAGACAGTGTGCCCCTGTCTTGGGCACACCAACACAGTGACCTGTTGGCAAAGAGTTGATTTTGCCAACTGGGTTGTAGTTCGCTGGGTTGGTGTCACTCATACCCCCATCACAATCATATCCCCAACCAGAAGTTGCATCCTCCTCTTGGATCCTCTACCACCCTCCTTGAAGGCTCCGCCATGTTGGTTCCTCACATCTTCCCTGTTCACTACAGTGGATGCCTTCTCCCAGCAGTCCCACCCCACCAGACTGACATAGGAATTACATAGTGGTACTGGTTGAGAAAGGTGCCTGTGTCCCACTACCCACACCCTTCAGTAGCCCACCATAGTTCAGCTGTTCCTCCTCCCTGGCATACTCTGAGGTAATGGTAGGAGACTTGGCGGCCCATGGGTGGGAGACGAAGTCCCCTGAATCCTAGCCAGCTTGGCTTGGAGTCTAGTGACCTCCCCTTCAACCCAAAAAGGTATGTGCAGATGGGACAGCACTGCAATCTACAAAAAGTGTCTCTGAAAACTTCCACCCCATTGTCATCATTCTCAGCTTCTATTCTCCCTGTGTTACCTGGAAATTCTTTGTATGTTTTCCTCTCATAGGGCATTTCTATTTTCCCTCTTTCTGTTTGTTTCTGTTTGTGTCCCCAATGCTTTATTTAAATCTTTTTATACTCTTACCCTAGCTTGGTGTTGCTTCTGTTCCCAGTTTTAGCCTACCATTGACCCTCTTCCCTTCTCAGCAGTGACTGTTACACAGTAGTGACCAGGTAACTTCCCTTTGTCACCCACTTCTCTGCTTCCTTCTGTTGATGCCTGCCAATGCCTATGATGCAAACTACCTGTTCCAATCCTTCACTGCTCTTCTCAATTGCTGGGACACAAACTGGGACATGAGGCTGGGTGGAATGCTTCAGAGGTTGTTAAATGAGATTGGTCCGGTCCTGGGTGGACCATTAAGGGATCTCTTCAATTGATCTTTAGATTCAGGGGAAGTATTAGAGTACTGAAGGACAACAAGTGTTACCCCCGCCCTTCAAAAAAGTTGGGGTCAAGATGAGTCAAGCTACTATAGACCAATCAGTCTGACATCTATAGTAGGGGAAGTATTCAAATCTATTATGAAGTAGAGTATCGTAGAATTCCTGGAGGTCAACGCCCTACAAAATTTGTGTTAAAAACTTGTGAGGTTCTGGTTTTTGTTTTGCACAGTCATCCTTGATTTTGCTTCTAGTTTTGGTTCTCAGTTTTTTTGGATCCATGTGCTTTTAATGTATGATAATGTGAGACAGTGACACTCAAAATGTGACTCATGGGCCCTCATAATGTGGGACACTGGCACAAAAAAATGTTGGAAAATAGGCCCTAAAAAATGAGACATGGACTCTCATAATGTGAGACAGGAACACTTAAAAATGTGGGATGTGTGCCTTCATAATGTGAAACACAAGCACTCAAAATGTCATAATGAATGACAGTGACACTGAAACTCAAAACTTGGGAAAAGGTGTGACATGGGCTCTCACAATTTTTTTAAAACTTTATTTTCAAGATTTTTGCCAGCATTTCATTTGTTGTATAAAGCAGAGTACATTTGCATCAGTTTCTATATACAATCACAGAATCAGTGCATACACCATCCGACTAAGTGTATATTAACATTTCAGAGAATACTTTATTGTTTCCAGTCACAGACATCTCTTTCTAAGAACCCATCATTAGTATCATTCCTGCAGTTAGGCCTCATGTTTACACTTTGAGGGCCTTAGCTCTGAATAAATTTCCTCTGGCCTAACCCTGACATCATGCAGCACTATACTATGAGACTGCCCATTTCAAGGGTTACTATAATTGGTTTCCACATTGCCTCAAACCTCTACACTTCCAAATTTGCTTGCATTTGGGCTTTTTCCAGATGCATACAATCTAGTCAATTTTGTATCCAGTGGGACACAGGCAGGGGTTATACCCCATTCCAGTATTGTGCAATGTTTTTTCTTGTGTTGATCAGGGCCAAATTCCAAAGGGGCCAATGTTTTTATTTTGTATCTTTAACTTCTGCCCCTAGTAACAATTCCAGAGGGGACCTTGGAAGTTTGGAGTGAAAAACCCTTTCCATAATCTCATGCACTCCTACCTAGGACAGTACTATCTTGGGACAGTCCAGCACCATGTGGATAAACATCCCCTCTTGCCCCCTACCTTGTAAGCAGTATTCTCTTATATGGGGCTTCATCCTATGCAACTTGGTCAGATATAGATAGGTCCTGTGCAAGATATTGTATCTGGCACAGTCTACTGACTCTTGCACACATTCTGGCATGCACAGTTGCTCAGGACCACAGTTCTTCTATCACCTCCATATCAAAGTCCCTACCCCAATCCTCCCTGTAGTCCTCCAGGCTGGGGGGGGGGCAGCTGTTATGTATCAGTCTATATAGGGCAGATAGGGACTTAGTCTCAGCTGTCCACAAGTGACAATTGTGGATTTATGAAGCTTCTACACTCTGACAAAAACATACCCCTAATACTCAAACCAACAAAATAAGTGTTGGCAGGGAGCTCCGTGTGTCTCTGTATATCACAGAATGACTTAAAGACGTTACCTTCCCCAGTTGGGTCTTTTTTTTTCTATCCCCCTCAACTGGGGGCTTATATCAGCCTTTCAGGGATCCCCAAACCCCATCATCCACCATCCCTGGATATTACCTTTGGCAATGGAGTGCTCCACAGATTTCCCCCTGTGGTGAGGCCATTGAGCGTTCCCCAATCTCCCTTCCTGTGTCACATCTAGATCCGCCACTGATGCCCACTAGGCAGTGTGACATCTGCAGGGTTCCACAGGGTGACATCCTGTGGCCAGCTGTGTTTTTTCCATTGTTCTGTTTTTCTTTTACCTACAGATGCTCTGCGGAGGCAGCGTTTTGACATGTGCATGTCGGAGGACATGCTTATACGTAGATACATAGATACATAGACAGGGTCAGCAGATAAGGGCCTATCGCCCACCCTGTCTGCCCATTTGAGCTTGTAAGTTCAGTTTATGTTTTCCTAGAAGTCTGTTGCCCCTTACCACTGACCTCCAGAATTCCTTTATGTCTATCCCATGCATTCTTAAATCCCGTGATTGTCTCTGCCCCCACCACTTCCTCTGGCAGGGTGTTCCACTTGTCCACCACCCACTCTGTGAAGAAATTCTTCCTCACATTTCCTCTGAATCATCCTCCCTCCAACTTCATCCCATGCCCTCTAGTCCTGGAACATCTTTTTTGCTTAAAAATAGTGTTTTCTTGCACCCTGTTCCTCCCTGAAAGATACTTATAAGTCTCTATCATTTCCTATCTCTCTCCCTCCTCTCCTCCAGGGAGTACACATTCAGTTCCTTCAACCTGTCCTCATAGGACTTGTGATGCAACCCATGTACCATCTTAGTTGCCCTCCTCTGGACCTACTCTACCCTGTCTATTTCTTACATAGGTAAGGTCTCCAGAACTGTACACTGTACTCCAGGTGGGGCCTCGCTAGTGTCCTATATAGTGGAATGTCTCTTGCCAGGGAGCATTCCCAACCCAGAACTGCTGGTCGGCTGCACAGCTGCCTATGGTCAAGGCCCCCTGTTCTCTGTGACAAACTTGTAAATTCTCCGGCAGAGACTCTGAACTTCTGTGGCACTGTCAGGTCAAATTCTGCTGCAAGATTTAAAGTTCTGCAGCACATGTATATATATAAATAATACAGAGCCAGCTTTACAGTTCTGGGGGACCTCAACAAGGATGGCCTGTAAGGAGGGTCTCTGACTTTCCCACATAAATGTAAGCTACATAATTTCCCTTAAGGTTTATTCTTTTGCTTTTCAGATGCTGTCCTGGTTCTCTATATTTATCTAAATCTATTTAGAGCTAAGTGCTATGTCATGCAACATTAATGGCTACTGGCAGACACCACTTCAACTTATTGGCAACACAGCAAATAGCTGACTAGTTGTCCTCCAAGGGACAATTTGAAGTAGACTAGCCATGGAGAATTCAAGACTCCCCTCCTCTGGGAACACCTATCAGCAGTCCCTTACACAGTTGTAGTTGAGGGTGGCAGGCTATTGGTGCATACAGAGACTTCCCGTTACTGCCATCCTGAAAATTACCATACATTAAAAATATAAATTATTTAACATCAGCAGAGTCAGCATGATTATTACTGTCTTTTTCTCTGTTTCACTCTATCCTTGTTTAGTTGTCACATTTTGAATTAATAATCATTAGCTTTGTTGTCATCTTTCTTACATTGGCTTCATTTTTTTTTGATGTGCACCTCATTTCCCTAGTCTGAAAGCCCTGGCATCTGCAAGGCCCTGACCATGGGCTGTCCTAGAGCAGGTAATCTCAGAATTGCACCTAATCATGGGTTGCCCTCATGGAACCTGGATACACTACTACTAGCTTAGTAGGGTGCCTCAGCCAGCTTCTTGTATTTTTCTTTTTTTTTCCCTTCCTCTAACGCAGTGTCATTGTCTATGCTTCTAAATCAGGCAAAGTTCCCCTTCCCCCAGAGGAAGACATGTCAGCCATGGCCCTATCTCTACTCCAGACCAGACCAAAATGCTGCAATGCCCTTTGCTTTCTTCTTCCCTCTCCAAGACCTTTCAAAAGAAAAGCTTTCTCCTCCCCCACCTCCCACCTACTGTACCCAATGTCAGTAATACTATCTCCTCCCCTAATCTACATAATGGCAGCAATACACTCTCACTTCATCTGCCAAGGAGGCAGTATAGCACAGTGGTCTAAGGCTCTGAGCTGCAAATCTGGTGACATCCAGCAGCTTCCACTTACATACTGAGCAAGCCACTTAACCTCCTTGTGCTTCCAGGTCACTCCTGTAAAAAAGCTTCCAGCTTAGTGTGTTATACCTGGTAAAACAACTAAATAAATAAAAAAAAAAATCTCCTCTCTTCCTCAAACCTATTCACAGCAATGCTCTCTTTTCTCCCACTTCCCCATACTGGTAGTAGTGCTCTTTGCAACCTCCCCATACCCTAGACCTAATGGCAGTAAAATATTTTCTACTCTTCCTATCTTCCTAGCATGATCCTAACCCCCAAAAGCCTTGCCTGGTCCCAATTTTTAAAATCCATTTTAGCCCTTCTCCGTGTATCTTAGCACCACTACCCACACAGGAAGGGAAAGGATGGTATCTGTGATGCTGTCCAATTTTATCACAGAATGTTAACACACTGGGCCTCACTATCAGACTAGGGAAGTAGAAGAGACAGGGTTGTCAATTAAAAAGGGCCACCATTTGATTTATTCAAATTGGGGGGTGGGCTACATCGAAACATAGAAGTTGACAGCAGATAAGGACCGCAAGGCCCATCCAGTCTGCCCATTTCTTTTTCTACCTTATAAATGTGTCATCGGTCTTTGCTCTGTCAGTGGCCTATCTATTCATACTCATTTGTATTGCTCCCTTATGCCTATCCCATGCCTGTTTGAAGCCCTGCACTGTATTCATAGCCACCACTTCTTGAGGTAGGCCATTCCATGCATCCACCACCCTTTCTGTGAAAAGAACTTCCTCATTACACCTTAATTGGCCTCCCTCTAATCTCATACTGTGTCCTCTGTCATAGAAACATAGAAACATAGAAGTTGACGGCAGATAAGGACTGCAAGGCCCATCCAGTCTGCCCATTTCTTTTCTACCTTATAAATGTGTCATCGGTCTTTGCTCTGTCAGTGGCCTATCTATTCATACTCTTTTGTATTGCTCCCTTACGCCTATCCCATGCCTGTTTGAAGCCCTGCACTGAATTCATAGCCACCACTTCTTGAGGTAGGCCATTCCATGCATCCACCACCCTTTCTGTGAAAAAGAATTTCCTCACATTCCCCCTTAATCGGCTCCCCACTAATCTCATGATCGGCCCCTCTAATCTCGTTGTCCTGCTATTTTTCTTATATTGAAACATGTTAGACTCTTTCACCTTGTTAATGCCCTTAAGGTATTTGAATGTTTCAATCATATTACCTCGCTCCCTCCTTTGCTGTAGGGTATACATAGTGAGCTCAGTTAATCTGTCCTCATATGTTTTCTGATGCAGTCCCTGCACCATTTTGGTTGCCCTTCTCCAGACTGCCTCAATTTGGTTAATGTCCTTGTGAAGGTGTGACCTCCAGTACTGCAAGCAATACTCCAGATGGGGCCTAACCAGTGTCTTGTAAAGAGGAATTATTACCTCCCTCTTCCGACTAGTGATACCCCTATTAATACACCTCAACATCCCTCTAGCCTTACCTACTGCTTTAGTGGTCTGCTTGGATGATTTCAGGTCATTGGTAATGATGACGCCCAAGTTTCTTTCTTCCCTTGTGACTGCCAGCAACTCCCCTCCCAGCCTATAGGTGGCATCAGGGTTTCTCTTCCCTATGTGCATGATCTTGCACTTCTTTGCTTTAAACCCCAGTTGCCACTGTTCTGACCATTTTGCTAGTTTATCCAGATCTCTTCTCATTCTGCCCAACCCATCTGGATCATCTACTCTGTTGCAGATCTTGGTGCCATCTGCAAACAGACAAACCTTATCCTCCAGTCCATCTGCAATGTCATTGATGAAGATATTGAAGAGGACTGGCCCCAGGACTGATCCCTGAGGTACCCCACTTGTGACTTGCATCTCTTCTGACTGTATACCATTTACCATCACTCTTTGTTTTCTGTCCATCAACCACTTTGCCACCCAGTCGACCAATGTCTGACCCACCCCAAGCCTACCCAGCTTATTAATAAATCTTCTATGTGGAACAGTATTGAAAGTTTTGCTGAAGTCAAGGTAGGCAACATCAACTGCTCCCCCTTGTTCCACCACTCTGTTTACCCAGTCAAAGAAATCTATGAGATTAGTTTGACAGGACCTTCCATTTGTAAACCCATGCTGTCTTGGATCCTGTGCTTCTATGGATTTCAGGTGTTGCACTATCCTTTCCTTAAGGAGTGTCTCCATAATCTTTCCCACTTCTGAGGTAAGACTGACTGGTCTGTATTTCCCTGCCTCCTCCCTGCTACCACTCTTGTGGAGTAGGATCACATGAGCCCTTCTCCATTCTTCTGGGACCTCTCCTGTGCTCAGACACTCACTAAACAATTCTCATAATGGCTCTGCTAGTTCTACCCTTAGCTCCTTCAGTACCCTGGGATGTATGCCATCAGGTCCCATTGCCTTGTCCACCCTGAGCTTATCGAGCTCTTATGGGACCCTTTCTTTTGTGAAGGGACTAGTGCTCACCTCCCTCTCCCCTGTGTCCATGGTGCTGAGCTGTGAGCCCTGACCTATCTTCTCTTCAGTAAATACTGAGCAGAAGTATCTATTTAGGATAGATGTGTTTACATGGTCCTTCTCCTCACATGCCCCCTTATCCCCTTTAATCTTAGCAATACCCCCTCTGGACTTTCTCCTTTCACTAATGTATCTATAGAAAGTCTTGTCACCTTCTTTTACTGTTTGCGTTAATGTGTCCTTGGTTTGGGCCTTTACTTGCCTTACTGCCTTCCTTGCTTCCTTTAGGGAAGTTTAGTATGCCTCCCTATTTTCATCCTTCTGCGTTCCCTTTTATTTCCTGAAGGTCAGCCTTTTGTCTGTGATCTTTTCTGTTACTGTGTTTGAGAACCAAATTGGTTTCCTTCTTCTTTTTTTGCACTTCCTTTTCTCACTAACACAATGGGATGTTGCTTCGAGTATTGCATCTTTAATGCTTGCCCACTTTGCCTGTTCCCCCTCACCTGTATTTCTTTTTGCCAGGGCTAGCTTAACTCTGTTGGCCATCTTATCACAGTCAGCTCCTCTGAAGTCCCATATATTTGCCTTGGAATTTGATGGTTTTGTTCTTGTGGCCAAATTGAACCATACCATGTGATGGTCACTGGCACTCATGTGACCTTCTACCTGGAGATCTGTGATCCTTTCCCTGCTAGTCAGTACTAGATCTAGGATAGCCATGTCTCTTGTGGGTTGTTGTACCAGTTGTTTGAGACCCTCCCCCTGCAGGGAATCCAACATGTGTCTAGTTCTGGCAGATGTCCCTGGTGGTATTGACCAATCTGTATCTGGCATGTTGAAGTCTCCCATTATCAGAACCTCACCTTTAACTGTCATGTTTTGTATATCTTATAACAGTAACATGTCTATGTCCTTCCCCTGGTCTGGAGGCCTGTACACAACCCCAGTTTGTAGGGCTGTCCCATTTCCTGTTTCCAGGGTGACCCATAGTTCTTCTGGCTCCTTATGTGTATTCTGAATTGCTGTTGCTTTGATATTTTCATTGGCATAAAGGGCCACTCCACCCACCCCTTTTTGCACCTTGGTCTCTTCTGAATGGTACATAGCCAGGTACTGAAGTCTCCCAAGTGTGGTTACTGGTAAACCATGTCTCACTAATGGCTGCTATCTCCAGTTTAGCCTCTACCATTATTGTCTGCAGGTCTGGGATCTTGTTTCCCAGACTGCGAGCATTTGTGTACATGATTTTCCATTGGCCAGATTTTGGTGTGTTAGTTGTTGGGCGAGGTCCAGCATTTCCCCTGTCCATTGTATGGGGAGCCAGACCTTTTTCTTTACCTAGTGTTGCAAATGAACTACAAACATGCTGAACTCCTGTTTGACCACTAGTTGAGGGGGGAGGCATGTTCTTCCCATTTGACGTATGGGGTGCTGCACCCCTCTCCCCATTTGCTAGCTTAAATATTCTGCAAAGATGTCAAACTTCTGCCCCAATGCACTGACTCCCTCCTTAGTCAGATGCAGTCCAACAAATTTAAAGAACTTTCACTTCCCAAACTGTTGCAAGTTCCCTACAAATATCTGTCCTTTTTCCTGGCACCAGCCCTTGAGCCACATGTTTAGCTTCTTTATCTCCCCTTCTCAGACCTTCCGTCCATCTGTCTCCCTCTCCCAGGCTGGCAGGATCTCAGAGAAGGAGATGCAGTATGAAATGGATGATAGTTTGTCACCCAGCCTGGTCAGGTGTTCCTTGGTTTCCACAGTTGACTGGCTGGCGAGATTGTTAGTCCTAACGTATACCAGGACATCAATGGCATCAGGACGGCTACTCTGGATTTATTCTTTTGTAACTTTACCTGGTTACCAAACTATAGAAAAACATTACTACTGTATTGAATGGTCAAGCTACATGTGCTTAAAAAAATCTTAGAAGCTATATTGATGCTCCAAGTAAATCTACTTGTCCCTCAATGACATTTTTTCTGGCTGCAGTAGGTGGAGCCTGCAGACAGTTTACATGTACAAAAGGAGTGATGTCATGTTTTCTGTCCATGGAACTGACTTAAGGTGTAAATAGTTTCATCCACCTTACCCTCCTCCAAGCAATGTTTTCTTTCCTCAAATAAATATGCTTTCATGTTAGTCAATGGTTGCATGATACTATTTTCTTTCTTAAATTGGTGGTACAAGAACTGAAACCCAAGTAGTGGAAGGCATCATTAGTTTTAATTTTTGGAGTAAGATCCACCCCCACCTCCACTTGAGAAGCTCCTAAATATCCACCCCCACTTTTTTTATTCATGAGTGAGAGGCATAAGGTGGATCTATCATGCTGGAACAAGACACACTAGTTTGGGATCTGTATCAAGCAACAGTACAAGTATGTCAAGTTGTGGAGCCAATGTATTTTAATAAGGACTAAGAGAACAGAAGATACTTAATGCCTTTATTAAGGACTAGGAGAACAGAAGATATTTAATGCCTTCAGATGCCTTAAAAACCCTTGAAACAAATGATTATCAGAGCCACCTGGGGCCTCAGAAGGAAAAAGTAATTAAGGAGTGAAACTACAGATCCCATGGAAAACAATAGACACAGCATTCTAATTTACAGTTAGTTGAAAGAGCCACAGGTTTTTCTTAAACATGTATATACTAAAAACATAAACTTCAGCTTTTGGGATTAACAATATTTGTTTACCATATTCAATCTCTCTCTCTCTCTCTCTAAATATATATATATATATATATATATATATATATATATAATTTATATATAATTTGTATTTTTAGTAGTTTCAAAACTTTGAAAGCATTGGTGTCAGTAATGCATTTAGAAAAACATTTTTTTTAATTGTCTTTACAGCTAAACATTCAGTTTTATGTGAGGGCACATTTTTTGCAGGAGGGGGTTCAAATTATTTTAATCATGAAGCATTGGTGTTAGTAATGCATTTAGAAATACATTTTGTTATTGTATTAGCAGTTAAACATGCAGTTTCATGTGAGAGCACATTTTTTGGGGGGAGGGGTTCAAATTATTTCAATCATGGGCACAGTACTTGATAAACATAGACTTTGATGATAAAGTGTAATTTTTCTTTTAAGTTTGAGAAGTATGTATTAGAAAACATTGAACAAGAAAACAATTTAGTGATTTTAAAAGCTATTCTCACCAGAGCTGACATTAAAAAAAATCTCAACTGTATTTTTTATTTTATTTTATCAGGGACACTAGAAACAGGATAACATTCCTGGTGGGTTTTATACTCCATGTAACCTGCTATTCAGGTTTTTCTTTCTTATGTTGGCTTGCCAGCCAACATCTTGTGGTAGTAGCAGATTTGGAGGCCCAGTCACTGTTGGGCGAATGCAGGACACGCATCAGTAGATGTGTCCCTTATTCCCCAATAAGCCAGATGCAGGTGCTGGCATCATGCATCCCTAGTGTGGCCATCAGATCTAAGAAAAGGTCCCCTGCAATGAGAGTGAAGTTCTCATGCAGAGGGACCACAACACGCCTCCCAACGTGCACGCAACATGGCAGCAGTGACTGCTGCCACCTCCTGTCACAATGCCGATGGGGGAGCCCACTCCCAATCAACATAATGACCCCCCTCCCATTTAAAATGTATGCCAAGGGGGTGCCCAATTCCTTTGGCATCATGCATTCCCAAACAGTTTTTCTTTGCAGATGGGGGGCCCAAACCCCATCTGCATTTATCCCCATCCCCATTTATTTTGCCAGTGGGGGAGCCCACTCCCTGTTGGCATAATATCTTTCCACCCCTGCTTTTGTTGTGTGCCAAGGGGGTGCCCATTCCCCCTCAGCTTGTGTGCCCACCCTTCAGTATGTGCCAACTGGGTGCCCAATCCTCTGCCAGCTACAGCATCCCCAAACACTAGGTGGCATGCTGGGAGCCCACCCTGCATGCCAAATCCCCTGCAAAGAAAAAGTCCCGCATTCTTTTAACCTGTAAAAGAAAATGGTCCCTCCCGTCTCCCTGCCCCTCCCACAACCCGCGCCCACCCTCTGTGCACCCTGCCTCCCCACACCCCCCTCACTTCATACTTACCTCTAGAGTCCGGTGTGATGATCTTCAGTGGACTAGTGACATGTCTGCACTCTTCAAAACTGACCGCAAACTGAGGAAATGCCGGTAAGCTGTATAGTGACACAAATAGGGTTTTTTCAACTTTGGTGCATATCTCAGCCATTTTTGGGAATTTTGGCATCAGATTTTCAACATGGGGTTATTGGGACCTATCCTCATGAATTCAGGCACTGTCATGGCATTATTTGGTACTGAACAGTGATTTTATGGTCACTGCATGGAATCACCTTTCTGGACCAGTTAGGAACATGACAGTGCCACTGTTCATGAGGGGGCTCTCAAAAATTCTATGTTGCAAATTGGTGGGAAAAATCCCCAAAATGGCTGTTTTACAAGTGTGCATTGTGCAGTTTCCATGCACGCTCATACCTTTGTGAATTTGTAATATTTTCACTCTAGATTTTCAAAATTGGCATTTTTCCACACTGCCTTATGAACAGTAAAGCTGTCATTTTACATGTCCTGGCCAAAACATGTTTTTGCACGTCCAGCACAGAATAGCATGGTCGCTGTACAAAATCTGTTTTTAGGACAGTTTGAGGAAATGACAGTGACACTGCTCATGAGCAGCTGTCCTAAAATGCCTATGTTGAAAATTTGGTGATGAAATTCCATAAAATGACTGTGCTACAAGTATGCATTGCGCAGTTTCTATGCACCCTTGTAACTTCACAAATTTGCAATATTTTCATACCAGATTTTCAACACTGCCATTTTTTCACACCTCCTTATGAACAGCACAGCTGTCATTTTTCACATCCTGCCCTAAATGTGTTTTCGCACCTGTGGCACACAATGGCATGATCACTGTGCGAAATCAACATTTGGGACAAATCACCAAAAACACAGTGCCGCTGTTCATGAGGGGAGGTCCCAAAATGCCTATGTTAAACATGTGGCTAAAAAAATTCCCAAAATAATTGGATTACGGAAGTGTGTTGTATAGTTTTTATGCATGCTCATGACTTCATCAGTTTTTCATATTTTCACTCCAGATTTTCAACGTTGCTATTTTTTTACATCTCCTCATGAACAATACAGTTGCAATTTTCCACATACTTCCCAAAATGTGCTTTCTTCCCCTGTTGCCAAGTGGCATAGTTGCTGGGCAAAACCACCTTTCAGCTAACAAACTGATAGTGCCGCTTTTCATGAGGTGGGCTCACAAACAGCTGATGTTGAAAATTTGGAGTGAAAATACCAACACACACCTACAGTGTTAGGGCTTCCAACTGTAGAACCCCACCCTGTAGAGACTGACAGGCGTCAAGGGTGTGACTTGGGATCATCGACTGTAATGCTCATGCCATTCCACCCCCACCCTGCAGCCAGTGACAGGCATCATAGTGTGTCTTGCACTGTTTGGCCACAAAGTTCACCCCATTCTCCTATACTGCACCCACCTCAGCATATTTCCTTATGAAATGGGGTAAGTATAATGCCCAAAGTCCCCAAAGCACATGACAACACTTGTCAGTGTCTACAGGGTAGGGTGAGGTACAATGGCATGAGCATTATAGCAGACAACCCAAAAGTACACCCCAATTCCTGTCAGCCTGTACAGGGTGGGGTGGTGTTGGCATCACTTCAGTACTTCACTGCCTTTCCTATTATGCATCTCTAACTCCGGCACTACCAACGCCAATGCCAGAGACAACATTCGGCATTGACAAATGCTTGTTGCATCTTGTCCCAGGCAGTCTTCCCAGAGTGCAGTTTGCTCTATTGTTTAATAGCTGTGTGCAGGCCATTGTCATTTTACATTGTATTTTGTTTCAAATTAACCACAGACATTATGGCAGCCAAAGGAGACACACTTTGAGTCTTGGGGCATGTACAGCATAATTAATATGTTTTCATTTGCATAATCTTTCCATTCATGTTATTGCTAGACATACTGTAGCTAGCTTGGCTTGAGGAATGGTTAACATGGTCAGGACCCCTTAGCAATTGAGATGCATGTGCAGCAAATAAGTCCAGATGAGCTAACTTACCCTACAACTGTTAATTGTCACATTTGCATTTTCTTTTTGAAATGGTTACTTTTATATTTATGTTTATTTTAAGATATTTAATATTCTGACCCTGTGGTTATGTCATGGACCATAATTGATCTCCATACTTAACCCCCCCCATGCCCTAACTTGCATAGAAGATAGTGCTTGTAGACAAATCTAATCATTTTTCCACTGTGTTCTGGTGTGTAGTTTGTCTTTTTAGTAGTTTCAAAACTTTGAAAGCATTGGTGTTAGCAATGCATTTATAAATACATTTTTCAGTTGCCTTTACAGTTAAACATGCAGTTTCATGTGAGGGCACATGTTTTGGGGGAGGTGGTCCAAATTATTTTTATCATGAAGCATTGGTGTTAGTAAAGCATTTAGAAATACATTTTTTAATTGTCTTTACAGTTAAACATGCAGTTTTGCTAATTTACTCTAACCTGAGATGCATATGCAGCAAATAAGTCCAGATGAGCTAACTTACCCTACAACTGTTAATTGTCACAGTCTCCATTTTCTTCTTAAAATTGTTACTTTTGCATTTATGTTTATTTTAAGATATTTAATATTCTGACCATGTGGTTATGTCATGGACAATAACTGATCTCCAGCCTTAACCCCCCCCCCCATGCCCCAACTTGCATAGAAGATAGTGCTTGTAGACAAATCTAATCATTTTTCCACTGTGTTCTGGTATGTAGTTTGTCTTTTTAGTAGTTTCAAAACTTTGAACTGTTTCTAAAACATACCTACACGTGACATTTGCCTGCACTCTGAGCACATACTTATGAAACTGTGCATATTTGTACTCCACTTCTGAGTAAACCTCATACTTTCCTAATATTGCCATTATCACAAGCATAACTACCTTGCCCTTATCAAAAGCGACCCACTCTGAAAGTTAATATCACATTTTCTCTAATAGTCCATCATCATTACACCTGACTTTCTGACATCAAAACATTGCTTAAATATAACTTACATCACCTCATGGACAAAAACCCTGTTTCTCTTAAAAAAAAACCCCAAAAAACTGTGTAAATAATCCCAAGGCGGAACATATGCCTACCATGTACTGCCACCTTCTGTACCATCATGGGGATTTGCATATATTTCCCTTGATGCTTTGCATTATTGGGATATGTGCAATATTGTTTTCTTTAAAATGTGGCTGTCTGGCCAGTATTATCTGGGATAACACATATATCAATGGCATTTGCTCTGGGGTTCTTTTGTAAGCTTCTTTTTCCTTCCATTAAAATGTACACCTCCATATATTTTCCTAATAATCTGTATGCCTTCCTTAGAACAGAAACTAAAAAAAATTTTACTACTTACAAATCTTTGTGTTGTTTCTCGATATCTCCTTTACAATTCCACACAACTTCACTAACTTCATTATGCAGCCGTGGTGGATCTAACCAGATTTTGTTAATTGTGATGCAGTGAGGTTGTAATCTGTCTTGCCCAGCTTGCATATTGTCCTGGAGCAACATATAAATGTTAAAAATTAAAAAAAATGTTTAATCTGCAATGTCATTATGACTTCTTCTATTTTCACAATTTCTTTTTCTCTTCCCTTATTTAGTTTCCACATTTTACATAAACGATCTTTGGCTTTTCATTTTTCTTACCTTGGTCTCATCTTTTTAATTTCTTCAGTCTATCCAGCATTCTCTCATTCCTTTCCTGCTCCAACAGTTTTTTTTTATTTACATAACTGTCCCTTTGCTTGCATTTTTTATCATTTACATTTTTGTTTCCTAGGCACCAGAGTTGACCCATCAGGTGGGCAACCTCACAGTCCCATCCACATCAACCACTTGTGCTCTAAACCCAATAAGGATAGCAAACTGCCCCCCTGAGCACTTTACCCTCTCATGGTTTTAGAACAGGTAAACCCTACCACTTCCCATAACAATCCAACCACTTTCCTAACAAGCCTTGAGAATGCTATTGAGTGGTCTTGTAGATTTTAATGTATGTCATTATCCAGCCCAAAACTGTACAGTGATCCAATGTGTCTCTTCCTGCCTCAAAAGTATTGTAAAGTGCCCTTTGTGCCCCCATAACACAAGAAATACCAACCCCGCATAATTAAGTCCCAAGAGTCATTCCACCCAGAGCCCCATTGAGTCACTCTGCTTTTTATATTGCCCCCTTTCTTTGGTCCAACAGTGCAGGACAATCCTCTACCTCTTCCTATTAATGCTGGACCCAAATGCTGGATTCATGTCACAGTATGGCTTTGTGTGGTCCTACAAAGCACTACTGGGATAAGAAAAAAAGCATTCTGGCCCACTAGCAGTGAGAGGAAAAGGCAAAGGATTATCATGCAGCCTTACACCAAAAAAGGGGTGCTGATATAAAAAATAGGGTGACTCTGGGGGGCCCTCAGGGCTGGGTAGGGATGGTTTGAGGAGTTGTGGTGAATTTTAGTTCTTATAAAGGTACAAGCAGGCAGAGGAATTGCTTGAAAGGAGTGGTGTCAGACTCTGTCTATCTTACTGGAGCAATTTCTGTGCAAATTCTACAGCCAACCTCAAATTCTGCAGTAGGCCACAAATTCTGCAGCAGGTCATAATTTCTTTGGCAATCACCGCATGCCACAGAACCACACAAAACAGGGGGCCTTGCCTATGGTCACATAGGAGGTAGTGTTACAGTGGCACTGTCTGCCTTCCTTCCCTGGAGGAGGAGACCATCCACTTGGACACTCTCTGTCCAATCCCTGAGCAGCCCAGGATCATTCTCAACCCTGAGTCACTGGCATGATGACAGGTGAGGCATGGGAGCCTCTGCCCTCTGTGCCATGGGGCCATCCCATCAGGTCTTGATTGATGTTGAGGCCTTTCATTTTTTAATGTTGGTAAACCTTGGTGGACAAAAACTGTGTACCCCTTTTTCCCTTTGAAGGCCTCTGTGAGGCCCACTCTCAGGGATATGCCAGGCTTATGTTTGGTATATCTATGAACCTCTGTCCAAACCTGGAGAGACAGTTTAGTAAAAGGTTTTGTCAGTTTAGCAAGGTAATCACTACTGTACCTAGTATCAGATTGAATATCCTCTTCATCAGGGAGTCTCCACCCAACTCCTGTTCCTTCAGTTGATGGCATGGGGTGACAGAATCTTCCCCATCTGGAAAACAAATAGTTGTGCCACCCAATAATGGTGATTGATGAGGGGAAGAGTTAGGCCTCCTTCCCCACATGAAGCTTTCAATGTAGTGCTCCTGCTCCAGGCTGGTTTCCCTCTTCAGAGAAACTGATTTGACAGGCTGTTGATTTGTTGAAAGAACATCTACAAACTTTTAATGGGAAGGGCTAGCAAAACATAAAACAAGCGAGGGAATATGCACATCTTTCGAGTATTACCCCAACCAATGAGAGTTAGCAGTAAACCATTCTACCTCTCGAGATTATCTTTTATCTTATGAATCACATGGGGCATGTTTAACTCTTATAGTTTTTTTGTTAGCAGTTGTGGAAAGATGCTACATAAATATTTTAATGTAGCTAACTCCTGGAACTGTAGTCTTCCCCACCTCCACCTTGCCCTTGCCAAGATATAAAATGTCACTTTTCCCCCATTTTATGGCCAGATATAACTCCATAGGCTTTTAATGTATGTTCTAGAATGGCAAGAGCCATGGCCGAGTATTTCACATAGAGAAGGAGGTCATCTGCAATTAAAGAAACCTCATGTTCTAGTCCCTCCAACATTAACCCTTCTATCTTGTTATCAGGCCTTATAGTCACCACCAGGAGCTTCAAGATCAAAAGATGAAGTAGGGTGAGAGGGGGCACCCCTGCCTAGTCCCCCTATATAAGGGAATGTTGGAAGAGAAGCTCCCATTTACCAGCACCTCTTTCACTGGGGAGTTGCACAAAGACTGCACCCAAGACCAAGATCTCTTCCCTATTCCCATGTAACTCAGGACTTGATGTAGATACCCCCACGACACCTGGTTGACCTCCTTCTCAGCATTCAAAGTCAGGATTCTTGCTGTGTCCCCCCCACCCCATCACCACATACCAGTCAATGTTTGCCTAATGCTGCTTTTACCATGCCTACCTTTGACAAAGTCAAGCTGGTCAGGGTGTATTAGGTTCAGCAGCAACTGCTCCAAACAAGAGGCCATTACTTTGGCTATTATTTTGTCATCTGCTGTTAGGACGGAGATGGCGCAATATTTATTTATTTAAAATTTGATAACTGGAAAAAGCATACTGAGCTGAGGCTCATTTCCAGGTGCAGCCTTGGGAATGGTACAGTGTAGGGGTAAAAAATTAAAATTACAGACATAACAGAAATAACATTGACTGTATAGCATATAACAAGAACATACATCATATATACAGAAAATAATTTCATACATTAATCACATACAGACATAAAGCATTGCAAAATCATATAAGTAAATATAATCATATATGTAAATATGTGGACATTAAATTCCATCTGATGTCATGCTACTTGACTTTAGCAAGGCTTTTGATAGACTGTCACATTCCATCTTAATCAATAAATTATATAAATTTGGTTTCTCATCTTGCCTAGTAAATTGGACTGCTAGTTAGTTACAAAATAGGTCTCAAACAGTAAAAATAAATGGTTTATTTTCTGATTTAGGTCAAGTTACTAGTGGAGTCCCGCAGGGCCCTGTGCTGGGACCACTAGTATTTAATATTTTCATAAGTGATATGTATGTTTCCCCTAATAGTCACCTGTCTAAATTCACTGATGATACGAAATTGGGTGGTAGGGTCGATACTAAATCTGCTATAAAGTGTCTTGAAAATGATCTTCTTCATATCAAATCTTGGGCACAGAAAAATTCAATGCTTTTTAATACTGAAAAATGTTTTGTCCTCCATTTTGGTGTTAAAAATCCAAAAGTTAATTATTACCTTAATAACATCATGTTAAAATCAACCTCCAATGAAAGAGATCTAGGCATTATAATTGTCCATAAGCTGTCTCTAAATTATCATTACAACAATGTGATTAGATCTGCTAATGTTGTAATGAAACAAATTCAAACATTTGTCAGTAAATCGGAGCACTGCATATTATCTCTTTATAGGGTTATATCAGACATAAACTGGACTATGGTTCACCTTTTTGGAGTTCTTATCTTAAAGGAGACACTAACTGTTTGGAATTAATTCAGCGACAATTCACTAAAATGTACCATGTCTACATTTCTTCAGTTATGAATCACGTTTAAGAGAAACAGGTCTTTTTCCCTTAGACGTATGTAGATTTAGGGGGAACATTCTCTTTGTGTATAAACTATTTACATTTCCCATACTAAGGGAACAATGTGGACTTACTTTAGCAGACAAATGCATAGCGGGTAGATGCCATAACCAACAATTTATTGTAAATTGGGTTAATACAAAAAAAGTGAGAACTTCTCTATTTGAGCTGCCAAATTCTGGAATTCATTACCAAAGGATTTGATTGATATAGCTAACTAAGAATCATTCAAATTCCAGTTGGATTTATGGCACAACTCTCAATATTATCATAACAAATTATCCACTGTTGTTGTGGGGGACAATCTTGATGGCCTTGTGCCTTCTTTTGTCCCAAACCTGTCCAGTAAATCCAGTAAAATAGTCTTTGGTGTGAATATAATCACAAAATGGAGTGGTACATACAGAATGGTATAGTACTAAAGGACTGAAAATGGACAGGAAGAACAGGTCATAGTAGAAAATTAAATAAGAATACTTTACCCTATAGAAGAAACACAAGAAAAATTGGGGTGGGGATAGCAGGAATAGTGCTTTGGATATACAGTACTTTTGAGAGGTGAGGGATGGAGATAAGTGGGGAAAGGGAGTGTGTAAGATGAGATATTCAGGAAGAAGGTTAGCAAGTGCAAGAGATAGGGAGAGACTGGGAAAGGGCATGTTTTAAGGTGGTTAGCGAAGCGGGTAGATGGAGAGAGCTGGGAAAAGAGTTCCAAATATTGGGGAGGTCATAAGACAAGGCAGCCTGTCCAGAGTTGGAATGAGGTTTCTTTACATAACACCTAGCTTCAGGTAAAGGTTGGAATGGATGTGATCTATGTTGGTAGAGTTGGCTGTCAAGCCAGATGCCCAGGTACTTATAGGTGGAGATTGACTCGAGGTGGGTGCTATCTAGGGTGGAGAAGGAGAAGAAAGGGGAAAGTTTTGAGAATTTTTGTGAGGTGCCAAAAGTCATGGATATGGTCTTCTTTGAATTAACTTTGAGTTGGTTGTCTTGGAACCATAGTAAAACCTCTGTAATTGAACCTCGACTACAGAGGTGAATGGGCCTGAGGCATAGAGGATGGCATCATCAGCATAGAGGTGAATCTGTGAGGAGACTCAGACAGAGGGAAAGTCATTTAGAAAAATGGAGAAAGGACAGTAGGAGCATAAATATGAGTTGCATAACTCGGGATCTTTACCCAGTCTGGGCAAGCCAACTATTGTTACTGACTGAGCAGAGTAGAGGAGGTGTCCCATTTGTATGCATTCATCTATCATCCCCATCAGCAGGTCTCTAAGATCCCCAGCAAAGGTCTTATAAAAAACAGTGGGTCATCCATCCTGACCCACAGTCTTACCCCCCCTACGAAACTTCCTATAACTGATCTAACCTCCACCCACTCCAAGGGGGCATCCAAGGTTTTTTTTCTACTTTTCAGAGAGACATTTAAGAGGTGTATTTTGGAATAAGGCATTCATTTCCTCTGGAATAGGAGCACATTCCAAAGAGTAAAGGTCTTTTTAAAATCTTTAGAACTCTTCCTCAATTTCTTTGGGATGAGTCAAGTGTTCCCGCCACCTTTTGAGTTTTGGGAGGGACAAAGGTGGTGCCCGACCTGGCTTTCACCTTCCATGCTACCCATTTACTGGATGCATTCCCCTCAAAGTATGCCCCTGCTCTGGATTTCAGTATCTAGCACAGTAAAAAATTTGTATTTAAAGCGTTATATTCTATTTTAACTTTTTGAAGCATCCTATATAGTTGAAGTGTGGGATTCAACCTGTGGGCCTTTTCCTGCCTTTCCTCTTCAATTTCCAATTCAGTAAGCCTGCTTCTAGTTCCCTTATTACAGTGGAGAATGAAGGATATAATTTCTCCCCTTATAGCGGCTTTTAGGGATTCCCAGCTAACTTCCCGGGAGGTATCTTCCTTCTTGTTATTATTAAGAAAATCTCTGATAGCATTAGCCATGTGAGTTTGGAACCCCACATCCTGCAGAAGTTTGGGATCTGATCTCTATTGCCTCTGCACCCTCTCCTCACTATTGGACCACCCATACTCCACATTACCAGTGAAGGAACTAGAAGGGGGACAGGATCAGAACTACAGTACAGTAGCTTCTTGTTGTTTTTTACATTGTTTTTTGTGGATTCTACTTGGCAGAAGGTTATTTCTTTTATTTCTTACTACTAAGGGGCTAGCAGGGTATTGTTTGGGGCTGTTGGAATTTTGAAACCTGTTTTGGTAGCTATAAGTGGTCTCATTTGTTTGATTCACTGTGTGGCAGGCTGCATTAGTAGATGCCTACTTCTTCTGTTTTAAAACATAATTGTGATTTAACTGGGTCTGTTTCTTTGAATTGGAAACCTATATCTTCTAATTCCAAGCCTATTTTGATGTGTTGTTGGTGAAGCTGTTTGAATGAATTGGAGTCCTGTTTCTTTGGGTAGCAAACCTATTTTGGGGGCGTTGAGTAGCATGGTGATTCATTGTTGCTGGCTTCACTAGCTGCAAAGTTTTAATGCAGAGTGGGGGAAGGGTGCTAATGGTCTGACCAGAGGTCTCAGCTACCTGATTGTTTCTGGAAGACTTGGGCTGGTCCCAGCCACCCAAACCCCTCACCCCACCCACCCCTGGTCCATTATTTCCTTTATACCAGGGGTTCTGACTTCACTTCCTCAAACAGGCAAAGGATATGCACCTGTCATAGCAGAACCAGACATCCAGGAAAGGAACAGCAGCAAGTGAAGAGGTGACTGCTATCTCAGTGGAAGGGAAGTAAATGCAAATCTAGGAGCTTTCATTATTACTTATTCACATTGATATTGCAGTGGAGAAAGGAGGAGTAGGAGTTTGAAGAAGGTTGTGCAATGGCTACTTAAAATCTCTTTCTGAGTGTGGATAGGAAGAATAGGAATATAAAAAGCAGTTGATCAATATATCTAAACATGTGCAACAAAGGAGGTAAGGGAAATAAAGAAAATAATGTTTTGCACTGATGGGGGGGGGAGAGAGGAAACTTGGGGGAGTGTTTGGCATCCTGCATCTGGAAGGGTGGGGTGTCACTGGTGGGCAACGACAGCAATGGGTAGGGTGGTAGGCTGCAACAACTGCGGTGCACCAATCTTTCTAAAAATTGCCTGGAGTGTGGGAGGATGTTTAGTGTGTGCAACCACATAGAAAAACTTAGAAAGGAGATTGAGGGTCTGCAGGAGGAACTAAGACAGGCAAGGCGGATTGGGGGTGGGTGTAGCCCAATACTGAAGGGAGGAAGAAGGGGAGATGAGGGAGGGCGATTTAAGCCAACAGTGGTGAGGAGAGGGTCAGAAGAAGGGAAGCAGAGACAAAGGGGCCCAGGCCAGGAAGAACGATTGCCAGGGAAACCTGGTCAAGAGACAAAAGACAAATGGAAGGAGGAGATAGGGACTTGTGAGGGGAGGAGAAGATGTGGCAAAAGTCATGGAGTGGAAAGGAGATAACAGGTTACTATGAAGAGAGAGGGAGCGGCCATTTGTGAAGGGTCTTCAGAAAATAGTTTTACACTACTAGAGAGGAAGAAGGTGGAGGAGGGAAATGATGAAATTAGAGGAGTAATTGATAAATGCCTGGACCAAACTGGAGTGGGGGGAAGTTCTGCTGGGAGAATTGCAACAGGGGTAAAAGGGGGAAATAATGTGCAGGAGGAAAAAGAGGAGCTGGAAAGGAGAGAGGGAGATGAATGAAAGCAAGCAGGGAGTAAGAGGGGTGGAATCTTACTTCTGGGGGACTCAATACTAAGAGGAGTCAGGTGGGGTAGCAAGGGGGAGAGGCATAGTCGCATTTGGGTGGAGGCCAGCCAGGAATGACAGTGGAAAGGGTGGGACAATCTGTTCTGAAATATGCTAGAAGGGTAGGGACAAGCCTCATTTAATTATACATCTTGGGACAAACGACCTGGCTGACAAGACAGTAGATATAGTCCAGAGGAGGTTTGAGGAACTAGCACAATTATGTGAGGGGCAGGAAGATCAGTAACTTTTTCAGAGATACTTCTGCAGCAAAGGCAAGCACAACAAGAAAGCTGAGAATAGAGGAATTTAACAGATGGCTAAGAATCTGGTGTTGTGCTAAAGGGTATGGGCTGTTGGGGTGGGGAGGGACCTGGGATGACAGTAGTCTCTATGCCAAGGACAGACTACACTTGAGTGAGGAGGGAAAGAAAGTGTTGAAACAGAGGATGGAGGAGTACATAGAGGAAGTTGGGAATTTAAACTAGGAGTGGGGGGTAGCAGTTGGGGAAGAGAGATGCAGAGACCACAGGTTGGGAAACCATATGAGCTTACTACCCCATAACAGTGACAAAGGACAAATGGCAAGTACTGTTGGTGATGCTAGGAAAGGAGGGCAGGATGGGAGGGGGGGAAAAGGGTGGAAGGTGGTTACCCTTAATGCTAGGAGCCTTGGGAGGAAAACTGCAGAGTTACAGGTTCTCATGGCAGAGGGAGAGGTGGACATTGCAGCCATCATGGAAACATGGGCCACCCAATACAATGACTGGGACCTGTCTGTACCAGGGTACAGGTTATTACGTAGGGACAGGGTGATTGGGAAAGGAGGGGGTGGCACTATATGTGAAGGAAGGACTGAAGTGTGTAAGGGAGGAAGGGAAGGAGGGTAGTACAGAGTCACTTTGGGTGCAAATCCAGGATTCCAAGAATAGGATTCTTAGAATGGGAGTGGTGTACAGGCCACCATCTCAGACGGAGGAGTTAGACAGGGAGCTAGCAGGACAGATCAGGAGGACCTGCGAGAAGGGTAATGTGGTGATTGTGGGGGACTTCAACTTGCCAGGAGTGGACTGGAGCACAACAACAACCAGGAACAGAAGGGAGCAGGTACTGCTGGATGCCTTCCAGGACAGCTTCCTGCTGCAAATGGTCAGTGCACCAACCAGGTTAGGGAATACCCTTGACCTTGTGCTGGCAAATGGGGACTTTGTGAGAGAACTTACAGTGGAGGAACTGCTGTCAGGAGTGACCACCACTCAGTATGGCTCACATTGGATATGGGCAAGGAAGGAGTGGAATCTGGCACAAGAGTGCTGGACTTCAGGAGGGCCGACTTTGGGAGGATGGGAAGTGGTAAAAGGGTACCTGGCCAGAATTCAATCTAGTATGGACACTAACCAGGGGTGGGAGCTCATAAAGCTGGGGTGATAGTGAGGCAACCAAAACCTGTTGCAAAGCCCAGAGCAAGAAGGCTAGGGCTAAGAAACCGAGCTGGTTGAGCAAGGAGGTCATAGAAAAGGTAAGGAGGAAAAGAGCTGCCTTTAGGAAGTACAAGAAAACAGGGAAGGGGGAGGACAGGGAGGAGGACTTGACAGAATCAAAGGAGGTGACAAGGGCAGTAAGGGGAGCCAAAGCATCTACGGAACTCAGGCTGGCACAAGCCATTAAGAAGGGGGAGAAGGACTTCTTTAAGTACATCAGGGAGAAAAGGAGCTGTAAGGACCACATAAGAAGGATTAGGAAGGAGGGGGGTTGGGTGGAAGCAGGGTGCGATAAGGCAGAAGCACTAAATGAGTACTTCTGCTCAGTATTTACTAAAGAGAAGAGGGGGGTGATACCCAAGGTGGGAGAAATGGCAGAAGCAGGGGGAAGTGGTGACAGATGGGGAAATCATGGAGGGCAGAGTTCGAGAGGGTTTGAAGGCACTGAGGGTGGACAAGGCACCAGGCCCAGATGGCATCCACCCCAGGGTACTGAAGGAGCTGGCAGAGGTCCTTGCAGGACCTTTAGCAGACCTATTTAATGCCTCACAACATTCAGGGTGTGTACCTCAGGACTGGAGGATGGCTCATGTGGTGCCCCTCCACAAGAGGAGCCCCTTCCCAAGGATGAACCGGGAAACTACAGACCAGTGAGCCTCACATCCATCGTGGGTAAGCTAATGGAGACTATCCTGAAGGAGAGGCTGGTGACCCTCCTAGAGGCCAAAGGAGTACAGGATAGCAGACAGCATGGCTTCATACGTGGCAGATCCTGCCAAACCAACCTGATTGAGTTTTATGACTGGGTAACTAGGCAACTGGACAGGGGCCATGCAGTGGATGTCCTGTATCTGGACTTCAGTAAGGCATTCAACTCGGTGCCACTTGGAAGGCTGGGAAGGAAGTTACTAGGCACAGGGGCGGGTGCAAAGCTGGTGAACTGGGTAGGGAACTGGCTTCAGGGAAGGCAACAGAGGGTGGTTGTGGGTGGGGAGCTCTCACACCCAAGGGCAGTGACGAGCGGTGTTCCACAGGGCTCGGTGTTGGGACCAGTGCTGTTTGGGATATTCATTGCAGACATATCATAGGACATCAAGAGCAAGATCAGTCTGTTTGCTGATGATACCAAGGTATGTGCAATGGTGGATGACCTAGGGGGATGGCAAGGGTTGCAGGATGGTTTGGCAAAGCTTGAAACCTGGTCAGACACCTGGCAACTGGAGTTTAATGCCAAAAAGTACAAGGTGCTGCATTTTGGGATGAAGAACCCAAGGAGCAGTTACTAGCTGGGGAGAGTGCAGCTAGCCCAGACAGAGGAGGAGAAGGATCTGGGTGTGCTCATTACAGGGTCAATGAACAGCTCGGCACAATGTAGGAAGGCAGCTGCAAAGGCCAACAAAATGCTGGGTTGTATTGCAAAGGGTATATCCTCGAGGAGGGAGGAGGTGATTCTGCTACTGTATAGGTCATTAGTTAGACCACACCTGGAGTACTGCGTGCAGTACTGGCACCCATATCTGAAGAAGGACATTAAGTTACTGGAGGGGGTACAGCGCAGGGTGACAAAGATGATCAAGGGGCTGGGGGACTTATCATACGAGAGGAGGTTGAAGGAGTTGAACATGTACTCACTGGAGGAGAGGAGGGACAGGGGTGACATGATTGAAACCTTTAAATACATGAAAGGAATAAACAAGACGGGTACAGAGGGGCTGTTCAAAGTAAGGGAGGGGAGGGCCATCAGGGGCCATGATATGAGACTGGAGGGAGGAAGGTTCAGGAGGGAGATGAAGAGACACGTTTTTACAGAGAGAGTGGTGGCTGGGTGGAATGCGTTACCTGCAGAAGTGGTATGCAGTAGAACGGTGGACTGCTTCAAAAGGGGATGGGACAGGACAAGGGGGAGGGTTAATGAAGGGGAAGGGTGGAAGGGAAGGGCAGCTGCAGAATAAGGGGTGCTAGCTGCACATTCGAGCAGACTTTGTAGACCTCTAGGCCTTTATCTGCTGGCAAATTGCGTATGTTCGTAATGGTAAGAGACCAGAATCTGACCATGCTGGACTGAGTCCCCTTACCCAAGATATCTTGGGCTGGCTAATATTAGACCAATCCTCACAAAAATACCATGAGCATTTGAATAAAACATGTAATCCTACTCAGGTGGATTTTTTAATCTCCACATGTCAACCAGTCAGTGTTGGCTCATCAGCTCAAGGATGGCCCCAGAACTTTTTGTGGCAATGTTTGGTTGCCTGGAGGACCTATCCATAACCCTGTTCAAAACACAGTTAGTGTCCCCTCTAAAGATAAGTTCACCCAAATATTGTGCAAGTTCCACCTCAAGGTTAATATAAAATTCTTCAGTGTTGTAATTTGGACCACAAAATGAACAAACAGAGTTTTCCCTGCCCGTGGTCAATATCATATGTAAAATGGAGACGTATTCCCCTGGGTTGTTATTTGTCTTAGGGATCACAGCCTGAAGGGGTGGCTGTACCCAAATAGCCATGCCCCTAGCCTTAGAGTTAAAGGTGTGCCCAGTCCATGTCCCCACTCAGTGCTTCTGCAGGTGAGCCAACTCTCCTGGGGTAGCATGAGTTTCTTTTAGTGAGACAATGTCAGGGTTAGCCTTTTTAGTTACCTCCAAGACTTTTCTTAATTTTATGTGAGTTTTGAGGCCATTGATATTCCATGGACCATGACAGAGCCTTCATAAGATTAGCCATGGGAACATAAGTAGACATTCGGAAATCTCTCACTTCATTTTTTTGAGTGAGGTGAGTTTGTCCGCTGGATAGTTGCCTCCTGTCTGACTAGCTGTGATTGACTCTCCCTAAGTACCAAGCCTGATTTAATAGGTTAAACTTCCCTCTAAATAGGAAGCTTCCCCTGAACCCCATCCCTCCCACTCTTCCAACCACCTCCCCTACTCAGAGTACCCTCAAAACGAGACCTCCCAGGTCCTTCCAAATATGGCAGAAATAATATATTGGTTGTGAAGATACTCTCATCTCTCTCCATATCCCTCACTCCCTGGAAGTGGGGAGACACCCAGCATCAGTGTCACTCCCAAGGTTTACTAGCCTCAAGTTCTGCAGTAGTGGTCAAAAGTGCAGGGTCTCTGCTCCCCCATGCATCCACCCGCCAAACACTCAGGCTGGGTATGACAGGGCCTGCCACCACAGACTATGCAAAACCCCATAACATTTACAACTCACATAAGCTCAATAAGAACTGAACCCCTGCCCCCCCCCCATTATGTTATAGTGTGGGAAGCAGATGAGGCTGATATCAGGTCCGGAGGATGATCTGCCAGGGTGCAACAGGCCTTACTAATAAGAATTAGTTAGTGCTGAATAACCTTCAGTATATTAGAACAGAACACATACTGTATGAAAAGACAGTGCCCAATTAATTAACTGGCTGTTTAATGCTGCTGCCCCACTCCAAACCCAGTCTGTGAAGGGCCAATGGTATTATTATACTGATACTGCAACCTGGAGTACCACCCCAGCCAGGAGATGTGGGTTGGGCACTTTACAATTTACCCTAAAAGATACAGGCATAGCCAATTCTCACATTCACCCCACCACCACCACCACCACCACCACTCCCCATGCCAGCCATCCTGTTCAAGGTGTATGGTATGTCCTCAACAAAGCCATGCCCAATTCACATCATAACCCTTTCTCCCAAGAACCCTCTGTGGTGGGACAGTAGGTCTTGGCAACTTTGATGGATATTTCTTGTATACAGACATAAACCAAAATACTACAGCACCTGCAGTCAGTGTTAAAGGCCCCTTCTTGAGTGCTGGAAGTGGCAGCGAGCGGGTGCCCCAATGCTCCAGCAGGGCACCATTTTATATTACTACTGCAGTCTACCCTCAACCCACCCAGGGCAGGTATGGTTTGCCTGAATGCCTTGGGGCCCCACATCTAGCCTGTACCCTATCCCAGTTCAAATAGTGAAATCTAGACAGAGTTTTTCAACCAACCATATAAAACAGTATACATGAACATACAGTAAACATGAATAGCTCTCATTCACAGATTTTAGCAGCTGAAACAAAACCCCTTCACCTCTAAACATTATATTTGTGGTACACTGTGTTGGCTTCTTCTTGCTATAAACTCCAAAAGAAAGGTTACTCATGATGGCCATCCAAGAAAGCTCCATGTGGGCATACCAGCCCCCTGTAGCTGAGGCCACCCCTGTACTCTCCCCACCACTGTGCGGCATACAGTCTGGCACATTAAGGTCTGCACCAAGGCTACCCCAGCACACAATACAAACAGCTTAACTGTGTAGAAGGTGGAATACTTGAAGGCTCACTGAAATGAACTGAGTGTTAAAATCTGAGTGAACCACACAAAGATTTCAGTGCCAGAAATGCAAATAGTTATGTCCACCCTGCAGCTACCAGCAAGAAGAAAGTGCAGGAGGGAGGCCCAGGGGGACCACCAGCCACAACAGTCAGAGTTATTCCATGTGACAGAGCCAATGTAGAGAGACATCAAGCTACCAGATTTTGCTAGTCCAGAATCGTGTCCCCGACAAATGGATCACACACCAAGACTGCTTGTGGCCCCTTGACTCCCCCCCCCCATAGCTGAAGGTTCTCAGTGCTGTCCCTGACATAACTCACTTAACTATTCTGCCAGGCAAGTGCAGAATATACTGGATGTAGCAAGCAACACACACCACTCTTTCAGTTAATCAGATAATCCCCCATTTGGGGGGGGTGTAGTCTACAGCAGTCAAGCAATAGAGTGGCATGCTGCCCAATGTACACAGTAAAAAAAAAACAGTTTTGCAAAGGGTACAGTTATTCTCCCCTCTCAGATACTAGGAAAGGTTGAGACACAGGGAAGGGCCCTAGAGGACTTAAAAGCCTCATTTCCTGCAGCTGCATTAGAGAAGTCCCACACAGTACCTGAGCATGTTCCAGCCCAGTAATGGTTCACTTATCTGGCTGGCATGGTTCCTTATTCTGATGAACGTCCCTCAATGGCAGCCTCTTTCCTCTGGATGTATGCCTTGTCTTACCCACTTCTGTGAAGACTCTTGACGGTAGGCCAGGTCAGGAGATCCACAGCTTCAAGGGGTACAGATGCTGGTGAAGTCAACCCAAGTGGCAAAGTTGTGTCTTAACCTCACCAAATTTTTGCTGCTATGTTTAAAACTCCCAGCTGTAATTAGGGAAGATAACCACATGGACATTATCCAGCTGTATAGATGCTTTAGCTTTGATGGCCCAGAGCACTGCCTCTATCTTAGTAGCGAAGGAATTTTAGAAGGAAATACCGGGCCATTCACTAGGTCTGGATTTCCCTCTGGCTGTGCGATGCACTCACTCAGCCTCATAGGAGTGGCCTTCAGCCCCAAGGTCTTGGTGCTTTTTCAACCAGTTCATGATGAAAGTCTCAAGGTTGTAGCCCTCAAGTCCCTCGGGCATGCTAATAATCCTAATATTCTTGCTTCTGGCCTGGTTCTCGAGGTCATCTACTTTTGCAATTAAGTCTTTAAGGGCAGCTTGCATACTGTCTCTGTCCTGCATCAACTGTGCCACTTGGTTCTCTGTAGAACGAATGCATTGTTCAGCCTCAGTCAGCTGCATGGCATGCTTGGCTGTGGTTGAACTAAGTTTTTTATTAAAACTTACCAGTGTGACATCTGCGCATTGATGTTCGTAAATCCAGAGCACATTTCTGCTCACATGCTTTTAGCAACCTCTGTCATCCTCGCTGTGCTTGATTCTTTCTGCAGCCATGCTGCCTGCTTGTGCCCTGGTCTCCAATGGGCTTGCTGGTCTTGAATTACTGGAAAAAGCAAGCTAAGTCTGCTTTTTGGAGCGTTTGTTGGGAAGAGAGATTGTTTTCTTGCTGTATATGGCTATTTCTCATATTTCTGGGCATGGATGCCACGAATGTGGGGGAGGCTGAGAGCATGCTGAAGAGGAGCTCAACCCTTAAGCATCCATCATGTTCGAGAGCCACCACACTCCACTCATGGGCTCTCAAAATGTAAAGCGTTGAAAGCAGTAACGATGAACTCCACAAAATGTTTTCCTTCTTCACATTTCATTTTTGTTCACATCTCATACACGTCCAAAGGCTATGCGTCATGGTCTAAGCCACTTCATCAGGCCACAGTGTTAACCATATCTAATAAAATCATACAAAAAATATATATTTTAGTTTCTTATAATCAAAAACAATTTACCTCGCATTCCAAACACCTTCCATTTTCTTAGAACTAAACATTTACTGGTAGAAAGTCTCTCTTCTCATATTTTCTCACATGGCCCTTACACTAACTTATATTGCTGTTCACAAAAAACAAAAACAAACCAAGTGACAAGTAAATGATATCATAAGTTTGAAGGACCAGTTTAAAGGTAAATTGAAATGTTTAGCAGAATATACACACTTAAGTAGCTGAGAGTTTATAGTTTGGAGTTCATATTAGTGTATAAGTCAGTTCTTGAAACTGTTTATTTGTTATTTTTTAAGGACTGCTTCTGAACTGTATAAACAAATGAAATCGCATAGAGCGAATTAAGTACTTGATTATTTATCTAGTAAGTGTTTTCCATGAATTAATAACATGGGTAATGATCTTTAGCAACAGAACCTTATGAGAAAAAAGAATGAGACTATCTGGAGTATTTGGGACACATAAGTATTAAAAGTAGCTTAATACTGTAAAGCATGAAGACGGTATCCTATGTACAGAATAGCCAACAGTAAACAATAGATAATGGTAGATTATGCTTAAAGAAATGCAGGTATGAGACACTGCACCACTCCTAGCAGGTATATAAATAAATATTATGTATATTTTTTGAACTACAATATGTTAGTGTAAGGGCCATATAAGAAAATATTAGCAGAGAGACTTTTTACGTGTAAATATTTAGTTCTAAGAAAATGGAAGGTGATTGGTATGTGAGGTAAATTGTTTTTGATTTTAAGGAACTAATTTTTTTTTGGTATGCTTTTACTAGACATTGTTAACACTGTGGCCTGATGAAGTGGCTTAGGCCACAAAATGTAGCCTTGGGAGGAGCATCATAGCTACTCAGAGAGTTGGGCCTCCTGGAGTATAAGAGCCTACAGATTGCTTGATTATGTAAGACCATGCCTGCTTGTTTATTAGCAAAATGTTGGAAAGATGCTTACAGAAATAATTATATGAAATGTGTTCATGCTGCACACATAAAACTACATGTGATATGTGTGCTGCAAGCATGATTTAAATGTTAAATTGGAACCAATTGCACACATGTGGCATGCATGCAGCAAGGTTGTAAAGAATGCTTTTTATGTTACATTGGAGCAGACTGCATGCATGTAGCATACATACAAACAGGAAGTGGTTACTGACAACTGCACACATAAAAGTTAAGTGACTTGCTCAGGATCATCAATATACAACTGGGAGCTGATGAGAATCAAACCCAGGTCTTCAGGTCTCCTGGTTTGCAGTTCAGTGCCTTTAACGACTAAGCTATACTGCCTGCATACATATGACTCGCTTGTACTTCAATACAAATCTACATACATCTGCATGCATGTGGCATGCTTATAGCCACTGATACACTTTTTAGTTTTTTTGTCCCCACTCATCTCAGCTGCACAGCTGAATTATAGCACACATACCAATGGAAACACATGTGGTTCTTCTCACCCCCAAAGGTAGCCTGTGACATGGGCATCAGCAGTCGAGCCTTTGCAATAACAACGACTCAGTCCTGGTGCATGTCGATGGGGCTACTGCTGAGAAAGGGCAACTGGATGTGGGAGGCGGTGCATATAGCAAGAGGACATCGCTATAGGTATATGCGTGGGGGGAAGAGCATGACAGAAGGTAGGGAGGGTTGGCTTGGCATGGTTGGCATGGGGCTGCCTAGCTGGATCTGTAGCATGGTAGGTGGGTGGCAGCCAAAAGCTGTGAGGGTTCTGGGTTCAAGTCTGGGCATGCCTACATTTTTGTGCACTCGGCCTGAAATTCTTTTTTTATCCAGATTTTGCACACATACCCCCCCGACATGCACCCCCCTGGAGTTAAACATTCTTTAGTAGGGGGTGTGGGGGGGTCCAGCCCCCAACATAAACATTTCAAATCTAAGTCCCTAGCATTGTTTTCATGTGCCAGGGTGTGCATCGACGAAACTGATTTTTGGCAATTTACACTCGACCTGCGCTCTTTGTGATTCCGCTTTCGACACATCACATAAATCCCTCCCAATACACACATTTACCCACAAAATGAATGAATGACTTCTGTCTGATCTGTACTCCTACTATTTTCTCTCCATAGTTTTGAATACTTCCATGTGAACAAGGGGCAAACACAAAAGTAGCAATAACTCAACACCAACCCACATGGTCAGTCCCCCCCTCATGCACACTCACACACACACACACTCACACTGTAGTGGGTGCAGCCACACTGATACAGACAACCCACCAAGTATAGATATAAGTCGAGAGTCTCTTACCTGAGTGCTAGGGTGCCAGAGCTAGGAGTCTTTAAGAGATGATGTCCATGGGTCAGAGTGTTGGGGTGTACCACCTTGAAATGGATGGAGTTATTTTTTATTACTATTTTGTACATTATGATGGTGAGTTGGAGAATAATGAAGGCCACTGCTCTACAAACGAGGCCCTTGTTAGTCAAGCGGTGGCCTTCATTAATCTCCAACCCTCCATCAATAATGTATAAAATAGTAATAAAAAAATAAGCTCATTCATTTCAATGGGGCACGCCCCTACACTCTCCCTTGCCCTATGTCATAATATGACTGAGCATGGAGATGTGGAGGTCAGCTTTACTTGGGGGGAAGGCATAAGCCTGATTAACTGGAACCCTGTATTGGAGCTTACTGGAAAAGAGCTTTGCTCACCTGAGATGTCCAAATTCATGTAAGAATGAATAAAAGATTTTACTGCTACTTAGAAACATAGAATTTGATGGCAGATAATGACTGCTTGGCCCACCCAGTCTGCCCATTTCCCTACCTAATAGATAAGCTTCAGATCCAAGCTAACCAACAGCCTGCTTCGACCAACCTTCACCCCCTAGAATTGCCTAATGTCAGTCCCATGCATTCTTGAATTCCACCACTGTTTTTGACTCCACAACCTCCTCAGGAAGGCTGTTCCATGCATCCACAACCCTCTCCATGAAAAAAATACTTCCTCACATTACCTCTGAGCCATCCCCCCTCTAGCTTCAAATTGTGCCCCCTTGTCCTTGCACACATCTTTTTCTGAAAGATGCTAAACTCTTGGACTTTGTTGATTCCCTTGAGGAATTTGAAAGTTTCTATCATGTTCCTCTTCTCCCTCCTTTCCTTGAGGCTATACATATTAAGATCCTTAAGTCTCTCTTGATATGTCTTTTGGTGCAGACCCTGCACCATTTTAGTTGTCCTCGTCTGGACAGCCTCCATTCTGTCTATGTCTTTGCGGAGATTGGGTCTCCAGAACTGCACGCAGTACTCCAGATGGGGTCTCACCAGTTGTCTCTACAGAGGGATAACAACTTCCTGTTTTCTACGGTGATGCCTCTCCCTGTTCATCCCAGTATCCCACCAGCCCTACTTACTGCCCTCTCACATTGCTTGCTCACCTTTAGGTCATCTGATATGACTACCCCCTAGTCCTTTTCCATTTTGTGGTTGTTAGTATCTCACCCCCCATTGTGTACTCTTCCCCTGGGTTTCTGTTTCCCAAGTGCATTATTTTGCACTTCTTAGCATTGAATCTAAGCTGCCATACATTTGGCCATTCCTCCAACCTTGCCAAGTCCCTTTTCATCCTTTCCACCCCACCTTGTGTATCAACTCTGTTGCAGATCTTTGTGTCATCTGCAAAGAGACATACTTTTCCTTCCAGTCCCTCTGCAATGTCACTTATAAAGGCATTAAAGAGGACTGGTCCTAGTACTGAACCCTGTGGTACCCCACTAGAAACCCCCCTTTCTTCAGAGTGGACTCCGTTTACTATTACCCTCTGTGTCCTGTTCTCTAGCCAACTTTTTACCCAGGCTACCATCTTGGGACCCACTCCCAGGCTGGCCAACTTGCATATTAATCTTTTGTGTGGATGGTGTCAAATGCCTTGCTAATGTCTAGGTAGGCCATGTCTACTGCCCCTCCCTGATCTACTACTTTGGTCACCCAGTCAAAGAAATCTATTGGATTTGTCTGACATGACTTTCCCACTGTGAACCCATGCTGCCTTGAGTCCTGTGCTCCTCTGGCCTCTAGATACTCAACAGTTCTTTCCTTCAGAAGTGATTCCATCATTTTCCCAATCACTGAGGTTAAACTAACAGGTCTGTAGTTTCCTGCTTCTGCCCTGCTCCCACTTTTATGAAGCAGAATGACATCTGCCCTTCTTCAGTCTTCAGGTACCACCCCATCCCCCCCACAATCTATTAAAGAGGGTAGTCGGTGGTGTCACTAGTTTTACCCTTAGTTCTTTTAGAATTCTGGAATGAATCCCATCAGGCCCCATTGCTTTGTCCACCTTCATTTTTAAGAGTTCCATCAGAACCCTTTCTTCTGTGAAAGGGCTGGTATCAACCCCCATATCCAGCGTGTTTCTATTGTTTGGTTTAGGTACCACCCCCTCTTCATTTGTGACTACTGAGCAAAAGCATTTGTTTAGTATCTCTGCCTTTTCACAGTCACCCTCTGCCCACCCCCTTTCCCCTTTATTAAGCCTCACTATCCCTCCCTTGGTCTTCCTTCACTCCCTGATGTACCTATAAAAGGTTTTATGCCCCCTTCTTAACTGTGTTGGCAATCTTTTCCTTGGTTTGGGCCTTTGCTGTTCTGACTGCCTTTCCTGCTTCGGTTTGCTTTAACTGATACAATTCTCTGTCCTGCTCCTGCTGTGATTCCTTATACTTCCTGAATGCTCTCTTTTTCTCCCTAACCTTCCCTGCCACCTCCTTTGAGAACCATAGTGGTTTCTTGCATCATTTTGTTTTGTTTATTTGCTTCACACAAAGGCCGGTTGCCTCTGTGATGGCAGTTTTTATTATTTCCCATTGTTCTTCCACCCCTCTGACCTGCCTATTTGCTAGTGTATTCCTTAGGCACTCTCCCATTTTGGCAAAGTCCACCCTCCTGAAGTCCAGTACCTTTGCCTTTTTATGGCTTTACTCTACTGCTGTGTTTGTTGTGAACCATACTGTTCGATGATCACTAGTTCCCAGATGGCTACCTACTTCTAAATCTGTGATCCTCTCACCATCTCCATTTGAAAGTACCAGGTCTAAGATTGCTCCCTCTTGAGTGGGTTCTGATACTAGTTGTCTAAGACATGCCCCCTGTAGGGCATCTAAAATGACCCCACTCTTAGAAGTGGCTGCTACAAATGCACTCCAGTTAACATCTGGCACATTCAGATCCCCCATTAGCAATATCTCTCCTTTTTCTGACATTCTAAGGATACTTTCTATCATTTCCTTGTCCATTTCCTCCCCTGAGATGAGGGTCTGTATACAACCACTGTGCAGATTGTGGTGCCATTGCCTGTCTCCAAATTGACCCACAGTGTTTCCTCTCCTCCAGGCTTACCCATTTGTTCTGTTGCTTTGATGCCATCCCTTATGTAGAGAGCTTCTCCACCTCCTCTTTTACCCTCCCTGTCCCTCCTGTAGATGGTGTATCCTGGTATGTTTACATCCCGTCATGGTTCTGTGTGTACCATGTTTCTGTGACTGCCACAATATCCAGATGTTCCTCCTCCATCAAGGCCACTAATTCAGGAAGCTTGTTACCCAGACTATGGGCATTGGTACTCATTGCTCTCCATTTTTTGATGGCTTTACCTCTTGTAGAACCATCCCTGTCCTCATTGACTTTGCTTTATCCATTTACCCCTGTCCTGCTCCCTAATGACCTTTTTACCTTGGTCTTTACATCATTTAGTGCCCAGTTTTGTAGGGGGCCTCCCCCCTTGACTAGTTGAAAAGCTTGACAATGAAGCATTTAAACCGATCACCCAGTAGACTTGTTCCCTTTCTGGACAGATGCAGACCATCCTGCCATCCTGCCAGTATAGGCTGGTATCCCTCCAGGTAGAACCCAAGTCCCCAATGAAGCCAACCTCCTGTGCTCTGCATCATTTTTTTAACCATTCATTGAATTGCATGATGCGAAGTACCCTCGCCTCCCCTATGCCATAGACAGGCAGCACCTCTGAGAAGGATACTGTGTGTGCCACTTGCCTTAGACCCCTTCCCAATTCCACAAACTCCTCCTGCACTGCTCTAATCTCATGTTGAGCCAAGTCATTCATCCCTAGGCGGACAATGACATCCAGCTCAGTCTCCTGTGCAGCTGTTCTCGTGATCCTGAGGATGCGCTTCCTGTCCCTCCAAGCCATGGTGCCAGGCAGGCACCTTACTTCAGTTTTCCCTGCTTCCCCCAGTTGTATCCCCCTAATAATTGAGTCCCCCACCAGGAGCTGCTTCCTTTTCCTGTGGTGTACTCTGTCTCCTTCCTGTGGGGCTCCCTTGTGCCAGTTGTCCGCAACCTCCTTAGTCTCCTCTGCAGGTGCATCCATAGGAGAACTATGCCTCATCAGAATGATGTATGGATTGTGGAGTGGTACAACTGACTAGGTGTGCCTCTGTTCCACCACCCTCACCCTCCCTGAGCCCACTGTGGTCCAACTGCTAAGCTTTCTTGACAGTCTCTGAGGTAGTGGTGGCCCTGGTGCTCCCTGGGTGGGGGAGGTTCCCTTACTACTGTCCAGTGTTGCCTGAAGATGGGCAACCTCCTCCCTCAGGGCACAGAGTTGCCTGCAAACAGGGCAGCATCTCAGCCTCCAGAAAGACTCCTGGAAGACTGCTGCCCCACAGACATTACATTGCACTACTCCCCACATATCTGTCTCCCATCCTGTTTATCCTGTGTAAGTTGTTTTTATTTGTCCCTAAGTTATTGTTTTGTATATGTGTTTTATATAATGTGTACACTTATATTGTCAGTGCAGTGTGCTGGAAAGGATATGACAGTGGTATGCACCTTGCCCTCTTGAGGAAATTATGTCAGAACTCCAGGTATAAAGGAAATGGTACCAGGGTTGGGTGGGGTGAGGGTATGGGGGGATTTGGGCCCAAACTGTGCCCTCTCGGAACAATGAGCTATAAGCTCTGACCCACCACTATGATGCGTGTTGGCCTTCCCATCATCAAGATGACCTACACATTTTAATAGAGAAAATATCCTGCTAAACAAACAGAAAAACATACAGTTGAGTCAAACACAGGTAAGCCTCCCCAGCCTGGTGATTTGTGCTCTGAAAGCAATCAGCCCCAAAACAAGTCAGTTGTGCACAAGGAAAGACACAGTAAACAATCGTTTAAAAATATTTTGCACAGGTTCACTTTGTGTATGTGAACCACCTGCAAGCATTGCACAATTAAGCAGTGGCGTGCATTATGCATGTATGCAGCACACTTATATTTCTGTAAGGCAAGTTAGTTTGTTGTTCTGACTAATGGAATAGTACCAGAGGTCACATTCATGAATGTTGGTATATGAAGGAATGTTTTTCAGGAGACTGGACCTTGCACTCTATATACTGTATATAGACAATGGGAGAGGGAGACAAGAACAATTCAGGAGGAGAAAGGTCAGTCTGAGGGCTAGTGCTGTGTTACAAGAGAAACCCTAAATTGAGGTTTAAAGTGTTCTGGTCACTTGGAAAAGTCAGGTGTTTTAAAACTAGAATGTTTGTGTGCATCTTTCTTCACTCATGGGATGTTGGTAACCTCTCACTAGAGTCATAAAGAGACTGATAATTTTTTTAAAAAATTGAAGAACCAGAGTGAGATGTCAAAGAAACTGACTTGAATCTCAATCAAGCATATATTTTTGATCCCCCAGTTTCTCCTATGGCAGGGACCAGGAAATATTTTTTTTGTTTGAAAGTCATGCCTTCCCTGAGTAACCATTCTTCTTGGGTTCCTTCCTTTACTGAAAAAATTGTAAGGTCTTATGACTGCTCATGCATGATTTGTAAGAATAACATAAGAAGATGCACTTAGTGTCAAAATTACTGTAAGTTATTTGCATGACTGTGCAAAAATTCTATCAGAGACACAAACTGTCATTTTTCTTGCATGAACAAATGCAAGCTTATTGCAAGAATCCACAAGGTTTTTGCAAAATCACAATATAGGTTTTAACATTAGTCAAGAACCCTGCAAGTGTATAATGTAGTGTGGTACAAAATAATTGCACTTGCATATTTCTTGATTAGTTGGTATACATATCTGTAAGAATAGCGCAGCAAAAAAGTCAAGTGCTTGCACCAGTCAAGAAACATGCAAGTACAGTGTAAAATGCACTGATTAAAGACGAATGAGACCTTATAAGATTTGTGCAAGGAGGATTGCTCTGTTCTGTATACTTAAAGTAAGAATATGTGTCTTCGTAGTGCTGGTAGGAATCTTTAGTTACAATCTGAGCTGTAAAAAGCTGCATGCACCTCAATATTTTTTTTATTTACTATTTAGTTACTATTTAGCTAATACTGCATATATTTTTCTTAGAGTTCCCTTTCCCATCCTTACTGAGAAACTTTGTATGAAAACAAGGTCTTAATCCTTTACAGTTTAGGTACCCTTGTTTGTTACTCCCCAGTTGAATTCCTATCCCTCTATAGCTACATTATAATTAGTTATAGAAATGACTGTGATACAACAAGTAGCATACAGTATGATGATGTCAGGTGTATATTAATTCTGATATGGACAGCACTCTAAGAGTTGTAAGAGTAATCTTGTGCACGCAAATCAAAAATATTTGGAGCAGACCGAAGGCATTTCCTTTTGAAAATGAATAAAATGTAAGCATTTATCCAAATTATTGCTTATGTACCTGTTTATATACTTTTTTAAATGACACTTGAATAGTACAGTGTCAGTGGCCCAGTAAGTTGCATGCCTGCCTCTAGAGCCAGAAGGTTGTAGATTTTAATCCTATATCAGGATGTAAAGCCAAGGATATAAAACAAATACTGTAGTGCAACAATCCCACACACAAATGTTCTTACATCTCAGGATGTTGGCTAAGAATTTTCTTGTATGAAGCAAGGGTATCCCGTGAGGTGGGTGCATGGGAAGGCACCATCCATAATGGTGACTCCTTCCCGGTGAAATCCTCCACAGCGATGGGAGGGTAGGGCGACTGGATGAGGGGGTTGGTGAAATGGGTGACAGGATGTCACTATATGTATGCGTGTGGGGGGGTGAGCACAGTGAGCGTGGGCTGGGAGGGGGCAGAGGAGCTGTAGTGGGTGGTGCTGCAGTGAGTTGCCCAGCTTCATCATGGCATTGGGAGTTGGCCTGTGGTTGGGGAGGGTGAGGTCCCGGGTTTGGGTCTGGGCGCTGGTGTGATGTTATTGAGCCCAGTCTGAAACTTTATTTTTTACACGCTTTCACCTCCCCCCAACATGCACCCCCCCCCGGAGTTGAGAATCCTTTATTGTGGGGGTGGAGGGTGAAGCATTGAAATATATGTCCCCGGCGCCATTGTCCTGTGTGCTGAGGGTGTCTGAGAGTCGACACTGTTTTCGGCACTCTGACTGCGCGATAAAGGCAATTGCCTTTAGGCTTTTGCCACTATCACATAGAACCTGAAGCAAGGAATTTTTCTTGCATAAATTTTCATGAAAGGAAAATGTCACAGTCCTTACACTTTCCTTGTATATACTTTTTACATACAAACTTACATAAACTTGTAGCTTGCATAAGCCAGCATATACACTTGCATGTTGTACCATCAACATTCTTATAAACTTCTTTCTTTTTTTCAGAAAGGGTTAGTCACCTACAACTGTACTGATCAAGTTGTCTATTTCCAGATATATTGTGATATTGTTAAGGAAATGTCTTTGGTGGCTCTACAGCAGTACTGTAGGAAGGCAGGACATTTTGCTAGTGATAAAACAGAAATTTCTGGCAATATCTGGACATGTTAGTGGCTGCAACTGTACACCAAACCCAAGTATACTTACTATTTGTCCCCTACATAGATCTGAGCCTCCACCTCTGCTTATGCTCCCTCTCCTGGCCAGTACAGCACATGCCAGGCAAGATTCAAACAGGGGGATGCCCTCAGAGGTGTCACTCCACTTCTTAGATCTGAAGGAAGCTGAAAGTCTTCTTTCTCTTCAGATGGGTGGACCTATGTGATAAACCCTTTCAGTCCCACGATCAGAACAGCTCTTTATGGTTTTGCTGGTAGGTACTACTTCATCTACTCAGTGTAGCCAGTTTCTCCCAGACCCTCCATTCATCCACATCTCAGTGACACAGGGCAGATCTCCAGCAGGGCCTGAAGGATTGCATACAGTCATTCATATAACCAAGGCTACAACACCCAGCAGCTGCAGGATGTGCTGGTGTAGGGGGTGGCCCTGCTTTCACCCCCAAGTCAAAATGCCCTACCTTAGCAGTTTGACATGGACATCACTGGCCTGTAGTGAAGTATCAGATCTGTGGTGTGATCTGGGGTCCCCCTCATGGTAGAGCAACACATTGTCTTCAGTAACACCAAGCAGGATGATGTAAAATTGTTTTACTAATGGTGTCTGCTTGCTATTTCTGAAGCCCAAAATGCAAAAGCTAGGAGGCTTTCATGCCATACCCAGAGTATTTCTATTAAAGAAATTGTAACTGTTTTCAGTTTAGTAGGGTATTTAACACTATCTTCAGATGAGATAGGCTTTGAGGAGATTTTTGTGGAAAGGAGTTTTATATTTTAGTTTTAACATGTTCAGTGATGGGTGCAACAAAGGTTTTTTTTTTTTTTTTATGAAGCATAACAAATTATGTCACCTCATATTACTCCTTTCCCAGCATCCCAGGGAAGGAAACTGGAGATGTCTCTGTTGTTATTAAAACAGAGATAGATTTGTTCCATGTGAATCAAAGATTTGAAATCTGGGTCATTCAACCTCTTTTAATAAAGAGGTGTTAAGCTGCCATCTACAGCTTTTCTGAGGAATCTCCACCTCAGTTAAGCCATATTTTTTAAATAATTCACAAGTCAAATTTATGGAAATGTTAGGAAGTCACTCTGTGCAGATTAGATTACTCTAGTCTTTTGCTGATAAGGGAATTTTGGCCAGGACATTGGGGGAATACACTTCTGTTATAGAAAGTGATGAGTGCCGTAGATTTTTTTTTATACTTTCTTTATTGCTTCAATTTACTGATACATGAGTAACTCTTTTACAGAATAAAACATATAAAACAATACAATTAACTATGGGTCATCTTCCATCTGGACAGCCAGCACAGATGGGCAGAAGAAGCTTCAGTTTAATGTCTCATCTGAAATATGGCAACTCAGTAGTGCAGCCCCCCTCCCTCCCAGTGCTGTCTTACAGTGTCTGTACTGAGTACACGTTTCTGGTGTGGGACTGGAATCCATGACCTTCTGGCCCCAAAGGTGAATATGCAATATTTCTGAACCACTTACACTGCTTAAGTCAGATAATTAAATCACTAAGATATTTAAATATTCACAACAAATTAAAAGGTCTTTAATTTTATTAGTAATAAGATCAAGTATTTTAGGGAGTTTAAGGATTCCTGTACCAGAGGGAAATATATTCAAAACAGTTGCCTCCTAATCCATAATTGTCACAATAACGCAGATCTGTAGTCCTTCACAAACTTCTTTTTATTTGGTTGACAGTTTAAATAAAGCAATATCTAGGATCAGTATAGCTACTCCTCTTATTTACCATAGTGAGTCAAAAAAAAATATTTGTAAGTAATCATCCAAAATTTAAAAATACTAGTAGTTCTGTATTAGTTGTAGATGTAGTACTTCAAAAGTAGCCCTAAAAGGTAGGAATTATACATTGTGCAGGGCACCTGTTGCTTCAGACAAAGTAAAAAAAGCCCTTGCAGTCATGCATTCCATGCCGGAGGATATGGAGGTGGGGGGGACAGATGGTCAGGTAGATAGGAACCTGGCTAGCAGGGCATGTACAGAGGGTGAGGGTGGGGGGAGGTCTCATCCTCCAAAAGAGTCATTAGCAGGGTCCCACAGATGTCAGTACTGGGCCCACTCCTGTTTAATGCCTATATCTCAGACATCAGAAGTGGGTATCAGGAGTCGGATGAGCCTCTTTGCCGATGACTCGAAACTGTGGGCAGCGGTGGAAGGGGAGGAGGCGAAGCTGGCTCTCCAGGAGGACCTGGAGACTCTGGGGAGGTGGTCACAAGCCTGGAAGCTAAAGTTTAATGCTGGGAAATGTAGAGTTCTGCACCTGGGGTCCAAAAACCTGACTCATGTATGCACCTTGGGGGGAGGCACTGCAGGTTTCTAAGGGGGAGCAGGACCTCAGGGTGGTGGTGGATGCAAAAATAAATAACTCAGAGCAGTGTAGAAGGGCTGCAGCCCAAGCAAATAAGATGCTAGGGTGCATAGCCGGAGGATAACCTCAGGGAGTCAGGGGGTGTTCCTCCCGCTGCACAATTGCCTGGTTAGATCACACCTTGAATATTGCATGCAGTTTTGGTGTCCTTACTTAAAGAGGGACATTGCTCTACTGGAGAGGGTACAGAGGAGGGTGACCAGGATAATACTAGTACTATGGGAAAGGCTTTATGAGGAGATACTGGAGGAGCTCAACCTGTACTCGCTGGAGGAGAGAAGGAACGGGGGGATATGATAGAGGTCTTCAAATATCTCAAAGGAATGAATAGGGTAAGCCTCGAGGGGGTGCTTCAGCTGAGGGAGGTAGGGGCCACCAAGGGACACTCAATGAAGCTAGACAGGGGGAGGCTGAAGGGGGAAACAAGGAGACACTACTTCACTGAAAGGGTGGTGGAGCCCTGGAATGCACTGCCTGGAAAGTTGGTGGCTGCTACAACTGTGGAGGTGTTCAAGAAAGGCTGGGATAGGTATAGGGGACAGTGCATCCCAGAGCCTTGCTGGGGAACAGGGGACCTTGTGGGGGGGGGCTAAAAACAGTGCCCTGGGAAGGCACTGATCATCAAGCAGACTTGATAGACCATAGGGCCTAATCTGTTGGGTTCTTAGTATGTTAGTATAATAGACAATAGCAGAAACAGGATGAGCACTGTGAGGCCACTGTCAAAGGAACAATCAGAATACTGGGGTGCATTTATAGGGGTGAATACTAGAAGAGCAAGGGAAGTAATCCTGTCACTTTACTAGGCCCTGGTCAGGTCCCATTTGAAATACTGCATATAGTTGTAGTCTCCTCAAAGTCAATACCAAATGGATGTTGAAACAGTTGAGAGGGTGCAACACAGGGTCACCAAATATGATCAGCAGTGTGAAGGACAAAAGCTATAAGAAGAAGTTGTAGGCCCTTGTCATATTCACCCTGGAGAAAAGGAGGCTGAGTAGGGACATCATCTCAGTTTTTTGCATATTCATGTTCCTTGACAAGATCAACAATCAAAGATACTTGATCTAGAGTCCTGCAACAAGATTCAGAGATGTACTTTGATGCTCAAGGGTGCTAAATTCAGTGGAAATGTTAGAAGGCACTTTTTCTCCTAGAGAGCGATGAAGACAAGGCAGGGCACATTTTATTTCTAGAGCACCCAGTCCCTGAAGCTCTGGGTGTCTAACAAACATAACCATAAAACAGATAAAAGCACGATAAAATTCCAAAATCATAAAATCAGAAAGACAGGTTGTTTAAGAACCGTAACTACTAGCTAAAATGGTAGGTCTGGAAGATCACTCTGTAAAGGCCAAGCTAAAGAGGTGGGCCTTTAGCCTTAGTTTAAAAACACAAATCCTGGACTGCAGATGGAAGCAAGTTCCACATGGTTGGCCCAGAGACGTTAAAATCCCAGACACATGAAGTCTTGAGCAGAACCATGAGAATGTCCAGGAGCACCCTTGAAAAGGAGCAAAGGGAGCGAGCAGAAGTAGCAAGAGCTCTGACATGTAGCTAGGACCCAGTCTGAATAGGGCCTTATAGGTGAGCAAGCCCACCTTGAAAAGAACTCTCGATCTGACCAGCAGCCAGTGCAGAGCACGCAGGAATGGGGTCACATGACAGGACCTGGATTGGCCTGTCAGCAACTGGGCTGCTGCATTCTGCACCAGCTGCAGCCTGTGGAGGGCCCCTCCCATGACCTTGAAGTATAAAGAGTTACAGCAGTCAAGCCTGGAGATTACAAAGGCATGTATCAGAGTCGGCAGATCATCGGGCAGAATGAAGGGCTTGATTCTGGTGATGTTCTGAAGGTGGTAAAAACCACTCTTCACTACAGACGATACCTGTAGTCTAGGATCACTCCTAGATTATGTACCCTTGGGGGCACCACCAGTGGAGCAGACCCCAGGAAAATCCCTGTGTTCGCTCCAGATAACAACCCATCATGCCCACGGCCTGGCTTGATCACCAGCACCTCTGTTTTATCTTGGTTAATTCTTAGCCAGCTGGAAGCCATCCAGTCATTGATTTTAGCCAGACAGCAGTTAAGCATGTTAATAGCACCAGATGTTCCAGGTGCAAATGACAAATACAGCTGGGTATCATCCACATAGCAGTGAAACTCCATACTGTATTGCTGAATGATCTCACCCAGGGGCAGCATGCACACTGCAAACAGCATCGGCAACAAGATTGAGCTCTGAGGCACTCCACATGACAGGGGCTTTGGGGAGGAAGAGGAAATTCCCCATCACTACCCGCTGCAGCCTAGCAGAGTGATAGGACTCAAACCATCTGATGACAGTACTGGCGAGTCCACAAAACTGAACCCATGGAACAGATTACTTAAAGAGACAGTGAACAAGAAAGTACAGGTCTTTACACTCCTTTAAGGCATTTTCATATGAGAAAGCCTTTAATTTTATTTGAATACATTGGTTTTAACTTTGGGGTTATTTTATTGTGAAGCACTCTAAGCCCCTGGATAGGGCACTATATAAATAAAATTTGGCTTGACTTGCCTTTTTTTTTCTAACTCAATTTTTGCGGCACTACCTACTCCACCGAACTCTCTCCGATGACCTCTGAATCCACCGTCTCTACCTCCTTGCGTGACTCAGCTACCCCTTCAGCTCCACTCTGGCACCGGACATCCCCCAGGTCTGCCCTCTAGGGAAGGGTCGCCCCCACCCAGGGTGCTTTTTCTCATAGTGTTGAGTCACCGGGCCAGAGAGGGGGAAGTAAGCAGAGGTGGCTGAGCCTGACTCCAGGAGTGTGGACCGTGGAAGGAGGCACCATCACCTATCAGAAGGAGGAGGGGGGTTTAAATATGTGAGTCCCCTGGGCAGTCTGGCTAGTCATGGCAACATGCTCCCACAGCTCCATCCTCATCTTACACCACGCCACTGCTTTCAGCTGCCCCCAGCCACTGCCAGAGGTCACTCCTCGAGTGAACATTGTACCCTATCCCGCCCCAGGAAGAGAGAGCAGTCCTCTGGATGCTCAGTCTCTTCCCTTCCCTGCTGACCCCTGATGACCCAGGCTCATTCTTGAACCTGGGTCACTAGCATGGTGTGAGGTGTGGTGTCCAGTGCCACCAGGCTGGTGAGCTTGCCTTGCCTGGGAATCACTGGGTACCCTGGGTATTAGAGTAGATAGGGAATGCCTTTAAATTGGTATGTGTTTGCATATCATACTAATTTCATCCTTGTTTATGAAATGAGGGGGGATGATGGACCTTCAGTCCTTTCCAACTTTAAATAAAGGGCAGGCAGTGTAGCCTAGAGGTTAGAGTAACAAGCTGTGAATGAGAATGGTACATCCAGTAGACCTGGGTTTGATTCCCACAACCTCCAATTGCATACTGTGTGACTCTGAGCAAGACGCTTAGCTAATGCAAAGCTACCTGATCACCCCTGAAAAGAAGGCATTTGTGCCAAGTGAGCCTTACCTGGATAACAAAGACTAATAACTAACTAACTAAATATGTTACTATGTCCAGCATAAGTCTGATCTAAAAAGTAATATTTGGAAAAAATTGCTACATCCCATAGTCCCAAAAGAGGACATTACCTATTTCAGCTATAGAACGTAAGGCACAATTCCCAAAGGGCACATGAGGCTAATCACTCTTGCATAGAGGTAGGTAGGTAGAAAGGCTTCAGTTGCTCAGAGTTCCCTCTCCATGCATTCAAGTGACCTCCATGAATACATGACTTCCAGTGCACACCCCAGTAGATCTGCCAATCCAACCCACACCACTGTGCAGACAGTCTGGTTGGTGCAGATTTGGATTTGTGTTTGCTCTCCATCCAATCCAAACACCTTTTTCTGCAGCACAGAGGGGTGTGAATGGAGGCAGCAGTGTTTCATCTGGTGAGATTTAGCAGTAACGGTTGTGCACTCTCTTCACAAAGCTTGCCTGGGCACTGCAGGATTTTCCTGATGTCCTTCCTTCCATGGCATGTGTTGCTCCAGCCATCTGAGCTAACATGGCAGGTTGTGGGTCTCACAAAATGTTTAAAAACATCAAGGTCCTTTACAACCTGGATATGTAGTCCTTGGAGGACTGCTGTATACTTCAATCCCCTGTTCTGCATTTCTGACTGGATGCCTGTTGTCTGTTCCTGTTCCAACCCTGACACATCCCCAGTCCCTCAATTTTTCTGTATACATACAGATCAGAGAGACTGGGGACATGGATACTGGCATACGAAAGGGATACATACCTAGAAATGTATCAGTGGCATGTATCTAGGCTGTCTTGGTGACTTGGACACTTAGGTAGAAAGCAGAGAATCAAGTCACAGCTGCAATAAAAAACATTGTACCTTCATCCCTCCCCCACATATAGAGAGTAGCTTATGATGGCTTCTTGCAAAAAAAGGTATTCTATTTTCTTTTTATTACTGTATTTTGCATTTGCGTTGTGTCTTGGTTCCTTCATCCACCCCAATGATTGGGGTTGGGGTTAAAAATTACATTATTATAAACATAAATATTTCACTGTAGAATATCAGGCCCCAGGTTTTCAAATAGGCTTTACGTGGCCCAGAGGCTAAGTCCCTGTGTGCAATTCTGTGGTGCAGGGAAAAATTCCCTGTACCTGCAAAAATGCTATTTTCAGCAATTGATGCACATGGGCAGCATTCTTCTTTTTTTTGCAGTTGTAGGAAACATTGTACACATGGTAATACCAGGCATAACATATTTCCACAGCTGCACACAAAAATATGCACAAGATGCCATAAATTGCGGAAAGGTTTTTTCAAAAAGGCAACCTCTTTGAAAATTGAGTGCACGCAAGAAAAAAAGTTGTGGTTGCACAAGGAAACCCTCCCTTGCATAACCTTTTTTAGCTTGTGCACAATTTTACCAGTTTTAAAAATCTGCCCCCAGAACTATGGGATACAATAAGACTCATTCATAAGAGCAGTGCAGGGTGAAGGCAGCAAATAACAAGGTAAAAAACTGCTAGGAGAGTCAATTATTTTTAGTTCTTCAGTGTTCCTCGGCAGTTTCTCTGAATGCTATCCCACCAGTTGTCATGATGTTCAATGCAAATAGTCACTTTCTTTCAAGATACAGTAGAACCCCAAAGTTACGGACCCTAGATTTACGAACTGACCGGTCAACCGAACCCTCGCCCGCTCCCGCCCATGCATTGGCTAATAATTCACTCACATACCTCCACAGCAAGGGAAAAACAGAGTGAACAGTGCCTGCGGTGTGGAGAGAGAGAGATAGAGACAGCATGCGTGAGAGATCACCCCTCCCAGAGTTTGTCCGTATCCCCGAGTGTTCCCCGTCTTGGTGTCACCCGACAGAAGTGGAGACGGAGATGGAGGCAGACTGATGTCACTGTTGGCGAGTGACTGTGTAAAGGCTAGTCAGTAGCGCAGTTTTGTGTTGTGGCACACCCCAAATGTTGGATCATAGGCAGCAAAACCAGTGACGTCTCTCTCTCTCTCTCTCTCTCTATCTGTGTATTTCTGTGGCCGAGTGCTGTCACAATACTTTCTGTGTGTTGAGACAGAAGAGTGCAGGAACCTGTGCGAGCCATGTCCATGGTCTGTACTTCCCCGCAAGGAAGAAAGAGCATAATCACAGAACAGAAGTAGCTTTCTGTGTGCTGGCACAGTTGAAGTGCAGACAGGTCTGCCATGTGTTGGTTCTATACAAATAACATTAAAACTCCATTTTTTTCTTTTTCTGTCTAGTTTCAGTCTTTTTCAGACTTACGGACTTTTCAGAGTTATGAACACCATGCATTCCCATGGTGTCCGTAACTCTGAGGTTCTACTGTATATGTAAAATCCTTGTTCTTGTAGGTAAAGAGCAGTCTCATAATTTCACTGGGGATGGGGTCCGAAATGTGTTTTTTTTTTTTCCAGCAAAAGTGTTGGGTATTTAAAAAAGGAGTTGAAAATCAAACTAAGACATGGCTTTCTGGATAAACCAAAACATTTATACTTAGTTTTGGCTGATACTCAAGATGCTGTGTCTCAGCTTTTTCCCAGCTCTAACATTCCAGATAACAACAGGCTTTAGAATTCTCTGTGCCCTCTAGTGGCCAACATGTATATTCCAACTGCAAGCCAACCCTTAAGTAACATTGCTGTATTACTGTGATACCACAGTGTTGTATTGTGCCTACTGTATCACAAATATACCACATTATTAATGTAAAAGTGGGATCCTTGGCTACCATAATTCAGGAACTATAAATGTACTCCTTAAGGAGGTTTATGCTCATGCAGTGGATAATGTCTTTCTCTGGGTGGTGAACCTAGGAGTTCAACCTTGATGGCCCACATTAGAAATCCCATCCTTATGGGTAATGTAGGAATATCCTGCTTCTTTACATGTGTCCTGTAACTTGGAACTTGAAAAAAACACTATGTAAACTAATCTCATCTCCAGTCTCAACAGTTTCTGACTGACATGTTATGGAGTCATTAAATGCAGCAGTTGTTAATCAGCCAGAACACAAAGGTGACATGTCAGCAGGCATTTATGACACAGTAGTACAGATACCTCTTAGCCAATCAGTGTGTCTTTGCCAGCATGCCCCATGCCTTACTTCTGCAATGTACAACACAGGCCTAGTGTCAGACACAGTTCTCACAGTCACCCACTTCTCTCCCCACCACTTATGTAGTCCCATTCTAACACAGACTGGACAACATGCAACTAGTATTCCTTCACAAGACAGCCATTGATGGGAGCTGAGTGACCTTGTCTGTTGTGCATATTATGAGCTCAGCAAATCACAACAGGTTTTACAGAGCATTCAGAAATGCTCCCAGCAGTTCCCCCAGAGGCTTATCCACTCTGACTGAGCTCAGGGGTAGTTAAAGAAGATAAGCCTCTGGGGGTAATGTTGCTAATTTAACAAAATTGTCTGAACGTGTTTTGCTGTGCTGTTTCGAGAAAACAGATGGAGGCTGAGGGTTTTGGGACAGCCATGTGCTGTGTAACTGAGAGTATCCAATAAGATGATCCAGCCATATACTTAATTCCTAAGGGTACAAGCAACCCCTCACACGAGGAACCCCAAGAGTTAGGACCATGTGATGTAGGGCAGTGTCATTAGGGTAATCCACAGGGTAGTCTCTGGTTGGCAGAAGACTCTGCCCGTTACACTACAATGTCAAAGGTCACATACAGTTTCTTTATATGAAGGAAGATTTTCTTAGTTTCTTAGATGTTGTGTAATACAGCAGCTTATGGGTTGACACATTGAAGTGTGCTGCGGAGAAGCTAAGCAGTTATATTTGTTAAATTTCATGGAAGGGTACAACTGGTGTAGTGCAGTAAACAGGAGTTCTGTTGGGCCAGCTCACTGGTGCAGTGGTAGTGGTACCACTCTCAATGCTGGCTGCCCATGTTTGGTAATCAGTTTGGCTCATAAGAGTGCTTGGAGGGTAGGACAGTTGAGAATGCCAGCAGATGCTCACCTACTTAGGGTGGATGGGAGGGTGTCCAGACAAGCTGTGACACTACTACCTGAGTGACTACAGATAGTAGTGCAAACTGGAGTCAGCAATCAAGGGAGCAGGATGTTGGTGCTCTGTCCCACATCAGTGCATTGACCATCAGGCCTGCCAATGTCTGTGGGCTGGGGAACGGAAAAACAAGAAATGCCCCCAACTGCACAGGATGCCACTCTCCACCTTCCACAGGTCCTGCATCACTGACCGGGCTTCTGCTCCAGTACCAAATTCCCTCTCTGTTGGGGTGAGTTGGAGCCAACCCCTGACAGCCCATCACATGTAGGGACATCCATGGAGGAAAATGGAGTTGTAGTAAGCCCCAGAAAAGGTGGGTGATGTGGCTGAGTGGTATGGTGGGTTGATGTGGGCTTGTTGGGTGCAATGGGGGCATAAAAAAGAATACAAAATAAAACAAGCATTTGTCAATGCCGAATGTTGTCTCGCTGGCATTGGCATTGGAAGTGCAGGAGTTAGAGATGCATAATAGTAATAGCAGTGAAGTATTGGACTGATGCCAACCTCACCCCCACCCTGAAGAGACACATTTTCAACATAAGCATTTTGGGACCTCCCCTCATGAACAGTGGCACTGTGATTTTGTTAATCTGCCTTAAAAGGTGATTTCCCACAATGACCACACCATTCTGCACCACAGGTACAAAAAAACATTTTGGGCAGGATGTGAAAAATGACAGCTGTGCTGTTCATAAGGAGGTGTGAAAAAATGCCAGTGTTGAAAATCTGGCATGAAAATATTACAAATTTGCGAAGTTGCAAGGGTGCATGGAAACTGCGCAATGCATGCTTGTAACACAGTCATTTTATGGACTTTCATCACCAAATTTTCAACATATGCATTTTGGACCTCTGCTCATGAACAGTGTCACTGTCATTTTCTCAAACTGTCCTGAAAACTGATTTTGCACAGTGACCGTGCTATTCTGTGCAGGAAGTGTGAAAACACATTTTGGCCAGGATGTGTAAAATGACAGATGGACTGTTCGTAAGGAGGTGTTGAAAATGTCAATGTTGAAAATCTGGAGTGAAAATAATCCAAATTCACAAAGTTACGAGTGTGAGTGGAAACTGTGCAATGCACGCTCATAAAACAGGCATTCTTTGGATTTTTTTTATTGCCAAATTTGCAACATAGGCTTTTTGAGAGACCACCTCATGAACAGTGGCACGTCATTTCATTAATCGGTCCCGAAAGTTGATTCTGCATAGTGACTGCGAAATCACCTTTCGGGACCAAATAACGCCATGACAGTGACTGAATTCATAAGGAGGGGCCCCAATAACCCCTTTGTTGAAAATTTGGTGCACAAATTCAAAAAAGTGCCTCAGATATGCACCAAAGTTGAAAAAACCCTATTTATACCATTATACAGCTTACTGGCCTGTCTTCAGTTCGCGGTCAGCTTTGAAGAGTGCAGACGTGTTCCCGGTCCACCGAAGATCGTCGCGCCAGACTCTGGAGGTAAGTATGAGGTGAGGGGAGGTGTGGGGAGGCAGGGTGCACAGAGGGTGGGCGTGGGTTGAGGGAGGGAGGGAGCAGGACAGACCCCGAGGGACTGTTTTTTCTTTTACAGGTTAACAAAAAAAAATCGCAGGACTTTTTTTTTTTTTTGAGAGCATTGACACGTTGGGGTGGGCTTCCATCATGCCACCTGAGTGTTTGGGGGGCTAGCTGATGGGGATTGGGCATCCCGCTCAGCACATACTGAAGGGGGCTAGAGTCGAGGGATTAGGCACCCCCCTTGGCACACAACAAATGGGGGGCATTATGCTGACGGGGAGTTGGCTCCCCCCGTCAGCACATGCGCTGGTTCAGGGCATGCTGACAGGGGGATTGGGCACCCCCGAAGTTGGCATTGTGGCAGGTGGTGGCAGCAGTCACTGCTGCCATGTTTGCTAGAATACTTCAGCAGGAAAGGCATGTCGGGAGGTGCCGCTGCATGACGAGCTTGGTTCTCATTGCAGCAGACCTTTCCTTAGACGTGCTCACCACATTATATATTCCTGGTGTGGCACCTGCATGCTGGATTATTGGAGAATGAGGGACGCATGTACTGATGCATGTCCTGCATTCGCCCAACAGTGACCGCAGCTCCAAATCTACTACTAGTGCAATATGTTGGCTGCGCAAGCGTGAGCCAACATAAAAAGGAGTTCTGAAATTTCAGGTTACCTATAAAGGTGCTATCTAGGTACCCTTCATAACTGGACTGGGGAGCATGGGGTTGCAGTCTGCTTCCTGCTGGAGTGATGCTGGGGTGACAGTGTGTGGATCTTCCCTGAGACTGCTTTCTGGATCATGGAGATGATTGGTCTGGTCTCCGCCACCATTGGTATTACATTCGATGGATGGATCTTGGTTGATGGAGAGGCATCAGGAGCAATACTGGCCTCAGGTTTACCATCAGAGTGGTGAACAGGGCAGTTTTTACACCAACTGGACAGAGGGGAGAGCATCATGTGGTCTGGAGGCATCTGGGGACGGAACTAAAACTCATCAATGGTGAAAGTATGGTGGTGCAGGTTCCTTGCTTCTGGTTATTGACTTCCCTCTACATGAAATCTGGTCCATCTCTGACCCCTGGGGATAGTCTTTGTTCGTGTGTGCATGTGACTATTCCTTGCTCCTTTGAGAATTATAACATCTCTGAACTGTACCCAAAGTGGGATCAGTTCTTGGTCTAGAAGCATTGTGGTGCAAACATCTCCTGTTGAACGGGGTACTCCAGGACTTTAACATTGTTCCTGTGGCTTAGGCTGAGAGAAACAACTTATTATCCTCTTCAAACAGGTGTTCTGACAATGAATTTTGTCTTTCATTAATTTATTACTATTTATTTGTTTGTTTTGCTGAAGTAAGTTGGGTGTGTGGGTGAAGTACATGTATTTCATTGAGTGAGTGTGGTGTGTATGAGGGTTTTGGGGTTGGGGCTATATGGGGGTTTTAGGGGTAATATTTATTTATTTATTTATTTCAGTTTGCAGATTAATACCTTTGAGCCAGGAGGGCTCTTTTACAAAGGTTCCATGTCAAATGAATGAGAGACAAATGTACATTAACCCGTTACAGAACAGTAGGAGTACGCAGTTGGTTACAGGACATTGGGGTACACAACAGGTTACTGAGCATTCGGGGTACACAATAGGTTACTGAACATTCAGAGTACACAATAGGTTACAGGCAATCCAGGTAGCAGGCAAATAGGCCTCAGTTAAATAAAAATAAAAAACCAAAAACATGGAAGGAGACAAACTGATGTTATTCACATGAAAATGTGGAAGCAGCCTGGGAGGGCTTTGTCACAGAGTGCAGAAAGTGGAGTGGAGGGAAGAGTAGGGTTAGGTGGGCAGCAGCCATAGGGCTTTGTCAGGGAGGGGGTGGAGAGAAGTGGGTGAAGGAAGAAGGCAAGGGGAGGCGAACAGAGGAGTGTATGAAGGGGAGTAGTCCTGGAAAACGTTTACCTGCAATAACATGTGTTATTTTGGGCCAGAAGGGTTAGTAGTTCTCTTCTGAACGGTCTAATTTTTGTGTGCTCCATGGTGGAAGTAGGGAGTTCATTAAGCCAGGTGAGCCCTCAATAGAAGAGTGAACACTGTTGCAAGGCAGGTTCATTTGAATGGGACATGTAGAGCACCCTTAGTTGAGCTCCTGGTGACTTTTGAGGAGTTGGCACGCTGGAACAATGCAGCAGTGGAGCTGGGAGTGAGTCCCAGTAGGGCTTTTTTGCCAATAAGGCATGCTTGATACTTGATTTTATTAATTTTTTTTAATAAACTATAAATGTTCTTTCTTAGTTAAGACTGCAAAGGATGTCATGGCAGACTGCACCAAGAGAGTTTTCTTGGTTAGTTATGAACTATATTTAATTTATACATTTTTATTTCATAATAAGTGTTTTAAGCATTTATTACATGAACCTTCATAAAGTTTTACGATGCACCAGATAATGCCACTATTCAAAACATGACAAATTATTTCACCACACCCTTATTAATGGTTTCAGTTTTAGAAGTGTGTTTTCTGAAAGATCAACTTGCTTGTAGTGATGCCTGGTTAGGAACAAGACACTTTGCCCTCTGTTACAGCATGAGGCTCTAGAGAGGCCGACTTGTGAATGGCTTCCCTGTGTTGTTGTAGAGGGCTATTGAAAGGCCCATTTAGTGCCATAAATATCATCTAGTAGTGATGTCTGCTTGAGTGTCTATATTGTATGTGTGTGTAAGCAATATAAATATTTAAAGGTAAAAGTAAAATCCATGTATTTGTTGCTTTTTCTAGGATCTAAAGCACATAGATAGTGTGAAAGCAACACTATATAAATATACACACACACACACATATATGTGTATATATATATATATATATATATACACACACACACACACATATAATACATATATATATATATATATATATATATATATATTCATGACAAAAAAAACTCCATTTAATGTATCAATTAGGGTTATTCCACAGCGACAAAAGTGAGGAAATTCAGTGTTAGAGTTGAAAACCCTAACTCCTCATTCCTCACCCCCAGCACCACACACACATGCACACACACACACACATATGCAAGTAGGGGGGAGGACCAAGGCAACATGACCAATCGCAGACAACCAGCAGCAGGTTCAGAAATAACATACAACTGTCTAACCGTACTAAAAGACACATCCATCATCATCAGCCAACAAGTGTAAAAGTTCTGCTGCCATCCGAGTGACTTGGCACTATGTATGCATACTGCCTATCAGTTGTTGCTGTATCACATTAAACATTCTTTTATATCTAATAGTTTTCTTATCTCTTCTGAATGACAGTGTGTCAGTAATCATTGCTCTAATAACATGCCAATATTTGGCAGTGGATTTAGGTACCTTTGTTGACTGTTAATGTCTCCTGATGTTGTCCTGGCATAAGACAATTATGTGTCAGTACAATATTATATGTACAGTACTGTTGTACCATTATCTTTCACTGTAGAATTGAAGATCTGTGTGTAACTGTCAGACCTGATAACTCACATGGTCACACTACACAATAGCTGAGTTCTGGAAAGTTTCTCATTTTAAAAGGTATGTGTGTTTCTCCACTATTTGATATATTGCTGCTAGCATGGTGTTAAAAGGCCCCATGTTCACATGTTTGTGTTTATGACTGTGTAGTACCACCGATCACTGTACCGCAGTTTCATGTCTCTAAGTACCCACTGATCTTACCATGGCATAAAAAAAAAATTGGATTAGTACAGTATTATCTACAAAGTCCTTCTCCACTATTATTTGAAGCTGCACAGCTGCATATGGGACTGTGTTACCCAAACTATTCCATGGTACCACTTCACTCTCTTTGCCTTGCTGTGAGTTTGTAAGTACAAACACATGTTTCTGTTTGCATACAAATTCCTACCTATGTGGTAACAAGGGTGGCCAAACACACCATGCTACCACTTCTGTACCTATCAATGGATAATATTAGACATCATTTACACAAACCTTTCATGTGTGTGTAAATGGCTCCTAATGTTACCCTAACAGTAGCAAATAAAGTATCAGAATACAATGATATATACTGTGTTGCTGCACTGTAATGTAATCCTAAACAGTTTGGCAGCTACGTGTCACTGTAGGTCAAAAACTGTTAAATATCATCATGCCCCATGTTTGACATTATTATACAAACATTTCACATATTTACAATAATATGACTATTATCATAGGCTGGAAACATCACCTCATTCATACCGCTGTTACTTCTGTTAGTGCTTCTGCATGTGGCAGTAAAATAACCAAATATTCGTTCTGCATACTTTATTGAATTGTAAACAGCAGAACTGTCATAAAACTATTGAGCACTGTGTGTATTAATAGATTTGTGACCATAACTCATTATTCATACAACATGTGTGTCAATGTGACCATGCCCATCTTGATTTGAGCAAGGGTACATTACACAGTGCATGTTACTGAAAGGGTCCCATACTGTCATTTTTTTTCTTCCTATGTCCACATTATGTTATGCATCATTTTAGACATGCTTTCTTCTATGTTGATACCTCATGATATTAGCACAGCATAACCAAACAATGCATATCATAGGAATTCTGTATAGAGTACTATTGTTCTGACATGTGACCCTGTGAAGATGTCCACAACACTGTGTACACCCATGCATGTTCAAATGCTATAGTTGTTGGCCCATAATGATGTATGTGTCTTGTAGTACATTTAGACAGTTGTATGTTAATTCTGTCACCTGCTGCTGGTTGTCTGTGATTGGTTGTGTTGCCTTGGTCCTCCCCTACTTGCATGTGTGTGTGTGTGGTGTGTGTGTGTGCGTGTGGTGCTGGGGTGGGGTGGGAATGCGGAGTTAGGGTTTTCAACCCTAACACTGAATTTCCTCACTTTTGTCGCTGTGGAACAACCCTAACTGATGCATTAAACTGAGTTTTTTTTGCCATGAATTCCCTGTCTTTTTGAGAAATCATTATCTCATACTGTATTGTATATATTGGTGAGAGCATGCCTCCCTTTTTGCTCCACAGTCTGACCAAGATATAGATAGCTTTATCAGAATATTTACTTGTCCTTTGCTATTCATCAGGCAATAGTTCATTTGCTACACCTTTCATATTAAAATGAAGTCATAAATAAATGGAATAGGAGAGTAATATGTGCGCTACATGGACCAATAGTACATGTACTCTGCTAAGTAGAAAATATGCACAGATGAACCTCCTGTACTTTCTTTCTATGCAGCAATATACAAGGACCAGTATACATATCAGCACTGTAACCTAACATATAATAAAAGACACAACACAGGTAGATAAGGCTTAAACAAGATTTATTGCCCAAATAATAGTTGATTAAAAAGCTGAATTCAAAGTCCAATTGGTACACAAAATCAGCTTCACAAAACAATGTTTATAAAGTATTACATAAAAGTTTAAAATACATGTTAAACAGTATGACAGGTACTTCATGAGGAAGTTGTGACAGCAGCACACAACACATGAACACAGCTACTATGATAGTCTCTGTACTCTGCTTACATTTGTCAAACAGTGATGATGTTATTGTCATTGTGTGACTGATAGTGTGAATGTTCCTGGGGTGGGCAAAAAACCAGATGCCTACTGTTTAAATTATAGCAGCAGAAATACATAATGGTGTCTAGAAAAAGATACATCTTTAAGCTATTTAAAAACATTTAATTGTAATATATGTAAGTGTAGACATATGCATATATACACATGCATATACATGTAAAGACATATAGATCTATGGGTGCATTGGGAAAATTCCCACCCAACCCCTTAATAGAGGCGATCAAGAAATATTATCAGGAACATAAAAATCAGTTTTTATCAGTGAAAGTGTCTGATTTACAATAGTGCACAATTCTATGCATACATTTAATTAACTTCTTACACAAACCAAAATTAGATGGCATATGGTAACAGGTACTATATACATCAGTGAAAATCATCAAAGCTATAATCAACATTCATAGTGAATTAATGAAGTAGCTACATCACTAAAAACCTTTAGTTAATAATAAGTAATGGTTGCAGACAATGCTATGAATATTACATAAATAATCTATAATTCAGAAAATGTCACCTCTTGGTAAGAAACAAATATCTACCACAACACTCTATATTACTGTTAATGATACCTATATGAAATTACTACTGTCTAGAAAAGTTCTACTAAATATCTATATTATATTAATAAATATATTAAAAATATGTTTAAATACTTGTGAATCAAATACTGTTTAACAGCAAAATATTTAACATTGTTTAATACATTCAGTTAATAGCAATTAACACAACTGTTTAAAAGATAACAGTACTGACTTTAAGCAAAAAATTTATTAATAATCATATATACATATGTACAACACAGATGTACAAAAAGAAAACAGGCATAGTACCACACTGTTGCAGAACAATATGGATGTATTAACTGAAGATGCAAACTGACAAAAAACAAAAAAACAAAACAAACACAAGCCACATCTGGTGATACTCAACACGTCAAAGAGTGATGCGTATTTCAGAGTATGTTACTCTGAAGAAGATGTCAGCAGATCATGTAAAAAAACAGTGTTCAATTGTGCTAACACAGAAGTGGCACAAACAAAAGCAGGATATCTTTTACTTATAAAAGATCCAAATCATATCATGCTGCAGACAAGTCTTTAAAAAGACGTGCATTACATATTTTTTTCATGCACATGGACAAGTATTGTGCCTTAGTAGAGGCACACAGTTGGCAAATGTGCCAAGTAGTACTTGTTATGGCTGCATACTACGTACTCAGAAGAAAAGACAATGAGAGAAGTGGACGACCAGATAGGTATATCTTTTTTGCCATTTCAAAGTCTTTCTTAGACATGTAAGTGTGGTTTCTCTAGTGACTGCGAAGACAGTTGGTTCCAGTTGAAGACCACTGCAACTATTTTCACTGTGTCACGGATCAACACAACAATCTTATAAGTCAGATTGAGTAAACATATGCATGTAAACCATGTGATGTGTTAACAGTTCAATCTTGAATGCAGATTTGCATAAATAAAATAATGTTTATCTACCAGAACTCACTCTGTAACAAAATGGACAACAAGTTATGTCACATGTTGTGTGACTATTCCTCTGATGAATGAAGATTGTAGTAGTTCTTCAGTATCAGCATGTATGCATTTTTTAAGTGTAGAGGTAGTCTCTGTTTAAAAGTGCTTGTGGAGTCATTGCATTCAACCCAACCAGTTCTATATCTCAACAAACAAGTGTAATGTCCAGAATGTACAGACTGGCCATAGTGGTAGATCACAGCCTGAATATCAAACACTGTTTGGTTAAACACAATTCTACCAGCTGTGAAATCTGTGAAATCTGTGATAGGTGTGTCAACTCTGAGCCTGTTAGAGTCAAATCTATGCAATACAAGCATAAGATATTGAGATGAAGTCCTGAGATGCATGGACTGAGTACATGTATATCCACACCCTACACATAAGTGACAACTTTCAGCACTGGTAAACAACTGCCGGAACTTGACACTTTGAGACTGAGGCACAAACAGAGAAACCCAAAGCATGTCCTCAGTGGTTTCTCGCTCTGATTGACCACGTGACAGACATACATATCTGGTAACAAATGAGACAGTGAAGTACTGATGCATTGGAATCCCCTCTTCATCCAAACTGTTTATGATGGCCATCATAAGCTTGGTGGTGTCCTGCTGCTTGTTAACAGTAAACATACTGCACTCATCATATCTAAGACCTGCTGTAGAGGTGTCAGTGACTGTACATTGTTTGACTGATCAGAAGTCATGTTGACAACTTCCTTCTATGCGTTTGATAAGAGAGTGTCTTGTGAAGCTGATATTGCCTGCACAAAGTGTGGCATGTGGAGAAAAGCTTGCATAGCTGAATTAGAATAGCAGTTTACTCTAGTACTGTTATCAAACACTGGGACAACAGCCATACTAAGTGACTTCTGAGCAACAGCTGGTTGTGAATCTGCATTTGACATTCGGACCCTCTTATTACTGTGCACAGTTGATTCATTAGTGGCAGCTTGTTTTCTCTTGTTGCCAGCTGAAGCTGTGACTGTGGGATGTGAGACAACCACATACGTAGGCAGTGGTATTAGAGACATCTGTGGCTGATACAGAGTACATAATCTGTTGTAATCAACAATACATGGCGTGTCAGCATGTATCTTCTGTGGTGAGAGTGTTATGATGTGCAACCCAGAAAGAATGCGGACGCATGGCAGTGCGACGTAGCTCATGCCATCTTCGAAAATGTCTGTGTCTCTGTCCACCATTGCTGAATCCAAACTCAAGCCCTGTGACTTGTGAATGGAAACATCATACACAACATATATTGGAAACTGTTTCCTGTTGACATAGATATCCTTAAATACCTGGAACTTAACACAGGTATGATCAATCTGCACAGGCTGTTCCATGTTGTCAAAGTGGACAAGTGTCTCGATAAACATCTTCTGAACATTGTATATGAAGTCGATGATGTGACCCATGGCACCATTTACCATGCCACGTTCAACATCAAGATCACACCGTAGCATGACACACGCATTCTTACAAACTGTAAGAACAGCTTCCAGACCAGCTGTGTGTGAAACATCCGACTTCAGTTCAGAGAGTCATTCAGTCATTTTTGCTATCAGCTTCCGACTTAGAATAACACCATCAACTGTATCAACAGCATGCAGTATGAGAATTTCTTGATTCTCTCTCTGCAACATAACACTGTTGAACTCAGCACACTTCTTAAGTCATGGCATAAGACAAACAATTGTGTGCCCTTGGAGTACGCATCACTGCAAACATCACATGCTGTAGGTAAGGATGTAGTATTCATTGTGATTCTTCAACCATGTAACACTGAGAGATGTTCTGGTGACAAAGAACCTGTACGACCTTGATCCAACAGTGCCTTGTAAGCCAGATCACCACTCTGCCACATGTTCTCACACAACTCGACATAAGTAAATAACTACCACAGGTTAAAACTTCCAATGCAGCCTAGGGTATTCCTAGCCTGCTTGACAGTCAGAGCTGCAAAGCCATGTTCTGTATTAACTTGTGCAAGTTGTAAAAGGTCTTCAAATACAATGATGTTTTTACCACCAAATGCATCTCCATAGTCAGTCCCCAAAATCTCCTGTAGACGTAGGTATATACAGGCAAGCATCAAATTAGAGACCATGCTAATCTCATCAATAATGAGTAATTTCATATTAGTAAATCAATACATCAATAGTAGAAAACAGGAAGTTGTTATCCCTCTGTACAGACAGTTGGTGAGACCCCATCTGGAGTACTGTGTGCAGTTCTGTAGACCCCATCTCCGTAAAGACATAGACAGAGTGGAGGCTGTCCAGAGGAGGACAACAAAAATGGTGCAGGGTCTGCAACAGAAGACATATGAAGAAAGACTAAAGGAGCGTAATATGTATACCCTTGAGGAAAGAAGGGAGAGAGGGGACATGATAGAAACTTTCAAGTACCTCAAGGGAATCAACAAAGTCCAAGAGGGTAGCATCTTTCAGAAAAAGAGACGTGCAAGAACAATGGGGCACAATTTGAAGATAGAGGGGGGACGGCTCAGGGGTAATGTGAGAAAGTATTTTTTCACAGAGAGGGATGATGATGCATGGAACAGCCTCCCTGAGGAGGTCATGGATTCAAGAACAGTGGGTGAATTCAAGAATACATGGGACAGACATAAGGAAGTTCTAGTGGGGGGTAGGAGGAAGTAAGTTGTTGGTTAACTAGGATCTGCAGCTTATATGTTAGGTAGGAAAATGGGCATACTAGGTGGGCCAAGCAGTCCTTATCTGCCATCAAATTCTATGTTTCTATGTTTCTAAACATAGAATGAAGCTGAGATGCAACCTCAAATGACAGCTTACTATACTCTTATGCTTTGCCATGTTCCACTAGCAACATGAAGAAATAGCATAATGTAACTCCACCAATGTTGTATTCAGCCAGTCCAGTGGGAGCACTAACAGCAACAGACATTGATGAGCCTGTCAGTTGCTGTATTTCAGCCATGATGGCCTCTATAAGGAAGCTCTTTCCTGTACCTGCTGAGCCACTAACAAACATCAGTAGTGGCTTGTGGTCAAGACAGTCACATTTTTTCAGTTCATGTAGTATACCATGCTGGACAGCATCAGTGACCACAGAGTGCACCACACGTTGCTGCTGATTGAGTCTCTCTCTCTCAATTCTGCTGGATCGACAGTGCAGTGTGTGCCATGTTCCCTAGCACTCTCTACTTCTGACATGAGTGCTTCTGGGGCATTCAGAGGCAGAGGTACTCCAAGTACACCTTCTCCTTCTGGATCAAGGTTGTCCTGTGAACTAACAGGAGTGTCCTCTTCAAGTTGTTTCTATGCCTTTTCAAGCTGCCCCTTCTCAGCATCTAGTCTCTGTATATATGTGTCAGAGTATTCAGTTTTGAATGTCTCATAACTGTGATTGAATTGTTCCTCAAATATATCATAGTCACCTTTTAATTCAGACTCATTCCTCCAGGGTTTAAATAAGAATAGCAGGGCAAAAGATGCTCTCCGCTATCAGATGTGCCTAGATGTAATTTGCAGTGGTCAATGAGCCAAGGCTTATGTCCCTTTACGAGACAGCCATCCACTCCTCTGACCTTGTAAATGTCATGTGTGCAATCAGGTGAGACATCCGTCTTGAAGTCATATCATTTAGCCACCTCAAATTGAGACATACCTTCCAAGTCTTCATCTCTACGGGGTAGTACGTGTCAATGAGGTTATTCTTCAAGATATGACTTGAAGAGGGTCTGTAGACAGCCAGTTCCTCAATCTAAGCATGAGGAATAAGTACACGGTTGTGCTTCTCTTTGTAGTTTACACTGAGAAATCGCACAGCATCAGATTTGCCTTACAAATGTGTACAGATCAAGCGATCACTGGCCTCATAAGAACCACATTCCCTTTGTAATAGGGTATTCAATCCCAGTGACCACAATTGAGATGTCAGTGACTTGCTTGAACTGGCAATATCTTCCCAAAGATCTTGCAAGCTAGTCTGTTCATGTTTGGTGATGTACGAAGTGACGTACCGAACCAGAGCCAACGAGTTGTCAGCCACAAATTGAACATCTATGTTTGCTTGCCACATTAGAAGAAGAGTGGGGTTGTAGTCATTGATGTACACCTCATTCTCATCCCTGGGTAACTCATATATCCTTTTGGTTGATTTTGCCTTCAAGTGGTGTCGCATCGCTAAAAACAGTTAATTCATGCGACCATCCTGACATACACGTCTGGGAAATCCGAAGCAACATCTTGTGTACCAATCAGATTTGTTCTTCACTACCCGGCAGCAGTATTTCACACAAATATGGCATTGGAACTTCTGCACCAACTTCCACATTGTAGGACTGTCATACCTGTCCAGTATGCGGCGAGTGATGTATCGCTTAATGAATGCTAGCACTTCTGCTGTTTCATGTTTGCCTATGCGTGGGGTGTCCTTGAGCCACAGTAACATATGAATATGAGGAGCACCTTGTGCCTGATATTCTGTCCTCCAGACGTAATGTTCTACAATACCAAGAGACAGATTGTCCTTTGACAAAATGAAAGTCAGAATATCATGGAATCGCTTGTGAAAATGTATAGTCACAGACACTGGATCAAGCGAGCACATTTCTCTGACAGTCATTGATGAAATGCCCTCTACATCACAATTTGCCCACTTCAGGAGTTCAATGACCTCCTCCCAGGTATACTCGGCACAGCTGAGTGTGACAAACCATGTGGCTGTGCCATACTCTCACAGCATAGTCATCACTTCAGAGTGTCTGCGGTACCAGTATTATTTGGTGCCACGTACACTTGACAGTATGGAAGACAAACTGACTTGCACATTTTCATCCTTTTGCCTTAATTTCTGCTAAAACTCAATGGCAGTGATTCCATCAAGTGGAGTTGTGAGCCGTATAGTATGTGCTATAGACGCAGACAGTATGCTAAGCTCACTCTCCCAGAGAAGATGGAACAGGTACTGTATGTTGCATCTGAATTTGTCATCCTTACTGAGCACATGACTAGTACAGTATTCAACACCTTGCACATACACTTCTCTATCATCTAGACAACCACCTGACCCTTTTGGGACTAAATCTGGAAAGCAACATGCTTCCAATGTTGCCTCCCAAATGCTGACAGGCTCGCCTTCCACCTGTTTCATTTGGTACAGATCAATGTTATCCCCTACTGGATCTCTGCCATGCAGTGGGTGTATTGTTTGCTGTTCATACACATTATCATTTGTCTCTACATTGACCTTCTCAATCATTGGTTTTATGGTATCCAACACATCGTGTTCAGCACACACGCTACTCATACGATCAATGTCAAGGTCTGCATAAAAGGGATTGTTGCTCTTCAAGTAAGTAAGAGCAAGCTTCACCTTCTGTACATTGACAACATACTGCCAAATGACCTTTGACTTTGTTGGAACACCACTGACAAGAATCACCAAACTGTTCTCACTGGAGATTGCCTCCACATTTTCCTGCAGAGGAAGTGGAAGATACATAACAGAACCCTTAAGAGACCAAATGAGTTCTTTTTGTGGAATGTTCCATGTTGTTGTATTCAGATGTAGAATAGTTTGAAATGGTTTCATAGTCTGAATAAGAATCCATTCAAACATATTCAATGTGGCAGTCTCAGCAGGCATAACATGTGCCTCCATATTTTTCAACAGTGACCTTGGTGGCAGAGTGTTAGCCTTTGCCTTGGAGAAACAGTGCTTGCACATCACAATGATTGGGTCTAACTGGAAGTCATACTTTAATAGCAGAAATGCTGGCAGTCGAAACCACAAGTCATTGTACAGTGACACGGTTTCCAGGTTCACTGTGACAGTTTGTTTCTCGTAACAGAGCCGATCACATGACACACATACAGACTCAAATTTCTCTGTCTTTGCAAACTCAAATTTGGCAATGTATTTCCCAAACTGCTTGAGAATATCTGTTTCTAAGACAGAGACAGAATTTCCATCGGCAATTGATGACTGAACAATCACAGTATCTGTGACACTGCTGTCACATTGCAGCTGTTTCAGAAATGTCATGGCACCATGCATGTCACCAAACTGCAGTAACTCATTCAGTCAAGTATACTGCGCAACAACTCGTGGCACCTCATAGACCCTATAGACAAAGTTCTGCACCCCTGATTGATGCACTCCCAGCATCCGCATGTGGTGAAATACACTGTTGCAAACACCACTATCTAGGCATGCAAGCAAATAACCCATAAGTTCAGTATGTGGATGGATCTCGCAAAGGTCTATAGTCTCAAAGAGTTTATGTCTGTCTTTATGATCAGTAACGACAAACAGGTTGATAAAGTGCTCAACTTTGTCAAATGATGATTGCCACTGGTTGCAAGTCACATTACATGTCCATAACAGACAGTGATGCTTACGAGGCTGAACAGTTGCCTCAGACTCATCATCTGACTGTGCTGTAATGCCATCACATACACTCAGCACATTACACAGTTTACCGGACTCATCAATGCACAACTCACTGTCCTTTTTCTGTGAGTAATATGACTCCTCCCAGAAATATGCCTCTGAGTGCTGTGTGTGTAGCCAGCTACCTGTGAAAATGTCACAGAAGTTGTGTTGGCTCAAGACAGGATAGCGTTGTAGCCTGATCATAATGCTGTACACAACTTTCCTGAACTGCTCAAGTTCATGTGCCATTTTACGACACAAGCGTTGAAGAACAAATAGTGCTCTGTTCACAAATATATGGACTCTGAGATGTCATTTCATCAAAGACAGGTGAGTCTTTAGTTTTTTGCACTCACGTCTCATCACAGCAGCAATAAGTCTATCAATCTTAGCTTTAGAAGCTAGTGATCGGAAATACTTTTGCTTCCTCAGATGAGCATTAGCAGCCATGCCTTTACGTTGTTGCTTAGTATGCTTCTTTATGCTTGCCTTTGCAACATTACTCTTCTGTCTGAAAGATTTCTGCAACTGTTGCTGAGCTGTGCATTTTTGCCTTGAATTTGGGCAAGGACGTGCTGTTTCTGTGGAGTGTGCAACCTGAGAAGTCACTCCTTGAGCGGAATGCTGATTCAATTTACGTCTTGATGTACCATGTGTGATTTTCAAACCACTCCTAAGCAACAGTGTACTACAATGATACCTGTTTTGTCTCTGCATAGCACTGCATCTCTGCTTAGAAGGCATCTTTCTTCTCTAGAAATTCACAGTAGTGTGGGACAATGTTCTGTAAGTATCAGACACCTGTATAAGAAATAGAGAAAAACAAATATTTAGTGGTGAGCAAACTTTTTTGTAATAACATTACATAGTCACACACACTCTTCATGTGTCATGTTATGAGAATAAATGGCACTGCTAACAAAATGTAGCACAGATAATCCTTCTCATAGCAGAACACTAGTGAAGGCAACATACAATGCTTTTAAATGTCACAGAACAGAAGCTGACTTATAACATGAGGAAATAGTTATAAATATGGCAGAAGCTAAATTATTATAAAAATTTTAACTATCCACACTGTTTTAATCAAAAGAGTTTTTTTTGCAACATTTTCAAAAACTAGTGTCGAATGTACAACAGTGTTGCAAATATTGGTGTCATAAGCATGACAGTGTGGCAAATTTAGATGTTGTCAGCACAACACTGTCAAATAGTAGTATCGCAAAATAGTGTCGCACTTACGACAGTGTCGAATATACACCATAGTGTCACAAAATGATGTCACCAGCACAAAAGTGTCAAATAATAGTGTAGTGAGCATGAAAGTGATGAATAATTACATTAAAAAAACACCCTCTTTAAGACTAAGCCAATCAGACACTGCTTTGTATTTGAGTGATAGACGCTCACACCAATGGAACATAACATTGATCAGGCCATGTCAGACTATGAATCACAAGTACTGAAGACTGGAGAAGAAGGACATAGCAGCCATCTTAGGGCAAACTGAAAGAACCTACTTTACATTGTGTAAGTACATCACATTTTCTATACATTTTTTTCTAGCATTATAAAAACTGATACTACCACAAAAATAGCATTAAACAAAATGATTTTTACTGCTCTATATGACTATGGCAATATAAATAACCTATTATGCTGTGAAAAGAAGTTATTACTGTTTAAAGTCAGAGTGTCGATGACTACTTACTAGCACAGATAGAGCTGCAAATGGAGGCAGAAAGTAAGCAGCAAGTGTATCATAACACAAGAGGCAATCAAGCATAACTGTCTGTTTCCTTGTGATTGTTTGAACTAGCCTATGAAAATGTACTATTTTCCCACCTAGAAAGCTTGCAACATTTCTGGTTGACAGGAGCTGCACCCATTCAGTGTAGTCGTAGTGCATGCATCCGCTGTATTGGTTAACCATGAGAAAGCATTAACCAATTAGTTTCTTAATCACTGTGTTTTGGGACAGCCCACCAAAGCAATGTTGAAGCAGAGAGGGAAATTTCAGTTTCACATTCAGTAGTGACTAGACATTGCAGAACAAACACGGTAGCTCTCTGTCTACTTCTCAGTTTAAAACCTCAGAATGGCAGAAAACAGCAAATGGAGTGCGTGGGTTGTTAGCAGCAGCATAGTATGATGAGCTTCAGAGTATGCTCAGAGGAATGTTTTTGGCAAAGACCTGCAGCTTCCAAATTGCTCTAAGTGGTTTTGCAGAGGAGGCATTAGGTGGGAGCATCTCAGGCCAATAATGCACAGACTCTGAGCACTCAAGCTCATCCAGACATACTGCTAATTCATCTCGGAGGCAATAATTTAGGCACCAAATGGGTAGATTTAGTGACAGAAGCAAAATTGGACTATCATGGTTGTAGGTTACCTGCCTGTCAGATCATTTTTTCAGATATTACAGAGCATAGGGTCTGGCAAGCAGAACAGCACATGCACCTGCTTGTCAGGGCATGAAGAAAGGTAAACATGCAAATATCTGTATATCTGCGCATGTCTGGGATGCACACCATACGTCACCCTGAAATTAAGTATAGTAATGATTGGTCATACCTACCAGACGGTGTGCACTTTTCTCATGCTGGCAATTGCCTTTTCTTGTGAGACCATTGAGATGGAATCCTCACAGTCCTCTAAAAATATCAGACTGTTAAAATGTGCACCTTTAAAAAAATGGTCTTTTTAAGAGCTACAAAATCTTGGTCAAAAAATAGATAAACTGCATACATAAAACACATAACACAAACACATGCAATCTCTCTTTCACACTACTGTAGCAGATTTGACGCATGGACATGAGAATTGTGACGTGTACAGCTTCTGTCAGCAAGATTTAATATAAATGTTTAGGCATGTGGTTTGAGTATGCCTATGCACTGCAGTTCAAACATGACATAGTGGAGGTAGAGTGTGTTGTTTCTGTGATATAATGTTACTATCACTGTTGTCATATGTCATAACTTGTAATCAGAACTGTACAATCTTGATAACCATGGTGTCTGCAAATGGGTAGTTAAAAACCTGAAAAGAAGACAACCATACAGACGTAAGAATATACCATAGTAACATACTATCATCTGTCTCTCTATTCATTGCAACACTAAAAAAACAAACCCACCATGAGGCTCTGGAGACTGAGGGAGGTGTGCTGCTTGGTTGAGGCAGCTAAAAAAAAGGGAACCCAAAAGTTCTGATGTGTAGCACTAGCAGGAAGTTATGTGATGTGGAGGTGCATCAACACACACCTGCACATCTGTTTTAAGATAAAAACCAAAACATCAGTCACATGCAAGCAGAAGTGGAAGCTGCTGCACCAGCGTTTTTACCTATTGAAAAAAAGTGAGAAGATACCTGACGAGGCTGGCTGTTACTACCTCACATATGAGATATGGGAGGCTGCTGGCAAGCCTGCTGCTGGGGAGCGCCTACAACATTGTGAATATAGAAGCCATTTCCTTACCAGCACAATATATATGACACTTTTAAGAATGATGTGTAGTAAAATTTGGTTGCACTATCAGTTATTGCATAGTATTACCATTGTTTAACAGAGAAACGTACAGAAGACACCGTAGCTGTAGTACATCTACCTTAAAAATGTACACAGGAACAATAAGCAATTTTGAATGAGCATGGAAAAAACGTGCTACGAAAGATTAGTGATAGATATATTACTGTACATGGTCTTAGAATAGTAGATATAAAAGAGTAGTCACTGTCTTGTTTTATTGACTATTATGTGTTCATTGAATGCTGTTTCATGATATCTACCTGAGGAGACCTCAGAATACTATTTCCCTTGAGGCATACAGTAGTACACAGGTATACAGACAGTAACAGAAAACTGAAGACAAGACAATTCTTATGGAGTAGAGAACATTAGCAATGTCAAAACAAATCTGTACTGAATTACTGCAGAGATGCATACAATGCTCTAAATATATATATGTATATATATATATAATTATTAATTCATAGGACATCAGAAGTGCTCCCCACCACACACAGAGGTAGTACCAGCAGAGGCTGAGGCTGTGGACGCCCAAGAGTCTGACACTGAGAGTGTCATCGTTGTTGCGTTATAAGGTAAGACAATCCTATTGAAGTGATATGAATGGCTGTTCTGGGAAGTTGGGGGGCATACCATGGGTGATCCACTGCAAGTACTCAGTCTCCTAACTTGTGTCCACCCGGAATCAGAGAGGTATACCATTGATGTCCATCGGTTTAGTTTTAATGTGGCTTTGCACTCAAGATGCAGTAACAGGTCTTGGAGGGGCATTGCCTGGCTGATGCCGTGAAGCTCCTAATTGTGCTAACTTCTGTGCACCTGCAATCAGCAAGGTGTACTGTTGATCTCCATGGCTTTAGTTTTGCTGTGGCTCTCCACTCAGGTTGCAGAACCTGGTTGGGGGTGGGGCATTGCCTGGCTGAGTCCGTGCAATTCCACAGTGTCCTAACTTGTGTGCTCCTGCAATCAGGGAGGTTTACAGTTGATGTCCATGGTTGTAGTTTTGCTGTGGCTCACCACTCAGGATGCAGTACCTGCTCAAGGGGTAGGGGCATTGCTTAGTTGAGGCTGTGCAACTTCTAACTGTGCTAACTTGTGTGTACCTGCAATCTGGGGGGAGAACCATTGATGTCACTGGCTTTAGTTTTGCTGTGGCTCACCACTCAGAATGCAGCACCTGGTCTTGGGGGGCATTGCCTGCCTGAGTCCGTGCAACTCCTCAGTGTCCTAAATTGTGTGCATCTGCAAGCATGGAGGTGCACCGCTGATGTCCATGGCTGTAGTTTTGCTGTGGCTCTCCAATCAGGATACAGTACCTGCTGGGGTGGGCATTGCAAAGTTGAGGCTGTGCAACTCTTAATTGTGCTAACTTGAGTACAACTGCAATCAGAGAGGTATACCGTTGATGTCCATAGCTTTACTTTTGCTGTGGCTCACCACTCAGGATGCAGCACCTGGTCTGGGTGGGCATTGCCTGCATGAGGCCGTGCAACTCCTCAGTGTCCTAACTTGTGTGCATCTGTAATCAGGGAGGTGTACTGTTGATGTCCATGGCTCTAGTTTTGCTGTGATTCTCCACTCAGGATGCAGTACCTGGACTGGGGGAGCATTGCCTGGCTCACTCTGTGCAACTCCTCAGTGTCCTAACTTGTGTGCATCTGCAATCAGGAACATGCACTGTTGGTGTTTATGTCTTTAGTTCTGCTGTGGCTCTCTATTCAGGATGCAGTACCTGCTTGGGGGTGGACATTGGGTGGTTGAGGCTGTAGAACTCCTAACTGTGCTAACATTTGTGCACCTGCAATCAGGGAATTCTACTGTTGATGTCCATGGCTGTACTTTTGCTGTGGCTCTCCACTCAGGATGCAGTACCTGCTTGGGGGGGGTCATTCCCTGACTGATGCCATCCAACTCCTAGCTGTGCTAACTTGTGTGCACCTGCAGTGAGGGAGGTGTACCATTGATGTCTATGGCTTTAGGTTTGTTGTAGCTCTCCACTCAGGATGCAGTAACAGGTCTAGGGGAGGCCGTGCAACTCCTAACTGTGCTAATTTGTGTGCTCCTGCAATCACGGAGTTCTACCTTTGAAGTCATGGTAGTAGTTTTTCTGTGGCTGTCCACTCAGAATACAGTACCTGTTCATGGGGGTGGGCATTGCCTGGCTGAGTCCTTGCAACTCCACAGTGCACTAACTTGTGTGGCCTACAATCAGGGAGGTCTACCATTGATGTCCATGGCTGTAGATTTGCTGTGGCTCTCCAGTCAGGATGCAATATCTGCTCGGGGTTGGGGGGCATTTCCTAGCTCAGTATGTACAACTCCTAACTGTGAAAACCTGTGTGCACCTGCAATCAGGGAGGTGTACCATTTATCTCCATGGCTTTAGTTTTGCTGTGGCTCTCCACTCAGGATGCAGTAACTGCTCTTGGGGGGGCATTCCCTCAACAATGCCATGCAACTCCTAACTGTGCTAACTTGTGTGCACCTGCAATCAGGGAGGTGTACCGTTGAGCTCCATGTCTTTAGTTTTGTTGTGGCTCTCCACTCAGGATGCAGTACCTGCTCTGGGGGGGGAGCATTGCCTGACTGAGTCTGTGCAACTACACAGTGTCCTAACTTATGTGTACTTCCAATCAGGGAGGTCTACCATTGATGTCCATGGCTGTAGTTTTACTGTGGCTCCCCTCTCAGGATGCAGTACCTGCTTTGGGGGGGCATTGCCTAGCTGAGGCCGTAGAACTCCTAACTGTGAAAATGTATGTGCACCTGCACCCAGGGATGTGTACCATTGATGTCCATGGCTTTACTTTTGCTGTGCTGCTCTACTGAGGTTGCAGTACCTGTTCTGGGGGGTATTGCCAGGCTGAGTCCATGCAACTCCTCAGGGTCCTAATTTGTATGCATCTGCAATCAGGGAGGTGTACCGTTGATGTCCATGGCTGTAGTTTTGCTGTGGCTCTCCAATCAGGATGCAGTACGTGCTTGGGGGGGCATTGCTTGACTGAGTCCATGCATTTCTTAACTGTGATAACTTGTGTGCACCTACAAACAGTGAGGTGTACCTTTGATCTCCATGGCTTCAGTTTTGCTGTGGCCCTTCACTCAGGATGCAGTAACTGGTCTTGGGGGTGGCATTGCCTGACTGAGTCCATGCAACTCCTAACTGTGCTAACTAGTCTGCAGCTGCGGTCAGGGAGGTGTACCGTTGATGTCCATGGTTTCAGTTTTGCTGTAGCTCTCCACTAAGCATGCAGTACCTGCTCAGGGGGGCATTGACTGGCTGAGTCCGTACAACTCCTCAGTGTCCTAACTTGTCTGCACCTGCAATCAGGGAGGTGTACCTGGTTTTCGGGTTGGGGTATTGCTTGGATGAGTCCCTGCAACTCCTCAGTGTTCTAACTTGTGTGCATCTGGAAACATAGAGGTATACCATTAATGTCCATGGCTGTAGTTCTGCTGTGACTCTCCATTCAGGATGCAGTACCTGCTCGGGGTGGGCAATGCCCAGCTGACACAGTGCAGCTCCCAACTGTGCTAACCTGTGTACACCTGCAATCAGGGAGGTTTACTGTTGATGTCCATGGCTTAAGTATAGCTGTGGCTCTTCACTAAGGATGCACTAACTGGTCTTTGGGGAACCATTGCCTGGCCAAGGACATGCAACTCCTAACTGTGCTAACTTATATGCACCTGCATTCAGGGAGGTCTACCATTGATGTCCATGGTTGTAGTTTTGCTGTGGCTCTCCACTCAGGATACAGTACCTGCTTGGGGGGAGGGGCTTTGCCTGGCTGAGTCCATGCAACTCCATAGTGTACTACCTTGTGTGGACCTGAAATCAAGGAGTTCGACCGTTGATATCCATGACTGTATTTTTGCTGTGGCTCTGCACTCAGGATGCAGTAACTGCTTGGGGGGGTATTGTCTAGCTGATGCCATACAACTCCTAACTATGCTAACTTGTGTGGACCTGCACCAGGGAAGTGTACCGTTGATGTCCATACCTTTTCTTTTGCTGTGGCTCTCCACTCAGTATGCAGTAACTGGACTTGTGGTTAGGGGCCATTGCCTGGCTAAGACCATGCAAGTTCTAACTGTTCTAACTTGTGTGCATCTGCAATCAGGGAGGTGTACTGTTGATGTCCATGGCTTTAGTTTTGTTGTTGCTCTCTCCTCAGGATGCAATACCTGGTCTGAGGGGGCATTGCCTGGCAGATGCCGTGCAACTCCTAATTGTGCTAACTTGTGTGCACCTGCAATCATGGAAGAGTAGCATTGATGTCCATGGCTTTACTTTTGCTGTGGCTCACCACTCAGGATGCAGCACCTGGTTTGGGGGGGTATTGCCTGCATGAGGCCATGCAACTCCTCAGTGTGCTAACTTGTGTGCACCTGCAATCAGGGAGGTATAAAGTTGATGTCCGTGGCTTTAGTTTAGCTGTGGCTCTCCAATCAGGGTGCAGTATCTGGACTGGGGGAGCATTGCTTGGCTTACTCTGTGCAACTCCTCAGTGTCCTGACGTTTGTGCATCTGTAATCAGGAGCAAGCACCGTTGATGTCAATGGCTTTAGTTCTGCTGTGGCTTTCCATTCAGGATGCAGTACCCGCTTAGGGATAAGCATCGGGTGGCTGAGGCTGTAGAACTCCTAACTGTGCTAACTTTTGTGCACCTGCAGTCAGGGAATTCTACTGTTGATGTCCATGGTTGTACTTTTGCAGTGGCTCTCCACTCAGGATGCAGTACCTGCTCGGGGGGGGGGCATTGCCTGGCTGACAGCATGCAACTCCTCGCTGTGCTAACTTGTGTGCACCTGCAATCAGGGAGGTATACCGTTGATGTCCATGGCTTTAGTTTAGCTGTGGCTCTCCACTCAGGATGTAGTACCTGGACTGGGGGAGCATTGCTTGGCTTACTCTGTGCAACTCCTCAGTGTCATAACTTTTGTACATCTGCAATCTTGAACATGCACTGTTGATATCTATGGCTTTAGTTCTGCTGTGGCTCTCCATTCAGGATGCAGTACCTGCTTGGGCATTGGGTGGCTGAGGCTGTAGAACTCCTAACTGTGCTAACTTTTGTGCACCTGCAATCAGGGAATTCTACTGTTGATGTCCATGGCTGTACTTTTGCTGTGGCTCTCCACTCAGAATGCAGTACCTGCTTGGGGGGGGGTTATTGCCTGGGTGAGACCATGCAACTCCTAACTGTGCTAACTTGTGTGCACCTGCAATCAGGGAGGTGTACCATTTATGTCCATGGATATAGTTTTGCTGTAGCTCTCCAGTCAGGATGCAATAACAGGTCTGGGGGAGGCCATGCAACTCCTGACTGTGCTAACTTTTGAGCATCTGCAATCACGGAGTTCTACCATTAATGTCCATGGTAGTAGTTTTGGTGCGGCTGTCCACTCAGGATACAGTGCCTGCTCGTGGCGGTGGGCATTGCCTGGCTGAGTCCTTGCAACTCCACAGTGTACTAACTTGTGTGGACCTGCAATCAGGGAGGTCTACCATTGATGTCCAAGGCTGCAGTTTTGCTTTGGCTCTCCATTCAGGATGCAGTACGGGGGGTCATTTCCTAGCTGAGGCTGAACAACTCCTGACTGTGATAACCTCTGTTCGCCTGCAATCAGGGAGGTGTACCATTGATGTCCATAGCTTTACTTTTGCTGCAGCTCTCCACTCAAGATGCAGTAACTGGTCTTGGTGGGGCATTGCCTGTCTGGCGCCGTGAACCTCCTAACTGTACTAACTTGTGTACACCTGCAATCAGGGAGCTGTACCTTTGATGTCCATGGTTGTAGTTGAGCTGTGGCTCTCCACCCAGGATGCAGTACCTGGTTGGGGGGGCATTGCCTGGCTGAGTCTGTGCAACTCCTCAGTGTCCTAACTTGTGTGCATCCGCAATCGGGGAGGTGCACCATTGATGTCCAAGGCTGTAGTTTTGCTGTGGCTCTTCACTCAACATGCAGTGCCTGCTGGGGGGACATTGCCTAGCTGAGGCCATGCAACCCCTAACTGTGCTAACTTGTGTACACCTGCAATCAGGGAGGTATACCATTGATCTCCATTGCTTCCTTTTGCTGTGGATCTCCACTCTACATGAAGTAACTGGTCTTGGGGGAGCATTGCCTGGCTGATGCCATGCAATTCCTAACTGTGCAAACTTTTGTGCACCTGCAATTAGGGAGTTGTACCATTGATGTCCATGGTTGTAGTTGTGCTGTGGCTCTCCACTCGGGATGCAGTACCTGGTCTGCGGGGGGCATTGCCTGCATGAGTCAGTGCAAGTTCTCAGTGTCCTAACTTGTGTGCATCGGCAATCAGGGAGGTCTTCCATTAATGTCCTAGGCTGTAGTTTTTCCTGTGGCTCTCCACTCAGGATGCAGTACCTGCTCGGGGAGTGGGGGCATTGCCTTGGTGAGGCCGTATGACTCCTTACTGTGCAAACTTGTGTGCACCTGCAATCATGGAAGTGTACTGTTGATGTTGAAAACTTTACTTTTGCTGTGGCTGTCCACTCACGATGCAGTAACTGGTCTTGTGTGGGGCATTGCCTGGCTAATGCCATGCAACTCCTAACAGTACTAGCTTCTGTGCACCTGCAATAAGGGTGGTGTACCATTGATCTTCATGGCTTTAGTTTTGCTGTGGCTCTCCACTCAAGATGCAGTACCTGTTGAGGGGGGCATTGCATGGCTGAGGTTCTGTGACTACACAGTGTCCTAACTTGTGTGCACCTGCATTTAGGGCAGTCTACCGTTAATGTCCATGGCTGTAGTTTTCCTGTGGCTCTCCACTCACAATGCAGTACCTGTTTTTATGGGGGCATTGCCTAACTGAGGCCATACAACTCCTAACTGTGCAAACTTGTGTACACCTGCAATCAGAGAGGTGTACCACTGATGTCGATGGGTTTAGTTTTGCTGTGGCTCTCCACTCAGGATGCAGTACCTTCTCAGTGGGGCATTGCCTGAGTGAGGCCGTGCATGTCCTAACTGTGCTAACTTGTTTGCACCTGCAATCAGGGAGGTGTACCGTTGATATCTATGACTTCAGTTTTGCTGCGTCTCTCCACTCAGGATGCAATACCTTGTCTGGGAGAGGCATTGCCTGGCTGAGTCCATGCAAGTCCTAACTGTGCTAATTTGTGTGCTGCTGCAGTCAAGGAGGTGTACCGATTATGTACATTGGTTTAGTTTTGCTGTAGCTCTCCAGTAAGCATTCAGTACCTGCTTTGGGGGACATTGCCTGGCTGAGTCTGTACAATTCCTCAGAGTCTAACTTGTGTGCACCTGTAATCAGGGTGCTGTACCTAGTCTTGGGGGAGCATTGCCAGGCTGACACCGTGCAACTCCTAACTGTGCTAACTTGTGTGCACCTGCAATCAAGGAGCAGTACCGTTGATGTCTATGGCTTTAGTTGTACTGTGGTTCTCCACTCAGGATGCAGTACCTGGTCGGGGGGGCATTGCCTGGCTGAGGCCTTACAACTCCTAACTGTGCTAACTTGTGTGCACCTGCAATCAGGGAATTCTACTTTTGATGTCCTTGGCTGTACTTTTGCTATGGCTTTCCACTCAGGATGCAGCACCTGCGGGAGGGGGGCATTGCCTGGCTGATGCCGTGCAACTGCTAAATGTGCTTTCCTGTGTGCACCTGCAATCAGGAAGGTTTCAGTTGATGTCCATGGCTTTAGTTGTGCTGTGACTCTCCAATCAGAATGCAGTACCTGGTCTGTGGGGGCATTGCCTGGCCGAGTCTGTGCAACTCCTCAGTGTCCTAACTTGTGAGCATCTGCAATAAGGGAGGTCTACCATATATGTCCATGGCTATAGTTTTGCTGTGGCTCTCCACTCAGGATGTAGTTCCTGCTGGGGGGGGGGAATTGCCTGGGTGGTGCTGTACAACTCCTAACTGTGCTAACTTGTGTGCACCTGCAATCAGGGAAGTGTACCTTTGATGTACATAGCTTTAGTTTTGCTGTGGCTCTCCACTCAAGATGCAATAACTGGTCTTTTTGGGGGCATTGCCTGGCTGATACTGTATAACTCCTAACTGTGCTGACTTCTGTGCACCTGCAATCAGAGAGGTGTACCATTTATCTCCATGGCTTTAGTTTTGCTGTGACTCTCCACTCAGGATGCAGTACCTGCTCTGGGGGGGAGCATTGCCTGGCTGAGTCCATGCAACTACACAGTGTCCTAACTTATGTGTACTTCCAATCAGGGAGGTGTACCATTGATGTCCATGGCTGTAGTTTTACTGTTGCTCTCCACTCAGGATGCAGTATCTGCTTTGGGTTTGGGGCATTGCCTAGCTGAGGCCGTTGAACTCCTAACTGTGAAAATGTATGTGCACCTGCACCCAGGGATGTGTACCATTGATGTCCATGGCTTTACTTTTGCTGTAGTGCTCTACTGAGGTTGCAGTACCTGGTTTGGGGTGTATTGCCAGGCTGAGTCCATGCAACTCCTCAGGGTCCTAATTTGTATGCATCTGTAATCAGGGAGGTGTACTGTTGATGTCCATGGCTGTAGTTTTGCTGTGGCTCTCCAATCAGGATGCAGTACATGCTGGGGGTGGGGGCATTGCCTGACTGAGTCCATGCATCTCTTAACTGTTATAACTTGTGTGCACCTGCAAACAGTGAGGTGTACCTTTGATCTCCATGGCTTCAGTTTTGCTGTGGCACTCCATTCAAGATGCAGTAACTGGTCTTGGGGGTGGCATTGCCTGAATGAGTCCTTGCAACTCCTAACTGTGCTAACTTGTCTGCAGCAGCAGTCAGGGAGGTATATCTTTGATGTCCATGGCATCAGTTTTGCTGTAGCTCTCCACTAAGCATGCAGTACCTGCTCAGAGGTGCATTCACTGGCTGAGTCTGTACAACTCCTCAGTGTCCTAACTTGTCTGCACCTGCAATCAGGGAGGTGTACCCGGTTTTCGTGTTGCGGTATTGCCTGGCTTAGTCCCTGCAACTCCTCAGTGTCTTAACTTGTGTGCATCTGCCTACATAGAGGTATGCCATTAATGTCCATGGCTGTAGTTCTGCTGTGACTCTCCACTCAGGATGCAGTACATGCTCGGGGTGGGCAATGCCCGGCTGACACAGTGCAGCTCCCAACTGTGCTAACCTGTGTACATCTGCAATCAGGGAGGTTTACTGTTGATGTCCATGGCTTAAGTATAGCTGTGGCTCTTCACTAAGGATGCACTAACTGGTCTTTGGGGAACCATTGCCTGGCCAAGGACATGCAACTCCTAACTGTGCTAACTTATATGCACCTGTAATCAGGGAGGTCTACCATTGATGTCCATGGTTGTAGTTTTGCTGTGGCTCTCCACTCAGGATACAGTACCTGCTTGGGGGGAGGGGCTTTGCCAGGCTGAGTCCATGCAACTCCATAGTGTACTAACTTGTGTGGACTTGAAATCACGGAGTTCGACCGTTGATATCCATGACTGTATTTTTGCTGTGTCTCTGCACTCAGGATGCAGTAACTGCTTGGGGTGGTATTGCCTAGCTGATGCCATACAACTCCTAACTAGGCTAACTTGTGTGGAACTGCATCAGGGAAGTGTACCGTTGATGTCCATACCTTTTCTTTTGCTGTGGTTCTCCACTCAGTATGCAGTAACTGGTCTTGTAGGGAGGGGCCATTGCCTGGCTAAGACCATGCAAGTTCTAACTGTTCTAACTTGTATGCACCTGCAATCAGGGAGGTGTACTGTTGATGTCCATGGCTTTAGTTTTGTTATGGCTCTCTCCTCAGGATGCAATCCCTGGTCTGAGGGGGCATTGCCTGGCGGATTCCATGCAACTCCTAATTGTGCTAACTTGTGTGCACCTGTAATCATGGAAGAGTAGCATTGATGTCCATGGCTTTACTTTTGCTGTGGCTCACCACTCAGGATGCAGCACCTGGTTTGGGGGGCATTGCCTGCATGAGGCCATGCAACTCCTCATTGTGCTAACTTGTGTGCACCTGCAATCAGGGAGGTGTACCGTTGATGTCCGTGGCTTTAGTTTAGCTGTGGCTCTCCACTCAGGGTGCAGTATCTGGACTGGGGGAGCATTGCTTGGCTTACTCTGTGCAACTCCTCAGTGTCCTAACGTTTGTGCATCTGTAATCAGGAGCATGCACCGTTGATGTCTATGGCTTTAGTTCTGCTTTGGCTCTCCATTCAGGATGCAGTACCTGCTTGGGGATAAGCATTGGGTGGCTGAGGCTGTACAACTCCTAAGTGTGCTAACTTTTGTGCACCTGCAATCAGGGAATTCTACTGTTGATGTCCATAGTTGTACTTTTGCTGTGGCTCTCCACTCAGGATGCAGTACCTGCTCGGGGGGGGGCATTGCCTGGCTGACACCATGCAACTCCCAACTGTGCTAACTTGTGTGCACCTGCAATCAGGGAGGTGTACCGTTGATGTCCATGGCTTTAGTTTGGCTGTGGCTCTCCACTCAGGATGTAGTACCTGGACTGGGGGAGCATTGCTTGGCTTACTCTGTGCAACTCCTCAGTATCCTAACTTTTGTGCATCTGCAATTTTGAACATGCACTGTTGATGTCTATGGCTTTAGTTCTGTTGTGGCTCTCCATTCAGGATGCAGAACCTGCTTGAACCTTGGGTGGCTGAGGCTGTAGAACTCCTAACAGTGCTAACTTTTGTGCACCTGCAATCAGGGAATTCAACTGTTGATGTCCATGGCTGTACTTTTGCTGTGGCTCTCCCCTCAGGATGCAGTACCTGCTCGGGGGGGGTAATGCCTGGCTGACACCATGCAATTCCTAACTGTGCTAACTTGTGTGCACCTGCAATCAGGGAGGTGTACCATTGATGTCCATGGCTTTAGTTTTGCTGTAGCTCTCCCCTCAAGATGCAGTAACAGGTCTGGGCGAGGCTGTGCAACTCCTAACTGTGCTAACTTGTGAGCAACTGCAATCACGGAGCTCTACCATTGATGTCCATGGTAGTAGTTTTGCTGCGGCTGTCCGCTCGGATACAGTGCCTGCTCGTGGGGGTGGGCATTGCCTGGCTGAGTCCTTGCAACTCCACAGTGTACTAACTTGTGTGGACCTGCAATCAGGGAGGTCTACCATTGATGTCCAAGGCTGCAGTTTTGCTGTTGCTCTCCAGTCAGGATGCAGTATCGGGGGGGAGCATTTCCTAGCTGAGGCTGTACAACTCCTAACTGTGATAACCTGTGTTCACCTGCAATCAGGGAGGTATACCATTGATGTCCATAGCTTTATTTTTGCTGCAGCTCTCCACTCAAGATGCAGTAACTGGTCTTGGTGGGGCATTGCCTGGCTGGCGCCATGAACCTCCTAACTGTACTAACTTGTGTACACCTGCAATCAGGGAGCTGTACCGTTGATGTCCATGGTTGTAGTTGTGCTGTGGCTCTACCACCCAGGATGCAGTACCTGGTCGGGGGGGGGCATTGTCTGGCTGAGTCTGTGCAACTCCTCAGTGTCCTTACCTTTGTGCATCCGCAATCGGAGAGGTGCACCGTTGATGTCTATGGCTGTAGTTTTGCTGTGGCTCTTCACTTAGCATGCAGTACCTGCTGGGGGGGCATTGCCTAGCTGAGGCCATGTAACCCCTAACTGTGCTAACTTGTGTACACCTGCAATCAGGGAGGTATACCGTTGATCTCCATAGCATCCTTTTGCTGTGGCTCTCCACTCTACATGATGTAACTAGTCATGGGGGAGCATTGCCTGGCTGATGCCTTCCAATTCCTAACTGTGCTAACTTGTGTGCACCTGCAATTAGGGAGTTGTACCATTGATGTCCATGGTTGTAGTTGTGCTGTGGCTCTCCACTCAGGATGCAGTACCTGGTCTGTAGGGGGCATTGCCTGGCTGATTCGGTGCAACTTCTCAGTGTCCTAACTTGTGTGCATCTGCAATCAGGGAGGTCTACCGTTAATGTCCAAGGCTGTAGTTTTTCCTGTGGCTCTCCACTCACAATGCAGTACCTGCTCGGGTGATGGGGGTATTGCCTTGGTGAGGCCATATGACTCCTAACTGTGCAAACTTGTGTGCACCTGCAATCACGGAGGTGTACTGTTGATGTTGAAAACTTTTCTTTTGCTGTGGCTGTCCACTCACAATGCAGTAACTGGTCTTGTGGGGGGCATTGCCTGGCTAATGCCGTTCAACTCCTAACTGTGCTAACTTCTGTGCACCTGCAATAAGGGAGGTTTACCGTTGATCTCCATGGCTTTAGTTTTGCTATGGCTCTCCACTCAAGATGCAGTACCTGCTGGGGGGGGCATTGCATGGCTGAGTTTGTGCGACTACACAGTGTCCTAACTTGTGTGCACCTGCAATTAGGGCAGTCTATTGTTAATGTCCATGGCTGTAGTTTTCCTGTGGCTCTCTACTCACAATGCAGGACCTGTTTTTGGGTGGGGCATTGCCTAACTGAGGCCATACAACTCCTAACTGTGCTAACTTGCATAGACCAGCAATCAGAGAGCTGTACCATTGATGTCCCTGGCTTTAGTTTTGCTGTGGCTCTCCACTCAGGATGCAGTACCTGATCTGGGGGTGGTATTGTTTAGTTGAGACCATGCAACCCCTCAGTGTCCTAACTTGTGTGCATCTGGAATCAGGGAGGTCACTGTTACTGTCCATTTCTGTAGTTTTGCTGTGGTTCTCCACTCAGGATACACTACCTTCTCAGGGGGCATTGCCTGGGTGAGGCTGTGCATGTCCTAACTGTGCTAACTTTTTGCACTTGCAATTAGGAGGTGTACCAGAGGATATCCATGGCTTCAGTTTTGCTGCCTTCTCCACTCAGCATGCAGTACCTTGTCAGGGTGGGCATTGCCTGGCTGAGTCCATGCAAGTCCTAACTGTGCTAATTTGTGTGCTGCTGCAGTCAAGGAGGTGTACCAATTATGTACATGGGTTTAGTTTTGCTGTAGCTCTCCAATAAGCATGCAGTACCTGCTTGGGGGGGGACATTGCCTGGCTGAGTCCATACTATTCCTCAGAGTCTAACTTGTGTGCACCTGTAATCAGGGAGCTGTACCTAGTCTTGGGGGAGCATTGCCAGGCTGATGCCATGCAACTCCTAACTGTGCTAATGTGTGCTTCTGCAATCAAGGAGCTGTACCGTTGATGTCTATGGCTTTAGTTGTACTGTGGTTCTCCACTCAGGATGCAGTACCTGGTCGGGGGGGCATTGCCTGGCTGAGGCCTTACAACTCCTAACTGTGCTAACTGCGAGCACCTGGAATCAGGAAATTCTACCGTTGATGTCCTTGGCTGTACTTTTGCTATGGCTCTCCACTCAGGATGCAGCACCTTCTGGCGGTTGGCATTGCCTGACTGATGCCGTGCAACTCCTAACTGTGCTTACCTGTGTGCACCTGCAATCAGGGAGATTTACTGTTGATGTCCATGGCTGTAGTTTCGCTGAGGCTCTTCACTCAGTTTCCAGTAACTGGTCTTGCTGGGGCCATTGCCTGGCCAAGGCCATGTAATTCCTAAATGTGCTAACTTGTGTGCACCTACAGTCAGGGATTTCTACCATTGATGTCCATGGTTGTAGTTTTGTTCTAGCTCTCCACTCAAGATGCAGTAGCTGCTCGGGAGGGAGGGGTATTGCCTGGCTGAGTCCATGCAACTCCACAGTGTCCAAACTTGTGTGCACCTGCAATCAGGGAGGTCTACTGTTGATGTTCATGGCTGTATTTTTGCTGTGGCTCTCCACTCAGGATGCAGTATTCACTTTTGGTTGGAAATTGCCTAGCTGAGGCTGTACAACTCCTAACTGTGCTAACTTGTGTGCACCTGTGATCAGGGAGCTGAACCATTGATGTCCATGGCTTTAGTTTTGCTGTGGATCTCCACTAAGGATGGAGTATCTGGTCTGGGGCAGGGGCATTGCCTGGCTGAGTGCAACTACTTAGTGTCCTAACTTATGTGCATCTGCAATCAGGCAGGTGCACCATTGATATCCATGGCTGTTGTTTTGCTGTGGCTCTCCCCTCAGGATGCAATACCACTTGGGGGGGCATTGCCTAGCTGAGGCTGTGCAACTCCTAACTGTGCTAACCTGTGTACACCTGCAATCAGGGAAGTATGCCATTGATATCCATAGCTTTACCTTTATTGTGGCTCTGCACTCAAGATGGAGAAACTGGTCTTGGTGGGGCAATGACTGGCTGACGCCATCCAACTCCTAACTCTGCTGACTTGTGTGCAGCTGCAATCAGGGAGCTGTCCCGTTGATGTCCATGACTTTAGTTGTGCTGTGGCTCTCCAATCAGAATGCAGTACCAGGTCTGGGGGGGCATTGCTTGGCCAAGTCTCTGCAACTCCTCAGTGTCCTAACTTGTGAGCATCTGCAATCAGGGAGGCCTACCATATATGTCCATGGCTATAGTTTTGCTGTGGCTCTCCACTCAGGATGTAGTACCTGCTGGGGGGGGGAATTGCCTGGGTGGTGCCATACAACTCCTAACTGTGCTAATTTGTGTGCACCTGCAATCAGGGAAGTGTACCTTTGATGTTCATAGCTTTAGCTTTGCTGTAGCTCTCCACTCAAGATGCAATAACTGGTCTTTTTGGGTGCATTGCCTGGCTGATTCTGTATAACTCCTAACTGTGCTAACTTCTGTGCACCTGCAATCAGGGAGGTGTACCATTTATCTCCATGGCTTTAGTTTTGCTGTGGCTCTCCACTCAGGATGCAGTACTTGCTCTGGGAAGCATTGCCCGGCTGAGTCCGTGCAACTACACAGTGTCCTAACTTGTGTGTTCTTAAAAACTCACTTGTATCAGTCTGCCTTTTTAGACCAGTGATTGTGATGTATCATTCTGAGATTGATGTTTTTATCTGTGTTTTATCTGTGTTTTATTTGTGTTTTATATTCTTTGTACAGCGCCTTGAAATTAGAAAGGTGCTTTAGAAATAAAATGTATTATTATTATTATTATATTACTTCCAATCAGGTAGGTCTACCATTAATGTCCATGGCAGTAGTTTTACTGTGGCTCTCCACTCAGGATGCAGTACCTGCTTTGGGGGGGCATTGCCTAGCTGAGACTGTAGAACTCCTAACTGTGAAAATGTATGTGCATCTGCACCCAGGGATGTGTACCATTGATGTCTATGGCTTTACTTTTGCTGTGGTGCTCTACTGAGGTTGCAGTACCTGGTCTGGGGGGGTATTGCCAGGCTGAGTCCATGCAACTCCATTAGGGTCCTAATTTGTGTGCATCTGCAATCAGGGAGGTGCACCATTGATGTCCTTGGCTATAGTTTTGCTGTGGCTCTCCATTCACAATGCAGTACCTGCTCGGGGGGTTGGGGCATTGCCTTGGTGAAGCCATATGACTACTAACTGTGCAAACTTGTGTGCACCTGCAATCAGGGAGGTGTACTGTTGATGTTAAAATCTTTACTATTGCTGTGACTGTCCACTCACAATGCAGTAACTGGTCTTGTGGGGGGCATTGCCTGGCTAATGCCGTTCAACTCCTAACTGTGCTAACTTCTGTGCACCTGCAATAAGGGAGGTGTACCGTTGATCTCCATGGCTTTAGTTTTGCTGTGGCTCTCCACTCAAGATGCAGTACCTGCTGGGGGGGGCATTGCATGGCTGAGTTTGTGTGACTACACAGTGTCCTAACTTGTGTGCACCTGCAATTAGGGCGGTCTACCGTTAATGTCCATGGCTGTAGTTTTCCTGTGGCTTTCCACTCACAATGCAGTACCTGTTTTTGGGGGGGCATTGCCTAACTGAGGCCATACAACTCCTAACTGTGCTAACTTGCATACACCAGCAATCAGGGAGGTGTACCATTGATGTCCATGGCTTTAGTTTTGCTGTGGCTCTCCACTCAGGATGCAGTACCTGATCTGGGGGTGGTATTGTTTAGCTGAGTCCATGCAACCCCTCAGTGTCCTAACTTGTGTGCATCTGCAATCAGGGAGGTCACTGTTGCTGTCCATTTCTGTAGTTTTGCTGTGGTTCTCCACTCAGGATGCCCTACCTTCTCAGGGGGGCATTGCCTGGGTGAGGCCGTGCATGTCCTAACTGTGCTAACTTGTTTACACCTGCAATTAGGGAGGTGTACCGTTGATATCCATGGCTTCAGTTTTGCTGCGTCTCTCCACTCAGCATGCAGTACCTTGTCAGGGTGGGCATTGCCTGGCTGAGTCCATGCAAGTCCTAACTGTGCTAATTTGTGTGCTGCTGCAGTCAAGGAGGTGTACCAATTATGTACATGGGTTTAGTTTTGCTGTAGCTCTCCAATAAGCATGCAGTACCTGCTTGGGGGGGGACATTGCCTGGCTGAGTCCATACAATTCCTCAGAGTCTAACTTGTGTGCACCTGTAATCAGGGAGCTGTACCTAGTCTTGGGGGAGCATTGCCAGGCTGATGCCATGCAACTCCTAACTGTGCTAATGTGTGCATCTGCAATCAAGGAGCTGTACCGTTGATGTCTATGGCTTTAGTTGTACTGTGGTTCTCCACTCAGGATGCAGTACCTGGTCGGGGGGGCATTGCCTGGCTGAGGCCTTACAACTCCTAACTGTGCTAACTTGTGAGCACCTGGAATCAGGAAATTCTACCGTTGATGTCCTTGGCTGTACTTTTGCTATGGCTCTCCACTCAGGATGCAGCACCTGCTGGGGGTTGGCATTGCCTGGCTGATGCCGTGCAACTCCTAACTGTGCTTACCTGTGTGCACCTGCAATCAGGGAGGTTTACTGTTGATGTCCATGGCTGTAGTTTTGCTGAGGCTCTTCACTCAGTTTCCAGTAACTGGTCTTGCTGGGGCCATTGTCTGGCCAAGGCCGTGTAATTCCTAAATGTGCTAACTTGTGTGCACCTACAATCAGGGATTTCTACCATTGATGTCCATGGTTGTAGTTTTGCTGTAGCTCTCCACTCAAGATACAGTAGCTGCTCGGGAGGGAGGGGTATTGCCTGGCTGAGTACATGCAACTCCACAGTGTCCAAACTTGTGTGCACCTGCAGTCAGGGAGGTCTACTGTTGATGTCCATGGCTATATTTTTGCTGTGGCTCTCCACTCAGGATGCAGTACTCACTTTTGGTGGGAAATTGCCTAGCTGAGGCTGTACAACTCCTAACTGTGCTAACTTGTGTGCACCTGTAATCAGGGAGATGAACCACTGATGTCCATGGCTTTAGTTTTGCTGTGGATCTCCACTAAGGATGGAGTATCTGGTCTGGGGCAGGGGCATTGCCTGGCTGAGTGCAACTCCTCAGTGTCCTAACTTGTGAGCATCTGCAATCAGGGAGGCCTACCATATATGTCCATGGCTATAGTTTTGCTGTGGCTCTCCACTCAGGATGTAGTACCTGCTTGGGGGGGAAATTGCCTGGGTGGTGCCATACAACTCCTAACTGTGCTAATTTGTGTGCACCTGCAATCAGGGAAGTGTACCTTTGATGTTCATAGCTTTAACTTTGCTGTGGCTCTCCACTCGAGATGCAATAACTGGTCTTTTTGGGGGCATTGCCTGGCTGATTCTGTATAACTCCTAACTGTGCTAACTTCTGTGCACCTGCAATCAGGGAGGTGTACCGTTGATCTCCATGGCTTTAGTTTTGTTGTGGCTCTCCACTCAGGATGCAGTACTTGCTCTGGGGGGGGCATTGCCTGGCTGAGTCCGTGCAACTACACAGTGTCCTAACTTGTGTGTTCTTAAAAACTCACTTGTATCAGTCTGCCTTTTTAGACCAGTGATTGTGATGTATCATTCTGAGACTGATGTTTTTATCTGTGTTTTATCTGTGTTTTATTTGCGTTTTATATTCTTTGTACAGCGCCTTGAAATTGGAAAGGTGCTTTAGAAATAAATTTATTATTATTATTATTATATTACTTCCAATCAGGTAGGTCTACCATTAATGTCCATGGCAGTAGTTTTACTGTGGCTCTCCACTCAGGATGCAGTACCTGCTTTGGGGGGGGCATTGCCTAGCTGAGACCATAGAACTCCTAACTGTGAAAATGTATGTGCACCTGCACCCAGGGATGTGTACCATTGATGTCCGTGGCTTTACTTTTGCTGTGGTGCTCTACTGAGGTTGCAGTACCTGGTCTGGGGGGGTACTGCCAGGCTGAGTCCATGCAACTCCATTAGGGTCCTAATTTGTGTGCATCTGCAATCAGGGAGGTGCACCATTGATGTCCATGGCTGTAGTTTTGCTGTGGCCCTCCAATCAGGATGCAGTACGTGCTTGGGGGGGCATTGCCTGACTGAGTCCATAAATCTCTTAACTGTGATAACTTGTGTGCACCTGCAAACAGGGAGGTGTACCTTTGATCTCCATGGCTTCAGTTTTGCTGTGGCTCTCCACTCAGGATGCAGTAACTGGTCTTGGGGGTGGCATTTCCTGACTGAGTCTGTGCAACTCCTAACTGTGCTAACTTGTCTGCAGATGCAGTCAGGGAGGTGTACCGTTGATGTCCATGGCTTCAGTTTTGCTGTAGCTCTCCACTAAGCATGCAGTACCTGCATGGGGGGGCATTGACTGGCTGAGTCCGTACAACTCCTCAGAGTCCTAACTTGTGTGCACCTGCAATCAGGGAGGTGTACCTGTTTTTGGGGGGCATTGCCTGGCTGATATCATGCAACTCCTAACTGTGCTAACTTGTCTGCAGATGCAATCAGAGAGCTGTACCATTGATGTCCATGACTATAGTTGTGCTGTGGCTCTTCACTCAGGATGAAGTACCTGGTCTGGGGGGGTATTGCCTGGCTGAGTCCCTGCAGCTCCTCAGTGTCCTAACTTACGTGCATCTGCAAACATAGAGGTATACCATTAATGCCCATGGCTGTAGTTCTGCTTTGGCTCTCCACTCAGGATACAGTAACTGCTCGGGGTTGGCAATGCCCGGCTGACACAGTGCATCTCCCAACTGTGCTAACCTGTGTACACCTGCAATCAGGGAGGTTTACTGTTGATGTCCATGGCTTAAGTATAGCTGTGGCTTTTCACTCAGGATGCACTAACTGGTCTTTGGGGAACCATTGCCTGGCCAAGGACATGCAACTCCTAACTGTGCTAACTTATATGCACCTGCAATCAGGGAGGTCTACCATTGATGTCCATGGTTGTAGTTTTGCTGTGGCTCTCCACTCAGGATACAGTACCTGCTTGGGGGGAAGGGCTTTGCCTGGCTGAGTCCATGCAACTCCATAGTGTACTACCTTGTTTGGACCTGAAATCAAGAAGGTCAACCGTTGATATCCATAACTGCATTTTTGCCGTGGCTCTGCACTCGGGATGCAGTACCTGCTTGGGTGGGCATTGCCTAGCTGATGCCATACAACTCCTAACTATGCTAACTTGTGTGGACCTGCATCAGGGAAGTATACCATTGATGTCTGTATTTAACTTTTGCTTTGGCTCTCCACTCAGTATGCAGTAACTGGTCTTGTGGGGAGGGGCCATTGCCTGGCTAAGGCCATGCAAGTTCTAACTGTTCTAACTTGTGTGCACCTGCAATCAGGGAGGTTTACTGTTGATGTCCATGGCTTAAGTATAGCTGTGGCTTTTCACTCAGGATGCACTAACTGGTCTTTGGGGAACCATTGCCTGGCCAAGGACGTGCAACTCCTAACTGTGCTAACTTATATGCACCTGCAATCAGGGAGGTCTACCATTGATGTCCATGGTTGTAGTTTTGCTGTGGCTCTCCACTCAGGATACAGTACCTGCTTGGGGGGAGGGGCTTTGCCTGGCTGAGTCCATGCAACTCCATAGTGTACTACCTTGTGTGGACCTGAAATCAAGAAGGTCAACCGTTGATATCAATAACTGCATTTTTGCCGTGGCTCTGCACTCAGGATGCAGTAACTGCTTGGGTGGGCATTGCCTAGCTGATGCCATACAACTCCTAACTATGCTAACTTGTGTGGACCTGCATCAGGGAAGTGTACCATTGATGTCTGTATTTAACTTTTGCTTTGGCTCTCCACTCAGTATGCAGTAACTTGTCTTGTGGGGAGGGGCCATTGCCTGGCTAAGGCCATGCAAGTTCTAACTGTTCTAACTTGTGTGCACCTGCAATCAGGGAGGTGCACCATTGGTGTCCATGGCTTTAGTTTTGCTGTGGCTCTCTCCTCAGGATGCAATCACTGGTCTGAGGGGGCATAGCCTGGTGGATGCCATGCAACTCCTAACTGTGCTAACTTTTGTGCACCTGCAATCAGGGAATTCTACTGTTGATGTCCATGGCTGAACTTTTGCTGTGGCTCTCCACTCAGGATGCAGTACCTGCTCGGGGGGGGGCATTGCCTGGCTGACACCATGCAACTCCTAACTGTGCTAACTTGTGTGCACCTGCAATCCAGGAGGTGTACCGTTGATGTCCATGGCTTTAGTTTTGCTGAAGCTCTCCACTCAGGATGCAGTACCTGGACTGGGGGAGCATTGCTTGGCTTACTCTGTGCAACTCCTCTGTGTCCTAACTTTTGTGCATCTGCAATCAGGAACGTGCACCGTTGATGTCTATGGCTTTAATTCTTCTGTGGCTCTCCATTCAGGATGCAGTACCTGCTTGGGGGTGGGCATTGGGTGGCTGAGGCTGTAAAACTGCTAACTGTGCTTACTTTTGTGCACCTGCAATCAGGGAATTCTACTGTTGATGTCCATGGCTGTACTTTTGCTGTGGCTCTCCACTCAGGATGCAGTACCTGCTTGGGGGGGCATAGCTGGCTGACGCCATGCAACTCCTAACTGTGCTAACTTGTGTACACCTGCAATCAGAGAGGTGTACCATTGATGTCCATGGCTTTAGTTTTGCTGTAGCTCTCCTCTCAGGATGCAGTAACAGGTCTGGGGGAGGCCGTGCAACTCCTAACTGTGCTAACTTGTGAGCACCTGCAATCACGGAGTTCTACCAATGATGTCCATAGTAGTAATTTTGGTGCGGCTGTCCACTCAGGATACAGTGCCTGCTCATGGGGGTGGGCATTGCCTGGCTGAGTCCTTGCAACTCCACAGTGTACTAACTTGTGTGGACCTTCAATCAGGGAGGTCTACCATTGATGTCCATGGCTGCAGTTTTGCTGTGGCTCTCCAGTCAGGATGCAGTACCTGGGGGGGCATTTCCTAGCTGAGCCTGTACAACTCCTAACTGTGATAACCTGTGTTCACCTGCAATCAGGGTGGTGTACCACTGATGTCCAAAGCTTTACTTTTGCTGCGGCTCTCCACTCAAGATGCAGTAACTGGTCTTGGCGGGCCATTGCCTGGCTGGCACCGTGAACCTCTTAACTGTACTAACTTGTGTACACCTGCAATCAGGGAGCTGTACCATTGATGTCCATGGTTGTAGTTGTGCTGTGGTTCTCCACCCAGGAGGCAGTTCCTGGTCGGGGGGGCATTGCCTGGCTGAGTCTGTGCAACTCCTCAGTGTCCTAACTTGTGTGCATCCACAATCAGGGAGGTGCACCATTGATATAAATGGCTGTAGTTTTGCTGTGGCTCTGTACTCAGCATACAGTACCTGCTGGGGGGCATTGCCTAGCTGAGCCATACAACCCCTATCTGTGTTAACTTGTGTACACCTGCAATCTGGGATGTATACCATTGATCTCCATAGCATCCTTTTGCTGTGGCTCTCCACTCTACATGAAGTAACTGGTCATGGGGGAGCATTGCCTGGCTGATGCCTTCCAATTCCTAACTGTGCTAACTTGTGTGCACCTGCAATTAGGGAGTTGTACCATTGATGTCCATGGTTGTAGTTGTGCTGTGGCTCTCCACTCAGGATGCAGTACCTGGTCTGCAGGGGGCATTGCCTGGCTGATTCGGTGCAACTTCTCAGTGTCCTAACTTGTGTGCATCTGCAATCAGGGAGGTCTACCGTTAATGTCCATGGCTGTAATTTTCCTGTGACTCTCCTCTCCTGATGCAATACCTGCTCAGGTAGGGTGGAGGCATTGCCTAGGTGAGGCCGTATGGCTCCTAACTGTGCAAACTTGTGTTCACCTGCAATCAGGGAGGTGTACTGTTCATGTTGAAAACTTTAATTTAGCTGTGTCTCTCCACTCAGAATGCAGTAACTGGTCTTGTGGGGGGCATTGCCTGGCTATGCCGTGCAACTCCTAACTGTGCTAACTTCTGTGCAACTGCAATAAGGGAGGTGCACCGTTGATCTCCATGGCATCAGTTTTGCTGTGGCTCTCCACTCAAGATACAGTACCTGCTGGGGAGGACATTGCATGGCTGCGTTTGTGTGACTACACAGTGTACTAACTTGTGTGCACCTGCAATCAAGGTGGTCTACCGTTAATGTCCCTGGCTGTAGTTTTCCTGTGGCTCTCCACTCACAATGCAGTACCTGTTTTGGGGGGTGGGCATTGCTAGGTTCCCAGGTCGCATTTGGAAATGAGCGGTCCCAGCTCAGTATGCTTATCTGGTAAATCTCTTAAATAAATAAATAAACTGAGGCCATACAACTCCTAACTGTGCTAACTTGTGTACACCTGAAATCAGGGAGGTGTACCATTGATGTCCATGGCTTTAGTTTTGCTGTGGCTCTCCACTCAGGATGCAGTACCTGGTCTGGGGCTGACATTGTCTGGCTGAGTCCATACTACTTCTCAGTGTCCTAACTAGTGTGTATCTGCAATCAGGGAGGTCACCGTTGCTGTCCATGGCTGTAGTTTTACTGTGGTTCTCCACTCAGGATGCAGTACCTTGTCTGGGGGGGCATTGCCTGGCTGAGTCCATGTAAGTCCTAACTGTGCTAATTTGTGTGCAGCTGTAGGCAGGGAGGTGTGCCGATTATGCACATGGATTTAGTTTTGCTGTAGCACTCCTCTAAGCATGCAGTACCTCCTTGGGGGGAACATTGCCTGGCTGAGTCCGTACAATTCCTCAGAGTCTAACCTGTGTGCACCTGTAATCAGGGAGCTGTACCTAGTCTTGAGGGGACCACTGCCAGGCTGACGCCGTGCAACTCCTAACTGTGCTAACTTGTGTGCACCTGCAATCAAGGAGGTGTACCTTTGATCTCCATGGCTTCAGTTTTGCTGTGGCTCTCCACTCAGGATGTAGTAACTGGTCTGGGGGGCTTTGCCTGGCTCAGTCCATGCAACTCTTAACTGTGCTAACTTGTCTGCACCTGCAGTCAGGGAGGTGTACCGTTGATATCCATGTCTTAAGTTTTGCTGTAGCTCTCCACTCAGCATGCAGTACCTGCTCGGGGCGGGAGGCATTGACTGGCTGAGTCCATACAACTCCTCAATGTCCTAACTTGTGTGCACCTGCAATCGGGGAAGTGTACCTGGTTTTGGGGTAGGGCATTGCTTGGCTGATATCGTGCAACTCCTAACTGTGCTAACTTGTGTGCAGCTGCAATCAGAGAGCTGTACCATTGATGTCCATGACTTTAGTTGTGTTGTGGCTCTCCACTCAGGATGAAGTACCTGGTCTGGGGGTGTATTGCCTGGCTGAGTCCCTGCAACTCCTCAGTGTCCTAACTTGTGTGCATCTGCAAACATGGAGGTATACCATTAATGTCCATGGCTGAAGTTCTACTGTGGCTCTCCACTCAGGATGCAGTAACTGCTCGGGTTGAGCAAAGCCCGGCTGACACCATACAGCTCCCAACTGTGCTAACCTATGTACACCTACAATCAGGGTGGTTTACCGTTGATGTCCATGGCTTTAGTTTTGCTGTGGCTCTTCACTCAGGATGCAGTAACTGGTCTTTGGGGAGCCATTGCCTGGCCAAGGACGTGCAACTCCTAACTGTGCTAACTTATATGCACCTGCAATCAGGGAGGTCTACCATTGATGTCGATGGTTGTAGTTTTGCTGTGGCTGTCCACTCAGGATACAGTACCTGCTTGGGGGGTGGGGCTTTGCCTGACTGAGTCCATGCAATTCCATAGTGTACTACCTTGTGTGGACCTGAAATCAGGGAGGTCAACCGTTGATATCCATGACTGTATTTTTGCTGTGGCTCTGCACTCAGGATGCAGTACCTGCTTTTGGGGCATTGCCTAGCTGAGGCCATACAACTCCTAACTATGCTAACTTGTGTGGACCTGCATCAGGGAAGTGTACCATTGATGTCCATACCTTTACTTTTGCTGTGGCTCTCCACTCAGCATGCAATAACTGGTCTTCTGGGGAGAGGCCATTGCCTGGATAAGGCCATGCAAGTCCTAACTGTGCTAACTTGTGTGCACCTTCAATTGGGGAGGTGTACCATTGACGTCCATGGCTTTAGTTTTGCTGTGGCTCTCCCCTTAGGCCAGTTCCTGGTCTGGGGGTCATTGCCTGGCTGAGTCCATGCAACTTCTCAGTGTCCTAACTTGTGTGGACCTGCAATCAGGGAGGTCTGCCATTGATGTCCATGGCTTTAGTTTTGCTGTGGCTGTCCACTAAGAATGCAGTACCTGTTCGGGGGGGCAATACCTAGCTAAGTCCATACAACTCCTCAGTGTCCTAACTTGTGTACACCTGCAATCAGGGAGGTGTACCATTGATGTCCATGGATTTAGTTTTGCTGTGGCTCTCCACTAAGCATGCAGTACCTGGTCTGGGGGGATTTGCCTGGCCGACGCTGTGCAATTCCTAACTGTGCAAACTTGTGTGCACCTGCAATCATGAAGCTGTACAGTTGATGTCCATGGCTTTAGTTGTGCTGTGGCTCTCCACTAAGGATGCAGTACCTGGTCTGGGGGGGTGCTTTGCCTGGCTGAGTCAGTGCAGTTCTTCAGTGTCCTAACTTGTGTGCACCTGCAATCAGGGGGGTCAGCCGTTGATGTCCATGGCTGTAGATTAACTGTGGCTTTCCACTCAAGATACAGTACCTGCCTGGGGAGAGGCATTGCCTGGCTGAGTCCTTGAAACTCCACAGTGTACTAACTTGTGTACACCTGCAATCAGGGAGATGTACCTTTGATGTCCATACCTTTACTTTTGCTGTGGCTCTCTACTCAGGATGCAGTAACTGGTCACGGTGGCATATGGAAACACAAATGGTAATGCCCACGGTGGCATACACTGGAATGCTAACGCAAATGGATACGGAACCACAAGTGGAAACTTTAAGTGTAATAGTAGCAGAAGTGTACACCCTGCTTTTCCCCAACAGCTACATAGAGAAACACAGTAAGTACAAAGAATGTATGCATAATAATGGGCCTCGGACCACAAAATGAGCACTTGGAATACTTAATTGCTTATATCTCAGGAACTGTACTATACAGAATAAAAATAAAAATGTCATATTATTTATCACTTTCCTGGATAGTTTTGCACTTAGCACCCTAATGGGGGGCTAAGCATTTTTTCTGACAAAAAGTCCGTATCTCGAAGCATTTCCAAGATATGGGCCCCCGGAAGTCATGGTGGACAATGCATTGTTAGTCTATGGGAAAAAGTGTCAACTTTGGAGAACTGTAACTTTCCATCCTTGCAATATTTTGTCACCAAATTGCCAAAAGGCACATCTGAGGGATGTTGTCTTTCTTCCCTCCAAATTTCAGCCTAAAAGATGAAATAGGGTTTTGCAGCGGGGTGGCAAAGATTCCAGTTATTTTCCCCATAGTGTCAAACAGTAGTGTTGAAAAATATGACACTTTCTCAAAAAAAAAATTACGATAGTGTCACAGGTTCGATGCTACTTTGCAACACTACTTTTCCCAAAAATTTCAAAAACATATTTCTGGGGTGTTTAACCCCAAGATAAAGACATGCCTAGCATCCTCAGGGTCTGACTAGGTAAACACAAAAAGAATTGTGTCCCTAGAGAGCCCAATTTTAAATGCCAAGCATTTCTGTGATCAGTAACTGAAAACAAAATGGCAGATTTGCGACACTACTGAGGTAATTTGCGACACTAAAATCCACATTTGTGACACTGTCAAACTTTTTGTTAACTTTTCAAATTGACTATAATTGGAAACTTGTTTTTGAATAACTTTTGAACCGTTCAATAATTTTTCATGAAATCTTTAAAGGAACATCGAGGACCCCAGCTGCATGTTTCCTGAAGTTTTTAGACCAGTCGCGCAAACCGTGTAGCCTGTAGGCATGAGCAAAGAATGCACAAAAAAGTGTAAATGTGCTATGGAATGTTGCTCAATAACTCCACAACCGTATATCTGACCAGTACAAAACCTGGCAGATCCCAAGATCTATGCTACTGCTCTATGCCTGCCAAATATAATGCAAATCTGTAATATGGAAGCAAAGTTATTAAGGTGCAAAAATTTCACACTTTAACGTTAAATGGGGTACTCAACCTTAACTATGGTGGCACTATTGTGCCACCATAATATATAGATATAGATATAGGTATAGATATAGATATAGATATAGATATAGATATAGATATAGATATAGCTATAGATATAGATATAGATGTGTGCTAGCACCCCTATGGTTAGGGCTGAGTAGGGTGTTTAATGTTACACCCCTAACTTTGTACCTGAAGAACTATTTCCCCATTCAATGGAATAGCATGACATAGTACATGTGCAGTCTGGATGGCAAGGTCTTCTGATCAGGGAAATTTCATGATGGTCAGATGTCCAGATTCCAATATCAGTGGAAAAATTGGGGTTTGGAGCTGAACATTTTCAGGGTAAAAGGGATTTACCCTAGAAGATGAGGAGAATGGGCAGACTATGTGGGCCAAGTGGTCCTTATCTGCAGTCAAATGCTATGTTTCTGTGTAGAAATATGCCTTTTTTAGTATGCTCAGTAGGACCTATTATTTATGTGTCAGCTGCAAAAAAAGAATTTCCTGCTCATGCAAGAAGTATCTTCATTGTAAGTCAATATTCTTCTTCTGTGAGAAAAAATCCTTCTTTTATATGGCTGCCAACTTGTTTTTCATTTAAAAAAACATTTGAAAACCCATAAAAAGGATGCCCTGGACAAAAGCAAACACATGAATCAAGCTAAATAAGACCTCCATAGCTCAATTCTGTAGATCTTTTTGGGAAAACAACCACAAAATATGGTTTTGGGACATCCTTAAAATACTAGGTGGAAGGCATAGTGAGGGCTCCTGATTCTTCATTTATGAGCCAACATTCTTCTTTCATGAGTCTTAAAAAAAAGAATCTTGACTCATGAAAGAAGAATAAGCTCTTGCAAAAGAAGACATTTCTTGTTTTGGGATCTTCTTTTGTATCAGAAGAAGCTCACAAAAGAATTAGTCTTCTTTCATCATTTTCTTTCATCATGTTCTATAAAAATAAACAAAGAAGAATTTCTTCTCTCATGAGGTGAGCTTTTTTTGTTATCATCTTTTGATCATAAAGAAGAATTTGCCATGAAACAAGATTTTTCAAAAATGTCACAAAAGATTTCATTCACATGAAAGAAGAATTCTTTTCTCTTGAGACCATACGAAAAAGAAAATCTGATCTCAAAAGAAGAATTTTGTCATTGTATAGAAAAACAACTTTTGTTTATAACAATGCCAGTTTAAAATATTTTTACCCCAAATTTTCCATATGACCTTCTTCTGACTAAACCTCATGAACCAGAAAGGTGAAATTTTTCAAATCCAGCCTGAAAGATGATTTCATGGTCATTCTGTGAAATCACTGGTTCATGAGGTGAGATCATAAAAAGACAATGTTGAAAATTTGGAGTCAAAATATTACATAGCAACAAAGTTATGAAGAAAGCACCCTGCATTTGTACCTGTAGCTACATAAGAGCATACGTTACAGCGCGCATCTGCTGCTAGATGGACCTCAGATGGCAAAGGGACTGGAGAGCTCTGCATGTCTGCATCTTAGACACCAAGAATTCTGCAACCAGATGGATCTGTTTACATAGGTCCTGAAAGGACCTGCATAAACAAGGATTCAATTCCACTATTTCAAAAAGAAAGGAAATTCATTGCAAAAAAAACTGCTTTAATGCACCAGTTAGGGTTCAGCTTAAAGCAACAAAAGTAGGTAAAAGTGGTGTTAAGGTTTCCAACCATATCTCCTCACCCCTCCAAGCAGCAAAAGCTCAAGACCACACAAGCAACCACAGGTCGCCATCATCTGGTAAGTCAAACAACATGCAACTGTTTTCAGATGACACAAAAGGCATCCATCCTCATGGTCCAGCACTTCTGCAGCAGGGATTATACATGCATACTTTAACACAAAGACATCCACTTATGGATGCAGAGTCAAATCCACAATACTAATATCACAACATTTAGCTTCTGCAGCAATTGATGTACATTCACAGTTCAACACAAATATCCACTTGTAGCTGCAGGTACAAATCTACAATTCTCATATCACATTATTTCTGCATGTAGGACCAATACTACTGCACCAACAGATAGAAATACTTCATTCCCAAACTACATAAGTATGTTTATCTTTTGAAGTGCAGGCCCCTCTGAGGCCTGCACTTTTGCAGCCAGGTATAGAAATCTAAGATACCTCATTAGCAGAGTACTCATGTCTGCAGAAGGTCAGGATCCTATGTAGCCTGTGATTCTGTAGATACAGATACAAATACAATAACATAGTGTAACGCATACACAGCCACTACTAGATAGATAGATATATAGTGCAAAAAACTCCATTAATGCCTCAGTTAGGATTCCAGTGACAAAAGTTTGGAAACGTAGCATTAGGATTTCCAACCCTAACACCCCACCCCCGCCCTGCACACACCTACAGTCACTGGGGGTGGCTTGGGGTCATCAGCCCTAATGCTCACCCCATTCCATGAGTAAATAAGATGAGATGGGTACAGTATAGGAGGATGGGGTGAGCATTAGAGCTGACAACCCCAAGCCACAACCCTGACACCTGTAGGTGTGTGCAGGGTGGGGTATTAGGGTTGGAAACCATAACACCACAATTCCAAACGTTTGCCTCTGGAACCCTAACTGATGCATAAATGGAGATTTTTGCAACTATCTTCCTTAATTTGTGAGATAGTATAATCGTATCCTTATTTTCCTTCTGGAGTGCAGGGTCCTACAGGACCTGTTATTCCCATCCCTCCATAGATGCATATATGTATATATAGCTGTGTAAGCACAGTGCCCTGTGTCCCATGCACTTCTATTTCTAGGACAACAGTGACCAAAATATTAGCATAGCCATGGTATTACCCCACCTCATGTAACCTGTACAGAAAATTTAGAAATCCACGGCAAAACGTAACTCTGTTCAACTGCAATGCCATTCCGTGCCACAGGTGCAAAACCACATTTTTGGCCAAGATTTGAAAAACAACAGCTGAGGCATTCATGAGGTGGAGTAATAAGAAGGCTATGTTGAAAGTTTGGGTTCAAAATATTTTAAATTCCCAAAGTTACGAGTGTGCATAATGAAATTGCAATAAATGGTCATAACTCTGCCATTTGTAATAATTTTGACCCCAAATTCTCAACAAATCCTTCTTATGACTCCACCTCATGAGCAATATGACTGTTGTTACACAAATCCTATTGGAAAGGTGATTTTGCCAACTGATCACAAAATCACCTTTCCTGTGTGAGTTGCATAGCAACAGTTATATAGTTCATGAGGTGGGGTCCCCAGAATGCCATGCTGAAAATTTGGGATCAAAATCTCAAAAGATGCCAAAGTTATTCACAACAGTTAAAACCCCCAACTGAAATACATTGAAGTGCATTTACCTTAATTTCTCACATTGCAGTCACCGGTTGCAGCAGTAAGACTTGTATCTTTGATCAGGAGAGGGGATCTTGAACCTGGGACCTCTTTGGGTGAGTGAGGGTGTGTGGGAGTATCAAGGGGGTGTGGGGAGGTGGGTGCACTATGGGAGTTCTGGTGGGGTGGTGCAGGTGTGAACGGTGATGGACAGTTTTTCTTTTACAGATAAAAATAAATAAAAAAGACATCAAGGGATGGTTTTCTTATTTGCAGCAGTTTGCAAGCATGGGAGGGTGGAGGGCTGCCCACTAGCCACCAAAGAAATAAAGAGATGGGCATTGGGGATCGGGGAAGGAGTGCCACTAGACCACCAGGGAAAATGTGCATGCTGCTATTGGCACTTGTGATCTTATCCTAGCTCCTTGCTTGTTTTAGTGATTTCTTTGAATGACTGCCTTTATAGGTTCAGTGTTCATTTCCATGTGAGAGGAGTTGTGGACTATGCTGACCCCTTTATTTAGGATTATATACTACATAGACCATAATGTATTCAGTGCAAATTAAAATAGACTACATATGTATGATGTCAAAAAGCTGTACTATGAATATAGAAGGGAAAAGTCTGTTTAAATTAAAAAAAATTGTCATTAATAGCAGAATGTGCCATCGACACAGTTTGAGCGTTCCTCACTGCCCTGACTGTTGAAGTTAAAAGCAAAGCCACTGGAAATTAAAGTGAGAGGCAATGTAGTCTGCAGTGCTAGCCTGGGATCCAGGAGACACAGGTTTAAATAAATCATATAATAGCCCCTTAAGCACTGTGTCTGTGACCTTAAGCAAATTACCGTTCACAGGGCTCCAGTAGTCCAGGTGCAGTCAGGCAGCCTGAAGGCAGGGGTTGAGCACTCTGAGCAGCAGATGAATGAAGAAATAAACAACTAACCATCACTGGTTAGTTAAAAATGGAAAGGCCATGGAAGGGGCACCAAGAGCAACTTTGCATGGGAGTGCCTCAGGGTCAAAGCTGGCCTTGCAAGCATGACCCTGGTGAAAATCAAATAGCCCATCTCAGCTCACCAATCCTGGATAAATTCTGAAGACAGTATAACCCAGCCAACCAAGCTGTGAACTTGGAGATGGGGCAGGCTTGAGTTTGAAATCTACAACTGCTGCTTGCATTCTTACTTTGACCTCTGCAAGTCACTTACCCTCCCTCTGTTCCATGGACACAGTTGGAAATGAACTTAGGATCAGGTGCCTTTCCCAGTCAAATGTTGTAAAAACATTAATTGTTTAAAAATGGTGACCCATCACCAGCCTGAACTCTCTAGGAAAACTTACCTTCCATGCTGAATGTGGGAGGGACTAATTTGTATTTATATCACAAAGGGCAGGTTATTATTCATGGGCACATTATATTTTGACAGCAAAAGGCAGGGTTCCCCAGAGATTGTGGTGTCTCACTCCCCAACCCCACCCCTCCCAGATATAGAGCTGTTGGTGTCTGCAGTCTCTCCCTGCACCCTTAGTAATTACAGGAACACACAGACCCCAGACACAGATGATCCACTTTAGAGCCAGAAGAAACATGTGAAACAGATCTCTGAGTCACTGCCTGCACATCTGGGAGAGATTGTTTGGCAACCAGCGCCCCCTCCATCCACCTCCCCCAGTAGACTTGCAGTTATCTGCTCAGTGTTTGACCTCAGCAGTTGTTACTGGTCTGCCTCGGCTTGTGGCTTTGTTTCACCTCTCCCTCCTCTTCTCTTCTCCCTTGCTACCCTCCCCACTTCTCTCCCCCCACCATCCTCTGCTACTCCCTGTCTCTGTCCCACACCCACCTACCATTCTACCCCCTCTCACCTCCCACCTATCATCCCACCTGTTCTCCCATTCCTTTCCTCCTATCTCCCCCTCCCTATCACCCTATATATTGTTGCTCCACCCCCAGACTATCTAGCACTTACCTTTCTGTTCTTGCACTTATGACAGTTTATTTATTTATTTATTTATTTAGCTTTTGTTGACCGGGTCAGTGCACTAGACAAATCCTGCCTATTTTCAGGCACAACCCGGGGGAGGGAGATACAGATGAATGCCAACTGATCTTGAACCAGATTAAGCTGTTGGTGGTATTTTTAGTGAATGAGGGAAATTTGGCCAGGACACCGGGGAAATTCCCCTACTCTTTTCGATAAGTGCCACGGGATCTTTAACATCCACCTGAACTACCACCAATCCAGGCAGATGGGACCTCAGTTTAACATCTCATCCGAAAGATGGCACCTCAGAAATGCAGCACCCCTCTCATGCTGCATTACGGTGTCAGTACTAGGATATTAACCCAAGTGCCAGATGTGGGAACTGAACCCACAGCCCTCTGATCTCCCGGCCTCAGAGGCGAGTGTGCTACCTACTGAGCCACTGACACTGACAATGTCAAAGCCTTGACTGTCTATCCCCTTTTCCCCACCCTCCCCTCTTATCCCCACCCTTGCTGCACTTATGTCAACCCAGGATGGTTTTCATTTGTATCTGTGTCTTACTATATATACACCCATATTGTTAATTGTGCATAGTTATCTGCCACTGTCTGTTTGCTACTGTGCTAGTCTATACACATGTACTGTCTATTGCTACTAAGTAAACCTCCTGACCTATATTGTATCTTACCTCTGCTTACTTCTATGTTAACCTCCTGACCTTGTAATGTATCATACCACTGCTTTGCTTGCACCCATCGATGATGTGGAACCTTGGTAAAAGAACCCTTGATTCAAAGGTATTTGTAATCCAAGTAATAAATAAATAAAAATAAATACAGGTGCTCAGTGTTTCCCATCCCAGGGCATTGCACTCGCTTCTCTAGGTGTCCTATGACTAGTAATTAAGTGTGGCAGGGCAGCCCCTGCTCACTCATGTCCAGTCTGCGCTCAGCAATTCTGCTATTTATCCCCCGATCTCCTATTGAGGGGCATGAGTCCCACTTCCAACCCACCCTAGCTTGCTGTCAGCAGCTGTCTACACTCAACCACTACCTATATGGCTCTATGCTCTCTGACCCTAGGAAGTCCTTGATTTGACTCGGCCCCCTTCCCAGATCCATGATGTAAAGCCAGCCTTCCACAAAAAAATGCAGATGACTATAACCCTGCACACAATGTCTCCAGACGTGCTCCAGTGTTGCACATCACACTTTTTGTTTTACAGCTAAAAATAAATAAAAAATGACATTGAGGGACAGTTTTCTTATTTGCAGCAGTTTACAAGCATTGGAGGGTGGAGAGCTGCCCACTAGCCACCAACAGCATAAAGAGATGGGCATCAGGAATCAGTCAGGGAGGGCCACTAGCCCATCAGGAAATGTAAAAATAAAATATAATGAATTGCCATTAGGGATCGGGGAAGGAGGGCCACTAGACCACCAGGAAATTTTTTCCTCTATTTGACTTAGAAATGGTAAATACCAATGTTTGTCTTTACCTAATCAGTGGCCATGGAATCTGATTTTGTGGTTAATTTGGCCAAAGAAATGGGCAGAAATGTCTTTATTGTCTCAGCAGAGGTTTTACTGATGCAAATTACGGTACGATGTTTGCGAAACAAGTGATGGTTCTGCCACAATTTGCTGCAAAACCCCCTGTTTCATGGAAAAAGGAATGGTGTTTTCATGAAACAATGAGCTCTTTTGCTGCAATCTGCAGCAGAACCCCCCCTAGTTTCATGAATCTAGTGCCACAATTTGCAGCAGTAAAACCTTTGTGGATAAAATAAACATATTTCTGTACATTTTGGGGACAAAAACTGACCACAAAATCAGATTCCTCAGACCCCGATTAGGTAAACACAACTGTTGGTGTTTATCATTTAAAAGTATTTTTTTAAATATTTAAATATGTTCACCTCAATAACTGAAAACAAGATGGCAGAATCTCGAAAGAACATTCCACATTTGTGACAATAAATACTGCTTTCGCGGCTACAAAACAGTTGTTTCACACTGCACATCTAATTTTTCCCATAGGACATAATGGGAAAATGAATATGTTAATAACTTTTGGACAGATTAATATTTTTAATTTTTTCACCAAACCTTCAAGAGGCACATCTGTGACCCAATACCTGTATACCCTGCAATTTGGAGACTACAATGCCACACAGTTTCTGAAAAATGACATGACAAAGAAATTACCAAAAATGGTAATTTTCACATTGTTTGATACTCTGCATCTCCACACCTGCACAACTGACCAGAACAAACCTTGCCACATCAAGAGATCTTTGCTCCCTGAGACAGCATGCAAACTTTCATACGAATCGGTCAAATGGTAGCAAAGTTATTAAAGTGCAATATTTCTGGTTTAAAATAGAAGTGACAGTTGAACCCTAACTATAGGGGCGTGACTGCACACTACTTCTGTCTGTAGAAGTGCTTCTGCAGCCACATATACATTTCCCAAGTGTAAGACATACACACATACTTATCTCTGCAGGAATGCAGGCTCCTGTGAATCCTACAATTCTCTAATCACGTATACACTTGCATAGTGTAAGACATACAAATCCGCTTCTAACTGGTGAGCGTAGATCACTGTGGGGCCTGCACTTCTGTAGCCACATATACAAATCCAGGATAACCAGACTAAATAAGTACTCCTATCTGCTGAAATGCAGGCCTCTGTGGAGCTTACAATTCTACTGACACAGATTCATCCATCTGGAATGGATATCATTAACTGCAGGTACTGTGGAACAATTTTCATAAGGGCAGTCTTACAGGATTTAGGACACTGTCCTACATGCTGGGCCTGTGGAGATCTTAGGGCTCAGCTCTGGGCAGCATGGGCAGATATTGCACACCTCAAATTTCATATTCAAGAGGAAATACATTATAAGAACCACCCGCCATTTCCCCAGCATCCAACAGAAAAACCTTGACCGCAGAGGGTAGTTGGTCCAGGAGGTTGGCAGGTGGTTAGGAGGGGAAAATCGGGTGCCCCATCACTCTCTGCTCTCCAACATATTACCTCCAAAAACCATATAAACACTACAACAGGTATCTGCCTCTATCTCTGAAATCAAACAAAGAGGCAGAAGACACTACAGAGCAGGACACTGCAGCACAGGAGCTAGCAGAACAAAACTCACCCAATCAGGAACCAAAACAAAAAAGCAAAAGGAAATCCAAAAACTTCTGATCATAGGAGACTCCATGATTCGGGAGTTGATACCATCTCCAGCTAGGGTAATGGTCAGATGTCTCCCAGGTACATCAGTATGGAGACACACTGACCGCATTGCTAAAATTGTTCACAAAGCAGGAGAAAACATTGATGACCTAGTACACATAGGGACTAATGATCTCTCCAGCCGGTCAGTTGTGGAGACCAAGGAACACCTGACCAGGCTGGATGACAAACTATCATTCATTTCATCCGGCATCTCCTTCTCTGAGATCCTACCAGTCTAGGAGAGGGGAGCAGATGGACGGAAGGTCAGAGAAGGGGAGATAGGGGAGCTAAACATGTGGCTCAAGGGCTGGTGCCAGGAAAAAGGACACAGATTTGTAGGAACTGGCAACAGTTCTGGGAGCGAAAGTTCTTTAAATTTGACGGACTGCATCTGACTAAGGAGGGAGTCAGTGCATTGGGGCAGAAGTTTGACGTCTTTGCAGAATATTTAAACTAGCAAATGGGAGAGGTGCAGCACCCCAAACATCGAATGGGAAGAAACACCCTACCCTCAGCTAGTGGTCAAACAGGGATTCAGCAAGTTTGCAGTTCATTTGCATCACCAGGTAAGAAAAAAGGTTTGTCTCTCCATACGACGCACAGGGGTAATGCCAAACCTCACCCAACAACTAACACACTGAAATCTGGCCAATGGAAAATCATGTACACAAATGCTCACAGCCTGGGAAATAAGATCCCAGGCCTGCAGGCAATAATGTCAGAGGCTAAACTGGACATAGTAGCAATTAGTGAGACGTGGTTTACCAGTAACCAGACTTGGGAGACTTCAGTACATGGTTATGTATTGTACAGAAGAGACCAAAGTGCAAAAAGGGGGGGAGGAGTGGCCCTGTATGTCAATGAAAATATCAAAGCTACAGAAATTCAGAATACAAATAAGGAGCCAGAAGAACTGTGGGTCACCCTGGAAACAGGAAATGGGACAGCCATAAGAACTGGGGTGTCTACGGGCCCCCAGACCAGGGGGAGGACATAGACACATTACTGTTAGAAGATATACAAAACATGACAGCTAAAGGGGAGGTTCTGATAATGGGAGACTTCAGCATGCCAGATACAGATTGGTCAATACCAGCAGGAACATCTGCCAGAACTAGACACATAGTGGATTCTCTGCAGGGGGAGGGCCTCAAACAACTGGTGCAGCAACCCACAAGAAACAGGACTATCCTAGATCTAGTACTGACTAACAGGGAAGGGATCACAGATATCCAGGTAGAAGGTAACCTGGGGGCCAGTGACCATCACATGGTATGGTTCAATTTGGCTACTACATCTACATCATCCCATTCCAAGGCAAAAATATGGGACTTCAGAGGAGCTGACTTTGAGAAGATGGACAACAGAGTTAAGCTAGCCCAGGCAAAAAGAAACACAGGTGAGGGGGTACAGGCAAAGTGGGCAAGCATTAAGGATGCAATACTTGAAGCAACATCCCATTGTGTTAGACAGAAAAGGAAGTGCAAAAGAAGAAGGAAACCACTTTGGTTCTCAAATACAGTAGCAGAAAAGGTCAGAGCCAAAAGGCTGGCCTTCAGGAAATATAAGGGAACACAGCAGGATGAAGATAGGGAGGCATACCAAACTGCCCTAAGGGAAGCAAGGAAGACAGTAAGGCTGGCAAAGTCCCAAACTGAGGAAACACTAGCATGAACAGTAAAAGAAGGTGACAAGACTTTCTATAGATACATTAGTGAAAGGAGAAAGTCCAGAGGGGGTATTGCTAAGCTTAATGGAGAAAAGGGAGCATGTGAGGAGGAGGACCCTGTAAAGGCATCTATCCTAAATAGATACTTTTGCTCAGTATTTACTGAAGAGAAGGTAGGGCAGGGCCCACAGCTCAGCATCATGGACACAGGGGGGAAGGAGGTGAGCACTACTCCCTTCATGAAAGAAAGGGTCCTACAAGAGCTTGCTAAGCTCAGGGTAGATAAGCAATGGGACCTGATGGCATACATCCCAGGGTACTTAAGGAGCTAAAGGTGGAACTAGCAGAGCCATTAGCAGAACTGTTTAGTGAGTCTCTGAGCACAGGAGAGGTCCCAGGAGACTGGAGAAGGGCTCATGTGATCCCACTCCACAAGAGTGGTAGAGAGGAGGCAGGGAACTATAGACCAGTCAGTCTTACCTCAGTAGTGGGCAAGATTATGGAGGCACTCCTTAAGGAAAGGATAGTGCAACACCTGGAATCCATAGGGGCACAGGATCCAAGACAGCATGGGTTTACAAAAGGAAGGTCCTGTCAAACTAATCTCATAGATTTCTTTGACTGGGTAACCAGAGTGGTGGACCAAGGGGGAGCAGTTGATGTCGCCTACCTTGACTTAAGCAAAGCTTTTGACACTGTTCCACATAGAAGATTGATAAATAAGCTGGGTAGGCTTGGGGTGGGTCAGAAGTTGGTCAACTGGGTGGCAAACTGGTTGATGCAGAAAACAGAGAGTGGTGGTAAATGGTATACAGTCAGAAGAGATGAAAGTCACAAGTGGGGTACCTCAGGGATCAGTCCTGGGGCCAGTCCTCTTCAACATCTTCATTAGTGACCTTGCAGAGGACTAGAGGTAAGGCTTGTCTGTTTGCAGATGACACCAAGATCTGCAACAGAGTAGATGATCCAGATGGGGTGGGCAGAATGAGAAGAGATCTGGATAAACTAGCAAAATGGTCAGAAGAGTGGCAACTGGGGTTTAATGCAAAGAAGTGCAAGATCATGCACATAGGGAAGAGAAACCCTGAAGCCACCTATAGGCTGGGAGAGGAGTTGCTAGCAGTCACAAAGGAAGAAAGAGACTTGGGCATCATCATCACTGATGACCTGAAATCATCCAAGCAGACCTCTAAAGCAGTAGGTAAGGCTAGGGGTGTTAGTGTATTAGTAAGGGTATCACTAGTCGAAGAGGGAAGTAATAATCCCTCTTTACAAGACACTGGTTAGGCCCCATCTGGAGTACTGTGTGCAGTATTGGAGGCCACACCTTCACAAGGACATTAACCAAATTGAGGCAGTTCAGAGAAGGGCAACCAAAATGGTGCAGGATCTGCATCAGAAGACATATGGGGACAGATTAACAGAGCTCAATATGTATACCCTTGAGCAAAGGAGGGAGACAGGTGATATGATCGAGGCATTCAAACACCTTAAGGGCATTAACAAGGTGAAAGAGTCTAACATGTTTAAATATAAGAAAAATAGCAGGACAAGAGGACACAGCATAAGATTAGAGGGGGCTGATTAAGGGGGAATGTGAAATTCTTTTCACAGAAAGGGTGGTGGATGCATGGAATGGCTTACCTCAAAGTGGTGGCTATGAATACAGTGCAGGGCTTCAAACAGGCATGGGATAGGGATAAGGGAGCAATACAAATGAGTATGAATAGATAGGCCACTGACAAAGCAAAGGCCGATGGCACATTTATAAGGTAGAAAAAGAAATGGGCAGACTGGATGGGCCTTGAGGTCCTTATCTGCAGTCAACTTCTATGTTTCTATGTTTCTATGACATGCACACTTGACTTTGTCTGCAAAACGTCAGGAAGCTACAGGGCCTGTGCTTATTCTGTCATAGATATAGCAACCAAATTAAAAGTGTACCTATCTGCAAAAGTGCGGGCACCTATGGGGCCTTCAATTCTGCAGTGACATACATAGTTGCTTACTGTAAAACATACACACCCACTTCTTTCATCTTTGTTGAGTATTGTGCATTTTTATCTGCAGCCAAAAGTGGTTGTGTATGTGTTGAAATGTACATGTGTATCCATCACTGCAGAAGCACTGGACCATGATGATGGATGTCTTTAGTGTAATCTGGAAACAATTGTATGCTGTTTGTCTTACCAGAAGATGCCATCTGTGGTACAGTAGCTTATGTGGTCTTGGTCTTTTGCTGTTTGGGGGTGGGGAGTTAGGGTTTAAAACCCTAACACCACATTTCCTTACTTTTGTTACTTTACGTTGAACCCAAAGTGGTTCATTAATGCAATTTTTCACATTAAATATATTATACAGGTGCAGTAGTGCCTGTACATTAGGGTTGAATAAGCACTTTAATGTTAAACCCAGTTTTTGCACCTTAATAACTTTGCCCACGTTCAACCAATTTTCAACAAATGTGGAAAGCACTGAGACGGTGAGACCTGAAACTTGCAGGTTTCGTGGAGTTTGACCAAAGGTGTGTGTTTTTGTGGATTTTTGTGGATCCCAAGGTAAGCAGTTTTTAAATGATTTTTTTTAAATCAATATGCTTTATTAAATTCCAGCAATAATATGACAACAACAGACAAACACATAATATGAAACAAGGAACATACAGATAAAATTCAACATTACAAAATCCGCAGACTCAGTTAACCTCCCCAACCCCCACCCATCTCCACCCAGAGCACCCCAAGACAATCTGCATAACAAAGGAGATCATGCCCAACTAGAAAGGGGTAAAGAGCATCTACTTATCCTGAAGAGGTCAACCACCCTGGCCTGAGAGACTCCAGAGCTAGGGAGCCACCCCCTAGATGGGATGAGAGGTAGAGCCATCATGTAGAGGGAGGGGTCTGGGATTGGCTCAAAACCATGAGGAGAGTGTGAAGGACTTCCAGTCCTCAATAATATGAGCCACCCATCTGTAGAATCTTGGCAACATGCTTTTCTACTGCCAGGGCCTGCAGTAGCTCATTGTACCATTCCTGATATGAGGGAGTCGATTCCTCATGGCAATGTCGAAGAACAACAATTTTCACAGAGATCGCTATAAGGGCCATTTTGGCTTTGCAGTGTTTAATAGGGAGGGCAGAGTAATCACCCAACAGACAGATTTCAGTGGCAAAAGCCTGCTGTAACCCAAATAATGGATCCACAGCTGCTTTAATCACATGCCAAAGAGGCTGGATCTTATCACAAGTCCATAGCATGTAGTACAAGTCCCCTTTGGGCAAATTACAATGGGAACAATTAGGTGTGGGAGTCTTGCCAATATGGTAAAGATTGAATGGTGTGAATACAAGTCATGGAGTACTTGAAATTGTAAGTAAGTATGTAAGTAAATCTTTCTTTATATAGCGCCTTTCCAAAAGCAAGGCACTTTACAGTTAAAATACAACATACACAATTTAATATTACACTAAAACACAGCAAGTACATCAGTTTAACTTGAAAGTCATCTAGGAATGCTAAATTAAAAAGATATGTTTTAAATTCAGATTTAAATCTTTCGATGGTCAGCATTCTCTTAACCTACAAGGTGGAGAGTTCCACAGGGTAGGGGCGGCAAAAGAGAAGGCACTGGCACCCGATGTTACAAACCCTGAAAATCTCTATCAATTCCTCATCAGTGGATTGGAGAGGGCAGGGGGTCCAGCAGGGGGTCAGGAGATCTTGCAGGTAGCTGGGTCCCTGTTCATGTAGGGCTTTGAAGGTCAGAAAGCCAACCTTAAAGGTGATCCACCACTGAACAGGCAGCCAGTGCAGTCCACACAGCACAGGCACAATTTGACTGGCCCTAGATGTACCAGTCAAAAGCCTAGCCTCCACATTCTGCACTAGCTGCAAGCGGCAGATATCAGACACAGGAAGCTCTAGGTAGAAGGCATTGCAATAGTCATGGTGGGTGGTGATGAAGGCATGGACCAATGTTGGCAGATCATGCAGAGGAACCAGGTGTTTCACCTGGATGATATTTCTCAGATGGTAAAATGAGGATTTGACAATGGCCAATACCTGAAATTTCAGGGTCAGGGCATCATCAAAAATAATGCCCAGGTCATGCACCTGGTCAGAGGTCATGAGCTGGATGCCATCAAACCATAAGCCTGACACCTGCCCAGCCTCCAAACCCACACCAGATGACCCGAATCCACTACCAACACTTCGATCTTGTCTGGATTCAGTCTCAGCCAGCTGGTGCTCATCCAGTCCTTGATCTCGGTGAGGCAGTTATTAAACACAGAGACTACATCAACCTACCCAGGTAGAAAGGACATATATAGATGAGTATCATCTGCATAGCAGTGAAAACTCAAACTGTATCACCTGATGAAATTCAGGGACACTGTTTTACCGGGATTGAGAAAGTGCATATTCCATTTTGCACATTGTAAAAAATGGTATTGTCACCGGTGTCTGCTAAGCCAAAATCCGCTTTTACCGGTGTTTGGTTTTGTGTACTTTAACAATTTTTAACTCTGCTAACATGCATTTTGGCAATTTTGATTTCCACTATTACACATCCTTCCATCCTTGTACCAATTAAAAGTTATTTTAGATACAAGATGTGATGGCAGCAGCAACACTACAGCCCCCATCCCTAAGGTGTAATGGAAGCAGCACTATGGCCCCATCCCTCAGGTACAATGGCAGCACCAGCAGCACTACAACCTCCATCCCTCTGGTGTGATGGCAGCAGCAAAAGCACTACAACCTCCCTCCCTCAGTAGTGACAGAAGCAGCAGCACTGTGGCCCCCATCCCTTAGGTGTGATGGCAGCAGTACAATGTTCACCATTCCTCAGGTGTGATGGCAGTATCAGCACTATGGCCCCCATCCCTCAGGTGGGACAGCAGCAGTACTACATTCCCCATCCACCAGTGGTAATGGCAGAAGCACTACAGTCCCCACCCCTTCGGTGTGATGGCAGTAGCAACAGTGCAGTCCACATCCCTCTGGGGTGATGGCAGTAGTGACAGCACTATGATCCCCTTTCTTTATCACCCACACCCCTTATGCACAAGTTACAAATGACTTGGTCTCTTTGCTTGTTAGAACTCAGATGTGCCTTAATCTGAACCATCACCGCTAAGGTAGACTATCTTTGTTTTTTTCCTATCTATAACTTAGCTACCTGAATTGGATTTCTTCCTGTGACACTGCTGACCAAGGTTAGGGAACAGACTTGGGTGTTGGAGGGCCAGCTGGTGGGTGAAGGCTTGAATGTCCAATGACCACTCACCTTCTCCTGGGAGGGAGGGTGGGTTCATGGCTCAGCATTTGCTGGCCCCTGGTGGAGGCCAGAGGCATGACAACATGTCAGCCCTCACTGCAGGAGGGAGCGTGATGGACATTGGCTTGTGCCTTGACATCATGTGGCCTGTCACACTCCCAAGAAAATGGGAAAAACACTGACCCAACTGAAGGACAGCTGTTGGTCCCTCCATAAGCCAGAATCCCCAGACATGTGTCTGTTCTGACCCCTGCCATGCCCAGAATACACTGGAAGCTCTTAGTGCAATTCTCCTCCCTGGTAGCCTCCACACAGGGGTAGGGGCCCGCTCAATGAAGGGTTACTTTGGGTTACCTGGTAGCACAGCAGTAAGGGGCAGTGGACGGTGGCCGGCACTCTGCAGTGATGGTAGGGGGCCTTGGTAGACCTGAAGAAGTGAATGTCCAGGGGGCCAAAAACTGCTTGAATTTGCTTCTTTGAAATAAAGTGTCTTCATGTAAAAAATCCACAGGTGATTAGTGGAGGGTGTTCAAATGGATTTATGCATCTACCAGACATGTGGATGTTTTTTTTTCTCTTGGTATCCATGAAAAGGGTGTCTCCTAGTTTTCATGTTTTTGTTCAGATGTGAATTGAGCACTACTCTGCCCACCAGCATCATACAGCCCCCGGGGTCTTACCTTCTGTACGTCATTGACCGTGCTTTCAAAATTCACTGGCCAAACATAAGTACACTTAAATACTTAACATTTGCTTTTTGTTGAAGCAGTCTATCAGAAAACCTTTTGTTGTCACAGAGACTGAAACAGTAGGTGGGAGAAAAGCTGCCAATGATCCAATTCACCTAAATGGGGTGCTAACTGTGAAGTATTTTCATAAGTAGTAAGGCAGTTCTTCTTTGTGAACATACGTTTATTCAGACTAGTTTTCATTCAAACAACTGAGGACTGTGGATGGCCCTACTGGTTATAAACTTGAATAAGCTAGTTGGTAACAGTGGTCCTGCATTTAGCAATCTACAACCTAGATTCTCATATGCAAAGAATACAATAAAAACCAGACTAAAATCTAAAATCAAGCTTATAAAACACATAAAATGTAGCTGAACATTTATCTTTACCTATACAAAATCATTTCAGCCCAAGTAAAACTCAGGTAAATTACATCGTACCCTGACTGCTATTCTATGAGGTAGTAAACATATATTGGTATTTTTTTTACATTCTTTGTAGGCAGGACTATCTGTTTTCAGGAGTGACCTAGATGGACTGGGGAGGTTAAGTGACTTGCTTGGAGTCACACAGTATGCAAGTGGAGGTTGTGGGAATCAAACCCAAGTCTGCTGGATGTACCCAGTTCATTCACTGCTTGTTACTCTAACCACTAGGCATGGGTGGTTAAACTGAATGGCTGATTACAACAAAACAGTGCGGGTGATTTCCTTACTGACTCTATATGCAGCAAAGCAGAAAGAATACAAAGCACAACAGCATTCATTTTAAGATGCTTAAATCTGGGTTGGCCTGCTGGCACTGCAATGCCAGCAACCCAGGGTCAGAAGCAAACTTGGGTTGCTGGAGGTCTGGCCAGGGAAGTAGGATCGAGCACCTGGGGGACTGCTCTCCTCCTCCAGGGAGGGTGGGCTGCAGGTCCTGCAGCTTAACCACCACCTGTGTGACCACGGGTGGTGATGCAATGGTGCTGCAGAGTAATCAGGAGGGGAGGACCCTAGCCAGGATCTGGAGCAGTGGCATGTCTGTATGTCACCTACCTCCTTGGATCTCCTCTAGTGCCAGTGCCTTCAGGGACAGAGACCAGAAAACCAGGAACAGTCACCCCACATTGGCCACTGGCAGAAGGGACCCTGGTGCTCCAGACTTCATAACCAGGCTCCATGAGGGACCCACTCAGCTGCCCGACACACACTAAGGGAGTGTGGATGGGTCCTGGGGTCCCCTTCCTTTCCACCTGGTGGGGGTACAACCCAGGCAAGACAGGGGCAGGACCACAGGAGCTGCTGAGCATTACCTGGGGGTGAAGCTAGGGGATACCCAGCCTGAAAAGTGGAGACTGATGCTGTGAGAAGTGGACATTAAAAGAGAAAATAAAAAAAATGTATAAAAAATGATGAAATCTTAGAGATTCTGTGCAGTGACATGTAATTTCCATGAGGCACCGGTACAAGAATTCAAAATCCACAAACCAAGCAGGATTCCGTGATTGTTACCAGTGTTACAGGTAAAAATGGAAAACCAGGGTCCCTGCTGCTGATATCTCCTAATGGCAGCATATACACTGTGAACATTATGGGTGTCAATATGGAGCACTGTGGCACCCCGCAGGACAGGGGAAGGGCATCAGAGGAATACATTCCAATGACCACCCTCTGAGACCTGTCCATGAGGAAAGATTGAAACCATTTGAGGACTGTCCCTGACAGTCCACAAAGAAGCTGCAGGCACTCCAAAAGCACACCATGGTTCATAGTGTTGAATGCTGCAGAGAGATCAAGAAGGATCAAGATGGTACCAGCCTTTCGATCTCTCACTATTAGGAGGTCATTCAGTACTCTGACAAGTGTAGTCTCAGTGCTGTGTCTCTTCCTAAATCCAGACTGGAGAGCATCATAGACATCATGGGTAGAAAGGTGATCATCCAGTTGCAACGCAACCACCTTCTCAATAATTTTACCCACAAAAGGCAGGTTAGAGACAGGCCTGTAGTTGGCTGGACAGTCTGGAGCCAAGGAGTTTTTTTACCAGTGGTCTTATGACCGCCTCCTTAAAGGGATCAAGACCCCCCTCTCCAAGGACCTCCAGACAATTTTAACTAGGAATGGGCAGATAACATCTACACAACCCACTAATAGGGGTGTAGGGCCTGGATCCAAACTACAGTTGGTTGGGTGCAGAGTCTGGATGATCCTCACAATGTCTGTGAATTCCAGCTGGCTAATGTCCATCTAGACAGACCAAGTGCTCACCACCTCCTGCCAACCTCCACAGTCCCTCATAGGAAGGGCCAGGCAGATATCAGACCTGATTCTGGCAACCTTATCTGTGAAGAAGCAAGAAAACTCCTCACACTTGGCCTGAGAAAAGGCTCCTCCAGGTTAGAGAAAGATTGGGTGGCATAATCTGTCAACAGTCCAGAACAGCTGAGCCAGTCAATTCAGTGCAGCAGAAATCTTCCTGGACAAGAATTCTGCCTTCTTAGGGGTGATTTTCGATTGATAGCCCTTATAGTGTTCCACCAATATAAGGCTGTCTGCCTCCAGGCCGGACCTCCGCCATGCTCTCTGCAGCCTTCGACCAACTCTCCTCAACTACTTCAAGAAACCATGAAACCAAGGGATCCTTGGGCGAAGAGTGAGCAGTCGAACATGAACAGGAGCAATCATGTCCAGGGCATCTCCCATTGCCTTATATAGGCCTGTACCAGATCCCCTGGGCTCATACATTGGGTCCATCAGTGTTTGTTGCACCAAAGATACCAATATAGATTGCACCAAATTGAGTGCCATTGCTGGGGTGTATAAGAAAGGGATAATGTATTCTGCCAATAAAACCCAATCCCAGTCAGTAAGCTGGGATCAATTGTTTGCAAGTAGGAGTATATGCCAGAGGTGATGTGCGGTTGCATGGCAATAGTTAAGAGGGTTGCTAGAGGGTCCATTACAGGTGCCTGTGAAGGACCTGGCCCAAAGAATGCATCCAAAGCTTTCCTCAGTTGAAAGTATTTGAAGCTGTGAAAAACAGGAAGAGAGAAAGTATCTATCACTGCCTGGATCGAGAAGAGGCAACCCTTTCTAAGAAAGTGCTGGACCTGCATGCCTCATAAGGGGGGACAGAAGGTCTTTGGTATAGGGCGACCCACTATGTGGAAATGCGGATTACCTATAATTGGTTGAGAGAGGTCAGTGGTGCAATCTACTTTTAGGTATTGGCACAGTTGCACACATGCCTTCAGGGACCAGCTTAAGGGGAGACTCATAGTCCTGGGGACAAACATGTTGGTAAGAGATTCAGTAGACTGTGAAAGTGCAATTCCTCCTTCCTACAAAGATCTTCCTCTATATTAAGTCAAATAGGGTGATATGCTTCTGTAGTCAGAGCTATTGTGGGATCGCCTGAGCTGAGCCACTTTTCTCCATAGGAAGCCAGATAATAGAGGAAGAAGTTCTGAAGGTGACTCTCTCCTACCTCTTTTGGTTGCAAAAGTTTAGGGTAGGCACTTAGGATCGCACCCCCTTCCACAAAAATTGATTCAGGTTTCATTGCAATTGCAGGAACCATGACTTGGGGAGATAAAGGCCAGGCATGCTCAGAGGGTAAAGAAGCCGTGGTAAAATTTTAATTTTAATGATGCTTACTGACCCCACAAAGACAGTGGAAGAGTAGTCCATTGCTGGAGATCCTGTTTAATAAACTGAAGGAGCAGGGCCAGGTTTGCCCTTCCCAGCAAGAAGGGGGAGAACGGTATTCAGATTCTCAGGTAAAAAAGTTCTTTGGAAACCCATTCAAGGCCCAGATTCTGGATTTCCTGCTTAGTGATCAACAAGCTTAAAGGTAAAACTTTGGATTTCTCCTCATTTAATTTATAAATTTATAACCAGCCAACATGGAGAATTTACAGATTTCAGCCAGGGCAGCTGAAATGGAAACTGTAGGCTGTTCTATGTGCAAGAGCAGATCGTCTACATACACAGATAATTTGCAACTTCCCCCACCCAACGAGATGCCGGCAATGGCTAGATTGTAATTCAAGAGACACACAAAGGAAGTTCCAAATATAAATTAAAAAGGTAGAGGGAGAGGGGGCAACCCTGCCTGGTACCTCTGGATAAGCAGAAAGATGTCGAGGATAGCCCATTGCATCGTATCTGGGCTGATGGTGCATCATACAAAAGTTGTATCCACCTGCGAAAATTTGGAGGGAGACCAGAACTCCACAGGCCACGATAGCCGGTCAAAGGCTTTCTCTGTGTCCAGGGAGACCAGAGCCACTGGGGTTCTACCCTTCCCAGATGCAAAGATTGGGTAGATCAGCTTCCACAGGTGGTCGCTCAAGAGACGATTTGCCATAAAGCTGACCTGAGACAGGGAGACCAGAGACTGCTAGACTGAGCCAAGCCGAGCTGCCAGAATTTTGGTCGACAATTTCATGTCTGAATTTAACAAGATATCAGGTGATAGCTGGAGGGGAGAAGCTCGTTCTTCCCCTCCTTGTATATCAAGGAAATCCAATCTCTGTTACAAGAGGGGTCAGACAACCCATCTGTGAGGAAGGAATTGAATAGTCTAGTAAGCAATAGGGAGAGCTCAGTTTTGAAAGATGTATAAAATTTGTTGCATAGGTCATCAGGTCCCAGGGACTTATTTAATGGGAGCTGGCCAATTGCGTCAGACACCTCCTGTAACCAAATCGGACTGTCCAGAAAGGTCTGCTTCTCCTGCCTAAGGTGAGGGAGTGGGATATCTGCTAGGTAGGCCAAAATCAATGAGAGAAACATCAGAGAGGGAGGTTCATCCTGATAGAGATTATCATAAAAGTCCCAGAAAGCCTCCATGATGTCCCTAGGGTCAGTTAAGGGGGCACCATGGGGGTCTGGTGCAATCTGGGAATAGCCCTCTGGGCCTCTAAGTGATTAAGATGCCATGCAAGCAGTCGCCCTGCTCTCTCTCCTGACTCAAGCTACCAAGATTTAGTCCAGAGGAGAGCCATATCCACTTTCTCTGCCATAAGTTCATAATGTTGTGACTGGAAGGAGCTTAACCTCTGGTGGCAGTTTGGGGAAGCCAAGGTGGATAGTTAACTCTCACATGAGTGAGCCTCTCAGAGAAACCTGTCTTCCTCCTAGGCATGCTGCTTTTTCCTAATAGTGACCAGGTGGAAACACTGCCCTCGGACACCATATTTCAGGGCTCCCCAGAGAAGATCTAAGCGATTGATGGACCTCTCATTGTGTTCCAGAAAGTTGGACAGGTAGTCATGCGATTTCTGGTTAGAGCCCTGGTCATGCAATCGTTAAGTATTAAGCCTTCATATGCTGTCACGTTCCTTCGAGATGTTCAGGAAGAGGATAAGTGTGACTGGAGCATGATCAGACAGGACTAGGGACAGGATATCACAAGCCACCAGGCCTAGCAAGGATAGTTTACTCAAGAGAAAGAAATCAATATGGGAAGACGATGCATGAATCAGGAAATTAAAGGTATATTGGTGTGTTGTAGGATTAAGAAGACGCCAGAGGTCTATCAATCCGTGGCTGTCCATGAGGTCCTACAGCCCCCACTGACTGGGAGAGAGGCCTTTCTTAGATGAACCAGACCTATCATGGTCTGACTGGAAAACCAGATTCCAGTTACCACCCAGCAGTGTTAGAAGAGCTGGCAGAGAGAAAGCTGGTGACCCAAGGAGGTGAAAAAACTAGGAGTGTCCGTATTCAAGCCATAAACCAAGCCTAAAATCAACTCTGTAACCCACAGGCGAGTGTGTAGAAAAAGGAAACGGCCCTCTGGAGCCCAAATTTTCAGTATTAGGTGGAAGGAAAGTCCCCTAGCTATTAAAATTGCAATCCTCCCATGTCTCGTACTGGAGCCTGCCCCAAATGACCAACTCACCCAGCTCCTATGAAAAAGAGGTGCATCACCTCTACGCATATGTGACTTCTGCAGGAAGGCTATATTGGCCTGGGATTTTTGCAAATGTTGCAAAATCTTGTACTGTTTCTGGTTGTTTTGTGCCCCTCTAAAGTTTCATGAAATAATACAGTAGATAACTTTACTCATCAGACATGTGTTTAAGTATACTAAGGTCCCCCAACCTAGATAGTGGTGGTGGTGCTTTGGGAGGGTTTTACTATAGAGCTGCGACAGCGCTCACACTGACATCCCCCACAGCAATGGACCCAATGCTGAATCTCGGCATTGTGCCATCAGGGATGATGGTGTGTGTCTATCAGAGGGCTGTGCCCCCGAACCCCCCACACCCCCGGTCTCTAAATATTTAACTCTGAGTCGGAGTTGGACCAGGGGAGCAACACCGTGAAATGCACTGCTGGTGTCTTCCTTGCACCAGCACAGTGACTCACCACAGACAGGCGATTTCTGTTGTTGTACTGTTCGAGGTGCTTGTGTCAATCTTGTTTCAGCACACCCTCTGGGTGGAACCCACCCCTCTCCCCACAACATACCATCAGCTAAGTAAGCAGAACCCCTCCAAACATTCACAAATACAACCAGAAAAGCACTATTTTAACCCCAAAAACAAGTCTAACCCCCAGTCCTAAAGACCGTACACCATCAGTCCACCTGCCTGTGATGCCAAAAAAACTGCCCTCACAGTCCCCCCACTCCAAGTAGAATAAATGAGAAATAGAGCACCCACCTCCCTACCATTAGCCCCTCCCAGTGTGTGACCAATCCAAGAAACAAACAACCCCCCCAACCCAATGGACTCCAAAAGTAAATCATGCAATGAGCTATAGCAGCCCCTAAAGTACCACTAAAGATAAACAATGACACATTCATCATTAACATTAGAAAAGTAAATTAGAAACACTATATCACAAAACCAGGGTGACATTAACAACATGGACCCTCCAGGAAGGACCCCCAAAAATAGGAAGGGCCATTGAAACATAAGGCCCCCAGGTCCCACTAGGTGAATGGGTGCCAATAATTGTCCACCTTAGAAGACAAGCAGTAGCCTTCTGAAGGATCAGGAAGTAAATAACAAAAACATACGGTGGCCCCTCCAAGACAGTAAGGCCAGATGCAAGCATACAGTATCAGAAATAAAGTAATAAGATCTATATCACAGTCACACTTGGCAGTATGCTCCTTGCAACCCAGGAGGCTCTAGTATACTGCCACTCAATTCACCAGTCTTAGGCCGCTGGTTCCTGTAAATTCCAAGGAAAGTCCAAACCGGTGCAGCATAAGGTAGACCACATGCGACAGCAAAAATAGGAAATAGGGTCAAAACACAAAAGTTATCAAACAAAGCTAAGGTATTGTTGGCAGACTGTTGAAGGAGGAACTCAGGCCATTCCAGGAGTCAATCAACCAACACAAGAGGTCAAGTCTGAGAAAGAGGGGGAAATGTTTGGGCTATCAGCTGGTCCAACAAATCTGCCCCACTAAATTCAAGTCTTGAATGAAAGAATAAAGTGACCCAGACTAAACCCCTCTTAAAAGTGTCCAGAGCAGTGGATTAAGTCAAGTTAAATCAAAGTCCCTCCATACAGAAGCCCACATAATGACAGGGACATAGACCCCCCCCCTGTGGAAAATACAGCTGGTCAAGCATGGGGAACCAGAAGCAAACATCAAAATAACTAAAGACTTAACTCATAAAGCAGACGTGTGCAATTAGAAAATACCTCAGTTCCAAAAGGCCAAGGAATCAGTCAGGTTTAAATAGTTCAGGAAACAGGACATGAAGCTCTGAGGTGGCTTTCTCAGGAGACTCAAAGCTTAAGCAGGATCCTTCATGCTGGACTTGCAGTAGTGCCAGGTAGTGCACATGGAATCGAATACCAGCAGCTATTAATTTACACTCACTTGGGTGGAGCTCCCTGCACTTCTGATGAATGGACAAGGGAAGGTCCTGTGCAATCCTCAACTGATGCCCTTCCCAGAGGATATCTTTGAGATCTCTGGTCTTCGACAGGATATACTGCCTGTCCAAGTAGTTAAAACATTTGAAGATCAGGGGTCTCAGTGGGGTTGCTGCAGGAGGAATCGGGCACAGAGAGCAGTGCGCCCGCTTGATCACATAAGCTGGTCCATTGGGAGAGGGCCCGGTGATTTTCTCATACAGTTTTTGGATAAAAAGAAGAATGTTAGGGCACTCTTCTTTTTCAGGTAGCCCTAACACCTCATGATTGTTCCACCTGCTCCTGGCTTCTAAATCCTTGAGGTGGTCCTCCAGCTTTTATATTTTTGATGAAGTGCACACATCTCTGGATCCACTTTCCACTCCCAGAGAGGAGGTATGCACCTTGGTGTCCCCCACTCACCGATTCAATAAATCCACTGATGAATGGAGCTGCTGGATCCAAATGGTGATGGTAAGGAGTGCCTCCTTAAGCAGTCCTAATTCTTCAAGGAAATGTTCCTCTGTTAGGGCTCTCTGTGCAGCTGGGCACTTTGATGCAGGAGTGCTCTGCTGCTTAGGTTTTTTTGTGGACTTATCCGGCGTGGTAGGTGGAGTGTGCCCTGGACAAGGAATCTTTCATTTCTGAGTCCATAGCAGCCAAATGGAAGCAACCTGAGGGTTCTCTCGAAGATACAAAGTGTCTCCAAGTAATTCTAGTGTAAAAGAATTAGATGGGGAGGCTCTAAAATATAAAAATAAGGAGCTAGGAGGCAGGAGAGAATATCAGTCCATCTTCTCAGGCAGCCAGCACATGACCTCAATCATTTTTAAATTATTTAAGAAAAAACATTCTGTTAGTGAGCATGCACAGTTAAACAAAATAAATATTCTAAAGATAAGTAAATTTCTGCGACATGAAGTCATGTTGTCTTATTACGAGATTGCTGTCATTTGTCAGCTAGCAGGGCTGGCTCCCTGATGATGAATGCATCCCTATTGTTTGCACTCAACAGGGATGGGGCTACATGTCAGTGTGTTACCCCACCCCACTGAGCATGCTGTGCATGTCTGTATGTGGCCTTGTCCACCAGTAGCCACATATGTGGCTTTGTTTAAATGAACAGGACATGGGGGTGCCTAATCCCTGGTGCCAGATTAATCATGTAGTTCAGCACTGGGGTGCCCATCCTAGAACCAGTTTGTTTCCCCTCTCCCCTCTGTACTGCCCCCCATGCCCATAATTCATACTTGTCAACACTGGGGGCAGCTCAAGCCCCACCATCACCATAATTTCATGCTGACACAATCCTTAGTGTTGGAGGTACTTTCTCTGTCCCCTTCCTTACATTCCTCTATAACATTGCACTTTATACTGTATGACATCGGGGTGCCAAATTCCCAATGTCAAACTGGACAAACTCCCTCCTCCCAACCCAGCAGTGCAGGACACTGGGGTGCTCACCTCCAGTAACCTCAAGTGTCATGCTGACTCTTGGGTACCCAATCCCCAGTTTTGGACCCTGTAGAAAGAAAAAAAAACATCCCACATCTTTTTTAAAACCCTAAAATAAAAGAAAACAGTCTCTTATCATTTGCCTCTCTCCCCAACCGTCTATCCTGACCCTCCCACACAGAACTCAACACTCCAAACACACCACTTAACCTATACTTACGGAGCCATGGTCCAATTTATTTATTTATTTATTTGCTTTTGTTAACCAGGTAAGCACACTAGACAGCCAATTGCCTATTTTCAGGTGCAACCCGGTATTTTCAGGTGCGACCCAGATTTTTAGGTGCAACCCGGATTTTCAGGTGCAACCCGGATTTTTAATGCTATAATACTGTCTGGACTGGAGACATGTCTTCACTTTTCAATGCCAAACGAGGAACTGAAGAAAACAGGTAAGTGCCATAAAATGTATTTCAATTGTGTTTTGAACTTATCTTCATAATTTGGTCATTTTTTTATTAGTTTTTTCATCAGATTTTCAACACAGCCTTTTTTGGGACCCCACCTAATGAACACTGATGGTGAAATTATGTTAATCGGGCCCTGAAGGTAATTTCATGGGCACTGCATGAAATCATTGCTTGGGCTCGATTACCATAATTTCATTGCCAGTGTTCATGAACTGGGGTCCCAAACAGATAATGTTATAAATTTGGTGAAAAAATACTTAAAATGACCATGTTACGTGCATAGGTAGAAATGTTTCTATGCACACCCATAACTTTGGTCATTTTCAATATTTTGACCCAAAATTTTCAGCTTAGCTATTTTTTCACACCGCCTTATGAACATTACAGTTGTCATTTTTCACATGCTGGCCAAAATGTGTTTTCACACCTGTGGTGCAAAAAGATGTTTTGGCATGGATTTGAACATTTTCATCTACTGGGTTCATGAGGTGGGGTCATAAGAAGGTTATGCTGAAGCCAGACCAGTTATGCAGGGCACCACACCTTGCACCATGTTGGTGACCCGGGCTCAGAAGTTAACTTCGGAAGTCAGGGTTCGGCAGGGGAGAGGAGAGGATCGAGAGTCCGGAGGACAGCTCTCCTTTCCTGGGGAGGGTGGGTAAGTGACTTCCCAGCATTAGCAACTCCCAGCGGAGGCTGGGGCACAACAGCCAGGGGTCACATCAATGATGGGTTGAGCAAGGCAGTGGATGTCAGCAGGAAGAGCATGGGAGCAAGTTCAGCCCACACTGGATGTCACTGCATGTCCACGCTCCCAGGGGGACTTCACATTCACATTCATAAAACAAGGAAAACAACTCATTTGTTTGGAGGAAGACATTGCCTGCCCCCACCTCCAGCACTGCACCCTGCCCACCTGATCTCGACACCCTCCACCTCAGCCCAACAGGGGGCATTGGATAATGAGGTAAGAGCAGGGAATTGAAGGTGGCCCTGACCGGGGGGCAAAGACCGGGGGATCCCACCCTAGGGTGTGTCGCAGGTGGATCAGGGACTGAGGATCACAGATCGGGAGGGTCTAAGAGGGAGGGGTACAAGGCAGGTTTGACTGGTGGGGCCCCAGCCAGTGGTGATGGAAGGGAAAAAGAATGGGAAAAAAAAGAAGACTATGTTGAAAGTTTGGGGTAAAAATATAAAAGAAATAACAACATTATTGAGGTATGTTGTACTCTATGCAGACTATGCACACTCATAACTTGGATAATTTTCAGTATTTAAACCCCTCATTTTCAGTATAGCCATTTTGTTACACCACCTCATGAACGTCACAACTGTTGTTTTTCTTTTTTTAATACTCCCACCCTGTACATGGCCTATCCCTCATTCAGGCCTCTCAAGGACTGATTCCTGCACCAGTTGCTCCTGACCCCCACTGCCCCGCATCGCAGTCACCCCATGGTACCCCGATGTATCCCTTCATTGGGTGGGTCCCCTTCCTACATAGAGAATGAGCCTTACTGGCCTTTCCAATAGTCCTGAGTGCTGCTGAGATGGCTGATTCAGGTCTGAGAGCTCTGGTGGTGAGGATCCAGGAGGCCCTCACCTAATTGACCAGTTCACTATTTTCCACTTTTCTCCCACAGGAGCATGACGTGCAGGATGCAAGACAGACACCAGCATCTGTCACACTCCTTAGATAGCAGAACCAAGCACACTGCTGCATCCCCAGCCTCCACCAGGTGTCAGTAGGCACTGGTTCTCTATCCCACCCTCCCCCCGAGAGACGGCGAGCAGTCAGCAGATGCTCAAGCCCTCTGTCCCCGGCTGGCCCTCTGATGCCTGAGTCCATTCCTGAACCTGGGTCGCTGACAATGCAGCAGTGAATCTTTCCACTGCACCAGCAGGCCAGCAACTGTTGTTTTCCATATCTTGGCCAACATTCTTTAGACAAGGGGGAAGTGGTAACCTCCTGGAGGGAAGCAGTAGTGATACCTCTGTGCAAAAAGGGGAACAGGAAGTGCCCATCGAACTACAGACCAGTTAGTTTGACAAGCGCATTAAGTGGAATTTTAGAGGGTATAATCAAAGATTTTATTACCTCCTTTCCAAAAGAAAATGGGCTATAGGATGACACACAGCATGATTTTAGAAAGGGAAGATCCTGTCAAACAAATATGCTCAGTTTTTACAACAGGGCAAGCAAACGACTAGATGTGGAAGGTCTGGTGGATGTGGTCTTCTTGGATTTTAGTAAAGCCTTCAACAAACTCCCCCATCAGCAGCTCATTTAATGTCTTCAGGATATAGGGATTCGTGAAAACATAGTGTCATGGATTACCTTATGGCTTATGAATATAAAGCAAATGATTTGCATTGGGGGGCCTTGTCAGAATGGACTGAACTATCTAGTGGGGTATCACAGGGGTCATGTCTATTTAATTTATATGCTTCAACATTGACATACAACCATGAGAGAGTATGGATGACAACGTTTGTGGATGACTGCCATTTGAGGGCTGAGTTGATAGATTAGGATGACCACTTGGTGATGCAACAGTCATTGGATCGCATTAATAAATGGTGTGGCACTTATCAGCTCCACTTAAATCCTGAAAAATGCACAGTCATGCATCTGGGTGACAGAAACTCTAACAATAAATATCACTTAGGTAACATCAGCCTTAAAACAGTAACAGAGGAAAAGGATCTTGGGATAACAATCTCTAATGACCTTCAATTTTGGGCTCATAGCACAAATATTAGCAGAAAAGCAAACGGGGTACTAAATTGTATTCTAAAACACATCTCTAGTAGCTATAGCATGGTCCTGGTCCCCCTATATGGGTCTGTGGTGAGACCCTTGCTGGAGTACCGAGCCCAGGTCTGGTAATCACACCAGAGAGGGGCTATCTCCAAACTGGAAAAAGTACAAAAGAGGGCCACACCCTCAATAAAAGGGATGGAAACAAAAAACTATACCACTAGATTGAAGGAACTTAACATGTTCACACTGGAATACAGCATGCTGAGAGGGGCCATGTGCTTGCTCTTTGAAGCACTCACAGATCACGAGTTGTACGAGAAGCTGGAATTGAAATTGAGGGAAAAGTGTCATAATACTAGGGCACATCCACTTTAGTTAAAAGGGGAAAATTGCAGAACATGGCACAGGAAGATGTGGTTCACTCAGAGGATAATTCCAATATGGAATGCATTACCAGAGGAGGTAGTGGGAAGTTCATCCTTGGAAGTTTTTAAACTTTTCCTTGATGAGCAATATCTATTACATCAGCTTTAGAAACAGATGGTGAGCACTATGAACTTAAGTCCCCTCAGCTGTGTATACACCTATGTTACCTTTGTGATTTTGCACTGCTGGAGTGAAATTAATTTTTTTCCAGTATGATATTAAATGACAACTGCCATGTGCAGAAAGAGGGTCATAAAAAGACACTGTTGAAAATTTTGGGTCAGAATGTCACAGCAACAACAACAAACAATTGTGAACTAATGTTGTTTGCAGTGATGTCCTTTGGCCTAGTGAGAACCACGTTGCCTTCGTGTTCCCATGGCCTGAGCTCAGTGTGAGCTCAGTGAGCCAGTTTAATGGGCCAAGGCTAGTGAAGAAGATGCTGCAATGTACAGTACCAGTACTAGTCCAAGCCTAGGGAGGGATGGAGCACTATTTTGACATACACACACGATACCTTGTGGTGGACCAGGGAGCCCTCCCTCACAAGGTATTGACATGCATGTCAATGCCTCAAGGCCCCATGCACTGGGTCAGTGCTGTCTTCAGTACTGTTTTTGTTTCATTCTGTACAGGTTCTGAAGGGATCTACCTTAGGAGGTATGATTTCACTGTCTGAAAATGAAGAATAATTAATTGCAAAAAAACTATGTTAATGCAGATATTAGGGTTGAAGAATATAAAATGCACAAAGTAAGGAAATGGAAAAACATTAGGATGCTGGATCTCTGGTGTACTGGTGAATCACTGGTGGGGTCATCCTAGCGGTTGTTAACCTCAATGCCCACCACCTTCCCTGGCCTCATTCAATTCAATTCATTCAATCAATCTTTATTTTACCAGGCTAAGCATCTTTAAGAAAAAAATTTATTTCCAAGATGGACCTGGGCAGAAGTGCAATGTTAACAACAGTGAAACCACAGGATAAAATGAGGTAGGCAGCATAATACAACATAACTTTTGTCATAGTTAACAAGGCAGTTCATAGGGTGATAGATTACAATCAGATAAGCATATTATACACATAGACCAAGGGTCATACAGGAGGATGTTGAAACATGAGGAAAAGAAATGAGACGGAGCCAGGAAAATGATAACAGAAATGAAGATGGAAGGTAACAAAAAGGGAAACAGAAATGTAGCATTGGAGACAATTTCTTAAGTCAGACAGTTACAAGATACTGTGACAGCCTGGGCAAACAAGGTTTTGAAGGTGGCCAGTTTTAGTGGAATGGCTATTTTAAGGGTTTTCTGCAATTTGTTTCACAGAGAGGGGAGAAAATGGCTTATGGCTGATTTGCCAAAACTATTTCTGACTTTGGGAATAACTAGAGATATGTAAGAAAGGCTTCTTAGTGCATAGCTTCCAGGAGAACAAATAGGGAGGCAGTCAGAGATATATTGGGGTAGTTTCTTTATAATGGTTTGGTATGTCCAATTTGCTGCATTTCTGTGATGTCTATAGCTGAGGGAAGTCCAACCAACTAGTGCATATAAGGAGCAATGATAGGTAGAGTAGGGTGCTCCTGTGATGAATCTTAGAGCTCGGTGGTATAGGATGTCAAGCTTTTTTAAGGCTGTACTAGTACCTTGTCCATAGAGAATATCCACATAGTTCAGTAAGGGGAGAAGGTTAACTGAACAAGTCTAGTTTTTGCTTCCATTGTTAGTAAGTGCTTTATACTGAAAAATATACAGAGTCTGTTTCAGCTTTTTCGTTAGTTCTTCTATATGGTCAGAGAAAGACTTTTTATGGTCAATCCACACACCCAAGTATTTAAATTTGGCCACGAATTCAAGAGGTTCATCAAGCAGGGTGGTGATCTGGGGTAATGCACTCAGTGATGTTGTGTGGGGTGTCTTGCAATTGGGTGAAAAAAAGCATTGCCTTTGTATTTTTAGCATTTAGAAGTAGCTTTAGTTGCAATGGTTTTTCTGAAGATGATTGAACTCCAGTTGAAGGTCAGAGCAGGTTTTTTCAATGTAAGGCCTGGAAATGTATAAGACAATATCATCAGCGATTAGGTGAATATTGATTAATTTATTCCAGTGTGGATATTATTAATATAAATTGCAAAGAGAAGAGGGCCCAGAATTGAGCCCAGAGGTACACCTCTCTGTAAGGTTTTCAGCAGGAAGAAGTCTCCTTCTGCTTTGACCTGCTGAGAGCGGCCAATAAGGTAGCAATTAAACCATTTAAGGGACATGGCATCTAATCCAGTATTACGAAGGATGTCTAGGAGTAGGGCATGGTTCACCATGTCAAATGCCTTGCTTAAGTCCAAAAACAAGGCACACATGTAGAGATTATTATCCAAAGCATTGAACTAGTCATTAGAGACTTTGACAAGCATGGAGACCATGTTGTGGTGTGGTCTGAAGCCTGACTACTGGTGTGAACAGGTTATAAGAATCGAGGTGGTCCCTGATCTGTTGGTTAACTAATTTTTCTAGCAGTTTAGAAAGGGTGGGAAACAGGGAAATAGGCCTATAAGGTCAGAGGTGATGTCTTTTCTTCATGCAGGGCCAATAGGGCCCTGTGTGAAGAAAGCTACAATGGTTTCTGTTGGCAACATGTGGTGAACCATACTTCTCTACCATTGATGACTGGATCACTATGAGGCACTGACTTGCAGCTGTAACTTGTGCTTCAGACAGGAGGCTACAGGTTGGGGGCGGGGTGGGCATTAGTGTTGACAACCCCAAGGAAGACCCCCAAAACTGATTCACCAGTACTCTAGAGACCAAAAACCCAATTTTTTTTTAATTTCCCTACTTTGTGTGCTTTGCATTCTTCAACCCTAATGTCTGCATTAATGTAGTTTTTTGCAACTAATATTTCATACAAGCATGGTAGTGCCTGCATATTAGGATTGAGTAAGCAATTTAATGTTAAACTTCAATTTTTGAACCTTAGTATCTTTGACCCTGTTAAACTAATTTACTTGAAATTTGGAATTCTCAAAGATGGTACCGGGATCTCTTGTGCCAGAATATTTCATTGCAATTGGTTTACCAGGGGCACAGTTACAAAGGGAAAAAAACAACAAATTACATCAATTAAGAGCATTGTTTTGCTTGCCCATAACTACAAATCTAGGAGGACTTGAAACTTGAAACTTGCAGGTTTGATAGAGTGTTTAGTTTTGTTGTTTTTATCTCCCAGACTTGAGTAGTTTTTAAAATAATGAAGAAAAACAGTTCTGTTTCTGAGCTTGTGCAGTTTTTAAAAATCAGTATTCAAAGGATAACGAATTTTCATGACCACATGAAATCATGTGGTCATATTAAGAATATGCCTTTATTGCCAGGTGGCGGATGGGTGTCCAGTCTGTGTATGCTGTTGTGCAGTTTTCATACATCAAGGATGGGGCTACAAGTCACTGTGAAGCCCCGTCTCTGATGAATGTGCTGTGCTTGGGAGTTTGTTGTTGTTTAGTGGAGTGTTGCCATTAGTCGCTTAAGGAGCCTTGTAGATTTGAACTGGACACCAGAGTGCCCAATTCCTAATAGCAAAAATCATCCTGGCTCAAAATGGTCAAAAGGAAAATGAATGTCCACTCCTTGGACACTATAAATACAGGCATTTATTTGATATAAGATGCACAGTGAAAAGACAAAGCTTTTCTGGGCACAAAAATGGTAGCACCACCCACCACCACCAACAAACATTTTGTGTCTCACTTGACACTTTTTCAAGACATCAGCAGCATGACAATGCACTCATTTTATGACCCCTGTATGGTAATCAAACAATTAGGAAATCAGTCATGTAATTATAAGTACCTATCCCTACCTAGCTGTACAATCTAGCTATACATAAATACACTTTATAAGTTTCTATTATACATAAAACAATTGATCCATAAATATCTATATATCTAAATAACACTCAGACTCTAAGAACTATGCATCTCATCACATGATTTGATAAATACTAGCAGCTCCTAAATAAATAAGCTGTAGTCAGAGCCGACACTGCTGTGAGTGGCTCTCACCTGCACAAGTACCGTTGTGGTGGGACCTGTGATTGAATATTGAAGCAGTGGGGTTTCAGAGCAGATGGCACAGCTATCAGTGTGGTGACCATGTGCCATTCACAAGATGGGAGCGATGACAAAACTACACATGCACGGTAGTCATGCATGTGCAGTTATCCTGGAAGTGCTCTCGGGAAGTAGTGCGTCTGCAGGAGGGGGGCGATCAAGCTGCAGAGGGGAGCTCCATTGGCAGAGGACAGCACTAATGGACTGAGTGCTGTGAAGAAGATGCAGCATCACTGTAGGAGAACACAGGGTCACATTCAGGAGGCAGACCCTTTTTCTTCTATAGTGATAGCATAATGTCTGTGGAGCTTCTCCCACACAGCCATAAAAATATTACCACTAAAAGGTTTAAGTATAACTATATTAGACACATTATGCATGATTTAACAAGGAAGTTTCAAGTCAAACCTCGAATCAGTACTAGCAACTCATTACACAGAAAAAATTATTATTCTTCTTCATTTAGTCTAACAATGCTTTTTACAAAAAAGGTGCAAGCTGGAATTGATCAAGGTCAGGAAATACACCAGCCCTCAGTTTGTGCTGCCAAAAAGTTTCTTGACAAAGTAGCTTGTTGTCCTAGTCTTCCCATCTAGGGCCAATAGTTACATGTTTTAGCCCTTTAAATCTGAAGAAATGTCCAGGATCAACTTGTTTAACTTGTTGTGCTAGGGTATTTTCCATCCTGCTTGTCCTAATGCAACCTAGGTGTTCTAAAATTCTTGGTTTAAATTCTCTACCACCTGGAAAGATGCATGTCTGTACAAGTGGGACTGCCTGCATCCATCCAGTGAAGGAACAACAGTCCTCAGTGAATGGTTTGAATGCTTCCTTAGAGAACATTTAAACTAGCCAGGGGGGCTATAAGAAGCATGGATACTCAAGCAGCCCACTTCCACAGGAAACTACAGATAGTGTAGAGGATAAGGAAAACAGGTATCTGGCAGAGACAACTAATATGTTGGTAAGAGACATGGAAAGAATAGTGAATCAGAACACAAATAACACCAAAGCTGAAAACAAGAGACAGGGAGTCAAACACATGAGAATGGGGAGGGGGGCAGCATTATATGTAGGGTCATGCACACAAATGCCGGCAGTCTGGGTCACAAAGTCCCAGAATTAGTAGCTGTAATGATAGAGGATGATTTGGGCAAAGTGGCCATTACTGAAACATGCTTCACTGGCAACCACAGCTGGGAGAAAAATGCACCTGGGTATGTTCTGTTCAGAAGGGATAGAAGAGGCAAGAAGGTGGCCCTGTATGTAAAGGAGGGCTTCAAAACAACTGCAATACAGGGGAATCAAGAGGAAGTAGATGAACTATGGGTCACCCTAGAGACAGGAACGGGAACAGCCATTCAGGTAGGAGTGGTCTACAGACCCCGAGGTCAAGGGGAGGAAATTGACAAAATAATACTGGATAACATACACAGTATGACAGCAAAAGTTGAGGTTCTGCTTATGGGAGACTTTAACATGCCAGATGTGGACTGGTCCATCCCAGCAGGGGCCTCAGCCAGGACCCAAGACATTGTGAACTCACTACAGGGGGAAAGCCTCAGACAACTAGTGAGGGAACCCACCAGAGACAGGGCAATTCTGGATCTGGTGTTGACCAGTGGAGACAGAATTGCAGATCTCCAAGTGGAGGGACACCTGGGGTCCAGTGACCACCACATAGTATGGGTTAAATTCAACACAGGAACACAGTCTAGCCATACAAAGGCAAAGATCTTAGACTTCAGAAATGTGGACTTCTGCACGATGGGACAAAGTGTTGAAGAAACCTTGGATCATAGAAAGACTGGAAAGGTGGTTGAGGAGAAATGGGCATATTTTAAAAAGACAATAATAGGGGTCACAGAGCAATGTGTTAAGGTGAGAAGCAAAGGGAAGAGAAGGAGGAAACCACTTTGGTTCTCCAAGGCTGTAGCAGAAAAGGTAAGAGCCAAATGAGTGGCCTTCAGAAAATATAAGATGCAAAGTGAGTAAGAAAGGGAGGAGTACCAGAATTGTCTATGAGAGACAAGAAAAGCTATAAGGAGTGTAAATGTGCAAAGTGGGGAAAGATTTGCTCAGCCAGTTAGGAAAGGAGATAAGACATTCTACAGGTACATTAGTGAGGGAAGAAAGTACAGGGTAGGGGATCACTAAACTCAGAGGGGACAAGGGAGAGATCATAGAGTGAATTCAAGACAAGGCATCACTTCTAAACAAATATTTCTGCTCAGTGTTCACAGTGGAAGGGGAGTGGCAGAGACCATGGTTAGACAACATAGGCATAGAGGGGTGAGAGTTGGAGACCAGTCCCTTTACAGAGGAGAGGGTACTAAAAGAGCTTGGAAGTCTAAAAGTGGACAAAGCCATAGGTCCAGATGGTATACAACCCAGGATCCTAAAAGAACTAAAGAGGGAACTGGTAGCCCCACTGGCAGACCTGTTCATTGAATCCTGGTGTATTCCCTGAGGAAGGGCACATGTAGTCCTTCTTCACAAGAGTGGCAGCAAAAAAGAGGCAGGCAACTATAGGCCAGTAAGTCTCACATCTGTGGTGGATAAGATCATGGAGACACTCCTTAAAGAACATATTGTGGAACACCTGGAATCCATAGGGGTGCAGAATCTGCAGAAACACGGATTCACAGCTGGGAGGTCCTGTCAAAACAAATCTAATTGACTTCTTTAAATGGGTGACAAAGATAGTGGATCTGGGGAAGCAGTGGATGTCACCTACCTGGATTTCAGCAACGCTTTCGATATCATTTCACACAGAAGGTTGGTAAACAAGCTGGGTAGCCTGGGTTGGGCCACAAGGTGGTGAACTGGGTTGGTAACTGGCAGAGGGACAGAAAGCAGAGTGTAATAGTAAATGGAACCCAGTCAGAGGAAATGGAGGTGACAGTGGACTACCTCAGGGGTCAGTTCTGGGGCAAGTCTTCTTCAATGTCTTCATCAGTGCCATTGCAGAAGGGCTGGAGGGGAAGGTTTGCCTGTTTGTAGATGACACCAAGATCTGCAACACAGTTGACACACCAGAGGGAGATGGAAGAATGAGAAGTGACCTAGAGAAGTTGGAAAGATGGTCTGCGGTATGGTAGCTGAGATTTAATGCAAAGAAATGCAAGATCATGCATGTGGTGAGTAAAAACCCAAGGGAGAGTTACAGGTTGAGGGGGAGCTGCTGAAGTCACCAAGGAGGAGAGAGATCTGAGAGTCATCATAACAGATTACCTAAAACCACCAAGCAGGCAACAAAGGCAGTGGGGAATACCAGTGGAATGTTGGGTTGTATGGGAAGGGGTATCACAAGCTGAAGGAAAGAGGTACTTTTTCCACTTTACAAAACACTGGTGAGGCCACATCTGGAGTACAGCATACAGTTCTGGAGACCGCACCTTCATAAGGACATAGACAGGATGGAAAAGGTGCAGAGGAGGGCAACTAAAATGTGCAGGGATTACAGAATAAGACATACGAGGAGAGGTTAAAATACCTCACTATGTATACACTGGAACAGAGGAGGGAATGGGGGGAACATGATTGAAACATTCAAGTACCTCAGGGGCATATATAAGGTCAGAGAGAAAAACATCTTCCAGTCAAAAAGGAGTACTAGAACAAGGGGTCACAGCATAAGATTGCAAGGGGGCCATATAAGGGGAAATGGGAGCAAGTTCTTTTTCACTGAAAGAGTGGAAGATGCATGGAATGGCCTGCCACAGAAGGTGGTGGGAGCAGACACTGTGGCGGGATTCAGACATGCATGGGATAGGAATAAGGAGGCCATAGGGATGAGAAGGAATATCATAAGTAGGTGACCGAATAGTGGCACCAGCCACCATTACAGGTAAGAAAAATGAGCAGACTGAATGGGCCTGGCAGTCCTTTTCTGACACAATTTCTATGTTTCTGTGTTTACTCGCATAGTACCAGTCACATGTACAGGTGGCAACATTAATAACTGATTATGTAGTGCAAGAGATAAATAATTTTTTCTTATAGTGTTCACCAGTATTTGGTGTAATAAAAGTTGGTCCCACCTATATGTGGCTGAATATTAAGTAATTACCACATTTGAAGTTCCCCAGGGGTGATCTGAGTCCTTTATTCTGTTCAGTACTTGAAGATTTATGTACAAGCAGTTCTGCCACATTGTTCCCCTAGGAGAGGTAAATTTTGGTCCTTGTTGTACCAATTCCTTCAGATTAGGTTCTATATCCAGTATGTGCCAATGTTTCTTCACAATTTCTTCAAGGTAGGGTACCTGTGTACTGAAAGTAGTGATTAGATTAGGAGTCATGCAACAGCTATGTTTTTTCTTTCTATTTACATTTGTATTTGCAAGCAGTTCTGTATATATATATATATATATATATATATAGAGAGAGAGAGAGAGAGAGAGATAGACATATTCATGGCAAAAAAACTCTGTTTAATGCATCAGTTAGGGTTGTTCCACAGCAACAAAACGAGGAAATTCAGCGTTAGGGTTAAAAACCCTAACTCCGCATTCATCCCCCCAGCACCACACACACACATGCAAGTAGGGGGGAGGACCAAGACAACAGGACCAATCACAGACAACCAGCAGCAGGTGACAGAAATAAAAAACAACTGTCTAAATGTACTACAAGACATACCCACCCACCTGACCAGGTACTGCATGCTCAGTGGAGATCAACAGCAAAACTGAGGCCATGTACACCAAACATACACATCCCTGATTGTAGGTGCACACAAGGTACCACACTTAGGAGTTGCATGGCCTTACCTAGCGATGCCCCACACCCCACCACACCTGGTACTGCACCTCAGCTATAGAAGACAGCAAAACTAAGTACTTGTACAAGTATGATATTTGTGGTTGATTTCACATATACATAAGCTCCCACTGTTAGGCACTGGAGGACCTTCGCATGGCAATGCCCATCCACTGAGACCAGGTACTGCATAGTTACTGGAGAACCCCAATTAAAATAAATCCATGAATATCAACACTCTTACTCCATGATTGCAGCCTTGCAAAGGTTAGTACAAAATGGGTTGCCATTAAGGGCAGCCCCCATTGTTCCATGACAGCTGACCCTGGGAAGAGACTGGGATAGCAATAGGGGCAGGAGGGGGGAGGGGAAGAGAGAATGAGGTCATAAAAGGGAAGGTCTTTCTCATGACATCACCGGAGCCTTGGAGGGGTGGGGGATAAGGACCAATGGAAAACAAAGGCAGGCAGGGAGGGGTGGAGCAATAGGGGTATAAGAGGGGCAACACAGAGGAGCTCTGCCACTTTCTGCTAGGGTTCTTTGGGTAAGTAATTTCAAGAAAAAGAACCTAGCACATCAGTTGGTGAGTTCCTCAAGAAAAGGTAAGGTAACACTATTGAATCTATCTTATAATAAACATAATTGTAATTTAAGAAGCCAAAGATATCAGTTATCTCTAACATACCCAAAAAATAATAAAAGGAGATCTTTTTTTACCCAGAGAATAATAACCTTGTGGAACTCATTACCTAATTCCTTGTTTGATAATAGAGATCACAAAATCTTTAAGCATAAACTCGATTCAATCCTGTTAAAATAAACATGGAAATTACCAGCTTGGCTGGAGACATATCAAAATGGGCCTCGGCTCTCTGTATGTCTATACCTCCTAGTATAACTCCTAGTATAAAAGGGGATATTCTTTGAAGTTTGTGCAGGCAGAAATTGTAAGCTTGGGATGCAGTAGGATGGTTGATTAAAATTAGCAGGTGGTTTAAAAAAAACAAAAAAAAACAAAAGGAGATGCAGTTGGGTATGGTCAGAGCACTAAATTGAGGCCAGGAGACCACAGTTTCAAGTTATGCCAGAGCCAGCTATTTGCTATGGGAACCTGGGTGAGTCAGCTGAATGGAGCAGTAATTGTTAGTCAATGTTTAGCATTAAAACGCATGGTGTTCATGCTTAGAAGGGCTGTAGCAAAATTTAATAGGCTTGTAGGTGGAAAGGTAGAGAGATATTTGAGTAAAATGCGTAGCAAGCTCCGGGGGTAGCGAGGATGGAGTTTCTCCTACAGCAAAAGTCAACAGATGCTGCCATTGCCAAGGGCTTCTCCCCTCACCAAAGGGATAATCATCCCGGTATGTGTCTGAGGTTTTTTCGAGCATCAGGCTAAGAATGCAGGGGAAAGGAAATTGATGGTGAGAAGGGAGAGCAGAGCCACAGGGAAAAACGAGGGCAACCGGAGAGCTGAAAGCACTGTCCGGTGCACAAAAAGGGGATAGTAGCATAGGTGGCAGTCGTGAGGGATGAAAAAAGGAGCGTGCAGTGAAAAGAGTGGTGGTATAGGCCTCAGGCTGAGAAGGGGTAATCCGGGGGAAGAGAGACAGGACTGGGACATGCAGGGAGGAGCCAAGGGGCGGGCTAGTGGAGCAGCTCAAAAACAAGAGGACCATGGCATTCACGGGGAGCCACGTGGTTTTTTGTGATGGATCCATTCGGAAAGGGAACTTGGAACAGGGAAGGAGGCTGGGGGGGCCAGTAGCATGGATAGGGGCAAACAGACAAAGAGTCAGCAGGAGTCAGGATGAAAAGCCAGCAGGGCCCCAATGAGCAGGGTTGGCTTAACCAGACAGGAGGTGACCAATGCGGCCTTAGGGCAAGGAGGCAGCATAGCAAGCCAATGGAGGAAAGGACCACGTGGAGAACGCCGGTGAGTTGCAGCATGGAGGAGAATGGGCCTTCAAAAAAAGGGGAAGTGACTAAGCGAGCACAGGACAAAGATGCGATGAGGGAGCACGGTGGAACAATGGGCCACGTGGAGGAGCGCCGGGCATTTCACGGCATTTTTTCTGGCCTAAAGGTTTCATAAAAAAGGAAACAGGTATCGTCGGGGGAAAATCACTAGGGGAGGAGCTATGACTAGTAATGTCTGATTAGGCAGTTTTTTCCACAGGATTAGCAGATCGTGGGAGATAGTCAATAGGGCCCACAAAGAAGGAAAGCAGGACAATATTAGGTAGACCTCCATGTTGACTGGGTTAGCATTGCGCATCGAAGGCGGTGCAGGCAATTTTTGCCAGGAGGAGGGGAGGTGAATCGGAAAGGGCTACAAGAGGCCCAAGGGCAATTGGATGGTGTTGGCAAGAGGGAACTGGGGCCTTGCAAAGCACATTATACTGTTAAGGAGCCCTTGGTCATCTTTCTGTTGGGGGCATTACAGGACTTTTGCAAGTTTTGTTTACTCTATCAAGGGCATTGTCTGGCCCTCAAAGGAGGGTTGCGAGAAGAATTGGGGCAATTAATAAAAAAAAAAAACATATATATATATATATACTGTATATACAGGAAAATTTCCTAATCATGAGGAGCAAGCTAGACTCCAGGCTTTAGTGTCAGTCACCTCATAGCATGAGGTACGAGGGCTAGCTGAGAGGCCAAATTGGCCACATTTTAGTTGCAGTCTTAAAAGGCAGAAGTTGAAATTCTTACTATATCAGCACTGTAATACATAAAACTGACAAGCAAAACTTTACCACTTTGCATTTTTTGTTACTGTTACCACGTGCATTGCCACAACTGTTTCTGTTTGCATTGTTGTTTACATCACCCTGCGCATTGCCTATTGCATGGAAATAATCAGTTGCCATCTTAGATGGCTTAATGCAAAAAAAAAAGAGGGAAAACGATATGAGGTGTTTTTCAGTGAATAATAAGGACAGCCATAATGGTGAAAGTCAAAAAAAAAAAGGGGAAGCAGTAGCGGTTTGTTCAAAAATAAAAGAAGGGGGCAGAGGAAATTGTCAGGATAAGGGATTCACAGGGAAAGACCCAGAGAGCTAACTAACAAAATATATTCTTTGTTGTGAGTAGGAAAAAAGACAGAATGAACACCCATGGAAGCAGTTCGATGAAAGCGGATGCTATGAAAATGATCATGGATCTCATGGACAGGGCCTACAAGGTCCTGGATACAGTGGAAGACATGGAAAAGGGGGATGTACCATTGCAGAAGGACAGGGTCAGAAAGAAGGGGCAGAGTGGAGCAGGAGGTAAAGGGAAGGGAGCTGGGGCACTGGTAGCAAAACACCCGAGATCAGCTTCGCCTGGGCGGCAACCAACAACCCATGCAATGCCCGACCCAACACCTGCACCCAGTCCGGAGGGCCGATGCCTGATTCAGAACCCAGCCCAAGGGAAGGGGTTAGGCCTCACCCGGGACTGGGACCCAACATTCCCGCACCTGAAGTTAGCCAGACGGAGGTGGACAGTGACTGGCAGGTCCCAAATAATGGACCGAAAGGGGGAGTGGAGCCAGGACCCAAGGCAATGAGTGAACCATCAAAAGAACCCCAGGGAGAAACAGCTACAGTGTTGATGCTAGAAAGTACCATGAAGGAGTATGTGGAGCAAATATTATTAGGTATGGGGGGAGGGTGTTAAGAAGTTGCAGAAGGTGCTGGGTGAATTAGAAGAGAAGGAAAAGGAGAAAAAACAAGGAGATGGGGGAAAGGAAATGACAGAGCATAAAAAGGGGGGGTGAAGGGGTAAGAATAGGGGACCATGTGCCGCTAGCAACAAAGGAAAAAATCTGGAAGGGAGAATTCGTTGATATCTTTGTTTTGGTAGATAAGAAAACAGTGGAGCTCTATGAAGAAAAGGAGAGTTTCAGTAAGAAAGAATTGGCAGCCACAGTAGTTCTGGTCAGAAAAGGAGAAGAGCAGAAGGGGCCCACATTTAAAGGGAAATCATGGGAGGCCTGGACCCTGGGTTTCACATATTATAGTGCAATAGCCCAAGAGGAAAAGCCAGAATTGGGCATTCCCTTATTAGCTTACTCCTTGATCATAAGAAATGCATATAAGATGATGGGAGGTACTAACTGGTTACAGTATGATGAGAAGTTCAGGACCCGAATGTTCAACTATGAAGAGGATTGCAGATGGGATTCTAGACATAATAACCTATGGTGGGAAACCATGACAGTTGCCAGGGGGGCGGAAAGCGAGTGGAAGAGGGGACAGCCACAGTATCAGAAGTGCTGTTGGGCATACAACAGAGCACACTGTTCCTTCCCAGGCTGCAGATTTCGGCATGCTTGTTCAAAATGTGGGGATCACACCAGCCTCAAAGATCAGATCTTATGGTGAAAGCTAACCCGGGGAGGAGTGAGAAGCATCTCCTTTTGGGGGGCTACAGAGGATCAGAGAGATAGCACAGGAGAGGGAGGGACATACCACGGGCGGGAGGAGGGTTTACCAAGGGAAGATAGGAAAGGTCACTCGGCAGCAAAACCCCAATCAGGGGCTGAAATAATGGAGCAATGGATGAAAGAATACCCAAATAAGGGGGTGGGGTGGCAGTTAGTAGAGGGTTTCCAAAAATGTTTTAGTTTACATTACCAGGGAAAGAGGTTTGGGACATGGGCAAAAAATTTAAACTCACTTAAAGGCAAGGAGGCACTTTTAAAGGCAAAAATTGATAATGAAAAGGAGGCAGAGAGAATAGACGGTCCGTTCAAAGACCCGCCTTTCCAGCACCTGTGAGTATCACCACTAGGCCTAGTCCCAAAGAAGTGGGCAGGGGAATATAGGGTAATTCACCACCTATCCTATCCAGAAAAAGAATCAGTCAATGATCACATTTCAAAGAAGGATAGCAGGGTGTCATATGGGACATTGGAGGATGCAGTGGAGATCATCAGGGCAAGGCGCACCCCATGGCTGGCAAACACAGACATCAAGCCCGCATTCTGGCTATTGCTGGTTCGCAGGGAAGATTGGGAATTGTTGGGTTTTCAGATCGAAGGGGAGTATTATTTTGATAAAGCCATGCTGATGGGGTGTTCAGTGGCATGCTCCACATTTGAAAAATTCAGCACATGGCTGCAATGGGTATTCAAAGCCAGGTATGGGCACGACACAGTAGTGCATTACCTGGATGATTTTCTGTTCATAGGGGAAGGTCATAAAGGGGTACGGAGGATTATGGAGGTTTTCAAAGAGATGCAGGGAACTCAGAGTCCGTTAGCTAGGAAAAACGGAAGGCCCTAGCAGGTGCTTAGAATTCCTGGGCATACAGGTGGATGCGGAGCGTGAGTCAATTCAACACTGCCATCTCAGAAATAAACAAGCTAAGGACATTGTTGGTAGAGGTGGAAGAGAAAGAGTGACCCTGATTAACAGCCAGCAATTAATGGGACAATTTGAATTTTATGTATAGCAATCTGGGCCAGGACGCCAAGATTTACATGACATCTGGCAAGGGCCATGGCGGGGTTCAAAGCCATATCACTGGGTCAGTATAGGGAGGGAGACCAAGGAAGACTTAAAAATATGGGAGCAATTCATAGAAAACCACAATGGGATAGCCATTTGGCAGGAAGAGTGGCTATATAACACAGATTTGAAACTTTACATGGATGCTTCAGGTGGGCGCCTACTTCCAAGGAAAGTGGATAGCAGAACCCTGGCCAAAAAGGTGGGTCAAAGAGGGTCTGACAAAGGACATCACTTTCATGGAGATTTTTCCAATATGGGCAGTGACAAAAATATGGACACCATGGCTGCAGAACCAACGGGTCACATTTTGATGTGACAACAGGGCAGTCGTTGATGTGCTAAATAACAGAGGGTCAAGGTCGGTCTTGGTACTCTGCATCCTACGGCAGTTAGTGCTACAAGGGTTGAGGCTCAACATGAGTTTCAGGGCTAGGCACATTGTAGGAGTAAGCAACTCCATTGCTGGTAGCCTCTCCCGATTACAGATGGTAAGATTTCGGGCACTGGCTCCAAACGCAGATACGACAGGAGAGAGAGGATCCCAGAGGAGCTATGGGAGATTGACTGGAGGGAGCAGTGAATCTCTTTCGAAGCGCATGGGCAGATAACACCCTAAAAGCTTACGGAAGCTCATTGAGGGCTTTCCAAGCTTTCAGATCTCACCACAACATGGAAGTAAGGAGGCGGGTCACAGGAAGAGCAAGTGGGGAAATTTGCAGAGGAACTGTGAGGAAGGGAACCCGCCCACAGTAAGAGTACATCTAGCCCCATAGGATGTGTCTGCCTGATGAAAGGTTGTGGGGAGCCATGCAATAGTATTCTAGTAAGAAGGATGATGATGGGGTGGCAAAGGATAAAAGGAAAAGAGAGAGATAAGAGATAACCAATCACGGAACACTTAGTTTAGTTTAGTTTATTAGTCTAGAATTAACACCTTTGAGCCAGGGCTCTTTACAAAGAGTTCCATGTCACAAGAACATTTAACAAAGCCAAACATACATTACAGGTAAAACCAGACAGGAAAGTTACATCATAAATTTGCTACTAACAGTCTAAGGCAGTAGCGTTTTAAGTTTCATAGAAAAAAGGTTATAACAGGTTCAAGCGGTAGACAATTTTGAGGTTAAGAAACTTCCCAGGGAGAGGGTGATCATTAGGCGCCAAAAGGAAGGCCAGAGAGGAGAAAGGTGGTGAGCGGGAGTGAGAGAGAGACAGGAAAAAAATTGGGGCATGAGTTTGGGTGGGAGACAGGAGTAGTAGAGGTACAGAGGTTTCAAAGTAGTCAGGAAGGGCTCCAGATGTGAGGGGGATGGACACTTGCTTGAGGGTGGTAGTCTTTATCTAATTACAGTCCTGGGTTGCTAGTGGTGGTGAGGTGGGCATAGAGCATGGATTTGGCTTCAAGCGAGGTTGAGGATGAGTAGGTGGACTCGTGCATTGAACCATGCCGGGGCCCCTGTATCGCGAAGATCTTTGTCCCTGTGCAGTCAGCATCTCGGAACAGAAGGATTGGCATTCAGATCTGGTGGAAGCCGTCAGACCAGATTCAGTCGGAGTAGATTTGAATACATAATGGAGTCAGTCCCAGATAGATTTTTTGCCATTGTGCAGTGAGATAAATAAAGGCGATTTGATAGGTTCAACCAGTCCGAGTTCTTAGTACAGATCACACATGTGAGTCAGTCTTTGAGCCTGAGGGCAGCGAGGCCTGATTAGACCCAGATTGAATGACATCGCCTTAGAGCAGTGGAAGGTAGCTGAGCCATAAATAATAAGGCCATAGTCAGTTGAGATTATGGAACTCTGTAACAGCTATTCTCAATGCAAAAGCAGTTTAGAAATTGGCGGTTACAGAATAGTATTCCACAGCGTGGTTCACTGTTTTAGCAGTGTTATCAATGTGAGTTTACCAAAAGGTGAGCCCTTGGTCAAAAGTGATGCCAAGGTATTTGAAAGTATTACTTGGTCCAGTGTAATTCCAGGAAGTTTGTATGGTGAGTGGAGTATGCCTATTTTAGTTTTGGTGATTAGAGAAGCATGGCTTTTGTTTTATTGTGGTTTACAACAAGTTTACTATCAAGGAACCACCTTTCAACACTAGAAAGCAAGTTGCAGGCTTTACCGTAGGAGTTGGATCCTTGTGGGAAGAAGATTCACAGCATCATCAGCGTATAAGATTATTTCTCTCTAGCAGATATCTGGGAGGAGTTAAGGAACAGGCTAAAGAGGAGCGGTCAAGAATTGATCCCTGTGGTACACCAGAGAACTGGTTTGAAGTCGGAGTTCATTAGAGATTTGCTGTGACCGATTGGACCAGGTAGCTTTTACCAAGCTTCTGAGACCTTCGGCCAGGCTAGGCTGAGAAAGTAGGGAGGTAAGTGAGCCATGATGGGCCCAATAGCCGAAAGCTTTTGTAAAGATTAGTAAAGACTGCACCTGTTTGGCACCCTTTGTCCAGGCTGAGTGGACTTCTCAAGAGAAATCAAGTAAGGTATTTGTTGTACTATGTCCTTTCCTAAAGCCGTGCTGTTGATTACAGAGTAGATTGTATTTGTCCAGGAATCAAGAGTCGGTCTGCCACTATCAGTTCAAGTGCTTTGGAGAGGGAGTATACGATAGCTGGTCAATAGTTTCCTGTTGAGGTTTTGTCCCCTTTGTGCACTGGGCGTAGCCTGGCAGATTGCCATTTTATTGGGAATTGACTTTGGCAGAAATGACAGATTAAGAGTCTGCAAGGGTGATACTTCAACCAAGAACAGAGACAGGATTTTAGATCCTAAGCGTGTCACTACTTGTTCTGGATTTGGAGCAGAGCCCTTTCTGTATTTGTGTGCCATTGCACTTTGATTTTCTTGAAATGCAAAATTGTAGTTTGTCACGAGGTGTTTGTGATACTAGGCTGAAGCACAGAGTAAGTCCGAGAAAGAAATCTGGGAGGACCCACTAAGGTCTGAATATCTTATCAAGCACACTCCCATCAGACTTTTGAGTCAAAGTGGTAGATCATCACTTTCATAATAGGTGGTGTGATTTGATTGTTTTATATTTGGATATCCCAAAAGCTCTTCCATCCCAGGTGGATTCAAGGCATTGAAATGGCGCCTCACTTGCCTAATTAACGAGGTACATCTATTTCGCGCCTGCTTGTATTTTAGAGCATCATGAGGTGAGCCTGTGCCCCTGGCAACTGCCCAGAGGTGGTCCCAAACTCGAGCTCGGCGAGTTAGCAGTAATCATGGATTTGATAGCACTTTGATTTTATGTTTTACTGGGCGTATAAATTACATGAGTTGAAGATTTAATGAAGTATTCTAGTGCAGTATGTATCAGTTGATTCAAGGATTGGAGTCAGTCCTGTTGGGGAATGGGTTTCAACAGTAAGATTCCCTAAGGCAATACTCTGCATTTATAACTGGGGGTGGCCAGGAAATTTATTAGACCAGGTACAGGACACTGGGAGTGGTCACAAAAGGAGTCAGGGAACTTTAATGTTTTATCAGTCAGGGTGATTTTAGAAAACCCAGTCAAGAGTGCTTGTACCAGTTTGTAATTTTCCAGGTGGGGGAGGTTACCATCAGGTCAGGTTGCTGCTAGGATGTCATCTTTGTAAGAACCAGTGTCAGGAGGCGAGCCAGTTTATGTTGAAATCCCGAGGAGGAGGCTCATTTTCAGAGAGACTGCAGACTAACAAAATCAAATTACAGACTTAATACAGGTACATGATCTTTGGAGGGATGAACTCGGCCTGTGAGAACTGCATACCAGAAGCAGTTTGATAGGAGGTTCCATCTACATGTTGTCGGGGTGAAGCTGCCCAGCGCTGACAGGAGGTTGTCCTTATGTAGCACAGCACCCCCTTCTTGCTTGCCCGGTCAAGCCTGAAAGATGTAGCCAGCGAGACCCAGGATCCAAGATTGGGAGATAGCCAAGTTTCCTGGCTAGTATATCAAGGTTTTGTGTACAAGGAGTTTGAAGAGATGCCAGTTGGGAAGGGAGACAGATATTTAGATGATAATGGAGGCCCACCAACTTTCCTGCTTTTGGTCGGTTTGCACAGGACCAGGGTCGCGTATCCAACGATATTAAAAGAGAACAGGGTTTCAGCGATGCCATTCATGGTTCATAATGGATTTGGAGTGAGTTCTGCTTTACTTTTAAGATGTTGGGTTGTCTTCCTGGAGTCCCAGTAGAGGTGAGTCGTTAGTGAGTTATAATGGCGTGGCGGTTTGAATTAGGAAATATAGCTCTTTTGCACCCAGGTATTAATTGGGTGATGTTGTTTAAGACTGCAGTAAAAGCCATAGTACAATATTTGGGTAGTAGTAGAAAGGTGAGATGGGTGGAGGTAGGGTGGGAGGAGGGAGGAGTTGGCATAAAGGGAAAGGAGGGTGAAGCAGGAGGAACAGGTGGTGGGGACTAAGCCAACATTTTTAACGAGGCGGAGGCAGGAGTATGGGCTAGGCAGTCGGAAAGGTAACGCTGGGTCAGGAGGGGTGGTGGGGTACGGATTTTAGTGGCTAAGGTGGATAGCTAAGCACTATGGCGAAGTACAGAGAAATGAAAAAAAAGACGAGGGTTTGGTGCAGAGGTTTAAGAAGTACTATAGTACTGTTGAGATCCAATCACATAATATGTTAAAGTTCTGAAAGGTGATAAACTGGCCCTGGGCACATACAGTATAGATCCTTTTAATATATATTTCCTTTGTTCTTTAAGTCCTCAAGTAAGTACAATACCTTGGGAGTAAGTCAGACAGTAGGCATATACAATATATGAAATACTTTTGTCTGTATATTTCCTTTGATCTTCAAAGTCCTCAGAACAAATACAATACCTTTGGAAAAGGTCAGACAAAAATATTGATTCAGTCACAAAATGTTAAAATTCCTTTGTTCTTTAAAAGTCCTAAGTGCAGTTGCTTTAAAGAGTGGTCAGATGGAATGTTGAAAATGTTGATTCAGTTGCAGGACCAGCACCATGTTTGAAGACCAGCATATGCTTCCTTGGGAGGCTACAAGAGTTGATTTAAATTAAAAGCTGATACCTGATGAGGCGATGAAATTCAGTCAGGAGATTTCACCAATGTTAGGTACAAGAATGGCACAGCCTCCACAAGTGACCGATATTCATTCCTAATCAATAATTGTGATTGTTTGTCTTAGCAATAACACATGAACAGCCATATAACAATATCTTAAGCTCTCCTAGAGATGTACAGGCACAAGGTAGAGTCAAGTGTTACATTACCCCAAAGCGCATTAAGTAACTCAACGTGACTCTATGAATACTATAGCTATCATGACACCAATATTCAAAGTTAAGTGTTTGAAGTTGACTTTATTACCTGTTACCATTTACAAAGAGTTTAAATAAAATAGTTCTTTGACCAGCTAAATACTAGGTCGCACTATACAAATGCAGTGATTCTGCATTGCTGAAAAGTGAAATAGTACAAAAATCTATGTGGCATGGTGATAATGCTATACAGGACAGTGTAACATGAATTAAAATAATACTGTCAAAATCGAGCAACCAATCTTATTATAGCATTTCTTAAACTTTTTTTGTAATATTTTATACATAAACCATTGTGTCAATATACAATATTAAAGGATCAACACAAACATATACAATATTTTCTTTTCTGTCTTTTATGCAGGTGTCTGATATTCTGTAACATTGCTGACCTACTCTGAACTAACAGATTGAAAGTAAGTAATAAACACAGACGATACATAGAAAACACAAAAAGGTAACATAGCATCACTGTTGCTTGAATGATAAAAACAGCGTGTGAGTTCAGATGTAAAACAATACAGAGTTCTACTAGAATAGTGAGCTCTACAGAACTCACTCACAACAAAACCACATACTTGCTCAACAACAGAAAAATGCTTACTGATCAACAGCTGTAGACCTCTCAACAAAACACAACTATTGCTACAGCAACCATATACAGACCTTCTAAATAGCCGTAAAAACTCACACTGGTGATTTTCATCTGAGAAAGCAAGTATTTCTGATTGCTAGCAAGTAAACTAAGATTAACAACTATTGTTGCTGTGATGAGACATGAGCACAAAAAGACAAAGATACATCTGACTTTGATGAAATTGCATCTTGAGTACACACACGGTTAATAGAGCAGTATTGTTCTTCAGCGCAGGTAGAGATGTCTCTCAGCTGAACTATTCAGAAAAGCAAAATAACATCAAAAAAGACAACAGTATCCTACTTTGACTGTACAATTTCTGTGATGTATTCAGGTCACTGATCACACAGCACTCAGAGGCATATTTTGGAAGAACAGCCAATACAGAAAAAAAAGCAATTCAATTGATGAGTCGACAGCCGAATATGCTCAGTGTCTGTTGACACAGCATGGAGACAAATGATGACTGTGATGCAACCACTGTGTCCTGTAATGGCATTCTCTCTCATGCATATGTGATGAAACCTGCAATCATAGGCAATGGTCATTTGAAAAGTTGAACAGTTTGTCAACCTATTGTGATAACAGATCACAAAGAAAAGATATGAACTGTTTAACAAATTGACTTTGAAAACCGTCACATACTGGACTTATGGGTCACCATAGCATGCTTCAATAGTGGTGTTTCAGACAGTGTCTTCACAACATGCGGATCTGGAAGCGCATCAAACAGGCATGAAAATTTGTATACAGGGTATATGAGTCCAACAGCTGTCAATCAGCACATGATTAAATGACTTAGTACAGTCTGGTGACATCCATTTTCTCATACAGCTGCAACATGTGACTTCTGTACCAGACACAACTATTTATCAGCCAGCAAGTTCTGGTGAAACATCTGTTTCTGTGTTAGGTGCACACTGAAACAGTAAGGCAAAGAAATTGATAAATGAGCTGGCAAAGGCTCAGGGTGACTTGTATGTGTCATGTGACCGCCTGTGCCAACAAACAGTCACAGGAACCTTGAAACCTTGTCACCATACAATGACATGGTTCCATCTTCAGCAATTTGCTGATGAAATCTGACTTTCATTACAGACCACCATTGTGTTGTGCAACACTGCTTCTCCAAACTAAAGTCAACATTCTGTACCAGGTCACTGTTGAATATAGGGAGTGCAAACAAATTGCGACACATAATATTTAATCATTCCCAACAGACAATGAAACTATTTCAAACCATTCTATGTCGAACACAAAGACACAGAACATTCCACAGAAAGAACTCATTAGATCTCTGAAGGGTTCATGATCATCTCCAACTTCCTCACAGGAAAATGTGGGCAATCTCCATAAATAGTTTGGTGACTTGAAATGGTATTCAGCTAAGTCCAAGGTCATCTAGCAAATGTTGTCAATACACAGTAAAGCTTGCTCTTAGTTATTTAAAGGTAACAATCCGCTATGCAGACCTTGACATTAATCACTGACTAGTCTCTGTTCCATGATCTCTAAAATAACTAAGCCAATGATTGAGAAGGTCAGTGGACAGACAAGTGACAATGTACATGAACAACACACAATTCACCTCCATGGCAGAGATCCAGCAGAACAACATTGATCTCATCAAATGAAAAGAAGGTGGAAGATGAACCTGTCAGCATTTGGGAGGCAACACCAGAGCACGCTGTTCAGACCTATTCTAAAGAGTCAGGTGGACTAGATGAAAGAGAAGTGCGGTACAAGGCAATCAGTTCCTGCTAACTCAGTAAAGATGGCAAATTCAGACATAACATACAGTACCTGTTTCATCTCACTCTGGGAGAGTGAATTTAGATTCTGTCTGCCTATTGCACATACTGTTCATCCACAACTCACTAGATGGAATAACAGCTGCTCAATCTCTAGAAAAAACTTAGAAAGATGAAAATATGAAGTGAATCTGTCTCCATACTTTAATAAATAATAATAATAATTTTAGCATACCAGTGTGTCAACGCCTGAACATTTAAATCATAAATTCACATTCAGATACAAATCTTCAAACATGTATAAAAATATACCATAACAGCATAACAAATTATAATAAAATCAGTCATACTAAAATTAACTTAGTTATCAGAAGCCTTTCCATAATGTGATTTCAACCTTTCTTGAATATCTCCACAGGGTGCACTGTAACCGCATGGCAGAGAATTCAAAAAGTGGGTGCAGCATGAGAAAATGCTCTGCTGCTGAATTTTAAAATCACTCTTGGATCTCCAACAACTCCATGTTATGAGCAGAGTGATAGGGGGCAAAAAAACCAGAGGTCTTTCAGATAGATGGACCCTGATTGTGGAGGACTTTAAAAATCAAAATGACTTTAAGGTGATCCAACTATATAAAAAATCACAGTTAACACCAACAGGATACACAGGACCCATTGTCCAGTCAAACCCGAAGCAACTTTCTACAACTGTGGTGATGGTTCAGAAGCCAAAGTAAAGGGTGTTGCGTAGTTAAACACGGGACACAAGGCATGGACAATGTTACAAGGTCAGACAGAACAAGTTCCCTGATAATCTAGATGGTAAAGGAAGTCCTAACGATGGCGACAACAAGTTGAAGAGTCAGCCGTGGATAACCAGGCTCGCATTCAGAAGTCAAAGTGACACACGCCAAGAAAATTCCAAAGGCGCTAATGTGACCTCTCAATCCGACCACCCGGTCCACCACAGAACCCTGTCTTCTCCAAGTTAACTGGCCAACTAGAATCCATCCAATCTTGATTTGACAGTTGTTAAACACAACAGAGCTCCATCCTGGTCAGGTGCAAAGAAGGTATAGCTGGGCATCATCTACAACAGTGAAACCTCAACCATACCAAATTACAACATCTGAGGGAAGACACTGCAAATAACATGGTGACAACACAGAACCCTGAGGCACTCCACACAACAAGAGATTGGGCCAGAGAAAAAAAACCGACACAACTCTCGTGATCTCCAGTGAGGAATAGTGAACCATTGAAAACGGTTCTACATTCCACAACTGCCTCAGGTGTTAACAACACCGCCTGATCCTAATGTCAGCCGTGAAGATCAGGAGAACCGGATGGAACGTCTCGCTGATCCCGCCCTCAGAAGATCATTACACCCAAACAGCACAGTCTCAGTGCTATGTCTTTTACGGAAACAGATTGAAGGATTTGCCAGTACATGGATGGTTAAAGGGTATCCAATACAGAAGCCACAAGCCTATAATAACCTTCCCACAAGGAAGGAGAATAGGTCTGTAGTTTTAGAACAGTCTGCCCTAATTTTCAACAAGGTCACCACGCCTCTCAAGGCAGAAACTCACCTGACTCCAAGGAGCACCAGACTGCACCAGGTCTGGACCAACGTATCGACAACTAAATGGGAAGCCAGTCAAGACAAACCAAAACATGGGCCGCGGACGTCCTCATAATCCACGACTCAAGTGACAAAAGGAACCCAAGAGACATGGCCTGCATCTCGCACTGTCTACAACATCACCCTTAGAGGTTACAACACAATCGTTCTGAGTCAAACAATTTGGTTGCAAGCACGGAGCCCACACACCTACTTACGAAAAGCTGAACCTGCAGACAGGCTGGTTGCATAGTCTGTCACAGTTGAAACAACTGAACAAATAATTCTGAGTAACTGCAATCTTCTGGACAGAATTCTCGCTTTTGGGTGATACAGATGATAACAAGCAAATGTTCTATCAATCTAAACAGTCAGGCCAAAGGGCGGACTTGCGCAACAATATCTAACCTTCACTGTCACGAATTCTCTAAAGTCCCATAAAACCTAGGGACCTGGGGGGAAGGGACACGCCAAGACAGGAGCAGTAAGATGCCAGCAACTGTGACAGCCTTATTATAGGCCGACACCAGTGCCTTGGATCATAAGCCACCAACGTGGGGATGAGTCAGGACCGCCATAGCTTAATGAGTAACATTCTGTAATGGGGCCTGACCACATCACATGGGAAGACCTTCTAGAGGTGAAAATGAATCTCATGGCACTGTCGAATAGTGACTGGTTCCACCCCACCCGGATACATAAAATCCTAGAAGACTAAGTCCAAGAGTGTCAGATTTATCCGACAGTGAAACCACCTGTAAGGCCAAAGAAGACATTAATTGTGGAGCAATTACAAATTGTGAGTTCATCGTCGACCAGGCATTAAAGTCACCGAGCCATCAATCTGGGCAACTCAAATGACATGTCGACAGGAAGTCTGCTACTTCCTGTAAAAATTTCCATCTCGGGACGGCAGAGGAGAAGTTCAACAACTACACCAACTACGACACTAAAGACTCAGCTCCCTACTACTACATTCATGAGCCCAATTCAGTCTTAAAACAGACTGCAGTCTATGTGACAACAAGAATATTATATCGGAGACACTCGAAGGAAATACTGCGAGTATGCGCACACATAGTTTATCACACTTAGTTGCGCTGGATATGTCTGGACGAAATCATTGAATTGTTAAGTGGGCAATCTGATGTTGATGGCATTTCATCAATGACTGTTGGAGAAATGTGTTCACTTGATCCCGTGTCTGTCACAGACATTTTCGGCGGTTCCATGACATTCATTCATATTGTCAAAGGACAATCACCTTTGTTCAGGAGCATTACTTTGGACGGAATATCGCAGAGGTGCCCATATTCATATGTTATTGTGATCAAGGATGCACCATAGGTGAATAGGCAGCACAAGTGCTAGCATTCATCAACAATATCACTTGTCACATTCAGACAAATATAACGGTCTACACTATGGGGTTACAAAGTTACAGTACATTTGTACAAAATAATGCTGGCAAGCAGTAAGACAAATCTTAACTGTACAAATGTAACCAGATCCCTAGACAGTTTGTCAGGATGGTTCCACCAATGAACTTTTTCAGCAATCTGACACCACTTCAAAGGCAAAATCAGCCAAGAGGGAATACATGAAGTTACCCAGAGATGAGAAAGAGGTGGTATCAATGACTACAACCCAACTCTTCCCCTAATGTGGCAAGCAAACATAGATGTTCAGTTCGTGGCTGACAACTCATTGGCCCTGGTGCAGTACGTGACTTTGCACTAAACTCAAGCATGGGCAGACTAGCTTGCTAAAATCTTTGGGAAGATATTGCCAGTTCGTAAAGAGCCTGGACATCTCAGCTGTGGTCATTGGGCTTGAAGACCATTTCACACAGAGAATGTGGAAACTTATGAAGCCAGTGACCATTTAATGGGTACATCTATACTGGAAGTCTGATGCTGTCCGGTTTCTCAGTGTAACTACAAAGATAAATGCAAATGTATACTGATTCCCCACATGCTGAGATTGAGGACCTTATGCCAATAGACATTCTTCAAAACATATCTTGAAGAATAACCTGATAGACACAGTACTATCCTCATAGATACGATCACATGGATGATATGTCCTCTTAGTGGCTAAGTGGTATGACTAGATGGCAAATATATCGCATGACTCAACACGGCACATTTACAAGGTGAATGGGTGGATGGCTGTCTCATAAAGAGGCATAAGTCATGGCTCATAAACCACTGTAAATTCATCTAGGGCACATCAAGAGCAGACAGCATTACTACTTTGCTCTCCTATTCCTATTTAGACCCTGGAGAAATGAGTCTGAATTAAAAGGTGACTGTGATACATTCAAGGAAGAATTCAACTCAGTTACGAGACTTTCAAAACTGAATACTCAGAGACATACATACATACAGAGACTGGAGGCTGAGAAAGAACAGTTGAGAAGGCAGAGAAGCACCTTCAGGAAGACACACCTGTTAGCTCACAAGACAACCTTGGTCCAGAAGGACAAGATGTTCTAGTGTGAACCTCTGCCTTTAAATGCCCACAAGTGTTAATCTCGAAAATTGAGACTGCCATGGAACATGGAACATACCCATTGTCAACCCAGCTGACTTGAGAGAAAGGCTGAATCAGCAGCAGCATGGTTCACTCTCAAGTCATTGACGCTGTTTGACATGGCTTACTACATGAAACAAAAATGTGGACTGTCTTGAATATAAACCACTACTGATATTTGTTAGTGGTCTAGCTGGCACAGAAATAATTTCCTTATTGAAGCCATCACTGCTGAAATACGGAGCCTGACAGGTCATCAATGTCTGCTGTTGCTACTACTCCCACAGGACTAGCTGCATACAACATTGGTGGAGTTACATTACACCACTCTCTATGTTGCCAGTGGAACATGGAAAAAAGGAGTATCGTAAACTGCCATTTGAGTTGAATCTCAGCTCCGCTCCATGTTCACAAAGATGAAGTTATTCATCATTGATGAAATCAGCATGGTCTCCATGTAATGCTTCCTGTATACACCTACGCCTACAGGAGATCTTAGGTACTGACAATGGAGTACCATTTTGAGGCAAAAATATTATTGTATTAGGGACCTTTTACAGCTTACCAGTTAATGCAGAGCATGTGTTTGCAACTCTGACTGCCAAGCAAGCTAAGAAACATACTCAGCTACATTGCAGGTTTTAACATTTGGGGAGTTATTCACCCATGTTGAGTTGTATGAGAACATACGCCAAAGTGGGGATCTGGCTGACAAATCACTTTAGATCAAGCTCATACAGGGTCTCTATCACCAGAACATATGTTGTTATGTTAAATGATCGGAGAATCAGTGTAAGATATTACATCCATATAAACAGCATGTATTTTTAAGGAATGTGTACTCTACAGGCACACACATAGGTGTCTTAAGCCATGACTAAAGAAATGCACTGAGTTCAACAATGTTATGCTGCTGAGAGAAAACCAAGAAGTTCCAATTCTGCACATGCTGACACAGGCAGGTGATGGTGTCATTCTCAGTCACAACCTAGTAGCAAAGATGACTGAATGACTCCACTGAAATGAAGTCAGATGTTTCACGACAGCTGGCATGGAAGCTGTTCTTACACTCTGTAGGAAAGCACGTATCATGCTATGAAGTAATTCCCAGTGTTGAACGAGGCATGGTAAATGGGGCCATGGGAAATATCACTGACTTTGTCTACAATGTCCAGAGAACATATATCGAGAAACTTATACAGTAGTTCACTTTGACAACATGGAACAGCCTGTACAGATAGAACATACCTGTGTGAAATTTCAGGTATTTAAGGATATCTATGTAAACAGGAAACAGTTTCCACTATGTGTTGCATATGCTGTTTCTATTCACAAATCTCAGGGCTTGAGTTTGTATTCAGCAATGGTGAACATAGGTACAGACATTTTCAAGGATGGCATGAGCTATGTGTCACTTTCATCGTCCGTAGTCTTTCTGGGTTGCAATTATAACTCTTGCACCTCAGAAGATATGAGCTGACAAGCAATGTATTGTTGAGTACAACAGGTTACATTACTCTATCGGCCACAAATGTCTTTAATACCACTGCCATCATATCTGGCTGTCTCACTTTGTACAGTCATATATACACCTGTCAGCAAACAGGCACGAGCTTCTAAGTGATTCAACTCTAAAAGAGTTCAACAAGTTACAATATCAACTACACATTCGAGCCGGCTGTTCATCAGAAATCAGTTGGTGTAGCTGCTGTGCCAGTCTTTGACAACAGCACTAGAGTGAACTGCTATGCTAACTCAGCTATGCAAGTTTCTCTCCACATGCCACACTTTGTGCAGGCAATATCTGCTTCACAAGACACTCCCATCAAAAGCATTGAAGCAGATTGTCAACATGGCTTCTGACCAGTCTAACAATGTGCATTCACTAACACCACTACGGCAGGTGTTAGGTACATATGATGGATGCAGTACATTTGCTGCAGACATACAGCAAGACACTAGTTAGTTGATAATGGCAATCATAAACAGCTTGGATGAAGACGGCACCCAATACACCAGTACTTCACTGTGTCATATGTAACCAAATAGCATGTGTATCATGTGGTCATTCACAGTGAAACCACAGAAGACATGCTGTGGATTATTCTTTTGTCCTCAAGCCAAAAGTGTCACATTTCAACAGCTCTTTACCAATGCTCAATGTGGTAACTCCTATAAAAGTGAGGCAGATGTACTCAGCCCATACATCTCAGGAGTTCATCTCAATATCTGTTGCTTATATTGCACAGATTTGACTCAATAGGCTCAGAGTTGACATCCCATCACAGATTACACAGCTGGTAGAATAGTTTTTAACCAATCAGTGTTGTTTGACACTACAGTATAGTCTATCACCATGATCAGTCTATGCATTCTGGCCATTACACCTGTTTGCTAAGGTACAGAAGTGGATGGGTAGAGTGATGACTTACAAGAAGTTTTAAACAGAGACTGCCACGACACTTAAAAATGCATATCTTCTAATATTGAAGAATTATGATGACCTTCATATCTCAGAAGAAAAGCACACAACATGTTCCATTTTTAATGACTACTCTGTGACAGACTCAGTCGTAGGGCAGTACAATTGTTTCCAATCTACGACCATCAATAAACTGTAGCATATCAACAAAATGATATACTGCCAGAGACATTTCATGCACTATGACATATAAGATCTTGTGTGGATCAGTGACAACATGGAAAGTTGTAGTGGTTCAATCGGTGCCAACAGTCTTCACAGTCACTAGAGAAACCATGCTTACGTCCTAGCTTAAGATTGTACATGTCAAAATAGAGTACTTGGCTCCCTGTTCTGTACATATCTTTTCTTGTAGGTGTTTCATACCCATACATAACAAGAAGTTGTTGCTAGTTGCTAACTTTTTGCCTCTGCAGAGACACAAAAGTTGTCCCTTATCATTTTAAATAAATAAGTGTAACACATGTCACATTCACCAAAGAGAACACTCACCAAGTTTTCTATCACCAGTTTTTTTTGTATATTATCTGTTGACATCTTGACAACAGCATCATTCTTTCACCATGCAATGGTGTTGAACTACGCCTGATGTATTTGTTACACTGAAACTGTACATATGTAAATATAAAACTCTTTAGTCATAATGAAGCAAGTGAAATGAAGCAAGTGTGAATACTGAAATATTGCAACTTATTATCAACTGACTGTTGCATACCTATGTAATGACATGTAAATAATATTTACATTCTAATTTTGTCTCACCATTGTTGTTAACTAGTTTAATTGTTCTAGTAAAAGTGTTACTATAAGAGTCAAGTAATATTTCTCCTTAACATATAATAGAATACTATAGTGATTAAGTTCGGTGACCTGTATCTTTCATAAAACAACATAGTTATACACATTTGTTATTTACTAGTTCAGAACTGATATAGTAACTAATGTAACCATTGAAAGAAATGTATATTGTACCTGTAATACTATGAAATATGTTGTACTTGTCATACAAGTAATGTAATATGTTAATAATACTGGAAATTGTAAATCAGACACTTTTACTGATAACAACGACTTCATACAGTACCTGTTCCTGACAATGTTTATGATCGCTTCTATTCAGGGTCGGTGGGAATTTTCCATATGCACCTAGTCAGTGATATATCTTAAAATATTTAACTGAACATACCAGTTATCTAATGTCATTGAAATCATAACATTTTTATATTCTATTACTTGAACACTTAGCATCTGGTTTTTCGCCCACCTCAGGAACATACACATTATCAGTCACACAATAACAACAAATTATCACTGTTTCATGTGTAATCACTGCTTAGAAGCTCCTGACATACCTTCATTAATGTAGGACAGAACAGGACAGAGAGATGGGACATGATTGGAACATTCAACTACTTAAAAGGTATAAATAATGTTGATAACCAAAGTATCTTCAAGCTGTTGCAAACATATCATGAGGGCACAGTCTTCAGCTGGATGCTGGAGGTTTAGGAGGGATGTCAGAAAGCACTTCTTCCCACAAAAGAGTAGTGAACACTTGCACTGTGCTGCTAGAAGAGGTCACCTCATTAAAGACAGTGGCCAGCTATAAAAGAGCCTGGTATATGCATAGGAGAAGATAAGAATCATGCCTAGGAGGCTAGGAGGACTGTGCAGGAATAGCAGAGACATTAGCTCAAGATGCGGACCCTGCAATATGAGCAGACTTAATAGACCAAATGGCCTTCTTCTGCTGCCTTCTTTTTATGCTCATATTTCCATATGTACATACTTATTCCATTTCATATCATCTACTTACTCTGCATGACATACATTTAGATATATTCAAAGCAATGGTTACACACATGCAAGGATTGTATTGTGAGACTGATTTTGTAAAAAATTTAAATCTTAATTGGCCCTTCTCAGTTTCACCATTTGGCAATAAATATTTTTAAACTTAACCACATGTGTTGAGTCTTTACTGAACAATAGCATTATAACATTAGAATGTAACTTTGTTCCTTTTAAGCATGCAAATCAACTGGAAGAAATAGTACCACATACGTGTCCATGGGCTTATTTTTTGTTATGGCTTCCACTCAGTATGCACCCTATGGGCTAGGGTGTGGTGCATTGCCTGACACAGGTCCCGTAATTCCTAAGTGTGTTAAGTAGTCTGTACCACCCTTAGTTTTCCTGTGCCTCTCAGTCAGTGGGCAGTAGCTGCTGTAGAGAGGTGTATATCGCTATTTAATGTTATGCAGCTGTGGCTATACACTCAGGATGCAGTAACTGCCATGTGTGCTGCAACTCCTGGCTGAGCCCATGTAACTACTAACTGTTCTAACTTCACTGTACCTATAATTACAGAGGTGTGCCATTGATCTCCAGTGCCTTATTGTTCTGTGGATCACCACTCATGATGCAGTACAAATTTTTGGGGGCAGCATTAGCTGTCTAAACCATGCAAATCCTAAATGAGCTAACTTAAGTATCCCTGCAATTAGTGATGTCTACCACTGATGTCCATACCCTCACCTGTGTTGTGTATCTCCACTGAGATGTCCATACTCTCACCTGTGTTGTGTATCTCCACTGACAATGCAGTACCTGCTGTCATGTTTGAAGACACATTGCCTGCCTGAATCCATTCAAGTGATAACTGTGTTAACTGGACTGTACCTGTAATCAGAGAGCTGTACAACTGATGTGCATTGCCTATCTTTTCCTGTGGCTGTTCACTCAGGATGCAGTGCGGGTCTGCAAGTGCAGTTCCTCCATGACACTGTTCATCTCCATGGGCTTTTTGTTCTGTTGCTCTCCACTCAGTATGCAGTATATGGGATAGGGTTCTGACATTACCTGACAGAGGTCCTGTAATTCCTAACTAAATTAGCTAGTATGTACCACCCTTACTTTTCCTGTGAGTCAGCAGTCAGAGTGCAGAAGCTGGTGTAGAGAGATATGTGACATTGCTACCAAAGTCCGTGCAGCTGTGGCTTTATAGTCTTGATCAGTAACTGGTATGCATGGAAAATTGCCTGGGTGAGCCCATACAAATCCTTACTGTGCTAACTTGTGTCTACCAACAATTACAGAGATGTACCATTGATGTCCATTGCCTCATTCTTGCTGAGCATCAGTACTCATGATGCAGTATGAATTTTGTGGGGCATTACCTATCTGACCCTCCCACAAACACTAACTATGTTAACTTGAGTGTCCCCACAGTCACTGATGTCAACCATTGATGTCCATACTCTCAGCTGTGCTATGGGTCTCACTGAGGATCCAGTACCTGAAGTCACAGTTTGGAAAGGCATTGCCTGACTGAGGCCATTTAATGATAACTGTGCTAACTACACTGTACCTGTAATCAGGGAAATGCACAAGTGATCTGCATCACCTTTCTGCCTGTGGCCTCACTTAACATGCAGCAAGTGGTCTGGAGGTGTAGTCCCCACCCCATGAGACTGTGCAACTCCTAAGGTACTAATCCTGCACACCTGCAATGACACCTAAGTGTGCTAACTTCTACAGCTGCAATGACAGAGCTATACTATTCATGTCTATAGGCATATTTTTGCAGTGGCTCTCCACTCAGTATGCAGTATGAAGACTAGTTGTATATTATTTCTGACACCTCCTGCTGATTGTCTGTGATTCATCCTGTTGCCTTTGTTCTCCCCTATTTCCATGTGTGTGTGTCTCTGTGTGTCAGTGATGCTCACTGGGTGAGCGGTAAATGTACATTTATGCTTTTGAACCCAACACAGAATTTCCTCACTTCTGTCACTGTGGAACAACACTAACTGATGGTAAACAGAGTGTTTCTCTCTAATTTCCTTTTTGAGAATTACTCTGACAAATATTGAATGTAATACAGTGACAGGAGCATGGGACCCTTTGGGCCCCATGCTTCCTCCACGTGATGTCTTTCACATACTAACACAGTGCCCACAAACGAAATGGTAATGTGCATGGTGACACAAAGCGTAAACACAAAGATAAACAGTACTGAGAAATATGGAATGTAATACAGCGATTGAGTGTGGGGCCCTTTGGGCCCCACGCTCCCGCTCATGTAATGTCTTGTCCATAGTAACACAGTGCCCACAAACACAAATGGTAATGTCATAGTGACGCAAAGTGAAACACAAAGATAAACAGTATTGTAGACACAAATGGTTAAAGTTAGAGAAACACAAGCGCAAATGAAAATGCAAAGGTAACGACAACATGGAGTAGACAGGAACAGTAAGTGAAACAGGTACAGAACCACAAGCAGAAGCATTAAGGGTAACAGTTATGGTAAGTACACAATAGTTTTCCCAAAAGCTGCATATAGAAAGACAGTGAGTACAAAGAATGTATGCATAATAATGTCTCGGAACAGAAAATGAGGACTTAGAATACTAAATTGCTTATATCTCAGGAACCGTATGACACAGAAAAAATTTAAAAGTCATATGATTTATCACTTTCCTGGCTAGTTTTGTATTTAGTCCCTAAAGGGGCTAAGTACTTTTCTAACAAAAGTCTGCATCTCGCAGTTTCGAGACACCGCCCTGAAAGACGCGAAAACACTGTAATGTTATCCTATGGGAAAAAAGAGAAATTAAGAGTGCCATAATTTTCCCTCCCTGTAATATTTTTTCACTAAACCACTAAAAAGCACATCTGTGAGATGTTGGCTTTCATCCCTCCAAATTTCATCCCAAAAGACCAAACTGTTATTTTGTAGCAGGGTGGCAAAGGATTCCTGTAATGCGGCAGTTGCCGTAATGTTATCTGGGAAAAGCATCAAATTTGGAGTAGTAACTTTGCTGCCGTGTAATATTTTTCACCGAAACACTGAAAGGCACATCAGTAAGATGCTGGCTGCGTTCAATCCAAATTTCAGTGCAAAACATCAAACCATTCTTTGCAGCAAGGTGGCAAAGAATTGCTGTCATTTTCCCACAGCCTGGAAAAGTACTGTCGAACTTATGAAGCTTTCACAATTATTGACAGTGTCACAAGTGTGACACTACTTTGTGAAAGTACTTTTTCCAGAAATTTGAAAACATATTTCTGGGGTGTTTTCCCCAAAATAAAGACAATCTTAGCATCCTCAGGGTCCGACTATGTGAATACAAAAATAATTAGGTTGCTAGAGGGTCCCAAATTTAAATGCAAGCATTTTCTGATGATCAACTGAAAACAAAATGGCAGATTTGGTAACAGTAAAGGCCATTTATGTAAAGTAAGAACTGCATTTACACACTGGAACTTTTTGTTAACTTTTCCCATTGACTTATAATGGGAAATTGTTTTTGAATAACTTTTGAACTGTTTAACATTTTTCATGAAATCTTCAAAGGCACATCGGGGATCCTATGCACATCCCTGAAGATTTTTGGACTGGTCGCACAAACCGCGCAACCTGTAGAGACGAGCAAAGAATTCCAAAAGTATGGAACGTCACGCAGATCATGCTTTTAATACCTCTGCATCCATATATCCAAACAGTACAAAAGTTGGCATATCCCAAGATGTATGGTTCTTGATCATGTATTCCAAATTTCAGGCAAATCTGCTGAATGGTTGCAAAATGTTTTACGTGCAAAATTTTAGGTTTAACCAGAATGGCTCCTCAATCAGAACTATGGTAGCACTACCATGCTACCATAATATACATATATATATATATATTCCAACTTCCGACATTTTTTCAATATGCCATAATGGACTGAAGAAAGCCTTTAGCGATTCAAATTTCTTTGTCTACATGTGGCCTGGGTTTAACTGGTGCTTTTGAAGATCTGATGAAAAATATTGCTACGCTCAACAGTTGTTCAATTTTTTATGTTCCATTATAATCTATGGGAAATGTATATGTGCATTCGAAAGCTTTTAAGATCAAATTTTGTTGTCATGCTCCTCAATTTGTTTCCTTCTGCCACCATCTTGTTTTCAGTTAGCAAGAGACAAAAACATAAGTCAAAAATAATGCCCTTTGGTAAACACCAACAGTTGTGTTTACCTAATCGGCCCTGAAGAACTTGACCCTGGCATTAGTTTTTACCAGCTGGTCTGAAATATGTTTTCAAACTTGTTGCACCATTTTGCCACTTTCTGATTGTGGTAACATTTTTTGTTGCCGCAAAAACAATCACAATAAAAAAAGTAATCTCGACAACATTTTTCTGCGTGTGATAACATTTCATAGAGATAGTGTTGCAAAACATTAAAGTAATCGTAATAACACTGCATGAACACGTTTCTAATGTGTTGTTTTATCACTTCATTGTGCTAAGGTGGATTGTGCTTTTGGCCTAAAATTTTCAGGGTGACAAGCCCTGGTTCCTCAGATGCCTTTTGGTGGTTTGGTATCAAACATTACAGGTGCATAGTAAGTTGAGAAATTTTCCCATAGGATAACATTGCAGCTCCTGTGACGCTATCTTGAAAATGGTTCAAGATACGGATTTTTCATCACAAAACCTAGTCCCTATGGGAGGACTAAGTCCAGAAGTAGGTTGGTGAGCCATGAATAAAATGAATTTTGAATTTTTTTCTGCCTTGTACAGTTACTGAGATATTTGGAAATTAGTATTCCAATGGCTCATTTTCATTTCAGTAGGCCAGTGTTGCATCCTCAAAGTTAGCACCTACAGTATTTTTCAGTGCCCATGTCTCAGAAATGATGTGAGATATGGATTAGGTCTACTTATTTTGCATGGAGGTCTCACTATGATGATTACAGCAGTACTGGGATTTTTTTCATAGCTGCTACGGTTGCTGAGATATTGGCACATCAGTATTACAAGAGTTCCTTACCCTATATGGCTGCTATATGGTTCAGTAATTATGTGTAGTGGAGTGCAGGCCCAGAGGGCCTGCTGTGAAAAGTGCCCTTCGCTCCCTAAATAAATCTTGCTGATGAACCCTATTCTGTCTTCTTTCTCTTCCCCTTAATAAACTTCTGTTGTGCAATGGTACCTCTTGACCTCTTATTTCTAAATGTATGTTATTTCCTTTATCCTAGGTAGGCCACCTAGGATAATGCTGCACTGTTTGCTTATACATCTTTATTGTTCTCTGGATCTATTCTGTAATTTTCTAATCTCGGTTCAAGCAGTTACCCCACCGCCATTAACTCCAAAGAGAAATGGAGTGAGAATCACAGAATGAACTGTACAGAAAAAATAAAATGTTTTGTTATGGTCTTCTTTCTACCCCTTAATAAACTGCTGTTGCAACAGTACCTCTTGACTCTCTTATTTCTAAATGTATGTTATTTTCCAAAGAGAAATAAAATGAGAATCACAGAATGAACTGTACAGAAACAAATAAAACATTTTGTTATGGTGAACATAAAGGTCCTGTTATACAGGAGCCAGGAAAATGAATATGTATATTGCTAGAAACAAAGTATATTGTTAGAAACAAATCCTGAATTGGGTCACTGTGTTTACATGGGGAAGGCATGATATGCTCTTTTCAGCTGCCTGAGTAAATCTGTATATACTGCAGATAGAAAGAAAGTGCTGCCCAAGACCTGAAATTGCAAAATAAACCCTTTCACTTCTCGGTATCTGTGCCTCTTTGCACTGAGGGACAAAGAGCAGACTAACACTGCATTTTCTGGGTGTCTGAGCAAAGAGCAAGGAAAGGTGGCACGGTAACTAGAAATGGCAGTCACCCGCCGCAGAAAGTAGTGAAAATAACTTTCCTTTCAGCATGAGACAAGCTGCTATTGACTTGTGCAGAAAGGAACTAAAGAACACCCTCAGGGATTAAGAGGGATTGCTCATGGTGTAAGAAGTACTTCAGTGAGGAAGGCAAGCTATAAGAAAATAAATTAAAAGAATAAGAATGGCCAGGCAGAAGCAACGACTAAATGCAAAACAGTAATTTCAGCCACCACTCCTGCAAAACTGAGAGCGCCCGTCCTACTTGTTTTCTGAATAAGAGCTGTAAAACCCAGGGGACCCTTGCATAAATCCAGCCTGGCCCAAAGTACACTGCTAGTGCTGAGTGTTAAAGGCCCACTTATGCCTCTTAAAAATGCATGCAAGTCTGTGACAAAAGAACACTTGCAAATTAAATTAAAGCCCTTAGGTTCTATAAATATGAGAAAGCATACCCAGATAATAAATAAGGCAGCAATAATTCTGTGCACCCTGTCAGAGTACAACAATCATTTTCTTAGAGTCAGGAAGGCTGCTATTAACAGATTTCAGGTTTTGCAAAGGAGGATACCTGATTTCTCAGAAAGAATACAGTGCTGCTTATCCTATGTAGGTTTTAGAGTGAAGGGTGTTCCTAAGGGTGGGCACCATCTATTGTCCTTTTTATATGACAGTTTGATTGCTTACTGTCAATCTTATGGTGACTAAGGTAGCTACCCTGGGGTTTGCTAAGCAATTAATGACCTAGTTACCGCATTTCCTTCAATATTTACAGCTACTCTATAGTATAGTGGGTAGTAAGAGGTGTAGAAGAAAAGGTTGAAGGTGTTAAAACAGTGAGGATACTTTTTTGTCCAAACCTTTTCCAAAGAATAGGAAACATATATATTTTATTGAGGGTCTGAGTCTTGTGACTATGACCCAGGGATATAAATATCCCCTCTGGACATTAGGCAGTTGAGCCTGAGAGAGCGATATGGAGAGGTCAACTGGTGAGCGTGAGAGTAAATACTGAAGTACAGAAGTGTAGCAATTCTACAATTGAGAGACTGTATTGAAAATATTTAAAAGCAACAAACCACTGAAGGGACAAGTGGTTGTTGTTATTGCTTATCATTTTACCTGGCTTTAAGGTTATTTTGGTTTTCTGATTTTCTTGGTTTATGTTCTTCCTTTTGTATATAAGTTCTTGTTTAATAATATCACATTCAGTGTGTTTTAAATCTTAAAAATTGCCTTGTCTGCTTTATTCCCACCCTCTGTGACATATGGTGTTAGAACTGGGATTGGGTGCTGGTTATCTAAGGAAACAAGGAGAGACCAGAATTAGACACCAGCCCTGGTGTTCAGACTTTAGAGGCAAACATTTAAGATGACACACATGATGGAATCCATGGATACACAGGAACTCAAGGAGGGAGATGGTGCCACCAGTGTGCAGACCACAGCCCAGACCCAGAAGACTGGGGAGATCCCTTTGAAAGGTTTGGAGTTTGGAGGAACCTAGAAGCAAACCAAAGAGACAGGACTGGATGAAGGAGAAGAAGAGGATCAGAGGGATGAGGAGTCACTACAGGAAGGCTCACCACCTGAGGATATCGATGGATTACTTTGATGGCTGGCGGTGAGACAGATAGAGATGGAATGACAATGTGACCGAGAATACCGGAGAGAGAGAGAGAGATGGAGAGGAGACAACAGGATCAAAGATGGGCAGATACCCTCAAAGCATTACAGGTGATTGGGCAAGGATCAGTGAGGGCTGGATATGAAGGATAATACACGAAGATAAAAATTGACAAAATGGCACCAATTGATGATATCAAAGCATACTTAACAACTTTCAAGAGGGTAGCTAAAGCATATAGCTGGATATTAGGCAACCAGTGGTAGAGTTAACACCATATCTTACAGGAAGGCCCAGCTGGCTACAGTAACATGGACAGTAGATATGCTGAGCACTATGAAGAGTTAAAGAGAAATATTTAAGCAATAATGCCCAACAGGGGTGTGTCGTGCTGGAATAATGTCACACCTCAGGTGGTTGGGCACAAGGCTGTAGGCCGAGTGCATTCAATACCTGAGGCATGATGTTATCCCAAACAACACACACCCTGAGGGCATTATTGCTATTATACAATGGCTCGTTGTTATATATAAAATCAAAAATAATTTCAAAGAATGTTTTTATGAGTGTGGAAAAATATTTTAGTTTCTTAAGAGGAGATGCAAAAAGAGAGTATCCAAATGCTGCTCCATATTGGTTCATAGTGCTGAGACTAGAACAGTGATGTTGTGCTGGATAACATAATGGGTCCAGTCCCAGACTGACCAATCAGAGACCAGGATTCTTTCTTGCCATTTTATCATAAGGAGATATGACATTGACTCCTGAAATGTACAGGCAAAGGTTTAGATCCCTCAAGTACTATGCTAGTGATGTACCAAGAGAGATATTTACCAGATTGAGAGAGCTATGTCTAAACGGGTTACAACCAGAAGGAAAACCATCAATGATGTTGTGGACATACTGATAGTGGAGCAGTATCTTCAAATTTTACCCCATGAAGTGCAGATCTGGAGTGCAAGCACAACCCTGAAAGTGCAGAAGTAGCAATAACCTAGCTGAGGACTTCTTTGCTGCAAGGCAGCTAATAAGGAAGGGTATTGAACAAACCCCACAACACCAGCCCCTCTCATTTACAAAACCTCAATCATGCAAACAGCCCCAGTGGAATATAACAGATGACCAGAGGGAAGACCTAACCAGGAGGTAGACCCTTTAACCCTGAGATAATATGTAGAAACTGTATCAGGGAAGATCACATTGCCCACTTTTGCACATCCTAGAGCAGAAGCATCACATCTATCATTGTTAACTGAGGGATACTTCTTGAGAGACATGGCTGTCAATAGTAAAATGTCTTTGGCTTGGTAGATACAGGAAGCAAGACTACCTTAATTAGACTGGAATTAGTGATGAAGAGACAGACAGAAGAGTCAACAATGACAATTGTTTGTGTACACAGAGATACACACTGTTACCCCACTGCTAGAATTGTGGTAAATGTAAATGAAAGTGAAGTCCTTATAGCAGGAATTGTACCTAATTTACCCATGCCAATGGTACTGGGTCATGACTTCCCAGACTTTCCTTCCCTAATGGAAAAATCTGGAGTAGTTACAGCAGTAACTACCAGGGCCAAAAGTAGAACAGAACAGCTACTAGGAGAAACTTTTCCTGACCAAGACATTTTGGACAGTCCTGGTAAGGATAAATCTACAAGGAATCAGCAGAGGAAGAGACAGCAAGAATGGAAATAAATAAATATGCACTGCCTGATCAGCAGTTACAGACAATATTTACTAATGTAGACATTGCAAAAGAGCAAAGAGGTGATGATTCTTTGCAAGGTTTTTACAGGTGGATCAAACTGAGGATAAAGGTGCCCAGAGATAATGAGAATAAACAATATTTTGTATAGAGTTTGCACTAATCCCCAGACAGGAGAAAGAGTGGAGCAATTACTTGTACATACATAATATGAAGGTCTATATTATTTTTAGGACATGACTTGACATGAACTGGACATGCAGGAAGGACGCACATTAAAGCAAGCATCTTGCTAAGGTTTTATTGGCCAGGATTCACGAGGATGTGAAAAGTATTGCCAGGCATGTTCAGAATGCCAGTAAGTGGCACAGGTAGGGAAACGAGATACATTACCCTGATGCCCTTACCACTGGTAACTAATGTCTTTGAATGAATTGGGATGGACATTGTGAATTTGTGGGCCCACTGATCAAAAGTAAAAGGAAATCAGTTCATCTTGGTTATTGTTGATTATGTTTCAAAATATCCTGAAGCCATACCAATGTGAACTGTGACCATGCCGAGGATTGCTAAGGAGCTAGTTAAAGTGTTCAGTAGACTGGGTATTCCCAAGGAGATAGTCACTGATAGAGGGACACATTTTAATACCAGCCTTTTGAAAGAGCTGTACAAATTATTAGGGATAGTGGCCCTACTGACCTCACCCTATCACCCCAAAATGGATGGATTAACAGTTGTTTAATCAAACCTTAAAAGGATGATTCGGAAGTTTGTACATGAAGAGGAAACAATTGGGATACCCTGTTGCCTTATTTGCTGTTCACCTATAGAGAGGTTCCCCAAGCATCTACTGGTTATTCCCCATTCACTATACTATATGGCAGGAACCCTCAAGGCCCTTTAGATGTTGTAAAGGAAAGTTGGTAAGAGGGGAAGGACATCAAACACACCAACATAGCTGAATATCTGGGACAGCTGAGGGTGAAATTGGTCAAATACACCACATTAGCCTATCAAAATTATGTTAAGGCTCTGGGGTGCCAGAAACAGTACTATGATGAGGGTAAAGGAGAACAAATGTTTTACTCCTGGAGAGCAAGTCCTGTTACTGTTACCCTCCTCTCAGCAGAAACTTCTGATGAAATGGCAAGGACCCTTTATTATCACTGGAGAACAGGGCCAGTGATATATGAGATAGCTATGTCAGAGAAGAAGAATGGTAGCAAGATATACCATGCCAATCATTTAAAAGATGGTATAAAATAACAGAGAAGGATGAGAGTGTGGGTTGGGGATGATAGTTATACTGGAAGGATAGTCAGAAATAGATGTTGCCTATGGAAGACTGAAACAGCTACCACACCTTCTCAGATGAAAATTAACCCTGAATTAGATGAGAAACAAAAACAAGAGGTGGAGAGTCTGATCAACTCTTTTCCTAAAACATTTACAAAGCCCCAGGTCAAGCCATCAGGGTAACCCATTCTATTAGGACAGAGTCAAACCCTATCAGGCAAAAATCCTACAGAATCTCAGAAAGAGTCAGGCTGAGGTGAATAAATAGATAAACTCCGACACTTAGGAATTATCAGAGCTTCTACAAGTGCCTGAGGGTCACCAATAGTGATAGTTCCTAAAAGGAGAGAGGAATATGCCTCTGTCTTGACTTCAGTATACTGAATGCAGTATCAGGTCGGACGCTTATCCTATGCTCAGAATTGACAATATTATCGACTGAATAGAACATGCTAAATACATTACAATGTTAGATCTGACCAAAGGATATTGGCAGATACCCCTGGGTAACCCGTGATAATAGCGACTCTAAAAGCGTGACCGCAATAATAGCGAAGGCAAATAAGTGAAGCATTAATACAGCTACAGTAATGATAGCGAGCAGGCATAAAAAGCGCCACCGCTCACCTAATAGTTAACAATATAAGTGACTCAACTAGGAAGTCTCACATGTCAGCAGCGACTCAAAGCCACTAATGCTAGCACAGCAGGTGAACAACTAGGAAATCTCACAGGTCAGCAGCGACTCATAAGCAACAGCACTATGTTAGCACAGCAGGTGAACAAGGTGAACAACTTGGAAGTCTCACAGGTCAGCAACATAAGCAGCCGCGACTATGTTAGCGACTCAACTAGGAACCAGAAATACACCAAAATTACTTTCTCACCAGTCAGCAGCCTAGGAAGTCTCACAGGTCAGCAGCGACTCTAAGCCATGAAAGGGTAGGACTGGTGGAAGAGGTGCTTTATTCCCCCCTGCGTCAAAACAGTGACATCTAGTGTTTAAAAAAAAAAACAAGTCACGATGACTTGGTTTACTTTATTTAGTCCTCCACCGATAGTGCACTAATCGTAAAACAGCCTCCTTTTCAAGTACTTGCTTTCACTTAGACCTGGAACTGAAAATTGTATGCCAGCCCTCACAGATATTCGTATCTGCTTCGATGAGAATATTCCTTCACAATAGAAACAACTCTTTTGTCCATGTTTTGTATTTTTCTGGAACTTGTACGGCTCCTGAAACCATTTGTTCCAGCTCCATCTCAGTCAGCCATTGTTCTTCTTTCAGGCACAGAATGAATCTCCAAATGGTTGGGTGACAAGCACCTAGATGGCTGTTAAACCCCTGATGCCACCCATCCACAGCATTATTCATACGAGCCATTCCCTGTGTTGTTGCCACATAACAATTCCACTGATGTGGGGAATAAAGCACTTCTTCTACCAGTTCTGCCCCTTCATTGTCGATCCACGTACTTTCAAAGTACTCAATTAGTGGCATTATCAGGCTAGCATTAATACAGAAAACTCCCACCTCTTCAACTCCTCAAATGTTGAAACCACATCTTCTGTTGGAACAAAAGCCAAAGACAACAACATGTGAAGATGTAGGGCAAAATCTGGATCTTCGTGTACTTCTCTAGCACTAGTGGGAGCTTCTGTGTCCTCCACCAAAGTGCCTGAGCAAAATGGAAAAACAGCCATGTATCTCTGCATTTGGAAAACAGGCACTAAATGCAAGCCATGCAGCCCTTTCAAAGTCCATTATAGCAGACTCTGGGTTCAAGTTTGGCCACATTGCTTGTAGTAATTCATAGAGCCTACAGTATGCTGCTGAACTTCTTGTGGACATAAGGACATACAATGCTGTTACAACCTCTCCTGATTTAAGGCAATGAATAGTGTACAGCTGTTGTAATAACAAGGGCATGATTTAAAAGTGTCATCTAACATCCAATGGCTGCACTCCTGTAGCATTTAACATTACCTTCGTGGCAAACACAAGGAAGAGATCCTTTCCTTGCCACTGTCATATAGGAGAAATTTTCTCCTGAACAAGTAGTTTGAAATTCTAGGGGATATCCAGGTCTTGAACAGAAGCAGGAGTGACAGGACAGCCATGCTCCACCTGTCTGATCTGCTGTATAGTTTTTCATCAGTGGCACTCCTGGCAAACACCCAGTTACTGACTCAGGAGCTGTGGTTGTGCATTGCACAACCACCTGTGAAGTGGTCAGCTCACTGGACCGCGCTCATACACGGACACTGGCCATGATTTTGCGAGCACCTACTTCTGCAGCATCAGGTGTGTGAGTATGCTCTTTCAGTACACAAACAACAGAGTTCCCTACCATTTGCATACAAGCCAGACAGGAGAATTTGGGACCAACTGCACAACGCCAATAAATCTTTTTACCCCTTCCCTTTTCTTTTCTGTACAAGAAGCCAGCATGTATTGCCAGTAGCTTACCTTTCTGGCTCACGACCGTTTCAAATGTATCTATCTCAATCTCTCATCACCTATCTCCATGAAATGCACTGTAATATAGCAGTACCCCTTTAAAATGCATGCTGTTGCATTGTGAGTAACAGGAAATACATGATTGTAGTACATAAAGTAAACAAAGTATGGATTAGTGATTATTTGGATCCTCAGACTGTATTAAGATAGTGCGCTTTTATTGCAGTTGCGAAAATAGGTAAGCACCATTATTTATAGGCGCTATTTTGCAGTTCGCGTTATGCATTAGCGATACTGATTTTCATGATTTTGATTGCTTTTTACATGGAACCTACCCTGGATAGTCAAGCTAGGAGAAAATAGCATTTAGTACCCTATAGGACTGTTTGAACTTAACACCATGCCTTTTGGCTTATATATGGGGCCCCGCTACTTTTCAGTGGTTTATGGATTGTATATTAGCCACACACACTTGGTACTGCTCTGCTTATTTAGGTGATGTGGTCATCTATAGTCCTGATTGGGAAACACATCTGGCCCACTTAACGAAAAGTTATTGAATCCATCACAGAGGCAGGATTAACTATCAACCTACAAAAGTGTGCTATGGCCATGACAGAAACATGTTACTGGGTTTTGTATTGGGGAACACCAGGTAAAACCCCAAATTGATAAATTGGAGGCCATTGCCAAATGTCATATTCCTCTTACAAAAAGCAGGTAAGGTCATTTCTAGGGTTGGCTGGATATTATTGGTGCTTCATACAAAATTTCTCATCTATAGCTACCCTGTTGACAGATCTCACCAAGAAAAGGTATAAAATAAGGTAGAATGGATTCTAAATGTCAAGAAGCCATTCAGGCTATAAAAAGTACCTTATGTGCATCCCCCATCCTGAGAAGTCCAAATTTTGAGAAAATATTTGAGGTGCACACAGATGCTTATGAGACAGGGATTAGGGCAGTCTTATGTCAGACCACTTATGGGGAGGAACACCTATCTTGTACATATCTTGAAATTGCACGACAGAGAGCAAAAGTATTCAACTATAGAAAAGAGGCATTATAGCAAAATAGGCCATAGAGGCCTTAAAATGTTATTTATGGGTGCCAAATTCACACTAGTTACTGACCATAACCCATTATGTTGGATACATTCTATGAAGGATAAGAATACCTACATAATGCAGTGATACCTGGCCTTACAGCTGCATAGTTTTGAAGTACAACACAGGTCAGGTACAGCACATGAAAATGCCGATTTCCTGTCTAGACATGGAGCCATGATTGATACCATATGAGAAATGTTGTTGTGATATGATTGGAATGTATATTGATATATGAAGCCCCAGGGTATGTTTAAGAAAGAATGATATATTATTTGTGTTATATAAAGACAACATTCTTTCTAGTGTTTTATTAAGGGACCCTGGGGTGGAGTTTCCATTGTGGAGTGAGCTCCACCCAACCCCTCTGCCTTCATGGTAGGGAATTATTAGGAGGTTGACAAACCAGTCTAGTGGAAATATTGGTTTGTTTTGAAGAGAGGTATGTGGAAAGCGTCCTTCACTCCCTAAATAAGTCTTGCTGATGAACCCTATTCTGTCTTCTTTCTCTTCCCCTTAATAAACTTATTTTGTGCAACAGTACCTCTTGACTCTCTTATTTCTAAATGTATGTTATTTCGTTTATCCTAGGTAGGCCACCTAGGATAATGCTGCACTCTCTGCTTATACATCTTTATTGTTCTCTGGATCTATTCTGTAATTTTCTAGTTTCTGTTCAAACAGTTATCCCCGTTAATTCCAAAGAGAAATGGAGTGAGAATCACAGAATGAACTGTACAGAAAAATTAAACGCTTTGTTATGGTGAACATAAAAGTCATTTTATACAGGAGCCAGGAAATATGAATATGTATATAACTAGAAACAAAGTATATTGTTAGAAACAAATCCTGAATTGGGTTGCTGTGTTTACTGTGGGCAGGTGCGATATGCTTATGCAGTCACCCGAGTAAATCTGTATACATTGCAGAAAGAAAAAGAAAGTGCTGCCCAAGACCTGAAATTGCAAAATAAACCCCTTTCACTTCTCGGTATCTGTGCCTTCTTTGCACTGAGGGACAAAGAGCAGACTAACACTGCATTTTCTGGGTGTCTGAGCAAAAGCAAGGAAAGGTGGCACGGTAACTAGAAATGGCAGTCACCCGCCCAGAAAGTAGTGAAATAACTTTCCTTTCAGCATGAGACAAGCTGCTATTGACTTGTGCAGAAAGGAACTAAAGAACACCCCTCAGAGATTAAGAGGAGATTGCTAACATGGTAAGAAGTACTCCAGTGTGGATGGCAAGCTGTAAAATAGAAATTAAAAGAATAAAGGACTGACCAGGCAAGAGCTGACGGCTAAATGCAAAACAAGGAGTTTTGTAATTTCAGCCGCTTCTGCAAAACTGACCGCCCTGTCCTACTTGCTTCTCTGAATAAGAACTGTAAAACCCAGGACCCTTGCATAAATCCAGCCTGCCTCAAGTACACTGCTAGTGCTGAGTGTTAAAGGCCTCTTTATGCCTCTTAAAAATGCATGCAAGTCTGTGACAAAAGAACACTTGAAAATTAAATTGAAGCCCTTAGGTTCTATAAATATGAGGAAGCATACCCAGATAATAAATAAAGCAGCAGTAATTCTGCACCCTGTCATAGTACAGCAATCATTTTCTTAGGGTCAGGAAGGCTGCTATTAAAAGATTTCAGGTTTTGCCAAAGGAGGATTCCTTACCTGATTTCTCCAGAAAGAATACAGTGTTGCTTATCCTATGTAGGTTTTAGAGTGAATGGGTGTTCCTAAGGGGAGTGCCTCTACTGTCCCCATTTTATATGACAGTTTGATTGCTTACTGTCAGCCTTATGGTAACTAAGGTAAGCTACCTTGGGTTGCTAGGCAATTAATGACCTAGTTACTGCATTTCCTTAAATATTTACAGCTACACTGTAATATAGTGTGTAGTAGGAGTTATAGAAGAAAAGGTAGAAGGTGTTAAAACAGTGAGGATGTTTTTATTTGTCCAAACCTTTCCAAAGAACAGGAAACATACATATTTTATTGAGGGTCTGAGTCTTGTGACTATGACCCAGGGATATAAATATCCCTCTTCTGGACATTAGGCAGTTGAGCCTGGAGAACGATATGGAGAGGTCAATTGGTAGAGTGTGAGAGTAAATACAGAGGTATAGAGATGGTAGCAATTCTACAACCTAGAGACTGTATTGAAAACATTTAAAGCAAGAAATCACTGAAGGGACAAGTGGTCGTTATTACTGCTTATTATTTTTACCTGACTTTAAGGTTATTTTTGGTTTCTGATTTTCTTGGTTTATTTTCTTCCTTTTGTATATAATTTCTTGTTTAATAAAATCACATTCAGTGAGTTTTAAATCTTAAAATATTGCCCTGTCTGCTTTATTTCCCACCCTCTGTGGCACCTGCACTCCCACAGATGCATATGATTATGCACAAATGGGTAGCGCAGTCTCATGCTCCCATCAACACATACCATTTACAGATTAAATTACACTTTTCAAAAAGGAAGGAAATTTTGCAAAAACATTGTTAATGCATCAGTATCAGTTAGTGTTGATGTCACAGCAACAACAGTTTGGAAATTCAATGTTAGTATTGCACCCCACCACCCCCACCCTTCACGCCTCCATCATACACATACCAACAGACGTCCGGGTGTGCCATAGGGTCATCAGTACTAACTCTCACCCCATTCTCCTATGCTGTATCATGTCAGCTTGCTTACACATGGCATGCTCACTGCAACAGGGCAGCAGGCACTGGGTGGTTCTGTCAGCGGCAATACTTATATGTGGAAAGTGGTCACAGAAGGAGAGCGACAACACTGGACCAGTAGACAGGGTAGCAGGCACCGAGTGCTCTTCTTCACCAGACAGAGGAACAGAACAGCATACATGGGCCAGAGTGGAATTGGTGAGTGCTAGGGATACAGCAGCGGGTGCTCCTGCAAGCTGCAGCAGTACTGGGTTAGTCCTTTCTGAAGGTAAGTGTGAAGAGTACGGAAGAGGTGCTACTCCACCCATCCACCCAGAGGGATCATGGAGAAGGGAGGGCAGACAAGGAGAGCAGCAAGAGGGTAATGGGTAAGGCATGGTGTACTTGTTGCCATGCATCACTATCCAGCCATGCACTCAGATGGATCGTGGAGGTGGTATGTGCTATACAGCAAGAGGGTAACCTACCCACCCATATGGGTAGTGGAGAAGGCAGGAAAGAGGTGCTACCCATCCACCCACCCACCCAGATGAATCATGGAGTATGAAGCAGTTTGAGAAGGATAGCGGCAGGATGCAAAGACATGGGTAGTGGAGGAGGCAGTGTTTACAGAACGAGAGGGGCAACAGGGTAGGTGAAAAGAGAACACAGTGCATTGTATCATAAACAGGGCAACATTGAGGAAAGCGACCTGTTCAATGCTCAAGCAATAAATGTTTAAAGAAGTGTATTACAGTAGTGATAGAAAGTACCGAATGGCATAATTTAGGTCATAAAGTATGAGAAGGAAATCTGAGCAGTGGCAACGGAGATGGAGATTTGACCCTGATTAAAACTCAGAAACAAGAGGTATGTGTGTCCAAATAACATTCTGAACTAGTAGAACAATGCAATCAGTAAATTAGTGGTTATGTAACTAACAAAACTATATGACATTGAAAGAAAATCAAGAACAATGACAAATGTGAACACAGCACCAGATTCAAATGGTAAAGTCTGTAATATTTTGTAAAGAGTAAATAGAATTTCTCAAACTTTTTGAACCAATGTTATAAGCGCTAATAACCCACTCCAGGGTGTTGATTAATTGATAGTAACCACACACACTAGGGTTATTGCTTACTTGTACCTCTAACACTTAATGCACACATATGGAAATGGATATGCATATAAAATAATATGAATATATGTGGGTAAGAATACAACATTACTGATTTTGCCCTTCGCTGAAAGATTTCAGTCTTTTTCTATTTCATTATTATTTCCTGTTGCAAGAATGAGACACCATATTATGATTATAATGTCCTACTTCATATGTGTATCTTGTGTTGTTGTATTTGCTGGTACTTATGTTCTGTGGTGATGACGATAACGTCATCATCAACCATTTCTTCTGCCCCTCCTCTGCAGGGACGCGTGGGCTAGCTAGTGTTCCCTCAGCTTTGGCTTCAGTTCCTGTTGTAAAAAAAAAAAATATGATGAGCACTTTCTATTTCACTGTGTAACATTACGTGCTGTTAAAGTGCACATGATTTCTCTTCTTACAAAGTGTTATAATCAAGTAACATTTTTATTCTATTATTCATTAAAGTAATATGACTGATAACATTTGGTATGTTTTATTATACTATGCTACTATATTGCATTAAATGCACGATAAGTATTGGTGTCAGGATACACATAGGTAAAATATATTAATATTTATTAAAGGCAGATCACTGTGATGTCATATGTTATTATGCATGGAATTTTATGCATTGAATGTGCTGTTTTGTTGCTGTTTGACATGGCAATGTTATTCTACTGTAGTTCTGATGTTGGCACAGTGGCAGAAGAACTTGAAGTTGCTGCAACAGTTGTTTTCATGTATTCAATATGTGGGTGGCATACTACCATAGCATCTGTTGATAATTTACAAGTTGGTCTCATTGTCAAAAAAAAAATAACATATTCTAACAATATACTATACAGTATGCCTATGCCTCTGAGCTTCTTATTGATAAATTATTAAATGGGTAAGAACAATGCTGGACACTGATTGCTGAAGAAACAGTTTTCAGCAGGATATTATCCCATAATTGGCCTACTTGAAATAACTATGTATAAGAACTGCATTAAATAAACTTACATAATTCATTGCATAGTTACAGTAAGGTACTTCATGGGGTGGTTTATGCTGGGCTAATGCTACTCAGGTGGTGTAAGTACTGCTATGCCTTGTGCTTAAAACCACCTGAGATGAGCCAGTTATCACACCGTAAGCCCCTTTCCCCTTCTGTCATGGCATATTACTTAATTGAACAATAACAGTATTTTATTAAAATGTGGAATTTTACTTAGATGAAGTACTTGCTTCCCAAAATCTGGCTTCCTGCCTGAGCCACAGCTGGTACCCTTGATCATACCAGGTCCGGTCCTTCTCTGGTACCTTTCCCAGCTTTTTCAATTTATAGAATTTTTGTCATACCAGCTTCCACTTTCCCTGCACTTTCTCCACCTTTTGTCCTCGAGACCCTTTTCACGCCTCAGGTATCTGGTCACCCCATCCAAGTCTCCTTCAGAGGCATGTTGGTGACCCTCATCACGATTCTGAAGTCATCAATTTTAGTAACAGCCTCGAGCAGCAGAGGCAGCTGTTCAACAGTCCAATATTTTGTCATTTTGTAAAAGAAGCAGACATAAGGGAAAAAGGATTTAAATATGATAATATATGTATATCTAGGTGGCTAAGCCATATACATCAGTAATAACATATGTAGCATTATGCATGTGGTATAATACTAATATATTTGTTAAACATTACTATGGTATATGAAAATTCTATAAACTCATTGGAAAAACATGTTGCACGATTGTGGGTAAATTCTGCATAACACACAACTAAGGAATGCCATTTATTAAAACATAATTATACAATGGGTAAGAAAATGTTGGTTTCTGATTGGCGGCTAGCACGATTTACAACATGTTCATCATGCCATTACCCCATTATCCCACAGTAAAGGTGCCAGCCAATCAGGATACCAAACTTCAAAGCCAGTAGCTGGTATATATTTTTTCTAGCTAACTGGGAACCTCAAAATCAAACATAAAAAATGAAAACTTCCTCATGTTTATTTCTACATTATATATTAACAATATGCCACAATATTTATTTAGTTAGTTTTGTTGACCGGTAAGTGCACTAGACAAATTCTGCCTATTTTCAGGCATGACCGGGATGGGGATACAGATGAATGCCAACTGACCATGAACCAGATTAAGCTGTTGTGTTGTGGGTAATGGCAAGATTACCCACTTCTGGTGTGGTTTCTTCAGTCGACTACGCTTGTGAGCAAAACAAAACACCTGTGAAATTCTGCCATCACCACACCATATCGTGGTATATTGCTTAATTAGACACAGTTAACATTTATTTCACATATGTATTCATTGAATAATCATAATAAGGCACCCCAGGGTGTGAGTTATTAATTGAATTATCAAATTCTTCTGTGCTTATGTCACTTGACTGTGCTTTGAGACACACCATATAAGATGTGTGAAAATACTTAATAAACAAGACCCTGTTGTGCCTTATTACTTAACTACTCCCCACACACACACACACATATCACCTTGTATGCTTTCCATTTAAAGATTTCGTATGGCTGTTGAAAGTATGTGGGTCCTGTGTTGTGAATATTTGTAGTGAGTGCATAGTGTGTATTGTTGGGTTTTCTTTTAATTTTCTGTTCATTGTGTGCATTCTTGTTCTATTTTTGACCAAAGCAGGTTGGCTCTTAAAATAACCTTTTTTTGCTGAACACTTTAACAAGACACACGGTTCTTCAGATCACAGAGGATGTCATATTAGAGGTCTCCCAAAAACAGACAATTACCAGCATCTGAGAAGTGCACCGTCTCTTAGATACAGCCAATCTTTAAAATACTTGATTTCAGGATGACGGATTGTGTGCATGCCAGGTCATGTAAAAATGCAGAGATGTGTATGATTATTTTTCCTCACCCTGTCGAGCAGATACATGTGTTGATCTGCACACAGACCATATACTCTGTAATGTCTGAATAGATTATTTTACAAGCAGGTAACATCTCTGAAAGTGAAGCTATGTCCAGTTTTGCTTCACCAACTAAATCAATACACCTTTTGTAGCCTAAATCATTCCCTCCAAGATGGATCAGCAGTATGTCTGGTGCAGAGTGGTTGCTCAACATATGTAGCATGGTTGGCATCAGCTGCCCCATCTCATGCCTCCCTTGCCAAACCAGTAAACTTAACAATTTGGAAGTCTTAAGTCTGTAGCAAGATGACTTCTCTGAGCATATACACCACCTCAATGAATTAAACTGCTGTCTCCATCCACACTGTGATTCTGGAGTTGTGTACTATGCTAACAGTTTCTTGCAAAACAGAGTGACAGAGAGCTCAATAAGACAGTCTGAGTCTGTTGGTGCCTAGTGTCATCTAAGTAACTGTAGCAACAATTTTCTAATGGCTTTTATTCTTCATGAGAGAGGTAGCAAAGTGGGCAAACTAAATATTTATTGGCTGTTATTACTTCTAGGGTGCCAATAGAAACATTACACTTCATATCTGGCAGAAAATATTTTGTTATTGGCTGTGGCATAGACAAAACACAGTTTTGTTTTGGTGAGAATTAATGCCTTTCTGATTGGATGATTTGAAACAACACAGCAGAAGAGGCATTCTGATTTGCTGCTAACTTGCTAGATACACACATGCTTGCTGTGCTAGAACTCCTTTTGAACTGACATGTGTGGTGGTGAGTACTGTTTCAAGGTCTGTCTTAAACTCTTAAAATTAAGAATTAAATAAATGATTGAACATTATGAGACTTGCACTAATCTAGTTAGGAATTTAGCTTTTAAACAGTAGTATTTTAAGCAGGTAATATCTGGAAGTTCACTTTTGAAATTTATTTTGAGGTGATGTACTTACTGTGAATCCTGTAAAGTTCATCAATTTTTCAAAATGGTGCTATTTCCTTCTTCTTCTTGGTTTTATTAAAGTATGATTGGCTGTGTTACAGTGTTTCCTGTGGTACATCAAATTTATTTAAAAACATGTAATATTTGCATAAATTAGTGGTGTGCTATCATTTGATATTGTGGAGTATCAATCTTCTCTCACCAGTTTATGATTGGTTAGATGTGGTATGTGGGCATTTTTCAGAAAAACATGGCTACTCTTAGTGGAGCTAGTTCATAATTTGATCTCATTATCACCAATTTCTTAACTAGTATGCTGGATTTGTGTGCTTTAGCAATATATCACAGGTGTGTTACTTTAATGTATCATTTTGCATCATTTTCTAGTTGCTAGCATTTCTAGAAATAGAGTTAACCAATTTTCTGGTTGAAAAGCATCATGGTAGGCAAATGTAGAAGGTCACAGTAGCTCAACAAAAATGTTTGTGCGCTAACATTTTTTGACCATTCATATATTGCAATGTTATATATAGGAGAGGCTACTGCTTTTCTATTGTTATTGTTGCACGGAGCTCGAAAACTTTCATGGTTACATTTTTCGCCTAGGCAACATGGTGTTTTTCAATGGGCTTGCTCGCTGAGCTCAAAAACTTTCACAGTAAAATTTTTAATCTCGAGAACATGATGGATTTCAATGGGACTCATCCATGGAGCGAGAAAACTTTCCACTACAATTTTGACCTCAAAACATAATGGATTTCAATTGGTCTAGGTCATGGAGTTCAAAAATAAGCGTGGTTACATTTTCCAAGCTCAACAACATAATGTATTTCAATAGGGCTCATCCACGGAACTCAAAACTTCTCGGTTACATTTTTTACCTTGACAACATGGTGTTTTCAATGTACCTCATTCACAGAGCTCGAAAACTTTTGCAGTTACATTTTTGACCTCGATAACCTAATGTATTTCAATGGGGCTCATTCACATAGCTCAAAAACGTTTGTGGTTGCATTTTTCTACCTTGAAAACATAATGGATTTCAATGGCCTTCTGTCATGTAGCTCAAAATCTATCACGGTAACATTTTTTGACCTTGACAACATAATGTATCTCTATGGGGTTCATACATGGAGCTCAAAAACTTTCACTGTTACATTTTTTACCTTGACAACGTAGTGTATTTGAATGGACCTCATTCACGAGCTTGAAAACTTTTGCGGAATTATTTTTGGCTCTGACGACATACTGTATTTCAATGGGGGCATGTTCACATAGCTTGAAAACTTTTAGGTTACATTTTAAGCCTTGACAAAATTATGCATTTCAATAGGTCTTGTTCACATAGGTCAAAACTTTTGAGACTGTATTTTGTCCTTATGAACTTAATGTACACAGTAAAATGTTATTGTACTGTTATTTATTTGAAATGTTTATTGGGAAATATTAATGGTTATAGGAAACTGATAAAAAAATGTATTTTGTTTTATAGGTATGTGATCCTGTATCGTTATATTGCCTGAAACCTGTGTTTTTATAGAGAAAATGCCTACAAGACATAGACAACAGAATAAGCATAGAAGGGATAAGTATTATAGTGATGTTAAATTGGTGAAGAGTAATGTAGGCAGTAAAATGCACAAGGAAAGTTAAGAACAGTGCAAGACCTATTAACAGGAAAAGGTTGCCTGCAGATTATGAGATGCCTGCCTCAGTTTGTTGTTTAGAAACAACTGTAGAGTACCCACTTCCTCATCCTGATGTCAGGTTTGCAGAGCACAACAGAGCTTCCCAGGTTGCAAAATTCCTATTGCAGCCCTTAAACAGAAGCACAGTTCTGTTATTGTGGCCATCTTAGCAAGTTAACATTTTTCTGAAAGTTAGCTTCAGAGGCTAAGGTTGATCAGATTATATCTACCATAATGAGACATCAAGGCAAATGACTAAAGAGTCAACTTTTCTTGATGAAACTACTACTTAGGGTTCATAGATTTGTGAACATGGCACTTGCTGTTCTTTCACGTTTGTGGAAACAAATGATGAGAGAGATTGAACAGTTCACTGCCAGAGTGCAGTGTGTTCATACTAGGCTACAAAATGTAGGCTCTCTAAACAGTGCCAACTTTGTGAAGTCTTTCAAGGCATATGGCTACATAAACAGCACTCAAAGGCTTTTTGGCAGTAGTCTTACAAACCAGTTTATAAGGAACTTGTAATTTCTGTTGACAAGGTTGGCAAGGCTTGTATTGTATTGTCACACACAGTGAAAAAGTAGCGTGACAGATGATGAAACACACTCAACAACTGAGACAATGACCAAAGGTTGTGCAACATGGAGATGTAATGCAACCTGCAATCTCAAGGCAAGCATCGTTTGATGCTATTGCACAGTTAATGAATCTTTCTTGCCACAAAGAAGAAACAGAATACAACTTATTATATAAGATTGATCTCTGTGAAATTTGCAAGCATAAAGGACTGTTGGGGCATTCCTTAGCTTGCTTAAATACGTGTGTACAAGAGTGCATTTCATCTTATGCGTATGATTGCTGTACACAACCCTGCGATGCTCAGCTTTTTGCATAAAATATACCAGGTGAGAAAAGCTGTATCAGTATACAAACAGCTTGATAAGTCATTGAAAGCAGGATATGGAAGCACAAAAACTGTGATACAGGATGTGCAATGTAATAGTAAATGTTGTGATGCACCCTGTGATGACACATCTGCTACTGTATCATGTACTCTCACTCTTTGGGAATCTGACATACTGAAATAATTTGGGAAACCCATTGCCAAGTTTGAACTGGCTAGGAGAGAAGTTTGTCTCTTTGTGTCTCATGTCACAGACTACTTTACAGGCTGCAGGCTGTTACAGTTGATCTGGAAAAGGTTAACTATTTTAGTGACATGTGGGCACGACTGTTGGCCTACTGTACCTACTGTTAAAGAATGATTTTGACCTGAACCCAGTGGTCATCAAAGGTGAAAATAACACTCTGCCACCAAGCTGTTTTTGAACAATATGGAGGCAGATATCACCCCTATTGAGATTGCTGCACTGAAAATGTTTGAATGGATACTCATACAAACCATGAAACCGTTTCAGACTATTCTATGCCTGAATACAAAACACATAAAGTACCCCAAAATGAGCTTGTCAAGTCTCTGAATGGGGCTGTGATGTATTTACCACTTCCTCTGAAAGAGAATGTGGAGACAATCTCAAAGGAAAACAGTGTTGTTATACTAGTAAATGATGTACCTACAAGGTCCAAGGTCATTTGACAAGATGCTGTCGATGTGCAGAAAGTGAAAAGTGCTCTACTCTATCTGAAGAGTAATAATCCTTTCTATGATGACCTTGACATAGATGAACTCTCAGATTTGAGTTCTCAGTTTGGACTAGTGGACACTAGGAAGCCAATGATTGAGAAGGTCAATGTTGCAACTCATGAAGATGTGTATGAGCAGTACACAATTCACCCTCTATATACAGAGATCCAGTTGGTGATAACATTGACCTGTACCAGATTCAACTGGTTGAAGGTAGTCCTGTCAACATATAGGAGGAAAACTTGAAGCATGTTGCTTCCAGATTTATTCCCACAAGATGCAGGCCATCTGGATGTACATGAGGTACATGTTCAAGGTGCTGAATATTATACATCGAGAGTCTTAAACAAGGATGGCAAATGCCATAGGAACATACAATATCTGTTCCACCTGCTGTAGGAGAGTGAGCTTAGTATTCTCTCTGTGTCCATTGAACATACACTGTGCTTGACTAGCTCATTAGATGGGATTACAACAGTTGAGTTTCTGCAAAGACTGAGAGAAAATGATGAAATGCTACAGGTGAATTGACATCTATACACTCAAGTCTGCATGGCACAAAAGAATACTGGCATCATAGACACTCAGAGGGCATGACTATGCTGCATGAGTATGGTGCAGCTACTTGGTTTATAACTCTGAGCTGTACAGAGTACAGATGGGATGAGTTACTTGAACTGTTCAGGTGTGCTAATGCTGATGTCGATGACATATTTCATCAGTGACACTTGGTAAGATGTGCTCACTTGATCCAGTTTCTGTGTCCCTACATTTTCACTATCATTTCCATGAGATATTGACATTCATTTTGTCAAAGGAAATCCTCCTCTTGGATTAGTCAAGCACTACATTTGGGGACAGAGTACCAGGCATGAGGTGCACCACACATACATATGCTGTTGTGGATTAAATATGCTCTTCATCTTGACAAGAATGAAGCAGCTGAAGTGCTGAAGTTCATTCAACATTATGTCACTTGTCACATCCCTGACAAGTATGACAGTCCAACACTGTGGAAGCTGGTGCATAAGTTTCAGTGACATCTTTGTGGGAAGTACTGTTGCCGACCAGTCAAGAATTGTAATGTGTGGTACACCAGGTGTCAATTTGGTTTCCCTAGACATTTCTGCCAGCAAGGATGAATGAATGACTTGTTCTCAGTCATGCATCACCATCTCAAGGCAAAGTCCACTAAAAGGGTGTATGAGTTACCCAGACAGAAGAATGAGGTGTTCGACAATGATTACACTCCTACTCTTCTCCTGATGTGACAGGCAAACATTGATGTGCGGTTTGTGGCAGATAATTCTCCGTCTCTTGTCTGGTATGTTACTTCATACATCATGAAACATGAGCAGACCAGTTTGCTTGAGCTTTGGGAAGATATAGCTACTTCCAGCTGATCATTAAGCTTACAGCTCTGGTCACTGGGATTAAAGACACTGTCTCACAGGAGTGCAGAGCATATGAGGCTAGTGATCATTTGATTGGGACACACTTGTATAGCAAGTCTGATGCTGTATGATTTCTTAGTGTTAACTACAAAGAGTATGAAAGCGTGTTTTGAAGTCTCATGATGAGATTGAAGAACTGGCTGTGATCCACCCTCATCAAAAATATTTTGAAGAATAACCTGATTGATACATACTACCCACATTAGGCTACTGTGATGGAAGGTATGTGCCTGTACCGTGTTGCTAAGTGGTACAACTGTAGCACCTGATGAAACTTGAGAGATTTACAAAGTCAGAGGCTTCGATGGGTGCCTTGCTAAAAGGAAGAAACCATGGCTGATTGGCCATTGTAAATTCAGACTCTCTACCACTGACAGCAAGGAACATTACTACTTTGCTCTAATGTTCCTCTTTAAGCTAGGGAGGGACGAGAGGACACTGAAAGGAGACTGTGAAACATATGAGCAACAGTTATACCTTGCATATGAGACCTTTAAGAGTGAGCAGTCCAAAACATACATTCGTAGACTGTAATTAGAGAAGGAGCAGATGGAACAAGCTAAGAAACAGCTTGAGGAAGATACTCCAGGAAATTCTCAGGAAAACAGAACCTGAAGGAAAGGGACTCTTGGATCTCCTCTACCAATGAATGATCCTGTGATTCCAATGAGTGAAATCAAAAGTGCCATGAAACATTCTCCTCATGCAACAAGGGATCCTAGTGTGCTGATTGACCAGTTGAATAGGCAGCAGTTTGCTGCTTATGATGCTGTCACTGAAGCTGTCAGACATGGCCTCCTTCATGAGAAGAAACAATGTGCATGTGGAAAGTATGAACCCTTGCTAATGTTCGTTAGTGATTCTGCTGGACAGGCAAGAGTTTTATTATTGAAGCTATCACAGCGGAGATAAGGAAACATACAGGAGAAGTGATGCCTGTAGCTGTGACTGCTCCTACAGGTTTGGCAGCATTCAACATTGGTGGTGTAACTCTACACAGGTTGTTTATGCTACCTGTAGAGCATAGCAAAACAGGAGAGTACCAAAACTTTCCATGAGGTGGCACCTGAGCTTTGACCAATGTTTGTCAAGATGAAACTTCTCACCATCGATGAGATTAGTATGGTCTCAAATGTCCTGCTAGCATGTATCCATCTGCATCTCCAAGAGATACTTGGAACTGATCATGATGAGCCATTTGGTGGGAAGAATGCTGTTGCATTTGGGAACCTTCTGCAACTTGCACCTGTGAATGGAGAGCATGTCTTTACAGCACTGACTGTGAAGCAAGCAAAAACACACTAGGATGCACTGGAGGAATAAATCTTTGGGAATTGTTCCTTTACATTGAGCTGTATGAAAACATGTGACAGAGTTGTGATCTTGCGTGCAAGATACTTTTGGATCAGGTGTGCATTGGCTCATTGTCACAACAGAATGTTCTCTGTTGAATACACACTGTATCAGCAGTAGGTGCAGTTTTCTTATTGCAGCGTGTGATGTTTTCGTAATGTGTACTCAGACTCTGCTCCGATTGTGTGTTTCATGCCTCAACTCAAGCAGTGTGTTGAATTTAACAGCATTATGTTGCAGAGACAGGGTCAGGAAATCATCACTCTGCATCCAGTTGACACCGTTGATGGTGCAGTCTTGAGTCAGAATCTGGTAGCAAAGCTGACTGAATGATTGTCTGAGCTAAAGTCAGATGTGTCTCACAAAACTGGATTAGAAGCACTTCTAACTGTGTACATGAATATGCACGCATCATGCAACATTGAAATCTTGATGCAGAGTGTGGCATGGTGAATGATGCAATGGGACATATAATTGACTTCCAGTACAATGTACAGAAGACATTCATAAAGGCACTTATTGTCAAGTTTGACAACATTGAACAGTCATTACCTATTTCCAGGATGACTGTAAAGTTTCAGATTGTGAAAGACATACATGTCACTAGGAAACAGTTTCCTGTGTGTGCTGCATATACGGTGTCCTTATACAAGTTGCAAGGCTTAAGTTTGGACTCAGCAATGGTCAATATAGGCACTGGCATCTTTTGAGATGGCATGAGCTATGTTGCACTTTCACGTGTATGGACTTTGCTGGCTTGTATATCACCTGCATAGCACCACATAAAATACGTGCTGACAGATGATGCATCGCTGAGTACAACAGACTATGTACTCTACACCAACCAACATTGCCTCTTATACTGCTACCCATGAATGTGACAGCCCACAATGCTACAGTGACAGTTTCTGGCATGAAAAAGAGGTACCAGGCAGATAGACCAGCACTGGATGCAGACAGCACAAAGAAGGAATCCACAACTCAACAATAGACAACCTCTCCTCCATGGAAGAAGGTGCTTGGGATGAGTGTTGTCCCAGCATATGACAACAGTACTGGAGTAAACTGCTATGCAAACTTAGCAATGCAAGCATTTCTCCACATGTCTCACTTTGTTGCCACTATCAAATCTTTGCATGACACGACACTGTCTCAGTCACTAAAGAAGACTGTGAATGATAGTGATAAACATGACAATAGTTTACAGACTCTGACACCCTTACAGTTTGTGTTGGGTGGATATGATGGACATCAAACATTCTCTAATGACATTCAGCAAGATGTGACTGAGTTTATGATGGCTATAATTAACAGTTTGGAATCAGATCAGATTTCAATGTGACAGTACTTTACTGTCATCTATGTGGCAAAGTTCACTTGCCTGTCTTGACATTCACACAAAGAAGTAACAGAAAACATGCTGTGGATTTCATTGTATGCTCCACAGGCACATTCTGTTAAACTCAGACAACTGCTCAGGCATGCAGAGTGTGACTAGAGGTGTAGCTGGTGTGTAGAGAGTGTCTTCAGTCCATATGACTTAGAACCTTTCTCAGTATCTTCTTTAGTCTTGCAGATATTTGATGCAAATGGACTACAAGTTGACACACTACTCACTGATTTTGTAGCTGGAAGAGTACAATTCATGGGAGCATGCTTTGATACTCAGGCTGTGATATTCCATTATGGAGCATCTGTCCATTCAGGACATTATGTAACATGGCTCAGGTACAGCAATGGCTGGATGGAATGCAATGACTACATGAGCACTTTTAAACAGAGATTGCCTCATAATCTAAAAGATGCTTATGTCCTGGTTCTCAAAAATTACAATGACCTTCACTAGGCAGAACAGTAGTGAATGTAAATGTGGTTTAACTCTGTTTGACACACTGTAGTAGTCATACCATTGTACTTCACAACCTTACTTGGACATGTGCAGCTCTTTTCATATCAGTTTATGAATTGTTGCAGTAACAGATTATGTAGATGGAGGTATTTATGACGCCAACAGTCAAGGTAGGTGTTGCTATGATTTTTGCTTCAGTACAGCCTAAGTGGGCCTTAATCAGTGCAGGCTGTGTGCATGGTCACATTACCTACAACAATAGCTTTGACTGTGGAGCAGTCTTATTACCTGTACATTGGTATTTCAGGAGTATGCAATTCTGATGTACTAATCTGCTCATTTCTGCATTGCTGCACTATGTGACATAGAATGTGGTCTGACTCTGTCACACCATTGTATGTCAATGCTGTGCACATTACATACATTGAGAAACATGACTATGCTTGTTGGTTAGCAATGTTCCATGTTCATTGTATGCACTATGTACATGCCTCACATCTGCCTAGTGATGCACAAGGACAGACTGTGCAACAAAGCTGCCATTGCAGCTTTGCGTATGCTTGTACACATATCATTGTGCAATACTTTCCAAGTACAGTAAAGTCATGCCTGATATTCTATGTCTACAGCATGTCTCTCACTGATACCTGTCCACTGTCCACTTGAGGTGGCATATGTTCTGCCAACTTTACTTAATTGTGAGAACAGCACATTGCTATGTAGGCCTATGTTATGGATGATTTCTGATAAATAGTTACTGCTAATATTGTGTATGTATGAAAAATTAACATTTGCTAGAACTATGTATCTCTGTAAACTGTACTATTTTTTCTGTGAAAACTGTAATATTAAAGTTTTAAAAATACTGACAATTACATAGCACTTCATAACTATGTTCATTTTTGTGTTGCACATAGCTTCAACATTACAGCTTGTTACATGTTATTACTGCAGTGTCTGAATGGAATATATTCTGATGTTTTATGGAAAGATGAATACGTATACTATGTAGTAAGTATCTACCATTTTATAAATATGTGAATTGTAACTGTTTAAATATTCAGATTTTCTTATGAATAATTCTTATGAAACAGTGTTATCAGATTGCTATTAATAAATATTTACCAGAATAATTACATTATTTATTTTTGAATGATATTAATTTATTTGAAAGGTTTGTTATGTGTAGTGAAATATTACTTGTTCGTTATTTATGAAAGAGTAATGTAAATAACATACTCTGTTCAATATTAGTTAAGTTATGTTCCTGATATTTTCTGACCACCTTTATTAAGGGTTCAGGTGAGGAATTTTTCCAGATGCACTTAATGTTAAAACATTACAACATAATATTCATTATTGCAGCAATCTTATGATATGCTGCTTTGGTGTCCATAGTTTTTAAATGTTTAATGCATTTGGTTTTGCCCACCCCAGGAACATTGACTTGCTCAGTCTTATATCATTTTTAAAACTTTGAATGTACTTCTGTGATGAATTACACAGTAGTGGTATGAGACTGAGTTGTGCAATTTGGCCTTCTTTAAAACAGAATTGGCATTTTATGATTAATAATTTCTTTTTCAAAACATATTTTCTGGGTCTGTTGTGTTTCTTGATTACTGTATATAAATGATATATGGCTCAGGTTTGCAAAGAAGCATAAATGAATATAATGAAATGGTACTATGCATAGATGTGTGTAGGAGCTATAGCCTGACATGTAAAACAAAGGTGTGCATATTAGTTACCAGTAATGTATGGTACATTTCAGGTATGGTACAATGGTGGTGTAGAGGGCTTATGCTCTCACTAAAAAGTATGCTTTAAAAGCTGTGTATGTGTTTACTTTATTACAATGTCTCAAAAGGAATGAAATTCTTTGCAAAACAACTCTGTTAATGCAACAGTTAGGGTTGTTTCTACAGCGACAAAAGAAGGAAATTCGACATTTGGGTTTTAACCTAACTCCAATTCTCCCCTCAAACACACACAACACACATACAAACAGGGACGGTACAAGGCAACACAACCAATCAGAAACACACACCATATGGTAACAGAAAGAACATACACCTTTGTAAACATACTGCAAGAAGCATCCATCATGTTTCAGCAACTGTATCACTTCTGCTGCCATTACAGTGTCTTTGGGGTACACCCATATGCTGGCCAAAGATGCAGTGAGGTGTTAAGATGGCAATGTAGAACATTTTAAATGAAAGTTATTTAGTATGGGATGGTTATGACTATTTCTTATTGTTTTGCTGCACCTACTCATGAGTTAAAGAATTGAAGTATAGGGCTACACTGTACTGCATTTGCTCAGATACTTAGGTATACCTATCTGAGGTGGCATAGCAGTGCATGGTGTAAAACAGTCCACAGTGTGACTCTGAGATATAGACAGTGTTCTTCTATATGGATTGAGGTACATAAGTGCAGGATGTGAAGTATTATGCAGTGCTGCTGTTAGGTTTGTGCACTCTTCTACTATCTGTGTGTAGCCATATGACAGATCAGTGTATAACCCTACACTAAAAACCTCATCTATGCAGACTGTTGTAGTATTTAGATAGAGGAATACTGTTCTCAACATAACATTTTGACACTGTTCTATTTGGTCAATGTGGGTCTAGGAGTGCACTGTCTTTTGGACAATGTACTGTCATCTGTACATTCACATAGTATGTCACAATCCATACAGCACACTATTCATATGTCACTGTGGGATACTGCCTTCCCAGTACTAAATCACTGTGAGGCAGTATAGCGCTCAGTGGTTTAAACTCTGAGCTGCAAATCTGGTGACATCCAGCAGACCCGACCTGGATTTGAATCCCACAGCTTCCACTTGCATACTGTGTGACCCTGAGCAAGTCACTTAACCTCCCTGTGCTCCCAGGTCACTCCTGTAAAAACCTTTCAGCTTAGTGTGCTACTCCTGGTTAAACAACTAAATAAAAAAAACATAGTGCAGTGCTACCCATATGTCCCATTGTCCATATGTAACAGTGAAAAGACAGGGTCATTTGGACTGTGCACTACCATACTTGTATGAAGTAGCACAACACAATCCATCTGTCACACTATCCATATGTTGCACTGTTTGCATTGTAAGATATAAGTACAGTGACTTATGTATTGTGTTGTTCTATGTTGAAAGAGGAATGGGAATGCAGGATAGAAACCACCCTGTACTGTCATTGTGACATATAGACTGTGTTGTACTTATAATCCAAACCTGATGAAGCTCACTTGAAGCGAAGTGCGAGCTGCTGGTTAGGTCATACCTGGTCATGATTTGTGTCACACTGTGGAAACCTGTGAAGGCCATGTGGAACCGGCACAGCTGGTGAAAATAAAATAGCCACACACTGCAACAACATTTTGGATCATTATTTGATTTGGTTCTGTGGTCGTCTCACTTGTGGAGTGCATTTCTTTTATTTGTTTGGATTGTTTGTGAGCTTGCCGAGCCCTGGATGTGCACCCCTCCCCAATTCCTGGTGAGCGCATTATAAACTGGTTCTCTGTGTGTGTACTTATAGCCTGATGGAGGGATGGCACTGCAGTATGTCAACAGCCATGATGTCACACTGTGATATATAGACATAGTATAAAAACAAAACAAGGTGCTGCATCAGCATGTGATCTGAAAGCAAAACAAAATGGTTATATTAAATGCACTCTGAAAATAGAAAATAGAGTTAAAAATCTAGGCTTTGACCTTAGGTCTTCTTGGAAATATCTAAAAGAAAAAAAACAAACTTTGTTTTTTCTCTTTAAATATCCTATGGACATACTGACACACAGGCAGTGGTGTATTATGCTGATGCAAGGATGGGAGGGCCAAGGACATAGGACCCTGGTGTCACAGCATGGCATATGCACAGTGTTGTTCTATCTAAATGGAGGGATGAAATAACATGGGTTCAACTCATCATCTGGTCCTACCATGAGTTATGTGCACTCTTGCAGTATCTGCATGTAGATGCACAGTTCGTGCAATAGCCATCTTACATGTTTGCATAGCCTGTGGGTGTACCTCCAAGACACAGAGATGGCAGCAGAGTGATGCAGTTACTGAAACATGATGATGGATGGCTCTTGTGGTATGCTTACATAGTTGTATGTTCTTTCTATTACCGTATGGTGTGTGTTTCTGATTGGTTGTGTTGCCTTGTACCATCCTCTGCTTGTATGTGTGTGTGTGTGTATGTGTATGGGATTTGGAGTTAGGGTTGAAAACCCTAACGTCGAATCTCCTCTCTTTTGTTACTGTAGAAACAACCCTAACTGTTGCATTAATGGAATTTTTGCAAAGAATATATATATGTAGCTATATCTATATCTATCTATATCTATATCTATATCTATATCTATATCTATATCTATATCTATATCTATCTATCTATATCTATCTATCTATCTATATATATATATATATATATATGAATATATGATAGGGCATGGCCCCTTATAATTACGGTTGAGTAGGCACTTTAATGTTAAACCAAAGTTTTGCATGTTAATAACTTTGCAACTGTTCAATGGATTTGCACAAAATTTTGAATGCACAGCCTGGTATGGTAGATCTCTTGATTTACCAAGTTGCGTTTCAGTTAGACTTACAGTTTTTGCACAGCAAAGCACTGAAAAACAAGTTTTGCTACTTTTGACACATTTTTCCCTATGGCCCAGTGACCACACTGTTTTATGTTTTAGTCTGAAATTTGGAACATAGAACAAGTGTGAGTCAAATAATAATCAGCATTGGTGTGGTTAAAATATTAATCCATTCCAAAGTTATACAATTTTAATTTGTGGATTCTGAGCATGCTCAGTTCACTCCAAGATTTATAGGTATATTTTTCGAACTAGGATTGGGCTCATGGTCAAAGTTTTGTCAGTTCATGGATGAGGATTTTAAAAAATCTTAGTCCATCAGAAAAATCCTTAACCTCGAGCTGCCATCTTATTTTCATTTTCCCCCAAACAAAATGTCATAGCTTTCTCCACGGGTGACTTTTTGGTGTAATGAGAGCATGGGTTTTGTTCAGGGTGACACCTTCTACAAACCCATATCTTCAGTTGCTTCATTTTGTCCAAAAAAATAACCTTTTGAAATTAAAAATCCTGACTGTGACTCGTGCTGATCCTCTTTGCGAGGTGACAAATCCTAGTTCACCAGTCAATCCTCTTTGTGAGGCTGAAAATCCTTGTCTGTCACTTTGTGACCAGATGGCCTTTCTCACGGATGAGGATTAAGCTGACAGAGATTTTGCGACCGTGAAAGAGGATTGGCTCAAGGAACAGGATTTTGTCAGCTCACGAAAACGGATTTGGCTTTTGAATCCTCTTTCATGAGGTGACAAAATCCTAGTCTATGTTGTCAAAATCCTAGTCCGCCAGCCAATCCACTTTTGCAAGGTAGCAAATCCTTGACTGTCACTTTGTGACCTGATAGCCTTCTTGTGGACAAGAAGTTGACTGACAGTCAGGATTTTGCTACCTCATAAAGAGGATTGGCTGATGGACTATGATTTTGTCAGCTCATGAAAGAGTTGGTTTTGAATCCTCTTTAGTGAGTTGACAAAATTAGCAATCCACGAGCTGTCAAAATCCTAGTCTGCCACCTGACCATCTTTTGCCAGGCAGCAAAATCCTTGACCGTCATTAGGGACCAGATGGCCAGAATCTGACGGTTGAGGATTTCTCATGGATGGCAATTTTGACAGCTCGCGAACAGGGATTGATCTGATGGTTGGGGATTTTGCTACCTCATGAACTAGGGATTTTTAACTTTTACAAACTTTCCGCTGCATTGTAACTTAACAGTTTGGTCTTTTGATTTGCAATTTTCAAGTTATTAAGGGGATGCCCTAGAGATGTGAATTATGCTATTTACAGTAGGTGTTGGAAAGATAAGCAGTTCCATAGATATGCCATCACAAAGTTGAGATTTTTCTCATAGGATAACATTGTGGCACCCGTCATGCCCTTTGGCACCTGTATCTTGAAAACAATTCGAGATATGGATTTGTCATCATCACAATTCTAAGTACAGAAGTAGGCTGGAAGGCTCGAATACCAAGAATTTTGAATTTTTCTTTCTATCTCGTATAGTTACTCAGATATTTGGAAAATAGTATCCCAATTACTCATTTTCAGGTCCGTGGGTCAGTATTACGCCATCAAAGATAACACCCACAATGCTTTTTGGTGCCTGTATCTCATAAAAATGCAAGAGACAGATTTGGTCGATTTATGTCATGTGGACGACTCAATGTCACGTTTACAAAAACTTGAATTTTTTCCTAGCTGCTAGGGTTCCTGAGATATTGGCAAATTAGTGTTATAAGGGTTCCTTGCCCTATGGGGCTGCTAGATAGCTCTGTAGCTATGTGTGAGATTAGAGCACAGGGCTCAGAGGGCCCATGCTCCCACAGAACACCAACATGCTATTTACTAGTTATATTACACTTTTTCAAAAATAAGGAAATTTATTGAAAAAACTTTCATTTAATGCATCAGTTAGGGTTAAAACAACAAAAAGTTGGGAAATGAGACATTAGGGTTGAGCCCTAACCCCCTACTTCCCCACCCCATCCTCGACAGACCAACAGATGCCGGGGTGAGCCATGGAGTCATGAGACTAACTCTCACCCCATTCTCTCTTCTGTAGCATGTCAACTATTTACACATGGAATGGGGTGAGAGTTGGGCCTCGTGATCATGGCACACCCTGGTGTCTGTTGGTCTGTGGAGGATGGGGGTGGGGTGGTAGAGACTAGGACTCAACCCTAATGTCTCATTTCACGCTTTTGTCACGATAACTCTAATACATTAAAGTTTTGGCAAGAATATATATATATATATATATATATATATATATATATATATATATACATATATATATATTATACTGGAGCGGTCACAACAGTATAATTAGGGTGAAACTGCACTTCTATGTTGAAGTCCAAACTTTGAGGGTTAATAACTTTGGAAGCCATTCAGTGAATTTGCATGAACTTTGGCATGCATAATCTCTAGGGAAAGGTCCTGCCAAATTTTGTGGGAATTCTTCAAGTTGTTTCTGAGATATAAAGTGTTGAAAAAACAGAAAAATCAGGATTTTTACATTAATTTGTACAGCTGTATCTCAAAAAGGGCTTTATGTTGTGAGCTGAAATTCTCAGGGTAGAAAGCCTTTGGGTCACAGATGTGCATTTAAAAGGTTTGGTGAAAAATATTCATCCATTCAAAAGTTATGACATTTTAATTTTTCTATTGTTTCCTACAGGAAAATTTATATTATCAGGCACGACAGTAAATAATTTTCAAACAATACACCAAGCGTTGAAAAATCACCATTCATTTTCAAAAATATCCTTTATTTTTCGAATAGATGGAGAATTCTATTTTGAACACTTTGGTGATGTAGCTGTACTGACTTTTCTCAGACGCACTGAAGTTTGACACATTTCAACTGTGTTGTGGTTGCCATCTTGGTTTCCCGCTTAGCGAGGATAATTGTGAACAAATAGAAAGTAAATATTACAAAACATTTAAACAGGGTTCTTCACTTCTACTCTGATTTTAATTTGTTGAAAACTTATGACATTTAAATTGCACCATTATATCAAAACATTTAGCTGCCTGGTGCAAAATACACATTTTGCACTAGACCTGCATTGTTTGAAAAAAATATTGTACTTTTAAACAAATGGGGTATTGAAAAAAAAAAAATCAGCAAAGCCCTCTTTTTTGCTCTCTGTGCGCACCGTGCTTTGTGTCTACTGTGCATACTGAGGGCCCACCCAATCATGCCCAATTTTTTTTTATATCTAAATACCTGTGAAAAAAAAGACTGTCCCACAAGGTCTTTTCTTGATGCAGAATCCTGCATTGAGGTATTATAATGTGCACAATGCTTCCCATACAAAACCATTGTGTGACACATTACAGTATTTCAATGCAGGCTCCTACATCGAAATTTGTGCAATTTTAATGAAGGATCCTGTATTGATCTACTCTGTCTGTGCCACTTTTGACCTCAGGGTACCCAATCACCATTTCTACCTGCAAACCTCCTAGTATTGTGGCACACTGGTACCCCACCCCAGTGTGCTGATATATTTATTATGTAAATCAAAGCTTTCTGACACTGGGATGCCCACTCTCCAGTGTCATATGACCCCAAGCCCACTCTTTCTGCCAAGCAGAGTGCCCAATCCCCTTGTCGGCATGATGATCCCCAAACTTATGTGGCACATTGGGAGCCCACCCAGTGTGCCCAAATAGTTTTTCTTTGTTCCTGTAAATGAAACTGTCCTGAGGTATTTTCTTCCAATGCAGAATCCTGCACGAAGTGTGTGCAAATTTTCAAAGCAGGATCCTGCATCAAAAAAGAAATGTAATGTGCTGCATGATGCTTTCCCATACAAAACCATTGTGTGCACATTACAATATTTGATGCAGGATCCTGCATCAAAATGTGCGCACATTTTGATGCAGGATCCTTTATTGATCTATTCTGCTTCTGCCCTTTTCAACATCAGGGTGCCCAATCCCCATGTTGATTTGTAACACCCCCAGTATTGTGGCACACTGGGAGCCCACCCCAGTGTGCTGACATATTTACTATATAATTTTAAAGCTTTCTGACACCAGGATGCCTACTTCCGGTGTTGAGTGACTCCCCAAGCCCACTCCTACTGCCAACAATCCCCTGAAGGTGTGATGATCCCCAAAACTTATGTGGCACACTGGAGCCTCCCCATGTGTCCAAATTGTTTTCTTTGGTCCTATAAATGAAGAAAACCATCCCTCAAAGCCTTTTTATTTTTTAACCTGTAATGAAGAAAATGGTCCCATCTTCTCCCTGTCCCTCCCGTCCCCACCCTCCCTCTGTGCACCCACCTCCCTTACCCCCATCACCCATACTTATCCTCCTGATGTTGGGAGCCACGATCTTATCTGGACGGGAGACGTCTGCACTCTTCAAAGCTGAACTGCAAAATGAGGAACGGGTAAGTTCTGTATAATGGGACTGAATGGGGGTCAACTTAGATTGATATCTCAACCAATTTTAGGAATTATGGCCCCACATTTTCAACATGGGGTTCTTGGGATCCCTCTTCACGAACACTGTCACTGTCATTTCATTTCTCAGTCTCTAAGGGTGATTTCGCAGTTGCTGCATGGAATCATCTTTGGGACCGAGTCACAAAATGACAGTGCCACTGTTCATGAGGTGGGTCCCAAAAGAATATAATATACAATTTTGGTAAGAAAATTCCAAAAATGACTGCTGCCTTATGGCGTGCATTGTGCAGTTTCTATGCATGCTTGTAACTTCACCAATTTTTAATATTTTCACCAGATTTTCAACATTGCCATTTTATTAACAACTCCTTATGAACAATACAGCTGTCATTTTCCACATCCTGCCCAAAATGTGTTTTCACACCTGTGGCACACAATGGAGTGGTCGCTACGTAAAGACAGATTAACAAAATGACAGTGCTACTGTTCCTAAGGGAGGACTCATAAAGCACATGTTCAAAATTTGGTGAAAATGTTTCAAGAAATGACTGATTACAGGTGTGCATTGTGCACTTTATATGCATGCTTATAACTTTGCCAATTTTTCATATTTTCACTCCAGATTTTCAGCATTGCCATTTTTCACACTACCTTATGAACAGAACAGCTGACATTTTGCACATCCTGTCCAGAATGTGATTTTGCACCTGTGGCACAGAATATCTCGCTGCTGTGTGAAATCAATTTTGGGATGGATTAACAAAATCACAGTTGCACTGTTCATGATGGGAGGTCCCATAATGCTGATGTTGAAAATTTAGTAAAGAATTCAAAAATGAGCATGTTACAAGCGTGCATTGTGCAGTTTCTATGCACATTCATAACTTTGCAAGTGTTTCACATTTTTACACTGTTGTACTATCTGGATTGAGGATGGCAGCACAGGGTCAAAGGACCCTGTGCTCTCCATGACTTATGGGCAGTGTTGTACTATCTTGATGGAGGAATGGGACTGCAGGGTCCAAGGACCCTGCAATCTCAAATAAAATGATGATACAATTATACTATCTGAAAAGAAGGAAATTCTTTGCAAAAATGTTGTTAATCCATCAGTTACGGTGGATATCACAGTGACAAAAAGCAAGGAAATTAGGCGTTAGGTTCCAGCCTAATGCCCCACCCAGAATCCATCCTACCACTCAACCTCCATCCCCCCACCCTCCACACCAGCAGGCATCGGGGTGTGCCATGGGTTATAAGGTCTCTCACCCCATTGTCTTATACTGTAATGTCTAAGCATGTTTGCATGTGGAATATGGTGAGTGTTGGGCGCGCAACGCGCACCCGATACTGTCGTGAGAGTGATGAATGGGGATTGAGTGCTAGGGGTGGGATCCTGAGGGTGGGGTGTTAGGGTTGAAAACCTAACACCTAATGTCCCTGCTTTTTGCTGTTTTATCCACCCTGATGCATTAACGAAGTTTATTGAAAAGAACACATATATATATATTTATACAAATATATACACACACACATATATAGATAGATTATATATATATATATATATAAAATATATCACTGTTCCCTGTGTTGAAATCTTTGTATCAGAATCCCTGCACCTCTCTGATACTCATCCTCTGTGTTGCAATTGTGTTTTACATGAATACCGTGTTTTACATGCATATATTGCCACACGAGGATGTTTTAACTATATGTTTTGGAGGACAACTGTTAAAATTTAAAATCGCATTACAATCTATAGTTTTCCTGTATATACTGTTAGGTAAGCCACTTGACTCATTTTCTATATTTTGAGGTCAAGGAATGCCACAGTTTCCATAAAAGGAGAAAATATGGTGTTTTCAACCCAAACACCCACCCCTTGTCCATTCCATAACCTTGGTGAAGCTACAGGTCTCAAACTGTGCCTCACGGCTGCCCATTGCTTTCTCATATGATGTGGTGTTATTAACAAAGAAACAGACTTATTGGGCATGGCCTCAGACCTGTATCTCACTCTCTGAGGTCAAAGGATCCTTTGGGAATCAGCAGCTCAGAGGGCATCCCAGATCTGTAACTTGCTTTCACAGTGCCTTATGTGCATTACATAAAGTAGCAAGCACATGGGGCATGGCACTGGATCTGTATCTTGTTTCATGTAGGGCTCTACAGGCCTTACATTAAACAACAGACTTATGGGACATGTCTTTGGACCTGTAACTTCTTTGCACATGGCCCTGGGGGCTACATAATGCAACAGACATATGGAGCATGGCAAAGACCTGTGGCTGGCAACAGACCCATGGTGGCATATCCCTGAACCTGTATCTTGGCCTTAAGTCACAAAGTGTAAGAGATAAGGGATGGCCCTACACAAATCATGAAGTAAATCCCAACTTCCTTTGCATAAATTATCAGGTACATCTTAACTTGCTTCACACAGGGTCCTTTAGCCTTGCATGAAACAGGAGCTATGCTATAACAACATTGTGTGCCTTAACTTTGTTTGTTTGACATTCTGACCCAATATTTGTAACATGTTTTTTCCTCTCATCCCAGCTCATAAAAATGGTAATTGTCATTTTACAATTTTTTCACACCTGAAATGTTGTTTTGTGATCATTTTGTAAAATTATCACAGCTACCATGCTCATGAAGTACGTGAACATAAGACCATGTTGAGAAAGTGGGGCCAAAATCTCAAAAGCAATAATGTTCTGAATTAAATTTGAAAAGGTATTTCAGTGTTGGCAGTAGTCAACTATTGTTTTCGTTACATCAATTGCTTCCTATTTCAACATTTATTCATAACTTTGAGGTAAGTTAAAACTAACTTTATATCTATGTAGGGCATCAATGGCCATGTGTGAAGCAAAGCTTCTTTGCTATCTAAAAGACAGGAAACTCTGGCAAAAACGAAAAAGAAAATGTTAATGTACAGTATCAGTGTTTTAAAACATCTAAAGTAAGGAAATCCAATGTTTGATGTGATTTGGACCTAACTCCCCCCACATGCACCTACCCATGAACTCCACCAAACAAAATATCAAAGCACAATCCAGATCCCAGTCCTGGTTTTTTTGGGGTGTCTGTTTTCCACACAGAAATGCCTGTTAAATGCATTTATTTTATCTCTTCTTAAAGCTATACACAACTGATAAGGTAGTGCATTCCAGTGAACAGGAAATCTCTCTGAGAATGCTTAGGTCCCTTCTGTTTTCAGCTTAGATCTTTAGAGCTGCCAATAATAAACCTCAGAAGAACATGCAATAGTGTTGCTCTGATAGTGTTTTTGTGGATACTACCATTATCTGTCAGACAATACTGGTATCTACCTAGGATCCTACCAGAAATCTTACCAAAGACAGACGTATGATCCAGGGTCAGATAGTGATGGATCATAGATCAGATCCAGGGATCCTAAGTCAGATAGTTAAGGTCTGAGCTGGATGTGTTGCAAGGATCCACTGGATCTACAATGTTTGTTGCTAGGATTCATGCACTAGATCCTAAAGGTAGGATCCATGATCAGATAACACTGTTATCCTACCACAGCAACTATCTGGCCAAATGGGAAGTGTCTGTAGGTATCCCAGTTTCTGAGATACTATCTGAGTAACATTAACATACAGTGTAGGGCTAAGCCTTGGATACAGGAGGACAGAAGGTCATTGAGGTAAAAACACTCAGCCTATTCAGGGCACTGTTTGTTCCAATAAGCACCATAAAGTTGATCATCCAAAGGCAAGAAGACAAAGCAGTTTCCAAGGCAAAGACATTATGTACAATAACCACTGTTTTCTGTGGTTCCATGGCTGCAGAAAAAAACATGCATTTTGGACTACAGGAAAATTGCCAGGAATTCTTGCCTGCAATCCTATAATAATTAATGGCTTTTGGTGTTTCCCATAGGAAACCCATGCCGTAATTACTGTAATAAAACAGTGTTTATTATGGAAAACATGTGCTGGGTTTCCCCAGCAGCTTTAACCGCTGTTCTTCCTCATTGCCACAAAAATAATCTAATGCCCAGAGATCAGACAGCCACTGTGACTCAGTGGTAAGTACAATACAATAAAAAAAAAAAAAACAAATGGCTGCATTCTACTAACAAATGAAAAGAAAAAAAGAAAACAAGCCTTTCTTCAAACAGCCATGTTCATATGCTGACACTGCTTAAACCCGGTCAGACCGTGGTTGCAGGAGACATCTTCTCTTTATATTATGTAATTGCTGTGGTGAAAACAGAAACCCAGCAATTATCTAAAATAAAATATAGGGTGGTATAAAACTCACATTTACACAAACCCTCAGTGTTGGGTGCCTAGATAAACCCTCAAGCTTCGCTCTCGGGGTCTATGTGGCATCTATGTGGCATTTGGAAAATGACTTTGGATGTTTCCATTGGTTCCATTTCTTATAGGGTCCCACACCCATGAGCTGGAAGGCAAAACCAATGAGGACAGGCTGACTGAGTTGAATATGTACAGCCTGGAGGAGAGGAGGGATTGGGGAATATGATTGAGACCATCAAATAATTGAAGGGATTAACAAAACAAAATGGGCACAGAAGGGATATTTAAGTTGAGGTGAGGAAGGACACAAGAGGCATGGTCTCAGGTTGGAGGTGGAAGATATCAGAGAGAGATGAGGAGGCATTTTTCACAGAGAGGATGGTAGAAATGGAACACTCTACCAAGGAGATGGTATCCTGTAGCAAAGTGGGCAGTTTTAAAAGGGCATAGGACAGGGTGCAGGGGATAAAGGTGATGGGTGAGAGGAGGATAGGGCAGCTGCAATATAAGGGTGCTAGCTGCATTCAGACTAACTTGATAGACTGTAAGGCATGTTTCTGCTGGCAGAGTCATATGTTCATATGGTGCTGTCCAAAAAGCAGCACACAGCAGCCATTGTGTATCACTTTCTAGTTGGCTTAATGGTATTGAGTGGTGGGGCATCCTGTCAGCATGCGATTGACCTGGTTAACACCCTAAGCCTGGAATGATGGGAAAGTAGTCTGTCTCAAGCACAGAGTGAAGCATTGTTCCACTTGAGAGCAGATCCCTGTGGTGGCATGTTGGTGTCTTGAACAGCGTGGGTGACAATGCACCTTTCAACACCACCCCCTGTTGTGGACCTGTGTTCCACCTATGAAGTATGTTAGGATCTCAGCAAATAATTCTCTACTTTTTCTGCCTTTCTTCTCTTAAAATCTACTGTGCAGTAGTTTCTCTTTATCTAGCTATTCTTTTACTAGGTTACAGTGGATTGGCCACCTACAGTAGAACTGTCCTATCCTCTTATAAATGTATTCCTTCTTTTGTATCCTCAGTATATCAATTTCTTTCTTTAAGATCTTGTGTAAGAAGTGCCAAGGAATTTATGAAAACACTTAGAAGAATGCCAAGATAATAAATTGGTGGCTTAAGAAATGAGTGCACTCTGATGAACACTGTATATGGTGCCTATTTAAAGGCTGAAACCATTAAATACATTGAATGTGTATTTGCAGGTATATCCTGCTTGGATTTAATAGGTCCCTAATGAATAGGGTCTATATAGTACAAATATTTGTAGACTGTACTGAATGTGATGAATCCATGATATGATAAAGCCTTGATATAATTGTTTAAAATGCTTAAATATGTTTGGTTAATGTCCTGATAAAAATCCTTATATAAAACAAGGGTTTATAAAGTGCTTAGAGTACCTTGGGTATTAATGGATTATAAAGAGCTGATAAAGTGCTTACTGTAGCTTTTGTGCACAGCCACAGGCTGAGTGCCTACAATGACCAACCAAGCATTAACTCCCATTAGATGCCACCTTAGAGAGATTAATGCACTTGTAACATGACAAGTGCAACTGGGCTATTTGTCAGATGCTCTTTTCTTTGCTATAGAACAGTAATCAGCAGAAACACTTATTTAACCTTTACAATTATAGTGCACATCTCTTACTTTTGCTGCCTTTCTGTTGCTGGAACCATGCGCATGCCGTTGATGACCCGACACCGACTAATATAGTGGCGATGACTTTTCTCATCTTTGCTCTCTGCTGTACGTATACATTTTAGCATAACACTATGCTTGCAGCTGTGAATTTGCTACTTGTGCTGGCTACTCTATTTCTGTACCCTCGTTTGTATTTAAGATCCCTGCTCTGCTGCATTCTGGAGAACATGTCACCCGTGCATACCTTGATATCCTCCACAAATAACACTTCTATTCTCCACTGAGTGTACACATGAAACCTCACGATTAGCACCAATAGGTGGCACTTTGTTACATCTACACACTCTCGTCTCACTCACACTCATCTGTTAGTCACCTGTGCTTCCCACTGCTCTTTTCCATTGCTCGGCGACTTGTATTATTTGAACTTACTCGCTTGGTGGCTCCAACATAGCACGGTTCCCTGTTGTTTCCTCTTTCTGGTTTTCTACGGTGCGGCGCCGACACACTACTTTCTGCAGTTCCTCTCTTGCCCTGCCACTTCACTTTTCTGCTCTCTTCGTCACACCACCTATTGGTCGACATATGTCTACTCCTTCATTCCTTGCCTACTTCAATGACCGTGTTCATGCTCTCAACAGGGCATTATTGCTCTGAACGTTCAGAAGCAACACGGCATTATCATGCCATAATGCAGTGTTGCTATTGTGCCACCTGACACAATTGAGCCAATTGGGCTCCTTGTTTCCGATCCTCTGATTTTGCCCATATTACAATTATATTTATTCTCTTTCCCAGGACTGGATGGAATTGCCATGACAACTACCAGTATCCATATAGGAGAACTCCTTGGATTAGTGAGGATATTTATTTTAAAAGTGCCTTATGCAAGTCTCTATATGCTGCTAGGATTATTAAGTGTTTCATTATTGTGTTTTCTGTTACACATGATTTTAAATCGTTACATATGGTTGTTGCAGAGCACTTATGCACTTTAGTACATGTTACACTTTAGTTAGTTGTACTGTCACTTTAAATTTCATCCTATTTAATGGGAACCATTGTATGAGAAACCACCCCTGATGACGTACTGGGTATGAAACCAGTCGGGGTAATAGTGTGATTCTCTATGCTTCTGTATGGTCTGTTTTAAATTTTGTGATGATAAATTAAACAAATATTTAGTTCACCAGAAGAGGTACGGCTTCTTGCTTGTGTCCCTAACTAGTTGCCTGAGGAACACCACCTGCAGGAGTCCAAGATGTTCCTGCTCCTAGCTGTACCTGCAGCTTGGATGCTCCAATTGACATCTGGCAGATTGAAGTCTCCTCCAGCAGCACCTCCCCTTTTCTGCCACCTTTGGGTGGTTTCCTCCAGAACCGTATCCAACTCCCCCTCCCCTTTGCTGGAGATCTGGAGATCACATCAGTGCAAATAGTGGCTCAATTCCCTGTCTCTAGGCTGACCCACAGTACCTCTGCCCCTCCCTGTATTCCCTGTACCTCTGTCGCTTTTATGCTATCTCTCACATAAAGAGCAACTCCTCATCCCTTTTTCCCACCTTGTCCTTCATTAACAGAGTATATCCTGGTATGGCTCTATCCCAGTCATGGTTATCAGTGCACCATGTTTCTGTAATGGGACAATGTCCAAGTCAGCCTCTGCCATAATGTTCTCTAAATCTTGAATTTTATTTCCCAGACTTCAAGCATTGGCACACATGACCTTCCAATTTCTTGTACCACCTTGCTCATCAGCCACCCATTTCACTTTTGCCCTCTCCACTTTCCACCTCTGTTCTTATTCACATCTCTCTTTATTACTGCTGACTTTTTTTAATAGGTATCCTTGGGGTTTGTATCCCTTAGGGTTCTCCTGCTGACTGTTCCAGTTTGTGGGTGGGGGGCAGTTTATGTCTACATGATTTCTTCTCCCCCTTTGACTGGTTTAAATGCTCACCAATGTAACATTTAAACCATTCACTGAGGACTACATTCCCTCCTGATGAGTGAAGGCCATCTCCCAGTACTGGCCTCATCCTCCAGGTGTGACCCCAGTCCCCAATGTAGCAGACCTTCCTCTCTGCACCATTCCTTCAACCACTGGTTGAATCTCCTGGTACAGAGTACGCTATCCTCTCCCTGTCATGGACAGGCAGTGCTGGGCGGAGCAGCTAGATGCTGCGGGCTGCTCCTCTCCTGAATGCTTTTTGCTATGCTCCATTTTAGCTGAATAAAATGTACACTGGAGGGTTTTTCTGTACCTTCATGAAACAAACGATGGCTATTTTGTTTACCAGCATCTGACAGGTCACTTTCATGCCATTTGGGAGGCTCTTACCTCTGAATTTTTGGCCTACTGACCATAAACTCGGCATTGATGTGGCGTTGTGAATGGCACTTGCCCCATTTAACTGGGACAAGAGAGAAATTGCCATTTTATTTGTAGACTGACAGCATTCTTGTTAATTAAAAGCTCCCAGCAGTTTTCTGTGTTCACACACATTCCAGTTCAGAAATGTGAAAGTGGAAATGGGAGAGCAAGAGAAGAACGCAGGTGAACCTCAAAGGAGACTGAAAACTAGGAAGCACTTTACTGCTGATATGCTTGTTAAAAAGCTTATAAACAGGATTGGTATTGTCACCTGAGGGCTGTGCCTTAACATATATCTCCTAATGAGTCTGATTTTATTGCACTTAGAGGAGCACTTTTCTTAATTTGTTTTGCAGAGTTTTACAGAGTTTGCCTTGGCCAAGTGCAATGGAGAAGGACCGGTCAGAGGAGGTCCTGTGGCCAGTCCTGGCTGAATACAGGAGCCAGATTAATTTTCAAAATGTTAGTCCCCTAGTCTAAGAAGAAAATGGGGAATGAGGATTTGTGAGAGCAATGAGTGCTGACCCTTCTTGATTCTGGCCAGGCCATTTTCAGAGCTGGAGAGGGAGCCATGGGGAGACAAAGTGTCAGATCCAAGTGAAAAAGGTTAAAAGACGCTGTTTCAGCGATGGTAGGAGAATGGCTCTGGGGTATCTCCCCAACAAGGTATTGTTTTACTTCACTTTTTAGGCGATATCTATTTAGTGATTCTAGAGATTAACAAATGAGTGAAAGAAACTTATTGAAATGTCATGCTTTATTATTTGACCCATTTTATTCATGATGGAATTCTGCCTAGTTGTTGTATATTGAGACCAGTGGACTCCTGTCTAGTAAGCCAAACACCTCAGAACGTAATGTCAGAGGATGGTCTGAAAATATATTTATTAGTCAAATGCATCGATGTTAAGTAATGAGATGCACCGGCTCTATATGTTCTTGTGCACTATGACTAATGGAAGTCTCTGAAGATGTCCAGAATATGTGTCTCTGAACAAAACTGGAGTTTCGGATATGTGTAGTTCAATATATGGGGCGGGATTTATTTCAAATTGTTGAGCATCAAAGTGTTTCATTCATACAATATTGATGAGTCACGAATATGGACTTCAAGAGACAGGCGATTGATTTATTTGTTCTAAATACTTGGGGTCAAAACCCTACTGTATTTGTTGCAACTTGGTCAATCTGGAACCTTGAGCTTAATAGCTGCTGATAATATAATTTTGTCATGCATACCCTACTGAACTCAAATTCTGTTTATGCTACAGTAATTGATTCCATGAACCACTGAAAATTATATAGAGCTCAGGTTCATATTGATTTATGAACTTCAGAATTAATGAAGCCTGAACAAATGTACAAAAATGAACAAACTCTTCATTGTACTGAAGCCACAACTCTGCTTAGTAGGCTTAATTTTATAAATGCTTCAAATCAGTGGTGTGGAATAGATGTTATTTAACGAGAGGGTGCTTGTTAGTTATTTTACTGTCTTTACAAAGCTCTAGCCTGACTTTTAGAGTTACAGAATAACCATAATGAGAATATCCTGATTTTATTATTCTGCTTTAAATGATCTTTTCATATAGTTTAGCAAGGTTTATGGCTGCTTATGTATAGTTATTTAAGTCAAAAAACTTTGAAACTAGTTTGGAACCAGTTTCCAGAGTTATGCTTGGCCCCTGATATAGGGAAAGCTTTAACAAATGCTTTTCTTTTAAATGCTATTTTAGATGAAATAACTGTTTTTTTATTTTCTATTTATCCTTGGTGAGCCCTTCTGTCGATCTTCAACCCTGGTCATGGCCCTGGGACTTCCACCTGTCATCCACTGCCTCTTCCTCCCAGTTACCCCAGGCTTACCCTCTTGAGGGTGGGCCACGACATCAGACCCGCATATCCAAGCTGTGGGCTTGTATCTGGTCAGAGAGTACAGCGATGGCAGGCTAGAGACAGAGGGCTCACCCCCTCCTGTTCTTTTTTTTCCTGCTTTTCTCAGAGGTGGGGATGTGCAATGACACCAGTGTCTGCCCGCCTCCTGAATCTCAAGCGCCCGGTAGTGGGAGTGACTCGGCCTCCGCCAGGGTCCTCATTGCACGGTCACTGTCCTGCCCTCCCTTGGAGAAGGAGGCTGTCCATAGGATGCTCCATCCTTCTCCCCGCTGGCCATCTAACAATCCGAGTCCGTTCCCGAACCCGGTCACCGGCATCCAAGCGGAATCAACCACTGCGCCGGCAGCCACCAAAATAACTGTTTGGAGAAATTACCATTTTTATGTTGCTTGCGCATGTGCAAGAAACATGATGCCATCATCGGAGATTTCAGAGTTGTGTCACCTCCTCCTCCTCCAATTCAGTCAGTGTGTTGGCAGGCATGGCCCTGTAAGCCAATGCATTTTGGAGCTGTCTATGACACGCTCCAAAATGCAGTGGCATATAGATTGAAAGGGGAGTTACACTTCAGTGAGCACCGATAAGATATCGCTGCTCACGCACAGCCCCCCACAGACACCGCAGAGGCGTGCGCCCCCCATTCCCCGCACGCAGTAATAAGTGCCACGCTGGGAGCTCCACCAGCATGGCAACAAATGCCATGGCCAACTGGGGTGTCCAATCCCCCGCCAGCTGAATGCCCTCAACGTCCTTGTGCCATGCTGGAGCCCACCCCAGCATGGCAAACATCCAACGTAGTCATTTTTTTTAAAACCTGTAAAACAAAAAGCGGTCCTGCTGGCACGTCTCCCAACCCTCCCACAACCCGCACCCACCCACTGCGCACTAGCCTCCCCACACCCCCCACACACCATACTACCTCTAGACTCCAGCACGATGATCTTCGTGGACCGGGAACACGCCTGCACTCTTCAAAGCCGACCGCGAACTGAAGAAATGCCGTAAGCTGTATAATGGGCTAGATAAGGGGTTTCAACTTTGTTGCATATCTCAGGCATTTTGGGAATTTTGCACCAAATTTTCAACATGGAGTTTTGGAACCCCTTCTCATGAATGATGTCACTGTCATGGCGTTATTCCGGCCCGAAGGGTGATTTCACAGTCACTGTGCAAAATCACTCCTTTGGGCCTGAATAATGCCATGACAGTGACATCATTCATGAGAAGGGGTCCGAAAACCCCATGTTGAAAATTTAGTGCCAAAATTCCAAAATGACTGTTTTACGAGCGTGAGCATTGCGCAGTTCCCACGCATATTCGTGACGTCAGCGAAATTTCAATATTTTCACTCCAGATTTTCAACATTGCCATTTTACCACACCTTCTTATTAGCAGTATAGCTGTCATTTTCACATCTCACCCAAAACGTGTTTCTGCCCATGTAGCTCACAAATGGCGCAGTCGGTGCTTAGATCAATGTACGGACAAATTAAGAAAATCACACTGACACTTTTCATGAGCTCAGGTGTTAAAATGGCTATGTTGAAAAAAATTTGGTGAAAAATTCAAAAATGACTGTTTTACGAGCATCGTTATGACAGCTCCTATGCTGCCTCGTAGGTTTGCAAATTTTCAATATTTTCACTCCAGATTTACAACACGCCATTTTTCCATACCTTCTTATAAATAGTACAGCTGTCATGTTTCACATCTCACCCAAAATGTGTTTCTGCCCATGTAGCGCAGAATGGCGCAGCAGTGTGTGAAATCAATGTACGGGACAAATTAAGAAAATCACAGTGACACTGTTCATGAGCAGAGGTCTTAAAATGGCTATGTTGAAAATTTGAAAAAATTCTAAAATGACTGTTTTCACGGTGTGTGTTGCGCGGTTCCTACACCGCTTTCGTAGATCGTAATTTTCAATATTTTCACTCCAGATTTCCAACATTGCCATTTTATCACACCTTCTTATGAGTAGTACAGCTGCCATTTTTCACATCTCACCCAAAACATGTTTCTGCCCATGTAGCACACAATGGCGCAGTCGGTGTCGAGATCAATGTACGGACAAGTTAAGAAAATCACACTGACACTGTTCATGAGCTCAGGTGTTAAAATGGCTATGTTGAAAAATTGATGAAAAAATCAAAAATGACTGTTTTACGAGCATGCATTGCACAGTTCCTATGCGCTACATAAGTTACTAAATTTTCAATATTTTCACTCCAGATTTACAACATTGCCATTTTCCACACCTTCTTATAAATAGTACAGCTGTCATTTTCACATCTCACCCAAAATGTGTTTCTGCCCATGTAGCGCACAATGGCGCAGTCGTGTGTGTGAAATCAATGTACGGACAAATTAAGAAAATCACAGTGACACTGTTCATGAGCAGAGGTCTTAAATGGCTATGTTGAAAATCTGGTGAAAAATCCCTTCAGATGTTCTGCAATATTACTAATGAAGACATTGAACAGAACTGGCCCCAGGACCGATCCCTGCAGCACCCCACTGGTCGCCCCTCTCCTAGACTGCATACAATTTACCACCACTCTCTGCCTCCTGTCTGTTAGCCAGTTTCTAACCCATTTTACCACCCTTTCCCCATGTCCAGCCTACCCAGCTAGTTTATCAGCCTCCTATATGGGATGGTGTCAAAGGCTTTGCTGAAATCAAGGTAAACGTTGTCCACTGCCCCACCCTGATTCACTTCCTTTGTCACCCAGTCAAATAAATCAACCAGATTTATCTGACATGATGTCCCACTGTGAATCCATGTTGTCTATGGTCCTGGGTTCCGATGGCATCTAGATGCCCACTATCTTTCTTTAAGCAATGTCTCCATGATCTTCCCACTACTGAGGTGAGGCTGAATGGCCTATTGTTCCCTGCCTCCTCCCTGCTGCCGGACTTGTGTAGAGGGACCACATGTGCCCTTCTCCAATTCACTCATGTTGAATGACTCCAGTGAACATGGCTGCCAGAGGTACTGCTATCTCCCTTCGCAGTTCTGTTAATATCCTTTGGCGTATGCCATCTGGTTCCATCGCTTTGTCTACCTTCAATTTAGTGAGCTCCTGCAGACTCTTTTGCCTTTGAATGGACTATTGTCCACCTCTTCACCCCTTGGCAACTGCTGTACTGCTGTGGCCCTTGCCCTCCCACTCTTCTGTGAATACTGAACGGAAAGACACAGTGGATGTCTTGGGAGGAAGGCATGAAACTGTCACTTCCAAATACCTAAACAGCACATACAAGCAAGCAACATTCGGCATTGACAAATGCTTGTTAGACTTTGTTATGAAATTTAATATGTATATTCACTGAATGTTATAATTGTTGGATTATTGTAAAGTGTTGTTTTCTGTTTTGTGTTTCATAATGGCTTTTAGTTGAATGAATAAGCTTTAAACTTTGATTATAACTTTGACAGGCAGCACTTCAGAAAAGTCACTGAGCTTGCTACCTGCCTAAGACCCTCCCCATTCCCTGTACGCCTACTGTATTATCCCCCATACATAACCAGGTCATTTATCCCCAGGTGGACAATGACATCTAGATCCCCCCTGTCTTGCTGCACTAGTGATCCCCAGGATCTGCTTTCCATCCCTCCAAACCGAGGTGCCAGATAGGTACCTAACCTCCTTCTCCCCCGCTCCCTCCTTTCCTGTTCCCAAGTATATCCCTCTCATGATGGACTCTATCACCAGAAGTTGCTTGCTTCTCCTCTGGGGTTCTCTGCCACCCTCCTTAGGATCTCCACTATGGAACACCCCACATCCTCCCTGGTCACTGCCTCTGTTGCCTCCATGGGACAGTCCTGCCCCACCAGAGTAGTGTAGGGTTGTGTAGTGTTACCGGATAGGGATGTGCCTCTTCCTACCATCCTCACCCTCCCCAAGCCCACCATAGTCTAGCCACTCTACCTCCTAGGCATTCTTTGAGTTAGCGGCAGCAACCTGGTGGTCCCTGGGTGGGAGAGGCTGGTCCCTCATATCCTAGCCAACTCAGCCTGGGAGACTAGCAACCTTCTTCCTTAGCCCTGAGAGGTGCATTGCAGATAGGGCAGCACCACAGTCTCCAAAAGGTCTCCTGAAACTCCCCACTGCCACTGTACTGCACCACTCTCATCATACTTATCTTCTACTCTGCCTCATTTTCTTTGGTTGTTTGAAACACTTTTCTTCTTCTCTTTCCCAGTATAGGGTGTTTCACCTATTCCCAAAGTTTTGTGTCTTTAAAACCCTTCTTTTCCCTTACCCTACCGTATATAGGGTGCTTCACCTATTATCAAAGTTCTGTGTCATTAAAACACTTTAGTTCCTTACCTTATATAGGGTGTTTTACCTATTCCCAAAGTTTTGTGCCCTTTAAAACCTTTTGCTCCCTTAACCTACATAGGTGTTTCACCTACTCAGAGATTTCTGTTTACCCTGATTTTTTACTCTCTTGCAGAGAGTGTGCTTAGGACAGGAATTAAACAGAACTCTTACCACAGTTTCAGGTAGAACCTCCTAGTCCTCTGCTTCCTGCTGCTGATGCTTGCTGCTTCCAGACACCTGTTCTCTTCCATCCCTTACCCACTGCTGGGGTGCAGAGTTTCTGGCTGCCAGCTGTCTTGTTGGGTTGACTCCAGTGGGCAGACTCCGCTGTGCTCTCCTTGTCCACGTTGGTCCTTTGTGGGGAAGGGATGCTGCAGCAGGGGGCCACTCGATGGCCTCTTCTTATTAGCCCCTGCAACATCCTGCTTCTTGCTGCAGCCACTCTGATTGGCTGCCTGCTGGAGAGGAGGCATGGCTCAGTACCGACTTGCTCCTTTGTGGAGCTTTACAGAGTCTCTCAGTGCCACTCCCTGCTGAAGTTTGCTACTCTTCCAGGTGCATGGGGGGTATGATGTCCACTGTCAATCACCTAATGCAGCTCTGTCACCAGCTGCCATCTGTCCTAGGGGCTATTTAAACCCTGTTCCTTCTCTTCCATGTTTGTCCTGCAGCCATGCTGCTTGGCTGCCTGCTTGCGAGGGAGGTGCATCATATAAGGGGCCTCTGTCTTCCACCTCATGCCACCAGGCCTCTGTGTACTATGGTGCCCCCAGCCATTGTCTCTCAGGTATATCTGTCCTTTCCTCCCTATAGCCCATTTACTGAGGGAGAAGCCCTATGAAGCAAGAGAAACTGTGAAGCTTGGGAGTCACATTGGAGTATTTGACAAAGAAGGTCCCCATGGAATATAAGAGGTGAGTCCAGCAGATAGGATTAAGAGGTATGAGGGCCCTAAATAAGTGGTGCCCTGCCCTAAGCCTTGGAGGATCATTAACAAATCCCCAGAGGTGCCTGAAGTTACAGTACATGTCTTGTGGTTATAGCCACATTCTGACTGTAGCAACAGATGCTTTTTTAAATCACTGGCTGACCATTGGTTTAGGATAACACCCATTGTTACACAATGCACATCCATAGCCATGAGGAAACACATCCCCACAGTGCATCCCCACAGCAAGCAGGCATGTTTTAAAAATCATCAGCAACTCTGCTGGCTCAGGATGCACCTGCAGTTCCGATTGTATGTCCCACAGCCACATCCACATAGAAACCATCACCTGCGACACTGTCTTATGGGCAAGCAGCCTTACTATGAAAAGGTTGCCCAAAATGGAACACTCATATTACTACTATGGTGGACAGCCATCCACAATACATATTTAATGCTGCACATAACCACCTACCCCAACTTCATTCACTGCCACCCAACAACACATACTATAAATGGAGAACTGCAAACCACTGTAGCTGACATAGACCATGTCAACTAGTGAAGTGGCATTCAAAAGAATTCAAACAAGAATAATGCTTCTGCCAGACAAAGATGATCCTTTATTGCATCCAGCTCATGAAGCCATGCAACTGTTCAGCAATCCAGTCATTTCTCCAGCACATGTTAAAATCTGTATAGTACTGCCTCCAGATTTGGTGGTGTACAGGAGGACAGTGTGCTCCTAGTGTACACACTCTTGTGACTAGGTGATAGGCACACACTGTCCTCCTTTCTGCCAGCCAGTCTCAGGTTTGCAAACTTGTAGGAAGTGTGTCTTTATCTAAGAAGATTAGAATCATCAGATATTCATAAGCTGGGATGGTGTCCTTTTATTAAATGTTGAATGCTGCATTCCCCATCCTAACAAACTGAGCCCCATAGTGGAGACAATTAATTTCTTCTGATTCAAATTCTTCCTTTCCAAAAAAAAAATAATCGTTGCCATATGAGCACTACTAGTAGCAATATAAATGTTATTGCTTGACCATAACATTTTACAATCAGACAAAACATATTTTAAATTAGGACTACATATAACAGGAAGCCACATACATTTTTAAATAACAACACATTTCAGCTATATATCATCCATATACATAATATAAATGCTGTATACACAAATTCCTCAACACTACTGCACAAAATTTTCCTTGAGGAAGGCAAATGTAGATATTTAATTTAATTTATTTTTAAACATATCATAGGAATTACAACCCTTTGAGTCGTAGACTAATTTACAATGGTTCCACATCCAACATAATCACACATACAATGAGACAGTACAGCAGCGAGACATCACAGCTTATACAACAGTATTTTATATACAATAGCCAGTGTGGCTGTTGACCTATACATGTAGTAGCTAGGGTATTGACATAAATACAAGTGGTACAGTTACAGAGCAAGTGCAGCCTTGGGGGCGTTGTCAAATACCGTAGCAGCAACAGTGACCAGTAAGAAGATGTCTTATACAGTTGGTGGCTAAGGGTAGTGGTACCATGCATTGAATAAAGATTCAGCAGTAATAACAGTTAGGATTAGTACATACTGGTATAGAGAGTGCAGCCCTGGTGCTGGCACTTAGGTCTGTTTGAGAAGTCAGTAGATCAGTAGGCAGGGAACTGAGTTAAGGGTGCAGTCTAGGAGAAGACATTGTCAAGGATTAGCCTAGGGCAGCTCTGTGATGGCCAGAGAGGAGGATTAGCAATTACACTGGCATTGGCACAAAGAGAGAATGCATTTTCTAGGGTGGTCTTACAGTGCCCTAATTTGGGGATGAAGGTTATGGCTGGGGAGTTCATTGTATCAAACAGGGCTCTATAAGGGAATGATCGTTGAGCTAGGAGGTCCTAATCCTGAGTACGGTCCACAGGTGTTTGTTGGTGGAATAAGTAGCTGCAGAGGGGACCACGAGTAGGGACACAGAGACCCCAGTGGGGACAACCCCAGGTGGATTTTTGGTAAGGAGACAAGTTTGGTATTGTAGTCTTTCCTCCAGGGTGAGAATGTTGGTGAGGTGTAGAGGATGCAAGTATGGGAGCGTTTGTCTGCTCCTAGGAGGAGTCAGCATGTTTTAGTAATAGCTATGTGAATTTTGTTTAGGTGGTGTGGTCAGCAGCTGAGTAGATGGGGAGCCCATAGTCAACGAGAAAGAGGACAAAAGAGGTGACAGCCAGATTGAGTGCTTCTGGTGTTAGGCAGTCCTTGTGCCGATAGAGAAGGCCAATGCGGGAATTAATGGCTGAGGATAGGATATTAATATAAGCAATGAAGGACAGGAGGTGTCAAAGGTAAAGCTGAGAAATTTATAGGTATATACCTGTTCCAGAGGAGGTGAGCATCGGAGAGGATTTTAGTTCAGCGTCCTTGGCCTTGCTTTGCCGGTGGGCAAAGAGCATAGCCTTTGTTTTTTGATGTTGACCACGAGTCTGCGGTCGGTGAACCAGCTTTCAATCTGCTTGAATGAGTATTGAAGGGAGGACTGTAGGATGGCAGGGCTGGGGTGCAAGGCATAGAGAACGCATCCTCAGCGATAGTAGTAAGTTACCAGGGCAGGATTTGGGTAGCAATTTAAATAGATACTGAAGAGTAAAGGGCCCAATATGAAACCCTGGGGGACCCCAGAGCAGACAGTCAGGGTGGATGATAGGGATGTCATTTATTCTGACACATTGGAATCTAGCTGTAAGGTAGCTATTGAACCAGGAGAGGGACCGCACGATAGACCAGTAAGGTGGAGTGTGTCTGGAGGAGAGGGTGGGAGACCATATCGAAGGCCTTAGAGAGGTCTATGAAGATGGCTCCAGCAAGATGTTTATGTGGCCCAGGCAGAGTGAATGAAATTTGAGAATTCATTGAGGGCAGTGGTTGTGCTATGGCCTGATCTGAAGCCATATTGCTCATTACATAGTACATTGTGGGCAAGCAGATACTTAGTGAGTTGGTCGGCAATTATTTTTTTTGAGGGCTTTTGAGAGGGGAAGGATGGAGATGGGCCGATAGTTGTTGGGGTTGGTGTTGTCTCCACTTTTAGTATTGGGATAAGTGTAGCAGTCTCCCAGGTGGTTGGGAAATGTCCCAGGCATAGAACCTTAGCAAATTCCTGCTACCTAGTTGGAATATAAACAGATCATTGGGGTTCCACTACAATGTTATTACAGCCTGTATTCTCTAAACTCCTGTAAGGTGGAAGATGTCAACATTTTTGGACTTTTAAACTAGGGATGGGTGGGTCGAATGTGACCCAGTTCTGACTCAGATTTTTCCAAAAAGGTTCTGATTTATTCTGATGAATGGTAGACCTATTTTAGTCTATTTGAGTATAAACGCATCAGTATTATTATTTTAGATCCCTCTGTTAAAAAAAAATTAATATTTAAAAAAACAAAAACTTGTGTCTGTATTTTCCTATCGTTTTCCAAGGACAGCAAGCAGCCAACAGCAATAAAATAAATTGACTGCTGTCCTTGCCAATCCTGTGTGTCAGCCACCACAAGATATTTTTAAGAAATAGTGGCCTAGATTTACAAAACTCTTGAAATTCCCTAGCTGCAGAAAAAACTCGGCACAAGTGGGTTCTCCCACAGCTATGGTATTATTCAAACTGGAGCTGGGTTACAACTGGTTCCATGATTTATTGCAGCTTACGAGTGGTGCTGCCCTGAAATCCCACTGCTGTGGAAAATGTTACAGCCAGTAGGACCAGCCGTAACATCTTCCGCAGCTGCTGCAATGTGAGTAGCAATCTCCAGCAGCTGCAGGATTTTGGTCTGCAATTGGAGTTGTGGTATGGGACTTAGTTCCAAAAGCATTTGTAAATCCAGCCAAGTGTATGCAGGTCATTTGGGGCTTTGCAATGAAAAGAGTCGGTGTGTCAAATGTTAGTCAGAAAAAGAGTGAGAAAGACCTCTGGGCCAGTGGAGGGTTCTCTGGCACCTGCAGCTGGTGCATAACACAGCAGCCAGGTTACTGATGGGCTTTCCAAGGTCCTGTCATGTAACCCTTGTTCTGCAGAAACTACACTGGCTGCCAGATAGGTGGAAAATCACCTTCAAGGTGGGCTTGCTCACCTGTAAGGCCCTACATGGATTGAGCCCTGACTACCTGACTGACCTCCTGACTCCTGCCAGTCCTGTGTGCTCACTTCACTCCTCTGCCGAGGGGCCTCCTAGCAGTTCCTAGGGCCTACCTTAAATCATCTAGAGATGGTTCGTTAAGTGGAGGCCCGATATTATGGAACTCGCTACCAAGATGTGAGGAGGCCCTATCGTTAGAAGCTTTTAAGCAAAGGCTTAAGGCACATCTCTTTAAAAAGCATTCTTAGACTGTTTATAACTAAATTTGCTGACTGCTGCAATATTTTTTTAAACTAGGCCATATTTTAATTTGTTTTATCTTTACTGTTTATTTTCATGTTTATTTGTTTCGTATATGTTTTCCTGTCTACTGTGCAGCACTCACAGCCCCGGATGGGGCAATTTAAAATAAACTTTACTACTACTTATTACAATACTTATGGTGGAGCATGAGGACTGAGTAAATTAAAATTGGTTGGATTGGGGTGAGCTGGCGAATTCATTTTCAGACCTTGACACCCCCTCCTCAAATGAAATGCCTTCAATTAACAGTTAATTGCATCATCTAAGTCCAATTCTTGTAAGACTCAGTACTTCAGATCTGCATTTGAGTTGTACTTCAGATAGGCTATCTTTGACCTAACGTGTGGCCTGGCTCAGATTTAGAATGGACCCCCCACCACCACATGGTGGATGGATTCAAACTGGCCCAGATCATCCATGTCAACTTCCAAGGTACTCAGGCTGGAATTCAAACCAGATTATGATCACCATGTGTCAGCCTACAAAGGGCTTTTACTGTGCTTTACAATGGCTTTAAAATACTACACCCTGATTGGCTGGCTGTCACAATTTACAACGTAAATGATACTGTCACCCCACGGGAAGAAGTGCCAGCCAAAACATCAGGAACCCTCAGTTTGTGAACCAATCCGAGTCCAGAGTTCAGTCATAAAAACCGACATGTTGACTCCCGCTACACGGAGAAGGTGAAGATGGAGTTTCAACAGGACAATATAAACTTTTTTTCTTCATTACCACGCATCCTTTATTGCAAGCACTAACAAATTACAGGCACCTCACCTGTCAGTCACTCTCTGATCCAATCCCACTGTCTCGGCCGTGCTATGTCTCCTACTCCTTATTAACAAACCCACTCTTTCCCCAATCCTTTCCCATTCTATTGCTCAGGTACAGTTCCACTGTCTCCCATCATTTATGCACATTTTGTTTCTTTCCTCATTACTTCATGTGATATTAGGGTGCCCTGCAAGTACTCCATGGCTGCACAGTTTAAACTTGTGACCGTTGCGCTCTGAACCCTGTAACCCTGAACCTCCTCTAGTGTTTCAGACCAGGAGGGTGAGGCAGAGGAAAGAGACTGTGACCCCCAATTAAAAACAAAAACATTGCATTTACCAAAACATAAAACAAATGTAGGTAGTAAACAAGCAATTACCTTGAAAGCAGATGACAACCAGTCAGCAGTCGTAACATGCTCTATCACTTCACGTCAGAACTACCACCACAGTGAACTGCAACACACTGTCTGTTGTCTTCATTTAAAAGAAAAAAAAGACAAAAAACAGGGAAAACCATGCCACAATATCAGTGTTTTTCTTTACTTCCAGTACAGTATGTCAAAATGCAGCCACTATTACTATTTTAAATATACCAAGTGTAGACACTAATGACGCTGCAGCTCGGAGCCCTAGCAACCCAGGACTATTTTCTATGGTGCAATAACAAATTCAACAGAATCATTTTAATTTAAAAAAGTCATTTTTTTATTTTCTTTAACAGAAGAATACACAGGGACATTGTATAATCGCAATATACCATGACAGGGTGTGGGTGATGGCAGGATTTACCCAAGCCTGGTGTGGTTTGCTCACCTCGCCACCTGCGTTCGAGAGGAAACCACCACACCAGGCAAGTACGGATAAATCCTTACCATTACCCACACCTTGTCATTGTATATTGCTTAAGTATTTCACAGGTGATAAAAGTCAGTCTTATTACTTGGATTACTCGGCCTGAGTCAAAGTTCACACAGAGTCCATACAGCTACAGCTGGATGTCATCAGTCTAGTAACTTGTACTTTCAGCTCATGTTATGAAGTAGAATTATATGTACTACAAACAACATTTTTTTATTTTATTTATTAGGTCTAGGATTACAATACCTTTGATCCAGGGCTCCTTTACAAAGGTTCCACGTCAGGTTGCAATTCAAAACATAAGATATGTAAGTCAGATTACAAATTCAATACATAGGACAAGGTTACAAAAGTGTAAGCTAAACAGAGTTACAAAGCATCTGAGAAACAAAACAAGATTTGGAGGCTAGGTTACAAGGAGATAGTGGATGAGGTGCAGAGAGGATAGAGGACAAGAGAGAGGAAGAGTAGAGGGGCAGAGAGCTATAGAAGAGGAGCGCAGCCAGAGGCATTGCCATAGACATAACATGGGGAAGTGCGTGCTAAGGGGTAACCAAGTGCTAATAGGAGAGAGAAGTGCATAAGGTTAGGGAATTATTCATGAGGTCAGCTAGTGGAGGCAGTCACAGGAGTTAGAGGCAGTGAGAGAGAGGCGAGCCTTGATTTAAATGCCCCAAGGGTAGGAGTGAAGGAGATGTAACTGTTTAGACCATTTAGCCAGCTGGATGCCCTGTAGGCAAAAGATCTTTGACTTTGTGAGGTATGACAACGTGGAACCTGCAGGAGCTGTGATTCAGACCCCTGGTTGAGTGGGGTTATTGCTAGGAGTGCAGGAGTGCACACACTCCAGGGCACCAAGGCCCATAGTTATTTTCTTTGCCATGGTGCAGGTTAGGTACTTTATCTGATTGGTGAGTTGCAGCCATTCAATTTGTGCATAGAGTCGCACTTATGTGTGAGGTGGTGGGATCCAGTGAGAAGTCGGCAGGGCTTTTGAGGAGGTGGATATGCATCTAAGAGCGGTAGCGAGGCTGAGCCATAGATGATAAGCCCATAGTCAATAATGGAACAACAGAGCTCTGACGGCGACAGTCAGGGCTTCTGGGGTAAGATGTTGCCTATGCCGGAAGAGAAGGCCAAGGCGAGTATTACATTGGGACAAGAATGGTGCCTGAGGAACTGTGTCATTCAGAACTGTAGCACCACAATCTGTGACTTACTTGTTATGTGAAAGTAAAACCAAAATTGTATACATTATATCTCCTATATATATTTTAACAAAGCTACTTCATGCTATGCACAGCTACTATTAAATTGTCTTTTAAATATTTAAAAACAATAGTTCTAACTGTATTATAACAGTCCATTTCTAAACAAAATATTGTATTACTTTATCAGTAAAATGGATTACTCAATAGTTAAAATGTGAAACTTAGTGGCAAAACAATTGAGGTTTATATCCACTAGATGTCAGCAAAGCAGGGGTCTGATTAAATGATGTTAACAAAATAAGATCTTTGGCAACAAAAAATATTTTATGTAGAGACTGCTATAATGTAAGCAATAAATTAGGACTAATTGGATGTTATTATTTCATAACAACTTGTGAAACACAATTGTAGTTTGATTTCTGAAGAAAAAGATCTCTGTTATACAGTACATGGTAGTGGAGTCATTTTGTAGAAGTTCACTGTGCCAGCAGAATGTGCAGTATACCTATCTTGTCTGTGTGAAATTGCATACAGGCAATCACTAGTTGGATATATATCTCTTACATATTATGAACTTACACTTTTAGAGGCTCATCCTTTACCTAACCCTCTGCTCCAACATCTGGCAAGTCATGTTATGTACAATGGGGGCTATGCATGAATGGGGCATAAGGTAGCGCAAAGGTGCATACACCGCCACATAGCTCTGTGGCCCGAGACAGGCACAGGGTGCACGGTATTCACCACTGCATGCACCAGTGAGGCACCTTTCCACGGCCCCACCCCAGCAAGCTGGACTGTGCAGGGCAGCCGAGGGCAGAGTGATGGACCCAGGTGGACATCCAGTCTGATGCCTGTCCTGGGTTCCATAATGGATCTCCTGTGCACTGAGACATGGGTCCAGGTGCGTGAAAACCCAATGCAGGCATCTGGACCTGTGCGACCAGGTCCCGTTGGCAGAAGAACCCACTGCCCCAGCCCCTGTGGCACCACAGCCCCTGCTGTGCAGTCAAACATCAACCTCAGGACCCCTGCCCCAGGCCCGTATGGCAGCCCCCAACATGTCATCTCCAACCCCAGTGATGCAGCAGCAAACCCCCACCCAGCACATATCATCCCGACCCGGTGCCAGAAATGCAGAAAACTCCAGCACCTGTCAGCCCCATCCCCGTAGTTGCAATACATCCCCCACATATCATCACCGACCCGGTGCCGCAATGTAAAAACCTCCCAGCACCTGTCAGCCCCATCCCTGTAGTACTCAATGCATCCCTCACCAGCACTTGTCATCCCCACCCTGGTGTAGTCAAGGAACCCTCCCACCCTGCACACACTGAGAATCTGGTACACACAACCTCAAACCCAGAACCCTAGCATCTTCATTGATGACCAGTAGCCCATGGCCTCTCTCCCCATGGCACCGACAACCCCAATCCCCCATACTTGCCAGTCAAATCCGCAGGCATGGATGGCCAGTGGCATCCTCCTCCACCACTTCAGCCACTGGCCATCCAACTGATTCTGGGAACACGCTACCTATTTATAGCAGCATGCTCCAGCATCAGTTGGATGGCCAATGTCTGGCTGTGTGAGGAGGGATGCTTGATCATTTATAGTAGCATGCTCCAGCCCTAATTGGACAGCCAGCAGCTGAGGTGTGTGAAGAGGATGTGCCACTGGTCATCCATGCCCATGGCACTGACTGGCACATATGGGGATAGGGGGTTGTCAGTGCCATGGGGAGGGGGGGCCACTGGCCACAAAATGAAGACACTGGGGTTCTGAGGTCAGAGATGTGTGTATACCAGGTTCCTCTGTGTGTGTGAGGTGGGGGGACTTTGGACTACACCAGGGATAGAACGACAAGTGCTGGGGGATGCATTGAGTACTACGAGGACAGAGCTGACAGGTGCTGGGGGTTTCTGCATTGTCAGCACCAGGGTCAGGATGACATGTGCAGGGATGGATTAATAAGCACAGGGATGTGGATGACATGTGCTTGGGGGTTGCTGATGCATCACCGTGTCGGGGATGACTTGTGGAAGTGCTGCCACGGGACCAGGGCAGGTGTCCAGTTGTGTTGGGGATGTATGTATGTTACTGCAGGGATCAGTGCTGGTGTGTCATTGTTCATTGAGGGCTGCCATACTGTTGCTTGGGCTGGCTTGGGTACTATGTGCTGCAGGACTGGATGCATACAGCAGTTAGGGCAGGGTCCACCCTGGTGTAACGGTGCCCTCCTACACCCCGGTGCACAGTGTTATGCACCTTGGTGAATGATGCATAGTGCAGGCATGCCCTGGCATGCCCCGCCTGTCTCAACATGTTGCTGACCACGTGGCGGGTGCTCAGGTGTGTACCTGACTTGTGCTCCATTTGTGAATGCTGCCAGGGTCCACAGGCCCCGTGCTCTGTAGCATCCATGCATCACTACAGTATGCCTATGCTCCTGGTTTCCATGGCATTTTGCATAGGGCCCAATGTTTGGAAGCCCTAAGATGCCTGGGTGCCAAGTTGTAATGCTTCTAACCCTTCATGAAGCATCTCTAATCCACCCCATGAGGTAAAAGATTATATCCCCATCCATTGCCACATGGTTGGTTATCTGGGAAGGGGCAATGCACTGAGAATTCTATATACCTGTCAGGGCTATCTTCCCAGTTTAGCACCAACTATTCAGAGGAGGAGTAGTGATGTTAGATCATAGATTGGCAGGGCTAAAATAAACCTATCCAGCTGTAAAAATGACCTTATGAAACTGCTCCATTTTTCAGTCTGAGATCAACATTCAATTTAGTAGGGCAGCCTCCCATGACAGATATATGCTGCTTTGCTGCTGACCTTTTAATAGATATGGCGTGGTAATGGATGATGCACATCCCTGAAAGTACTGTTAGCATATAACTGTAATCTGTTTTGCTTTATGGGGAGTGGACAAGGTTGGGGAGGTGCTTCATAGAACTTGATGAGACAATGTTACCACTTGGACAGCAGGTACCCATGTGGCATACAACTGTTAAGATTGTGCAGCACGTGACCTGTAGTCCACAGAGAGATCCAGATTGCTGGGTTACACATGTAGTGGAGCCTGCCAGGATAGAAGGTAGTTCTGCAGAATTCTGCAGCAAGTTTACTGCAGGAAACAAGGCAATTTCAATGGCAGTAATCCCTTTTGTCATGGAGAATCTGTGACACTGCAATTCATGCTGGCGGGTTCCAATTTATGTGTGCCACTAAAGAAATACAGAGATAATGGGAAGGAAAGGGGTAGCAGGATGATTAAGGGCATGTAGAAAACTTCCTAAAGTCCACCTACCATCCACCTACTCAAAGGCTGCTTAATGTGAAATTTCATAAATACAGTAGATCATGCAGTTCTTGAATTTTGAATAAATGCAAACATCAGAAGGTATTTAGAATATAATTTTGAGTGTAAACTCTTTAAAACTAATTAAAGCATCAAAGCAATGAAACTGGGCAAAAATCTGACCTTCAATGTTTTCACTATAAAAAATTATAGGCCTCTTCCAGTTTTATTTGGTGGTAAACTTTTCTAATTCCAGCAAAATGTGAACAGATCCAGAAGCAACTGATTTGATACCTTTTATTGGACCAACATAGATGTAACAAAAGAACAAAGTGCTCTAGCTTTCAGACCAACAAGTCCTTCCTTAGAAACTTAATGACAGTTATTTAGAAACTCCCATACTTTTAACATCCAGATCATGCAGAAAAAACTGAAAAAATTCCCATTGGTTCAAAATACTCATTTAAAAAATAACAGAAGAAAATGTCAAGAAGTTGAATGACACCAGTTCACCTTCAGCTGGAAGGGCCTAAAGGTCAGATGTGCTTAGGGTATAACAACATGCAAGGAGTGCACTGCATATAAATTAAAATAACTTAGAGATCAATCAATCAAAATCTTTATTTATCAGGTGGGCACCATTGAGCAAGGCTCATTTGCAAGGTGGACCTGGTCATGAATACTTTCAGAATAAGATAACAGCTACTCCAGCAGAGAGCTCCTAAACCCAGTTAAGAGTGTCACAGTGTGTATAAGAATGCAGTTACTGAAAAGCAAAACCCACCCTGATTAAAGGCATGCTAAAATTGTAAGTTAAAACATGCCCCACAAAATAGAACTACAAAAGTATCTATATATAACATACAAAGAGTAAACAGTACAGTTTACCTAATGTGAGCAATAGTTTCACACTATATGGAATGTAAAACTTAGCTGGAACCATTACCCAACTACACTCTCAAACTAGTTATTATGCCTAATAAACCTTGTTGGTCTGAAAGCTAAAGCACTTTTTGTTATATCTATGTTGGTCCAATAAAAGGTATCAAATCATATGCTTCTGAATCTGTTCTTACAAGGACCAATACAGCAAAGACTAAATCTGTATACCGACATTTGAGTAATTTGTAAATGTTTTGAGTTTTTCTCAAGAAAAAGATTGTAACCACATTTTGCATAGAAATAGCATTGTAGACTTCTTTTTAAAATCATATTTTATTAGAATTTTTCTTTTTGCTCATTACAAACATAACATGAACAATACTTGTACATTTAAATACAGGACATACAAAGCTTCCTCATAAATTATCCATACAGTTATTACCTAATTGTATATCATGTTTAAAATAAGAAAATAACTTAATAAAAATATAAAACACCACTTGAGAACATACATCCACAGACATTAATTAAAAAGAAATATTTAATACAAGAGAGTGCTATCCCTAATGTGCCCTTATCATAATGGAATTGTCTTCTCTCATCCTTACTTTAGGTGCCATGGATGGGTGGAGGGTAAGAGACTAACAGAGTGGTCCGCAAAAGAACTTAGACAAACAAATTAATCATGCAGGGCCAATTCTGCTAAAACATCTAGTATATCCTTATTTTCCTTCATTGCCTTGTAATGCAAAAAGGCAACCATCTACATTTAAATCTATCCCGCTGAAATCAGAGCTTTGCAGTGATATGCTCCATTTCCATTATTCTCACACAGATGGAGTACCAGGAGTCCATAGTGGGAAGTTTTGGAGACAGCCAGCATAGAGTGATGGCTTTAAGGGCAGCTGCCACAAATATATTATATAAATATTGGTGAGCTTTAGATTTTAAGGAAATAGGGTGAAGGTCAAGACCAATACTGTATTTCCATAGATGGTGGGGTTTTAAAATCTTGCCTACTACTTCCCCAATCATTTCCACAAAATTCCCCAGGTCCGGACAAGTCCAAAAAAATGTGTTATGGGTGCCTTTGTCTGGACAACCCTCCAGCACTGGTCTGATGTATGTTTACCAAAATGTTTGGTGACCACTGGGGTGTGGAATAAATGAAGAACCACTGCCACTGAAATTCTCTCCAGAAGGGAAGCTGTGGTAGAATTCCCCCTCCACCAGATTTTGTCCCACCTCGCATCACCCAGAGTCACTCCAGCCTCAGTAACCCATCTCTCCTTAACATGAGTTAGTTGATCTGAGTCTAAAGTGGACACCATGCCCATAATCTTGGAACCCCCTCATGTTTGGATTATGAGCCAAGTTTGATAAGCATTCCTGAAGGGGTTAGGTGCCATGAAGTTGCAAGCCCCTATCTCCTTCCAACAAATAGTGCCTAATTTGCAGAAATTAAAAAAAATCTTTATGAGGTAAAGCAGAGTCTTCCCTTAGTTGCTAGAAAGACTTCAAAGTCTCTCTGCTATAAAATTGGCCTACAAACTATAGTCCCTTCCTAGCCCAATTTCTGAATGCCATGTCCCATTTTAGAGGGAAAACATCTAAGCAGGCTTATAATGGGGTTAAGGCCCTCATTTTCATAGTTAGATTAAATGTTCGACATATCTCCCCCATGAGACCTGTAACACAGAGGTTCGATGGATTGTCAATTAATAATTTTTGGAATACAGCTCTACCCATAAATAACATATTTCCCATATTTGCTATTGGCAGGGAGTACTTGTCCAGTTCTACCCACAAAGGTGGTTTAATATTTGCCATACAAGGTACCAGGGCCTGCAACTGTGATGCCCAGAAGTATACCCTAAAATCAGGCAGCCCCAACCCCCCTCAATCCATAGGCTGACAGTACTTTCCACCTAACCTGGGGTGTCTTTCCCCACTTTAAAAGTTTAGAGAGGTAGCTTTAAGGGTTTTCCGAAGGAGTTTGGAGGCTTGAGAAGCAAGGACACAAATAAAAAGAAAACATGGCAACACATTCATTCGAATACATTTGACTCTCCTGGATAGGGATAAGGGCAACTCTTTCCAATGGTTGCAATCTGCTTGAACTTCCTGGAGTAATTTATAACGGTTATTGTGATACAATTGTCCTAAATCTTGAGGATCCATATCCTCAGGTATCTAAAGCCAGATTTAGCCCACCTCAGTTGACCTATATCTGGGAAAGTAGGCCTGCTTGCCTCCCCAATGGAATCATCTCCATTTTGGGTTCATTAACTTTAAATCTAGAGACCTTCCCAAACTGTTTCAAAAGGTCCAAGATATGTGGTATGGCTCGATAAGGGTCAGTAACATAAGAACGGTGTCATCTGTGTACAAGGAGACCCTCAACTCTGTCTTCCCCACCTTTATGCCTTGAAAAATGTAAACTGTCTTAATATTGCCACTAGGGGTTCCATACTAAGTGCAAATAAGAGGGAGAGAGAGCAGGTAGCCCTGCCTGGTCCCATGCTTAATCTCAAAACTGGGGACGTGACCCCATCTACCTTATTTGAGCCCTTGGGTTCCTATAAAGATTTCCAATCCAGCTTGAAATTTATCTCCAAAGCATAACTTTTGAAGTGCCTCTAAATATAGCCAATCTAGGTGATCAAACACCTTTTCAGCATCTAGTGAAACTACTGCTTGCATGATCTTATCTTGTGAAAGGCTAGCTGAGGATAGGGCATTTGGTAGGAGGTGAATGCTATCTTGAATGTGTCTGTCAGGAATGAATCCTGTTTGGTCAGGATGTACTAAAGAGGCTATTACCTTCTGAAGTCATGTTCCAATTACTTTGGCAAATATTTTTGCATCCTGATTCAAAGTGATATAGACTGAAAGTTGGCACAAAGTGTCAGGTCTTTCCCTGTTTGGGAATGACAGACAGCAAAGCATCATTCCAGGTGTCTGAGTTGCTCCCTCCTCGTGTGCTACTTTACAGATTTTTGTTAGTAGGGGGCCAGCTCCTTCACAAGACATTTGTAGAAATCATCCGTGAAGCCATCTGGGCCTGGTGTTTTGCCTGTCTTAAAGGAATTAATCGCCAATTGAACTTCCGCTTCTGAGACAATAGCTCCAATCCCTTACTTTGTTCCAAAGACAGCTCAGGCAGGTGAACCTGCTGTAAGTGTTCCTGAACTTTCTGAACATGATCTGGTCCTCTTTCTTCACTATACAATTATTTATAAAATTTAAGGAATTTGTTTGCTATTTGTGAAGGTTGGGTTATGTTTGTCAGTGGAGGGTCTGTTGATCTGATAAGAGGAATATATCTATCTGCTTCTTGTTTTGAAGGCACTGCACCAGCAGTCTACCCACTGTCTCCCCACTCATAATAATGCTGCTTAGTGTATCTTAATGCATTTTCTGTATGTCTTAACATTAAGAATTGTATTCTTCTCTTGCTTTTTACGTTGAGTAAGTAAAGAAGTCCGCCTAGTGCATTTATGCTCTGCTTCAAGGGTGGTAATTGATTCTGTCACTGTTTTAACTTGGGCATGGTGCTGCTTATTCTCATGAGAAGCAAAAGATATAGTGTGTCCCTGGATCATTGCCTTTAACCCATCCCAAATGAATTTAAGGGAGAATCTGTCTTTAGTTTCCTCCAAACAGTGCTTTATTACCTCCTTAGTCGAATCTACGCAGCCTTTATCCAGCACCAGAACCAGGTCAAATCTCCACTGGCCCTGTTTTCAGAGGTTCCCCAGCATAGATGTTCTGAGATCATGGCATGGTCTGAAAAGGTTACCGGGTGAATCTGTATCTTATGGAAGGTATATGCTAGCTCCTTCTGAGTATAGAATCTGCCTACTCTCAAGTATGAGCTGGTAGCCGCTGAGTAAAATGTGAAATCTGCTCATCTGGGATTCTACAAATGCCAGGGTCAACCAACCCAGACTCAGAGCAGAGAGTTCTCAGAAGTTTAAAGCAAGCCCTACCTCCTTTTACATTTGAAGGGTTTTATCCAGAATCGAGTCCTCCACACAATTCCAGTCCCCTACACATATTACTTGGCCTTCCAGGAGGCCTGATATTGTCCAGAAGAGAGAAGAAAGAATTCACCTCTAGGTTGAGTTGGAGCATAGACCGCCACCACATGTATGGGCCATCAACTATACACTCCGAGAGTAGCACCATCTGCCCGTGCCAGAGGAAACTACTTTTTGCACTTGAAAAATAAACCTCTATGTACCAATATGGTCACCCCCACCTTTTTAGCATGTGGATGTGCATCTGAGTATACCGCTCCCACCCATGATCTTCTTAATTTTAAATGTTCTGAGATGGAGAGTTTTGTTTCCTGCAAACAGGCACTATCACATCCTTCCATCTTTAGTTCCTATAAGATTCTGCTTCACTTGACTATGCTATTTAGTCCTTTAACATTTATAGAACATATCCTAAGATATGCCATCAATTATTAGATTGTAGGAACTCCTGACTCCCCTTGGCCATCCCCCAATCCCCACAACCTGCATATTTGGGATACTGCAGAAAAAAAATAAGACAATAACATAACTAAACACCTAGACACAACATCTAATAAAATTTTCAAACAAGAACAGTAATGATGATCCCCGATAGTCCTTGGGGCTAACTGTGGATTAAACCAGTGGTTAATCTGGGGTACCCAGCAACCACTATCTAAGCACCAGGTGGGAGCTGTGTGCTTCCCCTGGTGAAGTGGTTAAAACCCTTGAGGGAAAGGCCACCCAATTTAAGGGCCAAGGTAAATGGTTCTAGCCTATGCCAAAATCTCTTAACCAGATCCTCTAACTCACACATTCTGGGTTGTTAGCCTAATGGTCAGATACTCTCGGTGCAACTTCAAATAACAAGGTGCTCTGCAGGGAGTGAGGTATGAAAAGACACAGTAATAATAAAGAAAACCCTAAACCTTGGGGTATCCATAAAACCCTTTGATTCATTTGAGCACAAACTATTAGTTAAAGAAAAAGAGATAACGGTCTCCGTTATGCTGAACATTCCACACCTTAAATACCTGGTGGAGAAATTAGATTAACTGAGTCAAAGATTTTAAGTTTCCAATGCTCCAAAACATTTTGAGTCTCAATGCGACTTTAATCCTACCTACTAATTATTTTATTGAAACCACTCAGAAACTGTCAAAGTCCAAACTGTTGGAATAAAAGTAAAACATAGAGGAAAAGCAGCTTCAATGCAGCCAATCTGTTTAACGTAAGAAAATCTTATTCCAGTTAATGTGTCCAAGAAACAACAACACTCTGTCCCTGGCTGTTGTAGCCAATGATCTTATCATGCATTCTGAAGCAGTTAAGTTCTGAGGCTTAAATTCAAGCAAAATGATCTGAACAAAAATATAGCGCCCATTATAATAAACAGAATCTCCTCTTAGTAGACCAGCCTACTTGCGTTGATACCACTCTAAATGGTTGTTGCCAAAGTCCTAGTTATATTCATAAGTAAACTGATTGGGTTACCTTAGCCTGAAGATGTGCAACACTCCAAGAAGCTTATTGTGCAGTTGAAAAAAAAAACAGTTCTGTAGAGGGACAGATTAATTGATGCACTGAACCAGGTCTTACACAACAGGAAGTGGACCCTGAAACCAGTACCAGAAAAAACAAGTTCTACAACAGCTCACAGTCTTGGATTACTTTGAGCCATAAGACAAAAGGTTCTTACAGTATGTAACAATTATTCCATAGTGAGCGAAATATTCATCTTGCCACTGCCTCCACTCAGTCCTTTTTAGGAAATTTCTGTAGAAGGCAAAATTAGAGTTCACTGTAAATGGTAGAATACTGTTTCACCAAACTTTACAATAGACTCAGGTGTGCTGTTTGGGAGTAATCCAACGAGCTATATCTGAATGGAAAGGAAGCAATGAGTCCATCCTTGTTCTGCCTGGCTTGTGTCCTCCAGGCACCACATACCACAAACTTTCTTCAATCTCCTGTTCCTCCTTATCTTCTTTCAAATCCGGAGAGCTATCCTGAAATCTCCAAGAAGGGTGCCACTGCAAGCAGAGTGTCAAACTGCTTAATTCCTCTTTATCTTCAACCCATAGTCTAGTGGGGTATCTCAGCTGAGCTTTCATCCCTTTCTCCCTTAGCTTTTACTACATACAGTACTTTTTTCCTTCTAGCCAGCATAAGAAGGGGGTAGTCTTGGTTTACATACACTTTGGCTCAATCTAAATTCAAATCTCTTTTTCCATGCCATCTTCAAAATGTGGTCTTTAATCGGTACATCAGGAATGTAATCAGAATATATCTGGTAGGTGCACCTGTTTAAGCTCGCTGCAACTGCTCTGTGTGCTGCTCAATGTTCAGAGCAAAATCTTCTCCCAGTTCCAACTCCTTTCGCAGCCAGCAATCCATGAACTGGGCCATGTCATCTTGTTCTGCTCCTTCTGGCACTCTGAAACACAAACATTATTCCTGCATGCCCTGGCTTCAGCATCTTCTGCTCAGAGAGTTAGTTCCTTTTCCTTTTGTGGAGTGTAGGCCAGAGACCTCCGTAGGCCATGTGCTCATTTGCACTACCTCCATGTGGTCTCAATACAAGAAGTGTGGTCTTCAAATTTTTAAAATCTTTTGGATCCCTTCACTTTTCTGTCTATCTTCTGGAGGAGCTTTAAAATTTTTGATGATCCACTCTCGATATTGTGGAGCCCGTATCTGAGCCTGAGTCATCCCCAACATCTGCAGAGCCAGTTAGTAATGAGGATCTCAATGGTGTAGGGCTCAGATCCATAGCCGCTGAGATGGTGTACCTGTAGATTGGGATTGCATGCCTGCCGATGCCGATTTTATTTGTGCGTCCCATTAGCGGAGGCTTTCAGCTGTTGGATTAACTATAAGTAGTGAGTAGAATACAAATTCAGAGACTGATTACTGAAGATTGTACACTCTGGAGACCGCACTCCAAACTAGCCTCCCATTTGATCCACTGACCATTGTAGGACTTCTCAAGGGTTAGGATCAAAAACTAAATACTGACTCATGGTATGTAGCATATGAAGTACCTAGACAAGTATATTTGACAGGTACACTGAATTTTTCTTTATTATACATGAAACTAGCTTTTTTGGAAAAAAATGTCATTGCACTGCTGCTTTAAAGATACATCGTAGTTAATGTGATTGTGCAGTTGTTTGATAATGATCCATTTTGCTTCCTGCAGCTACCATTGTTTTGTAAACTTTGTTTACTTCTATGTTTACATTATTTATTCATTTATTTAGTTGCAGATTTTTAACCTGGAAAGGTATACAAAGCTCTGACAGTTTGTTTCCCAGTGCATCCCAGGATGGGGAGCTGCATGGACTGATGGAAGAATGATGGCCATATCACTAGAAACCACTGCTTCTTAGGAAAAGTAGTGGGCTCCTTAAGTAGGGAATGGTTTGGAACCTTATATTACTGTGTGGAAACTGGGAAAGTTAAGACTCCCAAGCTTGGGCCCTCCCATCAGTTACCCTTGAATGGGAGAATCATGCTTCAGTAAGTAAAACAATGGAAGGCGACATATGACTCTGTCATGTGTTCCAGCACAGAAAGTTATTATACAAACACATTCTAACTATGTGCAATTCCATACAGTTGCACTTCCTTCTTTGCCCAGAAGATAAGGAAGATGCAGCATTTAAAAGACTCTTGTACAGTATGTGGGATTTTCAGTGGCTCTGCTGTATGCATTAAGCTGGGTTAGAACTGTCTCAATAATAAAGCACTGGAGGACAGTTTTGCCTAAAGGGAGTCCTGTTTGAGAAAACTAAACACACCAGCAGCTTTTTCTTGATTGCCCATATGCCCAACAGTTTTGGGCTATGGTTAGTGCAAGTAGGGAACCAAACTTTGGAGTTCACTCACCTATGAAGAATTAGTATTAGGTATATATGGTTCAAGTTGGAAACAATCACGAGAGTACCTTAAGAGTAGTGTTTGCAATCATCAAGTATTATCTATGACAAAGAAGATGTGGGCTTACAGTAAGACAGAAGGTATATGTGAGCCCCCCAACTGTTGAGGCTTACCGATTAGTGGCTTCCTTCCCAGCTGTCCTCACCGCACTGCCTGACTCAGGATGTGTCCTGCAAGTCTCCATCAGGCTCCCACTCACTTTTTGGCAGTAAAGTAGTGCGGAGGAGCAAATCACGGTGCTGCCATCTGGATCCCCACTACTATGTCGGGTACTGGATCACACATGTGCAGTGTGCACATCTGTTCTTCTTGCCACTGCCACAGCTAAAGTAATGCCTCTCCAGTGTTTCTGACCCCCATTCCGGCAAAGGGGGTCCGTACACATGGATGAGGTGACAGAGAAAGGAGCAAAAAGTGTTTATCTTAAGCGCGCCTATGCACGCTTAGTGGGGCTGCCTATAAATATTAATGAGAGGCTCTAGAATATTAATATGCCTGCCTGCTGCCCTAGGGGATAGTGTTTTGGCAACAGCGACACGCAGGAGAGCAAATAAAAATGTCAACCTCTGCAATGGGGTAAGAGGGCAGTAGGGTTGCTTCAGATCCATGGGGAATATAAATGTTGAAACTGAAATGTGTCTGAAAGTCATTACTAAATCTGGGACTCTGCTGGGACTGTAAATGTAGAACCCATAATATTCACCATTGATTCCCTACACAGCAAATCAGAATGCAGGAGTTTTCAGAGGACTTATGGGACTATCATAGGATTTGAGGAATCAAAACAGGGACTTTTATTGGTGCCAAATTATAGAGCCAATGGGGCATTGAGTGTGACTAAAAGTGGTTGCCCTATTAAATGGCAACCTTGGTTGTCACTGGCCCCTGAGACTAGCATGACCAAGGACTAGGCAGGGAGGGGAGGAGGCCTGGGAGTCTCCAGCTAGCAGACTGGGGGGCAGAGACCAAAAAGGGTGGGCAGATGAGGTCACAGGAGTGGAGGCAAGAAAATGGGGGAGGGGCTAGGCTGGGCGAGCTGGCAAAATGCCATTGAATATTGGGCTAGGCGGGGAGGTGTAAAGGGGGTAGATAAGGGTTGCAGAGAGGGATCTCCCTCTTTCTGCAAAAGTGTTCAGGAGATCTACAGGTGCACAAACTATGTGAGTTGTTGGGTAGATTTGGACTAGGCCAAAGTAAGTAGGCAGGGCCTGGTCAACAGCACAGGCCAGGCCTGGTATGAGTTGTGGGATCTTTTGTCCTCAATAGGAAAATTATTGAAGGCTGTGATTGTATAGCATGTTAAAATACTAGAATGTCTAACTGTTTTATGCTGTTTTTCAGAAAACTGTATGTGTAAAATGTGATATTCTGTGCCTAGAGATTATTTGTGAGGGCTTGATGTTGTGTTTGCCTGTGGTAAGGTAACAGCCAGGTTGGTATTAAAAAAAAAAAGAGTGTTTTTAAGGGAAAAGGTAGGGGAATGTAGCGCGGGCATGTGGCTGAGACAGCTCGGCAGATGATGTGGCTCTTGTGCCATCAGGTTTTGTGGTCTGGTGAGTGCCGGGTCGGGCACTGGCATCTTGTACCATGTGGTGTTGGGATATGGGACCTGGGATTGCAGCCACCCATGTCTAGTGCTGTTTTCAGCTTGATAGGTAGCTCCAGTCTGTTGCTTTGGAGGCAGAGGTCCAGGCTGGATCGAGGCGCTCTTGAGTGGGTCAGGGGATCATGTGGCCTAATCCTGCTGGGTCCATGTGGCCTCCAACTGGCGGGGGTCCCAGGTTCTGGAGAGGATTGGGGTCTAGGATACTGAGGATGCCCACCCAACCACTCAGCATGTTTGCCTGGGGCAGTTGCAGGGCAGGAGAGGTTTTTCCTTGTGCTGTTTGACACATTATGGCTAGCTCGGTTTTCAGCTGCACATCCATCTCTCACCAGGATGGCCTACCAGCTTTTCAGAAAACCCCAGGGCAGTGGGCGGGTTTCTTCACTACTGGTAGGGATTCAAAGGGAGTTCGGGAAGCACTTGGAGTAGGTCTGGCAGTTCGATGGGGGCACTCTGCGGGTTGGTGAGAGCATTTCCCGGTCTCTTATTGTATCGCATTTCCTCTAGTGGTGGGACGGTTTTCTTGGAAGTCAGTCACCACGAGAGGGGACTGTGGCACAGCCAGACCAGGTTGCTGTTTCCAAACTTTTCATTTCACCAGGACTGGCATGCCGAGGTACAGGGGCCAGGAGCAGCATGCTGCAGGTAGCCATGAACAGGCCGGGACAGTTGGAACCCGAATTTGCTCAGCGAGGACAGGCTGTGGCAGTCATTGCCTGAGGCTGCTGGTTCTAGCCGTTTGGGAGTGAATGGGAACATTTGTCGAATGTGGCAAAGTAAAATCACAAATAAGAAATACAAATATTAAAAAAAAAAGGTCTCCGTCTTTTGGGCACATGCAGGAGCGACAATGTTTTTTCCTGGGCTGTAGGGGCCCACAGTTTGGTGTGACGGGGAGGCGGGTTCATCAGTCGGCTGCCAGCTCTAGGCAGCCCAGCTCCAACATGGACAGGAGCAAGGCCTCAGGAGTGGGCAGGCAGACAGCCCGCCAGCAACGGGTGGAGCAAAAAAAAATCAGTTTTGCAGCAAAGAAGATGTAGCAAGGGAGATCCAAGGAGATTGGGCATTTTGGCAGAAAAAGCAAAATCTGGGCAGCGCAGAGGCACACAGGGATACAGGTTGCCTCAGCCACAAAAACAAAAAAGGAAGCAAAAAAGGGGTGGAAGGAGCAGAGTAGGGAAAGGGAGACAAGGGGACAACCTTGAAGGCAGTAAGGAGGGCAATAGCAATAGGTGGCACAAGACTACGGTGGGCGCTACGCCCCAAAAAATGCATGAGGCATTGTGCCACAGAGGCTGGATATTTTTTGGCCCCCAAGACAGGGGGGACTGGGTGCAGACCATAGGAAACACAAAAGAAAAATAATAATAAATATAGAAATATAAATAAATTAATATATATATATTAGATAAGATATAGCCACGGACACGAGGGCATGGGGGGGGCACCACCATGGTTGGTCTGGGCCCCAAAAAGGGGGTGACGGGAAATAGAAGCTGAGCACTATGGGGGGCTTTTGGGATGCAGGTGAGTGGATGTTGATGCATATGGTTACAGTTACAGGATGGCTCCCAAGAAGGCAGTGACCCCAAAGCTCAAGACCAGTGAGGTGCTGGCACAGAAGGCTGGGGACCTGATGGAACAAGTTCTAGCCATCATAAAGAAGTAGAGGAAGCAAAAGAACAGGATAGGCAAGTGGACAAGAGAAAGAAGCCACAACCTCAGAAGGAGCCCCCTAAGAAGAAGGTGACAAGAGGCAACATGGAGGACAAAGCGGAACCACAGACAAATGAGGGTATGGTACTGACAGTGGTTCTGTCAGTTGAGGGTAGTCTCAAGAACTACTTGGCAGGTTTAATGGAAGAAAAGGGTGATAAAGGGTGGGATGAAGTAGACAAGGCATGGCAAGCATTGAAGATGGAGAAGAAAAGATAGGACAAAGGAGAGCAGGGGTGGGTACAGGGAAAGGGGAAAACAAGGGGTTATACGTGTGCCCATCTGGGATGACACTGGAAGACCACATCTCACAGGCCTTAAAAGAGAAGATTTGGAAGGGAAGTATATTGATATATTTGCTTTGATAGACAAGGACACTGCAAAGAAATATGAGCAGAAAGAATTGGTAGGCAGCTCAAAGATGGCGGTGGCATTGGCCATCGTGGGTAAGACTAATGAGGAAGTTAGTTATAAGGGCAAGACTTTTCGGGCATGGATGGAAGGTTTCACGTACTTTGGCACCATCATGCTTCAGAAAAAGCAAGTGCTGGCAATACCATTGCTGACCTATTCAGCCATCATATGGGATGCCGACAGGGTTTAGAGCAGGTATAGGTGGCTCATCTATGATGAGAAATTTAGGGCAGAGGATGAGCCACACGGTGATGTGAGGTGGGATGTCACATTGTCCGAGTTGTGGATAAAAATGCTGTCAGCACAGGGTGAAAGTAATAGTGAAGGGAGGAAAGGAACAAGGGTTCAACGGACAAAGGCCTGCTGGGCATATAACAAAGCAAATTGTACATGGCCCAGCTGCAAGTTTAACATTCCTGTTTAGGGTGTGGGGAAGCCAGCCAGTCTCACGTTGCAAGACACAAGGAGAAAAGGAGCTTTCAGGCACAAGGACATTCTTTCCAGGGAGGTCAGGGTGAGGCAGATGAGTTTTCAGCGGACAAGAACACAATTATAGGTGGCAGAGCAGAAGAGGGGTTGGGGGAGGTAGGTACCGCCAGTGAAGGGGGCCTGAGGTATTCCTTTCTAATGGCAACATCCCCATAAAAGTGGACATCTTAAAGGTTTGATGGAGAGTTACCCCAATCACGAGGCTAGGGACATGCTAAGGGAAGGTTTGAGGGAGGTTTTAATTGTATTTCACGGGACAGGAAAAACATGAGGGCCAAGTACCTGGCATCCATTAAGGGAAAGGAGGAAGTGGTAGAGAGGAAGATTAGAAAGGAGCTGGAGGACGGCAGAGCAGCAGGGCCATTCCACACACCCATGCTCTTTTCCATGCTTCAGGGTATCATCTTTAGGCATAGTTCCAAAGAAGGTGGTAGTTGAATACCAGCTAATTCACCATCTATCATACCCTGAGGGAGACTCCATGAATGACTCCATCTCACCCAAGAATTCAGTATCATATGCCATGCTAGACCACACCATGGCATCCATACAGGCTAGGAAAGGGGTCTGGCTAGCTAAAACTGACATCAAGTCAGCCTTCCGGCTACTGCCAGAGATACGGGAGGATTGGGAGCTCCTGGGTTTCCAGTTCCAAGGAGATTCTATTTTGACAAATCCATGCCCATGGGGTGTTCGGTAGCTTGTGCCACTTTTCAGGTTTCTAGTATCTGGCTGTAGTGGGTTTTCTCAGCCCAGACACGGAAGAAGGGTGCTAGTCCACTATCTGGATGACTTTTGTTCATAGGCAAGGGCAAAAGGAGAAGTTGAGCATGTTCAGAAGCTTGAGACCATGTGCAGGGAGTTAGGGTACCGCTAGTGGCTGAAAAGACTGAGGGCCCTGGCAAGAAGCTTGAGTTCTTGGGCATAGAGCTAGATGTTGAACAGCAATGCTTTTGGCTCCCGGACACCAAGGTAGCCAAGTTCTTGGAACTCAGTGTGATTAAGGGCAAATGGAGGGTCCAACTTAAGGTAGTGCAGCAGGTGCTGGGACACATGAACTTTGCCTGCAAGCAGTGGCTCGGGCAGGGTATTCACAAAGTGGCTGACTAGGGTTACTGCCAGGGCTAAGCTTCCTCACCATTGAGTTGGACATCAATGCAGGGGTGAAGGAGGATCTGCTGGCATTGGAAGCATTCCTAGAGGGTTACAATGGGGCCACATTTTGGCAGGACCAGTGGAAAGGAAATAACGAGATAGAGTTGTGCGCTGATGTGCAGGAGGACATGGCATGGGTGCATATTTCCATCAAGATGGATCTCGGTGAGGTTGCTAGACTGGTGGCTTGAGCAAGGGCTTACCAGGGACATTACATTCCTGGAGGCATTCCCCATATGGGTGGCCATAGTGGTGTGGGAGAGTCCTTCAAAAATAAGAGTGTTGTTCAGATGTGACAACTTAGTAGTGGTGTCAGTCATCAACAGACAGTCAGGGTCCATGGATGCAGCATTAAGGGTAGCCAGGAGGCTGGTGTGGGAGGGCTTGAGGCTTAATGCATCTTTCAGGGTAAAGCATGTGAAGGGTGTCAAGAATGACAGAGCTGACAGCCTCTCCCATTTACATTTGGACAGGTTTGGTTACTAGCCCCAACGGTGGCTCCCCAGAGAATGTTGGTGCCCGCTCCCTCTGGGAGACTGGATGAACTGAGCCCAGCTCCTTTTCCAGAATTCCTGGGCACCCAACATGCTGAGGGCCTATGAAAGGGCATGGAGGTGTTTTCAGGAGTTCTAGGATGGAGCGGAGATGGAGGTAAGTGGCCCAGTTACTGTGTTACAAATCATCAGATATATGGTGGACAAGTGGGAAGGGGCATGTTGGGCACCACTATAGGGATACACCTGGCAGGTATTGGCATGGTCTGTCAACTAAGAGGGTGGGGCATCTCCACTAGGGCTCCCGACCATCCACCGCATGCAACGAAGATGGGTGAGGCTGCAAGGGCTCGGGTGGACTGGCACATGCTGACTGGTGGGAATTTGTTAAGCAAGCTTTTGAAAAGTATGGACCACATGTGTTCTTCAGCCCAGAAGGCCAAGCTGTTTACAGCGGTATTCCACGTTATGCAACTGGGAGCATTCTGGGTCTGTGAGGTGATGGCCAAGGGAAAAGGGATACGAAGGAGGCCTTCATGAACAAGACGCCTCCTGGTCAAAGGGAGCAGTCTGCGTATGGCTCAGATTGTCCAAAACCGATCAAGGGGGTAAGCATGGTCCTGAAGCAGGTGGGCGTGGGGACATGGAATAGTGGATAGCATTAGGAGTACATTATGGTAAGGCCACACAGGGAGGATGTTTTTTGGCACTGGACTGGTGATCCAGTTACTGCCCTCCAAGTCACTGCCTTGCTGAAGAAGGTATGGCCTTCATAGGTAAGGACCCAGGCCATTTTCCATCACACTCTTTTAGGATTGGGGTGGCCTCAGATGTGGCCAGCCATGGAGTCCCCTTCTGCAGTACAGCGGGTGGGAGATGGAAGTCATAGGCATACAGGAGATACATCAGAAAATAAGAGCTAATTGCTAATTTTGCTCTTCAGGAAATAGATGGAGTAGGGTAGTGTGGCTTCTTGGACACTCTTTCATTCACTGGGCAGAACTGTGGGCACTGACAACAAGGGGCAGACAGCAATTGGGACAAAACCCAGATGAGATGCTGATTAAATAGCGAGGGAGAAGTGGACTATGCTGGAGACAACTTTTACCACTCATTGAAGAACAAAGCCAGCACTGGCCCACACTGGACTTAATCATTATACATGCAGGGGAATGACTTGGGAAGTACACCTTTGGTGGCTCTGGTAACGATGGTTTTGGCAGACTTGAAGACCATAAAATCATAGTGGCGCAGGTACAACTGGGGTGGTCAGGAGATCGTCCCCAGAAGAAATTGGAGGCTAGCGAAATAGAGTTGGCCATCGAGAGGGTTAGGAAAAGGATCAACAGGAAGCTGGCAGCCTGGGCCAGAGAATCTGGGGTTTGTACATTAGACATAAGCTAATCACATATGATACACCAGGCATGTACAGGTTGGATGGGGTACACACGTCCGTAGTGGGTAATTCAGTACTCAACGGAGACATTCAGGAAGCTATCAAGGCTTGGCAGGGGCATCGGGGGCTCTTTGCCTAGTTTTAGGGGAAGCCCTCGGGCTGTCAGGACCACCCTGAAGGGCTAATGGGAAAAATGGGGCCCAGCCGGAATGAGGTATGGACAGGCAGGGAGGGCTTCCCATGGGGCAGTCACCCCAGGGGAGCAGGGCTGGGGATCAGGTGGGACATGGAACTCAGATAGAAGATCCAGGTTGAAGAGGCATTGGGTCAACACACCGAACCAAAGAAAAATGAAATGGTATATAAACAGCATGTAAATAAAGGGCAACCCCAGCTTTTGTTTTATATAAAGTGAACTGTAAGGAATCTTGGTGGTGGGATGGAAAATGTATATTTTAAGAAATGCATTGACGGAATGTAAAGACTGTAATATCTACCCAATAAAAGGTCAGTGGTTGAATCCAGACAAGGTGGGAGTGTGGTTGATTTTGGGGGTCCAGCTGATAATTCATATTAATTTGTTCTGATGGACGACTATTACAGCCAATGAGAAGGTGTTGCTGTAGACCTCATAAAAGGACTGTTGCCGAGAGAGGAGGTCTTTTGCTAGTGGTGAGAGCCCAGCTAGGATCAAAGACTCTAACAAATAAGACTGCTATCAATAAAGGGTGCTCTGGCTACGGTAGAGGTCAGCCAGGATCCAGAAGAAAAATGCTGGGGCTCGCTAGCCCTGAAGGTCTGTGTGTTTGCTCCTCAGTCTAGTTCACTACTGTATAGGACAAGCTCCACTGAGCCTTTGTGAATTTGTTTCAAAGCAATTGGGAGCTGCTGCATGGACTGGAAAGTTTGACTGAGAAAGGAAGGATTTTCCTCCAGAGAGAGCCAGAGTTTGTGAAGGAGATTTGCACCAGAGAGAGAGAGAGAGAGAGAGAGAGACTGTGAAATTAGTTTTGCTCAAAGGGAGAGCCAATGTTGTGAAGCAAATTCTGCTGCAGAGAGTGAGCTAGTGCTGATGAAGAGAATTTTGCTCAGAGAGAGAGAGCTTGTGAGATTTGAACCTATGACAGAGAGAAGGAAGACCCTGTATTTGGAAGTGTGAGTTTCCTGAGGTTTGTCCAGAAGGAATTAACTGTTCTGCCATGTAGGAAGTGCATTGAAAAAGTTGGACTTCAGAGACGGTAAAGGTCGCTACCTAAAATTCACAGTGCTCTGCCTGCTGAGGAAGTGTAATTGCCAGTGTGTTTCCCTTAGTTGAGAGAGAACTTGTACCCAGACAAGTAGAAAAGTGTACCTGGATATGGAGAGAAATTGTACCCGGACCAGAAGAAAAGTTGTACCAGGGCAAGGAGAGAATTCTGTGAAGGAAAGAGTTTGAGAGGCTCTCCAGGTGAAAGCCACCTGCATAGGCCCCCAAGGGTGAAGACTGGAAAAGCATGGCAGGTAAAGATCGGCTTTTATCTTTATTTCAACCAGTGGCTTTGAGTTTCAACAATAACTCGTAATACCAGCACAGTATTGTGACTTCAAATATCTGCAAAACCCTTGAGAATCTGCAGAACTGTAAGTACCCGGGCTGTGGCTTTGAGGAAGTCCTTATTAATTATCCAGCTAGTCAAAATACAATGAAGTAAACTCCTGGGCAGGACTGTGGCAAGATCAAAGTGAGCCCAGGCAACAGTTTAAAGGTTTTGGATCGCTTTAAACTACTGGGCCCCAATGCAAGTTCCCCAGTGTCTCCTGCATCTGCAGTGTGGTATCCATGAAGGGACTATAGAGACTTTTGGGCAGCTGCCAAAGGTACTTGGGTGCACCTATGGGTGGGAGGCAGGATTGAGTTGGGCAAAACTGTTTCCAACTAATAAAGTTACTATGCTATTTTTCTCCCTATTTCCCTCCCCAAAATAAAACCTGTTAATTGTTAATGTTACATTCTGGTACAGTGGCTTACTGTATTGCAAAGGGTGGGAACTGTTGTTGTGTGGGGAAGGTACAGTGGGGCAGCTGCTATATTTTCCGGGGGTGTTAACCTGTAATTTCTTTTCAGGTATTTCCAATCACTACCCCATGTGGAGGCACTGAATGCAGTTGCTGTTCCTGTACCAAGGATACTAGGTCGGCCCCTCAAGGTGTGTCCAGAGAGGACCTGAAGGCCCTGGATACAGCTAAGGTGAGTCCCCAAATAAAAATCCATCTGTTACATATATATCCCACTGTAAATACTGAACACGATTGTTTCATCTGTGTTTCAAATATGAATTTGATCTCACACTCCACTGGCAGGGTGGTTCACTGAGGTATGGCAACAGTTTGACTGGCTACAGCATGGTGTCTCCTCAATTGATTGCAATAATATTGTAAATATGATTTTCTCTTCTTTGTGCTTTTGAATTTGGGAAGCTCAGGTCTATTTGTACATATTTCTGTTTAATCTGTTATTTCTTTGGATTTCAGTTTTTCTTCTCCCTATGAATCAGTAAAGCATTTTTATTTACTTACTCTGAATTCATTATTCTGTAACGTGGTGTTTTCTATTATCTTTTGGATTTTCTTTCAAATAAAATTCCTCTAATCTCCATCAGTAAGTGCCATTGGATCTTTACTTCCACCTGGACAGTGACCACAGATGGACAGAAAAGTGCTTGGTTTAACATCTCATCCAAAAGCCCTGGCTATATCTGATCATGGATTGGCAGTGATACTGACTTAAGTGGTGTTTTCAGTTCAAATTAAAACAGTGCCTAAAATGCTTAAATTTGGAGTGAGAGAACTGTTATACTGAGCAAGTCTGGCACATCAATGACTTAAGAAAACCCCATAAGAGATGCATTAGGTGTACATATCAAGATATAAATCATGTTAAAGACTTTTGTTTAAAAAGGTGGAAATTGATATTAGAGGAAATGTTCATGTAGGCAGCCATAGACCTACTGTATGTTTAGAAAGTGGCAATGTAAATGCTAGTATCCTGACTGGCCTAGCATAGTTACATTTTCAGGCAGGTATTTTCAATAGAGCCCTGTGAAAAACAAGGACCAGTTTGTGTGCCCCATTACTAAGAGTATCCTTGTGCACCCAAGTTTCAATCTCACTGGCCACCATTTTTTACCCTTGCTAAGCGAATCGAGATCCCTCGCCCCAACCCAACTTTGTGTGGCACAAAGAAAAGTTCTACCACTCACCACATAAGACTCCTTTGGTAAAGTAAATTAAAATAACAGAATGAGTCCTACCAAAAAGTCTTTGCCACCATTGCTGAAGTCCCACTTGGCGCTGCTGATGTTCTGTTCGGTGCCACTGTTGATCCCGCTTGCATTCAGCACCCAGTGCCTGAAAAAGAATGAAATAAAATAGGCAAACCTTGCCTGTATTTTAAGAAATGAAAAGAACTATGAGATATTCCATCCTCTCTTACTCTACTTCCAGTTTCTACGGACGCCCGAGGTAATGGCTCATCTCCCCAAACTCCAAGGTAAAGGCTCATCTGCCCAAGTCCACCACTTTAGTAAACAACAAAAGAAAATGAAACAGGCTGCAAACATAAATAAAAAAAGACAAAAAAGATTTTTTCAAATGCAAGCCTGTGTGTCAGTGGTGGTGGGGGGCTAACCATGACAACCAAATAGGGTACTACAACTACAGAACCTCAACTAAGACAAAACTCCTTAGTTCAAGAATTAAAAAAGCAGGTGGAGGAACTATTTTTTAACAAAACAAATAACATACTTAAAATATTTAACAATTTACCATAAAAATGACTTTTTCAAGCATATAAAATACAGTGGGACATTTTCTAGCACAATGATACCATCCAGGGTGGGTGGTATTGGGCAATGCCAGACCTTCCATGGACTACAATGCCCTCTGCCTGCAGGGTCAGGCCTCATCATGACCCAGGCTGTCCAGTATTGCTCAGTACCACCATCCTATTGGGTATTATTGTATATACAGTGTATATATATTTACCCTTATTTACACTTCTAGTGCAAAAAGTCATTTTCACTCACTTGCATTCTAAATATGGTTTATCAAGCCATTCCTCCATGACTGAGTTTTCAGATGTAAATAAAGTGATTTGTGATCCCAGGATACTCAGCAGCTGTTGTATTGGATAGCGATTAGGCGGTAATAATATATTGACCAATATATATATATATATATATATAGACCCAAACTGCTTGGCTAACTACAGACCTATCTCTAACCTTTCCTTTGTAGAGAAGTGACTGAGAAAGTTGTTGCATTGCAGCTGGAGAACCATCTTACCATCCATGATATCTACAGTCCTCTTCTGTCTGATTTTGGAAGAGACATAGTACTGAGACTGCTCGGGTTTGAGTGCTCAATGATCTCCTGATGGCTAGAGATCAAAAGTGCCACTCCATTTTGGTGCTTCTTGACCTCTCTCAGCTTTCGACACAGTGGACCATGGGGTGTTGCTCGAGCACTTGAGAGTCATCTGTAGCCTGGCAGGTTTGGTCCTCAGATGGTTTCAATCTTTCCTCACTGGCAGATCTCAGAGGGTGGTGTCGGGGTTGTTTTCTCTGACTCATTCTCCCTGCCATGTGGGGTCCCTCAGGCAGGTGCTCTCCCCAATGTTGTTTGTGGTGTATACACTGCCTCTAGGAGACATTGTAAGATGGTATGGGCTGAGGTTTCACTGTTATGCAGATGATACCAGCTCTACCTGTCTTTTATGCCTGACCAGGATTGTGTGATCTCGGTCTTTAACAGTTGCCTCACAGAAATCCAGGACTGGATGAAATCCAGCTGGCTGAAACTGAATTCGATAAGACTGAGGTGTTGGTGGTGGATCCAGGTCTCCGGATAGAGGGTCGGTGTGGCAGGCTTTCTTCAGGGCTTTGGCTCAGGAGTAGTCAGCTGCCTTCCTCTGAATGGGTACAAAACCTGGGGTGATCTTTGATGATAGGCTGGCACTGTGTTCACAGGTGTCTGCAATTGTCAAAGTCTTCATTTTACCATCTGAGGAACATTGCTTGGGTCAAGCACCTTGTTCCATCCAGAGACTTCCGATGTCGAGCCATGCCTTTGTGACCTCATGCCTGGACTACTGTAACTCCCTTTACCTAGGGCTTCCAGGGGTTGACATCTGCCACTTGCAGCTGGTGCAGAACTTTGCAGCATGGCTGTTGACAGGGGGCTCCTCGTTCAAGTCACATCACTCCTGTGCTCGCGTGAACTGCACTGGCTGCCTGTTTAGTGGCAGATCACCTTCAAGGTTGGCCTTTTGACCCACAAAGCTCTGCATGGACAGGATTCTGGCTACCTGCAAGAGCTCCTGAATCCTTACTGTCCCTGCCGTCCACTCCGCTCAGCTGACGAGGGTTGTTAGAGATTCCCAGAGTGCAGTTGAAAACTTCTGGTTCTTGTGCTTTTATGTTCACAGCTCCAACCCTGTGGAATTCTCTACCTCATCAGATTCATGAGTGCTGGACTGTGGAGAGCTTTAAGATAGCTTTGAAGACTCACTTGTTCCACAGGCCTTTGTAGATTTTATATAATATCCTGCTTCCATTTGTATTCATATTCTATTGATTTTAATTGGTTGTTTACTGTTTTTATCTGTTTTAATTGCTTTAAAGATTTGTACAGCTCTTTGGTTTTGGATATTACATTTGATAAACAAAGTTTATGATTATTATTATATGTATGCCCAAGAATTTTGCATAACAAATCAAGCACAGAGTAAGACAGAACTGGTCAAACTGAGGTAAGGAAGCCACCTAGCATGACTGCACTTGAACATTTTAGGCAAATGAGTCATCAATCAGCATGTGGTAGTAATTATAGACTAAAAGCTAAGTTTTGACTTTTAATAAACAGTTTTGTTTTGTAAATCACTATCCAGTTACAGACTTGTATCTATTTTCTGTTGTTCTGTGTGTTGCTCCTACTGTACATATTTATGCTGTTCTGCACATGGTTTATGAACAGAATTGTATGAGTTATAAGTTGTAATACTGTGCATATTTTAAGTGCATCTGCACATCAGGTTAGTTTAAGGAAACAGGTACTCTACCAGTTTACTGACAACTGTGTATCCTCATTCTGAAGACACAATACCAAGTCATTCTCTTCACATTAATGAAAAAGGGTCAAAGTGTTTGAAGCAAGCAGTTGGTGACCACCATCAGCCCAGATAAAGATGCCAACCAGAAATTATTGGTCTTGAAGTTGGGCCTAGTGGAGGACAACAACTCCTGCACCAGGTCCAGTAGTAAAGGCAAGAGGCTCAGAACACCAAGTTGGTGGACCAAGGAGGTGTAAGAGAAGGTGAGAGAAGAAATGACAGCCATTAAAATGTACAAGAGGACTGGTAAGGAGGTGGATAAGGAAGAGTATAACAAGAAATCCATTGAGGTGAGCAGGGTTGTAAGGGCAACCAAGGCCTCAAAGGAGCTAAAGCTTTAAACTTTAAGGCAAACAGGCTTTAAGCCTGTAAACTAGTCCTATTCTTACCTTCATGACAGGCAGCAATCAGTTCAAATACATGATGCTCTCTCCTCCTTCTCCCTATCCTCTCCGGTGTCCCCAAGGCTTAATCCTCAGTCCTACTATTTTCTCCTTATTTAGAAACAACCTCCCCTCAGTCTGCAAATCCTCAAATATATACATGTGCGCTGATGATACCATTATTTTCATCGCCCTCTGCCATCGATATATGGTCCCTCTCTAGGAAGACTTCAATGGAGTTCAGTACTGGTTCCAGCAAAACAAACTCAACCTTAATGACAAAAAAGTGGCCATGACATTTGGCTCCAGACAAAACTGGTCACCCTCCAGTCCTCTCCCATCTTCACAACCTGGATGGTTCTCCACTACACAATGTTACTCCTTTCAAATATCTAGAGGTTTGGTTGGATTACCATCTGGACTTCTCTAACCAGTTGATGCCATGTGCACTAAATTGCACCCCAAACTGGCTGTCCTTTATTGACATAAGGCCAGCCTCCCCATCCGCCGTGAGTTGGTTACCAAAATGATCCTTCCATCTTTGGTTATGCCGATGTGGTTTATGGTACTGCATCTCAATCTTCACTTACCAGACTAGACACCCTGCTGAACTCTTTGGCTGCTTCACCACCACCTCCCACCCTCCCACCACTGTCTCCTGTACTCTGCCGTCGCCCTCGCACCTCTGTCCCCCATATGGAAAATAAATATATTTTGAATATATGTTGTAAAATATATTTAAAATAGTTTTTAATTTTATCCATAAATAAATGTTCATAGTTGTTTCCAAATATAAGCATTATATCTCAAATTGGATGGTTTTGTAATATTTGAGATATATCTGATGCATATATTTCAGATATATCTTAGATACTATTTTTGTATATTTCACAGAAATATCTTGTTACTAGTCTGTGAATTTTATTCTCCCATATGGAAAATAAATATAGTTTAGATATATTTATAAAAGTGTATTTATTTACAGAATATACAGTATGTGACAGTTATATATCAGATATATCATAAATGTATTTCCATATCTTTATAATAGGTGCATGATATATGTTTTATATATCTGTGTATATATTTTGAATATTGAATAGATAAAATTTTATGCAGTTGACATATTTCTTAAATGTTTTTTTAATATATGTATTGTAAAAAATATCTTAAAATACCCAAACAATAGATTAATCTTGATGTTGCATATCCACAACAGTGTATTTGAAATTCCTCTTATTAGCAACCATTTAGATAAGTACAGTATAGAACACTTATCATTTAATATTGCACCATTACTACAGATTTACAAATTACACATTTATACTTGGGCATCGAACAGAACCGAACAGAACTTGGTTCCGGTCAGTAACATCATAGAACAAAATAAAGTGAACAAAAATAAAGCGGCAAAAATAGTGTCACCATCAATATTTGTAGCACAAAATGAAGCGTACCAGAACAATGCAGGCCACACAACACACAGGTAGAAACAACATCCACAGCATGGAGACACTGCACTAGAACCACAGGGCCAGGAGCACAAGCCAGCATGCCACTTCCCCGTCCTTTGTGTTGTGTTGCTAGGGACATGTTGGCTTGTGATCCTGGCCCTTGTATTATACATAGCCATCCACATGGTGGCCATGATCCACCTGTCCTCCAGTGGTTACCCCGTGCATGTTCTCCATCACTCAATAGTCTTGGTGGGGTACCCCACCATGTGGATGCCTGTGCCATTAGATTGCCATGGTAGGTGTCCAGTGGCCTGCTTCCCCAGTGGTGGTTGCACACTGCCTGCTTCCATTCTCTGCACCCCTGTGCTGTTCCTGTGCATGGGTGCCTGGTGCCATGTGTTCCAGTGCAGTGCCTCCACATGGTGGACATTGTTTGCTATCTGCATGTTGTGTGGCCTGCATTGTTCTGGCAACTACATTATGTGCTGCCAGTATTGATGGTGACACTATTTTTGCCATTTTATTTTTGTCCACTTTATTTTGTTCTGTGATGTTACTGACCAGAACCCTTCCTACTTTTTTAGGGGTGGGTGAAATAAACTTCTTGTCCTAGCAAAAATGAGGTGACAGCTCTCCTGTGATGCCCCTTAACCCCCATTTACTCCTGCCCTTTCTGTCTCACCTTCCCCTCTTTCTCTTTTTCTGGCCTATCCTCTGCTTCTTTATCCTGGCCAGCCCTGCCCCTTTGTGATGTCATCCCCCTTCCTGTCCATCTTCCTCCCTTAGGCTCCTCCCATTCTCCTCCCTTTTCCTTGCATCCCTCCTTATTCTCCCCTTTTTCCTACCCCACCCCTCCTTTCCTTGCCACTTGCTGAGTCTTCAGGCCTGGAACAATGGGGCCTGTCCATTACAGACAAACCTACTTGTTCCAGAGCCCTCTCCCACTTGCAAGAAAACTCACCAGACTCAGTATTGTCTTTGGTTTGCTCAGTCAGCACACCTCTTATTAATTTTGCATCCAGTTATTTATTTACAATACCAGGTTCCTTTAGTTCATATTTACATAATTTTATTTTATCTTACAATCTTCTATACAGTTTCCATTATATACCACTCTGTCATACTCTTTCCACTTTTCTCCCTGTTTTCTCTGGGTGTAAAACTGCAGGGTTTTCTCTTGTGTTCTTCTTTTCTTCCCCAGGTGCAAACCTGAGGTCGTTCTCTGTCTTACCGTCTGGGCAGGTCCATTTCTTGCCTCCCTCCCCTTCCCATTGTATAGCCTCTTCCTGTAAACCAGGCTGCGTTGCCTTCCTCGGCCTCACTAGCTCACTGACCCGAAGCCCCCAAATAGTAATGTGAATACTGCTGTGAACAAAATGAGCTTCATAGTCTGAATTATACACTCTTGGCAGTGTCCCTACCAAACCCGTTAACATCTGCTCCGTTATGAGCCTTCTCTTATCTGGTACTTTGCCTCTTACCGTTGCCAATCCATCATCATTCTTCTGACCAATATCACTCTTGTGGGATCTCCTAGCCTTTCATAGTGCAGACCCATCCTATAGCCACCAGGTGCACCCTCATGGTGGTGTGAGCCCCTGTGTCTGCCATCCCTGTACTACAAAACTGGCCACCTGCTGTTCCATGACCTTTCCACTTACCTCCATGTTTTGTAATGCTCTGAAGGCTTGGAACACCCTGCAAGAACTCTCGAGGCCTTTAATATGCTGTCTGCCCAAGAGCTCTGTAAGAGGTATTCTGCTCCTTCCAATCAATCATCCACAATATCTCTGGTATATTGGTTCATGTCAGATCTGTCCTTGTTGCTACTGCTCGAAGTCTGTCCATCTGCAGACAGGAGAGGCTGTCAGCCACTATGTTCTGTACCTTGCTATGTGCCCAGCTCTAAAGCTCATGTTGAGCCTCAAATTCTGCAGTACTAGTTGTCACAGTACCCTCAAAACAATGTCAGACCTTACCCTTGCTGTTCAACACCACAACCACTGCCCTATTATCACACCAGAAAGTTACCCTCTGGTTCCTCAATGCCTCCCCACAGTACTGTTGCCACCCATTTTGGGAATATCTCCAGCAGGTGATATCTCGTGTGAGTCCCTCTAACACATTCCATTGACCAGGGTGCAGCAAACCATCTCCCCTTGAAATAAGCCCCAACCCCTATGCCCCTGAAGCATCAGTATATAAGTCCAGGTCAGTATTAAACAGCCACTCATCCTGCCAGAAAGCTATTCCATTATGCAACAAAAGGAATTGTTCCTGCACCTTCAAATCCTCCTGCACTTCAGTTCATAAATCCACCCAATGGTGTGGCCTACATGCCCCTACTGTGGCTCTAGCCAGGTGGTGTAAACGTGTGTCCTGGCCCTATGGCCTTGCAGGCAAAATTCAAATGACCCAAAACCTGCTGCACTTTCTTTAAAACCACCCTCCTCATCTGAGTCACTTCTCCCAGAAAGTCTCTCAGCTTCCTTACCTTCTGTGTTTACAGTCTAAACAAACCCTGTTCTGCATCTGTCTCTATCCCCAGAAACTTGAGGCACCTACTCGGTCCCTCCATTTTTTCCTTGGCTAGCGGTACCCAAAGCTCTCACACATCTCTTCAAAATCTGCCAGCATGCTCTCTACTCCTGTCTTTCCTTCCCAATGAATAAAAATCATCAAATAATGGACTACGCCACTTGCCCAGTACTTCTCCTGCAAGACCACTGCAACCATGTACTGAACAGTTCAAAGTAGCGCATGCCACCAACAACTCATTGGCATGGCTTTGTCAAAATAATGCCTCCCTTCTATCTGGAAACTCAGCAAATCCAAGTCCTCTCTCCTGACTGGCAAAAGTCTAAAAGCTGACTCAATATCTGCTTTTGCCAACCATGCTTTCTTTTTGCTCTGATCATCCTCACTGCATCCTTTAGGGTCCCAGTGGACACCCTGCTGGCCTCTTCATCTATAAAATCATTCACTGAGTCCTTGTTCGGTAGGACAGACAGTGAATAACCCAATTCCCTTCCTGTTTTTTAAGTACCAGGCCCAATGGTGACACTCTAAGGTGCCTCAGTGGTGGCTCCTCGAATGCCTCTCCACTCTCCCTGCTTTTCTTTCCTTCTCAATCTCCTTCATCAATAAGTGCTCTTTCCTTTTATAGACCTTAAGTTCTCAGCCCACATCCCTTTCTTGACCCCGATACTGTAGATTGAAACCTTCTGTAAACCCTTGGACCAATGCATCTCTGACACGGAATCCGGTACCTTATTGTCCACCTCTCGACTGTTTCTGGCTTTATGGGGCTCAGGGCCATGAGGAAGGTCTGTTCTTGAAAAGCACGAGAACAGCACAAAATGTCAGTCCTGTGGGGAGGTGTGACTTTTACTCTGTATATTGTTACTTTTGGCTTTGGTTTAACATTTAATTTTTATGTAGAAATAGTGCATTCAACATATATTTACAGAATGTAACCTATTTATATTTTAAAATATATGTAATATATATTCAGTCATGTTTATAAACTATAAAACATATTTATTTGCTATGTGAAATATATATCTAAAATGTATTAACAGTATGCATAATACATATATTACAGATACTTTCCAGATATGTATCAGGCTGAACCTATTTTAACATATATGAAATATATCTCAGAATATAAATCTCTAATATATTGAAAATATATGTTTGTTAACATACACTTATTATAGAAATTCCAGAATAAAATTATGTTTGCATAAAACTGTAAGTCAAGACAAGTCAAGTTTATTTGTTCAACTATGTTATTACAAAGTTCCAATAGACATAGAACATGCAGTACCATGCAAAGCACAAATTATACACAGCAATAAAAAATATTGTGAGGAACCAGCCTTCACTATTGTTACAAGTCCTGCATTTTTCCCCAAGTTGAACAGAAAACAGGTATCATGAAATGGGACCACCTCTTTAAAAATGTCCCTGTAAAATGAATAACTGACTTGGCGTAACAGGAATAAATCCCAAAGAAGTTGGAGCAAGAGGCTCCATCAGCACAAGAGTCCATTACTTAACCATTATTATAAATCTATATCCTAAAGTGCTGTTATGATATCATGACTATTCATTTGATTTCAGAATCACAGGATGCAAAATAATAGTTAAATCAATATAAAACTTTGTAATCAGCTAAATTCAGGCTCTTTACTAAAAGAGTCGCAAGAATTCTGTCTTCAGTTACTTTCCAAAATCCACAAAGTTTCAGAGTAAAAGCAGCCATAATATTCATTACCATTGGTATCAGTAGTAAAGAAGGTCTGCCAGGAATCCAAGTTTAGAGGCTCCTTTAAACATCAGAGTTCATCATCTAGATAACTTTGGTTTTAAGTTTGTGACAAAAATGCTCCTATAATACATCGGAGTCCAAACTCTTCATGTTTGATCTTCAGTAAATAAATAAAAGGAAAGCTATGGAATGAGAAAATATTTCAGGTGTGGATCATCTTGCAACAATCATATGTAATTGCTCCTATAGGAAGCTACAAACAAAATAATTTCCAGGTGCTCCACAATAAATAGACAGTAATTTGAACTTCAGGTCAGGGCAACCACATGATAAATCAAACGTTAAAATGTACAAAATATACAAGTGTTTAAAGATTATTAACAAATATATATATATATATATATATATATATATATATATATATATATATATATATATATATATATATATATATATATATATATATATATATATATATATACTGGTAGTGCTACCATAGTAGGTTGAGGAGCCATTTCTATGTTAAACCCCAAAACTTTGCACCTTAATAACTTTGCAACCGTTTCACAGATTTGGCTGAAATTTGGAATACACGATCAAGAACCATAGGCCTGGGGATCTGCTAAGTTTTGTATTGGTTGGATATACAGCTGCGGAGTTATTAAAGCGATCTATTACGCGCATTTACGCTTTTCTGGAATTATCACGGTCGTGCCTACAGGTCGTTATGGTTTGTGTAGCCAGCCCAAAATCTTCGGGAACGTGCAGCTGGGGTCCCTGATGTGCTTTTGAAGATTTTGTGAAAAATATTAAACAGGTTCAAACGTTATTCAAAACAGTTTCCCATTATAAGTCAATGGGAAAAGTTAACAAAAGTTCGACACTGTCGCAAATGCATTTTACTTTTGCAAATGGGCCTGTTACTTTCGAATTTGGCCATTTTGTTTTCAGTTGGTGATCAGAAAATGGTTGGCATTTAAATTTGGGAGCCTCTAGCAACCTAATTCTTTTGTATTCACCTAGTCGGACCCTGAGGATGCTTGCCATGTCTTTATTTGTGGTAAAACACCCCAGAAATATGTTTTCAAATTTCTGGAAAAGTACTTTTGCAAATTACTTTCATGCTCCTTGAAAGTGTCGATCTTCTTTAGCAAGCTTTCACAAATTAGAAATAGTTTCCATCTGTGGAAAGTGACAGCCGATTCTTTGGCACTGCGCTGCAAAAGAACTGCTGAGAGTTTTAGGCTGAAATTTGAGGAATGGACAACATCTCACAGATGTGCCTTTCAGTGCTGTATTGAAAAAATATTACACGGCAGCAAAGTTATGCACTCCAAAGTTGACAGTTTTTCCCATAGGATAACATTACAGCGCCACGATTACAGAAACTTTGATCCCTGCTGCAAAATAACGGTTTGGTCTTTTTCCTGAAATTTGGAGGAAGACAGCCAACAGCCACAGATGTGCCTTTCAGTGGTTTGGTGAAAAAATATTACAGGGAGGCAAAGTTATGGCACTCCAAACTTCTCTTTCTTCCCCATAGGATAACATTACTGCATCGCCTGCACTTGCAGGGCCGATCTCGAAACGTGCGAGATACGGACTTTTGTCGGGAATGCTTAGCTCTATATGGGGCTAAGCACAAAATTAGCCAGGGCAGTTGTAAATCATATGACTTTTAAATTTTTTCATTCAGACGGTTCCTGAGATATAACGATTTAGTATTCAAAGTTCTCATTTTCTGCTCCAATACTCATTATTATGCATACATTATTTGTACTCACTGTCTTTCTCTATGCAGGTTTGAGGAAAACCAGCCGTAAGCTTAATGAATCTTACTGTTGCCCTTTTCACTTGCGGTTCTGTACCCATTTCACTTACCGTTGGCGTCTGCTGCACCATGTGCGTTATCCTTTGTGTTTCATTTGTGCTTGCGTTCTGTTATTTTTGCCATTTGTGTCTACAGTACTGTTTCTCTTTCTGTTTCACTTTGTGCCACCATGCCCATTGACATTTCCATTTGCAGGCACCATGTTACTATGTGACAACACATCACGTGGCAGACCGTTCTCTCTACATACCACCAATACCTTTCTGTTCTCATTCGGGAAAACGTGTTACCATGTGTGTCCACTGTTAGCACTTCTGTGTGCATTGCTGTTCCTGTTACTATGCCACAAGACATCATGTGCGGAAGGGCCCCAAGCTCCTGCCACTGCATTACATTCACTATTTCTCATTATCATTCTCAAAAGAAGGAAAATTAGAGGCAAAAACTCTGTTAAATGCATTAGTTAAGGTTGTTCCCAGCGACAAAAGTGAGAAATTCGGTGTTGAGTTTGAAAACCCTTGGACCCCTGCCCACCCCCCAACCGGCATTGGGGTGTGCATTGGGGTCATCGGTCCTAACTCTCACCCCATTCTCCTATACTGACCCCAATGCTGGTTGGGGGTGGGCAGGAGGTCCAAGGGGGTTTCAACCCTAACAGCGAATTTCTTCTTACTTTTGTCACTGTGGAACAACCCTAACTAATGCATTAAATGGAGTTTTGCTCTATATATATATATATATATATATATATATATGAAAGACAAAGAACCTCTGTGTGCAAACACTGAGGCAAGGGTTACCACAAAGGGCATTTGGCTGGGAAGCCAAGTTTCAAGAAAATACAAAATCACACATGCCCACAATGCAAAGCACCATGGGCTGCATATGCAAATCACCACAGAATGTTATACTGGTTCAACTTTAAGCAGAATTGCATGGTGCCGAAAGGCCTCTCACACAGTTTGCAAAGGGCTAACAGATATATGTATATATATATATATATATATATATATATATATATATATAGAGCATTAAAAGTTCTGCTGAGCAAGGTTATGGCTTCATTAAACTTAAGAGCCATTTCATTTTTTAACAACCATTCAGGACTCTGTTAGGTCAAAGGTCTGTCTTTAATATGTGGGATTAAAGGCTGCCCAGCAGTTTATAATCCAAGGCAAGTGGAGACGAAACAAAGAAATGGGAGCCATTCAAACAGATAAGCTCCCCCATTCACTGAACCAGAGTCACAATACAGAGCTTCCCATTACACCAGGTAAAGCAATGGTGGGAGAGGGGTATTACCCTAGTAAAAATCGCATTAATTAACTTAGAAGCTCTCTTTATGAGACTTAAAAACTTATATCCACTTTTCAATTTTCCAAATGTTAATGGGGTTTGCCTAAAATGCAGACTAAATTGTCCAGCTGAACCTACCAGGAAAGAAGGCTTGCACAGGGAAGACACAGAAGGAAGGGAGGAGGAGGTAGGGGAGGGAGAAGAACAGGAAAAATGGGGAGTGGTCAGAAAGTGGTGACTCACAAGAAAGGGAAGGTCAAGGAAAGGTGACATCACAAAAGGAGAGGGCTTCAAAGGGGTAACGAAAGCAGATTGGGGAAGAGGAAGGAGAAGGAGGGACTTATAGGGCTTTTAAATGGCTGCAGAGGGCAGGCAGCCTCTGTTACTTGCTACTTCCAACTTTTACAGTTCTCAAGAAGCAGCACTTCAGATCAGCTAGTGGTTGTATTTAAAAAAATTTGTAGGTCTCGTTTCACAGTAGAAGGCCAGCACCCAAAGGTTGTAACTTTCTCCAAGGAAATGGATCAATGGCCAGCAGAAATGAGAAACAAGTGTCAGGTAGGCCAGTTGGGCAGGGGCTGGGACAAGGCTTGGAGCGCCTAGGAGGGCCATAATCACTGGGCATATTTTGTCTTTTGCTGTGTAAATTTGTTTCAGCATGCTCGGTCACCTGGGAAGCCAGCGGGGAAGTTAACCATGCATCAACTCCTTTACCAGTACTGTGGGGCCATGGCAATGAGAGTATACTGTTGTCCGCTAAAGCAAGATAATTTGGTATGCCATGCGGGATTATAGGAGGCAGTTTTATGCTTGATCAGTTTGTTGGTCTCTTACAGTGACTGGGGAATTCAGTGTTATGGGCGATCAGGTAAAAGTTTTTTGCATAGCAGATGGGATCAATATGTCAGTCCTTGCTTGATTAAAATCAGTAGATGGCATGAGCATAGTAGCATGGTAAGTCAGGGGACAATTTCACTGCAAGTAAAGGGAGTTTCTGTCTGGTGAACCCCGGAAAGGAAAATGGCAGGCCACAGGAAGCAGCACGACACCATATTTGAGGGAGCCACGCTGCCCCTCGGCATCTCAGCAAGGAGTGGGGTCAGGTAGCAGGAGCAGGGTTTTTCAATGAGGGTGGGTTTTCTTGGTCCTACAGGAGATTGTGGGAGCAAGAGGCAAGACTAGAAAAGCTTGGTGTTTTGACCCTGAGGGAGAAACGAACTAAAAACAGCGGGCCATCACCGACAACAGTTAGGGGCTGTCATGCCAAGGGGCCTGAGAGTGACCTGCTAGGACCTAGAATTGGGACAAGCTTGGGAGCAGGGTTGGTCCACACTGCATCACCAGGGACAGTGGGCTGAAACAGCAGGCCACACACCAGTGCCATTTTGGGTGATGTCACACCACGTGGTTTGTCCGGGCGACCCTAGAGTGTTTCTCATGACAGTTGCTGTGGCTCAGGGGTGGCGGGCCAAGCAACAGGCCGGGCCCACAGGGAGGGCACGGGAAGCAGGGCTGTGCTCTGAGAGCATCGTGGTAGGCAACCACAGCAGAAGGGGCAGTAAGCCAACGCAGCAGGCTGCACACTGACGCCATGCCCAGGAGTGCCATCTTTCATACAGAGGTCTCCAGGAGCATGGGGGCCTTGCTGTGTCCGGGGCAGCATGGGGTTGCAACAAAGGGAGGTTGTTATTCGTGCCTGTAGCACAGAGGGAAGAGAGACCAGCAGTAGGCTGGATCACACAGAGAGGGATCCCAAGACAGCACAAGGCCAAAAATAGGATGAGGCAGCAGGCTAACAAGCCTGGCCATGGGGTGAACAAGAGAGACAAAGAGAGGAAGGAATGTGGGAATGAAGGCCCTGGAACTTGGCAGGGGGAGCAACCATACCTGAGAAGCATGAGGCCTAGCCATGAGGCCACAAATAAAAACAAAATCTTACTAGTGGGTTTGAGGACAGGGAGCCAGCAGTGAGGAAAACACAGTGCACACAGATGGAATGAATAAAGGTACAGAAGATCATTGAGATTAGCATGGCTATTTTCTTTACAGCAGTTTTTACTACTTAGGAACCAGTGAAGGTAATGGCCTGAAGAAGAGCAAGCTGACTAAGAAAGAGGCATATAAAGCAATCATTGAGCTGGCAGAGCTGGCCAGTAAGGTCTGGGAATGGTGGAGGACATGGAGACCCAAGGAAAAATGGAAAGGGACAAGGTAAGAGGTAGCAGTAGGAATGCAGGTTGGCAAAGGCCCCTAGGGCACCAACTCAGTCACCCAGTCCAAAAGACTGCTGCCTAGTCCAGTTTGACCAGACAGGCCAGAGCCAGTTGTCCCTGTGCCACAGCCCACCTCCACGTGTGATCCCCATGAGCCCTGATGCAGTTCCTGTGCCTCCCAACCCAGCACCACCAACCACACAAGCACTGCCAGGATCACTGCCTACAATAATGGATGCCACAGGAGGGTAGACCCCGGACCAGTGAGGCCCATCAACAGGTAATGAAAGAGGGAATGTGATCAGTAGTATAAAGGAATATGTCAAACAAATGCTCACATCTATGGGACAGGATGGCCTTGGGCAGATAGAGAAGGCATCAGGTGACATAAAAGCTGGGAAGGAAGCAAAAGGGGGAAACCATAGGTTCATCAGAGGGAGGAACGTTACAAGAGGGAATGAGGGACATAGGGTCTCCAGGCATGAGAGTAAGTGAGCACGTTCCTGGCAACAAATGAGAAAATGTGGAAAGGGAATATGTGGATGTTTTGTTTTGGTAACTAGGGAAGCAGTGATAAAATATGAGAAAGAAAGCATAGGAAAATCTGAGATGGCAGCAGCAGTAGTGCTGCTGGGAAAAAAAAGCCAAGTTCACCAAGGGAAAACATGGGACAGCTGGTTTGTGGGTTTGCTACATATTCTGCGATAGTCATGGAGAAGAAGTCAGAACTGGGAATCCACATACCAGCTGATCATTTGAGGGCAAAAGAAAAGGGATTTCAGGTGGTTGTATTATGATGAGTTTTTCAGACAGAGAATGGCCATCCATGGGGATGTCCGATGGCATACAAAACAGTTAGACCTGTGGATGGACTATGTCACAGACCAGTGCACACCTGACTGGGAAGGGGTAAGAAGGCCATGCTACTGCAAAAATGCTGTTGGGTTTCAACCGGGCATTTTGTTCCTGGCCACAGTGTAGATTTCGCATCCTGCTTGAATTGTGGGGACCCACCCAGCCTTGAGATGCAGGACAAATTGGGCTGCAGGGGGATAACACACTGGGGACAGATCAGCGCCAACCAGCCTTTCGGGGAGCTAGGGGGTTTAGGGACAGACAGGAAGCAGAGGTTTTAGGGGAAGGAGGTTATTGGAGAGGAGGGCAACATTTTGAACTAAGAACTGCAAGGACGGGAAGAGAGGGACACATATTTAGCATGGCATGGACACCGATCAACATCAAAATGTGGAGCAAGCTTTTAGAGGGACACACAGATAGAGAAGCGGCAGCACAATTGCTCTCCAGGTTTCAGCCTACACTGTCAGGGACCCAGGATATCTTGGAAAGCAAAAATCTAAGGTCAGTGAGGGTAAAGAGAATATTCTGAAACACAAGTTGCAGAAAGAAAAGGATGCAAGGTGAATAGAAGGCCCTTCAGTCCCCTCACCAATTTAAGGATACCCTCCTAGGTTTGGTACCCAAGAAACAACTTGGGAGTTCAAGGTGATACACCACCTGTCTTTCCCAGAAGGGGAATCAGTGAATGACTACATTGAAGAAAAGAACCCAGGTGACATATGCCATGCTGGAGGAAGTAGCACAGATTATTAGGGCTATGCCACAGGCATGGCTGGCAAGACTGACATTGAGGCAGCCTTCAGACTCCTTCCAGTACAGCTCCTAGATTGGAATTTGCTGGATTTCAAAGTAGATGGGGAGTATTATTTCGACAAAGCCATGCCCATGGGTTGCTCAACAGCATGAGCCTCCTTTGAACTCTTCAGCACCTGCCTGCAAGGGATATTTTAGAGGAAGACAGGCTGCAAGTCAGTACTTCATTATTTAACAATTTTCTGCTCATAGGGAGTGGCAAGGAGGAGACAGAAGCAATGCTCAGGAACTTTGGGGGCTGTGCAAAGAACTAGGAGTTCCTTTGGCACCAGATAAGACAGAGAGCCTCTCAGAACTATTGAGTTTCTGGGCATTAAGATAGATGCCCAAGAAGAAGTGTTCAGGTTACCACAGCAGAAAGTAGCTAAGCTGAGAGAGCTGCTACAAGACCACGGGCCGGGGCAGAAACAGCTTAGGCAGGTACAGCAACTGATAGGACACCTCAGTTTTGCTTGCTGGGCCATCAACGTAGGAAGGACCTTCACAAAACATTTGGCACATGCAACACATGGAGTGACCAGGCCACACCACTGGGTGGATATCACAAGGAACATAAGGAGGATTTGAGAATCTGGGAGGTGTTTCTGAAGACATTCAACGGCATGTCCTTCTGGTAAGATGAATGGGTATTTAATAATGAACTACAGCTATATACAGAAGCAGCAGGGGTTTAGGCATGGGGGCTATTGCAGGGGAAGTGGTTCTCAGAAGCATGGCCAGAGGCATGGGTGAAACAAGAGCTAACCAGAGACATCACATTACTGGAAATCATGCCAGTATGGGCCTGCACACCTAGTATGAGGGCAGAATGCAAAACCAGAAAGCAACTTTCTGGCACGACAACAAGGCAGTTGTTGATGTACTCAATAGGGGGCCTCATCTGGGCTGGTTTTATGGGTACTGAGGCAGTTGCTGCTACAGGGGCTAAAGCTCAATATGTCTTTAGGACTAGGCACATAGAGGGTGTCCAAAACACAGTAGCTGACAGTCTCTCCATCTGCAGCTGGACAAGTTCGGCCATGCCACCAAAAGCAGAGGCGCAAAAGACACCAACCCAGAGGATGTTTGGGAAGCTGGTTGGAAGGGGTCAAGTGCTATTTCACAACTCCTGGTCCCCTAGGACCCTCAGAACCTATGAAGGGGCTTGGGAGCATTCCAAGCTTTCAGGGACCTGCACAACATGGAGGTAAGAGGGCAGATCATGGACGAACAGGTGGGAAAATGCATAGTGTACCAGTGGAAAAGAGGGTAGCACATGTGACAATAGGAGTACACCTAGCAGCCATCAACATAGTTTGTAAACTGAGAAGATGGCAGGACCCTACAAAACCATGTTGGTCCAATAAATGGTACAAGGATGGGGATGGTTAAGAACCAAAGAGAGAGATGAGAGAAGACCAGTGTTGGAAAAGCTCTAGTAGGTTTAGGATGGGCAATGCCATCCATATGTAAATCAGTGGAAGAGGGCCTGCTATTTCAAGCCATCTTCACAACAATCCACTCCAGGGTGAGTGAGGCAGTGGGGCACGACAAAGGCAATGAAGGGGTCAGTCTGATATGGAGGATATAACATGGCAGGCAGACACAATTTCTCTATGAATAAGGAGATCAAAGACAGATCAAGAAGGTAATGGCTCCTTGGTCCACCTTGTGAGGGCACATGAAGCAAACCATTTGCCCAGTACAGGCTCTGTGGGCTTACACTGCAATGCCATGTAAACAACAAGGGCAGTTCTTCATCCATGGGATGGGAAGAGAGTCAAGCTACCAGATAATAGCAGTCCTAAAAAGAGCATGGGTTTCTGGAGAGGACCCAAGAAACTACTCTTCTCACTCATTTAGAATTGGGTGGCATCACAGCTGCCAGCAGCAGGGGATCAAGCAAACAAGTACAAGCAGTCGGACGCTGGAAATCTGAATGTTATAAATGGTACATATGGCCTCTGAACAAATAAATATTAACCATTTCTCCTTTTATTTACAGGTTAAGTAGAGGGGAAACACCAGATAAGGAAGGAGAGAGGTATAATGGGAACAAAAGAGGAGTTTTTTTCAAAGTAACAAGACCCAAGGCAGATCCAACAGGCCAAGGGGAACAGAACAACAGCAGTTAATCATATTTATTTGCTTTTGGCAGGATCGGGTCAGAGACTGTAGGTATGGATGTGTGGTACTGTACATTTACTGGATGGAGAGAAGAGCATCCAAGAAAGCAGGGGCAGGCAGCTGTACCAAGACCCCAGAAAGGGCAGGTGTCCTGGCAAGGCACCAGGGAAAGAAATGGGTCCAGCTGCTTGCGACACTGAGAGACATGAGGGAGAGAAGCCTGCCACCGGACATGATTATACTATACTACACATAGGAGGGAATGACATTGGGTCCAGACCATGGCTGGAAATTTTTCTGCAGACCAAGTATAACATAGAAACAATAAAGAAGTGGTGACCACAGGTAACCCTGACATGGTCAGAAATGGTGCCCCGAGAGTATGGAGGCATGCTCAGAGTCACGAAGCAATCAAGAAAGTAAGAAGAAAATGAAGAGGAGAATAGGCCATGGTTTTAGCTAATGGAGACAGGGTCATTAGGAGAGGTATAGATGAAAAGGAAGATGAATATTACAGACTGGATGAGATACATTTATCAGACCTGGGAGTAGAGCTATTTAACACAGAAACCATGGGGAGTATCAAGAGTGGAGAAGGCAGATAAGCCAGTAACGGAGGAGCTTTTGGGGAAGGCCCATCATCCAATGCAGTCTGGAGACAGTCTAGGGAAAGAGAAGTTAAATAATTTGGGAGGAGGTGGAGGGCAGGGAAGAAGACCACACAAAATAGAACAACAACATAAAAAGAAAAATGGTAATGGGTTTACACTGCTATCTCCAAAAGAAGAAGGACCACCAGATTCTACATCTGGAGTGAGGATATGAGGAAGAGATGACTATAAAAAAGGATGATAAAATGTTTGAATTATTGTATAAATAAGGGACATAAGTGTATATAAATGGATGTATAAAATGTTACAAAGAAGAATGAAAGGAAGATTGAGTATTGTGACCAATTATATTTTGGTTATGGAAACCATATAAAGAACAGAACCTGGGTGACGCAATGTATGTACCAAGTAATAAATCAATTGCTGATCTAAGCAACCGCCACTCTATGTATCTGTCTGTTTCTGGGGGAAGTCCAGGACAATGGGGTTTGCCCTCAAAAGGCAGACTAAATTGTCCGGTGAACCTACCAGGAAAGAAGGCTTGCACAAGGGAAGTCACAGAAGGAAGGGGGAGGGAGGAAGAGAGGGAAAAGGGGAGGGCCAGAAAGTGGTGACTCACAAGAAAGGGAGGGTCAAGGAAAGGTGACATCACAAAGGGAGGGGCTTTGGAAAGATAATGAAAGCAGATTTGGGAAAAGGAAGGAAAAGGAGGGCTTATAAGGTTTTTAAATGGCTGCAGAGGGGCAGGCAACCTCTGTTACTTGCTACTCTCCAGCTTTCACCCACTCAGCCTCCCAAAGACAAAATGAAGAATAGAGGAGGATGATATCAGGACCCTTGCCGATGGTGTATGGTAGGAGCAAAAAGAACACTGGTAGGGGTGTGGAGCACAGCCAGAGGTGGATGGCCAGACGGAAATAAGGGGGAAAGAGGAGTTAAATAATTTTAAAGGGAGGGAGGGGCAGGAGGAGGGGAGGGAAGAAGACCACACAAAATAGAACAGCAACAACATAAAAAGAAAATGGTAATGGGTTCACAATTGCTACCTCTAAAAAGAAGAAGGGCCCTCAGATTCTATGTCTGGGGTGAGAAGATGAGAAGAGATGACTATAAAAAGGATGATAAAATGTTTGAATTATTGTATAAATAAAGGACATAAGTGTATATAAATGGATGTATAAAATGTTACAGAGGAAGAAGGAAAGGAAGATTGAGTATTGTGACCAATTATATTCTGGATATGGAAATCATATAAAGAACACATCCTGGGTGAAGCAATTATGTGTGCAAGTAATAAATTAATTGCTGATCTGAGCACCCACCAGTCAATGTATCTGTCTCTTTCTTGGAGGAAGTCCAGGACAATAGCGGATAGTGGGTATTAATTGTAGTGATGCATTTGTAACCAATGTCAAACACCACAAATCTGGTCACCACAAATGGGACTCTCATCTCTACATCTTTCCCTTTGATAAACCAGATATAGAGTCTAATTTGACAGCAATACCACAGAAACAAATCCTTCCAGTCTCAAAAGTTAAAATTATTTATACTTCTTCATGAACTGTGCTGCTGATTTAAAACAAAACCACAGAAGTATCTCCAATAGAAAGAGCTTAATACAGCAGCCATTCGTAATTGCCCTTGTGTTCACTAGCACAGTCCTTCAAGAGTTACAGACCCTGCAGAACCCATGGAATATATCAATGCTCCTTCAAATGAGTTTCTGCTTTCAGTTCATTTGTGTTTCTGACCCCACATCTCTCACTACAATGTCCCTTCGGTTCCCACTCTCTCCCCAGTCAAGGTTCCACCGACAGAGTCACAACTGAGGAAAATGTAATGAAAATATCTCTACTGAGTGCAGTAAAATTATTAATATCAAATTTAGAACCCCCATCCCAGGCAATGATGGCACATCTTCAGTAAAGAGAATAAAGGCCTCTCAGCACGTTCTGTACAGCTCAGGTTTCACCTTGCTTTATCAAATTTATCTAAAGCCCGGACAGGTTAGCTGACTCTCCTCAATTCAGCCATGAAACCTCATAGCATGCCACTCCAACTGCTGCAGCCCTAAACAACAAACAGGCTAGAAACATGTACTGCAGAGTACTGCCATTTGTAAATAAAATACAACAGTTACCGAGCTTGGCACCATAACCCCAACATCAAAATAATGTTAGTTTAATTCAAGAAACTGTCAAGGATCTTAAAAGAATTAAAATCTAAAGATGCTCATTCAACATAGTGTGTTGAGGGAGGAGAAGCATTATGGCCATCTTGCTTCCGCCCCGCAATATGCCAACCTAAAATTATAATGATTTTCATTACAGAGTCCATAAAACATTAAAAATAAAACAAAATATTTTCTTTGACAATATAACAAAACATATACATTTAGAATATCAATGCCAAGTATAACACATTCCTCACTGAATTCTTCAAATATATAAAGTATAACTGGAAAAATGCACAGATATCAGAAATATGTGATGTATTTAGGCATATTCCAATATAATCTAGATATTAACAAAATACAGTATAGTTATTTTCCATATGGGTATAATTTAAAACTATTTTATTAACATATTTTTGTTTATATATATATATATATATATATATATATATATATATATATATACCATATTACAAGGGAAACTAAAAAGGAAATATATAAGTAACTCAGAATATATATGTTGGATAGATTCAAAATATTTGTTTACCTAAATGCAAAACATGTAGAAACTGCAATAATATGTATGCACAAATAAGTATTTTTGATTTTATTCAAGTATATAACATTGACAGAACAAAAACTTTAATTCTGAAAAATGCAGCAAGAATATATTTCAAATATATATATATCAAAGAAGTATCCAAATATGATGCATCTTGGATCAATCTGCAAATATCTAGAACAAAGCTTGAAATATATCTGAAAAGTGTTAATGATTCTGACATATTTGAAACATATTTGGGGATACAAAGATATATTTCAGATATTAAAAATCTACAGTAGATATTTTCCATATGGGCTGATATGAAACAATTTCTGTGATCCACAAGAGACCAATGATAACATAGATTATGAAAAGAATGTGCATATTATTGGGCATGAGGCAGAGCCAATTGGGCCTTTGACAACCAAAAATTATAAACTGCTTTACACAAGTTCAAAACTGTTCTTTTAAAGGTTGGTATTTTCCGCGATAAGTCCTTATAATTTAAACATATTTTAATATTATCATGTTAGGGTTTGTACCATAATTGCCATAAACAAGGGCCTCAAAATATATTCAGAATATATACTGTATGTATATATATATATATATATATATATATATATTTGGATAAATAGAACTGCATGAACAGATTGTGCAAACTTAATTTAAAGAACTATGGGCCAGATATTCAAGGTTAGCCCTGGCAGTGAATAGCACTGCCGGCATGTAAACCTAGCCAGGGCAAAATGCCAGCCATATTCAAAACGAATAGCCCAGGGCAAACCCCCATGAATATAGCAAGCAAATGAAACCGGCAACAGGCCCAGAAGTGCAGTGCAAAAAGAGCCCAGAATAACACAGCACTGAATATAGCACACAAGACAGCACTGAATATAGCACCAGGCAGGCAGTGCAAACACACAATGGAATACAGTGCAGAGACAGCCCGATCCTGGGACACATGCAAGGCAACACATGCTGGAATGAGGTATCAGGAGCACACCACAGTGCCCACCCATGAGGATGCCACACATCCACGGGAAAGTCCAGCAACAACCCAGACCCATGGGAGAACACCAGCAACAGTACAAAGCATGTGGAACCCCAGCACCCAAGAATGACACAGGACACCGTTAAATGTCATTAACCAGTGTAATAAACAATAATGAACAGTAAAGCAAATGGAAACACAACAGCAAATATAACACAGAACATACCGAGTAACAAACCCCAGAGTACAAAATGCCCCACTCACCACTGAACAACCCTCCCACAACACTGAAACAGAACTAGAAAATACCCACCAAGCCCCCCAACACACAACCCCAAATGCCCACCACATGATAAAAACGTCAAACACCATTAGCAGGAAAAGGCACACAAAGGTAAACATAAGGACGCACAACAGATGGAGGGACGGGAAGACACAGGCCAAGGGTGCAAAGTGGAGGAGGACGCACACAGGGACAGAAGACAATGGGCAAGGAAGGAGAATCAAGTCCAGTGAGGGGTGGTGAGGGCAGACTTAAAACAACAGGGGATATAACTATGTGTCTGCAGGAGCAGGGAGACGAGTCTCCAGGATGTTTGCCACCCTCCTGGTCTCAGTAATAATGATGGCCTGCTGCTCGATCTGTGTGCTGCTGCCTCACAATCCTGTGCAGCAGCTCCTCCATTCCCTCTGTCTCTTCAGGACGCATTGCCCACAGTGATGCCTGTAGTGGCCCTACAAGAGGAAGGATGAGACCATGAGGACGGTACACCACACAGGAGGCAACCAGCAGCCAGCCCTTGCCATACAAAGATGGACAGCATGTCCCAATGGGCTATCCCTGGAGGTGTTGAGTTCTGCAGTGGTATGACAACATGGCAGCATCCCACAATGCAGCACAGAGCAACACAGGCACCAACACAGAACCCAACAGGATGATGACAGCGATCCTGACAGCACCGGGGACATGTGACACCACCCACCATGATACAGCACACCGCTAGATACGGCAGACACACAGCTGGAAACCTGGTGAGTTAGGTGCAAGGGACGCAAGGACATGTACAAGGGCATCCACACGTTGGGACATGCTGCCCAGCCACACTGAAAATGCACAGCAATGCAGAGCGCAGAACAAACAACAATGACATGCATGCAGGAGCATCAATGAACCATGATAGTGTCCTGGCAATGGCCAACACAGGCCAGAGGACAACAGTCAGCCAGGGCACAGACGCGCTGTCACTGAAGGGCCTTCATGCTGCCAGGCAATGCCACTGGAAAGCATATCACCCAATGGAGACATGGTACATGTCAGTGTCCCCAACCCACATAATAGGACCCCCTCCCCACACAGTGAGGACCACCTCTACAGCCACGGTCAACACTGTCAGGGAACAATGCACATAATGTAATAGCACAGTGATATCCATACCCTGCAACTAAACAGCAACACAGTGACCTCCAACGAGACACACATGGATGGACGAGACATGCGTACAGCACAGTGCCAGTATGCAGCACAGTGTGACAGGCAGTGCTACACAGCAGGTGTCCAGAAGGGTGAGAGGTAAGTCCCTAAGCATGCTCCATATTGTTCTGCATGCACAGCAAGTAACCACCACCTGTGCAATTGTGAACATCCTGTGGGTGGTGGTATGGATGCACCACAGAGGTGGGAAGGTCAGCCATCAGCATGGTGTCCCCACGGAACACCCGCCACCTAAGCAAGCAACACCATCTGCCACCCGCACAGCACTGCAATGTGACCACCCCCAGGCAAGGCCGAGTAGCACCCAGCTGTGGTGTGAAACACAGCTGTACCACACACCACACTGCTACACCACACCAACCCAGTGACCTTTGCAGACAAGTGATGGCTGGACACCCAGATGTGGTGCACAGCGTTGTAGAAAGTGCACATCACAGAACAATGTAACAGATACTCACGCAACACGCCACCGCTATCAGTGCCGGCTCCTGCACGCACTGTGGGAGTGATGGTGCCTCGCTGCTCTCTCGTCCGCCTCCTGCTTCCTGGCTGAGTCGCACCTGCGGCATGGGCTGCTCGATCCGCCTACAGTGGACAAATGTGAAAGTGTTGTTAGAGCATGACAACATACACATCGTGAATCACAGCAAGATGCACATGCAACCCTAAACACAATGTACCCCACCCTCCACCCACAGCAATGGTCACTGCATGCACCGTGCCCTATGGGAATACATGTGCCACTGTGCCTGTACACAGTGTGCAACAGCACGGTGCACCGTTGAGCACAGCTGTGCACACAGACACACGTCCACACACCCACACCCAAAGCACACACCCCACCACCACCCCCACTGCACACCCACACCCACACACCCACTCACCCATGGCCAGCCCCCACCACCCCTCTGCACAACCACACCCACACCCACATGCACACAAAGCCTGCAATGTATTCACACTCCACTTGCAACACCACTCGCCTGGCACAGGCATAGTGCCATCACGCACCATGCGCCTGTATCGCTCTAGCTGCTGCTCTGCCTGCATCTCAGGTCCATGTACCTGTGGCGGCACTTCTCTGCATTGCGGGTATGCCAGTACACTCACTGAGCTTCTAGCCACCGCCTCCCACACTTGCATTCTGTGGGAGGTCCCCCTCCTCACCTCCCCAAACAGCCTCCTGTGCCATTTCATGACCGGGCTGCACCAGGTTTGGACTCTACGTCCCCCAGCATCTGTCCCTGTGCACAATTGTATGCTGTCTTGCACGTCCAGACATGGCACTGTAATGTTGTTGGACACAAACACCCTGCCCTACCAGGAATGCACCTCAACAATCCCTGCAGAGCCACGCTTATCACTGACGTGAGCGTGGCGCTACCGGAAGCAACCACACTGCCATGCGCGGACCCAGCATGGCCCTGAGGTTGTGTTCCACGCGACAGCGATAGTGCTACGCGGCGTTGTCCAGCGGGTACTACATCGCGGCTATGACTGGGTGATAGTACGGACATGGGGGCTCTCACAGCATGCGCTTTTGGCCACGCTTGCTAAGTATTATAGTGCAGCGCTTATCTCGATAGCGAGCGCTGCAACACCAATAGCCCTGCGCTGACATTTGCACAGTGTGGCTGTGCTAGCACGGGCAAATTAAAGCCATATTCAAAAAGGGTATGCAAATGAGGGTACTTGTGCATGCATGGGGCAAACTGTCTGATTAGCATATCATTATGTGCTCATTTGCATGACTGACACGCTTGATTGCCTGGATGGGCTATAAAAGGGAGTGCGGTGCACCGCCCGTGTTGTGTTGTGGTACTGCAGCCTGATAAGGAATCTAAGCATAAACAACATACTGGTGTACTGATGCAACAGGAGGAAGAGCAGCATGAGGCAGGTGTGTATGACTGCTGTAGGACACTATTGAATGTCAATATCCCAGAACAGGTTCAGCATGGACAGGAGCACGAGATGCATTTTCTGGTGAATGGTCTGACCCATGTTGGACCACAGGCAAGCACTGTGCTGGGTGATGGTGCACATCCCATAGACATCTGCAACCAAACGTACAGTGCACTGTGCACAATCCCTGCAGGGATGTGTCCTGCAACAGTTGCCCACTGACATGACTCCCTGGATGTGTGGCATGACAGGCCATGGCACCCATGCAGGATGTACGCAGTGTCCAGGAACTGTGACAGCCCATGCACCATGTGGTAATTGCATTGGGTCTGGACATTGTCTACGTCACTAGGCACTTGTCCATGCAACCACTGTAGTGAACACAAAGGGCACAGAACAGTGCAAGGTGGTTAGGGTAGGGGTAGTGCATGTGTGTACAGGGCTCACTGTACAGACATGGGACGCACAGTGACTCTGGTGGCGTGTGCACCGTATACATGCACATGCAGCACTCCCATATGTCCATGTGGCTCTGTGGCACTGGGGGCATTGTGATGTCTATGTGTAATGCAATGCAGTACCGACACGTGCCAATGACACATGTCCCCCATTGACTATCCCATAGGTCTGCAGTGCACCAGGAGCGCATATGCACACAAGTTCTCACAGGAGGAGTTGAACACCCTTGTGCATGCCGTGAAGGAGAGGAGCAGTGCTGCATGCATACAGGGCCACTGATGCAGTGGTGCGCCAAGCCTGGGAGGAGGTGACTGTGGCTGTGAATGCCGAGGGGACATGGCAGGACAACGAAGCTGTGCGGAAGAGATGGAATTACCTCCTGCAGTGTGCAAAGGAGGAGGAGGCCCAGCGACTGAGGGACAGGATAAGGACACACCTGAACACCAGCAGCGGGTGGAGGAGCCACACATGGCTGTGGTGGCATCGACCTCAGGACGGTGGCGGTCGCAGGTGTGCCAGGTGGTGGGTGTGACACCACTCGCTGCCTAAGGACAGGTCAGTATTCCCATGTGTATACCCTATGTTGTGTTGCCATGGGTGCATGTCCATGCTGTGGGTGTCCTGCACAGGGTGCACAGTGGTCTGCCTAACAGCTGCCTGGTATGGGCATGGCCACTGTGGGTTTTGGTGCATGGGGTCACGGGCCTGTGTAAGGGGTATGTGTCCTTGGGTGTGCATAGAGGAGTGGTGGTAGTGGTGGTGGTGTTTGCACACAGTGTCTATGTACGGGTGATCACCCTGTCCCTATTGTCTCCACTGGTGACTACCAGGCCTGCAGGACAACAGGGGCTGACAAGGATGTGCGGACAGGTCCCAAGGGTAGTGGAGGTGGACGATGGGGAACGACCATCAACATCCAGGGCATGGTGCAACGGATGGCCACACAGGCGCCATGCATGTGTGGCACACACATAGCCAAGGGCAGCTACTGACTGGGGAGGGTCAGTAGGGTATTGGATACACCGATACCAGGATGCAGCACAGTCAGAGGAGGGTGGTGTAGGGGACGTCCCACTGTTCATCATCACCAGTGGTGAGGACATTGATGTGTCTGACTTGGTGCAACACCTGGCTGTGCCTGTGCAAGGGGATGCAGGAGGGGCTGCCCGGCAGGCTGTGGGCCGGTTGCCAGTGGTGCATGCAGCATCACCAGTGTAGCTGTACCTGTGTACACGGTGGTGGGCAGTGTAGGGAACAGCGCAGAACCACAGGGTGTGCAGGGTACAGCGTATTGGTGTCCATGCCCATACCGTTCACAGACTACCACCAGTAGTCGCCAGCAGGACGTGCCTGCCATGTGACAGGATCCAGTTGTTCCTGTGCAGCAGGCACCTCTGGCCAGCTACAGCTCAGGGTAATGTGCCCTGGGACAGGATGGCCATGGTGCCCGCCCACTCCTGCAGGCTGCTCTCACCTCCCAGCAGGGGCGTGTGGACCTTCATGGTATGCGGAGGAGATGCGCCATGAGCTTGCGCAGATCAGAGAGGCCATCACAGTGGGCTTTGCCCGTGCTGAGCAGCGGGCGGAGGACAGGATGGGCCGCCTGGTGGGTGCCATCGAGCATGGGTTTGCTGGTCTGTCGGCTCGCGGTGGTTGACATAGGGAATGTCCCTATGGGGTGCATGGGGTTCGCCAGCATGGGATGCTGGCCATGGTGCAGACAGCACAGGGCATACAGGCGGCAGGCCCTGGATGCAGGCTGCCAGTGGCTCCAGCTCAACAGCATCACGCACCCCATCCATGACCCAGTGCCGCGTGGCCATCCACCCACCCTGTCAGGCTTCACCGTTCCCCCGGGCACAGGGAGGCCGACTCTTCCTGCCTCGCCTTTCACATCAGTGTTGTCCTCTGCACAGAGCACACCAGGGTCTGTGTCCCACAGTAGTAGCACACGCCACATGCATGGTGGAGGCGTCATTGATGGCCATGCTGACTATGTGGCACAGCGCACTCATCACCCTACATTTGCAACATAGGCACACCCATGCACGTTCACACATGCACACACACACCTCCTGCCACGGTTGCATCACTTACCCTCACGGCACATCACAATTCCCCACTGACACCACACCGCTTGTGTCCGCCCCACGCGTTGTCCTGCACAACCTCGAACTCACAACACATGCACACATGTTGTCAGATCCACTGTGTAGGTTTACTGTTGGTATTGTTATTGTCACCATCTGTGTCCATGTGACATAAAGTCATTATGAATTGTACCTTTTCAAGTTGTTGTGCAGTCTGTACTTACCCTGTTGTCTGTTGAAGTGTCCTGATGATGTTATCCTGTGCTGTATGGCCCTGCATGCCATGCGAGGGTCCCTTCTGTCAAGGTGCTCCACTATCCTCCTAACCACTGGCTCTGGCTCACTGTCAGACTGTCCCTCAGGTTCAGGTGCCTGTATCCCATGGTTCATTGCCATGTTGTGCAGCATACAACAGGCTAGAAGATACGGCACATACCTTCTGAGGTGTATACTGTAGGGCACCGCCTGATGTGTCTAGGCATCTGAATCGCATCTTCAGGATGTCAAACACCCTCTCTATGATGTTCCTTGTGCTGGCATGTGCCTCGTTGTACATCTCCTTGGCCACTGAAGCCAGTCGGAGTACTGGTGTCAGCAGCCAGGGTCGCAGGGAGATAGGCACTGTCCCTGTCAAAGGATGTACCTGTTAGTGACATATGGCAGTCTGTTGGATGCTGTCCTGCACCCCTGTGTAGCCCTCCACACACCCCTTTCCTGGCCTGCAATGCCTGCCCCATGCATGCTGGTGTGTGTATGCCTTGTTGCTACTACTCACCGATTAGTTGACCACTGGTTATCCTGCCCTCCTCAGATGCTTGGCACAGCTGGGACTGGTGCCAGATGAATGCGTCGTGGGCACTGCCGGGTACTGTGCATAGACATTGGTGATGCGCCAGCTGCATCACACACCACCTGGCAGTTGACGGAGTGGTACCCTTCCTGTTAATGTACACATCACTGCCATCACCAGGTGGTGCACGTGATGGGGACATGGGTGCAGTCAATGGCACCCAGTACAGATGGTAGGTGCGCAACTTGATGGAACCGCTGCATTGTTTCTCTGTGCTCTGCCATGCTGGGGAATACTATGAACTCCCAGCATGTGGCAGGAAAGCCTCTAGGAACTGGGTCAGGAGGCGTGAGGTGGCAGACTGCTATACCCGATGGTGTCCCCGTTGGTCTTTGGAACGTCCCTGTGGCAAGGAAGCACATCGCTGCTGTCACCTTCTCCTCCACTGTCATGGCATGGCTGCGTCTGGTATTTGGGTGCAGTTTCACATGCAGGAGTTCACAGAGCTGCCTCAACATTCCCCTGTTCATCCTGTACGGCCAATGATGGTCATCAGGCAGTGTCTCAAGGAGACCCTGGGCCGGTACCACCTGTTTGCAGCATACCGTCTCCTTGGTCTGTGTTGTGGCCCATGTTGTGCCTGCTCCTCCTCCTCCTCCTCCTCCTCCTTCTCTTCCTCCTCCACTACAGCTGCCATCAATGGCAGCATCACTCTACAAGCACTGCACACATTCCACTTCCTGTTCTGGTCTCTCCTTCCTCTGTGTTTGCCCTGGGTTAAGACCAGCCTTTTATAAGCGGTAACTAGAACAGCGCTATGTGTCATGCTGCCTTGTCCTAGCCTTGGCTGGGCCTTTGAATATCCTTTGCATCCCTCATGGGCCACCCCTTCCTGTTGCCCTTGCATACATTAGTGCTTTGCTTCACGTTACTGCTGTTGTACGTGCTAACTGGTCCTTTGAATAAGGCGGCTCTGCATCGCTATTCCTGTGCTATTACATGCTATTGTTGGCACATCGCGCTATGCTTTGAATATCTGGGCTATATTTCATACATATATATATATATATATATATATATATCAAAGATGTTTCAAATTACGATAAATCTTGAATAATTTGTGAATATCTTAAATATATCTGGAAATATATCTGAAAACTGTGACTAATATCTGACACTTCTGTGAATATTTTGAATATATCTGAAAACTATGAATATCTGACGTGTTTGACTCATTCTGTGAATAACTTGAATATATCTGAAAATATATCTGGAAAACTATGACTAATATCTGACATGTATTTGAGATATATTTATGGACACTAGGATATATTTAAGATATTAAAAATATATAGACCTTTTCTATGTGGGGCAGGAGAATGGTCACTGTGCCTCCATTGTTGCAAAATTCTGGTTTGGAATCCTCCCTACCTACCTCACTGCCCACTTCTCCTGAATTGCTCCTCTACCTACTCCCTTCATCTCCAGAATCTGCATACTTTTGCCATCCCATGCCCCTCTCTGCATCTGGCAATCTGCTTTCTTCTTTCATTTACCTTCTATCTGGAATAACCTCCCTCTGACCTTAGACTATCCTCCTCCTCCTTTTCACTCAAAGGGCTACTCAGACTCTGCCTCACCCACAGTGCTCCCTTTGTATCCTAGCCCCACCTCCTAAACATTAGTTAGGCAATCACCTACAGTTGCAAACCCCAAGCTTGCCATATCACGTCCAATAGGAACACCATTGTTGTAATTTGTGCCTTGCTCTCTGCATTTCTTTTTACCCTGACCCATTATTTATTATTTGGTGCAATGGCTTGTCCTGCAAATGGACTGTGGTGCTATCTGTGGATAAACTGTTTTTTTTTTACTTTAATGTTGTACTCCTGTACCTTGATGTTACCTACTGTTATGGGTCTTGTAATCATGACCCTTGTTTCTTGTTGCTGATGTGTTTTTCTGTCATATGTAAATGTACTATTTTCCATGGGTCACACCTGAAATGAGTCTCCGCTCATTGGTGCCTTTCCGGTCATCAACTTTTAAATAAATAATTAAATAAATAAAGACTTACACAGGGATTAGAGAAAGTGAAAATATTTCTTTAAGTATGTCAGGGAGAGGAGGATCTGCAGGAACAGATCACCAGGATCAAGAAGGAAGGAGGGTGGGCAGATAGAGTGGCTGAACAGGTGGAGGTACTAAATTATTACTTCTGTCTGGTATGTACCAGGGAGTGGGATGGCCTATACTCTGGGAAAAGACAGGGTAGGGATGGGGAGGAGAGGGATAATGGATGAGAGACCCTGTAAAAAGGGTTGGAGAAATTTAGTACTTAAGACAGACAAGGCACCAGGACCAGATGGGATACATCCAAGAGTCCTGAAGGAACTTGTAGAAGTCCTGGAAGCACCTCTGACTGACTTGTTCAATGCCTCCCTACAGTAAGGATGTGTGCCTTTAGACTGGAGGACAGCACATGTGGTGCCCTTTCGTAAGAGCAGACCCCAGAATGAGCTAGGTAATCATGGTCTGTCACACTTACGTCCATAGTTAGGAAACAAAGGGAGACTATCCTGAAAGAGAGGATGGTTGCATTATTGGAAGACAGTGGTCATTAGGATGACTGGCAGCATGGGTTCACTCCATGGAGGTCCTGTCAAGCAAACCTGTTGGACTTTTGACTGGGTGACTAAGATATTGGATTGTTGGTGAGGCAGTTGATGTCCTGCATCTGGACTTCAGCAAGGTCTTTGATTCAGTGTTGCATGGAAGATTGACTAGCAAGCTGAAGTACAGTACCTGTGGGCAGGGAGAAGCTGGTCAGGTCAATAGGAACCTGGCTGAGGAACAGTCAGAAGAAGGTGGTGGTAAGAGGGGGAACTCTAACACATTGAGCAGTCATCAGTGGGATCTCACAAACCCAAACAAGGCTGAGTTTTGTGGCCAGTGCTGTTTAACATCTTCATAGCTGATATAGCTGAAGGGTTAAGATCAACATGAGCCTGTTCACCGATGACACCAAAATAGGTGCAGTGTGGATAGCGTGAAGGAGGGAGGTACTCCAGGAAGATTTGGAAAGACTTGAGTACTGGTCAAACACATGGCAGCTGGGTTTCAGTGCTAAGAAGTGCAAGGTCATGCACTTCAAGCCAAAAACCTGGGTACAGTTATCATTTGGGGCTGGCAGTATAGCCTAGAGGTTAGAGGAACGAGGTGTGAACAGCGTGGTACATCCAGCAGACTAGACCTGAGTTTGATTCTCACAACCTCCACTTGCATACTGTGTGACTCTGAGCAAGTCACTTAACTGCCAGTGCTCCCAGGTCGCTCCTGAAAACAGGCACTTGTGCCTAGTGGGCCTTACCTGGTTACCAAAAGACTAAAAAAATAAAAAATTGGGTGGGAACGTTATCTGTCTCTGTGGAGGAAAAGGATCTGGGGTGGTGGTCACAGGGAATATGAATCACTCACCACAGTGTAGAAAAGCAGCTGCCAAGGCCAATAAAATGCTGGAGTACATTGCTAGGGGATCTCCTCTAGGCAAGAGGAAGTATTCTGCTGTACAAATCATTACTGAGGCCTCAATTGAGTACTGTGTACAATTCTGATGCCCCTATTTAAGAGGGATGTAAAGCTTTTGAGAGGGTCCAGATGCGGGTGACCAAGATGATCATGGGGATAAGAGAGAAACCCTATGAGGACAGGTTGAGGAGCTCAACATGTACTCGCTGGAGGAATAAAAGGGACAGAGGTGATATGACTGAGACCCTTAAGTACTTGAAGGGCATAAATGGAATTAATACTTAGGGTATCTTTAGGTTGAAGAGGAGAGGATCATGATAGGCCATAATCTGAAACTTGAGGTAGGTTCAGGAGGGAGATGAGGAAGCACTACTTCATGAGAGGAGGTGGCGGCATGGAATGCGATGCCAGAAGGTGATCTCTGAAATCAGTGGAGAGTTTTAAAGAGGGTGGGATAGGGTCCAAGGCAGAATACAGGTTGAGAGGGGTTGACCAGTGTGGGAACTCAGTTTAGGGTAACAATGGGGATGGAGGAGCAAGGAGGGCAGCAACAGTTGTCTGAACTGTGAGCTGCACAACCAAGCAGATGTGATGGACCATGAGGCCTGTATCTGCTGACATTTTGTATGTTTGTTCACAGGTTTCCTTGTATGCACAAAGCTGAAACCTTGGGATAACATACAAACATGCAAACATATGAAAATGCAGAATGTAAAACTCTGCTGGCAGAAATAAGGTGGAATTACCATTCTGAGTCAATGACATTTCACAGAAACATAGAAACATAGAAACATAGACTTTGACGGCAGATAAGGACAGCTTGGCCCATCTAGTCTGCCCATTTCCCTACCTACAGGATAGGCCATAGATCCTCGTTAACCAACAGCCTATTTCTTTCCTACCCCCACAAGAATTGCCTTATGTCTGTCCCATGCATTCTTGAATTCTCCCACAGTTTTAGACCCCACAACCTCCTCAGGAAGGCTGTTCCATGCATCCACTACCCTCTCTGTGAAATAATACTTCCTCACATTGCCCTGAACTGCCCTCCTTCTATCTTTAAATTGTGTCCCTTGTTCTTGAGTCTCTTTTCTGTAAGATGCTACCTCTTGGACTTTGTTGATTTCACTGAGGTACTTAAAGTTTCTATCATGTCCCCCCTCTCCTTCTTTCCTCAAGGGTATACATATTAAGCTCCTTTAGTCTCTCCTCCTCATCGGCTTCTCTTGCAGACCCTGCACCATTTTAGTTGCCCTCCTCTGACTACCTGTATCCTGTCTATGTCCTTGTGGAGATGGGGTCTCCAGAACTGGACACAGTACTCCAGATGGGGTCTCACCAACTGTCTGTACAGAGGATAACAATTTCTGTTTTCTGCTGCTGATGCCTCCCTATACACCCCAGTATACCCCCAGCCCTCCCTACTGCCTTCTCACATTGCTTGCTAACCTTAAGGTCATCTGATATGATTACCCCAGGTCCCTTTCTTTTTGTTGCTGTTACTACCTCCCCACCCATTGTGTATTCTTCCCCAGGGTTCTTGTTTCCGTGGTGCATTATTTTGCACTTCTTGCATTGAATCCTAGCTGCCATACTTCTGACCATTCCTCCAACCTTGCCAAGTCCCTTTTCATCCTTTCCGCCTCCTTGTGTATCAACCCTGTTGCAGATCTTTGTGTCATCTGCAAAAGGCATACTTTTCCTTCAGTCCCTCTGCAATGTCACTGATGAAGACATTAAAAGGACTGGACCCATACTGAACCCTCGGTACCCCACTAGTAACCTTTCTTTCTTCAGAGTGGACTCCATTTACAATTACCTTCTGTGTCCTGCTGTGCAGCCAATGTTTTACCAGGCTACCACCTGGACCACTCCCAGGCTGGTTAATTTGACTATTAATTATGTTTGCTTGCGTATGTGCAAGAAACATAGATGCCATCATCGGAGATTTCGGAGGTGTGTCACCTCTCCTCAGTTCAGGCAGTGAGCTGGCAGGCGCATGCCCCTGTAAGCCAATGCATTTTGGAGCTGTCTATGACACGCTCAAAATGCAGTGGCATGCAGTTGAAAGGGGAGCTACGGCTTGAGTGAGCAGCGATAAGAAGCTGCTCACGCAGCCTCCCCAGCCACAGACATGCGCGCCCCGCATTAGCCCTATAGCCGACGGGGTGCCCAATCCCCATTGGCTGTGCTGCATCGCCTCCTCCCCCTTCCCAGTATTTGGTGCCATGCTGGGAGCCCACCCAAGCGTGGCAATCAATGATTTTGCCGATGGAGATGCCCAATCCCCCGTCGGCTGAAGGGTAAGTCCTTGTGCCACGCTGGGAGCCCACCCAGCGTGGCAAACGTGCCAATAGGTTTTTGCTAACGGGGTGCCCAACTCTGTCAGCTGAACGTTCCTAAGTCATTGTGCCACGAGGGAGCCCACCTAGCGTGGCAAGCCGTCCCGTGAACGCTCTTTTTTTTCTGCAGGAAACAAAAATGTCCCATCGGGCGCGCCTCCCTTGCTTCCCTCCCACATCCCGGTACCCACCCACCGCGCACCCAGTTTCCCCACACCTCTCACCCCATACTTACCTATGGACTCGGCGCAACGATCTTCGTGGACCGGGAACACATCTGCACTCTTCAAAGGCGCGCATCGCGAACTGAGGAAATGCCGGTAAGCTGTATAATGGGCTAGATAGAGGGGTTCAACTTATTGCATATCTCAGATTTTTGGGAATTTGCATCAATTAACATGGTTTAAATCTTCTCGATGATGTCACTCGTCAGCGATGCTTATTCAGTTCGGGTGATTTTGGCGAGTGACTGCGAAATCACCCTTTGGGACTGAATACCGCCATGACAGTGACATCATTCATGAGAAGGGGGCCCAAACCCCATGTTGAAAATAATTTGGTGCCAAAATTCCTAAAAATGACTGTTTAACGAAGCGCAGCATTGCGCAGTTCCTACGAGGTTCGTAAGTTCAAATTTCAATATTTTCGCTCCAGATTTTCAACATTGCCATTTCACCACACTGTTTTATGAGTAGTACAGCTGAGCTGTCATTTTTCACATCTCACCCAAAATGTGTTTCCCTCATAGCGTAGAATGGCGCAGTACTGCTTGAAATCAATGTATCGGACAAATTAAGAAAATCACAGTGACACTGCTCATGAGCAGAGGTCTTGAAATGGCTACATTGAAAATTTGGTGAAAAATCCTAAAATGACTAGAGTTTTGATGAAGCGTGTTATGCAGTTCCTACGACGCTACAGGTTTGCGAATTTTCAATATTTCCACTCCAGATTTTCAACATTGCCATTTTTCCACACCTTCTTATGAGTAGTACAGCTGTCATTTTTCACATCTCACCCAAAGCGTGTTTCTGCCCATGTGGCGCACAATGGCGTAGTCGTGCAAACTCAGTGTATGGGACACATTAAGGAAATCACAGTGTCACTGTTCATGAGCAGAGATCTTAAAATGGCAATGTTGGAAATTTGGTGACGAATTCCTAAAATGACTGTTTCACGAGTGTGCGTTGCACAGTTCCCACTGCACTTTCGAGGGTTTGCGAATTTTCAATATTTCCCTCCAGATTTCAACATTGCCATTTTTCCACACCTCCTTATGAGCAGTACAGCTGTCATTTTCACACCCTGCCCAAAAGCGTGTTTCAGCCCATGTAGCGCTGCAATGGCGCAGTCGGTAAAAGCTCAATGTATGGGACACATTAACAAAACCACAGTGACACTGTTCATGAGCAGAGGTCTTAAATGGCTATGTTGAAAACTTGGTGAAAAATGCCTAGAAATGACTTTTACTGAGCGTGCTGCACAGTTCCTATGCATGCTCGTAAGTTTGCAAATTTAATATTTTCATCTAGATTTTCAACATGTCCATTTTATTAAACTTCCTTATGAACAGTACAGCTGCAATTTTTCATATGTCACCAAAATGTGTTATCGCACTATGTAGCACAATGGTGCTGTTGGTGTCGAAAGCAATGTTTAGGACAGATTAAGAAAATCACAGTTACACTGTTCATGAGCAGAGGTCTTAAAATGGCTATGTTGAAAATTTGGTGACAAAGTCCATAAAATGACTGTGTTAGTGGAGCATTGTGCACTTTCCATGCATCCTCGTTAGTTCATGACTTTGTAATATTTTCAGTCCAGATTTTCACTAGTGGCATTTTTCAACACTTCCTTATGAACAGTACAGCTGCCATTTTTTCACAACATGGCCGAAGTGTGTTTTCACACTTTCAGTGCAGAGATGCGGGTCGCTGTTGGAAATCATTGTTCGGCACAGATAAAGAAAATCACAGTGACACTGTTCATGATCGGAGGCACCAAAATGCCTGAGTTGACAATCTGCTATAAAATATCCCTACCTACTTATATAACGGTGTGCATTGCACAGTTTCTATGTACGCTTGTGACTTCACCATTTTTTAAATATTTTTACTACACATTTGCAACATAGCCATTTTTACACCTCCCCATGACAGAGTACAGCTATCATTTTTTACAGCCTGTTCGAATATTTTGCACCTGTGGTCCTAAATCCCATAGTCACTAGTATAGCAGCTTCGCTACCAAACTGATATTCCCCTGTTCATGAGGTGGGGTCACAAAACAAACATGTTGAAAATTTGGAGTTAAAATACCAACGAATGCCTGAGGTATTAGGCTTTTCAACTAAATCGCCCAACCCTATAGAGAATGACAGGAATCAGGGGTGTGACTTGGGATTCTTGCCTGTGATGCTCATACCATTCCACACCCTGCAGTCACTGAGAGGCATCGAGGTATGCCTTGAACTCTTCGGGCCCCAAACTTCACCCCATTCTCCTATATTGCACCCATCTCACCGTATTTCCTAATGAAATGGGGTGCGATAAGGGCCAAAGACCCCAAGGAACATGTGACACTTGTCAGTCTCTGCAGAGTGGGGTGTGGTGAAATGGCGTGGCCATTATGCCTGACGACCCAAATGCACACCCAATGCCTGTCACTCTCTGCAGGGTGGTGGTGGGGTTGGCTTCAGTTCAATACTTCACTGCCATTCCTATTACGCAGCTCTGTAACTTCTACACTACCACTGCCAATGCCAGTAAGCAAACATTCGGCATTGACAAATGCTTGTTTTGTGTGGGACTGTGTCAAATGCCTTGCTAAAGTCTAGGTAGGCCATGTCCACAGCCCTCTCCTGGTCTACTACTTTGGTCACCCAGTCAAAGAAATCTATTAGATTCGCCTGACATGACCTTCCCGCTGTGAATCCATGCTGCCTTGGGTCCTGTGCTCCACTGGCCTCTAGGTACTCAACTATTCTTTCCTTCAGAACAGAATTTTACCAAACATTAAATTTCAGTTATTGTGGTCTAATTTTAAAACTACACACCCAATTATTACAATGTGTGGCATGTATACATATCTATATAACCTCTAGATTTGTACTAAGGCTCAGTCCAAGCTTTAAAGGAGGTTGAGATATAGGCGGCAACATTTCAGCAAAATGTAATTTTCATTTAATTATAAAATTTTATCCAGATTCCCCACAGTTTCAGGCCTAAAGAGGACAGGAATTAATTTCTGATAGGTTGCTGCTTATAATGTTCCATTTACAGAAATGATATCCATAAGCCTAAATGATCCATATATGGTACAGTACCTTTATAAAACATGATATTCACTTAAAAATATCACCAACAGCTTAATCTGGTTCAAAGTCAGTTGGCAGTCATCTGTATCCCCTCCCCAGGTCATGCCTGAAAATAGGCAGAATTTGTCTAGTGCACTTACTAGGTCAACAAAAACTAAATAAAATAAATAAATACAATAAAAATTGTATTTTACATTGTTTTGTTTTTATGAGCAGCATTCTGTCACAGTTCTCTTCATGGTACCAGTAATCTGAGTTTTAATTATGCCACGTCTTTAAGGTGCCAGTGATCTGGAATTTTAACTATATACAGTATATCACAGTTTGTGCTCAGAACTCTAAGCAGGATTCTGATAGGATAGCAGCTAATATTTAGCATTCTGTGCACAAACTGACATAGTAAAACTGCAGATTAGTGATTCCATGAAAAGAACTGTGCAGAATGTTGTCCATGAAAAGGAAACAATTGAAAACACAGTTTTCACATCAGAGTTTATTAAGGTACAGTTCAATACGGCTCATTTGGAGGCAAGTCTTTCATTTTCTTACTAGACACCTACAGTATCTGCTGCCAACCAACACAAATTTCTTGTCGCCTTAGAACCACACAATATAGGTGTGTCTACCAAGTTTAGGTCTCAGGCTTTAAAGGGTTGTATTATAGACTGCCAAACATGCTGTCAACTTAAAATTTCAGTTATTTCAGTATCATTTCATGGCACTCATCAAAATGTTACAAATTTGGCAGGTATATACCACATGTATAGTAGTGCTGTATGGATTGCAAATTCTGTCAACAGAATTAGCATGGAAGACCATTCCACTGGTGGAATTTCTGCTAGAATTGCTGGTTCTTCTGTGGAGTTCTGTTTGCTGTGATCCATGGAATAATATTCCATGGAACAGCATTCTTCCACAGAAAATGATTCCACAACCATTTCCATGGAAAATACTGAGATCTGCACAATACAATTCTGCAGAAATGTTGGGGACAAACTCATTCTGCATTTTTGCCACAGAATTCCACCATTCTATTTCTGGCAAAATTCTGTGGATTTTTTTTACTTGTTTTAGGCCCTCCGCCTCCGGAGGCTTTGTACCCATTCTGGTTCCTCCACTGGGTCTCACTGTACCATGAGCCTGACATCATAGTGCATGATGCCTGGGGATTTTGGCATTTTTCCTTTTTTTTTTTTGCAGGTCCCAATCCCTGAGGGTGCCAACATGAAGGACTTTGACATTCAGACTGATGGTGTGCTGATGCATGCCATAGTCAAGTGCCCAACAGTGCCCTTCCTCCCCAACTCCAAAGAGCCATGCACCTACTACCCATACTTCCATGGGCGGTAGTGCTACGGTGTCCCACTGTCTGATAACTCACTCCCACCTTGGAGGAGGAGAGCATCCATTGGGATGCTCAATCCTCCTCCCCCAGCTGACCCCTGATGGCCAGGCTCATTCCTGAACCCAGGTCACTGGCATAGCGCTAGATGTGGCATCCAATGCCTCAACCTCAGTGCCACCAGGCCAGTGGAATTTCAGTGGAATTTTGAAAAGTCTGAGAAATTCTGTTCTGTCAGAATTGTTTAATTCTCCATAGCTGTTGTGTATAGGGTTTCCATATTTCAGGTTCCAAGCCTTAAAGAGCAGCTGATGCTTTGAGGTAAACTTTGGAAAACATAATATTTATACACAGTTCAGATTATAGTTCATGTATCTTCCATAGATTTTTCCATGATGTATTACTGAAGAAATTACCACAAAACCAAGAGCGTTATCCCTTAGAGTTTATCTGCCTCTCTAGTTTGTGACCTCCTTGAAATGCTAATGCTCTGTTATGACATCACAGTCTGCTGCCATGCACAGCTGTGGTGTCACAAGCAGAGTATTGTAAAATCAGGATGGGAAGAAACAAAGCAACTGATGAATCCTCAAGGCACAGTTGTCCTGTTTTCATACATATGACCACAGTAATAAATAACTGGGGTAAGAAATACAGAGCTCATGAGAAATATAAACTGCTCAGAATGTTGATGGCTCTTTATTGGGGAGGGGCTGAGTTATAGGTAACCAGACACCTTGCTCAAATTTAACTTTCATCTTTTGCATCTAATTGTGAAACAATTTATCCAAATATACCCATATTTGAAACATTAAATTACTATACCCATGGTAATGTGTGCTATATTTTAAAATTCTAGCTTTAAATGAGACCAAATTATAAGTATCCAAACTTTCTTAAATGTTTTAATTAAATTTTGAAGGTATGAAACTGCAAGAGTATAAGCCCCTGCAATTTCAAAACTAGAGAACATAATAATAATATTACATTTGGCTGATTCAAGAACTTAAAAGGTGACTCTGTGTGTCAGTTGTATTATCCCTTGTATAGAGAATGTCCATGTTATATGCTGCCATAAATTGCAAAATAACATCAGTACTTAAAGTTGAATTCCATGAGTCTTTGTACAAATTGTGGAATTTCATGAAAATTGTGTGGTAGCCATATTTATGAATATTTCCCAGCCATACACCTGATCTGCCATACAGGAGAAAGGAAAGACTTATGAGAGAGAACAGTAATGGGCACGGTCAGCTGCCTGGAAGATGGTCACTTAATTTGACATCCTCCTTGTTGAAACAGAACCCAGTAGATACTGTAGCTGAAATTAGTGGGTCACCAATCAAAGATAGTATCAACTGCAACCAGAAGCTGATAGAGAAAGCAGAAACAAATTAGCTGTTTATTTCTGATTTTATACTAACATACGAACATATGAAATTTGCCAGCAGATAAAGGCCTAGAGGTCTATCAAGTCTGCTCGAATGTACAGCTAGCACCCTTATCCTGCAGCTGCCCTCCCTTCCACCCTTCCCTTTATTAACCCTCCCCTTTTCCTGTCCCATCCTCGTTTGAAGCAGTCCACTGTTCTACTGCATACCACTTCAGGAGGTAGCAGATTCCACCCAGCCACCACCCTCTCTGTAAAAGAGTGTCTCCTCATCTCCTCCTGAACCTTCCTCCTCCAGTCTCATATCATGGCCCTGGTGTCCCTCCCTCTCTTACTTTGAACAGCTCCGGGTTTGTACTTGTCTTGTTTATTCCTTTCATGTATTTAAAGGTTTCAATCATGTCACTCCTGTTCTCCTCTCCTCCGGTGAGTACATGTTCAACTCCTTCAACCTCCTCTCATATGATAAGTCCCCAGCCCCTTGATCATCTTTGTCACTCTGCACTGCACCCCTCAGTAACTTAATGTCCCTCTTCGAATCACGGATGCCAGTACTGCATGATTACTCAGGTGTGGTCTAATGACCTATACAGTGGCAGAATCCTCCTCCCTCCTCGAGGATATACCCCTTGCAATACAACCCAGCATTTTGTTGGCCTTTGCAGCTGCCTTCCCACATTGTGCCGAGTTGTTCATTGACCCTGTAATGAGCACACCCAGATCCTTCTCCTCCACTGTCTGGGCTACCTGCCTTCCCCTAGCTGGTAACTCCTCCTTGGGTTCTTCATCCCAAAATGCAGCACCTTGCACTTTTGGCATTAAAGCCCAGTTGCCAGGTGTCTGACCAGGTTTCAAGCTTTGCCAGATCATCCTGCAACCCCTGCCATCCCCTAGGTCATCCACCACCGTGCCTACCTTGGTATCATCAGCAAACAGACTGATCTTGCTCTTGATGTCCCATGATATGTCTGCAATGAATATCACAAACAACACTGGTCCCAACTCCGAGCCCTGTGGAACACCACTCATCACTGCCCTTGGGTGTGAGAGCTCCCCACCCACCACCACCCTCTGTTGCCTTCCCTGCAGCCAGTTTCCTACCCATCTCACCAGCTTTGCACCCGCCCTGTGCCTACTAACTTCCTTCCCAGCCTTCCATGTGGCACTGAGTTGAATGCCTTACTGAAGTCCAGATACAGGACATCCACTGTATGGCCCTGTCCAGTTGCCTAGTTACCCAGTCATAGAACTCGACCAGGTTGGTTTGGCAGGATCTGCCATGTATGAAGCCATGCTGTCTGCTGTCCTGTAGTCCTTGGCCTCTAGGAGGGCCACCAGCCTCTCCTTCAGGATGGTCTCCATTAGCTTGCCCACGATGGATGTGAGGCTCACTGGTCTGTAGTTTCCCGGTTCATCCTTGGGGCCACTCTTGTGGAGGGCACCACATGAGCCATCCTACAGTCCTGAGGTACACACCCCAATGTAGTGAATTAAATAGGTCTGCCAAAGGTCCTGCAAGGACCTCTGCCAGCTCCTTCAGTACCCTGGGTGGATGCCATCTGGCCTGGCGCCTTGTCCACCCTCAGTGCCTTCAAACCTCTCGAACTCTGCTCTCCATGATTTCCCTTCTGTCACCACTTCCCACCCTGCTTCTGCCATTTCTCCCACCTTGGGTGTCACCCCCCTCTTCTCTTTAGTAAATACTGAGCAGAAGTACTCATTTAGTGCTTCCGCCTTATCGCACCCTGCTTCCACCCAACCCCTCCTTCCTAATCCTTACTATGTGGTCCTTACAGCTCCTTTTCTCCTGACGTGCTAAAGAGTCCTTCTCCCCTTCTTAATGCCTTGTGCCAGCCTGAGTTCCATAGATGCTTTGGCTCCCTTACTGCCTTTGTCACCTCCTCTGATTCTGTCAAGTACTCCTCCTGTCCTCCCTCCTCCCTGTTTTCTTGTACTTCCTAAAGGCAGCTCTTTCCTCCTTACCTTTTCCATGACCTCCTTGCTCAACCAGATCGGTTTCTTAGCCTTAGCCTTCTTGCTCTGGGCTTTGCAGCAGGTTTTGGTTGCCTCCACTATCCCCAGCTTTATGAGCTCCCACCTCTGGTTAGTGTCCATACTAGATCGATTCCTGACCAGGTACCCTTTACCACTTCCCATCCTCCCAAAGTCGGCCTCCTGGAAGTCCAGCACTATTGTGTCAGATTCCACTCCTTCCTTGCCCATATCCAATGTGATCCATACTGAGTGGTGGTCACTCCTGACAGCGGTTCCTCCACTATAAGTTCTCTCCACAAAGTCCCCATTTGCCAGCACAAGGTCAAGGGTATTCCCTAACCTGGTTGGTTCACTGACCATTGCAGCAGGAAGCTGTCCTGGAAGGCATCCAGCAGTACCTGCTCCTTCTGTTCCTGGTTGTTGGGGTGCTCCAGTCCACTCCTGGCATGTTGAAGTCCCCACAATCACCACACTACCCTTTTCGCAGGTCCTCCTGATCTGTCCCGCTAGTTCCCTGTCTAACTCCTCTGTCTGAGATGGTGGCCTGTACACCACTCCCATTCTAAGAATCCTATTCTTGGAATCCTTTTATATTGAGTTTAAGTTTTCAGTCACTCCACAGTTTCAATATGCTGGAATCTACACACATAAAACAGCTGACTGGAACCACACACAATGGAGAAAGAGGGTCTAAAACAGCTTCACCAACCAAAAGTCAGAATTTACTCCTAGAAGAGTGATAAAAGTGATGATACATAATGTTTTCTCTGAATTAAAATTAAATAGTATGAACAATAATCTTTCAAACATCACTGAAAGAGTAATTGAGGCAGAAAGTAGAATTGCCACTCTGGAGGACTCAAACCTATATCTAGGATGATCAATGATACATCAAGCAGACAGAATTGTTTTCCTTTTAAAAAAAATTGTGACCTCTAAAACAGGGGTTGGAGGAATTATCTTCATATAGTGGGAGTGCCTGAGGGGCAGAGGAGCACAATATGATACATTTTCTGATAACGCTATTGCCTGACATCCTAGGTTATCAGTGGCCATGGCCACTGGAAATAGACAGGGCTCATCGCTTTCTAGGTTCCAAACCCAGACCAGGACACAGACCCAGACCCACTGTTGCTTCTTTCCTAGATATTTGATTAATGAGGAAATATTAAACATGACAAGAGAAAAGAAAATACCAGTGTGGTAAGGAGTAGAATCCACCTCTTTCAGGACAACTCCATGGCTCCACAACCATAGCTGACAAAAGAAAGGTTTTAACAGAATTATGGTGCTGCCTGCAAATGAATAAAATTGAGTACTGTATCAAGTGAAATACCCAGTAATTTTGCAACCTTAGGAATGGAAATTGTCATGAGTGTAAAACAGGAAATGATGCCTCGGAACTTTGATTCACAAATTGCAGCCTAATATTCAAACTGACAGAGACAATTTTTTTTGATCATGTAAGATTTTATTGTATTTTCTTAAACAACAAAACACACACTTACATTCCCATTTGTAACACAGTTTCATAAGTGCACTGTATACATGAGTACATTGAGTTTAAGTGCATACCTTACAAAATGTATAACTTAGTTTGCAAGTGCTTACAAGTATATATACTGTATGTAGCCTCTTTTCCTAAATTCAGACAGTGGCCTGGTCACTTATAAAAGGGTGTCTAGACTATGGCTTACTATCCAGTAATAGATGTACTCTTATTTAACAAACTTATAATCATTTTATTACAGAAAAACAGAATAGCTTAACTTTCACCTTTTACTTCTGCCTCACCTCATAACAGAGAGGGAGTAATTATGGTCCAGGCATTTCCTGCATACTATCTCTTTCAGTCGGACCTATGACTGATACCCTGTTAGTCCTGTCTGCTCCTTGGGATGACTCATCCATGAGAGGCACAGAGTCCCCAGTTGAGGAGTGGAGGATTTACCTGGAGTAAGAGTGTTAGCTATATCACAGTGTGGGGGGTACCAGGTTGTGGTGTGGAGTAGAGCATAAGTGCGATCTGAGATATTGTCCACACTTCTTGTTATACACCTGTGCATTGCTGTATGACAGGTGTTTGAAGACTGCTAACCTAGCTAATGCTGTGTGTCATGTTAGGAGAGAAGGGGCTGTTGGCTGGTGCCATCTCATCAGTATTGGTATTTTGCTTCCAGCAGGTTCTGCTTCATTTTTGCAGTTGTGCTGAGCAGTTCACCATTTACGATGTGTCACCCACAGAGTGAGAGCTGGTTCTTGAAGGGACTGGAGTGCACATGATCTTGGTACAGTCTCCCAGTACTCCTGCCCAGAATGGACTAATCACTGAGCATTGTCAAAGCATGTGTAGGATATTAGCCTCATGGAGCCTGATACTTCCAGTAGTCAGACTGTGTTGAGGAGGCCCATCATTTGTAATGTTTTCAAGGTATGGTACCATCTGGGTAGGACCTTGAGGTGTATAAGTTGTCTCCTGGAGTCCCTGTATCCTAAGTGTGCCTCCTTAGAAAGTCTGCCCACTGGCTCAGGGGTTTCACCATTTCAAGTCCCACTCCACTGTGTTCGGCACTTTTCTGTTGTGTTGGGCTGTGACTCCTGAGCCTGACATACACTTTCCTGCCAAGCTCTTTACCTTATTCTTCTTATGTAGGGTGTTCAGCCATTCCCATTCCTCCTGGATGGGTCTTCTGTCTCATCAGCTGAGTCACTCTCGGACATGGAGGTATTTCCAGAAGTTCAGCCTAGGCAGTTTGTACCTTGTCTGCGTTTGTTGATAAGACATCATGTCCTCAGTGTTGGGTACAAATAAATCTGCTATTGTGTATATACTGGCCATTTGCCAGGATTTCCATCTGATGGCTTGCCCCTCCCCATCAGGATGGTGGGGTTATCCCACAATGGTTATACCTGGCTGGTGGGCCTCACTTCAGTCTCTGGGCACCTCATAAGGTGCCTGCCTTTCTGTAAGCTTCTCTTGTCTCCCATATGATTGGTGATGTGTCTCCCTTCTGTGCCCCCCACTTTACCTAGGAGGTATCCCAGCCAAAGAACCTCTAGCATATCAGTTTACAACTCCACCCATATTGGCATAGATGATGTTTTAGGGAGAAACCACCTCACTGCCTGTGCCATTCTGTAGGACAGAAGATACAACTGTAGCCATTGGAGTCCTAGTCCTCCTCTGGATCAATGAGATCCAGCCTTGCTTTCCCAATGTATGCTGGTTTACCCTCCCAGAGAAATTCTACTATTACTCTATCTGCCTTCTGGAGGATTTTAAGGAGATTGGTTCTAGGAGGTTGCCGAACAGGTAAGATAGTCTGGGGAGGATGAACATGTGGACTTTTTCTACCTTCCTTCAGGGAGACATGTGGTTCAGCCTTCTTTGCGCTTCTGCTTATATGGCTGATATGACGGGCACACAGTTGGCCTCCACCATGTCCTCCAGTGTGTTGTGATATTTACTCCCAGGTAAGTGACGCCTTGGGGTGCCCACACCACTGGAATTACCTGTAGGCTGTCTTTGTACATGCCAGGTTCAGGGCAGAAAATGTGATTTTCCTGTTATTCATGCAGAGCCCAGATATCTTAGTGAAAACCCTCAAAATGTTCATCATGTGTGGGAGAAATTTGGCCAAATGTGAGAACATAAGCACCAGGTCATCCATGTATGCATCGACTAGATATTTTTCCTTTTCCTCAATCCCTCTATGTCTGGGGACTCCATCAGCTTCCTTGCTAGTGGGTCCAGGGCTATCAGGAACAGTAGTGGAGACAGGGGGCAGCCCTGTCTCATTCTCCTTGTAAATGGAAGGGTGTGGAAATTATTTGGTTAGTCAGGACAACTGCGGTGGGACTGGTGTATAGTGTGTTGATCCAGATCCAGAAGTATGGCCCGAGCCATAGACCTTAAGTGTCTCATGTACATGCCCCTATTCAACTGAGTCAAAGGCCTTATGAAAGCCCACCACCACGGCAGCCATGGGAGTGTTGGCATGTGTTACTACCCATTTCAGGTTAATAACTGTGCAGATATTGTCCACCCCTGTCTTTCCCCGATTAATCCTGCTTGTGATGGTGGATCAAAGATGGTAGCACTGCTACCAGGCAATTGGCTAGAGCTTTGCCAGTGTTTTGTTGTCCTTGGAGATCTGAGAAATCAGCCAAAACTTGGAGCAGTCCAGGGGTCAGTAGACTTTGTGGGAAGCAACATAATTATGGGCTCTTTCATGGTCAGGGGGGGCCCTTTTGCCTTCTCCTCTAATGCTGCCAGGAGGTAAGACAGAGTCTCATCACCCAGAATCTGATAGAGCTTTGTCAAGATTCCATCAGACCCTGGAGACTTGCCCTTTGAAAGCCGAGAAGAGCTGTTTTTGGCTCTAATAGTGTCAGTACTTTGTCCAGGTCCTATACCTCCTCTGGGCTTAGGCCTGGGAGTGTGGTTGCATTCAGAAACTTTTGGTTGTCCATGCCATTTCCTCGACCCCAGTCTGGGCTTGTGAGGCATGCAGCATCTTGTAAAACTACCTCATGGCCACATTAATCTCCATAGGCTTGTTTACAATAGCCCTGTTAGCTGACCTGAGATCATGAATTTGAATTGGCCTTCTGTTTTTAAGATAGTATGCAGAGGGGGCGTGGCTGGCACTGTAACATGGCAGATGCAGTCTATCTGAGCTCCTCATCGCATATAACTTAAAAAGTGTTTTCGAGGCACCCATGTCTGAATAAAAAGCAAATTTTAAGCAATTAATGCGAACGCGGTGTAAATGACCTCAGGCAGACAAAAAACAAGCAGTCAAAAACTTCATTTCGAGCCTGCGGACCAAGCAAAAGAATTCCGTCAAGGGCTGGAGGCACGCCTACAGCCCCAGAGGCCAAAATTGAAACACGAAGCATGACTGACCTGGAAAGATCACTTGCAATGGTCCCTGCCACCCTGACTCAAATGCAGCACGAAATGAAGGCTGAATTCACTAATATTACTGCCCAGATTACCCACCTCCAGAGTGTAGTCACCAGCCTCTCTGAAACAACAGCCACTCACTTGATGCAGATATCTGAACTGGAACATCCGGTGGGAAGTTTGGAAAGACACTGTCGGGGTAACTAATGAAAGAAACAGCTGGCAAAAGGCTATGGAGGAACTGGCGGCTCGGGTAGACAACCAAGAAAATAGGTCCCAACGCTCCAGCCTTGAATTGTGGGACTTCAGAAGGCATGGAGGGAAAGACCTGGAAAAAGGCATGCATAAATGGTTAGTCCACAATCGGGCCATAAAAAGCGATAAGCACCAAATAAATGTAATATGCCAGTGAAGACAATATCATCGTATTAAAGTTGCAAAAATCACACATTTATTTGTCTTCATATACAATAATATGACATCTGGTGCAAAAAATTACTGAGTGCTGTTACAGACAAACACCCTAGTGCCTCGACTCCCACGAGTCTTCAGAGGGGTACCCAAACCAATATTCCCAGCACTTATAAATGCTAGATCAATTAGTCATTAATGAGCTTGCATGGCAACATTTAAAGAAACATGTTACTAGTAATTTAAACAATGTTTTCCATCTTAAGCTCATTTGTAAAATTAACACATTTAACTTTTAAAACCTCATACATGAAAAAGATTTCTTTCAAAGCAATCTAAGTGCTGCAGATCAAGGTTCAATTGAGGTCATACTGCAAAGAAAAAGGAAAGAGAAAGGCATTATTTTACAACTTAGCACTAGTAATATCGTCACAGAAAAAGCTACCAATAGGCAAAATAAACACAATTACCTAATCTTTCCACTACATCTATCCAAAAGATTTTTTCAATCTAAAAGAAATGGTTTTATATCCCATTTCTCATTGAGTCCATTAGGTCTAATAGTGTCCATTTTAAAAATCCACATACATTCTTTCTTTAGTAATTTGTTAGATCTGTCCCCACCAACGGCAGGATTGGAACATGTTCCAAGCCCATAAATTTTAAACAACTCTGATTTGAATTATGATGCACAGCAAAATGCATACTAACAGGTGTATCCTGTCGCATGTTGAGAACAGACCTAATATGTTCCTGTATTCTCTGTTTCAAAGGTCTCACAGTTTTGCCATGTATATAAGATCACATGGGCACCACAACATGTAAACCACATATGACGTGTTACATGTGATTAATTCTCTCACATCAATTTTGAAATTTTGTTTTTAGGATGTTGAATTGTTTTACCAGTCACACCATATTTACAAACATTGCATCTTTTACAGGTAAAAAATCCATTAGTTCTTTTAGGTATCCAAAAGGCTGATTCAAGGTCACTATGTTTACGCTCCCTACTATGCACCACTTTATCTCTGATATTTGATGCCCTACAAAATGACACCGAGGTTTTGGCCTACTGCTTTGTCCTACCAAATCATCTCCCAATAATATAGGCCAATATTGATGTATAATATTGCCTATACAACCCGACACATGATTGTACTCAGTGATAAAAGTACAGATTTCAGGTTTAATGGAATTATTCCTTTTTTTCTAAAATGGCATTTCTATCCATCTTTCTCACTTTTCACAAGTTTCAATGAGTAAATTTCTATCATAACCTCTTTCCAAAAACCTGGATAATAATTCCTCTGATTGAACTTCAAAATCTATGTCAATACTGCAGTTTCTTCTGATACGTAGAAATTGGCTAAATGGTATAGATTTTATCAATTTTGGTGAATGGGCACTCCGCATGTAACAGGGAGTTTGTGGCAGTATCCTTTCTAAATGTTCTTGACGAAATGCCAAAGATTTTTTGCACCAGATGTCATATTGTATGTGAAGACAAATAAATATGCGATTTTGCAACTATAATACGTATGATATTGTCTTCACTGGCATATTATATTTATTTGGTGCTTATCGCTTTTTGCACTCCCGATTGTGGACTGTCTGTTTGTGGGGTTGACTACCCTTGGTGAGCTGCATGATTACTGTAGAGTTCTGTTCGCAGTGTTATTTTGGATTTGATGCATAAATGGTTAGTGGAGCAATTAAACCTACCCAAGAAACATTGCAGTGTGAGGTGGAAGAGCACAGGATGGGCCCTGCTCCTAAGCCTGGGGACAGACTGCGCCACTGCCTTATTAAATATTTAAGATACACTGATAAGAAAACTGTCCTGAAAAGGGCCAAAGTGATGGGCCTATTTCACTTAATAACATCAAAGTATATGTTTTCCAGGACTATAGCAGAGAGTTACAGGTGAAAAGACAGCAATTCAATGCTGTCAAGTCAAAGTTCTACTCAATAGGTTGGATGTTTGCTTTTATGTATCCTGCCAAATTGCATGTGGACAGGCCAGGGAACATGGCAGCATTTTCATCTGCCCAAAAGCTGCTGAGAGAGGAGCCAGGCGATCACCTACCAACCTAAATGAAGCAGACAACAGCTAAGTACACTTTGCCTATATAACTCTATTTGATTTGATTAAGGGCTGCAGAGTGGGATCTAAGTTGCCCTTCGGGTGGGAACAAGCTCCTTTCACCATCGATCCCACCAGACACCAGGACTTAGCTTGGAGATTAAACCCCATAGTTCATTCTCTGGATGCCCTGTGGAACCATTCCATTTCTGTTGCTGGATCGACTTCGCACTTTTGAACTACTCAGAGATTTGATGCTGTAAGATCCCTAATGACTCATCTTATTAGTCTTTGTGACTTGCTGTAAACAGGAGGTCACCAGAATGGTTGGTGGAGTCCACCCCTCCCTCCTTGACCATGTCTGGGGACACGTGTACTGACGGAAAAGGGGGACAATATTCTTATAATATACTTTTTCTAATTGTTCATTTTCGCAATTAAATAGCTATAGTTTGAAATCACTTTGGGAGTGAATTTTGATGCTCCATTCTTCGTTTGGGTTACACCTTTACCCAACATGGCTTCTCCTCGGTTGAGAACTAGTTCAGCACTCATAAACTGGTGCTTAACTATAAAAAACAAAAACATGATGTTCTGCAGCTCGCATAATAAACACTGGTCACACCTCCTCCATCTCCAACAGCCTAGGTGAAACCCTGGAACAAGTTGCATCCTTCAAATACCTTGGGGTCACCATCGATTCTAACCTCTCGTATGGGTCCAACATTGATAATAATGTCAAAGCTGCCAATACTCAGATTGGCTTACTCTACAGTGTAGTGGAAATGCCTCACCTCATGCCTTACGGATCACAGTCCAGAGTTCAAGAGTTGCAATTGGCTATGGTCTCATCATTTACAGATCCTCCTCCTCCTCCACCCTCAGACACATATCCATGGCCCTCAACAAAGCTTGCCAACTTATCACTGGTCTGACCGTCTCACCACACACATGTGACCTATCGTTCAAACTGGGTGGCTCCAACTCTCTAACCGCATTAAATACCAAACATGCCTTATGGCTAAAAAATCAGTTAAGGGCCTTGCCCTCCTAGTGTTCAAGCTCTCATCTGGCCTGCTCTGAATCACCACCCACTAGGGCTCAGAATCTCAATCACTACTCACCCCAAGATGCTAGACTACGCTGGGCCAAAGATCCTTTGCTTATAGAGCTCCTAGCTGATTAAATGGCCTAAACAGTGACATCTCCTCCACCCCTAAGCTTGGACCCTTCAAATCTAATCTTCACCTGCACCTAACTACCTCCAGCTCATGTGACTGTCATCCCTAATCTTTCTGCATCTAGCACCTACTCACCCCTCCTCCTCCCCCCCCACCCCTCTCCCCCCACCCCTGCCATACTACACTTTCTACTCACTTTCTGTGTTATGTGAGACCCTGACACTAGCCACTGGCTGCATTTTTGTGCTTATTGCCAAACTCATGATAATATTGTGTACCCAATCCTTTGTTAATCAATCTGTCCACGTAATCCATATGTACTCGTGTTTTACCACTGTAGCCTGTTATACTGACATAATGTAAACCTCTGTAACCTGTTAACATGTTACATTGTCCGACCTTGTGTTATACCTCACATGACATGGAACCTTTTGTAAAAGAGCCTTGGCTCAAAGGTATTTGTAATCCTAGAATAAATAAATAAATAAAATAGATAATTGTAGCACATGGCTCTGAAGATGCTTGGTGGGCCTTCCGGACATTAAGCCTATTAGATTGTTTATTGCTATAATGCATCTACAATGCGACTTGTGAAATAAGTACACTGAATATTGAATTGCCAGGTTCACATTAGCTAATCATTACTAATCAATTGTTTTCCACCTTGTTATCTTTCTCCATTGTTTTCACTGACTCTGTGCTACAACTTGTTGTTAATGGGGGTCACATTATAGATGAATAGTTCAGAATGTGCCTACTGCTAGATAAGAATTGTTAGTAGTTAAAGAACTAGTTTTAATGTTCACCAGTTGTTTGCAAAGGGATTGATCTTCAGGCACAGGTAGGTCTGAAGGGGGCGGGACAGTGGATACAGACTGTTAAAGGGGATAGGGGTAATTGGGGGTTTCTTAGTGTTTGGCAGCATATACAGTGTTTGGGGGAAGGAGAGCTTTTCAGTGGAGGCTGGGGGGGTCAGGGGCTTGCCACTCAGTTGATGCCATTATGGCTATGCAGATCTTCTGGCTGGTGAGCCACTCACCCTTTGAATATTAATTGGGGGAGGGATTATTGTGGTCTGGGGTAAGGGGACTAAAGTTGGATGCTGTGACTTGATGTTAACTCACTTCTATATTTGTTTGATACTGGGCTCCAATGCATGTTATGGATAGGAAATTTTGAGAGCAACTTAGTCTGTATGTTCAAAACAGTCCTGCAAATTCCATTTTGCTTACTTACATGTTCTGATTATAGCTAAGTCATTTAAGGTAGCAACATGGAACATAAACTGGCTAAAGTCAGTGATTAAGAGGAACAGATTCCAGGCTGAGATTAAAGGTCCAAATGGCAAGTGATACTCTTGCAAGAAATGCCGCGTGTCGGGGAGAAGCTGTTAAAACTGGCACCGCATTGGGGGCACCTGGATATCATCCACTTTCTCATCTTAGATGGCCAGGGAGTCTCTGTCTGGTTCCTCGGGAACTCAATTAAAGGTGCTGAACCATATCATTGATTCTACTGGTAGGTACGCCTTGGTCAGGGTTGAAGTGATGGGTGGAAATCTCTCATTGGGGTCGATTTATGCACCTAATGTCGAAGACCCCAGCTTCTTTCAAAACTGGCTCTGGATATGGCAGGATGGTCGGGCCCCTGGATCCTGGGCAGAGACTTTAACTGTGTCCAGGACACTGTTATGGACTGCTCTAATGTTACTCCAGTCCCTGTATCTAAAACTGCCCACGGTCTGGGGAACTGGAAATGGAATTTGGGTTGTTGGATGTATGGAGACATTTGAACCCCACTGGTAGAGACTATAGCTTCTATTCCCATGCCCACCAATCTTACACCAGGCAAGACAGACTGCTGCTCAGCTCTCTGGTCCTGCTAGTGGTCAGCTTGTCTCACTACTCTCCTATTTTGTTGTCTGATCATGCCTCCCTATTGATGGAGATGTTTCCTCAGATTCCCCCAGTGGTCAGACAGTGGAGACTGGACCCATTACTTTAAAAGATCAGAAGTACATAGGTGCAATGTCCAGTAGTATACAACAGTTCCTACTTTTCAGTAAAGGGGGACACTTTTCACTGCACCAGATGGGAAGTTTTGAAAGCCTTCGTTAGAGGTCAATCTATAGCCTTTTCAGCCTACACAAAAAAAAAATCACAGCTAAGAGATAAGTAAGCTTCTGATCAAAATTGAGGCATGTGAGGCTGCCCATAAGTCAAAACCGTGATCCAGAGATTGAAATGGTGCTTTAATGCGCTGATAAGTGCCAAAGTTGAAAGAGCCATCCTATTAGTGCAGTCTGGAGCCTATTTTGATGGGGACAGAGGAGGAAAGTACTTAGTCTGGCAGCTACATAGGAGGGAGGGAAAAGACTGATTGGTCAGATCCATAATTTATCAGGTCAATTAATGCAGGACTCTTTTGCAATTGGGAGGTGTGCGAGGCCTTCTATGGAACCCTTTACACCTCTGAGGTAGACCCTCTCCCATGGAAATGGACCTTTCTTTGCTAAAGCTCCACTTCAGACTTTAAGTGAAGAAAGGGCAGGTGAATTGACATACCTATTACCATAGCAGAGATCAGTACTGCAATTAAGACAATGAAAAGTGGCAAGGCCTCCGGTCAAGATGGACTTCCTATAGACTTTTTAAAACCTTTCACAGTTTAGTGCTGGACCCCTATGTGACACGATAGAGGAGAGCCTCACTGGAGGTGAGTTGCCCCTCCACACAGTCTGCCACCATCATAGTACTATCTAAGCCAGGTAAAGATCTGACCTGGTGTGCTTCTTACAGACCAACTTCATTACTGATGGCTGACTACTTGATTTTGGCAAAGACCCTAGCTTCCAGACTTGACTCAATGCTTCCAGACATTATTCATCCCGATCAGACTGGCTTTGTAAAAGTCACCAAGGCAAGCATAACATCCAAAGAAACCTAAATGTGCTCCATAAATGGGTGAAAATTCACATTTGCATTGGGGAAGCAATCCGGCGATAGATACAGAAAAGTATTTGACCGTGTGAGTGGGGGTACCTTTTCAAAACACTGGGAGGGTGGGCATTGGCCCGTCCTCTGGTCCTGGGTGAAAATCCTTTACACTGTCCCAAAAGCTCAAATAGCAGTGAATGGCCTGATTACTCCTTACTTTGGTCTGGGGCAGGGAACAAGGTAGGGTGCCCTTATCTCTCCCTTTATATGTGCTCGCTTGAACCATTAGCTTTGGACCTTAGGACTCATCAAGGTATTAGGGGACAGATAGGGGTAACCAGGAACACAAATTGTGCTATACGCTGATGATCTGCTGTTGTTTTGCAACACCCCTCGACGGATCTGCCAGCAGTCCACCATTTGATGAGAGACTACAGGAAACTATCGGGCACAAAGTAAAGTGGACTGTAAGTGAGCTCCTTCCCATAGGGAAGCTTGAGAGATTGGCCTTGATAGCGAATGTGGGATTCATCAATTAGTCACAAAAATAAAATATCTGGGATTCAAATTTCTGCCAAGATCAGCTCCTTACTGTATATGGCTTCAATTACAAGCCCTGATGCAAAAATAGCTGAAGATTGTGGCAGATGGCAGGACCTTCCTCTGCCTCTGATAGGTGGGTGGGGGTAGCGAAAATGACAATTTTGTCAAGATGCCCATTCCTTTATCAGTCACTCCACATAAAGGTCCTTAAGGCTCATTTTAAGTGGATGAATGCGATCATACATGCTGTAAGTTCCTGTGGTGGGGTAAAACAGCTAGACTAGGAAGAGTTATTCTACAATTGTCTCAGAAGCTAGGAGGGTAGGTCTCTTAATTTTCAGTGGTATTACTGGGCCAGTAACTTGCATGCCACCACCTAGAAGAAGGGAGCCTGATGGTTGGCATTGGAGGAGGAGACACTAACTGGCTCCTTGAAGGGAGAATTATTGTCTGAGGCCCTCTGGTCTGGAAGACCTCTGGAGGTGACTAACCCTTCATAGCAGCCATGCTGAGGGCTTGGTTAGACAAGACCATGGGTTCAATACAGGTGTCCCTATACCCTGTCCTGCTAACCCATCCACGCCAGAAATCTATATGGTGTGTGAGTGCCGGTGCTGCTGTATGAAAGTGTAGTCCTTCCAGTGGGGTTGTCCTGATGCTACTTCGCATCAATCCCATTCTGCCATCAAACCTTCTATGGTCTCTCTAGCCCTGGGGTGTTTGTCAGGAATTGGTTTGAATTTGTCCAAAAGCCATCCAGCACCATGTTAAAATCCCCTAGCTGGCCCAACGGTGCAGTGGTTGTATTTCTGCTTATGATGCCGGCAACCAGGGTTCAGGAACAGACCTGGGTCACCAGAGGGACGGCTGGGGAGAAGGATCGAGCATCACACTGACTGCTCTCCTTATCCTGGGGAGGTGCGGTATGTTGTTGGTGCATGGGGACCCCAAGTGGAGGCCAGGGGCACCTTAGCAACTGGTGCCAGCAAGGTTCCAAGGGCGTGACAGATGCTGGCATCATTGCCGTTCCATCCCCTGCCTACAGGGAAAATAGATGCCTGCCCGCTGCCTCAATGAAGCCCCCACCAGCTGAAATCAGCTCCCTAGGCTGACTCCACCCTATCCCATCATTCATGGCACCTTGGGACGGTGCCATGACCCTGCCCTGGGGAGCAATCCAGGGGTCCTGGACAGTGGCTAATGGGGAAGCTGCAGCTGAGGGGTCCATGACCAGCCGAATGGCCCGGCAGTGGTATGGGCACAAAAAAAATCCCCAATGAGAAATGGCCATTTTCCTTCTCTTCCTTCACATCCGCTATAAGCTTGACTTATCTGTATAAAGTGTTCTGATCATCTTGGTTTGGGGCATATGTGTTGGCTATTATAATTTTGCCCCAGGGTAGGCAAATCAAGCCACAACCCACTGACCCTGTTTCTCTGCTTTGTTCCAGTCTTCCACCCATCCATATACCTTGTGAATTAGTATGTTTACCCTTCTGGCTCTAGATGTAGCTGAGCTATGCACAATCCCCCACCCAGCTCTTTTTCAACCACTGAACTGACCTGGCTGTGAGGTGCATCTCCTGGATCAAGGTTACATCTGCCCTCAACATTTTAAGGTGCTGTAGTATTTTATTCATTTGACTGGATGGTTGAGCCCTTTCACATTCTAGGAGATGTATCTCACCTCCTCCTCATGTTGCTGAGCATCTGCCCAACACACAACACACCCTGCCCCATTTACCTCCTGGGTCCTTTTGAAATGAGTGTCGAATGAGCTCCCACACTGAGGACCTCCTGGGTGTGTGAAGAGATACTTCTTACTGGTACATGCCAAAGGCTCTTGCCTCATCAGGTGGCTATATTGTCCCCTAGGAGATACATGCAAACAAAAACTGGTGAAAGCAAAGAATATAATGACAAATTACAAAACAGTTCAACAAAACACAACTTGGGGTATAAAACAACTAACGAAAAGAACCAAAGGGGTATTCACCCAAGGTTCCTCTGCGTTTGAATATCACCTGAGGGAGGTATATCACCACACCCCTTATCTGTACTCTTAACTTGGTTCTTTTTGTTATCTGTCTGCCCTAAATCCACACAGTACAATTCTTGTGTACCAAATGTTAGGACGTGGGTTCACTAAGACGCCCTAGGAGATAGTGGTAAGTGAGGGTGACTCCAGAGCCCCACAGCTACCCTCTTGGTGACAGATGGGAAAGTGGTTGAGACCATTTCACAACCCATCCCTTTAGACCCATAGTACAAGGTTGTTTTGGTGAAGTGGCCCTAAATGGCCATTCTGTGCTATTGAGAGCCATTTCCAAAAGAAGGCTTAGTGTATCCCTAGGTCTCATTTTGTGTGCAGCAGAGTAGACCCTTTCTTGGCTTAGATCTGTTCTATTTCTGATTGACCTTACCCTTCCACAGGTTGGGCCACTCTCTATTTTCCAGTAGTGCAGGTTTTTCCCTGCCTAGAATTGGTATCCCTCCTTAGTTCCTCCTCGACTGTCCCGAGCCACTTTCCTTGGGTCATTTTCAAGGGATTAATGCCCAGGCTGCCATTACCCTTTTTGCATTGTTACTTCCCTTTTGTATTAGCATCCTCCAAGGCCTTTTGTATGTTTGTTCTGGGCTCTATTACAATATTATATAGCTTCGAGGGTAGGTGTATTGAAAGGGGGGAGGTTGAGTGTTCAACGCATCTTTTGGATGTTCCCTACTATATGGTCCTGTATTTCCTGGATCATGGCTTGACTTCCGTGATTACACCGCGAAGTGCTCCCCATATGTCTGTACCTTCTCTGGAGTTGCTGTGGAGTGGGAGAGGGGGGATTGCTCCTCTGGAGCCCATACTGTCTTGTGTCTCTTCCTGTGAGGGCTACAATGCCTGCTATCATTCCACTGAGTGGCCTATTTCCTTTCTCCCTTCTGCCCCATTTAAGTGAGGGTCACCCTAAGTGACAGTGTGGGAAAGGGCCGGTAAAGATCACTTATTGTGCTCCCTGTCAGGGTATGCCACACTTTCTGTGGTTTCCCAAGCCTCCTCCTCCCTCCCTCCCTCCCAATTTCTGTCCACTGGCCAGTCACAGGATAGAAAGCCTGTTCTTCCTCTTACTAATGGAGGTATGACCCCTTATGATAGCTCGTGTTCTTGTGTTGGACTTCATTGATTGCCATGAAAAATGTTTTCGCTCACTACATACTTGTCCGGCCCTTGAGTTTATCCTCCCTTCACTACCTGCTTTCCCCTCTGCAAGTGCCACTCTCGGGGTGCCGCCATAGATTCTCCCCCTTACTAACCCACAGCTGAGAGAACAGAAGGAAAAGAAACATAATGGATGCAGAAAAGAACAAAAGCACTGTTAATGTCACAGTCTTTGGTACTGCTATGCCAGATCACTCTCCATAGCATCATGGCATCCTCACGGGATGAGATTACTCACGCTGTCCAGGTTATATCAGCCAGTTCCAGCCACAGTGACCTCTGCGGAGGAGCGGGTGCCTGGATGCACTATCGCATTTGGGGCTTCTGTGCTGTCTATGAGTTCCTCATCCTCTAAGATCTCCACTGAATCAAGTTCTCCTGTCATAATACCAGTACTGCTGGCCCTCTGCCTCCTGGTCCTGCTTCTCATCGCCACTAGGGAGGAGTCATCTCTCAATATTTTAGCTGGGGTGCTGTGATGTTAAATTTTGCATTCCCTTCTCTTCCTTGCTGACTCCTCGATCTGTGCCTGACTCACCAGTTCTTCGGTCCAGTCTTGGTTCCCTGTGTCTCTGCATCTACGGTTCCAATGGGCTCCTTGCTGGGCACTTGTGTACCTACCTTTTCTGGGATATGAGCTGCCATTTTAGTTATGGGGCTGCCATTTTGTCTAATTCAGGTGCCATTTGTTTTCATTCTGCTGCTGCTCTCATATTAGGGATTTTGTTCTGCCTCTGCCTGGCCTGTTGTTTGGCTCCCAGAGTTTCTGGGAGTTGTAGTTCTCAACCTGAAGTGCGGCCAGTTTCTTGAAAGCCAGTGTTGGACATCTTGTGGAGAGACTCCTGTAAATTCCTGCCCATCTTTGAGACCCATAGATTAGCAAGCCCTGGAAAATGTATCTCACCCCACTCTCCCTCAGTTGTGCCTGGAGTGGGCCAAATGCTTGTGGCATATGGTGACCACATGAGAGAAGTCTCTGTACAGTGAGATCCTTGCCCTTCCAACTTTGGTCCTCCAGCTCCCATGGCACTCTCAAGAGTATTTCAGCAAGTATGTTATTATTATTGGCCCCGGCATATTGCCTGCAGTTTGGGGTTTTCCCTTTGTTCTGTGGGCTTGTTCAATGTCCAGTGGACCTCTCCACCTTGGCCCCAACAGCTGTGGGAGAAATTCATTTAAAAGGCTTCCATGTTCTGGCCTTCCAGACCGCTGGGGACACTGAGCATCCTAATATAATTACGGCACCCCATTCCTCTGATCCTCCAATTTCCTAGAGTTTTTGTAAGTGGTTTTCATGATTTTCTAACCTACGGAGTATGGTGTGCTGTTGTCTCTCAAGCTCATTGGTTCTTTGATCCATGACAGTTGCCCAGTCCTGTAGCTTTGGACCTCCTCTGCATTCCCTTATAGTGCCACTTTAACAGGGGCCATGCCTGAGCAGAGTAGCTCAAGCAATTTGGTGATGTAGCTTAAGAACACTGCCATGTGTATGTTTGGGTCCTCAGGGTTTTCCTTCTCCATGATGCACTCCCTGCTTTCATGCCCTGTTATCTGGTTGTCCCACTGCAACACTCCCTCAAGTTTTCAGCACGGTGGATGGGATTGCCCTGTGGAGCTAGTGATTCAGCCTTGTAGAAGAGCTATCATAGCCTCAGGACAGATTAGTGAGCCTTTTTCTTTCTGATCTTTTTAAATTGTAGTCTGCATTAGTTCGTTGCTACTCCTGCATGGGAGCGAGCATCCCCAGCCTCGTGGTCTGTCTGCTGCACACTGTTGATTTATGTCCATTTTAGGACTGTTCTGCACAAAAGAGACATATGAGCTGTCTCACAGCATGTTGTTCTCCCCATTGCCTATTTTCCCCCATCTGGTGTCCGGTCACCGTACAGTTATCACATTAGGGGCCACAATGGGATGGAGCTGAATGATTAGGCATCCATCTTTCTCTAGTGCAAAACCACACCCCGACAGAGACTAAATTTAAATAACTCAAGTTGTTTAAATCAATTTTCCACTGTTTCTAATAGTTACAGATCTTGTGAAATAAAACCTGGCACCAGTAAACAGAATGCCAATTGAAGGATGCAGAAAAGAACACTAACCCCTCATGGACTCAACTTAGACTTTTAGTGCCCAAAGTAAAACTTCTACATCTAAAACTGGTGCACAGTATTTAGAAAAAGCAAGCCACCTCCAAAATTGCAAACTCTTTCTCAAGGCAGTTATCATCTGTTTATGCAGCAAAAAGAGACCCAGATATAATAAAATAGTACTGGTATACCAGCGAATGATTCACTAATTGCTTCCCTAAGTTCTCTTGAAAGAAATGAGAACAATTAAAAAAAAAACTTCAGTAGAAGAGACACCAAATGAGATGGAGGAGGGACTTCTTCCTCAAACATGAGGGAAACACTAAGACCTAAATACATACATATGTCTGCAAGCCCCAGTACAGTGTCTCATGATTGTACCTGATTTGAGGGAGACCAAATCATAATTGATGTCTGCAAAGAAGTCAGATTGTCCAATAAAACTAGGAAAAGAAAACATTATTTTAGATAAATAAACACAGCACTGTTTGTTCCCTTGTCAACAGTGCTCCAGACATGAATGCCTAAATGTGATCTTACTAACTTGCTACTGTGAATGGATAAACCCACTTGGCTAAACAGATCTGCACATCATGGATCAGGAGGTGGGACTGGCTCAATGAACAGCTCAGCAATACAACACATACAGTCATGAAGAAGTCACAAATAAATAAAGAAACCAATAAACAGAGTGGAAACTACTTCAAAAATGAATAGAGAAAGCAGAAAAGCCTCAATTACAGGCCGGAGAAAATAGTATTCACATACATTTTTCCACTAAAATGTCTGGGGTTGAGAATTGCAATAAACTGCTGAATATGCTTGTTACTTCAATATAATAACAACTAAAGATGATACTGACTTGAGAACATAACATAATTCACCTCATAGACTGACTATGCCTTGTGACACACTAAAAACATTCAGTATGTTAAATAACATAGAGGATAATGTTTGAGCATCGAAGATCAAACACTCTATTATCGCTTTGAGTGATTGCCTGACAGTTTAGATAAACCTTAAGAGCTCAGCTCAAGAGGTTTTCCTATTTGTCATGGCAACCACAAGAAGGGATAATGGAGTGGTTGATTGATGCCATACATTATCTTATGTGATTGATGGGCACTGGTTCGATCAGTTTAAACAACAAAAAGCATATCCTGGCTTTGCTCCTTACTTTTAAATTGTCACCGCCACTCTCTCGGGTCCAGCTGTAACCACCAAGGCCTCTTCAATAAGGCTGACTGTTTGGGAATCGCACATGCACAGATCACGTCTCAGTGTTGTACTATCGATGTGACATACCATCGATGGAGGTTAATGGTGAAGCAAGGTCAAAACAGCCAAGTGAGCAGAGTTCCCATGGAAACCATTGAGTATTTGAGACAGGAGGCTGGATCATTGCATCAGCTATGAAGAAGGAGAATCTCCTCCCAAATGTCAGCACATACAACCCCGCATTCTAGGACCTGAAGGAAGGTGCAGGTTGAGCGCTTGCTTAAATAAGGAAGCAATTCAAAATGGCGTTATGGCTGCCGAACTGAAATAAAATGCGGTTCCCCAGAAGAAAAAGGGTTTTGGTGAACTTTTGTCATGTTTGATGGACTAGGCAATGGAGCCGAGAAGAACTCTTGTCACCTGTTAAGGGACTTGTAAAAAGAATACGGATGCCTTACATCAGGACTTAATGGATAAGCACTGTCTCCCTTAAGTATACGTGCTTCTGATCACTATGCAATAGTTTATGAAAGCACTGAATATCCAAAAATAAAATTTAAAAATGATGAAAAATTAAATAAGATGGTAGTCACTTTCCTCGAGTGCTTGTGGGATTGTTGGTAGTAAGATTGTTACACAGTCTATTATTTCCCTGCCAACTGAGCACCAGGTTCATTGGTCCTTACATAGGACAAAGAGCTCTATAGCCAGATTTAATTAAGAATACCATTGATGGGTTAACAACATCCTGAGGTCTCATCAATGGTACAACAACACTATTAAACAATAGATTTTTGAAGATAACAACGTTCAACCATACATTATGTTTTTGCACAGTAAATATTTCATTTATAATGTTACACTTACAGCAGTTTTGAAAGTTAAATGTCAGATATTTGAAGATAAAACCACACTATGCTAAGCTAAACAAATATACTAATGAGAATATGAGAAGGACCACCTCTATAATGGTACAGTCTATTATGCATGTTCATTTGAGGTACTGCACATTAGTTATCCTGAAGCTGGTCACATCCATAAATGAAGAGGAACAAGTAGTCCACATTTACCACTACTGGTACCCAGGGTATATCTCCTTAAAATAATGCAGCAATGCCGGCCCAGTGACACTGAAAATTGAGATGCTGGAGACCACACTTTATGCTGCTCTGGCACCAGTGTTAGGAGTGAGCACAGGTCACAGTGGATTTGAAGGAGGAGATGGATTGAGTGTCCGATGGACTGCTCTCCATCTCCGGGGTCAACAACATGGAGCCACAATTACAAGGGGTGGGAGCATCGCAGATGCTTGATGAGAGTGCACATGGGCGCATGTGCAGCCCGTCGCATGCGGTCATTGTAAGCCGTGCCCTGTAACAAGGGCACAAAGAAAATGGAAAAGTGGCATCCTACATTGTGGCAGCTTGATGGTTGTTCAGCAGGTGCCCCAGCTTCAGGGGCATTGCTGGAACTGGATCTGGACCTGGTGGAGAGTTGGGGGCTCCCACCCCCGCCATGGGGATCAAGCCACAGGGAAGAAAGCAAAGGCCCTAATAAGCTAGTGGCAGATCTGACAGTGGCTGGAGACTAAAAGAAGCACAGACAAGGGGTGTCGACCAGGAGCCAGCAGGAGAAAAATGAGTAAGAGAAAAAATAATAATGCAGCGAGAAGCTAAAAGGAATTGATACATTCATTCAAACTAATACAAACATAGAAGCATAGAAAATGATGGCAGATAAGGACCACCAGACCCATCCAGTATGCCCGTATACCCTGCCTTTACTCAGCTGCCACTGACCCAACTTGGTCCCCAGCTGCTGCCTCTTGTTCCCCCCTAGGAAGTGATAAAAGAGGATGTGAGAGATGAGCCTGACAATTCACTTAAATATCACTATATGCCCTGTAGGGAGATCAAAGTTGTTTGATTGACCACTGCAGGCCATCAGAACACTAACTAAATGAACGGCTAACAAAGGACCTCCTCTAGCCTTATTCAATAATTAACCAAAGTTCCCAGACTGTTCTGTTCCCAAACTAGCTCCCCTGTCCCCACTTCTCCTGCTCCATTGTTCCATGCTAACCTCTCAGTCTCCGATTCTCCCACTGCTGCATTCATGCTTGCCTCTTGGTTTTCTTTCAGCCAATCTTGCTCAAATTCCACCTGCTGAATTTCAGATCCCTACCTCACTACCCACACCCCATTCTGCCTTTTACTCTCAGTTCTTTTGTTTAACTCAGCACTCTTGGTGCCATAGCCAAGACAACCCCTCCAGAATCTTCTCTCTGCACCACTTGCTATGCTCACCATTCGCACCTACTTCTCCCTGCTATTGTTCTCCCTTGGCCCTCCCCTTGCTGAAGTGTTGATCTTGTTTCAGGCAATTTTATATTAATTTCCCTGATCTGTCTTCCTCCTTCTAGGCACAGCCCTGATCCGGCTCTCCAGACTTACAAGCAGCCCAGGCTCTGCTCCTGGCTGGCCACATCTGCTCCTGCAGACCACCACCTGCCCAGCTGGACTAAGGTAAACTAAAGCCTCACTCTCCAGCTTGAAAAGTGTGAATCAGATTGGCTCCACAGGTCTGTAGCTGGACCACTTTGGTTGCTACAACACTCAGCTCCTCTGCCATTGGGCACATGCTCCTCCAGTATATCTTAGCTGGCTCCCTTTTTCCATAGATCTTAGTGCTCTGTATATTTTTGAAACTGAGTCTCCTCTGAAACTATACTTTTTCCCACCCACCCACCCTGACCCCGGACTTTATTAAATGTGTTTTCCCAAACTAAGACCCCTCCATTTGCTATCTCCGTTCCTTAACTTGTGAATATCTTGGTAGCTATTACTCTTAAAGGAGCTGCACCCAATTACTGCTTGTGCACTCAGTCATGATTCTACCCCTTGTAGCAACTGACATCTTGTACTTCACCAATATGTCTGCCCATTTTACCCCTGACTGCACCTATACTCCCTTTCTACTACACCAACCCCGAAACATCCTCCTGTAAAATTTGGTCTGCACTGCTGCACTACTACCCATAGGTCTAATAATTTTAACCCTCCCAAAAATATCAGGCCCTACTTATGACTGGACACCAACAGTAACCCCCCAGTCTTGTATGGCAACTACCTATGTGCATATGGTTCCTTTACTTCCCAGTCTGCCTCGACTGTACTGCCAGTCATAAACCCTGGGACATGTCCCCACCTTTGTGCAAGTGGCCATTTGTCCACCACCCAGTTGGAAGCCCCTCTCAATCCTCCCTAGGTTTTTTCATTCAAGGAAAACTCTTGCTATGATGCACCCAGCATAGGATGCTACATTGTGGTAACAAACTACTAAAGGAATACCTGTTTCCTCCTCCTAAACTTGACAATCTGAGTGTCTGGATTGACCAACACAATTGTTGAAATATGGCTCTCCCCAAAATACTCAACACATCCATCTCTATACCAGGCTATTCAGTCTTCAGGCAGGATCATCTTACAAAAGAGGAGGTGGTTGCCCAATTTATCTTAGAGACAGCCTTCAGGGCCTTGTTCTGCCATTGGCCACTACCATGCGCAATGTACAATCATTGCCATTAGAGTACTTCTAGGCACTCACAATAAAACCATCACTGTAATGTTTGTCTATATTCCACCCAGGCAGGTGACCGAGGCCTGGATTCTCTCCTGCAATGTTTGGGTAGTTTAAGTCATAACTCTGAATCATAATGCTCAGTGACTTCAATGTCAATTGGCTTTCCAAGGATGCTAGCCCTTCAAAGATGCACTCTACTCCATTTACTTCACCCAGCTTCTCAAGTCTCCCACAAGAATGAATTATAAGACCAGAAAGAGTACCCTACTGGACTGGGTACTCTTGAACAACCCTGACATTTCTAACACAGAGTACTCCCAGATGGTATAAGTGACCACTCTCCTGTCCTATTCTGCTGGTCTAATAAATTCTCCAAGCCCCTCACTAGAACAGTCTCCAATAGGGTTCTCATCCAAAGTCACTTTGAACTCCTGAAATCTGACCTCCAACAACTAGACTGGTCTTCAGTCTACTCCACCAGTGATGTCGATGTGGCACTTGAGCAATTTATACACCAATTTAACACTGTGTCTGACAAGCACACTCCATTCAAAAAATGTAAAATTAAAGGTCACTGTAACCCCTGGATCTCCCAGATCTCATTGAGATCTTAAAACCAGGGACTACCTATGGCATAGGGCTTGGGCCACAGGGAAACAGGCTGACATTCAGAGCTATAAATAGGTAAGAAACAACTGCACCAGGGCTATCTGTATAGCAAAAAGTAAATACTACAAGAATGCCCTCTCTCGCTCTTGGAATGATGGCTGTATGTTTTACAGCAACCTCAGAGAAGTCACTGTAAAGCCCCCAAAACACCCATCACCATGCTTAACATTAATGGTGAACCCTTCCTTGACCCAAGAGACATTGCTAACACTTTCAATAATGTGTTTACTGATCTAAGCAGCATCCTCTCTCCTGGCTTCTTCAGCCCTACTAGCAGAAAGTATTCCACCAGGAATGCTGTCCAGCTCCCTCTCACCTACCATTCTATTTTAGAGTCATCTTGACCCCTGAAGCCAGAAAATACTTCCTTAGGGTGTTGGGGAATTCAAGATTTAGTGGAGATACCTTGGACTTCAAGTATGTCGCGCTTGCACTAGATGAAATCCTGATGCCCTTACTCATTAAATTAACTGATTGCTTAGATAATCCCACTTCCTGAAAAAGTGGAAGGCTGCAACAGTGACACCAATGCATAAGAGTGATGACCGTGCATTGCGGAGCTATCGTCCAGTCTTCATCCTCCCCATTCTCAAAAGTTTTAGAAAGAATAGTGGCTGACCAGCTGGTCGACTACTTGGAAAAATATCAATTGCAATGCCCAGAGCAACACAGTTTTAGGAGTGGGCATAGCACCACAACTGCCTTGCTAGAAATCATGGGTTTTATCCATCACTCCTTGGACCAAGGTCACCTTGTCAGTGCAGCCTTAATTGATTTAACCAAAGCATTCAACACGGTGAATCATGCCCTCTTGGTTGATCAACTGTCTCACTGTTCTATCAATGACACCATAGAGTGGTTCTGTAGTTACTAGTGTGACTGCTCACAGCAAGTAAAGATTGGTAACACCCTTTCTGATACTAGACCTGTTCTCTCAGAGTCCCACAAGGCTCCATTCTGGGACCTCTACTGTTTAATGTTTTCTTAACTTACTCCTCTCTCGCCTGCCAGGGCATGTTCTGTTGTATGCAGATGAAGTTATCTTGTTCACCAGTGATCCTGATCCCAAAGCTCTGGAAAAGTGACTCCAGAATAACTTTGCTGATGTTGAAAGGTGGTTAAATGAACACAAACTTGTAATGAACTACAGAAAGATGAAAACTATGTTGTTCTCTAGCCCACAAAACAGACATAGATCCTACCCTCTTTCAATCACCAATGAAGTGGGCTCCCCTGGAGCTTGTTCAGCACTTTGAATATCTAGGGATTATGGTTGACAGTTCCCTGTCTTATGCTATGCATATTAACAATATTGCCAAGGCCGTTAACTCACTCATAGGGCTCCTATAAAGGCACAAATATAGTCTGACTGCAGAAGCCCTCAAACCTGCTATTCTTAGCTCATTGGTCTCACTTATAGACTTAGGGCTTGTCATCTATGAGTTAGCCTTGGAAATGTCCCTCCACCATATCACTTTAACTCTCAACAAAGCCCACCGGCTCCTAACTGGTTCTGCCTGCATGGCCCATACCTGCGACCTGTATACTCAGGCTAATTGGCTCCATTTCAAAGTCAGACTAATGTACCAAACATGTCTGCTCACAAAAAGTAAGCCTAGGAATGATGCCCCCCAAGGTCCAGGAACTCCTCATCCCATACACCCACCCTGCCACACCACATGCTCAGATAGCCAGGTTTTCAAACTTCCACATTGTTGTACCTCCCAGGGTCAAAGATCTTTCTCCTAACGGGCCCACTTTGGTTCAATTCATGTCACATTGACATCTCCTTGGCACCCATTCTGGGCTCTTTCAAATGAATGCTCAGACAACATCAGATTGCTATGGCCAGCTGTGACTGCTTCCACTAATTAGTTCCAATTAGTTGTCCTACACTTCCCTGATTCTTTTACTCACTCCTAGCACTTCACATCCTTCCTGCTCCTATCCTCCCTTTACCTCCCTACCCCCTCCCTCGCCCCCCCCATGCCCTCCCTGCCTACATAAACTGCATCTCCTCTCCTTCTTACTTTAGACTAGGCCCTCTGGGCTGTTTCTCCATATCTCCCTCCTATCATCCTTGTTCTCCCAATCTCTACTCCAACCTGGGCTTTGGGTCATTCCTCTCTTCCTCAAAGTGCTAATTTCCCTGTGTCCTCAGAAACTCATCCTTGACTTGGCCTCATGGGCTGCACCTCCTCCCCTTGCTGATAGCCTCTGTCTTGCACCTCTGTCTCTAATTTATGTATTTAGGCATGCCCATGGCATACATTGTACAATGCCACGTGTAGATAGCTACTGTATCTTGCTCCAAAGTGAATTATCCTATGTACCTGTTGATACAGCTTGTATTAGCCGCCCACCTTACATGTTTGTTCTCCTGTTTTTTATTCCTCTGACATGGAACCTATGTAAAGAGCTTCTAGCTCAAAAGTGTTAATGTAAGATAAAAAAAATATGGGGTAGTTTTTCAGTTCTAATAGTAGAGGTTTGGACAGTTCTCAGTCTGTTATCAGAAATTAGCTTTTATTGGCATCTAAGACAAAAAAATTGTAAATGCAGTCTGACACATCCAGAGGGTTCACAGTCAGAAATTGTATATGTTAGATTGTTCTTGAAGGACACGCTATGGGTCTAATTATTTGTTGTTGACTTGTGGTGTAATTATAACAGAAGCTAGCACCTTGAGTATGTTGAATTTATATATGTCATGAGTAAGCACCTGAAACTTGATACTGTCCTTTGCCATTAGTATTTGCTGGTCCATACAATCCTTGGGTGGTGTTGGAAAATTCCACAGAGATTTTGGAAAATCAGATTGGGGCATCTTAAAATTCTACATAGCTTTATGTTGGAAAAAGGTGTGAAACAAATTACTGAAAGACTCTGCTGTACTTAAATTGCTTTTTACATAGCATTGAAACAGACTCATTAACTAAACAGTGCACAATAAACATGTACCCGAGGCCCCTTGTTTAGCAGTGGTAACCTATAGTGTGTGAAGCAAGTATAATCTGACACCTTTGTTATAAGTGTTTTTAACACTGAGTCATGTATTTGTCATGACTGCCAGAAAACCCATTTTCCATCTAGCATCTCACCACAGGTGCAGTTATTGTAATATTTTGGCTCTGTGTTGGTGGTGAACATAAAGTAAAACTACCGTTCACAAAGGCAAGACCTGCTGACGTAATGATCACTTCTGACTGAAAAGAGTGAAAGCAATTGCCTGGCTGTGGTGGCCTGTGAGTGTGATGGCATCAAGCAAGGGCAAAGATCCAGCAGCAGAATCTATGAAATAAAATAAAAAACAAATATACACAGAAATGGACACTATCACAGAGAACAAACATATGTTACAGATTTATCGTAGCAATAATCCACACAGCACCTGGTTTCACTAGATGGCAAAGAAGCTTGAAGGTGACTACAAAACTTATACCTATTTAGGTTATCACACACGCAGTTTTGTTTTATTTGCTTTATTTGATTCTAGGATTACAAGTACCTTTGAGCCGAGGCTCTTTTACAAAGGTTCCACATTAGTGAGTACAGTCTTAGAGTTACAATTTCAGTATACAGTAATCAAAAGAAAGGTTACAGCATGTTATTACAAGGGTTTCTTACATGAGAACAAACCAAAGTAGGTACATAGATGTCAAGTGAGACGTGGGAGGCGGATACAGAGAAGCAGGAGGGACTAGAGAGGTATGGGTAGCAGAAGTGGGGGTGGAGAGGCAGGGGCAGAGTGCAGCAGTCTGAGGACTTTGTCAAGAGGTAGATTGTGGAGGAGCATAAGTTGGGCAGTGGTGAAGGAAGTGCTAGGAGGTGGGGCAAAAGACAGACAGTGGAGAGAAAGACAGAAAAGAAAGAACCTAGTCTGCCTGGAGGGAGTAACAATGATTAGTCATGGCAGTCACAGGTGCTGGAGGCAGGAAGAGCGAGGTGGAGCTAGGTGATGAGGGCACCCATCTGCTGCCTGGAGAGAGTGAGGAGATTAGTCATAGCAGACACAGGCGCTGGAGGCAGGAAGAGCGAGGCAGAGCTTGGTCTTAAAAGCACCCATAGTTGGTAGGACAGAGATGTCACTACTGAAACTATTTAGCCAGGCTGGGAGCCCTATAGGTGATGGACCTTGGCCTTGAGAAGTGCGACAGTGTGGGATTTGCAGGAGTTGAGATTTAAACCTCCTGGTGTTGCAGTTGTTGTATTTGAGTTTAAGGAGAGAGCAGACACCAGGAGGGTCATTGCCCATCATAATTTTTTTGCTGTGATGCAGGTTTGATATTTTAAATGATTGTTTAGTGGCAGCCACCCGCTTTGAGAGTAGAGGTCACAGGTGTGGGAGAGATGGTGGGATCCGATGGCAAGACGGCAGGCTTTATTGAGGGTGGTAGAAATCCGCTTGAGAGAAGAGGCAGTGGCGGAGCCATAGATAATGAGTCTGTAATCAATTATGCTAATGATGGAGCTTTGGACTGCAACTTTTAATGCTTCAGGGTTAGGAGTTTCCTAGCCGGAACAGCAGCCCATCCTGATCTTAGCAGCTTTTGCCACAGTATTAATGTGGGCAGCATAGGAGAGGTGGCAGTCAAGGGTGATGCCAAGATATTTAAAGGATTAGACTTGTTCTAGCGTGTCTCCTTGCTTAGTTTTGATGGTGAGGTGGTACTATTTATGTTTGTGTTGAGAGCTGCTGAAGATCATGGACTTTGTTTTTTTTCTGGTTTAGGATGAGTTTATGTTTTAGGAACCAGTTTTCGACAGATGTGAACCATGCTGGAGGTTTTATTAAGTTGTTGAGGATCATGATGGGAGGCAAGGATAACTGCATCAAAAGCAGTGATTATTGTTATGATGTCAGCTGAGGCATCTATAGAATATATGCCAGACAGTCTCTAACTGTCTGGCACATAATAAGAAATGGCCTTATATTACAAGAGCCAAACTGGGAGCCCATAGCTATTACATTTTGCTGACTCTTATCTTCATCTAGACCCATTGCTAAAACTCTAACAGACCTAGTAAATCTCATTAAAAATAGAGGGCTGCTACCTGATTGGGTCACATAGGGCAGCAGGTCCTATGGGGTAGATGCTGGAAGTTTTTGTGTTACAGTGTATGGTCCAGAACACCCAGTGAGAGTAAAACATGTGCCTGCATTTATTAATAGTATCGCTGGAGCTGATTCTCATTTGCAGTGGGAAGAGATTCTAGGAGACTGTGACAGAAGCAAAGAAGTGCTCCAGGACATTCCCAGTCTATCTCGATGATTCATAAATTCCTAAACCTCCTGCTTTAAGGTCCTTCAATAGAAAATGTCCAACTGTCCAAAAGGGATTCTCTAAGGAGGGCTGTGCTGGTGGCCCACTTGGGTGGACTCAGGATGGGGAGGAGTGGAGGATGTCTGTGTCACTGGGGTGGGCACCTTGATGGGTGGGGTGGGTGTGGGGTCCACTAAACACCAGGGAATGGGGATTTACTTTAAAAAATGATTTATATATTATATTGTGGCCAACTGGCTGGGCAATGGGTGGGGAGTGTGGGGGCGTGAGTGACTGTAGTAATTTTTCAAAGTCAGTCCAGTGATCAGCGTTGGGTGGGAGTCCATTAGACACCAGGGAAAGGGGATTTCATTTTAAAATAATGATTTATATTTTTCATTGAGGCCGACTGGCCAGTGATCAACATGGGTGTGGGGATGGAGGTGATTCTGAATGATTCAAACTGTGTCGGCAATTGGCGGGGCGGGGACCACTAGTCACCAGGTAGAGATCAGGGTGTTGTTGATTCCCATTTGTAACCTCTACTTGTTTTGGTTTTTGAAGTGCAATTTGCACTTAAAAACCCCAAAAGCAAGGCAAAGTGACACAAATGGTGAATACCCATTAATTTGGGACAATCCACAAACTGCTCTGTGGATGTGAATTTGGCAACTTCATCATATTTGCCTGCAGAGTAAACTTTGCTGCATCTTACCTACCACCCAGCAATGGGAGTTAACATATGCTGGAGGCTAGACAGCTGTACAGATCCAGCTCCTGGGCTGGGGAAGACCCAGACTTTTGGAAGTCATGTGTATACACCAATGACAACAGCAATACCTATTTTACAAGAGGTGTAATTGCAACCTATATTGGAAAACTCAGCGAATACCTTTCCTGGACCTGACAACATCCGCCAAGGTTCCTATTGAAATGGCAATAACTTTATCACTCCAATTGTCAATCCCTTTAACAGGTCTTTGGAATTAGGTGAGGTGCCTTCCGACTGAGAACAGCAATTGTTGGTCCAGTACACAAGAAGGGAAATAAAGGATTGTGAACAATTACAGACCTATTAGTTAAACAACCTCTGCTGTAAAACTACAGTATGGAAAGACTCATAAAAGATAGAACTGAAACAGATGTATGGTCCAAAAGATTGAGTGACCACCACCAAAATGGATTTACCAGCGGTCGCTCTTGCATAACCAATTTTGTTACCTTCTACAATACTGTTAGCCTCAGTCTGGACAACAACACACCTGTTGATGTTATAATGTTAGACTTTACCAAAGCTTTTATACAGTCCCACACAGCTTAACTCATATGTATGGGTTTCAACTACCACCGAATTGGGTGGGTTAGCAACTGGCTAAAAGATAGAAACACAAAGAGTACTGGTCAATGGAGAGCTATCAAAGCATGTTAGTACTTGGACTGACCCTATTCAACATGTTTATTTCAGATCTAAATATTAATATCATTAATTCTCTTTCCAAGTTTGCTGATAACACAAAACTGGGGAGAAGTTGATTCATTGCATAAATATTTGATGGTGATGCAGGACTTAAAATAATTGAATCTTGGGTTTAATCAAATAAGATGAAATGTAATCATGAGAAATGTGTAGTACTCGGTACAAAACCCATCAGATACATACAGTATACTTTTAACAGGATTTTGAAGTCATGAAAGAGAATGAGGTTTAAGAACAACAGTTAACAACAAATTAATGGATTTAGATCACAGCATAAAAGTCTCCCTCAGTCAACAGAGTTTAGAACTGTGTTAAATGCACTTTTGTAAACTGAAATGAGTATTGCATTATGCCCCTGTACAGGATTTATATCCTTCCCCATCTAGACACCTGTTCACCATTTTGGAACCCATACTTAAACAAGATATAGAACTTATAAAAAGAAAGGGTTCAGAGTGTGGCCTGGAGGTGCTAAGGGTTGAGGTGCTGGATGCCACACCTCACACCATGATGGCAACCTGAGTTTGGGAGTGAGTTCGGCTCCAGGTGTTGGATGGGAGGGGAAGGCAAGGAGTCAGATTGAGCAGCCACGAGGCAGTTCTCTCTCCAGGGAGGTACGTGGGATTTCCATGGCTCTTGGATGCCACCTGGTGGAGGCTAGGTGGCAGTGCCAAGCCAAGGGAAACCTGGCATTTGGCCTGGAAGGAGGAAGGAGCCATCACTGGAGCACAGAGTGCATGCGTGCCTCCACGCTACATGCATAACCGCGATCTGGGGTTTGGGTAACTCGGGAGAAATCAGAAATACCATGGTTCCTCCATTGCCAAGTAAAGCTAAAGGGCAATGGGAGAGCAAAAGCTATATGGAAAAAAGAAAGGGTTCAGCGCAGAACCATCAAAATAATTCTGAATCTTAAACATCTTAGTTACCAAAAAAGACTTCACATTACAGGTCTGGTTAGGCTCGAGAATAGGAGGAAAAGCAGTGACTTATTGCAATGGTGTAAGATCCTGCAGTGTGTTGACTTAAAATCACAGTGTAGGTTCCATTTCAATACTCACACACCTAATTTAAGGTCATAATAGACAACTGATAGTCCCTAAGTTAATACATGCAAAGAGACAACTGCTTCACCATCAGTGTTGCCAAGGCCTGGAACAAGATGCCTCAACATGTAGTCAAGGCAGCAAACTTTAACACGTTTAGTCCAGGCTGGATAAATTTTCAATTGGACAATAAGCAAGGACTAATTTACCCACCAGGAGTTGGAGACATTCCTGATGGGCATATGCCTGCTTATGTCTTAACCCAATCAAGTAAACTGAGTATCACAATTGCTTTAACCTTTTTGCTTCTACTGTGTACAGATCGTACTGCCACATGGGAACAATGAGGTGAATCTTTGGCCACTGTGAGGTGCACTGGGCAGTGATGAGGAGCACGTCAGTTCTAAGGGGGTGAGAATCTCTTTACAGAACCTTGGTGGGTGCAAGTGTGAGGATGGGCCAGAGGGTGAAGTGGGTGATTCCTTCCATAGATCACAGCTGAAGTTTGATGCCATGGCCTTTCCCAGATACACTCTGGTCATCTACAAGGATAAAAATGATTTGGGACTGATGGAGTCAATTGACCTACAGGGATCACATGGCCTGCAGAAAATGATGACAGGGATTAGTAATTTGCATCAGAAATGGACAAGGATACAAATCATATGGTTACACATGATACAAAGGCAGTGTTGGTGCCAAGCTTGGAATCCAACACAACCAAGAAAGAATATGGGTGACAAACATGGCCATAAAATGAGTTATGGACTCCATGGTGGATGTGTTGCAGGATGAAGGATTATGGTAAAGTTCCACAGTTATATTAGAAAGATGGAGTACATTTATCAGAGTTAGGTAATACTAGGTTTTTAGCATATCTAAAATGCATTTTGGAGGAAGCTATGGCATGGTGTGTTTGGTGGAGATAAGCATCCTTGTTCATCCATCAACTGAGCAATAGTAGGATGCTCATCATGGGGCAGCATGGTGGTGTCACAGGATTGTAAAGAGGGGTTAACAAGGTATCACACACTCTAGAGGGGTTAACAAGGTATCACACACTCTATCAGGTGGATTGCCCTGAGGCTGGGTGTGACAGGGCTGGATAAGACCCTGTCCCATTTGTTATGCTGAGAGAGTTAAAAGCAATAATCCATTTTTCTGTTCTGTCCTATTCTGTTACTTGTCTGTCTTTTGTCTGCCTGATTGCACAGTCAATTTTTCTTGTGGAACCTTGGAACTGCTACTCTGATAATTCCACAATTTCTCGTTATATCCCTTCCTTCACTTGCTATTTCTATTTTTCTTCCTTCTCTTGCTTCTTTGTGGTAGAAAAAGTGAATCTTTATGTGAAACTGGGATCCCTTACTTTGCAAATGCACATAATTATACTGCTGAAATGAATGCAAAAACTGCTTGGGTTTCTTTTGAAAATGGCAGCCTGTAATACAAGGGGTTAACCTTGAGCTGTATTTTGACCTCCACAATCTTGTTTACAGAGTTGTCAGTAGGAAAACCAGCTCTGACCAGAATGTCTTAATTGGATGTACTTGTTGAGGAGACTGGATGTACTGGTCACAGGAAAGTCAATGAAACAAAGTCTTGTTGCATTTTGTGAAAACAGGAGATGAAACTTACAAGAACAGGATGCAGAGACTGAAGTACCAGGCAAAGATATCTCATACTAGGTTAGTTGGACAGGAGAAGGCTACTTGACCATAAAACCTGCATCCTGCTATTGCAGCTTTATTTCCTGATGTCCAATAGGTATATGTCTAATCTCATTTTAAATTCTTTTAAAGTTCTAGAATCTACCACTTCCTCTGGCAGCTGATTCCAGATTCTAATAGCCCTGTAGGTATCCTATTGTTATGACTATGGAACATTTGTATTTGTTGTTTATGACATCTTAATCTATTCTTGTTGTCACATTTTCTTATACCCATGATATTACTTAGTTCCTGGTCTCTGATAACTTTATACATGTGTAGTATGTCGCCTCTTATTCTTCTCTTCTCCAATGGATACATGTCAAGGCTTGCCAATCTCTCCTCATAAGCAAGATCCTTTAGTCCCTTCACCATTCTGGTCATTCTGTGCTGGACCCTCTCTATTCTAGAAATATCCTCTTTCAAATATGGACTCAAACTACCGAACAATAAACCAGATGGGGCCTCAAATAAGATGTATACATTTTCCTAATGAATTTTAATACAGCTTATTATCTGATTTTTTTAACTATTTTATACAATATTTATCAAAACGGAATTACTTGTCAATTAATACCCCAAGTCATTTTCACTGTCCACCTTTTTATTTTGTTACCCATAAGTGTATAATCTTTTAATTTTTGTATTTTCCCATATGTAGGATTACAAATTTGTTCATGTTAAAACTCATACCATTTTAATAGCCCATGCTTCGCATGTTAGATCTTTTGAGATTACCTATTTGAGTATTTGTATGCACTGCTTCTCTCTGCTTTGAATTGTTGGCAAATTTCACAGACCAATTCATTATGTTGTTATCAAGATCTGATATAAATAAATTAAACAACACTGGTCCCAGGACAGAGCCCTGTGGTACCCCGCTGTTGACCTTCCTTATTCCTGATATACTGCGCTAATCCTTACAATTTGAGTTCTATTGTGAAGCCAATTATTGATCCATACTACTATTGATTTCTTTATTTTCAATGACACTAGTTTGTTTATTATACATTTATTAGGTACTTTATCAAAAGCCTTTTTGAAATCCCAAAATAACATCCACTGATTGTTTGTTTGACATTGCTTGACTAACTTTTTCATAGAAGGCAAACAGATTTATTGTGCATGACCTGCCCTTTTAAAGCTATGCTGATTTTGATCACAAAATAAATGTCTATGTAGTTCCGTTTCTAATCTATCCTTAATAATGATTTCCACTACTTTACATAAAATGCAAGTGAGACTGATAGGCCTATAGTTAGTGGGATTTGTTTCATTACCCTATTTATATATTGGAACTATTGTGGATTTCCAACAGTCCTCTGGCATCTCTCCAGTCTCCAATGATTTTGTGAATAAGAAGGCTAGGGGACGCTGTCTGTGTCCTTATCTCTTCAATAACCTTGCTCATAGTCCATCAGATCCTGCTGATTTATAAATATTAAGTTTGTTTAATTGATCCATCACCTCTTTAGTTGTTATATTCAGATTCCTTGTAGAACATTACAAAACTCAGAAGCTACATTAATATCTATATTGTTTTTATTTTTTGATAGACTGATGCAAAAGTCGTTGAATACTTTGGTCATACATTCTGGTTAATTGATTTCTATTCCATTGTTTATTAAGGGACCAAGTGATCTATCATAGCTTTTATTGTTGACATAGACATAAAATGCCTTCCATTATCTTTTGTGTAGGCTATTTTCATTTCTATATTATTTTGTTCCTTTTTTAGTCTTTTACATGTTCTTAGAGCCATTTTGTATTTTGATATGTTATAGATATTATTATCTTTTCTCATTGCTCAATAGGTGAATTTTTTTATTGATTGCTTTTTAATTTTATTAGTAAACCATATTGGTATCTTGCTATTTTTATTATATATTTTTTATCTGGGACATGTTTGTTTTCTAGATCCAATATGCATTTATTTAATTCTTCCCAAAACTGATTTACATTGTTAATGTTTGATGACACTGTCCATTGCCATTTCCTAACTTTCTGATAATGTATATAAAATCAACTTTGGCATAGTTGTTGACTACTGTGTTTCCTTTAACTGCGCTATATATGAATTTAGATGAAGAGTAATAATCTCATGGTCACTATTAAACAGGGGTCCCAACACTTTAGTCTTTTTACAGAATGTTCATTATTTGTTAAGACCAAATCTAGTATGTTGGCCCCCTTGTTGGTTCTTTTATTACTTGAGTGAAGCCATATTTAATAAACTGTCAAGAATATACTTTCATCTGACTCTTAGCAGTCAGATTTTCCCAAGCAATGTTGGGCAAGTTCAAATCACCATTAATAGAACCTCTTCTTTTGTGCTTGTTCCTGGAATGCATTAATCAGATGTTTATGATCTGATGCTGTGGTATCAGGTGGTCTATAGTACATACCTAAGGTTAAATTATTCAAATCTTGTCTGGTAATTTCAATCCATATCATTTCAGTTGAGGACTCTTGCTGGATCTCTATAGTTACCTCCTTAAACATGACGTTATCTTTGATATATATTGCTACTCCTCCTCCTCCTCCTCTTCTGTTTAGTCTATCATCATTTATTAACTTATAACCAGGTATGCTCCTGTTCCATACATTTCTTTCATTCACAGGTCTCTGAGATGCCTGCTATGTCTATGTTCTTTTCTTTTAAAATGATCTCTAATTCTATTCTTTTTATTATATTTAGACTTCTTGCATTAGTGAGTAATGTGTTCTCATATAAAGAAAACAATCTTTTGTCTAGATAAAGAAGGACTGAGATTTTAAAGAGAGACTCAGAGGAAGGATTTTTGTTTGTACTGTCTTTGTGAAGAGCTATCCTGCACATCTTTATTTTTTAATTTTTTATTGTTATTGATAATAATAAAATTCTACCTGTGGTGTATAGCTTCTCCTGGTTTGCACATGCTTTGACCTATGCCTCTATAACACTTGGGAGAGGTGGGGCCTTGCAGCTAATACCAGAGAGTGCCAGCCATAGAAAGGATAACTCTAGGGCTTCAGCTCACAGCTGTCAGAATCCTTTGTTGGGGAGGATACATTCAAGATTGGCCCATGAAAACAATCCCTTAAGCCATAGAGGCCATAGTCCCTCATGAAGTTGTACCTAGTACAGTATGTCAGCCCCAACCAAAGAGGAGTGGAGGGCCTAAATTGATTGACTGATATGATTATCAAATGATTAGCTGTGGTTACCTTATGGTGCATCATGTCACACCAGATTGACATATGTGTGTGTATATATTATAGTGATAGTTGAGGTTGAGTAGGCAGTTTAGTGTTAAACCTCAAATTTTGCACCATAATAACTTTGCAACCATTCAGCGGATTGCCATGAAATTCAAGAATGGGCAGTCTTGCATAGTAGATCTCTTGATTTGTCATGTTGTGTTTTGATTGGACTTGCAGTTTTTGTGCAGCAAAGCGCCAAAACACATGCTTTCACCTCTTTTGCCCATTTTTGTTGATTTCTCCCATCATGCTCGCAGCCACACTATTTAGAATTTAGGTCTGGAATTTTCAGGGTAGAAAGAAGTTTGCCCAAAGAACAATCCAACATTAGTTTGGTGAAAAATATTAACCCGTTCAAAAGTTATTTAATTTTGAATTTTCAGGTTCTGAGCATGCTCAATCAATCAATCAAAATCTTTATTTAATCTGGTGGACACCTTCAAGCATGTTGCGTTTTGATTGGACTTCGGTTTTTGTGCAGCAAAGCGCCAAAACACATGCTTTTCACTTCTTTGCCCATTTTGCTGATTTCTCCCATCATGCTGCAGCCACACTATTTGGAATTTAGGTCTGGAATTTTCAGGGTAGAAAGAAGTTTGCCCAAAGAATAATCCAACACTGGTTTGGTGAAAAAATATTAACCCGTTCAAAAGTTATTTAATTTTGAATTTTCAGGTTCTGAGCATGCTCAATCAATCAATCAATCAAAATCTTTATTTAATCAGGTGGACACCTTTGAGCAAGTTCATTTATGAGGTGAACCTGGGGTGTGCAACACAAAGTACAATGAGTGTTAAGAAAAGAAACAACAGATAAGGTAATGGCACAAGCATCAGAACATAGTTAATGTAGTAACAGATATATACAGGTTAAAGGGAGATAATAGTTACACTTAGGCAAAATGCAGAGCAGAGTAATGCAGTAACAGATATATACAGGTTCCAAAGCATAATTTAATGTAATAACAGATGTTTACAGGTTAAAAGGAGATAATATTTTTCCCTAGGCAAAATGTAAAGTACATAACAGAGTAAGTGTTTTTTTGTTTGTTCTTTGAGCAGATGGAAGGGGGCAGGACAGGCAATAGAGAGCCAGGGTGACAGAGGGCCAGGGCATAGATAGGAACTAGGACCATATGGGGTGGGAGCAGGGAAACAGAGTACACTTAAAGATAAGTAATCCTGGAGTTAAAGGAAGCAGCCACAGGATTCCTTGATATGGTGCATGAATAAGGCTTTGGATGCTGCTAAACTAATGGGGTGACTTATTTTCAGGTTTTTGCAACTTGTTCTACATTAGGGGCAGTACATGACTCACACCGTATATGCTCTGCCAAGCGGGATCTAGCCTTAGGTACTTTCAGCGTAATGTATGAGGCACTTCTCAGGTGTAATTACTTAGAGTACTTAACGGTAAGCAGACTGCAATATAGTTGGGCAGCTTATTTGTAATGGCTTTGTAAGTCCAGAATGCAGCATTTCTCTGACATCTGATTGTAAGGGATGATCAACCCACAGCAGTATAGAGTAGCAATGGTGGTGAAGTAAGGAGATCTGTTATGAATCTTAAGGTTCTGTGGTAGAGCATATCAAGTTTGGTGAGAGCACCAGCTAAGCCCTGGCTATAAAGAAAGTCAGCATAGTCTAGCAATGGGAGAAAGGTGGTTTGGACTAGTTGCATCTTAGCATCCCTAGGGAGGAGGGTTTTTATCCTAAAGAAGAGGCATAGTCTCTGGCAGAGTTTCTTTATCAATTCTTCTATGTGTCCTTGGAATGAGAGAGTATTGTCAAGCCAGACCCCCAGATATTTAAATTTGGACATGTATTCAGCTGCTCACCAAAGATAGTAGTAATCAAAGGGAGTGGCCCAGAGCAGGTCAGGTTTGGTGAGTTGGAGTAGGGAGAAAGAGCATAGCTTTTGTTTTCTTATAAACATATGAATGTGCCAGCAAAACAGACCACCCAGTCTATCAAGCCTGCTCAAGTGTGTAGTCAACACCTTGGTTTGCTGCTGCAACCCCCCTCCCTTTGTCATCCCAGTGCCACCCCACCCTCACTCTCCCTGTTCCCTGTCCCATGCCCTTTTGAAGCTGTTCACAGAATTACATGATACCACCCATTCTGGTAGGGCATTCCATTTTGCTACCACCCTCTCTGTGAAATAGTGTCTCCTCATTTCCTTCCTAAATCTTCCACCCTCCATTTTTAGCCTGTGCCCCTGGTGATCCTCCCCTCTTTAACTTAAAGACCCCATCTGCCCCATCCTTATTGATTCCCTCAGATGCTTGAATGTCTCTATCATGCCCCCCCCGTCCTTCTATCCTCCAGGGTGTACATATTGAGGTCTCCCAGCCTGCTGGCATAGTCTCTCCTCCATTCCACATATCATCTTTGTTGCCCTCCTCTGCACCCCGCCCAGCAGCCTGATATCGTGCTTTAGGTATGGCCTCCAAAAACTGCACACAATGCTGTAGAATTACGACCTTACCAGTGACTGTAGAGGCAAGAGATCACCTCACTTCACCTGGACGAAAACCCCTCGCTATGCACCCAGCATTTTGTTCACTTTTGCAGCCTCTCTCCTGCATTGGGCAGTGTTGTTCATGGTCCCCATTATCATTACCTCAAGGTCTTTTCCTCCTCAGTGATCCCCAGCTTAACCCCCAGCCAGTATTCTCTCCTTGGGTTCTTCACCCCAAAGTGCATAACATTATATTTCTTTGCATTGAACCCAAGCTGCCACCTCTCTGATCACTCCTCTAGCTTGCTTAGGTCCCCCTGCAGCTGCTTCCACCCCTCTTCTCCATCCACCACTGCTCTGATTTTGGTGTCATCCAGCAAACAGATTTACCTTGCTCACCACCCCATGTCCAATGTCTGATATGAAGAGCCCAAACAATACTTGCCCCAACACAGAGCCCTGTGGCACCCACTCATCACCGGCCATGGATTTGAGAGCTCCCTCTCACCACCACCCGTTGCAGCCTCCCACTCAACCAGCTTGTAATCCAGTTCATCATTTTCTCCTGCACCAGTTGGCTTCCCAAACCACTCTAAGGGCACCAAAATGAAGGCCTTGCTGAAGTCCAAGTAAGAACATCCACCGCATGATCCTTATCCAGTTCACCTGTCACCCAGTCATAATATTGTATCAGGTTGGTTTTACAAGACTTCCTAAGCAAACCCATGCTGCCTCACATACTGGAGGCCATTGTCCTCCAGAGTCACATTTTCAGTCTTTCCTTTAGTTTACGTTTCCCATGGTTTGCACACTATGGATGTGAGACTTACGGACAATGATTACCGGTTCATCCCTTGGCCCGCTTTTGTGTAATGGCACTACATGTGCCATCCTCCAGTCAGTGGCACACATCCTGACTCCAGTGAGGTGCTGTGCAGATCCACCAGTGGCTCTGCCAACACCTCTGCCATCTCCTCAGCACCCTGGGTGGATACCATCCAGCCCTGGTGCTTGTCTACCTTCAGTGCCCTCAGTCCCTCTAGGACTCTACTTGCCTCAATTCTTCCATCTGTTGCCTCCTGTCCCCACCCTCCAGCCCATGTTGGTGGCGGTCCCCTTTTCTTCCATGACACAGAACAAAAGTATTCATTCAGTGATTCTGCCTGTTCCTCCCCTTTCCATCCACTCCCACCTCTTTTTATCCTCACTATTGTCTCCTTGCACTTTCTTTTCTCCCTGATGTATCTGAAGAGTCTTTCTCCCTCCATTAATTCCCTGTGCTAATCTCAGCTCCCTCTGGGCCTTGGCTTCTCTCACTTTTCTGGTCACCTCCTGGACCATCTTGCATATTCCTCCTGTTCCTTCCTTCCCTGTCCTCCTAAACCTCTGGTGAGCCACTCGTTTGCCCTCACCACTTCCACAACCTCACTGTTCAGCCAGCATGGTTTTCTTGCTCTGCTTCTCTTACTCTGTGCCTTGGTGCAGGCTTCTATTGCCTCTGTAACCCCCATTTTACAATATCCCATTTCAACTCCACGTCCATCTCATGGTTTATGCCCTCCAGTTTCTCTTTCAGTACTTCCTGCATCCTCCCAAAGTTCACCCCGCTGAAGTTTACCACCCAAGTAACTGATTTCTCTGGCTCCCCACACATCGTGATATTAAACCACACAGTTCGGTGATCGCTGTTGAATAGTGGGTCCTCTACCTTTATTTCCCTCACTGCCTCTTCATTCGATAATACCAGATCTAACGTGTTCTTTAGCCTAGTAGGTACAGTAACCAATTGTGTCAGGAGACCCTCCTGGATGCATCGAGGAACACCTCCCTAACACTGGAGAGTGACAGATGCTCCAGTCAACCCCGGCAAGTTAGAAATCCCCACGATAACCACCTTCCCTTTCTACATACCTTTTTGATTTGTCCTGCTAGCTCCCTGTCAAGCTCCTCAGACTGGGATGGTGGTCTGTATACCACAATGAACCTTAGTTTCCTACCCCTTGAGTCTAGGAGCTGCAGCCAGGTTGCCTCTGTTCTCCTTTCTTCTCCCTTGTCCCTTGTGCATTTGATCCTGTCCCTCACATAGACTGCCACCCCACCCCCTCCCCTCCTTATGGTCCTTCCTGTATAATTTGTATCCTGGGATTGCCAGATCCAGTCCTGGTGTGATTGCCCACATTTCTGTGCCAGCTGCAATATCCACCCTCCACTGTAGAGTGCCTGTACCTCAGTTTGTTTCCTAGGCTTCTTGCATTCAGTAAGACCACCCTCCATAATGCCCCTTCCCTTCACTAGCCTCTATCTTGTCCCTTCTCTCCTCCTTTTTGGCCTCCCTAGGCCTTCCTCTAGCCTGGGGGTAGGCTGTGGCCGCCACTCGCCGGATCCCTGCCTACCTGCTGTCACTTGCCAATCCCCTATCTAGTTTAAATCCACCCTTGTGCAATATACCTCTCCAGTCTTTGCTGTAATACCTCCTTCCCCTCCCCTCTCAAGTGCAGCCTATCCCTTGCAAACTGACTGTTCTTATCCAGGTACCTGCCCCAGCTGCCCACAATCTCATACCCTTAGTTCGACACCATTCTACCAACCATGTTTGGAACAGAGAGTAGGAGGGAGGTGTACTGTGTGGTTGCTGGTAGCTGGGAAAGCCATGACTCAGAGACCACCAGGATGTCAGGAGTGGTATGGCTTTCCAAGCCTGGATACATGTGATTTTTAACAGACTGCATGCATTGATGTGCATAAAGCTTAGCCCTTTAAGGTTGGGCATATCTGCAGGAGAACCACTGTCTACTGGGGGCCAGGGTTGAGCTCAACATTGCCAGAGCACGATAATAGGAGAAGCAAGAGCTTCCGAGTTATAACTAAAAGGAACTTTAGTAATTTTTGCTTTCATGCTTGCAAGGAACATGGTTTAGGCACAGAGGTACCTTAAGGCTGATGCCTAGATTATTTAGAGTAAAGTAAGTAAGACCTTGCCAACGAATGATAGGAGGAAATGGCCAGGGTCAGGGAGACGGTGTGTGGCTTTAAATATGAGCATGGCTAGGGTACCAGAGTGCCAAGTTGATATAGTATCCAAGTGCAGTGAGTCATAATTGGTGGCACGTATAAGGAGTTCGATAATGTGAAAGAATATCAGCATGGACCAGCATAGTAACGTAGTCCCCTATCACACATGGTGATTTCTGTGAAGGAGAGTAAGAAGAAATGGGGCATAGTGGAAGCAACAACAAGCAGAGAAGCAGTAGCGATAGCTGCATTTTCTTCTTATCCTAATCCCTAGGGTATGGAGAAGGAGCTGAGAAGGAAAAGTAATACAAAGAGACTATTAGGGGCCAGGGATTGCAGAAGGGATGTGAGTATGCCAGGTAAACTGTTAAGCCAATAAGAAGGCTACAGTTAGAGCCAATAAGCAGGCAGTAGGCAAAGCTAGAGTGCATTTAAGGTGGCCTGAGAAGAGGGTGGAGGGTAGGCCAAAAACTGCAGTCCAACAAAGCCTGGTCAGGAGAGCCGACTCCCTACCTGAGTTACTGGTAGGTTGGCTGTTTTGGCCCTTCTTGTGTAGTGAGTATTGCTGCAGGCTTCCAGCACCATTGGGTGCTTCTGGATCGCTCTAACTGCTACTGTGGTTACAGCCTGAGGGAGCTTAGAAGAGGTACGCCTGTGGAGATAGGACAGACCAGGTTTACATAGGAACCACGGTGAAAGGAGGGATTACAGTAAAACAATGGCTCACAAAAAGCTGTGTCACTTAATTGTGTCCTGTAATCAGTGGCAGATCAGTCTCGGCTGGCGCAGAGAAAGCAAGAAAAGAAAAATAATTTAATTTAAAGGGACAAAAGCAAAGGGCTGGCAGAATCAAAGAAAAGGGCAGAAAACAGAGCTCAGCCAAAGAAAGCAATGGGCCCCTAATTCACTCAATTCTTAATTTTTCTTCTTTTTTTCCTTTTTGTCTCTTTGGTCTGACTAGCAATGCAGGAGGGTGCCACCCCTTCCTGGGAGCCAGTGAAAATGGGTGAGCAATGCCATAGCCCCTAGGGCACAGGAGACTCAGCACCAGATCAAATGGCTCACTGCTAGGCCAAAATCAAGGCAAACTTTGTTAAAATACAGAGAAACACACTAGTAATTCAGTGAATACATTCAAATACAGGGACACAAAATAAGACATTAGATTAGCGTTCTTAGTTCTACAAACACAGAATAGATTTTGAAAGTCCTGGGCAGTAGGGCTGACCAATCAGTGAACTCTAATTTAGAAAGCCAGCCAATGAGCTCTGGTCCGAGGAGACACAGAGAGTCTGAAAAACTGCAGTCCAACAGAGCCTGGTTGGGAGAGCCGACTCCATTCCTGAGCTACTGGCAGATTGAACTGCTTTGGCTTCTCTTGTGTAGGGGTATTGCAGCAGGCTTCCAGCACCACTGGGATCTTCCAGATTGCTCCTGACTGCAGCTGTGATCACAGCCCAAAGGGGCTTAGATGAGGTTCGCCTGAGTTACTGGCGGGTTGAGCTGCAGGCTCCCAGCACGTTAGGTGCTTCGGATCACTCCGATCACATCTACGGTCATAGCCTGAGGGGCTTAGAAGAGGCTCACCTGAGTTAATTGCTTAACCAGGAGTAGCACACTAAGCAGAAGCTTCTTTCCAGATGTGACCTGGGGCACAAGGAAGTTAAGTGACTTACTCAGGATCACACAGTATGCACCTAGGCAGCTGTGGGATTCAAATCAGGTCTCAGATCTGCAGCTCAGAGCCATAACCCACTGCGCTATACTGCCTCTAAGTTCAGTCTGAGATTTATATGTATGTTTCGCAAAGGGATTGGACTCCGCGATCAAGATTTTTGTCACCTCACGGTGAATTTATAAAATACCGTTCGTGAGGAAAATTCTCCTTTCATGACAGCCATCTTGTTTTCATTTTCCCAAACAAAATGTTGTAGCTTTCCCCACGGATGTGTACTGTTGTAAATTAAGCACGGGTTTTGTTTAGGGTGATGCCCTCTACAACCCCATGTCTTTGGTTTTCTTTGTTTTGGTCAAAAGTGTTTGTTTTATATTTTAAAATTCTTCAGTCGCTTCGCTTCCAATACTCATTTGTGAGGTGACAAAATCTCCTTTCTTGAGGTAATCCCTTTTGTGAGCTGACAAAATCCTTGATTGTGATTTTGGGACTAGAATGCCTATCTAGTGAACAAGAGTTGGCTCGTGAATAAAGGATTTGTCACTGCTATAAAGGGAATAGCTTGTGAAAGGGGTTTGACAGCTCGAGAAAAAGTTGTTTTTGACTCCTTTCATGAGCTGTCAGAACCCCCTTTTTGAGCTGTCAAAATCCTTTTTTTCAAGTCGATCCTCTTTGTAAACACAAAATCCTTGATCGCCATTTCCAGACTAGATGGCCCTTCTCATGAACTGGATTGGCTTGCAAACAGGGATTTTGACATCTCGAGAAAGGTATCGACTCACACGAAGGGATTGTTTTTTAAATTCCTCTTTCATGAGGTGACAAAATCCCCGTTCACGACTGTCAGAATCTCCTTTCATGAGTCAATCCCTTTCGCGGAGCTGACAAAATCCTTGATTGCAACTTCCAGACCAGATGGGCAAAATCTGATGAACAAAGATTTCTAGCGAATGGCGATTTTGACTCCACGGCGTGGATTAACTTTGCGAATGGGATTTTGCCACCTCATGAACTAGGAATTTTAAATCTTTCTCAGTGCTCTGTAATTTAACAGTTTGGTCTTTTGGCTTGAAATTTGCAGAGTATAAAGGGGTGTTCAGAGATGTAAATTATGCTGTTTAGGTGCAAAATATTCAACAGTTCCATAGATATGACATTACGAAGTTGAGATTTTCCCATAGTATAAAATTGGCCCATGGAGCCTTTTGGTGCCTGTATCTCGGAAACAATAAGCAATACAGATTCTTTACTCTGGGCAGCTTAGGCATGTGTGGAGGTTTCAAAGTCATGATTACAACTGCAGTGGAATTTTTTTATAGCTGCTATAGTTACTGAGATATTGGCATATTAGTGTTACAAGGGTTCCTTTTCAGTCCTATAGAGCTGCTGTGCTGCTCCATAGTTATGTGTAAGTGGTGCGCAGGGCCCAGAGGCCCCTGCGCATTCATAGATGGCATATCATTATGCAAAATGGGCAGCTTGAAGGAAGCACAGAATCCGGAGGGCCCACGCCCCACAACACATACCACTTACCAGTTACATTACACTATCTCAAAAGTAAGGAAATTCATGGCAAAAACTTTGTTAATGCATCAGTTAGAGATGAAGTGACAAAAGTATAGAAATGAGATGTTAGGGTTGAGTCTGTAACCCCTCACCCTTCCACCCAACCCCCATCCTCCACACACACCAACAAGCATCAGGGTGTGCCATGGAGTCTTTAGGCCTAACTAAACTATATTTCTGAGCCCCTCTTTGCATTACCGCTCATAAAGTAGACAGGAGGCTGGCCTTGGAGGTGAGAGGAGGGCTGCACAGAGTCACTGGCTGGCCGAAGGGTGGGAGGGTGCTGGGTGGCTGCCATGGATGGGTGGGGGTGGGGGCACTAGACTATCCAGGTATAATATAAATCATTATTTATTTCATTATGCTGGGGCGCTATACTACCAGGGATAAAAATGTATTTATAATAAAACAATACAGCTTGGGTTGCCACTAGACTACCAGGGATGTGAAAAATAAAGGGGTGGGGGCACTAGACTACCAGGGCACTACATAGTTAATATATTTTATTAGAGGGCCACTAGACTACCAGGGATGTTAATATTTATTGTGATGGGGGCCACTAGACTACCAGGATAGGTACTACACTATTTTGGGTATGTAGATGGGGGCTTTGTAGGCCCCTGAGCAAAAACCTATCTTTATTTAACAGTCTAGAACACCCTGGGCTACACAAATGTATTTAGAAATCTAGCCATCTCAGTCCCTCGCTCTTTGTTGCCAGTGAGCAATTTCTTTGATGAGCGAGCATGCAAATACTTTGACCGTGAGATTCTTTGACCGCAATCGTGCATCGCAAGCGAGGGACAAGATGGCCAGATGAAAAAATCAATTTTCAGCCTAGGGGTGTCATAGAAAGTCAAATGAGGGTGGGGTTTTACTCAGGGGTTTTGTTCTGATGAACCATGGTGGTGATTTATCGTGATTCTGTATATTTAGTGAATTTGAAGAGTTTAAATTCTTTGATCGCGACCTGCAAATTCTTTGATAGCTAGATTCTTTGATTGCGATCATGCATCATGAGTGAGGGGACGAGATGGGCAAATTAAAAATCAATTTTCTCAGCCCAGGGGTGTTGTAGGAAGTCAAATGAGGGTGGGTTTTACTCAGGGGCTTTGTTCTGTTGACTCATGGTGGTGGTTTACTGCAATTCCTTCAATTGTTTGATTTATAAGGTTTTAAATCTTTGATCGTGAGCCTGCAAATTCTTTGATTGTGAGATTCTTTGATTGCCATCTTTGATCGTGAGAGAGGGACAAAATGGCCAGATTTTTATAATGAAATAGATAGGAAAATTTTAGTAATCTTTCATATTAAATATCATGGGAACAGTTTGGTCTATTGACTTGAAATTTGGAGGGAAGAATATCCCACAGATGTGACTGTTGGTGGTTTGGTCAAGAAATAATACAGGGCAGCAAAGTTATGGCAATACAAAGTTGATGTTTTTCCCATAGGATAACATTACGGCATTGCTGCATTACAGAAATTCTTTGCCACACTGCTGCAAAATAACAATTTGGTCATTTGGGCTGAAATTTGGAGGCAAGTAGTCAACATCCACAGATGTGCCTTTTGGTGGTTTGGTGAAATAATATTACAGGGCGGCAAAGTGGGCACTCCAAAGTTGACGCTTTTGCCATAGAATAACATTATGGCGTCCGTTCGTCTTTCAGGGCCCGTATCTCAGAAGCGGTGCAAGATATGGACTTTTCATCAAAAAATGCTTAGCACTCCAAATGGGGTAAGCACAAAACTAACCAGGAAAGTAATAATTCATGCAATTTTTTCCTATATTGTACAGTTCTGATATATAAGCAATTTAGTATTCCAAGTCATAATTTTCTGCTCTGAAGTCAATTATAATCAAGGCACTGTTTTCGGTTTTACCAGAAAATCCGGTAAAATTCGGAATTAGGGCTGCTTGAAAACTGGTAAAAGCGAAGATTTCATGGACTCTGGCATTTTTATCAGATCAGTAAATCTATAAAAGTCTGTTTTTCTTTAATTCCTTCCTGTACTATTTTCAGTTTTCTTTATTTAATGCTCTGTATATTAAGCCTTCTTTAATTCCGATTATTTATGCACATACTAAAGAATGATGACAGAATCCCAGTAAAATCCGGAAATTAGAGTAACAATCACCAGTGAAATTCGGAATCTTAAGTCTTGAAAACGGAATTTAATTGTTTTAATCACCGTAAATCAGTGGCCTTGATTATAATGCATACATTCTTTGTCTTTCAATGTGTTTTTCAATGCAGTTTTTGGGAAAAGAAGCATGCCCTTTTGTTACTGTGTCAGTTAACGTTTTCAATTGCGCTTCTGTTACCGTTAGCATCACCGTTCCATCTATGCCACTGTGTCGTAACAGTTGCGTTTTGTTGCATTGTGTTTCCAATTTGTTTCACGTTATTGTTGCTGTTACTGTTATGATTTGCATTTGCAATTCTGCGGTACCGTGCCCGTGCATGTTACAGTTTGCATTTTCATTTGTGCTTGCATTTCTGTTTCTGTTGGCTTTATTGTTGCTGTTACTGTTACCATTTATGTTACAATTCGCGGTACCATGACCTTGCATGTATTTATTGGTTTTGCGTTTCTGTATCTTGCTTGTGTTTCTGTTTCTGTTGGCTTTATTGTTGCTGTTACAGTAACCATTTGCATTACAATTGTGGTTCCATGAGTGTGTGCGTTATGGTTTGCATTTTCATACGCACTTACGTTTCTGTTTACTTTGGCATTATTTTGCTGTTACTATTACCATTTGCATTTAAAATTGTGGTACCATGAATGTGTGTGTTATCAGTTGTGTTCTGTATGCACTTCTGTTTGATGTCTCCGTTTATGTAACTGTTTGATTTTGTGTCACCTTGTGCTTGCATTTCTATTAGTCTTTGTGTTACCATTTACATTTGCATCACCATGTGTATAAGCCTTTGTGCTTGTGTTTCCATTGCACTTACTGTTAGTATAGTCACACAAAAGGGCCCGTACTCCCATCAACTTGCACAACTTTCTACTTTTCTATTCTTTCTTAAAAGTATGGAAATTCTATGCAAAAACTTCATTAATGTATCAGTTAGGGTTCTTCTACAGTGACAAAAGTGAGAAATTCAACATTAGGGTTCCCACTCCCTTACCCCACCCTACCCCCACCAGCAGGCATTGGGGTGTGCGTTGGGGTCAATGTTCTAACTCTCACCCCATTCTCCTACAGTGCACCACCTCAGCTTGTTTACACATGGGATGGGGTGAGAGTTGAAACCAATGACCCCAACACACATCCGATGCCTGCTGGTGGGGTGGGTGGGGTGGGGGTGGGGTGCAAGGGTGGGAACCCTAATGTTGAATTTCCTTACTTTTATCGCTGTAGAAGAACCCTAACTGATGCATTAATGTTTTTTTGCATAGAAAATATATATATATATATATATATTATGCAACAGATGTTTGAGATAAACTGTGTGATGAATCCATTTATCTGCGTCACTGTGTGTATAAATTTATTTATACACAGTGACTATCTAAATACGTGCAAAGTCCTATCTATTACACTGCACAAATCATGCAAATTGCATGCAAAGTCCACGCTAAGTTGCGCAAAGTCCATGCAATCTGCGCTAATGGCTAATATCTCAGTTTTCATGACAATGGATATAACCCCCCTCAAAAAAAGCCTTCGCATACATGGAATATGGGGGTTGACTGTATGATAACTCATTTATGTGATACAGTTGCCAGTGACCTCTCGTAACCATCACTCATGGCTTCATCACTCATGAAGTTACTTGAGGTCACTAACAACTATAGCAGATAAATGAGTTATCACCACAATCAACCCGTATACTCATATATATAGATATATATATATATCTATATATATATAGACACATGTGTGTGTATATATTTGATGCAAAAACTGTTAATGCATCATATAGGGTTCTTCTACAGTGAAAAAGTGAGAAATTCGATTTTAGGGTCCCACCTTGTACCCCACACCCACCCCAGCAACAGGCATTGGGGTGTGCGTTGAGGTCATCATTAAACTCTAACCCCATTCTCTACACTGCACCACCTCAGCTTGTTTACATATGGGATGGGGTGGAGAGTTGGGGCCAATGACCCAGTGCACCCTGATGCCTGTTGAGCAAGAAATGAGGAAATGAGGAGTGCAAGAAGTGAGGACAAACTCAGGCTACTTTCACTGTAAGCACTTAACTGATTCATTAACAAAGTTTTTTGCATAAGCCTTAATTTTTAAGAAAGAATAGAAAAGTAGAAAGTTGCACAAGTTGGTGGGGAGCTCCCACCAACTTGTAATGTCAGGCCACATTACTAACATACTAACATACTATTTGCCAGCAAATTAGGCCTTACGGTCTATCGAGTCTGCTCAAACCTTAGACACCCTCGAACATTACACACCCAATGACTAAAAAATACATTCACAACAGCAAGGTCAGCCACCAAACAAATGTTAATCTAGTAGAACAATTGAAAACGCTGTCCACAAAATGTAAACTAAGCCACACAATATGTCCACAAAAATATATTTTCCAACATGTCTACATCTCTATTAACATCTACAGGACATGCCGTCAACACCCTCAAATGTCAAGCAAAAAGACCAAACCGTGTCCAAGATATGACATATCAAAATTTGAAATTTTCATTCATCAGAGTGACACAGTTCTTCACCTGTTGACATTTAACACACACAATGACTGAAAACTTCATCCATGACACTAAGGCTAGGTATTCTATCAATTTCAAGCCACCACCACAAACAAAGCGCTGTCCATGAGCGTAAACTGCACCACACCATATCTCCACAAAAAATATTTTCCAACACGGAAACACTAATTTTCATCCACATGACATGCTCTCAACACCCTCCAAATTTCAAGTGAAAAGACCAAACGCGTGTCCTAGATATATAACATTTTAACGTATGAGATTTTCATTCAGACTGGCACAGTTCCACACCTGTTGACATTTAACACACACAATGACTGAAAACTACATCCATGACACTAAGGCTAGGTATCCTATCAATTTCAAGCAACCACCACAAGCAAAACACTGCCTGCAACACGTAAAGAGCATCATGCAATATCTCCACAAAATAAATTTTCTCTGATACATAAACAAATAATTCACATCTACAGGACATGCCGAAAACACCTCCAAATTTCAAGTAAAAAGACCAAACCATTTCCAAGATATTCAATGTTAAAGATTGGTAACATTTCCTATCTATTCCATTATAAAAACTCCGCCATCTTGTCCTTTCCTCGCGATCAAAGATGGCGATCAAAAATCTCATGATAAAGAATTTGCAGGCTCACAATCAAAGAATTTGCAGGCTCATGAACAAAGAATTAAAAATCTTATAAATCAAAACATTGAAGGAATTGTGGTATACCACCATCACAGTTCAACAGAACAAAGTCCCCTGAGTAAAACCCACTCTCATTTGACTTCCTAGGACACCCCATGGCTGAGAAAATTGATTTTAAATTTGGTCATCTCATCCCTTGCTCATGATGCCACGATCATGATCAAAGAATCTCATGATCAAAGAATTTGCAGGCTCACGATCAAAAGAATTTGCAGGCTCATGAACAAAAAATTAAAAATATTATAAATCAAAAATTGAAGGGATTGCAATAAACCACCACCACCATGGTTCGGCAGAACGAAGCCCCCTGAGTAAAACCCACCTTCATTTGACTTCCTAGGACACCACTGGGCTGAGAAAATTGATTTTTAAATTGGGACATTTCGTCCCTTGCTCACGATGCATGATCATGATCAAAGAATCTCACGATCAAAGAATTTGCAGGCTCACGATCAAAAATTAAAAATGGTGAAATGCAAATTTTTCACCGATTGAACTGAACCAACAGCATGCTTCGATAGAATGGATCCTCCCTGAGCAAAACCCACCCTCATTTGTGTCCCTAGCCCACCCCTGAGCTGAGATATTAGTGTTTTTAGGTCACAATGCAAGATCGCGATCAAAAATTTGCAGGCTCGATCAAAGATCATTAGCGAGCCACAAATTAAGATTTTAAAGCTTATAACTCTATTTTTGACCAATTTGGATGAAACCAAAGGCATGGCTCAATAGATCAGAGCCCCCTGGTAAAACCCATCTAAGTTTTCTTCAGAAGTGACCCTGAGCCGAGATATTTGTGTTTTTCAATCGGAAAATAAAAACAAAATGCGGACCTCACGATCAAAAGAATTTTGAAAATCCTCAGGGACAAAGATTCTTGAACCATGAGGCTCAAATTCTTTGATCATCAGGTGGGACTAGATGGCCAGAACCCCATTCTTTGTTCAAGATATACATATAAATTTTCCCATTGAATTATAATGGGAACTTAAAAGATGCCATAACCTTTGAATGCCTTAATATTTTCTCACCAAACAAAAAGCAGCATGTTCAGCCACGAAAGATCTTTCCAACAAGTCATCTTGCAAGTGGCACACCACACAATAATAGTGCAGGACCACATTCCAGAATCCCAAAGGTGCCTCCAAAAATGGATAATTTTGCATTTTTCAGCTTTCTTACACAATGACCGTCACTCCAACCAAAGCGAATTTGACAATGCAAGATATCTATCATGCCCCACTGCACGTACGAATTTCAGGCAAACTCATTGAACAGGTCCAAAGTTATTAAAGCCCAAACCTTTGACTTTAGTATGTAACTGACTGCTGAACCCTAACTATAGTGGCGACACGTGCCACTATAATGTGTACATATATATATATATATATATATATGTGTGTGTGCATTATAGTGGCATGGTCGCCACTATAGTTAGGTTATGAGCCATTTCTATGTCAAACCTCAACGTTGCACTTTATTAACTTTGCAACCGTGTGTCTGATTTGCCTGAATTTTGAATTCTGGACTGCCTACCATAGATCCTGGATCTAGAACGCTACGCTTTGGTCAGATGTACAGTTGCAGAATTATAGCATGCTCAAAAGTGAAATTTGATGCTTGTTGCAAGTTCTTTGCCCAGCCAAAATGGACTGAAGAATGCATTTCAGTGGGTTCAAATGCATTGGTCTATATGTGCCTTAGTTGAACTTGTGTTTTGTGGTTAATAAGTTTGATTGATTTGACTTATTAAGATGATACAAACATTAAAACAGTCAAATACATTGCAAAGGTCTTATAGACTGTTACATATGTCTGTAGAAGCAGAGAACATATGTCTGTAGAAGCAGAGAACTGGTGTCTTCAGAGATCTGGAGAAAAATATTGCTCTATTCAAAACTTATTCCATTTTTCATGTCCCATTATAGCCTATGGAAAAATTTATATGTACATTGTGAAAACTTTTGTGATCACATTTTGTTATCAAGCGCCCCAAAATTGTTTTCGTGCTGCTGCCATATTGTTTTCAGTTAGCGAGAGAGAAAAAATGCTGTAATTCAAAAATAGTGCACTTTGGTGAACACACATCAATTATGTTTACATAATCGGGCCCTGAGGAGCATGCCCTGGCATTAGCTTTTCACCAGCTGGTCTGTAAATATGTTTTAAATTTTTCCATATTTTGATAGCGGCAACATTTTTGTTGCCATGCAAACAATAAGCACTCTGGGGAAAAGTAACCATGGCAACATTTTCTTGTGTGCAATAAGCGTTCCCATTATAGAGATGAGGAGAATCACGAAAACATTAAAATGATCATGGTAACACTGCACAAACACATTTTTAGATGTGTTGATTTAATCACTTGATTGTGGCAAGGTGGATTGTGCTAGTGGCCTGAAATTTTCATGGTGGCAAGCCTTGGTCCCACAGATGTGCCTTTTGGTGGTTTAGTATGAAAACATTGAACAGGCCCATAGTTACAGCATTCTGAATTTCAGAAAATTTTCCATAGGATAACATTGCGGTGCCCGTGATGTCTTTCGGGGCCCGTATCTTGAAAATGGTTTGAGATGCGGTTTTCATCTCAGAAATGCTTAGTCCCTCCTATGGGGGACTAAGTGCAGAAAGTAGGTTGGAAAGCCATGAATACCATGAAATCTGATTTTTTTCTATCTTATCGATTACTGAGATATTTGGGAATTACTGTTCCAATTGCTAATTTTCATGTCCATAGGCCACTATTATGCCCTCAGAGTTAGCACTCACAGTGATTTTCAGTGCCTGTATCTCAGAAATGATGCAAGATACGATTTGGTCGACTACGGTTCCTGAGATATTTTCAAATTACTGTGACATGGGTTCCTTGCTTTATAGGGCAGCTGTATGGCTCCATACTTATGTGTAAGTTAGGCCGATGACTAACGGACACTCTGATGCCTATTGGTGTGTGGAGGGTGGAAGGGTGGGAGGTGGTAGGGGTGGGAGCCCTAATGTTCAATTTCCACACTTTTGTCAGTGTGGAAACAACCCTAACTGATGCATTAATGGAGTTTTTCAAAATATATATGTGTGTGTGTGTGTGTGTGTGTGTGTGTATGTGTGTAAGGTACTCAAGAGAGCAAGTGTGACATTCATGTCCTTAAAAAGTTTGTTTAATTACCATGACTCTGCCTTATTTTCAAAGTCACTGTTTTATGCTGCTTGGAAACATGGAAATTCCATTTGATCATCCTGGATTCCGGTTTTATCAGTGTTTCAGAATCCGATTTCTGAGATTTTACCGTAATCTGAAACAGAATATTTTTACATATTTTAATTAATAAATTAGTCTGTCACAGTGTTCTGTCATGTTTTTTATGCAGATTTAAGCCACATAAACAGAAAATTACAACATTTAATCTCATACTGCATGGTATTATATAGCTACCTAAGTTTTGCATCTACCAGCCACCAAGGCAAGTGACTGCAGAACTCCATTAGCCAAACCAGCATACTTATTAAAATGTTACCTGCTCAGGACAAGCCAGCAGGTAAAATTAAATGGCCTCATGGCAACAGTGACATTTTCTAGCAAGAAGAACCAATTTTGATGTCTGCTCAATACCAAATAGACACCAAAGTCTAGTCTTTGTTTTCTTGCTGACAATGTAATTCATGTTCTGTAATATATAATAAAACTTTCCAAGCTAAAATACAATTTGTGTTTTATTTTAATTAGATTTACAAAGATAAACACATGCAAACCTAAAAAACACAAATCAACTTAAGTATTGGCTACTGAACCTAAAAGTTAATGACCAATATGCTATGTAAACTAAAAGAACATACTGGGTGAATGACAACTAGAATCTAACCCATAGCTATATAAAATAATGCAAAGATACTACATGTTGCATGTCTACGCTTTATTACACAGTGAAACACCATTTTGTTCCCTACAATATTACAACAGAACTGCACGTTTACACTATTGCACAGTGGAGAACAATTTTTCCTACAATATTGCATCAGAACTGTGCATCTATACTATTACTGCACAGTGGAGCACCATTATTTTTCTATAATATTGCACCAGAACTGCAATCACACAAATGAGGCTGTGAGATTCTGGGTCTACTTATTAAATAGCAGCATTAAAATTTTTTAAATTGTCCACAGTCAGGCTTCTCCATTGGTCAGTCAGGATTTGTCCATGTACAGAAAATGACTGCTCCACATCTGCACTGAAAACAGAGACCCAGATGGCCTAAAGGACTGCCTTAGCCAAAGTTGGTACCTGTGAGGACATGGAGATCCCGTACTGGTGAAATCAAAATATCCTGTCTCTGGTAGTTTCTGCATCCTGCCATGTGTAGATCTCACAGTCCTTCAAAGGGCAATCTTACTGTGTACAGTGAAAATTGGGATACAGGGCAGGTACAATTGGAAGTCCTTATTGAGTTTGGGGAGGTTAAGCGGACTGAGAATTTGGCAGGCCTTGAGAAATTGTACAGATGGGTTTGATTGCAGGTGCTTTGACAGTTTCTCCAAACTGACCTTGAAAGCATTTTTGAATAGTTTGATGTTCTCACCCTTATTTTATTCTTCAGTTGAGATAGGTCTTCTCATCAAAGCCATCGGGCCAGATTTTCAAAGGGTCATTAGATCCATGTAAGCTATGTCAAACAACCAGCTTGAGTCAGATCTAGGTAGAGCAAATACTGTGCACCATATTTTGCAAGAAAAGCATTCTTTTGACAAAGTCCCCAAACTGCGCAAGAGGTCCACTGCAACAACAAAATGGCATAAGGGATGAGAATGATGCAAGCTGCACCAAAATAAATGGTGCAAGCTGAGTCAAAAATGATGCAAGTTGAGTCAAAAAATGACTCAAGGACAAAAATGATGCATACTGAGTACAAAATGGTGCAAACTGAGTAAAATGGTGCAAGCTGAGTAACAAAAATGGTGCAACTTAGGTAAAAAATGACTCAAGGAATGAAATGATGCAAACTCAGTACAAAATGGTGCACATTGAGTAAAAATAGTGCAAGCTGAGTAACAAAAATAGTGCAAGCTGAGCCAAAAAATGGAGCAAGTTGAGTAAAAATGATGCAAAGGATGAGAATTATGCAAGCTAAGTAAAACAAAACGGCAGAAGTTATGGCCAAAACAAAGCCCCAAAATGTTCTAAACTAGTCCTGCAGGAGAATATTGGCCCTTAATAGTAACATAGTCAGGTCTAACTACCTGCTTTGGGTCTCATTATATGCTCTAGTGTCCCTTAGACCAGCTCTGGCTGGTCTAACAATGTTCAGGCATCTTAGGCACAAGGACAGAACTTGCATTCTTTGAAAATCCAAATAAGGGGATGGTGCATCATTTCAGTGATGCAGGCATCCCTACTGACATAGCACAGGTATTTTTTGATGCAAACATGGGGCAAGCCACTTTGGCCTGTTTTTGATGCAAGCACCATTTAAAAATGAGAACTGGTTCAAGGTTTGACGGTCCTGCTTCTTGCGTCAGTTTTTTTTAATTTATTATTTTATTAATTTTACAGTCACAAACCACAAATGACATGACACTGTTACAAGAGAATCAGAAGCAACGACATACAGAAAGTGAAAGCACTTATCAGAGTAACATGTCCCCACATAATATGCCCACCTATCCCTGTCCTAATTCCTCTATTACATCCCTAATTTGTTAATCCACCCCCACCCCCGAACTGCAGCAATCAAGGAACATAAATGTTGCATTCTTTAAGATCAAAATACTATACAAAAACAAAGCAAACATTAGATTGAGGCAAAAAAAAGGGAAAGGCCAGACATGCAATATAATCCAGGCCTTGCTAACATAGTCAATTACTAACCCTCCCGTCTCTGACCTGGAGCATATAAATTGTATGCATACCTGCCCAGATCTTATGATATTTGGTAAGATGCCGCTAATGGAGTTTGTATTGTTCCACCCTCAAGTTGCTCAATAGTTCATGAAGCCATTCCCTATAATTGACCTTCTGAGCATCAATCCAGTGCCTTAATATAACCTTTATAAGGACAAAGCTATCATTGCCATGTGGTATATTCACACACAAACCCTTATCTTGGTGTAATCCCCAATAAGACAAATCTCCGGTGTACAACTCCTCGAGACCTAGGATCGGGTCAGCCTTATCCTGGATCTCCATCCAGAGATTTTGAATGGAAGGACAATCCCAGAACATATGCTTAGGTTACCCTCTCTGACCCTACATCTCAGACATAATGGGACGTAGCTTTACCAACTCTGTAAAGTTTGAGAGGGGTCCAGTACATGTCCTGTAAAATCTGGAATTGTGTGAGTCTAAGCCTGTCCTGAGGCATGTACCTTTAAGTTGCTTCCCAGATTTTGCTCCAAGTAATGTTGGGATCCTGGAATTGAGTTGCCCAATACTTAGGTCTACTATAATGCACAGGGAAGTTAGTTCCAAGAGGGAGCTGTATATCCAGAAACCGCATGAGGAAGGTAAATGATAGATTCCATTTAACTAAAAAGTCAGTGAATTTTTCCTCTTTAACTACCTGTTTCTTGAGACCACATAGAAGATATACTACCATATATAGCTGGAATATTTGCCCTGGTTTTAGGGAAAATTTGCTAACTAGGGCTGTCATGGGAGACATTCCCCTGCATTGTCAAAAAACTCTCTTATTTTAACATCTTGACACTGGGGAATCCAGTTTTGGGTATCTTTTCCTACTTATCTTAAAATTGTTATTATCTACCAGCTGTTGGTTCCAGTCTCTTATATAATCATATTTGAGAAAAGCACACAATTGTATATGGCATCTAATAGAGACCCTATAGGAGAGTGAATGAGATTAGAAGGAGACTGCCCAATTTGCAATAAAGTAATGTAGAAATAGGTAATTTCACTGCCTCTATCATCTTTTTCTCTAATGTTAACCACGATGGAACATAAGACATTAGGGATAGTGTTTCTTCACCAGTTAACCATTTCATATATTTGCTAATCTGACTTGCCCAATGGTAACCCCAATATGTGAAGTCTCAAACCCCTCTATTCTTTGGAGCTATTACCTTCTTGTAGGCCCTTCTAGGTGGTTTACCCACCCAAACGAAAGAGAAATGATAGACTGTATTTTCTAAACCATTTAATAGGTAACCAGATGTTAAGCATATGCAAATGGTAAAATAATCTTGTAATGTATTCATTTTACATAATAATGTGGCTAAAGTCAAACAAGCAGGGCTGACCACCTGTTCAGATCCTGCTGAATATTTTGAGAGGTATCCTCAAAATGTAACTTTTGCATCAAAGGAGCTGACTTTGCAGGAAAATACCTAAATACTTTAGACTTTTAGGAGACCATGTGAGTCCCAGTTGAGTCATATCAGCCTTTAGTACTCTGTAATTAAGGGGAAAAACCATACTCTTGTCCGTATTCATTTTATAATTTGAATACAGGCCAAGCCTCAGAGATAACCTGCAAAGGCCGCCCCAAAAACCACTGCTGGTTTAACAGAATGAAGCAGGACATCATCCGCATATAGAAAGTTTGAAGTTAAGCCCTTGAATGGATATGCCGGAAACCTGAGGAGTACCTCTAAGTTTATGGAGTAGCGTTCCAAATAGGTATTAAACAGAAGCGGAGATAGTGGGCAACCTTGCGCAGTCCCCGAATGAAGAGGAAATCTTTCTGAGAAGACCCCATTGTAATACAAACGTGCTGTTGATTCTTATAGAATTTTGAAACCCATCTGATAAATTCTTAGGAAACCCAAACTGCCCCATTGTACCAAATAAAAATTCCCAGTCAAGCCTGTCAAACTTCTCCACATCCAGGGACAGCAACCCCTGGTATATCAGAGTCCCTGGATGCGGAGAAAATATCGAGAGTTTCTGCAGATGATCTGAAATTTCTGCCTTCATAAATCCCACTTGATCTGGATGGATTATATAAGGCAAGACCTTAGCCAGTCTATTGGCCAACAATTTAGCTATATTTTTTACATCATAATGCAGTAATGAGATGGGTCTATAGCTGAAACTTCTTCCGGTTTCTCTCGGGTTTAAGCAACATGACAATTAAGGCCTCCAACATAGTGGAGTCCAACTCATCTCTCCAGGAACCAGTTAAATAATCTGCCTAACCATACCACTAACTGTTTTTGAAATATTTTATAAAATTGGGGTGAACCCATCAGGGTCCAGGAGCCTTGTCCAGGGAAGGAAATTAATTATGTTAGCTATTTCAGAGTCTGTGATCCGAGCAAGCAGTTCTGACTGCTGGGTTTCTGATAATGATGGCAAGAGAGAGGTTCTAAATATTGCTCAGTCTTTCATCTGCCCGGGGATTGGGCATTGAACTATATAAATTCTGGTAGTAGTTGGCAAACTCCTGAGCAATCTTTTAGGATTCACTTGTATATAGTTATCATGGATTAGATCTAATGACTTTTATTATTCTAGAGGCTCAAGTGACTTTAATCGGAGAGCCAGGAGTTTGCCCACCTTATCACCTTGTCCTAGATATGTAACCTTCATTCTCATTATACATAAGCAGGAGGCTGGTAAGGACAGAGGTCTGGGGTTATTTTCGTTTTAACTGAAATATTTGAATAGTTTTGTATGTGAAATTAGTTCTATGTGTTAAAAATTACTACTTGAGTTAGAACTGTTACTTGGGCGTGATATTGTAACTTTTGAGGCTTGGGAACACTTTTTGGTAGTGATAATTAGAGTGAAATTTAAATGTGATGTTTGCTTGGTGTTGGTAGAGTCCTCCACCCACCTGTTTTGTAGGCTTTCTTAAATACTGAAAAGCCACTGGGGTTTGGGATTGAAGAGCTGTTTCTGTTTTGGACTGAAATTTGAAGCAACAGGAACTGGTGGACCTGTGACATCATACGGTACCTGATGTCTGCATACACACACTGTTAGTGGGACTGGACACACACTGGAATGTGTTTGTGAGACTTGGGAACTTTATTGGTGGGGTTGAAATTAGGTTTGTAAATAACTGCAGTCAGTATAGAGAGAAACTGTTTTCCAGGGGAAGGGACTTAGAAAAGGTGTGCCATTATAAACAGAGAGAGACAAACAGGGTGGCCATATTCCACCATGGCAGGCATCTTCAGAAGGGTTGTAGGCTGCAAAGGCTGTGGGATGGCAATAATTCTCAATTGGGCCTGAGAGAGGGAGGCTGCCCACTCTGTAGACAGCTATCTTGTATCAGGAGTGAGGTATATTGGTTAAGGAGTAAGCAGGGGAGCTGGGGGTGTCCAAGGATAAGGGGTGTGGATATGGGCAGCAGAGAGGTGGGGCTGAGGGGAGGCTGGGGCAGTCTCGAAATTACAGGACGTTATGTTACAGCAAGCAGGAGGGGAATATTAGGGACAGAGGACCCTTAGATAGGGATGTTGATGCTAGGGAAGCGTGCACGGGTGAACATTCCGAATACTAAGAGAGTGGAGGAAGAGTCAGGAGTGGCTGTTGTGGGAAGCCTAGTACAGCAGACATTGAGAAGAGATGCTGTTGTGGGAAGCCTAAAACAGCAGACTGTGGAAAGGAGCTCCTAAGGAGAACAGAGCAAGAGGGAAGAAGAGGGCAGTTTAGAAGGTGCAGTCAGGAAACTCGGGTTACTTGATGGAGCTGACATAGAGTGTCACAATAAATTTGAGCTACTAAGCAACCTAGAGGGAGGAAGGGGTTGGTGGAAATGAGGAAAACTGATACAGAGGCCGGTGGAGAGAGTCGGATACCCATAGAGGCATCACAGACCCGGCAATGGAAAGGACAGAAATAGTCCCAGAGGGAGAGGAAACATAAATGTTAAGCAGATGGGGAGATGCAACATATTGCAGACATGAGGAGGAGATCATGACTGGAAGAAACTAGGAGACAAGGAGGTTGGAGAGGAGCCCCTTCAGCAGGGGGTCAGTACAGGATGGGCCCCTAGCTAGGGGACCCAGAGAGCTCTGGAGGCAGGAGTACTATTACAGGGGGGAGGATGGCAGTGGGGAAGGGAAACCATCAGGGCCAGGATAAATGGTTCAGATAAGAGAGGTTAAGGGACACCTATTCAGAGGGTCTGAGTTAAGTGGGCAAAATAACGAGGGAGGCAGAAAGGGAGGATGACAGGGTGTCTCTATTAAGGCAGGAAGACTCCCATGGAATTGAGAATCACGAATAAAGGGGATGGGGGGCTGAGAGAGCATAGTGGAGTAACCATAAGGATGATGGTGGTGTTAAGGTTCTGTTATTGGGAGACTCAATGATTAGGGGTATCCAGTGGGAGGGACAGGGGTGGATGCCATAGCCAGGTGAAGGTAGTGAGTATCTCTGGGCTGACAGTGCATAGAGCAAAGTTCATGGTGTATGAACTGGTTAGGGATTGTGGAGAAACCGGATTTCCTGGTGCATTTGGGAACTAATGATCTAGAGGAAATAGCGTTTGGATCACAAGCAAGGTTCCAAGAACTTGCCAGAGTCTGTCGGGATAATGGATGCAACATTTCCTTTGGAGATATGCCAGTACCAAAGCCTCAGTGGAGAAAAAAATAGAAGATCATAGAGGTTAATGACTGCGCGGAAGTGGGGTGAAGAGAGGGGGGGTGTTAAGGAACTGGAGAGGAGTTTGGGAGGATAGGGACCGTATCAAGGACAGGCTCTTCTTGCCCCATTAGGGAAGGAAGTCCCTAAACAGGGGATGGCTGACTACATTCAAGAAAGGTGGGGTTTAAACTTGTGAGGGGAAAGGGATAAGGGAGGGGTGACCAGAAGCCCTCTCTCCAGATGAGGGCAGCCTTCAAACACAAGGGGAGGGGAAACAGACTGGGGTGGAGGTTTCAGGAGGAGCAGAGGAAGGATGGAAGTATAAGGAACCTGGGTGGGGTTCACAAAGGATCAGGGATAGAGGGGTGGGGTTGGTGTTAGTAAATGCCAGGAGCTTGGGAAACAAGTTGCCAGAGTTCCAGGCCATGTTCGGGGGGTGGATGTGGCGGCAGTCACAGAGACGTGGGCCAACAAAACCATGACTGGGACCTAAACGTGTGGGGGTACACTATGCTTAGGAAGGATAGAAGGAGGACAGAGGGGTGGAGTGGCTATGTTCATTAGAGATGACATAGAAATTGCTAGGTGAGAAGAGGCAGAGGAAATGTGCAGGCCTTATGGGCCACCCACATCCCCAGCAGGAGATAAGGTCAAGCTGAGTGTAGTATATAGGCCCCGGGATGAGTGATGTTCTAGAGGATGGTTTGCTGGACAACATCATTGCCCAGTGTGGACCAAAAGGGAAGGAGTGGTGTTGATGGGGACCTTAATATGCCAGGTACAAACTGAGGAACCATGTCCTCTAAGGTGGCCAAGGAGCAGAGGCTGCTGGGACGGCTTCCAGGATGTGTTCTTAACACAGCATGTGATGGAGCCCACAAGGAGGGCATGTCCTGTCGTGGTTCTGGCAGATGGGGATCTGGTAAGGACCTGATTGTGGGGACCCCCTGACTGGGAGTGACCACAATACTGTCAGTTTCAAATAAGCATGGGGAGGGTGAGATCGAGGACACTGGCAGTGGACTTCAGGTGGGCAGACTTTGTGGGCATGAAATATTCTCAAGGATCACTTGAAGGATTACATCAATGACAAGTGTGGAAAGGAGATGGAGGTCATAAAGCGTGGACTTCTTGAGGCAGTCAGGATCTGCGCTAAGTTGAAATGTAAGGGAGCAAGGTAACATAAACCATGCGGGTGGTCCAGTGAGGTACAGGTAGCGGTCAGAGAAAAGAAGGCGGCCTACAAAAATATAAAACAACAAGAGGGGATAGGGATAAGAAAATGTACCATCTTGCATCTAGAAAAGTCACCGGATGATGAGGGGCAAAGTTCAGTAAAAACAGCGGCTGGCACAGGGGATACATGGAAGGAAAAGGGGTTCTTCGGCACATTGGGAGCAGAGAAAAACTAAGGGCCATCTCAGCAGATTGAGATCAGAAGGAGGGTGGGTGGAAGAGGCGAAGGACCAGGCAGAGGTATTTATAGAGTACTTTGACTCTGTGTTCACTAGGGAGGGATGGGATATCTACAAAGCAAGGCACAATGGGGATAGAGCGGCAGTGAGTGGGATCAGGGAGCAACAGAAATGAAGCAAGAGGAGGGAGAAGGTACCTCAGGGGTGTCACATCTGGATAAGGATAAAAAGGCCAGTAAGGTGGATGGGACGGATGATGCTATCTCCGCCAAAGGGTGTGGATTGTAGCCTCAAGGCCCTAAAGAAAACAAATCTCTGGCCGGATGGCATTCATCCGAGTAACTATGGGAATTGGCGGACATACTGGCTGCACACCTGGCGGAGCTCTTCAACAGGTCACTTGAGACAGGGAGGGTACCTAGGGATTGGCGAGAGGCACATGTGGTGGCAATCCACAAAGAGGGTCGAGGAAGTACCAGGTAACTATAGACCCATCAGTTTGACCTCGGTGGTGGAAAATTAATGGAGAGTATACTAAGGAATGATCGGAGTGTACTTGCAGGAGGTGGGAGGTCTGGATAGTCGGCAACATGGGTTTGTGCCAGGTAGATCATGTCAAACCAATCTTGTGGAGTTCTGAATGGGTAACATCAGAACTGGACAGAGGAAAGCCTGTGGATGTATTATTCTTGGACTTCAGCAAGGCTTTTGACTCTGTCCCCACAATGGTCTGGTGAAGAAACTGATGGGGTTAGGAGTAGGCCCTTTGATGGTCAGATGGATTGAAACGCTGGCTGGAAGCACCCAGAGAGTAGTGGTTTGTGAGGGAGCTCTCGAACCCTAGAGAGGTTGATAGTGGGGTACCGCAGGGCTCAGTCTGGGTCCCGATCTTGTTTAATGCATACATATCGGACATCAGGGAGGGTATAGGGTGTGAAATGAGTCTCTTCGCTGATGACTCCAAGATGGGAGCAGTAGTTGAGGAGAAGAGGGAGGTTGGCCTGCAAGGGGACCTGGACACCCTGGAAAGCTGGGCTCACACATGGAAATTAAATTTCAATATCACCAAGTGCCAAAGTGCATCTTGGGTGAAACCCAAACACAGGTACACCCTGGGAGGAGCACTGGAGGCCTCAATAGGGAAAAGACCTAGGGGTCATGGTGGATGCATGTATGAATAACTCTGAGCAGTGCAGGAGGCGCTAACAAGACAAACAGGATGTTGGGATGCATCGTGAAGGGGATCACCTCTAGGAGCAAGGAAGTGATTCTGCCGCTGTACAATGGACTGGTTAGACCACCTTGAGTACTGTGTACAGTACTGGACACCACACTTGGAAGAGGGACATACAGCCCCTGGAGAGGGTACAGAGGAGGGCAACTAAGATGACACGAGGGCTAGGGACTTGACGATGAGGACAGACTTGAGGAGGCTCTGCCTGTTTTCATTGGAGGAGAGGAGGAGAGGAGACAGGGGGACATGACTGAGGGTCTTCAAGTACCTCAAGGGAATAAATAGGGTAAATATGGAGGGATCTTTAGACTAAAGCAGGAGAGGTATCACCAGAGGGCATGGTTTGAAGTTGGAAGGTGGAAGGGTGAGGGGAAGGAGGAGGTTTTTCACTGAGAGGTGGTGGACCCTTGGAATGCACTGCCTGGTGAGCTGGTTCAGAGATCCACAGTGGAGGGCTTCAAGAGGGTGGGACAGACACAGAAAGTGGATGTATCAGATGATAGCCTGTCCTAGGGGTGAGGATGGTTGATAGGGGTTTCTGGAACACAAGGGAGAGGAGGGGAGGCCTCAGCACCCAACTAGAATCTGAGGGTTGAGCAGACTCGATAAACCGTAAGCCTAATCTGCTGGCACATAGTATGTTAGGTATGTTAGTGTTATAGCATTCAGCTCTCTCATGGAGGATAGAGTTGTACTGGTCTCTTAAACCCATTAACTTGGTTCCTAGCTGCTCTCAGGAGTAGCTGGTGATAAGTTTTTCTATCAAGCGTATGTCCCTAAGCAAGGGTATAACCATTATGCTCTCTCACTTTCTTTTTATAAGATGCTCTTCTGATCAAGGTTCCCCTCAGCACACATTTCAACGACACCACCCAGGTCTAACCTACCAGTAGAATCTAGATTAGTAGCCATGTATTGTTTTATAGCCTCTGAAATATCTTCTATTATCGCTTTTTCCTTAATAACTGATTGCTCAGTTTCCACTGTGACTCCTTGGTACAGCTGGGAAAGATTTAAGTAACAGCATACTACTGCATGATCCGAAAGGAGTATCAGGAGCTATAGCACTGTCTAAAACTCGGTCAAAAAGCGTGACTGATTAAAAAAAAATCAATTCTTGTAGATGTCCTATGGACACTTGAGTGAAATGTGTTATTCCTCAATAAGGGAAATAGGTTCTCCAGGGATCCAACAGACTGAGTTGGTCAACCAAGTCTGTAAGTGCCCCTTTAGTGGGCGAAGAGGCAGATCTGCCCACCCCTGATCTATCAAGGTCAGGAGTAAAGGCTACATTCCAGTCTCCCCAGTATCAGAGGAAGGAGGCATGAGGGAGCAAGATTACTACTAGGTTGGAAAGCCAGAGAGTCTGAGTTAGGTCCATAAATACAGCATATTACCAGCTCAGTACAATCCAGCAAACCCTTCAGAATTAAATATCTTCCGTTTGAGTCACGGATACATGTTTCACAAACAAACTGTACATTTCTTGCCAATAATATAGCCACGCCCTGCTCTGGGTGCTGTCTCCACATTAAATATTTGGCCTACAAATTGCCTTCTAAACAAGGACCCTTCTGATACCAATAAGTGAGTTTCTTGTAGAAAATGACGGTTCCCTTAAGCTGTTGTACATGTTTCAAGATCTGATATCTTTCAATTTTTTCCTGGCTCCCCTAACATTCCAGGTATGCATTTTTATGTTGTTTACCATAATAAGATCCCAGGTCCCATCAATAATAGATTCTAAAGAACATTTGGCCTAATATAGTAATTGCAGCCAGCTGCATTCTCCCCCTTCTCCTAATATCTTGTATCCTGAAAAAGAAAAAACGACAACTCCCATAAACCCATACACTTGCCAGAATAAGATGTATGTAGTTTGCAGAGTGAAAACAAATTTCCCCTTCCCATCAACCTATTCTTTCTATGGTATGTGATCACCAGGTAGAAAGTTCAACACCCCCGCTCATCTGCACCAAAATCCCTATTTACAGACACAAGAATTCCTACCCCTTTCAGATGTGAAAACCTTAGTAATGTAATAATCATTATAATACAATCTAAAGAAAATTAACGGTCCTACAAGCACATTAAATAAATATTTTCCTGTGACCTGCCCGTCTAACAGATACTTGGCTCTTCTAAAATGAAATGTTAATCTACAGCACTTTGTATAACAGCATATAGACTTCAACTTTTAACATCTAATATAAACTGTGTACACTGCAATGAATATAGAGCCAGTACAATCAACATCTTGATAAACATGGAAACAAATTGACACTCATCATTTTACACTTATAAATTTCTATTGCCACCCTTTCCCAGGGCTATAACCAGAATGTCTCGCATACTGGAGGTTCCTGCACGGACGTACGTGGTGCTGAAAATAAAGGTGCCTTGCATTTTGCAGATCATCTATTCAGGGATAGCCAATCCTGCCCAACCCCTTAAAACAAGGATACTCAAACATAAAGTAAACCCTGGATAATTATCCAAATTACTGGACTTCAATCCCAAAGCTCTGGTAGACTGGAATTGTTCTTACACATGTCCATTTCAGAAAGAAAAGGCACACCGTTGCACTTTAAAGCTCACCGCTTCAGGAACAAAATCACCTTCATCCATCTCTTGATTTTAAAACGCCAGACTAAAATAACTGAGGTAATAAAAGTTACCATGTCCCCAAGCCAGTTCAATGGCTTTGAACAACGCCACGGTGTGTGAACCTTGAGCATTATTCCTTTGTGTTCTCAGTGATCCTTAAACAAATTTGGCATAGCAGTTTTAAAGCGGCCTCCGAGATGTGGAATCCTCAAGCTGTCCCATGTCCCTTTGATTTGCACCTGCAATCTTGCCAGATACAACATCTTAAATTTTATTCCTGCTGGGATTAGCTTGCTCACTAGTGGGTGGAATTGAGCTCTTTGTTGACGAACAGACATGGGTAAATCCTGTGTAACCCTGAGCTGAGCCTCTCCCATTTAATCTCGTCCAGGCTACGGATCTTGGACAGAAAATGCTGCGCTCTAAATAGTTAAGAAAGCACATTATCAGTGGTTGTGGGGAGCACCCGTGGCAGGCATGGGGCATAAAGACCTATGGGCCTCTCAATTGAATAATTAGCACCATATAGGGAAAGACCTATCAACTTGGACACCAAGTTTTGCACAAAAAGAACAGTTTCTGAGACCTCTTCCTTTCTGGCAGGCCTATGATTACCACATTATTAGCCTGCGCTCCCCAAATCCTCAATTTTAGCTTCTAATCGAGCCATCTTTTGTTTATTTAGCACCAACTCTGGCTCAATTCTACCCAAATGCTTTTCTACTGAAATAATTCGAGTTTCATTGTCTCCTACTCCATAGTGATTGTATCAAGAGCCGTGGCCATAGATTTAAATTCGAAGTTAGCAATGCAAGCTCTTCCGGAAAGGGTTGAGTTCTTGCAGGAATCGGTCCACCGTAAGGATGTTGGATTCTTGGGTTTGAGCTGTCACGTTCAGCCAAGGCAGGTTGTGGCCTGTTTTTCTTGCTGATTTTTTCCGGTATGGGGAGGCGTGTGTCTCGGCAAGGCTTGCCTCATCTCTGCTTCCATAATATAGCGGAATACTGCAGACTGAACTAGTAAAGTGATTCTTGTCTCTGATAAATTGTTTTGATGCTGATTACACCTTGAAATAATGAAATTAGTATGAATATAGTCACCGAACAAGACAAGCAGGAGACAACTAGAGTGCGTCTCTCAAGCTCCTGCATCATGTGATCCCAGCGTCAGTTGTTTATGATGCAAACACCCTCGTCATTCTCTGGCCTTTGAAAATCTGGCTCATCGTGTTAAGTTGTCCCATTCTCAAACCGGTTCTTAACTGACATTAGTGTTCATTAGTTGATGCCGCAAGAGGTTTCTCCTTTGACTACAAAAGTTCTAGTACAGCAATAATGTCAGCTGAATTCTGTAATGAATGCCAGTTGTACTTGTAGCTCATCATACCATTCATCCAATAATGCCCTTAGATTGTTTATTGAAGTGGCATCATTAGCATCCTCCTGAAAAGTCCCTCTGGTATTGCAGGTGTCTTGAATGTTATGCCACAGCTGCAAACCATGTGTTCAATCTTGATAGACTAGGAACAGGTGGCAAACCAATCAAGTCCTCGGAACTTCCATATCCTCAAAAAATGTAATGAATTCTCTGTTGCATTTGGTGATTGCTGAAAGGCATATTTTAGCAATGAAACCAGTTCATTTACTTTTTGAAATGGTGCAGCCATGTATCCCATCAAAATACAAGACATGTGCCCAGCAACAAACAGGCACAACATGGTCCCAATAATCCCACAAAGAGCATCATTAAAACATTTAATCATGCAGTGAGCACTGTCACTGACAAATGAAACTACATTCATAAATTCAATATTATAACTCTGAGAGTCTTCAGGACAGCTTCAGCCACCATGAAATGGTTAACAGCTTCTAGTTCTGTGCTGTTGCCAAGAAATGTCTTTCCCCTTCCAACACAAAGATGATATTGAAAATGCACGTGACCGTGCATCTGTGCTCTCATCACATGTAACAGACAACAATTTTCCATCAGAGCTGCATTAAGTCTGCATCTTGTTGCTCTCTTAACTTGGGTAGATAGAGCTGCCTCAGGGTGTCTGCTTTTGGCAGTTCTCCAATCCTTCACATACTTGCACATCCATTCCCTCAGCTGTGGATGATCCAGCTTCTCCAATGGGATATATTCCGCTCTCATGCCTTCACTGTGTCCAAGACCAGCTCATTTCTTGCAAGGGATGATTCTGTTGCAGCTTTGAAACTGCTGGTTAGGGTCACCTGCCTTGCTTGTCTTCCTTCACTAATAGCTCGTTCTTTATTCCTAGCATGTTTCTTGCTGATCAAATGATCTTTTTCTGTATCCTTTCTAGTATGATCCAGGACATGATTGCAGCATGGACAGAAAGATTTCCTCTATCCCAGTAGAGGCATTCAGATTTGAACTGAAGGGCTGCTCCTTAGCTGAGGTGTATCGGGGCTTTCTTATTCAGTGGTACAGCAGACATCATGCAGGCAGAAAGTCTGAATACTGAAATCATAACCACAAATGTAAACAAAATTAGTAGTGTGTTCCACCAATCCGCCTGATTAGATAATTCAAGTAATAAAATGGGAGACTCAGATCCCCAGATATGACAGTCCATGACTTTTATCCTCTGGCTGTGATGGCAGCAACCACCGCCCATGGTCCCCGTCCACCAAGTAAGGCAGCAGCAGCCTACACTCCCATCCTCCAGGTATGATGGCAGCAGTCTCAGAGCCCATCCTCCAGGTACAATGGCAGCATCAGTAGCCTACAACTCCCATCCCCTAGGTACGACAGCAGCAGCAGCCTTCAACTCCCATCCTCCAGGTATGACAGCAGGAGAAGCCTACAACTCCCATCCTCCTGGTATGATAGCAGCAGCCAACAACCTCCATTCACTAGGTGAGATGGCAGCAGCAGCCTACAACTCCCATCCTCTGGGTACGACAACAGCAGTATTCTTCAACTCCCATCATCCAGTTATGATGGCAGCAGTAACTAAGACCACCATTCACTAGGTGAGATGGCAGCAGCTGCCTATGACTCCCATCCTTCAGGTATGAAGGCAGCAGCACTCTACAACTCCCATCCTTTGTGTGACAGCAGCATTCTATGACACCCATCATCCAGTACGGTGGCAGCAGCAGCCTACAACCACCATTCACTAAGTGAGATGGCAGCAGCAGTCTGCAACTCCCATCCTCCAGGTACAATGGCAGCAGCAGTCTACAATTCCCATCCTCCAGGTACAGCGGCAGCAGCTACGACCACCACTCACTAGGGCGAGATGGCAGCAGCAGCGTACAACTCCCAGCATCCAGGTATGACAGCAGCAGCAGCAGCACAACTTCCATCCTCTGGGTATAACAACAGCAGTGTTTTTCAACTCCCATTATCCAGTTATGATGGCAATAGCAGCCTATGACCACCATTCACTAGGTGAGATGGCAGCTGCAGCCTATGACTCCCATCCTCCAGGTATGAAGGCACAGCACCCTATGACTCCCATCCTTTGTACGACAGCAGCAGCATTTACAATTCCCATCATCCAGGTACAGAGGCAGCAGCAGCCTACAACCACCATTCACTAGGTGAGATGGCAGCAACAGCCTATGACTCTCAGTCTCCAGGTACAATGGCAGCAGCAGTCTACAACTCCCTTCCTCCAGGTACAATGGCAGCCATAGCCTACAACTCCCATCCTCCAGGTATGAAGGCAGCAGGGCAGCCTACAGCCACCATTCTCCAGGTTGAATGGCAGCAGCAGTAAACCCTGCTACTTGCCCACAACTACATGGCAAGTAACCCTCTCCTGACTTGTCAACACACAAGCGACATCCAGACTTACCTGGTGCCTCAGAGCTATTTGCACAGCCATACAGAATATACCCACATGACTTGACCAAACCCACACTGCAACAGGTGTATAACAATCAGATGCAACACATACCCTCAGTTTTGCTCCTTCACTCCGTGTTCATGGCCACCAAAACATTTCTCTGGGGCCTGCAGAAAGCACTGCTGAAACAGAGCCAGCTTCACAAGCCATATACTGCATGTTTCAAAGCAAAGTCTGAGGGTTTCTGTACCTTGTGGTTTGCTCCAAAGTAAGCTTCAATACAGACACCGGCCTGGTCAGGGAAATAGCCTGTGAGGCCCCCTTGCAAAGTCTGAAGAGCTGTGTTGCTTTTCATATTCCACAGAGTAAAACACACAGTCCCAGAGTAAGTTTACAGAGGCCCTTACACTGCAACTCCCTGTCCAAGTTAGAGGTCTTCATTTGTTGCATGCACCAGAGCAAGTTTAGCAGGGGTGCAAGGCAAGACACAGCAACTTGTCAGTTGCCACCACTATCCACCACATCCCCTTTGTGGTGGCAACAGAAAAATCATAAAGATCCTCACCACTCCCAGGGCAGCAACACTAAAGCAAAGCAACCGCCTACCACAGTGATACCAACTCCTTCCCCATACCCTGAAATGTGCTGTGGTGCATGCTACAAGGGACAGACACCTTTGGACTTCCTCAAGGACTCCAGTGTGTAATGCAGTCCCCTGCAAAATAAGACATGCACAATGCAGTGCAGTCTCAGAGAAATTTGCAAGGTGGGCCTTACAAACCGTGTGTCCCTCAGCATGTCCGAGGGGTCTCTGTTGCTCGTTGCATGCTCCAGATCTAGTTTGGATGGAGAGCTGGCAACAGTGTGGCCCTGACCAAATTTGAAAGTTTCTTTCCTAGTTGCCTCCACGAAGTGTGTTTGCAGGGAAAATCACTGCTACATTAACAATGTGCAGAGTCAACTGCAGCACCCAACAACGTGCTCTAATGCATGCTACAAGGGATGCACCCACTTGGACTTGCTTGAGGACAGTATGCAAGACCCCCATGAAAACTTGCTCTGAGGTGCATTTAATTCAAAACAACTTGATGCATACCCCAGTATAAGTAGTGTGATAGGGCAAGGCAGCATCACATCGGAATTTGGGCATTTTCCAGCTTTTCCCAAGCTGCAGACCATAAGATTTAAGCAGCATACAAATAAAATGCAGAAAATCATGTAAAAGTGCAGAACTTTCAACAAGCTGCACTTTTACACGATTTTCTGCAGCCTAGAACAGAGGTTCATACTAGGATTACCTGGACCTCTCAGAAAGGGACACTGTAGGCAGAGTGCGGCAAGGCATTGTTGCAGTTGGATATGGGGATATTCCCAGATTCCCAACAAAATAACTTGCTCCCGCATACAGCGAAATGAGAAAAAAATCACTGCACCTAGGGTGGTGTCAGAAGCATAGTAGGCAGCTGTTGAAGGTAGGGTTACAGTAGTGATACAGGGTCTTCCCAGATGTTCCCCAAGAGAAACAAAAACAGTTATGTAAGAACTTACTGTAATGGTAGATCTTCGAGAGAATCTCTTGCAGTAGGTCACACCTTAGGAATGAAAACCATCAAGTCTCGAGGACCACATGGAAAATTTTTATAGCAGTCTGTCTGGGGTCACCCACGGCTATATAGGGAGGATGACATCGGCATAGAAAGCCCCAGACAGAGTACGGTGGGAATGGGAGTGGGGTAAGGTTTCTGTGTTGTCCAGGAGCCTGAGGTTGTTGTTCCTATGGTATGATCTGCTGAAAGATACTCTCTTGAAGATCTACTGTTGCAGTTAGCTCTTACACAACTGTTCTTTTGTTTCTCTTGGGGAATAGCTGGGAAGCCCCCACGATCCCCACTGTAATCATGCCTTCTATACCTGCCTACTACACTTCTGAGACCACCTAGGTGCAGTGATGTTTTCACAACTTAAGTGTATGCAGGCGATGTTTTTCTGCTGGTGAAAGCTGGGAATACCCCCCAGAGCCCCTGCAACCCTGCCTTTCCATACCTGCCTACTATGTCCCTTTGAGAGATATTCTGCAAGAGATATCCTCAAAGAAGATCTGACGTTGCCTTAAAACAGCATCCAAGTCAAGTAAGCATACAGTAAAATGTGGAAAATCATGCAAAGTGCAAAACTTTGCCAACTCTATGTCAACTCCCAACCATGTCCATGTTATTGTCTAATGCCCCCATTGCTCTGTGGCACACAGCAAGCTCAGGATCCTCCCCAACACACACACACCATACATGCTGTGGGGCACACAGAAGACAAAAAGTTGCTTACAGATCCACCCCCAAGTCCAACATACTCTGTTGATGGCTTCTTGAAATACCAGAAAAATAAGGCACCCTGCTACACACACACACACACACACACACACACACACACACCTCACTGGGTGATCACTTCCCCTTCACCTTTTAACCCTGCTGCCTCTCACCAAGGTGTTGCGCTTACCAGAGTTGTGCACCCTTTTGTCCAGGACAAAGTAATAACTTGTGCAGATATGACACAGCACATAAGCACAGGGAGACATTAAATATGGGAGGGTGAAGGAAAAGTACAGGTGGCATTAAATATGGCAGTGAGGCTGAGCACGAGATATGTTTAGATATGGGGAAAAGGTTAAGCACAGAGAGCCATTAAACAGTAGGGAGAAGGAGCAGAAGCATAAGGAAACATTACACAGGGTGGTGTTAAATGTGTGGGAGGGGGAATAAACACAGAGAGGCAAAATATGGGGTGAGAAGGAGGTTAAAGGGCATGTCAACAGGGGTTTTATTTACCTCCCTTCCGTTTTCAGACATGCTCGATTGGTGCTGTTTGGCATTGATTGTCACTCCTGTAAGTCTGGAAATAATCCATTTAGAATTTCATTTTACAGCTCTCATAGTTTTTACTAACTTGATGTGCATGTCTTCAGTCTGCTCTCCCCACCCATGTTTCTCTCACTCCCGATGTCTGATGTGATGACGTCAGTGTAGCCAGTCCTCCAAACCCTCTCTGAAGCCTTGCTGTATGTGTGCCATATGTCACCCACCATGTTTAAGTATTTTTCTGTATACTTTTGATTATTTGACTTTGTGCAGTCTCTCGATCCAATTCCCATTCATGATGTCTAGCCAGAGTGAACTGTTTTCATTTGTTTTACTTTGATTGTGGCTCCCCTCCCCATTGTATCCCTGCATCACAGTGTATATGTGTAGTTGTGAATGCCATTCATGGTGTGCTGTGTGAGGTGAAGTTTGATAATTTTGTTTTGCTGAATAAAAGTCCATCTATACAAAAATTGTTTTATGTGTTTAACTCTTTCCTAATATAGTGTCTCTGAAATAAAATTATGTGAATCTGTCACGTGTCAAGTGTTGCTCTATACATTTTACTGTTATTCAAGCCTCCCATTGGTTGTCAGTCCTGGATTCTTTATTGGCTAAATATGTTTTGGAGGAAAATACAGACATAATAATAAATTACAGTAGTGACAGTTCCATTTCATATCAAGGCTGTCATAGCTACTGTCTCTGAAGTGATTTACTGCTCTTGATATAATAGTTGTATTCTATTATTTCATTCAGTTGTGGCTTTCTGTAACAGTCATGCCCTACTGTGTTGTTTTTGGTGCAAAACAAATGTCAACATGGTTGTGGGTTTCATTTTTCAAATTTCCACATAACAAGGTGGCACACAAGCCATGGGTTCATTTCTGTTGGCAGAGAAATTTTACGCCATCAAAGTATAGTTGTATGTGCTCTACTCATTTTGAGAGGTTAGCATAGAGTGTGATCCACAGAGGCTGGAAGCATTTGGATGGATTAGGGTGAAGCCAAAGCTGAAGACTGATGCTGTGCCCAGCACTTTTCACCTTCATCTCTGACAGAACAACCTAATCTCCTAAGAAACGATTTGCATATCAGAAGTGTCACCAACTTGAGGTGATATAACATTACACTATTTATTTCTGTGTTCCCACAGTGTATTTTTCAGTATTTTGAAATGTCTTTTCCCTGTATCTGTCATTTTGTTGTTCAGCATGTGTGTGTCTGTGTGTTTGTTTTTGTGGTTGTAGGTTTGTGATTATTATTGATGGTCTTGGATTATTCTGCTTTGACTGTGTGTGTGTGTGTGTGTGTGTGTGTGTGTGTGTGTGTGTGTGTGTGTGTGTGTGTGTGTGTGTGTTTGTTGAGGGGGTGGGTGTGTATGTGTGTTTGTTTTTGTGGTTGTAGGTTTGTGATTGATGTTGATGGTCTTGGAATTATTCTGCTTCAACTGTGTGTGTGTTGTGTGTGTGTGTGTGTGGGGGGTGGGTGTGTATGTGTGTGTTTTGGGTTTTGTGCTGGACTGACTTGAGGCGGTGTTAGGGTTTGTTCTGGGGTGCACCGCTTCATACAGTTGCTATGGGTAAGCTAACTGAGCAGTTTTGGATGTTGCGGTGGCGGCACGCTCATAAGCAATGTCATGGATAAATGCCTACAGGGACAGGGTACAGAGTGTTGGGGGCAGCAATGTGAATGGGGCAGTGTGATGTGTGTGTTTTGGTTTGGTGTGGGGTACTGCAGCACAGAGAACTGGGCAATGGGCACTCGTGTGTGGTGTTGTGGGGTAGTGCTGCACAGAGTATGGGGCAGGGGCACCATTCTGTTGTCGTTGTGGTGATACTATTGCACATAGAACTGGGCATGCACCAGTGTGTTATGATGTGGGTGGAGTGCTGCACAGGTATGTGGCAGTGCTGCCGGTGGGGCCTGGAGTGCTGCACAGAGTTTGGGTCAGGGGCATGGGTGTTGTTATGGTAGGTGTGGATTGCTGAGCGATTAACAGGGCAGGGGCACTGGTTTGTGCAGGCTCTACTACTTCACAGAGAGCGGGCATGGGCACTAAGGCTGTGCAAATGCCTTTTCTTGAATATTCAGTCGAATATTCAGTATTCAGAGTCCTAGGTATTCGGTATTTGTTATTTGGTATTCAGCCAGAAAGGTGTTTTTTAAGGATCGCTAAAAGCACTTCAACAACACCATTAATCACCCATTGAACCTGGTGTACCATATACACCTCAATGATACTTCAACCACCAACATAGAGTGCTCACTAATGCAACACAAGCTACATATAGTACTCTCAATTCCATCACACCACACAGATAGCACTCTGAAAAGATATCAAGCATTGCATTGGGTCAGCACTGGAAGTTGTTCATGGTCACAGTCATAGTGTAGAAGGTGCTTTGGCCATGGGCATAGGAAAAATGGTAACAATGGCCACAAGTGCTGACAGCTGAAATGGTGGCTGCTGCAAGAATGGCACCGGTGATGGTGGGAAGCACACTGGCTGTGATGTAGCAACCATAGTGGTCGCTGTGAAATATTGGTGGTGGTGTCTGCTACTTCCTGCATGAAGCATGTATGCTCCAATGCCCCCTACTACTGCAAAAAGAATGTGACAGTGAACGTACAGATGAAACTGGTGGTGACACTAGTAGTAGTAGTAGTAGTAGTATTGGTGGTATTAGTAGTAGTAGTATTATTTCCAATGCTACAAGAACTAAAAGGCTTGCTTGGGGAGAAAACTATATGAGCCCACCTAATACAGAGAGATACCCATATGTCATTGTCTATGTAGTCTATCTCACTACCTTCTCTGGAATTGTATTATGTATCAATAATATACAGTGGAGCATGACAATATGCAATTCAGTACTTTGCAGTAAATGACATGCCACAAAATATTGGATGAAAAGAGGGCTTAATTGCCATTGAATTACACTGCTCCTTGCAGCATACTGCAGCATTTTGCAGTAATTTTGCAAGATACTGCATTTCATACTGTCTGATGCTACTGTATGAACAATGTTTATAATCTTGATGTAGTGTTTCATCCTTGGGCATGTTCATTTTGGATTGTTTTGCTACTAGGGCTTCTCAGTCTACTTTATTATAACTTCACTTATTTATGGTGTGTGTTTCATTGAGGTTGTATACTCATAGTGTGTTTGCATGTTACTGACATGCCCCCGACAAAAACAGTTTCTGGTCAAAACACCAGGGCTTTATTGGCATCCTCAAGTCTTAACACAAACAAATGTGATGGCAACTTTACACCACTGCTCTTAACTGTATTTTGTTACTGCATTACTGCCCCCCTCAGAGTGCTTCCTTTGTTCTGCATAGATTGTTTGGGTGTTTGGCAGCCCAGGGATGACACCAGCAGTAATTGCCTGGATGTGCTGTACGCTTGTGGGTATATCATCCTGTCCCTCACCACTTGGGGCCAGTGGTGCAGATGCTTAGCTGGGGTTGGACCAAGCATGTTTGCAAGGTTGCTAAAGAGAGCAAACCCCTTCACTCTGCACCACAGAGCCGGCCCAAACAATTATTTCTATTTTGGCAAGTTTAAGGTCTCAGAAGTACTGCAGAGCTAGCTCACAGAAACCACTGTCTTCTGTCGTCTTTCAGCTCAGAGTGAGGAATTCACATGGTATGCTTGCCTTTGAGCTCCAGAAACAGCTTTCAATTGGCCAACAAAGCTCTGTGAGAACAAAGCTCTGTGAGATTTGGAAATCTCACCGAATAGTAGTCCCTGAATAGTAGCCGAATGTGAACTATTCTGGAAACACATCCAAATATTTGAGAAGCCTACTATTCGTAGTATTAGGAAAATACTATTCAACCATGCACAGCCTAATAGGCACCAGTGTGGGGTGAGTGGGGTGCTGCACAGAGTAGGGGCGGTGCCACTGTGATGTGGTGGTAGAGGTGGTCTACTGCATACAGAATGGTGCACGGGCAGTGGTGTGTCTTGTTGTGTGGTGGCGCTGCACTGTTAACAGGGCATGGGAACCAGTGTGTTGGGGTGGAGTACTGCACAGAGTATGGGGATGTGCCAGCAGTGCATTGAGCTGGGGGTGGAGTGCTGTACAGAGTACGGGCATGGGCACTGGTGTGTTGGGGTTGGTGTGGACTGATGCAGTGAGAACAGGACATGGGCACCAGTGTGTTGGGAAGTGTGTGGGCTGCTGAGATCAGGGCATGGGCATCAGTGTGTTGGGTTAGGGGTGGTACTGCTGCACATAGAATGTGTCAGAGGCACCAGTGTGTGGGGAGCTGTGATGGTGGGACTGCTGCACAGTGTACTGGGCAGGGCACAGGTGTGTTGTGGTTGGTGTGGACTGCTGCATTGATAATGAGGAAGGGCACTGGTGTGTGGGGTTGTACTGCTTCACAGAGAATGGTCCAGGGGCACCACTGTGGGGGCGAGGATGATGACTGCTGCACAGAGTACATTGCAAGGGCAATGGTGTGTGGGGAGGGTGTGGACTGTTGCATTGAGAATGGTGCACGATCACAAGTGTGTTGTGGGTGGGGGTGGCATGCTGCACAGAGTAAAGGGCAGTGCCACTGGTGCGTAGAGTGTGGGTGTGGAGTGCTGCACAGAGTACAGGGCAGGGTGCTGGTATGTCGGGTGTATGTAGGCTACTTCACAGAGAATGGGCCAGGGGGCACCAGTGTGGGGGGATGATGATGGTGCCTACTGCCCAGAATACACTGGTGTGTTGGGGTTGTACTGCTTCACAAACAATAAGGCAGGGGCACCAGTGTGTGGGGTTGAAGGTGGGGTACTGCACAGAGTACAGGACTGGGGCACTGGTGTGTTGGGGATGGTGTGGATTGCTGCAGTGAGAATGGTGCACAGGCACCAGTGTGATGGCTGTAGGAAAGGAGTACTGCACATAATAAGGGCACTGCCACCAGTGCATGATGGTGGTGGTGGAGTGCTGCACAGAATACATTGCAGGGGTACCGCTGTGTTGGGGTATGTGTGGACTGCTGAACTGAGAACAGGGCACAGGCATCGATGTGTTGGATTTTGGGTGGTATTGCTGCACATAGAAGGTGGCAGGGCACTGGTGTGTTGGGGTGTGAGGTTGGGGACTGCTGCATAGAGTATGGGGTTGGGGCACTGTGCTGTGGTGATGAGGTGGTCTGCTACACAGAGTATGGGGATGGGGCACTGGTGTTTTGGTTGGGTGTGGACTGCAGCACTGAGAGCAGGGCAGGGGCACTGGTGTGTGTGTGTGTGTGTGGGTTGTGCTGCTTCATGGAAGCATGGGGTAGGGGCACCAGTGTGTTGGGGAGGTGTAGACTGCTGCACTGAGAATGGTGCATGGGCACCAGTGTGTTGTGGGTGGGAGTGGAGTACTGCACAGATGCAGGGCAGTGGTACCGGTGTGTTGGCAGTGTGGCCACTGCAGGACTGCAGGCCAGTGACACGGAGTGTAGGGATGGAGGTGGTCTAGTGCCCAGAGTGCAGGGCAGTGGTACTGTGGGAATTGGGGTGGTACTGCTGCATAGAGTATGAAGTGGTGTCATCAGTCAGTTGGAATGGGGGTTGATTGCTGCCCAGAGTATAGTGCATGGTGTGGGTGGAGGTGGGGACTGTTGCACTATCATCTGTTGTATTTTCTTTCTCTGTGCAATTTTACTCATAGTAACCTTTCTCTTGCTTCTTCTGATTCACAGATTCTGGAGTCAGTGTTTTCTAAAATAACAAAACTGAGTTCTGCAGACAACTGTGCAACCTCTGTGTCCAGAAACACTGTTGAAGAAACATGCCGTGAGGTACACAGTCCTGATCATAACATAACTGACCAAACTGTGGACATCTCTTCTACTTCAATGGAGGTTGTGGAAATGTGCAGTGAGGAAGATGTGTTGCATGGGGTCACTGACTCTACAGCGGAGAAATGGAAATACTTTCTGAGACCTGTAATGTTTCATGCAATGTGACCGACCTTGACACAGATGGATATAAAACATTACTTTTACAGCACAGCAGGTGTCAACACAGCAATGCTGGAGTCCACTCCAATTCCTGAAGTGCAGAAAACAAATACATTGGTCAGATCTGTGAAGACAAAGGCCAGTCTAAAGCCTCCTCAGTGCACCAGACATGTACAGACCTCTATACCCTCTAACGCAAAAAGGACAAGTGTTGTATGGTATCCATGGGTACACAATGGGATCCAAGATTTTGTTTTCGAGTCCACTGTCTCGCAGTCCCATGTAACAAAACTGGAATCTGAATCTACATGTGACACAGATTCATTTGTTGACATAGACAAGGTCAGCTCTGTTGCAGACTATGATCCATCCTTGCCACAGAACAGGAAAAGAAACAAGAAGCAGTCAAATACTGATACCTCATGTTGAGAAGAAGTACTTCATAGAGTCAGAGACTTGCCTGGCAATACATTTTGACACCTGCCACATATGTAAGTCTACAACAAGCTCAATGATTAAGCAAGTAGTAGGCACAATGATTGAGGTAGTGTCTGTGTATACTTGTGGCCATGTCAGGTCATGGAAAAGTCAGCAGATGCATGACAGTATGTCCCTTGTGGTAACCTGATATGTTGTACTGCTGTTTTCACCTCAGGACTGACACCTACCAAGGCTCTAAGGTTGCTGACTCAGATGCACATGCCCAAAGCGTCTTTGGTGACTTACCACAAGGTATAAAGAGACTACATTCGCCTGCTGTGCAGAATGTGTGGCATACAGAATAAAGAAAATTCTAGGTGAAACTGAAATAAACCTTTGATTCTAGATAGTGTTGCATGCAGTGATTCACGGGACATTAGCCAAGCACAGTCTATATTCGCTGATGGATCTGCAAGAGCAAGACAGTTGTGAATATAAACCTTGTACAGGTAATATTTCATTCACAAGATATATACACTGATTCATGCACAGTTTTTGATAATATGTATTGTAACTATGCCTTTTATTTTCTATATCAGCTTCCATAGTGCTTGTAGGTGAAGAACTCCACAGCGATGGAATTTAAAGGTCTAATAAGAGGGCTGCAGTTTTTCCTGGATCATGGATGTAACATCACAGAATTTGTGATGGACAGGCATGTACAAGTCCGATGCATATATATGGAAGTCTCATCCCATCATTAAGCATTAATTACTTGATGTGTGGCATATCTCCAAAGTTATGGTACTGGTGTTATGTGTTGTCACAAATTGCACTGTACACTGTTCATATTCATAAGATTTTTGTTATATACTGTGTACCGTTCATGGTTACTGTACAGTGATGAACAGACACAGTCTGTTATAGCAGTGCAACAATGTTGTGTACTAGTGTATCTTACTTAAATGTTATGTTACTGAAGCAATAAGACATGACCAGGCCTTACATTAACATCCTGTAAATAACCACCTAGTGGCATAATATGCCACAAGGTGCAACAAGAGTGCAATATTGACCATAGGTGCTGATTGGCTGTTAGTCTCACTCCTTGGACTGCCTTATTGTTATTATAAAACAGTATTCTTAAAATAATTCATGAAAGTATAATCTTTGAATGTTTCCTCAATTAGAGGAATACTATCAATAAAATAGTTATTCAGTAGCAGTCAAAAATGCAGGATCAAAATCCGAATGCATCATTCCAGTCATTCAGCAGTGCCAGATGATGGAATATTGTTCAGAACAATCCATGAACTACACTAATCATTCTGTACGTAACAGTACATCAGGAATTACTGTAAGGCTCTGGAATCCATAATAGCCTATCAGATTACAGCATCGTAAGACCTTATTTATAGTAGTACTTTTGTGTTGTCTATCCACGAGGATAGAGCAGTCACAACAACAATGTGTCTGGGTATGTAGCTAGTGCTTCCTCCAACTGTGAACATGTACTGACCACGTCACTGTGGTATACATGCACTGTTCTACTATGGAAACTCCAGTGTGTAAGTTTCACTGGCCACACCAGGTCACATAATTGGGCATGAATAAACACACCACATGTTATGACATTATCTGTGGATTTCCTCTGTCTTCTCATACTGTTAGTGGATCTACAAATGGTCATCAACAAAATTTGTGTCGAATGACCAGACAGCGAACCCGTCACATTGATTGCATTTTGCGGTCGGCAGATGGGTTCCTACAGAGCTACATGTTTCTTTTTGGGGGGCTTTGCCTCCAAACCACCCATGCAGAGAGCTGTGCCCCATACCCCCACTAAATATAATCAACTCTGAGTTGAAGCTGATTGGGGTGGGTTCAAAACCCTGAAAGACAGTGCTGGTTCCAACGCCCGACACCACAGTGACCTGGTGCTGTAGCCGTTGTAGTGTTGGTCGATGTAGATGCTTTGCTGTTGGGTTGGTATACCGCTGTTATTGATACTCTTCAAAATGAATGGCATGGTGTTTCATGGCATAAAATTCCTGCACAGACGTTGCTATGTGGTGAATTTCATAGCACAGTTCCACTTGTGCTTCTCAGCACAGGTTTTCAAACTGCTGTCTAAATAAATAAACATGATTATTGTACATCATCATAGAGATGCCTGTTGCATTGTATCTTGACAGCATGTTCCCATTAATATCCTGTAGGAGTGGGTGAGAAACTGGAGCATGCTTCAAAGAAAAGGAGTGTGCAGTCAAGACTGTGGATAAAGTCGATAACCAACCACATTTTGGGTTGCTAGATGGAACATGGATAATGGAGATGCAACTGTGGAACGATGGATGAGTGTGGCAAACCACATAGCAAATGTGCACACCAACTATAGGTTCATTTCAAAGAATGCCTACATCAAGAAATCATGGACAGAGACAAAGCATGGCTCCGTGAAGGTACTCATACTGTCATTTCAGTACAGTGCAGGAGTGATAACTTACTTTTTTGAAAGTAGAAATAACATGCTTCTTTATTTTGTATGTAGTATCACACACAAAAGTATGAGAAACACTGTAAATACCCCCACCTACTGAAGGATTTAAGACAGGTGTCACCACATACCAGACTTATGCACTGAAGTTTACCAGTTTGGTGTGCCACTTTGCACATACATTTACACATTCCTTCTACTCTTCTGTGCTTTCCATGTACTAATATGTTGATTTTAACCATTATTTTGTGTGAAGATGATGTTGTGTGGACTGTTTGTGACAAAATTATTTCTACCGGTTTACATGCACAAGACATGCAGTCATGAAACCATAATGGTTAACATGACCATGCAAATGACAATGCAACTGAGCTTGATGTCATCTGTGAATTTTCCTTCATTGCCACTAAGTTATGTGTATCACAGTGCAATAAAGGTTCACATTTAGAAATTTAAATGGGTAGGGTAGAGTTCACTACACTAAGCAAGAGGACGGATTGTTTTTTCATACATGGATTGGGAACAGGGAAGGATGGCTGTATTATGGACTGCAAAGTCTTTTTTTTTTTGTGGAGTACTGACATTTTCCTGGCAGTTGTCCGCTTTATGTGATGGCTTTTGGAAAATGCCATCATGTTGCCTAAACGTTTGTGAATACAGTGACATGGATATGTATGCATGGCCTGTCACACTTACTTTGCATTATGGCACATTACTGCTTTGCACTGGCTCCAACACAGTTTTGCAGGTGTAAACAGGCCATTGTGCTTACCAGCTAATTAATAAGCTGACTTCTTTCCCCTGGCAAATTAATACTCACTCCCGACAAAGCTTTGGATAAGTGGCACATTGTTTTCCTGTCATGGCCATGATAGTGCTAGCACACTTGATACAATGTAGATCTAAGCACTGAGTATACTGTGGGTGTACAACTTAATTTCCATTGATGTTACAGGTACATTCTAGCTGTGCTACCTTTTAATGAGAATGCCAAAGGAAAACAGGTGGTCACACAGAATGTGAAAACTACTAATACCTTGTGAGTTTCCGAAAGTAAAGAAAGGAGAAGAGGCTGTTGTGAAACAAATCAAGACACCATCCGCATTCAGTAACAGTAATGACATTGGCAATTTTCATTGACAGTGGTTATGAATTTGTTTATAATTTGCAGCACTCACCTTACAACAGTATGACAGTCCCTTTGAAACATGCTGAACACAACTTATGTGATGGTCAGGTATGCCCACTCTAGGTGAAAATGCAGGGTTATCATCTATGATGGGATGTAAGTATAGGAATGGGTGGGCATATAACAAAGGCAGTCTGCAGTGAAGTGGTAATGGGGAAGAAAAATGGCATGGCAGTTGATTCTGACGATTTCCTTTTCTGCATAATGGTGGTAAATATACAGTATATGTTTGCAGCTCACAACTGTATTTCTCACTCTGATCGTGACATAGATACTGCAGGTAGTCATCCATTTTCAGAACGCATATCCATCTTACTGTCAGACTCAGACACTACATGCGGATGTTGTGGTCGCACAACCAGTTGGTCAATTACTACCACCAAGCTATTGCTGTGCAATTTAATTAGCCGGAACCCTGCACAATTCGATGAGTCGCTAGTTCCCAGATGGCTACCCACTTCTACATCTGTGATCTCTCTCCATCAAATGGAGATGGAGAGAGGATCACAGATAAAAAAGGTAGCCATCTGAGAACCAGCAACCATCGAACAGTATGTCTATAAAACACTGCAATAGAGCTAAGCCATACAAAGGCAAAAGTACTGGACTTCAGAAGGCTGACTTTCCAAAATGGGTGAGTGCCTAAGGAATGCACTAGCAAATGGGCAGGAAGGAGGGTGGAAGAACAATGGGAATAATAAAACTGCTATCACAGAGGTAACAAGCCTTTCTGTGAAGCAAATAAACAAAACAAAATGATGTAGAACCACTATGGTTCTCAAAGGAAGTGGCAGTGAAGGTTCAAGAGAAAAGAAAGTATTCAGAAAGTACAAGGAATCAGAGAAGGAGCAGGACAGAAAATTTTATCAGTTAAAGCAAAAGGAAGCTGGGAAGGCAGTCAGAACAGCAAAGCTCGAACTGAGGAAAAGATAGCCAACTCAGTTTAGAAGGGAGAAAACCTTTTGGGTAAATCAGAGAGTGAAGGGAGACCAAGAGAGGGATAGTGAGGCATAATAAATGGAGGGGGTGGGCAGAGGGTGACGGTGAAAGGCAGAGCTACTAAACAAATATTTTGCTCAGTATTGACAAATGAAGAGGCGGAGGTACCTAAAACAAAAACAATAGAAACACTCTAGATACAGAAGTTGATACCAGCCCATTTACAGAAGAAAGGGTTCTGAAAGAACTCTTAAAACTGAAGGTGGACAAAGCAATGGGGCCTGATGGGATTCATCCCAGAATTCTAAAAGAACTAAGGGTAGAACTAGTGACACCACTGATTACCCTCTTTAACAAATCATGGGAGGATGGGGTGGTACCTGAGGACTGGAGGAGGGCAGATGTGATTCTCCTTCACGAAAGTGGGAGCAGGGCAGAAGCAGGAAACTACAGACCTGTTAGTTTAACCTCAGTGATAGGAAAATGATGGAATCACTTCTGAAACAAAGAATTGTCGAGTACCTAGAGGCCAGAGGGCACAGGACCCAAGGCAGCATGGATTCACAGCGGGAACATCATGCCAGATGAATCTAATAGATTTCTTTGACTGGGTGACCAAAAGTAGTAGATCAGGGAGGGGCTGTGGACATGGCCTACCTAGACTTTAGCAAGGTATTTGACTCAGTCCCACACAAAGATTAATATACAAGTTAGCCAGCCTGGAGTGGGTCCCAAAATGATAGCCTTGGTAAAAATTGGCTGGAGAATAGGACACAGAGGTAATAGTAAATGGAGTCCACCTGAAGAAAGGGGTTACTAGTGGGGTACACTTGAGGTTCAGTATTAGGAGCGGTTCTCTTCAATGTCTTTATAAGCGACATTGCAGAAGGACTGAAGGAAAAGTATGTCTCTTTGCAGATGACACAAAGATCTGTAACAGAGTTGATGCACAAGGTGGGGTGGAAAGGATGAGAAGGGACTTGGCAAGGTTAGAGGAATGGTCAAATGTATGGCAGCTTAGATTCAATGCTAAGAAGTGCAAGGTAATGCACCTGGGAAACAAAACCAGGGGAAGAGTACACAATGGGGTGAGATACTAACAACAACAAAAATGGAAAGGACCTGGGGTAGTCATATCAGATGACTTAAAGGTGGGCAAACAATGTGAGAGGGCAGTAAGGAGGGTTGAGGGGATACTGGGATGCATAAGGAGGGCATACTAACATATTAACATAATAATTCCCAGCAGATTAGGCCTTACAGTCTGCAGTCTGCTCAAACCTCAGATCCCTAGTTGGATGCGAGGCCCTACCCCCTTGTGTTCCAGAAACCTATCATCCATCCCCACCCCCGGCCAGGCCATCATCTGATATATCCACTTTCTGTGTCTGTCCCACCCTCTCTTGAGCCCTCCACTTGTATCTCTAAACCAGCTCGCCAGGCAGTGCATTCAAGGGTCCACCACCCTCTCAGTGAAAAACCTCCTCCTCTTTCCCCTCAGCCTTCCACCTTCCAACTTCAAACCATGCCCTCTGGTGATACCTCCCTGCTTTAGTCTAAAGATCCCTCCATGATTACCCTATTTATCCCCTTGAGGTACTTGAGACCTCAATCATGTCCCCCTGTCTCTCCTCTCCTCCAATGAAAACAGGCTGAGCTCCTCAAGTCTGTCCTCATATCAAATCCCTTGTCCTTGTATCATCTTAGCTGCTCTCCTCTGTACCCTCTCCAGGAGCTGTATGTCCCTCTTCATGTGTGGTCTCAGTACTGTACAGTACTCAAGGTGTGTCTAACCAGTCCATTGTACAGCGGCAGAATCACTTCCTTGCTCCTAGAGGTGATCCCTTCGATGGATCCCAACATCCTGTTTGCCTTGTTAGCCGCTTTCCTGCACTGCTCAGAGTTATTCATACATGCATCCACCATGACCCCAGGTCTTTTTCCCTATTCAGGCCTCCAGTCCCTCCCCAGGAAGTTGTTATCCTCTGTACAGACAGCTGGTGAGACCCCATCTGGAGTACTGTGTGCAGTTCTGGAGACCCAATCTCTGCAAGGACATAGACAAGATGGAAGCTGTCCAGAGGAGGGCAACTAAAATTGTGCAGGGTCTGCACTGGAAGACATATGAAGAGAGACTAAAGGAGCTTAATGTGTATAGCCTAGAGGAAAGGAGGGAGAGGGGACATGATAGAAACTTTCAAGTACCTCAAGGGGATCAACAAAAGTCAAGGGGTGGCATCTTTCAAAAAAGGGTGTTAAGAACAAGGGCACAATTTGAAGATGGGGGGCAGCTCAGAAATGATGTGGAGTAATTTTCACAGACGGGGTTGTGGATGCATGGGCAGCCTTCGGAGAAGGTTGTGGAGTCAAAACAGTGGTTGAATTCAAGCATGCATGGGACAGTCATAAGGCAATTCTAGGGGTGGGAGTAGAAAAGTAGGCTGCTGGTTAACTAGGATCTACAGCTTATCCATTAGGTAGGAAATGGGCAGACTGGGTGCCAAGCAGTCCTTATCTGCCGTCAAATTCTATGTTTCTATGTTTCTATACAGAGACTTGTTACAAGGTTCAGGCCAACAACAAATGAGTGACTATTTGATAGCGACAGTACCGCTATGTACTGATTGTCAGTAGCAGAAAGCATCCACCAACACCACCCACACCCACCCGACACAGACTGTGACAATAGTGTTGCAAACACTGCAGTGTTAGGTAACCCTGCAACTGTTCCTCATAGCGTTTGCCATATATGTGGATGTATGTTAAGTATTAATTGTTTTGTGGTTTCTTCAATTTAGCCTACGTTATACATGGTGGTCATACCATATGAGTCAGTGACACTGAATCAATTACTAATCTGAAACTAAGGCCTGTTGCAGGATCTGTTTGTAGGCTCATTTCCCCATCCCTTTTCAACACCATAGTCATCCTTTGACACAGTCACCAATACATGAATGGCTACAGTCAGGATAGAAACACCACATCAATTGGCAGAGTACTCCTTGTGTCTACATCCCGCCTTAATAAAATATGCCTCATTTTACCATGGCACTTAACCATACAATTTGTTATTGTATTCATCTTACATTACAGGTACTACACGACAGTACCATGCTTATGCCACTCAAATAATATATTGTTTCTGTAACATTTCCTGCACCACTTGTGCCTGTTGGGAGACAGTAGAACAGTCGCATGGCTATTTTGGTTCAGTTCCATGTAAGGGCACATGCTAGCTATGTGGACTTCAGTATACTACCATTCTAAAAAGTCTTCCAATTTGAAATCCTGGTCCTTACTCCTTGTGTGGCCACCTCCTTACTAAGATTAATTGAGAACCACACAGTGTGGTGGTAACCTCTCACAAGTGGGTTCCTCGACTCCAACATCCCTGACTTGATTCTAACTGACAAACCAGGCCCAGTATGTTACCCTCTTAGCTGGTTCTGCTACCATATGTGTCCTGAAACTGTTCTAAAATGCTTCACAGCGGATCTTGTCCCTATCTCTGCATGTAGTCATGAGGCTGAAATCCCACCTGGTCACATTGCAGTACCCCACAACACTGTTATAAGTTGTCGCTAAGCTTCTCTAGCAGCTCCTCTAGCTCCATCTAAATGTTCTCATTCCTTGTGTGTGGCCCTAAAGTACCCACAAGCTAAGTTTGCTACCCTCTGTTTGTTTACTTGCACCCACGTCATATGCAATGCTTTTCTCCAGCTCCTCCATATTACACCTCATCTAAGATGGCCACCCAATTACCTTTTTGCTATCCCTCCATTATACCTTGAAACTGGTGCTGTCAATGTCACAGTCATGGTATTGTGTTGTACATGTGTCACTGATGGCGTCCATATGTACACCTCCTTCTACCATCAATGCCTGCAAGTCTGCTATCTTGTAACCAGGTCTACTTTAATTCAGTGATATGAACATACAAACACACAAAATTGGTAGCATATAAAGGCCTGATGTTCTATCAAGTCTGCTATATTGTGTAGCTAGCAGCCCTTCTTCTGCAGCTGCAATCCTCCCTGCCCTACCCTCCCATCCAGGGACCCTCACTCTTACCCTGTCCCACACAGTTTTTAAACTGACCACTGTTCTGTGGGATACCATGTCCTGTGGCAATGCATTCCACCCATACACCACCCTCTTTGTAAAAAGTGTGTCCTCATTTCCTCCTGAACCTTCCCCTTCCAGTCTAGGGTCATGCACTGGAGTGCCCCTCCCCACCCCATTAATTTGAAAAGCATCTCTGTGCCATTCTTATTTATTCCTTACATGTACTTGAAGGTTTTAATCATGTCCACCCTATCCCTCCTCTCCTTCAGGAGTACATGTTGAACTTCCTCAGCCTGTTCTCTAGGGTGAGTCCCTAGCCCTACAGTCATCTTAGTTGCCCTGCACTGCACACACCCCACAGTAACCTCATGTCTTTCATCAGGTATGGTCAGCAGTACTGCACACATTACTTCAGGTGTGGTGTAACCACTGACCTATTCAGTGGCAGAATCACCTCCCCACTCCTGGGTACATGCACCTGGCAATACAACCCAGCATCCTGTTGGCCTTTGTAGTTGACTTTCTACACTGTGCTGACTTGCTTATTGTGCCCATTTTGATCACCACCAGATCCTTCTCCTCATCCAGCTGAGATGTCTGCTATGAAGAACCCAAACAACACAGGCCCCAGTACCCGGCCTGCGTAGTTGCTTCTCATTGCTACGGGAGATGAGACCACACCTCCCACTACCACCCTGTGCTGTCTCCTTGCCTTCACACTTACTTCCTATCCTCCCATGCTGCACAAAATGGAATGTCTTACTGAAATCCAGGTACAGGATGTCCACTGCATGTCCCCTGTCTAATTGCCTGGTTATTCAATTATGATACTCCACCATGTTGGTCTTGACAGCATCTGCTGGAGAAAAACCCATCCTCTCATTCAGGATTGTCTCCATCAGCTTTCACACGACGGATGTGTGGGTTACCGGTTTGTAGTTTCCTGGCTCATATTTGGTGCCACAGTTCTGAGTCCAGGAGGCATTGAAAAGGTCCACCAAAGGCTCTGCCAGACTTCTGCCAGCACTTCGTACCTTTGTTGATCTCTCGCCATATGGACCAGGCACTTTGTCTGCCCGCAGAGCTCTCAAGCCTCCAGTACTATACACAATGTGATTTCCATCTGTCACATCCTCCGCACCGCCTAACCTCTCCTCTGCTTGGGTACAGCCTCCCCTTTAATAATAAATACTGAGCAGAAGTATTCATTTAATGCTTCTGACTTTGGAACATGTTTCCACCACCACTCCTTAATCCATACTATTTGGTGTTTACAACTCCTTTTCCCCTGATGTACCTGACAAAGTCCTTCTCACCCTCCTTAATGCACTGTGCCAGCCTGACTTCCCTGGATGCCTTTGCTGCCCTGACTGCCATTGTCACCCACTTTGACTCCTTCAGGTATTCCTGTCTGTCCTCCCCTCTCCCTAAATTCCTAATTTAATGATCTGCCATTTCTGGTTAGTGTCCATATTTGGATGGATTTTGGCTGGATACACTTGTAGTATTTTTCCCATCCTCCTGAAGTCGGCTCCCTGAAGTCTACCACCCCATGTCTGTTCCTACTTACTCTTTAACCATGTTTATCATGAACCACACTGAGTGTTGGTCATGCCCTGCCAGCGATTCCTCCTGCCCCCAGGTCATTCAGAAACTCACCATTAGCCATCATGAGGTCTAGGGTGTTCCTTAAAGTGGTGTGCTTGTTGACCATTTGCAGTAGAACTATATCCTGGAAGGCATCCATAAGTACCTGCTCCATCCTGTTCATGGTGGCAGTGGTACCCAGTCTGCTACCGGCAGGTTGAAGTACCCCACAATCACCATTATGCCATTACCACAGGTCCTTCTGATCTGCCCCTACTTCCCTGTCTAACTCCTCAGTCTGACAGGATGGTCTGTGCACCACTTCCATCCTGAGAGTTCTACTCTGGAGTCCTGAAGCAACATCCAGAATGACTATCGTTGTCCTCCTGTATTTATTTGACTTGCTGTGGGGACAAGTTACAAACAACAAACTGCATTGCTGAATTTCCACCCTTTGGAACCCTTACCTACTTTAATTCATAGTTTCATTTGATAAACACAACCACCACGCATTTATACCTGTAAGTACTCCTTAGCAATGTGCAACCTATGTTATGCATACCTGTCTTTGTGGTCCCACGTGTCGCCCTCCTTCAACAATCCATATCCACACACAGACTCTATACCATTGTATTATTTTATAATTTATTACCCTTTCTCTCGTGACATTCATATCAGTGGTCATGAAATGGAACTGTTGTTGCAAAGCTATGTACATAGGTTATGGACACCTCCCATTTTATGTACTACACTGTCTTTATACTTCATAAAACCCTTATTTTGGGGCATTACCATGTTCACCAAGTGATTGGAAAACATTGTGGCTTCATTCTTCTGTTGCTGTTCTGTACTGCTTTTATGCATTTTTTTTCACCCAGTATGTGTTGACACCACCTGGTTTCACTGCTTATCGGCTCACCCTCCCATGTCCCAAAAATGCAGGTAGTACTAAGACACCATTACATTATTTAAAAGTCCACTGCCATGATGTTACAGCGATGCAGAGGTCATAGGCAGTATGCCATACATCAAGGCATGAGTGAAACACAGGTTCAGGAAGAACCTCAGGTCCCCCTGAGCAGTCAAGGGTTGGTGGGGAGAGGGGGCATTCAGCCTAATGTCAGCACTCCTCTCCAAGGTGCATTGAGTCCTCACCCAGTAAATCAACAAGCAAAGGGAGGAGGTATAATGCAAGCGCATGTGAAACAGCAGCTATGCACACCGTGTCAGCAGTGGCTGAAATGCATGGTTATGAGTAACAACGTGTTGTATTAGCTCAGTATGAACTTCACAATAGGCTCCACATGTGTCCTCTGAGGCGTATGTGGTCAGTGGATGACAGATACACACCACCCACAGTACGACACAAAGGTGCAACATAATTCTTTCTGTAGCAGGCCTCAACTGAATCACAGAATCACAGAAAGAATACTAGTCAGGACCTGAAGGCCATATGGACTCATCCATTACTCGTTAAAATACAAATTTCTTATTTCCATAAAATCATCTAACAATTTCTTAAAACACCCCAATGTAGTGCAGTTTATTACATTTGAGGGTAATCTGTTCCATATATTAATAACTCTTTGCTTCAACCAATTTCCCGTTGGTTATTTCTGTAGGTTTCACCTCTTAACTGATGTTGACGGAATCTGCTGCATCTATCATTATTTCTGACCAGGCCTATAATTTTCACATATCACTATCTGATAGTGCCTTGAACACAGTGCACAAATCGACCCTGAGCCTTAGGTCTCCCATACTAAACAAACAGGTGCTTCAATCTGTTTCCGTAGTCTGTGTGTTTTAGTTTGCTTATTTTTTTCATTGCTCTTCTCTGGACCCTCTAATAACTTCTTGTCTTTGTTTTGTATGGTGCCCGAACTTGCACACAATATTCTAGATGTTGCCTCACAAGTGAGGCATACAAGGGATCATGACATTACTGTCTCTGCTATTTCTATTTCTGAAGATGGATCCATAATCTTCTGTGCTTTACTAGCTGCTGCCCTACACTGTGCAGACACTTAGGTCCTCAGTTACTAATACACCTAAATCCTTTTCCATGTCTGATGATGTGATAGGAGTTCCAGATAGGTAATATGTAGCTTTCAAATTTCTGTGACTCATGTGCATGATCTTACACTTTTCAAGACTGAGTTAGCTTGTTTGCAGTAACCCAGTTTGCCAACTTATCGATTTCATTTTGAAAAAATGGATGGATTGAGTGTCATTTACTATGCAGGTTAGTTTAATATCATCTGCAAATTTAGTGCTCCAGCATGCCTGTGATGTTTGCTAAGGAGCTATATAAATACTAAACAGGGTTGGGCCTAAAATTGAGCCCTGCGGTACTCCACTTGTTATTTCAGCCCATGGTGATCTGATACCTGCTAAGGCTACACATTGTTTCCTACCATCCAACCACTGTCTAATCCATCCATTTTGATGTCTAACTCAATACTTAGCAGATGCTGAAGTAGTTGTCTATGTGGCAAGGTGTCACATGCCTTTGAAAATCCAAGTATAGTACATCCACTGGTAGATCCTTATCTAATGTACTACTAACTGGGTTAAAGAAATTTAGTAGCTTAGTCTGACACGACCAACCTGACTGAAAACTGTGCTGATTTACATCTCTTAGACCCTTCAGCAGTAAGTGCTCATTAACTATGTCCCTTATAATCCCTTACATAAGCTACTAATGATAGAAGTAAGACTAATTGGACAGAAGTTACTACAATCTGATTTAGATCCTTTTGGTATAACAGAGTAATGACAGCATTTTCCAATCCTGTACCACACAACCCTCATTCAATTATATATTTAATATGTCAGTTAATGGCCCTGCCAGAAATTCAGCAGCTGATTTTAATAATGCTGGGTGCAAGTTATCTGGGCCTGGAGATTTTACTTGTGTTGAGTTGTTTTAATCTATCAAACACATCCTGCTCCTGTATTTGAATTAAGATTTAGGTGCAGCTTCACATATGTGTGACAATTCTTCACTTGAAAAATCCAGTTTTTGTTTGAATGTACTTATAAAGTAATTATTAAAAGCTGCTGCCTTTTTCTCATCTTTTATTTCCATACTATCCACTTTAAGGAGTGTGAGATAGAATGTTCTTTCTTTTTATTATTTATGTAACTGTAAAATGCTTTTATTATTGTCAATGGATGTTGTTAATCGAAGCTCAAAGTTTCTGTTAGATTTTTGTATTGCAGTTTTACAGATTAAACTTTCTCCCTATAGTCCTTTGTGTTTTTGGTGGATGGATTCTTTTAGCTTTAAAAAGACCTTCTTGCAAAGTTTAATGAGTTTGGTTATTCTTTGTTAAACCAATTTGGTATCTTTCCTTTATTGTTGTATTTATTAGCTACAAGAAAGACTTGTTAATCAGACCTCTATGTGCTCCACAAATATTTTCCATTTACATTTAAGGATGTATTTTCAAATTCCTGTTTCAGTTCCAGTCCTGACAGTACTGTAATATTTTGGAATAGTCAGCTGTACCGTAACATCTTGCTAGGGTTCTACCACATAATAGAGTCAGTTTGTTTCACTGTAATTTTAATAATGTTATGGTCACTATTGCACAGTGGTTCTAACACTGTGCAATCAAACTCTGACTCTATACTACTAAATGTATTTTACCAAGTGTATTTTTCCCCAGTAGCTGTTTTTACTAGTCATCTTAAACTATTTGTTATTCCATAGTCCATAAGTCTCCTTCCATTAGATGATTTTGCTTGCATCAGTTCCTAGTTTGTGTCAGGTAGATTAAAATCATCCATAATAATGAAATTGGTTCCTGGGTCAAGTAAATTGAGCATGTCAGAAACAAGCTATTCACCTCAGAAGTCAAGTTAGGTGCCCTGTAACTCACACAAACTATAATTTTCTTCCTAGTCTGTGGGCAGATTGTTGTCCATACGTGCTCTACATTGCTAAATTGTGGTTCTGTGTTTCTAATATTAAGGAATCTAAATCATTTGAAATATAAAAGCCCCCATGTTTTCCTTTCCTGTTTTGGTGATAGACTCTATAACCAAGTATAGTAATGTTCCAACTATAATCACTCCATCACGTCTCTGTGATCCCACAAATATGCATATTTTCAGTTTTTAATATATACTGAGTTGGTCCTTTTGTTGGTCAGACTCTAGCATTCAGATAGATTATGTTTAAATTTTGGTACCTTTTTATTCCCGTCCCCTGCTTTATGAGTTTTTGAGCAGGATGAGTTGGATATTAGGACCTCTGCGATTTTCCTGCCCAAGATTTGCTTTTCTATATTATTAAGATACAGGCCGTTCTTAGCATAGATATGTGATTTACCAAAAATAGTCCCAATTGTCTATAAACAGTATATTCACTTGCCTACACTTATGCTGTACTCTCACATTAATCCTTTGTATGGTTAAGTTCCTTTCTGGGTGGCACTTATTTGGGGTAGTATACTGGAGATCACAGCTATGGCCCTGTGGCCTTTATCATTTCCAACAGCTACAGTTTCTTCTGCAATGTCCTTTTCATGTTCCTTCCTAAATTGTCTTTCCCACTATGCACAACTACTGTCTTATATGCCACGTCTTTGTTTAACAATGTTCCTAATATGTTCTTAATATCCTTTATCCTAGCCCTAGGCAGGCAGTTCACTTCTTTGTTGAATTTATTGTTTTGATATATAATGGTATCACATCGCCTGATGATAGAGTCACCTATAAATAACTCTCGGTTGTTACAAGTGCTATTACTTTCAATTTCCATTTCTTGCCCAGCATCTGTGTATTGCTCATTTGGCATAATAATTTCAACTTCTTCTGCTAGCACAGAGTACCTGTTTGTAACTCTAAGGAAGTGTTCCCAAATGTCCTGCACTGTTTCTAAGTTTTATTCATGTACCCTTTGACATGATTCAATTGTATCTGGTATGAATGAAATTACTATCTGATGAGATGAAACATGTCAGGGCAGATCTTGATAAGGGATGCAGGATAGAAGTGAAATTCTGAAGCAATCAAAAAATAATAAGGGGACAAGAGGAATAGATGTGGCCAACAAAGGATTGGGAAAGTAGCAGGAGAGGAAGGCAGAAGAGGACCAAGTCAGCAGGGAGGGAGGATGATTAAAGGGAAGAATGCATGGATGGTAGGGTAGATGGGGGACACAGTAGTAGAGGGTGAGGGTAGGGTCTGGAGTGAAATGAAGGGATGGGGAAGACAGGGAGGAGAGTGGAGGGAAGCATGGGTTAGAGGTTGGGGTGTAACAAGGGAGGAGGGTGAAACCACAACTCTGCATGGAGAGGTGGAACCTAGAAACAGATACAGTGGTACAAGGAGGGAGGGGCTGAGACATGAGGAGGGCAGTATATTAGTGCTGGGGATTCCATACTAAAAGGGATCTGGGGGACAGTAGGAGGAAAAGCATAGTTGCATCTGGGTGGGGGACGTACCTGGGTTGACCATGGGCAGGCGGGGAGACACTGCTCAAATGCTTGGAGAGTGGAAGGAAAAAACTCATGTAGTGGTGCATGTAGGTACAAATGATTTGGTTGGGGAAACAGTTGAGGTGGTACAGGAAAGGTGTGTGGAACTGGGAAGATTGGGGAGGAGATGGGTGGATCAATGGCCTTCTCTGAATTACTCCCAGTACCCTGTGCAAGTACGATGAGGAAAGGTAGGATCAGAGAGTTCAACAATTGGTTGAGGAATGGTGTTGGTACAAGGGGTATGGGCTAGTGGGAGATTGTTGCATTACATGGAACAATGCTGACCTGTACACAGAAGACAGGTTACATTTGAGCAGGGATGGGTAGAGGTATTAAAGCAGAAGACAGAGGAGTACATAAAAACAAAGGTGGATTTAAACTAAGAAGGTGGTGAGTGGACAGCCAGTAGGCAGAGCACCAGGAGGGATCCTAGTTAACGATTCCCCCAAGCTAATGAGGAGTGCAATGGGGAGGGGTCACAGAGGGAGCTAATGGAGGCAATGATTGGGATAGGGAGGGAAGGGAACAGGATTGGAAGTGGTCTTAATAAATGCGAGGAGCCTAGGTAACAAATCAGCTGAACTGCAGGCTCTACTGGCACTGAGGAGGGTGGACACTGCAGTGATCACAGAAACATGGGCCACTAAGAATGATGACTGGGATATGATGATTCCAGGGTATAGGTTACTCAGAAAGGATAGAGCTAAGGGAGAGGGTGGTGGTGATCTAAGTAAGGGAGGGGCATAATGCAGGAGGGTGGGATGGAGGCCCTATGGATGCAGTTTCAGGACACTAAAGTAGGTTACTGAAAATGGTTGTAGGGATCTGAGGTTCGAGCAGACTCGATAGACCATAAGGCCTAATTGGCTGGCAATTAGTATGTTAGTATACAGGCCACCAACTCAGACGGAGGACCTGGACTGGGAGTTAGCAGAGCAGAGTAGGAGAATCTGCAAGAAGGGGAGCACAGTGGTGTTGGGGGATTTCAATCTATCTGAGGTGGATTGAAGAACACCAACCACCACGAGTGCAAGGGAACAGGTCCTCTTAGAGGCAGTTCAGGACAGCTTCCTGACACAATTGGTCCCCGGGCCTACCCAGCTGGACAGGATGCTGGACCTTGCGTTGTCAAACGGAGAGGCCGTAAGGGACCTGATGGTGGAGGACCCATTGGCTGGGAGTGATTATGACTCAGTGTGGTTCATGCTCACCATGGGTAGGGAAACGGAGGATGGGAACCAGGGTGATAGACTTATGGGGAGGACTTTAAGAAAATGAGGGATATTTTGGAGAGGCATCTTGTTTCACTGTGGAAATTCATCCATGTTTGGATGCAAGCCAAAATGGGACATAATAAAACAAGGGGCTGGCAGAAGCTACCAGGTCATGTGCTAAGACGCAGAGTAAGAAGGAAGGGCTAAGAAACCCAGCTGGTTGGACACAAGAGATCAAGGAAGGGTGAGGCCAAGACAGCAGCATTTCAGAGGTTCAAGAATTCAGGAGGGGAGGACAGGGAGGAGTATAAAAGAAGTCCAGAATGGTTACCAGACTTGTCAGAGTGGCCAAGTCTTCCAGGGAGCTGAGGCTGGCGCAGAGCATTAAACAGGAGAAAGGACTTCTTCAGATACATAAGTGGAAAGAAGGATGGGAGTGGGTGGAGAAAGGGCAGGAACAGGCAGAGGCATTCAACATAGTGCTTCTGTTCTGTATTCAAGAAAGAAATGGGACAAATCCCTCATGGGAGGCGGGGTGGGCAAGGGTGGAGGGGTGACTGATTTAAGGATCACAGAGGGTAGGGTACTGGAAGGTCTGAAAGCACTGAGGGTGGACAAGGCACCTGGAACAGATGAAATTCACCACCTGGAACAGATGAAATTCAAGGAGCTGGAAGAGGTCTTGGTGGGGCCACTGGCTGATCTATTCAACACCTTCCTGGACACAGGATGTGTACTACAGGACTGGAGGATGGCTCATGTGGTGCCCATTGACAAAACTGGCCCAAAGTTTGAACCAGGCAATTACAGACCAGTGAGCCTCACATCAAATTTAGGCAAGCTAATGGAGACAATATTCTAAAGAGTGTCTGGTGACCTTCTTGGAGGACAATGGCTCCAGGATGGTCACCAGCATGGGTTTGTCTCTGGTAGATCCTGCCAGACCAACCTCATTGAGTACTATGACTGGGTGATGAGGGAACTGGACAAAGGCTATGCAGTAGATGTCCTAAACTTGGACTTCAGCAAGACCTTTGATTCTGTACCACATAGGAGGTGAGGAAAGCTGGAGTATGTGGCGGTGGGAACAAAGATGGTAAGGTGGATGATGAACTGGCTGAAGGAAAGGCAACAGAGGGTGATGGTGGGGCAAACTCTCACCACTGGGATAGGGTGACAAGTGGGGTACCAAATGGATCAGTTTTGGGACTGGTACTGTTTGGGATATTTATTGCTGACATCGCACATTGACTCCAGAGATCAGTCTATTCACAATGGTAACAAGACAGAGCCATGGTTGATGAAATCGAAGGGTGGAGAGGGCTGCAGGAGGACCTGCTAAGCTACAAGCATGGTTGGAAACTGGCAGTTGGGGTTCAATGCAAAGAAGTGCAGAGTACTGCACTTCAGAGCCAGGAACCAGAGGAGGAGTTACCAGTTGGGTGGGGTTCAATTGGATTGCAGTTAGGAAGAAAAGGACCTGGGGTGCTTATTACAAGAAGCATGAATAACTCCACCCAGTGCAAGAAGGCAGCAGCAAAGTCAACAGGATACTGGGATGTATGGCACTGGGAATATCCTCCAGAAGTAGGGAGGGGATCCTTCCCCTGTACAGGTCACTGGTCAGAGCACACCCGGAGTAATGCATGCAGGTACTGGTGCCTGTTCCTGAAGAAGGACATCAGGCTGCTGGAGGTGTGCAGCACAGAGCAACAAAGATGATCCAGGGTCTAGAGGACAAACACTATGAGGACAGGCTGAACAAGCTCAATATGTATTCCTTGGAGGAGAGGAGAGATAGGGGAGATATGATTGAGACCTTTAAGTATTTGAAAGGGATAAACAAGATGAGTGCAGAAGAGATTTTCCAGTTGAGAGAGAGAGGGACATGAGAGGGCATGAACATAAATTGAGGAGGAAGATCCAAGAAAGAAGTTAGGATACATTTTTCATGGAGCAGGTAATGGACAGATGGAACACACTTCCCAAGGAAGTGGTATCCTGCAAGAAGGTGGGCAACTTTATGAGGGGATGGGACAGGGTGAGGGAGGAGTTATGGTGACGAGGGAGGGTAGGGTGGGGCAGCTGCAAAGTGAGGAAGCTAGTTGTGTATTCGAGCAGACTTGATAGACCATGAGGCCTGTTTCTGCTGGCATTTTCTTATGTTTGTGTGTATATATATATTATGGTAGCGGTGGTGCTACCATAATTAGGGTTAGTAGCATTTTAAGGTTAAAGGTCAAACTTTGCACCTTAATAACTTTGCCACCTTTCAATAGATTTGCCTGAAATTTGGAATGCATAATCAAGAAGCATATGTCTTGGGATCTGCTAACTTTCGTACTGGTTGGATATACGGCTGCAGAGTTATTAAGTGTAATCTGCACGCACATTTACAGTTTCTGGTGAATTCTTTGCTCATGTCTATGGGTCGCATGGTTTGTGCGACCAGTCCAAATACTCCAGGGAATGTGGCCAGTGTCCCCAATGTGCCTTTTAAAGATTTCATGAAAACATATTAAACAGTTCAAAAGTTATTCAAAATATAATTTCCCATTACAAGTCAATGGAAAAGTTAAGAAAAAGTTTGACAGTGTCGAAAATGCACTTTTAGTGTTGCAAATGGCCCTAGTAGTGTCGAAATCTGCCATTTCATTTTCAGTTGGTGATCAGAAAAATGCTTGGCATTTAAAATTGGGACCATCTAGGGACACAATTCTTTTTGTGTTTACCTAGTCGAGCCCTGAGGATGCTAGGCATGTCTTTATTTTGGGGTTAAACACCCTAAAATATATTTTCAATTTCTTGAAAAGTAATGTCGCAAAAGTAGTATCGCATTCACAACACTTTTACAAATGTTTATGAAGCTTGCAAATCACAATACTACTTTTTCAGACTATGGTCAAAATGACAGTAGCTCTTTGCCACCCTGTTGCAAAAGAACGGTTTGGTCTTTTGAGCTAAAATTTGTGGGACTACAGGCAACGAGTCACAGATGTGCCTTTTGTTGGTTTGGTGAAAAAATATTGCATGGCTGCAAAGTTACAGTACTCCGAGTTGGCATATTTCCCATAGACTAACATGACTTCAGAGCTCGTGATCTCGAAAACGATGCGAGATACAGATTTTTTGTTGCAAGCTGCTTATCCCTTTGGGCTATGCAATAGTAAAATCCTAGCCAGGAAAATCATGATTTCTGTGAAATTTAAATTTTTTTCTCGTCGTGCAGTTGCTGAGATATTAGCAATTAAGTACTTCCAATGCTCGTTTTAAGCTTCAATGCCCATTACAATGCATACATTCTTTGTACACACTGTGTTTCTCTATGCACCTGTTCAGCAAAAAACAGGGTATGCGCTCGCTGTCGTTACAGTTACTGTTTCCACTTGTGTTTATGTCCCCGCTTATGCTACTGCTCCGTGCACGCCACCATGTGAGTTACCCTTTGCATTGTCATTTGCGCTTGCATTTTCCTTACTGTTACCATTTGCATTTCACCACTGTTTCTGTTTGCGTTTTTGTTTGCATCACCGTAGGCGCATAGCCATTTGCGCTCCCGCAGCCACTTCGTCTGCTTTTCCGTTTCTCTTCGTTTTGCATCTTACTTGCTGTTACTGTTACCATTTGCATTTGCAATTGTGTTACTGTGCCCATAACATTATGGTTTGTGTTCCCATATGCGTGCATTTTTCTTTTGCATTTCTGTTTCCTTTGCTGTTATTATTGCTGTTACCATTACCATTTGCATTTACAATTGCGTACTGTGCCCATGCGCATTTTGGTTTGTGTTTCGCATGCGTTCTGTTCCTGTTTCTGTTCCCTTTGGCATTATTCTTCATGTTAACTTTACCATTTGCATTTACAATTGTGGTACTGTGCCTGTGCGTGTTACGGTTTGCGTTTACATGTGCGCTTGTCTTCACATTTCGTTCTGTTCCCTTTCACCTTCTTTTGCAGTGACACTTAACATTTCCATTTAAAATACCACATGGCATCACTGTTCGCATTACCCATTGCATTTTTTATCGCTTCAATGTCCGTTTGCGACATTGTTTGCTCGGAATTACTTTGTGCTTACGTTTCTATTAACGTTTCCTTTACCATTTACATTTGCATTAGCATGTGTGCCACTGTTGGCACTTCTGTTTGCATTGCTGTTCCTGTTACTATGTCACAAGACATCATGTGGTGGGAGCGCGGTGCCCGGCGGCCCCGCACCTCGCTCGCGGCATTACATTCACTATTTCTCATCATCATCCTCAAAAAGAAGGGAAATTAGAGGCAAAATACCACTTTAATGAATCAGTTGGGGTTCTTCCACAGTGACAAAGTGAGGAAATTCAGTGTTAGGGCTAAAGCCCCCTTGGACTCCTCCATCCACCCCAACTGGCATTGGGGTGCGCGTTGGGGTCATCGATCCTCACCCCATTCTCCTATTCCTCAGCTTCTTTACACATGTGATAGGGTGAGAGTTGGGGCCAATGACCCCAAAGCACACCCTGATGCCGGGTTGGGGTGAGCTGAGGAGTCCAAGGTGGGCTTTCAAGCCTAACGCTAATTTCTTGCTTTTGTCACTGTGGAACAACCCTAACTGATTTAATTAAATTGATTTTTTTGCCTGTAATATATATATATATATATATATATATACACACACACACACACACACACACATAAATAGTGATAAATGAGAGTACATACCACCAAAGATATTTGTTGTTCAACATAAAATGTTATTTATTAAAAACTTTTCTGATAATACTGCAAGGCAGGACAATGCAGATGTAATTATGCACAGCTGAAGCTTACATGACTTCATGCTATGCCTAGAACCCTGTAAACAATGTAGCACCTTGTAGTAATATTAATGTTGTATAAACTAATTTTGAATTACACTGTATAAGTCTTGTTATCTGTTAAAAGGATTATGGGTACATGTATGCAGATTATTACAGCACATTAAACTTCTTTCAGTGAGGTGAGGGGAGGAAGACAGACAGTTCTACATAGGTTCAAGCCAAGAACAGGCAGAGGAAAGTAGGGAAGGAGGAGATATGTTATAGTTTGGTTGGTGGTGGATGGAGAGGAGGGTAGTGGACAGGAAGAGCAGACAGGAATAACCAAGACCATAAACACAGGGACACAGGGATGGGAGGGAGGGAGGGAGGGACGAAAGTAATGGTAGCCCGTGACATGGGCATCAGCGATTGGATGCCTACAGTAACTCTGATCAATCCCTGGTGCATGTCATCAGGGCTATGGAGGGTAGTGCTGCCAGATGGGGGGTCACTGAATACAGCAACGGTATTCAAGTTATATGTACATGCATGGGGACAAGCATGCACAGTGAGGGGTGGAGGGGATATGGGGTGGTGCAGCGGTGGGTTGCCAAGCTGACCCGTGGCATGGTGTGTGGGTTGGTGGCATTGGTGGGCAGGGTACTGGGTTTGGGTCTGGTCACTGGTGCATTTTTGTTGCACCAGCCTGAATCTTTTTTATGTTTTCACCCTCTGACATGCACCCCCTGAGATGAGAATCCTTGAAAGTGCGGAGATGCGGGGGACAAGAGCCGCCCTGAGGGGGTGCAGGAGGCACAGCCCTGCATAAAACATTAAAAAGTAAGTCCCTGGTGCCGTTTTGCTGTGCACCAGGTGTCAGAGTGCCAAAATAAATTTTCAGCACTCTGACCTCATGAGAATGGTGATCACCTTTAGGTTTTCACCATTATCACGAAACCCAAGTAGTGAGTGGCATTATCGCACTGACAATTGATAGCGCAGTTACAATTAAACAAGACTATGTTAGCTATCATGGACAGTACAGTATATACGTGGCAGACATAGTTTGAAAGCCAATGAAAACATCTTGTATCACCAGGTATTGGGCAGATCTGTAGCTAGAAGAAGTCCAGAGGTATGGATGACTGGTCTGTGCCATATAAATAGTACATTAGAGCCATTCTTACAACCTTGTCATGTTATTGACAATCAAGCATTGATTCATTCAATTTATGTAGGCACTGGTAGATCGTCACTGACATTACAAGGTTAAAACATTGCCTCTAATGTGGTATTTGTATTGCACAGATTCAGTCATCTATATCTCAGACTACTTCCACCTACAGATCTGCCCAATACATCAATGGAAATAACTTCTCATTGGCTTTCAAAGAATGTCTGCGACTATACATCAATGAGTATCTTTCATCTTTGCAGAAAGCTGTAAAGGTACTATATTCATGGCTAACCATTGAAACCATCAAGTTTGAAGTTCAGTACTGCATGTGAAGTGCAACAGTCAAGACAGACCCAATGCACCCACCACCTGAACAACAAACTCTAGCCAGAGCCAATAGGGCTGTGAAGATCTATCAAATGAACAAAGTTATTTTCTTGTTGGTGCCATATAATGCTGTTTAGTCACAATCATCACAGTGATCCCAGATTCAAATAACCATTTTCCTGTATCAAGCCATCTTTGTCCTGTATTTTCCCAGTAGAGGCAGCATCAAATTCCTGTATAAATCCTGTAGATTTTTCCATAAGCCACTAGTTCCTTATTTGTGACTTTGTTATTTATTTAAATTTAATATGTTGGCAGCCTTTTTATCAGGAAAAGGGCTCTGATTTGCTGTTAGTATTAAAATTATATGTTAAGATGGCTTTGGAATGATTTGGTTTACATGGAATCCATAAGGCATACTGGGGAATTTATTTATTTTATTGACCGGTAGGCCCACTAAGACTAGAAGTCCCTTTTTCAGGTGTAATGGGTGGGTGGCACAGATAGTATCCAACTGAAATTGCAACATGGCATAAATCCTTACTTGAACCAGTTTAAGCTGTTGATGGAATTTTAGTGAATGGGGAAATTTGGCCCAGGACACCATGGAAATTCCCTTACTGAGCTGTAGAGGAACCCTTGACCATCACTGAGATGGCCAGTTGCTGCATGCCGATGGAAAGAATGGATGTCGTGGAGGCAGGGGAATCAGCCTCGTCCCTTGGCCTTCCTAACCAAGAGGCTGAAATGCAGAGTCCCAGTGCTGTGGAAAAAAGAAGGTGAAATGGGAGAAGAAATTTTCTGTTAACTGAAGATCTGAGCACGTTGAAAAATGAGAGTGATTTTGGCATTCCTGAAAGTCGAGATAGAGATGAGGAGACAGAACAGAGAATGCTCCTCGAATTAAAGGAAGAAGACTGCAGTCATGCAGTCGCGAGGCTTTGTTGCAATCTGAGCTGGCTAAACTGAAAGAATAGCCCATTCTGGCGTTGGGCATGGTTTAGCTGACAGTGCAATATGTGCTGTAACAACTTTAAAGTAGCCGGCATCACTGCAGAAAACTGTACCCTACAAGGTAAACCTTTCCTTTTCAAACTGTTTGAGCAGCAATTTAAACATTCCAGTTGGCAGTGCAAACGCTGATAGTGTGTGCCAAAAGCCGAGAAGAATGTACAGCACAGTTGTGGGGCCCTACAGGGGCATGCCTTAGACAACTAGTATGGAGCCCACCTGAGAGGGAGCAATCTTAGACCTGGTTCTCTCAAATGGAGATGAAGAGAGGATCACAGATGTAGAAGTTGGTAGCCATCTGGGAACTAGCAACCATCGAACAGTATGGTTCACAATAAACACAGCAATACAGTCAAGCCATACAAAGGCAAAAGTACTGGGACTTTAGGAGGGCTGACTTTGCCAAAATGGGTGAGTGCCTAAGGAATGCGTTAGCAAATGGGCAGGAAGGAAGGGTGGAAAACAATGGGGAATGATAAAACTGCCATCACAGAGGTAATAAGCCTTTCTGTGAAGCAAATAAACAAAATGAAACAAGGTAAGAAACCACTATGGTTCTCAAAGAAGTGGCAGGAAGGTTCAAGAGAAAAGAAAGTATTCAGAAGTACAAGGAATTACAGAAGGAGCAGGACAGAGAACTGTATCAGTTACAGCAAAAGGAAGCTGGGAAGGCAGTCAGAACAGCAAAGGCCGAAACCAAGGAAAAGATAGCCAACTCAGTTAAGAAGGAGAAAACCTTTTATAGGTACATCAGGGAGCGAAGGAAGACTAAGGGAGGGATAGTGAGGCTTAATAAAGGGGAGGGAGGGAGGGTAGTAGAGGGTGACTGTGAAAAAGGCAGAGATACTAAACAAATATTTTGCTCAGTATTTACAAAGGAAGAGGGAGGTACCTAAAACAAACAGTAGAAACACTCTGGATACAGAAGTTGATACCAGCCCATTTACAGAAGAAAGGGTTCTGAAAGAACTCTTAAAACTGAAGGTGGACAAAGCAATGGGGCCTGATGGGATTCATCCCAGAATTCTAAAAGAACTAAGGGTAGAACTAGTGACACCACTGACTACCCTCTTTAACAAATCATGGGAGGATGGGGTGGTACCCGAGGACTGGAGGAGAGCAGATGTGATTCCCTTCACAAAAGTGGGAGCAAGGCAGAAAGCACGAAACTACAGATCTGTTATTTTAACCTCAGTGGTAGGAAAATGATGGAATCACTTCTGAAAGAAAGAACTGCCAGTATCTAGAACCCAGAGGGCACAGGACCCAAGGCAACATAGATTCACAGCAGGAAGGTCATGCCAGACAAATCTGATAGATTTCTTTGACTGGGTGACCAAAGTAGTTGATCAGGGAGGGGCTGTGGACATGGTCTACCTAGACTTTAGCAAGGCATTTGACACAGTCCCACACAAAATATTAAGATACAAGTTAGCCAGCCTAGGGTGGCTCCCAAGATGACAGCTTGGGTAAAGAATTGGCTGGAGAATAGGACACAGACAGTAATAGTAAATGGAGTCTACTCTGAAAAAGGGGGATACTAGTGGGATACACGCAGGTTCAGTATTAGACTGGTCCTCTTCAATGTCTTTATAGCTACACATTGCAGAGGACTGGAAGGAAAAGTATGTCTCTTTGCAGATGACACAAAGATCTGTAACAGAGTTGATGCACAAAGTGGGGTGGAAAGGATGAGAAGGGACTTGAAAAGGCTAGAGGAATGGTCAAATGTATGGCAGCTTAGATTCAATGCTAAGAGTGCAAGGTAATGCACCTGGAAACAAAATCCAGAGGAAGAGTACACAATGGGGGTGAGATACTAACAACAACACAAAATGGAAAGGGACCTGGGGGTAGTCATATCAGATGACCTAAAGGTGGGCAAACTATGTGAGAGGGCAGCAAGGAGGGCTGGGGATACTGGGATGCATAGGGATAGGCATCACCAGTAGAAAACAAGAAGTTATTATCCTCTGTACAGACAGCTGGTAAGACCTCTATCTAGAGTACTGCGTGCAGTTCTGAGACCCAGTCTCCGTAAAGACATAGACAGGATGGAAGCTGTCAGAGGGAGGGCAACTAAAATGGTGCAGGGTCTGCACAGAGACAAATGAACAGAGACTTGAGGCTTAATATAGCCTCGAGGAAAGGAGGAGATGGGGACATGATAGAAACTTTCAGTACCTCAAGAGAATCAAAAGTCCAAGAGGTAGCATATTTCAAAAAAGGTGTGCAAGAACAAGGGGCACAATTTGAAGATGGGGGGCATCTCAGAGGTAATTTAAGGAAGTATTTTTCACAGAGGGTTGTGGACATATGGAATGGCCTTCCAGAGGAGGTTGTGGAGTCAAAAACAGTGGTGGAATTCAAGCATGCATGGGACAGTCATAAGGCAAATCTAGGGGTGGGGTAGGAAGACGAAGCTGCTGGTTAACTAGGATCTGCAGCTTATCCATCAGGTAGGGAAATGGACAGACTGGGTGGGCCAAGTGGTCCTTATCTGCAGTCAAATTCTATGTTTCTGTGTTTCTATGAAGTAAATGCGGTGAAATACAAAAGGAGACAAATGATCTTGAAATAAAGGATGGGGCTCTGACCGATAGTTCAGTAGGGGTTTGGTTACCCTCTTGGGATGAAACTCTGTGATATTAAAGGACTTGAACCCTCAGGGTCAAACCTTCTTGGGACAAGTTAGTAGTGAGCTACTGAAGAGGAATGGAATAAAGTACTGTAGTGTATCAAACAAAACATACTTCTCAAGATGCTGCTACTATATTTTTATTTCTTCATGCAAGAAATCAGGTGCAGAATAAATTCTCTAAAGAGGAGAAAAAAAATAAGAGGGCTGTTTTGACTTTAGTGAATAGGAATTTGGACTCTGGTTTATTACCAACTCCCAACCAGATACTGAGGTGGGAAATCCTGTAGGAAAGCATCTCAGTAAGCCTTATCAACTTCTGCTGCCATCACACAGGCTTTGTCTATACAACCCATTGCAACAGACCCTTTCTTGGCATGGTCATTAGAAAAAGCTCTAAAAGAAGCTGGTTGGAAAAAGACTCTCAGTGGCCAATAGGTTACTGGACCCTGAGTGGCAAGATTCTCTTTTCAGGTGAGTTCTGAATGGCATCAATAAACCAAGACCAATATCAGAGAACTGTAACAAGTGATAATATCTCTAGGATCCAGAAAGAAGAATCCATGCGGAGAAGTTCAGAAATGAAGAAGTTGGCTTTAAAATGAATAACAACACAGAAACATAGAAACATAGACTTTGACGGCAGATAAGGACATCTTACCCATCTAGTCTGCCCATTTCCTACCTACAGGATAGGCATATCCTAGTTAACCAACAGCCTATTTCTTCCTACCCCATAAGAATTTCCTTATGTCTGTCCCATGCATTTTGAATTCTCCACAGTTTTAGACCCACAACCTCCTCAGAAAGGCTGTTCCATGCATCCACTACCTCTCTGTGAAATAATACTTCCTCACATTGCCCCTGAACTGCCCCCTCTATCTTTAAATTGTGTCCCTTGTTCTTAACGCCTCTTTTTCTGAAAGATGCTACCTCTTGGACTTTGTTGATTCCACTGAGGTACTTAAAAGTTTCTATCATGTTCCCTCTCCTTCTTTCCTCAAGGGTATGCATATTAAGCTCCTTAACAACCCTCTTGGAAAGGGACCCCCGATATTAGAAGGGTGGAAAAATCTTGAAATTGCAAGACAGACAGAGCCTGAAGCTTTAGAAGAAGAGCATGTAAATGCACCCCCTCCCAAATGGCCTCTACTATTGGATTTATTGTCAAAATCAAAGAAGGAAGTGGCTCCAAGAAGGAATGCAGTTCAGATTCGATATAAAGGGGAATGGAAATAAGGCTGGACAGACAATGTGTGGAAGACATTGCTTAAAGATTCTCTGCATTTCTCCACAAAGGAGGTCTTTCATGCTTATCAACATTTCTGAAGAGGACAACTATGATGTTAGTTTTAGATCTTCTTATTTGTTGGAAATGTTCTAGCAATGTTATAATCAGCTCAAATTTTCTCCTCTGGGGTCCCCTTTTGGTGATCCTGACAAAACCACTTATCAAATATGTCACAGTTATGTTTCGGAATGAAAGTGTCCATATTGAAGACTTTACCTATTGGCTTTCACAGAAATGTGATGTATTAAGTTTGCCAGAAGCTTATTAAATTCAGAGCAATTTTGAATGGGAGGGTGGAAGTAGAAAGTTAAATTGAGACAGGTTGAAAATAATATAGAGCATATCCCAAATTCTTTCCTATTAGGCAGGGACAGGGTGTGTATTTTATTCCTGACAGCCCTGGGCCTGTTACAATGGGGCTTGCACACACTGTCCAGTACTTCTGACCGCCCAGATGTGACAATTGTGGAGAGGTGGGACATAATAGAATACAATGTACAAACCTGACAAAATGTGATTTGTGTGAGGAGTCTGCTCACACCTTTCCTGAATGTCTGTGGGCTGCCAAAAATAAAGTCATCATAATCAGGTCATAACTTTTGATCCAGAAGGCACAAGAATCTGCTGCTGCCCCTCCAAAAAAAAAAAAAAAACATCAGAGGAGGTTAAGGAAGATCCTGTTCCTCAACAAGAACCCCAGGATCAGGGCATGGTAGAGCAGATAGATTTGGTCCCAAAGGTCAAGACAGAACCAAAAGTGCCCTTGTTTCCTGACTCTACAGTGGGTTGATTTTCCACCAGTCTGCTATACAGACAGACAGAGACAAAGTAACCTCTTTAAATCAGCAGCAAATTACCCCTCTTCCTCCTAGAAGGGTAACCAGAATTCAAAACTTCAGATCCTTCAGCCAGAGTGCTGATTTGGAAATGTTTAATCCTTTAACCCCTAACTCCCGGTGAGAAGACCCTGACAGGGGGTATCTGGAACCCTACTTCCTTAACCCAGGAAAAGGTGGCTCAGAATTTGTAGAGTGCAAAGGGAAAAAGAAAAAAAAAGAAAATAGGGCCTTAAAAATCACAAAAATCAGACATGATGCTTAAGATTGGAACATGTAATTGTCATAGCCTGTTAAATAATCAAAAAGACATGCCTTTTTCACCGTGTGGTTCAAAATGGTTTACAAATTTGTTTCTTACAAGAAACTTGGGTGTTTACCTCAGAGCAGCTTAGAGCATTCAAAACTGGTTGGCGTATGGTCCTTCATATTGGTCCCTTAAGCATATAGGACCAATGGTTTAGGGATAGTGTTTAGTGCATATTCTTTTAAACTAACAAAGCTGGTTGATCTAATCGCAGGTAGACTGTTTATTTTGGATGGGCTTTGGAACCAGGTACCTTATAGATTTATTAATGTATAAGGGACTCAGTCTAAAACAGATAGAGTAGATCTGATCACACAATTTCAATACTTTCTCTATATATGTTCATTATGTAGTACTGGGAAATGAGGACTGGTGTGGGTTGCCTGCACTGAAAAATTTTAGGGAACAGAAAAATTACTGTGACTCAAATTCACTGCAAAAGTGTAAATTACAAGCAGAAATGATTGTGTTTGCAAAATATTTATCCAATGGGCAAATTACACATTTAAGAAAGGAAGATTAACCTCCATCATTAACCATTTTTTATTTCAAACATTTTCTAGTCCTGACATTTAAGGTTTGGCCTTTAGAATTTTCTGATCATTTATCCCTACAAATATCTTTCAAAATAACCCGGAAAAATTAACAAATAAAAAAGATGGAGATTAAACACATCTATCTTATCAGAACCATAGATACATAGATACATAGACAGTGTCGGCAGATAAGGGCCTATGGCCCACCCAGTCTGCCCATTTGAGCTTGTAAGTTCAGTTTGTTTTCCTAGAAGTCTGTTGCCCTTACCCTAACCTCTAGAACTCCTTTATGTCTATCCTATGCGTTCTTAAATCCGTGATTGTTTCAGCCCCCACCACTTCCTCTGGCAGGGGTGTTCCACTTGTCCACCACCCGTTCTGTGAAGAAATTCTTTCTCATGTTTCCTCTGAATCGTCCTCCCTCCAACTTCATCCCATGCCCTCTAGTTCTGGAACATCTTTTCGCTTAAAAATAGTGTTTTCCACCCTGTTCCTCCCTGTAAGATACTTGTATGTCTCTATCATATCCCTCTCTCCCTCCTCTCCTCCAGGAGTACATGTTCAGTTCCTTCAACCTGTCTTCATAGGACTTGTGATGCAATCCATGCACCATCTTTGTTGCCCTCCTCTGAACCTTCTCTACCCTGTCTATGTCCTTACGTAGGTATGGTCTCCAGAACTGTACACTCGTACTCCAGGTGGGGCCTCACTAGTGTCTTGTATGGCGGAATTATGACCTCCTTTTCCTGCTGGTGATGCCCCTGCCTATACATCCCAGCATCCTATTTGCTTTACCTGCTGTCTTGTCACACTGTTTCCCTACCTTGGGTCATCGAGATGACAACCCCAAGATCCCTTTCCTGCTTGGTGCATGCTATATCCTCACCTCCCAACTGATATATTGTGCCAGGGTTTTGTGCCCATATGCATTATCTTGCACTTCTTTGCATTAAATTTCAACTGCAAACCCCTGACCATTCTTCAAGTTTCTGCAGGTCACTTCTCATTCTGTCTACACCCTCTGGTGTGTCTACTCTATTACAGAGCTTTGTGTTATCAGCGAACAGTGAAATTCTGCCTTCTAGATCTCATAGTGTCACTGAGTGAAGATGTTGAATAGGACCGGTCCCAGCACTGATTCCTGTGTACCCCACTGGTCACTCTTCCTCTGTGGAGTGACAGCCATTTACCACCACCCTCTGTGTCCTGCCACCCAGCCAGTTACCTACCCACCACACTACTGTCCTGCCCACACCCATATTCCCTAATTTGTGTAATAGTCTTCTATGTGGCACAGTGTCAAAGGCCTTGCTGAAGTCCAGATAGGCCATGTCCACTGCCCTCTCCGATCACCTCCCTAGTCACCCAGTCAAAATTCAATGAGGTTGGTCTGACACTTGGCCCCTCCCTGGTGAAACCATGCTGCCTTGGGTCCTGTAGTCCATTGACAACCAGATGTTCCACCAATCTCTCCTTCAGTAGTGCTTCCATGATCTTCCCCACTACCGAGGTGAGGCTGACTGGTCTGTAGTTCCTGCTTCCTCTTTGTTCCCACTTTGTATAAAGGGACTACATCTGCTGTCCTCCAGTCTTTGGGTACCTCCCCTGTTTCCAGTGATCGGCTAAACAAGATAGCCAGAGGGTTCAGCCACCACCTCTTAGTTCTTTAAGGACCCTGGGGTGCACCCTGTCTGGCCCCATTGCTTTATCAACTCTTATTACTTCCAGTTCCTTCAGGACCCTTTTCGTGTAAAGGGACTTGTGTCCATTTCTGCACCATTCTCACCCTTGTACTCCTTCAGACCCATTACCCCCTCTTCCTCAGTAAAGACTGAGCAGAAATACCTGTTCAACATGTCAGTTAACTGTTGTCATCCTCCACGTGGCTCCCATCCTCCCCTTCAGTCTCACTATTCCTCTCTTTGTCTTTCTTTTCTCACTTATGTACCTGTAAAGGTTTTGTCCCTCTACTCACTGATTTTGCAATGTGTTCTTCTGTCTGAGCTTTGGCTTCCTTACTGACCTCCCTGCCTCCTTTGCTTCTCCTGGTACTTCTCCCTATCCCTTCTGCCTGTGTCTTTTTGTATTGCCTGAATGCAATCTTTTGGCTTTCACTTTCTTTGCTACCTCTTTGGAAAACCATAATGGTCTCCTCTTCCTTTCCTCTTGCTAATCTGCTTAATGCATAATTCTGTTGTTCTTGTAATCCCCACTGTTACCCCCATCAACAAGAGTAAAAACGGACTGGATTCTCTCTTGTGGGCCAGGACTTCTGTCATTGATTTGTATGGAAATCTATGCAAATGGTGGTCAGACACTAAACAGGAGATAGCCCAGTGGCTCCAGAAATATGGAAAATTGAAGGAAAGGAATATTTTTTTCCCAATATTTAAAGCTGTGGGCACAGTTTCAATATTGGTATAGTTTGAACTCAACTTCCAGATCAAGTTATGAACACCAAATAGAGCAGGTAAAAACAGAAATGAGGAAATTCCAATATGGCAGAGTGAAAACTTTAAAAGCTGAACTGGAATATGGACACCACTGGGAGACTCATTTGAGGCTTTCAGAAATAGGAAACAGAAGATGGGTTTACCAGATTTTTGAGAGATGAGGCGAGAATTAGATCAGAGACACTAAAAGATGCATGACATAAATTCAGCAGCAATTTTTTGATATAACATGAGTTCAAACCCTTCAGATAATGAAATATCTGAATTTTGCATGCCTTACAGGTACAACCCCTAAGAGGGATCTGGAAGAATTGAACTCTCCTTTAACAGCAGAAGAGATAGAATGTGTTATTTCTCACCTTAAATTAGGACATCACAAGGCCCAGATGGTTTATCTTATGAATTCTATTAGATGTTTCCTAAAACTTTAACACTATGTCTTAGGAGGTCTTCAAGGAGGTTTTCAAGACAGGAGTTGTTCCATATGATTTTACTTCAGGACTATAAATTTTTTATTTAAAGCGGGACAGATTAGATATTACAAACTGGAGACTGATTTCAAATCAGGTCCTGCAAAATAGATTGTGGTGGGTAGCTGCAGACTGATTCATCCAGTGCAGTTTTGGCCTTCAGGTAGGAAAATTCAACAAGCATTAATGATTATAAGAGACGTTATAGCTTTTCATGAAGGAAGAAAGAAAAGTTGTCTCCTGTCCTTGATCAAAGCAAAGCCTTTGATAGAGTTTATCACCCTTTTCTATTTCATGTTCTTCAGCATTACAAATTCATTCATAAATAAAATGAAAGTGTTATATACACGAGCAATGGTGTATCAATCATAAATGATGTGATTTCACAAGGCATTACTTTAATGACAGGGTTACACAGGGTGCCACCTGAGCCCTTTATTGTATATTTTTCTCTTGATCCATTGATTAGAAACTGCATTCTTCCCAGGTCTGGAATGGTTTTGGAAGGACCTAATAGTTAATATTGGACAAAAAGTACAGGCATATGCAGACGACATTTGTGTTTTATATGGCTAACCCAGAACAAATTCCTTAGTATCTGGGATTTTCAGAATATTCACAGATATCAAACTTTAAATGAAATTTGGAAAAAGGCACTAGTTTGTTTCTAGGAAGAGCTCAGTGGAACCTGTGAGCATAAACTGCATTACTATTTCAAATGAGAAAGGAAAATCTTAGGTATCTATTTTCAACAAAAACTTACTCTTGAGAACTGGGAAATAGTTTTAAATGGAGTGGAAACAAAGGTAAATAGATGGAAGTCATGGAGATTATCAAAAGTAAAACAAGTTATGGCTCTGAAATGATTTATTATCCCATTATTGTTATATGTAACAATGATTTATCTCCTCCCAGTACATTGGAATCTAGATAATATTCATGGTTTTTCCAGATGGTATGGGGTAACAGGTTAAATCCAATAAGGAGATTTTTTATATTTACCAAAGGACAGGGCGGTCTAGGTATGGTGGACCCCATAGCCTTCGTCACGACCCTATTTATATCCTAGAATTTTAAAATAGCTCTAAGTAACATAGAGTGATCAGCAGAGCTGGTTTAATAAAATCTGGCAGGTTATCTGGCATCATGGGTGAGTGAGGCCCCTAACTAACCCCTAGAATGCAAGTTCCAGGTTTCATCAAAGTGGCTACGGGAAAATACAAAATGGGAGATTACAAAATCATAGATTTCTCAGTTATCATCATGGCCACAGCTCTATAATGATATTATGGGGAAAATCCACACAGCGGAGGTGGAAATCAAAATTGTCCAGATAATTTAAAGGAGGAGTATTAAAACAATTGAATAACAATAAGATTCCCCTGCATATGTGGGAGGTGCTTTGGTTGTCCATGTTTGGTCATTTAAACCAGAGGAAATGCTAAACATAAGTCTTTGGAAGAGAGGAATTGCCCCTACAATGGGTGCAAATATTGCAGAAACCATGGACCATTTCTCTTTTCTTGTTCTTATGTGAAACCATTGTTCCAGATCCCTTCTCCCAAACCAGAGGATCCAGTTCCCTCCTTACCTGGGTGTAAACCCGAGCTGGTTTTACACTTTCTTTCTTTTGGGCAGGTCCAATTCTTGCTCCCCTTTTCTTGTTCACTTATCAGGTGCCCATACCCTTTACCTTCTTCAGATCTTAATTCCTCCATTTTGTTTTCCTAACCCCATACCTGTTCCTCCTTTACCTTATCAAATCTTTACTTCCTACCTCCCTTTTATTTCCTACCTTATTCTTTGTTTTCCAGGGTGGCGGTAGGTCTTGAAATTACTTACCCAAGAACCTTAGCAGAAAGTGGCAGAGACCTCTGTGTTGCCCCTCTTACACTCCCAATTGCTCCGCCCCTCCTACCATTCTTTGTTTCTCATTGGCCCATATCCCCAGCCCCTCTGATGTTCTGGTGACATCATGAGACCTCCCCCTTTATGACCTCACTCCTCCTTCCCCCTTCCTTTCTTTCTTTCCTTTTTCCTTCCCTGGCTCCCTCGTCCTCCATCTCCCTTCCTCCCTCCCCTCCTGTCCCTGCTGCTATCCCAGTCTCTTCCCAGGGTCAGATGGCCTGGAACAATGGGGCTGCCCTTATGGCAACTCATTTGTTCCAGATCCCTTCCCCAAAAGTGACATCACACTCAATGTTGTAGATTTGGCTGCTCAGTCAGCAAAACCTTTTACTGTCCACATAAACATAAATATATACATTTTTACAATATCGAGTTCCTCTTATTTTCTCTGTCACATTTTATTCCACTCCTCTTTATTTTAATTTGTTTCCTTTTGTTTTCTCCCCGGCATCGAAACCTGAGGGGTCCAGTTCCCTCCTTACCTGGGTGTAAACCCGAGCTGGTCTTATACTTCCTTTCTTTCTGGGCAGGGTCAATTCCTGCTCCCTTTTCTTGTCCACTTATCAGGTGTCCATACCCTTTACCTTCTTCAGATCTTAATTCCTCCATTTTGTTTCCCTAACCCCATATCCGTTCCCCTTTTACCTTATCAAATCTTTACTACCTACCTTCCATTAGCTTGTCCCAGCTGCGTTGGATGGTAAGCTCCCCCTTTAGAAACACCTTCAACCACTGATCTATGCCTCTACGAGATCAGTGATGAATATGTGATTTCCCATCTGGGATAAGTGTACCCCATCCATCCTGTAAAATCCATGTATCCTCTCTTCTATTTTATCATGTCTAATGGCAGCTCCTCCATTTTCTATCATAACCCTCCCACTCTACTATTCATCCTCCTCCTCACCTTTTCTATGGCCTTGTGCTGCCTGGTTTGTCTCCACACTCGTGGAATCATTTCAGACACATAATTGTTATCTCTGGCCACCATGTCCTCATGGCCTTGACATCCCTTTGTATGCTGTAAAGATTTCTAACCAGGGGCCATGTCCCAAGTAATTCCTTGGAGTGTATTATCAAGAGGTCTGGGCCCTTGTTGTTCTTTCTCATCTCTAACAGTAAAGGAAGGAGCTGCCCCATTGAATTCCCATATTCCTTTCACAGGATCCTTATTCCTTTGTGGTCATAACCCAGTTGCTTTCCACCTTTCTTCTGTGCTGCCTCCCTTTCTGCCCAATAAATGTGTGAGTGTCCCACCATCCATATGTCCTTCCTTTTTCGTTTATCTATAAACACACAATAAGAAACACTGAGGCAGGAAAAACATCCACATGTAGTTTGTTTGTTTTTCTTCCCTCCCTTTGTCCCTTTTCCTGTACCTTATACCTTCCATTCTTTCCTGTAGGAGACAAAACTGATAAAGTTAGTGCACTGCATTTTTAATATATTTCTTGTAGCAGTCTGATGCTCATCACCCAAAGGCTTTTATGTCTTCCCCTTTTCCTCCTGGGTGCCGCCTCTGAGGCTGCCCAATCCAGAAAGAATGAGATGAGAACCTGTCTGGGTTTTCCCCAGTTCTTTTACGCTCTGCTTCAACATCCCAGATACTGACTCCTTTACCTCCTTCCCATTTCATGTAAAAATATAAATCCCTTGTTTTGGCCTAACTTTGTGGAAGTCAAGCATAAGCCAGCATGGGCACATATCAGGTTCTCTTTGGGTTCGATATTCACCCTGTAGCCCTTGCCTGTCTGATCCATTTTGACCTTGAAATTATGAGGTGAGCCCTACCCTTCTCCATTCTATATTATCCACTGCAGTCCTTCTCCCGGGGTGGGTGCTGCGAGTCCGACTATTTCAGACACTCTGAATGCTTTCTTGTATATCACCATAAACAGTGCTTTGAATAGTATTACTTCATGGGGTGTAGCAAATATCCACCAATTTTCTTAGTATCTTTTCAGTAAGTGTTCCGTGATTAGTTCTCTCTTATCCTTCTCTTTCCCTTTATCCTTTGCCACCCCATCATCATTCTTCTTACTAAAATACTATTGCATGGCTCTCCCAACCTTTCATGTAGCAGACCCATCCTACGGCTGCTAGATGTACTCTCACTTTGTGCAGGCCATTCCTTCTTCCCAGTTTCCTACTACAAATCTCCTCCTTGCTCTTCTTTGACTGCCCACTTACCGCCATGTTGTGGTAAGATCTGAAAGCTTGGAAAGCCCTCCATGAGCATGTTGTCTGCCCATGCACTTCGAAAGAGATATGCTGCTTCCTCCAGCCAATCTTCCATAGCTCCTCTGGGATCCTCTCTCCCATCGGATCTGTGTTGGGAGCCAGTGCCAAAATCTTCCCATCTGTAATTGTGAGAGGCTGTCAGCGATGGAGTTGCTTATTCCTACAATGCTCCTAGTCCTAAAACTCATGTTGAGCCTCAACCTTGTAGTACTAACTGCCGTGGGATGAAAGAGAGTACCAAGACAGACCTAGACCCTCTGTTATTTAGCACATCTACTGACTGCCCTATTGTCACACCAAAATGTGACCCGCTGATTCTAGCTATGGTCCCCATATTTTGTCACCTCCCATATTGGAAAAATCTCCAGGAAAGTGATGTCCTTTGTCAAACCCTCTTCAACCCACCTTTGTAGCCAGGGTTCTGCTATCCACTTTCCTTGGAAGTAAGCGCCTACTCCAATGCCCCCTGAAGCATCCATGTAAAGTTCCAGATCCATGTTAAATAGCCATTCCTCCTGCCAAATGACTATCCTGTTGTGATTTTCTATGAATTGCTCCCAAATTTTAAGTCTTCCTTGGTCTCTCTCCCTATACTGACCCAGTAGATGGCTTTGAACCACGCCATGGCCCTTGCCAGGCGTCGTGTAAACGTGTTCCTGGTCCGATCGCTCTACATGCAAAATTCAAGTGACCCATTAATTTCTGTCTGTTAATTAGGGGCACTCTTTTCTCTTTCCTATCTCTACCAACATTGTCCTTAGCTTATTTATCTTCTGAGTTGACAAGCGGAATAGACCCGTTCCACATCCACCTCTATACCCAGAATTCTAAGCACCTGCTGGGCCTTCTGTTTTTCCCCAGCTAATGGGACTTTGAGTTCCTTGCACATCTTGAAAATCCTCCATAATGCTCTGCACCTTTTGCCCTTCCACTATAAACAGAAAAATCATCCTGGTAATGCACCACCGTGTTGTGCCGTACCTGACTTTGAATACCCATTGCAGCCATGTGCTGAATTTTTCAAAGGTGGAGCATGCCACTGAACACCCCATCAGCATGGCCTTATCAAAATAATACTCCCCTTCAATCTGAAAACCCAACAATTCTCAATCTTCCCTGTGAACGGCAGTAGCCAGAATGTGGACTTGATGTCGTCTTTGCCAGCCATGAGATGCGCCTTGCCAGATGATCTCCACGCATCCTCTAATGTCCATAGGACACCCTACTATCCTCCTCCAAAATGTGATCACTGACTGATTCTTTCTCGGATAGGATAGGTGGTGAATACCCGATATTCCCCTACTTGCTTTTGGGACTAGGCCCAGTGATGATACTTCGCAAGTGCTGGAAAGCGGGTCTTTGAAGGATCCTCTATTCTACTTTCCTTCTTCTCAATACCAATTTTCAAATTTAAAAGTGCCTCCTTGCCTTTAATTGAATTTAAATTTTTGCCCATGTCCCAAACCTCCTTCCTGGTAATGTAAACTAAAACCTTTTGAGAAACCCTCTATTAACTCCAGCCCCACCCTTATTTGGATACTCTTTCATCCATTGCTCCAGTAATTTGACTCTGATCGGGATTTTGCTAGCGGAACTGACCTTTTATCTCCCCTTGAGTGAACCCTCTCCTGCCTGTATGTCCTCTCCTCTCCTGTATTATCTCTCTGCATCCCTCTGTAGACTCCCAAAAGGAACCACTTCCTTGTCCTCTCCCGGAGTTGGATTCACTGTAAGATCTGCATCTTTATGCTGGGTGAGATCCCTCACATTTGAACAAGTGTGCCTAAACCTGCAGCCTGGGAAGGAGCAGTGTGCTCTGTTGTACCACCAGCACTTCTGATATCGTGGCCCTCCCTCTGCTACTCACCTTCAGCCCCCTGGCTACCATCATGGTTTCCCACCATAGGTCATTATGTCTAGAATCCCATCTACAATCTTCTTACGTAATTGGCCATTGGGTCCTGAACTTTTCATCATACTGTAGCCAGTTAGTACCTCCCATCATCTTATATGCATTTCTTATGATCAAGAGTAAGCTAATAAAGGAATGCCCAATTCCAGCTTTTCCCTTGGGCTGTGCACTATAATATGTGAAACCCAAAGTCCAGGCCTCCCATGATTTTCCTTTATATGTGGGCCCTTTCTGCTCCTCCCTTTTGACCAGAACTACTGCGGCGCTAAGTTCTTTTTGCTGAAACTCTCCTTTTCTTCATATAGCTCTGCTGTTTTCTTATCTACCAATGCAAAGATATCCACAAATTCTCCCTTCCATATTTTTCCTTTGTTGCTAATGGCACATGGTCCCTATTCTTACCCCTCCTCTCCCCTTTTCTGTTCTGTTATTTCCTTCTCCCATCCCTTGTTTTCCCCTTTTCCTTTTCTTCTGCAACTTCTTAACACTATCTTCCCCATACCTAACAATATTGTTCCACATATTCTTCATGGTACTCTCTAATGTCAACACTGTACCTGTTTCTCCATGGGGTTCTTTTGATGGTTCAATTATTGTCTTGAGTCCTGGTTCCTCCCTCTCATGATCCATTAGCTGGGCACTGCTGGTCACTGCCCATCTCTGCCAGCTAGGGTATGGAATGTTGGGTTCCAGTCCAGGATGAGGCCTGACCACCTCCCTTGGGCTGGGTTCCAGATCAGGCATCGGCCCCTCGGACTGGGTGCAGGTGTTGGGTCAGGCTTGCATGGGTTGTTGGTTGCCACCCGGAGAACTTGCTCTAGGGGTGCTTTGTCACTGTGCCCAGTCCCTTCCCTTTCCTCCTGCCCACTCTGCCCTTCTTTCTGACCCTCTCCTTCTGCTGGTATTTCCCTCTCTGTGTCTTCCACTGTATCCAGGACCTTAGGGTCCTGTCCATGAGATCCATGATCATTTTCATAGCTCCGCTTTCATTGAACTGGATCCATGGGTGTTCATTCTGTCCCTTTTTCCTGCTCACAACAAAATTTAAATTTGTTAGTTAGCTCTCTGGGTTTATCCCTGTGCATAGCTTGACCTAACGAATACCTCTGCCTTCCCCTTTTTGTTTGTCCCCACCCATATCTAATATGGCTGCCCATATATCACGGTGGAGGGGACCCCCGTGGTCACCCTATCATTTGTGGTCTGGTATTTAACTTGATCCGACCCTCAGGTTTCTCTTTTCACCCTCTTTTTTTTTTTTATTGCCTCTCGGTCTGTGTGTCCTCTGACTTGACCTGTCCTGTTTTTAATGCTCCCTAGGTGATTTCACCCCTCTTTAACTGGTTGGTCTACATGTAGACAAATTGCAACATAATACTGAGAGCTAACAAACTGAATTCTATGCATACTTCTGTCTTAAAGTTATCCTACTGTGCCCTTTCCTGCAATAGAATTGCAGCCCTTTACTCCATTCTAGTGCCTCTTGTTGTCAAACCTTGCACTAGGCATCTCTCCTATTCCTTTTTTCCCATTGCATTTCCCCATTATTAGCACCCTCCTCTATCATTGGAATCTCTGCCCAGAGACAGTAGTTGCCTCATTCCAACATCCCCCCACCTGGAAGCTGTTCTGTGATTGCTTTCACAGACACCCTGGGTTGCCATGAGGGGCACCCTTCTGTTTTTAACAAAACCCTTGAAACTGCCCAGGCATCATCTGCTGCATCCTTATCCCACTTGTCCTGTCCCGGCGTTTGTTTTTAATATGACCTCCTTTCTTTTTTTTTTATTGAAATTTTGGCCAAAAGCCATATTTCCTCACCCGATAATGCCCTTGTCCAGCCTCGCGACTGTGCAGTGTTTCTTCCTCCTCCACCCCTTTGTTCATTTTCCTTACGCGCTCCTCGTGTTAAATCAATCATGAGCCCCAACTTGCCCCTGCCCAATCTGTTGCCTTTTCCTTCCATTCATCTCCTATTCTCCATTAACTGTCCTTTTTTCTTTGCGAACCCTTATAATGCTGTGCATTGCTGGTGCTCTGCCATGCGGTCCTTTGTTCTATCCTGCTACCACGCTGTCTCATCACTCTACAATCTCATTGCTCGCCTCCTGGCTTACTAGGCCCATGCCTGTTTGTTGGGGCCCCTGTTGGTCTCTGTATCACCCTCGCTGCCCAATAAAACACTTCACTGCCCAAAGGACTGGTTTTCCCACTGATTAGTGCTTGGAAGGCTTTTGCTGCCACCTGGTGGTAATTGGAGGAGAGTGATCGTAAGTGTACTAATTGTAAAATTCTTTTTTAAACCAAAAACCAGCCTCCAGTGCAGCTACCAAGCTCTGAAAATGCTAGCCCTTGCCCTGCACTCACAACACTCGCCTCCTGGCTTGCTAGACCCACGCTGCTTTCTGGCCGCCAGCTGAGGCTCACTGCCCAAGCATCCTCTCTTTTTTTTAAAACAAAACTCCTGCCTCCATACCATCGCCAACCTCCGCAATGCTAGCCCTTCCCCCTGATGCTGTCCAGAGTTTTCTACCCCTGAGGCCCTCTCTGCTAGACTATGCCCAACAGCCCCTGCAACGTGGCTCTCTGTACACCACGGTCCTCTCTTCTCCCGTGTTGTCCCTCACTGCCTGAGCATCTATTCTGCTGTCCTTTTCCCTGCTTACTACCTTGCTTCTTTTGCCTTCTTAGTTGGATTCTCTACCTCCCTTTCTAATACCCGAGCCATTCACACACAGAAAGTGGCTTTCACCATCCGGTTGCCCTCATATTCCAGCATTTCCAACCAATTCCTCTTCTTACCTACCATGGTTTTCCCATTCTTGCCCCAGCTACCTGTTGTTTGGTTCCCTGGTGGCTCACTCTAATCTTCTCCTGAAAATGACTAACATTTGCTACAACAATTGCATTGGATGAAACCAACCTTCTTTTAAAACTTTTCTACCACAATTGCTTTGCATGACACCATCGTTTTTTACCACCTGGCTAATCTTTATCATTATTACATTTTTTTTAAAACAAGACATCCCATGCATCTCCATCTTAGCGATATCTGCCTTCACATTCTTCCTAAGGATTAGTGTCCAAGATGTCCTTTCTCTTACCTTTTCTGAGGAACTCACCAACCAATGTGCTAGGTTCTTTCTCTTGAAATTACTTACCCAAGAACCTTAGCAGAAGTGGCAAACCCTCTGTGTTGCCCTCTTAAAACCCCTGTTGCTCCACCCTCCCTATCATTCTTTGTTTCATTGGTCCTTATCACCACCCCTCTGACACTGTGGTGATGTCATGAGAGACCTCCCCTTTATGACCTCACTCCCCTTTCCACCTTTTCTTTCTTTCCCTTTTTCCTTCCTGGCCCCCCCTCCCCTCCTTCCTCCTCCCCCATCCTTTCCTGCTGCTATCCCAGTCTCTTCCCAGGGTCAGATGGCTTGGAACAATGGGGGCTGCCCTTATGGCAACCCAGTTTATGGTCTTTTTAGCCACTAAGTGGAAACTGGCATGGCTATCCTATTTGTCCTATGAATCACTGGTGTTGGGGAACTGCCCCATTTCTTGAATAAGTATCACTACAGCACTGATGGTGTTGCTTTGCTGTTTGAAGTATTATCTTTGAAAAGGGAGATGTCAATGATACAGCAAAAAATGGATGACATATCATATCAGTTTGTTAGTGGAGCAAGCAATGTTGTCAGTATATAAAATGAATCTATCTAATCACCCTGGGAATGTGGTAAGAAAATGGTGGAAAAGTCTAACTGGACTTATTAAATACAAGTGAAGGAGTCAATCAAATCTTTATTTATCCAGGTGAAAATCGTTGAGCAGAGCTCATTTGCAAGATGGACCTGGTAAGGTCAAGATTTAATTTTACATAAAGATATAGTATAATTCAATGTACACACACACTGAGGAACAGAATATACAGGATATATAATAGCATTAAGGGTAATAGTACATATATATATAACAATTTGAGGCAAAAGTAAAAAGTAATAAAGTAGAATCCAAATCCCCCTTTTCTAACTGGGAGAAGGAGGAAGGAGTTTGATAGACAGAGCATGAGTATAGTATTCTTTTTTTTTTTCTTGTTCTTATGAATTGTAATTTTTCTGGTGTGTGGCTAGCAATGGCTGAAATAATGTATGGCTGTTAAATGGGGTGGGGGTGGGGTGCCTGTATGAGGCAATACTGTTTTGTCAAAGAATCTTGACAGTGTATGAATTGAATACCTTTTTGTTTCATTTACCTTATGATTTCTATAGTATTTCATGTGATTTAACACTATTTGTAATCATTTGCTTTGATGTTATATTAATAAAAATTCCCTACTCTTTTGAGAAGTGGCATAGGATCTTTAACATCCACCTGAACAGGCAGACAGAAAAGATGGCACTTCAGGAATGCAGCACTTCCCCATGCTGCACTACAGTGTCAGTACTGGGATTTAAAGAGCGAGTGGAGCCAAACTAGGCAGGCAGGAAAATAATATAAATTTTAAGAAGTAGTCAGTTACAACATTTTTATTTCTGAAGTACCTTCCTTTTTCCTTTTGCCTATTAGAGAGTCTTCTATGTCATAATGTTGTGGTTGATGTGTGTAACAGCTCTTAGCATGAGCAGCTGACATATCTAGCTCTACTGCCCCCACTACATCATCAGCATGTGATTTTGCTGACAGTGAAATCACAGGTGAATGACCTGGCAGTCACCGAATTGTTGTTCCTAAACAGCAGTGATGTCACAGTCAGTGAGCCTCACAATGCTGGTGATGTAGATAGGTCAGTATAGCTAGCTATGTCAGCTGCCACACAAAGTGCTATTCCACATATCACACATACTGTTTTAACATCAGGTAAACAATCTTCTAATTAAATAAAGGGAAAAGAAAAAGTACCTCAAATATAAAAGGTAATGGTTGACTGCTTTTAAAATCTAATATTAGTTTTAGGCAGTACACTAGCTCTTTATCCCACATGTCTGGTGTGGGGATAGAACCCACAGCCTTCTTATCTTCCAGTCTCAGACACCAGTGTGACCCTACTGAGCCACTGACTCTGAGATGAAATATGATATATGAATATATGAAATAACAAAACATCGCACTCATTATTTCATGAACTATACTCAAAATTAGTAATCAAAAGTCAGCCAATCTTTCAAAAGATAATAGTATTGCATGCAAACAAATTTACATAGAATAAATTAGAGAGGTATATATATATATATATATATACACACATATACATTCAGGAAGTAAGTGTCTGCAGCCTTGAAAAGGAGTCAAATTTTGAGAGCAGTTAGGTGGAGGCAAAACCTGATGAAGTGGAGTGCATTACTGAAGTGGAAGCAGAGGTTCTTTCTTGTACACTGGCAATTCAGGCACTTGGGGTGTTGGGATAGGAAGCAACCAGACAGAGACAGCTGAGATGAGACCGGTAGCATTATTCTGTGCATTTGTTTTAATGGAGGTGGGAGGCAGCTGGGCTGTTTGCTTTTGTCTTGGGTTGTACAGGCACTTGTGGCATCGGGATAGGAAGCAATCAGACAGCTGAGGTGAGAGCGGTAGAGGTAGCGCAATGAGACATTTTTATTCTGTGCATTTTATTTAGTGAAGACTGGATTGAGCTGGGCTTTTTGCTGACAGTGTTTTACTCAACATAATCTGTTATATGGACAGGAAGAGCTTGAGAATGATAGAGACACAGTTTGCATGAGTTTGTTTATTTAGAAAATGAGTCCTGAAGCTCCAAACAAATGTTTTGTTAAAGCAACCGCCTGTAATAACGGGTGGAATGTAAGATCACGAATGTGCCTGCTATAAGCAGTTTATGTATATATATAGTATGTATGTGTGTATATATATATATACATATATATATATATATATATATATATATATATATATATATATATACATACACACACATATATATATATATATATATATATACACACACACATATACACATACACAGATGGTAGTTTTATGTTGATTAGCGGCATGCGCAGAAACTTGTTAAGCACGTTCTCCAGAAGCAGGTTGTGGAGGCATGGCACTGTTGAGCCCAATGCCCCACAGCCTGAAAAGGCTTGTTCCCTGTCCCCCAATGCCCTGGCAAGCTGCTGCTGACACTAGTTCAGCCAGTGTGCCACAACTTTCTAAAAATCAACTGCTGCAATCAGGGCACTTCTCATCATTTGCAGCGTCAGCCATTGACTGCAATGAGGAGCGACCCATCATTGCAGGGGCAGGATGTAGGACTCTGATATTGTTTATGAACATGGGGCGGCTTGCCGCCGTATTCACAAACAATATTGTACCCCCATGTTTATTTACCAACGGGGAGCTCACTCCCCATTGGCACAATGTACCCCCCCATTTTATTGTCTGCTGATGGTGCCCAATCCCCATCAGCAGAAAGGAATCCCCCCTTTTGTAGTTTGCTGATGGGGTGCCCAATCCCCATCGGCAGAAAATAATTCCTGCCCTGATGTTGATTGCACGATGGGGTGCCCAATCCTCGTCACCGGCTACAGCTCCCCCAAAATGAGTCTGGTGGCATGCTGGGGAGCCCACCCCAGCATGCCACATGCTCGTAAAGCTAAAAATGGTCCTGCAACATTTTTTCTTTTTATTACCTGAAAAAGAAAACAGTCCCTCAGTCTCCCTGCCCCTCCCACAACCTGCACCCACCCACTGCAAACCCTGCCTCCCACACCCCCTCACCCCATACTTACCTCCGGAGCTTGGCATGATGATCTTCACTGGACTGGGACACGTCTGCACTCTTCAAAGCCGAACACGAACTGAGGAAATGCCGGTAAGCTGTATAATGTAATACATAGGGTTTTTCAACTTTAGTGCATATCTCGGGCATTTTGGGAATTATTCCACCAAATTTTCAACATGGAGTTTTGGGACCCATCCTCATGAATTCTTGAACTGTCATGGCATTAATCAGCCCAAAAGGTGGTTTCGAGTCACTGTGGTGGAATCCTTCGGGCTGATTAACAAAACGACAGTGCCAGTGTTCATGAGGTGGGCTCTCAAAAGTCTATGTTGCAAATGTGGTGGAAAAATCAAAAAATGACTGTTTTATGAGTGCATTGTGCAGTTGCTATGTATGCTCATAACTCGTGAATTTACAATATTTTCATGCCAGATTTTCAACATTGCCATTTTGTCACACCTCCTTGTGAGCAGTACAGCTGTCACTGTTCACATTCTGGCCGAATGGTGTGGTCACTGTGGAATCAGTGTTGAGGACAGATTAAGAAAATGACAGTGACACTGTTCATGAGTAAAGGTCTAAAATGCCTATGTTGAAAATTTGGTAATGATACTCCATAAAATGACTGTGTTACGAGCGTGTGTTGCACAGTTGGCATGCACGTTGTAACTTTGCAAATTTATAATATTTTCACTCCAGATTTTCCAACATTGCCATTTTTCCACACCTACTTATGAACAGTGCAGCTGTCATTTTTCCCATTCTGGCCAAAATGTGTTTTAGCACTTCCGGCGCAGAATAGAATGGTCGCTGTGGGGAATCACTGTCCGGGAGAGATTTAAAAATGACAATGATACTGTTTATGAGCAGAGGTCTAAAATACCTATGTTGAAAATTTGGTGATGATAGCCCATCAGTTGACTGTGTTTACCAAGTGTGCGTTGTGCACTTTCCACGCACCCTTGTAACTTCGCAGATTTGTAATATTGCCACACCAGATTTTCAACAGTGCCATTTTTCCACACCTCCTTATAAGCAGTACAGCTGTCATTTTCACAACCTGACTGAAATGTGCTTTCACAGTTCCAGCTAGAATAACGTGGTTACTGTGGGAAGTCAGTTGTCGGGACAGATTAAGAAATTGACAGTGGCACTGTTCATGAGCAGCGGTCCTAAAATCCCTATGTTGAAAATTTGGTGATGAAACTCCATAATTTGATCTGTTAAGGCTGTGCATTGAACTGTTTCATGCACCCTTATAACTTCACAAATTTTTAATACTGTCACGCCACATTTTCAACAGTGGCATTTTTCCACAACTCCTTATGAATGCTACAGTTGTAATTTTCACATCCTGGCTAAAATATGTTTTGCACTCCTGCGGACAATAGCATGGTCACTCTGGGAAATCAGTATTTGGGACAGATTAAGATCGACCAAGTGAGAGGGCGGAGTGACTGAGCTCAACTGAGCTGTGTCAGGACTGCTGCAGATTTGTTTGCTGGGCAGACAAAGGCCTCACACAAGAGCTCAGTACAAAAGGCAGCCTGCAGCACTGGGAGAAACAGAATGAGAGAGCGGTGAGGAGGGGGAGCGAACTCACAGGTGCTGTCAGAACTGCTGCGGATTTCTTTGTGGGCAGAAAAGGCATCAGTACAGGCAGGGGCCCAGTATAAAAGGCTAGCCTGCAGTGGTGGGAGAAACAGTACAGTATGAGCGAGTGAGACAGGGGACTTAGTGAGCTCAACGGAGCTCTATCAGGACTACTGGGATTTCTTTGTGGGCAGAAAAGGCATCAATGCAGGCAGGAGCCCTGTACAAAAGGGCAGTTTGCAGCGCCAGGACAAACAGAATGAGCGATGAGAGAGGGAGACTGTACGACTCAACGGAGCTCTGTTGGGACAGCTGCGGATTTTTTTGTGACAGACAAAGGTGCCAATGCAGCCAGGAGCCCCATACAAAAGCGCAGTCTGCGGCACCAAGAGAAACAGAACGAGCGAGTGACAGAGTGAGTAGTGAGCCGAGCTCAATGGAGCTCTACTGTGACTGCTGCAGATTTCTTTGTGGGCAGAAAATGTGGCTACGCAGGCAGGAGCCCAGTACAAATGGCCAGCTTGCAGTGCCAGTAGAAACGGAATGTGAGGTGACAGAGAGGGGAGGAATCAGCCCAGTGGAGCTGTGTCGGACTGCTTCAGATTTTTTCTGGCCAGAAAGCCGCCAATGCAGGCAGGAGCCCAGTACAAAGGGCAGCCTGCAGCACCAGGAGACACAATGAATAAGTGAGTGAGGGAGGGGAGCAGTGAGCTCAACGGGGCTTTGTTGGGACTGCTGCAGATTTGTTTGTGGGCAGAAGAAGGCAGCAATGCATGCAGGAACCCCAGTACAAAGGGCAGTCTGCAGTGGCAGGAAAACCAGAATGAGCGAGTGAGTGAGCTCAACAGAGCTTGTATTGTAACTGCTGCAAATTTCTTTGTGGGCATAAGAAGGCAGCAACACAGGCAGGAGCCAGTAGAAAGGGGAAGCCTGCAGCGCCGGCAGAACAGAATGAGCGAGTGAGAGAAGGGGAGGAGCGAGCTCAACGGAGCTTTGTCGGGACTGCCATAACATGACTGTGTTACCAGTGTGCATTGAACTGTTTCCATGCACTCTTGTAACTTCAAAATTTGTAATACTGTCACACCACATTTTCAACAGTGGCATTTTACACAACTCCTTATGAACACTACAGCTGTCAGTTTTCACATCCTGGCTACAGTATGTTTTTGCACTCCTGCCAGACAATAGCAGTCACTCTGGGAAATCAGTGTTTGGGACAGATTAAGATCAACCGAGTGAGAGGGAGAGGACCGAGCTCAACTGAGCTCTGTCAGGACTGCTGCGGATTTGTTTGTGGGCAGACAAAGGCCCCAACACAAGAGCCCAGTACAAAAGGGCAGACTGCAGCACTGGAAGAAACACCAATATCAGCTAATAAAGAAAACATGGCTATTTTTGGGACTCTGGGTGGGCTCCCAATGTGCCATGTTTCTGGTGGGGGCTATGCATGGTCTCATTTTGGTGGCGGTTAGGACTCAGCATGGAGGCTGTAACAACACCTAGTTGGTTGTGCTTGTCCTGTGGTGAAAGGAGACATGGTGTGGATCCATTGGTTTCAGGGTCCTGAGCTCAGTGCCCCTCTTCCCTCATTTTCTCCCTTCATTCAAAGAAAAGCACAAAGAGACTGGCCTGAACCCAGGACCCTTGGTTGCCCCACCCCATGCCTTTGCCATCTGCACCATGGGGACATACATTGAACAGACAGTTTTTATGTTATTTAGAAATGCAGTGTTGCAGGTGGATATCTGATGTTCAGAAATTTAGCATGCGTGAAAAAGGCTTCACTCTGGGGAAATCCATTCTTTTTCATGAGAATTAAATACTTTTTGTGAGAAAAAATCCTTTCTTTACGAGCCACCATCTTGTTATAGTTTTTTTTATTTCATTTTTCAAAAGCCACAAAATTACATCCTGAGAGAGACCACCACACCTAGCTTGCTCATCGGGATATCACTAGGTGCAATCTGCACATCAAAGTTAGAAATATGCCCTTGAAGTGTGTTTTAATTTACTGAATCCTTTTTGTCACTGTGTGATATGAAAAAGAACTTTTTCCTATCCAGAGTCACAAAGGATCCTTTGGCCAAGCAAGAAGCCTTGCTTGTCCCATCCACTGCTTTCCACAGTACTATAATGCTTTTTCCTGATGTCTAGTGGGCCCCCACCCTCCAGTACCCCTGCACCTACATTTTCCTGGTGTTAAGTGGCACCTCCTACAAATGCTCTCACTTTAATATTAATAATTTCCTTGGTGTCTAGTGGCACCCCCACCTCCAATTGCCCTGCCCTTAATGAAATTAATTTCCCGGTGTCTAGTGGCACCCCTCACCCTCTGATCTCCATCCCTTCTTTCTGTGTTTCTGACACCATGATGCCCACTCCAGATGCCGGATGCCCACCCACCACAGCCTGTTGTTTTATTTCTTTGCCTACATCTGGAGTGCTCAATCCCCATGTTGGCATTAAGTGACCCTCCTCACAGCAGTGTGGGACACTAGGAGTCCACCCAGTGTTCCAAAATATGTTATTCATTAAACCCTGTTAAAATAAAACTGTCTCCCAATGTCTTTGTTTTTAAACCTGCAAAAATGGTCCTTCATCTTCCCACCATCCCTCTCCACATCCCGACCCTTCCACTGACCACCCACCACCCTACACCTCTCCTTGCCCTATACCTACAACCAGAGGTCATCTGCTGTCATCTTCTGTGAACCGGACATGTCTGCACTCTTCTCAGCTGAACAGGAACTGAGGAATTAAGGTAAGTGCCATATAATGTATTTCAATGGTGTTTTGAACTTATGCTCATTACTTTGCCATTTATTCAAATGTTTTCACCAAATTTTTAATATGGCCTTTTCTGGACCCCACTTCATGGACACTGTTATTTCATTAATAGGGCCTGGAAGGATTTATGGTCACTGCACCAAATCACCTGTCAGTCCGAATAATGAAATTTTACTGCCAACTTTTATGAGGTGGAGTCCCAAAAAGATGTTGAAAATTTGGTGAAAACATTCCTGAAAATACCCAAGTTACATGTGTTCATTGAATTTTTTTTTTACGACGCCATAAACTTTGTAATTTTCAATATTTTGACTCCAAATTCCAACATAGCCATTTTTGCACACCACCTTATGAACAGTACTGCTGTAATTTTTCACATCCTGTCTGAAATGTGTTTTGCACTTGTTGTGTGGAATGGTGTTTTGGCACATATTTAAAACTTTTCAGCTACAGGGCTGGATATTCAAACCGCGCCCAAGAAGTGCACAACAGCAGGAGCAAGCACGAAGACACTTGCCATCGCGCAATCGCCGTGATATTCAAACATGGAGCAAGCGCCACCGCGCAAGCAGTCAACGCCTGAATATCGCACAAACTGTGCCATAGCGCAATCAGGAAGGGAAGCTGAGCAGATATGATGTGCCATAGCGCAACAAGACCAGCCCAGCTGAGAAGTCCAGAGGCACTATAGGGCAAGCAAAGACACCCCCAGAAGCATAGCAATGGAACTGCACAACCAGGGAGGTAGGCAGGGGCACACCACCCATGGTACAGAGGGCACAGGGACACACTGCTGAACCAACAATGTACCCTACACCCCAAGCACAGCATAACTGGGGAGGGATGGAGCAGCCACTGGGCCATGGGGACAAGCAAACAAAGCACATCCCGTGTGCTACTGCAGCACACCACCGTCAACCCGAGACTGGCACGAAAGGAGGCGGAGCACCCAGTGCCCAGCGCCCCGTGCACAGCACGCCCAGCACTGTGACCCCAAGACATCACCCATGCGCAATGACCAGCACTGCAGGAATCCCAGGGCCCCCGAACACTGCAACCTCGTGAACCACAGAATCACACAAGCCAACTCACCATGACCACTCCAGCAATGGGTGGCAGCAGACAGCATACTGGAGTGGAAGCCTCCACCCACACCAGAGACACTGCCCCCACACCTGCACACACATACCCATGACCATACCACACCTAACGCCATGCACACCACTGCAACTGAGCACCGATAGCCAGCTGCAAATCAGAGACCACCACAGCATTCATATCAAAATATAAATGTAATTAAGAAGCTATAACGAGAACAACAAACACAAACATATGTACAAAGGCAGGGTTGGGGGTATGGGTATGGGGTAGGGGTGGGTAAGGGGCAGGGTGAACAACTGGGAGAGGGAAGGTGGGGTCTGCTGATGACTGGCTACCACCTGGCAGCCTGCCCTACTCCCACCTGGTGCTGTGCCTGTGGCCTCCTCGGGCGCCGCATGCCATGCTGCTGTGGGTCGAGGAGTAATGCATGGGTGTCCATTGCCACTTGTGTGAGCCTCTGCATGCCCTGCTCCAACAAGCACAGGATCCGGATACCTAGGACAAGGAAACAGAGTCAATGGCTATGACTGTCCACATCCCTGAATCCCACCCATCATGCATGGCATACAGCATGCCCTGCTCCTGTGATGGACTGCAGCCACCCACAGTGACCGTGCACATGACAAGCCCAACCAGCCAGCAATGGCCATGTGTACCACTGCACACACACACCGCCCATGACCAGCACAGCACAACCAAGGCTGCCCAGTGACGTGGCTATGTGGTGGGATGCTAGTGCCACAGCCATGTGCCCGGTGCATGCATGGACCACCAGTGATGCACACACACACGCAGTGCCACTGGACAGTGATGACTGTCACATGTTGCATGCATGGTAGTGTTGTCCATGGAAGGTGTCCGTGCCTCCCAGCATGCAATAGCATCCATGATGTAATGACACTCACTCTCATCAAGCTGCTGCAGCAGGTGCTGCTGAGCTGCTGCTGTGCTGCTGCTGTGGCTGTGGCTGTTGCACACCTCCTCCACCAGCCACCCTGGCACCGCCATCCCAGGCCTCAGCCTGTGCCCGCCTCTGCACCTCCATGCCTGTGGGAGACAAAGGAAGAGAAACACATCAGTGAGATCCCAAAGCAGACAGCCCCTTGCCACTGAGTGTGTCTGCCCACACAACCAGACACAAACAGCACACACCTGCAAACACCCTCAAAGCAAACCACAGCCCAACCCACCCCATGTGCAGATTACATTACACAGTCACCCATGCAGACAATACCGTGCATACACAGCACACCCACCTGGCCTGGGCACACCCCTCCTGGCATGCGACCTGAGGCATGCAAGCAGAGCACGCCTCCTCTGCAGGTCACCGTAGGGTGCCTGCACTGCTCCGGGTCCTCCTCCGCCCAGTGGCCTGCTCCAGGGCAGTGGTGACCTGCTGCCACACATGGGTGCGTGGCACCTGCAGGGCATTCCCTCAAACAGTGAGCCATAATGAGGCTCCACCACAGCCACCAGGTTAGCTAATTCCAAAGCCCCCCATTGTGGTGCTCTCCTCGTGCCATTTTCAAAATGTACAGTGGCAATATGGTGCTCCGCAGTGCGCAACCCCACGTGGAAATGTTGCACAATACAACTCCATCACTGCCTATCGTGCTGTTCGGACAGCGCTTGCCGTTCACATCGCGTGTCACCGAACAGCCGATGCCGCATTACGGCAGACGACAGCGCCAGGGGCAAAGGTCAGGCACAAGGTCATGGGTCAGTGGCGCGAGGCCGCACAGCGCCATCGGCTGTCCACACATCCTGGCGATCAGACACCTGCATGCCAGTGCCACAGTGGACTATTGCGCAGTACTGCCACAGCACCATATGGTGACCAGCGCTGTAACGCAATTGGCACAGTGGTGGCCGTGGCCTGAATAGCTGATTGCGCACAGCACGTCATCAGCGTGGCAGATGCCTGTGTAAGCTACCTGGGCATGCGCATTGCAGTGTACCACACAGACACAGAAATGCACCATTGGCTCAGCGGCTCAACCGATTGCAAAGCGCAATGGCGCGATATTCAGCCGACACATGCAAATGATCTGATTAGCCATTCAAAGGCACAGTGGTGCGATTAGCATGTCATTAAAGTTGCGCCACTCCTAATTTGCATGCATTGCGCTATGAATACACGACATTGGGCTGTGCTGGCCAGATTCGTTACTGCAGGTGAGAGGTGAGTTGCATGCTGTGTGATGTTCTGGCCAATGGTCATGGATAACGCTGTAGACTGCACAGTGACAGGTGTCCACTTCACCCATACAGACCGACATGACAGAGCAGAGCCAAGGTGAGGGTGAGGATGGTGGGCGAAGGAGGAGGCCCAACTTCACCAAGGTGGAGACAGAGGCCCTCTTCCAGGCCTACTTGGAAGAGGAGCCACTACTGAGTGAATGGCGGGCACCACTCAGGCCCGTGTGGCTGCATGGGAGGTGGTAGTGGCAGTGAACCTGCACGGAAGCCACCAGCGCTCCTGCAGAGAATGCAAAGAAGATGGGGACAGACTGCAGGAGGGTGAAGGAGAAGGTGGCAGCCCTCAGGGCGTGACGTGCTGGCACAGGCGGGGCCAGCCAGCAGTGGAGGAGCTGACCCCAGCTGAGGACTGACTGGCTGCATCAATGCAGTGGAGTGCTATTGAGGCATACCAGGAGGTGGATTCCAGACAGGTGGAAGCCCATCACTGCACGGTATGACATGGTGTTGGGGGGTTGTTCACATGCACTCACATGTCCTCACTTTCTGTTACAGATCCTGTTTGTCTTCAGGGATGGTGGTGGTGGGACCAGGCAGTGAGGAAGACCTGCCGGAGTTGGAGGAGGGTCCATCCACCTCTGTCGCCAGCCAGCATGCACTGCACCAGCATGCACACCTGGCTGCCACCTCTGTTGTCAGTGAGTCAGGTGTGGGGTGCACAGCTTGTGTCTCAGCAGTCTGGCATGCAAGCATGCCAGCACACTGTGACTGTGGCCTTGCACGTACCTGCACCATTGATGATGCAAGGACTGCAATAGGCAGTGACACGTGTGTGTCCTATGACGGACACACAGCAGGCCAGCACATGCCCTGGGCCTAGCTGGTTCCAACGTGTGTGCCAGCATGTCGGCACAGTCCCAGGCTGTGCCTGTCAGCACTGGTGGGGCAGCACCGGTGGCTGTGCAGGTATCTGGCACTGTTGGCCACAGCAGTGGAACGAGTGGTCCCTGGGGCACAGCGGTTGGAGGGGAAGCAGCAGTCACCCACCAGGTCTGGGGGTACAGTGTCCATCGGTGGCATGCACACCACCCTTTGATATGCCCATTTCTGGTCCTGGTGAACAGCATCCACCCTCAAGGTGTTGAGCATCAGGACCTTCCATACCCTGGGGACAGGATGCCGTCTGGCAGAGTATCCATTTGAAGAGCACACCCGCCTGCTGCAGGAATCAGTACAGCAGCAAAGGCAGGTTGCAACGTCCATGGAGGCACTGTGCATGGCTGTGGAGCGACACAGCAGGGACTGTGCTCTGATCCTTGCAGAGATGGTCCAAAGCAGATGGATGTGACCACCGCCATTGACAGGAAGACCCAGGCATTGGTCGCTGTCATGGCTGCATTGGGCACACAAGCAGGTGTCCCTGTACCGCGCGCTGCACACAGTACGCCTCCACCCTCGCTTCCAGCATCGTGACACCCAGCCTGTCGATGCTGGGTTCTGTTGTGGCATACCGAGCACCCCTGGTGCAGGTATGTTTGGCATGCTGCAGACCCCTGTGCAGACAAGGTCACGCACAGCAGTGGGACCCCTGGTGGTCCATCGGTGCCACCCCATGTGGCCCTGCTCAGCCTGCCAGTGCTGTTGGGTCACAGCGGGGCTGCCCATGCATCGCGGTGGCCGTGGCACAGTGCAACATGACTGACCTGTCTCCCAGTGCGGACTCTGTCTGGTGCTGCCCTGTATGCAATGTGCGTCGTGGAGGGCAGTGCACTGGTGGGTGCCCTGCCTATCACGCTGACACACGGACCACCTGCACACCATCCGACTGCTGTCCACAGGTGCGTGTGCATGATGATGCCTGCATTGTACTGTACACCAAGGTGCAAGGGTTCCCAGCATCTGACACACGTACTTGGACAGTACAGGTGGTGGGTGTAGTCTGTGGATCTGTGTGTTTGCCATGTCTGTTCCTGCTCTGCGCACCTGCCCATGTACTCTTTGTGCCTGTGTGTGTGTGTGTGTGTGTGTCCATAAGACTGTTCACCCCTTCCTGATGGTGTGTTTGTGTGCCTGGACCCTTCCACTCCCCTTGCTGTCATGCACCCTGGTGTGTTACTCTGTGTGCCTGTGGGTTGCGCCTGGACAGTGTTGGTTGCACATGGCCCCTTGACTTACCTGTGACATGCATAATGCTCCTCTGTGATGGTGTCCCGTGCAGCTGGGCCTGCCGGATCAGTCGGGGTTCCCGCCGTCCAGGGGGCTGCTCATCAGCATCATCACCGGCGCCACTGGCATCCCATTGCTGCCTCCTCAACCTGAATGGCTATCCCACAGTCTTTGGCCATGTTGTGAAGGATACAACAGGCCCAGAATATCCCACAGGCCTTTGAGGGGCTGTACTGTAGGGCGCCGCCAGAGGTGTCTAGGCATCGAAGCGTGCTCTGACATCCCAAACACCCGCTCAATGCTGCTGCGGTGGCAGCATGTGCCTCATTATAGCTGTTGCGATGGGGTCATGGGGTGCCGTTATGGTGTGAGCAGCCAGGGACGGAGGGTATCTGCTGTCACCTGTGTGGAGATGGCGGAGATAAGTATCATGTTTAGGTCCATATTGCCAATATCCCGTGTGCCACTACCATAGCACCTGTGGCATTCCACCCTTGCCCCATGTTTGCAATTTCCTGCATGCGTACTCACCCACTAGATGGCCTGTGGGGATGTCCCCCTCCGAATCAATGGCACAGTGCGAACTGATACCATATGAAGGCATCATGTGCTCGCCAGGGTGTGTGGCACAGACATTGATTATGGCCCAGTGGCATCACACACCACCTGGCAGTTGACATTGGAATAGCCCTTCCTGTTCCTATATGCAGCCCCATTGGGGTCAGGTGATGGCGAATGGCCACATGGATGCAGTCTATGGCCCCTAGCATGCCAGGCATATGTGCTACCATGTGGAACTACTGCATGTTTGTTGTTCGCTCTGCCGCGGTGTGAAATGGATGTGCTCCGTAGCATGTGGCAGCAGTGCATGGAGGAATTGGGTGAGGGGTGCGTGATGTGGTAGACTGTGTGATGCCTGTGGTTCCCCTGTCGGCCTCTGGAAGGTGCCCGTGGCGAGCAGGCACATGCAGGCTGTCACCTTGCTCTCCACTGACAGGCGTGACTCCGTCATGTGGGTGCCTGCATCACATCACTGCACAGCTCACAGAGCTGCCTCAGTATTGCCCTGTTCAGGTGGTACCGCCCACGATCTCCACATCTGTGTACAGCTCATAGCTGATGCGGGCACGGTACTGCCTGTTGGGGCGTGACGTCAGGGCCCTTCCACGGCCACGCCCCCTGCAGCATGCATTCTCACCCCTCATTACAGCTTCCATGTGGAAGCTGGCACTGTCCATCTCCTGGCTTGTGATCCCCTGGCTGATGTTGCTCTGTTACCCCGTTGTCCTGACTGCTACCTCCACTGCACCGGGTACCCCGTCTGGCCTCGGCAGCCTATGGCCCACACAACTTCCCTTGCCTGCCCTGTTCTGGATTGTCACTGTCTGTCTCTCTCTGTCTGTCTCGCTTGGCATCCCTGTAGTGTTCTTTACGCCTAACTTGGCGCCTTTTATTTTGGCTCATTTTCGCTGTGGCGCACCTTCCGCTGTTCCGCTATTATGCATTGTGTAAGCCTTTGAATATCTCATTGTGCTCTTATGCATGGATCCACCCCTTCAGTTGCACATGCCTTCATTTGCATTGCGCTGTTGCTCAGCCTGTTTCCAGTGGCGCAACTGCCTCCTACTGAATATGAGAGATAGGCGCAAATTCAGACTTGCGCATCGCCCAACCCCTATTCGGCGCAACCACTGAATATCCGGCCCACAGGGTTTAAGATGTGGGGGTCATAAGAAGACTATGATGAAAATTTGGGTCAAAACATGAAAGATTTTAAAGTTATGATCATTCACTGCAACTTCACTATGCCCCTCGTAGCTTCAGAAATGTTAAACATTTTTACCTCAGATTTCAACATAGCCTTCTTTATTTCCTGCCTCATGTATATCAAAGCTGTCATTTTTCAAATCCTGGCCAAAATGTGTTTTCACACCTGTGGCATGGAATGGCGTTGAATTGTGCAGAAATACATTTTGCGGGGATTCAAAATGTTCTGTACCGGGTACATGAGGTGGGGTAATAACATGGCTATGCTGACAACTTGGTCACTGTTGTCCTATAAATGGAAGCACAGGGCCTGGAGGGTCTTGTGATTCCACAGCTACATACACATATGTATCTATGGAGGGATTGGAGCACAGAATCTGAAGGACCCTGCGCTCCCACTGTAAAAATAAGGATACTATTATACTAACTCAAAAGTAAGGAAATGAGTTTCAAAACACTTTGTTAATGCTTCAGTTATGGTGAAAGTGACAAAGTTGGGAATGAGTTAATAAGGTGTCCCTAACACCTCAAACTCCCAAACCAGGCAAGAAAGAAGGTATGAGGTGTGCCTTGTGTTTCTCAGTTCAACACTCACCCATTCTCATAAAGTCTACACATCTGACATTATTTACATATGGAATGGGGTGAGCATTAGGTTTCAGAAGCCCCTGCTCTCCTGCCCGGTTTGGGAAGGTGGGGTGTTAGGGAAACCCTAATGCCTCATTTCCCAACTTTTGTAATTTTGACCATACAGTAACTGGAGCATTTACAATGTTTTTTTGCAAGATATAGCTATATCTATATATTATGATAGCACAGTAGTGCTACCGTAGTTAGGGTTGAGGAGCCATTTACATGTTAAATCTAAAATTTTGCACCTTAATAACTTTGCAACTGTTCAACAGATTTGTCTGAAATTTGGAATACACAATCAAAAACCATACATCTTGGGATCTACCAACCTCCGTACTGTTCGGATATACAACTGCGGAGTATTAACGTGATCTACTCTGCGTTTACGCTTTTGCAATTCTTTGCTCTTCTCTACAGGTTGCACAGTTTATGCGACTGGTCCAAAATCTTCAGGGAACATGCGTCGGGGTCCCTGATGTGCCTTTTGAATATTTTGTGAAAACATTAAACGGTTCAAAAGTTATTCAAAAACAATTTTCCATTATAAGTCAATGGGAAAGTTAGCAAAACATTTGACAGTGTCGCAATGCAGTTTTTACTTTTGCAAATGGCCCTTTTACTGTCACAAATCTGCCATTTTGTTTTCAGTTGGTGATCAGAAAATGCTTGGCATTTAAAATTGGGACCCTCTAGCAACCTAATTATTTTTGTATTCACCTAGTCAGACCCTGAGGATTCTAGCCATGTCTTTATTTTGGGTAAAACACCCCAGAAATCGTTTGCAAATTTCTGGAAAAGTGCTTTCTGAAAGTACTGTTGCCTGCAACACTGTCGAGATAGTTGCAAAAGCTTTGTAAACTTCACAGTATTTTTCTAGGCTGTGGAAAATGACAGCAATTCTTTTGGCACTCTGCTGCAAAAAGAACGGTTTGGTGTTTTGCCTGAAATTTGAGGGAACGCAGCCGACATCTCACAGATGTGCCTTTCAGTGTTTTGTTGAAAAAATATTACATGGCGGCAAAGTTACAGCACTCCAGAATTGAAATTTTTCCCATAGGATAACATTACGGCATCCGCGTACATAAGGAATCCTTTGCCTGCTGCCAAATAACGGTTTGGTCTTTTGGGCTCAAATTTGAGGATCACAGCCAACATCCTACAGATGTGCCTTTTTGTGGTTTGGTGAAAAATAGTGCAGGGAGCCAAAGTTATGGCACTCAAATTTCTCTTTTTCCCATAGGATAATGTTGCAGCGTTCTCCACGCCTTTCAGGGCACGTGTCTCAGAAAGTGCAAGATACAGACTTTTGTCAGAAAATTCTTAGCCCCTGATAGGAGCTAAGTACAAACTAGCCAGGAAAGTCATAAATCATATGACTTTTACATTTTTTCACGTCGTATGGTTCCAGAGATATAAGCATTTAGTATTCCAACTCCTCATTTTCTGCTCGAGAACCATTATTATGCATACATTCTTTGTACTTACTGTCTTTCTTTATGCAGCTTTTGGGGAAAACCAGCCTGTGCACTACATTACTGTTACCATTACCATTTTCGCTTATGTTCCGCTCCTGTTTCACTTACTCGTTCATGTTCACGCCACTGTATGCGTTACTCCTCTGCATTTTATTTGCACTTGCTTTTCCATAGTTTTTAACATTTCTGTCACACTACTGTTTCTCTTTCTGTTTTGCTTTTATGTCATCATTTGCATTTCTGGCACAATGTTACTATGTGACACGACATCATGTGGTGGGAGCGTGGGGTCGCGCATTACATTCACTATTTCTCATTATCATTCTCAAAGAAGAAATTAGAGGCAAAAAACTCTATTTAATGCATTAGTTAGGGTTGTTCCATACCAACAAGAGAAATTTGGTGTTGGGGTTGAAAGCCCCTTGGACACCCACACCCCAACCAGCATCAGGGTGCGCATTAGGGTTGTCGGTCTTAACTCTCACCCCATTCTCCTACACCTCTGCTTCTTTACACATGTGATGGGGTGAGAGTTATGGCCAACAACCCTAATGCGCACCCGGATGCCGGTTGGTGGGGATCCAAGGGGCTTTCAACCCTAACACCAAATTTCTTGCTTTTGTCAGTGGAACAATCTCAACTAATGCATTAAATTGAGTTTTTCCTCTATATATATATATATATATATATATATATATATATATATATATATATATATATATATATATATATAGATATATAGATATATATATATATATATATACATATCTATATATCTATATATATATATATATATATATATATATATATACACTGTATATGAAAAATGGGGACAAAAGTTCACATTTTACATTATTTTACTATACTATTCCATAGATTACATAGAACCTTTGCAGTTTAACATATTGGAAGGATTTTGTAGGAAATTTCAGTAGTGGAGTGGCATCTCCACTGAATTATATATGGAATTTATTATTCTGCACACCCTAATGCTCACGAATAATGATGTGAAGAAAAAAATACTAGAGAATAAGCGAATTCCAGCTAAGGTGTGTATTAATATTAGTTTATTTCAATTTGCCAGGGTGTCAGCAGCTCTTTAACGAACTATAAATTTGGGGCTAAAAAATAGGAAGCTTTAAACATTGATGCAACTGACAAATATTACTGAATTGTCCCCTGATCCCCCTCCCAGAAATAAATCTCTCCACACCTCTTAACTGTTGGATGCTCACTGGCAATGTGTATTAAAGGCACGAAATTATATTTACATCCCACACTTCATATTTCAACAGCATACAGTACAGTACCAACACAATAATTCATTCTGCTTCTTCTTTGTGGACCTTCTTCCAACTTTATCCTCTTCTCCTTGCTTGCAGTACTTCAGGGTTCAGACACAGCTGATCCAGCACCCCCATCCTCACCAGAAACAAGGTACCACCACCAGTTACCCCACCTGGTACCACCACCATTTGGTACCACTAGCAGGTACCTCACTTACCTGGGACTGACCTGACAGGGTTAGTTCCCAGTCCATACCCCTAGGTCCGGACACGTGATCCAGCCCCTGGTTCTATCCCTTCCTTCCTTCCTTTACTGCCACACCTGTTCCTTGGTCCCCAGCCCATGCTGCCCACCCCACCCCTCTCCTGCCCCCTTTCCTTTCTATTCCCCTTTACTTGCCTCTTTTGTTTTCCTGGGCAACCTGGTGCCCTCCACCAGGGCTCCCTTCCAGCTCCTGGAACCATATAAGGCCTTACTGCAGCTCTCTTGACCTCTTACAGGGGCCCCTGCTTCCTATCCTCAACTTCCCATGCAGTTCCAGCCAGCGCAAACCTCTCTCCTTAGATATAGGGCAGGTGGGTGGGAATCATTTTTCTCAGCAAAAGAGGGTGACCAGAAAACAGCAGGCCCTTACATAGCCCAAAAATGGCTCCCTTCTCCTGCCCCCTCCTTAACCCTCTCCCCTAACCAATAGGGAATCTCTCTCTCCCGGTCATTTGACCCTTTCTGACATCACAGTCCCTCCTTTCCTATCCCCTGCCCCATTCCTTTTGCTTTTCTGGAGGGGGCATTAGACAAGATGGCTCCTTTTATTGGACAAGCCCTATTGTCCCCTGATCCCCTCCCAGAAATAAATCTCTCCACACATGTTAACTGTTGGATGCTCGCTGGCAATGTTTATTAAAAGCACGCAAATTATATTTACATCCCACACTTCATATTTCAACAGCATACAGTACAGTACCAACACAATAATTCATTCTGCTTCTTTTGGGACCTTCTTCTGACTTTATCTCTTCTCCTTGCTTGTAGTACTTTGGGGTCCAGACACAACTGATCTGGCACCCCCATCCTCACTAGAAACAAGGTAGCACCACCAGGTACCCCCACCTGGTACCACCACCAGGTACCACCACCATTTGGTACCACTGGCAGATACCCCTTACCTGGGACCGACTCGCACAGGGTCAGTTCCAGTCCATACCCCTAGGTCCAGACATGTGATCCAGCCCCTAGTTCTATCCCTCCTCCTTACTTCCACACCTGGTTTCCTTGATCCCCAGTGTGTGCTGCCTACCCCTTCCCCTCTTCTGCCCCCTTTCCCTTTCATTCCCTTTTGAATTGACCCATTTCCAGCTTGTGAAGGATGATGGGGCTCCCCTTGTGGGCTAGGAACATGGTACTCTCCCTGCCTTGGCACCCATCCCCTATATATCCAGCAGGCCTCAGTAGGGTGCCTGTCCCCGCCAGGCCTGCCACCTCTATTTGTAGGCATCCTCCAACCATAGCAATTGTCCTGGGGATGGGCCTGGACTCCACACCCTTTTGGCCACATGCCCCGCCACCCTAGCTGTTGCGGCCTGCCAGCCAGCACCCTGTGCCACAACACCTCTTTATGCCCTTACAGGGCCGGCCTTGTCATGGATTGAAATAAATCAGGTCACACAGGAATCAAACAAATTTAGTACAACATAACTAAATGATCTGGTTTTTATTAAACAAACAAACAAAAAAAAATACAAAAAAATAACCGCTTACAGCAGCGAACTTACGATAATAAACAAACAAATAAAACTTGAAAACAGCACAGCTTCCTGCCAAGGGTCTAGCAGTGGAACATAATCTTGTGCAGTATAACAGAGAGCAGGAGGTCCTCACATGAACTCTCCCTAACAGCATCTAACCTGAGGATCTAGGCTGGCTTCTTTTAAAGAGTGGAGCTCCACCTCTTAGCTCAAAGCCCCACCTAATTATTAAGTTATTTACAGAAATCTTCTTATTTCTTTGTACAATCAATTACATAGAATACACATATTTGAAAGGCATAACAAATAATCCATTATTATGACATCAACACAAACACCTTAATGCTCTATCAGATGTTATTGCACATTTCTTGCAGAGTGGGCTGCATTATAGACAATGCCTCCCTTTTCTAAAGGTAACCTAGGAGCTGCAGCATATAAAATAAGGAGAAAGGTACTGCTGACTTTCTATAGGAAACAGCACCTTGCAAGAACACCAGCACTGACTGAAGACATGATACTCCTGGGAGTTGTGTAGGTAGACCACATAGAAACATAGAAACATAGAATTTGATGGCAGATAAGGTCCGCTTGGCCCACCCAGTCTGCCCATTTCACTACCTGATGGATAAGCTGCAGATCCTAGTTAACCAGCAGCCTACTTCTTCCTACCCCACCCCTAGAATTGCCTTATGACTGTCCCATGCATGCTTGAATTCCACCACTGTTTTTGACTCCACAACCTCCTCTGGAAGGCTGTTCCATACATCCACAACCTCTCTGTGAAAAATACTTCCTTAAATTACCTCTGAGCCGCCCCCTTCTATCTTCAAATTGTGCCCCCTTGTTCTTGCACACTCTTTTTCTGAAAGATGCTACCCTCTTGGACATTGTTGATTCCCTTGAGGTACTTGAAAGTTTCTATCATGTCCCCCCTCTCCCTCCTTTCCTCGAGGCTATACATATTAAGCTCCTTAAGTCTCTCTTCATATGTCTTCTGGTGCAGACCCTGCACCATTTTAGTTGCCTCCTCTGACAGCTTCCATCCTGTCATGTCTTTATGGAGATTGGGTCTCCAGAACTGCACGAGTACTCCAGATGTGGTCTCACCAGCTGTCTGTACAGAGGGATAATAACCTTGTTTTCTACTGGTGATGTCTCTCCTTATGCATCCCAGTATCCCCCAGCCCTCCTTGCTGCCCTCTGACATTGCTTGCCCACCTTTAGGTCATCTGATATAACTACCCCCAGGTCCCTTTCCATTTTGTTGTTGTTAGTATCTCACCCCATTGTGTACTCTTCCCTGGGTTTTGTTTCCAGGTGCATTACCTTACACTTCTTAGCATTGACTCTAAGCTGCCATACATTTGACCATTCCTCTAACCTTGCCAAGTCCCTTCTCATCCTTTCCACCCACCTTGTGCATCAACTCTGTTGCAGATCTTTGTGTCTTCTGCAAAGAGACATACTTTTCCTTCCGTCCCTCTGCAATGTCGCTATAAAGACATTGAAGAGGACCAGTCCTAATACTGAACCCTGTGGTACCCCACTGCTAACCCCCTTTTTCAGAGTGGACTCCATTTACTATTACTCTCTGTGTCCTATTCTCTAGCCAATTCTTTACCCAGGCTGTCATCTTGGGACCCTCCCAGGCTGGCTAACTTGTATATTAATCTTTTGTGTGGGACTGTGTCAAATGCCTTACTAAAGTCTAGGTAGGCCATGTCCACAGCCCTTCCCTGATCAACTACTTTGGTCACCCAGTCAAAGAAATCTATCAGATTTGTCTGGCATGACCTTCCCACTGTGAATCCATGCTGCCTTGGGTCCTGTGCCCTCTGGCCTCTAGATACGCAGCAATTCTTTCCTTCAGAAGTGATTCCATCATTTTCCTACCACTGAGGTTAAACTAACAGGTCTGTAGTTTCCTGCTTCTGCCTTGCTCCCACTTTTGTGAAGGGAATCACATCTGCCCTCCTCCAGTCCTCAGGTACCACGCCATCCTCCCATAATTTGTTAAAGAGGGTAGTCAGTGGTGTCACTAGTTCTATCCTTAGTTCTTTTAGAATTCTGGGATGAATCCCATCAGGCCTCATTGCTTTGTCCACCTTCAGTTTTAAGAGCTCTTTCAGAACTCTTTCTTCTGTAAATGGGCTGGTATCAACTTCTGTATCCAGAGTGTTTCTACTCTTTGTTTTAGGTACCTCCTCCTCTTCCTTTGTAAATACTGAGCAAAATATTTGTTTAGTATCTCTGCCTTTCACAGTCACCCTCTGCCCACCCTCCTCCCTTTATTAAGCCTCACTATCCTTCCTTGGTCTTCCTTTGCTCCTGATGTACCTATAAAAGGTTTTATCCCCCTTCTTAACTGAGTTGGCTATCTTTTCCTCAGTTTGGGCCTTTCCTGTTCTGACTGCCTTTCCAGCTTCCTTTTGCTTTAACTGATACAGTTCTCTGTCCTGTTCCTTCTGTGATTCCTTGTACTTCCTTAATGCTTTCTTTCTCTTGAATCTTCACTGCCACTTCCTTTGAGAACCATAGTGGTTTCTTACCTCGTTTCATTTTATTTGCTTTACACAAAGGCTTGTTACCTCTGTGATGGCAGTTTTATTATTCCCCATTGTTCTTCCACCCTCCTTCCTGCCCATTTGCTAGTGCATTCCTTAGGCACTCACCATTTTGGCAAAGTCAGCCCTCCTAAAATCCAGTACCTTTGTCTTTGTATGGCTTGACTCTATTGCTGTGTTTATTGTGAACCATACTGTTCGATGGTCACTAGTTCCCAGATGGCTACCCACTTACATCTGTGATCCTCTTCATCTCCATTTGAGAGAACCAGGTCTAAGATTGCTCCTCCTCGAGAGGGCTCCATTACTAGTTGTCTAAGGCATGCCCCTGTAGGGCATCTAGAATAACCCCACTCTTAGAAGTGGCTGCTGCAACTGCACCCCAGTTAATATCTGGCATATTCAGATCACCCATCAGCAATATCTCCCTTTATCTGCCATTCTAAGTATACTTTCTATCATTTCCTTGTCCATTTCCTCCCTGAGAGGGGTCTGTATCTAACCCTGTGCGGATTGTGTGGTGCATTGCCTACCTCCAAATTGACCCACAGTGCTTCTTCTCCTCCCTGTTTACCCTTTTGTTCTGTTGCTTGATTTCTTCTCTTATGTAGAGAGCTACTCCTCCTCTTTTACCCTCCCTGTCCCTCCTGTAGATAGTGTATCCTGGTATGTTTACGTCCCAGTCATGGTTCTGTGTGTACCATGTTTCTGTGACTGCCACAATATCCAGATCTTCCTCCTCCATCAAGGCCACTAATTCAGGAAGCTTGTTACCCAGACTATGGGCATTGGTACTCATTGCTCTCCATTTTTGATGGCTTTACCTTCTGTAGCTGCAACCCCACTGACCTTTCTATCTTGGTCTTTTCTCATTTAGTACCTTGTTTTGTAGGGAGGCTGGGATTTTCCTTCTGCTTATCAGTGCCTCCCCTTGACTAGTTTAAAGGCTTTCCAATGAAGCATTTAAACTGATTGCCCAAAAGACTTGTTCCTTCCTGGACAGATGCAGACCATCCTGCCAGTATAGGCTGGTGTCCTCCAGATGGAACCCCAGTCCCCAATGAAGCCAAACCCTGTGCTCCACACCATTTTTTCAACCATTTGTTAAACTGCATGGTGCAAAGTGACCCTCGCCTCACTCATGCCACTGACAGGCAGCACCTCTGAGAAGGATACTGTGTGTGCTACTTGTCTTAAGCCCTCCCAACTCTACAAAGTCCTTTGCACTGCTCTAATCTCATGATGAGCCAAGTCATTTGTCCCTAGGTGGACAATGATGTCCAGCTCAGACCCGTGCAACTGTTCTTGATCCTAAGGATGCGCTTCCTGTCCCTCCAAGCCATGGCACCAGGCAGGCACCTTACTCAGTTTTCCTGCTCCTCCCAGTTCTATCCCCTAATAATTGAGTCCCCCACCAGGAGCTGCTTTCTTTCCTGTGGTGCCCCCTGCCTCCTTCCTGAGGGCCTCCCTTGTGACAGTTGTCTGCACCTCCTTAGTCTCCTCTGCAGGTGCATCCATAGGGGAACTATGCTCCCCAGAATGGTGTATGGATTGTGGAGTGTAACAACTGACTGGGTGTGCCTCTGTTCCACCACCCTTACCCTCCCTGAGCCCACTGTGGTCCAAATGCTGTGCTCTTCGCAACCTCTGAGGTAGTGGTGGTGGCTGTGGTGCTTCCTGGATGGGAGGTTCCCTTGCCACTGTTCAGTGCAGCCTGAAGATGGGCAACTTCCTCCTCAGGGCAGAAAGTTGTCTGCAAACAGGGCAGCATCTCAGCCTCCAGAAAGACTCCCGGAAGACTGCTGCCCCACAGCCATTACATTGTACTACTCCCACATAACTGTCTACCTTGTTTAGTTGTTGTGTGTGTGTGTGTGTGTGTGTGTGTGTGTGTGTGTGATTGTGAGTTATATAGAAATATATGGATTTATATAATGTGTATGCTTATATTGTCAGTGCAGTGTGCTAGATAGGATATGACAGTGATGTGTACCTTGCTCTCTTGAGGAATGATGTCAGAACCCCAGCTATAAATGAACTATTTCCAGGGGTGGTGGGGTGAGGGTGGGAAGGGTTGGGCCAAACTGTGCCCTCATGAAACAATCAGCTAAACGCCTGACCTACCTATGCGATGAGTGCCTTCCTGTCATCAAGATGCCATACACGACAATTTGTAATACTGCTTCAAACCAATTTGACAGAGAAAATACCCTGCTAATCAAACAGAGAAAAATCCAAACATCCAAGTCAGACACAGGTAAACCTCTCCAGCCCCAAAAGAGCCTGGTGACTTGTGCTCTGAAAACAGTCAGCCCCAAAACACGTCAGCTGTGCAGAAGGGCAGACACAGAAAACAGTATTTAGCCTATGTGGGTTTAAACTCTTCCTGCACTGAAAACCTTAACACTTGTAACACAAGTAAAGCAAACTCCACCTCCTCTGTTGATTGAAAGACTGCCTTTTCTGATAATTCATGTTGCTTATTTCACCTTTCAGTTAGAAGTATACTCCACCTGAAGAATATTAACTTTCCTAATGAATCTGCTTCAAACCAAAGACAATTGTAAATTGTAAGGTTCCTCCCTCTGTTGTGAGCACTACTCACTTTCTTGCAAATCTTAAGTCCAGTGTTGCAGCTTGCAGCCAGAGGTAGCTTTACCTGAAGACTATGAGGTTATCTGATGAGCCTGCTAAAATTAGTACTTTTATCAAGGTCTGTAAAGATTCTTCCAGAGCTATTGGCTGTTAAGTAGCTGTGATGTAAGCACTTCCTGACACAGTCTGGCTTGGCCTTATAAGGCACACTGAGGTAAACAAAAGAAAAACCAGTTTCCACCCTCTAGGGACTGTCTGGGTCCAATACACAGCCTGTAACCTGCTCTCAATTCAGGGCTTATGACAAATTCTTAGCCCAGTGAATACTCACAGTATTACAAATATTGCAATGCAAACAGTCAATCACTAACTCCAATCAAGTCTGAAGGGCAGAAACACAGAAAACAGCAAAATCTTAACAATTGTAACAAGTAAAGCAAACTCCACCTCCCTCTGTTGATTGAAAGACTGCCTTTTCTGATAATTCTAAGTTGTTTATTTCACCTTCAGTTAGAAGTATCCTCCACCTGAAGAATATTAACTTTCCTAAGGAATCTGCTTCAAACCAAAGACAATTGTAAATTGTAAGGTTCACTCTCCTCTGTTGTGAGCATTACTCACTTCTTGCAAATCTTAAGTCCAGTGTTGCAGCTTGCATCCAGAGGTAGCTTCACCTGAAGACCTGAAGACACATTTTAGTTCTTCTCTATTATCCTGTATTTTAGTTAATTTGCTATCTGTTTATCCTTTCCAAGGACAGGATATTCCAATCTGCACCTGTACATGTCCTAAAGAAAACATTTAAACTGGCATTGGTAATTTCTTAAGTTTGACTATCAATCCCAGCTTGCTTTTACATTGTGAAAGAACCTTTGCCTACCAAGTCTGTTTACAGACCTTTAGTTACTTTCATTCTTTAAGCCTCTGCAGCTCATTTAGACCATTTCTGCACATTTAAGGGCAATACAGGGAAAAAGTGCTTATATTTAACTGGACCATGACATAGAAGAGCAGATATAGGAAGGGATGAAAAATAGTTTAAATTGTAATACACAGCGCCAGCTGGCCAGTCTGACTGCAGCATATTCTGACTGTTTTACACAGAAAGGGGATTAGAAAGAGACAGTAAGACATAAATGAAGGAGTAGTACTGTTACAAACAGTCTTTGGAACAGATGAGAAGAAGAAAACTTTCAGGTTCAGCTAAGCACTATTCACATGGGGGTTCAACTACCACAGGCCTGTCTGTTGGTCCATCCCCTTCCCTTCCTCATGTTCGCCAGGATGGGGTTGGGTCTCAGTATATCTCTAGTGCCATGTCCCTGCACTGCTGTGGCGAGGCCTGTGCCCACTGCATGCTCTGCCCAGGATAGTTGCGCCTTCCTGAAGAGGGAGAGCATGCACCCGTATCACCTGCTGCCTGCCCTAGGACCTCGCTCTCCTCATGGCCCATTGGCCTGCCCCCCAGGGTCCTCATAGCCCTGGCCACCCACTGCCCCCTTGATCTGCACCCTCTGACCCAGGCTTCACTTTTTGCCCCATGCTGGCCCTCCCAGTGCAACTGCACCCCTGCTGCCGATGCCCATTCTCCTTACCTGGTCTGGGCAGGGCTCCTCTGCCCTTTTCACCTACCCACATCTCATGCCCTGCACCCCTGCTCTGAGTCCTCCTTACCAGGCTGTGACAGGGCTCTCACCTGTCCTTTTCATCAACACCTCCTCTTAACAATTCCTGTGGTAGGACAGCCTGGCCCCACATATCTCCATTGCGCTGCCACCCATCCTTACCCCTCCAACTGCTATGCCCCTATGTACCTACTCTGTTCCTCCTTGCAGGGACATGCTGCTTCCTTGGCAACCCCCAGCCCTCAGTAAGCCTCACTGCTGGGCCCCCAGGGAGGCCAGGGCCCCTGCATTGTCCACTCACTTGCCCTCCTGCTCCTTGGCCCAGCTTCATCCTTTCCCATGCTAATGCTCATTGTTCCCTACGTCCAGCCACCTGGCTCAGGAAACCTCCAGTCCTATGTCACATCCCTCCCCACTCACATACCAAGGGCGTCCATTTTCTTTCCACACATGGGTCCACTGCGCCTGTATGCTCTTCATCTCCAGTCCTCCACCATGCCCCAGTATAAATTGCCAATAGTTTTGCTCTCCTTGGCTTCCATACTGGCACCTGCATGCCTAGCCTGGAAGACTTGTGCTGTCGAGACACCCAATATACCACACACACTCACCTTGCCCTTGAGGCCTCCCTATTTGACCCACTGTACCATCGTTTGACATCCTTTACCCTGCACCAGCTTCCAAGCTTGCTCCTGGCCCCCTGTTCAGCAAACCTCCTGTTAGCTGGCATGCAATCCTGGTGTACACCCTGTTTGATCACTGCAGCTCAAACAGTATGGCACTCGGGAAATGGTGCCCTTCCTGCTAGCCTGGTTGACTGTGATGTCCTCCTTCCACTTTGAGAGATAACCTTGACATGTGGGGCCTCCTGCCTGCTGTGGCTGGCTGGATTTCTGTACACTGACCTTTGCACCCTGATAACTGGTGCCTATTAGCCCGCTTCCACAGTTCCACAGTTCTGCCAACTGTCTCTCTCTCTGGCATTCCCCTGACTCTCCTTTCTCAGCCCATCAGGACTCTCACCTTCTCCTCTCACCCAGCTGGTCTGCCCCTCCCTCTCCTCCCAATTCTTGTCCCCAACTGTTATCACCCTGCCTTTTGGAGGTTCCCTGCTCTGAACCTCAGTGGTATCATCCAGTCCCAGGGTTCACTACCTCTCCAAGCTAGTACCCAGCCCCAGCTCCTCCTTCATCAGCCCATGCTCCATTCCAGGCCCCTTTCCTGGGGTCCATTAGCACCTTGCCCATGCCAGTACACCCCTTGACCAGGGCTGACCCAAATTAAATCCCCATCTATGGCACTAGTGTTCCCATGAACAGTTTGCCCAGCACGCCCCTGCCCCATACGTGTTATCTGCAAATGATAACCTTACTAGTTCATGGCCAGGCATTGGCCATTGGTGCCATCCTTCTCACACCCTGTGCATACTGCAGGCCATAACACTTTGGTGTTCAGGAGGGCCGCTCTCAGTGTGTCTACCTCCCAACGTTCTGCCTGTCGTTTAATGGCAAACCCCATCTATGTTGAGTTGGGGAAAACTCCCTCTCTGCTGCTAGCTGAAAACCATTGCTTTAACCTTAAAAATATCCAGAGCTGCACTTGCAATGGCCACTTCATTCCATCTCTGGTTGGGTTGCATCCTTGGTTGATCCTCAACAGGGTTCATTTTTTTTTACTTATTTTTGATTTAAAGGCATGCCAGTCACATTTGCTGTGGGCACCATCCATGACCAATCACCTCCGTATTTGCACCGGGACCAACCCCCAGGCCTACTATTCCTTTTTCCTCCTTTTTTTTCTGCCCTGGTGAAGTACAGGATCTCAGAGCGGTTTTCCCCAATGCACCTGCTTTAAATCACCATCAGGTGCAAGCAGTATGCCTTAACATGCCTGTCTGTCCCTTCCCATCTCAACAACCAGACCCCCTCAAGACGACCTCCCCTATGCACCATCAGGTAATGAAACCACATGCTATCCTCCCACTGTCTGGTTCCCTAGGCCCCAGGGTTCCCAGGTTGCTGTGCACAGAGCCCAGCCTGTGGACAATGTGGCACCTGTAGCCTCCCGAACTGCCCCATCAGCACCTACTCACCAAACTGGACTGGCACATCAGGTGGCTACCACTCAGTCTCATAGGGCCCTCACTCCACTCAGCAGAACACCTCCTTGTGCTCCCATAGCTGCCCAGGCTGGCTGCAATCCCCATGATCCTTCTGGTTTGCTCCTCCCTTGCTATTGCCCATGCCCTTCCCGAACTGCTCACCACTACCTTCTGTGGACTCACTGCCTATGCACCAGCTTAGACCACCACTGTTACCCTCTTAAGCTTCCCTTGCAGTGCTGCAAACTGGAATCCCTTTTCATTTTTGTTTTGTTATTTTGTATCTCCACCCTTTCCATTTTTTTTTTTTTTTGGCATTATAGTTATCAGTCCAGAATCCAATATATGTTATGAGCCTCCAGGTTATGCCCCTGTTTTCCAGGCAGGGCTGAGCACACACCCTCCACACACAGTTGAGCCATCTACCAGCCCCCACATCTGCTAGACCCCGCCTACCCACCTACCACAAGTCCTGCCTCCTTCTCTGCTGCTGTCATTTTTATCAAAGCCATTCCCCAATGGCCTCCTCCAGATTGGTCGCCACCCAAGGCTTCCTAATGCATGGCCTACATCTGGCCTGTGCCACCCTTGACACCCTTTGCTTGGCGACCACCCAGCCAGCCATGGCAGCACACCTGGTGATGCAAAATGTCCCTCTAGTAAGGCAACCCCAATTACCATCCTGTATCCATTCACAACAATCTGGCGCACTATTAGTAGGCTTGCCCTTGTGAGGGTACCTGAGGTTTTGACTGCCCATAGGACTGGCTTGCCAACCCTGAAAATGCCCATTGCCCACATGGTCCCCCTCGCCCGATCGCTGCCTCATCCCACACAAAACACTGGAGCAATGGACATGGCAGTGCTCAGTCATGGGAGCCAGAATGCAACTAAATTATACAGTGTTCTATGCATATTAGACCAGGAATGACACACTCAAATATAGTGAGCACTAAAGTAATTTATTTAACATGCATCACAAGGTGATTATTTAATACCAGCTTTTCTCTAGTGAACGCAGACAAGCAAACTGAGCCTGACTCAGGCTGCTTATCTGTTGTTATCATATAACCTCAGACTGGAGCATACCGCTGGGCAAAATTGAGCGACCGGAACCTTTCCTTGACAGACACCAATTCCCTTTTCCCGCCCATCTACTCAACAAATTGTGCTTACTCTTTGTTGCCCTCATCTCAACTGACCCAGCCCCAGGTCTTAGTCTCCTCTGTGATGGGCACCAGCCACAATACCAGTGCACCTGCCTCCCAGTCACTACCCTGTGCTACATAGACTAAAAAGGAACACAAATATAGATATATGAGCACTAATGCAATTTATTTAGCCATGTATAACCAAGTGCAACCTTTGCCACAGGCCTTACTTTCCATTTTAGGCAACCTAGCCTTGTTTAACAACTGCCAAACCTATTCCAGGCCATGCTGTCCCCACCATGAGGCTGCTGTGTTGAGACTGGAGCTGCCAGGCCGCACTACCGGCCAATATTTTCACCTCAGAGCCCACTTCGGCCTCGCCTGCTACCTCGCTATGTCCCCCTTTTTAATAATCTCCCTTTCTCCCACTGACCAGCGAACCAGGAGACCCATCAAAGACCCACTTGCCGGGCTGCCGCAAGACAACATACCACCTCCTACCCCCAGGAGTCCTCCCATAGAGGGCCCTTCCCTCGCCACATGGCATCTGCCTCCAACATTCCTCAGCAACTCTGCAATGCTGGGGCACTGATCGGACCAAAACAAACCAAACTTCCACAGCACCTTGCACAAATCAACGCGCCTTCCTGTAGAGGGCACCTCAAGCACCTGACCCCTCAAACCATCTCCATGCCAGACTTCTACTTCCCTGAATTAACACAAACTGGGGAGCACTTCCAGAACCAAACTGGACTATGCTCTACTGATATTGTGTTGTACCATGCAAACGCCTAACCTTGCAGCTCAATCACCTAAATTATAATGCCACTGTAAAGGTGCTCTTCCTGGCAAAATCAACACATTCTCGCTCCTTCTCACAGCTTCTCCCTTTACTGAGTTAGCAAACTCAAAACGCTTCTGCTATCTTCAATAATGAAACAAATACTCACTCATGGTCCAGTTCTGACTGAGTGCACCTTATTTAAAAGCCTCCTTCTGAACCATGCTGCCTCACCTATCGTAGCTGTGAAAGTTAGCGTTGGAGCCATTAGTCCACACCATCGGCCCACAACAGCTTCAGCCTTCTCACTGCTTCCTCTCCTTTTATTGTATTCTTTTCTTCCTTTTTTTATTTTAGAACCTTGCCATCCGTTCTGAACTAGCGGTACTAGGATGGCCCAGCACTATTTCGCGCACCATGCCACCACCATACAAAAGCCTCATAACCACCTACGCCGCTCCATAAAGGGCACCTCTCTCTGCCATATGGCCCATGCCTACAGCAATCGCTGCAGGCCGTGGCATTAACAGTGCCTTCCTCACCAATACCAAATCCCTGGACAAAACAGCAAAACATCAGCATGCAGCTGATTCATTTTACGCTCGCTTGCGCATGGGCAAGGAACGTTTTGGAAAGTAACACACTTGGAGGTGTGCCTCCAACCTAATGCACTGCTCCATTGAGCAGGTGTGGCGGTCCTGCACTATGGGTGCAGGAGCTCAGAATGACAGCGGTGTTCCTCTGCTTCAAAGGAAAACACTGCTGCCATACTGAGCACTCGCCGCCATCCTCCATCACACACACTCCCCCGCCACGCCACCCCCAAAGCTTTCCTGCCACTCTGGGAGTCCACCCAGCATGGCAAAGGTTGTTTGTTTTGCTGATGGGGTGCCCAATCCCCATCGGCCATACTGGCCCCTGCCTATCCTGCTGCCATGCTGGGAGCCACCCAGCGTGGCAAACCGTTGTTTGTTTTGCCAGCGGGGTGCCCAATCTCGTTGGCTCCTTGAGCCCGGCGTGGTTTGCTGATGGGGTGCCCAATCCCCGTTGGCTCCTCAGCCCCCCACATCTTCTGCCACGCTGGGAGCCCACCCCAGCGTGGCAAAGGTCCCACGTAGTCGCTTTTTTTTTTTTTTTGTTTAAACCTGTAAAACAAAAACGGTCTCCAGGTGCGCCTCCCAACCCCTCCCACAACCCGCACCCACCCACTGCGCACCAGCCTCCCCTACATCCCCTCACCCCATACTTACCTCTGGACTCTGGCACGATGATCTTGATTGACCGGGAACACGCCTGCACTCTTCAAAGCCAACCGCGAACTGAGGAAATGCCAGTAAGCTGTACAATGGGCTACATAGGGGTTTCAACTGTTTGCATATCTCAGTCATTTTAGGAATTTTGCACCAAATTTTCAACATGGGTTTTGGGACCCTTCTCATGAATGATGTCACATCATGGCATTATTCAGGCCGAAGTGATTTGCAGGCACTGTGCAGTCACTGCGTGAAATCACTGTTTGGCCTCGAATAATGCCATGACAGTGACAACATTCATGAGAAGGGGTCCCAAAACCCCATGTTGAAAATTTGCCAAAAATTCTAAAATGACTGTTTTATAAGCGTAGCGTTGATGCAGTTCCTACGCAGGTTCGTAAGTTTGCGAATTTTCAATATTTTCACCCAGATTTTCAACATTGCCATTTTATCACACACTTCTATGACTTTTACAGCTGTCATTTTTCACATCTCACCCAAAACGTGCTTCCGCCCATGTAGCGCATAATGGTGCAGTCCGTTGCGAACTCAATGTATGGGACACATTAAGAAAATCACAGTGACACTGATCATGAGCAGAGGTCTTAAAATTGCTGTGCTGAAAATTTGGTGAACAAATTCCTAAAATGACTGTTTTATGAGTCTGCGTTAGCAGTTCCTATGCGCTAGTAAGTTTGCGAATTTTCAATATTTTCCTCCAGATTTTCAACATTGCCATTTTAACACACCTCTTATGAGCACTGCAGCTGTCATTTCACATCTCACCCAAAACGTGTTTCCGCCCATGTAGCGCACAATGGGGTAACAAAAAGATCATGCTGACAATTTATTGTGCAAATACCAGCAATCGCACAGGGCATTAGGGTAAAGCACCATACATGCCAAACACCACTGCAAATACCTGCAAGCTAACGTTCGGCATTGACAAATGCTTGTTGATTATGCCATTTTCTCAAGTCTTCCCTACCCCTGATAATGCCCCCTAGCTCAACAATTGCAAGCCACTTTCATACACATTCTCAATCCAATACTGAGCTGGAAAACAAACCCACAAGTTCTTGCTCATTCACACCACAACAAAGAGAGCAAAATAAGCATTCCATTAAAGTTTCTGTGCTAGAGCACCTTCATTTCCTACACAATATTAATACTATTAGCCTTTTTGCTCCAAAACCCCTCCCCCAACCACACCAGGTTGGCTCCCACCAGGCCCAAGGCCCAGTGTCCCTTACCTAAGAAAACTGCCAGCTAAGTGCTGAGAATCATTTTGCTCAGCAAAAGAGGGTGACCAGAAAGCAGCAGGCCCTTACATAGCCCAAAATGGCTCCTCCCAACCCCTCCCCTAGCCAATAGGGAAGCTCTCCTCCTCCTGGTCATTTGACCCTTTCTGACATCACATTCCCTCCCTTCCTATCCCTCCCCCATTCCCTTTGCTTTCCTGGCAGGGGACATTAGACAAGCTGGCCTGCCTTTTATTGACAAGGCCTATTATAAAGGCATGGTCACATTAGGTTTAATTAATCACTTCTATGATAAACTCTAATTTTGCACTTTAGTGACTCTGCTTCTGTTCAACTCATTTGCCTGCTATTTGGTAGGCATGGAGTCTAGACGAGGTTCTGTGGATCCTGAAAAGTTTGTGTCAATCAGTTAATTGGGGAGGTAAAGTTACAGAGGTGCAAAATACCAAAAATGCATTGTTTTTAATACTGTTTTGTTGATCTCCTGCAACTAAACACTTTTTCTTTTTAAACCAGAAACTTGCATGGTTGGTAGGGTCTGGCCCATGGTATTTGCATTTGCAAGTTTAAAGTTTTATCTTTTATAGTTTCTAAAATATAAGTTAAAAACTGTGCCATTGTTTGACAAATGCTCAGATCAAAAAATTAATGTTCTAAAGATACTATAGCTGGATTTTTGCATAAGCAGTTTCACTGGAAGTGATTTCCTTCAAACTGATTTTATCGGCCAGTTGAAGAAAGCAGTTAGAAGTAACTCAAAGGAGATTTAACTGAAAGTAATTTCTTTCACACTGCTTTTGACAGCTATCTTTAGCCAGCTTCCAGACCCTATTAATTAATTTTCAGTCATACTGCTAATGCACAAAACCCACCTCAGAACACCTCCCAAATGATGACATGCCCAATTATGCTGCCAGTATCCCAACTCCTCCCTTCCTCCCAGCATTTATGTTAAATTACTGAATGTCAGGTGCACAATCCCCTGCCCGTATCCCCCAACATTTATTAAAGGATTACTAGATGCTGGTTGCCAATCCCACTGCTGGCATCCTCTCCCTTCCAGCCCATACTTCCACTAAAAATGGTTGGTTAGTGCCCAATCCCTCCAGCTATTATACATTTCTTAAATGCTGTCACTCAGGTGTCTAGCCCTCGTGCTGGCTAAAATCACCCCTCCTATAAATGAGAAGCAGATTGGGGTCCCACCACCAGTACCTGTATGCAAAGCCCCATGACCCGTCCCACTTCGCCCACCTCCCACATAGCAGGTGACACGAAACAGTCTGCCAATGCTATGGTGCCTAATCCTATTGTTGGTTACATGCCCTGAAAATGAAAAGTGTCCCCACAGATATTTTTGTTGTTGTTATTTGTTTAAATCTGGAAAGAAGAAATGGTCTCTCATCAATCTCTGACCCCCTACCATGACCCCAACTCAGCACCCCCACCCTACACCCTCACTCACCTGCAGAACATCCAGCACTGCAACCCTGTCTCTGCAATGGAATTCTTCCTCCTCCTGCAACCATGTCTGTGAGCTGAGATAAAAGGAAAGTGCCCTCAATGTATTTTCAATGTGTTTTGAGTGTTCACTCATAACTTTGTCATTTTCTACGTTCGCTTATGCGGCGATGCGCAAGGAACGTTTTGGGAGAGTAGCACACTTTGAGGTGCGCCTCCATTGCAATCCAGTGCTCCGCTGAGCAGGCATGGCGTCCTGCACCAATGGTGGGAGTTTGTGTGACAGCGGTGGTCTTCTGCTTCAAACAAAACCACCGCTGTCATACTGAGCATCACCTCACTCCACCCCCTCGCATCACACGCTCCTCCCCCCGCATGCCACCCCCAAAGCTTTGGTGCCATGCTGGGAGCCCACCCCAGCATGGCAAACATTGTTGCCCGACGGGTGAGCCCAATCCCCGTCGGCTCCACGACCCCAAGCCATCCTTCTGCCACACAGAGCCCACCCCAGCGTAGCAAACATCTTTTTTGTTTGCCAGCGGGGTGCCCAATCCTCGTCGGCTCCTCGGCCCCCGTAGTTTGCCAACAGGCATGCCCAATCCCCTGTCGGCTCCTCAACCCCCCAGTCATCTTTCTGCCATGCTGGGATCCCACCCAGCATGGTAAACATCCCACGAGTCCCTTTTTTAAAAACCTGTAAAGAAAAAACAGTCCCACGTAGTCTCCCAGTCCCTCCCACAACCTGCACCCACCCACTGCGCACCCAGCCTCCCACACCCCTGACCCCATACTTACCTCTCTGGAGCTTGGTGCGATGATCTTCTGTGGACGGGAACACGTTTGCACTCTTCAAAGCCAACCGCGAACTGAGGAAATGCCGGTAAGCTATATAATGAGCTAGATAGGGGTTTCAACTTTATTGCATATCTCAGGCATTTTTTGAATTTTTGTACCAAATATTCAATGCAGGTTTAGGGACCCTTCTTATGAATGATGTCACTGTCAGGTTATTTGGGCCCAAAGGGTGATTTCGCAGTCACTGTGCAGTCACTGTGCAAAATCACCCTTCAGGCCCAAATAATGCCATGACAGTGACATCATTCATAAGAAGGGGACTCAAAACCCCATGTTGAAAATTTGGTGCCAAAATTCCTAAAATGACTGTTTTATGAACGCAGGTTAAGTAGTTCTACGCATGCTCGTAGCTTTTACGAATTTTCAATATTTATACCCAGATTTTCAACATTGCCATTTTACCACACCTTCTTATGAGCAGTACAGCTGAGATTTTTCATATCTCACTCAAAACGTGTTTCTGCCCATGTAGCGCACAATGGCGCAGTGGTGTTGGCGAACTTAATGTATGGGACACATTAAGAAAATCACAGTGACACTGATCATCAGCAGAGGTCTTAAAATGGCTGTGCTGAAAATTTGGTGAAAAAATTCCAAAATGACTGTTTTATGAGTCTGCGTTATGCAGTTCCTGTAATGCTGAAGTTTGAGAATTTCAATATTTTCACTCCAGATTTTCAAAATTGCCATTTTACCACACCCCTTATGAGCACTGCAGCTGTCATTTTTCACATCTTGCCCAAAATGTGTTTCCGCCTATGTAGCACACAATGGCAGAGTCGGTTTGTGAACTCAGTGTATGGGACACATTAGGAAAATCACAGTGACACTGTTCATTAGCACAGGTTTTAAAATGGCAATGTTGAAAATTTGGTGAAAAATTCCTAAAAATGGCTGTTTTATGAGCGTGCATTGCACAGTTCCCACTCACACTTGTAGGTTTGCAAATTTTCAATATTTCCACTCCAGATTTTCAACATTGGCATTTTACTACACTTCCTTATGAGCAGTACAGCTGTCATTTTCACATCCTGCCCAAAACGTGTTTCCGCCTATGTAGCGCACAATGGGGGTAACAAAAGATCATGCTGACAATTTAGTGTGCAAATACCAGCAATCGCACAGGGCATTAGGGTAAGCACCATACATGCCAAACATCACTGCAAATACCTGCAAGTGAATGTTCGGCATTGACAAATGCTTGCTCATTATGCCATTTTCTCAAGTCTTCCCTACCCCTGATAATGCCCCTAGCTCAACAATTGCAAGCCACTTTCATACACATTCCTCAATCCAATACTGAGCTGGAAAACAAAACCTACAAGTTCTTGCTCATTCACATCACAACAAAGAGAGCAAAATAAGCATTCCATTAAAGTTTCTGTGCTAGAGCACCTTCATTCCTACACAATTTTAATACTATTAGCCTTTTGCTCCAAACCCTTCCCACAACCACACCAGGTCGGCCCCACCAGGCCCAAGGCCTAGTGTCCCTACCTAAGAAACTGCCAGCGAAGTGTTGAGAATCATTTTGCTCAGCAAAGAGGGTGACCAGAAAGCAGTAGGCCCTTACATAGCCCAAAAATGGCTCCTCCCTAACCCTCCCCTAACCAATAGGGAAGCTCTCCTCCTCCTGGTCATTTGACCCTTTCTGACATCACATTCCTCCCCTTCCTATCCCCTCCCCCATTCCCTTTGCTTTCCTGGCAGGGGACATTAGACAAGCTGGCCTGCCTTTTATTGACAAGGCCTATTATACAGGCATGGTCACATTAGGTTTAATTAAGCACTTCTATGATAAACTCCAATCTTTGCACTTTAATGACTCTGCTTCTGTTCAACTCATTTGCCTGCTATTTGGTAGGAATGGAGTCTAGACAAGTTTCTATGGATCCTGAAAAGTTTGTGTCAATCAGTTCATTGGTGGGGGGCATACCTCTCAACCTTTTGTCCCCAAATGTGGAACACTGCCTCTCAAAATGTGGAACAAATGAGCAAATGTGGAACACTTAATCAAATCTTTATCTAAGAAGCTCAGAACACTGTTAAAATGTTTGCATTTATGTTCAGAAAGTCTGTTATTAATTAAATGATATATTTTTGCAACATTTACTATAGATTTTTGCTTAAAATGATAACACTGAATGTGGGACAAGTCCTCACAATGTGGAACAGGGAGCTTTTGTGAAGTAAAATGAGGAACTTTCCTCGTAATGTGGTACAATTGAGAGGTATTGGGTGTAAAGTTACAGAGGTGCAAAATGCCAAAATACATTGTTTTAATACTGTTTTGTTGATCTCCTGCAACTAAACACTTTTTTTTTAAACCAGAAACTTGCATGGTTGGTAGGGTCTGGCTCATGGTATTTGCATTTGCAAGTTTAAAGTTTTTATCTTTATAGTTTCTAAAATATAAGTTAAAAACTGTGCCATTGTCTGACAAATGCTCAGATCAAAAAAATAATGTTCTAAAGATACTATAGCTGGATTTTTGCATAAGCAGTTTTACTGGAAGTGATTTCCTTCAAACTGATTTTATTGGCCAGTTGAAGAAAGCAGTTAGAAGTAAGTGATTTAATTGAAAGTAATTTCTTTCACACTGCTTTGACAGCTATCTTTAGCCAGCTTCCAGACCCTATTAATTAATTTTCAGTCATACTGCTAATGCACAAAACCCACCTCAGAACACCTCCCAAATGATGACATGCCCAATTATGCTGCCAGTATCCCAACTCCTCCATACCAGCATTTATGTTGAATTACTGAATGCCAGGTGCACAATCCCCTGCCTGTAACCCCCAACATTTATTAAAGGATTACTAGACGCTGGTTGCCAATACCACTGCTGGCATCCTCTCCCTTCCAGCCCATACTTCCACTAAAATGGTTGGTTAGTGCCCAATCCCTCCAGCTATTATACACTTTCTTAAATGCTGTCACTCAGGTGTCTAGCCTCGTGCTGACTAAAATCACCCCTCCTATAAATGAGAAGCAGATTGGGGTCCCACCACCAGTACCTGTATGCAAAGCCCCATGACCTGTCCACTTCGCCCACCCTCCCACATAGCAGGTGACATGAAACAGTCTGCCAATGCTATGGTGCCTAATCCTATTGTTGATTACATGCCCTGAAAAATTAAAAGTGTCCTCACAGATATTTGTTGTTGTTATTTGTTTAAATCTGGAAAGAAGAAAATGGTCTCTCATCAATCTCTGACCCCTTTCCATGACCCCACTCAGCACCCCCACCCCACACCCTCACTCACCTGCAGAACATCCAGCACTGCAACCCTGTCTCTGCAATGGAATTCCTCCTCCTCCTGCAACCATGACTGTGAGCTGAGATAAAAGGAAAGAGCCCTCAATGTATTTTCAATGTGTTTTGAGTGTTCACTCATAACTGTCATTTTACGCTCAGCTAGCACATGCACAAGGAATGTTTTGAGAGTAGCACACTTTGGAGGTGTGCCTCTCCCTTGCAATCCAGTGCTCCGTTGAGCAGGCATGGGAGTCCTGCACCAATGGGTGTGGGAGCTCTGTATGACAGCGGTGGTCTTCTGCTTCAAAGAAAACCACCGCTGTCATACCGAGCACGCGCCACACCACCCCCTCATGTCACGCCGCCCCTGTGTTACGCCGCCCCCAAAGCTTTGGTGCCATGCTGGGAGCCCACCCCAGTGTGGCAAACATTGTTTGCCAATGGGGTGCCCAATCTCCGCCGGCTCCACAGTCCCCCAGTTATCTCTTCTGCCATGCTGGGAGCCCACCCCAGCATGGCAACATCCCTTTTTGCCGACGGGATGCCCAACCTCCGCTCGGCCTCGGCCCCTCATGTAGTTTGGCTGATGGGGTGCCCAATCCCCATCTGCCCCTCAGCCTCCCCAGCCATCTTCTGCCATGCTGGGAGCTCACCTCAGCATGGCAAACATCCCACGTAGTCCTTTTTTAAACCTGTAAAGAAAAACGGTCCCACGAAGTCTCCCAGTCCCCTCCCACAACCCGCACCCACCCACTGTGCACCCAGTCTCCCCACACCCCAACCCATACTTACCTCCGGGCCCTGCACGATGATCTTCAGTGGACCGGGAACACGCCTGCACTCTTCAAAGCCGACCACTAACTGAGGAAATGCCGGTAAGCTGTATAATGGGCTAGATGGGGGTTCAACTTATTGCATATCTCAGGTATTTTTGGAATTTTGCACCAAATTTTCAACATGGGGTTTTGGGACCCCTTCTCATGAATGATGTCACTGTCATAGGAAGTTATTTCAAAGGGTGATTTCGCAGTCACTGTGCAAAATCACCCTTTTGGGCCTGAATAATGCCATGGACAGTGACATCATTCAAGAGAAGGGGTCCCAAAACCCCATTTTTTTTTTATTTAGTTGTTTAACCAGGTATAGCACACTAAGCTGAAAGCTTTTTTACAGGAGCGACCTGGGAGCACAAGGAGGTTAAGTGACTTGCACAGGGTCACACAGTATGCAAGTGGAAACTTTGGGATTCAAACCCAGGTCTGGTCTGCTGTATGTCAACAAATTTGCAGCTCAGAGCCTTAGACCACTGCGCTATACTGCCTTCTGAAATGCCATGTTGAAAATTTGATGCAAAAATTCCTAAAATGACTGTTTTATGAGCGTGCGTTGCAGTTCGACGCAGGCTCAGAAGTTCACTAATTTTCAATATTTTCACCCAGATTTTCAATATTGCCATTTTACCACACCTCCTTATGAGCAGTACAGCTGTCATTTTCACATTCTGCCCAAAACGTGTTTCCGTCCATGTAGCGACAATGGTGCAGTCGGTGTGCAAAATCAATGTATGGGATGCATTAAGAAAATCACAGTGACACTGTTCATTAACAGAGGTCTTAAAATGGCTATGTTGAAAATTTGGTGAAAAAATTCCTAAAAATGACTGTTTTATGGCGTGTGTTGCGTAGTTCCTCACGCACACTTGTAGGTTTACGAATTTTCAATATTCCACTCCAGATTTTCAACATTGCCATTTTACCACACCTTGTATGAGTAGTACAGCTGTCATTTTCACATCTCACCCAAAATGTGTTTCCGCTCATGTAGTGCACAATGGTGCAGTCGTGTGTGAAATCAATGTATGGGACACATTAAGAAAATCACAGTGACACTGTTCATGAGCAGAGGTCTTAAATGGCTATGTTGAAAATTCAGTGACAAAATTCCTAAAATGACTGTTTTATGAGTGTTCATTGCTCAGTTCCTATGCACGCTTAGTAAGTTTGCGAATTTTCAATATTTTCACTCCACATTTTCAACATTGCCATTTTACCACACCTCCTTATGAGCAGTACAGCTGTCATTTTTCACATCTTGCCCAAAGCGTGTTTCTGCCCATGTAGCACACAATCAGACAGTCGCTGTGTGAACCTGCGTATGGGACACATTAAGAAAATCACAGTGTCACTGTTCACCAGCAGAGATCTTAAAATGGCTATGTTGAAAATTTGGTGAACAAATTCCTAAAATAACTGTTTTATGAGCGTGCATTGTGCAGTTCCTACGCACGTAAGTTTGCAAATTTTCAATATTTTCACTCCAGATTTTCAACATTGCCATTTTACCACACCTCCTTATGAGCAGTACAGCTGTAATTTTCACATCCTGCCCAAAACATGTTTCCGCCCATGTAGTACACAATGGCGCAGTCGGTGTGCAAAATCAATGTATGGCACACAGTAAGACAATCACAGTGACACTATTCATTAGCAGAGGTTTTAAAATGCCAGTGTTGACAATTTGGTGAAAAATTCCTGACAATGCCTTTGTTTTACGGTAATTATTGCACAGTTCCCATGCGGCTCAGTAGGTTTGCGAATTTTCAATATTTCACTCCAGATTTTCAACATTGCCATTTTACCACACTTCCTTATGAGCAGTACAGCTGTCATTTTTACATCCTGCCCAAAGCGTGTTTCCGCCTATACTTAGCGCGCACAGTGGGGGTAACAAAAGGTCATACTGAAAATTTAGTGTGCAAATACCAGCAATCGCACAGGGCATTAGGGTATAGCACACCATATGCCAAACACCACTGCAAATACCTGCAAGCTAACGTCGGCATTGACAAATGCTTGTTAAATATTTTGCACCAACTTTTCAGCATGGCCTTTTGGGACCCTGCCTCATGAAAAAATTCAGTGAGCTCTTTCAAATCTGAAACACAAGGTGATTTTGTAGTAGATTTGCAAAATCACTGTTTGAGCAAGATTTGAAACATTTCACCTACCAGGTTCATTAGAGCGCGGTCATAGAAAGACTATGTTACAAATTTGGTGGAAAATATGTTAAAATTACCAAGTTATGAGTGAATGTTGATTTTTTCAGTATTCACTCATAATTTTGTAATTATAATATTTACACCAAATTTTCAACATAGTCATTTTTCACACCACCTCATGAATGTGACAGGTGTTGTTTTTCAAATCCTGCAGAAATTGTGTTTTCTCACTAGTGGCACAAAATGACATTTCACCCAGTATTTTATGAATAACATTTAACATGTTCAGAAGGGGGAAGAGGGTCTTAAAAACAGTATGTTGAAAATTTGGAATAAAAAAATTAGAAGAAATGTGTGCAGGGCCAGATGTTGGCCCAACAGGTAGCATGTTATGATGTAGTACCTTATGATGTAGTACCAGTGAACTGAGTTTAGAGGGCAGATCAGTGAGCCATCTGGATGGGCCAAGGCTGAGGGATGGTGCTGCCATGTGGTATCACCCCAGCCTGGGGACGGATGGTGGAGTGTTGGCTGTATTGGAAACAAGTGATCACATAGTGAAGAGAACTCTTCTCTGGGTATACTGACCAGAGGTCCCTGTGCTCTCATCCATAGCTGCACAGAAGCTAAGGGGAAAAATGGGCCCTGCACTTCTACAGACAGATAGACTATTGGCCCTCTGTGTGTGCATTTGTAGCAACACAGAAGAACAGGGCGCAGATGTCTCTGCAATTCCACAGCCTCCCAGATTGCCTCATGGATTATTTGCATCAGTAGTCACATGAAAAGCAGGCCCAGAGGACCCTGAACTTACAGGCAAACAGACTCTTCCCTTGTCATAATGCCCAGAGAGTCCTACTCATTTGGATCCATTTACATAGATCTCTTTGGGACCTACATGAATGAAGACACAATTCCACTATCACAAAAAGAAAGGAAATTCATTGCAAAAAAAACTTCATAAATGCCCACATTAGAGTTGAAAATACAAAATGAACAGAGTAAGGAAATTAAAACTATTATGACTGGAGTACCAGGAGTCCTGGAAAATTGGTGGTGGGTGGTCCTTGGGGTTCTCAGAGTTGATGCCACTCCCTTTCCCCATAGCAAACCAACATGACCTCATGCTTCATGCAGGGTCTGCAGGTACTGTGTGATGAAAGCTACAACTGATTCTGTTGGTTACATGTGGTGAAACATACTTTCACCTCCAAAGATTATATGCCTATGAAGCACTGGCTTGGACCTTGGACCTTGTGCTTCAGAAAGGAGACTAGGGACTGGGGGCAGGGGTGCATTAGGTTGACAACCCCAACTGACACAACATCACTGATTCACCAAGACTCCAAAGACTCCAAACCCTACTGGTTTTCATTTTTACATTGTCCGCTATGTGATCTTCAACCCTAATGTGTACATTAACTTAGTTTGTTTTGCAAATGAAGACAGACATATAGCTAGATAGATAGATAGATAGATAGGCAGGCAGGCAGGCTGGCAGACAGACAGATAGGTTATTCAGAAATGTACTGAATAACAGAATCTATCATTCATGGAATGGCATCAAAACATGCTGATAAATGTGAATTTGCCATTTAAAATTAGTGATGACCTCATGTTGCACTTTTAATTCTCAAGATAAGACACCTGTGTTGCTTTGAACTGCTATATCTATAATAGATTTCAGAAGAATGTACTATTCTTCTGATATTATACCACAAAATTGTAAACAAAAGCTGGTTAGCAATGTGTTGCCCTGGCAACCAGTCAGAAAATCCAAAACTGCTTTATAGCCATATAATACATAGACAAACACACCAGCACCACTGTACTCTGCTGATGCAACAGACCATGACAGCTGTAATGGAAAAATATATTAACAACAGACTTATTAATCTGTTTATAGGGCCAATTAGAGATTTTTCAATGTTGCAAATAAAACTGCTTATGAACTGTTGCCTTTGTTTCACATACCTTTTTCTTCTTTTTCTGAGTTGTATGTTTTGTATATTTATTAAAATGTTATTTGACAAGGCAATCATTGCTCTGATCTGACCCACTTTCCAAAAGACATCCCTGTTTTACCACTCAAAAGCCTTCTGTACCACATGAGAGAGTATTGGCCCATGTTCTTCATTAAACTTGCAAAGCAGAACATAATGTTATGGTAATCATTGTTGTTCAATTAACTAAATCCACTCTGAAGACACAAAACCAATAATGTCCATAATTTCCTGAACTTCCTTCTAAGATTTGACTAATATCCAACATTTTGTGACATTTTTCCTACATTATGAAAGACAGCGGCTGCATATAGGTAATGCAAGTGCAGGTCTCTGACCCCTGAGGTTACCCATATGCCAGAGGCCAGGTTCAGGGTTTGCTTTAGCAAACACATTCCTTGTGAGTGGCACCAGAGATTTTATAGTCCTCAAACTATAAATCCATTGTCAAGCAATGAGTTGATAACTAGACATTTGATGACATACAATTTAGGCATCCAGTCCAATAAAACTACACTGTCTTCCCAGCTCTCCAAATGGGCAAACATTCTTTAGGAATCACTGAGCTAACAAGCTGATCCCCAGAGTACAGTGTTACATCTCATAGGTGATTCTCCTTCCTCACTGCAGACACACCAAAATATAGATGTCATGCAACCCTTCTTAGCTTGCTTTAAAACAGTGACAACTGCAATCCATAACCTTCAGGGAATGTATGCTTTCTTTCACAGTATGCCATGAAAACCTCACAGATCCCTTCTCCTCATTCCTCCAAGGACATGAAGCCAGACCTGCAAGGACCCTTATGGTGATACCTTGAGTGGATCATCATTCTCTAACAGGCACATCTTCTGTGATGGTCATGAATAGATACCACAGTTGCTTGAAGGTAATCATGTTAGTAAAGATTTCAGATGTGATTTAAGGACTAGAGTGCAGCATTGGCAACCAGGAAACTTTGGTTCAAATTTTACTTGAGTTTCTTATTTGTTTTGTTACCCTGAGAAAGTCACTTAACCTCCCAATGCTGCAGTCCGTGCAGCTGTAAAACTAAGTAAAACCAGGATCCTACTGAAAAGAGATCTTGGGCTCGATTCTCAGTCAGGTGTGCCTGACTTCAAGGGAGTTGTGGCAAGGTGTTTTGATGCAAGTTGTGATGTGTGTCACAACTTGCATCAAAATGGATTTCCTAATACAACTTGTGTCTGCACCTGACACAGCTGTGTCCAAGCCCACTTGTACCAGGGTTGCATCCAACAACCTGGGGTGACTGGTCATAAGTGGGTTGCACATGTTGGGCTGCCACATCCCTTTTATGGGATTTTGAAGCCACACAATGAACACAGGAGGAATTGCCAGTTAGACTAGCCAGGAGGTGGTCTAAGTGGTTGTACCAGGTGAACTTGTGTAAGTAGTGGACAGTGGGTGAAGTAAGAGCATGGGAGGAGCTATAGTGGGTGTTGGGGCACAGTTGTCCCTCACCCTTATCGAGCGTGGCAACCTCCTTCCCCAATAAAAAGTGAAATATCATCCTGCCAATCTTGTCAAACTGTCCCTGGTAGTGTGACCCCCATTCCCGATGTTTAAGGCTAAGCCTGGTGGCGTAGTGCCCTCAAATGACAATAAGCCCCACTCCCCTTACTCAGTTCAACAAAGGAAACCCGGTCCCAGTTTTTCCCCAATCCCCAATATCCTGGATAGACAACACAAAAAAATGAAATACCATCCTACATGATGATGGTCCAGTGGCCCCTCCTTCCCACCCCAACAGGCAGTGGTTAACCACCCTGCTCCCCCATCTCAGACACACTTCTGCAACTGGCACTCCCTCCACTCACCACTACAGTCAGCCACATAATGTGATCAGCCCGAACAGTTCACTGTATAGCATGATGTTTAGTATAAAGGCGCAAGTAGGGGAGTGCCAGTCAAAGAAGCATGTTGGGAGCAGGGGGCGTTGACTGCTGCTCTGTTGGGGTGGGGAGACAGGGGGCCACTAGACTACCGTGAGCAGGACTGGCATTTCTTTTATTTGTGTTGTCTTCTGGGAGATTGGGGATGAGGGGACAAACCGGAAATGAGGACCGTGGGCTAATTGTCAGTTGGGAGGGCACTATACTACAAGGGTTGGCAGGAGCCTGACATAGCAGCAGTTTTCAAGGGTGGCACACAGGTGCCTCTGGCAGTTGTAGGACAGTGTCCTATGAGGGCATAATGCCCCATGCCACAGACTTACAGCAGCTTCCCTTCTGTGCCTGGGTTCTGGGCTTCATGCCCTTTCTGGTACCTGGGGTGTCTGCCTGTGCACTTGTCCATGGATGCATCTGTGGACTTGTGCCAGAACTCCTAACTGTGCCCATCTGCTGCACGCAGGTTGAATTCTGTGTCTATTCTAGAAGGCTTGTGCAAGTTGTCAACCTTCCGAACAGCAATTTTTGCATGTGCCGCAAATGCGTTGGATGCAGCACTTTTTGCCATAAGCTGCATTCAATGCAGGCAGCTGCTGGAATTGGGACCCTTTGTCTTAGCTGGGTAATCCTGAATAAACTATAACAACAATTAAAATAATTTGGGACCTGTCAGAAGCAGCAGATAAACTATTGCTTGCTCATTAAATTATTTATGCAAGTACATCGGTTTGAACAAAAATCTATAAGTCTGAAAAGTCCTTAAAACTCCTTGTATCCTATTCCAAAATTAACTTATTACTAAATGGTCCATTCTCAAAATATTAAATTAGATTTAATCTAGCACCACTCTTAACTTAAATATGCAAAACTTGATAACTAAAACAAAGCAGACCAAAAATATGTATATCTATTTATTTACCCAATATGTTGTCCGTGGTAATGGCTCCATAAGATGTTGTATATTATTTCCATGCGTGGAAATGGCAAACAGAAATGTAATAAGTAGCTCCAGACAAGCAGAAAATTAAAACATGGAACATGCTATAAATTAACAATTTGGATAGGACATTCCAAAAGCCAGTTAAGCAAGCAATAAGACACAATAGGGTGTTGGTTAATTTTCATAAACCACACAATCTGGTATATTGTGAGGTATAAGGAGATTGCACTGAGTGCCTTCATCCACTTGGAAGTGCTGTTTATGAAGAAAACCAACACCCTGAAGTGTCTTATTGCACTTATATAAAGAGTGGCTAATAAAACAACAAAAGTTGCATTTTGATCTGCTCATTTTATTCAAACTGAACAGTTTCATTTTTTTTTAAAGACAAATGATTGAAAAAAATGTCACTCAGGCTGTCACTGTTTTGGCTAGATGTGTCTGCAGTTAGTGTTTAGAATCTCTATCTTGCCTGTTTCAGCTCTATACTCCAGCCCCCACCCCCACCTTTTAGTAGACTCAGAACTTTGAGAAAAAACTGTCAGCTGACCTGGTGGTGTAGTGTAGTAGTAGCAGGACCACTATAGTGGTGCAGTAGGGCCACTATAGTTAGGGTTGAGCAGGGGTTTCTATGTTAAACCGCAAACTTTGCACTTTAATAGCTTTGCAACTGTTCAACAGAATTGCACAGAATTTTGTATGTGTGGTCTCAGGGGTAGATCTCTTGAAGTGCCACATTTGATTTTGTCAGACATGAGAATTCTGAGATTTAGAGTGAAAAAGTGAAAAACTATCTGTTTTTTTGGGGGATTGTCATTGCCTCATGCCACACAGTTTGGAATTTTCCTTTGAAATTTTCCATTTTCCATTTTTCCTTTACTGTGGGGTATGCTGTTGACATTTACTTGTTGGCACCAGCACTTCACAAGCTTACCATAAAGAAAGTTTTAAGTGAACTAAAAAGAATTGGGACTGCACAGAGATAATTTAAGGTATCCAGGGAAAAGAACTGAATTTACATTAATTTATATTAGCTTATGTAAACTGTACCATTGTTACCCTGATGAACTAGATTTATCTCAAACAGTGAGAGTTTGCTTTGTTAACTTATACACTGGCTTTTCTTTTACCTGAAGCTTAATGAATAAGCAGTTTTATAAAGTTTGGGGAGGGGCCTTTATTTTCCAATCTGCTTTTGGCTTCATTGTTGCCTCAATTGGAATTGGCTTCTCCTGATTGAGTTTTGTTCTATCCAAGGTTTTCTATGCTGGGTATCTTTTCAACTTACAAAAGGCTTGGCACAGTGTGGTGCCTTTCACTGGTTTGTGAAAAATATTAATCCATTCCAGAGCTATAAGGATTTGAAATTTTGGTTCTGAGTATGCTGTACAGTCTTTGTATAGCTGTTTGATATGAAAAGAATTTGGACCATATAAAAAGATCCTTTTTCACATGAGGACAATCTTTTTCCATGAGAAAAAATATTTTTGTATTGCAGCCATCGTGTTTCCATTTTTTCAAAAAATGTAGGAAACCCATAAAATGATATCATGCAGAGACACCAAAACATGTATCTTGCTTATCAGGATCCCTTAGCTGGATTCTGTAGTTAGTTTTTGAAAACTCACCCACAATTGTGCTTAGATACATTTTAAAATCTTTTTCATGACATGAATTTCATTTTCATATGACCATGTAAACAAACTAAGTCCAAATTATTTTTCATACCGAAACTGAATCCTCCATACAAAAAGAATGTAAAAAACTAAGTCCAAATTATGTTTTCATATGAAACTGTCTATTTTTCATGAGGTTGTGTCAAAGTTTGCCCTCATACAAAGAAAGATTCCTTCATACAAAAAAAGGATTTGGACTTATTTTTTCATATTCTTTTTGTCTCTTTTTTTATGAATGACACAACCTCCTGAAAAAGATCCTTTCATATGAAAAATAATATGTACTTTGTTTTTGTTTTTGTTTGTTTGTTTCATTTTGCATTCTTTTTTTGTATGAAGGATTCTTTTCAGTACGAAAAAAGAATTTGGATTTTGAGTTTTATTTTCTTTTTCATATGGAGGATTCTTTTTGTGAGCTTTTTCATTCATATGAAAAAATATTCATTCATATGAAAAATTATTTGGAATTAGCTTTTTTCACATTCTTTTTCATATTAAAAATTCTTTTCATGAGATTTAGTTGTTTATATGAAAAAGAGTCCTTCATACAAAAAAGAATTCAGACTTTTTCAGATTCTTTTCATATGGAGGATTCTTTTTCCATGAGGTTTTCTGTTCATAGGAGAAAAGATTCCTTCATACAAGAAACAAATTTGGACTTAGCTTTTTCACATTCTTTTAGCTTATGAAGGATTCTTTTTTCATGACCATCTTTAGTTCATATGAAAAAGAATTTGAACTTTTTCTACATTTCAACTTTAACAAGGCATAATTCAGTCAATATTTTGGAGTTAAAGGACAATGTATATGCCAATAAAAGGTCTCATTAAGTACCACAAGACTAACAGATAATCCCCCAAAAAAAAAACATTTAGGACCTTATACAAAAGCATAAACTTTTGAAAATAAAAATTACTACATGTAGCATTGCAACTTTTCGCACTGCATCTATGGAAGTATGGAACTGCATGGCCCAGGGTGCGCTGCACTTCCCAAGGCAAATGGATGACTACATCTGTGGAGGGATGGAAGCGCAGGCCCAGAGGGCCCATGCTTTCCTATGCCAAGAGATGTGTTCACACAGATCCCAAAGGATCTGCATCAATTAGAATGCAATTATAATATCTCAACAAATAAAGAAATTAATTGCAAAATAAAATTATTCACCAGTTAGGGTTTACATTAAACTGACAAAAGTAGGGAATATGGTATAGGGTTTCCAACCCAACACTCCACCTCCACCCATCAGGCACCCACAGGAAAAACCATTAGGGCTTTTCCTCACCTGCATCTTTGCAAATAAGGGTTGGGGTCTTCCTTGGGTTGTCAGCCCTTATCTCATTCTCATATAGTCTGCATATCTGAGCTTATTTGCTGATGCAATGGGGTAAGTCTTAGGGTTGACAACACCAAGGAAGACCTGAGCCCTGATTTGTGAAGACTCGGGAGAGAGAAAACCTGAATTTTTTTTTCTTTTTGTGCCTTCTGGTAGTAAAAGCTAGGAAACCCTAACACATTTCTCTACTTTTATTGGTTTAAATTTTAACCCTAACTGGTGCATTAACAATGTTTTTGCAGTGAATATATGTACACTGTATATATGCACATTTACACATATATACATGGCATTTATTTCTGGTACTTAAGAAAATACAAAACACCAGTAATCTTAATTCAGATCTAGGCAGTGCAATGTTTGATAAAACCAGGATAGATTCATATCAAGTGGAATATAAAAGGGCCTCAAGTCATAGGCATATAATACCAAAGGATGTCAGTGCATTTAACTTATGGATCCATATCATCTTGTTGTTGCAGAACTTTCAGTCTGGTGAATCTGGTGATGACACTGGATGAATGTCCATTTCACTGTGGAGCTCCTCAAGCAACAGGCACAACATTTTACTCTGATTAAAAGTCTGAGGATGACAAGTGCCAAGAACAGAAAAGCTATGATTCAGTCTGTCAAGATTAAGGCACTGATGGACAGTGATGTGGCTGTGGGTCAAGCCTCAAGCTGTAGGCCAGGCTCCTCGACGCCAAGACCAGATAGCATGGATGCAATGGAAAGTAGTGTTGAACATGGTGTGGTATTTTCCAGACTGGATGGCATCATGATGGCAATACATGTACTGAGACCTCTGTGGGTTTTGATTCCTGCCTCCCAGATACACTGATTTTTTTATTTTTGCACTTTGTGTGATTTTAACTGTTAACCCCCCAGAGTTAGTTATTTTAGTTGGGGGTTCAGGTGTGCAGCCCCTAATGGGGTGCAGGGGTGGAACCCCTGCAAAACAAAGACTAATGCCACTGGCAATATATTGCCCTGTTTTGGCAGCATGGTATATTGCTGCAGCATAATGTCCTGCAACATTATGACCTCTGTGCCTTCCATAGGTATGCTAGTAGAGTTGCAGATAGTTGGAGGGTGTGATCTGAATTTGCTATGTCGGCCACTGAAGCATAACCTTGGTCTTTTGTGGTTAAGTATTAGTTTGTGTCTGCAGAACTAATCTTCTGATTATGCAAAGCTTAGTTGAAGTTGTCTCTCAAGGAGCTTGGGATCGAGGTTACAGATGAAAATTACTGTGTCATCACCGTACAGTAATAAATGGTTGTGACAGGAGCTGGGCAGTCTGTTCATGAAGATACTGAACAGAAGTGGTCCAAGAAGGGACACATGAGGGACTCCTGAGAGGACTGCACACCTATCCAAGAGGTGGCTGTTGATTCTTACCTCTTGAGAGGGGTGAAGAGTTAACTATTGAAGCAGGAAAGGTGTCGCTGATCAGGCCTATGTTCGATAAGTGGGCAAGTAGAAGAGCGGTTCACTGTATCAAAGGCCTTGGAGAGATCTAAGAATGCTGCACCGACTAGATAGCCTTGTTTGAGGGACTCATGAATGAAGGCCATGAATTCAGTGAGGGCTGTATTGGTGCTGTGCCCTTTCTGAATCCATGTTATTGGAAACACTGCAGCTGGTAATTTGTGAGGTAGTCAATAAGCTGGTCTGCAACAACACATTCTAGGGCTTTTGAGAGAGGAGGGAGAATGGAGATTGGCCTGTAGTTCCTGGAGGTGCACCCTACTACCACTTTTGTGAATAGGTATAACTAGCACAGATTTCCACTTGCTGGGAATTGGGATAGCCTTAGTGAAAGGTTAATAATTTTGGTTAGTGGGGATAGAATTTCTTCCTGGTTTAGGGTGACACGTTTCAGGTCCAGAGAATTCTACTGAACCTGAGTTTTCCTAGGACTTTTGGAAGTATTTTCTTGCTTCATTGACAGTAATTGTTTTAAAGTAGAAAGGAGGGTGTGAGTATGGTTGGTTCCCATCAGTGACCTTTACTGAAGAAGAGAAATCATCAAAGAAATCAAGGGTAGAACACCACTGAGGACCAGTAAAGGCCATATTAAAAGTGTTGGCAATGGTTATAGAGTCGAGGGTGGGTGTACCATCTATATTTAGTATAGTTGGGGTCTGCTTAGGGTCCTTGCTTGTTACTTCTTTAATGTTGTGCCAGAATTTCCTACCATCATTCCATGAATTGGTGAGCTCATTCTTTTAGAACTTGTTCTTTAGGTCACGGGTCATACGTGTACAGTCATTCCTGGCTCTTTTGTATTTCTGTAGGTCTCCTCGACTCATCTTATGGAGCTCTTTCTCAAGTTATCCTACAGTTATAGTCTGGAGGTATCTTAGATAATCATGGACTGCTGTGACTACCTAGTTAGAAACAGGGCTTTAGGCACGGCACAGCAGGTAACTGATGTGGATGTCTTATTTTATTTTCTGCACAGAGATTTGCCCAAATTGATTTAACTTATTTAACAGTTTCCTGGATGTGCCAACTATCATTCCAGAAAGCTGGTGGATGCTCCTGTATGCTTCCCCTACTCTAACTGCAAATGGATGGTTGTATGGATGTGCATGGGCTAAAACTGCACATGTTCATGTTTTGAGGATGGGGTGGGGGCAGGAGCTGTCACTGACCCTACTGCTGCACCCTAAAATATGTCAAATTCAACTCTCAAATCCAGGGTCTGAGTGTGGAAACTTCTCAGTATCATGCCAAGTGTGAGGTGGTCTACTGTAGGGGGTTGCTCTGCTATGCTCTGCTTCAGCCCACAGTATGTTGTAGACTGTCACATCTGTCCCTTTCTTTTCAAAGAAAAGAGAAGAAACAGGAGTGGAAGAACAGTCACCATGCATGATCCTACCCCACATCACTGATTGTTGATTCCAGCCCTTGATGTCAAGGGACCTGGCCTGTCTGATTTTATACCCTCCTACTACAGCAGCCACAGTAATTGTGCATCCCATGAAAATTCATACAGGTTCTTCAAATGGCTTGGTCATGGTTCCAAAAGTTCCACTCAGCAGGTGAAGGGAGGACTGTCGAGTCCATAGGAGACCATTCCTGGATCGACCTTGCAGGAGCCACCTTCTGCAAGAATAAGCTTCAGTCATAGGACACAACAACTGATGGGTAGTGTGCTTAAATTACAATGACCATAATTAAAAGCTAATCCTCTCCATAATGGGAACATTGCAGGGAGGTTGTGGGAGTCCTGGTGTGTCAGGGTCATGACCAATGCATGGTAGTGGCTGTGGGCTGGGGAGTTGTTCTCATACATCCACACCAGACAGACTACACAGCTGACAGATAGCTGTGACCTGGGTGTGAAATTGGCTGGTTAATCATTAAGGAAAGCATTGAAGATGATGGTGGCAGCCTGCAGCAAATGCATGGTTAACCACATATTTGTCTGAACTACTATAATGGGGTGTAGCCCATAGCATGGAAAGTGACTGAACAGAACCTGCACTACTCATCTTACCATCTACAGTTCTGGTCCATGACTATTCTATCTGACCTTGCTCTGTGGGTCAGGCTTGCCAACTGCTGCAAGCACAGTAGCGATCTTGCTATACTTGTTTGAGTCTTTTAGAGGGAGGTATTCAGTACCTTGCAAGTATTACACTATATACTGTAAAACTGTTAATTGAAATGCAAAGAATATACCTGTATTGTGGTGTGTCACTTTTAACCAGATAGCACAAATCTAACTTCACACTCCAGCGATCAGCTATTCTGCTCTCCTACTACATCAAATTGACATGGCTATGACAGGCTGTCAATCCATCAGATGATCACTTCAAACAGCTAACTGAAATAGTGAATTGACAGCTGTCTGTCAAACAATTAGCAGTTTAGACTGTGAGTTTACAGGGCTGTCTGTTAATGAATTAAACAGGTCTTGCTGTCAGTGGTCAGTTAATTGCAGGTCCTACTGTCACTGGTGAGCTAATTAGCAGATCTGTTCAAAAACAGGATGTCAGACAATCAGATCTGTGCCCCAACATTTTAAAAGCATTGGTGTTGTAGTGAGTATCAAGAACTGCAATGGGTAATATGTCTGCTTCTGTGGCTGCAGTGAGGAAGATCTACCAAAAGAAACTGGTTCTTGAAGAGGTCATGGCCGATTCCCTTAGTGATGTTGCTGGCATTTCTTTCAAAACAGCAGACAGCACTGTCTGTAGTTGAAAAGTTCAACCTCCACCAAACATAGGAACACAGATTATGTGACCTATGCACTGGAGGTCCATTTTGAACTTGGCAAGTATGCAGATTATAACGAGAGATGAACGCTGTTCAGTTTACCAGTCCAAGCATGGTAAACCGATAAATGAAAGCAGTATCAGTGAGTTTAAAACTGGTTACTTGAAAAGTTAAAATGTGTTCCTGACACTGCTTTACTATCCCATGAGCTGTGTACCAAACACCATGGACATCTGACATTGCTTGTGGATTAGAGATGTTGTGAGTTAAATTTTGCATACTGAAATTTGAGTGAAGCACTGAAAATACACTCGTGGAATTTGCAGTTTTGAAACAACTCAGAAACCTCGATTTGTGCAACAATTCCATTGAAATTTGTGTTTTTCTTCCATGAAGCATGCATTTCATTGGTGAAGCATGAAATTCATGGGCAAAATGTTGTGTTTCATGTTGTAAACCATGAAATTCACTGCCACAAATTTTGTTGTGAAATAGCTCCATGAAATCAGTGAAATCCACAAATTAACTCATGGAGTGAATTTCATGGTTTTCACAACTCTCTATTGTGGATGATGTTGAGAGAGACCCAAGACAGATTATTAAAATTTTGAGAGTCAAGAGGCAGTGGTAAATGCCCATGTTGTGGCAGCTGTTGTGGTTGGAGATATCAAGATACAGAATCCTAAGCAGCTTGCTGAATATGGTGGAAATCTGATCATTTCCTGGCAATGCACATGGTAGTTTTGAAACCACCTACAGTTTGCAAACAAAACAGGACAAAAGGAGGTTGAAAACACCCTCAGATTATTACAGTTAATGGGCACTTTCCTTAATTGGATTAGAACAGCAGCTATGCAGGAGCTCGTTCCCGTTGAACTAATAATAATCATTGCTGAGACAGGGGTCAGCCTTTGTTACATGCTTGCAGTGGACAATGGAACAGGTCGGGGCAAGGCAGATAGAGGTTACTGGTCTTGGGGATAAGAAGAACATCACTATGGTTATGGGCTGCACTTTCACTGGTGATTACTTGCCACCTCAGGTTATCTATCAGGGTAAAACTACCAACAGCCATTCTAAATTTTTCCCCAACTGGAAAATCACACACGCTGAAAATCACTGACAAATGAGGACACTGTGCTTGATTACATTGACTGAGTGCTGCTACCTTACATTGGTTCTGTAATCAACAAAAGTGAGTTGCCAACTGAAGAATGCTCTGTTCTGATCCTAGACCTATACAGAGCACATACAACAGCAGCCATGTTTTGCAAGCTGGAAAACTCTGCTATAATACCTATAATTGTTACAGCCCTGTTTACTGACCTGCTATAGCCTCTAGATATGTTCTTTAATAAACTGTTCAAGGACAATCTGAAAGCTTGCTTCACTGAGTAGTACTCTGAGCAAATCATGGAACAGCTAAATTCTGTCATCCCATTTGATAAGATTAATATCAATCTGTGCATGAGCACCATGAAAGCACAATAAGCCCAGTGGCTGGTGAAATCTTTCAAGAACTAAGCAGCTGCCATGAAGATGGTATCTGAGGCTTTCAAGAAGTAGACATTAATGATGTTCACTCTAAATGTCTGGACACAATAGTAAGTCAGTCAGTCTCAGAAGGTAACATAGGAAGGTAGTAATAATACTGGTAACTGAAGCAGTTCAGCAGGTTATGGGGAGAGGGAGAGGGAGAGGGCTCACTATGTTTGCCTCTGCTGTATTTGTCAATGTTTGCTCAGCTGCACAGCACTTTCACATTTAAAATTTACATTGACAGGTGTCAGAAGTTTCTGGAGTGCTTGAAGATAGGGTCTTACAGAAACCGAGACTGACTTGCAAATCGAGACTGTATAGGTCTGTATCTAGTTCTGTTCTGGTTTCTATATCTTTAAGTAAAAACACATAAAACAGACAAGCTCATGTTTTCTTTAACTCAACAGACACATGCACTTCTCACTCAGAGCCAGAGGTGCCACCACCAATGAAAACAAAAACTCCAAACAAATGTTAAAGTTAAATTCCAAACCTTACTTGGCAAAACACCTGGGCACCTGGATATACTGAGTAGTCCTGGATGCAGTTTACAATTGCAACCTACAATAAAACTTTTGAACAGAATTTAACTTTGGCATCTGGTTTGAGGTTTTACATTGATTGGAGATGGCACTCCTGACTCTGGATTGTGAGTGCATTTTGTCTATTGGATCAACTTTCAGCACGTAGCTCGCACTCACACCCTGCCCTGGTCCTGAGTGAAGCACCTTGTCCCGCCATGTTTTCCTTTACCTTCCAAGTATAGTTGTTGCCTGTGGTGGTTCAGAGGAAAAGCACTGCTACATCAACAGTCTTTATTTGAATTCATTGTGTGTTATTGCTTAAAATAAAATGTGCACTGAATAAAAGAAACAAAAATCGATCTTTACTGTCTGCTTAGGTTCACAGAACTCACTCACCCGTGAACATAAAGAGATTTAACTGGCAGGTTTTCTTTTCCAGTTCTGCAGTAATTTATGTATTTATGTCAGTTAATCTGTTTGGTACCTGTTATGTACCTCTTACATGTTCATACTACTTATTTTGTTGTTTACTATCTCTTAAAATGACAGCACTAATTACTGCTCCATACATGACTAGCACATCTGTTTCTGGGTTGGACATCCCTCTCCAGTAGGCTTGGGAGACAAAACAGACAGACTATACATTTACTGCATCCATTATGGGCATCCTAAATACAGTGTCTGTGAAAGTTCAAGTATAAATTTGTAGCAAATGGGCAAAAATCCTGGCACAACTGAATGAATCACACTGTGGCAATGGATTCATCCAGGAAATCAGACTCTCTAAAATAGCAACACCAGAAGCTTCACAGGGCCTGGGTGGCACAGTGGTAGCTTCTTTATGTCAGTTAGGAAAGAGAGCAGGGGCTGCTATTTTGTTCCATAGAGATATTTCTTTTGACTTAGCACACACCAAAACTTTTTTTAGTCTTTGGTAACTGGGTAGAAGATGGTAGATGGTGATTGTATTGGTGGTAGTGTTTGATCAAAATCTCTATTTAATTCATCTACACACCCCAACACTGACATGCCAGCCTTTCTTTAGGAACTCTTGACAAGATGGCAACTTTAGGTGATGGCACTGTGCCCACTGGTGAGGACTGCAGCTGTGTAGTAAACCCCAGATTAACTGTACATCAGGGAAATTGTCCATGAACAAACTCATGAGCAGGGCTGTCCATGCCAGAATTAAGGATTTAGCTTTAACAGGTATCTGCAAATAGATTAACTCATTAACAAGGGGCTTTATTCAAATTTGCATAAATCACATTCTAGGATTGGCCCCTTTATGGTCAATACAATAGATCTCCACAAATACACAAAATGCTCCATACATCCTGTATTGAATACAGATCATGCTGCAATTTCAACTGAACTTAAGCCAGGTAAGTGGAAGGGGCATATTGAATAGTGTATGGATAACCATACACAAGAAGACTATGTTTCAGATAGGGTTGTGATAACATCATAGGGACAGTGAGAGCTAAATTCAAGCAGTCCCTATGCCATCTCAACCCTGAGATGGGAACACAGTCCTTGTTGGTGTATGGGTGACCATATACTATTTCATATAGTATATCATATGGTTTAAAAATTAGGTCTTAGTTGTCATGCTGATTGTTTCTTGCCTTGCCACCTGCTCATCTCCTGCTTTCCCCATCCACTCAATCCCACACCCACCCACTCATTTGCTATTCCAGTGGGTAATAACAATTAAAACAGGCAAGTAGCATTTTATTAACTAAAAAACAAAACTTGCATTATCTATTCTCAGTGAGGTTTCTCTATCCTGCCGTACTCTAATATGTTGCTATCAAAATATTGATGATGTGCTAAAGAGTCTCACGTTTGGATCAAAGAAGAAAAGTTGTTGTAGTATCACTGTGATGTCAGAATGATACTACAATAACTTTTCGTGAACTTTGAACTGTCCAACAGCAATGTGCAGTCTACTAATTTCCATACATAACAAGGGCAACCATATACTACAACATTTTGGAGGATGAACTCATCCCTGCTGGTCTACCCTTCTAGATAAAAACAGAAGGTAAATTATGATATTATTATCAAACGTACTTTGAAAATGGCAACCAAATAGAAAGCATACTGCCCTCTGTAAGGCACAGGCCAACCGGTATTTCAAAAGTTAAACACCCAAGGGACCACAGTTAAGCATGCTTTACACCTAAAAAGACAGCAAACCATTTTATGGAATATTATAAATTTTATAACCAGCTAATGGGTGTACCCATACAAAACAAGATAACATCCTACTTTTCCTTAACAAAGTAATTCTGCTGGAGCTGTTGGAAGCCGAGCAATGGATGAATGATAGCCCTATTACACAAGCAGAAGTTGGTCAAATCATCAAAGACATGAAGTCGGAAAATCCACTGGCCCTGTTGGGTTTAATGCAGAATTTCTGAAGACATTCTATCCCCAGCTATCCCCATTGCTGACCAAGTATTTCAATCCAAGAGAATATGCAGGAATCCTCTTGGACTCTTGGCAATCCTCATTTATAACGCCTTACCAAAACCAGGAAAACCAATGGATCAATGCCATTTCTGCCTTCTGATGTCACTGTTAAACATGGATTCTAAAACATTAACCAAAGTACTAGCCATTTGAGTCAACAGAGTATTACAAAATTAACACACCCTGGTCAGTCAAGTTTCATACCAACTGGACACCTCTCAAATAATATAAGGAGTCTCAACATCTTCATTCAGGAGTCAATTTCAGGAACAACAAATATCAGTAACTTATGACACAAAAAGGCATTTGAGAGACTTAGCTGTGACATTCTGTTTGGAATGCTGAACGAATTTGGGTTCAGAGAGAGGTTTTGCTACTGGGTGAAAGAAATACAAAAGTGAGGGTTCTGGACTTCAGAAGGGCTAACTTTGGCAAGATGGGAGAGTGCCTTGGAAAAGCACTAGCGAACAGGCTAGAAGGAGGGTGGAGTAACAATGGGGAAACATCAAAACTGCCATCACATAGGCAACAAGCCTTGTGTGAAACAAATAAAACAAATCAAATGAAAAAAAAGCCACCATGGTTCTCAAAAGAGGTGGTGGTGAAGGTTAGGGAGAAAAGATAGCACTTAAGAAGTCTAAGGAAACACAGAAGGAGCAGGACAGAGAATTGTACCAGTTAAGGAAGAAGGAAGCAGGAGGGTAGTCAGAATAACAAAGGCCCAAACTGAGGAAAAGATAGCCAACTCAGTTAAGAAAGTGCATAAAACATTTTATAGGTATATCAGGGAGCATCAAAAATAAAGGGTGGGATAGTGAGGCTGAATAGAATGGATGCTGGATGGGCAGAGTGGGACAGTGAAAAGCAGGGATACTGAATGAATACTTCTGCTCAGTATTCACAAAAGAGGAGAAGGGGAGGTGCCTAATCCAGTTAACAGAAGCACTCTGGATAAGGGATCGATCTCAGTACTTTTCACAGAAGAAAGGGTTCTGAAAGAACTCCAAAAACTGAAGGTGGACAAAGCAATGGGGTCTGATGGAATTCACACCAGAATTCTAAAAGAATAAGGTGAGAACTAGTGACACCACTGACTACCCTTTTAACAAATCATGGGAGGATGGTGTGGTACCTGAGGTCTGGAGGAAGGCAGATGTGATTCCCTTCACAAAGTGGGAGCAAGACAGAGGCAGGAAACTACAGACCTGTCAGTTTGATCTCTGTGGTAGGGAAAGTGATGGAATCACTTCGAAGGAAAGAATTGTTGAGTACCTAGAGGCCAGTGGGGCACAGGATGCAAGGCAGCATGGGTTCACAGTGGGAAGGTCATGTCAGACGAATCTAATTGGTTTCTTTGACTGGGTGACCAAAGTAGTAGTCCAGGGAGGGGCTTTGGACATGGCTTACCTAGACTTTAGCAAGGCATTTAACACAGTACCACACAAAGATTAATAGTCAAATTTACCAGGCTGGGAGTGGGTCCCAGGGTGGTAGCCTGGGTAAAACACTGGCTGGACAACAGGACATAAAATGTTTTTTATCATATTCTTATTTCTATTCCTCAGCAGAGTGGCCTCAACGATCTCAGTCACCGGCCCTGCACCCTGGACCCGGCCTAGGTGCAGGCCACATGGACCACTCCCCAGTGGGCTGGCCTTTCATCGCTCTCGCACCCTCTGGGTATGTGCCCTCTCAGGTCTCTTCGGGGTGCAAGGCATGGCCATCAGCCGCAAGATCACCCTCTGCATTTTTCCACATTTTTCTCCCTTATGGAGAGCCAGACGTGCAATGGCATCCTAAGCACATAGTGCTGACGCCCGCCGCCTCCCCCACTATTTTGTATGCCACTGTAGTGGCTGGCTTCTGCCAGTCACTGCTACAGGGCAATGCAAGCCCCACTACCCACCCCAGAGAGGAGAGCAGTCACTGGACACCTCAATCCTCCCTCCCCTGCCAGCCCCCAGCGGCCTGAGTCCATTCCCAAACCTGGTTCACCAGCGTGGCACGAGGTGTGGCATCCACTGCTTCAACCCTCAGTGCCACCAGGCTGGCCAGGACACAGAATGTAATTGTAAATGGAGTCCACTCTGAAGAAAGACGGTTACTACTGGATACTGCAGGGTTCAGTACTGGGTACAGTCCTTTTATTGTCTTTATCAGTGACATTGCAGAGGGACTGAAAGGTAAAGTATGCCTCTTTGCAGATGACACAAAAATCTGCAACAGGGTTGATACACAAGGAGGCGTGGAAAGGATGAGAAGGACTTGGCAAGGTTGGAGGAATGGTCAGAAGTATGGCAGCTTGGATTCAATGCAAAGAAGTGCAAAATAATGCATCTGGGAAACAAAACCCAGGGAAGATTACACAATGGGGGGTAGTAACAACAACAAAATGGAAAGGGACATGGGGTAATCATATTAGATGACTTTAAGGTTAGCAAGTAATGTGAGAAGGCATAAGGGAGGTCTGGGGAATACTGGGATACACAAGAAGAGGCATAACCAGCAGAAAACAGAAGTTGTTATCCTCTGTACAGACAGTTGGTGAGACCCCATCTGGAGTACTGTGTCCAGTTCTGGAGACCCCATATCTGCAAAGGACATAGACAGGGTGGAGGCAGTCCAGAGTAGGGCAACTAAAATGGTGCTGGGTCTGCAAGAGAAGCTATACAAGGAGAGACTAAAGGAGCTTAATATGTATACCCTTAAGGAAAGGAGGGAGAGAGAGAGAGGACATGATAGAAACTTTTAAGTACCTCAGTGGAATCAACAAAGTCCAAGAGGGTAGCATCTTTCAGAAAAGAGATGTGCAAGAACAAGGGGACACAATTTGAAGATAGAGGGGGGCTCTAGGGGCAATGTGAAGAAGTATTTTTACAGAGAGGGTGGTGGATGCATGGAACAGCCTTCCTGAGGAGGTTGTAGGGTCTAAAACTGTGGAAGAATTTAAGAATGCAGAGGACAGACATAAGGCAATTTTTGTGGGGAGTAGGAAGAAATAGGCTGTTGATTAAATAGGATCTGCAGCTTATCCGGAGGTAGGAAATGGGCAGACTAGGTGGGCCAAGCAGTCCTTATCTGCCATAAAAGTCTATGTTTCTATATGTGCCTTACCCACAGCATGGGTGAAGGTTAATGGGACATCTTCTGACCCCTTACAATTGGCAGGGAACCAGACAAAGGGGCACCCCTCTTGCCCTTGCAGTTTTTGCTCAGTGTTGAACTACTCACAGCAATGGAAAATGCACACAAGGATCTTGAATGCATAGTGGTACAAGGGAGGAAAATAAAGTTTCTTTGTACGCAGATGACACCATGCTGCACCATGCTCTACCTTAAAACCCCACTGGTACTTTTCCAATTCTCCAGAAAACCCTAACAGAATATGGTGAAGTATTAGGCTTAAAATAATGTTGGAGAGACAGAGGTAGTCCTAGTTAGTAGCACTGCAACATCCACATTCAAGCAGCTTATCCTTATAAATTGGTTACAACCCAAATTAGGTACCTTGGTATTTATACTGGTAGGACTGAAGGGTTTGACCTCAAATGAGAGATGATACCCCTTTCCTTCTGGGTAGGCATGATTCCTTTCAATGAATGTCCTGCTTTGATTTCTGTTCCTTTTTCAAATGCTCCCACTTCTGGTACCCATGAAGAACTGGTTAAAATTACCTGATGCAATGCTCCATTTGTCTTGGCAGATATGGGTGGCTTACAGTAACTTAGGGATAAGGGTGGAGTGGATCTTCCTAGTTTAAAGCATACTATCAAATGGCTCAACTCCTGCCATGGATCAAGTACAAAAGAACAACCAGAACAGTGTCTGAACACCAGTGGAGAAAACTAGCAACTTAGGGCTCACCCTTATAGATCTTTGATGCCCCTCTAGATAACATTAGAAGACACTCAGTTACAAACTCATGGCTTAAACAGCTGTACCTCAATTGGACTAAAGTAAGGTGAAACCTGCACATTAATGACTCATTGCCATGTTATACCCTTCTTGATAGGTGTTTAGAATTCAAGCTTACCAAGATAGACTTAGTCTTTTCCAGTTGGATAGAACTAGGCATTAGCAGGTTTTCTTACTTTGTGAAAACAGAGTATTAAAGTCATTTGTGCAGATGCATGCAGAATTCACACTACATGGGTCAGATTCAGAAGAAACATAGCTCTTATTTATTTATTTATTCATTAATTTGTTAACCGGGAAGGTGCACTAATCCAAGGACCTTTTCAGGCATGGCCTGCGCCAGACACTGGCACAAACATCGGGAGATAGAGTAAAACAAACAGCAGTGCACAGACATTAACAGTAACTAGATCACGTGCAAGTCAGGCTAACATACGGTGGTGAGGTAATCAACATACAGGTACTGTAACAATGCCAGATACATCAATCAAGGTGTACAATATATCTATATCTATATATATCTATATATCTTATATAGATATATATATTCATGGCAAAAACTCTGTTTAATGCATCAGTTAGGGTTGTTCCACAGCGACAAAGTGAGAAATTCGCTGTTGGGTTGAAAACCCTAACTCCATTCCCCCCAACACCACACAGACACAGACACACACACACATTCAAGTATGGGGAGGACCAAGTCAACACAAACAATGACAGACATCCAGCAGCAGGTGACAGAAATAACAAACAATTGTCTAAATGTACTACGAGACATCCCCACCCACCTGACCAGGTACTGCATGCTCAGTGGAGATCAACAGCAAAACTGAGGCCATGTACACCAGACATACACATCCCTGATTGCAGTGCACACAACGTACCACACTTAGTAGTTGCATGGCTTACCTACCGATGCCCCACACCACACACACCACTTGTGGTGGGCCACCTGAGCAGTAGAGTTACAAAACCAAGGAGTTGTACAGGTATAATATCTCTGATTATAACAAGGGTTTGAGCAACGCAGCTTTCAATTGACTGTAAACATTGTTACAGGCTTATGTTTAGTTTTAGTAACATACATGTAGAGCCTAACCATATGATGAACATGGTTTAATGTTGTTTAAAAACAGTTTTATTATGATAGCAATAAGCCACTCTCAGGTATTATGTTAATGGTCAGTTTATCACTGTCTAGTGACATGTGGCACTCAGATATGCCTCATTCAACATGAAACCCTACAGGGTGATTAACAGACCATTTAACAAAACTGTTGCTCATGCCTTATTGCTTAATTGTCTTAATGAGTAGATACTCTCCTCTGCCAGGCACTGCAGCAGCTTTGCAACACAGTGTACCACCCAGTTACACTATACACTGTCTAGTTGCTGGAAAATGGCTGTGAATATGAACTCATGAAGATGAACAGTGTAACTTGATAATTACAGTCATCGAAACTCTAGTGTGATCATAACTGACAGACTCAGTGATAGAGGATAACCCCTGCTGTCCTACTACATTTACCCCATTATGAGTTAAATCAATACTAAAATACATTCTGTTTATATCTACACCATACCTACCTGATTCCTGTTGTAGCAGAATTAACATAGTTATCACTTTGATAGCATCAGTGACAGTAGTGGCAAACCCAAACACTAGGGATACAGCCTGAGTATGAAACAACTGTTAAAAAATCACACTGTGTCCATAAGTGGCATAGATCACTCAGTTGAACAATAGCAAATCTATTACTATTTGAATAAGTTAGTTATCACAGATGCAATGAGATTGTCTTTATCAGGTACAACATACTCAGTAAGTGCCTACAGGAAAATCTATCCTATATAAATGTCCGATACAGGTACATCATTGTTGGCTCAGTAGTGCTATGACATTTAGAAGTTGCTCGCCTGATCCATGCAATTACAATCTTTCTTACAAAGAATACTTACTGCATGTTTAATATTGAGACACACTGAAGGTCTATGTATGTACATCAGCAGTACACCTTCATCAGTAAGAATGCATGTGATACTGGCAGTGCCAATTTCACAGCGTTGAACAGGCAATGCTTTTCTATACGTTTACATCAGCTCTCTATCTTGAGTAAACCATTGCAGTAAATGTACTACTATGTAAATCACCTACTAAATGTATCACTACTTTTATCTTGCGATGCTAGTGTCTTGTAGTTAATTTATGTCCTTCTCTTAATTAATGTATACTCAGTAGTGTTAAAACCTTTCTACAACTGTCATCATGCACCTTCAGCATTTATATTGAATAACGGCACAGTACCAGTTGTGGTGTGGTGTGGTGTGGGGCATCGGTAGGTAAGGCCATGAAACTACTAAGTGTGGTACATTGTGTGCAGCTGCAATCAGGGATGTGTACGTTTGGTGTACATGGCCTCAGTTTTGCTGTTGATCTCCACAGAGCATGCAGTACCTGGTCAGGTGGGTGGGGATGTCTCAGAGTACATTTAGACAATTGTTTGTTATTTCTGTCACCTGCTGCTGGATGTCTGTCATTGTTTGTGTTGACTTGTCCTCCCCATACTTGAATGTGTGTGTGTGTCTGTGTCTGTGTGGTGCTGGGGGTGAATTCGGAGTTAGGTTTTCAACCCTAACAGCGAATTTCCTCACTTTTGTCGCTGTGGAACAACCTAACTGATGCATTAAACGGAGTTTTTGCCATGAATATCCTGTCTTTTCAGAAGTATCACTCAGCATACTACATGATTTATAGTCCTAAGAATAGTGCACATACATATAAAACAATGTTTCAGTATCAGAAATATTTCTACTGTTGTGGTTGCACTTACTGTCATTCTCTTAATTACTTTATTAATTGTCATTTGTCATTCTCTTTCCATGTAGTAGTTTTAATGTTAAAGTGTCTTAATCATTTTGTTTCTAATCACATATGTAACTTTAAAATGTGCATAACTAAAAGACAATATGACATGACATGGACACTATTAGTTCATGTACTAGACAAATGGATATGCTACTATAGTAACTTGAGATTTCAAAGAGTGCTTCCACTACCAACTGAGGTCGTACCATCAATCATGTGAACAGCAGTGGAAGAGGTTTGTTGTACTGAATACATATACTGGACCACCAGGGCAATGTTTCGGGGTTACTGCTTACATCCCAAGAACGGGAGTTTCGTGCACTGCACCACCAGGGTATGTTCAGACAGGGTTTACTGCTTACATCCCAGGAACAGGAGTTTTGCTCCACTAGACCACCAGGCTTATGTTCGAGGGTCAGCTTTACTGTTTACATCCCATGAATGGGACTTTCAGTCCACTACACCACCAGGGCTATGTTCGGCAGGAGGGCGGGTTGTGTTTCACACTGATACACCCTGAAATCAGCTTCTCAGTACACTGGACCACCAGGAAGTATTCACAGGAGGTCTGTTTCTAAACCAGAGCAGCCCATGGTCAGGCTTCTGGGGAGGAACATTTCTGCTGTTCCCACAACAGGCCCAGTGGTGGGGTGTTGTTGGGAATTGTCACTCTTTTGACCATGATTAGGCTGCACAACAGGACATGGAGTGCTTGGGGCGAGGGCAGCTGTCACATGCTGTGTGGCCCATGCAATTCAGCAGTTTACCTGGGCATGATTGTTGACTTGAGCATTTTTTTTGGCCTGAAAGTTGTGCAGGCGCAGGTTCCAGGTTGCGGCTTCACAACTCTACACAGCCTTGCTGAATGTCAGGTTGTGCAGTTAATACATGGTTCGTATCCCTGCAGTTCATTATACATTGATTTGCATTGCACTGTTACTCAGCATGTTTTCTGTGTGGAACTGCCTCCTGCTGAATATCGCAGAATGCAGCAAGTCTTCACTTGCACAGGCACTACCCTTTACACATGTTGCAACCCTTTTGAATATCTTGCCCATTAAAGTATAATACTAATAGAAGGAAGGCATTTGTCACACAGAGACTGGTGGGCCCTTGGAATGAGGTCCCTTGTCACTTATTTGTCCTAAGTCAAGATGCTTTTAAAACTCAGCTGTATAGAAATTGTTATGAAGGAAGCTAACATGACTACATAAGAGATATTGGCTGGGAACAGCTATAGCCTATTCTTTACTGTCTGGCCTCCTCCACTCCTTGAAAATTTCTATGAACCTTTCTATTAACTATCTTTATATTACGGATAACAATACTGCCACATATACCCAATGTTAAGATGATATGGTTATGACAATTGTCAAAAATGCTGCTGCTTGAATGTCACACTTTGTCTCTTGAATATGAATAAGACACCAAACACAAGAGAGTATAGTTTGAGTTCTTTAGTATAAAAATATGTTAAATATAAAAAATCACAAACAAAAATATATTTTTTATACATAAAAAAATAGATTTTTATAAAACAATATATACATACACAAAAAAAGGTGTGTATTGCTTCATATACATTTCATAGAAAAAATAAAAATCTTTTTAAAATATTAATAAAACATATAAAAATATCATTTGTTTGTTTTTATACAGTCCAAGACTTAGAGAGGTGTGTGCACTGCATCAGGCAATCCAGGCTGTAAGCTGGATGCAATGTGGAGGTGCAAAAGAAGTAGAAGCTGTTCGCCATCGGGAGATGACCCCGGACCTCTATGAAGAGTGGCCAGTCTCACCCAGGGAAGCTGCAGGAACAGTTGGTAGCTGCGGAGGTGAAGTACTGCTATGTGCAACAGCACCATCACCCACTGCTACGACCCGGCTCAGGGGCGAGGTTCACAGTCTGCTGCTGTGCATCCAAGAGAGACTGGATTTTTCCAGCCTCTCAGAAGGATGCCAGCTTCCTCCGCAGACTGCGAACTCGCGAGTGAGCCGGGCTTAGCAGCGGCAATGGCCTGTGCATCTCACGATGGCCGCGCCCTACAAAGATAAAGAAAAACAGTAATAGTGAATATATAACACAAATTGAACAATTACAACTCTAAAATATTTCACTTCAAATATTTCTAATCTAATAAAATATCAAAATGCATTCATTTTAAAGTTATGATAATACTTTAAACTATGATGCTACACTAATAATTATACAATGTGAGTAAATCTGATATGCAGAATCCTGCATCCTGGGTGGTTGGCTGGCACAATGACCACCATGATAAATCCTCCAGTGTACCCAGTGGAAGAAGTGCCATCCAACCTTATACCATACTAATCCGGTCACATTCACTTCAAACAAAACTGCTGCAGTTTGTCCGCTGCCAGTTCGCTAAAACACCACAGAAATTTTTTAGCTAAATGACCTCCTCTTTCGAACTGTAGGGACCTCAGTGAGTTATAACGCAGTTTAAAAACATAAAAATACAACATTCTGCATTGTATTATAAAATTTATCCTCCGACGTTGTCGGTACACTGGAGGATTTAACACCACTGGTGTGACTCAGTCACTTCGGCTGCCACCGTGACCGAATCACACCAGCCAATGTTAAATCCTCCAGTGTACCTACCCTGAGGGATAAGTTGCTTAAATATCTAATTTGTCTCTCTGTCATACTTGACTATCTATATTATCTGAAGCTCACAACATAAAAAATGTATAGTTAGCTGCGGCTTATAGTGATACCCTTAGATTTTCTTTCACTACTCAGAACTATTCTGTATATCATACTTTAGCATTGTTTACACTGTTATGCCATAGAGTGGAAATACATCCCTCATCAAGTGTGAGAATGTTTACTCTCACCATGTCTGCCTATAATGTGTAGTCATCTATTCAGTGAAATGAAAGTACCTTGACAGTAGCAGTATAATAAAATTGTTTTCATTCGTACACTATCATGATAAGTTTAATGATACTTTAAACCGGACAGCTTTTGACCGTGTTTCAAGATCTCAGCACAGATCAGTACTTTAAATAAATAAGTCACTAATATAACAGTCGATGCAAAACCATGCCAGATATCGAGTCAAGCTCAGCAGAGTTGTGAGCAAAACCCCAAAGCTCTGCCTGCAGAACTTTGAGAAAAGAAAAGGATCAATTTCAGACCAACCACAAGTGATCTGCTGCATTGCAGGACGCAACACAGGAGCTGCCACCTGTGCATGCCGACAACACTCTGTCTCATACGTCTTAAGAGTTTGTTCCCAAAATGTGTTACATTGCTTCTCTAAATGTTGAAAGAATAGGAAACCGTGGAACACTTAATCTAATTTTACAATTACAAGCCCACAGCACTGTAAAAATGTTTGCATTTAAGTTCATAAAGTCCTCAATTTATAAAATTCATATATTTACAGTTCTGCACCAAATGAATTTGCCTGTCAAAACTTGTTGAGGAACAGTGACAGTGTGTGTGTGTGTGTGTGTGTGTGGTGCAGTGTCTTTTGAGACAGCTTGTCATAAATGAGCCAATATCTTTTGACTAAGTGACAGAAAAAAAATGGCAGCGACTTTAAATTAATTTAGATGTTTTACCCAATGAGTAACCTGCATGGGCAGAGGGATAGTTGAGTGGGTGAGAGGTACTGGGGCTGATACTTTTTATTTGCTGGGCATGTATTGAAAGTTAATGTACACCCCTGGGAAGGGCACTAGCCAATCAGATGCAGGAAACAAATACCCCATTTTCTAAGTGTAGTGAGAAAACTTCCATAGTGTTATTTAGAAATGTACGATATTCATAGAGTGAACGCAAACAGTCCCAACATTACCTTGATTATTACTTTTATCACCATTCCCCAGTACATGATCACCTTTAAAAATACACACATATGCCAGTGACTGAACAGCATCGCACTCATTGTATAGGTAAGCATTAGGCTGGCAAGGCTGAAGACATAAACACTGCGCAGCTATTCACTTTACTGGGGAAATGGCTCATGTACACTATAAGGCACACTTTTAAACTTGTCTATTGAAAAAAACAAATTAAACATTATTGTACACGTTATGCAGTGCACAACATTTATGTAACTATAATATCCTACCACCATGTTTGTGTTTTGGTGGTTGGATATCTGCAGTGATCAATGCATTCCCACCCTTACAAGGTCACATCACACGTAAACTAAGTAATGTAAACAGTGATTCGCCCACCCACAACAAACAAAATAAAGTGGTCTACACTTAGCAACGAAGCTCTTGTCACACCCCAAAGTATTTAACATTAGCAGTGAGTATCCAATGGACAGTGCACCCCACTCATCATACAGTAGGACTGCACATGATAATTCTCAACAGGAGCATTGATCACCACAGAACGTTTACAACCCTAGTGGTACTTCTCAAGGATGCAGATAATATCAGCAATAGATTTTCACTTACGTGCAGGGCTGGCGCCGCTTCCTGCTTCACCTCCACACGTTCCACAACAGCAGCTTCCTCGGCTCTATTAAAGGAAACAAGAAAAAAAAGATCACATGAATAGATGAAATATCAAAGGTCAAACTGTTTTTGTTAAAACATCAATTTCTTCAATAACGTATTTTCAAAAACATTACTCACAAATATATTTTATTCAGTGCAGAACAAGTAGTGCCTGACCATGGATCACAATACTTATAACATTGTCATAATGCATGGTTGAGACACATGAACATCCTAAAACATTACATGTATGTTATATTAACATACATGCATACCTAATAATATGACACTCTGTCCCTTTAATAGTTTAAAAATGTCAGTTATAATAAAAACAACACAAACACAACGATAATGTCACTGCTCACTCAATGACCCTCTAGCTGAATGTAGCAGCCATGGATGTGTTATTAACCATATGACTCTAGGGTATAAAAACACATTAACAAACATGTATATATTCTATTATGCACTTAATAACTATTACAATAATAAAAATGAAACATTGCCATTACATATATAAATATTAACTAAATACAATCTAAAGACATATCATTATTTGCACAGATAATTTAGCAGCACACATTGAATTCCACCGACACACCTACAACAGTACAACAACATTAGAATTTGTTATCTATTTAAGCAGTAGGCATGACCAGAGGTTATGTTAATGGTCTATTAATTACTTCTAGGGGTGTAATGTGGCGCGAGGCATAGCTGAGTGCTACATGCCCCTAGAGGGTGATTGACCATTAACATAACTCTAGGAGTGCCTTATTGCTATTATAATAACAATGCTTTCTAAATAGTGTTTTACCTTGTTCAGCATATTATTACGCTGTACATGTATGTAAATCAAAGATGAACATAGGGCTGATACAATGTGTATAACCAATCAGAAAGCTGTATTTCTCAGACCCTTGTTATAATACTCATTATGAACCGGTGATCATAAATGGACGATTCTGATTGGCTGAGAAGTGTTTGAAGCCGTGGATGAAATCTAGCTACATCATCACGCCTTCAAAAGTCTCTGCCACCAGCCTCCTTACCCATAGCAAATCATTCCAATGGCAATGGACAGTCACATTGCGACCAGCTCTTCACTCGCTCCGATGGAAATCACAGTTTCAGAAGCAGCACTGAGTGTCACAAAGGGCGAGCACAGCAAGATAATTAAAACCATCATTGTTGGCACTCAGTAAAACTGCTTGACATTTATTAATACAGACAAAGCTGTAATTTTTTTTAAAGGCAGCGCTATACGCTCGCAGCTGTAATCACTCTGACTTCCTCGCTCTTTTTCAAATGCGCTTGCCTGCTCGCTTGCTTCATGTACTAATGCTTACATTTGTAACATCTTCCCGCCTACTTAGCTGATATATTGAAACTCTTGAAGTGCCCCCGCTAGTCAGTCTTCCCTTTCAAACTGTTGCTTCAGTCCTCTCATGGCTCCAATGATACTTTTACATATGTGGTAGCTTACTAGAAACTTTCTATATTTTCCCAAAAGTCACCCACATAAATAGTATGTGTCCTGACCACACTTTTATTTTTTTGTGGGTACAATGTTCACAGCTGCACCTCCTCAACCAAACAACTTCAAGTACACTGGCACCACCTGCTGGCCAGAGCCTCCAGGAACTATTTTATTAAAAGGTACTCCTCCAACACCTAACAAAAACACATTTTCAGAACGATTTAAAAGATTTTATTTTTTTACTGCTAAAACTTGTATTTCTGTTCATATTATCAATAATCTAGCCGTGTGGGTATATCGTGGGATATCATAACTTCTCAGGTCGAGTTGGACGCACTCGTCCCTGCGGCCTCGTCAGTACAACCACCCAAGGCGTGACGATATCCAATGATATACCACACCATGTCATGCATTATTGTTAAATAATCTTAACAGGGTGTGTGTATTTAGGATAACGTCACGCCTCAGTTGTTGGACACACTCAGCTTGCGTGTCTGCGTGCAAAACCACCTGAGGTGACGTTATCCCAAGACAGCATACACACCTGCTCGATGGCATTGTTGCTTAATTGTACATTGAACTACTCCAACAAATGCCCGATCTCATCCATAATTGCCAATATTCTGGACAGGGTGTGTTGTGCTAGAGATAATGTCACCCCTCAGGTGGTTGGGCACAAGTCCGCAGTCCGAGTCGCGCTCAACAGCTGAGACGTGACGTTATCCCAAACAACACACACCCTGGAGGGCTATTATTGCTATTATACAATGGATCATTGTTACGCAGAAGAAAAGACAATTGTAAAGATGTTTTTGTGTGCAAAATATTTTTGTTTTTAACAGCAGACGAAACAATCAAGCAAATAAAAGTATGATCATCAACGGATGATCAGCATGCTCATACTGATCAGCAGGTTCACGTAAGGCTGAGACTAGACCCCGTGATACTGTACTGATTAACATCACGAGTCCAACCCAATACTGACCAATCACAGTCCAGGATTTTTCTTGCCATTGTATAATGTTACGGAAACTACTAAATGTATCCCTTCAGCTCAAGAGCAGCAAAATGCCCAACTGCAGCATGACAACATACAAATGTGCCCACACTGCATCTTGCAATCATGATAATACCACATTTCATGTCACATTTCAAATATTGACCCATACATACAGCTGTCCAGCAAATTTGCACAACACAATACCTCCTTGTATCAATGCCACAATTTCAATATCACACACTTTGTCATGAGAAACCCTCATTTCTTATTTGAAAACAACCTAGGAACTTTGTAATTATAAAGTCTACCATCAGACTCAATGACAATGACACTCTCAGTGTCTGACTGGCCACCCTCCACAGGTTCGCTGCTGGCACTACCTCGCTGTGGCTTGGGGAACGTCCGATGTTCTACAATAAATAAAAAAAAATACATGTTAATGTTACGTGTAAATCAGACAACATTTTTAACACTGACAGCAACAGTTGTTAAAAATACTACTTTCTAATTTCTATCATGATGGTATTACTGTATTCAATCTTTGATTATACAATGCAAATAAAAATACTGGCTCTGATTGGTCAGTCTTGGGCTGGACCCGTGATGTTAATCAGTACAAGATAACAGCTGTGATGTTAATTAGTACAACATCACGGGTCTAGTCTCAGCCTTTACTGTGAACCTGCTGATCAGTAGACCATGCTGATCATTTGCTTCATTGTTTCATCTGCTCTAAAAAATATTTTTCCACACAAAAACATCTTTAAAATCAATGTTTTGTTTCTGTATAACAATGAAACATTGCATTATAGCAATAATGCCTCCAGGGTGTGTGTTGTTTGGGATAACGCCACGCCTCTCTTGTTGGAGACACTCAGACTGTGGCCTCGTGCCCAACCCCTGAGGCACGACGTTATCGCTATTACACACACCCCTGTTGAGCACTATTGCTTTATTGATATATATGTAGAGACTAAGGGCAAACAAAACAATGTTCAATACTATTTTCAAAATATTGGTATGATAATACAAATAAGGCACTCTGACTGTATATATCAATGGTCACTTTATCACTGTGTAACTGATGTAGTACTCAGCTGTGCCTCATACCACATTACACCAGTAAGCACACATTTACACAATATTGAATAATCACTACTGATGTCTCATTGGTTATTTCATGCATGTACACATCTGATAACTGCACCATTCTGAATCACCAGCCCCGCGCTGCTCAAAATAATTTTGCACAGGTGTCTCCAGGGTAATATTCAATAAAATAGTCAATGGTACAACTTCTTTCACTATCACCCCAGCGACAGCCACTGGACATGTCGCACTGCAACTTTGCGCCACCACAAGTTGCCAGAGTTGAGCATAAAATTTGCAGTGGCAGAAGTACCACTCGCGCCTTACACAAATTTCAGAAATTCAAAAGCTGGCATGCAAATGAGATAATAGTTTATACAAGACGAGCGTGGGATACCAATCATCTATTTATGGTCCATTTGCATGCTATTAGCATGTAGGTCCATGATGCACAAGCATTTGCACCTCACCACCCTAGTAAGCAGCAGCTGTTGAGACCGATGCACCCTGCAGCCCAATGACACACACTATCTCTCTGCTCGACATTTACCATCCCCAGACAGATCCTAAGCACAATCACAGGCAATAAGAGTAACATGCCCCCCACCCACACACCTACCGATGCCCCATCACGGGCAATACAGTAACATCATTCATAAATATGGACTCTCATGTACATTTATGGGCTTGCCGTCCATTGGCTATAGTTCGGCATCAATGGTCATGCAGTCTTACTCAGGCAGTTATTCGGCAGCCAGCGCGGCATCATGCGGGTGGGATGCTGCCACCCACCGCCTACAAATGGAGGGAGCAGGGTGAGGGCTTCATACAGGACTGTAGGGGCACTAGGCACAGGCTGACTTTTGAGCTGGTAGTAACTTGACATTCTGCCCACAATCAGAGATTACAAGCCACTGGACCACCAGGGACATATTTTGGGTTGAGAAGGGCTCCAGATTCTGCCCATGATCACGCACTGTGGTAGGTGATACATGTTCTGACCATGATTGGGCTTCAGGAGATGTGTGAGAAGGAGGTCATGTTACTTATTGTGTCCTCGACCACACTGTGAGATCTGTAGAACGGCATGTAACTTTATTCTTGCAGGCGCATCAAGAGATGTGCAGGTGCGTGGTATGTTACTATATGCACACAATGGGGCTGGTGGGGAGGCACAAGAACCAACTTCGGGTCCAGCCAGTAGTGGCAGTTGCTGTGTTGTATCCTGCAATACAGCAGCTCACCTGTAGTTGACCATCAACTTCATGTTTGCGGGGGCTCAAAGTTGTGCAGCCATATGTTGGTCATTGTGCATGTACAACTATCTATTTACCACTGAATATTGTGTTGGGCAGCTTATCCGCCGTTCCTCCCCTCCTCTTAACCATGCATTCATTTCCATAAATCTTTTTGCACAATCTGTTGTGAATCACATAACTGCCTCTTGCTACATGTCGTACAAATGTAAAAGTTGAACTTGCACAAACACAACCCTGTTGCACATTGAGGAACCCTTTTCAATATGTGTTCCACACTATAAGACGCTTTTCACTAAGTCTGAAAACATTCACAACTATAGTTCAAATTTGTGCTGATTTACTTACGCTAGTAAGTGCCTCCCACACTGGGCTTCCCAGCAGCTCCCACAATTCGTGAGCGAGGTAGTACCAGCAAGTGTCGTTGTCCGTATCACCTCCGTTCCTTTAGTACGTAGAAGCGCTGGCGCATCAACCAGCTTCATTTTTTCAATTGAACAATTGACTTATTTTTTACCTTTAGAGTGATATAAAGGTAACTATTAACACGCTCCACATTGCATCCAGCTTCCGGTTGGTACTGCGCATCAAGACTCTAGCATTACCGGCCTGGACTGCCTGAAGCAGTGCACACACCTCTCACAAGTTCCACTGCCTCATCTCGGTTTCTGAGTGTTGATTAGTTCTGCAATACAAAGCCAAAGACATGCACATTAGTTTCATGTAACAATATTCATCATTTCTAAACAAATTTTATATAATAGTGATTAAATTACATCAAATACCACTTGTCCTTCAAGATAGCACAAACACACATCAAGTACCATAATGAGAAAAAAAACAGGATACAGCCACCTTGACAGTAAAAGCAACTGCTAGTACACTAACATGCTATGCTGTAGTCTCATGGGTGCTGGAGTAACTGTATCAAACATCACATTTGGGATACCATAACATATCCATCTCTACCACTGTGAAATATTTGCATAACATTGTAATGTGCTGTAAACACAGATGAAACATATCACAGAACTGTGTTTTATTGAAGTCGCAAACATACATTACTGGTACTCAGGCCTTGAAATAACATACTCTACTGCAGCCTGTCAGACACCTGCTTTTCATTGGGAGGCGTTTTGCTATTCTTGGCCTGTCCCTTAGACAGACAGTTCTGATTTACGAGTTTGCCACACATATTAGGCTGCTGGCCCCAAACACAGCACTCTATATAGAAAAAGTGATGTCAGGACCTCATGATATGAGAATGCCACAGGAGTCAAAAAAAGTGGGCACTGACAACTAAAATACACTTCAGTTTTAGGTAATTCACCTGCCGCTTTAAAAGGCAATAAACTTAAGGGCACTCCTAGTAGCCTGCTATGTCTGTCTGCGTCGAATTAAATTAGACACGGTAGCCAAAATGTAATGTGGGTGAGTCAATCCATAAAGTGTACCGGAAAGGGGTATGAAATATTTTACATGGTCCTGGGAAGCCAAAAAGTCCTACAGATGAAACTTCATGAGGGTGAGTTAGCTAACATAAAATGCTACAGGGTGTGAGTTCAAATATATCCTTCATATTTACTGTTCAAGGGATGTTTACCACAGTTCATTTTGTACAATTCCTTACCTGTAGCCTGCCACACATCATGATTGTTTCTATCCAGAATGAAAACTACATTTATTCAGATATATACTTTAACATTCCGTAGAAAGGAATCATATTGCGCGATACGTTACAGGTATTTGTCAAACAGTTATCACTGTAAACATCCTTCAACAGTTAACCAGGTAAGGAAATATTCTCCTACAACCTGACAAACTTCTTAAACACTAAAGCATTAGTGCAGCAAACAATTCAGATAAATTACCAGACACTCAGTTCCTGCATGGCAGCTAAACTGCATGATTTTGAAATCTTTTTAGCCACATAATATGGTTCTGAAAAAAGAACCTTTGTATGCTCTATCATATTTCTCAAACAATTCTCACAATCTAAAGGACCTTTCAGGATTCCATCTTTGAGGGCTCCCAGAAAATGACAATTGCCAGCATGCGAAAATGCACACCATCTGGTAGGAATAGCCAATCATTACAAAATTTAATTTCGGGCTGGCGTATAGTATGCATTCCATGCATGCGTAAAAAGCAATAATCTAGTACATTTACTTTTTCTGAGCTCTGTCAATCTAAGATGCATATGATGCTCTGCTTGCTAGACTCTGCGCCTGTAATATCTGAAAATATGATAATACAGGCAGGCAACATATTCATAATAGAAGCAAGGTCCAATTTTGCCTCTGTTACTAAATCTACCCAGCGCTTTTGAGCCCAAATCATTGCTCCAAGATGGATTAGCAGTATGTCAGGAGGAGAGTGAGTTCTCAAAGTCTGTACATAGTTGGCATAAGGTCTTCCCATCTCATCCCACCACGACCAAACCATTTTATTTAGCAATTCCAGGACTGCAGGTCCCTTCCAAAAATCACTGCAAGTTACAAACTCAGCTGCTCATCTTATATAACTGCTTCCAATAATCCACAAAATCCTTTTCTATTTTCTGCCATTCTAAGTTTTTCACCCAGAACTGCACAGAAAGCTACTAAGAAAGGGACTGTTCACCCTGCAGTGACTGGGACAGCACTGAAAAATCAAACTGATATTTTCCTCCTTATTTCAACCTATCTTCATTGCATCGTCAAACACACACATTTAAAAAAAAATATTCCTCCTGGTCTGGCTTCATGAAACAATGTAGCCCATGCATTCAGTATTATTAGACTATGTTTCTGCTAAAATCTAAAACCACTGAGAACTAAACAAAATGCATGCTTTTCATGGCAGTTTAAAACAATTACAACATCAGAAAAGAAGTCTGATTGGTTGCGTTTCATCATACAACTCACGTGCACCTTCCTATCTCCCTCCATTTGCAGCTGTATCTGTACAAGTGAGTACTGAACTTCTTTCTTACTTTAAAGTATTTTTCTTCAGAAAATAGCATGCCACATTATAACAATTGACATCATCAGATTAAACACCAAAAAGCGTTTTGATTAATGTTATGTACATGTTCTAATAATTTTTTAAATACTAGAAAAATCATGTGAATATAGACTGTACTTACAGTTCTAAATTGCTTCTCTTTCTGCTATTTTCAAAATGGATCTTGTTTTCTTCTTCTTCTTCAGTGTTATCCATCACTGATTGGTTCTCAAAGTGGCCTGACAAATCTTAAATTTCATTGGTAGACCTATCTGTCACTCAAACAGACTATTGAATGATTTGATAATGAATGTTTTCAAGTACTCCCAAGTATTACATTTACTTTATCAGATACTACGAAAAGTTTATTTGCTTACACTTTCGATAGCACGAAGTAAATTTGCTAAAGTGCTCTAACTTCGACAGTACTTTTGCCCATAGTGCCGAATGCAGCGAAAGTACAATTGTTCGCTACTCTTCGAATGCACGAAAGCAATTTATCTTGACACTTTCATGCTCACGAAAGTACTTTTCAAGAACTTTCTATATATTGACATAGTTTCACATTTTATGGAAAAATGATTTAATTATCAATTGTAACACATAATCTTACATGACTGCCTCAAACTCAGCGCAGTGCAGAGATCTGGATTTACATAGCTTAATGCGCACTCACTAACTGTGCAGTGTACACTTCGTAAAACACTTATTTGTAGTATTTTTACACTCAAACGCCTCCTCTCCTGCATTGCACTAACCTCTGCTCATAACATTACACTCTTATATATAAAATTTCTACAGAATAGTCATTTGTCACATAGACTCACTTAAAACGCAGCACATAAACAAAAGCACAGCATCATCAGGCGACGATAAGTCTACACTGTTCAGAACGGTGTTGTCTAGACTTTCTAACAATTAACACCCTCAGACTGGATAGTATGGCAAAACCGACCCAACCAGAGGCGAATGAGACCCGGCAACACAGGAGGAAGGGCTTTATAAGAGATCTGGAAGCTACAGGCTTCCTCATATCAGCCACTCCTGAGCTTATTATTGCACCAGAAAATGTGCACTGTAAAGCAAGAAAATGGAGCAAAAAGAAATTTTTAAAATATCTAAAAAATACAAATGAGCTTCATACAACTTTAATTTAGTCACTATCCTCTGGCTGTTTTGATATATAAACTATTAGGACTCCATTATGCAGGGCACTTTGTTGGCATGCACTTTGTGACTAAAGCTACCATGGAGGTTTCAATCCAGGCCATTGTGAAACTATTCATTGAATTTTTTTGTTTGGAAGGTATAACACTTGCCAGTAGTTTTAGGACACATACAAGATTAGTAAATACAACAGAGGGACTTGTGGTATTTCTTTAGTAGATTTTCTGAATAGAGCCAGGCAACATTCTGTTGCACTTTCATAACTTACAGTGGCCATGAATGGACACATCCATGAAGCTTCGCCATATATTGGATTGCCCTGTCTTTGACAGACTATGATACATGGGATTTTCTTACCTATTTGCTGGTAGATGCCGGGTCTCTAGAGGTTTTTTGAATGAGTACTGTGCTTCTGTTGGGTTTTCTGTCTGTGTGTGTGTGTGTGTGGGGACATCATGGTCTTGTTAACTCATTTGTTTAGCAAGTGGTACAAAGATGGTGGTGAAAAGCTAAGACTCGGATTCGCTTACAATACACAAGCGATGCAGCAGCCCGAATACTTAACTTTTTTTTATGGGTATCTATTCATAAATACTTGAACCACTGAGATGGTATCATAGCCAATCAGAAGGCTGGGATTTTCAGACCCATTTTCAAAACCATGTAAACTCTGAACTGAAAAGTGACACAGCAGAGTTAGTAGTATACCTGTGAACTGTAAGTGCATGCTTGTAAATCAGAAATATTTGAATTCTCACAGACATTTTGGAAGATATTCAATTTATGTGTTCAGGAAACACATGCACTAATTCTCACACTGTCTTCGACACAGTTATTTCTGCAAGAAAACTTCATCATGCACAGCACATATAGAGAAACACATTTTTGTGTTGTTGTGAAAATCACAGCTCTAATAACAATACACACCAGCAATAAGAAACACTTTATTAGTGTTAATGCAGCATCAACATAAAAAGATTCAACATGCAACCATATCTACTAATTCTACACACACACACACACACAGTCACACAAACAGCAATAGAGCATATCCTCCACGTTATTGTAAATATACTAATTGTGATACATTTAATAATGCACACTATCACTCTACTTCTTTTGCTCCACCATATACTTTATCATCAACCTGACTATCACACACCACACAGCATTAAACACATATTAGCACGCATATAAAAAACCATCCATCATAATCGTGAAGAACACACGTGAAGAAATAATATGCAATTCCACAGAAATATTGAGAATGTTAAAATTTCTGATGTTATATAGCAGCTGTGCAATGTACATTCATAACAGCTATCATTTGCTTCTCTTTTTCCTCAAATTGTCAACATTATTAACATGATATTTTGTAATACACATTACTATAAGAAATGTACTGAAGCCTATTCTAAACTTTTTTTTTCTTCATACAGGTGCTCTGATACTTCTGTAAGATTGGTTACTGCGACTGTCAACTAGAGTACCTGAAAATGCCAACTAACATACAGACGTGAGGGTATCTCAAACGAAGCGTGCATAATAGTACTACACTGTTGTATAAGGGCAACAAACTAAAAAGTAAAGTTACCAAAAAATGAGAATCGATAGAGACAGCAGCAACAGTGATCTCTACATCAGGTCACTGCACAGAAACAAAATCCATAAAAAGAAACAGAAATGTATAACAGCACAAATGTTGTAGCCAGTCACAAGGCCGAAACACAACTATCTTCGATGTAACCATCAAGAGGCGCTCAAATCAACAACGCCGACAAAAATTGCTGACTTACAACTTAGAAAAGAAAGTATTATTTTGATCACTAGCAAGTAAAGCTAAGATCGGAGAGACTTATCGTGCTGTGGTACTGCGCAGCCGCAAACAGATCAAGCAGTCGCCTTTCTCTGATGAATTTCAGTCTGAAAGTACAAACATTTGTCAACAGAGCACTGTTTGTACTACAAAGATTGTGGCGTAAGATGTCTCCATGTCATTGAACAATTCAGGAAACTTGTATATAGCATAAAAAAGGCTTCAACAGTATCCTTGTTTGACTGTTGACAACTTCTGCCATGTCTTCACAGGACAGTGGATGCACACAGCACTCAGAAGCATATTTCTGGGAAGAGACTTATCATGATTTTCATTAGCAACAGACATTCAACATCGATGAGTCCGCAACTTATAAATGTCCTCAGTATCTCTGATGACAATCAATTAGATACTGATGATGACTGTGGTCCAACATAGTCTTGAATAACCGGCACTGCCTTATATGGTCATGTGATGCTACCTGCAACCGTAGGCAATCATCATTTCAAAAAGTAGAACAGTTTATTAACCTATTCATAATAACAGATGCAAAGAGAGACATAAGCTATTTACTGAAATCGATCATTTGTGAATACGCTCATACTGAACTCATGGTCACCTTGCTTGCATGTCTCGATAGTGGTGTTTGTGATAGTTTTTTCACAACATGTTCGGATGCTCTTGATGCATCACACAGGCATGTGGAACTTGTCTACACAAGTAATGTAAGTACAGCAAGCTGTGCATCAGTACACTTTGTTTAAATGACTTACTGCAGTCGGGGTGACATGCACGGTGCCATGACTTCTTATGAAAAAAATGAAACACATTCCTTCTGGGCCAGAAACAGGGAATTTGCAGTTACACTTGACAGAAAAAATCTGTTTCAGTGTTAGAACGATATTCTGCAATGGCATGGAAGAGGTACTAAGTTTTGAGATAGCAAAGTATCAGAAGTTTGATTCTGTATGTGTCATGCGACCGCTTGTGCTCACGCAAAACAAAACTGTCTTCAGTAAACCTAGAAACTCAATATCATACAATGACATGGTTGCGCCTCACAGCATTCTTGCTTCTGAAATTGACTCTCATCCACAACCAACCATTGTACTATGCAAACACTGTTTTCAAAAATCAGTACAACACTTTGCCAGCAAGGTCAGTGCTAAAACAACATGGAAACAGATGTCATACCAACTGGATTCAACATTGAATATGTTTGAACGTATTCTAATTCAGACAATGAAACCATTCCAAATGATTCTATGCCTGAACACAAAGAGCACGCAGATTCCACAGAAGAGCTAGTTAGATCTCTAAAGGGCTCTGTGATGTATCTACCACTCTCTACAGGGAAAATGTTCAAGCTATCTCAACAGAAAATAGCTTGGTCATTCTAGTAAATGGTGTGCTGCCTACAAAGGCCAAGGTCATCTGGCAAGATGTTGTCAACTCTCAAAGGTAAAGCTTGCTCTGTCTTATTTTAAAGAACAATTCCTTTATATAGACCTTGACATAGATCAAATGGCCAGCCTCTCTGTGCCGGCATGATCTATTAGAAAAAGTAAGTCAATCATTGAGAAAGTCACTACTCATAGACAAGTGACAATGTGTATGAATAGTACACAATTCATCCACTACATGGTAGAGATCCATTAGAGACAACATTGATCTCTATCAAATGAAGCAGGTGGAAGGTGAGCCTGTCAGCATTTGGGAGGCAACACTAGAAGCACGCTGCTTGCCTGACCTATTTCAAAAGGGTCAATGGACGCCTAGATGAAAGAGAAGTCCGGTACAGGGTGCTGAGTACTGCACTAGCCTGATCCTGAGTAAAGATGGCAAATTCAGACGTAACATACAGCACCTCTTCCATCTGCTCTGGGAAAGTGAGCTTAGTACTGCCTGTATCTATAGCACATACATTATCTGCCAATAACTCCACTAGATGGAATTACAGCTGCTCAATTTCTGGAGAATTAAACAGAAAGATGAAAATGTGCAATGAATCTGTCTTCCATACTTTCAAGCCTACGTGGCACCAAAGAATACTTGTATCGCAGACACTCGGAAGTGATGACAATGTTACTTGAGAGGTATGGTGCAGCCACATGGTTTTGTCACACTTAGTTGTGCAGAATATGCCTGGACCCATAACTCATTGAACTGTTGAAGGGCAAATTCGTGTCAAAGGCATCTCATCAATGACTATCGGAGAAATGTGTTCACTTAATCCTGTGTTCATTCACAAGACACTTTCACAAGCTGCCTTCCATGACATTTCTCTTCAATTTATCTTATCAAAGGACAATCCTCCTCTAGGCATTGTCTAGTCACTACTTTTGGAGGACAGAATATCAAGCACGAGGTGCCCTCTTATCCATATGTTATTATGGATCAAGGATGCACTTCATGAACTGTGAACATGATGCAGCAGGAAGTGCCGTCATTCATAAAAATATCACTTGTCACATTCCAGACAAGTATGACAGTCCACACTATGGAAGGTTCAAAAGTTCCAGCGACATATTTGCTTAAAATATTGCCGATGGGCAGTAAAGAACAAATCTAATTGGTACACATGATGTCGCTTTGGATTTCCTAGAAGAGTTTATTGAATGGTGCCATGAATGACCTTTCCTTCAACAATGTAACACCACTTGGTAGGCAAATCAACCAAGAGGTATATGCTTCAGGTTACCGAGATGAAAAGAGGTGTATATCAATGACTACAACCCAACTCTTCTCCCTATTGTGTGCAAACATAGATGTTCAGTTTGTGCTGACAACTCACTAGCCCTGGTTCGCTTAGTGTGACTTCATACATAGCCAAACATGAACAGACTAGCTTGCAAGATCTTTGGGAAGATATTGCCAGTTCAAGCAAAAGCCTGATATCTCAGCTGTGGTCATTGGGTTTGGCAGACCTTTTCACACAGAGAATGTGGAGCTATGAGCCAGTGACCACTTAATGGGCGTTTACATCTGTACGGAAGTCTGACGCTGTATGTTTCCTCAGTGTAACCGTAAAGAGAAACGGGAGGCAGTACTGATTCCTCATACCGAAATTGAGAAGTTTAACAAGTCAATGCACCTCTTCAAAACATATCTTGAAGAATAACGGATAGACACATACACCTAATGTGAGACACAGCAAGATGACTGATATTGTCTGCTTGAGGTATAAGTGGTATGACTATGACAGGTGTAGCACATGACTCAACACTGCACTACTATAAGGTCAATGGACTAGATGGCTGTCTTGTGAAGAGGAACAAGCTATGGCTTATAGATCACTACAAACTGCATCTAGGACATCAGAGACACAGAACATTACTTTGCTCTCCTATTCCTATTTAGACCCTGGAGGAGTGAGTCTGAATTAAATGTGCACTTTTACATTGAAGACAGTTCAATCACTTATAGAATTTCCAGCTACTCACAAACATACATACAAGACTAAAAGCTGAAAGAACAGTCGATAGGCAGAGAAGCGCTTCAGAAGACTCTATGAGTTCACAAGACAGCCTGACCAGAAGGACGGGGTGTTCATTGACCTCTGCTTAAATGCCCCAGAACTGTTAATCTCAAATTGAGGGACAGCTATTTAACATGGCGCACACTCTATGGTCAACCCAGCTGGCGTAAGACAAAGACTAAATCAGTTGCAGCATGCATACACCCAAAGTGGTTGGCTCAACATGGTATACATGAAACAAAAATGTGGCTGCACCCACATGTCCACTACTAATGTTTGTCAGTGGTTCAGCTGGTGAAGAGTTTCCTGAAGCTATCATCAGAACTATGGACTGTGACAGGCTCTTCAATGTCTGTTATGACTGCTCCCATGACTAGCAGCCTATGCTTGGTGGAGTAACATTACACCTGTCTTTATGTTTCCAGTCTAACATGAGAACTGAGTGTATCAGACTCTCATTGAGTTGCATCTCAGTCCCATGTTCACAAAGATGCAGCTACCATTGTTGAGGAAATCAGTATGGTTCAATGTCATGCTAGCTGTATCATCGTCTGTTGCAGATCTTGGTTTGATGAGTGCCATTGGTGGCAAAAGTACTTGTGTTGGGGTGCCTTTACTGATGTTAGGCGTATCTTCCAAGCTGCCTGCCTACTAAGAATAGCCTCGGTTGCATTGCAGGCTGGTACATATGGAATTATTTACCTGTGTTGGTGTCTGAGAACGTGTGAAAGTGGTGCCACAAATCACTTTTAGATGAAGCTCTCACAGGTTCTATCATCAGAACGTGTTTGTATGTTAAATGATCTAAAATCACAGTGGATAGCATGCTTAGAAACAGCATGCATGTCTTCAAACAAATACTTACTGCCAGACACATATGTGTCTTATGCCATGACTAAAAAGTGCACTTGATTCAACAATCTAATGCTACAAAGAGAGAACAAGAGATTGTCACTCCATGCACTTATATGTTGATGCGTTATTCTTATTCTAAAGTTAGTAGCAAGATGACTGAGCACTATGAACTGAAGTCAGATGTTTCACGAACAGCTGGCCTAGAGCTCTTCCTCACTTTGTAGAATTTACGATCAGCCTCGTCGCATCAGATGTCTAACACGGCGTGGTAATTGCCATGGGAAACATCATCGACTTTATCTATAATGTACAGAAGACATTGATCAGACACTTGTATGTAGTTTGACCTTGCAACACTCTGTACATAGCTAGAACCTGCGTTAAATTCCAGGTTTTCAAGGATATCTCGTAGCAGGAAACCGTTCCATTATGTGTTGCATCGCTGTTCCATTTACACCTCAGGGTTAAGTTTGGATTCAGCAGTGATAGACATAGGTACAGACATATTCAAGATGGCATGAGCTCGTTGCACTTTTCGTGTCATGAGCCTTTCTGATTGTACATCATTAGTATGGCACCTCAGAAAATAAGGCTGACAAGCGTGTATTCTTGATTACAACAGATTCTTACTCACATCAGTACTGATGTCTTTAATACCACCTTTTATATCTGTCTGTCTTACTGAATTAGTCACAGCTAGACGAGCAACAAACAGCAAGCTACAAGTGATTCAAAAGAGTTCAGCCAAGGCCACAACCTCAAGTAAACATTCACAGCCAACAATTCATCAGAAATCAGTTGGTGTAGCTGCTGTACCACTGTTTGACAACAGCAGTAGAGTAAACTGCTATGCTAATCAGCTGCAATTTCCTACACATGCCAGTATTTGTGCAAGCAATATCTTTTACAAGACAATCCCTATCAAATGCTTTGCAGATTATCAATATTGACTATTAACGTGTACTCCACTAACACCACTCGACAGATGTTATCTATATATGCTGATGTAGTACATTTATGGCAGACATACTGTAAGAGATACTGGGTTATGATGGCTGTGATAACAACTTGATGAAGGCGCTTCATCTGCTACTTCACAGTAACATACGTTATAAAAATCTTATGTGTTTCATGTGGCACTTTACGTGAAACCACACAAGACATTTTGTGATAACTCTTTGTTCCTAAAGCCAAAAGTGTCAAATTTTGACGGCTGTTCACTGTGCTGAATGTAGTCATGCCTGTAGGTGGGAGGCAGATGCCTCAGTCCATACGCCTGAGGACTTCATCTCGTATCTTTGTTTATTTTTAGTTTGACAATTGGCTCAGGTGATACCCTATCACAGACTACAGCTGGTAGAATAGTGTTCAACCGATCATGTTTATGCACGGCATTATCTATCACCATGGTCAATCCATGCATCTGACATATACCCCTCCTTTTCGGGTGCACACTGATGGTTTGGGGGTGGTTTCTCTACAACAATTTTAGACAGAGACTGCCGTCACCTGAAAATGCATATCTTCTAATATTGAAGATATGACAACCTTCATTTCAGAAGAATAGGAAAACATGCCATTTAACATGGGTACTTTGTCCCAAAATGTCATAATCCTTTACAATTTTGTCCACAATAAATTGTAAATTAACAATAATTTCAATAAATTGGATTCAAATATAGATATGACTGTGACATGTCACATTTGTAGATCATGACTACATGAAATTGTTGTAGTGGCTTAGTGCCGCAATGCTATTTACAGTCACTAGGAGAAACCATGATTACATGTTTATACAGACTATACATCTAAAGCGTCACTAAGCTGCAGCTGGATGGTTAGAGTGTGTGACTCTACATTTAGTGTTTCCATGCCTCAAAAATGCATATTCTAATATTAAGAATTATGACAACCTTCAATTTCAGAAGAAGGGACAAATGTACCATTTTATATGAGTATTTGTCCCCAAAATGTAATAACTCGTTGCACTGTTCACAATTAACAACTGTAAATAAACAATACAATTTCAACAAAAATGGAATTCAAATACAGACATTAGATAGACTGTGACATGTACATTGTGTAGATCAGTGACTACATGGAATTGTTGTAGTACTAATCGGCGCCAACAATATTTACAGTCACTAGAGAACCATGATTACATGTCTGTGAAGATTCTACCCTTATAACACTCACCAACATTCCACTGTGTCCAAGTAGTCTTTACTCTAGTGACTCTTCACATATAGAGAGGCATTAGATCACCATGGCAGTGTGGAACTATCACGCTTTCAGATGTATTACTAGTATTGTACATATGCTTCCGTTAATGATAATGCAAGAAGCTGACTACACAACTGTTAATAATAATAATTACTGATGTAATTCAGTGTCTTACAACTGTTTTAAATTACTGTACATAATACGACATTTGTTTTCAAGTGTACATTGTTAATAACTATTTAATAATTGAACTAAAAATAGTATAGCACGTACAGGTGAATGTCTTATATTACTGCAGTATACTAACAACATGTAACTACATAAGTTTGTGAAAAATGCATTCCATCACAGTTTTAGTATTTACAAGTTAAGAATTTCATAGAAATGTAAAATTGATAACATTTTTTTTTCATAAACCTGTATTTTGTTTTGTATCATACAACTAACTTTACCGTATGTACAAAATATTGTAATTGTAATCGTGTATTTTATCACAACAAACTGCATACCTGTTCCTGACAATGTTTATTTTCGCTTCAATTGAGGTTCGGGTGGGAATTCTCCATTTTACCTAGTCAGTGACATATAATTAAATAATAATCATCAAATGTCACTAAACTTACAATTGTGTAAACTGTACTACTTAGACAATCAGCATGGTTTTTCTCCCACCCCTGGAACATGCACATTAGCAGTCACTGGTGCAACAAAACATTTGTCTATCTTGTGTCTAATCACACTTCACTACCAACTGACATTTTATTAACATAGTAGACAACTAATGCACTACACATAGTTACAAACATACAACCATTTAAAAAGTTACATTTTTACAAACCACATTCACATTCAATGGCAATAGCTTCAGCCTGACTATTAAATAAAATTCAAGTGCGAAAATACTTCCCACATATAAACAGGAGTAGTAGGCACGTCTAAAAACACAACATCTGTTAGTTTCATATAATATCACACATAGTCAATCCATGATACACTTATTATTCTTACATTTACAATTTCCTAAGCAATGATTGCACACATACAAACATTATTGTGAGACTATTCTGTTAAATTCTCCAGTTTGATTGCCCTCATTTGGGAATTGGCAATACATGTTTTGAAACCATAACCACCTGTGTCAGTCTCCTTACTTAATACCATGTACTAAAAATAAGTGTTATGACTTAAGCATACAATAAATGTTTACTACTGCTACGTAAACCTCTATCTATTTGTTTGGTACCTATGACATGCAGTCAGTGTACAGCAACACAAAGGGTAACACACATGGTGGCATAGACAGGATTCGTCAGCTCTAAGTCTCACCTCATTACATGTGTAAAGCAGCAGAAGTATAGGAGAGATGGTGAGAGTTGGGACCCACGATCCCAATGCACCCCAATGCTGGTTCATGGGGTGGTTAGGGGTCAGGAAGTTCCAACCCTAACGAGTTAATTTCCTCACTTTTGTCGCTGTGGAACAACCTAACTAATGCATTAAATGGAGTTTTGCCTCTAATTTCCTTCTTTTGAGAATGATAACGGGAAATAGTGAATGTAATGCATTCGGAGCACATGATGTGTTGTGGCATACTAACAGGGACAGCAGTGCAAACAAAATGCTAACAGTGGGCGCTTTGTGGTAACACATATGATGAATGGGAACAGAAAGGGTAATGTCACATGGTGGTAGATGGGAATGGTCTGCCTACGTGATGTGTTGTCACATAGTAACATGGTGCCTGCAAACAGAAATGTCAATGGGCATGGTGATGTAAAAGTGGAACAGTAAGATAAACAGCACTGTAGACAGAAATGGCAAAATAACAGAAAACACATGGTTTAAATGAAAATCGAGCTAACTCTCACCCCATGACATGTGTAAAGCAGCAGAAGACAGTAGAAAGGGTGAGAGTTAGGATATGACTAATGCATACCCCAATGCGGTTGGGGGTGGGCGGGAGGGGTCCAAGGGGTTTTCAACCTAACAGCAAATTTCCTCGCTTTTGTCGGCTGTGGAACAACCCTAACTAATGCACTAAATGGAGTTTTTGTTTCTAATTTCCTTCTTTTGTGAATGAGAAGTAGTGAGTATTTAATCGTTGGAGGAGCGGGGCCCTTTGGGCCCTCGTGACTTATCCGCTTCACATGATGTATTGTGGCATACTAACAGAGACAGCAATGCAAACAGAAATGCTAACAGTGGCACACATGGTAACACAAACACGAATGAGAACACAAAGGTGTATTGCATGGTGGTGTAGGCGGGAATTGTGCTCACGTGATGTTGTCACATAGTAACATACTGCCTGCAAACAGAAATGTCAATAAGCATGGTGATGTAAAAGTAAAACAGTAAGATAAACAGTACTGTAGACAGAAATGGCAAAAATGACAGAAAGCATAGCGCAAAGTGAAAGCACGAAGGATATTCCGTCCATGTGGTGGTGCAGGCGTCAATGGTAAGTGAAGCGGGTTATGGATCCATAAGCGGAAAGGGCAACAGTAACAGTAATGTAAGCGCACAGGCTGGTTTTCCCCAAAACCTGCATTTAGAAACCACAGTGAGTACAAATAATGTATGCAAAATAAATGACTATGCAGGTAGAAAATGAGATCTTGGAATACTAAATACATTATATCTCAGGAACCGTAAGGCATAGAAAAAAAATTTAAAAGTCATTTTATTTACAACTGTCCTGGTTAATTTGAATCTTAGCCCCATGAGGGGCTAAGAAATTTTTCTCACGAAAAGTCCGTGAGCGTGCACCGTTTCCCGAGATCAGGGGCCTGAAAGTCCGGGCGTGATCGCCGTAATGTTATCCTATGGGAAAAATAGAAAGTTGGAGCGCCATAACTTTTGCCTCCCTGTTGTGTTTTCCCATCAAACTACTCGAAACGTACATCTGTAGGCTGTTGGGTCTTCTTCCTCCAAATTTGCGGGAAAAAAGACCAAACCGTTATTTTACAGCAGGGCTCAAATGATTTCTGTTAAGTGTCGGGCGCCGTAATGTGTTATCCTATGGGAAAAACTGTCAACTTTGGAGTGCCATAACTTTGCCGTCGTATATTTTTTTCAATATACACTGACAGGCACATCTGTGAGATGTCGGCTGCGATCCCTTCAAATTTCAGCCCAAAACTCCCAAGGTTTATTTTCCAGTGCAGTGCCAAAGGTGCAGTCATTTTCCCACAGACTAGAAAATTACTGTGAAATTTCTAAGCTTCATATAAGAATTTCGGCGACTTCATTGAGCCACAAGTAATTTTTCGAAGTACTTTTTCCAGAAATTTGAAAAACATATTTCTGGGGTCTTTTCCACAAAAAAAAAAGATACTGGCAAGCATCCTCAGGGCCGATTAGAGTGAATACAAAAAAAAATTAGGTTGCTAGAGGCTCCCAAATTTAATGCCAACCATTTTTCTGATCACTAACTGAAACAACAAGCTGGCGGATTGCAGTAACTTGGTCCATTTTGGGATAAAGAAAATGCATTTCGCGAAAGTGTCTAACTTTTTTAACTTTCCCATTGACTTATAATGAAACTGTTTTCTGATTCTTTTGAACTGTTAAATATTTTTCACCAAATCTTCAAAAGGCAGTTGGGACCCGGCTGCATGTTCCCTGAAGATTTAGGGCCGGTCCACACAAACCCGTACTACCTGTAGGGCGTGGCTTAGAATTCCAGAAAAGCGAACGTTGGCACGCAGATCATGTAATAACTCCACAATTGTATATCCAATCAGTACAAAACTTGGCAGATCCTAAGGCCTATGGATCTTGATCATACATTCAAATTTCTAATCAATCCATCAAACGGTTGTAAAGTTATTAAGGTGCAAATAGTTTGGTTTAACATGGAAATGGCTCCTGAACTCTAACTATGGTACTTTCGGTGCTACCATAATATATATATAATATATATATATATATATATATATATATGGGTTGAGCTTGGAGGCTGTGAGGGAGGAACTTGGTTGGCTGCAAATTGACCTTTGAACCAACTCGCCAAGGTAGCTGGTCAAGCGGTGAAAAGTTCAGACACTCAGACTTTTACTAGTTTGTATTTTAAGGTTTAAATGTTTTAATTTTGCAAGTTTGAAAGTCAAGCTGACAAGCTTCAGTTAGGAAGGGTAACTGCATACCTGAAAGTTGAAAGTCTGAAGTTCAAACTGGCAGGGTCATGTATAAATGTGTTAACTAGAGTTTCTGAGGCTAGCGTCTAGGGACAATGGGGTGAAAGAAGGACTCAGAAGCAAGCTATTAGGATCACATATGGTATCCACCTATCTGCTGTACAGACGGTGTGTGTGCTAAGGAATCAAGTGTTAGCCTTTAAGTTAAGTTTGAATAATGGAGGGAAGGAAAATGGGGCATTATGGAGAGATCACACTTGGGGGTGAAGAGGCAAGAATAAGAGGGTGGTGGAGACATCAGAATAGTAGATAGAGATGGTGGGCACCATGGAGTGAGGGGTAGGCACAGGGAGGATAGTTAGTTACAATGGTTGTGAGGTGGTTGTTTTGATGAACATACTATGGAAACTGGGAGTTGTCCAATTTGTTAAAGGCTGAGGAGATTGGAAGAGGAGGTACAGGGGCTCAGAGAACTGCAAAGGGTGAGGGCTGGGGCAGGAGGGACCTTCCAGAGAGTAGCTGGGAGAATCAGGGAGAAACAGCAGGGCTCAAATCCTGTGAGGATGTAGGGAGGAGGTGGGGGGTGAGGAGCGGAGGGACAGTAAGTGGAGAGAAGGCTCAGGGCAGGGGGAAGGAGGATGGGCAGCACTGTGGGGTGTTGTAAAATAGGTTTGCAGTGTTGGCACTTGGTGGTTAGTAGAGGTGTTGGAAATCATGTAGGGAGGAGGAAGGATAATGAAGGCCCAGGAGTCAGGAGTCAGGCTGGGAAAGGAAGAGGGGTGGAAAAGCAGGAAGAGGCAAAGGGAGAGGTGGAAATGGGGGAGATGTAGGGTCACAAATGATGCAGCTACAGATAGTAAGGAGCAGGGTAGTGTGTGGAAATGTAGACAGTGAAAACAGGAATGGGGGTATGGGACAAGAAGATGGGGTACTAGTGATGAGGATTATATACAGAAACTGTCAGATGTAGCAGAAGAGGAGAAAAGACACAGTCATATCTGGGTCTAGGCTATTCTGTGGTTGACTGTGGGCAGGGCAGGGCGGCACTTCTCAAGTGCGCATGGAGCAGGAGGAGAAACCTCACATAGTGATGCACATGGGTACAAATAACTTGGTGGGAGAGATGGTAGAATTGGTAAAGGAGGTCAAGGAGTTGGGTGGAGTATGTGAGAAGTTGGGGTTGGTGTCCCATGAAGTACTCCTGGTACCGTGTTGAGTACAGTGAGGAAAAAGGAGAGAGGTTCAACAAGTGGCTGAGGGATTGTGCAATACCAGGAGTACTGGATTAGTGTTAGACTGAGGCAGGACCTGGAGCAATATTGACCTATATGCAGGGACAGGTTACATTTGAGCAGGGAGGGAGGGAGTACCAAAGGGACTAGAGGGTCATATCAATAAAGTGGACTTAAACTTGGAGGGGGTGTGGGGACTGCTGATAGGAAAAGGGGTCCAGAAAGGGGAGCCTAGTGGGCTTATCCTCAAGTTATGGATAAAGTCAATGGGAAGGCACAGGAGGGATAAGGGGAAAGAATGGTTTAGGGAAGGGAAGAGACAGGCTGGAGGGTGGTATCACTGGATGCAAGAAGCCTAAGAATAGAATAACAGAGTTACAGGCTCCCTTGGTGGTGGAGGTGTGGATATTGTGGCCATCATGGAAACATGGGTCACCCAGTACCAGGACTGGGATATGATGATCCTGGGGTTCAGGTTATTCAGAAAAGGATGGAGGCTAAGGGAATGGGGGGAGGGGTGATCTATAAGAGAGAAGATAAAGTGTGTAAGGAGGAAGAGTGGTAGGGGAGACAGAAGTGCTATCGGATGCAGTTCACAGATGCAAAGATGCAGGACACTGAGGATGGGGGTGGTGTACAGGCAACGGCTCAGAGGACTGACCTGGACAGGGGTTAGCTGAACAAAATAGGAGTGTGCAGGAAAGGGGCACAGTAGTGGTGGGGGACTTCGGGGTTGGAGTGGGCAGACTCTTATCCACAAAGTGCAAGGAGTGTCTTCTAGATGATTTCAAGCCAGCTTTCTGACACAGTTGATCCAGGGGCTGACTCAGTTAGAAAGTACTCTGGATCTTGATTACTGGAATATGGGGAAGCTAAGGGAGTCTGGAAGTGAAAGAACCACTGGCTGGGGTGACCACTGATGGGTGTGGTTCATGCTCAACATGGGGAGAGATACAGGGGCATGGGCTGCAAGGATGATTGAGTTTAGGGGGTGACTTTGAGGTAGATGGGAATTTTTGGCAGGTACCTGGCAGGAATGCAGCCACATATGGATGCAGACCAAAAATGGCATCATAAAGGAAGGGTGGTGGAGGCAACATAGTCTAGCACTGGGAAGAAAAGTGAAAAAGGAAGGAAAGAAGCCCAGTTTGCTGACACATGAGGTTATGGAGGGAGAGGGACAGTGGGCAGCATTTCAAAAGTAGCAGGAAATCAGGAGGGTGAAGATAAGGATACATACATGGGAGTTTAGGAGGTTACCAGACTGGTCAGGTGGCCAAGGCATCGAGGAGCTGGGACTGACACAGGAAATCAAAATGGAGAAAAATACTTCTTCCACTAGATCAGAGAGAGAGAAGAAAGAGCAAGGATCAGCTGGTGAGGATTAAGAAGGATGGGGTTGGTGGAAAGGGGTGGAGTGGGCAGGGCACTAATCAAATACTTCTGCTCTTGGTGCTTGCAGGAGAAGAGGGCAGATACCCAGGCAGGGGGGGTGGGTGGGCGTGATGACAGATGTAGAAATTACAGAGCAGGGTACTAGATGGGTTGAGGGTATTAAGGGTGGACTGAGCACCTGGACTGATGGCATTCACCCTAGGGTACTAAGTGAGTTGGAAGAGGTCCTGGCATGGCCACTGTTTGATCTGTTTAATATCTCCTGGACATAGGATGTGTACCACAGGACTGGAGAATGGCCATGTGTTGCCCATCTACAAAGTGTGGTGGATGAACCAGGAAACTATAGGCCAGTGAGCTTCACACTGATCACAGGAAAGCCTGGAAGACCATACTAAAAGAGAGGCTAGTGAGCTTCTTAGAGGAAAATGGTCTCCAGGATGGTCCAACAGCACAGATTTATAGTGACAGATCCTGCAAGACAAACCTTGTAAGTGTTATGACTGGGAAACATGGTATCTGGATAAGGGCCATGCAGTGGATGTCCTGTATTTGGACTTCAGCAAGGCCTTTGATTCAGTGCTACATGGGATGTCTGGGGGAAGTGCAATATGTGGGGCAGGACCAAAAAATGTTGAAATGGATAACAAACTGGCTAAAGGGAAGGCAGCAAAGGGTGGTGGTGGGGGCTTTTCTTCACCACTCTCGATGTCAGTGGTGTATCATAGGGATCAGTACTGGGACTGGTGCTGTCCTGTTTTTATTGTAGATATCTTATACGGGATCTGGAGCAAGCTCAGTCTGTTTGCAGACAATACCAAGATGGGAGCTGTGGTTGATGATGCAAAGTGGTGGTGAAGGGGTTGCAGGAGGACTGTTCAAGCTGCAGAAGTGGGCGGAAACATGGCAGTTGGGGTTTAATGACAAGAAATGCAAGGTTCTGCACTGGATAGGCAGGAACCAGGGAGGATTATCACTTGGATGGGGTACAGTTGGGTAGCTCCACAGGGAGAAGGACCTAGGAGTGATCATTGCACGGGTAGCATGAGCAACTCTGATAGAGTACAGAAGGTGGCAGCAAAGCCAACAAGATGCTGGGGGTGTATTATGAGAGGATCTCCTCCAGAAGGAGGGAGGAGGTTATCCTGCCCTGCCTGGGTCATTGGTCAGGCCCCACCTGGAGTGCTTTGTGCAGTACTGACACCCATACCTGAAGAAGAACATCAGATTGTTGGAGGGTGCAGTGAACTGTCACAGATATAATCCAGGAATTGGAGAGCAGCATCTATGAGGGACAGGCTGGAAGAGCTGAATATGTATTCACTGGAGGATAGGGGGATAAGATTGAGGGCCTTTAAGTATCTGAAGGGATAAACAAGACCAACACAGAAGGGATTTTTCAGATGAGAAGGGAGTGGACACGAGAAGGCATGGACTTAGATTGGAGGAAGATTCAAGAGGAGATGAGAGACATTTTTTCATGGAAGGAGTGGGACAAATGGAACACCTTAACAGGTGAGACAGTGTCCTGTAATGTGGTGGGCAGTTTCAAGAGGGTTTGCAACAGGGTAAGGGTAGGGGTACTGGGAATGGGGATGGGAGGGGCAGCTGTGAGGTGGGGGCTAGCTGCACACTGGAACAGTTTGATAGACCATGAGGCCTGTTTCTTCTGGCAATTTTGTATGTTCATATATATATACATACATATATATATATATATATATATATATATATATACATATACATACATATATATATATATATATATATATATATATGTGTGTGTGATATAATATATATATATGTGTGTGTATATATATATATATATATATATATATTATGTTATGGTAGTACGTAGTGCTACCATAGTTAGGTATGGAGCCATTTCTATGTTAAACCCCCAAATTTTGCCTTAATAACTTTGCAACTGCTTGACGGTTGTCTGAAATTTGGTATACACAATCAAGAATCATAGGCCTTGGGATCTGCCAAGTATCATATCGTCAGATATCTGACTGCGGAGTTGTAGGCGTGATTCTGCACAGGCATTTATGCTTTTCTGGAATTCTGTATTGCATTACAGGTTGCCGCGTTTCTGCGACTCATCCAAATCTTCAGGGAACGTGTGGCGTGGTCCCTGATGTGCCTTTCGAAGATTTGGTGAAAAATATATTAAACAGTTTAAGTTATTCAAAAACAATTTCCATTATAAGTCAATGGGAAAAGTTAATAAAAAGTTTGACAGTGTCGTTAATGCATTTTTTTTTTCTTCGCATGTTGTTACTTTCATAGTCTGCCATTTTGTTTTCAGTTAGTGATCAGAAAAATGCTGCATTTAAATTTGGGACCTCTAGCAACCTTAATTTTTTGTATTCACCTAGTCGGACCCCTATATGCAGCCATGTCTTTATTTGGGAAATAATTCCCAGAAATATGTTTTCTAATTTCTGGAAAATACTTTCGTGAGCATTGCTCTTTATGCTAATTGTTAATAATTTTTGAAAGCTTTCTTAAGTTCGCAGTACTTTTCTAGGCTGTGGGAATGATGCTGCAATTTTGGCACCCTCTGCTGCAAAAAGAACGTTTTGTTTTGGCATGAAATTTGAAGAAAGCGGCTGACATCTCAGATGTGCCTTCAGTGTTTGGTTTGAAAATATTACATGTCAGAAAGTTCTGCACTCCAAAGTTGACACTTTCCCATAGGATATCATTCTGTTGTCGACATATACAGGAATCCTTTGTGTCCTGCTATGCAAATAATGTTTTGGTCTTTTGGGCTGAAATTTGAGGAACAGCCAACATCCCACAGATGTGCCTTTTGTAGTTTGGTGAAAAATGTTGCGAGAGCCAAGGTTATGGGACTCAACTGCTCTTTTTCCCATGGATAACATTACGGCGTTCTCCACCTTTTTGGGCCCGTGTCTGGCTTGGTACGAGATACGTTTTTCATCTGTAAATTTAGCCTTTGGCAGGCTAAGTGCAAACTACCAGGAAAGTCATAAACTGTGACTTTAAATTTGTTTTCTGTGTCATACGGTTCCTGAGATAAGCATTTATTTCAACTCCTCATTTTCTGCTCTGAGAACCATTATTATGCATACATTCTTTGTACTCACTGTCTTTCTTAATGCAGCTTTTGGGAAAACCAGCCTAGTAGCATATTTACTGTTATCGTTATGTTTTCGCTTGCTGTTCCGTTCCGTTCATGTACCGTTCATGTCTCTTACCATATGCGTTACTCTTTCGCGTTTCATTTACGCTTGCTTTTGCGTTATTTTTAACATTTCTGTCTACACTACTGTTTCTCTTTCTGTTTTGCTTTGTGTCACCATCGCATTCACTATTTGCGTCCGTGGGCACAATGTTACCATGTGGCAGAGATCATGTGGATGGAGCGTTGCCCAAAGGGCCCCACACTCGCCGCCACATTACTTCACTATTTCATTATCATTCTCAAAAAAGAAGGAAATTAGAGGCAAAAATTCTGTTTAAAAGCATTAGTTAGGGTTGTTCCATTGATAAAAGTGAGGAAATTCGGTGTTGGGGTTGAAAGACCCCCTTGGCCCCTCATAGACCCCCAACCAGCATCAGGGTGTGCATTAGGGTTGTCGGTCCTAACTCTCACATTCTCCTACACCTCTGCTTCTTTACACATGTGATGGGGTGAGAGTTATGTTGACAGCCATCATGCTTTACCCCGATGTCGATTGGGGTGTGGGCTGAGGGGGGGCAAGGGGGTTTCCAACCCTAACATAGATTCTTCTTCACTTTGTCTGTACAACCTAACTAATTCATTCAACAGAGTTTTGCCTCTAATCTATATATATAATATATATATATATATATATATATATATATGGACACACATACATATATATATACATATATATATTAGAGGCAAAAAACTCAGTTTAATGCATTAGTTAGGGTTGTTCCACAGCGACAAAAGTGAGGAAATTCAATTCACTGTTAGGGTTGAAAACCCTAACTCCGAGTCACCCCCAGCACCACACACACACAGACACACACATACACATGCAAGTATGGGGAGGACCAAGTCAATACAACCAATGACAGACATCAGCAGCAGGTGACAGAAATAACAAACAATTGTCTAAATGTACTACAGAGACATCCCCACCCACCTGACCAGGTACTGCATGCTCAGTGGAGATCAACACAGTAAAACTGAGGCCATGTACACCAAACGTATAATCCCTGATTGCAGCTGCACAGCGTACCACACTTAGATAGTTGCATGGTCTTACCTACAGATGCCCCACCAGACAACACCACCATGTGATGGGCCACCTGAGCAATAGAGTTGAGCAAAACCAAGGAGTTGTACAGGTATAATATCTCTGATTATAACAAAGGGTTTGAGAAATGCAGCTTTCTAATTGACTGTAAACATTGTAACATTGTAACAGCCTTGTATGTTTTAGTTTTTATTAACATACATGGTAGCCTAACCATACTGATGAACATGCTTTAATGTTGTTTAAAAAGCAGTTTTATTATGATAGCAATAAACCACTCCAGGTATTATGTTAATGGTCAGTTTATCACTGTCTAGTGACTATGGCACTCGCTACATCTCATTCAACATTAAAACCCCTACATGGTGATTAACAGACTATTTAACATAATAACCGTTATTCATGCTCATTGCTTAATTGTCTTTATGACTAGATACTCTCCCTCTGCTAGGCACAGCAGGAGTTTTGTATCACAGTGTCACACCATACTCTGTCTACTTACTGGAGAATGGCTGTGAATATGAACTCATGAGATGAACTGTGCAACTTGATCATTACAGTCATCAAAACCTTGGTGTGATTATAACTGAGAGTCAGTGATGAGAGGAAATAACTTCCTTGCCGTCCTAGTACACACTTATCCCATTGTGAGTTAAATCAATACTCAAAGACATTCTGTTTATATCTACACTATACCTACTTGATTGCTGTTGTACCACATAACTGACATAGTTATCACTTTGTTAGCATCAGTGACAGAAGTGTAGCAAACCCAAACACTACATATATAGCCTGAGTGTAAACAACTGTTAAAAATTCGCTCGTGCCCATAAGTAGCATGAGGTTACTCATTGCAACAATAGTAAATGTATCACTATTTGAATAGTTAGTCATCACAGATGCAATGAGATTGTCTTTATCAGGTACAACATACCGAGTGCGCCTGCAGGAAAATCTATCCTATAGACATCTCGATACAAGTCGTCATTGTTGGCTCGTAGTCTATGATGTTTAGAAGTTGCTTGGCCTGATCCATGCAATTACACTGTTTCTTAAAAGAATACTTACTGCATCTTTAGTATTTGGAAACACACTGAGGGTCTATGTATGTACATTAGCAGTGCAGCTTCATCAGTAAGAATGCATCTGATACTGGCAGTACGATTTCACAGCATTGAACAGGCAATGTTTTCCATACGTCTTACATCAGCCTCTCTATCTTCAGTAAATTAGTTGCAGTAAATATACTACTATGAAAATCACATACTAAATGTAACATTACTTTTATCTTGAGCATGCTAGTGTCTTGTAGTTAATTTATGTATCTTAATTAATGTATACTCACTAGTGTGAAAACCTTTCTACAACTGTGATCATGCACCTTTAGCATTTATATTGACTAATCGGCACAGTACCAGTTGTGGAGTGGTGTGGGGCATTGTTAGGTAAGGCCATGCAACTACTAAGTGTGATACGTTGTGTGCAGCTGCAATTAAGGATGTGTACGTTTGTGTACATGGCCTCAGTTTTGCTGTTGATCTCACTGAGCATGCAGTACCTGGTCAGGTGGGTGGGGATGTCTTCGTGAGTACATTTAGACAACTGTTTGTTATTTCTGTCACCTGCTGCTGGATGTCTGTCATTGGTTGTGTTGACTTGGTCCACCCCACACTTGCACATGTGTGTGTGTGAGTCTGTGTGTGTGTGTGGTGCTGGGGAGTGAATTCGAGGTTGGGTTTTCAACCTAACACCGAATTCCCTCACTTTTGTCGCTGTGGAACAACCCTAACTAATGCATTAAATAGAGTTTTTGTCTCTAATTTCCCTTCTTTTGAGAATGATAACGAGAAATAGATGTAATGCAGCGGCGGGGCGCTGGGCCCTTGCCTTACCTCCCGCCATGATGTCTTGTGGCATAGTAACAGGAACAGGAATGCAAACAGAAGCACTAACAGTGGGCACATGGTAACGCAAGCGTGAATGAGAACAGAAAGGGTAACACACACGGTGGCGTAGACGGAACGGTCTGACGTGATGTGTTGTCACATAGTAATATGGTGCCTGCAAATGGAAATGTCAATGGGCATGGTGGACGAAAGTGAAACAGAAAGAGAAACAGTACTGTAGAACACAAATGGCAAAAATAGAAACGCTAAGCACAAATGAAACGCAAAGGATAACGACATGGTGGTGTAGACATCAACGGTAAGTGAAATGGGTCTGGAACCGTAAGCGGAAAGGGCAACAGTAACAGTAATGTAAGTGCACTGGCTGGTTTTCCCCAAACCTCGTATAGAGAAAGACAGTGAGTACAAAGAATGTATGCATAATAATGGGTATCAGAGCAGAAAATGAGGACTTGGAATACTAAATGGGTTATATCTCAGGAACCGTCGACGTAAAAAATTTAAAAGTCATATGATTTATGACTGTCCTGGCTAGTTCTATACTTAGCCCCATGAGGGCTAAGTATTTTCCCGATAAAAGTCTGTATCTCGCACCGCTTCCGTAGATACTGGCCCTGGAAAGGCGCGTTTAACGCTTGTAATGTTATCCTATGGGAAAAAGAGAAGTTTGGAGCACCATAACTTACCTCCCTGCAATATTTTTTCACCAAACCACTGAAAGGCACATCTGTGTTGTTGGCTGTCTTCCTCCAAATTTCAGGAAAAAAGACCAAACCGTTATTTTGCAGCAGGGTGCCAAAGGATTCCTGTAATGTCGAGGCGCGTAATGTTATCCTATGGAAAACCATCAACTTTGGAGTGCAGTAGCTTTGCCGCCTGTAATAATTTCAGCCCAAAACTCCCAACCGTTCTTTTGCAGTGCAGTGCAAAGAATTGCTGTCACTTTCCACAGACTAGAAAACTACTGTCGTAATTTGGAAAGCTTTTGCAAAAAGTTAGACACTTTCTTGATAACAAGAGTAATTTGCAAAAGTACTTTTCAGAAATTTGAAAAACATATTTCTGGGGTGTTTTACCCCAAAATAAAGACATGGCTAGCATCCTGAGGTCCGACTAGATGAATACAAAAAGAATTAGGTTGCTAGAGGTCCCAAATTTAAATGCCAACCATTTTCTGATCACTAGCTGAAAACAAAATGGCGGATTTGCAAAAGTAACAGGACCATTTGTGAAAGTAAAATGCATGGCAACACTGTCGAACTTTTTGTTAACTTTTCCCATTGACTTATAATGGGAAATTGTTTTTGAATAACTTTTGAACTGTTTAATATTTTTCACCCAATCTTTGAAAGGCACATCAGGGACCCTGCCGCGTTCCATGAAGATTTCGGGCCAGTCGCGCAAACTGTCGACCTGTACGCATCGCGATCATAGAATTCCAGAAAAGCGAACTTGTGTGCAGATCACGCTTTTACACCCACAGCTGTGTAACTGACTCATCACGAAATCTTGGCAGATCCCAAGGCCTATGGGTCTTGATCTGCATTCCAAATTTCAGCCAAATCTGTCAAACAGTTGCAAAGTTATTAAGGTGCAAAATGTTGGGGTTTAACATAGAAATGGCTCCTTAACTCCATCTATGGTAGCACTACCGTGCTACCATAATATATATATATATATATATATATATATATATATATATATATATATATATATATATATATGTATATATATATATATTATATATATATATATATATATTCATTTCAAAAAATGTCATTAATGCATCAGTTAGGGTTGTCATTACAGTGACTACAGTTTGGAAATTTAATGCTAGGGTTGCCAACACTACCCCACCTCACTCTCCACACACCAACAGGCTTCAGGGTGTGCCTTGAGGTTGCTGACCCTATCTCTCACTCCATTCCATTTGTAAGGAAGGTGAGTGGAATAGTAAGAGAATATTGTTTAACCAGGGAAAGGAACATTGTTTAACCAGGAGTAGCACACTAAGCTGAAGCTTGTTTCCAGATGTGACCTGGGAGCACAAAGAGGTTAAGTGACATGCTCAGAATCACACAGTGTGCACATAGGCAGCTGTGATTCAAGCCCAGGTCTTCAGATCTGCAGCTCAGAGCCTTAACTCACTGTGCTATACTACCTCCTTAGTATAGTAGCCTCAGTATATGACAATGGGGTGAGACTTAGGCCCGGTGATCACAAGGCACATCCCAAAGCCTATTAGTTATCGTAATATCAAATTTCTAAACTTTTGTTGCTGTAATGACAACCGTAACTGATGCATTAACAAAGTCTTTTCCAATGAATTTCCATTCTTTTGAGAAAGTGTAATGTTACTCGTATGTGGTTGGTGGAGTTCAGGGCCCTCTGGGCCTGTGTTCCATCATGCATGCATTTTGTGATTGTCTCTGATTTTGGGCCTCGTGCTCCCATCTATACATAAGTGTACTGATATTTTAATGATATCACATCTCCGTATGGGAGTGCAGGGCCCTCTGGGCCCAGTGCTCCCACTACTGCATAATTGGGGTCTCTGAGCTCCCATTATTGCATAATGGGATCCAAATGTGGGAGAATGGGGCCCATGTACCTATAATTATAGAAACAGCATGTGCTAAAGCTATTCCAGGTAACCTTTGTGCTGCAAAAGTTACAATATCTCAGGAACCATAGGAGCTTTGGAAAATTTCCTTGCAGTTGTATTTATGGCCTGGCCACCTCCAAGCGTGCTGCTGTACTTAACACAAAATCCATATCTCAAACCATTTTTGAGATATAGCCATGAAGCACCACAACCACCACGTTATCCTATGAGAAAATTCACAACTTTGAGTGTTGTAAATATGGAACTGGTGTCCATTTCTTCCACCAAACCAGCAAAGAGCACATCTGCAGGGCAAGGGCTTGCCACCCTGCAAATTTCAGCCCAAAGGTCCTAAATCCATTTTCTGCTATGAAGTGGCAAAAACTGGTTTGGGGGCTGTTTACCTGCTTTAACTTTCAGATCATATATTTCTATTTCCATAAGCTATAATGGGAAACTTTAAAGATTAATAACTTTTGAGTGGATTAATACTTTTCACCAAACCTTCAAAAGGCATCTGAGACAAAAGCTTTCACCATGAAAATTTCAGACCACAACCTACAGCTGTTTCTGAGATCCAGGTAGACAAAGAAACATCAAAAACACAGATGTTTCTGTTTTTCAACACTCTATATCTCAGAAAACACAAAACAGATTCCTACGACATTTGGCAGGTCAAGCAATCTTATACTAGACATTATGTATATCAAGTTTCAAGCAAATCCGTTGAACGGTTCCAAAGTTATTAACGTTCACAAATTCAGGTTTAACATAGAAGTTATCAGTATAATAAAATATTATCTATCTATCTATCTATCTATCTATCTATCTATCTATCTATCTATATGTAATGCCAGTGAGGATAAATTTCAGCAAATATTGCCCATATTTTCGTGGTGATCTGATCTACTGTACAGTGAAGATATCACATTTATCCTCACTGTAGGTCATTTATCCACACAGTAGGTCATGCAAAGGTGCTATCTGCACTTGGTATCATGTTAATACAGCACAGCAATTACATAACTTCATTTGAGTGACTTCATTATAGCACATACAATATCAGCGACCACTCAGAATGCTCGACAAACAATTATAGTGAAAGCAATTAATGTGTGCCTTGCAAAATGATCAACTCACAGGCCTGGTGACTGGATTTATAGCCTACCTCTCGATCAAGGAGCAGCATGATGTTGTAATCTATTAGATAGGAGGGCTTGGGGCACAGGCCTCTGTGGGTGGAGGGCAGAGCCCCTGCTTGACATGTGTTGCTCTGGGTGATAAAGGTGGGTGTTTATGGTGTATTTATGGGGTGAGGCGGTTCAAGATGGAGGTCAAATTTATCAGAAGCCAGAGGGGATGCTGAACTGATGATTAGGTGGTTGCCCAGTATTCAAGCTGCACATGCCAGGAATAATTGAGAGGTGTTGCTTATAATTTGCAGGTGCTTGTTTGATATATGCAAGATTCTGTCGCACTGAGATGTTCACTATTGTTCCAGTAGCTTGTAATAATATGCTGTCTGATATATGATTGCTGTTATAATATTCAGTTAACAAAATTCACCCAAATTGCACTCGCTCAGTAATATTCTCTGTTTTGACATGGAACCCTGCTTTCAAGCAAATCAGAGGCACAAACTGCACTTAAGCAACCTACATTACTTCTCCAATCACACCCATGCGCTTGTGCAACTCTTCACCTCTTTAGTGTGAAACCGGCATTCACACTGAGAGGTGCTTTTTTCCTATAAAAAGCAGTTCAATCTGCTTCACAAACCCTCAGCCCTGCCCAAAACCAAAATGCTGCAGCCAGAACCTCTGTCCCTTTCCACCCAAGACTTCCACTTCTACCACAAATTGGGTTACATTATTTCTGCTAGCTGACAACGCCCACCTATTAGAGCTGTGTGAATACCATTTCCGAACATTCAGCTGAACATTCGTATTCAGGCCAAATATTCGTATTCAGTATTCCTTATTCAGTATTCATCCATTTGTGAAAATAATGAAACCAGCCCCTCCCTTGTCTCCCAGTCTATAGAAGCAACAAAACTCCCACCTCTACCCTCCCTCAAAAAGCATACTCCTCCCTCCCCACAACCCACAGGTTGCTTTTCCCTTTTTTATTGCCCCGAAAAATATTAATAACGATTGAGGGTGTCGGGTGATCAATTCTACATGCCTGCTTCCACAGTCTATTTAAGCTTGTGAGACAGCCTTCTGTAGTAAAATTGTTTGACCCCCAGCACATGACCCTGGCACCCACCAGTCCATTATCCAGTTATTCTTTTTTTGTTTTGTTTGTTTTTCTTTCTGCATGCTTACCTGGTCTGCTCTCAACCAGGCAACCTCTGGGACTCCAGCCACCATCCAATTGCCCCTCACTCCTAGGAACACTGACTTTATCCCTTTTGCTTACTCCCTGCAGCGGGATGGTGGGGAGCCCCAAACCCACCCACCGCCTTGATCCAGATCGGCATGTCCCTCGAGCCAGTGCACCACTGGAAGGCCATCAAGCAGCCTGACCAGGAAGCCATTTTTTCTCTTTTCTTGTCCCCTGAGCTGGTGGGTGTGCAATGATGCTGGCAGTGGGAAACGACATGCATCCACACATGCTCCTCCTGGCGTCTTCCCCAACTCCTCCCCAATGTACAGCATGCACCTTGTCCCCAGCCTCTGCCAGGGGGCAAGCAGGCACCAACTGATGTGGATCCCCCACCCGGAGAGGGACAGCAGTCCTTCAGATGCTCAATCCCTCTCCTCCCTGCCAACCCCTGTGACGTGCTTGTTCCAGAACACTGGTCGCGGTGTGGCCAGCAGTGCAGTGACAGCACCTCAGCCCTCAGCACCACTAGGCTGGCCCATTATCAGTTATTCTAATTCAAAGCTGAGAATGAAGGTGCTGGCACAAGGCTCCATCCTCCATGGTAGACTACCTTCTCATGAATAGCGCTTGCACACTTGCTATAGAAAACCAGCAGATCATGTGATCAGCTTGTTTTACTATAGCAAAGTGTGCAAGTATTCATTCATGAGAAGGTAGTCGACGTGGAGGAGGAGGGTTGTGATGGCAACTTCTGTTCTCAGCTTTGAATTAGAATAACTGGATAATGGACTGATGGGTGCCATGGTTGGGTTCTGGAGGGCAAACTATTTTTGCTACAGAAGGCTACCTCAGAAGCTTAAATGGACTGTGGAAACAGGTGGGTAGAATCAATGACCTGACACTGACAATCTTTATTAATATTTTTTGGGGACATCAATAAAAGAAAAAACAACCTGTGGGTGTACTGTGGGGAGAGAGGGATATGCCTTTTGACAGATGTTAGAGGGCTGGGGGTTTGCTGTTGGCAAGTGCTGGGAGAGGAGGAGGGAGGGGCTAGTTGTTGTTTGTTTTTTAAACAGTGTTTCCTGAATACGGATGAATAATGAACTATTCGGCATTCGGGATCCGAATACAACAGTGCATTATTCATGGTATTCTAGGGAATGATATTCTGGCTGTGCAGCCCTACCTCCTATACTATGTGAGTGGGCCAACACCAACAGAAAGCAGGATCAACCAGATACCAAACATTTAAAAAAAACAAATATCGCCGGCCGGTGGCACTAAGGCGCTGGATGTCTTCCTCGATCATGCCAGCAACCCGTGTTTGGGAACAAGCACCAGTCACTGGGGTTGGCAGGGCAGGAGAAGGATCAAGCTCGCCATGCCCCTATGTTAAGGTTGAGTAACCTGTTTAATGGTAAACATCAAATTTTGTACTTTAATAACCTTGCAACTGTTTGAAGGTTTGCACAAAATCTGGTATGCACTGTCCTGTGGGGTAGATCTCTTGATGTGACAACTTTCATTCCAGTTGGATGTGGGGATTCTGAGATCTAGATAGTGTGAAAAAGTCAAGACACCACTTTTTGAGGTTTTCCTCATCACCTTGCACCAGATGGTGTGGAATTTTGGTGTGTTTTTCATTGTAGAAATAATGTGTAACATAACTGCCAGTGTTAATTTGGTGCAAAAATATTAATCTGTTGCAAAGTTATTCCATTTTAAGTTCCCATTATTTCCTATGGAAAGTTCATTTTCAGGATAGAGGTAAAAGTATGACAAAGGAATTGATCTTGAAAAAATGATTTAATCTTGCTAGACCCATTCATTTTTTGTGAGAATAAAATTATTTTCATGAGAGAAAATTCCTTATTGTGAGTCACCATTTTGTTTTCCATTTAAAATAAAAAATTTGAAAGCCACAAAAATGACATCCCAGAAAGAGAGAGACCACCACACCTAGCTGGCTGATCGAGACCCTATTAGGAGCACTCTGCACCTCAATGTTAGAGATATGGCCCAGAAATGTGTTTTATTTCCTGCTAGGAATCATTTATCATAACTGTGTGATATGAAAAATAATCCTTTTTCATGTCAGAGTCAAGAAAAAGGATCCTTGATCATGAATTCTGTGCCCTTCCTGCTGTACTGTATTTCCTGGTGTCTAGTGGCACCTTTTACCTCCTTGCTTAAAAAAAGAAATTGCTATAATCCGACACTGGGGTGCCCATCCCCACTGTTGGATGCCCCCAACAGTCCATTGTGTTTTTACATTAGCTGACATTGGGGTGCCCAATCCTGTGTCAGCCTACCCAGCCCTTTGGAACATTGGAGAGCCCATTTCTTTCCCTGGTGTCTAGTGGCACCCCTTACCTCCCTCTTTTAAAATCAATTAAATTCCTGTAATTTGTCACTGACATGCCAACCCCCAGTGTTGGTTGCCCACCCCCACAGCCCGTTGTGTTTCTTTAGATCAGCCTAGCATCAGGGTGCCCAGTTCCCATGTCTGCATTTTGAACCCCCCTCCAGCACTTTGGGACACTGGCCCACCTCCAGTGTCCCAAAATAATTTACATGTACATGTAAAACAGAAAAACATCCCGAAGTCTTTGTTTCTTTAAACCTGAAAAAGAAAATGGTCTCTCATCATCCATGCCATCCCTCCCCATTCTGACCCTCCCACTGAGCACCGATCTCTCCACCTCACACCTCCACCATATACTTAGCACTGGAGGTTGAGGGCTGTCATCTTCTGTGGACCAGGACACGTCTGCACTCTTCAAAGCCGAACCATGAACTGAGGAATAAAGCAAAGTGCTGTATAATGCATTTCAGTGGTGTTTTGAACTTAAGTGCATAACTTTGGCATTTTAGGTATTTTTACACCAAATTTTCAGCATGGTCATTTGGAACCCCACATGATGAACACTTCAACTGTTGTTTCATTAATCAGGCCCAGAAGGTGATTTTGTGGTCACTGCATGAAATCACCTTTCCGGCATGATTAACAAAATGACAGTGTCAGTGTTCATGGGGTGGGATTCCAAAAGGCCATGTTGTAATCTGGTGAAGAAATTTCTAAAATGGTTGACTTATGAACATTTGTTGAAATTTTTCTATGCACATATATTACTTTTGTGATTTTCAATATTTTGAGTTAAAGTTTTCAGCATAGCCATTTTTCACACCACCTCATGAACAGTACAACTGTTATTTTTACACATTATGTCCAAAATGTGTTTTCACACCTGTGGCACAGAATGGCATTTTGTGGATCTGAAAATTGTCACCAATGGGGTTTTATGATTGGGGTCATAGGAAAATCATGTGGAAAATTTTGGGTCAAATATGAAAAATCCAGATTTATGATGATTTGTTGCAATTTTGCTATGCCTACTCATAAATCTGAAATTTAAACATTTTTGACCATAGATTTTCAACATAGCCTTCTATATTATCCCACCTCATATATGTCACAGCTGTCATTTTCAAATCCTGCCCAAAATGTATTTCGTACCTGTGGCGCGGAATGGCATTTCAGTTGTGCAGAATTATGTTTGGCAAGGATTTTAAATCTTTCTGTACTGAGTACATTGAGTGGGGTAATAAGTTTACCTCAGCACTCTAGTGGAGTGTATATCCCACAGAGCAGCCTGCAGCACACAGAAACAATGCTTCTCCATTTTACTCAGCAGTCCCAATGGAGTATACATCCCAGGAACAGCCTGCAGCACACAAGAACAAGGCTCTCCATTTACCTCAGCACTTCTAGTGTTGTGTGTATCCCACAGAGCAGCCTGCAGCATACAGAAACAATGCTCCTCCATTTTACCTCAGCACTCCCAGTGGAGCAGCACACAGAAACAAGGCTCCTCCATTTTACCTCAGCACTCCCAGTGGAGTGTACATCCCACAGAGCTGCCTGCAGCACACAGAAACAAGGCTCCTCATTTTACCTCAGTGGAGTGTGACATCCCATAGAGCAGCCTGCAGCACACAGAAACAAGATATGGGAAAACAGAGCCCTCAGCACTGTTGAAGCTTGTGCACACCATCTTCCTGTGTTGCTAAAATGTTTCAAATGTCTGCAGATAAGTTTAGATTGTTTTTACTCAGCTGCTTATTTATTTACTTGTAGTTTTGCTCAGTTTTGTTCTGTAGCCTTAATTCATTTAACTCAAAGCCTGCATTGTTTTGGTTTTGCTGCAGTTTAGCCAGTTACTTTTCTTGTAGGACACATGCAAGCTTAGCTTACCTCTGTGCCTTCTTTTCTCATTTTCCATTAATTCAGAGTCTATCATCCACTTCACTTCAGTCTCCTCTTTCTTCTCACCCTTCTGGTGCTGTGCATGCTCAGTGCAATCCCAATTCCCTCTCTAGCTTCCTGCCTTAATTCCTTTGTCTTTGTTCCACTCCTCCCTCACCTTATCCCTTTCTGCTTCTCCACAGGCTCCTCCATTTTACCTCAGTACTCTCAGTGAGAGTACATCCCATGAGAGCAGCCTGCAGCACCCAGAAACAAGGTATTAGGAAACAAAACCTCTCAGCACTGTTGAAGCTTGTGCACACCATCTTCCTGTGTTAGCCTGTTGATGCTTTATGTTTTCTAACCATTCAGAGATGATAAAATATACCACAGTGTTATCTAATGCCATATTGACCACTCCCAATCACATGTCTCTGGACCAATAAGGCCCCTAAATGTCTATACAAAACATCTTAATAGCAGTTTCTCAAGAAAGGGCATCAGGAACTGTTCCAAGAATATCTCATCAATTGTGATTGGTCCCTCAGTCTTTCTCACTAAAAGTGTTGATGAGGCACTAAATCTCTTCATCACCCTATTCAACACGGCCTGTGACATATTTGTTCCTTTCAGGAAATGGAAGGTTACAGGCTTCTCTAACCCATGGATTAAACCCTCTCTTCTTCCCTATGGCCACTAATAACCACCTTTGGCAAGTGATGCAAGCCACTGGCAAACCTAGAGACTAGCAATGCTAAGGAGCTAGAAATAATTGCACCTGGGCCATCTGGTGGGCAAAGGCCACATGCTATCAATGCATGTTGCTATAGCTCCTAGGATGATAGTATAACATTTTGTGATAATATTAAAACCTTAAGGGTAAGCTCAATCAGTCCCTCCCACCTTACTCAACTCCAATGGGGTCACCAATCAAGACTTGAGTGAAATTGGTAACATTTTCAATGCTTAATTCAATTACCTGAGGAGTTCTCCCAACCCTAGTTTCTTCGATGAGCCATCTGTTGACCACAAATTGCTCCTCCTCTCGATTGACGTAGTCCTGGCCCCACTCACCTGGATCCTAAATCTGTCCCTGCACCTTGATCAATTTTCCTATGTCTGGAAAGCTACAGTTGTGACTCCAATCCACAAGAGTGTTGACAGAGCAAACCATGCCAACTGCCATCCCATTCAATTTTACCACCCCTCTCAAAACCCTTGAACACTTAGTGACCGAAAAGCTAACTGAATATCTATCCACCCATGACATTCAATGCCCTCAGCAACATGGGCTTAGGAAAGATCATAGCACTGCCACTGCCCTCCTCACCTACACAGACTATATCCATAAAGTGCTCAACCATGGTCACCTTTTAGAGTCTATATATATAGATCATACAAAGGCATTTGATACGGTGAATCACTCATTACTGCTCCAGACCCTACTCTCCTGGGTCTCTCCAGTGACATTACCTCCTGGTTCAGAAGTTATCTAGGTGGCAGAACCCAATGCATAAAAATCTTAAACTCACTCTTAAGTAGCCGCCCCATGCAATCTGGTGTTCCACAGGGATCAATCCTTGGTCCCCCTACTGTTTAACCTCTACCTCAATACCCTTCCCTTCTAGCTTGCCCTTGCAACCTTCTCCAGTATACAGATGATGCTGTGATTTACACCAGCCGGCCTGATCCTACACCCTTACCAGTGACTTGCAGTGTAGCTTTACCTCCATTGAAGCCTGTTTTGCTGAGCATAGATTAATTATGAACTATAAAAGACCAAGCGATGGTCTTTGCTGGGACTCATAACAAGTTAAAAGGAGCCTAACTACCAGTCTCAAACAATATTGGAACACAGTTGGAGCAGGTAGCTAGTTTTAAGTACCTGGGCATCCTCTAGACAGCATTCTCTCCAATAAGGAACACATTAATAACATCTCCAAAACTGCTACTATCAGCTAGGCCTCCTTTATAGACATTGGTACTGACTGACCCAAGAGGTACTACGCCTGCAGTGACTAGCTCTATACAGTCTATCATTGATTATGGCATTGTATTTTATGGTGCTGATGCCACCACTGCCTCAATACATTAGGGCTTACTCTTAATAAAGTCTACAGGTTAGTTACTGGTGCTAGTAGGGACACACATACCTATGCCCTATACACACAGTCCAGTTGGCTCAACATCCAGAGCAGAATCTCCTATCACACCTGTCTTACTGCAAAAAGATCTCTTTAGCATTAGCCCCCATGTATACCGAGCAGCTCCTCAACAGGGCCTACACTAACACGTGCTGCATAAGAGTGCACCCATCCTAACTTTCAGGTACCTTTATGCCAGACATCTCAAGAACAAAGAACATTTATGTACAGAGCACCTAGCTTGTTTAACAACCTCCCACACACCTTCAATCTACTCCCAAAATTGGTCCTTTCAAACACTGTCTTTGACAGCACCTAGCCAACTGCAGCAGCTGTGACTGCCCCACTTAACCCTAATAGTCCTCTGCTTATACCTATCCTGGCATTTTAATGACAACATCCTCTTGGACTGTTATTCTGTGTCACCACTTAGTCTACAGTCATCTGAAATGTTTCCACACTATAAAATCACCACTATCCCCTGTCTAAAAGCAACCTCCTCAACTGCTCTTTTTCTTTTCTTCCTCCACCTATTGGTCTGTTATGCCTCATAGCTCATCACTATTCTAGTTGCTTCTAACTGGCTTTCTTTGCCTGTACACCTGTCCTCTACCAACTTCTGGTTACCTTTTTAACCCTAGCACTTAAGATCAGTATTATTATGTATTTTAATCCTGGCACTTAATATCAGTATTATTATGTATTGTATGTACTAGGTTTATTTTCAAATGTCTCCTGGGTTTATTGTACCTTACCCAGGCTGTTTATTTGTACCCAATGTACTCATGCCTGTTACTCCTTCCTCTGTATAATTCCTTGTTGATGTGCAGCCTTTGTATAAGAGCCCCTGGCTCAAAGGTCTTAATTCTGAGATTCAACAAAGAAAAAATAAAGGTGGCTATGCTGATAATTAAGTCACTGTTGTCCTATTAATGGAAGTGCAGGGCCCAGAGGGACTCTGTGTTTCCACCCTACATACATATACACATCTATGGAGGGATGGGTCTTACAGTAAAATAAAGATAGTATTATACTATCTCAAAAAGAATATAAGTGGTAAAAAATGTAATTAATGCTCCAGTTAGGGCCAAATTAACAAAAGTTGAAAGTAAGGCATTAGGGTTTCCTAACACCCACCTCCCAAACCAGACAGGAAAGCAGATGTGGGGTGTGCCTTGGGCTTCTCAAGCCTAATGATCACCCAATTCCATCTGTAAATAAGGTCAGATATTAAAATTTATGAGAATGGGGTGACCATTAGGGTTGAGAAACCCAAGGCACACCACACACACACACCTGCTGTCCTTCCTAATTTAGGAGGGCTGGGTGTTAGAGAAACCCTAACACCTCTTTTCCAACTTTTGTCACTGTGACCATAACTGGAGCATTAATAAAGTTTTGCAACATATATTTATTTTATTTATATTTATTGAATATTTTGATACAACCTTTGAGCTAAGAGCTCTTTACATAGGTTTCATGACAAGGTTTGAAGAGAACATAGATTACAAAAATGATAAACAATCAGGTAAACAGCAGGGCTACAGGCAAAACACAATTTAGACAAAGAAGTGTTGAGGAAAACAAATATAAAAATTGTGAGTGGTTAACAAAACCGGTGCTGGTACATTTGTAAAATAAGAAGACATTATTTGCTTTCAAGTAATTTCCATGCAAGTTGCAACAAAACAGTAAGTGTCAGCCAGAAGGCCTTGTCATGAAAAGTGAAAAGAGAGATGGGGACACTGGAGGGAGGTAGAAGAGGGAAAAGAGAGGTGGAGATGGTAAGGTAGGAGGAGGAGAACATTACATAAGGTGGGTAGGGTGAGGCAAAGTGAGGGGAGCATGGATGGAGGAGGGAGGAAAGGAGGAGGTGCTTGGAAGTGGGGCACTGAGAGCCAACGGATGCAGGATTTGGGGCGAGTAAGTGCTGAGATTGGGAACTCTCTGTAGAAGGTGTACCTAGTGGAAGCAATCACAGCTAGAAGCAGTTACAAGGTGCTGCCAAAGCTTACATTTAAAGGATCTCAGTGCAGAAAGAAGATATTTCAAGAGGAAGAGAGCTGAGCCAGTGAGGGGCTCCAACGGGTGAAGGACCTTTGACCAAGGGAAGTACAGCAGCATGGGACCTTGAAGATCTGGTTATTAGAGTTTCTAGTCTGACTGGGGTGTCAGTTTGGGATAAGGAGCTTCTGAACCCCTAGGGGCATCAATCCAAGTAGAACATTTTTGCAACAAGGCAAGTTTGATACTTAACATGGCTATTGAACTGAAGCCAGTTTGCCTGCATATACAGGTTGCAGGTATGAGTGAAGAATGCAGATCTGCTGAGAATTCAGCAGGCTTTATTTAGAGCCATTTTAATTCTTCATAGGGAGGTATCCGAGCAGGCCCATAAATTACCAGACCAGAGTCAATCAGAGAGACAGCTGAACTGTGAATAGCCAGCTCAAAGCATCTGGAGTCAGGCAGTGAATAAGCCTGAAGAGCAGACCAATATGTGTGTTTATAGCTTTAGCAATGTTGCCAATATGGAGATATATAGGAGCTGTCAATTGTAATCCCAAGTATTTGAAATTCTGTACCAGCTCTAAGGGGGAGCCCACAGCATTATTGATGGAAAGGAGGTAAGTTCTATTCCTACTTAGTGAGCTTGAAAAAGCATCATTTTAGGGTTTTTAATAGTTCATAATGAGCTTGTGGTCTCTGAACCAGCTCTCAACATTAGTAAAGATGAGTTGTAGTTGGCTTTCGAGCAGTGTAGGGTCAGGGCTGCTAGAGAAAATGACAGCGTCATCAGTGTATAGTAAAATGTGGCCATTTGAAGATTTAGACAGCTTGTTAAGAAAGATACTGAACAGGAGTGGCCCAAGTATACACCCCTGAGGGACACCGAGCAGACAGAACTTACATCTGAGGTTGTCACCAATTTTCACCCCGCTGAGAGTGGGTATATGTTTAGGCAGCAACAGACTTATCTCTAAGGTGTGAAATACATCAGCAGAAACAAGTAGCATCAAAAATATACAGACTACAAAATCAGTTTACAGGTAGTACACATTCTTGGTTCAGAGTTACACCCAACACTACAATGTCACACTCATCATTTTATCAAACAGCTTGGGAAACTGAAGCAGGCATACACATGACCCCAAAGACTGGCAGGGTGTCTAGGAGGGTATACCATACTATTGCTTCTAATAATGGAATTCTCTTGAAACTAGTAAGCCATGTCTTCCTTAACCTTCCAAAATCAAACACAATGCTAGAGGGTATAATGATTATAGCTGGTGGGGTTATGGGGCAGATGGGACACTAAATCACATTTTTGGGACTGCCCCATTACCTAGGTGTTTTGGATTGCATTGTGCCAAAATATGGTAACACGGTTGGCATGATCAGAACCCTGCTTTGAAGACATGATTCTAAGTAAACTCTCTTTAGGGAAAAGAACTAATAGACAGAAAGCATTTCTGGGCATCCTCTTGCTGCTGCAGGAAGACCATCACACATATGTGGTTGTTGCAGACCTGCCCTAGATTGGAGAATTGGGTTTCCAATATAAAACTCATTTATAGGACGGAAAAATCACAGCTGACCTCCAACTTCAAATGGAGAAATTCACAGGGACTTGGCTCCGTTTGTTGAATCTGACTGAGGAGATGGAAGGTAGATCAGTTTTGTCCCAACAAGCAGAGGGACACTAGTTTTATAGGCTAGGGAGGCTTGTCTTAGGCCTGGATAAACAGATACTGGATGTGCTCAGTATACAATGTCATCCTACTAGTTTTAACTGTAGATGTTAAACTTTTCCTTCTGTTTTTTAAGGTCGATGCATACTGTAGCTGATATTACCTGGTTAGATGTGTGTATAATGGTTGTATGGACTTATGTAGCATCAGATTGGATACAACACAATAACTCAGCACATAGTTTTATTCATATTCTGAATATTTGGAACATCTGATAGACTGTAAATGTTTAGTAGATGTGGGGTTGGCATGGTCTAATTTCTAATACAGTGTGCTGTATTATTATTCATTTTACATATATTGTATGTTCCCTCATCTACACTCATCCCTGTAATTATGTATTGTGCATCTTCTCAATAATGAATTGAAAGAAGTTAAAAAAAGAACTTTCAGTCTGTCAGTAGGTCACAGGGCAGTCCACTTTGTTTTCTTTTCATTGAGTTACAATAAAGGTTCTACATCACCTGAAGCAGGTAGCATGCACAGTGGGCTTCACTGAGGTGCTACCTGGCAAGACTGGGTGGAGTGGGGACAGTGCACCACAATTTTCAACAGTCTATTGAAGGCATGGTGCAGGGAGAAGGAGTTTGACTTTGACTACATCAGGGACTGAGGTACCACCTAGAGGGATAAGGGCCTGTACAGTTGGGATTGCCTCCATCTATCCAGGAGCAGATCAGCAGTCCTGGATGAAAGGTTTAAATGCTACTTCAATGGGCATTTAAACTAGCCAAGGTGGGAGGTAGGACAAATGAGGAGGCAGTGAATTCCCCCACAAATGATGGAGTAGCAACAAAGAACAGCCTAAGGAAACATATTCCCCAAGAGAGTAGGGAGTCGGGCAAGGGGATTAAGGGACAGGAGGGTCGAGTAATGAAACTAGGGCAGAGGAAAGTACTAGAGAGGGTGGAAGGCACAGGGTAAAAAGGTGAAGGAAACTACCAGTGTAAAAAGGGGAATGATAGACTTGGGAAGGGATGGCAAAGTAGGGGCACGGTGGGATAAAAGCAATGTAGAGCCATGTGCACCAATGCAAGGAGAATAGGAAATAAAATTCCTGACCTTAGGCTACCATTGCAGAGGCAGACCTGGATCTGATGGCCATATCAAAATCTTGGTGCACCAACAACCACAGCTAGGAGGTAGCTATTTTTGGTTACACTTTGTTCCAGAAAGATAGGACAGGGAGAAATAGGGGTGGTTTTATACGTAAGGCAAGGTATAAAGGTAACAGAAATACAAAAATACAGTGGGGAGAAGGAGGGGCTGGAGGTTTTGGATTGACTTGGAGATAGTGTTCAGGGCCTTTATACATGTGGGGTCATGTGTAGGCCACCAACACAGTGGGAGGAATTGCACAGGGTTTTGGGGAGGCCTTAGGCAAAATGGCAAGCAAAGGGAAGTAATAATTATGGGTGACTTTAATCTGCTAGACGTTGACATCCAGGCTGCAGCCATAATAAGGAGCAGGGTCATTCTAGACTCCCTGAAATGGGCATTTCTCAGGCAGATGGTTACAAATCCCCTGGAGATGAAGAAGTGCTTGATCTCATACTTACAAACCAGGAAATCATTGCAGATGTCACAGTGGATATCCCCTGGTTACAAGTGATCATTATACAGGGGTTTGACATACAGATTGGGCAGGAGGAAAACCACACTAGAATGAGGGTCCTGGGCTTCAGGAGAACTGATTTTAAAGAAATGGAAACATAGAAACATAGACTTTGATGGCAGTTAAGGACCGCTTGGCCCACCTAGTCTGCCCATTTCTCTACCTACAGGATGAGCTGCAGATCCTAGTTAACCAACAGCCTATTTCTTCCTAAGCCCCACAAAATTTGCCTTATGTCTGTTCTATGCATTCTTGAATACTCCCAAAGTTTTAGACTCCATAACCTTCTCAGGAAGGCTGTTACATGCATCCACCACCCTCTCTGTGAAAAACTACTTCCTCACATTGCCCTGAACTGTCCCCCTCTATCTTCAAATTATATCCCTTGTTCTTGCACATCTCTTTTTCTGAAAGATGCTACCCTCTTAGACTTTGTTGATTCCACTGAGGTACTTAAAAGTTTCTATCATGTCCCCCTCCTTTCCTCAAGGGTATACATATTAAGCTCCTTTAGTCTCTCCTCATATGGCTTCTCTTGCAGACCCTACACCATTTTAGTTGCCCTCCTCTGACTGCCTCAATCCTGTCTCTGTCCTTGCAGAGATGGGGTCTCCAGAACAGGAGGCAGTACTCCAGATTGGGTCTCACCACCTGTCTATACAGAGGGATAACAACTTCCTGTTTTCTGCTGGCGATGCCTCTCCTATACATTTCAGTATTCCCTGAGCCCTCCCTACTGCCTTCTCACATTGCTTGCTAACCTTAAGGTCATCTGATATGATTACCCCAGGTCCCTTTCCATTTTTTGTTGTTTACTACCTCCCCCACATTGTGTAGTCTTCCCTGGGTTTTGTTTCCCAGCTGCATTATTTGCACTTCTTTGCATTGAATCCAAGCTGCCATACTTCTGACCATTCCTCCAACCTTGCCAAGTCCCTTCTGGAAGACTGCATTAGGAAATACATTGAGTGGGGAATAGCTGGTAGGGGTGGAGGCACATTGTAATACAATAAAGGAGGGAATAAGTAAGGTAACTGCAAGGTAAGTGAGGGTAATAATTATGGGTAAGAGGAGAAAGAGACCACTGTGGTTCTCAAAGGAGATGACTAAGGTGGTAAGGAAGAAATAACAACTTTCAAGAAGTATAAGGAGACCCCAATGGAGACAGACAGGGAATCAATTCTAGAAAACAGGGGAAGCAGGAAGGAGGAAAGAACAGATAAGGCTCTAACTGAGGAAAGGATCACCCAGGAGGTTGAAAATGGGATAAGACTCTCTACAGGTACGTGAATGGAAAGAGGGAGGTAAGGAGGATAGTAAAGATCAGAAGAGCAGGAGGGGGATGCAGAGGAAGAGGAAGACCAAGAAAAAGCTAACATTTTAAAAGAATACTTCTGCTCAGTCTTCACAGTGGAAGAAAGGGATGGTCCATCATGCACTAACAGGTACAGGGGAAGGGGAGATGACACAAGTCCATTTCTGGAAGATAAAATCTGCCATGGATTGGAAGCCCTTAAGGAAAACAATACAATGAGATCAGATGGGATTCACCCAAGGGTACAAAAGGAACTGAGCACAGTCCTAGCTGCCACTCTGGTGACACTATTTAGCACCTCACTGGAAATAGGAGTAGTTCCAGAAGTGTAGGAAGGCCAGTGTGGTCCCTCTGAAAACAACAGCAGCAAGGAGATGGCCAGCAATTGCAGACCAGCAGTCTCACATCAGAGGTGGGGAACTTAAGGGAGTCCTTGTTGAATGAAAGATAACTGATGGAGTATCTGGAGACATATGGGCTGAAAGACCAATGGTAGCATGGCTCCACAGGAGGAGGTCATGTCACACAAATCTCATAAACTTCTTTGACTGAGTAGCTAGTGGGTAGATCTGGGATAGCAGTGGATGTGGCTCATCTGTACTACAGCATGGCCTTTGAGACTGTACCACACATGAGGTTAATAAAGAAACTTACCAGCCTGGGGGTGGGGAGAAGGTTGTCAGCTGAGAATCTTACTGGTTGAAACATAGGTGGCAGAGGGTGGTGGTAATGGCAGTTTCTCAGAGTACGGGAGTGTGACCGTGGAGTACCACAGGAATCAGAACTGAAACTGTCCTCTTCAATATCTTCATAAGTAATATTGGTGAGCAACTGGAGGGCAGATCTGTCTATTTGCAGATGACACAAAGAGCTGTAAAATTCAGGAGGAGTGAAGAGAATTCAAAGGGATCTGTGGAAACTAGAGGGTGATCAAGGAATTGCAGATGGATTTCAATGCCAAAAGTGCAGCCATGCACCTTGGGTGGGGAAATCTGGGGTCTGTGTATAAGATGGGGGTGGGTTCTACAGTTACCAAGCAGGAGAGACCTTATCATACCTGATGATCTCAAGGTGGCAGGGCAGTGCAACATGGCAGTAGGCATGGTGATCAGGATGCTGAGGTGCATAATGAAAGGGATCTCTAGCAGGAGAAGGAGGTGGTGTTGCCTCTGTATCATTCACTTTGAGATCCCACCTGAGTACTATGTCCAGTTCTGGAGACATTACCTCCACAAGAACATCAACAATGTGGTAGCATTCCAGAGGAGGGCTACTAAATGGCACATGGTGCAGGGGTACATAAGAAACTATACAAGGAGAGGTTGCAGGAGCTCAGCATGAACTCCTGCAGGAGAGGAGAGTGAGAGGGACATGATTAAGACCTATAAGTACATCATGAGTGAACATGTGCAGGAGGAGAGTCTCTTTCATGGGAGAAGGATGAAAGCTAGAATACAGAGGCATGCTATGAATCTTGGGGGAGTTAAGAGAGATGTGAAGAAATTCATCTTCACAGAAATGATGGTGGATGCCTGGAACAGCCTGCCAAAAGAGGTGGTAGGGACAAAGACAGTGAGGAGCTTCAAACATGCATGAGATAGGCACATGGGTATAATAAGTAGTGGTAAGGAGGTGGAAGGGACACCTGTGGCCATTAGAGTCAGGGTGTAGTGTTAGGAACAGAAAACAGGGCAGACTGGATGAGCCTATCAGTCCTTTTTGCCAACACATTCTATGTTTCTATTTATTTGAGGAGTCTGCTCAGACATCCCCATGCCTTCCTCCTGCTGCCCTTATGCTTTTCTCCTTACCAGTACCCCCTTACGCAGGAGTACTGAAATGGGAGCTACTGTAGTTTATTTCAGTGCCAGGATCCTTTGTCCTGCTGTCACTTGTGGTCATGATATCAACTGATTGTGGAGTTTAAAGATGACCGCTGCTAAATGGTAGACCAAAGAGGAGAGTCAGAGCCAAAGAAAGGCAGGTGGTAGTTGTTCAGCACTGGAACCTGCCAAATAGAAAAAATCTCACACGCACACATAAACACTTTCTTTTACTTTGGGAAAGTCTTTCAGTTGTTTCTTTTGGGTTTGGGGAGGCACAAAAGCAAAAAGGAGTGTTTTTTTCATTATGTCATGGAAGGAGCAACCAGTAGTTTGAAATTGTGGAGTGGTGCTCACAGCTGTAGGGTTCTGGTTATGTGAACAGCAGTCCATGAGAGATAAATTAGTGCAGGAGCTGAAGGTCGATTTTTTGGTCAAGGTAAAAACAAACAAGATGGAAGTATGGCTTAGACTGTTATTTTAGTATTGTTTGTTGTCTAGTATGAGGGTGGTTAGCGGAGTTTCTGAGAGGCAGCAAAGCAGGTTTGAAACATTCTGAAATCAGTTAGGACTAGATAACTTTAGCAACATGGCCGCCAGAAATGTTTTGAAAAGTTTTCTTGCAGACAGTGATACATGACTGCAATGCATCCTGGTTGACGGAAGAAATCTGAAATAATTGGTTTTCTTTTTAAACTAGATGTCTTCAGAATTTTATCAACTGGTCAGTAACCAGGAAATACCCATCCCATTTTATAATTTATAAATATAATGTATCAGACACTTATTAGATCAGAAATATTAGCATGGTTAGGACTGATGACTGCTGGTTTGCCAAATTTATTAGTAATAGGAGAGCTTGGAATAGCTAAACTACTTGTTCTATTGAAGAAGTACAAATGTACAGTGACCAAAGCTCCTTTACCTTAGGTACAGTACATAGAGGAGTGGGTATGGAAAATAAACTCTAGTTAGTCAGGAGCACACAGTTTAGTAGCAGTAGTGGGCATATTTTCTGTATGTGATTAAGGAGAGAGTACTAGTGACATTTCCTGCACTTAGAGGAACTAAACAATTTAGCTGGTTAAAGAGGTGTCACTGGTGGGTGCATATATCACAGCTAAGGCAAATCTGCATATTTTTTAAAGAGGACTTCCTGAGGGGCAGCTTGCTCTTTGAGGCAAATAGGAAGACTATGTTCACATAATCTAAAAATGGTATAAAGGAAGTATGATACTACTAGCTTACTAGAATGAGGACTAATATCACCTCATCCCAGAGAGTATTACACACCAAGTTTTGCCTAATGTTTGTAGTGAAACACCGGTCGTGCTTGCTGATGGGAGGGAAAGATCAAGCCACAGGCCAGGTACTTTAAGTGAGGAACTTGCTGTAGGTCAACATTATAACAGTGCAGACAGAACATTTATTTGGTAGACACTTAAACATGTTTGGGGTGCCAAAACACAGGGGTCAGATTTTCAAAGGGCCCTTAGATCTACACAAGCTGCATCAAACAACCAGCTTGTGTCAGCTCTAGGTGCACCAAATACTGTGCGCCATATTTTGCAAGAAAAGCATTCTCTGTGGCAAAGTCCCCCAAACTGATGCAAGAGGTACACTGTGTCAACAAAATGATGCAAGGAACAATAATGACACAAGCTGCACCAAAAAGTGGTGTAAGCTGAGTCAAAAATGGTGCATGTTGAGTCACAAAATGGTGCAAGTTGAGTCAAATATTATGCAAAGGACAAGAATGAGGCAAGCTAAGTAAAAAATACAGCAGATGAAATGGCCAAGATTAAGCCCCCAAATGTTCTAAATTAGTCATGCAGGGAATATTGTCCCTTAAAAGTAGTATAGTCAGGTCTGACACATGCTGTGGGCCTTTTATATACTCTAGTGTCTCTTAGACCAGCTCTGGCTGGGCTAACAGCAACATGCATCTTAATCACAAGGAAAGGACTCGCATTCCTTGAAAATCCAAAATAAGGGGATGATGTATCATTTTAGTGATGCAGACATCCCTTTTGACATGGAGCAGGCATTTCTTTGGTGCAAGCATGGTGCATGCCAGCCTGGTGCATGCAGACCTCTTTGACACAAGCACCATTTGAAAATCAGAGCGGATGCAAGGTGTGATGCATCCTGCTCTTTGCATCAGTTATTTTATTTTATTTATTTATTGAGATATTCAGAAAGACCTTTGAGTCAAAGACTCATTTACAAAGGTTCTATGTTGTACATTAAGGTACAGGGACAACATTTGTTACAGAGATAACCATCAGTCATTTTGACACAACCGCCCTGTGTCATTCTCTGGCCTTAGAAAATCTGGATCAAGAACTTATTCATATTGAGTACATGGAGATTATTTCTAAATTGCACTTCAATTTTGGCAAGATCAGCTAATAGGGAGGAAGTGATGAATGAATGGCTGGGGGCACCATAGTAAATTATAAGTATAGTATCAGCCATATACATTTAGATACTACATGAAGCACACTGTTTGGAGAGGTTATTTAAAACACTGAAAGCAGGAGCAGTTCTGTATTGATCCTTGTGAGAAGCAAAGGAGAACGTCATGAAGGACTGAGCTGAGGTCACTGTGCATTATTTTGAGCATGGCCTCCCAAATAACTTACAAATTAATTGTTGAAGAATCACAGAGACCAATATTTTAAGCCTGTTCAGGAGAAAACGATGATTTACCAAATCCTTCTCTTCCCACTTGATACCCTCTACCCTATTTCATCTTCCCTGTGCTCATTTTTTATTTTATTTTAGTTTTTGTTGACCAGGTAAGTGCACTAGACAAATTCGGCCTATTTTCAGGCACAACCCAGGGGAGGGGATACAGATGAAAGCCAGCTGACCTTGAACCAGATTAAGCTGTTAGTGGTATGTTTAGTGATTGGGAGAAATTTGGCCAGGGCACTGGGCAAATTCCCTACTCTTTCTGGTGAGCTATGGATGACATGCAGGAGCTGGTTCAGTTGGCAGGCAGACCTGCAGGGGAACAAATCTCCCTGCAGGTCCAGCATTGAGATTGTTGCTGAAATGTGTGGAATAGCAGGAGAGTGAGAAAATGGACTGTACTACTGAAGAACAACTTGATGAAGTGAATTTGGATTTATGAGCAGTGGGTTTGCAACATGAGGTGGAATTTATGTAAGCTTTGAGTCCTAAACAACAGCAGTGACCTTTGCAAGTACTGTGAACCCCAGGTAGAGGTTTAAAACAATGAGCAAAGACTCCAGAGAAGAAATTCAATCTGGGTTCGGCTGTCAGCACAGACAACAAGGTGTGTGTCAAATCTTGTGATGTAGGAACATAAAAGATGCAGAGCAGAGGGTGGGCTACGCCCCAGAGGCTTGGAGCTGTGGTTGGTGTAATTCAGGCTGTGGTACATACAGTATCACTACCATTGCAACACAATCTGCCAAAGGACCCTATTGCAGTGAATACACTGGGTACTGATATTGATGTGGATACTATGTTGACAGAGTGTACTAATGACTCGAGTGTGGTGCCAGAGCAGATGGCAGAGTTGGCTGAAGGGGCAGGCGGCAGGCTGTATCAGAATTGGGCTTACGGTGAGGACGAAGGGAGGAGGAGAATTCCTATTAGACTTACACAACACCAAACAATGGACAGTGGGAAATACATTAACAAAAGTGGGATGGAAGTGTACTGAGGTGGGGGGTGGATACAGACCCAGAAGATTTATCCCCACCAGGGGTCCCAAACAGTATTCCTAGTGCCGCTATCCAGGGTGCAACACATATCTTGCTCCACAGCATGCAGAACTAGAGGGACTGGCCAAGGAACCCCCTGTCCCAGAACTGCTTGAAACTGTGATGACTGACACTAATGCTCCGCAAGATACAAGACAATGGGGTGATAGTGTGAACAAGATGAGGCTGGGAACCAGACAGGCACTGCAGGAATGCAGGCTTCGCATTTATGGACACAATACAGACAGAGGGATGCTCTCTTTGCCATGAATACCCCAGCACAATGGAAGAATGTGGTCTGCATTCAATACCTGGGGGCCTGCCCCACCCACTGGACAGGATTTATGTAGGAGAACACTGATTAAAGAATCTTGCAATTTTTCTCCAATGAAATCTATGCACTTATCCATGCATTAGGGATATGCTGTATGATGTCAGCTTTAAAATCCCAGCAGGCCTTGACAGATTTTGGTCCCACATAAAAATCACTTGGCCCTCTGGCTTCCATTCCAGGCCATACCACTCACAAAGACTGCAATACAAAATGGCCACCATCCTCTTCAGAAATGAAGAGGTGGCAGTTCATGATGTCCAGTATTGGTTACTGGCAGAAATGTGACCTCTTTGGTGAACCCTCCCCATCTTAGATGAGGAACATATTTGAACAGGGGAGTGGACATTTAGAGTTCAATTACGATCTGACCCTCAAGGCCCAAAGCACCTCCCTAGTGCCTTCATTCTGGGGACTGAAAGGGCCATTGCTTTTACCAAGGCCAGCAGAAAACTTGCTTTCAGTGTAGATCCCATCTGCACCTGAGTAGTGCGTGTGATAGAGTCAAATGTACTCTGTATGGAATGTAGGCACAATAACAGCGCATGTCCTAATGAACAGAAATGTAATTTGTGTGAACAAACCAGACATATGTATCATAATTGTGAGTGAGCAACTCATAATAGACAGGATTGCCCAAATCAAGAAACTGGTGGACACGGCACAAAAACGGAGTATGGACATACAAAGGAAAGTCAGAGAATGAAATACAGAGAAGGAGCAGCTACAGCAGGCTGCACGTGAGCAGATCCTCCTCCCACAGTACCAGGGGATGACACAAACCATACCCCCCAGCCTCCCAACATCAGAGGATGCCACTGCTGAGCATGACCAGAGGGACACCCCAGAGGATCTGGAGGACATTGACGGATTATTGCAGATCTGATGCAGGTTTCTAATTTGGACTTTTCAGCACAGCCTGATCTTGATACGGAGGCACATGAGATGCCACCACCTGATACCACAGTGGTGACCTCAAAAAAGAGGCCTTTGAAGAAAACAAATTCAAAGACAAAAGTCCAGAAGATGGGAGGTGCCCTCTCGAACTCTTATGAGGTGCTGCAACCCCAAGAGTCGGATTTGGGGAAGACTGGAATCATCCTCCACTTTCTCTTCACAGCATGGACTGTCCTCTGACTCTGATGAGGAGCTCTTAGTTGCAAAGGTCCAAAAGCACGAACCAAGCAAAAACATTTGGGTCCTGTGCCCAGAAGAAGTAGCAGATTGGGGAACAATCAGGAGCCTGATGTCATGATAGAGATGCTTAGGATATGTGGAATTCAGCTAGGCTATTTTTATTATCCTAACTTACTGAAATTACTCTCCTATACTACAGCTACACTGAATGTTAATATCATAAAGAACTGCAGGAGACGCTGGTAACCTTTTCAATCTTAAAGGAGCATAAGACTGACATTGCATGTTTACAGGATATTAGACTGCATATCAGTAATGACCTGAAAAATACAAAGAAATTATGGTGTTAGCCCATCTTTTTTCCACTAACCTTGAAGAGGTGTGGAGGTGCAGGGATTCTTTTTCAGGGTATGATTACAGTACCTGGTCACTAAGGTTTTAGACCACTACCCTGGAAGGGTAATGCTGATAGATTTTAAGCATAATAATACAGTCTGGAGAATAATTAATTTATATAATCCACAAACTAAAAGGAGAGCATGGACTTGCTACATGTTGTTTTTTTGTTTGTTTGTAGACTCTTTTCCCTCCGGTCATGGCCTGCAGAACCTCTCTCAGGCATCCTGCCTGTTCCTGCCCACCTGAGGTCCTCTCCACCTAAGCCTCTCTCTCCCCTTCTCCCACAGCCACTACCACTGGCTTAAACCCTCTGGTGTTGGGCCACCCCTCCTCTTGGGTGCACTTATAGAGACAGACAGTGTTTGCAGGTGAGGGCCCGGTGGAGGAACTGGAAGACCGGGAGAGATGGATCTGGTGGTGGGCATGGGGTGAGTTGCTGTCACCTACCCTGCAGAGCTGGGTTTTCCTGTGTTCTGGTGACTTGCTCCCTCCTTCCTTCCTCCCTCCCCTTGCGTGGTGCATGTCTGATGCCAAGGAACATGGCAACCCTGCCTGTGTCGGCCACGCTGCTGAATGTGCTGCCAGCATTATGCAGTGCCCCTGATCTCCACCGGGAGTTAATGGAACACTGAGCAAACCCCAGTCTTCCCCAGAAGATGAGGGCAGCCTGCAGGTGCTCAATCCTCTCCCTCCCTGTTGACCCCGGCAGCTGAGGCTCGCTCCCAAACTCAGCTCACTGGCTTTGCACGAGGTGTGGTATCCTGCATCTCAACCCTCAGCGCCACTGGGCCATCCCTACATGTTGCTAAACCCTACTTATACACTATGAGACATTTTATATGGGTGGGAGATTTTACTTATGCTCTCACTGGGGAGGATAGGGGCTAAAACATACAAACAATTTTATGACACCAGTGCCTTAAATGGGGTTATTGGTCAGTCATGCTTAGTGGACATGTATAGAGCTCTACACCAATCAGGAGGGTACACATTTTATAAATCTACTTTGACTAGTAGAATAGATTATGTTTTTCCTCCCTACACTGAAGTGTCTGCAGGTCTTCACTGTCCCGATAGAAACTCGGACCATCCAATGGTAAAAGTTTGCCTGACTTTGGAAAACAGGATTAGCAGAGGAAGAGGGCTGTAGAGAATTAATAACACCTTGCTTAGTAAGCGGAGGGTTTGGAACAAATAAGAGACATACTGAATGCCAGGAAATCTGTTGCTTGTTTGGAGGAGAACCTCTGTAGATGGTGGGTTCAGACTAAGGTAGACATTAAACATGTCTTGCAAACCCAATCATATAGGAAGCACACTTATACTTCACATACTTAACATTAAGGAACCAATATACAAAAAATAATATCCTTCATAAATGAGGACTATGGGGAATATGCAGATCAGGTGCAGAATATTAAAAACAGATGGAGGGTTTTCAATATGAAAGGGTGGTTTCTCTTCTGTAGGAACACAGGATAGGCACCCCAGGGAACAGCAGAATGGGGACATCTATGAGAGTTGCAGGACTAGAGTACAGCAGAGAATGATGGATGCTCTTCGGACTAGGGAAGGGAACAGTGTTACCACTACTACTGAAATTATGGAAATAGTTGTTAACTATATGAAAGACCTGTATGTGGATCCACACATTACTGAAGAGATGGTAGAAGAGGTTTTGCAGCAATGTATGATACCTGAGAGACTGTTTGTAGTGACAGATCAACTGGTGGTACTGATCTTGGAAATAGAAATTAGAAACCATCTGTTCCTGAATAACACCACCACACCAGGGCTGGATGGTCTGACCTCAGAATTTTATAAGACTTTGGAGTCAGAGTTAGTAGACGTGCTACTGATAGTGTATAACAGAGTACTAGATCAGACGACATAGCCCCACAACTAGGACAGGTGGCACAACTCTTCATCCATAGAAAAGATGATAGACAAGAGCTAAGGAATTGATGGCCCCTGAGCCTGATGAATGCTGATTTAAATATTCAGATGAAGATCTTGGCAAAGAGGCTAGGACAGGTGGCCCCAAATGTGATTGACCCAACTCAAGTATGTATTGTCCAAGGCAGGAACATTAAGGATAATCTGCTCTTATCAGAAGTGGTGGAGCAAGGAACCAAGGTAATCTGAATGGATATATTTTAAGCTTGGATCAGGAACAAGCCTTCGATAAGGTATGACATGTCTATTTGAAAGTGGTCTTAGAAAAGTATGGTATCCTGGAGGTTTTATTTCCTGGATTATGAAACTATATAGTATAACATCTACTAGGATTCTGTTAATCAATGGTCACTTCAGGAGGAAGTGCATATTTCTAGGGGTAAGGCAAGGGTGCCCTATGAGCCCCATATTGTATATTTTTGTTTGGACCCATTGTTGAAACTTCTACAACAAGATGCCAGGATTCAGGAGATTAGACTACAGGAGAGGGTGAGCATTACAAAACTGTAGTTTATGCAGATGATGTCTGTCTCTTGATAGCAGATGAAGGTCTGCAGACGGCACTGAATATAGTTAAATGGTATTCTGTGCTTACAGGTTCTGCTTTAAATATAAAGAAGTGCGTGGGTATATTTTAAGTGATAAAACTGAACAAGTAATGGACATTCAGGGCATCCGGATGTCTGATTCTTCCATACTAGTGTTAGAGTTACTTTTGGGAAGACTAATATGGCACTGGTGAATTGGCAGAACAAACTGGAACACAACAATGTCAAGGTACAGAACTGGAAGAAATGGCAAAACAGGTTTCTGTGATTAAAACCTTTTTCTCCTTTCTTTACGTATTTAAGCTTAATTTATCCACTCCCAGGTCACTAGATGTCTCACTACTAAGTCAGACATTCCAACTTGTATGGGGTAGCAGGCTCAATCCTATTAAGCAGGAAGTTCTATATCGGCCATATAAATTTGGAGGTTTAAATCTGATTAACCAGACTAGCTATTTTTATAGCATTTTTTGTTCAGCACAATTTCGACCTTCTTGCTGCCAGAGATTGCTGAATTGAAAAGGTCGCTGCCATTTGGATAATGCCTTTGTTACACAAATGGAGGCTGGGACCATTACTGGTGAGAACACAAGGATTGTGGCCACAGTATATGCTTTATTCAATTGAGAAAATTAGAAAATGTAAACTTTAACTTGACACAAACATCAGTTGTGAACTGGAAAACGATGTACTGTACTATAAAGAACAGTGCTTACATGACCTTCATAATGTAGAAGGACATCAGACCAGTGGAACATATGAAATCGGAAAGGTATTTAATAGACCAGAGGACCCTCCACGTATGTGGGTTGTGGTATGGCTGAGTGCACATGGTAGACTGGGGTGAAGGAAATGCTGAACATGAGAGTATTACAGAACGGTACTGTCCAAGAGCACAATGTGGGCAACTGATAGAAATGGTGGAACATTTCTTCATCCAGTGTACATATGCTACAGCAGTATGGAAAGGCATTGAGCATAAATGGGAGAACTTGTGGTGGGTAAAAATCGTTTATGAGAATTTAATTTACGGAGAAAAATGCAACAATTGCAGGGGATGGAGGAAGGTACAGTAAGATTAATATTTACATGTATTAAATTTGTGATGTGGCAAGCATGATGTCAATATGTGTTGCAACAGAAAGAGATTGTACTACGAGTGTTGGTTAGCTTGATTGAGAAAGAAATTAAACAGCAGGCACTGTATGACAAAGAAAAATTAACCTGGGAACAATGGAAAAATAGCTGGAAGGGGATTCCATTATCTAAAATGGGCTGAGGGAAGTTGGTCATAGATGGCCACTGTACAGGTACCAGTCTACCTTACTTGGACAGTTGTAACCAGACAAAGAGGGTAAGTGACTGAAGAAAGACAAAGTCGAATTATCGAAACTTGAATTACTCCTTCCTGTACTGTTCCTTTTTGTGTGTTCTTCCAATATGGTATGTGAATGATTTGTACCAGACTGTATTTCTTTTGTTTGCAATAAAATTCTCATTTTCTTTTCTATAAGTGCCATAGGATCTTTAACATCCACCTGAACAGACTGATGGGACCTCAGTTTAACATTTCATCTGAAATATGGCACCCAGGAGTGCAGCCCCCTCTCATGCTGCACTACAGTGACAGTATTGGGATATTAACCCAAGTGCCTGGTGTGGGATAGAACCCACAGCCTTCTGATCTCCCAGCCTCAGAGGTGAGTGTGCTACCTGCTGAGCCACTGACATCTCCTTACTTTGTAAATACTCCATTGCTTTACCTTGTGTAGACCCGCTCCTTTCACTCTGAAGCTCTGTGATGGGCCTTTCCTCCATATTCACCCACCCATGCTTGCCCTATCCCCACTTCTTGCTCTAAGCAATTTGCTTTAAGCCCATCATTACTGTCTTGCTTTTAGTTTAGTATCTTTCTCAGCTTTCACAGGTGGAAAGCAAGAAAGAAATATGAAAACTATCTAGAAAGAATGTTGCAATTTTTGTGATGCGATTGTAGTTCTTCACAAATGGATTATGATTATGAAAATAATGGAAACTGATTTATTTGGTTTGAGTGTGAATCAAAATTTTAAAATAGTAAAAAAAGTGTTTTAAATACACCATGCAAAAATATTTATATATACAGCAGAGCCAGCCACAATGCAAAACAATAACTTGCACTAAATGACATCACAAAATTCTGTGGTAAACGGGCTGAATTACCATTGAATTACTCTGTTCCTGCTGCATACTGCAGCATTTTGTGATATACTGCAGCATTACTTAGTTGCATCCTGGTTGGCACTGCTGTATAAGAGGTATGCAGCAGTGACCACTATACTATTTGGGCCAGATATTCAAACTACGTCCAGGCTGTGCCGCAAGCCTGGGTGCAGCTCAACTTGGCTGCGCAGGGCGCTGACTGGGTGATATTCAACGGAACTGTGCCATGGCTCAGCACTGTTGAATATGACACTGGCCACCCACAGTGCGCATGGTGCAGTGGCACTGCACCAGCGCCAGTGGCCAGGTGGAGCAGGTGGATGCGTGAGCGCAGGTTCCATTGCACTAGAGGCTACAACGCGATATTCAAAGTGCACATGCAAATGGGGCCATAATGTATGCAAGGCGCAAATAGGGCCATTTGCATGTCATTATGGCTCTATTTGCATGCAGGTGCACCGATCCCCGGCAACTTGGCGCCTGGTGCCCTCACCAGGCAGCAGCCGTCCGGGACCGATGCCACCTGCAGCACAGCAATGTGCCCCAGCCCGATCATGGGCATCTGAATGATCAAAAGACTCTATATCTCTGGTGGTCCAGTGGACCGCTGTCTGCCCGATCGCGGGCATTAGCAAAAAGACTCCTATCTCCTGGTAGTCAGTGGACCACTGTCTGCCTGATCGCGGGCGTTAGTGAAAAGAAGACTTCTATATCCTGGTGGTCAGTGGACTGCTGTCTGCCCAATCGCGGGTATTAGTAAAATAAAAAGGTCCTATATCCTTGGTGGTCCAGTGGACTGCTGTCTGCTTGATCGTGGGCATTAGTAAAAATAAAGGTTCTATATCCTGGTGGTCCAGTGGACCCCCTCCCTCCTGCCCACTGATCCCCACCACCTCGCTCCCCGGTCAGTGGCGGGCGGCAGCACTCCACCCGCCTGCCACCCGCCGCCCTCAATTGACACCATAGGTGGGGCTGTATGCCCATTGGTCCACAGCATGAGCCAATGGGCATGCAGCCCATACTGCTCTACACATTCAGATATGTGAATGGATCATTCAGATATCTGGAATGTAGGATGGTATGGGCTGCACGCTCATTGGCTCATGCTGTGGACCAACGGCACAGCCCACCTAGCGGTGTCAGTCAGCAGGCAGCGGGCGGCAGGTGGTGGGGTGCTGCCACCCACTGCTGACCATGGGGAGAGCAGGGTGGGGGATCAGTGGCAGGGGAGGGGGGTCCACTGGACCACCAGGGATATAGGAGTCTTTTATTTTACTAATGCCTGTGATCTGGCAGACAGTGGTCCACTGGACCACCAGGGACATAGGATCTATATTTATTACTTAAGCCCGTGATCGTCAGACAGCGGTCCACTGGACCACCAGGGATATTGACCATATTCTTTAACTGATGCCCACGATCAGGCATGTGAGCACTGCCATGGAGGTGCAACCGAGTGGCCACCAAGGCGGTGCTGCCATGTTGCCCTCGTAATATGGCAGCTCACCTGTGGGTGGCTGGTCGCTGCTCTTTTTTTTTTTTTTGACCATCTTTCATGCGGCACAAGTAGGGATTGTGCATGCATGGCTCAGCACATCCTGGGCTGAATATCGGGATGTGCAGAAAATGCATGGTCACGCCTCCCCCACCTGCACCTGCATACATTACTGATGCGCTCCAGTGCATCGGAGTTTGTGCCAGGCGCAATTCCATTTGAATACTCCACCAGGGTGCATCAGTGTTGCACATGGCACAACACTGTTGCGCCATGTGCAACCTTTTGAATATCTGGGTCTTCATCTACATAAAGGCAGTCTGACCTTGGGTAATCTCAAATTAGGTTTAAGCCATGAGTGATGTGCCCAAGGTAAAACTTCTTGAGTGTAGAAAAGAGTGTATCTCACAAGGTCTCCATTGCATATTTTGTGTACTCTATGTAATAAGCTGGGACCTTGTATATATACTCTTTTATATTTTCTAATAAAGATATTTTGAAAATTGTGGGTCTCTTTTTTTCTTTTGTACTTGTACATGTTTCTTTAATGTGGTTTCTATGTCTGTTGCCATTAAAACACCATGTAGACATGATGTTGGTGTCCTGACATTGTCACTGCTTGGTGCAGCGATTGACTCCATAAAAATTTTCAAACAACATTGGTAACTTCTTAACAAGCACATCAGGAGTGCCAGAGCCATAGGCAGTTTATACCAAGTGAGAGATTTCATGAGACAACAAATTCATTGTAGTTGGTAGTTCCATAAGTTTTGTTTAGGCGGTAGTGTCAGTAGGAGCTTATAGCTGTGAATGTGCAAGCAGGCAGGCAGGCAGTCAGCTGGGGAATGAGCAGTAATTTTATATTATGACAGGAGAAGAAGTGTGATGGAAAGAGAAAAGTGTAAACATTTTTTTAAAAGCTGAATTCTGTTTTATGATAATGTGTTAGTCTGTAGCCTCTATGGGATGATTGGGGCTGAATAGAAGCATTGCCTGGTGAGCTGCAAATGTGGCTCACTGGAGCAGAAAGTGAAACTCAGGAAGAAGTGCCGGTGGGCAGGGGTGGATGTCATTATTTGATAATTTAGATAAATGCAACTGTTTAGATATATGCATTTATCTCACTGATCACTGATGGACTGATAACTGTCTACACCTATTGTATGACTAGATAGATAGATAGATAGGTAGGTAGGTAGATAGATTGATATTCTGTAGGGCTGGATTCAGAAAGGGTGATGCAAGGCTTCCATAAAGCCCTAGATCAAACCAGTGGTTGGTGCAGCTGCACCAAAAACTTTGCTGCCCAGGCACCCAATTCAAAAGGATTTGGCACTTTTATGATAATTTTCCCAATTTACAGCAGCTTGCACCAAATAGTTGGCACAAGCCCTGTAAAATGGGTACTCAAGATTGCTGCAAGCAAGACCAGAAAAAGCTGGTCTGACTTGTGACACTTGGTGCACGAGATTGAGACTCCAAATCACTGGACAGGGAATGCTGCAAGCCCCATGCACCATATGTTCAGTGCACCTGGTGCTTGTGGCATTCTCAGCCCTTTTGAGAATCCATCACATAATATTTATATCATAACTGCACAGTGGCATCCCAATAGTTAGGGATGAGTTGGCTGTTTAATGTTAAACCCCAACTTTTACAACTTAATAACTTTAGTGTTATTTGACAAAATGGCTTGAAATTTGGCATGTACTGTCAGGCTGTCAGAGTCACAAGACCTGGTAAGTTATGTGATGGTATCTTGTATGGGGCTTGAGATACAGAGCATCACAAAATGAAAAAAAAAAACACGTTTGTTCCTATACTTAACACTGGGTAGTTTTGCTCCACTTGAAGCCTAGACCATGTGGAATTTTTCATGAAATTTTCAGGGTTGAAAGTCAATACCAAGAGTGTGCCTTTGGAATGTTTGATGAAAAAACACTACAATGCTTTAAAGTTATAATGATTTTTGAATTAATGTTCAAGTTTGACTGGTTAAAAATCTATCACTAAAGGTAAAAAAAGTATTGTAAAGGTTAAAAAATATCATGAGTGGTTATTTGCATGATTTACATGTTGTGGGGAAAAACAGTCAAGATGGCCACCATTTTCTTTTACTTTTTATACTTACAAACATTTAAAGTACATAAAATTATGTCTTTTTGAAGAAACAAACATCTGAACCTAGCTAAACAGGACCGCTTAGCTAGATTCTGGTGTCTGTTTTTAAAAAGTTGCCAGAAATATCTTTTCAGGGAACACAAAATCCAAGGTGCCCAGCTGAGTGAGAGGAGCCATTCACCTGCATCATCTGTATGAGAACAGCAGGTCTTTCTTGAGTTCTGCACCCACAGCTGGATCTCGTGCTATGAGCTGCTTTGAAAGCAGTAAGCTGCTGTTTTCCCTCAAGTCTAGTAGCACCATACACCCCATTGCTGTTCCCTCATGCATAGTATACTTCCCTGGTGTCTACTGGCACCCCAACCCTCCAGTCACTCTCCCTCATGTATGGCATGTTTCCTGGTGTCTAATAGTACCCCACTCTCTGATCACCATCCTCTCATGTATACATTTCCCTGGTGTCTAGTGGCACCCCTACCTCCAATCACTGTCCCGCTTGTAGTACATTTCCTTGGTGCTAGTGGCACCCCACACCCTCTGATCACCATCACCTCATTTATAATATATTTTGCTGGTATCTGGTGGACCCCCCACCCTCCAGTTGCAGTCCTCTCATGTATTGTTTGCATCCATGGTGTCTAGTGGCACCCCACCCTCTGATCACCATCCCAGCATTGTTGCTTGTAATAAATAAATCTGTCTCTTGATGTTTTTTAAAACCTGTAAAAAGAAAATGGTCTTTTACTGATCTGATCTTGCCACCATGAACTCCCACTCAGCACTCACCACCTAACACCCCACTATATATTTATTTATTTACTTACTTACTTATTTATTTAATTTTGTTAACTGGGTAGACCCACTGAGACTAGAGAGTCCCTTTTTCAGGGGTGACCCAGAGTTAATTACATAGAACAATGATCACTCAATCAACATTTATTTGTCAGCACTCTTCCAAGAGATCAGAGTGCTTTACAATTAATATATCCAAGACATACAGATAAAATTACTATGAAAATATCTAATACAAGTATAAAATACCAAATATAGTACACCTAGATGTATCACTATTCAGGGAATGCTTGGCTGAATAAATAGGTTTTCAGTGCCACTTTAAAACTATCAGTAGTCCGGCACCTCTAATTCAACAAGACAGAGCATTCCACAGGGTCGGGCCACAAAAGCAAAGTACACACCCCAGAGGGGGGTTAAATGGACCCGGGAACCTCTAATAATCCCTCGTTGCTGGAGCAGAGTGAGCAAAGGGGCGTAGGGATGCAGAAGATCTTGCAAGTAGCTGGGTCCCTGTCCATGTAGGGCTTTATAGGTCAGTAACCCAACCTTGTAGATAATTTACCAATGTACTGGCAGCCAGTACTCATAGTGGAGCACAAGTGTGACATGGCAAGATTCTCGTAAGCCAGTCAACAGCCTGGCCACCGCATTCTGCACAAATTGCAATCACAGAATATCAACCCCTGTAACTCTAGGTACAGGGATTGCAGTAATCAAGGAAAGAGGTCACAAAGGTGTGAATCAGAGGGGCTCATCACCAGGCAAAATCAGGCATTTGATCTGGGCAATGTTCCTCAGATGGTAAAATGAGGTTTTACTGCAGCCGACAACTGAGACTTTAATGTCAAGCTACTATCAAACACCACATCCAGATTTCATGCCTGATTAGAGATCAGCAGTTGGGCATCTCTGAGCCAAAGCCCAGATAGTTGACCAGCCTGCAATTCTACAGCTTTGTGACCTGGCTCTACCACCAAAACCTTGGTATTGTCCTGATTCAGCATCAGCCAGTTGGCACTCATCTTACCCTGGATCTCAGTGAGACAGTTGATAAAGACCAAGACCACATCATCATGTTTGGGCACAGAGGACATGTAGAGCTGAGTATCCTCTGCATAGCAGTGAAAAATCAGCCCATATTGCCTTATAATGTCCCCCAATAGCAGCATATACACTACAAATAAGGGGATAAGATGGAGCAATGCAGAACCCAACATGACAGGGGAGAGGTGCCGATTAATAAATCCTTGACACTACTCTCTGCATCCTGCCAGTGAGGAATGATCTAAACCAACTGAGAACTGTGCCAGACAGTCCACAGAAAATCCTCAAGCACTCCAGCAACACCCCATGGTCCACAGTGTCAAATGACACATGATGACAATTGCAAAGGTTCGAATATTCAGTGACAATCTGTAAATTACAAATGAACAGATGTACATACATAATTGCAAATAATGTTTAGATATACAGCAACAAATTATGAGTAACAAGCAAATAAATATACAAAGTGTTTAAACATGGATACAGTGGCCTAAGAGGATAATGAGTCCATTGGAACACAATAACACAATTGTTGCAAGTGTCTGCTTAATCATTGAGGGAGCTAGGTTCAGATTATGATAAAATGTAAGAGGAGGATTGATGATCTGGGGATAACTGTACAGTAATTGATTTGAGAAAGAGAAATTGGGGAGAGGGTAAGACTGGCCAGGTAGATTTGTAGAGTGGTACAGATGATGATGTGTCAGCAAGGTTCCACCACTGGAATGCATCCATCTCAGAGTGCCTGTCACTAGGGTGCCAGGGATTTTAATTTGAATCACATTTCTAATGTGGGGGCTGTGCCTCCCATGCCCTCTAAATAAACATACTAACTCCAGGGAGGCAGACCTTGGGGAAGGGTAGAATTTGTATTTTTGGCACCCTATTGACAGGTGCACTTGGACCAGCACACGGATGGCCCAAAGGGTCAGGAAATACAGTTGCAGGTGCTTAGTTCTAGTAGGTGAGCTTTTAGGCCTTTCTTGATACCTCCAAGTTATGAGCATTCCATTAAACTGCTTGAGAGGGCATTTCATATGGTTGGAATGGAGGTGGCAAATGACCAGTCACCTGCAGTAATCCTAGTTCTTGGGACTAGTAGCTGGGGTCTGTTGGCATATCTGAGGGTTGCCTAACTGGTTTAGCCGTTAACAGATCTTTTAGACTGGGAAGAGCATTGTGAAGCAGTAGCTTGTAAGCAAGACATAGAGGGTGGTAAGTTAGCTTCCCTTCAAGTGTTCATCAGTTTAGTGAGTGCAGGACATTACAGTGGTGCTCCATGGGTGTGGTTCCAATTGTGAAGTGACTGATGCTGTGGTATAGAGAGTTGAGCTTTTGCAGCTCAGTACTTCTGAGACAGTACAGAACTGTGGACCCTAGAGCAGGGTAGAAAGAAGGATGCTGTTGGCAATGCAAAGCCTGGAGTCCATAGTAAGGAAGGAAGGGACCAGTCAGTACAAGATGTCTATTTTGTTATTCAAAGATTTATTTAAGTGGTCAGTATGATCTTTGAATGTGAAATCCTGGTCAAGGTATGTCCTGAGGTACTTAATGGATTCAACTACCTCAATTGCAGACCCATCCAAGAGTGCTGGGATGAAGGTATTTGCTCTGTTAGGACCCTAGCCTTCTGGGGTTGAAGAGGATGGCTTTTGTTTTTTGGCATCTAATATTAGTTTGCTGCTGCTAGTTTGTAGCAGAGGCAATCTTGTTTTCAGAGCAAGCAGCTAAGAAAAAAGCTACAGTTTTTCTTACTAATTTAACACTTCTACCTCAGAAGGAGTGAGTGCCTGTTGGGATTAAGGAAACAGATACTTTATTAGAAGCAGGGGTCTCATTTAGTAAAAAGAAAAAAAAAGAAGTCCCTGTGTGTTTCTCTGTTTGGGGAAGGGACTGTATCAACTTAATATGCTGAGTCAGGAGAAGAGGAGAGAAGCTAACTGAGGTGTGGCTTGAGGAGTAGAAAAGCAGCTGTCTCCAATTACAGCTTTCTGCTGCTAGTTTCTGGCAGATTTAATCTTGCTTTCAGAGCAAGCAGCTGACTAAAAGGCTACAGTTTTTGTTATTAATTGCCATCCTTCCCCCCCTCCACCCTTCCACCCTTAGCCAGTTCTACTTTCATAGGCACTGGATTTGACTGACAACAGGAACTTCCTGTTTGGCAGTAGGAAGGAAGGATCACTGAGACACATTAGTTTCATCAACCTTGAAGGAAAAAAAATAGCTCTTTCTGCCCCCCAGCTGCTGGATGTCTGAGTCCAAGCAAGGAGAAAGGAGACTATTGAAGACTACAAGAAGTTTCTGTCCCAGAACTGGAAGGGCAAGAGTTGGAAGGGTACATAGGCAATAGGAAAGTAGGTGGAAAAATACATAGAGGAGGAGAGAGTAAGCATAAAAGCAGCAGGAGAGGGACACAAAATAGGTAATGATGGGAGTAGTTCAGTGCAATTACTGTGGGGCGGCAGTGTTCAGGAGACATTCTGGAGGCTGCAATGCTGCCCTATTTGCTTGCAGCTCTCGGTCAGAGGGAGGAGGTTGTCCATCTCCAGGCTGACCTGGCCAGGATTAGTGAAACCTCTTCCACCCAGGGACCACCATGGCCACCACAGCTACCTCAGAGACTGCCAAAAAGAGGAGCAGTTGGACCAAGGTGGGCTCAGAGAGGGAGAGGATGGTGGAACAGAGGCATTCCTCCAGCTGTATCTCTCCACAATTCATGTGCTGGTTTGGCGAAGAGTGGTTCCTCTATGGAGGCACCTGCAGTGGAGACCAAGGATGATGCGGGATCCTCCACAAAAGAGACCCACTGGAGGGTGACACAAGACCTCACAGGGAAGGAAACAACTCCTAGTGGGGGACTCAATCATTGGAGGGGTAGAAGTGGGGGAGGAAGAGGAGAGGGAGGTAAGGTGCCTGCCTGCATGACTGTGATGTCAACATGCCAGGATGCACAATCTACAGGAGAGACATGGAGGGTAAAAGAGGAGGAGGAGGAGCTCTTTATGTAAGGGAAGGATTGAGGCAACAGAACTAAAGAGTAAACATGAAGTAGATGAGTCACTATGGGTCACACTGGAGACAGGAAATGGCACCAGCAATTTGCATGAGAGTTGTGCACATACCCCCACCAGGAGAGGGAATCAATAATGAAATGATAGAAGCATCCTTAAATGGCAGAAAAAGGAGATATTGTTAATGGGGACCTGAATATGCCAGATGTTAACTGGAGCACCTTTGCTGCAGGCACATCCAGGAGCAGGGTCATTCTTGATGCCCTACAAGGGGCATGCTTCAGACAGCTAGTATTGGAACCCATTCATGAGGGAGCAGTCTATACCTGGTACTCTCAAATGGGGACAGAGAAAGGATCTCGGATTTAGAAGTGGGTAGTCATCTGGGAACAAGTGACCACCAACAATGTGGTTCACAATAAACACAGCCATAGAGTCAAGCCATACAAAAGCAAGAATATTGGACTTTATGAGGGCTGACTTTGGGAAAATGAGATAGTGCCTCAGAAAAGCAGTAGCAAATGGGCAAGAAGGAGGGATGGAGAACAATGGGAATAATCAAAACAGCCATCACAGAGGCAACAAGCCTTTGTGCAAAGCAAATCAATAAAACAAAATGAAGGAAAAAACTATGGTTCTCAAAAGAGGTGGCAGGAAGTTTGGGAGAAAGTATAGCATTAAGGAAACACAGAAGGAGCAGGACAGAGAACTTTATCAGTTAAAGCAGAAGGAGGCAGGGAAGGCAGTCAGAATAGCAAAGGCCCAAACCGAGGAAAAGATAACCAATTCTATTATGAAGGGGATAAAACCTTTTATAGGTATACTAGAATGAAGAAAGACCAAGGGAGGATCAGGAGACTTAATAAAGGGGAGGAATGTGGACAGAGGGTGATAGTGAAAAGTAGGGATACTAAATGCATATTTCTGCTCCAGTATTCACAACAGAAGGGGGAGGAACCTAAACCAAACAAGAAAACACCCTGGATAAGGGGTTGATACCAGTCCATTCACAGAAGAAAGGGTTTTGAATGAACTCTTGAAACTGAGGATGGACAAAGCAATAGGGCCTGATGGGATTCACCCCAGAATTCTAAAAAGAACTAAGGGAGAATTAGTGACACCACTGACTACTCTCTTTAACAAATCATGGAGGATAGTATGGTTCCGGGTGGTGACCATTAATACTTTTAAATCTATGTTGAAAACAAATCTTTTCTCTTTGGCCTTCCTGGATTAACTGATTGGCTTGAATTAGTTGATTTTAAATGTTTTTATTATTTGTTTTACTGTATTAATACTTTGTGCAGTGCCTTGGGTTTGAAAGGCACTATAAAAATAAAAATGATCAATTGATTGATTGGTATCTGAGGACTGGAGGAGGGTAGATGTGATTCCACTTCACAAAGTGGGAGCAGGGCAGAGGCAGGAAACTACAGACCGGTTAGTTTGACCTCAGTGGTAGGGAAAATGATGGAATCACTTCTGAAGGAAAGAATTGTTGAGTACCTAGAGGCCAGTCAGGCACAGGACCCAAGGCAGCATGGATTCACAGTGGGAAGGTCGTGTCAGATGAATCTAACAGATTTCTTTGACTGAGTGACCAAAGTAATAGACCAGGGAGGGGCTGGGGATATGGCCTACCTAGATTTAGCAAAGCATTTGACATAGTCCTATACAAAGATTAATATACAAGTTAGCCAGCCTTGGAGTGGGTCCCAAGGTGGTAGCCTAGATGAAAAATTGGCTGGAGAACAGGACGCAAAGGGTAATAGTAAATGGACTTCACAGTGAAGAAAGGAGGTAACTAGCGGGTACCACAGGATTCAGTACTGGGACCGGTCCTCTTTAATGTCTTTATAGTGACATTGAAAGCATCTGGAAGGAAAAGTATGTCTTTGCAGATGACACAAAGATCTGCAACAGGGTTAATAAACAAGGTGGGGTAGAAAGGATGAAAAGGGACTTGGGAAGGTTGGAGGAATGGTCAACTGTATGGCAGCTCAGATTCAATGCAAAGAAGTGCAGGTAATGCACCTGGGAAACAAAACCCAGGGGAAGAGTACACAATGGGGTGAGATACTAACAACAACAACAACAATCAAAAGGGACCTGGAAGTAATTATATCAGATGACCTTAAGGTGGGCAAGCAATGTGAGAAGGCAGTAAGGAGGGCTGGGGGATACTGGGATGCATAGGTAGAGGCATCAACAGTGAAAACTGTAATGTAAACTTATACATGTCTTTATAGCGACATTGCAGAGGAACTGGAAGGAAAAGTATGCCTTTGCAGATGACACAAAGATCTGCAACAGAGTTGATGCACAAGGTGGGGTGGAAAGGATGAGAAGGGACTTGGAAGGTTAGTGGAATGGTCAAATGTATGGCAGCTTAGAATCAATGCTAAGAAGTGCAAGGTAATGCACCTGGAAACAAAACCCAGGGAAGAGTACACATGGGGGTGAGATACTAACAACAACAAAAATGGAAAGGGACCTGAGGGTAGTCATATCAGATGACTTAAAGTTGGGCAAGCAATGTGAGAGGGCAGTAAGGAGGGCTGGGGGATACTGGGATGCATAGAGAGGCATCACCAGTAGAAAACAGGAAGTTGTTATCCCTCTGTACAGACAGCTGGTGAGACCCCATCTGGAGTACTGTGTGCAGTTCTGGAGACCCAGTCTCCCGCAAGGACATAGACAAGTTGGAAGCTGTCAGAAGGGCAACTAAAATGGTGCAGGGTCTGCATCAGAAGACATATGAAGAAAGACTAAAGGAGCTTAATATGTATAGTCTCGAGGAAAGGAGGAGAGGGACATGATAGAAACTTTCAAGTACCTCAAGGGAATCAACAAAGTCCTAGAGGTAGTATCTTTCAAAAAAGGTGTTCAAGAACAAGGGGCACAATTTGAAGATGGGGGCGGCTCAGAGGTAATGTAAGGAAGTATTTTTCACAAAGAGGTTGTGGATGCATGGAACGCCTTCGGAGGAAGGTTATGGAGTCAAAAACAGTGGTGGAATTCAAGCATGCATGGGACAGTCATAAGGCAATTCTAGGGGTGAGGGTAGAAAGAAGTAGACTGCTGGTTAACTAGGATCTGCAGCTTATCCATTAGGTAGGAAAATGGGCAGACTGGGTGGGCCAAGCGGTCCTTATCTGCCGTCAAATTCTATGTTCTATGTTAAAACAGGAGATTGCTATCCCTCTGTACAGACAGTTGGTGAGACCCCATCTGGAGTACTGCGTGCAGTTCTGGAGACTCATCTCAGCAAAGATATAGACAGAGTGGAGGCTATTCAGAGGAGGCAGCCAAAATGGTGCAGAGTCTGCACCAGAAGACATATGAAGAGAGATTAAAGCAGCTTAATATGTATACCCTCGAGGAAGGAGGGTGACATGATATAAACTTTTAAGTACCTCAAGGGAATTAACAATGTCCAAGAAGGTAGCATCTTTCAGAAAAAGAGATGTGCAAGAACAAGAGGCACAATTTGAAGATGGAGGGGCCTAGAGGTACTGTAATGCTAGAAAGTATTTTTCAGAGAGAGGTTGTGGATGCATGGAACAGCCTTCTTTGAGGAGGTTGTGGAGTCAAGAATAGTGGAAGAATTTAAGAATGCATGGGACAGACATAAAGAAATTCTAGTGCAGGGGTAGGAGGAAGTAAGCTGTTGGTTAACTAGAATCTGCAGCTTATCCATCAGGTAAGAAAATGGGCAGACTAGGTGGTCCAAGTGGTCCTTATCTGCTGTCAAATTCTATGTTTCTATGTTTGTTGAAGTAGAACCATGTCTCTGAGGACTGTAAGTTTCTTGTGAGTTGGTTGGCCAAGCTGAGAGGGTCATGAGAACTCCTGTACACAACTGCATCATCTGTGTACAAGATCAGATTTGTATCCCACAGTTCATAGGCATGCCGTTCACATGGTTTTACTATAGTGGGGCGACATCCCGACATCAACATCCGACAGCGACAGACACAATGCAGAGTGTTGGCATTGTACTGTCTGGGATGTGAGTGTTTTCTTTGGGGCCTGCGCCCCTGAACCCCCATGGGAGGCTCTGCCCCCACCTCCTGGTCTCTAAATATACAACTCCAAGTCAGTGTTGTATCAGGGAGGAGGCACAACACCAGGAGATGCAGTGCTGGTGTCTGCAGGGACCAGCACAGTGACATAATGATATCGGGCAAACTCTGTTGCTGTGCTGGTCTTTGCAGTTGCGGTGTCAACCTATGGATGGCATACCCATTCACATAATGGGAGAAGAGTAGGGGTCCCAGGATTGATCCCTAGGGGACATAATCCATGATTGGGCATGCATCTAATAGTGCCTTTCTATTTTACTTTGAGTGATCTAATTGAGAGTTTACTTAAGAAACACTGCAGAGCCAAGGAATCAAGGCTGAGGGACCTCAGTTTGATATGAGAAGCTGGTGGTTCACCATATCAAATGCCTTAGTGAGGTCTGTGAAGACTGCTCCTATCACCTGACCAGTATCAAGTGCAGAGAAGATACCTGTAGTTAGAGTGAACAAGGGCTGTGTCTGGTCCATGATGTTTTCTGAATCCATGTTGATGGTCAGTGAGAAAGTTATGATGTTCAGTATATTCCTGGAGTTGGTTATACACAATCCTTTACAGTATTTTGCAAAGTATGCAAAGGATAGATATGGGACTATAGTTTTCAGCTAACTTCTGTGACCCATCCTTGTGGATTGGGGTTACAAGGGCAACTTTCCATACAGATGTGACTTTTCCTTCAGTATGTACCTGGTAAAGAGCCAGGTTATTGGGGAGGTTATGACTGGGGCTGCAATGTTAAGCAGCCTTAGGTCTAGCTTGTCTTGTCCTGCAGACCCTGTCATTTTAAGTTTTTTTGTAGATTAAGGACCTCCTGTCTGGTCACTAGCTTGAGATGGAAGGTGTGGTAAGGGTAGTTCGAGAAGGCAGTCTTGCGGGGAGTTCAGGAGGTGGAGGAGAAGCATTTGAATTTGTCCAAGTCTGTAAAAATGCATTGATAGCCATAGCAGAGTCCACTGCATTCATGAGGCACACCCCATTTGCCACAATATCGCATGTGTGGGGGCTGGCATTTCTCTTTAATTTAATTTGGCATTAATTTGTGCCCAGAAAGTTTTGGGGTTGGAAAGGTTTATGTTTTGAAGGTCTTTGAGGTAAGTCCGTTTTATGCCCTTATGTTCTGTTTACATTTATTTCACAGTTCTCTGTATTTCAGTAGATATGCCTGAGGTTTATAGGTATTCCAAGTTTAATCTCTTGCCTTAATGAGTTTTTTTAAGATGTTGGAATAACTATTGGGATTCCAGCCCTTTAACTCTTAGCTGTTTGAACGGGGGCATATTTATTTACTACTGATAAAATAATTCTTTATAAATAAGTCTAATGCTGAGTCTAAGCATGGAGCAGTGCTAATTTGTGACCAACACAACTTGGATAAAGATTTAAGGAAGTATCTTGATCGAATTTGGAGAAGTCCCTAGCCCAGATAATTCTGGGAGGTCATTTTAGGTGGTTAGTTCTCCAGATGCAGAAAATGGGGGTATGAACACTTAAGGCATGGGCAAAGACCCTACAAGATTAATTCGATCAGGTTTAGAAACAAGGATCAAAAGAAGGGTGATGTGATTTCCTGATTTCTATTCAACTGAGTGTGTTCAGTAATAATTTGGGTGAGATGGGTATCTTCCAATTTGGATTTTAAATCTGTAATAGTGGATAGAGACCAATTCAGGTCAAAATCCACTAAGATTATCCTTTCGCCTGCAGGTAGTACAGAGAGTGTCTTGGTAAGTGACTCTAAGGCTGTTTCAGCTGCCATGGGGGACTGTAAATGTATCCAGTGAAGAGAGGATTGGTGCCTCCCAGGAGCAATTTAATAAAAGTGCCTCACTTGTGGAGTTACTAGGATAGGTAAAGGGATTAGGGAGGCATTTAGTGAATATTTAGCATAAATGAGAACCCCACCTCCCTTTTTTCCACACCTGTCCTGCCTGAAAGTTTGGAATCCAAGGAGTGCCACCTCATGTGGTAAGATGGTGGGTTTAAGCAAGTTTGGTTTAAGCCAAGTTTTGGATACACCAACTGTATCAAGGAGTATAGATTACCCAAGCCTCCAGTGCATGCATTTTATTCCTCAGGCTGTTGATATTTATATGGGTTATTTTTAACCCCATTGTATTAGCCCACCGAGTATTAGTGGAGAACTAATGTTTAAGTTTGCAACAAATCCAGGTTCAGGGTTTAACTCAATATTGACACCTAGCAGGAGCAATAGCAGCAAGAACCAAATATGTTTTTGAGACATCTATTGCCCAGTATTAGAAGGTTTCCAGTGGACCAGAAAAGCTGCTAGTTGGCAACAGTGGGTCTTCAGAACCATGATAGTTGCACAGAGGGGTGGAAAGGTGAGCTGATTGGTTCTGAGCGAACTGTAGGACACTATTTAAAAGCACCACTATGGGTGGGTGGGAGAGAAGTACTAGGCACCTGCATGCTGGTGTTAGTCAGTACCTGAGCTGTTTGGCATGGGAGGGCTGCTCTGTCCATGAGCCCTCTTGACCCTCAAATGTTGCAGGAGGACCCCCACACACCCACACATACACACACATCCTCACTTACCTCCAACTGGTCCCAGGGCCAAGATCCACTCTCTAATTAAAGACATGTCTTGCTGCTGGAACCGCTGACTGTACTATGAGAAATTAAGATAAGTGTGGTTCAGTGTATTTCAATGAGATGTTCAACTTTGATGCATAATTTTGTCAAGTTTGCATATTTGCCCCAGATTTTCAGCATGGCTTTTTGGGACCCCACCTCACGAACAATGGCAGTGCAATTATGCAAATCAAGACCAAAGGTGATTTTGCAGTTTGTTTGGCAAAATCACCTTTTGGACAGGATTGAAAATGTTTGCTGATTTTGTTTGTGACCTGAGGTGGGGTCATAAAAGGATGTGATGAAAATTTTGGGTCAAAATATTTTAAAATGGTAAAGTTATAAGTGTACACTGAAATTTTGCAATACACACTCATAACTTTGTAATTTTAGATATTCACACCTCAAATATTCAAGATAGTCATATTTTCACACGACTTTATGAATGTGACAACTGTAATTTTTCAAATCCTGGCCAAAATGTGTTTTCACTCCTGTGGTGCAGAATGACATTGTCAATGCAAAATCACCATTTGGGTGGGGTTTGACCCTCCCTCCCCAATAATGAGGTACAGTCATAAGAAGTCCATGCTAAAAATTTGGGGTACATATTTTACAAAACAACATTTGAGGGTACATTGAAATGTTACAACGCTTGCTCATAACTTTGGTTATATTAAATCTTTTCACCCAAGTTTTCATCAGTGCTATTTTTCACGCATCTCATGAACATAACAACTGACATTTTCAAATCCTGGTCAAGATGTGTTTTCACACTTGTACTAAGGAAGGATGTTACAGCTGAGATTTCAAATTTTTTTACATACCGTGTTCATGAGGTGGGTTTGTAACAAGTCTATGTTGAAATTTTGGCATCAAAATGTTAAAAAACACAGTTATGAAGGTACATTGACTATTTTCTAGTAACATTCATAAGTTTGGAAACATTTGACATCTGACACTATACACATTGGCGAGGTCATCAGGACCCTGCACTTCCACAAGCCCTTCACATCTGCATCTGTTCATGCAGGTCCTGAAAGGATCTGTGTGAATGAAGATATGATTCCACTATCTCAAAAGAATGGAAATTCTTTCCAAAAACTTTGTCAATGCACCAGTAGGGTATTTTATGCCACAAAAGTAGGGAAATGTGGTTTTAGGGTTTCCAACTCTAACTCCTCACCCCTACCCCTAAGCAGCAAAAGGAAAAAACAGGGTTTTGAGTCCCCAAAGTCTTGGTGAATCAGTGGTGGGGACTTCCTAGGAGCATCAGCAATCCAAGACTGGGATAGGAAAGAGGAGGGTAGTAAGTAGTGCTGATATACTTTTAGTACTAATGATCTGGCAAACTGGCCTTTGGAGACCATGAAGAGGGCTTCCAGTGGCTGAAGGACAAACTGAAGAAGCACTTGGCTTCTTTATCCTTTTCTGAGGTCCTTCCTGTCTGGGGTGGGGAGAATCGGAAGAATAGAGCAAGGAGGTAGGTGACTAGAAGTTCAATGGGTGATGAAAATGGTGGTATCAGGAACAGGTGCACCACTCTTTAGGGGGTTGGGGCCTCTGGGACAGAAGGCATTTTAATGGTAATGATCTTCACCTTACTAGACAGAGGGACTAGGGCATTAGGGCAGAAGTTTGATGTCTATATTGTCAGATGGTTAAACTGTCTGTGGAGGATACTGAGGTTGGGAATTCCACTGTGCAGGTGGAATAGTGGGGAACCTAAACAGAACTCCCCTGGAATGGGGGCAAGGTGTTCAGGGAATAATAGATGGGAGAAAGGAGTCCAGGGACAGGGCAGGTAGACACAATGGACATGAAAGGAAGAGGAAACACAAGAATCATGGTTATCAAAGAAGGATGAAGGGGTAGGTCAAGTGAAATCCAATAAAGATACAGGTGCATGTTGAAGGATGGTATGCCTCAATGCCTGGAGTCTGGGCAATAAGATTTGTGAACGTCAGGCTTTGGTGGCAGACTACTGGCTGGATTTAGTGGCTGTTACAGAAAGTTGGACAAGTGTGAGCAGCAATTGAACTTAGTGATCCCAGGCAACACCTTATATAGATGTGATAGCAGGATGGATACAGGTGGAGGGAGCCCATCTATAGGCCATTAGAGAAGGGATCAAGGCAATAGACAATGATACCACTGGGGCAAGGGAAGATAGAATCCTTGTGGATTCAGCTCAGAGTTGTCAGGAAGAAAGACTCACATAGTGGTGGTTTAAAGGCCACTGAAGCAAGAAGAAGAGAATGACAAGGAACTGGGTGCTGAAATAGAAGGTGGCAAGGGGGTTGTAATATCTAAGATATCAACTTGATAGAAATGACGGCGACATCCCATTGTTCAGGAGCACCAGAAGCATGTACCTGCTTGATGTCTTGCAGGATTGTATGTTGCTGCACAGATCAGGGATCCTACTAGACAGCCATTCTAGATGTGGTACTCACCAGCTTGGAAAAAGTAGACAGAGTACTGGTCAGGGAATGACAGTGGTCCAGTGACCACAATACTATATGGTTTGGGGTAGCCTTGGACACCTGTAAGCCATCATCTAAGGCTATCATGCTAGATTACAGAAGTGTAGACTTCAACGAAATGAAAGAAATTGTACAGAACAGGTTAGCTGGGGTTGACAGCATCAAGGGAATGGAGGAAAGATGGATGGTTATAGAATGGGCCATTCTAGAGGTAACAAAACATGCACAAAACAGTTCTCAAGAGAAACAAGTATAAGAGACCAATTTGGTTCTCTGAAAGGGTCAAGGAGTCAGTGATGGCTAAAAGGAGATCCTTTATAAGGTACAAAGAAGAGTAGGGGATGAAGAATTGGATGAGTACCAGGAGAAAACTAGAGAGGCCAAGCGGTCAGTCTGGACCAAAAAGGCATATACAGAGCTTTGTATAGTAGAGGGGTAAGGGAGGGAACAACATTTTTTAGGTATATAACAGAAAAAGAAAGATGAGAAGGGAAGTTGTCAGGTTAATGGAGGGAGGGAGGCAGGGTAATAGAAGAGGCCAGACTGAAAGGAACTGTGCTAAATGAGTATTTCTGTGCAGTATTCACTAGGAGAATAGCAGGCCCTTGCTGGAGCATGGCATAAAGGCAGCTGACAGAGGGTGCTGAAAGGAAACTTCAGAAATTTACTGGTGAAAGAGCCAAGAAGAGTCTAGAAGCCCTTAAAGTAAACAAGGCCCTGGGGCTGGATGGGATGCATCTGAGGGTGCTAAGGAACTGGCATCAGTATTAGCCAAACCTTTGGCAGGGCTATTCAATAGCTCAATGCAACAAGTTCAAAGGGACCGGAGAATATTTGTGTGGTTCTGCTGCACAAGGGAGGGATAAGGACCAGCTTGAAACTATAGACCCATCAGCCTTATCTCTGAGTAAGGAAACTGATGGAGACACTAGTGACAGAGGATCTAGTGGATACCTGGAGAAAATGGGCCTCAGGATAGTAAGCAGCACACATTCGTGAAAGGAGGTCTTCGCATACAACCATATAATATTATTGACTGGGTAACCAAGGTAGTTGATAAGGGCCATGCTGTGGATTTATTCTACTTCAACTTCTGCAAGGCATTCATCTCAGTGCCACAGTAAAGGCTGCTGGAGAAGATGGAGGATCTGTGAACAGCTAAATAAATAGTAAGGAGGATAGGGAGTTGGTTGGAGGGGAAGCAGCAGAGACTTGTGTTGAAAAGGGTCAGATCAGAGGAAAGAGAAGTCACTAGTGGAGTACCACAGGGATCTGTTCTGGGCCCAGTCTTCTTCAATACTTTCATCAGCAAAATGGAAGTAGGGAATCCAGGCAAGTTGTTTCTATTCACGATGACTCTAAACTCTGTTGTAGGGTTGACAATGTAGAGGGGTAGGGGTTGCAGAGATATCTGCAGAGGCTGAAAACTGGTCCAAAGTTAGGCAGCTGAAATTCACTGCCAACTAGTGCAGTTATGCACTTGTGGAACAAGCATGCCAGAACAGAGTATCAGATGGGGAGGTAAGCTGGACACAACATCAGAGGAAAGAGACATAGGAGTTATCATTAGTGATTCCCTTAAACAAATCAGCAAATGTAGTGAGGCCTTCAGCAAGGCTAACATGTTGCTGGGGTGCATCTGGAGAGGGTCTAACAGTAGAAGGCAGGAGGTGCTGTTAACACTGCATGGGTTGCTTGTGAGGTCACATCTGCAATGCTGTGCCCAGTTCTGGAAACTCCTCCTAAGAAGGGGCAGGGGCAGGGAAGAAAGGGTACAATGTAGAATGACCAAGATGATTCAGGGCCAGGAGGGCAGATCCTATGAAGTTTGACTACAGGTACTGAACATGTATTCACTTGAAACCAGAAGAGAAATAGGGGTATGATAGAGACATTCATGTTCCTCAAAGGAATTTAAAAGAAGGACTGTGAAGAGCTATTTTCCAGGAATAGAAAAGATAGGGCAAGGGATCATAGTGGAGGTTAATGGAGAAGGTTTAAAATGGAAGTGAAGAAGTATTATTTTACAGAAAAGTGGTTGAGCAAATCAAAGGTCTGCCAGCAGATGTGATGGGTACCAAACCATAAATGGCTTCAAACACACCTGGGAAAGTGTCAGCGGAAATTAACTACGCAGCAGGAAGTGGGAGTGTGAAAGCATAGATAACAAAGGGAGAACAATGTAAGCAAAGACCCTGCAGAGACAGTAGATCCTAGGATATGATATGGGCAGACTGGTTGGACCATTAGTCTTTTCTGTCATCCTATATAGTGTAACATACATGAGAGGCAGTGTGGTCAAGTACTGAGATCACTAACCTGGGAACAAGGATAACAAATTCAAAGACAAAATACTCACAGTGACCATTCTAAGTCACTCAGCCTCTTACTGTTCAAATTAACCTTGCTGCTGAGATGGATAGAACAGAATCACACTGGAAATTAGATGTTGCATCTCTGTTGGACAATCTGGGTAAATAAATAAAATTGTTTATGTATCAATACAATTCTAAACTGCATTAGTATATTTGATATACAGTACTTCTAAACAGTACTGACATTATTTTAATATATGGATACATAAAAACATGGTAAATAGATTTCATGTATATCAGCATGACTATAAGCTTTCATTTACAAAAATAAGACTGTAGCTTAACAGATCAAACATCAGTAAGGAATATGCATGACAGGGCATGCATTATTGTCTCATAACTGCACTTCTAGGTGTTTGGCACAAGATACAGTCAAGTGCCATTAAACCACCCTAGGATCATGTTTATGAGACCATAATGCACACCCTGAAGGGGCTTATTCCACTTCTAAAATAGGTTTCTAGGAAAATTGAGAAATAGGGAAAAGTAACAATTGATCACAAAAATGAAAAAATACTTGTTAAAGAAAGGTCAAATAGTTCCATCACCAATAGGTGTCATTATGAAGTAATGGTGATCTTTCAGACTCAGTTTGATGAGGTATATAGTACTACATACAGATGCCCCCATAGACGAAGTGAGCAGTGAGTGAGTGAGTGAATTTGTTTTTGCTGTGGTCCAGTCAGGGGCTCAGTGTAAAAGTGCACATCGGGAGCAGAGCAAAGGAGGCAAGATAGATATTGTTTAATTATAAACAGGTCCTGCATATTAGAATGCTATGAGGACTGGATACTTTACCGAGCTGATCATGTGATCAGAGACATTAGGAAACCAAGAAGTCCTGGTGGCATCTGCAGTAACAATTTTCAAGAAAGTGACGGTGTTCCATGTGGTGGCAGAGCAGGGTAGATTTCAGTGTATGGTTCTGGGAAAGATCACTTAGCAGAGAGGGATGTTATGTTTACAATCACAAGATTGCAGAGTGCACATTTATGGAACACATAGAAACAGAAGAGAGAAAGAAATAAGTGCCCTCTGGGAATTGAACCCAGGCCACCCAGAATACTGTCCCGGTTGTGCAACCAGCTGTGCCACCAAGGCAACTGGAAACTGAGCCATTCTGAAGCACATTACCTTTCTCCAATTCAGAACCTGGTGCTGCACAGATAATTAAGTTTTCACACAAGAGTGCAGTGTGCATTTCTGGAGTACATATGAATAGAAGAGATAAAGTAAGTGCTTCAGCTGGACTTGATCGCAGGCTGCCCTGAATACCCTTCCAGTTGGGCGCCACAAGCTGTGCCACCAAGGCAGCTGGAACCGTGCCATCCCCTGAGCACATTACTCTTTCTCCAGTGCAAAACCTGGTGTTGCACAGATAATTACATTTTCCATCACAAGGGTGGGTGCTGTGTGCACATTTATGAAACACATACAAGCAGAAGAGCGACACAAGTGCCTCAGCTTGGACTTGAACCCAGGCTGCCCAGAAAACTGTTCCAGATGTGCTACCAGCAACACCACAAGGCAACTGGAAATGGAGCCATCCTGACGCACATTACTCTTTTCTCCAATGCGCAAGCTGTGCTGCACAGATAATTACGCTTTCAATCACAACAGTGTAGTGTGCATGCTTGTGGAACACATTCAATCAGAAGAAAGAAAAAGCAAATACCTCAGCTGGGACTTGATCACAGGCTGCCTGAAATCCATTCTGGTTGTGTTATAAGCTGTGCCCCAAGGCAACTGGAAACTGGGCCTTTCTGAGCACATCACTTTTCTCCAATACACAACCTGGTGTTGTACAGATAATTACATTTTCCATCACAAGAGTGCAGTGTGCACATTTATGAGACACATACAAACAGAAGGAAGAAGTAAGTTCCTCCACTGGGACTTGACCCAGGCTGCCCAGAATACAGTTCTGATTGTGCTGCCAGCTGCACCACTGAGGCAACTGGAAACTGGACCATCCTGGAGCACATTACTGTTTCTGCATACACAATTTGGTGCTTCACAGATAATTACATTTTCAATCACAAGGGCATGGTGTGTACACTTAGAACACATACAAGAACAAAAGAGAAAGAAGTAAGTGCCCTGAAAGGAATTGAACTCAGGCCACTCAGAATATCGTCCCAGTTGCACTACCAAGGCAATTGAAAACTGGGCTGTCCTGAGCATATCACTTTTCTCTACTGCACAACATGATGCTGCACAGATAATTACATTTTCAATCACAAGAGTGTGGTGCACACATTTATGGAACCCATGCAAACAGAAGAGAAAGAAGTAAGTGCCTTAGCTGGAACTTGAACCTAGGCTGCCTGGAATGTACAAATGATTTTTTTTCAAATGTAAATGTACCTAGTTAGTTGATGTTGAAGTACAGTTCTGTGTTGAATTCAGTTCAGAAGTCAGCATTCAGAGACTCATGTTTTCTGCTGTTCTCTGTTTTGTTAATGACCTTCTGAAGCACAGTGTGAGATATCCCCTTACATATGTGTACAGATGACACCATACTCAGTTACAATGTAATGACAATGTCAGAGGTTAATTCAATAGTTCAGTAGGATTTCAACACACTCTCCTCCTGGTCCTTAATGCGACGAAAAACAAGTCTATTGTGTTTGCATCCCAGAACTTGCTATCATAGTATCCGATGGCAACACTATAAAGGAAATAAATGTATAGAAATCTGTCTTGATGTGTCACTTACATGCAGTACAGTTCAACAGCACATCAATCACATCGTAACGACTATAGTGCCCAAGATCAACTTTCTTATCGGTCTAAATGCTGTCTCAGTACTGAAATGAGAAAGCATATGGTCTCGCTCATATACTGCTATGCAAACAGAACCACTCTGCTGTCCCTGGATCATTTTTATAAGTTGTACAGGTTCATCCTGTCCTGTAGATGGTCTACCCATTATTGTCTTCTGCATGACTAACATAACTGGCCAAGCTCTTCAGTCAGTATAGTTTGTTCAGGTTGCCCCAGCCCTTTCCTATACAGAAGGGCACAGTGTTTATAGAATATCTTGAGTTGTCCACAGAAGTGACTGGCAGAATCTAGTGTATATTATAATAGGGACATCCTTACATAGTGGACGGATTCTTCACAATAGCTATATAGTTCAAGATACACCAAAAGACGGTATCTTGAACTGAATAAAATTTGTGAAGAATCAAAGATTTCTTGTGTGGAGTTCATCCTGTCATGATATACATGTCAAACTCTTAAATCAGGCATCACTACCACTGGCTTTGTTTGTTGTACAACTGTGCACATGAAAAGAATATCTCCTAGCCCACCTTAAACATTCAAGCTATGTCAACTCACTCCATTCAACAGCAGTATTTAATTTTTAAATCTCAGAATGAAGCATGAACTTAGTAGAAAGGCCTTTGCTTTGCAACACCAGGCACCTGGAACAAACTCCTCTTTAGCTGAGAAATGTTTCTAGCTTGCAGATGCTCAAGTTCATTTTCTAGCCAACTTAGTGTTTGCTTTATTCCAGTATCCCCATCTCAACCACAATCATATTACATAACAGTGTTCATTGTTTATCTGCTGTCACCCACTTTGTTAGCTTGCTTTGATCACTGTTTGGATGTACTTACCTTTCCAAATGTTTTTCCTTTTATATTTTGGCCTATATTACACAGGCACGATAGCACCTGTATATTAGGGTTGAGTAAGCACTTTAATGTTAAACCCAAATTTTTATAACTTAATAACTTGGGCCCTGTTCAACTGAGTTACATGAAATTTGGTAAACATGGCACTGGTGCAAGGATCTCTGGATCCTGGAAATTTGGGGGATCAGTTCAGTGGGGGCAAGTTTTACAGGTGCAAAAATCCCAAATCACCAAACTTCAGCCCTTTATTTTCCTCAACTATAGTATAACTAAAAACCTAGGAGGATTTTAAACCTGAACCTAGAAGGTTTCAGAGTTTGGCCTAAGCTGCAGGATTTTGTGTTTTTATGTCTTAAAGTTAAGCAGTTTTTAAATTATTAAAAAAGCCAGTCCGTTCGTGACTATGCACAGTTTGAAAATCAATGTTCTAAAATAGCTGAATTTTTGCAACAACATGTGAGGTTGTACTATACAAAATAGGTGTCGTTTGTCAGCTGACAGGGCTAACACCTTTTCAGTATGCCAAACTGCTGTTCATGTGTGTGTCGCTGCTCCATTAGTCACACTAGTCCAATCCCTGGTGCTAGTTTAAATATCTATTTTATGAAGTCTGACACCAGGATGCCTTCCCCAGGTGTTGATTCATTTCTCCCTCCCTCCGTATGTTCCTTCTCCAATAAAATTATGTAATATGAAGTTCCTGACACTGGGGTGTTCAATTCTGGTGTTGGCAAACACAATCTCTCTCTGATCTCACCCAGCAGTCCAGGATAGCAGTGGCCCACCCTTGATGCCCCCATCTATCATATCAACACTTGGGTGCCCAATCCCAGTGTCAGAAGTAGTGTTACCTCATTAGTGTTCCTGTAAAAGAAAATATTCCCAAAGTGTCCTTTTTTTGAGCCCTGAAATAAAGAAAAGGGTCCCTTGTGGTGTACCACCATCCCCAACTCCCCCAACCTGACCCTTCCAATCAGCACCCAGTACTCCCACACCCCACCTTATCCTGTACTTACTGAGCTGAGGTCCAATGCTGTATCCCTCTCTGGACCAGAGACATGTCTTCACTCTTCAATGCAAACCAGGAAATGAGGAAAACAGGTGCTATATAATGTATTTCAATGGCATTTTGAACCTATATTCATAACTTAGCATATCATTTTAGAAGGCAGTATAGCATAGTGGTTAAGGGATTGAGCTGCAAACCTGGAATCCCATCAGCCCCACTTGTATACTATGTGACCTTAAGCATGTTACTTAACTTCCTTGTGTTCCCAGGTGACACCTGGAAACAAGCTCCAGTGTAGTGTACCTTTCCAGGTTAAACAATTCCCCTTCCCTTTATAACATGGTCATTTTAACAAATGTTTTAACCAAATTTTCAACATGTCCTTTCTGAAACCCCACCTCATGAACACTGGCAGTGAAAATACATTTATTGGGCCTGGAAGATGATTTTGTGGTTGCTGTGCAAAATCACCATTTGGGCCTGATTAACAAAATTTTACCACCATTGTATATTAGGTGGGGTCTCCAAATGGCCACATTGAAAATTTAATGAAAGGATATGTAAAAACAACCAAGTTATGAGTGTACGTTGACATTTTTCTACACGCTCATAATATTAGTCATTTTCAATATTTTGACCCCAAATTTACAACAAAACCATTTTCACACCACCTCATGAACATTACAGCTGTCTTTTTTTCACATCCTGGCCAAAACATGTTTTCCACCTATGGTGTAAAATAATGTTTTGGTGGGGATTTGAACATTTTGCCTTCCAGGTTCAGGAGATGGGTTCATAAGAAGACTAAAATATTTAAAAACAATGGTTCTCACACTATTACCTTGTGTTTGGGTAAGAAACTAAACTGCTGGATAACACCAAAATGGCTGCTTGAAGGAAGAATGATCTGATGGTCTGTAGCACTGGTTGGTTAGAACCCATATAACAATGTGACTGTGAGATGTCCATTGATAAAAGTTTGCAGCCGTTTATGTTTTGTCCAACTCAATATTTCAGTAAGCTCATTAAATTCTTAACTGGGTCTCCTTACTTATTTTCTTGTCAATGGGTAATTTGATATGGTCTCATCACTTGAGTATGTTGGCCATGTCTGCTGTCATGTCTAAATTGATAAGACTCTCTAAAGATATTGTGGAGCACTTTTACTTTCACAAAGATCCGGCATGACATTAAGTCTTTACAAGAGGATCCTGTAACTGCTACTCCAGTGACCACTTTTCAGCCTCCTCTCACAACTCTGCAGACCCCCTCAGTCAAACTTGAATCTTCAAGCCTTGAACTGCTGCACCTTCCATCAAGACCTGGTGGCAGTCGCATAAACCAAGAAGTTTCCCACTCAACCCTTCAATGACAAAACTACCTGGAATACTCCAAATGATCTAGCACAGGTAACTTCAACTACCATAGTAGCTGTTTCTCTTTTTCTAGATACAGCATCTATACCTTCTCCTGGTTCAATTTTAACTTTGGCCACATTAATTCCTTTTCTTTCTCGCTCCCTGCTTCATCTGCTCCTTCTTTAAAATCAGAACCTAAGGGAGAGAATTTAAATATCACTGCTGAAACAGCAGTCCTGAAGATAGGATTGATTATGAATAATTTTCATATTGTGGAAATCATTAATACTTTATAAGGTTCATATCAGAATACTGCTGGAAATCAAACTAAAGGCCATAGAAAACCCTTAGAAGTCTCTTTGGATTTTCTGGCAAAATCATTGATTTCTCTCCAGGAATACATAAAATGGGATTTAGGATAAAAACATCTATTACTGACATTAACTCTCTACGGTGGTTAGCATAAGTCAAAAGCTAGATTCTCTTACACTACAACCAGGAGTTGGAAGAATGAGTCACCTCTATGGAAGATGTTCTTACATCTCTAGTAGGTATTGTTGGAGACTACGAAAACAATTAAAACTACTAACACAAAAAATTAATAACCAGGAGGACAGAGCCAGAAGAGTTAATTTAAAATAGCTAAAATTCCAGAGATTACAGAAGGCAATAGTGACCCAGTACCTTTCATTGAAAAATGTATCTTGGAAGCCAGAGTTTGAAGTATCCAGATGAAATAATCCACCTTGATAGTGCTCATGGAGGGGAGGTCCCAAACCATCAGACAATCATAAATTCTCACACTTTGTGTATTTGAAACCTGACAGATTTCAAGACTGGGAGAAAAGCCTACAAAAGGCAATCATGGAGGGGAATCTACCATGGGTATTAATTTTGCAGTCTACCCAGACTTTAGCACTGAAACTATTAATAATCATAAAGAATTTGATGGCCCAATGGCTAAATTAAAAAAAGGAGGCATAAAATAGGCATTTTAACTACTGTCAAAATTGAGATTCATGTGTCTAGGTAAAATGAGATACTGTTCTGACCCAGAGGATGTGTATTTTAATGAATCAGAAGTCAGACCTGACCAGGGCCACAAGTCTGATCAGTTATCCCAGAAAACATTTATACCAGCAATTGCTAAAAGAATAAAATGGTCTCGTCCAAAACAACCATCAACAAATAAACTAGCTACAGATTATCCCTTTATCCTCAGTTTCTACTTGATCTATTCCCAGTTCGGGCCCCCAGGTTCTCCATCTGTTGTGGAGGATGCATCCCAGTCCAATTTGGGGAATTATAGTCAACCCAGCAATCAGGACCTGATCTGTATTCACTGCTTTTAAGTTAGATGCAGAAACATGATCATTTATTTGTATTGCTGTTAGTTTGAAATAGACTACAAGATGTGATAAATCATAAAATTTGAATTATGGGGGAAATCAACAATTACATATTTACTTATTAAATAATATCTCCTGACCCAGACGCACTCCCAATTCCTCTCTCCATCTACCCCATATGGTATATTAATGATGGACACTTACTCAATATTTTAGCTCCATATTCCTTGCCCTTACTTCTTAAGGACAAATACACTGGTTAAGTGTAGTTATACAATAATTTTGTGTGGATTTGGCCCCTCGCCTTCCAACCCTTTTTAAAATTGTTATATTGATATGTATGTATGTGTATATATATATATATATATATGTATATATATATATATATATATATATATATACACATACCTGGTCATACCTGAAAATAGGCAGGTTTTTGTATAGAGCACTTACCTGGAAACACCTAGCTTGGCAAAGCACTGTTGTATATTTCTATGCCACATAAAAGATGTCCAGATTGGAAACCTGGGGTGCCTGGGTAGCCTTCTCTGACCATCATGGCATCAAGCAAATCCATAGAAACATAGAAACATAGAAGTTGATGGCAGATAAGGACAGCAAGGCCCATCCAGTCTGCCAATTTCTTTTCTACCTTATAAATGTGCCATTGGCCTTTGCTCTGTCAGTGGCCTATCTATTCATACTCATTTGTATTGCTCCCTTATGCCTATCCATGCCTGTTTGAAGAACTGCACTGTATTCATAGCCACCACTTCTTGAGTAGGACATTCCATGCATCCACCACCTTTCTGTGAAAAAGAATTTCTACATTCCCCTTAATCGGCCCTCTAATCTCTTGCCCTGCTATTTTCTTATATTTAAACATGTTAGATTTTTTCACCTTGTTAATGCCTTAAGGTGTTTGAATGCCTCGATCATATCACCTCTCTCCTCCTTTGCTCAAGGGTATACATATTGAGCTCTGTTAACCTGTCCTCATATGTCTTCTGATGCAGTCCCTGCACCATTTTGGTTGCCCTCTCTGGACTGCCTCAATTTGGTTAATGTCCTTGTGAAGGTGTGGCCTCCAATACTGCACACAGTACTCCAGATGGGGCCTAACCAGTGTCTTATAAGAGGGATTATTACCTCCTCTTACGACTTGTGATACCCTACTAATACACCCTAACACCCCCTAGCCTTACCTACTGCTTTAGAGGTCTGCTTGGATAATTTCAGGTCATCAGTGATGATGATGATGATGCCCAAGTCTCTTTCTTCCTTTGTGACTGCTAGCAACTCTCCTCCCAGCGTTTAGGTGGCTTCAGGTTTTCTCTTCCCTATGTGCATGATCTTGCACTTCTTGCATTAAATCCCAGTTGCCACTCTTCTGACCATTTTGCTAGTTTATCCAGATCTCTTCTCATTCTGCCCACCCATCTGGATCATCTACTCTGTTGCAGATCTTGGTGTCATCTGCAAACAGACAAGCCTTACACTCTAGTCCATCTGCAAGGTCCCTAATGAAGATGTTGAAGAGGACTGGCCCCAGGACTGATCCCTGAGGTACCCCCTTGTGACTCTCGATCTCTTCTGACTGTATACCATTTATCACCACTCTCTGTTTTTCTGCCTGTCAACCAGTTTGCCACCCAGTTGACCAACTTCTGACCCACCCCAAGCCTACCCAGCTTATTTATCAATCTTCTATGGGGAACAGTGTCAAAGCTTTGCTGAAGTCAAGGTAGGCGACAGCAACTGCTCCCCTTGGTCCACCACTCTGGTTACCCAGTCAGAAAATCTATGAGATTAGTTTGACAGGACCTTCATTTGTAAACCCATGCTGTCTTGGATCCTGTGCCCTATGGATTCTGGGTGTTGCACTATCCTTTCCTTAAGAGTGCCTCCATAATCTTGCCCACTACTGAGGTAAGACTGACTGGTCTGTAGTTCTTGCCTCCTCCTGCTACCACTCTTGTGGAGCGGGATCACGAGCCCTTCTCCAGTCTTCTGGGACCTCTCCTGTGCTCAGAGACTCACTGAACAGTTCTGCTAATGGCTCTGCTAGTTCCACCTTTAGCTCCTTAAGTACCCTGGGATGTATGCCATCAGGTTCCATTGCCTTGTCCATCCTGAGCTAGCAAGCTCTTGTGAGGACCCTTTCTTTTGTGAAGAGAGTAGTGCTCACCTCCCTCCCCTGTGCCCATGGTGCTGAGCTGTGGGCCCTGCCCTACCTTTCTTCAGTAAATACTGAGCAAAAGTATCTATTTAGGATAGATGCTTTTACATGGTCCTCCTCCTCACATGCTCCCTTTTCTCCATTGCTTAGCAATACCCCTCTGGACCTTCTCCTTTCACTAATATATCTATAGAAAGTCTTGTCACCTTCTTTTACTGTAAGTGCTAGTGTTTCCTCAGTCTGGGACTTTGCCTGCCTTACTGCCTTCCCTGCTTCTCTTAGGGCAGTTTGGTATGCCTCCCTATCTTCATCCTGCTGTGTTCCTTATATTTCCTGAAGGCCAGCCTTTTGGCTCTGACCTTTCTGCTACTGTATTTGAGAACCAAAGTGGTTTCCTTATTCTTGTGCACTTCCTTTTCTGTCTAACACAATGGGATGTTGCTTCAAGTATTGCATCCTTAATGCTTGCCCACTTTGCCTGTACCCCTCACCTGTGTTTCTTTTTACCAGGGCTAGCTTAACTCTGTTGGCCATCTTATCAAAGTCAGCTCCTCTAAAGTCCCATATTTTTGCCTTGGAATGGGATAATTTAGATGTAGTAACCAAATTGAACCTTACCATGTGATGGTCACTGGCCCCAGTGACCTTCTACCTGGAGATCTGTGATCCCTTCCTGTTAGTCAGTACTAGATCTAGGATAGCCCTGTCTCTTGTGGGTTGTTGTATCAGTTGTTTGAGGCCCTCCCCTGCAGGGAATCCACTATGTGTCTAGTTCTGGCAGATGTTCCTGCTGGTATTGACTAATCTGTATCCGGCATGTTGAAGTCTCCCATTATCAGAACCTCCCTTTAGCTGTCATGTTTTGTATATCTTCTAACAGTAATGTGTCTATGTCCTCCCCTGGTCTGGGGGCCTGTAGACAACCCCAGTTCTTATAGGCTGTCCCATTTCCTGTTTCAGGGTGACCCACAGTTCTTCTGGCTCCTTATGTGTATTCTGAATTTCTGTAGCTTTGATATTTTCATTGACATACAGGGCCACTCCTCCCCCCTTTTTTACCTCAGTCTCTTCTGAACAATACATAGCCAGTTACTGAAGTCTCCCAGTGTGGTTACTGGTAAACCACTTCTCACTAATTGCTACTATGTCCAGTTTAGCCTCTGACATTATTGCCTGCAGGTCTGGGATCTTATTTCCCAAGCTGTGAGCATTTGTGTACATGATTTTCCATTGGCCAGATTTCGGTGTGTTAGTTGTTGGGTGAGGCTTGGCATTACCCTGTGCGTGCATGGGGAGACAAACCTTTTTCTTACCTGGTGATGCAAATGAACTGCAAACATGCTGAGTCCCTGTTTGACCACTAGTTGAGGGGAGGGGTGTTCTTCCATTCAACGTGTGGGGTGCACCCTCTCCCATTTGCTAGTTTAAATATTCTGCAAAGACATCAAACTTCTGCCCCAATGCACTGACTCCTCCTTAGTCAGATGCAGTCCATCAAATTTAAAGAACTTTCGCTACGAGAACTGTTGCCAGTTCCCTACAAATCTGTGTCCTTTTCCTGGTACCAGCCCTTGAGCCATGTTTAGCTCCCTATCTCCCTTCTTTGACCTTCCGTCCATCTGCCCTCTCCCAGACTGGCAGGATCTCAGAGAAAGGATGCGATGAAATGGATGATAGTTTGTCACCCAGCCTGGTCAGGTGTTCTTTGGTCTTCACAACTGACCAGCTGGGAGATCATTAGTCCCTATGTGTACTAGGAAATCAATGTTTTCTCCTGCTTTGTGAACAATTTTATAATGTGGTCAGTGTCTCTCCATGCTGATGTACCTGGGAGACATCTGACCATTACCCTGGCTGGAGATGGGTATCAACTCCCGAATCATGGAGTCTCCTATGATCAAGTTTTTTAGATTCCTTTTGCTTTTTTTGTTTTGGTTCCTGATTTGGGTGAGTTTTGTTGTGCTAGCTCCTGTGCCGCAGTGTCCTGCTCTGCAGTGTCTTCTGCCTCTTTGTTTGATTTCAGAGATAGAGGCAGATACCTGTTTATAGTGTTTATATGGTTTTGGAGGTAATATGTTGGAGAGCAGAGAGTGATGTGGCACCGATTTGCCCTCCTAACCACCTGCCAGCTCTCCTGGTCCAACATCCTCTGTGGTTGAGGTTTTCTGTTGGATGCTGGGGAAATGGCGGGTGGTTCTTCATAATGTATTTTCTTGAATATGAAATTTGAGGCGTGCAATCTCTGCCCATGCTGCCCAGAGTTGAGTCTAAGATCTCCAATGGCTCCAGCATGTAGGACAGTGTCCTAAATCCTGTAAGACTGTCCTTCTGAAAAGTGTTCCACAGTACCTTCAGTTAATGATATCCATTCCAGATAAGTTGCTGGGTTTATAACCTAGTCAGAGAAATTAGAAGGAAAAAATGCAAGTAATGGTTTGATTGTGGTTTGTTTTAGTTTAACTTGTTATATCAAGTTAAATTACTAATGCCCTGTAAATGAGCTCACCTTGTGGATGCTCCACTGATCCACCCTTCCTGCTCTGCCACAGGAAATGTCACAACTGTGGTACCCTATAAAGGAGTGTAGTGTGAGGTGGTTGGGGATGGGGTGGGTGGCTGGGCCCTTCTGCCAAAAAGAAGAACCACGGATGAAAGAACAAGGAGGTAAGAGAGAAACAATCAGTCAACAACAAATGCAGTAACCCTGAAAGCTTATCCTAATGTTAGATAAAACTGTAAAACCTGTAAAGCACCACCTGTAATAATTTCGAGAAGATATACGCTGTAAGAAACAGTTTGCTACAGAGAAAATAAAGCAATGTAATGTTAGCAACAAACAGTAGCAATCCCTGTGAGTAAAAATAACAACACCACCACACAGTAAATCTGCTTGCAGCTAAGAAGTCTTAATCCTTTCCCTTGCTCTGGTAAGGTCTCTACTCTGCCTTTCAAGCAATCTTGGAAGAAAAGAGCTCAGGTGAAGCTAAGGTGCCTTGACCAGCAAACCAAGTCTTCTACCTCCAAGATATCAACTAACCTGACCTTTTAACCTTCTTTCTGTTGGAAATTACTGACAGTTTGCCAGCTCCACTTTCTACATACACACCTAATCCTTTGGAAGAGCTGAGGGAGGAAAGCAATTAGCTCCTTCAATGTGAGAAGGAGACTGAAACACCTCTGAGACAACACACCTTTTCAACAAACAAAAAAAACAAGAATAAAATAAAACAGTGTCAAACTAGTAATTTTGCTTAGCCCAATGATAAAGTGTCACAAAATGTAAGCTCCACCTGTAATAATTTCGAGAAGATATACCCTGTCAGAAACACTTTGCTACAGAGAAAATAAAGCAGTAACAGAAGATATACCTGAAAAGACAATTTGAATCAGAAGATTACAGCAGTAATCTGTTAGCACACCCTGTAGGCACACCTTGTAATAATGCAGAAGAAGGTATACCAGCAACAACAATTTGAATCAGAGAAAATCAAGCAATGAAATGTTAGCAACAAACAGTAGCAATCCCTGTGGAGTAAAAATAACACTTACCACACAGTAAATCTGCTTAGCTAAACAAAGTCTTAATCCTTTTCCCTTGCTCTGGTAAGGTTCTCTACTGCCTTTCAAGCAGTCTTGGAAGGAAAGAGCTCAGGTGAAACTAGGTGCCTTGGCCAGCAAACCAAGTCTTCTACCCAAGTTTTCAACTAACCTGTCCTTTTAACCCTTTCTTCTGTTGGAAATTACTGACAGTTTGCCAGCTCCACCTCACATACACACCTAATCCTTTGGAAGCTGTGGAGGAAAAGCAATTAGCTCCTTCAATGTGAGAAGGAGACTGAAACACCTCTGAGACAACAAACCTTTTCAACAACAACAAAAAAAAAAAACAAGAATAAAATAAAACAGTGTCAAACAGTAATTTTGCTTAGCCCAATGATAAAAGTCACAAAATGTAAGCTCCACCTGTAATAATTTCAGAGAAGATATACCCTGTCAGAAACACTTTGCTACAGAGAAAATAAAGCAGTAACAGAAGATATACCTTGCAAAAGACAATTTGAATCAGAAGATTACAGCAGTAATCTGTTAGCACACCTGTAGGCACACCTTGTAATAATGCAGAAGAAGGTATACCAGCAACAACAATTTGAATCAGAGAAAAATCAAGCAATGAAATGTTAGCAACAAACAGTAGCAATCCCTGTGAGTAAAAATAACAACAACACCACCATAAATCTCTTAGCAAAATAAGTCTTAATCCTTTTCCCTTGCTCTGGTAAGGTTCTCTACTCTGCCTTTCAAGCAGTCTTGGAAGGAAAGAGCTCAGGTGAGGCTAGGTGCCTTGGCCAGCAAACCAAGTCTTCTACCAAGATTGTGATTATCTTCTGAGGAAGAAGAAAAAAAAGAGAAAGGAGGAAAAAGAAAAAGGGAAATGTAAAGAAAAAATATCTGTCTGTCTATCTATCTATCTATATATATATCTATCTGTCTGTCTATAACAGGGACAGGAGCCACAAGGGGAGGCAGCACTTCACTCACAAAAGATTCATAAAACTTTACACAATTACAAGGAAGAATAATAATAATAATAATAAGAACAACAACAACAACCAGCATTTATGTAAGGCCTTTCATATACAATGTATCCCATAGAATTTTACAAGCAATGCTTGACTGGTATGAAGTGACTGAATGTGTAGTTGTGGCCATGTGCAATCCACATCCACACACAGCCTGGACAATTGCATGAACTCTTTTATGGGAAGGAGAATATTGTCCAGGACACTGGGAAATCCCTCTTTTTGCAAGAAATGCCTTGGGTTCTTTTACTTCCACCTGGACACCCACCCAGACAACACCAGGATGGGTAGAAAGGACCTCAATTTAACATCTCATCCAAAGGAGAGCACGCCCCAACAGTACATAACACTCCTAATACTACACTCAGGTGCCAGTGTTTAGAGTATGAGTCCAATCCCAGTGTGAGATGAGAAACCATTACCTTCTGGCCCAAAGGTGGATGTGCTACCAACTGAGTCACACTGACACTGGTGAAGTATGATAAGGAGAGTTTGGGTTCAATAGTTTATTTGTTTAGCCATTGAAGTCATTACAAATTATGAATAAAAATTCAGTGAATTACAAATACAATAAAACACATATATAAGATAATACACAAATTCTGTTCCATGTATATAGAGATGCAGCTAATTAAAATTTCACCAGCAAAGTTCCCACAAAGTGGGCACTTAGCTTGCCCACTTCACTACGTGAAGTGGGCAATAAAAAGGCTCACTTCACCTTGTAATTATTACTTTGTGTTGTCATTCTGCCTTAATGCGAAGTAAGGTAAAGTGACAACAATATTGGCATCTCCTCCGACACACAGTCACCAGAATTAATAAGGCCCCAAAATGGTCATGTCTTGTGTCCAGAAAACTCCCCAGTGCTGATGAAGTGAAATGAGAGCACAAGAAATGCAAAGTCTCCCAGAATTAATGGCACACTCAGATGTCATGTGTGCAGTAGTCACACACAGTCACCAGAATTAATGTGCATCCCCAAAATGCTACTGTCTTGTGTCCAGAAAATTCTCCAGTGCTGACTGAAGTGAAATGAGAGAGTAACAAAATGCAAAGTCTCCCAGAATTAATGGTGTACTGCAAATGCACAGACAGATTGAGATTGTGCTGCATTACTCGAGAGATGCAGACGCAAAGGCACAACACCTAACCAGTGCTCACAGTCACAAATTCAAATCTGAAAAGAATACCTTTTGCTGGTTGGGGAGTAGTGCATGGCAGTAACAGTTCACTATCAGTAAAGACATCACAAACCAAGATACAAAATTCATGCAGGTGCAGTGGATAGCAGGTTCACACTGCTGCAATTACTCTGTGGCACAATAAAAGGAGTCTGATTTAATGGCACACATTGCACACACACTCACACACACAAACTACAAGTAATGCATAGCAAATGAAAACCTTTAGTAATATAACCAAATGTTTTAAACAAACTGAAATTATACACTGCTGCACCACAACAATCAGCAAAAAGTCAAGAATTACTGAAAATATTACTGTGTGTACATTAACACAGTTATACAAGGAAAATATAACCAAAACAGAAAGACTGCCTTTTCTCCCAGTTAGTCTACCTATACCACATATACACCTCCCCAAAGCTCACTTCACAGTACACAGACTGACTGTTCTAAATTATCATTCAAAATTCACACACAAGCAATAAACACTGATGATATGAGCACAGGAGGGTTTCCTACAATCGATGTACTAAATTGTGAGCAAAATAAATTGCTCAAAAGGCTTTTTAACAACTTTTAGAGGAATTGAATCACAGAACTCTGAGACAAAACTGTCTCCATCTTCCACTACACACTACACAGAACTGAGGCTATGCAGAACAGTCTGGAGCCCATGTGACCTCAGCGGTCCCATGAAGCACTGCAAATTTCACCTTTGGAGCTTAAAAACAAGGTGAGTGAGGTGAAATACATTGATTTCAATGTACTTCACCCTTAAAATTGGTGGAGAAGTGGTTTGGGGAAGGTGTGGAATTATGTAGTCATTGTTTTCACAGACTTCACCTTCCCATTACGACTCAAGTACTCTGCTTCACATTGCAGAGTACTTCAGATTCTACATTACTCTGTGAATCACTTTGTGGAGCAACTTTCAACCACTTACGCCCACCACTACATGTATATTGCAGCAACAGGAAAGTATGTAGTATATTCAGACTAAATGTAATTCATTCAGACTACTGAATAATAAGAATTACAGTTCATTATACTTTCCTTTAGCCTTAATTAATCATAAATTAAACAATGCAAATTGTATAGAGCTTTTAAGTGCAGAACATGTTTGGTTGTATTTCTGTTGATCCTTTATTTAGTTGGTAGCTATAGACCAGTATTTGTGTTTCAGTCTTACCAGCGGGGGCAGTTATCAGACCCAAGGAAATTACAAAAAAAATGCCCAATATTCAATAAAGGTACATAAGTAACATGCCTATGTTACAGTAATACAATTAGCTCCTCTGTTACTCTTCCAAGACATACTATGTTAAGAAGTACTTAGTGCAATGCCTGGGCTCCCATACAGTATATAAGAAGCTCCAAATATGCCAAAAAGGCCAACTCTGCTACATCCATTAATTCCCTTGGGAGGTAAAAGCCAAATTTACCAGCGTACTAGTCTTTCTTTGGTACAATTCCCAGACAGACTTTCCAGGTGAGCCATTCATGGTTCTAGACCACCAAACTTTATGCAAAAGAAGTCAGGTTTGCCCAAAAGCTACATGGGCATAGAACACCTGTTGTTCCTGTCCCTATATGCATGTTTTGGATCTATAAACATTACTTTGTCCCACAATTTCTAGATTTAGCAAAATTACAAATAGCAACCTTTGATGCCCAACAAAGACAGCCTCCCTTACCCTAAGCAAAATCATAGTAACCCCAAGCAAGCATAAACTACTCCCAAAGGAAGGAACCAAACTATATACCAGGGTTAAAACAACCAAGTACTTAGTGGCCACAAATAATTTTGAGTAAGTACTCCAATAGCCCAAATGATTACAAAAAGGTTTAGATCTAAATACTATACAAAATATGTTTTGAACTATGATAATTAATTATGCCATCATTTCTTGAGTTTCAAATATCATTCCTTTTGACTTACGTATGTTGGAATGCAATGACAAATCACCTCGCATAATTCTTTACAAAGTAATCAAACACAAAACACACACACAAACACTCACATATATATATATATATATATATAACAGTAAATATATATATATATATATATATATATATATATATATATATATATTATGGTAGCAGTAGTGCTACCATAGTTAGGGTTGAGGCCATTTACATGTTAAACCCAAAATTTTGCATCTTAATAACTTTGTAACCGTTTTACGGATTTGCCTGAAATTTGGAACACTCGATCAAGACCCATACGCCTTGGGATCTGCCAAGTTTTGTACTGGTCAGATACACAGCTGTGGAGTTATTAAGCATGATCTGTGCATGCGTTTACGCTTTTATGGAATTCTACGGTCGTGTTTACAGGTTGCACGGTTTGCGCTGATTGGTCGAAATCTTCAGGTAACATGCGGCCGGGTCTCCGATGTGCCTTTCAAAGATTTTGTAGAAAAATATTAAACTGTTCAAAAGTTATGGCAGTCCGAACTTCTGTTTTTCCCATGGATAACATTCACGGCGTCGCTTGGCATTGAGGGCCGTATCTCAAAAACAGTGCGAGATACGGAGTTTTGTCAAAAATTATAGCGCCCGCTATGTATAAAACTAGCCAGGAAAGTGATAATATATGACTTTTAAATTTTTTTTCTATGTCGTAGATGTCACTGAGATATAAGCAATTTACTATTACAACTACTGATTTTTGTGTTCCAAGAGTCATTATTTTGCATACATTCTTTCTGCTCACTGTCTTTCTCTATACAGCTTTTGGGAAAACCAGCCTGTACACACATTACTCTTACCATTACCATTTCTGCTTGTGATTCCGTGCCGTTCCCTTACTGCTCACGCTTATGCCACCATGTGCGCTATCCTTTATGCTTTCATTTATGGTTATGCTTTCCATTGTTTTTAACATTTCTGTCTACAGTACTGTTCTCTTCTGTTTCGCTTGCATCACCATGCGCATTACGATTTACGCTTATGGGCACAATGTTACAATGCGACAAGACATCACCCTGAGCTCCCGCCGCTGCATTACATTCACTATTTCTCATTATCATTCTCAAAAAGAGAAATTAGAGGCAAAAACTCAGTTTAATGCATCAGTTAGGGTTGTTCCACAGCGACAAAAGCGAGGACATTCGATGTTAGGGTTGAAACCCCTTTGCGCCCCTCCAGTCCACCCCCAACTTGAATCGGGTGTGCATTGGGGTCATCAGTCCTGTCACCCATTCTCCTATTCCTCAGCTTCTTTCCACATGTGATGGGGTGACACTTGGGGCCGATGACTCAATGTGCAACCTGATTCAGTTGGGGGTGGGCTGGAGGGTTGCAAGGGGTTTCAACCTTAACATTGAATTTCCTCACTTTGTCGCCAGGAACAACCCTAACTGATGCATTAAATGGAGTTTTTGCCTCTAATATATATCACCCACTTCTCCACTGTCAGCTAACTAAATTCGTCCTTTCATTCAAAATACTGAACTGGTTCAGAAGTTATCTTGAAGATAGATCTTAGCAGATGAAAATTTCTACCAACACCTCTGAACAGCGGGCTGTCCGTTTGAGAGTACCATGAGGATCACTCCTGGGTCCATTCCTTTTAGTATCATTTTAAATGACTTGCTGTCCTTTTGTCACCAGTGGAGTCTCCTATATGTGGATGATGCTATCATTTTATGAACCACCCTGATCCCAACCTTCTTGAAAGTTATCTACAACTCAGCTTCAAGGAAATTGAACAGTGGTTTAGTGCTCACAAACTGGTACTATACTATAAGAAATCAAAGCTATGTTGTTCACCTTTGCTCGCAATAAGCACAGGACCCACGCTTTTACCATTAGAAATAACCTGGCAGCCCCACTTGAACAAGTATATCACTTTAAGTACCTAGGTGTAACCTTGATACTCAAGTCTCCTATGTGCTTCACATCAAGAATGTTGCCAAGGTTGTAAATATCAGGATTGGGGTCATCTATAGACACAAGCGGTGTCTGACACCTGAGGCTCTCAAGCTTGCAATTTACAGCTCGGTGTTGTCAATCATCGACTATGCCTTGGTCATATACAGAACTGCTACCACTTCTGCACTGAAAAGTCTAACTGTTGCACTAAACAAGGCATGTAGGTTACTTATGGCACCGCATGTCTCACCCATACTTGTGAGCTTTATGCTCAAACTGATGGCTTCAATTAAGTAGTAGGATCAAATATCAAATGTGCCTACTAACTAAAAAGATTCTCCTTGGGCTCTTGCCACCTGGAATGGAAAGTCTTCTAACAAATCTCTCAGGACCCAACACACTTGTACTTCAACTACCAAACTCTTTCTAGTCCCTAGGTGTTGGACAACACAATGCCAGTGATCAATTTTATATAGAGACCACTTTGGTTCAATGAGTTGCACAATGATATTGATAATCTTCCCAACCTTGGCTAATTTAAGCTTATGCTCCACCAGCACCTCATGTCTGTTAGCTCCTGTGATTTGCCACCTAATCTGAGATATGTCCATCTCATCTCCTTTTCAACACCTGAGTCCTCCCTCCTCACTCCCTTCCTCTACTTGCTCCCACTGATTGACAATACTGACAAGGCCCATATAGGTCACGTGATGCAGCTCAAATGAATAGGACGTGTCGGAACCGCTCCTCTCACCCGACTATTTAATTTAAACAAGAACTTTAATCCTTCAAAACAAACCTAATTCTGAAGTCTACTAAATTGCTGAATACTACCTGCATCTTCAGAAGAAAGATTTTGGACAGAAATGGAAGCAGAGATGTGACAGGCATCGCCTCGGCATACACTGCCTATCACACAGGAAAAGCAGCCCAAAAGCCAAGGTCGAACCCTTCTACCACAGGCCACACGCAGCCAGCCTCAGCCTCTCCTTTGGCAATGGTGGAATCAACCCTCTTAGCCTGGAATGATTTCTTTCTGAGTTCCAGCTATTGAGAGATGAAGTTCGATCTCTGGTCTCAAGGAAGGCAATTTCTGATCATTGGAAGACACCACCAGGCGCACTACAGATAATGAAGCCCGCATTTTCTCCATGGATAAGTGGACCGATAAAATTGAAGCCCTAATTACTACAAATCACCAGACCATAAAGAAATTAGAGAGTAAGATTGAAGATTTAGAGGGAGAAGCCAATGAAACAACATAGAGGTAATTGGAATCCCTTAGAGGGAAGAAGGAAATTATTCTCTTCTATTCGTGCAAAATTACTGTCTAAAATAGCTGGGCCTTCCCCTTTGGCTGACCTATACCTTGGCAAGAGCCCACCGAGCCCTTAGGCCCTATGCCTCCACCTACTGCTCAACCTAGACCCTTAATATTTTGAGTCCTCAATGTTCTGGAGAAACAACACATTTTGCAAATATTTAGGGATATGCAAGATGTTCTGTGGGAAGGGCAAAGATCAGGGTCACACAAGATCTACCAACAACTGGCCAACAGCACCGAGCTCTATTTCACCCGATTGTTTCAAAGTGCATTGCTTCAGGTATAAAATTTTGCATGGTATACCCTGCCAAACTCCAAGTACAACTAGATGGCTCATGGTCTTCATTTGAAGAATTAGATCCAGAGATGGAATACCTCAAACAGAAGCGCACTGCTTTATTTTCTGACTACTGAGAGCACTCAGACAGCTGCAGGCATTACATACAAGAAAAATAGACTTTAAGCTGTTGTTTGTGATGTCTTAACAGCCTAAATTAGCTGCCAGAGGAATCTAAAATAACTTTTGTCAATGCCCACAGCTCTACGTCCAGAGCACACCTCTCCTTTACACCTCTTAAGAGATGCTTTCTTGATTCAGAGCAAGAGGGAAGGTTGTTACGCTGTCTTGTGGAAAGTTTTGCTGGGGCATTCGATGTTTCAGATATGCAGAGGCTTCATCTTCGGACAGATAGAGGGGCATAATTTGCATGTTGAACTCAAGGGACAGTTTCACTGTTTGGAGATCAAAACCAGACACTGGATCCACAAGGGGCATAATCATTTTGTTTTGGGGGACAAGATCCTCAGGGGAACTATATTATCAACAAGTAAACACCTCATTAAACAAATACAGGATCCTTAGAGTGTAAACCATAGGCTTTTGTCCAGATTTACAGATCTGGAGACTTTAAGTTACAGGGGGCCCCAGATTAAGCCTCACACCACTCCACAGATCTGAGAGAACTACCTTTGCTAGGTGACATTATACTTTAGTTATTTAGCATATGAGACAAATATAAATATGCACTATGGCTCCAGAGCCAAAATAATACACCAGCTTAACTTTCTTTTGTTCTTAATTTCTCCACCAATGGCCTTCTTGTGAGCACTTATGGAGAATTAGGTGCAGGCCAATAAGGCCCTAATATGAATATTTGTACATTGCTGCATTGATGTATATATAATTAGGGCCATCCAGCAGTTTATTTAACTAGTTTTAGTTAGGTAGGTAAAGCATTGGATTATAGTCGGGTGAGCAGGGAGAGGGAGGATCTTCAGTCTGCTGATCACCACGGAATAGTACAGTGGGGGGTAGTTCCTATGGTTACATCACAGGCTATAGGATGCAACTCAGTAACTGGTATGTTACCAATTTCATTTTATATCTGGTTTCACTGCATATTGGGGGTAGGAAATAGGAAGGTAATAAAGGGCAATAATGGGATATGGGGAGAGAGAATCTACATGGGAAAAGTTTATTTCAATTATCTAACTCTGGGGGATGGTACCAATTTAGAAATCAAATAATACAATTTAGCAGGTTAAGTTTAGAATTATTAAAGTTAGACGGATTCCACAAAACAATCCAGGTATATGGCACAACCATTTAAGTTTTGCACGTGGAATGTTAAAGGTGCAAGACAGCCACTTAAATGTATACGACTTCTTAAACACTTAAATATCCTACAAAGTGATGTAATTATTTTACAAGAAACCCATCTCCTGCAAGCTGAGGAGACCCTTCTGAGGAGACAGCAGGTGGGGCAGGTATTCACTCGGGAGACTCCACAAATAGTAAAGGGGTAGCTATTCTTCCTCACTAGGGCTTTTCCTTTGTATGTGGACAATGCATTAGAGACAAAGAGGACAGGTATATCCTGGTCATAGGTAAGATCCAGTCATGTAAAATTTTACTGGGCAGTATCTATGGTCCCAATGTAGACTCCCATCATTTTTATGGAGCTACTTTCAACCCTGATGCCTTTCCTACATATTCCAATGTTTGTAGGTGGAGATTGGAACATACACTTTGACCCCATTTTGAGAAATCATCGGGCACCAGGATCCGGGGACTTTCCCCAGCCCAGAGAGCTTGTAGAGACTTGGTAGATTATCTAGGTCTCTGCAACCCTTGGAGAATTTTGCATCCTACAGCAGAGGAATACACTTTCACTCTGCAGTCCATAGCTCAGCCTCACGCCTGGACTACTTCTGGATGAGTAAGTCTATGATTCAAGGGCTAATTGACAGCAAATGGAACCAGGAACAGGTTCAGACCATTACATAGTAATCTGCCTTCTCTCTTGTCTCTAAATGGGGAACAAGTAAAAATGGAGACTCAATAACCAACAATTAAAGGACAAAAGGTTACAGATAGTATACTATCTGCCCTAGAATCTTACAAATGTACCAACTGGGGCACCATGCAATCCCTTCCATGGAATGGGGTGCACTAAATGTTTCCTAAGAGGAGGGTTTATAAAATGGTCAGTCATTAAGAAATGGAAAGAAACTCAGGAAGCCAAAACCCTTTTAGACCAAATTAGGGAAAAGGACAAATATCTGTCCAGGAATACCTTGGAATCTGAGAAAAAGGCTCGCATAAAATTACAGGATAAGTATTTTGAACCTCTTAGAGAAAAGGCAGAATGGGCAATTTTAAAGGCAAAAGCTACCTACAATGTACGAGGGGAAAGACGGGATAGCTTTTAGCCCTCCAGTTCAAAAAGACAGAAGCCTTAAAATGTATCACAGCTATACAAAAGACCCCAACAACCACCCTTAACCAGGCTGCTGACATAAATAAAGAGTTTGAACAATATTACAAACAGCTATATGCATATATGCCTAATCGCCAGTCTCAACAGAAGGTAGACTCTTACTTAGATAACTTTCTCTCCCCACTCTTACTCCTACCCAAATGGAAAACAAATTGTACCTGTCACAACCCCACTCAGCAAGGTAAACCCTCTACTCCCAAAGTGCCAACCTCTGAGTGTAGTATTGTGAACAGTTAATAGAACAGGGTAACCTCCTGTCTGTTTTGTGGGTTCGAGTCACCTTTTGTCCAAAGTTCTGGAGGATTCAAACTGTTACCTCTTGCTGGTGTACCCAATTGTCAGGCTCAGATAATCTGCTCTTTGGGGAAATGCCAAATGTCTTTTGCCATGGGCACTCAACCAGGTATTACAAAATGAACCCTTAAAACTCTATGCAATACCTCAGAGTACTCTTACCTGTTTCCCAATTTGGTATCCCTATAAGCTTATGCACAGTGTCAACTTTAACCATCTAAGCTTCACTTATAAAAAAAAAAGTTTCAAGGCACACCAGGCAGTTTCTGTTTTTAAAACATATATCTTTACTTTAAAATAGATAAAATAGGTAAACAGTAAATACAGAACAAAATATCCCAACACATACAATCTAAAACAAAACAGGTTTAAAAGTGCAAAATTCCTACCAGCCATTAGACTTGTTTATCTAAGTATTTCTTATAATCTTTCAGTGCTCTTAGATGTTCCTTTCTCAGTCCAAGTATATGACTGTCTGTTTCTCTAAAGGTCAGCTAGAGCATACTTAATAACAGTCTTGAGCTGGCCTTCTTAGGTCACCTAGCTCCTCCTCGGTGTATTAAAATTTATATTTACAGCACATGATGTCCTAATAAGTTATTTTAAAACTAGGTGACATCAGCAAACCTCCTATCTTCATATGACTTCCCAATCTAGTCTGTGGTCTGCTAGCATCTTCTTTCATCCAGGATCAGTCTCCTGCTTCACAAAGACATGACAGACTCTTTGATGAATTAACTGGCTTCCTCTGAAGACACCCAAACAAATGCATATGCCAATTCCTTATGACACAAGTGTCATCAGAGGACTTTTTCCTGAGGAGATGCCCAAACAAATGCATATGCCCTTCCTCTTGACACCAAGTGTAATCAAAGGATTTTCCTGAGCATTATAAAATGCATAGTTTAGCTAATGATTTCAAAGCAAATGACAAGTTAATTGCATTCCAGATATCTGTAGCTGAACCTACGTCCTGTCCTTTGAAATTATACCTGAGAGGGTTGATGTGTCATTTCAGCAAGACAGTATTTTCTCTGACAGACAATCCCACTACATATTTCTATATTGCAAAAGTCATAGTGTAATCACAACCAGCTGTCCAACTGTCACAGTCCTCCCACATAGACTGAATTTGGGAGCTCTATCCCTGCATGGGATGAGCTTCCCAAATCAGTTCACTCCTCATAGACATAAGACAGCCCATCTGAGTTCTGATTCATGGCTCCGGCCCCTATTTATGATTGTCATGTCATACCCTTGCAAAGTAAGACTCCATCTCAGTAATCTCCCATTATTTCTGCCCATCTGCATCAGCCAAACCAGGGGTTGTGGTCGGTCTGTACCACAAAATGCTGCCCATATAAGTATGGTTCTAATTTCTTTAGGGCCCACACTATGGTAAGACACTCTTTTTCCACAGTAGAGTATGCCTGCTCCTGGGAAGTAACTTCTTACTCAGATATGCTACAGGGTGATCCTTCCCTTGGTTGGATTTCTGACTCAGTACTGCCCCAATACCCACATCTGAGGCATCAGTCTGAACTATAAAGGGTTTATATAGTCAGGACTTGTCAATACAGGAACACTGCACAGTACCTCCTTCAGACTGGTAAAGGCTTTCACACAGGCTGGTTCCCAAGTAATTTTTTGGCATCCTTTTCTTTACCACGCCAGATAGGGAGCAGCCAGGGCACTGTAATTGAGTACAAATTTCATATAGTACCCTGTTGTCCCTAGAAAACTCCTGACCTGCTTCTGAGTTTCTGGTCTGGGCCATGCCTGGATTACTTCTATCTTTATCTAGTTAGGGCAGAGCTGTCCCTGGCTCTCATCACATGCCTGAGATATGCTAACTTCTCCCATGGTCACCTGGCACTTCTCGGCTTTGACAGTGAGCCCGGACCTCTGTATCCTGCCCAGCACTTCGGTGGGACAGGCGCCTCCCAACTGGTAATAAAGATGGCAATGTCATCCAGGTATGCCAGCATACTCCTCAGCACCATTTAACACCTGCTTCACCAACATTTGGAAAGTGGCCAGGCGTTCTTCATTCCAAAAGGCATTACTTTAAACTCAAATAAGCCTATCAGAGTGATGAAGGTCAACCTCTCCCTAGTTCTGTCTGTCAACTCTACCTGCCAATACCCCTTGGTCAGGTCAGAATTGTAGGTAGGTCGCCCCAACTTGTCCAGGAGTTCATCCATCCAGGGCATCGGGTGGTGCCAGACTTTGTGACTGCATTCAGTCCACGATAGTCTATGCAGAAATGAGTAGAGCCATCTGGCTTGTGTACAAGGACTACAGGTGAGGCCCAGGACCTGTGGGATCTCTGGATTACCCCTAAATTCAGCATCTCCTACACTTCCCTCATAATGTCCTTTTGGACAGCCTCTGACAACCATTATGCTGTCCGCCGTATGGGTGTCTGTGTCCCTGTCTCCACATCATGTGTCCCTAAGGGGTTAGTCCAGGCTTGGTGCTAAACAAGGGGTAAAGTCTGCTAGAACCTCCCTTACTTCCTGGATCTCATCCAGGGCCAGCTGGGAGACAACTGTACTGCCTCCACAGAGGACTCCGCTTGCTTTCTTCCAGCAAGCCCAGAAGGGGGCTCTTCGTCCGCCCCTCTCCAGGACTACACACTGCAAACACCATGTCAGCCCTATTAGCATATTGCTTCATCATGTTGACATGGTATATCCTTTCTGTCTGTCTTCGGTCAGGTAACTCTACAATATACTGTAGTTCATGTCATTTACCTTCCTAACCACTTTGTATGGTCCTGTCCACTCAGCCTGCAGCTTGTCTTTCCAGACTGGAATAAGGACCATGACTTCTGACCCACCATGTACTAGTGAGCTCTGGCTCTGCGGTTGTACCACACTTTTTGTCTTTGTTGGGCATCTGCCAGGTTGCTCTGGGCTGTTTCCATAAGCTCCTTCAGCCTTTCCCTATACCTAAGGACATACTCCACTATGGGAGTTCCTGGGTGGTGTGCTTGCCTTCCCAGTCCTCCCAGATCAGGTCTGGTGACCCACATACCCGGCATCCATATAAGAGTTTGACGGGGAAAATCCTGTGACTGTTGGGGCACCTCCCTGTATGCAAACAACAGGTGGGAAGGTATTTCTCCCAGTCCCTCCTATGCTGTTTAGCAAACACCCAGAGAATTGACTACAGGGTACTATTGAATCTTTCCACAAGCCCATTGGCTTGTGGGTGATAGAGTGTTGTGCATCTCTGCACCACCCCACACTTCTCCCACAAACATTTCATCAGGTCTGACATGAAGGAACCCTCGATTGGTGATAACCTCCTGCAGAAACCCAACATGAGAGAAAATCCCAAGCAAGGCATCTGCCACTTTGTCTGTCCTAAGTGAGGATAGAGCGACTGCCTCTGGGTACTGGGTGGCATAATCCACCACAGTCAGGATGAATCTCTTCCCTGAGGAGCTGGGCGTATTTAAAGGTCCCACAATATCCATTCCCACTCTCTGGAATGGCTCTTCCACTATGGGCAATGGAATCAGGGTGGCTTGGTTTTCTTGCCTGCCTTCCCTATTTCTTGGCACCGTGACAAGACCTGCAATACTGCTTTACCTGCTCAGTGAAGTTAGGCCAATAGAAATTTGGGCCAACCGCTGCTTAGTATGTGCGATTCCCAGATGACCAGATGAGGGAATATCATGTGTAATCTTGAGCAACTGCTCAGGATACCCCTGAGGAATGACAAGCTGCCTGCCTAGCATCTCTCCCTTTGTCTATACAGCCTGAGTATACATAAGTCCATTTTCCCAATAAACCTTATGTCTGCCGCCACCTCCCTGTGCTCCATCAGAGTCTGCCCAAGCCCTCAGCTTCCCAGACTAGGGTCACTTCTCTGAACATCTGCAAAACCCTCACACATTCCCAAGGCATGGGACAGGTCCCTTTAGTCACTAAACTAGGGTCCCTAGCACTAGCGTCAGGGAATCAGGATCACTGTCAATCCCAATCCTCTGACAATGGGTCACCCTCCCTCTTGAGTAACCTCAGCTGTGTGGTTACTTGCTACTGGGAAATTTTACCCCTCTTCATTAGTCTACATCTCAGGAGACACAGGCTGGGGAACCAGCCTCCCAGTTGTCTTTACAATTATTCCCGTGGGTTTCAGGGAACTACCATTTTCCCTTGCTGTTTGGCTATGGGTAACTGCACATACCATCCCCTGTTTGAGGTTATTACCCAGAATCACATCCACTGCTAGGGTTTTGGCTACAGCCACCTGTTGCACAGTTCCCCTGTTTCACCCCAGTCTAGGAGAACACTAGCGAAGGGCAATGTTGTCTCCTCACCAGCAAAGTCTTGTACAATGACGTATTTGTGGGTATAAGCTGACCAGGCTTTACCAGATCACCCTTACTAATGTCAAGGATGCCCCTGTGTCCCTTAACCCTTGCATCTGTACCCCATTCACCATGACTGGGTGCATGTGTTCCCTCATGTTCACAGGCATGCCTCCAGGCACACACAAGCAATCTACTTCTTTTCTAGTGCCTTTCTGGTATTATTGCTCATTCTTTTGGGACACTGTCTGGCAATATGCCCAGTTTCTTTACATAACCAACATTCACTTCTCATTTCAGAGAAATCTTTTCTCTGAAACCTGGGGCTATCTGGTTTTGGTGGAGGCAGTGAGGGTTTTAGCTGTCCTGAAGGCATGCTTTTCTCTTTCTGCACTGCCATAACCTGCCCCATTTGCTCTCAGAGCAGGTCTGCTCTTGGCATAGCAGTCTGAGAGTTCAGCAGCCACTTGCACTGTTTTGGGATCTCGGTCCTCCAGCCAGGTTTTCAGCTCTGCTGGACATGCCCAATAAAACTGTTCTAACAAAATCACATTTTCAGTTTTATCAACAGAGTTTGCCTCAATTCCTTCCCACCAATGTTTTAAAAACTGATGTTGTTTCATGGCTAGCTCCTCGTAGCTCCTGTCAGGGCTTCTCCTGAGCTTATGGAATTTAGCTCTGTATGATTCAGTAGTTAATTCCAATTTTTTAACAGTGCAGCTTTAGGTTTGCTGCAATCATCACTGTCCTCATTGTCCATTTGACCCAATGCATCCCCAGCTTTCCGGTAGTAGTGTGGATAGCTGGAAGCTCCAGGACTCCCTAGGAATTTTAGCCTGAATACAAACTTTTTCAAAAGAATTTAAAAGGCATCCATATCCTCCCTCTTTAAACTTGGCTATCAATTTGGAATTCAATTTGTAACCCAGTCCTGTAGTCCCAGTTAAACCCAAGCTACTTACCTGCACTGGTGCCGCTGGTTGAGTCATAGCTTCTCCAGTTGATGTTGCCTCTGGTGCTCATGCTCCTTAAGGTCAGTGTCTCTCTGTTCTCACTCTGCCTCTCGGTGTTCTGTCTCTGCTTCATGGCGTTCTCGCTCTGCCTCACGATCCGCCTCTTGTTTTCACCGGTCCGCCTCTTGTTGTTCACGGACAGCCTCTCTTTCTCTCGCCTCCTCTCCTCTTGAACTCCAGATCCATCCTGCACAACTCAGTTTTCAGCCTGAATACTTCTGATCCAGGATACTGGTGACCTTCCCTGCTGCTGTGGCCCTTCACTGGCACTGGCCCTGTTGTCCTCCTCATTGGATCTGGACCCTACACTGGTCACTAGCCCTTCCACAGTCAAGGTTTGGTCCCTACAGTCACTGTCTGTGACTCTACACTCTGGGTATCTGCTACTATCAGGGCATCCACGAGGTTCTACTTTGTGGCTTTCATCTTGAAAGGGACTCATCTGTCCTCACACAACTGCTTTAAGTAGTCTACAGTGTGTCTGCTGTAGTTGGAAGCCATCTTCCTAACTACTGCTACTCTGACTGGCACTTTAGGAAAATAAAATAAAATGAGTAGGAACTTGACTGTAAGCCAAGGGATATAGTTCTGTTTACTTTTAAAATAAAACATTGCCTTTCTTTTTTCTTCAAGTGAGCTGAACAGTCTCAAGCTGACACACTGAGCAATAAATCTTATAGTACCAAAATTATCTCACCACTGCCAACCAATCTGTCACAACCCCACTCAGCAAGGTCAACCTCTACTCTCAAAATGCCAACCTCTGAGCATAGTATTGTGAACAGTTAACAGAACAGGGTAACCCTTCTGTCTCTTTTGTGGGTTCGAGTCACCTTTGTCCAAAGTTCTGAATGGATTCAAACTGTTAACCTCTTGCTAACGTACCCAATTGTCAGGCTCAGATAATCTGCTCTTTGTGGAAATGACACATATCTTTTGCCACTGGCATTCAACCAGGTATTACAAAATGAACCCTTAAAACTCTATGCAAGACATCAGAGAACTCTTACCTGTTTCCAATGTGGTATCCCAATAAGCTTATGCACAGTGTCAACTTCAACCATCTAAGCTTCACTTATAAAAAAAAGTTTCAAGGCACACCAGGAAGTTTCTGTTTTTGAAACATATATCTTTACTTTACAATTAATAAAAATAGGTAATCAGTAAATAGAAAACAAAATATCCCAATGCATACAATCTTAAAAACAAACCGGTTTAAAAAGTGCAAAATTCCTACCAACCATTAGACATTTATCTAAGGTATTTCTTATAATCTTTCAGTGCTCTTAGATGTTCCTTCTCTCAGTCCAAGTATATGACCATCTGTGTCTCTAAAGGTGAGCTACAGCATACTTGAAAACAGTCTTGAGCCGGCCTTCTTTCTGAGGTTACCTAGCTCCTCCTCGGTGTATTAAAATTTATATTTACAGCACAAGATGTCCTAATAAGGTATTTTAAAAATAGGTGAAATCAGTGAACCTCCTCTCTTCATATGACTTCCCAATCCAGTCTGCGATCTGCTAGCATCTTCTTTCATTCAGAAGCAGTCTCTCTTGCTTCACAAAGACATGAAAGACTCTTTGATAAATTAACTGGCTTCCTCTGAAGGCGCCCAAATGCATATGTCAATTCCTTATGACACTAAGTGTTATCAAAGGACTATTTCCTGAGGAGACACCAAACATATGCATATGCCCCTTCCTCTTGACACCAAGTGCAATCAAAGGATTTTCCTGAGGGCATTATAAAAAGCATAGTTTAGATACTGACTTCAAAGCAACTGACAAGTTAATTGTATTCCAGATATCTGAAGTTGAACCTACATCCTGTCCTTTGAAATTATACCTGGGTGGGGGTTGATGTGTCATTTCAGCAAGACAGTATTTTCTCCTGACAGATAATCCCACTACATATTTCATATTGCAAAATCATAATGTAATCAGCACCAGCTGTCCAAGTGTCACAGTACCTTTACAGAAGTGGACTAATTCAAACAATTAAAGACCTCCCTTCGGAAAAGGCTCCAGGTCAGAAGGCTACTCCCAAATTTCTACAAGAAGTTTGCACAACCAGCTAGCCCCATGACTACTAGCAGTCTACTCCAATATGCTAAATGAGGCAGCTTTTGACCCCAGGATGTTTGAGGCCACAATTGTCATCCTTCCCAAGCCTGGAAAGGACCCAACACAAGTATTTAATTACTGTCCCATATCCCTTCTTAATACTGACCTTAAAATCCTTGCTAAAATATAGAAACATAGAAACACAGAATTTGATGGCAGATAGGACAGCCCTAGCCCACCTAGTCTGCCCATGTCCCTACTAATGGATAAGATGCAGATCCTAGTTAACCAACAGCCTACTTCCTCCTACCCCCCACTAGAATTGCCTTCTGTCTGTCCCATGCATTCTTGAATTCCCCACTGTTTTGGCTGTACGACCTCCTCAGGAAGGCTGTTCCATGCATCCACAATCCTCTCTGTGAAGAAATACTTCCTCACATTACCTCTGAGCCATCCCCTCTATCTTTAAATTGTGCCCCTTGTTCTTGCACATCTCTTTTCTGAAAGTAGCTACCCTGTTGGACTTTGTTGATTCCTTTGAGGTATTTGAAAGTTTCTATCATGTCCCCCCTCCCTCCCTCCTTTCCTCAAGGCTATACATCTTATGCTCCTTTAGTCTTTCTTCATATGTCTTCTGGTGTAGACCCTGCACCATTTGGTTGCCCTCCTTTGGACAGCCTCCATCTTGTCTATCTTTTGCATAAATGGGGTCTCCAGAACTGTACACAGTACTCAGATGTGGTCTTACCAACTGTCTGTACAGAGGGCCAACAACTTCTTGTTTTCTACTGGTGATACCTCTCCCTTTGCATCCCAGTATCCCCCAGCCCTTTTACTGCCCTTCTCACATTGCTGACCTACCTTTAGGTCATCTGATATGACTACCACAGGTCCCTTTCCATTTTGTTGTTGTCAGTATCTCACCCCTACTGTGTACTCTCCCCTGATTTTTGTTTCCCAGGTGCATTACTTTGCACTTCTGCATTGAATCTAAGCTGCTATACATTTGACCATTCCTCCAACCTTGCCAAGTCCTTTTCATCCTTTCCACCCCACTTTGCATATCAACCCTGTTGCAGATCTTTGTGTCATCTGCAAAGAGACATACTTTCCTTCCAGTCCCTCTGAAATGTCACTTATAAAGACATTAAAAGGTTGCCCACTGCTGAACCCTGTGGTACCCCACTAGTAACCCTCAAACAGTGTTGGAATTTTTTTTAGTCTTTGGTAACCAGGTAAGGCCCACTAACACAAGTTCCTGTTTTCAGGGGTGACCTGGGAGCACTGAGCAGTTAAGTGACTTGCTCAGAGTCTCTCAGTATGTAACTGGAGGTTCTGAGAATCAAACCCAGGTCTGGTCTGCTGGATGTACCAAGCTTGTTCACAGCGCATTACTCCAACCACTAGGCTATACTGCCAGCCCATATTAGCCCATAGGCTAGAACAAGTGATTCCTTTACTTATCAGCCTGGATCAAGTAGGCTTTATGTAGGGTAGGTCCTCAGCAGACCGCCTCCATCACCTGTCTCATGTCTTCTCTGCATCCAGGGATTCCCCAGGCTGTAGCACTGGTCTTTCTGGATGTGGAGAAGGTCTTTGACAGTGTAGACTGGCAGTTCTTATTTAGGACTCTTCACAGATTTCACTTTCCCACTGAAATCATTTCCTGGTTAAAATACTGCATTCCACCCCACAGCACAAGTCTTTTGTTATGGGACTCTCTCTTCCAGCTTCCATTTGGAGGCTGGCATTAAACAAAGATGTCCCTTGTCTCCCTGTTGTTCAACTTATATTTGGAGACCCTTGTGGTTTCATACAGACACCTCCTGGGATACATGGAATGCAACTGGGGTCACTTGACACCAAGACAGCGGTATCACGAGATGACATTTTGCTTCATATCACACAAATTAAACCCTCACTATAAATCTTGCTATGTTTAATACAGGAATATGGTTCCTCTCCAATTACAAGCTTAACACTGATAAATCTTCAATTTTCCCACTAAATTTAAAGGTAAATAAACAGGAAGCACTTGAGCTGGGACTTAAACGAGCTCCCAGATCCATAAAATACTTAGGGATACATCTATCTACTAGTGTCATCCATATGCGAAAACTGAACCTAGATGACTTGCAGAAAACAGTACAGCAAGATTTAAAAATGGCAAGATCTTCCTTTAACCCTATGGGGTTGAGTGAACATTATTAAGATGAATCTTCTCCACATATTTTTTATCCTTTGAAGCTCCTATACATATGGCTCCCTAAAGCATGGTTTAAGGTTATCCACAACAGTGTATCAAATTTTCTTTAGAAAGGAAAACCTCCAAGGTGAGCATACCACAAATTAGCTGCCCTTAAATCTCTAGGAGGCCTAAAACTCCCACACTTTAATTTATACCATTGGGCTAGTCACTTAAGCAAATATCTCCATTGGTTAATGCCTCTACCCCTTGGACTCATGAATATACCTCTACCTGGCTTATAATAGAAAAAGGTCTAATAACTGCAACCGGCATAAATCCTGTGGCTCTACTTTTCCTGAAATCCAAAACCTACCCTCTAATCTCCGTCACAACCCAGTGGGTCATTTGGTACATACTCACCTATAACTGTGCTCTACTTTAAGATATGATAACGTTCAGGATCTCTCCCAACCCATCTTCAAAATCACAGTTTTAAAATTGAGGGAAATTAATTCCTGGCAACTGGATCCTCCTTCAAAACTGTGTGGTAAGAGATCTCCATAGTCCCAATCAAGAATGGCTAACCACCACTGACATACTAGCAAAATTTGGTCTTGCCAAAAATGGATATTTCAAATATATCAGATCTGACATATGCTTACAGCAAATTATGGAGAAAGAATCACCATAGATGATCCACAGGACTGGATCTCCACAGGCAGAATACTAACCCTAGCCCCACATGCTGTCTCCTCTCTATACACCCTTCTGTTTCCACTGGTATTCCCAAAAGTGGATGCCATATCTCACTACTGGAATACCTTATACCATAACCCATGTTTCAAATGGCCTAACATTTGGGAATCTTGTCATAAACTTATTACACAAGATAGACTATGACTAATGTAAATGCAATTCCTTAATGACATGTATCTAACCCCATAAATTGTACAGAATGGGAAGGGCAGAAACCCTACATGTAATAGATGTCATAAAGGCTCAGGTACCCTTACCACTTATTTTGGGAATGTGCCAACATAACACCATTGTGGGAACTCATTAAAACCAAAATGGATCCCTAATAGGCCTGCAGGACTATTTCATGCTGGAGGTGTGTCAGCTAGGGAAGTTACAGGTTTTCTACCTATGGCCAGAAATGATCATATGATGATGATAGCTATGTCTGTTAAGAAAGTAGTCTCAAAACACTGGAAGGACTCTCTCCAACCCTCATATTCAGAGTGGTTGCAAGAGCTCCTTTACAATCTACAAATTGAGAAAATGATGGCCAGTCTCACTAATCAAATGGGCATATATAAAAGAGATGGGGAAGCTTACATGTCTTGTAGGAGTTTATAAGGTGATGTGACAGAATACTATACTAACCAGCCATTCTAGACCTGACTTATTCATAGAATTAAATCACTGATGGCACTGTAAGGGGAATGAAGTGAGAGTGTGGGGGGATGGAGGGAGGGATGATAAGATATTTTATTTTTATTACCATGTCTGTAATCACTCATTGTACACCACTTCTGGTATATACTCATGTAAAACTTAATACATTTTAAATAAAAAAATACTGACAAGACACTTGGCTGCCTCTGTCCCTTGCTGTCTCTTCTGCTCCTCCTCCTCCTCCCTATCCCTCCTCAAAATCCTTATTACCCCTTTTAAGCAACTGGACAAAGCCTGGCTGCTATCCTTCTCCCTTTATCCTAATATCTTACTGCCCCCTGCTTCTCCCTTCTATTGTCCTCTACTCTTTCTCATATCTTGTAACACTGTTTATCAGTGATGTACTATACATTCAATGTTTGTTAAAATTAAACTTAACTTCCCCTTTGTGTGTATGTATCCCTTCCCACTGATGTGGAACCTTTGTAAATGAGTTGCTTTGTACTGAAAGGTAATTTGTAATCCGAGGTGAATAAATATAAAATATATATATATATATATATATATGAAATATATACATATATATATCTATATCATATATATATATATATATATATATATATATATATAATGGTAAGCAGGTAGTGCTACCATAATTAGGAATTGAGGAGCCATTTACATGTTAAACCTAAAACTTTTCACCTTAATAACTTTACAACTGTTCAATGGATTTCCATGAAATTTGGCATACAAGATCAAGGCCCATATGCCTTGGGATCTCCCAAGTTCCGTACGGATGGATATGGCTGCAGAGTTATAACATGATCTGCGTGTGCTGCCACGCTTTTTGAATTCTACAGTCGCGCTTACAGGTTGCACGGTTTGTGTGACCAGTCCAAAATCTTCAGGGAATGTGTCACTGGGTCCCTGATATGCCTTTTGAAGATTTCATGAAAAAATATTAAACGGTTCAAAAGTTATTCAAAAACTAGTTCCCATTATAAGTCAATGGGAAAAGTTAACAAAAAGTTCGACAGTGTCATGAATGCAGTTTTATTTCACAAATGGCCCTTTGCTGTCGCAAATCTGCCATTTTGTTTTCAGTTGGTGATCAGAAAATGCTTGGCATTTAAATTTGGGACCCTCTAGCAACCTAATTATTTTTGTATTTACCTTGTCGGACCCTAAGGAGGCTAGCCATGTCTTTATTTTGGAGTAAAACAGCCCAGAAATATGTTTTTCAAATTTCTGGAAAAAGTACTTCCACAAAGTACTTTCGCACTTGTGACACTGTCAAATGAATTTGCGAGCTTGCAAATTGTGACAGTACTTTTCTAGGCTGTGGGAAAATGACAGCAATTCTTTGGCACCCCGCTGCAAAAAGAACAGTTTTGTGTTTTGGGCTGAAATTTGGAGGAACACAGCAGACACCTCACAGATGTGCCTTTCTGTATTTTGTTGAAAAAATATTGCATGGCGGCAAATTTACAGCACTCAGAGTTGATGCTTTTCCCATAGGATAACATTACATCATCCGACGCATTGCAGCAATCCTTTGGCGCCCTGCTGCAAAATAACGGTTTGGTCTTTTTTCCTGAAATTTGGAGGAAGACAGCCAACATCCACAGATGTGCCTTTCAGTGGTTTGGTGAAAAAATATTACAGGGAGGCAAAGTTATGGCACTCTGAACTTCTCTTTTTTCCATAGGATAACATTAAGCGTTCACTAAGCCTTTCAGGGCCTGTTTCTTGGAAGCGGTGCAAGATACAGACTTTTCGTCAGATAAATACTTAGCCCTCTCATGGGGCTAAGTAGAAAACTAGCCAGGAAAGTGATAATTCATGACTTTTAATTTTTTTTTTTCACGTAGTACGGTTCCTGAGATATAAGCAATTTACTATTCCAAGTCCTCATTTTCTGTTACAAGACTCATTATTTGACATACATTCTTTGTACTCACTGTCTTTCTATGTCCACCTTTTGGGAAAACTATTGTGTGTGTTTCCATAACTCTTACCCTTAATGCTTCTGCTTCTGGTTCTGTACCTGTTTCACTTACTTTTCCTATCTCATACCTTCTCGTTACCCTTTGCGTTTTCATTTGCATCTGTTTCTGTAATTTTAACCATTTATGTCTACAGTACTGTTTATCTTTGTGTTTCGCTTTGTCGCACTATCGCATTACCATTTCTGTTTGTGGGAACTGTGTTACTATGTGACAAGAAGACAATATGCAGCAGGAGCTCGAGGCCCGTCGCTGGTCCCGTCACTGTATTACATTCACTATTTCTCAGTACTGTTTTATCTTTCTGTTTTGCTTTGTGTCACCATCGCATTACCATTTGCATTTGTCGGCACTGTGTTACTATGTGTGAAGACATCAAGTGGTGGCACTCCACTGCCACATTACATTCACTATTTGTCATTATCATTCTCAAAGATGGGAAATAGAGGCAAATAACTCTGTTTAATGCATCAGTTAGGGTTGTTCCACAGTGACAAAGTGAGGAAATTCGGTGTTAGGGTTGAAAAAACCTTGGACCCCAGCCCACCCCCAACTGGCATTGGGGTGTGCATTGGGGTCTTCAGTCCTAACTCTCACCCCATTCTCCTATACCTCTGCTTGTTTACACATGTGATGGGTGAGAGTTAGGCTGATGATCCCAATGCGCACCCCAATGCGGTTGGGGGTGGCTAGCCCAAGGGTTTTTCAACCCTAACACTGAATTTCCTCACTTTTGGCACTGTGGAACAACCCTAACTGATGCATTAAACAGAGTTTTTGCCTCTAATATATATACACATATATAAAAGAAAAGGGATAACAAATGAAAAATATCAAAGATATCAAAGTGTACTGCTAATTCATGACATTCTCATAATGTTCTATGTGTACCAGTTTTGTTCCTGTGTAAAACAGTTTTTAACCATTTTCAAATCTTTATAAAAATAAAATGTTTTTAAGCTTCAGCAGTTTTCCTCAAACCTTGCAAGATGAAATCAACATTTTTCAGTGGGGGTTAAGTTTATATTCATAATCCTTTGGAAGCATTTTCCCTTTTATAAGAATGCCAGTTTAGAGGTCTCTTAGGTTTGCCAAAATCTACAGACTTTTAATGTTTGTGTTATGTAAAGCCATTTATTTGTGGAAGAGTACCTCTGAGAGTATAATTACCCCAGATCGTTGGGTGGAAATTTAAAAGCTTTATTGAAATACCATTTGTAGGGCCAGCAAATCAATCAACAGTGTGTGGACCTTTATTCACTAAAGTGGTTATGCTTTCAAATCCCTCCATACCAAAACAAGCAGATTCCAAACTAATAGCACAGTAAGACCCTTGTAAAATTTGGTTCACAGCTTATTAAATGCCTTTCAACTATATTCCGAAAAGTAGACACACACATGAATGAATCTCCAAACTGCTCTCCAAAGTCACGAACACCATAGTATGTATTAAACTGACAAAGGAGGCAGTAACAGATCTGATCTGGTTGAACTGCCATACCTTATGATGTGGCACTTTTATCAGTTTTCAAATAAATATCAAGTCAAAAGAACTCTATATCAGGGTCCAATTACACTATATCCAGGCAATTGCAATGCATACATTCTACTATCAAAACAGCTGTGATTCAGGGGAATCCAAACTTCAGTGTTCTTTTCAGCCTTTTCCGTTCTCCCATTCACCAGTTTTCCATCACTCAAGGCACAATTACACTGCAATGGGAGAAGAAAATCACTCTCTGAATGGAGTAAGTAATATCAGCAATTTTAAAGAGCTAGTGAAGCCAAAACAGGCAGACATGAAAAATAAAAATTTTAAGTAGTAGTTAGTTGTAACTTCTTATTTCTAAAGTATTTTTCTTTTTCTTTTGCTCCTCAGAAAGTCTTATATGTGATAATATTATGCTGAATGTGTGTAACAGCTCTTAGCCTGGCAGCTGACAAATCTAACTCTTCTGTCCACACTACATCATCAGCATTATGAACTCATTGACGGTGACATCACATGAGAATGACCTTCCAGTCACTCACTTGATGTTTCTAAGTAGCAGTGATGTCACAGTCAGTGAGGTCACAATGCTGATGATTAGTGTGGGACAGTTGAACTAAGATATATAAGCTGCTAGGCTAAGAGCTATTCCACATACACCCACTAAAACCAGGTAAACAATCTTCTAATTAAACAAAGGGAAAACAAAAATACCTCAGATATATAAAGCGATATTTTGCTACTTTTTTCACTTTATCTTTTATTGAAATTGAGTATATAAGAAGACACACACACATATACAGTGAAAGAATATCCACCATATAGGAATACAAAAGGAATCACTTAACAAGACACATTATATAGAATAAATATAATAGAGATGCCTTATATACACATGTTGATGATAGGAGGTATCCTTAGTTATGTCATAAGTGGTGAACAGAAGAGTTATAATCATTAAGATATTGTGAATTCAAGAAGGCAACCAAGTACAAAATAGATGCTGGAAGAGACTATGGCAAGGCACTTAATAAGTTACATAAAGTGATACCTATGGGAGTACAGACAGTATACACTAGTGGGGAATAGAGATAGAAGAAAAGTATATGATAAGAAGTAAAAAGTTAGAGAAGAAGGAAAAGAAAGAGGGTAGAAGGAGGGAAAAGAGATATCTGTGCATGAAAATATTGAAGAAATCCTAATCTGAGAGCAAAATAAGACAAAGGCTAGATAAACCTTAAGTATTAGGGTCTATAAGATCCCAAAGATTCAATATATTTGAAGCAATCCTGCCAACACCGATCATATACAGTCAGTCAGCCACAAATGACATGAGATAAATGGTCTGGCAAAGCATACTGAGAAAAGCTTTGAAGAACATCTGGAAGGGAGGAACAAGAGTAGATTTCTATTTCATAAGAATCAGATGTTTAACCAAAAGAAAAAGTATGTTTAGCCATCTAAAATGTGCATGTGAAAGGAAGACCTATTTGGTATAAAGATGCCTAGAAGGAATAGTTTCGGATCAAAGGGTAGTTTTGTCCGATGACTCTGGAGGCGAGTAAATAGACTTTATGCCATAACTTATTAATGGGAGCACATGACCACAAGATATGAAGCAAATCCCCATTGGTCTGGTTGCAGCGTCAGCAGTTATTATTATTTATTAGGCCCATTCATTGAAGAACAGTGGGAGTTCTGTACCAAAGATGTAGGATCTTAATTTGTATTAAAGAACTGTGGGTATCTTTAAATGTGATTTGTGCAAGACACAGCATTTACTCTATTGTGTATCTGAAATATTGTTGTTAAGGAGAGTTTTCCATTTATTTTTAGCTGGTATAGACTGATCAGGAAAATTGTCAATAATGTCTTTTAAATGGAGCTGTTCAGTTTGCAGATAATTTGACCCATTGTGAGATATGTGGGTCTAGAAGAGTATGCTTGTACACATAATTAGCAATAGAGTTATAAGCTGCTCAAATTTGTAAAATCTTCAAAAATCCTGTTTAGGAAGTTTCTATATGACCTGCAAGTCTGAAAATATTCTGAGAGTGACTAAATTCTGGTCCAAGATATCTCAGAGAAAAAAAATTCCAATATTCTTCAACAAATGACAAAAATTGGGTGATTTTCTAGGGTGAGCAGTGGGATGCCCATAAGGGGCATATAACCAGGGTTTTGGGTCAGATTTCAGGAATTTGTGGATTAATTTTCAATAAAGAACAGAGGATGATATAGTCGGATGAGATTTTAGTTTGGAGGTGAGGGATTAAAGATAAAGGAAGTAGGAACTCCTCCAGGGCACAGTGCAGATTCCATTGCAATCCAAAGTGGAGAATGGGAGGAGGTTTCTGAAACCATTTAATGGTTTGGACCACCTGAAAAGCTCAAAGATAACCTCTGAACCAGGGGAGTCCAAATCCACCTCTTTTCCAATGTGATCAAGTTTGTTACAATTAAATCTCGGAGGTTTCCATCCCATATGAAGCTGCCTATTAATCTGTCAGTTTTAGCAAGAAAGAAGGACAGTAGAATTAAGGGATGTTGGTGAAAAGTAAAGAATTTTGGGAGATATGGACATTTTAATGGCTACAATTTTCCCCATGAAGGAAAGGTTAAGAAGCTTCCATCTACCCAGAATTGTTTTGATGTTATCTAATAAGGGTTAAGGTTAATATCTCATACTTTTACTATATACATATATATAAGTTACATATAAGTTGCTAGATATTTTAATTCCTAGATACATTATATCTTGTGGTGACCAGCGAAATCCAAGAGGTAGGTTCATAAAAACTTTACAATGGTCATTAAGGGTAGAGTTTCTGATTTACCATAGTTTAAAGCAAGGCCAGAAATGTTTGTAAATTTGCTAAGCAGATTAACCAGCAAGAGCCCAGCCTTGTTCAGGTTTCTGAGTAAAATTAAGAGGTCATTGGTGTAGGAGAGTGAAACATATCATGAGTTTCCCACAGGATGCTCTTAATGCCAACAGACTGGTGTAAGCAAGCAGTCAGGATTCCATGGCTAAAATAAACAGGGAAGGTGATGGGGACAGCCTTGCCTAGTTCCTTTGCCAATTGATAGTGGGAAGAGAGGGTAGAATTGGTAAGTACCTTAGCTACAGGGAGTTATATAATAGTTTGATCCAGGAGCAGAAGGTATGAGGGAGACCGAAATGAGATAGAACTTGATAGAAGTAGTTCCAGTTTAAGGAGTCAAAAGCCTTCTTGAAATCAATAGCTATGGCTGCGCTGGTGATCTGTGGGATTTGGCCTTGTAAATTGGGTTGAGTAGGAAATGTAAGTGATCAGATCCGGATCTATGTTTAATAAAACTGGCTTGTGAACAGTGAGTCAGCTTGGGGATCAGGTGTTCAAGTTGAAAAGTTAGTAGTTTAGCAAATATCTTCCCATCCGTGTTTAACAGAGATTGGCCTGTAACTTGTGGGGTGTGTTGGGTCTTTATCCTTCTTAGGGATTAGGGTTATAACCACTTCAGTACAAGATGGAGAAGCTTACCAGTGATGGAAGCTTCTTGATAAACTTAAGAAGAAGGGACATAGGGTGTTGGAGACATTTTATAAAATTGATAGAAAATCCATCACCTCAGGGATTTAATGGATTTCAAGGAAGACAGGGCTTTCTGAATTTCTTGTAGTGAGAAGGGTTCCTCTAAAATTTGCTTCAAGTGTTAAGGAATAGTTGGATTTGTTTGGTAGATAGAGGGTTTGTATTAGAATATAATTTTGGTAAAGGTTCTCATAATATGGTTTATGGTTGGGTTGTTAGAATGAATTGTGCCTTGCTAATCTTTAATATGTTGTTCCATTTGTTGTGCTTTGAGCTGGTAAGAGAGGAGTTTCCCATTGTTATCACCATGTTCCCAAAACTTATATTTAAGTTTAAAAAGGGCCAATTCAGTTCTACGGGAGACTAATTCGTTAATTTTGATTCTAGTTGAAGAATTTCAAGATGTAGCTGGGAATCAGGATGATGTTTATTAGAGGAGAAGTATAAGTTCTCTTTAGCCTTAAGAGACTTTTCCATATCAGCCAGTTGTTGCTCTATACTCTTTTCAATGAGCAGCATAGCTGATAATTTTTCCTGGATCATAGCTTTAAGAACTTCCCATACAGTGGACATAGAAGATTCGGTGGGGATATTGTGAAAAGGAAGTCCTCAATAAGCACTTTTAATCCTGGGCAAAAATCAGGATCTTTAAGAAGGAGAGGATCCAGTCACCAAAAAGTAGATTTGGTGCTGATTGACACCACAAAGTGCACTTTAACAGGACAGTGGTGAGAGATTATGATGGGAGAGATGGATGAGTCAATGGTCTATTCCATTATAACAGGAGAGGCAAGCCAGTAGTCAATTCTACTGCATGTTTTATGTATGGAGGAGTAAAAGTAAACTCTTGGTACCGGGGATGGAGGAGGCACCATACATCAGCTAATCCAATGTCCTGCATGAGTAGTGAGAGGACTTTAATACTTCTGGAGTGGGCATCTATAGTGGGGCTACTTCTGCCAATGCTGGCTTCTAAAGCTAAGTTAAGATCCTCCAAGAATAACTGGTGTATTGTCCATATTAAAGGATAGAATCTGTTGAGCTAAATTGTGAAAAATTCTGGGGAGTCGGAGTTAGGTGCATAGACATTAACAAGCAAGAGAAGACCACAATTGGTATTCAATTTAACCATAACCCATCTGCCTTTATTGTCAGACAGGAGTTTATAAGGGACCATTTAAGACTCGTATGCATATGAATGGCAACTCCTCTTTTTGAGGTATAGGATGAATCATAACTTTGACCAACCCAGTATTTCTTAACTCTGAAAACATCCTTTGCTAATACTGTAATTTTGTTTATTGAAGGAAGCAATTTGTGCTTTATATTTTGAAGATGTGAGAGGATTTGCTTTTTGCTTACAAGGAGAATTAAGTCCCTTCACATTCCATGTGTATAAAAGTATGTCACTATAATGTCAGTATTAAAAAGAAGGAGTAGTCACAGGAATGGGTAGGGACATGTAAATGAAGCAGAGGATGGTCAGAGTATAAGTAGAAAAAATAAGTATATGCAGAGGTGGCAGGAACACTCAAGCCAAAAAGGTAAAATATATAAGGCATGGGAAGCACAGATATCTTTCTGAGATTAGAACAGAGAGAAAAGAAAGAAAAGTCATTAATAACAACAGCATTAATACATTAATTAACAGAATAAAGCTTTTTGAAAAGGAGAGCAACATTAACTCTTAATAAAGTATCTAACCAACTAACAGTAACAAGAAACTTTTGGAGAGTGAGGGAGATAGGAGTCAGCAAACAATGCTAAGAGACTCTCTCACCACACACCAGGGTGTCATTACAGTAGCAACGACTCAGAGGGACCAACTGAAAGGAGTGTTGGTCAGGTTCTAAGGTCTGAACCAGTAATTATAGTGTCTATAGAACAATTATGTCAATAAAGCTTGACAGGAATTCAGCTATATTGTACATAGCAAGGAACAAAAAACCTCAGCTTAATGCTAATAACTTATATGATAAAGGTGAAGAAAGTCACCAGATCATACTGTTAAACTAGTGATTCTAAAGTTAGTAAAAGTGTCACCTTATTACAGCAAAAGGACTGTAATAATTATATGGAGGACCAGTATTGCCTGAGGAGAGGATATCAAGGGAACTGGATACTTAATTAGGTATAATTATATATACAATAAGGGTGAATAGTCATTACACCTGGCTAGACTCTGTGAGAAAATCCTGAACAGAATACAGCAGTTTAGTAGGTAAAAAGCTTCAGGGTGGATACTCGTAGGTAGAATATTAATAAATAGTAAATTGTTAATGCCCCACACCATAGGCCAAATATAAATGAATGAAATAAGGAGGGTGGCCAACTTCGGTAATAATAGGCGACAATGGGGAATCTGTAAAAATAAGGTTAATTTCTACTCAAAATAGCCTGCATAAATAATGAATGGAGTGACTAGGTCTAAGTAATAGGCCCAGTGAGCCCCAAATCAGAGAAAAGAGCATGACAGGGATCCCTATTATATTATAGGCTTCGAGTACATGTGGAAGCTAGAGGTTGGTTGCCCATTGTGCCCACATCTCAAAATAGCCAGCAACTGTCTTATAAATGTATATATGGGATTAGTTCTTTTTGTAGTAGTATATGAAATAGAATAGATAAGCATGGGGAGGTCACAATCAAGGTATTCAAATTGGACCATGTCAACATTCCGTCTAGAGTATGGTATATTATAAGAGTTTATATTGATGTGGAATTACAGAGGGTAGGATAATGTATTAGTTATGAGCTATGAGGAGTATCCTTGCGTCCTGAAGCTGTTAACTTAATGATTGTGGAGTACAGAGAGTAATAAGGTTAGTATTGCAGCAATCTCAGCCAGCTGTGTCACAACCCACCATGTATTAAAATTGTTTAGAAACAAAGTAAGATAGGGTTCCATTGACTGTATGAGTCAACAGGATGTATACACCGCAGCATATGGTAATAATTGAGCTGACCGTGATGTACAGCTTTTTCAGTATCACAACCTGCGCTGGGAGCAATATTGTCAGGGTTGTGAAGGCTGTAGAGTACAAATCACATTAAACTGTTCCTCCATTGGGTTGTTTGAGCATTTCTGACTGAGTTGCATAAGTGTTGCTTGATCCACCATAAAGCCCTGAACAAACTATTTCTTAAGTGTTAAAACTCAGTTTTGCATTGCTTCATGACCAGACTGCAGATGCAGTCAAATGGAGTTGAAAACATTTTCAAACATTGCCTTGAGCTGGTTAAGCACTGAAAATAATGCAATGCAAGTTGCCAATGCATTGCCACCTGTAAAAACAGTGCCAAATCAGCTCACTGGTGGACCAGTTTAATATGACTTGTACTGTACATCATGGCAAAGCATTAAAGATACTGGTTCTCCACAACACAGTGTCCTGGACTTATTATGCCAGGAGTAGTAAGTGTCGCTAAGTTAGACATGTGAGATCAGGTCACCATCACTTTGTGGATACTGTTTGCAGCTTTGGAATTCTTGCCCTTCACTTTAGCTTTGAGCTTCTTTTAGGAGGCTCTAATGACTTGAGGGAGAGCTCACCACTACTTCTGACCTTGAGGAATTAGTTGAAATGTTGCCCTGGCTCACAGTAAACAAGTTAGTAGACTGATCAATTATACTTTATGGGGCTAAATCTTCTAGTGAGGAGTATATATCTTCGACTAGGAGGGCAAATTTGTTGCTCAATGGAATGGAGGAATTCACTTGCACATGGGAAGTCAATTTTTGGAGGGACCTGAAGAGTCTACACTAGGACAACAGGAAGAATTAGACATATGAGGACCCATTAGGAGCTTTCCTTGTAATTGGCTGGATTGCCTTGGTGGGGAACATCAGTGGCAGTGATATTCAGGACAGCAAACTCTGTAGAGCGTCCTCCATTGGTCTGTGCTACAGCTTCCTCCATCCGAGTGGGGTCCAAACTGCTGGTCATTTTATTGGCTACGACGGAGCTTGCTGAGGTAAGATTACTTGATGTGGTGTCCAGAAAGCTAGTTAGAGCTTCAGGTGTATTAAAATCTTTAAAGATGATACAAGAAAGAGGCGCATTGTGGAAGGGTAGCTTAAGGCAAATTTGATGCCTCTGGTGTAATACTGACTTTATTAGATTGTACACTTTCCATTTTATAGATAGTTCTTTTGAAAAGTCTCTATATATAGAGATCTTATACTCCTGCCACATCAGTGTACCAATTTCTAGCACAATTTAAAATTAGCTCTGTGTGCAGTAGTTCAAAAATCTGGCTATGATAGGTCAAGGCCGTTGGTTTTGGTTTAGCCTGGGTCCTAAAGTATGATGAGAGCATTTGATTATCAATTGTTGCTCTAGGGATAGCTTTAGCATTGCAGGAGTACATGCATTAAGAGCACTGTTGTGTCCTCCAGCTCGGATCCTTCAGGGAAACCAAAAACCACAAGATATTTCTGCAGTTATGATTCTCAATATCATCAATTTTAGATTGCAGGGACTTTATGGTCTGGTCTTGGTTCCGTATCATAGCCTGAAGGTCATGAATAGAGGCGCGTTATGGGTAGATGTAGTCTCATTAATTATAATTCTCTGGTCAAAGGATTTAAGTGTTGTTGCATTCTGTTGTGTGGAGATTTTAAGGTCGTTAATATCAGCCACCAGTTTTGTGAACATGGCCTCCACTCTGGCAAGTGAGTTGGGATGTACATGGGGTCAGCTATGACTATCGAGCAGTGGCCTAGTTCAGTGCAGTATTAATATGGCTAATTGAGACTAGGTAGGCACAAAATGACTTACAGTTCATTTAAAGCAGAGTAACTGAAGGTAGATCCCCAAAATTGACACAAGAAAATGATCTGGTATAGGAAGGATGAGGTTTGATTTCTGGATTCCTTGCAGAGAGTCAGAACTATGCTGCCATCTTCTGCCTGGTCAGGCCATGCCCTCTATTTGGCTGCTTTTAAAATCTAATATTAGTTTTAGGCAGTACACTAGTTCTTTAAATTCAGTCCCTGACTCCCTAGGCAAAGTTAGCGTACACTCTTAAAATGTTAAGACTGATGTAGCACTCCATGGTGCAAAATGCTGCTGTAGCTCAGCAGAACTAGCTTGCCAACCTCCATGAACCTCCAGTATAATCACTGGCTGCAAATCTGTTTCATCTTCAAATGCCATCAGCATGGCAACACTCCTGACCATACTTTCCAGAGCAGCCATAGCCTACAGCCATACTACAAAGGGATGCGCTACAACTTTTGGCCAAATCAGTAAAAAGAGTTAAATTAATTAAAAGGCAGCATTAGTAGTAGTACCAGAGTGAAAAACTCCTAAACATGATGGAGAGGGCAACACAGAGTGAAGCAGCATTGTGGTCATCTTGCTGCTCCACCCTGTCATGAATATGTCAGCAGTATATAGTGATCTGAGCATATTTTATTAAGCAACTCAATAAACCGCTCATAAAAGAGCGAGTATGAGAAAATACTGTTATGGACGTTTAGAGCAACTACAGCAGTAAGCTGCACTCCCTCAAACAGGATATCTTGATTTGTGTGGCCAAGCCCTGCTGAGCTGGTCTTTTGGTGTAGTGACTTGAGCCACTGTCTGGGGAGCTCAAGGACCTGAGTTCAGGTCCTGATGTGGGAGACATTTTTTGTCCTTGGGTTTTCTATTTTTTCTGCCCCCAGAGTTAAGAATCCTTAGTTGGAGGGTATGGGAGCTTTCTCCCTGCAAAGAGGGGTGTGGGAGGCACAGCCCTTGCATAAAGAAGTTTGCTTTTATGTCTTGTTATGGGATTTTTTGTGACCATCGCTGTTTGCAGCGTTGATCTTATGTTGCTCATTGTGTTGACTTCGGTGGTTTTTCTAGTCACTGTTACTGGTCACAACTTAAAAAATCACTCATATCACATAAACCCATGCCAGCCTATCCACAAGGCAGTTCCTCAGTTTGGGAAGTGGATCAGGCGAGGTCGGGAGGAAGAAGGAGGGAAGAGGTAAGATAATTTCATTTAGTACATGGATGTCACCCCAACTATGTCATGGTGTTGGCACTAGAAGATTTTCTTATATCCATCATGACTGTAAATCTTACCATGTTATCTTATCTTTTTCTTACCCCAGCATTTGTACCTAGTACTGAATTTACACTCAGTTGCACTGCTTTGGATAGCATGCCTCAATTACCAATGCGACTGCGATAGCCACTGTTAATTACAATTAAAGCACTCATCAAACGGGTACCTGCACATCAATTTAACAACACCGCAGTATGTTATTCACACATTACTGACTTCCTTTACTGCCTTCTTTGTAGATGTTCTGTATGGGGGAGGTTGGTCTGAATTTACAGATGGAGTTATGAAGTATGGCACTGTGTGGGTTATGGAGGTTATGAGGGTGGGCAGTGTGTTCTTTTGTGGTGGGTGTTGTTAATTAATAGAACAGAAGTAGACAGAAACATAGAAACATAGAATTTGATGGCAGATAAGGACCGCTTGGCCCACCCAGTCTGCCCATTTCCCTACCTAATGGATAAGCTGCAGATCCTAGTTAACCAGCAGCCTACTTCTTCCTACCCCACCCCTAGAATTGCCTTATGACTGTCCCATGCATGCTTGAATTCCACCATTGTTTTGACTCCACAACCTCCTCGGAAGGCCGTTCCATGCATCCACAACCCTCTTTGTGAAAAAATACTTCCTTAAATTACCTCTGAGCCGCCCCCTTCAAATTGTGCCCTTGTTCTTACACATCTCTTTTTCTGAAAGATGCTACCCTCTTGGACTTTGTTGATTCCTTGAGGTACTTGAAAGTTTCTATCATGTCCCCCTCCCTCCTTTCCTCGAGGCTATACATATTAAGCTCCTTAAGTCTCTCTTCATATGTCTTCCAGTGCAGACCCTGCACCATTTTAGTTGCCCTCCTCTGGACAGCTTCCATCCTGTCTATGTCTTTGTGGAGATTGGGTCTCCAGAACTGCATGCAGTACTCAGTTGGGGTCTCACCAGCTGTCTGTACAGAGGGATAATAACTTCCTGTTTTCTACTGGTGATGCCTCCCTATGCATCCCAGTATCCCCCCAGCCCTCCTGTTGCCCTCTCACATTGCTTGCCCACAGGGGGCAGCAAGGAGGGCTGGGAGGATACTGGGATGCATAGGGAGAGGCATCACCGTAGAAAACAGGAAGTTATTATCCCTCTGTACAGACAGCTGATGAGACCCCATCTGAGTACTGCATGCATCCTAGGACAGGCATCCTAGTCAAGAGTATGGTAGGGCTGCAAGCTATTGGAGAATTGTCTCTGGATTGGTACAAACGTGTACAGTATGTATCATGTTTGCAAGACATTGTTATGATGACACAGTTAAATTACATATCCTGGAACATAAAGGGTCTAAAGGATTGCAATAATGGTGCAAGAATGTTTGAGTTTGCTGATAGACAGGGAGCTAATTGTATCATGCTACAAGAATTACATCTAGATCAAAAAGAATTTGAAATCTATTGCAAGAAATGGGGTTCACATCTAAACACCCCTTCAGTTTGAATTCAATGGGGGGTAACTATTTTTTTTTAAAAGGAATTTAGGTGTCAAAACCTCCCAAACTGTCATTGATAAAAATGGTAGATTTATTGTCACTGAATTGCAAGTACTGTAGATTAATGTAAATGTATGGTTGAATCTATATGGGCCCATTGAATATAGCCCAAATTTCTTTATGAAAATGTTTTTGCATTTGGATTTGTATAACCCTCCTTATATTAGAGGACATGATTTTAATATGATGCTGAACAGCCTATTGGACAGATCAAATCTTGTAGGTAATAGGGTCCAATCTGCCACCAAAGTCACTCAAGAATTTATTAGTGATCTCAACTCGTTGATCCCTGTTGCTATAGAAATCCATTGGATAATCTGTATTCATTTTATTTAAGTATGTATAACATATACTCCTGCATAGATTTTTTTCCCCAGATATTTTATTCTCCACCTTCCCTCCAGAGTCGCCTCTTCAGGAGAGCCAATTGAGCCTGTCCCTACCCTGTCCTACCTCACCCGGTCAGGATCTTCCATCATGCTACGGTTTACCCCCACACGGGGTCAGGGTGGGGCACCCTGAACCTTCAAATCTTGTCAGGACCTGATTCGGCTGGGCAGGCCGCAGCAGATTGGGACCCGGCTCAACTCTCCATCTACCTGACTCTGAAGGGCTGTTTCTGTTTTTTGTAGATGGACTTGTGCCCAGTATCAAGGCAAAGGTGTTGACACTCCCAAAGTCCCACCCCCAAGTACCGTCTCTGAAGCTGGTTGGTCCGCAGCCTACACCCCACGACTAATCATGCCCGGTAACTCCAGCAGCTGTCGCGCTCCCAGCCTCTGTCAGGGGTCACGCTTGCCAGTGTAAGTACCCGCCCTCCCTGGAGAGGTGATCCATCGTTGGACACTCGAGCCTTCTCCCCCTGGCCAACCCCAGGTGGCCTGAGCTTGCTCCAACCGGTCGCCGGCGTGGTCCTGCATAGATTTTTTAAATCTCTGAAATACTAATGCAGCACCTAACTGTGATTATAAAGGCATACTGATCTCTTGCCATTCTCTGATCATCCTTACCTTGAGCTGACTGAGGGTCCCAAAGAAAGGTATTTCATAATGGACCCTATCATTTTAAATGATGCTCAGTTCATAGAAAATTTCACAAAAGAAACTGAGATGTACTTTAATCACAATTATGACTCTAGTACCTTTACAGATTACACATAGAATGCATTTAAGTCCTATATTAGGGGTATGTCACTGTCCTTTAGTAATTATAAAGTAAAGAAATATAAAGAAGATATGTCTAGATTAGAGACTGCTATTAGAACTAAAGAAACATCTCACTACATAAACAAAGATCTGGACACCTTGAAAGAGTTACTTTCATTGAAAGAACAGATTCAGAAACAAATGGTTTGATACCTTTTATTGGACCAACATAGATGTAACAAAAGAAAACGGTGCTTAAGTTATCAGACCGACTTAGTCCTTCCTTGGAAGCTTATGACAGTTGCTTGTCAAAACACACTCTATTAACACCCAGCTCATACATAAAAACCCAGAAGGATTCTCATTGGTTTAAAATACCTTTTTAAAACATAACTGAGGCTTAAATGCAAGAAATCAGATTAATTCAGCTAGCTGATGTGAAGTACTTCAAGGTCAAATGTCAACAGAAGCAGATGGGAGTAATCCTTAGAAAGGCCAGGCAGTTACAATAACTTACATTATGAAAGAGCGATAGTGTTATGAGAATACACTCTTAAACACAAAACCTTCAGATTTAATACCAACTTAAGTACATGTTAAAAGTGTGACAGTATTCCATGTTAAAAATTATAAAATAGAAATTTCCTATCTGTGGCAACAGGTAGGTAAAAAGAAAAGTTGATTGGTTTGAAATCTTAAGCACTGTTTTCTTTTTGTTGTATCTATGTTGGTCCAATAAAGGTACCAAACCATTTGTTTCTGGATCTGTTCTTGCAAGTACCAATATGGCAAACAACTAATTCTGTGTTTCATTCAAAGATGAATATAATAGACTCTCATTGCTAAAAGTGGAATGTTTATTGCTGCACAAAAGAGTAAATTTTACAGAAAAGGTGACAAGCTGGACAAAAATACTAGCCTGGCAACAGAGGAAGGAGGAAGAAGATACACATACATAGAATCCAAAATATTCAGTGCAATATTGTAGATTCACTTCCTGAACTAAATCAGGTGTTTTATGATTATTACAGAAATAGGTATATTTCTGACAGATGTAGAGATAACACAGATATATTATAATTTTGCAAAAATCTACTGTTCCACAAATAACCACTGAGGTAGCTGAGATACTGGATGCAACCAAAACCCAACAGGAAATCCTCCAGGGAATAAATGATTTACCCCAGGAAAAGCCTCGGGCTCTGACAGGATCCAGATTGATTTTAGAAAACATTCAGTAATATAATGCCCCAGCATTTAGAAATCAGATTAATCAGTTTCTTAAGATTCTCCCAGCTTTCCCCTCTTTCTGAGACTGCCATTTTGCTTTTAAGAAAAAGGAAAAGATCCAATGCAAAGTAACTCATATAGGCCTATCTCTTTAAATCAGATGCTAAAGTCTTTGCTAAAATTCTTGATTAGCGGTGGGCAAAGAGCTCTCACTTCATGATGTGGAGCACTTTCGTAATAACCAATTCATGTAGTGCTCCGGAATGAAGCTGACTCAGCCTTTATTTTTTATCTTGAAGTGCATTGAAACTAATGGACTTCATCCTACTTCATCTTGTTTTACTGCCTTCCTTAATTTTAACATGAAGTGCCATTGATTTTAATGGACTTCTCTTTACTTCGCTTTTATATTGCTATTTGAGGAGAATTTTGCATTGATTCATGGGTTGGCAATTGACATGGGCTCTATATTGTCTTGCACAGCCTCAGTTCTGTGTAGTGTGTGTAGTGGAAAGATGGAGACAGTTTGATCTCAGAGCTCAGAGAATCAAACCATTGAAACAGCTTTCAAAATCACTTTTGATCCAATTATTTTTGTCCAAATTTAGTACATCAATTGTAGAAAACCATCCTGTGCTTAGATCATCGAGTGTTGATTGTTTTTCTGTGCATTTTGAATGTTAATTTAGAACATTCAGTCTGTGTACTGACAGACACTGTTGAAGTGTGCTTTGGGGAGGGCGTATCTGTGGTGGAGTGAGATTCACATCAGAAAGGCAGTTTTCTAACTGTTTTGTACTAGTAGTGTGTGTTAATATTTGTGTGTTTATGTACACACAGCAGTACATGAAGTAATTTTGATAATTATCTTCTGTTTATTGTGGGGCATTGCATATTTTCATTCTGTTTAAAAGATTTGGTTATATAGTGTACTGAACTGTTAAATTTTCTGTGCATTACCTGTAGTGTGAGTGTGTGTGCATGCCACCAAGTCAGACACATTTTATTGTGCCAAACAGTAATCACAGCACTCTGAATCTGTTATCCATCTGTGGTATTTTTACTGCTTCATTCTATCTACGCAGCGGACTGGAACTGCAGCACACCCCAACCTGCAAAAGGTATTATTTTTCCAGTTTAGGATTTGTGTAACCACTGGTTAAGGCAGTGTTGTTGTGCCTGTGTAGCTGCTTCTCTTGAGTGTGCACTCTCCATCTGTCTGTGCGTTTACATCTGTTTAGGGCTCAGTCTGCCTCTATAAGTCACAGTTGCTGTTTTTGGCTTCCCATCCACCTCAAAGTTCAGAAATCTAAATTTGTTGTGAATTTTCTGTGTAATCCAAAATAATGCCTGCAAAGAGATGTGGATGCAAATATATTTTCTGGCCATGGCACTGCTGCGACTGGCAAGAGTGGCCATGGGCATAACAGTATGTTAAGTGCACAGTTGATGCCAGTAAAGGGATTTCTCCGACTATGTTTTCATAGTGCAATCAGTTGCTTCAGTGATGGTTGGAGATTATGTTGTCCCCACTGGTGGTGGTAGTGAAGTTTCTGATGGCATAAGTATTGTCCCAAGTTCAACCCGTGACAATGTAACAATGTAAAGGAGGCAAAATTTGAAGATGGGGGATGGATAAGGGGCAACATCAGGAAGTATTTTTTCATGGAGAGGTGGTGGATGCATAGACAAACAAAAACTAATGCCCTACGTTATGGTGTGAGAGCAGCAGTTGGAGCATGGCCATAATTTGGAGTTGGTGGCTCTTGATGTGCTCCAGCTGCTGCACTAGGTTCATCACCCTGTTGTTCAGGTGGTCCAATTCGCTTCACATCAGGCCCAAAATCAGCCTGTATGACAGGCATTCTTGCAGGGTTGCCAGTGTGCTCTTTGCTGATTCTGGAGCAGCCACTTGCTCCATGGCCTGACCATGCTTGACCCCACTTGCAGGTGGAGACCATGCTGCCACCTGTTGCCCAGCAGGGAGAGCAGGTGCTTTCCATCCCTGTTTGGGAACCTTGGCTCCCACTGTGCACAGTGGTGGTTTGCAAGGTGGGTGCACTGCCCACCTGTCCCCAGATGTCTCCTCTCTCACAAAACCTCTGTCTTCCACACTAGGTAAGGCAGAAGTGAAAGTCTTTCACTGTCTTGCCTGATTAACTTCCTGCCTGAGCCATGTGACTGGCAGACTGTAACACATGTGATCTGTGGGCTGTTTCAGTTATGACTCACTTCGCTCAACAGAAACCAACATGAAGTGAACGCAAGTCACCTTAAAGTGAAGTCATAATGGAGTGAAGTCATTATAAGGTGAAGTAGTATAATTCTATGGGGACTTCGCCAGCATTTAGCAATGCGGAATGGATCACTTCACCCCAACTTCACTAGTGGAGTTAAACTGGCTGCATCTCTATTCTTGATATGTAAGCATGAAAGCCGGGCACTCACCACTTCACATTACACAGACACCATTTCTATTTAAAATAGCATTTTATAGATAAATGGCACAAATGCCTTTGCAGCTTGTTAAACTGCTTGCAGCTAAATTAGAAAAGTGCTCATATTGATTATCCATCCTGATCAAAATGGTTTCATCAAAGGTTGACAATTAGCTAATAATATAAGAACTATAAATATGATTGATCATGATCACGGTTCTAATTTAACATTATTTTTCCTAGAGGCTGAAAAGGCCTTTGACAGAGCTGAATAGGATTACATTAAAACTGTTCTTAACTGTATAGAGATAGGATCAACTTTTAGAACATAGGGTAAGCCTTTATATTCAAAACCAACAGCTAGGATTAGAATAAACAATGAAAATTCAGATATCATACAGACCAATAGAGGAACCAGACAAGGCTGCCTGCTCTCCGCCGATCTTTGTATTGCAATAAAACCATTAGCAATTCGCTATCAAATGATAAGAAAATTAAAGGCTTGACAGTAGACAATACCGAATATAAAATAAGCCTGTATGCAGATGATGCATTCTTATACAGTATCTATCTAACTTTTTGGCCATCTGTGTGCGGCGGCAGTGTGTCCATCATTAGGGCACCACATTGTAGAATTTGCTCCCCTCCTGAGATATGCCCCGGAGTCAGAATATTTAGAGGGGGAGCGGGGCACAACCCCCACAAAGAGGGGACAGCAACATCAGGATGTGGCACCCTAATGACTGGGCATACTGCTGCTGGCACCCTATAAGGTGGAACCATCTAATTTTACAGAATCAGAGCCTGAACTGATCTCATTACAGTGATTCAAAAATCTGGGGTAATAGTAGGGAATTCTGGAACAACAATAAGTCCCTCACAGGAAAGTACCCAGTGCTCCACCAGATCTTATAGTAACCACTTCAGGACCACTTCAGTGACCTGTTGACCTGGCCAATGCATTCAATAATGCCTTCACAGACCTCAGCTCAGTCCTTCCCCAATTTTCTCCATACCTAGCCTGCTACAGACTTCGTCAACCCTTACCCGCCCCTACTCTTAAACAAGGATAACCACTGTTCCACTTTCAGAAAATTACTAGGACCCAGACCATTAAATATGTAATAAAAACTCTAAACAAAACCAGGGTCAGGAGTGACTCTCTAGACATGAAGTTGCTAGCACTAGCATTGGATGAACTTGCCTCTTCCTTGACAACACTTTTCAACATCTCCCTGAGCACTGGAATCTTCCTGGATAGGTGGAAAACTGCCCTGGTCACCCGGTGTTTAAAATGGGGACAGAACTAACCCAGGAACTACCCAATTTCAATACTGCCACCACTCTCTAAAGTGCTTGAAAAAACAGTCTCAGACCAGCTTACCGAATACTTACTGTAAATAGGTACAATCTGCTATGCCCGTAACAGCATGGGTTTTGTATCAGCCACAGCACAATCACAGCTTTGATCGACTTTACTACTCACATTTATGAAGCCCTTGACTCAGGTAAAATGGTGGGGTCAATATTTATAGACCTCACCAAAGCCTTTGACACCATTAACCACCAAATCCTGCTCAGACATTTGAGGACCTTGGGACTGTCAGTAGATACCATCTCCTGTCTAAACAGTTACCTTTCACAGAGGACACAGTGTGTGAGGGTTGGGAGTAACCTCCGATCTCAAAAGGTAACCCTAGGGGTCCCCCAAGGCTCGATATTAGGACCACTTTTTCAGCCTCTTCATTAACTCCCTTCCTAATGCCTGTCCAGCAAAAATGCTGCTCTATGTGGACAATGCAGTTACCTCAGTGCCTGGCAGTTTGCATCAGAAATAGCTCAAACCCTTCAGCAAAGCTTTACTATGCTCAAGAGCTGGTTCACCCAAAACAGACTCCTTCTAAACTACAAGAAAACAAAAGTATGCACCTAACTCTGCCACATGCCAAAAGGAACAATGAACACCTCACTATCTATAGCCAAAAGGGATGGCATTGAACAAGTCTCCTCCTTAAAATATCTTGGGGTACATATTGATGACACCCTCTCCTTCGCACACCATATAGACCATGTTGTCAAAACAGCTAATATTAAGCTAGGAATCCTCTACAGGCACAGGCAAGCCATGACCCCAAAAGCTCTAAGCCTGGTCACCGAGCTCCATCCTGTCGGTCGTAGACTATGCCTCGTCATTTACAGTGCTGCCTCAGACTCCACCTTAAATAGGGTCAAAGTATTACTCAACAAGGCCTGCTGCCTGGTCCTGGGGCTAATCACCAAACCCATACCTGCACCTCTATTCCTCCACCAGGTGGCTCCTATGCCTAAGGGCTAAGTATCAGGCTTGCCTAATAGGCAAAAAAGCCTCGGACTCACTCCCTCCTCCACTCACACCAACTCCACAAAGTCACAAGGAGCTCGGCTAAGGGAGTGCTCAGGTCCCCTTCAAAAGAACTTGCCTCACACAGCGCTCACTCTCCTACCATGGGCCCACCTGGTTTAACAAGCCCAGCCACCACCCGGGAGTACACTGAAACTGCACCCTTTAAAATAGAACTGCTTACCCTCCTGGCCCAAAAGACCCCTTGAGATTGCAATTAGAAAATACACATGACTAAACACCTACACAACTAATTCTCCCTTGCCTACCTCCCCTTCCTTTTCCCACCCCATTCCCTCCACCCCTCCAGACAAAGCCACTTGAGGCTGCCCCCACCCCACCCTTTTCCTCTCTCCATCTTCCTCACTCTGTGACAAAGCCACCTCAGGCAGTTCCCACCTTGCCCTGTGCAAACATCTATCTGACTCTTCTCCTTTTTCATTCTGTTACCAGCTCATGATGTTGAATTGCACCTAATCTTACAGCAATGTCTGCTGACACTGTTACAACCTATTTGATTGCTACCTATACAGCATGTAACCTCTTTTACTGGAATGCTATGTAACCTGTTTATGTAAATTTTGCCTCTCGTCCTACTTGACATGGAACCTTTGTAAAAGAGCTTTCTGGCTCAAAGGTGTTAATTCTGCAATTAAATAAATAAATAATAAATAAAATTCAAGAATTTGGCTCCCTCTGATGAATTGGTCAAAACTAAACTTATGCGAATAGGTATAAATAACTCCTCAAAATTAATACAACCATCATTGGTCTCTAATATGAGATATCTAGGTGTAACAATTAGCGATAAACCAGATCAACTTTATGAAATCAATTACATACCACGTATAACTTCAGTCAAGCAAGATTTATTAAAGTGGGAATCATTACCATTAATATTACTGGTTGATCAAACGAATCAAAATGAACATACAGTGCTTCCTAAATTCTTATTTTTGTTTCAGACACTACCAGCAATTATCCCCATCTCTATGTTTCAACTATTAGAAAGTATAATAAAAAGTTTCTATGGAAGGTGAAGAGGCCCAGATTAAAAATTGACTAACTCTAGCTCTCAAAGAATCTAGGTGGACTGGCATTACAATATGTCACATTGTATTTTCTTCTCTGCCCAAGTAGCCTAAACCCATCCTGGCTTGTTACTTCAGATCTAATGTCACCCTGTAAAACTGAAACATATTATTGCCCTTTAGAGTACATCAGACATCTTGTATATATTGAATGAAATAGGAATAAGCTAGGCAACCTATCCTATAGCATTTAACTTCATGTCAGGCATGGATATCATGGCAGTCACAGAAACATGGTACACACAGAACCATGACTGGGATGTAAACATACCAGGGTACAAAATCTACAGGAGGAATAGGAAGGGTAAAGAGGAGGAGTAGATCTCTACATAAAGGAAGGAATCAAAGCAACAGAACTAAAGGGTAAACAGGGAGGAGAGGAGGCACTGTGAGTCAACTTGAGACAGGCAATGGCACCACAATCTGCACGGTGGTTGTATACATACCCCAATCTCAGGGGAGGAACTGGACAAAGAAATGATAGAATGCATCCTTAGAATGGCAGAAAAAGGTAGATATAGTTGATGGGGACCTAAATATGCCAGATGTTAACTGAAGCACATTTGCTGCAACCACATCCAAGAGCAGGGTCATTCTTCTTATGCCTTGCATGGGCATGCCCCAGACAGCTAGTATTGGAACCCACTTGGGATGGAGCAATCTTAGACCTAGTACTCTCAAATGGAGATGGAAAGAGGATCACAGATTTAGAAGTGAGTAGCCATCTGAGAACTAGCAAACACTGAGCAGTATGGTTCACGATAAACACAGCAGTAGAGTCAAGCCATACAAAGGCAAAGGTACTGTACTTTAGGAGGGCTGACTTTGCCAAAATGGGTGAGTGCCTAAGGAATGCACTAGCAAATGGGCAAGAAGGAGGGGTGGAAGAACAATGGGAAAAATCAAAACTGCCATCACAGAGGCAACAAGCCTTTTGTGTGAAGCAAATAAACAAAACAAAGTAAAAGACCACTGTGGTTCTCAAAGAAGGTGGCAGGAAAGTTAGGGAGAAAAGATAGCATTCAGGAAGTACAAGAATCACAGAAGGAGCAGGACAGAGAACTGTATCAGTTAAAGCAGAAGGAAGCAGGGAAGGCAGTCAGAATAGTGAAGGCCCAAACTGGAGGAAAAGATAGCCAACTCAGATAAGAAGGGTGATAAAACCTTTCATAGGTATATCAGGAAGTGAAGGAAGACCAAGGGAGGGATAGTGAGGCATAATAAAGGGCAGGAAGGTGGGCAGAGGGTGACTGTGAAAAGGCAGAGATACTGAATGAATATGTGTGCTCAGTATTCACAAAAGAAGAAGAGTGAGGTACCTAAACCAAACAATAGAAGCACTCTGGATAGGGGGTTCAATATCAGTCCATTCACAGAAGAAAGGGTCCTGAAAGAACTCCTAAAACTGAAGGTGTACAAAGCAATGGGGTGTAACAGGATTCACCCCAGAATTGTAAAAAGTAAGGAGAGACCTAGTGACTCCACTGACTACCCTTTTAACAAATCATGGGAGGATGGTGTGGTACCTGAGGTCTGGAGGAGGGCAGATGTGATTACTCTTCACAAAATGGAGCAGGGCAGAGGCAGGAAACTACAGTCCTGTTAGCTTGACCTCAATGGAAGGGAAAATGATGGAATCACTTGAAAGAAAGAACTGTTGAGTACCTAGAGGCCAGCAGGGCACAGGACCCAAGACAGCATGGATTCACAGCAGGAAGGTCATGTCAGATGAATCTAAAAGATTTCTTTGACTGGGTGATGAAAGTAGACCGGGAGGGGCTGTGGATATGGCTTACCTAGACTTTAGCAAGGCATTTGACACAGTCCCACACAAAGATTAATAAACAGTTAGCCAGCCTGGGAGTGGGTCCCAGGGTGGTAGTCTGGGTAAAAGCTAGCTGAACTACTGAACCCATAGGGTAATAGTAAATGGAGTACACTCTGAAGAAAGTTGGACTACTAGTGAGCTTCAACAGGGTTCAGTACGGGACGGTCCTCTTTAATGTCTTTATAGGAGACATTGCAGAGGGCTGGAAGGAAATGTATGCCTCTTTGCAGATGACACAAAGATCTGCAACAGGGTTGATACACAAGTGCAGCACAAAGGATGAGAAGGGACTTGGCAAGATTGGAGGAATGGTCAAAATATGGCAGCTTAGAGTCAATGCAAAAAAGTGCAAAATAATGCACCTGGGAAACAAGGAGAAGAGGAGTACACAATTGGGGGTACTAACAACAACAGAAATGGAAAGGACCTGGGGATAGTCATATCAGATGACCTTAAGGTAGGTAAACAATGTGAGAAGGCAGTAGGGAGAGCTGGGGATATTGGGATGCATAGGGAGAGGCATCACCAGTAGAAAACAGGAAGATGTTATCCCTCTGTACAGACAGTTGGTGAGACCCCATCTGGGGTACTGCATGCAGTCCTGGAGAACCCATCTCTGCAAGGACATAGACAGGATGGAGACAGTCCAGAGGAGGGCAACTAAAATGGTGCTGGGTCTGCAACGAGGCCATATGAAGAGAGACTAAGAGTGCTTAATATGTATACCCTTGAGGAAAAGAGGGAGGGTGCTACATGACATAAACTTTGAACTAACTTAAGGAATCAACAAAGTCCAAGACAGGAGCATCTTTCAGAAAAGATGTACAGTACAAGAACAAGGGGGACAATTTGAAGATAGAAGGGAGACAGCTAGGGGTAACGTGAGGAAGTATTTTTTCATGGAGAGGGTGGTAGATGCATAAATCCACCTTCCTGAGTACATTGTGGGGTCAAAACAGTGGGGAATTCAAGAATGCATGGGTCAGACATAAGGCAATTATAGTGAGGGGTAGGAAGATGTAGACAGTTGGTTAACTAGGATCTGCAGCTTTGTCCAATAGGTAGGAAATGGGCAGACCAGGTGGGCCATGGGTCCTTATCTGCCATAAAATATTATGTTTTATGGGATACTGTGCTTAAAATTACTAATACAGTGCACTCCTCTTATAATGGACGCTGTTAAAATGGACAGTTGGTTATAGCAGACAAAACTGATTTCCAAACCAAATATATCAAATCCAATGCATTTCTCTGGTTATAATGGACAGAAACATTGCTTACAAAGGACACTATGAAACTTTTTATGGGTATTTTAGTGCTTTCCTTGGGAGGGGGTACAAGGCTGGTGAGGAGATTTGGCAGATATACAATTAAGATGGAGGAGCTACAGAGATAACATTTTAACAAACTAATTCTACACAAGCTGCATAAGCTTTTATTAGTAAATTAATTAAAGTAAATGATTTTATATTTCAATAAAACCATTATCGTACACTTGTCTTTGTTCTTAGTGTCCTAGAGCCCTAACATCCAGCCACTGAAGTTATTATATTCTTCTTACCTTCTGCAATAAAGTTCCATAAAATAACTAATTTTCCTGACAGATAAATAAACTTTAAATAAACACACAGAATACAGAAACATATGCTAGGCAGGATTCTGAGTAATCTGTGAAATTTTACAGTAAGTTCTCATTTCACTGAGCCCATACTCACATACATCAACACACCTAACACACAGGCTACACCTCTTCTGGATATAACGGACACTGGATATAATGAACAAAGGTTGTGTGCACAGATGTGTCCATTACAATAGGCTTGCACTGTACTTCACTTAAGGGGTACCCTTTCTCAAATCTGTAGAAACAGTTATTTCCCACCTCAACAACTAATAGTGCATTTAAGATTTGGCATCAGGCTGGTATTAAAGAATTAAAAGATCTAAATATACAAGGGTATTTATGGATTTTCAAATGTTGAGAGTTAATTATTAGACTCCCTACTTCACATTTTTTCAGTAATCTACAAATAAGGGATTATATATTTAATGAACTCTTGGCACCATGATTAATTGAACTTACTCCTATTGGGACCTATGCACAGATATGCAAAGTGGTGCCTAGCCACTCTGCACCCATTGCACCCCCTGGGATGCACGACCTGGGGCACGTAGTCCCATGCACCTGAACTAAGGTGCATTGTGCTGTGCACTGGGGTGCATAGGTGGCGCCCATTATGCATAGGAGAACCTGCCAAGTCCCTATGCACCCTGCCCCACAGCATACCATCCATTGAATGTCCCCTGCGGCTGGCGGGTACCCCTCACACACAGTGCAGTACAGCCCTGACCCTGTTCTCCTGAGGCTGACACCCCCACACACACACACGGTGTTGACCCATCCTCCCGATGCAGTACCCCATCACAGTGCTGCACCACAGTGCCCATGCAGCTCTCCTCCCCACATATGGCCGGCAGTATGCCCAGTGCAGCGCAGCATCCCCCACTCCACACATGGCTACACCCATCCTGTACTGCACAGTCCCACACATATGGGCTCCTGTCCCAGGCAGCACAAGTCAATCCACCTGCACAGAGGTGCCCAGTGTACCTAACCCAGCACCAACCACCGGGCAGTGCACAATAGTCTCCCATCCATCTGTGGCACCAGCAAGCCTCAACCCAATGCCCTGTATTGTCTGCCAGTGCCGTTGTCAGAGACAGTTGCAGTGAACAGCCTCCACACACCTCCATGGCTGCTGGCCATCTGACCTACATGGGCACCCAGAAGCTGCACACCCCTGCATGTCTCAGATGGTCGTGGCCATGGTGTGTATGGAGGGCTGTACTGCTGGTCATCTCTGATAGCAGCACCGCAGGATAATATGGGGCATTGGGTGGTGGTTTCTGGTGCTGCAGATGGTTGGAGAACCACTGGCACATGTGGGTTGGTACTGGGTCAGGGTACACTGGGCACCTCGTGCAGGAGGGTTGACTTGTGCTACCCAGGACCTGTGCCCTCATGTATGGGGGACTGCACTGTAGGGATGGGGACAGTCTGCGGTGCTGTTGGGGGCTATTGGTGTGCAGACACCACGATGTGGGCCAATGAGGGGCACACTGGCCACTGGGGCTGCTGGAACATTGGTCTGGGTCCATGCACCTGTTGGTGCTGTTCACATGCCTGGACCCATGCCTACCTGTGTAAGGAATCCACTCGGGACCTGGGTCGGGCTTCCTATAGGATGCCTGCCCAGGTCCACTACTCTCCACTTCCACTCTGCATGGTCCTGCACAGTGGGGGGGGAGCCACAGACAGGTGGCAGCTGTTGGTGAATACAGCCTGTGTGAATCTGTCCACAGGTGTGAAGCTACGTGGTGGTATATGCGCCCTGACACGCACTTCCCTCCTGTTTGTGCATAAGCCCAATTGAAAGCATAATCTCATGATAATATTCACTCCAAAATGATATCATGAATATACACTTTCATATTCAATCAATCAATCAATCAATCAATCAATCAATCAAGTTTATTTTATACTGGAAATAGTGTGAACAAACATGCCTGTTTTTTAGTCATCTAGGTTGCAGAGTATCACAACATATACAACAAAAGAAAAATATAAGAGCAAACATGACCATTTTTACAGTCATTGAGGTTACAGAGTATCATAACATATGCAGCAAAAGAAAATACAAGAGCAGAAACAGCTATGTTTACAAAAATTTAAATAAAAATTAGGACAGTCATAAATATTGGCGAGGATGAGGGAGGTAGACAATGGGAGGGGGAGGTAAGGATGAGACAGTAAATATAGAGCTGGGGGAGAGAGGCTGAGGGTGTGGATGGAGAAAAATGAGGCAATATGAGAGATGCCCTTAAGGCAGAGAAGCGGAACCTCACAACTGCTATATGAATCTTACATGAGGGGCACTTACAAAAGTAACTCTCTGGGAGCAAATCATTTGCAAATTTATTAAACTCCCACAACAAGGGTACCTCCCATATTAAAAGTATATGGGAGCAAAACCTCAAACATCATTCTCAGACCCCAAATGGTCTGCCATGTCCTCTGCTATTTCCACAGGGACAATTTTCAGCAAGCTACAACAAATACAGTACAATGTTTTTCACAAAACATAGAAACATAGAAATTGTCAGCAGATAAGGACCGCTAGGCCCAGCCAGTCTGCCCATAGGCCCTATATATTGTGTGGCCACTGACCCTATGTAATCAATGGCTTTTCATCACTCTCTCCCTCTCAAGCTTCTCTTGTGCCTGTCCAAAGCATGTTTAAACACCTCCACTGTGCTTGCCCCCACCATCTCCTGTGACAGACTATTCCAAGTGTTGACTACCCTTTCTGTGTAGAAAAACTTCCTCACATTACCTCTTAGTCTACCCCTTCCAATTTCATATTGTGCCCCTTGTTCTAGTACTTTTCTACATTTTCTACATTGGAAAAGCTCCCCACCTGCACCTTGTTTATGCCCTTGAGGTACTTGAAAGTTTCAGTCATGTCCTCCCACTCTCTCTCTCCTCCAGTGAGTACATATTAAGGTCCCTTAGTCTCTCCTCACATGTTTTGTGGCACAAGCCCTGCACCACCTTTGTTACCATTCTCTGGATAGTCTCCACCTTATCTATGTCCTTGTGCAGGTGTGGCCTCCAGAAAAGAATATAGTACTCTAGGTGAGGCCTTATGAATGTTTTATACAATGGCATCACCACCTCCCACCTTCTGCTAGTGATATCCCTGCCTATGCACCCCTGCATGCCATCAGCCCTCCCTGCCACCTTTGTGCACTGCTTTGATACCTTAAGATCATCAGAGATGATAACCCCTAGGTCCCTTTCCTCTTTGGTGACAGTCAGCTTCTCTCCCCAACCTGTAGATATAGAATATATTATACTCCACATCATTTCAAAAAGGAACAGTTGAATATCCATTTTATGCTCCAGCTGTAAAATCTCAGCAGAGACTTTAGAACATATCTACAGTATGTCAATTGTCCTTGACCTTACCTGAACATAGTCTGGCAAAAGTTCTTCAGGCACTTTTCAAAGCAATGGGCATTATTTTAACTAAAGATGGAGGGACTAAACTGTTGAGTGATAGGATATGGTCAAAAGACATACCTCAGATAAAAGCAGGCTCCTTCATCTGGGTCAAGTTATTACTAAGAACTGTATTTTTCTAAAATGGAAGGACCTCCTAAATTTGATATGTGGTGAAATTGTACGATCTTAATTCACACTATAGAAAAGTTCATTACACAACAATTAGAAAAAGGCTATGGGCCAGATATTCAAAACTTTGCCCGAGGCTAAATTAGTACTGCCCGGTGGGCAAACTGTGCCCAGAGCAAAAATATAGCTATATTCAAAACGAATAGCCCGCAAAACCAGCTGAATATTGGGTGTGTTTAAGGAAGCCGGAAAAACAGGCTCAGGAGTGCAGGGGCAAACATTGCCCAGGATTAAGACAGCACTGAATATAGCAACAGGGAAGTGCAAACTGCAGCTGCAGCGTATTAGGCTCTGTAGCAAGCCAGTGTTGCAGGTGGAGAACATTGTATGTGATTGCACAGAGATGTCTCACAGCTACTGCAAACACACCTCTCAACCTCCTGCCTCATAAATCAGGGACAAGGCTTAAAACAATCAGGGACAAAGGTTTAAAATCAGGGACACACCTTATAAATTGGAGGTATCTACTCAGGAAGCTGGTAGAATAAGTGGTGTAGTATAAAATGCATTTTCTAAGGAAGAACACATCTGTAACATTAATGTCTGACATTATGTTATGCTTGCAACCCCACTGTTTGGTCATGGAAACACAATTTGTAGGAAGGACAGAGTAAACGTTTGAGGTAAATTAGGGACGTCCCTGAAAATCAGGGATAGTTGAGAGGTATGACTGCAAACAACAATGTAAGCCACACACTGCAGAACTGTGCTATGCTGAAGTGAGGTTGTTTGCCCTGGCTAACCTGATTGCACAGTGCTAACACATTAGCCCAGTGCAAACTGGTTAGCCCAGGGCAAATGGGAGCATATTCAAAGCTCCCATGCAAATGATCCTACTTAGGTAATCCGTGGGCAAACAAGTACATTTGCATCTCATAAAGTGCTGTGTAGCATACATTAGCATGCAGTTTGCCCGTGCTACTGCATGAAGTGAAAAGCTCCCTTTGGTCAGAATGGAAGTACAGGCTGGATGCTGCAGGCCAAGGCATGCCCACAGAAACCCTGTTGGTCGGAATGGAAGTACAAGCTGGAAGCAGCAGGAACTGTGGGCTGGCAGGTACAAGCAGTGCATACAACATAGCTATGTAGCACTGCAAGCAGTACATAATGAGATATATAGATCCGTAGCGATCTATAACTATAGATCGATACAGAGACACATGCATATACATATATATATATATATATAGCTATATACACACAAACACACACTACCAGTGGCCACACATGCCCTGGATGATGCCCCCACTCCACACCAACAGAGGCAGCCCTGTGGTGGAAACAAGCATGCATGGGGAAGGCATAAGGCAAACTTGCTGGTGATGGGGTTGGATGTCAGCTGTAGGTTCACTGGGCTGTGCAGCGCAGCCATCCAACATATAGGGACCTGGGCAGACAGGCTGGGCCAGGCAGCCCTTCACAGCCATCATGGTCCCTGTTTCCACCTGTGTTGTTTCCACTCTCTGGTAGTCCAGTGGTCCCCACCCCCTACAGCATGAATCCTGATCCCCAATACAAGTATATCACATTGGTATCCCTGGCGGTCTAGTGGTCCCCCCACCAGCATATCCGACCACGTTTGGCATAATAATAACACAGTTTCCCTGGTAGTCTGATGATTCCCCCACGGTGACAACCTGCCCATCCAAATAGATTCCCAGAATGGAGCCAGCGCACGGCTCAGCCCTCCTCTCACCTCCACGGCTGGCCCAGGCGGGTGAGGCTCCTTCCTGCCTCGGTAGTGGCGCGATGGTAGTGAAGAGATGAGCCGATGCGCCGACTCCATTCTGGAATCTATTTGAATGGGGTATCACTGCGGAGGACCACAAGCTACCGAAAAACAGTTATTTTATTTTTAAACCAGGGTTGGGAGTGGTGCTGGGGGGACCACTAGACTACCAGAAAATGAGTTATTATATCTTTACACCTTGGTCGGGAGCGGTGTTTGGGGAAGGGGCACTAGACTACCAGGGACAATGAGTTATTTTATTCCTAAACCGGGGTTGGGAGCTGTGCTTGGGGAAGGGGGCACTAGACTACCAGGGATATATCCTTTATGTTGTGGTCAACGGGGATTGTGATTCATGGGGGCACCTGCATTACGCCAGCCTTTTTTGGTAGTTAGCGCCATGCTACAGGTTTAGTTAATACCTGTAGCCAGGGCTATACCTTTGAATATGCTGTTGTGCCGGCATTCAGGTCCTCTCCCTCAGTCCCTCCCTGCAAACATTATGATTTAGTGTCAGTGCTAACATCTAGCACCGACACTAAATGTCCTTTTGAATATTGCAGTCGGGCGAACCGGTGCTAATCCAGCGCGAATAGATTTGCGCCCGCGCTACTCTTTGAATATCTGGCCCTATATATGTAACTATGTTGAATCTTTTTAGACAAGTATTTATAAAATACATAAGACATACACGCCTCTTCAATTAGTAAGGCCGATGTTGATTTGACAATGTCCTTCTATTATTAGACTGAAACTGGTAAAAAGTATGTCTCATTAAAGCATGCTCATATGTATTATTTCTTTATAATGTATGGGGAGCCCTTATTATTAACTGAAATCAAGCCGATTACAACCTTGTTATGACATTGTTATGACATCACTCTGTTGTTAACCCTTCTTAAGTATGTCACATCAATAGTATAACAAAACGGAATGCTCACAACAATCAATGTTCTAACAAAACAGAATGCTCACAACAATCAATGTTCTGTAAAGTAATTCAGTAAAGTAATTCAATGTGCAATTACACAATCTTGGTAGCCCATACACTATAAAATATAATGTATTTTTGGTTAACAACCACTCGAAAACACTTCTTGAGGTTGCCATGACATCTGAAAACCTCTCGAGTTGCGCCTCGAGGTTTACAATGTCACAGCAACCTCTCGATGTGTTTACAGTGTGGTTATTAACCAAAGACCATACATTATCCTCTATTTTTCTGTCAACAAAGTTATCTCTATTTCATATATATTCAGTATTGTCTTTGTATTTTGTAGTATAACAGCTCTTTTTCTTTTTAATAACTTGTAGCCATATTGTAATCTGTCAAAAGTTTGTATGTCTGTATTGTCTGCCACTTCATCAAAAAAATTTAAAAACAACAAAGTTTTTGAGGTATGTTGTAATTTTATATACTCAATCATTAACGTTGGAAAATTTCAATATTTAAATGCCATATTTTCAGCATAGAAATTTTGTCCCACCACCACATGAATGTGACAGCTGTTATTTTCAGATCCTGGCCAACTATGTCATTTCTCACTGTTGGCACAACATTATATTTAGTTCATATGATATTAAATAACACCTGTCATGTTCAGAAGTTGGGATCATAAAAGACTGCTGAAAGTTTGGGGTCAGAAAATCACCAAAAACATTTATGAAATAACATTGTTTACAAGGATGTCCATTGGCCCGTGGATTGCCTTCCTTGCCAGTGACCTGAGTGTGGGTGTGAACTCAGTGAGCCAGTTTAATAGGTCAAGGCTGGTGGGGAAGGTGCTGAGCATGTAGCACCACCCCAACCTGAAGAAGGATGGAGTACTATTTTGGCACTCACATGATACCTTGTGGTGAGCCGGGAGTCTTCCTCACAAGGAATTGACATGCATGTCAATATCTCATGACCCCATGCATTGGGTCAGGACTATATTTGTTTAATTTTGTAGAGGTCCCTCAGGGATCTGAACAAATTAGGATATGATTTTACTGTCAGAAAAGGACAATTAATTGCAAAAACTACATTAATCCAGACATTAGGGTTAAAGAATGCAAAATGCACAAACTAGGAAAATTAAAAAACATTAGGATTTTGAGTCTCTGGAGTACTTGCAAATCACTGGTTTGGTCTTCCTTTGGGTTGTCAGCCCAGATGCCCATCCCTCCTCTGAGCAAGCAAGGTCAGATGCAATCTCTTTTTTCATGCAGGGCTTGCAGGGCCCTGAGAAAGAAAGCAGTGACAGATTATGTTAGCAACACATGGTGAGCCATACTTCAACCTCTGAAGAGTGTATCCTATGAGGCACTGGCTTGGAGCTGCACCTTGGGCTTCAGACAGGAGACTATGGGCTGAACAGAGGGGTGGGCATTAGGTTGATAACCCCAAGAAAGACCTCACCACTGATTTTCCAGTATGCATTCTTCAACCCTAATGTCTGCATTAACACAGCTTTTTGCAATCATTATATATAATAGTGGTGCAGTAGCACCACAATAGTTGGGTTGAGTAGGCTCTTTAATGTTAAACACTAGTTTTGCACTTTAATAGCATTGTGACCATTCAACAGATTTGCACAAAATGTTGATGTGTGGTCTCCTGGGGCAGATCTCTTGATGTGTCAAGTTTAGTTCTGGTCAGATGTGCAGATTCTGAAATACGAATTGCAGCAAAAGATAGAAAATCAACATTTTTGCTGTTTTATGCCATCACATAATGCCCAGATGGTTTGGAATTTTGGTCTGACATTTTCAGGGTAGAAACTGTTGGCCCACCACAGAAGGGACTATCAATGGTCTGGTGAAAAATATTAATCCATTTCAAAGTTATTAAATTTCAAAAATATGGGTTCTGGGCATGCTCAGTCAACACTTCAGACCAGCTGAATAATGTTTTGTGTTGTATTGCATATAGTATTTCATATAGGAATCTTTTATGAGGTTTTCATATGCTATCATCTTGCTTTTTGCTTTTATTTTTATAGGTTCAGATTGAAAGGTAAAGGCTTATTCATCAACTGAGTTTTGAATTTCAGTTATATTAATGCTTTCCCCATCATTATTACCTTACCTATCTATGGGTCCAAGATTCCCCTAATCTATATTTCTTTTTAATACCACATTAAAGGTCATTGTTTCCTCTTTATTTAACATATTCCTTTTGAACTTGCCTATGAAAGGGGCCCCACATCTTTTCAAATGAGCTTTCATCTTCATTTTATAGACAGTGTAGTCTTTCAAGCCTCATTATGTCAACTATTAAGTTCAATCAGGTTTCATAGGTGGGGTGATGAGTCCTTCCATTTTAAAAGAAAACATTTTTTTGTCAAACTCATGACTATTGTTAAAATATTGCTGGTACTGATCTAACTGTGTATTTGATCCACTACATGCAAGTAATGTGAGTAATGGAAAACTTTGTAATTGTACCATAAGAATTTTCTCTAATGTATTAAAGATTTTTGTCCAAAATTAGTTAAGTATGGACACTAGTGTATAAGGTGTATCAAAGTACCCAATGTCTGTGTGCATCGAGGGCATGCTGCAGATAACGTATTCTTATTTTATTTAGAAGGTGTAAATATGCTCTTTATAGCACATTGAACTAAATTTGCTGCAGTTTACATGTTTTAACTTTTGCTGTAGAGGTAGCCAATATTTCTTCCATAATTTATTTGAGATTCCTATTCCCAAATACTTTGCCCATTTTATTTTCAAATTTAATATATCTTTGGGAATATAGTTATTAGAGCAACCATAAATCAGAGCTAACAATTTTTGTTTCTTTTTGTTGAATTAATGCATCTAATTTTTTTTTTTTTAACATTAAGTTCTGTTTTCTTTAATTAGATAACTTTTCATCTGTAAATATTTGAATATGTGATTCCCTGGAATTTTGTATTGAGTCTGCAGTTGAGAAAAGAACATGAATTAATGGTTTATAAAGAGTTCACCATATTTATATATCCCTAAAGCTTGCCACTGTTTAAACGTTGGTTAATTTATAGATGGAGCAAAATCATAATTATTATATATTGAAGTGAAAGCTATAATTGGGATTTTAACTTTTATTAATTTAAGTAATTCTTGCCAGCAATAAATTGCTGTATATGTTGCCATATTACCATTGTTAAGTTATTTTATTTGTATAATAACCAAAGAATGATACATTTCTTAAAATCATGCATGCTTTGTTCCATCTCGATTGTTTTCAATGGGCACTTGATTCTCTCAACCATTGCCATATTACCACCACTTGAGTGGCTAGATAATAGTTGTAAAACTCTGCAATGCCAAGCCTCCTTTTCTTTACCAAAATTAATTTATTATATGCAATTCATTTTTTCCAAATGAAATTTATTATTATTTTAACACTAAATGATGGTTTGGTTATTGAAATCTGTAGGACCTAAACCAAGAATAGCAATCTGGGTAAAATGTTCATTTTATTACATTAATTCTCCATCTTGGTGTTAAAGGGAGACTTTGCCATTTGTTTAGGTCTAATTCTGCTTCCCTAATATGTTATCGAAATTAGAGTGAAATAAATTACCAGGATGGCTTGTAAAGGATATGGCTAAATACTGAAATGTATTTGTCTGCTGACATGGGCAATTATCCGGTATTTGAAGAGTATGTTTTAAATTTAATTTAAGGTTTAAAGATGTTTGCCAATTAATCTTATAACCTGATGCTTTACCATAGTGTGTTGAAAGATTAATAAATTCTTTTATGGAGTTCGATGGATTTGATATGTATAATGAAGCATCTTTTGAGGACTTCTGGTGTGGTCACCATGAAGGTGGCATCTTGATTGCTCAGCTCTCTGTGATTCCCTGCTTTCCCCATATTGCCCATTTTTGCTAGGTTTTACTTAATTTAATTGGTGGCCAACCTTTATTAAACATGCCTGGTAAGTCTGGTCATGGTAAATCAGCTTCAGCCCTGTTAAAAATCTTTGAAATGCTTACCAATAAGAGCAAGCTATTGGCTTGCAGCAGCAGCACCCTCACCACGTTCCTGGTCTCTTGTGTTGGAGTGCTTGGATGATTTTGACTTCGATGAAGAAGGTAATCCTAGTTATTTATTCATTAATTTGTTTGTTTTTGTAACTGGGTAGGGTGCACTAGACATAGAAATGCCTATTTTCAGACATGTCCTGGGAGGTTACAACAAAGTGGTACATGATAATGGAGGAAATACAGTACACCATTTAGCTGAATAAGAATAGACTACAGCTGATAAACAGTCAGTACAAGTTTAGTTTACAACAAGGGCAGAAATAACACCAAGAGTTTCAAATAGTTTGGCAAGTCTTGTCCACTGTGCAAAAGATTGAATCAGCTTTGCCAATTTAAAATGTATATGAAGATACTTGACAAGAAAATCACCACAATGGCTCAGCAGATTGGAAACCTCACAGACAAGTCAATAATGTACGACTGGCTCTTAATACTGTATATTCAAGAAAGGTGGGGTTTAAACTTGTGAGGGGTAAGGGGTAAAGGAGGGGCTGACCAAAGCCCTCTCCTCCAGATGAGGGAGGGCCTTCAAACCCAAAGGGGAGGGGAACAGACTGGGGTGGAGGTTTCAGGAGGAGCAGAGAGAGGATGGAAGTATAAGGAACCTGGGTGGGGTTCAACAAAGGAATCAGGGATAAGGGGTGGGGTTGGTGTTAGTAAATGCCAGGAGCTTGGGAAACAAGTTGCCAGAGTTCCAGGCCATGCTGTTTGGGGAGGTGGATGTGGTGGCTGGTCACGAGACGTGGGCCAACAAAAATCATGACTGGGACCTAAACGTGCAGGGGCACACTATGCTTAGGAAGGATAGAAAGGAGGGCATAGGGGTGGAGTGGCTATGTTCATTAGAGATGACATAGAAATTGCGTAGGTAGAAGAGGCAGAGGGAAACTTGGAGGCCTTATGGGTCACCTTACGATCCCCAGCAGGAGATAAGGTCAAGCTGGGTGTAGTATATAGGCCCCAGGATGGGTGATGTTCTGGAGGATGGTTTGCTGGACAACATCATTGCCCAGTGTGGACCAAAAGGGAAGGAGTGGTGTTGATGGGGACCTTAATATGCCAGGTACAAACTGGGGAACCATGTCTCTAAGGTGGCCAAGGAGCAGAGGCTGCTGGATGGCTTCCAGGATGTGTTCTTAACACAGCATGTGATGGAGCCCACAAGGGAGGGGCATGTCCTGGACATGGTTCTGGCAGATGGGGATCTGGTAAGGACATGGTTGTAGAGGATCCCTGACTGGGAGCAACCACAATACTGTCTGGTTTCAAATAAGCATGGGGAGGGGAGATCTAGGACACTGGCAGTGGACTTCAGGGGACAGACTTTGTGGGCATGGGAAATATTCTCAAGGATCACTTGAAGGGATTACATCAATGACAAATGTGGAAGGGAGATGGGAGGTCATAAACGGGGACTTCATGAGGCAGTCAGGACCTGGCTAAGGTGAAACGTAGGAGCAAGGTCACATAAACCATGCTGGTGGTCCAGTGAGGTTCAGGTAGTGGTCAGAGAAAAGAAGGCAGCCTACAAAAAATATAAAACAACAAGAGGGATAGGGATAAGGAAATGTACCATCTTGCATCTAGAAAAGTCACCTGGATGGTGAGGGGACAAAGTCCAGTAAAGAGCAGCAGCTGGCACAGGGAATACATGGAGGGAAAGGGGTTCTTCTGGTATATTGGGGAGCGGGAGAAAACTAAGGGCCATCTCAGTAGATTGAGATCAGAAGGAGGGTGGTGGAAGAGGCGAGGGACCAGGCAGAGGTATTTAATCAGTACTTTGCCTCTGTGTTCACTAGGGAGGAGGATGGGATATCTACAAAGCAAGGCATGATGGGGATAGAAGCGGCAGTGAGTGGGATCAGGGGAGCAACAGAAATGGAGCAAGAGGGAGGGAGGAGAGGTACCCCAGGGGTGTCACATCAGGATAAGGATAAAAGGCCAGTAAGGTGGAGGGACTGATGATGCTATCTCCGCCAAAAGGTGTGTGGTTAGCCCTCAAGGCCCTAAAGAAAGAGAAATCTCCTGGACTGGATGGCATTCATCCAAGAGTACTATGGAATTGGGGACATACTGGCTGCACCCTGGTGGAGTTCTTCAACAGGTCACTTGAGACAGGAGGGTACCTAGGGATTGGCGAGAGACACATGTGGTGCCAATCCATAAAGGGGGGTCAAGGGAAGTACCAGGTAACTATAGACCCATCAGTTTGACCTCAGTGGTGGGAAAATTAATGGAAAGTATACTAAAGGAACGATTGGGGGTGTACTTGGAGGAGGTGGAGGTCTGGATACCTGCAACATGGGTTTTTGCCAGGTAGATCATGTAAAACCAATCTTGTGGAGTTCTACAAATGGGTAACATCAGAACTGGACAGGGGAAAGCCTGTGAATGTATTATTCTTGGACTTCAGCAAGGTGTTTGACTCTGTCCCCACAATGGTCTGGTGGAGAAACTGATGGGGTTGGGAGTAGACCCTTTGATGGTCAGATGGATTGAGAACTGGCTAGCTGGACACACCCAGAGAGTAGTGGTCGGTGGGGAGCTCTCAAACCCTAGAGAGGTTGGTAGTGGTGTACCACAGGGCTCGGTACTGGGTCCGTTCCTGTTTAATGCATACATATCGGACATCAGGAGGGTATAGGTGTGAAATGAGTCTCTTCACTGATGACTCCAAGATGAGAGCAGTAGTTGAGGGAGAAGAGGGAGGTTGTCTCATGGGGACCGACACCCTGGAAAGCTGGGCTTACACATGGAAATTAAACTTCAATATCACCAAGTGCAAGGTGTTACATCTTGGGCGGGAATCCCTAAACACTGGTACACCCTGGGTGGGGAGGCGCTGGAGGCCTCAATAGGGGAAAAAGACTTAGGGGTCATGGTGGATGCATGTATGAATAACTCTGAGCAGTGCAGGAGAGCGGCTAGCAAGGCAAACAGGATGTTGGATGCATCGTGGGGGATCACCTCTAGGAGCAAGGAAGTGATTCTGCCACTGTACAATGGACTGGTTAGACCATACCTTGAGTACTGTGTACAGTACTGGAGACCACACTTGAAGAGGGATATACAGCTCCTGGAGACGGTACAGAGGAGGGCAACTAAGATGATACGAGGACTAGGGGATTTGACGTATGAGGACAGACTTGAGGAGCTCTGCCTGTTTTCATTGGAGGAGAGGAGAGACAGGGGGACATGATTGAGGTCTTCAAGTACCTCAAGTGAATAAATAGGGTAAACATGTTGGGGATCTTTAGACTAAAGCAAGGAGGTATCACCAGAGGGCATGGTTTGAAGTTGGAAGGTGGAAGGGTGAGGGGAAGAGAAGGAGGTTTTTCACTGAGAAGGTGGTGGACCCTTGGAATGCACTGCCTGGTGAGCTGGTTCAGAGATCCACAGTGGAGGGCTTCAAGAGAGGGTAGGACAGACACAGAAAGTGGATGTATCAGATGATGGCCTGTCCCAGGGGTGGGATGGATGATAGGGTTTCAGGAACCCTGGGGGGAGGCCTCGGCACCCAACTAGGGATCTGATGTTTCCGAGCAGACTCGATAGACCTTAAAGGCCTAATCTGCTGGCAAATAGTATGTTAGTACATCTATTACAGAGAGACATAGAACTGGAGAATCAGGTGGAGGATTTAGAGAATTTTGTGTTCATGGGCTTAGAGAAGGGCTGAGGACTCATTTCCACTAATGCCTGATTTATTAAATATTTATTCTGGACTGTTCTTGAACTTTTTCTGGATGTGCTCTCAAACATCAAACAAGCCCATAGAGCACTTAGGCCTTGCCCTAAAGATCAAACTGCGTGTCCACATTCTATTGTCAAAGAATGCTAGATTTCAACACCAGGGATCTCTTCCTTTCCTGCATGGAAAAATAGAATTTAACCTATGATGGGTACCCAATTTACTTTAAGCAGGATTTTTCTCTAGTGCTCCAGGTGAAATGACAGCAGCATCAGCTAATTCATAAACAATTATGGGAGAAACAGTCCATAAAGGGACAGATTTTATTACTGTACCTGCCAGACTTAAATTGCATTTGGATACAGGGCCAGTGATATTCGATTCCCTGACCAAGGCAGTGCCTTGTCTCAAGGAGTAAGAAGTAACTTTGCCCAGTTTAGCTATGGTGGATCTGGAGCAGAAGCTTCATAAAAAGCCTGAAGCACAGTAGTGGGGGAAGCAAAAGAGCTCATCTGGGAGACAGCCTGCCTGCCTATTTACAGAGTGATCTCACCAGGCTGATATGGGATTGCCTTCCTGGATGCTGTGAAGGGTACTCCTCAACTCAGTCTGAACCTTCATGAACATTGTCTTTTATGGCTGCTGAGTTTTCTTTCTTTCTGACTTCCCTGATCTGGGACTTTTGAGACATGGTCTGCTGTGCTTTATCTAGCCAAAGTTGATTGAATTTTTGAAGACCTCATTACTGAGGTTTTGTTGACACTGTAAACCAGTTTGGACATCTTACATGAATCTGGATCTTCTATCAGGTGGTTTTCTGCTGTCTGCTTCCTATGGTGAGGAACTGCGGCATCTGGGGTGGGGACGGTGGGCGGGATGCTTCCCCTGGGATGCTGAGCTTTTTTCTTCTACCTGGGTTTACAGTGGTTGATTCAGAGGCTCTGAGGTGTTTTGGGTACTAACCTGTAGATAACTGTGTCTATGTGCTACTGGGGCTGCCGTGTCGGTGACAGTTTGCAAATTGATTTACCGCTGTTGAGTTTTAGCTAGTAAATAAACCCTGTGGGTTGGAATAACAGATTTTGATCTTTCACTTTCCATAGTAATTGCACCATCCAACAGGGATAAAGGGAACCTGGACTGTGTCAGGGTGTGCTTTCAGTCCTGCTGACCACATTAATTATGTGTTTCAGGAACCTACAGGACTAGGGAATGAATAAACCAGTTACAGGAAGAGGTACTTTAGACTGCATCAGCTGGCGATCCCGATTCTCTTTGGGCAAATGTATATAGCACACTTATTGGTTGCTGCAAGGACTCTTAGATTTCATTATGTTTTCCTCTCATTAAGTGGCCTCTTGATATTATCACTTTGAAATGCTCTGCCAGTGACTGGGAGAGGTGCATAACTGCCCTGGGGCTCCTCACTGCTCCTCCTTGGGCCCGGATTTGTCTGCTTACCCTTGCAGCACGGGTGTTGTGGGTTCTTCAGCCAGAAGTCCCTGACTCTTTCTTATATTTATTGTTTTGTTATGCTCTTCTTAGTAGAAAGGAGAAGAATCGACAGTGTCTGCATCAGATGGGTGGCGGCGATGGGGGAAGTCCAGGGCTAACCTCTGCTAGTGACTAGGGTTGTTTTAGTACCCCATATTTGCAGGCTAAGGAAGACCTGTTTGGGTGAATTTCTCCTGATTTGAATGTGAGCTTATGCAACGGTGAGTGGAGATTGAATGTTCTGCTTACCACTGTGCTGGAGCGTGAGGGACTTCTCTCAGCCAGAAGTCTGCACCTTGAAGTCATTTGTTCATTTCCTAGGGATGTTGTATCTTTTGATACTTTTTGAGTCATTTATAGATTTTTCTTTGTTTAATGGTTGGATTGCAGGTTTAATGTTGTTACTGTTCCAGTTGTTTTATTACCTTTATTCAGTTATATTATGTGTTACTGCAGTGTCCATATATCCTGTACATAATCAAATTCTTGGTTGTTTATTTAAAGATAGAACTATTCACTCATTTTATGATGTATAAGGTTAAAATAATGTCATATAATGCTAAAGGTCTAAATACAGTTGTCAAGAGAGCCAACATTTTAGTGGAGTTACAGAACTTATCTGCTGATATAGTATTTCTACAAGAATCCAATTTGTCCAGTGCGAACATATGAAACTCAATAGAATGTGGATCAGTAAAGTTTTTGCAGCCTCACATTTTAGAGCAAATAAAAATGGGGTAGCAATATTCATGAGACAAGGGTCCCGTTAGACATGCAATATGACCAATATGTGGACACAGATAAGAAAGGAGGATAATCTTGGTTTTGGGTGCCCTGGGATCGCTTAGAGTGCATTTGTTAAACATATACACTCCAAATACAGGAGCTTCCTCCTTTTTAAAATATGTTTTAATAAACTGCATACTTTGGGGTGGGGTATGCTAGTTTTTGGCGGTGATTTTACTGTATTTTGGTATCTGCCTTAGATAGAATGACTAATTATTCCCAGGTCAATAAGACAGCCTGTAAGACTCTGAGATGTTTAATACAAGAATCAGGCTTGCTTGATGTTTGGAGAGAACACCATCCACATCAGGGTTACTTGAGAATTGACATGTTTTTAGTGTCAGTACAGCAAGCATACAAAGTTGAGGAAACTAAAATTCATTCCATTGCTCAGTCCTGACCATGCTCCTATTTTGCTAGTGCTGAGACTTTATACCTCTTCTAAGAGTGTGTACTGGTGCTTTAATTCTAGCCTGTTACGTGACCCACAATTTTATCCATGATACAAGAGAAACAAACTGTTATTCTGATTTAAATACAGATCCCTCCCCATTTTCCAGACTAAGTGGGATGCATACAAGCAGTATTGCAAGGCAGAATCATTGGCTGGTTGGCTGCCTTGAATAAACAAAGAAAGGCATTGAGGGTACATTGGGGCAGCAATTACATTTATTAGAATCTCAACATAAACAATTTAGGTGACCTAGTGTAGCTACAGAGCTGACACATATCAGGAAGCAGTTGCACAGTCTGTATAATAAAAAGTGGAGAACATTTTACATTATAGGAAACATAAATATGCTGAACTAGGAGCGAAGACCTCCAAACTCTTGGCCGTTTGCCTTTGTAAACAAGTGGCAGACAGGTAAATAGCTAAAATACAAGTAGGGTACACTTCTGGAGTATACAAAACCTATCCACAGGTGATTGCTGAATGTTTTTGGGCTTATTATGCCTCCTTATATGCTGAGGATAAAGACCCTGTACAAATTAAACAATTGTCTTGTGAGATAATGTGGGTCACCCAGGAGACAGGGAATGGAACAACAGTACACACAGGGTGATCAACAGACCTCTGACACAGAGGAGGAAGCAGACAAGGAACTAGTGGAGAATATACTTGACATGGCAGCTAAGGTGAAATCCTGCTACTGGGGATTTCAACATGCTGGATGTGGATTGGGCCACTCAGATGGCTGCTTTAGCCAAGCACAGCCATCCTTGAATCCCTGCAGGGGTTGGACTCAGGCAGCTGGTGCATGAGAAACCAAGGACAAGTCAATGCTGGACCTGGTATGGACCAATGGGAACAGAGTCAAGAAATACAGGAGGAAGGGCAGCTGGGGTCCAGTGACCACCACATGATGTGGTTCAGCATGGTGACATGGACTTAATTAAGCCACACAAGGGCAAGGGTATTAAATTTCAGGAGGCAGATTTCACTGAAATGGGTAGGTGTATACAAGCAGTCCTGGGGAAGGGAGAGGTAATAGAGGAGGTGGAAGAACAATGGGAGAAACTGAAAGGAGCCATAGTGGATATAACAAACCAATGTGTTAGGACAGTGGCCAAAGGCAAAGAAGAAGGAAACCACTATTGTACTCCAATGAGGTGGAGGACAAAGTCAGGGCTAAAGCATGAGTTTCAGGAAATATAAGGGGAGCCAAAGGAGGAGGACAAGGAGGTGTACCTTGAATGTCTAAGGGAAGCAAAGAAGTCTGTAAGGAGGGCAAAGGTGCAGAAGAAGAGGGCTTAGCATAGTCTGTAAACAAAGGAGATAAAGCATTTTATAGGTACATCAGTGAAAGAAGAAAATGGGGATTGTGAGGCTCAAAAGTGAGAAGGAAGAGTGTAAGGAGGGATCTAGACAAGGCAAAAATACTGAACAAATACTTCTGCTCAGTATTCACTAATTAGGGGACGGTCAAGGACCACAGTTGGGTTGCAGAGGCAATGGGGGAGAGGTGGACACCAGTCCATTCACAGTGGAAAGAGTTCTGGAAGAACTCACAAAGCTGAAGGAGGATAAGGCAAGACAGGATTACTAAACATGGCAGGGCTTTGCCATATATCTAAGGAATACCTTCTTGGGTCATGTCATTGCATCTCCTAACCAGGGCAACTCCTCTCAGGTCCTCGTCATCAAAGTCCTCCTTGGAGCCCATAATAAGGAACTCACTATTGTCTCAGTTTACCTACCCCCAAAGGATCAGGACACTGGCTTCAACACCTCATGGAATACCTAAGGAGCCAGCATCCTAACTTCGAAACCATAATTCTGGGTGATTTTAATATTAACTGGCTCCCCTGAGGCCTCTGTCTATAAGGATGCAGTCACAGCACAGCACCTCACACAGCTTGTCCACGCCCCACCAGATGCAACTATAGGACCGTATTTTCACACTACTGGATTGGATTCTGTCTAACCACCCTGAACAAATCACTAATGTTTCAGTTCTCCTGGATGCAATTAATGACCACTCACCTGTCATCTGCTCCTGGTCTAAAAATTCCACAAAGCCCCTCCCAAGCTAATCTACACAAGGGTTATTAATCAAGGGCACCTTCAGCTGCTAAAATCCTATCTAAACAGACTTGACTGGGCTGTGATTGACACACTCAGTGACACTAACAAAGCCTTGGATTTGTTTATCAACCACTTTAATGCAGCCTGTGACATCGATGTGCCACTGAAAAGATGAAGGTCAAAGGACGGTCCAACCCCTGGATTACTACTGAGCTTGTAACATGACTTAAGCATAGGGACCACCTCTGGCACTGTGCCCGTGCTACTCAATGCAAGGTAACATACAAAATACAAAGAAGCCAGAAATGACTGCACTCGACAGATCTGGAATGTTAAGAGCAAATATTACAAGGAGGCACTGACCAACTCCTGGGGAGATGGGAAAAACTTCTGGAACAACTTGAAAGATCTGACAGGCAAGGATCCTAAGGCACCTCCCACCATGCTCAATATTCTTGGCACTCCAACGCCGACCTTGGCACCATTACCAATACCTTTAATAATGCATTCTCTAACCTGGACAGTGTCCTTCCTCCTGATTTCTTTGATGACTCTTCCTCCAATGCCCCCATGTGACCCCAACATGATCACACAGCTCCACAGTTCTTCTTCAAAGAGATTCCACCACAAGTGGCCTATAACTACATCCATAAGGCCATCTGGAAGTCTGGGTACAGTGGAGACTCCCTTGACCTAAAACTGTTGTCACAAATTCTGGGTGAAATTTTGAATCCCTGACAAGATCTTCAACCTCTCACTAAGATTGGGTCAATTCCCTCACTCTGGAAACAGGCAACTGTCACACCGGTGCACAAAAAATGGTGACAGGTCTCTTCACACCAACTACAGACCCATCTCACTCCTCCCCTGTTATCTAAGGCATTGGAACAAATAGTTTCAGACCAATTAGTTGAATTCCTGGATAAGTATGAAGTCCAATGCCCAGAACAACATGGTTTCAGAAAAGGGCACAGCACCACCATGGCCCTTCTGGAATTTACAAGTTTCATCCATGACGCTACCGACAAAGGAAACTGTGGGGAGCAGTATTAGTTGACCTGATGAAGGCCTTCAACACCATTAATCACTATCTACTTCAGTCAACTGTCCTCCATCGGGCTCTCCAATGCTGCCCTTCCATGGTTTGCTAGTTACCTCAGGAATTGGGTCCAATGTATCAGGATAGCAGGTGTTATGTCTGATATAAAGCCAGTCCTCTCCAGAGTCCCCAGGGTCCATTCTGGGCCCATTACTCTTCTCCTTCCTCAACAACAGTCTCCCTAGTGTCTGCCAGCAAAAATACTACTCTACATGGATGACGCAGTTCTGTTCTCTAGCCACCATGACTCTAAAATCCTCAAAACCCAGTGGCAGCTTGACTTCCAGCATGTTGAAGATAGGTTCTGTATGCATAAACTCATCCTGAACTACAGCAAGACCAAAATCATGACTTTCTGTAATCCACGGAGCAGACACAAATCTCTGTCCTCACCATCAAGAACAACGCTGGGTACTCACTTGAACATGTCCCAGAATTCAAGTATCTTGATATCACACTGGATAGTACCCTGTCTTACACTTGCACATTGACTCTGTTGCCAAGGCCACCAACATACAGATTGGTCTGTTGAACAAGCACAAGCACTGTATGTCTGCAATACTACTAGGCTGGCCATCTACAGATCTGTCAAATCTATCATTGACTACGGTCTGGCCATCTACGGCTTCACTTCTACAAGTGCCCTTCACAGGATCTCAGTCTCACTCAACAAAGCCTGCAGGCTTTTAATGGATGCTGCCCAACTACACACACCTGTAACCTCTACGCATAGGCTGTATGGCTACCACTCCTCAACAGAATACAACACCAGACCTGCCTGCTAACAAAAAGGTTCTCCTTGGTCTCATGCCTCCAGGTGTTAGTAAGCACCTCACTGCCTTCAGTGGTAATCATCATACACGTAGTACCCAATACCAAACCTTCCAGGTTCCTAGATGTCGTACCTCCATGGGTCAGTGGTCCTTCACCCACAGGGCTCCACAGTGGTTCAATACCCTCAACAAAGAAGCACCTTCCTATGCAATGCTTGGACCCTTTAAATGGAATCTTCAACTTTACCTCACCTCTACCACTCACTGTGATTGCCTCTCCTAAAGGACTGCTCCAACCACCACCTAGTAGCTCAAGACCTGTAACCTGCCTCTGACCTGAGCATTACTCTCTCTGACTCCGGCTTTTCTACATGACCCTTTTCCTTCTCCCTCCCTCCCCCCTCCCCTTCCCCCCACACCCCTACACAACTCCACAAACCTCATTATCATACTCCTCTGTCCTAGACTACCCTCCCTCCCGATGACAATGGCCCTCAGCCTGTCTACTTCTTTCTGTCCCCTTCTACACTATTCCACTCTTATAGTCCATTTGCTTCTTAATTCTCTTACTCTGTTACCTCATCCTATCTGCCTATTTAAATTGTCTCTAGTAATGTCTTATATTTCTAAAGTGTGTTACAAATGTAAAACAATGCCAACCATGTCTGTGTTTTGATTGTACACCATTGCCAACCTTTGTATATGTTTCCCCATCCTTTGATGTGGAACCTTTGTAAATGAGCAGCTGCTGCTCAAAGGTACTTGTAATCCAAGAGTTTAATAAATAAATAAATAAGGTCATGGGACCAGATGGCATCCACCCAAGGATATTAAAGGAGCTGTGAAGGAACTAGCAGTGCCCCTGGCAGCCCTGTTCACAGATTCACTCAACACAGGTGTCATTCAGAGGACTAGAGGAGGGCACATGTAGTCCCACTGCACAAAAGTATCAGTAGGAGGAGGTAGGGAACTATAAGCCAGTCAGCTTCACCTCAGTGGTGGGAAAGATCATGGAGACACTGCTGAAAGAAAGGATAGTGGCACATATGGAATCCAGTGGTGCTCAGGATCTGAGGCAACACAGATTCACAGCAAGAAGGTCATGTCAAATGAATCTAATAGATTTTTTGATAGGGTGACTAGGGAACTAAATCAGGGAGGGCGTCAGATGGCTTTACCTAGATTTTAGCAAAACCTTGACACCGTCCACATAGAAGGCTGATTAACAAGATGGGTAATCTGGGCATGGGAGACAAGGTGGTGAACTGGGTTAGGAACTAGTTAATAGACAGGAGACTGAGGGTGGTGCTAAATGGGGTACAATCTGGGAGAGGGAGTGACCAGTGGGTACCACAGGGATCGGTACTAGACCAGTCCTGTTCAATGTCTTCATTAGTGACATTGCAGAGGGACTGGAAGGAAAGGTCTGCCTATTTTCTGATAATACCAAGATCTGCAACAGGGTGGATACTCCAGATGGGTGCAGAAAATGAAGAGGGACCTGGAGAAGCTTGAAAGATGATCAGAGATATGGCAACTTAGGTTCAATGCAAAGAAGTGCAAGATACTGCATCTGGGTGAGGGAACCCGGGAGAGCTACAGATTGGGGTGGAGGAACTGACTTCACTAAAGAGGAAAGGGACTTAGGGGTTATCATTTCTGATCACCTTAAGGTATCAAAGCAGTGTACAAAGGTGGCAGGGAGGTCAGTGACATGCTGGGCTGCATAGCAGGGGTATAACTAGCAGGAGGGTAGAAGGTGGTGATGCCATAGTATAAAACATTGGTAAGGCCTCACCTGGAGTACTGCATGCAGTTCTGGAGGCCACACCTGTGCAAGGACATAGAAAAGGTGGAGACTATCCAGAGAAGGGCAACAAAGATGGTGCAGGCTTGCACCACAAAACATATGAGGAGAGACTAAGAACCTCAGTATGTATTTACTGGAGGAGGAGACAGCAGGAGGAGATGATTGAAACTTTCAAGTACCTCAAGGGCATAAACAAGGTGCAGGTGGGGGACCTTTTCCAATGTAGAAAACTACTAGAACGAGGGGGTACAATATGAAATTGGAAGGGTAGATTAAGAGGTAATGTGAAGAAGTTTTTCTACACAGAAAAGGTAGTCAATGCTTGAATAGCTTGCAACAGGAGGTAGTGGGGGCAAGCACAGTGGAGGGTTTAAGCTTGCCTGGGACAGGTGCAAGGGAAGCCTGAGAGGAAGTGATGAAAAGCCATTTATCACATAGGGTCAGTGGCCACATACAACGTATAGGAGATATGGGCAGACTGGATGGGCCAAGTGGACCTTATCTGCTGACAATTTTTATGTTTCTATGTTTCTAATTTCTGTGCTCCTTGTAACTGCCGAAGTTGTCTGCTAATAATTATTTGGAATTGGACTGCCCCATCATGATAATGTAAGTTTTAGAAGTCATTGATTCCCTTAAGACAGGTAAAGCTGCAGGCCCGATGGTTATAATGCAGATTTAAAAAAAATAATAATTTTGCTTGCCCCTATCTTGTGTAAACTTTTTCAGATATGTCAATCCTCTGGGGTTATTCCTTCCAGCTGGAATGATGCCATTATTTCAGTTACCTAAAGACTGGAAAAGACGCTGCCTTGTGCAAATCATACAGGCCTATATCCTTGTTAAATCATGATTTTAAAATCTTTACAAAATTTTGGCAGCTAGAGTACAAAAACTAATCCCATCTTTAATTCACTCTGACCAAACTGGGTTCATCCTGGGCGGCACATGATTGATAATGTCAGGCATATATATAACATTTTGTCAGAGGAGCAAATTCAACACCTCCCAAATTGGTCTTTTATTGATGCTGAAAAACCTTCAATAGGCTTAATTGGACTTTCCAAAAGAAACACTAACATAAATGGGTTAAGGTACAAACTTCTTGAAATGGATCTCTATGATATATATACCCCAAAAGCAGTTGCCTGGGTAAATGGGGCATTATCTCCCTCATTAACTATTGCCAGGGCACAGGGCTGACCCTGTCAGGCTGACCCCTGTCACCGCTCCTCTTTGATATTAGCATGGAGCTGCTTGCAGAAGCCATTAGATCATCCCATACTCCTTGGGGTGCAGATGGGAGGGATGGATAACAGGATAATGTTATATGCAGATGACACTGTGATTTTTCTTTAAGATCCAGAAGCAAATTTAGTCAAATTGAAGAACTTATTAACTCAGTATGGCTCCCTATCTGGTTTTAAAGTTAATGTAAATAAGTCAGAAATGATATTGATTAGTGTTCATATATCTCTGGAGTTTAAACAGAGCACTAGATATTTGTGGGATGGTGAACAATTTAAATATTTAGGAATGTACTTGCCTAGGGATCTGTTCTCACCATACCAGGTTAACTTTGGTAGACTGATACATACTCTACAAGAAGACCTTCATAGATGGTCTTTGCTCCCTATGTCCCTCATCACTAGAGTGGATGTTATTAAAATTAACCTTTTACCACTCTTGCTTTTTTGTTCCACACCTTCCCTCCAAATTCCCTGAAGGACTTGACTCAATTAGACTACACTATAAAGCAGTTATTTGGTGAAATAAGAGGCCAACAGTCAATGGGCAGATCCTACAAAGGGACAGGCAGAGGAAGAAGGGAGGTTTATGTCTCCTAATCTTAAAATGTTTTAGCTGCGCAGCTTCTCCCTTTAGTTGACATGTTGCATCATTCCCCAGATCTATCCTGCCAACAGATGGAAGATCACTTTCCAGCTTTAATTCCTTTGAATATACAACCATGGTTGATACACGGCAGGTAGACCTATCTATTTTCACTAATAGATGGACAAAACACACATTTAAAATGTGGTTGACTATTAAAAGGATGCTTAGAGAATTGTACAGGCAAGAGATGTGGATTCCGATGAGGTGGCATCTGGACTTTGCTCCAGCAAGGTTAGACAGAGGCTACGGAGAATGGGAACAGAGAGACCTAAGTTTTTTCAACAATTTTGAAGAATGGACAAATGGTGTCATTTGAACATTTAAAATAACAATTTGACTTGCCTCACACAGATTTTTTAGGTATCTCCAAGTTCGCCACTTTTTGTCTTCCTCTGTTAGACTGGAAAGTCTCCATAGGAGATGCACCCCTTTTTCAAAATAAGACAAGCAGCACTACAATCTGCTAGTACTCATCTGATCTCTACATTCTATGCAATGCATTCCAAGAACTGGGGAATGCACAAATCTTTAAGTCCAAACCTTATGGAGTGGAGCTAATATCCCCCTGGGAAATTGTGGTTGGCCTGCAGTTTATAAAACCACTCAGTTGGCAGTCTGGTGCAAATTTTGGTAAAAGGTAGCTATAAGGTACTTTCTTACCCCTGACCATACAGTCCATTTGAAGACCTCACAGACAGACCAATGTTGAGAGGTGTGGACAGAAGGAATTCCTTTCTACATATTTTGGAGATGCTCCTATGTGGTTTCTTATTGGAGATGGGTATCTGATTTGATTTGTAAAGCTCTAAATTTGAGAGATCAGCTGAACTGTTCATATTTGTTCTTGGCCTCCCTCTCGGAAGCGCACCATGTTGCAAAGCGTTATTTGTTTTGATTTTATCATTTACAGCACTTAAAGTAATTATACAATCTTTGCTTAGCCCCACCACATCCAGTTTAAAAGTAGCTACTTAACTGTAAAGCTACTCAGAAAATGGAAGGTTTGACAGCTCGTCTTGATTTTGAAGTAGAACAGTTTCAAATTATGTGGTATCCTTTACATCCATTGCTGAGGAGTTGAAAGGTATTCCAGTTATAGATCAATCAACAGCTTGGACATGAGATTAATGATCTTTCAATAGTGGATGTAATATGATTATACATTATTAGTACTGATTTGTTTTAGACCTGGTAGCTCGGTACTTCTTAGAATGACCGTAATACTAAAAGGGATGGACACCTCAGATTGCTAGATTAACTAGTTAGATTGATTGGTTTAAATTGGAGGACCACTAGATGTCTCTCTTGGTGTTAAATGGAAATGTAAGTGGTGCTTAACCTTGATTAAATTTCATGACCACAGAAATGTGGTATCAGTAATGTTATGGTTACTCTTTATACCCTTATTGTTATGTCGGTGTGACTATGAATGACTATTCAATATTTCCTGCCTTATTAGATATAAATTGTGCATTTTGTGGTGCCCTAATAAAATTCTAATAAAAAAAACATTTTTGAATATTATTATTAATCTTAACTACTGCAATATTACAAATTTTCCTTACTTCAGTAACTGAAGGTTCCATAACCAGTGCGAATATTAAAGGTGAGAGGGGCATCCTGCCATGTACCTCTAGATAACTCATAGGTTTCTGATAATGTGTTCTTGATTTTTATTTTTCCTTTGGGTTCTCAATATATATTGTTTATCCAATTTATGAAATGCTTTCCAAAGTTCATTTTTGCAATGTTTTCAGTATAAAGTTCCATTCAGTTCAATTGAATGCTTTTTTGGCATCTATTGTTAAAAGGATTACTTTTGTGGAGTTATGTTTTGAGATTATATTAATTGTTCATCTCATGTTTTCATTAATTGTTCGACTCTTAATAAATTCATTTTGATCTTGATCGACAAAGGCAGATAGTACCCCTCTAACTGTGTAGCAAGCACTTTTGTAAAGATTTTATAGTCTGCATGGAGCAGAGATATGGGTCTGTTGGATGCACATATATTTGGGTCTTTACCCTGTTTATGGAACAGTACAATCATTACCTCTTTAATTGATTGTGGAATAGTATGTATTTTATTAATGTTATTATAAACCTTAGTGAGGATCTGGACCAAAGAAATGTGTATATTTTTGAAAATTTCCATTTGAAATACATCTGGGCCAGGTGCTTTGCCCAATGATAACTTGTTAGTTGCTGACTCTACTTGTGCTTGAGTTATCGGGTTATCTAATATGCATTTTAATTCTTGAGTTAATTGGTTAGTTTGAACCTTACTTAAGAATTCTTCTGCAGTTTTTTGTCTTTTGTAGTTTGAGAAGAATATAAGTTTTATAATATTCCACAAAGATTTTACTTGTTTCTTTTGGACTTTTATGGATATTTCCTTTTGATCCTTGATAATTACTGTATCATTTTTCCTGGTCTTTCAAAGCTGCCAAGTCATACATTTTAATGGCTTGTCTGATGAGATATAATAGATTGTTCTGGTTTTCAAAATTTGTTTTTCTGCTTTTCTGTCAATAATTTGTTGTATTCTGCTCTTTTTGGACTAATTTAATATATGTGTTTTATCAAAGGTAAAATGCGTATTTGTTCTAATAATTGAATTTCTCTTTCCAATAGTTTTGCTGTTCTATCCATTTCTTATTTCTAAAACTTTTAATGATTGTATTTTCCCTTACCCAAGCTTTAAAAGAATATCAGATAATGAATATATGTGTATCCTCCTTTAATTTTTGTTTGAAGAAACTTTCCATTTCTTGCATAAATGTATTATTAATATCTTGATGTTTTAATAGGGTAATATCCATTTTCCATACATGTTTTATCCATTTTCACCTTCTAATTGCAGATCCAATATGAAAGGGAATTGTCGGAAATAATTATTGCAGGGTAATCTATATGGCTCATTTTATAATGATTATAATGTAAGAAGAAAGTTTATTTGTGAATAAGATCGATGCATTACAGAAAAAAGAATATTTATTGACTGACAGATTATGTTTGACCCAAGGGTCTATTAATCTTAGATCTGATCTGAAATTATTAATAACACTGATTGATGGTTTAAACAAATTAGTAGAGCTAGAAGTTGTATATTTCTTTTTAATGTAAGATTAAAATCACCATCAATTAAATATGGTGCTTTACAAAGTGTAATTTGTGAAAAAAAATTCAGAAAAAAGATGGATTATTTATGTGTGGTCCATTTATGGTGGATAATGTAAAACTGTTTGAGCCTATGGTTGCTTCCATTATAATGTATCTACCACATAGTTCTGTCTTAATGTTTGAGATTATAAGTTTTCATTTTTGCTTATGGAAAAAATGGCTACCCCTCTCAAGGTCTGATTAAAAGAAGAGTAGACTCCTGGTCCCCACCACCTCTGGAACCAATGATACAGTAATCTTTTTCCACAAAGTGTTTCCTGCAACATAATGCAGTTAATTTGCTTTTTCCTAAATAGTTTATAACTTTATTTATTTGAGTTCTATTTTGCAGCCACTTGATATTCCTCTTAGCTATTTTAATTTTATGTGCCATTTCTATAATAACTACTGCTCCATCTTGCAAAAATAATTGCATTAGCTTTCCATATTGTATTTTTTTTGTACCCTAGAATCTTGGCCTTAGTTTTTTAAATACATGCACAATACTCTGCTCATAATGTATCCTCCTCCCTTAAACACCCACTACCCACTCATGAGACAACCAATTTCTTTTGCCCCCATAGTTACAGAGATGACCTCATCGTCACCTCACACGCCTGAGCCTCACAGCATGGGTCTGTCTATAAAGCCTTTTATTAGACTTGGTTATTACAGAAACTATTGGCACCATTCTGTTATCTATTTAATTATTACTAGGAATTGAGACATCTTATTGAACACTACTAGAGGACTTCATTTTGTAAATATATTTTTATGTGCCCTCTGTTATGGTTCCCCTTGTAAAACAAAAAAATTACATGTCCACCCCTTCTCTTGTCTCTACTGAAGGGCAATCAATTCAAGTGTTTAACAGCACCTATACTCAATAGGATTCTGGCACATCATGTTGTCATGTCTGATACGGATGTGTTCTCATTTTTTTAGTGGCTGTTTGTCTTTGATTATGCTGTTTACCATAGGCCATATCAAAGGCTTCTTGCACTTCCTTGGCATCTTCAAAATACATTAATTGGCCTTTCACAATGAAGAGCAATGTTTCTGGGTACAACATTGTAGATTTAATGCCCATATCATATATTTTGCTTGACTGGATTGACATTTCGTTTATTAACCATTTCAGCTGATAAGTCAGGGTACACAGGAAAAGAGGTATTCTGAAGCCTCAAACCATGCTCAATCCTTGCTTTCTGTAGGATGGCCTCTTTATCTTGGTAATTATGAGGCTTAACATAGATAGCCCTGGGATATCTTTGATTATTGCCAGTAAAATGATATCCACTTCTGTGGGCTCTATCTGCAACAATCTTTTATTCAGAGTAGTTTCTGCCATTGCCGTCATAAGCATCTGCTTGAAAACTGGAAAGGATCCCCATACCCTCCAGGCCTTCTGGGACATTGCAAATTCTTAGGTTTGACCTCCAAGAATGATCTTCCATTTCTGCTACCTTTTGGATAAGTGTCTGAGTTGCTTATCATGTTGTGTTTGAATTTTTAACATGGGGACACTTGTATCTTCTAATTGGGAGACTCTCCTCCATGGCATTAGTACATAGTGTAAGCCCATCTAACATTTCTGTTAACACATTAACTGAATCTGAAATTCCTTTAATGGAAATTCTAATCTCCTAAGACTTCAAGAATGTTGCTTCTAAATGAAGATACTGTACATTATTTCAGCACTCTGCTCTTTTTTGGCGTTAGGTCCACCATTTGCTCTATTTGTAGACTTGCCTGTAATTTGTGTGAGTCCAATGTCAAAACATATTCGGCTGCTGATTCCTTCTCGACTGCCCCCATCGAGTTTAGTGAATCAGATTCTTCCCCCATGGTTAAATCCCTTTGTTCTGTTTATCCCCACAGAAATGTCCTCTACAGGTTTTGAAGCTGGCTTTCTTGTGTTGGGAATTTTGTTTTCAACCATCTCTTGCTGTTTAAGTCTTGTTTTTTGGGCGGCATGCTAGATGGTAGCCAGAGCTGACACATAGATACATAGATACATAAACAGTGTCGGCAGATAAGGGCCTGGCCCACTCAGTCTGCCTATTTGAGCTTGTAAGTTCAGTTTATGTTTTCCTAGAAGTCTGTTGCCCCTCACCCCTGATCTCCAGAATTCCTTTATGTCTATCCCATGCATTCTTAAATCCCGTGGATTGTTTCAGCCCCCACCACTTCCTCTGGCAGGGTGTTCCACTTGTCCATCACCCGTTCTGTGAAGAAATTCTTCCTCACGTTTCCTCTGAATCGTCCTCCTCAACTTCATCCCATGCCCTCTAGTCCTGGAACATCTTTTTCACTTAAAAATAGTGTATTCCTGCACCCTGTTCCTCCCTGTAAGATACTCATGTGTCTCTATCATATCCCTCTCTCCCTCCTCTCCTCCAGGGAGTACATGTTCAGTTCCTTCAACCTGTCTTCATAGGACTTGTGATGCAATCCAGAATTATTTTACTTTCCATAAAACAGAAGTGAATATTATCAGGTGTGTGAAGTAAATAATCACTTACTGGGGTGTCTGGGGGGGAAGAGGCTTACTACCAATGTTACCGTCCAAGTTAGGGGAGAGGCTGATGTTTGGTGTTTCCAGTACAAGATACTGTTGTTTACTGTTCTCTCTCTCTCTTCTGCTGCAAGTGTTGCTTGGTTAGCTCTTCACTCATCAAACTACTTTTGACATTACTCCCACACTTCTTTTTTGAGCTTCCTCATTCAAGATTCTCTTTATGCATTACTAACCGTCTGCTGCTGAGTGATACCATAATCAGCGATGCTTGTGATATCACATCCCAGCTACTTTTTTAAGCTGCCACCATTAGACCTCTCTGCTGTGAGACAGCGTCTTGCTCAGCCCTGTTCTCCAATGGAACTGATGTCATCCCACCATCCATAAAAGACCTCTAATGTTATGAAGGACCGTGACTGGGTCTGGGACTATTACCATTTTCTAATTTTAGAAAAAAAAAAACACGAAAATGGCATCATGGGAGATCAACATTTATACTGTATGTTGGTCATCTGGACCCCATTAGGTGGATTCTGAAGTTAACTGTAGGAAAATGGGTTCTCAAAGGTGTTTCTCTTGTTTTGAATTCCTTTTAAATGACTTTCTTCTTCTTGTTTCATATTCTGCTAATACAAACAATATCGGCTGAATAGTGTTTTGTTGCTATTTTTTGTCATTGACTTGTGGCCAGATGGATTGGAATTTAGGTCATACATTTTCAGGATAGAACGTGCTTGGCCTACAGCCACACCCATGCCTGTTGCTGCCTGCAGGGTTGGGGTGAGCTTGGCTGAGCTGGATTGGTGAAAACTATGAATCCAATCAGAGTTATTACATTTTAAAATGTGGCTTCTGAATATGCATAGTAAGCACTTGCATATCAGTTGTTGTTTATTGCTTATAAATTTCCCTGATGTCTATTGGCATTCCCGTCCCTCCAGTCCCTTTGCCCATAACTATGGATTTCCCTGGTGTCTACTGGCACCCCTACTGTCTGATTGCTGTCCCTGTAGCAGTTGTATGGTTCTCTGGTGTCTAGCAGCACCCCCAAATCACTGTCCCATAATACAGTAATTATAAACTTGCCTGTTGTTCTAGTAGCATCCCCACCCACCCACCCAGGCCCCTGTCATTTCATAGATTTCCCTCATGTTTAGTGGCACCCCCACTCTATGATCACAGGCAAATAAAGATGCAGTTACACTATTTCAAAATTATCAATAGATGGGAGCAGGGCCCAGAGGGCCCTGCCCTCCCCAAGGCAAATAAGAATACCTAATATACTATCTTCAAAAGTAAGGAAATCAATTTAAAACTTAATTAATGCACTTGTTAGGTTAAATTGACAAAAGTAGGAAATGTGGCATTATGGTTTCCAATCCTAACACCTCACCCCCACCCTACAGGTAGCAAAAGGTGGAGAGTGCCTTGGGATGTCAAACCTAACGATCAGACCACTCTCATATTCTGTACCCATCTCAGCTTGGTTACTTATGGAATGGGGTAAGCATTAGGGTTGACAACCCCAAGGCACACCCCATGCCTGTTGCTGCCTCCTGGGTGGGGTGTTAGGTTGGAAATCCTAATGACACATTTCCCTACTTTTGTTGCATTAACCCTAACTAATGCATTAACAAAGGTTTTTGCAATGAATATATAGATATAGATATAGCTATAGAAATAGATGCAGATATGTTGCAGTGGCATAATCAAGCCACTATGTTTAGGGTTGAGTAGAGTGTTTAATGATAAACCCAATTTTGCACTTAACTTCACAACCATTCAACATATTTGCATGACATGACATTGCAGCTCGTGCATTCTCATTTGCAGCCCCCACTCTGTGGAATTCTCTACCTCATCAGGTACATGAGTGCCAGACTGTGGAGCTTTAAAGTGCCTTGAAAACACACTTTTTAATCTTACTTTTCCATTAACTGATTGGTATGGATTCTGTTATTTATTGTATTTAAACTCATCTGTTTTAATGTTTTTTTATTATTGTTAAAGCGCTTTGATTTCATGAATTGCACTCTGTAAATAAAGTTATTATTATTATTATTATTTGCACGTGCTGTCTCATGGGGGATATCTCTTGACATGTCAAGTTTTGTTCCAGTCATTTGTGGGATTCTGAGCTCTGGGTAGCAAAAAAGTGATTTTTGAAGGTTTTTGATGTTTTTATTGTCAGCCCTAAGCGCCAAACAGTTTTAATTGTAGTCTGACATTTTTAGAGTAGAAAGACCCTGGCCCACACTAGTGCCTTTCACTGGTTTGGTGAAAAATATTAATTAATTCTAGAGTCATTCATTTTTAAATTTCAGTTCTGAGTACATTCAGGATAGATGTTGGAACAAAAAATAATTTGGCCATGCAAATCAGGATTCTTGTCTGTATTAGGGCTAACCCTTTTTCCGATGGAAAAAAATCATGATTGGTATGGCACCATCTTGTTTTCCATTTTTGGGAAAAAAATCAAAACCCACAAAATGACATACTGCAAAGAGACCAACATATATATCTTGCTCATTAGGAACCCGTTAGGTTTATTCTGCATATCACTATTATTAAAATGACTCCAAAATGTGTTTTTCATCCATTTTCATGACTCACTTCTACTTTTTTAATATGGTCAAACAAAAAAGAATTCAGCCATAGGAAGAAAGTATCCCTTCAATTGCTGTCCTAATAAATGTTTCCTTGGTGTCTAGTGGCACCCTGACCCTCTGATCACCATCTCCATATTTTGCTAATGTTTCCCTGGTGTCTAGTGGCAGCACCCTCACTCCAATTGCCATTCCCATATTTAGTTAATCTTTCCATGTTGTCTAGTGGCAACCCCATCCTCTGATCACCATCCCCATATTCAGTTACTGTTTCCCTGTTGTCTAGTAGCACCCCATCCTCTGATCACCATCCCTGTATTTAATAAATATTTGTCTTGTGTCTAGTGGCATGCCTCATCCTCCAATTGCCATCTCCATATTTTTGAATGTTTTCCTGGTGTCTAGTGGCACCCCACACACACTCTGGTCACCATCCCCACATTCTTCAATGTCTGCCTTGTGTCTAGTGGCACCCCCACCCTCTGATTGCCATCCCCATATTGTTTCAATGTCTCACTGGTGTTTAGTGGCAACTCTACCCTTCTGATTGTTGTCCTCATATTTTTCATGTGTAACTGGTGTCTAGTGGCACCCCTCCCTCTGATAGCCTTCCTTATATTCTGTAATGTTTCTCTGGTGTCAAGTAGCACCCCCATCCTCAGTTGCCATCCGCATATTGTTTCAATATTTCCCTGGTGTCTAGTGGCACCCTCTGATCACTGTCCCCATATCTGAGTAACCTGCAATAAAGAAAATCATCCCTTAATGTCTTTTGTTTTTCCCTGTAAAAAGGAACAGTCCCATACTGATCTGACCCCTTCCAGCCTGACCTCCCACTGGCACCCACCACCTCACACACCCAACACACTCACAACACTCTGACTCTCCTGAACAGGTTGCAGGATGAAGATCCACTCTCCAATTGAAGACACATCTTACGCTGGAATTGCCGACTGCATTATTAGAAACTAAGGTAAATGTGGTTCAATGGATTTCAATCGATTTCCATCTTTGATGCACCACTTTATCTGTTTTGCATATTTTGACCACAGATTTTCAACATGGCCTTTTAGAACCCAACCTCATGACCAATGGTGGTAGAATTTTACAAATCAAGCCTGAATAGCAATTTCATGGTCACTCAATGAAATCACCATTTGGGCAGGATGTGAAAATGTCACCCCTCTCTGCTCATGAGGTGGGGTCATAAGAAACTATGTTGAAAATTTGAGGTCAAAATTTGTAAAGATGGCAAAATTATATGCATCCATTGAAATTTTACTACACTCACGTGTAACTTTGGCAATTTTAAATATTTTGACTCCAAATTTTCAGCATAGCCATTTTTACACCACCTCATGAAAGCAATAGCTGCCATTGTCCAAATTCTGGTCAAACTGTTGTTTTGTACCTATGGGGCCCAATATTCAAAATTGTGCCTACATAATGTAATCAAGTCGGTCATAGTGCAACTGAGTTGCACTGGAGCAACAAAGGGAGATATTCAAAAGAGAGGTGCCATGGTGCATCACATCTGAATATATCAATGAATGTGTGCTGTGCAAATACAATGCACTAGTGCATCCCCAGAAAGGGCTGAATACCAGGAATGGGAAATGTGCCAGCGTATCAGAGATACATGCTAAAAGTAGTATAAGTTCATATATCGTCAAATGTTAAATTTCAGCCAATCAGCGTGTGCCACATCATTTGACAGGTGGGCGTGGCCTAAAGCGGAGCAATCAGAATCGCCCTTGTTAAACAGGAAGTCCTCCCTAAAATGTGCTAGCCCGCCCACTTCTGGGCGGAAGTGATGCAACCTCAAACCCGTCCCGCCTTAGCGCAGGAAATGACATACGCACGAACCCGTGTCCCGCCTCTTGCACAGGAAATGACCTAACACCACCATTTTGTAAGCCGCCTACTCCTCATTCTCGTGACACTCCTTGATTCCCTGCCAGACCATCCTGGCTCGAACTCCAAGTCCCACCATGCTAGCTTGAACTCCTGCATCCCTCCTTTCTCCTGCACCCCACCAGCCTGGCTGAACCCCTGTCCCCACCCTCCTTCTCGTACACTCCTCGATCCCCTGCCAGACCATCCTGGCTGGAACCTGAGTCCCACCATGCTAGCTTGAACCCTGCATCCCTCCTTTCTCCTGCACCCCACCAGCCTGACTGAACCCCTGTCCCCTTCTCCTGCACCCCCACCATCCTGGCTCAAACCCCTGCCCCCTTTCTCCTGAACCCCACCATCCTGGCTCAACCCCTGTCCCTCTTCACCACCGTGATCCTCCCACCCCAAAAATCAGTTAGTGTTTATGTAGTGGTATGTGCCCCCTGTAGGCCTGGTGTATAACTGCAGGGACATGTGTGTTTTTTTGATTAGGATATTTTCAGAAAGAAGTATCTAGGAGGGACCTGATCGGCAGAGGTTTCACAGATCTGTGTGAGACCTCACACCCCAAGGAAATTCATCTGCCTGTGTGAGTACCCTTTTCTGTTTTTGTAACAGTATACAAAATTATTTAACATGCATCTGTAGGACTGTGTCAAACTTGCATCAAAAGGATAGCTTTATGTATACGCATGTAACATTTATAAGCTAAAACGGGGACCTCTGTGTAAATAAGATGGTTCAGCAGTTTTCTCTGGATAGCATTGCAACAATCGCAAAAAACTAATTATTTATACTTTGTCATGAATTAGAAAGAATAAAAATATATCAGAAAAAGGAATACACATACCTATAGTTCACCCCTCAGCTCTGTGTAGTATCAAGGAGAAGGCTGAAATGAAATTTTGTGTGTGATATTTATAATGTTTTGAAAAGGGGTGGGGCTACAACAGATGTACCTCTGACACGTTACCATGTATAGTATGATGGGGTGTGGTGATGGTTTTACCAAGGGCAGTCCATCTTGCTAAGCGTTATATAAACCCTGCATTTGAAGCCAGAAGGCACAGCTTTTGAGAGATTTCTCAGATTCTGTTTTATAGACTTGGAGCAGATTATCAAAAACATCAAGCAAGAAGATGGCAGGCGCTTCTCATTTCAACATCCCTGTAACAGGTCAGATTGTCATACCACCTAATGAAAAATTCAACCTCCTGTAACAAGCCAGATTGTCACACGCCTAATGAAAGTCTGGAGATGAAAACCAAGCAAGAAGATAGCTGTCGGGGCCCACAACCCAAGTCAACGATGTGTACTACGTGAGGTGTGAAAACGAATGCCCCACACAAGTCTTGTTGAGTGGAAGAGTGTCTGACATAAAAAGAAACTCGCTGAACAGTTTGGTGAATCAGAAAATCCTAAATCTGACTGTCCTTCTGAAGAGACACCACTGCAAGACCTTGAAGAGTTGCTGGGTGTGAATCTGATGCAGAAAAAGAAGTTACTATGAAACCAAAAACAGAGAGTGACAAGAAGGGGGAGCTAGAGATGATGGTCAGTGAGACACTGCCAAAAAAGCATCAGAGAAAGTTGTGAAAAAGAATGCAAGACAGAGCCAAGAGGGGCTCTGACCAAGAGGGTGATGATGATAATACAGCCACAAGCAGTCAGGCCCAGGCTAAGAAAGAGAAAGATGAGAAAATGAAGAAAAGAGTTGCCTTGATGAGGTAAATGCATTTTAACATTTAAAAATGTGAGTGGTTACATGGTGTAACTGAGGAGATGAGTTAGCAGTAGAACTAAATCTTACCTATAATGAGTCAGAGGACCAATGCTGTTTTTTGTTTTACTTTAATAGACTGAAGGATTTATATGGAGCAGCAGTCATATTCTGACAGCATGGATTCTCGACTTTCCACAAATCTACTGCCTCGACTGTCTTTGCTGTGTGAAAGATAAAATGTGGTTGTTAATGATGTGTGAGAACCAGTATGTTAGAAATACAGAGAGCTATAGAATGTTTCAAAATGTCACAGAACAGGCTGTGATCACTACACAACCCTCTTCTTCTACTGAGATTAGACAGGGGACCTCTGTGAAAATCAGGCCTTAGTAGTAAACCCCCAAAACTGACAACGATATGTATTGTAAGTACATTATGTATCATACCATCCGTGGTGCAATTGCTTCAGTGATACAGAGGGTAATACATTGTGAATTGGTCGATTCCTGTCCTGGGTGTGAGATAGATGATCCGAGTCAGAAAAACCATTCATGTGTCCTTGATGACTTAAGGTCTAAAGAAGCATACAGAAATGTTTCTGAAGCCATACATATAGGGCAGCTCATGCCCGTGATCTTGGCAATGGCTATGAAGCATCAGGGGTTAAATATGACCAATTGTACCCTGGAAACTACAAGTCATGTTTTAAATGATGTGAGAAAATCTGATGACCCCATGTGGTTAGTTATGCAAATGTTACAGCAGACAGACAGTGAAATTAAAAGATGCCTGCCGTCTGGTCAGCAAAGGTCTTTTAAACATTTCTAAAAAGAAATTCAGGAACACTGTTTATATTGTAAAAAATTACCCCAACACCTGCCCCCTACCCCTCCCCCAAATTACTACATGGAAACATTTCAGTACCAAAATGTGTCATATTTTATTTTTACAGATAATCATGCGGAATGCAAGTACAGAGAGAATCCAAAGGTTTATGTATCTGATCCTAAGCCATTACTGTCATCCATCACTGTTTGGTCTACCTCAATATGACATTTGCCTTTTGTGAGATACATGCAGCCTATGAACTGATGATGTTTGCCCTTCCAGAAGTATGGGAGGATACAGATAAATATATAAATGAATCTGTGTTACCACTTGTAGAAAATGTTAAAGTGATTGCCGATATATTCATGGAAGACGATGAATGTCTTTGTGGACTTTATACCATGGTCATCATAGCCATGTGTGTGTGTACTAAAAGCAGAAAAAAAACTTGTGATATTGTGCGTGTTGTAACTCATGTTTTCTGCTTGCTGAAATGATCCACTGGTCAAAAAATGACCCTTTAAAAATGATATAAGGAAATTCAGGAACACTGTTTTCATTGTTAAAACATCCCCCACCCACCCCCACCCCAAAAACTGCTACTTGTTACCATTTTAATATTGTTCTATTATTACCCTGGCTTTTACCACTTGCTAAATGTATGTTTTTTTCAGAGTATACAATGATAGGAAACACCCTGTCAGTGCATCCAGAGGCTTATTTACCAACTAGTCAGACACAAAGCTAAACAACCTGGTTTAAATCTACCTACAGGACAAGCACTGTCTGTACTTTTAGAGACATGCCAGGTGTCTTTTGATGGTCTCCCAGAGGGACCCCAAAAGGAAACTGGATTATTTTAAGGATGAGGGGCTACTCTTTGAGGAAGCAATGTTTAAAATTGCTATAGAGTTTATGCATAACCCTTATGATGTAATATACTTTTGTGGTTTTATCTGTACTGCTGTTGACTTTTAGTGTTTAGTTTGCAGAACGGGGGTCTGAGTCTGACATCATAAATTTTGCTTCTTTATCGCTTTTGTTGTGTTTCATAAACCAGATTTAGCATATGCTTTTCCTAAATAGTGTATTATAATGTACTTTCAGATGGAACGTACTGGCATGCTTCCAATATTCCAGACAGTCTTGATGTCTACAATGTACCATGTGATAAAGGACATTTTAAAGGAACCTATATTTTTGAAAGCAGCCTGCATTAAATGTCTGTTCTGAAGATGCTGCTGCTTCACTGGCAGAAAACACATTGACTCTGATTAAAGAGTTGCCACCCTTTGTATGGAGACTCTATGTTGACGTAATGGAAAACAGTAAATCGAGAGCAGTATGCAAGGTGAATGTCATTTTAGATGTAATAGAATGTCTTCAAAATCAGCCTTGTTATTTTGAGGGTGTATGGCATATGTGTGTATGTATTGTGCATACCTCATCACTAAGGGGAAGTGGACGATGCTAATGCTTGTGTAAAACATGTGCTCAAAAGTTGCTGTTTCGGGGTATTGTGAAGCGGTAAAAATTGAAGAGAAAAAACAAAATTATTATATAATCTGTTGCATGCTTACCATGTGTTATGTCTTTTGTATGTAGAACCTATATGCATTAGTTGATGTATTATAAAGTAAATATTCAAATACTGTTATGACATGTATATTTATAAATAAAATATAATCATGCATTGCACTTTGTGGTTGTCATAGTGTTATGCCTTTTGTATGTAGAACCTATATGCATTAGTTGATGTATTATAAAGTAAATATTCAAATACTGTTATGACGTGTGTATTTATAAATAAAATATAATCATGCATTGCACTTGTGGTTGTCATAGTGTTTTTAAAAGAACAAAAGAGCACATACTTTATTTTATTTTACTGATGACAAGAGTTTGCTAGCTAGCAGATGTGTTGGGGTGTTGACGAAAGGAGATGAATGATCACCTGTTCCAGAATATATATTTTAATGCAAAAAGTGGGTAGTTTCACAGGGTGACTCCAGCTGTAAGGCTGCAAAAAACTTGATAAAGAGGTCACCAGGAAAGGTATTGCAGAATGGCTTATGAAGCAGGAGCCCTATTCATTAGCACAAAGCAGCCAGAGTCCGATTTAAGAGAAATCCTGTCATTGTTTCTGACATAGACAGACAATGGCAAGCTGATTTAGTGGATATGAGTCAATATGCAAAGCACAATAATGGGTTTAAGTACATACTGACGTGCATCGATGTGCTGTCCAAGTATGCCTGGGTAGTGACTTTAAGAGACAAATCAGGCAAAGGGCCGTGATGCAAGCCTTTAAAACTATTTTTTAAAAGTGGACACACACCTCTCAGAAGCTGCAGACTGATCAGGGTAAAGAGTTTCTAAATGCTTCCTTAAAGAACCTATTAAAACAAAATAAATACACACCATTTTGTGATGAATAATGAAGTTAAGCCAGCATTGTAGAAAGATTTAATAGGACACTGAAGTCACGATGTGCATGCGTTTTACAGCCAGAATACTTGGAATATACAGATGTGTTGTCAGACCTGGTGCACAGCTATAACTATACTCTATCACAGAAGCATTAAACACAGACCTGTGGATGTTAACCGCTCCAATGCCCTGGGTGTATGGAAGATCCTATACGGTAATTCTGTTCTTGGCAAAAACAAAAGGGTACCCTCAGAAAGATGATCACGTGAGACTATCTAAGCTAAAGGGTGTTTGAAAAGGGATATGAACAGACGTACACAGATGAGATATTTATTGTGATGGAGGTCTTAAAGACACAGAGGCCCACCTATAAGCTCAAAAGACTATCAGGGGAAGACATTAAAGGTACTTTTTATGCAGAGGAGCTGCAAAAATTGAACCTGATGAGGACTGTGGTGGAATAGGGTGCAAAAATCCTGAAGGAGAAAAGCGCTGGCAGAAAAACTTGGTATCTGGTAAGTGAGAGGGTGGCCTGATAAATTTAATAGCTGGGTTGAGGCAACACAGGTTCGGGACATTAGAAGCAGATAAGGCTTAATATGATCAGAAATGGATTTTATATCACATTGCCCAGCAATGCATCGACATCGCTTTCCAACAATACTATATCCACTTTACTGTAAAGTTACTCACAAACGCTTGAACTACCTGGTGAATGGGAAGTGGGCTTAGCAGAAATTCAGTACCCTTATACCTGGACAATGTGTCTGCACAGAAAAACAGGTTCAGTATGCTCTATCAGCCTCTAAACGAGCTCCATGTAAAACACCACCAACTGACCCTTTACTGAGTCAGCAGCATTTAAAAATACCATCGGGCTATTATCCTAACATGGCTGGTGTTATTGCTCAAATTAATAAAAGATATTTGAAGTAAATGAACTGCCAGTGGTTTTGGAACAACAAACTGTCGGAGAGAACCAAGCGCTGACAGTGACATCAAATGTATTTTGTTTATGCATGGGCAGTTACAGTACTTTTTGGTTTTAGCAGACTGAGGTAGGTGTAGGAAAGAATTTAGCAAAGAACCCTCCAGATATTAATGGGGGCTTTTACAATTATATATCTACACTGACATTATCACACATGAAATAGTGGGTGACAGTCTAGTGCCTTTGCTGAGATGCTGCATCTGCATTAGGCCAAGACAATGAGATAGTGACAGCTGACCTATGATAAACCCCATTATCAAACAGTCAGTAAACATCGGATCGATACAGTCACTATTGAAATAAAGAATGATCAAAATGAACCTATACCATTCGATTTTGAAAGGTGATCGTGAAGTTGCATTTTCGCCCCAGAGTGTTCTAAAATTTAAACAAGGATGGTGATTGTTCGACATTAGGACCTACCTTGTACAGAAGCTATTACAAGGCACAGGTGAAATATGGTCTGCAAGGCTTTTCATGGACTTCCTACTATGTATGGTTCTGGTATAGGAGGGATAGTCGTGTCTGTCCAGAAAAGCAGTTCCATTTTTAAGATGGGGTTTGAAATTGCAAAACCACATCTACAGACAGTTGCTAAAATGTTGCAAAGGATGTTGTGGGGCATGTGACTAGTGCTGTTGCTCAAAAGATGTCAGGGGGTAAAGCTCACTCAGGGTGGTTCAGGGCTGATTGTATTCAAGAGAGGTAAAAGATAAAGCGCAGAGTACACCCTTCGCTTCTCATCGGCCCCCGCTACTTTAAAGAGTGTTTCAAAACGCAAAACTTCACACATAAAAGAAAACGCCAAAGGCCAAAGGATCTTGAGGGTCAGAAAAAGCAGAGACCTGTTCTAAAAACATGGCTTTCTGCACTGTGGTTCTGAAGAATGCACAAAATCAGAACTTGACTTGTTTGCGCTTCTCCACACAGACAAGCATTGAAAAAGCATTTATGTAGAGATACCCCTCTGGCTGCCTTCTTCAGAAAACTCACCGATTGAATTTTATATAGCAGGGACTGGTGAAGACTATTTGATCTAAACAACACACTTCTTTACCTGGTTTGCAAAATCACTGAAGCGGATGGTAGTGATATACCTGCAGGCTAAAGTGAGCCTTATAAACTACCCAGTGGCAGCCATTTCAGTCAGCTGGATGTGACTGTCGGTGATCGCCCATCAGTCAGAGCAATAACTGTTACCCCTACAGGGCTGTCATAGAATCTGTGCTGAATTTCAGTGAAGAGACCTTTTCACACAATTCTACTGCAGGGTTATTTTACAAAGACACCCTCAGGGAAACATGAAATCACAGACAGAGATGGTGATAATGTAGGTTTTAATAAAAGAAGCCCTTCACACATCTCAGAGAGGTAGAACTGCTTGGGACACTTGCAGGTCATTGGTTTCTTTTTTTTCAAGAGAAACTGATGCTGAAAGTTGTGTGGATATTAAAATTAAACTGACACGTATTAGGGACAGCTTTTTGCCTGATGAGTGGAGATGCTGAGCCTTATAAGCCAAAAGTCATGCGCCTCTCTGTTTGTCGTAAAGGGTTAAAGTGACCCCTGAGTCCGTCCTGGGACACTCGAAGCTCTGCTCACCTCCAACGCTAAATATCCTATAGACAGAGTGGGTATGAAAGTGTCTAGGCCCCTTGCAGGCAGCAGGGTCTGTAAACTAAGATAATTTGTTTTGGGACAGTTACTGAAAATGATGCGGTCAGTGGGATTTTGTTGACATGATGCTTTTGGTGGTTCCTACACTAAAACCCTTTTAACTTTAAGCATTATAACATTAATTTTGTGGCTTTCTGATCTGGACGGTGAACAAATTCCCGCAAACCTCTGCAGCCAGATTTTAGAAATGGAATGCTGTGAGAGAATATTTTAATCTAGTACTAGCGCGGGGAAATCTAATAGAAGATTGACCACTTTTAGTTAATCGTCAGGAATTTACCCAAGGGTACACCCTGTTTGCCTTTGATCTCACTCGACCAAGAATGTGCTGATCATTATTCTTAATTAAAACTGGGAACCTCAGAGCTGAGATCAGATTTGCAGTAGCCCTTCCACAAACAGTTAATCTCATTATCTATGCAGTATTTGATAATGTCATTGAGATAAACTAGAGAAGAAATGTCATTTTTGATTATATGTGATAAACCATAAAAATGAACACAAAGCAAGTGGAAAAAATTGTAACCAGTAACACCCACATCCGTGACTGCTTTCTGGGCGTGTTTCCTGTGATCTGCTACCAGGAGAGACTGAAAACCTTCCGCAGCACTAGTCATCAATACTGACCCCATGACCTCCCTGGACAGCACTGGTTGCTTCGTGTACATTTTCAGAAAATGGGACTGGGGAGTTCTTCGACAGCTCTCGGGTTTTCATCCTGACAATCATGCACAAACTATTGGGTTTTTAAACAGAAATGCAAACAACATTTTGTACCAAAACACACAGTTACAAGATACCTTTTCTACCACCTGTGGATTTCACTGCATATTTTTTTACACCACAGATGCAAAGGACTTTCTTATGATCAGATTTTAAAATGTACTCTAATGATTTGCTGAAAATGATGCCATGGTAACTAGCTTGTCGTCACTTTTCCAGACATCTGAACATGTCAGGGCACGATCAGTGAGGTGGTAACATGTTTAGACTTGTTTGTCTTGTAATGAATTTAAAATCATGCAGCAGCTTGTATTTTATTCAAAACCAGTCACTTATAAAAATCATATATAAACACTCATAATTGTGTGTCTCTGTTTGCTGTGTTTAAACTGTGGGGGGCTGTGTTTAACGTTTTCAGATATGCAATGTCTTCAATAATGACAAAAATATATAAATATAAAAGGCGTTTATTGTAAAACTGCCAATAAAATACAACATACATCAGTGATAACATCATGGATAAGATATGCAATGTCTTCAATAATGACAAATATATAAAATACAAAGGCATTTATTGTAAAAACTGGCAATAAAATACAACAAGCATCAGTGGTGACATCATAGATATGATATAATAAAACAAAAGCATCTCCTGTTAAAAAAGTACACTATATACGCCATAGCACTGAGGGTAGAATTATAAGCACATCTTCTATAAAAAATATGTTAACATATTTAACTATGAAGTAGGCTAACATGCATCAATATAAACACTTTTTGTAAAAAGAGATTACATATTCGTATGAGGTAAATGGCTAACATAGGTTGTACACAGCAGTCACTGAGGTAGGATTACATATTTAATATGAGGTAAAATGTTCAACATATGCTGTACACAACAGTCACTGAGGTATCTAACATTCATACATAGAGATTGCATTTTAAGTTTACATAGTGAGCCACACAGGTTTCTTAAAGACTTTTGTCTTTGGGCGTCACTGACCATTGGCTAACTGGAGATGGCTGTGGCTGTTTTGCACCAGCTACCATTTCAGCCTTTCCATATAGCTCCTGTTTGCTGAGTGAGCAACACTGAGGTGGGTATGTTAGACTCTGCCATTGCTTTGACAAAACATCCCAGCCCTTTGGCTTTCTGTGGTCGGGGATTGCGTGAGTGGCTGTGGCGCTCTTACTAAATCGACCGTGTGTGACCCGAAACAACAGTGCCTTATACATTAATTCACCCTTATCACTCCAAAACACAATATCCTTGTTCTTGGCCTATGCTTTAACAAAGTTCAGCATTGGTTTAGACCGATGAGAAACACTACTTAAATGTCTTTTCCATAGTACTAGGTATAGAAGCTGTCTCTGCTGGACCGCAGGGGGTCTGGACATTGATTCATTTTCAGGCATGAGTAATGTCAAACTGGTTTTTAGCTTGTTCTCCCTTGTCTTACCAAAGTCAGATAGCGCTGTAACACAGCAGAGTACATTTTGGCTTTGTCATAGTCTGATAAATCAGTCCGGGACAGTATAGCTCTCATGTCAGTGTCCAAACTGTTAGTTGCAACTGTTCTCATATCCTGATCAGGGTAATTAGTTTTAATGTGATCCATCTGTTGCTGAGGTACCAAATACATTTTCTGTGTAAATCCATTATCTGTTAGCTAGCAGGCCTGTGATCAAAGGGATGGCAATTCCTAGCAGCGTTCTATAAAGCCACCAGTCTGATTAACTATTTTCTTTTTCCTTTTTAAGGTTGTTGTTTATCGCTTAAAGTTTTAATGACTCTCCATTTTTTTTAGTACACTAACTGCTTTGCTGACAGTGGAATATTTCCTCTGAGAGTGTTTAAGGTATCTCAGCTATAGCTGATATCAGATCATCAGAGGCTGAACATAAAATAGCTTTTCTTAAGCTCGAGGCCCTTTTACTAGTAACTTTAAAACAGACAGATTTTCTGCAGTCTTTTGACATAATGACAATACAGTATCAAATATTTTAAGAAGCAGAATGTGTTTTTTGCATGACATATGCCACAGGCCAGTCGGAAACACCACTACGCAGTCTATATTCGTCTGGTGTATTGATCTTAAATCAACCAGTAAATAGCCATGAGGCTTTCTTGTGGCATCTTCAAAAGCTTCTAAGAAAATTTTGTCTGACCAGGATACATTTGTCTAGCTAGTGTTGTGATCTGAAGCTTGTCTCTGGGTTTTTAAACAAAATCATGTATTTGGCATTTAGTGTGATGGTCCTGCTTTTTACCTTGACAGAACACATTCTGGACAATTAAAAATATTGTCAATTGTTTATGATGACTGTACTTGGTAAACCCATATTCCCTCTCACTATTTTGACAGGCAGAGTCCATCAAATCATCTATAACGACAAAATTTACCTTTCCGGGGTAAGAGATCATTGTCAGCTAGTGACATCGGTAGCCCCTCCACAAATTTAATCTGAGGAACTTTAACAGCAATTCATTATACAAAGGTTGCCAACAGCTGTAGAACCAGACAATATTTTCAGGCTTGTGTGATAAAGTGGCATCAGCATGTTCCAACAACTGTTTTATAAAGAAGCTCTTCCCACTATTAGAAGGGCCAGCCAACAGACAAGTAAAGGGATGCCAACCTGATATCCATTTTCACAATCAGTATCCGTGAAGTGTTTTAAAATTGTCTTGTAAAACTAACTTGTCATAAACTACTCTTTGGGTCTTGGACAGCGTTTTTGTTTCAAGGACCACTGCTTTTATTCCTAACAATGCTGGGTTGACTCACGGTAATTTCTTTAAGATCTGTGACCCGTATAGTCAAGACCAGGTCCTTCAGACTTTCAAAATTAATGTGTTTACTGCTGGCTACATTAGGGTAAACCTTTCACTTTAAGAACAACCTCACCACTGGACAGCCTGTAACCGTAAGTTTTTGGGCCTGCAAACGAACTCTGTAATGTGTTCATCAGCAGGAACTTCACTGGTCAGCTCCCTAAATAATCACCCGAGGGGCCCAGTCACCGGTCTGGACACAAAATGACAGAGTCTGTGTCGTGGTAAAGGCACCTGTCCTGTAACCTATCTAGCAGGGTGAGAGTTCGACTCTGGCATATGCCATTGTAAAACTAGCTATAAATATGTTGATATTATTGGAATTTGTGTAATGATCGCTGGTATATTTCAGCTTAAACAAGCTGTTTCATCATCGATGAAAAAGCACAATGATTTCGTGTGCGGAGACGAATACATATTGAAATAATTTCTGTGGGTCTGTTACTATATGCGTTGTCGATAAATTAGCTCCTCTGCCCAAATTTGCCCCAAAGAGAATTTAAAACAGTTTAGATATCTGTCTCCTTGCAGGGTTAACAGTTATGGCTGCAGGGTTCAAATGTACATTTTCCTTTCAAAATACTGTTGTATGTACCTGACTTTATCCTCTTCAGTTTTGACCCATGAAGGGAAACCAGATGCCTCTTGCTTGCCTTTTAGATGCAGCTTGATGTAATCTGCAAAAGGCTCTGTGCATGACTCTTTAAAATGCCAAACTTCATAAATGTTAATGATTTTGTAGCCTTTTTCCAGTGCCAGGTTTAGTTCACGGTACAGTAGGTACCTGTAAGTGACTGTTGCTCATCATCATGTGTGCATGATGTTGTTTGAAGTCTATTTTCAGTGCATGCACGATATAATATAAACACAAGCTTTTTACCAATCCTGGATGGCAGCACTGGAAAGAAAAGACCTCTAGGGGTAAGACTTTACTTTTGCTAAACCAAAGTACTGAGTGAGGTCATCAAAATTGTCATAAATGATGTCAGGATGACCGACTGGATACTGTTTGGTTTTGTTAACAAAAGGGTAGAGGCTGGTAAAATCATAATAGTGTATTTTCTCATCAGGCTGTGTCTTATAGTACAGACAAATGGCATTTGTTCTCCCCAAACAGTGACTGCCTAGGTTCGAGTGGCTGTGGTAGCTGCTATCCCTCAAAAATTATTCAAACCCTGATCCGTGGTCAGCATTGCTTTCCATTCATGTTCCCACAATACTCTAACTGCAAAACCCTGTCTTTTAGAAATGAAATTTGTGCATGGTCCTATTGAATAACTGTCCAAAACTAGTCCCTGTCATGTGATTTCTATCTTTCACAGTAATAGATGTTGCAGCCATGAAAAAAACAACCATTAAATTCAAATGCTGTGGGTATTCCATTTATGACTGAATAGCCATCAAAAAGTACAGACCTACCTTAAATTCACCACCTTAGTAGCATGCTGAATAGAAATGTTTTCTTTCTCAGATATGTACATAAGCCACTGAATAGCAGGTGTGGGTACCTCTTCAATTGTCTGTGGTAGTTGTCTGGGGAGAACAGCAACAGTGCATTCTTTCAAAAACAAACCTGTACTTGCCATAGAAATTGAGGATATGGTGGCGTACTGGAAGGATCTAAGGATACTGTTTCATACTCCACTGTATCACCATCTGACTGTTTTAAAATACTTTTCCTAGTCATCTCAGTACTTCATTTCTAAATCTGACACAGGCTTTTGAAGAATTTCAACATCTAACTGACAATAGTAGCGAAGCTCTCTTTCAGATTAAATTCTCTATGTCTGTTAGCTAGGTACCATTGCAAAAACTCTTGATTTTCTGCAGGCAACATATATTCAGAACCATAAAACTGAGCATCGGGCAGGGGCCTTCATAATTTTCATTAGCCTTGGTGTTAAAAAATGGGGAAGTAACCTTTAGCAATCTCATTCTCAAATCCAAGGGCTGCAGGGATTTTTGCTAGTTTAAAGGAAGAAAGCAATGGCTGTCAATAAATCTGATGTGTAGGGATGTCACTGTGACACAGAGTACTTTTCCTCCTTGTGTGAGCAATTTAATATCAATTCTTTCCTTGACTAGCTGGCTAATGATAAAGTAACTGTCATAGCCTTTGGCATTGTGTGCTATAAATGTGTAGTGTCTAAATGGGGCATCAATAAATGTCCTACAAAATCTTTTATACAATCTTCACCTTCAATTCCCAGGACCTCTCCCCATCTAATTGCTTAGCATACACAAAATTTGGTATGTACATTTCTTTGTGTGGCTTCAAAATCAAACACTATATATTTCTCAGTGCTTTTACATCTGTGAGTGGTGACATGTAACACAGATGCTTGTCTGCTGTCATGAAAGAACCACATCTGCTACACTGAATCAATTTACATGTATGAGATCCCTTGTAAAAACAAAACATTGTTCACACAGTTTCATGGATTTACAAGACCCTGTATCACCATCAGCTCTAGCTAAATGTCTTTCTAGGCATGCTGAAGACTTACAAATCTTCTTACATTTGTGACAAGATACTGTGCCAATTTCTTTTCGAGACAACACGGTCGAAACAAACTTTGCACTGTTGTGCACAGATATGATTTCCCTTATGGCTGTAGGCTACATCACAATATTTGCAGAGGTACCGTGCGCCTATGAATTTTTACATTAGTGATGCCATAAAATTGTTTTCATGTAATAATACAAACAGTGTTTTAGGAAATCTTTCTGGACCTGTTGAAAATGTTTGCCAGTTTCTTCATTATGATATAAAATCTTAATTTTGACTCTAAAAGTGCTCAAATGTGACACATCACTAAAGTGACAGGTCTTTGGTCTGACAAACCTAGCTCAGCATACAATATTTTAGCCTTGTTCAACAACTGACTGTCACTCATATGTGGATTTAGAGTGCGAGAATGGAGCCACCGAAACACAAACTATTGTCTCTGTTATTTAAATCAATCAGGTATCGTCTCTTTTTTGTAAAATCCTGCTATACAAGATGGAGCTCAGTGTCCGTCTCCCCCCCCTCCCAACCCCTGGTGGTTTCTGATGGTCGTTACCACAAGATGTATAGAGGAATCAGTAATTACTTCAGTATTGCTCTGTAGCATATCAGCTATCTGATCTAAGAAGGTTGCAGCATTTAGTTCATTTGGTCTTGTCTTTCTTGAGAACAAGGGGTGATTCAAAAGCAGCATTAAATCTTCCCTGTATAAAATCCCCATATTGTGTTTTCTCTTCACACTGTCTAACAAACTTTCTATAGCCTGGTGCATTGCAGCAATAGCATCTGTAAAGATTTTATTTTATCTAGATTTATAAACTTATATCTTTGATGAAATTCTGTAGCATTAAATTTTTAAACTGCGTTCATATTCCTGTACAGCTTCTAAATACACTGTAGGGGTGCCCTGTTAACTGATCATCATCATGATGGTTTTCTAATTCAGACTGTAGACCATTTGTAGCATTCTGTAACAACCTACGCTGTAATATTTTCCTGGCATGTTTTACTTTTCTTATCAACTTTTCACGGATTGTTTCATTTTTTACCCAGATTTTTCTTTTTTGACCCATTTGTTATTTTTTCATTTTGTTAGTGATGCAACCCTTTGTACTCAGTTTATGAGAGCTTCTGTGCTTTCACTTTGTAATTTGTTCTTTGTTTTTGACCACTTTTCCTCCAAGCCCCTGTACTTTTCATACATGTGGTGGCACTAGCCATCATCCTTAGATCATTGCATGCCTGCTTTGAAATATGCAATAAACCAAGCACACTGTTCAGTAAAGTAGCTGAACTTTTAAAAAGCTCAGATTTAAGCAGCTGATGATCGTACTAGATAATCTGCCCTCAATTACCAAGGCATTAAACAAACTATCAATTGTTTTTAAAATATAGGCTTTCCCAATATTGATCATGTCAATGTCACTTTCTTGAAACCTTTGGGCAGAAACTCTTGTGCTCTGCTGCTCCTAAATGGCTGTACATTGTTTATTGTCACATTTGGTTCATTTACAGCCACAGAGACTCTTGAGCCACTGCTCCTAGATGTCTGTACAATGTTTATTAGCACATTTGGTTCATTTACAACCGCAGAGACTCTTGAACCACTGCTCCTAGATGGCTGTACAATGTTTACTGGCACATTTGGTTCATTTACAACTGCAGAGACTCTTGAACCACTGCTCGTAGATGGCTGTATATCTTGTTCAGTTATGCTATACGTATTCTGGTCACTGACACCAGCAGAAATTCTGGCATGTCTTTGAAAACATCACATTCATGTAATGATCTCTTTTCCTCTCACACCTGTAGGGTTTGTCTGTGGGGCTGTTTAAAAACAGAAAATAAACCCCTGTCACTACTTCGTATTTTAAAACTTTTATAAGACAACATTTAAACTCTAAAACATGCAGCATCTACTATTTCTAGTTAAAAATACACACCTTCTGTAGTGTTCAACTATGTATTAGCCAGCCTCTCCTCCAGGGTTTCTCTGTGGTGCTGTTTAAAAACAGAAAATAAACCCCCTGTCACTACTTCGTATTTTAAAACTTTTATAAGACAACATTTAAACTCTAAAACATGCAGCATCTACTATTTCTAGTTAAAAATACACACCTTCTGTAGTGTTCAACTGTGTATTAGCCAAACAATTAAATGTTTGGATAAGCTCTTCGTTAGGAGTCCACGATTCCATGGCTAATTGTTGAATATTTTTAATTTTTTAGCTCAAGACAAAAGGACAGAGCGAGACTAACACTACTACTACTTGAGCTTCCAGTATCTTGAAATGCTTATATAAAAATGAGTGAGACCTCCCAAGTACGTGGCAAGTAGTGAAAAACATCTGGCACTGTCCATCAGACCAACACCCCCATTTTCCAAGGGTGGGATATATTAGACCCTATGCTAGTCAATGTAGGCTTTTGTTTCTCACTTCTCCGACAGCTGGAAGGCATTAAGAAATTCCTTTCTGCTAATAGGTTGGTCACAGTCTAATTAAAACAGATGCTTTTATCAATCTTAAAACACAGAGAGGCAGTGAAGTGCCAGCTTAAGTTATGTTTTAAAAGTCAAAACAGAAATTCTGTCTTTTAAACAGCTGAGTCCTTTAAATTAGTAATTGGTAAAACATAGCACACACACAAAGTGTGTATTCTTTTACGACTCTAAGCAAAATTGTAGATACATTTTAAGAAGACTGTGTGCTTTGAAATTATTCTGAAAAGAAACATTATCATTTTACATTCTATCTTTTCTTTGTAACATATCATTTTATTTTTCTATTTAGTACTACATGACTTTTTAATTTTTGATAATGTAACTATAGACATTTATTTTGCAACAAAAGCATAAAGCTACTTTTTACAGACCCTGTAATACAAAAATCTTGAGACACACGTTTCCAAAGAGAATCAATAGGCCTTTGTAGCCATGGCTGTGTAAATGAACAACAGATGTTTTGTCACGTCTTAACAGACAAAGACCCCTACCACACAGCCAACAGGACCGTGAGCTCCAAAAAGCCCAGCTATATTTTAAACATACATAAAGACATTGCTTTTCCTCGTGTTCTAATGAGGGACACACACACACACACACACACACAGCCACCAGGCTCCAACCCCCATCTATATTTTAAGCATACATAAAAGACATTGCTTTTCCTACATGTCTAATGAGGACACACACACACACACACACACACACAAAAAGTGTGTATTTTTTATAATGACTCTAAGCAAAGCTGTAGATACATTTTAAGACTGTGTGCTTTAAAATTATTTTTGAAGAGAAACATTATCATTTTACATTCTGTCTTTTCTTTGTAATATATCATTTTTTCAAAACATTATAAATATCACACACACATTTCATTTCAGCCTTCTCCTTGATACTACACAGAGCTGAGGGGGTGAACTATAGGTATGTGTATTCCTTTTTCTGATATATTTTATTCTTTCTAATTCATGACAAAGTATAAATAATTAGTTTTTGATTGTTGCAATGCTATCCAGAGAAAACTGCTGAACCATCTTATTTACACAGAGGTCCCCATTTTAGCTTATAAATGTTACATGTATACATAAAGCTATCCTTTTGATGCAAGTTTGACACAGTCCTACAGATGCTTGTTAAATAATTTTGTATACTGTTACAAAAACAGAAAAAGGGTACTCACAGGCAGATGAATTTCCTCGGTGGGAGTCTCCACACAGATCTGTGAAACCTCTGCATGATCAGGTTCCCTCCTAGATACTTCTTTCTGAAAATATCCTAATCAAAAAACACCACATATCCCTGCAGTTATACACCAGGCCTACAGGGGCACATACCACTACATAAACACTAACTGATTTTTTGGGGGAGCACGGTCATGAAGAGGACAGGGGTTTGAGCCAGGATGGTGGGGTTCAGGAGAAAGGGGGACAGGGTTCGAGCCAGGATGGTGGAGTGCAGGAGAAGGGGACAGCGGTTCAGCCAGGCCGGGTGGGGTGCAGGAGAAAGGAGGGACGCAGGAGTTCAAGATAGCATGGTGGGACTCGGGTTCCAGCCAGGATGGTCTGGCAGGGATCGAGGAGTGTACGAGAAGGAGGGATGGGGACAGGGGTTTGAGCCAGGCTGGTCTGGCAGGAGAGATGAGTGTCACGAGAATGAGGCGTAGGCAACACAAAATGGTGGTGTTAGGTCATTTCCTGTGCAAGGGGCGGGACACGGGTTCGAGCGTATGTCATTTCCTGCGCAAGGGCGGGACACGGGTTTGAGTTGCATCACTTCCGCCAGAAGGGGTGGGGCTAGTGCATTTAGGGAGGACTTCCGGTTTAACAAGGGCGATTCTGATTGGTCCATTTTAGGCCACACCCACTGTCAAATGACGTGGCACGCACTGATTGGCTGAAATTTAACATTTGATGAGATATATGAACTTATACTACTCTAAATTCCTGGTATTCAGACAACAATATGCAAATGGAACCATAATGCATGCAAGGCACAAATGGGGCCATCTGTATGCCATTATGGCCCCATTTGCATGTGCTGTGCAGGGCTGGCCAGCAAAACGTGAGGTGGTGCCCTGCACAGCATGCAGCAGTACCCTCCCTATCCCATAAAACCAATCACTTCATGAACACCTATATCAATTCCTGGTGGTCCAGTGGTAGCCCCCACCCTCCTAACCCTGATCACCCATAATGATGATGAAAGTAATGCCCTGGTGGTCCAGTGGCACCCCCTCCCCATCCTGATCCTTCAGTCACCATAAATAAATAACAATATCTTGCCTGGTGGTCCAGTGGTTCCCCTCCATCCCGACCCTTCAATCACCACAAATAAATAACATTATCTTCCCTAGGGGTTCAGTGGTCTCCTCCCCTTCTGACCCACAATCACCATATATAAATATCAATAATATTCTTGGTGGTACAGTGGTACCCCCTCACCCATCCCAAACCTCCGATCACCATAAATAAATAACAATATCATCCCTAGTTTGTCCAGTGGTACCCCTCCCTTCTGACCCTCTGATCACTGTAAATAAATAACATTATCTTCCATGGTGGTCAGTGGTCCCCCCTCCTTCTGACCCTCAATAACCATATATAATTATCAATAATTTCCTGGTGGTCAGTGGTACCCCACCCCAACCAATTTCCAATTGTTGTCATACATTATGAGTAAAATATATTTCCTCAATGGGTCAGTGGTTCCCCCACCCTCAGGACTCCAGCCCACCCAGCTCCTGGTCATGGTGGTCAGCATACCACCAACCCACATGCCACCATGGTTGCCCAAGGAATAATAGCTTACAGTAGTTGCTGCAAGCTCATTCATTCACACTGTGGACCAATGGACTTGCAGTGAATACTGTAATAATTCACAACTTTGTGGAAAATGACTTCCATTCATAAAGTTGTGAATTATGACAGTATGCACTGCAAGCCCATTAGTCCACAGTGTGAACTAATGAGCTTGCAGCAAGTACTGTAAGCTGTCATTCAGAGGGCAGTCACAGTGATATGCAGGTGGGTATGCTGCTCGCCGATGACTTGGGGGTAGCTGGGTTGGTTGGAGGTCCTGTGTGGGTTGGGGTGGAAACCACTGGCCCACCGGGAAATATATTTCACCATATGACAGTGATCAGATTTAGGTGGGTGGTGGGTTCCTCTGACCACCAGGGATATTATTGATATTTTATATATAGTGATTGGAGGTCAGAAGGGAGGGGTACCACTGGAACACTTGTGATATTATTGATATTTTATACAGTGATTGAAGGGTCAGAAGGAGAGGTACCACTGGACCACCAGGGAAGATAATGTTATTTATTTAGGGTGATCTGAGGTCAGGATGAGGGAGGGAGAAATCACTGACCACCAGAGAAGATATTGTTATTTATTTACGGTGATCTGAGGGTCAGGATGGGAAGGGGGAACCACTGGACCACCAGGGAAGATAATGTTATTTATTTACAGTGATCGGAGGGTTGGGATGTGGATGGGGAACTACTGGACTACCAAGAACTATTGTGTGTGCTTTTGCATGGTGTTGGAGGGTTGCCACCCACAGCCAGTGGCTGCTGTGTTGTGCACTGCAGCACGCAACCACAGGTGGGTAAACTGCACTTGAGCTCTTTTTATGGGCTCAACTTTGAGCCCAGGTATGCAGCACATCTCTTGGTTGTGTCAGCAGATGCCACAATCCAAGGCTGAATATCGAGGTGTGCACATATGCATGGGCACACCCCTGGAGATGTGCCACATACATTATCTTTGCACCCCAGTGCCTTGGGAATTATGCTGTGCAATTCACATTTTGAATATTGCCCCGAGCACAGTTCTGGGGTTGTACTGGTGCAACTCAGTTATGCCAGGTGCAACCCTTTAAATACCCAGACCATGGTGTGCAATGACATTCTGATGGTGTGGAATAACGTTTTGGCACAGGTTTAAAATATTCTTTCAGTACCATGTTCATTAGGTGGTGTAATTAGAAGTCTGTGCGACAATTTGTTGCTGTTTTGCAACAAATGTGGGCACTGCGCCCACAGCTACATACATGTAGTGATGGGACCACATTGCCCTGCACTCCCACAGGCAAATGAGGATACAATTATACTAATCAAAAAGTAAGGACATTCTTTGCAAAAAACTGCATTAATGCAACATTTGAGGTTCAGCCTAAAGCAACAAAAGTAAGAAAATGCAGTTTTAGGGTTGCCAACCCTAAAACTCCACCCCACCCTGAACCAAATCAGGCATGCAGACTTCCTTGGGGTGGTCAGCCCTAAAGCTGATACCATTGCAGTACAGGAGAGCTCAGATATAATGGACACAAGTGTGTACTGTATGTTTCAGGAGTGTATATAATGGGGTGAATGTTAGGGTTGATAATCCCAAGAAGACTGCACCCTTGATTTGCTTCAGGGGTGGTGGTGCTTTATTAAAACCACATTTCCTTACTTTATCACTTTATGCTGAACCTAATTGTTGCATTAACACAGTTTTTATTTTACAAAGAATGTATATCTGTTTAGATATAGATATAGATATGGATATAGATTTACTGTAGATATATAGATACACAAAACTGTTCCTGCTGGACTATGTTAATCTGTTTACTTCTGAAATATTCACTGGAACTCCCATGAAAATGAGATACAGCATATCATGCAGTGTTCCTGGTTGGAGTACTTCAAATAAATAAATATATATGGAAAGGTAGGAGTGCATGTTGTGGTTAATTCATATTAACTACAGTAGAGGGATCTCTGTTGTAGGTAATACATCTGCAAGACACTTTCTTTTATAAGGTATAACATTAATTAGGTATTATACATAGATTAACAAATCTGTACATTCTATGGAGGTTGCAGCTAAGGCAAATAGAACACAAGGGTATCAAAGGGACATTTAGTATCCAGACATGAAAGCTGAGGCTAGACTGCAACATGATTTCAACAAGGTCCAGCACTGGCTCCAGTCCAACTAGCTGTTCCTCAATGCCAAAAAGACCATCTCCATGTCTTTCAGCATTAGACAGAGGCTATGTAAACTTACCCCCAACCTTCTGCACTCTATGCAGCACCCCTATCAAAAACGTCATGACCTTCTATATACCTTGGGGTCTGGCTAGACCACCATTTGACTTTTCAAAACACATGGATGCAATCAGGAAGAACATGCACCCCATGTTTGGTGTTCTGTATGAAAACAGGGACTGCATCCTCAAACTGCCTGATGTGCAATGTGCAGAAAATGGTTTACCCATGCCAATCGACAACGCCTTTGTCGAGTTCAGCATAGCAAGATCCCCAATGTTGACAGGCAAAATTTCACTTATCCAACATTGAGTGTTTCTATGGGTTTTGCTCCAAACCCCACATGTGGGGCTGCATTCTCTGTGCCCCCTTCTAAAGATTATCAACGCTGAGTCAGAGTTGATGGGGCAACACACAGCAAAGGGTGAAATTTTTCCTCGGTCCCTCACGGTGACAATTTCTAAACCTGTCGAAATTGTCGCTAGAGGATTTCGCTTACAAACATTTTGATGTCTATTCGCACAAAGCAGAAAATTATACTCCCCATTTTTGATTATGCAGACATAGTTTACAGTGCTGCTCCCAAAACTACCTTGGCCAGACTGTACACCCTCTTTAACTCTTTGAGTCACTCCGTGCTTTCCTGTCCCCTCGCACTCACCACTGTGACCTTTACAAATTCCTGTCCCTCTAATCCTTTGAGTCCAGACATCTGTCCCATACTGCTACCTTCATGTTCAAATATTGGACTGGCAATCACCTCATATCAGTCCTCCTCATTTCTGCCTCTTTCCAGAGCACTTACTCCCTCTGTAACATTGACCTTCACCCTTCAAAATCCCCACAGTTCTACTACCACTGGCCAATCCACCTTTCTTTCCGCTGCCTTAAACTGTGGAATACCCTTCCCTCCACTATATGCAATGCCTCCTTCCACAAATCACTCTTCTCCTCCTGTGTGATTATGCAACCCTTCCTGCTCATTTCAAAACTTATAGACCCTCACCTACACTGAACCCTCGTCCACCCTTTAATTTTTAACCCTATATGCCTGCCTCCCCATACCTGTGTTTAACTGAACTGCCCAAAATAGCACTATGCATCCTTCCTTCCTTTTTCACTATGGATGCCTACCCTATTCACCTTTACTGAATGCTTCACAAGTGCTCTCTGTTTTATATTCATGTTGCAAAACTGTACATATTCTTGCCTGTTGCACTTTCCTACAATTATTTTGTATATCTCTGCACTTTGTGCAAATTCCTGGATGTACCCTGACACACTATACTTATTGGGCTGCATTTTCTAATGTCCCTTAGATCCATGCAAGCTGCAGCAAACAACCACCTTGTATCATATCTAGGTCGCTTAAATACTGTGCACCATATTTTGCAAGAGAAGTTTCTCCATGCCAAAGTCCCTCAGACTTATGCAAGAGGTTCACTTCATCAACAAAATGATGCAAGGGATGAGAATTATGCAAGCTGCACCAAAAAGTGGTGCAAGTTGAATCAGAAAATGGTGCAAGTTGAGTCAAAAAATTACTCAAGGAAAATGAAAATTATGCAGAGTAAAAAATTTGCAAGCCGAGTCAAAAAATGGTGCAAGCTAAATAAAAATGGTTCAAGTTGAGTAAAATGATGCAAAGGATGAGAATGATGCAAGCTAAGTCAAAAAATATGGCAGATGAAATGATCAAGACTGAGCCCCAACATTTTCTAAATTAGTCCTGTAGGAGAATACTGGACCTTAATAGTAGCATAGTCAGGTCTGACCACCTGCTGTTGGCCTCTTTATATGCTCTAGTGTCCCTTAGACTAGCTCTGGCTGGTAAAATAGTGGCATGCATCTTAGGCACTTGGACAGGACTTGTATTCCTGAAAATCCCAAATAAGGGGATGGTGCATCATTTTGGTGATGCAGGCATCCCTTCCAACATGTGCAGGCATTTATTTGGTGCAAGCATGGCACAAGCCACTCTGGCACATGCAGACATGTTTTGATGCAAGCAACATTTGAAAATTAGAATTGGTGCAAGGTTTGATGCATCTTGCTCCTTACATCAACTGTTTTTGATGCAAGCACCCTGTGTCATTCTCTGGCTATTGACAATCTGGCCCATTGTCCTGCTTACTGTTAGCTGCCTAATATGTATATTGTTTATTGTATTTTCTGTCCTCAAATGAACCTTTGTAATATTCACTTGTTCAACTTCACTTCTTCACCCCAGGATGCATCTGAAATGAGCAATTTCATCAGTACATCTTCCTGGTAAAACACTTGAATAAATAAATAAATAATTGCACATCTGTATAGGAGTTTGATGACACCATATACAGATTATGGCTCTGAGTTTTGGCAACATACAGATTATGGATTGGTTATTACTGGACAGAATCCAAAGAAGAATAGCAGAGCTTATTTGAGGCCAGGATGCTGACAGTTAAGTATACAGCTTGCAGGGGCTGGCAATGATGAAACTGAGATTATATGGGATAGGAGGTTTAGTTATTAATGTTGGACATTATCCATGTTGATAGACTAAGGACAACTAAAATGAACTGAATTATTAGTAAGAGGGCATAACAAACAAATGAAATTATGCATATTTCAAACTACTAAAAGAAAGTACTTCTATAAGAGAATAGTATGATTATGGAACAGTCCACTTCAAAGGCTGGTGGATAGTGGTTAAAAATATTTTAAGGTACTGATATATGAGCTAATAATGAAGGAATGCACATTGACATTCTATCACTGAGACATGGGAGGCAGTCATGCTGCACCATATTATTTTTTCTGCCTACAGCCTTGAGAAATCTGTTCACAGATGATTGCATCAATGGGGTATTGTTGGAAGCATTAAAGGGGAAAAGCGGGCCTGAGGTTGATAATTAGCAATAGTCTATAAACCTCATTCCAGTGCAGTAAAATTATGTGGGAAGCAAACAGAATATTAGGATGCATAAGGAGGTGCTTCAACAGTAACTGAAGGAGTTAATACTGACACTTTACAGGTCACTGGTTGAACAGCACCTTGAGTATTGTGTAGACTTCTGGTGCCAACTTCTAGAGAATGGTAGAAATTGGCAATAAACTATGGTATACAAAAAGGGAAATGAAAATGATTCAGAGGAAACATGGTAGATCCTATGAGGAAGATGCCAGAATCTCAATATGTGCTGTCGGAAGAACGAAAGGAAACGGGGAATATGGCATAAACATTCAAATAAATACATAAGTACTGTAAGGTGACATGCACAAGACTGCTCGAGATAAGGAATAGTTTATAAATAAGTGGGCAAAATTCAAGCTGGAAGGGCAAAATTAAAAGGAGATTAAGAAGTATATTTCCACAGAGCATGTGGTGGATGAGTGGAATAGTCCAGGAAGCAATGTACTGTAATAATAATAATAATGATAGTAATAACCTTGGGCTCAAAATACGACTGGATACTTTTAAGCAAGTTTTAGGAAATAATGCATTATAGGGCTTCAGGACAGCCCCTGATAGGCCTATGGCCTTTTTGTCTCTTTCATGGTCTCTGTTTCTATGTTGCCAATTATTATTTCTTTTCACATTTCAATATTTTAATTTAGGTTCAGTCAAATAACTCTTAAATTGAAATAACATTGGCATTATTCTATGATGGTACAGTACTATAAACATGCCACAAAATCCTTAATCTTTGAAGGCTGCATCTATGATAGTATCAGAAGATTATAAGAAAGTCATACAGAATTAATGGAGCACTAGTCACTACCATGGAACATACTGATATCCACTACTATTTCTTATTTTAAAACAGATCTCTGTTATTACATAATTTTTATGAAATATTTAAATCTATACATGTGGGTGCATGATTACACAGTACAATTACTAGTTGACAGATCATTTTATTAATGTTTTTGAGTAGTAAGGTATGTCACAAACCCACTCAGCAGGTCAGCCTCTACTCCCAAAGTGCCAGCCTCCGAAAGTAGTATTGTGAACAGTTAACAGAAACAGGGTAACCCTCCTGTCTGTTTTGTGGGTTTGAATCAACCTTTGGTCTCAGTTCTGAGGATTCAAACTGTGAACCTCTTGTTAACATACCCAATGCACAGGCTCGGATAATTCTGCTCTTCAGAGGGGTTAGATATCTTTGCCTATGGGCACCTAACCAGGTGTACAAAATGAACCTTAAAAACTCTAATAAAGACCTCAGATAACTCTTACCTTTTCCCAATTTGGTATTACCATATAGCTCATGCACAGTGTTATCACACTCTTAACCATCCATGCATCACAGCCAAAAACAGAAGGACTTGGAAGACACAAATAGTCTATTAAAAATGAGACGTTTACTTGAAAATAGATATAAATGTAAAATGTACATACAGAACCATGTATCACAAAACATACAAATCATTTCAACAAAACAGGTTTAAAAATGCAGATAAAATCTCCTACCACAGTACACTTAGAATTGTCTTTTCTAAGGTATTCTTATCTCACAGTGTTGTAGATGTTTCTTTTCAGAGTTAAAACATTTATGTGTAAATGGAAAACAGAATACTGTTTAAAAACTAGCTTTGCCAACCTCTTTGTGTGAGGTCACCTAGCTCCTCCCTGTCAGAATATAAAAATCATACCAACAGGATGTCTATTCAGCAGGAGGTAAATTAATAACGTGACCTCAGCAAAACTCATGTCCCCACATGACTTTCTTTTATCTATGAGCAGCTCTCTTCCAGGACATCAAAGGACTTGTTATGTCTCTCTGCCAGATCTCACGGAGATGCAACATGATTTGTACAGTATCACCATGTGAATTTTAACTGTGTTTCTTCTGAACATTATAAAGTTTATGATGGCCTCTTCTAGCCTGTAATTATCTCCTGGCCTTCCAGGTAACACCTATTAGCTACAGTAGTAGCCAGAGACATTGCCAGCTATTTCCAGATATTTCAAATTTCTGAAGAGTTCTCTCTGCTGCCCCTACTGTGGAAATGCAGAAAGCAGGAGATATTTCTGGAAGTATCACAGAAATGTGGGGAAATATCTGGCAGTGTCTGTGGCTGCTACTGTAAAACCTGGGAGGGTTGTCATTCCACAGACTGTCAGCATCTCTCATGAGAGACATTCAATAACACATTTTATATTACAAAAATCATAGATTAATCTGAACCAGCTGTTTGAGTGTCACAAGGTATAGTACCTGTAGCCCACCAACTTTATGTTCTGGATAATACAACATGTAGAAATATTTAATCTAGATGTTTGATAATGAACGTATTTGTATCATAGACATTTTGTTTACCTCTACTGACAAATGGTTGGTCTTGTGCGTAGTTTAAATTTTTCAACACAAAAGTTTCATGTTCAACATACATTTAGATGAATGTAATTACAGCTTCTGCATGTAGCAGATTAAGCAAACGATTCAACACAAAGAAAAAGTATTGATTATATATCAAAACATTCTTGCACAGATATCTGAATTAAGCTTCACAGGGATTCTGGCAAGGCTACTTGTCTGATGAAGACAAACAGAGCACCTTTAATCAGAAAGTTGAACAGATAAAACAAACAAATCATTGACTCTAAGAGGCACCAGTGGCGTATAATTAGACTGCTAAAATCCAAGATGAAATTTATTCAGATGCACTAGCTAGCTTTAAAATATGATAAACTGAACAAAGTTAAATAAATCCTTTAGTACAGTAATGGCTTCATATAAATTTATTGAACTACAATTCACAACGATACATCAGAAGAATGGTGATTTCAGTGAAGAGATTAAATAATTTAAAAGGTACAGTAGAATGATTCTTTGAGTTAAAAGAACAGCTTTGTGTTGTGCTACACTTTAGCTGACTGTTTATAGTCTAAATGAAAGTGATATGAGAGAAACTTATGGTTTAAGGATACCTCCTCTGTGTGTAGTCTTCCTTTACTAATGAAATTAATAAACTCGTGTTACTGAAAACAGTTTAAAGGATCATCTGTGCAAATCTGACATTGTGCCTGTTACTTGATGGATCAATGGTATGTAATCAAATAAAAACTGGGGACATTACAAAAATGAGACAATTTGGTATTCTAAATAGTATTAGAGTCTTAATTAAAGGTCAGTGGAACACATGTTATCAATTGACAGGGATATACAATTGTCTCTCTCTTATGACAGAAGATTCTAGGGATAAGAGAACACCAAAAGGCTCAAGGATCCTTAAATGTTCCAAAAACCATGGGAATTCAGTTAATTATATTGTTCTATTAGGAAATTCTGAACCCTTTAGTTTAATGCTAATATGAAGTATAAACACAACTGTACATTTTACTTCAACCCAAAAATATAATAAGAGAGAATAACTTAACATAGCCCTAAATACACAAATGGATATGTAGCTTATTAGTACTGAACACTCTACTGTATACAGTTACAGTATTGTTAAAATGACCATTCAGTACTGGCAACTAGTTTGCAGAGTTTTTGCAATGCACAATTTGAATATTTCATATTTGTGGAATTGTGTGGAATGTTTATATAATTTGCAGAATTTCCCTTCACAAAGTTTCTAAATTGCATACAGTACAGTAACAAAACAAGAACTGGGGAAAAACTCAAGCTGTCAAAGAATTAATATGTGCCATCATGCACCAAATCTGTAAGCTACAGACATAAACATGAATCATGAAACAACCTCAGTTAGTAGGGAAACACGTTGTTTTTGATAGATGTGACATGTCGAAATTCATAATTTTTTCTGCATTTTCTGATGTCATACAAAAGTGAAATTAAGATAGTTTGCCCAACTCTACTGCTACCAAACATCAAGAACAAAACAAAAACAACAATGAACCTCTATTTTTCTGAGGTAGATAACATGAGAGTAAGCGTTTCCTGCAACACAAAGTCATTGTTTCTACATATTTAATTATATATTTCCAGACCTGACCTATCTCATTAAAATTGCTTGGGGCCAAGAGAGAGACAAGTTCTAGATCCTGCACTTTTTAGTAAACAAATTAAAAGCTTGCTTCCAACACAAGCCTTACTCTGTTTATAGAATGTGACTTACATCTGTTCCCCTACAACACTGACCTACTGGGTCAATATTTTGTATCTTAATAGCAGTATGACAGAAGTGCTAAACAGAAACAGCGTGGTACATGACAGTGAGGGGTGCAATACTGCAAATGGTTCTGTGTGCAGTACTGCATCCTATTACTGTCCCAGGCAGAGGGTAAGACTTCTGTTTGGATGAGTTTCCACTGAGCAGCTGCCGTGGCTTGACAAGATAGCCACTGGGAGCAAGGGATGAAGGCAGAGTGTTTGGGACGGGTTTGATTCCCGTCCCAGATGCATAGAAATTTATTTTGTTTCAGTTTGTGCAATATTTACTTTAACCCCTCCCAGAGTTAGTTATTTTAGTTGGGGGTTTGGGGCACTTCTGTAATGAAGGGTGCAGTGGCTGCCTCCAAAACAAAAGACTTATGCCACATGCAAGAAATCACGCTGTATTGGCAGTGCACTATCTGCATGCTGCATAATGTCTTGCAACATTATGACCCCGTGCCCAACATTGAGACCCCTCACTGAACAATTAATAAAAGCTAAAGTGGTTTGCTCTTGTGCCTTTATATTGAGACCTCATGGTTATGGTGTGCGAGTCACTCATTGGGATTTATGATCAGCTGCCATGGTAAGTTTCATGGAGTACTTCATGAGTATTTTCTGATAGACTGGTAATGGGCAGCACACCAAGGTGGAAGAAATACTTTATAGATTCTATATTAATAAATATTTTATTGATTTTTAACATTACATACATCTAGTATAACACAAATAATATTAATGTTGCTTCAAAACATGTTAATAGTTTATCAATGTGTCAGTCCTAGATACTCTGTGTAGTGTTGGGTATGTAGATTCCATTAAGTTCTCTATTGCCCCATTTCAAGGTCTTGTTGGAAAATAAAGAACATAAAAAGCATTACTGATGTAAAGAAAAAGAATACATTTAGCAAAAAAATAAGAAGAAAGCAAAGAAAGAGGAAGAAAAGAACAACTAATAAAGGGCTACATTGGAACTGGAGAAAAAGAAAAGAGACAGAAGAAACTCTGTGCACTGATGGAAAAGAATATCAGCAACAGACTCCATCATTAATTATATTGTGATGACAGGCTAAAATTAAATGAGCCCAAGTTGAATTCAGGTCAATTTATTTGAATCACCTTGTTATCAATTTTAAGAAATGTTTAAATTCCACCATATTTTTTTTTAGGTTTTGGTTCATGTCTCATAGACTATAAGATATTCACTCAATTTTAGAAACTATGCCAGTTCTGCACTCCATCCATTTACATTTGGTGAACTTTAGATAGACAGACAGACAGACAGACAGATAGATAGATAGATAGAAACTTTATTTATATAGTGCCCCTTCCCTGAGGCTCAGGGTGCTAAATAATATTTTAAAACACTCCATACATAACTCATGACAATTTCCAACACATAGTGCAGAGATGCAAATTAAATTATATCACTATTTAAAATACTTAATCATAAAACAACCATAATTCAATTTCCAGTCTTCAGATTAGGGCAAACACCTGATTAAATAAAATCATTTTAGTCTTTTTAAAGGCATCCACCGAGGATGCCTCACTTAGATGTCTCAGCAGAGCATTCCATAGGGTTGGTACCACAACCGAGAACGATGGTCCCCTGAATGCCACAACCTAGCCCTGGGAACCACAAGGAGGGAACCCTTGGTGGAAAAGAGAGCTTGAGACAGGCAATGAGGAACTAGGAGGTCTTGCAGGTAGATTGGTCCCCCTCATGCAAGGCTTTATAGGTCAGTAATCTGAACTTGAAAGCAATCCTCCACCTTACTGGCAGCCAGTGCAGCTCATGGAGGACAGGTGTGACATGGTCATATCTTAAACCACCAGTCAACAACCTAGCCATCACATTCTACACCAGCTGCAAATGGCAGAGATTGCTGTCAGAAAGCCCCAGCTATAGAGCATTGCAGCAGTCCAGCCTGGACGTGACAAAGGCATGCACCAGGGTGGTCAGGTCCTCAGCTGGAATCAGGTCACAGACCCAGGCAATGTTCCTCAGATGGTAAAGCCACTTTTGATGATGGCTGACACCTGTGTATCAAGTGTTAGACCATCATCGAGGACCATGCTCAGATCCCTAACCTGAACAGGTTACCTTAATATAACTTGCTCAGCTATAATATAGAGGATTGTTTATGGGAGTCATTCATAACACGGATATTCTTGATCGAGAGGCCTCTTCAGCAATGCTAGACCTTGAGAGTGAAGCTTGAGAAGTTGTCCATCATCAAGAAAACCTCCAGACCCGAGAATATCCTTATCTCGAATGACTCACCATAGACAATCTTTTATAGTGTATGGCGAGTCTATACAAGTTTTAATCAGTATTAGGAAGTACCTTCTTGGCGTACCTACAGTTCATTCAAGTGGCGCTTGTATGTTTCCTTGTCCACTGTCACCTCCATGGCCCAACATTGCACATGCATGAATGTGTCAATCTTGTTGTGCTGCACTGGTGATGTACTCAGTGCAGCACAACAAGATCGTGACATTGAGTGAAGCACAACAACACAGTTCTTAGCATGGATTTCCATGCTCAACAGCATTCTACCATACACTATACAACATTAATAGAATCTGTTCAGCTATAATACAAAACAGGTGGAAGTTTTCTCTAAAATTCCATATGTTGATGGTCAAGTTACCAGTGATACATTCAGTAAAGAAAAAAATTAAATTAATAAAAGTTCTGTTTCATATGATCTTCTACTTCTGCCCAAAATTTTGCTGTCAGATGACATTCCCAAAGAAAGCAACTCATTCCTGGTGCAAGCTGATGTTTTGAACAAATTGGGAACTGAATGAACAGTATTTTTAACAATCTACTTGTTGTGTAATACAATCGTTTGCAATTTAAGTTAGTATATAACTATGAGGATGGATAGTTTTATTCTTCCATATTCTGTACCACTCCGATTTATTTAACTATTTTGTTGTTTAATCCACTAGCATATTTTTTTATTTGGGTCCCCAGTTTAGTAAGTGAGTCAAACTAAATGCAGCTTATCTCCATTCAAAGATTTTCTTGAGGGTATACATGAACAGAGATACATAGGCATTGATGGCAGAACAAAAGTCTATTTACCTATCCAGTCTACTCACCTTCCTAATTACTCTTCATCTGCCTTAGGTACCATATTGCCCTTTACTTTCTACCTCTCTTCTGACTAAGTACATATGCCTGACCCATCCCTGCTTGAAACTGCTTACCAATTTGCCCTTTAGCACTTCTAGCAGCCTGTTACAATATACACCACTCTTTCCATGAAAAATGTTTTGTGGACGTCTTTTGAATCTTCCCTTCACAGGTTTTTTTTTTTTTTGTGGTTGTTATTATTATTAATACTGTTATCCTTTGGTAACTAGGAAAGGCCCATTAGGTCCAGTGCCTGTTTTCAGGGTGACCAGGAGCACTGGGGATGTTAAGTGGCTTACTCAGAATCACACAGTATGCAAGTGGAGGTTTGGGGAATCAAACCCAGGTCAGCTGGTTGTACCAAACTCATTCACAGCTTGTTACTCTACCTACAGGCTATACTGACAGCCATTGAATTTCTCGTTGTACCCCATTTGAGGATCAAGGGCAAGCATTCCTTGACATCCATCCTGTTTATCCCATGCTGGTACTTGTACATTTTTATCATATCACCTCTTTCCTTCTCGCCTCAAGGTTTTACATGTCCAAGCCCCAGCCTTTCCTTGTGTGGCATGTCTCCTAGTCCCAGAACCATCTTGGTTGTCCTGCACTGTATTGCTTTCACTTCATCATAGTCTTTCCTCAGGTATGGACCCAGTACCTTACACATTTTTCTGGATGTGGTCTCACTAATGTCAGGCAGCGGGAGGCTCGCCTCCCAACTTCTGCTGCTTGTCCTCTTCCTATGCATCTCAATATCCAGTTTGCCTTCTGCACAGCTGTTACATTGTTCTGTGGATTTTATGGTCTCTAATATCATGACCCCATGGTTCTCTTCTTCCATGATGCTTCTAGCACAACCACCTCCGCATTTTGTATGCGTGTGTTGTTGTTTTCTGTGTTAATAATAATTCTGTTCGTGACATTATTTTGGCTTGATATTGAATCAAGACTCCACATCTGACAGTTTGTATATTTTAATTAAAGAGGCAAATTTAATAAAATGTTCATTCATAATATGAATCACCCATTTTGATCCCAGCCTTTGATCATTTATAATGTTGTTTGTGTTACCTATGATATTACAACTGTTATTGTTCTAGGTGGTTTCTAAAACAGAGTTCTAAAATTTTCATGGTTTGGGCTATTTTCTTAAAGATTGTACTATTCTTTTCTAGTTAACTTTGGTTGACACAAGAAAGAGCTTTACTTTTGAAAAATACTGATGAGGATTTGTTGATTAGTCTTATTTAAAATATTTGGTTCAATCAGTAGCTAATCTGGAGTGTATGTTCTAAGGAAGATACATAGCTAGAGATCATCCACATAGGCATACTGTGGAGTCTCATTCATATATAATATTTATTGTGAAAAATACATTTTTTAATGTAACTATTAGGTTAAACCAACAAAAGTAGGGAAATGTGGTGTTAGGATTCCAACCCTAAACACCTTACCCCTGCAAGCAGCAAATAGAAAAAATCTTTATGGTTTTGCTGTTCTGAGTTTTGGCAAATCAGGCCTGGGATCTTCCTTGAGGTTATTAACCCTCGCACTCACCATTCCATTGTAAATAAGCTCAGATGTGCAGACTACATGGCAATGGGATGACTGTTAGGTTGATAACCCCAAGAAGTTTTTTTCTATTTTGCTGCTTGGTGGTGCATTAGTGAAGTTTTTTTGCAATAAATGTCCTTACCTTTGAGATGTACAATTGTATTGTCACTTTGGAACCTGTGAACACATCCATGGATTACAGGAAGTGCAGGGCCCTTTAGGCCCAGAGCTTCCATGCTCCATTTATCCACATGTGTATGTGGGAGTGGAAACACAGACCATCTGGGCCCTGCACTTCCGTTCCTCCAGAAAATAAATTTATGTACTTCCTTGTAATTTTTTTTAGGTAGGGATGGACTATTTTCAGTTCTTATTTCTTAGGGGCTTAGTGTTGCAATAATCATTAAGACCTTTCTATTGAAATATACATTGTCAGTTAACTCAAAGACTGACAGAGTTGCAGCTGTAAAAGTTGCAATGTTATTCTATGGGAGTTGTAATTTTAAATTGTTGTGTTTTTTGTAATGGCCCTAAAGTTTACTTTGGGGTGATACATAGATACATAGACACTGTCAGCAGATAAGTGTCTATGGCCCACCCAGTCTGCCCATTTGAGCTTGTAAGTTCACTTTATGTTTTCCTAGAAGTCTGTTACCCTTACCCGACCTCCAGAATTCCTTATCTCTGTCCCATGCATTCTTAAATCCCGTGATTGTTTTAGCCCCACTACTTCCTCTGGCAGGTGTTCCACTTGTCCACTACCAGTTCTGTGAAGAAATTCTTCCTCACGTTTCCTCTGAATCACCCTCCTCAACTTCATCCCATGTCTTCTAGTCCTGGAACATCTTTTCACTGGAAAATAGTGTACTCCTGCACCTGTTCCTCCCTGTAAGGTACTTGTATGTCTTTATAATATCCCTCTCTCCCTCCTCTCCTCCAGGGAGTACATATTCAAGTCCTTCAACCTGTCCTCATAGGACTTGTGCGTAATCCCTATACATCTTTGTTGCCTCCTCTGAACCTTCTCTACCCTGTCTATGTCCTTACATAGGTAAGGTGTCCAGAACTGTACACTGTAATTCAGGTGGGGCCTCAGTAGTGTCTTGTATAGTGGAATTATGGACCTCCCTTTTCCTGCTGGGGATGTTCCTATGCATCTCAGCATCCTATTTGCTTTACCTGCTGCATTGTTGCACTGTTTCCTACCTTGAGCTCATCAGAGATGATGACCCCAAGGTCCCTTTCCTGCTTGGTATATGCTATATCCTCACCCCCATCTGATATGATGTGCCAGGGTTTTGTGCCCCATATGCATTATCTTGCAATTCTTTGCATTGAGTTTCAACTGCAAACCCTTGACCATTCTTCAAGCTTCTGCAGGTCCCTCCTCATTTTGTTTACACCTCTGCATATCCACTCTGTTACAGAGCTACGTGTGCGCGTCAGTGAACAGGGAAATTTAACTCTAGGTCCTGCGCAATGTCACTGATGAAGACGTTGAATAGGACCGTCCCGGCATGGATCCCTGTGGTACCCTCACTAGTCACACTTCCTACTGTGGAGTGACAGCCATTTACCACCACCCTCTGTGTCCTGCTGCCCAGCCAATTACCTACCTACCACACTACTGTCCTGCCCACTCCTATATTCCCCAGTTTGTTTAATAGCCTTATGTGACACAGTGTCAAAGCCCTTGCTGAAGTCCAGATAGGCCATGTCCACTGCCCTCCCCGATCCACCTCCCTTGTCACCCAGTCAAAAATTCAATGGATTGGTCTGACGACCTCCTCCCAGTGAAACTATGCTGCCTTGGGTCCTGCAGTCTGTTGGCAATCAGATGATCGACCAATTTCTCCTTCAGTAGTGCTTCCATGATCTTCCCCACTACCAAGGCCAGGCTGACTGGTCTATAGTTCCAGGCTTCTTCCTTGTTCCCACTTTGTATAAGGGGACTACATCTGCTGTCCTCCAGTCTTTGGGTACCTCCTGTTTCTAGAGATCGGCTAAACAGGATTGCCAGAGGTTCAGCCACCAACTGTCTTAGTTCTTTTAGGACCCTGGGTGTACCCACCTGGCCCCATTGCTTTATCAACTTCTATTCCTTCCAGTTCCTTCAGGACCCTTTCCCATGTAAAGGAACTTGTGTCCATTTCTGTGCCATTCCAACCCTTGTAATCCCTTCAGGCTCATTACCCTCTCTTCCTCAGAAAATACTGAACAGAAATACCTGTTCAATAGGTCAGCTTTACTGTTGTCATCCTCCACGGACCCCATCCTCCCCTTCAATCTCACTATCCCTCCCTTTGCCTTCTTTTTTACTTATGTGCCTGTAAAAGGTTTTGTCCTCTAACCACTGATTTTGTGATGCGCTCTTCTGTCTGAGCTTTGGCTTCCTTTTACTGATCTCCTGCCTCGCTTGCTTCTCCTGGTACTTCTCCTATCCCCTTCTGCCTGTGTATTTTTGTATTGCCTGAATGCAATCTTTTGGCTTTCACTTTTCTGCTACCTCCTTGGAAAACCATAATGGCCTCGTCTTCCTTTTCCACTTGTTAATCTGCTTAATACATAATTCTGTTGCTCTTGTAATCCCATTAAATATTGCCCACTGTTCCTCAACCCCTGATTACCTCACCATTCCCATTAATGCCTCTTTCAAGCATCTCCCATTTTCCCAAAGTCTTCCCCAAAGTCCAGGATATGTGTTTTTGCGTGGTTTGGTTCTGCTCCTTCTGTGATTTCAAACCACAGTGACCAGTGATCACTGTTCCCCAGGTGCTCCCCACTCTTACCCCATCACACTGTCCCGTTTGTGAGCATGAGGTCCAGTATTGCCTTCTGTTGAGTTGGTTTAAATGCTTGTCCATGTAGCATTTAAACTTATCATTGCATTTTGGATTCCCTCCAGGATGGATGCAGGCCATAGGCTTGAACAAGCCTCCATCCCCCAGATGGGTCCTCAGTCACCAATAGTCCAAACCCTTCCTCACAGCACCAGTTCTTCAACCATGGGTTAAAAGTTCTGGTGCATGCGCTATGCTCTCCGATGCATCTCACAGGTAGTACTTCTGAGAAGGTGACAGAAGTAGTTACTTGCTTGAGACCCTCCCAGTTCCTAAACTCTTCCTGAACTTCCTTAGGCTCCTGTCTGCCAGATCATTAGTATCCAGGTGGATAATGACATCCAGCTCACCTCCCATCTTGTCTTCCGGCGACCCCAGGATCTTCCTCCCATCACTCCATGCTGTGGCACCTGGTAGGCACCTCAGCTCCCTGTCCTCCCCTTCTGTGTTCCTAGCTGGATCCTTCTTTCAATAGAATCCCCAACAGGATTTGATTCCTCCTCCTCCTCTGGGGTCCACTGCTCTCCCCACTGAGGGTCACCACCTTGGTTGACCTCCACATTCTTCCTTCTACTTCTCTGGGTTGCCTCTGTTTAGTTGTCCCCATTTGCCAGTGCAGCATATGAGTTCTGGTTTGGAATTGGATTTGGGATGTACTTCTTCCTGACAGCCCTAACTCCTCCCTACACCGTCTTCCAAGTGTTCCTCATTCTTGGCATCCTTTGAGGCAGTGGCATTGGACTGGGTGGTCTCTGGATGGGGTGAAGGTACTCCTGACCCAGTTGGCTACCTCATCCGCAGTCCAGAGATATGCTTGCAGATAGGCAGCATCTCAGCATCCAGAAGGTCTGCTTGAATATGGCTGCCCCACATCCACTGCATTGCACCTCTCCCCATTGTACTGCACTTATACTGTTGTTCCAGTATGTTTGTTACTAAGCTCTTCTGGTTCCTCTTTATTAATTTACTGTCTTGAAAATCCTGCCACCAATCCTCAGATACATTTTTTAAGAAGGAAACAAAACAAACAAAAAATAAGTCAAAACACTTGTGCCAAGGGTGGGCTTCCTCCCCTTATGCCCCTCTTACTCCACAACCCCTGTTGTTCCCTGTGTTAGCTCCTGTCAATCAGATTTAAAGGGCATATAATTAAGAGGGGCAGGGAAGGGAGGGTGGCTGAAAATTTGCAGCAAGTGAAGACAGCATCACTGCATGCACACTAAACTAGGTTTCAAGTTTCCAACAGCCCAAAACAATTCTAAGTAAAGACAACAAAGAAATAACACTACCACTAAAAGCCCACAAGTCTAAGTTTAAAACAAAACAGCAATGAGCAGTTACTGCACTGAACTAAAATGAATCTGTATCCTTCCCCTTCTGGCTTCTTTTTGAGAAACCAAAAATCAACTTCACCTCAAATCTGACTTAGTCCCACCTCCAGTTATCATGTAGCTGAGGTCAGATGTCTGACAATTAGCACCCTTCCCAAACTACAGGGCAAGGCAAAAGACAAGACAAAATTTGCAGCAAGTAAAGACAGCACCACTACAAGCACACCAAACTGAGTTTTAAATTTCCAACAGCCTAAAAACAGTTCTAAGTAAAGACAGCAAAGAAATAACAGTACCACTAAAAGCCCACAAATCTAAGTTTAAAACAAAATAGCAATGAGCAGTTACTACACTGCACTGAAATGAATCTGGATCCTTCCCTTCTGATGTTATGTGTTAGTGTTGTAGTACTCATTAAGACCTTTATTTTGATATATAGATTGTCCCATAACTGCATATATTGATGGAGTTACTGTATGGCTTTAAAGTTGTAATGTGGAAAGAAGTAAAGTCCAAATTTGTTTTTGTATGAAGGGATCCATGCTGTTCATACAAAAAGATTTATTCATGTGAAAAAGAATGTGAAAAAATTGTGAATAAGGCTAAGTCCAAATTCTGTTTTTGTATTAAGGGACTCTTTTCAGTATGGCCCTATTCTTTTTTGCCTGGCTATACGGATAAAAAATTCTGGTCAAGAAAAAAGATTTTAAAATGTGTTAAAATACTTTTTCTGGGTGATTGTTCCCCAAACTAACTGCAGAATCCACTTAAGTGGGTCCTGATAAGCAAGATACATGTGTTGTGGGCCAATTTCTTTTGAGGGCTGTGCAGGAGCCTACAGCCATTTGGGGTTTGCTCACTAGCTCTAAAAACAACTGAGTGGAGAGCCTCCATTGGACTTTTGAAGTATCCTTCCAATAGTCCAATGGAGCTTGAAACCCTCCACCACGATTGGCTGCTATGGAATAACAGCTGCACTATTCTGGCTGTTACTTCCTCATTCCATGGCTTGAACTGCGCATGCATGACTCACGTGCATAACGCGGTTCTGCTGGCACTGTCATATTGTGAATGGCAAATAGGCATTCACCACAACTGCTCATGAGCTAGTGCTGTGTATGTGCAGTTGTGTTGCCACTGCCACCAGCACAGGCAACAGAGAAAATGCACCAACATCAGGATCCCCAATTACCGTGTCAGCACTATGTAGCCCCACTCATTTTGCACACTGGAAGCCCAACCCAGTGTGCCCAAATGTTTTTACCCCTGCTGACATCGGGGTCCCCAATCCCTTGTCGGAATTATGCCCTCATCTCTTGTGGCACACTGGGAGCCCACCCCAGTCTGCCAAATGTTTTTCCCCATCAACATTGGGGTCCCCAATCCTGGGTTGGCATTATGTCACCCCCCACTCATGTGGCACACTAAGAGCCCACCCAGTGTGCCCAAATGTCTGATTTTTTGTTTACCTGTAAATAAAGAAAACAGTCCCGATGTGATGTTCCATTTTTTATCTCTAAAAAGAAAATGGTCCCTCGTCATCACCCAGTCCACCTCCCCCACCCTCCACTGAGCACCCACCTCCCTTACTCCCTTATCCCATACTTACCTCTGGAGGTCAGCGCCTATCTTCTCAGGACCAGAACACATCTGCACTCTTCAAAGTCGAACCGCAAATTGAAGAATCAAAGGTAAGTGTGCTATAATGCCATTCAATGAGGTTTTCAACTTATTTTGATAAATAAGCCATTTATTGGAATTTTGACCCAAATTTTCAACATGGAGTTCTTGGGACCCCACCTCATGAAAACTTTCACTGTCATTTTGTCACTCTGTCCTGAAGATAATTTTGTGGTTGCTGCATGGAATGACCTTTTGGGACCAATTCACAAATTGACAGTGACACTTATTCATGAGGTGGGGTCCCAAAAGTCCATATTGCAAATTTGAAAAAGAATCCAAAAATGATTCGTTTTGAGCATGCTTCACAGTTTCTACGCGCTCCTAACTTTGCCAATTTTGATATTTTTCCTCCATGTTTTCAGCATTGCCATTATTGCACATCTCCTTTTAAACATTACAGATGTCATTTATCACATCCTGCTTGAAACATGTTTCAACCTGTGGCACAGAATGTCTCAGTCGATCTGTGAAATCACTTTTGGGACAAAAGAACAAAATGACAGTGGCACTTTTATGAGGAGAGATCCCAAAAAGGCCTTGTTGAAAATTTGGTGCAACACTTCCAAAAATGGCCATGTTACACCCAGGCATTCAATAATTTCTATACTCACGTGTAACTCTGCTCACTTGGCAGCTCATCACAGCCCTATAGGCTCTGTCCAGAGTTTGTTTAATATGAAACAGTTATCCAAGAGTCTTTACTGAGCATGCTTAGAACTGAAATTTCAAATCCTTATAACTCTAAAATGGATTAATACTTTTCACTAAACCAGCGAAGGCATCAATGTGGCCAAGCCCTTTCCACCCTGAAAATTTCTCAGCAAAATTCAAAAACTTGCTTTAGTAGCTTGGCGATGACAAAAAGATAAAAAAAAAATAACAATTATTTCACTTTTTTCACTATTTGGAGCTCAGAATCTGCATATTCAACTGGAACAAAACTTGGCAGGTCAAAAGACCTTGGGCAGGATTCTCAAAGTTTTCAGAAGGTGCAAAATCTTCCCTAAGTCCCCAAAACTTCCTCAGCTATGGAAAAAGGAGTTTGCTCTAAGTGCTATTCACAAAACCCCCGCGGCTGGGAAAATCCACTATGGACTGTGGAAAAAGTGCAGCTGCGGGAAGTCCATCAGGACAAAAAGGTGTGAGATAAGTAAGGCACAGCCCCTGAAAGGCTATTCACAGCCAGTTTTTCTGCAGCTTAGGAAAGAATGTTAACACACAGTGGAATGAGGTAGCTCTCCCTCAGCACTCCAGTAGTGCCCCAGCAATTGGAATAAATTAAGGTGGAGGTGTACCACAGGTATAGCACCTCAGACAGTATAGCAGTGGCTGATGTTACAGCACTGAAAGCACATATTGCCATGATATGGCAACAGGCAACAACCACTAGACCCAGTGCAGCCCATGACAGAGCCCCACAAACAGTAGAGCTGACCAGCCAGCAGTGAGTGCTACCCCCAGGCCACAGGAACACCCCAGGGAGGGCGACCAGCAGGGACAATCAGCCACTGTGGTGCCAAGGTATTGCTGGTACCTGTGGTGCTGCTGTGGTCCCAGTTGGGGACTGGTTGCAGGTCTCTTTGTGTGTGCTGTTAGCTTCATATTATGGCAGCAATGTTAAAGTCTGCTGCTTCAGCTACATGCATTTACTATTGCTGTGCCTCCTCAGCCATTTCCACAGCTGTGGATCTGCAGCTGTAGTGTACAGCACTTGGGGATTCCTGCAGCTGCTGGAATTCCACATGCAAGACTTTTGTGGATTTCCTCAGCTGTGGGATTTTCTTTACAAATATCATGCAGCTGTGTTTCCGCAGTGCTGCAAGCCTTTTTCCCCACAGCTGTGGGATTTTTGCTGTTCTTGAGAATCCTGCCCCTTGTCCTCAAGACAGAGCATGCACAACTGCATGAAAATCCATTGAACAATGGTGAAGCTATTAAAGTGCAAAGTTAGTGGTTTAACATTAAACAGCCTACTCAACCCTAACTATAGTGGCACTGCCACACCCCTATACTAAGACAAACATTTGGTAGATTAAAGCCACCAGAAGACTTTGCCTTTGTGTGGTAGTTCAGTTTGCATCTGTATGATATTTACCAGTCCATAAAAATTTTAGATGATTTTGTTGAGTCTAATTAACTGTTTTCTTGGTATAAAAGATAGCCAATGAGGCATATTCATTTTAATACTATTTATTCTTCCCATTGGACAAAAAGAATGGAAGTCCATCTTTCTAGATCTTCTGAAACATTATTCAAGTGATGTTGTCTGTTGACAACCGGGGGAGGACAAGGTTCTCGTTCTACAACCGGGGGAGGGATGGGTTCTTTGCACCAGGGCTTTAACTTGTGGTTGAAGTGGTTAAAACAATAGTGTAGAGAAGAGGGTTCAGCTTCATTGGGGACTGGGGACCAACCTGGAAATATAGAGGCCTATACAGAGGCTTGCATCCATCTGTGAAGAGAATCACAGTCCTCAGTGGGCAGTTGAAATGTTGCTTTGCTGAACATTTAAACTAGCTGAGGGTGCTAATAAAAAGCAAAATAAGCTGCCCCCGCAGTCTAAAACAGAAAGAATGGAAGACACAATGTAAAGAAAAAAGAACACAGAACAGTGGTAGCAGACAAAAGGGATGGGAACAAAGTTACAAAATGAGTGAGAAAAGGGAGGTAGAGAAAAGGAATGAAGGGAGCTGTAAGCAAAATTTGAAAAGGTATGAAATGCCATGTGTACAAACACAAGGAGGTCTTGAAATAAAATTCCAGACCTGATGGCCATCATGGCAGAGGCAGACTGAATCATGGTGCACAAGGAACTATGACTGGGACATGGCCATGGCAGGCTATACTCAATTCAGGAAGGCCAGGATGTGGAGGACAGGAGGAAGGTGGTGTGATTTGTAGGAGACAGTATCAAATTAACAGAAATGCAGGAAATTAGAGGGGAAAGGAGGTTGGAATCGTACTGGGGTCACCCTAGAGAGGTAGCTGAGGCTCTATTTACACAGGGGTGATCTACAGACCTCCTATATCAGGAAAAGAACTGGACAAGGCACTGGGAAGCTATTAGCAAATTGGCAGAAAAGAGGGTGGTGTTGCTGGTGATGGACTTCAATCTGCTTGATGTAGATTACAGCTTCATAGCCAAGACCTTGACTCAGAGCAGAGACAACCTAGACTGTCTGCAAGGGTCTTTCCCAGGCAACTAGCTAGAAAGCCCACTCATGATGGGGCAGTACTGGACCTGATGCTGGTTAACAGAGACAATATTGTAGATATCAAGCTTTGAGGCCACCTAGTACCAGTGATCACCACGCAGTGAGGTTTAGCATAAGGACAGTAGCAGAAGCAAACCACACAGAAAGAGTTCTGGATCTCAGAAGGGCAGATTTTAAAAATGGATGAATGCTTCAGAGATGACCTAGCAGTGGGAAATGGTTGGAGTGGGATGGAGGAACAGTGGGCCAAATTAAGGAGGGCTGAGTGAAGGTAAAAAACTCTTGGCAAAGGAGGTAAGCAAAACAAATTAAAAAGAGACCACTGTGGTTCTCAAAGGAAATGGCTAAAAGATTAAGGATAAAAGGGTAGCATTCAGAAGGTACAGTACATAGGCATGCAGAGGAAGAGGGTAGTGAAGTGTGCCTGGAATGGCAGAGGAAGCAAGGAAAGTGGTGAGGTGCAAACTGAGGAAAGGACGCCAAAGGGATAACTAAAGGGGACAAGACCTTTTCAGGTACATACTGTAAGTGAGAAGAAAGCAAAGGAGGGATTGTGAGATTAAAAGACAAGAGAAATTGTGCAGAGGAGGATCAGAAAAGCAGGCATCCTGTACAGCTACTTCTGCTCAGTCTTTACACTGGAATGGGAAGGGAGGAGGATGACATTAAACAAGGAACACTGGCTGAAGGAGAAAAAACACAAGTCCATTTATAAAGGAGAGAGTATTGAAAGAACTTGTGCATCTGAAAGTAGACAAATCTATGGGACCTGACGGGGTACACGCAAGGGTGTGGAGGGAACTCAGGGAGGTATTGACTTTACCTCTGACAGCTCTTTTCAACAACTCACTTGAAACAGGAGTGGTTCCAGAGGACTGGAGGAGGGCAGATGTAGTCCCACTTCATAAAAGCAGTAGCAGGGAAGAGGCTGGCAACTATAGGCTGGTCAGTCTGACATCAGGGGTGGGGAAACTGGTGGAGTCACTTTTGAAGGAAAGGATTATGGAGTATGTTGAATCCAGAGGGATATAAGGCCCAAGGCATCATGGATTCATGAGGGGGGCAAGGTGGGTCATGTCAGATGAACCTGCTCAATTTCTTTGACTGGGTGACCAGGGAACTAGATTAGCGGGTGGTGGATGTGGCCTTCTTAGACTTCAGAAAGGCCTTTGACACTGCAACACATAGAAGGCTTAACTGGAACCAGGACAATGGGGGTGGGTCCTATGGTTGTAAATTGGGTATGAATAAACAGCAGATGGTGTGGTAAAGGGAATTCATTTGGGGAAGGAGGGTGATCAATGGGGTACCTCTGGGCTCAGTACCCAGTCCAGTCCTCTTTAAGTGACATTGTAGAAGAGCTGGAAGGAAGTTATACCTTTTGAAGATGACACCAAAATCTGCACTAGAGAACACCCCAGAGGGGTAGATACCTGAGTGCAAAGACCAAAGAAAACTTGAGTGGTAAATGGTATGGCACCTGGGTTTCAATGCAAAAAATGTAGATCGCATACCAATATAACACAAACCCAGAGGCAGAGTACAGTATAATATGGGGAGAGGTATTCATGGTCATCAAATGGGACAGAGACCTAGAAGTAATCATACCTGATGACATCAAGGTGTGAGAGCAGTGTGACAAGGTAGTAGTTAGGGTCAGTGGGATGCTGGGGTGCATAGGGAAAGATATCACCAGTAGATGAAGGAGGTGGTTTTGCCACTTTATAGATAATTGGTGAGACCCCACCTGGAGTACTGTGTCAAGTTCTACAGACCATACCTCAAGAATGACATGAGACAGACTGGATGATGTTGAAGGCAACTAAAATGGTACAGGGCTGCCTCAGAAGCCCCATGAAGAAGAACAAAGGATCTCAAGATGTACACACTAAAAGGGAATAGGAAGGGATGTGATAAAGACCTATCAATGCCTCACAGGTTTTAACAAGGTACAGGAGGGAGTATTTTTCAGAGGATAAAGTGAACAAGATCAAGGGGACATAAAATGATGCTGAAAAGGAAGACATTTAGAAGGGATGTGAGGAAGTATATCTCCATGCTGAAAGAGTGGTGGATGCCTGGAAGAGTCTTCCAGTGGAAGTAGTGGTGGAATAAGCAGTGGTGAGCTTCAATCACGCATGGAATGAGCACAAAGAAATCATAGTTGCAAATTGGGGGTGAGGAGGGTCTGCAGCAAATGTTTAGGCAGGGGAAAGGGGCAGACTGATTGGAGCAAGGGTCCTTATCTGTCAACAAATTCTATGTTTCTATGTAATCATTTCCACACATTCTTTTTTTTTTTTTTTTTTAGAAAATGATACTTAGTCTCTACTTCTGGAGATTTAGGCATGAAGATTATATTAAATTGGACCACACATTGTCCAAGATAACAACTGGGTGACTTGTAGAGTGAACTGCACCCTTATTATGTTCTGAGATAGAAGTAAATAATGTAATCTAGAGGTGCAGTTTATGTTATCTTGGAAGTATACATACCTGTTGCAATTTATTTACTTATTTAGTTATTTATTCATTTGAAAGTTGGCAACTAGGAAAGGCACACTGAGCTGAGATTCTTCTCCAGGTGTGACCCAGGGAAGGAAATAAGGAGAAACAACACACATAGCAAAATATGGCTACAACACATAACAAAAGTCAGTGGTGCCGATGATAAAAGCTGTAAACATCAAACTTGTAAATATGAACATACGAACATACAAAAAGCCAGCAGAAGAAGGCCATTTGGTCTATCAAGTCTGCTCATATTGCAGGATCCACAGTTTGAGCTAATGCCCTGCCCTCCCTCCTCCCCACTACTGCATCCTCTACCTATGATCCTTACCTTCCCCATGCCTATCACAGCCTCTCTTAAAGCTGTCCACTGTCTTCAATGAGATGACTTCTTTCAGCAGCTCATTCCAAGTGTCCACCACCTCTCTGTGAAGAGGTACTTCCTGACCTCCCTCCTAAACCTCCCACCCTCCAGCTAAAGACTGTGCCTGCTCTCGTGTTATATGGTTGCCACTCAACTAAGAGACTCTCCTTATTAACCTTATTTATTCCTTTCAAGTACTTGAAGGTCCCAATCATGTCCTCTCTGTCTCTCCTGTCTTCCAGGAGTACATGTTCAGTGTTCTCAATCTCTCCTCGTATGCCTTACCCTGCTGACCTGCTATCATCTTTGTAGCCCTCCTCTGGACCTTCTCCAGCAGGTTAATGTCCTTTTGAGAGTGTGGGCACCAAGTACTGAACTCCATACTCTAGATGCAGCCTTACCAGTGACCTTTAGAAGGGGCAGCATAACCTCCTCTCTCCTACTACTGATTCCCTAGATATGTATCCCAGCATCTTGTTTGCCTTTGCTTCTGCTTTCTTGCACTGCGTGGGTGCTTCAGGTCACTAGTGATCATCACTCCCAGGTCCTTCTCCTCTGATGCAGATACTTGGACTCCACCCAGGTAGCACTCTGTCCTTGGATTCTTGGCTCCAACATGCATAGCTTAGCATTTCTTGGCATTGAAGCCAAGCTGCCAGATCCTGGACCACTTCACCAGCTTTCCAGATCTTTCTGTAGGTCCTGTATTCTTTCAGTTGTGTCATCTCTTCTGCAGAGCTTGGTGTCATCCACGAACTAAGACATTTGCCCATAATGCCGTTTCAATGTCATTGATATAGACATTGAACAACATATCCCCAGCACTGAGTGCAGACCCACTGGTTACCTCTCTAGTGCCAGATAACTCTCCCCCACAACCATCTTCTGGTTCTGTCCTCAGCCAGTTTTCCTCCCATCTGGCCATCTTTTCCCAACCCCAAATCCACCAACTTCCTGATCAACCTTTTGTGGGGCACAGAGTCAAAGGTCTTGCTGAAATCAAGATAGAGGATGTCATCATCATCATATATCATGGACTTTATGCTGCAGAAGTATGGGAAGTTCAGATCTGAATATATTGGATTCTATATTAAATTCTCTATATAAACAGATCTTAAAATTACCTATGAGAGCACCTAACCCTTGATTAGGGTACAGTTAGGACAGGTAAGTATAAAGCATATTGCACACACAAGACCAATTTATTTTGAATAAAAATAATATGCAGCCTCCAGGAACAATACTATCAGGCTGCATTAATGAAAAAAAACATATATTGAAAGAAAAATAACAGAATCTGGTCAACTAACATTCACAAGCTCCTGAATTTGTACAAAGTTAGTAGGTAAGTAGTAAAATTTATTTCTAAAATGTCCATTCCTGGATGCCTAGGTGCTGAACAATAACAGCACACAATGAGAAAATTACAACAAGAAAATAGAACAAGCAGGTAATAACATATAACAAATAAAATTAAATAGGACTGAATTTAAAGATGTAAATGAAACATTGTCAACAAGATTAATGTATGGAAAAAGCCTCCTTAAATAGGTGGGACTTTGCTCATTTCAAAACTATAACAGATTAAGGAATAAGGCTAAGTCAGAGTTATTCAAAATACATTAACAAACTAGTCCAGCAAAGAGCCAAGAAGAGAATTTGGTACAATTGCAAAATTCAAAGTTTCAAATGGCTAGTAAATAATATCAAGTAACATTCATTGAAAGTCTATCAAAATACAGATCAGAATCCAAAGTATTGAGATATTTTGACTTTATATAGCTTTGAGACACTTAACAGCAATGTTTCAAACTGTAAGTATAGGCAAAATTACAGTCTTAACTACAAACTGCAGCTACGGTCTACAGGAAACTGAGGATTTATCGTTGGCAGTATTGCACTACTCTTGGTATACTCAAATTTGAAATAAATTTTTAGGTAAGATAAGAGGAACACTATATGTACGCCAATATTCAAATATTGGATTTACAAGTTAATGCAGAAAATATAGACTTAGTTAAGAAACTGCAATTTTCCTTCTTGGAGCTATTAAGGTTTGGAGTAACATTTTCAGAAAACTGATGTCTTAGTATAAAAAGTTAAGTACTAATGCTAAATGGGCCATATGACTAAATCTCTTTTTTTAAGTCTGGTTGACTTTTCTTTTGCCTCTCTATAGAGTATAGGGATTACAGATGATAGAACAGTGCAAGGGTGTAGGTACACAGACCTGAACCTTGCACTGTCCTCTATAAACTCATGAAGAACAATAGATTGTCTTCAGAATGAGTTAGCTAAATACTTTTGGACATATTGCTCCATTTTATTACCTCTGGCATAATGTACTGTATGTGAAAGTCTAGCATTTGCTGATCATTCTACAGTATTGCAAATAATAAATAATATTATCTGTAAGGCAATAAACATGGAAGTATTGAATATTTATTGCATTTCTTGTGTATTTATTAACTTGGTCATCATAAAATAATTTTTAAGAAGATAGATATCTTCTGCTCAATAGTGAGGTGTCTATAATGGTATACTGTTATACAGCAATGTAATTAGGGTGCTACAGGTAGTTCACCTGTCATGCTGGTGAACTAGATATTTGCAGTGCTCAACAGGGATGGTACTGTCTGGGTGTTGTGCCCTTGCCCCATACACCTCCAACCTGGAGGTGATGTTGTGTAAAAGGATGCAGTGGGCAAAGCCCCAGCAGTGGTTGTGTTGGAGCACAGCCCCCACCAAACAGCTAAAACATGCTGCAGGGCATTAGATGCCATGGGGTTGGGTACCATAATTGCTGACTGTGATGTATGCTGTCAACATTATTCTGGGGCCCTAACAATGATTGCATTTTTCTTGTTGCTGTGACCTAGTAGAATGCTCCATAATGAATAATATATCTGTTTTTAAATGTTTCTTTTTTATTGTAGCTTTAATATGTAATGACCTAACGGTTGATCAATGTTTAAAAGTTACATAGCAAAATATGGATAGAAAAGAAATACAGTGGTAGCAGCAAATGGAATGGCAAAATAAAATAACAGCATAAATACAGCAATGATAGGGTGGACAGTCATAAGCAAAGGCAAAGTACAGAGTGCATGTCGGGGCAGGGGACTATGCTAAAGAGCCTCAAAAGAAGGGCTGAACAGGATAGGGGTAAGGGAGAGGATAAAAACATTAGGAAGTGGGTACTTTGTAGTTAATCCTCTTCAAGCAGCTATCAACCCATAATACTTTAAATTTCATTCACTCCTGTTAAGGCTTGTTTTGGCTAGCTGTGACATTGAAGAAATATCCAGAGTAGGATCAACAAAATGTCAACACCCACAATGATGTAAGATTCCATATGTAAGAGAAGGGACAAAGAACTAGGCCACAGGGTCAGGGGAGAAAGGGACAGAGAACTGGAGGAGGAACTAAAAGATGGGTGGCAAAGGGGCGGTGGTAGTGGCAGGGACCCTAAACTTGCTAGACATTAATTAGGAGGTACTAGTGGCCAAGATCACCAGGAGTCAGTCACTGATGGATGCATTTCAAGATTGTCTCCTGGTGCAACTAGTAAAGAAACCTATCATGCAGTCTGCAGTCCTAGATGTGATACTCACCAACACAGAGTTAGTGGGATGCTGTGAGAGTGGAAGAACCACTGGGAATAATGACCATAGCTCTGTGTGGTTTGAACTGGCCCCAGAGGCTGGTAAGCCACAATCAAAAATTGATGTCCTTGACTTTAGAAGAGTGGGCTTCTATAAGATGGGGAATTGGTCAGTGAGAAGTTAGAAGGAGGCATAGGTAGGGTGGAGGATAAATGGAGCATAATCAAGGGGCTATCCTTGAGGCATCAAATACATGCATAAAATTAGTGACAAGAAAAATAGGTTGAAGAAGCTGCTATGGTTCTCATCTAGAGTAGAGGGCCTTTTATAAATACAAGAGCAAACAAGGAGAGACAGAAAGGAGGAATATCTTCAGAAAGTCAGGAGACTTAGTGGACCATCAGGAAAGTAAAACAGACATAGAACTGCACATCACGGATGTAGTGAAGAATGGAGAAGAACAGTTTTCAGAAATATTAGTGAAAAATGTAAAAGGTGAATCACATGACTGGTGAAGGGGTAGGGTGATAGAAGAGGATGGGCAAAATGCCACCATTATGAATATCCAGATGGGTTGCACTGAGGATACTGAGAGTTAGTAACCAAACTGGCTGATCCACTAGCTGAGCTGTTCAACAGCTCACTCAGATATAGGAAGTCCCAGCAGATTGGAAGTTATAAGACATAGTGCTGTTACATGTGGGGGGGACAGGGAGCAATCAGAAAATTATAGGCCTATTAGCCTGACCTCCACTGTGGGGAAGCTGATGGAATCCCTGATTAAAGAGGACCTCACAGAATACCTGTAGAGTAATGGACTCCCAGATGATAAACAACACGATTTTGTCACAGGAAGGTCTTGTCAGACATACTTGATAGTTTTCTTTGACTGGGTCACATAGGAGATAGACAAGGCCATTCGGAGGACTTGTACCTCGACTTAAGCAAGGCCTTTGATTTGGTACCATACAAGGATTGCTTAACAAAATGGGGGATCTGGGTGCAGCTAAAACTCTGGTGAGTTGGGTGGGAAATACAGAGTGGTGGTGGATTGGGTCAAATCAGAAGAGAAGGAAGCAAAAAGGGGGTTGTATAGGGATCAGTTCTGGGCCAAGTCCTTTTTAACATGTTCATTAGCAACACTGGTGAAGGAATCTAGGGTAAGTTGTGTCTATTTGTGGATGACAAAAAAACTATATGGGATGGTTGCTAGTGAAGAAGGAATAAAGAACATGCAGAAGGACCTGCTAATGATAAAGGGATGGTCAAAGGTCTGGTAGTTAAATTCAATGTAAAAAGTGCAAGGTAATGCACCTAGGAAAACCCATGATGGAGTACTGGATGGAGGTGAAGACTTAGCTCTACAAACAAGGAACAGAATCTAAGAGTTACCATCAGTAACTCCCTTAACTCAAACTAGTCAGTGCAACAAGACCTATAGTAAGGCCAACAGAATGCTGGCATGCATTGGGAGAGGATTGATAGTAGAGGGAAAAGAGGTAATACTATCCCTCTACAGAGCCCTGGGAGGCTTCACCTGGAGTACTGTGCACAGTTCTGGAGTTCTTTCCTCAGAAAAGATAAGGATAGGTTAGAGACAGAACAATGCAGAGTGACCAAAATGATTCAGGGACAGCAGGATAAATCCTATGAGTAATGCCTCATGGCACTAAATTTGTGCTCATTGGAAAACAGAAGGAGAGGAGATATGATCAAGACCATAAAATTCCTCAAAGGAATTAAAAAGTGAACTGCAGGGAATCATTTATCCAGAGTACCAGCTCATGGTCACAAGGTCATGAGTGGAGGTTGGCAGGTGGGAGGTTCATGAGAGGTTTAAGTAAGTACAGAAAGGGTGGTGGAGCCCAGAACAGTCCTGCCAGCAAAGCTGGTGGGAGCGAGCACATTAAGGGGTTCAAACAGGCCTAGGATAGAATGAAGGAAATAATGGTGACCTGGGCTGATGGAACCAGGAAGAAAATAGGAAAGATCCAGCCAGATTAGTTCCTGTGGGAACATAAATTTCCAAAAATGATTGCAAGGATTTAGGGAACTTGGGCAGACTGGATGGATCATGGGTCTTTTCTGCCAACATTGTCTATGTTTCTAGTATGGTTCCATCATGTTGATTCAACATCCATGTGGGTGACCGACAGTAGAGCAACATGAAAATGCAGATGGCAACCATGCCACATTGCAATGTGCTGCCCAACAGCCATCATGCCCAATGAACCTGGGTACATCCTTGCAGTTCTATGGGGCTTCATCCCCCACATCCCACACCCTTGAAAATATAATCACCTCCAGGTCAGAGGTGTAGGAGGAAAGAGTGCAACACCCTGGGGGTGGCAACAACAGTGGGCACTGCAAAATCCTGATCATTGAATGACCACCACATGGGTTTCAGCACCCACATTGACATTGCTGTAATGGTTTCACTGCACTGATGGCATACCTTCTAATATTTCCCAAACTGGCAAAGAAATAAGCATCATCTGAGCCTGGTCTGTATACTAATAATAAAACCATCCTGTCATTGAGGGATCCAGCGTGCCTTGACCAGGCCGGACCCCTCAATTTCTGGAACCTAAACAGTTTTCAGAAATCCTCTATACTGCAAGGGATCCAGCGTGCCTTGACCAGGCCATGGACCCCCAATTTCTGGAACCTAAACAGTTTTTCAGAAATCCTCTATACTGCAAGGGATCCAGTGTGCCTTGACCAGGCCACGGACCCTCAATTTCTGGAACCTAAACAGTTTTTCAGAAATCCTCTATACTGCAAGGGATCCAGCGTGCCTTGACCAGGCCACGGACCCCTCAATTTCTGGAACCTAAACAGTTTTTCAGAAATCCTCTCTACTACAAGGGATCCAGCATGCCTTGTCCAGGCCACGGACTCCTCAATTTCTGTAACCTAAACAGTTTTTCAGAAATCCTCTATACTGCAAGGTACTAGCCCTAACTTTTGGATTTGGTACCATGGAAGCAATTTCAAGTGGCCCACACTATCTCCTGCTGAACACATCTCTAAATACTGTATCTCCCTCTGTGTCTCTAGTTGAATGTATGTGCTAGGGTTTAATAATTTGTTTAATCCTTACGGTCATTTTAAGTTCTGAGTTGATATTAGAAATGAATTTTGAACCTTTTTTAACTTTTGACTTTTCCATTAGCAGATTATATCCTCTCACCACTAGAGGGCCATATCTCTATCTCTAACTCTATCTAGTATGCAAGCCATGTGGATTCTCTCTGCCTTCTCTCACCCCTCCTCCTTGCCCTGCCCCCTTCTTTCTCCCTGGTCCTAGCCACCCCACCCTGCCCCTGCCACCCTCTACTCTGGTTTCCACTGCTACTCCAAGGAACTCTCCACTCCACTCAAGACTTGTGTTTGATGCACAGTTTGGATATTCCTGGTTACTTACCCCAACCACAACTCTCAACAAGTGTGGCCACCTGTCTACACTGTACCATCTTGTAGTCCATATGGGATACCGCCTGGAACCTTGCAACCTCTACTCCCAGAAACAACAGTCAAAACTATCCCTCAAAGAGCTGCGACTCTGCTCCTTAAAACTCCTACTCCTCCTACTTCTCATCTCAGGCAGCATCCATCCCAATCCTGGCCCTAGAAGCCCAGGCCACACAAACTTCAGGTTCCCTTATCCTTGCAACCATAAATATCTGCAGCCTTCTACCAAAGTTGGATGCACTCCAAGCCTTCATATGCCAACACAACCCTGAAATCCTTGCAGTGGTGGAAACCTGGCTGATGCCTAAAGTTCCTGACTCAGCAGTAACAATATAGGGCTACAATGTCCACAGGCTGGACTGGATATCCAAAAAGGTGGTGGTTGCACAATCTATATCAAGACTCCCTGTCATGGCACCCTGTAGCAACTCCATCACTTTCTGCCTCGGCCCAGATTCTGCCAATAAAAATTGTCCTACATCCCAACCATAAAGCCCTGACTATTGTCTCCATATACATCCCACCCAGGACCCTAAACATGGCTTCAACGATGTCCTAAACTTTATCAACTCTCATCCTCCTGAAGCTGAACTTATTCTACTAGGGTTTCAACATAAACTGGTTAGCATCAAGCGCCAGTGCCTATAAAGACTCCATCTCAGCTGCTAACCTCACGTAAATGGTAAACTCCCTACTAGGATTAACTACAAGACTGGCACCAGTACCCTTGGATTGGGTCCTCACCACTCACACAAGGATTTCTCATGACCATTCTCCCAGACTCTCTCAGTGACCACTCCCAGTCATGTGTGCATGGTCCAACAAATTCCTTAAGCCCCTCCCAAAATTATCACTAGCAGAGTCCTTCCTCATGGAAAACTTCTACATCTCAAACAATACCCGCTTCTACAAGACTGGCTACCAATCTATGAAGCAACAGATGTTAACTTAGCTCTTGATCACTTCATCTCAATTTTCAACAAAGATCATGACCTCTTTGCCCCTGCTAAAAGGCACAAAACAAAATCTTTCTCTAACCCATGGCTCACCGTGGCTCTTCTCTCACATCTGAAACTAAGGACCACCTCTGGGCAGTTGTCAGGGCCACTGGCAAACAACTGACATCCAAAATTACAAACAAGCATGAAATGCCTGCACAAAAGCCATCCGCTAATGAAATCCACCTATTACAAAGACGCTCTCACCAATACATGGGGAAATGGTCGTGCTTTCTGGGACAATATCAAGGATATCACGGGAAGCAGCCAAAACCTCTCCAGCCATGTTAATGGTTGATAGATCTCAACCCTCGACCCCAAGGTGATTGCAAACATCTTTAACACAGCTTTTCAGACCTTAGTGCTCTCTACCCCATGACTTTTTCTGAAAACAGGGCCTACTCTCCAAATACCTGAGCCCCTCAGTCTAACCTTCCCTCTTCTACTTCCAGGGAGGTAAGGCTGAATGAGCTCGCTGCTATGTTACTACAGCTATCTCTAAATCTAGATCTAGTAGCAACACCCAGGACCTTAAGCTTCTGTTGCTCACCCTCGATGAGGTAATTCATCCATTAACAAAAATCATAAACCTCTCTCTCAGCTGTGGAAAATTCCTGGACTTATGGAAAACAGCCATTGTGACACCCATCCATAAAAGTGGAATAAGACTAATCACTCAAATTATCACCCTATTCCCACTGCCACCACTCTCTAAGGCACTTGAGTGCATTGTGGCTGATCAACTTACCGACCACTTGGATAAATACAATATACCTTGTCCACAATGACACGGTTTCTGGAAAAGTCACAGCACCACCACAGCCCTTCTTGAGTTCACTGGGGCTTTGCACAAATCCTTGACAACGGCTTCTCACAGGGGCGTTTTAAGCCAACCTCCAAGGCCTTCATACAGTACACATCACGGACTACTAATTGAGCAACTACTGAATGCTGGGCTCTCACCTGACTCTTCTCTCTGGTTTAAAAGCTACTTAGAAAATCGGTCGCAGAGAGTAAAAGTGCAGGACGCCTCTTTCTGACACCCTGCCTGCCTGGTGTCCCACAGGATCCATACTGCCCTCCTTTTAGCCTTTCTTAAACTCCTCCCTTACCGCTGCTCTGAGCAAGATCATACTATATGCCGATGATGCTGTTGCATTCTCCACTCACAAAGATCCTGCAACTCTTCAACACAACCTTCAACTTGGTTTCAGTTCTGTAGAGACATGGTTTCTTAATCATAAACTGGTCCTTAATGACAAGAAAACCAAATCTATGCCTTCTGCAGCTCTCATAACCCACACAAGCTACACCACTGGCTATCTCCACCACCCAGGGAACTCTAGATCAGGTGGGGTCCTTCAAATACTTAGGATACAGCTTGACCCTAATCTCTCCTATGGACCTCACGTAGATAATGTAGCTAGAGTTGCTAATACACGGCTTGGTCTCTCTACAAACACAGACAACACCTCATGCCAGAAGCTTTGAAGGTTGCAGTCCTGAGCTCTGTAATCTCTGTAATAGACTATGGTCTCTTCATTTATGGCTCATACAACCACAACACTTAGACGCCTCTCAACTGCCTTAAATAAGGCATGTTGGCTCATCACTGGTGCTCACCGTCTCACCCACACATGTGACCTGTACACCCAGACTGTCTGGCTCCAACTATCAAACCGCATAAAGTTTCTCACCTGCCCCATGGTGAAAAATCTACCTTGGCCTTGCACTCCCTGGGTCTCAACTCTGTTACACCCGAATTAACAAATGGTGCCTCGGAGATCCACGCTATAGGAAAGTTCCCACTGTCACACTTCACAGGTACAATGCTCTTTTGCTTATGAGCGCCACTCTGGTTCAATGGCCTCAGCCCCACCGTCTCATCTTCCCCAACAATTGGTATGTTTAAAACTAGGCTCCTGGACTATCTCACTACCAACAGCTCCTGTGACTGCCCAACTTAACCTTGTTTCTCCACTCCCTGCCTGCTCTAGTGGTCCGCCTCCCTCCTCACTGGATTCTACCTCACATCTTGGTATTCTAATGCTGCACTTTTCACCCTCTCCCACCCTACATTCCTTCTCCCCCCTCTCCCTATGACTCTGGCACTTCTTATCTGTTGTCTATTTTCTCTGACAAATGCCGCTGGCTGCCTCTTACAATGCTATCCTTGAATTGTATTAATCTGTACTCTGTTTGCAATGTCCATTGTTGTAATGTCTGTCTTGATGTTCCCATAATTTGCATTTCTCTCTGACATGAACCTTTGTAAAAGAGCCTTGGCTCAAAGGTATTTGTAATCCTAGACTTGATAAATAAAATAAATAAAATAAAATTATCAACAGACCAGACATCAAGCAATACATACTTTCTAAATCATAAATTGTATAATAATATTGAAACTACATGCATAGGAATTGAAAATATTACACCCCTTTTCACTCACTCATGTTTACATGTCAGGAAGTAATCAGATATCTGAAGAAATCAGATAACTTGAAAACCTGATTGAGTTTTCTGCAGTGCTGTTTACATGCAGTCTCTCTTAATAATCTGATTCAGTGCATCCGTTTACATGTCTGAGAGTTATCTGGTTTGATTTACATGGGCACCAGTTGTAACATGACTATTTTGTCTACAGTATACTGTATACTTGGGGATTCAGACAAAGGCATTTGTCAACAAAAAATAAAGTACAGTTCTTACCTTCAACTACCTCACACTCCAACCTCTGCCCACAGGTGTTCTACTCTTGCCAATGCCTACAGCAAGCACCCAATATTCTTATGTGGAACTGCTCCACCCCAATATCTGTCTCACAACTCCTCACTCTAGCATCCCTCTCATAACTACCTAATATTCTGCCCTGTAACTACCCCACCCAAACATCTGCCCACAAATACCCTAACTCTAGTGACATTCTCACAGCTTTCCAACATTCTGTCCTGCAACTACTCAAATTGTTATCTGACACGCAACTACCCTCACTCTTCCAACACTAGTGCATCCACACAATATTCTGCCCTTCATCTGTCGTGCCACAATATCTACACACAGCTACGCCAGTGTAAGATCATCACAGCTTCTCAACATTCTGCCCCACAATTACTACACACCACATTATCTGCCACAGTTACAACAACACCCTAGTAACACTATAGAAGCCAACTAATATTTGTCCTGTAACTACCCCATTCCCAATACCTATCCTACAATTACCACAACTCAAGTAAGACATTCTCAGTGACCCAGTATTTACCCTGCAACTACTCCTACACCACAATATCTGCCCCACAACCTACCCCACTATAGTAACCTCACAGCTACCCAATATTCTGCCCTGCAGTTCCTCCTCACTACAATGTCTGAGCACAGCTACCCCCACTCTAGTCACATTTTTTAACCTACCTATTTTGTGTCCTGCAACTTCTCATGTCCCAATAGATTTAATGCTGCAACAACCCCTACAGTAGTAACCTTTGTAGTTACCCAATAGTCTGTCCCGCAAATACTACTACCCAACATCTGTTTCAGAACTACCACAACTCTAGTTGTTACACATTCTCAGTAACCCAATATTCTGTCCTGCAACTATCCTACAATACAATATCTGCCCCACAACTACCCGACAGTAGTAACACTCTCAAAACGTCTCAATATACTGCCCTACAACTTCACCCACTACATGGTCTGCTCCACAGCTACTCACTTTGTTCGCACCATTGCAGCTACCCAATATTCTGCCCTGCAACTACCACACACCCCAATATGTGCCCACAACTACCCCACTCTCAATACTCTTATGCAGTTACCTAGTATTCTGCCTTGCAAATATCCCACTACCCAATATTGATTCCACAACTACCCAACCTCTAATAACACACTCCCAGTTACCCAGTATTCTTTCCTGCAACTACTCCAAACCCCAAAATATACCCCATTATCCCCACTCTAGTAACACTCACAACTAGATAATATTCTCCCCTACTTACCCACCCAATAATATCTGCTCCACTGCTACCCTCACTTTAGTAATACTTCTGCAGCTACCATATATTCTGCCCTGCAACTACCCGATACTGTAATATCTTCTCCACCATGGGTTGGCCTGCTGGTGCAGTGTTAGCACTACCGCTAGTGATGTCAGTGATTCAGGTTCGAGGAACGAGGCCAGGAGTTGGAGGGCCAGCTGGGGTAGAAGGCTTGAGCATCCGTGGGACTGTCTGCCTTCTCCAGGGGTGAGGGTGGGGCAAGAATTGCACTTGCCTGGCCTTTGGTAGAAGCTAGCAGCACCTTGAGCACCAGTCCGGACTTGGAGGGGAGGCATGATGGACACTGGCGTATGCACCCTGACATCCAATCACACATCATGCCTCCAAAAAAAATCAGAAAAATGGTCCCAGCACACCAGGAAGACAGAGTGCCCGCAGATCCAGAACTTCCTGCCTGTCCCAGTTGCAGAGCGTCCCAACAAAACTGCAGAATTTTGAGGGCAAAACCTGTTGACCTCATCCACGCATGGGGATACAGCCACGGCTCCATCAGAGATGACCTCGGTCACTGGACTCCAGGTAAGGAGGGACAACAGCTGTGGGATGCCTTGAGACTCATGGTGAGTCAGTGTGCTAGTGGCAGGGGAGAGGAAGGAGGGGGAGTATATTCATAAAGTAACTAAACAAATAAATAAATATCTCCCCACATACCCCCCAGTCTGGCAACACTCTTGCACATGAAGTTATCTGTTGCTTTTTCATCACATTGGCATATCTGTACAATCTCATTTTCAAGGGGTCCCACCTTGGGATAAACTTTCAAGGCACAAGTAATGATCATTTACCTTCCCTGAAGGAACACAATTCCCAAAATGAAGTGCTGAAGCCTCCAGGCCTGTCTGTTCTACTCCTCCCAGGGAAGGTAACTGATAAGTTCTCATACCTTTGAAGGCTGGTCTGCCAATGCTAATGAAGTATATGTTAGTTCAATAAACCTTGCTTTGTGGTGTTCAGGTTATCATTTACTGTGTAATTGCTGGCTCAAATATCCAACAAGCTTACCCAGCATTCTGCTCTACAACTACCCACACTTGAGTATATGCCCTGCAACTATCCCTTACTACCCCTTTCTGCCCTATCACTACCCTGCACGCTGTGGTGGCCTGCCCAGCAACTATGGCTCACCCCTGTACTCCTGCCTCAACTGCTCCATACCCCATTGTTTACTCTAAATTAGTACACAACATACTAGTAAATCCCACATTACAGTATCTGCCTCAAATACCCACATTCCAGTATCAGGTTCAAAATTATACAGTATACTGTTACACCCAGTAACTGTACTGCAATTAACCCATCAATGTATTTACCAATAGCCTACATTCATCATTGTTTCTGCCCATAATAATCCTAACACCATGGTACTTCACTGAAACCACCCTTCATCCTTGCATCTGCCATACAACTGCACCACATCCTATTATCTGTGTAAACTATCCCATATACATATATCTTCCCACAACTACCACCACACCTCAGTATTTGCTCCATAACTACCTCATACACATCATCCATTCCAGAGCAAATCCTCACTTCACTAAAGAGAGTACAGAGTCAGCAACTGGGGTGTGAGTTGATTGCATATAGATTCTGGGATGTAATAGCTGTAAGTTAGAAAGTAGGTTAAGAAAATGTGTAGAGCCAATATTGAAGAATGATAGTAGTTGTGGGCAGTATATATGGTCTGTTATAGCTCTGGTCAAATATTGGGATGTAAGGTAGTTGTGTGGTAGATACTTGAGTGTGGGAGCTACCTTCTATGTATACCTAACATCCAGCTATCTGCCCCACAGTGGTCCCACTTCATGGTGGATGACCACAAACATTCAGATGTAGAATGAGGACTCCAGAGGCATGGAGTCTTGAGGGTCATAGACTGGCAGAGGTCACAAGGGCTTGCTTCCTTATGCACTGGGTTACTGAGGCATTTATTTTTATAAATCTGACTAAATTTATTTTTTCTTAAATGGGGACATTAAGAGATATTTATTTTGTGTGTAACAGCATTCAGTGAGTTTTCCAGCTGTGATGATTCGGTGGACATCAGAAAGAAGCAGAGGCAATGGTGAAACAGAAAAGTGAAAAAAACGTGAGCTGTGAGGAAGTGTTTACCAGGAAACTAGCTAGAAAAATAAACTCGGGGGAGAGGGACGCAGTTTTGGTCCTGATTTGAGCTTTGCTTTCATCTGGTTGATTGCAGCTGTTAAGCAGAGACATGATTTGGTGAGACTGCTTGCCATCCATTGCTGCCTTTGCCAGTCTTGGGCTGGTGATGGTTGGAGAGATTTTAGGGGTTGTTCTTTCTGCAGCAGACTGGCTGCTGGCACCTTTGTGTTGGTACACTGGAGGATTTACAATATTGCAAGGTGCCAGCCAGCCAATCAGAAAGTAGCATTTACTCTGTATTGACTTGGCCATTGTATAATATCAGATTTAGTGGGCAATAGTCTGAAAGACTATTACCCAGTCTAGTGAACTATTGACCAGTTTTAGTTTGAAACTATTCAATAGACCAACAACTTTTGCTGTCGTGTGATTGGCTCAGGACTAATCAGAGACCAGGATTTTTTATTTTATTTTAAAAACCATTTTTTAAATGTAGTCTTCTTTCAGGCCATTTAACCAATATGTAAAACAGTTTCATCTATGTACACTTCCATCTTGTACATGTAATCACCCAACAAACATTTTATCGCCACCACCCCACAACCAACCCTAAATCTTTTTGTTTTTGCAGACTTTGCCTATAAAAACCTTAGAAGATGCAGGTGACGTGGGTTCGAGTGAAACAGGGCTGTCAGAGGTCAGCTGGGGGATAGCAAGGTGTGAGATCGAACTGCCACAAGGCAACTGTCTCCTCCTAGGAGGGACTTGGCCCCAACCATTGGATGCCACCTGGTGGAGACTGTATGATGGCTCTGACCATAAGGAGCTCTGGTGCTAGCCACAAGGAGGGGCAGAAGGAGGCTGAGCTGGTGTCACGGGGCATGTGTGCACCTCCATGCATGCACAACACACATGCTCGGTCCCAGGAATAGGGAGGAAAAGGGAAAAATTGACAACATATTAATTAAAGGGACACTGTTAACCCCTTAGGTCTCAAAGTGTCCCTAGTTTAAAAACATATTTTATGACTGCCAAAATTCTGTAAAGATTATTGCTGTTAGCTGGTAGCTTGGTTCTGGCTCTTATTTTCTTTAAAAAGTAAAAACAGACTGCCCAACATACTGGTGTTATCACACCAAAACAGGTTTGTTTACATACTCAACTCCAAATGCATCTTTCCTGGACTTGGGGACACCCACAAAATAGTCTAGTCCTCAAGATGCAGTAAGAGTTTAGGAGGCTACTTTCATACAGTAAGTGACTGCACTGTTTGAGTGTGTTTCTAATGCTCAGGAAGTATGCAGTAAGAACAGAACCAGGATTGTAAATAAAAACAAGGTTGTTTATAAATATACATTGCCACACATTTCAGTTCTACTAGCATGGAGACAGACAAAACACACATTTCAGTTCTACTAGCATGGAGACAGACAAAACAAACAGCAACATCAGTGAATTACAGAGAGGGTAAGCAATAATAAAATGTGGGGTTTCAACTAGAAATAAAATGATGAAAAACAGGTTGACAGTGTCCCTTAAAAAACCTCAGAAGATATTACTGATAAAAATAATACTGTTTGAAAGGTCTTGTAGTTTTTAATCATTATGCCCCATCAGTCAAAGTGATGATTTCTGCACTGTGAACAGACACATTTCATGCAATTAGGCATATGCAAACATAATAATAATCTGAAAACATTACCAGATCTGTTTACATGAGCCAGTTACAGATTCAAATTGGAAAATCCAGGTATTTGAATCAGGTTTCTAAAAGTTTACATAATCCGATTATAATAAGAATTTTCCTGTTTACATGGATCTGAATAATCTGATTCAGTTATCAGATAATTCAATAATCCAGTTTGAATCAGATATCTACCTGCATGTAAACATGGTGACTGAGTCAAAGCTAGATCCAAACACTTGTCCAGTCTATTCACTTCACATCCATGTTAAATTGTCTTTATTATCTTTATTATCCAGTAATAGTACTGTGTCTGTTTAGTTTTATAAGATGCTGAATTACTTAAGTTATTTTGATGGCTGAATTTAAACTATTAACAGTCCAAGTGAGAATATTGTAAATTACTTTATTTTAACGTGGTATTAAACATCCTTATTAAGTTGAAAGTCTTCAATTATTTGAGACTGAGAATTCTGATAACCATCTCTCAATAAAACCATCCACAGCATGTCTTTTTAGATAAGTTAAATAGTGTGACACCATAGAGTAATTGTTAGAAATATAGAAGCAGAAAGAATGATTGCAGAAGGAGACCAAGGGTCCATCTAGTTCACAAAGAGTTCCTGAGACCTACTCAGATCCCAGGACATAAGCCCCTTCTGCTTTATGCCCCAACTGCTCTCACAGCTTTTGTTGTCACCTTAGCTCTGTCTGGCCCCAGTTTGAATGATGTCATGGTCTTTGCTTCCACCAGCTCAGCAGATAGCCTATTGCATGGTTCCTATGACCCTTTCTGTAAAACATTGCTTCCTAAGCTCCTTCTTGAAGTGCTCTCCCCTCAGCTTCCTCATGACCTCTAGAGCTAGAGTCAGTAACTCTGTTGAACAGGTCAGAGGATGGCACTTATTTATTCCTCACAGCAACTTGTATGTTTCAATCATGTCCCTCTCAATCTCCTAGCCTCCAGCAAGAACAAATTTAACACTTCTAGATGCCCCTCACTTGAGCCTCCCATCTTGGCCTCTCTTCTCTGGATGGTCTCCAACCTGTTCTTATCCTTCTTAAGATATGGACTCCAAAACTGGACACAGGCACGGGGTCATAATGTCATGGTTAAAACCACGCACATCAAGAAGGCTGCACACAAATCAACATGTGGCATAATAACATCAGCACAACACACCGACAAAAACAAAACGACACACACCTGAGCACTATCTCTGTTTTTGCAGGGGCTCCACCCCTGTACCCATGATATTGGGGGTTTCACCCCCAACCCCAGACTAAATATAATCAACTCCAGGGTGTCAGGATTTTGGGGAAACAAAACAATTGAAACTGATTGTTTTGTTTCCCAACAAGAAAAAGCTGCAGCATAGTGGGACCTGGGAGAACCAAACCGCAGCCCCAGATATGCTACGCTGCCAGGGGCAGGTACTCTAGCCACTCCACCAAAGGAGAAGCTCAACCAGGCACCTCCCTGGTGGCATCCTTCACCATTGCCAACGTCACCCTATAGTAACAGGGGTAGCAGTTCTTACCATATGTTTAAAGGACCCCACTGTAAAACCAAATCACTTCTTACAGCACAGTATTCTATGCACAGTTCTGTCTGCACTATATTCACCCAGTACCCTGGACACATTACTCCAAATGGGGCCTTACCAGGGACCTGTAGAGTGGGAGTATTACCTCCCTGCTTCTGCTGACAAATCCCTAGCTATGCACCCTAGCATTCTGCTGGCCTTGTTGTAAGCTGTGTTGCATTGACTTGTCTGTTTACGGGTACTGCAAATGATGACTCCTAGGTCCCTTTCTTCCTGTGAGGCACTGAGCTGGATTCCATTGAGCCAATATATTGTCCTTGGGTTCCTTTACCCAGATGCATCACCATGAAATTTTTGCGTTGAATCTCAGCTGCCAGATAGTAGACCATCTTTCCAATCTCTTTAGGTCTTTCTGTAGGTCCCCAACCACCTCCTTGCATACCACCCTTCCTCCTAACTTGGTATTGTTTCAGAATTGGGCAAATTTGCCCTGGATACTTATGCCAATGTCACTGATAAATGTATTAAATAAGACTGAGCCTTGGGGCACACCCACTAGTGACATCACCTTCATCTAACCTGTGCCTGTAGACTACTACTCTTTGTTTTCTGTTCATTAACCATTTTTCTACCCACCTGACTATGCTCTGGCAGCATCTAGGTCCTCTAACATTTTCAGCAGGCAGTTGTGTGGCACCAAGTCAAAGGCCTTACTGAAGTCAAAGTGGAGGAGGTCCACTGAGTGGCCTCTGTCTAATTCCCTAGTTACCCAGTTACAAAATGTGATTAGGTTCATCTGGCATGACCTACCCACTATGAATAATAATAATAATAATAATAATAATATTTGTTAAGCGCCAATTCACTGATATCAAAGTGCTGTACAAAACACATCAAACTATAAAATATTTATATAGAAATAAAAATATAAAAACTAGTAAAATATTCATGCAATATACAGAATCAAGTAATCCAGATTAGAAATTAGGAAAAACACACAAATACAGATGCATTTTTAAAGCAGTTTTGAACCCATGTTGCCTGTCATACTGAAGACTTTTCTTACCTAGGTACACTACCAAGTCTTGTTTTATTAAGGTTTTCATTAGTTTCCCGCTACCAATGTAAGGCTAACTGGCTGGTAGTTGCCTGCCTCCTCTCAGCTCCCTCCCTTTTGAGAGGCACCACATCTGCTGTTCTTCAGTCTCCCAGCATTACCCCAACTAAAGGGAACTGTTGAACAAATGTGGCAAGGGATCTGCCAACTCTTCTGCAAGTTTCTTTAGTACCCTCGGGTGTATTCCATCTGGCCCTGGTGATTTGTCTTTCCTGAGTTGTTTCAGGGCTACTCTAACCCTGTTGATGGTGATTGATGGTGATTCCATTTGTTGTACCCCTTTGTCCAGCAGCCTTGATGTCACTGTCTGGTATAGGGCCAATGTGTTCCTTAGTAAACACGGAGCAGAAAAGTTATTCAGAGCAGTGGCTTTCTGTCTGTTCTCCTCCATGATTCGGTCACCATCTTTGAGTCTAACTCTTCTTCCCCTTTTCTTCCTTTTTTCTTGTCTATATTGAAAAGTGTTTATTCACTGCTTTAACGCCCTCCACCAGTCAGCTCCATTACAGCTCTAAGCTGATCTCACTATACTCATTACTTTTATTCTTCTGAATATAAACTTCTCTATTCACTGTCTCCCTGGGTTCTTTTACTGTTACTGAAGGCCTCCTTTTAGTCCTAATTGATGTCTTGACCTGGTTAGTGAACCATATGGGTTTTTATTTTTGTTCTTTTTGTCACTGTCCTTCACACATCTTAGTAGCCTCCAACATAGCTTTCTAACCAGCCCCCATATGTCTTCTTCCTCCAAATTGCTCATGGATTCTTGACAGTTTGCTCCTGACTACTTCCTTCCTTTTTTTAAATTAGCTCCTCTAAAGTATAAAACCTCTATCCTGGATTGAGATTTTTCTACCCCTATGGCCAACTCTAACCACACAGAGTTGTGGTCACTGTTGCCAGCAGCTACCCTACCCCTGTAAAACTTACTACCTCCAAATTTGTGAGAACCACATCCAGGAAGGTGCCCAGCCTAGTCAGGGCATTAACTAGCTGTGTAAGTAGGCAGTCTTGTAGGGCATCAACCACTTTTGACTTTTAGAAGAACCAGCCACTCGGATGCCCCAGTCAACATCAGGCATGTTCATGTCTCCTACTATCACTGTATCCCCTTTTGTGTTACAACTTTGATTTCCCTAGGAGCTCTTCATCCCTGCCATCAACCTGCCCTGGAGGCCAGTATACTACACCTATGTATATCCTCTCCCCTTGTCGAGCTGAGTTGCATCACAGGGATTTAACACTCTTCTTTTTGTTGATATTGACTGAGATGGCATTTATCCCATCTCTTACATATAATGCTACACCTTATCCCTACCATCTCTTCTATCCTATCTGAATAGGGCATAGCCCTGAACTGAGAAGTCCCAGTCATTTTCTCTAGGTTGAAGTCTCCATGATAGCCAACAGGTTCACTTGAGACTCTGCTATCATTGCCTGCAGGTCACTTGTTTTGTTACCTAGGCTTCTGGTGTTGATGCATACCACTTTCCATAGTCCAATATTCTTGCTTTTCCTACCTACTTTGGTTCCACCTTCTGGCCTGCAGCTGCATGGCCCCCTGTCTGGTCCCCCATAGTCTCCTTTTGTTCCTACATGTTCTCTTAGGTTGTGGGAGAGAAATTCCTGATTGTGTGGGAGTGATGACTAAGTTCCCATCAATAGTGAGTTACTGATAGGTTCCCTAACATTAGACTTCCCCACCTTGTTTAAATGGTCAAGATGGATGTTAAATTTCTGCCCAAGTGCCCTCACCCCTTCCTTGGTAAGGTGGAGTCCATCAAACCTGAAAGCTTTCACTCCCAGAAACTCTCCCATGAGTCTATGTTTCTATGTAGTACAACAGGAGAATTTTTGTCTCACACTGAAAACTACTGAAAATGACATGGTCCCTCCCACTTCCACCTCAGCCAGCCCTCCCACATTCTTACTAATACTGGCATACCACAGGAAATATAGATGGGCCACATGAAAACATCCAGTGCTGTCCATCTGTCTGCCCATTGAGGGTTTTAATTCTTCTGCCCCCAAAGTCTCTGACTACACATGGCAGTTGCTGTCCTTCCTGGGAGAGTCCCTTATCTGTCCCATTCCCAATGAGCTTTTTGCCTGTAGAGGACTGAGGTTTTATGTGGCAGGCATATTCAAAACAACCAACTCCCTCAGTCACTTCTGCAAATCATGGTGCTCTTTACATCAGATACACAGAAAAATATCTTACAAACAGACAAGGATATTCACTTTTCATATTCTGTTATATAAACTAGGGTTATTTAAAAAAACGCATTGAGAAACTCAACATGTGATGAAACATGTTGAAGCACACCAGGGTGCCCACCCCCAGTACCACTTTGAACCTCCCCTTCAAATTGCCCTCCTTCCAATACTACAAGGTGGTGGCACTGGAGTGCCCACCCTGAAGAGTATTCTGACACTGGGGTACCAAATCACTAGTATTTGCTACAGTCACCCTGTAAAGGAGAAAATGGTCCCTTGTTAAATTTTCTAAACCTGCAAGAAAAAAGGTCCCTTGCCAATCAGAGCCCCCCTGCACTCCCATCCATCCCACATCAACCACCTACTAAACAGCAACAAACCTATACCCTCCACATACCCCTTACACAGCTGAACATAGTCCAGTGATATAAATCCATTGTCCACTCAGAAAGACATCCTCCGTTGGTGCTGCAACTGTGATATAAGAAAATAAGGTATGTCCCATTTATGTATTTCAATACATTTTAAACTTTTGCTTATAAGTTTGTCATTTTTAATATTTTTACATCAGATTTTCAACATGACCTTTTGGCATCCCACCTCATGAACAAGGTAAGAACAATATTTTAAATCCATTTAAAATGTGATTTTACATTTCTACATGAAATCACCTTTTGGGTGGGATTTAAACATTTTCACCTACCAGGTGGTTCATGAGGTGGGGGTCATTGCAAGACTTGTACTTTCAAGTACCATGGGGAATAAACAGGGTATAGGTGGAAAGCATATTTCAGAGAACATTCTGCACAAGAAAAATGGAACATGATATGAAGCTGAGGAGTGAAGGCTCAGGGTAATGTTAGGAAGCACTTTTTCACTGAAAGGGTGGTGGAGCCATGAAACAGCTGAAATTGTAGGTGTGAAAACAATACAGGGGTTCAAGAGTACATGAGATAGACATAAGTGTACCCTGGAGATGTGCAGAGCAGGAAAGCCACAGATCAAATAGGATCTGGGGCTGCAGCAGTGAGTAGGGAAATGGGCAGACTAGGTGGGCCATATGGTCCTCATCTACCAACAGATTCTATGTTTCTATGAATCACAAATTTGTTAGGAAAATATAATAAAATGACTAAGTTATGAGTGAACATTGAAATATTTCAATGTTCACTCATAACTCACCTTACTTTAATATTTTTCCATCAAACTTTTAACATGGCCTCTTTGGGATGCCACCTCATTAACAAGATAATTGGGAATTTTTTTCAAATCTGGGCTGAAAGGTGATTTTGTAGTCTCTGTAAAATCAAGCTTTGGTGACATTTGGAAATTTTCACCTACCAGGTTCATGACAAGGGTCATAAGTAGCATAGTTGGCATCTCAGAGGCCATTAAGGGGTTCCCAGAGATGAGACAGCCAGCATTTAATAGTGAAAGTGTTCTGAATGGGCTGGAATCCCTAAAGAGTGATAAGGTCCTAGGAACAGATGGGTTGCATCCAAGAATACTCAGTGAATTAGCAGTGGAACTGGTTGATACCCTGATAGGTCTGTGCAACACCTCTTTATGGACAGGGTTGGTTCTGTAGGATTGAGAGTGGCATAGTTTTGCTCCATAAGGTTGGTGAGGGGGGTAAGAAACAAGCTGGGAACTACAGATCTCTCAGTCTTACCTCTATTCTTGGAAAACTGATGAAGTCACTGTTCAAAGAGGATCTTGTGGACTACTTGGACAGCAACATTCTCCAGGACAGTAAACAGCATGGATTTGTGGAATGGGTATTGTCAGATTAATGTCATACTTTTCTTTGCCTGGGTGATGAGGAATTGGATAGGGGACATGTTGTGGATTTGCTCTACTTCAACTTCAGTAAGGCTCTCAACTCAGTTCCCTCAGAGACTTGCTGAAGAAGATGGAGGATATGGGTACAACAGGTCATAATTAAACTGGGTAGGTAAATGGCCAAAGGGAGGCAGCAGAGTAGTGGTAAACAGTGGTAAATCAGAAGAGAAGGTGGTCACGACGGGCTTCCACAGGGATCTGTCCTGGGTCCAGTCCTCATCAACATGTTTATCAGTGACACTGTTGATGGGGTCCTGGGCAGGCTGTGTCTCTTCAAAGATGACACTAAGCTCTGTGAGATGGTGGATAGTAATGAGGAATAAACAAAATTCACATAAATGTGAAAAAGAAAGAGGGATGGTCAAGGGGCTTGGCACTTGAAATTCAACTCCAGAAAGTTCAAGGTGATGCACCTACTGTAGGAACAAGATCACCAGGACAGAGTTCTGGATGGGAGGGATGAGACTTAGTACCACGGCTGAGGAATGAGACCTTGAGTTATTATCAGTGACTCCCTAAAGCAAGCAAGTCAGTGAAACAAGGCTTCTAGCCAGGCAAAAGGATGCTTGCATGTATCAGGAGGGGTAAAGGGAGGTAATACTTCCCTTGTGACATCCTTGGAGAGGCCACACCAGGAATACTGTAGCCAGCTCTGGGGTCCTCACTGCAGGAAGGATAGGGATAGGGTTGAGATGGTGCAGCGCAGGATAACATAAATGAGCCAACACAGCATGTCCTATGAGGGGTGCCTCAAGGCTCAGAACATGTACTCACTGGAGACCAGAAGGAGAGGAAATATGACAGAGACCTTCAAATTCCTAAATGGAATTAACAAAGTGAACTGAGGGAACTATTCAACTTGAATAGCAACTCATGGTCACGTGGGCCTGAGTAGAAGCTAACTGGAGAGGCTCAGGGAGACATGGGAAATACTATTTTACTGAAAGGGTGGTGGAGCCATGGAACAGGATACCAGCTGGGGTAGTGGGTGCAAAAACTGTTAGTGGTTTTAAGGATGGCTGTGACAGAATGAAGATAAAGTGGTCACTTAAGGTATCAGAATCAGGGAGTAGAATGGAGGAGGATGGAGGACTAGGACCCTGGAGGAACAGTAGCACCAGGGCTAAATAGGGAACTTTGGCAGACTGGAGGACCCTTGCCTTTTCTGCATCACTGTCTATGTTTCTATGACTGTATTCAAATTTTTGGGTCAAAGTATTATAAAACAGCAAAGTTATGAATGTGCATTAACATTTTCCATGCCCGCACATAACATTGGTAATAATCAATATTTTAACTCCAAAATTTCAAGCATAGCTCCTTTTTCACACCACCATAAACATGACTGGTGTAATTTTTTAAATCCTGGAAGAAACATATTTTGCAGTTGTGAAAGTGAAATGACATTTTGGACACTATTCTGTAAATGCCAACTGTCATATTTATAAGGGGAGTCATAAAATGACTATCTTGAAAATTTAGGATCAAAATAAAAAATTATTATTATTATTCAGAAACACTCTGTGTGATACAAGGGTTTACCCCAGCAGGTAGTGATTTGTGGTCCTGTACTGGTGAGCTGAGTTCGGGGCAAGCAAAGTGATCCAGTTAAGGTGCTGTCATGTGACACCCCCAAGCCTGAGAAGAATAGGTGCAGGGTTGCCCACATGGGCCCAAGTACCAGATACTGAAGATAACTCTTTTCTTGGCATAGGATCCAGCACCTTTGCACCCATGGGTGCCAGAGGGTCCTGTTATTAAGCTGACAGATGTATTTTTGCCTGTGAATCTGTTTCTGTGGTGACTTCTGTGGGCCCTGGGTCTGCAGTTCACCAGACAGCTCCATGAATTCTGGACATCTGTTGCTGCCAGGAAGTGCAGAACATGCAGAGTCCTGCACTTCTGTAGGCAGATGAAGTCTTTCCTTTATGTGGGGTTGAAAGGGCTCTGCACTTCTGAATTTCTTTATGCAGAACACAAAGAGATTTGCATAGATTAGGCTATTATTCCACATTACAAAAACTGTGTTAATACACCAGTTAGCTTTCAAGTTAATGCCACAAAGTAGGAAATGTGGTGTTAGGGTTTCCAACCCTAATTCCACACTAAAACTCTCCCTCCTCCCCCAGCAGCAGAAGAAAAAATATTAGCGTTTTGGATCTCCCGGAATCTTAGCAAATCAGTGGTGGATTTTCCTTGGGGTTGTCAACCTAATTCTCACCCCTGCCCCCACCCACAGCCTGTAGCCTGTTGTCTGAAGCATAAGGTACAGCTCCAAGCTACTGCCTTGTACTGATACACTCATCAAAGGTACAGACATACTGTGTGTCTCACCACATGTTACCAATAGAATGTGTTGTAGCTCTTCACAGAGGTCCCTGTGTGAAGAAAAGAGGTTACTGTGACCTTGTTTGCTCAGAGGGGTAGGCATTAATGTTCACAGCTCAAAGGAGGACCCCACCACTGATTTGCCAAGACTTCAGAGACTCAAAACCCTATTTTATTGCTGCTTGCGGTGGCTGGTGCTTTGGGTGGCTGGAAACCATAATACCACATTCTCTACTTTTGTGGTGTTAACTTTGAACCCTAACTGGTGCATTAACACAGTTTGCAAAGAATGTATATATAGTATTGTAACAACTGTACACAAATTGTCTACAGTAACATAAATAACTGAAATGTACCCATTATACTAGCTGAAAACTGAAAAAATAACTAGTTTATTTCTAGCATTTATAAATTGCCTGTATTTGTGCAGGAACCATTCAGTGGCCACTTGGTAAGTTGCAAAAGGCAGACTAATAGCAGATGACAATAATGGATGGTGTGTGTCTATTCTTGTCTCGTCATCGCTCAAGTAACTGACTGACTGACATGACATGACATGACATGACAAGAAGGAATCTGACATCGGGCACCATTGTGTGTATCTCTATTTTCTGAACTATCTGTATCTTGCCTCATGCACATTCCACTCACAACAGTTGTGGCAGTGATGTTCATTTCTGGTTAAGATTTTCCTGATTGTCTGTCATATTTAGAAATATTTTTCAGCTTAGTAAAATTGGTGGAGATTGGTGGACCTGTGTTTTTTATTTTTGATTCTGAAGGCCTATGGGATTTCTTATTACTGTAACTGCTACTTTCTGTCTTTGAGAAACATTTTTGCATTGCATTCTGTATTCATGAATATCTTCAGAGGGTGATTATGTACAAAATAATTCAGAGGACTGATCATTAACTGGATGGCATGTAAATATTGACCCCCAATAATTCTGAGGACTGATCATTTACTGGCTACCATGTAAATATTGCCCCCCAACATTGATGGCACACAATCATTTTCAAACTGGGTGCAACACTACAGTATGAAGTGACAATTAAGCTCCTGCCAGGAAGTGCCATTTGGGTTATAATATGACTTTAGCTTTTGTGCTGACTACTGTTATGATGAATAATAATATTATATTATGGGATCTTTTTCCATCTAATGTGCAGTAAATTAATGTGGAGGTTCAATACAAACTGAATGAAGCTTTTACTCTGAGGAAGTATGTGTTCTATTTTCAGACATATATGTATGCTTGCCCTAGTAAGTCAGGTGAAAGTTTAGAAGTTTATGTGCTGAAATCAGATTGCTAGTACAGGATGATTTTCCAAACTGTAATATAAAGGTTCTGAATTGTGAAATATTGTGAAGCTTTATAGCTGAACTTGCTCCTGTACTACAGTGCAAATGTTTTAAGATGGGTAAAGACAATTTTGTTGAGGCATTAGGCATTGCCAGTCACTGTAAGTCTGCATCATAACCAATCCCATTTACAGCCCACTACCACCTATGTCAACTATGGTTACTAGTAGTCAGGTGACTACAATTACCACTCCATCTGATAGGGGTTTTGTTAGTAGTTGAGGATCCCACATTAAAAGTTAAGAATATTTAAATAGAGGGCTAGAACTCAAAGTTATGAAAAACCTTTGTTTGTGTAATACCTTGAAAACAAGTGAGGAATAATATACATGCAAATGATTACTGTACAACATTTTACTCTTGTAACCAGTTGGGTAGAATGTTGATAACATTTGTTAAATAGAGCTTTAATGTAAGTTAGGTAAATGTTGTTTTAATGAGATGCATTATGTTTTCTATTTTCAAATAGTAATAGGATGAAAAGAGTATATTGTAGTATGGAAGGTATTGTTGTTGTTTTTGATTGTGTAATACCTATGTGTTATTCTAGTTTTTTATTGCAAAATGTGTTAAAGTTATATATGTACAGAATGTAAGCAACTTCAATATCACTTTTGAGAGTGTTGCAATAGTAGTTGAATAAAATCAAAATCAAATCCAAACCTCCTTCAAATGTGGTTGTGACACACTGGGTAAAGTATTTGATAATATAAAAATCTCACTATGATAGGTGTGGGTGGCACAACCAGTGTTGTCCTTCACATAAACTCTACCCATTCCAAAAGGACTACAACTTGTAAATGGCCACATTTAGTTTCAACATCATTTAATGACTTTATAGTGGACAGGGACTACATTTCTTCTGAATGATTTTGTGCAAAATATGGATCTCCAGCATCTCACTATAGTGTATGGTAGAACTTTGTTCAGCATGGAAATCCATGCTGAGAATAGCATTGTTGTGCTTCACTCAGTGCTTCATGATCTTGTGCTGCAAATGAGTACATCACCAGTGCAGCACAACAAGATCGAACACATTCACGCATGCACAATGTTGGGCTGTGGCAGTTACAGTGAATGAGGAAAGTACAAGCAGTGCTTGAATGAACCTTGGTACCACGCCAAGAAGGTACTTCATAATACTGATTAAAAATTGTATAGACTCACCATACACTATAAAAGATTGTCTATGGTGAGTCATTCACAGACAAGGATATTCTCAGATCTCGAGGTCTCCTTGGTAGTGGACGACCTCTCAAGCTTTGCTGTCGAGGTCTAGCATTGCCAAGGAGACCTCTCAATCAAGAATATCCTTGTTGTGAATGACTCCACATAGACAATCCTCTATTTCTTCAGTTCTGTCAGCTCTGTCATTGCCTTATTAGTTTTCCCCATGACCTATTGGTGCTGACTCCTTATTTATAAATTGGTGTCCTTAGTACAGCAAGACCACCCAATTTCTTGATTATACTATGCTGTAGGCCAAGTGCTATTGGACTGTATGCCTCTGGTTGCCTGTTATTTGGCCACTACGCTCCATACTGAGAGGAATAATGATTATTGGTTTCGCATTTGGACAGATTTATATAAGTATGTCAAGCAAGACAGATTCTGGTTGCAACAAGTCAATATTCTACACAGATTATATCTTTCATCTACTAGGTTGTACAGAATGGGAGAGCTGACTCACCTATTAACCCCTGATGTATTGAATCTGAAGGTTCCCTTTATCATATGTTGTGGTCCTGTCCTCATATTGCCTCATTTTGGAACCTGATAAAATCTAAACTAGACCCATTATTAGGTCTTCAAGATGCTTTCACCCAGGGGTTTGTAGTCTAGGTGATTACAGTTCTCTCATGGGACTCCTCGTATGGCCCTGATCTCTGCAGTCACTAAGTTATTAATTTTGAGGTACTGGATTGACTCTGCTGTCCCCACTCACTCGAATGGCTTGCAGAAAACTTTTATCCTTAAACATTGGGAAATCCATCGCCTATTTCTTCAAGTCTCTCCATGTTTACCAGTCAAATGGGAAATCCTACATACCTTGCTTTCTCTTCATACCAGTTAGTTATCTCTCTTAGTACCAGTATGGACTTGCAGGGACTGGGGAGGGGTTAATGAGATGGGGTGGGTGGACTTTGTTCATTGCTTACTTTTTGTAGTGTTTTTCCTCCATTTTCTTTTGTTGTGTAAACACCTTATTTATATTGTTGTTAGTTGGTTTGTTATTGCCTGTTCTGTACTTTTTGTACTGAGATTAACTGTTTTATATACTGTTATTGTCTTTCTTGTTCTAATAATTGTTATCAAAGTATAATAAACTGCAAAAAACAACTCTACCAGCTCCACCATGTAAGTCCACTCCTAATTGTGGATAGTGCTACTATGAGAGTGAACATTATGATAGTAATCAGTGATGATCACCTGACAACTGAGTTGATGTCAGTGCTGCCAAAGGTTGATCTCCTAACTAGTTATTACAGTACCAGACAACTGGAGCATACATCCAAGAAGTAAAATCCATATCATCACCCTGATGTGGTCTTAAAATGGATTACAGTCCACACTGAGTTCACTAAGATGAAAAGATTTGGTTAAATAAGGTGGTAGATGTCTGTCTCACGAAGGGACAAACATTAGTGAAAACATATTAAACTGAAGAATTTGGGAAAGCACTATTAGCCAGCATTGATAACAAGCTTTTGCCATGCCTAGCCATAGACCAAGAAACTGAACACAATGAGGCTAGCACCTGAACTCTGTAAGTTTCTTCAGTGAGAGGGACTGCTAGTCAACAGCCTATGTTGAGGACATTATTAAAGGAATTGACACTAGATTTAGTGTTCTCTTATCTGTAAAAATATTTGCAGTCATTTCCAGTCTTAAAATAGCATCCTATTCAAAAGGAATATACTATTGCATCTTCTGTCAATATACAATTTGAATGCACACTAGGGACAATCAAACTAAACTTTTGTTTAGAGTAAAAGACTTCCTTACCATATGTGTTGCAGTGGCAACACAGTGTTTTATCAATGGCAATACCTGGGTATACCTGAAATTGTGCAATGGTACTACCTAGTGGTAGTCTGGTAGTACAATGGTATCAACCAAGTCAGGTTTATGGCCTCAGTGGTAGTACCATGGCACAGTGGCATCCCTATGGCAATTTCATCAGGTTGCCGGACTGGTAAATGGGTAATGGTACCACAGTGGTATTACATAATTCTGAGTCCACTTTCATGGGGACTCTATATTGCCCTAGAAGTTCCCAATGATAATGCAGTGGTAGTATGACACTGTTTTCTATATACCACCAAGGCTTATTTGGTACCACTGTGGCATCAGTATTTTGTAATGTCACCACAAGGGTATTATGTTAGAGGAGCATATTGGTGCACATATACATCCCAAGCTTATTTGGTATCACTGTCGTATGAGTGCATCTAGAAATTTGATACCACTGTGGTACCAACATGGTAACATCAAAATCAAACAAAGTTTGAAAGAAATACAAAATGAAACATACACTGATAAAGAAACACATTATGAGCTGCACAGTATATGTAAATTACAATAACGACCCTCAGTTAAGTTCCAAATTGAATGGGATATCACTGATTCATTGAAATCTATTAAAATTCCATTAAATTCCATTAATCTTCCATTTTCTTCATGCAAACCCATTACTTTTCACCATTATATTTGTAGCAACCTTTTAATGGCCATTTTTTATTCCCTTACATTTCCATTAATTGTTGATGTTTCATGGGCTTAAACCATTAATTTACTCATCATGCCTTAAATTAACCACTACAGGTATCCATTAAGTATTTAAGTGTGTGGTATGCCCTTAAATTTTGTATCAGGCTATTTTAATGGCATGCTTAATAATCATTGAAACTGAGTAATGAGTTTTCATTGCCGTGAAAATTATGGTCACGTACTGCTAATCCATTAATTGCCATTAAAACTGTCCAAATGAGCTTTTTATTACCATGAAAATAATGGTCCTCTTGTAGCAATACATTGATGGCCATTAAGGATAGTTTTATTTACTATCTATCTGTACTACTTTTCCTAAGGACTATGGGTCCCTTTGACTACTGTGTAAGCTTTTGTTTAACAGGTACTCCCCATCCACTCTCCAGAATCTGTATTTCCAAAGAGGTTCCCTCACCTGGACTATAAAGTACCCATGAATTAGTTACATGATTGGGGATGGGGAGTTTGAGCCATAATTGAATCTGCATCCATTACAATGGCAGTCCAGATGGTTGTTGCCATGATGCTATATTGTAATGAGGGACAGTTAAGAAGTATGGGATCAGTCTCTCAGATCCAATCCCTATAGCTGGACCCCACCTTGAAGCTGGACCCTCCTGAAGCTGGTCCCCACAGTTGAAGACTAACTTTTGCTACAGCACCTTGGCAACACCATTTACAGTGAGGACACATCAATGCTGAGGGATAAAATGAGGGACATGTCACTAAGGAACGTTTGAGAGGTATGGTACAGTCCCTTTCCCATGTGTGGCCACCCTGCACTGTGATGCTAGAGATTTTACAGACTTGTCACAGGGTCGATACTAACTTTTTAGCCACTAGCCATCAGGGCTAGTGATTAGAAAATCTACTGACCCAACAGGATTTTCACCATTGAAATGAATGGTCCCATCGAAATGTATATAGGCCATTCATTTCAATTGCATTTTGTTCTTGATATTTGCGTAGCAACAGCAAACGGTCCTGGCTCAGACCAGATACCAGATACCAGGCCAATAGAAAAGGAAATCAGTGTGGATGTGACTTCCTGCTGGAAGCTCATGAAGAGGACCGTTACTTTTTGTACACAGATGAGGAAGGAGCAGTCATCAAAATGAGGGAGCTATGACAGCCTCTTGTTGGTAGTTTCATTTCTGAGTATGTTTTATTGGGCAGCAGAGGGCGTGTAATATCCTCAAAGTCGCCAGTAAGCTCTGTTGATGCCAACAAGCCCCATAAGGTGACCCTAGGTGTCCCTATAGTTTAGGTTGCAAGGGGTGAACATAGGCCAGAGCCATATAAAATAAAGTGATTGTCTGCAGTTAAAACGTTTTTCTTCTTATTGTAGCCTGCCCAGTAAAGGTGGCACAAGCCAGTGTCACATCTAAGGTCCAGCTTTCACTGGACAGCTGGTTGTTATGGATTCAGCATCCTGGATACCATGGAGGATACTGAGAGTGGCCAGTAATGGCCATTAGGAGAAGTTTGAATTGACTGCAAGGAGGACAGTCAGGGGAGTTCAGATGCTGCAAAGAAAACAAATACATGAAGAAAGTGCAGCAGAATAAAGAGGGACACAGGAAGTAAATTCGGAGCAAAGGTAGTACCTGCAGTCCTCCCTCAACCCTATGTCAGCCTCAGTGGTCCAGTAGCTGTGGTGGTCCACAGGATCACAGTTGGCAGCTGTAGTGTGGGTTCTGTTTAGTCCCATTTGTGTTTTTTGTAAAGAAAAGTAAATGGCAGTTCTTGGCAGTGGTCCCACAAACAGAAAAGCATCATTAGATGACGGGCATCAGGAGGAGCCAGCCCACATCAAAGGAAGACCTCCCACCTGCCTGCAGCCATCAGGGCATCCAGCATACACTTAACCCACCTCCTGTCTCAACTTCTCCCCAGTTTGGGCGGTGAGTCGGTGACAGTGTCATAAAGCAGGCACTGTCCACCTGAACTAATACTGAAATAAAAAAATGTTTTTCATGCAGTGAGCACAATAAAGGATGGCTGTGGATGACAGTGTGGTCAGGGCAAGGCCCTGGAGCAAGGAACTGCCAAGGGTGGATCTATTCAAATGTATTTAAAATCGCCCAGGAAGGGAGCATACAGTGAGATGGTGGCCTTATTCAAAATTACCTAAATTTATTTAACTCACACTTCTAAATGGAACACAGGGTGGGCAGCATTCAAATGAAGTAGTTATCAGAGGTGGAGCAGAGGGCAGGCAGGCTCTGAATTAGATAGTGAACAGGGTACTAAGGAGCAAGGTTAGAGTAAAACCCCAGTTATAGCCAAGTTAGCAGGTTGAGCTAGTGAATAATTGCTAGCTGTCCCAAAGGTTTTCTATTCAGAAATAAGTGCCGAGGAACTAGTTGTGGGAAGTAAATCCTGGATTATAAAGTTAGAGTGCCCCAGGTGAAACAGGTGACTATAGTAGCCAAGTTGCCTCCAGTAGCCAGGCTAGTGCTATAGGGTCTCTAGATCTGTTACTCAGGTCACTAATCCTTTGCTGAGGCTGTGGCAACTATACTGCTGGGATGGCTAACAGGCTATGGCTGTGGCAAGTATGCTGCTTGTGTGGATAACTGCCTGGTCCACTCTCTTACTATTGCTCCTGACTGAAACGTAATCAAGCGCACTTTAAATCAGTAAATTCTACTGTTTTACAACACTAGCTTGGCTACTTTTTGCCACTTGGCTATAGCCACCTTTATCACCCTGGACACACTTACTCTGGGTTTTACTTAACCTAACTGGCCACTGGTGCTCATTTCTGAATACATTTATTTATTTTGTTTATTTACTAAAAATTTTACCAGGAAAGGCACATTGAACAAACAACTTAAAAAATCACTGTTCCAAGATCCATAGCAGCAGTGAACATTTGCGCGCATGCACAAGATAGCCTGACTCACCACGGGATGGTAAAGAGAGCGGAAAGAAAGTGAAGTGGCCTGCTGCTGCTGCTGTGATCTGAGTTCAGCTGCCTTGCCTACCTGCGATTCTGTGAGTGAGTTGCTTGCTGTATTCATGTTTTCATCGCTCCATCCATGACTCCAGACCACAACTCAACCAGATCCAATACCAACAAGAGGGACTAAAATAAATTTAAGGAGCTGCACTTCCAGCTGCTGGGCACTGGCTTGCCTTCACAGAAGCCTCTTAAGACTTGGCTTGAGGTTGATTTTGATTGGACAATCGTTGGGGGCCTGGGGAGTCAGCAGGACAGTGGTGGTGAGGTGTGTGGATGCCAGTGTCGTTGGAGCGGAGTCCAACTCAGCACGGCCTGGAGGCATGGGATAAAGCAGAGAGGATGGAGCAGGAGCTGGAGGACTGATCAAGGCCTGCTGGTGACGGGAGTCTCTGATGACTTGCTGGTGGCTGCACTGCTGCGAATGCTAAGACATTAATAATGCTGTGTCAAACTGTAATGCTCTTCAATGTTCAATTTGTTTTTTTAATACTACTGAATCATGAATGAAGATTAGCCAGCCAAGTATTTCAAGGATTTAAATTAGCCAATTAAGGCTGGATACATTACCATGCATTTCAGTTCTACTAAGCAAGGAGACAGATAAAACAATCAGCAACACCAATGAATTTTAGAGAAGGTAAGCAATCATAAAATGTGGGTTTTACCTAGAAATACTACGATGCAAAAAAAAAGTTGTCAGTGTCCTTTAAAGTCTATTCTGAACACATCAGTGAACAAATTCCCTGAATCACTTCCTGTTCCTGCCCAGCCTGAGGAATTGCAGGAGCACTGACTGCTCTTACCCAAGCCGACTGCTATATTAACAGTATATTAGCATGCAGATTGCCTTCCACTGCAAAAATATAGTTCCTTAGTAGTATTTTAGCAGTCAATCAGTTTAACATTCAGTTTAGTACAGTCATTCTGAGCTGATTCTAATGTTAAATACTGCTAACCGTTTACTGCTATTAATGGTCATTAGCGAGCTGGCTTGGTGGCGCTGAGGTCTGAGGTGCTGGAGGCCTTACCTCCTGCCCACGCCAGTGACCCATGTTCGGACATGAGTATGGGCCACCGGGGTTGGCTGGGGAGGAGAAGGATGGAGTGCCCAGCAGCTGCTGTCTTTCTCCAGGGGTCATCTGCATGCTCCCATCACAATACCACCTAGTGACACCACTAACTACCCTCTTTAACAAATCATGGGAGAATGGGTGGTACCCAAGGACTGAAGGAGGGCAGATATGATTCCCCTTCACAAAAGTGGGAGCAAGGCAGAAGCAGGAAACACAGACCTGTTAGTTTAACCTCAGTGATAGGGAAAATGATGGAATCATTTCTAAAAGAAAAGAATTATCGAGTAACTAGAGACCAGAGGGCACAGGACCCAAGGCAGCATGGATTCACAGTGGAAGGTCATGCCAGACAAACTGATAGATTTCTTTGACTGGGTGACCAAAGTAGTAGATCAGGGAGGGTTGTGGACATGGCCTACCTAGACTTCAGCAAGGCATTTGACACAGTCCCACAAAAGATTAATATACAAGTTAGCCAGCATGGGAGTGGGTCCCAAGATGACAGCCTGGGTAAAGAATTGGCTGGAGAATAGGACACAGAGAGTAATAGTAAAATGGAGTCCACTCTGAGGAAAGGGGGTTACTAGTGGGGTACCGCAGGTTCAGTATTGGACGGTCCTCTTCAATGTCTTTATAAGTGACATTGCAGAGGGACTGAAGGAAAAGTATGTCTCTTGCAGAAGACACAAAGATCTACAACAGAGTTGATGCACAAGGTGGGGTGGAAAGGATGAGAAGGGACTTGGCAAGGTTAGAGGAATGGTCAAATGTATGGCAGCTTAGATTCAATGCTAAGAAGTGCAAGGTAATGCACCTGGGAAACAAAACCCAGGAAGAGTACACAATGGGGGGTGAGATACTAACAACAACAAAAATGGAAAGGAGCTGAGGGGTAGTCATATCGGATGACCTAAAGGTGGGCAAGCAATGTGAGAGGGTAGCAAGGAGGGCTGGAGGGATACTGGGATGCATAGGAGAGGCATCACCAGTAGAAAACAGGACGTTATTATCCCTCTGTACAGACAGCTGGTGAGACCCCATCTGGAGTACTGTTTGCAGTTCTGGAGACCCAATCTCACAAAGACATGGACAGGATGGAAGCTGTCCAGAGGAGGGCACTAAAATGGTGCAGGGTCTGCACTGGAAGACATATGAAGAGACTTAAGGAGCTTAATATGTATAGCCTCGAGGAAAGGAGGGAGAGGGGGACATGATAGAAACTTTCAGTACCTCAAGGAATCAACAAAGTCCAAAAGGTAGCATCTTTCAAAAAGGGTGTGCAAGAACAAGGGGCACAATTTGAAGATGGGGGTGGCTCAGAGGTAATTTAAGGAAGTATTTTTTCACAGAGAGGTTGTGGATGCATGGAACGACCTTCCAGGGAAGGTTGTGGAGTCAAAAACAGTGGTGGAATTCAAGCATGCATGGGACAGTCATAAGGCAATTCTGTGGGTTGGGGTAGGAAGAAGTAGGCTGCTGGTTAACTAGGATCTGCAGCTTATCCATTAGGTAGGGAAATGGGCAGACTGGGTGGGCCAAGCGGTCCTTATCTGCCGTCAAATTCTATGTTTCTATGTTTCTATCTAGGGAGCTTGGGTGGAAGGTGCGGTAGTTGAGGAAGCAGTAAAGGCATTGGGCAGATGTCGGCAGAGGGCAGAGCAGGAGGCACATCTCAGCTTGCCTTCTAGCTCATTGGTCTTCATTGCCGCTAGCGTCTGGGGCGAGACAAGGGAAAAAAACCTTGGTCTCTCTAGGCAATGACACCTCACTGTACATCTTTGGCTCATCGAGGCAGACTCCACTGTACCAGCTCCACATCACAGTATGTATGGTTCTGAGGAGGTAAGAACGGGGTCCTCCTCACCCCTACCGGGGTGTAACCGGCCCCTAGGTTAGTGGAACCATGTACTCACAAGGGCAGACCATGATGAGGGTAGATCGCAAGAGAGGCTGTCCAAGAGAGTGGAAAGGGAAGCAGTAGGGCACATAAATACAAGGTTAAAAATGTCATTAGCAATCAGAAGCAGTATAAAGATTCTACAGAATAACCCATTCAGAACTGCAGTCACCATTGCTTTTGAATGCTAGGTGCTGAGCACTTTAAACCAGCACTCAACAAAAGCTCAACTTGTGCATTGAATGCTTTTTGATTATTTAAATTAGTAACTGAGTACTGATTCAGGATTTTAGTTTCAGAAAGCACTCAACAAAACTCAATTTGCCAGACTGCATGCTCATTTAGTCCCCATCCTCCAACAACTGCAGCTGTATACTGATTCCACTAAGCCTTGGCTTTTAGTACCTGAAGACCCACCAAGCCAGACATGGAATCTGGTTTCCCTCTCCCCAGCTGCAGGCTCCCAGACCCATCCCCAAGCCCATGCTGGGACTCTGTACACTGCCCACTACACGTGGGTGTCAGAGTGATCACTTCTGGCTCTAACAGTTACAAGAAGTTGGCCCATCATTCATCAGTGTTCATCAAATGCAAAAGGACACTGCCGTGTTGCAGGACAGTAATTACCTTTATTGAATTCATTGTATATCACACACCTCACAGCTCATACTTCAAAGATGCCCTATGCATTTTTCAAGGTGTGATGTTGAGAATGCAAAACCCTCTATTTATAGTGCTTAATGGTAAGACATTTAAAGGGGCAATGCAATTTCCTGCCAAGATACTTATATACAGTAAATACTCTGTGGTGCGTGTGTGTGTGTGTGTATATATTCATGGCAAAAACTCCGTTTAATGCATCAGTTAGGGTTGTTCCACAGTGACAAAAGTGAGGAATTCGCTGTTAGGGTTGAAAACCCTAACTCCGAATCACCCCCAGCACCACACACACACACACACACACACACATTCAAGTATGGGGAGGACCAAGTCAACACAACCAATGACAGACATCCAGCAGCAGGTGACAGAAATAACAAACAATTGTCTAAATGTACTACGAGACATCCCCACCCACCTGACCAGGTACTGCATGCTCAGTGGAGATCAACAGCAAAACTGAGGCCATGTACACCAAACGTACACATCCCTGATTGCAGCTGCACACAACGTACCACACTTAGTAGTTGCATGGTCTTACCTACGATGCCTACACCACACCACACCACAACTGGTACTGTGCCGTTATTCAATATAAATGCTGAAGGTGCATGATGACAGTTGTAGGAAGGTTTTAACACTACTGAGTATACATTAATTAAGAGAAGCACATAAATTAACTACAAGACACTAGCATGCTCAAGATAAAAGTAGTGATACATTTAGTAGGTGATTTAATAGTAGTACATTTACTGCAATGGTTTACTCAACACAGAGAGGCTGATGTAAAGGTATGGAAAAGCATTGCCTGTTCAACGCTGAAATTGGCACTGCCAGTATCACATGCATTCTTACTGATGAAGGTACTGCTGATGTACATACATAGACCTTCAGTGTGTTTCAATATTAAAGATGCAGTAAGTATTCTTTGTAAGAAAGATTGTAATTGCATGGATCAGGCCAAGCAACTTCTAAATATCATAGCACTACTGAGTCAACAATGATGTACCTGTATCGGACATGTATATAGGATAGATTTTCCTGTAGGCACTTACTGAGTATGTTGTACCTGATAAAGACAATCTCATTGCATCTGTGATGACTAACTTATTCAAATAGTAATACATTTGCTATTGTTGAAATGAGTGATCTATGCCACTTATGGACACAGTGTGATTTTTTAACAGTTGTTTCATACTCAGGCTGTATGCCTACTGTTTGGATTTGCCACACTTCTGTCACTGATGCTATCAAAGTGATAACTATGTTAATTCTGCTACAACAGGAATCAAGTAGGTATGGTGTGATATAAACAAAATGTATTTTAGTATTGATTTAACTCATAATGGGGTAAATGTACTAGGACAGCAGGGGTTAGCCTCTATTACTGAGTCTGTCAGTTATAATCACACTAGGGTTTCGATGACTGTAATGATCAAGTTACACTGTTCATCTTCATGAGTTCATATTCACAGCCATTCTCCAGCAGCTAGACAGTGTATGGTGTAACTGGGTGGGACACTGTGTTGCAAAGCTGCTGCAGTGCCTAGCAGAGGAAAGTATCTACTCATAAAGATAATTAAGCAATAAGTCATGACCAACGGTTATGTTAAATGGTCTGTTAATCACCCTGTAGGGGTTTAATGTTGAATGAGGTATATCCGAGTGCCACATGTCGCTAGACAGTGATAAACTGACCATTAACATAATACCTGGGAGTGGCTTATTGCTATCATAATAAAACTGTTTTTAAACATTAAACCATGTTCATCATATGGTTAGGCTCTACATGTATATTAATAAAAACTAAACATAAGGCTGTTACAATGTTTACAGTCAATTAGAAAGCTGCATTTCTCAAACCCTTGTTATAATCAGAGATATTATACCTGTACAACTCTTGGTTTTGCTTAACTCTGTTGCTCAGGTGGGCCACCACAAGTGGTCTGGTGGTGTGGGCATCGGTAGGTAAGGCCATGCAACTACTAAGTGTGGTACGCTGTGTGCAGCTGCAATCAGGGATGTGTACGTTTGGTGTACATGGCCTCAGTTTTGCTGTTGATCTCCACTGAGCATGCAGTACCTGGTCAGGTGGGTGGGGATGTCTCGTAGTACATTTAGACAATTGTTTGTTATTTCTGTCACCTGCTGCTGGATGTCTGTCATTGGTTGTGTTGACTTGGTCCTCCCCATACTTGAATGTGTGTGTGTGTGTGTGTGTGTGTGCTGGGGGTGACTGGAGTTAGGGTTTTCAACCCTAACAGCGAATTCCTCACTTTTGTTGCTGTGGAACAACCCTAACTGATGCATTAAATGAGTTTTTGCCATGAATATCCTGTCTTTTCAGAAGTATCACTCAGCATATTACATGATTTATAGTCCTAAGAATAGTGCACATACATATAAAACAATGTTCCAGTATCAGAAATATTTCAACTGTTGTGGTTGCATTTACTGTCATTGTCTTAATTACTTTATTAATTGTCATTTGTCATTCTCGTTCCATGTAGCAGTTTTAATGTTAAAGTGTCTTAATCATTTTGTTTGTCAGCACATATGTTAATTTAAAATGTGCATAACTAAAAGACAATATGACATGACATGGACACTATTAGTTCATGTACTGAACAAATGGATATGCTACTATAGTAACTTGAGATTTCATAGAGTGCTTCACTACCAACTGAGGTGGTACCATCAATCATGTGAACAGCGGTGGAAGGGTTTGTTGCACTGAATACATATACTGGACCACCAGGGCTATGTTCGAGGGTACTGCTTACATCCCAAGAACAGGAGTTTGGTCCACTGGACCACCAGGGCTATGTTCGGAGGGTTTACTGCTTACATCCCACGAACGGGAGTTTTGGTCCACTAGACCACCAGGGCTATGTTCGGGGGGCAGCTTTATTGTTCACATCCCGTGAACGGGAGTTTCAGTCCACTACAGCACCAGGGCTATGTTCGGCAGGGGGTGTATTTCACTGATACACCCTGCAATCAGCTTTTCAGTACACTGAACCACCAGGGATGTATTTGGGGAGGGTTGTTTTAAACTAAAGCAGCCCATGGTCAGGCTTGTGGGGAGGAACATTTCTGCTGTTGCCCACAATAGGGCCAGTGGGGGTGGTGTTGGGATTGTCACTCTTTTGACCACGATCAGGCTGCACGAGGGACATGGAGGGTTGGGAGCCAGCCACTGCTGTCAGCTGCTGTGTTGTGCCATGCAATGCAGCAGGTTACCTGTGGGTGATCGTTGACTTGAGCATTTTTGGCCTCAAAGTTGTGCAGGCGCAGGTTGCGGGTTGCGCCTTCACAACTCTGCACAGCCTTGCTGAATATCAGGCTGTGCAGTTAATGCATGGTTGCTCCCCTGCAGTTCATCATGCATTCATTTGCATTGCACTGTTACTCAGCATGTTTTCTGTGGTGGAACTGCCTCCTGCTGAATATCGCAGAATGGAGCAAGTCTTGACTTTGCAGGCACCACCCTATTACACATGTCACAACCCTTTTGAATATCTGGCCCATAAAGTATAATACTAATAGAAGAAAGGCATTTGTCACACAGAGACTGGTGGCCCCTTGGAATGAGCTCCCTTGTCACTTATTTGTCCTAAATCAAAGATGCTTTTAAAACTCAGCTGTATATAAATTTTATGAAGGAAGCTAACATGACTACATAAGACATACTGGCTGGGAACAGCTATGGCCTATTCTTTACTGTCTGGCCTCCTCCACTCCCTTGAACATTTGTATGAACCTTTCTATTAACTATCTTTATATTAGGGATTACAATACTACCACATATACCCAATGTTAAGATGATATGGTTATGACAATTGGCCCAAAAAATGTTGGGGCTTGAATGTCACACTTTATCTCTTGAATAGCAATAACACACCAAACACAACAGAGTATAGTTCAACTATTTTTACTATAAAATAATTTCAATATAAAAATTACTAACAAAAAATATTTTTTTTATAAATACAAAAATAGATTTTACAAAATAATATATACATACACCAAAAATATATAAAGTGTGTATTACATCATACACAAAATTAAAATATTTTTTTCTTTATATTAATAAAACTTATAAAAATATATGTAAATGTTCTTTAGTTCAGTCAAGACTTCATAGAGGTGTATGCACTGCTTGAGGCAATCCAGGCTGGAAGCTGGATTCAATGTGGAGCGCAAAAGAAGGGAAACTGTTGCGCCTCGGAGATAATACGGACCGCTATGAAGGGTAGCCAGTTTCACCCAGGGAAGCTGCAGGAACAGATGTTAGCCGTGGAGGTGAAGCACTGCTAGTTGCAACAGCACCATCACCCACTGCTACGACCGGCTCAAGGACGAGGTTCACAGTCTGCTGCTGTGCATCCAGAGAGATTGGATTTGTCCAGCCTCTCAAGGATCACAGCATTCTCCTTTTGCAGACTGAGAACCTCGTGGCGTAGCTGCCTGTAGTAGCGGCAATGGCCTGTGCACCTTCGCAGTCACCGCGCCCTACAAAGAAAAAAAACAGTTATGATGAATATATAACACAAATTCAACAATTACAACTATAAAATATTTCACTTCAAATATTTCTTATCTAATGCAATATCAAAATGCATTCATTTAAAAGTAATGATAATAGTTTTAAGTATGATGCTAAACTATTTAGTATCTAATTTGTCTCTCTGTCATACTTGACTATCTATATTATCTAATAAGCTCACAACATAAAAAATGTATAGTTAGCTGTGGCTTAGACTGCTACTCTTAGATTTTCTTTCACTACTCAGAAATATTCTGTATGTGCATACTTTAGCATTATTTACACTATTATACCATAGAGTTGAAATACATCCTCATCAAGTGTGAGAATGTTTACTTCACCATGTCTGCCTATAATGTTGTAGTCATGTATTCAGTGAAATTAAAGTACCTTGACAGTAGTAGTATAATAAAATACTTTTCATGCATACACTATCATGATAAGTTTAATGATACTTTTAAACCGAACAGCTTTTTACCCGTGTTTCAAGATCTCAACACACATTAGTACTTTAAATAATTAAGTCACTAATATAAGATGCGATGCAAAACCATGCCAGATATCGAGCCGAGCTGAGCAGGTTGTGCAGGCGCCAACCCAAACTCAACGCCTGCACACTTTGAGAGAAAAAAAGGATTAAGTTGAGGGCCACCCACATGTGAGCTGCTGCATTGCAGGACGCAACACAGCAGCTGCCACCTGTGGCTGCCCTCAACACTCTATCTCATACGCCTGAACTGTTTGTTCCCAAAATGTGTTACATTGCTTCTCAAAATGTTGAAAGAATAGGAAAAGCGTGGAACACTTAATCTAATTTTTAAATTAGAAGCCCACAACACTGTTAAAATGTTTGCATTTAAGTTCATAAAGTCTGCAATTTATCAAATTGATATATTTAGCATCATTTACTATACAATTTTGCAAAAAATGTTAACACTGAATGTGTTACAAGTCCTCTAATGTGAAACAGGAAGCTTTAGTGAATTAAAATGAGTAACATTCCTCGCAATAGTGGTATACTTGAGAGATATGCACTCACACCCTCTCATCAAGGCAATCACGGGCAGCAATGTCTGCCCCCAACACTCATGTCTTTTGTTGGGGTGGGTTGCTAACTACATCCCACAATTGGGATTTTCAGGATATGATCGGAGGTGGGGTTTCAATACTCAAGCCTGCAATTGGAATCATCAGTCCACTGGTATCACCAGGGATATATTCAGGAGTGGGAGGTGTTTCATTACTTAATAAGCGCAATTGTGCTTATTGGTCCACTGGACCTCCATGTCTGTGTTGAGCAGGGAGACACATTGCTGCCCCCAACTGGGCTACTGGGGGAGGTATTAACAGTATGCCTGCAATCGGGCCAGTGGGGGATTTATGCTCTTTTGCCTGCAATTAGCCTGCACGGGCACCCTTCCCCAGCAGCTGCTACCTGGTAAGGACCCAAGCGCAAGTCTTCGGGATCACCACACCTGCATGCTAATGGGATGCAAATAGGGCCATAATCAGATGAGAATGTCCCCACCCTGTGCCTTGCCTGAACTACAACCACATTTGCATATTACCTTTAGAATATCGGGTTTTGGACCACAAGTAAGAATGCTACAGTTTCTAAGCTTACGCTGCTACCAGGTTACACTGCGCCCATGCACAGTGGATGTGCTTAGAGGTGATATTTAAAGTACTTCCTCAATAGCACAACTGCTTTGAATATCACCCTGGACACACCCTGCACAACTATTTTCACACCAGAAGAGGCATACGCCTGATAGCATATAATGTTCATCTAAAAACAAATGTTTTAAAGTAGACATATTACCACCTTGCTCACATACAGTCTCACAGTCATCTCCTTACACTGTCCCCAAAAGTAATTTGAACAACAGCCACACCATCATATAGTGACGTTTAAAACACTGTTTTAAAGAATAGTTGCTCATTGAAACTATGACACTGTCTGTTGCTAACCCATGCATCATTGAACTATTTAGCAATGTGATCTATGTGACCCAATATTTAGCACAGTTTCACTACTCAACAACTTCTTTTTCATAACACCCAACCCAGAAACACACACGTATAATGTAGTGGAATTTGCACCTGCAACCTGTCATAGCCTGCATTTAATTAAGCAATAATGCCCACAGTGTGGCGGTATTGGGATCACCAGACCAGCCTGGCGATGAGGCCCGACGCTGCAGGCAGATGGCTCTTATACCTCCTGGTCAAGTTCTTGGTATTGCTCTCAATACCGCCCACCCTGGAAGGCATTATTGCGCTTTAAAAAATAGCCCATGGTACTATTTTATTAAAGAAAAATATTTTTTATGTTTTAATGTGAAAACTGTTTTATTTTTATTTCTTTTGTAATTAAATAGTTCGCCGCATGTGTCTAGTCGCAGTCCTGTAGTTGTGGGTTTGGAGGCTGTTGTCATGTTAACATAAACACCCCCACCGTACACAGGACTACAGAGAGTTCGATCAAGATATGTTTAATAAATTTGTCTGTTCCTTGTCCACCACTAGACAGCACCGGCCCTCTCACAGCTCTGACCCGCTGACACTGAGCTTAATACAAATTCCCAGTCCGAATCGTCCAGACCGCCATTTTCCTTCTACCAGCAGAGGCTGTACGCCATTTCAAGCTGCACCACGCTACGTTCCATGGCGCTACAGCTTCCCAGTCAGGCCAAACTAATCCCACAAAGTAGAGTGAAGCTTCTGAGGAGGAAACAGTAGAGCGGGAGGGCAGAGGTATAGAGAAGGAAGGCGAGCAGTGAATCATCGGCTAGTGCTGTCTCATTTGAGGAACAGAATCAGTGCTGAGAGGCGCCATCAGAACAGCGTTGGCTGCTGTGGTTGCCGATCCTAAAAAATGCAGGAGCACAGTCTTGGCAGGTGGGTAAGTGACATCGGGGAGGTAGCCTTAATTTAAAGTCAGCGCTAGTGGAGTTAGGCTACAATAAAACTGTAATATGGAAAAGGTGTTGAAGTATGCTGAGCACGGGACGCCCTAGCGCTGTTTTAAATACAACAACTGTAAAAGAAATCAAAACTACACTTCTGCACCGAATGAATTTGCCTGACAAAAGTTGTTCAGGAACAGTGAGAGTGTGTGTGTGTGTGGTGGGGGCAGTGTCTTTTGAGACAGCTTGTCATTAATGGGCCAATATCTCTGTTAAGTGACAGGAAAAAATGGCAGTGATTTCAAATTTATTTAGATGTTTTAGCCAATGAGCAACCTGGATGGGCAGAGGGATACTTGAGTGGGTGAGAGGTACTGGGGCTGGTACTTTTTATTGCTGGGCATCTATTGAAAGTTAATGTACCCCCTGGGAAGAAGTACTAGCCAATCAGATGCCAGGAAATAAAAGCCCATTCTAAGTGTGGTGAGACAACTTCCCATAGTGTTATATAGAAATGTACGATATTCATAGGGTGAACGCAAACAGTCCCATTATTACCTGCATTATTAGTTTTATCGACATTCCCTCAGTTCATGATCACCTTTAAAAATACACATATCTGGCAGTGCACTGAACAGCATCGCACTACATTGTGAGGTAAGCATTAGGCTGGCAAGGCTGAAGACAGACACACTGCACAGCTATTCACTTTTACTGGGAAAAGGAATCATGAACACTATAAGGCACACTTTTAAACTTGTAGATTGAGAAAAAACTAATAAATCATAATTGTACACTTTATGCAGTGCACAACATTTAGGTAACTACAATATCCTACCACCATGTTTGTGTTTTTGGGTGGTTGGTATCTGCAGTGATCAATGCATTCCCACCTTATAAGGTCACACTCACAGGTAAAGTAAGTAATGTAAACACTGATTCGCCCACCACAACAAACAAAATAAAGTTGTACTCCCTCAGCAATGAAGCTCTGTTGCTCACACCCCAAACTATTTTACATTAGCAGTGAGTATGCCAATAGACAGTGCACTCCCCTATCATGCAGTAGGACTGCAATGTGTAATTCTCAACAGGGCATTGATCACCACAGAATGTTGACAACCTATGGTACTTCTCAAGGATGCAGATAATATCAACAACAGATTTTCCCTTACGTGGTGGACTGGCGCCCGACTTCCTGCTTCACCTCCACCGTTCTGGAACAACAACTTCCCGGGCTCTATTAGGAAACAAGAAAAAATGATCACATTAATAGATGAAATATCAAGGTCAAAGTGTTTTTCTTTAAAACATCAATTTCTTCAATAACGTATTTTCAAAAACATTACTCACAAATATATAATTGGTAGTATGCAGTGCAGAACAAGTAGTGCCTGACCATCAATCACAATACTTATAACATTGTCATAATGCATGGTTGAGACACATGAACATCCTAAAACATTACATGTATGTTCAATTTACATACATGCATACCCTAATTATATGACGCTCTGTTCCTTTAATAGTTTAAAAATTTGATTTATAATTAAAAAAAAACACAACAATAATGTCACTGTTAACTCAATGACCCTCTAGCTGAATGGTAAAGCCATGTATGTGTTATTAACCATATTACCTAACAGAGTAATAAAACACATTAACAAACATGTAGATATTCTATTATGCACATTAATAAGTATTGCAATAATAAAATGAAACATTGGCATGACATATATTAATATTAACTAAATACAATCTAGGGACATGTCATAATTCACAACAGATTATTTAGCAGCACACCATTGAATTCACTGAGACACCTACAACACTAGAACAACATTATAATTTGTTATCTATTACTCATTATACAATGGCAAGAAAAATCCTGCACTCTGATTGGTCACTCTTGGGCAGGACCCATGATGTTAATCAGTACAACATCACGGGTCTAGTCTCAGCCTTACTGTGAACCTGCTGATCATCATGATCATGCTGATCATTTGCTTGATTGTTCGTCAGCTCTTAAAAACAAAAATATTTTCCCACACAAAAACATCTTTAAAATTATTTTTTTCTGTATAACAACGAACCATTGTATAATAGCAATAATGCCTGACAGGGTGTGTGTCATTTGGGATAATATCACGCCTCAGTTGTTGGACACATTCGGCCTGCAGCCTCATGCCCCAACCACCCGACGTGACATTATCGTTCAACCCAGCACACACACCCTGTCGGGCATTATTGCTTAATTGTACATTGAACCCACCACCAAAATTAGCAGAGAAGAAGACCTGCCCCACACAACACCGCAGATACCACCATGCACACCCATACATTGTCAGATTCATGAAGAATATTATTCCTCACATCTGTAGTAATACCAGTTTGTTATGGTAGTACAGGATCTTCTGCCATGGTGGCACCAAATCAATAGACTTGGTTAACACCTTTTTAAGTATTTTGGGTGCATATTCAAGATAGTTGACCCAGCGCAGTGCACCACTGTGACTCCCCAGGCATATCCCTGATGCTCCACTGCCCTGCGAAATGCCGATCGCAGCCATAATTAAGCAATAATGCCGACAGGGTGTGTCGATGCTAGGATAACGTCCGCCTGGGTGGTTGGGCACCACGCAGGCCCCAGTGCATTCAACAACCGAGGCGCGTGACGCGTCATCCCAAATGACACACCCTGAGGGCATTATTGCTATTAGACAATGGCTCATTGTTATACAGAAGAAGAAATAATTGTAAAGATGTTTTGTGTGGAAAAATATTTTTGTTTTTAACAACAGATGAAACAATCAAGCAAATGATCAAGCATGCTCATGCTGATCAACGGAGATTCACAGTGAAGGCTGAGACTAGACCACGTGATGTTGTACTAATTAACATCACGGGTCCAACAAAACTGAACAATCAGAGTCCAGGATTTTTCTTGCCATTGTATAATGTTCACGTAACCTACTAAATGTATCCCTTCATCTCAAGAGCAGAAAATGTCCAATTGCAGCCAGTAAGTAACAACTCACCTTGTCCTGAACATATCCGTCCTGTTCTACTGACTGAAATGTTTATTTGTTGGTAGTTAGCGTAATACCCCGTCTGAAGATAGCCCTGGTGGAGTGGGTGTTGCAAGATATGTTACACTCCTTTTCTATCATAAAGCTGCACCGCAGTATTGTTCCCCTGCCTGCAGCCTGTTAGGGCACCACACACATTTTCTCATGGACCAACAGACCTGCATGGTAATAGCATACAAATCACAGCATAACAAAATGCAAATAATGCCCACACTGCATCTTGCAATCATGATAATACCACATTTCATGTCACATTTCAAATATTGCCAGAGACACAGCTGTCCAGCTAATTTGCACAACACAATACCTTGCGTGTATCAATACCACAATTTCAATATCACACACTTGTGTCATGAGAAACCCTCATTTCTTATTTGAAAACAACCTAAGAACTTTGTAATAATAAAGTCTTACTGTCAGACTCAATCACAATTACACTGTCAGTGTCGACTGACCACCCTCCACAACTTAAGCACTGCTGGCACTACCTCGCTCGCAGCTGAGGAACGCCTCCGATGTTCTACAATAAATGCAAAACAAAAACATTTGAATGTTAGATGTAAAATCAGAGTACATTTTTTAACACTGACAACAACAGTTGTTAAAAATACTACTTCTAATTTCTATCCTGGCGTTATTACTGTATTCAATCTTTGATTATACAATGGCAAGAAAAATCCTGGACTCTGATTGGTCGGTCTTAGGCTGGACCCGTGATGTTAATCAGTACAACATCTACGGTGTGATGTTATCAGTACATATCACGGGTGTGATCTCAGCCTCACTGTGAACCTGCTGATCACCATGACCATGCTGATCATTTGCTTCATTGTTTCATCTGCTCTTAAAAAAAAATATATTTTTCCACACACAAAAACATCTTTAAAATTATTTTTTTCTGTATAACAATGAAAACATTGCATAATAGCAATAATGCCCTCCAGGGTGTGTCGTGTTGGGATAACGTCACGGCGTCGGTTATTGGACACACTCGGACTGCGACCTCGTGCCCAACCACCTGGTAGAGGCGTTATCGCCAACTACGACTACACACCCTATTGGCTACTATTGCTTTATTGATATATATGTAGAGACTAGCACAAACAAGCGATGTTCAATACTATTTTCAAAATATTTCCTATGATAAGCTAAAAATAAGGCACTCTGACTGTATGCATATACAATGGTCATAATCACTGTGGCAATGATGTAGTATAAACAGTGCCTCATCACATTACACCAGTAAGCACACATTTACACAACATTTAATAATCACTCTGATGTCTCATTGCTTATTATGCATGCACAGATATGAAAACTGCGGCATTCTGAATCATCAGCCCTGCGCTGCTCAAAATAATTGCGCGGGTGTGTCCAGGGTAATATTCAATCAAATTGTGCTTTATGGACCAACTTCTTTGACTATCACCCCCAGCCACAGCCACTGAGACATGTCGCACTGCAACTTGCACCACCAAGTTGCCAGAGTTGGCTTATTAAATTTGCAGTGGGAGAAGTACCATTCGCCATGCTCGAAATTTCAGATATTCAAAAGCTGGCATGAAAATCAGATAATAGTTTATACAAGATGAAGGTGGGATCATTAACATCTGTTATGGCCCCATTTGCATGCCATTAGCATGTAGTGCATGATCCACAAGTTTGCACCTGGCCGCCTAACAGGCAGCAACCCGTTGGAGACCGATGCGCCCTGCAGCCAATGACACACACTATCTCTCTGTCTACATTTACCTCCCAGACAGATCCTGAAGCCCAATCACAGGCAATAAAGTAACGCAGCCCCCACCACACATCTACGACGCTCCCATCACGGGCAATACGGTAACATCATTCATAAATGTGGAGTGTCATGTACATTATGGGCTGCAGATCATTCACTATAGTTGGCATCAATGGGCATGCGAGTCGCACCAGGCAGTTATTCGGCGAGGCAGCGGGGCAGCATGCGGGTGGGATATTGCCACACCACGCCTGCAAAGGGGTTGCAGGCTGGAGGGGCTTCATACAGGACTGAGGGACTAGGCACCAGGCTGACTTTTGAGGTGGTAGTAAATTGACATTCTGCCCACGATCAGACTTACAATCACTGGACCACCAGAATATTTTGCGAGAAGGGCTTCACATTCTGCCCATGATCACGCACTGGGAGGTGATACATGTTCTGGCCATGATTGGGCCGGAGATGTGTGAGCAGGGGAGGTCATGTTACTATTGCCTCAATTATACTGTGGGAGGGTCTGTGGGGGCATGTTACTTTATTACACAGTCGGGCATCAAGAGATGTGTGGGTGGGGGTATGTTACTATATGCACATGATGGGGCTGGTGGAGGCACAAAACCAACTAGGGGTCCAGCCAGGAGTGGCAGCTGCTGTGCACACCCTGCGTGCAACTCACCTGTAGAGTGGCCGTCAACTTCATTTTGGGGGGCTCAAAGTTGTGCAGCCGTATGTTGGGGTTGCACATGCACAACTATCTACAACCACTGAATATAATGTTGGGCAGCTTGTGCATGGTTCCTCCTCCTCCCACCAACCAACCATGCATTCATTTCAAATGATCTTTTGCACAATCTATTTGTCAATGGCATAACTGCCTCTGGTAAATATGCTTTAATGGTTCAAAGTTGGACTTACATACACAACCCTGTTGCACATGGAACCGTTTTCATATGGTCCACACTATAAGACGTTTTCACTAAGTCTGAAAACGCTGACAACTATGAGTTAAAAGTTGTGCTGATTTACTTACGGTGGTGAAGGCGCTCCCCACACTTGGCTTCCCAGCAGCCTCCCGCAATTCATGGTGGTACCTGCCAGCGCGTGTATCCGGTATCACCTCCATTCCTTCAGTACGTAGAATCACTGGCGCAGCAACTTCCACTTCTTTTAATTGCACTCTGGACTTATTTTAACTTTTGGTGCAATATATAAATATTATTCACGGCGCCTCCATTGCTTATCCAGCTTCCGTTTTGTGCTCTCTTGAGCACCACGAGCAGTCGCGGGCCTGGACTGCCTCAAGCGGTGCGCACCTCTCACAAGGTCCACTGCCTCATTTTACTTGATCAGTCTTAGTAGTTCTGAAATACAAACCAAAAAAATACACTAGTATCATGCAACAATATTCATCATTTCTTAAACAAATTCTATACAATAGTAATTAAATTACATCAAAGACCACCTGTCCTTCAAGATAGCAGAAACACAGATCAGTACCAGAATAGAACAAAAAAAAGGGATACAGCCACCTTGACAGTAAAACAACTGCTAGTACACTAACATACTATGCTCTAGTCTCATGCATCAGAGGAACTGTATCAAACATCAAATTTGGGATGCAAAAGCACTCATCATACCTGATAAAATATTAGCACAACAGCATTGTAATGTGATATTAAGCACCAGATGAACCACACATACAGAACATGTGTTTATTGAAGTTGCAAACATGCATTACTGGTACTGAGCCTTGAAATAGCGGACTCTCCACCGGCTCGGACACCTGTTTTCATTGGGACAGGTGTTTTACTCTTAGCCTGTCCCTTGGACAGGCAGTTCTGATTACAACTTTACCACATATTAGGCTGCTAGGCCTAACCACAACACTCTATAGAAAAAAGGGATGTCAGGACCTCCGATATGAAGATGCACCACAGGACTCAGAAATAAGTGGGCACTGACCACTAATATGCACTTCAGTTTAGTAAGAGTTACCAGAGATGAAAAGAGGTGTATATCAATGACTCACAACTCTTCTCCTAATATGGCAAGCAAACATAGATGTTCAGTTTGTGGCTGACAACTCACTAGCCCTGGTTAGCTATGTAACCGTACATAACCAAACGAACAGACAGCACAAATCTTTGGGAAAATATTGCCAGTTCAAGCAAGCCTGACATCTCAGCTGTGGTCATTGGGTTTGAAGACTCTTTCACACAGAGAATGTGGAGCTTATGACCAGTGACGCTTATGGGTACACATCTATCGGAGATCAGGCCATCGTTCCTCAGTGTAAACTACAAAGAAAGCAGGCGTGTACTGATTCTCATGCGAAATGAGGAGCATCATGCAAACCTTCTTAGTATATCTGAAGAAAACCTGACAGACACATACTACCACGTAGACACAATGAGATGATGATGTCTGTTTGAGGTGTAATGGTATGACTACAGACAGGTGCAACACATGACTCAACATGGCACATTTACAAGGTCAATGGACTAGATGGCTGTTTGTGAGAGGAACAAGCATGACTTATAGATCACAAACTGCATCTAGGCATCAGAAGCACAGAACATTACTACTTGCTCTCTTATTTATTTAGACCCTGGAGGTGAGTCTGAATTAAGGTGACTCTGACACATTGAAGAACAGTTCAATCTCATATGAGAATTTCAAACTGACTACTCACAAACATACATACAAAGACTAAAAGCTGAGAAAAACAGCCGAGCAACCAGAGAAGCACTCCAGGAAGACAAGACAGGGAGAGCACAAGACAACCTCCATCAGAAGGACAGGTGTTCTGATGACCCTCTGCAAGTAAATACCCAGAACTGCCAATCTCAAATGAGCAACCATGACATGGCACACACTCTATCATACAGCAGCGTGAAAGCCAAATCGCTACAACACCAGTTCACTCCCAAATTGGTTGAAGCTGTCAACATGGTATACCCATGAAACAAAAATGTGACTGCACTCAGACGAACCACTACTGTGTGTCAGTGGACAGCTGGCAGAAAAGTTTCCTGATTAAGCTATCACTTCAGAAATACAGATGTGAAGGCTCTTCAATGTCTGTTGCTGTGACTGCTCCCAGGACTAGCATACATTGGTGGAGTAACATGCAGTCTCTTTATACCTTGATCGAACATGGAAACTGGAAATACAAGTAACTGTCATTAGAGGTTGCATCTCAGCTCGTCCCATATTCCAAAATGCAGCTCTCATCATTGATAAAATCGCATGGTCTCCAATGCTACCATATATTCATCGTCTACAGCAGATCTTAGGTACTGACGATGCAGTGCCATTGGTGGCAAAAGTATACTTGTGTTGGAGACCCTTTACAACGTAACAGCAGTCAATGCAGAGCATGTATTCACAACTCTGACTGCCGAGCAAGCTAAAATATCCTCGGTTGAACTGCAGGCTATAACATATGGGAATTATTTACCTATGTTGAGTTGTCTGAGAACATCACGACAAGTAGTGACCTAGCTTACAAATCACATTAGATGAAGCTACGCACAGTTCCTCTATCACCAGAACATGTTTGTATGTTAAATGATAGAAAAATCACAGTAGATAGTACATGCATAGAAACAGCATGTATCAGTCTTCAGCGACATATGCTCTACTGCCAGACACATATAGTGTGTCTTAGGCCCATGACAAAAGAAATGCACTGAATTCCAACAATCTAGTGCTACAAAGAGAGAACCAAAGTTGTCACTCCATGCAATTGATACAGTTGATGGCGTTATTCATAATCGAAGCTAGTAGCAAAGATGACTGAACGACTACCGTGAACTGAATCAGATGTTTCACGAACAGCTGGCCTAGAAGCTGTTCTCCACACTTTGCAAGAATGCACGTATCATGCTACAGCGTAATCTAGATGTCGAACAAGGCATGGTAAATGGTGCCATAGGAAACATCGACGACTTATCTATAATGTACGAAGACATTTATTTAGACACTTGTAGTGCGGTTTGACAACATGCAACACTCTGTACATGATCGAACCTGCATAAATTCAGGTTTTAAGGATATCTACGTAATGAGGAAACGAGATCACATTATATGTTGCATATACTGTCTCCATTCACAAATCTCAGGGATTAAGTTTGGATTCAGCAATGATAGACATAGGTACAGACATTTTCAAAGATGGCATGAGCTCGTTGCACTCTCAGTGTCACGAAGCCTTTTCTGGATTGCACATCATTAGTATAGCACCTCAGAAAATATGAGCTGACAAGCAATGTATTCTTGAGTACAACAGATTACGTACTCTACATCAGCCACAAAATGTCTTTAATACCACTGCCTACATATAGTCGGTCTCACACAATTCAGTCACAGCTAAGAGAACAACAAACAGCAGCAAGCTTCACAAGTGATTAAAAAAAAGAAGTTCAGCAAAGGCCACAACCTCAAATAAACATTCACAACAACAATTCATCAGAAATCAGTTAATGTAGCTGCTATACCACTGTTTGACAACAGCAGTAGAGTAAACTGCTATGCTAACTCAGCTATGCAAGTTTTTCTACACATGCCACAGTTTGTGCAAGCAACATCGGCTTCCACAAGACAATCCCTATCAAATGCTTTGAGCAGATTATCAACATAACTACTGACCACTCTAACAATGTACACTCACTAACACACCACTCCGGAGTGTTAACTACATATGCTGGATGTAGTACATTTGCTGCAGACATACAGCAAGACAGTACTGAGTTTATGATGGCTGTGATAAACAACCTTGATGAAAATGGCACGCCAATCTGCTAGTACTTCACAGTAACATCACGTTACAAAAATATGTATGTGTTTCGTAGCGATTCACAGTGTGAAACCACACAAGACATGTATGGATAACTCTCTCTTTGTTCCTAAAGCCCAAAGTGTCCAAATTTCGACAGCTGTTCACTAATGCTGAATGTAACCATGCCTGTGGAAGGTGCGGAGGCAGATGCACTCCAGTCCATACCTGAGGACTTCATCTCAATATCTGTTGCTTATGTTGCACAGATTTGACACCAATGGGCTCAGAGTTGATACTCATATCTGACTACACAGCTAGTAGAATAGTCTTCAACCAATCCACTCTGACACTCACAGCATTATCTATACCATGGTCAGTAAAAGCCCATTTGGACATTACACCCCTGGGTACTAAGGTGCACAGCTGGATGGATTTAGAGTGTGATGTCTACAACTTTAAACAGAACTCCCACGTCACCTGAAAATGCATATCTTCTAATATTGAAGAATTATGACAACCTCAAAATTCAGAAGAATAGGACAAACATGTATCATTTTAACACGAGTACTTTGTCCCACAGAAATGTCACTCGTTACAATGTTGTACAATTTACAACTGTAAATAAACAATACAATTTCAACAAAATTGAATTCAAATACAGATATTACATAGACTGTGACATGTTACATCTTGTGTGAATCAGTGACTACATGAAAATTGTTGTAGTGGCTTCATTAAGAGCAACATGTTACAGTCACTAGAAGAAACCATGATGATTACATGTCTGTGAAAGATTCTACCTTATAACATTCAACAAACATTCCACCTCTCAAAGTAGTCTTTTAACACTCTACTGACTCTTCACATATAGAACATCATTAGATCACCATGCAACAGTGTAGAACTATCACGCTTTCAGACGTAGTACTAGTATTGTACATATGAAAAACAAACTACCGTTATTAATAATGCAAGAAGACTTACACAACTGTTAATAATAACCAATTACTGAATCTAATTTAGTGACTCTTACAACTGTTTAAAATAACATACATAATAAAACATTTGGTTTTCAAGTACATTAATTATAATAACTTGTTTAATTATTGAACTAAAAATAGCAGTGTAGCAATACAGGTACAAATGAATGTCTTACATATTACTCTACAGTATACTAACAACATGTAACTAAGCATAAGTTTGTTAAAGAAGCATTCCATTACAGTTTTAGTATTACAATTAAGAATTTACATAGAAGCCAATGAAAAATTGATAACATTTTTGTTCATGTAAAACATTTATTTTTTGTACTTGTCACATAACTAACTGCTTATTAATAACCTGAAATATTGACAATTATAAATCAGGCACTGTTGCTGATCACAACAAACTGCATACCTGTTCCTGACAATATTTATGGTCGCCTCAATTGAGGGTCGGTGAAATTACACCATTTACACCTAGTCAGTGACATATTATTTAATAGTAGAATCAAATGTCACTAAAACTTACAATTAATGTAAACTGTACTACCTAGACAATCAGCATATGGTTTTCCCCACCCAAGGAACATCCATACTGAGTCACACAATTACAACAAAACACTTGTCTATCTTGTGTCTAATCCACTTCACAACCAACTGACATTCCCTTATTAACATAGCAGACAAGTAATGCACTACATAGTTACAACATACAACCATTTTTAAAAAGTAACATTTTACAAACTATATCACATTCAATAGCAATAGCTTCAGCCTGACTATTAAAATTACAAGTCAAATGCCAGAAAATAGATTCCACACATATAAACAGAAGTGAGGCACTGAAGCACTACTAAAATACACAACATCTGATTAGTTTCGCGCAATATCACACATGGTCAATCCATTATACCTTGTATTATTCTTACATTTACCAAATTTCACAAGTAATGATTGCACACATACAAAGATTGTATTGTGAGACTGCTTCTATTAACAAAATTTTAATTTTGATTCGACCTTTCTCCATTTGACAAATTGGCAATAATTTTTTAAAACCATAGCCACCTTAATAGGCTCATTACTTTAAATACCATACTGAAATGAAAATAGTGTCTATGACAAAACATACAAATCAATGTTTACTAATGCTACAACCCATGCCTCCATCTACATTTACACCTATGACATACAGTCAGCCTTTAAACAACACAAAAAGGTAACATACATGGTGTCATACGGGATAAATCAGCCTAAGTCTCACCCATGACATGTGTAAAAAGCAGCAGAAGTATAGGACAGTGGGGTGAGAGTTAGACCACAATCCAATGCACACCCCAATGCCCGTTTGGGGGTGGGCAGGGCAGTACAGGCCATGCGCTACCGCCACATGATGTGTTATGGCACAATAAAACAGACAGCACTACAAATAAATGCTAAAAATGCCACTTGGGGAGTGGGCGTGGGGTACAAGTGGTGTTCACCTAACGGCAATTTCCTCCTTTTGTGGCTGTGGAACAACCCTAACCAATGCATTAAACAGACCTTTTGCCTCTAATTTCCCTTCTTTAAGAAGATAACAGGAAATAGTAAATGTAATGCAACACAGAGCCATGAGACCCAAAGAACCCCAGCTCATAACTCATGAATGAGAACAGAAGGCTAATGCATACAGTGGCATACACAGGAATGCTGTGCCAACGTGATGCCTTATCACAAAATAACGTGGTGCCTGTAAATTGAAATGTCAATGGGCATGGTGACACAAAGTGAAACAGAAAGCAAAACAGTACAGTACACACAAAATGGCTAAAAGGCAAACACAAACAAAAAGAAAAGCGCAAACAATGGCACATATGGTGGCATTGGGTCTACGTGGGATCATCAGCCCTAACTCTCACCCCATGACATGTGGCAAAACAGCAGAAATGAAGGACATGCGGTGAGAGTTGAAACCCACAATCAATCGCACCCCTTCACGGTTTGGGGATGGTCGGGGGGTCAAGGGGGTTTCAACCTAACAGCAAATTCCTCACTTTTGTTGCTGTGGAACAACCTAACAATACATTAAACACAGTTTTGCCTCATTTCCCTTCTTTTAAAATGATAACAAGAAATAGATGAATGTAGAGGTAGCGGGCGCGAGCCCTGTGGCCCTGCACTCCCGCCACATGATGTGTTGTGGCATACTAACAGGGACAGCAACGCAAACAGAAATCAAGCACAGTGGCGCACATGCCAACACAAGCACACAATGAGAACAGAAAGGGTAACGCACATGGTGCGAGGAGCGGGAAGAATCTGCCACATGATGTGTTGTGACATAGTAACATGGTGCCTGCAAACACAAATGGCAATGGGCATGGTGAAGTAAAGTGAAACAGTAAGAGAAACAGTACTGTACACAAATGGCACAAAATAACAGAAACACCAAGCGCAAATGAAAGCGCAGAGGATAGCGCATGGTGGCATGAGCGTCAATGGTAAAGTGAAGCAGCACGGATCCAGAACCCGAAAGGGCAACAGTAACAGTAATGTAAGCACATAGCCTGGTTTCCCCACAACCTGCATTGAAAAAGACAGTGAGTACAAATAATGGATGGAAAATCATGAGTATCGAGGCGGAAAATGAGATCTTGGAATACTAAACACATTATATCTCAAGAACCGTGCAATCGAGAAAAATTTAAAAGTCATATTATTTACAAGTGTCCTGGCTAATTTGATCTTAGCCCCATTAGAAGTATAAAATTTTCAACGAAAATCATTATCAAGCACCGTTCGAGATACAGGCCCTGAAAGGTGCGGTGAACGCCATAATGTTATCCTATGGGAAAAAACGTCAGTTTGGAGTGCCGTAACTTTGCCGCCATGTGATATTTTTTCACCAAACTACTGAAAGGCACATCTGTGTACTGTTAGCTGTCTTCCTTCCAAATTTCAGGAAAAAGACCAAACCGTTATTTGCGGCAGGTTGCAAAGGATTCCTGTAATGCTCGGGTGCCACAATGTTATCCTATGGGAAAAACTGTCAACTTTGGAGTGCCATAACTCTCGCCGCCGTGTAATATTTTTCAATACAACTGAAGAGCACATCTGTGAGATGTTAGCTGCGTTCCCTCCAAATTTCAGCCCAAAACTCCCAACGGTTATTGTGCAGTACAGTGCCAAAAGAATTGCTGTCATTTTCCCACAGACTAGAAAATTACTGTTGCATTTTCGAGAAGCTTGTAAAAATTCGACTTACTTTGAAACACGAAAGTAATTTGACGGAAAACTTTTCCAGACATTTGAAAATATATTTCTGGGGTGTTTTACCACAAAATAAAGACATAGCAAGCATCCTCAGGGCCCGGATAGCTAAATACAAAAGAATTACGTTGCTAGAGGGTCTCAAATTAAATGCCAACCATTTTTCTGATCACCAACTGAAAACAAAATGAGCGAGTTAAAGTAACTAGGCCCATTTCGAAAAGTAAAATGCATTTGGCGACACTGTCGAACTTTTTGTTAACTTTTTCCCATTGACTTATAATGGGAAATTGTTTTCAATAACTTTGAACCGTTTAATATTTTTCACCAACTCTTCGAAAGGCACATTGGGGACCCCGCCTGCACGTTCCCTGAAGATTTCGGGCTGGTCACGCAAACCAGACTCATCTGTACAGCGCGCCTACAGAATTTCAGAAAAAGCGTAACGCGCACAAGACAGATCGCAGCAATAAATCCACAACCATGCCAACCCGATCAGTACGAAACCGCGAGATCCCAAGGCCTATGGGCCTTGATCATACTTCAAATTTCGGGCAAATCCATCAAATGGTTTGCAAAGTTATTAAGGTGCAAAATTTTGGGTTTAACATGAAATAACTGGCCTCAACTAACTATGGTAGCACTACCGCGCACTACCATAATATATATATATATATATATATATATATATATATATAGCATTTTTTTTTAAATGTATAAAGGCTGGACCAGTGGTGCTGAGGGATTGAGGTGCTGGATGCCACATGTCACTCTATGTTGATGACCTAAGTTTGGAAGTGGATTCCAGTTTCTGGGGCCAGATTGGAAGGGTAAGAGACTGAGCTTGGGACTGCTCTCCTTTTCCAGGGAGGGAGGGCTTGTATGCCCCAACCTCTAACTGGTAATAGCACAAGCTAGGGTGGTGCATAAGAGTGGTACAGTGGGCTGGTGATGCTTGCATGCCTCCACATGCATGCCTCACACTGGCTGCAAAAGGGATTGGAGAAAACTGGAAAATGGAAGCTGTCATTTCAGTGAAGCCCTGCATGTTTGTCTGTGGACCCGTACTGCCACCCTAACCATGGTCTGAGCTAGACTGTCTCAGGTGGGGGGTGGGAGTATGGCCCTTCCTTCCTCCCATGGCCCTGCCATCGGGGAATCTGTGGTGGCACCCCTCCATGAAGTGACCCTGGGGTACACAAGCACTGATCTGTAGGGAGAGGAACAGTGCTGAGAAGCCCCCAAATCATCCCGTTCAGTGGAAAACAAAAACAAAATGTGCAAAATTCTAATGAGCTGCAAAGTGCTTTTTTTGCCATTGTATGGTCAGCATCTGTCCAACCCCACCACCTAGCCCTCATCTCCAGGGATTTACCCACCCCACTGGAATGCATCTTGACTTACCCCCATGGCGGGGCTGCTGGTGGGGACTTCTCATAGAAATATAGCAGTTGTCAGCAGAAAAGGACCTCTTGGCCCACCTAGCATGGCCTAAAATGCCTTCCTACTGTGCTATAGCAGACCCTACTCTCTCCCCAAATGGATGCTGCTTCATGATCCTGGGCAGGAGGGGAGTCCCTAAGTTGGTTACATGGGTCTAGTTGAGGGTGGACGTCCTCCTGTGTGGCCGATGTTGTCTTTTCTGAATATGCTGATCCCCAGGGAGGCATTGCATGCAATGACATAGTGGTACAAAGAGTGTTGGATGTCTGACACACCTCACGAAAATCTCAAGCACCGGCTGTCAGACCCCCACTCTCTACCAGTGGATGGTCAAAAGACGGATGCATCCCTCACCCCTGTAGAGGAAAGCAGTCTATGAGTCATTCAATCCTCCTCTCCACAGCTAGCCCTCTGACATTCTGGGCTCACTCCAAACCAAGATGTCAGGTCTGAAAAGTGAAAGCAAAACCATGCTGGCAGGCCAGCAAAGTTAAACTGTAAAGTGTTCAGCTGTGCTCTTCATTCATTTCACCTGGCAATACTGACAAAAACATAATAATAAAATAAGGCAAATAGCACAAGTGATTTTTTGAAGCATTTTAATGTGTGCTCCTCACACACCATATTTTGCCACTCATATGGATGAATATTTGGTTTTACTCACCAGTGTTCAAAAGTGAGCAGTACCCACTCTGAATATAACTTATCAGGAGCCCTACATGGCACAGCACAATGCTGGTATCACATGTGATACAGTACAGTGCCTGCATTGCATGAGGCAAAGTGCTGTGTCAGCATCATCATGGCACAACATAGTGTTAAGCAGTAGTATGTCACATGGCAGTGTTGTGTCAGCATTTGCTTGTGGCACAGTGATGTGCAAGCAGTGCAAGTGGCACAGCTTACTGATGACAATGCACAGTATGGTGTTGGCAGTGTATGTAGCGCCGCACAGTATCTGCATGTCATCTAGCAAAATGCGATGCCTGCATAGAATGTGGCACTGAGACTGACAGCAGTGCACATGGCACTGTGCAGTGTTAGCAGTGCATACTGAACTGCAGAATGTTAGCACTTCAACTGACACATTGCTGTGTGAGTGCTGTTTGTGACACACTGTGGTGTCTGCACTGCATGTGGCCTAATATGGGGCTGCCACTGCACATGGCCCAGCAGTGTCTGCACTTCATATTGTAGACCACATTTTTTCAGTGCATATGGCACAGGGAAGAGACAACAGTTCTCATTTCACAGCAAAGTATCAGTAACACAAGTTGCATAGTAAATCAACAGTACTGCACATGGTACATCATGGTACCGACAGAGCATGTGCAGGGACAGTGCAGTGACACTGGTTGGGAGCACATGTGGTACAACCACAGTGAAATGCCATGTGTAGTGCCTGGCACCAGGGTGGGTTGTCTCAGAAGCCTGCCATCTGTGCTGAGTGTAATCAGAAGGGGAGTGGCCATTCCATATATTGGGAGGAAAGGTTGCAGGTGAGAGTAACCTTGAGGTAGGTGTGTCACTCAAGGATGGCTTCTACTCCCTTAAGCTGCATGCATCTGCTCCCATGAGCTACTTTGCACAACTGCTAGACACATGGCATCCCTCAGTAAAAGCATAGTCTGTGGGTCTGGACCCCCCCCAAACAGACTCTTCCCCTCCACCCAAGCAGCACCTCCTCCCAGTACACAAAGCTGAGCAGCGCTTCTCTGCTGTGGATCTTCCACTCCCCAGAGAGGGAGTGGCAGCTGCAGGGGGTAGCTTGTCTGTGGGAAAGGGGTTTCTGCTGTTGGATGGGGCAGAATACAGTAGTGCCTCCAAGTAGCAATGCCCAGGAGCCCTAGTGCTTTCACCCGACATCTCATGCAGGGCATGATAGTGTGCTTGTGAGCCCCTTTGGAACAATTTAGTTTGCCTGCAGGAAAGAAAAACATATTTACTTTTGACATATTCTGATCAAACAAGTTGCCAGTAGCCTCAGTAGTCCCCATTAGCAACTACTGTGCCCAGTAAATTCTCCCACAGCTTGACCATCATCTGTGGCAGATTGGTGATGGCCGTGACATTGTGGGTAACCATACATCATGTGTCTCTACACAGCAGCCTGAACTGTAGGTGGCCATTGAGAGAAGCTGGAAGGTGCAAAGCTGAAAAAATTCCTCAGCTGGATGACACCAGACCCCCCGGAAGAATACTGCAGTTGCCCTCTTGGATCTCATGCTCCCTATTCCATTTCTTTGTGTCCTAGCTTATTTTCACTCCCTCTCCATTACAAAAGTCCTCACTTCTTCATTACTGTACCTCAATTAATATTCCCCCTTCACTGTTGCAGCTCTTCAAGTCCCCCTTTTAGCCACATTCATGTTTTTTTTCTTTTTTTTTTTGTGCTGCACCTCCTTTTGTCATCATCCCCTTTGTCATTTCCAGCTGAAAATAACTTGTACAGCCACTAGCAGACAGGGCTAAAAGTCCATCTGCCTGACAAAAGTTTCAGTAGCCCAGAACAATTCATTTCAACAATGTTGTTTTGTCATGCACATAGCTTTCCTACCTTTTAGTTCCTACTTTTTTCTGTTCAGGGCTTATTTAGGTTCCTTCTAAAAAATACAGCAAAATGTAGAAAAAATATCAAACAGCAAAAAAACTATGAGAAAAAAACAAAAAACAGAATGAATGGGTCCATTTCTCTGGAAGGCGTATGGCTTTGAACATATGCCAGCTTGGTAACAGCAGCACAAATCTTAAGGTTCAGTAGGACTATTCCACAGGCACATTGTGCACCTGGGGACCCTTTTCATTGTGGCACTACACCAGAAGGGAAGGAATGTGGTTTCACAACTCTGAGCCATTAGAAAAGGCATACTTCAGTGAATACTGCATGAACAACCAGCTACTACAGACAGACTTGAAAGCATTCTTACACCAAGCAACAAGAAATGGTCTGCAAACAGAAGAAAAACTTGGGGGAGGCTGAGGAAAAGGTAGAATTTTTTTGTTTATGTTTTAAACAGTAATTTGATGAAAAATATCTAGGCCAAACTTACACAGCAAGATCTGAAGGAGGGGCCACAAAAAGCTTGAACATAATATGCAAGTAAAAGTCAAGGGATCTTGCTCCACAGTCCCAGCCATTAGCAAGAAGCTGCTGTATCTCTGCAAATTCAAATCTGAGTGAGGGCCGGGGGAAGGGAGTTTGTTAGTGCAGTAAATTAAACTTTGAGCTATGGAGGATTGAGGTGTCTGTACTGTAGCCTGTGAATTCAAACCTGAGATTAAGTAAGGGAGAAGAAAATACTTAGATATTTGAGGGGCAGCTGTTCTATTAAAATTCAAACTTGAGGGGAGTTGGAGTTAATTACTGCAGTATTGGAATTAAACGTTGAGCTACAATCTGTAGATCTATCTTCCCATTTAATAGCAGTGATGTGTGGGCTGCAGGAGTTCACTACATAGCTTAGGGATTGGGAGGTTGGAAGGAGACAGGGGTTCAAATGGTGCTTGGGGGGGTTGCAAGTAATAGTTGCTGAAGGGGAAAGAGGGGGAGCCTGTAAGTGCAAGTGGGTGGAAGGCCGAGAGAGCCAGTAGCTGTGGGGGGGGGGCCTCTTGACCCATGCATCTAGGCAAATGATTGCGTCACAGTCTGCAGGACATGGTTACACTATGGACAAGGCCATAAGTTTTTCATGCAGTGCATGGATTTCACGATTACCATGAAAATCAGGTGTCTCCGTGACATATTACATAAGTCCTAACTTGTCATGTTTGTTAACTGATATGCTTGTTGCAGCTAAAAAAAACAAGGTTATTTCTCTGTCCTGCAGTCTTGCTTTGTGGAGTCGCTTAACCTCCCGTTGCTGGAAGGGTGGGTGATGTTGATCTACATCCCGTTCTGCTGCCGACTGTACTCAAAAAGGAATGCAGCCATGCATCGTGGAGCCGCTGAACCTCAGATTGCTGGAAGGGTATGGGATGTTGCTTCAAGTCCTGTTCAGCTGCCAGCTGTGCTAAAAAAGGAATGCAGTCTTGCATCATGGAACCACTTGGCCTCCTCTTGCTGGATGAATGGGAGCACAGGCATTAGGTTGCTGTAAGGGGTGGGGGCTGTTGCTCCAAATCCTGTTTGGCTGCTGACTGTGCTAAAATAGGAATGCAATCCAAATATTTGCTGTGTCTCATCTGTCCTAGATGGGAAAGGGGCTAATTTGCTACATGCACCGAGTGGCTGCCTGTAAGGGTTTAAATTCATCTACCAGAAATGTTTTTCTTGTTTTAAGCCTGTTGCAACAGCATTCATTATTTTCCTGTCTTTCTAAACTCTAACGTTATATAGGCTGGCCACCTATATAATATAGCTATTAAATCCTGTCTTTTACTCTTCTTAGTTTCTATATTTCTGGTATATGAAGGTAACCCCCCCCCCCCGAGGTTTGGTTCAGTTGCGTATGATACCGCATAGAAATATAAGAAAACATCCTCAATTGAATTCAATGTCTAAATACATTATCGCGCTAGCGTAGCGTTATCTAGCGTTTTCTTTCTGAATGCGCACACTACATTTTGCCTGTTACATTAGAGAGCCTATTGTACTGCACGATGTGCAAATCTTCCTCGGCACTTGCGAGAGCTGTAGCAACCCCCCCGCTTCCCTTTAGTATCGGTATCTTTTTGTGAATTTATAAAACAGAGGGATTCCAAACCTGTTCAGACGAGAGTTAAGACCCCTAACGTGAATGTAACTAGCGTTTCCCCTGTGTGTATAAATAATTATTGATTCTTCCCCCTGGTAATCGCGTTTTCCTAGAAAACGCCTTTCATTCTGGAGTCTCACTCTGCAGTATGCCTATTAAAACTAAGAGGCTATTTTACTGCTCGAACGTGCGCATCTCCGCTCGCATACTTGCGAGCTGCTGTAACCCCCGTTTCCCCGCGTAGCAGTTTTAAATGTGTCCGTGGAAGCTTTACTATAAGAACAATAGTAAAAACACAAAACCCTGTACAAAGCATATTCTGCTGGTAGCTTAAATAGAAGGGCAGAATTTAAGTTTATAAATTTCATCTGCTCTTCCCGCTCCCATTGCTTGTTTGAATTTTCCTCTGGCGTCTCCCTGTAAACAAATCCGCTGTACTGTTAAGCGCTGGCGTTCGGCTGTATTTCTGGAACGCTGCTACTTCCGTTTGACATGAAAAATTATATAACATGCTTTCTTCCATTTAAAATGCTCCCTAATACCAAGCAATAAGTTAGGCTAGTAGCTAATTTTAGCGCTATGGACATTTGTGAAATTCATGCAGCCTATAGTTAGCTGAACTGTATTCTGCTAGGTTATAAAACATCAGAATGTTGCAAATCTGTAAAATTCAATCTCACACTAATTTATCTGAGTCCCTTTACAAATCTCTCTTGAAAACCAGTCTAGTAACCCCCATGCAGTACTTTTTATAATGCTCTATGTTTATTTTAGGTTTACCTTTTTGGTTAAGTGAACAGTCCCTCCTCAATGTTAGTCTATTAAGTGAGCCTTTCCTTTAGAGCCGGCCGGCTGGATTCTGTCTATATTTAAAGGTATACTCTAGTGGGTGGAGTTCTTTTGGGACACTTTAGAATTTATTTTTAAAATAATCTTCCTATTTTCAGGTCCTGAACCAGTGATATGCTCAATAATGTAAAGACTGCATTATGAATGTGTTTTGATACAAAATTATTATTTATTTACAAACAAAGAATGTTTAAACTAACTAAAGAGGAAGGGACTTGGGTATCACATGATTGAAAGGGTATATAAAGAATTCTTTTGGTTCATTTAGACAGATAGTCTGGTGAGGTGCAGACTTGTTCTGTCCTCATAGTAGGCAGATACACTAGCGGTATTCTGGTGTTTGTTTACAGCATTGTCATTGCAATTTTATTTTCTTTTAGTAACGCCTGAAGTTCGACTTTGATTTATTTTGTGCTTATAAATAAATTTTTGTTTGAAGCACCAATTGCTTGGCAAGACATCCTCCTTTTTGATACCCACACCTCACACTGCCAACTGTGCACAAAATCAAATGCAGACTTGCTTCTGTGAAAAATCATTTTTCGCTGTGTGCTCACAGTGAAAACAGCAATTTTTAGCTTGAAAAACTTACAGCCACTATGGACGTTCGCAGCACTCTGTGCTGCATAGGACCTTTGAAGTATGCACCACACTGCACCTTTTGAACTGAGCAGCAAACCTAGAGACCAGGGTTCGAATCCCACAGCTGTTTGTTACATACTGTGTAACCTTATGCAAGTCACTTAATTCCCCTGTGCTCTTAGCTCACACCTGAAAACAAGCTTTGGCTTAGTGTGCTTTTCCTGGTTAATCAGTTTCCCCTTCCCTTTCCCCATTTCATTAAAACTGAGCCATTAGCCCATCAGAAGTGCCACTAACCCACCTGGGCTACTGTTCTGGAGTACTGGCCACCTAGCCATCCAGTGCACTAGGAGGATTTAGTTGAGCTCCTTCCCAAATGCATTATTTTTTATTTCCTGTATTATTTGATTTCCTTTCCTTGTGTCTTTTTTTTTTCCTACTTTGACCCAACTGTACCTTTAATTCTAAATGTACCCTTTTCCTTACTTCTGTGCTGTTCTATACCTATTGCATTCCTCAGCTCTTTGTTTCTTGCCACAGTATTTTCTCCATATTAACCTGATTTTATTTTATAGGTCTGACAGGACACAAATTATTGTTCTTCATCAGATAAGTATCATCTATCTTTCACTTGTTCTTTGCACCCTGTTTACTCTTGCAAGAACTGCAGATCCTTTGTGACCCTTTTTTGTGTTTTATTTTACAGGGTCCCGTGGACATCATCCCTTAAAGACCTGCCTCTAGCTTGCTATTCCTCAGGTAGAGACTCAGATTCTACCTATATGTGAGTTGGCTGTAATGCTTTGGCCATGCCCATTACAGTGTGTCAGAGGGAGGTGAGAGACAGTGAGACAGTGAAAGAGTGGGAGAGAATGAGAATGTCAAGGACCTTTGGAGGGAGAGGGTTAGTACTGTGCCTGTGGAGGAAACAGGGTTGTTTTGTGGGACAGTGGCGGTCAGGATATTGGTGGTCATCAGGAAGGGAGGGTGCTGACTGTGGCAGTGGAGGAAGGGGGCTAGTTTAGGGTACTTTGGAGGGTGGGGCTTAGTGTCTGGGCAACTGTCTTGTGTTGTGGAGGAAGGCGGCTAGTATTGGAGCATGGTGGTAGGGAGACTATTGTCCAAAGCTGTGGAGTGAGGGGCATTTGAATTGGGGCTGTGGTGAGGAAAAAGCTAGTATGGTGGGGGCCATTGGGGGAGGTGGCTGGTGGGTGCTTTGGATGGAGGTGGTCTGGCGTAGGGTGCTTTGGACAGCGGTGGAATGACATAAGGTTATGTTGATGTTGATGGAGGTGGGCTGGTGAAGAGTGCTGTAGACAGATGTCACAAAATGTCCGCGCGTGGGTATGTAGTCAGCAGCCTGGGAAGTGGAAGGGATCAGCTAGTCAGTAGTTCAGTCAGAGTTATGATCCCTTCCATCTTTTACAGGACAGCATTAACATTTATAGTTTTGACAAGGAGTGACTATCACTGCAGCAGAGTAATGGGCTACTAAGCCCAAAATCTGACACCTTTACTTTAACAGACGTGTGTGTTATGGTCATATTAAGCTCCAAAATACACCACCGTGCATCTAAAATCCAAGAGCGCTTAACTATTTCCTCCAGCAAAACAACTCCCAACTCCAATTATCCAACAAAACTTAAGGGTTCCTTCTATTTGTTGCTGTGAGTTCTTTATTATGGGCACTCCTGGCTGTTATGCTTTTTTTCTGCAGCCAATCCTTTAGAGCACTAGGGGCTAACTAATTGGCCACTGCACAAGTCTACGGTATGTGGTGCTTGCTGCTTTCATGCTCCTCTCAGGGAGTCCACTAATTTCCCCATGCCTACTTCCCACAGCTACTTTTATGCCCATTTTGGGCACTGGCCTTTAGCCGCAGTGTGGCTTTTCCATTATGGTCCCCATCTTCTTCTTTTTTTTTTTTTTTTTTGTTTTATTTTTGCATTCTGGATGGCTAGGGCATCCTTCCAGAATGCCCACTCAACTCTGCCTTCTACTCCCAGCCTATTCCCACACACATACGTTGATCTCCTTTCTGATCCATGGCAAGTCCAGCCCTCAAGTTCACCCCTTGGGGAGTGCCTGCCCACCCTTGGTGGCCTGGTCTTGAATTAGAGGGATATACCATGAGATCAGGTTGCTGGTGGGAGATCATGATATGAGTGGGTCTAACGGCAGTATGCTGGCAGGTTTCCAGGATCACCTTCGTTTCCGCTGGTCACCCGAGGGTTTTTCCTAAATGGTTGCCCCTCAGAGTTACAAGCATGCAATTGTGTCCAATGGCACTACATGCCAATGTACACTGGAACTCTGCTTCTTGCAGCTGCAATGCTGCTTGCTGCTTACACTGCCCCTGACCACCATCAGGGGCTGCCCAAAAGCAGTGAGTTCCCTGGATCCTTCCCTGGGAAGGGAGATCAGTCCTCTGGAAGCTCAATCCCTTCCCTCCCTGCCAACTGCAGAGTTCCTGAGCTCACTCCTGAACCTGGGTCACCATTGTGGCATCCTGTGCCTCAACCCAGTTGGAGTGAAACCCAGCAGAAGGAAACAGGCAGTTGGAGGTAGAAGATAAGTACTTTCTCTGTGCTGTTTGTTTTCGTTTAGGATTGAGCTAGCATTTCATGAAATGGCAATGTGTGCTGTGTGATTTCAACAGTACAAGTTCCAAACAAATGATTCTGTCTTGGCTGGGGGGGGCATTCAACTGAGAGAGAGAGAGGTTGGAAATACACCGGAGGGAGAGGGGTGGTCATGTGACTCGGACCAGCCAATAATGGGGCTGGGATCCTCTTATATTTCAAGTGGACCAACTGACCCTGAAGCTTGTGTGCCACGTAGTAGGAGTCTAGCATCTTGAGTAGCATCTGCAGGGAGGAGAGCAGGCAGCAGAACATGCTGGTAGACAGTAACAGCCTTACTGGGAGGGCCACATATATCCATTACAAACGTGGGGAGTTCAAGATGGGGGAAGGGGTCCATGGAGAGGGGCAGGACCAGGTTAAGGGAGGAGAGGATGTGCAGTGACAGTCAATTAGGGCGGGAGATGGGAAGGGTTGTATGTTGCAAGGATGTGGAGCAGCCATATTCCTGGGAGTGACTTGAAGGGCAGGGGGCTACAGAGGTGTGTTGGCAGATGGGCCAGCTCAGGCAGGAAATAGTGTGGTTGATAAGGGAACTGGAGGCATGGAGAAGACACGATGGGGGGAACACAACCGGGGGGGACTAATGAGGCATTCAAAAGAGCTCATAAGAGGCACAGATAAGGGGGAACTAGGTGGGACAGCAGGAGGACCACACAAGTGGCTGCAGCCTAGGGAAGGAAGTGATAACTGGAGGTGGGTCCGGCACAGGGGCATGACTAAAACTTGGTCAGAGCAAAGATATCAGTCTGGGAGAATGGGAACTGGACTCATTAATGGAAAGGAGATTAGCACTGCAAACAGATTCTCAGGGTTGGCTAGTCCAGAAGACCAGGAAGCAGAGAGGAGGGACGTTACAGTGAAGGTGCAGGGAGAGGTCGCTACAGAGGAAACGTTACATAGCAGAGAGGCAGTAGGTAGTACACCAAGAAGACACAGTGGTGGGGGGCTCAGCAAGGAGATGCAGTGCCTCTGGAGGGAAGTTAGGAGCAAGGAGACAGGAGGACAAGGAAATCAGCAGGCAGCTTGGGGAAGGCTAAGGATAGGGACAGGAGGGGAGTTACATTGGGGGAGGGCCACATTTCAGGGAAGACTGGGAAGTAATAGCAGAGGAGCTGGTAGCATGATGGATGGAGCAACAAATGAGTGCAAAGGGGAGGTTCCACAGGCAGAAAATAGTTCAGAGGTGGAGGTCAGTACCCCGGTCATGTTTGCGAGGGGGGAAGAGGACAGGGCAAAGGTTAGAGGAGGCAAAAGGGAGGCTGGACAGGGGATATGAGAGAGCCTCACAAGTTGGGGGAGCAAGGGAGTGATGGTCAACAAGAGAGCAGGATAAGCGCCAGCGAGTCCTAATTTTGGGGGATTCTATACTTAAGGGTATACAATGGGAGGGGAAGGGTGCCAAAAAAGTAACATCAGGTTAGAATGCAAGACAGCAAGTAGAGTGGGGCAGAATGTGGTCAGATATGTGGAGAAGGTGGAGGGGAAGTCGCATATTGTGGTACACCTGGGAATAAATGATCTGGAAGGGAGAAGGATAGAGAAGGTACAAGACAGCTTCAGGGAAGTGGTGAAACTGCAGCAAAGAGGGAACAATGGTAGCCTTCTCAGAAGTTCTGCCAGTGCCAAGGGCTAGTACAGACAAGAAGAGAAAAATCAGTGGCTGAGGGACTGGTGTGTGTCCAAGGGGGTATGGACTGGTGGAGGATTGGGGAAGTACATGGGATAACACAGATCTTTATGCAGGGGATAGGTTACACCTAAGCAGGGCAGAGTCACAGGTGTTGAAGCAGAAGCTGGGGGATTTCATCAATGTGTATCATTTAAACTAGGTAGGGGGAGGTATTGGAACTGGGAATCACCAGGAGAGGGGTCCAATGGACCTCCCCCCACCACTGAGATAGATACGAGCTTAGGTGAAATAGGGGTTGAAGTGAAGAGTAAAGAAGCCAGAAGGCTAGAATCAGTGTGGAGAATGGTTTCACTAAATGCTAGGAGCCTGGGGAATAAGTTAGCAGAGTTGCAGGCATTGATGGCAGAGGGGGAGGTGGACATAGCTGCCATTACTGAGACATGGGCAACTAGACACCATGACTGGGACCTAACTATCCCAGGATACAAACTATTCTGGAGGGATAGAGATAAAGGGAAGGCCGGGGGGGGGGTTGCCATTTACGTTAGGGAAGGGATCAGATGTAATTGGGAGGAAGGGGAGTAGGGCAGGTCAGAAGTAATCTGGCTGCAGTTACACAGTCAGAAAGGGACCAAGATTTGTCTGGGGGCCATTTATAGACCTCCGGCCCAGGAGGAGGACATTAATAGGGAACTGGGTGAGCATATAAGGAGGCATAGTGGCAAAGGGAGCACAGTGGTGGCGGGAGATTTTAATCTACCAGGGGTGGATTGGAGCATTCCAGCAACCACGTGTGCCAGGGAGCAGATCGTTCTGGAAGTGTTCCAGTATGGCTTCCTTACCCAGAGGGAAATGGAGCCAATGAGGGAGAGAAATATACTAGACCTGGTACTGGAGGATAGTAAACAGGTTAGGGATGTATGGGTGGAGGAACCACTAGCAAGGAGTGACCACCGTACAGTGTGGTTCTCAATCAACCTGGGTAGGGAAGTAACCACTACAAAAACTATGGTCCTGGACTTCAAAAGGGCGGACTTTGGCAGGATGGGAAAAATACTGGAAAGTCATATGGCAAGCATCCACCCAGAAATGGACACGGAACAAAAATGGGCAGTCATCAAGGCAGGACTGGCTGAAGCCACTAAAACTTGTGTCAAGAGCCAGAGCAAGAAAGCCAGGACCAAGAAACCAAGTTAGATGAGTAGAGAGGTAGTGGAGAAGGTGAGGGAGAACAGAAATGCATTTAGGGTCTACAAGACATCCAACAGGGCAGAAGACAGAGAAGAGTATGTGAAGAAGTGAGCAGAGTGGTAAGGACAGCAAAGGTGGCTAGGGAGCAGAGGTTAGCACAGGGGATCAAAGAAGGAGGAAAGGATTTCTTCAGATATATCAGAGAGAAGAGGAAGAGCAAGGATCAAATTGTTAGGATCAGGAGGGGAAGTGGATGGGTAGAAAAGGGGGCTGAGCAGGCAGAAGTACTTAATGAATACTTCTGTTCAGTCTTCACCAAGGAAAGGGATGGGCCCATACCTGAGAAGAAGGGCAAGGTGGGAGAGGGTGGAGGAGAAGCAACCACAGATGGGGAAATCACGGTAGAAAGGATAAGGGAGGGCTTAAAGTTCCTGAAGGTGGACAAGGCACCTGGCCCAGATGGAATCCACCCCAGGATGCTGAGAGAGTTGGCAGCTATTCAATGCCTCTCTGAACTCGGGGTGCATGCCCAAGGACTGGAGGAAAGCACATGTGGTACCTCTCCATAAGTGTTGGCCCAAGGACGAACCAAGGTATTACAGTAAGCCTTACTGCAATTGTGGGAAAACTGATGAAGATAATCCTCAAGGAAAGACTGGTGCAATTTCTTGAGGATAACAATCTCCAGGATAGCAGGCAACATTGGTTTGTCTCAGGCAGATCCTGCCAGATGAACTTTGTTGATTTTTACAACTTGGTTATGAGGGCACTAGACAGGGGACATGTGGTGAATGTCCTCTACCTGGATTTCAGCAAGGCTTTTGACTCAGTGCCACACGATAGGCTGACCTGCAAGTTGTGGAGTCTGGGACCATGGAGGAAAATGGTAAGATGGGTTGAGAACTGGCTGCATGGTAGACAGCAGAAGGTAGTAGTGGAAGGGGAGGCATCTGAACCCAGGACAGTGCCAAGTGGTGTACCACAGGGCTAAGTGCTGGGACCGGTTCTGTTTAACATTTTCATAGCCAGCATTGCAGTGGGGATTAAGAGTAACATCAGTCTTTTTGCAGATGACACAAAGATTTGTGCTGAAGTAAATGGGGAGGAGGGAGCAAAAGTACTTCAGGAGGATTTTATGAAATTGGAGGAATGGTCTCACATTTGGCAGCTTGGTTTCAATGCCAAGAAGTGCAAAATGATGCATTTAGGAGGCAAGAACCCAGGACACAGTTACTGGCTGGAGGGTGTCCCATTAACAAAATCCATGGAGTAGAAGGCTCTGGGAGTGCTGGTAATTGGGGAGATGAACCACTCTGCTCAGTGCAGGAAGGCAGAAGTGAAGGCAAACAGGATGTTAGGGTGTATAGCAAGGGGGATTACTTCTAGGAGTGGGAGGTCATCTTGCCCCTGTACAGGTCCCTCATGAGACCGCACCTAGAGTGCTGTGTGCAATTCTGGCACCCCTACTTGAAAAGGGACATCAAACTACTGGAGGGGGTACAGCGCAGGGCAACAAAAATTATCCTAGGGCTGGGGGACAGACCATATGAGGAGAGACTGAGAGTGCTTAATATGTATACCCTGGAGGAAAGAAGGGAGAGAGGGGATATGATTGTGACCTTCAAGTACCTGAAAGGTTTGAAAAAAGTAGACACCAGGTGTATGTTCAATCTGAAAGGTGGAAGGGAAACCAGGGGACCCTCTATGAAGCTGGAAGGGAACAGGTTCAAGAGGGAACTGCTGAGGCATTATTTCACAGAAAGGGTGTTGGCAGGGTGGACCACTCTGCCAGAGGAAGTATCATTGCAGAGTGTTGGGGGCTTCAAGAGGAGTTGAGACAGATTCGAGGGGAGGGTACAAATCTGGAGGGGGGTGGGAGATGGGGAAGGGCACATGAAGGAGGTGGGGGCAGCTGCAATCTAATGGACTGAAGTGCTGCATGCTCGAGCAGACTAGATAGACTGAATGGTCTTTATCTGCTGGCAACTATGTATGTTTGTAACCCCTTAGTGCCACTGGGCCAGCCTTGTGGCCCCCATCTTGTGCTTTTTTCTCCCAGTTCCTTCCTTCGAAGCCCCTCAGGACACTTACACTCAGCTGCCATGCAGCTTAGCTAGTCCTTTTTGCCACTTCCTGCTGGTTTCCCTCCAGACCCGTATAGCAAGCCCCTTGGTGGTCTTCACAAAGGCACCATGTGGCTGATCGGTAGAGTGAGGCATAGTTGCCCTGGCCCCCTCCACCTCCCAAATGTTTCCATCTTTTTTCCCCCACCTACATGTTGCAGGCCACAGTCTGAACTCTGCGTGGGCTGAGACTTGAAAGCACCTGCTAGCACTGTCACTGTAGTGAAGTAGCACAAAACTGATGGCTGCATAGCCACATCATTTATGACTGGTGGTTTTCTGACCAACCTACCTGCCTGCTTCATACAGTCAGAGCCCACAGACCCCTCCCCCAGCTAGGTGCCTGGGAAATGTTAAATACAATTAAAAATTACCATTTACCACTGGTGTTCCCTTTCTTAAATAATATAGGGGCCACTAGTCCAAAAGCATCTCCACCTGCCCATCTGGACTACTAGCAAATTTACTGGCTACCTGCAGGTCACCTAGGGGTGCTAAGGGGGGGGTTATGTTGAGCCCCAAAGATCACTTTATTCTCTTTTCTTAGTTGTCTGCATTATTTTCTATCTCTAGTTTCCTTACTTTTTCCTAATTTAACTTTTCCTCTAAAACTCCCTTCCCTTTACTGTACCCTTTTTGTATCTCTCTCTTCTTTCACTACAATAAGTTCCCCATACTGATCTATGTTTCCTTTTATTTCTGCAGGTCTGGCCAAACTGTATACCAATCAGATAAGTATCTTTAATTCTAACACCCTAATCTCTCCTCTAGCACCTCCAATGCTTTGTGTCCCCTTAACCTTCTCTGTTCTTCTCTTTTAGGTCCTGTAGGGCCTACCTGACCAGACACCCCAACTCTGATAGAGCAGGCAAGTCATAATTACTTAACTGCTTTAGAATCCTAGAAATCTGGTGACAGAAAAGGACGATTTTGGCCAATCAAGTTTGCCTTAACCCCCAAACTCATCTCCTTTGTCAAGAGACACCACTCCTCGACTGGTCATCTCCTGGTGTCTGTCCCATGCCCTCTTAAATCCTTTCACCATTTTACCCCACCATCTCTTCCAGTAGTCTGTTCAGGACTCCACCACCCTCACTGAGTAATGCCCCTCACATTGCCCTAAACCTTCCTTCTTCTAATCTTAGATTATGATCCTAGTTCTAGCACTACATTCCTTGTAAATAAGCTTCATACTCTCACCTTACTAGTCTCCAGTGGGCACAGATCCACTTCTCTCCACCTCTCCTCATAGGGCTTCCTGTGCATAGTATGCACCATCTTGGTTGCCCTTCTTTGAACCCTTTGAACCCTTTCAATCTTGTCTGTCCTTGTGTAGGTGAGAACTCCAGAACTAAACCCCATACTCCAGGTGACTCCTCACCATGGAGTTATAAAGGAACATCAGCACCTCCCTCTTTCTGTTTTTAACCCCTCCCTATGCACATCAGCATTCTATTCAGTTTGGCCACCACTGTGCTGCATTGGTTCCCCACCTTAAAGTTATTTGAAATTATAATCCCCAGATCTCTCTCCTGCTCAGTTTTGCTTAACCCCCCCCCCCATTTGTAAATGGTTTGTGGGTTATTGCACCCCATGTTCATTACTGTACACTTTTTGGCATTGAATTTCAGCTACCAAGTTTCCGACCACCCCTCCAGAATCTTTAGGTCCTTCCTCATTGCCTCCCTCCCACCGGGTGTCCACCCTATTGCAGATCTTCTTACCACCTACAAATAGGCACATTTTCCCCTGCAGTCCCTCCACTATATCAATGCTATAGATATTAAAAAAGGATGGGTCCCAGCACCGACCCCTGAGGCACACCACTTGTCACTTCTTCCACCCTGGAATGCACCCCATTTACCACCACCCTCTGGCTTCGGTCCTTCAACCAGTTCTCCACCCACTTTGTTATTTTCTGTCCCACCCCTAATCTTTCCAGCTCACTTCCCAGCCTTCTGTGCAGCAAGGTTCCAAGGGCCTTGCTGAAATCCAAGTAGACCACATACACCCCCCACCAAATCAACCTCCCTGGTTACCCAGTCGAAAAACTCAATTAGGTTCATCTAGCACAACCTTCCTCCCATAAAACCAAGGTGTCTTGGGTCCTGGAGGCAGTATAGTGCAGTGGGTTAAGGGTCTCAGCTGCAGATCTAGAGACTTGGGTTTGAATCCCTCAGCTGTCTAGGTGCATACTGTGTGATCCTGAGCAAGTCACTTAACTTCCTTGTGCTCCTAGGTTGCATCTGGAAACAAGCTTCAGCTTTGTATGCTACTGCTGGTTAAACAGTGTTCCCTACCCCCCCTTCCTTGTAGACCATTGACAACCAGGTGTTCTACTATTCTTTCCTCCAGTAGTATTTCCATGACTTGTCCCACTGTTGAGGTCAGGCTGACCAGTATGTAGTTCCCTGCATCTTCCCTGTTAACACTTTTGTATAGAGAGAGGGACCACATCAGGCCTCCCCCAATCCCTGGGCACATCACCTGTTTACAGTGACAGGTTGAACAGGGTAGTCGGAGGCCCTGCTATCACCTCCCTCAGTATCCTGGGGAGTACCCTATCTGGCCCCATAGCCTTAATGCTGCCAGTTCCATGAGGATCCTTTATTTTGCAGCGGGACCTGTGTCCATTTCCGTGATCTCCCTATCCTTATTACTGGCCCATTTTCTGCCCCCTCCTTTGTAAAAGCCGAACAGAAGTATTTGTTCAGTATTTCTGCTTTTTGGTGGTGGTCATCGTCTACCCTCACTCCCCTTTCAGACTCATAGTCCCTCCCCTTGCCTTCCTTTTCTCACTGATGTACCTGTATGTAAAAGGTTTTGTCCCCCCTTACCGTTGCACCAACTGGCTGGCTTGTCTGGTCTCAATGTACACTTTGCATGTGGAGACATTTTGGCTTGCCTGCTGTTTGCTGTAGTGTAGTGGATAATGGTGAAATGGTTTTGCTTGATTCTGCACTGACAGCTTCAATTGCAGCAGATCCTGGAGTTCTCTGCAGCTGGCTTTGGTGTGGTGTGCAGCGGTGGGAGATAGTGTCCAACAGTGCATATAAAGAGTTTATATAAGCTCTCATCTTTTGTTTACTTGACCCACTGTACTCCCTGGGCTAAGTTCTGTCACTGAGAACTGAACTGAGCCCCTGGAGAAAAGCAGAAGTGGAAAACATCTGATCAGAGGTTGTGGAAGCTCGAATGTGCACTGCGGGCTTTTGAAACTTCAATTGCTGCCTATTGCTCTGGTGTGAGCTGCAGTGAGTTACGGGACTGGTTCTGGCTGGGATGTTGGCCTAGAGATAGTCACATTTGGCCTGCTGTGGTCTGCTATACTGCAATGGATGGTGGTTGGAAATTCCAAATCAAGAAGAAAATTTAAAGGAAACATTAGGAAGTACTTCTTTACTGAGAGAGTGGTGGACAACTAGAATGGGCTGCTGAGGGAAGTGGTGGGGGAGAGGATGGTTGGAGGGTTCAAAAGGGCAAGGGATAAGCACAGAGGGCAATTGTCACGGGGGGGAACTACAGAAAAGGCCTAGTGGATATAGGCAAACTGGGCAGACTAGATGGGCCTACGGCCTTTTCTGTTGTCACATGCATGTGTTTCCATGTATTCTACAGGCAGGTTAGGAAAAGGGAGGGGGATCCACTACACCACCAGCGAAGCATATATTTTGCCTGGGCAAAGTTTTTGAATATTTGTCCCTTGGTGTCTTTATCCTGCCCTGTGTTGGTCGATGTGTGGAGCAACATGGCCTCCTACCCCCAAAAAATGATTAATTCTAGGGGCACTGGGGCAATTAATCTTCCTCCCTCCCCCAACCATGACATCTACTGAGTGACCAAGTCCATTCTAAAAGCAAGGTTGATGGTGGTGTATAGGTCTGGTATTCCCCCCCTTCCCCCAAAACACAACCCACTTTTTCTTTTTTTTTTTTTCATACTGACCCATTTTCCCTTTTATATCTACAGGTCTATCATGACATTGACCAGGTATAGGAGAACACTGACCATACATATCAGCAACTATTATTTTTGTGTGTATCCTACACTGTTTTTCATAGTTCATAAAGAGATGCAGATCCTTTGTGAGGCCATTGCTGTTTTTGTTTTACAGGTATGAATGGCTGTTATATAAGGCACTGGGTTGGAGCTGTACCTTGTGCTTTAGAAAGGAGACGATGGGGTGGGGGATGGGTATTGTGGTTGGCAACTACAAGGAACACCACATAACCAGTTTACCAAGACTCGTGAGGCTCAAACCCTATCTTTCATTTTCTTGTTTTGTGTACTTTGCATAATATGGTGTTTTTTGCTCTGCAATAAGCTCAGTTCTTCCAGTCCACTTCTTTGACCCCATCTCAGTAAGCAACAACCCAGCTATCGCTCACCCCCCTCTTCTCTTTAGGACTATCTCTCCACAGGACATGAAGCCAATCCTCCAAAATGCTCTCTCCTTCCGCAACCCGAGCGGTGACCCCCTCGACTCCTGGATACTCCACCTAACATTGGATGTCTTGCTAGTCCCCCTCATGGACCTCCTTAATCGATCTCTGTGCCTTGGCCAATTCCCGAGGGCATGGAAACAGGCTGAAATCACCCCTATACATAAAAATGGAGACTGCACTGTACCAAATAACTACAGACCTATCCCCCAAAGCACTGGAAAAAATAGTATCCACGCAACTTGTAGCTTATCTATCTAACCACAACATTCTGTGCCCTGAACAGCATGGCTTCCACCCAGGTCACAGCACCACCACAGCTCAACTGGAGTTCTCCCACCATATACACTCCGCATTAGATACCAGGGAGATGGCCGGGGCAGTGTTCATTGACCTGCCCAAGGCCTTCGACACTGTGAACCACCCATTAATGCTAGACACCCTCTGTAAAATGGGACTGTCATCCGGCCCTTTAGCCTGGTTCTCCAGCTACCTCTGTGGTACATCCCAACGTGTCAAGTTAAATGGTAGCCTATCCTCGGCACTGCCTGTACGTTCTGGAGTCCCACAAGGCTCCATTCTGGGCTCCACATTGTTCAGTCTCTTCTTGAACACCCTTCCCAGCTCTTGCTCAGGAAAGCTGCTATTATATGCAGATGATGCAGTCCTACTCACCTCACACCCCGACCCGGTCACTCTCCAGAGCAACTTGCAATCCTCCTTCAGCCAAGCTGAAAAATGGTTCCTCGACCATCACCTGGTCCTGACCCCCAAGAAAACAAAGTCAGTGATCTTTGCACACCGCCACAGTAACTCCAAAAATGCTCCCCTCTCCATCCTTCCCAACACCCTCCACCCCCTTGAGTGGGTATCAACATACAAATATATGGGCATCACCTTTGATTCGGCTTTCTCCTTCCATGCCCATGTCAGTGCTTTATGCTCTGTCATGAACACTCGGATTGGGCTCCTCTATCACTACAAAGACTGCCTCCCTGCCTTCGCCCTACGGTTGGCTATCACTTCCTCCATCCTGTCATTAGTTGACTATGGCCTCCCCATCTATGCAGCCACTGACCCCACTGCCCTCACCAAAATCCAGGCCTCCATCAACAAAGCCTGCAGGCTCCTGACAGGTGCCCCAAGCAGAACCCACACATGCTGATTCTATTCCATCATCACGAACATACTCAATCTGGAAGAACGCCTGCAATATCACACCGGTATACTGGCAAAAAAGACTCTTCTTGGGCTGTGTCCCCAGGTGTCACTGCACAGCTTCAGCGTGCCTCCCACTTGGCCGCCACCCATACCACCAACAAATCCACCTTCCAGGTACCTAGAGCCAGGACCTCACTTGCCCAAAGATCCTTTTATCACAGAGCACTGTCCTGGTAGAACTCCTTCCCCACGCACATCTCAAACATCCCTAAAATTGGTCAGTTCAAAACTGCCCTACGCAAGCACCTACTTAGCACTCGGAAATGTATGTGCCTACTGTAGGGTCTGCTGTGTGCCCTCAAACTGATACAGGTCCAACAGTTCGCTCGATAGCCTACCCCAGGCTATTTTCCACCGGCTATTGCCTGCATGACCTGCTAGGACCCACCAATGAATTAATGTTATGTGCTACGGTAAACTGCCTATGTTTATTTTCACTGAAACTTTCTGCTAAGTATGCTGTATGTATCTCACCTGTATTATTCCACCCTGTCTTGCCTCACAAATTGTTGTTCCCCTCCCTGCGACGAGGTGGCTTTGTAAATGAGTCTTTGACTCAAAAGTTATAAATCCGATATATGAATTAAAATTAAAATTAAATTAAATATACTATATGTATATGTGGTGGGGACATTATGTGCTGTTTTTGAGGCACTTGGGCACTGTATGCTTGAAGGCAGAGCACTGAGCGGCAAACATGGACAGAGACATGGGTTTGAATCCCCAGGCCCCGCCCACTTACACACTGTATAACCAAGAACAAGTAAGTTAACTTTCCCTTTTACCAGGATATGTAGTTAAAGACTTCTAAAGATGGGGGATTGTCTCAGGAATGTCCTAGAAGTGAGGGAGACTAGGGAGAAATACAGGAACAGTGGGTGAAATTAAAAAGAATTATAGTGAAAGGTGTTAGACATGTAAACAGAAGCAAGAGGAAAAAAAAGACCACTATGGTTTTCAGAGGAGGTGTTGGGGAAGGTTAAGCCAAAAACATCAGCATTCAGGAGGGTCCCTCTTAGTTGAGCAGTGGCTTTCATTTTCCATCAAAGGTTGCTTAAATTTCTATAAAACATTCTGAAAATGAGCCCCATAGACATGTATGGGGCGTTCCCCGTGCGCTGTCTGGAGACATGTAATGTCAGAATGTGGAGGCAGAGCAGGCAGATTGGGAAGTGGAAAGGGGTCCGCTGGACAGCAGTTCAAGTTACCGTCCCTTCCCTCCCTTACAGGACTGCAGTAAATGTTATAATTTATGCATGGACAGACTATTATCACTGCAGAATGGGCTTAATGAAGCCCAATACAGAATGTCACTCCTTTATTTTAAAAGACAATGACTGATCGGGTCAGGAAATAAATTTACGAGTGGATTAACATTTTACAGTGATAGCCCACAAAGGAGTCATTTATGGAAAAGACTCCTGGCCAGGCGAGTTGCCATATACGTGTCAGTGGGAGGCTAGTTGACAGCTGCTCTTTAGTCGTGGCCAAATATTGCAAGCCTATTTATTTATTATTTATTTTATTTGATTACATTTTGTTGACCCCGTAGGCCCATTGAGACTAGATGTCCCTTTTTCAAGGGTGGCCAGGAGGAGGGGGATACAAATGGTAACCAACTTAAACTGAACCAGATTAAGCTGTTGGTGGTATTTGTTTTAGTGAATGCCTATGACCAAGCATGATCTGTGAAGCAGATGATGATTAGCTGGCAGTAACCTGCATCAGGTATTGATTAACTATGATGATAAAAGAAAACACCATCAGCAGTGAAAAAAAACTTATGGTTTATGGCAGCTTTGGGTGTTGATCGATAATGATAGATAATGATTTAGCACCACCAAAAGTACTGATTAAAAATTATTATGACCAAGCAAAACTGTTGCATGTGTGGTCCTTATTGTGCAGCTGCAGATCTAAGTTTGGTGAGAACTGGTGAGGGGGGAGACAGCCATGGGGAGCCAAAGTGTAGGGTGTGAGAGGCATGCGGGGAGGGGCACTGGAGGGAGGATCTGATGTCAAGTCTGATGGGGGGGACTAGCAGGAGGACCTGGAGTGGTCGATGTCATACCCCATGAGAACCACTGTACTGACATGTGCTACTCCCTGATTATCAATAGCAATGGTAGTGCAATGTTATCATTGAGCTACCCGCATCCCCTTAGAGAACCACGGCACAACCATTGCACACAGATGGTACCACAGTGTCACCAATGGTATGGCAAAGGAATTGAAACAAATCCATTTTGAGACCAATTTCAATGGTTTTGCAATGGCAGCTCATTGTGTTACCATTCTACATGGAAATCACCCCTGTGTTACCACCATGGTACATGGTAACCCAGTGGCAGCAGTGGTAATACACTGGAATTGAAACAAATCCATTGTGTTACCAAAACAGCAGTGGGAATACAATGGTGTGTGTTTGAGCGATTGTAGTACCATCCATGCACACATTCTCGTAGCGATACCACTGTCCGTGTGGTACCACAATAGCAACAATGGTTTCACAATGGAATTGAAACAAATCCAATGTGTTACCAGTCAAGGGGATACAGTGGTACTGCAGTGGAATTTACAATGGTATGGAAATGGTGGACAAATGGTAATGCTTTGGTTTTCCGAGGATATTTTCGTAAGGGTTGGAAACTATGTCAAAGTGGTTCACATAGCTACACAGCCAACATGCAGGATGGGACTTCTTACCCAGGCACCATGCTGTTCTTGACATTAGGACATGTGTCCATCTTCTATGGGACCATCTGTGTGATAAATTACTCCTCTATGTTGTAATGTGTTCATGCTCTTTTTTTTTGTTTGTTTATTCTATTTCTCCCCAGGTCCCAAGTCGGCAACCATCCCAGCAACCCGTCCAGCCCCATATCCTGATATCAGGAAGCAGACCCTCTTCCCCAATGGATTACCCTCCATGACGGGGTGGCAAGGAGTCCCCCAAGCTCTACTCACCTCTACCAGGATCCAGTTCAGGGAGCACCATTCGGGGTCGGGGCCTGCGGTGGGTGGCTGCCTCATCTAGCTGACCGGGAATCATTTTCTCATTTTTCCTCCTCAAGAATGGGGCATGCAATGAGACCAGTGAAGGGAGTGTGCACGCTTCCGCACACACTCCTCCTGGTGCCTGTCCCACTAAGTCCCTTCCTACAGCATCAGTGCTCTGTCCCCCAGCAGCCGCTAGCGGTCAGTAGAGCACCGACCACTGAAGTCCTCCCTCCCTTGATAGGTATAGCAGTCCCTGAGATAATCAATGGCTCTCCACCCCTGCCAACTCCTGATGGCCCTTGTTCATTCCGGAACAAGGGTCACCGGCGTAGCAAGAGGTAAGGCTACCAGCAACTCAGCCCTCAGTGCCACTTGGCCAATATGTCTGTGCTCTCTTATACAGTTCTGCCACCCCTGGGTATAATATTTACTTATGCATGGGTTGTCAACTCATGGCTCAGGAGTACTTCCTGTCAATTACATTGAGATGTTGGAGGCCTACGTTATTGACAAACCTCAACTACTGGTAGCCATACTCTTACACAAGTGGGGAGAAAAGCATTTCAACAGTTTGTATCTTTAATCCTACCGATGAATCTATGATAATTCATCATGGCTTTCATCTGGATCTGAAAATCAACTAATTCCACAATTCATGAATTCAGTGATTGGCTGTACAGTGACACCACCACCACCACCACCCACTAATTAAATACCAGCTATGGAGCTGTTGAACACGTAAGGACATTAAAGCATTTAGAATGTATAGCGGCCAAGAATTCTAATACTGTACCTTTAGCTGGGGTTCCAGTGATTATTGGTGCTGTGCGGAATTTTCTAATTCTGGCAAAATTCTGCTGAATTTCACCACAAATGGAATGGTGAAATTCCATTGTAGAAAACTGTTGCAGAATGATTTTCTGCAGAAAAAAATGCTGTTCTGCAGAATATTATTCCACGGATCTCAATATTTTCTACACAAATTGTTGTGGAATAATTTTCTTTGGAACAATTGCTTTTCCTCAGAATATTGTTCCACAGATCACAGTAGGCTGAATTCTGCTGAAGAACCAGTGAAATTCTGGTGGAAATTCAACTAACAGAATGGCTATTCTGCACTAATTCTACCAGCAGAATTCCGCATTCTGCACAGCGCTAGTGATCATGAAAAATGCAATATAATCCAGCATGAAATTCCTACAGGTGTTGCTTTCCGATTAAACAGAGGTCTTACTGCACTTTATCATTAAGCCAGTAGTCAACTGATCACCAAGGCAGTAATCTGCTTCAAGATGACATTATTGAAGAAGGTTGAATTACTTGGACTTCAGCTGTTCTCCATGTTAAAAAAAAAAAAAAAGGTGACAGATTTTGCAATGACTACCACAAACTGAATTCTATTAGCATCAAATACTGGCACCCACTGCCTTGTGTTGATTACAAAGTTAACGCACTGGCTGGTTCCATTTGGTTTGGTACTTTGGACTTCTGTAACAGATATTGCCAAGTGGAGATGGCAGACAAGGATAGTGAAACATTTGCCTCCACAATTGGCGACGGGTTATATCGGTTCAGGGTGATACTTCTGAGACTCAAATGCATTATCCACTTTGCAATGTTTCAAGAGCTTCACAACGTCTTGAAGCAAACACAGTGTTGTTGTTGCCCATCCACTATCCTATATGTGTGGATACCTGTATCACAGACCTAGTGCTGCAGGATTGCCCAGGTGGTGCACTGTAACTGGCATGTCTCCTTACTCAAAAACAGGTCAACTGGAAAAACGTACACCACTGACAGTTCCAAGCAGACAGAATTACCTATCACCACAGTGGGAATGGAGCTGATTCTAGTCATGACTAAATTGTGCATGCTGCTAAGGAGCCTCATCAAGAGTTTACTGGTGAGTCAGTAAATAACAGTAATAACAAAACATTAGAACTGAGTGAAGGACTCTCATTTTGCTATCTAGTAGCAAAACATTCCAGTGATGTGAATTTCATAAATCCACTACTCCTTTCAGGAAGATGTTTTGGCCTAAAGAGTAGCAAAGTGTACAAGAGAACTTTGTGTCACTTCACATTTCACCTGAAATATGTCAGCAACTTCACAGATAATATTTGCGGGATGTATTTCCTGTCTGGTTGTGTGGGGATACTGTGTAGAATCATATCCATAGGAGCAAAGCCAGTATGCCTCTCACTGCCCACATGGTGCTAGTCATGAAGAAACATAGAAACATAGAATTTAATGGCAGATAAGGACCACATGGCCCACCAAGACTACCCATTTGTCCCTGCCTGTACTGTCACTGCAGACCATAATTCATCTCTGGCTCCCTCAACCAGGGAAGAAGACCCTTCCCATCTTCAACTATGGTGATATTGTCTACAGAGCCGCTCCCAAATCTATATTTTCCAGACTGGATCCACTCTTCCATTCTTTCTGCTGTTTTGCCTTGGACTGCCTCCCTCATATATACCACTGCTGTCTCTACTCCATCTCCTTCCCTTCCCTCAATGTCAGGCATTTCATACACTGTGCCACCTTTACCTCCATTTGGCTCTCATCCTCTGCCTCTCTACCTTCATTTCTTCCCCCCTTTTCTCCTACTCCCTTCACAATGGTGCTGCCCTTTCCCGCTTCTCCCCTCAGGAAAACTTCCATGGGCCAAGTTGCCTTCCAGTACTGTTTTCCTCAAATCTGGTCCTCCCTCCCTCTGTCTGTCTGCTCAGCCCCATCACTCTTTTACTTCAAATCACTTCCTTATTGCCTTGCTACCCACTACTGCAACTGTTCCTGATCCTTGACTCTTGTATACCCTCCTCCCTTGTTGATATCCCTATTGTCTCATCCCTGGCTGTGAGCAGCTTCTATCCCCCAAGGCTAAATGTGCTTTAATCATTTAATTCATCTGGTAATAATGTAGTCCTGAGCCTACCTCCTATCCTGACTTTATTAACTTGTACCTTAGCAGTTTGGGGTGGTGCTAATCCTCCTACTATTCTGGCATTGTTCCTTGACTGTACAGCACTTGCATCTACATTTGCATTATAGCTCACCTCTAGTTTTGTAGCCCAGAATATTCTGCTGCAAAATGTGACTATGCATTATTTATTGTTACTGTATTTTATTATATGCATTTTACTGTATTTATTTAGATTACTATTGCACCTTAAATTTTGTATTTTGCTGTCCCGGTGGCACTAAGGGTTGAGGCACTGGTTGCCACATCTCGCACCATGCTGGTAACCTGAGTTTAGGAATGGACTCAGGCTGCTCAGGCGTCAGCGAGCGAGGAAGGACTGAGTGTCCATTGACAGCTCTCCTTCCTCGGGGAAGGGGGGATCATGTGGCACACTATAGACTGACACCCAGCAGTGGCTGGGTGTTAGTACAGGGGCACCACCAAGAATGGGCAGGGCCCACATCCAGGGCATTAGGCTGTCTCCATGGAGGTGGAGCTAGCTGCCTCCATGGAGGTGGAGCTAGCCGGTTCACCCATTGCACAGCCATGGGCCTGGGAGCAAAACAGAAAAACTGGGAGCTGACAGGGTCTATGATGACCAGACTATCGGGTCGAAGAATGAGTCCCTCTGAGGGAGGGACCTGAGCTCCCTGTCGGCATCCCACATAAAAAATATCAATAAATGAATCAATAATGTTTTTTTAACTTGTATATCATGTACTATATACTTTCCTTCCCCACCTAGGACACATTTGGAAATTAGCTGTTACAAGCTGGTGAAACATTTGAAATACATAAATAATAAATATAATATCAACAGCTTAATCTGGTTCAAGGTCAGTTGGAGTTCATCTGTATCTGTATCCCCCTCCCCCGGGTCATGCCTGAAAATAGGCAGGATTTGTCTAGTGCACTTACCCGGCCAACAAAAGCTAAATAAATAAATTTATGGCAATAAACTTAATTAATGCTTCAGTTAGGGTTCCAATGACAAAAGTTTGGAAATGTGCTGTTAGGATTCAACACTAACACCTCACCCCCACTGTGCAAGCAGCAACACATGTGGGTGTGTGTGCCTTGGAGTTTTCAACCCTAACACTCCACCCCATTCCATGCAAGCTGAGAAGGGTACAGTGTAAGAGAGTGGGGAGAGCATTAGGGTTGACAATCCCAAGGCACACCCCCCACGACTGTTGCTACCTGCACAATGAGGGTGGGGTGTTAGGGTTGGAAACCTTAACAGCACATTTCCAAACTTTTGTTGCTGGAACCCTAACTGATATATTAATGAACTTTTGCCAAGAATTTCCTTATTTTTTGAGCAAGTATGATTGTAGCCTTCTTTGCTTGTGAGAGTGCAAGGCCCTTTGGGCCATGCACTCTCATCCCTCCATAGATGCATACATGTATGTCGCCAAGCAAGCATTTCAGCCAAAAGAGCAACCAAATTGTCAGCATATGCTTGTTATTACCCCACCTCATGAATGCTGGGCTGAAAATTTTCAAATGTTTGCTGAAACGTCCTACCGCACCACTGCAATGTCATTCCATGTCACAGGTGAAAAAAACACATTTTTTACCAGGAATTGAAAACTGACACATGTTGTGTTTATGAGGTGATGTAATTAAATGGCTATGTTGAAAATTTGAGGTGAAAATGTTGAAAATTACAGAAGTTAGGAGCGAGCATAGCAAAATCTCAACAGATGTGCAGAATTTTGCCATTTTAACACATTTTGACCCCGAGTTTTCAACATTTCCTTCTTATGACCACACCTCACGAACAAGTATGGTGAGAATTATGAAATCTGGCCCGGCAGGTGATTTCACCAACTGACCACCAAAGCACCTTCTTGGCAGGATTAGGGAAATGACACCAACATTGTTCATGTGGAGGGGTCTCAAAAAGTGTACAGTATGTTGAAACGTTGGTATCAAAATCTTTAAAAATGGCAAGGTTTTGCACCAAGGTTGAAAACCCCACTGAAATACATTGAACCACATTTACCATAGTTTCTGAATTCAGTGGTAATCTAGTGGTCCTCCTCTCTCCCCTGTCTCCATCCCTGTCCCCCATATATCTATATCTATATCTATCTGTGTGTGTATGTATGTGTGTGTGTGTGTGTGTGTATATGTGTGTGTATATATATATATATATATATATATATATATCTGTATATTAGAGGCAAAAAACTCCATTTAATGCATTAGTTAGGGTTGTTCCACAGTGACAAAAGTGAGGAAATTTGGTGTTAGGGTTGAACCCCCCCTTGATCCCCCCCCAGCCCACTCCCCAACTGGCATTGGAGTGCGCATTGGGGTTGTCGGCCCTAACTCTCACCCCATCAGGTGTGAAGAAGCAGAGGTGTAGGAGAATGGGATGAGAGTTAGGACCGATGACTAATAGACGGTTAGAGGGTGGGCTGGGGGTTTCAACCCTAACACCGAATTTCCTTGCTTTTGTCGCTGTGGAACAGCCCTAACTAATTCATTAAATGGAGTTTTTTGCCTCTAATTTCCCTTCTTTTTGAGAATGATAACGAGAAATAGTGAATGTAATGCGGCTGCGGGAGCAAGCCCCGCACTCTCTCCACGTGATGTGTCGTGACATAGGAACAGCAACGCAGACAGAAGTGCTAACAGTGGCACACATGGTAATGCAAGCTCAAATGAGAACAGAAAGGGTAATGCACACGGTGGCATAGATAAGAACAGTCCGCCACGTGATGTGTTGTCACATAGTAACATGGTGCCCACAAATGCAAATGGTAATGTGCATCATGACACAAAGTGAAACAGAAAGAAAAACAGTACTGCAGACAGAAATGTGAAAAGCAACAGAAAAGCAAGCACAAATGAAAACGCAAAGGGTAATGCGCATGGTGGCGTAGACGTGAACGGTAAGTGAAACAGGTACGGAACCGCAAGCTGAAACGGTAACAGTAATGTAAGCGCACAGGCTGTTTTCCCCCAAAAGATGCATAGAGAACGACAGTGAGTACAAAGAATGTATGCATAGTAATGTTTCTCGGAGCAGAAAATGAGGAGTTTGCATACTAAATTGCTTATATCTCAGGAACCGTACGACGTAGAAAAAAAGTTTAAAAGTCGTGTGATTTAGGACTTTCCTGGCTAGTTTCTTGCTTAGGGCTAAGCATTTTTCCAACGAAAAGTCCGTATCTTGCACCGTTTCCGAGATACGGGACCTGAAAGGTGTGGTGAACGCCTTAATGTTATCCAATGGGGAAAAAAAGAGAAGTTCAGAGTGCCATAACTTTGACTACCTGTAATATTTTTTCACCAAACTACTAAAGGGCACATCTGCGGGATGTTGGCTGTCTTCCCTCCAAATTTATTGAAAAAAGACCAAACCAATATTTTGCAGCAGGGTGCCAAAGATTCCTGTAATGTGTAGCTTGCCGTAATGTTATCCTATGGGAAAAAGCATCAACTTTGGAATGCCGTAACTTTAGCGCCATGTAATATTTTTTTTCAACAAAATACTGAATGGCACATCTGTGAGATATCTGCTGCGTTCCCTCCAAATTTCAGCCCAAAAGACCAAACTATTATTTTGCAGCGGGGTGCCAAAGAATTGCTGTCATTTTCCCACAGCCTAGAAAAGTACTGTCGCAATTTGCGAAAGCTTTCGCACATTCATTCAACAGTGTCGTGAGCACAAAAGTACTTTTTCCAGAAATTTAAAAAACATATTTCTGGGGGGTTTTACCCCAAAATAAAGACATGGCTAGCATCCTCAGGGTTCGACTAGGTGAATACAAAAAGAATTTGGTTGCTAAAGGGTCCCAATTTTAAATGCCAAGCATTTTTCTGATCGCTTACTGAAAACAAAATGGCAGATTTGTGACAGTAAAAGGGCCATTTGCAAAAGTAAAAACTGCATTTGCGACACTGCATGGCATTTTAAAATTACCTGCAAGAAACTGTTATGTCTTAGTTGTTGAGAACTAGTTCCTAAAATACATGCATTTGTATACATTGCCTAATCAAGCAGCAATCAGCTCATCGGAGCTCTGTTGTGGGCATCAGGGGACTTAATTTCAGCTCACCAGAGCTGAAATAAGAACTTTAAACTGCTTCAACTTAGAACTCATTTTAACTAAGATCTTGTGCCAGCCAGGATCAGCTCGCTCCACGGAGCTGCACCCAGCTTGAATTTACTAATTTTGCCCTTTTTTGAATTTAAACTGCCACCAAAAAAGTGCCAAGATTTCCAGCCAGGCCAGCCCTTAAAAAGGGGCTGAATCTCCTTCTCATTGGAAACAGTAAGCTCATCAGAGCTCTGTTGAGGATGTCAAGGGACTTCATTTCAGCTCACTGGAGCTGAAAAAATAATTTTTAAATTGCTGCTTTAACTTGGAGCTCATCTGAGCTCATTTTAACTAAGCTGCACCCAGCTTGAATTTTTTTTCCACCCACTTGCTCCCATCTCCACATCTTCTTAAATTGGCTGAAGCTACTCCCTGGTAGATTGTGATTGGAGGGCACTGTGATTTTGATCCGATTTTCTGTCTGGAGCTAGGAGGAGGTGGGTACTACAGTCAGCTGCCAGCAATCCAAACAAACTCTATATCGATGTATAGCTTCCCAGGGCTGCACTCTACTATATTAGGTATAAAGCCCTGCAAGTAACCTGGCTGATAATTCAGGTGGTGCAAGCTACAGAGTGTCACTTATTTAAGATCCCCTAGCCTTATTGTGCTATTACTCTTGCTTATCTGATTCTCCCAGCCTTACTGTGTATTTGTCTTGAGCATGCTTCATTCTCAATAGTTCTATACTGCATGGTAACTCAGAGGTCTAAATAGATCTGGGTCACCCATTGGCTTGGGACTTAACAAGTCAAGGTAGAAAAGGAACCTTGGTGGGAAACTGGTAGTTAGACTCTGCACTCTGCAATCTTCCTCTACTCAGCCTTATTTCTCTTTTAGAATTATTTCTGATTTATGCTGTTTTGCATTAACTTGTGGTTTTCTACAATAGAGAATAATAGCTACTGTAGCATACACATGTCATATTACTGTGAATGATGTGTTCTGGTCTGTACTTTTAGTCTGCATATATTTTCTGCACCCATAACATAGCTGAGACACACCTTCCCTGATTTGCAAGTCTGTAGTCTTACAGCTGGGCATAAGCCAATTACGTCCCAGAGGGGATACCCCACCAGTCTAATACCCAGCTCACTTACTCACCCCCTGATTCACTTACCCAGAATCATGCTCCGCAAGGGTTACAGCACAATGGTCATTGTCCTTATCTCCTTAGTCATTCTGGACATAAGTCTCTCGTTATGTCCAGTACCTGAGTTCAAAAAATTGCATGAGCACTGATCTCTATTCACATCCTATCACCCAACTACAGTCTACTCCCCTGTTTGCTGATGCTCTATGGACTCAAATCAAATGGAAGCTGTTACAAACTCACATACTACCTAACATGCCTCCAAGGGAGTCCTCATCTAGTGACCTCAACCCTGGCTGCTCACCTGAAAAAAAACTTTTACTCCTCCTCTCAGGAGACATTGAGATGAACCCAGGGCCAATGAGCAGCAGGACTTCCTACCCTTGGACACAACCAGGAAGTTCATCAAAGGTCTAAAAATTGTTCAGATGAATATATGCAGGCTAAGACCAAAAATGCATGAACTTGAAGCTTGGATGGATATCTACTCCCCAGACATCATCTGCATCAAAGAAATCTGGCTAAAACCCTCTATACTTAACCACAAAATCAACATCCTGGGATTTAATGTCTCCCATAAGGACAGGATAATCAAGAAAGGCAGAGAGGTGGCAATATATGTAAAGAGCTCCCTAAATGCACTCGATATAAGTCCCCCTGGGCTTGATAATAGGACTTCTGAGTTCTTTCTAATTAAGTTGCTGCTGAGAGGGACCAAATACCTAATGAAAGGCTGTGCCTATAACTCACCTAAGGTGGCAAAAAGTAAACTGGATCACATCAGCAATTATTTGGGAAACAACCCAGTGTGTGAGATAATACTCATGGGTGAATTTAACCTCAGTTGGTTGAACAATGGGGTAAACAAGTTGGCCATTATGGATGTGGCACTCGCCCAAATAATTAGTGAATGAACGAGGCTGAACCTTAAGTCTGGAATCCACACTGTACTGGATTGGATGTTATTTAACAGACCTGATAGAATAAGCACTGCAGGCTTATTACCAGATGCACTCAGTGACCATTCTGCTACCTTCTACATCTGGAGGAACAACACACCCTAAATCTCCCCCAAAGATCATGATTGTCTGCGACATCGCCAGGTTTGATCAAGCTGCCTTTCTCAATGACCTAAGAGAAATCCTCTGGAATGACTTCAACAACCCCCTGGAATTGACATAGCACCGGACTTGCTTAAACTTTGGAGGAGTTGGTTTACAACCAGATCCAGGACAAAATGGTACTCTATCAGCTGCTCTTGGATGCACAACACAGCTTCAGGGAAAACCACAAGACTGGCACTGCCCTCGTCAGGTTCGCAAGGGATGTACTCGGGGCAGTGGACCAAGGCCTACAAAGTGGAGCACTGTTCCTAGACTTTACAAAAAGCATTTGATTTGGTCTACCACAATCTACTTATCAACAGCCTTGGTCATCTTGGACTGGACCCACATGCCTTCACCTTGTTCCAACATTACCTACGTGATAGGAAGCAGTTGGTCAAACAGAATGGCACAACATCCCACCTAAAACCAGTTAACCAAGGGGTTCCCCAAGAATCCATCCTGGGACCCCTGTTGTTCTCTATCTTTGTTAACAACATGCCCAAACATTGGGAGGGGAGGGCAATATCCAACTTTGTACAGACAATGTGATCATTTACTGGACTTCTAAGGACATGAAGCACCTAAATCTGGACCTCAACGCTGACATCAGAATCCTGGAAAAATGGCTCATGGATAATAAACTGGTCTTAAACCTGAAAAAATCTAAGGCCATGCTATTCAGCCCCAGACACCTGGGTGCAGATAGAAACAATATTCTTCATATATCATTCACTAATTGTACCAGACTTGAGGTCTGTGCATCCATTAAATACCTAGACATTCATCTCGACCAGGAGTTATGCATGGGGAGGTGTTAACTAAAAATATCCACCAAAAAATGGGACTGCTATACAGGCTAGGTGGGTACCTAACCAAGGAAGCTCGGTTGACAATTGCCTCAGGAACCCTCCTCCCCATACTACTGTATGGATCCCCTTCCTACAACCTCTGTGAAGCAACAGACTTGCCAAACTCAGAGTTCTCTACCACAAGGTCATTTGCTTTGTAGCAGCTGATCACCCCTGTGTCCACCACTGTAGCGTACTCACTTCACTTAACTGGCAAGGACCCGAGGCAAGGCTAGCCTATCCTACCCTCTGGCATACTTTCAAAATGTTTAAACTTGTGGCCTCCCCGAGCCTTAATGGGTTCTCCAATACAAAATCCACAAATGGGAGCTTTGGTCATCTATGAGCACTGCTCTAGAAGTTCCAAGTTCCTGATCATGTGCAGGGGATAAGTCCTTTGCTACCTCTGGCCCGGTCCTCTGGAATCGCCTACCTCTGGATGTGACTGACTGCGTCACACTGAATGCCTTCAAATCTGCTCTTAAATCCCACATCTTTATGTCATGTGTATGCAACTGCAATTAATCCTGCTGACCATTACCACATTATGTTAGCATGACCACTTGGCCAACTCCAATGTCTCTGGTCCTTCAGCTCTAGGACACTTAACCCCTGTCACACAATCTATAATTTGTTTACTTTCTACATCCATCTCACCTGAGACAGCAACCTGTTAAGGGGGTCCCACACCCATGTGTACCAAACATTAGTAGTTGTGCTTCTCCTTTAACCCTACCCAAACTTGCCCCACCAAGCCTCCCCTCAAGGTCTATGCCTTCTCAAGTTAACGTTATAGCATATATTTAAGTTATTGTCTGTGCCTGATTTTATATTCTAGATGTCTGTGATTCTAAATCTTGTAAATTAACATGCATTTATATATTGCTTAATTGTATTGTTATCCTGTATCTATATGTAAATTTTTGGTTCACATTGAATGTAATTAACTCTGGGTTGCCCCTGAAAAAGGGATGCTATATCTCAGTGGGCTTACCCAGTTAACAAATTTTAATAAATAAATAAATAATCTGCTACTGGAGCAAAGCATCACTTTGAAAACTACATACATGACCACTGGGTTCCTAACTTGTTGCATACAGACCAAGGCCTGTAGTTTGTGTCAGATTTGATCCAGAACTTGTACCACTTCTTAGGAATCCAGAAAATGTATGCAGAACCATATAAAGATCTGATGGTATGGACATATTATTTAACATGGGGCTGGCAGTATACCCTAGAGCAGTGATACTCACTCCATGGCTCGTGAGTTACAAGTGGTTCTTCACAGTAAAACCTGCGACTCTTTAATACATAATAACATCATTATCATCTGTGGCTCTTTCACTTAGAAAACCATGGCTGTGCAGTATGAACTCACAGTGAACCACTGTGGGGGTGAGAAAAATCTAATCACCTATATAGATACATAGTAGGTGACAGCAGAAGGGGACAATAAGATCCATCTAGTCTTCCAATGTCCCTACCCCCCCCATAACTGCTAATCAGTGTTTTGATGCCTTTGTAATTATACCAAGTATTCTTAAAAACCCCTGCTGTTTTCGCCTCCACCACTCCCTGTGGAAGGCTGTTCCATGCGTCGATCACCCTCTCCATGAAAAATAACTTATGTGTGTTGCTCCTGAATGTTCCCCCTACCAGTTTTATATCATGACCTCTTGTTCTTGTATAACTCTTGACCTGAAACAGGTCTTGAACCTGCACCCTATTTATTCCATTCAGGTACTTGAAGGTTTCAGTCATGTCTCCCAACTCTTTCCTTTGTTCCAAGGAATACATGTTGAGATCCTTCAACCATTCCTCATATGGTTTCAGATGCAGTCCCTGTACCATCTTTGTAGCTTTCCTTTGCACCACCTCCAATCTATCCACATCCTTTCTAAGATGTGGGCGCCAGAACTGTATGCAGATTTCAAGGTGTGATCTTACCAGTGATCTATAGAGTGGCACCATGACTTCCCTTTTCCTACAGGGGATTCCCCTTCCTATGCATCCTAGAATACCATTTGCTGATATTGCTGCCTTCTCACACTGCCTTGTCTTTTTGAGGTCATCCCTTTCTTGCTTTGTGGCCTCTAGTTTTACGCCCCCCATGTGGTATTCTTCTACAGGGTTGCTCTTCCCTAAGTGCACGACTTTACACTTCTTTGCATTGAATTGTAGCCACCATGTTTTTGACCATAATTCCAGCTTCCAGAGATCCGCCCTCATCCTGGCTGCCCCAGCTGGGATGTCAATCCTATTGCATAACTTCATGTCATCAGTGAACAGGCTCACCCTGCACTCTAAGCCTATAGATATGTCTCCAATGAAGATATTAAAGAGGATGGGTCCCAATGCCAACCCTTGTGGCACACCACTAGTTACCTCTCTTTCTTCCATAAAGGTGCATTTACCAGTACCCAAATGGGTCCTTTGACTCAGCTAGCTCCCTATCCAGTCCACCATGTTCTGGCCCACTCCCATGTTGGTGAGCTTGTTTAACACCCTTCTGTGCAGAACAGAGTTAAATGCTTTGCATAAGTCCAGGTATACCTCATCCACAGCACCTCCATGATCTACAGTTTTGGTTACCTAATTGAGGAAATCATATTTGTCTGGCATGATCTTTCTGTGGTAAAACTATACTGTTTTGGATCCAAGTTACCACTTTCCTTTAAGGAGGTTAGAAATCTTTCCTTGAATAGGGCTTCCATTATTTTGCCCACAATCAAGGTGAGGCTGACTGGGTGATAGCTGCCTGCTATTTCCCTACTCCCATTCTTATGGAAAGCGACATTTGCCTTCCTCCAATCCCTCGGAGCCTCCCCTATTTCAAGTGATTGGTTAAATAGTTTAGACAGGGGTGCTGCAAGCTCCTTTCTTAGCTCCCTAAGAATCCTAGGGTGTCTTTGATCCAGGCCCATGGGCTTGTCCATCTTGAGCTTCCCCAGTTCTTCAAGGACTCTTTCCTTTATGAATGGTCTTGAATTGACTTCACAATTCATGGTACAACTTCCACTTAGAGTGGGTTGGCAACTGTCTTCTTCCTTGGTGAAAACAGAGCAGAAGTACCTGTTGAGGATGTCTGCTTTGTCTTTGTCATCCTCTGTGTGCCCACCTTTATCCCTTGCAATTCTTACTATACCACCCCTTGTCTTCCTTTTTTTCTGATATATGTAAGGAAGGTCCTAGTTGTTATATGTGCCTCTTCGAATTAGAGAAAAATGTTTATGTGATGCCTGTGTTCCTACCCGAGTAGACTCTGCTACTACTGGATATTTTGTCAGTCCGGCTCAACTAACCTCCTTGTTCTTGATTCCATATCAGCTGGAAATGGATTGGGAAAATTTGTATCCTGCTGCCATATCATCACAGACCTCAGAGTCCCTTGAGGCTGCATATCTAAATCTGCCCTTGTTATCTTACAGGGTCTAGGGCAGTTCAGCTCCTCATTGTCAGGAAAAGTATATAGCCAGGGAGTTCTAATATCCCTCGCAGCAGCCATGTCCTGACTGGGAGTTTTATATTTCTTTTGTGCAGACAGCCTTCCCTTATCAGCTCCTTTCTTAGGTTTTTTTCAGAGCTTCAGCCCTGACTTTGGGAAGAACACTCTGATTTCTCCTAGATTTTTCAGCTATGTAGCAATCAGCTCAAACACACTGGCACCAACTCCACAAGAATGTATGGGATATTTGTCAGAAGAGGATAAGCTGCGATCAAAGAAAGCTTCATAAATTCAGATATTTTACCACTGAAGCACAGCACATCATCAATTCCATGGTCTCTGTCCTTTTTTAACTTTTTAAATGGAAAGTGTTTCCCCTGGTGGCTTGAATAATGAAACACTGACAACAGCACTTCTGTAAAAATATTTCTGAAACTGTGTGTAAAATGCTATACCTCTCCTGTTTCCCATGACAATATAATATGATTATTTGCCAGTGAGACTGTAGCAAAATCTTTTGAGTGGTTCTGTCTATTACTTACTTATAGCCACAGGCTTACTGAGAGTATTTTCCACTGTAAGACTGTGCAATTGTTTTAATTAAATAAAATAAATGTTTATTAAATTATAGTTTATTATACTTTTGAAGTGCATGTACCAACTTTCTTATGAACTGTATGTTGTGGCTCCTTTGCTAATGCTGACTACTTATTTGGCTCCTGTGCTAGTCAGGACTGAGTAACACTGGCCCAGAGGTTACAGCAATAAGCTGTGAACTACCCTGGCGCATTCAGCAAACCCGAGCTTGATTCTCACACCCTTAGCTTGCAGAATGTGTTACCCTAAGCAAGTCACTTAACCTCCCTTTACTCCCAGAATGCACCTGAAAACAAGTTTCATATCAGCGTGGCTTGCCTGACCAAAAATTGCAAAGAAAAAGAAATTGAACAGGACCTTGTTTGATAATCTAGCTTAAATGGTATTGCAGAATGGAGAAGAATGTAACTTTCTCTGTCAAGTGACACTTGCTTCTAAGTTACAATAAGTGTCCTTTCCACAAGTTTAGAACAACCTCCATGTTACCTTACTCAAGAATGTGAAGTATAATTGCCATTAAATGTATTTTTTGCTTCAGTTTCTTTTACATAAATACATAGATACTTATGACAGATAAGAGCCTATGGCCCATCCAGTCTGCCCATTTGAGCTCATAAGTTGACTTTAAGTTTTTCTAGACATCTGTTGCCTCTTACCCCTGACCTCCAGGATTCCCTTATGTATATCCCATGCATTCTTAAATCCTGTTATTGTTTCAGCCCCCACCACTTCCTTAGGCATGGTGTTTCACTTGTCCATGACCCTTTCTGTGAAGAAATTCTTCCTCAGATTTCTTCTGGATCACCCTCCATCCAACTTTATTTCATGCCCTCTAGTCCTGGAACATCTTTATCACTGGAAAATAGTGTTTTTTCTGCACCCTGTTCCTCCCTGTAAGGTACTTGTATGTCTCTATCATATCCCCTCTCTCCCTTCTCTCCTCCAGGGAATACATATTTAAGTCCTTCAGCCTTTCCTCATAGGACTTGTGATGCAGTCCATGTAACATCTTTGTTGCCCTTCTCTGAACCTTCTCCACCCTGTCTATGTCCTTTCATAGGTAAAGTCTCCAGAACTGCACATAATACTCCAGATGGGGCCTCTCTAGTGTCTTGTATAGTGGAATTCTGACCTCCACTTTCCTGCTGGTGATGCTCCTGCCTATGCATCCCAGCATACTATTTGCTTTATTTGCCAGCTTGTCACACTGATTCCTTACCTTGAGGTCATCTGAGATGATAACTCCCTAGGTTCCTTTCCTGCTTGGTGCATGCTATACCCTCACCCCCCCCCCCAAACTGATATGTTGTTCCAGGGTTTTTGTACCCCATATGCATTATTTTGTTCTTTTTTGCATTAAATTAAATTTGCTAAACCCTTCATCATTCTTCAAACTTCTGCAGGTCCCTTCTCATTCTGTCTACACCCTCTGGCATGCCCACTCTGTTACAGAGCTTTGTTTCAGCAGCAAACAGGGAAATTCTGCTTCGTAGGTCCTATGCAATGTCACAGATGAAGATATTGAATAGGATTAGTCCCAGCACTGATCCCTGTGCACCCCACTGGTCACTCTTCTCTCTGTGGCATGACAGCCATTTATCACCACCCTCTGTGTCCTGCCACCCAGCCAATTACCAATCCACTGCACTACTGTCCTGCCCACTCCCATATTCCTCAGTTTGTTTAACAGCCTTCTATGTAGTACAGTGTCAAAGACCTTACTGAAGTCCAGATACGACATGTCCACTGCCTTCCCCCATCCACCTCCCTTGTCACCCACTTGAAATATTCAATGAGGTTGGTCTGGCATGACTTCCCTCCGGCCTCCAGTGAAACCACGCTGCTTTGGGTCCTGTAGTCCGTTGGCAACCAGATGTTCCACCAATCTCTCCTTCAGTAGTGCTTCCATGATCTTCCTCAATACCGAGATCAGGCTGACTGGTTTGTAGTTCCCCACTTCCTCTTTGTTCCCACTTTTGTGTAAGGGGACTACATCTGCTGCCCTCCAGTCTTTGGGTACCTCCCCTGTTTCCAGTGATTGGCTAAACAGGATTGCCAGAGGTTCAGCCACCACCTGTCTTACTTCCTTTAGGACCCTGGGGTACACCCCATCCAGTCCCATTGCTTTATCGACTCTTAGTCCTTCCAATTCCTTTAGGGCCTTTTCCCATGTATAGGGACTTGTGTCCATTTCTGTGCCCTTTCCACACCTTGCACTCCCTTCAGGCCTGCTACCCTCCCCTTCCTCAGTAAAGACTGAGTAGAAATATCTGTTCAGTATGTCAGTTTTACTGTTGTTATCCTCCACACAGCCCCCATTCTCCCCTTCAGTATCGTTATCCTTCCCTTTGCCCCTCTTTTTTCACTTATGCACCTATAAAGGCTTTGTTCCCTCTAACCACTGATTTTGTGATGCGCTCTTCTGTCTGAGCTTTGACTTTCCTTACTGACCTCCCTGCCTCAGTTTGCTTCTCCTGGTACTTCACCATATCCCCTTCTGCCTGTGTCTTTTTGTATTGCCTGAAAGTGATCATTTTGGCTTTCACTTTCTCTGCTACCTCCTTGGAAAACCATAATGGCCTCCTCTTCCTTTTCCCCTTGCTAACCTGCTTAATGCATAATTGTGTTGCTGTTGTAATCCCTGTTTTAAATATTGCCCACTGTTCATCCACCCCTGATTCTATCACCATTCCTATTAATGCCTCTTTCAAGTATGTCTCCATTTTCCCCAAATCTGCCCTCCTAAAATCTAGAATACATGTTTTTGTGCGGTTTAGTTCTGCTCCTTCTGTGATTTCAAACCACAGTGACCAGTGGTCACTGTTTCCTGGGTGCTCCCCCACTGTTACCCCTATTACACTGTCCCCCTTTCAGAGCATGAGGTCCAGTATTGCCTTCTGCCAAGTTGGCTCCATGACTAGTTGCTTAAGGAAGGCACCCTGAAGGGAGTCCAGGATAAATCTGCTCCTAGTTGATGCTGCTGCTGCTGCTGGGATGCTCGAGTCCACATCTGGACTATTGAAGTCTCCAACCAGCACCACCTCCCCCTTGACCACCATCCTTTGGATGGCTAGCATTAACTCTCTATCTGTCTCTCTTCCTCCTCGGCTGGTGGTTTGTAGACCACCCCTGTGTGGATGGATGACCCCATTTTCCTTTCCAGCTTAACCCACAGTATCTCCCTCATTTTGTTCCTCCTGAATCTCTGTGGCCTTTATGCCATCTTTCACATAAAATGCCACTCCTCCTCCTTTCCTGCCTGCCCTGTCTCTTCTTTTACAGCTCCAACCTCTGCAGTACTAGTTGAGTATGGTGTCTCTTCAGTCATAGAGTTTCAGTGTACTTGTATAGATCCTATGCCATCTCTGAAAAAAGGCTTAAAAACATAAATACTTACAAACAATTCTGCCCTATTTTCCCTCTCTCTTTATTAATAAGGACAGCTGCTTTACAATAGGATCCTTGTCCCTCAAATGTCATCTACTATTGCTGCCTGAATGTCTGCGTGTGAATACACAATCTTCCGGTTTAGGGGGAGGAATCTAGATGGCATTACATGAGTGAAAGTCTGACCTTTTCTGTGCCTGCAGTCCATGTCTTCTACACCATTGCTTGCAACTTACCTAGAACTTAGTTTTGTAAAGACAATGACAAATAAACTGTGATCTGTGAAGGAAACACTGAGAGAATTACAAAAAAAATAAAACCTGCACACTCCCTTTCTTCTCAGTCTGCTTCCAAAGTGCTGAAACATGACTCCAACCTTACTGAAAGTGGCAACAGACACAACTTACTGCAACTGACAAGCAACACCTTAAGGCTTGTACAGATCATATGAAACATTCCGCAGGAGAGTAAAATGTACCTAATCTTGATATTTCTGAACTGGAATCAAAACCCAAGCAGGAGAGTAAGATGTGTTCTGAAAGGCAGGATAAAACAGAACTGGCTGGGAGAATTGCATAAAAAGAGAGTCCAGACAATATTTTTCCTGCTTTACAAGTCTTTCTAAAAGAAGAAGTGAAGTCAGGGTTCCAGGACATGTGGTGAAGATGGAAAAGATCTACTTGGCGGTAATAAATATAAAAGAAGAACTGAAAGAAACTGACAACAAGCTTACTACTTATGAACAGTGTCCTTTTCAACGTAGAGGACTGCATTCTAGCATTGATTTTTATGTTGGCTCATGCTTGTACAGCCAACATCTTGCAGTAGTAGCAGATTTGAAGACGCGGTCACTGTTGGGCGAATGCAGGGCATGCATCAGAAGGTGCATCCCTCATTCCCCAATCAGCCAGCAGCAGACGCCGACCTCATGCATCCCTAATGTGGCCACAAGAATAAAGAAAAGGTCTGCTGCAATGAGAGCAAAGCTCTCATGCAGCGTGACCTCAACATGCCTCCCGACGTGCAGGCAAACCACCTGTCACAATGCCAACGGAGGAGCCCACTCCCTGTCGGCATCATGCGGCCCTCCCCAACAATTTTTCTTTGCCGATGGGGGGGCTCAATCCCCATCAGCATTTATCCCCATCCCCATTGATTGTGCCAACGGGGCAGCCCACTCCCCATTGACAAAATGTCTCCCCCCCACTTTTGTTGTGTGCCAAGGGGGTGCCCAATCCCCCTCGGCTCATTTCTCCCTCCCCTCAGTATGTGCCGATGGGGGTGCTCAATCCCCCATCGGCTTAAAATCCTCACCCCAAAAAAAACACTTGGGTGGCATGCTGGGAACCCACCCCCAGCGTGCAAATCTCCTAAAAAAAAAAAGTCCCACAATGTTTTTGTTGTAAACCGTAAAAAAAAAAAAACAGTCCCTCAAGGTCTCCCTGCCCCCTCCCACAACCCGCACCCATCCACTACGCACCCTGCCTCCCCACACCCTCCCTCACCCCATACTTACCTCTGGAGTCTGGTGTGATGATCTTCGGTGGACTGGGAACACGTCTGCACTTTTCAAAGCCGACCACAAACTGAAAATGTCGGTAAGCTGTATAATGGAATAAATAGGGTTTTTTTCAACTTTGATGCATATCTCAGGCATTTTGGGGATTTTTTCCACCAGATTTTCAATATGAGGTTTTTGAGACCCCTCCTCATGAATTCCGGCACTGTCATGGCGTTTATCGGCCTGGAAAGGTGATTTCGCAGTCACTGCATGGAATCACCTTTCGGGACCAATTAACAAAACAGCAATGCCACTGTTCATGAGGGGGGCTCTCAAAAAGCCTGTGTTGCAAAATTGGTGAGACAAATCAAAAAAATGGCTGTTTTCCGAGCGTGCATTGTGCAGTTTCCACGCACATGCGTAACTTCGTAAATCTGTAATATTTTCACTCCAGATTTTCAAAATTGGCATTTTTCCACACCTCCTTACGAACAGTACAGCTGTCATTTTACATATCCTGACCAAAATGTGTTTTCGCACATCTGGCGCAGAATAGCGCGGTTGCTGGGCAAAATCAGTTTTTGGGACTGTTTGAGAAAATGACAGTGACACTGTTCATGAGCAGAAGGTCCTAAAATGCCTATGTTGAAATTGATGCTGAACATCCATAAAATGACTGTGTTACAAGCATGTATTGCGCAGTTTCCACGCACCCTTGTAACTTCTGAAATTTGCAATATTTTCATGCCAAATTTTCAACACTGCCATTTTTTCACACCTCCTTATGAACAGTACCACTGTCATTTTTCACATCCTGCTCAAAATGTGTTTCCGCACATGTGACGCACAATGGTACGCTGTGGGAAATCAACATTTGGGACAGATTAACAAACTCACAGCACCACTGTTCATGAGGGGAGGTCCCAAAATACCTGTGTTGAAAATGTGGCTAACAAACTCCCAAAAATGATTGGGTTATGGATGTGTGTTGCGCAGTTTCTATGCATGCTCATGACTTCACCAGTTTTTCATATTTTCACTCCAGATTGTCAATGTTGCAATTTTTTTTATGCCTCCTCATGAACAATACAGTTGTCATTTTCCATATCCTGCCCAAAATGTGTTTTCATCCCTGTGTCACCAAATGGCATAGATGCTGAGCAAAACCACCTTTCAGCTAACAAACTGATTGTGCCGCTTTTCATGAGGTGGCCTCACAAACAGCCGATGTTGAAAATTTGGAGTGAAAATACCAACACACGCCCACGGTGTTAGGGTTTACAACTGTAGCACCCCACCCTGTACAGACTGACAGGAATCAGGAATGTGACTTGGGATCATTGGCTGTAATGCTCACACCATTCCACCTCCACCCCCACCCTGCAGCTAGTGACTGGCATTGTGGTGTGCCTCACACTGTTCTCCTATACTGCACCCACCTCAGTGTATTTCCTTATGGAATGGGGTAAGTATAATGGGTGTTTACTCACCTGGTAAAGGTGATTGTGTTGGTTGGCATCCATGGCACTCCAGACATTACCTCATGGGTTACAGCCCACCTGATAGGCTAATGATGTACATGACCCAGATCAGATTTCCAGTATATCCAGGTCCCAGGAACACCTGCTCTCCAGTTTGAATTTTCCATAGCTGAAAGGAATGATGTTGGTACCAGAAACAATACACACAATATAGACTAGGAAAGATGAGGTCTGCTACGACATGATGACAATAACGAGGCCGGAGGCCTGAGTTTATTCCCTATTATGTACACACTATCTCGAACCATGGTTCGACTAATTTCTTTGCATTGGAATTGAATTCTGACGGACTGGTGTAAGGACCTCCTGATCTTACTGGTTGGACGCTCCGATCATCCCCGAGGGCGGGCCTTGGAGTGCCATGGATGCCAACCAACACAATCACCTTTACTAGGTGAGTAAACACCCATTGTGATTGGTTGGCATCCCATGGCACTCCAGACATTACCTCATGGGAGATAAGAAGCAGTTTATACCTCAGGGTGGGATTCAGATGGATCGGAGGGTCCGGGAGATGGAGCCGCTGCCAGGACATGGGATGCGAAGGCTGGTCTGAAGTCCTGGAGTTGTTCCAGTCTGTAGTGCCTGGCAAAGGTATGTAGGGAGCTCCAGGTAGCCACCCTGCAGATGTCGTCTGATGACACCGATGCTCTCTCCACCCAGGAGGTGGATACCGCTCTGGTGGAATGAGCTCTAATTCCCTGGGGTGGTGTCAGTCGCTTCGCCGTGTAAGCGTGGTGGACGACCCTTCTGATCCACCCTGCGATGGTGGTTTTGGATGCTGCGAGTCCCTGTCTTTGGCCTTTCGCGACGATGAAGAGCCTCTCCATCTTACGGATGGCCTGGGTCCTGGCCAGGTAGATAGAGAGGGTTGCGCCCATGTCTAGTGGGTCAGGAGCACCGTATTCGGCAGGAGTGGTTGCGCGCGGCAGGGTGGGTAGATCTATGGGTTGTTCTCTGTGGAACCTCATCGGAACCTTCGGCTGGAAAGCCGGTACCGTCCGGAGCCTTACCCCTTCGGGGTTGAAGATGGTGTAGGGTGGAGCGCAAGACAGGGCGCCAAGCTCCCCTATCCATCTGGCTGAACAGATGGCTACCAGAAAGGCAGTTTTCAGTCCTGCCCAGAACAGGTCTGAATCGGCGAGTGGTTCGTACGGTGTCGTTCTTAGGGAGTCCAAGACTAGGGGTAGGTCCCATGGTGCAACTTTAGGCCTGGTTCTAGGTCGCATGAGGTCTACCGCCCTCAAGAAGTGGATGGCATCTGGATGGGCCCCGGGTGGGTGCCCTTCGACTAGGCCTCTGGCCGCTCCGATGGCCGCCAGTTGTACCCTTAGGGAAGAAGGTGCCAGTCCCTTGTCCACTCCCTGCTGAAGGAACAGCAAGATAGTGGGGAGGTTGGCCTGTTCCGGTACCGAGCCTTGTTGGTGGCACCACTGTGCAAAGATGGCCCATTGTCTCTCGTATGTGGATGTAGTGGATGCTCGTCGAGATCGGAGAAGCGTGCCTATGACCGTCTCGTGATAGCCGGTGGCGGTTAGTCGTTCCCTCTCAGGAGCCAGGCCGTGAGCTTTAGGGTTCGAGGCGACGGGTGCAATACCGGTCCCTGTGTCAGCATGTCCGGGTGGGATGGAATCCGGAGGCTGGCTCGGGACATTTCTGTGATTGCCGCAAACCAGGCTCTGCGGGGCCAGTACGGAGCCACCAGGATGATGGAGGTCCGGGATTTTCGGATTTTCTCCAAAACCTGTGGGATGAGGGGAATCGGGGGGAACACATATGCGTAGTCCTGAGCCCATGCCTGGGAGAGGGCATCCGTGCCTTGGGAGTGCACGTCTCTGAACCGGGAGAAATAGTGGTCCACCTGGGCGTTGTCTCTTGATGCCATTAGGTCTATGGACACTGGCCCCCATGCCTCCTGGATCACCTGGAACAGATCCGGGTGCAGGCGCCATTCTCCGGGGTGGATCTGCTGTCGGCTGAGCCAATCCACCCTTACGTTCAGTTTTCCCGCCAGGTGTACTGCACCCAGGCGTGATAGGTGCGTTTGTGCCCAGTTCATCACCTTTGCGGTTTCTCGTGACATGGCCCTGCTTCTGGTACCTCCCTGCTTTGCGATGTAAGCCACTGTCACGTGGTTGTCGGACCTGATCAGGACTGACTGTCCTTGGATGGTGTGTCTGAATGCCCTCAGGGTGTGGAATACCGCTCTCATTTCCAGGACATTGATTGAGAGTTGTGACTCCGCTGGGGACCAGGGGCCCTGTGCTGATTCGTCCCCCAGACAGGCTCCCCAGCCGGATAGACTGGCGTCCGTCTCGATGGGGATCGGGTGCGGCACCTCCAGGGGAACCCCCTTTGTCAGATTTCCCGGGGTGACCCACCAGTCCAGGGATGATCTTACTTCTGCGGGTAACTGGACCGCGCAGCACAGGTTCCACTCGTTGGGTGCTCCGCGCGTCAGAATGTAGTTCTGGAGTGGATGCATGTGCCACCTGGCCCAGGGGATGAGGTCGATGCAGGAGGCCATGCATCTCAAGAGTCTCGCCACCTTCTCCACCGTGGTGTGAGGGTGCGACCTTAACTGTCTGGCCAGGTTGCGGAGGCTGCGGATCCGAGCCGGAGCCGGCCTCGCCCAATTCTCTGCTGAGTTGATGATGGCTCCGAGGTGTTCGATCTGTTGGGTCGGGTGGAGATGGCTCTTCTCTCTGTTTACCGTCCAGCAGTGGTCCTCGAGTGCTCGCACCGCGGCTCGGTGTAATACATGCCTGACCACCATCGGATCGGCGTATGAGCCAGTCGTCTAGGTATGGCACTATGTCTAGGCCCTGTTCCCTGAGTCTGGCTACCAGGGGTAGTGGATACCTGGTGAAGACTCTGGGGGCCGAGGACAGGCGAATGGGAGCCCGGTATGGAAAGTGGTGTCCCAGGATGTGAAAACGGAGGAACCTTCTGTGACTCTTGACGATGGGGATGTGTAGGTAGGCGTCCTTGAGATCGACGGATGTCAGGAAGTCACCTACCCTGATGCCCTGAAGGGTGGATCGGACCGTCTCCATTTTGAACCGGCGCGGGATCACGTTTCGGTTCAGGCGTTTGAGGTCCAGGATGGGCCTTAGCTCCCCCGACTTCTTGGGAACCAGGAAGAAGATGGAGTACATGCCCTCTCCCTGCTCCTGGACCGGGACAGGTTGAATGGCCCTGTTCTGGATGAGATCTGCCAGAATACCCTGTACCTGGTGAGGTGACGCTCTTCGTCTGGAGACCGGGGACGAGATGAAGCGAGGGGGAACCGAGGGATGATGTAATTCTATGGTGTACCCCTTCATGACCACGTCCGGACCCACCTGTCCGGCGTGGTGGGCATGTGGTGGCGAATAGGGCTAGCCGTTGTCCGACGAAGTGGTACGAGCCTAGATGGGGAGGGCTCGGTGAGACGGAGTCACTGTTTTCCTCTGAATCCCCTTCCTCGACCTCTGGACTTTTGTCCCCGGGGTCGGAAAGAGGGAGATTTGTAGCTGCTGTAGGCGTGCGTGCGTGGGTAGGATGGTGATGCTCTACCCTGAAAGGATTGGTTCTGGGGAAAGGAGTCCTTACGAGTTTGAGTCCTGACCCCCGGACGAAACCTCCGTCTAGCGGAAGGTAGGTGTGAGGGTCTTGACCGGTTTCTTAGGAGGTCCCTACCCTCTTCTTTCTGCTTTAAGTAATTCTGAAGACCCTCCCGAATACATGAGTCCCTTAAGGGTAAGTTCTGCAGAAGAGTCTTGGATTCTGAGTCAGCGTCCCAGAGCTTGAGCCATAGAGCTCTCCGGGCCGATTATGATTCGGACGCCCTGGCCTGGAGGCGTGGGGAGTCCACTGCCATGTCTGCCAGGTATTTGGCTGCATCGAGGTGCAGTCTAAAAGTTCAGCCTCCCTGGACTTTGGACTGCCTGTTCCTGAAGTTCTTCCAGCCAGCGTATCTGGGCGCGAGGTATAGATCGCGCCGTCATTGCCTTGGCCATGGTGCCCTCAATTTCAAGGTCTTCTTTAACATGTCCTCGATTCTTTTTGTCTGTGGGGTCCTTGAGGGCTATGGTGCCGCATGGTAGCACCATCTTCTTACTCAAGGCCGCCACCTGTGGATCGATGGAGGGCGCCTTGCACCAGGCGTCTGATTTGTCACCTTGAACCGGATACATCTTGTGTAAGTTCCTTCGGTTTGGCATCCTGCCCAGGTCTGTGGATTGCCATTCCATGTGGATCAGTTCCTCGATGGCCGGGCAGACCGGGAAGGTCTCCGGGGTGGTGGACCTTAGCTGGATCATTGGGTCCAGCTTTGATTCCGTCTTCTCCCCTTCCTGTTCTTCTGTGGACAGGTCCATGGTGGCCTTGATGACCTTCATAAGGCCGGGGATTGTGTCGAAGGCACACAGTTTTGATGTCAGCGATGGGGCCGTCTGCTGGTCGATGTCCTCCATGTCGGACTCCACGCCATGCTCCTCCTCCTCTTCCTCGTCGAATTCCTCCTCTTTGTCCCTATCTTCCGGATTGCCATCAATTGGAATGCTGGGGAGAGGGTCCTCTGTGCCTGGTGGATTATCTGGGAGGTCTCTGGTGGATGAGCTCTGCGTCGGGCAGCCGAGGTCTGTTTTGGTAAGCGCCTCCAGCTTCTCCATGATCTTCAGCATGAAGTTCTGCTGACTCTCCATCATGGCGACAGCCGCTTGTTGGTTCTTTATCAGCAGAGAGCCCAGATCTACCCAGGTAGAAGTGCTGGGGCCTGGGAGGGAAGGTGGCGTGGTTCTCTCTATCAAAGATAGTTCGTCGTCCAATAGGCAGGCCGCGCAGAGAGGGCCTGGGGTTGAGGGAGGAGGGAGGCATTGCACGCGGTACATTTCTTCGCTTTGACCATCTGAAAGATAAAGAGAAGGTCTGAGCGAGGAATGAGACTCCGGAAAACTGTCCACCTCCCTTTTCTGGCATCCTTACCTGACTATCCCCTCTCAGGTGATTGCTACCCCGGGCAGGCCTGGGTCCACTGTGGAAGGGGACCGTGGCCACCGAGGGAGGGGATAGCTCCGCTAGGGCCTGCCAGGGTCACTATGGGAGATACCCTAGCATGGACTCTGTGGTGTCCACCTGGGGTCACTATGGGAGGGACCCGAGTGGACTGAGGTTTTTTTTTAAGACACTCCTTTAAGGTCAAGTGATTTGCTCAGGGTCGTACACCATGCAACTGGAAGAGGTGGGAATCAAGCCCATGTTTGTTAGCTGATGTCACCCCTCTTGCCTCTCTTCCAGATCTGCAGGACTAAGGTCTTAATCCACATGGCTATGCTGCCTGCTTGGGAGTTGGAGGGCCAGCTATGTCCTCTGCCCTCTCTGCCCCCTTTTATTTTTATTTTATTTGTTTCCCAGTGCAATCTGGTCCCTAGAGGAGGCCAAAAGATGTCCCCGGTGAGAGGCCCCCTTAAAAGGAGTTCCCCTGATGAGAGAGGGCGTCGCCCTGAAACCTAGGAAGGCGCGCGTGTGGCTGCCAGGAGGCATCTCTCCATCTGATTGGGTGACCGCGCGGCCGATGCCAGCCCACGCGCGCTGAGCTCCCGAGGAGTCACATAGAGGCCTCTTGCCCGGCCAGCTTCCCGACAGCATATGAGGCCTGTAGTCGCCGGCCAGATGGCCGAGGAGAAGAGAGGCAGCCGCCCGCTTTTGCTCGAGCTGAATCCATGCCAGTGGATTGGAAGGCCCAGGAGGGCCGAGTGGAGGTGGCGGTCGCACAGTCGGCATCTGGGCGGGCGGCCCGGAGAAGCAGGAATGGCCGCACGGGCCATGGAGGATCCGGTGAGTCACGAGGGAGGGATAGCCTAGGGCGAGGTAAACACGCCGGGGGAGGGAGTCGCGGAAAAGAGGCGACTCATGGTAGACGTTGCAGGCCAAGGCCTGGGAGGGAGGTAGTGGAGGCCCTGAGGCCTAGAGAAGGAGGGACCTTCGTGTGGAGGGCCGCAGTGCAGACCGCAGAGTCGCGGGGAGCAGAGGCGACTCACGGGTTTCTCTCAGGTGAGTGCCTGATAGGGGAAGGCCCGCGAGGCCGCGTGGTCAACGGACCCAGTCGCATGCCGCCAGGAGGCCTGAAGGCAGGGCTGCGGCCCAGAAAGCGAGGGAATCGCTCAGCAAAACCATATGAACCTTGGAAAGAGCCAAAAATAAAGACTAAACATTATAAAGAGAAAACTCCTGAGATAGCAGGAAATATACTACAGACTAATGTGCTGTGCTTGGTTATTCTGCCTCTTAGACCACAACAAACAACTACAGTGGCTTAAAAGCTGTTATTCTTTAGGAGCCTAGCTGTTCCTTTCTTAGATATAGCTGAGAAACATCAATTTGACAATGCATTAAATTCCAAGAACCTACAGAAGTTGTTAAGAAAAGCACATTTCCTACCTTAGAGTTTTAAAGAGCAGACAGGGGTTCTCTGGATGCTCTTGCCTAATCAGATGCACAAAATTACAACTGAGAGCAGGGTTCCTGGGACCTGGATATACTGGAAATCTGATCTGGGTCATGTGCATCATTAGCCTATCAGGTGGGCTGTAACCCATGAGGTAATGTCTGGAGTGCCATGGGATGCCAACCAATCACAATGCCCAAAGCACACCACGACACATGTCAGTTTCTTCAGGGTAGGGTGAGGTACAATGGCATGAGCATTATAGCTGATGACCGAAATGAACACCCCAATGCCTGTTACTCTCTACAGAGTGGGGGTGGGGTTGGCGTTACTTCAATACTTCATTGCCATTCCTATTATGCGCCTCTAGCTCCGGTACTACCAATGCCAATGCCAGTGAGACAACATTTGGCATTGACAAATGCTTGTTTAAGTATGCTTTAATGAAAAATGAAAAACAATTTATCAGACCACTAGTAAAATAAAACTTGGTACACACATTCTAGTACTGTTGAGAAGTGTAAGCAAGAATGATATGGAACTGAAACGTCCTTGTATAAATGTAAATGATCTCAAATGACACTTCAGAAGATAAATCGTGAAACTCCAGGGAATTTCTTAAGGATAAAAAAAATAGGTTCTGTTACCTTTCTGACCAGTGGCTGACCATGGTGTATGAATGGAGATACCCTGAAGATCAGGTAGAGGTGGAAAGAGCACATTGGATGACTAACTTCATTTATCCACAAAGCAAGTATACTTGGGTAGTATATGTGAAATGTTTTCATTATCTGGACAAAGAACAAGTACAGTATATCAGAATGTGTATATGTGAAATGTTTTCATTATCGGGACAAAGAACAAGTACAGTATATCAGAATGTTCATAATTTAATGGTTAACATTACAGATCAGCAAATTCTGGTACTTCCAGATGTTTGGTACTGAGGTATATAAAAATGAAAGGATTTCAGCAAGATTTAAAAAGTTAAAAAAAAAACACTTCCATTGTGCTCATCCATTTCCCTTGACTCTGAAAATCAAATTCATAGGAATAACTGCAGCACTTGTAGATGTCAGAGGCTGAAGTCTATTTCAGAGACTCTCAGAAGTTGGATTTTTACTCATGAACCCTCTCCAGTACTCCACATCATAGTTTTCCACAAGGTAAGTTCAATTTGACTTTTAGTACTCTGTCTGACCCCTCCTTAAATGCCAAGCAACATTTAAGGTCTGCACCCATCCCTCATATCAGGGCTGTACTCGAAAAATCATCTGAATCTTCTGAGCAGTTGAGACTTACTGTAATTGATAAGGAACTAATGTGTAGAGACCTGTGAAATTCTTTTTATTTTTTTATATTTTTCTTTTCTTTTTTCTGGAATTTCTTATTTCTTTTTATTCATTGAAAATTTAGTTTTATTTGTTGTTATTAAATTTACATTCATAAACTACCTCAAAATTACCTTATACACACTAGAAATCACATTCCTATTATACTATATTGTATTAAGCAGCAGTACGCTATGGTCTTGAAAGGTTTTGTGAATAAAACAATTCCACTGTCGCTTCCTTGTAGACCATCTCTGTGGTAACAATGGAGCTTAAACAGCTGCTGCAAGCATTTATTTAGGGTTTGCCTCCAAAAAGCATTTTTTTCACTTTATTCATGTGTTTTTTTTGTTTGTTTGTTTTATTCTCTTATATGCTGAATTTTTTGTTATTTCTTGTTATACTTTGTATTTCTTGTTATACCTTGAATTTCTTATTTCTTTTTATACCTCAAATTCTTGCTATTTTTTATTTAAGAAAAACATGGGTCTCACCTGATAAGGGTCTGGAAATGAGCTCTGAAATTAATCCAGACACCAATATGGTGACACACAGACTCACATTGCTACAGTGCCTACAGTAGATGGAGAGGTGTTAGGTCCCAGTGCTAAGAGGTCCTGGTCAAGGTCAGGAGGGCTAGCAGGATACTGGGGTGCATCAAAAGGGGTAGTGACCAGTAAACAGGGGAAGTAATTTGTGCCACTTTGCAAAGCTGTGGTCAGGCCCCATCTAGAGTGATACATGACTAGTTTTGGTCTCCTTAGTAGAAATAAAGGACACTGAGGAAGTCAAGGGGGTCCAACACAGGGTCACCAAAATGATCAGTGATAAGGGGGCAAATGCTACTGTATGAAGAAAGACTGGAGGCACTTACCTTTTTAACCCTGGAGAAAAGGAGGCGGGGGGATTATCTTAGTCTTTTGCATACTTAATTTGAACTGGTGTCCTGCAGCAGGATGTAGGGACATGCCCTAAAGCGAAGGGGTGGTATGTTCTGGGGTAATAGTAGTAGGTACCTTTCCTCCCAGAGGGTAGAGACTCTACAGTATATAACAGCCTAGCAAAAGAAACAGTGGAAATAAACACAGTACAGGCCTTTAAGATAAGCCAGGACACATTTCTGCTTACAACGGGCATCACCCAGTACTCAATGTAGTCAACTGGGTAGGGAATCCTTATAAACTGGTATGTGTCTGCACAACATAGTTATTTCACCCCTGCTTATGAAGCAGTGTGGTGGGAACTGATATGATGAACCATCCTAGAGTCCCCCCAAACCTACAATTACAAGTCTACTATGTCCCAGCCACATTAAGGGGTGACAACAAAATCATCGGTAATTAAACTTTTGTTTAACCTGTAGTATTTCACATTCTGTATTTTAGTGCCACCCACTAATGATTGTGGTGTACTAAGTGAGGTGACTGACGACTGACAAGAAGTGACAACTGCAAATGGAATGCAAATTAAAGGTATGAGTGTGGTTAGCAGAATCTCATGGTGACATACTGCAGTACTACGAAAACTAGAAATACATTTTAAAGTGTTTGATTCTGGGCATGATTAAACTTGTAAAAACAGTAAAAAGTAGAGCTGTGCAGAATATAAAAATCTTTCTGTGGAATGACTGGTCCAATTCTGTGGAATTTCACAGACATTTCACACAAATTCTGTAGAATGTTGTAAAATGTTACATTTCAGTTATTTGTCTATACTTTTAAAAGTACAGGTCCAAATAACACCAAGCTTGGAACGGTAACAGTACCCTATGGTATACAATAGTGTTCCAAATTTCAGAGTTGTAGATTGAAAGTGGGCAGAGTTATGCATGGCCAAACAATTAATCAAAATTTAATTTTCTGATATTTTGAGATAATTTTAAAATTTGTTATCCACATTTCTCCACAATATCAGGATTTAGACAAGAACCTAGACACTGAATATGCACCATGTTTAAAGTCTCAAGCTTCAATGGGAGCTGAGTTATAGGTAGCCAAATCTTTTGCCAAAATGTGGATTTTGCATAATTTTGATAATATTTGTTGCAATGTTACAAAAATTGACAGGTATACAGGTTATCACTACATTTGTATGCACACTTAGTTTCAGATTTCTAGCTTTAAATGGGACTGAGTTATAGCCTGCCAAACATGTTGCCAAAATTTAAATGTTGGTTAGTTCCCTCTAATTTTAAAACTACATATCCAAATTTAACCAGAGTTGAAACATTGAAACTACTATACCACATGGTCATTTCTGAAAAAGTTCATATTTTCAGCTTTAAATGGTATTTAATTAAAAGTAGTCAAACTGTCACAACATTTAAAAATTTAACTTAGCAAGAATGTTAACTACAAATTTAAAAATCCCTGAAACTTTAAAACTTTAGAATGCAATAAAATTACATTTGGCAGGTTCTTAGACCTTACAAGGAGACTGTATATGCTAATTTTATTAATTGCTTGCTACGTGAAACTGCAAAATAACATATGTACTTAAAGTCAAACCCCTTGAGTCTTTCTGAAAATTGCAGAATTTCATGAAAAATTCCATAAAACTGGAATTTTCTAATTTCACTCAGCTTTATTTGCAGGATTCTAATTAAAGGATAGCAATATAAGAGGCAGGTAGCACAAGGGGTTACCAGTTTCTGGAGTTAGATGCACAGTTTCACCAAGAAATGGACAGCTGAGCTGGGTAGCACACTAGTGGTAGACCCACAGGTTATAGCAAGAAAGCACAGTGTGTCAACAATTCCAACCTGAATGCAGGATATTTGAGGATCACACCCAGAAAATTTATTATCTGAGGAATCTGGTGTACATGCAAGTCTAGGGCTTAGAGGTACTCAGAAAGATGTAGTGGGGGAAGACAATGTCTTGGGCAGCAGAAAGAAAGAATTTTGCCTATTCCAACAGGGTAGGTTGATAGGAAAAGTAGTAGGTGACTCATGTTTTAATGGAGTTTGTCACTGTAAAGAACAAAGAGGATATCAGTGGGATCAGTAGTTCTACTGAGTCAATCTGTCTGTGTCAAAAGAGATGGGGAGGCGGGTGGTATAGTCACTAAGATAGAAACAGCCCAGCTTATCAAATGAAGTAGTGATATGTGCATTGTTAATGTTAAATTCCACAGAACAAATTCTGGATGCTTCATCTACAGTATATGCTATCATAAATATGTGAGAAAATGTTACTAATCATTTTTTTTTCTGCAAAAATAAAACTGCTTAACAAACTTATCCAGTTGTGTTAGACACCAGAATACACTGACTATGGATATGCATTTCAAATGTTAACTCTATACATGCAAGAGCAGAGAAGTTACAAACATCCACATTTTTGATAGTTTTCACAAAGTTTTGCAACTATTTACATAGTAAAGTTTTGAACCCCTGTAACTTATCTAATTCTCTCCGTATTTACATAATTCTATAAGTATTACAAAAAGGTTATCCGTACTAATTTAAACATGTCTAGCTCTAAAGGTGCCTGAGTTATATGCAGATGAAATGTTTTCATGAAATTTCCTGAAAAAAATAAAATGACAGATTTTAAGCACATGTAATTTTGAGATGATGCATCATATTGTCATGAAATCTGGTACATTGTTAGAACACCTATCATCAAGAAATCATGCTAAATTTAAGATCCCTGGGGCCAAATATTCAAAACTTTGCACTGGGGCTAAATTAGCACTCCCTGGCATGCTAAATTAGACCAGAACCAATAGCCCGCTATAATCAAAGGAATAGCCCTGGGGCTAACCCTGCTGAATATAACACGCAGAGCAAGCTGTGCAAACAGAGCTGTAAGTGCAGTGCAAAATAACCCAGCAAAGAAGACAGCTCTGAATATAGCAGGCACTGCAAAAGCAGCATAGTGTAGAGGGGAACCAAATGGCCACTGGGTGCACATCCAAAGATGTGCAGCCACCAAAGTGTACACAAGTGCATACAGCAGTGGAGAAACCAAACAGTGGCAAACCAGCAACCAAAGGCAGTGGCATGAAACCACATATGTGCCAAGAACTAGAACCCAAAGACAAGAACAGCAACCTGAATGATATAACAGGTAGCCAATAAAGACACAAGACACAGATATGCAAAAGCAGAAACGGTGTATTAAAAGTGCAACAACGAAAACAACAACTGCAACAAGCAACATACTGGGGAGGGCGAAATATCCAAAAGGGTAAACATATGTACACCACACAAATGTAGAATGCTACACAAACAAAACAACAAACTGTAAGGCACAACTGTAAATCAGCTACAAAGGTGGGGGGGAACAGGGAAGGGTGCAAAACAAGGGAAATGTCATTAATGGTCCACTGGCTGGAGCTGTGCAGGTGCAGGGAGATGCTTCTCCAATGTCCTGGCCACCCTCCTCATCTCAGCAATCATGACAGCCTGCTGCTCTATTAAAGTTCTCTGCTGCTGCACTATCCTCTGCAAGAGATCATCCCACCCCTTGTCCTCTTCAGGCCAGGGTGGCCCAGAGTGAGTGCCTCCGTGGACCTATGGGTGAAAAGTCAACCATGTAAGGCTGGTGCACCGACAATGAGGAGCACAGCAAACCCCCAGTATGATGCCCTAGGGGTGGGGTGAACAGCATGTCACAACAACCATGGCCATGTACCCAAGGGAAAGCAATGCACATGGCACACGCACTGTGCATGTAAGCCACAGCGGAATGCAACATGGCCACATGGCCACCCCAAGCACAAATGAAGGGCCAGAAGGGTCTTACCAACACCCACATGTCCAGGAACATGCACCATGGCTGAGCAAGGTGGTGGCTGCCATACAACCGAACAAGCCCCCCCCCCGGCCTATAGCACAAACAGTACAGGAGTGCAATGCAATGGTTGGGACATGCTGCCACTGTAATGTAGGCACAGACACTATGCCATACAACAATACCAGCACTAGGCACATAGACCAGGGCCAAGCCAACAGAAACCAGCAACACTGTCACCCACAGCCTGTGCAGCCAAGGCACAGTCCCACCCCCCCACGCCATGACTAAGACTGCAGTGTGGCACCACACACGTGCACACATGGCAGTTGACAGTTGCCTCTAGATATCCCCCCACAATACCCATAACCCATCACCCTGTAACAGCAATGCATATAAATGACTTGTAGATATATTCACGTGCAGTATCCCGCTGCCCGTCACTTGGGTCTGTCCCCCTACGGCCGCTGTCCTGGCCCCTCTTGGCAGGCTGGCTGGTCTGGTCTGGTCTGTGCTGCCCTCTGCAGAGGGAAGAGAAAATACAGTGGTCATGACTGCAAGGACATTACCACCCCCCATAAAACCATAAGGCTACTACAGCTGTGAATGCCACACTGCTGCACACCCCTTGTGCATGGGATGCCCGAATGAGTTAGGCACAGCAGCGACATGTGCACCAATGGTGGGCCATGCTGTGTAGTGTGTGCGCACAGCATACACCATGACAGCAACCCCCCCTGGACATGGAACACATGTCGCCACAGAGACACTGCACCGGTCACACTGTACAACACACAGAGGCCTGGTCCAGGTGCCCCCAACCCCCGATTGTGTGGCAGCACATCACAGATTTATCCACACTCAACACATGCACCTTTGTAACCTGTGAACAGTATTGCCATGACACTGCTGGACACTTACCTGGCACAGGCATGGTCCTCTCCCGAACCATCTTTATGAACATGTCCAGGTGCTGCCTCTCCCAGTGTTGCAGGTCAATGTACCTGTGCCTGCACTCCTCCCCGTTCCATGTAACACGTGTCCTTTGTGACAGGTGTTGGGCAATGGAGACCCGGACCTGTTGCCTAGGCCTGTCCTCCTCCCTCACATCCACAAACAGCTCATGGTCCTTCTGCACTACCAGCTGAACAAGGTTGGCAAGTTACGCCTCACCCATCTGTGGTCCCTCTGCACCACAGCGCTTTGTCTCCTAGACTCAGGCATTGTACCCTGATGCTATGGCTATCACTGGCAACTCCCTCTCACACTGACAGCACACAGTGGCACAGAAAATTGGGTACTTGCACAATTGCGCCATGCTATATACAGCCGTATGTGGCACTACAATGATTTAGCACTGCACAAGCCCAAATATGCAGCACTGTGCATGCGTGACCCCTGCATGACCCCACGCCACCACATCATCGTGCATGCACAGTTGATGTGGCGCAAAGTGAACTTGTGCAGTGCTGATCGTGTAATGCTGAGCAACTGTTTTCCCAGAGCTAATGCTTTTACCCGGGGATAAATTGTGCCATATTCAAAGGCTGTATGCAAATGACACTACTTCGTTATTTACAGGGCAAACCACTGACTGAGCACCTCATTATATGCTCATCTGCATACACAATTGCATGTGGATTGCCAGGCCGGGCTATTTAGGGCCTTACAGGGCTCCACCTGCAGGTCTGTGAGGCACAGTGCAGCAGGTGTACGAAGGAAGACTATCACAGGTTAACAACCCCAATAGCATATCACAGCAGGATGAGTGAGTGGATCCAGGTATGTAGGACACTGTGAACACAATGTTGTACTGTACGGCAGGACAGTGTGCCCACAGATATATGTCAGTGAACTGTAACTGTGTGGTGAGGACCAGCTGTGCCCCAAATGATGCAAACCCCCTGTAACACTACATGCCTGAGTGCTGCAGGGCCTGCATACAGGCACACACATCTCAAGTGCAGTGCATACCTCTCAAATACCTGCCTCGTATATCAGGGACAAGTCATAAAATAATCATGGACAAAGGGCTGGAATCAGGGACACATCTTCATATTTGGTGCTGTCCACTCAGGAAGTAGGTAAGATAAGGGGCTTAATGTAAAATGCATTCCCTAAGGATGAACATGTCTGGAATTGTAATCTTTGACATTCATGTGAGCTTACAACCACTGCTGTTATGTAACAGAAACACAAATTGTAGGAGGGACAGAGTACACCTGTGAAGCACAATCAGGGATGTACCTGAATACTGTATCAGGGACAGTTTGGAGGTATGGTGCAGCATGGGGGACAGGCCCATGTCTGTTGACCTGTCTGCATGTGGCATTGACTGCACATACAGCTGAGTATTCATGGCAGCAGTACCACAGCAACTGGGTAGCTTTACGGGGGGGGCACCACCTGCTCAGAGCAATGTCTGCATCACAGGCACTGTGGTATGCTGCTGTGCAGCATGGGTACACCATCTGTGTGTCACCAGCTACACACATGCTGTGACATGTGCAGGACACAGTCCACCGCACAAGCATCACCATGCACTGTTCGATGGCTGTCACACTCGTGGACTGTGTTTCAGCCATCTGGCCCTTGTCAACAGGCCCTGCCAGGGACTGCACACATTGGTGGGTTCAGTGGTAAGAATGGACATGCCACAGGTGCCAAGTGCTGTGCTGGGTTGACAGGCACACAACGGCCCATGCCTGGGCACCCACCAGCACCTCATTGTCTGCAGCATGCCACTCCCACAGCATGACAGGGTCGACAGGGCATGGCAAGACCATGCTGCCAATGGTCAACAGCCATGTAAGGGATCCTGCGGCTGCTGTATGTGTACAGCCATGTGTGCAGCATCTTCAGGACATTTACGTGGTCTTGCCATCCTGTAGTGCTGACTGTCAGTTGTGGGACATGTCCATGCCTGGTGCCTGTGTTTTGGTACCACAAGAACAGCCATGCACCCTACAATTGTGCTCTGCCATGGCTGGTGGCAAACACACATTGTGGGACACATGCATGAGGGGGCCACACACAGGCTGTGGCAGACACACACAGAGACACACAATTATGCATGCCATGGAACTGGCAGTTACTCACAACAGTTACCCTCCTCCCTATACAGGTGTTAATGAGGGACATGTGTGCCTATGGGTGTGACAGAAATGGGAAGGAAAGAGTTAATGGTTAGGATTCTGTAGGTGCCTTATTTTTCTAGCAGTGTGAAAAAATACACTGAGGCTGAAATCTTCCAGCAGCATCCAGCTTGTGGAATTCCTAGCTGCTAGATAAGAGCTGGGTCATAAATCTCGAGTGGACATCTCCAGACACACAGACCTTGCAGACACAGACACAGGGCAGTTTGAATGGATTGGACCATTCAAATATAAACTTAAGGTGAAAAGGGAATATAATTGGACACTGATAGGTGTTCACTCTGATTTGGAACAATTAAATACATACGTGTTAGTTGGTTGGTGCATTTAAAGGGAGAATAGGAATGACCCATTATCCATAGAGTATATACACTTCTGAAAGACAGAGAAGGCTCTCTTGCCTTTGGAAGCTGGGAGGGGAAACATAAGCTTGGAGCCTACCTTGTAGCTATGTCTGTGGGAGTTGGCAGTTGGAACAGGGTAAAGTGTCTCTTATAAGGACCGGGAAGGGTAAGTTTAGTGATAGCATATTTCAGTAATAGCCTTCTTCTTTAGTCATCTGTTATTTAAAAACATTAGTTTACTTTTCCTGTATGAATGTTATTCTCTTGTGTTGTGTGTGTGTGTGTGTGTGTGTGTGTGTGTATATATATTTATAAAATGGGTCAAGAAATTGTTGACCATTTATTGGCTGCTCAGCATCACATGGCTGTGCGTATATCAGAGCGCGACCGCACACCTGCACTTTAACCCCCCTCAAAACAATTTTGACATTTTATAAGGTAGATAAACCACTCTGAGGTGTGCGGTCAGCGCTCTGATATTACGCCTTGGGTGGTTGACACACCACTGCTTCGTATCAACGCACACCACAGCGCATGATATCAGAGCGCCGACCGCACACCTCAGAGTGGTATATCTATTACATATATATATATTTATATATATCCTGTGAATGCTCAATGCACTTTCTGTTAAGTAAAAGCTATTTATTTGTTCAACAGTTGTGACTGTGATGTCATTTTTCTAAGGTAATACCACTGGCTGAGGTAAACTCTGTAGCATCCGCCACCCGAGAGATACACACTACCAGACTTTAACTTGTGCAATTGCACGTTTGATTCTTCAAGTTTGTACACTTAAAAGAGGTGCCGGAAGGAAAGTCCGGCTGGTGGCAGCGAATACCCGAGGACAGACACCTCTCTAAATGCTGTTTCAGCCCAGAGGGAGAGGTGGGTTGTCACAATGGGCTACAAATTTTCAGATGAGGAACTGAAGTCCCTGGTGACTGCATACCAAAATAGGCTGGCATAGATGCAGAGATATAAGAATGTTGATGCCACCATCTACTAAATGTGGTTTGAGATCGCTGCAGAGGTCAGTGCGGTAGGTGGACGTGGATGGAGTGTGGATGCCTGCAGGAAACGATGGCATGGTCTTCAGAGGCATGCAAAGGTGGAAGAGGCACAGTAGCTGAGGTCACAGATGGGGACAGGAGGCAGTCCCATGCAGGCAGAGTTCAGGAGGGCAGACCCAATAATGGATGCCATTGTATCCACACTCAGGCCAGTGTCCCCGGCGGGTATGGAGGGTGGGGGGATACGAGACACCACTGGAGCTGCACAGGGCATGCAAGTGTCAGGACCTGTGGCTAGTGTTGTGCATGTTGACATCTGGGTGTCCTGTAGGACACATACCAGTGTTGGGGTGTGTCATGTGCTTGACGTGCACACCCGTGTGCGTGTGCCTGTCCTGTTGTTGCCATGCATGCCGTGGCCCATTACAGCAGTGTGTGGGCCTTCACGCTGCATGTGCCTGTCACTGCAGGCCATGATAAACACACAAGCAGGCTGTGCCGCATGGCATGCATGCCTCATGCGGTTGTGCCTATGCACCATGCTGTGCAGCGGTATACCACATGGGGTACAGTCTGTGGTGCAGATCCCGCAGGTGACATGTGGCAGCCATTATATGTGCATGTGGGTGTGTGTGCCACACAGTGGGAATGGGACTTCACATGCACCCTGTGCTGCATGGTGTGAGAGTGGTCCCTGTGCACCTTGCCTGTGGTGGTGTGTGGGCATGGTACACTGGGTTGGGTCTGGCACGGTGTGATATTGGGAGCATCCTGGTGCTGAACATGTGGTGGTGTGGGCATACTGTGCCGTGTATAGTGGACTCAGTATCTTACTCTTGCTCAACAGCCCAGACCATCAGACAGGCAACAGTGCCCCATGCAGTGGAGGAAGGCAATGAAGGCCAGCCAAGACCATCATGTTCAGGCCTGCAAGAGCAAAGCAGATGAGATGCTACGGCTATGGGTCACACCTCAAGGGGGTCCACTTCAGCCATGGCCTATGATGAGGATGATGATTATGAAGATGATGAGACCTTTGTATCAGGCCTGGATTGCCTAGTGGACATTGAATTTGGGGATGGGGTCTTGCTGTCGGATTCAACATTGGACCTCAGGACCTCTCCATGGCTGCCAGCAGCAGCCAGAGGGCTGCCACACACACCCGTCTCCTGCTAAGCGGGCCATGTTCATTGTCCTGCTAGGGTCCCCTGTACAATTTGGGACCAGTACAGCTGTGGTGGCATTGGGTAGCAGCAACTGCCAACAAAAATAGCACTGCCAATGCCACCAGGGATGGTCAGCAGGCAGGCAGCATTCGAAAAGTACCCCTGACACAACAGCAACACGCAGTGGCCCAGGCAGTGATGCTGTTGCCTCCACAGGGGTGTTGTGGGAGGCCTGAGGCCATTGTGGGCCAGCAGGTGACCGAGACAGTTACACAACAAACTCAGCTGATGCACATTCCCCAACCCCCCCATCCAGGGTGTTCAGCCACAGGAGGGGCATGACAACACAGGTACCCGAGTGCTCCTTCACAGTGCAGTGGACTCACAGTCAGCCACACAGCAGGAGCTGCATGTGGTCAGAAGGGAGGTGTAGCAAGAACTGTCCCTGTTCCATAAGGCAGTTGCCACTGCCCTCCTGCGGGCCGAGCAGCAGGCAGAGAATCATGCTGAACGGCACCATATTGCCCTTGACCGTGGGCTTACTGCGATCACCGGGGCTGTGAGGGACCCTACTGCCACTGCTAGGGAGGTGATGCTGGGTGCACAGCTGCAGACAGGTAGTGCAGGCCAGCACCACACCAGTGGTGCTCTGCAACATGTCTCCATGGCACGTGGTAGGTGGTCAGGTCATCCAGCATAGTCTCCACTATGGCACGTGCACAGAGGACTGTTCATCATGGGTCACTGGCATTGGCAAGCCCACACCATGGACATGGCCGCAATAGAGCCACATCTACACCGGTGTCATCGCCATCCACATCGTCTACATACAGTGCACCCCCCCTACAGTGTTCGCCATGATGACTCTGTCAGGGCCTGTGGTGGAAGAGAGCACTAAGGGCATTTTTCATCACTCACTGGCCATCTGTGCTAGTGTTCCAATGATGTGGGCACGATGCTCCTGCACCCTCCTGGCCATGTGGGGATCCTGTTTCTCTAGTTGCTCTACCATTCTCTGGACCCCTGGCTCCATGTCGCTGTCGGTCAGCCTAACATGGGTATTAATTAAAATAATGCACATGTTAAGTCATGGTTTTGGTCATTTTTTTGAGACAACACTAAACCACAGGAAGTAAAACAAACTAGTTGGTACTACAGACAGCAGACAGAGCAGGATTTTTGAAATGGGAAGACTGATGTTTGCATTTTTCAAATGCTATGAAACTGCATTATGTTAATTACATAAATGCAGTTTTAGCATCAATGTAAACAGCAGTCTTTCCTTTACCTTTCTATGAAGCCATATTTTTGAATAGCTTAATGTGAAAATAGGGGGTTTAGTTGTCCTTGAAGTTTAGTCACATGCAGTAAGGAATCCTGCCTTTGCTTTTTATTTCTGAGAGTTCTGGTTTCCTGGCTAAAGATATTTGCTTCTAAGGGGTTGTCTCTAGGGATATTTAAAGAGCAAGTACTTAGTATGAATGTGTATCTTAAATAATGTTAGTTTGGAGCTTTTAGATACTTCTGAAATCATTGTTTGCTTTTATTTGTTCTTTACTTACCTGTTCATCATTTTATTTGTATTTTGTCAACTGCTAGTAAAAAAGAATCCAATGGAATACTTGTATTTTGAAGTCAAAAAGTCTTCACTGGCAAGGCTGTGTATTTCAATAGAAAACTGCAAATCTGTTTTAAATTTTTTATGAAGAAATAACACTTTCTACTGCCAGTACATGATACAGTTAATAGAAATATATGATTTTTTTGATAACCTGTGATCTTTTGTAATAATTTAGTAATTTAACAGACCAGACTGCATCTCATTACGTTTTTATTTCCTGTATGGCTAACTAGCACAGATACTGTAGTTTTTTGCTGCCTTACTTTTCTCTGTGTTTAGCTGATTTTGTTTTTTATGCAAGTGTTACTTTTAGAGCCTATGTTTAGGTACCGTGACTGCTTTCTCCAGCATTATCTTAAGAGCCTGTAGTGCTTTCTCTCTGCTACCTGTGTTGTTTTACCCTGCTTACTTCATTTGCAAGTTGTGTTTGTTAACATACAAGTGTCCTCACAGCAATCTCGTTGTTATAGCTCCCCAGTTCTACTCCTCCATCTGCTAGGTACCCTTCTCTGCTATTCTTTCTTTGTCTGCATTTACACTCTTATATTGACACAGTGAGTTTCACAGCCTCTTGCCTGTTGCTGGAGTCTTTGTTTCAGGAGGTCATCTCTCCTCCCTGCATAGTTTTCACACATGCTCAGTGTGTCTGTCACCCTTCCTTCCCCCATTCTCTGGTCCTACTACCTTCCCCTTGACTGGCCTTTGTGTATTACTGCAGAAGTTCCCCTATAACACTTTGTCCCTTCTATCCACAGGTCTTTTCACCTGCCTGGACTTGCAGCACACAGAGCTTGAAGCTCACAGGATCACTCCCTGGCCACACAGTCACCCTCAGCAGACACTGAACCCTCCACTGCACAAGGTACAGGGGTATACTGTGTTAGCCCATCAGTGTTGTGCATTAACTACCCTGCTCACTTGCTCACTCTCCCACTCTGGGCCATCCCTCAATTTATAGGTCATCACTGTCATGTGACCTCTCTGTTTAATTCTATCTCCCCACTTTCCCACTAGCAGGTTATACTCCTTGATCTCTAGATGTCACCCCAACACACTTACTCCTCCTCACTAGCATCCCTGTGCTACCTCCAGTAATTACACCAGTGACCACTAGGAGTCACTCTCATGCACTCTTTTATCTCATCTCTCTGGTATTTTTCCCCACATTCTTTTGACCCCAATTCTCAAAGCCCCCCAAGCCAACAGCCTCTACCCTGTCACCCTGCTGCCTTTTTCCTATACCTCCCATTGCCCTCTCCCAGGATTCAAACATCAGATCCTATTCCCCAAAGGCAGGTACCCTAACCACTATGCTATCTGTGGGGTACAAGTTCTCCTGCTCTGTTTCTCTGCCTTATGTTTAATTTTGCTTGCTCCCCCTGTTTCACAGGACAATTTCTGCTTTCCCCATCCCCCTTTTTCACCAACTGCATTTAATTTGTCTGTCATGGTCCACCCCCTCACTGACGCCTGCTTTCTCTAGCCTACATTATCATGGGACACTTACTGTTTTGAATAACACTTGTATTCATTATATTGTTCACACTCCCTTTTGATCTAGCTGATCACATATCCACACCCTCCCCCACTTTGCCACTTTTACCTAACACACCTCAAGCTACTGCCACTGCAAGTGGTACACCAGCCCACTCTTCCTGCCCCCCCATCTTGGCATACCACACTTCTGACCATTTCAACTCACTCACCCTCCCCCCATACCACTCTTCACCTCACAGTCACCCCTCACTATCGTGTGTAAACCCTCGAAAAGCAGATTACCTATTCATTCTAAGCTGTTAAGAACTTCATAATTCATTGTGTCCTACTTCTATTGCTACTTTCTGGCAATATTCACCTTAATCCTGGTCCTGTACAGCAACCATTTGGAAGCATATGTAAACAGGGTGGCATTAAGTTAGCGTCAATCAACATCCACAGTCTTCTGCCCAAATTCAATCTCCTCCACACATGGGTCCTTCAGCACAAACCTGATGTCCTTGTAGCAGTCAAAACCTGACTCCCCCAAAAATCACTGACACTGTTGTTGCCCTTGATGGCTACACCCTGTTCAGAGAGTATAGACTGGGCAAGAGGGGAGGAAGGTTTGCTATTTACTTACAAGACTCACTACAGGGTCAAGTCATCCTGACAATTGCATTTGATAACAATGCCCAAGCACTTGCAGTCAGAATTGCAATTGGCACCAGTGGTAAGTTCCTCACTGTTCTCTTAGTATATATCCTCCCCAAAGGATACTTGCAGAGGCTTTAGTCTTATACTTGACTACATCTCTAGCCTTGCAAATCACTCTGAAATAGTAGTTCTTGGTGACTTTAATGTAAACTGGCTTGCCCCTGAAGCTGACCCTTTCAAAGACACACTCACCACCCTTAACCTATCCCAATTGGTTAAATGCCCCACCAGGTGCAACTATAGAATAGGCAACATCACTCAATTAGACCTACTTCTAACCAACCATCCTGAAAGGTTTATGGGCACTGAGGTCTTATCTGACTCACTCAGTGACCACTCTCCAGTTGTCAGATTCTGGTCTAACAATGACCCTAAACTCCCCCTAACACAATTTAACAGCACATCCTGAAAACAAGCATTTGTCAATGCTGAATGTTTGCTTGCTGATATTAGCATTGGAAATGCAGGAGTTAGACAGATGCATAATAGGAATGGCAGTGAAGTATTGAACTTCACACCAACCCCACCTCCATCCTGTAGAGACTGACAGGCATTGGGGTAAATGTTTGGGTTGTTTTCCATGATAGTCATGGCATGTCACCTCACCCTATTATGCAGACACCAACACGTGTTGAGGTGTGCCTTGGGGTGTTTGGCTTTACAGTCACCCCATTCCATAAGGACATACGTTGACATGGGTGCAACACGGGAGAATGGAGTGAAGTGTGGGGCTGAAGAGTCCAAGGTACACCTTGAAGCCTGTCAGTGGCTGGGAGGGGGGATGGCATGAGCAGTACAGTCAGCAATCCAAAGGCACACCCCAGTGCCTGTCAGTCTGTACAGGGTGGGACGTTGTGGTTAGAAACCCTAATGCCCCGGGCATTTGTTGGTATTTGCACTACAAATTTTCAACGTGGCCTTTTTCTGACCCCACCTCATGAAAGCTTTTGGACCTTTTCTCATGAAGAGTGGCAGTGTGATTTAGTCAATGTGTCCCGAACTTTGACTTCCAACAGCGACCATGCCATTCTGCACCACATGTACCAAAACACAGATAGGGCAGGATATGAAGAATGACAGCTGTACCATCCATAGGGAGGTGTGAAGAGATGGAAGTGTTGAAAATCTGTAGTGTGAATATTAAAAATGCTCACACTTCTGAGCATACGTGGAAACTGCATAACACATGCATGTAACACAGGCATTTTATGGACTTTCATCACCAAATTTTCAACATAGGCATTTTAGGACCTCTGCTCATGAACAGTGTCACTGTGATTTTCTTAATGTCTCTCAAACAGTGATTTCCTAAAGTGACCACACTATTCTGTGCCTGAAGTGCAAAAACACATTTCAGTCAGGATGTGAAAACTGACAGCTGTACTGTTCATAAGGAGGAGTGGGAAAATGGCAATGCTGAAAATCTGCAGTGAAAATATTGCAAATTCACAAAGTTATGAGCGTGCGTGGAAACTGTGCAATGCAAGCTCGTAACACATTCATTTAATGGACTTTCATCACAAAATTTTCAACATAGGCATTTTAGGACCTCTGCTCATGAACAGTGTCACTGTGATTTTCTTAATGTGTCCCGAACACTGATTTCCCACAGCGAGCGCACTATTCTGTGCTGGAAGTGCAAAAACAAATTTTGGACAGGATGTGAAAAATGTCAGCTGTACTGTTCATAAAGAGGCATGGCAGTGTTGAAAATCTGGAGTGAAAATGTCGCAAATTTGTGAAGTTACAAGAGTGCATAGCAACTCGCTATGCACGCTAGTAAAACAGTCATTTCTTGAATTTTTTCCACCAAATTTTCAACATTGATTTTTTTGAGAGCCTACCTCATGAACACTGGCACTATAATTTCGTTAATTGGTCCTGAAAGGTAATTCCATGCAGTGACTGCAAAATCATCTTTCAGGGCCGAATAATGCCATGACAATGCCTGAATTCATGAGGACTGGTCCCAATAACCCCATGTTGAAAATGTGGTCACAAAATTCCCCAAAATGCCTGAGATATGCAACAAAGTTGAAAAAAAAACCCTATTTATGCCATTGTACAGCTTACCGACATTTCTTCAGTTCGCGGTCGACTTTTAAGCATGCAGACGTGTTCCCGGTCCACCGAAGATCATCGCACCATACTCTGGAGGTAAGTATGGGGTGAGGGGGTTGTGGGGAGGCAGGGTGCACAGAGGGTGGGCATGGGTTGGGGGTGCGGGGCCACCAGACTCGACGAGGGACCATTTTCTGGGTTGCAGGTTAAAAAATCTTCACAGGACGGTTTTCTGGTTTCACAGGGGATTTGGCATGCTGAGGTGGGCTCCCAGCATGCCAACCAGTGTTTTTTTTTGGGGGGACGGCTGTATCTGATGGGGGATTTGGCACCCCTGTCAACACATAAGAGGGGGCGCAAGAGCCGAAGGAGATTGGGCACGCCCCTTGGCACAAACCTACCTTTTTTGGGGGGAGACATTATGCCGACAAGAAGTGGGCTCCCCCATCAGCAAATTAAACTCAGACAGGGACTGAATCTGACTGGGATTGGGGCCCCTGTTAGCAAACAAAGACTGTTTTGGGGGGTGTATGCTGCTGAGGGGGATTAGTTACCCCCTCAGCAGTCGGGACTGAGTAATATTGTTTGTGAATGCGGTGGCAAGGCACTGCCATGTTCACAAACAATATTATACTAACGTTCTACCCCTGCAATTTATTTATTTTATTTATTAGCTTTTGGTAACTGGGTAGGTGCACTAGGCAAAAAAAGCTGGGTCACTCCCTCATTGCAGCAGAATGGCTGATGCTGCAATGACGAGGCAGACCCTGATTGCTGCGGTGGAAACGTTACAAGTTGGTGGCACTTTTGGAAGCCAGTGTGATCAGCACACTGTGCCTCCATTGGTCCACCAGTGCCAAGCCTCCAAATGCTGTGCCTTCCTTGTCTGTCACAGTGCCGCGCCTCCACAACCCACTTCTCTTCTAAGCTGCTGCATAATGTTTCTTGCACATGCGCGCAAGCAAATATAAAAAAGGCAGCAGCAGCAGTTCTTATGTTACCTTCAGCAGTGTGACTGGATGCCTATTTTTTCAGCCATTAATGTTGACTCTGCACTAGAATACTTTATCACCACTTTCAACACAGCCTGTGATATTGCCACACCTCTCAGAAAAAGGAAATCCAAATGTTCCTGTAACCCCTGGATCTCTACCTCTCTCCTTAATCAGACGGCTGCTCGAGATCATCTCTGGCATAAAGCTCATGCCACTAGGAACCCCTCTAACTGGGAGAGGTACAAGGCAGCTAGGAACAACTGCACATGCAATTCACTTAACTAAATCTGATTATTATAAAACTGTTTTTACTTACACATGGGGTAACAATAGGAATTTTTGAGAGAACATCAAGGAACTGATTGGCAAGCCCAACAAAAATCGACTCTTACTTCTCAACATCAACAGGGTTTCCACCCAGGATCCACAACAAATTGCTGACATCTTTAATAATGCAGTCTCAAACCTGAGTGGAGTCCTTCCCCCTGACTTCTTCTCTAATGCCCCCTCTACATCTGGAACCCCTAACCGCTCCCCTAGAGTTATGACCCCTCCTAACTCTCCTCCCTTCTACTTTAGGATAGTCTCGGTCAAAGAGACAAAAAAGTAACTCCTTCGGGTTCTTAACAGATCGCTCTATAGCAGTGATTCCCTTGATCTAAAACATCTCCACCTTGCCCTAAATTCTGTACTGCTACCCCTCACCAAGATTTTCAGTCTGTCCCTCTACATAGGTCAATTCCCTCTCTTGTGGAAGACAGCCATAGTTACCCCTGTCTACAAGAGCAGAGACAAGACCTTGCACTCTAACTACCATCCCATCTCTATACTTTTCCCCCAAAGTGCTTGAAAGTATCATTTCCGATCAGCTCTCTAATTACCTGTACAAATACAACTCTCAGTGTCCACATCAACATGGATTTAGAAAAAATCATAGCACCACTAAAACACTTCTTGAAAATGCGACATTTATTCACAGAGCACTTGGCCATGGCCACCTAGTTGGGTCCACCTACACTGACCTAACTAAAGCATTTGACACAGTTAACCATTCCCTACTTATTGAGTCTCTTCCCATCCTTGGTTTTTCCTGGTTTTAGAACTACCTTTTTGGCAGAACACAACAGGTGAAAATTAGGGGTACCATCTCCACCTCCCATCCTGTGCTCTCCAGTGTACTGCAAGGTTCCATTCTTGGCCCCCTTCTTTTTAGCTTCTTCCTCAATTCCCTCCTGCAGGTCTGCCCCAGTCAACTCCTCCTCTACTGTCTTATTCACAAGCCAGCCAGATCCCTCCTTCCTTACTAAAGAGTTGCAGCACAGCTTTGTCCTGGTTGAGTCCTGACTTACAGAACACAAGTTAATCCTGAACTATAAAAAGACCAAGGTGATGTTATTTGCAAATTCTCACAACACGCATAAGTCAACTCAACTCACCATCCTTAACAACTATCATGATCTTCTGTAGCAAGTACACAACTTCAGGTACCTAGGTATTACACTTGACAGCACCTTATCCTTTAATGACCATATAAACATCATTTCTAAAGCTGTTAATACTTGAACAGGGCTCCTGTACAGACACCCTCACAGCCTTGCTCCTGATGCACTCCGTCTTGCTGTCAACAGTGGCTTGGAGGACCAATCACTCCTGACTGAGCATACTTAGTTTGAAACAAAATAACACTGTGTGCTCACTTTTTTAAAGCCTTAAAATGGATGGCATGAAAAAAGGAAGCAAAAATACATAAAGTCTGTCATGCAGACACCACTGTTAGCATCAGTGCCCTTCAGCAACAGCACTCTCTACTGGCAGTTCCACCAGTGGAGGGACAACTTTGCAAAAAATGTGTTTGCTGAAATGATTGTTTTAATTTTTTTTTTTTATTTACAAGATATGTACTCATTTTCTAACAGAATAATACCCTCCAGGGTGGGCAGCATGGGCTATACCGGACCTTCGAGGGGTTATAATGCCCTCTGTCTGCAGTATCAGGCCTCATTATGCCCCTGGGAGGTCTGGTATAGCCCAATACTACCCACCAAGTTAGGAATTATTGCTTACATAGTAAGTAAGTAAAATTTATTTTTAGGAGTCCAATCCCTGGTGCTCTGGGCACCGTAGAAAGAACAATCAACAGGGTCACAATTTAGATCACAAAACATTCTATAAAACTATTTAAACATTTTCAGACATGTTTAAAATTTGTCAGCTGGATAAGCTAGTTTAAAAAGATGTGTCTTTAGGCCCTTCCTGAATGCCTCCGCTGTAGTGGCCTCCCTCAAAGATCTTGGAAGTGAGTTCCAAAGGACAAGGCTGGCCACCCTAAATGAACGATCACCCAAGGTTTTCAGCCCAGTCCTCAGAACTGCCAGGAGGCCCTGGGTGGAGGAATGAAGGGAGTGAGTCAGAATGGCAGGCGTGAGGAGGTCAGACAGGTAGCCAGGGCCCAGTTCATATAGGGCCTAATAATTAAGCAAGCCCACCTTGAAGACAAACTGCCATCTGACCAGCAACCAGTGCAGACCCCACAGGACTGTGGTCACAAGACAGGATCTGTGTAATCTGTCATTTGTGTAATCCTGGCCTCTGCATTCTGCACTAGCTGCAGCTAGTGGAGGATCCCGCCACTGATCCTGAGATATCAGAGAGTGGCGGAAAATGGTATACAGTCAGAAGAGATGCAAGTCACAAGTGGGGTACCTCAGGGATCAGTCCTGGGGCCAGTCCTCTTCAATATCTTCATTAGTGACATTGCAGATGGACTAGAGGGTAAGGCTTGTCTGTTTGCAGATGACACCAAGATCTGCAACAGAGTAGATGATACAGATGGGGTGGGCAGAATAAGAAGAGATCTGGATAAACTAGCAAAATGGTCAGAAGAGTGGCAAATGGGATTTAATGCAAAGAAGTGCAAGATCATGCACATAGGGAAGAGAAACTCTGAAGCCACCTATAGGCTGGGAGGAGAGTTGCTGGCAGTCACAAAGGAAGAAAGAGACTTGGGCATCATCATCACCGATGACCTGAAATCATCCAAGCAGACCTCTAAAGCAGTAGGTAAGGCTAGGGGGATGTTAGGGTGTATTAGTAGGTGTATCACGAGTCGTAAGAAGGAGGTAATAATCCCTCTTTACAAGACACTGGTTAGGCCCCATCTGGAGTACTGCATGCAGTACTGGAGGCCACACCTTCACAAGGACATTAACCAAACTGAGGCAGTCCAGAGTAGGGCAACCAAAATGGGGCAGGGACTGCATCAGAAGACATATGAGGACAGATTAATGGAGCTCAATATGTATACCCTTGAACAAAGGTGGGGAGAGAGGTGATATGATCAAGACATTCAAACACCTTAAGGGCATTAACAAGGTGAAAGAGTCTAACATGTTTAAATATAAGAAAATTAGCAGGACAGGAGGACATAGCATGAGATTAGAGGGAGGCCGATTAAGTGGGAATGTGAGGAAATTGTTTTTCACAGAAAGGGTGGTGGACGCATGGAACGGCCTACCTCAGGAAGTGGTGGCTATGAATACAATGTAGGGCTTCAAACAGGCATGGGATAGGCATAAGGGAGCAATACAGATGAGTATGAATAGATAGGCCACTGACAGAGCAAAGGCCAATGGCACATTTATAAGGTAGAAAAAGAAATGGGCAGACTGGATGGGCCTTGCGGGTCCTTATCTGCTGTCAACGTCTATGTTTCTATATAGAGTATTACAGTAGTTGAGTCTAGATGTCACAAAGGCATGCACCAGTAATGGCAGGTCTTCAGGCGAAATAATGGGTTTAATCTGGGCAATGTTTCATGATGGTAAAAACTATTTTTGATGACAGCTGACACCTGTGCCTCAGTTGTCAGCCTGTCGTTGAAGATCATGCCCAGATTTCTCACCCTAGAGGATGCTGTCATCAGTGTTAATCCCCGGACCAAGCCCGTTGTCATACTGGAGGCATCCCCAACCCACCCGCTGCCGGGCTTAATCACTAGAACCTCCATCTTGTCAGGGATAAGCCTCAACCAGTTAGAGTTCATCCAAGCCTGGATCTCGGTGAGACATTTATTCAGCACTTCGACAGCACTGCTTGTCCCTGGTACAAAGGACATGTACCATTGAGCATCATCTGCATAGCAGTGAAAACTCAAACTATACTGTCTGACGATCCTCCACAAGGGCAGCATATATACACACTGAAAACAGCATCGGTGACAGGATCGCACCCTGAAGGACTCATCAATTCAGTGGCAGAGGGGAGGAGGAGAAATTCCCCATCACCATACTCTGCCAGAGAGAAAGGACTCGAACCAGTTCATGACAACACTGGTGAGTCCACACCACTCCTTAAGGTGATCCAGCAACATGATTTGTAGTCCACAGTATTGAATGCTGATGACAGATCGAGGAGAATGAGAATTGACCATTCTCCCCGATCTCTTGACATGAGGAGGTCATTATGGACCCGGACCAGTGCCTTCTCCATACTGTGCCTTGCTCCAAACCCAGACTGGATTTCCTCATAGATGTCACAGGTCTCCAGGTGTTCCTCAAACTGCAGAGCCACTATCTTCTCAACAACCTTCCCTAGAAATGGGAGGTTGGAGACTGGTCTTTAGTTAGGTAGGACATCGGGGTCAAGAGATTTTTTTTTTTTTTTCAGAAGAGGCTTCACCAGCATCTCCTTCAAGGCATTGGGGAAGACTCCCTCTGAAAGTGAGCACCTAACTATCCCAGCGAACACTAGACCTGTGACCTCCACGCATCCCACTAGGAGACGAGTCGGGCCAGGGTCCAGTTCACCGCAAGTGAGCTGCAGCTTCAAAATCACCCTGGAGACCTCAGCCACTCCCACTGGTTGAAACTCTGCCCAGGTAATAGGAGTGACCCTGCTCCATCCGGACCCCACCCTGTGAGTCTGGTCCAAACCCACTATTGAGATCCCGGCCCGAATGGAGGATACCTTGTCAGAGACATATAGAGCAAACTCTTCGCATAATGTTTGCCGAAAAAGCTTTTTTTCTGCTGTAGACAGACAGGATGAAGCAGCCTGTCCACAGTCTGAAAAAGCTGAGCTGGTCTATTCCTCCCTGCTGCAATCTCACTAGACAGGAACTCTACCTTATGGTCGATTGCCCTTTGGGGAAGGGAAGGGAAAGGGAAACATTGTTTAACCAGGAGTAGCACACTAAGCCGAATCTTGTTTCCAGATTCGACCTAGGAGCGCAAGGAAGTTAAGTGACTTGCTCAGTATCACACAGTATACACCCAGGTGGCTGTGGGATTCAAACCCAAGTCTCTAGATCTGCAGCTCAGAGCCTTAACCCACTGTGCTATACTGCTTCCTCAAAGTCAATCTATCCTCCTCCAGCTGGGTTCTACACCAGCAATGGTTCAACCTCTGACCCATGGTCTTCACTGCCCTGAGAGCTGTCAGACCACAGGTATCTCAGGTGGGAAGACCTAGGTCATATATGGACTGGTGCAATGGCATTGAGCACCTCAGAGTTGAAATACACTGGGCTTCTAAGTAGCTGGCAGTTTTTGACATCACAGTACCAAAATCCTGATATTGGTAGAGTGAAAAGCAAAGGTGAAACACCACTTTTTTTCACTACACTACCAATGGTTTTATTATAAAAGTAGAAAGAAATTACTAACACATCAAATTGCAATAAATAAGTAGAAGAATCAGCATTTATATAGCGCTTTTCATACACAGTATCCCAAAGCGCCTTACAAGCAATGCTAGACTGGTAGTGAAGTGACTGAATTTGTGGTGGCGGCCATATCACACATCATCACCCATACATAGCCTGGATAATTGCACAAACTGGTTTATGGGAAGGGGAATGTTGGCCAGGACACCAGGAATGTTCCCTGCTCTTTACGAAGAGTACCCTGGGTTCTTTTACTTCCACCTGGACAACACCAGGATGGGCAGAAAGGACCTCTGTTTAACGTCTTATCCGAACGACAGCACACCCCAGCAGTACCGCACCCCCCAATACTGCACTCGGATGCCAGCGATTTTTAGGTGCAAGTCCATCCTGGTGTGGGACGAGAACCCACAACCTTCTGGTCCAGAGGTGGATGTGCTACCAACTGAGCCACGCTGATACCTAATAGCTGATTGTCTATTTATTACAGTAAACACCTGGGCTAGGATTCAAAAAACTGTCTCACAAAACTTTGCCCTGGTGCAAACCTGGTTTTGAACGAAAAAAAGGTTTTGTGCTGAGTTGGTATTCACAAAAGCCCAGTTTGTGCACACAGACTGGATTTGCTCCCAGGCAAAGTGTGGAGGGGTCACAAAGCAAATGGGGGGGGGAGGGGACCTGCATATCGGCATAGCCCGATTAACAGATAATTTGTTCCATGCAAGGGCCTTTTGCATGTCCCCTTGCATGGAGCAAATACTGCTGACTGAGGCCTTGCTTTAATCCCCCACAACCTTAGTGGTTGGCTGAGGTACTGTGGTGCCCACCACCACCAATTCCCTGCCCGAGTAAAACTATAATACTTCCCTCATGGTAGTGGTTCCCCCAACCCCCGCAATCACCAATTGTCCAACCAATATAATATAATTCAGTTCCCTGGTGGTAGTGGTCCCCCCTCAAGGCTGATCACCAGTCTGAGTTGAAAAAATAATATTCCCTGGTGCCAGTGGTCCCCCCTACCTGATCACCCACTCAATATACAGATACAATTTCCCTGGTGACCACTGGTCTCTCTCCCACCCAATCACGTGCCTGAAATACTGATACCATTTCCCTGGTGTCCAGTGGTCCCTCCCCCCTTCTCTATCACCTGCCTGATATATGGATATAATTTTCCTGGCATCCAGTGGTCCCAGCCCCCACTGGATCCCTTGCCTCAGGTTTCAAACACTATTTCCTGGTATCCAGTGGTCCTTCCCCCACACACTCCACTGTAAAATAAATGAAATTCATTCCCTGGTGTCTAGCAGACCCTCTCCCTATTCCTGATCCCCTGTACAATAACTAACTGTCCCTTCCCTGGGGTCTAGCAGACCCCCAACTCTAGCAGGTAGTGCCCCCACCACCACGCTCTCCCATCCCAGAACCCAAACCCAGCAGTGGCACAGCCCTCCTTCAGCTCCACGTCCAGCCTTACTAATCGACCAATGAGCATGTACTGTATACAGTACATGCTCATTGACAGCTCAGTCAGTGGCTGGCCATGGGAAAGAGAGGTAGGCTGTGCCTGTCACCAGCTTGGGTTTAGCATGGGAAGAGTGGAGTGGTAGGGCACTACCTGCCGGAGTGGGATGGGCAGGGGGCAGCAAGATGCCAGGGATGGGATGGTTGGTTATTTTACAGGGCATAGGGTAAGTGGGTCCACTAGATGCCAGGAAATAGGTTTCATTTATTTTGCAGGGAATGGGGGAGCAGGTGGGGAGATGGACCACTGGACACCAGGGAGTAGTGTTTGGGATTTGGTGTGAGGGATCAGGTTGGGGGAGGGACCACTGGACACCAAGAAAATGGTATCCGTATATCAAGCAGGTGATTGGGTGAGGGGAGGGACCACTGGACACCAAGAAAATGGTATCCGTATATAAGGCAGGTGATCGGGTGAGGGGAGGGAACCACTGGACACCAGGGAAACTATATTGTTCATTTTGGTCTGACTATCAGCAATCACCAGGGGGATCCACTGGCACCAGGGAATATTCTTTTTTCAGCTCAGGCCAGCGATCAGTGGGGGGGGGAGTCGGAACCACTACCACCAGAGCAATTAATTTTATTCTATTGGTCAGGCAATTGGAGATCATAAGGGGGGGCACTACCACCAGGGAAATTACTTTAATCAGTTGGGCAATCAGAAATCACAGGGGGAGAGCCACTAGTACCAGGGAGATTGGTGACTGTACTGTCACAGGGCTGCCTATGGGGCAAGGAATGGGTGGGCATGCTACACTCACTGCAACCTATGTAAATGGGATCACAATGAGCATGCAAATGTCCACATAGCACCTTGAATGCACAGTGGGTTCATTTACATGGCTCCTTTCATGAATTGAAAATAATGCACCTGCACTGTTCCTTACAGAGTCATACTCCTGGCTGTATGCCGAGGTGGCACTAGTGGGGTTAGCACTAGCAGTATTGGGGTTAGCACTGACTCCATCTGGTCCTATTCTGTCAGATAGCACAGTGTGCTATCCGACTGAGAATAGCAACATTTTATATCTGGGCAATCTCAAAGCGAAACACAAACTTTTGTACCGTGCTTTGTGATTTTTTTTGTGAATCTAGCCACTGCTCCTTAACACGAATCAAACAAACCTAGCAAAAAAGACAAGAATACTGATAAGAAGGTAGTTATGCAAACATAGATAAAAGATATGAGGCTATGAAAATAGGGAGGGATCAAAAACAGGGGACTGACTCTTAACACTGGGAAGATATAGGTAAGCTATTTTTTTATTTTTTTTACTTATGCTGTATATTTAAATATGTATTTGCTGATGATCATTTGTTGAATAAGCTGAGTAGTTTTGTATTTATATTGATGCTGTTAATGTTCTCTTTTAGTATCACTGTCATTCCGATACTTTTGTTTGTCTTGTATGGCATCCTGAACATCCAGAGAATGGTACCTTACAAATAAATGTTTTACTTATACTATTTATATATTTATCAGGGAGTTCCACAAACAGACACAAGTCACATTTGTGGAATTTCCTCATAAATACATAAATATGTTAAACTTTGTTTTCATGGTACCTATCATGTATCAAAAAGAAGAAAAAATAGGGTCTTGACTCTCACAAAAGGCGGTGATAATTATTTAGAGGAATATGTGGTAAGAATGTATAGGAATATTAGAATTTTAGAAGCCCACAAAGGGATTATTGGTGGAGGGATATAAACTGAGTATTAATGTAGTATAAATGGAGAAGCGCTTTATAGTACATGTATATTAAAATCCCTATGTCCTAAATTTAAATTTGTTGCTATATTCACATTTATGAGTAACTAAAACAATGGTATGGTACTCCCCGATGGAACATCATTAGTATCTTCTGCATATATCACTCAGAGCCCCTTGTTCTCTCCAGCTCTTAGATGCTGATTTCTGCAGCAAGACTCATAGGCTTCGGCAGACCCATTTTTTCACTCTTGCTGCATGACTTATACATGTCTGTAGAAGAATATGGTGCTGCTATTGGCTACAGTATGATGAGATGTAATTAATGATAACTTATGTTGAGCATAGGGAAGGGACATCCAAATGTACAAGGAGGAAAAGGAAGTGAAACACTGGAAAAAGGACATTTGAATGCAAAATCACCAAGAACAATTCTGCAGCACTATATGTGGTCGGTGCAGAACATGAAATCTGCAGAAACTTTGGCTGATGTAGAACTGCCAAATAGCAGGGTTCTTGCATGAACAAACATTAACTCTGCAAGTCATCACTTTTCTTATTTCTTGTCAATGTGTCATGAAAAGGTAGAGGTTGCAAAGACAAAGGATCAACATCATTAGGAGAAATCATATCAATGCAGTTTACATGTGGTAAAACATGTCAATACACTTACTGTAAATATAATTTTATACTTAAAAGTGTATAACAACATGTATTGAAGTTGATTGATGCACAGGAGCTGTATAAACAGGATGCATCATGCCAACATGACTCCAAGGGCTTGATTCTCAAACAGGGCTTAAATCACCACAATCTGCGGCAAACAGCAGCTTGCCGCTGAAGTGCCATGCACCAGGGACCCTGCACCAGAATCTGGTACAGGAGGGGTCCGGTGCCTAAATTCTCACTCATGCTGCAACTGCTCCCGTGTGATAAACACATGGCACATGGGGGGGGGGTTAGCCATAGGCTCCTGCTGCACAGACAAATGGTCCTCCCATCCCGATCCCCGATACCTCTACTCATAAAAAAATCCTCTCATCCCTTGTAGTCTAGTGTGCACCCCCATCCCCTATATCAGCCAGTGCTATTGTTTAAATAAACATCCCTGTCACTGGTGATATAGTGGCCCCCTTCCCCGAACCCCGATGTAGCCCATTATTTTAATATTTAATAACTTGCCTTTTCCTGGTAGTCTAGTGGCCCCCCTCCCCAATCCGCAATCCATGTAGACAAAACTCCCATCATGCCTAGTAGTCTAGTGGATCGCCAGCCCTCACCACACCCACCCCAACCCTGGTTGGTAATGCCTACCACCCTGTCCCCCATCCCAAGCCCTGAGCCTGCAACTGGCATAGCCCTCCTCTCACCACCATGGCCAGCTGCCAACTTATCTTTCACTGAGCACATACTGTACATTTTTGTTGCCCTCCTCTGTACTGTCTCCAATCTATCTACGTCCTTCCTGAGATAACGTCTCCAGAACTGGGCACAGTACTCAAGGTGGGGTCTCACCAGGGACCTGTACAGTGGCAGGATCACCTCCTTTCTTCTACTTGTGATGCTCCTTGCTATGCATCCCAGTATCCTGCTGCCTTCTTTGCTGCCTTTTCATATTGTCCTCCTACCTTCAAATTGCCTGATTTGATAACCTCTAGACTCCTCTCCTTATGGGCGGTTGCTAGTTTCTCCCCTCCCAGGTAGTAGTCTGTCTCTGGGTTGCTTCTGCCCACATGCATAACTTTGCACTTTTCCACACTGAATTTTAACTGCCACAAGTTGGACCAATGTTCCAGCCTGAGTAAGTCACTTTTCATTTGCTCTACCCCCTGTGCAGTGTCCACCCTGTTGCAGAGCTTTCTGTCATCTGCAAACAGGCACACCTTCCTGCTCAACTCCTCTGTGATATCTCTGATGAAGATATTAAAGAGTAGTGGTCCAAGGACGGACTCCTGTGACACCCTGCTTGTCACCTCCCTATCCCCTGATGCTGCCCCATTTACTGTCACAGATTGAGTTCTATTTTCAAGCCAGCTACTCACCCATGCTACCACTTCCTGCCCTACTCCTGTATGACTGAGTTTGTTTAGCAGCCTTCCTTGTGGTACAGAGTCGAAGGCCTTGCTAAAGTCAAGGTAGACAACATCAACAGCTCCCCACCCCCCAGTCCACAGCCCTAGTAACTGAGTGAAACAACTCGATCAGGTTAGTCTGACAGGACCTTCTCATTGTGAAGCTGTGCTGCTTGGTGTCCAGTTGTCCATATTTCTTCAGGAATGCTAGTATCCTTCCTTTGAGCAGTGACTCCATCATCTTACCCACCACCAAGGTGAGGCTGACCGGGTGGTAGTTTCCTGTCTCTGTCTCCTCACTGCTACCAGTCTTGTGTATGGGGAACACTATTGCTGTTTTCCAGTCCTGGGGAACTGTCTCAAGGATCTACTAAAAAGATCCACTAGTGGTGCTGCCAATTCATCACTAAGTTCCCTCAATATGTGTGGGTGGATTCCATCTGGCCCCATGGCTTTATCTACCTTTAGTTTTTTAATTCTGTCCTTACCCTCTCTATTGTGAACGGGCTTGTGTCTATTCCCCTAGGTGACTTCTGTCCCCCTTTGGGGTGAGTCCATTACCATGTGTCTCCTTAGTAAAGACTGAGCAGAAGTACTCATTTAAGACTTCTGACTTTTCAATGTCTTCTTCTACCCTCCTCTCATCCCTGCTTATGAGCCTGACAACGCCTGCTTTGTTTTTTCTTTTGTCACTTATGTACCTAAAGAGGGTCTTATTGCCTCCTTTAACCCCCCCATGCTATGTCTTCCTCAGTCTGTGCTTTTGCTTTTCTGATCACCATTCCTACCTCATTCAAGCTGCACTTGTATGCCTCCCTATCTATTTTGATGTTTGAGCCCTTGGATCTTTGGAATGTTAGTCTCTTTTTCCCCCATTGCAGCTGCCACCTCCTTTGTGAACCATAGTGGATTTCTTTTTTTCTTCATCTTAATGACAAGCCTGGAGTATTTTGCAGTAACCTCCGCTAGTGTTTCTCTTATGTTTATCCAACATTCCTCTACCCCTCCTTTTGCCTTTCTTTTGAGGATATTCCTAAAGCATATTCTCATTTGAGCGAAGTCTGTTCTTCTGTAGTCTATGACCCGTGTCTTAGTGTGGCTTGTTTTCTTGGTCTTTTTGACCTTGATCTAGACAGATTTGTGGTCACTTGATCCCAAATGGCACCCCACCTCCACCTCCACCTCCTTGACCTTGCCGCTATTTATGAGCACCAGGTCCAGGACTGTGTTTTCTCTAGTGGGGGCTGCGACAAGCTGATTAAGTTCAACCCCTCCCAAGGTGTTTAGGAAATTTCTGCTACTAGTTGTGGATACTGTGCAGGAGTTCCAGTCCATGTCTGGGAGGCTGAAGTCGACCATCAGCATAACTTCTCCTTTTTTGGCCATCTTTAGTATGTCTTCAAACATACTTTGTCTCCTTCTGCCCCTTGTGAAGGAGGCCTGTATATCACTCCTAGTCTGAGGGCTGAGCATGAGCCCAATTCGAGAGTGACCCAGAGTACCTCAGGTTATTCTTGGGACCTTTGGACCTCCATAGCTGTTATGTCCTCCCTTATATATAACACAACCCCCCCACCTCTATGTCCTGTTCTGTCTTTCCTGAATAATTTGTAACCAGGGATTGCAACATCCCATTCATGGATCTCAGCCATGTTTCTGTAACAGCAACCCAGTCCAATCTTGCATCTGCTATTGTGGCTGAGAGTTGCCTCCACTCTCCACCATGGCTAGCTGCAGAATGCATTATGTGCATACTGTATAACAGTGTGCAATACACACATAGTGCATTCTGTGGCTGGCCATGGTGGTTTGACGAAGTCAGTGCCAGTTGAAGAAGCAGCTCAGGGACGGAGGGAATAGGTTGTGACCACTGTCTATTGGGGTGGGAGGGTGGGAGACCAGTTGCTTTTGTTTACTCCTTCAGGACATCATGGATTGTGGGATAGGGAGGCGCTATTCCATGGGAGCAAGTACTCCTGTCCTCTTGTGGGTGATCAGGGATCAAGAGGGGGCACTACATCACCAGGGTTTATATGTCAGCCTTGGGATGGGGGAGGGGTTCACTACCAATGGACCTGTTTTGCACCTCAATAGGTTCACTGCAGTGGCACCCTGCTGGATGCAAACGCACTCCAGGGTGATGGACAGCGGTGACCTGACAACCTGCCTTCTCCCCTCCCTTCCTGCAGCCCACTGCGTGCAGTCCTCAGGAGTCCCACTGCTGTAACTACTTAGACCACCTCCTGGGTGGTCTAAGTGGTGCCCCCTGCTGCGTCCCTGGCAGGCCTTTGAATATCCCTAAAAAAGAAGATGTGGCAGCCCTGCCATGGCTCAAGCACCATTGTGACTGGGTGCACTTGGGTCTTGGCTACAACTCTGGTGCAAGGGGGTTTTGTCACAGATGTTCCTGTATCTGATGCAAGCCAGGTTAGAAAATCCTGTTTGACCCAAGTCTTGCTGCAAATCACCACTTGCGTCAAACGCTTTTGCCACCACCTCCTTGCATCGGTCACACCCAACTGAAAATCAAGCTCAACATGTTGGCATGCCACCACCAATCTGTACCCAAACAACATCTGAATCACAGCACACAAACTAGCAACCCCAACAAAATTAGTTGTTGCCTGCTTAGGTGTAAAACTCAAATGTGCATAAATAAGTAATTGTGTACGGGTGTACCAAATACATATGTGCGATATGCATAAATGTTTATTTGTGGGGTGGAGTTGGGGAAGTAGTTACACAAAAAATTGGTACGGCAAATATCACCAGCCCAGTACAAGCAATGTGTTTGAAAACAATAAGCGGCCATGGTATCACTTAATAATAGCAACCCAAAATGAGAGACTACAAAAATAGCGACTCATTTTGGGCACTGTTATTCTGTGCTACCCTACAGAATATTGAGGGCATGGGACAGCGACTGTGGGGAAGGGCGAATAGAAGGGGAGAATAGCAAGGGAAAAGGGAGGGAAAGGGAAGGGGATTTCAGGGACTGGAGTACCTGCTGCTGCTGCTGAGCTAGCCATGTGGCATGGTGGTGTGGGAGGTGGTGTGGGAGGCTAGCTATGGCAGAGCAGATACTGGGTTCAGGAGTGAGTTACATTTTGCCACAGCTGTGAGATCCAGATTTTGCCCCCTCCCCGACATGCACCCCCCTGGAGTTGAGAATCCTAATTCAGGGGGGTCAGCCCCCAAAAACTATTTTTTTAAATCTAGAAGTTGAGTTGCCTTAAAGTGTATATCGCCGATTTGCTTTTCGTCAATGTACACTCACCATAATAGTGATCACTGTTTTGCGATTGCTATTATGACATGGAACCATGGCCATATGGGTGTGTTTGGTGATTTTGAAATTTAAACCAAAATAGCACGTAGTCTTCTCCATGGTGGTGTCCAAGTTAAAAAATAAATAAATAGTATTTTGTTAATTTTTTTTCACATTATCAAAAATCATAATCCAGAGTCAAAACAGTCAAGAATCCAGTAACAAACCTATTCAAATTACCAAATCACTCCAAAAGTGATGACAAAAAAAGAGAAAATAAGCACTTGGAAGGGAAGGGGAAATTGTTTAACCAGGAAAGGCACACTAAACTGAAGCTTGTTTCCAGGTGTGACCTGGAAGCACAAGGAAGTTAAGCGACTTGTTCAGAGTCACACAGTACGGAAGTGGGGGCTGATGGGATTCAAACCAACGTCTCTGGGTTTGCAGCTAAGGACCCTTGACCACTATGCTATACTGCCTCCTATTACCAATAATCACAATACAACTGGAGGCATGCATCATCCCATCTGCCAGAAAAAAAAGAAAAGAAAAAGTGAAAAATGAAGCCAGGCATTCACAGCTATACCAACAAAATGGAGGCAAGAATACACCCATCTGGTAACAAAAGGGAGCCATGCATTCAGATGGTTGCAAATAAAATGTATTTATTTATGACTTTGATAACCTGGTGAGTGCACTGATCCCAAGGACTGTTTTCAGGCACGACCTGGGCCATAACACATGGCACAGTGTAACAGTGGAGTACAAGGTAACAGTAATACACATGGAACAGATTTGATGCAAGCAAAAATAGTAAGCACAATATACAGGTTTGATGCACAGGTCCATTTGAGAACAGTGAATACAAGGTTTCAGTATCGGGCAGGAGAAGATTTGGTACAAAACAAACAAATCTTAGGCAAATCATAGGCATGGAGGAACACATTCACCCGGCTGCAAAATAAAATGGAGGCACACCTAGCAGGCAACCTATGTGCATCCTGTCCACCCCGCAAAACAATAATGGACTACTCTTTTTTGTATACTCAGTCAAGGGGAAGGCCTGAAGGCCTCACAAGCTACACAGGTACACTTGAGATTAATCCTCTCACAGAAAAACAGCATGCAGCAAAGAACAATCAACATTTTGTTTGGTAGTGGAGAAGCACATGGCCAACCAGTTCAACTGGCTCAAAAACTCCACCCCAAAAATGACCAGATTCTGCTAGTTTTCAAACCATTAAAATTCACATTAATTCAAGTGGTTTTCAAACAACAGAAGCACTATCTTTTTAAACAAGCAGCCCATGTGTATCTGGTACCCTCCCCCCAAACAACTGCGGATCTTTGTTACTCTGTCAAGGGGTAGGCCTGAAGGCTTCACAAGCTTACTGGATGCTGCATCATCCCAAAACGGCCAGCAGCACACATACAGGCTCCCAGTTGCAAACCATAAATGAACTGATCATGTCTGCTCACCTGTCCCCCCCATCAACACACACGCTCACATGGACTACCTGTGTATGAAAGGCCATGCACAAAACATTGTCAATGCAATGCACACAAAATAATACAATAAAAAATTTAAAATAAATTAAAAGACAGACTCCTTAATATACCCTGAGGATAACATGGTATGGCACAGGACAACAAGAATAGGCTGCCATGCAGTGAGCCAAACAAAGGTAACGTGCTAGGAGGAGATCAGGGACCTGAGCATGGATCAGGTCCCAAAGTCAGTAAATTACCCTTATTTTTGTTCACAGTCTGAGCATCATAAAGTCAGAAAATGCCCCAATTATCTGTTTTGGCTTACTGTTTGTGCATCAAACATTATTTGAAGCCACAGTCCATCACAGAAAGCACAGCAACACATACCAGCCATGTGTTAAAACACAAAGCATCCTGCCATGCAATGGGGCAAACAAGCTAAACCAGTTCAAGATCAGGAAATGAACCTTTTCCAGCCTCTGACCTTGCTGAGCATACTAAAATATTAATGGGTGCAAAAATATTACCAGTTATCCACAAAATGAAAATGGTAAAATGAACAACATTATATCCAGCCAGCAGTCAAACTTGAATGCTTACCCTCTTCAGCAGTGAGTAGTACTATTTAAATGAGGATCAAAGAGCTTGAGTATGTAACTGGGGCTCCTCTAAGGGACAGGGAACCTTCCAATCAACCTGGCTCAAAAGCAAAAGGGCTGGCAACCAGGGGACTGCATGTTTTTTATAACCCCCACCAATGCCAGCCCACTTTCAGCAACTTGTCTGGTTCTGAACAACAGATCAGGAAGATGCTCACCCATCCCCCTGCAGATTGGTATGCATGTCCCTGAGGGCTGGACCAGAAAGCATCATTACTTTTAAGGACACATATCTTGATCTTGCCATGGTGAGGAAAAACTCTTAAAGGCATACAAGGGATATAACAGAAACTGAGCTTGTGTTTTAAAGCAGATTCCTGCACACAACCCCTTAGTGAATCAAGTTTCAAGTGATAAGGTGCAGCTAACAGAGCTGGACATAAATAATTATGTTCATGCCCTTATCTTTAGGGCCAGCTGAGAGGTGGGAATGATTGCTGAAATACACAGAAAAAGCTTGGGAAGTAAAAACAGCAGACTATACTGTGTTGTAGAACAATTTATTTTGGGACAGGGTTATAACCACTACCATTACGTAATAGATATACCACTCTGAGGTGTGCGGTCGCGCTCTGATATACGCATGCCTTGGTGTGCGTTATTATGCAGGCCCAGGCAGTACATCAACACCGCTGGCGTGCGTATATCAGAGCGCGACCGAGATACCTCAGAGTGGTATATCTATCTTATAAAATGGCTATAGATTTTTTTTTTTTTGGGGGAGTAGTCCTTCTGTGTAGTTGGTAATTAAATGATATGTTGGCAGAGTGACACTTTTTGTGTGAAAAACTGTATTTGTAAATGAATTTAACTTTTAGTAGTCCTTTTTGCGTGAAAAAAAGTATGTCTTGTAAAGGACTGTCACTTTAATTGTTTCAATGTAGCGTGGCATTGAAGGGTGTTATTTAGAAAGTGAGCTGTTACGTGGTGAAAGTAAGAGGCAGCTTCAGAAATCAGAAAAGTGATTGTTTTTATTAGTTTCTTCTCGGTTTTTCTCTTAATAGTAGTTCCATATTGTATGCGGAAGCAGTGAGGATAGATCAGTGAGTCGGTAATTTTAGAATGACGTGAGCAGCTGCGTTGCCATGGCAGCAATTGCTATCGCAACTGGCTTCCGCTCACGCTTCTAAAATTACCGACCAGCCGCCTATCGCGCCTGCTCCACATCGCATATGGAGCTACTATTACGGAAAACAAAGAGATTCAATAAAAGGCAGTCACTTTTCTGATTTTTAAACAGAGCATCGCCTTACTTTGACCTTGTAACAGCTTCTCACTTTCTAAAATGAGCACCGCCTCGTCACGCTTACATTGTATTGAAGGTGAAAGTACTGTCTGCAGGATCACGGTATTGTCAGTGGAAAGGCATCTTTTTTAAAGAAATGAAGAGAAGACTACAAAAGAATGTATGTTATAGTTTTATATATACAGTTAGGTTTCTGTTAATCAGACTGGTCACAGTGGTTACAGTAATAAAAGTGGTTGCACACTGTGACACTGTGAACATGGCAGGATTTGATTTTTAAATTAAATTTTCAGTAAACATTAATGGTAGGATGAAGAGATCTGTTTCTACAGTGTGGGGCTACTACTGGTATATTTACTTATGGGTGTGGGTGTCAGTTGCACATGTGTGTTAGTGTGGGTGTCTAGCTGCACCAGGTGTGGAGTGGTCTTGCTGCTGGTGAAAAGGTTTTGAGGACTGGAAAGTAGTTCAGGCGTGCGGTCGTAGTGGAAGGTGTGCGGTCATTGGGAAATAATGCACGGTCATGTGACGTGTTTTGGCCACTTGTATCACTGGGATTTTTATGATTTTACCACACCATTTTATAAAAACAGATATTCAACACATCCTTTGCTATGTCACAAAAAGGGCCACAATTACTGATAGATTTTAAAGGGAAAAAGTACAGTTTAATAGCACAGAGACATCTAATATCATTCATTTTTTTAATGTTTCTCTTTAAATGGGGTATAATAAAAAGCCACATCAGCAAGTACTGTATATTGTCGGATTTACCTGAGTTTCTCGTCAGATAGAAATTAATGGCTCCATCAGTTGCTCCTTTTCATGTAGAGACCCATAAGTTATCCATGTTAAAACCAATGAGTGTAATAAAGGCCCCTGTGCGAGATGGCCTACCTACAGAATTCTTTACCATCTTTAAGTCTAAACTTATCACCTCCTTGCCAGAGCATTTACTTAAGCAATAACAACTGAGAAGCCGGTTATTTCTGAGGAATGAATGACTGGTTAGAGGGATTGGTTGCCCAAGGTGCAGCTGAGGGCCACCTACCTCCAGCCAGTTGTTAATCAAAGGAAATGACTGGCTTCAAGGTTGTTATTGTGATTATAAGATCAAGCACAATAATACGTTTCATTTTTGCAGTTTTATTTAGGTTTTAGCTGTGTGGCATGTGTCATGCATGCCACGCGGCATCAGTCTGCAGATAGACTGGTCATTTCCAAGATGCTGAAGACCAATCCAGCAGCCAATCCAGAGCCTCTAGGCTCATGAATAATTAATTAGTGTTATTCTTTTCTAGATAAACAGATTCTCATTAAAACTTTAAATATCTTGACCATACTGTAGTTTTGTTAATGCTGCTCTAACTTCTCTCATGGATATCAATGGGTCTTCATGATCTTCTGTTTCTTTGAGTCACTGCCGCTGTCCTATCTTGGTTTCATTTTGGTCACCATTTGATCAATGTCATCCTGCTCATCTGGATCAAACAAACATCCCCTAAATTGTAAAACTGCTCAAACTCCTCTTCAGTAAGTTGCTGTGGTGAGGGGATCTCCTAAACAATGGCCTCTGCTTCTGGTTTTGGTGCAGGTGGGTCTAGGGCAAAGCCAGCTTTGAGGAAAGACTGGGAGATTGTTTCCTTTGAGATGGCATTCCATGTCATTTTCATCATGTGAATGGTATCAAGAAATGTAATTTTCCTCATCCATAGAATTGCAGAAAGCTCCTCACTCCTGTCCCTTTCATCCAGAATATGGTTCTGCATTGCATGAACATAATGCCTCTTGAAAGCACATATTATGCCCATGTGTAAATGCTGAATTGTGCAGGTTTTATTCTAAAGTAGGAACCCAGTTTTATGGTTCACATGCTGGTCACTTGTGGATGATCAAAAAGACTCTTCAACAGTAGGCAGAGTTTCCTCTGAGTCTGTGGTCCCAATGCCTGAGCCACTCTGTGATGATTTCTCTGTCCATCTATATTGACTGATTAGCTCTGTACGTCAGGTGCAGATTATGGATCCAACAGAAGCAAGGGGTGTTTTCAGACTTCCCAGTGACCACAAATCCAGTCTGTCAGTGCCATCCGGGTTTCAACAAGTATAAAATGACAACAGCTCTTTTTTTTAAAAAAAAACTGACTGGCTCATCAGATTTTAATGTCCGTGTTCTTTACTCGTATATCTGAAAAACAGTCCTGTTTCATCACAGTTAAAAATGTTCCAACTCTTATAGTCAGCAAGAATGCAGGCAGCACCTCTTTCAGCCAAATTTCAGCTCCAGTCTGATTTGCTGTTAGTTTCTTACCACTGGTGCACTTGCATTCTGTGTTATTCCAGTGTTTCCACTGCTGGAGCAATCCATCAGTAGGATTAAAATCTGAGTAGCTGAAAACACTGGCAAGTTGTTTCACTTCACAAATCAGCAGTGGGGGGGCAAGATGGTGACAGGAGAGAAGCCACACTGAAGAGCTCTTCCAGGTTGATTACAACAAACTTTGTTTCTCTTGTTTTAAATCATGAAAAAAAAACAGCACCATCACGTATTTCCCCCCCAAAAACTAAAGAATTACTAAAAGCTGATCGACAGAAGAGGAAGAAGGATTCCTCTTCTTTTGACTTAGATACACCAGCCCATAAAGAACCATTAGACTGCTTTGTAACCAGTTCATCTGATCCTGGGGAAGCGTCATTGTTCAGTGTTGTGGGCTCAGAGGTAGCCCAGAGTTACACCACCTTGGAGATAATAAAGGAACTGTGGTTTTCAAGACCATTCTACACAATTTTTTTTTTGCTGCATCCATTACCATGGTTGATGGCTGCAGCTGCTGAGTTGGCAGAATTGGGCTCTGTGTTACTTCCTGCTATCTCCAGTCTCATTCAAGGTGTTGACACATCAATGTCTGTTTGAAATCAAACTCTGGTTGGGAAATCCACCATAGTGGTGGTCGAGGGAGAGGCTGTGATGAGCCATTCTAAACATGCTGTGCTGTATCCTATCCCAGTGCAAGAAGGCTTGAGAACCATGAGTTCCCCTACGACCTCATTTCCAGTGAAAAGTGGATTTTAATAACTTAAAAGAAGTATCTGTCTCTTTCTGGGCTATTCACATTTTTGGCTTTGATTGATCAAAAGCTTGAATTATTGATTACTAGGTCTGAAGGGCTCAATGGAACCATTAAAGAGATCAAATCAGAAATGACAAATCTCCAGGGAACTCAGAATGCTTTACAAAAAGACATTATCAAAGCTGAACAAAAACTCTAGCAAAGTGGGTTGCCCATGTAAAAGGGTAGACCCTATTGTCCCAAGGCCTCAGCAAATAAGTGTGCAAACTCAGGTAGTGGGGGAGTGAAGGAGAGGGGTCTCAGGATAGCCAGCAAGTCCCAGGGGGAGGACCTGGTGAGGTCACAGAAGGGGTGGAGAAAGGGGAGTGGTGAAACGGTAAGGTGGCAGCAGGAGAGTGGCCCAGGGAGTCAGAGGGAGGCACAAAATGGGCCAGTTATAAGGGGCTGCACAGCAGAGGGAGCTCTCAAATTTGCTTTGAGAGTTTTTTCCTCTGGGAAGCACAGTCAGTTTGGTGGAAAATTTGAGCCAGTTAGCATTTGGGAGTAAGAGGGTATTTTGAGTTACAAAAAAAAAACATAGAAAAGAAAGAGGGATTAAAAGTAATATATTTGTAGTAGATTTGATTGGGGCAAGCAGATCGACTGAGAATATTCCCCTGGAACAGTGAGTAAAGCAGGCAAATTGCAGAAGTGAGGTAAGGTCTTGCTTTAAAGTTCAGCAGTTGAGGACTGGATAAGTGGAAAGCCCATATAGGGGCACAGAGCTGTTTTTGCTTGGGAATATGTCATAGGTTATGTTGCTTGTTCTTTTATTCAGCAATAGGGCGACCAAATCTGGGGGGGAGGTGTTGTAGCTAATAGTACGGCAGGTAGGACTGCATGGCGTCAGCCTGAAGGGTGAGGTAGAAAAGGGTAGACACCGCAATAGGTACCTGGAACTTGGAAGTATGTGGGGACACCTTAAGTGAGCAGGTAGGACCCGGGGGTGAATGAGAGGCACTGAATTGGTTAGCTACTTTGTGGGCTCAGGGCTCCTGTCACCTGGAGGTGCAAGGGAAGCACTGCCAGAGGAGGCAAGATGGTAGCATGCAGCAGGAATAGCGGGAGGCAGCCGAGTGTTGCCACAGATTGCAGAGCCAGAAGATGAATTAAGCGAGCGGAAGGCCAGAAAGAAAGTCTTTTGGGAGACTGGTGCCCCATTGTGTAGTGGCATTTTAGTGAAGTTGTGGAGGAAAATAGCGGGACAGCACAGCCAAAGGACTTGCATAGTCAAGAAAGGCAGAGGTCGAACCTACCGCCGCGTGGGATGGCATCTGACATCATCGACATGTGGTACAGGGCCTAGGCATGCAAAGGAAGGACTCGAATGGTGGAACAGGGGTCATGGTGAGGAATCAAAGAGAGAGCTGGAGGGCTCATAGGGCAGCAAGTCAATTTGGGGCTGATAGATTTTGTACTGGAACAGACATGGTGGATTTGCATGGTAAGGGTGGCAGAAGCCTGGCCTACTGCATGGGATGGCGTGGCTCAAAAGAGTAGTCACGGTGGCCTACATGGCTGGTTTGGTTGCACTTGAAGAGATGGGTCAGACGGGCTTAGGCGGTAACAATGCAGGGCAGAGGCCCATTTAATGTAAGATTTTTTTTTTTTTGTAAAATAGAGGAATGGTGTGTGCAGGTTTAAGTCCAGTTGGGGGTAAGCCCCCCGCTAAATTGGATTGGAGGAGAGAGGTCCGCATAAGCAAGGATGCTTGAAGCCTTGGCCTACTGCATGGGGTGGCCTCTGATGTCATCACCACGTGGTGCAAGACTGGGGGAAGGGGACAATGAGTGGATACAGGGGGGTCAGGCCAGGAGCGCACATTTTTTTCACAAACTCAGGGCCCACCTCTCAGAACAGAGAGGGGTGGGGTGAGAGGGAGGCCAGGAACTAGAGCTTGGGGAACAAGAGACTCGGGGTAAAGAGGGGGGCTCCCCCCGCACATCACCTGGCTAGGAGTTTATCCTGAGCTAAAGGGATGTTGGGCAGGAGGCAACGGGCACACATGGCGCTTACAGGCGGGAAGATAGCCACACAGCAAGGGTGGGGTAAGGGGCTAGCAAGCATCTGGGAGCCATGGGGCATTCAAGGAAAGAGCAAGTACAGGTGGGTACATAAGGGGGAGAGGGCACCAAGCCCAGCAGAGGGCGCAGGTCCTGGGCAAGAGAGGGGAAGGCTCCGGGCCTGAAGAGAAAAAAAAAGCTAATGTTTATAACTTTTGTTTGGTTCAGCAGGTATTACCAAGGAGCAGTGTGGCACTAAAGGGAGTCAAGCCTAACAAAGACGAATGCTACAGGGCAGTGATGGATTTGGTAGAAAAGGCAAACCGGCTGCTGGAGGTAGCGGAGCCTGACAAGGGGGAGAGAGGCACTAAGAGGAAGGGGAGGCAAGAGAAGGAATGGGAGGAATAATAGAGGGCCTAGTAAGCATGTGGTGCCAGAACCAAGGAAGGAGATGCCAGCCCTGGCCCCATGGGGGAAGCCCCCCGTAACCTGATTCCCAAGCCAAAACTGCAGCCAATACTAGTACCAGTGCCAGAACCCCCCATGCCCATGGCACCGCTGCCTCAGCCAGATCCAGAGTGGCCAGCACAGGCCCTGATGCTCATACCTAGCCATCGTGAGTGCCCCAGCAGGGGAGCGATATGCCAGCCACAACAGGTAATCAAGGGGTAACACTGGAAAGCAGTGTGAAGGAATATGTGGAAAAAATGCCAAAGAACATGGGTGAGGATGGTTTGGGGCAGCTGGAAAAGTCATTAGGTGAAATTAAGGGGATGGGAGTGGCAGGGGGGGATGAGAGTGCCTACTGTGGCCCCCATGTTGGGGTGGGAGATAGGTGCACCAGGGGTAAAGTTGGTGGATCACGTCCCTATGGCCATGAAAGAAAAATATGGAAGGGAGGGTATGTGGATATATTCATCCTAGCGAATGTGGACTCTATGGATAAGCATGAAGAGAAGGATATCTTTGAGAAGAAGGACATGGCAGCAGCAGTGGTTTTACTAGGGAAGGGGAAGAGGACAAAGCGGGGAAAGGTAAAACATGGGACAATTGGTCCACAGGATTTACATATTTTATGGCTATAGTCATTGAAACGCGGCCGGAGTTAGCTACCCAGCTGATCACCTATTCACTCATCATTAAAAACGCATTTAAAAAGGGGGGATACAGTTGATTGAGGTATGATGAGAAATTTAGGAAAAGAATGCCAAATTTTGGGGAGGTAAAGTGGGACACCAGTCAGATAGACTTGTGGCTGGAGATCTACACCGGGCCGACAGAGAAGGAGATGGAAGGACACAGACAGGAGGTGTCTGAGGTGAAGGCCTGCTGGGGGTACAACAGAGCAATGTGTAAGTGGCCTAACTGCTGATTCTGGCATGTCTGTTCTAAGTGCAGCAGACATCACCTGGTATCCAAGTGCAGGTACAGTTGGGAAAAGGGGTCCAGCAACCAGGATAACTCTTACCAGCAAGCGTTTTGGACCAACATGGGGTCCTTTGAGGGGCAGCACTGGGGAGGGGCGACAGAGGGAGGGGAGGGGAAGGGGCCACGGTGCCAAACCGACACCAGGACAACTGAGGAACAATGCGGGCAGGTTTCCGGCTGGCCCGGACACCCAGAAGAGTGGAGGCAATGGAAAGGTGGTTGGGAGAGTACCCAGATAAGGAGATGGCCAGGAAGTTATGGGCAGGCTTTTGTTCCGGTTTCAGGTTACAATTTCAGGGAAAACAGGAGGCAACAGAGGCTAGGAACCATAAATCCATGTGAGACAAAGAGGCCATGTTGGTGCAGAAAATTCAGAAGGAGGTGGCAGCCAGCAGGGTGGAAGGGCCATTTGATTCCCCTCCGTTGCCACACCTAAGGATTTCCCCTCTGGGTCTAGTGCCTAAGAAGAAGCAGGTAGGTGAATACCGGGTGATACATCATCTATCCTACCCCGAGGGGAAGTCAGTCAATGATGCAATAGATGAGGAGGACAGCAGGATCACATATGCCACCCTGGAAGATACGGTCCAACTCATCAGGGCTAAGCAGAATACCTGGTTAGCCAAAATGGATATAGAGTCCACTTTCCATTTGCTGCCAATCAGGCCTGTGGATTGGGACCTACTGGGATTTCGGGTAGAGGGGCAGTATTATTTTGATAAGGCCATTCCGATGGGTTGCTCCATAGCATGTGCCACCTTTGAGATGTTCGGCATTGGGTTACAGTGGGCATTCCAAGCACAGTTTGGGTATCAGGCAGTGGTGCACTACTTGGATGATTTCCTGTTTCTAGGTGAGGGGGAAAAGGAACATGAAGCCATGCTGCAGGACTTCAAAACCCTATGCCAAGAAGTGGGGGTCCCCCTAACAGAGGACAAAACAGAGGGGCCTAGTTGAATGATAGAGTTTCTAGGACTAGAGTTGGACACAACAAAGGAACTGTACCAATTACTGGAAATGAAGGTAGGGAGATTACTGGAACTATTGGGGAAGATGGGGGGCCACAGGAAGGTGCAGATGCAGCAGGCACAGCAGCTGTTGGGACACCTAAATTTTGCATGCAGAGCCATTGCTCCGGGCGCACATTTGCACAGTGTCTGGCATGGGCAATATGGGGTGCAACAGAGCCGCACCATTGGATAGATATTAATAAGGAGACCAGGGTGGACACGGTGATATGGGAGCAGTTCCTGCAGGATTACAATGGGCAGACCTTTTGGCAGGATGAATGGTTATACCACACCGACCTGCAGCTGTACAAGAATATGGCAGAAGGGGTGGGCATGGTGAGTTATTTTCAGGGCAGATGGTTTGCAACATCCTGGCTGGAAAAGTGAGAAAAGGAGGGGGATGATGAAAGACATCACTTTCCTGAAAATCTTTCCCATATGGGTGGTGATGGTGGTGTGGGGAAGCCAGTTGAGGAACAAGAAAATAACCTTCTGGAGTGATAATAAAGGAGTGGTGGAAGTTCTGAATAAGAAAAGGATGAAGTCAGAGAGGGTCATGAGGGTGTTAAGCAGGATGGCATGTCTGGGGCTAACCTTGAACATGTCATTCAGAGCTAAGCATATTGATGGTGCGGACAACGTGATAGTTGATTGCCTCTCCCAATTGCAGATGGACAAATTCAGGACCATGCACCTGGAGCAGACATCAGGGGTACCACCATCCTGGTGTTTTCATGGACAATTGGATTGGGGTAGCTGAAGCACTGTTCCATAACTCCTGGGCCCCCAGGACCCATAGAGCTTATGAAACATCATGGAGGGCATTTCAAAAATTCTGTGAACAGTATGGCAGGCAGGTAAGGGGGAGTAATGGGGAACAGGTAGCTCAATTTATTGTAGATGGCTGGCACCAGAACATGGCACAGGCGACCATGGGGATGCATCTGGCAACGATAGGACAGATTTGTACCCTGAGGGGATGGAGGACTCAAGAAAAAGTAACCTGATCCACAGGATGATACAAGGCTGGATGCGGAGACAGGATAGAAGGCAGGATGTCAGGAAGCCAATATCAGAGACAGTGATGGGGCAGTTGTTGGAGATATTACCCCAGGTCTGCAGCTCTGGAGGGGGGAGGCAGTACTATTCAAAGCCTTGTACACCACCATGTTTGGCAGGGCTTTCAGATTGAGTGAGGTGGTAGGACATGGCAGGGCAAGAGAGGGTGGGGGGATACAGTGGGAGGATGTTGTTTGGACAGGGAGGCAATCACGATTCAATTAAGAAGATCAAAGATGGATCAGTAGAGCCAAGGCAGAAGAGTGTGGTTAAGGAAACATCCTAATGCAAGCATATGCCCAGTAAGGGCTCTGCACGTGTATGTGGCAGAGGGCCCAAAGGTGGGAAGCACGGAGCTGTTTGTACATGGTAACAGACGGCCGATGTCGGCGTACCAGGTGACAGTGGTGCTGCGCATGGGGCTCAGATTCCTGGGAGAATCAGGGGAGGGATACTCCTCCCACTCCTTTAGGATCAGAGCGGCCTCTACCATGGCAGCATAGGGTAGCAGGCTGGGAGAAATCATAGAGAAGGGCAGGTGGACATCAGAATGTTATACGTATGTAAGGAAGTTACCACAATAACCAAGTTTTGTTTTCTCTCACTTTAGCAGGTTCAAGGGATGGGGAGAAGGGGGGAGGGCATAAAAAAGGGGTATGGAAGACATGAAATATTAATCAATTTGTTTTGTCTTATGCAGAAAGGTCCCAGAGGCTTGAGGTATGGATCTAAGGGCATTAATTTATACATTGGGCAGAGAAATGGGCAGCCAGGAGACAAGGGGGAAAACAGTTGCGTTTGGACAGTGACACAGTCCAGTTGGTATGGAGAGGTCAGAGGAGGGGGATGAAGTGGGCGCAACTATTACCAGAACTCAGGGAGCTCAAGAAGGAGTACAAGTGCCCAGACTTAATGGTAATATATTTGGGAGGTAATGACCTGGGGACAAGGCCCTGGCTGGACATATTCTACCAAATAAAACATGATGCAGAAAAAATAAGAGGGTGGTGGCCAGAGGTTACATTGGCCCAGTCCGAGATCACACCCCAAAGGGTGTGGAGGCAGGCAGAGATCCACAAGGGTGCAGACAGGGCGAGGAGATGCATGAATGCACGGGTAGGCAGGCTAATTGAGAGCACTGGGGAAATAGTCATACGGCATGGTATTTCAGAATGGGTGGACGAATTTTATGGGGTGATGGGATACACCTTTCAGGCTTGGACTGGCACTATTCAATACAGAAATAGGAAAGCAAAGAAGGGTGGCTACACCAGAGAGGAGAAAGGGTCTAGGGTAAAAGCAAAGGATGGTGGGTGGGAGAAAGAAAGAAAGAAAAAAAGGAGACGGTATGGGGGGGGAGTCCACCGTCCATCGCAAGCTGGAGGTGGACTAGTGGAAAAAGGGGGAGGAGGATAGGAAAGAAGGGGAGGGAAAATGGAAAACAATCACAGGACACAGCAGTGAGAACCAAGAGGCATGGGTACGGTGTGTACACTTGTATCCCTTAACAACATGAGAGGAAGAGGCAGAGCCCCCCCCCCCAGGAGGTATGTCTGGGGAGCAGAAGAAGAAAAGAAGACAATGACAGAATGTACCAGTGGAAAAGAAATATAGATGTATATACTGTATATAAATGTAATGGGGAAGAGATGAGAAATGTAAATGTAAAATGTACTAGTGGATGACAATGTATGATGAACAATGATTTTACAAACAGTAAATTTATTGCCAAACTGAGCAACCACACTTAAGTTGTCGGTACCATTATTTGGGAATGTTGTGAAGGCAAAGAGGGTTGCCAATTTAAAAGGGTAGACCCCATTGTCCCAAGGCCTCAGCAAATAAATGTGGAAAACCCAGGTAGCGGGCGGATGGAGTAGTGGGTCTCAGGATAGCCAGCAGGTTCCAGGGGAGGACCTGGTGAGATCACAGAGGGAGCGGAGAAAGGGTAGTGGTGGGAATGGTGAGGTGGCAGCAGGAGAGTGGCCCAAGGAGTCAGAAGGAGGCACAAATGGACCAGTAATAAGGGCTGCACAGCAGAGGGAGCTCACGAACTTGCCTTGAGAGTTTTCCCACCCACCCACCCTAAAAGAAGGAAGGAGAGGGCCCTGTGGAAGGTGGACCACAGGACACCACTGTGGTAAGTGGAACACAGTGGCAGGGTAGGGTTTGGACTGCCGAAGGTGGATGGCAGTGGAAAAGGGGAGGAGGATAGGAAAGAAGGGAGGAAAATGAAAACAATCAAAGGCATAACAGTGAGAACCAAGAGGCAGGGGCCGCGATCCCTTGACAGCATGAGAGGAAGAGGCACAGCCCGGATGTACATCTGGGGGCAGAATAAGAAAGAAGATGATGATAGAATGTACCCGTGGAAAAAGAAATATAGATGTTATATACTGTATATAATTGTAATGGGAAGAGATGAGAAATGGAAATGAAAAATGTACCAGTGGATGACAATGTATGATGAACAATGATTTTACAAACAGTAAATTTATTGTCAAACTGAGCAACCACACTTAAGTTGTCAGTGTCATTATTTGGGGGGGTTCTGCGGACAAATGAAGCTTTGGGCACAACGGCCCGGATATTCAAACTGTGCCAGGCTGTGGCGCAAGCCTGGGTGCAGCTCAACTTTGTTGCACAGGGGTATGGCATGGGCGATAGTCAACAGAGCTGTGCTATGGCACAGCAGCTTTGCATATCTCACCCTGGCCACCGCCACTGTGCATGGCACAGTGGCACTGCACCAGCACAAGTGGCCATAGTGGAGCATGGAGGTGCGCAAGTGCCATTGCATCATGCACAGCACCTGCGATATTCAAAAGGGGACATGCAAATGGGGCCATAATTTATACAAGGTGTACTGGGGTCCATTTGCATCTCATTATGGCCCCATTTGCATGCCATTAACATGCAAGTGCCCTGATCCCCGAGGACTTGCGCCTGGCGCACTGCCAGGCAGCAGCCATCGGGGACCGACGCCCCTGCAGTCTGATCGCAGGCATTCATCTAAAAGAACCCCTCTGTTCTATATCCCTGGTGGTCCAGCGGACTGCACTCAGCCCGATCGTGGGCATCAGTAATATAACCCCCCTACAAGTCCAATATCCCTGGTGGTCCAGTGGACCAATCTCTGCCCGATTGCGGGCATCTGTAACTCATAAAATACCCCTACTACCCTGGTGGTCTAGTGTACCCCCCTCTCCACCCACCCACTGAGCCCCACAGCCCCACTTCCACCCCGTCAGCCAGTGGGTAGCAGTACCCCACCCACCTGCCACCCCATCACCCGGCAACTGACAGCTCAGTAGGGCTGCACGCCCATTGGTTCACAGCATGAATATCTCACTGAGCTGTCAGTCGGCATGCGGTGGAGTGGCAGGTGGGAGGGGTGCTGCCGCCTGCTGGCTGATGGGGGGAAGCAGGGTGGTGGGGCTCAGTGGGCGGGTGGGGTACACTAGACCACCAGGGTAGTAGGGGTATTTTATGAGTTACAGATGCCTGCAATCAGGCAGAGATCGGTCCACTGGACCACCAGGGATATTGGACGTGGGGGGGGTTATATTACTGATGCCCATGATCAGGCTGAGTGCAGTCCACTGGACCACCAGGGATATAGGATGAGGGGCTTAATCTTCAAGACAAATGCCCACGATCTGGCATATAGAGGTCCACTGGACCACCAGGGATATTGGACAGGTGGGATTTCGCTACACGGATACCTGCAATGGGGCATGGGGGGCACCCCAGGTGCGGCAGGAACTTGGGTGGCCACCCACAGGTGGCAGCTGCCATGTTGCACCCTGCAATGTGGCAGCTCACCTGTGGGTGGCCATCACTTGTTCCTTCTTTTTTTGGCTTAACTTTGTGCAGGCGCAGGTAGGGGTTGCACATGCATGACTCTGCACGTCCCGAGCTGAATATCGGGCTGTGCAGGTTATGCATGGGCATGCATATGATAACAGGCACTGCAGCCACATCCAAGAGCAGGGTAATTCTCGATGCCCTGCAGGGGGCAGGCCTTAGACAGCTTGTGTTGGAACCCACTCAGGAGGGAGCAATATTAGACCTGGTACTCTCAAATGGAGAGAGGATCACAAATTTAGAAGTCAGTAGACATCTGGGAACAAGCGACCACTGCACAGTATGCTTCACAATGAGCACAACCATGGAGATAAGCCATACAAAAACAAGGATACTGGACTTTAGAAGAGCTGACTTTGGCAAAATGGGTGAATACCTGAAAAATGCACTAACAAATGACCAAAAAGGAGGGGGTGGAAGAACAATGGAGAAAAATTAAAACTGCCATCATAGAGGCAACAAGCCTTTGTGTGAAGCAAATAAAGAAAACAAAGCAGAGTAAAAAACCACTATGGTTTTCAAATGAGGTGGCAGGGAAGGTTAAGGAGAAAAAGGCTGCATTCAAAAAGTATAAGGAATCACAGAAGGAGCATGACAGGGAACTGTATCAATTAAAGCAGAAAGAAGTGGGGAAGGCAGTCAGACTAGCAAAGGTCCAAACCAAAGAAAAAATAGCCAACTCAGTTAAGAAAGGGGATAAAACCTTTTATAGGTACATTAGGGAGCATAGAAAGGTTAAGGGAGGGATAGTGAAGATTAACAAAGGAGAGGGGAGGTGGGCAGAGGGGAGACAGTGAAAAGGCAGAGATACTGAATGAATACTTTTGCTCAGTATTCACAAAAGAAGATAAGGAGGAGTTACCTAAACCAGACAATAGAAGCACTCTGGGTAGGGGGGTTGACACCAGTCCATTCACAGAAGAAAGAGTCCTGAAAGAACTCCTAAAACGCAAGGTGGACAAAGCAATGGGGCCTGACGGGATTCACCCCAGAATCCTAAAAGAACTAAGAGAGGACCTAGTGACCCCACTGACCACACTTTTTAACAGATCATGGCAGGATGGGGTAGTACCTGAGGACTGGAAGAGGGCAGATGTGATTCCCCTTCACAAAAGTGGGAGCAAGGCAGAAGCGGGAAACTACAGACCTGTAAGTTTGACCTCAGTGGTAGGGAAAATGATGGAATCACTTCTGAAAGAAAGAATTTTTGAGTACCTAGAGGCCAGCAGGGCACAGAACCCAAAGCAGCATGGATTTACAGCAGGAAGGTCATGTCAGATGAATCTAATTGATTTCTTTGACTGGGTGACCAAAGTAATAGACCAGGGAGGGACTGTGGATATGGCCTACCTAGACTTTAGCAAAGCATTTGACACAGTCCCACACAAAAGATTAATAATCAAGTTAGCCAGCCTGGGAGTGGGTCCCAGGGTGGTAGCCTGGGTAGCAAACTGGCTGCACAACAGGACACAGAAGGTAATAGTGAATGGAACACATTCTGAAGAAAGGGGGGTTACTAATGGAGTACCTCAGGGCTCAGTACTTGGTCCAGTCCTCTTTAACATCTTTATAGATGACATTGCAGAGGGTCTGGAGGGAAAGATATGCCTCTTTGCAGATGACATAAAGATCTGTAACAGAGTTGATACACAAGGGGGGTTAGAAAAGATGAGAAGGGACTTGGCAAGGTTGGAGGAATGGTCAGACATGTGGCAACTTAGATTCAGTACAAAGAAGTGCAAAGTAATGCACCTGGGAAACAAAAACCCAGGAGAAGAGTACGCAATAGCAGGGGAGGTACTAACAACAACAAAAATGGAAAGGGACCTGGGGGTAGTCATATCAGATGACCTTAAGGTGGGTAAGCAATGTAAAAAGTCAGTAAGGAGAGCCAGGGGGATACTGGGATGCATAGGAAGGGGCATCACAAGTAGAAAAAGGGAAGTGGTTATCCCTCTGTACAAACAGTTGGTGAGACCCCATCTGGAGTACTGCATGCAGTTTTGGAGACCTCATCTACGCAAGGACATAGACAGGATGGAAGCAGTCCAGAGGAGGGCAACTAAAATGGTGCAGGGTCTGCAGCAGAAGCCATATGAAGAGAGACTGAGAGAGCTTAATATGTATACTCTTGATGAAAGGAGGGACCGGGTGACATGATAGAAATGTTCAAGTACCTCAAGGGAATCAACAAAGTCCACAAGGGTAGCATCTTTCAGAAAAAGAGATGTGTAAGAACAAGGGGGCACAATTTAAAGACAGAGAGGGGACAGCTCAGGGGTAATGTGAGGAATTTTTTTTTCACTGAGAGAGTGGTGGATACATGGAACAGCCTTCCTGAGGAGGTCGTTGGGTCTAAAACAGTGGGGGAATTCAAACATGCATGGGACAGACACAAGGCAATTATAGTTGGGGGTTGCAGGAAGTAGGCTGTTGGTTAACTAGAATCTGCAGCTTATCCAGTAGGTAGGGAAATGGGCAGACTGGGTGGGCCATGTGGTCCTTATCTGCCATCAAAGTCTATGTTTCTATGCCTCCCCCCCACCTGTGCCTGCATACATTACTGATGTGCTTTGGCACATCGGGATTTGTGCGGTGCACTTTTCCCTTTTGAATATCACGCCAGAGCGCATCAGTGGGTTGTGCATGGCGCACCACTGTTGCGCCATGTGCAACCCTTTTGAATATCCGGGCCAGCCAATTTTGGGGCAATTATTTCTCTTCAGAGAAAAATTGAGGCAATGAAGAATGCCATGTGGTATAAACATCTAAGATTAGTAGGGGTCCTTAACTCCTATGATAAGGCATTCAGCTCATTAAGATACCTTTTGAAAGACCTCTTAATTTCTCTGTTGAAATTATCTGACTCCAGTCTGCCATTCATTACAAGGGCTTTTTGGACCCCCATGTGATCAATGTCTGACAGGGTACAACAGAAATCTGATACTCAAAATGTCAGTTTTAATTTTCTTTCCCTTGATTCTGCTGCTGTTTTTATCCAAGCTCAGACTGATAATCTATTCAAGCATGTCTCTGGTCCCAAGAGTACTATAATTTTTTTACTGGCATTTGACACTGATCACAACCTTGTATCGAGTACAGCAAGAAAAATGGGTGCATTTCATTACAAAGAAATTGTGTGCCACATGTTCCCTGATATTGCATTAACACTTAATAGTAGGAAACAATTTTTACAATGCAAGGATGAGGTGAAGGAAATTGGTGCCACTATGAATTTTTGTATCCATCTAAATGTTATTTTGTAGTTGAGTAAGATAAAAGAATATTCTTTGACCCTAATCATTTGAAGTCTCATATTACGCGGAAAAAAATGGAAAAAAGAGAAGAAGAGGAAAAAGAATTCACAGATATGCCATCTTTGGAAGATGATAATGAGCATTAAACAAAATCTAAATAAAATTTAATAATGAAGTTGGATAACTGACAATAAATAATTATTAATAACTGTTAAACATAATTTAATCCTAAGGTCATTGTGACTAAAGACAAAGAATAAACAAAAAAGCTATAACAGGTTAATGTAACTATAAGCTTGTGGCTAACCCTGTTATAGTTTTAATATTTTTGAACTATAGGCTGTATCCTATTTTTATTCTTATAATCCTTTAATTTATTCACAAAGTAGTCCTTTTTAACCTCTTGGCCCTAGCCCCTCACATTGTGGACTTTCTCTACAATATATCACTCTTTTTAATACTGATGATGAATAGAAATGCAGCGAATTTAAAATCTGCCGGCGAAGTGGACGCAAAGTGACCACCTTGTGTTATCATAACGCTACATGAAATGACCATTGGAAAGTGCTCACTTCACCTTCCCATTACGACTTTGCATTGCCATTCTACCTTAATGAGGAGTAAGGTGGAGTGACAACAATATAGGCAGACCCCCACACATCACATGGCTTACAGTACTGTAAGTCACATGCTTTTGCCAGGCAGGAAGAAAGTGAGTCATAAAAGCATTTAGTTTCACTTTCTCCTTTGCAGTGGTAGAAGGAGGAAGCATTTTGGAGGTAGAGGAGAGTTTGGTGGTAACTTGTGAAGTGCCCAAAAATAAACAGCTTTTTCAAAAGCTAAATCTTTTAATTTTTTGTAGTGTGTTTTTTTCAGTTCTTTTTTGCTACAGATTTGGTTTTTTTATAAGTTTTGTTTTGTGTGTGTGTGTGTGTGTGTGTGTGCATGAGACTGTGAGTGTGTGTGAAGCAGTCTTTTGAGGCATCGATCAGAGAAGGACTTAGTTGTGCGCGATGGACCTGGGAGGAGAGTCTGTGGCCCATGGGCATGGGCAGATGGGAGTGCACATGCATGGGGTGGTCAGGTTTCATTGGACCACTTCCAACTGTTTGGTGTTGTGTCTTCCCCTCTGGAAGCAGCAGCACCACCACCACCAGTGCCACCAGCGGTGGCAGCACATCCACCAAGTCTGCCACCACCCCCACTAGTAGCAGCTGCAGGGGCTCCAGCAGCACCACCTCCACAGTCGCAGGTGGAGTCCCAGGTGAATGATGGTGCTGCCAACAGTACATCTGCCCCTCCTGTGCCTGGTCCCCCCACAGCTCCCCAGTGTGGCAGTTTTTTAACTGTGTGGGAGGAACAGCACCATTGTGGTTTGCCATTTATGTGATGTGAAGGTGCACCGTAGCCCCTGGGGGACACATTTGGGGACCGGTGGCCAGTGCACATACATGGCAAACCACCACAAGTTGGAGTGGCAGGATGCCACCAAAGAGGCCAGGAGACCTCCTGCTGACCCTTCTGTGGCAGTGACAGAGCATGCTAGGGGTGTTGTGCCTCACCGACACAGCAGGAGGAGGGCAACAGCTGCGCCACCACCACCACCACCACCACTACCACAGCCACCAGGACCACCCTCACCACCACCACCACTACATGGTTTTCCTACTGCAGTGGACCCTACTACAGTGCCTGCAACACAGGCAGACATTGCTCTGGTGCGGGCAGCCCTTGAGAAAAGCAACAAGAGGGTGGGTGGATGTTGTGCAGCAGCAGGAGGAGCAGATCCAGCAACAGTAGCTGCAGATACTGTCAATGCTCCACTTGCTGCTGGAACACCATGGAATCCCCCATTAATGTATTTTTTTCTGGACACCTCCCCCCCCCCGCTGTAGTTTTTTGTGATTTTTTTTTTATGTTTAATAATAGACAGTCATTCATGATCCTATTGCCCTTTTTTTATAATGCAGTGCCTCAGTAATGTTTGCTTTCTGTTGTGGAATGCTTGTGGAAAAGCTGGTTTGAGCAGTGCAAGTATGATGTTCTAAATTGCATATGTGTGTGTGTGTGTGTGTGTGACATCAAACATTGTGCAGCTTCTTGCAAACATATATTGCTGACTTGTAGTGTTTATGGTAGAAAGAATAGCAAGCAGAATAACATATATCATATTGTCACCATCATCATCAGCAAACTAAGTGATACGAAACTTTTTCAGAGGTGTCTGACCAGAGTGCACCTTAGTCACATACTGCACACATGACTTTTAGGAGGGCATGTGCTTTTTGTGCTATGATCTCCGATAAGTAATGTGTGCATTGTGAGTGACTGAGATGACCAGTGACCCGCTACCTGTGAAAAAATATCATATCACTTACTCCGTTGGTGCTGATAGTACAAATAAAGTACACATCATGTATTCTTTATCTTTATTCTTGAGATACTGTAACAAGTCACACCATATATATGTTTGCTTGAAGCTGGACAATGTATGCACACACAGGAAAGAATACTAATAGCACAGATGCAGTTTAGCACAATATACTTACTCTGCTCAGTCATGCTTTTTGCGAAATGCTTCAAATCATGAGTCCCAACACAAAGTAAACATTACTGAGGCTCCATCAATATTTTGTTTGTGAAATAAACATTAAAGAGATTCACCAACATACAGCACTGCACCCGATATATGGGCGCCTTACTTCCAGGGGAATCTTTCTTGCTTCTCATGTCCTTACATAGTGCAATACTTTTCTGGCAAAAATGCCTGTAATTTCATTAAAGTGGGTCACAGATGACTTCCCGTTCTGAATAGCCACCCAAGTTCTGCCCCCTGTGCTCAGCAATGTTATGACGTGATGCCAGGGAGAGCGCGGGGGCATGCTTCATTATACTGAATGTCCAGCAGCTTTCTGAATGTTTCTTTATCTTATAATGGTCAGTTTCTGGTGAAACGTGGGCTTGTTTCCAGTAACAAGAGCCTTGTTAATGGAAACATGACCATGTTTCACCACAAACTGACCATTATAACATAAAGCATGACACTGACAATCAATCGCTATCATGGCACCACTCCTGGCATCACATCTCTATTGAGTGTGGGAGCCGCCTTAGGGGTCAGCCATCGAGCTGGGTTGCTGAGGCATCTGTAGCTGCTGGTTGTTGACCGATTGGGGGGCATTTGGCTTCTGTTGGAGAAGGGGTCTGTTTGTTCATCTGTGTTTGTACTCCTGGAGCTATTTGCCTGTCCTGAGTTTCCCTGGATGTTTCAAGATCGGATTGTGAGGATTTGCTGCCAAGAGGACTGTGTTAAATGCCATCTAAACTTTCCTGCTTGGATTTAATTTGGTATTGGTGGAGAAACTGACTTGCTCTTCCCTTGCCCTGTTCCTGGATATAGGGGTGGTGAGAGTGCTGTGCACACTGTTTTATTCTTCTTCAAACAGTTATGGATTAATTTGTGGGCTAATTTATAAAGGGTCCCCCACCATGTGAGAGGTGGTGTTGGGGGTGTACTCAACGCTTTTTAAATCTTTTGATATACTGGTGATTTTGCTGGATTTGCATGCATGTGAGAGGTGCTGCATTGAAGCCATAATACAGATTTTTAATTTTTTTTTGTTAGTTATTTTTAGTTCTTCACTACTATTTTCTGTTGTGGTAGTGAGAGCATCATATTTTCTCTGCCCGAGTTTATTATCCAGCAACTTTCGAAGATATTGGACACTGTGTCCTATTGGACAATCTGTTGCTTTAATTTGTTATTATATTTTATTGTTATTTTGGGGTTACATTTTGGGTTGGGGTTCTATTTTATATATTTTGGGTTGGGGTTTTATTTTATATTTTTCCTTTTCAAATTTGTAATATTGTTTGTTTTATTCTGCTCCCCCTCTGTGAGAGAGAGTGAAGGAGTGTTTTTATTCATAGTTTTTGATATTGATAGGTAAATTAAAAAAAAAAATTTTTTTTTAGTTAATTTGTTTAATTATAAATGTGTTGGAAAGGATAGTGATGGTTGGGCATTATTCCCCCACCACGTTCAGGGAATTACGTCCTTTTGAATGTTCACCATTGTCATCTGACACCTATTTTAGATGTCACGCGTTGGGCATCCTGAGGAAGCGTGGGCAAAGGTGGAGAGCTGGGCCTGGTGAGGGACAGGAAAGGGAAGGGCGGATTGGGGTTTTGGCATCCAGGAGATGCTCTGGGGTGAAATGGAATCAGGATAGAGGTCACTCCTGTCTTGTACCCATACCCAAGGGTTCCGATTTTACCGGACGGGTGCCGAGGTCTTCCCCGACAGCTCATCCCACCTTGGCGGTGTTGTGCAATGCCAGATCTATTAAGAACAAGACAGATATTATAGCTGATCTTGTTGGATCAACTGATCTGGCTTGCATCACCAAGACCAGGCTGGATGAAAACCCAGGCCCTATATTGGCCTTGGCAACTCCAACTGGGTTCTCAGTGATACACCATCCAAGGTTGAATCGTAGGGGCGGGGGTGTGGCCATTATGTTTAAAACTGAGCTGGGCCTTGTGGATGTGCCATTGGGAAGTACCAGATCCTTTGAATATATCCTGGGAGAGGGTGTAGGCTGCGGGATTCTCCTCGTCTACCATCCACCAGGTGACGGTGGAGAATTCCGGCAGGAGATAGCAGACTTCATCATCGACTTGGTGTTGAGGTTCCCCAGACTGATAGTTCTGGGGGACTTCAATGCTTGGGTCGACGATGAACTCTTGCATTTTGATCAAAATCTCCTCCAGCTGATGAATATGCTGGGCCTAACACAGGTAGTTACCTCCTCGACCATATAGGGGGTCATTCATTGGATCTGGTCTTTCTTTTGGGTATGAAGATCACTGACTTGAGGGTGGAACCTGTCAATTGGTCTGACCATCACACCATAAGGTTCAGTTTCAGGGCCCCCCCAATAGGTCTGCCCTTACGGAGATGGTTCGGTACCGCCCTTTAAGGGGTATTAACCCTAGTGACCTAATGGCAGTACTGGATCTATCAAGTTTGTTGGGTGAATGCATGAGTCCAGATGATCTTGTATTAGCCTATAATAAGGCTGTGGGAGATGCTGTGGACAAAATTGCTCCTGTTTGTGTTTGGCCTCTAGCCCTCCGTCCAAGGAGCCCTTGGTTTGATGGCTCCTTGAAGGAGTTAAGGTGAGTTGGCCGAAGGCTGGAGAGAGCCTGGCGGAAGTCGGGCCTTGATGCTGACAGGCTTAGATTGATGGCACATTATGATAGCTATCAATCAGAAATCACTCATAAGAAGGCAGAATTCCTGTCCAGAGAGATTTCTGCTGCACAAAATCGACTGGCTCAGCTTTTCCGGACCGTGGACAGATTGTGCAATCCAATCTGTCTTCAGCCCAGAGAAGCTTTTTCTCAGCTAAGATGCTAGGAGGTTGCTCATTCTTTTGCAGATAAGGTTGCCAGCATCAGGTCTGGCATCAGTCCGACCTCTCCTGTGGGGGATTGTGGTGGTCAGCGAGAAGTGGCATGTCCTTGGTCTGTCTGGTTAGATTTTCGCTGGCCAGAATTTGGGGCCATTGTGAAGATCATCCAAACAATGCGACGAACTAGTTGTAGTTTGGATCCGGGCCCTACACCTCTTTTAGTAGGATGTGCAGAAGTTATCTGCCCAATCCTTGCTGACATTGTCTGGAAGTCTTTGGAGAGGGGGGTCTTTCCTGACCCCCTTAAGGAGGCGGTCGTTTGACCACTCCTTAAAAAATCCTCCTTGGATTCAGATTGTCTAGCTAACTACCGGCCTATCTCTAACCTGCCATTTGTTGGTAAGGTTATTGAAAAGGCAGTTGCATTGCAATTGAATGATCATCTTTTAACTCACAATGTCTATAATACTCTCTAGTCTGGCTTTAGGAAAAGGCATAGCACAGAGACTGCCCTTGTCCGGGTATTGAGCGACCTCCTAATGGCTAGAGATCAAAAGGCATGTACCATTCTGGTCCTTCTCTATCTCTCTGCTGCATTTGACACTGTAGACCATGGAGTGCTGTTGGAGCACCTGCGGGTCTTTTGTGGGCTGTCTGGTACAGCCCTCGAATGGTTTTGTTCTTACCTCACGGACAGGTCTCAGAGAGTTGTCACTGGAATTTATTCCTCTGGTGCTCACTCCCTGCCTTGTGGGGTACCACAAGGCTCCATTTTAGCTCCCATGTTGTTTGCAGTGTATATGCTGCCATTGGGAGAAATCATCAGGCGATACAGTCTGGGTTTCCACTGCTATGCAGATGATACTCAGCTGTATCTCTCCTTTCTCCCCGGTCAGGGTGATGCACTCTCTGTGCTAAATAACTGCCTTGTGGAAATCAGACTTTGGATGAGTTCTAGCTGGCTGAGACTCAATCTGGATAAGACTGAGGTATTGGTCGTGGATCCAGGTCATCCGGGGCTGGGTTTGGGAGCTGGACAACCATCAGGTTTGTTACTTGGTGGTATACCGCTCTCTACCTCTGATCAGGTGCAAAATCTGGGTGTTATTTTTGACGATGGTCTGACCCTAAAATCTCAGGTGTCAGCTGTTTTCAAATCCTCTTTTTACCATCTGAGGAATATCGCCCGGGGTGAAACATCTGGTTCGTCTGGGGGATCTTCCAACATTGGTCCACGCCTTTGTCACTATCCATCTGGACTACTGCAACTCCCTCTACCTAGGGCTACCAGGAGTTGATATCCGCCACCTCCAGCTAGTGCAGAACGAGGCAGCCAGGCTTTTGACTGGAACTTCTAGAACCAGTCATATTACACCTGAGCTCTGCGAACTGCACTTGCTGCCTGTCTGGTGGTGGATCACCTTTAAGGTTGGTTTACTAACTTTTCAAACCCTACATGATCAGGGACCTGGTTACTTGAAAGATCTCCTGATTCCCTACTGCCCCCCTCTGTCCTCTCCGTTCCACCAATGAGGGATTGCTGGAGATTCCCAGGGTTCGATTAAAGACATCAGGATCTCATGCTTTTGCCTTTTCAGCACCAACCCTGTGGAATTCTTTACCTCGTTGGTTGAGAGAATGCCCAACTGTCGATAGTTTTAAGGTTGCTTTATAAACATATTTATTTAATTTAGTATATTCTAGTTAGTCATGGCTGATATTTTAATGTATGGAAATTTTATTACTTTGTGCATGTTTTTGTACAGGGCCTTGGATTTGAAAGGCGGTATGTAAATAAAGTTGAATTGGATTGGAGGCAGGACTTGAGCAGCTCTTCAGAATGGGAAGTTCTCCATGTCACAAACCCACTCAGCAGGTCAGCCCTCTACTCCCAAAGTGCCAACCTCCGAGCTCAGTCTTGTGAACAGTTAACAGAAACATGGTAACCCTCCTGTCTGTTTTTGTGGGTTCCAATCAACCTTTGGTCTTAAGCCTTGGAGGGATTCAAACTGTGAACCTCTTGCTAGCGTACCCAGTGCACAGGCACAGATAATTCTGTCTTCGGGGGGGCCAGATATCTTTGCCTACAGACGCCTAACCAGGTGTACAGAAATGAACGCTTAAAAACTCTAATAAAAGACCTCAGATTTAACTCTACCTTTTTCCAGTTTAGTATCACCATTAAAGCTTATGCACAGTGTCTGCTTTAAGCATATATATACTTTACTTGTTAAAGAAAGAAAATCAAAGGCAGACCAAGCAGGCTCTAAAAATAGAGTTTTACTAAAATAGATAAAAATATGTAACATGTAAATACAGAGCTATATATCACAAAACATACAAATTCACTTAAACGAATAAGGTTTTAAAAAGTGCAGATTCCTACCACTAGTACACTTAGAATTGTTTTCTCTAAGGTATTCTTATCTCACAGTGCTGTAGATGTTGTAGCCTTCAAAGTCCAAACATTTGTATGTAAATGGAAAACAGAATACTGTTCAAAAGCTAGCTTTGCCAACCTCTTTGCATGAGGTCATCTAGCTCCTCCCTGTTACAATATATATATATATATATATAAACAGGATGTCTTTTCCAAGTATTAAATTCTGTAACCTCAGCATAAATCATTTTCTTTTTCAAATGACATTTCTTTGCTCTTATGATCAGCTTCCCCTTTCCAGGACATCAAAGCATCTTTTATGACTTTGCACTAAAGTGTCACAACCTGCTCTTCTTCCTCTAAGTGTTATAAAAGTTTATGATCTATCTTGGTAGTTAGGTATCTTCTAGCCTGTAATTAGCTTCTGGCCTTCCAGGTAACACCTTGTATCTAAAACCTGTGTGTGTGTGTGTGTGTGTGTGTGTGTGATCTCACATGCTGTCTGAGCATCTCTCAGAAGAGACAGACAGTAACACATTTTTATATTACAAAAATGATACAGTGATCAGAACCAGCTGTCCAAGTGTCACACTCCGTAACCCACTTTAACACAATTACGGGCATTTTTGCCAGAAAAGTACTGCACTATGTAAGGATATGTGGAGCAAGAAAGATTCATCTGGAGGTAAGGCACCCATATATTGGGTGCAACACCATAATAACTATGTAACTTGGTGAATCTCGTTAAAGCAGCAGTGCAACAATCTGCTGAAACTTTTGACCTGTACTTTTTAATGCTACGTTACATTGCCACTGTACTTACATCCTGACATAGAAACATAGAAGTTGACAGCAGATAAGGACCGCAAGGCCCATCCAGTCTGCCCATTTCTTTTTCTGCCTTATGAATGTGCCATCAACCTTTGCTCTGTCAATGTCCTATCTATTCATTATCATCTGTATTGCTCCTTTATGCCTATCCCATGCCTGTTTGAAGCCCTGCACTGTATTCATATCCACCACTTCCTGAGGTAGGCTGTTCCATGCATCCACCACCCTTTATGTGAAAAATAACTTCCTCACATTACCCCTTAATTGGCCTCCCTCTAATCTCATGCTGCGTCCTCTTGTCCTGCTATTTTACTTATATTGAAATACATTAGACTCTTTCACCTTGTTAATGCCCTTAAGATGTTTGAATGTTTTGTTCATATTACCTCTCTCCCTCCTTTGCTCTAGGGTATACATATTGAGCTCTGTTAATCTATCCTCATATGTTTTTTGATGCAGTCCCTGCGCCATTTTGGTTGCCCTTCTCTGGACTGCCTCAGTTTGGTTAATGTCATTGTGAAGGTGTGACCTCCAGTACTGCATGCAGTACTCCAGATAGGGCCTAACCAGTGTCGTGTAAAGAGGGATTATTACCTCCCTATTTTGATTTGTGATACCCCTACTAATACACCCCAACATCCCTCTAGCCTTACCTACTGCTTTAGTGATCTGCTTGGATGATATCAGGTCATCGGTGATGATGACGTAGAAGTCTCTTTCTTCCCTTGTGACTGCCAGCAACTCCCCTCCTAGACTATAGGTGGCGTCTGGGTTTCTCTTTCCTATGTGCATAATCTTGCACTTCTCTGCATTAAACTCCACTTGCCACTCTTCTGACCATTTTGCTAGTTTATCCAGATCTCTTCTCATTCTGCCTACCCCATCTGAATCAACTACTGTATTGCAGATCTTGGTGTCATCTGCAAACAGACAAGCCTTACCTTCCATTCCATCTGCAATGCCACTGATAAAGATATTGAAGAGGACTGGCCCCAGGATTGATCCCTGAGGTACCAACTGATAAAGATATTGAAGAGGACTAGCCCCAGGACTGATCCCTGAGGTACCCCACTTGTGACTTTTGTCTATTTCTGACTGTATACCGTTTACCACCACTCTCTGTTTTCTGCCCATAAACCAGTTTGCCACCCAGTTGACCAACTTCTGACCCACCCTGAGCCTACCCAGCCTGTTAATTAATCTTCTACAGTATATGGAACAGTGTCAAAAGCTTTGCTGAAGTCAAGGTAGGTGACATCAGCTGCTCCCCCTTGGTCCACTACTCTGGTTATCCAGTCAAAGAAATCTATGAGATTAGTTTGACAGGACCTTCCTGTTGTAAACCCATGTGGTCTTGGATCCTGTTCTTCTATGAATTCCAGGTGTTGCACTATCCTTTCCTTAAGGAGTGCCTTTATAATCTTGCCCACTACTGAGGTAAGACTGACTGGTCTTCCATTCCGTGCCTCCTCCTCCCTGCTACCAGTCTTGTGGAGTGGGATCACATGAGCCATTCTCCAGTCTTCTGGGACCTCTTCTGTGCTCAGAGACTCATTAAACAGTTCTGATAATGGTTCTGCTAGTTCCACCCTTATCTCCTTTAGTACCCTGGGATGTATGCCATCAGGTCCCATTGCCTTGTCCACCCAGAGCTTATTGAACTCTTGTAGGACCCTTTCTTTTGTGAAGGGACTAGTGTACACCTCCCCCCATGTCCATGGTGCTGAGCTGTGGGACCTGCCCTACCTTCTCTTCAGTAAATACTGAGCAGAAGTATCTATTTAGGATTGATGCTTTTACATGGTCCTCCTCCTCACATGCCCTCTTATCCCCTTTGATCTTAGCAATACTCCGTCTGGACTTTCTCCTTTCACTAATGTATGGTTCTATAATTTCCAGTATTTGAGTCTGCTTCACTACTTTTTTCATGTCTGAAATAATAAAAGGAGCACTCCTTTTAATATGGTGCGGACCATGTCTTTATCAGTATTTCCATTGCTTTTCTCCATCAGTTTTTATATATCACTTCTGCTGTAAAATTAACAGTTATGTAGCAGGCAGTGTTTTATGACATCACAGAACAATATTTATTGAAAAACAGCTGCAAATAGTGATAAAAACCTGGTCAGAATAATATTAAAAGACATGCTCCTTTTTTTTCAGACATGAAGAAAAAGTAGTAAAGCAGACACAAATTCTGAAAAGAAGGGTATCATTCAAGTCAGAAGGTAACTAAAGGCCAGCAGTGTAAAATAGCATTAGACAGTATAGGTCAAAATTGTCACCACATTCTTGCAATGCTGCTTTAATTTATAATTTAAGTATGACATTATGTGCTCACAATCACAACACACAAAATATATGTCTTGTGTGCAGAAAATTGGCAAGTGATAACAAAGTGAAATGAGAGTGTTACACGACATGCAAAGTGTCCCAGAATTAATGGCGCACTCAGTCATGTGCACAGTACTCACACAGAGTCACCAGATTTTTTCTGCATCCCCAAAATGCATTTGTCTTGTGTCCAGAAAATTGACAAGTGGTAACAAAGTGAAATGGGAGCATTACACTACATGCAAAGTGTCCCAGAATTAATGGTGCACTCAGTCATGCACGCAGTACTCACACAGAGTTCCCAGAATTTTTCTGCATCCCCCAAATGCATCTGCCTTGTGTGTAGAAAATTGACAAGTGGTAACGAAGTGAAATGGGAGCATTACACCACATACAAAGTCCGTCAGAAATTATGACCATGAGTGAACTGTTGCTGGTCCAATGTGTGTTGCGATTCCCACCAATGCAATTGATCATCTCAACCGAATGGAAGGGTGCCCTTTGTCTGTACTCTAATAGTAGACTTGGTGAGTTGATATATTTGTACTTTGCAGGTGGGGGGTTGACATACAGTATATAGACATGTACTCATTGTATTGTTTTGTATCACACATCACAGATACTGTTGGTGTGCACATTCCAGTGCTTGATGAGAACTTTTTGCATTGAAATTGGAAATGGATAACTCTCAAGCCAATGAAGCTAAGTATTTTTTTTTTTTGGAGGGGAAGCATATTTGTAGGTACAGTGGCGTGAAAAAGTATTTGCCCCCTTCCTGATTTTCTCTATTATTGCATATTTGTCACACTGGATGTTTTCAGGTCTTTAGACAAAATATAATATTAGATAAAGAGAACCTGATTGAACAAATAACACTTTTTTTTTTTACTTATTTCATTTATTTAATGAAAAAAGTTAACCAACACCAACTGGCACTGTGTGAAAAAGTAATTGCCCCCTAGTTAAATCAACCCAATTAAAGGGATAATTAGAGTCAGCTGATTGAACACAGCCAGGCTTGATTACAGCCAGCCCTGCTCAATATAAACCTCACTTATTTTGGCCCTTACCATCAGAGTCATGTTGCCAGCACAAAGATTCAACAAGCACATTATGCCATGATCAAAGGAAGTTCCTGAAAAGATCAGAAAAAAATTTGTTGCCCTCTGTCAGTCTGGAAAGGGTTACAAAGCTATTTCTAAGGCTCTGGGACTCCATCGAACCACAGTGAGAGCCATAATCTCAAATGGAGAACACTTGGAACAATAGTGAACCTTCCCAGGAGTGGCGCCTGCCAAAAATTACTCCAAGGCACAGTGTAAAATCATCCAAGAAGTCTCAAAGGATCCTAAGACAACATCCAAAGAACTGCAGGCTACTCTTGCCTCAGCTAAGGTCAGTGTTCATGACTCCACAATCAGAAAGAGACTGGGCAAAAATGGGCTTCATGTGAGAGTAGCAAGCGAAACCACTGCTAACCAAGAAGAACATAAATGCTCATCTCTCATTTGCCAAGAAGCACCTGGATGATCCACAAGCCTTTTGGGAAAATGTTCTATGGACAGATGAGTCCAAAGTGGAACTTTTGGACAACATGGATCCCATAAGTCTCAGCGTAAAGCAAACACAGCATTCCACAGTAAGAACACCATACCAACAGTCAAACATGGTGGTAGTAGTGTGATGGTGTGGGATGCTTGCTCCTAAGGACCTGGATGACTTGCCATAATTAAAGGAACCATGATTCTGCTCTGTACCAGAAAATTCTTAAGGAGAATGTCCAGTCATCCTTCCGTCAGCTGAAGCTGAGCGTAGTTGGGTCATGCAGCAAGACAATGATCCAAAACACAAAAGCAAGTCCACATCAGAATGGCTAAAAAAGTAAAATTAAAGTTTTGGTGGCCTAGTCAAAGTCAGACTGAAACCTAATAGAGATGCTGTGGCAGGACCTGAAGCGAGCAGTTCATGCTCGAAAACCTACCAAATGTTACTGAATTAAAGCAGTTCTGCAGAAGAAGGGTTAAAAGTCCTCCACAGCGATGTGAAAGACTGATATTGAATTATAGGAAGTGTTTGGTTGCAGTCATTGCAGCTAAATGTGGCATAACCAGTTATTAAAGTGTGAGGGGCAATTACTTTCACACAGTGCCAGTTGGTGTTGGTTAACTTTTTTTCATTAAATAAGTGAAATTAAAAAAAAAAACAAGTGTTATTTGTTCACTCAGGTTCCCTTTATCTAATATTACATTTTCTCTAAAGACCTGAAAACATCCAGTGTGACAAATATGCAATAATAGAGAAAATCAGGAAGGGGGCAAATACTTTTTCACGCCACTGTAAGTCTCATAAATGGTTTCTTATTTGGTTTCTTCTTCCTAGATTTCATCTGCATCCTTCTTGAGTCTGGTTGGTAATGATGGTCATGGTCATTAATTGAAATGACTTCTGTGTGCTGCATTTCTGCCCCAGCCCAGGGGGGTGCCTGATGTTGAAGAACTTCTTTGGATAAGGCAACTATGCCACAACAAAGCATCTGCAAGTTTCTTAAAAAAAAAAATTAAGGACTTCTTACAACTTGATTGCAGCAGTAACACTTGAAAGGCTATGCCTGTAGTTATGTGGTGGAAGAGCTCCTCCCCCACATCCTACTTAAACAAGCAGGCTACTTCTGCTCTGCTTAGAGTGAGTCACACTCGCTTGTGGCACTGCCGGTGCTCAGCTGCTCATTCCTCCTTTCTCCTGCCCCTCTCCTTGCCTTATCTGCTTGGTTTTCTGTTGTTCTCATCTCTCCCCCCCTTCATGTTGCCGTTTGTTTCTTCTGCCATATTTCTTTGGGGATTTCTTTTCTAGCTACTGCCTACCCTCTGGGTCCTTCTTCATTTGCCCTGCTTTATGAGCAGCCACTGCCAGTGCAACCACAAGTTCCTGTGCCTTCCTTCTGCTTACTGCCCTAACCTCGAGTTTCAGTCCATATGCATCACTACACTTGCATTCCTCTACTGTGGCTGAATGCTACCTTTCCAAGAAATGTTCTGTTCCTTGCTACTATGGACCCTGCCTACCTCCACCATTATCCGCCTACATTTGCCCATCAGCCCGGACTGCTACCTTCTGCCAGAGTCATGGAATTGCCTACCTAGTCCTAGTCTATTGGATACATGTTCTAGGGGAAGACTTCCTCGCCTTTGTATTACTCGACTATTGCTACCTCGATGCCTTGAATTTATGCTCATTATGAATTCTCGTACTAGGTATTTACTGCCATCTTCATCCAAAAGTCAAACAGCAGTAATTCGAATTCAGCTTCCTGCATTCACCGGATCAATATCTACAACTCCGGAACTCGGATTAGCCGATAGTTAAATATCATTAATTTAGGATTATTCCCCTTTAGTATGCCCAGAAGGATGGGCAGGTCAGTAGCCATGGGTCCTCAGAGGTTTTCCCCCAAGGAGGTTTTTCCTCTCCTGCATGCTACTGTCCACACTCTCCAGAGTTGGAGGAGATAATCGTATGATACTCATTATTTCTTTTGGAGGTCTCATCCTATTCGACCAACTATCCTTCCTATGGTGGGATACAGAGAAAGGCCAAAACATCAAGTCATAATACGCTACTCATCAGTTCAAGCATCTTGCATATACCATCCAGTTCATATGTACTATAATCATTGACTTGCCAAAGTACCTAAAGCACTAATCATGCCATACAACTACTACCTCCTAAGCATTGTTCTGCTTACTGGTCTGGCCTCTGTATCTGAGCACAACCTACATTAATTTGCTATGTAGCACAAGCATGGAGCAATGAACCACATGTAAATTATGTTTAAGCCATGGTTGTTCCATGAGTATCTGGATTATTAATTCAGATAGTAAGCTGTCACAATGCAATCAGCAGATCAATCACAAGTTAATTTAGTACCAGGCTATGTAACAAATACACTGTGCCAGTCTCCCTGGTTCTCAGTCTCAACTCAAGTTACATTTCAAAACCACATTTTGTCAAGTAACACAACCTGTGTGCAACTTTTTCAACACTGTCATGGCTGCACAGCTGCAAGTTCAGAATGCAGTGCATGATATCTTGCAGAAATAGTTTTGGCAACGTACACATGTCACCTAGTTTATGAATCCTCCTCAGTTGCATTTGTTGAACTCTTTAAAAAAAAATTGAACAGATGAAATAAAATCATTAAACTTACCAGCATTTGATTTGAAATGGATATTTCATGGGTTTCTGTGTACAGTACTGCTGCAGTACCATTGATACCGACTTTCAGTGAAGAAGAGTTGTTTTTTGTTAACCTGTAAAAAAACTAAATATGTTTACCGTGTTTGACCAGTGCAGCTCAGAAAAGCAACATAAAACAAAATATACAGCTAAAAGAAGTTAAATAGCATAAAAAACATTAGTACACATACTCATTTTATAGTTTTAATATAAGAAGCCTTGTGCCTGTGGCTGATGGATGTGGTCTTCTGTTCGACTCCCTCTGCCTTGGCATGGTCAATGTAATTGGGAAACATTGTCAGAATGACACTGGTGGTGGATGCTGGTGGTGATAGCTGTAGAACATGATGACATTTCCTGTGACATCTCCCTGCATCTGGTGGTGGTGGTGGTAGTGGCTAACAGTGATTGTGGTGGTCTGGGAGGTACATTAAGTCATTCTCTGTAGTGGCAGTGGCTAACAGCGATGGTGGTGGTGGTCATTCTCTGTGGTATGCTGGCAGTGGCTAACATCAGTCCTGGTGGTGGTGATCCAGGGTGGCACACTAAGTCATTCTCTGTGGTGGCTGGCAGTGGCTAACATCGGTCCTGGTGGTGGTGATCCAGAGTAGCAGACTAAGTCATTCTGTGGTATGCTGGCAGTGGCTAAAATCGGTCCTGGTGGTGGTGGTCCAGGGGGGCACACTAAGTCATTCTCTGTGGTGGCTGGCAGTGGCTAACATCGGTCCTGGTGGTGGTGATCCAGAGTGGCAGACTAAGTCATTCTCTGTGGTGGCAGTGGCTAAAATCGGTCCTGGTGGTGGTGGTCCAGGGGGGCACACTAAGTCATTCTCTGTGGTGGCTGGCAGTGGCTAATATCGGTCCTGGTGGTGGTGGTCCAGGGGGACAGACAAAGTCATTCTCTGTGGTGGTGATACTAGCTAACATCAGTCCTGGTGGTGGTAGTCCAGGGGGGCACACAAAGTCATGAAAAAGAAAACATGTATCATACAGCTAATGTCACCGCCTTTTAACAACTTCAGTTAAAACCTGCCATTAACCACATCATTATCCTCATAAGGAAAGCTGCCTCACAGTCATCTATGTCTGAAGTCTGACCACTGGGAAATTCTTTCTCCACTGTGCCATCATCTACGTCAGTGGTAGGCCATTTCATGATACCGCTGCCAGTGGCACCAGGATGGTCCATTTCTACATCACCAACACCACCATGACTAGGCTGGGGACCCACTCCCAGGCTGGCTAGCTTGTATATTAATCTTTGACACAGTCCCACACAAAAGATTAATATACAAGTTAGCCAGCCTGGAAATGGGTCCCAAGATGACAGCCTGGGTAAAGAATTGGCTGGAGAATAGGACACAGAGAGTAATAGTAAATGGAGTCCACTCTGAAGAAAGGGGGGTTACTAGTCGGGTACCGCAAGGTTCAGTATTAGGACTGGTCCTCTTCAATGTCTTTTTAAGTGACATTGTAGAGGGACTGGATGGAAAAGTATGTCTCTTTGCAGATGACACAAAGATCTTCAACAGAGTTGATGCACAAGGTGGGGTGGAAAGGATGAGAAGGGACTTGGCAAGGTTAGAGGAATGGTGAAATGTATGGCAGCTTAGATTCAATGCTAGAGTGCAAGGTAATGCACCTGGGAAACAAAAACCAGGGAAGAGTACACAATGGGGGTGAGATACTAACAACAACAAAAATGGAAAGGGACCTGGGGTAGTCACATCAGATGACCTAAAGGTGGGCAAGCAATGTGAGAGGGCAGCAAGGAGGGCTGGGGGGATACTGGGATGCATAGGGAGAGGCATCACCAGTAGAAAACAGGAAGTTATTATCCCTCTGTACAGACAGCTGGTGAGACCCCACATGGAGTACTGCGTGCAGTTCTGGAGACTCAATCTCCGCAAAGACATAGACAGGATGGAAGCTGTCCAGAGAAGGGCAACTAAAATGGTGCAGGGTCTGCACTGGAAGACATATGAAGAGAGACTTAAGGAGCTTAATATGTATAGCCTCGAGGAAAGGAGGGAGAGGGGGGACATGATAGAAACATTCAAGTACCTCAAGGGAATCAACAAAGTTCAAGAGGGTAGCATCTTTCAAAAAAAGAGGTGTGCAAGAACAAGGGGGCACAATTTGAAGACGGGGGTGGTTCAGAGGTAATTTAAGGAAGTATTTTTTCACAGAGAGGGTTGTGGATGCATGGAATGGCCTTCCAGAGGAGGTTGTGGAGTCAAAAGCAGTGGTGGAATTCAAGTATGCATGGGACAGTCATAAGGCAATTCTAGGGAGTGGGGGTAGAAAGAAGTAGGCTGCTGGTTAACTAGGATCTGCAGCTTATCCATTAGGTAGGGAAATGGGCAGACTGAGTGGGCCAAGCTGTCCTTATCTGCTGTCAAATTCTATGTTTCTATGAATACCGAGGTTGCAGTCTGTGCTGGTATGTGCCTCTCATTCATTTTTATGAATGTTAGCAAACTAACATTTGCAGGACAGCGGTTTGTCTGGTGATCCTTGACTATTGCACCTGCTGAGCTGAGCACCCTCTTGACACTTACACTGGAGAGTGGGTATGTGAGGTACTTCAGTGCCACTGCAGTCAACTCTGGCCATTCATTGACCTTTCTACTCCAGTACAAAAGAGGATCATCAGTTATTGACAGATGCCTGTTTTCAGACAAATATGACTCAACCATTCTCTGTGCCTCACTAAGTCCAATAGTTGATGCATCATTCTGTTCTCTGGAATCATTTATTTCACAATTCCCCACTTGGGGCAACGCCTCCCAAAGTGGGTTGATGTCAACCACTTTGAATGACAGACCATCTGGAACTGCAGTCCCCTTCTCCTTAACAGGATATGTTTGATGCTCCTCCTGGTGCACCTTCAGCTGAATTATGCTGCTGAGGTTTGCTGACCTTGGCATGGGATTTTTTGCCCCATGAACCAAGCACACCAGTTGTCCACTGACATTTTTTACCTGTTCAGGCCCTCCCTCTAGTATTGAGGCAATTCCACGTTCATATTGTGGGTCCAGCATTGTTGTTATTGCAAAGTTGTCACTACACTGAATGCTCAAAATGTGACGATTCTGGTCGAATACTGTCAGCATGTGTTTCAGCAACATACTACTAGCACTGTCTCCAGCAACATCAAGGCCATGCCGTACATTCACCATTGTCTGCCTCAGCACCTGCAGCAGTGGAATTGGTTGGCTAATGGAGGCAGACTCACCACTCACTGCCTGTGCGGCATGTTCAAAAGGCCACAAAATTACAGAGTCCATGAGGTGCCACTGTTCAGTCTTCATAGACATGGAGGCACCAGAACTGTCATGGCTAGTGTGCATCACAAGATATTCTGAGATGGCTTTGTATTGTTCATACAACCTTTCTGCCATGTATAAAGTTGAGTTCCACTGGGTAACAACTTCTAGCTTCAAGCGGTGCTGAGGGAGGCTGTTTCGCATCTGCAACTGCTAAAGTTGGTCAAGGGCCTTTGCAGATTGTGAAAAGTGAGAGAAGATACGACATGCAACTGTCAGAATATCCTTTAAATCAGAGTGCTGGAGAAACTCATGCACCACAAGATTTGAACAATGGGCCATGCATGGAACATGAAAAAAGCCACCATTCATGATGCATTTCACCATATTTGACCCACTGTCACTTGCTATGAACCCAGCTGACAGGGACAGGGGGTTCAGCCACTCATCAGTTTCAGTCAGTACCACATCCAACATGTTTTCACCAGTGTGTGAACAGGTCACATTGTGCATAGCAATCTTTGCATGCTGTCAAATTTCTGGAAGATTGCTACCACGACACTCCACCTTACTGCACTGATTATTCACACTATCAACATCACAAACAACCCCCGGCATCTGCACCCAGTGTGCAGTTATATACAAATATGAACTCCTCATTGTTTTGCCACTTGTCCACGTATCAATACCTTAATGGATGAATGGAGAGGAGAAATGTTGAAGGGCATGTCTTATGGAGTCAGACAAGGTACAGTACAACTTGGGGACAACATGGGTCGAAATGTTTGTGCTGGATGGGACTTTTCATTTTGGACAGGCACATGCAGCAAACTGCTGGAACCCAGAATTCTCTACAAAGGAGAAGGGCAAAAGATCAATTGCCAGCATTTCAGCTACAGCAGTATTACGTTCACATGGCACTGTATGATTGGGTGGGTACTTCAGCTTATGCTCAAAAACGCTCTGTAATGTGGGCTGACTTAAACGTTTTACATGGGGTGTGATGAAAAATGGTTCTGCTCTGCGAATGGCAGGAGGTGGTGTGTGGACGTTTGATGAAGATGGTTGCACAGGTGACGATGGCAAAATGACAAACCCACAAATGCAGTTCTTTTGCTGGATTTGCCAACCAGGGTTGATGTACCACTTGTACTAGAGATACTGCATTCACCACCACCACCACCAAAACTGCTACTCTCACCAGCATTGGACAACATTTCAAAATCATTATGCTCCTCCACCTCATCATGCCTATAGTAATCCTCTGCTCTTATTTCCTCACTACTGCACACATTTAATTCCCTACTGGATTTAACACTCATGTAAGGGGATAACATGCTCATTATGGTTGATGACGAGGGTGAATGCCCCACAGTGGTATTAGCTGCCATCGTGTGCTGGGTCCACAGTGCCATGTGCCTATTCTTAAGATGCCTATGCTGTCCTTCTGTGCCCAGATGACTTCCCTTTTTACCTCAACTCACATGTACATGGCAAACCTGGCAGATTGCAACTGACTCATCATTTGCATCTTGCACAAAAAATCCCAAACAAGGGATTGTGATGCTCTGCTTTTAACATGTCCATGATGCCACTTATTAGACTCTGTTCTTTTAAGCACTGAAGTGGGGGGTGTGCTATGTGATTTTTTGGGCAGAACACACTTGGACTGCAACTGACCACCATAACTACCTATCATTATTACTGGGTCATCATCATCATCATCACCATCAACTGAAACTAGTAAATCACAAGTTTTTATGGGAGGGATTAATACAAACAGACCCAGACACAGCCACCTTGAATTTCTTTTTCTCCGGTTTCCAACTAGGGTCACTTACATCATCATCATATTCATCAACTCACCCACATCTTCTGCTTGGATGCTGGCATGTGGACTGCATGTTGCAACCACAGCAATATCATCATCATCACATTCATCATCATCATCACCACCATCACCTGATATTTTTTCACCACACTGTGAATCACTGCATGGAAAATGTGTGACCTAAACTGCAGTGAAAGAAATGTCACATTGTATGCTATCGTTGACATGATTATCAGAATACTCAGGTTCAGTTACTGGGATGTTACTGGGAAGTATGACATCATCTACACTGCCACTCACTTGCACTGCTTCACAATCCACTACATTTTTGGACACGGTACACTGGTCAGAAGTGGAACCTGAGGCAGCAATACTCATACTACCACCACCAGCAACTGCACTAACATCACCGGCTGGGACAACATCATCTCCTCCAACTATGAGTAAAAGTACTGATTGGGCTGTAAAAAACATTGCAGGAGAAATACCTTTCCTCACATCAGCAAAGCACTTCTGCATCTGTGTACTACCACTCCCACAGACAATCTTACCACTGTCAGCAGTGCCATGGCAAGAACCAGCTTTGCTTGCATGTCCTTTTGTGGGCATTTTGGGGGATCAACAACAATATTCTAAACCAATTTAGATTTGGGAACGTTCACTCTGCATGGGGGGACACTGGATGTGAAGCCAAAAAAACAACTGTGGCTTCAGCTACAGATACAGATGCAAATTCACAAGTGAAAACAACACCTTAACTAACCAGTGGTGCTGAAGTCACAAACAATTCAATCTGGAAAACATTTCCTTTTGCTGGTGGGTGGGGGGGTCACTGACTGCAGATTTTTATGGCAGTGCACGCAGCAAAACAAAGAAAAGATACCACAATGGCAGTACAAAATCACACAGCTGCAGTGGATAGCAGGTTCACACTGCTGCACCTGCAATTATACTGTGGCATAATAAAATGTGTATTATTTGATGTCACGGAGCACCGCTCACACACTCACACACACAATTTGTCTACAAGTAATGCATAGCAAACCGAAAAGTTCAATAATATGCCACATATTGTAAACAACCTGAAATTATAAACTGCTGCACCAAATCCACACAACAAACAATCAGCAAGAAAATTTCAACAATTACAGACAATATTACTGTGTGTACATTAACACAGTCAGTTATATAACAAAAATATAACCAAAAACAAAGAACTCCCTATTTCTCCAACTTAAATCTACCTATACCACTGATAAGTCCCTCCCCCAAAGCACACTTTCACTGTCTCTTACTACACAAACTCAATGTTGTACATTAACATTCAAAATCCACACACAAACAAAAACACTCAATGATATGAGCGCAGGAGGGTTTCCTACAATCGATGAACTAAGGTGTGAGGGAAAAATTACTCAAAAAGGCTTTTTTAACAGTTTTTAGAAGGTTTGAATTACAGACATCTCTCAGAGCACACTGTCTCCTATAGCTTCCTACATACACTACCTCAAACTGAGGCTGTGCAGATTAATATAGAGCCCATGTGACCTGAAATCCCATGAATCACTGCAAAACTTGCCTTCGGAGCTTAAAAACAAGGTGAAGTGAGGCAAAGTGCATTGTTTTCAATGCACTTCACCTCAAAATTTGGTGGAGTAATGGTCTGGGAAGGCGGAGGAACGTGAAGTAATTGTTTGCAATGGACTTCGTGTTACCCATCACAATGCGAATTACTCTGCTTTGCGTTGCGGAGTACTCTGCGAATCTGCCTTGCCTTAGCGAATCACTTAGCCCTCCACTAACGGTGAAAGTAACCATAATATTGAGCTAAATTTTTCTTTATGAACGTATTTGCTATGTACAATGGTTCTATTAGTGTTGTAATAAATTAGAAATTATATATAATAAAAAAAATTAGCAATGGTCTGCTAATCAAAGCTTCCCATCCTTGAACATTGCAGAACCAGTGAAGTAATGCTCCTTCTTGCCCCTGTCTTTCCTCTCCCTTTTGTGATTTCTTTGGGGATTTTTATTCACATGCCACTCAGTAAACAGCTCTCCCTACCTCTTAACAAGTAAGAAACTGTTGATTTTGGAAGGCTGAAATGAGCAATTAATTTTCTTCCCAAAGCTAAGTGCCTTTGTTTTGGATGACATGGTAAATTGGGTGGGGGTTAGGAACAGCAACAGAACCCATAAAAATCCAATTCTGATAATGAGCCAGTGTCACAACTAGCTTTTCCAATGAGCTGTTAATCAGCGACTGCTTCTTTCTGGTGGGATCAGGAGCAATTATTCTCAAGCTAGAATGTCAGCAGGAGTCAGGAGAAGCAGAGATTAGTTGATTGATTACTTGAGTACTTTCTGCTAAAAGCAGTTTCAACACTCAATTATAACCTGATGCAAATGCATTGAGAATATAGGACAGTGTTTGGGAAAATGTTTTTTGGCCAGTATAAGCAATTCTCCAAAATAGCTAAGTATTTTGTGGCGCACACTGTAGTTATCTCAAAAAGGGCAAAGAAACCACACTTATGAGGTCCTGTACAGGCCTTACCTGGAGTACTATGGCAGTCCTTAGCTCCTCATTATAAGAAGGACACTGAGGCAGCTGAGAGGGTGCAACACAGATTCACCAAAATGATAAGGGGTATGGGGACAAACACTATGAGGAAAGGTAGGTGGCCATTAAATATTATTGCCTTGGAGAAAAAGTGGCTAAGAGGGGACATGATCTCAGCCTTTTGTATATTCAAGGGTATCAACAAGATTAAATATATGGAGACATTTTTGTCTGGTGTTCTCCTGTAGGATGTGGGAACAAGACTTGAGTCTCAGAGGTAGTAAATTAAGGAATAACATTAGGTGGCACTTCTTGCAGAGGGTTGTGAACCGATAGAACAGCCTACCAGTGGAGATGGTGGACATGAAAAGAGAACAGGCCCTCAAGGTTAGCTTGGATGCATTTCTACTTCTCAAAGGAGTAACTGGGTACCATAGGTAGTAGAGAACACTAGGTTAGAAACTTCTTTAAATTAGTATATGGTTGTACAGCTTATTTATTCATCCCTACTTAAGAAGTGTGAAGAGGAAATGATTGGTCTAGAGTCCTCTTCAACCAAATATCACTTTTACTATGTTTCAAAATAACAGCAAATATTTAACATTTGAAGCCATTCTAGGAAGTGACAGAAGCATAGAGTACTACTGTGATTTCTATCAATATCACTGCATTCAAGTATATATATACTGTATATATTCTTTGTAAAAAAAAATTTGTTAATGCATCAGTTAGGGTTGTAACTACAACCACAAAAGTAGGGGAAACGTGGCGTTAGGGTTTCTAATCCTACTGCCCTGCCACAACCTGCATACACTAACATGTGTTGAGGGTCTGTTTTGTGCTTGTTGGCCCTAATGCTCAGCCATCCCCACCCCCATCCTGCAGACATTGACAGGCATCGGGGGTGTCCCTTGGGGTCATTGGCCTTAATAGTCACCCCATTCCATAAGTAAATAAACTGGGATGGGTACAGTACAGGAAAATGGGATGAGTGTTATGGCCAATTACCCCAACGAACACCCCAATACCTGTTAGTGTCTACAGGATGGGGGTGGGGTGGGTGAGCACTAGGGCCAATGATCCCAAGGCAGACCCCCAACCCCTGTTAGTGTATGCAAGTTGTGGGTGATGCTGGGATGTTAGGGTTGGAAACCCTAACACTGTATTTCCCTACTTTTGTGCTGTAGTTACAACATTAACTGATGCATTAACAAAGTTTTTTGCAATGAATTGCCTTACTTTTTGTGAAAGCATCATTGTCTCTCAGGCAGCAGCATAGTATCCCACAGCCCCTCTGCTACAATGTCTTTACAGGTGAGAGCACAGGGTCCTTCATGGTATGTCAGGTAGCAGCACAGTGGCCCACAAACCCTGCACTATAGTGTCTTTAAGGGTGGAAGCGCAAGGTTCTTTGTACCATGCACTTCCTCAGCATCTCATATACCAGCACAGTGCCCCATAGAGCCTGTGTTGACAGGTTACATTTAGAAAACATTGCCAGTGGCATATGTTTCAGCACAGTCCTTTCCCCAAGTGGATTGAGCTAAGCATCTGGTGAAAATAAAGAACATGGAAAACAACATAACAGAGTGGAGGGATTCTGATCGTCTGTCACACAAAAAGGATTTATTTATTTATTTAGCTTTTGTTTACTGAGTAAGTATACTAGACAAGTATTATGCCTATTTTCAGGAATGAACCAGGAGAATACAACATAATGGTACAGAGACAAAATGCAAGTACATTATGACAGCATAAGCAACAAATAAGAGTACAGTGGGCAACGTTATACAAGGGAGTAGAAAGTCATAGTACAACTTATAATCATTATATTACAAATTAAGACAAGTCAATAAACACATAATAAACTTATAAATTAGGGCACAACCTGGGTATGCAAAGATGACAGTAATACCCTAGTGAGGTGATGGAGTGGGGTGAACAGCAGTAAGTTCCAGGCTGCACCTGTAAGAGGCAGCTTTGGGTCAGGTTTTCAGGTAACGATTGCCCTAGGGAGGCTGGGAGCAGTCACACACTGAGGCTTGTTTCAAGAAGCCCCACAGAGATTTGCGAAAACACTGATGGGAGGGGGCCAAGCGAACATACTCTGGGAGGGAGTTCCAAAGTTTGGGCGTACACACAACAAAGTCCCTGTCTCCCATGAGAGTTCTAGTGGCAGGAACTTTGAGCATCCCCAGGACTTGGGACCTTAGGGAGTAGGGAGAAATGTCAGCTGATGGTAGAAGCTGGGCCAGCCCTGGGGGGGTACCAGTTCTAATCACCTTGCCCATGAGACAACCTACCTCAAAGTCCAGGGCTCACAGCAATGAGTGAGGCGGGGAGCAGCCAGGGCAAAATGACAGATGTTGTTTTTATGCCATGTGCCACCTAGTAAAGTGAGTCTTTGTGGAGCGAGCAAATATGTGCAGACCATAGCTGAGGGAGGAAAGAAGTACACCTCTACACCTCTCACAAGGGCAAGCCTAGCCACAGGTGTGAGGTTGTACTTGGCCCTGTAGGCCAAGCCCAGTTTACAGTTCGCTGCCCTGCAGACATTAACGATGTGACTCCCCATGTCAAGTTGAGGGTCTAGTGTGACCCCTAAATACTTGACCGAGTTCACCACTGGAAGGGGAGGATCCATCCGGACTGATTATATTCAGCGGGGATGTTGAGGCTTTGATTTTGGCAACTGAGCCAAATAGCATGGCCTGAGTATTTTTCAGATTCAAGACCAGCTTGTGATCAGTATCCCAGGTCAGGACCTTGTTAAAGTCCTCAGACTTACACTTGGCAAGTGTAGCGGTGTCTCTGGAGTGGGCCGTTATCACCAGGTCATCTGCATATAGAATGGCACTGCAACTGTTTGTCACCTTTGGTAGTTGATTGATGAAGAGGGAGAAGAGGAGAGGGCCCAGTACTGAGCCCTGGGGGACACCTGATGTCACCAGTAGGGGTTTGGATAGGACTTTATTGAAGCAGGTCCGCTGCATTCTACCATGTAGATAGCCCGTGATCCATTTCATAGCAGTGGGTGAAAGGCCAAGTGATCACAACTGTTGACAGAGCAATGTGTGGTCAACAAGGTCGAAGGCTTTGGACAGGTCGATAAATATGGCTCCAGAGAGTTTGCCCTGGTCCATGGCTGTTCTGATGCTTGATGTGACAGAGATCAAGGCTGTGGAGGTGCTATGCCCCTTTCAAAGACCATGCTGGGCCAGGGATAGCAGCTCATGATGCTGTACATACTCTGAGAGCTGCTCAGCCACTACTTTTTCGAGGAGCTTGCTAAGGGATGAAACAATAGCAATCGGACGATAGTTATCCAGTATTTTAGGGTTGCCCTGCTTCAGAACAGGGACTATCCTTGCCTCCTTCCAGATATCTGGGATGGACCCCCATGCAAGGGATAAGTTAAAGATGAGGGCTACTGGAGCGGCAATGTGGGAAGCCCCAAGCTTTAGAATCTTAGGTTCCAGGTTATCTAGGCCGGGGCTGGAGTACTGGAAGAGACCAGCTAGGCATCTCTGCATGTCTAAGGTTGTCACAGCCCTGAGGTAAAACATTTGTTGAGGGGGGTGATCCTCCCGCCAAGTGGGGGGGAGAGGACATACCCGTGACAGACGGGAAAAGTGCAGTGAAGGCCGAGAGGTCAGAGAAGTGCGAGTTTAGGTAGCTGGCAATGGTGAGGGAATTGTTACAGGAGACACCTTTTATAATCATGTCAGATACCCCCGGGAGGGAGGAACCACTGACTAGGTTTTTAATGTTTCTCAAAAACCTCCTGGGGTCGCTGACGGAGCTGATTAGGGCAGACTTGCAGAAGTCACTTTTCACAATCCTAATGGCCTTTTTGCACTCATTTCTGAGGTGTCTGTATCGTAGGAAAGTAGTGGGATCACAAGAACTTCTGAAGTTTGAACAACACTTGTCTCTTGCCCGCATTTGGGCTAGAAGATTCCCATGCAACCAGAGGGTGGCAGACCCCCTCACCCTACGGGTGACCTTTGGAGCATGCTTGTCTTGCAGGTCCCCAAAAGTGGTAAGAAAGTGGGAGGCTGCCACAGAGGGGTCATTAGTTCCTAGCACCTCAGACCAGTCAGTGAGCCTTAAGTCCTCCAGGAACTCTCCAGGATCAAACTTGGAGAAGTTCCTGACATGTATGATCTTGTGTGGAATTCTGGGGGAGGGAAATTTCCACATGCAAAAGACCGGAGAGTGGTGGGAAATGGCGTCTGATAATGTTCCTGCTGAGGTGATCCTGTCTGGACAGTTGGTCAGGATCCAGTCCAGATGGGAGCTGGAGGAGCCATTTACTGATCGCCCGGTTGGTTCCTGTATTAGATGAGTCAGGGTAAAATTAGCAAGAAGGGGCTCAAACTGCTTTTCATTACCACCAGCCCAATTAAGGTTAATGTCCCTCATGATTATGAGTTTGTTGTCCCCAATGCTAGGACCAGCTGAATCCAGGAGATGGGTCAATCCTGGGAGCCCACCTCTCGGAGGGTTATACGTGCACACCAGATGAAGTTTCTTGGTGTTCCCTAGTAGTAGTAGTACATGCAGTACCTCACAGGGGGACACATGGGATTGCTGGTGAGCTACTGGGGAGATCTTAAGGTGACTCCCCTAGTAGATCAGGATGCCACCCCCCCCTTATCCCTGCTCGGTCCTGTCATATGAAGTCATACCTGGGAAGAACACAGGCTGAATCAGGGATCGAGGGTTTGAGCCAGGTCTCAGTCACTCCAAGGATATCGGGTTTATAGAGTGCAGTCCATGAGACAAGCTCATCCCGGTTAGGTAGCAGACTCCTAATGTTGAGATGAGTCACTTTTAGGCTCTTGCCCATGCCCCAAACTGGGAAGATTGTAGGGGCCAGAGTACTTGGACCAGGGCTTGTTTTGATATCCCCAGACAGTAGTATTATCACAAGAAGGAGCCAGTAAGGACACCATCTCGTGGGAGATAGGCCATTTGTAGGAGTTTGAGCACAAAGTCAATTTACCCTGACAGAGTGTACTAGACCTCAGAAGTTTAAGCAGCAGGTGAGGCAAAGGGGGTATGAGAGATCGTAAGGATGTTTGAGAAGGTGAAGTCGGGCACCTCAAGGAAGGGAGATTTCTTCCAGTGCCCCCCCCCCGGGGTGAGCAGAGAATAGGTGGCCACATAGAGCAAGGTGAGTCCTAGTACAAGACCAGTTAGTGCCAGTGGCTGATATATGGCAGACAGCATTCCCAAAGCCACCTCATAGGGGGTCCCTCTACCCTCCCTGGACAGGAGGTAAGGGAGCCTGGTCCTCATCTGGGAAAGGGGCATGGTCCGGCTAGGTTGTTGTGCATGGACAGCAGGGAGGTTAGGTGTAGCTGATGGGAGATTAGGAGGGATATATATTGTATCTGAGAAGGCAGGTGGATACAGAAATATCAATAGAAGGCCAGTGGGACAGATAGTATAGCCTATTGTACCACTGGGTTGTACACTTCGGTTACCACAGTGATTGTCTAGTTATGGTTAACAGAAAACAGGAATGTAACCACAGCTTATGCCTGAGTGAGGGATAGGAGTGTTATTTGTGAAGATAATAATTACTTAACACAGTTATAGTCAGGTTAGAGGTAGGAACAGGCCTTGTGGAAGAGGGTGTGCAGTGCCATTAGGACTATAAGCTAGGGGTCCCAAGGGATCAGGCCAAGCTTCAAATGGGGGTAGCTCCTGACCCGGCACTGTATAAGCTCACTCTAGGCACTGTAGTCAGTACAATGTAAGCCTCTCTAGATAGTATAGTTATAGTTACAATGTTAGCCTCACGAGACAGTATAGTTAGACCTCAGTAGACACTATGGATAGTATAAGCATTGACAGTTATAAGCGTTGTCACGTTATAATCCTGCTCCCTTCAAACAGGCTCTATCCTCAATGAGAGCCAATCAGTGGGGACCAGTAATTAAAAATAGCAGACTAATCACAAATAATATCTAAAACATGGTCCAAAAAGTCAAAAGATTAGTCTAGCCCCTGAAGTATCCAGTCATAGCCAGAGAGATGGGAAAATCAATGGACCTCTCTGTGGGTAATAGCGTGCAATGCCCTTTTATGCTATCAGGCCCACCCCTGCCAGCTGATATGGTGAGATAGATCCAGAAGGTGGAGCCAACGGGCATTTAATGGGAGAAGGGAACGGGGTGGGTGGAAAAACTCTCCTGCACCTGGGCAGGGGCCGGGAAACTTAAGCTTGTTGAGAACAGCCGCCGAGGAGGCCAACCGGGGGCTGCAGATGCACCCGGCACCTCAGGACTAGGCCTCAGAGAAGTTGCAAATGCTCGAGGGGGGGACCTTCCTGGACCAGGTCATCCTTGCCTCCCCTCCCCCACAAAGTCAGCCAAGGCACAGTTGATGGTGGGAATGGCTGTCCCTTCGTAGGAGACAAAGGGAGCATCACCACCTGCAGGGACCAATGGACAAGGGCGCTTTCAGCGCCAAGTTCAACAGTCTGAAATTGGGGGCCTCTTTGTTCTTCAGCAAAAAAACTCCCGCAGCCACCCTCCAAGCAGTGAAACCCCAGCAGCGATATCCCGTCACAGCGGTGAGTGGAGTAACGTTGTTTGGTCTAATTTAAAAGTCAACGTTGTGAGCAAGTTCAGGCAGTCACTCTCCTGCTTCTGGGCAGGGGCCGGGAAACTTAAGCTTGTTGAGAACAGCCGCTGAGGAGGCCTGCCAGGGCTGCAGACACGGCACCTCAGGACTCGGCCTCGGAGAAGTTGCAAGTGCCCGGGAGGGGGGGGATACTTCCTGGAGCAGATCACCCTCGCCTCCCCTCCCGCACAAAGTCAGCCAAGGCACGATGGCAACTAGACCTTAATAACTTTGGAACCATTCAATAGATTATCATGATATTTGGCATGCTTACTGTCTAGGTGTATGTCACTTGACTTGTCCAATGTTGTTGTTTTTTGCCATTTCTTTGTCAACCTGGATCTCAGAAATGGCTAAAGGTAGTGGTCTGAAACTTTTAGAGTGGAAAGTATTTGCCTCACAGATGTGTCTTTTGAAGGTTTGGTGAAAAAGTATGAATACATTCAAAAGTTATTACATTTTTAATTTCCAATTATTTCCTATGGGAAAATGTATACTTTGGGCACAAAAGTTTGTAATTTGTGCAAATAACATCATTTGCACAAATTCCAAACTTTCTTACCTGACATATAAATGTTCCCATAGGAAATAATGGCAAATTAAAAGTTTAATAACTTTTGAACAGATTAATATTTTTTCACCAAACCTTCAAAAGGCACATCTGTGAGGCAAAGGCTTTCTACCCTAGAAATTTCAGACAAATAAGTAAAGCCAGTTCTGAACTCCAGGTTGACAAAGAAATGGCAAAAAACACAGATTTTTCTGTTTTTTTCAACACTCTGTATCTCAAACACCACAAAACAGAGTTGTATGAATGTTGCATGTCAAAAGACCTACCCCTGGCCATTATGCATGCCGAATTTTATGCACATCAGTTAAATATTTCCAACATTATTAAGGTTCAAAAATGTGGGTTTAACATAGAAGTTAGGTTTCACCCTAACTATACTGGATCTGCACATCATGTGTGTGATTTATACAATGGGGTTAAGAGGTTTAGGAACATTTTTTTTTGGAACATGTTTTGTGTGTTCTCTTCCTGTTTCTTTGTGTTTTCTGCTCTTTCTGTGTGTGGTGTGAGTATGTGTGAGTTTTTCTGAATAGACTGGGATTTTGAGAAACACTATGGGGCACGGGTGTGTGTGTTTTGCAATGCTAATTAAGTAAGTTGCAGACTTCAGTGAGAAAGAGAAACTGTTGCAGGCAGCACTCAGAAAGAGAAACTGCTTTATGAAGGAGGCTGTTTTGAAGATTAGATTAGCACAGTAATGGGCTTGGAGTATCAGAAACACTATGGGACACAGGTGATTGTCTTTTGCAATGCTAACTGAGTTAGTTGCATGCTTCAGTGAGAAAGAGGAACTCTATAGCTGTTCCATTTAGAATGCAGGCTGCAGTGAAGACAGTCTTACTCTAGTGACATCACTACAGTGAGAATATTTGCTAGTGATGTAGGCATAATGGGTGGGATATTCAGAGCAGTTGAACAATGTGCAACAGTGTTGCACTGATGCAATTGTTTCAATGCAGTGGAGAGCGATAGTCTCCCAATTGTTTAACCAGGAGTGGCACACTAAGCTGCAAGCTTGTTTACAGGTGCGACCTGGGAGCACAGGGAAGTTAAGTGACTTGCTCAAGGTCACACAGTATATTCATGTGGGGGCTGTGGGATTCAAACCCAAGCCTCAAGATTTGCAGCTCAGAGCCTTGAACCACTGCTCTATACTGCCTGTGGCAGCAAATGCGCAGCGCATGTTCCAATGCATCAGTGTGCAAAGGCAATGAATGTATGCACAAGTGCAGGGGGCATAGCCATGAATACGTGTCACAGTGCGATATTCAACAGCAGGAGAACAGCACAAGCATGAAGCAAAAGGGACTTGTGCACAGCAGACTTGAGCCCATAAAAAGGGGAGCAAGTGAGGGAAGGAGGCTTGCATCAGTGGGGAGCCACATAGAGGAAGAGTGAGCGGGCAGGCTGAACAGCAGGAAGGGAGCCACACAGAGAATGAGGCAGGCTGGAAGAGGCACAGAGTGTGGACCAGGGAGTGTGACACTGCCAGAGTCAGTGAGAGGGAGTGTGTGTGTGAGTGTGTATATGTGTGTGTGTGAGCAGGAGACAGGGTCTGAGGCAACACGCAGTGAGTGCCAGTGACACCCAGCACAGGAGGGGCTGCACAGGGGCCCAGACAGGTTGGAGGTGGAGGCCACAGCCCACAGACCACTGGCCAGGCAGCTATGACACAGCGGTGTGCTCAGTGCAGGGGCAAAGACAGCAGCACACAGCCGGGGGGCCTGGGGAGTGAGTCACCTGGGGGGGGAGTATATCCTAGGCCATGGCCAGTGCCATCTTCCAGATGGAGGCAGTAATGAGGGGTGTGAAGAGGCAGCTTGCAGACCAGTGTGGCCATGGAAGGGCCCATCAGCTGTATGCCCGGAACAGGCAGTACCGTGCTCATAACTCCCTTGAACAGTACTGTGACACAGAGATCATGGGCCGGTACCACCTGAACCGAGCAATTTCTTAGGTGGCTCTGTGAACTGTGTAGTGAGGAGATGCAGGCACCCACAAGACAGAGACACGCCCTGTCGGTGGAGACAAAGGTCACAGCCATCATGTGCCTGCTCACCACGGGTACCTTTCAGAGACCAACTGGGGACACCCACAGGCATAACCCAGTCAGCCACATCATGGCTTCTTACATAATTCCTCAGCAAACTGCTGCCACATGCTGCGGAGTACATCCATTTCCCTAGCACACAGGCAGAGTGCACAGTGAACATGCAGAAGTTCCACAGGGTGGCACATTTGCCTGGCGTGCTAGGGGCCATCGACTGCACCCATGTCAGCACCCGTGCACCAACTGGCCCAGAGGGGGTAGGATACATGAACAGGAAGAGCTACCCCAGTGTCAACTGCCAGGTACTGTGAGATGCCAGGCGGTGCATTATCAGTGTCTGTGCCACACACCCTGGAGGAGCACACGATGCCTTCATCTGGCACCAGTCAGCACTGTGCCACAGGTTCGAGAGTGGGGGGAAATCCCCACTAGCCACCTAGTTGGTCAGTATGCTGTGGAAGCAGGAACCTGGGAATAACAGGGCAGGGTGTGGGGGATGCCAGGGCAAGGGTGCTGGGGGTGTGGCCAGGATGGCCGGGGGGGTGCATTGACACAATCCACCATGTTAACCAGACATCTCCACACACAGGTGACAGTGGCTACCACTCTGACCAGGGTTGCTCACCCCATATCGGTGCCTATCGACCCCAGTCCAGGAGCGATACAATGAGGCACATGCCAGCACACGAATCATCATTGAGCGGGCATTTGGGCTGCTGAAGGCTCAGTTCCATTGCCTGAACAGGTCTGGTGGTGCCCTACAGTACAGCCCCTCAAAGGCCTGTGGCCTATTCCTGGCCTTCTGTATACTACACAACATGGCCACCAACTGTGAGATAGCTGTTGAGGTCAAAGAGGGGACAGCAGTGGGGATGACGCTGCCACCGGGCCTGGAGGTGGTGGGCAGCCCACCCTGGGTGAAGGGATCCCTGGCTGACCAGGATGACCCAGCAGCACTGGGACAAAATTGTAGAGGAGTACTATGGAGCGAGCAGGTAGGTGAACATGGCCACATGCATGGCCCAGGGCTTATAGCACAGCAGACAGGCATGCATGGATGGGACAAGTGCCAGGGTCAGCTGGAGGGGAGTGTGGACAGGGGTGGGTCTGGACACCATGGCAGCATGCAGCACATCTCTGCACACCCGCCCACACCCCCACACACACACACACATAGCAACAGGACCCATCATGCCCTGCCCAGAGGGTGGGCACTAGGCATGTGTCAGACGCTGAGCACCAGCGCATAGTGGCAGTCAGCACTATGCTAGCATCATCATGCACATGCCACAGTGGGCAGCAGCTGGGTGGGAGATCACAAGGCCCATGTGCAGGTCGACCACAGATGCCACGTCCATGGGATGCACACGCATATGCCACACCAATGTGCACACAGGGCAGCAGCATACAGCAGATGTGGAGGTGGGCAGTTCAGGAATATTGCATGGTAGCATGGCCGCCATGGACATGAGGACAGCCCCACTGAAACTGCCCAGCAGATACAGGCTGAGCGTCGGCCTCAGGGGGTGTCATAGACAGTCCCCCAGGGGTGACACTGTGGGAATGCAACTGGCTCCTTGCAGGTGTCTGCAGGCTCCCAAACATGCCCATTCCAGGCGTGCTCAGAATGTCCACAGCAGATCCTGGCCTCAACACAGTGGGGGTTGCATGACACTGTGACTGAGGGGTGGAGAATGTACTCCATGTGGTATGCAGCAGACGGCCATGCACAAAAAAGACCAGCAGTGCCAGGCTGGCCATGACCGCAGTGGTGAGCTGATCCATGGCTGCAGTCATGTCCACCCACAATCACGTTTTCTCCCCCAGGAGCAGGTCAAAGTCTCTGTTGGACTGCTCTGTTGCCTGGTGCAGCTCTGCATGGAGCACACACACTCCTGCCACGACCAGCACCTGCTGCTCAACGGAGGCTCGGAGCTGATGGGTGTCCTCGTCCAAGGGGTTGGTGCCCTGGTGTGCATGGGCAATGTACTGACCCATGGGTGTAGCCCAACCCTGTGGCCCAGTCCCCTGTGAGGTGGGTGCTACACAGTGGGACCCTCCTGGGGCTGGTCATCATGTGGTTCACCATCGGCAGGTGCTACCCCAGGTCCCCTTTTGATGCTGTCCAGTTGCTGCTGCTGCCCCTCCAGCCACTATGTGCAGGGTAATGCCAGCACAGCTGCATCACTACCACGACCACCAGCTGGTGCTACACCAGAGATGGCTTCGGTGATGCCAGCTACAGTGGCTGGTGGGCAGGCAACCACTGCCAGGTCACCATCTGTGCTGCCATGGTGGGTGTGTGGTAAGAGTGCCTCCTCTGCACCCACAACATCACTGTCTGTGATGAAGGACTGGTCATCTTTGGTCCCGGACCCCGCCGTGATCTGTGTCTCAGCACATAGGATGCCATGCCTGGTGTCAAGCTGGAACACAGCCAGGGCTTCGTCCACAACTGTGCCTCGTGTTGGAGCTGGGCATCCATTCCATTCCCGGAGTCTGGTGGAGGTGGATGGATGGTCTCCAGGTCCAGGGCAGCCCCCACAGCAGACACCCCCACCCCTGCCACTGCATGCAGATGCTCAGAAGCTGAAAGGAAACACAGATGTATTGGTAGTGCTGTCACCCCCCTGCCCCAAGCCCCCTTGCACCCAGCCCCTCTGCCCCCATCACTGCCATTCCTACCATGCAGTGATGGACTGCCATCTGTCTGGAAGCCTCCACTGGACACGCCCTCGATGGCACTGTGCCATATGGTGGCTGCTACCATCTCTTCCCTCGGCGTCAGTTGGGGCATGGCAGGCTGGCCCCTGCCCATGGCAGCATGCACTGCCCAGATGGCTGCCACCTTCTCCTGGATCCTCCTCCGTTCTGTGCCGACCTTCTTTTTGCACTCCTGCACAGAACGTTGGTGGCTACCCTGCTGGTTCACAGCATGGGCCACGCCCTCCCATGCTGTCACCCAGGCCTGTGGAGTTCCTGTCATGCCACTCAGGAGATGCTCCTGGTCCAGATACACCTCAAATAGGGCATCCAACTCTGCCCTGGTGAAGTTGGACCTGCGCCTGCTTGTGGGCCCATGCCCTCACCCTCCTCTCAATCAGTCATGCTTGTTTCTGTGGAGATAGGCATGTGTTAATGCAGTCTGGTAAGTCCCCCAGCACCCTCCCATACCACTGTCCTGTCAGCCCCACAACGTGCTTCTCACCTCTGAAGGATGCAATACCGGTCCATACCCTGTGCAGTCCCATGGCACCTTTATAGCGCATCGCATGCAAATGAGGTGTTGTGCAACTGTAATGAGATGCAAATGCAGTGGATGAGCCGTGGATAGGCTAATGAGTTGATTTGCATATTCAGGCTGATTATCCTGTGGTTGCGTGTTGCACAATGGATTTACGCATGCTCATGTCATGGCACAACTTTGGGACGTGTGCAACAGGCTTTGCAGCATGCATGCATGTGCTGCCATTGCATACGCCAGTGGTGCAGCATACACAGAATGTGCAGTAGGCAGTACAGCACCCATCCACTATTTTACACGTGGCGCTCATGCACTGTATGGCCTACGGCACCTGGGCACCATAGTGCCGATGGTGCTGTGGCACCAAGACACTGATGCACCCCTGCACTATGGGTGCCATGGCATCCATGCATGATTAGACCATGCACCATGGCTCCCACATGCCCCTACCTTGCACCATGCATGGCGTGCCCAATGGTGCTGTGGCGCTGGGTCCGTGGCCCAACCCTTGACCCTGTGGTTGCTCTTTGCACCTCTGGGCTCCCTTCAGCATGTGGCAGTGCTGCATTGACTGTGTGGTGCATCTCTGTGTCCGTATGATAGGCGTTGGCAGCGCATCACTGTGTGAGGTGCTCATCCCCAGCACAAGTGGCATGTGCACTAATGGGTGCCATTTTGGATTGCCGATTGAGCTGCAGCCATGCTGTGCCATACCAGTGCCAGGGCACACAACTGGACCCAGGTGCAGCTTGTCAGCCATGTGGCCCTTGTGGAGCCTCATGCTGGCACCTTGTTTGGGCAGGTGCCCCTAAACAGGCCACGGACAGAGGTGTGGCAAGAGGTGGCCAATGGTTTGGTGGAGGCAATGGGTGCTTGGTGTAGTGGCGTGCAATGCAAGCACTGCTACAGGGACCTGCAGTGGAGAGACCCTGAGCATCTCCAGACTCTTCAGGCACATGTCCGGAGGGGTGCCATGCCATGGCCAGGTAAGTGCACATCACCCATGCCCATTCCCATCCAGTGGTCCATGGGACAGTGACATTGGCACACCATGCTGTCGGGGGGTGCTGGGGCTGCATGTCCTGTTGGCCATGGTGGTGCACCATGGGTGCCCTGTGCCACTGCACCACTGACACACTGGGCAGGGTGTCACACTGTGCTGGGGGGGGCCTGTGGTGTTGCCAAGTACTGATGTGTCTTTATCCATATTTCCCTCCTAGCTGTGAAGATTGGAGGCAGGCTCATCTCACTGGTGCTGTGGCTGGGCCAAGGTGGGCCACCACATGGAGCAGTGCGCAGGATGCAGGCATATGGGCAGTGCTGCTGGATAGCCACAAGGTGCACCACAGCATGCAGGTAGGCACAGTTCCATGCTACATTGTTGTGCAGGGTGGGCAGTGGGAGTGGGGATGGAACATGGCCCTCTGTGTGCATGGCCCTTCCAGCTGTGCACTGCCTACAGTGTCCATTGCACTGTGCCTTGGATATTGCACATGTGGGTGGCTGCTGCAGGTGGGCTGTGGGTGCACTCGGGTCCTGGCTGTGCCACTGCCATCCAGCTGCTTAGCCATGTCACCTGCCTGCTATGGCAGTGGTGTGTGGTGCATGGTTGTGATGGTGTGCAGTGTTCTGCATGGCTGTGGGTCTACGGGTAGGTGGCTTATGTGGGTGCACTCACTGTGGGTGGCTGGTTGCCAGCCCAGGGGTGCATGTCACTGATGCTCGCTGCGCACAGTGGGCAGGTAGCAGTGTTTTGGACATGCATTCATACCATGTTCACTCCTTTGTCCTAGGTGTCCATCCCCCTGATGTCCATGCAAGGCTCCTGCGGCAGATCCTGTGGGTGACCACTGCCACACTCCAGGTGGTGTGGCTTCTAGAAGTGTCACAGTGCAGACGGCAGTGCTGACACCAGCATTGGCCTTCAGTGGGCTGTGGACCTGCCATAGGGCTCATTGGCCTGCATCAGTTTCCCTTCCCTGAGCCCTCTCCCTCACCCTTCCTTGTACCCAGCTGTTGCCATTACCCCTTCCCCCAGCCTCCCTTCCCTGATCTCCCTGTTTGTTACTGGTCCCACATTTCCCAATTCCCATTACCCTATTCCATGAATATGTGTATATAGTTGTTATATACCTGTTGAAATACATTATTTTATGGTTAGCCATCTGTGTCCATGTCTGCTTTACCACTGGTGTGTGGAGCCATGTTGCAGTGGTGTGCATGGCTGCTGTGTGGGATGACTGGGGTGGACCAGGGGTTATACCTGGTGGTGTTCCTCCATTGGATGGGTGATGTGGCCATGGCCTGTCTTTTCTGATTGTGTGGGGTGTGCCTTGTGTGCTGTTCACCTGTGTGTTGCTGGCTGTGGTCCAGATGGTGTGTCCTGAACCTCCCTGTAGGGGTTGCCAGTGCCTGCACAGAAGAGGCTGTTGTTGCCACCCTGCCTCCATGCGCCACTGAAGTGCGCATGGTCAGAGGCCTACTGCCGCCTCATGCTCACTGGGTGGTATGTATTCATGTGCTTACCATGCCTCTCACCTGGCACACTCTGTGCCCTATTGGTGGGCCCTCCCACCCTGTGGCTTGTCACCTGCTGTGCCTGTTGCCATTCCATGTGTGTCCTGGCCTATGCACCTCTGCACCTTGCACGCCACTGGTTGCTGCTATTGTACTTCTTGGCTTGCTCCCCTGCACATCCCTGGTTGTACTATCACGCTTCTTGGCATGATCCCTGGTGCATTCCTGGTTGCGCTATGGTGTATCCGTGCGATATTCAGCCACGTTGCACTGACGCATCCTGTCATGCACATCCTTTGAATATCACACCCATTGCGCCATGGTGCAGTGGAATTGCGCTGTGCCCCGCCTCCGGCACATTTCTGAATATCCCGTCCAATGTGTGTATCAGTAATTATAAAAAGGGTCTGAGAAATGGAGCTTTCTGATTGACTGTAAACATTCTAGCAGCCTTATGTTAATCTTTTATTAACATACATGTAGAGCTTAAAGGAAAACTACACCCAAAACTTGAAAAAATATATGTTGTGCAGAGTGTTTTAATTTGTATGTGAAGTTCTACTGTTTCCTTCCCTCTGACTGGTATTAGGAGTTTTTCCTAAATGAGCCTGCTAGCTTTAGGGTAGTTTTACGACCCCCTGGAGATCACCATATCAAATAGTTTTACTGCATTTCTTTGTCCTACAGTGCACCTTGTTTCATGTAATGGTGATGTAGCAGAGCCCATAAATCCAGCAGAAAGCATTGCATTACAATCAGTTCACAACAACAGAGATGGCTATATTTTAAAATCTGTAGAATTCAGCTTGGTGACCACCTTCATCCTAAAGGTTTTCCTGTCCTGAAAAACTTTGCTGCTGGTAATTTTTGTGCAGCTTGTAAAGCTTCCAAGATATTTAGTTTGTTTGGCATGTGTGCTGAATGTTGGGTCTCTCTTACATCACAGTCACATGAGACAAAATGCACTGTGGGAACCAGAAATACAATTACACTATCAGGTATGGAGATCCCCAGGGGTCGTAAAACTAGCATAAAGCTAGCAGGCTAATTTGGGAAAAACTCCTAATACCAGTCAGAGGGAAGGAAACACTAGAACTTCACATACAATTAAAACACTCTGCACAACATATATTTTTTCAGGTTTTGGGTGTAGTTTTCCTTTAATCATATGCTGAAGAAGGTTTAACACTATTTAAGAAACATGTTTATTATAGCAATAAGATACTCCCAGAGGTAATGTTACTGGTCAGTTAATCACCCTCTAGGGGCATGTGGCACTTGGCTTCACCTCCTGCTGCAGTACACCCCTAGAAGGTGATTAACAGACCATTAACATAACCCCTGGTCATACCTTTTTGCTTAAAAAATTCTCACTGTGGTGATGTCATCACAGTGGTTATTCCACTGCAGTGAAAATAACATGTTATCTCACTCATTTATCCCTCATCCACATTGTATAAATATATATATATATATATATATATATATATAGATATATATATATATATATATATAAATATGTATATATATATATATATATATATATATATATATATTGCAACCTTTGGTGAAAGCCAAGCTACATTCCAGTTTGTGTGATGAAACCAGGGTTAGGAACATTTGGTGATTAGCATATCAGTTAAAAACAATTTTAAAAAATGTTAATGTGCTGCAGGGCTTGTTAAAGTTTGGTAGTATAACCGGAATGTTATTTTCTTCCAATAATTCTGACAGGAATGGAGCAACCTCACTACTGTGTGCATATTCTGGTAATCTTCTGTAATAAAAATTATACAGGTACTATAATATGTAAGTTGGTAATAGACAGACGACCTTCCAAGTTGAATGCAATAAATTCAAATCAGTCTTTTTTTTCCCTCTCTCCAAGGAATAAGGAATCTGTTGAACTGAACTACCCTGTCATTAGACAGATTCGCAGGCACTCAAAATAATCACTATCATTATTTAAATAGTATGCAGCTCGGTGATTCTGTTTCCTTGTACTGCAGGTCACAACCAAGATTGACAGCTATTTTAATATCTAAACTCCATTATGCTGTGATTCAAAACATGTTACAGAAATCCATGGTGCAGTCTGTTAGCTCTGAAAATCTTCTCTTTACAGTGATCCTATTTTGATGTTTTTTTCTTCTCTATTATACAGTACTCGCTTTTCTTGAATAAATGAAAGGGAATATCTTTATTCTTTTCATAATGTTTCACAGTAGAGTTCTCAAAATGTGTGTGGTATCAAAGTACACAATTGTGCATAACAAAACACTTATGTTTCTTTATTATTAACAATTTGCATTAAGCCCTAAAATAAGTTTCCTCTACAGCACCCCCAAGGAACATATACTATCCTGGCTTGAGGGTCATAGACATCATACAAAGAACAAAGGACCCCACCCCATTTTTAAAATATTAGTGCAGGGCAAACTGGGTTTGAACCATGCAAATTGGGAATAGCACCAGCTGTCAGGGCATTTCCCATATTCAAAGAGTAAATTTCCACAGCACAACCCCAACAACGTCAGTGTGCAGAATTGTGCACTGCGCCCATGCAAATGAGGGTTCCCTCATGTATATGGGGTGCATTGCTAAATTCAGAGATGTCAGAAGTGCTAAATGATCACAGACAAACTGTTAATAAGGGAGCCCACTGACCCATAAAATATCAATTGTATTTTTCTGTTGTCATCTGTTTCTTATGGATATGCATACAGTGTCACAATTTCATACATTTTGGATGAATGCCCTTCATCAGTGAAACACACTGTATCTATTGAAAAAAATGAGATCCAAAAGTCATACATATATCTTTAAATATTATTCATTAATTTATATTAAATCATTTGTTTAATCTCCATAGCCTCTCACCAAAAGTTGTTCTTATTCCCTAAGCCTTTCGTTAAGTAGCTAATAGAATATCTGTATGAAAATAGATTACCACAATTAATGCCAATCCACCTGATCACAGCATTTTATCAATGGTGGGGTTGGAGAGTTAGCCTCATCCCCAAGGTGGGTTACTAGTGGGGTTCCCCAGGAGTCAGTGCTGGGGCCACTCCTGTTCAATGCCTATGTCTCAGACATCAGGAAGGGGATCAGGAGTGAGATGAGTCTCTTTGCAGATGACTCAAAGCTGGGTACAGTGATGGATGAGGAGGAGGGAAGGGTTGCCTTGCAGGAGGACCTGGAGGCTCTGGAAAGGTGGTCAGGAAAATGGAAACTAAAATTCAATGCGGGGAAGTACAAGATTCTGCACCTGGGAGTCAGAAATCCAGGCCAGGGGTATACCCTTGAAGGAGATATGATTCAAGTCACGGAGGGTGAGAGGGACCTGGGGGTAGTGGTAGATGTCAAAATGAACAACTCAGAGACCTGTAGGAGGGCAGCGGCAAGGGCAAATAGGATGCTGGAATGCATCACCAGGGGGATTACCTCCATAAAGCTGGACGTGATCCTTCCATTGTGCAACTGCTTCATTAGGCCACACCTCGAGTATTGTGTGCAGTTGTGGAGACCACATTTAAAGAGAGACATTACAGTCCTAGAGAGGGTCCAAAGGAGGGCAACCAGAATGATCTGGGGCCTGGGGGAGAGGACCTATGAGAAGAGGCTCAATAAGCTTGACATGTACACCCCTGAGGAGAGGAGGGACAGAGGGAACATAACAGAGGTCTTTAAGCACATGAAAGGGATCAATAAGGGAGGTCCAGTTAGGGTGCTCCAAAGGTAGGAGGGTGGGGTGATGTAAGGTCATGGGTGTAAATTGGAAGGGAGCAGGCTCAGAGGGGAGAGGAGGAGATGTTATTTCACTGAAAGGGTGCTGGAGCCCTGGAATGCACTGCCCAGGGAGTTGGTAGAGGTGGAGACTGTGGACGGGTTTAAGAGGGGATGGGACAGATACAGGGGGAGGGTAAATCTGACCAGGCCCAGTACAGGTGGAACATCTGGGACTGGGGACAGTATAACCCAAGGGGAAGGGGGGGACACCAAAATTGGCCCTCAGTGCAGGTGCTGAAAATCGAGCATACTCGAAAGACCATTAGGCCTATTCTGCTGGCATTTTAGTATGTTAGTATAAAATTACACACAGTAAGCATGCACCAATTGTTTTGGTGCTTAACATTTCAATCAGTTTAGTGCCCATATCTAAATGCAGTTTCTGTACTAAAATGAAAGATCATGGGAATAATCTCATTTACTGCCATTGTGCCCAATACAAACCTTATAGTTCATTCACAAAAAATTATGTATAGCTACCTGCTAGGTAATGTAGGGTAAACACACTTGTTCCTAAAGAGGAAAACACCAAACATACTTTGTTTCGAAACATTGCTTCTTAAATAAGTTAATAGTGTAATGCGCGTTACCCCAAACTGCCTCTTTGAGTTACTCAAAATTGAATTCAGCTAAGCACAAAATAAGTTTCCTTGTAGTCTAGCAGTCCCTCCATACACATGATCCTCTCCTGTAATAGTTGTCAGTATTCCCAGCCCTGGTGGTCTAGTGGTCCCTCGAGCAGAGGGCTGTGCTGGTCACAGGGTCTTGGGCTTTTGACTGGGGGGAGCATGGTGGTTGGACAGTGCATGCCAGGGTGGGGTGGTCTACTAGACCACCAGTGACAAGATACGGCTAAGTCAGAGTTAGGGAGAAGGACCACTAGACCACCAGGGAATACTGCCAGCTATTATGGGAGGGGATTGGGGCTAGGGAGAGACCACTAGACCAGCAGAAAATACTGACAGGCTCAGCTATTACAGGAGGGGCATAGGGCTCAGGAGGTACTAGACCACCAGGGAATACTGACAGCTATCATGAGAGGGGATTGGGGCTAGGGAGGGACTGCTAGGCCACCAGGGAATATTGCCAGTTATTACAGGAGGGGATCAAGGCTAGGGAGGGACTGCTATACCACCCAGGATTTCTTACATTAATCTGGAGAGGAGATTGGGGAAAGGGAAGGGGGACCTGACCAGGTGAACTCAGCCAATGTGCATCATGCAGATGAGCCCATAATGGGCATGCAAAATGCCCGATAGTGCCATGCCTGCCCAGTGGGCTCGCCTGCATGTTTGGGCTGAATATTACCCATTTGTACCATGGCGCTAACCATTGTGTGTCATGCTGTACCCATATAGTGGTCTTTGACCTGGTGCTCTGGTAGTGCAGCACGCAGCATGGCAACTGCCTGCTGTGCACCATGCTTCCATGGCCTGATATTCAGACAGATATCACAGTCAGTTTGAATCATGCTAGCTGTTTGAATATAGTGCAAGAGCCAGCTGGCCCTACTTTTTTTGCATGATGCACCTGTGTGCATGTGCATAGCCGTCTGGCTCTGAATATGGAGCCCAAACACAGGTGTTCTGCTATTTGAAATATACTGAGTTCGAAATGCCAATTTATTTTTCAGAAGACCAATAATATTTTTCTCTTTCACTTGTTCTAAAATTGAAAGTACTTTATTTACTATATTAAATCCTTAAACACATGCTGATCTTCCTGTGCGTCACTGAAAGACAGAAATTGCACACTGTTGACACCTTAAGCTACAGTCATGATATTCCTACAGTTACTAAAATATTTATCAACAGAGATGATAAAAAAATGCATTATTCCATATGTGTCACTATCTCCAGATAGCAGTATTATGTGAATAACGGACACTGAATAAATTCCTGAACAATGATGTGTGAAGTTGGAAAACTTTACTCCATGGAATAATTCACAGATTCTCCTCTTTTTGCAAAGTTAATCCACTGTGCAAAGTCCAAATTTACAGAAAACAATTATCTCTGTGAAATGCAAAGTTGGCAAGTTCACTGGCAGAGTTTGTTACAGAGGTGAAGATTGGAAATGCAAAGTTGTAAACTTTACCGGTGAAGTTTAGTGCAGATGTGAAGTTTGCAATGTATTACAGGATTGGAGGTCACATGTTGCTGAGACAAGCTGAATGTCATGAGAAGGCTGTCTTCAGTGCAGTCTTATGAAGACAGAGTAGGAGAGACTGTGTGTGCTTGTCCAAGAAAAACTCATTTAAAATACATCTCAAAACTGAGTTTTGTAAATCCAAATTTGTGTTCATTTTTTTTTTGTTGATTATTTACTTTAGAGTAGTAGTTTCTGTTTTTTCAGTCTGAAGCAGTGGTGTGGGAGTGAGTAGGAGTATTGTAAAGAAAGGCATCCCAGTAAGATCCAAAGCTTTTTTGTCTAAGCAGGAGATTTGTCCTATATTTTGGTTTTCTCACTTTTTTTTATTCATTATTTATAAGTTGGCTCGCGCATGTGCGTCAGCCAACATATTGCATTAGTAGCAGATTTAGAGGTGCGGTCACTGTGGGTGAATGCAGTACACACATCAGAAGGTGCGTCCCTCATTCCTCAATAAGGCAGCTGCAGGCACTGACACCAGGCATACGTCAGGTGGCCACCAGATCTAACCAAAGGTCTGCTGCAATCATGCAGTGGCACAATAACTTGCCCTCCTGATGTGCGACCCACTTCACTTGCCAACTGGGGAGCCCACTCCCCATTGGCATAATGCTCCCCTCCCATTTAAAATGTATGCCGAGGGGGTGCCCAATCCCCCTATGCATCTTGCACCCCCCCGAACAGTCTTTCTTTGCCAATGGGGGGCCCAATCCCTATCGGTGTGAGTCCCTCTTCCCCATTTATTTTGCCAATGGGGGAGCCCACTCCCCATCAGCATAATGTCCCCCCCACTTTTGTTGTGTGCCAAGGGGGGGTACCCAATCCCCCTCAGCTCTTGTCCCCCCCTTCAGTATATATCAACAGGGGTGCCCAACCCCCTGTCGGCTACAGCATACCTCCCTCTCGCAAAACAGTCAGGTGGCATGCTGGGAGCCCACCCCAGTGTGCCAAATGCCCCTGAAATACAAAAACCATCCTGCAATGTTTTTTTTTTTTAAAACCTATGAAAGAAGAAAATGGTCCCTAGCGGTCTCCATGCCCCCTCCCCAACCCACACCCACCCTCTTCACAGCCCGCCTCCCCACACTGCCCTCACCCTATACTTACCTTTGGAGCCCGGTGCGATGTTCTTCAGTGGATCGGGAACACGCCTGCACTCTTCAAAGCTGACACAAACTGAAGAAGTGCCGGTAAGATGTATAATGACCTAAATTGGGTTGTTTCAACTTTGGTGCATATCTCTGCCATTTTTGGGAATTTTGGCACCAAATTTTCAACATGGGGTTATTGGGACCCCTCCTCATGAATTCTGTCACTATCATGGCATTATTCAGTCCCAAAAGGTGATTTCTCGGTCACTGCACAGAATCACCTTCCGGGACCGATTAACGAAATGACAGTGCCACTGTTCATGAGGAGGGCTCTCAATAATAATAATAATATAATAATAATTTTTATTTATAAGGCACCTTTCAGTTGTCAAGGCACTGTACATAAATAACAGATTAAAACAGTTAAAATCATTAAAAAAGATTCAGCTAGATCAGGACAATTAATCTAGTCAATATTCTGAAAATGCAGTTTCCCCCAAAAAGGTCTTCAAACCCCTCTTGAAACCCTCCACAGAGGTGAACTCCCGTAACTGATGGGATAGAGAGTTCCAAAGGGTAGGGGCCACATATGAAAAAGCCTGAGCCCCCGAGGATTTCAAATTCACCCTAGGAACCTCTAGCAACCCCTCGTCGGCTGAGCGGAGTGATCGACCAGGGCAATAAGGAACCAGAAGTTCTCTCAGATAGACTGGGCCCAGATCATGTAGGGCTTTGAAAGTCAGCAATCCAACTTTAAAGATGATCTGCCACCGAATTGGCAGCCAGTGCAGTTCACGCAGCACTGGATTAATGTGACAGGATCTACTAGAACCCATCAAAAGCCAGGCTGCAGCGTTCCGCACTAGCTGCAGGTGATGGGATTTCAACCCCAGAAAGCCCTAGATAAAGGGAGTTGCAATAATCCAAGCGCAAGGACATGAAGGCATGGACTAAAGTTGGCAGGTTGGCAGATGGAACTAGATGCTGAATCCTGGTGATGTTCCTAAAATGATAAAAGGAAGCCTTGACGACTGCTGACACCTGCAGTCAAGAACTACCCCCAGGTTCCGCACCCATTCAGAGGACAGGAGAGAAACACCTTCAAGAAAAATTCTGGAAAATGCACCATCGCCCGACCCTCCCATCTGTTGACCTGGGTCCACAACCAGTACCTCAGTCTTATCAGAGTTCAACCTCAGCCTGCTGGAATTCATTCACTCCTGGATTTCTCTTAGACAGCTATTAAAGACCGAGAGAGCTCCCTCCTGCTCGGGGACAAAAGAAAGGTAGAGCTGGGTATCATCCACATAACAGTGAAACCTCAGCCCATACCTCTTTACAATGTCTCTGATGGGTAGCATATACACTGCAAATAACATGGGTGACAATACTAAACCCTGAGGCACCCCACACGACAAAGCCATTGAATCCGAGGAAAAAACCCCAGACACAACTCTTTGTGATCTCCCAGTGAGGAATGATGTGAACCATCTTAAGACGTTTCCAGATATTCCACAAAGCAGCCTCAGGCATTCAATCAACACCATGTGATCTATGGCGACAAATGCTGAAGAAAGGTCGAGGAGAACCAAAACTCTTCTGATCTCTGGCCATCAAGAGATCATTGAGCACCCGAACCAGTGCTGTCTCGGTACTATGTCTTTTACGAAAACCAGACTGGAGGGGTTCATAACGTCATGGATGGTCAAGTGGTCCTCCAGTTGTGCAGCCACTACTTTCTCAATCACCTTCCTAACAAAGGGAAGGTTAGAGATAGGTCTGTAGTTTTCGAGACAGCCAGGGTCCAAGGTAGCTTTCTTCAAGAGGGGTGTCACCATCGCCTCTTTCAGGAAGCTAGGAAACTCACCAGATTCCATGGAGCACCTGACTATCTGCACAAGGACTGGACCAATGATGTCAGTACAACCCAACATTAGGGAGGGTGATCCAGGGTCCAAGTTACAGCACGTAGTGTGCATATGCTGGATGATCCTCATGACATCCATGAACTCCAGCTGACTGAAGGAACTCCAGGAAAATCGAGGCACCATGATCTCACTCCGGTCAATGGCAACCCCCCCTAGAGTGTGATGGCAGCAGTTCCACCCTAATGTCGGCCACCTTATTTGCGAAGAACCGAGCAAGCTCATCGCACTCCAATTGTGAAAAAACTTTCCGAACTTGCAGACAGGCTGGGTTGCACAGTCTGTCCACAGTTTGAAACAGCTGAGCTGGTTGATTATGAGCAACCGCAATCTCCCTGGACAGGAATTCTGCCTTCTTACGGGTGATTGCAGATTGACATACCAGATAATGATCCATCAATCTAAGGTGGTTGGCATCAAGGGCGGACTTTCACCAGCAATGCTCTAACCTTTGCCCCTGTCTCCGCACCTCCCTCAGCATCCCATCAAACCAAGGGGACTTGGGGCAAAGGGAGAAGGGGTGAATGTGAACTGGAACAATGGAATCCAGAGCCCCCGAAATGGCAGTGTTATAGGCTGACACGACGGTCTCTGGATCACTGCTTGCCAACGCAGGGGATGAGAGGTCAAGCACCGCAGCAAGGCCTTGGAAATCTATATCCCACAAAGGGCGGTACCTAACCAACTCCACAGAGGCAGGCCTTCCAGAGGGGGTGCAAAAACTAAACCCCACGGTGTAATGATCTGACCACCCAATGGGTTCCACCCCCACATCAGATGCCTCGACCCCTAGAAGGAAGATTAGGTCCAAGGAGTGTCCAAATGTATGTGTAGCAGAGGAAACCACCTGAGTAAGGCCCAGCATTGTCATTAACTGGAGGAAGTGTTGAGCAAATTACGAGAGTTCGCTGTCGACCCAGCTGTTGAAGTCACCCAGAACCATCAATCTGGGCGACTCGAACACCATATCGATGATGAAGTCTGCCATTTCCTCAAAGAATCACATCTCATCACTGGGTGGATGGTAAATGAGGGCAATTTGAAAGCCTTCACCTGCTACTACTATACACTCAAAGGACTCCACTCTCCCCTACTAGGACCTCCATGAGGCCGAGTTCAGTCTTGAAACAGACCTCAACTCCCCTCGTGATCCAATCTTGGGCGGTGTAGCACCGAGCACCCATCTGGAGTCATTGCCTCCAAAATGGGGCCAGAGTTATCATCCAACCAGATCTCGGTAATGCAAGCCAGGTCCACCGTACCAACAAGATCAGCAATAATTGTGGTCTTGTTTTTAATGGACCTGGCATTGCACAACACCGCCCTAGTTGGACGAACCTTGCGGGCCATCCAGACCATCTGCCCACCAATATCAGTGGTGCCCTTGGGTATGGGCACCAGACATGGAAAACCATGATCTGGATTCCATTTCTCCCAAGGGCGCCTTCTGGTACCAACCACCCCAATACGATGACCCCCCCTCAATCATCCTCCCCGGTTCACAACTCTCTTGCCCTTCTCCCCCTCTTACGTACAGTACTCAGCACTCTACAATGCTGGTAGATCTCAAACTGGAGAGGGGGAAGTGAAAAGGGTGAAGGGCATGAAGAGAGGAGGATGAGTAGTGCACAACTGTGGGGGCTGAAGGCCAGCACATGCTGTAAGCTATACTGCAGAATAAAAAATATAACAAACAAATCCTGAAATAAAACCAACAAACTAATAATACCCCCCTAACAGAGAACAATTTAATAACCCCACCCAACTCCCAGGTTAGCTTACATCAAATCAGAGCCTGAATTTAGAGACCCTTACAGCCCCCCTTATTACAACATAACCCACAAAACAAATAAACAACAAAACAAAGCTTAGGGAGTCTAACCCCCAAACCCAACACATAATACAATGAAAATACAATGAATAATTAGTTCCTCCCAAGTCCTCTCATCACTGGGTAGAGAGGATAGAAAGGCACTCTCACTGCCAGACAGTTAAAACAATTGTGATAATACAACGACAAATAAATATAAGCTAAACAGAATTCTTCCAGTCCACGAAAGTGAAAAATAGAATTATAACCTCCCCCCAGACCTCTCACAACCGGGGAAAGGGATAATTACAATCTTCTTCATTGCCAGGGAAAGGAACTATAAACTCCAACAAAGTAAAAATAAATAAATAAAGTACATGGGTGCAGGATCCTCTCACCACCCAACCGTCCTGGCAGCAAAAGCAAAATAATCCACAAAAACAGTCTGGAGGAAGTCAGCAGTCTCTTTAGTCCAGGCCCAGAATTAAATACAGCCAAAACCAGGAACCACCAGAATCAAAGGTCCAAAGGCTGAGTCGACATACAGTTTTGCTGTTGCTGGAAGAAACTCCTTCACAAAACCCCTTTACTTACTGCTGGGAGCTCTCAGGAGAAATAAAACAACCCAACACTAAAGGATCCTGAGAAAGGCCACAATTGCAGCCGTTCCCAAGGGTCCATGGGGGCAAGATACCCCTGCTGACTCCCTAGCTGGGTAACAACACCAGGCCCCCCCATGGGGCGATAAATCTCCACAGAGGAAACACCCAGCAAAAGCCCAGAGGATGAAGAGGCAGATCAAAATTCAAGGGGTGGACAAGAAAGGAGCAAGAAAGTCACCCAATCAAGTACAGATCCAAAGTCTCACAGTTCTTCCACTCACAGTTCTTCCACAGCCATTGTCTTCACCCTGCCCATGCAATTCCTCACAGGCTGGGAAAGCACAAATCCACGTCTGTAAGTCTATAAAATCATTCCTACTGGCTCTCCACAAACACAACTCGGCTGCGCATTCCTTGAGGACCGTCCGAGATTTAACAAAAGTCCTCCACAGCATCAAGCTTCCCAAGCCCGTGCTTTTCCTCACAACAACGTAGTGGCAAGGACAGCCTCTTATCAAATGGACAAAAAGAAGCCCAGTTGGTACTCAAAAAGCCTATGTTGCAAATTTGGTGGGAAAAATCCCCAAAATGGCTATTTTATGAGTGTGCATTGCGCAGTTTCCATGCACTCTCGTAACTTCATGAATCTGTAGTATTTTCACTCCAGATTTTCAAAATTGGCATTTTCCCTCACCTCCTTATGAACAGTACAGCTGTTATTTTACATATGCTGGCCAAAATGTGTTTTCGTACATCCAGCGCACAATAGCGCGGTCATGGAGCAAAATCAGTTTTTGGGACAGTTTGAGGAAATGATGGTGACACTGTTCATGAGCAGAGGTCCTAAAATGCCTATGTTGAAAATTTGGTGATGAACGTCCATAAAATGACTGTGTTACAAGTGTGTGTTGCGCAGTTTCCATGCACCCTTGTAACTTCGCAAATTTGCAATATTTTCATGCCAGACTTTCAACACTGGCATTTTTCACACCTCCTTATGAACAGTACAGCTGTCATTTTTCACATCCTGCCCAAAATGTGTTTCATACCTGTGGTGCACAATGGCGTGGTCGCTGTGGACGTCAACTTTTGGGACAAATTAACAAAATCACAGTGCCACTGTTCATGAGGGGAGGTCCCAAAATGCCTATGCTCTCAGATAGAGTGAAGGATGGGTCAGTCTCCAACACCAGGCTGACACATTGGTCACTCCTTCTCCAGGATAGGGATATTCAGGTCCATCAAACCAAAGTTCCATCTCTCTTAGCACATGGCCTCCTTTTCCAGGGGGAACCCCATGACTGTGCCTTGCAGTCACCTGATCTTCCAGATCCGGGTCCATTCTTCCCTGCCACCCCTGAGATACTGGAAAATACCTCTTTGTGCCGCGTTTTCACCGATGGTTCAGCATCATACTATCAGGGAGAATAAATTGCAGGGATGGGTATTATGGTGGTGTATCCTTACGGGAACACTGTCAAAATATCTAAACGCTATAGCGTAGCTTCATCACGATACGCAGAGATGGCAGCGGTGGCCTGTGCACTAGAGTTTATTCAACATGGAACTCAGGATACCATCATTTTCATCGACTCTAATTAGGTTTGCTGTTCCCTCACAGAATTTCTCCCTTTCTGGCAGAAGAACTCCTTCCTCTCCTCTGATGGGAGCCCAGTGAAATACAAAGAATTGGTGATCTACATACATGCATTAGCACAAAAATACCTACACAAACTTTATGTGCACAAGGTTAAAACTCACTCTCTACATAATCCCTATCATGCATTTAATGACACAGCAGACACCCTTGCTAAGGAAGGGGCCCGAGGGGGGGATGTCTGGATGATGGATCATCCAGAAGCCAATGCAGCTGTACAGGTTGCAGCTCTCAAAAAGAAATCTGAATCTTTTTCCCCATTAGATCTTTCAGCAGCTCAGCATTTGGACACTGAACTCAAAGAAGTATTCAGATTCCTGGACAAGGGTACTGAAGAAAGACTCCCTACACACAACCCATATCATGAGCATGAAGGTAAATTACACTTATCCCTGATGATAAACTTATTTGGTTCCAGCCAGAGGATACTACCACCAAATTGTGGGTAGTCCCCAGACATTTGAGATCTGAATTTTGCACCAGGTACATGACACACCTACGGTGGGCACCAGGGGACTGAAAATACCCTCCAGCGCCTCAAAACCACTGTTTGGTGGCCTGGGATTACCAAAGATGTTAAACAATACATTGATAATTGCCTTGTTTGTGCACAAAACAATCCAATACCTACAAAACAAAATGTCAAACTTTTACCACAGAGACACACTGGCCCTTGGCATGCCATTCAGATTGATTTTATTGGTCCCCTGACCAACACCAGTAGAAACAACAAGTATGCTCTTGTAGTGACCGATTTATTCTCTAAGTGGGTTGAGGCTTTCCCCACCAAGACATGCATCACAAAGACAACCACCAAAATCCTGGTAGAACAGATTTTTTCTAGGTGGGGCCTGCCTCTCAAGGTAGACTCTGATAAAGGAACCAGTTTTACAGGTGAGTTGATGAAAGAGTCTCTTGAACCCCTTGGGGTCCAGCAAAGTTCTACATACCTTATCACCCTCAATCCTCAGGTCAAGTAGAAAGAGCCAACAGACGGATTAAGCAATGCTTTCCAAATTCATTGAGGATAATCCAAAGACCTGGGATTCCCTATTGCCTTTACTCCTTATGGCAATTAGGGGTACACCCTCAGCCACTACCCAGCTTACACCTTTCGAGGTAATGACTGGAAGACAGATGAGATTACCTGAACACTTGCTCTTTGACCTGCATACCCCTACTGCGGACCGCGTGTCTGTAGATCAGTATGTGGAGAAACTCAGAAAAGACCTCATACACACACACACTTGTATGCTCCAAACTGCATGGGCAAGGCCCAGCAACAGTCCAAAATACAATTTGACAAGCACGCACAAGAAGTGGATTGGCAGGTTGGAGATCAGGTAATGGTACTTTGATTTGCACATCTCACCCACTCCTTCTCCAATAAGTGGGAAGGTCCTTACCCCATTGTCAACAAGCTCAGTCCGGCAGTCTATCAAGTTAGACTCCTCCACAACAATAAACTGACTGACAAGTGGTTACATGCAAACCAGTTGAAACTGTACAAAGGAGCTTAAAGCTTACTCTTCCTAACCCCACTGGGCGGAACTGTACTAATGTACTAATCTTTCATCTTCCTTTTCAGATACATTGACAAGATGGCTATCTTGTTCCTATCTCTCCTTCTTGCAGGAGTACTCCCTTTCGCCCAAGGCACGGTTCGAAACCTTGATCCTCCAGCACCTCCTACAGAGGGAGTTTCCATCAAAATTCCAGATACCATGATTACTGTCCAGGAAGGTTCCGATGCATACCTCATTGCCTCGGTCGTTGCTCCTGACAAATCCACCCTTCAAATTGAGTGGCAAACCACATCACAAGGACAAGTTCTCCCTGTGGCCAAACTCTCTAAGGGAACTTTCCAAGGTTGGCCCAACTCTAAATGTCCCCTAATGGTTCACTGTCCTTGTTACAAACTGCATTAAGGCCTCTGGTTTGTATAACATAACTGCTTTAATTGATCCTTCCTATTGTAATTCTCTTTCTCAAGACTCCGCCACAGATTCTGTGCTGTACACACTGGCTTCTGCAGCCATGTATCTCTCTATACTGCCTCCTACCGAAAAACAACTTTTGGAATGTCAAAACATACCCTAGCCCCCATAGTGGTCTCACAGCCACTGCCCTCCCAGGTTCTTTGATTAACAATTTACAGTTTATGCATATACCTGTTTTATTAACCTTACTTACTGGAATATGAAAGAATTTGGTATGTGTCACAACACCAATACATCTGCATTCTATAGTACTTTATTGCTTGATAGTTTAGCTGCATTTCAGATTCACATAAAGGACCCCTTTACTGGGGTTTATTCTACTGAACACAGAGGTAATTTTAGGAGGAAACCTCCTCCTAGTACTCTTACTCACAAGCGTACTAGGCGTGAAGTTGACAGTTCTGGCGTTACAGGTGCCACAGGTACTGTCACAGGTCTTTTGGTACTGCTATGTCCATTTGGAACAAAGCAGACATCGCTGCTATCAAAGTCATTCTGCAAAAGTTCTCCACTGGTCTGGTTAATAATGTTTTCCCACCTTTATTGCATGGTGTGGATGGTCTTAGTCAGGAAGAAAGATACACTGTATACAACATGCACGACATCGCAAAAGCCTTCAATGATTCCAAAGATAAGATTAACGCACTCATACAACAGAACAATAAAGAAGCTGATAAACAATACATTGGCAGAGAAATACTTTGTTCTACATATGGTTCACATATACTCACTACCATTAATAATCTCTTCAGAGACCTAGAAACTGGAAGAATCCCTGATATCATACATGACAGACGCATCTCTAAATGGTATTGTCCTAAATGTAAACTTCCATCTTGTATTTCCCTATATGCAACAGACACTGTCCATTCCTCTCCACAGCTCAAAATTTGGGGTTCGTGACCAGACATCCTAATACTGGTCCTTGTTTTCTAGTAAGAAATGTTCTATAACAGATACCATGTTTGTCTCCTTTACTGTCTCCTTACCGTCTTGATCCCTACAGCCTTGTTCGACAAGCTGGCACTGGCGCATTCTATAGGGCATTTGGACGAAGACATCTACCGAGCGCCTGGATCTACCATCTGGTCTACCACTCCTTCTTGGATGCCTGGGTGGCACGCTACGGACTGTTGTCTTGAAAAAGCAATACATCTACCTATGCGATGTGATGTGTTTGATGTTATCGCCCTGTTTGTGGCTACTCTCCAGACAGCATTGATTGGACTTTTACTATGGATGATGACATCACTGATAATGGCACCAACTCTTTGACTCAGCGCCATCACGGATCAGCTCTACCAGTCCTATCGTGAGGAAGCTCATCGCCTGTCAACATGGATTTCCAAGACGACCTACACATGCCCCGTCCAGCTGCAAAGATGGAGACTGCCTACAGTACGTTCACAGTATAACTCTGACAGAGAATACTGTATAGTGACAAATGTCAAATCTTATTCATATGGTTCTGTTACTTGTTCAATTGATTACCCCAACTTCTGTTTTGTTCCTTATCAGAAAACTGTTATTGGGCATACTGTTATAACCCCTGTCCCCCTTATGGAAGCGGACATCATTGATGGTAATCCAGATTATTTACTCACACTTTCAGAATACCTACCCTACTTTAATGTACACATAGGTCCACTTACACTTACATTGAAATCACTTTTAAGATAAAAGGACACAGCACCTCATCCACATCAGCAATAATATATCCAAAGCCAATGAAGCAATTCTTGACCTAATGAATGATGGAGATATGAACAACGCATTGACTAACACCTGGTTGGAAATCACTTTTAAAGGTTTTGTTATAATACAAGCATTTTGATATTTACTTTGATTATTATGCTTTGCTGCCTCGCCATTACTCTAAAGCCAACACCGTGAGCAGCTTGAGTTCCTTTACAAGGCTCGTGCCTCCGGATTATAAGGACCATTGCTCCTGTCCACACCCTTGTATGCCCTGTGTTGCCCTTTAGAGGCAACGGGGGGGGAATTGTTACACGAGGTCCCTGCACCCTAATTGATACCCTCAGGGATACACCGTAGACAGATAATGTTTAGGCATAGGCTATACTAATACATAGGGCTAAGGGCATCTACCGTATAAGAGTAGATGTCAGGATATGAATACATATCATTGTAACTCACTTTTGCTTGCTAATGCACATATTATACCATGTATTTTCTGTCTATTTCTTACTTGTCAGATGCCAAGACACCTGTCCTTGAAGTAATTATAATATGTAAGGCAACATTGCCATCTTTCGGTGATGGACACCACTTCATCTTGTTATGTAAGACTTTGTATAAGAACGTCTTTGTTCTAAAACTGATGACTTTACAGAATTATATAATGTTATCTTGGACCGTGGAGCCACCTCTAATTTAGCTAATAGGGCTCATCTCTGTAACTAGAAATGTTTCTATCTTTTAGTAACCATAGTAATTATCACAGGTATATAATGTTATGCACAGGCTTTATACCTTGGGACGAAGAGATCCCAAGAGACTACAAAAGAAACCTCGAGGTGTAGGGAACGCTTAGCACTGGCTCCCGGTTCATATTGGTAAGAACTGCTTAGGGCAACTGTGATTTATCCCTTTTTGTAGTAATAAACTTGTTTATTACTCGAAAGCAACCTATTTGTGATTATTTGCATCTCCAGTATTGCCAAGAACCTGAAGGTGAGGTTTAGACCTCTTACATACCCTTCTCCCCAGCCCTGAGCCCAGTTTTCATAATTAAATATCCAGATCCCCATTCCCTGGGAGTCTAGTGTCCCCCTCTTCCCAGCCCCAAACATAGTTTTCATAAATAAATATCTCGATCCCCATTCCCTGGAAGTCTAGTGTTCCCCATCCCCAGACCTGATCACAGTTTTCATACAAAAAGAACCTGCTCCACTTTACCTGGTAGTCAAGTGGCCCTCCCCAACCCCATTAGTCAGTGACCCACTACCCTGCTCCCCCCCATCCAACCAGAGCCAGCAACTGGTGCAACCCGCCTCTCATCGCACCATCCAGCTGCTGACTGAATTGTACAGGAGCACTGTATAGTTTATAGTGCATGCCCATTGGTTGAATGGGCTAGACTAGACTACCAGGGAATGGGGATCGGGATACTTATCTATGAAAACTGTGTTCGGGGCTGGGGACTGGAGACACTAGACTACCAGGGAACGGGGATCAGGATATTTATCTATGAAAACTGTTATGCACTGGGGAGGGATATTAGGCTACCAGGGAATGGGGATCAGGATATTTATCTATGAAAACAGTGTTATGGGCTGGGGAGGGATACTAGACTACTAGGGAATGGGGATCAGGAAATTTATTTATGAAAACTGGGTTCAGGGCTGGAAAGGGAGGGACTCTACACTATGGATAGGGAATGGGGCATGTGTTATTATGTACAATACTCGGGTCGGGGAGGGGGTGTAAATGTTTACACATGTGTTCGGGGATCGGGGCTTGGGGGAGAATGGGTACCCAGCCCTATACTGTGCACAGGACTCCAGCCTGACCCACACATAGTTAGGGTATGGTTTGCAAAACCTATCTATGCACCAGCGCAGCTGGTCATGTCTTTGCCAGAGGGATTTCCAATATTGTGATGCATGGCATATGCTTGAGGTATCCCTCATTTGCATAAGCACATCACAATATCGTGTGTAGTGGTGCAGTCATGGTTGCAAGGTACATCAGTGGCTTTTGAATATGGCCATGCCCCTGACGGCCCGCACAAGTCCGGAGATGGGTGGCACATCCAGGGATGCACCGTGCATCTCATTTGAATATATGGCCCGTATAGACTATCAGGTGACAGTTGCACAACACACAGGAGCAGGGGATGGTATGGTATCATTGCTAATGGTAGGCCAGACAGTTTATTTGAAATAAAGTTTTAATAGACCACTCTTGTAGTAACTGTAATCTTATCTGATCAGACCAGTTCTGGATATATGATAACTTCACATAATAAAGCTACTGTATATATTCAATTTGACCAGACAATGAAAAGATTGGAGTTTATTTTTATAGATCCCCTTCCTAGGTTCAGGGCATTTTACATTATACAACAAAAGGCACATCATTCTTAAATTACAAAATATAATTAAAGAAATGTTAATATAAAACAGTCACATTTTAGAAGTGAAAAAGCAGAATAAAATCGGACATACAATCAGCAGGACCTGGTTCCTGAATTTAAGTTCTCTGCAGTGAGGCAGCTGCAGTTCATAGTGTAGCTCATGCAGTACCAGAGTGATCTGATCTGACCTGGTGAGCTAGCCTATTATGTAATAACTGCAAGTGTCAAATCTAACCACAAGACAGGCCTTAAAGTGCATGGTAGTTACAGTATCAAGGCATAAGGAAATTAAATCTTGCACTAGTGTCTCGAGATCTCCAGCCTCTAGAATGGGGCATAACCTGGCAATATTATTATGATGGTGGAAGCAGCTCTTGACTTCAGTGGATACTTGGGATTTTAGGGATAACCTTTTGTCAAGAACTACACCCAGGTTGCTAACCAGCCTTTTTAGCAATTTATAGCAATGGCAATTGTATTTACTGTATATGTTGCCCAATCCATAAGGCTCTGAGAACCTTACCATCTCAAGACCCCAAACTGCAAGACCTTTTCAGAAGACCAGATCCAAGGCATGACCACGCTGGTGGGTACCAGTGGAAACTGCCTGCAAAACACCCAGGGATGGCATCACCTGTAGGAACTGCATACCAAAAGGAGACGTTTCTCAATTTACACATAAAACTAAAAGCTTGGGCAACCCCAACACCAGATCAGCCACAACGCCTCCAGTTTCTGTGGAAATTCATACCTACAAGGGAGACGATGGTATATGAGCATCCTACCAGGTCAAAATGTTGCATGCTGTACTGCCCACAACATGACTGCGAGGTAGGGACAATGCAGCAGATAACAGCAAGAGTGTGCAAAACTGCCAAAGGAAGTATGCACGGTAGTGCACCCTCTCACTCTTCCGAGTGCAGAATAAGAATCCTGCTGGGACAGGGGTCTGCCAATTCCCAGTCCCAGATGCATGGAATTTTTTTCTTTTTTTGCATTTTGTGCAATATTAAGTGTTAAACATCCCCCTGGGAGTTATTTATATTAGTTGGGGGAGTTCGGGGGCACAGCCCCCTGTAACGGTGGATGCAGGGGCAGAGCCCCCCACAAAAACAAGTATTTTGCCATTTGCAATATATCGCGCTGTATTGGCAGTGCAGTATATTGCTACAACATAATGTCTTGCAACATTATGACCCCGTGCCTATGAGCATGATCCTGCAGCTTATACCCAGTCCTCCTTTTATGGCAACACATTCAAATGATTTGGTCTGTCTCAAGGAGTATGCCTTCAGTCTCAGAGCGGATCTAAAACAGATGGTTACCCCCCCCATCGTGCTCCTGCCTAGGGCAGTATGCAACAGAGAAACACAGAGGAATAGATGACTTAAGCACAGGACCCAAGTCATTTTCCCAGCCAGGTCTCCATAATACATACCAGGACTGCAGAGGAATCTGCAGTGAAAGCCTCTATTATAGTCATTTTGTTTCTGAGAGACTTGGTGTTACAAAGAACTGCCTTAAGAGAAGGAGCTGAGTTGGCTGGTCCATTAGCCACCTGTGAGTGGAAAATTCAGGAGCCCAGAGAACAGAGATTAGGTAGGGAGAACCTCTTTCCATACACCATCTACTCCCCAGCCACCTCCTGGATGCCACACTCCTGATCTTACCCCTGGGGTCCACCCATTGAGCAGTTCTACATTGTGAGCAGTGCTACCAGATGATCCCCAACCTCTTACAGCAGTTGAGCACAGCTGCAGGCAAGGTACAGTACAAAGGACCCCGCTGAAGGGGCAACATTCCTGTAGCTGCTCCACAGAGTAGACAAAATAAGGCCTGGCTAAACAAATAGAGGGGAAACACCTCAACAGTAAAATAAAATAGAAATACAATAAAACAACCCACCACCATTCAGAATCCACCCAAATCTCAAACTAACTGTCCTTAAAATCACAGGAGTAACACAAACATTCACACAACAGTCCTACAGATAAACGATAATTGTACATAAGCATTCACACCCCGATGCACTCCATCATAAAATTATCTAAAATTCAAGACAGAGCTGGTTTAGAAAAACAGTAAAATTAATGGTTGGTGATATTTTTGTGTGCTGAACAGGCTGAGAAAAGATGACACAAGTCATGGCTCTCATCAGAGAAAAGTCCAGAGTCAAAGAGTTTTAAATTACCTCACAGACAGCCCTCTCACAGCAGCTGTAAAAGCAAATAAATACAACTAGTAATAGTATAAATGCATTAAAACCATAAAAAGAGATCCAAGCCTAAAATTGTGAAATAGTTCCAAACTGTCAATTAAAGCAGAGTATAGAGTTATTGGAGCCACAGGGGAACAGTGAAGCAAAACAGTCTGGCAGATTTCACATTTGGGCAATTCAACACAGTAAACATGGGGAACACTCTCTCACAATGAATCCCAAAACACACAGCAAAGTACTCTGATGGAGCAGTAGGGCTACTCACTGCCACTGAATACCCCACTGAAAAAGTATTTGGTCCCAATCAAAGGAGAAGAAAGGATGCTCTCACCACCACTTCTCTCCACAGAAGGAAATGTTGCTGAAATTTGCTGTGAGAAAAAGATGTAATAGATGGGGTCCAGGCAGGTAAAGAATCCTATAGAAAGAAAATTCTAGGGATGCTCTTCAGCAGGGTTTCTGCTAGACCAAGGGAAGTTACAGTGGAAGCACCATCAGGATCCATCAGAAAAGAGGATCTACTGGGCACAGGATCTGTTGCCGAAACCAGAATCGTGGCTCCTCCATGCAGTTACAAATCAATAACTTTTCCAATAAAATGGGCACGATTTCATAAGAATAACAAATAACTCAGTTAGAAAGCCAAAAAGAAAGAAAATAGACCAGGGAACACAATGGTCAAACTAAACTGAAGAACTGGCTGATCGAGTGGATGTATGTGTGTTTCTGCCTACTACAGACCATTATAACACAAACGCCCATACGGAACTTTGAAAAACCAACACAAAATTTAAGACACAGAACTCAAACTAAAAATATAGTAAACCAACTCCATATAACTCAACTAAACAAGGAAAATAAACTGGGTAAAAATAAAACAGAAAACAGAACTATAAAACAGAACTACTGAGCACAGGGATTCGTGATCTCAGAGCTCAAGACAGGGTGAGTCCAGTGTGGCCACCAAGCAGGCACCAGTCAAACTAAGACAACTAGAAGCATATTCATTTTACTTACAGTATGTTGAGAGTACACCACTTGGGGGCTATCACATTCTTAATTTTAGTAATAGCATGGAGTGATCACCCCAACCCTACTTGGGTACAAATGATAGGTACAGCAGGGCAGGATTTGCATGGCAGTGCTACCAAATACTTACACGTCTGTTGTTCTCGCCCAGTGACAGTACATACACATTGAACAGCACTGGAGAGAGGATCAAGCCTTAAGAAACAACACAATCAAAAGTTGTCTGCTGGAAAAGGAAACAACTCGTCCATGAAGAATACTCTTGATCTGCCAGAAACAAGTTGAATTATGTGAGTACAACAATGAATAATCCTGTGTATTCCTGTGGTCAATCCAGTAACATCCTATGATCTGCCAAATGAAACAGCAAAGCAAGATCAATGACGACTACCACTGATACTTCACCCTATCCCAACTTGAAAAAGATCATCACACACCCTCGCCAACATGTGCCACTACTAGACAGACTTGGAGATGCTGTATGTCTCCAAGTGTTCAGTTAACTGTATCACTGCCACCTTCTCAACAAGCATAAGGCCCGATCCACAAAAGATAATATACAGTAGCAATTCTACTTGTGTGAAGGGCTGGGAACTACTGCAAGGTGCATTCAATGTCCTAGTGGTGTATTCTGTAGCATCTAAAATCCTCACTGCATGGCTTCTCTGCACCCAATCACAAGCTATCCTTGCAGCTACAGTACATAGGCAGCAGGGTTGGAAGCAAGTAAGTGTGGCATTATTCTGTACTATTGCTGTACTGAGATTGACAGCAGGGTAGCAGGTATATGGAATTCCAGGTAAAGAAAGGGAATTTGTTTTAGGGTTGTAGCCTGCAACAGAAGTTTGCACCATGTTACGCTTCCTTCTCTTCTTAAAAATCTTAACATGACTTGGTGTCAAAAGTGTCTGCTGTGTGAAGAAAGTAGGATACTTGTTGGTCATTGCAGCTGGAACATTACAACCAACTAAGAGATAGAAACAAAAGAAATAAAGCATGACTTCAGCAGCATCTTTCCGAGTCTAGCCCAATTAACTATTTGACTTTGCAAGACCAGAGTAATATCCTAAAGGGATCCAAAGCTATTATCAGTGTCAAATGGCTAGGAATCTATGTAAAAAAACTAAAGAGAATAAGGTAAATACCTACATTTACTGTACAGAGGACAAAGCAAATAAATATTTCCAAAGCACGACTCTCATTGAAGCAAAAATGGAGAAATGTGATGTAAAAAGCAAACTGAAAACATATTTTGAGATGTAGTGAAATGTTATTTTTATGAGGGTGCCAAATTCAACAAAAGGACACAGGGACAAAGTAAAAGTCTGGCTGGATCTATACTTGCACTGTATGCACTGACTGAACATTGTAATCATGGTGACCTTTAGAAAGGAGCAAATAAGAGACTCCAGAGTGGTAGGACTACGGAATTTAAAATTAGCTGAGATAATGGAAGATCCAGCAAAGGACTGCAGCAGGTGAGGTTTGTCTGTGGGTACACCCACAGACAAAATCTGAGCAGCCAGAGGTGTGGCATCTATCCATCAGGGGCTGGATCTAGCAGTTAGGCATGGTTCCCAGGTGGCAGAAGTAAGGGAGGAGCCTGGGTTATTTAAGTCTGTGTTTCTGGGGCTCTGCCCTCTTTTAACTTCTCCCTTCCAGCAGGCTAGAACAGCTCCAGAGAGAACAGCAGGGGATTTGCATCCTTCCAAGGGATTACAGAAGCAGCAGAAACTAGGCCATTTAAAAAAAGAACACTTTGATAATTGCATTTTGTTTTTAACTTTCAGGGTGGCAAGGATTTTAATCTCAGTATGCAAGCAGCCCCATGGGGGCAGGGAGTTCAATTGCTTTTGTTGGCTGTATATAGAAAATTGGTCTGGAAGATTTATTGCTGTGACTGAGTTGTGGAGGGGGGATTGTTGATTCCTGAGGCCAGATATTCAAAGATGGAATAGCGCAGAATTTGCACCAGGCTTCAGTATTCAGAAGCTCAATTAGTGCCAGTGCTGTGTGATAGCACCATCACTAAATGTTAATGTATTCAGGGGAGGGAGTGACGGGAGGGGCTATGAATGCCAGCACAGTGGCATATTCAAAAGAATAACGTGGTGCTCAATACCACCAGCAAAAAGCATGCGGTAATATGGCACACATTGTTGCCCCCTTCATCCTGATCCCCATCACTATAGTGAAAAGATCCACACATTTCCCTGGTAGTCTAGTGGGTATAGTACACACCCATTCATAACACAATGGGGTACATGCCCAAGCATCACACAGTCAGCGGGTGGCCACGGAGTTGAGCAGAAGGTTGAGCCACTCACCTGCTCTGTTCCAGGATGGTTGGGGAGTGAGGTGTCAGCACTGCTGAGTGGGGGCCTCTGGTGTGCCTGGGAAATGAGTTGATATTTGTACTACAGGAGTCAGGAATCATGATGGGGGGTGGGGGCACTAGACTACCAGGAAATGAGTTAATTATTTTACTATGGGAGTTGGGAATCATGATGTGGGGGGTGGGGGCCACTAGACTACCAGGGACTGGGCACTATGCTGTTGTTTGTGACGGTGGTCGAGGAGGGGCACACTAGACTACCAGGGCATAGTCACAACTCTAATCCTACTTTGATACAGGTTATGGGCATAGAACACATTACAATTAATAAGCTAGGGGGTACCAGAGCACATGAACTACTACACAGAGAATGCTACTGAATTTACAGTCTGAAGAGTGGAAAGCCAAATGTTCTGAATACTTCATGGGACTTAAAACCTTACCTACTGGATTAATATTAAGTAAGTAGATATATTAGTTGGAATTCACCAATTAAGTCCACTGTAAGCTTGGAGTGATTCGCCTTGCCTCAATCTAGTAAATTGCTGTTTGATGTTCCCATTACTAAGCCATTTTTGGCTTAGTTACCTCTCCCATAGTCACTTAGTGCTCTCTTATCTTCCCCCTCAAACAAGCCAACAGTATATGAGTGGGTGCTCACTTTGGCAATCAATTTACATAGTTTTTCTTTGTTCAAGTTATATTTACACTTATTGTTATACATACAGTATCTCTCCATTTTGCATTTTACAAACATCCTTCATTCCATCTCCATTTTATCACATAATCAATTATTGTCCATTTATTGTTCATTTTCCAATATTATTCTTTCTATTTTTGTCCTCTTCTCCCCCCGATGTACATCATGGGGGTCCGACTTCTCTCCTTCTCCTTCTTCAAAGGGGGTACTAGCTAATGCTCTGACCCCTTGCATCCTGCTGATTTTCTTATCTCCTATTTTCTTATATCTTATTTTCTTTGTCCCTCTGCCCCCTTTTTCACCAATTTTCTCCTCCTCTTCCCCTATTTTTCCACTAGTCCACCTCCCGCTGCGAGGGATGGTGAACTCCCTCCCCCACCAAAACTAAGGGGATGAGGGGGCCTGCTCCAGCTAACTACCATTGCACAAAAGGCCCCAGTGTGTTGGCAATCTCTTCATTAAAATGTGCCAAACCAAGACTGGAAAGGTGTACCCCATCGCCCAGGCAGTACTCATCTCTTTCTTCCACTATTCCCCTATGCACCACCATACCACCCATGCTCTCAAACAGCCTTCCTACTCTGGCATTCATGCACTTCCTAGCCCTGTCTACAGCTTTGTGGTTGTCTGCATGTCTTCACACCCTCTGCGGAACCATGTCCGACCAGGCTAGGGTCACCTCTGGCCACCATTCCTTAATTTTTTCAACTTCCCTTTTTATCTGATGAAAGATGTCCAACCACAGTCTGGTCCCTAGGTTGTTGCCACCAAAGTTAATCATGATCAAGTCTGGGTGGCTGTGTTCCCTCCTTAATCCCCTGAGTGCTGGAAAAAGCTGAGCCCATTTCATGCCTCTTATGCCCCTCCAGGTTAGCATGATTCTGCTGATGTCAAAATATAGCTGCCTCCCCCCGGGCCTCCTGGATGCCCACTTCTCTTCCCTTCTTTAAAACCACCACCACCACCTGATTCCCTGTCACCAGGGCCCTCTCCTCATGTAAGAAGAGTAAAGGATTCCCATTCAGAACAGCTAATATTCTTCAAGTGAAATTGCCTCTTGCTGGAAGCTGCAATACTGAACATAGGATTTGCAAGAAAGTGAGTTGTGCTTACAACAGAGGGAGGTGAACCTTACAATTATCTTTGGTTTGTAGCAGATATTCTGCAGGTGGAGGCTACTTCTAACTGAAAGGTGAAATAAGGAACTTAGAATTATCAGGAAAAGACAGTCTTTCAAGCAACATAGGGAGGTGGATCTAGCTTTACTTTTGTTCCAATTCTTAAGATTTTCAGTGCAGGAAGAGTTTAAAGCACAGCTGACTTATTTTGGGACTGACTGCTTTCAGAGCACAAACCACCAGACTGTTTTGGGGCTGGGGAGGTTTACCTGTGTCTGACTTGGATGTCTGGATTTTCTCTGTTTTGACTAGCAGGGTTTTCTCTGTCAAATTGTTGTGTGTAGGGCATCTTGCTGACAGGAAGGCACTCATCGCAGTGGTGGGTCAGAGCTTTTAGCTGATTGTTTTGTGAGGGCACAGTTTAGGCCCAACCCCTTCCACCCATCACCCACCCACCCCTGGAAATAGTTCCTTTATACTTGGGGTTCTGACATCATTTCCTCAGAGTGCAAGGTGCATATCACTGTCATATCCTCTCTAGCACACTGCACTGACAATATAAGCATACACATTGTATAATATATATACAACAAACCAATCTCACACACACACACACACACAAAAGTAGATAAACATGTGGGGAGTAGTGCAATGTAATGGCTGTGGGGCAGCAGTCTTCCGGGAGTCTTTCTGGAGGCTGAGATTCTGCCCTATTTGCAGACAACTCTCTGCCCTGAGGGAGGAAGTGGCCCGTCTTCAGGCCAAACTGGACAGTAGAAAGGGAACCTTCCCCCAGGCCATACTGGACGGTAGGAAGGGAACCTCCCCCATCCAGGAAGCACCCGAGCCACCACCACTACCTCAGAGGTTGCGAAGAAAGCACAGCAGTTGGACCACAGTGGGCTCAGGGAGGGTGAGGATGGTGGAACAGAGGCACACCCAGTCAGTTGTTCCACTCCACAATCCATACACCATTCTGGGGGAGCATAGTTCCCATATAAATGCACCTGGAGAGGAGACTAAGGAGGTTGAGGACAACTGTCACAAGGGAGGCCCACAAGAAGGAGGCAGAGGACACCACAAGGAAAGGAAGCAGCTCCTGGTGGGGGACTCAATTATTAGAGGGATAGAACTGGGGGGAGGAGGGAAAACTGAAGTAAGGTGCCTGCCTGGTGCCATGGCTTGGAAGGACAGTAAGCGCATCCTCAGGATCATGAGAACAGCTGCACGGGAGTCTGAGCTGGATGTCTTTGTCCACCTAGGGACAAATGACTTGGCTCATCATGAGATTAGAGCAGTGCAGAAGGACTTTGTAGAATTGGGAGGGCCTAAGACAAGTAGCACACAGTATCCTTCTCAGAGGTGCTGCCTGTCAATGGCATGAGTGAGGCGGGTACTTTGCACCATGCAGTTTAATGAATGGTTGAAAAAATGGTGTGGAGCACAGGGTTTAGCTTCATTGGGACTGGGGTTCCACCTGGAGGACACCAGCCTATACTGGCAGGATGGTCTGCATCTGTCCGGAAGGAGAACAAGTCTTTTGAGCAATCAGTTTAAATGCTTCATTGGCAAGCTTTTAGACTAGTCAAGGGAGGCACTGATAAGCAGCAGGAAAATCCCAGCCTCTCCCTACAAAACAGGGTACTAAATGAGAAAAGACCGAGGTAGAAAGGTCAGTGGGGATGCTGCAACAGAAGGTAAAGCCATCAAAATGGAGAGCAATGAGTACCAATGCCCGTAGTCTGAGTAACAAGCTTCTAATTAGTGGCCTCGATGAGGAGGAGGAACATCTGGATATCGTGGCAGTCAAAGAAACATGGTACACACAAAACCATGATGGGGACGTAAACATACCAGGATACACTATCTACAGGAGGGACAGGGAGAGTAAAAGAGGAGAAGGAGTAGCTCTTTACATAAGGGAAGGAATCAAAGCAACAGAACAAAAGGATAAACAGGGAGGAGAAGAAGCACTGTGGGTAAATTTGGAGACCGGCAATGGCACCACAATCTGCACAGGGGTTGTATACAGACCCCCTTCTCAGGTGTAGAATCTACAGATGTAGAAGTGGGTAGCCATCTGGGAACTAGCGACCATCAAACAGTATGGTTCACAATAAACACAGCAATAGAGTCAAGCCATACAAATGCAAAAGTACTGGACTTTAGGAGGGCTGACTTTGCCAAAATGGGTGAGTGCCTAAGGAATGCACTAGCAAATGGGAAGGAAGGAGGGGTGGAAGAACAATGGAAATAATAAAAACTGCCATCACAGAGGTAACAAGCCTTTGTGTGAAGCAAATAAACAAAATGAAACGATGTAAGAAACCACTATGGTTCTCAAAGGAAGTGGCAGTGAAGGTTCAAGAGAAAAAGAAAGCATTCAGGAAGTACAAGGAATCACAGAAGGAGCAGGACAGAGAACTGTATCAGTTAAAGCAAAAGGAAGCTGGGAAGGCAGTCAGAACAGCAAAGGCCCAAACCAAGGAAAAGATAGCCAACTCAGTTAAGAAAGGGATAAACCTTTTACAGGTACATCAGGAGCGAAGGAAGACCAAGGGAGGGATAGTGAGGCTTAATAAAGGGAGGGAGGGTGGGCAGAGGGTGACTGTGAACAGGCACAGATACTAAACAAATATTTTTGCTCAGTATTTACAAAGAAAGAGGGGCAGGTACCTAAAACAAACAGTAGAAACACTCTGGATACAGAAGTTGATACCAGCCCATTTACAGAAGAAAGGGTTCTGAAAGAACTCTTAAAACTGAAGGTGGACAAAGCAGTGGGGCCTGATGGGATTCATCCCTGAATGCTAAAAGAACTAAGGGTAGAACTAGTGACACCACTGACTACCCTCTTTAACAAATCATGGGAGGATGGGGTGGTACCCGAGGACTGGAGGAGGGCAGATGTGATTCCCCTTCACAAAAGAGGGAGCAAGGCAGAAGCAGGAAACTACAGACCTGTTAGTTTAACCTCAGTGGTAAGGAAAATGATGGAATTACTTCTGAAGGGAAGAATTGTCGAGTATCTAGAGGCCAGAGGGGCACAGGACCCAAGGCAGCATGGATCCACAGAGGAAAGGTCATGCCAGACAAATCTGATAGATTTCTTTGACTGGGTGACCAAAGTAGTAGATCAGGGAGGGCTGTGGACATGGCCTACCTAGACTTTTAACAGGCATTTGACACAGTTCCACACAAAGATTAATATACAAGTTAGCCAGCCTGGGAGTGGGTCCCAAGATGACAGACTGGGTAAAGAATTGGCTAGAGAATAGGACACAGAGAGTAATAGTAAATGGAGTCCTCTAGAAAGAGGGTTACTAGTGGGGTACACTGAGTTCAGTATTAGGACGGTCCTCTTCAATGTCTTTATAAGCGACATTGCAGAGGACTGAAGAAAAGTATGTCTCTTTGCAGATAACACAAAGATCTGCAACAGAGTTGATGCACAAAGTGGGGTGGAAAGGATGAGAAGGGACTTGGCAAGGTTAGAGGAATGGTCAAATGTATGGCAGCTTAGATTCAATGCTAAGAAGTGCAAGGTAATGCACCTGGGAAACAAAAACCCAGGGGAAGAGTACACAATGGGAGGTGAGATACTAACAACAACAAAAATGGAAAGGGACCTGGGGGTAGTCACATCAGATGACCTAAAGGTGGGCAAGCAATGTGAGAGGGCAGCAAGGAGGGCTGGGGGGATACTGGGATGCATAGGGAGAGGCATCACCAGTAGAAAACAAGAAGTTATTATCCCTCTGTCCAGACAGCTGGTGAGACCCCATCTGGAGAACTGCATGCAGTTCTGGAGACCCAATCTCCGCATAGACATAGACAGAATGGAAGCTGTCCAGAAGAGGGCAGCTAAAATGATGCAGGGTCTGCACCAGAAGACATATGCAGAGAGACTTAAGGAGCTTAATATGTATAGCTTCAAGGAAAGGAGGGAGAGGGGGACAAGATAGAAACTTTCAAGTACCTCAAGGGAATCAACAAAGTCCAAGAGGGTATCATCTTTCAAAAAAAGAGGTGTGCAAGAACAAGGGGGCACAAGTCGAAGATAGAGGGGGGGCGGCTCAGAGGTAATTTAAGGAAGCATTTTTTCACAGCGAGGGTTGTGGATGCATGGAACGGCCTTCCGGAGGAGGTTGTGGAGTCAAAAACAGTGGTGGAATTCAAGCATGCATGGGACAGTCATAAGGCAATTCTAGGGGTTGGGGGTAGGAAGAAGTAGGCTACTGGTTAACTAGGATCAGCAGCTTATCCATAAGGTAGGGAAATGGGCAGACTGGGTGGGCCAAACGGTCCTTATCTTCCATCAAATTCTATGTTTCTATGTTTCTATCCTGTGGCTGCCCAGTCATGTATTCATGCATGGCTCCCACTGGACAGATGACAGCCATCCTGAGGCATCGCATTATTACCCTTTTCCCCTAGCCAGCCTGGTTTGTCTTGGCTTGTCTTACCATAACTTAAGTCCCATCCCCCGTCCATATCATGTCCTCCCAATTCAAACTGGTGGACTGGTCTGCCTTGCTGTATCCTCCCACCTCACTGACTCTAAACGCCCCACTTTACATGACTGCGAACACCGCCCTGAACAGGATTGCCTCACTAGTACATCAGCATACCTGATTCAGTATCCACACTAACCGCTCTAGCAGGCCCTCTGTCAGTGGTCTCCTGTTGTCCCGGGTGCCCTCCCAGCCTCCCTCATCCATCCTTGCATCATGTGCCAAATGAGATTATTCTTTGTGGGGTCCTCCCATCCCTTCAGAATACACAGCTGGCTTATTGCCGCCAAGTGTAACCCCATCGTGGTGTGTGCCAGCTTGGTTTTCCACCTTCACACTATGAATTGAGCAAGTTGATCCCCTGTCACTGTCCCACCTACCTGGCAGCCAGATTGCACTCAGAACGCCTGAAAGGCCCTCCACGAGGCTTCATATGACTTTAGGATCCTGGGCTACCAGGAGTTGCAAAACAAATGTTTGGCTTCCTCGATCCAAACCTCCATACGTTCTCCAGAACTGCTGTGTGCTTGGGTTCTGTTCCTGGGGAGATGGCCCGGAACCTGTCCATCTGCAGGGGGGAGAGGCAGTCAGCTATCACATTATCCACACCATCTATATGTCTAGCCCTAAATGACATGTTCAACAAGAGGCCCTGCAGGACTAACTGTCTTAGGACCAGCATGGCCCTCACTGACATTGCCCCATGACTGTTTAGAACACCCACCACCACCCTATTGTCACTCCAGAAAGTAACCTTCTGATTCTTTAGCTCTTCCCCCCAGACTTCCATAGTGACTCAAACTGGGAATATTTCTGAGAGGGTGATGTCCCTTGTCAGGCTGTTCTGGACCCATTTGCTGGGCCATGCCTTAGCAAACCATTTTCCCCCAAAATATGCTCCCATGTCTATGACCCTGGCCACATCCATGTATAGCTGCAGGTCTGTGTTAAAGACCCATTCATCTTGCCAAAATGTCCTGCCATTGTAGTGGCTTAGGAAAGTTTCCCATACTGTCAGATCCTCCTTGGTCCCTCTTCTAATGTCCACCCAGTGGTGTGGCCTAGATATACCTTGCGTTGCCCTTGCCAAGCACTGTGTAAACATGCGGCCTGGTGCTGTCACCCTACAGGCAAAGTTCAAATGGCCCATCAGTTGCTGCACTTGCTGGAGTTGTACCCTCTGCAGGGCCTGAACTGTCCCCAGTAATGCCCTTAATTTCCCCACTTTTGCTTTGGGAAGGCAAAATAACCCCCACTGTGTCAATTTCAATTCCTAGAAACTTAATGGTCTGTCTAGGCCCTTCTGTTTTCCCCAGTGACCATGGCACCCCTAGGTCATGGTACATGGCCTCAAAATCCCGTAGCATCTTCTCCGTCTGTTGTTGCCCTTCCCCTATGAGTAGGAAGTCATCCAATTAATGGACCACTGCCTGATGACCATATTTTTCTTGAAATACTCATTGTAACCAGGTATTGAATAGTTCGAAAGTCGCACAAGCAATGGAGCAGCCCATGGGTATTGCTTTGTCAAAATAGTAGTCCTCCCTTATCTGGAAACCCAGTAAGTCCCAGTCTTCTGGCCAAACTGGCAGCAGGCGAAAAGCTGCTTCTGTGTCTGTCTATGCCAGCTATGCCCCTTATGTTGCCCTAATAAGCCTAACTGCTTCTTCTAAAGTAACATATATCACCTTGCTGTCGTCCTCACTGCTGTGATCATTAACAGAATCTCCTTCTGGGTAGGTCAGGTGGTGTATTGCCCTGAATTCCCCCGGCTGTTTTTTTGGTACCAGACCTAGTGGCAATATCCTTGCACAAGGCAGTGGCGGCTGCCCAAATGGTCCCTCCATCCTGCCAGTTGTTATTTCTTTCTGGATTTTCTGTTCCAGCAACTCTTCCCTCCCCCTGACTGACTTCAAATTCTTTGCTTTTGTCTCTTCTTGGCACCCTTTAAAATGTAAACTGAACCCCCCCTCTAAAACCCGCCAATAATGTGGTGGCTGCTTCCTTTTCATTTTTTTATTTATTTTTTTATTTAGTTTTTGTTGATCGGGTAAGTGCACTAGACAAATTCTGCCTATTTTCAGGCACTACCCGGGAGAAGGGGATACAGATGAATGCCAACTGACTTTGAACCAGATTAAGCTGTTGGTGGTATTTTTTGTCCAGGTACACCCTCAACCACTCTTGCAGCACACCTACCTTAATGGAGGAGGTGCTAGGTGGAAAGCCCCTGTCACCCCGGTCTTAATTATCTTGCTGACGGTTGTAGTGGTATTCACCCTCACCACCCTACACCCTTGCCCCGGGTTCCCCTTCCCCACTGCTGGCCTCAGAACCCCACATGGTTACCAAAAAAGGATTGGTTGTAAGCATTCTCCTGACCCACCCCCTTTGTCCTGGCTCTTCTTGCACCTGGAGGCTGGGTGGGTACCCCCGCACCTGAAGCAAGCATGCCGGAACCAGCAGTTGGGCCTGGAGAAAAATTTCCTGTTGTAGCCCCAACAGCATTTTACTGCTATCCTGCCTTTTCTGTCCCCTTTCCCTTTAGCCCCGGTAGCCCCTGTACATATCTCTAACCACAAGTCAATCTGTCGGGTATCCCATTTCAAGTCCCAAAAATGCACCATCCTCTTTCTGAAATTTTCATCCTATTTCAGCCAACTATATCCTCCCTCTTATATGCATTCTTTATAATCAGTGAATATGTCAATGGGGTAGCCAATTCCGGCTTCTTTTCAATGACTATGGCCGAATAATATGTACAACCAATAAACCAGGTGCCCCACGTTTTCCCTTTCATCGACTTCTCAGCTTCCTTCTTTCCTAAAAGAACCATGGCTGCAGCCATGTCCTTTTTCTCAAAGCTTTCTTTCTCCTCATATTTATCCATGTTGTCCACATTGGCCAGAGCAAAGAAGTCTATGAATTTGCCCTTCCAAATTTTCTCTTTAGTAGCTACGGATGCTGTACATGGTTCCCAATCCTAACCGCAGGTGCTCCAATCTCTGCCCCGAATCCCTTCTTCCCCATGGTCCCCCCTTCTGTGCCGGCATCTTCCCCCTTTTCTTTGTTCCTCAGCTCTCCCAGTGCCTTTTCCAGTTAGCCTAAGCCACTATCCCCCATAACTTTTAGCATTTGTTTCACATATTCTTTCATACTGCTTTCCAATGTGTCCTCATCATTACCTGTTTGTGAAATGGGCTGGGGTCCACAGGCATAGCTGGCTGGATGCTGATTGGTACTGGCAGGGTATTCAGCTGTGCCACTGGGACAGGAAGAATTGGATTCAGTGGCCTCTCGGGCATCGGAGCAGGAGCAGGGGCCGATGCCGGGGTGGGCACCAGGGCAGGGGGAGTTACTGGGCAGACCAGCTCTGGAGTGGGGTCTGGGTGCCTTGGTCCAGCTGGTGCCCTTGGTTCCCTTTTATCATTCTTCCCTCCCTGCTGCTTGTCCCCTTTCCACTTCTTACCTTTGCCCAGGCTGGGAGAGTCCATAGCCTCCAGCAGTCGGTTTGCCTTGGACACCAGTTCCATCACCACATTGTAACACTCTTCCTTGGAAGGCTTGCTCTTCCTGGGGGCCATCGTAGCTTCTTAAACCTGGAAAATATATGACAACAACCATTACCCTCAGTAGGCTTGTACTGGAGTTCCCTTCTGCCATGTCTGGGCCTCTTTCTCTTGTCGTTATACTTACTTCCCCCCTATGGGAAGGGGGGTCATGTCCCATTCTCAACAAAGACCTCCCACTTTATTCATGAACATATATCCTTCTCTTTTATAGGGGGGGATGGTGAACTGCTGACACCTTGCCCTGTTCTCAGATCCCCTGTATTGCACTGCAGGTGTGGATCCTGAGGCATTTTCTTCTGTCCCTCTACATAATGACCTGGTATTCACGATTTTTTTTTTGTTTGTTCCCCAAGCTGGTGTCCCCTCAAGGTGGTATGCCTGCTGGCTTGCATCTTGGCCCCACACTGGATGGGGGACACCCTCCCTGCATCCTTCCTCCTATGCATGCAAACATCTGCTTTAAATTCTCTGTATGTTTTTTTCTTATTATTATCCTCCTTGACCCCCTGTCTCCTCTTGCAGGTTTGCTGCCCCCTTTAACTTCCGCTCACTAGGCCACGTGTCAATGATGTTGGGTGCCCTCACCACGTGGCCCTCTCATACTCCCCATTTGTTTGCCCTGAGCAGTTCCCCTTGAGCCTGGTTCTTTGTTAATCTTTTTTTTGTATAATACCTACTCTTTTCTTTATTATCCTATTTGCCCCACAGTTCCCTTTTGTAGGCTTCCTGCTCCCCTTAGTCATCCTTGGCTCACTAGGCCACGTGGTGATGATGTCAGACGCCATCACCACGTGGTCCTCTCTTGCTCCCCCCATTTGGCCTGATTGGCCTCCTCCTTTATGCCTGGTTTTCGGCCTCTCACTCACCCACCCATCGTGAAAAAAAACCCAAACACTCTGGTTTATTGCTTGCTGCTTCTGGTACTCCCATTCTTGCAGCCCATTAATGTCCCTCATCTAGCCCCCTCCTGTGGTAATGACAGCAGCCACCACCACAAGTATGGCCTAGATTCTTGCCATCTCTCTGCAGCCCCTCAATCCTTCCTATCTAAGCCTTGTGGTGGTGCCAACATGTTGCCTGCCACCTCCTCACATAGAGGACTGTCTGGCATCTCATGGAGCTCTGTAGGGCAAAAATGCCACCTTTTGTTGTGAGCTCTAACTCAAAACCCTCAACCACTGTCTTGTCCCAAAAAGCCATAAATCCCTGGTGCCTCATGGAGATCAACTGGACAATGTTGACATTGTTGTGAGCTCCATCTCAAGGCCCCAATCACTGTCCTGTCCCCAAAACGCCACCTTGAAGCTAGCATATTGCTGTACCTCCATCCACTCTAATCCTCCAAAAAACCTCTACCCTGAACAGACGACCAAATAATGCTGGCTGCAGCCAAGCGAAGGACAGTCTTTTCTTGCTAGTGCAAATGCTCCCCCTAGCATATCTTACACCTGTGAAGCATGCCATCTAGTCCAGGCACACATTTGTGTCATAACTATTTGGTGCCATAATTCCCAACGAAACATACATTGCCTACAAATCCTGCCTTTTGTCCAGTAACAGAAAAAACTGTTTCTTGTATTTTCCTCTTTTTTTTTTTAAACTTACCTTGGCCTTTTGCAAATCCTTAATACTCACTTGTAACTGGTCAAAAATGGACACACTGCCATCACTCTTGCTCTAATATTAGCAAATAAATTCTTTCCAATACCGACTCTAAATTAAGCAAATCCTAGTTAACTCAGAATACCTAGCTATAAACAGCCCAGTGGCTCAATCAATGAAATAAACTCAGAATAATTGCCAAAATGATGTGCTTCCTCGAGAAAATTCTCTCCAAGCAAACTTGTGAGCTCCCTGGGCCTGTAATTGCCCCTAAGTATCCCTGTTGCTCACCCCTCTCTCTTTCTCACTGTAGATCCTTGCTTCCCACCTCACTCCAGCCCTGACATCATGGCTCCTCCCCTTCTGTGGCCTCACCAAGCCCCTCCCCCTTCCTTCTCCAGCCTCAGCCTCCCACCATGCCTTGCCTTGGGCCTGTGGACAATGGTGCCTGCCCTTTAGGAGGGCAACCCTCTTTATCCATAAGGCATTATTTACAGCCAGTGCACTCAGCCCAGTGTTGCACAAGCACAGTTTAAGTGGGGAGTGGGTGTTCACTCATTTTCTGTCTGTAATTCATGGTATGAAGCTGTATTTACTTAGCTTGATTTGTTGCCATTGTCGTATTAAGTAACATGTTTAGAAGCAGATTGTTCTAATTGCACACCAGTTTTAAGTAACTGCAAGCTGAAAAGGTTAAGGCACACCAGAGCAAAACATACTGCAGTTGATATTTTATGACCACATTTTAATTAATAAAAATAACAATAAAACTGGGACTCAGGTATCAAAATGGAAACTCTCTTAGTCTCAAGGGCAGATTCCACTTGGTAGCATACATCTTGCTCCCCAAAACTGATATTGCAATTAGGGGCTGACATTGTGCAAGCCTTCAAGTGAAAAAAAAAATAAAAACAGTGCACACACTGGGTCTGGTCTAATGATGCCTTATTAGCCCTTCGATACAATGCTATGACCAGGCAAACACCACTACGTAACAGTTTTGTATTCTTTACTTGAAATGCAATCACACTGCTTAGGATACTTTTCCTATGGATTTATATATTTCACTGTCTCTCACTGTAATTTCATTTATGAATTTGAAATTGATCATTGAGCACTTAATTGGTTTATTACTTGGGGAACTGCCAGTTATGGAAAACCCCACCCCCTGATGAAGCCTCCTATGTGAGGCAATATGTAGGAGTGTTTGCCTGGTTTCAGCATTATATCTAACAGGTAATTAAGCATCCCTGGACCCCAGTTGGTGTGTGCACAGTTTTTTTTATTGTCCCAGCATCTAAATATGCTATGCTAGGTCTTACCCAGCCAGTCCCTAAGCCCATTCACCCTAACACCAAAAAACCCTCAAATAGCAGCTTGCTTAGTCTGATTCTTTCCAACAAGCCTCACAAAGTATCATATGTTGGAGTGTTCCATAATGATCTCAGTGACCACTGTATCATTGCATGTGTGAAGGGCTTCATCAAAGCAAATACATTGCCTAGATTCGTACTAAAAAGAAATCTCCGCAGACTTAACCCTGGCAACTTCCTGGCAGGCGTGGGTCTCATAAATTGGAAGAAATTCTACCTGGCACCCACAGTCATGGAAGCCTGTAAGTTACCACTTCTATAGCAATTTGCGTGAAGTTATAAACACACATGCCCCATTAGTCAGGCTAAGAATATGGAAAAGGACCTACACCTGGTTCACTAGAGACTTAAAACTAGCATTGCAAACTAGAGATAAGCTTTGGCTAACGGCATGTAAATCAAAGCTTGCACCCGATTGGGCAGCTTTTCAGGCAGCAAGGAATAGTTGCACAAAACTTGTAAGGTCTGCAAAAACGGAGTATTTCCAGACTACACTGAACTCATCCAAACTCAATGCCTTCACGTTTTGGCAAACACTGTGTGGCATCGAAGGCCATAGCTCCTCTTCATCTTTTCCTTCAAAAGTAGTTTCCCATTCAGCCACTGTCACAGACAACAACCTTATACTAATGGCCTCAAATGACCATTTTGCTACTGCCGGGTTAGCTTTTGACACTTCCCCAGCTAACAACTTCCTTTCTGCATCCACCGCTGATGGACCAGGCTGAGCAGCTCACGCAAACACTCAGCATGGGAGCATGTTCTGCTTCAGCCCTATATCTTAAAAATGAGTAGAGGATCTACTGATCTCCCTGGACACAAAAAAGCACAGGTGCTGATGGAGTCGAACCCCTGTTCCTGAAACTAGGCTTTTGCTATCTCACTGCACAGATCACATGCCTCTTCAGTAAGCCACTTGCCCAAAGGGAATTTCCTACACCCTGGAAGATTGCCCATATTATACCCCTCTTTAAACTAGGGAACACCTGTGATCTTAGTAACTATCGCCCCATATCCCTTCTTCCCATCTTATCAAAACTTCTAGAGAAATTGGTTAATTCACAGCTCAGAGAACACCTGGAATCTTCAGATTTCCTCAACCGTTTACAATCTGGCTTTCATCCACACCATAGCACAGTCTCAACACTAGCAAAGGTTACCAATGACTTGCAAACCACCCTTGACAACAAACAACATGTATGGACAGTTTTCTTAGATCTTAGTGAGGCGTTTGTTACTGTTGACCATGATATACTCCTAAACAATGTAAGTAATCTCAGACTAGACTCTACTCCCATATGTTGGTTTTCCACTTACCTTTCAAATAGGCAACAACAAATTCAAGCACAGGGTGATCTCTTCTCTCTCAAACCTCTGATCAGGGGAGCACCCCAGCGCTCCATATTTGGGCCCTTATTGTTTCTAATCTACAGTAACAACATCAGAGCAAATGTCACCAATGCTAGCATACATGTTTTTGCTGATGAAACCGTACTATACATATCAGGCCCTTCCCTTGCTACATCCTGTGCCAGTCTACAAGATGACTTCAAGTAGCTCCAGCTAAACTTATTCCATCTCAAACTGTTGCTGGATGCAAAAAAGATGAAGGTCATGATCTCCTCCTGCAATCAAGCAGCCAAAGCTCCCTTCTCCTGCCCCCATCAAATAGTGACCTTGCTAAAAGAACTACTCAAAGTGGTGGATAGTTTCCAGTATCTAGGTTTCTGGATAGACCACCAGCTCTCCTTCACAATACACCTGGAAGAACTTGGCTTAAAACTAAAAAAGAGACTGGGCTTATTCTTTAGCAATAAACAACCACTTATGCATGATGCCAGGAAAACAATGACACAAAACACATTCATCCCTCTCCTCAATTATGCTGACCTTATATATTGTCACAACATAGTTTTGGTGCTTGAAAGACTGGATGAGCTCTGTCATAGAGCCATAAGGTTCATAACAAACACCCCAGCCAGAACCTACCACTGCACACTCTATGCGCAAATTGGCTGGTCCTTGCTTTCCAACAGAAGACTAAAAAATGCTCTGCTATGGACCTACAGAGCCATAATGGGCAAACTCTTTCAATGCATTTCTGACCTATTTAACTAGTCCTCCAGTACCTACTCACTGAGGAGGCATTCCTAACTTTAGTTGGAGACTCCTAAGGTCACTTCACACCATGGTGAAGCTGAGATTTGCCCACCATTAGAAGGCTCACTGAAGGGCTGAAGTGCTAGGGGCTACTGGTTATTCACAGGCACTTTTTGCTAATAAGCGGAGCATTTGCTCTTTATTTTGCTTAAACTACAAGTGCCGAGCCTTCTTTATAATTTTGTGCTTAAAGCTTGCTGCTTTTCTCAAGCACCGCCACATCCTATGCACGTCTTTTATTGATACTTATTTAGGTTTAGATCTTTACTTGTTTGTAGATATTCTGGGAAGACTCATAGAATGGCTGAATGCTATTCCCATGTGGAGAAGGAGAAGGAACAGGTGTGCTGATAAGGCTGTCCCTGATTTTAGAACAGATATGCCACTGTTGTCTGTATTGTAGTTTTTTTCTGGGAAACCACTCTACTAAAATCAGGAGGACTGAATTTCAGTCTAAAATCTCAGAACCTTTCCAGTCAAGCCTGTTGCTGTTGATTGACTAGGACAGGGGTTCTCAAATGGTGAGGCCAGCCTCCTTGGGGAGGCCCCAACCTGTTCTATGGGAGGATCAAGCAAGTCTTGAAAAAGTACTGTATTTAAATTTTGAACTTTATAGAGTTTGAGTGAAGGGATAAGGGAAAGTAAAAGAGGATAATAGTAAGTGAATTTTTGTATTTATTCATAAGTCGGTGACCAGGGAAGGTACTGTACACTGAGCCATAGCTTATTTCAGGTGTACCCAGGGAAGGGTAGTGAGAGAATAGAATTCAAAATGTAACTGCAAAACACTCAAGCAATACAAAATGAATGAAAGTATGAACAAATTAAGAACAATAAACTAACAATGCGAGGAACAATTGATCAATTAGACTGGCAGCAGAACTGTCCAAATACAAGAGTTAACCATACAGGTACTAGGAATACGAGCAGGAGGGAACAAAATGATCCCTGAGAAGTTGCCTAAGAGCAGGGGAAGAGGGGGAGAGGCAGAGGTCAGCAGGAAGGTTATTCCAGTTAGATGGGCAACAGAAAAAGCAGTCTCTGACCCATGAAGGTATGGCAGTAAGGGGTAACAATGGTTCAAGAGTCAAAATATTGGAGCAAGTAGGTTGTCCTGGGGGGGGTACAATAAGCTTAATAACATGAGAGCAAGCTATGCAAAGAGGTTTCAATTTATTCCTGATGTACTGTGAAAAGTAGGCTATTTTTCTATTGGGAGACCCAAAAATATTTCAGTATTTTGGGGGAGGCTCAAGATCTTTTTCATGGCTTAGGGGAGGTTCATTATGACAAAGTTTGAGAACTGTTGGACTAGGATGATCTTTCAGTAGTGAGAGTGTTGCCCCCAGGCTTGGAGTCCATTTTCAGTGGAAGAGCCCACCTGGAGGGAAGGACTCTTGGGGCAATCCCATGGGGGTTCGGTCACTTCAAGGCTGCCTAGTGACTAAACCTCTTGCTTCCCAAGAGACTCTTTTTCTGCAATATTCTATCCCCAGTCATTTCTCCCCTTGCTATTTTTGTTCTATTTGTGATCCAGTTGCACTGTTGTTGTGGTGGTTTTCATGCAATCCATGCTAAAATTTCTTCATAAAAAAGAAATAAAGAAGTCACATGACAGTGGTGGATTATATGATTGTAGGGATCCAGAGGCATTTTAAAATGTGTTAAACTCTATATACATCTATATAGTCTATTAAGGGCATTTGAGGCTGGTGCCTGTTTCACAGTGGCTCCCCTGTTAGTCCCTTGTTGCCCTAAAAGAAGGTAAAAGAGAAACAGTTTCATTTTATTTTACTTAGTCTGTTTTCCTTTGCACTATGTGTATTTGTTTTAACTTGTTTTAAACTGTTTCCTTGGTGTAAGGACGGTTACAGAGGGAGCGTGGTCTGCTTCATGCTGGGTGATTAAAGAATGGCTAACCAGTTGTTTGAATGATATAGAGCTTCTTCTAGCTCCCGCGACCCCTCCTTCTATATTGTTATTTTTATATTGTTTCATGATTTTGTGTCTATGGGGTCTAATACAATTAGCCATTGAATATATTGGCCACAGGAAAAAAAGAGAGCAGCATCACTTAAAACATAGCGCTAGCTGACACTGACTAAGATTGCCAGATAATTTGCTCCTCCAATCTTAATAATTTTTAACTGACCCCAAGATGTTAGTAATTTGGAGCTAATTGGAGTTAATTGGTGAGTCTAGTAACTGATTAGCATGTGTGATTGTCCAAGTGATTGGTTAAGTGATCCTGTAGTGCTCACCACATTTTTCATGCCTACACACTTTATACATGTGTCCTGACTGAAATTTGATTGTTTCTACTTGGCTAATTACAAGGAGCAGCAAGCAGCAGCAATTTGCTCAGTTGATGGCTGATCCTGATCAGTAGGGGAGATTAGTTCCATAGCTCTCTGAAAAAATGAGCTGAAGTGTATACAGCATGGCAGGAACAGTTTGGGGCCACAATCTACTTGCTATTTGTTCACTCTAGCTCATATACTGTGCAGTTTTTTTTTTCTATATGGAATACATTCAGCTCAGAGAAAGCTTTTAACTTTGTAAAGAGGTTCTTTTAGAAGCTAAGTTGGAATTAATGGAAACTTCTTGGAAGCCAACTTGAAACTATTCTGCCTCGGTGTTAGAGGTGAACCGAAAGTAGACTATAAACGGTAATTTAAAAAGAGCAGGAGAGTGCTAAGTGTTTTGCTCAGTGTTTCATGTCTGGACTGATTTCTCCTCTGTTTGATTAATTTTGATAAAATTACCTTTGTTTTGGACGCTTCCAAACTGAGAGCCTGCTATCTTTGGAAGTTCCATATCTATACTCTGGCCCAAGCAGCGGGAAGCAAAGAATCTGCTTTCTGTATTAAAAGTATGTAAAAGCATATAGACATGGTTTTAACTGATGCTGCTCTTGTTCACAGAGTATTGGCTTTGAGTATATAAACTGAGTTATTCTATATAATTAATACTATCAGATATTTCAGGTTAAGCATTATTTTAATATTAAGCAGACACTGGAAATATTGGGGGAGCTTTTCTTTTATTTAGGATGTTGCTTATTAGCTTCTTGTAAAAACTGGTAACAAATATCAGGTGAATATCAGATGAACCAAATATTTTTAGGAGTCTTTTTCCTTTTAAAATTGTAGTGTTGAAACCAGAAAAGAAGGCAGGCAAAACGATATACAAGTTCCCTTGGAGAAGAAACAATCAAATCTGGATTTGGGTCTGGATAACCGAGAATAGCCTGCACTTTGCTAGAAGAGAACAAAGAACTCTCAACTCTCAGTTTAAAATTTGTGGAAGTGCAAGAAGTGAGGAGAAAAAAAAGGAGGACCAGAGAGAGAGAGAGAGAGAGAACCAGAAAATGGGGAGAATTATCCTGGATCCAGAACTGACCCTGGGGTAACTATACACAGAATCACAAGAGACTAAACAGAAATAGGGCAGTGGAACTGAAGGTGTTTGTTTGCTCAGGTTGCTGCATTGATTGGACTCTGTTCCCTTTTCAGAAAATAATAGAGGCTATTTCCATCGATTATACCTCTGTATACTTTTTACCTGACTTTTTTACTAATGTTTGTAAAGTAATGTAAATTAATATAAGATAAGGCTGTTGGCCTTTAGGTCCTAACATGTGAAATATTTTGTAATTGCTTTTGACCTAAATATTGTGTTAAGGTGTTTTATTCTAACATCGTTTGTTCAGAAGAATCTAAGATTCTAAGAATAAGATTGTGAACGGTTCTGCAGGGCACCTCTGTATTCAATATACATAATTCTGGATGGTGCAAACTAGAATTAGGAAATTCCATGATAGTGGGGAGAAAAATTAAATAAAAAGAAAGAATTATTCCAGAAAAGGAAATAAATCAGATTTAAGGAAGGTCTGATACAAAATCCAAGTCAGGATGATGTAACAGACCCACTACAGTTTAAATTGACAGACCTATGGGGTAAAGAGGTTTGTTCACCCTTAGGACCAGCAATGAGTCAGGCTAGTAGAGACTGGGAGGAAAATAAGGCAAGTGAGAATAACAAGAATGATGAAGAAGAAAAGGGAATAGATCTGATGGAGGTGCAACTGTGTGAAACCCCTAATAATATAATTAACTTAGTAAATTATTCTACACCAGTACTTTTGACTGAGTGAATATCGCTTAACGATTATGGATGGGATTCACCTAAATCACTAGAACCTTCCTCTGATATAAATAATATAAGTAACCATGAATGGCTCAGCTTGCCTTCAGATTCGTATGAACATTACAATAATGATAGCAGAGATGACTGCACATTTGAGGGTTTCTCTCCAGAGAATCAAACAAGAGTAAGTGAGAGAGACTTTCAAAGTGAGTGTTCGGTAGGGGGTCCTAATTTAATATTTGCCCCCAAGGGATCTAAGCCAAATATTATTTCAAATAAGTTAGAAATGAAAGAAATAACACAGAATTTTAGCACAATTATTGAAGGACTTAAGAATGTAGAGAAAATGTAGGGAGACACCACCTCAGAAAAGACTGTACAAGAGGTGGAGGAAAGTTCATGGAAAACAAGGAAATCAGAAAAGAATAGCGGAGAAGGCCAAATTCAATAAAATGTTTTTTATGGGGAAAGGAGATTTTGCCTCCTGTAGCTCATTATCTAAACAAATGCTGGAAATTATTAAAAAAAAACTACTATGCAAGCATGGTCATTTTAGAAAATTTAGCAATGATTAAGAATGACATTGCTAAACTCAGGACACTTGTTTTTCATAATAGGAGGCTGCTGAAGAAAATCAAGCAAAAAGAGATCCAAATAAGAGAGAATTCAAATGTTTCTCCAGAAAATAATGATTTGGAAGAAGAGATAAATATAGTAACCAGCAATAAGGTGGTTCAAGCAAACCTACCACTTGTTTTGTTAAAAAAACAGGTCTGCAAGTGTTACCATAAAATAAAGGATGAAGCTACAGAGGGCAAAACCAACACAAAGGGAAATGGTAAAAAACAAACAAAACAGGATAAGACATCCCTGAAGGACCTGAAAAGGAATAAGACCATAGGAACTGGAGATGTAAGCATTTCTCAGCCAGGAGATAATAGAATTTTAAGTACTAATGAAGGGAAACACAAGCCACAGACAGATAAAAAAGGAAGGTATCACTGCAGAAGGTGGTTATATCTAAGGAAAGAAGACCCAATGTAAACATTCATAAATTTGGCTCTAGGATAGTACAAGAAAAGGGAACATTGGAACTATGAAATGTGGCCGAGGAGTTCAACGGAGGGGAGGTCGAGTCCTCTAAAGTGACACCACAGATGGAGAGAGTTTGATAAATGTATAGATTTAGAAGGAAACAATTTGAAATATCTTATTGAAATGTATGGTGTTGAGAGGTTAAAAGAGGAAAACAACTATAAGTTCAAGTAATGAATATTGCATCTACTGCACTTGCCTAGAGAGGTGGGCTCTAAGGTAAATTGTGTGAGACCCCAAATACATTGTACCATGACTGTGTTTTACTATACACTAAGAATGGGTGGGTGACTGAGACGATATGGAAGCAGAAAAAGATTCTAGAATGGTCAGGTATATCTTTGATACCTACTCAGATAGTACCAGACCAGATTTGGGAATGTGAAAATGCTGGAGAGGGAGTAATTATTTTCCAAAATCATGTGATTGGACATAAAGAAAGGTTGCAAGAAAAGGATAAATTACAGCACAAAGAAGTAATAGGAGAAAGGACACAGAGAACTGAGACCCACCTAAATAAACATCAAGACATGTGGCTTAGTAAAACAATTATGATGTTTGGGTGGGACACTTTGAAACATGATTCCTTGGGCTCTATAAAACAAGAAATTGCATCTTTTCTTTATAGATTGATGCATATGAATATCTCAAAAAGGGCAAGTGAGCATATTAAGATTCATAAAAGACAAAACAATACATGACAAATTGACATTACTTTCAGAAATCCAGAAATGGTAAAACTAGTGCTGGACAATACTAACACATTGGATAGATTAGGATTATATTATATGACAGAAGATCTGAGTGTATTAGGAGAAAATGATGAAGGTTGTGATGGAGACGAGTGGGAGACATTTACTGCATCAAACAGATTTAGAGGACTGGACCAAGAAGAAACAGAATGACTGAAACCTTTAGGAACAAAATGTGGTCCAGGAACAGAAGATAATAAAACAAACATAACTATAGTATGCTGAAACATTGAAGGTACATATTTAAAAATGGCAGATCCAGAAGTTAAGAGTTTCCTAGAGAAACATGACCTTATTTGCTTGCAAGAGACTTGGTATATGCTAGAGGAAGCCCCAAGGATGCCGGGATACACAAATGTACCAAAGCAAGCTACTCAAAAGAAAAAAAATATGGCAGAAGGGGGAACAGTTATTTATTTATCAACAAAATCGCATTTGAAAATTGGCACGCTTTATGATACTCCAGAGAACATCCAAATGCTGAGAATAGAGAATGAACAAGAGGATGTTAAACTGATAATTTTCAATAGCTATTTTCCCTCATCAACAGCAGTTACGAATACCATAACTCATAAGTTATCCCTTGTATTTGAACAAATAACAGACTCAGAATCTAATATACCAATGAAAGTAATGTGAGATTTAAATGAAAGGATAATGGAGCAAGCTGAAACCCCTGAATCTGTGGATTTCTTAGCAGAATATGCCAATAGAATAAAGTAGAACAGAGCATCAGTGGGTAAAAAAACAAACAAATCATAGAGGGAAGTTAGTTATTTCTTCTTTTATAAACAAAAATATATTATTACTTAATGGTAGGCTACCAGGCGATAAGAAGGGTAAATATACTTATATACTGGGTTCATCTGGGTCCTCAATTATAGATTTGATATTGTGTAATTTTTATGCCATACCTTTAATATACGATGTAACAGTTATAGAAAGAATTGAATCTGCCCATAATCCAATACAGTTAACACTCCTGACTGAGCAATTAGGGCAGGAAGATAACATTCCCTGCACAAGTGGTGAAATGAAAATAATTAACCAAAAATGTATTAACTGGACATCTAGAACCTCTGACACATTTGAGGTCTTATTCATGGATTATTTGGATGAGTTGTTTAAATTTATGGTACAAGAGACTGACTATAGCAGTCTCTTTAGTATTTGGCAGAATATGAATAATCTAATCAGGCACAGTTGTGTGAATAATAACATCATAAGAAGCAAACAAGTTGGGAAGACATGGTTTAATTTGATTTGTAGAAAAGCAAAAAAGATCTAAGTAAGAAACTTAAAATATATGAATGACAGAAATTACAACGAAATAATCAAATTACCAGAATACCCCATGTTAATATAAATGAAGAAAGGAATAAATATAAAATAAATTCTGGAATAAGGAAAACAAGCCTATTCCAAAATGTTATGGGAAAAACTGAGAAAGGCGATGACAAGCAAAGATGGTAGAAAATTCTGGAAATTAGTTAGTCTGGGGTATAACCAATACTGCACAAAGGTGGAGACCCATTTTACTCCAGACATATGTGGGTCACATATTTTACTGAACTATATTTTACCCCCGAAGAGGAATTAATTAGATGGAATAGGGATTATAATTCCAAATTACTGTACTTCCCAATACCTATGAGAATAACAAGGGAAGAGATAAGTACAGTTATAACAAGACTTAGATCAAATAAAGCACCTGGATCTGACAAGATTATTGGCGATATATACAAACACTTTGTAAACTGGTGGGTCACCGTTTTTGAGAAATTATTCAACACTTTTGTGCAGGATATGAATTGCCAAAAAGTTAGTATGGAAGCATTATATATCCTCTATATAAAAAGGGTGACCCAGATGAACCAACAATGTATAGATCTATTAGTTTGATAGATATTTCTCAAAAAATCCCTACTGGAATAATTTTGGAAAGAATAACAAAGTGGTTAAATGACAATTCCATATTACATGAAGAGCAAAATGGTTTCAGGAAAGATAGATCAACGATACAACACTGTTATGTGTTGAACCATCTGATTTGGAAATATACAAAGGTTAAAAAGGGAAACCGTATTGCTGTTTTGTTGACTTTTCCTCAGCATTTGATAGTATTAGTTGAAAGAAACTATGGGAAAAATTACAAAAATGTGGTTTATATAGGGAACTTTTAAACAACATAATACAGCTCCATGAACATACCTGGACAATGGTGCAATGCAATCAATATGGCCACACAAGTACAGCTTTCCGTATCAACATGGGGATAAGACAGGGCTGTCTTTTGGCCCCTACCCTCTTCAATATGTATATAAATTATATAAAATTAGGTATCCAGGATACTAATTTCCATGCACCAAAGATAGGTACATCAAGAGTGGAATGTCTGGCATATGCAGATGATTTAGTCATGATTTCAACATCTAGGTTAGGCTTGCAGAGGAAGTTAGAGCATTTCTACAAACTATGCATTGACCATAAGCTTAAAATTAATACGGCAAAAACTAAACTGATAGTTTTTGGGAATAGAAACAAAGCAAAAAGTCCAGCTGTTTGGATCAATACAGATAAGGTGGAGATTATCCAGCACTGTGATTATCTGGGAGTAAGAGTTAGCCAGAATCATGATTGGAAAAATCATATAGAATTGATCAGTAATAAACTCAAGATGGCATTCAATGTTTTCAAAATCTTTAACACCAAAATGGGTCACACCACAGTAAAGGGAATTCTCAGAGCTGTAAAAGCTAAAATTAAATCCTGCAAATTTTATGAATCAGAGGTCTGGGGTACAACAGATTATGGTAAATTTTAGAAATAATTTGCAATAAAATTAATAGGTACATACTGATGATAACTCAGAGTGTACCTGCTGCCATCTTAAATCTGGAATTAGGCCAATATTCTGTTGAGACTTTAGTTAAAGACAGACAGATACTGTTTACACTAACATTGTTTCTTCTAAATTAAGTTTGTTTTCCAAGACAATGTTTGGAAGAGGAAATAAAATACTCAAGAGTTGGGTTTGGGGGCACCAGCACTGGAAGTCATAAGGAAATGTTTGTTTCCATATGGTCTTGGTCACTTATTATGTGATATTTACACATGCCCCATAGGAAGAAATAGCCTTGACAGTTAAAACTAGGCTTAGAGATGTCGATGTAAATAACATGCTGTCTGAACTGAAAAACTACAAATTATATGGCTGGTATAAAAGGCTTAAACAAAAACATGGTCTGGAACCATGCTTAGTGAAACTCACTGATCACAATTTATGAAGGTATTTTACAAAATTCAGACTAGAAGTCTATACAGCAAATTTTATTTTTTTAGACAAAAAAGATTAAATATAGATTTCCCTTTCTGCTAGTGCAACAGAGCACTTATTGTACAATGCTTTCTATGTAGTTAGTACGACTCTGTAAACTTTTTTGTTGCAAATGGTCAGTCTGTATAATTCTGTCCATCCAGGACCTCCTTGAAAATTAGCTTGCTGAATAGAGCTTCTTCTCCTGGTGAAATGAAAATGACTAACTAGCTAAATAAATAAATAAATGCCAATCTGTATGGACCAGGTCACTCCAGTCACTCAATACTTCTGCTCTCTTGAGTAACCTTGATGCTGTGGATTGGACAGTTGTACCCTCTGCCACTGATGATGGTACTGCTGTCTCCCTTTTTTACTCCAAATTCTCCTTAGTATGGAATAAGCACAACCCACTCAGAAAATCCAGGGTCAAAACTTACCATCACTTGTGGATTACCTCTGAAATTACTGACAAGTGCAGGTCCCATGATCTCACCTTAACATGTTACAGATTATCTCACCCCATTCCTGACCTTGTCTTAAGAACAAAAACACAGACAGCAGCACTCTTCACAGCCAGATTTTAAAAATAGAAATAAATAAAATCAAGAAGTCATTAGGCCCGCTAACAAAAGCCACTGCACTATTGCCCTGGAGCTTCATGTCATAATTGCAATGCTTCATCAGGAGGCAGAGTTCTGGTGCAGTGTCCAACAATTTATTCACATTAATTAATGACAGAATACACAAGTGCAACACACAACACCTAAACCACAACAAACAGACGCAGGCAAAGTATTATGCAGATCAATATAAGCATGTTCCCCTAATACAAAAGGTGCTTAAAAAATATAATTAATCAAGCTGCATACACTTAAAAAACAATAAAACAGAACTGATTTAGTCTCAGGCATTTTCTATTCAGCTCAGAGAAAATAAAAGAATAGAAAGCAGTAGCAACTAAATAGAAAGAGTGAGAAGGGGGGCCGGGGCAGATAAAAAGTAGTTTCTTTTCAAAAAGGTAACAGAATCAATGCATATAGCTAAGAATGTCTAAGGCTGCCATCCCATAGCAATGACAAAAATTCAAGTAGATGGTGAATATGTACCTAGAAATATAGGGTGGTATTCACAAAAGAGATGCACTGGTGCAACTCGGAATTGCACCCAAGTATGATTCACAAAGGGCAGAGATGCAGCGGTGCATCTCCAATGCACTGAATACTACCTATAATGGTATTCAGTGCATATGGAGGGGGCATGCCCATACATACGGGGTGCATCCCTATTCACAACCCATCTGAGAGTCCGCATCTTCAAAGCAAGTCCAAAGATGCACCTCCAAAAGTTAGGCCTAGAAAAAGTAGACCTAAGTGGATGACCACTCACAGGCAGGCTGCAGTACTGCAGACAGCAGCACAGCAGCCTGCCTACCCTAGCAGTCCAGAACCCCCCGCCCATATCCCCTTAAAGAAAATAATGTGTTAAAACTCCTGGTAGTCTAGTGGAAACCCACTTCTTGTTCGTATCCCCATAATGATAATACTCATTTTGAATATCCTTGGTAGTCTAGTGGCACTCCCCACCCTCCCCCAACCTGGTCACATTGTCATATGAAAGTCCAACATATCCCTGGTAATCCAGTGGACCACCCACCCACTGAAGCACCCCACCCCACCTTGCTCCTCCCATTCCAACATGTGCAGAAAGTCAGCGAGCAGCAGAACCCACCTGCAAACTGCCATGGCAGTGTGTACTGTAAGCTTACATTCACAGCTTTCTGAATGACACAGGTAAATGGAATTGTCCATTTTTTTATTGTTTAATGTTTAAACAACAGGACACAGGTCATTCACAAAGTTGTGAATGAAAGCTTACAGTACACACTCCAAGCACATTGGTCGACAGGGTCTACCAATGGGCTTACTGGCATACTGTATGCTGTCATTCACTGACAGCTCAGTTGGTGGGGAGCCATGGCAGTTTGTGGGTGGGTTGTGTTTCCCACTGACTTTCTGCACATGCTGGTATGGGAGGAGTGGGGTAGGGTGGGGGGTGCATGAGTGGGTGGGGGGTTCTCTGGACCAGTAGGGATACTTTGGACTTTCATTTGACAATGCGATCAAGTCAGAGCAGGGTGGGAGTTTCACTAAATTACCAGGGATTTTGTAACAAATATTTTCATTACGAGGATATGGGAGGGGGGGTTCCAGTACACTACCAGGGATATTCGGAATGAATATTATCATTCTGGGAATGAGGGTGGGGGGATTCCATTAGACTACCAGGGATATGTTGTTTCTGCTCACAGCCCTTGCAGGGCACCTGGCAAATTCTGCCTGGTGCATCCCTGCAAAGTTCATGCAAATAGGGCTATAATGACAAGCATATGGCACCATTGCACCTTACATGTCTAATGGCCCCATTTGCATGTGCTGGACTGTGAATACCAAACATGGGTGTAATGCATCTGGGGATGCACTAGCCCATCTGTTTCCCAGCCTGAACAGGGGGATGTGCCAGTGCATCTTGGGTTGGTCGCAACTTTGGCATTCACAGAGGGGATGCGCTAGGAGCATCTTACAGTGCATCTTCTGTGAATACCAATGTTTTGGCCTCAGCTCAGCTCATTTGTGCCAGGGCAACTGAGATGAACTGACCACAAATCTTTGGGAGTCCCACCCATAGTATTTTTAATTGCATTGCAGATTTGGTCTTACTTTTTGATTTGGCTCAACTGTGACCTCTATTCAAAGATCTACCTATTTTTCATGTACTGGTCATTGCCATGCAAACACTTGATTGGATTCATAAGCACACGTGTCCTGTTCCAATTTACCCTTTTTCTGCTCTACAATTTCTTTTCCACATGCAACAATCTTTTTTTGTAAATTTTGTAAATTTATTTCAAAGCTCTTGAAGAGGGCATTATCTTCAGACTGTAAAAGTCTGTTCTTAATGTCATCAGTTTCTTGAATCAAAATGTGACATGCTTCTTCATATTGGTCAAGTAATATGTTGATCAGTTCATTTGAACAGATAGAAACTGCCCTTTCCTATTTTTTTTGATAGTCCCCCTGTTGGCATTTTATCAACAAGGTACCCACTTCTTTTCATGGTATTCAGTTACTGAGAATTTATTATAAAAATAGATTAATATTTTTAAATATTATCTTTTCAGAGTCATTGAACAGTACCTTAAGGTTGCTCTCTTATTCTGATTGTGCTGTATCAAGTGTAGTTGCTCCCATAGCTAGTCTGTGTCTAGCAGACACTAATGTGCTTTCAAAACAGAAGAATGGCAAGACTTCAGTTGGGTCCATAGTCACACCTGTGCTTGTACCTCTGACTTCATTTTCATTCATTAAGCTTGATTAATAGGGTTGCTCAATTTCCCTTTGACTTGGAATAGAGCAGCTTCACAAAACGGACCTGAACTCAATAGTATAATGAGTGTTTCTGTTTAAGTTTGATATGCTATTCTATTTATTCTAATTATTCTATTATTCCTACATATTCTATTTTATATATTCTATTTGTTCTTTCCTTTCTTCCTCACCCATTCCCTTGTAATCAGTTGTCACTTTCTGTAAATAACTTATACTGCATGTACACTATATTTTTATGCACATATTTACATGTAAGCATTGAACCTTTTGTGCCATTATGTAATAGTAGCCTTAGACATTCTTAGCTATATGCATCCAATTTGGTACCTTATTAAAAAAATTACTATAAAGCCCGCACCCCCAGGCCCCAAATCAATCAATGTCAAATTAATGTATTCTTTGGAAATCTTATGGTATGATGAACTGCAATTGCATCAATAGATGTTTTGAAAGCAGTTTAAATATTATTAATGGCACATTATTTTTTACTACACTGTACCTTCAAGTGCATCGTACTTTTTCATTAAATCAAAATAGTGTGCCGTTCATGCAGCAAAACCCTGATAGCAATGGCAATGTGGGTGTTGCAACCTGATTGACAGTCATTCGGTCGATCATTATTTTTCATCGCCTGCCATCTTGCCGCTCCAGGGGTGTTGTGTTCTTTCTCCACTACACCTCTGACCTGGAGGTAATTATCTTATTGTCCAGGGGGTGCAGGGTGCAAACAGCCAAAATGTGTCCCAGTGCTTTGCTGCAATGGTGGTCAGGTAGCACAATTACTGGGTGACATAGTTGCCGTCTGCATTGTGCTGTCGATGTAGTGTCAGTCAACAATATCAATGTCGAACTGACATGGTGAAACTCATCAAAATAAGTTTCATGAATTTTTTATGCCTTTACTGTATCTATGACTAGCTATATACATTATTCTGTTTGTTCTAATTATCCTTTTAATCTTACATATTCTAGTTACTATTTTCTATTTATTCCCTCCTTCCCCCCTCCCCATAGTCTGTTGTTGCTATTTTGAATAATCTACACTGTATGTACACTATATTTCTATGTACATATTCACCATTTACTTGAATTTTTGACATTGTTATGGAATGGCAACTTTAGACATTCTTAACTATATGCATTAATTCTGTTACCTTTTCTAAAAGATATTACTTTTTATTCACCACCCCCTTTCCCACGTTTGCTATCTGGTTACTACTGCTTTCTATTTTTTTATTTTATTTTTCTGGGCTGAATAGATCTGTGTCTGAGACTAACTCAGTTCTGTTTTGCTCTTTGTTAAGTGTATGCAGCTTGATTAATTATATTTTTAAGCACCTTTTGTATTAGGGGAACACGTTTATATTGATCTGTATAATACTGTGTCTGTATCTATCTGGTGTGGTTTAGGTGTTGTGTGATGCACTTGTGTCATTAAATAAAGTGAATAAATTGTGAGACACAGCACCAGTCAGAACCCTGCCTCCTGACGAAGCCTCACGATTATGACACAAAGCACCAGGACAGCAGTGCTATGGTTTATGTTAGCAGACCCCACATGGCTTCTTGACTCTTTTATTTTTGCTTTTAAAGTCTGGATTTGAAGAGTGCTGCAGTCTGTGTTCTTGTTCAACTGATAATTTTGCAAGCACCCATTCCTCTTCTTTAGTGTGACAGTGCTGGTTGTCTCTGACCTCATCTTATATAGGACTATCAGGAAATCCTGTGTAAAGGCTGTTCAGGATACAAAATTGCAATATTTTAAGGCCAACCTTCACATCAACCTCAACGCTCTTTCAATGTTTTGCAAGGTAATTCACTTTCTCTTTGAATCTCCCACCCAATCCACTCCTCCTGTTCATCTGGTAAATGGTTCACTAGTGTCTGATCCTCCTCTGTTGCTGTTCACTTCAATGAGTACTTTACCACTCATGCTCTCTCTCTTCCACTCACCCTTCAGCCTACACCATGCCACCTCCCACTCCCATTCCCTCTCCTCTCCCCTCCAAGAGTTTCCTCTTTCCTCCTGTTACCACTCAAGAAAGCCTTACTGCCCTTTACTCCTTTAGCCTGTGATATCCAGCCCTGATGGGCTAGATCCTAAGTTATTTCATATCTTCAGTCCTGCCATAGCATCTCCTCTGACTCAACTATTCAACCTCTACTTTTCCCTCAGTGCTGTTCCTCAGTCCTTGAAGTCAGCCAAAGTTCTACAACTCCACAAAGGGGGTCCTCCTCAAGTAACTTCTGGCCAATCTTCCTCCTTGCTTCCCTTGCTAAGCTGCAAGAGAAGTATGTTTACAACAGACTCTCCAATTTTCTATCCTCTACTAATTTCCTGTCCCTTTTCCAGTTTGGTTTTCGGAAGCATCATCATCACTCCACCATCTTCTCCCTGTTGCATGTAGCTGGCTCTGTCTTCTCAGGGATGGATCAATGGCATATTCTAGTCACCATTTTCATTGATTGGCCATGGCCTTTGACTCGGTGTCCCATCCACGCCTCCTGGATAAGTTGAGTTTGGCTGACCTCTCAGCTCCTGGTTTTGACTGGCTCCATTCTTTCCTCTTGGGCCATCTGCAGTCAGTAAATGTTGATAGAGCCCTGTCACCTCCAATTTTCATCCAGGTATGGTCCCACAGGGCTCCATCCTGGGGCCCATCCTGTGCTCCAACTTCCTTAATGACCTTCTCTTGTTTTTTTCCAATTGATGTATACACATGCATGCAGATTATATAGTCATCTACACATCCAGTCCATGTACCTCAGCTGTGGAAAGTCTGTTCCAGTGTGACTTCCACAATGTCCTGAGCTCGTTATAATCAAATCAACTCTGAGTCAACACAAATAAAACTGTATCTATGACCTTTGGCACCAGTCAGAAATTGGACAAACACTCAACACTGCATATCTTCTACACTATGGAATTCACCACTCTAGAGGTGGTTTAGTCCTTCAAGTACCTCAGTGTGTGACTGGACAGCAAACTTGACTTTTCTGCCCACATCAATGCCATCCATGCCATGCTGCACCCTAAATGGGGTGCCTTGTTCTTCAATAAAGTTTTACTGTCTCCACAGATCCACTGTGAGCTTATTACCATAATGGTGCTGCTGCTGTTCATTGACTATGTGGATGTGGTCTATGGGACTACTCCCTCAACCTCCCTGGCCAGACTGGACACCGTCTGCAACTCCCTCTGTCGCTTTGTTAACAAACCCCCTTCTCACACTCATCATTGCTCACATTAGTTCTCTTTAGATGTTCTCCTCTTCCCTCACACTACCAAATCAACTGTGCCTCATTCATATGCAAATACTGACATGGGTGTCTTCTCTCTTTCACCTCATCCCTCCTCTTCCTCATACCCTGTGCATCCTGCTTCCTCTGCTCTAGGGGTTCTTGCACCTCCACCATTCCTAATCTCTGCTCCTCTGCTGGGCAGTCATTCTTTTCCTATCATCTCCCATGACTTCAGAGCCAACTACTCTCTTCCTTCTGCTTCACTTCCTGCCCTGGCTCCCTCAGGTATCAGGTGAAACTCTTTTCCTCCCCCTTGCTTCTGTTTTCTCTCTACTTGACCATTCCCCTTGAATTTTCCACCTACCCTGGTTTAAAGGTGGCTGAAATGCCTTATTTTGTTGCTTCTACCTTGAGTACTCATTTTGCATTTACTCTTGTAATTAATTTGTATTATCTGATTGCTCTTTATTGTAACTGTGTCTGTGCTATTTATTTTGTATCCTCATCCCCCCTCCTGGGTCACACCTGCAAATGAGCCTTGGCTCAGTGTGCTTTTCAGTCACCAATTCTCCAATAAAAAAATAAATACATTTATAATGTTAAACAACAATGGCTAACATTATCACAGGTCACTGAAATAGCAATCAGTAATTGTTAACTTGGTGTGCATGTGCAGCTGCTTGGCATGCTTCTGATGTTGCCATGGAGACTGCATCCCTATTTGCAGGATGCAGTCTTAGCTGCCACTGCCCAATGCAAAGAATATGCCAGCAGGCAGGTAATGAGATTAAAACTCCTTTTTGTTGGCACCCTGGGCTCAATTTTAAGAGAGCCCTTAAAGCGGTGCTAGTTACATCACTCTAAGGCTTCAGCAAACTCTCGGTGCATCAGAGACCCTGGGCCCAATTTTATAAAAGGGGGGGTTCCTGTACCAAAGACCTGGGAGTTGCCACAGCTGCAGGCTTGTGCCAAATATTTCACACACCTGTAGGGATTGACACTGGGATCTGCCCCCCACCCTGGGCAACAGTAGAGAGACTGTGATGATTGGGGTGAGGGAGAAATCAGAGGTAGTTGGCAATAAATCAGAAGGACAGCAAAGGGAAGAGGGGGCAGCTGCAGTTTGATGAACTGGTGCTGCACACTTGAGCAGACTCAATAGACCATAATGCCTGTATCTGCTGGTAATTTCTTGTATTCATATAATATGCATGCCAGGAGGTGGCTGGGGGCAGAAGGAGCATGGGGTGTCCTGGGGAAATTAGAGAGGCAGCACCAATGACAGGACTGTGATGTAGCATTCAGTGGGGGGTGGCATTTGCAAAGCCACACAGTCAATTGATTGTGACTGCTATGTGAGGTTAGCAGGGATGGACAGTGACATGGCCCCCAGTAAGCACAGCTCTGGCACCTTCCCCATAGGTGCAACAACTCCCAAACCTGTAGGTGGGAGGCAATCTGACACATGGCAGGAGGGTGGGTACTAGGGGACTGTTGTGATGCCTGGAGAATGTTCCCTTCCACCACTGGCATCCCTCAACCTGCAGTCACAGCTTTCTATCTTTAGGGTGGGGATTTGTTACACCTAAAGGTAGGTACCAGGGCTGTGGCCACCTAGGGCCATGTCACTATCAGTCCCTAACAACCCCCCACAAAATGGTCCCATCTGACTAGCTGTGTGGTTTTGCACATAGCACCCCTGCAAGGGGTCACATCACAACCATGTCATCACCACTGTCTCCCCAACACCCCTTAGAGCACCCCCATGCTCATTCTGCACCCAGTCTCCTGCTTTCAGGCCCGCTCCAATCACCACAGTATGTAGCAGTGTCACATAACCCTTAGACCATTTCCTGGCTGGTCTAATCTGAGCCCCTGTTAAGTTCATGGTGGGGCTTCCAAACTTACAAATAAAGGGATGGTGCAAGCCCACCCTGGTGCAGCACTTTTGTGACCTGGTGTAAGTGCACTTCTGTTGCAAGCGTGGTGCAAGGCAGCTTGGTCAAAAGGCATATCTATTTTGACAGCCTGCATTTGAAAATTGGGACTATCACAAAGTTCAGTTCCAGGTGCCACTTGCATCATACCCATTTGGTGCAGGCACCTTGCATCAAACATGTCCTTTATAAAATTGATCCCCTGTATCTAAATGAGGTTTAGCTTTTTAAAAACAGAGATTGTAAAATGAAATTGAATAAGGTAGCTTATAGTTTCAAATGGTGGCATAAAAATGACTGCTAATTTCAAAGCCAACTTGCTGGGGACCTTATGGAAAAAAAAAGGACTTTAAAAAGGAACATGTATTTAAGAGAATGATTTATAAAACAAGCTGCTATGAACAATAGAACTGATGACTCCTTGTTAATTTAACAGTTATAGCAGGACTAGAGCAGCCAGAGGCTCCAGAATGCAAGTGCGCTAAGGCTCTATATACTAGTAAAAACATATTTTCAATATCATCAATACAGATAAAATGTTGTAAGGCAACTGGTTTTAAAGAAGACTGTAAAGATATATATATAGCTATGTTTGCTGTGAATAAGGAATAGCATTCAAGCCTTGACTTTAATATAAGACTGCAAAGCACTGAGGCATAATTCATGTACAGTTTGCTATGCACTAAATAAGAGTGCAAAAGCACTATAATTATATGGTAACCTTGAGTATTTTTTTATTTTTATTTTTGTTTATTATACTCTAGGGTTACAAGTACCTTTGAGCAGGAACTGCTCATTTACAAATGTTCCTTGTCAAAGTAAGGGAGAAACAAACACACAAAGGTTGGCAGTGGTACACAATCATAATACTGTACATACAGCAGTTGGCAATGTTTTGCAGTTAAAACACACTTCAAAAATAAAGACATTACTAGAGAGCAACTAAACTAAGCAGCTAGTTGAGGTAACAGAGTAGAAGATTAAGAAACAATAGGACAATAAGCATGAGATTGGGTATGAGGGGGGTCAGAAAGAAGTGGGCAAGCTGAGGGGCCACTGTCAGAAGGAGGGAGCGGGGAGGGTGTCTAGTACAGGGAGAAAGGTAGAGAGGTTAGAGAAGTGGTGAACAGGTGTAGGGGGAAGGGGGAGGGGGTGGAGGAAGGGAGAAGGCAAGTAGTCAGTGGAAGAGTTGGAGCCAGAGGGGATAATACTCAGGTAGGAGACAGGTGACTGGACTTGAACTACTAGGTGGTGGTTGGAGCAGTATTTTTAGGGGGAAGTAGTCACATTGTGTGGTAGAGGTGAGGTAAAGTCAGAGATTCTGTTTAAAGGGTCCAAGCTTGGTAGCGGAAAGTGCTTCTTTGTTGAGGGTATTGAACCACAGTGGAGCCCTGTGGGTGAAGGACCACTGACCACTGAGTATAGTATATATTAACAAAATAAAATGAAAATGAAAAATGAAATAAAGCATTAAATAAAAATATGTATGCCTCATGATTACTTGTGCATAATAAGAAGTAACATCATATTTTTAGAACTAAAAACATTTATTTTTGCAGATCCTGATATCTTGAAAAATGATTTCAATGGAAGGCAAAAAACTTGAGGATTTTATTTGTGTATTAAATCCTAGGTAAGTTGTTCTGTTTAAAAAATGTCAATAAGTATGGAAAGATACACAGAGAAGTACAGGAAGCTCATTTATTGTTTTATTATTTATTTAAAAATTGATAACCGGGAAAGGCTTTAGTCAACCATGTGGAGGCTAGATGTATGACTTCCAGCAGTTGTTGCTCTCCTCCTCCCACCTTGGGTGAGGGACTGCTATGCTGGAGTCTCTCCTTTAAGGGAGTCTCCCTTGCTGCAGAGCTATCCTCGCTGCCACTCACAGTGTTTCCCATACAGGGACAGAGTGAAAGCCTTCTTCCAAACTGAAAATTCCCCTGAAACTGGGTTTCCAAATTTCAGTAGCTAAGCCATTGCTAAATAAAATATCCCAAGCCTAGAGGGAAGGCAACCTAGGACTTGGATCCCCAGAGGTTTCATCTTTTAAAAGAGTTGTCTTCCTCTACTCTGCACCAAAGGTCATAATATCTAGTTAGTTGTTAAATTAGAATATTCATAGTTTCCTTAGGTAGGTTTTCACTGTTGGATGGAGATGGATAGTGTCCATACTGCCATTTCCTCTCTCCTTAGGAAGCTCCCTCCCCTTATGTCATCAGTGCAATATATTTTATCAGTGCAATCCTGACAGCCTGTGCATCTCATTCATATTCTTCAAGCTGTCTAGTTGCTGTCAATCTGTTGTCAATTTCATAGTCAGCATTTATCTGCTCAGTACTCTTGTTGGGGCTCCTTCCTAAGGTACTTTTAAACAAGGGAATCTTTCCTGTGGCATCTCTAGGGTGGAACCCTTTTCAAGGTTTCATTGCCTAGTATCCTACAGGGTGGTAATTCCTCATGGAATAGAGAGTGCAAAAGGCAAAACAGTTATCACAGTTGCACGGGCATAACACTACTCTGGTTGCATAGGCCCACTGAACTGGAAGGCTATGCCTGTAGTTCAATGGGGTGAGCAACCAACCACACATTCTTCCTGAGCTATATAAGCAGTTCCTCCCACCTTCCTTCTGAAGCACTTTTTCTTTGTCCAACCATCCTCCCCTCCTCCTCCAGTGGCATGCCTCTCTCCTCAGGGGAGCTCCTACCTTAGGTACATTCAGCCGAGGGAATCATTCCAATGGCACCTCTAGGGGTGGAACCATATTTGAGGGTTCCTTGCCTTCAGTACCCCTACAAGGTGATAATTCCCCATAGAACAGAGGGTGTGAACTGCCAAACAGTTATCACAGCTGCACAAGCACTACACTACTCTGGTTGCATAGGCCCAGTGAACTATATTTATTTTAAGGCACAAACCTTGATTCTGATAAAACAGTGGGGTTTACACCTTGAAATGTTGACCTTTCGGCCTTTGGTTGATATTTGCATGAATAAACAGTTGAACTCTTAACCGGTGATTGGGTCATTTCTCCATTGAGCTGGAAGCCAGAGATACCTTGCCATGCATGCCAAAAGAGGGGACATTGCATTCTTAAATGCCACTAATGCTAAAGTGAGGCATAGAAAACCTGTGTTATGATTGATCAGGACGGGTTTAAATTTAAAAAGGCATACAGAAGCAGATGTTACTGCAGTACCACCACATAGATTATACCACAGTATGAGTAACATGCATTTACAGTGGTGCTCAGGTTCCTTCTTGTCTATTCATGCCAAAAACCAACACGTTTCTGATGCAAACTGGCAAGAATGGACAGAGACATCCCCACTATTTTTTTAGGTGCAATGTGTTTTGTAACATTATGTCTAGTCTTCACACGGGGCATCATGTAAATAGTGACACAACATAAACAGTCAAGCAGGAACCTGATACTGAGCTCCACTGTTCTGGAGGTAAAACCCTTAAAGGTTAGAGGCATGTTTACTGTGACATTCAAAAAGGCAGGTAGAGAGAGACCCCTCCTCCTTAGCTAGTGATCAAACAGGAGTCCAGCATGTTTGTAGTTCATTTGCATCACCAGGTAAGGAAAAAGGTCCAGCTCCCCATACGACACACAGGAAAAAATCCAGACATCACCCAACAACCAACACACCAAAATCTGGTCAGTGGAAAATCATGTACACAAATGCTTGCAGTCTGGGAAACAAGATCTCAGACCTGCAGGCAATAATGACAGAGGCTAAACTGGACATAGTAGCCATTAGAGAGACATGGTTCACCAGTAACCACACTTGGGAGACTTCAGTACCCAGCTATGTACTGTTCAGAAGAAACCAAGGTGCAAAAAGGGGGGGGGGTGGAGTGGCCCTTTATGTCAATAAAAATATAAAAGCTACAGAAATTCAGAATACACATAAGGATCCAGAAGAACTGTGGGTCACCCTGGAAACAGAAAATGAGACAGCCATTTGAACTGGGGTTGTCTACAGGCCTCCAGACCAGGGGGAGGACATAGACACATTGCTGTTAGAAGATATACAAAACATGACAGCTAAGGGGAGGATCTGATAATGGAGACTTCAACATGCCAGATACAGATTGGTCAATACCAGCAGGAACATCTGCCAGAACTAGACATATAGTGGATTCCCTGCAGGGGGAGGGCCTCAAACAACTGGTACAACAACCCACAAGAGACAGAGCAATCCTAGATCTAGTACTGACTAACAGGGAAAGGATAGAAGATCTCCAGGTAGAAGGTCACCTGGAGGGAGTGACCATCTCATGGTATGGTCCAATTTGGCCACTAGAATTAAATCATCCCATTCCAAAGCAAAAATATGGGACTTCAGAGGAGCTGACTTTGATAAGATGGCCAACAGTGTTAAGCTAGCTCTGGCAAGAAGAAATACAGGTGAGGGGGTACAGGCAAAGTGGGCTAGTATCAAGAATGCAATACTTGAAACAATATCCCATTGTGCTAGAGAGAAAAGGAAGTGCAAAAGAAGAAGGAAACCACTTTGGTTCTCAGAAACAGTAGCAGAAAAGGTCAGAGCCAAAAGGCTGGCCTTCAGGAAATATAAGGGAACACAGTGAGATGAAGATAGGGAGGCATATCAAACTTCCCTAAGGGAAGCAGGGAAGGCAGTAAGGCAGGCAAAGGCCCAAACAGAGGAAACACTAGCGCGAACAGTTAAAGAAGGTGGCAAGACTTTCTATAGATACATTAGTGAAAGGATAAAGTCCAGAGGGGGTATTGCTAAGATCAAAGGGGATAAGGGGGCATGTGAGGAGGAGGACTATGTAAAAGCATCTATCCTAAATAGATACTTCTGCTCAGTGTTTACTGAGGAGAAGGTAGGGCAGGGCCCACAGCTCAGCACCATGTATACAGGGGGGAGGGAGGGAGGTGTGCACTAGTCCCTTCACAAAAGAAAGGGTCCTACAAGAGCTCAATAAGCTCAGGGTGGACAAGGCAATGGGACCTAATGGCATACATCCCAGGGTACTAAAGGAGATAAGGGTAGAACTAGCAGAGCCATTATCAGAACTGTTTAGTGAGTCTCTGAGCACAGGAGAGGTCCCAGAAGACTGGAGAGGGACTCATGTGATCCTGCTCCACAAGAGTGGTAGCAGGGAGGAGGCAGGGAACTACAGACCAGTCAGTCTTACCTCAGTAGTGGGCAAGATTATGGAGGCACTCCTTAAGGAAAAGGATAGTGTAACACCTGGAATCCATAAGAGCACAAGATCCAAGACAGCATGGGTTTATAACAGGAAGGTCCTGTCAAACTAATTTCATAGATTTCTTTGACTGGGTAACCAGAGTGGTGGACCAAGGGGGAGCAGCTGATGTCACCTACCTTGACTTCAGCAAAGCTTTCAATACTGTTCCATGTAGAAGATTGATTAATAAGCTGGGTAGGCTTGGGGTGGGTCAGAAGTTGGTCAACTGGGTGGCAAACTGGTTGATGGGCAGAAAACAGAGAGTGGTGGTAAATGGTATAAAGTCAGAAGAGATTCAAGTCACAAGTGGGGTACCTCAGGGATCAGTCCTGGGGCCAGTCCTCTTCAATATCTTAATCAGTAACATTGCAGATGGACTGGAGGGTAAGGTTTGTCTGTTTGCAGATGACACCAAGCTCTGCAACAGAGTAGATGATCCAGATGGGGTGGGCAGAATGAGAAGAGATCTGGATAAACTGGCAAAATGGTTGGAAGAGTGGTAACTGGGGTTTAATGCAAAGAAGTGCAAGATCATTAACATAGGGAAGAAAAACCCTGAAACCACCTATAGGTTGGAAGGGGAGTTGCTGGCAGTCACAAGGGAAGAAAGAGACTTGGGCATCATCATCATCACAGATAACATGAAATCATCCAAGCAGACCACTAAAGCAGGAGATAAGGCTAGGGGAATGTTTGGGTGTAATAGTAGGGGTAACACAAGTCATAAGAGGGAAGTAATAATCCCTCTTTACAAGACACTGTTTAGGCCCCATCTGGAGTACTGCATGCATTACTGGAGGCCACACCTTCACAAGGACATTAACCAAATTGAGTCAGTCCAGAGAAGGGCAACAAAAATGGTGCAGGGACTGCATCAGAAAATATATGAGGACAGATTAACGGAACTCAGTATGTATACCCTAGAGCAAAGGAGGAGAGAGTGATATGATTGAAACATTCAAACACCCAGGGGCATTAACAAGGTGAAAGAGTCTAACTTGTTTCAATATAAGAAAAATAGCAGGACAGAGGAAACAGCATGAGATTAGAGGAGGCCGATTATGGGGTAATGTGAGAAGTTGTTTCTCACAGAAAGAGTGGTGGATGCATGGAATGGCCTACCTCAGTAAGTGGTGGATGAATGCAGTGCAGAGAGTTCAAACAGGCATGGGATAAGCATAAGAGAGCAATACAGATGAGTATGAATAGGTAGGCCACTGACAGAGCAAATGCCGCTGGCACATTCATAAGGTAGAAAAAGAAATGGGCAGACTGGATGGGCCTTGCGGTCCTTATCTGCCATCAACTTCTATGTTTCTATGAGACACTTTAAGAATTATATTGTCATATGAAATCTTCATACACCATTGATGGGCAAACAGGCCATTGATAGATTGAGTCTCCTTGCTGGAATGGATGTGATAAAAACAATCAATAATGGAATGGTTTCTATGGATGTGAACATCTTTCAAATGTCAAAACATTCTGAATAATTCTGCAGAGTTCTGTCAGCAGTGGAGCCATGGTATTTTGTAATTGTTATCCTATCATGATCTACAGAATCAATTGATTTGCCTCAGGTGGAAAGTAATTCTGCATAAAACATTCTGCAGCATTGCTGCTGTGAGAAAACATTCCCCAGCACTTATATAAAATAAAACATGGGGTGGTGTGTTTAACTTAAGATTTTACATACTCCCACGGTGTTGGATACTTAAATAAACCCCTCGAGCTTTGCTCTCAGGGTTTCTATAGCATCCAGTCCCATGTATTATTCTATATACTAGTTTTCTGCTGTAGGCTGGTGGTTAACTAGGATCTGCAGCTTATCCATTAGGTAAGGAAATGAGCAGACTAGGTGGGCCAAGTGGTCCTTATCTGCCATCAAATTCTATGTTTCTATGTTTCACATTTGCAGATGGGCAAATTATCACTCTGTAGATGTATTCTGAAACCATTTTATGTTCCCAGCATTGAATTAAGTGGTCAAATTAGGTCAGAAATGCCTAATTTAGTGTTTTCCTCCTGCTTTATGCATGCTGTGGTCATGATTTGCTTTAGTGATTGCTGAATTACATTTTTTTTTAATTTGGTGAAATGTCACCAGTTTCAGTGAATCAGTGAATGTTTTCCCTGAATCATACTGTTCCACAGATTTTCTTTCAACAAGATTTTCTCAGATCACATAGTGACACTTTCTGAGATCACATGGTGCTACATTCCATAGGGACTCCATCTGCTTACTGCAGATCTTGACTGCTGTTATGAGGAAAGATCTCCTCTGGAGCTTCAGTTTCTAAACTGTCTTAACAATGGTAGGAAAATCCTTTATTTATTTATTTATTTTAAATTGTGCTGCAGGACTTTAGTACAATAGTGTTAGAGCTGTATGTATGTTTTAGTTGCAGTTTGTTATTTGTTTGGGGTTTTACTGTACTTAGTTTTAGCTGTAGCATGTTTTGAAGAACAGTTAGTAGTTGTGGATGGACAGAAGTGCTGCAGGCTCCAGTTGCTGTATGAGACACTTTCTGCTGCTGCTGCCTTAGTACTGTGTGGTCTACTAGAGGTGTTTAATTCTCTTATAATAGCTGGGGAGCATTTTTTCCCACTTGGAAACCCAGTTATAATTCACTGTTATAACCTCCTGGGCATAACGGCGAACATGTGCCAGGTTTCCCTTGCTCCACACATGTGCCTACCTTCGCTCTTCCATTACTCAGGGCCGGACACTTGGCAGCCACTATCATTCAGCAGTAAGTAAACTAAAAACACAAACTCACTTCTCAGAACTTCTTGAGTTCTGTGGAACCCTTAGTTAAACATTTACAAAAAGAAAAAGGTTTCAGCAGCTGCTTAGGGACGGATCATGCTTCATTCCGAGGGGACCGCAGCTCTTTATTTTATATAATTGCTGTTACGAGAAAACATTCCCCAGCAATTATATAAAAAAAAACATGGGGTGGTGTGTTTAACTTGAGATTTTACATACTCCCTCAGTGTTGGATGCTTAAATAAACCCCTTGAGCTTTGCTCTTGAGGTTTATATAGCATCCAACACCTCAGGCTCAATGTAAAAATCTCATTAAACTTCTACCATATGTATTCTACTAGATTTCTGCTTGTAGCAGATGCGTGAGTCACATATACACTTGAGAAGTAATATGAGTGCCAGATTTCTTTTATTCTTGAAATTCAATGAAATTTATTGAAAATATAACAGCACAAGAACAACAATACAAACATTTAGACTGTCCATGAATACACAAAACACCACCCTCCACACCCCTCCCCATAGGATCCCAACCCTCCAATTCCCCCCAAGAGTGTGCCCAAATGTGAAACCACCTTAAGAGCTACTAACAGATGAAAAGCTAAACAGCTACAAGAGGAGTATGAGAGGAAGAAAAATACCATCTAACCCAGATACAGGGCATGAAGTTTTCACCATTTTCTACTACAATGATGTGGCCTATGATGCATACTGGCTATCATGTGTTCAGACCTTAAGCAAAAGGATAGTTCCTGGAGCCATTCCTGATAAGAGAGAGTGGTCTGACCCAGCCAATGTCTAAGAACCAGCTCCTTCACCGCAAGAGAGAGTAAGGCCATATAAAATCTTCTCTCTTTCATGGGAATTGAACTTTAATCTCCAATTATTCAAATCCCTGGAGTGAAAAGGCCAACCAGATCCAATAGAGGGTCAGTACCAGATTGAATTTGGTCCCAAAGAGGGGTGACCTCATTATAGGTCCAGAAGACATGTAGGAGTGTTACCTCTTCCTGACTGCACCTGCTGCAAGTAGGGGAGTCCAGATGTCCCATCTTAGTCAATTTAACCGGGTTATAATATAACTTGTTTAAAATGTGGAACTGTGTATGTCAAAGTCTGTCCTGGGAGACATATCTATAAAGGTCTCTCCAGATATGCCCCCAGTTGAAATTAAAAGAGGGAAGAACCTCTGTCCACACCCTAGAGTCCCCAAGAGGGGAAGAAAGGAGTTTATCCAGAAGAAGAGAATAGATTGCAGCAATACCATGAGACTGTATGGATGACTCATTTAAAACCTCAAGGAAGCTGGCTTGATCAGTAAAGGAAGAAGCAGATCCCAGGACCTGGAGAAGAAGATGCCTCAACTGAAAAATCTTAAAAATAGACTTCTGTCCCAAATGGAATTTTTGTAAGATCTAGGGAGAAGAGAGAAGTGAACCTTTATTGAGAAAATCTGCAAGGGTAGCCTCCATTAAACATGGTACCCAAGAGGGAGATAATGGATGCCCCAATTCTAAATTTGCTATTAGATAAGAGTGGTTGAGAAATATCCTTAGAGGGTTGATACTTAAGTTAAGCACAAAGCTGTGAGTAAACCTTGAGAGATGTCCCTATAGGCATGTCCTGTAGTGTCTTAGGTAGAGATTTCCAAGTAGAAAATAAAAGTGAAGGACCAGAAAAACTGGCTTCCTTAATAAGAGTCAATTCTCTTTGAAGCCATATCGGAGTGTGAGAGAGGTCCAATTGATGGAGAATGTGGAGAGGCCCATTTAAAGCATTTAAAGAGATGAATTGCTCAAGAATAAAAATGAAATTAGGAAGTCTAAGACCACCTTTTCCCTGGGCAGTGCCAAATTAGCATCAGATCACTGAGAATTTGTCAGCCAAATAAAATTGGTGACTAAAGTATGAACAGGTGTAAAAAGGAGACAGGAAGCCAAAGTTTAACATATGAAGTAGATAAAGAGTCAAGGCAAGCATTCATTTTAATTATATTGATCCTACCCAAAGGGAAATAGGAAGGGCTCACCATTAGTCTAAATCTTGTTGTATAACATTAAGCAGGTCTTCCAAATTTCTTTTTTTCATTAGGGACTGATCAATAGATAAGACAATTCTGAGATATTTTATATGGTACGATGCCCATCTCATGCCAAAATTGGTGAAACTGGCACTGTAAGTGTGATGATTAAGGGGAAGAATCTCTGTTTTGTCCAGGTTAAGTTTATAATTATAAAAAAAAGCCAGACCAAATAACTATATATAATTCTCCAGTCAAGGAGACTACTGGACGGGAGAGATGTAACAATATATCATCCACATACACTGAGAGGACCTGTGTTGAGTTACCATCTAGGATACCGTGGCTATCAGGTGGATTTTTAGCAGATATATTAAGTTCAAGATAAAGACAGAGAAGCAATGAGGATAGTGGCAAACCTGCCGTGTGCCAGAGAATAAATAAAAGCAAGAAGAAAAAACTCCATTGCAATATATTTTAGCTGAAAGGGCAGAATAGATCATTTGTAATATTGCAAATAAGAATGTCCAATCAACCCTATCGAAAGCCTTTTCTGCATTGAGAGATGTTAAGGCCATAGGGGAGGGAGTAGAATTGGCAGCCAGAAAAATGCAGGAAAGCTTGCGAAGATGATCCACAGATGAGCATACAGGAACAAAATCCACTTGTTCTGGACTAATTAACCTAGACCACACACTACCAATTCTCACAGCTAGAATTTTAGTTAACATTTTAAGATCATAATTCAAAGGTGAAATGGGACGGTAGCTGGAGATTGAAGTCGAAGGTTTGTCAGGCTTCAATAAGAGAATTATCAGTGCTTCCAAAAGAATAGAATCTAGGGAGTCAGAGGAAAACATATATTGGAAAAGCTGGAGAAGGAAGGGGGCAAGTTCTTTAGCAAAGGTTTTGTAAAAATTAGAGGGAAAACCATCCAGACCCAGAGCCTTGTCTATGGCCAGACTGTAAATTGCAGCAATAATTTCAGGAATGATAATAGGTGAGGAAAGTGAAGTACATTGGTCTTCAGAAAGCTGGGGCGGAGGGATTGAGGACAGGTAATCTGATAGATCCTTGTCAACCAGTGGAGTACCATGAAGACCATAAAGCTCGCTGTAGTATTTTTCAAATTCACATGTCACCTCCAGATGACAAAATTTGAGGAAGCCATCAGGGGCAGAGATAGCAGGGATAAGTCTGGAGGCCTCAGATTGCCATAGCCTAAGAGCTAACAAACGACCAACCTTCTCACCCTGATCTATGTATTTAGGGCGAGTTTTAAGAAGGATATATTTTGCTTTGTCCCTTAGAAGCTCTGAATACTTATCCCAAAGGGAAATCAGTGATTTGGAAACCTCTGAGGAGGAAGAAGGGGAAATGTTTTCCTCTAATTCTCAGATACGGGACAGGAGAGATTTCAATTCATGCTCCTGAGAGCATTTCCTTTTAACAGCCAAGTGGATAAACTCCCCCTGAGGAGGCACTTAAGGGCAAACTGAGTCAAGATTAGTTTTTGCATAAGTTTGGATAAGGGATTTAATTCTAGAGAACAGGCAGAGAACACCAAGAACAAAGAGCTGCAGTTATAACTACACTTCTCTACTTGGACTAAAGAACTAGAACTCTACCACTGGGACCTTCAATTTAGGGTAAAAACAAAACAAAGCAAAAAAAATTAGTGTGTTTGTCTGGGTTGGCTGAAGTGAATTGTTATCAGTGCAGTTATCTAGGTGTTTGTCTCAGGTGGCTGAAGGGAATTGTTATCTGTGCAATTAACTAAGTGTGGAAAGAGCTGTGAAGTAGGGGAGTGGCTTAGCTAGAAGGAGGCCAGGTTAAGCCAGATTTAAAACTGCCTAGACAAGCTTCTGCCAGAGAACAGGCAGAGAACACCAAGAAGAAGGAGCTGCTGTTATGACTATACTTCTCTACTGGGACTATATTGTCCTCCTTCCCTCCCCCACCCCATCCCCACCCGCTAAGCCATTTCCACTTTTATAGACACAGGATTTGACTGACAACAGGAACTTCCTATTTGGGAGCAGGAAGTGAGTGGTGATCACAGAACCACAAAAAGACTTGCCATTCTAGAAGGAAAGAGTAGCTCTCCATCCCCCAGCTGCTGGAGCTCTGAATATGATAAAGTAAGGAGACTACTGAGAAATATAGGAACTTCTTGTCTCAGAACAGGAAGATCAGGAGCTTAAAGGGGACAGAGACAGTAAGTAAGTAAGTAGGGAGAAAAAAAAAAAAAAAAAATAAACAGAGGAAACAGTACGTATTCCAAACAACAGTTAAGGGGCCAGAAATAAAACATGATGGGAGTGGTGCAGTGCAGTGGCTGTGGAGTAGCAGTCTTCTGGGAGACATTCTGGAGCATGCAGTGTTGTCCCATATGCAGGCACCTCTATGGGCTGAGGGAGGAGGTTGCTCATCTCCGGGCTGAGTTGGCCAGGATTTGGGAGACCTCCTCTCCCACCCAGGGACCACCAGGACCACTGCCATTGCCTCAGAGGTTGCCAAGAAAGAGGAGTGGTTGGACCACAGTGGGCTCAGGGAGAGTGAGGTGGAGGAACAGAGGCACACCCTCCAGCTATACCTCTCCACAATCATATGCCGTTCTGGCAAAGTGTGGTTCCTCTATGGAGGCACCCACAGTGGAGACCAAGGAAGTTGCTGGAACCTCCACAAAGAGACCCACAGGAGGGTGGCATGGGACCCACAGGGAAGAGCAACTCCTGGTGGGGACCCACTGTTGGGGGTAGAACTGGGGAGGAAGGGAGATGGAGATAAGGTGCCTGCCTGGCACCATGGCTTGGAGGGACAGGAAGCAAATCCTCAGGATTGCTGGAGCAGCTGCATGGGGGAGGGAGCTGGATGTCATTGTCCACCTAGTGACAAATGACCTGGCTGAGAAAGGGATCAGAGCAGTGCAGGAAGAGTTTGTGGAGTTGGGGAAGGGCCTTAGACAAATAGCACACCTGGTAACCTTCTTGGAGGAGCTACCTGTCTACAGCATGGATGAGGCTAGGGTGCTCCACACCATGGGATTCAAACAGTGGTTGAAAAAGTGGTGCAGAGCTCAGGGATTTGGCTTCACTGGGGACTGGGGTTCCACTTGGAGTGATGCAGGCCTATACTGGTGAAAAGGTCTGCATCTGTCCAGGAGGGGAACCAGAATCCTAAGTGATGGGTTTAAATGCTTCATTGGCAAGCATTTAAACTAGCCATGGGGGGAGGCACTGGAAAGGAGCAGGGAAATACTAGCCCCCCAAAAAAATTCAGGGTGGTAAGTGAGGTAAACACCAAGATAGAGATGTTGATAGGGAGAAGGTCAGGGGTAAATGGAGAAAATGACAAAGACAATATGGACAGGGATGGGGCAAAAAGGGGTAAGGCCATCAAGAAATGGAGGGTAATGAGTACCGAAGCCCGTAGTCTGGGCAACAAGCTCCCTGAACTTGTGGCCTTGATAGAAGAGGGATGCCTGGATATCATAGCAGTCACAGAAACATAGTACACAGGGAACTATGACTGGGATGTTAATATACCAGGGTATGCAACCTACAGGAGAGACAGGGAGGGTAGAAGAGGGAGAGGAGTAGCTCTCTATGTAAGGGAAGGGATAAAAGCGACAGAACAAAAGAGTAAAAGGGGGAGAGGAGGCACTGTGGGTCACCTTAGAGACTGGAAATGGCACCACAGTCTGCACAGGGGTTGTATACAGACCCTCATGTCAGGGAGAGGGAATGGACAAGGATATGATAGAAGGCATCCTTAGGATGGCAGAGAAAGGGAAGATAATGTTGATTGGGGAACTGAATATGCCAGATGTTAACTGGAGCACATTTACTGCAGCCACATCCAAGAGCAGGGCCATTCTCGATGCCCTATAGGTGGCATGCCTCAGACAGCTAGTTTTGGAACCCACTCATGAAGGAGCCAATCTCAGACCTCATACTCTCAAATGGGGACAGTGAGAGGATCTCAGATCTAGAAGTGGGTAGCCATCTGGGAACAAATGACCACCAAATAGTGTGGTTCATGATAAACTCAGCTACAGAGTCAAGCCATACAAAAGTGAGGGTACTGGACTTCAGGATGGCTGACTTTGTCAAGATGGGAGAGTGCCTTAGAAAAGCACTAGCAAATAGGCTAGAAGGAGGGGTGGAGAAACAATGGGGAAACATTAAAACTGCCATCACAGAGGCAGCAAGCCTTTGTGTGAAGCAAGTAAACAAATCAAAATGAAAGAAAAAGCCACTATGGTTCTCAAAAGAGGTGGCAGTGAAGGTTAGGGAGAAAAAGATAGCATTTAGGCAGTATAAGGATCCACAGAAGAAGCAGGACAGAGAACTGTACCAGTTAAGGCAGAAGGAAGGGGGAGGGAAGTCAGAATAGCAAAGGCCCAAACTGAGGAAAAGATAGCCAACTCGGTTAAGAAGGGAGATAAAGCCTTCCGGTTGCATCATCAACCTGAATGGTACCCTAGGTTAACGGCTCCATGCCCAGAATGACGAAAACTACCTTCAATTTTGACAAAAAATTAAAATAGACAGCTAAAAAGCTAAATGCCGAAGGGAAATAAATATAAAGGGCAGAAGATGACGGAAGAAATAACTGAAATGGCACCTGAGGCGACTGTGTTCTAAGGCGCAGTTCTGAACTCTCCCAGGCCTAAATGGAAACTAGCCAACTTGACTCCACAGATAGGCCTAACTGGCGGCTCGCACCCCCAGGGAAAGGATCAAGTTGGACATGATCTACATGGAATTGCTTAGTTTCAGAGCAGAGATGAAACAACTCTATGGAGAACTTAAAAAAGATGTAGAAATCCTTGAACAGAGGGTAGATGACTCGGAGAGACAACTCACCGTGGCAGAGAATCGTATTGATAATTTAGAGATGGCGGTGCAACAAATACAAGCCCATCTCTTCAAGTGATGTAACAGGGTGTGCTTTGAAACAACTGAGAAGCTGCATGGGATATACTATATTGGACTAGAAATCTGCAACTGATCTCTCTTACTTACATCTGAGGGAAGTTTTCCTTACTTTAGTCTTACATTGGTATTGCTTTGTGTTTAATTATTTTCATTTTTAAATCAGGAAGGGGGTTTTCAAAACTACTTATCTTGTGAGCAACTTCAGGAGGGTTGAAATAACTGCATATTTGATTTTCCTTTGTGGCTAACTGGACTGTCTACTAGTATTCTGTGACAGTTTGCATTAATATAGTTGGAAATAATTTACTGGTAATAGCTGTGTACTTTGAATAGCAAAGGCTGCAGTTTGCAATTTGATGCCAGACACAGCCTCAGGTTGGGGACATTGTCTTTGCTAGTCAGGGAGACCTTGCATCATAGCCAATTGTTTTGGGTGGAGGAACATTCTAGCATTGATCAATTACTATAAACTACTGGTGTGATCCTGTTTCAGACAGAAGCCCATCTCTTCAAGTGGTGTAACAGGGTGTGCTTTGGAAACAACTGAGAAGCTGCATGGGATATACTATACTTTTGGGTGGGAGGAACATTCTAGCATTGATCAATTACTATAAACTACTGGTATGATCCTGTTTCAGACAGAAGCCCATCTCTTCAAGTGGTGTAACAGGGTGTGCTTTGAAACAACTGAGAAGCTGCATGGGATATACTATATTGGACTAGAAATCTGCAACTGATCTCTCTACTTACATCTGAGGGAAGTTTTCCTTACTTTAGTCTTACATTGGTATTGCTTTGTGTTTAATTATTTTTGTTTTTAAATCAGAAAGGGGGTTTCAAAACTACTTATCTTGTGAGCAACTTCAGAACGGTTGAAATAACTGCATATTTGATTTTCCTTTGTGGCTAACTGGACTGTCTACTAGTATTCTGTGACAGTTTGCATTAATATAATTGGTAATAATTTACTGGTAATAGCTGTGTACTTTGAATAGCAAAGGCTGCAGTTTGCAATTTGATGCCAGACACAGTCTCAGGTTGGGGACATTGTCTTTGCTAGTCAGGGAGACCTTGCATCATAGCCAATTGTTTTGGGTGGAGGAACATTCTAGCATTGATCAATTACTATAAACTACTGGTATGATCCTGTTTCAGACAGAAGCCCATCTCTTCAAGTGGTGTAACAGGGTGTGCTTTGAAACAACTGAGAAGCTGCATGGGATATACTATATTGGACTAGAAATCTGCAACTGATCTCTCTTACTTACATCTGAGGAAGTTTTCCTTACTTTAGTCTTACATTGGTATTGCTTTGTGTTTAATTATTTTGTTTTAAATCAGAAAGGGGTTTCAAAACTACTTATCTTATGAGCAACTTCAGAACAGTTGAAATAACTGCATATTTGATTTTCCTTTGTGGCTAACTGGACTGTCTACTAGTATTCTGTGACAGTTTGCATTAATATAATTGGTAATAATTTACTGGTAATAGCTGTGTACTTTGAATAGCAAAGGCTGCAGTTTGCAATTTGATGCCAGACACAGTCTCAGGTTGAGGGACATTGTCTTTGCTAGTCAGGAGACCTTGCATCATAGCCAATTGTTTTGGGTGGAGGAACATTCTAGCATTGATCAATTACTATAAACTACTGGTATGATCCTGTTTCAGACAGAAGCCATCTCTTCAAGTGGTGTAACAGGGTGTGCTTTGGAAACAACTGAGAAGCTGCATGGGATATACTATATTGGACTGAAATCTGCAACTAGTCTCTCACTCTTACATCTGAGGAAGTTTTCCTTACTTCAGTCTTACATTGAGTATTGCTTTGTGTTTAATTATTTTTGTTTTAAATCAGAAAGGGGTTTCAAAACTACTTATCTTGTCAGCAACTTCAGAAGGGTTGAAATAACTGCATATTTGATTTTCTTTGTGGCTAACTGGACTGTTTAATAGTATTCTGTAACAGTTTGCATCAAATTACTTTTAAATAGTTGACAAATCAGTTACTGGAGGTTAGCTGAATTACTATAAAGGGCAGTACTCACCAGGGTGGTGGATCAGTGGTGTATTTGATTGTTTCTAACAGTCACCAGTGGTTGTGGACTGCCCACCCACCCCCAGGCATGACGTTTCCTTTATAGCCAAGGTTCTGACATCACTTCCTCAACAGGTCTAGGGGCAGAACTGTCATATTCTTAATAACCCAACACAGTGCATAAAGGGTAAGAACATACCACACAAAGGAAGAAAAAATATATATATATATATATATATATTTATATATAATATTGTATATTATAAGAGAGAGGGACATGTGGGGAGTGGTGCAATGCACTGGCTGTGGGGCATGGAAACATAGAAACATAGAAGTTGGCGGCAGATAAGGACCATAAGAGCCCATCCAGTCTGCCCTTTCTTTTTCTACCTTATAAATGTGCCATCACCCTTTGCTCTGTCAGTGACCTATCTATTCATAGTCATTTGTATTGCTTCCTTATGCCTATCCCATGCCTGTTTGAAGCTCTGCACTGTATTCACTAGCCACCACTTCTTGTGGTAAGCCATTCCATACATCCACCACCTTTCTGTGAAAAAGAATTTCCTCACATTTCCCCCTTAATCGGCCTCCCTCTAATCTCATGCTGTGTCCTCTTGTCCTGCTATTTTTCTTATATTTAAACATGTTAGACTCTTTCACCTTGTTTATGCCCTTAAGAGTATTTGAATACCTCGATCTATCACCTCTCTCCCTCCTTTGCTCAAGGAGGTATACATATTGAGCTCGTTAATCTGTCCTCATATGTCTTCTGATGCAGTCCCTGCACCATTTTAGTTGCCCTTCTCTGGACTGCCTCAATTTGGATTAATGTCCTTGTGAAGGTGTGGCCTCAATACTGCACAGTACTCAGATGGGCCTAACCAATGTCTTGTACAGAGGATTATTACCTCCCTCTTACGACTTGTGATACCCCTACTAATACACCCTAACACCCCCTAGCCTTACCTACTGCTTTAGAGGTCTGCTTGGATGATTTTAGGTCATCAGTGATGATGATGCCCAAGTCTCTTTCTTCCTTTGTGACTGCTAGCATCTCCCTCCCAGCCTATAAGTGGCTTCGGGTTTCTCTTCCCTATGTGCATGATTTTGCACTTCTTTGCATTAAATCCCAGTTGCCACTCTTCTGACCATTCTGCTAGTTTATCTAGATCTCTCTCATTTGCCCACCCATCTGGCTCATCTACTCTGTTGCAGATCTGTTGGTGTCATCGCAAACAGACAAATCATACCCTCTAGTCCATCTACAAGGTCACTAATGAAGATGTTGAATAGGACTGGCCCAGGACTGATCCTGAGGTACCCACTTGTGACTTGCATCTCTCTTTCCTGACTGTATACCATTTACCACCATCTCTGTTTTCTGCCAGTCCAGCCAGTTTGCCACCCAGTTGACCAACTTCTGGCCACGAAGGCCTACCCAGCTTATTTATCCAATCTTCTATGTGGAACAGTGTCAAAAGCTTGCTGAAGTCAAGGTGGCGACATCAACTGCTCCCTTGGTCCACCACTCCTAGTTCCCAGTCAAAGAAATCTATGAGATTAGTTTGACAGGACCTTCCTTTTGTAAACCCATGCTGTCTTGGATCCTGTGCCCCTATGGATTCCAGGTGTTGCACTATCCTTTCCTTAAGTGCCTCCATAATCTTACCCACTACTGAGGTAAGACTGACCGGTCTGTAGTTCCCCACCTCCTCCTGATACCACTCTTGTGGGCGGGGATCACATGAACCCCTTCTCCAGTCTTCTGGGACCTCTCCTGTGCTCAGAGACTCACTAAACAATTCTGCTAATGGCTCTGCTAGTTCCTCCTTTAGCTCCTTAAGTACCCTGGGATGTATGCCATCAGGTCCCATTGCCTTATCCACTCTGAGCTTAGTAAGCTCTTGTGGACCCTTTCTTTTTGTGAAGGGTAGTGCTCCTCCCTCCCCCTATGTCCATGATGCTTGAGCTGTGGGCCCTGCCCTACCTTCTCTTCAGTAAATACTGAGCAAAAGTATCTATTTAGGATAGATGCCTTTACAGGGTCCTCCCCTCACATGCTCCCTTTTCTCCATTAAGCTTAGCAATACCCCTCTAGACTTTTCTCCTTTCACTAATGTATCTATAGAAAGTCTTGTCACCTTCTTTACTATTAGTGCTAGTGTTTCCTCAGTTTGGACTTTGCCTGCACTTACCTGCTTCCCTTGAAGACAGTTTGGTATGCCTCTATCTTCATCCGCTGTGTTCCTCATATATTTCCTGAAGGCCAGCCTTTTGGCTCTGACCTTTTCTGCTACTGTATTTGAGAACCAAAGTGGTTTCCTTCTTCTTTGCACTTCCTTTTCCGTCTAACACAATGGGATGTTGCTTCAAGTATTGCATCCTATACTTGCACACTTTGCCTAGCCCCCCACCTGTGTTTCTTTTACAGAACTATCTTAACTCTGTTGGCCCATCTTATCAAAGTCAGCTCCTCTGAAGTCCCATATTTTTGCCTTGAGAATGGGATGATGTTAGATGTAATAGCCAAATTGAACCATACCATGTGATGGTCACTGGCCCCAGGTGACCTTCTACCTGGAGATCTGTGATCCCTTCTTTGTTAGATCAATACTAGTCTGAGATGGCACCTGTCTCTTGTGGGTTGCTGCACCCAGTTGTTTGAGGCCCTCTCCTACAGGGAATCACTATGAGTCTAGTTCTGGAGATGTTCCTGCTGGTATTGACCAATCTCTGTATCTGGCATGTTGAGAGTCTCCCATTATCAGAACCTCCCTTTAGCTGTCATGTTTTGTATATCTTCTAACAGTAATGTGTCTATGTCCTCCCCTCTGGTCTGAGGGGCCTGACAACCCCAGTTCTTATAGCTGTCCCATTTCCTGTTTCCAGGGTGACCCCAGATTCTTCTGGCTCATATGTATTATTCTGAATTTCTGTAGCTTTGATATTTTCATTTACATACAGGCCCTCCTCCCCACACACTTTGCACCTCGGTCTCTTCTGAGACAAATACATAGCCAGGTACTGAAGTCTCCCAAGTGTGGTTACTGTAAACCACGTCTCACTAGTGCTACTATGTCAGTTTAGCCTCTGACATTGTGCCCTGCAGGTCTGGGATCTTATTTCCCAGGCTGTGAGCATTGTGTACATGATTTTCCATTGGCCCAGATTTTGGTGTGTTAGTTGTTGGGTGAAGTTTGGCATTACCCCTGGCCATCGTGCAGAACAAACCTTTTCTTACCTGGTGATGCAAATGAACGGCAAACACGCTGAATTCCTTTTGACCACTAGCTGAGGGGAGGGGTGTTCTTCTCATTCGACGGGTATGGGTGCTGCACCCCTCCATTGCTAGTTTAAATATTCTGCAAAGGCGTCAAACTTCTGCCCCAATGCACTGACTCCTCTTTAGTCAGATGCAGTCCATCAAATTTAAGAACTTCGCTCCCAGAACTGATGCCGATTCCTACAAATCTATGTCCTTTTTCCTGGCACCAGTCCTTGAGCCACGTGTTTAGCTCCCCTATCTCCCCTTCTCGACCTTCCGTCCATCTGGTCCCCTCTCCCAGACTGGCAGGATCTCAGAAGAATGCCAGACGAAATAGATGATAGTTTGTCACAGCCTAGTCAGGTGTTCCTTGGTCTCCACAACTGACCGGCTGGCGAGATCGATAGTCCCTATGTGTACTAGGACATCAATGTTTTCTCCTGCTTTGTGAACAATTTTAGCAATGCGGTCAGTGTCTCTCCATGCTGATGTACCTGGGAGACATCTGACCATCACCCCCTAGCTGGAGATGGGTATCAACTCCCGAATCGTGAGTCTCCTATGATCAGAAGTTTTTGGATTTCCTTTGTGCTTGTTTAGTTTGGTTCCTGATTTGGGTGAGTTTTTGTTGTGCTAGCTCCTGTGCGCAGCAGTTTCAGGGAAACATTCTGGAAACTGTTTGCTGTCATATCTGTCTACGGCAACTGTCGGCAGCTCTGAGGAGGAGATAGCCCACCTCCAGGCTGAACTGGCAAGGACTAAGGAGGCCTCCCCCACCCAAAGAGCACCACTGCCACAGAGGCTGCCAAATATGAAGAGCAGTTGGACCACAGTAGGTTCTGGGAGGGTATGGGTGGTGGAACAGAGGTGAAGCCTCCTAGTTGTACCTCAGCACCAACCATATGCCAGTCTGGCAGAGCAAGGTTCCTCTATGATGGCACCCTCAGTGGAGACCAAGAAGAGCTGAGGACACCCACAAGGGAGGCACGAAGAGGTGGCGAGGGCACCACAGGGGAAGGAAACAGCTTCTGTTAGGGACTCAGTTGTTAGAGGGTAGACCTGGGGAAGGGAGGGAGAGGGAGGAAGTAAAGGTGCTGCCTGTTGCCATGGCTGGAGGGACAAGCGAATCCCCAGGACTGCAGAAGCAGCATCACAGGAGGGAACTAGATATCATTGTCCACTTTGAGACAAATGATCTAGCTAGGCATGGGATCAGTGCAGTGCAGGATGAAAGTGTGGAGTTGGGAGGGGCCTCAGACAGGTAACAAGCACAGTTACCTTCTCAGAGGTGCTGCCAGTCCATGGCTGGGGTAGAGGCTAAGGTACTACACACCATGCAGTTTAATGAATGGTTGCAAAAACTGGTGCAGAACAAAGGGCCTTGGCTAGCCAGGGGACTGGGGGACGCACCTGGAGATGAAGGTTTATATCAAGCACAATGGTCTGCATCTGTCCATGAAGGGAACCAAGATCTGAAGTGACAGGTTTAAATGCTTCCTTGGCAAGCTTTTAAACTAGCCATGGAGGAGTGCTAATAAAAGGCAGGAAATTTCAAGCCTCCCCACAAAACATGATGGGTAGCAAGGTAAACACTGAGGTACAGTGCTACAACAGAGAGCAGGACAGGGTAAATGGAAAAATAGACAAGGGCAAAAAGAACAGGCATGGGGAAAAAGGATAAAGCCAACAGTAAATGGAGGCAATGAGTACCAATGCCCATAGTCTAGGAAACAAGCTTCCTGAGTTAGTAGCCTTGATGGAAGATGAACACTTGGATATCGTGGCAGTCACAGAAACATGGTACAGGGAACCATGACTGAGATGTCAACATACCGGAGTACACAGTCTACAGAAGGGATAGGGAGTGGAAAGAGGAGGTGGAGTAGCTCTATACATAAGGGAAGGGATCAAAGCTACAGAACTAAAAAGTAAAGGGGGAGGACAAGAGGTACTCTGGGTCACCTTGGAGACAGGGAATGGCATCACAATCTACACAGGGGTTGTATACAGACACCCATCTCAAGGGAAGGAAATGGACAAGAAAATGATAGAGGACATTCTCAAAATGGCTGAAAAAGGGGAGATACTGTTAATGGGGGACCTGAATATGCCAGATGTTAACTGGATGACATGTACTGCAGCCACATCCAAGAGCAGGGTCATTCTCGATGCCCTGCAGGGGGCAGGCCTTAGACAGCTAGTGTTGGAACCCACTCTGGAGGAAGCAATACTAGATCTGGTACTCTCAAATGGAGAGAGGATCACAAATTTAGAAGTCAGTAGACATCTGGGAACAAGCAACCACTGCACAGTGTGCTTCACAATAAGCACAACCATGGAGACAAGCCATACAAAAACAAGCATACTGGACTTTAGAACTGCTGACTTTGGCAAAATGGGTGAATACCTGAGAATACACTAGCAAATGGCCAAAAGAGAGGGTGGAAGAACAATGGAGAAAAATCAAAACTGTCATCATAGAGGCAGCAACCTTTGTGTGAAACAGATAAAAGAAAACAAAGTGGAGTGAAAAACCACTATGGTGGCAGGAAGGTTAAGGAGAAAAGGCTGCATTCAAAAGTATAAGGCATCACAGAAGAGACACGACAGGGAACTGTATCAATTAAAGTGGAAAAGTGGGAAGGCAGTCAGAATAGCACAAAGCCCAAATTGAAGAAAAAATAGCCAAGTCAGTTAAGAAGGGATACAACCTTTATAGGTACATTAGGAAGCATAGAAAGGTTAAGGGAGGAATAGTGAAGATTAATAAGGGAAAGGAGAGTGGACAGAGGAGACAGCAAAAGGCAGAGAGATACTGAATGAATATTTTGTTCAGTATTCACAAAGAAGATGAGGAGGAGTTACCTAAACCAGAAAATAGAAGCACTCTGGGTAGGGGGGGTTGACACCAGTCCATTTACAGAAGAAAGAGTCCTGAAAGAACTCCTAAAACTCAAGGTGGACAAAGCAATGGGGCCTGATAAGATTCACCCCAGAATCCCAAAAGAACTAAGGGAGGACCTAGTGACACCAGTGACCACATTTTTTAACAAATCATGGGGTGGTACCTGAGGACTGGAGGAGGGCAGATGTGATTCTCCTTCACAAAAGTGAGAGCAAAAGCAGAAAAAGAAACTACAGACCTGTAAGTTTGACCTCAGTGGTAGGGAAAATGATGGAATCACTTCTGAAAGAAAGAATTGTTGAGTACCTAGAGGCCAGCGGGGCACAGGACCCAAAGCAGCATGGATTTACAGAAGGAAGGTCATATCAGATGAATCTAATAGATTTCTTTGACAGGGTGACCAAAGTAATAGACCAGGGAGGGGCTGTGGATATGGTCTACCTAGACTTTAGCAAGGCATTTGACACAGTCCAGCACAAAAGATTAATAATCAAGTTAGCCAGCTTGGGAGTGGGTCCCAGTGTGGTAGCCTGGGTTGCAAACTGGCTGCATAACAGGACTCAGAAGGTAATAGTGAGTGGAACACATTCCGAAGAAAGGGGGGTCACTAGTGGAGTACCTCAGGGCTCAGTACTGGGTCCAGTCCTCTTTAACACCTTTATAGGTGACATTGCAGAGGGTCTGGAGGGAAAGGTATGCCTATGTGCAGATGATACAAAGATCTGTAACAGAGTTGATACACAAGGGAGGGGGGTAGAAAGAATGAGAAGGGACTTAGCAAGGTTGGAGGAATGGTCAGATATATGGCAACTTAGATTCAATGCAAAGAAGTGCAAAGTAATGCACTTGGGAAACAAAAACCCAGGAGAAGAGTACACAATAGCAGGGGAGGTACTAACAACAACAAAAATGGAGCAGGACTTGGGGTAGTCATATCAGATGATCTAAAGGTGGGTAAGCAATGTGAGAAGTCAGTAAGGAGAGCCAAGGGGTACTGGGATGCATAGGAAGGGCATCACAAGTAGAAAAAGGGAAGTGGTTATACCTCTGTACAGACAGTTGGTGAGACCCCATCTGGAATACTGTGTGCAGTTTTGGAGACCTCATCTACGCAAGGACAAAGACAGGATGGAAGCAGTCCAGAGGAGGGTAACTAAAATGGTGCAAGGTCTGCATCAGAAATCATATGAAGAGAGACTGAGAGAACTTAATATGTATACCCTTGATGAAAGGAGGGACAGGGGGGACATGATTGAAACATTCAAGTACCTCAAGGGAATCAACAAAGTCCAGGAGGGTAGCATCTTTCAGAAAAGAGATGTGTAAGAACAAGGGACACAATTTAAAGATAGGGGGAACGGCTGAGGGTAATGTGAGGAATTATTTTTTATGGAGAGTGGTGGATGCGTGGAACTGCCTTCCTGGGGAGGTTGTTGGGGGCTAAAACAGTGGGGAATTCAAACATGCATGGGACAGACACAAGGCAACTGTAGTGGGGGTGGCAGGAAGTAGGCTGTTGGTTAACTAGAATCTGCAGCTTATCCAGTAGGTAGGGAATGGGCAGACTGGGTGGGCCAAGTGGTCCTTATCTGCTGTCAAAGTCTATGTTTCTGTGTTTCTGTGTTTCTATGCTACCAGCTCTTGATCCAGCAGAGACAAGAAGATGCTGAAAATCATGCCCGCAGGAAGAATTTGAGACTGTATGGGATCCAGAAAGGAGGCGGAGGGCCAGAATATCATGGAATTTTGAGTGTTGTGCTTGATACGGCCCTTGAACGCACGATGATCTAGAGCTGGAGTTGAGAGGTACTTTAGGGCCCTCGGCCCTTAGCCACCTGCATCGGATGCTAGACCATGCTCAATAATAGCACGGTTCCTCAGTTCACCACAAAGAGCTGGTTCTAGTCATTGCCTGGAGGAAGCAAAAATATTTCATGGCCAGGATAGAATCTATATCGATACTTGATTATGCCTCGCTACACTGAGAGCTAGAAGAGAATACAAACCGCTGTTTGGAGCCTTGAAGGAGCAGAAAATAAAGTTTACAATGCTGTATCCAGCCCGAATGCTCATTCAATTTCCTGATGGAAGATGGGAGTTCGAGATGGTGGAGGAGGCCAAAGCAGAGGTTTTAAAATGGGGAATTCGATTCCAGGAGAAGCCAAAGGAGAATAGAGCTGTACAGAGAGTGGAGAGATGGAAAACGGTAGCACCGCAGAAAGGAAGGAATAACAGGTCTCAGAATTTACTGAACACTGTGGCAAAAACCCTGGCATCTTTCAGTTGGGTGATTGCTGTGATCTGAATTATTTTGATCATCGTAAACCCCTATGGGGTTAGCAGAAGAACCTGCCAAGAGTAACTATGAGGAGGCAACACTCAAGAACTGAACACTACCCTTGGAAATAGTATCAGTGGTTGAAGGTTTGGGGCCTGATTATTTTGGGCTGTTGAAGTGAACTATATAAACCCTATAGGCCGAAACACTTATTTATTCCAATCGAGACTTCAGAACTTTAAGGAGGGCTGCATTAAATGCGATTGATGCCTATGTTTGCTGAGGGATTTGCTGAGGGATTTGCTGGGATATTTTGTACACACTGCCTCTTAATGTGATAGACAGACAGATCCGTCCCTGGGGAACTTTTTTTTTCTCTCTTTTTTTTTTGTTGTTTGTTCCTTCGTATTCTCCCCTAATCATGATTTACTGGAATGAGTGGATGAGCATAGTTTCTGGACACAAAAAGGGTCAATATGACGCATTTAATCTCCCTGCCCAGTTTATTTTTGTTTTTGCCACTGCTTAGTTTTTATTTGAAAGGCTGCAGGAGGTTGGATTTTCCACCTGCAGCTATATTTGGTTGTCCTCAATTAGTGGTCGGAGATAGCCCTTGGGAGGCCCGACTTGGTTCTCAAGCTGGATTACCTCTCCCCCTAGTGGTGACTGTATGGAATAGGAGGAAGTTGTTTTTTCCTCCCCACCTTGGAAGTCAAATATGGTTTTAGAATGCAGACCAAATGTGCTCTATAGTTATTAAAGGGGTAGCCGGTTGGTAACTCACATGTTTATCCCTGAGACAGGGGAGTGGTTAAACGTTTTCAAAAGTATTATATGAAGACTCTTACTTTACTAATATTTCAGCTGAGAAGCTGGTGTTTAAAATATGACATAGCAAATGTATATTTACCGATTGTGATTGCATGCTATTGGTATAGGAAAGTTCTTTGGAATTATTGTGGGGTATTGGGATTAGAGGTACAGAAATAATGGTTGGATCGAAGGTAGGAAGTTAGTTAAAAGAAGTCACGAGACAAGGCTGAGATCTTGGTTTGTAATATTAGTGGGTTCAGGGATATCCATGCCCACACTGATATACCATAATGGCAGTCTCCTCGCTGGTAATTTCCCTAAATATTAACGGAATTCACTCCCTGGTCAAGAGAGCTAGACTGCATCAATATTTACGCAGAGAGAAGCAAGAATTAGTAGCCTTGCAGGAGACTCACCTGTCCCAGGGAGAGCATGGTAAGCTGTAGGGTAAGGGATATGTGTTGGTGGCGTCTTTCTCACACAGATCAGGACATAGGAGGGGGGTGGCTTTGCTTATGGCAAAAATGGCTACATGGGAGGAAATTGAGCGATGGGAAGACCCTGAGGGTCGCTATGCTATAATCTCAGGTTACCTGTATAATAGAGAGGTTACATTGGCCTCAGTTTATTTTTCCCCGGGTTCACCAAAACCATTTATCTAAAAATTTTTTTCGGAATTACTTTCCATCTATAGGGGTCAGCATGTTTTGGGGGGCGACCTAAATATGGTTATGGACTCATCGTTAGATGTTTCCAGGAATTTACCCCATCGGGTTAACCTAGTACAGAAATATACTAAATCAACCTTGGCCAGTTTGGGTGTTGTGGACACCTGGTGCCACACATTTCCTACACTTAGAAGTTTTACGCATGTGTCTGCCATAATGGGAGTGGCTTCTAGACCGGATTATTTTTATACCACGATAGAACATTATGAATGAGTGCTAGATGTATGACATGGAACCCCGCTGCTCTTGGATCACTCCCCAGTTTGTGTAAAGTTACGCCTGGGAAAGAGTTACAAGAATAATAACTGGAGATTGAATCTGGCATATCTTAGGGACCCAGAATTCAGAAAGGAGATTCTGGAATTAATTCCCGAAATAGTGAATGAGAATGATCAGCCGGAGACCTCCCCGGGGATCCTCTGGGATACCCTAAAGGTAGTTCTTAGAGGTTTAATAATAAAAGCCTTTGTGCAATGTAGAAAAGCTAGAGAATAAACATATAAGAGTTTAAAAGAGGAATTGAATACCCTCCAACAGATGTGGGACCAGGGATCACACAATTAAACCTCTTATTTTGAAGTCTAGCAACAACTAGAAATGTCTTGATCAACAAGTAGAACAGCAGTTGTTTATTTTAAGGCAATATCATTATGAGGGAGGTCGTAGAGGTGCCCAAAATTAGCCAAGAGACTGAGGGAGCAGAGGGCACGCACTTCAGTAGGGTCCATGTTGAACCCTGACACAAAGGAGGTACAAACACACACCCTCAAAGATTAGGCAAATGTTTTCAAATATTATCAAACCCTCTATACAGAAGTGTCCCTCCCAGGAGGAGATCTCTAAATATTTGCAGGCTCTCCCCTCCTAGATTAAAAGCACAGGCACAGGCCCTGACAGCTCCTTTCAGAAAGGCGGAAATGGAGAGGGTTCTAAAAGAGGCTAAAACATTAAAAGCACCGGGACCCGATGGATACCAGGAGGAGTTTTACAAGGCCTTCAGGAATTTCTTGATTCCTGTGCTCCTTCCGGCTCCTCATGCTATACAACAGGGGGAGGTGCCACCACCCTCCTGGCAGTATGCAATAATAACTGTGGTCCCCAAACCTTATAAGGATCCTTGACAAGCTGCATCTTACAGGCCAATATCTATGTTTAATTATGACTATAAAATGTATATGTCTATCCTAGCTCACAGGATAGAAGATCTGGTTCCAAATTTAGTGGACTCTGATCAGGTTGGATTTGTTAAGGGCTGACAAGCTCAGGATGCTATTCATTGCACTTTCTTGTTGGTGGATTATGCGGTGGCTCGAGGGATCCCCTTGGTAACCCTGGGATTAGATGCTGAAAAAGCTTTCGACAGGGTCTCCTGGCTCTTTTTGTGGGAGACCCTATTGAAATTTGGATTCCCCATACAACTGATTAATCAGCTCCAAAATATATACAAATCTGCAAGTGCATATGTTAGGAGAGATGGTGCCCTTTCAGACCCCATCAGGCTTTCTAGAGGCATGCGTCAGGGGTGCCCCCTCTCCCCCTTGCTGTTTGTCCTGTATCTGAAGCCCTTGGCAGCAGCAATCAGGCAAAGCACGAATGTGGAGGGGATCCCCTTGGGAGGTAAAAGGTTTATACTCTCCCTCTTTGCTGACGATATTTTACTCACCCTTACTAGTCCAGAGACAACTATACCTGCTTTGTGGGAACAACTGGGGAGATTTGCAAAGCTGGCGGGGTATAAGGTGAATGAACAAAAGACTGAGGCTTTACTTTATAATTATAGTTCGACTACATATTCAAAACTGGCTTACCCTTTCAGATGGAATAAAATTGAGATGAGATATTTGGGAGTTAAATTGGCTACCCACCTGGAGATTATTGACCTTTTGAATTATGAGCCTCTGACTGTGCAGTTGATATAGGATTTTGGCCAGATGGGCCCAGGTTCCCATAGGCTTATTCCATAGAATTGAAGCCTTAAAGCAAAACATACATAAAGTTCTGGCCAGACTCCAAGTAACATTTCATTCTATTCTGCATTTTGCTACTGGACAATTAAGGCTTACTCATCATTGCTTACTTTATAAGCAAATGGGTTGTTTATCGTTAAAGGGAGATTTAATTTTAGGGCTTTGGTGTTTTACATAAGGTTTTCTTAGGTATTTCTCTGCTTAGTATTCTTAATTTGTTTCAAAGAATAATCCTGGTTGTACAAGATCCCAGAGTGTGGAAAGGTTTCAGGTTCCTTTTTGTCAAACAGCTTTTGGTCAAAATTCGTTGAATTTTACAATTGTTAAGATATATAATCAACTTCCTAAAAATGTAATAAGACAACCAAAATTGTTTGCTTTTAAATATGAACTTAGGAAAACTTTGTTAGAAAAGTCAAACTGTAAATGCTATGTGTAATGTGTATTTATATTGTGCTATTGTTTTAACTTGTTTGTACGTTTTGTCTAAACTGGTCATTTGTGAAAATGGGCTTGTCCCACAGACTTACCAGTATAAAAATAAATAAATGAAATGAAATAATTACTGCCTAGAATATTATTTTTTTTGCAGAATCTGCCACCACCACCACCACCACCACCGACAGACACTTATTTTAGGGAGTGGGATAGACTGATATCTAAATTTATTTGGGGTGGCAAGCCCCCTCAGGATTCGTTATACTATCCTGCAGCTCCCAAGGGAGAAGGGTGGCCTTAATTTACTCAACTTTAGGACTTACCACAGAGCCTCACAATTATGTTCAAGTTTAAGTTCAAGTTCAAGTTTATTGCAGGAAAACTCCATTGAGCAAGTTCATTCACAAGGAGGTCCTGTGACATAAACACTTAAAGTACAAACACAGATAGGTAATAACAGTGTATACATGAAATGCACGTTACATGATACAGGCTGGATATACATACAAGGGTACCACATAGGGTGACCGCGAGGTGGCAAACATTGATATGAGACAGGGAAGTGACTTACAGGTTGCATACTGATAAATGAAACATGATGACTGGTGTGTACAATACATATACAGTATTTTGGCAGCTAGAACAAACAACAGTCTACAACTGGTAAGGGGGGGGAGGAGTGATTTGATAGAGTAGCAGTGGAGCGTAAGCAAAGATAAAGCCAGGAGTAGAAGGGGAAGGGAAAGCAGTTAATATGACAAATCAATTATACCTTACCAGTGGATAAATATGGCACACATGGGGAAGGAAGAGACTTAATGACAGTTACAGGTGTCTTTTATTTTGGCTGAACTTAGCGATTTGTAGAAGTTTATTGAAACTGTGCTAGTTAGTTTCAGTATGGTTTGTAATTGGTTCCAAATGGAGGAAGGGCATATGCAATATACGTTTACCAAAGGAAGTCCGCGTCCTTGGTACGTCAAGCATAATAAAGTCAGATTTTCTTAACGAGTATGCACTATGTGAGATACTAATAAGGGAAGAGAGATATTGGCAATTTCTGCAGGAGCAATTTAAGAGTCCATAGCCCAGCATGGAGCAGGCGTCTAGTAGTAAGGGATGTCCAACCAACAGCTGCATATAAGTCACAGTGGTGCGAATGGTAAGGGAGTTGGTAATGAACCGTAACTATACAGTGATAACGGATGTCCAGTTTACTTAGATTTGCAAGAGTGGTGGAGGAATAGATTACATCGCCATCGTCAATAGTGGGAGAAAAGTGGCCTGTACAAGCTTGTTTGCGAGTTTCAAGGGGAAAAGGGGCCTATTTCGTAGAAGAAACCTAACCTTGCTTTTAACCTTCTAGAGACATCTTCAGACGTGGTCACTGAAAGATAATTTATTGTCGATCCAGATACCTAGATATTTAAATTTGGTTACAACTTCCAGAGGCTCATTTAGCGTGGTGACAATGAAGTCTTGGGCAAGGTATTGGGGGGACCTGTGACAGCACTGCGGGAGAATATCATTGCTTTAGTCTTCTTAGCATTGAGCAGAAGCTTTGCCTTTTTTGAAATTCAAAATTTTATTGTGACAAGAACTATTGTCCATATACAACACATGCCAAGGAAAATAAAAGTAAACAAGACCTGTTATACTATCAAACAGTTGGCAGGTAAATAATCAAGTCACTGTTTTCACCCCCCATCCCACAAACAAAGTCCAAAACCACCATCCTCCCCCTACCCCAATCCGCTTCTCCCTACCCCCCCCATGAGGAAGATCTGCCCACCCACTTACCTCTACTCCAGTATACTCCAACTGGCTACACCTGGGAGATATAATTCTTGAAGCTTCTCCAAACTTTTTCGTATATATGGATCCGGTTATCCCTTACTGCTCCTAATTTTCCATATTCAAGTTAAACAACATTTCCCTAACCATTCCACATATCGTGATTGGGGAATCAGTCATCAATATCGCAAAACTACCTTCTTAAATGAACCAGAAATCAGGGCCATATAAAATCTACGCCCCTAAACATGATTCCAGAGTAATCCCCTATCAGACGTATATCAGGAGAAAATATTGATCAATTCCCAACAATGGGTCAGCCCTTGCTTAATCTGCATCCACAACCGCTTTATTAGGCGGACATCCCAAAAATATGATACAATCCCCAACCGCCTGGTGGCACCTAAAACATTTCTGGTCCGGTCTACTACCCATCCTAAATAACTTGGAGGAGTCCAAAACAAATTATTCAAAAGTGAAACTGCATCACCCTCAACCTGTCCTGTCTAACATATCTGTACAAATGCCTCCAGACAATTTCCCAGTCCCGCTCTTGCTTTTCAAGACAGTTAGTCCAGTATCTGGGTTTATAATCCATATCTGTAAGAAAAAGGTCAAGAAGCTTTTTATAAACTTTAGAAACCGCGTGTGGTTCCCACACAACTTACGCTAATGATTCGAACCACCTACCATCCACACGCCCGTCCCGGAGATTACTTACTAGCTGCGTTAATAAATGAGTAACTTGATACAATTTAAAGACCTGCTAGACTTCCATTCCATACTTTTCCAGGATATCCTTAATTGGGGACACACAACTATCCCCCATTAAATCCACAATGCGTAGTCCCTCCAACTGGGGAATCCATTTACCCAGAACCATTTTCCCCCCTATCTTCAAATTCGTATTTTGACATATCGGTTGATACTTGTCCCTGTCCGAACGAATCCATCTTGCTACAAATCTGCCGATGGATGCTAGAGATTTTACTAACGGGCTAGCCATACCAACTTAGGGCAGTTTCTGGGGATAGAATAGAGCAATGAGATCAGGTCTATACCCACCTCCTAATCATTTCTGTCTCCAATCTGACCACGAGGGACATAGGACAAAGATTCTAGCTTGATATCGGGAGCTAACCATTTCAAGTATTTGCACAGGTTACTTGCCCAATAATATAGACCAAAATTTGGAAGTCTCAAACCCGCTTTATCCCTAGGAGCCGTCAACTTACCATAAGCTCTACGGGGCCTTTTCCCTCTCCAAATAAAGTCCGAAATTAGAAGGTGCAACTCACTGAACCATTTTAGGGGCAACCAAACATTTAACATGTTGAGCGGGTAAAAAATTCTAGGGAGAATATTCATTAGAAGCTTTGCCTTTATTAGATTATGCTCAAGTTGTGTGAAGTCCGCTTGAAGCACTCCCTTGACTTCAGATAACGATGAGCCAGAAGTATACAACACAGTATCAGCTGCAAAAAAGTGCAGATTGGACATAGATATGTTAGCATCTAAGTCATTAATGTACAGAGAAAACAAGATAGGGCCTAAGATGGATACTTGGGGGACTCCTCTTGCAACTGGCAAGGCAGCAGAAAAAAAGCCTTCCGCCTTTGCTTTTTGGAATCTTCCAGTTAGGTAGCTAGAGAACCACTGGGTGGTATGGTATGTGGCAACCAACTTTGCAAGGCAATTGACTAATAGTTTGTGATCAACAGTATCAAAAGCTTTGCTGAGGTCCAAAAGACTGCACCAGTTACCTTCTTAGCATCTATAGCAGAGATCCAATCATTGGTTACTTTTGCTAGTGCAGTGATTGTGCTATGATTAGCTCGGAAGCCAGATTGAGCTGGGTTAATGAGAGAGAAGGTTTCCAAGTGAGATTTTAACTGAATATGGATCAGTTTTTCGAGAACTTTAGAAAAGATAGGCAATATGGAGATAGGCCTATAGTTGTTTACATCGCATGGGTCACCAGATTTAAATAGAGGGAGGATATGTGCTGATTTCCAGCAGGACGGCACAGTAGCAGATGTAATGGAAAGATTGAAGATGTGGAGAATTGGGGCAGTGAGAAGGGAGTAGCCTGACCTTAGGAAAAAGGGTTCCAAGCCATCGTCCCCTGCGCTTTTTTTGATGTCTAAGTTAAGAAGAGAATCTTCTACTTCTTTATAAGTTATCTCGCGCAGTTGGAAGGGGCTGGGTGCAAGATTAGATGTGGCGGGAGGGGTATGCTGGCTCACCGCAGCACAGCATAAGGTGACGAGTCAAAAGCTAATCCAGCTGTGGCAAAGTGGGAGTTAAGTTCCTCCAGGATTAGGGACTTGTTTTCCACAAACTTGCCACTTGCAACTATCTTTGCTGGGACAGAGGGGGCCATGGGCCGTCCTTCTATAGCTTTGATAGTCTTCCATATTTTATGAGGGTTACCTTTAGCTTGTTCGAGAGTAGAAATATAATAGTTAGCTTTAGCAGAGTGAAGTTTTTTCACACAGTTATTGCTGGCTGTTCTAAAGGCCTGCCAATCCGAAGATTCCTTGGAATGTCTAGCTTTAGCCCAGAGCTTATCTCGAGTTATAAGGGCTGCCTTGAGATCCGAGGTGAACCAGGGGTGGAATTGTTCCGTGCCCTTACTTTGATGAAAGGGCATGCTTATTTATTGTTGTAGTGAGTTTGTCATTAAGGATGCAAGATGCCTTGTTGACATATTTGGGTAGGTAAAGATCTTGCCATCTGATCATGCACAGGTCAGATAGGAAGTTTACTGCACTGAATTTGCGAAAGGATCTTTTGTTATAAGGATGGGTTCTTGGCCGGGCCTTAATTTGAGATCTTATGCAAGCAACAATTCCATGATCGCTCATGTCGTTTGTGAAACACTGCCAAAAGAGATATTTTGTGTGGATGGGTGGTTAGTACCACATCTAGAGTGGAACTGTTGGCAGTATTTAGAGTGTTGTTCCTAGTAGGTTCACTTACTAATTGCCCAAGACCTAGCTCGTCACAAAGGGATTTGAGGCCGTGTGATTTAGGTGACAGCCAGTCCATATTTAGATCTCCTAGAAATATTGTTTCCGTTTTTGCATCTACGAACATGGATTTCAAAAGATTAAGGACTTCATCACCACCAGACAGAGGTCTATAGCCACCTAGGATAGTGATACATTCCTAGGAGGGGAGATGAAGGCTCAGCGAAACTAACTCAAATTCCTTGGCTAAAGATTTGCAACTAATATTGGTGACCAAGTACTTAGATTTGGCGTAGATAACCACACCCCCGCCTCTAGACTCTCTATCTGCTCTAAATAAATTGTAGCCCTGCAGTGATATTTGTTGATCAGTGTTCGTCTTTTTTAACCACGACTCAGTAATTATGATAAGGTCTGGGTTAGCGTGTACAACCAGGCTTGCAGCTGTACAAGTTTTTTAGGCAGGCTTAAATTGTTGACCATCATCATTTTGAGACCTGTGGCCTCAGCAAAATCGATAGGTGAGGTAAGTTGTGGGGGGGGGGGGCAGGGTTGAGCTCCACATTTCCTGAGCAGAGAAGAAGCAGAAGTATAACTTTCTTTAAGGAGCTTATAAGAATGGAGACTGCTTTTTTTATTTCTTCGCAGCAACCCATATCGTGCTGCGCAAGAGGTGGCACCACTGTAATGACAGTTGATCGTGATCAATGTAAGTGCTTGGGTAGACATAGGTGAGGACAGTAGCAAGGGGGTGTAGGCTAACCGGGGGGAATAGGCTAAAAGGGGAGAGGAGAATGACATAGTGTCTGCACGGTAGACTGTTATAACATTAGGTATTGATAAGGTACATTGGAGAACTGAATTGCATTGAGGTACTTCGAATTGCACTGTATTGCGAAAACTCTGCACCTTAGGAGCAATAAAAACACAATAAGGAGAGCCATGGTCCCAGATTGAGTGGTCTCGTGATTTATATTAGTGCAATATTTTCTAGGCAAGTAATTTGCCCACCTAGGTACTCATATATTGATATATTGGTGAGCTGGATTAATCCAAGGTATTCAGCACACTGGAAGTCCATAGAAATCACACTTAATGGTATCGAAGATACAGCCAGATATATGTTTGCCAACCCACCAGAGTGTAATCCTTTGAGCAAATTTTCCTCATACACCAGAGTGCCTCTTTCCATATGGCTCTGGGCCTTGAAAAATATTTTCCCAGTCGGAAACCTTGTACTTGAGAACTGTTATAGGAGATACAGCCTTTCCCCTAATAGGTTGGAAGGGGGTTTCAGCAGGGGATGGGGATGAAGTATATTCACTAGATGGTGGGTCCCAAGGGCCTTATGCCATTTGTAACAATCCAAGCCACATATGCACTTTAGAATAAGGCCTTTCTTGGCTTCATGCAACTTAGGTCCTATTTGGCACCGCATGAAAATAATTTGGCTGATCTAGCAGAAAAAACACCATCGTTGGTGAAGTTATTAGTCCAGTACACTGGGGGGGGGGCAGAGATGACCCATTGTATCAATTTACTGTATAAAGCCCTAAGGGAAAGGCCCGGAGACTCTATAGAGTCCATTCGTATATCATAGATATGTGAATTGCAAAAAGATATGCCTGGACAGGCATGGGTCAGAGGTGCAGGATGGGCTGCAGGGGTGATACATGCCCCTATTGGAGGGAATTTATTTGGAAGCTAAGAATGCAGTATTTTCGTACGCCTGTGATAACCTCTAGATACCAAGAAAACCCATTGGGGAAATGTTGGAGGGGTGTGGCACTGCCCATGCAGAGCAGTCACTTGTGTTGTGGTCCTGCCCTAGAATCAGAACACACTGGCAAAGAGTTTTGGGGGAAATTAGAGCAATCAACCCACTGTATTTCCTATCTTTTACTCCCCCGTCAGGGATTAAAATAGAATTCCACTACCTATAAGCAAGTGGGACTATTGTGGCAGCTGCACACAAAAACTTAACCAGGCTTTGGTGGTCCCAAAGTATCCCCACTAAATTAGCTTGGGTGAAAACAGTGAGGGAGATATATGCATTGGAACAGATCTCGGCTAAACTCCTAGATAATACAGAAGCTTTTGAACTAAGAGGGAGAAAATGGGTGATGCATCAATTAAATAAATACCCTGACTTTGTCCCTTAGGATGTTGGTTTTGATGGACTGCCAAGACTGATAAGCTCTTCTCTCAGAAATTGAGGGATACATACTTGTCCAGTTAGAAATATAGTCCTAACTAATTCATATTAGGAAGATACCCTGTCGAAATATTGTGTCATCCTTTTTTTTTTAAATGTGTTTAAAATTTGTATGAGATATATATAATTTAATCCCACCTATGTATTGTGAGATGTACTACCAGAAGCTATGTATGGATATATGATTCTTTGCTATGTCTGAATAAAAAAGTATATTTAAAAAAAAAAAAAAAAAAGAGGAGATTGGGGCAGTGCCTAATCCAATTAACAGAAGCACTCTGGATGGGGGGGTCGAACCCAGACCTTTCACAGAAGAAAGAGTTCTGAAAGAACTCCTAAAACCGAAGGTGGACAAAGCAATGGGGCCTGATGGAATTCACCCCAGAATTCTAAAAGAATTAAGGGGAGAACTAGTGAAACCACAGACTACCCTTTTTAACAAATCATGGGAGGTTGGTGTGGTACCTGAGGACTGGAGGAAGGTGGATGTGATTCCCCTTCACAAAAGTGGGACCAAGACAGAGGCAGGAAACTACAGACCTGTCAGTTTGACCTCTGTGGTAGGGAAAGTGATGGAATCACTTCTGGAGGAAAGATTTTTTTTATTTTATTTATTTATTTATTAAATTCTCAGATTACAAATTCCTTTGAGCAGAAACTGCTCATTTGCAAAGGTTCCACGTCAGAGGATGAGGGGCAACATAGAGGTAGTAAAAGAATGCACAATAAACAAAAAAAAATATACAATAACAACACACTTTGAGATAATATGCATACAACGAGCAGCTTGAGTAGGCAGCCAGCTAAGGTAACAATAACAGATAGAGGGCACAAGAAGCAATTAATATTGTAGGTGTGCAACCAGGTGGGGGGTGGGAGAGGAAGCAGGCAGGCTAATGGGCCACTGTCAGTAGGTGGGGGAAAATGTCTTGTACCAGTGGAGAGGGAAGCAGGAAGGAGTCACAAAAAGGCCGGTGCTGGAGATAATGTAACTAGGAAAAGGGCGCTGTGGGATACGAATGAGCTGGGAGGTGTTTAGAAGAACTCTATTCAGAGAAACAGTCACATTGAGTGAAGAGGTGAGATAAAGTCTGAGATTCCTTTTAAAGGGTCCAAGTGTAGCAGAGGAAAGTGCTTCTTGATTGAGAATTGAACCATAGAGGAGCTCTATAGATAAAGGACCGCTGACCCATGGAGGTACAACATCTGGGAACCTGAAAGGTTAGAGATAGGGCACCACGCATTTGCTGAGTGCCACTGAAGGTAGTCTGGTGTGCTAACATCAGGGTGCATGAGACCAAGGAGAATCTTTTGGTAAGTAAAAGAAAAGTATCTGAGGATCAGTGGCAGGATTTTAGGACAGTAAATTAATAAAAGGAACTAGGAGAGCTTCAGTAGCAGACAAGTAGTGGAATAGCAGTATAATTGCAGTATAATGTGGGGGAGTGGTGCAATGCAGTGGCTGTGGGGCAGCCATATTCAGGCAGAACTTCTGGACACTGAGGTGCTGCCCTATCTGCATGCATCTCTCTGGACTGTGGGATGAGGTAGCCAGACTCAGAAATGAAGTAAACTGGGTCAGGAGTACCATCACCCCTATCCAGAGACCACCAGTCCATTGCAACTGCCTCAAAGGATGCCGAGAATGAGGAGCACTTGGATGACAGTGGGCTCAGGGAGGGTTAGAGCAGTCAGGCAGAGGCACATCCCAGATCCTATTTCACTCAAGAACTCATATGCCACACTGGCAAACAGGGACAACCAAATAGAGGTACCCAGAGAAGTGGAAGGAAAGGATGTGGAGGTTAGCCAAGGAGGTGACCTCAGCGAGGAAAGCAGTGGACCCCAGAGGAGGAGGAAGAGAATCCTGGTGGGGAACTCCGTCATAAGAGGATCCAGCTAGGGACACAGGAGGGGAGGACAAGGAGGTGAGGTGCCTAGGTGCCACGGCATGGAGGGATGGAAGGAAGATCCTGGGATCACTGGGAAGGCAAGACAGGAGGGTGAGCTGGATGTCATTATCCACCTAGGTACTAATGACCTGGCAAATGGGAGCCAAAGGAAGTTCAGGAAGAGTTGGGAAATTGGGGAGGGTCTCAAGCAAGTAGCTATTCTGTCACTTTCTCAGAGGTACTACCTGCGAGAGGCAAGGGAAGCATATGGGTGCATGCACCAGAACTTTAACTCATGGTTGAAGAACTGGTGCTGTGAAGAAGGTTTGGATTCATTGGTGACTGGGGACCCACCTAGAGGGATGGAGGTTTGTTCAAGCCTGACGGCCTGCATCCATCCTGGAGGGGAATCCAAGCACTCAATGATAAGTTTAAATGCTACATTGACAAACATTTAAACTAGCAAAGGGGAGTGGCTGAACAGCAAGGAGGGTACCTACTTGCTCACCCCCCACAACTAGCAGTGGAACCAGTGAACCAGAGGAGTGACTATCTCTACAAAGCAGTGTGCAAAAGATGGAGATTAGCGCCCAAGAGGTGGATAGGCAGAAAAGGGGCAAAATTCAGCAGAAGGGCAGACAGCAAGGAGAACCAGGGATAAAGGACAACCAAGGAAGGGGGCTGGAGTAGAACAGCGAAGCAGTCTAGGGAGGTCAAATCATGGAAAGCCATGTGTGCAAATGCCAGGAGCCTTAGCAACAAGATGGAAGATCTGGAGGCTGTCATGGTGCAGTCAGACCTGGACATTGTAGCCAACACTGAAACCTGGTGTAATGATAACCATGACTGGGAGATGGCCATACCTGGCTACAACATATTCAGAAGAGACAGGGCAGGCAGGAAGGGAGGAGGAGTGGCACTGTATGTGAAACATGACATAAGGGCCACAGAGATCCAGGAGGAACAAAATGGGGGAGAGATACTGTGGGTTAAGCTGGAAAGGAAAATGGGGCCAGCCAACTACACAGGTGTGGTCTATAGACCACCAGCCCAGGAGGAAGAAACAGATAGGGAGCTGATGCTAGCCATCCAAAGGATGGCAGACAAGGGTGAGGTAGTACTGATTGGAGACTTCAATATTCCAGATGTGGACTGGAGCATACCAGCAGCAGCATCAACTAGAGTAGATTTATCCTGGACTCCTTCAGGGTGCCTTCCTCAAGCAACTGGTCATGGAACCAACTAGGCAGAAGGCAATACTGGACCTTGTGCTCAAAAACAGGGACAGTGTGATGGGGGTAACAATGGGGGAGCACCTGGGGAACAGTGACCACCAGTCATTGTGGTTTGAAATCACAGAAAGAGCAGAACCAAACCACACAAAAACACGTATCCTGGATTTTAGGGGGGCAGACTTTGGGAAAATGGGGAGATACTTGAAAGAGGCATTAAGGGTAATGGGGCAGGAATCAGGGGTTGAAGAACAGTGGGCAGTATTTAAAATGGGGATTACAAGAGCAACAGAATTATGCATTAAGCAGGTTAGCAAGAGGAAAAGGAAGAGGAGACCATTATGGTTTTCCAAAGAGGTAGCAAAGAAAGTGGAAGCCAAAAAGATTGCATTCAGGCAATACAAAAGACACAGGCAGAAGGGATAGGGAGAAGTACCAGGAGAAGCAAAGGGAGGCAGGAGGTCAGTAAGGAAGCCAGAGCTCAGACAGAAGAACACATTGCAAAATCAGTGGGTAGAGGGACAAAACCTTTTATAGGTACATAAGTAAAAAAAAAGGCAAAGGGTGGGATAGTGAGACTGAAGGGGAGGATGGGGGCTGCGTGGAGGATGACAACAGTAAAGCTGACATATTGAACAGGTATTTCTGCTCAGTCTTTACTGAGGAAGAGGAGGGTAATGGGTCTGAAGGGAGTACAAGGGGTGAGAATGGTGCAGAAATGGACACAAGTCCCTTTACAAAAGAAAGGGTCCTGAAGGAACTGGAAGTAATAAGAGTTGATAAAGCAATGGGTCGAGATGGGGTGCACCCCAGGGTCCTTAAAGAACTAAGAGAGGTGGTGGCTCAACCTCTGGCTATCCTGTTTAGCCGATCACTGGAAACAGGGGAGGTACCTAAAGACTGGAGGATAGCAGATGTAGTCCCCATATACAAAAGTGGGAACAAAGAGGAAGCGGGGAACTACAGACCAGTCAGCCTCACCTCGGTAGTGGGGAAGATCATGGAAGCACTACTGAAGGAGAGATTGGTGGAACATCTGGTTGTCAATGGACTACAGCACCCAAGGCAGCATGGTTTCACCAAGGGGAGGTCATGTCAGACCAACCTCAGTTGAATTTTTGACTGGGTGACTAGGGAGGTGGATCAGGGAGGGCAGTGGACATGGCTTATCTGGACTTCAGCAAGGCCTTTGACACTGTGCCACAGAAGACTATTACACAAATTGGGGAATATGGGTGTGGGCAGAACAGTAGTGTGATGGGTAGGTAACTGGCCAGGTGGCAGGACACAGAGGGTGGTGGTAAATGGCTGTCACTCCACGGAGGAAGAGTGACCAGTGGGTACCACAGGGATCAGTGCTGGGACCCGGTCCTATTCAGCATCTTCATCAGTGACATTGCGCAGGACCTAGAGGCAGAATATCACTGTTTGCTGATGACACAAAGCTCTGTAACAGAGTAGACACACCAGAGGGTGTAGGCAGAATGAGAGTGACCTGCAGAAACTTGAAGAATGGTCAGGGGTTTGGCAGTTGAAATTCAATGCAAAGAAGTGCAAGATAATGCATATGGGGCACAAAACCTGGCACAACATATCAGTTGGGGGTGAGGATATGGCATGCACCAACCAGGAAGGGATATTGGGGTTATCATCTCTGATGACCTCAAGGTAGGAAACAGTGTGACAAGGCAGCAGATAAAGCAAATAGGATGCTGGGATGCATAGGCAGAGGCATCACCAGCAGGAAAAAGGAGGTCATAATTCCACTATAAAAGACAATAGTGAGGCCCCACCTAGAGTACAGTATACAGTTCTGGAAACCTTACCTACGTAAGGACATAGACAGGGTAGAGAAGGTTCAGAGGAGGGCAACAAAGATGGTGCATGGATTGCATCACAAGTCCTATGAGGACAGGTTGAAGGAACTGAACATGTACTCCTGGAGGAGAGGAGGGAGAGGGATATGATGAGAGACATACAAGTATCTTACAGGGAGGAACAGGGTGCAGGAATACACTATTTTTAGCGACAAAGATGTTCCAGGACTAGGGCATGGGATGAAGTTGGAGGAGGATGATTCAGAGGAAATGTGAGGAAGAATTTCTTCATAGAATGGGTGGTGGACAAGTGGAACACCCTGCCAGAGGAAGTGGTGGGGGCTGAAACAATCACGGTATTTAAGAATGCATGGGCTAGACATAAAGGAATTCTGGAGGTCAGAGGTAAGGGGCAACAGACTTCTAGGAAAATATAAACTGAACTTACAAGCTCAAATGGGCAGACTGAGTGGCCCTTCCCTTATCTGCCGACACTGTCTGTGTATCTATGTATCTATTTAAGTAGGCACATCTTGTATTGTATTCTGCTGAGTAGGGGTAGCCAGCTGGTCTGTGCATAGAGGTCTCAGGTGTGAGTTTGTCTAATCGAGGGGTCACATCACAACCATGTCATCACCACTGTCTCCCAACACCCTTAGAGCACCCCATGCTCATTCTGCACCCAGTCTCCTGCTTTCAGGCCGCTCCAATCACCACAGTATGTAGCAGTGTCACATAACCCTTAGACCATTTCCTGGCTGGTCTAATCTGAGCCCCTGTTAAGTTCATGGTGGGGCTTCCAAACTTACAAATAAAGGGATGGTGCAACCCCACCCTGGTGCAGCACTTTTGTGACCTGGTGTAAGTGCACTTCTGTTGCAAGCGTGGTGCAAGGCAGCTTGGTCAAAAGGCATATCTATTTTGACACAGCCTGCATTTGAAAATTGGGACTATCACAAAGTTCAGTTCCAGGTGCCACTTGCATCATACCCATTTGGTGCAGGCACCTTGCATCAAACATGTCCTTTATAAAATTGATCCCCCTGTATCTAAATGAGGTTTAGCTTTTTAAAAAACAGAGATTGTAAAAATGAAATTGAATAAGGTAGCTTATAGTTTCAAATGGTGGCATAAAAATGACTGCTAATTTCAAAGCCAACTTGCTGGGGACCTTATGGAAAAAAAAAGGACTTTAAAAGGAACATGTATTTAAGAGAATGATTTATAAAACAAGCTGCTATGAACAATAGAACTGATGACTCCTTGTTAATTTAACAGTTATAGCAGGACTAGAGCAGCCAGAGGCTTCAGAATGCAAGTGCGCCAAGGCTCTATATACTAGTAAAAACATATTTTCAATATCATCAATACAGATAAAATGTTGTAAGGCAACTGGTTTTAAAGAAGACTGTAAAGATATATATATAGCTATGTTTGCTGTGAATAAGGAATAGCATTCAAGCCTTGACTTTAATATAAGACTGCAAAGCACTGAGGCATAATTCATGTACAGTTTGCTATGCACTAAATAAGAGTGCAAAAGCACTATAATTATATGGTAACCTTGAGTATTTTTTATTTTATTTTTGTTTATTATACTCTAGGGTTACAAGTACCTTTGAGCAGGAACTGCTCATTTACAAATGTTCCTTGTCAAAGTAAGGGAGAAACAAACACACAAAGGTTGGCAGTGGTACACAATCATAATACTGTACATACAGCAGTTGGCAATGTTTTGCAGTTAAAACACACTTCAAAAATAAAGACATTACTAGAGAGCAACTAAACTAAGCAGCTAGTTGAGGTAACAGAGTAGAAGATTAAGAAACAATAGGACAATAAGCATGAGATTGGGTATGAGGGGGTCAGAAAGAAAGTGGGCAAGCTGAGGGCCACTGTCAGAAGGAGGGGAGGGGAGGGTGTCTAGTACAGGAGAAAGGTAGAGAGGTTAGAGAAGTGGTGAACAGGTGTAGGGGAAGGGGAGGGGTGGAGGAAGGGAGAAGGCAAGTAGTCAGTGGAAGAGTTGGAGCCAGAGGGATAATACTCAGGTAGGAGACAGGTGACTGGACTTGAACTACTAGGTGGTGGTTGGAGCAGTATTTTTAGGGGAAGTAGTCACATTGTGTGGTAGAGGTGAGGTAAAGTCAGAGATTCTGTTTAAAGGGTCCAAGCTTGGTAGCGGAAAGTGCTTCTTTGTTGAGGGTATTGAACCACAGTGGAGCCCTGTGGGTGAAGGACCACTGACCACTGAGTATAGTATATATTAACAAAATAAAATGAAAATGAAAAATGAAATAAAGCATTAAATAAAAATATGTATGCCTCATGATTACTTGTGCATAATAGAAGTAACATCATATTTTAGAACTAAAACATTTATTTTGCAGATCCTGATATCTTGAAAAATGATTTCAATGGAAGGCAAAAAACTTGAGGATTTTATTTGTGTATTAAATCCTAGGTAAGTTGTTCTGTTTAAAAATGTCAATAAGTATGGAAAGATACACGAGAAGTACAGGAAGCTCATTTATTGTTTTATTATTTATTTAAAATTGATAACCGGGAAAGGCTTTAGTCAACCATGTGGAGGCTAGATGTATGACTTCCAGCAGTTGTTGCTCTCCTCCTCCCACCTTGGGTGAGGGACTGCTATGCTGGAGTCTCTCCTTTAAGGGAGTCTCCCTTGCTGCAGAGCTATCCTCGCTGCCACTCACAGTGTTTCCCATACAGGGACAGAGTGAAAGCCTTCTTCCAAACTGAAAATTCCCCTGAAACTGGGTTTCCAAATTTCAGTAGCTAAGCCATTGCTAAATAAAATATCCCAAGCCTAGAGGAAGGCAACCTAGGACTTGGATCCCAGAAGGTTTCATCTTTTAAAAGAGTTGTCTTCCTCTACTCTGCACCAAAGGTCATAATATCTAGTTAGTTGTTAAATTAGAATATTCATAGTTTCCTTAGGTAGGTTTTCACTGTTGGATGGAGATGGATAGTGTCCATACTGCCATTTCCTCTCTCCTTAGAGCTCCCTCCCCTTATGTCATCAGTGCAATATATTTTATCAGTGCAATCCTGACAGCCTGTGCATCTCATTCATATTCTTCAAGCTGTCTAGTTGCTGTCAATCTGTTGTCAATTTCATAGTCAGCATTTATCTGCTCAGTACTCTTGTTGGGGCTCCTTCCTAAGGTACTTTTAAACAAGGGAATCTTTCCTGTGGCATCTCTAGGGGTGGAACCCTTTTCAAGGTTTCATTGCCTTCAGTATCCCTACAGGGTGGTAATTCCTCATGGAATAGAGAGTGCAAAAGGCAAAACAGTTATCACAGTTGCACGGGCATAACACTACTCTGGTTGCATAGGCCCACTGAACTGGAAGGCTATGCCTGTAGTTCAATGGGGTGAGCAACCAACCACACATTCTTCCTGAGCTATATAAGCAGTTCCTCCCACCTTCCTTCTGAAGCACTTTTTCTTTGTCCAACCATCCTCCCCTCCTCCTCCAGTGGCATGCCTCTCTCCTCAGGGGAGCTCCTACCTTAGGTACATTCAGCCGAGGGAATCATTCCAATGGCACCTCTAGGGGTGGAACCATATTTGAGGGTTCCTTGCCTTCAGTACCCCTACAAGGTGATAATTCCCCATAGAACAGAGGGTGTGAACTGCCAAACAGTTATCACAGCTGCACAAGCACTACACTACTCTGGTTGCATAGGCCCAGTGAACTATATTTATTTTAAGGCACAAACCTTGATTCTGATAAAACAGTGGGGTTTACACCTTGAAATGTTGACCTTTCGGCCTTTGGTTGATATTTGCATGAATAAACAGTTGAACTCTTAACCGGTGATTGGGTCATTTCTCCATTGAGCTGGAAGCCAGAGATACCTTGCCATGCATGCCAAAAGAGGGACATTGCATTCTTAAATGCCACTAATGCTAAAGTGAGCATAGAAAACCTGTGTTATGATTGATCAGGACGGTTTAAATTTAAAAAGGCATACAGAAGCAGATGTTACTGCAGTACCACCACATAGATTATACCACAGTATGAGTAACATGCATTTACAGTGGTGCTCAGGTTCCTTCTTGTCTATTCATGCCAAAACCAACACGTTTCTGATGCAAACTGGCAAGAATGGACAGAGACATCCCACTATTTTTAGGTGCAATGTGTTTTGTAACATTATGTCTAGTCTTCACAGGGGCATCATGTAAATAGTGACACAACATAAACAGTCAAGCAGGAACCTGATACTGAGCTCCACTGTTCTGGAGGTAAAACCCTTAAGAGTTAGAGGCATGTTTACTGTGACATTCAAAAGGCAGGTGAGAGAGACCCTCCTCCTTAGCTAGTGATCAAACAGGAGTCCAGCATGTTTGTAGTTCATTTGCATCACCAGGTAAGGAAAAAGGTCCAGCTCCCCATACGACACACAGAAAAAATCCAGACATCACCCAACAACCAACACACCAAAATCTGGTCAGTGGAAAATCATGTACACAAATGCTTGCAGTCTGGGAAACAAGATCTCAGACCTGCAGGCAATAATGACAGAGGCTAAACTGGACATAGTAGCCATTAGAGAGACATGGTTCACCAGTAACCACACTTGGGAGACTTCAGTACCCAGCTATGTACTGTTCAGAAGAAACCAAGGTGCAAAAAGGGGGGGGGGTGGAGTGGCCCTTTATGTCAATAAAAATATAAAAGCTACAGAAATTCAGAATACACATAAGGATCCAGAAGAACTGTGGGTCACCCTGGAAACAGAAAATGAGACAGCCATTTGAACTGGGGTTGTCTACAGGCCTCCAGACCAGGGGGAGGACATAGACACATTGCTGTTAGAAGATATACAAAACATGACAGCTAAGGGGGAGGATCTGATAATGGGAGACTTCAACATGCCAGATACAGATTGGTCAATACCAGCAGGAACATCTGCCAGAACTAGACATATAGTGGATTCCCTGCAGGGGGAGGGCCTCAAACAACTGGTACAACAACCCACAAGAGACAGAGCAATCCTAGATCTAGTACTGACTAACAGGGAAAGGATAGAAGATCTCCAGGTAGAAGGTCACCTGGAGGGAGTGACCATCTCATGGTATGGTCCAATTTGGCCACTAGAATTAAATCATCCCATTCCAAAGCAAAATATATGGGACTTCAGAGGAGCTGACTTTGATAAGATGGCCAACAGTGTTAAGCTAGCTCTGGCAAGAAGAAATACAGGTGAGGGGTACAGGCAAAGTGGGCTAGTATCAAGAATGCAATACTTGAAACAATATCCCATTGTGCTAGAGAAAAGGAAGTGCAAAGAAGAGGAAACCACTTTGGTTCTCAGAAACAGTAGCAGAAAGGTCAGAGCCAAAAGGCTGGCCTTCAGGAAATATAAGGAACACAGTGAGATGAAGATAGGAGGCATATCAAACTTCCCTAAGGGAAGCAGGGAAGGCAGTAAGGCAGGCAAAGGCCCAAACAGAGGAAACACTAGCTTGAACAGTTAAAGAAGGTGGCAAGACTTTCTATAGATACATTAGTGAAGGATAAAGTCCAGAGGGGTGTGCTAAGATCAAAGGGGATAAGGGGGCATGTGAGGAGGAGGACTATGTAAAGCATCTATCCTAAATAGATACTTCTGTCGAGTGTTTACTGAGGAGAAGGTAGGGCAGGCCCACAGCTCAGCACCATGTATACAGGGGAGGGAGGGAGGTGTGCACTAGTCCCTTCACAAAAGAAAGGTCCTACAAGAGCTCAATAAGCTCAGGGTGGACAAGGCAATGGGACCTAATGGCATACATCCCAGGGTACTAAAGGAGATAAGGGTGAGAACTAGCAGAGCCATTATCAGAACTGTTTAGGGAGTCTCTGAGCACAGGAGAGGTCCCAGAAGACTGGAGAGGACTCATGTGATCCTGCTCCACAAGAGTGGTAGCAGGAGGAGGCAAGGGAACTACAGACCAGTCAGTCTTACCTCAGTAGTGGGCAAGATTATGGAGCACTCCTTAAGGAAAAGATAGTGTAACACCTGGAATCCATAAGAGCACAAGATCCAAGACAGCATGGGTTTATAACAGGAAGGTCCTGTCAAACTAATTTCATAGATTTCTTTGACTGGGTAACCAGAGTGGTGGACCAAGGGGGAGCAGCTGATGTCACCTACCTTGACTTCAGCAAAGCTTTCAATACTGTTCCATGTAGAAGATTGATTAATAAGCTGGGTAGGCTTGGGGTGGGTCAGAAGTTGGTCAACTGGGTGGCAAACTGGTTGATGGGCAGAAAACAGAGAGTGGTGGTAAATGGTATAAAGTCAGAAGAGATGCAAGTCACAAGTGGGGTACCTCAGGGATCAGTCCTGGGGCCAGTCCTCTTCAATATCTTAATCAGTAACATTGCAGATGGACTGGAGGGTAAGGTTTGTCTGTTTGCAGATGACACAAGCTCTGCAACAGAGTAGATGATCAGATGGGGTGGGCAGAATGAGAAGAGATCTGGATAAACTGGCAAAATGGTTGGAAGAGTGGTAACTGGGGTTTAATGCAAAGGAGTGCAAGATCATTAACATAGGGAAGAAAAACCCTGAAACCACCTATAGGTTGGAAGGGGAGTTGCTGGCAGTCACAAGGGAAGAAAGAGACTTGGGCATCATCATCATCACAGATAACATGAAATCATCCAAGCAGACCACTAAAGCAGGAGATAAGGCTAGGGGAATGTTTGGGTGTAATAGTAGAGGTAACACAAGTCATAAGAGGAAGTAATAATCCCTCTTTACAAGACACTATTTAGCCCCATCTGGTACTGCATGCATTACTAGAGCCACACCTTCCAAGGACATTAACCAAATTGAGTCAGTCCAGAAGGGCAACAAAATGGTGCAGGGACTGCATCAGAAATATATGAGGACAGATTAACGGAACTCAGTATGTATACCCTAGAGCAAAGGAGGAGAGAGTGATATGATTAAACATTCAAACACAGGGGCATTAACAAGGTGAAAGAGTCTAACTTGTTTCAATATAAGAAAAATAGCAGGACAAGAGGAAACAGCATGAGATTAGAGGGAGGCCGATTATGGGGTAATGTGAGGAAGTTGTTTCTCACAGAAAGGGTGGTGGATGCATGGAATGGCCTACCTCAGTAAGTGGTGGATATGAATACAGTGCAGGGATTCAAACAGGCATGGGATAAGCATAAGAGAGCAATACAGATGAGTATGAATAGGTAGGCCACTGACAGAGCAAATGCCGCTGGCACATTCATAAGGTAGAAAAAGAAATGGGCAGACTGGATGGGCCTTGCGGTCCTTATCTGCCATCAACTTCTATGTTTCTCTAGACACTTTAAAATTATATTGTCATATGAAATCTTCATACACCATTGATGGGCAAACAGGCCATTGATAGATTGAGTCTCCTTGCTGGAATGGATGTGATAAAACAATCAATAATGGAATGGTTTCTATGGATGAGACATCTTTCAAATGTCAAAACATTCTGAATAATTCTGAGAGTTCTGTCAGCAGTGGAGCCATGGTATTTTTGTAATTGTCATCTATCATGATCTACAGAATCAATTGATTTACCTCAGGTGGAAAGTAATTCTGCATAAAACATTCTGCAGCATTGCTGCTGTGAGAAAACATTCCCCAGAACTTATATAAAATAAAACATGGGGTGGTGTGTTTAACTTAAGATTTTACATACTCCCTCGGTGTTGGATACTTAAATAAACCCCTCGAGCTTTGCTCTCAGGGTTTCTATAGCATCCAGTCCCATGTATTATTCTATATACTAGTTTTCTGCTGTAGGCTGGTGGTTAACTAGGATCTGCAGCTTATCCATTAGGTAAGGAAATGAGCAGACTAGGTGGGCCAAGTGGTCCTTATCTGCCATCAAATTCTATGTTTCTATGTTTCACATTTGCAGATGGGCAAATTATCACTCTGTAGATGTATTCTGAAACCATTTGTGTTCCCAGCATTGAATTAAGTGGTCAAATTAGGTCAAAATGCCTAATTTAGTGTTTTCCTCCTGCTTTTATGCATGCTGTGGTCATGATTTGCTTTAGTGATTGCTGAATTACATTTTTTTAATTTGGTGAAATGTCACCAGTTTCAGTGAATCAGTGAATGTTTCCCTGAATCATACTGTTCCACAGATTTTCTTTCAACAAGATTTTCTCAGATCACATAGTGACACTTTCTGAGATCACATGGTGCTACATTCCATAGGGACTCCATCTGCTTACTGCAGATCTTGACTGCTATTATGAGGAAAGATCTCCTGGAGCTTCAGTTTCTAAACTGTCTTAACAATGGTAGGAAAATCCTTTATTTATTTATTTATTTTAAATTGTGCTGCAGGACTTTAGTACAATAGTGTTAGAGCTGTATGTATGTTTTAGTTGCAGTTTGTTATTTGTTTGGGGTTTTACTGTACTTAGTTTTAGCTGTAGCATGTTTTGAAGAACAGTTAGTAGTTGTGGATGGACAGAAGTGCTGCAGGCTCCAGTTGCTGTATGAGACACTTTCTGCTGCTGCTGCCTTAGTACTGTGTGGTCTACTAGAGGTGTTTAATTCTCTTATAATAGCTGGGGAGCATTTTTTCCCACTTGGAAACCCAGTTATAATTCACTGTTATAACCTCCTGGGCATACGGCGAACATGTGCCAGTTTCCTTGCTCCACACCTACCTTGCTCTTCCATTACTCAGGGCCGGACACTTGGCAGCCACTATCATTCGCAGTAAGTAAACTAAAAACACAAACTCACTTCTCAGAACTTCTTGAGTTCTGTGGAACCCTAGTTAAACATTTACAAAAGAAAAAGGTTTCAGCAGCTGCTTGAGGACGGATCATGCTTCATTCCAGGGGACACGCAGCTCTTTATTTTATATAATTGCTGTTCGAGAAAACATTCCCAGCAATTATATAAAAAAAAACGTAAATTAGTGTGTTTAACTGATTTTACATACTCCCTCAGTGTTGGATGCTAATAAACCCCTTGAGCTTTGCTCTTGAGGTTTTATAGCATCCAACACCTCAGGCTCAATGTAAAAATCTCATTAAACTCTACCATCATGTATTCTACTAGATTTCTGCTTGTAGCAGATGCGTGAGTCACATATACACTTGAGAAGTAATATGAGTGCCAGATTTCTTTTATTCTTGAAATTCAATGAAATTTATTGAAAATATAACAGCACAAGAACAACAATACAAACATTTAGAACTGTCCATGAATACACAAAACACCACCCTCCACCCCTCCCCATAGGATCCCAACCTCAATTCCCCAAAATTGTGCCCAAATGTGAAACCACCTAAGAGCTACTAACGATGAAAAGCTAAACAGCTACAAGAGGAGTATGAGAGGAAGAAAAATACCATCTAACCCAGATACAGGGCATGAAGTTTTCACCATTTTCTACTACAATGATGTGGCCTATGATGCATACTGGCTATCATGTGTTCAGACCTTAAGCAAAAGGATAGTTCCTGGAGCCATTCCTGATAAGAGAGAGTGGTCTGACCCAGCCAATGTCTAAGAACCAGCTCCTTCACCGCAAGAGAGAGTAAGGCCATATAAAATCTTCTCTCTTTCATGGGAATTGAACTTTAATCTCCAATTATTCAAATCCCTGGAGTGAAAAGGCCAACCAGATCCAATAGAGGGTCAGTACCAGATTGAATTTGGTCCCAAAGAGGGGTGACCTCATTATAGGTCCAGAAGACATGTAGGAGTGTTACTCTTCTGACTGCACCTGCTGCAAGTAGGGGAGTCAGATGTCCCATCTTAGTCAATTTAACGGTTATACATAACTTGTTTAAAATGTGGAACTGTGTATGTCAAAGTCTTCCTGGGAGACATATCTATAAAGGTCTCTCAGATATGCCCCAGTTGAAATTAAAGAGGAAGAACCTCTGTCCACACTAGAGTCCCAAGAGGGAAGAAAGGAGTTTATCCAGAAGAAGAGAATAGATTGCAGCAATACCATGAGACTGTATGGATGACTCATTTAAAACCTCAAGGAAGCTGGCTTGATCAGTAAAGGAAGAAGCAGATCCCAGGACCTGGAGAAGAAGATGCCTCAACTGAAAAATCTTAAAAATAGACTTCTGTCCCAAATGGAATTTTGTAAGATCTAGGGAGAAGAGAAAGTGAACCTTTATTGAGAAATCTGCAGGGTAGCCTCCATTAAACATGGTACCCAAGAGGAGATAATGGATACCCCAATTCTAAATTTCTATTAGATAAAGGTGGTTGAGAAATATCCTTAGAGGTTGATACTTAAGTTAAGCACAAAGCTGTGAAGTAAACCTTGAGAGATGTCCCTATAGGCATGTCCTGTAGTGTCTTAGGTAGAGATTTCCAAGTAGAAAATAAAAGTGAAGGACCAGAAAAACTGGCTTCCTTAATAAGGGTCAATTCTCTTTGAAGCCATATCGGAGTGTGGGAGAGGTCCAATTGATGGAGATGTGGAGAGGCCCATTTAAAGCATTTAAAGAGATGAATTGCTCAAGAATAAAAAATGAAATTAGGAAGTCTAAGACCACCTTTTCCCCTGGGCAGTGCCAAATTAGCATCAGATCACTGAGGGAATTTGTCCAGCCAAATAAAATTGGTGACTAAAGTATGAACAGGTGTAAAAAAGGAGACAGGAAGCCAAAGTTTAACATATGAAGTAGATAAAAGAGTCGAGGCAAGCATTCATTTTAATTATATTGATCCTACCCCAAAGGGAAATAGGAAGGGCTCACCATTAGTCTAAATCTTGTTGTATAACATTAAGCAGGTCTTCCAAATTTCTTTTTTTCATTAGGGACTGATCAATAGATAAGACAATTCTGAGATATTTTATATGGTACGATGCCCATCTCATGCCAAAATTGGTGAAACTGGCACTGTAAGTGTGATGATTAAGGGGAAGAATCTCTGTTTTGTCCAGGTTAAGTTTATAATTATAAAAAAAAGCCAGACCAAATAACTATATATAATTCTCCAGTCAAGGAGACTACTGGACGGGAGAGATGTAACAATATATCATCCACATACACTGAGAGGACCTGTGTTGAGTTACCATCTGGGATACCGTGGCTATCCGAGGTGGATTTTTAGCAGATGTATTAGAGGTTCAAGATAAAGACAGAGAAGCAATGAGGATAGTGGCAAACCTGCCGTGTGCCAGAGAATAAATAAAAGCAAGAAGAAAAAACTCCATTGCAATATATTTTAGCTGAAAGGGCAGAATAGATCATTTGTAATATTGCAAATAAGAATGTCCAATCAACCCTATCGAAAGCCTTTTCTGCATTGAGAGATGTTAAGGCCATAGGGGAGGGAGTAGAATTGGCAGCCAGAAAAATGCAGGAAAGCTTTGGAAGATGATCCACAGATGAGCATACAGGAACAAAATCCACTTGTTCTGGACTAATTAACCTGACCACACACTACCAATTCTCACAGCTAGAATTTTAGTTAACATTTAAGATCATAATTCAAAGGTGAAATGGGACGGTAGCTGGAGATTGAAGTCGAGGTTGTCAGGCTACTAAGAGAATTATCAGTGCTTCCAAAAGAATAGAATCTAGGGAGTCAGAGGAAAACATATATTGGAAAAGCTGGAGAAGGAAGGGGGCAAGTTCTTTAGCAAAGGTTTTGTAAAAATTAGAGGGAAAACCATCCAGACCCAGAGCCTTGTCTATGGCCAGACTGTAAATTGCAGCAATAATTTCAGGAATGATAATAGGTGAGGAAAGTGAAGTACATTGGTCTTCAGAAAGCTGGGGCGGAGGGATTGAGGACAGGTAATCTGATAGATCCTTGTCAACCAGTGGAGTACCATGAAGACCATAAAGCTCGCTGTAGTATTTTTCAAATTCACATGTCACCTCCAGATGACAAAATTTGAGGAAGCCATCAGGGGCAGAGATAGCAGGGATAAGTCTGGAGGCCTCAGATTGCCATAGCCTAAGAGCTAACAAACGACCAACCTTCTCACCCTGATCTATGTATTTAGGGCGAGTTTTAAGAAGGATATATTTTGCTTTGTCCCTTAGAAGCTCTGAATACTTATCCCAAAGGGAAATCAGTGATTTGGAAACCTCTGAGGAGGAAGAAGGGGAAATGTTTTCCTCTAATTCTCAGATACGGGACAGGAGAGATTTCAATTCATGCTCCTGAGAGCATTTCCTTTTAACAGCCAAGTGGATAAACTCCCCCTGAGGAGGAATTTAAGGGCAAACTGAGTCAAGATTAGTTTTGCATAAGTTTGGATAAGGGATTTAATTCTAGAGAACAGGCAGAGACACACAAGAACAAAGAGCTGCAGTTATAACTACACTTCTCTACTTGGACTAAAGAACTAGAACTCTACCACTGGGACCTTCAATTTAGGGTAAAAACAAAACAAAGAAAAAAAAATTAGTGTGTTTGTCTGGGTTGGCTGAAGTGAATTGTTATCAGTGCAGTTATCTAGGTGTTTGTCTCAGGTGGCTGAAGGGAATTGTTATCTGTGCAATTAACTAAGTGTGGAAAGAGCTGTGAAGTAGGGGGAGTGGCTTAGCTAGAAGGAGGCCAGGTTAAAGCCAGATTTAAAAACTGCCCTAGATAGCTTCTGCCAGAGAACAGGCAGAGAACACCAAGAAGAAGGAGCTGCTGTTATGACTATACTTCTCTACTGGGACTATATTGTCCTCCTTCCCTCCCCACCCCATCCCCACCCGCTAAGCCATTTCCACTTTTATAGACACAGGATTTGACTGACAACAGGAACTTCCTATTTGGGAGCAGGAAGTGAGTGAGTGATCACAGAACCACAAAAGACTTGCCATTCTAGAAGGAAAAGAGTAGCTCTCCATCCCCCCAGCTGCTGGAGCTCTGAATATGATAAAGTAAGGAGACTACTGAGAAATATAGGAACTTCTTGTCTCAGAACAGGAAGATCAGGAGCTTAAAGGGGACAGAGACAGTAAGTAAGTAAGTAGGGAGAAAAAAAATAAAAAAAAAATAAACAGAGGAAACAGTACGTATTCAAACAACAGTTAAGGGCCAGAAATAAAACATGATGGGAGTGGTGCAGTGCAGTGGCTCAGGTGGGAGTCTTCTCGGGAGACATTCTGGAGCATGCAGTGTTGTCCCACATGCAGGCACCCTATGGGCTGAGGGAGAGGTTGCTCATCTCCGGGCTGAGTTGGCCAGGATTTGGGAGACCTCCTCTCCCACCCAGGGACCACCAGGACCACTGCCATTGCCTCAGAGGTTGCCAAGAAAGAGGAGTGGTTGGACCACAGTGGGCTCAGGGAGAGTGAGGGTGGAGGAACAGAGGCACACCCCTCCAGTTATACCTCTCCACAATTCATATGCCGTTCTGGCAAAGTGTGGTTCCTCTATGGAGGCACCCACAGTGGAGACCAAGGAAGTTGCTGGGAACCTCCACAAAAGAGACCCACAGGAGGGTGGCATGGGACCCCACAGGGGAAGGAAACAACTCCTGGTGGGGGACTCCATTGTTGGGGGGGTAGAACTGGGGGAGGAAGGGGAGATGGAGATAAGGTGCCTGCCTGGCACCATGGCTTGGAGGGACAGGAAGCAAATCCTCAGGATTGCTGGAGCAGCTGCATGGGGGGGAGCTGGATGTCATTGTCCACCTAGTGACAAATGACCTGGCTGAGAAAGGGATCAGAGCAGTGCAGGAAGAGTTTGTGGAGTTGGGGAAGGGCCTTAGACAAATAGCACACCTGGTAACCTTCTTGGAGGAGCTACCTGTCTACAGCATGGATGAGGCTAGGGTGCTCCACACCATGGGATTCAAACAGTGGTTGAAAAAGTGGTGCAGAGCTCAGGGATTTGGCTTCACTGGGGACTGGGGGTCCACTTGGAGTGATGCAGGCCTATACTGGTGAAAAGGTCTGCATCTGTCCAGGAGGGGAACCAGAATCCTAAGTGATGGGTTTAAATGCTTCATTGGCAAGCATTTAAACTAGCCATAGGGGAGAGCACTGGAAAGGAGCAGAAATACTAGCCCCCAAAAATTCCAGGGTGGTAAGTGAGGTAAACACCAAGATAGAGATGTTGATAGGGAAAGGTCAGGGGTAAATGGAAAATGACAAAGACAATATGGACAGGGATGGGGCAAAAGGGGTAAGGCCATCAGAAATGGAGGGTAATGAGTACGAAGCCCGTAGTCTGGGCAACAAGCTCCCTGAACTTGTGGCCTTGATAGAAGAGGGATGCCTGGATATCATAGCAGTCACAGAAACATAGTACACAGGGAACTATGACTGGGATGTTAATATACCAGGGTATGCAACCTACAGGAGAGACAGGGAGGGTAGAAGAGGGAGAGGAGTAGCTCTCTATGTAAGGGAAGGGATAAAAGCAACAGAACAAAAGAGTAAAAGGGGGAGAGGAGGCACTGTGGGTCACCTTAGAGACTGGAAATGGCACCACAGTCTGCACAGGGGTTGTATACAGACCCTCATGTCAGGGAGGGAATGGACAAGGATATGATAGAAGGCATCCTTAGGATGGCAGAGAAAGGAAGATAATGTTGATTGGGGAACTGAATATCCAGATGTTAACTGGAGCACATTTACTGCAGCCACATCCAAGAGCAGGGCCATTCTCGATGCCCTATGGGTGGCATGCCTCAGACAGCTAGTTTTGGAACCCACTCATGAGGAGCCAATCTCAGACCTCATACTCTCAAATGGGGACAGTGAGAGGATCTCAGATCTAGAAGTGGGTAGCCATCTGGGAACAAATGACACCAAATAGTGTGGTTCATGATAAACTCAGCTACAGAGTCAAGCCATACAAAAGTGAGGGTACTGGACTTCAGGATGGCTGACTTTGGAAGATGGGAGAGTGCCTTGAAAAGCACTAGCAAATAGGCTAGAAGGAGGGTGGAGAAACAATGGGAAACATTAAAACTGCCATCACAGAGGCAGCAAGCCTTTATTAGTGAAACAAGTAAACAAATCAAAATGAAAGAAAAAGCCACTATGGTTCTCAAAAGAGGTGGCAGTGAAGGTTAGGAGAAAAGATAGCATTTAGGCAGTATAAGGATCCACAGAAGAAGCAGGACAGAGAACTGTACCAGTTAAGGCAGAAGGAAGGGGGGAAGTAAGAAATAGCAAAGGCCCAAACTGAGGAAAAGATAGCCAACTCGGTTAAGAAGGGAGATAAAGCCTTCCGGTTGCATCATCAACCTGAATGGTACCCTAGGTTAACGGCTCCATGCCCAGAATGACGAAAACTACCTTCAATTTTGACAAAAAATTAAAATAGACAGCTAAAAAGCTAAATGCCGAAGGGAAATAAATATAAAGGGCAGAAGATGACGGAAGAAATAACTGAAATGGCACCTGAGGGGCGAGGACTGTGTTCTAAGGCAGCGGATTCTGAGCTCTCCCAGGCCTAAATGGAAACTGGCCAACTTGACTCCACAGATAGGCCTAACTAGACGGCTCGCACCCCCAGGGAAAGGATCAAGTTGGACATGATCTACATGGAATTGCTTAGTTTCAGAGCAGAGATGAAACAACTCTATGGAGAACTTAAAAAAGATGTAGAAATCCTTGAACAGAGGGTAGATGACTCGGAGAGACAACTCACCGTGGCAGAGAATCGTATTGATAATTTAGAGATGGCGGTGCAACAAATACAAGCCATCTCTTCAAGTGATGTAACAGGGTGTGCTTTGAAACAACTGAGAAGCTGCATGGATATACTATATTGGACTAGAAATCTGCAACTGATCTCTCTTACTTACATCTGAGGGAAGTTTTCCTTACTTTAGTCTTAATTGGTATTGCTTTGTGTTTAATTATTTTCATTTTAAATCAGGAAGGGGTTTTCAAAACTACTTATCTTGTGAGCAACTTCAGGAGGTTGAAATAACTGCATATTTGATTTTCCTTTGTGGCTAACTGGACTGTCTACTAGTATTCTGTGACAGTTTGCATTAATATAGTTGGAAATAATTTACTGGTAATAGCTGTGTACTTTGAATAGCAAAGGCTGCAGTTTGCAATTTGATGCCAGACACAGCCTCAGGTTGGGGACATTGTCTTTGCTAGTCAGGGAGACCTTGCATCATAGCCAATTGTTTTGGGTGGAGGAACATTCTAGCATTGATCAATTACTATAAACTACTGGTGTGATCCTGTTTCAGACAGAAGCCCATCTCTTCAAGTGGTGTAACAGGGTGTGCTTTGAAACAACTGAGAAGCTGCATGGGATATACTATACTTTTGGGTGGAGGAACATTCTAGCATTGATCAATTACTATAAACTACTGGTATGATCCTGTTTCAGACAGAAGCCCATCTCTTCAAGTGGTGTAACAGGGTGTGCTTTGAAACAACTGAGAAGCTGCATGGGATATACTATATTGGACTAGAAATCTGCAACTGATCTCTCTTACTTACATCTGAGGGAAGTTTTCCTTACTTTAGTCTTACATTGGTATTGCTTTGTGTTTAATTATTTTTGTTTTTAAATCAGAAAGGGGGTTTCAAAACTACTTATCTTGTGAGCAACTTCAGAACGGTTGAAATAACTGCATATTTGATTTTCCTTTGTGGCTAACTGGACTGTCTACTAGTATTCTGTGACAGTTTGCATTAATATAATTGGTAATAATTTACTGGTAATAGCTGTGTACTTTGAATAGCAAAGGCTGCAGTTTGCAATTTGATGCCAGACACAGTCTCAGGTTGGGGACATTGTCTTTGCTAGTCAGGGAGACCTTGCATCATAGCCAATTGTTTTGGGTGGAGGAACATTCTAGCATTGATCAATTACTATAAACTACTGGTATGATCCTGTTTCAGACAGAAGCCCATCTCTTCAAGTGGTGTAACAGGGTGTGCTTTGAAACAACTGAGAAGCTGCATGGGATATACTATATTGGACTAGAAATCTGCAACTGATCTCTCTTACTTACATCTGAGGGAAGTTTTCCTTACTTCAGTCTTACATTGGTATTGCTTTGTGTTTAATTATTTTTGGTTTTAAATCAGAAAGGGGGTTTCAAAACTACTTATCTTGTCAGCAACTTCAGAAGGGTTGAAATAACTGCATATTTGATTTTTCTTTGTGGCTAACTGGACTGTTTAATAGTATTCTGTAACAGTTTGCATCAAATTACTTTTAAATAGTTGACAAATCAGTTACTGGAGGTTAGCTGAATTACTATAAAGGGCAGTACTCACCAGGGTGGTGGATCAGTGGTGTATTTGATTGTTTCTAACAGTCACCAGTGGTTGTGGACTGCCCACCCCCCAGGCATGACGTTTCCTTTATAGCCAAGGTTCTGACATCACTTCCTCAACAGGTCTAGGGCAGAAACTGTCATATTCTTAATAACCCAACACAGTGCATAAAGGGTAAGAACATACCACACAAAGGAAAAAATATATATATATATATATATATTTATATATATATCATATTGTATATTATAAGAGAGAGGGACATGTGGGGAGTGGTGCAATGCACTGGCTGTGGGGCATAGAAACATAGAAACATAGAAGTTGACGGCAGATAAGGACCGCAAGGCCCATCCAGTCTGCCCATTTCTTTTTCTACCTTATAAATGTGCCATCAGCCTTTGCTCTGTCAGTGACCTATCTATTCATAGTCATTTGTATTGCTTCCTTATGCCTATCCCATGCCTGTTTGAAGCTCTGCACTGTATTCCATAGCCACCACTTCTTGTGGTAAGCCATTCCATGCATCCACCACCCTTTCTGTGAAAAAGAATTTCCTCACATTTCCCCTTAATCGGCCTCCCTCTAATCTCATGCTGTGTCCTCTTGTCCTGCTATTTTTCTTATATTTAAACATGTTAGACTCTTTCACCTTGTTTATGCCCTTAAGGTATTTGATACCTCGATCATATCCCTCTCTCCCTCCTTTGCTCAAGGGTATACATATTGAGCTCGTTAATCTGTCCTCATATGTCTTCTGATGCAGTCCCTGCACCATTTTGGTTGCCCTTCTCTGGACTGCCTCAAATTTGGATTAATGTCCTTGTGAAGGTGTGGCCTCAATACTGCACGCAGTACTCCAGATGGGGCCTAACCAATGTCTTGTACAGAGGATTATACCTCCCTCTTACGACTTGTGATACCCCTACTAATACACCCTAACACCCCCTAGCCTTACCTACTGCTTAGAGGTCTGCTTGGATGATTTTAGGTCATCAGTGATGATGATGCCCAAATCTCTTTCTTCCTTTGTGACTGCTAGCATCTCCCTCCCAGCCTATAAGTGGCTTCAGGTTTCTCTTCCCTATGTGCATGATTTTGCACTTCTTTGCATTAAATCCCAGTTGCCACTCTTTGACCCATTCTGCTAGTTTATCTAGATCTCTTCTCATTTGCCCACCCCATCGGCTCATCTACTCTGTTGCAGATCTTGGTGTCATCTGCAAACAGACAAGCCTTACCCTCTAGTCCATCTGCAAGGTCACTAATGAAGATGTTGAATAGGACTGGCCCAGGACTGATCCTAAGGTACCCACTTGTGACTTGCATCTCTTCTGACTGTATACCATTTTACCACCACTCTCTGTTTTCTGCCAGTCAACAGTTTGCCACCCAGTTGACCAACTTCTGGCCACCCCGAGCCTACCCAGCTTATTTATCAATCTTCTATGTGGAACAGTGTCAAAAGCTTTGCTGAAGTCAAGGTGGCGACATCAACTGCTCCCCTTGGTCCACCACTCCTAGTTACCCAGTCAAAGAAATCTATGAGATTAGTTTGACAGGACCTTCCTTGTAAACCCATGCTGTCTTGGATCCTGTGCCCCTATGGATTCCAGGTGTTGCACTATCCTTTCCTTAAGTGCCTCCATAATCTTACCCACTACTGAGGTAAGACTGGCGGTCTGTAGTTCCCCACCTCCTCCCTGATACCACTCTTGTGGGCGGGATCACATGAGCCCTTCTCCAGTCTTCTGGGACCTCTCCTGTGCTCAGAGACTCACTAAACAATTCTGCTAATGGCTCTGCTAGTTCCTCCTTTAGCTCCTTAAGTACCCTGGGATGTATGCCATCAGGTCCCATTGCCTTATCCACTCTGAGCTTAGTAGCTCTTGTGGGACCCTTTCTTTTGTGAAGGGTAGTGCTCACCTCCCTCCCCCTGTGTCCATGATGCTGAGCTGTGGGCCTGCCCTACCTTCTCTTCAGTAAATACTGAGCAAAAGTATCTATTTAGGATAGATGCCTTTACAGGGTCCTCTCCTCCACATGCTCCCTTTTTCTCCATTAAGCTTAGCAATACCCCTCTGGACTTTCTCCTTTCACTAATGTATCTATAGAAAGTCTTGTCACCTTCTTTTACTGTTAAGTGCTAGTGTTTCCTCAGTTTGGGACTTTGCCTTACCTGCCTTGCTTCCCTTAGGGCAGTTTGGTATGCCTCCTATCTTCATCCCGCTGTGTTCCCTTATATTTCCTGAAGGCCAGCCTTTTGGCTCTGACCTTTTCTGCTACTGTATTTGAGAACCAAAGTGGTTTCCTTCTTCTTTGCACTTCCTTTTCCGTCTAACACAATGGGATGTTGCTTCAAATATTGCATCCTTAATGCTTGCCCACTTTCCTGCCCCCCTCACCTGTGTTTCTTTTGCCAGGGCTATCTTAACTCTGTTGGCCATCTTATCAAAGTCAGCTCCTCTGAAGTCCCATATTTTTGCCTTGGAGATGGGATGATTTAGATGTAAGTAGCCAAATTGAACCATACCATGTGATGGTCACTGGCCCCTAGGTGACCTTCTACCTGGAGATCTGTGATCCCTTCTTTGTTAGTCAGTACTAGATCTAGGATAGCCCTGTCTCTTGTGGGTTGCTGCACCAGTTGTTTGAGGCCCTCCCCCTGCAGGGAATCCACTATGTGTCTAGTTCTGGCAGATGTTCCTGCTGGTATTGACCAATCTGTATCTGGCATGTTGGAGTCTCCCATTATCAGAACCTCCCCTTTAGCTGTCATGTTTTGTATATCTTCTAACAGTAATGTGTCTATGTCCTCCCCCTGGTCTGGGGGCCTGTAGACAACCCCAGTTCTTATGGCTGTCCCATTTCCTGTTTCCAGGGTGACCCACAGTTCTTCTGGCTCCTTATGTGTATTCTGAATTTCTGTAGCTTTGATATTTTCATTGACATACAGGCCCTCCTCCCCCCCTTTTTGCACCTCGGTCTCTTCTAAACAATACATAGCCAGGTACTGAAGTCTCCCAAGTGTGGTTACTGGTAAACCACGTCTCACTAGTGCTACTATGTCAGTTTAGCCTCTGACATTATTGCCTGCAGGTCTGGATCTTATTTCCCAGGCTGTGAGCATTGTGTACATGATTTTCCATTGGCCAGATTTTGGTGTGTTAGTTGTTGGGTGAGTTTGGCATTACCCCTGTGCATCGTGCGGAGACAAACCTTTTTTCTTACCTGGTGATGCAAATGAGCGGCAAACACGCTAGAATTCCTTTTTGACCACTAGCTGAGGGGAGGGGTGTTCTTCTCATTCGACGTGTAAGGGTGCTGCACCTCTCATTGCTAGTTTAAATATTCTGCAAAGACGTCAAACTTCTGCCCCAATGCACTGACTCCCTCTTTAGTCAGATGCAGTCCATCAAATTTAAAGAACTTTCGCTCCCAGAACTGTTGCCAGTTCCCTACAAATCTGTGTCCTTTTTCCTGGCACCAGTCCTTGAGCCACGTGTTTAGCTCCCCTATCTCCCCTTCTCTGACCTTCCGTCCATCTGGTCCCCTCTCCCAGACTGGCAGGATCTCAGAGAAGGAGATGCCGGACGAAATAGATGATAGTTTGTCACCCAGCCTAGTCAGGTGTTCCTTGGTCTCCACAACTGACCGGCTGGCGAGATCGTTAGTCCCTATGTGTACTAGGACATCAATGTTTTCTCCTGCTTTGTGAACAATTTTAGTCAATCGGTCAGTGTCTCTCCATGCTGATGTACCTGGAGACATCTGACCATCACCCCCCTGGCTGGAGATGGGTATCAACTCCCCGAATCATGGAGTCTCCTATGATCAGAAGTTTTTTGGATTTCCTTTGTGCTTGTTTAGTTTTGGTTCCTGATTTGGGTGAGTTTTGTTGTGCTAGCTCCTGTGCCGAAGCAGTTTTCAGGGAAACATTCTGGAAACTGTGTTGCTGTCCTGTCTGCAGGCAACTGTCAGCTCTGAGGGAGGAGATAGCCCACCTCCAGGCTGAACTGGCAAGGACTAAGGAGGCCTCCCCCACCCAAAGAGCACCACTGCCACAGAGGCTGCCAAATATGAAGAGCAGTTGGACCACAGTGGGTTCTGGGAGGGTATGGGTGGTGGAACAGAGGTGAAGCCTCCTAGTTGTACCTCAGCACCAACCATATGCCAGTCTGGCAGAGCAAGGTTCCTCTATGATGGCACCCTCAGTGGAGACCAAGAAGAACGATGAGGACACCCACAAGGGAGACGCACAGAAGGGTGGCAAGGGGCACCACAGGGGAAGGAAACAGCTTCTGTTAGGGGACTCAGTTGTTAGAGGGGTAGACCTGGGGAAGGGAGGGGAGAGGAGAGGGAAGTAAGGTGCCTGCCTGTTGCCATGGCTTGGAGGGACAAGAAGCGAATCCCCAGGACTGCAGAAGCAGCATCACAGGAGAGGGAACTAGATATCATTGTCCACTTTGAGACAAATGATCTAGCTAGGCATGGGATCAGTGCAGTGCAGGATGAAATTGTGGAGTTGGGGAGGGGCCTCAGACAGGTAACAAGCACAGTTACCTTCTCAGAGGTGCTGCCAGTCCATGGCTGGGGTGAGGCTAGGGTACTACACACCATGCAGTTTAATGAATGGTTGCAAAACTGGTGCAGAACAAAGGGCCTTGGCTTCATCGGGGACTGGGGGTACACCTGGAGAGATGAAGGTTTATACTGGCACAATGGTCTGCATCTGTCCATGAAGGGAACCAAGATCGTAAGTGACAGGTTTAAATGCTTCCTTGGCAAGCTTTTAAACTAGCCATGGGGGGAAGTGCTAATAAAAGGCAGGAAATTTCAAGCCTCCCCCCACAAAACATGATGGGTAGCAAGGTAAACACTGAGGTACAGTGCTAAACAGAGGGCAGGACAGGGGTAAATGGAAAAATAGACAAGGGCAAAAAGAACAGGCATGGGGGAAAAAAGGATAAAGCCAACAGTAAATGGAGGGCAATGAGTACCAATGCCCATAGTCTGGGAAACAAGCTTCCTGAGTTAGTAGCCTTGATGGAAGATGAACACTTGGATATCGTGGCAGTCACAGAAACATGGTACACAGGGAACCATGACTGAGATGTCAACATACCGGAGTACACAGTCTACAGAAGGGATAGGGAGTGGAAAAGAGGAGGTGGAGTAGCTCTATACATAAGGGAAGGGATCAAAGCTACAGAACTAAAAAGTAAAGGGGGAGGACAAGAGGTACTCTGGGTCACCTTGGAGACAGGGAATGGCATCACAATCTACACAGGGGTTGTATACAGACACCCATCTCAAGGGAAGGAAATGGACAAGAAAATGATAGAGGACATTCTCAAAATGGCTGAAAAAGGGGAGATACTGTTAATGGGAGACCTGAATATGCCAGATGTTAACTGGATGACATGTACTGCAGCCACATCCAAGAGCAGGGTCATTCTCGATGCCCTGCAGAGAGCGAGCCTTAGACAGCTAGTGTGAACCCACTCTGGAGGAAGCAATACTAGATCTGGTACTCTCAAATGGAGAGAGGATCACAAATTTAGAAGTCAGTAGACATCTGGGAACAAGCAACCACTGCACAGTGTGCTTCACAATAAGCACAACCATGGAGACAAGCCATACAAAAACAAGCATACTGGACTTTAGAACTGCTGACTTTGGCAAAATGGGTGAATACCTGAGGAATACACTAGCAAATGGCCAAAAAGGAGGGGTGGAAGAACAATGGAGAAAAATCAAAACTGTCATCATAGAGGCAACAAGCCTTTGTGTGAAACAGATAAAGAAAACAAAGTGGAGTGAAAAACCACTATGGTGGCAGGGAAGGTTAAGGAGAAAAAGGCTGCATTCAAAAAGTATAAGGCATCACAGAAGGAGCACGACAGGGAACTGTATCAATTAAAGTGGAAAGAAGTGGGGAAGGCAGTCAGAATAGCACAAGCCCAAATTGAAGAAAAAATAGCCAAGTCAGTTAAGAAGGGGGATACAACCTTTTATAGGTACATTAGGAAGCATAGAAAGGTTAAGGGAGGAATAGTGAAGATTAATAAGGGAAAGGGGAGGTGGACAGAGGGAGACAGCAAAAAGGCAGAGATACTGAATGAATATTTTTGTTCAGTATTCACAAAAGAAGATGAGGAGGAGTTACCTAAACCAGAAAATAGAAGCACTCTGGGTAGGGGGGGTTGACACCAGTCCATTTACAGAAGAAAGAGTCCTGAAAGAACTCCTAAAACTCAAGGTGGACAAAGCAATGGGGCCTGATAAGATTCACCCCAGAATCCCAAAAGAACTAAGGGAGGACCTAGTGACACCAGTGACCACATTTTTTAACAAATCATGGGGTGGTACCTGAGGACTGGAGGAGGGCAGATGTGATTCTCCTTCACAAAAGTGGGGGCAAGGCAGAAAAAGGAAACTACAGACCTGTAAGTTTGACCTCAGTGGTAGGGAAAATGATGGAATCACTTCTGAAAGAAAGAATTGTTGAGTACCTAGAGGCCAGCGGGGCACAGGACCCAAAGCAGCATGGATTTACAGAAGGAAGGTCATATCAGATGAATCTAATAGATTTCTTTGACAGGGTGACCAAAGTAATAGACCAGGAGGGGCTGTGGATATGGTCTACCTAGACTTTAGCAAGAGCATTTGACACAGTCCACTTACAAAGATTAATAATCAAGTTAGCCAGCTTGGGAGTGGGTCCCAGTGTGGTAGCCTGGGTTGCAAACTGGCTGCATAACAGGACTCAGAAGGTAATAGTGAGTGGAACACATTCCGAAGAAAGGGGGTCACTAGTGGAGTACCTCAGGGCTCAGTACTGGGTCCAGTCCTCTTTAACACCTTTATAGGTGACATTGCAGAGGGTCTGGAGGAAGAGTATGCCTATGTGCAGATGATACAAAGATCTGTAACAGAGTTGATACACAAGGAGGGGGTAGAAAGAAAATGAGAAGGGACTTAGCAAGGTTGGAGGAATGGTCAGATATATGGCAACTTAGATTCAATGCAAAAAGTGCAAAGTAATGCACTTGGAAACAAAACCCAGGAGAAAGTACACATAGCAGGAGGTACTAACAACAACAAAAATGGAGCAGGACTTGGGGTAGTCATATCAGATGATCTAAAGGTGGGTAAGCAATGTGAGAAGTCAGTAAGGAGAGCCAAGGGGGTACTGGGATGCATAGGAAGGGGCATCACAAGTAGAAAAAGGGAAGTGGTTATACCTCTGTACAGACAGTTGGTGAGACCCCATCTGGAATACTGTGTGCAGTTTTGGAGACCTCATCTACGCAAGGACAAAGACAGGATGGAAGCAGTCCAGAGGAGGGTAACTAAAATGGTGCAAGGTCTGCATCAGAAATCATATGAAGAGAGACTGAGAGAACTTAATATGTATACCCTTGATGAAAGGAGGGACAGGGGGGACATGATAGAAACATTCAAGTACCTCAAGGGAATCAACAAAGTCCAGGAGGGTAGCATCTTTCAGAAAAAGAGATGTGTAAGAACAAGGGACACAATTTAAAGATAGAGGGAGCGGCTGAGGGTAATGTGAGGAATTATTTTTTATGGAGAGTGGTGGATGCGTGGAACTGCCTTCCTGGGGAGGTTGTTGGGGCTAAAACAGTGGGGGAATTCAAACATGCATGGGACAGACACAAGGCAACTGTAGTGGGGGTGGCAGGAAGTAGGCTGTTGGTTAACTAGAATCTGCAGCTTATCCAGTAGGTAGGGAAATGGGCAGACTGGGTGGGCCAAGTGGTCCTTATCTGCTGTCAAAGTCTATGTTTCTGTGTTTCTGTGTTTCTATGCTACCCAGCTCTTGATCCAGCAGAGACAAGAAGATGCTGAAAATCATGCCCGCAGGAAGAATTTGAGACTGTATGGGATCCAGAAAGGAGCGGAGGGCCAGAATATCATGGAATTTTTGAGTGTTGTGCTTCGTACGGCCCTTGAACTGCCCGATGATCTAGAGCTGGAGTTCGAGAGGGTACACAGGGCCCTCGGCCCTTAGCCACCTGCATCGGATGCTAGACCATGCTCAATAATAGCACGGTTCCTCAAGTTCACCACAAAAGAGCTGGTTCTAGTCATTGCCTGGAGGAAGCAAAAAATATTTCATGGCCAGGATAGAATCTATATCGATAACGATTATGCCTCGGCTACACTGAGAGCTAGAAGAGAATACAAACCGCTGTTTGGAGCCTTGAAGGAGCAGAAAATAAAGTTTACAATGCTGTATCCAGCCCGAATGCTCATTCAATTTCCTGATGGAAGATGGGAGTTCGAGATGGTGGAGGAGGCCAAAGCAGAGGTTTTAAAATGGGGAATTCGATTCCAGGAGAAGCCAAAGGAGAATAGAGCTGTACAGAGGTGGAGAGATGGAAAGCGGTAGCACCGCGAAAGGAAGAATAACAGGTCTCAGAATTTACTGAACACTGTGGCAAAAACCCTGGCATCTTTCAGTTGGGTGATTGCTGTGATCTGAATTATTTTGATCATCGTAAACCCCTATGGGGTTAGCAGAAGAACCTGCCAAGAGTAACTATGAGGAGGCAACACTCAAGAACTGAACACTACCCTTGGAAATAGTATCAGTGGTTGAAGGTTTGGGGCCTGATTATTTTGGGCTGTTGAAGTGAACTATATAAACCCTATAGGCCGAAACACTTATTTATTCCAATCGAGACTTCAGAACTTTAAGGAGGGCTGCATTAAATGCGATTGATGCCTATGTTTGCTGAGGGATTTGCTGAGGGATTTGCTGGGATATTTTGTACACACTGCCTCTTAATGTGATGAACAGACAGATCCGTCCCTGAGAACTTTTTTTCTCTCTCTTTTTTTGTTGTTTGTTCCTTACGTATTCTCCCTAATCATGATTTACTGGAATGAGTGGATGAGCATAGTTTCTGGACACAAAAGGGTCAATATGACGCATTTAATCTCCCTCCCAGTTTATTTTGTTTTTGCCACTGCTTAGTTTTTATTTGAAAGGCTGCAGGAGGTTGGATTTTCCACCTGCAGCTATATTTGGTTGTCCTCAATTAGTGGGCGGAGATAGCCCTTGGGAGGCCCGACTTGGTTCTCAAGCTGGATTACCTCTCCCCCTAGTGGTGACTGTATGGAATAGGAGGAAGTTGTTTTTTCCTCCCCACCTTGGAAGTCAAATATGGTTTTAGAATGCAGACCAAATGTGCTCTATAGTTATTAAAGGGGGTAGCCCGGTTGGTAACTCCACATGTTTATCCCCTGAGACAGGGGGAGTGGTTAAACGTTTTCAAAAAGTATTATATGAAGACTCTTACTTTACTAATATTTCAGCTGAGAAGCTGGTGTTTAAAATATGACATAGCAAATGTATATTTACCGATTGTGATTGCATGCTATTGGTATAGGAAAGTTCTTTGGAATTATTGTGGGGTATTGGGATTAGAGGTACAGGAAATAATGGTTGGATCCGAAGGTAGGAAGTTAGTTAAAGGGAAGTCACGAGACAAGGCTGAGATCTTGGTTTGTAATATTAGTGGGTTCAGGGATATCCATGCCCACACTGATATACCATAATGGCAGTCTCCTCGCTGGTAATTTCCCTAAATATTAACCGAATTCACTCCCTGGTCAAGAGAGCTAGACTGCATCAATATTTACGCAGAGAGAAGCAAGAATTAGTAGCCTTGCAGGAGACTCACCTGTCCCAGGGAGAGCATGGTAAGCTGTAGGGTAAGGGATATGTGTTGGTGGCGTCTTTCTCACAGATCAGGACATAGGAGGGGTGGCTTTGCTTATGGCAAAAATGGCTACATGGGAGGAAATTGAGCGATGGGAAGACCCTGAGGGTCGCTATGCTATAATCTCAGGTTACCTGTATAATAGAGAGGTTACATTGGCCTCAGTTTATTTTTCCCCGGGTTCACCAAAACCATTTATCTAAAGATTTTTTTCGGAATTACTTTCCATCTATAGGGGTCAGCATGTTTTGGGGGGCGACCTAAATATGGTTATGGACTCATCGTTAGATGTTTCCAGGAATTTACCCCATCGGGTTAACCTAGTACAGAAATATACTAAATCAACCTTGGCCAGTTTGGGTGTTGTGGACACCTGGTGCCACACATTTCCTACACTTAAGTTTACGCATGTGTCTGCCATAATGGGAGTGGCTTCTAGACGGATTATTTTTATACCACGATAGAACATTATGAATGAGTGCTAGATGTATGACATGGAACCCGCTGCTCTTGGATCACTCCCCAGTTTGTGTAAAGATTCGCCTGGGAAAGAGTTACAAGAATAATAACTGGAGATTGAATCTGGCATATCTTAGGGACCCAGAATTCAGAAAGGAGATTCTGGAATTAATTCCCGAAATAGTGAATGAGAATGATCAGCCGGAGACCTCCCCGGGGATCCTCTGGGATACCCTAAAGGTAGTTCTTAGAGGTTTAATAATAAAAGCCTTTGTGCAATGTAGAAAAGCTAGAGAATAAACATATAAGAGTTTAAAAGAGGAATTGAATACCCTCCAACAGATGTGGGACCAGGGGGATCACACAATTAAACCTCTTATTTTGAAGTCTAAGCAACAACTTCAGAAATGTCTTGATCAACAAGTAGAACAGCAGTTGTTTATTTTAAGGCAATATCATTATGAGGGAGGTCGTAGAGGTGCCCAAAAATTAGCCAAGAGACTGAGGGAGCAGAGGGCACGCACTTCAGTAGGGTCCATGTTAGACCCTGACACAAAGGAGGTACAAACACACACCCTCAAAAGATTAGGCAAATGTTTGCCAAATATTATCAAACCCTCTATACACAGGGGAGTGTCCCCTCCCAGGAGGAGATCTCTAAATATTTGCAGGCTCTCCCCCTCCCTAGATTAAAAGAAGCACAGGCACAGGCCCTGACAGCTCCTTTCAGAAAGGCGGAAATGGAGAGGGTTCTAAAAGAGGCTAAAACATTAAAAGCACCGGGACCCGATGGATACCAGGAGGAGTTTTACAAGGCCTTCAGGAATTTCTTGATTCCTGTGCTCCTTCCGGCTCCTCATGCTATACAACAGGGGGAGGTGCCACCACCCTCCTGGCAGTATGCAATAATAACTGTGGTCCCCAAACCTTATAAGGATCCTTGACAAGCTGCATCTTACAGGCCAATATCTATGTTTAATTATGACTATAAAATGTATATGTCTATCCTAGCTCACAGGATAGAAGATCTGGTTCCAAATTTAGTGGACTCTGATCAGGTTGGATTTGTTAGGGCTGACAAGCTCAGGATGCTATTCATTGCACTTTCTTGTTGGTGGATTGTACTGCGGTGGCTCGAGGATCCCTTGGTAACCCTGGGATTAGATGCTGAAAAGCTTTCGACAGGGTCTCCTGGCTCTTTGTGGGAGACCCTATTGAAATTTGGATTCCCCATACAACTGATTAATCAGCTCCAAATATATACAAATCTGCAAGTGCATATGTTAGGAGAGATGGTGCCCTTTCCAGACCCATCAGGCTTTCTAGAGGCATCGTCAGGGTGCCCCTCTCCCCTTGCTGTTTGTCCTGTATCTGAAGCCCTTGGCAGCAGCATCAGGCAAAGCACGCAGATGTGGAGGGATCCCTTGGGAGGTAAAGGTTTATACTCTCCTCTTTGCTGACGATATTTTACTCACCCTTACTAGTCCAGAGACAACTATACCTGCTTTGTGGGAACAACTGGGAGATTTGCAAGCTGAGGGGTATAAGGTGAATGAACAAAGACTGAGGCTTTACTTTATAATTATAGTTCGACTACATATTCAAAACTGGCTTACCCTTTCAGATGGAATAAAATTGAGATGAGATATTTGGGAGTTAAATTGGCTACCCACCTGGAGATTATTGACCTTTTGAATTATGAGCCTCTGACTGTGCAGTTGATATAGGATTTTGGCCAGATGGGCCCAGGTTCCCATAGGCTTATTCCATAGAATTGAAGCCTTAAAGCAAAACATACATAAAGTTCTGGCCAGACTCCAAGTAACATTTCATTCTATTCTGCATTTTGCTACTGGACAATTAAGGCTTACTCATCATTGCTTACTTTATAAGCAAATGGGTTGTTTATCGTTAAAGGGGAGATTTAATTTTAGGGCTTTGGTGTTTTTACATAAGGTTTTCTTAGGTATTTCTCTGCTTAGTATTCTTAATTTGTTTCCAAAGAATAATCCTGGTTGTACAAGATCCCAGAGTGTGGAAAGGTTTCAGGTTCCTTTTTGTCAAACAGCTTTTGGTCAAAATTCGTTGAATTTTACAATTGTTAAGATATATAATCAACTTCCTAAAAATGTAATAAGACAACCAAAATTGTTTGCTTTTAAATATGAACTTAGGAAAACTTTGTTAGAAAAGTCAAACTGTAAATGCTATGTGTAATGTGTATTTATATTGTGCTATTGTTTAACTTGTTTGTACGTTTTGTCTAAACTGGTCATTGTGAAATGGGCTTGTCCCACAGACTTACCAGTATAAAAATAAATAAATGAAATGAAATAATTACTGCCTAGAATATTATTTTTTTTGCAGAATCTGCCACCACCACCACCACCACCACCGACAGACACTTATTTTAGGGAGTGGGATAGACTGATATCTAAATTTATTTGGGGTGGCAAGCCCCCTCAGGATTCGTTATACTATCCTGCAGCTCCCAAGGGAGAAGGGTGGCCTTAATTTACTCAACTTTAGGACTTACCACAGAGCCTCACAATTATGTTCAAGTTTAAGTTCAAGTTCAAGTTTATTGCAGGAAAACTCCATTGAGCAAGTTCATTCACAAGGAGGTCCTGTGACATAAACACTTAAAGTACAAACACAGATAGGTAATAACAGTGTATACATGAAATGCACGTTACATGATACAGGCTGGATATACATACAAGGGTACCACATAGGGTGACCGCAGGTGGCAAACATTGATATGAGACAGGGAAGTGACTTACAGGTTGCATACTGATAAATGAAACATGATGACTGGTGTGTACAATACATATACAGTATTTTGGCAGCTAGAACAAACAACAGTCTACAACTGGTAAGGGGAGGAGTGATTTGATAGAGTAGCAGTGGAGGCGTAAGCAAAAGATAAAACCAGGAGTAGAAGGGAAGGAAAGCAGTTAATATGACAAATCAATTATACCTTACCAGTGGATAAATATAGCACACATGGGGAAGGAAGAGACTTAATGACAGTTACAGGTGTCTTTTATTTTGGCTGAACTTAGCGATTTGTAGAAGTTTATTGAAACTGTGCTAGTTAGTTTCAGTATGGTTTGTAATTGGTTCCAAATGGAGGAAGGGCATATGCAATATACGTTTACCAAAGGAAGTCCAGCGTCCTTGAGTAAATCAAGCATAATAAAGTCAGATTTTCTTAACGAGTATGCACTATGTGAGATACTAATAAGGGAAGAGAGATAGCTTGGCAATTTCTGCAGGAGCAATTTAAGAGTCCATAGCCCAGCATGGAGCAGGCGTCTAGTAGTAAGGGATGTCCAACCAACAGCTGCATATAAGTCACAGTGGTGCGAATGGTAAGGGGAGTTGGTAATGAACCGTAACGCACAGTGATAACGGATGTCCAGTTTACTTAGATTTGCAAGAGTGGTGGAGGAATAGATTACATCGCCATCGTCGAATAGTGGGAGAAAAGTGGCCTGTACAAGCTTGTTTCGAGTTTCAAGGGGGAAAAGGGGCCTATTTCTGTAGAAGAAACCTAACCTTGCTTTTAACCTTCTAGAGACATCTTCGACGTGGTCACTGAAAGATAATTTATTGTCGATCCAGATACCTAGATATTTAAATTTGGTTACAACTTCCAGAGGCTCATTTAGCGTGGTGACAATGAAGTCTTGGGCAAGGTATTGGGGGGACCTGTGACAGCACTGCGGGAGAATATCATTGCTTTAGTCTTCTTAGCATTGAGCAGAAGCTTTGCCTTTTTTGAAATTCAAAATTTTATTGTGACAAGAACTATTGTCCATATACAACACATGCCAAGGAAAATAAAAGTAAACAAGACCTGTTATACTATCAAACAGTTGGCAGGTAAATAATCAAGTCACTGTTTTCACCCCCCATCCCACAAACAAAGTCCAAAACCACCATCCTCCCCCTACCCCAATCCGCTTCTCCTACCACCCCCATGAGGAAGATCTGCCCACCCACTTACCTCTCTACTCAGTATACTCCAACTGGCTACACCTGGGAGAGATATAATTCTTGGAAGTCTACTCCAAACTTTTTCGTATATATGGATCGGTTATCCCTTACTGCTCCTAATTTTTCCATATTCAAGTTAAACAACATTTCCATAACCATTCCACATACGTGATTGGGGAATCAAGTCATCAATATCGCAAAACTACCTTCTTAAATGAACCAGAAATCAGGGCCATATAAAATCTACGCTCCCTAAACATGATTCCAGAGTAATCCCCTATCAGACGTATATCAGGAGAAAAATATTGATCAATTCCCAACAATGGGTCAGCCCTTTGCTTAATCTGCATCCACAACCGCTTTATTGGCGGACATTCCCAAAAAATATGATACAAATCCCCAACCGCCTGGTGGCACCTAAAACATTTCTGGTCCGGTCTACTACCCATCCTAAATAACTTGGAGGGAGTCCAAAACAAATTATTCAAAAAGTGAAACTGCATCACCCTCAACCTGTCCTGTCTAACATATCTGTACAAATGCCTCCAGACAATTTCCCAGTCCGCTCTTGCTTTTCAAGACAGTTAGTCCAGTATCTGGGTTTATAATCCATATCTGTAAGAAAAAGGTCAAGAAGCTTTTATAAACTTTAGAAACACGTGTGGTTCCCACACAACTTAGCTAATGATTGAACCACCTACCATCCACGCCCGTCCCGGAGATTACTTACTAGCTGCGTTAATAAATGAGTAACTTGATACAATTTAAAGACCTGCTAGACTTCCATTCCATACTTTTCCAGGATATCCTTAATTGGGGACACACAACTATCCCCATTAAATCCACAATCGTAGTCCCTCCAACTGGGAATCCATTTACCCAGAACCATTTCCCCTATCTTCAAATTCGTATTTTGACATATCGGTTGATACTTGTCCCTGTCCGGACGTAATCCATCTTGCTACAAATCTGCCGATGGATGCTAGAGATTTTACTAACGGGCTAGCCATACCAACTTAGGGCAGTTTCTGGGGATAGAATAGAGCAATGAGATCAGGTCTATACCCACCTCCTAATCATTTCTGTCTCCAATCTGACCCACGAGGGACATAGGACAAAGATTCTAGCTTGATATCGGGAGCTAACCATTTCAAGTATTTGCAGGTTACTTGCCCAATAATATAGACCAAAATTTGGAAGTCTCAAACCCGCTTTATCCCTAGGAGCCAACTCTACCATAAGCTCCCACGGGCCTTTTCCTCTCCAAATAAAGTCCGAAATTAGAAGGTGCAACTCACTGAACCATTTTAGGGCAACCAAACATTTAACATGTTGAGCGGGTAAAAATTCTAGGAGAATATTCATTAGAAGCTTTGCCTTTATTAGATTATGCTCAAGTTGTGTGAAGTCCGCTTGAAGCACTCCCTTGACTTCAGATAACGATGAGCCAAGTATACAACACAGTATCAGCTGCAAAAAGTGCAGATTGGACATAGATATGTTAGCATCTAAGTCATTAATGTACAGAGAAAACAAGATAGGGCCTAAGATGGATACTTGGGGACTCCTCTTGCAACTGGCAAGGCAGCAGAAAAAAGCCTTCCGCCTTTGCTTTTGGAATCTTCCAGTTAGGTAGCTAGAGAACCACTGGGTGGTAGTATGTGGCAACCAACTTTGCAAGGCAATTGACTAATAGTTTGTGATCAACAGTATCAAAAGCTTTGCTGAGGTCCAAAAGACTGCACCAGTTACCTTCTTAGCATCTATAGCAGAGATCCAATCATTGGTTACTTTTGCTAGTGCAGTGATTGTGCTATGATTAGCTCGAAGCCAGATTGAGCTGGGTTAATGAGAGAGAAGGTTTCCAAGTGAGATTTTAACTGAATATGGATCAGTTTTCGAGAACTTTAGAAAAGATAGGCAATATGGAGATAGGCCTATAGTTGTTTACATCGCATGGGTCACCAGATTTAAATAGAGGGAGGATATGTGCTGATTTCCAGCAGGACGCACAGTAGCAGATGTAATGGAAAGATTGAAGATGTGGAGAATTGGGGCAGTGAGAAGGAGTAGCCTGACCTTAGGAAAAGGGTTCAAGCCATCGTCCCTGCGCTTTTTGATGTCTAAGTTAAGAAGAGATCTTCTACTTCTTTATAAGTTATCTCGCGCAGTTGGAAGGGGCTGGGTGCAAGATTAGATGTGGCGGGAGGGGTATGCTGGCTCACCGCAGCACAGCATAAGGTGACGAGTCAAAAGCTAATCCAGCTGTGGCAAAGTGGGAGTTAAGTTCCTCCAGGATTAGGGACTTGTTTTCCACAAACTTGCCACTTGCAACTATCTTTGCTGGGACAGAGGGGGCCATGGGCCGTCCTTCTATAGCTTTGATAGTCTTCCATATTTTATGAGGGTTACCTTTAGCTTGTTCGAGAGTAGAAATATAATAGTTAGCTTTAGCAGAGTGAAGTTTTTTCACACAGTTATTGCTGGCTGTTCTAAAGGCCTGCCAATCCGAAGATTCCTTGGAATGTCTAGCTTTAGCCCAGAGCTTATCTCGAGTTATAAGGGCTGCCTTGAGATCCGAGGTGAACCAGGGGTTGGAATTGTTCCGTACCCTTACTTTGATGAAAGGGGCATGCTTATTTATTGTTGTAGTGAGTTTGTCATTAAGGATGCAAGATGCCTTGTTGACATATTTGGGTAGGTAAAGATCTTGCCATCTGATCATGCACAGGTCAGATAGGAAGTTTACTGCACTGAATTTGCGAAAGGATCTTTTTGTTATAAGGATGGGTTGCGGCCGGGCCTTAATTTGAGATCTTATGCAAGCAACAATTCCATGATCGCTCATGTCGTTGTGAAACACTGCCAAAAGAGATATTTTGTGTGGATGGGTGGTTAGTACCACATCTAGAGTGGAACTGTTGGCAGTATTTAGAGTGTTGTTCCTAGTAGGTTCACTTACTAATTGCCCAAGACCTAGCTCGTCACAAAGGGATTTGAGGCCGTGTGATTTAGGTGACAGCCAGTCCATATTTAGATCTCCTAGAAATATTGTTTCCGTTTTGCATCTCTGAACATGGATTTCAAAGATTAAGGACTTCATCACCACCAGACAGGGTCTATAGCCACCTAGGATAGTGATACATTCCTAGGAGGGAGATGAAGGCTCATGAAACTAACTCAAATTCCTTGGCTAAAGATTTGCAACTAATATTGGTGACCAAGTACTTAGATTTGGCGTGAATAACACACCCCGCCTCTAGACTCTCTATCTGCTCTAAATAAATTGTAGCCCTGCAGTGATATTTGTTGATCAGTGTTAGGTCTTTTTTAACCACGACTCAGTAATTATGATAAGGTCTGGGTTAACGTGTACACCAGGCTTGCAGCTGTACAAGTTTTTTAGGCAGGCTTAAAATGTTGACCATCATCATTTTGAGACCTGTGGCCTCAGCAAAATCGATAGGCGAGGTAGTTGTGTGGGGGGGGGGGGCAGGGTTGAGCTCCACATTTCCTGAGCAGAGAAGAAGCAGAAGTATAACTTTCTTTAAGGAGCTTATAAGAATGGAGACTGCTTTTTTATTTCTTCGCAGCAACCCATATCGTGCTGCGCAAGAGGTGGCACCACTGTAATGACAGTTGATCGTGATCAATGTAAGTGCTTGGGTAGACATAGGTGAGGACAGTAGCAAGGGGGTGTAGGCTAACCGGGGGGAATAGGCTAAAAGGGGAGAGGAGAATGACATAGTGTCTGCACGGTAGACTGTTATAACATTAGGTATTGATAAGGTACATTGGAGAACTGAATTGCATTGAGGTACTTCGAATTGCACTGTATTGCTGAAAACTCTGCACCTTAGGAGCAATAAAAACACAATAAGGAGAGCCATGGTCCCAGATTGAGTGGTCTCGTGATTTATATTAGTGCAATATTTTCTAGGCAAGTAATTTGCCCACCTAGGTACTCATATATTGATATATTGGTGAGCTGGATTAATCCAAGGTATTCAGCACACTGGAAGTCCATAGAAATCACACTTAATGGTATCGAAGATACAGCCAGATATATGTTTGCCAACCCACCAGAGTGTAATCCTTTGAGCAAATTTTCCTCATACACCAGAGTGCCTCTTTCCATATGGCTCTGGGCCTTGAAAAAATATTTTTCCCAGTCGGAAACCTTGTACTTGAGAACTGTTATAGGAGATACAGCCTTTCCCCCTAATAGGTTGGAAGGGGGGGTTTCAGCATGGGATGTGGGGGGACCGAAGTATATTCACTAGATGGTGGGTCCCAAGGGCCTTATGCCATTTGTAACAATCCAAGCCACATATGCACTTTAGAATAAGGCCTTTCTTGGCTTCATGCAACTTAGGTCCTATTTGGCACCGCATGAAAATAATTTGGCTGATCTAGCAGAAAAAACACCATCGTTGGTGAAGTTATTAGTCCAGTACACTGGGGGCAGAGATGACCCATTGTATCAATTTACTGTATAAAGCCCTAAGGAAAGGCCGGAGACTCTATAGAGTCCATTCGTATATCATAGATATGTGAATTGCAAAAATATGCCTGGACAGGCATGGGTCAGAGGTGCAGGATGGGCTGCAGGGGTGATACATGCCCCTATTGGAGGAATTTATTTGGAAGCTAAGAATGCAGTATTTTAATACGCCTGTGATAACCTCTAGATACCAAGAAAACCCATTGGGGAAATGTTGGAGGGGTGTGGCACTGCCCATGCAGAGCAGTCACTTGTGTTGTGGTCCTGCCCTAGAATCAGAACACACTGGCAAAGAGTTTTGGGGGAAATTAGAGCAATCAACCCACTGTATTTCCTATCTTTTACTCCCCCGTCAGGGATTAAAATAGATTCCACTACCTATAAGCAAGTGGGACTATTGTGGCAGCTGCACACAAAAACTTAACCAGGCTTTGGTGGTCCCAAAGTATCCCCACTAAATTAGCTTGGGTGAAAACAGTGAGGGAGATATATGCATTGGAACAGATCTCGGCTAAACTCCTAGATAATACAGAAGCTTTTGAACTAAGAGGGAGAAAATGGGTGATGCATCAATTAAATAAATACCCTGACTTTGTCCCTTAGGATGTTGGTTTTGATGGACTGCCAAGACTGATAAGCTCTTCTCTCAGAAATTGAGGGATACATACTTGTCCAGTTAGAAATATAGTCCTAACTAATTCATATTAGGAAGATACCCTGTCGAAATATTGTGTCATCCTTTTTTTTTTAAATGTGTTTAAAATTTGTATGAGATATATATAATTTAATCCCACCTATGTATTGTGAGATGTACTACCAGAAGCTATGTATGGATATATGATTCTTTGCTATGTCTGAATAAAAAAGTATATTTAAAAAAAAAAAAAAGAGGAGATTGGGGCAGTGCCTAATCCAATTAACAGAAGCACTCTGGATGGGGTCGAACCCAGACCTTTCACAGAAGAAAAGAGTTCTGAAAGAACTCCTAAAACCGAAGTGGACAAAGCAATGGGCCTGATGGAATTCACCCCAGAATTCTAAAAGAATTAAGGGGAGAACTAGTGAAACCACAGACTACCCTTTTTAACAAATCATGGGAGGTTGGTGTGGTACCTGAGGACTGGAGGAAGGTGGATGTGATTCCCCTTCACAAAAGTGGGACCAAGACAGAGGCAGGAAACTACAGACCTGTCAGTTTGACCTCTGTGGTAGGGAAAGTGATGGAATCACTTCTGGAGGAAAGATTTTTTTTATTTTATTTATTTATTTATTAAATTCTCAGATTACAAATTCCTTTGAGCAGAAACTGCTCATTTGCAAAGGTTCCAGTCAGAGGATGAGGGGCAACATAGAGGTAGTAAAAGAATGCACAATAAACAAAAAAAATATACAATAACAACACACTTTGAGATAATATGCATACAACGAGCAACTTGGGTAGGCAGCCAGCTAAGGTAACAATAACAGATAGAGGCACAGAAGCAATTAATATTGTAGGTGTGCAACCAGGTGGGGGTGGGAGAGGAAGCAGGCAGGCTAATGGGCCACTGTCAGTAGGTGGGGGAAAATGTCTTGTACCAGTGGAGAAGGGAAGCAGGAAGGGAGTCACAAAAAAGGCCCGGTGCTGGAGATAATGTAACTAGGAAAAGGGCGGGCTGTGGGATACGAATGAGCTGGGAGGTGTTTAGAGAGAACTCTATTCAGAGAAACAGTCACATTGAGTGAAAGAGGTGAGATAAAGTCTGAGATTCCTTTTAAAGGGTCCAAGTGTAGCAGAGGAAAGTGCTTCTTGATTGAGGGAATTGAACCATAGAGGAGCTCTATAGATAAAGGACCGCTGACCCATGGAGGTACAACATCTGGGAACCTGAAAGGTTAGAGATAGGGCACCACGCATTTGCTGAGTGCCACTGAAGGTAGTACGGAGTGTGCTAACATCAGGGTGCATGAGACCAAGGAGAATCTTTTTGGTAAGTAAAAAGAAAAGTATCTGAGGATCAGTGGCAGGATTTTTAGGACAGTAAATTAATAAAAAGGGAACTAGGAGAGCTTCAGTAGCAGACAAGTAGTGGAATAGCAGTATAATTGCAGTATAATGTGGGGAGTGGTGCAATGCAGTGGCTGTGGGGCAGCCATATTCAGGCAGAACTTCTGGACACTGAGGTGCTGCCTATCTGCATGCATCTCTCTGGACTGTGGGATGAGGTAGCCAGACTCAGAAATGAAGTAAACTGGGTCAGGAGTACCATCACCCTATCCAGAGACCACCAGTCCATTGCAACTGCCTCAAGGATGCCGAGAATGAGGAGCACTTGGATGACAGTGGGCTCAGGGAGGGTTAGAGCAGTCAGGCAGAGGCACATCCCAGATCCTATTTCACTCAAGAACTCATATGCCACACTGGCAAACAGGGACAACCAAATAGAGGTACCCAGAGAAGTGGAAGGAAAGGATGTGGAGGTTAGCCAAGGAGGTGACCTCAGCGAGGAAAGCAGTGGACCCCAGAGGAGGAGGAAGAGAATCCTGGTGGGGAACTCCGTCATAAGAGGGATCCAGCTAGGGACACAGGAGGGGGAGGACAAGGAGGTGAGGTGCCTACCAGGTGCCACGGCATGGAGGGATGGAAGGAAGATCCTGGGGATCACTGGGAAGGCAAGACAGGAGGGTGAGCTGGATGTCATTATCCACCTAGGTACTAATGACCTGGCAAATGGGGAGCCAAAGGAAGTTCAGGAAGAGTTGAGGAAATTGGGGAGGGGTCTCAAGCAAGTAGCTACTTCTGTCACTTTCTCAGAGGTACTACCTGCGAGAGGCAAGGGAGAGCATATGGGTGCATGCACCAGGAACTTTAACTCATGGTTGAAGAACTGGTGCTGTGAAGAAGGGTTTGGATTCATTGGTGACTGGGGACCCACCTAGAGGGATGGAGGTTTGTTCAAGCCTGACGGCCTGCATCCATCCTGGAGGGGAATCCAAGCACTCAATGATAAGTTTAAATGCTACATTGACAAACATTTAAACTAGCAAAGGAGTGGCTGAACAGCAAGGGAGGTACCTACTGCCTCACCCCACAACTAGCAGTGGAACCAGTGAACCAGAGGAGTGACTATCTCTACAAAGCAGTGTGCAAAAGATGGAGATTAGCGCCCAAGAGGTGGATAGGCAGAAAAGGGGCAAAATTCAGCAGAAGGGCAGACAGCAAGGAGAACCAGGGATAAAGGACAACAAAGGAAGGGGCTGGAGTAGAACAGCGAAGCAGTCTAGGGAGGTCAAATCATGGAAAGCCATGTGTGCAAATGCCAGGAGCCTTAGCAACAAGATGGAAGATCTGGAGGCTGTCATGGTGCAGTCAGACCTGGACATTGTGACCAACACTGAAACCTGGTGTAATGATAACCATGACTGGGAGATGGCCATACCTGGCTACAACATATTCAGAAGAGACAGGGCAGGCAGGAAGGGAGGAGGTGGCACTGTATGTGAAACATGACATAAGGGCCACAGAGATCCAGGAGGAACAAAATGGGGGAGAGATACTGTGGGTTAAGCTGGAAAGGAAAATGGGGCCAGCCAACTACACAGGTGTGGTCTATAGACCACCAGCCCAGGAGGAAGAAACAGATAGGGAGCTGATGCTAGCCATCCAAAGGATGGCAGACAAGGGTGAGGTAGTACTGATTGGAGACTTCAATATTCCAGATGTGGACTGGAGCATACCAGCAGCAGCATCAACTAGGAGTAGATTTATCCTGGACTCCCTTCAGGGTGCCTTCCTCAAGCAACTGGTCATGGAACCAACTAGGCAGAAGGCAATACTGGACCTTGTGCTCAAAAACAGGGACAGTGTGATGGGGGTAACAATGGGGGGAGCACCTGGGGAACAGTGACCACCAGTCATTGTGGTTTGAAATCACAGAAAGAGCAGAACCAAACCACACAAAAACACGTATCCTGGATTTTAGGGGGGGCAGACTTTGGGAAAATGGGGAGATACTTGAAAGAGGCATTAAGGGTAATGGGGCAGGAATCAGGGGTTGAAGAACAGTGGGCAGTATTTAAAATGGGGATTACAAGAGCAACAGAATTATGCATTAAGCAGGTTAGCAAGAGGAAAAGGAAGAGGAGACCATTATGGTTTTCCAAAGAGGTAGCAAGAAAGTGGAAGCCAAAAAGATTGCATTCAGGCAATACAAAAAGACACAGGCAGAAGGGGATAGGGAGAAGTACCAGGAGAAGCAAAGGGAGGCAGGGAGGTCAGTAAGGGAAGCCAGAGCTCAGACAGAAGAACACATTGCAAAATCAGTGGGTAGAGGGGACAAAACCTTTTATAGGTACATAAGTAAAAAAGAAAGGCAAAGGGTGGGATAGTGAGACTGAAGGGGGAGGATGGGGGCTGCGTGGAGGATGACAACAGTAAAGCTGACATATTGAACAGGTATTTCTGCTCAGTCTTTACTGAGGAAGAGGAGGGTAATGGGTCTGAAGGGAGTACAAGGGGTGAGAATGGTGCAGAAATGGACACAAGTCCCTTTACAAAAGAAAGGGTCCTGAAGGAACTGGAAGTAATAAGAGTTGATAAAGCAATGGGTCGAGATAGGGTGCACCCGAGGTCCTTAAAGAACTAAGAGAGGTGGTGGCTCAACCTCTGGCTATCCTGTTTAGCCGATCACTGGAAACAGGGAGGTACCTAAAGACTGGAGGATAGCAGATGTAGTCCCCATATACAAAAGTGGGAACAAAGAGAAGCGGGAACTACAGACCAGTCAGCCTCACCTCGGTAGTGGGAAGATCATGGAAGCACTACTGAAGGAGAGATTGGTGGAACATCTGGTTGTCAATGGACTACAGCACCAAGGCAGCATGGTTTCACCAAGGGGAGGTCATGTCAGACCAACCTCATTGAATTTTTTGACTGGGTGACTAGGGAGGTGGATCAGGGGAGGGCAGTGGACATGGCTTATCTGGACTTCAGCAAGGCCTTTGACACTGTGCCACATAGAAGACTATTACACAAATTGGGGAATATGGGTGTGGGCAGAACAGTAGTGTGATGGGTAGGTAACTGGCTGGGTGGCAGGACACAGAGGGTGGTGGTAAATGGCTGTCACTCCACGGAGGGAAGAGTGACCAGTGGGGTACCACAGGGATCAGTGCTGGGACCGGTCCTATTCAGCATCTTCATCAGTGACATTGCGCAGGACCTAGAAGGCAGAATATCACTGTTTGCTGATGACACAAAGCTCTGTAACAGAGTAGACACACCAGAGGGTGTAGGCAGAATGAGAAGTGACCTGCAGAAACTTGAAGAATGGTCAGGGGTTTGGCAGTTGAAATTCAATGCAAAGAAGTGCAAGATAATGCATATGGGGCACAAAAACCTGGCACAACATATCAGTTGGGGGGTGAGGATATGGCATGCACCAACCAGGAAAGGGATATTGGGGTTATCATCTCTGATGACCTCAAGGTAGGGAAACAGTGTGACAAGGCAGCAGATAAAGCAAATAGGATGCTGGGATGCATAGGCAGAGGCATCACCAGCAGGAAAAAGGAGGTCATAATTCCACTATAAAAGACAATAGTGAGGCCCCACCTAGAGTACAGTATACAGTTCTGGAAACCTTACCTACGTAAGGACATAGACAGGGTAGAGAAGGTTCAGAGGAGGGCAACAAAGATGGTGCATGGATTGCATCACAAGTCCTATGAGGACAGGTTGAAGGAACTGAACATGTACTCCCTGGAGGAGAGGAGGGAGAGAGGGGATATGATAGAGACATACAAGTATCTTACAGGGAGGAACAGGGTGCAGGAATACACTATTTTTAGCGACAAAAGATGTTCCAGGACTAGAGGCATGGGATGAAGTTGGAGGAGGATGATTCAGAGGAAATGTGAGGAAGAATTTCTTCATAGAATGGGTGGTGGACAAGTGGAACACCCTGCCAGAGGAAGTGGTGGGGCTGAAACAATCACGGTATTTAAGAATGCATGGCTAGACATAAAGGAATTCTGGAGGTCAGAGTGAAGGGCAACAGACTTCTAGGAAAATATAAACTGAACTTACAAGCTCAAATGGGCAGACTGAGTGGCCCTTCCCTTATCTGCCGACACTGTCTGTGTATCTATGTATCTATTTAAGTAGGCACATCTTGTATTGTATTCTGCTGAGTAGGGGTAGCCAGCTGGTCTGTGCATAGAGGTCTCAGGTGTGAGTTTGTCGGGCCGCACCCGTTAATAGTCTACAGGCTTTGTTGAGGGAAACTGAGATCCTGTGGAGGGCACTTGTTGAGGCAGAGCCATAGATAGCAAGGCCGTAGTCAATGATAGATGTGACAGAGCTTCAGATGACTAGTTTAAGGTCATCTGCAGGCATACAGTGCTTATGTTTGTGTAGCAGTCCAATCCGTATATTGGCTGCCTTGGCAACAGTGTCAATATGCCGAGTGTAGGAGAGGGTACTATCCAGAATAATACCAAGGTAGTTGAACTCCTTGACATGTTCGAGTGGCTTTCCAGCGTGGTTCTTGATGGTGAGGGACAGAGAGTTATTGAGTACCTAGAGGCCAGTGTGGCACAGGACCCAAGGCAGCATGGGTTCACAGCAGGAAGGTTATGTCAAATGAATCTAATTGATTTCTTTGACTGGGTGACCAAAGTAGTAGACCAGGGAGGGGCTGTGGACATGGCCTACCTAGACTTTAGCAAGACATTTGACACAGTCCCAGACAATAGATTAATAATCAAATTAACCAATCTGGAAGTGGGTCCCAGGCTGGTAGCCTGGGTAAAAAATTGGATTGACAACAGGACACAGAAAGTAATTGTAAATGGAGTCCACTCTGAAGAAAGAGGTTAGTAGTGGGGTACCGCAGGGTTCAGTACTGGGTCCAGTCCTTTTTTATTGTCTTTATAAGGGACATTGCAGAGGGACTGGAAGGAAAAGTATGCCTCTTTGAAGATGATAGAAAGATCTGCAACAGGGTTGATACACAAGGAGGCGTTGAAAGGATGAGAAGGGACTTAGCAAAGTTGGAGGAATGGTCAGAAGTATGGCAGCTTGGATTGAATGCAAAGAAGTACAAAATAATGCACCTGGGAAACAAAAACCCAGGGGAAGATAACACAATGGGGGAGAGGTAGTAACAACAACAAAAATGGAAAGGGACTTGGAGGTAATCATATCAGATGACCTTAAGGTTAGCAAGCAATGTGAGAAGGCAGTAGGGAGGGCTGGGGGGATACTGGGATGTATAGGAAGAGGCACCACAAGCAGAAAACAGGAAGTTGTTATCCCTCTGTATAGACAGTTGGTGAGACCCCATCTGGAGTACTGCATCCAGTTCTGGACACCCCATCTCTGCAAGGACATAGACAAGATGGAGGCAGTCCAGAGGAGGGCAACTAAAATGGTGCAGGGTCTGCAAGAGAAGCCATACAAGGAGAGACTAAAGTAGCTTAATATGTATACCCTTGAGGAAAGGAGGGAGAGGGGTACATGATAGAAACTTTAAGTACCTTAGTGGAATCAACAAAGTCTAAGAGGGTAGCATCTTTCAGAAAAGGCAGTGCAAGAACAAGGGTCACAATTTGAAGATGGGGGAGTCCAGGGCAATGTGAGAAGTATTTTTTCACAGAGAGGGTGGTGGATGCATGGAACAGCCTTCCTGAGGAGGTTGTGGGGTCTAAAACTGTGGGAGAATTCAAGAATGCATGGGACAGACATAAGGCAAATTTTGTGGAGGGTAGAAAGAAATATGCTGTTGGTTAATTAGGATCTGCAGCTTATCCTGTCGGTAGGGGAATGGGCAGACTAGGTGGGCCAAGCGGTCCTTATCTGCTGTCAAAGTCTATGTTTCTATGTTTCTATGAACTCTTCTTTAAGTAGCTGAGTATTCAGCTTCCAAGATGTATCCCTCAGGGGAGGGTGTGTGTGTGGAACGAAAGTAAACAATACCCAGGCACTAGCATGATCCGATATAACCAAAGGGGCTAGACCAGTGTCTAACACTCCTCGTAATTCCGACTGAATTATAAGAATAAAATCAAGCTGAGAAGAGGAGTGGTGTACAGTGGAATGGAAGGTGAAATCTCGCGCTTGCAGATGAAACAACCTCCAGGAATCACATAACCCTAGAGATTCCATAAGGTCTCGGAGGGCCCTTTGGGAGGATGAAAGGGAGCTGGATGCCTGGGTGAAGTGGTTCATGTCTTGTGTTAAAGAGATATTCCAGTTGCCCCCTAGAAAGATTGGCACTGGTAATAGTGGTGCCATCTTATCTGTAAGCTCCATGAAAAATGTGGGTCCCCCCCCCACCGATCGGCCCATAAACACTGCCTAGAATTACCTCTCTCTGATCCAGAAGGCTCTTGACCAAGATATAGCGCCCTTGGGGGTCTGAAATTATTTGACTTGCATAAAAGAAGACATGTTTGTCAACCAGAATAGCAACCCCTCAACTCGAGGAGTTATACCCAGAGGCAAAAACCTGTCCCACAAACTGCCTCTGAAGAGAAGTAACTTCTTGAGTAAGCAGATGTGTCTCCTGCGAAAAAACAACTTTCCCCTGTAGGATATCTATATGCTTAAGGATCTGTAACCTCTTAATCTGCTCCCATGCTCCTCTGACATTCCATGTTAATAACTTCACATCCCTGTTAGCCATTCTAAACACATGTAATACATAACAATACCCACAGTAAGGATAAAGAACACACTCCGGTACCCTCCGTCCCACCAGGGAAAATAAGGTGGGCCAACCTATGATGAACCATTCTACAATAATTGTAATAAATGTAGCCAACCCGGTGGCGCTGAGGGTTGAGGAGCTGGACGCCACACCTAACCCCATGCTGGTGACCCATGTTCGGGAACAGGCATGGGCCACCGGGGGGTCAACAGGGATGGGGAAAGATCAAGCATCTGGAGGACTGCTCTCCTTCCACTGGGAGGGGGGATCTGCAGCACTGGCACCTGAGTGCCCCCTGGCGGAGGCTGAGGAGCAAGGTGATGTATGTGAGCATGGAGGGAGCTGAGTGCAGATGCTTTGAGGGGAGCTCGCATGGGAGCATGTGAGTTCCGCCTTGGCCAGGGTCATTGCATGCACCTGGCTCCAGAGGGAGCAAAACAGAAAATTCCACCACAGCGCCTCCATGAAGTCGCCTGTTGCCCTCCACAGTTTCCCAGTCTGGCTCCCATAACCCAACCCGTGTCCATGACACCGTGGCCGGTGCCACAGCCCCACCCTGGTGGGTAAGCCAGGGGGCCAAAGGGAGAACAGCTGATTTGTGAGCAAGGGCAACGAGGACTGTGACCAGGCTGAAACTCAGCGCTGAAACGGACAAAAAAAATAAAAAATAATAATTGTAATAAATGTAAATAGACCCAATACAAGATGAAAAAGTACCTCACCCACCCAAAACCCCCTACCCATATAAATCTTAATCACAGAACCAAAACTTATGTTAACAGTATAATAAACATAGCCTCCCACCCCCTTGATCACACTCCTTATGATACAATGAAAATGATCCCACACAATACCCCCCCAACAAACCCACAACCCACCGAGGAATTGTAGTAGAATTTAAACTAGGAACCCAAACCCCCCCTGTGCCTTACATGCTGGAGTCCATAAACACTTAATGCAGAGGTGGCAGATTGATGCCCTCTAGTGGAGGCCAGAACATACAGGCTTCTCCCCTTGAAAATATATGAGGGAGCAGTATAGGAAACAAACTGTAGTTGTGGAAGCCGCCCATTGTCCAGGCCCCCTGTAGGTGGGTCGACAACAGTAAGAAGACTAGTATTCCAAATTATGTAGACAACAAGAACAATGGGGCCCGTTCTTGAGCCATATAAGGCACTCCATACCCACAACCCAAGTGTAATGCTCTCCAGCTATAGGGTAGTAATCATCCTGGTACCCCGCCCCCGCCACCCACTAAACCCACTCCTCCTTCACAGAAAAAAACACAGTAAATATTAGCTTCTATGAGTGTAACAACATAACATGCAGGGGTCTCACCCCCCCATTTTGGGTGCTGAGGGCTATTGGAGTCTCTCCAGGGGATCTGTGGCAATGAGACGGAAGCCCTGCCCTGGTGTAGAAAGCAAAAGAACAATAATAAACTGAGCTATTGCGGCTGCTACAACTGTGCACCCCAAAGGACTAGTCTGAGGTGATTATTGAAACAGTACCCTTGATATCACAACCAGCTACCGATAACCTGCAGTGCGGGGGTAACCCAGATTGAACCACCCATGCAACCTGGATGCCACCTCTTTCCCAATGAAACAAAGATCTATCTGAGCACATAACAGTGTTGTTGCTTGTGGGAGATACATTTCTGATGGATGGTGTCCCCACAGCAACGTCCCCAGCATCCAGTCACAATGGTTCCAGTCAAAGGCAACAGTGCAAGGGAACCCTGGGGCCGAGCCGAGGAACCTTCCCTCTCCCCCAAACCCCTGATGGCCCCTGCAAAATCGAGATCAGAACACCAGCCAGGTGAGGGAACCAGGAAGCCCAGACCACAACCCCAGTGCAAAACCAGACAGCACTGGATACAATCCCTTAACACAACATAGGGTCAACACCAAAGTTCATCCATGGCCATGAAAAGTTGCAAACAGGAGTAAAGAAAAGGGCAACATCCCAGGGGATCAGGTAGGCCTAAAAAGGTTGGGCAGGAGGCCTGATAACTCCTTAGCAGCTTGTTCAGGGGAATCATAAGTGTACCATTGCTCTTTAATCTGTATCTGTAGTCGAGCAGGATATCTCATTCTAAATTTTATACTGTCCACTAAAAGCTTCACGAAGATGGGATAGAAGGCCACTCTCCACTGCCAGGTTTTACTGGGGAGGTCTTGAGCAAACCAAAGTGTCTTTCCTTCCCAAGTTTTACTTTGCAGTTCTCTTGCTTTCCGAATGATGTGTTGTTTTTCCAGGTAGCTGAGACATTTAAAGATAAATGGTCATGAGGTAGAGCTCTCCAGTGGTCTGGGATGAAGAGAGCAGTGGGCCCTTTCAATTAGGTAAGCAGGGTTAATTGGTGAAGGTCCCACCACTTTGGCAAGCAGCTTCTGCATGAAGAGAACTGGGGATGCACCCTCAACCACCTCCAGAAGACCAAATATAAGCACATTGTTCCTACGGCTTTTCCCCTCAAGATCCTCCATCTTTTCCTGAAGTTTTTTGACTTGCTGGAGGAGGCAGGTAAGCTCAGGATCCACTTTATCTTTCCATTGCTCCAGTGAGTGAGTACGAGCTTCAGTGCCCCCAACTCTGCGGCATAAATCACTCAGGTTGGCCTGCAGGGATTTAAGTTCCACAGTGATGTTCTGTAGTGATTCCCAAAAGGGATGCAATTCCTGCAAAAAATAATCTTCTGTAAGTGGCACCCCAGGAGCAGGCTGAGTTGGATGTTGACAGGTTTGTGAGCTCTGCACCTCCGCTTTCTTAGGAGCCTTTACAGGGGTGGTAGGCAGAGTGTGGCGTGGTGGTGCCTGCTGCATATATGCTTCCATCTCGATCGCAGTACTCATAGAGTGCTGAACTCTTTGAGACTGATTGAAGCCAGGGGTGCTCAGTAGCAGCAGCAAGTGTAATTTATAATGTAGTGAAGCTTAAAATAGTGGTTGGAGTTCAATGAAGGAGATAGGAGGAGGGAGCACAGAGACAGAGCTACCTTACAAGCCTAGGCATCGGGTGATCTCCCCATTTTTTTTATTCTTAAAGCAGTGTATGCTCATTTTTTTATCAGTTTTGTTTTTCCCTTTTTCTTATTGGCTTCTTCTAGTGCATTGCAGCCAGCCAGTCAGTCACTGTTTGTGCACTGTGTGCAACTTGTGAAGCATAGCAGTGCATTGTGTTGTGTGCCAACTTTTTTTCAGAATAATTTTGCGGTAATAGACAAATTAGAATGTGAAGAAGAGTTGCAGGGGCCGATACAGGGAGTAAAACGTCAAGAGGAAGTGAAAGGGATGCTACGGAGTGCTCTAGTGACAGCTGTGGGACTGTGCAGACTAGTCAATCAGCAAGAAAAATTGCATCAGATGTGGCTGCAACATTAATACAGATGTCACATTCACAACATGGGTCACCTGTGACGAAGAAGAATATGAGTCTAAGACACAGGAGACTGCTGCAGATGAGTGCCAGACTAATGAGCAGCAAAATATTTTAGAAGAGGCCAAGAGAAGGCATTGGAGAGGTATATAAGGGAATAGTAGAGAAGGAGTGTTAACAGGAGTTGACTACTGAGGAGATGGCGGTGGAGATAAAGAAAGTGAGTCAGACTAGCAAAGAGATGGGAAATAAAAGTAAACAAGCTTAAGAAATGGTGGTGCAGTGTGACAGCAATCTAAACTCACAAGACAAGAAGTAGCATGCTAATGGTGCAGGAACCCATATTGCAAGTAGGGTAGCTAACCAAATCTAGAAACAAACACAGGCAACATTCGTACACAATGTGGGGACAGATTTACATTTTCTAACATTTACAGGCAAAATCTTTCGGATGAGACGTTAAACTGAGGTCCCATCTGCCTGAATTGGTGGTAGTTCAGGTGGATGTTAAAAATCCCATGGCACTTATCGAAAACAGTATGGGAATTTCCCTGGTGTCCTAGCCAAATTTTCCTCATTCACCAAAAATACCACCAACAGCTTAATCTGGTTCAAGGTCAGTTGGCATTCATCTGTATCTTCCTCCCCCAGATCGTGCCTGACAATAGGCAGGATTTGTCTAGTGCACTTATCCGGTCAACAAAAACTAAAAAAAAAAAATTTCCAGTTAATTTCACTGCATATATCCCTCATTGGCTATTGTACAAAGAAGAAGGTGGGGGGCACAGTCCTGCTTCAGTATTAGTAGTCATGAATGCTAGATACCTATAGGGAGTCAGGGATCATAGGGGGACTCCAGAAAGGGAGCCCAGACTACTTGATAGATATACATTGTCTTTCTGGCAAAGTGTGACATTTTAGCCATGTTCACCAGCATAGGAAGAGATGAGAGCTAGTGTATACTGGAGGAGATCCTGTCTGTTCTGCAGCTCTGTAGTATCAGTCACTTGGTGTCCATGCTATTAGAATCCAGTGGAGCTGAGCCCCAATCATTAGACAGTTTGGTGAGGGAAACCTAGAAGGTATTGGGTGGGGATAAAAGGGAAGGGACATTTGCAGAGTGGTAGAACAGCATTTGTGAATTCTATGCCAAAATTGATTCAGTTTGGTACAGGACCAGAGGATGTGCATAAGATCTGTGCCAGGGAACTGACATCTCCAGCAAGCATAATGGGCCATAAAGCCTAGCACCTTAAGTTGAGCTGAGTTATGATACCAATAATGCATTATTTCATTTTGGATAAGCAAATTCCTAGTGTCAGGACAGGCTTTGTGTGCTAAGATCCTCAACTAGGACCATGAGTCTTCTGCAATAGGCATACCCAGTGTTTGTTCCCACTTCTGTCTTGCTCTGTCAGAGAAGTCAGGGATTGTGCTTATAATAATTTGTATATTCTACCTGCTTTATTTTTTTGAGACATAAGCTGAGGCCCCAGGACCTGAGGAGGGGTACACAAGATCTGATAGGGCAGTTTTTTCAATACAGTGTCTAAGGCACTGAACATCTAGAGATATTTCCAAAAGTCCAAGGAGGCAGGTCATATCTGAAATCCTCAAATGAATCTAGATGAAAGTATGAAGCCTGGAACAGAACCATGACTTTGGAGATTCCACTGTTGTCCCATGATTTCTAGTGCACTGTGTGCCCCCCTTTACGGATCTGAGGATTAGACCATAAAGGAATGTGCATTTTGGGTGTTAGGGATGACTGGACCCAGTGTTCTGATTTGTTTCATGATCTCAGAGAGAGCGAGAGAGAGGAAAGGTGGGAAACCTCTTTATTAACATACTAGGTGGGGAATAGAGAAGAGCGGGGGGAGTGCCTACCCTACAGGAGACCCTCCTCTATGTCCAACTATGGGGGTATTATCAGAAGGAGAAGAGAGCTCTGCAGTGTCTGTGCACTCCTGAAAGCCACAAAACATGCATAAAATCGCTATAGGAACCACTCCCCTCTATGCCACTGCAGTCTGACTAAAGGGACACTGTCAACCCCCTTAGGCCTCAAAGTGTCCCTAGTTTAAATACATATTTTATGACTTCACATTCTAAAGATACTTGAGATACAGTTGGTAGTTTGACTTGAATTCCTTTTTTCTCTTAAAAAGTGAAAAACTCAGTGCCTACAATAGTGGTGTTACCACACAAAACATGTTTGTTACATTTCTTGACCAACTCCCATTGCATCTTTCCTGGACTCAGGAACACCCCCCAACACAATATAGCCACTAATTATGCAGTGGGAGTAGAGGCTATTGCATCATGAGTGGCTGCACTGTTTGATGGTGTTTCTAATGTTCAGGAAGTATGCAACAACAGTAATTCAATGGTCTGAAGCAAAACAAGGCTTGGTAAAACTATACATTACCATGTATTTCAGTACTAATAGGCAAGGAGGCAGATAAAACAAACAGAAACAGTGAATTTTAGATAAGGTAAGCAATCATAAAATGTGGGTCTTTACCTAGAATTAGTATGATGCCAAAAAGGTTGACATTGCCACTTTAGTGGTACTACGGTATACCTAGGGGCTTCCCCTCCCAGAGAAAGTCACTAACAAATGTATCCATCTTTCAGAACCTTATAGGTGGGATTTCTATAGCCATGTGGGTTATGCAATGCAGCAGCCTAGGGTCAGTGATGATATTAATCACAGAGAATTTCCTGACCAGTGAAAGGCAGAGAGGTTTCAACTGGTTGCACTTCTCCCTCAGCCTTTTAAGCAAGGGGTTAAGGTTACTCATTACCATCCCAGGGTAAATCCATATCTGCAGGCATTTACTGGGCTTGATTCTCAAAGCCCTGGGATTGATGCAAGGTGCCTGCACAGGCAAACATACATGGCACAAGTGGCACCTTGCATCAAAAATTGTCCAATTAGCTATTCTCAAAGGCAGTCTGTGTCAAACGCAGGCTGCATTCCCCAAAGTGGACTTGCACCAGCCTTGCCCCACAAAACGGGCTGCAACATGGCGCAAGAGGGCTTGCAGCAGATGGAGGCTGCCATATCCCCATAAGTGCAATTCACAGACCTCTCTCAGAGGAAGAAATGCTAGGTACCCTTAGACATGTCCCTCTGGGTGAGTGTAGGTAGGCAGCGATGTGCAGGCTCCCCCTCCCAAATTCCGATGTCCCCAAATATACAGGTAAATCCAGTGACAGCATCCCTTCTCCCAGATCCCTGATGGCCCCCCAAACTGTACATTAAATTCTTCTGGTCGTTTAGTGAACTCCCCACCCTGATCCCCGATGATGCCCCAATAATAAAAAGTATACATACCCCCATATTAGGACAGTGTAATATTGCCTGCCCTGATGGTATAGTTGCCCCCTGCCCGATCCCGGATGCTGCCTGATCATCGGAAACACATAACAAATCCCTTCCCGATCTCAGAAGATAGCCCTAATAATAAATAGTAATCATGCTCCCAAATTAGGACATATCCATATTGCCCACCCTGGTGGTATAGTGAGATCAGGCAGAGGCAATTAGACCACTGGGACAGGGATTTTTTTGGCCTCCCAGGGATTGGGGATGGGGGCACAACTTGCCTTTGGGCAAGGTGCCTGAGGCAGACCCTACCTGTGTGTCATGCGTTTGCCATATGGGAGGGGTTGCCATAGGTGTGGAGACTTAGGCACCAGGACCCCTCCTGTACCAGAATCTGGAGCAGGGTCCCTGGCTCACCAGGCTTTGGTGCAAGCTGCTGTTTGTTGCAGCTTGTGCTGGTCATAAGCATGTTTGAGAATCAAGCCCAGTGCCTTTTGGGGACCACTGCAACCCCAGTTTGGAAATAGTGGAATGAGAACACTAGTGATTTAAAGGTAATACCTCAGTTTTGCTGGTGTTTGTTTTGAGGCCTGAGATGGTCTGGATGGCTGATAGAAGGTCCAGTAGAGATGAAATACTGCAAGAGGCATCTCTCAGTAGGATTAGGCAGTCATCTGTATGTATCACTGTGCAAAAGTCATGTTTCCTCATCTCAATATATCCCAGATCATGGTGCTGGCAGATGATGATTGCCAAAGGCTCTGTGGCCAAGACAAATAAAAGTGGTTAAGAGCACTGGGATGATATTTTGGTGGTCTGGGTTCAAATCTCAGTGAGTCACATTATTTCTTATTATTACAGAGATGGTGGTAGCTGGGTGAAATGAGTTACCTGCCGAAGTGGTATCAAGTAGAACAGTGGACTGCTTCAAAAGGGGATGGGACAGGACAAGGGGGAGGGGGAGTGGAGGAGAAGGGTGGAAGGGAGAAAGGGGCAGCTGCAGAATAAGGGGTGCTAGCTGCACATTCGAGCAGACTTTATAGACCTCTAGGCCTTTATCTGCTGGCAAATTTTGTATGTTCGTATGTTCTTTCTCACTTCAATTTGTATTAAATAAAGATAGGAATATTTATGTTGATTACATTCTGCAAAACATTCCAGCAACTATGAACAAACTATATGAGATCATAGCCAAGCTGGTGAAAGACTCAGTTTACAGGGTGTTTCTAACTTTGCATGGTGGGATGACATGGTAAGTGTAACATTCAAGGGACTGTGAAGCTATTTTGGCCTGAAAGAGGTTTGCTCAATTTACAGAATGGGCTACTTCTAAAGGGAACCATGTTTGTAATCTCACATATTCAGTAATGAGCAAAGAGGTTATGATCAGACTTCATGAAAGGTACCAGGCATTGTTAAGTGCAGGAAGACAGCCAGGCATTCCATGTGGTGGTCTGTATTAAGCAAGCAGCTTGCAGAATGTATTTAAAAATGCAACACTTGCTCTAAGAAGCAAAGAAATCCAGTAGAACCACTCTTTCAGCTAAAGGGCAGGCTTTCTCTTGCAAAAGTTGACTATTACTCCAGATATATGGAGATTGCTAAATTGATGCCAACAACATTGGTTCATGTTATTGTACATATGATGTTCATTTTTTTAAGACATGGAGTTCCTAAAGTCCTTATAATGAATAATGGTTCTCAGTTTTCCAGCAATGTATTTGCTACTTTTGCACAGATGATGAATTCAAACATATAACCAATAGCCCTAGATATATTCAAAGTAAAGGGAAAGAGGAATGAGCAGTTCAAGCAATCAAAATGCTCTTGCAGAAGCACAGTGACCCCTATCATGTGTTGCTTGCATACTGAGTTACACCTCCAAGTAATGGGTACAGCCCTACAGAGTTGCTGATATGGAGAAGATGGAAGACAACCTTATCTGTTTTCCTTTTTTACTCACCCTTCACATTGTAACCAGATGAAGTTGAAAGAATGGAAATCATACAGTATATATGACTGAACAAAAGTATATAATCAAAAACATAGGACTCGAGGAAAGGGGACATCATAGCCAAGATAGGAAATGTGAATAACTGATACAGAAGCACCTGCAGTAGTGGCACAAACCAGTTCATAAAGATCTTACGTTATCCAAGGCATGCTGAAATGTAATTGCTAATATCTTGTGTCTTTTAGTCCAGCAAGTGCAGAGGAAGTGTGCAGTACACAGTTTAAACCACCTGGAGGTTCTACAGCTGTTTTACAATCTGGATCTACAGTACAAGCATTTTGCCCAGTTCTTCAGGGAGTTCACCAAAATGTGATATGATCAAACCAACATTTGGACCTTCAGGATCTTACAAGCAGAAGAATCAGAGAGCCCAGCTATCAGACAAGGAATTTGAACAAGAACTGGACAAGTGTCTCTTTGACTAAAGAAGCTGAACTTAATAACAAATTCATAATTATGAATGGATACATAAAGTAAAGCCTCATAAATTCTGCAGTCTCATATTGTGAGAAAACAAATGTTGTATGACAATTAAGTTGTTTAAAATAAGTTAAAAGTTAGTCTACAAAATGCTGTTTTTATCGCTACTAAAAAGGGGAGAGGATGTACTAGTCTATACTACTACCATACTCTAATAGACAACAAGGTAGCTAGAGGAGGGAGTTACAGGTTGCAGGAGGGGAAATTGGATAATAGAAACATAGAAACATAGACTTTGATGGCAGATAAGGACCGCTTGGCCCACCTAGTCTGCTTATTTCCCTACATACAGGATAAGCTGCAGATCCTAGTTAACCAATAGCATATTTCTTCCTAACCCCCCACAAGAATTGCCTTATGTCTGTCCCATGCATTCTTGAATTCTCCCACAGTTTTAGACCCCACAACCTCCTCAGGAAGGCTGTTCCATGCGTCCACCACCCTCTCTGTGAAAAAATACTTCCTCACATTGCCCCTGAACTGCCCCCCCCCATCTTCAAATTGTGTCCCCTTGTTCTTGCACATCTCTTTTTCTGAAAGATGCTACCCTCTTGGACTTTGTTGATTCCACTGAGGTACTTAAAAGTTTCTATCATGTCGGAGCGTGGCTTGGACCTGAAGGAGATGTCAGCCTAAACTTTTCTCTGTGTCCCAGTCTGACAGGAAAAGCGGATTAAAATGTCTTAGATGCTGGACTAACGGTTATTTTAGCATCCCCATGCACCTTCTCCCACCTCTGCCACCACCGTCGAGATGTAATTCAGTGTGTCACGCTCTTGTTCGGTACCTAATGGGCCATAGATACTCCAGAGCCGACGCGCAGTAATAGGCCGTATAGGCCCGAGCTCAATATATTGGTACTGTCGTACTCTTTCCCCCTCCCAACTTGATCGGAGCTGCAGCATCTCTTGCCCCCCAAGCAAGAATCCGGGCAAGTCCAACGAAGATTTTGGAGTCAGTGGGGATTTCTGCTGTTCCCCCTGAGGGAGAAATATTAAGCCTATTGACTGCTGGCTGTAGGAGTTGTTGCAGAAATGGAGCCCGCGAACTGTAGTACTGCTGGAGCATCTCATCAGGTTGCCCCAGCCTCCCTTGATCAGGCACAAGTTGGTGAAGCCCTAGCCAATATCACCAAAATGCTGGAGGCTTTACTGAGCAGAGTGGATATAATCGGCACCTCTCTAACGACTAATGTGGCAGATGTACATCGTTTAGAGGACCAGCACAGTGTTTTGGAACAACAGACAGAAGAGTTATAGAAACAGCATCTCCATGTCCTACAAAGGACCACGAGACCAAGTTATCCCATCTATGGTATAGAGCACAGGACCAGGAGAATCAAAGTAGGAGAAACAATATACGGATTCTAGGTGTGCCTGAGTGAGTTGAAGGGCCTAATATGGAAAGATTTTTGAATGACTGGATACTGCAGCTCCTTGGGGACCAATGGAAGGAACCAGTTGGGGTGGAGAGGGCCCACCGTGTCTTCGGTAACCCTAATAACACTAAAGGCCCGTGCACCATCATAGCCTGTCTGCTACGCTTCTCGGTCAAGGAACACTTACTCCGGGCAACTAGAGACCTAGGAGAGATCGAATGGAAGGGTAATACCATATCGTTTTACAGACACTTTACTCAAGAGGTGGTGGTGAAACGCAGAGCGTACAATCCTTTAAAAAAAATTCTTGCAGCCAACTCAGTGCAATATCGCTTCAAGGGCCTTACTGCTTTGTACCTGAACAGAAATGGTCAGTCTTTCCTCACGGAATCCCCAGGAGATGCAGAGGCCTGGATCCAGACTCATTGGCTGGGCATGATACCACAAACTACATCCCCCAGACGCCTTTGGAAGCCCAGGAATTAAATGACTCAGGGAACCATTAAGAAAGGAAGCAGTGTATCAGGGGACAGAAATTCTTATTGGAATGGCTAGTCAGATAAGAATTGCCCCACTAGCAGACAGCTATGGACCCACAACCTATGGGGGATAAGATGAATAAAATCGGGGCTGATTCCCAATGAACAGGAGATGCCAATTAACAAACTGTATAATAACAACCTGGGTGTTGCTGTGATCCCACTACCTGCCAGACAAAGGCAATGCTCCAGAAGTCCCCGCTCCTTGATGTCAAGTGGTGCAGCGGCATCACCTCCTGCTAAGCAGCTTAGGGCCACTACCTCAGCCTGGAGTAAAGCCAACCAGAAAGATCAACTGGAGGAAGAGGCCGCTACACCCTTGGAAGATCCGACTCCGTTGGACTGGGTGACCAAAATGGATGTATATGAGGAAGAAGCTGCAGCTGCTGACAGTTTCCTGAAACCAGGCCTGAAGACGTTCACAGAGGCACTCGCCTCGGATGTTAGCCCTGCTGACTCTGGACTAACTTGTAAATCGGGGAATGCCATGACACGCTCTGACACTTAGGGCATATTGGCCCTCCTCTTGTGTTTTTCTGATGGGTGAAAGCTTCTGCGCCTACTAGAATATGAAGCGCTGGCAATGCTATGCCACGGGTACATTCCTGCCTGGGCAATTTCTGCCATATCGGCTACTTGCCTCTTATATGGGATGCAGGTTTTTCACCTCCCCTAACAGATAACATGTAGCAGCCATAATAGACCTCCCCCCCTTGGTATGATGTTTACAGACAGGGGAGGGTGCGAATTTATCACTTAGATGAACCCCAGTAATTAGGGTGGTTTACGGGGGATGACCCTTATATTATAGTAATAATATGGCTGAACAGATATAATTGGTAGCCCATCAATTTCTAGAATAGAGGGCACCACTACTTGCCATGAAGGTTATCCCTTTGAGTGTGGCTGGCAGAGGCCCCCTCCATCCCCTACCTGGGCGACCTACGATCGCCAGACATACCTAGACTCTCCAGATTTGGTGTTATGGAGTCAGGCTGGGTCAGGTCATCTTTACTGGGTGTGACCTTTCCCATTGCTCTTTGTGGTGCCTGAAGCAGTGTGGCTTATAGGGGACCTTTACCTCTATTCACACGTACACCTCGACACCACCAACTGAGTTAGTGTTAGTAACTTAGGTAAATAATACTGTTATACCTTACTGTTTGATAATTCTTTATTATACTTTAATTATTGATAAGATAGATAACTCTCCTTGTCTCTGTTCTCACTCTGTCTAGGTACTTAACCAGCATAGACAAGACCATCTGCTGCTGTCTATTTTTTCCTTCATCATTTTCCCATTCTAAGGTGTGCCCTCATACCCTACGGTAACAGGTTACCTCCTTTCTGTTGCACTGTGTTTACCTATTCCTATTTGCAGGGTGAGTACTTTATATTTCTATAAGTGTTCAAGGGTGAATCACCATGGCAGTGACTTCTGCAGGACCACAGGGGTGGAGGTGCGTCTCCTGGAATGTCAGGGGACTCAATCACCTGGCGAAACGCACTAAGGTTTTGCAATTCCTGAATTCCATGGAGACTGATGTGGCCCTGCTCCAAGAGACGCACCTCACCAGCCGAACGGTTCAGTGGCTAAAGAAATTATGAGTGGGAACAGTCCTGGCTAGCTGCGCAGCTACAAAGTCTAGGGGGGTTGCTATCCTCCTTCGGAGGTTGGGACCATGGTCAGTCGAAATCCAGCGTCAGGACTCCCAGGGGAGGTGGTTAGCAGCCAGGTTGTCCTACCCAGGTGGCAAAGTTATAGTGGCCAACGTGTATGGTCCCAACACAGATTCCAGGGATCTCTACTCTGAATTGAATCAAACATTAGCAGAACTTATGGAAGATGAGGCAGAGATCTCTATACTACTGGGTGGAGACCACAATATGGTTCTAGATGTTTTCATAGATAAATCCATCCCTACACCACAATCTCACCCCAAAGTTCTCACTATCTTGACTACTCTGATGTCAGAGTGGGCTCTAGGAGATCCATAGAGAAACAGCCATCCACAGGGGGGTGATTATACCTTCTACTCCAATGTGCATGGCGCCCACAGTAGACTAGACTTTTGGCTAGTTAATCATGTAGCAATGCCAGGAGTGAGTAATGCGACCATAGGTAACATCTTGATATCTGACCATGCCCCTGTTGCAATTACTTTCTCCCCATCAGGCCAAAGCCCCTCATCTACAAGATGGAGATGCAGTCCCCTTCTGTTACAAGATGCAGCCTTCCGGGAATACATAGAGGAGGAAACATGCCAGTATTTTTCTCTGAACACCCCGAGAGAGACGAGAGCGATCACGGTATGGGAAGCCTTTAAGGCTGTTATAAGGGGGAGAATTATTTCTTATGCAGCCGCTAAAAATAAGGAGCGAGCGAAACATCTCCAGGATTTGCAGAACCAACTAGCAAAACTGGAAAAGCAATTTAAAGTCTTTCCTCGGAACCCGCTCAACTCCCCACTTTTGGCCCCTATTACAGGCTTAAAATATTAGATTAATGTTCTGTTAAATAGAATGGCTGAATGGCAGTTGATCCGGGCAAAACATAGGGTATGGGAAAGAGGGGACAAGAGAGGGAAGCTGCTTGCCTACTACTTGTGGAAGCAGCAGACTTCCTCCAGAATACTAGCCCTCAAGAAGAAGAAGGGAGAACTTCTCAAGGCACCAAAGGCCATTAATGCGGAGATGCAAAATTTCTATCGGGAACTGTACCAATCTCAGAGTACCCTTTCATCAGATGATCTCTCCCACCGACTGAGTACTCTGTGCCAGGGGACCCCGTTTCCTCGAATTTCGGAGACACAACAACATGAATTGGATGCCCCTATCACCCCTGAAGAGCTTTGCAGTGCATTATCCCAGATAGCGAAGGGAAAGGCACCTGGGCTGGATGGGGTGTCAGTGGAGCTTTACCAACTACTCCAAGACCACTTCACTGACCTGCTCCTACAAGCACTGCAGGAAGCCTAAAAAGATACTTTGCTCCCTTTGACTATGCGTGAGGCATTAATAACCCTTATCCCCAAAAAATCATCCAATGTTCTTCTCTGTGCGAATTTCTTTCCTATTTTGCTCCTCTCTGTGGACACCAAGCTGCTGGCTAAAATCCTAGCAAATAAATTAGCCTTGCTCCTACCCACCCTATTTCATCCATCACAATCCGTCTTTTTAAAGGGGAAATCGAGTGCAGACAATTTGCGCTTAATTTTGAACCTTAAGTGGTTGACGCTACAATCTAAAACCCCAATGGCTGCCCTGGCAATAGACTTTGCCAATGCATTTGATTCCCTAGAATGGGAGTTCCTCCATAAAGTCCTCATGCTATATGGATTTGGGACAGACTTCTGCTCATGGGTCTCTACATTATACTATTCCCCTACAGCTAGAGTTGTCACCTATAAAGATACCACCCCCCCCTTTTTGTTACAAAGAGGCACCAGACAGGGTTGCCCCCTTTCCCCTCTTCTTTTTCTCATTGCTTTGGACCCCCTAATTAGGAAACTTATAAATTCTCCCAACATTATGGGTATTCCCATAAAAGGGATGACTTATCTGGTTAATGCTTACTCGGACGATATGCTGCTTACATTTTCAAATCCCTAGTCCTCCATCACTCTACTTCTAACAATCTTACAGGAATTTGCTTGTCTCTTAGGACTAACGGTGAATCAAAAGAAAACCATCCTGTCCCCCTAAATGTGGCATGTAGCAGGTATTGTCTTGCCGGTACTGACATTACCTGGACCCCACATGGATTCCCATACTTAGGTGTAACTATTACCACGGCTTGGAAGGATCTAGAATCCGCAAACTTCTCCCCTCTATTGGCCTCTTTAATGGCTGAAGTTCAGCAACGGAAACGGCTCCACCTTACTCTAAAAGGTAAGGTAGAAGCCATTAGAATGTTCCTGTTCTCCATAGTGTTGTACCTATTAAATAATCTTCCCATCCCACTTTCCCAAAAATATTTTAAGGCCCTAGACAATTTAGTCTCTTCCTTTCTGTGGGAGGGTAAAGCTCCGAGATGGGGACATACAAAGTTCTGTGCACATTGGACTAGAGGTGGGCTGGGGCTCCCCTGGTTTGAAGGATATCACCTGGCTTATAGAATGGCCCAGGCTACAGACTGGTTCATCCTCATCTCACCCCACCTCCTCAGTGGGTATCTTTAGAGGCTACTTTGTCAGTGGATACCCCCCTTTTTTCTTTGCTCTCCAGTACAAAATCAGCGGCAAATCGGCTCACTCCCATTATATCAGAAACATGCAGATCGTGGTGGGGGGCTAGGGCAATTATTGGGGTCCCAAAATCAGAATATCTTCCCCTGCTCAGGTATGCCCCGATATGGAACAACCGTCTTATCATGATTGATCATAAACCGCTTTCATGGCCCAATTGGGCCTCAAAGGGCATTCGAGTTATAGGTGATCTACTACTCCCAAACTCTCACTCACTAATGTCCTTTGAAAAGATTCAGGATAGATACGGGTTGGGATCCTCAGACTTTTGGAGATTTCTGCAGCTGAGAAGCGCTCTCTCCTCCCTTCTTAAAGACTCCTCGTCACAAAACTCCTGGGATTGTTTGAGCGTCCTTCACCTACCTAGAAAGGGCCAGGGACTGGTGAGCACTCTTTATAAGATACTTAGAGATGCTCAGCCAGATGTTATCTCACCAGTAGAGCTGCCTGGGAAAAGGACCTGCTCCACCCCTTATCCCAGCAACAATGGTAGATGTGCATCACAGCGGCTCATACAGGCTATGAAGACTCCAAGAGTCAACTAATACAATTAAAAATTCTCCTCAGGTGGTATAAAACCCTGGCAGTTCTACATAACCTTAAGATTATACCACAGAATCAGTGCTGGAGATGCCACTCTTCCCCCTGCTCACCTACTCCATATTCTTTGGACCTGCTCAGCCCTACAAAATTTCTGGATGCAAATCCTAGGGGACTGCTCCAGGATAATAGGTAAACCAATTCGGCTGCAACACCACTCCCTCTTATTGGGGGACATGTCAGCATTAAATCCACTTTCTCACCCCAGTGCGTCATGGGTCCTAGTGGCTGTTATGGAAGCAAAGAGGGCCATCCTGATACGTTGGAGACAATCTGCACCCCCCAGTGATTTCACAATGTGTTCTGCTATGACTAGATTGGCTACTTTTCAGAGGCTTTCAGCAGTGGCCAAGGGACAGCTTGACAGATACTACAAGAAATGGGGAGCTTATTTACACTCCCATATCTGTACGGTTGCACCCCCGCTATTGCAAAATCCCCCCCTGTACCACAAAATGCAACATAGTTTGCTAACATTATAATAGTTGACTGCTGCTCTATGGTCTTGTCACCCTCTCTACTCACACTGTTCCTATGTTTCTGGATCTTCTAGACTTTTTCTTTACTGTCTATTGTTTTGAAGGATAGAATTTCTTTGGTCTTTACAGACCATTATTAACTAGTTGCTATTTCATATACGCCTGAATTGTTTGACAGTAGGATGTTTTGATCAGATTTCTGTGACCAGATCGGGAGCAACATTTGGCCAAGATTGAAGGATCGTGATAGTTAGTTTCCCTACTGTATGAAATCTGCATTTTGTAGCCTAGAGTGGCCTACAATGATACCTGCATTAGGATATACCTGTTTAAAGTATAGAGCCTGTAGGTAACATCCTGTATCCCGAGAATAATTACCTTTGTATTAGCATGTCTGACTGTATTACAAGCGTTGTGTATGAGGGCCGTTTTTATGGCTTATGATACCTGAAAAACCTCAATAAAATCTTACATGATAAAAAAAAAGTTTCTATCATGTCGCCTTCACACCCTCCTTTCCTCAAAGGTATACATATTAAGTTCCTTTAGTCTCTCCTCGTATGGCTTCTCTTGCAGACTCTGCACCATTTTAATTGCCCTCCTCTGGACTGCCTCTATCCTGTCTAAGTCTTTGCAGAGATGGGGTCTCCAGAACTGGTAGCAGTACTCCAGATGGGGTCTCACCAACTGTCTGTACAGAGGGATAACAACTTCCTGTTTTCTGCTTGTGATGCCACTCCCTATACATCCCAGTATCCTCCCAGCCCTCACTACTGCCTTCTCACATTCCTTGCTAACCTTAAGGTCATCTGATATGATTACCCACAGGTCCCTTTCCATTTTTATGTTTGCTTGCACGCATGTGCAAGAAACATATTGCCATCATCTGAGTTTTCCAGAGGTGTGTCAGCCTCTTCCAATTCAGTCAGTGTATTTGCAGGCGCGGTCGCAGTGCGCCAATCACTGCTCCAGCTGTCTATGACAGCTGAAAATGCAGTGGCATACAGTTGAAAGGGAGAGCTCCGCTTCAGTGAGCAGAGCTCCCCCCCTCAACACGCACGCATATTACGTGCTGACGCACTCCCCCGTACTGTATAGCCAACGGGGGATTAACCCCCCCAACAGCCTTACAGCTGCCATGCTGGGAGCTCACCCCAGCGTGGCACAAGCCCGTTTGACCGACGGGGGTGCCCAATCCCCCGTCGGCTGCAACCCCCAAACAGCCTTACAGCTGCCATGCTGGGAGCCCACCCCAGTGTGGCACAAGCCTGTATGGCCGACGGGGGTACCCAATCCCCCATCGGCTCCAGCCCCCCCAAACAGCCTTTCTAGCTACCACGCTGGGACCCCACCCCAGCATGGCAAATGTCCCGCGTCGTCTTACTAAATAAAAAAAAAAAAAAAACTGTAAATTTGAAAATGGTCCCTCGCAGTCTCTCTGCCCCCACCTGCACCCACCCACTGCATCCTGCCTCCCCACACACCCCACCCCATACTTACGGTGCGACGATCTTCCGTGGACCGGGAACACGTCTGCACTCTTCAAAGCCGACGGCGAACTGAGGAAATGCTGGTAAGCTGTATAATGTTATGGATAGGGTTTTTTCAACTTTGCTGCATATCTCGGGCATTTTTTTGAATTTTTGCACCAAATTTTCAACATGGGGTTTTTGGGACCCCTTCTCATGAATAATGTCACTGTCATGGCGTTACTCGGGCCCGAAGGGTGATTTCACAGCCACTGCGTGAAATCACCTTTTGGGACTGATTAATGAAATGACACTGCCACTGTCCATAAGGTGGGCTCTCAAAAAGCCTAATTTGAAAATTTGCTGGAAAAATTCCTTAAAATGACTGTTTTACGAGCATGCATTGCCGGCACTCCTACGCACGCTTGTAAGTTCGCGAATTTTCAATATTTTCACTCCAGATTTTCAACATTGCCATTTTACCACACCTTCTTATGAGCAGTACAGCTGTCATTTTTCACATCCCAACCAAAACGTGTTTCCGCCCATATAGCACACAATGGCGCAGTCGTTGATGTGAAATCAATGTATGGGACACATTAAGAAAATCACAGTGACACTGTTCATGAGCAGAGGTTCAAAATGGCTATGTTGAAAATTTGGTGAAAAATTCCAAAATGATTGTTTGACGAGCGTGGCGCTACAGTTCCCCACGCACTCAGAAGTTCACAATTTTCAGTATTTTCACCCAGATTTTCAACATTGCCATTTTATCATACCTCCTTATGAGCAGTACAGTTGTCATTTTTCACATCTCGCCCACAACGGGTTTCTGCCCATGTAGCGCACAATGGCGCAGTCGGTGTGAAAGATCAATGTATGGGACATGTTAACAAAATCACAGTGACACTGGTCATGAGCAGAGGTGTTAAAATGGCTATGTTGAAAATTTGGTGAAAAAATTCCCAAAAATGACTGTTTTAAGAGCGCACATGGCGCAGTTCCTACTCACGCTGGCAAGTTTGCGAATTTGTAATATTTGCACACCAGATTTTCAACAGTGCCATTTTACCGCACTTCCTTATGAGCAGTACAGCTACCATTTTTCACATCTCGCCCAAAATGTGTTTCCGCACATGTAGCGCACAATGGTACAGTCGGTGTGCGAAAACAATGTTTGGGACAGATTAAGAAAATCACAGTGACACTGGTCATGAGCAGAGGTCTTAAAATGGCTATGTTGAAAATTTGGTGACAAAACTCCATAAAATGACTGTGTTATGAGTGAGCATTGCACAGTTTCCACGCACCCTCATAAGTTCATGAATTTGTAATATTTTCAGTCCAGATTTTCACCAGTGGCATTTTTCCACACCTCCTTATGAACAGTACAGCTGTCATTTCAAAACATGGCCAAAATGTGTTTTCACTTTTAGCACAGAAATGCGTGGTCGCTGTGGGAAATCATTGTTGGGACAGATAAAGAAAATCACACTGACACTGTTCATGATCGAGGTCCCAAAATGCCTGTGTTAACAATCTGCTGAAAAAAATCCCCAAACTAGTTATTACGGGTGTGCGTTGTACAGTTTCATGCACGCCATGACTTCACCAGTTTTTTAAGATTATTAGCAGATTTTCAACATTGCCATTTTACACCTCCCATGAACAAGTACCGCTGTCATTTTCACATCCTGTTGGAATGTGTTTTGCACCTGTGGTGCCAAATGCCATAGTCGCGTGCAAAAGCAGTTTCTGCTAACAAACTGATATTGCCACTGTTCATGATGTGGGGGTCACAAAAACCATGTTGAAAATTTGGGTGAAAATACAACGAATGCCTGAGGCGTTAGGTTTCTGACCATAACGCTCCACCCTGTAGAGAATGACAGGCATCAGGGTGTGACTTGGGATTCTTGCCTGTCATGCTCATACCATTCCACCCCCCACCACCCTGCAGCCAGTGATAGGCATCCAAGGTGTGCCTCAGACTCTTCAGGCACACCCCAATGCCTGTCCTCTCTACAAGGTAGTGTGAGTTAGCTTCAGCTAATACTTCGCTGCCATTCCCCTGCTATGCAGCTCTGTAACCTACACTACCAATGCCAATGCCAGCAAGCAAACATTCGGCATTGACAAATGCTTTGTTATTGTTACTACTACCCCCATTGAGTAATCTTCCCTGGTTTTATCTCTCAGGTGCATTATTTTGCACTTCTTTGCATTCAATCCAAGCTGCCATACTTCTGACCATTCCTCCAACATTGCCAAGTCCCTTCTCATCCTTTCCACTCCTCCTTGTGTATCAACCCTGTTGCAGATCTTCGTGTCATCTGCAAAGAGGCAAAGGCAAGTTTATTTAAAAAGACGCCCAATCCCAAGGGCTCTGGGCGCCGAACAAAACTTTACAGCATTTCATACTGCATAAATATATAGATTAAAAATGTATACATACAAATAATCAACATTACACCTCAAAAGCTTGCAAAAATAGGAAAGTCTTCAGGCGAGCCTTAAAGGCAATTATAGTGGGGCCTCCCTAACTAGAGTTGGTAGGGAGTTCCAAAGAGCAGGAGCAGCAACACTAAAGGCTCGGTTGCCTGCAGATTTTAATCTCGCTCTTGGAACAGTTAGGAGGCCACCATTAGAAGAGCGGAGATTATGGGTAGAGGAAGAAGGACTAGGAGAACTGACAGGTAATGGGATGCAACAGGGTTGATACACAAGGAGGCGTGGAAAGGATGAGAAGGGACTTGGCAATGTTGGAGGAATGGTCAGAAGTATGGCAGCTTGGATTCAATGCAAAGAAGTGCAAAATAATGCACCTGAGAAACAAAAACCCAGGGGAAGATTACACAAGAGGCATACTTTTCCTTCATGTCCCTCTGCAATGTCACTTATAAAGACATTAAAAAGAACTGGACCCAGTACTGAACCCAGCGGTACCCTACTAGTAACCCCTCTTTCTTCAGAATGGCCTCCATTTACAATTACCTTCTGTGTCCTGTTGTCCAGCCACTGTTTTACCCAGGCTACCGCCCTGGGGCTCACTCCCAGGCAGGTTAATTTGACTATTAATCTTTTGTGTGGGACTGTGTCAAATGCCTTGCTAAAGTCTAGGTAGGCCATGTCCATAACCCCTCCCTGGTCTACTACTTTGGTCACCCAGTCAAAGAAATCAATTAGATTTGTCTGACATGACCTTCCCGCTATGAACCCATGCTGCCTTGGGTCTTGTGCACCACTGGCCTCTAGGTACTCAACAATTCTTTCCTTCAGAAGTGATTCCATCACTTTCCCTACCACAGAGGCCAAACTGATAGGTCTGTCATTTCCTGCCTCTGTCTTGGTCTCACTTTTGTGAAGGGGAATCACATCCACCTTCCTCCAGTCCTCAGGTACCATGCCATCCTCTCATGACTTGTTAAAAAGGGTAGTCTGTGGTTTCACTAGTTCTCCCCTTAATTATTTTAGAATTCTGGGGTGAATTCCATCAGGCCCCATTGCTTTGTCCACCTTCGGTTTTAGGAGTTCTTTCAGATCCCTTTCTTCTGTCAAAGGACTGGGATCGACCCCCCTATCCAGAATGCTTCTGTTAATTGAATTAGTCACCACCCCTCCTCCTCTTTTGTGAATACTGAGCAGAAATATTTGTTTAGTATCCCTGCTTTTTCACTGTCCCTCTCTGCCCACCCACCGTCCATTCTATTCAGCTTCACTATCCCTCCTTTTGTCTTTCTATGCTCCCTGATGTACCTATAAAAGGTTTTATCCCCCTTCTTAACCAAGTTTGCTATCTTTTCCTCAGTTTGGGCTTTTTCTATTCTGACTTCCCTCCCACTTCCTTCTGCCTTAACTGGTACAGCTCTCTGTCCTGCTCCTTCTGTGTTTCCTTATACTTCCTGAATGCTGTCTTTTTCTCCCTGACCTTCCCCCTCACCTCTTTTGAGAACCATAGTGGTTTTTTCTTTCATTTTGATTTGTTGCCTCTGTGATGGCAGTTTTGATGTTTCAACATTGTTGCTCCACCCCTCCTCCAAGCCTGTTTGCTAGTGTTTTTCTAAGGCACTCTCCTTATCTTGCCAAAGTCAGCCCTCCTGAAGTCCAGTATCCTCACTTTTGTATGGCTTGACTCTGTAGCTGAGTTTATCATGAACCACACTGTTTGGTGGTCACTTGTTTCCAGATGGCTACCCATTTCTAGATCTGAGATCCTCTCACTATCCCCATTTGAGAGTATGAGGTCTAAGATTGCTCCCTCATGAGTGGGTTCCAAAACCAGCTGTCTGAGGCATGCCACCTGTAGGCATCGAGAATAGCCCTGCTCTTGGATGTGGCTGCAGCAAATGTGCTCCAGTTAACATCTGGCATAGTCAGGTCTCCCATCAACAGTATCTCCCCTTTCTCTGCCATCCTAAGAATGCCTTCTATCATATCCTTGTCCATTCCCTACCCCTGACGTGGGGTCTGTATACAACCCCTGTGTGAATTGTGGTGCCATTTCCAGTCTCTAAGGTGACCCACAGTGCCTCCTCTCCTCCCTGTTTACTCTTTTGTTCAGTTGCTTTTATCTCTTCCCTTACATAGAGAGCTACTCCTCCCCCTCTTCTCCCCTCTCTGTCTCTCCAGTAGGTTGTGTACCCTGGTATGTTAACATCCCAGTAATGGTTCTCTGTGTACCATGTTTCTGTGACTGCTATGATATCCAGGCATTGGTACTCATTACCCTCCACTTCCTGATGGCCTTACCCATTTTTGCCCTCCTTGTCCTTATTGAGTTTGTCACTTTCTCCATTTATCCCTGCCCTTCTCCCTATCAACATCTCTGTCTTGGAGTTTACCTCACTTGCTACCATGATTTTTTTTTGGGAGGGGGCTAGGATTTCCCTGCTTCTTTCCAGTGCTTCCCCCTTGGCTAGTTTAAATGCTTGCCAATGAAGCATTTAAGCCTATCACATAGGATCCTGGTTCCCCTCCTGGACAGATGCAGACCATCACATCAGTATAGACCTGCATCACTCCAGGTGGATCCCCAGTCCACAATGAAACCAAATCCCTGAGCTCTGCACCAGTGTTTCAACCACTGATTGAATCCCATGGTGAGGAGCACCCTAGCCTCACCTATGCCATAGACAGGCAACACCTCCAAGAAGGTTACCGCGAGTGCTACTTGTCTAAGGCCCCTCCCCAACTCCACAAACTCTTCCTGCACTACTTCCCTCTCCCCTCCCCCCCAGTTCTACCTTCCTAACAATGGAGTCCCCCACCAGGAGTTGTTTCCTTCCCCTGTGGGGGCCCATGCCACCCTCCTATGGGTCTCCTTTGTGTAGGTTCCTAGCATCCTCCTTGGTCTCCACTGTGGGTGCCTCCATAGAGGAACCACAGTTTGCCAGAATGGCATATGAATTGTGGAGAGGTACAACTGGAGGGATGCACCTCTGTTCCTCCACCCTCACAATCCTTGATCCCACTGTGGTCCAACCACTAATCTTTCTTGGCAACCTCTGAGGCAATGGCAATGGTCCTGGTGGTCCCTGGATGGGAGAGGAGGTCCCACAAATCCTGGCCAAGATCAGCAACCTCCTCCCTCAGCCAAGAGAGGTGCCTGCAGATGGGACAACACTGCATCCTTCAGAACGTCTCCAGGAAGACTGCTGCTCCACAGCCACTGCACTGCACCACTCCCATCATGTCCTATTTCTGGCCCCTTCACTTTTGTTTGGAATACTTACTCTTTCCTCTGTTTATTTTTTTCTCTCCCTACTTACTTACTACCTCTGTGCCCTTTAAGCTCCTGATCTTCCTGTTCTGAGACAAGAAGATCCTATATTTCTCAGTAGTCTCCTTACTTGCTCAGAGGCAGACCTCCAGCAGTGGGGGGGGGAGAGCTACTCTTGTCCTTCTAGGATGGTGAGTCTTTGGTGGCTCTGTAATCACTCACTCCCTGCTCCCAAACAGGAAGTCCTGTTGTCAGTCAAATCCTGTGCCTATAAAAGTAGAACTGGCTTGAGAAGCTAAGATGTGAGTTTGTTGTTTTGAGGATGTGGCCTGCAATAAAAGTTCTGAAGTTTGCACCTGTTTGTGACTCCTTCTCTGCTTAAAAGAACCTTATAAAGACAGCAAGGGGGCCAGGGGCCCATTACCATACATTGAGAGCTGAATGTATGTTTATAGAGTGCTTGTGGAGGGTGTGCATGCTATATAGGACACAACCCTCCCCTAATGTTTGCATAATCCTTTCAATCACCCACCCATGGTTCACAGGGTCCCAATCTGCCTCCCTTCACCTTGCTCCCAGCTATCTGAGTTGGCATGGAGGGCTGAGGTTATTTCAAGAAAAATGCATTTTTATTATTATTATTATTAAATACTGGCAGCGATAATGAAGTCAAACAAGGACTACCTTATCTCACAGTCCCACGTTCTGCAGGGAACAGGGTAGTCACTCAACAGCTTAGCTAGGCCTCTGATTGGATGACCAGCATTGAGCACAGCTCTGCCTCCTGAACTCTCCCTACACTAATACACAGCTCTGCACTTGTGGAGGCCTGCATCTAGTGGCCGTGGATGCCATCCATTGCAGAATGGCATCAGCATGTGGGACTCTGTAGCCAGGATATGTGTGATTTGTCCATAACCCAGCATTTGTGCTGATCAGGCCCTAAGCCAAAAATGTGCTTCACAACCAGGAGTCTTTGCTAAGGCTGCAGCAGGAACTTGGACCACACACTTGGTTATCCAATACAAAATTCACTTATATTAAGTTAAAAATAAAATAAAACCATAATAAAAGAAGACAGTAGTGACCCAGATACACACCTGTATCTGGGTCACCAATGTATTTTTTTAATCTTGGTTTTATTTATATTTAGTATTTATATTTTTAACTTAATAAAAGTGAATTTTGTATTGACAACCAAGCATATGGTTCAAGTTCCTGTGGCAGCCTTAGCACAGACTCTCAGTTGTGAAGCACATTATGAGAGAAATACATTTAGAGCTTGGTGTTCTATCTAGTGGCCACCTATTCTGTTTCTGTCTAAGTCAAAAATGGTAGATCAGAAGTGGGCCAATAGACAGCATGAACATCACAATCTAAAGACTGCTTCTAAAGAAGCAGTCTCTTTACAGCCTTCTTCAAGGCTGCAGGGAAGATCATGTTACCAAATAAATCACTTATGATGCCAGATATTGGTGGGGCAATTTCTGCCACCCCAGCCTTGATAAGCTGGGATGAGGTTGGATCCAGACTGGATGTGGTACTGCTCAGTCCAGTCCTTATTCCAAAAGTTCCATCTACAGTACATTCTCTTGACTGGATTTACTATAAGATATTACAGTATCCATTTTCCCCACCTTCTACCTATTGTAATCCAAAACTGAACTGCAGAGGAACGTGGTAATAGGTAGCTACAGCAGCAGTTTTGTCTTCAAAGAACATGTTTAAGCAGTCATACTTTTCCAAGAATATGTCTCCCTTCTACCGTAGACAGGAAGGCTATGAGCCAGTTCATAGGATGAATAAATGCAGCTGATCTGTTCATTTATCTATTATGACGCCCAAAATAAACTTAGTCCCCTCAATACTCATAGCCTCCCAGTTACTACCAATAAGTCATCAGGAGAAGTTGGTAAATGTTCATTTGAGATCTCCTCCTGCTCTCTTGTTTGATGCCCTGCACATTCAATCAGTAAAGTTCATCAGTAAACCAAGGTGTAGTTTGACAGGAAGTGATGGTTCACAAACAAACTGACATCAAATAGAGACTGTGATAAATTAGGAAAACAACTTTAATTAATACTGTAATAATTTAGTTTTCATATGTTTATGTTTTATTTTTGCATCAGTGTGTATTATACAATAAAAGTTCAGCTAGTCAATTGTGTTTGATATTTGCTGTATTGATAACATGCCCCTTACAACAACAAAAAGAATCTCAAAATAAAAATAAATGTCTCAAAAAGAAACTCATTTGAGCAGGTTCATCACCATAGTTTTAGTGATCTTGATGCTGTAGCACAGAATGATAATGTACCCAATAGCAGCAGTGGGGCTTTATGTAATGTCATCAAAAATGGGACAAAGTGATCTTGTCCTGTTAACCAGAAACCAAGCAGAGAGGAAGGCAGACAACTAAATGTATTATGTGTGTACAAATCAGTGAACATACCCATTTAATCATTGTGTCTTTATCAATGAAAACAGCCCATTATCCTGTTAGACTTATTATCTGTCACTGTCATTCTTATTCATAAACCATTTACAAACATCTCCTGTATGAATCCCATGACATCTCATGGGTGTTAAGTATATTGACTGCAGTGTATTACCCATCTGTAAGAGTGACACTAGGTATGCTGCAGATGAGAATGCTGTGACTAAGAGAAAGTGAATTACCCAGTGAGTGGGGAAAGACAAATGTCCAAATGTTGATGTTCTTCTTGTCCACATATCTGAAGTGAAAGTCTACATCCTCCCCTCTTCAACCTTTAGTGCATTTACAAAGCTGGTTTTGACTACCTGGTAAATGCCTGGAACTACTCTGTTGGTAATTGTATGCCTAGCAGTTCATGAACATGAATGGGCTCTGAGTCTTAACATATTTGTAGCAGGTAATTAACTGGGTTGGTGGTATTGCTGCTACTAGCTACTAACTACTGACAGAAGGCCTGTAATGGGGGAGACATTTGGGTGACACATGTGGAATTGATAATTAGCCTGCTTGAAATAATGATCACTATGGTCTTAGAAGAGCAGACAGTGAATGGGGTAGGCATGAGTCTGACTGTTACTATATAATAATACTGCTCATATATAACAATATAATAAATTATGCCCCTGCCCTATGGAACTTACTTCCATGTGATTGTTGCATATTTTAATCATTATCAATTTTTTGAGGTAAGGCAGTAGAAATATATGTTACAGAACATCAACTTGGATTCATGTATGTGGAACCATGTGGTTAGTATTCGATCATCCAGGTCTGCTGCATTCTGCAATTCTGCAATTCAGCAATGTACTTTTATCTGAATTGAGAAACCAGTTAAAAACAGGATGGGGTTGATTGTGATAATTTGTTGCTAATGCAGAACAATATTGGATTTTTGAACTGATGGCCATTGGCAGTCTGGGATTAAATGAGAGAATGGAAGTGACACAATTTTTTTATAGTTAATAACAAAGTTTATATTCAGTTGAGGGTATTAGAGAGGGGGATTGAAAACCCAAAATCCCCCAAACCCCCCAAAGACAATTCCTATAACCTCCTGTCTTAGGCAAGTTATCCCAATTTAATGATTATATTATGGTAGATTGATTATATTCAGCACAGATTCAATGTAATATAACCAGTAGCTAATGAATTGTGATGGCAAGATTATTCATGTTTTATATTCTGTTCTTTAGTAGATTCCAGGCATGGTTTGTCCCCAAATATGTCAGGGAAACTGTTGGAGTTCTTTAGCCAGATTGAATATATAGCACTGGGATCGTTGGTACACCAGAACTGACTGTGTAAACCTTCTGTTGGCCAAGTGGACTTATATTTGATGGTGATCTCCTTCAATACACTTCTAGTATTAATGTATCTTAGCTCCTATAACTGTTGTGTCTGCAAGGAATGTAAAGTTATGATCTGCTGTTTTTAACTATGTGTCTTACTTATATTTTGCTTATACTTTGCATTTTCACATTGTTTGGTTGCACTCTTGATTTTTTAGTACTCTACCTTTAAGAACTGTTGCTTAAAGGCATGGTAATTACTATGCATTACCAGCCATTGAGAAAGTGCACATGACTTCATATACACACACACACACACACACACACACACACAGACACGAGCACCTTTGAATAACTGAGTTGCTAAAGCAGCAGAACATTTACGTAGGGTACTGTGTCTGTTGTGTTTATAGAACAGAACAATCCCAAATTTTGTTTGGTGCCAGCTTTCCAATATTGACTTATATCACCTGTCCAAGCCATGGCACAACAACCACAGGTGCAGTTTCCTGTCTCTACTGTTTACTTGCTATAACTAAAACTTAACATGGGTTTGTAAAAAAAAAAAAAAGCACCCAAAAAAACCCAGAAAAACTGAATTCTACTCTGTAGATGAAAACAACTCTACTGTTCCACACATATGTCATAGCCCTCTATAGGCAGCCAGGAACAGAATTTTCAAAACAAGAATAATTTGGAAGATCCCCTGTCCTTATGTAATCTCATTTTACAAAGTAACATTTGAGATGGACCTACCTTTTCTGAGTCATTGAACTCAGACAATGAAATAGGAGTATCAAGACCTATTAATGCCCAGGAAGCTTCTACCCAGTTTGAAAGAGTAACTCAAACATTTTGATGGCTGTACTGGGAGATAGTTTCCTTGGGTGCATACTTGGAAGTAGATTGAGTACTGAGGGGACTGCATGTGCTCAAAAATACTACTTCTGGGCAACAAACAGTTAATTTCATGCTGAAGTGGAGGTAGATAAATCACAATGATTGCAAGCAATACATACAATTAATTTTTCAAGAAAAATAATTAAAACACAAAGTAGGAGAGGAACTCAAAAAGAAGGAGAAAGCACTGAAGGAATTCAGCACATTGCTGCAATTCAAAGAATTAAGTGATTGTTTCAAAAACAATATTGCCAAGTATAGTAATAAAAATAAAGCCATAAAAAAGTGAAATTTGAAGGGGATACTGAAGATTTCAGACTGGATAGAATTTTTATTTGGAATGAACAAAACTTAATGAGAACCATGCCACAGGAGCAAAACCTATGAAAAGGAGCAATCCTTTGGATTATGGGACAGACAACAGTGAGCCAGAAAATTCAGGCACAGAAGAGGTGGATTCTTTCTTAAAGGGAGGAAGATGATCAAGAAATACCACCTGCACCACATCCCTTCCTCCCCTGGAGGAGTAGGAGAGAAACCAGATTCCAAGGATGTACGGGGGGGGGGCAGGGGTGTAAGTAAGTAAGTAGGTTTTATTTGTTCCACTGTATGTCATTATGATACATGGAATACAGACAAAACATTTTACAATCATCCAAACTGATATAAAATTGCAATAAATGTATATCTAAAATTCCACTGACACAGGGTAATACCTTATACTGAATAGATCAAAGCTGATAAAAATTTTCATCAGGGCAGCTCATATTTTATGTGAGCAAAACAGGGTAACTTAAAACACATTCCCCTCATTTTGGCTGCTCTTTACATTTAATGACAAGTAAAAACAGAGATTAAAAATATATATAAAAATCAAATTCCAAAATTTCAGGACTTTCACCAGAATCTCATACGTTTATATCACAACCTCCATGAAATTAGTTAACTGCTTTTTTTTAAAATACATTTTTCTCCATATGAGCATACAGTCACACTCTGTAAACAGAGCACTTCAGTGGCTCTGTGAAGAGTACCATACCATAGTGTTCTTTCTTTTTTAATATTTTGAAATAGTCTTTGCATATCAGTAGGCAAAGTTGTGGCTCCATTATGCCCCTGAGTCCATTCAATTTTATGTTTGCTTGTGCATATGCACAAGAAACATTATGTGGCAATTTAGGAGAGAAGCGGGTTGTGGAAGTGTGGCAGAGTGGTGGCCAATGCCAGCACTGCATTTGTTGGCTTGGTGGTGTGCACTCAATGCAGGCCCAGTGTCCTGATGACACTGGTTCTGCAGAAGTGCCAACTTGAAATGATTTGGCCGCTGCAATGAGGGGCCGCCTTGTCAGTGCAGCATCAGCAATTCTTCTGCAATGAGGGAGTGACCCGGCATTGCAGGGTGGTACCTCACCTGGTGTAGCAGTACCAGGAACATGGCGGCTCTATGCGACTGCCTCAGAGCTAAGGGCAGTGCCCAATCCCCCTGTCACATGCCCTCGACCCCCTTCATTTGCTGATGGGGAGCCTAATCCCCATCAGCATAATGTCCCCACCCCCAAGATTCTGTTGTGTGCTGAGGGGGTGCCCAATCCCCCTCAACATCATGTGCCCCTCAACAGTCTTTCTTTGCTCCCAAACAGGAAGTCCAGTTGTCAGTCAAATCCTGTGCAGTTCAATTTGCTGATGGAGAGCCCACTCCCCAAGGGCATAATGTTCCTACCCCCTTGACTTCTGCTGTGTGCCAAGGGGGTGACAAATCCCCCTCAACATCATGCACCCCTCCTACCCATTTCTGTGCCGATGGGGGACCCAATCCCCAATGACTTTGGTCCCCCTCCACAAAAATGCAGGTAGTACACTGGGAGCCCACCCCAGTGTACCAAACAACACCTGTGAAAGATGAAAACCAACCAGCATTGTCTTTTATCTTTTTTTAACCCATAAAACAAGAAAACGGTCCCTTGCGGTCTCTCCTGCCCCTTCCCCAAACCCGCACCCACTTTCTGTGCACCCTGCCACCCCATACCCTCCTCACCCCATATTTACCTCCGGAGCCCAGCATGACAATCTTCAGTGGACCGGGAACATGTCTGCACTCTTCAAAGCCGACCGCAAACAGAAGAAATGCCAGTAAGCTGTATAATGGCATAAATAGGGTTTTTTCAACTTTGGTGCATGTCTCAGGCATTTTGGGGAATTTTAGCACCACAATTTCAACATGGGGTCATTGGAACCCCTCCTCATGAACTGAGTCACGGTCATGGCATTATTCAGTCCAGAAAGGTGATTTCAAAGTCACTGCACAGAATCACCTCTCAGGACTGATTAACAAAATGACATGACAGTGCCACTGCTCATGAGGTGGGCTCTCAAAAAGCCTGTGTTGCAAATTTGGTGAAAAAAATTCCCAAAATTACTGTTTTATGAGTGTCTGTTGCGCAGTTTCCATGCATGCTCATAACTTTGTGAATTTGTAGTATTTTCACTCCAGATTTTCAACATTGCCATTTTTCCACACCTCCTTATGAACAGTACAGCTGTCATTTTACACATCCTGGCTGAAATGTGTTTTCGTACCTCTGGCGCAGAATAGTATGGTCGATGTGGGAAATCAGTTATAGGGACAGATTAAGAAAATGACAGTGACACTGTTAATGAGCAGAAGCCCTAAAATGCCTATGTTGAACATTTGGTGACGAAATTCCATAAAATGGCTGTGTTACAAGCATGCGTTGTGCAGTTTCCATGCACCCTTGTAACTTTGCAAATTTGCAATATTTTCATGCCAGCTTTTCAACACTAGTATTTTGTCACACTTCCTTATGAACAGTACAGCTGTCATTTTTCACATCCTTGCTGAAAAGTGTTTTCGCACTTCTGGCACAGACTAGCATGGTTGCAGTGGGAAATCCGTGTTTGGGACAGATTAACAACAAGCGAGTGAGAGAGGGGGAGTAAGCGAGCTCAACGGAGCTCTGTCACGACTGCTGTGGATTCCTTTGTTGGCAGAAAAAGGTGCCAACACAGGCAGTAGCCCAGTACAAAACAGGAGTCTGCAGCACCATGAGAAATAGAATGAGCGAGTGAGAGAGGGGGGAGTGAGTGAGCTCAATGGAGCCCTGTCAGGACTGCTGTGGATTTCTTTGTGGGCAGAAAAAGCCACCAACACAGGCAGAAGCCCAGTACAAAAGGGCAGCCTGCAGCACCTGAAGAAACAGAAAAGAGTGAGTGAGTGAGAGAAGGGAAGTGAACAAGCTTAATGGAACTCTGTCAGGTCTTCTGTGGATTTCTTTGAGGGCAGAAAAAGGTGCTTATGCAGGCAGGTGCCCAGTACAAATGGGTAGCGTGCAGCACCAGGAGGATCAGAACGAGGAAGTGAGAGAGGGGGAGTGAGCAAGCTCAACAGAGCTCTGTCGGGGCAGCTGCAGATTTGTTTGTGGGCAGAAAAAGCACCAATGCAAGCAAGAGCCCAATACAAAAGGGCAGCCTGCAGTGCCGGGAGAAACAAAATGAGTGAGTAAGAGAGAGGGGAGTGAGTGAGCTCAACAGAGGTCTGTTGGGACTTTAGAGTTGCCACCCACCTGCCCAGAGTCCTGTGTGGTCCTATATTACAGCAGGGTCTCTGAGGTGGAGACAAAGCAATGACTGGATACTTTTACGATTGCTGTAATAATACAGATTTATTTGTTCTGTTTATTTCTCTAACTGAGTTGAGTACTACTTGGAGTGCAATATGATTTCTAACTGAGCTATGTGAAACTATGAGGGCTGAGAACAAAAAGTGTGATAGCTGAGGGGTGAAAAATGGACAAGGAGGCTTTAGGATTGCTACAGTAATATAGTATCTAATGGATGAGATTTGAGACTGAATTAGCCCAGTCAGCAAGGGGGCAGTAGGGGGACTAATGTGTGGGGGAAACAGGAATTTGAGTTAATAGGGCCCTAACATTTGTAGCAGGGTACAGAAAACATGAGTTAGAGCCTGTAACATAAGATGGAGGCCAAAATGGGGCAGATGCCGCGTGTCAATAGGGAGGGCATCTATGGAAGGGTGGTGGGGTGTACAGGGTGCGGGTCCGCCATGATCCTGGACTGGGCTTGGAGGATGGGGGGAAGTGTATGCTCTGTAGGGAGTTGGCTAGTTTGAGAGAAGAACTTTGGAGGTTAGGGAGGAGCCTAAGTGGCAGGGCACATGAGTATGGTAGGCATCCTGGCGGGGGGGGCAATAGGGTCTGGCAAGGGGGGACAGGGGAAGAACAACTAGGGACTGAAACTGACCCCAGTATCAGAGACACTAGCAGAAAAGAGAGGAGAAGGGAAGGGGTGCCTGAGGTGAGGGAAGGGGCCTGCTGATTTGGGAGGAAGAGACCACAAGGAGTACCAGGGGAGAGAGCAGATGACTGTGGGTAGGGAGGGACCAGGGGTGGGACCAGTGGGGCATGGAGGGGAACAAGTAGAAGGGGGAGAACTGATAGAGGGAAGAGATGTATGAGGGGTATCGACTAGGAATATATTTGAGCCTCTGGTATGGGGGGGAGCAGGAACATACTGATGGGGGGAGGACAAGCGGGGCATAAGAGGGATGGCAACAGGTAGGGTGAAGAGATAGCAAGGACGAAAGGGTAGAAGAGGGCTATTAAGGAAGGAGGGGTGACTGGAGGAGAGAAGGCTATGGGAAGGAGAAGGATGGGAGGCGCATCACTATTGTGGTTGAAGGGAATGGGGGCTCTAAATTGACAACAATGGTGATAGGAGAGGGGTTGGAAATTAGCAGAGGAGGATGGGGATCAACATAGGAAGCCCAGTAGGAAGTAGTCAGGCTGGGAAGGGGTTCAAGGGAGATGGGAGGAGTAAGACAGAGAAAAGGGGTGATTCAGAAGTAGGGGTGCAGATACAGAAGTCACAAAGGGTGCAGCTGGCAGGGGTAAGGGGCAGGGAAGAACAAATACTGGGGTGGTGTAAGGGACATTAGGAGTGAAAGGAGGTAAGGGATGGGGGGTACTTGTCCTGAGGGATTCTATACTGAAAGGGGTGAGATGAGGCAGAAGGAGAGAAAGGCACAGCCATATTTGGGTTGAAACTATCTCTGGGTTGACTGCATGAGGGGCAAACACTACTCAAATGTGCAGCAAGGGGGAGGAAAAAACCTCATTTACTGTTGCATGTGGGTGCAAACGACTTGGCGGGGGAGACTGCGGAAGTAGTGAGGAGAAGGTTCTAGGAGTTGGGCAGGCAGTGTGAGAGCATGGGACAGTCAGTGGCATTCTTGAAGGTACTCCAGGTACCATGTGCAAGCATGGGAAGGAAGGGTAGGATCACGAAATTCAACGAGTGGCTGAGGGATTGGTACAACACCAAAAATTATGGGTTAGTGACTAACTGGGGTAGGGTTTGGGGAAATAGTGACTTATATATGGTGGACAGGCTACACTTGTGTAGGGAGGGGATGGAAGTATTAAAGGTGGGATTAGAGGGGTATATTTCTACTAACGTGGATTTAAACCAGGTGGGGGAGGCCAAAAGACTGAGGTTGGTACAAAGGTACAGACAGGGGAGGCTAATGAGCTCACCCCCCCCAAGATATAGGTAAAGGCAGAGGCGTAGTAAACCTGGGTGGGGGCAGGCAGAGTGGTCTGAGTGTAATACAGAAGGCACCACCACCCAATAAGAATAATGAGGAGAAAGGGTGTGGACTACTGGGAGTAGGGACACATACCTAGGAAAAGAGTGAGGAGAAGGAGGGGTACAGGTGGAAGGTGGTCTCTATCAAAGCAAGAATCCTGGTGAACAAAACTGCAGAGCTTCAGGCACTCCTTTCAATGGGGAAGGTGGACTCTGCTGCAGTGACAGAGACTTGGGCCACAGAGTACCATGATTGGAACTAGGCAATCCTGGGATACAGGATAAACAGCAGGGACTGGGGGGTTGGAAGGGAGGGGGGGTTTGCACTGTATGTAAGGGAGGGGATCAAATGCATAACGGACGAGGGACAGAGGCGCTTTAGGTGCAACTCCTGGACTCCAAGGGCAGAAAGATGAGGCTGGGAGTGGTGCGCAGACCACCAGCCCAATCCAGGGAACTGGATGGGGAGTTGGCAGAACAGATAAGGAGGGTCTGTAGAAGGGGGAGTGTGGTGATAGTGGGGGATTTTAACCTAGCAAGGATTGACTGGAGCACCTCGGCCACTAGCAGCACCAGGGAGCAGGTGATCATTGATGCATTCCAGGATGGCCTTCTGATGCAATTGGTAAGTGGTCCTACAAGGCTTGGTAGTACTCTAGACCTAGTACTGGCAAATGGGGAGGCGGTGAGGGAGGTAAGGGTGGAGGACCCACTAGTGGGTAGCGACCACCATACAGTGTGGCTCATTCTTGCACTGGGCAGGGAGACAGGAGGCACAGGCACTAAGGTGATGGACTTTAGTAGGGTGAACTTTGGGAGGATGTGAGAAATTCTGTGAGCGAGACTCCAGGATATAAGATTGGGGATGGATCCAGAACAAAAGTGGGGAGTCATAAAGACTGGGCTAACAGAGGCCAAAGTAGCCTGCACCAGGGCCAAGAGTAAGAAAAGCAGAGTCAAGAAACCATGCTAGCCTATCAAGAAAGTGCTGCAAGCAGTGAGGGCATAGATGGCTGCATACTGGAAGTACAGGAGAACAGGGAAGGGAGAGAATAAGGAGGCTTATGGGAGTTGGTCAAGGGAGGTGGTCAGGAGGGTGATAAAAGCTTAAGGCCTTTAGGGGATTAAGGTTAGCACTGGGCATAAAGGGAAGGGGAAAAGAACTTTTTAAGGTATGTCAGGGAAAAGAGGATGTGCAAGGAACATATTGTGAGGATAAAGCAGGGAGCAGATGGGGTGGAATAAGGGAAGGAGCAAGCGGAAATTCGAAATGAGTACTTCTGCTCCATTTTCACTAAGGATAGGGATGGTCCACTACCAACATGGGCTGGGGCGGTGGGAAAAGGGAGAGGAGGTGACAGACAAAGTGATCACAGGGTCTACGGTGCTAGAAGGGCTGAGGGCATTAAGGGTGGACAAGGCACCAGGTCCCGATGGCATCCACCCCAGGGTGCTGAGGGAGATGGCGGAGCTGTTGACTGAGCCACTGGCAGATCTGTTCAACACCTCCCTGGAAATGAGGTGTGTGCTCCAGGATTGGAGAGTGCTCACGTGGTGCCCATTCAAAACAGTGGGTCTAGGAAGGAGCCAGGAAATGATTGGAACGTCAGTCTCACGTCCAGAGTGGGTAAGCTTATGGAGGCAATACTGAAGCAGAGGCTAGTGGCATTCCATGATAGTAATGGCCTCCAAGATGGGCGGCAACACTGGTTCATCTCAGGGAGGTCTTGTCAAACCAGTGTAATAGGGTATTATGACTGGGTGACAAGGTAGTTGGACTGGGGCCATGCGGTACATGTCCTGTACTTGGACTTCAGTAAGACCTTTGATACAGTGCCTCATTGGGAACTGGGGGGAAGGTGATGGCAATGGGGTGGGAAAAAAGCTGACTAAATGGATAGAGACCTGGTTACAGGGGAGGGTGCAGAGGGTTGTGTGGGGGGCTCTTTCCACCTACAGGAGTTACAAGCAGTGTGCTGCAGGAGTCAGTACTGCGCCCGGTGCTATTTGGGTTCTTTATCTTTGATGTAGCACATGGAGTGAGGAGCACGGTTAGTCTGTTCACAGATTATACCAAATTGGGGGCAGTGGTGGACAAAGAGGACAGATGGGAAAAACTGCAGGGGGACCAAACCAAACTAGAGACATGGTCAGTGGAGTGGCAGCTCGGACTCAGTGCAAACAAGTGTAAGGTGATGCACTTCAGGCCTAAGAACCAGAAGAGGGACTATTGGTTGGGGGGTTGAGGTTGGGGATCACAGAGAAGAAGAAGGACCTAGGGTGTTAGTAACTGGAAGCATGAACAACTCAGCCCAGCATAGGAGAGCAGCAGTGAAGGCAAACAGAATGCTGGGGTGCATTGCAAGGGGGTTCTCATCCAGACACAGGAATGTGATCCTATCTCTCTACAGATCACTGGTCAGACTGCACCTGGAGAACTGTGTGCAATACTGGAGGCTATACTTGAGGAGAGATATAAAGTTACTGAATGGGTGCAAAGGAGGGCAATAAAAATGTTAAAGGGGATGGAAGGAAAGGAATATGAAGTTAGGCTGAAAGAGCTGAACATGTGCACACTGGAGGAGAGGAGAGATTGGGAGATATGATCCAAGCGTTTAAATATCTGGGGGGTAAATAAACCTAGCACTGGGGGGTGTTTAAACTAAGGAGTGGAAGACTGATGAGGGGGCATGGACTAGGGTTGGAAGGGGGATGTTTCAAGAGGGAAATGAGGAGGCACTACTTCACTGAGAGGGTGGCGTCTAGTTGGAATGTGCTGCCAGAGGTGATGGTAACATTTAGGACAGTCAACAGCTTTAAGAAGGACTGGGATAACACAAGAGGAAGAGTCAGGGGGGCAGGGGCTGGGACAAGTGGGGGAGGAACTGGGGGGGAAGGAGGCTGGGGCAGCTGCAATCTAAGGTGCTAGCTGCACACTCAGGCAGATTAAGATAGACCGATTGGTCTGCTCTGCTGGCAGATTCGTATGTTCATTTGTATGTTCATATGTAAAGTCACAGTGACTCTGTTCTTGAGCAGAGGTCCTAAAATGCCTATGTTGAAAATTTGGTGACAAACGTCCATAAAATAACTGTGTTACAAGCATACATTGCGCAGTTTCCATGTACGCTCGGTAGTTCTAGCATTTTTTAATATTTTCACTACCGATTTTCAACATTGCCATCTCTTCACACCTCCCTATAAATGGTGCAGCTGTCATTCTTCTCATCCTGCCTGATCTGTGTGTTCGTACATCTGACACACAATGGCATGGTCACTGTGGGAACCCAAAGTTTGGGACACATTGATAAACTCATAGTGCCACTGTTCATGAGAAGAGGTCCCAAATGCTTTCATGAGGTAGGGGTCACAAAAAGGCCATGTTGAAAATGTTTAGTGCAAATACCAACAAACACTGGGGGTGTAACGGTTTCTAACCATAACGTCCCACCCTCTACAGACTGACAGGCATCAGGGTGCCTTTGGATTGCTGACTGTAATGCTCATGGTGATCCACCCCCCCACCCTACAGCCAGTGACAGGTATTGAGGTGTGCCATGGACTCTTCAGCCCTAGAGTTCACCCCATTCTCCTATATTGCACCCATTTCAGTGTATGTTCTTATGGAGTGGGGTGACTGTAAAGCCGAACACCCCAAAGCACACCTCAACACTTGTCGGTGTCTGCAGAATATGGTGAGGTGAAATGGCATGAATGTTATGGGTGACAACCCAAATGCATACCCCAATGCCTGTATATCTGTGCAGGATGGAGGTGGGGTTGGCGTGAAGTTCAATACTTCACTGCCATTCCTACTCTGCATCTGTCTAACTCCTGCATTTCCAATGCTAATACAAGCAAGCAGACAATTGGCATTGACAAATGCTTGTTATATCAGTGAACAAAGCTCCGTTAACTCTGGAGTCTGGGTGTTTATGTATAAAACTAAACAGTTTGATTCTAAAATCAAATAGTTCTAGTAGCTTCAGAACGCTAAAAAGATCACTATCAAAATGACACATTTTTGGCATCCTTTTATAAAATTTGCAGAATGCCAAAACAATCTACCATAAAGTCAGTGTCAGACCTGCCATAAATGTTTGTCAAATTGAACAAGCAGCCAGCTACTCAAATCAATATATTAGAGTCTCACTTATAAAGGTTTAAGCCTCTAAAAGAGCACCTTATTAAAACAGCAGCAGAGGAGGCCAAGAAACCATTTTTAAACATAAACCATATACAGCATAGTAAATTCCACACAGGGAGTCACTATAATTGACGTCCTTACACCTGAAAAAGTGTTACCTCCATTTATTGAAAAACTGTGCCTGATCTGTTGTGTTTGGAGGGTCCATGTCAATTCACTCCCATCATGTTGCTCCTCAACAACTGGCTCCTGACAACTCACTCTGGCAACAATTTGCCCCCATGACAACCTGCCCCCAACAATTCACTCCCTGATGGAGCTAATTCTATCATAGGCTGAAATAGTGGGGGAATAAGCAGTGAGACAGGGACATGTACAGTGGTGTGGATGATCACAGCCGTAGTACCTACCACATACACCAGAAAATAATGGCACAAGCAAGAACTGACACAGGACTAATCCAGTGCTGTCCCATGCTCCTACTGCTCATGTTCAGGGTCACAACTGCAGCAATTAAACTCAGTAACTGTTCTAACTACTTTAAAATATTTCTTGTATAATGCTCCTCAAGGAGACTTTTAACTTTCAGAAAAAGCCCTTGTATTCATTTAAGCCTCACAAACACTCCTCTTGTAGCCCAACAGACTTCTTTCTCTGAATCCATATATATATATACATATGTATGTATATATATACATACATATATATATGTGTATATATATATATATATATATATATATATATATATATATTATAGTATACAGTAGTGCTACCATGAATTAAATTGAGGAGCCGTTTACATATTAAACCCAAACTTTTGCACCTTAATAACTTTGCCACTGTTTGCGGATTTGCCTAAAATTTGGAATACATGATCAAGACCCATACACCTTGGGATCTGCCAAGTATTGTACCAGTTGGATACACGGCTGTGGAGTTATTAAGCATGATCTGCGTGTACGTTCACGCTTTTTCTGCAATTCTACGGTCGCGCCTACAGGTCGCACGGTTTTGCGCGACCAGCCTGAAATCTTCAGGGAATGTGCAGCTGGGGTCCCTGATGTGCCTTTCAAAGATTTTGTGTGAAAATATTAAACTGTTCAAAGTTATGGCAGTCGAACTTCTGTTTTTCCCATATATAACATTCTGACGTTAATACGCCTTTGAGGGCCATTATCTCTGAAAATGGTGCAAGATACGGAGTTTTTGTCAAAGAATTATAGCCCCCTGTTGCTATGTATAAAACTAGCCAGGAAATTGATAATACATATGACTTTAAAAAATTTTTTCTATGTCATACGGTTACTGAGATAAGCAATTTACTATTACAACTACTGATTTTTGTGTTCTGAGAGTCATTATTTTGCATACATTCTTTCTACTCACTGTCTTTCTCTATACAGCTTTTGAGGAAAACCAGCCTGTGCACTTACATTACTCTTACCATTACCATTTCTGCTTGCGGTTCCGTACCCGTTTCACTTACCGTTCACGTTTACGCTACCATGTGCATTACCCTTTGCGTTTTCATTTGCGGTTGCGTTTCCGTTGTTTTTAACATTTCTGTCTACAGTACTGTTCCTCTTTCTGTTTCACTTTGCGTCACCATGTGCATTACGATATGCATTTGTGGGCACAATGTTACAATGTGACAAGACATCACCCCCACGCTCCCGCAGCTGCATTACATTCACTATTTCTCATTATCATTCTCAAAAAGAAGGGAAATTAGAGGCAAAAAACTCCATTTAATGCATCAGTTAGGGTTGTTCCACAGCGACAAAAGCAAGGAAATTCGATGTTAGGGTTGAAACCCCCTTTGCACCCCTTCAGCCCACCCCCCCAACTGGAATCGGGGTGTGCATTGGGGTCATCGGTCCTAACTGTCACTCCATTCTCCTATTCCTCAGCTTCTTTCCACATTTGATGGGGTGACACTTAGGGCTGATGACCCCAATGCACACCCCCAATCCCAGTTGGGGGGGTGGGCTGGATGGGTGCAAAGGGGATATCAAACCTAACATCGAATTTCCTCGCTTTTGTTGCTGTGGAACTACCAACTGATGCAGTAAAAGGATTTTTTTGCCTCTAATATATATATATACCTGTTAAAACAAACAGAAATAAAATGTTCCTCTAAGCACAGTAACTTAGGGATTTAGAACCAAAAACACATGGGTACCCCCACCCCAAGGCAACATTGACATACCTTTAAATAAGGAAAAAGAAGCCTGTATACACTAAAAGGTCAGTGAAGCTCACTTTTCCACTCGAAAGTCAGCTGATTCCATGTTCAAGTAAATGGTTCCTCGCACAAAAGCTAAAACTCAGCGGTGACCTCCAGATGCAGTTGCAACTGAACGACAAATACATTCAGGTTGCTTAATCCTCTGTACAGCTCATCTCTCTCATTCCAGTCTGGCATCCAAACTAAAGGACGCAGTGAAATACTTGACAGGAGGCCAACATGAGAGTTCAATAATGAGCTCAACGCAGCTCATTAACATTCAATGTACCATGAAACACAACTCTAACATCAGTTTCATTCACTAAAACATTGAAACTGAAATGAATAATACCTTTATGTGCTTCTAATACACCATCAAAATGCCTTTGGAAAGCCAGTAACCGGTAACAAATTCTGAACTACGATGCCAGGGAGCAGAAAATAAAACCACATCATCAAAAGGGGATAACATCAGCACAGGTTTCATTCAGGTTTCATTCACTGACCTGAAATAAAAAACAAAACATGCTTTCACTGAGGAAAAGCCTGTAGATGCCACTTCCTGTTCACAGCTGCACAGAGTGGAGCAGCATTGCGGCCATCTTGTAGCGCCACTCCAGAAGCCCCTGTTGGCACCTGCAAAGATGGGGTGGTAAGAAAGAGAAGGCGGTTTCAACAAGCAATGAGGCAAGAGGCGATGGAACCAGAACAGATGAGCTTGGAGATGTGTCCCAAAGGTATTAATGTTATTAATCTTTTGAACCATGCTCAAAATGACATTGAAATTGGCATTTTGAATAGGGGCTACCCACTACTCACTTTGACACATTTGAGACAATGATTGATTTAAATAAATTTGTTAGGAATTTGAGACTGAAATCTTCCTTTCAAAGAATCAAATATGGTCACAACTGATACTGATAGTGGGACTGATGCTAATTGTACTGCATGTGATCAAACTGGAGACTTTAGATCAATGTGTACTTTTTATCCTCCTTTAACTCCATCATTACTTGCCTTTTTAAGATGTTGTGAGGAAGATTTGAGGAGAAAGAATGAAAACATTATAGCCAATGTCTACCATAATATGAGTAATGTTGAGTGCAAGCTCCGAAACTGTTGGAGGAAAATAAGAGTCAAATCAATGGATAAGTGTGTTGGGGGGGTCAACAGTGGTTTTGGATAGCAAACGGCTGCATTTCATTGATGATATTTTAATTGCATGGAAGGTAACATAATCTGAACTGTTTGACTTCGTTAATTTTTTTGAATGGCAACAGCAATGTAAAGTTTAATGTTTCTGTTAGTCAAACTCAGACCAACTTCTTTGATCTGATTATAAAAAAATAGTAATGGAGGAGCAAATATAGACTTATATCCTAACAGGACAGACAGAAACACCCTGCTCTTCACAAACAGCTGTCACCAAAGACATGCAAGTAAGGGTATTCCCAAGGGCCAGTTCATCAGAACAAAATGCAACTGTAGAAATAATGAAGTGTATAGCAAGAGAGTGGATGGACTGGAGTGCAGACTGTATAATAAAGGGTATCATAGAAATATTGTGTGCAGAGCCAGGACAGAGGTGGACAAAATACTGAGAGAGAGACTGCTGCAGGTAAAGCCCCCAAATGAAAAAATGGACAGACATACTAATTTTGCAACCACATTCAACCCCCACTCTAAAGAAGGAGGTGAGATCATTAGGAAGAACTGGCATATGGCCAATACTGAACAACGCCTGAGTGACCTCAGGGATACCCCACTCCCACATTTAGTTTATGGGAGAGGAAAAAACATAAAATATTATGTGGTCTACTTTTTGCAACCTCTTGAAGAAGGCCATAGACTGAGACTGCCCCAGAGGTCACAGGGTTGTTTGAAATGTGAGAAGCGTAAATTATGTCAACATGCCACTACTACCAAAACCTTTAAGAACTATAGAACAGGCAGAGATGTTAAAATCAGGGGATTCATAACATGTACAAAGGAGGGAGTGAGTTTTGTAACCATTTGCTCCTGTGGCTAAAGCCAAGAGATAGATTTAAGATCAGAATAGGGGAACACATCAGGGCAATGGAATATGGGTATGAAAGAAATGCACTGTACATGTACCTTCACAAAGCAACAAATAAAGCAGAACACAGATTTACTTTTATTAGAAATGAGAAACCAATCAAAAACAGGACAGTGGGCGATTATGATAATTTGTTGCTTAAACAAGAACAAGATTGGATTTTTGCATTGATGCCAATAGGCAGCCCTGGATTAAATGAGAGAATAGAAGTGGCATCATTTTTATAGTTAAAGCGGAACTGTCAGAAATAAGAGCTTCACACCCACGTGTGAGGCTGATTCCAATTTGCACTGCAGTAAAGTAGAATGTATTAGGCTAATTTTGCTGACTTCTAAGATTCCATTTCCTGTAACAAGAAATCCCAAATCCCCTGTAACGAAACGTGAAATTTCATCACAAAATGCACAATTTCACCAAATTTTGTCCACATTTTGCCACATTTCACCCGAATTTCACAATTTCACAGGCAAAATTTTGCATTTCACCAATAGAATTTTGCATTTCACACCCGTGAACTGTTTCACAAAATGCATGAATTTCACAAAATGTTCTAATATTGCACATCTCTACCTGCAGTATGCATGTTAAAGATGTTGTAAGCTAAAATCAGATGATTCCAGGACCTGCTGGTTCTGCCTTTCTCAATGGGCTTAATACAGTCATCTGTAACTATATCTAATACCAGGAGAACAGCAGATCAGCAAACAGTAGATTACAGCTTATACAAAAAAACTCTGACATTCACTGTAAGCTTTGACTCTCCCACTGCTGCAGTTCTTCTCCAATATCAGCTGCAGGGGAGTTTGGCATTTCTGGTTACAGGGAATGTCAGCTAACAAGCCAATGAAATTAGCATGATACAATCTATTACAATGCAGTAATCATTAGGTTAAAAAAAGAGTTTTTGCACACATAGGGCTAATTGGGATCAGCCTCACACTTGGTTGTGAAGTTCTTATTGCTGACAGTTTCCCTTTAATAATGAAGTTAATCTTCAGCTCTGGGTATTAGAGAGATGAACTGATAACCAACACCCCCCCCCCACCTAAATCACCTCCTATCTTATTTGTGTTATCCCTTTTCAATGATTGTGTCATGGTGGATTGGTTGTATTCAGCACAGAGTTAATGAAATATGTAACTAATTAATTCTTATGTCTAGACCATTAATGTTTTCATATTGTTCTTTTGTAGATTACAGACATAGTTTGTCCTTGAATACTTCAGGGTAACAGTTGGGAGTTCTTTAGTCAGATTGAATATATAACCCTAGAATACAGTTGGTACACCAGAATTGACCATAAGCTTTGTGATGGTCAAATGGACTTTTTATTTAATAGTTATCACCTTAAATACATTTCCAATACTAATGTGCCTTAGCTGTATTGCCTATAACTGGTTTGTTGGCCTACAAATGTAAAGAGATGTTTTGTTGTTTTTAACTATGTTTTTAACTATGTGTCTTACTTATATTTTGCTAGTACTTTGCATTTTCACAGTGTTTGGTTGCACTCATTGATTCTTTTAGTACTGTCCTTTGAAGAGATGTTACTTAATGGAAGGGCACTTAATACACATTGCCAACCATTGAGAAAACACATTTTTGCATGAAACACATCAGGCATAACTGAGGAAGAGGGCATCTACTGTGCCATAGCTCAGCTGCCGTGTCTCTCTATTCAACCTTGGACAAGTACTTTTGCTGTAATAATGGGCTGCACATGACTTTGTACGTGCACAAGGGCACTTTTTAAAAAAGTAGCTGCTAAGGTAACAGAAAGCTTTGTTAAGGTACTGTGCCTGTTTATTTTTCATTGAGAGCATTTATAGTACAGAACAGTCTTGAGTTTTTTTTGGTGCCATCTTTCCAATACTGACTTAATTTAACAGCGGAGTATTTTGCCAAAAAAAAATGGCATCCTATCACAGAATCTACATAGTACCACAGAACATGTTGTTCTTGCTTATTTTTCATAAAATACTTTTTCCATAGTGACTGTCTCCCTTCACCTCCTTATTTTTCCTGTGCCCTCTCCCCCTTTCTCAGCAAGTGATATCACTGATTACATCACATCATATTTTAGCCAATGGCAGGAAAGCATTCCACCACAGAAATAAACAACTCATGCTGCAGGAATGAAAAATGATGCTGTCAAAGCCTAGGAGTCCTGTCGTAGAAAACAGAACTGAAGTGCAGTAGAGAACTGGGGTCTTGGCAACCAAGTTTTGAACATGTACTTAGCCTCAGGTGTTGAATGGGACTTGCAGACATTAAAATGAAGCTTTACATTGCTCTTTTCTATACCAGCAGCACCTGCATCTCATGTAGCTTGAGAGCAACAGAATCTCATGCAACTTCAGTCGGTGGCTGATGTCTGCTGTGGGGGATTTTATGGGATGTGCTCAGAACAGCACTTTACCTAGAATGTCAGGAATGGGGGAAGCAGGATCAATGAGATACTGCAAACTCAAACACTTTAAAAGTATATGAAAATACATATAGCCAATCTGCTAAACAGGAGGATCCCCACACGTTCCTATAGGTTTGGGGCTGCCTTGGTGACTGTTCTCCTTTAGGTTACAGGAGTGCATATTTTTACGGATTACTTAATTGTGAAATTTTGTGCAAATATCACAATATTTGGATGCTTATATCTAGAGATGCAGCGAATTTAAAATCCGCCTGTGAAGTGAACGTGAAGTGGCCACTTTGCATTGGCACTTTGCTATGCAGAGTGCCCCATAGGAAAGGCTCACTTCACCTTGTTATTATTACTTCGCGTTGTCATTCTGCTTTAAACGTGAAGTAAGGAGGAGTGACAACAATATTGGCAGCATCCCACCCATACAGTCACCAGAATTAATGTGCATCTCCAAAGTGCTACTGTCTTGTGTCCAGAAAACTCCCCAGTGCTGACGAAGTGAAATGGGAGCATAAGAAGAAATGCAAAGTCTCCCAAAATTAATGGCACACTCAGTCATGCATGCAGTGGTCACACACAGAGTCACCAGAATTAATGTGCATCCCCAAAATGCTACTGTCTTATGTCCGGAAAATTCCCCAGTGCTGATGAAATGCCACTGTCTTGTGTCCAGAAAATTCCCCAGTGCTGATGAAGTGAAATGAGAGCATAACAAGAAATGCAGTCTCCCAGAATTAATGGTGTACTGCAAATGTACAGAGAGATTAAGATTGCGCTGCGTACTCAAGGGATGCATGCGAAAAGGCACAACACCTAACCAGTGCACACAAGTCACAAATCCAAATCTGGAAAGGAATACATTTTGCCAGTTGGGGGATTAATGCACGGCAGTAACAATCCACTACCAGTAAAGATACCACAAAGCAGTATGAAAAATTAATGTAGGTGCAGTGGATAGCAGGTTCACACTGCTGCAATTACTCTATGGCACAATAAAAGGTGTCTGATTTAATGGCATGCATCGCACACACACTCACACACACACTACAAGTAATGCGTTGCAAATTGAAAACCTTTAGTAATACAACCAAATGTTTTAAACAGACAAATTATACACTGCTGCACCACAACAATCAGCAACAAAATGTCAAGAATTACTGAAAATATTACTGTGTGTACATTAACACAGTTATACAAGAAAAATATAACCAAAACAGAAAGACTGCCTTTTTCCTCCCAGTTAATGTTTGTACACCACAAATATGCCTCTCCCCCAAAGCACACTTCACAGTACACAGACTGACTGTTCTAAATTAACATTCAAAATCCACACACAATAATCACTCGATGATATGAGCACAGAAGGGTTTCCTACAATCGATGTAGTAAATTTTGCTCAAAACAAAAAATGACTCAAAAAGGCATTTTAAACAGCTTTTAGAGGTTTTGAATCACAGAGCTCTGAGAGCTAACTGTCTCCAGCTACCACTACACAACACACTACCCAGGCCAGAACTGTGGCTGTGCAGAACAATCTAGAGCCCATGTGACCTGCAATCCCATGAATCACTGCAGAATTTCATTTGGAGCTCAATTACAAGATGAAGCGAGGCAAATTACATTGATTTCAATGTACTTCACGTTAAAATTGGTGAAGAAGTGGTTAGGGGAAGGCGGAATAACGCAAAGTGTTTGGTTTCAATGGACTTCGCGTTCCTCATTATGAAGCAAAGTACTCCGCTTCACATTGTGGAGTATTCCGCGTGTTCCGTTTAACTCCATGAGTCACTTCATGGAGCGAATTGAGACCACTTCGCCCACCACTACTTATAGTACTGTAACTCACATCACACGCTGTATAGGAAGGAATGCGAATGTCTATGGCTGTACTTCCCCGATGAGCTGCAGCACAAAACTTCTCAACTTAAAAACATGTATTAATGAGTACAATGGTGGGGTGGTGAAACCTGGAAAGATACTACAAAACAGACTTACAATACATCCAAGTAACTAGAAAAACAATTAATGTTGTGACTCGTGACGTGATTGTGAATCATGATTTGTGACTGCATTTGTGACCGTGATGATGAAGAATGTGATTTGGTGCCAATGGTGTGAGATAACCAGTATGAAACTGTATTGGGAACACGAATGCCTATGGCTGTATTTCCCCGATGAGCTGTAGCTTAAAACTCCCATACATAAAAACACGTATCAATGAGTACAATGGTGGGGTGGTGAAACCTGGAGAGATACTACAAAACAGGCTTACAATACATCCAAGTAACTAGAAAAAAAATGAATGTTGTGATTCCTGACCTGATCGTGAATCGTGATTTGTGACTGCATTTGTGACAGTGATGATGAAGAATCACGAGATTTGTATCATGAGTGAGTTGTGATGATGGTCCTGACTTAAAAATGCATATTAATGAGTTCAGTGCTCATGCAGAATTATGCACCACACCTGTCCAGTACTCTGAAGGGAAGCCAAAGAAACAACTGTGACTTAAGTTACAGATGGAGACTGGGCCCTAAAGAGATGCAAATGCACAGGCAGATTAAGATTACGCTGCACACTGAAGAGATGCAGCCACAAAGGCATAACATCTAACCAGTGCTCACCATCAGAAATTCAAATCTGGAAAAGAATACCTTTGCCGGTTGGGGAGGCCACGGGGGCAGTGTACTGCACTGCTGCAGTAACAGTCACTAGTACTAGTAGTAGTACCAGTAAAGATACCACCAAGAAGTACAAAAATCACACAGCTGCAGTGGATAGCAGGTTCACATTGCTGAAATTATTATTTGGCACAATAAAAGGTGTCTGATTTGATGACTCACGTCACACACATACTCACACACACACACTAAGTAATGCATAGCAAATTGAAAACATCAGTAATATAACCACATATTTTAAACAAACCAAAATTATGCACTGCTGCACCACAACAATAAGCAAAAAAATGGCAAGAATTATTGAAACTATTACTGTGTGTACATTAACACAGTTATACAAGAAAAATATTGCCAAAACAGAAAGCACTGTCTTTTTCTCCAAGTTAATCTACCTACACCACAGATATGCCCCTCCCCCAAAGCACACTTCCACTGTCTCTCAGTACACAGACTGAATGTTGTACATTAACAATAAAAATCCATACACAAACAATAAACGCTCGATGATATGAGCACAGGAGAGTTTCCTATAATCGATGAACTAAAGTTTCAGCAAAAAAAAATGACTCAGAAAGGCTTTTTTAACAGCTTTTAGAAGGTTTGAATCACAGAGAGCTCTCAGAGCAGATTGTCTCCTACAGCTTTCTACACACACTACCCCAAACTGAGGCTGTGCAGAACAATCTAGAGCCCATGTGACCTGAAATCCCATGAATCATTGCAAAATTCGCCTTTGGAGCTTAAAAACAAGGTGAAGTGAGGCAAAGTACATTGTTTTCAATGTACTTCTCCTTAAGAATTGGTGGAGTAGTGGTTTGGGAAGGCGGAATAACACAAAGTCATTGTTTTCAATGGACTTCACATTACCCATTATAATGCGAAGTACTCCGCTTTGGTTTGCGGAGCACCCCACAAATTCGCCTTCATGCTGCGAATCACTTCACAGAGTGAATCGGAGCCACTTTGCCCATCTCTATTTATATCTCCTTTGGCCTTAGACATACAGAATTGGCATTTGGCATGGTTATCTAACATCCATATTGTACCCCTCAACCTTTTATAACCTAAATGTGTAACATGATGTTTGGCAAATAATAAATTCTGGCCAGAGCTGATAGGGCTGCAGAAAAGGAATCTGGGCCAGATTGGGTCTAGTGTAGGATGGTGGTCCCTTGTAAAGCACCACAACAAGCAAGTTGCCAAACCCAAGTGACAGGAAAGAGAACAAAGTCAGAGATCACGCAGTGTCTGTGGTTTCTGCAGCAGGTAGAGAAAATGGGCAGATTGGGTGGGCCTAGTGGTCCTTATCTGCCGTAAATTTCTATGTTTAAAGTGTGGCTCTTGTGATATGCAGAATGCAAGGATCCTGATAAAAAAGTGAGATGCAATTATATGGTTAAGTCTGCCTGTGTGACTATAATTGAAAGCAAACTTAATGCGTAAAGACCTGCTTAAAGAGTATTAACCAAGTGCCTCCTTTGTAAAGCAAAGCAAAATAATAAAGGACTTATTCTCAGAATACTCCTTTACTCACAACATTGGGCTTAAGTTTTTAAGGGTCTTAAGGTAGCCTCTTTTGTGCAGTCCTCAGGATGGATGGATGGATTGTTTCCAGCCTAAACTCCCTTCCACTAGGGAAGTGTGAGGTGGGAATGCAGCAGTTGGTGTTCATCATCTTAAAATATGTTCTGTGGCAAGCATAGTGCAAAGTATTTCTTATGTTAACCAGGAGGTGGCACCTGAAATCATGGCTGGACAATTTTAAGTCTTAATTAGGTTGCTATATTAGGAGGAATTGCTAATAATGGAGACTGAAGCTTTCCATAACTAATGGGAAAACCTTTCAATACCCCCGTAATGATGTCACTAGAAATACTGTGTGGCAGAAATTGTGTAAAAGAAGTGCTTATGTTAAGGGGGTGGGCCCTAGGGGTAGGGGATAATGACATGATATATTTATGACTATTGTATTATAATTTGCTAACTGATTTTAAAATAAAAAGTTCTTTGACTTTTGCATTAAGTTCAATAGGATCTTTAACTTCCACCTGGACAACCAGAAAAGATGGACAGAAGGGACCTTGGTTTAACATCTCATACAAAGGCTAGCACCTCAACATCAGTGTAGTACACCCCATACCCAGGTGCTACACTACTATATCAATACTGGGTATTAGCCCAATTTCCTGGTATGGGGCAGTAGCCTATGTTCTTCTGGCCTTCTGGCCTCAGAGGCAAGTATGCAACCTATTGAGTCAGTAACACTAATATCTAACATGTTCACAGAACAAATAATTTGATATCGATGAGGATTGGATGGCCCCTCGTCTCTGCATAGGTGAGTGTAATGACTATTAACCATTCGGTCCAGAGCAAGAAACAAATTCAAGTTACAAAAGAGAAGTTTCATTGTTCCTTCATTAAGGGTCTTGATCACAGCCATGAAAGAAAATGGAGGAGTAGAGGGACCGAGGTTTCACACTGGGTTTCAGAGCTATGATTTGAATCTGCCTCAAATTAGTAAGTGTCTAAAATGTATATTTTCTTGATTTTTATTATGAACGTAATGTCTATGAAAGAGATCAGATTGACAGCACCAAAGCACTGAATGGTCATTGAGTATGAATGACCCCCTCAACACTAGAAGTGGTATCTCCCAGAAAAAGATTCAATGCTGGCACCAGACTCTGGGCTTCTGGAGATATCTGACTGGATAGCAGCTGGTGGTGACTACAGGCTGGTGGGTGGTGGCTACTTACTGCAAGCTTCTTGTACGTGGATCTTCAATCCACCAACACCCTGCCAGCCCCCAAGCAACCTGAATCCATTCCTGACCCCGGGCTGTGGGTGTGGTAGGAAGAAAGTGCCCAGTGCCTCAGCCCTCCATTTCACTGGGCTAGTATGCTAGGTGCACCTTGAGGACTGTTGAACTTAGTCTCAATTGAGACATGGACTACAAGTAATCCAGGATGCTAGCCACAGGGCAAGATAGGGGTCAGAGCTCCCTGCCCTGGCACAAAATGTAAAAAGTGATCCCATTTGAAGGCATAGCACTGACAAGTTGACTCATTATGGGAGGCCTCTACAACATGGAGGACCTTGTCAAAGAGACCCAAAGGCTGGAATGCTAGTCACTCAGGAACCAGTACAAATGGCAAAAATGGCAAACTGCAGGTAATTACAAAAGATGCATATCATGTGATATACTCCTTTCATCACCGCTGTGTTCCTTTGTTGTCAATAACAAGAAAAACTAGTGATATTTGGTGTGTACAGTACGTTCCTTTTAACCAGACTAGCTCGGTTTTAATGTGGCTCTGTAATTTGCAAGCTGTAGTAAATCATAGCACTCACTATCAGAACGAAAGGGGTCACAGATGCTTATACCTTCTGTTATTGCCTGCTTGGTGTTTTCCTCTGTGCTAGCTCCTCCTCCTTCACCCTAGCGCATTTAATAGAGGTCAGGACTGGGGTGGGAGGTCGGGGCCAGGGTGGGAGGGTGGAACAAACAACCAGCTGTCCACCAACTCAGGTGGCCTGTTCCATGGCTGCTGCTCTGGGCAGTCTTTCTCCCCTTGATGCTCCCCTGCAGTTTTTTACTGAAAGTGGTGGCCGGCGGTCCTTATAAAGTTGGTTATACTCTCAAATCTGGTACTTCTCCTTTGGATTGGCTCCTCCAGGAGCCACATAATCACAGCTCCTTCAGTGGATTGGTGCTGGGTCCTCCTGCCCGATTGACTCCTCCGGGACCTGGCTCAGGTTGTTTTGCTTCAAACAACCTGCTCTCCACCAACTCTGATGGCCTCTTCCACAGCTGCTGCACTGGATGTTCTCTCTCCCCAAAGCTTTCCTGCTCCCAATCCGATCATGGTTACAGCTGCCTGTCTCTCTACCCGATGCTCCCCTGCTGTTCTTTACTAACAGTGGCAGTTGGCGGTCCTTATAAAGTCAGCTGCATTCTCAGATCTGGCACATCTCCTTGGGATTGTCTCCTCCAGAAGCCACGTAATCACAGCTTCTTCAGTGGATTGGTGCTGGTTCCCCCTGCCCTATTGGCTCCTCCAGGACCCAGCTCAGGCTGTTTTGCTTCATTCAACCCACTCTCCACAGACTCTGATGGCCTCTTCCACAGCCGCCGATCTGGGCAGTATCTCTCCCCAGTGCTCTCCTGCTCCTTATCTGATCATGGCTATGGCCATGGGTCTCTCCCATGATGCTCCCCTGCAGTTCTTTAACGTGATACATCTCTTGACTATATTAATGTCAAATCAAATGGTTTTATTCTCGTTATACTAGTGATAACTGGTGTGTGTTTTCCCTTCAACTGAATTAGCTGTTTTAATGCAGCATTGCAATTTGCAAGCTGTAGTAAGATTGTAGCAATCACCATTGGAACAAAAGGCATTATAAACACTTTTTACACCTTCTGTTACTAAAAATCCTAGAATCTCCTGTAGCTGGCCTTAGAACAATATGCAGCAGGGAGAGGTTCAGTAGCCTGCACTGTATGTTAGAGTTTATATAAGTTCTGATATTTTGTTTGCTGGTCCTGTCATCCTCCATGGGCCATGTACAGTCACACAGGGCTGATCTAACCAGTGATTAAACAAAAGCTCTATCATGCACTATGGGCTGTTGAATCTCCCACTGCTGCCTACTGTTCTGATGTCAGCTGCAGGGGATTCTGGAATTTGTAGTAACAGAAGGTGCCAACCTAGAACTAAAGAAAATTAGATTGATACAATCTACTATGCTGCAATAAACAGTAAACAGTTACATGCTATAATTTTTATTTTAAAAAGAGGCCTACTTAAACAATGTATCATTAAAAACATACAAAATATTCTTATTTTTTTACATTTTTTTACACAGCATAGCCCAACTGAGAAGCAGCACCCGATTTCCAGGAGGGTCCTGCTTTTATCCATTTCCACAGCAGGGTTGATGGAGCAGTGTGGGGTTTAGAATACTTTTAAATCTTTTGTTTGTGTGATGATTTAACTGTTTCTCCGATTTTGCCTGTTGGCTGCATTGCTGCACATGGCTATTGTTAAGTGAAAGCTGCTTTCTGAAAAGTTCAGCATTTCATTGTGATGGAGCCAACATTTCTGAATATCAGCTGTGGCATTCCCACATTGCAAGATATAGTATCATGCCATCTTGCAAAGTAGATCTAAAAATACTAGTTTTTTCTCTCTGTGCCTCTTATGTAAATTGGTATCCCATCCATCTAAACCACTAAATTTGTACGTTGGAGAAAATGTACAACAACCACAATGTCTGATGCAGAACCTTTGTAAAAGAACAGCTGGTTCAAAGATATTTGTAATCCTAGATCTTAGTAAATAAATAAATAAATACATAAATAAATCAACGAATGAATGAATAAATAAATAAATCACAAAATCTCTACGATGGAGAAAATATACAACAGACAATAGGATTTTTCCCTGGACTGTGTTTTTGCCAAATGGAGTTGAGCTGAGCCTGCTTGCAGGTCATGTTCAGAGGTGGACTAGAGCTGGTGGTTGGTAACTTGAATCTGCCCTGGTCCAGGAGGTCCAGTGTCTTCTGAATGGAGCTGTTTCAGGCAAGGACTAGCTGTGTATGTGTCAGTCTGCAAGGGTCAGGAAGGTCACCTGGTGCAGGGTGCTTGGTCAGGGTTTCCCCTTGGGGTTCAAACTGTGCTGGCTGCAAGGCTGGCACTTTTTGAGTTGCCCTTGGACCACTGGAGTTAATGGACAGAGGTTGGGATACTGGTGGCTCTGAGTAGGGAGAGCGCCGAAGCGAAGTACCCTGCATTGGGGGAGGCCTGACTGTCTCTGTAGTCTGTGGAAGTGGCAGTAAGAGTGCTGCTGCTGCAAGAAGTTCATTTTCCCAGGGAGAGCTATCTGTGGATCCCAAAACAGAAGACTGGGGAGGACTGGTAAAATCTTGCACATTATTACAGCGAGGACTGGTAAACCAGGATATCATAACCTTAAACTCCATTAACTATATACTTATTTTATTTATTTAGTTATTGAAATCTCATAATTACAATCATTTGAGTCAGGGACTCTTTTACAAAGGTTCCTTGTCAAAAATAGTGAAGGTAAGAACAAACAGTGCAATAGCAAAATACAATAAGGAGATAGAATAAGTTGCAATCATTGTGGTAAAATTACAATAGTGCATTGGTACAAATTAAGATACAAACAAACAATATGATGAAACACAACTAATGAAGGAAAATAAGTAAAGAAATACAGAAGTAATGATATAAACATAAGAGAGATTGTGGAAGGTTGTAAGATATATAGATAAGACAGGGGCAGAAGACAGAGCTGGAGGAGAGCGAGAATAAAGATAGAGCATGAGGAGGCCTGAGACACAGGACCAGGGAATGGCTCTGTTGCAGCAGTGTAGCAGGTTGAGTAGAGCAGTCAATAGGACATTGCAGAGAGCCTGCCTCAGTGAGGGAAATGCAAGAGGCAAGGCGGGAAAAAAAATTCTAGGGGAAAAGAGCAGGAGAAGGAACAAAAGGAAGAGTGGGGTATGCAGGTAGAAGGACAGGGGATAGGAAGGGGGGGAGGAGGAGAAGGAGAGCCAGATCAAAGGTAGAGAGGGGAGGTAAATAGCAGGAAGAGTATCTGAAGGACCCAGAATGGGTAAAGATAAAAGGTGGCACTAAGAGCAGTCACAGCAGTTTTTAGAGAGGAGATGCTCTTACTGTATAAAATTGACTAGGAGAGGCAGTGAAAGGGCTTCTTTATATTTTTAAAGCTGCACCTGCATTAAATGTAATAAACTGTGGCAGTGGTAGTGAGAGGGCCACTACAGCTGGACAAATGTGATATTTGTGGAAGCAGGGGTGGTGACAGCCCCCTCTCCACCACTTGAACATTATTTGGACAGTTTTTCAAAGCTGTGGCTAGTAGTTGTAATTTGGTGTTATTGCTGCTCAGTATTACTGACTGCTATTGTGGGGTTTGCTTTTGGGGTGGTTTTCTCTTTTTATTTTGGAGTGGTGTTGTACGGAATTTATTTAAATTGTGAGAAAGGAAGAGTCTGAGTGAAAGAGAGAGGGGTTGTGTGAGTGAGAGAGTGGGTGTGTAGGATTTTATATAAACTTGGTGGCTGCTAGGCCTGGAGAGCAGTATGTGCTAACAGAAGGCTTTGGCGGTTGGGTACTACTCTTCCACTGAGCTCTGGGCCCTCTGCCCTTTCAATTGCCCCCCACTACCTGTGGAAGTATATAGGTGCTGCCACATGGGTATAGTGAGGGGGCTTGGCAGGGAGGAGGAACGGGGTAGTCGGATTGAGGTGATGGTGTCAAGGAGATGCCCTGGGGTGAAATGGAGCCAGGAGAGGGGTTCACCCTACTTGGTATCTGTACCCAAGGGCTCCACTGTCGGTGGGCAAATAACATGTTCGACCTCGACTGCCCATCCAACATGGGTGGTGTTATGCAATGCCAGGTCAATTAAAAACAAGAATGCATTGATTGCCGATCTTGTTGGAACATCTGACCTGCCATGCATCACCTAGACCCGGCTGGACAAAAACACATGTCCCATATTGGAGTCAGCGGTTCCAGTCGGGTACTTGGTGATACACCACCCAAGATTAGATCATAGGGGCAGGGGAGTAGCCATTTGTTCTAAAACCAAACTGGGCCTTATAGATGTGCCAGTCAGGCCTACTAGATCCTTCGAGTGTATCGTGGGCACGGGTGTGTGTTTCAGGATACTTCTCATCTACCATCCACCAGGGGACAAGAAGGATTTCCTGCAAGAAGTCACAGTCTTCATAGTCGACATGGTGTTGGAGTCTCCCAGATGGTTGGTTCTGGTGGACTTCAGTGCCTGGGTTGATGATGAACTCTCACATTTTGGTCAGGACTTCCTCAAGCTGATGATTTCACTGGGCTTTACACAGGTGATTACTGCTGCAACCCACATACAAGGTCACTCACTGGATCTGGCATTCCATCTGGAGATGGAGATCTCCGACATGGTGGTGGAACCTGTCAGATGGTCCGATCATCACACTATAGGGTTCAGTTTCGAGGTCCCCTTTAATAGATCTGCCCCATGGAGATAATCCAATGCCACCCATTATGGGGTTTGACCCTGATGGTCTTATGGTGGTGCTGAACCTATCGAGCAGATCAAGTATAAGCTCGGATCCAGGGGAGCTGCTCCTAACCTATAATAAGGTGGTGACAGCTGTCCTGGATTCCATAGCTCCTGTACGCATTCGCCCCCTTACTCTCCACCCTCAGTCCCCCTGGTTTGATGGGCAATTGATGGAGTTGAGATGAGTGGGTCAAAGGTTGGAAAGCTGCTGGAGGAAATCTGGCCTGATGGAGGACAAGCTTAGTTTGCTAGCTCATTATAGGAGCTATCAATTGGCTATCTCTTGTAAGAAGGTGGAGTTCTTGTCCAGGGAGATCGCCACTGTATGAAATCGACTGGTTCAGCTCTCTGTACTGTGGAGAGACAGTGCAATCCAGTCTATCTCCAGCATTCAGGAGCCTTTTCACAAGATAAGTGTGACGAGTTTGCTCATTTTTTCGCAGATAGGATTACCACCTTCAGGTCAGGGATCTGTACAGCTTGTTCAAATGGGCAGCGCAATGATCAGTGTGGTGTTGCAGACACCCAGTTTGTCTGGTCCAGCTTTCAATCAATCAATCACTTTATTTAACCAGGCATAAACACCATTGAGCAAGCTCATTTTCAAGGTGGTCCTGAGCATTAATACACTACAGTACACTTCATAAGATTACAATTACAGTGGAAAACAGTGCAAAAAAAAAAAAACAAAAAGAAAAAAACATTGTGATGGTGCTGGTCAATATGGGCTTATACATGGTCAACATAATTAACATGCAAAGGTACATAATGATAAGCTTTACTGAAACAAGAAGAGACAACAATCCCATATAGTCTTTGCTAAGTAAGAGCTCATACCTAAATGATAAAAATAAGGAGGTATTAAGGAATAGCTTTGACCCGGTAGGTGGTCACGAATGTCATAAAGATTGTCCAGGGCTTGCGGTTGACTTACTGTAGTTTAGACCCTGGTACAACGCGCCTCCCGGTAGGGTGCATGGAGGTTATCAGATCAGTCCTGGCTGAGATTGTTTGGTGTTCATTGGAGAATGGGGTGTTTCCAGACACCCTGACGGAGGCGGTTTTCCACCCTTTCTGAAAAAAATCTTCTATCAACCCTGACTGTCTCACAAACTACAGTCCTGTTTCTAACCTGCCCTTCATGGGCAAGGTTATTGAGAAGGTAGTCAGGCTGCAGCTTGAGGACCATCTTACCACCCATGATATCTATGATTCTCTCCAGTACGGTTTCAGAAAAGAGGCATAGCACCAAGATGATGCTAGTTCGGGTACTTAATGATCTCTTAATGGGGAAAGAGCAGAGGACCATTTGATCTTGGTCCTCCTTGATCTCTCTGCAGCATTTGATACCGTAAACCATTGTGAGTTGTTGGAGTGCCTGAGGCTGATCTGTGGTCTGTCTGGGACAGTCCATAGATGGTTCCATTCTCTCCTCACAGGCAGGATACAGAGAGTGGAGTCTGGATTTTTTCCTCAGCCCCATTCCCTCTGTCATGTGGGGTGCCATAGGGCTCTGTACTTTCACCCATGTTATTTGCAGTGTATATGCTGCCTTTAGGGGACATTAAAAGGTGGTACGGGCTGAGTTTTCACTGCTATGCAGATGATACTCAGCTGTACATGTCCTTTGTGCCGAAGCAGGGTGATGCTATCTTGGTGTTTAATAACTGCCTATCAGAGACTCAGGACTGGATGAGTGCCAATTGGCTGAGCTTGAACCCAGATTAGACTGAGGTGTTGGTTGTGGACCCAGGTTATCAGGTGGGGGGGTTATCTACTGGGCAGCCATCCAGGCTTTGGCTAGGGGCAGTCAGTTCGTCACCTGTTATGGGGTGTGAAATCTGGGCATTATCTTTGATGATGGGCTGACACTTATGTCTCAGGTGTCAGCTGTCATCAAGACCTCATTTTTCATCTGAGGAATATCACCCAGATTATGTGCCTAGTCCCACCTGATGATCTGCCAATGTTGGTCCACACCTTTGTGACCTTGCACCTTGATTATTGCAATGCCCTATACCTAGGCTTACTGGGGATGGACCTCCACCACCACCAGCTACTGCAGAAAGCAGCTTCCAGACTGACTCATCGAGATCTTTCCATGTCACACCTATGCTCCATTGCCTGCATTGGCTGCCAGTTCAGTGGAGGATCACCTTCAAGGTTGGGTTACTGACCTATAAGGCCCTACATAGACAGGGACCATGTTATTTGCAAGATCTCATCTGCCCCTACTGCTCCCTCTGCCCACTCCTTGTTTTATATTTAATACTGCTTGGATATGTTTTAAATTGCTGAACTGATATGTTTTTAATAATGTGTGTGATGTGTTTTTTGGTATTGATACATATAAATTGCTCTGATAATTTTGAATTGAGGAATGTCACCCAGACTAAGTGCCTGGCCCCACCTGATGATTTTAAATCATTGGTACATACCTTTGTGACCTTGTGCCTTGATTATTGCAATGCCCTATACCTAGGGTTACCAGGGGTGGACCTTTGCCATCTCCAGTTAGTACAGTATGCAGCTGCCAGGTTGTTGACTGGCTTATCAAGATCTTGCCATGTCACACCTGTGCTCTGGGGCCTGCACTGGCTGCCAATTTACCCATACCACCCCCTCCGCCCACACCGTTCCACCAATGAGGGATTGCTAGAGGTTCCTAGGATGAGTCTGAAGACCTCAAGAGCTCGATCTTTTACTTTTGGAGTCCTGACCCTGTGGAATTCTCAACCACTTTGGGTGAGAGAGTGCCTGACTGCTGAGATGTTTAAATCTGCTTTAAAAACTCATCTCTTTGGGTTAGTCTTTAGTGAAACCTGATGCCTCTGTTATTTGATATTTAATACTGTTTGTGTATGTTTTAAATTGCTGAACTGATATGTTTTTAATACTGTGTATGATGTATTTTGTGGTACTGATATATGTAAAGTGCTTTGATAATTTTTATTTGGCTATACAAAAATAAATGATTGATTGAAACTCCCATTGCAGTGTCAATCTGAAAGTTAGTACCCATAAGGATTGTGAGTGTGAAAGGGAAAAAAGCACTCAAGAGGAAATAAATGTGATTATATATATATATATACATATACATATATATATATATATATATATATATATGTAATAGATAACCCACTCTTAGGTGTGCGGTCGCTCTCTGATATACGCACTCCTTGGTGTGTGTCAGCCACCCAAGGCATGCATATATATGAGTGCAGCAGCACACCATAGAGTGGGTTATCTATCTTATAAAATGGTAAAATTATTATGGGGGGGTAAAAGTGCAGGTGTGCGGTCACGCTCTGATATACGCACGGTCACCTGATGGTGTTTGTCCAAAGCCATGGAGCCCATTGATTCCTTTTTTCTTACTCATTTTATAAATATATATATATATATATATATAAAGCAAAAATATAATGAATGATTAGAAAAGAACAACTTTTTTGGACTTAGAATTTTATTGAACATTTCAATTGAAATGAACAGGAAAAAAGTCAGATTTGTCAGAGTTCAAGCAAGGTAGCCAAATAGGAAATAGTCAGGGCTGTTGTTGTCTGGCTACCAAACATGAGATGCTGGGGGGTGGGTTGAAGGTAATGAGTGGGTGGGAGGATCTGGGGGTTTTAAGACTGAAGAGTGCAAATAAGGTCCACTACTTTCTAACTATAAATCTGATTATTTTTAGCTCTGTATTTGTTGTGAGATTATTAAGGCAGGGTCATGCTAGCCAGCCTGTTTTTCTGCAGTTGTCTCTTACTAGCATTCCTACAACTGACACCAGATGCTGTTTGATCTGATCACTAAAAAACCAGTAAAGCAAAAACAAAACAAAAAAACAAGCAGAAGAGAAATGAAGCCAAGCTACTGTGCCTTGATTAAGTGCAGGGATCTCGGATGCATTATTAGCATACAGTGCTTCTTATTTTGGAAGGATATTTGGAAGACAGAGGTCAGATCAGGATGATCTTATTCCCTTTAGTTTTCCCATCAACAACTTCAATGGTCAAGCCCCAAATCTAGCTGCTGCTCTTAATGCAACCCACCCCCCCCCAAACACACATATCATAAAGGCATTCACAGCAGTTGTTTTATGATCAGCATACTTATTGGAGGAGTTACTTCAAAGAAACAGGACTTGATTCTATGTTTTTCCCCCTTTCTACTTATTCAGTGCCAATCAAAATGAATTGAGAAAGAGTCATATTTCAAGCAAGACAGTCAGGCAGAGGTGGCAGAACAGTGGGTGGAAATTTAGGAAATATATGCAGACCTTTACTCATCCTCAAAGGTCTGCAGGGCTACTTCCACTGCAGCCCTAAAAATGTGTGACATATAGTATCATCAAATGTGACACTGCAAACTAACATCACTATGTTGATATTAATGCACTAATGTTTATAACATTTTTGGATAACTGAGCATCACAGATTATTATGAATTGATGCTTTAAAGTCTCAGTGGATGAAGTATAATATGACCTTCTCCATGTGGGACAGAGGGTTTTTTTTTTTGGTTCTTTATTTCTCTCCGCCACCAACCAGCGCTCCCCAGCCCCATCACCCTGGTGTCCATTGGTACATACCTCTGGCATCGAGGTTCCAGCTGGCCAGGTACAGCACCTGCATGGGACCAGCATTATCCTGCCAGGCAGTGGACTTTTCACATCTGTTTCTCCCCTCTCTGAGTGCAGAGCCATGGTGTGCAATGATGACAATGGTCAAGCCACGCACACTTCTACTCATGGCACACTGGGCATCTGCTCAATCTCACCCTCTGTCTTGGAGCCAGTGTGCCAGCCTCCAACCACTGCTAGGGACCAGGTGTGCACCAGTCTCTGATCCCCACCCCTCCCCAGGAGAGAAGAGCTGTCCTCTGGATGCTCACTCCTCTGCCTCCCCAGCCGATCCCTGGTGACCCACTTGCACCACAAACATGGGTTGCTGGCATGGCAGGAGGTAAGGCAGTGATGCCTCAGCCCTAAACACCAGGGGCTGGCTCAGACAGATGGTTTCTAAAAGGGAAAATCAATGACATACCTCACAATGTGTGACAGTTAAATCAGAAGTCCTGGCATACAAAAAGCAGCAATGACTATATAGGTTAGGGTTTCAGTGCCCCACTTACCTATGCTGTCTAAGTCTTAATATAATACTTTTTTTTAAATCAGTGCCCTCGTAAAAACTGGCTCTCCATTCATAGCAGGCCGGCATTTTATGCTATTCCTGTGTTTGCCCCCAAGATTGTGCTTGATGTGAGCACTAACACCACACAGAAATGATGTGTTACAGCCCATTCCAATTGCATGCCCTATGTACTCTGATTTAACAATCTCTGTATCTCCTAAGTCTTGCTACATTTACAAAGACTGAGTCTAAATGCCATGTTTATGATAACAGGTAACATGTCATTTAGGTTTAGTCTTTGCAAATATAGGTGGACATAGGAGATGCAGAGATTGTTAAGTGCTATTAGAAGCAGCTGTTGTGCATCACCATTATCTCAGGGGGATGTGGCACAGAGACAACATAAAATGTTGGCCTGTTATGGAAAGAACATTGCTTTTTATGGGGTCTCCGGAATGAAAAAGTATTATATAAAGATTCTGCCTGTAAGAGGGATCAGGATACTGTAGCCCTGCTCTGTGCAGCAGTTGTTGCTTTTCAAATGACAGTACAATACTTCTCTTTTAAGAGATATGCCAACATCAATGGATCCAAAACATTTCACATCTGGAGAGTTTCAACTGAGTAACTTTAAAGTTAAAGGGGAAATACTTCACTAAACCAGTAGGAGGAGAGAGAGAGCTTAATTGGGGATGTGGCTTAGACACTATAAAAGCGGGTGACTCAAATTGCAACTTCCTGTTGCTAGCCTTTTTTCTTACTAATTGCCCTCCATCCCACCCCTCCACCCACCCATCCTAAGCCAGTTCTACTTTTATAGCCACTGGATTTGACTAGCAACAGAAACTTCCTGTTTGGCAGTAGGAAGGGAAGGGTCATAGAGAAACATTGGTTTTGTCAACCCTGTGTGGTACCATTTGCTTGTAACTGACTCTTCAGTGAATAGCAGAGCACTGTGGGAACCTGGAGGACTAGCAATAGGTTAGTATACCTCCTACCCCAAAACAACACCTCTCTGTTAAAAGCACTGCTGCCTTGTGGTTCTCTTGCCCTTTTAAGGGCTTATAAACCTTCAACTCACAAGATCTTGCTGAATTTAAGTAAATATTGTTATTTTTACTTAGCGCTGAAAAAGGAAGTGAACGGACACTTTCTTTTGGTTTTTCAGCTTAAAACCTGCCCCTCTAGTGAGCAGGGTGTTTAATAGTGGCATTGCTACTGATACAGTGAACCTCTGGTGAGAGGTGGAGTAGTGCAGTGCACCAATATACTTTGATATACCATTAATATATTTGTTTTAACTGTTGCTGTATTGTGTGGTACCATTTGCTTGTAACTGACTCTTTAGTGAATAGCAGAGCATTGTGGGAACCTGGAGGACTAGCAACAGGCTAGTATACCTCCTACCCCAAAACAACATCTCTCTGCTAAAAGCACTGTTGCCTGGTGGTTCTCTTGCCCATTTAAGGGCTTGTAAACCTTCAACTCACAGAATCTTGCTGAATTTAAGCAAATATTGTTGTCTTTACTTCGCGTCAAAACCGGAAGTGAATGGAGGCTTACTTCTGGTTTTTCGGCTTAAAACCTGTCCCTCTAGTGAGTGGGGTGAGGGTGCGTGGGGCCACGCGCAGAGATGCACGTAGAGACACGCGCAAATTGCTGTGTTCGCTGGTCACGCTGAAACTGCTGGCATTAGACAAACTTGGATAAGATAATTTTAACATATCCTCTACTTAGTAAATATACACCTTTAGTAATGGAAAAAGAACTTAGTAAGTGTATGCAATGTTTGATGTATAGTGAGGGAAAGTATGGGAGCGAGTATGTATGTGCTAATTGCCATCTGATTACTACTCTTGAAGCAGAGATAGCATTTCTGTTTAATATTAAACCAGTTTCTACTGATATTAGGGAACTGGAAAGTTACGTTGATCTTATGGATGAACAACTTTATTCTGATGAACAATTTCCTTCACATTTTGGTAGCATTTGTGTGCCTCCTGATGAGGAGACAATTGTAACGACTAGTACTAGTGTACCTGTTGCCTCAGCCCCCTCTTACAAGGTGGATGATTATCTGCCCTTTTCTCATGAGAATGTCTCAAAACAAGTGTTAGTCCTGGGAGATTCAATCATTAAGCACATTGGAGGCAGTATGGCGCAATGGTTTAAGGCTCTGAGCTGCAAATCTGGAGACCTGGGTTTGAATCCCACAGCCCCCACTTGCATACTGTGTGACCCTGAGCAAGTCACTTAACTTTCTTGTGCTCCCAGGTTGCACCTGTAAACAAGCTTTCAGCTTAGTGTGTCTCACCTGGTTAAATCATTGGAAGAAAACATTGACCGGGTAGTATGCAATATTGACAAGAGCAACCGCACTTGTTCTAGCTTCCGTGGGATCAGAGTATCTGACATTACCTCCATGATGCCTAAAACTTTACAAAATACGGGGGAAAATCCACTGGTTATCATACATGCTGGTGTTAATGATATAAACAACACCCCATTTAATCAGTTACAACAGGACAATGTGGCGTTATCTAACCTGTTACTTGATAGAGAATGTTGTGAATGTATATCTGAAATTCTACGTGTCCCGAGAGCAACATCTACCATGACACAGAAAATCAAAACCCTAAATGAATGGCTGAGAAAGTGGTGTTTTAGGCAGGATTTACCCTGTATTACCCACTGGGAATCATTTTCAGATCATTCTTCCTTGTTTTGCTGGGACGGTTTACATCTGAATTGTAGGGGTAGTACACTCATGGGGAAAAGTATCACTAAAACCATAAATCATTGTTTACACTAAAAACAATGGGGGAGAATGGGTCTATTCCCAAGTCTCTGAATACTTACCAAAATATTATTACAACTAAATGTAAATTCCTAGCTTTGAATGCAAGATCTTTAAATCAACTCAAATTAGCAGAACTTGAAGCCAAATGGATAACTTTAAATATAGGTGTGGTGGGAGTAATTGAAACTTGGTGGGATGCATCCTCAATTTGGTCTAGAGAAATTCCAGGTTTTAAGTTATATCATAAAAACAGATTAGATAAGCAAAGCAGTGGAGTTTGTATGTACATACGAAATTATATTCCTTCTTTTGAAGTGTGTTCTCCCTTTCCTTTGGAAAGTATATGGGTTAAAATCTTATTGAAGGAGCAGTCCTAAATAACTATTGGTAACATCTATCGACCTCCATCTGAAAATTCAGATTACACAACTGATATGTTTAAAGAAATTATACATTTTTCAGAATCTCAAGATACTGTAATATTTGGTGACTTTAACCTCCCTCATATTAACTGGGACTCATTCTCAGGACAGTCCTATGCCGAGAAAGGACTAATAGATGTGGTAGTTAGTACTGGATTACAACAACTTGTTACTGAACCCACTCGAGGTCCTAATAATTTGGATCTATTATTTAGTAACATAGAGCAACAAATTAGCAATTTACAAATTTGGGATCCGCTTGGGACCAGTGATCATTCATCTATTCTTTTTGAAATTCAACAGTTTAAAGCTACACAAAGGAAGTTATACTGTACAAAAATTATAATAAAGCACATTTTTCTAAAATCAATGAATACTTACAAAACATAAACTGGGAATCTAATCTTCTTAATTGTACAACACAACAAGCTTGGAACTTTTTTAAAAACATTGTACATTATTTGGAAAATACCTTTATTCCATCAAAGAGAAAATTTAATAATAAAGGAAAAATCCCCCCTTGGTTCAACATGACAATTAAAAATCGGATTAAAATAAAAATTAAATGTTTTAGGAAACTTAAGAATAGTTCTGTTCCATTTAAAACTACTCTATTACATAAATACAGACTGTCTGTGAAAAACTTAAACAATTCTATTAAATTGGCAAAAAATAAGCTAGAATTTAAACTAGCTCACACAAAAGACTGTCACAAATCTCTTTTCTCCTATATAAATAGTAAACAAGGTGTATCAAGGACCATTGGTCCCATTATAATGAATGGCTCTTCTCTATCTGATATAGAAACCTCAAATCTCTTTAATAAGTACTTTTGTTCTGTCTTCTCTCAAAAATCACCTATTAGTACATTTAAAGTTCACCACATAGATTATCATAGGTTCTATCCAACTGACATTAGATAAGCTATCAAAAAACAAAAAAAAAAATACTAGTCCAGGCCCAGACAGTATTCATCCATGGCTTCTGATGTAAACCTCTATAAATATTTCTTTACCTTTGTCAATCATCTTTAACAAATCCTTGCAAGAAAGCATTGTACCAAATGATTGGTGTTCAGCAATAGTTACTCCCATATTTAAAAAAGGCAATAGAAGTTCTGTGCAAAATTATCATCCAATTAGCTTGACCTCAGTGGCTGGTAAATTAATGGAATGAGTAATGAAATCTCTAATAGATCAAGATAGTAAAAAATTAGGAATTTATGATTCAAATCAGCATGGGTTTACTCCCAAGTATTCCTGCACCACCAATCTGATATCTTTTTACAATAATATAAGTACTCTACTAGATGTGGGTATCCCTACTGATGTAATTCTTTTGGACTTTAGTAGAGCTTTCGATAAAGTCTCACATGAAAAACTCATTACTAAAATGCACAATCTAGGTTTGTCACCGGATATTGTCGACTGGACTTTAAACTGGATGACAAATCATTTTCAGAGAGTCAGAATTAATGATATCTTGTCTGATTCAGGTAGTGTGAAAAGTGGAGTACCACAGGGGTCGGTCTTGGGACCAACATTGTTTAATCTCTTTATCAGTGATTTACAAACAGGGCCAAATAACTTCATGGTTAAATTTGCAGACGATACTAAATTGGGGGGCAAGGTTAATAATCAAGAACATATTTCTGCATTAAAGAAGGATTTGGAAAAATTAACACTTTGGGCAAATGAAAATCATATGCAGTTTAATCAAGACAAATGTTTAGTAGTGCATTTTGGTGTAAATAATCCCAAAACAATATATTATATAAATGGACTACCACTTCACTCATCAAATTGTGGAAAAGATTTAGGGATATATGTTAATAATAAGCTTACATCAAATAATCACTGTGTTAGAACTGCTTGCATGACCAGCAGACTTTTGAGACAAATAAAACGCACTTTTGTTTATCACAGTGAACAATGCCTTATTCCATGGTATAGGGCATATATTAGACCGTATCTAGACTATGGCTCCCCTTTCTGGAATCCAAACAAAAAAAAGTCATAGCAACTCTTGAACAGGTTCAAAGGAGCGTAACTAGAATGGTTCCAAGATTAACAAACTTGGATTATCAGAGCAGATTAAAAGCTACTGGTCTCTTCTCTCTTCAAACTAGAAGATTAAGAGGTGATATGCTTATGGTTTTTAATTTAATAAATTCACCAGATCTAATGGAAAAATGTGGTCTAACACTCTCCAAAAGGAGACATGTTCCGAGAATGCATAATAAACAGCTTGAAGTAAAAACTTATAAAACCAGCAAAAGGGGAAACTTTTTTCCAATAAGAGCATCCATTGTATGGAACACCTTGCCATAAGAATTGGTAGAGACAACTAATGCACTGTCTTTAAAAACAAATTAGATTTTTGGTTGAGGGATAATAGATAAATAATGTCCCACATAGTGTGGGGAACAGTCTCGATGGGCTCTGGCCTTCTTCTGTTCTTGCGTACCAAGTAAGTAATACCAAGTAATACCACAATTACTTATTGTCAATATTTCATGAAGCTTTTCAAATTTTCTTAAAATGCCATGGAAATAGAATAGGTAATTTTGCCACAGTTCCACTGGTTGAATTTTAATTTTGCAAAGCACTAATTAGCCTGCATCTGATTTAGCTGCTCTCCTAATTCCACCAACTGGCTGGACATCAACCTCTGCTGAGCTCACTGGAGTCCTGTTGCCCACCCAGTGAGTGATTACTTTGCAATCAACTCACCAACATTATTAACATGGTTATACTGTTAATACTCCAACACCTCTCCCACTACCTTAACTAGGAGCCCCCAAAAATGCTAATGTAATTTCTTGCCCTAAACTCAGCCATTTTTTTTCCTTCTTTGTGTCAGGTTATGTATATTGCTGGGCGAAGTTCGTGGATATGGCTTTTGCAAAATTATCACACCATGTAATGAGTTGCATAAAAATTTGCAAAATTGGACCTTATGTAATTTTAATTTGTAATTTCTGACTTCTTACAGTTCAGGCAATTTGTAATCAAATGTTTTTTCAAAGTTGACAGCAATTTTCACTCACACACATACATACACACAGATACACACAGACACACACACGCACACACACACGCACACACACACACACACACACACACCAGTTTTCTGGGCCTGTACAGTAACTAACAACATTTCATTGGCACTCCATCCACAGCAGGCAGGAGTTCTGTTTTCTTATTTCCAAGTTACAGACTCTTAAATTCCTCCTATTTACCTACCTACACAATTTCACACACATATTAAGAATATCTGACTGCTTATGTATTAGCCATTTTTAAAGGTGGTTACCTACAGTAATTAATGGCAGTTCTCACAGTTTATTGAAGGATCTGAGAGCCCCCAAATATCATGATGGGTGGATTTTCAAAAACTATGTATAGATAGCTTTTTACTATATATATTTAGACAAACAAAAACTTCCCCTATATCCAATTCTCAAAGTTAGGACATACCTAAGTCCAATTTTCAAAACTCAGGTATGTCCAGTTTGTAAAGATCAGGTATAAATGTGCCTGGACATGACTTTCAGACCAAGTGTATCCTGGTCTATCATTTACATCTACCTCTAACATTTATTTATTTATCAATAAACTGGAGGTAAAGTACAGATGAAGCCACTTAGATGGGACACGGTTAATAGGGACATCCTCTTAATTGGAACATTTCCCTGGCAACCATTCATCACTCCATTGTTTTCAATGGGCTGTTATATAAATTAATGGAGATGGCAGTTCCACCTAGTTGGAATGTTTGTTGTTAAAGGGCTGACTGTTTAGCAGTTCAGGTCAGCTGTTGGAAATCTCTACAGAGTTTGATCATGGAGTCAAATAACAACAAGATCTCCCTTGCTGAGAGAGTAAAGGTTTTTGAAGCACTTCAGGGCATGAAGATATCCCTTTCTCAGGTGGCAAAGGCTTTTGCAACCACCAAAAGCCAAGCAGCATGGATCAGAAAGAACCACAAATTGATCCTTGCTGAATGGATGTCCAAATCATATCCACAGCACAAGTGAAAGTGTGAGGGGTAAGGACTCAGAGGCAGAGGAAGCACTGCTCACCTGGTTTAACAATGCTGTGAGCAGAAGTGCATGGCTGTCTGGACCATTAATAAAAAAGCTAACGAGCTTGTGGTCAAGTAGCAGCATGACAGCTTTTCAGCTTCAGATGGTTGATTGTCATGGTGGAAGCAGAGACATGCCATTGTTTTAAAAAAAGATCAAAGGGAGTGTACAGATTCTGAGAGATGCAGCAGTTGATTGGGTCCACATTGTGCTGCTGACTCTTCCCCAGGAGTACACTCTGGAGAATGTTTACAATGCAAATAAAACTGGGCTTTTTTACAGACACTACCCTGACTGCGGACACACTCATAAAAACCAAGAATTGCCGGGGGAAAGAAGGCAAAAGACCACGCTTCCCTGCTTGTCTGTGCTAACATGAATGGTGCAGACAAATGACCCCTGCTGTTCACTGGTAAGAGCAAATGGCCATAGTGTCTACCAAAAGATCTTAACATTTTGCCATTCACATGCACGTCCTCCTTCAATGCCTGGATAACAGGTTGAATTGTCATTGAGTGGCTTGCCTCCTGGGAGCAGCAGCTAAAACAGAGGCAGAGAAAGAGGTTGCTTTTGCTGGACGACTGCTCTGCACATCAACAAGAGTTGATAGGCCAGTTCCCCCACATCAAAATCATGTTCCTTCCCTGAAACACAACAAGCCTATTTCAGCCCATGGACATGGGGGTAATCAGGAACCTTATAGGACATTATAGGGCTCTGATGGCTACTCGTATAGTTGGAGTCATTGATAAAGGGGGTAGTGCAAAGGCTTCTGCCATTGTCAAGACAGTGACCCTTCTGGATGCAAGCTATATGATTGCTAAAGCATGAAACACAGTTAACCAAGCCACAATCAAAAACTGTTTTAAATAAGCTTTTCAAATTGACATTCTGGATGAACCTGCAACTGACACCAAATCAGTTCTTAATGTTGTGATAATGCCAGAGTTCATGTTGGCCAATGAGTCTGCCAAATTTGTGAACATGAACAGTGCCGTCCCCACAGATGGAGAGCTGACCTGCAAAGAAATTTGCTCCTCTGTTAAATGGGTAGATCTGGGAGAAGAAACATAGGAGGATTCAGCAGCACTCAAAGGTGATATACAATCTGAAGCACCCAGCAACAGGGAGGCAATGGCACACTTGCATGCGCTGATATCCTGGTGCCAACAACATGGCCAAACAGAAGAGTGGAACATGCTGCAGTGTGTGGAAGTTACTGTAGCCCATAAGATGTTAGAGCATGATGACTGGCTTTTTCAGTTCTCAAAGTTCTTGACTGCTAAAGTATAAATATAAAGTGCTTGATTAATTTAATTGACTTAGTTGATTTTATTGTTTAAGGCACTGTTTAAGTCACTGATGCTCTCTATTTACTTTGAATAAAGATTTTCAGCACCAATATTAAGAGGCTTCATCATTTTGATACAGGCTATGGATAGAGGTTAATGTCACAGTTTAAGTTCATCTCTGTTTGCGTCTTTTTCCAAACTTTGGTTATCTTGGACTGCCACTTAATAGGGACAAATTGACTGCCATGAGGCTGTCCCCATTAAGTGGCTTCATCTGTACCATAAAACAGCTACTAATTCTGCAGCTGCACTTAACTTTTGAAACTAGCACCATGTTATGACTTTTAAAAATCCTACCAGACATACAGTAACTACTATACCAGGATTGCCTGTTTTATGACTTTTGAGAATCCCAGTCATTGTGTTCAGTTGTTCTAAAGTTCCAGGGTGTCACAACATCAACATGTACAGTACTTACTATATTTGCCAAAGGTTGTGAAAATTTGTGAAATAGTTATTGGCTTATAACTCAACAACCCTTACAGCTACGAACCTGAACTTCGTTTGCATACATTTTGGGTATTCCCCTCCAGATGTGCCAAATATTTTGAATTACTGTGAAGTAGTTCTGAAATTAGGTGGAAAATCCATAGACTGAAATTTTGCCAAAATCTTACAAAAAATGTCTCAACATTTCACAGTATTTTCCAGAAGTGAACTTCTGCATGAAAATTTTTAATTTTGCTCAGCACTACTCAGACACTATTCAAAGCAATTAATCAGCAAAGCACAGCGACACACCACAACATTAAAGACAACTGTAGAGGCACATTTTCTTGCAGTCTATGGGGTCCCAACTATTGAATGTACTCTACGTTTGGTTCTACTGGAGACTTGAACACCTCAAACTTTTGGTGCTCGATTACCATGGATGCTCTCGATTGTTCTAGACCAAACTTGAAAAATTGGTTCAACTGGTACAAACCAGCTGAACAGACAACCTCAGACCTAACACAGATGAAAAAAATTGTTGGCTAATGGTATTATGACCGGAACCAAAAAGCATATTTTAATTCATCTCACCTTCCTAGATCACACTGCCTTTTTAACAAATCCCTCTATTTCTAACCTAACCATACCCAGGCTCCAAATGTGATTATTTAATTGCTAGAACCTGATTTACAATTTGGGGTAGGAATGGTAGTCATGATGAAGGCAAACTAGTTAGGGAAACTAGTAGATCTATATACTGTTTACAGTCAATCTGTCCTACCTGTTGGTGCCAAGTGAAATGGAAAAGAAAATCCATTTTACACACTTTGCCATAAATTGTGACAATGTTGTGCAATTTCATTAACTAGAACAGTGGGTTTAAAATGGGCAGTTCTGATTGAAATTGTGCCTTTTTTCAAAATCTCATTTTAAACAATGTGCAGTTTGAAAAAAGTGGGTATTAGTTGCTGAAATTGCACATTTTAAATTTATTTATTTTACTTTTTTTGAAGCACTTCAGGGCATGAAGACGTCCCTTTCTCAGGTGGCAAAGGCTTTTGCAATCTCCAAAAGCCAAGCAGGGTGGATCAGCCAGAACCACAGATCAATCCTTGCTGAATGGATGTCCAAATCAAACTCACTGCACAAGTGAAAGTGTGAGGGTAAGGACTCGGAGGCAGAGGAAGCACTGCTCACCTGGTTTAACAATGCTGTGAGCAGAGGTGCATGGCCCTCTGGACCATTAATAAACAAAAGCTAACGAGCTTGTGGTCAAGTTGCAGCATGACAGCTTTTCAGCTTCAGATGGTTGACTGTCATGGTGGAAGCAGAGACATGCTATCACTTTTAAAAAAAGAACCAAGGGAGTGTGCAGATTCTGACAGCAATGCAGCAGTTGATTGGGTCCACATTGTGCTGCTGACTTTTCCCCAGGAGTACGCTCTGGAGAATGTTTACAATGCAGATGAAACTGGGCTTTTTTACAAAGGTTACCCCGACTGTGGACACACTTATAAAGACCAAGAATTGTCAGGAGGAAAGAAAGCAAAAGGCCACGCTTCACTGCTTGTCTGTGCTAACATGAATGGTGCAGACAAACAACTCCTACTGCTCATTGGTAAGAGCAAATGGCCATAGTGTCTACTGAAAGATCTTAAAATTTTGCCACTCACAAACACGTCCTCCTTCAATGCCTGGATGATAGGCTGGATTTTCAGTGAGTGGCTTGCCTTCTGGAGCAGCAGCTAAAACAGAGGCAGAGAAAGATGTTGCTTTTGCTGGACAACTGCTCTGCACATCAACAAGAGTTGATAGGCCAGTTCCCCCACATCAAAATCATGTTCCTTCCCCGAAACACAACAAGCCTAATTCAGCCCATGGACATGGGGGTAATCAGGAACTTTATAGAACATTATAGGGCTCTGATGGCTACTCGTACAGTTGGAGTCATTGATGGGAGGGGTAGTGCAAAGGCTTCTGCCATTGTCAAGGCAGTGACCCTTCTGGATGCAATCTATATGATAGCTAAAGCGTGGAACACAGTTAACCAAGCCACAATCAAAAACTGTTTTAAAAAAGCTTTTCAAATTGACATTCTGGATGAACCCGCAGCTGACACCAAATCAGCTCTTAATGATGTAATAATGACAGAGTTCATGTTGGCCAACGAGTGTGCCGAATTTGTGGACATGAACAGTGCTGTCCCCACAGATGGAGAGCTGGCCTGCGAAGAAATTTGCTCCTCTGTTAGATGGGCACATCTGGGAGAAGAAACATAGGAGGATTCATCAGCACTCAAAGGTGATACACAATTTGAAACACCTAGCAACAGGGAGGCACTGGCACACTTGCATGCGCTGATATCCTGGTGCCAACAACATGGCCAAACAGAAGAGTGGAACATGCTGCAGTGTGTGGAAGTTACTGTAGCCCTTAAAGATGTTATGGCATGATGACTGATTTTCAATTCTCAAAGTTCTTGACTGTTTAATTATAAATATAAAGTGCTTGAGTAATTTAATTGACTTAGTTGATTTTATTGTTTAAGGCACTGTTTAAGTCACTGAAGCTCTCTATTTACTTTGAATAAAGATTTTCAGCACCAATATTAAATGTCTTCATCATTTTGATACAGGCTGTGGATAGAGGTTAATGTCGCAGTTTAAGTTCATCTCTGTTTGGATCTTTTTCAGAACTTTTGTTATCTGGGATGGCAGCTTAATAGGGATAAATTGATCACCATGAGGCTGTCCTGATTAAGCTGTTTCATCTGTACTATAAAACAGCTACTAATTCTGCAGATGTGTTTAACTTTTGAAACTAGCCCCATGTTGACTTTTGAAAATCCTACCAGACATAACTACCACACCAGGATTGCCTGTTTTATGACTTTTGAAAATCCCAGTCATTGTGTTCAGTTGTTCTGAAGTTTTAGGTTTTCACAACATCAACATGTACAGTACTTAGTATATTTGCCAAAGGTTGTGAAGATTTGTGAAATAACTATTGGCTTATAACTCAGCCACCCTTACGGCTACAAACCTGAACCTAGTTTGCATACATTTTGGGTATTCCCCTCCACATGTGCCAAATATTTTGAATTACTGTGAAGTAGTTTTGAAATTAGATACAACATCTATAGACTGAAATTTTGCCAAAATCTCACAAAATATTTCTAAACAATTCACAGTATATTCCAGAAGTGAACTTCTGCATGCAAATTTTAAATTTTGCACAGCACTACTCAAACACTATTCAAAGCAATTAATCAGCAGAGCATAGCAACACACCACAACATTAATGACAACTGTAGAGGCACATTTTCTTGCAGTCTATGGGATCCCAACTACTGAATGTACTCTACATTTGGTTCCACTGGAGACTTGAACACCTCAAGCTTTCATGCTTCATTACCATGGATGCTCTCGATTGTTCTAGGCCAAACTTGAAAAATTGGTTCAACTGGTACAAATCAGCTGAACAGACTGCCTCAGACCTCATAGCCCCTCCCATTCTGCTACTAACACAGAAGAAAAAAATTGTTGGCTCATGGTATTATGACAGGAACAAAAAAGCATATTTGAATTAATCTCACCTTCCTAGATCACACTGTCTTTTTAACAAATGCCTCTGTTTCTAACCTAACCACACACAGGCTCCAAATGTGATTATTTAATTGTTAGAACCTGATTTACAATTTGGGGGTAGGAATGGTAGTCATAATAAAGGCAAAATAGTTAGGAAAACTAGTAGACCCATATACTGTTTACAATCAGTCCGTCCTCCCTTGTGGTGCCAAGTGAAATGGAAAAAAATCCATTTTACACACTTTGCCCTAAATTGAACCAATGTTGTGCAATTTCATTAACTAGAACAGTGGGTTTAAAATGGGCAATTCTGATTGAAATTGTGTCTTTTTTCAAAATCTCATTTTACAAAATGCACAATTTGAAAAAGAAAAACTTGTATTAGTTGCTAAAATTGCACATTTTAAATGTATTTATTTATTTTTTCATTGGTAAATGGGAAAAGCACACTGAGCCAAGTCTTGCTTCCAAGTGTGACACAAGGAGAAAATAGGTAGGGGAGTACAGTGTTACAAATAACATAGCTTCAATGATAAGGTACAAAGTAATGTGCATAAAAGTGTAAAATTAAGAAAAAGTACAATGAGAAATGAAAGAAACATACTGTAAGGTAGTACACTGAGCAGCATTCATGTACAAGAAAATTAGTGGTTCAGGAAGAAAAGTAACACTGCAAACTCAGATGGTGGACTGGCAGGAGCAGGATGGTATAGGAAGAAGTTTCAGCTGGTGTCTAAAGGAGACAGGATAGGGAAGAGATGGAGAGTGGAAGGGGACAAGTTCCAGAGGGAAGGAAGGTGACAGATGAAAGCAGACTGCCCAGTAGAGGAATGTGGGTTTGGAAAGGAGAATGTGCAAGAGGCCCTGGAGTGGAAGGAGTAGGAGACTTTACCTTTTAGATATGTGCAATTTGGAAAATGAATGGCACTGTTTGAATAAAAACTATTTGCAAAATAATACCAGATTTCAGTACAATTTCACAAGCATAAGAAAATTCCCCCAGTACTTTTCTCTAGCACCCCCTTCCCCAAATACATGTTTTTAAAAAGCTGGACTGCCACTCATGATCCCAAAACAGAATTTGCTGCAGTGGCCAAAATTAATAGAAATCCAAGCAAGCTGACTGAATCCTTTACCTTGTGGTACTCCATTCCTATTTTACATGAGAGTGAAAGCCTGGGATGGAGTGCACAGAGCAGTTGGCATCAAACTGTGTATGGAAATATGGGGTATGGTGTATGGGAGACTGACTAGCTATCCTGGTTTGTGTTTACCACTGTACCCCTGAATCATGGATGGGGATCAGTGGGGGGGGGGCTACAATGGTATTAAGGGGTCTGGAAGTGGGTCAGCTAGGGAGGAGGAGTTAATTAATATAAGTGCTGTTATAGTCACAGGAGCTGACAATGTCCTTAAATGTTCATATTATATGTTGATGGTCTGAGGAGGGGGATAGAGGGTAGGAAATGACTGGTATTGGGAAAATCATTGCTGAAAGACTAGCCCTGGCAAACTAGGGAGGGTTGGAATGAGTTTTAACATTCTTTTAGTTTGTATTGCTATACGTTTACGTGAACTGTGGACCAATTTGGACCATGGTGAACTTTGCCTGGCTCAAATTTTGAAGTTTGAAATTCACATGATCATACTTAGGGACAGTCCCACAAATATAGAATATCAGTCTGACGTTTGTTAAGAAAATACACAAATGCTTTATCAGCTACTGCCTGTTGGAACAGCTAGCCACTATAGCCAGCAGAAAACAACACCAGTCACACCACTTGGTAGGCAAATGGAGTGGCAATTAACTGGCAAGCTAAAGCTCTTCTCCCAACAAATAATTCTGAATGGGCTGTTGCATTAAAGGGGACAGTCAGCACTAAAAACTCCACATCCAAGTGTCAGGCTGGTCCCATATAGCACTTTGTGTAATTTTTTTTTAATTTACATTTTATCGCAATTTGTATCTGTCTGATCTTGATGACTCCCAAACTGACACTTGCCGTAAGCTAGGAATCTTTGACTCCTCCATGGCTAATGTCAGAGCTGGGCTGGAACAGTGGAACAGTGGGATATTCAATAGCTTGTAGCACATTACAGCTTTTATACGCTCTGATCAGCTATTTGCTGGTCTTACTGTTCTTCTGGGGCTAAGTACAGTATAGGACAGCAGGAACAGCAAACAAAAACTCAGAGCATATAGAAACCCTAGCATGTAATTCAGAGTATTGAATCTTCCATGGTTCCAGCTCAGCTCAGATGTCAGCTACGGGGGCTACTGTGATTCCTGGTTACAGCACATGTCAATTTAGAAGTCAGGAGGATCAGAGAGATACACTTTAATTCATTATAGTGCAGTAAACTGTAAGTAAAAACAAATGTTTTTATACAATATCACAAACTGGTACTTTCCCAGAACTCAGTGTGCAAGGTGCTGCCAGTTTTAACAACTCTTTAGATGCCTGAATGGTCACCTTGATATGCTGCCACCACTCGGCTTGACTCTCAGGGTATCTTTAAAGGAGACAGGAAATTTGTGTTAATTGGCAGCTGTTTAAAAAGTTTGTATTCTCAGAAATTATATGCATTCTCCTAAAGTATCCAAAGGTAACTGTGCCTAAATAAAAAGTGATAGGTAAACCTGTAGTTTGCATTGTTATATTTTTATGGACAATATTCTGTTACAGTTCACTACATGGAATCACTTATGTGGAGTTTTTACTATGTCACGATTTGTGCACAGAATGCTAATTATTAGCTGCTGACCTGTCAGAACCCTGTTTAGAGTTATGTCCACTAACTAAGACACAGTTAAAACTCCAAATTATTGGTTCCATGAAGAAAACTGTAACATTATGCTGCCCATAAAATCAAGAAAATGCAAAATACAGCTTTTTATATCACTTTTTGTTCAGGTACAGTTAAATATGGATAATTTAGGTGAATGCAAATTATTACTGCTAATAAGAACTTTATAAACAGCTACTAGTTAGCAATGATTTCCTGTCCTCTGTAAGTCAGAATCCCACCAGAGTTACTGCTCACTCAATATAGTGCCTTTTACCAAAAGGCAAACAACACATGCCTTTAGTGACAGCTGAAGACACACTGCTTTAGAGGCGATAGCTTTGTAGCCTGTCTTTCTGGAAATGCATCACAGACTTGTCAATTTACTCCTGGTTATCTATCCCTTAAAAGATTTAATCACAGAAAGCATGACGTACATAAAAATAACTTTTAATACTCTGTGATATTTGCATATGTTACAGGATTAAATATACTAAAGACTATGGGGAATACAGTATTCTGCAGAGATAAAAAAATTGAAAAAATAGAGATCACACCAAAAAAACTGTCTCAAAGCCAACTCAATTTCTAAGTACAGTAGAGGACACTTACCCCATGTGGCAAATGGTGAGTTATGGTTAGTTATGGCAGACTCATACCCATGATCTTACCAGTCCAATGCCCAAAACATAACTGATTTCTCATAGCAAAAATACAAAGGAATATATTCAACTGAAAGGCCCACTATACCCACATCATTGGACATGCCTCTCTCTGAAATCACCTTGGGCCTGCCATTGATCTCTGAGGACCATCTTCTTCCCAGAACTGGTCCAAAACCATTTTGTGGATTTGAGCTTGGTCTTTTTGTTATCCTTTCCAACTACTCAGTAGGGTGATATCTGGGTATACCAGCCATTCACTTATGGTCAAACATAACATCTTTTAGGCTCAAAGAAACTCAGTTACCCATGCCCATCTTGTTTTGTCTATGAGGACAAAGGAGTGCTTATAAACAGTCATTCTCAGCTAAGTGCCCAGAAGCTTGGGATACAGAAGACTGTAATTTTCAGTTTCCAAATAACTCCAACATCCAATAGGATATATTGTAAATAAAAAAAAATAAAAAATAAAAATATTCTGGGTGTTACATCTGTTAAATCCCCATCCCATGGAAAAATGAAAGGGCATCTTTTACAGACCCAAATAATTATTTTGATGTTAGCATGTCTGTTCTACCAGCTATGTCCCCAGTTCTCCCTCTGGTTTAAACAATTCATTAACTTTTCAAAGCATCTCTCTTTACTGGGTCACTGGCTATGCCTAGATACACCATTTGCACTGGCATGCTGTGATCCACTGCTGTTCTTAATGTCCATGTTATATGACTACAGCCTCAGGTTCCATCTTAAGAATTTGGAGTTTTGCCCACTGAATCTATGGAGCCAGGTGAGGGGGTTGTGATCGGTGACCATTGTGAACACCAACCCATAAAAATATGGTTGCAACTTCTGTAGAGCTCAGACTATACCAAGACACTCTTTCTTAACTGTGGCATTGGGCTTCTCTCTCTAGGCAGAAGCTTCCTACTCAAGTACATGAAAGATGTTCCTCCCCAAATTGCATGACCTGACTCAGAACTGGTCCTAGCCCATGACTGGATCCATGTACACAATGAATGTCAGAGAATAGTCAGGGCTCACAAGCACAGGTGTTCAACACAATGCCCCTTCAGTTGGTGGAACACTGTTTCGCAGTGATCTGTCCACTCAATATTTTCCAGCATTTTCTTTCTTGTGTAATCAGACAGGGGTTTGGTTATACTACTGAAGTTTGGCACACACTTTTGATAGTGCCCTGCCATCCCTAGGAAGGTCTGTAATTTTCTCTTTGTTGTGGGCATGGCCTATCCCTGTATAGTCTCAATTTTTACTGATTCAGGGTAGATGTGTGCACTCTTTACTCTGTGCCCAAGGTATAACACCTCTGCCGTCCTATTTGACACTTCTCTATCTTGACTGTCAGCCCTGTAGTCTTCAGTTGCTGGAGGACCTTGGTTACATGCTTGATGTGATACTTCCATCTCTGGGTGTAGATGAGGATGTCACCCATGTACACTAGAGCAAAATCTTCTGCCCTAGACAGAATGTGGTTTCAAAGCCATTGAAAGGTGGCTAGTGCATTCTTCATCTTGAATGGTGTTACTCAGAACTCAAATTGGACAAAAACAGAGATGAAAGCCAACAACTCTCTGGCTTCAGGGGTCAAGAATGCCTTCCAACAGCCCTTTGTCAGGTCTAGGGTGGTCAGGCACATGGCTTCCCCTAACCTCTATGGACCTCATCTGTCCTGGGCATGGGGTATGCACCTGCCTTGGCACAGCTGTTGAGCTTGTAGTAGTCAATGCAGAACCTTGTGGTCACAGCCGTCTTGGGGATCAGTACCACTGGTTTGGCCCAGGGGACTACTGGATTCTTAGATTACTCTAAGAGCCAGCACTTCCTTGATGTCAACCTCAGTGTCATGTTTTGTTCCTCAGGAATTATGTAGTGTGGCTACCTCAGTGGGGTCTGGGACCCTGTGTCCACATAGTGCTCGACCAGCATGGTATACTCTGGTTCCCCATGAACATTTTTCCCAAAGTATGTGCACCCCATGCATTTTTCATCTTGGGTCAGAGTCAGCTTCTTCTCGAGAGGGTGACAGCATTTTGAGTCTTCTTCTGCCTCCTCCTTCAGATTGCTGCATGCAGTGGGACCATCTCCTCCCAGTCAGGATAGGGCATCATCATGTTTATGTGGTAGATTCACTGTTTGCACCACCAGTTTATTTATTTATTTAGTTTTTGTTTACTGGGTAAGTGCACTAGACAACAACAAATTACCTATTTTCAGGCATGACCCAGGAAGGTTACAGAACAAAATCAGCAGTAGATAACAGTTAATAACAAAATGAGTATGAAAAATAATGCATCAGCATCAGCAGTGACAGTAGATAACAGTAAATAACAAAATGAGTATAGAAAATCACTCATCAACAGGATGAACAAGATACAAGAGTGACATAGAGCACTACTCACCACAAGGCAATAGCAGTGCAAAACCATTAAGACATGACAGCAAAACCCATTTAAGTGCAACAGGACTGGAGATACAGATAAAATCCTACTAAGGAGCTGTATCCAGGATCAATTACAAGAGCATTTATCATTTACCAGAAGGAACCTATAAAGATCAGATTTGAAAACATGGTGCATAGCTCCACCATGTACTTAACATTATTCACCTTCCTGACCACTGAATAAGGATCTTCTTAAGCCACCTACTGTTTATTCTGTTAGACAGGAATGAGTACTATCACCTAGTGCCTGACTTTGCACTGGTAACTGGCTACGACTATTTGTTCATAGCCTTATAATATGCCTTGACACTGATGAGTTGGAGTGGATATGTGATGGGATCACACTACGCACTTTCTGTTTAGAACAGAGAAGCAGGAGAGCAAAAAACTTTATTTTGTCTTCAAAAGATATGCCACCATTACCTAGTTAATTTGCTCTCTTACTAGACCATCTTATTGTGTACCCCAATCATGCTGTTTCCTTCCTGGTGTGTGTTTTGTTCCCTTCAGGTGGAGGAAGGCCCTGCAGCTTGGTGGGATTTTGGAGCTTGTAGCACTAGAGCCTGGGCTGAGAAGGGTCTATGAGATAACGGCCAACGCCTAAAGGCGATCGACGTTATCACTTAGTCAGAGTGCTGAACACATTTTCTGCACTCTGACAACCCTGGCACACCAGCACAATGGTGCCAGGACATATTTTTATTACTACCTGTACCCCCCTACTTAAGGATTCTCAACTCCAAGGGGGGTGCATGTCGGGGGGGGTGAAAGTAGTAAAAATATAAAAGTTTGGGCCGGGCACAATAAAAATTGCACCAGCACCCAGACCCAAACCCAGTACCTCAGCCACCCCAGCCATTGACTAATCCCCAATGCCATGCTGCAGCTTGGCCAATGACTGCAGTGCCACCCCCTACAGTCTCTCCACCCCCCAGCCCACACTCACTGTGCTCACTCCCACCAGCCCTGCATACATACGTATAGCAACATCCTGTTGCCTAGTTTGCCCACCCCCTCATCTGGTCACCCTACCCATCGGTTGCCGTGAGTGGATTGCGCAAGGAAGGTGTCACCATAATGGACAGCGCCCTTCCTCATGCACCCACTTCACAGGTTACTGTTTGGGAAAAGAATTTGGAGTTGGGAGCTGCGATGCTGGGGTGCTCCGAGGCAGTGAGGGACCCAAAGGGGATGGTGAAACATGCCGAGAAGTGACTGACAAACAGAACTGAACTTTTCCTCTCCTTGTGTTTCCATGCTGAAAATTCTGAAAGAAAAAAGAAGGAATGGGCGATACTTGGACTAAAAAATAGTTGCTATCTTCTGTTCCTCTTTCCTTCTCTTATTGGATTTCTATTTTATGTTTTATTTTTTATATAACCTTCTGATAAGTGTGTTATACTTATATGATAATATGTGGTTTTGAGAGGTTAAGGATTTAGAAATGTTCAGGAGTGTATACATTACATGAATATTTGTATTCATATTTAGTATTGGGTAATTATAATTTTCAAAACAATTTTAAATGTAAAAGAATCATCCCATCATATGTTAATCAGGTCATATGACCAGTTACGTACACAAGCACGTACGTTTTACACAGTTCATACTTCACAGCTACTGAACAGTTTAGTGGAAGGAGCAGCTGGGTGTGGACAGTCTGTTCAGGCATTTCTAGTGTTTTTGGCATCTGCAGTGTTTTGCAACATTTTTCTATTTTCCTCGCAGCCTGAGAGTAGGAGTTGGTGGGCAGTTCCTGAGCTGAATAAACTTTTCTGCTAGGGGTTTGCTCTCAGCAGTTGGATGAGTGGCTGAGTTAGCAGATAATGTTCTAACAATTACAACTGTTGAATATTTCCATTGGTTCATGTAGAATTCAAATGGTTTCAGTGACAAGAGTGAGGAGTTTTGCTAATCATCTCACCAGCTTGGTTAGGAGCATCTGAGCTTAACCTGTAAGGTGGAACATTGTAAACTGTGAAATACACCTACAGAAAGTAAGCTTCTTTTTTTTATCTTACTCAGAATCCAGAAATTGAAAGTACACTGAAAGTATATCAGTTTGTGCCACAATGGATTTATTTATCTTAGTCCATGCAAACACAATACCCCGAGGTTCCTAAAGGTTAACAGGGTGCAAATAAGGTTTTGCCTAAATCTTTTAGGCAAAACTAAGTAAATCTGAGCAAATTTGTTTTTTCTTTCTTGAGTCTATGACCTTATGAGTCTATGTATTGCTGTGGCACACAGCATACAAGTGGGTGTATATCTTTAAGTGCTATAGACATTTACAGGCATTAGTAACTGCCTCCCTTTTGCTCTTTCTCTTTTGTGTATTCAAATTATTTTTTCTTTTTCCATGAAACTTACAGTGGCATTTTTATTTATGTTTTAGTGTCTGGAGCTATTAACTGGACACAGTTGCTACTGATTGAAGGCTCCTATCAGGGACTAAGGACTGGATTTCTGTGGTCATCAGGGCCATTAAGCACTACCCATAAATTTACCAGTCTAAGGTTACATCTGTCATTTTTGAGATCCCTGGAGTATTCAATATCATCTGTCCTGAATCGTTCTGAACTAATAGGAAATACATCAATGAATGATTATGCATGGGAACATTAGAAGTTTAAAAGGACCTTTTAAAGCTCCTGAAGATATGGTGGCTGAGATAAGCATTCCTTTTTCTTCAAATCCCAGCAATTTGTGGAGGCACATTTCACTTTAGACTGTTTTGTAAAGGAACTCAAGTTATCATAATGGGACTTTTATGAGCATTATTTTTATATCTTTATATTCTATATTGCCCAGCACTGGATATTTTAATCTGTAATGTATGTTCTCTTCCTAGGTAATATAGTGCAATAAGTCCACTTGATAGTGGACTAAATTCTTATCTGATTATATATTATTTGCATTTGTAATTGTACAAACTCTTTGAGCACTTAGTGCACTCTTAGACTGACTCTTTTTCTGGAGCTTTATTTTGGGGTATATTTTAAAACTACACTTTAATATGAAGACCAAATAAAAATAAGAAATCAGAAGTGGTTTTAACTCAGATTACTGAGGAATCAAATATAATAGATAGTAAAATGAATACCCAAAGTGCAAAGAAAGGTAGAAGTAAAGATTCCACATAAGTTAAACAAAAGAGTGGACAAAACTTTAATAAAAAGGAAGGGCAGCAAAGAGAAGGTGGTTCTACCTCCCTTCCCTTCCCCAAACAGACTAGAAGGAGGATGAAGGACAAAGCAGGCAATAGCAAGGATGGACAGACCTTGATTACAGCTCAGACAAGGAAGTTAAAAGATGTAAACACAGGGGACACTTCTACACCAATACTGATATGAGATACAGCTGTTAACACTAAAGAAGTAGCTTTGCAACAAAAATTATTTAGTGATGTGGCTCTAAAAAAATTCCCTAACTTAACTTTTAACATGGAATGTGACAAGTTTCAACATAAAGACAGGGATTGTGGCAGTGAGGTGGACTTGGGTGTCCCTGAGCTTGGGGGCTGAGTCTGGGACCCATAGAAATTGTTTCTGTGGACTCCTGAGAGAGCTTCCAATGGCTGCCAGAACCCATCTCTAGCCCAACTGAGACTTCAACTTGTAAGGTTTTGGTTCGGAATGATGAACTGGATGAAATTAGACAGGACCTGTAAGACACCATTACTGGTATGAAAAAGTTCATAGCTCATGAACAAAATAAGAGGCTAACATATACTAAAGAGAATCAGTTATCTAGTTGTCCAGATCATGCTTATTGTCCTTTCTTAGAAACTGACTTGATTAAGGTGTTGAAAGACCCCCATATAGCAAGTATTGCAATCATGGAACAAATTATCCCGATGAAAAATGAGATTTACAATTAAGGGGGGAGATTGCTAGGAATAACGAGATGCTTGAAATTCAGACAGCTCTCACTGAGACCCTGAAGAAACAGGATAGCAACTATCTCTCAAAACAATTAAATAATGAAACTGATGTAAGTTATATAGAGATGTTTGAACTCAAACAAGGGGTCAGTGCAAAAAGGGAAAATAAGGCTGTATTGACCGGGGGAAAAAAACAACTAAGGGACAACAGAAAGTCAGCAAAGAGGAAACAGTAAAGCATTACACAAAAATAAAAAATGTGTCACTCTCTTATAATCTGGTAATGACACAAGGCAATAAAATTATTACCAAAAATAAAATGAAAACACAGAAAGAAGATAGCATTCAGAAGAAAGATTATGAAATTACCGGAAATGTAGTTAAAACAGGAAAGAAACAAGCCAGACCAGATATTGTTAGGGATACAAAAATACAGGAACAAGCACAAATATCTATATTAGAGGATTCTGAACTTGATCAGAAACAGACTATCTTGGTAGTTAGAGGAATACTCAGAAGTGAAATGGAAAATGACCAAGTCCTGCTGATACTATGTCAAATAATATGTGATGAATGATTACAGCTTGATACTGCCGATAAGGATATTATGAAAGCCACTAGGGCCTATGATTGTATGGATGAAGAATTAGTGGGGTTCTTTATTCAACATTCCAGAGTGATAGACTATATATGGAGAAATTCAATCTTATTACATAAAATGAATCTGGATATGGATTATCTAGTTCTTGTCTCTTCCCTATTAAATAAGGTAATATGAACAAAGTTAGATCTTATTGAAAAACTTGTAAATTTATATACATTACAAGATATTGTGTTTTCTTATAATGTACCAGCTGTTTGCTCTAATACTACAGTCTCTAGTTTTGGTTTAAATTTGAGCAGTTTAAAAACTTATGAAAATCTGACCATGATTATACAGCAAATGTTGGTTAATTTCCTGGGACTTGAATTTTACATAGGTGACTTTGTAGATCTTCATAGAGCACATAAAAATTGGGAAGATGGCAATCAAATTGTTCTAACAGTAAGTAATCATTTTTTTATAGAGAAAATTCCACACATTAGTCACAAATTAGATGGCCTAGGTATCCACATTGTTGATTTTATTTCTTTGGGAAATAGACTTGTAAGTTAGGAAGGGCATCATTCTGTGGATTTCAACACTCTATATAGTGTGGAGGTGACCAACAGATACGAGGCCTTGTGTGAGGACAATGATTGATTTTCTTTGAAACTGGGGTCAGTAGAACCAAGTGACAACAGCTTTCAACAGGAGCATGAACTGCTGGACACCTCCACAAGGGCACAGATGGAACAAAATAAATAACTAACTGGCACATTGTCTAGGAATATTGCAGGTATCATTCCCAAATGTATAGATACTGATTTTATGTATTTCCTGAATCAATGTGATATTACATCACTTCAGGAAACTTGACATTGTAGAGAAGATGTGGAGAAAATTGAACTTAATGGTTACATTCTTATACAAAGTCCAGGGTTAAAACAAAAAAAGATGGGTCATCATATGGGCAGTCTGATTACATATGTAAGGATTACAGATCATATAAAAGTTATTACCACTAAAATAAAAACAAATTATTTGTTTGTAATTCTCAGATCAAGGGACAATATATTCCTATTGGTTAACCTGTACAATCCTCCTTCTAATTCATTTCAATACAATAAAACTTTACTAGATGTAATGGCACAAGATATAATATCCACAATGCAGGATAATTCCTGCACTGAGCTTTTGGTATTGGGTGATTTTTTATATTAGGCTTCCAAATGATAAACAAAATGACACTTTAAAAGAAGTAGCTTTAAATCTAGAAATACCAGATAGGAAATCTAAGGAGAAGAAAAACGCAGATAAGTACCATCACATGGCAAACATAATAGATGTATTACAATTCATTATACTAAATGGAAGATTTCCCTCTGACATTGAGGGAAAGACTACTTATTTAAATACAAGGGGAACTTCGACAATAGTTATGCACTATGTACAATATATGATTATGTGAGATACTCAGATTTAAAAATACTACAAAGGGTAGAAAATAATTACATGCCTCTATTACCGTATAAGATAACCAGTCAACCTAATGTTTGCCCAGAGGAGGAAGTAATACATATTAGGAACAACAGAGTAAGGTGGGATAAAACTCCCATTGACAAATTAAATGTTGCATCTGATTACTTTAGGGAAAGCTTATAAGGAAATCTCCAAATTGACATGGAATCAGAACAGTTATACAATCTAATTCTGCAAACATATTTTGCTTGTATGAGCACATTGATAGTAGATGCTGGGAAGTCTGGGATAGCGATTAAATATGCACATTGGTTTTATAGATACTGTAGGCAAAAAAAAAAAAGAATTTAAATAAACAGTTAAGAATTACTAAAATGAATCCTAACATGAACAACATAAAATAACTTAATTCAGTTAGGAAAAATTACAAAACTCATGTTATTAAGAAAAAATTAAAACATCAAGAGCACCTTTGGGATATAATGTATAACACAATAGTAAACAGAGATGACAAAACATTTTGGACGCTAGTGGCCAGTGGTACAAAATTAATTAAAACTAGGTTGGATATATACATTACCCCTGACATATGGGCTGATTACTTTCCAGAATATTTTATGATAATAAAATTAAAAATAAGTCTGTCAGTAATCAAATTACTGGAGACTTTAATTGGTTTATGTCCCATGAAATCGGGCTGGCTATTGATAGCTTTAAAAGAAATAATCTCCAGGGCTGGACAATTACTCAATAGATTTTTGTAAGCAGAATAGAAATTGGTGGTCTCAGGTTCTTTCAGATTTATTTAACAAAATGATAATGTATGATTATTTTCCTATGACTTGGTACGGTAGTTATGTTATACCTGTTCATAAAAAAGGAGCTAAAACTTAACCCAATAATTATAGGTCAATTAGTCTTCTTGATAACCTTGTGAAATTATTTGCAAAAGTAATCTTAAATAGATTAATTGAATGGTTAGAACAAAATAAAACATTATTCCACTTGCAAGCTGGATTTACTAAAAACAAAGGAATTTGTACTCAGATATCCTTATAAGACCATTTATGAGAAAAATACTGTACTATTAGAAAAACCCTCTTTTCATTGCTTTTGTAGATTTTTCATCCACTTTTGATTTTCTGTTAAGAACATTACTTTGGGATACAATGCAGAAATGAGGTATAGACTGTAATATGATCAGTTTAATCTGCAGACTTTATACTGATACCTGGGTACAGGTTAAATGTATAAATCCAGGGGATTTAATGGGTAAAATCAAAACAAATCTTAGCATTCGCCAAGGCTGTGTTCTGGCTCCCAAGCTCTTCAACATCTCCATTAATGACATAATTCTTGCACTGCAAAATAATGGCCAAACACACACCTAAAATTGGGATTTATAAGATATTGGTCCTTGCTTACGCAAACGATCTCACAATAATTTCAACTAGTAAATTGGGCCTACAGAAGGCTTTGAACTTAAAGGACAAACTGAGTACCACACACAATCTAAAGACCAATGCTTCAAAAATACAGGTTATGATGTTTGGCAGTAGAAAAAAATACAAATCCTTATATATAGGTAATAAGAGACTCAAATACATCAATAAATATCAGTATCTGGGGGTATGGTTTGCCAGTAACCTATTATGGAATAAACATATAAAGTATCTTCTTAATAAAGCTAATCACACAATAAAAGCATTGAATAGGTTTAATTATTTGTACAGGGGTTGTACAGTTGTTCCATTCATAAAAACTATGAACACCAAAGTTATCTTGCAGATATTATATTCATCTGAAGTTTGGGGAGGTGCTACTGTCTCTTCCATTGAGTCAATGTTAAATACTGCATATAAAAAACTTCTCAGACATCCCTTGGCTACTCCCGCTGAGTTGGTTAGATCACAACTGGGACAGCCGAGTCTCAGTTTTATGATACAGGCAAAACAAATTAACCTTTGGGTTAAAATGAAGTCACAAACAACTGATGACCTCATTAGAGCATGCATGAAGGAAAAAGAAAACTTACTGAGGTTCAACAAGGCTGGGTTAAATCGGATAGAGAGATTATTAGATAACAATGGATTAGCATATTTAATTGTATGGGAAAACAAAACATTAACTTAAGTAGAACATTTATGGGGTACATTACAAAGAAACTTTATCAGGCATCTAGGCAAAAAGATCTATTATATTTAAAAAAAATTAAAACTTCAAATTGGCTTGTGGACAATACTACAGAACATAATTTAAAGCCATACTTAAACATAATAAAAACACATGAACATAGGGCTATACTGACTAGATTTAGACTTGAAGCTTTTGACAGCATGATATTAGAAGCCAGATAGAATAAGGAACATAATATTTTCAATGTTTGTTACTGCAATTTACAGAAAATTGAAGACCTGAAGCACATAATATGTAGGTGCCCATGGTATGATAAACAAAGGGTTACTTTTTAGAAGCAGTACTTGGATACCTGCAACATCCCAGACAAATATATGCTAGATCTATTATATAATTCAGAAAACATAGAAATACTTACAAATTTAGCTCAGTGTTTAATTTGATCACCAAGCTAAGAAAGAAAAGAGTGGCCATGTATAACATTCTTGGTGATTAATGGTATAGATTAATATATGAATTACTTGCAACCAGAATCATATAATATAGAACATGCTGTAACTGTTGTATTTGCCTGCTTGATGTTGTCTGTCGGGGGGAGGGAACAGAGTTTCTTTTAGAACGTCTCTCATTTAATTAGTAGATTGAATGCTGCTTCTTAGCTTGCTACTATGGTATAATTGACCATTTTTAAAAAACTGTATACTGACGTGCATTATAGTGATGATTTTATTTTATGTAGATTTTATACATTCTATTGTAGGATTTACACATTATATGTATTTCTATTTGTAATGGTAAATTGCCGAACAATAAATTATTACTACTACAACTTTGTACTCCCAGTTTCTGGTCTCATGGTCATACCACATCTTCTGCTTCCATTGTGAGATGGCCAGATGAACCTTGGAAAAACCTATAAGCTCCTTGAGCCAAGACCTGAAATTCAAGACATACTCCACAACAAATTCCCTTTGAGGTGCAAGCTCACCCTCCCATTCATTCCTTACCAGATCTATGGAATCCCTTAAACTATGGCCAAACAGGAGCTCAAAGGATGAGAATCCTGTGGATTCCTGGGGGACATCACTAAATGCAGATAAGAGATGTGGTAAGTACTTGTCTCGGTCTCTCATGTACTGGTTGGTGAATGCCCTTACAATGGACTTAAGCAATGCATTAAAATGCTCGACCAGACTGTTAGTCTGGGGATGATAGTGGAAAGCCCTGGGATGCTGCACCCCACACTTCTCCCAAAGATGAGCCATTAGGGCAGATATAACATTGGTGTCCTGTTCCAAAGAAATCTCAGGGGAAACCACACCTGACTGAATATCCCAAGCAGTTCATCAATCACTTTTTCTACCTCAGTGGAGGACAATGCTACAGACCCTTGGTATTTGATGGCATAATCAATGATCACCAAAATATACCTCTAGCCTGTGCCTCACAATGTCCACAGCAACTCATCAAAATGGATAATCAATTATAGGAAGAGGAATCAAAGCCACCTCAGTCTTGTCCCCAACCGTTTCCACCCACTGACATTTTGTACAAGTCCAGCAGTAGTTTGCCATGTCCTCAAAGTTACTGGTAAGTAAAAATTGTTAATCAGCTGCTTTCTTTTATGGCTGACTACTAAGTGTCAGGAAAAAGGTTTATCATTGGTAAAGGTCAGAAGCTATTTCTTGTACTTCTTCTGAACTACTATCTGCCAGAGTACCCCTTCCTCCACTCCTCACTTTGGAAAACACTTTCAATACAAGAGAACATTCTCCCAGTATAGCACATTTTCTTTGAGCCCTCAGAGGTTTCTTCCACCCTAGTGGCCATCCCTCTTACTTTACATAGGGAAGGGTCAACTTGCTGAGCTCTCCTCAGTTCTGCATACATGACCCTCACTAATACACAATCATGTGGGAGAGCCACTCATGGTTGGGTTCTAACTAATCTGTAACTGTGGCTAAGAACTGTTACTCCCAGCTCATTTTTCAGCTACAACTTCCCCTGCTGCTAAGGGAGTGGTTGTTTACAGCTGCACTGCCCCCCTCTGTGTACTCAAGAGCCTGGTTCTCTAGCCTTCCTATGGGTAGTGACACACACAGTGTTGGCCTGTCAAAGTCATTACCCATAATTACATCAATGGGTAGGTCCTGTACAACACCCACCTCTCAAATCTCCAGACCACCTTCCCAGCTTTGAAAGATTTGGACCACTGGCTCTGAAACTGCAGGACCCATCACTTCTCCAATTCTGGAAAACTGAGACTGGCAAAATCTGTTCCCTGTGAATCAAATCCTATTTGACCCTTGAACTTGAGGACCCAGTATTCATCCCTGGGCTACCACCATCTTTAGTAGCACAGGGTGCATATGTACAGTGTGTTTGTGGTAAATACAAACTGGGTTCAGGCTACTAGCTGCCAGGAGCTTCCAGAGCTATTCCTTCCAGCTGCATTTGCCTACTTCTGCTATATTTTTTGGACAGTCATATGACAGGTCTCCAATTTTTTTATTGATATGGCACCCACCTGCATTCCCCATACTTCTTAATTTTGAAGCCATTCTGATTCCCTTTTTGTTTGGGCAATCACTGGTTTCTCTTAGGTTGCCCCCCCCAATTCTCTTAAAACCACCTGATGTCATGCCCACATTGTTTTTGTGCTTAGTGTATGGTAAGCTGGATACAAACTGAGCAGCTCTCTCAGTTGCCTTCTTTATAGACCTAAGAGTCCAATAAAGCAACCAAATCCTCAACTCCACTGGTACAATCCTGAGACTCTGTTTAATTAAGCACCAATCCATTATCTGCTCCACAGAGCTAACCATTGCATACTCTAACCATCGGTTTAACAAATGGCTTGGTTGTACATGCATTTCAGGACAGCTATCTCCAAGTACCTTCCTTAACTCTCTAAATGTTTGTCTTTAGGTCTTGGGAGTCAATTCAATGCATTCTAAACAGGCATTTTTCTCTTTGCTAGTTGCTATTGTCCATATAGTTTCCATTCTCCAGCCTGGTTCAGGCTTCTAATGCGCTGTCCATAATGGGTGGGAAAAAATTAGTTGCCCGAGAAGCCCTGTCCAGTTCAAACTGCTCAAAAGTTATCTCAAAAGATTTCAATAACAAATCAAGATTTCCCCCCTACAACATTTTGGAATTAAGTTTGACTTCTTGGGTTGAAACCCCTGATAACAGTACTAATGATTTCTGGTGGTGCACTCTGTTGTAGAATCTCCATCTCTCTTGTGCTGGTGCTGCCACTCTTGCTCCTATCACTTCTCTTGGTCCTGTTTCATTTGGATCTCATGGTCTCTCAGCTAGATCTCATGATTGCACTACCTGTCTCAATCCTTTCTCTGCTTCTCTTTCTCTCACTCATATGTTTTCTGCTCCTCAGCCTCTACCTTCACCCTCACCAGGGTGAGCTCCAGCTGTATCATTTGTATTTTGTCTGTTTGCACAGCTGTCACAGTTATAGGTTGTGGCTCATTTGCATTCTCCCTAGCTTCTGTCTCACAGCTTTGGCTAGCAGTGGACACATTTGTACCACTTCCATGGTCACTTTTCTCAAGGAGGTCAATGAGGTGTGCACACGCCTTGCCCTCCTCAAAGACAAGCCTTATCTTTTTGCGCAGCTTCACAAGGTGTACCAACTTCAAATTTTTTGGGCTGGATTCACAAAATGATTTGGGACTAAGTCCCACTATGCAGCTCCAGCTGTGGACCAAAATCTCCATAGCCATAGAGATTAGTATTCATAGTCCTCCACAGCTGCAGAGATGTTACACCTGGTCCCACTGGCCATAACATTTTTCTGCAGCTGCGGGGACTTCCATGGCAACACCACCAGCAAGCTGACATAAACTGTGGAGCTGGTTATAGACTGGCTCCGCCTTTGTGAATACTTCAGCTATGGAAAAAAAACTGCGGATCCACAAGTGACAGCTGTGGGACTTTAATGAACTTTGCAGATCTGGCCCACTGTCTTCACACTATCTACTCTTAGTTACAGCAAACTAAAAATGTTAGTATACACAGTATCCCCTTTGTATATCCTGTGCTGTGATTGGACAGATATGGATAATCCATTTCAGATACCATCTGTTGCCAACCACTGTGTCACAGATTAGTTCTTTCTGCACTGTTCTACAATTTTTCACATGCTTCAGATGCCTAAATGGTCAGGTTGGTATCCTACCACTAATCAGCTCAAATCTCACTTGGGGTACCTTTAGGTCTGAATCCCATAAGAGTTATCTCCAGTTGAGAGCTGGTAAGGTACGGTAGACTCAAACTTGTCATATTGCCAGTCCATTTTCCCAAACCTAGCAGATTCTTCATAATAAACATACAAATGAAATACATTCTGCTGGACCACTATCCGCACACCATCAGACTTGCCTCTCTGACATCATACCCTGGATCTTTCTTTGATCTCTGAGGACTGTCTTCTTCCCAGAACTTGTCCAAACTAGTTTTATAGACTTGAGCTTGGTCCTTTTGTTGTCCTGACTAACTACTCAGCAGGGTGCCATCTTGGAGTGCCAGCCATTTGTTTATTAGCAAAACATAGGATCAAAGAAGATCAGTTACCTATATCCATTCTGTTTGTTCTTTGATGACACAAAAGAGTGCTTAAAAATCATCACTCTCAGCTAAGTATTCAGGGGGCATAGTCTACAGCAATATGTAATTTTAAGTTTCCACATAACTCCCACATCTACCATGATATTTTGCAAAAGGAAGAGTAATAAAACCATTAATATAATAAAAAAAATTATTGGGTGTTACACCTGTTACACACACAAACTACTAATCAGGATGGACCAGCTCCACAGTTGGGGGTGAGGTTTTTTGTACTGCATGTTTCCCGGTAAATACTGGATTATGTTCTCCCAAAAACTGATTCTGGAAGGGTTTTTAAATATTTGATCTAGTTTCCAAAAGCAAAGCCCTGACAATAGCTTATGTTTGATCTTGTTCCCCAAACAATTATCCATGAAAGGAATCTTAATTATGTAGGGTAGGCTTTTCAAATCGGCATACACCTGCATCTGAATCTGCTTGACTGAACCTAAGATGCCCTGCTGCTATTTACAAAAGATGAGTCTGTTTCTAACAAAAGGTCACATTTTGCAATGCAAAAATGATGTAATTGTGGGTTGAATCATTTTTGGTCAAAACTGTGTCTTTCAGGGTACACAAAACCTGGACACTAGTAAACCATGTAACAGATGGTCTAACAGTTGTGATACACGTCTGTATTGAAAATAGGGCTGGATGCAGCTTGACTAGATCTTTTGAAAATTCTACCACTGGTCTGGTTTTGCCAAACAATTAGCTCTTAAAAAGATTACTTTTCAATCTGCCCCCAGAAAAAAATGCAACTTTGTTCTTTTTGCCGACGTCAATTATAAGTAAAAATTTATGAAATGTAAAAATTGTCCAACATCATAACCTCTAGTTTTTTAAAGTTATCATCAAGAAAGAGAAATGAAAGATAAAATTGTTGAGAAACTATCAGTCATCCTATAAGGGGTTCTGACTCATTTTTGTCTTTAATATGTTTAAATGTATTTACCAATGAAGACCATAGAAAAGGATTTTTTGTAATCATCAGTATGTAACTACAAAACAATTGTCATTTATCATACTGAAAATGCAGCTGTTCTGTAGCATTAGTAATACACAAAAAACAATTTTAAATTAAAGAATTGGACTTACAGCATTATACAATATATTTACTCAAAATGCTTTACGCATATTACTTGTCACATCAAAGGATCATTAGGAGAAACAAAACCAGTCTGTGATTCTCTGCATGAATTAAAAATGTGTTTACATTTTTTTCCATGATTCATGCCCTGCTAGTGTTTCAGCTGTATAACTTCAGCAGCTATAACAGGAAAAATGAGCACCCAAACCAATGACCAATATAAAAAAGCTTGTATTTTTACAAAGTACAAGTTCAAAAGTCTACCGGCTGACATAGCATTATGGAAACCTGCAAGTGGGCAGAACAGCAAACAAACTGTTACATTTTGCTCTGCATATTGCCAAGCTTCATCAGAGATGGCTACATAGTAATACATGCTCACTTATATAGAGCTACCAATTACCCACGTGCAAATAAAATACTAGCAGATGTGAAACACCCATATTACTTAATGACAGGACTGATAAAGCCCAGGCACATACTTAATTAAAAAGACGTCTCATAATAGTGAACAATGCAGATATGGCACAATTCATTCTATGATGGCACAAAATAAATAGAAGCATATTAAGTACATTTTATAGATAGTACATGTTACAAAAAGGCCAATAAGTCAATGCTGTCATTCAGACCCTGTTCCACCCTCATTCTCATTTAAAAAATCCAAAAACTTACTCGTTTACCAATCCTGAGTTCGATACTGCCCCCTCTTGGTCACACTGAGATGTTTTCCAGTCAAACAAATTTGATACAATGTGTTGTACTGCTGTTTCTTTTAACATGCTGGACAACTGCATGAGTCATGTAATTTTTTAGTAAAGCCCTGACATGTTCTCCTATCCAGACCCGAAACTCTCTAGTAGCCCTACTAATATAATAGTAACCACAAGAGTATTGGTGCATGTAAACAACCCTCAAAGTATGACACAAAATTAAATCCTCAATTGCATTGGTTTTATTGGAGACTGAATTAGCAAACATTTTTGTTAGCTTTATATATGAACAAAACTTGCATTTTCCACATTTCTTAATGCCACCAGGTGGTTGTGTAGACCACAGGGTATTAGGTGATTTCATATTTGGCAAGTAAGCAAGACTATGGCATGGGTGAGGTTAGGGTGCTCCACACTATGGAATTCAATCAGTGGTTGAAAAACTGGTGCAGATCTCAAGGATTTGGCTTCATTGGGGACTGGGGATCCACCTGGAGGGATGCAGGCCTATACTGGCATGATGGTCTGCATCTGTCCAGGAGGGGAACCAGGATTATAGGTGATAGGTTTAAATGCTTCATTGGCAAGCATTTAAACTAGCCAAGGGGGGAGGCACTGGAAAGGAGCAGGGAAATCCTAGCCCCTCCAAAAGATTAGGGTAGAAAGTAAGGTAAACACCAAGATAGAGATGTCAAGGAGGAGAATGGCACGGGTAAATGGAGAAAATGACAAACATAATTAGGAAAGGGATGCAGCAAAAGGGGTAAGGCCATCAAGAAATGGAGGGTAATGAGTACCAATGCCCGTAGTCTGGGCAACAAGCTCCCTGAACTGGTGGCCTTGATGGAAGAGGGATGCCTGGATATCGTAGCAGTCACAGAAACATGATACACAGAGAACCATGACTGGGATGTTAACATACCAGGGTACACAACCTACAGGAGGGATAGGAAGGGGAGAAGAGGGGGAGGAGTAGCTCTCTATGTAAGGGAAGGGAAGGGATAAAAGCAACTGAACAAAACAGTAAACAGGGAGGAGAGGAGGCACTGTGGGTCACCTTAGAGACTGAAAATGGCACCACAATCTGCACAGGGGTTGTATTCAGACCCCCATGTCAGGGGGAGGGAATGGACAAGGCTATTTATTTATTTAAGAGTTTTACCAGGAAAACATACTGAGCGGGATACCGCTCGATTCCAGATGCATCCTGGAGGATAGGGACATGTGGAACATGCATCATAAGAAGAGTGTACAAGAAATGCAGTTACATTTACATACAGTAGAGGAAGACTGCATATTTTGAACAGTACACTATGCAGGAAGTTGTTATGAGAACTCAGAGAGGAGGACAGGAGCATACAAGTAATAGCCACGAAGTGGAAGCACATGTGTGCAGCATACATATTACAAACAGTAGGAGAAATAGTGCATGTGACAATTAACAAATAGGTATAATTAGCTGTGAAACAAGTATGAAACAAAAGAGTTTATACATGGTTCTAAGAAAGGACTCCTTAGGATGGCAGAGAAAGGGGAGATACTGTTGCCGGGGGACCTGAATATGTCAGATGTTAACTGGAGCACCTTGGCTGTAGCCACACCTAAAAACAGGGCCATTCTCAATGCCTTTCAGGTGGCATGCATCAGACAGCTAGTTTTGGAACCCACTCATGAGGGAGCATTCTTAGACCTCGTACTTTCAAATGGGGTCAGTGAGAGGATCTCAGATCTAGAAGTGGGTAGCCATCTGGGAACAAGTGACCACCAAACAGTGTGGTTCACAATAAACTCAGCTACAGAGTCAAGCCATACAAAAGTGAGGGTTATGGACTTCAGGAGTGCTGACTTTGGCAAGATGGGAGAGTGCCTTAGAAAAGCACTAGCAAATAGGCTAGAAGGAGGGGTGGAGCAACAATGGGGAAACATCAAAACTACCATCACAGAGGGAACAAGCCTTTGTGTGAAGCAAATAAACAAATCAAAATGAAAGAAAAAGCCACTATGGTTCTCAAAAGAGGTGATGGTGAAGGTTAGGGAGAAAAAGATAGCATTTAGGAAGTACAAGGAAACACAGAAGGAGCAGGACAGAGAACTGTACCAGTTAAGACAGAAGAAAGCAGGGAGGGTAGTCAGTATAGCAAAGGCCCAAACTAAGGAAAAGATAGCCAACTTGGTTAAGAAGGGGGATAAAACCTTTTATAGGTACATCAGGGAGCGTAGAAAGACAAAGGGAGGGATAGTGAGGCTGAATAGAATGGACAGTGGGTGGGCAGAGAGGGACAGTGAAAAAGGAGGGATACTTAATGAATACTTCTGCTCAGTATTCACAAAAGAGGAGTAGGGGGAGGTGCCCAATCCCATTAACAGAAGCACTCTGGACAGAGGGGTCGATCCCAGTCCTTTCACAGAAGAAAGGGTTCTGAAAGAACTCCTAAAACTGAAAGTGGACAAAGCAATGGGGCCTGATGGAATTCACCCCATAATTCTAAAAGAATTAAGGAGAGAACTAGTGACACCACTGACTACCCTTTTTAACAAATCATGGGAGGAAGGTGTGGTACCTGAGGTCTGGAGGAAGGCAGATGTGATACCCCTTCATAAAAGTGGGAGCAAGACAGAGGCAGGAAACTACAGACCTGTCAGTTTGTCCTCTGTTGTAGGGAAAGTGATGGAATCACTTCTGAAGGAAAGAATTGTTGAGTACCTAGAGGCCAGTGGGGCACGAGACCCAAGGCAGCATGGGTTCATAGCAGGAAGGTCATGTAGACCAGGGAGGGGCTGTGGACATGGCCTTCCTAGACTTTAGCAAGGCATTTGACACAGTCCCACACAAAAGATTAATAGTCAAATTAACCAGCCTGGGAGTGGGTCCCAGGGTGGTAGCCTGGGTAAAACATTGGCTGGACAACAGGACACAGAAGGTAATTGTAATTGGAGTCCACTCTGAAGAAAGAGGGGTTACTAGTGGGGTACCACAGGGTTCAGTACTGGGTCCATTCCTTTTTAATGTCTTTACAAGTGACACTGCAGAGGGACTGGAAGGAAAAGTATGCCTCTTTGCAGATGACACTAAGATCTGCAATAGGGTAGATATACAAGGAGGCATGGAATGGATGAGAAGAGACTTGACAAGGCTGGAGGAATGGTCAGAAGTATGGCAGTTTGGATTCAATGCAAAGAAGTGCAAAATAATGTACCTGGGAAACAAAAACCCAGAGGAAGATTACACAATGGGGAGGTAGTAACAATAACAGAAATGGAAAGGGACCTGGGGGTAATCATATCAGATGACCTTAAGGTAAGCAAGCAATGTGAGAAGGCAGTAGGGAGGGATGGGGGGAATTCTAGGATGTATAGGGAGAGGCATCACCAGTAGAAAACAGGAAGTTGTTATCCTTCTGTACAGACAGTTAGTGAGACCCCATCTGGAGTACTATGTCCAGTTCTGGAGACCCCATCTCCACAAGGACATACACAGGATGGAGGCAGTCTAGAGGAGGGCAACAAAAATGGTGCAGAGTCTGCAAGAGAAGCCATATGAGGAGAGAGACTAAAGGATCTTAATATGTATACCCTTGAGGAAAGGAGGGAGAGGGGGGGACATGATAGAAACTTTTAAGTACCTCAGTGGAATCAACAAAGTCCAAGAGGGTAGCATCTTTCAGAAAAAGAGTTGTGCAAGAACAAGGGCACACAATTTGAAGAGAGGGGGGGATGGCTCAGGGGCAATGTGATGAAGTATTTTTTCATGGAGAGGGTGGTGAATGCATGAAACAGCCTTCCTGAGGAGGTTACAGGGTCTAAAACTGTGGAAGAATTCAAGAATGCATTGGACAGACATAAGGCAATTTTAGTGGAGGGTAGGAAGAAATAGGCTGTTGGTTAAATAGGATCTGCAGCTTATCCTGTAGGTAGGGAAATGGGCAGACAAGGTGGGCAAAACGGTCCTTATTTGCAGTCAAAGTCTATGTTTCTGTTTCTCTGACTTCATTACTTTATCTTTAAGAGTGGGTGCTCACCTATAGATCATTTTTAGACTCACCCACCCTCATGTGTGTGTAATTTTTCATCAGCTGATAATATCCCCATTTTATTAGCAGAATGTCCCTAAATTGATTTGCTCATGTAGCATAGAAACATAGAATTTGACGGCAGATAAGGACCACTTGGCCCACCTAGTCTGCCCATTTCCCTACCTAATGGATAAGCTGCAGATCCTAGTTAACCAACAGCCTACTTCCTCCTACCCCCCACTAGAATTGCCTTATGTCTTTCCCATGCATTCTTAAATTCCCCCACTGTTTTTGACTCTATGACCCCCTCAGGAAGGCTGTTCCATGTATCCACAACCCTCTCTGTGAAGAAATACTTCCTCACATTACCTCTGAGCTGTCCCCCCTCTATCTTAAAATTGTACCCCCTTATTTTTGCGCATCTCTTTTTCAGAAAGATGCTACGCTCTTGGACTTTGTTGATTCCCTTTAGGTATTTGAAAGTTTCTATCATGTCCCCCCCCTTTCCTTGAGGCCATACATCTTAAGTTCCTTTAGTCTTTCTTCTTATGTCTTCTGATGCAGACCCTGCATCATTTTGGTTGTCCTCCTCTGGACAGCCTCCACCCTGTCTATGTCTTTGTGGAGATGGGGTCTCCAGAACTGTACACAGTACTCCAGATGTGGTCTTACCAACTGTCTGTACAGAGGGCCAACAACTTCTTGTTTTCTACTGGTGATGCCTCTCCCTATGCATCCCAGTATCCCCCCAGCCCTCCTTACTGCCTTCTTACATTGCTGGACCACCTTTAGGTCATCTGATATGACTACCCCAGGTCCCTTTCCATTTTTGTTGTTGTCAGTATCTCACCCCCCCATTGTGTACTCTTCCCCTGGGTTTTTGTTTCCCAGGTGCATTACTTTGCACTTCTTTGCATTGAATCTAAACTGCCATACATTTGACTATATCTAGTGACAAACCCATAATATCTGAAACTTTCTGCTAAATGATCTTGTCTCTATTTAGGAACAAGTGTGTCACAGCATGCCATACTGTCCACTTTAAGTACTGCCTAACCAATAATAGCTCTGCTATACCCCCCTATGTTGGAAACATTCCATATGTACACGTTTATGTAGATCATAGTCTTCTCTCGTTTTGCAGTTCCTAAAGGATCAAATAAGATGTCCCCTTGGAGATATTTTGGAGTATGTCTATGATGACAACTGCTAGCCAAAAGGATACGATGTTCCAACATTACCATTCCCCAGCTTGAAATGTTTCAAGTCAATGAAGGGAAGGGGAAAGGAAAAGGAAACATTGTTTAACCAGGAGTAGAACACTAAGCCAAAGCTTGTTTCCAGATGTGACCTGGGAGCACTAGAAAGTTAAGTGACTTGCTCAGAATCACACAGTAGGCACCTAGGTAGCTGTGGGATTCAGGTTAGGTACTAAATCCCATCCTAGGAAATACTGCCGTGTAAAATACTGCATAAAAGATCCCGAACCCCTAATTTCCCAACTTATTTGTAATCCCGACCTACAGAATACAGTAATGCTGCTGAAAATGACAATGGCAGTTCAAAAGTATAGAAAAGTAAAAGGTCAACAGGTGTGATGGTTACCTGGTGCACTGATGAGCTGTTGAAACAGTGCAGATGCAAGTCTGTGATCTTAGCTTCATAGGTCTCCTGGCTACCAAACCTGGCTTTCAGCAGCACAACAACAATGTCTGTGCCAGAAGGAGAGTATCCAGTGTGCCGACTTGTCCCATCTCAGAAGGGATGGAATAAGCTGTGCATGGGAGGGTACTTGCTGGTGAGTGAAAAAATTCATGGTGAGAGGTATTACTGGTGCTGTCAGAGCTGCAAGTTCCTAAACTGTCATGGTCGTGCAATTACTGTCCTTCGTGGTGGTCTGCATCTGTTGGTGAATGAGGAAGAACACAACCATTCACCAGATGCAGCAGATGCACCAAAGACAGAAGCAATGTCAGCTCTGAAACAGAGAGCTGTAGAAATGCACCATAATCCTTCCCAGCTAGTGCAAGATGCACTTTCCTCAGTTCCCCCTGAACTTAGCCAAAGCATGCCACAGAAACAGGAGTTGCTTCAGGTGATAAAGCAGGCAAGAATAGCGCATAGACCACCTGAGCCCCGATCACTGGAAGAGGTTAATGTGTTCGAGGAGTTGCAGGCAGTGAATGGTCAGCCATGGCTGCTACAAGACTCCACTGTCTGCGACGAGCGCTTCTTGCTGTTCAGCTCAGCTGCTAATATTGAACACTTATCCTGGGCAAAATACTGGATAATGGATGAGACTTTTAGGATTGTTCCCTCAATTTTTAGGCAGCTATACTCATTTCATGCACCTATGGGGCCAGAGGAAACATGCAGGATTGTACCTTTGGTGTTTGTGGTTATGTCTGATAAGTCACAATACAGTTACCAGTGATTATTCCAAGACCTACAAAACCTTGTAGATGAGGCAGACCTAATACTAGCCCCTAAGTACATCATCACTGACTTTGAGCATGCTGTGATTAATGCTTGCAAAATAGAGTTTCCTTCAACAATAAATAAAGGATGTCTTTTCTACCTGGGACAGATTGTGTGGAGGATGATACAGGCATGTGGGTTAGCACAACAGTATGGGAGTGACCTGGAATTTAGCCATCTACTGCGACACCTGGTTGTACTTGCTTTTCTCCCAGCAGGAGAAATTACTGATGCTTTTCAAGAAGTGAAAACAATAGTGCCACCAAATGCTGCCCTCTTTTATCTTGGTTTGAGCAACATTACATTACAGGGAGAGTTAGAAGAGAAATGACAAATTGAGCCCCAATCAGAAACCCTCCAATGTTCCCACCTGAATTTTGGTCAGTGCAAGATCAGGTTGAACTGGGAATTCCAAGGACACAAAATAAAGTTGAGGCTTGGCATCGATGACTTGGGGCTTTGATAGGGTCTGTTCATGTTGGGACATACCGATTTATAGAACAGCTGCAAAAAGAGGTAATGGTCACTGAGACAACTTGTGAGAAAATACTGCGAGGTCTGCCTAGGTCTCCAGCAAAAAAAAGTACTGCAAAAGGGAGGAAAAATTACAGAATGTGATGACAGTGAAAGAACAAAGAACAATATTGGATTTCCTTCGAGGTATAGCTCATAACCTCAGCATTTAATCAGTATGTAGTTTTTAACAATTCACAATAAAAGTGGAACTTTTAATTTTCGATGCTGCTGCTGTTGAAGTATGCAGTATTTTTATTACTTAAAATAAAACTTGAACTTTTAACGGTAGAGAATGAAATGAAATGAACTGAACTACAAATTTTCAATGCTGCTGCTGCAATGAGAGTCAACTATGAATTTTTGATGCTGCAATGTGTGGTAAGTTACCATTATTATAATTATTTCCATGTACTGATGCGGGATTTCGTTTTTCAGTCTGCTGATTTTCTGCCTTTTTTTTCTGTATTTCGTTTGTTCTATATTTTTTTTTTTCGGGATTTCTTCAGGTGGGATTTTTTGGGGCAGGATTTAGGATGAATCCCATGAAATTCAAACCCAGGTCTCCAGATCTGCAGCTCAGAGCCTTAGCCCACTACTCTATACTGCCTGGTAACCTTACTGTCACTAATGTTAGCCTTAAACTGCAAGTGTGGATTGGTACTCTGTAACCAATCAACAAATTCAAAAAATAGGTCTTGTGTTCCCTTCCAGACAATAAGTATGTAATCTACAAAGCAACACCACAAATCTATATATTAGATATATGCATTTGTGGCATCGTTATTGACAACCTCTTTTTCCCATTTGCCAGAGTATAAATTGGCATAACTAAGGGCCTATCAGAGGAAGAGAAGGACAGAGTCTGAATGCTAGCATTGACTTATCAGCGTTTTTGTAAAATCTACTATCTATAAAATATACTGTTTATGCTTCTATTTATTTTGTGCCATCGTAGAAAGAATTGTGTCCTATCTGCATTATTATGTGACTGCCTTTTTAATTAAGTATGTGGGCTTAATCAGTCCTGTCATTAATGTAACATGAGTGTTTCACAGCTGTTAGCACTGTATTTTAATTGCACGAAGGTAACTGGTAGCGCTATATACTGTAAGTGAGCACATATTACTATGTAGCCATCTCTGATGAAGCTTGGCAGTGTGCCGAGCAATGCATAAGAGTGTGTTTGCTGTTCTGCCCACTTGTAGTTTTCCATACTGGTATGTGAGCCAGTAGATGTTTGTACTTGCACTTTGTTAAAATAAAAGGTTTTTATATTGGTCCTTGGTTTGGGAGCTTACTTTTCGTATTCTCCTAGCCTAGCAATATGAACAGCACCAAACCAGTCTCAGTGCAACTGCTCTTGTTTTGTAACTTAATCAGGACAGGACAGCATATTTTCAAGGAACACATATATCACATAATCAGAGAGAATACTATACCTCTGTAGCATACTATGGGAGAGATATTTTCTGCATCTCTGAGTTACTACTTTGACTGCTTAATCGAATAAGTGTGTGAGGGACATCAGTTCAGAATTAACCATCTACAATGGGCCCAATTGTCATAGGGCCCATCATGGTCCAGGACCAAGATGCCATGCTCAGCTCACTGCTGTTTGAAAAATCCCTGTAACAGTGAAAATGCTATGTTCAGCATATTTTGTGTAAGGGAGGCATTTCCCTTTTTTGTACATGTGAGAAAAAAATGCAATGTATTTTAATACCAGACATATATTTGTGCAGCCATGCAAGCAAAATGCACAATATGCCATAAAATGTTGAAAATATCACAAAAAGGCAATATTTTTTTAAAATAATTACATGCATGTGGAAAATCTAAAGTTGTGCAAATTCAATCTCTGTTGAGCAACTTTTTTTGCTTCATGTGTGCAATTGTTTTCCACTTTTGATAACCTAACCCCCATGAATACTGGAAAGAACCTAGCCAGTTTTGCAATATGCAGTATTTTTGCCACATTTAAGAAAAGCCTTTTAATTGAAACCCGTTCACTGGTTCAGATTCTGTGTTAAATTCATGAGAATTTGGTCATGTCTATAAAGCTACAGAACACACATTTCATTTGTTTATTCATTATTTGTCACATTAAATGGTACCACATGTATTTCCAGAGGATATAGCTGGAAAGAGTTTAGCATTCTGGAAAATCATACCCACAGATTTTTAAATCCTTCCTTAGAAGTGACGTGAATTAACTTACATTTCTGCAAAGTTCATACTTTATCAAGTGGTACTAAATAATAGTAGTAGTAGTAGCAGTAGAGTAGTAGTAATAATAGTAATAGTAGTAGCAGTAGAGTAGTAGTAATAGTAGTAGTAATAGCAGTAGAGTAGTAGTAGTAATAGTAGTAGTAATAGTAGTAGTAGTAGTAATAGTAGTAGTAGCAGTACAGCAGTAGTAGTAATAGTAGCAGTAGTAGTAGCAGCAATAGAGTAGTAGTAATAGTAGTAGTAGTAGTAGCAGTACAGTAGTAGTAATAGTAGTAGTAGCAGCAGTAGAGTAGTAGTAGAGTTTACATATTTCAGGCGTCCTTCCCCATAGGCTCAGAGTGTCCATACAAAATGTAAAACAACAGCCAGCAGACAAATAATAGAGTGGGTATCGAATATATGCTTGCTATAATGACTAATCAAAAGTGGAAAGCTACTTACTAAAACTGGAGGCATTAGAAGATTCTGTTTCATGCAATATTCATGAAATGTGCACAATTTTCAAGCCATTTCTTGCAGTTTTTCAAATACTTTTAAAGTGTGTAATAATACAGTACTGAAATGTGCTATTGCACAAATACCATCTTTTAATTTGTTAATGTGTACTGTCATGTAATCTGCACATGAATATTCCACATTGTGCATTTTTAGAAACCTGATTTTAGAAAATGCAATTTGGACAAAAAAATGAATACTTTCAAGTATTTTAGACATAAAAATATCAAAGACTACATTTTTTAAGACCCAGACCAAATTTTCTTTCCCAGTTTTAAGGGCTGCAAAACAGGGAGTAAAAAGTGCCCTTTATGCTGACCAATAAAATTGCTATACTGAGAACATCATATGTATGCTGAGGGGTGCAGAGACCCCAGTACAAACATTGAAATGTTGTAACACAAAGCCGGCCCTGCAGCACAGCTGTAGTGCTACCACTACCAGAGGATTCTCTCCACATTGTGGAGAGGGGACAGTTGGTCCCTGCTGTGCTACTGCCACCTGGGTGACCACAAGTGGCAATGCAAGTGGAGCTGCAAAGTGAAGGTTGGATGCTGATGAGCTCAGATGTGCACACATACACACACAGACACACACACACACACACACACACACACACATATGCATGCATGCACACAGGGAGCCCTTCACAGCATTTATCCGGGGAGAAAATCAGAAAAAGGAGCAACAGCTGTAGCAAGAGGATGTCCACCACTTACCGCAGGCCCCACACTGCCGATCGTGGGGCTGTCTTTTGAGCATCTACCCAGTCTCCATCAGGAAGTAAGAGGGGCCCCACCCTATGGCACTATACCTGATGGTAAGCCAGAAGCATAAGAGGGAGAGGTAAGTCCCAGAGAAGGCAGATGACAGAGCTGGATGAGTAGAGTGGAAAATGGGAGCCAACTGTAAGAGCAGTTCTGTACTGATAAATGTCACTGCCAGTGACAAGCTCTGATATATATATATATATCTATATATATAGATATATATATATATTAAACAAAAAACTCCATTTAATGCATCATAGGGTTGTTCCACAGCGACAAAAGTGAGAATTCAGTTATTAGGGTTGAAAACCCCTTGGAATCCCAAGCCCACCCACCATTGACATTGGGGCGATCGGGTCATCGGGCCCTAACTCTTACCCTCATCACGTGTGTAAAGAAGCAGAGGTATAGGAGAATGGGGTGAGAGTTAGACCGATGACCCCAACGTGCACCCCGATGCCAGTTGGGGGTGGGTTGGGGGGTCCAAGGGGGGTTTTCAACCCTAACACCGAATTTCCTCACTTTTGTCGCTGTGGAACAACTCTAGCTGATGCATTAAATTGATTTTTTTGCCTCTAATTTCCCCTCTTTTTGAGAATGATAACGAGAAATAGTGAATGTAATACGGCGGCGGGAATGCGGGGCCCTCTTGCCACATGATGTCTTGTCACATAGTAACACGGTGCCCGTAAACACAAATGGTAATGAGCATGGTGACGCAAAGTGAAACAGAAAGAGAAACAGTACTGTAGACACAAATGGTAAAAATAATGCAACCGCAAGCTCAAATGAAAACGCAAAGGGTAACACACATGGTGGCGTAGACGGGAATGGAAAGTGAAAAAAGGTACGGAAGCGCAAGTGGAAGCAGTAATGGAAACAGTAATGTAAGCACACAGGCTGATTTTCCCCAAAAGCTGCATAGAGAAAGACAGTGAGTACAAAGAATGTATGCATAATAATGGGACTCGGAGCAGAAAATGAGGAGTTGGAATACTAAATTGCTTATATCTCAGGAGCCGTATGATGTAGAAAAAAAAAGTAAAAGTCATATGATTTAGGACTTTCCTGGCTAGTTTTGCAATTGACAAAAAGTCTGTATCTTGCACCGTTTCCGAGATACGGGCCCTGAAAGGCACGGCGAATGCTGTAATGTTATCCTATGGGAAAAAAAGAGAAGTTTGGAGTGCCATAAATTTGCCGCCCTGTAATATTTTTTCACCAAACCACCAAAAGGCACATCTGTGGGATGTTGGCTTTCTTCCCTCCAAATTTCAGTGTAAAAGACCAAACTGTTATTTTGCAGCAGGGTGGCAAAGAATTCCTGTCATGCAGCGGACGACGCAATGGTAGTCTATGGCAAAAAGTGTCAACTTCAGAGTACCATAACTTTGCATCCATGCAATATTTTGTCACTAAACCACCAAAAGGCACATCTGTGAGATGTTGGCTGCCTTGCCTCCAAATTTCAGCCCCAAAGACCAAACGGTTCATTTGCAGGAGAGTGGCAAAGAACTGCAGTCATTTTGGCCATAGACTGAAAAAGTAGTGTCATGATTTGCAACAGCTTTCGCAAGCATTTGCAAAAGTGTCGTGAGTGCGACACTACTTTACAACACTACTTTTTCCAGAAATTTGAAAAACATATTTCTAGGGTGTTTTACCCCAAAATAAAGAAATGGCTAGCATCCTTAGGGTCCGACTGGGTGAACACAAAAAGAATTGTGTTGCTAGAGGGTCCCAAATTTAAATGCCAAGCATTTTTCTGACAACCAACTGAAAACAAAATGGCGGATTTGTGACACTACTAGGGCCATTTTTTAAAGTAAAAAGTGCATTTGCGACACTGCCGAACTTTTTGTTAACTTTTCTCATTGACATAATGGGAAATTGTTTTTTGAATAACTTTTGAACCGTTGAATATTTTTTCACGAAATCTTCAAAAGGCACATTGGGGACCCCGGCCGCACGTTCCCTGAAGATTTTGGACCAGTCTCGCAAACCCTGTAGCCTGTAGAGATGAGCAAAGAATTCATAAAAGCATAAATGCATGCGCAGGTCATGCTTAATAACTCCGCAGCTGTATATCCAAACAGTACGAAAGTTGGCAGATCCCAAGATGTATGATTCTTGATCTTGTAGTCCAAATTTCAGGCAAATCTGTTAAATGGTTGCAAAGTTATTAAGGTGCAAATTTGTAGGTTTAACATGTAAATGGCTCCTCAACCCTAATTACGGTAGCACTACCGTGCTACCATAATATATTTACATATATATATATATATATATATATGTAAATAGGGGATACATGATGGGCAGGAGTGGAATATGGAAAATATTCTCATTCCTGCAGAGTGAGCTCTGGATATTCCATGATCTGCTCATCATGTGTGCTATTTATACCATGGAGGTGAGACCAATTTCAGTGAGAGAGGTATGTTTGTTCTTATGAGGATCATGTCACTTTAAATGATGCTGGTGCTGTGGTAGTGTGTATGTGTGTGTGTGAACTTTTATGAATCAGTTGTTGTAGTGAGCTGTTGTTGGTTGGTATGTGTGTGTGGGTCTTGATTAGGTGTGCTGTGTTTTGGTAATTGGTTGCCTGAGGGAGGTTCTGTTCTGTGACAATGAGGAAGATGGTAATGATTTCTTTTGGCAGGTTTGTGTCTTCATGTTTGGCTGTTTAAGATTTATTTAAACATTTCAGGTATCATCTGTTTGATTCAGTAATGTACTAAACTTGGGTTTTAAAATACAGCACAAGATATTTGGAGATTGTTACATTTAGAAGGAATGCTGCAGTTGACTGTCATTATCTATCTTAATTGTGTTAATTTCTGTGTAGGGCCTGTTCTAGAACTCAGCAAATTACAGGGGTGTTTCTTAATGTTTTCAGATGCAGGTGAGTGATGTTAGCAGAGTAGGTATAAATGGTCTTTATTTTAACTCTGCTGATGTCATCAGGATTTATTCCACTCCAGTGAAAATAACATGGTTTATTTCATTGGAATTGGTCTCACCCCCATGGTATAAATATATATATATCATATGTTTTGGGATATCAAGACAGATAAAAACTACTATCTCTGGTAGAGAGTGGAGATATCACTGATATCTCCATGTCCCTATACATCATTATAAAATCTTCATGTTCCTATACATCATTCAGATATCTCCATGTTCCTACACATCATACAGAAGCTTATCTGGTTGATCATAACATTTTCACACTGCCACTCTGTTAAACTAGTTTCACTTTTGTTCTGTAATGTAGCGTAACTGAGCGCTATTAATACTGGTAACTGACATGCTGGCATACATTTAAAATAAGGCACAATCTGTTCAAGCAATGAGAAAACTCAGTTTTTTATGTTGAAAGCTATTTGTTTGATCCTACTGTGTTCACTACTATGTCTCTATTGTAGCGTGACCGTGCACTGGGAATAGTGTTAACTGATGTCCTGCCACAGATTTAAAATAAGGCACTTTATGTTTATATAGTCCAAAAACTCTGTCTGTTTTCTTGAGTTTTCTTAGTTTGCCATAAAAGAAACCACCGACTGTACCGAGAGAAGAGCGAGAGCCTTGCACAGAAGGAGCGAGTCAGTGGTTTCTGAAATATAGATGCGAGCCCAAATGACCATTGCTATAGTGACACACACTCATGCTTGCATCCACTTATATGAAACTGCTGACTCGCTCCATCTGTGCAGTGTGCTCACTCTCCTCTCATTACAGTCAGTGCCTTCCTTTACAGAAAACTAAGGAAACTAAAGATAACAGACTTTTTGGACTGTTTAAACATAAAGTGCCTTATTTTCTTCTCTCCAAACTGCCACAATTCCAGGCTTGGGTGACACAAACTAATCCAGATGTCATCTCACTGACAGAAACATGGCTATCACCTAAGATCCCTGATGAAACTGTTGCACTGGCCGGGTTTAACATGTTCTAGCAGGATCGAACATCTAAAAGAGGGGGTGACTGCCTGGTTTACCTCAGGAGCAACATCAAAGGGCAAATACTGCCCTGTAGCTTTAGTACCAAGGAGGCACAAGTCCTAACACTAAAACTCAACATTAGACAGCAAAACAAAGTGCTAGTGCTCTCCGCTATGTACCTGCCCCCCTGGCCTACAATCCAATGGCTTCCAACAGTTCATCAGTTATCTTGAACAAAACAAGCTAAACTGGGAACAAGTTATCTTAGGGGACTTCAACATAAACTGGCAGTCTCAGGATGCTACAGCAGCAAGGGACCTAATATAAGGCTGTACCTAACCCAAATGGTTACTCAAGCCACCAGGCAAAATTATCATACAGGCACCTGCTCCCTCATCAACTGGCTACTCTCCTCCTGTCCTGAACACAACGCTGAGGTAACAGTCTTACCTGACTCCATCAGTGATCATTTCCCAGTTCTATTCACTTGGACAAACAAGTTCACCAAGAGCAATCCTAAGACTGCCAAGAGCTGATCCCTGAGAACTGGACAATTGGACACCTTCAGACATTACCTAAGGGAGGTTGACTGGTCCCCTCTGGACAAAGCCAAGAGTGGAAACCAAGCCCTGGACTACGTCTGTACAGTCTTCACTAAAGCCTGTGACATCTTCATCCCTACAAAGCTAAGAAAGTCAGAGGTGTCAGTAACCCATGACCATCAGGCTCTCTGCTTGAGTGCATGCACCTTAGATACCACCTATGGCATAGGGGGCTAGCTGGGAGAAGTCAACTGCTGATAAAACTTGGTCCTCTCTGACACATGATGGTGAGGATTCTCAAGGTAACTTGATTGACATATCAGATCCTTTAGAGATTCCACCAGAGTTTCATTTGACTCAAAACCCTGTTTGGCCCAATGTCCGCTCAAAAATCGAAGTACATGGTTTAAAGGGAGATGAGAGGGAGAATGGCCCAACTCAGCATACTACCATAGATATGGGGGAATTACCTTCTGCAGAGAAGGAAAATAAAGCTCAGGGTTCACTCCCTATTGTTAACCCTGCCATCACATCTCATACTAATAGACCAGGTGAGGAACAAAACCAGGATGGGGAACAAAATGAGGATGGGGAACAAAAACAGGATGGGGAACAAAGACAGAAAGACAAGGCCCCTGGACAACATAGAGGACATCAGGGTGGCAGAACCTATGCTGGCCTGTTCCACACTCCTCCAGAGCAGGCCAAGTGGAGGAATGCAGTGCAATTGAGATACAGTGGTGGGCTTGACATATTTTCTGATCGAATATATGTCGGGAAGACACTGGTAAAAGACAGTTTGCAGTTTTGCCATCTGAAATATATGCCCTTATTCATATGTCAGGAGATTGTAATTTTGATTTAAGTTTTAAAATGTCTGCAGGCTTAGAAGCATTCTGGCATCGATATCAGCATGTCAGACATACTCCTTTGTGGTCTCCCTTTCTTGCTATCCCCTTTACAAAACCTGCAATTTAAACTATCACAATTTTGTTAAAAAATGAAGGAGTTGCAGTAACTGACATTATACGATGGTTATCTTCAAAATGCACTGTTCTGGGCCTGGCAGAACCTATTATTGATTCAAAGCAACTATGGACTGGTGGATGGAAACTACAGGTGAGGCACCCACAAGTTAATGGGACTATTCATCATTTACCTAGTTGTTTTTACTTGGGCAGGGACAGGGGTTTTATTTTTTATCCCAGCCAACCTAAGTCCTGTTTTAGATGTGGAGCACAAACACATTTAAGCAATGTCTGTGATAAACTGAAATGCTCATTATGTTCTGGCTCTGGGCATACCAGTATTAATTGTCCAAGGTCGGTTTGCTGTAACTTATGTGAGGACACATCACATTCCTATCTTGATTGTCCCTGGGCCTCTCATAACAATCTAGGGGCATCACAGGAGGATCAGGAGGAAACCGTTTCTAAGGCTCAACAAAATGCACAGGCCAGGCCTCAGTTTCGGCCTAATTCTGAAGAGCAGCCCTCTCAATCTTTAAGTTTGATTAGATCTGAGACTTCAGCCCCAGTCCCTGATCTTTCCCAGCTGGAACCTCTCGGGTTGCAGTCAGCTGTGGAATCCTCTCAAAGGGGGACAGATATACCTCCCCATACTGCTCTGACAGACCCTTTGGAAGGTGTTGTTCATGACTCTGTACCTAGCACTTCTACCCTGACAAATGGGTCCGGACAAAAAGATATAATGCCACCACCTGACGAATCGGACTGGGTACAGATTGGTACTCACAGACAAACATGAAGCAGGGCTACTAAAGGAGCTAAACCCTCCCAAGTCCATATGGAGACTAAGTTTTGTTCTAGGAATAGATTTGCAGCTTTGAACAAATGAAAACAAGTCACTGAGATGGATGATGATTCTGATGCCTCTTCTGTGGCCTCCTCTCAGCTAGATTTTTTTACTGACACTAACCAACTATCTAGTGATTCAAGGACTTCTAGAAAAAAAAAGATGCAAAATGAAGTTTCCAGGGAACGGGAAGAAGAAATCTTGAGCTTTTCACTTTCTGTTTTGCTAAATGTTTGATGAGTTGACTTTTGGTACTTTAAATGCAAACAGTTTAAAGAATCCCAAAAGGAGATGCACCATTTTTTTCTATGTTGGCAGCCACTAATGTTCATATTATTTTTTTACAGGACACCAGACTATACTCTCTCAGGGAGACAAGTCAGACTACACAGGACTGGAGGGGAAGGCTATCTTATTGGTCCCTTTCAGAAGATGTATGTGCAGGGGTGGCTATTCTTTTTAATAATCTAGAGGTTCAGGTCCTTAGACTTGTTGATTTAATACAGAGTCGAGTACTTATATTAGATGTTATAATACAGGCTCAAGAATGGAGATTAATTAATATTTATAACCCTCAAGTTAAGACCCAAAGAATAAACACTCTAAAGGCTGTTAAGACCTTTCTTCATTCATCTAAATCTATAATTTTTTTTTTGGGGGGGGGACTTTAATTGTATTCTAACACTTACTGATAAAACTAGAGCAACTCAAAAATTATATAATGATTCCAACTTTCTTAACTCCCTATATAAGACAGCAAATTTAATTGATGGGGCTGTGTTTGGGCCTCAACCTCCCATGCATACATTCCATTGTGAGAGACTTTCTACTAGAATTGATTATTTTTTTATTTCTAACTGGCTACCAGATCTCAAGCAAAAGGTAATTCCTTGTGAAGCTTCAGATCATTGTATGGTTGTTTTGTCTTTAGGATGTCCTCTTAATATGCCAGAATCTCATAATGCTTGGAAAATGAATATCACAGTTCTAGATGATGATTCTGGTTGGCAGGAATTGTACTTGGTTCTGAAGGACAAACTGTCTGTATTTGACCTGTTTGATAACCCAGCTTTATGGTGGCAGGAAACAAAAATTGAAATACAAAACTTTTGTAGGCGATTGGCTAAATCCTGTTCTAAAGCAAAATATATAAAATATTTAGATAAAAGAAGACATTTACAAAAATTACTCTCCTGGCAAGCAGAATTTAACTTAGATTATTCCTCACAGATTTGTCAGTTAAAAAAGAAAATGTATGCCTGTCAGTATACTAAGTCTACTTCATTATTCCTGGAACAAAAATATGAATGGAAGGGGCTGGCCAAAGTAATTAACCCATTTGACAGTTGTAGACAGCAAGTACATACAAAATATATGCCTTCCTTAGTAACACAAGAAGGCACTAGCGTTTCAGATAACCATGGTATTTTGCGGTTGGTCTCTACTCACACAAAAAACTTATATGTTCGGGACTTTCGACCATGTGACTGGAGGATATTTTTCAATATTTAGATATCCTGCAGTTATCAAATGACAGCACAGTAGATTTGGTACAACGTAATACTATGGATGAAGTAAGTAGTGTCATTGGTCAGTTAAAAAGTAATGTAACACCAGGGCCAGATGGGATTCCCAATGAATTTTATAAAAAGGTCAAAATGCTGTTACTACCTCATTTTACTGCAGTTTTTAATGTTATCATTCAAGGTTTATTACCAGTGCCCGTTACTCTTGTTGATAGTAACCTGATTTATTTACATAAAAACAAGGATAAGGATAACTTGGATAATTGGCAGCCTATCAGTTTCATGAATTCCAACTGGAATATTTTATGTAAAATTATAAACAATAGACTATCTAAAATAGCCCAGTCTTTAATTTTTCACATCCAAACATGCGTGGTTCCACGCCGATCCATGTTATGTAATCTAGAATCAATAAGAGAAGTATTTGATGGCCATAGTATGGGTGGGTATGTAATTAACCTGGATCAGTCTAAAGCTTTAGATAGAGTTCTACATAGTTATTTTTTTGCAGTATTGCAGCAGTATGGTATCCCACAGGAGTTTATCTCATGGATGAAGACTCTATATAAGTATGCTTCTATGACTCGTGTGGTTAATGGGATTAAGGGTTCTCACATTCAGATTAAAGGGGGGGTATGACAGGGTTGCCCCTTAAGCCCTCTTTTATACATTTTGTCAATAGACCCACTTCTTAGGAGATTAAATAGTGATACTACTATTAGACATATAGTTGATACTGCTACAGTGGAGTTCCCCAGTGCTATGGCATATGCAGATGACCTTTTTCTAGTAGTAGCAGATTATGAGTAGGGGATACAGGCTCTTAATATAGTGCAATCCTTTCTCTGATTTCAGAGTCGGTCTTAAACACTCAAAAAAGTGTAGGAACATTTATGAATGTACATTCACATCTCGGGCAGGCAGAGATTGGTGGAATTCATATTCAGCCTACCAATTGTCAGGTTCTAGGTCTTTATTTCGGTGGTTAACAGGCTGCAGAGAAAAACTGGACAGGGCAACTTTCTATAGCAGAAGGAAAAGTGCATACATGGAAATCCTATCCTATGTCAAGACAGAAAAGGGTTCATATGTTAAAAACCTTCATTGTTCCTATTTTTTTAAGTTTGCTATATCTTTCCGTTTCCCCTCCATTTAGAAGCATGCATGTATAACTTATGTTTTCAGCTTTTGTGGCACAGTCACCTGAATCCAATTAAAAGATTGGTTACTTACTGGTCAATAAAAAAAGGGGGGTTGAATATGTTAAATCCAGTCTTATTTTTCTTCTCATTATTTGTACATGCTAATAATTACCCTAGTATAGCAGGCCATCAAGATGCTTGGGTTCAGAGTTTTACTGCCAGGACTAGGTATTTTACTAATAAATGGAGGGCAACACAATGGAAGCCCTTTATTAACATCCCTCAAGGGACTTCTGTGTACCTCATTGAAGTTTACAAAAAAATAAAACAATGGAATATATGGAATGGAATGTATTTTCCCATTTATCATTTTTGCAAAATCGAAAACTTCTTTACTCTTCAGTACTTAATCAGAATTTTTTAATGGAACCCTGCTTTAAGTGTCCATCAGCCATAGAAGAACAGCATTTGATGAAACAATTACTGGAAAGTAGAATTCCACAGAAAATGTGGGATACTTTATGGATGTGCTGCCATGGTAGACCAAATGTTAAGGGGAATCATGCTCATAAAAAAGTGGAGGAGATATTCTGTGTTAGAGACTCTTGTAACTGTCAAGTGGAAACTATGCAACATTTGTTTTTTGATTGTCCCTATATTGCACCATTGTGGGCTCATTTAGCTCAAAAGTGGTCATTACCTGTGTTAGCTACAATTTCTTATACTAAGTTGGTATATGGGAAGTATGGCACTGACTGGTGGATATTGTATCCTGGAACTCTCAGGGTCATTTGTGATGTTTTAAAATGGTGCATCTGGCAAAACAGATGCCTTTTTGTACTTCAACAAAAACAGGCATTGTTAGCCGATTTGATGGAACAAACAACTAAAGAAGTAGCTAAGTTATATGTTACAGAAAAACAGACATTGTCTTCATCCTTAGTAGCATATTGGCAGAAAGCTCTTCCTCTGATTCTTTTTGAGGATGTCACTTGAGGGATGATAAGGGGTGTGTTTTGTATCATGTGTTGAGTGTCTGTTTCTTCTTTTTTACCTCTGCTGAAGTTTTTTCTTTTTGCATCAACATGTATGGTTTCAATATGAATTGATATGTTTTTCTTCTTTTTTCCTTTTCTGTTACCATTACTGTTGTGCTGGGCCTTTAGGAAAGGATGTACAGGCTTTATCTTAATGTATTTGCTTTGTTATATTGTTCTTCAATAAAAAAATTCCCCTACTGAGCTGTAGAGGGCACTTCAGTCATCTGAGGATAGCTGACCCATTTGCTGTTTAGGCTGAGACGGAGAAGGATGTGCGGATGGTCGTGGAGATGGTCTCCTTTCTGACTGAAATTTCTACAGAGACTGAAGAGTTTTACAATGCAGCAGGAATCCTGGAGAAAATCTTGGAACACACAATGGATTAAATGTCTTGGGAGATGCAAACAATGGAATTGGAAGGCAATCAACAAGAAGTGTACAAAGTGTAGAGTGGGTGCAATCTTGATGCAGTAAGTCAGACTACTGAGAATTAATTATAGAAATTATTAGCTGCAGAAGATAAATACATGCAAAGGAAGAAGGAAATATGCTTGCAATACGCTAACAATGCTGACACTAAAATACTGTGTCATAGCAAGGAAAAGTAGGGTGGAATGCAAGACTTTAATTTTGCAATAACTCATGAGTCAGAGAATGGTATAATATTTCCCAAAATGATGAAGACCAGAAGGATGCCACAGTATTTTCTTTTTCAGTGAGGGATGGCAGAACAGTGAAAAAGGCCTGTCCTTCACTGAAATCATGGGCAGATCTTTTGGAACAAGTGCAGGGCCAATGGTCCATGGCTCATTTGCTAAGAGAAGCTGGCTAGGTGAAAGAATTAGAGAAAGACAGCTGAATTTCAGGGTTTACCCCAATTCAGATCCTGGGGTGCAACTGACTCTGCCACCAATTTCTGCTGGTAGAGATAAGATGAATTAGGACAAACTGGCTAGTAATGAAGGAATTCATGGGATTGAAATGGCACAGGATGCAGAAAATAGACAGGACGATTTAGAATTGCCACAAGAATTGACATTAACACAACATCCTACACTACATATGCTGGACCAGATTCTGGATAACAGGCAGGAGGTTTCTACTGTCCACAGTGACTTAGGACAGCCTACAGATTTGTTTGCTGCAGAAACCTTGGATTATTAAGACAAGGTGAAAAATGGCCCTACAAATACTAAGGCCATAGAAGCCAAAATACAAAGGGAGAATGACTCCAGGCAACCCAGACAGTATGCATCTTTTTTTAAACAACCTGTGTACTTAGCTAGATGCCATAATGCTGTAAGATTAGTGTACAAAGGTGCTTCCCAGACCTTGTGTATTGGTTGAGACAAAGATGTACTATAGTGGGGAACCCAGAAGCAATATTCGATTCCAAAAGTATTTGGACTGGGGGATGGTGGATCATGGTTATTTTACGGGCACAGGATCAGGGGTTGCAACATTTACCTAACTCATTTTTCTAGGTAGCGACAGGGAAGTATTGTTTTATCAGGGTCAACCCTGGACCTGCTACAAATGTGGGGCCCCAGGACACATCAGCAGCAATTGTGACCTTCTATGATGTACTTTGTGTAATGCATTAGGGCACACTAGTGGACAATGTAAGGAAGTTACGGTATGCAACTTATATGGGACACAGGGCCATGCTTACACAAAATGTCCCAAATCAGCACACAGTGCATCTGGTATAGCAGGTTATGAAGAATAGCATTCAATGGTAACTCTAGCACAGCGAATACATACCACAGACAGAAGGGGTTTTATTGATCCAAAGCCTCCACAGCATACCAACTCAGCTCTGGTCAAGGGAGCTATGATGCACACATCTACTGAAAATCCTGAAATTCTTGCAGAGCTTGTAGCTGCACCTCCAATAGTTAGTACAGATGCTACACCAGGGGTAGTTGAGTTACAAGACGGCGGAAGGCCTTCTCAGATGAAGGGGAACCACTGGTTGACAAGACTGAAATGGACATGGACACTGCTAATATGCCCCCTTCCCCAAGTTTGCAAATGGAGAACACTGGGAAACTGATGGCATGGAGGAGATCAGGTAGGATACAGCTGGCATCTAAAATACCTAAAATTACAGAGACCCCTATTTCTAACAGATTCCAAGCATTCACTGACCAACAGGATAGGTCAGATAATGATTTTGACAGTTCGTCTCTTGACTGCGTAATTGCAGATGGATTTTCAGGGACAGAAATGCAGTAAACCAGAATCACGTCCAACATAACTATTTTAAACAAACTGGTTCTGGCTAAAAGGTCTTTAGGAGTTAAAGCCAAGAAAAGAGGGAAGCCTCTGTGATGTTTCTGTTTCTCCTTGGCATTAATTAACTTTCTTTAGCATGGCAACACCCTTAACAATTCTTACCATTAATGTGAATAGTATTAAGAATCATGTTAAAAGAGACTGTGTTTTTTCACATTTGAGGTCTAAGAAAATGTACATCTTTTTTTTGCAAGATACTGTACTAGGTTGCATACAGTGCCAGAACTATCAAAGGCCATATGGGAATGGTACCCTGAAGCACCCCTTTGGTCCCTTGGCCTTGAAACTTGTTCTGGGGTGGGTATTTTGTTCCAGAATATTGATGTCTCTGTGACAAAACTTATTGATTTGTTCCCAGGAAGAACTTTATTATTGGATGTAAAAACTGATAACACATACCAGAAGGAACTAGAAGGGGACAGGATCAGATGTGTTTCAGTACAATAGCTTCTTCTTCTTGTTTTTACAGGGTTTCTTGTGGATTTTACTTGGTAGAATGTTACTTCTTTTCTTTCTTACTACTTCTAAGGGGCTAGCAGGGTACTGTTTTTGGGGTTGTTGGAAGTTTGAAAACTGGTTTGGTGGCTGTAAGTGGGCTTATTTGTTGGATGTTTCACTGTGTAACAGGCTGCACTGGTGGAGGCCTATTTCTTATGATTTAAAACCTATTTGGTGGGATTTGCTTGGGGATGGTTATTTGAATTGGAGACCTATATCTGTTAATTTCAAGCCTATTTTGATGTGTTGTTAGTGAAGCTGATTGAATTGGATGCCTGTTTTCTTTGGTAGCAAACATATTTTGGGGGCTTTGCGTTTAATTTTGATTTCTTTTTGCTGACTTCACTAACTGCAAAGGTTAGTGCATAGTAGGGGAAGGGTGTTAATGGTCTGGCCAGGTCTCACTCAGCTAATTGACTGGAGGCAGAGCTGAATCAGGTTTGTGGTGTTAGTTGCTTTGGCTTCTCAGAAGGAACTAGAAGGGGACAGAACCAGATGTGTTTCAGTACAGTAGCTGCTTCTTGTCATTTTTACAGGGTTTCTTGTGGATTTTACTTGGTAGAAGATTATTTCTTTTCTTTCTTACTACTTCTAAGGGGCTAGCAGGGTATTGTTTTTGGGACTGTTGGAAGTTTGAAAACTGGTTTGCTGGCTGTAAGTGGGCTTATTTGTTGGACGTTTCACTGTGTAACAGGCTGCGCTGGTGGAGGCATATTTCTTCTGATTTAAAACCTATTTGGGTGGTATTTGCTTGGGGCTGTTTCTTTGGTTGCAGAACCTGGAGGGGCAGACACAGGGATGATACACTCTCAGAGTCGGGTGGTAGGCCCTAATCCTCCTCCCCACCCTTCCCTCCCTTCCTCCCCAGAGCTATGCTTATTTATAGGGGAACACCTGCCCTGCAATTGGAAGAAAAGGCTGCAGGTGCAGCTCATGTAGTTCTAACCACTGGGGATTGGATTTAAAGGCTGGGAGAGAAGAGCTTAGGGAGTTGTTCACTTCCCTTATAAGTTTACTGTGTTGTACTGCACCTAGTAACAGGGTTACCAGTTTACTGTGGGACTGTTTCTAGGATTAGTGGGTGACCTGATTAGTCAGTAGGGGTGTATCTTGGACTAGTGGGGAAAGGTGGCTCACCCAAGGAAACCTACTTGGAGGGGGATGGGACCACATGTCATTAGGACTGGCATCTTTGGGAGGGTGGTGGGGTGCACAGGGTGTGGGGCAGCCATGATACTGGACTGGGCTTGGAAGTTTGGTGGTTGCCCAGTTTCTACCAGCTGGCACAGCTTATGGAGGAGCTTGCAGGGATTAGGAGACAGCTGGGGGAAGAGGGGAGGTATGGTTGGGGAAGAGGGTAGGAGATCTCCCATGGGGTTGCACCAAGCACTAGGGGCAGGGGCATAGGGAAAGGAGTGCAGGAGAATACTCTGGGGTCACATAGGGACCCTGGCAGAGGGGGCCCAAAAAGAGGACACTACCAATGAAGCAGGCAGGTAAATGGGGACCCTCACAAAGGGGGGCCAGAGGGACAACATTCTCAGGGAAGTAGGCAGATGGCTGGAGCTGGACAGAAGGAAGGAAGGTGGGGAGGTGGATTGGACCTTACGCTCAGTAACTGCTTCAATTCTCTTCTTCTGCTTGAGGATGAGGGGGTGATGTAGCCATGACAGGGGTGGTTAGAGATGGAAAGGGAGTGGGGGGGCATGAGGCAGGGGCCAGACAGCAGGAGGAACAGGGGGAACCTGGAATGCAGGAAAATGGGGGGAGCAGTGGATCAGAGCAGGAGGGGCAGGGGGAAAGGGAGGAAAGTGCAAGGAGAAGGACCAGTTGGGAGGAAAGGGCAAGGAGAAGGGCCAGAAGTACAAGGAGGATACAGTAAACGGTGCTGAGGGTTTAGGCCAGGGGAGCATGACAAGCAAGGAGGGATTGAATGGAGACAGGAGGGAAGGAAGGACGAGCCAGGTTAGTTTAGCAGATGGAGGAGAAGGACCAGTCACGAGCAGTGAGGGGGGAGTTAATGAGGCACAGAAGGATACTCGGGAGGAGGAGGAGAGGCATAGGATCGGAGAGGAGGGGGTGGCCAGGGTAAATAAGGAGGGGGCAGCATGTGGCACCCAGATAGGGGGAGGAACAAGGAGCCGGCTGGGTGGAGGAGCTGGTATAAAGGATGATGGACATGGAAGGGGGGGAACTGGAGGAAAAGAAGCGGTCAGAATGCTCCTGTTGGGGGATTCTATGATCAGGGGTATCAAATGGGATAGGGAAGGGGAAGCCTGGCCAGTTAGAACAAAATGCTTCCCTGGACTAACGGTGCACAGACCAAGCACAAGGTATATGAGCTGGCAAAGGATTGTGGGGGTTCCCCGGACATACAGGTCCACCTGGGTACAAATGACATTGAGGGAAATAGTGAGCTAGATATACAGGCACGGTTCAGGGAGCTTGCCAGGGTCTGTCATGCCATAGGGAGCACGATTCTTTCTCAGAAATCCTGCCAGTGCCAAGGTCTAGTGGGTGGGGGATTGGGGAGAGACATGGGAGGATAAGGAGCTGTATGCTAGAGATAGGCTCCATCTCAATTTGGAGGAGAGGGGAATCCTTAAGTTGAAAATAGAGGGGTTCATTGGTGAAAAGTGGGGTTTAAACTTGTGAAGGGGAGGTATGGGAGAAAAGACTGTCGAGGGGGGTCCGATAAAGGAGGGACTCTGTCTCCACCCCCCTGGGGAGCTGGAGCAATGTGGGAAAAGGCCAACTGGTAAAGTGCAGACCAGAAGAAAATGGAATCCCCATGAGAACATGAGCAGGGAAAATGGAAGTATAGGGAAAGGGTAGAAGGTAGTCCTGCTAAATGCCAGGAGCTTGGGTAATAAAATGCCTGAGCTCCAGGTGATGCTAACTGAAGGAGCGGTGGATGTGGCAGTGGTCACTGTGACCTGGGCCACCGCTGGACATGACTGGGACATGAACCTGGAGGGTTACACTATGTTCAGGAAGGACGGGGGAGGGAAGGGGAGGAGGGGTAGCAGTAATAGTCAAAAACTGCACTTGCATAGGGGGAGTAGAGGAGGTGAAGGAAACCATGCAGGTGATTTGGGTCACCTTAATAACAAGGGGGGGCAAGAGAATAAAAATAGGAGTGGTGTATAGACACCCTGTGCTGGCGGAGGAGCTGGAGGAGAGTCTGGTGGCAGATGTTGGGAGACACTGCAGATTGGGCAGGGGAAGGGAAGTGGTGTTAGGGGACTTAAACATGCCAGGAACAGACTGGGAGACTATGACATCCTCGGTGGCCAGGGAACAGAGGTTGTTCGATGTCTTTCAAGATGCGTTCCTAACTCAGCAGATGGGGGAACTGACCAGGGAGGCGTGGGTACTGGATGTGGTCCTGGCAGACAGTGACCAGATTGGGGGCCTGGAGGTAAGGGGCCCATTGACAGGGAGTGACTATGCCATGGTCTGGTTCTGCCTGGACCTAGGAGGGGTAGAAGGCTGCACAAAGATGGAGGTAACTGACTTCAGGGGGGCAGATTTTAAGGAAATGGGAAGGATCCTTAAGGAGCACTTGGATGTGATTGGGTCAGACATAGACACTGACAGTAGGTGGGAAATCATCAGGAGAGGGGTGCAGGATGCTACCAGCACCTGTTCAAGAGTAAGACAAAAAGGCAGTAGGGCCCGAAAACCCTTCTAGTGGACCAGGGAGGTCCAGGAGGTGGTGTGGGGAAAGAAGGCAGCCTATAGGCAATTCAAGTGCTCAAGGAGTGAAAGGGATCGAGGGGAGTATGAGCTGATGGCTAGAAGGGCCACTAGGGTGGTGAGGGTGGCTAAGGCAAGGAAGGAGCAGAACATGACCAGGGAAATTAGGAGAGGGAACAAGGGGTTCTTTAGATACATTGGGGAAAAATGAAGGGTGAAGGGGCAGATTAGCAGGATTAAAACAGGGGAGAGATGGGCACAAGACCTGGGGAAGCAAGTTGAGGTACTAAATGAGTACTTCACCTCAGTTTTCACCAAGGAAAATGGGGGTGCTGCATCATACAAGGGAGGAGACAGTGATACTGAGTGGGGGGGGAACCTTACCGATCAGCAGGTCTGGGGAGAGGGGGAGGCATCACTGGCAGGAGGGGGGAAGGCTAAGCAGGGAGAAGAGGTAGTGGAGGTGGAAATCACAGCAGAGAGAGTGAGGGAAGCCCTCAGGTCCCTTAAGATGGAGAAAGCATGGGGGCTGGATAAATTACATCCCAGAGTGCTGAAGGAACTTGTGGATGACCTGGCGAAACCCCTGGTGGAGCTTTTCACCATCTGTCTGAGGACAGGGTGGGTGCCCCAGGACTGGAAGTTGGCACATATAGTGCCTATCCACAAGGGGGGATCAAGGGAGGTGGCAGGAAATTACAAGCCTGTCAGCCTGACATCGGTGGTGGGCAAGGTGATGGAGGGCAGTGTCAAGGAGAGGCTAGGGGGGACCTGGAAAAGTCAGGGTGCCTGGATGATAGACAGCATGGATTCATCCCAGATAAATCATGTCAGACAAACCTCATGGAGTTCTATGACTGGGTGATGAGTGCCTTGGACCTGGGTAGACCAGTGGATGTCCTCTTTCTAGTCTTCAGCAAGGCATTTGACTCTGTTCCTCATGAGGCCCTGTTGGATAAGCTGGGAGAAATGGGGGTTGGGAACCAGATGATCAGATGGATAGACAATTGGCTCCAGGATCAGATCCAGAGGGTCGTAGTTGGTGGGATAGCCTCATCCCCAAGAAGGATCATTAGTGGGGTCCCACAGGGCTCAGTCCTTGGGCCCCTCCTGTTCAACGCCTATGTCTCTGACATAAGGACAGGTATCAGGAGTGAGATGAGTCTCTTGCAGATGACTCAAAACTGGGGGCAGTGGTGGATGGGGAGGAGGGGAGGGTGGCCCTACAGGGGGACCTGGAGGCTCTGGAAAGATGGTCTAGAAAGTGGAAGCTGAGGTTCAATGCAGGGAAATGCAAGGTACTGCACCTGGGGGCCAGAAACCCGGCCAAGAGTACACCCTGGGGAGAATGCTACAAGTCTCGATGGCTGAGAGGGACCTGGGGGTGGTGGTGGATGTCAAAATGAACAACTCGGACACTTGTAGGAGGACAGCAGCCAAGGCCAACAGGATGCTGGGATGCATCGCTAGGGGGATCACCTCCAGAAGGAGGGAAGTGATACTCCCTCTGTATAACTGCTTGGTGAGGCCACACCTTGAGTACTGCATGCAGTTTTGGAGGTCACACTTAAAGAGGGACATTAAACTCCTGGAGAGGGTCCAGAGGAGGGCAACCAAAATGATTTGGGGCTTGGGGGACAGGATCTATGGGGAGAGGCTCGAAGAGCTAAATATGTACACATTGGAAGAGAGAAGGGACAGGGGGACATGATAGAGGTCTTCAGGTACATGAAGGGGGTAAATAGGGGAGGATCAGTCAGGGTGCTTCAAAGGAAGGAGGAGAGGGCAACTAGAGGGCATGGGTGGAAGCTGTAGTGGGGAAGATTCAGGGGAGAAAGGAGGAGGTGCTACTTCACTGAGAAGGTGGTGGAGCCATGAAATGCGCTGCCCAGGGGGCTGGTGGAGGCAGAGACAGTGGAGAGGTTCAAGAGGGGGTTGGACAGGTACAAAGGAAGGGTTCTGGAAGCGAAATCCAGTGCAGAGAGAATATTCAGAACTGGGAAGGGATAAGCCAGAGAAGGCGAGGGGGGCAGCAAGGTCAGCTCCCAGGATGGGGGCTGACCAAACAAGCAGACACGAAAGACCATTAGGCCTATTTTGCTGGCATTTTAGTATGTTAGTACATATTATAGATTAATCAATATATATGCACCTCAAACTAAGGCAGATAGAATTGCAATCTTTTCACAAATCAGACCATATTTATATACTTCACAAAATATAATTTGGGGAGATTTATACTGTGGGTTACCAAAAAAGATAAAGGGAAGACTACTGCCACACAAAACATTTTCTGTGATATGACCTATCTACAAAACATAAAAATGGCTTCTCTGATTGATGCATATTTTTTGAAAACAATAGATCAGATCCAACCTTTCAGAGAGGAAGTACAGCAGCACAAAGAGATTTTCTGTTTATAAACAAATCCTTACTAGTACAAAAAGCTTCCACAGAATCGGTAGAATATTCCGATCATAAGGAATTATCTATTACTGTGGGATCTGCTAGGCAAATGCATGGACCTGGGATATGGAGATTTAATTCATCTCTCATATTGCAGGAAATTAGTAAACAGCAAATTTTATATTTTTTTATCAGTAAAAAAAACTCTTTTTGTTATTTATGAGGATCCTTCTGCATGGTGGGAAATTACTAAAAAGGGAATTAAGAACATTACTCATTACCCTCAGTAAGGGTCATAGGGATACAAATGCTTTAGCATACCAGAAAAATAGGAAACAGTTGCAATCCCTAATAAGTTTAGCCCACACAACAAAGCATGATTACACTGCACAAATACAGATGATGAAAGATACATTACATATATCATCTAAAACAAACTACTACTTTAATTATGCAACAGACGTATGGGACACAAGGTAAAATGGATAATGTTTGCCCATTTATTAGCTGCAGGGAATGGGTAAAAAAAGGACATTTGAGGCAATATTTGATACTAAAACATTTTACATACTACAAATGAAGTAATTTTAAAAGTAGTTCATGACAATGCAAACTCCCTGTTTCAGGCTGCTAATTTTAATGCGAAGACAACAAAAGAGTTCTTTACTCAGGTTAATGTTCCATCCCATGCTCCAGGCAAAGCTGATGAGATGGTCATGCCCATCACAGCTTGTGAGGTGGAGATGGCAATTAAGGCTGTAAATACAGGAAACGCACCAGGGAGAGATGGCCTTATGGCCAAACTCTACAAATTTGTTGGGCCGGAATTATATCAAGAACTGGCAGGGATTTTTAATCATTTACTCCCTAAATCTTGGATAACTTTCGATATGTCAATGGGGGTATTAATCCTGCAACATAAAAAGGGGGATAAAAGAGACATTGCAAATTGGAGGCCTATTAGCCTCCTAAATTGTGATTTTAAGATTTTAGCTAAAATTCTGAATAGCAGACTTCTAAAGGTCATTCTGAATTTAATTTCAGTAACACAGTCCTGTGCCATCCCAGGCAGAGCTATAACAGACCAGTTAATTTTATCAAGAGACATATTTCAAATTGATGCTATCTCAGGAATTGAAGGTTTATTGGTATCATGAGATCAACAACATGCATTTGATGCGGTGAGTCATGAATATTTATAGTATACATTATGGAGCTATGGGATTCCAATGGTGTTTATCACATGATTGAAAAATATTTATCATAGTGCAATGGTTATACCACAGGTAAATGATTTCTGTAGACATATGGTAGCTATAAAGAAAGGGGTGATGCAAGGGTGCCCCATTAGTCTCATTTTATATGTCTTCATGATTGATCCCCTTTTAAGGGCTCTGAATAGACATATGGAGATTTTTCCTATTCATATTCAACAACATAGCTTGCCATTCACAGCACTGGCATATGCGGATGATGTCTGTCTACTAGTTAAAAATAGTGCATCTGTTCTAGCAGCAATTCATGTCTGTCACCAGTATGGAGTGGTGTCAGGAGCTGTATTAAATATGAGAAAATGTGTAGGATGAGAGTTGGGGAAAAAAAAAAGTTTTTCAGTCACAGTTGGCTGGGGTTAGAGATAATATTAGGATTTTACATAGAAACATAGAATCAGAAGCTGTTTCCTTCCCCTGTGGTGTCCCTTGCCACCCCTTTGTGGGTCTCCCTTGTGGTTGTCTTCAGCATTCTTCTGGGTCTCCACTGAGGGTGCCATCATACAGGAACCTTGCCCTTTGGATCTGATAAATTGGGATAAAAAAATAGAAGCGAGGATGCAGTTAGTGTAAAGATGGAATGGGTGGAATTTCAGTAAGAATAAAAGGATTTATTTAATCAAAAAATTTCTTTTACCATTATTTCTATATGTCAGCAATATACTCCCCCCACCTAGAACCAGGGAAGCTAAGATATTAAATGTTTTTTTCAAGCATTCTGGGGTAGTCGCCTCAACCCTATTAAAATAAATATATTGTATCTACCATGGAACAGTGGTGGCCAGAATATGGTGAATCCAATTATCTTTTAATATTGTCAATCTTTGTATGGTATGTGAACTTTTGACCGTTGTTACTGCACATACAACATTTCTGGAAAGACATTTTTTAAGCATCATATCAGTTTGGTTTACAGACTGAAAAGAAGGGACTCTCAGAATTATCAAACTACCTTTACTCCTGAATATTTGAGGGATAAATTTGTAAAATTAAAAATATGGAATATAACTGGCACAAACTTAAAAATTAAAACTAAAAAGCAGATCTATCAACAGGTTATTGCTACTCATTTCACAGAGACTGAATTATTTCCAAAATGCCCCTTGGGGTGTGTATCAGCTTTACAACTTTTGGTAAAAGATAGTAGGATTCCAATTAAGTACCAAGACATACAGTGGCTGTGCTGTCATGAGCGTTTAAATGCCAAAGTTAATCAGAAGCATAAAAAACTAGAAGAAAGGATATGTTCAAGGCTACATTGTGTTCAGGTTTTGGAGACTATGGAGCATTTATTTTTTTCTTGTCATTATATTGTGGATTTTTGGACTCTACTGGCTAACTAATGGAGTGAAGAACTGTTTACCAAAATGAAATATATTATTGTAATTTATGGGAAATATGGGGTGCTTTGGAATAAATGGGATGGGGTACTTTAAATGTTATTTTTGCAGTAATCAAATGGTATTTATGGGACTTCTGGTGATATCACCCAGCATGACGGTCTAATTCTCTAGAGCTCTCCCGACTCCATACTACAATCCAGCCACATCAGTACTCAAGAACTGGCCACCTCGCAGAAAAACCACTGTCTAGAAATCCTAATGGCCAACACAAGAAGTAAGTTGAAGGGTTTCACAGCTCCGAAGAGTGTGAGGTCCAAAATGGAGACCTCTTTGAAAAACTCAGATTTGGGGCCTACAATCGGAGAGGCAGACAACCTCATGAACTCCCCGCAATAGACTCTCTCAGAAGAGTTGAGCTCCGAGGAAGAATAAGACACAATGATCTCCACCAGACAATTTTGCTGTGAACTCCAGCGACTGGGGGATAAGATAGAAGACTTTCAACAGCAATTGCTTGATCTCCAGAAAGAGCAAACCCATCATCAATCTCAAATTGCTGACCTCGAATAGCATGCTACGGAAACATCTAAATCAGTGGATCTTCACAACAGGGCTCTCCTTCAACTTCATTTTTGGGAGACTTGGCTCCCAACAAAAAGTAGAAGATCTTGAAAACAGATCAAGATGAATAAATATTCAAATATATGGTATACTGGAAGGCACAGAATCTGAGGAAATGAGCAAATTCATGGAAAGCTTCATTCAGGAAATTCTAAACCTTGACCCAGATTATGGTCTTAATATCATTCAAGCACATCGTTCCTTGGGCCCCAGGCCCACTGACCCGAAGGCTTGCCCTCAGTCGATCATCACAGCCTTCCTCGACTACAGGACCAAGTCTGACATTCTACAAAAAGCTTGGCAGAGGAAAGAATTGATCTTTGCTGACACAAGGCTTTTCTTTGAGCATGATTATGCCCCCATGACCATGGACAGAAGGAAGAAAATGCTACCTATAATAAAACTGCTGAAAGAGAAAGGAGTCAAAGCCAGAATAGATTACCCTTCCACCCTACATATAACTACTGACAAAGGCACTCACCTTTTCCCCACAATATCAGAAGCTAAATCCTTCCTGCAGTAATGGAGCATAGCAGTGGATGAGGTGCTTGATTCTGACACTCAGACGGAGCTGGACTGCCTTAGATGGCATACGGTGAAGAGCATGGGCTTTTCCAGAAAACTGGCAGGATAGGTGGGCCTGCTCTTGTAGGCTCCCTGGAATTGCTTTCCAATACCTGAGAAGGCTCATCAGCACGCCCTTTGCAACAGAGGGAAGGTGGTAGAAAACATAACTGGAACAAGGGTAAGAGGTCTGGGACTGCTGGGAACTGATTTGTGAGACACAGCAATGGTGTATGGCATAGCAATGAATTTTTCCCTGTGACTTTGAAGCCTCAGCACCTAGACAGTATGTAGATATGGGGTGAGTGAACTGACCTCTGACTAAATAGAGGCAAAAACTTTACCTTTTTGGCTTTCTCCTCCGATCGTCGGTGGTTTGAAAATACCCTCTGGTTCATCTGTCTTTCAAAATGGGTAGAGAATTAATCAGCCTTGCTCTCCTACAGAGTAGTATGCTCCATTACTAACTTACTGTAGTTTGGACAGATGTCGAGAGCAAGGAATAATATGGACCTCGGGGGAAATAGTGCCTAAAGACACCACTCCTTCGGTCTGCTGGGATGCTCTGAAAGCAGTGCTGTGGGGAAGGTTTATCTAACTTAGTTCTCAACAAAAAAAAGGCTAGAACTGAAACCTTGCTGAATATAATTTATGTATAACTAGACCAAAAGAAAGCAGTACATTTTATTCCTCTGTATCCCTTCAGGTGGGGAGTTCTGATGCACAGACTGCGCACAAGCTTTCATATGGTCCTGATCCTGAAAACATTAAGGGGTCTGAGTGAGAATCCTGAGGGGAAAGTAGGGGTGACTGTATGGGGTAGGAGTAAAGATAAGTTGTCACCTGAGTTTCCTTATGTCTTTCAAATGGTAGGAATCCAGTTTTCACAGGGCAAAGTAATTCACAGAGGGCAATTTTTTTATTATTTGTAGATCACTCTGTGTTTTATTTTTCTGAACAAATCCTATGGCTGGATGGGGGGTACGGGAATGCACAGCGCTATGCATGGGAAGACAAAAACTACCACCTGGGATGGGGCCTCGGAGCCAAGCCCTTGATTGGGTGTGATGATGGGAAATTGCATCCTCCCACCTCCACACTTAGAGGTTGGGAAATGGTGGCATGTTTGGAAGTTACAACTTGAAGTTCAAATATTTTCATTTACAACTTGTTATTTGTTGTTGTTCTGTTCAGGTTGTTTGCACAAGTTACTGTTTATCTCGGGGGAGTACATCGAAAACAATATGGGGGGAGATCTGGGGACATTAATTTGGGGAGGGGCACCTCCAGAACATAATAAGGGGTTTATGGAATGTCTTAATGGTACCTGATGGATTTAACAATAGTCACATATAACATAAAAGGCTTGAATAGCCCAATCAGAAGGGCAAGGGTGCTCCAGGAATTGGGCAAAATGGGAGCCTCCTTGGTCTTTTTACAGGAAACACACCTGTCAAGGACAGAACATGTCAAGTTGTGGAGAATGTTGGTGGGTGAGGTCTTTGCTGCCTCCTGGCCAGAACACCCTCATAGAAGGGGTACAGCAATTTTAATTTGAAAAAATACTCCATTAAGGGTAGAGAGTGTTAAACTGGACCCGAAGGGGCACTTTATTCAACTTTATGCCACATTTTTTAACACTAAGTGTGTCTTTCTAAATATATATGCCCCGAATAATCAGTTGGAGAACTGAACTTTCCTGAAAAAAATATTCTTAATGATAGGAGACCCAGATGCTCTATACATAATAGGTGGAGATTTTGATACTGTCTTGTTGACTGGGAAAAACAGAAGAAGTCCACAGCATTGGGTGGGGGGGGTGGTCAAGACAGCTTCTTGAAGCACTTGTTGGGGGAGATGGAACTCCTTGATGCCTGGAGGTACGTCCACTCTACAACAGCCAATTACACCTTTTATTCACACAGGCACTCCAGCCTCTCTCAGATTGATATGTTTCTAGTCCCAGGTGAGAGAGATAATTTGCTGGAGCCCTGTGATATTCTTCCCATGACGTGGTCAGACCATGCCCCAGTGTTATTAAATTTGGTGTTCTCTCCCAGTCCACAAAACATCACATGGCATCTAAATATAGAGTTGTTGAATCAACCTGAGGTCAAACTTGAAATTGCTGACTCTGTTCAGGAGTTTTGGAACACCAAGTTGCCTAAAGACACCACTCCTTCGGTCTGCTGGGATGCTCTGAAAGCAGTGCTGTGGGGAAGGTTTATCTAACTCAGTTCTCAACAAAAAATGCAACCCAACAGTTGCAAAAACAGATAGAGGGGAAAACTGCGTGAGGCAGATTTTAGATATAAATGTACTTTGCCGGCCCGGTGGCACTAAGGGTTGAGGCACTGGATGCCACACCTTGCGCCACGCTGGTGACCCGGGTTTGGGAACTGACTCAGGCCACCGGGGGCTGGCAGGAGAGAGGTAGGATTGAGAGTCCTCTCTCTGCGGTGGGTAGTGGGGCTTGCATCACCCTGTAGTGAAGACTGGCGGAGGCCAGCCACACTACAAGCAGCATGCAATTGCAAGGGGGAGAGCATGGTGAGCGTCAGCATATGTACTCAGATGCCATTGCATGTCTGGCTCTCCACTGGGGAGAAAAATGTGGAAAATATGGAGGGCAATCTTCATGGCTGATGGCCGGGCCTTGCACCCCCGGAGAGACCCGAGAGGGATGCGTACCCAGTAGGTGCGAAAGTGATAATGGCCGGCCTACTGGGGAAGTGTGTTCACGTGGCCCACATGTATGACTGGGTTGAGGCGCTGGATGCCACACCTTGTGACACGCCGGTGACCCGGGTTCGGGAACGAACTCAGGCTGCCGGTGGCTGACAGGGGAGAGGGAGGATTGAGCATCCGTTGACTGCTCTCCTCTCTCTGGAGTGGGTAGTGGAGCTTGCAGTGCCCTGTAGCAGCGACTGGCGGAGGCCAGCCACACTACAAGCGGCATGCAATAGCAAGGGGGGAGAGCACAGCGGGCATCAGCATATGTGCTCGGACGCCATTGCACATCCGTCTCTCCACTCGGGAGAAAAATGTGGAAAATACGGAGGGCAATCTTCGTGGCTGATGGCCACCCCTTGCGCCCCCGGAGAGACAAGAGAGGGACGCGTACCCAGTGGGTGCGAGAGCGATAATGGCCTGCCCACTGGGGGAGCAAGTTCATGTGGCCCGCACGTACAACCGGGTCAGGGGGTGCAGGGCCGGTGGCCGTAGATCGTGTGGGGCTGCTCTGCTGAGGAGAGTAAATAATAGTATGAAAAAAAAAGTACTTTGCATCCTGAAGACAAAACCCACTGACTAGCTGAAAAAAAGAGATTAGAATCTTTATTAGCCTCCCAAATGGAGGGCATGCTTAGGCACACAGCACAAAGATTTTATGATGGAGGTAATAGAGCTGGACACTTCCTAGCCCTTGATCTATGGAAGCAGACAATCTCCAGAGCAGTTCTTAGAATTCAGGACCCAGCGGGGGAGAGGTGGTGTCAGACCCCTTAAACATATCCGCATCTTTTGCGGACTTTTATGCAGCTTTATATAGCCAGGAGCCTGTCACTGATTATGAACCAAAAGTGAGGTCCTTCTTGAGCAGCACTGAACTTCCTTTTCTTAAAGCACGTCACAGGGTGGTAATAGACAGGAATATCTCCGCCCAGGAAATTTTTAATAAAATAGCACAAATCAAATCAGGAAAATCTCCTTGCCTGATGGACTACCATTCAAATTTTACAAATGCTTTAAGAGGGACCTACTACCTGGAATGTTACAATGTTCCCACCACATACAGGGAGGGGGGAGGTCCCAGTGGCCTGGAGACAGGCATAGATAGTGGTGTTGCCCAAGGAGGGTAAGGACCCATTGCATTGTTCCTCCTCATTGATAAATGTTGATATGAAGGTATTCACTGGCATCCTGGCAGACAGGCTGCAACAGGTCATCAGTGAGGTCATTCACCCAGATCAAACTGGCTTTGTGGCAGGGAGGTACTTGTCCAACAACATATGGAGACTTCTCAATATACTTACTTCTCAGCAAAACAAATCGGAATTTCAGTTGGCCATCTCTATGGATGTGGAAAAGGCTTTTGATCAGGTTAATTGGCAATTTTTTAAATCTACCATGGAAAAAGTGCAATTTGGTGCTAAATTTCTAAAAGTCTTCCACAATCTATACACCCCTGCCACAAGCTCAAGTGAAAGTAAATGGGGTAAATTCAAGAAGTTTTACTTGATTTAGAGGAACACAGCAGGGCTGTCCATTGTCCTCCATACTTTTTGTGGTCTGCCTGGAACCCCTGGCGGTGGCTGTATGCCAGGACCCCCAGATAATTAGAGTGATGGCCAGTGGGAGAGAACAAAAAATTGCCCTTTATGTGGATGACTACCTTTTCTTCTTGGGCACCACTCATAAGTCTGTCCCCCGCCTCCTATCAAAGTTGCAGACCTTTGGAGAGCTGTCTGGCTACAAACTAAATTATACTAAATTAGAGGCCCTCAAATTAAGTGGTAAGATTCCTCGGGACTTCCACAATGGGTTTCCTTTTTCCTGGGCTAAAAACAATCATATCTGCTACTTGGGCATACAGATCCAAGTGGACACTAGCAAATTGTTTGAAATAAATTACAAAAAGCTATGGGGTATGGTACAGCAACACCTAGCCAGGTGATCCCTGCTATCTTTGATGGTTGCAGGGAAAATAGATTATATTAAAATGAACTTGCTCCCCTATTTTTTGTTTGTATTTGCTAACCTCCCTGTACTGCTTCCCCCAACATTCAGGCATGAGGTCACAGTAGATTGGTCCAGATTTATATTGGGGGCTGCCGCATAAGAATTTCCAGACAAATATTGTCCCTACCCCATGATGGTGGGGTGGGGCTGCCTGACCTTTATTCATACTACTTGGTCTGTCAGCTTCAGGTGGTCCACACTTGGATTATGGGCAGGACTCCTCGGGCTGGTTGGCCATGGAGGAACAGGAGGTGGTGGAGGTTTCTTTGTGTTCTCTGTCTCTTTACATGCCATCAGCCCCAGTTTCTACCCTGATGAGAAACCCATGGACCCAGCATACCTTGAGAGTCCTTAAGAGGGTTAAATGGAGATTAACCTCCTGGGAGACTTTGGGCTCTTTTTCCCTGATCTGTCATCACATGAACTTTCTTCCTCCCCGCTTGGATGGAGCCTATGCGAGGTGGGATCTGAGGGGACTGGAATGTTTCTCCCAGCTGATAGAGGAGGGAGGAAGTCTCTCATTTGCCCAGCTAAAAGACCAATTTGGCTTACAGGATTTGGACTTTCACAGATACTTAAAGGTATGCCACTTTATCCTTATCCCAGATAACTTGAAGGTGTTACACACCAACTAAATCCCTGGGAAATTTTGTATCATTGGTACAACGATCAGAAAACAAAGTAAGATGGACCTCTCAATTATATAAAATAATAGGGCCAGGGGAACAACATCCTCTTGGGAGCATAAAGCTTGAGTGGGAGAATGAAATGTCTGAGAACATCCCAGGGGACTTATGGCTCCAGAGATTGAGGAAAGGATGGAGGGTCACATCCACCCCTACCTGGATGGAATTCTTTTGGAGAATCTTAGTCCATTACTTTCTGGTCCCAGTGGCAACCCAATACCATAACACTACTAACACAAACCTTTGTTGGAGGGCTTGTGGATTAGTGGGCACACATTGGCCAATATATTGGGGCTGCCAGAGGATAGCTTCTTTCTGGCAAGACATTAAAGAGGCACCGAATGAGGTGTTGTCAAAACAAATACCAGACACCTTCACGGACTGGGTATTGGGTTTCCCCACCATAGTGCACCTACCTCCTTCCAATTGAAGTTGGCCCTGGCATTGGTTGCCACGGCCTTGAAATGACTGACTGCACATTGGTTGCAGGTATTGGAGAATGGGTGCCTAGAGTCAATAACATAATGGATATGGAATCAATAACTGCCAGACTGCATCTTTGAGAAGAGGAATTTAGATTGGTCTGAGGCCCGTGGATTACCTGGGAGACAGGTCGTCCTCTGCCCTGTATGAACTCTTAGCATACTGAAGAACGGGTTGCACAATTCTTCTTGGAAAAATTACTTAACCTACCAGGACTTTACTGGATAAATAAAATCTTTCCAAATCCATGTTATAGTATATTGTACATAGGTCTGATCTCTTCCCTCCCTTCCTCTCCCCTCCTGCCTCTCCCCCCATACTCTTTTCTGTTAAGAAGCAATTTATTAGTATATTCCATAGGATGGACTCCTATGCCTCCTGGCTGTTATATGTGTCTTCCCCTGATGAAGTTATTACTTATTCTTGTAAATAGTTTGATACTACAGAATGGAATTGTTAGGTTAAATTCTTGACAGGTCTCCTGTAAGACATATACAAGCTAGGCAAATTGATATATTAACAGTCTTATTGTTTTTTTTCTGAGAAAAAAACCAAAATATCAGTATGGTGACCATATACTGTTGTAAACTGAGGTTGGTTTAATAAACTTGAGTTATAACAAAAATGGTGTATATGGAATATCAGGTGTGTATTTACTTTGCAACAGAAATGTATTTCTAATATAGAATTAGTAAGGAAAATAACAAAATAAATTCAGTTGATTTATTTTACTGAGGCAAAAACTTTGCATAGACAGCACTTAGACCAGATTTGGAGGAATTTACCATGGGTCATGGATAGTGATGTCCCGATTACTTGAATGATAAGATTCTACTTTTTCTTTCTCTTAGTTCTTTTCTGTTTTTGTCTTTTCCTGGTTTTCTTTCATGTTTACAACTTTGGCTAAAAAATGTGATATGTGATTATTATATTGGATGCTTATGTTATGTATGTTTGATTGTGTGATTTTCAATAAAACAAATTCCCCTACTCTTTTCGATAAATGCCATGGGCTCTTTAATGTCCACCTGAACAACTACCAGAACAGGCAGACAGGGTCTTGGTTTAACGTCTTATGCAAAATACAGCACCTCAGGAATTTAGCACCCCCCTCATGCTGCACTACAGTGTCAGTACTGGAATTTTGACCCAAGTGCCTGGTGTGGAGATACAACCCACAGCCTTCTGATCTTCTGGCCTCAGAGGCAAGTGTGCAACCTGCTGAGCCACTGACACTGCAGAAGTGAAAGTAGTTGAACCGAATGGCAGTGTGAAAATGGCAGTATGAACCAGATAAGTTTTTTAAATCCCAAAACATATGTTGTATAAACTGAACATTGGCATGGCCTGATTAAAGATGATATACTTATCTTCACTTGAGGCCAATAACATCAAGATATCTCACTTGTGGCTTCACCACTCATGAGATATCATGATATCATTGGCCTCTTGTGAAGAGAAATATGATATTTTTAGTCAGCCCATATCATGTCCCATATATATACATATAGATATATATATATATATATATATACTGTATATATATATCTATATATATATATAGATATATCTACATATATATGTTACACTTGGGTTGTGCCCCCTATTGTCCCATGTACACCTCACACTGTATTCCTGGTCTATTATACTGTGATACTGCTATTTTGCACTTATACAGTCGTGGCCAAAAATATTGCACTTTTTCAAATAACTCACAATTCCTCTAAACATAAGTTGAAATTAACAGTACAGTATTTGGTCTCCACAATTCTTTATTTCTCTGTTAATATTACAGAACCTTTGTTTTTGATTCAGAATTTAATAGATCATTTTAAATCAGAAAATGAAAAGAAATGGCATTGACAAAATTATTGACACCCTAGACTTAATATTTGGTAGCACAGCCTTTGGTCAAAATAACTGCAATCAACCACTTCCTATAGCCATGGATGAGCTTCCTGCACCTCTCTACTGGCAGTTTGGCCCACTCTTCTTGTGCAAACTGCTCCAGTTCTCCCAGATTTGAAGGGTAGCTTCTCCCAACTGCTGTTTTCAGATCTCTCCACAGGTTTTCAATGGGATTTAGATCTGTACTCATTGCTGGCCACTTCAGAACAGTCCAGCATCTTGTCTTGAACCATTCCTGGGTGCTTTTTGAAGTGTGTTTGGGGTCATTGTCCTGCTGGAAGACCCATGACCTTCGACGGAGACCCAGCTTTCTGACACTGGGTTCAACATTGCACTTCAAAATGGCCTGGTAATCTGCAGATTTCATGGTGCCATGCACATGTTCAAGGCACCCAGTGCCAGAGGCAGCACAACAACCCCAAAACATCACTGAACCTCCTCCATGTTTGACTGTAGGGAAGGTGTTCTTTTCTTTGAAGGCTTCATTTTGTTTTCTGTAAACATAGAGATGATGTGCTTTACCAAAAAGCTCTAATTTGTTCTCATCTGTCCACAGGACATTCTCCCAGAAGGATTTTGGCTTGTTCACATGTGTTTTGGCAAACCCCAGTCAGGCTTTCTTATGTCTCTCTCTCAGCAGTGGGGTTCTCCTGGGCCTCGTACCATATAACCCCCTTTCATTGAGTAGGCGACGGATGGTGTGAGTTGAAACTGTTGTACCTTGTGTCTGAAGGTCAGCTTGAATCTGTTTGGCAGTTGATCGAGGTGCTTTCTCCACCATTCATACAATCCTGCACTGCAATCTTTGATCAAGTTTTCTCTTGCGACCACGTCCAGGGAGGTTGGCTACAATGCCATGGGCCTTAAACATCCTGATAACATTATGTACGGTGGAAACAGAAACATCAAGGTCTCTGGAGATTGATTTGTAGCCTTGAGATAGTCCATGCTTGGCTACAATCTTCTGTCTGACCTCCTCAGACAATTCTCTGGCTGTCTTTCTTTTTTCCATGCTCATTGCGGTACACACAGTGACACAAAACAGGAGAATGAGTCTTTTTCTCTATTCAAACTGGTTGAATGAGTGCTTTTTATATTGCAGACACCTGCAACTCACCACAGGTAAGTTCAATTCCAAAGTTAAGGAGAATCACCTGCTTAAAATCTAATTATTTCTAACTACTTCTAAAAGGTGCCGATAATTTTGTCTGTGCCATTTAAGGATTTCTGTGTGGAATAAGCTAAGACTTAATACATTTTTCTGCTTTTTGTATTTTATTCCACTGCAAACCAAAGAAATACATATGTGGATACCAAAATATTTTTTAATTTCAACAATTTACTGGAAGAAATGGTGCATTATTAGAAAAAATTGCAAGGGCACCAATATTTTTGGCTACGACTGTATATAGATATGAGTGCTAGGAATGTGCTTTGCTGCTAACATATGCTAATATTTATCATGCATGATTTATTATACCTCACTATAATACATTTATCTAGATTATGTTTGTCTTTTGTAGATATTCCATATATAATCTACTGAATCACTGATAAGATGACTCAGAGGGATCATCAGTGATTATTGTATACTTTTATTCTCATAATTATATGTAGTGTGTATTTTACACTCAGGCAGATATGCCTGTCAGCAGTTCTCTTTGTCTAATCAAGCTGACACAGAGAGAGACAGCTTTGTTATGTCTATGTTTTATACTGGTGTAAGTAAGACATGCCACATGTAGTTTTGAACTGTCAGCATTTCTTTTGTCCAAGCTATAATACTAATGGAAGCATATCCTGTCTCATATGATACTCTTTAGTAATTCTGTTTCCTAAGTCATTTTCCAATGGAGAATGACTTAAGACCAATACATATTGTTTCTCATATCTGTAACTATGTTGTAATCACTGTTGCTATGTTGTTATCTGTAGTATTTAGCTGTCTGCAACCCATTGTAGCGCTCTTGAGACACTACTGTAGCTTCCCTAGAAGGGCAGAGAGCTGGAGCGTGGGGAGAGAGAGAGAGAGAGAACAAGATCTTAGAGAACCTAAGATCTACAATTCTGGAGATTATGTACATTCTTCAGGAGTTGTGAGAAATCCATCTCCCTTGTGATTTTCTCTGTCACATACTTGGCGTAAGTAGTATAATAAACTTTATTAGTACTCCTTGCTTGTTTACTAATGTTTCTTGCCAGACTCCGAGACACAAGAATCTGTATTATTATTATTATTATTTTTATTGTTTACCCTACACACCAAGAGTGTTTATACAACATAATGGCGACCGCGAAATGGAGTCTGGATGTTTTTGCCAAGTTTCATTTTAATTTCCTCTATAAATTAAAACAGTGGGCGAGAGATCCCCAGTAAAAACAAGCTGAAAGTGTCTAATGTTTAAAATGTTTCAGTCAGTTGTGTGTTCTACAGTGTAGACAAAACAATCTCTTGGCAGATATTCAATTTCTGTGTAATGAGTTGTTTCATTTTTGATATTTTTTTCCTATTCTTTCTCTGTGGGATCACAGCTATAAAGGATCCAAAACTAACAGTTAGACAGCTTTCTTGTGCATTGAAATCTTAAAGAGTATTTACTCATCTAGGAGTCCACATACTGGTTAAAAATGTTAAAAACAATGTTGCTACCATCCAGAAACATTCCGGTGGGGAAACCCACTTTACATTTGATGGGAGGGGGACAACCCTGATTCTGAAAGCCCCATGACTGTGATATTTTCAGCATCACAGGCCATGTTGGGGGTAATGGTTACAGGTTTGATTTCTGAACCTGAGCTGACAACTGTCTCAGCACTATTTTCTCCACCCCTGATGGCGATTGAACCACAATCCATAATTGGAGAACTACGTGCAACTTGCACACCACTTTTCTCCACTGTGCAGGCACCCCTGATAGTGCCAGCACTGTCTGCACATGATGCAGACCCCCCTCCATCAGTGACACCTGGATCATCCCATACTATGGCTGCAATGGCAGGCACTTCAGATAAGAAGGTACAAGGTATCCTAATACTGATATCATTGTTTTTCTTTTGGGATCACTGACCATGGCCCCAGCATTGGTTAATCCTAACACAATTTTAGGGCATTATTTTGAAACTGCTGCATTAGATAAAGCAATCTCAGCAGTTTTAGCCCAAACATACAATGGACACATCAGACCCATTGCTTATGCATCCCAGATGCTTGCCCCAGTGGAGCTGAAATACAACCTTTGTGAAAGGAATCTTTTGGCTACATACTGGGCAGTGAGATACTCTATGTACATCATTGGATATGCACCCATTGTACTGCATTCCAACCATTTGCCAACTAACTTTCTGTTGTCAGACAGAGTAAAAGATTACTCTGTATCCAATGCCAGACTTGTACACTGGTCTCTCATTTTACAGGATTACGACATCACTGTCCTTCCTATCAAAACTCCATCCTTGTTGGCCCATGGCCTAAAATTTACAGGAGAGACTCATGATCGTTCACTCCAACCCCCTGACCTGCCTGTCCCAGTGCCTTTTCTGACAGAACCTCAGAAAGTGTTAAAAGACACCACTGTGTGTCATGTTTTGACTGATGACTCAGCCACACATATCAATGAGGGACAGATAGCAGGATTTGGAATTGTTTTTCATTCTGGTGATGACAGAGTGTGCATGGCTAGTAATTGCATCATCGTACATGTACGATTTTCAGGCAATGTTAAAACATGGCTGACAAACAACATGAAAATCAAGGAGGCGAGGAGTCTCCTATTTACCACAAATATTTGTGAATGGTTTAGAAAACTGGAAAGTCCTTGAGAAAGACACAGCTTGTGTTAAGAAAGGAATAAAAAGATTTATCCTTATGTAAAATGATACCAGCACTCTATGAAAGGGTTACGTTCTGCCAGCTTCAAGAAATGTCCTTGAGATAATTACAGAAAGCACTGCAGATACATTGTTTTCATTACAGTTTCTAATTGAGTCTTTTTCTCTCTAAACTGAATTTCTTTGGCAGAAGACAAACTTCTGTTCCAGTACTCTGTATTATCTCTGAGAAATACAGTGACTTGCTTGTGTACATCACAGCACTAACAGTTTAAATACTGTACATTCATATGGTTCGAGCATATTGCAATATGTGAACCTTATGCTCCAAAAAAAGGACCCTTATTTGAGGGCAGTGTATAGGTTTCTTAATAAAGGAACTGAGGAATAACTTCCAGAAATAGCTTATAGTACGTGAAAATGACATTCACCTATCCAGTGATGACCTACTCATTTGGAACATCACTACTAACACTCATGAAAAGTTACGGGTGATTCCTGAACACCTGAGAGCAGATTTTATCTACTGTGCCAAGTACACTGTACTTCTACTGGTGGACACCAGTAAGTTAATAAAAACCCTAGACAGACTGAAATCCTCTGTCTTGTGGCCACACATGAGAAATGATGTAGAACACTACATTAGTAGCTGTTTGATCTGTGATCAGAACAGTCCTATACCAGCTAGAAAAAATGCATTGTTACCCCAGTGGCAAAAGGCCCCTGGAACAATATCCAGTTTGACTACATTGGCCTTATGCCAACCACTAAGAACAACTAGTTTTCACTAGTGATCAGCAACCTAACGAAACAACACAAAGTGACTGCAAACATCTTGGTAAACTAGTTATTTACCAGGTAGGGTTTTACCCCAAAGGTAAATTCTGATTACAGGGATCCAGTTTTATAGCCTAAATAATGCAGGAAACTCTGGATTTGTTATGGGTAAAACAAAAGTTTTATATCCCTTACAACCCACAGTCATCAGGGCAGGTGGAATGTGCTAACAGGCAGATCAAAGTTATGTTATAATAAACTTGTTTAGAAAAACCCAAAAGGACTGGAATTCATTATTGCCTTTACTCCTTATGGCAATAAGAGGGACATCCTCTGCAGGTACACAGCATACCCATTTTTGAAATCATGACCGGATGGTCCATGAGACTCCCAGAACATTTAATTCTGGACCTGTGTACTGCCACTGCTGATGGAGCATGAGTAGATAAATATGTTAAATATCTCAAACAAGACATCCAAAAAGTAAGTACACTTGTTTGCTTCACAATGTATGGGCAAGGCTCAAAAAACAGGACCTATCCCATTGTAAACAAATGCAGTCCAGCAGGTTACCAAGTTTGTCCCACAATAACAGTCATTGATAAATAGCTATATGCCTATCAGATGAACCTGTTTAAAGGAGATTAAATTACTTTTCCATATCCCAATGGGTGGAATAGTACTAAACTATGTTTTTCTTTTTTTCTTTTCTTTTCTTTTAGGTTCCAGAGAGAGAGAGAGAGAGAGAGATGCTTGCTTTTATGCTTATTATTTTTTTTTAAGTGTGGGTCTTCTTACAAGCCCAAACTGCACATTTTTATTGCAGATGAGGACCAGTGACCTAATCCTAAACAGCTTGTTGAGGCAAAATACCTCACAAGCCCACATGATCTAATTGTATCCTGTGGAATTCACACTAAAGTCCCAAAAGACATGTTCATTGTCCAGAAGGGTAGTGAGGCCCTACTGAATGTTGTGATTATTGCTTTGGATCAATTCTAGCAATCAGGCTTGAACTGGACTCCTGTTTATATTTTATTGATAATCAGGAATTTTGCATCCAAAATTATGTGGCAATAAAAGCCATTAGATCTTAAGGTTTTAACCCTATGATGCTTCATAATTGGTGACACTTAATACTAAGTGCCCAAAGCAGAACCCTGGCCCACCCAGTGGTCTAACAGCCACTTCTCAACCAGGTACCCTAGTTAACAATGTGCAGTTCATGCACATCTCAGTGATGTTTAAATCTCACCTTTTGGAACTTGGAATGATTTGTTTTATGTTTCACAACAAACATTTCCCATATTTTTTTTTTTTCCTAATGATGTGGTTGAATACCCTGGCAGCATACCAGGTACTCATTAAAGATTCCCTATACCGGGACTGATAGCACTACACATACATACATGGCATTTTCACATCCTGACTGCTAGTGGCACATCTTATGACAGTAAACCTGTTCAAACTCACTAGGCATTTTGGTTTTGTTTTTCTTATTTTTAAAAAACACCACAGATTTAGACTCAGACCTATTTGGTTCTGACACATCTGTTTGAAATAAGGCTGATATAGCCATTATTCTAGCACATATGTTAAAGATTCATGATAGTATGACATTTAATATCATCCCCCATTGCATGGTATACATGATTTTGCTCATTAAGAGTGATTTACATTTACAATATTAAGGATATTGTGAAGGGGTTTGATCTGACAAATGTTATTGTTAATGAATTCATTTCTACTCATGTTAAGGAAGCAGATGAGCAACACACAGCTAGGAAAGTCCTTTGCACTGCCTATAGCTATTATGATTTTGAAATCCTTTGGTTATCTCTTCTGGGGTCTGGAATTAGGACATATCTTTGATCTCATACATGACAGACATATGGGTCAGTGGCATTGCCACATTTTGCACTTCTATTGCGTGTGTTAACAAATGTTTATTTGAATCTAGCACTATTCCCTCGTCAATGGCAAGGAACCTTGGATATGTCACCACACACACCAGTATTGCTACATGTTTCAAAACTTATTCCTGCACAATCCAGGAAGCCATATTGGTGACTCTCACAGTGTCATTGCCACATTTTCATCTGGCAACATCCATCTTTGATCGTCTGGCAACTGTCCATTCTATTGATCATCTTGATGGGAACGTTTAACGTCAAAGGTTAAAACTCTCTCCTTTCCTTGTTTACCATGAGGTCTTGGGATCATGACTGACTCTAAACATTAAATGTCGTACCTGAAAGCAACATCACTTTTTATGCAGATGTGACATCCTCCAACTTGTCTTACCAGCTTGAGAATACTGGCCTAATAACTGAAATTAGGCTTCCACTTGTAAACTTTCAAATCAACTGTATTCAGTTCAGATAATTAAGATTCTACAATCAAGCTCATTGTTATGCATACTATGAAGTTTGTCTGGGGTTGGGGCAATCCACTAACTCAGCAAGAAGACTCTTCTTCATTTGATCTACAATCAAGAAATCCATTTTCTTCACTACTTGTTTTCCAAGCCTGGCTGGCACCTCATACAGACTGAGAACTAAGAACTGTTATAAACTGTTACACTTTGTGCAACCTTGTGATCATCTTCAGTTGAACACTGTTGCTATTCCATTGTAAAACTCAATGTGCAATCGAATGCACCCTCTACTGAGGCCTATGAAAATACTGCTGCTTCCTGAACATTTTGATCAACCTTTGGGAAAATCTGAATGCATCACATTTGAACTATGAATCTTCATCTAACACTTGAAGAAACCCTGGATTTATCCCTGGAACTGTTTGTAGTTTATCCATTGTGGACATTGACATTTTGTGTCTTGTTTGACTTACCAACTCAAAAATGCCATCCTTCAAGGTGGCATAGTCTGCTGATGTGGAACATTATGTGGTGACCAACTATACATTCTTCTGATATGGACTAAAAGTTATGCAAAGTGAACTTTTCTAAGTTCTGTTTTTACTCCCTAAACAGGTAATAGGTTATACGGTAATCAAACCTGTTCCCATCCCGGAACCAGATATCATTAAGTCTAGTCCTAACTATCTTGATGCTCTATCTCAGTTTTTACTTATTTTTAATATCCACACAGGCAACTTAAGTTTGTCTCTTCAATTTCTTCCCAATAGGACAGATGCACACTTGATACATATCAGTATTTACTGATTGTTTTGATATTGGAAAACCCCATTGTAAAGTTTTATTCCAAATGTTTATAGTAATACAAGGTACTAACATTTTCCCTTATGATTACATTTTGTGGTTTAAGGAAAACCCTGAAATAGATGTGTGACCAGTTATTTCCTCTATCAGGCTCATGCCTTGGGCCTGTAGATGAATGGTGCCTAACCTCCATATTTTTGTTGTGTTGCCACTTTTGCAATTAAGGCAACAAAGAGGGGATTGTTACGCTTGGGTTATGGCCCCTATTGTCCCACATACACCTCACACTGTATTCCTGGTCTGTTGTACTGTGGTACTGCTATTTTGCACTTACATATAGATATGAGTGCAAGGAATGTGCTTTGCTGCTAACATATGCTAATATTTATCATGCATGATTTATTATACCTCACTTTAATACATTTATCTAGATTATGTTTGCCTTTTATAGATATTCCATATATAATCAACCTAATCACTGATAAGATGACTCAACGGGATCATCAGTGATTATTGTATACTTATATTCTCATAATTATATGTAGTGTGTATTTTACACTCAGACAGATATGCCTGTCAGCAGTTCTCTTTGTCTAAGGAAACGGACAGAGAGAGAGACAGCTTTGTTATGTCTATGTTTTATACTGGCGTAAGTAAGAAATGCTACATGTAGTTTTGAACTGTCAGCATTTCTTTTGTCCAAGCTATAATGCTAATGGAAGCATATTCTGTCTCATATGATACTCATTAATAATTCTGTCTCCTAAGTCATTATCCAATGGAAAATGACTTAGGACCAATACATATTGTTTCTCATATCTGTTACTATGTTGTAATCGCTGTTGCTATGTTGTTATCTGTAGTATTTAGCTGTCTGCAATCCACTGTAGCGCTCTCGAGACACTACTGTAGCTTCTCTGGAAGGGCAGAGAGCTGGAGTGCGGGGAGAGATAGAACAAGATAGAACAAGATCTTAAAGAACCTATGATCTACAATTCTGGAGATTATGTACATTCTTCAGGAGTTGTGAGAAACCCATCTCCCTTGTGATTTTCTCTGTCACATGCTTGACGTAAGTAGCATAATAAACTTTATTAGTACTCCTTGCTTGTTTACGAATGTTTCTTGGCAGACTCCGAGACACAAGAATCTGTATTATTATTACTATTTTTATTGTTTACCCTACACGCCAAGAGTGTTTAGACAACATATATATATATATATATATATATATATATATATATATATATATATATATATATATATATCTCACATATGCCCCCATAATGCAAAGCATAATGGGCTGCATATGCAAATCACCACAGAATATTGTGCTGGTTCAACTTTAAGCAGAAATGCATGGTGCTGAAAGGCCTCTCACACAGTTTACAAAGGGTGCCAACAAAAGACACAGACACATGTTTCATCCTACCAGGACTCATCAGTGTGCCTCATCTATTAGACACCCCAGTGGAATGAACCAGCAAGATGGTCTGTCTGGGTTATGTTGTGGTGAACCCAATTAAAACAAAAAACAAGTGTTTTTTGTCATATATATATATATATATATTGCAAAAAACATTGCTAATACATCAGTTAGGGTTCTTACTGAAGCAACAGAAGCAGGGAATTGTTGTGTTAGGGTTTCCAACCCTAATACCCCACCACCCACCGTGCAGTCACTGACAGGCATTGGGAGGGTGCCTTGGGGTCATGATACCTAACACTCATCCAATTTCTTAAGTAAATAAGCTGAGATGGGCACAGTATAGGAGAATGGGGTGAGCGTTAGGGCCAACAACCGAAAGGCACATCCCCAACACCTGTCAGAGTACGGAATGGGGTGTTAGGGTTGGAAACCCTTATACCACATTTCCCTCCTTTTGTTGCTTTAATAAGAACCCTAACTGATGCATTAACAGAGTTTTTTTGTAATGAATTTCCTTACTTTTTCTGATAGTATCATGATATTGATATCCTTTTTGTCTGTGGAAGCGCAGGGCCCTCTGAGCCCTGCATGCCCATCCCCCCATAAATGCTTATATGTATATATCTGTAGAAGCACAGGGCCCTCAGTGCCCTGTACTTCCATTCATAGGACAACAGTGACCAAATTGTCAGGATAGCCATCTTATTATCTCATGTCATGTACTCGGCACAGAAAATATTAGAATCCCCTTCATATGTAATTCTGCACAACTGTTCATATTGCTCTATCTGAGGTCATCATACCAATAATAAAGCTGTTTAATCTCTCTCTCTCTCTCTCTCTCTCTCTCTCTCTCCACTAGTCTGCTTTCCCTTCTACCTGGAAATCCACTTTTGTAACCCTAGTGCTAAAAGGAGGTGATAAGGCAACTGTGTCTACTTACAGATCTATCTCTGTACTGTCTCCACTCTCCAAAGCACTAGAGAGAAATATAGTTGACCAACTCACAGACCATCTGGAGAATTACAACCTCCTCTGCCCACAGGAACATGGCTTCCACAAGATGCATAGCATGAATACTGCCTTAGTTGATTTCACAGGCTATGTGCATGAAGCACTTGACCAAGGCCAGCTAGCTAGCTATATAGACCTTGCCAAGGTTTTTGACCTTGTGGGTCATCAACTGCTGTTACATAGGTTAGCCTGCCTGAGGCTGTCCTTGGGCACAGTTGAGTGGTCCACCAGGTACCTAGCTGGACAATCTCAGAGGGTAAAAATTAATGAAGCAGTCTCCCAGTCTTGTGAAGTCACCATAGGGGGCCCCCAGGGCTCTATACTGGGCCTGCTCTTGTTCAGCCTCTTTGTGAACAATCTCGCAGAGGTATGCCCTTCTGCTAGGATCCTATTCTATGTAGATGACACAGCTGTCTTTCTGCAGAATTTGTGCCTAAAGACTCTCACCAGGCACCTATAGCACAACTTTGACATGCTGCAGGACTGGTTTAAGGACAGCCTATTGGTGTGCAACAGCAAAAAAACCAAAACTTTGCTGGGTGTCAAAAGAGAAGAATTACTGCACCCTTCATCATAAATGACAGCTCTGACTCCACCCTCAAGAAAGTGTCCTCCTTCAGGTACCTGTGGATCACTATCAATGAGTCCATTGCCTTTGATGAATATATTTGTACTATTACTACCAGCACTAACAGGAAATTAGAGGCCCAATACAGGCTTTGGTCCTGCCTCACTCCAGAGGCCAGGTATTAGGCCATCAGAGGTACAATCCTACCAATCCTAGATTATGGAATTGTGGTCTATGGTGCAGCCTCCAACACCAGCCTACACAGAGTCCACACCACCCTAAACAAAGCCTGCAGACTTGTCTTAGATGTTGATCTCCTTACACACAGTTGCAGTCTGTACATTAGAACAAAATGTCTTCTTCTCAAGGACTGGATCTGACTCCATTCCTGCCTCCTGGGGATGAAAGCCCTGCTTGGACTTGAATCACCTTCTTTACAGGCTTTATTCTGCCCTACCCCTTATAAGCATGTTACGGGAAGTGTTACAAAACATGCACATGTGGTGCCATTCAGAAGAACTGCCCTAGGGAGCTGTGCCTTTGCAGTCAGGGCACCCACCTGGCTAAATGAGCTCCCTCAAGCCATCACAAGCTTCACCAGCATTAGTCACTTCAAATCCAAAGTTTGGAATTGTATTGCCCCACCTACACACTGCTACTGCTCTACCTAACCCCCAGGGCATTACCTGTGTACCCTACAAGACTATATCCATACATACTCCACTGAATCAGCCTCCCCCCACTCTCTTATCTGTTGCCCACTACAAATTCACTGAGATGTTTCTACCTTGGCATCCTCTTGCCTACGACATGGCTTCTTAGCTGCTATTCATGAGTACCTCACTGAACTGTTAGCACTTTATTTATACTCTCTTAATGTTGACCTACATAATGAACTCAAACTAGGCCCTTTCAAGGTGAAGCTACAAGCCTATCTAGCCTTCTTCAGTAGATGTGACTACTAGCACTCACTTATCTCCCCTCTGCAAGTTTTCTCTTTCCCCCCATGGCTACCCATTCAACCTGCATTATATCTCAAATCAGTTTCATCTCTTCCTCTCCTCTCCTCTCCTCTCCTCTCCTCTCCTCTCCTCACACTCTCCTCTAACCCTTCATTCTGTCCACACCCATATTCATCTTCTTTGATATAACTTTCTCATCTCTCATGGCTCTGCCTCCTCTAATTTATCCCCAGCCTACTTTCTATCTCTTCCCCTCTACATACATTCTCCTCTAATGCCTCCTCCAATTTTGGCCCTAGCTAATGTTATATCTCTTCCCTCTACCTCATTCTCTGCTTCCCTATGTATCTTTTACCATCTCTCACTCCTCTTCCCCCCCTTTTTTACTCCCATCACTATCCCCCTCCCATTTTCTGTCATTTCCCTATGGCTAAGACAGGTTACTCCTGTTTTGCTCTCTACATATCCTATTGCCACCCTCCTATTTTTCTCTCTAATCTAGTGCTCCCCTACTTCTCCCCTTCCTTGATTAGCCCTACCTTAAACCCTCTCTGGTCACCTTACCCTCTGCTAAAGCTTTGTAACTTGGCATTTTAGTCCACTGTACCCTCTCCAGACATATACCTATTTAATCTCCTGCTGTTCCCCCCACCTTTCTCCCCTTTTTTCTTTTATCCCCATGTAATCTTCCACACTACCCTTGTTTCCTCCACCCTAATTCTACCCCTCTGTCTAAGCCACTTTCTCCTGCCTCTAATTGAATGCACTTATTCTTTAGGTCCTAAGTTGCCTAATCATTTTTGTATACCTGCACTTCTGACAAATAACTGCCAATACCATGTTATGCCTCTTATCCTATTATGTATTGTAATTGTTAATTACCATTTATAATGTTCTTAGAGTACTGATTCAACAATGTACCACTTCCTGTGCTTGTACTCAAGTCCTACCTGTCAACCTTGTTGTATCCCTGTAGCTCTTTCCTGTATCAACTATTTGTATTAATTTCCTTGATGAGGAGCCCTCTGTAAAAGAGCCTCTGGCTCAAAGGTATTTCTGATTACAAAATAAATAAAAATAAATACTGCCGGTGTTTTGTTCCTTATGTACTCTGTGTTAAGACTGTACTTTACAATTTGCCTCTGTCTTTAATACTCAATTTCTTGTATTATATTAGTTTGTTAATGTGTTACTAATATGTATATGACAATGCCTGTTAGCTGCATTTGCTATTCCCAACTCATATAATTGTTCTCCTCCTTTGACTGACAAGGACCCTCTGTAAATGAGCTCTTAGCTCAAAGGTTTGTAATTCTGATTCTTTAATAAATAAAAAAAGTAAAAACTGCAAAGTCATTCCATGCCACAGGTGTGAAAACACAGTTTGGGCAGGATTTGAAAAACAACAGCTGTGACATACATGAGGTTTGGGTAATAAGAGGGCTATGTTGAAAATCTGGGGTAAAAATATTTAACATTTCCAAAGTTACAAGTGGGTGTAGCAAAATTGCAATGAATTGTCATAACTTTGGGATTTTTTTTTTTATATTTTGACCCCAAAATTTCAAAGTATTCTTCTTATGACCCCACCTCATAAACCACATAGGTAAAAAGTTTAAAATTCTTTCCAAAATGCCATTCTGTGACACAGGTGCAAAAACACATTTTGGGCAGAATGTGAAAAATGACAACTATACTGTTCATGAGGTGGTGTAAAAAAATGGCTATGTTGAATATTTGGTGGCAAAACACTGAAAATTATCAAAGTTATGCACATGCATAGAAAAATTTCAATAAATGCACATAACTTGGGCATTTTTAAGAATTTTTTTCACCAAAGTTTCAAATTGGCCTTTTTGAGACCACACCTCATGAGCACTGGTGGTGAAATTTCATTACTCAGGCCTGAAAGGTGATTTTGCACAGCGACTGTGAAATCAACTTCCAGGCCCAATTAACTAAACGACAGTCACAGTGTTCATAAGGTGGTTTCCCCAAAAGGCCATGTTGAAAATGCACTGAAAAAAGAGCCCAAAATGGCAAAGTTATGGACATATGTTCAAAACATCACTGAAATACATTATACAGCACTTACCTTGATTCCTCAGTTTGTGGTTTGGTTTTGAAGAGTGCAAACATGTCCTGTTCCACAGATGATAACAGCGGATGACCACTGGAGGTAAGTATAAGCTAAGGGGGGTGTGGCGCAGTGGGTGCTCAGTGGGAAGGTCGAATAAGGAAGGGGGATAGCGGGGATGATGAGGGACTGTTTTCTTTTTTTTTCAGGTTTAAAAACAAAAAAGACATTGGGGACTGTTTTATTTTGCTTTACAGAAATAAAGAAAACAAATATTTCGGGACACTGGGAGTAAGCTGCCTTGTCTTCCACGCTACTGGGGGGGGTCTAAATGCCAATGTGGGAACTGGGCCTCTTGATGTTGGCTACTGCATAAAGGAATGGGCTGCTTTGAAGAGGTTGAAGTTAAGCACCAACAATAAAATAAGGAGGGTAGGGGATGCTGCTAGCCACCACGGAAAAAATAAAATGGACATGAGGTGATCCGATAAGGATAACCACTAGACCACCAGGGCAGATAAAAAAGTAATACTTGGGATTGGGGAGGGAGTGCCAGCACACCACCAGAAAAGAATATAAAAAAAAATATTAGAAGTGTAAACATGTGAGAAAGACTTGATTGTGGAAAAGACAAACACTTGTGTTTACCAAATTGGGGGCTGAGGAATCAAATTCTGGGGTCAGTTTCCCCCAGAATACTAAAAAATATGTAAAAATAGTATGTGGTCATTGTTCTCATTGGAATTGTGGTACTTGTGTGCTGAAAGCAGGGAGTTATTCATGAAATGCTGAGTCCTTGTGTCACAATTTGTGGCACAATCCCCCTTTCTTCCACTAAAGAAGTACCAGAGTTTGTGGCAGTAAAAACCCTGTGGGTACTAAGTGAGATAGACACCAACATAGAGATGTCAATAGGGAGAAGCGCAGGGGTAAATGGAGAAAGTGACAAATGCAATAAGGACAGGGATGGGGCAAAAAGGGGGTAAGGCCATCAAGAAATGGAGGGTAATGAGTACCAACGCCCATCATCTGGGCAACAAGCTCCCTGAACTGGTGGCCTTGATGGAAGATGGATGCCTGGATATCATAGCAGTCACAGAAACATGGTACACAGAGAACCATGACTGGGATGTTAACATACCAGGGTACACAACCTACAGGAGAGACAGGGAGCAGAGAAGAGGGGGTGGAGTGGCTCTCTATGTAAGGGAAGGGATAAAAGCAACTGAACAAAAGAGTAAGCAGGGAGGAGAGGAGGCACTGTGGGTCACCTTAGAGACTGGAAATGGCACCACAATCCACACAGGGGTTGTATGTAGACCCCCATGTCAGGGGGGAGGGAAAGGACAAGGATATGATAGAAGGAATATTTAGGATGGCAGAGAAAGGAGAGATACTGTTGATGGGGGACCTTAATGTGCCAGATGTTAACTGGAGCACCTTTGCTGCAGCCACATCCAAAAGCAGGGCCATTCTCAATGCCCTTCATGTAGCATGCAGTTAGTTTTGGAACCTACTCATGAGGGAGCAATCTTAGACCTCATACTCTCAAATGGGAACTGTGAGAGGATCTCAGATCTAGAAGTGGGTAGCCATTTGGGAACAAGTGACCACCAAACAGTGTGGTTCATGATAAACTCAGCTACATAGTCAAGCCATACAAAAGTGAGGGTTCTGGACTTCAGGAGGGCTGACTTTGGCAAGATGGGAGAGTGCCTTAGAAAAGTACTAGCAAACAGGCTAAAAGGGGTGGAGCAACAATGTGGAAATATCAACATTCCCATCACAGAGGCAACAAGCCTTTGTGTGAAGCAAATTAACAAATCAAAATGAAAGAAAAAGCCACTATGGTTCTCAAAAGAGGAGGCAGTGAAGGTTAGGGAGAAAAAGATAGCATTTAGGAAGTATAAGAAAACACAGAAGGAGCATGACAAAGAACTGTACGAGTTAAGGCAGAAGGAAGCAGGGAGGGTAGTCAGAATAGCAAAGGCCCAAACTGAGGAAAAGATAGCCAACTCAGTTAAGAAGGGGGATAAAACCTTTTATAGGTATGTCAGGGAGTGTAGAAAGACAAAGGGAGGGATAGTGAGGCTGAATAGAATGGACAGTGGGCGGGCAGAGAGGGACAGTGAAAAAGAAGGGATACTGAATGAATACTTCTGTTCAGTATTCACAAAAGGGGAGGTGGGGGAGGTGTCTTATCCAATTAACAGAAGCACTCTCAAGAGGGGGGTCGATCCCAGTCCTTTCACAGAAGAAAGGGTTCTGAAAGAACTCCTAAAACTGAAGGTGGACAAAGTAATGCGGCCTGCTGGAATTCACCCCAGAATTCTGAAAGAATTAAGCGGAGAACTAGTGACTCCACTGACTACCCTATTTAACAAATCATGGGAGGATGGTGTGGTACCTGAGGACTGGAGGAAGGCAGATGTGATTCCGCTTCACAAAAGTGGGACCAAGACAGAGGCAAGAAACTATAGACCTGTCAGTTTGACCTCTGTGGTAGGGAAAGTGATGGAATCACTTCTGAAGGAAAGAATTGTTGAGTACCTAGAGGCCAGTGGGGCACGGGACCCAAGGCAGCATGGGTTCACAGTGGGAAGGTCATGTCAGATGAATCTAATTGATATCTTTGACTGGGTGACCATAGTAGTAGACCAGGGAGGAGCTGTGGACATGGCCTACCTAGAGTTTAGCAAGACATTTGACACAGTCCCACACAAAAGATTAATAGCCAAATTAACCAGCCTGGGAGTGGGTCCCAGGGTGGTAGCCTGGGTAAAACATTGGCTGGACAACAGGACACAGAAGGTAATTGTAAATGGAGTCCACTCTGAAGAAAGAGGGGTTAGTAGTGGGGTACCACAGGTTTCAGTACTGGGTCCAGTCCTTTTTAATGTCTTTATAGGTGACAATGCAGAGGGACTGGAAGGAAAAGTATGCCTCTTTGCAGATGACACAAAGAGCTGCAACAGGGTTGATACACACGGAGGAGTGGAAAGGATGAGAAGGGACTTGGCAAGGTTGGAGCAATGGTTAGAAGTATGGCAGCTTGGATTCAATGCAAAGAAGTGCAAAATAATGCACCTGGTAAAAAGAACCCAGGGGAAGATTACACAATGGGGGGGGGTAGTAACAACAACAAAAATGGAAATGGACCTGGGAGTAATCATATCAGATGACCTTAAGGTTGGCAAGCAATGTGAGAAGACAGTAGGGAGGGCTGGGGGATACTGGGATGTATAGGGAGAGGCATCACCAGCAGAAAACAGGAAGTTGTTATCCCCCTGTACAGACAGTTGGTGAGACCCCATCTAGAGTACTGCATCCAGTTCTGGAGACCCCATCTCCGCAAGGACATAGACAGGATGGAGGCAGTTCAGAGGAGGGCAACTAAAATGGTGCAGGGTCTGCAAGAGAAGCAAGGAGCGACTAAAGGAGCTTAATATGTATACCCTTGATGAAAGGAGGGGGCCAGATATAAATGTTTAAGTACCTCAGTGGAATCAACAAAGTCCAAGAGGGTAGCATCTTTCAGAAAAAGAGATGTGCAAGAACAAGGGGACACAATTTAAAGATAGAGGGGTGACAGCTTGGGGCAATGTGAGGAAGTATTTTTTCACAGAGAGGGTAGTGGATGCATGGAACAGCCTTCCTGAGGAGGTTGTGGGGTCTACAACTGTGGGAGAATTCAAGAATGCATGAGACTGACATAAGGCAATTTTTGTGGGGAGTAGGAAGAAATAGGCTGTTGTTTAAATAGGATCTGCAGCTTATCCTCTAGGTAGGGGAAATGGGCAGACTAGTTGGGCCAAGCAGTCCTTATCTGCTGTCAAAGTCTATGTTTCTAAGTTCTATGTAAAATAAACCTAGTTCTAAACATTTTTTTGCCAAACTGACCACAGAATCTGATTTCTTGGGGCCTGATTAAGTAAACACAAGTTTTGGTGTTTACAACTGCCTGTATTTTTTGAAATATTTAAATTTTTCCACCTCACTAACTGAAAACAAGATAGAGGAGGTATGAAAGAACTGTTCCTATTTGTGAAAGAGAATGGCACTTTCGAGAAAAAGAAAACACACTTTCACATGGGACATCCACTTTTTCCCAAGGGAAATAATGGGAAATTTATAAATTTAATAACTTTCCAATGGATTTGTATTTTTCACCAAACCTTTAAAAGGCACATCTGTGACCAAAGTCCGACATACCCTAACAATTTCAGACCAAATTCCCAAGTAATTTCTGAGACATGCGATGACAGAGAAATTGACAAAAAAGTGGTAATTTTCCCATTTTTTTGACATTCCGTAAATCCGCACCCGTACATGTGACAAAAACAAACCTTTCCAAATCCAGAGATCTTTGGTCCATGATGACCCATGCAAAATTTCATGCAAATCAGTGAAATGGTTGCAAAGTTATTAAAGTACATTTTCAGTTTAACACAGAAGTGACCATTGAACATACAGAAAACAATTCAGCACTCACCTCCAATATGAATAATAGACGCTGCTCTTCAAAATAGTGAAGAAATAGCCAAATTTATTAAAGTGCCACAAATAATGCCTTGATGTGTTTTGGATAAAGCTTATCCTTTCTCAAAAGGCTGTTGATCCTAGCATTTGGTTGCCTTAAATAGTCACATTAATAGTGACATCATGATACTGTGTCAAAATTACATACAAAAAATGCAGTGTGCAAAGTGCATAATAATTCATAGCTCATATAGCCGGCCTGGTAGCACTGAGGGTTGAAGCACTGGATGCCACACCTCATGCCATGCCGGTGACCCGGGTTTGGGAAAGGATCCAGGTCATCGGGGGTCAGCAGGGGAGGGAGAGGATTGAGCATCTGGAGGACTAGTCTTCTCTCCCTGGGGTGGGATCCAGGGCTTGCTTGGTGCAGCTGTGATCTTTGATGAAGAATAAGGCTTCCCTGACACTGAGCTGGAAGCAGGGGGTAGGGTGGCGGTGCACGTCAATGACATCATCAGGCAGACATCACTGCACGTCCGCATTTTGAGGGGCAACTATATAGTGAAAATCCCTGACTCTGAGGATAGGCGATGGCACCACGATATCCAGGCCACACTCCAATACACTGGGGCTCTTCTCTCCATCTGAGGACTGGCATATTAGATTCTAGATGATGCGCCCTGGGAGGATAGGGCGGCCCCACCTTGGGGGGGTTCAGAGCTGGGGGGGGTCTTTGGAATGGTGACAGGAGAAGGAGACGCTTCAAGTAGGAGTTAAAGCTTGAGATGGAGTGGCTGTCAATAGAATTGTAAAAAAATATTCAAAGCTCATATATAGATACAATAAGACATATATCAAAACATTCATAAAAACATTTTTTAAAAATTATATGGAGAGGAGATCTGATAGAACTAAATGAAGTCATTGAATATCTACACACTACTAATCCTAATTTGAGATTTTCTTTTACAGCAAGCAAGATAAGGGTGACTTCTTTAGATGTTAGAATTAATAAGGAGTCAGAAGGTAATGTAGTCACAGACATTTTTAGGAAAGAAAATGCAAATAACACACTGCTTCAGGCGTCTAGTTGTCACCCTAGACATACAGTTAGAAATATACCTAAAGGGCAGTTTTTAAGAATACGTAGAAACTGCAGTACAGAAGGCGGGTTCCAAAAAGTAGCTGTGAACATAAAGAGCAGATTTATTGACCGAGGTTACAATAGCACAGATGCTAAATATGCTTGCAATAATGCCAGTACTACAATTAGAGAAGATTTGGGCCCAGATATTCAAAGGGGTTGTGCCACGGTGGGATATTGAAAGGGCTGCCAGGCACAGATCAAATCCTGATGCACCAGGGTGCAATGTAAATGTATGCAGCACAGATGCAGGGGGCGTGCCCATGCATATGCAGCACATCCCGATATTCAGCCCGGGATGTGCGTTGCATATGCTGGTGCAACCCTGCAGTGCACCACATAGGATGGCTCACAGTTGAGCCCATGAGGAGTGGGAACAAATCCCGGTAACCCACAGGGTGCAACACAGCAGCCACCAGCTGTGGGTGGCCACCTGCCCATCCAGAACATCATCCCCAAGCACACACATCACCCTGGTAGTCTAGTGGTAACCCCTTCCTCCCAAAGCCCCAATCACTGGTAAATGTCTGGTAGTACATTCTCTGGTAGTCTAGAGGTACCTCCCTCCCAACTCCCCGATTCCCCAATAAATGTAATGAAGACTGTCCCTGGTGGTCTAGTGGTCCCCCCCTCCCGTCGCCATGATCCAGAAATATCCTTGGTGATCCAGTGGCACCCCCACCCTCCCCTACACAAAACCCCTTGCCCACCCCGCTCCCCCCCATCTGTCGGTGCAGCAACCCACCCAAGATACTGCCCGCCGCCACCTGGACGACAGGTACAGTATAGAAGAAGCCCATTGGTCCCCAGTGTGGACCAATGGGCTTGCAGGGCATACTGTATTAGACAGTCCCAAATATGTGAATGAAGTCATTTGCTCTCATGGTCTCTATGATGTCATCAGCTCCCTCGAGGAAAACACAGCCTTGTTGTGGATGGTCACCCATCCACTAATCTATATGTTAATTTCAATGATTTTTCCATAGGTCTGCACCAGGATATCATTTGGTACCTGTAGTAGCAACCTAGGAGGAACTAAACATAATGCACAATGTTAGTATTTGATGTGTATTTATTGGTCCATAGATAAATGTAGATAGAGGCCCGGATATTCAAACTACACCTGGCACTGGCGCAAGCGTGGGCACAGCACAACTGGGATGCACCAGGACAAGGACCAGGTGATATTCAACGGTGATGCACCACAGCACATTTACATTTACCAGCACAAGCCACAGATAGGGAGCACTGGGGATGCACCAGCACAAGAGCAGTTGCGCTGGTCACATCATCCACAATATTCAGCAGAGGGCATCCAAATGAGGCCTTAATATATGCAAGGCACAAATGGGGCCATTTTCATGTCATTATGGCCCCATTTGCATGCCTTGCACATGGTAGCCTGATGAATTGTGCAAGGTGCCCTGCACACAATGATGTGTGCACATTGGGAGTCAGGGGGCATCCCCTGCCCCGTAGCCACGATCATGGTAAATCTCAGTTTAACAACTCCCTGGAAGTCTAGTGGTGCCCCCCTTCCCTCCCGTTACCCCAATCACTGGTAAATGTAGTTAAAATCATTCCCTGGTAGTCTAGTTGTACCCCTCTCCCTCCAGTTACCCTGATCACTGGTAAATGTAGGTAAAATCATTCCCTGGTATCCCTGGTAGTCTAGTGGTACCCTGCCGCCCCAAGCCCCGATCACGGTAAATTGCCATAAAATAATTCCCTGGTGACCCGATGGCACCCCTGCACCTCTCCCACCCACACAGGACCCCTTGCCAACCCTGCTCACAATGGCACAATGATATCTGCTGTAAAACATCCTGAGTGGTTGATGAGGTACCAGTTGGCACAATATGCCCCAATAAGGACATGGCGAAGGATACCTCTCAGCCAATCAGAAGGCAGAAAACTCCTGACCCATTTTTTAGATAGATAGATAGATATAGACATGTCAGGAAATATCACAGGAAATCCAGTTTAACCAAATGGGAATTTTTTTGATATACAGAGAATGATGCCTGTGCAAGTTTATGTTATGAGGATTTTACACACATCCAAGATGTGTGATAATCCAAACACCTTGAGAAAAAACCCTGCACAGCTTTTATTTTTTTTAATAACTGTTGTAAGGTCTTTCGTTAGAGAAAAGACTGGTAGAATACGCAGTTTTAGAATGACATTTATTTCTAATCGGAACAGGAAATGTAAACTGCAGACTTTTGAACACATGAACAGTAGGAATTCAAGCAGCTGTTTAGGAATTTTAAAAATTAAAAAAATGTTTAACTCTGTTAATATTGCTTAAATAACAATCTGTTAGCAAATACAGCTATGGTCGGCTCAGTTCCTGCTTGTCCTTTAGGTGTCTGATTCAGTATCAGAATTAGTAATGCAAGCTCAGGCGCGTTTAAACAATGAAGTTTAAAAGCATCAAAAAACATTTTTTAAAACAATTCATTTTTTTAAAGGCTTTGTTTCTGATGAAGAGAGGTCACTCAGGTTACTATGGGATCTGACGAGGAGAGATTGCACTCCTGTAGTTAGGGTTGAGAAGGTAGTTCAATGTTAAACTGAAAATTGTGCACTTTAATAACTTTGCAACTGTTCAATGGATTTGTATGAAATTTGGTATGTGCCTTTTTGTGCATTAGATCTCCTGATGTGGCAAGTTATGTTCGGGTCAGATATGCAGTTTCCAAGTTATGGAGAGGTGGAAAAAACATGTTTTCGCTCATTGACTTTGCTGGAATTTCTCTTTGAACTTGCCTACAGCCCAAATGGTTTGTTTCTTTGGTCTGAAATTTTCAGGGCAGAAAGAGAGTACCACACAGATGTGCCTTTTGCTAGTCTGGTGATAAAATAATAAGCCATTTTAAAATTATTGCAATTTAAAAAATTGGAAAAAAATCATTTCTGAGCATGCTCATTAAGCACTAAAATATAGCTGTATGAAACAAGATAGGAATCCTGCTTCTTATGAGAAAATTCCTTTTTCATACAGCCACCATCTTGTTTTCAGTTTTGCCTGAAAAATGTTAATTTGGACCCCCAAAATGAGGATCTGGGGAAGAACCAACACATGTAGCTTGCTTATTGGGGCATCTTAGGTGCATTCTGCACTTAACTTCATGGAAAATGCCCTAAAAATTAGCTTTATGTCACATTTAAATTCTTCTTTTATAGCTACGTAATAGGAAGTAGGATCTTACTTCGGATGACGAAATATGAAATAAGATCCTACTTCGTGAGCTGAAAATCTGGAATATTTATTTCAGAATAAATGTTTCTGCCCACATCTGGATGCCCAATCCCTGTGTTGGCTCTAGATGCTTACCCCACCAGTGTGGAGCCCTGGGGAGCCCACTTCCAGTGTCCCCAATAGAAGAAAACTGTCTCCCACATTTCTGACAATGGGATGCCCAATCCCCATGTCGGCAGTTGCCCCCCAAGGTGGAACACGGGGAAGCCCACTCCCAGTGTCCCCAGTGATACCATAACCCACCACCACCAGTACAGTGGCACACTAGGGAGCCCACCCCCGGTGTCCAGAAATGTTTATTTCTATATAATATACCTGAAAAAAAGAAAACAGCTGCGTGGAATCACCTTTCTGGACCGAGTAACAAAATAGTGCCAGTGTTCATGAGGTGGGATCCCAAAAAGCCCATGCTGAAAATTTGGTGCAAACCAAAAAAACAGAGTTACGTACAGTCATTGAAATTTTTCTATGCACTCTCATAACTTCAGTAATTTTGTATATTTTCATTTCAAATTTTCAACATTTCCATTTTTTCACACCACCTCATAAACAGTACAGCTGTCATTTTTCACATCTGCCCAAAATGTGTTTTTGTATCTGTGGCATAGAATGGCATGTTTGCTGCACAAAATTACCTTTCTGGAATGATTAACAAAATGACAGTGCCGCTGTTCATGAGGTGGGGTCCCAAAGTGGCCATGTTGAAAATCTGGTGAAAAAAAATCCTAAGAGGGCGTGGTTTGGACGCTGAAGAAGATGGCAGCTTGAACCCGCAGCTTGTTCCCCAGCCAAGCCTTATTTGGGAATAATGAGTGCATCCAGTGGCAATTTTTTCTCTATTCTCCTCCATAGTGCCCCCGTAGCCATGTCCAGTGCAATTAGCGAGGCAACTTCTACGATCGGGACATGGTCCATTGCTTGCTTGAGACAGTCCCCTACACGACTGAGAATAGACTGGGCCTTTAACCTCTCTGGACGAGAGAGGGAGTTCAGCAGGGATTCAGGATGTGTGTATAGCCTGAGATTCGTACTCAACCCAGCCTACACAAGGATACTTAATTTTCTGGATACAAGAGACTTAGCTCCAACGGCTTTCAATTTCATATGGCCTCCTCCATGCCGCAAGCTGGAGCCCCAATGGCGCAGACCTTAGAGCCCCTCACTCAACCATTCAAAGTAAGCAGCTCGCTCCTCCACATAACAACCCTGCTTGAGACACTGGTGTCCAGGGTTGACTCTATAACATCCACATTAACAGGCACGGTCGCCGAGGTACGTGTCCTTGGTGATAAAATGAACATTGTGGAACAGAAAGTGGAGGGCTGGAAGTGAACAAAGCTAAAATTCTACAAAAGCTGCAGGAACATGAGAACAGGCTGGCTACTCTATGGCACAGGGCCGAGGACCAGGAAAATCATGGAAGAAGAAATAATATAAGAATCATAGGGATTCTGGAAGGCCTAGAAGGCACCAACGCTGAGTGTTTCCTAAATGAAGAAATCCCCAAAATGCTGGGGGATAGCTGGCATGGCCCGATTGATGTAGAAAGGGCCCACCAGATCCCCAGAGGCCCGCGGCCAGCAAATTCCACACCATGACCGATAATAGCTTATCTCCTCAGATATTCTACCAAGGAGAGGGTGTTAAGAGCAGCCAGAGACCTAGGTGAAGTGGATTGGCGAGGTGTCATGGTCTCATTCTTTAGAGATTTCTCAGCCGAGGTGGCAACTTGTCGGAAGGCCTTTAATTCAATCAAAAAGCTTTTGGCCCAACATAACCTTAAATATGGCTTTCGTCAGTTAGCCTACCTGCATGTATCCAAAGATGGTAAAGAAATAGTGGTGGAGACCCCTAACGAAGTGGAGAAGTTGGCCTCAAAACATTGGACCACTTTGTCCCTGAAGACTTCATCTCCCAGAAAGCTTTGGCACCCAGGACCAAAAGAACAGAGCAGGAAGAACCAAAGGCATGGAGATGGCTCATGGAAGGACCAATATCCTAGTCGGGCTGTCCCTCTGCCACATAGATCTACCAGGCAATTGGGCCCTTCACGAGTTCTGGAGAGATCGCATGATGATTCTGAGGCAAATCACTGGAGTTCTCATGCTGCTTCCCACCCTGGTCTGCAAAGGACAATTCAATCACCCAGGATTCGGCACCGATCTCATAGTGATGCAGATACAGCTACAAATGCTGCACCTCGGCTAAACAAACAAAGGATGAGACTCCTAGGGCTTAGCTGGACTGTACAGAACCATCGGATGAGGTGTTAATGGAAGTAGTTTTGAATTCCTGGGCGGATTTTTCTCCAGAACTGGACGAGCATCCTACTTCTACTGCACCTCTAGTGGAACCGGGACTATTGCCTTTTGCTATTGCCTTGATGCCTGAGCTGGATGGTGCACCTGCTGTGAAGGAATCTGCTAATCCACCGGACTGAGCACCATTTGGGTTCCTGCTATTGATCCTCATATCTATTATACTTCCCCGACTCTTCATATCCCATGTCTACACTAGTGGTGTTTAATGGGGTTGGGATAGGGGAAAGGGAGGGTTGGGGACTCCCAGTTTTAGCCCTGATATCCAGTAGTTACAAACGGGTTGATTTTATGGTAATTTAAAGGTATACAGAGGTTAGAATGACCACTGATGGGAAACAATCCCCCTCTCTTCACCTTGGTCTCTCAGAGGGGGCCCATATGCCACCTATGGTGCTTTTTTTTTGCATACTCCCGGGGTTGAAAATTAAGTGCCAGTTAGGTGGGAATGTACACCCCACCTCATTGCTAAATTAAGGGGGATGCAAAAGTTATATGACTGGTGAGGCTGGGGAATGGGCCTTACTATATCACTTGGTTTAACTCCTCCTCCCCTGTTAGGATATTTGGCTAGCATGGCAGAGTGCTTCTCCTCACTTGCAGTGCAGAACTGGCACCAATGTGCATACACCAAATACTGGTAGCTTACTACCTGTAAGTTTGTACAGAGTTTCTGTTAACGGTTGTTGTTTAAAGAATTGATAAATACTTTCTTCCACCTATCAATAAGTGGGCATAACTGTTATTAGTTTACCAGTTGACTGTTGTGTATTTCTAGTAATGAACTGTGTTTGTGTTCTTCTTTCTTCTCAATAATAGGTGAGCTTCACTTTGCTATCCTTTAGTCTACTCTTCTTGTCTGCTTCCGCTGAACAAACCCACATCAGACACGCTGTTTACTATTCCTGTCCTAGCCTTCCTGTGACTTGAGGGTGAGTGCCTACCCTTCTAAAATCTCTGGTACAGAGGAACTGGATTTTAGTATGGGGTTAACACTTATATCTTGAGTGTGAAGGGACTGAATCACCCCACTAAAAGGGCAGTAGTGCTTAAACATTTACACTCCTTGCAGGCGGATATAGCACTCCTTCAAGAGATGCACCTTACTGCAAGAACTGTAATGTGGCTTAAAAAATCATGGGTGGGGACAGTTACTACCAGTTCAGCACCGAACAAAGCAAAAGGGGTTGCAATACTGGTCAAGAAAACCTGTCCCTGGACAGTAGATAAAACGGTCACTGACACACAAGGGCGTTGGTTAGCAGTTAGATTCTCACATCCCAGGGGTAAAGCAGTTCTGGCCAATTTGTATGGCCCCAATATGGACGTACCTGAAATACTTTTGGATTTGAACCAGGAAATAGAATCTCTGGTGGCTGGCCATCATGATATCCCCATCATGATGGGGGGGACTTTAATATTGCCCCATACATATTCTTGGACAAGTCCACACCCACCCCGCAAACACACCCCAAATCCATGGGCATAGTGCAAGAAATGATAAGAGAATGGGGTCTGGTGGACATTTGGTGAAGGGACCACCCCACAGGGAGAGATTACTCTTTCTTCTTGGCTGCTAACATAACTTACAGTCATATAGACTTTTGGCTTGCTAATGTGGCTGCAGCCCAAGCCATAGTGTCCTCCAAACTACATAATATATTAATTTCGGATCATGGTCCAGTGTCTTGCATATATATACCCACAGGGCATGAAAGCAAGGGCACCAGATGGTGATGTAATCCCATACTGATCAAAGATCCCACTTTTCAAAGCATGGTCAAGGATGTATCTCGGGATTATTTTGCCACCACTAAGCCAGACGACACATCTGCAGCCATGGTTTGTGATGCCTTTAAAGCAGTTCTTAGAGGGCAAATTATTGCCTATGTGGCCCATAAAAACAGGGGGAGAAGGGCATAACTTGCTGGGCTGTAAGCTGAACTGGCAACCAAGGAGGCCAGATTCAAGGCATCCTCATGTAACTGCCCAGATGGGGAGCTATTCCAAGATATAGTCGGCTTAAAATATTGTATTAACTCAATGCTTAACCAGCAATCTGAATGGCTTATGGCCAAGGCCAAGCACGTATACTGGGAAAATGGAGAAAAAGGTGAGAAGCTGCTGGCCTACCAGCTGAAAAAGCAGCAAGCCGCCTCACACATACATGCCCTTTGAAACGCTAAAGGACAGATGGTTTCAGACCCAAAGCAGGTTAATCTTTGTATGAGGGAATTCTATCAACAGTTGTACCAGTCCCATATGTCCCTGACACAGAAACAGATAGGTGACCTCTTCAAAGATTTCTGTTCCGCAGCTTGCATCCCTCAACTATCAGAGGTAAGGTGGGACGCACTGGATAAGCCCTTTACTGAAGCAGAGCTGAGCTTGGCACTCTCTCAACTAGCCAAGGGTAAGTCCCCGGGGCCTGATGGCATGACCACTGAGCTTTACCATCTGATTAGGTGGGAGGTCAGTGCCCCACTGCTTGCAGCCCTGCAGGAGGCCCATGAAAAGGGTACCCTTCCACCAACGATGTGAGAGGCACTAATTACCCTCATTCCCAAGAAGTCTGATGATCCATTGAATTGTGCAAACTTTCGCCCTATCTCATTAATTTCTGTGGATACCAAGATTGTAGCCAAAATACTTGCTAATCGAATGCTAGATGTTATACCCTCTATAGTCCACACATCTCAGGCTGATTTTACTAAGGGTAGAGCAGTGGTGGACAATATTCATCTGGTGCTGAACCTTAAGTGGTGGGCCACCAGTTCCTTTAAACCCATGGTGGCTATTGCAGTCGATTTTGCGAAAGCATTCAACTCCGTGGAATGGCCTTATCTGCATGAAGTCCTTAAGTTTTATGGTTTTGGCCCATATTTTCGACAGTGGATCCAAGTCCTGTATAATAATCCCACAGCTAGAATTCTCACAAATAAGAATATTTCTGAGTTTTTTTTTCCTACAGCGTGGCACCAGACAGGGATGCCCTCTGTCCCGACTCTTGTCTTTGATAGCATTGTACCCTCTTACCAGGGTTCTTCAGGCCAATCAAGCTATTGAAGGTATCCGGGTGGAAGCCCACTCCTACCTCACATGTTCGTATGAAGATGACTTACTTCTTACACTCACCTACCTGTGAGAATCCCTTCACCCTGTTCTTGATACCCTGCACACCTTTGCCTATATATCGGGCCTGCAGGTTAACCAGAAGAAAACCTGTATTACCCCGTTGAATGCTGCATGTACCAAAGATTGCATACAGGGACTGTGACTTTCCTGGGAGCCTAGCAATCTATCTTATTTGAGTATTCACATACCATTTCATTGGGGGCAGATTGAATCTAATAAATTTACACTCCTGTTAGACCAGCTAGTGATTGAAATAGCTTGATGTAAAAGGCTCAACCTCTCCCTTGCAGGAAAAGCTGCTACCATAAGAATGTTACTATTGCCCAGGGTATCATATTTGCTGAATAATCTACCTATAGCCCTATCGGACAAAGTCTTTCATTCATTGGATATGTTAGTCTCATCCGTTCTGTGGGAAGGGAAAAAAACAAGATGGGGTGCCCTTAAACTACAAGCTCATTGGTCCCAGGCGGGCTTGGGTATTCCCTGGTTCCAAGGTTACTGCTGGTCATTTATTGCAGCTCAAGCTGTTAAATAGTTCTTACCGGCTGCCTCTCCATCAGTGCCATGGGTACAGCTAGAGGGGCAAATTTTGCGAAACATACCCCTCAGTCTTCTGCTAACTAACGTTAGCACCCCCCCCCCGGGTGCCAACTCTCCCCGGTCATGGCTGAGACCAGGAAAACATGGCTCTGCATCATGAAAGTGACCAAGACCAAGCATCAGAGTGTTTTTCCTCCTTTCAGATACTTGAGATTATGGAACAATCCACTCTTAAAGGTGGCAGACAAACCCCTCCTCTGGTTTTCATGGGAGATGAAAGGGCTAAACTATGTCCAAGATTTATACATGCCAAACACCACAATGTTTATGTCCTTCGAACAGCGCAAAGCCCGCTATGCCCTGCAATCCTGGGATTTTGGGAAATTTCTGCAGCTTCACAATGCAGTGCAGTCTTTAGGTTGGACCAGCATGGCGGAGTCCAGATAGAGTTGGATGTCCTCCCTATTCCTTAAACCCACTTCACAGGGTCTGGCTGGCAGATTTTACACTATCATGCGTGAGGCCCAACCCGACTGCATGACTGCTTGAAGGGAGACATGGAGGAAAGACCTGAGGCATTTACTTACACCAGTCACTTGGTCCCACTGCCTGCAATTAGCACATTCCATGTACAGGGACTCTAGAAGTCAATTGATTCAATTAAAAATCCTTCTCTGCTGGTACCATACTCTGGCAGTCCTCTACAAGTGGGGGATTCTCTCTCATGCACAATGCTGGAGATGCAGACATAGTCTGGCCAATACTCTCCATATATTATGGCACTGCCCAACTCTAGTCCCCTTTTGGTCTGCTATAGCTATGGATTGCTCTGGAGTACTGGGGCAGCCCATTGACCTGACCAATCCTATGCTGCTCTTTGGGGTCCGGACTCCTCTGGCACACCTTAAGCTACAACAGCAAAACTGGATACTGGTAGTCTTGCTAGAGGCCAAATGGCTTCTCTTGATGTATTGGAGGCAACCCCCGCCACCTTCCATCTCTCTGTGGCACTCAGCCATAGCCAAACTGGCTACTTTTGAGAGATTAACTTATGCTAACAATGGCAGACTTCCCCTGTATTTCAGTAAATGGGAAGCTTATCTTAATTCAGCACCGTGTAGGGCTGTATCTCCCTGACAAAGGAACCCCCCTTACTTAAACTGCAATATCAAAAGTACTTTTCTCATGATTATTGGGGAATGAACAGGTAAAGCTTTAGTCTAGTATCTATATAACTGCAACCCCATGGCTTCTATTATACCGAGGTCCAAGATTCCTTCTCTTTTCTTTATTCTTCTTTTTTCCACTACTTCCTCCACCCCTATTTCTTTTTTCTTACACCATATTATGGTGATCAGACTTTGTCCTTCAGGGATAGATATGTGAATGACCATTGTACTAGGGATAGTGCAACTGGCTTTATTTTGAAAAAGTGATTGCTTGACCTGAACAGTAAATAATGGTGATATATTATTGATAGAAGAACACTGCATTATCAAAACAAGTTAGTTTTCAATACTGCTTTCAGAATGTCGTGATACCTGGAATTTTTTTCCCATGTGGATGCAAAATGGGACTGTATTGCAAGGTTTTATTTTTGAGACTGTATATCTTTTGCAAACTCACATATGATGTCCTTTAAGTCTTATAAATAATAAAATATTATATGATAAAAAAAAATCCTATAAAGTGCCTGAGTTACATGCATCCATTGAATTTATTCTATTCACGTGATAATTTTGATACTTTTTAATATATTGCCACCAAATTTTAAGCATAGTCACTTTTCCACACCACCTCAAGAACAGTACAGCTGTCACCTTCCATATCCAGCCTAAAATATGTTTTCACACCTATGGCACAGAATGGCATTGCAGTTGCGCATGATTATGTTTTGCCTTTCATTTTACAATTTATCTGTACTGGGGTACATGAGGTGTGGTAATAAGATGACTATGCTGACAATTTGGTCACTGTTGTTTTCCACATGGAAGTGCAGGGCTCAGAGGGCCATGTGTTTCCACACCTACATACATATGTGCATCTACGGCTGGATTAGAGTGCCAGACCCTGTTCTTACACAGCAAAATAAGGATACTACTATATTATCTCAAAAAGTAAGGAAATTCATTGCAAAAAAAAATCCAATAATGCATCAGTTAGGATTCATATTACAGCAACAAAAGTCAGGAAATTCAATGTTAAGGTTCCCAGCCCTACCACCCCACTCCCACCCTTCACATACCAACAGGCATCGGGGTGTGACTTGTGGTCATTGAGCCTAACTCTTACCCCATTATCCTATACTGTACCATCTCAGCTTCCTTACATATGGAATGAGATGAGAGTTAGGGCTGATGACCCCAAGGCACACCCCAATGCCTACTGGTATGTGGAGGGTGGGGGGAGGGGTTGAATGGTAAGGTTGAGAACCCTAACACTGAATTTTCTGACTTTTGTTGCTGTAATATCAACCTAACTGATGCATTAACAGAGTTTTTATGAATATATATATATATATATATATATATATATATATATATATATATATATATATATATATATATATATATATATATATATATATATATATATATATATATATATATATATATATATATATATATATATATATATATATTAGAGGCAAAAACTCCATTTAATGCATTAGTTAGGGTTGTTCCACAGCAACAAAAGAGAGGAAATTCACTGTTAGGGTTGAAAACCCTAACTCCGAATTGACCCACCCCCAGCACCACACACACACAGACACACACACACACACACACACACACACATGCAAGTATGGGGGAGGACCAAGTCAAGACAACCAATGACAGACATCCAGCAGCAGGTGACAGAAATAATAAACAATTGTCTAAATGTACTACGAGACATCCCCACCCACCTGACCAGGTACTGCATGCTCAGTGGAGATCAACAGCAAAACTGAGGCCATGTACACCAAACGTACACATCCTTGATTGCAGCTGCACACAATGTACCACATTTAGTAGTTGCATGGCCTTACTTACCGATGCCCCACACCAGACCACACCACATGTGGTGGGCCACCTGAGCAATAGAGTTCAGCAAAACCGAGGAGTTGTACAGGTATAATATCTCTGATTATAACAAGGGTTTGAGAAATGCAGCTTTCTAATTGACTGTAAACATTGTAACTGTCTTATGTTTAGTTTTTATTAACATACATGTAGAGACTAACCATATGATGAACATGGTTTAATGTTGCTTAAAAAACAGTTTTATTATGATAGCAATAAGCCACTCCCAGGTATTATGTTAATGGTCAGTTTATCACTGTCTAGCGACATGTGGCACTCGGATATGCCTCATTCAACATTAAACCCCTACAGGGTGATTAACAGACCATTTAACATAACTGTTGGTCATGCCTTATTGCTTAATTGTCTTTCTGAGTAGATACTCTCCCTCTGCTAAGCACTGCAGCAGCTTTGCAACACAGTGTCCCACCCAGTTACACCATACACTGTGTAGTTATTGGAGAATGGCTGTGAATATGAACTCGTGAAGATGAACAGTGTAACTTGATCATTACAGTCATCGAAACCTTAGTGTGATTATAACTGACAGAGTCAGTGATGAGAATAACCCTGCTGTCCTAGTACACTTACCCCATTGTGAGTTAAATCAATACTAAAAGACATTCTGTTTATATCTACACCATACCTACTTGATTCCTGTTGTACCACAATTAACATAGTTATCACTTTGATAGCATCAGTGACAGAAGTGTGGCAACCCAAACACTAGGCATACAGCCTGAGTATGAAACAACTGTTAAAAAAAATTACATCTGTCCATAAGTGGCATAGATCACTCATTGCAACAATAGTAAATGTATTACTATTTGAATAAGTTAGTCATCACAGATGCAATGAGATTGTCTTTATCAGGTACAACATACTCAGTAAGTGCCTACAGGAAAATCTATCCTATACATCTCCGATACAGGTACGCCATTGTTGGCTCAGTAGTGCTATGATATTTGTAGTTGCTTGGCCTGATCCATGCAATTACACTGTTTTCAAAAGAATACTTACTGCATCTTTCGTATTGAAACACACCAAGGTCTATGTATGTACATCAGCAGTACACCTTCATCAGTAAGAATGCATCTGATACTGGCAGTATGAATTTCACAGCTGAACAGGCAATGCTTTTCCATACATTTACATCAGCCTCTCTATCTTGAGTAAACCGTTGCAGTAAATGTACTGCTATGTAAATCACATACTAAATGTAACACTACTTTTATCTTGAGCATGCTAGTGTCTTGTAGTTAATTTATGTACTTCTCTTAATTAATGTATACTCACTAGTGTTAAACCTTTCTACAACTGTCATCATGCACCTTCAGCATTTATATTGACTAACGGCACAGTACCAGTTGTGGTGTGGTGTGGGGCATCGTAGGTAAGGCCATGCAACTACTAAGTGTGGTACGCTGTGCAGCTGCAATCAGGGATGTGTACGTTTGGTGTACATGGCCTCAGTTTTGCTGTTGATCTCCACTGAGCATGCAGTACCTGGTCAGGTGGGTGGGGATGTCTCGTAGTACATTTAGACAATTGTTTGTTATTTCTGTCACCTGCTGCTGGATGTCTGTCATTGGTTGTGTTGACTTGGTCCTCCCCCATACTTGCATGTGTGTGTGTGTGTGTGTCTGTGTGTGTGTGGTGCTGGGGGTTGAATTCAGAGTTAGGGTTTTCAACCCTAACAGCGAATTTCCTCACTTTTGTCACTGTGGAACAACCCTAACTAATGCATTAAATGGAGTTTTTTGCCTCTAATTTCCCTTCTTTTTGAGAATGATAACGAGAAATAGTGAATGTAATGTGGCGGGGGCCCCGTGCTCCCCACATGATGTCTTGTGGCATAGTAACAGGAAGAGCAACGCAAACAGAAGCGCTAACAGTGGCGCACATGGTAACGCAAGCGCAAATGACAACAGAAAGGGCAATGCACACGGTGGCATAGACGGGAACAGTCTGCCACGTGATGTGTTGTCACGTAGTAACATGGTGCCTGCAAATGGAAATGTCAATGGGCATGGTGATGCAAAGTGAAACAGAAAGAGAAACAGTACTGTAGACACAAATGGCAAAAAATAACAGAAATGCAAGCGCAAATGAAAATGCAAAGGATGACGCACGTGGTGGCGTAGACGTCAACGGTAAGTGAAACGGGCATGGAACCGAAAGCGGAAAGGGCAATGGTAACAGTAATGTAAGTGCACAGGCTGGTTTTCCCCAAAAGCTGAATAGAGAAAGACAGTGAGTACAAAGAATGTATGCATAATAATGGGTATCGGAGCAGAAAATGAGGACTTGGAATACTAAATAGGTTATATCTCAGGAACCGTACACGGTGAAAAAAAATTTAAAAGTCGTATGATTTATGACTGTCCTGGCTAGTTTTGTACTTGGCCCCATTAGGGGACTAAGATTTTCCTATGAAAAGTCCGTATCTCGCACCGTTCCGAGATATCAGCCCTGAAAGGCACGTCTGAACGCCGTAATGTTATCCTATGGGAAAAAAAGAGAAGTTCAAGCACCATAACTTTGCCTCCCTGTAATATTTTTTCACCAAACCACTGAAAGGCACATCTGTGGGCTGTTGGCTGTCTTCCCTCCAAATTTCAGGAAAAAAGACCAAACCGTTATTTTGCAGCAGGGTGCCAAAGGATTCCTGTAATGCATCAGGCGCCGTAATGTTATCCTATGGGAAAAACCATCAACTTTGGAGTGCCGTAACTTTGCTACCATGTAATATTTTTTCAATACAACACTGAAAGACACATCTGTGAGATGTCAGCTGCGTTCCCTTCAAATTTCAGCCCAAAACTCCCAACCGTTCTTTTGCAATGCAGTGCCAAAGAATTGCTGTCATTTTCCCACAGACTAGAAAATTACTGTCGCAATTTGCGAAAGCTTTCGCAAACATTTGCGACACTTTCGTGAGCATGAAAGTACTTTGTGAAAGTACTTTTTCCAGAAATTTGAAAAACATATTTCTGGGGTGTTTTACCCCAAAATAAAGACATGGCTAGCATCCTCAGGGTCCGACTAGGTGAATACAAAAAGAATTAGGTTGCTAGAGGGTCCCAAATTTAAATGCCAAGCATTTTTCTAATCACCAACTGAAAACAAAATGGCCGATTTGCGAAAGTAACAGGCCCATTTGCGAAAGTCAAAATGCATTTGTGAAAGTGTTGAACTTTTTGTTAACTTTTCCCATTGACTTATAATGGGAAATTGTTTTTTGAATAACTTTTGAACTGTTTAATATTTTTTCACCAAATCTTCAAAAGGCACATCAGGGACCCTGGCCGCACATTCCCTGAAGATTTCAGGCTGGTCGCGCAAACCGTGTGACCTGTACGCGTGACCGTAGAATTCCAGAAAAAGTGTAAATGCGCACGCAAATCATGCTTTATAACTCCACAGCTGTGTATCCGACTGGTAGAAAACTTGGCAGATGCCAAGGCCTATGGTTCTTGATCATGTATTCCAAATTTCAGCCAAATCTGTCAAACGGTTGCAAAGTTATTAAGGTGCAAAGTTTTGGGGTTTAACATAGAAATGGCTCCTCAACCCTAATTATGGTAGCACTACCGTGCTACCATAATATATACTATATATATATATATATATATATATATATATAAAAAATCCATTTTATGCATCAGTTAGGTTTGCTCCACAGTGACAAAAGCGAGGAAATTTGGTGTTAGGGTTGAAAGCCCCCCCCCTGGATCCCTCCAGCCCACCCCCCAACCAGCATTGGGGTATGGGTTGGGATCATCAGCCCTACCTCTCACCCCATCACATGTGTAAAGAAGCTGAGGAATAGGAGAATGGGGTGAGACTTAGGTCCGACGACCCCAATGCGCACCCTGATGCCGGTTGGGGGGGTGCTGGAGGGGTCCAAGGGGGGCTTTCAACCCTAACACTGAATTTCCTCACTTTTGTCACTGTGGAAGAACCCTAACTGATGCATAAAACAGAGATTTTTGCCTCTAATTTACCTTCTTTTTGAGAATGATGACGAGAAATAGTGAATGTAATGCAGCGGCGGAAGCACGGGGCCCACCACGTGATGTCTTGTGACATAGTAACAGGAACAGCAACACAAACAGAAGCGCCAACAGTGGTGCACATGGTAATGGAAACATAAATGGTAAAGGAAACGTTAATAGAAACGCAAGTGCAAAGTGATGCCGAAGCAAACAGTGATGCAAATGGTCATTGAAGCGCATATGGAAATGCAACTGGTAACATGAACAGTGATGGCAGAGGTACTTTAAATGGAAATGCTAAATGTCACAGCAAAAAGAACACAAAAGGGAACAGAAACAGAAATGCGAATGCAAGCACACATGTAAACGCAAACCGTAATGTGCACAGGCACAGTACCGCAATTGTAAATGCAAATGGTAAAGTTAAGATGAAGAATAACGCCAAAGGAAACAGAAACAGAAATGGGAACAGAAGCCCATATGGAAAGGCAAACCAAAACACGCACGGGCACAGTACCGCAATTGTAAACACAAATGGTAATGGTAACAGCAACAATAACAGCAAAGGAAACAGAAATGCAAAAGGAAACACAAGCACATGGAAATGCAAACTGTAATGCGCACAGGCACAGTAACGCAATTGCAAATGCAAATGGTAACAGTAACAACAAGAAAGACTCAAAACGAAAGGGAAACGGAAATGCAAACAAAATGGCTGCTGGAAATGCAAATGGCAATGCATATGGTGATGCAAACAAAAACGCAAACAGAAACAGTAGTGAAAACGCAAATGGTAACAGTATCGAAAAAGCAAGTGCAAATGACAACGCAAAGGGTAACGCACATTGTGGCATACACAGGAGCGGTAATGCAAACTGGGGCATAAATGAAAGTGGAAACAGTAACTGTAACAGTAACGGAAGCACACACCTTGTTTTTGCCAAACAGGTGCATACAGAAACACAGTGTGTACAACGAATGTATGCATTGTAATGGGCATCGAAGCTTAAAACGAGCATTGGAAGTACTTAATTGCTAATATCTCAGCAACCGCACTACGTAGAAAAAAAATTTACATTTCAAAAAATCATGATTTTCCTGGCTAGTTTTTTGCTATGGCTATGCAAATCGCAACAAAAAATCTGTATCTTGCATCATTTTTGAGATACGAGCCCCAAAAGGAGCGATGTATGCCACCATGTTAGTCTATGGGAAAAATGCCAACTTTGGAGTACTGTAACTTGACAGCTGTGCACTATTTTTTCACCAAACCACCAAAAGGCACAGCTGCGAGATGTTGGCTGCCGTCCCTCCAAATTTCAGCCCAAAAGACCAAACCATTCTTTTGCAGCATGGTGGCAAAGAACTCATGTCATTTTGGCCATAGTATGGAAAAGTAGTGTCGTAATTTGTGGTAATTTTCACAAACATTTGCAAAAGTGTCGCAAGTGCAACACTACTTTGTGACACTACTGTTTCCAGAAATTTGAAAAACATATTTCTGGGGTGTTTTACCCCAAAATAAAGACATGGCTAGCATCCTCAGGGTCCGACTAGGTGAACACAGAAAGAATTGTGTCCCTAGATGGTCCCAATTTTAAATGCCAAGCAATTTTCTAATCACTAACTGAAAACAAAATCGTGGATTTGCAACACTACTAGGGCCATTTGCAACACTAAAAAGTGCATTTGCAAAAGTGATGCACTTTTTGTTAACTTTTCCCATTGTCTTATAATGGGAACTTTTTTTTTGAATAACTTTTGAACCGTTTAATATTTTTTCACAAAATCTTCAAAAGGCACATCGGGGACTCTGGACGCACATTCCCAGAAGCTTTTGGACTGGTCACACAAACCGTGTGACCTGTAGGTGAGAGCAAAGAATTTGCAAAAAAGTGTAATTGCACATTTCATTGTTGCTTAATAACTCTGTGGCTGTATATCTGACCAGTACAAAAGTTGGCAGATCCCAAGACCTATCATGCCCAATTGTGCATACCAAATTTCAGGCAAATCTGTTGAATGGTGGCAAAGTTATTAAGGTGCAAAATTTGACCCTTTAACCTTAAAAGTGCTGCTCAACCCTAACTATGGTAGCACTACCGTGCTTCCATAATATATATCTATATGTATATCTATATCTATATCTATATGTATATCTATATCTATATCTATAGCTATATCTATATATGTATATATATATATAGTCATGGCAAAAAAATCCATTTAATGCATCAGTTAAGGCTGTTCCACAGTGATGAAAGTGAGGAAATTTGATGTTAGGGTTGCCACCCTCCCTTGCACCCACCCCCACCCACCCCACCAACAGGCATCAGGTTGTGTGTTGGTGTCATCGGTCCTCACTCTCACCTCATCCCATGTGTAAACAAGCTGAAGTGGTGAAGTGTAGGAGAATGGGGTGAGAGTTAGGACTGATGGCCCCAACGCACACCTTGATGCCTGTTGGTGGGGGTGGGGTGGGGGTGAGGAGCAAGGGGGGTGGCAACCCTAACCTCGAATTTCCTCACTTTTGTCACTGTGGAACAAACCTAACTGATGCATTAAACTGAGTTTTTTTACCATAAATTTCCCCTCTTTTTGAGAATGAGGGCTATAAATAGTGTATGGAATGTGGTGGTAGGAGTGCGGTCACATAGTAACATTAACTGTAACGCAGACACAAGCACAAATGGTATTGCACATGGTGACGCAAATGTAAATGGTACAAATGGTAAGAGAAATGCAAGCACAAACATTAATGAAAACAGAAATGGTAACACAAATGGTAACGCAAACTGTAACAGCGACAGAAATGCAACCGTTAACGAAAGCAGTAACGTAAATGGTAACGCCAATGGAAATGCAAACAGTAAAAGAAATGCAAACGGTAACAGAAAGGCAAACAGAAATGCAAACGGTGAAGTCTAAGGCACCAGAGAAGGAAACAGTAACACAATCAACAACGGAAATGCAACCAAAAACGCAAATGCTAAGGGCAACAGAAATGCAGTGACGTAGACGCAAACAGTAATGGTAACGCAATTGCAAACACAAACAGTTACAGTAACGATGATGGCAAAGTGAACAGTAATGCAAACTGAAACAGAAACACAAGTGCATACGGAAATGCAAATGGTAACACGCACTGTCACGGTACAGCAATTTGAAATGCAAATGCTAACGGTAACAGCAACAATAGCGCCAAAGGAAACAGAAACGCAGATACAAGCATGTACGGAAATGCAAACCGTAATGCTCATGGTGACGGTAACGCAATTGGAAATGCAAAGGTAATGGTAACAGCAACGATGATGCCAAACAAAAGAGAAACACAAACGGAAGGGTGGCCGCAAATGTAAATGGAAATGCACATGGTGATGCAAACTGAAACGCAAACAGAAACAGCAATGGAAATGCAAATGCAAGCGCAAATGAAAATGCAAAGGGTAATGCACACGGCGGTGTACACAGGAATGCTAATGCAAATGGGTATGGAAACTCAAGTGGAAATGCTAACTATAACAGTAACGGAAGCACACACCCTGGTTTTCCCCCCAACAGCTCCAAAGAGAAACACAGTGAGTACAAAGAATGTATGCATAATAATGGGCCTTGGAGCAGAAAAAGAGCACTTGGAATATTAAATTGCTTATATCTCAGGAACCATATGACGTTGGAGCATCGTAACTTTGTATCCCTGCAATATTATGTTACCAAACCACCAAAAGGCACATCTGTGGGATGTTGGATTTCTTCCTTCCAAATTTCAGCCCAATAGAGCAAACCAGTGTTTTGCAGCAGGGTGGCAAAGAATTCCTGTTATTTTGGCCATAATGTCACAAAGTAGTGTCGCAAAACACAACACTTTTGCAAAAAAAAATGATGAAGGTATCACAGGTGCGACACTACTTTGCTACACTACTTTTCCTAAAAATTTCAAAAACATATTTCTGGGGTGTTTAACCCCCCCAAAAAAGACATGGCTAGCATCCTCGGGGCTTGACTAGGTAAACACAAAAAGATGGTCCCAATTTTAAATGCCAAGAATTTCTGTGATCAGTAACTGAAAAAAAAAATGGCTGACTCACGACACTACACGGGTCATTTGTGACACTAAAAACTGCATTTGCAGCACTGTCAAACTTTTTGTTATCTTTTCCCATTGACTATAATGGGAAACTTGTTTTTTGAATAACTTTTGAACCGTTCAATATTTTTTTCACAAAATCTTTGAAAGGCACATTGAGGACACTGGCCGCATGTTCCCTGAAGTTTTTGGAACAGTCGCACAAACCGTGTGACCTGTAGGTGAGTGCAAAAAATGTGCAAAAAAGCATAAATGCACTACAGAATGTCACTTTATAACTCCGCAACCGTATATCAGACCAGTACAAAACTTGGCAGATACCAAGATCTATGCTACTGTATCTTGTCTGCCAAATTTCAGGCAAATCCATCATACTGTGGCAAAGTTATTATGGTGCAAAATTTAACACTTTAACCTTAAATGGGGTACTCAACCCTAACTATAGTGGCACTACCGTATATATATATATACATATATATATGACATTTGTGAAATAGTAGAAAATATCTCCATGAGCTGTCATTGAACTCTTGATATCAAGAGTTCAATGACAGTGATGGGAGATATTTCCATTATTTCACTGTCACCCATATCATATTCGATTTCTACAAGAGATGTGGATTTCTACATTTTTAAATGGAAACTAGAAAGGGACACAGTCAGCTTTTAGGAATTTTGTACTGAATGGCAGTTGATAGTGCCTGTTGCCCAGCATTTTGTTATGAAAATGTTCACTGTTTCCTGCATTCTGAAATAAGTTAAAAAAAAATTATTAATTTCTAAAAAATACATTTTCTGGCAGCATGAATCTTTGCCCAGTATTAGCAGCTGACAGGCATTGCACATTTTTAGGCTCAGTATAGGGCAGAGCCACCAGTGAACTCATTCATGCATGTTAGCACAATGCTAATGCACATGCTCAGAGTCACGGCTTTAGTTTTTAAAGCCTGTTTTTATCATTTTATAATGCTTATTTTCACTCTTCAGCAATTTGCTTATGTTCAGGTGACAATCACTTCAACAGCATAGATTTATGATGTATTGTATAAAGAAGTTCTATAACATGAACGATTTTATCAGCACAGCTCCTTATGAGTGTGCTCTGAAATATTTTCACTACAGGTTGGAGGCAGCATTAACAGTCATTTGGTAGAACATGCCAACAGTGTCTAGCAGTTGTTTTTTTAGGCGGTTATTATTTATTTCTGTTAAGTGCAGTTTACAGAGTTTGACAAGTGGGAATATGATTACACTGAGAGTGTTGTCCAACTTCACACTGACAGGTTTCTGTTTAAAATTAATGTTCAGTGTGAAGCAACTGCACTAACAAGGGCTTGTGCTGAACTGACATTGATGTTTGGTATTGTGACGTACCAGTATGAAAAGATATCAGTGATGAGGTACCCAGCAGGAAGATATCACTAGAAACATAACATAGAAACATAGACTTTGACGGCAGATAAGGACCGCTTGGCCCACCTACTCTTCCCACTGGTGGCCCATGAGAAAGTAGTTATGTTTTCACAAAGGGAAACCCACACCTGATGTATAAATATGTTCTAGGGGTGTGGCTGCACCCCTATAGTTAGGGTTGAGTAGGTAATTTAATGTTAAACCCCAGTTGTTTGCACTTTAATAACTTGGCAACTGTTCATCAGGTTTACATGAAACTTTGCAGATTCAGTTTTGAGGCATAGATCTCTTGACATGCCAAGTTTCATACAGGTCAGATGTGTGCATTCCGAGATACAGATAGTGCAAAATGTGAATTTTGAGGGATTTTTACCCTTTGGTTTTACTGGGATTTCTGTCAACTTGCCTAGTGCCCAGACGGTTTGAAATTTTGTCCTGACAATTTCAGGTAGAAAGGGACTAGCCCACAGATGTCCCTTTTGCTTGTTTGTTAAAAAATATTAATCCACTCCAAAGTTATTTAATTTTTAAATTTTGAATAACTGGTTCTGAGTATGCTCAGTAAGCACTACAAAATGCTATATGACATGAAGAAAGAATTTTTTTTTTTCATTCTGCAATCATCATTTTTTGAGAGGGGGAAAATTCTTTTTCATTTCCCACCATCTTATTTTCTGTTTTTTCCTAAAAATGGAAATTTAAAAAGTAGGAAAAAAAGACATTCTGGAGAGCGAGCATGTTATGTGGCTTGCTTATGGGGACCCCCTTAGCTGGATTCTGTATTTAACTGTTCCGGAAATGCCATTAAACTGTGTCTTTTGAAGTTTATCAAGCTTTTTTCACATCGTGTGATAAAAAAATATTCTTTTTTCATATCATGAGAAACACAAAAAGATCCCTTTTCATGAGGGTAAAATCCATTTTCTTTTCCTGGCAGCTTTTCCCAGGTGTCTGGTGGTGCCCCCCACCCTCCAATTGCCATCCCTTAATACTTTTGATTCCCTGGTGTCTAGTGCTCTCCACCCTCTGATTGCTGTCCCCTGATATCTGTGTTTCCCTGGTGTCTAATGGCCCCTGACCCTCCCGTTGCTGTCCCCTGATATTTCTCTTTCTTCAGTGTCTAGTGTCACCCTCCACTCTCTGATTGCTACCCCCATACATTATTATAATTTTCCTGGTGTCTAGTAGCATTCCCCACCTTCTGATCGGAATCCAGTTGTTAAGATCTTTACCCTTCATGTCTAGTGACATCTCCAACCCTCTAATCACAGTATAAATTCATTCTATCCCTTTTCCTGGTATGTAGTGGCACCTCTCTCCCTCCCATCATTGCCCTGACCTGAAATAAAGAAAACAGTCCCTCAGTGTTTTTTTTTAACTGTAAAAAAGAAAACTGTTAGCACTGGCCCGTTGGTGGTGAGGGTTCAGGCACTGGACACCTTATCTTGTGCCACACTGGTGACCCAGGTTTGGGAATGACCTCGGTCATCAGAGAGCCGGCACTGAGGGGGGAGGGGGAGCAGGATTGAGCAGCCTAAAGGTAGCTCTCCTCTCCTGGAGGTGGTTTTTGCGCCCCCCACTTCTGCTCCTACCAGATGGAGGCCCAGTGGGTAGTGTAGGTGGGAGGGAGTGGCAGCATAATGAGAGGGCACCCCGAGACATTGCATGCATGTGCCTTCACACGCACATGCATGACGGTGACGGGAAGAAAATGGGGAGAAAAAGCTGATAAAAATCTATATAGAAAAAAAGAAAACTGTCTTTCACCAGTCTGGTCCCCCCACTCCACTTCCCATTCAGCACTCACCACCCCACACCCCCTACATACCCTCACTCACCTGAACAGGTGCCAGGCTGAAGATCCACTGTCCTGTCAGAGACATATCTTGCTGCTGGAACTGCTGACTGCAATATGCAATATGAGAAACTAAGGTAAGTGCAGTTCAATGTATTTTAATGGGGTTTTTAACTTTGATGCATAACTTAGCCATTTTTTGAGTTTGCACTTGCACTGTGAACTACTTGGGATAGTGACTTTTGAAGGGTATGACACTGTCCTGCTCTGCAAGGGACTAAACAGTATCACACCAATCATCAACCAGGCTGGTCCTGATGCTGTTTTGCCTGAAGTTGTCTGCACTTGAAAAGAAAAAGCTACACCAGTCATGTGGTGGCTATTTCCTTTAATCTGCAGGTCACTGCACAGCAAACAGCTGTTTGCTTTGTGATCAGCCTGGCTGACTTCTCCGCCCCCTCGCCACCCCACTGGTCCCTTCCTAGAAGGTGGGAGGAGGTGCTTTCCATGTCTGCCTCCTCCATGTCCCGCTCTCTCCATTTGCTTATTTTCTCCCACCCATGCAGAGTAGGCCACAGCTTAAGCTGCGTACAGGCTGGGAGTATTCAGTGCCCAAAGGCGCTTTTACTCTAAGCATGATTGCTAGCTGTCCCCCCCCCGCCTTCCAACATAGGGGTGCTCAATCCCCATGTCAGCATGTATCCACCCTTCCCTTTAATGTGCCTCACTGGGAGTCCACCCTAGTGTGCCAAAAATGACCTCTGGTATTTCTGTGTGAAAAAAGGCATGAGAGGCATCCCTCAATGCCCCTATATTCTCAGCCAACCTTGGAGGGAGCAATCCCTGGGTCAGCATTGATCCCCACCCAGTACTCTGGCACACTGGGAGCCTACCCCAGTGTGCAGAAATCCATGAACAGTTTACCTGTAAAAAAGAAAACAGACCCACAACGTCTTTTTTTTTTTAAACCGGAAAAAAAAGAAACCAGTCCCTCGTTGTTCCTGCCGGTCCCCTTCCCCAACCCACACCCTTGCTCTGAGCACCTCACTTCCCCACAACCCCCTCATCCATACTTATCTACAGAGGTTGGGAGCAGCGATCTTCTGCAGACTGGGAACATGTCTTCACTCTTCAAAAGCCAACCGCAAACTGAGGAAAATCACAGTAAGCCCTATAATGGCAATCAATGTGGGGGGGGGAGTTCAACCTTATTTATTTATTTAAGAGTTTAACCAGGAAAAGCATACTGAGTGGTAGACTGAGAATTCCAGATGCGTCCTGGGGTTGGTTGATATCTCAGCCACCTTTTGGAGTTTTGATCCCAAATTTTCAACATGAGGTTCTTGGGACCCCACCTCATGAAAACAGTCACTGTCATTTCATTTCTCTGTCCCAAAAGGTGATTTCACACTGTGGAATCACCTTTCAGGAACAATTAATGAAACAACAGTGTCACTGTTGATGAGGTGGAGTTCCAAAAAGCCCTTTTTGCAAATTTGGTGAAACAAATCCCAAAAATGACTGCGTTACAATCATCCATTGCATAGTTTCTATGGACACTCATAACATCATCAATTTGTAAGATTTTCACTCCAAATTTCCAACATTGCCATTTTTTCGCACCCCTTATGAACAGTACAGTCGTCATTTTTTGCATCCTTCCCAAAATGTGTTTTTGCACCTGTGGCACAGAATGGCGTGGTCACTGTGTGAAATCAACATTCGGGACAGTTTAATGAAATTCCAGTGCCACTATTCATGAGGGGAGGTCCTAAAAGGCCATGTTGAAAATCTGGTGAAAACATTCCAAAAATGACTGCGCTATGAGCGTGCATTGCACAGTTTCTATGCACACTTGTTACTTTGCCAGTTTTTCATATTTTCACTCCAGATTTTCAACATTGCCATTTCTTCACACCTCCTCATGAACAGTATAGCTGTCATTTTTCACATCCTGCCTGAAATGTGTTTTCCCACCTATGGTGTGGAATGGCACACTCACTGTGTGAAATCACCTTTTGGGATTGAGTAATGAAATGATACTGCCACTGTTCATGAGATGGGGTCCCAAAAAAGCCCATTTTGAACATGTGGAGCAAAAATCCCAACAAACACCAAGGGCATTAGGGAGTCCAACCATAACACCCACCCTGTAGAGACTGACAGGCATTGGGGGTGTGACTTAGGGTCGTTGGCCATAATTCTCACCCCATTCCACCCCCACCCCCACCCTGCAGCCACTGACAGGCATTGAAGTGTGCCATGGGGTCTTCAGCCCTAACGTTCACCCCATTCTCCTATACTGCACCCATCTCAGCTTATTTCCTTATGGAATGGGGTGAGCATAAGGGCCGAAGACCTCAAGGCACATTGCAATGCCAGTCAGTGTCTGCAGGGTGGGGTGAGGTAGAATGATGTGAGTGTTATGGCTGATCACCTAAAGGCACACCCCCAACACCTGTCAGTCTCTGTAGGGTGGGGATGGGGATTGGCGTTGCCTCAATACTTCACTGTCATTCCTATTATGCATCTCTCTAACTTCTGCACTACCAATGCCAATACCAGCCAAGCAGACATTTGGCATTGACAAATGCTTGTTTTTCTAATGAAGTAAGTCAGTGCTGGAAGAACATAATAAATTTATGTCGAGAGTGATGCCTTAAAATGCAAAGCAGAGGAATATACACAGAAAAATATGAGAGTCATGTACAACAGCAATATCAAGAGTGAACTTTTGGCATTGACAAATGCTTGTTTCATATTTTGACCCCAAATTTTCAACACTGCCTTTCTGTGACCCCCACCTCATGAACAATGTACCTGGAATTATGCAAATGTGGCTGGAAAGGTGGTTTTGCAATTGCTTGGCGAAAATACCTTTCAGGAGGGATTTGCTCATTTTCACTGTCCTTGTTCATGAGGTGGGGTTATAAGAAAACTATGTTGAAAATGTGGGGTCAAAAATGGAAAATTTATGCTCATGTGTTGAAATTTTGCTACACTCGCTAATAACTCTTGTAATTTTCAATATTTTCATCCCATATTTTTAACATTGCTATAGTTTTACAACACCTCATGAATGTGACAGCTGTCATTTTTCAAATTCTGGGCAAACTGTCTTTTCACACCTGTGGTGTGGAATGATGCTGTGGTGGTGTGGAATCACATTATGGTGGGGATTTGGAAATTTTAAGTACCGAGTTCATGAGATGGGGTAATAAGAAGGCTGTGGTGACAATCTGGTTGTGGTTTTCTATCAGAGGGCCCCGCGCTCACACAGACAAATAAGGATATGATTACACTGTCTCAAAAAGTATGGATAAATGCAAGAGCAGCACCCAGAGGGCCCTGCACTCCCACAGGCAAAATAGGATACAATTATGCTATCTCAAAAAGTAAGGAAATTCATTGCAAAAAAATGTTGTTAATGCACTTGTTAGGGTCGAAGTGACAAAAGTAAGGAAATGTGGTGTTAAGGTTTTGAACCCTAACACTCTACCCTATCATGCAGGCAGCAACGGGCATTGGTTGTGCCTTCAGACTGTCAACCCTAATGCTCACTCTACTCTCATATACTGTACCCATCTCAGCTTATTTACTCATGGAATGGGGTGAGCATTAGGGCTGACAACCTAAAGACACACCCCATGTCTCCTGCTGCCTGCAGGGAAGAGGTTGGGTGTCAGGGTTGGAAATCCTAATGCCACATTTCCCTACTTTTGTCGCTTCAACCCTAACTAGTGTATTAATGAAGTTTTTGCAAAAAGATATACATATATATATATATATGTATATATATATATATATATATATATATATATATATATATATGAAAAGAACCTGTATGTTGAATCAAAGTTGTACATCACAAAAGGATGGGCTCCGTTTGCTGGAGGCACTTGGTTGGAAAAATTTATAGACCCTACCTGATGGAAAACACAGCTTGGCCCAAAAAGTGTTTGTGAGCTTTGTGAGTTGGCATTTATAGTTAGTGAAGCAATAAGTTGGTACACATTTTTGTAGTCTCATTTTGCAGATTTCTAGCACCAGGAATAAATGCAAAGTAATGCAGTGTAGCACAGCACATTAAGAAGCACAGCAAGATGGAGATATGCTTCCATATGAAAAGGTCAACTCAAAATGATCAAGCCTAATATCAGCAATGGCATTTCGGCGACATCAAAAACAGCAACAGTACATGTTGGCAAGCACATTAATGATGATAAATGCTTTGCCTTCGCACCCCCCTTACTTAAATAACCAACTTCAAGGTTGTAGGACCTCAGGGAGGGAGGAAAAGCATTTGTCACCATTATTGTGCTCACTGACATGTACCATCATTGTTTTTGAAGTCACCTTAATGCTGTCGCTGTTATTGGGCTCACTCATTTTAGAGATACGGAGAAGTTAAAATTCATAAGCAAATTTGCCACAAAGCAGCTGATCACTGTGGGGGGGGACTAGACTACAGGGATTTTGATTTACTATATATTTTTTGCATTGGGACTGGCAATCGGCAGGGGAGACACTAGACACCAGGGATTTAGATGTTTATATATTTTTTTACATTGGGGCCCACGATCGTCATGGGGGGCTCACTAATATTAGAGTAGTTTTTGATGTGATGTGTAGAATTTTGCCCATGAAATTCCACACTTCAGGGTTGATCCATGTTCCATGAATCAGTGAATTTTGCAAATTGCGCTTCGAGAATTGAGTGCAACTTGAAAAATATTTCACAGACAAATTTTGCCAACTTTGCATATCTCTAAAAGTGACCCCATTCTGTACCAGCCATACAGAGGTCAATCTTGTCCTGAAGTCTTTTGATGATGGATAGTCTCAGAAGAAATTCACCTGTGTCTCAAGTACCTGAGGCCATGCTGGATGAGGACACATCCTGTTGTATATAGATTTGTGTTTTATGGAGTTTTTAACCCCCATTCTCCCTTGCCAGGATAATGAAGAGTAGGGAAATGTGTATTAACATAAAAAAAGACAATAAGCACTCCTAAGCCATCATAACACTCCAACATAAATACTGTACCAAACTGCTAACAAAAAAATTACATGAAAACAGAAAGATAGAAGTTAAATCAAACCATAATAATTAGAAAGCAACCTCAGTAAGAAAACAAAAATAATTTGAGTCTAAACATGGTTATCATGGCCCTATCCTACCTATTTACATATGGGTGGAAGCAACCACAGTACAGTGTAGTTCATTTTGGACATGGGCAAGGATGTCATCCACACCAAAACCAGAGCATTGGACTTCAAGAGGGCAAAGTTAAAAAGGTGAGAGAGGTGTTAGGGGAAAATCTGGAGAGCATATAAGAGGTCATGGGGGTGGATCAATTATGGGCCACCATTGGGGGGGGGCATTCAGATGTCCATAAGCAGCTGTATCAAACTGAGGGGGGAAAGAAATCAAAAGCCAGACCACCAAGCTGGTTCAATGAGAAGGTGGTCAGAGTAGTAAGGGAAAACAGGACAGCCTATAGAAAATTCAAAAGAACAGCAAAGGAAGAGGATGAGAAAGAATACCAGAGGCTGGCTAAGGTGGCAAGAAGGGTAGTACAGCAGGCAAAGGCACAGAAGATCTCCAAATAGCCAAGAGAATAAAGAATGGAGAAAATGCCTTCTTTCATTAAATAAGTGAAAGGAGGGAAAAGAAGGATGACATTGTTATGCTGAAGAAGGGGGATGTTTGGGTAGAGGAAGATTGAAGCAAGGCAGAGGTAATAAACTAATACTTCTGTTCCATCTTTACAAAGGAAAAGGATGGACCAGCGCCACATATGGGAAGAAGGATGGAGGAAACTGGGAGGAAGCAGTAGGTGTAATTGGGACTGAAAGAGTAAGAGAGGGGGCTGATGGTTCTGAGGGTGAACAAATCCCTGGGACCAGGGAAAATACACCTCGGGGTGCCAAAAGTGTTGTCAGATGATCTGGTGGGGATACTGGCTGTTATCTTCAATAGATCTCTGGAGTTGGGTGTGGTGCTGCAGGAGTGGAGAAGGCACATGTGGTGCCACTCCACATGAGTGGAACCAAGGATGACTCAGGTAACTATGGGCCAGTCAGGCTGACATTGATAATATGTAAAGTCATGGAGATTATACTAAAGAAGGGGCTGGTGAAATAAATGGAGGGTGTATGGTCTGCAGGATGATACACAGCATGGTTTTGTGGCAGGAAGATCATGCCAAATGAACCTGATTGAGTTTTTCCATTGGGTCATGAGGGCAGTGGACAGAGGCCAGGCGTGGACATCATATACTTGGATTTTAGTAAGGCCTTCAATTCAGTGCCACACAAAACATACTAATATACTTTGATGCCAGCAAAGTAGGCCAAAGGGTCTATCGAGTCTGCTCAAAAAGCAGCCCATGGTCAAGACATCATTGCTGCCCCCCTGCTTCCCCCATAATCCTCCCCAACCCCATCCCCCACCAGAGTTACACCTCCATTTCTGGCAATCCTCAGCTTTCCCTTTCCCTTATATCTGTCCCAACCCCCCTTGAACCCCTCCACTGTATCAAAAGCCACCAGTTCCATAGGCAGCTCATTTCATGGGGCCACCACCCTCTCAGTAAAGTAATGTCTCTTAGTCTCACCCATGAGCCTCCTCCCAACCAACTTCATGGAATGCCCCATGGTGGTTCCTTCCTCCCTTAGCTGGAACACCCTATTAAGGCTGATCCTGTTCACCCCCTTTAGATATTTAAAGACCTCGATCCTGTCACTCCCCCAACTCTCCTCTCCTCCAAGGAGTACATGTTTAGCTCCTCAAGTCTCTCCTTGTAGAATCTTTCCCCCAAACCCTGTATCATCCTGGTCACCCTCCTCTGGACCCTTTCCAGGAGGGCAATGTCCTTTCTCAAGTATGGGCACCAAAACTGCACACAGTACTCCAGGTGTGGTCTGACCAGACAGTTATACAGAGGAAGAAGTACCCCCCATCTCCTCGAGGTTATACCCCTGGCAATGCACCCAAGCATTCTATTTGCTTTAGTCACAGTCCTCATACACTGCTCAGCCTTATTCATTTTAGCATTCACGAACTCCCCAAGACCCTTTTCCTCCTGAAACTGGCAGTTTCTCCCCACCCAAAAAGTACTCATGATCAGGGTTCCTAGGCCCCAAGTGGAGAACACTGCATTTCTTAGCATTAAACATCAGTTTCCAAGTGGGTGGCTACCTTTTAAGTGCTTCCAGATCCCCCTGTAGGGCTCTTCTACCCTCCTCCCCATCCACCACCACCCCCAGCTTTGAGTCATCAGTGAAGAGGCTCATTTCACTCCTGATACCATCCCTGATGTCTGAAATGTAAGCATTAAACAGGATTGGGCCCAACACTGACTCCTGTGGGACCCTGCTAATGACCCTTCTAGGAGATTTTACCTCACCCCTGAACACCACCCTCTGAATCCTCCCGGTTAGCCAGCTCCCTATCCACCCCACCATATTTTCCCCATCCCCATTCCCCCCAGCTTGTCTAACAATCCAGGGTGTCCCTAATGAAAATGGAATATATTGCAATGTATTGAAAAGACTTGGTTTGTTGGCCAAGGCACCTAGCTTCACCTGAGCTCTTTCCTTCTAAGATTGCTAGAAAGGACAGAGCAGAGAACCTTACCAGAGCAAGGGAAATGGATTAAGACTTCTTTTGGCTAAGCAGATTTACTTTGTGTTGTTATTTTTATTTTGGACTCGCAGGGATTGCTACTGTTTGTTGCTAACATTTCATTGCTTTATTTTTCTCAGATTCAAATTGTTGTTGCTGGTATACCTTCATCTGCATTATTACAAGGTGTGCCTACAGGTGTGTGTGCTAACAGATTACTGCTGTAATCTTCTGATTCAAATTGTCTTTTGCAAGGTATATCTTCTGTTACTGCTTTATTTTTCTCTGTAGCAAAGTGTTTCTTACAGGTATATCTTTCTGAAATTATTACAGGTGGTGCTTTACAGGTTTACAGTTTTATCTAACATTAGGATAAGCTTTCAGGGTTACTGCATTTGTTGTTGACTGATTGTTTCTGCTCTTACCTCCTTGTTCTTTCATCCGTGGTTCTTCTTTGTTGGCAGGGGAAGGGCCCAGCCACCCACCTCCATCCCCAACCACCCCTCACTACACTCCTTTTATAGGGTACCACAGTTGTGACATTTCCTGTGGCAAAGCAGGAAGGGGCGGATCAGTGGAGCATCCACAAGGTGAGCTCATTTACAGGGACACTAGTAATTTAACTTGTTATAACAAGTTATATGAAAACAAAACACAAAATCAAACCATTACTTGCATTTTCTTCCTTCTAATTACTCGGACCAGGTTATAAACCCAGCAACTTATCTGGAATGGATATCATTAACTGCAGGTACTGCTGAACACTTTTCAGAAGGACAGTCTTACAGGATTTAGGACACTGTCCTACATGCTGGGCCATTGGAGATCTTAGGGCTCAGCTCCGGGCAGCATGGGCAGAGATTGCGTGCCTCAAATTTCATATTCAAGAGGAAATACATTATAAGAACCACCCGCCATTTCTCCAACATCCAACAGAAGAACCTCAACCGCAGAGGGTAATTGGTCCAGGAGGTTGGCAGGTGGTTAGAAGGGGTAAATCAGGTGCCCCATCACTCTGTGCTCTCCAACATATTACCTACAAAAAATATATAAACACTACAAACAGGCATCTGCCTCTATCTCCAAAATCAAACAAAGGGGCAGAGGACACTGCAGCACAGGAACTAGCACAACAAAACTCGCACAAATCAGGAACCAAAACAAAAAAAGCAAAAAGGAAATCCAAAAAACTTCTGGTCATAGGATACTCCATGATTCGGGGAGTTGATACCCATCTCCAGCCAACGGTAATGGTCAGATGTCTCCTAGGTACATCAGCATGGAGAGACACTGATCGCATTGCTAAAATTGTTCACAAAGCAGGAGAAAACATTGATGTCCTGGTACACATAGGGACTAATGATCTCGCCAGCCGGTCAGTTGTGGAGACCAAGGAGCACCTGACCAGGCTGGGTGACAAACTATCATCCATTTCATCTGACATCTCCTTCTCTGAGAACCTGCCAGTCTGGGAGAAGGGGGCAGATGGACGGAAGGTCAGAGAAAGGGAGATAGGGGAGCTAAACATGTGGCTCAAGGGCTGGTGCCAGGAAAAAGGACACAGATTTGTAGGGAACTGGCAACAGTTCTGGGAGCGAAAGTTCTTTAAATTTGATGGACTGCATCTGACTAAGGAGGGAGTCAGTGCATCGGGCAGAAGTTTGATGTCTTTGCAGAATATTTAAACTAGCAAATTAGAAGAGGGGTGCAGCACCCCATACGTCGAATGGGAAGAACACCCCTCTCCTCTCAGCTACTGGTCAAAAAGGGATTCAGCATGTTTGCAGTTCATTTGCATCACCAGGTAAGAAAAAAGGTCTGTCTCCCCATACGACGCACAGGGGAAATGCCAAACCTCACCCAACAACTAACACACTGAAATCTGGCCAATGGAAAATCATGTACACAAATGCTCACAGCCTGGGAAATAAGATTCCAGACCTGCAGACAATAATGTCAGAGGCTAAACTGGACATAGTAGCAATTAGTGAGACGTGGTTAACCAGTAACCACACTTGGGAAACTTCAGTACCTGGCTATGTACTGTTCAGAAGAGACTGAGGTGCAAAAAGGGGGGTGGAGTGGCCCTGTATGTCAATGAAAATATCAAAGCTACAGAAATTCAGAATACACATAAGGAGCCAGAAGAACTGTGGGTCACCCTGAAACAGGAAATGGGACAGTCATAAGAACTGGGTTGTCTACAGGCCCCCAGACTAGGGGAAGACATAGACACATTACTGTTAGAAGATATACAAAACATGACATCTAAAGGGAGGTTCTGATAATGGGAGACTTCAACACGCGGATACAGATTGGTCAATACCAGCAGGAACATCTGCCTGAACTAGACACATGGTGGATTCCCTGCAGAAGGAGGGCCTCAAACAACTGGTACAACAACCCACGAGAGACAGGGCTATCCTAGATCTAGTACTGACTAACAGGGAAGGGATCACAGATCTCCAGGTAGAAGGTCACCTGGGGGCCAGTGACCATCACATGGTACGGTTCAATTTGGCCACTACATCTAAATCATCCCATTCCAAGGCAAAAATATAGGACTTCAGAGGAGCTGACTTTGATAAGATGGCCAACAGAGTTAAGCTAGCCCTGGCAAAAAGAAACACAGGTGAGGGGGTACAGGTAAAGTGGGCAAGCATTAAGGATGCAATACTTGAAGCAACATCCCATTGTGTTAGACAGAAAAGGAAGTGCAAAAGAAGAAGGAAACCACAGCGGGATGAAGATAAGGAGGTGTACCAAACTACCCTAAGGGAAGCAGGGAAGGCAGTAAGGCAGGCAAAGTCCCAAACTGAGGAAACACTAGCATGAACAGTAAAAGAAGGTGACAAGACCTCCTATAGATACATTAGTGAAAGGAAAAAGTCCAGAGGGGAGTATTGCTAAGCTCAAAGGAGAAAAGGGGGCTTGTGAGGAGGAGGACCCTGTAAAAGCATCTATCCTAAATAGATACTTTTGCTCAGTATTTACTGAAGATAAGGTAGGGCAGGGCCCACAGCTCAGCACCATGGACACAGCAGGGAGGGAGGTGAGCACTACTCCCTTCACAAAATAAAGGGTCCTACAAGAGCTCACTAAGCTCATGGTGGACAAGGCAATGGGACCTGATGGCATACATTCCAGGGTACTTAAGGAGCTAAGGGTGGAACTAGCAGAGCCATTAGCAGAACTGTTTAGTGAGTCTCTGAGCACAGGAGAGGTCCCAGAAGACTGGAGAAGGGCTCATGTGATCCCACTCTTCAAGAGTGGTAGCAGGGAGGAGGCAGGGAACTACAGACCAGTCAGTCTTACTTCAGTAGTGGGCAAGATTATGGAGGCACTCCTTAAGGAAAGGATAGTGCAACACCTGGAATCCATAGGGGGCACAGGATCCAAGATAGCATGGGTTTACAAAAGGAAGGTCTTGTCAAACTAATCTCATAAATTTCTTTGACTGGGTAACCAGAGTGGTGGACCAAATTGATGTCGCCTACCTTGACTTCAGCAAAGCTTTTGACACTGTTCCACATAGAAGATTGATAAATAAGCTGGGTAGACTCGGGGTGGGTCAGAAGTTGGTCAATTGGGTGGCAAACTGGTTGATTGGCAGAAAACCAGAGAGTGGTGGTAAATGGTATACAGTCAGAAGAGATGCAAGTCACATGTGGGGTACCTCAGGGATCAGTCCTGGGGCCAGTCCTCTTCAATATCTTCATTAGTGACATTGCAGATGGACTAGAGGGTAAGGCTTGTCTGTTTGCAGATGACACCAAGATCTGCAACAGAGTAGATGATCCAGATGGGGTGGGCAGAATGAGAAGAGATCTGGATAAACTAGCAAAATGGTCAGAAGAGTGGCAACTGGGATTTAATGCAAAGAAATGCAAGATCATGCACATAGGGAACAGAAATCCTGAAGCCACCTATAGGCTGGGAGGGGAGTTGCTGGCAGTCACAAAGGAAGAAAGAGACTTGGGCATCATCATCACCGATGACCTGAAATCATCCAAGCAGACCTCTAAAGCAGTAGGTAAGGCTAGGGGGATGTTAGGGTGTATTAGTAGGGGTATCACAAGTCATAAGAGGGAGGTAATAATACCTCTTTACAAGACACTGGTTAGGCCTCATATGGAGTACTGCATGCAGTACTGGAGGCCACACCCTCACAAGGACATTAACCAAATTGAGGCAGTCCAGAGAAGGGCAACCAAAATGGTGCAGGGACTGCATCAGAAGACATATGAGGACAGATTAACGGAGCTCAATATGTATAACCTTGAGCAAAGGAGGAGAGAGTGATATGATTGAAACATAAAACACCTTATGGGCATTAACAAGGTGAAAGAGCCTAACATGTTTAAATATAAGAAAAATAGCAGGACAAGAGGACACAACATGAGATTAGAGGGATGCCAATTAAGGGGGAATGTGAGGAAATTCTTTTTCACAGAAAGAGTGGTGGATGCATGGAACGGCCTACCTCAGGAAGTGGTGGCTATGAACACAGTGCAGGGTTTCAAACAGGCATGGGATAGGCATAAGGGAGCAATACAGATGAGTATGAATAGTTAGGCCACTGACAAAGCAAAGGCCGATGGCACATTTATAAGGTAGAAAAAGAAATGGGCAGACTGGATGGGCCTTGCAGTCTTTATCTGCTGTCAACCTCTACGGGTTAATGTATGTCAATACACTGAGAAATACATTGTCCCAATGTAATATATTATATAATACTTTATTAAATATATTGACGTAATATATTACTAACTCATAATATGCAAAAATATATGACAGTATATTGAGAAATAACATTGATGCAATGAAATGTAATACATAGTGTATTTCCACAAAAACTAAAACCACGCATTTGTAATTAAAGAAATTGCAAATGATCTTTTATGTTAAATGTATTGAAAGAATATATTTTATTACAAAAACAAAATACATTTCAATATACTGGAAATTATGTTAAGTATGTCAGTACACTGAACTGATAAAATACATAAACCGATATATTTCAGAAATATATAATTGTAAGGTATTTTTGCTTCATGCATTGTGTGAAAGCTTGTCAATTGATTTAGTAATACACTGACATATATTATTAGTATTATTCAAAATATATACTGTATTCTTTAAATATGTTACATATATTTTATATATGTTACATATATGTTTAGACATGTTACATATATAGTTTATATATATAACATACATTTCATGTATATATATTACATATATTTTATACATTATATATATATTTACTACATGTATTTTATATATGCTACGTATATATGGTATATATGTTATACAAATATGTATATATATATATATAGTATATCTATATATATATATATATATTGCATATATTTTATTAATTACATATATTTATTATATAAGTTACATATATATTACATATATCATATATATAACATGTTTATACATGTTACATATATTTTTGCCTGTTGTATATTTTATATATATAAATGTATGCATGTTACATATACATTTTATACATACATACATTTATTGCATATATTTTATGTACATATATATATATATATATATATATATATATATATATATATATAGATAGAATACATGATTGGCGAAGTGGGATATGGAAAATATTCTCACTCCTGCAGAGTGAGCTATGTATTCTCACAGTGCCGAAGGCATGAGTGAAAATACACAGCTCACTCTGCAGGAGTGACAATATTTTCCATATCCCATGATCTGCCCATCATGTGTGTGATTTATACCACAGGGGTGAGTGCTTTAGGAACATTTTTTTCTGATTCTGTGTGTTTCCTGCTCATTCTGTGTGTGCTGTCAGTGTGTGTGTGTGTGTGTGTGTGTGTGTGTATATGTGTTCTGAATGGACTGGTAGTCAGAAACACAGATGAGTGTGTTTTGCAAAGCTAATTGAGTGAGTCAGAGGCTCACTGAGAAAGACAAACTGCTGCAGGTAGCACTAAAAACAGAAACTGCTTTGTAAAAGTGTTTCATTTAGAATTCAGATTGTTTTGAAGCTGAGACCAGCACAGTAATGGGCTAGGATTGTTAGAAACACAGTGGGACATAAGTGAGAGTCTTTTGCAAAGCTAATTGAGTAAGTTGCAGCTTCAGTGAGAAACAGAAACTTTTTCTGAAGCAGTTTCCTTTAGAATGCAAGCTGCAGTGCATTTATCCTCACTCTGGTGACATCAGCATAGTATGGATAAATATTGATATCCTCATTCTGCTGATGTCATCAGGATTTAATCTCACTGCAATGAAAATAACACAGGATATCCTACTGAAAAGCTCTCACCCTGTGGTATAATATATATACTGTATACATATATATATATATATATATATATATATATTATATGTATATAGCTATATCTGTATCTATATATATATATATATATATATATATATAAAATATGCAGGGGAACCTGTGTGATATATGATTTATTCACATGAGTGCTGTTTGCCCTTGGGTAACCTCACAGTGGCCTAAGCCACAAGTGTGGTGGCCAAGGCAACAACACAATGTGCATAATCATATATCACCTAATCCCCTGCATATTTCATTATGCAATGAGGAATGACCTCGTGTAGATGTGTAGTTTTAAAGAATATTTTTAAGTAAAGAAATGTGGAAATGAGCGTGGGTTTATTTTGTGCTTTGCCAGGTTGATGAGCCATCCTCTGTGGTCCGTTACAGCTGATTGGCTGAAAGTATTGCTTAAGAGTTTTTTAAAGAAAAAAATGGTGGCTGAGTTTAGCGAGCACTGATGGGGAGAATACAGGAAAAGGTTGGGTGAGTTTAGCGAGCGCTAGCAGAAAGACAAGTACTTGTGGTCATGAAGTGCTTTTTTTTTGCATTTTAAAGTTATTTTTGTATGACAGCTGGAAATTCAGAGTGCAGCGAGTGGCATCGGGAAGAAGAGGGGACCAAGCTGATGGACCCATAGTGGCAGTGTGAGTGAGTGAGCAGGGCAGAAAGAAAAAATAAACAGTCGTTTTGAAGAGAAAACATTTTATTTCAGGTAAGCAATTCTGTTGTTTGTGAGTGATGGATGCAGGGGAGAGATTTAAAAAGAGTTTCGGTTTGGCTATTCAGCAGTTGTGTAGAATGTGAGGGGCTGAGGCAGTGTGGGATGCAGTTAGGAAGGAGATTGTGGTGAGAAGAGCGCTAGTGAGACATGCTGCTTCATGGTCTGTGATTATACCATTTTTTTTGGTATGAGGAAGCAATTTAGATGGAAGATGCTGTGGAGAGATTTAAAAAAAGTAAAATAACAGATTTTTTAACTGGATGCGATACTGTGGATGGGGCAAGATCTGTAGACTGCAGTACTGTGTGTGTGTGTGAATGTGAGAAAGTGAAAGTGTGTGAAAGTAGGAAGTAGTCTGGCACTGTATGTATAAATGGTCACTGTATGTATAAATTTATTTATACATACAGTGACTCAGATAAACAAATTTACCACACTCAATATATGTCCACCCCATTGCATAAATATATATATAATGCAAAAAACTGTCTTAATGCATCATTTAGGGTTAAAAAAAAGTCAGGAAAGGAGACCTTTAGGGTTGTCCCTCCCCCCATGTACTTCCCCATCCTCTTGAGATTGACGGACACCGGGGTGTGTCATTGGGGTTGTGAGGCCTAAATGTCACCCCATTCCATGTGTAATCATATTCACAAGATACAGTAAAGAAGAATGGGGTGACATTTAGGCCTCACAACCCCAATGACACACCTCGGCATCTGTCAATCTCAGGAGGATGGGGGGTACATGAGGGGGGAATGGGGCAACCCTAAAGGTCTCATTTCCTGACTTTTTGTGTTTTAACCCTAAATGATGCATTAACACAGTTTTTTGCACAGAATTTCCTTACTTTTTGAGAAAGCATAGAAAGTACAAAGTTGCACAAGGGCCCTGCGCTCCCACCAATTTGCAAATTTCTGCCTAACATAACAGTACAAGTACTGAATATCATATCTATTGGTGGAAGCGCATATTGGTGGGAGCATGGAGCCCGATCAGCTTGAAACAAAACAAAGTTTCATTCATCGGAGTGGCATAATTCCTCACCTGTTTACATGTCAGACACCTAACCACTGAAAATTACTTCCATGGCAGTAAGGCTAGCTATCCTATAAATGCCAAGCCACTACCACAATACAAAACGCTATACGCAAAACGTAAAGTGCATCACTCAATATCTCCGCAGCAGATTAATTTTCCAACACCTAAATACCATAACTCACATCTACAGGACATCCCCTCAACAACCTCTAAATTTCAAGTTAAAAGACCAAACCGTTTCCAAGATATTACATTTTAAATTTGAGATTTTCATTTGTTGGAGTGGCATAATTCCACACCTGTTTACATTTTACACACCTAACCACTGAAAAGTACATCCATGGCAGTAACGCTAACTACCCTATAAATTTCAAGCCAGTACCACAATGCAAAACGCTATCTGCAAAATGTAAACTGTGCCATGCAATATCTCTGCAACAAATGTATTTTCTGACATCTAAACAACATAATTCACATTTACACGACATTCTCTCAACATCCTCCAGATTTCAAGTTAAAAAACCAAACCGTTTCCAAGATATTTAATTTTAAAAGTTGTGAAAATTGGGCTATCTGGTCCATCCAAATCTGGCAAACTAGTCCCTCCCTTGTGAACAACGATTGCGATCAAAGAATCTCACGATCAAAAAATTTGCAGGTTTACGACCAAAGAATTTGCAGGCTCATGATCAAAGAATTAAAAATGTGAAAACTCAATTTTTTCAGAGAAATACATTAAACCACAGGCATGACTTGATAGAACAAAGCCCCCTGAGCAAAACACATCCTAGTCTGACTTCATAAGTCACCCCTAGGCTGAGATATTTGATTTTTCAATCTGGCCATCTAGGCGCGCCCTTGCGATCAAAGATCGCGGTCAAAGAATCTCGTGATCAAAGAATTTGCAGGCTAGCTAGCTAGCCTATTCCTGGCCTGCTGCATACTGCACAACATGGCCATTGACCGTGGGATAGCTGCCGAGGCTGATGAGGGTGACAGTAATGGGGATGACGGAGGCAATGGTCCATTGGGTGGTGGACAGCCACCCCCCTGGGCGAAGGGATCCCCGACTGCAACAGCAGGTGCGATGACACTGGGACACCATTGCACAGGAGCACTATGGTGTACATAGGTAAGTGGTGCGATACACATGCATGCGCCACACAAACAGGTACAGAACACATGCAGGGGCATGCATGGCAATGGGCATGCACACATAGAGGCATGATGCAGGGGTAGGGGAGTCAGGGGCACACAACCACACAGAACCACATACAGCAACACACACACACACGCACCCATACACCCAGGCAGTGGTATGTGGTGTGGATCAGATGCATTGCACCAGTGCACAGGCGGTGCCAGTGCTAGACTGCCATCATCATGCCCATGCCACACACACCAGTGGCCAGGCAAGCACGCACACAGGCAGCATGTGGTGTGACACACAGGTATGACACCAGTGGTGGGCACATACACACTGCCCATGTGCGCACAGGGCAGCAGCTGTATACTGCAGGCGGGGTGGCCCACACATCAGGTATGCTGTATGGAACCATGGCCATGGGGCAGCCGCGCCTGGGCTGATCAGCAGCCAGAGGCTGCACATCAGCCATGGGGGGGTGAGCAACAGCCCACCAGGGGTTGAACCATGGGACCATGACCGTATCCATGCAGGGGTGTGAAGGCGCCCAAACAGGCCAGCCCGGAGCATGCCTAGGATGCCCACATCACAGCTCATTGTTGACTGTGTTGGGGTCACCTGTTGCCGGGTTCACAGGCTGGACAGTGCACTGTGGGGGTCATCTGTGCCTGGCCATGGCCTGTGGCAGCCAGCAGCTCAAAGCCATCCATGATCACAGTGGCAATGTGATCCAGGGGAGGCAGTCATGGCCTCCTGCATGCACTGCATCCCCACCAGGATCTGCACAGTGCCCCTCTCCTGCTGCTCGGCTAACTGGCACACCTCCACACGCAGTGCATGCACCCCAATGGCAAGTAGCAACTGTTGCTGAATGGTTGCCCACAGCAAACGGGTGTGCTCAGCCAGCAGGTCAGCATCCCGGGCCTCCCGGGTGGGATGCCAATCCTCGTGTGGTGACTGCCCATGCTGCACAGCCCCCCTCTCTGGTGGATGCTGCACAGTGCGGTCTGCAGGGGGTATGGGAACATCAGGCATGGACCCTGTGTCCAGCTGCCTGGTGGAACCTGCAGCCTGCTGCTGTCACCTGTCCAGCCACTGTATGCCACCCTGTGCAGCTGCACTACCACCACCACAGGGCACAACTGAGGCAGCTGTTCCACCACTGGTAGAGCACTGGGCATGCTGGCTGTGTCAGTGGCCAGCAGGGGCATCCCACCTACAACATTGCCATGCTGTCCAGGATAATTGTGATGTCATCATCGATGTTGGACCCTGCCCCAAGGCTGTCATCCTGCAGGAACACATCCAGAGCCTCATCTAACCCCAGGTCCAGGACATCTGCCTGCACTGTGGTGGTGGGCTGCAGCCTGTCAGGCCCCCAGATGCCAGTGGAGGTGGATGGCTGGTCCTCCAGGGCCATTCCAGCATCCACGGCTGCCACTGCTGCAGGTGCCCCATCATCCACACAGAGGTGTGCGGGTGCTGCAAGAGGAAGAAAAGTGTGTCAGTGCTGCAATGCCCTAATGTGCTCCCCCTACACTGCCACTGCATGTGTCCTGCAGCATGGCATGCATGTGGGTGCACACACATGCACAAGAAATGCATGCTGGATGCATGCATGCCAGCATGCCCATATACGCACCCTCCATGCCACCAGCTGTGCATGGCTGACATATTTACCATGCAGTGATGGGCTGCTACCCATCTGTAATCCAGCTCCAGGCACACCCTCCACCATGCTGCAGTGCATGGTGGCTGCCACCAACTCCTCCTGCACCATCAGCATTGGTGCATCCGCAGGCACCCCTCCAGTGGCATTCCAGGATGCACAGATGGCTTCCACCTTCTCTTTAATGTGCCTCTTGTCCATGCCCACCTTCTTCCAGCACTTCTGTGCTGAACGGTGGTGGCTGCCATGCTGGTTGACGTATGCCACCACCTCCTCCCAGGACCCAGCCCTGGCCTGTGGTGTGCCTGTGGCACCACTCAACAGGGGCTCCCTGTCTAGGTATGCATTGAACCTGTCTCCACTTTTCGTGAAATTGGGCCTGTGCTTGCAAGCAGGCCCATGCTCCTCACCCTCCTCATGTTCTGACATTTCACTTCCTGTGGACATGGACAGCACAGTGTGTCAGTGGCATCATCTCCCTGTTCCATCCCACCCTGCTGTGCTGTCTGCTCCCAGTGAGCTGCAGCGGCATGTGCAACTTACGTCAAAAGGATGCAACACTGGTCCATGGTCTGTGCTGTTCCATGGTGCTTATAAGGTGCAACACATGCAAATGAGGTTTGGCACAAAGATAATGACATGCTAATGCACCCAGTGTGCCACGCAATGGCTGGTGAGCTCATTTGCATGTGGTTTCTGAATATCGTGATTTTGCACCCGAGTGCAATGCAATTGAGCCAGAGCAAGTCATGGCACAATGTGCATGCATGCACATTGTGCAGACCTGCAGTGCACATGCATCTAATGGTATCATGGTGTCATTCGAGCACTATGTGCCAACAGTGCAATGCAGGGGCATAGCGCATGATGTGCCAGGCCTGCTATCACGCATGTGCACACTGCACAGAGCCAGGTGACCCATGACCCCTGGTGTGACCCTGACCCCTGGGTCAATCCCCTGACCCAGTGATCCTGCCTAGCCACACCCATGCCGAGCATCTTCAGCACTGTGCAATGGGCATACACAGCACATGTTCCCTTGCATCACACATCTGGTGCATGTCGTGGACACATGCTCCGACTGCTGCCAAGCATGGAGCAGGGATGTGTCTATAGAGCTCAGAACTGGACACAGTTTGAACTTGTCAACCTGGTGGCCTGTGTCCAGCCCCATTCCACCCAACTATTTGGCCAGGTGCCCCTGCAGCAGCCAAGGGTCTCAGTGTGGCAGGGGATTGCTGCCAGGCTGCAGCAAAGGACCAGGGTGGCCAGGACAGGGGAGCAATGCTGCCACCGGTATGGTGACCTGGTGAGATGGGACCCAGAGCACCTAAGGAGGCTTGATGCATGTGTCAGGTGAGGCATTGTGCCACAGCCAGGTAAGTCAGTCCATATTGCATGTGTGCCCTGGTGCTGTACTGTGGTGTTGGCTAGGCTGTCTGGCATGCCCTGCAGAGTGGTGCACTGTCATCATGTGCAACTTGGTGTGGCATTGCCAGCTGCCACTTCTGTTGTGATGCAGCCAATGTGGGACGTGTTATGCAGGGACTCACCCTGTGCACAGGGCTGGGGGTGGTGGGCTGCTGCTGTGGATGATTCCTGATATGTACCTGTCCTTGTTTTATTCCCAGGGCCTGGAAATTGCTGCTGGGCACAGGCATTGGCAGCAGCAGCACAGCAGGCTGCAGCGTGCCATGGAGGAGGTGCAGAAGTGGAACCAGCACCAGTGGGGCCGCAGAGGGCAGGTAGGCACTGTCATGGTCCTTTGCACTTTACATGGGGGTGGCGGTGGAGTGGGTGTGGGCATGGCTGCCTGTGCCATGTGCTGTGACAGCTGTGTGTGTTGCACTATAGTGCATGCCACTGTGGCACATCCATTGGACATGTGTCCCAGCTGTTGGTAGGGTGGATGTGTGCCCAGCTGCCACTGTTGTTGCTGTGGTGTTGCCGGTGCACCATGCCATGTGACTGTCATTGAACAGTTGGGTGGCCATTGTGCAGCAGGGACCACCTCTGTGCACTGTTGTGGAGTGCTGATTTGCTGGCAGGTGTTGGCCCACCCCCCTTCGGGTGGCCAGTATGGGCCTTCCGAGGGGTGGGTATTCCCGCTGCCCATTGCTCACTGTGAGTGGGCATGGTTCCTTGGGACATTGCACTGATCACCTGTCCTGTCCCTTGTCATAGGTGTCCAGTGGAGGCGTCGGAGACCCACATATTGCAGGCTGCTCTGGCAGCTCATCCTGATTACATCGACCACCATGGATGCAGTCCTTCAGGTTTGGCACCTGCAGCTGGAAGGCCAGAGGTGCCATGGACACCAAGGGGTGGCAGGTCATGGCTCCTGTTAGGTTGGCTCCAGCATTCCTCTGTTTCCCATGCTGTACCTCCCCCTACAGTCCCCTTCCCATTGTACAGTCCCTGTTCCCTGTTCCCTGTCCCCTTCCCTCACTTTCCTACCCTTTACCACCCCCTTGTTGTTGTAAATAGTTTGCTTTGGAAATATATGTTTTTTGACTTTCCTGCCTGTGTCAGTGTCTGCTTTGCAGGTGGCATGAGGAGCCATGCTGCAGTGATCCAGTGTCTGTCCATGTGGTGTGCACGTGTTGGGGCATGTGTTGTGCTTCTGTAGTTCACTGCTGTGTGCTGTGGTGTGTCCCACTGTGGCGGTGTTCTTCCCCTTGGTCAGTGGCTGTGCCTTGGGGTGCCCATGGGGCAGCTGTCAGGGGTGTGTGGCAGATATGTGCATGATGGTGGCACATGGCCATGGTTGTTTGTTGGGTACTGGCTGCACACTGTGTTGGGGCCCCTGCTTGGCATTGTATGGCCTGTCCCATGTGGTCTGCCATGCTACCTGCCACCTGGCACATACAGTGCCTCTTGTGTGGGATTCCTGTGTGCCTGTGTGGTGTGTGTGTGTGCTCAGCTGTGTGGTACTGGGTGTGGCCTGCTCTGGTCTGGGAGGGGGGTCATGGCAAGCAGCCTGTGGGGGAGCTCCCTTGGTGGCCCTCCATTGGCACCCCCTGTTGCCTTCTATCAATCCCACTGTTGTGTTCTGGGGAGGGGTGTCTGGGTGCCTGTGTGCGCCCTGCTGGTGGTGGCCTCCTGTGGCCTGTTACTGTGCTTCCCTGGCTCTGTCCCTGGGTCTCTTCTTTGTGCCGTGCCCTCTTCTGTTGCTCTGCTGCTCTGCTCCCACAGTTGCGCTGGAGCATCTCTTTCTGTGCCATGGTGCAACTATGTTGTGCCATGGCGCAACTCTAGTTGTGCCATGGCGCAACTGTGCCATATTCAGCCAGGTTGTACTGGCACAGTGCGGCTGGTGCAACCTCTGAATATGGCTACTGTTGCACCATGGTGCATCAGATTTGCACTGCGCTGGACTTGCGCCGGCCTTTGCTGCATTTCTGAGTAACTGAGCCCTAGGGTATATGTGTAACTTATATCTCTATATATGTTACATATATCTCTATATATTACATATATTTTATATGTGTTGCATGTATTTTTATATATGTTACATATATATTTTATATGTGTTACATATATTTTATACATGTTACATATATTTTGTATGTTACATATTTGTGTACATGTTACATATATCATTTATATATGTTATATATATTGTTTATATGTATATATGTCACATATATTTTTGTACGTGTTACATATATTGTTTATATATGTGACATATATTTTTGTAAATGCTTAGTTTGGTCCCAAGTGTATATTTGCATAACTAATTTGCATATTTTGAAAATGTAGTTTAGCAGTCAAAATCATTATAATTACTAGTACTACAATAATTTCAAATTCACAATATTAGCTTATATACTGAAAGGAAAGGTACAATTTATAAAGCAAGTACATGTAGGATCTCACCTTGACCTATAAGAGAAGCAAAATGGGGTGGTATAAATACTGATCTGAGTCCTTAAAAAGCATATGCTTGTGAGGTATGTCCTATGTGTAAATATAAAATGTATGTTTGAGTTAAAGCTGCACTATAAAATAGTAATTCCAATGAATATATCTCCATGATGACTAACAAGATGAATTACAGTTTGTACAGATAAAGATACATTAAAAACAATAATTTCAATATATATATATCTCTATGGTGATCCTTTATTTCAGTATATTTGGAATTTAATCAATATACCAATGACATATATTTGCCATCCTTATTTCAGTATATTTGGAATGTAATCAATATAGTTTCCAATATGTAGAATATATTGAATAATAGAAATTAAATACATTGACTCTATATACTGGACATACATTAATATTATATGCTGAACATAGTAAAAATAGATCTGCAATACATTTTGTCGATGTATGGGACATGCATAAATAGTACATGTGTAATATACTAAACAATACATACACTAAAACATTGATAATATATGTGCACTATATATATATATATATATATATACACACACACACACACACACACACACATAAAGACAGATATATACCTATGTATAAATAAATAAACTGCACATATAACAACATACTATTAGCAAAATGTGCATACAATTCAAATGCATGCAAGGCTTTTGCATGAATGCATTCATCAATATATTTCATATGCATTTTCAATCAGGATCAATATATGTACAATATATTGGGAGTTTGACTATCAATGTATGTGGCATATATTGCAAAATATATAAAAAGAGTATAACAATATAGTGACAATTATTTATGAATATACAAGTGCAATATATGTTGAATACATATTACATATATTTTTATTTCATAAATGTATTGAAAATGTATTGGGAAATGTTTTCTTTGATGCACCTTGAACATTGTGCAATGTATTACACACACATTTATAAATGCATTTGATGTATATTCATAACCATATAAGATAACATGGGAATATATTTATGAATACATTTCTGAGATATGTTTAGTACTTTTTGGAATGCAATAACAATGCATTGCAAATATATAGTGGTGCATACAAATAAGTGACACAAACATATTTTATTATATTATAAATCTATTACACATGTATATTACATCTATTTAAGTATAAGAAATGACATTTCCATTGTTTCAATGATCTATGTATACACATATTATCAATATATCGATTACACACATTATCAATACTTAATACAGTATATTTGAAAAAAAGCCAATATAGTTTCCAATATATGGGATATGCTAAAGTGGTCATACTAGATATAGTTTCTGCATATACCAATATATTTCAAATTTCAGCAATATATTTCAATATATTGGATTTACAATATATTGCAATACATTTTACAACACAAAGTTATAGATATACAGAAATAAATGTAAATATATTTCTAATAATATATCTCAAAATATATTTAATTTTAGTAAGGAGTGGCACCGAGTCAAATGCCTTGCTGATGTCCAGAAAGATGACACCCACCGGCTTTCCCTGGTCCAGTACCTTTGTCGCCCAATCAAAGAACTCCACAAGGTTCGTCTGACATGATCTGCCCTGAATGAAGCTATGTTGGTGGTCAGCCAGATAGCCCCATGTCCCCAGGAACACCTCCAGTCTCTCTTTCAAGATGGCATCCATCATCTTGCCAACCACCGACGTCATGCTGACAGGCCCTGTAGCTACCTGACTCCTCCCATGAACCACTTTTATGGATGGGCACGACATGAGACATCCTCCAATCCTGAGGCAAAAGATTGATAATGAAACTGAGGGACCAAGGACTGGGGAGAATATGATAAGATTGATTGAAAATTGGTTAAGGGGCATAATCCAGAGTGTAGTGGTTGGGGGTGAGTTCTCTAGCACCAGGGAGATCACCAGTGGGGTCCCACAGGGATTGGTGTTAGGGCCAGTGTTGTTGAATGTCTCCATAAGTGACATTGGGGAAAGCAAAAAAGGCAAGATATGCCTGTTTGCGGATGACAACAAACTCTGTGGGAGGGTGGACACCAAGGAGGGGATAAAGAACCTGAGGGAGGACCTTGCCAGACTAAAGAGATGGTCAGGAATCTGGCAACTTGGTTTCAATACAAAAAAAATGCAAAGTGATGCACATAGGGGCCAAGAACCCTTGGGCAGAGTATTACATAGGAGAGGTTCAAGTAAATGCTTCCAAAGATGAAAAGGATCTACTGTAGGAGTGGTGATTACAAGTGACCTGAAACACATCTTCAAGTGCAAGAAGGCAGTGGTGAAGGCTAACATGATGCTGGGGTGTATTGAAAGGGGTTTCAATAGTAGGTGGAGCAAGGTCATTTTACCACTGTACAGGTCATTGGTGAGATCACATTTTAAATTTGGGGTGAAGTACTGGCATCCATACCTGAAGAAAAAAATCAGCATGATGGAAGGGGTTCAGAGCAGAGCAATCAAGGTGATAGAGAGGCTGCAGGATAGGTCCTATTAGGAGAGGCTGGGAGCCCTGGGGATGTACTTTCTGGAGGAGAGGAGGCAGTAGGTGGATATGATAGAGACCTTCAAGTATATGAAGGGAATTAACAGAGTGCAGAAGGAGGGCCTCTTTAAAATGACTGAAAACAACACTCCTAGGGGGCACAGTCTAAAATGGATGGGTAGAGGGGAGTTTCAGAAGGGATGTAAGGAAACATTTCTATTCAGAGAGGGTGTTGACCACCTGGAATGAGCTGGCAGATGAGGTGGCATCAGCAAAGATGGTGGGAGCATTCAAGAGGGTAGGACAAACACAAGGGGAACCTTTGAGACCAAGGAAAGGGGGGAAGGGGGGAGAGGGAGGGGCGGTTGGGGGGCAGGGTCAGTGGTATAAGTGTAAGATCAGACCCTGCATCATTACAAGCAGATGCAATAGACCAGATGGTCTTCTTCTGCTGGTTCTTTTTATATGTTCGTATATACAACTAGGGAATCCCAAGCCACAAAATGATCACATGAGCAGCAAAAAAAAAAGAGATAAATCCTTCTGATATATCTGACATATACCCAACTGTACAGAAGATTGCAGTTCTAAATATGCCACTTATTTCTGTTAGATTGCAAGAGCACACCTAGCCTGCCAAACCTGGAAATTCAGAATAAGTAATGCAATGCTTAATGTACCACTACGTAAACTAGCCCACTCCCTAGGAGCCAATCCATGTATATGGCCAGCACAGGATATTTGAGTACTCAACTCCCATTTCCAGGTATGGGCTAGATGTGTCCAGAAACCCTTTACATATGCACAGTCCATAAAAATCAATCAATCAAAATCTTTATTTTGCCAGGTGGAACATCATTGAGACAAGCTCATTTACAAGATGGACCTGGGACAAAACAATTGCCAACAGGGTTAAGACATAACAGGTTGAGTGAATGTACATAACAATTACATAGTAATAATAATAACAACATAATAACATATAACTATCACATGTGACACAATACGTGCACCAGAACATAGCAATAGGTTCAACAGGAAGTAGTGCCATTTAAATACAATTGCATGGATACAGACATACAGTATGGATGTAAGGTAATGAGCTAAGATTTATACAGTAAACATCATTGGAGGAGTCATAGTGAGCAGGAGTGGGAGTTCCGCTAGCGTGAAAGTGCAAAGAAAATTGAGATGTAAGAGTTCTTTGATAAGTACTGTAGGCATGTCCTGGCAAGTGTGGTGGGAAGGGGAGGGGGGTATAGGGAGTGGGGAGGGAAGGTCAGACGAGATAGGAGAGGGTTGGACATAATGACCTAGGGAGGAAGGACTGTTCGAAGGGAGAACACGACAGATGCCACATGCAGTGGTTGGGGTTTAAGTCCAATATTTGAAGTAAAGACAAAAAGATGTTCCTATGTTTCTATTATCTGAGCACATACAAGTCTAGGATAATATCCATCTTCCACACGCTTATTTTTCCATGATCCTTGAACCCCTACTCTTCCAAGGATGCTTAACCATAACATATCCCGTAGTTAGGGAGGAAGTCTCTTATTCATTAATTGCAACAATGTTCCTGTTCTCTTATCCTCTTGACATGATGGCAACTCCAGAATAAGAAAAAAAATGGTGGGACATGACTGCTTCTTGAAGATGTTTTTTCTCAACAGAGTTTCAACAGAGTCTAAATTCAAGAGCCATTGTTTTATTTTTGTAAAGTCAGCTTTTATAAATGAAGGGCAGTGTGGTCTAGAAGGCTTAGAGGAGAAATGAAGACTGTTCTGGTACCACCCAGGAAGGAAACAGTCCACCCATTCCACCACCAAAGGGACCCATACCTTTCAGTTATCCCTTATTACACTTCTGAAATTGAAAAACAAAATCAGGCTGTAGAGAAAAATGACTTGGCAGATCATTGCTACCTCACTCATTAACACAGGCAGATATGTAATACCCCCTTTTTACTGGACTGAATCTGTTTCCCCCAGAATAATAGAAAGAAAAAAAAACAGAAGGGACCTGAGAGGTCTCAAAAGCTTGTGAAAAGATCCTTTAGTTATTCTAATAAAAGATATTACCACAAAAGAACTGCACTAAATTTTCCTGAAACTAATACAGCCCAACTGATTTTTAATGAAGAAGAAAAACACTAAGTAATTTAGCTTCTAAAGAAGGAGGAGGGGGAAACACGTATGCAACATGCAAAAAATTAGGTAGCAAAAGAGTTTTGATTAAAAACAATGTGCTTCTTTTTAGACAGTTTCCAATTCTCCTGTTCCATTGCTGACTGTACCCTTGGTTCCCAGTTTAAAAGGGCATGTCCCATCCCCAAAAGGTAACCCCACCAATTTCAAACTAGTGCCCAATACTGAAATTCCTGCCATCTTAGTCTGACCCCTTTTCTGGAACCAATTACTACCCCAGTACTTTAAGACATGTTTATTTTATTTATTTATTTATTTAAATAGCAGTTTGGAAAACCTTTGAGCCATAGGCTCATTTACAAAGGTACCTTGTCACAGTAAGACAAATGAAAATACACAGTATAACAGTATAACAGTAACTTAAGACATAGATACAAACAAGCTGGTACAGGTAGGATTGATGCAAACAATACCAGAGTTAGGTTGTCCTTAGCAGCTTAGTAGTAAGCTTTGTCATAAGAATTAAGTACGGCTTTGACTAGTGGCAATTACAGCTTTTGGTGTTAACAAGGTTTATCTGAGAGGCAGAGACTTCAGAAAATGCCCCAGCACTAAAGTCTAAGGGCAGAGGCAGATGTATCCTTCAAAAGAACACTGACATCATTGTCATAAGCAAGTATCTTCAGGGGAGGGGCGTCTCCCTTTATGTTTAAACCTGAAATCCCATCATGACCCTGTATAGCTTGCAGTAAAGGGTCTAGCCCGATAATATACAAAAATGGGACTCAAAGGGCACCCTTGCCTCACTCCCTGGAAGATCTCAATCTCAGACCCCATCTAGCCTTTAATAGAAGGAGAAGAAATGACACTAACCTGTGAATAGAACATCTTTAACCAGGATAAGAATACTTCTGGAATCCCATAAACCCCGTAATACCATAAATAAAGGAGTAATTCCTTCATACTTACTGTAATTTCCTTTTCTGTTAGCTCCAACATTGTCAATTGGTAATTAATATGCATGGGTAATGTGCACCCCTACTAGAGGTAGTGGCACAACCCAATGCTGTGAGTCAGCACAGAACACTGAGTGGATGAACATTCTGAATAGCAGAGACTTTCTAGTCAGTACTGTCCTTGTAGTACCTATACAGCTGTATGTAAATCAAAACAGGTGGAAATGCCCAATGAACCTGATCCCCCCTTTGCAGTTTACTGACAAAGCATATAAAAAAAACTGTCACCACAAAAATCAATAAATGTATGTCCTACCTCACTCTGGAGAGTTGAATGTCTGCATCAACCTTTCCATCTTCAAAGATGATGTGCCAGTAGACTTCTAACACTTCTGGTACACTGCTTATAATACTGACAACGTAGAAAATATATAACACTAATAACAGTAATAACAAGACACACAACTACATAAAAACAGATTAAGCACTGACATGTGACAGGGAAGCACCACCTCATGTTCAGAAAATCAACCTGTCAAACTGTGTGCCTGTAATCTAATAAACTGTAAACTTTTTTTTTTTTTATTATTTTAACATTAGTAGATAATTCTGTATAGGATACAGACAATATTTACAACTATACTTTCTGGAAAACAAACATACTTATTAATGTATAATGTTCTCTGTAAGGTGCTAAGGCACCTCAGAGAGGCCCCACTGACAATGTTGGAGCTAAAAGAAAAGGAAATTACAGTAAGTATGAAGGAATTTCTCCGGTAGCACGTGAGGAAGGCGACCGAATATGGGCGACCGTCATAATGGCGAGCCATATAAAGGCACTTTCCTCGTGGACGACCATAGGGGGATGGCAACTGCCTACATGGCAATGGTAGGATAGGCGACGGGAAGGGAGGGTGGGCGACAGGATGTGGAGGGATGGGGACAGAGATTTGACCCAGGGGAACCTGCTTCCACTTAGCCAGCCATGTGGTGTGTTGGGTAGGGTGCATGGTTCTGTGGAGCAGGTCCCAGGTTAGGGAGTGGGGGCGAGTGTATAATTTTGCTATTCCATGTCCCCGGGATATAGATTTTGAAGTAGGATGTGCCCCCTCCCCGACATGCACCCCACGAGTTAAGAATCTTTATTTGGGGGTACAGGAGGTGAAACCCCTTGGGAGAGGTGAGGGGGCACAGCCCCCCCCCCACATGCACAATTCCCAGTAGCCTTATTGTGCTTATCACCGAAATTGCTTTAGGCAATATTGCAGGCCAGGACAATAGCGATCGCCTTTGTGCGGTCACTATTATCACATAGAACCAATTTCTCCTTTCTGTAGCACTCCACATTGTCAGTGGATAATTAATACATACGGGTTCTAAGAAACAGTACCGATTTCCCAGCTGGGCCAGGGAGAATATTGTCCCATATTTAACCCATACGGGTAAAGAATAACTATCTGCTAACTACCGACTACAGAACTCTGTGACCAAAGGCCGCATTGGCAAAACTTTGAACATCCAATCTGTAGGGCTTAGTGAATACAAACATATGAAATTGCTGACAGAAAAAAGGCCCACAGGCCTATCAAGTCTGCCCGATTGTGCAGTTCTCAGTCCAATACCACTGCAACTGCCCCCACCCCCCCATCCAATCCCCCTTCCTTCGTCCCCTCTCTAGGACCTCCCTCCTATTGTGTTACTGTCTGTAGTAACCCTGCTCCTAATTCTATCCCAACCCCTCTTAAAGCTATCCAGTCTTCAGTTCAATTAACTCCGGCAGTGTGTTCCATCCCACCACCACTCTCTCTGTGAAGTAGTGTCTCCTCATGTCCCTCCTGAACTCCCCCTCCCAACTTCAGACTGTGCCCCCTAGTGACCCTACCCCCTTTGGGCAGAACAATCCTGCCACTCTGACTTTACTAATGCCTTTCAGGTACTTAAAGGCCTCAATCATGTCCCCCCTTTCCCTTCTCTCCTCCAGCGAGTACATGTTAAGCTCCCTCAATCTTTCCTCATAAGGCATCTCATTTAGCCCCATGATCATTTTTGTTGCCCTACGCTGCACTCCCTCCAGTAATCTCACATCCTTCTTGAAGTATGGGCACCAGTACTGTACACAGTACTCCAAGTGCGGCCTCACCAACGATCTATACAAGAGCAGGATGACCTCCTTCTTTCTAGAGGTGATCCCTCTGGCAATGCACCCCAGCATCCAATTTGCCCTTGCTGCCACCCTCCTACACTGTGCTGATACCTTCATGTCTCCTGTGACTCGTACCCCGAAGTCCATCTCTTCCTCTGAAGTTGCTACCTGCACTCCCCCCAAAGCAGTAGCTGGTCCAGGGATTTGTGGTTCTGAGGTGCATGACCTTGCACTTCTTAGCGTTAAACCCCAACTGCCACTCCTTTGACCAGTGTTCAAGTTTAGCTAGCTCCTCCCTGACTGCCTGCCTCCCTTCTTCACTGTCCACTTTTGCACAAATCTTTTTTTCTTTAAACTTTATTTTTATTGTGATTTAAGTGACATAAGGAAGACATTTTTTCATCACGTGCAGATAACTCAGTATCAGACAATTGAGCATTAGGCAGGAGCATAGCATACAGAATCTCAATTGTAATGACAATATTTAAATTTTCCCTTGCATAGTATGAGACTGTCCTATATGGATGGGGGGTACATATTTTCCATGTTTAAATTCCATTTATCCCCCCCCCGAGAGAAAGTAAAGCTTTGATATATAAGATTTTGAAAAGAATAGACAATCTTCCATATCCCCCAAGGATAGACTGTAATGGAACAGGTCAATCTGCTCCTCCCCAGCTGGGGCTAAATATATAACAGTATTTGGTGCACAATGGGGTTAATAATGTATCGTCTAATCAGGGTACTAAATCTGAATGGTGTTGGGCTATGTATAGGAACCAAGGAGTCCATCTGTTCATCAGCACCAGTGTTTTATTTTGTAGTTTAGCTGTTAAACTTTCCATTTTGTATATTTCATATACCGTATTCTCCCAGTTTGCTATACTTCGGGGTCTGGTTTTAGCCATAATCTGGTTATTACTTTTTTGACTGCTCCCAATAGTATGATAATCAAGTATATTTGGTAGGAGTGCTTGACTTCTCTTGGGAGGTGTAATAAGAGGGCCATTTCCGGGGTAAGAATTCTGAGACTGGGGAACAGGTCTTCTAGCTGCCTCCCTACCCCCCTGCCAGAAGGGTGTGAGAATCTGGCAGAACCAAAAAACATGAGAATGTGCAGCCACCTCCTCCCCACATCCTCTCCAGCAGGAGGAATCACCAGAGGTGGAATATTTGGCAGTGATTTGTGGGGTACGGAAATACTGTACTACTGTTTTTCAAGAGAATTCTCTCCAGGTGTAGGAATTGGTAGTTTTGTGTTGTTGGTGCCATATATAGAGCCAATCCCTTGGTGTTAAATCTGACATCAGCTCTGATTCCCAGTTGAGTTTGTCATTGTCCATATTATGCAGAAAGTTGTTATTCAACACTTTGTATAATCTCGATATGAGATGTTGATGCATAAAAGGGCTCTGTAATTGTGTAGGTAATGTACATAATGGGGGGGACTGATCTAAGGTGTCTGCTCTCAACTCTGTCTCTAGAAAGTGCCATATCTGTAGATAGTGGAAGAAATCCCTCTATGACAGAGAAAACTCAATCCTTAACTGGGTAAAAGATTTAAAAACATCTCCGCCATAAAACTGGTAAGTATGTATCAGCCTTGACTCACACCATCTATGGAAAGTTGGGTCAGTCAGGGCTGGGATAAAATGTGAATTCCAGGCTGGAATTCCCATCTATCTTGCTATAAAGTGATTTTAGGGATGTCTGAGAAATTTCTCCCATCCCCAAAGCATAGCCTTAGTAAAGAAAGATCCCTGCATCACATGGGTAAGTGTTCAGGATTGTATCACCGGCACATTATTTAATGGGAAGTTGGAAAGAGCTCTTTCTATTGAAAGCCACGTTGGTGCCTAATTCTGAAGGATCACCCATTTTGCAAAATGTGTAAGCACAGTTGCTATTGAGTCCTCTGTCTTTAGGTAGTTGCATTTTGTTTAAGGAGACACGCGGCCTACCGCCCCCCCCCCCAAAGAAAGGTTCTAATAATCTTGTCCCACCTTGTTATCTATCTCTCTGTAATAGCAGAAGAGGTATACTCTGCATTAAGTAAAGTAATCTTGGTACATTCATTTGTATGGATTGTACTCTATTTAAAATAGAGATTGGTAGGTGAGTCCACCTTTTTAGATCAGTATTTACCTCTAAAAAAGGGGGTCATAATTCAACGTTCAAATGTTGGACAGGGCAGGACATAATTTAACACCTAATGATGTAATATATGGATGATTCCATTTATAGTGATATTTATCTACCAGAGAGTGAGCAGGAGAATAATGCATTAGTAGGACCTTCGATTTGTCTTGATTAATTTTATATCCTGTTAATTCTTGGATCATGATAGAAGAGATTATTTTTTTTTTCTTTTTGAGAGGTGCTTAGGGTTGGTAGTTTTATTTGAGCTAAGAAAGTCAAGATTTGCTGCTGGTCAGAAGTCCCTGAATCTGAGTACAATTTCTAGCAGTATTCCTTAAAGGTTTCTAGAATTTGACATGTGGAGTATTTGCAGAATAAGTCACATTAAACTGTTCCACCAGTGAGTGGGCTTATCATTGTTTTTTTACAGTTGGCAATGCATTGGCAACTCATACTGCATTATTTTTAATACTTAACCAGCTCAAAAGCAATGTTTATAAAAATGTTTTTGCAACTCATGTGGAATGTATCTACAGTCCAGTTTTAACTTTTAAGAAACTGTTTTTACAGAGCTTTGTCCTGGATCCAGCAAAACGTATGCAACTCAGTCAGAAATGCTACAGCAACTCATTGAAGGAACAGTTTAATGTGACTTGTAGTGTATATTGCCCAGTAATGGGGTCCTTTATTTTGGGAATTGTGGTCTGTTGATTCTGCCTACACCGTCTACATGCTAGAATTCTGGAGGCCCCAGCCCCTCTCTCATAAAACCGCTGATGCAGCCATATTAAGGCCTGTTCTGTATGGGTTGTTAATAGGCTATAGATTGCCTATTGGGTCTGAGACAGCTGGTCTGTCACACCTAGGACCTCTCTGATGTGTCTCTCCTGAAGAAATTTGAGTTGCTCCTATAGTTCCTGCAATCTAACTTCTCCCTGGTGTTTCTTCCTGGCTTCATAAGAGATAATATATCCTCAAAGAATCACTTCAAGTGTATCCCATAATAGTTGTGGGGAGGTTTGAGAGGAATCATTTTTTCTTAAGATCCTGGGGATTTTGTCTTTAATAAATCTTGAAACTCTGGGTCTCAGAGAAGAGAGGGGTTAAAACACCAAAAAGTATTTTTCCTTTCTCAAGTTATTCCAAGCTCAAGAGAGATGGGAGCATGGTCTGAGAGGTGTATATTCATAATCTCAGTCTGGTGAATGAGTTCTTTATGTTCTCCACTAATACAGAGATAATCAGTTATTGAGTAATGCCTATGGGCATAGGAGTAGTAAGAGAATTTCCTCTGAGAGGGGTGCATCTGCCTCTACATATCTATCAAGCCAAGATCTTTTATCAGGCAAAGGAGGTGTTTCTGCCCTGTAGTCTGTGTGGGAGGTCAGTTTGCTGAGTTATCTAGGGAGGGGTTTAGTAAGCAATTGCGGTCTCCTCCAATAATTAGGATTCCTTTCTGATGAGTGAGAATAAAATCTATTAAATGTTGAATAGAAGATGCATCGCTATGTGGAGGGACATAAATGCTACACACCAACAGGGTGTGGCCATGGAGGGTGCCCAAGGCCAGAGCCAGCCTACCATCTTTGTCTGCATATTGGTCTGTAATTTGGAAATGAGAATATTTAGGGACCACACCACTGCACCATGCCTCTTAACATTTTTTTAGGTAGATTTGACTATTTGAGAAAAAACAAATTTAAATAGTTTTTGATGCTCTGTCAATGCCAGATGAGTCTCCTGTAATAACAATATGTCAGGTCTGAGTTTTTTCAGGACTTGCAATGTTCTGTATCATTTAATAGGGCTGGTCAGCCCGTTCACATTATGTGATAATATCTTAAAAGGGACACTCATCCTAGAAATGCTTCCCTCCCATACAGAGTACCTCCCTCTGAATAAATATTCATGAGAGTCCGTAATACACTTTACCTTGGGCCCAGGCTTTTTTCAGCAGAAATTCTGTTGTTTGAAATGTCAGAAAGCAGATGATTATTGATTGGGGTCTGGCATTGGGCTGGGTAGGTTTAGGGCTTGGAACACGATGTACCCATTCAGTTTCAAAGCTAAAGTCTGGGTCAAGTGTAAGAGCTGTGCAAAGCATGGTTTCTACGAAATCTTGTATATTATCAGCCCCTTCGCTATTTTCAGGAACCCCATAAATACAAAATTTCTGGTGGTGATGCCTATTTTCAGCATCCTCCTGTCACTCAATTGTAAGATGGCAAAGTTGAGTAATTTGTGCCATTGTTGTTTGCATTTGGTTTGTGGCCTCGGCCTCGGCCTGGGAGGCCTGCTCCAGGGTTAGGACTCTTGATTGTGAATCTTCTAAGTCTTGTTGAAAGGATTCTTAGGTTTGTTTAAAAGTAATAAATTCAGACTTGAAATCATGTAGTTCTGACAAGATTCTATCTAGTTTTTGATTTATTTTGGTATTTTTCCCTGATTTGCTCTTCGGTGATTTGGCTGAGGTGGAGCGGGCCGTTTACTGGGACTGGACTGAATTATCTGAGTCAGAGTGTTTAAGTTCTTGCACCAGGAGTTTAAATCTGCTACCTCCTCCCTTATTTCTGCTGGTAGCCATGTCTGTTGTTAAAGTTTTTGAAGTGTAAATATCCTGATGTAGCGGCCTTTTATCAACTTTTAATAGCGGGGTAGCATGGAGTGAAAAAAAAACTATACTGCCATCAGGGAGGAGGCTGCACAGGAAGTCACTTTTGCTCAAATCTTAGTGTCATCATCGAACAGGCTAATCTTACTCTTGACCCCCTCTGCAATGTCCACAATAAAGACATTGAACCAAACAGGACCCAGCACTGAACCCTGCAGTACACCTCTAGTTACTGGCCTTGGCTTGGATGTCTCCCCCTAACAACTACCCTCTGCTGTATGCCCTGAAGCCTGCTCCCGACCCATGCCACCAGTTTCTCCCCTACCCCCATGCCCCTCAGCTTGCTCAATAACCTTCTGTGTGGCACTGAGTCAAAAGTCTTGCTGAAGTCCAGATACAGGACATCCACAGCATGGCCTTTGTCATCTTCCCAAGTGACCCAGTCAAAGAAGTCGATTAGCTTAGTCTGGCAAGATCTTCCTGAGACAAACCCATGCTGTCTCTCATCCTGTAGACCATTACTGTCGAGAAAGGTTATCAACCTCTCCTTCAGAATGGTCTCCATCAACTTCCTACTATAGAAGTCAAGCTCACAGGTCTGTAGTTGCCCAGTTCATCCTTAGGTCCACTCTTGTGGAGGGGCACCATGTGAGCCATCCTCCAGTCTCTGGGTACATTCCCTGTCTCCAAGGAGGTGTTTAACAGGTCTGTCAGAGGACCTGCCAGCACCTCCGCCAGCTCCTTCAGGACCCTTGGGTGTACACCATCTGGTCCTGGTGTCTTATCCACCCTCAAGGCTTTAAAGCCCTTCAGAACTCTATCCTCTTGTGTGACCCCATCTGTTATCTCTGCCAACCCCACCCCTGCCCCCTTTCCCTTGTGGTGCTGGACCCTCCCTTTCTTTTGTGAACACCTAGCAGAAGTATTCATTGAGTGCCTCTGCCTGGTCTTCCCCTTTTTCTGACCGTCCCCCCCTTCCTCTTGATTCTAACAATGTCATCCCTGCAACTTCTCTTTTCCCTTATGTATTTAAAAAAAAACTTTTCCCCCTCTCTGATCCCCTGAGCCAATTTCAGCACATTTGCTGCTTTGGCTGCCCTGACTGCCCTGCTCACCTCCCTAGATGACTTTGTGAATACCTCCCTGTCCTCCTCACATCCAGATTTTGTGACCCTAATGAAGGCTAATCTTTTTTCCATCACCTTTCACTCCACTTCCTTGCTGAGCCCAGTTAGGTTTTTTGACCTGTACTGTTGACTCTGAGACTTGTCACACGTGTTTGTGGCCTCATTCAGTCCCTTCCTAATGATTGCCCACTTCTGTTCAGTATCCATCCCTGGGCTAATTCCAGCCAGATACAGTACCTCCCTAGGATACTGCCCATTCTTGCAAAATCTGCTTTCCTGAAGTTGAACACTCTTGTTCTGATCTTAGCCAGCTCCCTCCCTGTGTGGAGGCAGAACCACATGGAGTGCTGGTCGCTTCCTGCTAGAGGGTCCTGCACTACCACATCCTGGACTTGGTCACCATTTGTTAGCACAATATCCAGTATGTTCCCCCAACCCGGTACTCCCTGCACTAGGTAGCTGTCATTGATTGCCTCCAGTAGTATCTGTTCCCTGGCGTTTGTTGTAGCTGCCATTCGCCAGTTAACCCCAGGTAGGTTGAAGTCTCCCACTATAACTGTACTCCCTTTGCCATTGACCTTCTTGATTTGCTGTCCCAGCTACCTATCCATCTCCTCACTTGATGAGGATGGCCTGTACACCAGCCCCATCCTGAGCTTCTTACCTTTGGGGCTTTGAAGCAATACCCATGTGGCTTCTGGCCTCCCCTCTTCCCCTTCTTCTGTGGTACACAGTATCCCTTCCCTCACATAAATAGCCACCCTTCCCCTCTTCCCCCCTCCCAGTCCCTGTGGTACACCTTGTGTCCCAGGATCATGAGATTCCAGTCATGGTATTGTGTGGCCCAGGTTTCTGAGATGGCAGCAATATCTACCTGCCCTTCTGCCATTAATGCCTGGAACTCTGCCACATTGTTTGCCAAGCTCTTTACATTCAAAGATACAAGAGTCCACCTTTTGTCTTGCCCCTCTTCACCCTGACCCTCCCCTCAACACTTCTGTCTTGGTAACTTCCCCTCATTCTCTTCCTCCCCATCTGGGGGGTAAGGCCTTCCGGTCTCCCCTGGAAGGTGGCACTCCCTTGTTGCATGACTCAGCCCCCCTTCTCAGTTTAAATCTATATTGTTTTTAATGCAGTTCTCCAGCCCCTGCTTCAATGTCCTTGTGCCCTCGATGTTGAGATGCAGCCTATCCTTGGCATAAAGCACGTTATTATTCCATGTGTTGCCCCACTCTCTTACTACCCTGTACCCCATTTCTGCACACCACACCACCAGCTATCTATTAAACTCCTGTATTCTTAGCTTCCAGAAGTGCTTGCCCTCAGTACTGTGAGTACCTCAGAGAATGTCACTGAACCTCCCACCTGAATGCAGATACTCCTCACCTCCCTGAAACTCTCCTGCACCTCTTTTACTGTACTGCCCTCTAAGTCATTTGTTCCTAGAAACACTACAATATGAGGCTTCACTCCCACCTTCTCCACACATTTCTGAATGTACCACCCTCCCCTTCCCGCTGTCATACCTGGCAGACACTCTACCCAGGTTTGGCTCTTTCTTGCTCCCTTACCTCCCCATCTCACCCCCTGAACATGGAATCCCCTAGTACAAGTACTCGATCCACCATCTCCTGCACTGCCCCCATGGTTTGTCCTCTTACGAGCCCCTTTTCCTCAGTGTCTTCTCCTCTCCTATAATACCCTGTCCTTCCCCCCCCTCCCTTCCCCACTAATTGCACCTCCACCTGCTCTCCTACTCCTCTGTCCTTTCTCTGCTCCTTCCGTTGCATAACCACCCTACCTCCACTAATTGTATGCTCCCTCACCACTCCTTCATTGTGCCACCCTCTCCCCCCTACATGTTTTGGCCTCCCTCCCCATTTAGTTAATGGTTTGTGACAACTCCACCTGCTTCCCCGCCCCTACCAGCTTCTACCCTACCATTTTCCCTCTCTCCCTGCACCCTGTACCTACCCCTCTCCTCATGGTCCCCTGTCCCTTGTTCTATGTTACCTTCCCCATCCTCCTGCTCTGCTTCACAACCAGTATTGAGAACCTGTTTGTTGTCTCCAACCTCCTGCCCATGCCCTCCTCTGATATCCCTCCCTGCCTCTGCTTTCCCTGAACCTCTTCCCTACTTCCTATGTAGGATTTAGGACCACGTTGCAATCTTGCACAATATAAACACATATGCCTCCCCTCTCTCTGCCCAGGAAGTGGCCAAAGATCTGGTGGAGTGAACCTCGATGAGAACCAGAGCATTTCTCTTTTCTGCCACGTAGGCCATGGTGATACAAGCCCTAATGCACCTGGCAAAGGAGGCTTTTTGACCCTTTTCACTGCTTTGAAAGGAACAAACAGACTTTCAAATTTTCAGAACTCTGCAGTTCATCTGAGGTATATCCTGACTGCCATCTAACTTGTGCAGTTCATGCTCCTTAACATGATCCAGCTTCAGGCAGAAGGATGGCAGACAGAGTTCCTGATTTACATGAAGTGCCATAGGCATTTTGGGTACAAACGATGGAACTGTCCTCAGGATCACCTTTTTCTTATGAATGATAAGGTAAGGTTCCTTGTGTGACAAGACCTGAAGTCGTTAGTCCTTTTGGCTCAGCAGATTGCAGTTAAGAAACACACCTTGTATGACAGAATATCCAGCAGAACTGACAAAAGAGGTTTTAAGGGTGCTCTACAAAGAACACTCAACAGCAGACTCAGATCCCATGGAAGTACCGAGGATTGAAACAGTGGTCTACTTCTGCTAACTTCACTTAGTAATCAAATGGACTCCCAGTTTTTCTCCAGAGACGAACTAATGGAGGTTCCCAGTGCCGCTCCTAGCACTGACACCTGACCTCTCAAGGTATTCAGGGCAAGCTCTTGCTCTACTCCTGCCTGCAAAAATCCAAAATATGTGGAATTGTAGTCTTAGAAGGCCTGATACCTCTTTCTCTGGTCCAAGCCAAGAAGGTGTTTCACACTGCTCATAAGCTGAAGATGTACAGACCATCCTGGCCATCAGGGTATCAACTACCTTCCTGGAAAAACCCTGTTTTAACACCCTCCTCCTCTCAGGATCCAGGTCACCAGCTGCATCACCTCTGGGTCTGGATTCAGGCTTGGTCCTTGTAAGAGCAGGTCTCCCCAGAGTGGGAGCCAGAATGGTGTTTTTCAAGCAAGATTAACTAGATCTAAGACCCACATCCTTCTTGGCCACTCTGTTACTATCAGAAGAAAATTTCCTTTTGAGTGCTTTATTTTGAGAATAACCTTAGGAACGAGCAGCAGAGGAGGAAAAAAATGTGCTTGGAAGAAATCCCATATCTGGGACAGAGCAGCCACCACTTCCACCTGTGGGCAATGGTACTGGGTGAAGAACCTCAATACCTGAGTATTTTGACTTGAGGCAGATAGGTTGATCTGAGGTAGGCTGAACCTTCTGCACAGAAGGTCAAACACTTCTGGATTCAACATCCATTCCCCTGGATGAACAATCTCTTGACTCAGTCAGTCATCTTATATGTTCAGTTCTCATGCCAGATGAACTGCCGGGAGAGATAGCAGGGCCTTCTCTACCCACAGTACCACTTTGGTTGCTTCTGATAGCATCTCTCTGCTTCTTGTGCCTCCTTAATTATTTATGTATGCCACTGTGGTGGCATTGTCTGACCTTACTTTTGTGGCTTTTGTTCAATCGATTGTGAATGTGAAGAAGGGCAAGTCTTACAACCCTCATCTCCAATATGTTTATCTGCAGCTGTTCTTCCTGTGCAGTCCAGATGCCCTGGACCAGAACTTGGTCCAACACCACACCTCAGCCAGCAGGCTGGCATCAGTCATCAGAATTAACTCTAGCTGGGTTTCTAATAAGGATACCTTGCTTAGGTTCTCAGAACCCTACCATCAACTCAATGATTGTCAGAGTGACCAAGTAAGTAGGATCAGTTTTGGTAGTCCTCCAAGGCTGGATTCCAGGCTGCTAGCATCCCATTCTGAAGGGTGCTGTTGCTAGCCCAAAGGGAAGCACCCTGTACTGGAAGTTCTGTCCCTGAATCATGAATCTGAGAAATTTCTGGTGCAACTGGCAAATGGGTATGTGAAGATATGCATTCCTCAGGTCTATGGATGCTAAATAACCCCCTGGCTGAACAGCCCTTATGATTGACCACAGGGACTCCATCTTGAATATTGTGTGGCAGACAGACATGTTTAGGTGCTTCAGATCCAGAATTGGTCTGAAAGCCCAACTTCTTGGGAACCACAAAGAAAATTGCATAGAATCCCTGATCTTCCTTGTTGGGGGGTACTGGAAAGATTGCCCCAATCTGTCTGAGGTGGTCCAATGTTTGAGACACCACCTATCTCTACACTGGGTCTTTTGGCATGGGAGATTGAAGGAACAGCCCTTTGTGAGTACTGTGGCAAATTTTATTGCATAACCTAGTGCCAGAATTTCTAGTACCCATGTGTCTGACATCATTTGGGCCCATCTCGAATAAAAGTTTTGAAGTCTTCCATCATGGGAAGGGATGCAGAGATGGGCCAATGTACCTTTATTGTGAGTTACCTCCTCTTCATCCTGTAACCCCATTATGCCTGCAGGTAAAGGATCCTCTGTTACTGTTGCCTTTAAATCTGGAATAGGCTGCCCTGTTCCTTTAGTTTCCAAAACTGCGAAAAGGATGAAAACCACCTCAAGACTGCCACTGATGGCTGTCCCCTCAACCTTTCGGCATTGAATTTGCTTTCTGTTGCTGCCTTGACACTAGAAGGTGTCCCATCTTATCCTGGATATCCTTCAAAATGTCATACAAACCAGATCTGAATAAGGGTACGCCCTTGAAGGACATGTTAAACAGTTTGGCCTTCGATGCCTAGTACACAACCCAATGCCTGAACCATACACCTAGCATGGCTGACAGAATGTGATAAGTGGAGCATGCTGACATTCATAAATTGACAGCTGTGGCATCTCCTAAATAAGCAGAGTCCTCGAATACCAGCTGTAAAATGTTTGCTCCCTCAGAATCCGGAGGAACTAAACTATCCAGGGCTGTAATCCATGGGTTTAGGGCTCTGGAAACAAATAAAGATGGCTAGGAAGTGTGAAGATTTACTCCATTTGAGGCAAAAGCTTGTCTGCACACACTTGCTTATCAAGCACATCAATTCAGGCTGGAAAGCCTTCAACCAGAATAGTGGTGTGCTTCACAGAATTATGCACATCCTTATCTGCCAGGGGTGGGGTTCACCACTTCGGGAGTTCTCCATAAATGGACAACATCTATCCATGGCCTGGGGATATCTTTTCACTGGTCTGTTCCTGCATATTCCAGGTAAATAATCTGGCTGCAGTACACAAAGTTTGGGAAACACTTTGGTTCAGATGATGAACCTGACAGAATGGGATTCACATTCAGTGCCTCCATGGCTTGCACCTCCTTTAGATGTAATGTCCTATAGGCCTACATTATGGGATAGGATAGAGATTTCATATCAAACAAGAGAGGGAATCAGAATTTTCTTTTAGGTTCCATCCACTCACTCTCCGTCTCCTTATCAGAAGGCTCCTCCTCCTCATCAAAAAGCACATTTGAGTCAGGATTTTTCTAATGGTCCCATCTTGACCATCTGCATAGTCAAGTTTGGGGGTCTGCCTGCAGATCTGGATGAGCAGTCTTGCCCTGCTCTGATGCATCTGGATATGTCTGTATGGGCCCCTCTTGACCTGAGGGGCCCACCTTAGTGTTAGGAGTATTAATGGGGATGTCCTTCGGAACATCAGGACTCAGACACTCATTTAGAAGAAGCATCAAGGATTTTTGCAACTCAGCTTTATCACTGTCAGTCAGTATTCCAGGTGCACTCTTCCCTAGCACAGGGGTTCAACTTGGGAAATTGAAATAGACATATTAGATTTCATTACACAATTAGGGCAATAAGACCCTAGAAGGAAGGATCTCATCACCCTCCTGCAGGTCTTACATGTTTAAAAACTACAGGTCTCCAATAAGATATGTTGCCACTTGTCCTTATCAAGGCGCCAAATATAAAACAAGCATTTGTCAATGCCAAATGTTTGTTTGCGGTATTAGCATTGGAAATGCAGGAGTTAGACAGATGCAGAATAGGAATGGCAGTGAAGTATTGAACTTCATGTCAACCCCACCTCCATCCTGTAGAGACAGACAGGCATTGGGGTAAGTGTTTGCGTCGTCGGCCATGACTGTCATGCCATGTCACCTCACCCTATTCTGCAGACACCAACATGTGTTGAGGTGTGCCTTGAGGTGTTTGGCTTTTCAGTCACCCTATTCCATAAGGACATACACTGAAATGGGTGCAGCATAGGACAATGGGGTGAAGTCTGGGGCCGAAGAGTCCAAGGTACACCTCGATGCCTGTCAGTGGCTGGGGTGTGGGTGTGGAATGGCATGAGCAGTACAGTTGGCAATTCAAAGGCACACCCCAATGTCTGTCAGTCTGTACAGGGTGGGACATTATGCTTAGAAACCCTAACACCCTGGGCATTTGTTGGTATTTGCACTACAGATTTTTAACATGGCCTTTTTGTGACGCCACCTCATGAAAGCATTTGGGACCTCTTCTCATAAAGAGTGGCAGTATGATTTTGTCAATGTGTCCAGAACTTTGAGTTCCAACAGCGACCGTGCCATTCTGCACCACATTTACGAAAACACAGATTGGGCAGGATGTGAAGAATGACAGCTGTACCATCCATAGGGTGGTGTGAAGAGATGGAAATGTTAAAAATCTGTAATGGGAACATTAAAAATGTTCGCATTTCCCAGCATACGTGGAAACTGCGCAACGCATGTGCGTAACAGTTATTTTATGGACTTTTGTGACCAGATTTTCTACATATGCATTTTAGGATCTCTACTCATGAACAGTGTCACTGTGATTTTCTTAATGTGTCCCGACCACTGATTTCCCACAGTGACCACGCTATTCTGCACTGGAAATGCAAAATTACATTTCAGCCAGGATGTGAAAAATGACAGCTGTACTGTTCATAAGGAGGTGTGGAAAAATTTCAATGCTGAAAATCTGGAGTGAAAATATTACAAATGTGTGAAGTTACGGGCGTGCATGGAAACTGTGCAACACACGCTCATAACACAGTCATTTTATGGACTTTCATCACCAAATTTTCAACATAGGCATTTTAGCACCTCTGCTAATTAACAGTTTCACTGTGATTTTCTTAATGTGTCCTGAACACTGATTTCCATCAGCGACCACACTATTCTGCGCTGGAAGTGTGAAAACACATTTTGGCCAGGATGTGAAAAGTGACAGCTGTACTGTTCATAAGGAGGTGTGGAAAAATGGCAATGTTGAAAATCTGGAATGAAAATATTACAAATGTGCAAAGTTACCAGCGTGCATGGAAACTGCACAATGCACGCTCATAGCACAGTCATTTTACGGATTTTCATCACAGAATTTTCAACATAGGCATTTTAGGACCTCTGCTAATGAACAGTGTCACTGTGATTTTCTTAATGTGTCCCAAACACTGATTTCCCACAGCTACCGTGCTATTCTGTGCTGGAAGTGCGAAAACACATTTTAGCCAGGATGTGGAAAATGGCAGCTATACTGTTCATAAGGAGGTATGGAAAAATGGTAATGTCAAAAATCTGGACTGAAAATATTGCAAATTCGCAGAGTTACGAGAGTGCATAGCAATTGAGCAACGCATGCTCGTAAAATGATCATTTCTTGGATTTTTCCATGAAATTTGCAACATAGACTTTTTGAGAGGCCACCTCATGAACACTGGCACTGTCGTTTCGTTAATCAGTCCCAAAAGGCGATTCTGTGCAGTGACTGCAAAATCACCTTTCCGGACTGAATAACGCCATGACAGTGACTGAATTCATGAGGAGGGGTCCCAATAACCCCATGTTGAAAATTTGGTACCAAAATTCCCAAAAATGCCTGAGATATGCACCAAAGTTGAAAAAATCCCTATTTATGCCATTATACAGCTTACCGGCATTTCTTCAGTTCGTACCCGGCTTTGAAGAGTGCAGACGTTTTCCCAGTCCACTGAAGATCGTCGCACTGGGCTCTGGAGGTAAGTATGGGATGAGGGGGGTGTGAGGAGGTAGGGTGAGCAGACAGTGTGCGTGGGTTGGAGGCGGGACCACCGGACTCAACGAGGCATGGTTTTCTGATTTACGGGGGGCGGGGGAAACTTTGCGGGACTGTTTTTTTTGTTCACAGGGACATTTGGCACACTGGGGTGGGCTCCCAGTGTGCCACTCGAGTGTTTTTTTGGGGGGTCTGTAGCCAACGGGAGATTGGACACCCCTGTCGGCACATGGGGGGAGGCAATAGCCGAGGTGGATTGGGCACTTCCTCGGCACTTAAGCAACTTTTTTTGGGGGGGGGAACATTATGCCAATGGGGAGTAGGCTCCCCTGTCGGCAAATTACACTGGTAAGGGTGGGGATGAAGACGGGGATTGGGTCCCCCGTCAGCAAACAATAACTGTTTTGGGGGCAGCTCATGATGCAGAGGGGAATTGGGCACCCCCTTGGCACTGGGGGCTGCCTTATATTGTTTTTGAACATGACGGCGGCTTGCCACCGCATTCACAAACAATATTACAGTAGGCAACATTCCGCCCAGCAATGACGGGTCACTCCCTCATTGCAGTGGAATGGCTGATGTTGCAATGACGAGGCAGCCCCTGATTGCTGCGGCGAAAACATTACAACTTGGTGGCACTTTTGGAAGCCAGTGTCATCAGCACACTGTGCCTCCATTGGTCCACCAGTGCCAAGACCCCAAATGCAATGCCTCCGTTGGCTGCCACAGTGCCGTGCCTCCACAACCAGCTTCTCTCCTAAGCTGCCACATAATGTTTCTTGTGCATACGTGCAAGCAAACATAATGAAAGAGAAGTAAAAGAATGCTGCTATGTCTTTCCCTAAAATGGGGGGTACTGCCCCTGTGCCTGCTTGAACCATCTAACACTGCCAACTGGGAAAAAGTGGATCTATTACTTTTATCTATTCCTGTCTTCCATAAAGGGAATTTAAACAGGGGGCTCTGAGTAACTAAAACCAAAATCACAGCACTGTAGGTTAGAGGCTTAACTACATAATGTTATGCTCCATTTGTCTCACAAATGTGTTTTAATGCATTTTCATTGTATTTAAATGCTCTGCAGAATGTAATCTGATGTCATAATGTTAAGGATGTCATGGCCATTTTAGGCACCTAGATTAGAAAAGACCTTTTATCTAGCTGTGCGCCCTTCCCAAAAAATAAAATTGTCACTTACAGTGCCTGGTGCCCCAGGACAGTAGAGTTGAAGACCTGAACAACACCTGCTAAGGCATAGGCAAGGGGCCCCCAGTCCATGCACATGGGCACTGTAAATGGGGGAAAAAAAGAGCAGTAGTCAATTTGGAAGCCATAGCTTAACGGGCACAATTTCTAAAGTCATCAGGTAGCCCCAATCTGCTTGCAGTTGCTGCAATCCTGCTATTAAAATAACAAAATCAAGAATATCTTCTTCAGAGGGAATCTTCCATGATATTTATCCCTGGCTGTCATAGAAAAGACTGGAGAGGCTCTGCTATTCGGAATGTTCATGCACCCAGTGTTCTTTGCTGATTCACAGCATTGGGCTGTGCCACTATCCCTAGTAGGGGTGCACATTACCCATACATATTAATTACCTATTGTTAATGTGGAGCGCTACAGAAATACTCATGTATTAACTGAGCTATGCCTTTTCTAAATTAAGAAAAAGGATGGAATCAGAAAATGTTCCCATAATGTTCATACCAGCTTACCTGCTGCACACATGTCATACTTGCAGCATGCAAACCTGATTTGCTTTTTAGACCTGGTTTGCTTAAGTTCACTTTGTGCATGCGAACCTCTTGCAAACATTGCACACTTAAGCATGTGGCATACATTCTGCATGTACACAGCACACTTATATTTCTGTAAGGGATCACTGCTACATAGGAACAGCAAGTGAGCGACTGTGAGGTCATTCACTTGTGATGTCACTGTCAGTGAGATCATGATGCTGATGATGCAGCATGGGGCAGTAGATTTAGACATGTCAGCTGCCAGGCTAAGAGCTGTTCACACATACAGCACAATATCATCACATAGAAGACTTTCTGATGAGCAAAAGGAAAAATAAAAATACTTCAGAAATAAAAAGTTACAACTGACTGCTACTTAAAATTTGTATTATTTTCCTGTCTGCCTGTTTTGGTTCCACTAGCTCTTTAACCTTAATTTTCCAATCCCCTGTCCACACTTGTTCAGTGTCAGTAATGGGGTGGGGGTGTCTAGAACTTCACAGCATTTCTTGACCTAGTATAATACATCTGAGATATTGACACATTCATTACAGAATAGGAATGTAACACTTTTAGCTGCCGGTTTAGTTAATGGGATCACTATGAAGGGGAACCAAACGGGAGTGTCCTTCCATTTCTCATATTTCATCTAGAAGTGATCCAAAAGGACAGAGGTGCAGAAACTGATATCAAAGGTGTTCTCCCCTATGATATGAATAACAGCATACAGATCTATGGCCAAATATCCTAAAGAGTCCTTCAACAATTTACGTATGACATAGGATTTGTCAGGGGCATAGTCCAACCCAATCCCTGTATTGGAGCTAACTACTTTCTGATGGATAATTGTTCCCTCACAGTGGTAAACAAATCTGACATCTTTAGGAGGGGGGTCCAAGGAAGGTTTCCTGGCAAAGAAAGAAGAAGGCAACGTCAACTGTGAAGAACCTGGGGCAGGCAGTGGAGGAAGAGGCATTAGGTGTGATCATCTCTCGGAAAGGACAAAGGGCTGCCTGCACCAATCCTGGGTCTTCAAAAGTAGTCAGTGGAAGAATACCAGTGGTGCTGACTGCAGAACCAGGACCCACAGCATGAGTCATAGGAGTAGGCAGAGGTGAAGGAGTAGGTATCCATGACACCCCATCATCTGCCCTCATCTACCCAGTGGCAAGCAATGCCATTTCAGCTGACCATTCTGCCATAGCATTGTGGGCATTAGTCTTATGTTGCCTGCTGTGAGTAACTGTTGTCTTGGCTGCATCAGCCTGAGAATAGTCAGTAACCCCCCCACCCATCGCCAAAGTAGCAGTGGAGTCTACAACTGGTTGCAAAGGGATAGCAGTCCCTGCTATGGAACACATAACCCTAGGAATTATAATGTGAGTAGACTCTAAATCCAGTGAGGTGGTATGAGCAACCACAGAGTCCTGTTCTCTACCACTGACAGCAAACTCCAGAAGAAGCAGCTCACAAACCAGGGGGCTAAAAATAGAATGAGAAACCAAAGTAGCATGCAAAGTTTCCCTGCATACCTCCATTGTCAGAGGAGGCACCACTGAAGGCAAGTCCATCAAAAAAACAAATGCAGGCTGCTCCACTGAAGGAGCCTGCAGTGGAATTGGGTCTCACAACTGCAGGGTAACAAAACCAGAAGAATAATGAGTCAGTGCCTCCTCAAGTGATGCAAGCAGCTGTATAAGTAACCCCGGTGAAAAATCAATAGCTGACGCTGACAGGTGAGAAAGGAAAGTGGTATCCAACAGAGACAAATCAAGTAACACACTCTGCGGTCCCAAAATATCCAGCAGGGCCACCTCACCAGACAGGGTATTGGGAATCAAAGTAAGCGAGACTGTCCATACTACGGACACAAGAGGAAGTGACTGTTGCTGTCTGAAGGGGCAGCTTACCTGCTGACCAGGAAAGGGAGTAGAAAGCCATTGCAAAACGGTGTTTGCTCAGGAGGTAGACCCTCTCTTCTTCTTCTATGAGGCTCAATAAGTGATTCTTCTTAGCAGCCAAAGCAGCTTGCAAATGTGGGTCATTTCCCTGAACTGCATAGTCTAACACCACAGATCTAGTAGCCATTGTGGTAGTGAGTAACTCATCAGACATCAAGACTCCAGGTAATGGATATTCTGAATTTCCAAGTATGAAATCACATTCAGCCTCAGGCACAGCAGTAACAGGGGAGGAGGCCATCTCCCCTGCACCCAACACGTCCATGTTCTCCAGTCCAGTGATGGCAGTCATCTGGGCAGAACACCAGACAGCTTAGAGACCCCTGCATAAGAGTAGGGGAATTTTTATTGAAAGAAAGCAAAACATACAAAAGAAAAACTTGGAAAAATGACACATCCTGTACAATGAAAAACTAATACAAGCAAGCACAAAGAAAAACTCCAATAAAGAATAACAGCAAAGAAATCATCTAAAACAAGGTGCTGCATCAGCATGTGGTCTGAAAGCAAAACAAATTGGTTATATTAAATGCACACTGAAAATGGAAAATAGAGTTAAAAATCTACACTTCGACCTTAGGTCTTCTTCAGGAACTATCTAAAAGAGAAAAAAATCAAAGTTATTGTAGAGGGGAGGTAAAATAAAGGATATATATGTGGGGTAAGAAAAAAGGGGAAGGCTCTGGGAGAAGAAGTGATAAATGACAAGATTAAGAGAGAATCTATGAAACAAAAAGGTGATGATGGGAAAGCCAAGGCATAATAGCAGTGAATGAGCTAGAGATGTCCCCAGGTACGGACATAATTAACAAAGCCTAGTAAGAAGGCTGAAAGGTGACAAATGTGGTAGAAGGAGACAGAGATGGAGATGTGGTGAAAATGAAAAAGAAATTAAATGTGTAAAGATACAAACAGACTTTAGGGAAAACAAGGGGTGGCTGAAAGATGTAAGTAGAAAATTATTCTATCATTTAAACCAGAGGGCTGCTGGGAGCAAGGCGGATGATCAGTTTGATTTCCATGTTTTTTCTATGGTCAGAATCCCAGAAGCCATGCTGAAGGACACAAACAGAAAGGTCATTGACACTGTGGTCCCTGGAGATAAAGTGGGATACAATGAGTTTATCGGTGTCTCCATTCCTGACTGCCCTGCAATGTTCCCTGAAATGGTCAGAAAGGCATCTACCAGTCTCTCTGATGTAAATAGTTGCACACTTCCTCCAAAGAATACAATATACCACATTAGTGGAGGTGCATGAGAACTCCTTGGTGATGTGAAAAACACCTGTAGGATCCCCAATTTCAGTCACACTAGAAACAAATTATCAGGTGTAGCAGCGAGTTCTGTTGCAAAGTTTGGTACCTGGTAGGGAGGAACTGTTAAGAGTAGGTAGGCTGCTTTTTACCAGGAGATTACGCAGGTTGGGCGGCCAGTGGTAGGAGGCAATAGGTGGTTCTGTAAAAGAAGCATCAATGTTGGGGTCAATTTGCAAAACAGGAAAGCTACTGCTGATGATCCTGTGAAGAGAATGTGTACTCTGATGGAAAGGAAGCACTAGAGGAATTTGCCGTTGTTCTTGCATGACAGTAGCCTTCCTGTGGGTGTCAAGGTTATGGGGCATGTTACTGACCAAGGATAGTGCTCTTTCCATTGTGCTTTTAGGGTATTCCCTATTAATAAAAAAAATTATGCATTATTTCGGCCTGCTCAGCAAAATCATCCTCTTCACTGCATAACCTGTGAAGTCTAAGAAACTGTGAATAAGGCAGGCCATTCTTGACTTGTTTAGGATGGAAGGAGCTGTGGAGAAGAAAACTGTGAGAGTCAATGGGTCTGTAATAAACTGATGTCTTCAGACCAGTGTTCTGTACTGACAGTTGGATATCCAGAAATGGCAGTGTAGAGGAGAATACCTCAACAGTGTATTGAAGGGAAGGATGGGCCACGGTAAACTTGTAGAGGAAGACTTGGAGGGTTTCCCTGGAGCAGGAGGTGGCCCCCACACAGTGAGCTATGTAGCATTTGAAGACTTCAGGTACAGTCCCTGTGAATGAGAGAAAAAACTGTTCCTCCAACCCACCTACAAACAGATTAGCAAAGCTGGGACCCATCTTTGTATCAATGGCAACTCCACTGACCTGCTGAAAAAAACTATTATTAAAAGAAAAAGCATTGAGTTTGAGAACAAGTTCTTCCAGATGAGTTAATGTGTTTGTGGGTGGCTGCTGGACTTCCCATCTATTCAGGAAATGCTGCAAAGCTGTCAGGCCATCATCATGGGGGATCACTGTGTAAAAAGATTTGATGTCCATGGTGAAGATGACTTGATGAGAGCCACTGAATCTAAGCCTGTCAAATAACTGGAAAGCATGGTTAGTGTCTTTAACATAGGAGGGCGGGGACTCAACGAGTGGTCTCATGAGGCTGTCTAAAAATGCAGAGATGTGGGATGTGGGGTAGGAGCAGGCAGACACAATAGGATGACCAGCATTATCTGTTTTATGGATTTTGGCGAAGGAGATAAAACCTGGATGTCCGGGGATTCTGAACTATGAGTCTCTTAGCAGAAGCAGGGAGCTATTTGTTTTCAGTAGCAGAGGTGATAGTGGTGGTGGTGACCTCAGTCTGATAGTAAGCAGTGGGGTCCTGAGGAAGAGAAAAGTAAAACCTGGTGTCAGAGAGTTGCTGTGTGGCTTCAGGGATGTATAGCTCCTTTTGCCAGACCACAACAGCACCTCCCTTATCAGTTGGTTTAATAACAGTGTTATTCCTCCATTGCAGAGATCTGAGGGCCACAAGCTCACCATTTGTGAGGTTGGAGTGGTTGTGCCTGCAATGAAAATTGAAGTTAGTGGTGTTTTCCATGCATTGGTTAGCAAAATAATCGACAGCTGCAAAATGTCCTGGAGGGGGTGTCCATGCACTTCGCTGAGGATTGATATCATTGATTGTTCTGGTGATACTGTCATCATCTGTGGGAAGAGAGTCTTATGAGAAAAATGAGCTGTAAGACATGCTCTATGATAGAAGCGCTGCAGATCAACTTGAACCTGGGGTGCAGCAAGATATCTGGGTGTGGGCACACAAGAGAGACCTTTGCTAAGGACAGATCATTCATCTTGTGTCAGGGGGAGGTCTGGAGGAATACAAAATACCAAATTCTTAGGTTGTGTCTGACTCGAGGGTTCACATTGATTGCTAACCTACTGGGTGAGAAACTGGAGTTTGGCAGATTTGGTGTCCTTGAGAAACTGAAAGAGAGTGGAGTTAAGGTGTTGGTGCAGTGCGTAATAAAAGGAAGATTATGTGGAGCTGTCCACTGCAGGAATTCATTTTGCCTTTGGATGGTTTTGTCCACAGAGATCAGCTGCTTCTTAATGGAGAGAATGGTGTTCATGATAAGTTTCCTAGAGAAAGTTTTCAAAAGCTTATTAGTGGAGAAAACATGTATCTCAGACCCAAATGAACAAGCATTGAATTTCAAACAGAAACCTTTAGGAATAATACCCAGGTGGTGGCATTTGGAAAGAAACTGTAAGTGACTGTAGAGTTTAGTCTTAGAGCAAATGGCAGAAAATAATTCAAGGGAAGACTTAGAAATATGAGAAGTGAATGCAGATATAAATGAAATGAAGGAGCATCGTAGAGCATTCAGAAGAGATTTCAGCGTAGGTATAGCTGGTCACATCAAATGTAGCACACAAAATGTAAAAACAAAGTGCTGTGTCAGCACGTGTTCTGAAAGCAAAACAAAACGGTTATATTAAATGCATGCTGAAAATGGAAAATAGTTAAAAATCTACATTTTGACCTTAGGTCTTCTTCAGGAAATATCTAAAAGAGAGAAAAAAACAAAGTTAGTGTAGAGGGGAGGATATATAAGAGATATATATGTGGGGAAAGAAAAAAGGGGGAGCTCTGGGAGTAGAAGTGAGAGAGAAACTGTAAAATGAAAAAGTGATGATGGGAAAACCAAGGCATAATAGGAGTGAATGAGCTAGAGAAGTCCCCAGGTGGGGACTAATTAACAAAGCCTGGTAAGAAGGCGGAAAGGTGACAAATGTGAGGGAAGGAGACAGAAATGGAGACATATGGTGAAAATGAAAAAGAAATTAAATGTGTGCAGATACAAACAGACTTTAGGGGAAACAAGTGGTGGCTGAAAGATGTTAGTAGAAAATAAATCTATCATTTAAACTGGAGGGCTGCTGGGAGCCAAGGTGGATGATCAGCTTGGTTTCCATGTTTTTTCTATGGTCAGAATCTCAGAAGCCCTGCTGAAGGACATAAACAGAAAGGTCATTGACACCGTGGTCCCTGGAGATAAAGTGGGATACAATGGATTTATCGGTGTCTCCATTCCTAACTGACATCTAATGTTCCCTGAAATGGTCAGCAAGGCATCTACCAGTTTTTCCGATGTAAATAGTTGCGCACTTCCTGCAAAGAATACAATATACCACATTAGTGAAGAGTACCAAACCTTGCAACAGAACTCGCTGCTACACCTGCAAATTTGTTTCTTTAGTGACTGAAATGCGGGATCCTACAGGTGTTTTTCACATCACCAAGGAGCTCTCATGCACCTCCACTAATGTGGTATATTGTATTCTTTGCAGGAAGTGTGCAGTGTTTTACATTGGAGAGACTGGTAGACGCCTTGCAGACTGTTTCAGGGAACATTACAGGGCAGTCAGGAATGGAGACACCGATAAACCCATTGTATTCCAATTTATCTCCAGGGACCACAATGTCAATGACCTTTCTGTTAATGTCCTTCAGCAGGGCTTCTGGAATTCTGACCATAGAAAAAACATGGAAACCAAGCTAATCATCCACCTTGGCTCCCTGCAGCCCTCTGGTTTAAATGACAGACTTATTTTCCACTAACATCTTTCAGACACTCCTTGTTTTCCCTAAAGTCTGTTTGTATCTACACATTTAACTTCTTTTTAATTTTCACCATATGTCTCCATCTCTGTCTCCTTCCCTCACATTTGTCACCTTTCAGCCTTCTTACTAGGCTCTGTTAATTAGTCCCCACCTGAGGACTTCTCTAGCTCATTCACTCCTAGTATGCCTTGACATTCCCATCATCACTTTTTAATTTCACAGATTCTCTCTTAATCTTGCCATTTATCACTTCTTCTCCCAGAGCCTTCCCCTTCCCCCAAATATGTATATCACTTATTTTGCCGCCCCTCTACACTAACTTTGTTTTTTTCTCTTTTAGATAATTCCTGAAGAAGACATAAGGTTGAAACATAGATTTTTAACTCCATTTTCCATTTTCTGCGTGCATTTAATATAACCATTTTGTTTTGCTTTCAACTTACATGCTGATGCAGTATCTTGTTTTTGTTTTTACATTTTGTGCGCTACATTTGCTGTGACCCACTATGCCTACTCTGAAATCTCTTCTGAATTCTCTATGATGCTGTTTCATTTCATTATGTCTGCACTCCCTTCTCATATTTCTAAGTCTTCTCTTGAATTATTTTCTGCCATTTGCTCTAAGATTAAACTCTACAGCCACTTAGTTTCTTTCCAAATGCTGCCACCTGGGTATTATTCCTAAAGGTTTCTGTTTGAAATTCAATGCTTGTACATTTGGGTCTGAGATACATGTTTCCTCCACTAATAAGCTTTTGAAAACTTTCTCTAGGAAACTTATCATGAACACCATTCTCTCCATTAAGAAACAGCTGATCTCTGTGGACAAAACCATCCAAATGCAAAATGATTTCTTGCAGTGGACAGTTCCACATAACCTTCCTTTTATTAAGCATTGCATCCAACACTTTATAACTCCACTCTCTTTCAGTTTCTCAAGACACCAAATCTGCCAAACTCCAGTTTCTCATGCAGCAGATCAGCAACCAACGTGAGCCCTTGAGTCAGACACAACCTAACAATTTGGTATTTTGTGTTCCTCTAGGCCTTCCCCTGAGGCAAGATGAACAATCTCTCCTTAACAAAGGTCTCTCTTTTGTGCACACACCCAGATATCTTGAAGCACCCTAAGTTCAAGTTGATTTGTAATGCTTCTGTAGTACAGTACGCCTTACAGCTCATTTTTCTAATGAGACTCCTCTTCCCAGCAGATGATGACAGTATCACCAGAACAATCAATTATATCAATCCCCAGCGAAGTGCATGGACACCCCCTCCAGGACCTTTTGCTGCTGTCGATTATTTTGTTTACCAATATATGGAAAACACCACTAACTTCAATTTTCATCACAGGCACAACCACTCCAACCTGACAACTGGTGAGCTTGTAGCCCTCAGATCTCTGTAATGGAGGAATGACATTTTTATTAAACCAGCTGATAAGGGAGGTGCTGTTGTGGTCTGGCAAAAGGAGCTATACATCACTGAAGCCACACAGCAACTCTCTGACACCAGGTTTTACTTTTCTCTTCCTCAGGACCCCACTGCTTACTATCAGACTGAGGTCACCACCACCATCACCTCTGCTACTGAAAACAAAGAACTCCCTGCTTCTGCAAAGAGACTCATAGTTCAGCATCCTCGGACATCCAGGTTTTATCCCCTTCCCAAAATCCATAAAACAGGTAACCCTGGTTGTCCTATAGTGTCTGCCTGCTCCTACCCCACATCTCACATCTCTGCATTTTTGGACAGCCTCAAGAGACCACTCATTGAGTCCCTGCCCTCCTATGTTAAAGACACTAACCATGCTCTTCGGTTATTTGACAGGTTCAGATTCAGTGGCTCTCATCAGCTCATCTTCACCATGGACATCAAATCTCCTTACACAGTGTCCCACCACGATGATGGCCTGACAGTTTTGCAGCATTTCCTGAATAGATGGGAAGTCCAGCAGCCACCCACAAACACATTAACTCATCTGGCAGAACTTATTCTCAAACTCAATGCTTTTTCTATGAATAACAGTTTTTTCAGCAGGTTAGTGGAGTTGCCATGGGTACCAAGATGGGTCCCAGCTTCGCTAATCTGTTTGTGGGTTTAATAGAGGAACATTTTTTTCTCTCATTCACAGGGACTATGCCAGAACTCTACAAATGCTACATAGATCTCTGTGTGGGGGCCACCTCCTGCTCCAGGAAGACCCTCCAAGTCTTCCTCTACAAGTTTACTATGGCCCATCCTACCCTTTAATACACTGTTGAAGTATCCTCCTCTACACTGCCTTTTCTGGATAACCAACTGTCAGTACAGAACACTGGTCTGAAGACATCAGTTTATTACAAACTCACTGACACTCACAGTTTCCTCCTTCACAGCTCCTTCCAACCTAAACATGTCTAGAATGGCCTGCCTTATTCACAGTTTCTTAGACTTCGCAGGTTATGCAGTGAAGAGGATGATTTTGCTGAGCAGGCCCAAATAATGCATAGTTTTTTTATTAACAGGGGATTCCCTAAAAGCACAGTGGACAGAGCATTCTCCCGTGTCAGTAACATACCCCATGAACTTGATACCCACAGGAAGGATACTGTCATGCAAGAACAACGGCGAATTCCACTAGTGCTTCCTTTCCATCAGAGTACACCTTCTCTTCACAAGATCATCACCAGTAACTTTCTTATTTTGCAAACTGATCCCAACATTGGTGTTTCCTTTACAGAACCACCTATTGCTTCCCACCGCTGGCCACTCAACCTGTGGAGTCTCCTGATAAAAAGCAGCCTACCTACTCCTAACAGTTCCTCCCTACCAGGTACCAAACCATGCAACAGAACTCACTGCTACATCTGCAAATTTGTTTTTTGTGTGACTGAAATTCGGGGTCCTACAGGTGTTTTTCACATCACCAAGGAGTTGTCATGCACCTCCACTAATGTGGTATATTGTATTCTTTGCAGGAAGCATGCAGCTATTTACGTTGGAGAGACTGGTAGATGCCTTGCTGACCATTTCAGGGAACATTACAGGACAGCCAGGAATGGAGACACCGATAAACCCATTGTATTCCAATTTATCTCCAGGGACCACAGTGTCAATGACCTTTCTGTTTATGTCCTTCAGCAAGGCTTCTGGGATTCTGACCATAGAAAAAACATGGGAGCCAAGCTAATCATCCACCTTGGCTCCCTGCAGCTCTCCGGTTTAAATGATAGACTTACTTTCTACTAACATCTTTCAGCCACCCCTTGTTTTCCCCAAAATCTGTTTGTATCTGTACACATCTAATTTCTTTTTTCATTTTCACCATATGTCTCCATTTCTGTCCCCTTCCCCCACATTTGTCACCTTTCACCCTTCTTACTAGGCTCAGTTAATTAGTCCCCACCTGGGGACTTCTCTAGTTCATACACTCCTAGTTTGCCTTGGCTTTCCCATTATCACCTTTTTGTTTCACAGATTCTCTCTTAATCTTGCCATTTATTACTTCTCCCAGAGCCTTTCCCTTTTTTCTTTTCCCACATAAATATATATATCTATATATATCTTATTTTACCTCCCCTCTACACTGACTTTGTTTTTTTTCTCTTTTAGATATTTCCTGAAGAAGACCTAAGGTCAAAATGTAGATTTTTAACTCTATTTTTCCATTTTCAACGTGTATTTAAAGAAATCTTCAGATACCTATTATACTATTGTATCATCATAGTAAGAAAACTTTACAGTTTTGCCATAGGTGACTGACATGAAGCCGTGCAGACCGAGCCCATTCCTTTCATACACAGTAGTAAGAGCCCAGCCCACATTTCCCAGAATTGCTTGGTAAAAAACATACTTTTTTGGGATAACCCAAGAACAATAAGCTTGCCATATATAATACAAGAGCAAACTTCCCAGCAATTGCAGGGTACTGGGAAGATACTTATGCCATGAAGCTGAGTACAGACTGAAAATCAACTCTTGGTAGGTCAAGCTGTGGAACAAAAGTTCCTTCCACTGTGCCACCACATAAATCCAAAACTGCAATATAAGGGCAGTGGAAAAATAAATGGTCTTGCGTTTCCAAGGCAGATTCTCAACCTTCTCTGGTACAATAATGCTCACTGACCTACTTATGTTTATGAGAGTTATGAACTCACAGACGTCCATGGAGACTGAGCCACAAAACATTGCACAGGAATCTAGGATTATTCAAATGCTTTAAGACTGGAATCAACTTATCATCTGGGCAAGAGAGAAAGATAACCTCTTCATCAAAACAGGAGTCCAGAATACTAGTGTGTAGTTTCTTTCTATGGGCAGAGAGCAGCATAGTATACTGAATGTGCCAGATTTTAAGTTTTCTAAAGGCAGTGGGCATGACTCTACAAGGATGGTGCATGTTGCTGCCAAAGGCAGACATAAACCTCAACAATAAAAGAAAAGTTTGTGGAACATTATACAAAAGACTCCTATCCTTCTATGTTTAAGAAGCTGAAGGAATCCTTACCAAAGACCTTTTTCTTTTACATCAATTTTTCGCACCCCAAGGACCCTGTTGCAATTAAGCAACATCCCATTTCCCACGGACACATACGCTACATTGACTTGTGCCAATCCCCATTATGCCAAGGATCCTTTGCCCAATTCTGGAAGGGGCAGGGTCCCTGGGGCTAAGTCCTGCGAGTTGCGACAATCTCACAGGTACGCCAAATAAAGGGTGTACCTGAAAGGATTGCCACAAGCCACATCCCACAGACCTTACATGCACAAGTGCCCTCCCCATGCCCACTTCCTCTTGCATACCTAAGCCCGCAGGGCTTTTACTGTCCCCCCCCATGCCCTGACCCCCAAAGTGCCAGTCATAGCCCTGCAGGGCTATTCCCATCCCTCCTTAAATGCCCCAACCCCAGTGCAAGCACATAATCACCCCACAGGGCTATCCATGCTCCCTTCCCAATGCCCCAATCTCTGTACTGCCACCACCCACAAACCGCAGCCCCCTGTGTGTGTTCAAGCAAAACCATTACCCTGGTAGTCTAGTGGCCACCCACCCTGCAGTGGAAGACCACTCCCTCCCATGCCCACCCCTACCCAGCCAGTGACTGGCATAGACCCACCTCTCACCACCTCGGCCAGCCATCAACTGAGCTCCATATGAGCATGTACTACTGTAAATAGTACATGCTCAATGAATGACAGTTCATTCACTGAGCGCATACTATTTACAGTAATACAGGCTCATACAGAGCTCAGTCGGTGGCTGGCTGTGGTGGTGAGAGGTGGGCTGTGCCAGTTGCTGGCTGCATACTGGTCGGGGGAGAGCGGGGTGGTCTGGCACTGCCGGGTGGGGGGCCACTAGACTACCAGGGATATAGGGGCTGTGTTTGCGTACAGTATTGTAATGGATTGCATTACTGCACACACTTGCAGTTCGGGGATCGGGGATGGGGGGGTTGTTCTGCCAGCCCCAAGGGCAATATCTATGTTAGCAGGAGCATGACTGGAGGGGGGGATTCTGCTACCCTGCTGGGCATATGCCTGTAATTTGGGGGTTGGGCATGGTGGGGGGAGTGCCAGCCCTGTTGAGGCATTCAGTTTGTATGTGGGGGATGGGGCACTGGGGGGACTTGATTAGCCCTGTGGGGCTTTACCATGAACGATTTGTGGATCGGGGCAAGGGGGGCACATGCCTTGGGAGCTGGCCTGGTGGCAGATCTGCACAATCCCCAGAGGACGTAAGTACACTTACACCAGCTAAAAGCTGGTGTAACTGTACATTGGCAGATGTCCTCCAGAGGTTGTTTGAGAATGGAAACCTTGGGGTCTTTGTTGCTGCCCTTCAATAATAGGGCACAACTGCTGCTGTAATCCCCCTAGCACCATGTCGCAGGAGGTTTAGGGTGTAACTGTTGGCATTTGTCTACTTTGACACAAGCAGCCTGTGACATGTCATGGGCTGCTTTGCAGAATACTGCATGTCGCAACTGCTGGCGTAATTTGCTACTTGCACCATTTATTCTGGGCAAGTCAAATTACACCAGTTGTAAGCGTTTGAGAATCAGGCCCAGTCATTATGTAATCTGGAATAAAGTAGAGTATTTTAATATTTCATAATGTCTGGTTTCCCAATCCGTAAGGAGTCATTCAGTCCACTAATGCCACGTGCCATACCTTATCAGGATGGTTAACATGTGCAGTTATATTATCAAAAAAAAAAGTATAATAAAAATGTATTGGATTAACCATTCCCAGTCCACCATCTTTTTTGTGTTTATAGGTGACATTCCTCTTGACAGGATTTAATCGAATTCCCCAGAGGGCCTGGAAGAAGACACTATACAGTTGCGTCGCCAAAGTCGGGGGGGGGGGGATATGACACACATGTAAACAAAGTGGCAAAATTAGGGTTTTAGGTAATAAAATCCATTTCAGTTTTGAGATTCTTTTACATTTCCAATTGTTGACAGTGTGCTCTGCGTTTTGTAAACAAACAGTCCATTTTGTTCTGCCATAAGGGGAGAACAAAATGAAATGCCCAGAATTTTGATATCATTCTGTGTTATTCTCCTGGAAGCCAGATTGTGAGCAAAACTGAGTGCCCTGCTCCCCAAAGGGAAGCCTCTGCTCTTTTTGTAGTTCATTTTAGAAGATGAGAACTTTGAAAAAAGCTCTAAAGTCTCCTTTACTTTATGTTTTGAGTCTTCATCTGAAAACATAATAACAATATCATCTTCATAATAGATACATAGATGCTGTGGCAGATAAGGGCCTATGACCCACTAGTCTGCCCATGTGCACATGTACTTTGCTTCTTCAAGCTTCTCTAGAACTAGGTTGTCCCCTTTCCCCCGATTACTAGGATCCCCTGATGTCTATCCCATGCATTCTTAAATCCTGTAATCATTTCAGTTCCCACCGCCTCCTCCAGCAGATTGTTCCATTTGTTCACCACCCACTCCATGAATAAATTCTTCCTCACATTCCCTCTGAATCTCCCTCCAGTTTCTTCCCAGGTCCCCTAGTCCTGGAGCATCTTTCCTATGAAAAATTGTGTTTTCCTGCACCTTGTTGCTCTCCGTGAGGTTGTTATATGTCTCAGTCATATCCCCCCTCCCTCCTCTCCTCCAGGGAGTAATATTTAAGTCTTTCGGCCTGTCCTCATTGGTTTTGTGATGTAATCCTTGCACCATCTTGGTTGCCCTCCTCTGAACTGCCTCCACCCTATGTCCTTACGTAGGTAAGGCCTCCAGAACTGGACACTGTACTCAAGGTGTGGCCTCACTAGTGTCTTGAATAGTGGGATTATGACCTCCCTTTTCCTGCTAGTGATACTCCTGACTATGCAAGCCAGCATCCTGTTTGTTTTTCCTGCCACCTTGTCGTACTGACTCCATACCTTGAGGTCATCAGAAATGATAACCCCTAGGTTCCTTTCCTGGTTGGAGCATTTTATACCCCCCAGGTGATATGTTGTTCCTGAGTTTTTGTGCCCCATTGCATTATTTTGCAATTATTTTCATTAAATCTTGACTGCCACTCCCTTTTTCTGTCCTCAAGCTTCTGCAGATCTCTTCGCATTCTATCCACACCCTCTGGCATGTCTACAATGTTGCAGAGCTTTGAGTCATCAGCGAACAGGCATATTCTCCCTTCTAGGTCTTCTGTAATGTGACTGATAAAGATGTTGAAGACAACTGGATCCATCACTGATGCCTGTGGCATCTCACTGGTCACCCTTCCCTCTACAGAGTGACAGCCATTTACAACCACCCTCCGTGTCCTTCAATCCAGCCAGTTCCCCACCCACCATACCACTGTCATACCCACTCCCATGTTCCCAAGCTTGTTTAACAGTCTTCTATGTGGCACAGTGTCAAAGGCCTTGCTGAAGTCCAGGTAGGCCATGTCCACTGCCACCCCTTCCGATCCACCTCCCTTGTCACCCAGTCAAAAAATTCAATGAGGTTAGTCTGGCACAACCTCCCCCCAGTAAAACCACTTTGCCTTGGATCCTGTAGACCTTTGGCAACAAGGTGTTCCACTATTCTTTCCTTCAGTAGTGTTTCCATGATATTCCCCACTATTGAGGTCAGGCTAACTGGTCTGTAGTTTCCCACTTCTTTTCTGTTCCCGCTTTTGTCTAGGGGGACTACATCAGCTGTCCTCCAGTCTTTGGGTACCTCTCCTGTTTCCAGTGACTGGTTAAACAGGGTTGCCAGAAGTTCAGCCACCACCTCTCTTAGCTCCCTCAGCACCCTGGGGTATACCCCATCTGGCCCCATAGCTTTATCTGCTCTTATTCCTTCCAATTCCTTTAGGACCCTTTCCCATGGAAAAGGACTTGTATCCATTTCCCTGCCCTTCCTACCCTTTCTTCTCCCCTCTGACCCATTACCTGACCCCCTCCTTTGTAAAGACTGAGCAGAAATATCTGTTAAGTATGTCTGCTTTGTGTTGTCGTCTTCCACTCTACTCCCATCCTCCATTTTCAGCCTCAATATCCCTCCCTTTGTCTGTCTGTCTGTCTTTCTTTCTTTCTTTCTTTCTTTCTTTCTTTCTTTCTTTCTTTCTTTCTTTCTTTCTTTCTTTCTTTCTTTCTCTCTTTCTTTCTTTCTTTCTTCACTTATGTACTGGTAGAAGGTTTTGTCCCCTCTAGCCACTGATTTTGCAATGCCATCCTCTGTTTGTGCTTTGGCTTCCCTTTCTTTCTTTCTTTCTTTCTTTCTTTCTTTCTTTCTTTCTTTCTTTCTTTCTTTCTTCACTTATGTACTGGTAGAAGGTTTTGTCCCCTCTAGCCACTGATTTTGCAATGCCATCCTCTGTTTGTGCTTTGGCTTCCCTTACTGCCCTCCCTTTCTTTCTTTCTTTGTTTCTTTTTTTTTTTTGAAATTGCATTTTATCCCTCCAACGCTCTCCGAGCACCTCTTCTTCGGGAGCCCCAGTGAAGGACTTGCCCCCACTCCTCCACCTACTTGATCCTGCAGTCCATCTGCCATGGAGCCGCGGATAATTCCCCTGGGTGGGGACAAGGTGGGGCGGAACACCCCAACCATCAACTTTCGTCGGGAGACCCCAGGACCGGGCAGGCAGGAGCAATCAGGAGTCTGCCTCGGGGCTCCATCTACCCAGAGCTCGGAGAGGTGTTTTCCCTTTTCTTGCAGACAGTGGCGCTTGCCCAATGTCAAATCATCACTGCCTGACATTGCCACTCCCCCCCCCCGAGCATCAGTTCTATGCTTGCCGAGTCTCAAGCTTCCGCTAGAGGCCGGTCAAGCGCCGAGTAGGAACCCCCCTCCCTCCCAGGAGAAGAGAGCTGTCCTCTGGATGATCAATCTTCTCCCTCCCCTGCAGACCCCTGATGGCCCGGACTCATTCCCGAACCCAGGTCGCCAGCATGGAGCGAGGTGTGGCATCCAGCGCCTCAACCCCCAGTGCCACCGGGCCCCTCCCTTTGTTTCTCCTGGTATCTCTCACTGCCCCTTTCTGCCTGTGTCTTTTTGTATTGTTTGAATGCAATTTGTTTGGCTTTCACTTTCTCTGCTACCTCCTTGGAATACCATAATGGTCTCCTCTTCTTTTTCCCCTTGCTAACCTGTTTTACACATAATTGTGTTGCCCTTGTTATCCCTGTTTTGAATACTGCCCACTATTCCTCCACCCCTAATTTCCTTCCTATTCCAATTAGTGCCTCTTTCAAGCATTTCCCCATTTTCCCAAAATTTGCCTTCTAAAGTCAAGGATTCATGTTTTAGTGTGGCTGGGTTCTGCCACTTAAGTTATGCTAAACCACACTGGCCAGTGGTCACTGTTCCCCAGGTGTTCCCCCACTGTGATCCCTGTCACACTGTCCCCGTTTGTGAGCACCAGGTCCCGTAGTGCCTCCTGCCATGTGGGTTCCATGACCAGTTGTTTTTTTGTTTTTTTTATACTCCTCCCCCGCACCTGGCTGGTCTCTCCTTTGGGCCCCCATACGAACTCCCCACCGCGACTACTCTCCGACCCCTACCACCCCATATCGCAGCCAACCCCAGGTAACCCCGATGTATCCCTTCACCTGGCGGGTCTCTTACCTTCATAGGAGAATGGCCCTGGTGGCCAACCAATGATCCTGGGGTGCTGCTGGAATGGCATATGGAGGTCCAGGAGCCCGGTGGTGAGGGTTCTGGAGGGCCGTCACCTGATCAGCCTGGCACCATTTTTCCACTTTGCTCCCCTGGGAAGTGACGTGCCACTGACGTCAAGGCATACGCCGATGTCCGTCACTCCCCTTAGTGTATTGGGGCCGACATCCCGCCGTACTCCCAGCCTCTGCCAGGAGTCAGCAGGCACCGAGCCACGTATCCACCCTCCCCCCTGAGAAGGCGAGCCATCGTCGGAAGCTCATTTCCTTTTCCCCCGGCCAGCCCTCCAGCAACCCGAGTCTGTTCCCGAACCTGGGTCACTGGCATCGCAAGCGGAAATCCAACCGCTGCACCGGCGGGCCAGTCGACCAGTTGTTTAAGAAAGGTTCCCTGAAGGGAATCCATGATAAACCTGCTCCTGGCTGATGCCACTGCTGGGAGGCTCCAGTCCAGATCTGGAATATTAAAGTCACTAATCAGCACTATCTCTCCCTTGTGTGCCACACTTTAGATAGCCACCATCATCTCTCTATCCATCTCCTCCCCCTGGGCTGGTGATCTGTAAATTACCTCTGTGCAGATGACTGAACCTGTTTTTCTATCAAGCTTAACCCACAGTATCTCTCCCCCATTCCCCTTGAATCTCTGTGGCCTTTATGTTATCTTTCACATAAAGTGCCACTCCTCCCCTCTTCCTGACTGTCCTGTCCCTCCTCAATAGATTGTAGCCTTGTATAGCCACCTCCCAGTCATGGCAATCATTACACCAGGTCTCTGTGATGGCCACAATGTCCAGATCTGACTGTGCCATGGCTGCCTCCAGGTCCTCCATCTTGTTACTATGGCTCCGGGCATTGGCACACATGTCTCCCCAGGATGTGACTACCCTCCCCTATTCTGTTGCCCTATGCCCCCCCCCGGGCGTCCTTTCTCCCCAGTCCTCCCTGTCTTCTTCCCTTAAATTGAATTCTGCCCTCTGTCTGTCTATCCACTCCTTTGGTACTTGGGTAGAGCATGTGCAGTGCACAAGCCGTTATCTTCAGTGGAGGCATACTGGAAGTCAACCTGATACCTGGAATCTGAGGGTTCAAATCAACACACTGTAGTAAGGGATCTAACCCAAAAACATACAATAAAGTGCTGAGGGGGCACCCCTGTTGAACCCCATGATGTATCATACATGGAGTCCCCACCAAGCCGTTGATGAGAGGGATGGCATTACCATTATGATATAGGCATTGCACCTAGTGTACAAAAGTAAGGGGCAGGCCATAGTGATGCAACACAGTAAACTAACTGTCATGGGGCAACCTATTGAAAGCCTTTTCCGATCATTACTTAAGACATACCTGCCAACAGAGGTGTTGTGTCCCCTTGCAAACAATTCCCATAACAAAATCAAATTATTCTGTATCCGACTAGATTTTAAGGCTCAGGTTTGTAAGAGGCTAATCAATTTGGTTGTGACTGGTGACAATCTATCTGCTAAGATTTTTGTCAAGACCTTATAGTCTGTATTCAGTAAGCTCAATGGTCTCCAATTATTCAGGTTTGATTTGTCCCCCTTTTTATAAATCAAAATCAGTAAAGCCCGTATCATGAAATCCAGGAGCATACCCCTCAGTAAGCAGGAATTATACACATCCGTCAATAAGGGGGCCAATTGCAGCATGAAGCAAAGATAGAATCTGGAGTTTAAACCGTTAGTCCCGTGGCAATATTTTTCTTCACAGTACTAATACTCTGTGAGACTTCCTGCATCATGATGGATGCCATCAGAGCTTGCAGCTCACTAAGAAGGAGAGCAGGCAAGTGCAAGTTGTGTAAAAGGGTGTCAATAGCAGAAACAATTGGGCAAGTCCCAATTGTCACAGAAAGATATCTGCCCACTTGCTGCAAAATGTCGGTTTTAGTAGAAAAAGAAAGTCCAAGAGCATTACTAAGAGTAGACTTTGTTCTATTATTAACTAGGGACTTGCAGTCCTTAAAAGGATCAACTGTTTGCTTTTTGTTCTGAGTGCCAAACATCATTTCCTGCTGCAATGTCTTTCCACTATTGTACTGCAAAGTATGCATGTCAGAAGTCAGTTTAATGATTAACATGGAACAATCAGCACCGTGCATGTCAACTCTAGAAATAACCCTAGGCATGGTAATGTGAAGTTGGAGGTATTGTAAATAATGAGAATTTGCATTTGTTCCAGAAAAGGACTGTAATTGAGTCAAAAAATCGTGTTCATTCTCCTCCCACCAAGAGAGAACATCATCATATTTACAGAGGACAGACCGCCAGGCCATCCATACCAAATTCCATCAATGCAGAAATTCTGCTTCAATTATTATTTGGGAGTTCAGTCTCCATGGACCTTTCCAATGAGACGGTATGTATCCCCAGTGGAATGTACAGCTAAGCTGTTTATGATCATACACCTTCGCCCTCCATGTCTGCGACTGAGCCATGAAAAAAGAAGTTGATATAAACAAAAAACAAATTCAAGTGGATAAAGCTCCCTTCAAAAAAGTGTGGCCTCCAGATTTATGCAGAGCTCTATAAGCATCCTATAAAGATGCACCTTGTATAATAGTGGATAGACAGTTTGAATCACAAAACATTTTATTCATACTGTATGGAGGCCCCTATCAGCCTACTCCAATACACAATTAAAATCCCCCCACCTCCATACTACTAATCAAGACATATGAATGTACGGTTGTATCAACTGGAAAAGTGCCACACATGTAGCCTTCATTTGAGAAGCATAAATAACAATGACTTGGAGTATATCCCTTTTATGAGATATCCAAAATCCTGGCTCTTCCTGGTTGCACATCAATAAGCTTAGACACATGAAATTCCATTCTAGCCAAGAGGATCCCCACCCTGTCATATCTATCCGGACCCACAGACCAGAAGGTGGGACCTTTCATCCGTAATTTGGTAGCCTGAGATAATTCAAAACTAGATTTGAGCCTGGTGTCCTGTAATAAAAGGACTTCAGCCAGGCATTCTAGCAAAGTCACAAAGGTAGAAAGGCACTTCCTATGGCTTTTAATGCTGTTAACATTTATGGTGACAGCAGGTAGGGTACCCATGGGAAGCAGGAAAAAAAGAGGGGGAACTTAATCCTTAATCTTTTTTATCACTGACCTAGTCACCCTCTTTCTAGTTTTGGGATCTGCAGTGTCAGTGCAGTGGTCTTCAGCTTCTGAAGAAAAGTCATGAAGGGATAGACGAAGCTTCTGAGGCCCCTTAATCTTCCTCCTTGTCACCCCAATCTATCTTACTCTGCAGTGCAGCATACTTATTTTTCAATAATATGTCTCACTTTTTTTAGGGCTCTTGGGGTCTTAGGGACAGTCATCATTTCAGTTCTAGAACACTTCCTCTGACCTGTGGAGAGAACTGTCTCAAAGTCGTCTGGCAGCGGGGGGGGGGGGTATAGTAGCTATGGGAGGGTATTCCTGCTCATTTACCACAGGTAGAGCAGGGTCTGAAAGGAGCTTTACCCCTGGTTCAAGGGAATCACCTGTGGGATTAGCTAGCTGAACTAATGGCAGCCCTGAGGAGGAATCCTGAGCATCTGTGTCAATTAATGTGCACCCCAGCTGATCAGAGTGCAAAGGTAACGTGCGTGTAAGTGTTTCCATATGCCTCTCTGATGCCCTAGCAATAACATGCTACTGGGCTTAAGTGACAAGATCCTCCTGAGACATGCCTCCTCACCTATTATGTGAGGACCAGGGACATTTAGAAAAGGGGTGGCCCCTTTTTTCACATAAATTACAATCAAAGAGCAGCTGATGCCTTTGGGGAAATTTTGGAAAACATAATATTTAGACACAGTTTAACTTTTATTTCATAAACATAATATAGATTTCACCTCTCAATTATTTATTACTAAAGAAACCGACACAGAAACAATAGCTTTATTCCTTAGAGTTCATCTGCCTCTATAGCTTATCACCTACTTGAAAACATAATGCTCTGTTGAGACATCACAGTCTGTTGTCATGGAAATAACTGTGCTGTCACAAGCAGAGTATTATGACATCAGGTTGGGGAGAAACAATAGGAGCTGATGAACCCTCAAGGAACAGCTATCCTGTTTTCCTGCATTTGACCCCAGTAATAAATAATAGGGATATGAAATACAGAACTTATAAGAAACATAAGCTGCTTTGTGTCCAAATATTATAGTTCTTCTCAAGGCATTCTTATATTCATCAAATGTACATAATCCAAACAGTGTGTACATCGAGCACTGTTACAGGCATTGAACAGATGGTAATGTGACTCACATTTGAAGTAGGACTTAGGTTGTCCGACATAGAAAAACATGCCCTTGTCCCTACCTAAGAAGAAACTACACAGTTTGTAAGAGTTTAACCCATAATATTCATCCTCCAGTCCAGATTTGCTCTGAGTCAATGATGGGATCTGGTTTCTCCAAAATCTCACAACACTGGCAAAGCCAGTTAAAAATGTTCTGTATATAAATGCTTTCATTCTGAAATTCCACAGTGATCGTATGAAGAGTAGGTCTAGTGAGGGAGCTGCCAAGACAGGAAGCCATAATGCAATGTCCTTTAGCTTATTATACTGCTTCCAAAAACTATCCAAGCTAGTAATTTCTTTAAAACTAACATCATAATCTGCATCCCCAGTGTGTATAAGGGTGTATATCTCAGAAGCAAAAAATGTCATGGAATCTTTCAAGAGATTTCTAGCAAGGTAAACCCTATCAGGTTGAAGCTCCAATCCTCCCTTATAAATGATGCGGACCACATTTTTACGGCTGCAGTGGGTGGAGCCCTGCAGTTGTTTTGCTATGACAGTAGAGAAAGAGAACTCCACTCACTCTTAATGGACTTAATAAAATTAGGGGTTTGGTGTTATTACTCCGCTTTCATTCAGCTAGCAGTGTTTCAAAGCACTATTCTGTGTCCTTAACTTCAATCGGTGTAGACACTATAAGATTCATAACTCATAAATAATGTAAATTCAGTCAGCCTTAAAAGGAGATAAGCAGACAACCCTGGGACTATACCAGTGAGTAAGTCAAATATCACAGAATGGAATATTTATGTAGTAAATCAGCTGATATTACACATCTCACTGAAGATAAGTTAAAACACCCCTAAATACAGTTCATTTAAGTAATTTTTTTTACAGTGGAGGTGTGAAATGGACTGTTCATATGCACTTCTTCATCTTAAAACTTACCATGGTGATGAAATTTTGTTGCTAAAGTACTGAAAAGGGAGTTTGCTACTCTGTGCTGGTTATGTGCCTTCTTCCTGAAAAAACTATATCAAGTCATTCTGTTTAGTGTGTGTGTGCATGTGTGTGTGTGTGTGTGTGTGTGTGTGTGTATGTGTATATTTGTGTCTGTTTGGGGGGGCTCTGCAGAGGTACCCATGTGCACCCATTGTTATCATAATTTGATGGTGCTTCATATTAGTTTATAAAATGGGCAAAAAAATCCAGACCTCTGATTGGCTGGAAACTCTTCCCAGCTGTTTTCTTATCAGGACATCACCATTCAATGTTCGCTACTTGTGCCAACCAAACTGCAGCACCACATTAAATTAATCCATGCTTACCTACTGTCCCACTGCCCTCAGCTCTGATGTGACTGAACTGGGACATTAGGTACCATGCTACCCCTCTCAGCTATTCAGCAAAGACAACTGTGATCTCAGAAGTGCTGTCTGATGAGCCCCCCCCCACACACACACATACTGACAAGATCTCTCTGTAATTCCCTAAAATTTTTAATTTTCAGTTGAAGCCTAACTTCTCTTGCTTGCTGTGGCTCCCGGATGTGACTCAACCCGACTGCAATAAAGTCAGCGAACCCAGTGCCACAGATTTCATATGAGGCTGCACACCCAGTTGTCCAAGTGCATTAAAATAAAATCAGACCCACTCCTCCACTGGGTAGATTTATGCAAACTATGTAAAAAAAAAATCATCTATGAGAACCAGCCAGCCATTACAGGGGCGATCCAAGAAGCGCTTCCGAAAAGAGCTAACTATGGCAGCTGCAGTGAGACACAGTCACTCTCACCCAAACTGACCATCAGTGAAAGGCAAACAACCACTGTGAGGATTTGCAGTTAGTGAACAGCACAGGTTAGGCTTCAGTTAAAACAAAAACTTTTAGGGAATTACAGAAAGAGAGATTATGTCAGTGTGAGTGTGTGTGTGTTTGGGGGGGTCACGTCAGACAGTAATTCAGAGAGCGCGGTCATCTTGTGGAATAGCTCAGTGGGATAGCAGTACCCAGGAGTGGTACATGGATACCTGTGCTTATAGAGCATTGCCTGGTATGCAGTGGATGGTGTGAAGATACTAAAAGCAACAGTGTGCACCGATTACCTAATAAATACAAAGAGAGCCCTGTACTGCTAACAAACACTGGTGAAATGAGTTTAACATGGGGACTATTTTTTTAACTATTTCAGGTATTAAAACCTTTTTTATATTTTGGACTTTTTAATTTTGTTGTTTTGTTTTTTTTTGATAATTTACTTGGGGGCCTATTTTATAAGCGCAATAAGACACTCCAAGGTGTGGGTTATGGTCTAATAAGAGCACTTCCTAGGTGCTAAAGGCAGTAGGTGCAAGTGTCTCATGCCTCATAATGCACCTGAGGCATGCTCTTATCAGGCCATAACCCACACTTCATCGTGTCTTATTGCTGGCTTATTGGGGCTGTGTTTGGATATGGTTTCATCTAGTGTTCCAGTACAAGTATGTTTGTGCATTTGTTTTTCTCATTGTATATGTTGTGTGTGTGTGTGTGTGTCCTGTGAGGGTGGTCCTGACTGTGTGTTCCTGTACTGTCACCAGTGTGACCACATGTGGATGTTCATAGAGAGGGGTCGAAACTGGCACCAGACCCACTAGCAAAATTCTGTTAGATATTGTTTAGGGATAGTCAAACATTTTTTTATGTAACCCTCAGAGCTTGTACTAGAAAAGGTAATATTTCAATAAGTACATCAGCTGGACCAGTAGAAAAGCCTGCAGGGCAAGTAGATTTTCCAAGTCACTACCCTGTTGGCTAGTGGCTGCAAAACCTAATTTGACCCCTACATAGTGCTCTGTCTGAGATGGGATTTTTCTTTTTTTTAATTCTCCCTAGCCATCAGGTCTCTGCCGCTGGTCACCAGACACACTGCCCCCCACCATGACTTGATCGGAGACAGTTATAACCAGTATGGTGGGCCCCCCTCTGGGGATCATGACAGGCTCTCTAGACAGTATACGTATGTATACAGAGTACAGTGGGCTCCAAATCCCTGTCATGCTGGCTGGACTGTTCATTTCTGTGCCATCACCTTGCTGACTACATGAGATGGTGCTGAGATCAGCATGACAAGTTGCCATTTTATTGTTACCTGTTGTAGGCTGGGTAAGTCAGGTATGCACAATGATGTTGTGTGGTTGTTGGTTTTTGGTGCTGTTAATTTGTTTTATTCTCCATTACCAGATGGCCCACACCTGTTTAACGCCACAGTCCTGATAACCTGACATACAATGGCATCTACCTGCCAGCTAGTCTTCTTCAAGGTTCTCCACCGCCATCAAGGTAGTCATGTTTTCCCAACCCCTATCAAGTACGTCTAAATAGAAGTTTATGGAATTAGGGAGATACTGTAGTAAAAAAACCAAAAACTGAAAAAAGCAATTTCATAAGGACATGACAAATGCATGTCACCTTTGTTGCTCCACATATTGTCATATATACTCTTTGTGGTTGTTGGTTTTGTTTCTGTGTGTACTTTAACAGCATGTTAACTCATTTTCCATTATCTCTTTTTTGTTTATATTGAGGCTTATGTAATCATTGTGCTATCATGGACACAGCACTAGAATGTTTTACGCTGCTGTGAGGTGAATGCTGTACTGGCCAAATTCGATGAGCTGTATTCCTGTATAACACAGATGGAGTGCTTTTGAAGCAAATCCAATACTTTTCTTTGACTTTATTGGTTGCTCTTCTGAGCATGGTGAGCTTTGTAAGAATAAAAAAGAGCACTGCAAGTCTTACTTTTACCACTTTGAAAAACAAGCCCACGATCCTGAGCATGCACTTGACGTTGCCATGGAAGTGACACGCATGCTCAGGATCATAGTCCTGTTTTTCAAAGTGGCAAAATTAAGACTTGCAACGCTCTTCATTATTCTTACAAAGATCCCCATGCTCAGAAGAGAATGTACTTTTAGCTCCAACATCACTTACACTTGTTCAGGAAATTTGCACATGCACAATGCGTGTTCACATTGAGAAGAGGCATCCGGCTGTGGCAGAAGATCAGCCAAGTACTAAGGTAATGTGCTTGGTCCAAGCTAAAGTATGTATTTTTAAAATTTAGGTAACAGATCTTACTGTTACTCATACTGGGGCACATGAATAGTTTATTTTGCCATAGATGTTATTACAGGCACTCTGGTCACACAAGTTCAGTATAGTTGCTGAAAGCTGACAGTGTCCCTTTAATGTTTATGTAATGGGGTTGAATAGGACCCTGTCCCAGTTGTTATGGAGAGTTTGAATGAAGGGATCTGTTCTGTTCTTTCCTTTCCTGTCTCTTGTCTGTCTAGTTGTGTGACCAAATTTTCCTGTGAGATCTAGGATTTGATCATCCCGACGGTCTCGCAGTTCTCTGCCTCTCACTGTTTCTCAGTCTTCCCTTGCTGTTTCTGTCTTTTTCCTCCCTTGCATATCTGCTTGTATAAAAATATATGCAAATCATAATGCAGAAATGTATCTGATATTGGGATCCCTTTGTTTAGAAATTATATAGTGTAACTGTTGAAATGCATATAATTATAGTCTGAGATGATTGCAGAAAGCTATTGGGAATTCAAGGGATTAACCTGGGAGCAGTTTTTAAGCCCCTTTTCAAAAGCTGTGGAGAAAGGGCCTCAGTTCTGGGACATTGTGTTCTTGCTGCACCTGCATGAAAGTTATAAGAATATTTTAGGAAAAAACAGGATGCTTGTTAAGAAGGGGGGTTGAAAAGATTTATAAGAGAGCTGCAATGTTTTGAGAGACACAGAGATTGAAGGAAAATTCAGATGGCGCTTCCTTGTTTATTCTGCCTTTATAAATAGTTATACTGAACAAGTTTATGTTACTGCTAGTACTTCTAAACACTTTTTGCAAATTCTACAACTACTCCTGGTTTTTCCTTTGCTTCCTGACCTGTGCCTCAATGACAGATGATGTCAGCCTAAGTGGGATTTATGCTGTGCATACTCTAAGCAGAAGTTTTGTGTGTGGGTACTGGACCTAATATCAGAGAAGCATAGAGAAAGGTATGGATTCTGCCACAGCAAGTCCAGGAGTGCTTACCAGGAGAATGGCAGCCACACTAGCAGACACAGAAGTTCAAGCTGAGATTGTACAGCCAGCACAAGTTATGGAAAAAGAACAGGCAGTAATAGAACCTGAAAGCCTGACTGCCTTTTTCAAATGGTGGGCTATACAACAAAAAGAGATGGAGAAGCAGAGAGAAAAAGAGATTCAATGTTTAGAAGCACAGAGGAGAGAAGAGATGCAGAGACAGGAGCAGCAATGGCTGGATGCCTTGCAAGCTATCAAAGGCAAAGGATCTGGCACAGATCCAGATGAGCAACAAAACACAAGCAGCTTAAATGCCATTAAACTTTCAAATTTGTGTTCCTCAGATGATATTGAGGCATACTTGACAACTTTTGAAAGAGTTGCCACACCCTGCCAATGGCCAAAACAGCAATGGACAATCAGACTGGTACCCTACCTGACAGATAAAGACTAACTTGCCTACAGCAGTATGGCCATTTGCATGTCATTATGGCCCCATTTGCATGCAGGTGCACTGATTCCCAGTGACTTGCACCTGGCACCCTGCCTGGCAGCAGCCGTCGGGGACCGACGCCCCCTGCATAGAGCGGCAATGCACCCCTCTGCCTGATTGTGGGCATGTGTAGATTTAATTAATCGTCCAATAACCCTGGTGGTCCAGTGGACTGCTTGCAGCCTGATTGCAGGCCTCTGTGTAAAATTATAAGTCCAATATCCCTGGTGGTCCAGTGGACCACTTGCAGCCCAATCACGGGCATCTGTGTACATATATAAGTCCAATATCCCTGGTGGTCCAGTGGACCGCTTGCAGCCCTATCGCAGGCATCTGTGTAAAAATATATGTCCAATATCCTTGGTGGTCCAGTGGGCCACTCGCAGCCCAATCATGGGCATATGTAATAATAAGAAGAGCTCCAATATCCCTGGTGGTCCAGCGGTATGCCTCCCCACCCACCCACTGGGCCCCACAGCCCCATGCCCCCGGTCAGCAGCAGGTGGCAGCACACCACTGCTGCCCTCGCTGCCCACTGACCGACAGTGTACGGTGGGCAGCTCTGTACTGCACTACATTAGTGTCCAGTATGTGAATGGATCCATTCACATATCTGGACTATGTAGATGAATGACGGGCTGCAAGCCCATTGGCTCACGCAGGACCAATGGGCATACAGCCCTATTGTACACTGTCAGTCAGTGGGCTGTGGGCAGCAGGCAGGTGGGGTGCTGCCGCCAGCCACTGACCAGGGCGGAGTGGGGCGGTGGGGCTCAGTGGATGGATGGGGAGGGGGGTACCATGGCGCTCACCTTATAATTACATATGCCCACGACTGGGCCGCGAGCGGTCCACTGGACCACCAGGGATATAGGATGATGAATTGAATCTACATATGCCCACGATCGGGCAGAGGGGTGCATTGCCACGCTGTGCAGGGGGCATCAGTCCCCGATGGCTGCTGCCTGGCAAGTTCCCAGGCACAAGTTGCCAGGGATCGGCGCACCTGCATGCAAATGGCCCCATTTGTGCCTTGCATACATTATGGTCCATTTGCATGTGCACTTTTGAATATCGCAGTTGTTGTGCATAGCGCAGCAGAACTTGCACTAGCGCATCCCCCTGCTCCACTCTGGCCAGTTACACTGGCGCAGTGCCACTGCACCGTGTGCACTGTGGGTGGCCAGGGTGCGATATTCAATGATGCTGTGCCATGGCACAGCTCTGTTGAATATCGCCCAGTCAACGCCCCTGCGCAGCCAAGTTGCGCTGCACCCAGGCTTGCGCCACAGCCTGGCGCAGTCTGAATATCTGGGCCAGAGTGTCAAGAGCAGTACAGGTTATACATGCTTGTACATTACAGAAAAGGTTTAGATAATAATTTTAGGGTATGCAGAAACAATCATAGGAGGCAGTTGATGGACAGTGTATGCTGAAGATTTCTATAGGAGCATTCACACTGCCCGATGCCGCTGCAGCTCTCTTGCAATCGTTCAGAAAAATTATTCTGAAATTGCTAAGAGGAGCGTTCACACATCATCGACTTTGGTGTTTCCCTTTTCCTTTTTAGGTGGTGTGAGCGTTCTTCAGGTCACAGCATCGATAAATGGGTGAAAAGAAAAGGAAAGTGCACCTATACACGTTTTCTCATAGCAAAGGAACCCACCCACAACACGCTGCAAACCAAGGAAATCAGGGATCATGATTGCAACACTACACATTGCTACTATGCAAACATGGTAGGGTTCACACATTGGAAGGGCAAGACCCACTGGCAGCAGCTCACAGTCACTCATGTGAATGAGCCTTAAGACACACATGGATGATAGCATTTACAGGTGAGGATAGTAGACTGGTAACCCTTTAGGTTGTACCAGAAGGAAGCCAGACAGGAGCCTTGAGTTATGGAAGGGGCAGGCTGTGGAAAAGTTTCACACCCTTGTAGTTGAGGGTGTTGTGGCCTTCAGTAGTCCAACATAATTGGAGAGTGAAGTAGTGGGAGGCAGATCCTCTGGTGGGCCTTGTGTGGGTTGACCTGGGGAAAATGGAGACTATGCTGTTTGGTAAGAGTCCCCGAGTTATTTTGTAGAAAAATGCCAGGATTTTGCTGTCTGTCCTGTCTTTTAATGGGGGCCAGTTGGAGGATTTGTAAAGGTCACAGCGGTGAGTTGAGCTAGGAAGGCTGATGGAAAACCACATGATGATGTGATAGGTTGTTCTTAGCCTATGCAGGTTTCTTTGAGAGAAGGAGGGGTAGTAGAGCAAGGCACCATAGTCAAAGATGGGGAGCAGGAAGCTGTTGGCAAGCAGGGTCCTGGATTCAGAAATGAGGTATGGTTTGACTCTATGTAGCATGCCTAGCCTTTGGTGTGCTTTTTTGATGAGCTGATTAATGTGAAGCTCATAGGTTTGATGACAGTCAAGGAGGAGGCCAAGGTACTTGAACTCAGTGACTCTTTCTATTAAGTTGCCATCATTATCCAGGAGGTTAAAATTGAAGCAGTAGTTCTTCTGGGTCCAGAGATGACCATAGAATTGTTTTTTTTTTTAAGTTAAGGACTAGTCCCTTGGAGGAGAACCAGGCATGGAGTCGGTAGAAATCATAGAGGATTGATGGGTCCTTTTCTTTACAGAACAGTGCTGTAGTATCACCATACAGTATGATTTCTGTGTGCTTGCAAATCTTTGGGAGGGAGGGAGTTGACCATGAGACAGAGAAGAGGAAGGGTCCCAGGACGGAGCCTGGAGGACTCCGTATTTGATGGGGCATGTGAAGGAGAGAATACCTTCAATCACTGTTTTGTGAGTTCTGTGGCTGAAGTAGTTTAAAAAACAGTTTACTAGATCCCAAGAGAAACTGAGACTAGAGAGGGAGTTGAGGAGTAGTTTGTGATAAATGAGGTCAAAGACTTTTGGGAGGTCTACAAACACTGAACTAGATCAGTATCAGTCTTATGAATGTCATTGCTGATTTAAATTAAGTGTATAGTTAGTAGCAACCCCACCCTCTAATGTCCCTTGGAGCCTGAAAAGAAGAAAACAGTCCCTCAATGTTTTTTTTAATCTATAAAAATGTGTGTAGACAGTGCAGTGCTATGTCATACTGGAATATATATGCATATATGTGTATATGTATTAGTCAGTGTGTGTGTGTGTATCACAATTAGAAATTGCAGTTAGGTGGCTCAGTGGTTAGTGCAAAAATTGCTAATCTACATTCCCCCACTATCTAGATCAGTTTCAGCCTTATGCATGTCATTGCTGATTTAAATGAGGTGTCTAGTAGCAAGCCCAACCCTCTGATATCCCTTGGAGCCTGAAAAAATGAAAACGGTCCCTCAATGGTTTTTTTTTTAATCTGTAGAAATGTGTGTAGACAGTGCAATGCTATGTCATATTGGAATAAGGCACTGGGTCCAAACAGTGCTGGTCAAAATAGCGCATGCAAGGTGCATGCTGCAAAAAAGGCACCTTTTTTTGTGGGGGGCTTTGCCCTCGCACCCCCCCGACACAGGGATTAGAACCCTGGTCTCCAATAGCACTGGCTGAGCTGCTCTATGCCCAAGCCTTCCACACCACGGGAGCAGTCTGTCCAGCTCCCTGGATTCTGGTGCCCTTGTACAAGAGTGGCACCATGGACAGCGACTAGGGGAGCGCCTACTGCAAGTGCTGTAAATCCTCTCTCGCTGTCCGATGTAGCACTATCCAGACTAGTGCTCAGTTGATTGACACTATTCTGGTAGCGCTATTTTAACCATGTACCTGGAATAAATATGCATATATGTGTATATGTATTTAGAGACGTTGTGAAATTTTATTTTGCCAATGAAATTGCCACAAAATTGGCAATTTCAATGCATGAAATATTTAGTGAATTTGCTGTGAAATTGCAAAATTTCATCAGCAATTTTCCCTGCATCTCTAGGCACCCCTCTGAGTCCCTGGTGTCTAGTGGTCCCCCCTTCCGCCGATCACTGACTGAATTCAAATTAAGAACCCTGCCTCCTCCCCAGTCACCCTGAGCCCGGCCCTGTATCAGTAAAAAAAAAAATTCCCTCCCCAGTCCCTGGTGTCTAGTGGACCCCCACTCTGTCTTAAGTCAGGGGTTGAGCCCACCTCATTCCCCCGTACCCCAATCAGGCCACCAGCACAGTCCTCCAATCACCTCCACAGCAGGCAGCCCATCTGAGCACTCAATGAATGAGCGCCTGTTTGTACAGTACAAGGACGCGCTCATTCATTGACAGATTCAGACAGCCAGCACTCTCTCTACATTACCAGAAGTAGTGAGAGCACTGGCTGTCTGAATCTGTCAATGAATGAGCACATGCTTGTACAAGCACGTGCTTATTCATTGAGCGCTCAGACGGGCTGCCGCCCATGGAGGTGAGTGGAGGGCTGTGCTGTTGGCCCAATTGGGGTATGGGGGAGTGAGATGGGCTCAGCCTTTGACTTAAGACAGGGTGGGGTGGTGGGGGTCCACTAGACACCAGGGACAGGGGAAGGGATTTTTTTTACTAAGATACAGGGCTGGGGCTCAGGGTGACTGGAGGAGGAGGGAGGGTTCTTAATTTGAATTCAGCCAGTGATCATCCGGGGGGCCACTAGACACCAGGGACATGGAAGGGGATTTTTTTATTTCTATTTACTAAGATATGGGGCCAGGGCTCAGGGTGACTGGGGGAGAAGGGGAGGTTCTTAATTTTAATTCAGCTGGTGATCAGCCAGGGGGCAGCTCTAGATACCAGGGACATGGGAGGGGATTGTTTTATTAATGAAAGATTGGGGGCCGGTGGTGAAATTAAAAAAAATTGCTAGTCTATATTCTACCACTATCTAGATCAGTTTCAGCCTTATGCATGTTATTGCTGATTTAAATGAGGTGTCTAGTGGCAACTCCCCCACCCTGTGATGTCCCTTGCAGACTGAAAAGAACATGGTTCCTCAATTTCTTTATTTCATCTGTAAAAAAGGTTCATCACTGATGCAAACTGCACCCCCCCATTCCAACCTCCCACTGAGCATCCACCATCTCACACCCCTAAGACTTCCTCACACACCCTCACTCACCTGAACAGATCCCAATGTGAAGATCCATTGTCTCATGGAAGACAAGTCTTGCTGCTGGAACTGGCGACTGCTATATGAGAAATAAGGAAGTGCAGTTGAAAACCCATTAAAATACATTGAAATGCACTTGCCTTATTTCTCTTATAGCAGTCCCCGATTCCAGCAGCAAGACATTCAGGTTTCAAGTTTAGGTTTATTGCTTGGCATTTTATGCCATTACAAATCCAGACATAAATAACAGATTAATAAAAAATCATGTCAAAATGACATATTGTAAAAACAATTCTCAATGTTAAAAAGTACATTAACAATATCTAAGAACCACATAGTCTCAAATCATCACAAACCCATTACAGTTCTGTCTTACAGTTTAAGTCCATTTCCCATATATCTTTCTTATATTTATCCTAATTCAATTAGAAGATACAAAATGCATGTCATTTTTATCACTATCTATTGCCCAAAATCACAAATTCTTTCACATAGGTGGCGGTTTTAAATGGAAACATTTAAGTTCCATGTATCTTAGGAGGGAGGCCACAGGGACAAGCACTTCTTCTTTCTGTGTTTTTAGTAGAAAATTCAGAATATGAAATGGTTGATATGTAAGTTTTTTGGATTAAACCACCCAAGAGGGAAGTCCTCATTTTTTCATACAGAGGGCAAAGCAGGACTACATGTAATAGGTTATCTTCACTTAATCCACATTTACAATAAGGATCTTTGTTTTTATTTTTCTCAAATTTTCTTTTCCTGACATTACTTGAAAATATTCAAAATGGAATCTAGTAACTGCTTTCCTGTATTTGGGATTTTGTAATATCTCCAAATATGATTCAAATGTATGTGATCTTTTATTTTTAGCTAACCATGGGCACACTTTTGACAATTTACAAGTCTCCAGGTCCTTTTGTATATATACATTAGTTATTCTGGAATTGATTTTTTCTTTAATTTGGACTGATGAAAATCTTAGACAATCCATTATGATCGACATCAAACCTAATGGTTTGATAACTTCTTCTACTACTTGCATACAGGGGAAAATTTTATAAGAATGGAGATATGTTAGGCCTTCCTCTAAACAAACCCTAGGAAGTCTGTTCTGGTTAATTCTAAAAACTTTTAACCAGTAATTTACCAGTCTTTGCTGAATGTAGCATTTGATTGAGACCTTACCTAACTCTGCCCTCACTAACAAAGATGGGGCAGAGATTGGGAGTCCCAGCATCTTCTTATAGAGTTTGTTCAAAGTCGGGTCAAGTCCCCTTTTACTGTTGTAACTGACTCCCCAGATCTCGGCTCCATAAAGAAGTTGGGATCTGATTTTAGCATCAATGACCATCAAATTACCTTTAATAGAATTCTCTCCGAACCTTGAGAAAAAAGACAAAATAGCAGGGAGAAACTTCTCTGCCTTTATCTTGATTTCTCTCTGATGTTCATTTCAGTTCCCATGTTTCCTAAAAGTTATTCCTAGATAACAAAAACTCTTTACCACTTCTATTTTATTATGATTTATATAATATTTATAGTTGTTCTTATTCTCCCCAAATACCAGTACCTTCGTTTTTTTATAGTTTATCTGAAGATCTGCACTGAAACAATTCGCATAAAAATTATCCAAACTTCTTGTTAGGCCTAAGTGACTAGTTGAAAATAAAGCTACATCATTGGCATAAGCCAGATAAGGTAAAACTCTTTGACCAATTTTGGGCAGATAAAATTCTTCATTATACATTTTGTTCAATACAGTGCAAAAGAACAGATTAAACAATTGTGGTGCTAGTGAACAACCCTGTTTAACTCCTATATTTGAACAAAACCATTTACTGATTTCACCTTTATTGTTATATCTAATACTAACATAATTATCCTGGTGCATTAACCTAATTATTTCCAATAATGAAGGATCTACTCCAAGGCCTGAGAGTCTTTTCCAAAGGAGAATTCTATTTACTTTGTCAAATGCTGACTTAAGATCGATAAATGCACAATATAATTTTTGTTTTTTTACTACTTTATACTTGTGGATTAAATGAGCCAAAACAAAAATCTGATCAATTGTTGAATAATTGTTTCTAAATCCAGCTTGTGCATCGTCGATTATATTATTAGACTCTACCCATAAATATAATCTTCTATTAATAATTTTAGTAAATAATTTTCCTAGAGTGTCAAGTAGACTATTTGGCCTATAGCAGCCAGGATTCTTTCTATCACCCTTCTTAAAAATTGGAACAATAATACTTAAACTCCAACTACTCAGAAATAATCCAGTTATCCACACATAATTGAACAGTTTATGAAGAAAGGGAATCCAATGTTGTTTAGTCCTAATTACAACGTCCAAAGGTACCACATCCGGACCTGGTGCCTTTCTTTTTTTAAATAAATCCATCGCATTTTCTATCTCTATTATGGTTATCTCATCAGTGGGTCTATATTTTCATTCACTGCTCTTTAATTGTGTTGTTTTTAAAAGATAATCAGGTTCAACCCTACAAAAAATATGTTTAAAATAAATTTTCCACATGCTGGGCTCAATATGTGCCTCAATTTTGTCAAACATTTTAGTTCCAAATTTAACAATTTGCCAGAACAATTTATTATCCTTTAAGTGGACCGCCCGTTTTAATTCCATCCACAATTGTTTGGCATATTTCCTTTTTTTTTAAATTAGCACCAGCTTAAAGGGTCTCCTTATCTTATTCATTTTTTTTATTGTTCTCTTTATTCGGTTGCTGTTTTAATAATCTAAATTGTCTGTTCAGATATTTCCTGGCTTGTTTGCATTCTATGTTATACCAGGGTTGTCCTTCTTTCTTCTTTATTTTTATCTCTTTTGTTATTATATGGGCTACGGCATTTATGATAAAATTATAATCAAATATTATTTGATTAGCACAAGCATTGCCCACTGATTCTGATAATCTCTTTAGGATACCTGCATTTTGTAAAATCTCTTCAAAATTCAGTGCTTCAACCATGTCCCACTCAACTCTATTCTTCCTCAACTGGATCATTAATGGTTCATATTTGGTTAGTTTAATAATACCCAATTTCCTAACTAAACTAAGTTCAACTCCTAGATGCTGACTCTCAGGTCTTGGATTCAGATATAATGAATAACATTGGTCAATTAAGTTTAAATCTATCCACACAAAGTCGATGGTTGATGAGCCATTGCTTCCCCTAAATGAATATTCACACTCTAAATCCTGCAATGTCCTTCCATTCAATAGACATAAATTCTTGTCTCTCATTAGCCTATGCAGCTCAATTCCATGTTTGTTTATTACGGGATCCTTTGCATTTCTTATAATTTGTACTTTAGAATTTTCATTTAGAGACAGGACCTCCTCTATGTCTTTATTACAGGCCCTTAAATTGCCTAATCTGGCATTAAAGTCACCCATAATTAGCAATCCACATTCAGGAAAATCATTTTGAATGTTTGCCACTACATCATTGAGAGTCGTAAACAGGTCTAAATCACCATATTTACTTCTGACAGGATTATGATAAACATTAATTATGAACCACAAATTCTTGTCTCTGTCCATTATTTTAACTACCTGTAGACCATTACTATTACTGCTTAATTCTTCAGTTTTTATATCAATATCCAATTTAATAAAGATAGTTAGCCCTCCAGACCCCCTTCCAAATTTCCTAGTTCGAATAGCCAATTTGTTATTATATTTAAATCCATCCAAATATGAATTTGAAAGTGCCCATGTTTCTTGTACACAAATCAGATCAAATAAATTCAGATACTGAATTGTTTCTGGATCCCCTAACTTCTCCCCAAGTCCTGCAAGATTTCAAGACAAAATCTTGAACATATCATAATTATTTATAGACAAATCTGATTTATGGAGATCAGGCATGGATAAGGGATTAGAGGTTAATCCCTGTGGCTTTCCTCTAACAAAATCTGTTTGTCATTGATTCAATGAAGATAATATTTCATATCTATTGGCTGTCTCAACCATAGTCTCCCAGCGTTTTCCCTTCTGCTGGATGGATGGAAAAAAATCCTCAGGTTTACTTCTAATATTTTCAATACAAAGGTGAATACCTAACTGATCCAAAATGAGCTATTTCCTATTTAATTCACTGACCAAACTTTCATGTTTAACCTTGAAAACAACCTTGTCATCGTATTCTAATCTTTTAACACTATCAATTTCAGAACTACCAACACAATTTCCCAAATAAAGACCCAAAAAGTCTATCAATTTACTTTTTAAATTAAATTTGTTCTCTTTATACCATTGTTTTAATCCAAAAATGGAAACTAATGTTTCCTGCTGAGTTACTGCATATCCCTTGGCACTGTAGAATTCAGGAAACAGTTCATTCACAGTCAATAAATCCACAGCATTAATCCCCATTGTCTCAAACTCCTTAATTTTTTTGCCAACTGCGTTTAAAAGATGATATTGATTAGAAACCAACAAAACCAGCTCCAGAGTTGAGATTGGTCTAATTATACTAATACAATGTTTGGCTAAAATACAACCATCCAGTAAAGTTGTTAGTAAATTACTCAGTAAATCAATTAATTTGTCCTGAGTTTCTTGTGGAATACATGAGACATTAAATAATGGTAACACTAAATCACTTCCTAAGGATGTTGACAAAACGCTTCTAAAACATTTATTATCATCTTGAGTCGCTCTATCCTGACTGTTCAGTAAACTAAATTCTTGTATCATAATGTCATCTCCCTTATTTGCTAATACAGGTTTTTTATTTGGCATTTTGTTACATATCTTTGATTTTTCCAACTTCTCTGAACTAATTCCCTTTTTAGTGCTGCTTTCGCTTACTTTCTCTCTCAATCCCTGATGTTCATTTAAATCTGGGCTAATACTTGCAGCACTCAAAGGTAATGGGACAGTATCAGTTTTTGTTTGACTTATGGTTGTTTCAAGAAGTCCTTTAAAGTTTACTGAGGCTTCGTTATTTTTCTTTTCTTCTTTCCCCTTTCCCCTTTCCCTCTTTGTACCCATCAGTTTTTATCTCATTCCCCTTAGTGCTCTTGCATTTGCACTTACTCTTGCGTTTGCATCTACACTTGCCTTTACTGACCTTAAAAATCTCTCTAAATCCTTCTTGCTTCTCCCCCTTTTCCCATAAAACTGGAAACTTCCCTGCCATTTCTTTACAAATACTAGTGTCTCTTAAATTTTTATCGGGTAGCATTATGCACTCCAAACCATTACTAATAATTGACCACTTTGAGGAGTTATCTTTCACCCTTGAAGTATCATTAGGTCCTAAAATGTAAGACTCCTGATAAAACTGACTACTACAACCCAGAGTTTGACCCAGAGAGGTGTTAATCACATTTTGATTTAAAATGAAGTTGTCTCTGGTGCATTGAGTAAACATAATCTCTCCCTCATCCTCTCCCACAAATCCTTTACCCATCAAATCAAGCCTATCCTTGTTTTCCAGGCACACCCCTTTGATGAAAGAAAGATCTTGTTTAATATCCAATAACTGTTTAAACATAAAAATGTTAGAATTAAGTGGATCTCTCAATACATTAACAATATCCCTGGTTAATCCCTCAAAATCAGGAACACTTCTATTCTCTGGGCTCATTGTCCATGAGGTGTTAGTATGTTCAACCCCGATTGAGTGATCTAAAACCTCCATCATCTGATTCTCCCCCCCCCCAGGTACTTCACTAGAGTATTTCCCTTTATATCTCTTTTATTTATATGGGATTTTTTTCCAGGCTGAACAACTTCCATCTGTGCAGGGTCACTAAAATCTGACCTTAAAGTTTCTCTCATACTTTTCACCTCTGTGTCTAGTATGGTCAAGTTATGAAAGATATCTGAAAAATCAATTTTGGTATAATGGGTCTATGCGGACTCCTCACTGGCCCTGCATTTGGGTAGATTAGGCCTATCTGCCAAATTACTGATAGAATGACATGCTTCCCCCTAATTATTTGTAAAGGATGCAAAGTCTATTATTGTTGTAGGCTTTAAATTATCTTTTTTATCTTGAATTGGAACAATATTAAAAAAATTCAAAATACCTTCATTCGGTGTAGTTGCTAACTGAATGACAGCCTTTTTCTCCTTAATTTTCCTACTATTTTCTTGTAGTATAGACTTATCATTAAATAAATTATGTTTTTTACTAAGTGACTTCACGGCCTATTTTTTTAGAGAGAGTGGATTTTTATGAATACCCTTAGACGACCTTCCTTGCTTAACCAGGCTCAGATTCTCACTAATGGGCATTTTGCTTCTAGTAATAGGAGGCATATATAAAAAAAAATTATACAATTGCAAGTCCAAAAAGTCCAAACAGCAGAATTTTAATACAGTTCTTCCTTTAAGAGCAAATACTTCAAGCGCCTCTTCAGATTTAGATCTTACAGTCTGGAATCTTATGAAAAAGCCCAAGTTGAAAATTAAATCTTAGGCTGAAAGCTGGGATTTATCAGGCTTTATGGTAGCTCAAAAGTCCCCAGGGAAATGGCACCTTCCCCCCGTCCTCCATCCTATCTCAAGGCTGTGACAGTAAAAGAAATGCAGAGATTGCTAACTGGTCTCTCACCCTTTTCTAGTGCTGGCCTTGATGGCATGGAACCAAAACTTCTCTGCCTCGCCGCTGCCTACATTGCCTCCCCTGTGGCCCATATCGTCAACCTATCCTTAGCCTCTGGGGTTATCCCAGACCTGTGGAAGGTGGCACGGGTTGTCCCTGTGCTCAAACAGGGCAACCCCAGGATCCTTGACAACTATCATCCTCCTTGAGAAAGTTGTGGTGGGACAACTTCTTGGATTATATCCAGGCTCTGAGCTTCTGTCTCCTCACATAGTATGGTTTTTAAAGGCACAGCACCACTTCTGCACTGGTCTCTGTCACTTCTAGGATAAGGCTGCTATGGACCAGGGCAGACTCTCTGGGGCCATTTTTATTGATTCTCTAAAGCCTTTGACCTTGTTGACCATGCCTTGCTATACTCTTCAATCTCTGTCTTTGGCTTATCCTCCAGCCCTGAGTTGGTTCTCCAACTACCTTCATGGAAGGCAGCAACTGACCAAATATAGTAAGGTGCTCTCGGACACCACCCCCGTGTCCTCAGGGGTCCCCCAAGGGTCAGTCCTTGGGCCCCCTGCTTTTTTCCATATTCATCAATGACCTCTGATATCCCATGGAGCCTGAAAAAAGCAAAACGGTCCATCAATGTTTTTTTTTTTTTTGGAAGGCTAGGCCTATGGTTTAATGGGGGGAACATAGCTCCTCCCCCATCCTCTACATAACTATTCCGCGTCCGCTCCCTCTGCTTAGAGCAAGCGACTTGGTGCTGTGTGGCTGTGGGTCACTCTTCTTCCCAGTTCCTCTGGTACTCCTCGCCTTTGTCCCCCTTTCCTTGTTCGTTCTTCTCCCATTCTCTTTGCCCTCTCTGCCCCCCATACCTTGTTCCATTTCTGTTTTCTTTTTTGGGGCTTTGCTTCTTCCTTGCCAGCCTCCAGTCACCAGTATCACTGAGCCTGACCACAGTGTTGCTCTGAGGGTCAGCCACCGGCCTGTCCTCACTACAGCTCTCTTTTCTGCTGCTCCATGTTTGCTGTGCACCTCCTTGTGCTGCCGCCTCACAGTCTACATGCCCACTACTGTTTCTTCCATGTCCTCTCCTCCCTGCTCCCCATGTTGGGGAGCATTCTGTGCTTCAATGCTCATGATTGTGGCCAAACACTGCCACCATGTTTTGCTTCCCCGGCCTTTCCCCAATGCTCAGTGGGGTGGGGAACTCTGGACTGCTTCCATCACTGCATTACACATATGCTGCTATGACTCTTCACCACCTGGATAATTGCCTCAGTGATCAGTTTCAGCTCTCCTCTGCACCATTTTTCTTTCATCAATTTACAGCACCAGCCACAGCTTTCATTCGCTGGCTGTCCACCACATACTCGAGGGAAGTTCCTACCCTTCCATATTCGCTTATTCAGCTGCTGCCTTCTACGGATTAGTTCATGGTGTTACTATAGGACTAATCTATACTGAGGACATTGTTTGGTGTATACCTAACTTGCTTCTTCCTAACATGCACTAGTTATCAACAGTCATCTATGCTGACTACTCCATTATTCCGTAATCTTTGTCGTGGATCAATATGCCATGTACGCTGCTACAGGACACTTCACATGTTTGTTTAAACCAACCTTGGAGCCACAGTACCCACCATTCCCACATACCCATCCTTGTCGCAGCTTTAATCAGACTGGACAGTCAGGATGTCATCCTATTTGCTGCAAGACTCTTTCCCTGACATTCCCAGATCTGCATTCCCTCCTTTGTTTCCTAATAGCCTCATTGATTCTACTTTCAGAAGCTAGTCAGCTGCACCCCTGTGTTAGGCCTCAATAAGGCCACTATTCTGCCACCCTACTCATGTTATCCTGACAGCCCACTCTACTCCTTCTCAGCAGACCTGCATTGAGGCCCTGCCAGTCCAGCTAGCCTACATGGAGGCCTAGCTTGATCCACTCACTCTACTCCATCCTCAGGCTGACCTACATGGAGGTCCAGCCAGTTGTGCTTGCCTGAATGTTTAGCTCGACTCCATCACTGATATTCTTTTCCAGGTGGACCTACACAGTGGTCCTGCTGGTCTGACTTCTCTACTTGGACACTTAACCATACTCACTCACTCTACTTCTCCTCAGGCAGACCTACGTGAAGGTCCTGCTGCTCCAGCTCACCCATGTGGGGGCCTAGCTTGCTACTTTATCACTTTACACACTGTCCCTGTTGGACTTCTGAAGGGTCCCTCTGGTGCAATGACCGAGACCTTCCTATCACCTAAATGTGGGCAGCTTTCAAATCATACAGTCCTGCTGCCATTTGATTATTACACATTACCATCTATTCCTTCCTCACTACACCTTGCAAAGGTACAGCTTAAGCCTGGCTATATCAATGGTCCCAGTATTTCAAACTTCTGTGCCCACAATTAGGCATCTCCTCATTGCTCATACTTCCATATTACCTGTGAACCACTTGGGATTTTCCTCCTCATATTGGACCATGTGCTGCTACCGCTATTATGGTCCATGGGAGGTCTGCCAGCATCTACTTGGCAGGTGCAATACAATGGCGATAGCAGACCACATGGGGTCCCAACATCCATCCGCATACATGCCCCACAGGGGAGTCCTTCTCTCCTTAGTTCAACCATATTCAAGTCACTACAAGCAGATGCTCACAAGGGGTCCCCTGTTACTTTTGAGCATATCATCATAGCTATGGCAAACCCATGTGGGGGTCTTGCCTTCCTGACTCCATCGAGCCTCAAGGCATTCTTCTTGCTCCAAGAGCTTCCATCTTCACACAGCAGACCCACGTGGGGTCTCCTCTTCCTTCAGCCAACCACTTGATACCTACAAACATTCCCGCACTACTCACTCTGGACCTCAAGGACTCCATGCTCCAGCTTGCCAGTTCAGCCTACCAAACTAATCGTTCATTGATTCTTTTTTCTGCAATCCATTCCTTTCTGGTCCAGTTCCAAACTAGTATCTACACTGTACATCTCCATAGAGTATTCCATAAATTCTTGGACATCTTAGGACAATTCTCCCTTCTGATGTAGTACTCGATTGTCACCTACTATTGCATTGGACTTCCAGCTTCAGGCACACCTCCTTTCGCATAGACTCCTGCCTTAGAACCATTCCCTGCTTGCATCTGCAGACCATTTCATCCTCAAAGAGTCTATGTCTTCAAAAATTTGCAGTTGGCACTCATCTTCAATCAGGCTGACTGTTCTTGAAAGCTTGCAGTTTCACGCAGCTCCCTCGACCAAGGTTTACCCATTGTCCCTCATCCTGATGTCACTCCCAGTTGGACCTTTCCATCTTCTAGACTTTTATCTGTAGTGTGGACTTGCGTTCATCATTGAAGTAGATAACAGGACTTGGAAATCTAACAAAGAAACCCAGTCTCATCTGCCTGTAAGGATATTCTGTACATCAACGGATGTCTTACCTTCTCATCAGTCTGTGCCTAGCTCTGCTTTCCATCAAAGGCATCATTGCCAATCCTACTCCTGCTTCCCTCTTCCAAAGTTAAAGAACATCCATCATCCTCTGGATCTCCGCAATGATGCCATCATTCTGGCCTATGAACTCAATGTAATTCTGGGATATCTTTCTAATTGCTGCTTCACCCCATCAGGGGCTTAGCACCTGCTCAGTGCAGTCTGTTACCTTGGCCGACCACTAAAGGCCTCGCCTTATTCTGTAACCTATGCACTGGTGGACACGTGGGGTCCTGCCATATCTGGCTTCACCCACCTATGGGCCTGGCCACTTGCTCTTCAGCAATTCCATCCCCTCAGCTGACCCACATGGGGATCTTGCCATCTCTACTGAAACCCTAGCATGGCAGACCACGTGGGGTCAGCTATGTCCCCTGCTTCACCCGCACTGGCCTAGCTTCATGCTCATCACTCCCACTGCAACCTAAACCGAGGCCTATCTGCTTGCTCTACACATTCCTGCTTCACCCCACAAATGGGGGCCTGGAGATTCTATCTGCTTCACTTCACAAAGGAGCTTGGCTGACTGCATGCCGCATTCTCGCTTCACCCAGCATGAGAGGGCCTGGTGTCTTCTCTACTGGAATCATGCCTGTTAGATCATGAAGGATCCACCATTCTCTCCTACTCTGCCTCAAAAAGGAGGGCCTAGCTGCTAGCTCACAGTTATCTATTACTTATTTAATTTATTTATTTAAACATATTGGAATTACAAACCTTTGAGTCAGAGACTCTATTACAAAGGTTCCACGTCAGTGAAACAGTGTACAAAACATAAGACAGATGATAATCAATGAGCATATACAAATGAGTTGCGGAGCATGGAGGTCTTGAGGTCATAATAAGACATAGTTACAATCAGGGATGTAGATCTTAGAATGTGATTAGACAATGGTTATAGTCTTGAGGGTGAGGCATTGGTTGAGGTTAATCAGGATTAAACAGTAGTAATCAAGCAGGATAGGTGTGCAATGAGACACTAGTCCTTTGTCAGAGATAATAATAATAATAATAATAATAATAATAATAATAAGAAGAAGAAGAAGAAGAAGAAGAAGAAGAACAAGAATGAGCTGTAGGTGGGGTTGAGATATGAGGGCTACCAGAACAGACTTCTTCCTTCATCACACTCCAGGATTTTCAATGACCAGTTCTACATTCTCGCCCTTCCAAGATATGATTCAGGACCTGGGCTAGCTAAGCTGGCTGAACATGCATAACTCTTAGCCTCCTACACCTATAGATATTATGGACTTGGATTTGCCTACATCTTAGCTAATGTCTTTCCATGGTGGACTCTCATTCACTGGTACCTTATATTCTAAGATTACCAGCTTGTGATTGAACTCAGGATATGCCTGTTCAACTAACTCTCTAGTTCTAGTTAGAATACAACTGATCAATACTTGCCCACTTAAGGTTACTCTATTTATTTAGTTATTTCAAAAGTTTCCCCAAGAGACACATACTGAGCTGTAAACAACTTGTTTCCAGAAGCGTCCTGGGGGAGAGGGGAGAGGGAGAAATACATATCCGTACAGCATAAAAATATTTACAGAGAATGTACACTCATATTAAGGCACACATTTGTGCAATATATCATAAATTAAACATTGAGCAATATATATTGAATGTACAAGAGCATACACATAGGGATTATTTATAAAAAATGTAGCAACAGCTGTAAGTAACATTTGCCTACAAGAAATAGGGGATGAACCAGGTTAGTGCATATGGCTATGGGTAGTCTGGCAAAGAGCGAAGAGTAGAGAGGGGGAGAAAGGAGAAGGTAGATCATAGGAAGGAGACAAGACAGGTCCTGAATTAGGGTGGGTAGGTAAAGGAGGTAGAAGAATGGAGGAGGGAGGTGGGGAGGGGGAAATATGTAGTATGAAAGATGGGGGGAGAAAAGGGGGTGGAGAGCCAGGAAGAGGAAGATATGGGGCAATAATGGGGTGAGTCAGGGGCAGTTACAGGAGGGGGCAGAGTAATCACGTATAAGACTGGAGAAGGAGAGCATGGAGGTAGCAGAATGAATAGAACTCTCTTTTTAGTATGCCCAGAGGAAGGGCAGGTCAGTAGCCATGGGTCCTCAGAGGGTCCCCCAAAGTGGGTTTATCCTCTCCTGCATGCTACTGGCCACACTCCGGAGTTGGAGGAGGTAATCACTTGGTTTTTACATTTGTTTTAGGCCTTCAGTCATACACTTACCTAGCATTTTGCCAAAGGTGGGATATAGAGAAAGGCCAAAAGATCAAGTTTTAACATCAACTATGCTTCATCCAGTTCAACTGTATCTAAGCATCAACTATATCACATCCAATTTCTAAGTACTACAAGCACCAACTTCTGTACCATTCCAGCTTCACATATCTAAAACTTTTAAATACTGCCTCAGTGAGACAGGAAGTGGACGTTAAGTCACTTCCGGACTTCCCCCTATATATTACTTCCCCCAGTGAGCCGAGGTGAGCGCAAGGTGGAGGTGATGCAAGCAGAGGCAAGCAGCATCTGACAGTGTCCACCTAGGTAGCATAAGGAGCTAGGCCTGAAGCCTTGTTACTTTAATACCAAAGAAGAATCTGGCCCTAATAACCTGTTGTTACAAGCAGTCTGTAAGTAACCCCTCCTATTTTCTACTATGGAACAGAGCAAACAAAATCAGTTTAACATCTTAAAGCTAGGAAATGGAAGCAAGGTGACAGTTTGTCAAACTTGAAATACAATTGATTGCAAGAATACCACTGTTGCTGATCCCATAATTTCCTTTTCATGTACTAACTGTGAAGTTATCTTAAGCCTTAAAGGGGGAAATTACTAAACTGCACACTGAATTGACTAACCTAAAAGAATTACGCAGTTTAGAATGCTTCATGGACACATGCTTGGAAATTATAGCCCCTCCAACTGTGAAGCCAGCTGTTACCACAGATAATGGTGCATCTCATACCTCTAACAAAATGCAAGATATAACTCAGGGTACTGATACTGAAGCAGAAAGCAACAGCACAGGAAGAGATAAAAGATCACAAGAACCAGAGCCATTTAATACTGAAACAGGGGATTGTGAAACAGTACAACATAGAAGGTCAAAAAAGAGGGAGGATAGCTGAGGTCTATAACCCTCCTGTTGTTGATAATACTTTTCACACACCTTCTTATTCAGTACCAACTAATAATACATTTGTGTCTTTTGAAGAGACTATGGAAATCCTTGACACTGTCACTAAGAAGTGTCTGCAGTGTCAGTGGCTCAGTAGGTAGCACACTTGCCTCTGAGGCCGGGAGATCAGAGGGCTGTGGGTTCAGTTCCCACATCTGGCACTTGGGTTAATATCCCAGTACTGACACTGTAATGCAGCATGAGAGGGGTGCTGCATTTCTGAGGTGCTGTCTTTCGGATGAGACGTTAAACCGAGGTCCCATCTGCCTGGATTGGTGGTAGTTCAGGTGGATGTTAAAGATCCCATGGCACTTATCGAAAAGAGGAATTTCCCCGGTGTCCTGGCCAAATTTCCTCATTCACTAAAAATACCACCAACAGCTTAATCTGGTTCAAGGTCAGTTGGCATTCATCTGTATCCCCTTCCCCCAGGTCGTGCCTGAAAATAGGCAGGATTTGTCTAGTGCACTTACCCGGTCAACAAAAGCTAAATAAATAAAAATAGAGAATAATTCTCATTCTAATGATATGATTCAATATAAAAACATTGGAGACTTTATTATTAAACACATTGGCCGGGATATTCAGAGCAGTTGTGCCATGCGCAATAGGGATGCACCTGCACAATCACAGAAATGCGCCAAAACACGATATTCAGTGGCATCAGATGCACAGCACAAAATCCAGAGCGCAATCGAAATGAATGCATTCGCAACTGCAGGGGGCATAACTATGAATATGTGGTGCAGTGTGATATTCAACAGCAGGAGACGTGCGCAACAGTGGCGCAACCAGAAGTTGTGCAATAGATGACTTGAGCCAAAATAAAAGGGAGCAACCGAGGGGAGGAAGCTTGCACATGAGAGGAGCCATAGCGGCAGGGAGACGGTACATAGCAGCAGGGAGTGAGGGCAACAGAAAGCAGCACAGGAGTGGCCCAGAAGTGGACGGGGTCACAGGGAGTGTGTGTGTGTGTGTGTGTGTGTGTGTGTGTGTGTGTGTGTGTGTGTGTGGTCATAGGGACTGTGCATAGGTGCCACAGAGGAGGGACAGCAGAGGGGCCCAGGCAGGTCACACTGTGAGTGGCACAGGTGGCACAGTGCCAGGGGTGCACCCTGTGCAGGGGCAGGGCCAGCAGCACACAGCCAGGGGGACCAGGTAGAGAGCCACCTGGGGGAGGGAACAACAACCCTGGACATGGCCAGTGCAACCTTTCAGATGGAGGCAGTAATGAGGGGTGTGAGGAGGCAGGCTGCAGGGAGGCACGGCCGTGGAAGGGGCTGTCGGCGGTATGCCCAGAACAGGCTGTACTGTGCCCACATCAGCTTTGAGCTGTACAGTGATACCGAGATTGTTGGCTGGTACTGCCTGAACTGGGCCATTCTGAGGCAGCTCTGTGAGATGTGCAGTGAGGAGATGCAGGCACCCACAAGACAGAGCCATGCCCTGTCGGTGGAGACAAAGATCACGGCCACCATGTGCCTGCTCACCATGGGCACCTTCCAGAGACCAACAGGGGACACAACAGGCATATCCCAGTCAGCCACATCACGCATCCTCACACAATTCCTCAGCACACTGCTGGCACATGCTGCTGAGTACATCCATTTCCCCAGCACACAGGCAGAGTGTACAGTAAACATGCAAGAGTTCCACAGGGTAGCACGGTTGCATGATGTGCTTGGGGCCATCGACTGCACCCATGTTGGCACCCACATACCACCCAGACCAGAGGGGGTGGCATACATCAACCGCAAAGGATAACCGAGCGTCAACTACCAGGTGGTGTGCTATGCCAGGGGGTGCAAAATCAACGTCTGTGCCACGCACCCTGGGGGAGCTCATGATGCCTTCATCTGGCACCAGTCTGCACTGTGCCACAGGTTCAAGAGTGGGGACATCCCCACTGGCCATCTAGTAGGTGAGTATGCAGTGCACACCGGATGATGGGGGAAACGGGGAGGTGTGTGTGGTGCAAGAGCAGGGGTGTCATGGGATGAGGCCTGGATGGCCAGTGGCACAGTGACACAGATCCCCATACTAATGATACCTCTCAACACACAGGTGACCTTGGGTACCCATTCTGGCCCTGGCTGCTCACACCATACCGGTGGCCCTCGACCCCAATGCAGGAACAGTACAATGAGGCACACGCCACGACACAGAACATCATCGAGCGGGTGTTCGAGCAGCTGAAGGCTTGGTTCTATTGCCTGAACAGGTCTGGTGGTGCCCAACAGTACAGCCCCTCAAAGGCCTGTGGGCTATTCCTGGCCTGCTGTATCCTGCACAACATGGCCACCGACAGTGGGATAGCCATTGAGGTCAAAGAGGGGGACAGCAGTGGGGATGATGGGATCACTGGTCCAGCTGGAGGTGGGCAGCCACCCCCTGGGCAAAGGGATCCCCAGCTGGCCTGGATGGTTCAGCAGCACTATGACACCATTGCAGAGGAGCACTATGGACCACACAGGTAGGTGAACATGTCCACGAGCATGCCCCGGGTATCAAAGCACAACCGATGGACAGGCAGAGGCAGACACCCAGACTGGGTCAGTGACAGGGGTGTGTGAATGGGCGGGGGCTCGGACACCATGGTGGAACACAGCAGGGCTGCACACAGCATGCACACACATGAACACCCCCCATCCCCTGCCCACACAGCCACATGCATATCCACCCCCATACACTCCCCCACCCACACTGGACCCAACAGAGCCACACCCAGAGGCAGGCACTGGGCGTGTCTCAGATGCTGAGCACCATTGCACAGTGGTGGACAGCGCTATCCTGGCATGATCATGCACATGCCACAGTGGCCAGCTGCCGGGTGGGTGTGCACAGGGCCCCTGTTTGTGAAGGACTGGGTACCACACCCATGCATTGCACATGGAACAGCACAGTGCACACAGGGCAGTGGCAGACAGCAGTTATGGAGGGGGTAGGGTCAGTCGCACTGCACAGTAGAACTGCCACCATGGATGCGTGGGAAGCCCTGCTGAGGCCTGCCAGCTGGCACAGGCTGCTCAGTTGCCTCATGGGGTTACACAGATGGTCCCCCAAGGGTGATGCTGCGTAAACATGACTGGGTTTGCACAGGTGTCTGCAGGCCACCAAACATGCCCACACCAGGCGTGCTTGGTATGCCCACAGTCGAACCCGGCATCGACATGGCTGGGGTCACCAGATGCCAGGCCTGAGGGGTGGACACTGCATTCCGAGGGGTATGCAGTGGCTGGACACACAACCGGTCGGCAAGTGTTGCCAGGACAGTCGTCACCACATTGGTGTGCCTATCCATGGCTGCGGTCACATCCACTCACTGCTGAGCTAACTCTGCCAGGAGCAGGGCATGGTCCCTGCTGCACCGCTCCTCCACCTGGTGCAACTCCATATGGAGTGCATCCACTGCTACCATGAGCTGGACCTGCTGATCCACAGAGGCCTGGAGCAGAAGGCTGTGGTCATCCAAGGGGTCATCCGCATGGACATCATGCTGACCCACGGGTGAGACCTGGCCCTGTGGCACAGCGCCCCACAATGGTGGGTGCTGCACGGAGGTGCCATCCTCTGGTATTACCTCACGTGGTGCACAGTTTCCACCTGCCACCACCAGCCCCCCTTCAACACTGTCCAGCTGTTGCCACTGCCCCTCCAGCTGCTGAGCACTGGGCATCGCCAGCATGGCTGCATCAGCACCACTTACATCACTGCCACATCTGCACACCAGTGCTGCCCCACTGGACACCACAGACACGATGGGCACAGAGGCCGGTTGGTGGGCAACCATGCCAATGCTGCCCGCACAGCTGCCCTGGCAGTAGCCTGTCGAGGGTGCCCTCTGTGACACACCAGTATCACTGTCCAGGATGTACATCACATCATCATCGGTGCTGGAGTCGGTCCTGATCTGTTTCTCGGCACACAGGACACCATCCCTGATGTCATGCTGGAACACAGCCAGCGTCTCATCCGCACCCGCATCACAGGCATCAGCCCAGACTGCCGTGCAGGGCTGTTGGATGTCGGACCCTCAGACACCGGTGGAGATGGATGGGTGCTCCACCTGTTCCAGGGCCACAACCTTGGTGCACACACCCACCCCCGCTGCTCCATGAAGATGCTCGGGAGCTGAAAGGGAACACAGTACCATTAGCAGCACTGACCGACCCCTGGCCCCAACCTTCTGCCACCCTCACACCACCACCACCGTTTCTACCATGCAGTGATGGGCTTCCACCCATCTGGAAGCCTCCGCCAGGCACACCCTCAATGGCAGTGCACCGCATGCTGCCGGCCACCTGCTTCTCCCACGGTGTCAGGCATGGCACAACCTGCTGTTCCCCCACCTGTGGTGGAATGCGCAACCTGGATGGTGGCCACCTTCTCCTTGATCCTTCTCCTGTCAGTGCCAACCTTCTTCTTGCATTCCTTCACAGAATGCTGGTGGCTGCCCTGCTGGTTGACTGCACGTGCCTTCTCCTCCCATGCTGTTGCCCAGGCCTGTGGTGTGCCCCTCTGTCCACTCAGGAGTGGCTGCCTGTCCAGATAGACCTTGAACATGGCATCCAACTCCACCCTGGTGAAGTTCAGCCTTTGCTTATGCACCCTCCCCTGCTCTTCATTCTCCTCACATTCGGACATGCCTGTACCTGTGGAGATGGACAGGTGTTAACATGGACTGTTCAGTGCCACACCGCCCTTGCAGTCCACTGTCCCGATGGCCCCACAGCATGACACTTACCTTCAAAGGCTGCAATACCGATCATGGTCTGTGCAATTCCATGGCACCCTTATAGTGCAACGCATGCAAATGGGGTAATGCGCAACTGTAATGGGATGCAAATGCAGCGGGTGCACCGTGGAATGGCTCATGAGCTGATTTGCATATCATGGCTGAACATGGCGTGGCTGCGCCTTGCCCAATGGGGTTGTGCATGCTCAAGTTGGAATGCAACACTGTGATGTGTGCAGCCAGCCCCACAGCACACATGCGCGCGCTGCCGACACGTACGCCAGTGGTGCAGCATACGCACATTGCACAGGAGTCAGCACAGTGCCCAGCCACTATCATGCCTGTGGCGCTCATGCACTGTACAATCTATGGGGCACATGTGCTAGAGTGCAGCTGGCACAGTGCCGTCATGCCCTTATTGCACCACTGAGCTGTGGTTCTCATCGCGCCTCTGTGCACTAGGCCACTGCACAGTGCTGGTGACATGCCCCTACCACACACCATATGAGGGGCCCCCAATAGCGCAGTGGTGCTCTGTGTGTGGCCTGACCCTTGACCCCATGGATGACCTCTGCCCTCTAGGCACCATATGGCCGCATGGCTGCTACCCTATTGTGCCGCTCGGTGTCTGCGCGATTGTGAATGGCAGCGCAGCACCATGCTAGCTCTGCACATGGTCCACGTGTGTTACTGGCTGCCATCTTGATGTCTGGTTAGTGAGGGACATGCCGTGCACCAGGAAATGTCATGCCCCAATATGGGGTGACCTGGAGGTCACCAACCTCATGGCCCTTGTTCAGCCACACACTGGGGCCCTGTTTGGCCACGTGCCCCTCCAGAGGCCATGGACGGACGTGTGGCAGTAGGTTGCAGATGGCTTGGAGGAGGCAACCGGCAGCCAGCGCATGGCGGAGCAGTGTCGCCACCACTATGGTGACCTGCAGCAGTGGGACCCAGACAGACTGAGGCACCTGCAGGTGTGGTTATGGAGAGGTGCAGTGCCATGGCCAGGTATGTGCACAGTGACCTTCACCAGCCTCATCCAACAGTCCTTGGGGCACAATAGTCACCATGCCCCATGTCCGAGGGGTTGGGGTGGGTCAGCATGTGTATGTTGGTGGCTGTGGGGGTGCACTGTGACTGCCCTGCACCACCGCAACCTGGACTCACTGTGTGTCACGTCACACAGGTCAGGGGGTTGGGGGTCTATGGTTCAGACAGGTACTGATGTGTGCCTCTCCATGTTTCCCTCCTAGGCCCTGAAGACAGGTGGAGAGCATGGCTGGCAGTGGCTGGCCAGGGGCAGGACCAAGCAGGGGGAGGAGGTATTGGCCATCCAACATGGGTGGTGCTGTGGGGCAGCAGCGCCAATGTGACCGGGATGCAGGTGAGTACTGTTTTCCCCTATACATATGTGCATGGTGGCTTGCAGGGGTGGGGGTGTGGCATGGCCCCTATGCACATGGCCCATCTGGCTCTGCACTGCTTGTGGTGTCCTCTGCACAGTCCTGTGGCCTTGCATATGTGGGCGGGTGTCGCGGGTGGGCTGTGGGTGCATTCGTTGCCTGGCTGTGCCACTGCCATCACACTGCATTGCCATGATGCCAGACTGGCAGGGCAGTTGTGTGCTGTGTATGGGCAGTGATGGAGTGCAGCGGCTTGCATGGCTGTGGTTACATGGGTTGGTGGCTCATGTGGGTGCACCCACTGTGAGTGGTTGCTTGCCATCCCAGGGGTGCCGGTCACTAATGCATGCTATTCATGTTGGATGGGCTGCATTCACCTGGCCAGGCACTCATACTGTTTCTGCTCCCTTGTCCTAGGTTGCCATCATTGGGAGGTGATGGAGAGGACCCTCCTGGAACTCCTGCAGGTGGCGAGGGCCACACTTAAACTGCTGCAGTGACACAGCCAGAGGTCCAGGAGGAGGCATCATAGGCACCGGAGCATGGTGGCGGAGGACCGGGGCCACCATTAGGGCCTGATGGCCTGCATCTTTGCCCCTCCCCACCTGGACTGTTCCCCACACACTCTTGACCCCTATCATTGCCTTTCCCCACATCTCCTGCCCCTTTCCCCTACCCCCCTTGTAGCATCCTAATCATACCCCTCCCCTGATGTACATATCTGTAAATAGGCTTTGTTCCCTTGTTATTGTACTATTACATACATTTCTATTTATATCCATGTCTGTCTCTGATTTTCAGCTGGTGCATGGAGCCTTGCTGCAGTGGTCATGGCTGCTGTGTGGTGGGGCTGGGGTGGGCATGGGTGTGCCTGGAGGTGCTCCTCCACAGGTGTGGGTGGGGACCATGGGCTATCTATACAGGGCATGTGTTTTGTGTCCTGTGCACTGTTCACCTGTGTGATGCTAGCTGTGGTGCGTGTGGCATTTCCCGGGTTCCCCTGTCAGTGTGGCCATTGCCTGTGTGGCTTTGGCCATTGCCACTGCCCCACCTGCATGCGCCACTGGGGTCTGTGCAGTTGTGTGGCTACTGCCACCACATGCTCACCTGCCAGCGTGCCTTCTGGGGTAGGCTGTACCTGTCACCTTGCTGACATGGTGCCCTTGCAGCTGGCACTCCAAACCCATGCCTATCGGCCTGTCGTCCCTGTTGCCACTGTAGGCAGTGCCACTGGATGCCCCCTTCATTCTGTCCATGTGGACTGGGGTGGTGCCTGTAGGCCAGTGGCTGTCACATGAGGACCTGCTGCATGCAGGTGGTGGACAGGTGGCTGTGGGTTGACCCAGGCCCATGCGCCTGCCATCAGTGTGTGCGGGCTCATGGCATGCCTGCTACATGGTAGGCTCAATGGCTGCCTGGTGGCAGGTGGCCTGTGGGTTACACGGCACCATGGGATTCACACTGGCAGTACCTATTGCACAGCTTTGATGGGATGCTTGCCGGGGTGCCCATGGGACCGGGTCAGGGGGGCTTTGGGTGTGCCCTGTGTTGCTTCCTGTTTGACACGTGCCTCCATGCCCCACAGGAGGGTGCTGTGTTGCTTGGTGGGATCAGTGCTGTGGCAGGTGTTGGTGCATGGGTGTGGGCCCTTGCTCTGCTCCTGTGTTCGAAGGCCTTCCTACATGTGGTTCCATCCATGGTGGACCTGGTCACATGCGAGCTCCCTCAGGTGCTGGTGCTGGGTCACCTACCTTGCTGTGTCTCCACTGGGGACATGGTGGAGGGCCTTGTGTGGTTTGTGGTTGTGTTGGTGGACAGTCCTACCACCTGTGTTGGGTGGTCACAGTGGTGATATGATGGGTGTACAATGCACTCCAAGGTGACTGGTTTCATAGGCATGGGGTGGTGGACTGCTTTCATTGCCATGAACTGTTTGGTCACGCATCTGGGCTAGATGACTCAGACGCACTGTCCTGAGGGGGCATCAGTGGGATGGGGATGTGGCATGGGTTGGGCTTGGCCATCATTGTGTCCTGGTCCCTGTTGGCCGGTGGATGGTCCAGGGGTGCCATGCCCAGTGGCTGGGGTCTACTGGTGCGCATCTGCTGGTGGTTCTCCACTGTGGTTCGAGGATCGGTGGTCCCTTTTGCACCTGTCTGGCTGTGCTGCTCATGGGGTACTGGGTCCACCTCTAGGGCCCTTGACCTGGTCGGGTATGGGGGGGCTGGGGCTGTCTGTCCTGGTGCATGCTGCTCTGCACCTTGCACATCCCTGGTTGCTGCTCAGCTGATTCCTGACTTTGTCCCTGCGCATCCCTAGGGACACTATTGTGCAGCTTCCCTGCCCCACTGTGCATTCCTCATTGCGCTATGGTGCATCAGTGGCGATATTCAGCCACATGGTGTAGGCGCGCCTTGTCCTGCGCATGGTTTGAATATCGCACCCATTGCACCATGGCACACTGGACTTGCACCTGCTCCTCTATTGTGCATCATTCTGGCACAGTCTGAATATCCCGGCCATTGATTCTCACCTTCCACCAACTAATAACCTAAGAAACAATATCACATGTCTACCAGAGGCAAAAATACAAGATGTTGCATCAAGACTCGACAATTTGTTAAAAGAAGAAAACACTAAAATTACCATTCATGTAAAGTCTAATAACGTGGGACACATGCACAAAAAGGACATATGTTATGAATTGCTAGACTTAGGAAAGAAAATACAGCAAAATAATGTCATGTTGCCATCTCTGCTATTCTACCAATACCAAGAGCTTCACATGAAAAAAATTATACTATAGCCAGGATTAATGCTAGGCTTAGAAACTGGTGTAGTCAAGAAAACATCTTGTTTATTGACCACTGGAGAACTTTCTCACAAAACAGATCTTTGTTTGCCAGAGATGGATGACATCTAAATAAAAGAGGCACAGACCAGCTACGGTAACTTCTTTTTTTCTTTTGGCTCTTAACACCATGGATTTAAACTAATAAAGTGGGGGGGGGGTCAAAAGTACCATCTTGCCACTATTGATCTTACACTCTTTATGAAAATTGCCAACCCTATCAAAATTAAATTTCTGATATAGGAAACATCCATAAAAATATATTTAATCAATGCCCAGCGTCTGAATAATAAAATGGATGAACTAAAAGCACTCTGTAATCTGCATAACACAGATATTGTTGCCATTACTGAAACCTGGTGGCTTCATAAAGAAATGTGAGGGACAGTAATCTCTGATTATGATTTGTTTTTTAACAGTAGAGAAAACTGGGGAGGAGGAATTGCATTATATATAAAATCTGAACTAAAACCTATAAATATTACAAACAAAATAAAAACATCTAATCACACTGAAACCTTATGGATAAAACTATTGAATAAAAATAATGAAATTCTTTTAATAGGCTTATGCTACCATACACCAGATACCACTTCCCTAATATCGAAAGAAATTATGAATGAATTGGAAAAAGCTGTAGACCAAGTGGAGACAGTGTTTTGGGGAGATTTAAATATGGGTGACATTGACTGGATCAAAGGTACTGTCCAATCAAGCATCTCCAAAGATTTTTTAAATTTGTGTGGTGAGCTATCCTTAACACAATCAGTTACAGCTCCAACAAGGGGTTCAAACATATTCGACATTGTGATAAATTCAGAAAATATTATAATAAAAAACTGTATGGTACGAGCACCACTTGTATGTAGTGACCACAATATGATTTCATTTGACATCATTTCTGATGTTTCCATGTTTAGGAATGTATCCAAAATCTTTCTTTATAAAACAAACTAATTTTGATATGATCAATAAAGTACTCACTAATATTGACTGGGATGAATTATTTAATAATGCATCAGTGGAAGACATATGGACTATCCTAATGACAAAAATCTTGCAAATAACTAACACAAACATATCAAAAATCAGGAAACACTACTCTGCTAAGAATAACCCAACATAGCTAACTGTAAAACTTAAAAAGATGATTAAGAAAAAACATTGCATTTATAATAAATATCAAAAAAACAAAATTCCATCAAGAGTGGCAACATTTAAACAGATCCAAAATAAATACAAACAAGAAATCAGGAAATCAAAAAAGCAGCAGAGTTACAACTGGCAGCAGAAGCAAATGAAGGAAACAACAAAAAAGTTTACAGTTATATAAACTCCTTAAGGAAACAGTTGTGTAAAGTAGGCCCATTAGCATTTAAAGATAATGTGATATCAGAACCAACAAAGATGGCCAATTTACTAAATTACCATTTCTATAAATCTTTTGATACCCTTCATCTAATACCCACTCCATGCAAGATACAATTCAATCTGATATTATTATTTCTGAAGAAGAAATTCTGTCTAAAATTAAACTTATAAAACCTGGTTCTTCCCCAAGCCCAGATAGCATATCCATGGATATGATCAAAATTATGCAAGCGCATCTGACCAAATCCTTACAGATTTTATTCAATCACAGCATTAAAACAGGAGAAGTACCAGCAGACTGGAACAAAGCACGTGTCATACCACTATATAACAAAATCTGGTTAGATCCACCACGGCTGCATAATGAAGTTATTGAAGTTGTGAGGAATTGTAAAGGAGGTATGGAGAAACAACACAATGATTTGTAAGTAGTAAGATTTGTTTTAGTTTCTGTTCTAAGGAAGGCATACACATTATTAGAAACATTTATGGAGGTGTACATTTTAATGGAAGGAAGAGGAAGCTTATAAAAGAACCCCAGAGCAAATGCCACTGATGTATGTGTTATCCTGGATGACACTGGCCAGACAGCCACATTTAAAAAAAAAAACACAATTGCACATATCCCAATAATGCAAAGCATCAAGGGAAACATATGCAAATCCCCATGAAGGTACAAGGTGGCAGTACATGAAAAGTAATGTCTGGAATATGTTCAGCCTTGGGATCATTTACACAGTTGTTTTTTTAAGAAAAACAGTTTTTTTTTTCCCTGAGGTGATGTAAGTTATATTTAAGCAACGTGTTGATGTCAGGAAGTGTGGTGTAATGATGATGGACTGTTAGAGAAAATGTGATATTAACTTTCAGAGGGGGTCGCTTTTGATAAGAGCAAGGTACTTATGCTTCTGATAATGAGAATATTAGGAAAGTATGAGGTCTACGCAGAACTGGAATACAAATACGCACAGTTTCATAAGTATGTGTTCAGAGTGCAGTCAAATGTGATATGCATGTTTGTTTTAGAAATAGGTAAAAATAGCAATAAGTGCAATTAATAGAAAGATCGATAATTACATAGACATATAGATAGAGAGAGAAAGAGACCGACACAGACAGACAGACAGGCAGAATAGGAATGGCAGTGAATTACTGAAGTGATGCCAGCCCCACTCCCACCCCGCAGACATGGACAGGCATTGGGGTGTGCCTTTGGGTCATTGCTGATCACGCTCACATCATTTCACCTCATCCTACCCAGACACAGACAAGAGTTGAGGTGTACCTTGGGGTTTTCAAACTTTACACTCACCCCATTCCATAAGGAAATATGCTGAAATGAGTATAGTATAACTCATTACCTCCTGGGTGGTCATTCTGTGTCAGGTAAACAATGGATAGTTCAGACATCGTGTAGAGCTATTGGAGGTAATGAGAAAAGAGAATGGAGTGAACTTTGGGGATAAAGAATCAAAGACACCCCTCGATACCTGTCACTGGCTGCAAGGTGGGGATGGGGTGGAATGGCATGAGCATTACTGTTGACAATCCCAAGTCACACCCCTGATGCCTGTCAGTCCCTACAGTGCAGGGTGTTATGGTCAGAAACCCTAATGCCCTAGGCATTTCTTGGTATTTTCACTCCAAGTTTTCAGCATGGGCTTTTTGTAACCTCACCGCATAAACAGTGACACTATCAGTTCATTAGCCGAAAGGAGATTTTGTACAGCAATTGTGCTATTTAAGAACAATTACAGGTGCAAAAAACATATTTTGAATATAGGATGTAAAAATGACAGCTGTACATTTCTTTGTTTAGTAACTGCTCAGAACATCTGTTGCATGACCTGCTTATTGACATTTTATATCTGTATGCAATGTACTGTTGCTATGTCTGGGAAGTACTCTTTCCTAGGTTGCAAGGACAGCCTCAGAGGAACACCCCACACACACACACACAGCAGAACACAGCTGTGAAATTACTAGATTGTCTACAAGCACTGTTTTCCATGCAATACACAAGCAACTGAATCAAAAGCACACAGAAACATACATACACACACCAGAACACAGTGTCAAAATTATTAGATTTGTCTATAAGCACTATCTTCTATGCAAGTTGGATCACGGGGGGGGGTTTAGGCTTGAGATCATTAAATATTTTAAAATAAACATAAATGCAAAAGTAACCATTTCAAGAAGAAAATACAAACTGTGACACTTAACAGTTACTGGGTAAGTTAGCACATCATCTGGGCTTATTTGCTGCATATGCATCTCAATTGCTAAGGGGTCCTGACCATGTTCATCCTTTCTCAAACCAAGCTACCTACAGTATGTCTAGCAATAACATGGATGGAAAAATTTCGCCATGTTTTCAACAAGAAGTTAGCATTTTAAAAAGACAGTGCTGTAGACTGAGAAGCAGCTTGAGTGTGGGTACATTCATCATGCTAACCAAGATATGTTCTGGTTGCGTTCCATAAAGCTAACCAGTGGGAGAAGAAGGGGAAATGGATAGAAATCTAAAATAGAACCATTGTGATTTAAAGTTGCATGACATGGCCATATTCCAAATGAGGCCTCACCAGTGATGTACACAGTGGCATCACCATCTCCTTCCTTCTGCTGGTAATACCTCTCCCTATGCACCACAGCATTCCACTGGCTCTCCTGACAGCTTTGGTACATTGTTTAGCCACCTTTAGGTCATCCAGTATGATTACCCCCAAAACATTTCCATTTTGATGACCATCAGCCCCCCCACCCCCATAATCATTCCATGGGTTCCTGCAACCCTTCCTTATTCAGCAGGCAGTAAGGGTAAGTTAGCACATCTGGACTTATTTGCTGCATATGCATCTCAATTGCTAAGGGTCCTGACCATGTTCACCCTTCCTCAAGCCAAGTTAGCTGCAGTATGTCTAGCAATAACATGAATTAAAAGATTATGCATAACCAGTGGGGAGAAGTAGAGGAAAGGGATAGAAATTTAAAATAGAACCATTTAACCCATTTGTGATTTAAAGTTGCATGACAGAAATGTGGCTTCCAGAACTGGACACCATCTCCTTCCTTCTGCTGGTAATTCCTCTCCCTATGCACCACAGCATTCCACTGGCTCTCCTGACAGCTTTGGTACATTGTTTAGCCACCATTAGGTTATCCAATATGATTACCCCAAAATCCTTTTCCATTTTGATGACCATCAGCCCCCCCACCCCCATAATCGTTCCATGGGTTCCTGCAACCCTTCCTTATTCAGCAGGCAGTTAGCACATCTGGACTTATCTGCTGCATATGCATCTCAATTGCTAAGGGGGTCATGACCATGTTCACCCTTCCTCAAGCCAAGCTAGCTGCAGTATGTCTAGCAATAGCATGAATGGAAAGATTATGCATATGAAAACTTATTAATTATGCTGTACATACCGTAAGACTCAAAGTGTGTCTCCTTTGGCTGCCATGATGTCTGTGGTTCATTTGAAACAAAAGACAATGTAACAAGACACTGGCCTCCACTGGAACTATTAAACAATACAGCAAACTGCACTCTGGGACAAGATGCAATAAATAAAACCTGACTAGCAGGTTCCAGGGAGTATAAAACCACCAGGAATGTTAGAAAAAAATTCCCTCTCCCCACTCATTCACAGGTGTCAGTCAATGTATTTGTTAACCATGCTGGTTCATCTTTTTGCTTCCCTCATAGTAAAAATGTAAAACTACATTTGTGTTATTTTAGTCTGCATGTTTTTTGTTTGTTTTATGTTACAAATGTGAAGTATCTTTTTAATAAAGTATAAAAATATGCATGTGTGAGTTATTTAGTTTGGATAATATTTGTTTTATTATTTGAAAAAGTGTGATACACTAAATGTGTAGTGTAGTGAACCATTGTAATATGGAATCAAATGTGAAACTGAAATAGTCACTGTCATCCTATTGCTTTCATGCCGTACCACATGCAGGAGAAAAACTGACTTCAAAGTATTTTGCAGTTTCTAGGCTGCAGCTTCATACCATACACTTCATTTGTAAAAAAAAGAATGAAAATCTTGTCACAGAGCAAAATCAGCACTGACTGCTAATAGAATGTTGATACCTACATTTACAGTTTAGCAAATACTTGCAATCTAACTGAGTGGGGTTTCTGTAGGAAAACAGCTAGAGTCTTTATTATTTATTTATTTATTCATAGAATCGGAATTACAACCCTTTGAATCATATACTCTTTTGCAAAGGCTCCTAGTCTATAATTATAGCATTGATGATCTGGGCAGTTGCTGTGCTTCTATGGTTGTGTATAGTTTGATAAAATTAAACGTTTTAAAATTGAAACACTTCTGCTAGCTAGACCTGACACACATAGAAAACAAACATAGTGAATTAGAGCTATTCAGTAGCTTTTGTCTTACAGAAACCCCAGTTAGCTAGCTCTCAGGTATTATGCAAAGCGAGATGGGGATGGGGGAAGTGTCACGTAGCATTGTTGAGAGGCAAACACTAACATGTATTACAAATAGATGAGCTCCATGAAGTTTCCAGGCCAGTTTATATAAAACATTCCAATTCTGCATATTTCATTTTATGGTATACTCTAACAACCTATAAGGTGATTTTTTTGTTACTTAGATCTGGTGCAAAAACTGAAAGGGATTGAGAGGAATAGCCAGATGAGTGCAGACACAACCACTGTAACAAGTGACATGATTAAAACACACACACACACACACACACCAGAGCACAGCTGGACAAGGTACTAATACTGTATCTAAAAAAATTATTGATTAAACTCACCCAAAATCGAGCAGTGTGTCTCCTCTGTAAGCAGTATTCAATCTGTGGCTGAGCTGTGACAGACCCTGTAACAAGACACTGACCTCCTACAGGTGCGATTAGATATCATATCAAAGGGCACTCTGGGAAGACTGTTTGGGACAAGAGGCCATAAAAGAAACCAGAATGGCAACCTCCAGGGCCAATAAAACAGCCATGGAAAGTTTGAAAAAAAAAACCCTCACAGCCAGAGGAAAAAACACGCTTGGAAGAGGTTAGAACAAAGAAAATGGGTAAAGCATATCTTTTTCTGATTTTAACATGGAGTTTTCCTTTAATTACTTCCCCAGGCAGCTCTTATAATCAGTTGTTCCAACATGCTAGACCCACCTCATGCCCCTCCCACATGAATCAAAAAAAAGGTGGGAGTGGATCTTTAGGAGCTTCTCGGGTGGAGGTGGGGGTGGCTCTTACTCCTCCCAAAAACTAATGCTGCCTCCCACTACTCAGGTTCCAGTTCTTGTAACACCCATTTAAGAAAGAAAATAGTACCCTGCAACCACTGACTAACATGAAAGCATATTTATTTGAGGGCGGAAAACATTTCTTGGAGGAGGGTAGGGTGGAGGAGACTATTTACACCTTCAGTCAGTTCCACGGACAGAAAACATGACATCACTCCTTTTGTACAAGCAAAACATCTGCAGGCTGTGCCTACTGCAGCCATAAAAAGGGAGTTATAGAGGATATGGATACCCTATAGTCCTATTAGCCTAACCAAAGTTCTTTGTAAAATTATGGAAAGCATACTTAAGGACAAAATAATAAACAGCTTATCAGAAATTGACTCAAAACAGCATGTTTTTTGTAAAGTTTGATCTTGTATTACAAACTTTGTTATGCTTTTATGAATCAGTGAGTAAGAATCTTGATAGCAGCACACCATGTGATGTGGTATTTTTGAACCATAAAAAAGCATTTAACTCTGTCCCTCATTAGGCCTTACTAATAAAACTAAATCTCTATAACATACACACAAGCATTATAAAATGGATAAAAAACTGGTCATTAAATTGGTCCCAAAGAGTCCTAATAGATGGTCATGCTTCATAATGGAGACTGGTTACTAGTGGGGTACCCCGAGGATCAGTCTTGGCACCCTTAATATTTCATCTGTTTATAACCGATTTATCTGATAATCTAGAAAATGATATTATAAAATAAGCAGATGACTGCAAACTTGGTTGCCCTTGCAAGACACTGTCTGAATCAATTTCTATACAGAATGACTTAAATATATTGACTGAGTGGTCAAAAAATTGGGGTCTCAAATTTAACAATAATAAATGCAGTGTCATGTACTTTGGAAATGAAAATCCTATCACACCCTACTCACTCAATAATTTACCCTTAAAAGTGGTGGAGTCTGAAGAAGACTTGGGACTAACAATACAGAATACATTAACATTCAGTACTTAAATAACTGAGAACATAAATAAAGCAGACCACATTTGGTGTAGTATAAGATGGAATATTAAATGAATAGATGAATCAGTTATTTTTTCACTGTATAGATCACATATTCGCCCCATATTTGATTATGCTTCTCAGTTATGGTGTCCATATAATAAGAAAGACATCTTAAGAATTGAAAAAAATTCAAAGACAAATTGCAAAATACATAGATGGTGCACAGTCCTTAAATTATTAACAAAGACTGGACAAATTTGGATAAATGCCTCTTGAAAAAAGTAGACTCAGTGGTGACCTTATGCTCACTAGAGATATTATAAATGATGAAAACTTAATGTTTGAAATTGGCATAGATTTCAAGCAGATAAACTCAAGAGGACATCCACTTCAAATAAAAAGACAACACTTTAATACAAAAAAGGAGGATATTTCTTCTCTCAGAGAATTACATATCCATGGAATTCACTCCCTATACTGTAGATATTGTCATCATTAAAATCAAGAATATGTTCAAAAAACACCTAGACAACTACTCATTACATGACCATTCCATTGGGTATTATGGGTGACTGATAGGAGTGTTCATGGGCTTTGGCCTTATACTCCTTCCAACTTTCTTGGTGAATCTTGGTAATCTAAGCACCAACCACAGTATTCAGTCCTACGTACTACAAACACTGACCTACGTACCATCCAGTTAAATGTATCTAAGCACTAACCATACCTTATTCAGCTGTTACGTACCACACGCACTAAGCTATGCATCACACATTGAATTATCTGTGAAAATGTATGTAGACGGTGCACTTCTATGTTACACCAGAATATATATGCATATATATGTATATATATTAGTCAGTGTGTGTGTATCACAATAATTAGAAGTGCAGTTAGGAGGCTCAGTGGTTAGTGCAAAAATTGCTGGTTTACAAATTTCTCACAGCCCACAATACCATTGTTTTGCAGCCATATTGGTTATTGCTAGAGTTTGTTTCTAGGTGCCGGCCCTCCAGTAGCCCTGAAAAAGTCCAAAAATTGTTTTGGCCTGGGAAGGCATGGGGTTCCCATCCTTGGGAGGAAGCCTGGGGCACAGAATTATCAGAGAGGTCAGGAAGTCCCCCAGCTCCCTGAAGGACAGGAGCAGAGATGTCAGGAACAGCAGTGGCAGAAGGTGTATCCTTAACTAAATCAATGTGAGCAGTCCAAGTCTGCTGAGATGGAGCAATAGAGTTCTTACCAGGATTAGTCATCAGAAGCAAGTGGGTCCCTAGAAGAAAGGTATCAGTACCATCAGAAGCAGTGGTAAAGAAAGGGAAGATCATAGATATATTAGTTTCCAAAACTTGGGAGACAGTACACTTCTCACCAGTGAGTGGCATAAAAGAAGGTACAGCATATTAGTTCATTGTTGGGTCAACAGTTTCTGGGACTGAAGTTCCTGTGGGTGACTAAATTCAGCCTGCAGATTATAGTGCCCATTCTGGAGACCATGTTGCATTGTGGCACAAGGTAGAATGAGTCAGTACAATACAGGATTTCAGTGTTCCCGTTGTCTTTAATTTTGTATTGTGTTCCTCCTGGAAGCAGCATTACCTAGTTCTCGGCCAGTCAGGGCCTTGTGCGATGCATCCAGTTCAGTAAAAACCTGTCTAGAAGTCAAAAGGTAATTAGGAGCACCAGGGAGCCCAGTAGTAGAAAAATCAATCAGGATTTGCACTACAGTGTCCGTGTGTCGTGCATCAGGTAGCACAAGAGGAGCACCATTCAGAGCCGAAATGTTAGGAAGTGGCAAACTGTCAGTGTCAATAGCAATAGGCTGCAGCTTTGATGCTGCTGCATCATATCTTGCTAATTTCAGCTGTGTAGGCTGACAGGACAGAGACACCACACAAGGGTCAGTGAAGAACAGGTCAGTGTCTGTAGGTTTTACAAATGCTTCTTTTTCAGACAGTGGTAGTTCTTGCTGGTTGATTAGGTCCTGAAGATTACATTTTCATTCCTCCAGCTCCCACAAGAGCAATTCTTCATCCTGTTGTGCTAGTTGCTGTTCCAAGCAGTCATCACAGGCAGGCTTCATTTCCATGCCCTTCTCAGGGTCTGTTCCATTGTGCTGCAAAACATCCATCGGCAGGTCAGTCATGGTAGCTTCTTGAGGAAAGGCAATGGGGGAGGCTGTCCCCTTCCACCGCATCTACCACCTCCATCCTCCCTGAACCACCGATGGCAGCCAGCATTGGAAACCAAGACAGCAGTGTCCTTTGCAAAAGAGTAAGGGAATTTCCTTGGTGCCATGGCCAACACACTGCCTGTCAATAAAACAGGTCCATGCAACCCACTACTCATGATGCACCTGGAAAGGAGTTTTATTAGCTTAGTGTGCCTTTCTTCATCAAAAATTACAAATAAATAACTAAAGAAAGAACACCTGCTTACACATATACTGTCCCCCCCCACCCAGGTTTACTGCAGCCTACAGTACCCTCAGATGTAGTGTGCTGTGGAGCACCCTTTCTTAATACCCCACAGGGCATAGACACATACTTGTCAGGCCCTGCTCAGCACACATGTGAAGCCTCTATCTTGGAGCTTGTGGCATTGACTGTATGGTCAGAGGATTTCTCCTTATTCTCACATGACGCTACATTTACAGTCCCAGGTTGCTCTCCTCCAACCCTTGAAGCCTGGAGTGGGTCCTCATTAACCCCACATGAATCCCTTGAGGAGGATGCCCACATTATTCTGTCTTTTTCTCCTGCAGTTGGAGATCTGTGTTGGCTGACTCTGCATCTGATACCAGACTGTTTATTGTGTTCTGAATTTCAAATGGGTTAGAGTTCCTCCTTGATTTATCCAGTCTTGCAGTTTCAAGAAAATTGATCATGTAAGTCTTCAGTCATACTTATCTCTTATTGATTGGTCCTTTTTAGACTCAATTCTGGATTCTGATTGTGCTGTGGACCTTTTTTGCAAACATTTATTAGAGATTCAAAGTAAGTTATTCCCTTTGCAAATTATGAGAGTTTGTGGTTTATATAATGGATGGTTCACATCTTATTTGCTGGATTGGATTAAGAGGAGAAATTCAGCATGGTCAAATTATAAGCATGCTCCCTCTCTTGCTTTATTGATACTTATCGATTTTTGCATAATAAGGTAAGCCACTTAGTGAGAAGTGCTAAGCAAGCATTTTTTCGTGACCAACTGGAGGGAAATGGCCAACCCCACTGAAGTTTTGGGACTCTATTAATGGGTTATTATCAGCCACGGAGAAGAAAGCAATAAATAAATTAAGGACACTTGAAGGAGAACTAACTAGTCTTTTAGAAATAGCTAATTTACTAAATGTCAGATTTTCCGATTTGTCTTGTTATAAGAAAGAGCAAATTAATCAGTCCTTGGTGATCAGGGTCCTGGTCCATCTTTACTTAATAGGCCTCCTTTTTTTTTTGTAAAGTGACAAGAAAGGAAGCATTGAAATTGTTACAGATGATCCCGTACAAACACAGTGATTGTGGACATGGGCTAGAGGGGCGTTTTGTTAGGTTAGCGGCCTCTTCTGTTGCTGGTCCTTTGTGTACAATATTTAATCTCTGTCTGATTTCCTGCCAATTCCTTTCCATTTGGAAGTGTGCTAGGGTGGTTCCCCTTCCTAAGAAGTGTAATGCTGTGAACACAGAAGATGTTAATAATAATAATAATAATAATAATAACTTTATTTTTATAGCACCTTTCAAATACCAAGGCATCTTACAATTTAAAATCAAACCTTAATAAACAATCATTTAAAATCAAAACATCATCATATCATCCATCAATCAGATAATCATTCACTGTATGCCTGGTGCCACAGAAAAGTCTTTAGGACTTGCTTAAAACCCTCCAATGTTGTGCACTCCCGTAGCCGACGTGGGTAGAGAATTCCAGAGGGTGAGGGCAGCAAACATAAATGCTCTGGCCCCAGATGATTTCAGACACACCTTTGGTACCTCTAGCAACCCCTCACCAGCTGAGTGGAGTGATCACCCAGGGCAGTAAGGGACCAGAAGCTCTTTCAGGTAGTCCAGGCCCAGTCCGTGTAGGACTTTGAAAGTCAGCAAGCCAACTTTGAAGGTGATCCGCCACTGTGTTGGCAGCCAGTGCAGTTCGCACAGCACTGGCAAATATGACAAGACCGAGATGATCCCGTCAGAAGCTGGGTCGCCGCCTTCTGCACCAGCTGCAAGTGGCAGATTTCCATCCCAGGAAGCTCTAGGTAGAAGGAGTTGCAATAATCTAAGTGCAAGGACACAAAGGCATGGATTAAGATAGGGAGGTTGCTAGACGGAACCAGATATTTAATCCTGGAGATATTTCTTAGATGATAAAAGGAAGATTTGATGACAGCCGACACCAGCAAATGCAGGGTCAGCCCTTCATCAAGGATTACCCCCAGGTTTCGCACCCGTTCAGAGGTCAGGAGAGAAACACCCTCAAGAACAAGTCCAGAGGGTGACCCAACCCCAAAACCCTCTGTCCGGTGACCAGGGTCAACAACCAGCACTTCAGTTTTTTTGGAGTTCAACTTCAACCAGTTTGAATCCATCCACTCCTGGATTTCTTTGAGACAGCTATTAAAGACCGAGAGGGCTCCATCCTGGTTGTGTGCAAAAGAAAGGTAGAGCTGGGTATCATCAGCATAGCAATGAAACCTCAGCCCATACCTTCTTACAATGTCTCCGAGGGGCAGCATATACACTGCAAACAACATGGGTGACAATACTGAGCCCTGAGGAACCCCACATGGCAGAGAAACTGGGTCTGAGAAGAAAACCCCAGACACCACTCTCTGTGTTCTTCCCATGAGGAATGATGTAAACCACCTGAGGACTGTCAGTTCACAGATGTACCTCAGATGGCCAAGCAGCACCCCATGGTCCACGGTGTCAAGCACTGATGAGAGATCCAGGAGAACCAAGATAGAACAGCTCTTCTGATCTCTAGCCATCAGGAGATCATTGAGCACCCGAACCAGCACTGTCTCTGTACTATGTCTCTTTCAATAACCAGACTGGAGAGGCTCATAGATGTCATGAATGGTCAAATGGTTGTCCAGTTGTGCTGCCACTACTTTCTAAATCACCTTCCCTAAAAAGGGAAGGTTAGATATTGGTCTGTAGTTTGTGTGGCAGTTTGGGTCCGAAGTAGCTTTCTTCAAGAGTAGTGTCACTACCGCCTCTTTCAAAGAGCTAGGAAACTCTCCAGATTACAAGGAGTACCAAACTATCCATACTAGGACTGGACTGATGACATCAATACAACCCAAAATCAGGGAAGTTGATCCAGGGTCCAAACTACAGCACGTAGGGCACATGCTCTGGATGATCTGCACGACATCCATGAACTCCGGGCAGTTGAAGGTACTCCAGGAAAACTGAGGAGCTGTGACCTCATGCTGATCTAAAGCAACACCCATAGAGTGTGTCGGTTGGAGCACCATCCTGATGTCGGCCACCTTAGTAACAAAGAATCAAGCAAGATCATCGCACTCTATTTGCAAAAAAGCTTTCTGGACTCGAAGACAGGCTGGGTTGCACAGTCTGTCCACAGTTCAGAACAGCTGAGCTGGTCAATTCTGAGCTACTGCAATCTCCCCAGACAGGAACTCTGCCTTCTTACAGCTGATTGCAGATTGATAGGCTTGATAATGGTCCATCAATCTGAGGTGCTTGGCATCAAGGGTGGATTTCCACCAGCAACACTTTAGCTTTCATCCTAGTCACCGCATCTCCCTCAAAGCCCTATCAAACCATGAGGATCAAGGGCAAAGGGAGAGAGGATGAATGCAGACTGGAGCAATAGAATCCACGGCCATCAAAATGGCTATATTATAAGTCATCACGAGGGTCTCTGGGTCATTGCTTGCCACCGAGAAGGACGATAAGTCAAGTACTGACTCTAGGCTGTAAGAACTTATATCTCATAAAGGGCGGTACCTCACCATCTCCACAGGAGAAGTCCTGTGAAGGGGGGTACTAAAACTGAACCCCACAGTGTAGTGATTGGCCAATCTCTCTTTTAAATCCATCAAGTAAGTTATTGGAAAAATTAATTGCTATTAAATTTAATTAAATACTTAGAAAAGTATGATATTCTTTGTTCACAGCAGCACGGCTTCCATCGAAATCATGGGACTGAAACTGCCTTGGTCAGGTTCATGAATGCTGCCCTTAGGGGATTTGATTTGGGTCTTATGACTGGGGCAGTGTTCGTGGACCTGACCAAAGCATTCGATCTTATTGATCACACCTTGCTTTTTGAGAAATTTGGTCAACTCAGCTTTTCAGGGACTGTTGTTAAATGGTGTCAGGATTACTTAACTAATCAAACTCAATTTGTTGCTATTAATTCAATTTTTTCTTCAATTTCTTCTGTTGATTTTGGGGTGCCCCAGAGCTCCATTTTGGGCTCATTGCTTTTTTTGTTGTTTATCAATTAATTAATTAATTACCTTTTCATTTTAGGGCTTGTGAAAGTCTTTTATACTCAGATGACTTGGTTTTGTTTTATCAATCAAATTCTGCTTCTGAATTGGCATCTGCAGTTGAACAATAATTTATGGTTGTTTGTAACTGGTTTACTACTAATGGTTTGATTCTGAATGTCAAAAAAAAAACAAAATCAATACTGTTTGGTACCTCTCATATGTTTCATACTAAATCTAGTTTTTTGATATGTGATAATAAGGGAATTGCTTTAGAACAAGTTTTTGAGTTTAAATACTTAGGAGTAGAGATAAGCAAACTTGGCAAATTTCGTTATGCAAAATATTTCAGAAACTTCATCCGTTTCGAAAAATTTTTCCTGAAAGCAAAATTTGGAATTTTGCCTCCAGTAGGAAAAATTTCACCTTCCTCAGGTGAAATTTTGCATTATGCCCAGCGAAATATTTCACATAATGGGAAAATAATGGGAACATTGTGCGAAATATTTCGCACAGTGAAATTGCTGATTTTGAGGGAATTTCATAGGCACAATATAATTTTGCAACATCTCTACTTAGGAGTTTTGTAAGATCCATTTATCTTTTTATCCATTTGTCGGGTCATTAATCAAAAGCTGGGATTACTTTATAAAGTTAAATGGTGTTTTTCATTTGAAATTCGTAAATCTATTGTTCTTGGATCTTTGATTCCCCATTTTGATTATTGTGCTAGTTTGTATTTTGGTTTAGGTTTAAAAAAGAACAATATCCTGACTATTGCCTATCATAACATCTGTGGTTTTGTGTTGGATTGTCCTTATCATATCCATTATTGTTTTCTTTACACTCTCAGTTGGGTTGGTTATCTGGCAAAGGTAGCCTTTCTTATTATTTTGGTTGTCAAATTTATGTCTGTTTTTTCTACTTCTAAATTTCCCCTTGCTGATTTGGTATCTATTTGACATGTTTTTCGCAGGTTTGCATTCTTCTCAGGGCACTGTTCTCCAAACAATTGCCCACAGAACAAAGATAGGTTCTAGATTATTTTCCACAGCTGGTCCTCTATTTTGAAACAACTTACCAGAAAAATAAACAAGCGTTTTCCATGTTAGATACTTTTAAATTTAATTTTAAGCATTTTTTGATATCAAAGGATGATTGTACTTGTTATTTGTAAACTGTATTTGTAGTGTTTGTTTATTGTTTTATTGTGTTCTGTCCGGGCCGGGCCTGAAAATGAATTTATCCAGTGCCCTAACCCAGCTAAAAAATGAAATGAAATGAATTCTTAGATCCAGGTCTCTCATTCTGTCATCTCTTGAGCTCTCATTCTCTGTTCTCTTTCTGTCCTTCGTGCTTCCTGTATTGAGGTCTTTGGCACAGGTATTTCTTCCTCGCTCTCATCTTCCACTTTGCCTTTAGACTAAGCACACCTCCCCCCGGGGATAAGCTGCTGACTCTCTGATAGGGTTTATCCTTCTCTGGCCATTATCTACATTAATCTCAGTCGAGGCTCAGAGCTGAACTCAGGCAAGACTATGCTGATGCAAGAATCTTCTCTTTTATTGGGGTGGGAAGGGCAGACAGCAGCCTACAGGAATTCAACTATTGAGCATTTGAAAAGGGCATGTGCTATAACTCAGCAGCCAAGCACTGCTGGAGGAAGTAATCCTGAAATATTCCAGGACTCTGAGCTTCTACACATATTTACCTGTTGGTTACCAGGCTCTGGAAGGCAAGGTGTGAGAACCTAACTGGACAAGCAATGGACACTATATAAAAATCTGGCCTGGTACATGTCAAAACAGGTGCATACCAGGCCATGCAATAATGCTTCATGCCCCAGGCCCAGTAACAACCATGGAATCAGGATGCACAAACCTAGGCTGGCTCAATGCATAGGCACATAAATCCAAGCAAGGGAAGGGGCCAGCCAGTGGGGAGGACATGGAGTGGTGACAGAGCTTCCAGTCAGAAGCCAAAGCTAGTCCTGAAATTGATCCCCTGGTCTCTGAAGGAGAGGGGGATCATGGGATATGGCTATCTGGGTAAAGATGGCTATATCCCACAGGCAAGGAAGGTTTTCTTTAAAAGCATGTAAGGTTTTCTTTAATGGTATCATTACCCAAGCCATGTGTCACTAAGGTGGGCTGGGATCTGTAACTGTGGGGCCCTACCAGTGCTCAAGCACTTGCCAAGGGGTGCAGATTGGTTATGGCAGCTTTGAGGCAGGTGACCAGAACTCCCTGACACTAGGCTGGCACAGCTCAATTGCCTAAGTGCATACCAAGCTCTGCCAGCCTAGCTTCTGACATGCCCCTTCCCATCCGAGTCCCAATAGACTAAACAAATTGTCATGTACAGCTGTGGTCAGGGCTGGGGAGGAAGCACAGTAGGTGAGGGTTGTTTGTGCATCTTTGGACACCTGGGATGCACATAACTTGACTATATATGCTGTTTATCATGGGACATAGGGCTGAAATGATATCATGCATAGATAAGAGAGCCTGGTTGTAAAGTGGTTGGCAATGTGCAGTAGCAGCCATTCTGCTCCTCAGCACCCACATACAGCCATGGATAATAGCCTGAAACATTTTTATAGGAAAAGGAATGTTGGACTGGACACCAGGAAAATCCCTTACTCTTTCAAAAAGTAAAATGGATTTTTTGGCTTATACCTAGACACCCAAAAGGGCAGTACCAGAGATGGGTACAAGGGACATCAGTTTTGTCTCCATCTCATCTGAAAGGTAGAAGGCCCAGACAGTAGAGCACCACTCTAGTACTGCATTGAAGTGCCAGCATTTAGGGTATGAGCTAAAGTCCCAGTATGTGTCTGTATTTTTGAGCTGCAGGCCCAGAGGTGGATGTGCTACCAACTAAGCCATGCTGATGCCATAATCACAGGAGGAGTAGAGGAGGGGAGGTGTAAGGATAGGATGGTTAATCTGTGAGGTTAGCTAAAAAAATGTATAGGTAAGAGATGCACTGCACATGAGCCTTCTCACCTTCAGTGATGGCCAGCCCAAACTGCTGTACATGGCACATAGGTGGGTACTAGGAAGATGGTTCAATACACAGCAACAGAAAGCACTGAAGATGGGATACCTTTAGGCCTGGAAATTTTTAGGAGCAGCACTGTAAACAACATCCCAGTAGTCAAAAACACAAAGAATAATTTTGCTTATGATGTTCTGTCAGTGAGGGAAGACAGACGTTGATTTTGCTGATGACACACAGGGCTTCGGGATCACAGACCCAAAAGGCATTGAGGCTTGAAGTTAAAACTTATTTTTTCAGACTGTCTCTTTCCACTAATTGCAATACCTCTTCAAATGTTAGGATGTGCATATCTTTATTCATACATGAGAATAAAACTCTGTAATTCTAAAAACCCACAACACAGCATATTGACAGAAAAATTGTTTTGCACCCATCAGATTTTCTCAGACTTTCTAACATACTGTATTTGTGCCTTAGTTAAATAGTAACCTCTTGAATTCCTTACAGCACTACAGGTGATGCCTTAAACATAACACAGGGCTTCCATATTTACCTACACAAAAGCGCTGTAGTTTCAGTACTCCTAACTTTCTGAGATGTTTAACCCTTTAGATACATCACACTAAGGCTGGGAGGATGTTTTCATAAGAAAAAAACACACAACATCAAGTTTTCCTATGATATTCATATTCACAAATATTGGATACATTTGGCAATTTTCCAAATATTGAGAAACGCATGTAAAAATGACTAATTCTGGCATAAATGGTTATTGAAATTCACTATAGATATTTTGTGAGAAAAATCACATGCATATCTATACTTCATTTAATAACCTTTTTCCAGATTTAGTAATTATGTATGTGCAGAAATAACGATATGGGATTAAAAGGGTTATTTTTCCAAATATTTGTGAACCTGCATCAGTTAATTTTACCCAGCCATGCTTAACAATTTAAACAGTCAATAAATAATTTTATTTTATTAAGTGCACATAACGCTCATCTCAAAGGGCTATATAGTTCAGTAGACATTTACATTAAAATAGTGACATACTGTAAAATAACCACACACGCATAATAATGACAGTGACAGTACGTTTAATTGCCTAACATTATCTATAATAGTTGTGTGTTTTTTTTTCAAACAAAAAGCATCTTACTCAGTGCCTAAAATAATTGAGAGAAGGGGGTGTGCCATAAACACTAACAATGTGATTACCATTTGCCTTTAACCCAGTGGTCAGAAAAGAACAGGTACTCTCAAATGTGCAAATACTGAAGACCCTTAACATATAATCATTCAAGGAAAGAATGGAGTGATGGGAAATAACAGAAATCTTTAAGTACCACAATGGTATAAACAAGTTTGATCTAGGTGGCCTTATTAGGGTCAGCAAAAAGAAGAACACAAAGGGGCACAGTTGCAAACTGATGGGAGGAAGGCTCTGGAAGGAGGCCAGGAAGCATTTCTTCATTAAGAGAGAAGTGGCAGGGTGGAATGGGCTTCCAGGGGGAGATTGTAAACCAGAAAACATTGGGAGGATTTAAGAGGAGGTGGAATAAAGTTAATGGGAGATAAGAGTGTCTGGTGAGGGAGGCGGAGTGCCACGAAACACCAGATGCATGAGCTCCAGATCCAGCACACTCTATAGATGTAATGCTTGCAGTTTCATATGTTTGTGTTTGAAACATGGTGTGCAAACTTCATAGAGTGAGATAAGTTGGAATTATAAAACAATTCAGAAAGGCAGTTGGGTGCTGGTCCATTTACAGATATGTAATCCAAAATTAGGATCTTAAAACTAGTCCTTTGTTGCCTCTGAAGCCAATATAAAGATTATCTATGTAGTGCATATATTACAATAGACAGTATTATTGAAAATTGAGATACAAGTGTGATAGTCATGCAGCTGCTCTATAAAATAGATAATCTACAACAAACATTGTGCATGTTTAAGAAAGTAGTGTTTTGAAACATTTCAGAAAACACTGACCTCGATTATATTTTTCTACATAGGTTTCAATTTATTGATTGATTGGTTTATTTATTTATTTGTTGGTTTTTGGTGACTGGATAGGCCCACTAAAACAAAAGTCCCATTTTCAGGAGTGACCCAGAATTACTTACAGATAACAGTACATAATGCATTCAAATAACAAAGAACCTTGTGCAAAATAATTAGTTACATACAGTAGGTGGGTACATAAAAGGGTGTAAACACCGAGGTAATTTGTGCAAAAACAAATTGTGCAAAAACAATTAGTTCAAACTGGGACAACAAGGAAAACTACTGTTTTGACTGATCAACAGTAAAGAGACAGTATGTTACTAGACATACTGTAGCAGGAATAAAGAGTATGTAGGCTGGCTACAGAGAATCATTGACTTAGATTCAATGCAAGGTAATGCACCTGGGAAACAAAAACCCAGGGGAAGAGTACACAATGGGGGGTGAGATACTAACAACAACAAAAAAGGAAAGGGACCTGGGGGTAGTCATATCAGATGACTTAAAGGTGGGCAAGTAATGTGAGAGGGCAGTAAGGAGGGCTGGGGGGATGCTGGGATGCATAGGGAGAGGCATCACCAGTAGAAAACAGGAAGTTGTTATCCCTCTGTACAGACAGCTGGTGAGACCCCATCTGGAGTACTGTGTGCAGTTCCAGAGACCCAATCTCCGCAAGGACATAGACAGGATGGAAGCTGTCCAGAGGAGGGCAACTAAAATGGTGCAGGGACTGCACCGGAAGACATATAAAGAGAGACTAAAGGAGCTTAATATGAATAGCCTCGAGGAAAGGAGGGATAGGGGGGACATGATAGTAACTTTCAAGTACCTCAAGGGAATCAACAAAGTCCAAGAGAGTAGCATCTTTCAAAAAAAGAGGTATGCAAGAACAAGGGGGCACAATTTGAAGATAGAGGGGGGGTGACTCAGAGGTAATGTAAGGAAGTATTTTTTCACAGAGAGGGTTGTGGATGCATGGAGTGGCCTTCCGGAAGAGGTTGTGGAGTCAAAAACAGTAGTTGAATTCGAGCATGTATGGGACAGTCATGAGGCAATTTTAGGGGGTGGGGGTAGAAAGAAGTAGGCTGTTGGTTAACTAGGATCTGCAGCTTATCCATTAGGTAGGGAAATGGGCAGACTGGGTGGGCCAAGCGGTCCTTATCTGCCGTCAGATTCTATGTTTCTATGTTTCTATGACCCACAACACAGGCAAGATTTTAGAAGATGCATTTTGCTGTAGTTAGGGGGTGCTTCTTGAGGGCTAGCTTAAAGCTGCCCAGGAATTGACAAGCTTTGCTAGTGGGAGGCAGAGAATTCTACAGTAATGAGGCTATGTAAGCCACATATCTTTGTCCCACTTTTGTGTTTATACAAGGGTATACCAGTGGCTCACAGGTCATGGTCCTCGTAGTTGGTGGAGTGGACCTGTCTGACCAAGGTTAGGACTAGATTGGGTGAGAGTTGAGTTAGAGGAGTTTGTAAGACTAGTCTAAACATGGTGAATTGTGTTCTTCCCTGAAAGGGGGGGGGCTATTTTAACTCTGTAAGGACTTTACAGTTGTTCTCCCTGCTGGGGGCATCAAGGGCAAAATTACCAACTCTGTTTTATAGTACTCTGAGTCTAGCCATTTCCATTTCTTTTGAAGATAGAAGTATGGTTGCCCCAAATGTAAGACTGGGGAGGAGAATGCTGTTTGCAATGGCCATGTAGGATTCCTTAGCTAAATAGGCTTTGAGCCTGCACAGTAGACCCAGTTTCCAGTGTAGTCTTTTTATGACAGTGTTTATGTCCATTCCATATAACAGGCTGGCATTCAAGTAGGCCAAGATATCTGAAATGTTCAACAAGCAAGCAATTATACCTATAGGGTGGGTGGTATTGGGCCATATCTGACTGCCCAGGGGTGTACTGAGGCCCGACACTACAGGCGGGGGGCCTTATAGCTTCTGGAAGGTCCGGTATTGCCCATATGCCACCCTGGAGGGTATTATTGTGCTTAGAAAATGGGCCACTTTACTGATTTGTTAAAAAAAATAATAATATATATGTCTGAATGAAAAAACTCTGTGGTATTTTATTTTTTCATATTAACTAGTTTCTTTGTGTTTCTTTCTTTCTTTCTTTCTTTCTTTCTTTCTTTCTTTCTTTCTTTCTTTCTTTTTGAGGTGAGGACTTTTGTCCTAGTGGAGTTCCTGCAATTGTGGCTTTGGAGCTGTTGTCTTGATAACCCCACCCCTTCCAACAGACAGGGCTACAGAGTTCAACCAAGCTACCCTTAAGTAGTGTAAGTACCTGTTTTTAAACAGGCAGATTTATGTTATTTTTTTATCGTTTTATTGATTATAACTTTAAGATTACACAGACACATGGAGCAGTCATTACGCACATACATGCATAACTTCTTAACAGACAAAGTCTGTACATTACCATATATCAAGTATGTACTCTTGTTCAATTACATATATGATTCCAGCATGTTATACTCTTTTATATCGCTGCCATCAACATAACCATGTCCATGGGGCTCAGTACTCTCATCTGCCGCCTGATTTCTGTGCCCACCCAGAAAAAGCTAAATAAAAAAAAAAGGTATCTCAGTAGAGAACTGCAAAAAGGTAAGGGGAAGGGGAAGACAGCACATTGGAAGGCTAGGGGAAAGAGAAATAAGGGGCAGGAGGACAGGGAGTAAGCTCATCTGTCCTGTATTCTAGGGTAAACTTGGCATTTTCCAAAATTCAGACCTCAAATACGGTCCCCACTTTGCTTGAAAAGCCCATCCGTTGCCAGATTGCAAGAGGAAGGTTTTTTCAAAAAATGATAGACAAGTCACCACTGCATGCCACATTGTTCTGCAAGGTATTGAAGGTTGGCGCCAATGCATAAGTAGGAGCCGCTTAGCTTCCAAGATAACCGAGAGAACCCAATACCGGCTTGGGGAGGATCCCCATAGAGCGGTTGTCGAATTCGCCCACTAATACAGTAGATGCATTCAGGGTAATCTGGGTATTTACAACTTGTGAGATGTCTTTGATTACAATGTCCCAGAAAGTTGTATGGGAAGGGCAGGACCAAAGTATGTGTTCGATGTGGGCCCCAGGTTGTGAGCACCGCCAGCAGTGACTATGGTTAAGTAGTCCCCACTTATGCAATACCTCGGGCGTGCAATACCAAAACAGTAGGATTTTCAACTGTATCACATGACTGTTTGTATCTTTATGGGCTGTGTATATAGTATTAAAGATAGAGAGCCATTTCTCATCTGCTATCTCTACCCCTAAGATTCCTTCCCACTTCTTTCTACATGATCATGTAGGGTCCTTCTGCAAATCTCTCAAGGTATGATAGAAGAGGCCTAACGGGCCTCTTCTAGTCTTGAGGGTGGGCAAACTGTTAAGCAATTGTCACTGTTCCGTGTCCCCCTTAGTGCTAAGAAGGGGTGACAGAGCATTGCAAAGTTGTAAATACCACCAAAAGTCTTTTTTTGGTAATGTGAATTGTTCCTGAAGTTGCGCAAAGAGTGCAACAAGCTTGGTACCCGGAGTGAGAACATCTGAGATTGTACTGACCCCTAGGTGTCCTCAGGACCTTCAGTTCACCACTGCACCTTCAATTTGGATGATTGGGTTATTCCATAGTGGGGCAAATTGGATCGGTGGGCACCAAACCTGTGAGGACGTATGAGACTTAGCAAACAGCATTTTCCAAGCCCTAGCAGTTTCTATGATAGTAGGGGAGAATGTCCCATCCCTACAGGGGTGCTAAGTCAATAAGTTATAGAGGGTTGCAGGACCACTGACTGCCTTTTCCAACTGGACCCATAGGGGAGCTTCCACATGCTGATTAACCAACCATCTGGTCGCTTGTGCCGCCAGACAAGCTAGTTGATAGCCTTGGAATCAGGGCATACCAAGACCACCTCTAGCCCAGTGTACTCTAGTTTTTAGTCTACTCCACCTTGGCGCCTTATTATCCCATATGAAATTGAAGACCAATTTGTCTAGCGACTGGAAAAATTTAGGGGAAAGACGCAGGGGCAGGTTATTTAACAGGAAAATGAGTAGGGGTAGAAGAAATGACATGCGTATCACCACGACTCTGCCCGGTAGTGATAACTGGAGTTTGCGCCATCTCTCCACCTCAGTGGTCAGTTGGGTGTAAAGGGGGGAAAAGTTGACTGTTTCAAGTGCTGCCCAGTTATACGTAATTTGGATCCCCAAATAATTAAAGCCAGAAGCTGCCCAGGTCAGTTCAGTGCCTCGAGTGCACTTGTTCGTGCAGTGGGAATTCAGTGGTGCTATAATTGTTCTTTTTTGGGTTGATTGCAAGACCTGACAGCTTAGCAAACTCTTCCAGTACCTGGAGAACATCGGGGATTGCTTGCTGTGGATTGGTAAGTGTCAGAAGAAGGTCGTTCGAGTAAGCCATGGCCACGTAGGTTTGGTCTGCCATCTGAATTCATTTTACAGCTGGGTGCATGGCAATAACACAAATAAGAGGGTCCAAGGTCATCAAAAATAGCAATGGAGAGAGGGGGAAGCCCTGCCTTGTACCCCTATGAAGGGGGAAAGGAGGTGAGATCTCACTATTCGTAAGGATGCAAGCCCTGGGGGAATTGTACAAAGTAAGTATCCACTGTTTGAAACTAGGCCCAAAACCATATTTGCCCAGAATTTCATGTAGATATCCCCATTCTACTGAATCAAATGCTTTGGCAAAATCTATTGCCAGGGCTGCCATGGGTAGGGGGGGCCCTATACGCAAACCACTTAATATTGAGTAACAGACAGGTGTTGCCACACCCATTTTCCCTCTCGTAAATCTCACTTACGCTGGGTGGATAATTGCAGGGAGTACCTCAATTAGCCTAGTGGCCAGAGCTTTGGCTAATATTTTGGTATCCACTGGGAGCAAGGAAATTGGGTGAAAATTCACACAATCCAGAGGGTCAGAGGATTTTTTTGGCAGGAGTGTGATGAGTGCATCCCTCATGGATGGAGGTAGAAGGATCTTGCTGTGGGAGTCTTGCAGAGCCAATTGCAAAGGGGAGATGATATCAGGTCCTAAAGCTTGGTACAACTCTGCAGACATACCATCCGGCCCGGGAGCCTTCCCATGTGCCAATTGTGAAAGTGCTATTCGTAGTTTCTCCCACATTAGAGGGGCATCCAAACGGACCCTTTGTTTGGAAAGACAGAACAGGCAGCTGGGTATTCTGACAGAACATCGACAGTTGCCAGGACAGATCTGCCGGGCTAACTGTAATGCGAGATTTGTACAAGGATTCATAAAACGCATGCATAGTATGGGTAATTTCCTTTGGGGTGAATGTGACAGCACCTGACGCCGTGCGTAATGAGTGGATCTGTGTAGCGGCTTGTTGCTTGTGCAGACAAAAAGCCAGCAACTTCCCAGATCTCTCCCCATTGGCCTAAAAATTCTGCTTAGACCTCAGAATAAGCCACTCAGCATTTTGCTGTAGTATGGTGTTGATCTGATATTTGAGACTGAGAATATTACGGTATAAGGTGTTGTCCATATTAGTCTGAGAGATTGTTTTAAATGATCATTCCAGCTTGGCTAGGTCAGTCTGCAGGGAGACCAACTTGGCTTTGTTAGCTTTGTCTTTGGCAGCCACGAAAGCGATGATGCGGCCCCTCAAGACTGCTTTAAAAGCGTCACAAACTATGCTGGGTGAAACTCCACAGTTCAAGTTTAGGGCGAAATAATCCTTCATCGCCTGTGACAACATAGGCCCAAAAGCTGAGTCCTTAAATAGCAGTAGGTTGCAGTGCCATCACACTTTATGTGCTGTATATTTAGAGGGGGGTATATGCAAGCCAGACCGGTGAATGGACCGAGATTATTATTGAACCGATCCCAGTGCCCATGATGTCCTTTGTGGCTATGTCATTAACCAACCAATAATTTATGTGGCTGTGCATTTAGTGGGGGGGGGATAAAACATGTAGTCCCTGCCTGTAGGGTGTTCTCTATGCCAAACATCGATTAGTGCCTATTCCTCCTGCCGATCTTGGAGGGATTGTCTAGCTTTGGGGGTGGCCTGCTGCGTAGGGATTGATTTGTCTAAGAAAATGTCATCTACCAAATTGAAATCACCACCTAGCAGTATGGGAAGGTGGGGGAGCCGTCGGGTTGAAGATCTGAAATTGCCTGACTCACAGCTGGAAAAAAATCCGTGTGCTCACCATTAGGGGCATATAGGTTACCCAAGATCAAAGAACCCTTGGTTGTGTGTAGCCATACCAGCACCCATCTACCCTGTCTGTCTTTTTTAACAACATCTAGTTTCCAATTAGAGGCATGGTGGATGAGGATAGCGACTCTCTTAGACTTGGTAGGGGGAGCACTAGCCACTATTTCCCCGATCCAGGCTTTCTTTAACCACATAGTCATATTTTCTAAGAGGTGCATTTCTTGCAAGAGAGCTATATCCACCCACAATGATTTTAGGTACTGTAAGACCTTAGTTCTCTTGACGGGATGGTTGAGCCCCTTAACATTCCAAGATACCCACTGAGGGGTCTGGGATGAGGAGGGGGACAATACCATTTCAGGCCGGAAAGAGACAAAAGGAGTACTTACTGTGCTGCTGGGAAGGGGTAGAGAATTGTAGTTACGGTATAGCAGTGGAATACAATACCCTATGTGAAGCAGCACGGTCAATCCAAGCAAACAGGTGAGTGGAGATGAAAGCATTGCCAGGAACCTCCTTACAACCTTAGCTTGGTGTGTGGAATGACTGCAATGAAATGATCAGAGAAATAACAATTAGTAAACAACTAATACAACCAAAACAGAGGTCCAATGAAACAATTAACCTATTGGCACTAAGCGCGCCCTAGCTAATCTTAACACTGTGAGAGAGGAGATTATTGCAATTGAGGGTGTATCTATCACCCTTCTGCTATGCTAACTCCAGCACTCAACACAGGGTTAACTAATATGGGTGGTCACACAGGTAGAGTCAACCTGTAACAGGTGACTATCTGAGGTCCATCGCATCAGCTCCATGGGGGGGCTGAGCACCTTCCTAGGTCAGCAAAGTAGAAAAAAGTTGCATGTAGGAGGTAGAGAGAAAAAAAAAGAAAGGAAAGGGGGGAAGTGGGGACAACCCTCTTCCTGGCTTGGAGCAGTATAAGGCTACCAATCCAAGAAGTGCATGCTTGTCCTAGATCGTGAGTTTGATTGCGAGCATAGGAGGGAAGAAAGGGGAATAACAAAGGGGGGGGCAATGAAAAGTATCTCTCCTTAGATAGCTCGCAAGGTATCCTAGTGCCTTACAGCACAATATCATCATTCACATTATATATTCTAGCAGTTGGATTAAGATCAAGTAGTGCGACCTTTGGCCAGCTCGTGGGACCCCCAAGGGGAAGTAGAAGAGGTTGCAGAGGGTTTAGCTGCCTCTGTGGCATAAGAGATCATTCCAGGTTTCACCGCTACAACAGTGTCCATTGCTTCCATCAACGTAGTATCTGCAAAGTCCAACCAGTCCGCCTGATGTTCTACGTCTGGTCCTCTACTAGAGGCTTCACTAAGAAACTCCAAGTCTGACAGGTGCGAAGGGTCTTCTCTGGCAATTTTAGCTGGTGGAACCTTACTTGGTGACTGCTGGTGCCCACTCCCCTTCCGCTGCCTAGCTTTTGAAAAGGAGGAGTCCAATCGCTGGTTCAGGGGTGTATCCAAGGAGTTTAATTGAGTGTTTGGAGATAATGTAGAGACCTGGGATCTCATGACACCATTTTGACTTGGGGAATTGCCGGAGGGTTGCACCTGTCCCACAGAAACAGAGTCCCTGGGTATGTAGTTCCCTGCAAGATGGTTCATAGTTGGGGTTGGGGTTTGAAATGGGTCCCAAAGCCTTCTGGGAGTGGTAGTTGGAAACCGAAGAGTAGGCCACACATGACTGAGCCAGCACTCCAACTCAGCTGGACACCCCACTGTAACTTCATGGCTACCCTTGGGCACCCAAAGTCTGGTGAGATTTTTGAATTTAAAATGGAAATCTTGTTGATACAGCCATTTCTTAATGGGGCCAAAAGCCCTTCTTTTAGCAGCAGTCTTATGCGCAAAGTCTCTATAGAACTGTATAGGTGTACCTTGCCAGTGTAATTCTCCCAGGTCTCTAGATGCTCTTAGGATCCTTTCTTTGGTTGAGTAGTGTAGCAAGTATGCCTCAATTGGGCGAGGTGTTTCTATTTGCTTATTAGGCAGGGTAGTGACCCTGTGAGCCCTTTCAACTTCAACCAGGCCATGCCATCTCTCTCCCAGCATCAGCAGTATATTTTGATTTAAGAAGGTCTCCATCACTTGCCCCTCTACCCCCTCTGGTAGGCCAATAATTCTTATGTTGTTCCAGCAGCTCCTATTTTCATGATCTTCCGCCCTATTCCATATCACCGCTAGGCATTCCTCGTGTCGCTGTAATCTTTGCCAAACGTGTGACTGAAATGCTTTGCCTGTTTCAGCCTTTTGCTCGAGCACATTTACTTTGTCTTGAAGATGCTTCACTTCTTTAACAGTGCCCTCAAGAGACAGACTTATGTCATCTACTCTGGAGACTAGCCTCTCCAGTAACTTGGTGATATGCTGTAGTGTTTCCCCCACATTTATTGGCTGATCCTGTTTGCAAGGATCCCCTTTGCTTTGCAAGCTCATCCTGATCTTCAGGTAAACAGAGCAGTTCCCCGAGTAGCAGCACTTCATACTGAACCATTCCGGTTGCGACCGCTGTTGATATTATGCAGTGCAAGGTCGCCAAGCGCCAGGATATCGAGAGACACTAGGATCTTAGTCTAGGCCTGATTGGCCTACTAGTAGCCGAGGGAAAGCTTGCGTAAACACAGCACGGGGTATGTGTATAATCTAGCCTGAAATCCGCTTAAGAACTGTGCCGTCCGGGAGAAGTAATGTCACCCGTTCACAGAGTCATTGTTTTGGATGATGACTCCACGGAGCTGCAGCGGTGGAGCGCGGATAGTCGCTGTGTAGGCGAGAGCTCTCGTTCTAGGCTGCCATCTTCCCGGTGGCCAGTCCATGCCCCCCAGGCATATTTATGTTTTGTTTCATGGTTTAAATCTGGGATCGCAGCGGGCAGACAGAGCTAAGCATCCAGTAGTTGGAGCGAGGTGGCATGAGATTGCAGTTTCCAGAGTGTCAACGTGTAACATGACCATGGTTGGGAGAAATACTCATGTTTTCTCTCCCCAGCTGCATACAAGTATTCTTTTTACATATTTTAAGTAGCCAGGCTTCTCAGGAAGGCATACTGGTTGGCACTGAGCGGGATGTGGTATCTCTCATAGATGGAGACGCGCAGTGTGTTTCTCAGAGCGGGTGGCTGGAGAACGGAGCGTGGCACAGTGAGCTGATGGCAGGGTTTCTTGTCATTGGTGATGGTGAAGTTCTGGCAAGTTTTTTTTCATTTACAGTCACAAAAGGAATTGTGAAAAGAAGGGGAGGGGTAGTAACTTGGACTGTGGTTGTGTTATGGGGTGCCACTTGCTGAGAGTCACACTGTTGGGCAACAGGGCAGAACCAGGCACATGAAGTAAGGGCATACTAAAGAAAACAGGAAACAAAACCTGTAAATTTGAAGTTGATGTGCATTCCATTAGGGCAGACAGATGTCCATGAAGTAAGGAGTATTGGGGTGGCTAGTATCTCTCGGCAAGCGAGAGAGAAAAAAAGTTGCTGCGATTTTATTTTTAAATTAGGTGGTTTAGCCAATTAGGAAGCAGGGTGGGCAGTAGGATATTTCAGTGGGTAAAGGGGCACTGTAGGCTGATAATGTAATCCCCTGGCAAGGGTACTAACCAATCAGATGCCAGAAAATAAAAAGCCCATTTTCTAATTTCTCATGGGGACCCCATGCAGGTGTCAGTTCTGAAAAGGCCTCAGTACTGCTGCAGATTCTACTTTGTGTCAAATGTTACCTCTTTTTTTTTTTTCTTTTGCTGTTTAGTACAGTATAACATTGTTTCTTGTGAACCATTCCTGTGACTGCATGAAGTCATTTTTTGAGGACAAGACTATTTATGTTACGTATATCAGCTGTACTGTGGTATAGACTAGCATCATCTGTGTATAACTCTTTAACACTACCACAATTTTTTGACAGGTTGTTCAATGGTGTGAAAACATGTCCAAGCATATAACCATTTCAGATACCTTCAGTGATGTTTCAAGGGGATGACAGGTTACCCTTTAACTTCACACATTGGGCGCGATTCTCAAATGGGGCTGCGTTTGACGCAAGCTGCAGCAAACAGCAGTCTGCACTGAAGCCCCATACTCCAGGGACCCTGCACCGGATTCAGGTACAGGACGGGTCCTGGCGTTTAAGTCCCCACACTTGCGCCATTCCATCCCTTGCGGTGAACACCTGATGCATGGGAGGTGTCCATCACAAGCCCAGTGCAGCATGGGAATTGGCGTCTACTGTACATATGTGCACAGTGACTGAGACCAGTCTCAGACACTGTGCCCATATGTACAGTATGATGCCAATGCAGACCACAGTTGGCGGCTGGCTGGGCACCAAAGGATGGGTTCCACTAGACCACCAGGTAGTGGGCACTGCAGTGATCGGGCACATGCCCATGCGACATACAGGCAGCCGAGCAGCATTGGGGATGGGGTGGTGGTATTGGGGATGGGTGACAGGACCTGGCAAGATGGGGCACCATAGGCGAACCAGGGGGCAACTGCAGCATACAGTGGCACATAGGCAGACTGACCTAGTGGAACATATTCTAAGTCCCACTACACCAGCCCTGGCTGGTCTAAGGGCACTTAGAATATCTCCCACTGGGTGCTGACTGTGAAAAGCAAGCTGAAGCTTGCATCAGTGCAGTCCACCTAGCGCCGTGTCACAGCACTGTGCAGGGCGCAGGGCTGGTGCAGGACCCTGTTTGGGGTAATCAGCCTGTGGTCGACGCAGGCCACCTTCGTGAACTATGTGGAGGCAGCCCTGGATGCAAGGTGGAACTTGCACCATCTCTGTTTGGTGCAAGCACCTTGTGTCAGATGCAGGGCTTTGGGAATCAGGCCCATTGTCTCTAGTTTTCTAGATACTGAGCCAGGAAATGGAGTGGCTGTCTGGGTTTGGGTTTTGCAGTTTTTGAAACCGGAGAGCATGTTGACCAGGTTGAAAACCTTTATAAGATCTACATAGATTTCATCTGTGACCTCTTCTACATCCATAGCACAGGCAGTGTTATTGGTGCAGTTATTTAGGGCAGAATCAATGCTAAGATACTTAAAGAAGCCATGCTTTGTATTTGGTAGGAACACAGCACTTTCAATGTATGTGTTCACTTGGGCATGAACCAGCTTCTCTTGTATCTCACCTAGTGCACTGGGGGAAGGGGGTGGATCTGTAGTTTTTAACCAGATTCTTTAGTCCACTTTTATGGATGGAGTAACAAGGGCCATTCTCCACTTGTCAGGCACAGTACTTTGCATGAAGGACATACTGTATTGTAAAGTGATTGTAATGGCGCTGCAATGACAGAGGCAGCTATTTTGAGCAGCCTTGCATCAAGGCCCTTTTATTCTGCTGACATCTCAGGTTTTATGGGAGAGCCAACATTAGAGGCTGTTTAAGTTGAGGCACAGTAGTGAGACTGAGAAACAGACGTGTACTTATTTAAATTTGGTGACTGATAAAGGCACACTGGGCTGTTGCTCATTTCCATGTGCATCCTGGGGGTGGGGGAGGGGACAGAGAACAGGGAGAGTTACAGAAAATACAGTCATTAAAATATCAGCAAGCATAATACAAGGTGCAAATTGTACATTATGAGACAGACATTGTGTAAACAACTACATAGGTACACAAGGCACAATGAATAATAATCAGCAATAAAATCAGCAAACTTTTCATAAGGCACAAATGTGCAATGTGATAGAGTGTACTATACAACATAGGAACACTGTACACGTACAGATATTGGTAGAACATAAGGTAATGTAATATATATATAGCCAGTTGATACTATAGGTTTTCTGAATTACTGACAAAACAATGACTCAATTTATATACCTGGAAATATCGGGTAGGAAACTGGCCTCACACCTCTGCAGAATTTATTGTCCTAACAGAATGTGCCCCAAATCTTATCATGATTAAGGGTTTGATTAATTTATGCAATATAGCACTTTTTGGATTCCTATCTATAATTGTTCAAGAGAAAAGTATTCAAGCATGACAATAGTTCACACAGAATGTGGTGCAAACCTTTCTAAGGTTGCTTTGTTTCATTCTATAATACTGACCCTTAAAAAAGTTTTCTATAATCTGAAGCCTTGTAGGCTTTCTAGTAAAGGCTTTCTACTTGTGTATGCCTTGTCTACTGTTTTGTAGGAGGGAAGGGATGGGCACATACTTTTTGACCCCAATAATCCCTTTTCAAGTCTTAAAGACATCAAAATGAATAATATAAATATTCATGTAAGTGAAATTAATGCACAGTTATGCAGTTCACTCATCTGTGGTTTAATTTTAGAAACTCATTTTCACTCAAGCTTTTTACTGAGAAGAAGACTTACAATGTTCCTTGAATTGTGTCTATGCTAACCCAGTAATTAACTTACAATATAATTATATATTTTATGTCATCACATGATGAAGAGATATCGAACAATTCTTAATGCAACCAGCTGAAAAGTCAGAATTATAGAAGGCCATTGCTTTGATCTCCTAAATTTGTCTGATCATAGTTGTCTGCTCATGGACATGTTAATATTTGAGAGGCATGCTACAGTTAATTTATTATTTTAAATAAATGTGCAGTTTATTAGTTGTTCATTATTTATTTAATTTTAATACCCAGGAAAGCCCACTGTGAACAATCTCTTTTTCAGGCACAACCTGAGATTATAACAATAGGCAGACAGACTGTAAGAAAGTATGACCATATGTCATGTGAACCCAACATGCCAAAACATTCACAAATTTTACAGATTTTTACACTACACAGCATATACTCCACATACAGAAACATCTAAAGAGAAGCTGTTACCATAAGGATTTCTTGTGACAGCATTGTAGTCAATGGCATGTACCCCACATCTCAAGAGAAACATCTACAAATATATTTTCATACAGATTTCTTAATACACACTTTAGAAGTATCATTGTTTGTCATAGCCTCTGGTTAAGGGGCAGAGATTTTTAGAGAACTGGGGCATAATAAGCAAAAGAATGTTGATCCATATTTATTCTCATACATAGATATAGAGTAACTTGTTTGATATAGCTCAACGTTCCTATAGATAACATTGCAAAATGTAAGTATTGTCCAAGCAAGATGGAATGCCAGTGTATGAGATCTTGAAGATCAAATATTAATGAAGGTAAGCTTGCTTTAAATGGCAGCAAGTCAAGGTCAGCAAATACCTGGCAGCGATACAGTAATCTTTTCATCTTTTCCCCTAAGGGTTGTTATGACAGTCGTACATTAGTCCAATGTACAGAGTAAAATATTGCAGGCAATCATTAAGCAGGTTTATCCTACTATATACTTCTTTGATTTGTAAAATAAACCAAATTTCTGATTAAAGGGTTTTGTGATATACTGTAGTCAATATGGGCACTAAAGTTCAGATATAAATCCAGATATATACTAAATTTCTTGAAAGTGGCCAAACCATTAAGGGCAGGATTCACAAAAAGGATGCACCCGGCACATCTCAGAGATGCACACTGGTGCTTTTCACATAGGGCAGAGATGCTGCAGCACTTCCTGGATGCACCGTGCTGCATAGGATGCACCAGACCCTGAAAATAATGATATGCAGTGCATCTGGAGGGGGCATGTAGCTGCATACATGGTGCATCCCAATTTACAAAGCAAAATGAATGCGCAAACACAGTGCATACACAGCGCATCCATCCATGTGCGCATTAAGGAAATAAGTATGAAAGAAGCAGACTTAAGTGCAAGCCCCCAGCAGGCAGACTGCAAGATGATAGCAGCAGCAGCACCAGTTGGAACACCAGCAGCAACACAATAGAAGCCATCAATATGGATGGTGCACCATTCTTGATGGTGGGCATATCAATAGGGATGAGGAGATAGGCAAACCACCAACGTGGTGTCAGAAGGCACTTTAGGCGACCTGCCCCATGGTGGTATCATGCCAGACTAACATTTGAACACCTGGCAGACATAAAAACAGTCTGCTGATACTGTCTGAACAGGGTAATTCTGAGGCAGCTCTGTGGGCTGTGCCATGCTGAAATGCAGGCACCCACCGGAAGGGGCCACGACATATCAGTGGAGACCAAGATGACAACAGCAATGTGTTTGCTTGACATGGGAACCTTCCAGAAGCCAGCTGGAGACACCACTGGCATATCCCAGCCATCCACATCCTGTCTCCTCATGCAACTCCTCACTGTACTGCTCCCACATACTTCAGAGGACATTCAATTCCCAAGCACACAGGCAGAGCAGACAGAAGCTATGCAGCAGTTTCACAGGGGGGCACGCATGCCAGGCATCATAGGGGCCATTGACTGCACCCATGTGGCAATCCATGCACCATCTGGTGATGAGGCCATGCTGTATATGAACCACAAGGAATTCTACTCCATAAATTGCTAGGGGGTGTGCAATGCCACAGGGCACATCAGCAATGTCTGCACCCCACACTCTGGGAGTAGTGTTGTGTGAAATTGACAAATTTAACTCTGCAAAATATTTTGTGGAATACATGCATTTTGCAAAATTTTTTGAGGGACAAAACACGAAACGTCACCTGTGGAATGGGTAAAATTCCACCCTCAAACCGGTGAATTCACCGTTCGTATGAAATTTCCACACCCATGGGTGAAATTCTTCAATTTCACCACTATTCCCTGAGGCCCTAGTGTGTAGTGTGGTCCCTCCCTGGCCACACATGGCTAACATTTAAAAGAAAAATAAGTATATATACTATCCCTGGTGTCCAGTGGTTGCCTCCCCACCCCTGGCCAATCTCCGGCAGAAATTAAATAAAGCTCCCACCATCCGCGGAGTTACCCTCATGTCTCTCCTGAGTCCTCCTGACTCCTTTAGTTAAAAAAAAATAAATAAAATGTCCAACTCCCTGGTGTCTAGTGGACCCCCCACTCCCAACCTGTCAGCAGATAGCACTTCAGCACCCCAGTACCCCAATGCAGTCTCCCCACAGCCCGCCCTCCGCGGCCGGCATTCATTGAAGTGCTCAGTTGGGCTGCTGGCCATGGAGGTGAGTGGAGGGCTGTTCCGGTGGCCCAATCAGGGTACTGGGGGAGGAGCGGGGTGGGCTCTATCTGCTGACAGGGTAGGGGGTCCACTAGATACCAGGGAGTTGTACATTTTTTTTTTAACTAAAGTAGAGTCAGGATGACTCAGGAGGATCATGAGGGCTACTCTGGGGGAGGGGGGATGTATTTAATTTCATCCGGAGATTGGCCAGGTTGGGGGGCAGCTACTACACACCAGGAAGACCCTAAATTTTGGCAAGTGAGCCTCGGTGGGTGGGCCACTAGACACCAAGGAGTGTGGGACTCTCAGGAGGAGATGCCCATTTTGTTTGTTTGTTTGTTTGTTGAATTTTGTTGACCCGGTAAGCCCACTGGGCCTAGAAAGTCCCTTTTTCAGGGGCTACCGGGGGGGGGATACAGATGGTAAGCAACTGAAATTGAACCAGATTAAGCTGTTGGTGGTATTTTTAGTGAATGAGGGAAATTTGGCCAGGACACCAGGGAAATTCCCCTACTTCCTGCTTCCTGTGAGCAGGGGGGACCCATTTTCTGGTGGGACCAAGATGGCGGAGGAGGAGGACGTCTGCTTGGTGGGAGAGCTGGCCTCTGCTCCCACTGTTAACGCTAAGGAGGCTGTCACCGCTAATATTGTGGATATGGACTCTGATACCGAGTTTCAGGATGCATCGTTTCTTTGGGAGGATTCAGTTACTTTTGTTGAACACCAAGAGGAGAAGTTGTTTACTTTGTTTAAACCTGACAATGTACAAGAACTTGGTGCTATGAAGGAAGGGTCAGCACTCACGTCAGTACCAGTGAAGCTTGACATGCATTTGACGTGCGCTACTTTACCCCCTGTCAGCAGCGAGGCTGCTCCTGTAATACCTACGGCTGAATTAGCTTCTTCAGGAGGCTCCGAGGAGCGCGGTGAGTTATTGACATCTAACATGGATATTTTGGGTCTTACTGATGCTGTTCTTGTGATGACTACCAAGGGCTCTGCACTCCAAAGCAAGTTCCGGCTTTCAGAGCTTCATCCTTACCAAACTAACTCCTCTTGTAAAAATAGCAGGGTGTTATATGAAGCTTGCCAGAAAATAGTGTGGAGCTTCAGCGACTGCAGAGTGTTTACCAGATAGACTCCAGCAGGAAAAACAATGCTTTGACAACAATAACTCAACTTCTGTCAAACTCTTGACTCCAGTATTAGACTCCAAAGGCCCTGAGGGCATGGTCACATTCAGATAATCTCACTCTCATTCCGGGAGTGTCTGACTCTTCAGCTGCTTCTCTGCAGGCTGAGTAAAATCGCGAATATTAGTGAGTGCCTACAGCTGAGAAGCCACTGCCTGATTTAAAAGAAAAAGCCTCTTTACTCTTAAACAACAAACTTTCGTTTGGGGTTTTCTTCCACTGCATTCACTCAGAACGAGTCTACACCTTTAAGCAAATCAGCTGGGTTTGTGTTGAAAACCCTATTGCTGTGGAAACTCAAGGGCAGCTTAATATTATCTACCAGTCCTCAGCCATCTCCCAAATTGGGGCGACTGAATTTTCTTTTCTGATAAGACTATATCTAAACAGCCAAAACAAAATATTACACAACCTACTGTAACAGTCTCTTCCTCTATAACTAGTGAAATGACTCAGAATTCCTGGTCTCCAGACAAAGCTCTTATGGGGGCGGCTGGACGCAGGCTCAACAGGCGTTTGAGCCTGATCCGGCCTGGGATACAGATTTTCCTTTCACAGCACTCCCTGAGTGGAAACCAGTTACCCAGCAGAAGGTTTTGACTGACAGTTTCCACGTTATAACAGAAGTGGCTGAGACATCACGACCTCCTTCTGCTGTTGAAATTCCTGTGGTACAGGCTTCAGTACCTTCCACTTCAAAATTAGACTTACCTCCCGGGAGAAGGATTCTTCATCACAGAAGTCCTCCTTACCAAAACCCCTTTCCAGAAACCTCTTATGTCAGAACTATTTTCCACCTCAAGAGGAAGCAGCACCTGACGGAATGCAGTCCAGATCGTTATAAAGGGGTTTGGAAAATAGGCCGATAGATACTATGTGGGAAAACGCTACTAAAAGATTCTCTGCATTTTACTCCATAGGATGTTTTGCTTTATTAACATTTCTGGAGAGGACAACTTTGATATCAGTTTTGGACACTTCATGGTTTGGATTTGTTTTGGGATCGATATAGTCAGGTGAAGTTCTCTCCCACATGGACCCCCTTTTTGGTTATACCTTTCTCTAAGCCATTAATAAAATTTGTTACAGTTATGTTTAGGAATGAGGGGGTCCATGTGGAAGACATCACCTTCTGGTTATCTCAGAAATGTGAGGTATTAAGTAGCCCGGAACCTATTTTAGATTCCGAATGTTTTTGGACAGAGGGCTGGAAATACAAAATTAAGCTGAGGCAATCTGAATCTGGGGTGGAACACATTCCAAATTCCTTTTTGTTGGGAAGAGATAGGGGGGTTTGTTTTTATGGAGGACAGCCCCGTGCTTGCTATAAATGTGGGTCTAGGATACATCTTTCAAGTGTTTGTGATCAGCCACGTTGTGACAATTGCGGGGAAGTGGGGCATGTAACCATGCAATGTGTTAATAATTCTAGGTGTGATCTCTGTGAAGAGTCTGGCCACGGTTTTCGTGAATGTTCTTGGGCTGCTAAGAACAAGGTGTCTTGCATAAGCCCAGACCTTCTAATTCAGAAGGCCCAGGATGCGGCTGCCCCCCCGCCCCTCCTCCTTTTTCTTCCTTACCGCTGTTACCATCTCCTTCCCTTAATAAAAAAAATGAGTCTACTGGTACGGATTCTACCACCTTTATTTCTTCCAAGAAACCTGACAAAGTAGTACAAATACGGACTCTGGACCGGTGGAGGAAAATAAACCTTGCATGGGTCCACCTGGCCCTTTAGAATTTCCTCCGGTATGCTACACTGAGGAGGTATCTGAGGTTGCTGGAAAGGAGTCTGGGGTTCCAGTCCCTGGGTCACCTTTGCCTAGACGAAGATCAGCTAGGAATTTGCATCCCAAATCTTCCCATTCTGCTCCCATCATAGAAACCAGTAATTCATATGCGGCCCTTTTTACCCCATGGGGGGATACAGAGATGGAATTGGTAGATTCAGACTCTCAAAAATCCTCTTTCTCCACTCTGTCACAAACAGTGGATACTTATAAAGAGAAGAAAAAGAAAAAAGGAAAAATAGAGGGTCTGACTATATTTTTGTAACTTACAATGAGGTTTTTCTGGGGCTCCTTAAATACTCATAGCTTGCTAAATACCACTAAAAGGCAGGCTCTTTTTCATTATCTACACGATCAACATATATCTGTGTGTTTTTTACAGGAAACATGGATGCACTCTGTAGAACAGTTAACTTCTTTCAAGCGGGATTGGGTTTGGGGACCTTCCTTTTGGTCCTTTGGAATAGATAGAGCAGATGGCATAGGCATTATTTTCACTTCATTTTCTTTCACACTGCATAATTTAATTGACCTTATACCGGGTAGAGTTTTGATATTGGATGGGAAATGGCATGGTACGTGCTATCGTTTCATTAATATTTATAGCCCTCAAACAAAAGCCGGTAGAGTGACCTGTTTCAAAACCATACAACCTTTCTTGGTGACATCTGTTAAGGTACTATGGGGTTGGGATTTTAACTGTACAATTACTGATTTGCCCAAACAGAATTAAAAAATATATTGTGATTCACATGTGTTAGTTAACATTGTTAAATTGGCTGGTCTACTCAACTGCATTTTCTCCCAAGGACCTCAATATTCCTTTAGAAAAGGGAAAATTTTTCTTTAATAGATTATATGTTGGTTTCCTTTCTATGCAAATTAACTCTTTCGAAATGATTCCTTGTGAATTCTCGGATCATTCCTTTTTATTATGCAAATGCCAGTTACCAGGTTCCCTTGAGCATAGGCAGGTTAGATGGAAACTTAATAATTCCATCCTAGACTTACCCCATATACAGTCAGGGATGAAATATATCTTAAAAGCCAGATTGTCAGTGGTCTTCCTTTATTCTGATTTAGGGGACTGGTGGCTGGAGACCAAGGCTGATTTAAAGAATTGGTTTAAAAAACAAGGGGTTAAAACGAAAAATCATAATTTTTTAAAATACTTGTCTCTTAGACAGCAGCTCCAGAGACTCACTACGATTGCATATACTCTCAAGGTGACTATTCTGATCAAATTGTTAAGTTGCAGGAAGAAATGCGGGTATTTCAATACAATAGAGCTAAGACGTTGCAAGCTATCCTCACTAATGGTGTAAAAAAATTCCCTATGGGGGATCCCTTTGAAGCTTATAAAATTTTGAGGGATTCCTCTAATATGGACTCATTAAAGAAGCCTGATAATTCTATGGCTATAACTGTTCCACAGTTAAGGGAATTAATTATGTCATTTTCGGTCTTTAGAACCTTCCCTTCCGATTTTGGATAAATCCATGCTTTCATATTTGAGTGTCATTAATGCTCCCTCTGAGTTAACAGAAGCCTCTAAATTATTGGAACCCATTTCTCAAGAGGAAATTTTAAATGTTATACAGAATTTAAAACCAAACATTTCACCTGGAATGGATGGCTTATCCAATAATTTGTATAAAGCCTTTTCTATTGAGCTGGTTCAATGTCTCTTTATTTTATTCCAGTATTTTATTAAGAATACTGTGTTTTTTCCCTCATTTTCTGACGGATATTAGTTTATTTATTTAAATCAGGGATAAACATAATATTAAGAATTAGCGCCTATTACCCTCCTTAATTCAGATTACAAAATCTTTACCAGTATTTTGAATAATTGACTAAAAACTATACCAGGTTGGTAATTCCCTTCCAATTTAGTGGGATACCAGAAAGAAGGATTCAATCAGCACTAATGATTGTGCGTGATGTCATTGAACACCTCTCTGTATCGGGCATAGTTAATTGTATGGTCGTGCAGATTTAGAAAAAGCTTTTGATAGAGTACATTTACCTTTTTGTTTTTAACCTTAGAACATTACGGGTTCCAGCGCAAATAATTAATTTAATTAAAATGTTATACAAACATAATGCGTCTTTCCTTTTGAAAGGTAGCATGGCTGAAAGTTTTTATACATACAGGAGTGCTCGGGTTGTCTTCTCAGCCCTCTGCTTTATATATTTTCATTAGATCCACTATTGCAGAAATTAATCACTGTTCAACAATGGACTGGAATTTCAGATAATTTATCCCAAGATCAGCAACTCTTATTACAGGCCTATGCCGATGATTTAATTTTGTATTTTTCTGATCCGACTTCTGTGCATATGTTTTTAGAAGCTTTTGATGACTTTTCAAAAGTGTCTAATGCCAAATTGAATTTGCATAAAACAAAAGGGTTGTTTATTGGAGCAATGGGTCCAGCTGAGGTTATGCAGGAGGGTATCCATATTACACGAACCCCCCTTAAAATTTTGGGTATCCTGTTTGGTCCTCAGAATATGCCGGTTGAAAACTGGGAATCGGCTCTTCAGGTCATGGAAAATAAGGTAAATAGATGGAAGAAGTGGAAACTTTCAAAACTAAAATGCATACATGTGATTAAACAGTTTCTTTTGCCCTGTCTGCAGTACATAGCCATGATTTTCCCGCTCCCAGTTAACTTAGAAACAAGGGCTTATTGTTTATTTTTTCAAATGCTTTGGAGTAACCATTTAAATCCGGTAAAGAGATGTTATACCTATTTGAATGTAAAAACAGGAGGACTTGGGATGGTGGACCCTGTTGTTTTTGTACATTCCCTATTTATTATGTGTACAGTTAAGAGTGGTTTAAGCGTAGTAAAAGGGACTGAGGGAAAATGGATCTTTAGATCTCTGGGCAAATATTTTATGAATTGTCATATTTTGGCCCCTAAATTGCACCCTCGTATCCCTATTCCCCCATATTTTCGGCCAGCTGCTAAAAAATTGTACAGATGGGGAATAACAAAAGAGTTAATTTTGAATAATAACATGAAGGGATTTTACCAATTAATAATGGCTAACTTGTACCCTCAAGATCCGTGCTTTAAGAATTGTCCTTCAACCTCAATTCTAAGGTATTGGCCCAGTTGAATAATTTCAGATTGCCTCATATACAATGGGAAAAGTAGTTGATTGTTTATGGCCGCTTGAATGTTCGGGTAATGCCAAATATAAGGCAATAGAAGAAAGGAACTTCCCTATCTGACTGCATAAATTTGGAGGAGTCAATGACATTTTTCCTACAGTGTTCTTATTCCAAAGGTTTGTGGACTTATTTGGCAACTTTATGGGGCTTTAAATGGCTTACTCTTCTTTCATATGATGTTTTGATCCTAGGATGTCATCCTGCAAGCCTTTCTTATTTTCATGAGGGACATTGTCTTTATTTTTTGTTGCTTACGGTTTTATTTATGGCAAGCTAGATGCCAATGGGTAATATACCAAAGGAAATGCCTTATATTTGTTTTAGCATCTTGGTTACAAATGAACTTTCAAAATGTATTCCCAGGATGCACAGAGGTTAGCTCCTGCTACGCTCCTGAAGTGGTGGAAAGGGTTTCTTCATTTTATAAAGTTTAAGTAATGTTTTGTTCCTTTCTAATGAATTTCTTTTTGCTTTATAGGATTTATTGCTTATTTTTGTATTTTTTTTCACAGTAGCTTGCATCTATAATGTATGATTAGTTTTTAAGTTTACTGTGTTGCTCTGTTATGTTTGTTATTTCAATAAAAACTCCCCTACTCTTTTCAATAAGTGCCATGGGATCTTTAACATCCACCTGAACTACCACCAATCCAGGCAGATGGGACCTCGGTTTAACTTCTCATCCAAAAGACAGCACCTCAGAAGTGCAGCACCCCTCTCATGCTACACTACAGTGTCAGTACTGGGATATTAACCCAACTGCCAGATGTGGGAACTGAACCCACAGCCTTCTTATCTCCCAGCCTCAGAGGCGAGTGTGCTACCTACTGAGCCACTGACACTGTGTGACACATTTGCTGGTAAAATTGCGGGTGAAATGTAGCCATTTCACCGTAATTTTGCAAAACATATTGTGTGGCAAAATTGACAGTTTTGTGGCATTTCGCCACTGAAATTTTATTTAGCAACATCTCTACCTGGGAGTACAGATGATGCCTTCATATGGCAACAATCTGCCCTGTGCCACTGGTTTGAGACCGGGGATATTCCAAGTGGCAACCCAGTGGTTTAATGGGGCATGCATACATGTCTACAAACAGCATACCATGGCACAACATATATCACGAGGTAGTGCATGTGTGTGGGTGCCATGGCAGGGACTGTGCAAGGGCACACACCCAGGTGGGACAGTGGGGGTGGGCATGCTGACAGGATGGCACACACGACAAGGGGGACAGTGCAGCAGCACAAATGCAGCATGGGAGGTGAGGTGATGCAGAACAGCAGGCGCATGTGGCAGGGTGGAATGTGCCACATGCCACCATGCATGGGTAACTGCTGGGTACTGGAGGATAATAATACTGAACAGGACAGGAGCGGTCAGCCATAGATGTAGGCATCGTCAGGTGCAGGGCAGATGAGGGCAGCCAGGGCACAGCAGTTGCTGGTGAGTGCATGAATGCACCGTCCCAGTGTGGGGGAGGGAGTTGCACTATGAGGTGGGCCACAGGGTCAGAGGTGTACAGGCAGTAGCTGCATTGATGGAGGGGGAGCTGTGATACACAATGCACATGCATGTGGGGTACTAACAGACTGCTTTGTCCCCCACAGGTGATGCAGCATATCCCCTTCAACCCTGGCTCCTCACCCCCTACCACTGTCCTGGCATGGATGTGGAGGAGTGGTACAATGAGGCACACATTGCTACATGCACTGTCATCAAGTGAGTGTTCAGCATGCTGAAGATGCACTTCAGGTGCCTGGATAGGTCAGGTGGTGCCCTACAATATAGCCAATGGAAGGCCTGTGGCACATTCCTGGCCTGTTATATGCTGCACAACACGGCCATTGACCATGGAATAGCAACAGTTTCAGGGAGGAGGAGGAGGCTGATGTGGAGCAGGGGCATCATGGAGAAGTGGTCAACCACCCCTGGCTCACAGGGACCCATGCCTGGTCGCCAGGTCCCAGTGGCAAAGGGACACCATAGTGGAATAACATTTCAGGGACCAAAGGTGAGTAACAAAGGTGGGCAACACTCGGCAGCCACACAAATACACACACCCACCCCCCACAGGTGGGGTGGGGAATGACACACACATGTGCAGATGACTACCACACAGCCAGCATGGACCGCACCCGTGAGGGGTGACAGCAATGCACAGACACACACAGCAGGCCACGCATGGACAGGGGGACACAGTGTCTGTGCTGGGGATGGCATGGATCAGTGTACATCCACCAGCACACATGCACAGCTGACACAGGGCTGCATTCATCATGCCCATGCCACACAGCACAACACTGGTGGCCCCAGCCTTGCGCAGTGCACCACACAGGTGTCCCACACAGGCGTTGTACTGGGGCAGGTGCGTGCCACATCACATCACCCCAGACACTGTCAGCCTGGTGTGTGGGCCATAACGGGTGCAGGTAACAGGGGCCATGGGAGCTGTCAACCCAGGTGTCAGTGGGAGCCACCTTGGCCACGATGGATACATGGGCAGCAATGCCCTCATCTGGTAGTGGCTGAGTCAGTGCCACTGGCCATGGGGGGGTGTCTGCCACCCCTGGTGGGGTACTGAAGCAAGACCGTGAACAGGTGCTCACTGGTGTGACTCCCCTGAGACCCAGGTTGGATCCGGTGGTGTCAGGGATGGCCATGCATGGTGACAGCATCAGCAGCAATGGCTCCACCCGAGGCTGTGATCTGGGGGTGCATGAGGCACTCCTGGGGATGCAACTAGTAGCCCAGTGGCCATGTGGTGCACTGTTTTCACTCACCGCCTTGGCAGCGAGTGCAAGTTGCTCCAGTGCAGCAGTCTTGCCCATCCACAGTAGGCAAGCCTCTGCCAGCATCTGGGTGCGCCATGCAGCTGACTACTTATGATCCTTGATCATCTGTGTCTGAATGCCCCTCAGCTCTGCCTTGAGGGACACCTGCCCCTCCATGGTGTCATGCAGGAGGCGTGCATAACCATCAACCTTTTCGGCAGGGGATGCAACGGGGGGGCGGCACCAACAGGCAGGTGGGGTTCTGGCCTGCTGTGTTGCATCCACCATAGGCAGACGCCACACAGCAGGCTGCTGTATGGGTGGTAACTGGTTATGGGCAACCTCTGCACATCCAGGGATGCCCACATCATGGTCTCCTGCCACCTGTTGTTGCTCCACAACACATTGCTGAACAGTGTCGGCAGTCCCAGGCCCCACAGCAGCACCAGACACAGGGCACCCATCAATCACCATCATGGGTGGTTGTGTAGACCCTGTGGGTGTGCATGGGGCCACAGGACCACCGACGCTGCATGGTGCCACCTGTGCCTGCACAAGTGCCTCAGCCAGGCTGCTGTTGGCCTTGTACCCCCAAATCCGTGTGGTGTCAACATCACTATCATCATAGGCCCCCTCTGTTCTGGATGACAGCACTAGCAGGTCATCTGCAATGTCGACCCTGTCCACAGGGTCATCGTCAGTGAAACCCAGTAGGTTGATCAACCATAAGTTACCATGGCCACCAGCTGTGGCACTGGCCGTGGAGGGGTTTGATGGCCCTGCACCATCCACTGCCACATACAGGGCTGTGGTGGTGTTGAACAGGCCTGGCATGGCATCTGCCACAGCCCAAGCTGTGGTGCAGTGTGATGGTCTGGCCTTCTGCCCTGCCAGGTCATTGGGGAGTGCACCGGACCCTGCAGCACTCGTGAGGTGTGACCGAGCTGAAAGACAGAAGGGAAACATGGTTACTGACATGTGTAATTGATGTGCACAGACAGACATGAACAGGAATCCATACACATGTGCCATAGGTGCGGCTGACATGCCATACAGGTGAGTGCCACCCATGGGGACACTGCCATGGCCATGCACCAGCGAAGGCAGACATGCACTGTGGCCTGTACATGTGCTCAGGGACATGTGTGGGATGGACCCCCCCTTGCCCACCACCCACAGGTACAACATCCCTGTCGACCACCCCTCTCCACCCCCACTGCGGGGAACCCCCCCCATGGTGATGCACAGGGGCTGCATGTCGTGTGTCAGCAGCACTCTGTTGATGGACGGGAATGAATGGTGCCATGCTCAGTGCACACTGACACATGGGCAAGTAGTGGCCCATGGTGGGTCATGTCAGAGCAACCATGGCATGCACACACAGACCAGTACAGTTCTTGGGACATGTATACTCGCAGTGCTGTGATGGAACACCCATCATCGTGGTCCAGCCCATGCTGGCTACCAGCCTTTCTTCATCCGGGGTGAGGTGCACTGCAGTCTACGGCCCACCCCCTTTCGCACTCAGAGAAGCCCTGATGGTGGCCATCTTCTCCTTGGCCCTCTGCTTCTCATCGTGGATGTGCTTTCTGCACTCCGGTGGTGTACGGTTGTAAATGCCATGGGCATTCACATGCCTGGCAACCTCTTCTCAGGCCTCATCCTTGCACTGGTGGCTGCCACCCCTGCAGGGTGCTCTGCCTAGGGAAGTAGGCCTCCAGCAGTGCCCTTTCCTCATCAGATGTAAAGTTTGGAGTCTCTGTCCTGCAGCATAATCCTGTGCGGACATTGTGGTTCCTGTGGGTGGAAATATGCAGGCATCAGCACAGTACAGGCAATTGTGGATGTGTGCCATCAACGTGGCTGAATGCTGCACAAACACTGCTCCCTGGATGCCCTCAAAGGCACACTGCCAGATGGTGCTGACAAGCTGTACTTGGTAAAATGTAAACAGACCTACCTTCAAGGATGCAATACCTGTCGGTCACCTGTGGAGTTGTGAGGCGCATTAAGGAGCATTTATGGCCCAGGGCATGCAAATGAGATTAGGAACAACTGTAATGAGATGCAAAGCAGGTGAGATGCCCCTGAATTTGGCAATGAGTTGATTTAGGAACATTGTCTATGAATTGCATAATTGCCCCTAGGTCTTCTCAATCAGCAATTAGTAACTGGGATGTTGAGCGCATCCCCCTATGGCACATTCCCACGCATGTGCGGTTGCATTGGGGGCATTTTCTGAATGTGGCACAAGTCACACTGGCATTCCCACACATGCATGATGCATCGTCAGCAGCAGCTTGCCATGTATAACGCATCCTGTTGGGTGTCGGTGGTAGTGCAATCAATGTCAGCAGCGCATATTAGTCAACATACGCTATTGGATCTGTGCTACATGAATCGTGTTGTGTGAGTATGGCGGATTGCTGTGATGTTGGGTCAGTGTGCCCCTGCAGATCACTGCACATGTCTGGCAGTATGCACCATCCTCAATGCACTGTGGGTGGCATTGTTTGCCTTTCACAATATGGCGGTTCCGCACGAGACACATATGCATGACCAGGGCATGACTCCATACCCTGGTCTCCCGCCAGTACTCTGGGCACTGCGCATGTGCAGTGACATGCAATCGGTGGCAATCACGCATTACCATGCTGCAACCCTGTGATTAGTGGTCCAGTGCTCGACGGCCTATCATGCATGTAGTGTGAATAGGCCATTGCACACATGCAGCCTGTACTGTGCATACCTGTTCCCACAGCACTGCATCCAAAAATTCCATGTGCACAGGCAGCTGGGCCCAAAGCCATGAACTGGGGAAGGTGGAGTTTGCCAACCTGGTGGCACTTGTCATGCCACTGGAGGGGCAGCTCTTTGGGTCACAGGACCTCAATGAGCCATGCTCTGCAGTGTGGGCAAGGGTGGGCAAGGGTGGCAGAGCATCTTGTGTGCAGAACAGGTGTTGAATGCATGGCGGAGCTGTGCAGGCACCTCTATAGTGACCTGCAGTGATAAGACTCTGACAGACTATGTAGCCTTTGGGAACAGGCTTGCAGGAGTGCAGGGCCACTCCCAGGTAAATCACAACACCTTACATCCATTCTAGCAGGTAGAGGTTTGTTTCGGGAGGGCAGTGTGCTCTGGTGCACAGTCCCCCACCCCAACACTCACACACACACACACACACACACACACACACGTGTGGCATGCCCTGCTGATGCTGCCTGTGGGGTGCAACCATGGCCACTGTGTGTCTACGTGTGCTGCATGGTGCATGACAGGGGGATTGAATTGGCACTGTGGCAGGTGCATTGTGGTTTTGACAGTGGCATGGCACACATCCATCCACACAATGCCATGGTGGGCATGGTCTGGGGTGGTGTTTGTTACTACATGCTGCCCAGGGTGCAGTTACATTGGGCCACTGAGGGGGTGGGTCCATTACTGCATGCTGGCACCAGTGGTGTTGCTGAGGGTCACAGGTGGGGGGGGTTGTACACACCTACTGTTGCCTCACGCTGCTCTCTGCTTGTGTTTCCCTCACAGGATCAGCAGACAATTAGAGGATCACTGCGGTGGTGGAAGCCAGGCATGCTAAGGCCAGTGGACGAGGCTGGGGTTCTGGTTGTGCTGGTGCAGGTGAGTGTACTGCTTGTGCATCCTCTGTGTGTTCATTGGGGGGTTGGAGCAATGTCCACAGCAGGCCATTGCCTGCCACATGTGCATGGCCATGTGCTGCATGTTGCACACACAAGGGGTGCCACCTTGGCGGTATGTGTTAGGGCCACAGTGCACATGGTTCCTGTGTGTCTGTCCACCATGTACACATCTGCTAAGGACCATGAGCCCACTGTGGTGCTCTATTGGTGGTCGGAGAGGGCCTACATGGTTGTGCAGCCTACTGGCATCTGCACATGCTCTGTAGGACATGGCTGTGTGCCCCTCTGCATGTCACTCTGCATGTACAAGTAGGCCTTGTGCTGTCTCAGTACCATTACACGATCACTGTGTGGCTCTGTGTACCAGCCTGTTGCTGCTGTGTGATGTGCATGGTGGGCTGTCGGCCATTGTCGTGGGGGCTGCCTCAGCACACGCGTGTGGTGTTCGGGGGGAGTATGGTGTGGACCATGGCACTGAGTTCCTGTTGTCTGTGTCCCCACTGTAGGTCCATGGAGAGTCCAGCCGGGTGTGTTAGGGAGGAGGAGATGCAGGATATTCCTACGGCTGGCAGGGATCCAGCTACGGAGGGTGCTGAGGTGAACAATGGCACCACTGTATGGGAGGCAGGGGCAACTCCTGCAGGTGATTAATTTGCTTGTGAGGGTACTGTGTACCGGGGGCAGGAGAGGTGGATGCTGGGTTGTGGCCCATCCTGGACATTAAACCACTGGGCCATTTGTGTATAGCCCCTTTGTTGAATGACCTCTACCCTCCATGACCATCCCCTTTACCAGCAGTCTTCCCCTGTTTCCCCCCCATACCATCCCATTACTGTGTTCACTGTTTCTTGTTACTGTGTTCTTTCCCACACCACCCTATCCCTGTTCTTAGTTTTTTCTACCTTTGTACATATTGCTTCTGGTTTTCATATTCTTGTTTGAGTAAATCTTTTGATATTGATGATGGTGTCTGTGGTCATTCATTCTACCTTGTGCTGGTGCCCTGTTGTGCTTGCTGGTTTCCACAGTACCTTTGTTCCCAGTCACACAAGTGCCCCTGTGGTACTGCGCATCCATGCACCATGTCTACCTTTCATGCACGCTACAGTGTGTGCCCACCTATTGGGTGGCCTTCCACTGTGCTGGCTTGCACATTGTCTCTATTCTGTGTGTGGTGCATGATGGTTTGTTCTGTTGTGGTGGTCCTCTGTTGTTGTGCTGCTCTTATTTTGGTCCACAGTGCCTGTAGGCATGTTCCACCTGTGCAAGACACGGCCTTTGGCCTGTGTGCCATTGTGCCTGTCCCCCTGTGTGCACCTGTTTTGCAGTTCCCATGTAATCCCTGCTGTGTTCCTATGCACCAGGACATGTGTGGCTCCCTCTGCCATGCTGAATGGTGCACCTCTGTTGCTATGCCACACTTTGCCAGTCACCACTGTGCATGGTGTCTGTGCCTGTAGATCCCCTGTGTTAAGTGTGTGTCTGGTGCTGCCAGGTGTCACCATGTGTGCTCTGTTTGTGCACCTCATCTGCTTTGGTGGGCCACTTTCAGGCCCTTTGGCACTGTGCCCAGTCCCTGCCAGGCTGTTCACCAGTGTCCTTTGTGCTACTGCAGTCTCCCCCTGTTGCTACTGTGTCCCTTGCTGACTTGCTCCTTATTCAGTGTTTTATGGTCCAGGGTGCTTCTGCGCATCCTGGTTGTGCAGGGGCAACTCAGGTTGCACCATGGTGCTTCAGTGGTATTTACAGTGGGGATGCACATTGTGCATCTTTCGGCACATCCTTCTGTGAATACCACTGTTCGGGGATGGCGGATCTCATTTGCCCTGGGGCATCTCAGTTACGCCTAGAGCATCTACTTTGTGAATCCTGCCCCCAGCCTCTTCCTATATGTTGTTTGGATAGCAAGTAACTATTTTTGTTCACTTATACTTGTTGCAAAGAGCATACAGCTGATTTAGTTTTATGCTAATTTAGTAAGTTGTTTTCTGTAAACCACTCTCGTAACTGCTTGAAGGCTTTGCAAAACTGTTATATTGTTATATGCTCATCAATTTCCTCAACTTTCCTAATTACTCTGATTTGAATTACTTTATGCGTGTGATTTCTTGAGCCCCATAGACAGTTCAAAACCTCATAAGTAAATAGCCACGTAAATCACATCTTCAGAACATTAATGGCAATTTATTCTTTCTACACTTCCCACCAACTCTGAGCCCATCATTTCACCCTAATCTAAAAATGTGTCTTGTGTGGCTAATTACTTGTCTGGTTTTGTACTTTTTCACCCATATCGGTTTCTTTTTTTTTTTTTCTTTCCTCCTCCCTCCGCTCTCGGAGCCCTGCTTCCTCGGGAGTCACCAATGGAGCCAGCCTCACTCCACCTCAACATACCTAATCCTGCAGGTGAACCCCCATTGAGCCATGGATATATCCCCCAGGCAGGTATGAGGTGGGGCCCTTCACCTTGAAATCCTTCTTGTCTTGTTGGGCACCCAATGGCAGGACAGGCAGGTGGGAGTTGCAAGGTCGCACCAGCGTTCTGTCTCCCTGGTGCTCTGAAAGCTGTTTTTTTTTCCTTTTTCTGGGGCCATCAAGCCCAGACGTCAAGGTGAGAGCACCGACGTCTGTCACGACCCAACCCCTCTGAACGATTCAAACACTTGCTGTGCCTCCGCCCTCCACCAGAGGCCAGCCAAGTGCCGAGCCTCAACCCACCTCCCTCCCGGATAAGGCGAGCAGTCCCCAGGTTGCTCAAGCCCCCCCAGGCTAGCTCTCCATCTCCCAGGCTCGTTCTCAAACCCGGGGTCGATGGTGTCACAAGCAGTAGCACTACCTCTGCATCAGCTGGCTGGCCATATTGGCTTCTTTACATTTGGACTGATTACATCTTAGAACAAGAGAATGTCCAATCGAATGGCGGGGACCCCAGAGCCCATTGTAAGGGACTATAAGTAAGTTTCAAACCTTTCACTATACAGCTACTACCTCAGTTATGATTTGTAAGGGGAAATGGTGAGGCGTTACCACATAAATGAGCTACAGGGCCTTTTAAAAAAAGCAAAACAACTCTTGCAAGCCCTATTCTAGGGTTTAGCAGCACCCTCTACTTGTAGAACTATTACAGAAAAGTAGTAGGGTGTGTTTCTACTATTCTGTATTAGTTCTACAGAATGGTAGTAGCAACACACCCTTCTGCCTTTCTTTAATAGTTCTATTGAATGGCATTAGGGTGTGTTGCTTCTCTGTGACAAAACCTTGAGGAGTCAAGTGGTGATGAAGACTTATACAGGACCTCTGATAAATAAGCAGTGCATAGAGTAACAGAGATAAGGGTTACACTAGATATGCCAGGGATGGAATACAGGCTGGGGCTGGGTGTGGGCCACTGAACCACTAGTATAGATTGTGCAAGGCAAGAAAATTCTACATTAATTTGACTCAGAAGGGAGCCTAAAGGTAGATGGGGGGAGGCTAGGGCAGTAGCAGCATTAGCCTGGTGCTAGAGGCATGGAATAGCACCAAGCAACTGGTGCAAACCATTCCTAGACTCCTGTGACTGACACCAGCCAGCATATTAGTAACTGCTAGCCCCACTAACATTTGGCTGACTGATTTGCATTATGATTTTGCCACCAGGGCTGACATTGTATCTGGTTGCTAAGTCCATGTTTTTTGAATGGCACTGGTTGTTATTTGCATGGTAACCCCTGACCCCTCCATGCATGGCTACAGTGGAGACATTGTCCATGCGTGGTAATGATGTAACCTCCTTTGAGCATAGTTGGGAAGTTGCAATCAAGCAGACAGTGCAAAACAACAGCACAAGTAAATTTTCTGCAGTCCTTTACATTTGTGAATCAGAGTCTTTTTTTAATTTTACTTTTTTTACACATTTGTTTCCTAATTATCACACCAGGACAGCACAACCAAGATGCAGCATCTTTTTTCCAGCATGGTCCTGCTTGTACTACTTTCCTCAGCTGTGTGGACAGGAGCACTGGGATGAAACGAGACATTTCTGAAGTCACACAGTAATTATTTGGCTCCAGAAGAGTTTGAACATGTTGGGCTCAATTTTCAAAGAGCTCAAAGATCACTATAAGTTGCAATGACCCAGGGCTATAGCGCACCATCGGTGCATCAGGGACAATGCATCAGATTCTTTAATATTGGGGTCCCTGTGCCGAAAACCTGTGAGTCACCACAATCACAGGGCAGCATTCAATATTGGGCATACCTGCGGTGTTTGACAGAGGGGTCCATCATCCACCCTCCGCACAAGCTGATGGGACCCCTAGAGGTGGGATGGGGTGAACCTTTGGCTGGAAGGTGGTGAACAGGGGCCACTGGGGAACCAAGGATGCCACAGGGCATGAAGGAGTCAATGCAGTGGGTATAGGGAACGGAGAAAGCACTTTGCAGAGGTGCCATAGGGCATATTGATACACCCTATGACACCTTGGCTAGGTGCCCCCTCCACTTCCTTAGCCTGCTGCAGTTCCCCCTGTGCCCTATGGCATCCTCAGTGTCCCAGCAGCCCCCATTCACCACCTTCCCGATCCCCTGGCTCATCCCCTGCCCTGCCAATCTCAAGTGCAGGGCCGTTTGCCCACCTACTGGCTGGTCTAACTTTAGCCCTTTGTTGTGGCCACAGCAAGGCTTATAGAATCCAATTTAAGAGGATATTGCAGACCTGCTACGGCACCTGCCCCCTTGTGACCCGGCACAAGGGGGACATTTGCCACAAGGGTGGCACAGGGGGGCTTTGCCACAAGTGACATGATTTTGTTGCAACAAGCCTTTGAAAATCATGATCACTGCATTCTGTGACAAAAGGTGCCACTTGCGTGATAAACTCTTAGTGCAGGTACTTTGCATCACAGAATTTCCTTTGAAAATTGAGCCCATAATCTCCTTCTCAAGCCAGTGCACTAACTACCAAACAACATTACACTAATAAATAGTGTTGGATAAAATCTAACGCAAAAGGAAGGAAAACAAAAATTATTGTTTCATAATGCATAACAGGAATCAAGGAACATTTGACATGGACAGTGACAGTGACAGATACCAATTATTTAGTGACTGATTGATTGACTGATTTGATAACAGGGTAGGTACACTGGTCCAAAGGACCATTTTCAGGAATGACCCGGGACATCTAGATGGCACATGCAATACAAGAAATACAATAAATTAGAGTCAGCATACAGTACAAAAGTAACAACAATACACTTGGAGGTGATACTTGTAGACAGACAGTTCAGACAGATAGTTAGTACATTAGGATCGATATACAAGTAAAAGTGATACACCCAGTCTGACAATACATGCAAAATGCTGGCAGTATAGCCTAGAGGTTAGAGGAATGAGGTGTGAACAAGCTTGATACATCCAGCAGACCAGACCTGAGTTTGATTCTCACAGCCTCTACTTGCATACTGTGTGACTCTGAGCAAGTCACTTAACCATCCAGTGCTCCCAGGTTGCCTCTGAAAACAGGAACTTGTGCCTAGTGGGCCTTACCCAGTTACCAAAGAATAAAATAAAACAAAAAATAAATAAAAATAAAAGCTGCTGGGAGGCAGGTGGATTGGTTAACCTAGTCACTTGGAGTGAAAGAGCAAACTGTAGGTAACCGTGCATCCACCTTATGTAAGGAAGGGCACTTGCAAGCAGAAGTGGATAGGAAAGCATTTTTAAAATGTGATTTGAAGAGGTGGTAAGTGCCTAGAGAGTGAAGCAGGCCAATAATCTATTCCAGAGCCTGGGGACAGAGATGGAGAAGGCTCTCTGACCCATCTTGGTTGCAGTCCGGGGATAGTTGAGGAGACATTGAGAGAAGGACCTCAGTTATTGTGTGCAAGATTTAATACTAAGGAGTCTAGTTAGAAGGGAGCTAACCCTGTCTTGAAGAGACTTATTGATAAGGGTACCCATGAGGTAGTCATGGTGGGCCTAAGGGGACATCCAACCAAGCAACATGTAAAGGGAGCAGTGGTGAGTGTGGAACCGGGCAAGTATGACAAACCTGCAGATGCTGTTGAAGGTGGTATTGAGTCATGTGAGGTACTGATTTGAGGTCTGGGAGAAGACAGGAGAGTAATAATCCTGGAAGGGTAGAAGTGTGCTTTGGGCAATGGCCAATCACACCTCAGGGGTCATGAGGTCATTTAGGTGGTAGCAGACACCCAGTTTCTGATTCACGCATTTGATTACTTTCTCAACGTGATCTACAAAGGTGAGGGAGGGAGGGATTGAGGTTGACTCCCAGGTATTTGAAGGTAGTAACTTGTTCTAGGGAGGACTCATCTGGGGACAGAATGCAGGAAGTTTTTTTTCCCTGCAGTGCATTTGGCTAGCCTTGGTTTCAATCCAGAGAACATTGCCCTTGTTTTTTTTGGTATTAACAAGCAACCTGTTAGATGCAAACCACTTCTGGACAATCCCAAATTCCCTGGAGAGGGAGAGTCAGAGGGAGAGGGAGATGGATAAATTAAATGGGCTCTTAGCACTTCTGTACAAAACAAGATCATATGCATTCATAATCATGTGGCAGTCTGCACGATCCCTAAGGAGGTGGTTGGTAAAGAGGGGGAATAGGATAAGTCCTAGAATGCACCCTTGTGGGACTCCAAAATACACCCCTAGAATGCTGGATGAGACCCCCCCCCCAGTATACCCCCTTTGGGATCTACCTGTTTGATAGTTTCTGAACCATGTCATGATTCCTGTTGAGAAACCATAGGAGCAGAGTTTACCTAGGAGGATGTCATGATCAACAAAGTTGAAGGCCTTAGATAGATCTACGAAGATGGCACCGGTGAGCTTGCTTTCATCTGAGTTCCTTATGAAATTATCCATGAAACAGGTCAAAGCAGTGGTTGTACTGTGGCCATTTCTAAAGCCATGCTTGTGTGGAGATAATACATTATACAGACATGGCCTGAGATTTGCTGAAATCAATTTGGTCCAGAATGTTGGCCAGGTGAGGGAGGATGGACACTGGTCTGCAATCCTTCAGGAGTTTCAGGTCAATGATTTGAATATGGGGACAACTCTGGCATGTTTTCTGTTTCCACAATCAGGGCCGGCTTTAGAGTTTTGGAGGCCCTCAGCAGGATTACTGAAGTTATGGGGCCCCCTTACTTGGTCGACCGTCACCCTATATGTTTGAATGTAACCAATACACACATCATTTTATTCTATTATCAGTACAACCAGAGTATCTTTAAATGTTTTAGGAGGAGACAGCGGTATTAGTCCATGGGGTTGTTTCTTCTATCACATCCATCACCACCCATCTGACTCTTTTTGGCTGGGTCATAGCTTAGTAAGGCATTTCTTGACATCAGGTGCCACATCAAAAGGTGTTGCACAGCCCTTTGTTGCTGTTTTAAGAAGATAATAAGATTTAAGAAATTTGAAAATAATTAAGAAACTGTTCTGACTGTGGACCACTCCAAAAGAAGGGGGGCCCCCAGCGACCGCAGGGTTCGCTGGTGCCTAAAACCGGCTATGTCCACAATGCAGGAATGGACAAGGAGGAGAGGGACAGAGTGAATAAGGTAGAAAGGGCCCTAGAAATCAGATCAGCTCTCAGTTTAAGGAACAGAGGGCAGGGACCATCACTTCTGGCACTACTGGAATTAGGGATGGTCCTAAGGATACTCTGGACCCCCATGGGGGAAGTGGTCTTAAAATGGAATGCAAGAATACTATTCACATCTACTCACCCATCCTCAGGGTTGGGTGTGGCATCCTTGGGTGGTAGGTTATCCAGGTGCTCAGCCAGATTAGTCAGTTTGTGGTTCAGAGCCTCAACAATGTGAGAGGGCTCAGTTATGAAGCCTGCATCAGTGATCAGGTTGTGGCAGAGCTTGGAGCCAGGATTAATTAAGGAGTTAACCATGGCTCAGAACCTATGAGGATCACTCAAGTTGTGGGTCTGTTGGTTTAATGAAAGAGGCCTTAAGGAATTTGGATTCCTTCTTACAGAGGCTCTGGAGCCTACAATTGTTGTTCCAGGTGCTAGGGGATGGGAAAGGTCACCCATAGGGCATTGCTCAGTTTAATTTTCATATGGAGCAGTTTTGTGTGTCATCTGGAGTTTACCCCTATACTCGCCAGGTGGTGGTGGGGAAGTGTTTGTCCAGGATAGAGGACAGGGTAGCAGTGAGGAAACCAAGAGCAGAGTCCACACTGGTTTGGGTGAGGAGGATAGATCAGCTTACCATCCTAATGTCTGAGCACAGTTTATCCATGTTGTATTTAGAGAAATCCCTTAAGGACAAGAACTTAGGTGGGGGATGTGGTCCATGACAGGACAACATTCAAAAAGTGGGGGAGTTGTTACTGATGGAGTTTAACAGCACCCCAGGCTGAAGGATCCTGTCTTCCCAGTTTGTAATATTCCAATCAGGGAGGGAGTGGCTGGAGGACTTGGGGAGGAGATAATCTGGTGAGGATTTTAAATTGCTTTAGCAGCTCTACTCACTCAATCTATTGATCATTTAGCCAGTTGAAGTTGAAATCCCCAACCATTATAAGATCCCTTGAAGGAGAGAGGCAGCCAATGCCATAGGTTATTTGAGTGAGACCCTTCAGACCACCCATAGGAGGATTGTATTTGTAACCTACATAAAGTTTATTTGAGGCCCAAAGGGTCAGTTCAGTTATGATACATTCTGGAACAGAATTATCACAGTTGCTTCTTGATATAACAGAGACTTTGAGGAGTTCCTTAAAATACAAAATCAACCCACCACCTTTTTCTTCCCTTGTCTATCCTGCCTAAACAGGTTATATCCCTTGATTTGACAGTTTGAGTCTGGAATAGATGGCTTGAACCTTGTTTTGGTAATGCCAAGAATATCACAGTTGTAGAGGGCAGTCCAGGCCCCCAGCTCAGGTATCTTGGAAAGGAGGCTACATTCATTAATATCTGAGCTCTTTAACCCATGGCTATTCACTTAGAGGGAATTAGCATGGTTTAGTGTGCAGGGTAGTGGCCCAGGGCTGCTTTTTATGTCCCCACACAGTAACAGTAGTAGTAGTAGAAGGGTCAGAGGGTTCTTGCTGAGGGGGAAAGCAAACTTTGAGTGGGACTCAGGGAGAAAATGTAAGCACCCAGAAGATGACAGTGTCTCTTTTCCAAAAAGGCAATATGTAATAGGGGGTGAAATATGTAGGAGTAGAGTGATGGTAAAGGGTGACTCACCAAGTGTGGATTAGGGTAATTTGTTTGAGCTGCTAGGTCTCTGGACAAAATATAGCCACAGGAGTCACCCAGGAAGGTGAGATCTAGGAGGAGACAGCATATGATGGATCAAAACACTAGTGGGTACTTTTCAGGGTGACACTGCAAGGCCATCCCAGGGGTAGTTTACATAGCCAATGCAATCAGCTAAGGAGAAAAAATATACTGGAGTGAAAGCCAGTATAATGTGTGTCATGGACTGAAGGGAGCCTGCAGAGGTGCTACAGACAAGGCCCTAGGCTGCAGTCTCACAGAGAACCAGATCACGAATGAGAGTAAGGGAGCTAGTAGTTAGTAACAATCCCTCCTATTACATAACATGGATTATAAAGCTACACCTATTGCTAGGGGGTTAAAATAGCAGCAGGCCCTCCCCTGTAGTGATCTTAAGGCATTTGCAATAGCCAGTCAGTGAGCTTAGATTGATATCCTCAACCACTGTGACACATGAGCAGACATACACTTGTTTGCTGAACTGCTGACCTGTGTGATGACTACTTGTCATGAGACAGGCTCCTACAGTGACTGTCAGCAAAGAAACAGCTTTGGAGGTGAGTGGTATGGGAGTGAGCAGCTGATGTGTGTTTCCTTTGTTGTTAGGCACCAAACCCAGGAAGCAGTATTGGAAGCTGTAGTCCATTTCCCAACCTTAGTGGATTACTCAGTCGACCCACCAACTTCTGTAATTTTAGGGCTTTGCTTTACCTTTTTTAACTGCTGCTGTGGTGCAAATAGTCCACAAGTTATTGTAAATAGGAAGATTTTATAGTTTGTTGTGGTAGTGGTAATCGCCCAACTGCGAAGTCACTTCCAGTTGCCAGGTGGATATAATTCTCACCCCTCTGTTAGCGGGTCGAGCATGAGCGGGGTGAGCTCATGTCCACGTGCACAGAGACACACGCAGAGACATGCATGTCTAAGCACGTGTCGGGCATGTCAGGTAGGGAATAGGGAAAAGTAGCCACCCACTATACCATTGCAAGGTAAACCATTCTTGTATAGTTTGTTTTTTATAGACCTGAAGTTATGAGAAAGTGGTGATAGCTATAAATATACTGACTAGGATAACGCATTCTTACACTCCCGCATTGCAATTTGAAAAAACTTTCCTGTAAGCAATTATGTTGCATGGACTGTTTCTGTTGCTAATCAGCTCTCACTATATTTACTAAGTGGATAAAAGTATTGCTGCACAAGGCTCTGGCAATTTAAATACTCCACAAATATAACATCTCTTGCTCTACAGAAACTAATATTTTGCTTCTATAACTTAGACCTGCTAAAAGTGGCATTATACCCTCTTGTCCTAGGCAATTTCTCCTGATTGCAAATATAGCACATCAGGTTCTTTTAATTAGCCAGGGTATATATATATCTGCTCGCATGTCCTTGTGTTTTACATAGAACCTTGCAATATGGCAACTAATCAAAAAACACAGTAATGTTAAATGATGGAACAATCGGTACTAGATGCGGGTCTTGTAAAACATTTACTATTTTACCTATGACTGGTTTTGGAAGCTATATTTGTGAACAATGCAATGAAATCAAGGACCTGAGAATAAAGTTACTTTGCCTAGAGTTGGAAAATAAAAGTCTAAAATGAAAGGAGGGACCCTCAGATACAACTCTACAAGAGCAAGTAATAGATAATAATAATAAAAGACCGAGGGAGGCAGATCAGGAATATGAATGGCAGCAAGTTTGAACTAGTAAGGGCCTGAAGAAAGGGAGAAGAACCATATAATTTATAATACCCACATCAAATAGGTTCAGCTCATTGTACCAAACCAGACAGAGGTTAGAAGAGCAAACTGATAAAATCTTAGGTATGTTTGATGATGTTGCCCCAGAGAACTCAATCCAGCACAAAGAACTTATTACAACAAGTGCATCATCAAGTGACACAAATCTAGAATATGCACCAAACATTCTGATTAATCACACTGAAAGAGTAGAAAAAGTACATGGGCAAGGAAGTAGCCCCTTGTCACAGCCTGCATCAAGCACAGCAGAGGCACAAAAAAACAATACCACTCTGATAAGAAATAATATCACTGATAGTCCAAATGTTACTACTCCCTTTTATATTTTGGGTGACTTGATCATTAGGTACACAGATCACTGTATCACCAAAATAAATAAAGAAACTATAGTCAGCTGCTGCTTCCCAGGCACAAAGGTAGATGATATGCACTTACTAGTACCAAAACTTTTAAAAAATACACCTGGAGCAAAAGATATTATAATACATGTGGACACTAATGACATAAAGTCAACATCAGAAAGTGAAATATTGCTTGACTTGCAGTTCTTATACAAAACCTTATCAGAAATAAATTGCAATGTAACTATATTTGAAATACTACCTGTCCTGAGCAAACATATCAAATGGAATGCTACAATCAAAAGGATTAATAACAGTCTCAGAAGATGGTTTCTATTAAATAACATCAATTGTATCAGGAGTTGGAAAAAGTTTGTAAATCATAGAGACCTTTTCACGTGAGATGGACTACAGTATATCTCAGTAAGAGTGGAACTAAATTGCTGGGAAATCTTTTCTGCCAGGCAATACATAATAACTATTTAAGCTAAATTCAGGGGGAAAGGGCAAAACAAGTTTATTGTTGAACATCAGTGCACACATATATTAAAGGGTGACATTCATACAAGCAATGGTTTAAATATTCTCTCCCTCAATGCAAGAAGTTTAAATAAAAAAATTGATGCATTAAAATTAATTATGAAACCTGAAAATATACATGTTTGCTGTGTTACTGAGACATGGTGGACATCAGATAATTGGTGCAGTAATACTGAAGGATATCAATTATTTCATAGAGACAGATCCAGCAAACATAGGGGAGGTGTGGCTATTTATATTGATAGCACATTAATAGCATCCGGATGGGTTTCATCATATAACACACATGATATTGAACAGATATGGGTTAAACTAAATCCTCCCAACTGTTAACAAATTAAAAATTGATGCTTCTTATAGCTCACCATCCCTTACTGCAGAACAAACTCAAGATTTTTTCAGTTTATTATTTGATAATAAGGCAGAAGCTAGAACCATAATTACTGGCTCTTTAATTTACCTAATATAAATTGGGATAAACATTGTGGTCAAACCATACTGGAAAGAGATTTACTTGACTTTGTAATTACCAATAATATGAATCAACTTGTTACAGCCAATACCAGAGGGGATAATATACTCGATTTAGTTATTATAAATATGGATATAGATGACGTTAGATGTTCAGTCAGAGAACCCTTATTGGATAGCGACCACAACATGATACAAATACACCTCAACTAGACTTGGACATCCATTAATGGGAAAATTATTGTAAAATTAAATGTTATAACAGCGAATTATAAAAAAATGAAAGAATACCTTGCCAGTTGAGATTGGGAAAAAGACCTACTACAACTTTCCCTAGATGAAATGTGGGACAGGATTAAATACTACATTAAATCCTGTATGGAAAATGTTTTTCCTGAACATATTAAGTATAATAGTACAGGTAGGATACCAGCATGGCTTAATAGCAACATAAAAAATAGATTAGAGCAAAAAATAAAGCTTTTAAAAGATACAAAGTGAATCCATCAGATAGTAAATGGAACCTATACAAATTAAGGCTAAAGAAGTGCAAACAGGCTACAGGAAAGCTAAAAAAAACTGAATATAATTTGGCAATAAAAACCAAAGACAAAAAATAATTTTATAATTACATTAACAGTATGAGAGGAGCACAATATACACTAGGACCATTAAAAGTCAGTAATGTTACTTTTGAGGATGAAAAGGATATAGCTGTAGCCTTCAATGATTACTTTCTGGAAGTATACCAACCAAAAGAAAAAAGTACTATGGTAAATGATATGATAGATAAAGATGTGTTTACCCAATATAAAATAACACCAGAAGAAGTGAATAGAAAATTGAATGCTCTAAAGCTCAGTGAATCCTCAGGACCTGATGAAATCCACCCAAGAATACTTAGAGAATTGTCATCTGAACTGGCTGGACCCCTGGCCCTGTTGTTCAGTATGTCCATCTCTCAAGGTACTGTCATCAATGAGTGGAGACAGGCTAATGTCATCCCCATCCACAAAAAATGTTCTAAATCAGAAGTATCAAATTATAGACCGATTAGTTTGACTTCATTAATTGGCAAGGTGATGGAAGGTTTTGTCAGAGATCTAATTGATAAGAATATTACAGAAACCTGTAAAACTGATATTAATCGACGTGGATTTGCAAATAATCATTCATGTCAATCAAACCTATTCCATTTTTTTGAACCAACAGCAAGACATTAGACGATGGCCTAGCTGTGGACATAGTGTATTTGGATTACTCTAAGGCCTTCGATATCATTCCTCATAAAGAGTTCATTGAAGAATTAATAGCTATTGGATTAAATATCAATATAATAAGTTGGGTGACTTCATGGCTAAATGGGAGACAATGAAGAGTTGCTAGCAGGGGCCAGTATTTAGATTGGGACTGTGTCAGTAGTGTGGTACCTCAGAGGTCTGTACTGAGCCCTACCTTATTCAATATATCTGTGACTACTATGGAAACATCACATAGTTCGTGGGTTTGTAAACATGCCTATGATGCCAAAATAGAATCGGTTGTTATCAATTAATTTGATTGTACACAGTTGCAAAATGATACAGACTCAATATCAGATTGGGCAAATAAACATAAACTAAAATTTAATATATCTAAATGTAAGGTAATGTATTTCGGCAAAAAAAAAATCCTCTTTGGACATATAACTTAAATGGTATCCCTCTAGAGGAATGTAATAAAGAAAAGGACTTGGGTGTCATCATATCCAATGATTTAACCTTTTCCAAACTCTTTAGGCATTTGGCCTCCAAAGCTAATATGACCTAAAGTAAAATCTTCAAACATATCATTAGTAGGAATAGCAATGTCATCCTGCCATTGTATAGTGCTTTAGTTAGGCCGCAACTGGAATATTGTGCACAATTCTGGTGCTCTCATAAAAAGAAGGATATCATACTCTTAGAAAGAATTCAATTCTTTCAGATGAGACATTAAACCGAGGTCCCATCTACCTGGATTGGTGGTAGTTCAGGTGAATGTTAAAGATCCCATGGCACTTATCGAAAAGAGTAAGGGAATTTCCCCGGTGTCCTGGTCAAATTTCCCTCATTCACTAAAAATACCACCAACAGCTTCATCTGGTTCAAAGTCAGTTGGCATTCATCTGTATCCCCCTCCCCTGGGTTGTGCCTGAAAATAGGCAGGATTTGTCTAGTGCACTTACCCGGTCAACAAAAACTAAAAAAAAAAAAAAGAAAAAAACCAAAAAGAATAAATATTATGAAATCACTTTCATATGAACAAAGATTATTAGACCTAAAGCTATATTCCTTGGAATACAGAAGATTCAGGGGAGATTTATGTTTGGTCTACAAAGCCACAACAACGCCTAACCTTTTTGAATGTTTAGGTTTACAGTATAAGACAACTAATAAGAACCTACAGAGAAACAATAAACTGCTAGAAGGCAATAAATTCAATTTATCTAAAAGGGTCAAATGGTTTAATCAAAGAGTCGATTTGGAATTCTCTACCACTAAATATTGTTGACAGTGATACAATGAAGACATTTCAATTCCTAATAGATACACATTTTGACCTTGAATCCAACATGTAATGTTGCGAGTCTATATGGCCTTCTCAGCTTTTGACTCATATATATCCTATGAATCCTATGAATACATACATAAATATGAACATACGAAAATGCCAGCAGAAACAGGCCTCGGTCTATTGAGTCTGCTCTAGTACGCAGCTAGCACCTTATAATGCTGCTGCCCCTCCCTCCCCCCATCCTATTACCCCTTCCCCTTCCCCTATCCCAACCTTTCTTGAAGCTGTCCACCATCTTGCAGGCCACCACCTCACCCGGCAAGGAGTTCCACTTGCCCACCACTCTTTCTGTGAAAAAATGTCTCCTCATCTCTCTCCTGAATCTACCCCCTCCAATCTCAGTTGGTATCCTCTCGTGTCCCTCCCCTTTCTCCTCTAGAAAATCCTCCCTGTATTAGTCTCATTTATTCCCTTCAGGTACTTAAAGGTCTCAGTCATATCTCCCCTGTCCTTCCTCTCTTCCAGAGAGTACATATTCAACTCCCCCAGTCTTTCCTTGTGTGGCTTGCCCTCCAATCCCTGGATCATCTTTGTAGCCCCTCCAACAATTTGATGTCCTTCTTCAGGAGCAGGTCCAGTATTGCATGCAGTACTCCAGGTGGGGCCTGACCAGTAACCTATACAGGGGCAGGATAACCTCCCTACTTCTGCAGGTGATCCCTCTAGCTATATACCCCAGCATTTTGTTGGCTTTTGCCGCCTTCCTTCTGCATTGAACAGAGTTGTTCATGTTCCCTGTTATGATCACCACTAGGTCCTTCTCTTCTGTGGAGTAACCCAACTGAACCCCATTTAAGTGATACTCCCTCCCCTGGTACTGGGCTCTGAAGTGCAGAACCTTTCACTTCTTGGTATTGAACCTGAGCTGCCCTTTTTCTCTGCCCACTCCTGCAGCTTATTCAGGTCCTCCTGCAACCCCTTCCCCCCTTCCATGTCATCTACCACAGCTCCCATCCTGGTATCATCTGCGAACAGACTTATTTTGCTCCGGATCCCATTCAAGATATCTGCAATGAAAATCCTGAACAGTACTGGTCCCAGCGCAGATCCCTGTGGTACCCCCGCTCGTCACCGCTCTTGGTGATGAGAGTCCCCACCACCGCCACCACCACCACCACCCTTTGCTGTCTCCCCCTCAGCCAGTTCCTGATCCAGGTCACCATTTTTGGTCCTGCTCCCACATACTCCAGCTCCCCCCCCCAATCTCCCATGCAGCACTGAATCAAAGGCCTTATTGAAGCTGAAGTACAGGACATCCACAGCATGGCCCTTGTCCAGTTCTCATGTCACCCAGTCATAGAACTCTACCAGGTTTGTCTGGCATGATCTGCCCATAACAAACCTGTGCTGCTGGTCATCCTGCATACCATTTGCCTCCAAGAAGCTCACAAGCCTTTCCTTTAGGATGGCCTCCATGAGTTTGTTTCACTGGCCTGTAGTTCCCTGGTTCATCGTTTGGCCCTCTTTTATGGATGGGCACCATGTAGGCCATCCTCCAGTCCTGTGGCACACATCCTGTATCCAGCGAGGTATTGAACCGGTCTGCCAGAAGCCCCACAAGGACCTCTGCCAGCTCCCTCAGTACTCTAAGGTGAATGCCATCTGGGCCAGGTGCTTTGTCCACTCTTAATGCCCTCAGCCCCTCCAGCGCCCTGCCCTCTGTAATCCCTACATCTGTTGTCCTCTCCCCTTACCCATCCCCCCACTTGCCTGAGGTAGTTTCCCCCCTTTTCTTGCGTGAACACAGAGCAGAAGTACTTGCTCAGTGCCTCTGCCTGCTCCACCCCCTTCTCCACCCACCCCACATCTTTCTTGATCCTCACAAGCTGGTCTTTGCTTCTACATTTTCTGCCTATGTACTGGAAGACTTTTTTTCTCCTCTTTTGATCCCCTGCACCAGTCTCAGGTCTCTAGACTCTTTGGACCCCCTGACCAGCCTGGAGACCTCCTCAGACTTTTCCCTGTGTACATCTTTATTTTCTCCCCTCCCCATTTTCCTATACTTCTGAAATGCCACTCTCTTGGCTTTCACCTCTTCCCTGACCTCCGGTGACAGCCAACTGGGTTTCATTGCCCTGCACTTCTTGTTTTTTTTTTTCCTAGTACAGGTCTCTGTTGCCTCTGCCAGCCCTCCCCTTATTATATTCCACTTCTGATCTGCATCCATGTGTTGTTGGATGTCTGCCAGGTGCTTGCTCAGAATTTCTCCCATCATCCTAAAGTCTGCCCTACTAAACTCAACCACCCTTTTACCCATGCCACCTGTGTCCCTCCCCATATTTAGCGTGAACCACACTGAGTAGTGGTCACTCCCAGCAAGTGGTTCCACCACTTCTAGGTTCCTTACAGCACCCCCATTATCCAGTACAAGGTCCAAAGTCCTTTCCAGCCATGTCAGCCCCTGTACCAGCTGTGTCAAGACGTTGTCCTGAAAAGCGTCCAACAGGACTCCCTCTCCTGCACTCATGGTGGCAGGTGTGCTCCAATCCACCCCTGGTTGGTTGAAATCCCTCACCACCACCGTGCTTCCCTTACTGCTTACCCTTTAAATTTGATCTGCAAGTTCTCAGTCCACATCACAACCCTGTGATGGTGGCCTGTACACTACCTCCATTCTCAGTGTCCTATTCCTCACATCCTGGAACTGCATCCACAGAGCTTCTGTCCTCCCTTTATGCACTTAATCCCCTCTCTCACATAGATCACCACCCCTCCCCCATTCCCCTTGGCCCTATCCTTTCTGAATAGTCTGTGCCCTGGGATCATCACATCCCAGTCATAAAGATACTGCATCTTACAAAAAATTACACATTGAAATAACATTGGGTTCATGGACAAAGTGCAAGACATATAATAAATGTGCATTTATGGTTTTTGAGTGTATAGCCTTAACCACTCCTGTTTCAACTCAAGACATCTAACTTTCAATTGCATGACTTTTCACCCATTGTTTGGTAACCCTATGTATCACCTACTCTAAGATTTAATAATGTTTCCCTTCCTAGGTGATCAAGAGCAAGCACAGTATGTGGCTCAACATGCAGTTGCAGAGAAAGAGAGAGAGAGGCTTTTACAGCAGCAGCTGAAGCAATAAAGACTTTTCCCAGTAGAGTAGCAACTTTGTAACATGACAGAAAACAGAAGACTAGAATAACTAGCATGAATTGGAGGAATGGCAACAGGTGACCACAAAGCAAACATGGATTAATGCCACAGTAGAACCATGGTTGCTTGTGTAATACCAGTATGAACCACAATAAAATACATAGCACAGTTCTCTAATAATCCCTGCGTGCTCCAACAATTCTTTGTTCAAGTGCATTTCCCATGGCAGCCCAACAGATGGCTGTCAAACAGTGGTGTGCTGCTAGCATCATTTCACAGCCATCGTAAAACAGCAGAATTCAGTGATTTTTCCACCTACCTGCCCACCCAGTGGATCACCATTCACAAGTGAAGCACAGAAGGAGATCAATACATAATTTTAATGTCACCTTTTGTGTGTGTGTGGAATAGTGGGCATAACTGCCTTGGTAAATACACACCATGGTAAAGATGAGCCTTGCACCTTCTGTAACAGAAAGCAAAAATAACAAAGGCAGTAAAATAAATGAAGCAAGATCAAAGAAAAGGACTACATCTATGGGTGAAAAGAAAAATAAAGTGCAAAAAACTAATGGAAATCAAAGAAAGAGAGTAACACTACTAGAGAAAACAAGTATTTGAAAGGAGAGAGCAGTAAACATCTTGTTGTTCTATCTCCTGCTGAGCTAGATAATTTGGAGAGGAAAACAGTGAAGTTAAAACACAAAAATAGTACTTGGTCGATGGAAGTTTTTTTCAGATTGGCTCAATTCAGTACATTTGGAAATTGATCTAAAAATCCTTGGCTGTAAAACAGTGTGTTGTGCTGCTAGCAGTGTTTCACAGCCATCTGCTGGCCTGCCAAGGGAATTGCAGGAACAAAACATGAAGATCTGCCCTAGTAAAGTCTCATCTTGCAGTGCAACCCATATCATGTAATACACACACATGAAAATTGAAGAACTTAGCGTAGAAAGTTAACTGCAAGCTTTTGAAAGTTTTAAAATATGTTTTGATGTTAGGAAGCTTAAAACTTGTAATGAAAGGTATTTTTGCAAAACTTAAATAGCAGCCACAATATTTCTAATAGGTGTGTTTCAATTGTTGTGTACTGTGTGTACACCATGTTTAACAGTACAGCATAAAGCATTCCAGACCTAAATCAGTTTGTCTGTTCTCATTTAAATAATGAATATTAGTCATAAAATTGCAATCCCTTACAATAATAATTGTATGAAATGTTTTCATGCTGCACACATAAAACTACCCAAGTGATATGCATGCTGCAAGTATGATTTAGATGTTAAATTGGAACTGATTGCATGAATATTGCATGCATGCAGCAAGCAAGTATGGAAACCATGATTTTTATGTTAAATTGGGAAAGACTGCATGCATGTGGCATGTGTGCAAAAAGCAAGTGGTCACTGCACATGTAAATGTTAAGTGACTTGCTCATGATCATACTACACAAGTGGGGGTTGATAAGACTCAAACCCAGGTAATCATGTCTCTAAATCTCCTGACTTGCAGTTCAGTGCCTTTAAACACTAAGCCATACTGTCTGCACACATATTGTTCACCTGTACTTCAATACATACAGTATCTGAGTACATTTGCATGCATGTGGCCTGCTTGTAGTCACTGTTAAGCTTTTCAGTTTTTTTCACTTACTCACCTCAGTTTCACAGTTGAACTGTAGCACGCATACCAATGGAAACACATGTGCGTTTTTCTCACCCCAATACACAAACTTGCCCACAAAACAATTTAATTACTTCTGTCTGCCCTGTACTCCTGCTATTTTCTCTCCATAGTTTTGAATGCTTCCACGCAAACAGACTTTAATGTACAAACACAAAAGTAACAATAACTTGACACACACACACACATGGCCAGTCCCCCCCCCCCATTGCACGCACTGTCATGGGTATGGCCAAGCTGCTATAGACAACCCACCAAGTTTAGATACATGTAAAAAGTCTCTTACTTGAGTACTAGGGAGCCAGAGGCAGGAGTCTTTAAGAGATGATGTCCATGGGTCAGTGCTGGGGCATGCCCCCTTGAAATGAATGGAGTTATTTTGTATTACTGTTTTATACATCAGAGAAGGGGAGATAGGGGAGGTAAAAATGTGGCTCAGGGACTGGTGCCAGGAAAAAGGACACACATTTGTAGGGAACTGGCAACAATTTTGGGAGTGAAAGTTCTTTAAATTTGATGGACTGCATCTGACTAAGGAGGGAGTCAGTGCATTGGGGCAGAAGACTGACGTCTTTGCAGAATATTTAAACTAGCAAATGGGGAGAGGGGTGCAGCACCCCATATGTCGAATGGGAAGAACATCCCTCCCCCCTCAGCTAGTGATCAAACAGGAGTTCAGCATGTTTGTAGTTCATTTGCATCACCAGGTAAAGTAAAAGGTCCTGCTCCCCATATGACGCACAGGGGAAATGCCGGACTTCACGCAACAACTACCACACCGAAATCTGGCCAATGGAAAATCACGTACACAAATGCTCACAGTCTGGGATGGACATAGTAGCCATTAGTGAGACATGGTTTATCAGTAACCACACTTGGGAGACTTCAGTACCTGGCTATGTACTGTTCAGAAGAGACAGAAGTACAAAAAGGGGGTGTGGAGTGGGCCTTTATGTCAATGAAAACGTCAAAGCTGCAGAAATTCAGAATACACATAAGGAGCCAGAAGAACTGTGGGTCACCCTGGAAACAGGAAATGGGGCAGCCATACAAACTGGGGTTCTGTACAGGCCTCCAGACCAGGGGGAGGACATAGACATGTTACTGTTAGAAGATATACAAAACACGACAGCTAAAGGTGAGATTCTGATAATGGGAGACTTCAACATGCCAGATACAGATTGGTCAATACCAGCAGGGACATCTACCAGAACTAGACACATGGTGGAGTCCTTGCAGGGGGAGGGCCTCAAACAACTGGTACAACAACCCACAAGAGACAGGGCTATCCTAGATCTAGTACTGACTAACAGGGAAAGGATCACAGATCTCCAGGTAGAAGGACACATGAGTGCCAGTGACCATCACATGGTATGGTTCAATTTGGCCACTAGAACAAAATCATCCCATTCCAAGGCAAAAATATGGGACTTCAGAGGAGCTGACTTTGGTAAGATGGCCAACAGAGTTAAGCTAGCCCTGGCAAAAAGAAATACAGGTGAGGGGGTACAGGCAAAGCAGGCAAGCATTAAAGATGCAATACTTGAAGCAACATCCCATTGTGTTAGTGAGAAAAGGAAGCGCAAAAGAAGAAGGAAACCACTTTGGTTCTCAAACACAGTAGCAGAAAAGGTCAGAGCCAAAAGGCTCGCCATCAGGAAATATAAGGGAATGCAGCAGAATGAAGATAGGAAGGCATACCAAACCTCCCTAAGGGAAGCAGGGAATGCAGTAATACAGGCAAAGGCCCAGACTGAGGAAACACTAGCATGAACAGTAAAAGAAGGTGAGAAGACTTTCTATAGATACATTAGTGAAAGGAGAAAGTCAAGAGGAGGTATTGCTAAGATCAGAGGGGATAAGGGTGTGTGTGAGGAGGAGGACCATGTAAAAGCCTCTATCCTAAATAGATACTTCTGCTCAATATTTACTGAAGAGAAGGCAGGGCAGGGCCCACAGGTTAGCACCATGGACACGGGGGGAGGGAGGTGTGCACTAGTCCCTTCACAAAAGAAAGGGTCCTACAAGAGCTTGATAAGCTCATGGTGAACAAGACAATGTGACCTGATGGCATACATCCCAAGGTACTAAAGGAGCTAAGGGTGGAACTAGTAGAGCCATTATCAGAACTGTTTAGTGAGTCTCTGAGCACAGGAGAGGTCCCAGAAGACTGGAGAAGGGCTCATGTGATCCCACTCCACAAGAGTGGTAGCAGGGAGCAGGCAGGGAACTACAGACCAGTCAGTCTTACCTCAGTAGTTGGCAAGATTATGGAGACATTCCTTAAGGAAGGGATAGTGCAACACTTGGAATCCATAGGAGCACAGGATCCAAGACAGCATGGGTTTACAAAAGGAAGGTCTTGTCAAACTAATCTCATAGATTTCTTTGACTGGGTAACCAGAGTGGTGGACCAAGGGGGAGCAGTTGATGTTTCCTACCTTGACTTGATAAATAAACTGAGTAGGCTTGGGGTGGGTCAGAAGTTGGTCATCTGGGTGGCAAACTGGTTGACGGGCAGAAAACAGAGAGTGGTGGTAAATGGTATACAGTCAGAAGAGATGCAAGCCACAAGCGGGGTACCTCAGGGATCAGTCCTTGGGCCAGTCCACTTCAATATCTTCATCTGTCTTGGATCCTGTGCCCCTATGGATTCCAGGTGTTGCACTATCTTTTCCTTAAGGAGTGCCTCCATAATTTTGCCCACTACTGAGGTAAGACTGACTGGTCTGTAGTTTGCTGCCTCCTCCCTGCTACCACTCTTGTGGAGCGGGATCACATGAGCTCTTCTCCACTCTTCTGGGGCCTCTCCTGTGCTCAGAGACTCACTAAACAGTTCTGCTAATGGCTCTGCTAGTTCCACCCTTAGCTCCTTATGTACCCTGGGATGTATGCCATCAGGTCCCATTGCCTTGTCCACCCTGAGCTTAGCAAGCTCTTGTAGGACCCTTTCTTTTGTGAAGGGAGTAGTGCTCACCTCCCTCCCCCCTGCGACCATGGTGCTGATCTGTGGGCCCTGCCCTACCTTCTCTTCAGTAAATACTGAGCAGAAGTATCTATTTAGGATAGATGTTTTTACAGTTTCCTCCTCCTCACATGCCCCCTTTTCTCCTTTGAGCTTAGCAATACCCCCTCTGGACTTTCTCCTTTCACTAATGTATCTATAGAAAGTCTTGTCACCTTCTTTTACTGTTCATGCTAGTGTTTCCTCAGTTTGGGACTTTGCTTGCCTTACTGTCTTCCCTGCTTCCCTTAGGGCAGTTTGGTATGCCTCCCTATCTTCATCCCGAGTCCCTGCAGCATGAGAACACACAGGCCAGGTGGTCACTTATTGTGCAAAAGATTAAATCCAAATTTAATACCAATATTGCCACACCATAAGAACAACCTAAGCACAGATATGGGGGCAACTGCCCCCTTCTGCCCTATTTAAATGGCACCCCTGCTTAATGGTAGAAATTAATTCTCAGGTGCTAATGCAATGGTTTCCACTGTGTTCTGAGGTACTGTATCTCCATGTTTCATGATGTGTCCTGATCATCATGTTGGTTAGTGTCCCTCATTTTGAGTGTCCATGTGCCTCATTTCATTGACACAATGTGAGGTATGTGCATGCTTCCAAGACTCTACTCAGCACAATGAGCGCTGAGCATGGCCATAGTGTATATGCTAAATACAAAATGACAAAGGGAAAGTAAGTGAGATTAAACAGTCATGGGAAAACACATTTGTAACACTAAATATGCATTAGGGATTTGTATGGTCCAAAACAAAAAAGATAGGCTTCACAACACACAGGCCCCTCTTCGTACATTTGGAATGAGGGATGTTGACTGGCTATATCCTAGGCATTTATTGCAGTAAGCAAACAATACTTAAATTAATGGCAATTTAATGACAAAAATCAAACACTATTAAACAACTTGCAAAAGGATCAGAATTAATGAGTTTACCTATTTTTTATGGGAATTCAAATAAAAATGTACTTTAAGTACTCTAATTGCTCACAGTAGTATAAGAAATAGAAACTGATGTATGTTTTAGATGAGATTTGTAACAGCTTAGCTGCTGCATACATGGCAAGCATACAACATGTGAACCTGATGTGATGTTTAGATAATGTTCACACCAGCTTAACTACTGCACTCATGTTAAGCGTGCAATACGCAAACATGATGTAATTTTTAGAAGATGTTCACACCAGCTTACCTGCTGCACACATGTCAAGCTTGCAGCATGCAAGTCTGATTTGATTTTTTGGCCTAATTCACTTAGGTTCACTTTGTGTATGCGAACCACATGCAAAAAACTGCACAATTAAGCATGTGGCATGCATTCTGCATGTACACAGCACACCCATATTTCTGTAAGGGATGTTACAAGCACACCCTTGAAAGTGAGCTGAACTATCTTGGTAATAGAGATCCCTGGAATAAGTAAGCATTACACCACTCCAGAGCATGGTTCTTCTTGTGGCATTAATCCATAGTTGGCAGGTTGGATGCACAAGGCTGAACTAGCCCAACCATGGATTAATGCCACAGTAAAATCATGCTCTGTCATGGTTTAATGTTTACTTGTCCCTGGGATCTCTATTACCAAGATAGTTCAGCTCACTTTCAAGGGTTGATATAATGGAGGCCATCATTTGTGATGCCCCTGATTGGGGTATTATGATCACCATCTTGGTGGTATTTGTGGTGAAGGGGGAAGTTCAGCCAGGCACTGGAGAAATTCAACTACTCTTTTTGAGAAGTGCCATGGTATCTTTAATGTCTACCTAAACAACCACCAGAACAGGCAGAAAGGACCTCAGTTCAACATCTCATCCAAAGGAAGACAGTCTCAATGGCCTTTGGCACCAGGCAGAGACTCTCTAGGCTCCCGGCCCTACCCACTTTCCACACCCTTGATGGAACCATCTTGGAGGACACCTCCTCATTTTGATATCTGGGAGTTTGGCTGGACCAGCATCTCAGCTTCTCTGTGCATATCAAGGCTATCCTGAAGAAACTGCGCCCCAAGCTTGGTGCTCTGTACAGGAATCATAGTTGCATCCCGCTGACTGCGAGGCGTAAAATTGTCCAGAAGATGATACTTGACATCTTGAAAGGTGCTTTATGAATAAAATTATTATTATTATTTATTATACTCCCCATCTTTGACTACTGTGACATAGTCTATGGTGCTGGTCCCAAATCTTTCCTGACCAAGTTGGATGCTCTCTTTAACTCCTTCTGCCACTTTGCTATTGACTCCCCTTCCCGCTCTCACCACTGTGAACTCTATCACTCTCTAACCTTCCTTCCACTATCTCATAGATGCATCTCTCGCTGTGCCAAACTAACCTCCAAATTCTGGTTCGGGGGCTCCCCTCCTATCTCTCATCCTCTCTGTCCACTCCACCTCCCCCTTCTCATTCTCTCAGATCAAATGATGCCCGCACCTTGACAGTCCCTCGCCGCTCCACCCTCATCGGTACCACTGGTTTTGCCCATCATTTCCCTACAATCTGGAATGCCCTCTCCCCTGAAATACAACACTCCTCCTCCAACTACTCCTTTACCTCTGCCCTACACAATTACCTTTCTCTCATCTGTTCCTGCTTTAACCCACCTTAATACCTGTCCCCAGTTTCTGCCTTCCTACCATGACCCCCCCGGCAGGGTTCTCAACATCCTGAAAGAGGAAATTAGGAAATGGCTACCCCTTTTCCTCATATTCAGTTTTTGCCTCTTCCCCACCCCCTTCTTCATCTGCCCTTTTGGGTCACCAGTGTGCACAACCTAACCCCATCCTTTTTACTCCAACAGCACTTGCATACTACCTCGAGCCTGCTCCTGGAACACTCATGCACTATAAAAGGTTCTATAGGTTTTGTACATTCATATGTTCTTTTGTATGATTTTGGACATGTATTGTAATTTACCCAATGTTCCACTACTGTTTATTGTACAATACCTTGTGTTCCAACTGTTGAACAATCTTACAATGTTGTATTGTTTGTACTACCCACATGCTATGTAACTGATCATCCTTCACAACCCTATGTAACCCCCCCCCCCCCAGGTTTCACCATGAGAAGAGCAACTTGTTGTTCAGTGTGCCCTCCTGGTGAAACATTTCAATAAATAAAAAAATAAATAAGTAAAAAATGTTTTCTCAGGAGTGCAGTACCCACTCTTACTGCACTACAGTGCCATTACTGAGATTTTACTCTGCATTCCCTGTGTGGGGCTAGAACCCACAATCATCCAATCTTCTGGCCTCAGAGATGAGTGTGCAATCTGATGAGTGATTGACACTAAGTGGTGAACACCGATGTGTTATTGCTACCCCTTTATTATAGTCTTCTTCTTAATAAAACTACTGATACAATCTCCTTCTTAATAAAAATGCTATTCATTTTCATTGTATTTCCATGCTTTGATATTCGTTGATGGACATGTTTTTTTGTTGTGGGGAAAGTCTACATGGAAATAAGGTATTGTAAGATTTCCTGTGGCATAATAGTCTTGAGCGACAGAAATCAGGTATCCTCAATTGCTACCCCCATATGGAGGTACTGCATCAGTAAAAGTATTAAGTACCCAAAGAGACACCCCATATCAAGAACCAAGGCAGGCCACTTCTGCATTAAGGGCCATGTCCCCCAGTGCATCAAATTGACCTCTAACAACACTCACCACTGCCATCAACAATCTAGTATCAGTTAATTCCCCCCTGAAGCCCATGCACAGATGTTTTCCATGGTTTAATAACAAACTCAGGCATTTAAAAAAATAGGCATGAATGGTGGTGAGCAGGTAGAGAAGATCTCAGGTGGTTGCCAACAGGCTTGATATCCCATTTAAGTGTTTTACTATGAGTAATAAGAACAGCAGGATCTTATTGCTAATGTGAAGAACAGACCAGCTATGCTTTTCTGAATAATGGACACTGTCTTACATCCTTTGGGTATAGATTCCAAGAAGGCTTACTCCCTTGAGAGGTGTGAATGGTTGAAGATGTTTTTTGAAGTAAAGGTCAACAGCATCATCTAGAGCTGTGTGGCTAATATATATTATAAAAAGGTCTGAGAAATATAGTTTCCAGATGGGTTGTAAGCATTTTATCAGCCTTATGTTAATCTCTGGCTAACATGCATAAAGAGCCTAACCACATGCTGAGCAATGTACAACATGATATAAAATTCCCATTTATATTATAATAGCAGTAAGGTACTCCCAGGGGTTATGTTAATAGTCAATCATGTCTAGGGGCTTGTGCCATTCAGTGATGCCTCATGCTACTTTATGCACCTGGACAGTGATTAACAACTATTAAAAAAAACACTGATCATGCCTTATTGCATAATCATCTTTAAATAACATGAATAATGGGCTATTTTTCTGTTTCCATAAGGTGCTTCTATGTTTCTGGAAGGTGTTCAAGAACAAGGGGACATGCTATGAAGCTGGGGGGGGGTAGATTCAAGAGAGACATGAGAAAGTACTTCTTCATAGAAAGAATGGTGGATTCCTGAAACAGCATTCCAGTGAAGGTGGTTGGGCAAAAATAGTGGTGGGGTTCAAGAATGCATAGGACAGATAAAAGTGAATCATAATGGAAGGAAGGGGTGTGAAAAAGAGCTGTAGACCAATTAAGGTCTGTGGTGATAATGTGGTAGGGAAAATGGGCAGACTGGATGGGCCAAGCTGTCCTTATCGGCTGTCAAATTTTATGTTTCTATATTTCTTTTTGCTGTTCAGCTCCAAATTATGAACATGAGGCCCTATTCAGGGATGTTCCTACTTGGATTCCCGAAAAAAAGTTACAAAATAAAACAATAACACCCTTTCCCTCTGCATAGTAGCCAGGGCTAGTTCCATGGCCACCCCACTACTACTCCTCAGTCATCAAACACCACATTGCTCCCTGGTCCCCCTATACCTTTGCAAAATACAGGTATCATGCCAGCAAATCCCACCACATTGACCCCCAGATCACTTCCATTCACAGTGGTGATTTATTGCTAGTGACTATTTTACTTATTACAGAACATGGCACCTGGTTTTCCTACCAGTCTTACCCCTAAGCATCATCCTCTACCATCATAAACAGGTTCCATGGCTCTTTAGAACCTAATAAGCCAAATGCCCAGATAATGCTGGGCTGGATTTTAAAAAGCTCTGCAAATGCCACAAGCCACTGGGGCACCAATCATATGACACAATGGGTTTGCAGCATTCTCTTGGCACCGATCAGGATTTTCTTTTCTGTGTGCCAAATGCCACAAGTTAGACTAGCTCTCCCCTTGTCTAATTGGTGCCATTTGGGAACCCTTTTTATGGGGCTTGTGACAAATCTTTGGCATAAGCTGCTATAAAGTGGGGAAACTGTCACAACTGCACCCAATGTACTAAAACTGGGCACAGTTGTGTCAAAGGAGTTTGGCATAGCTGTTCCAATCAATAGAGTTGATGCAGAGCTTGTCACCAACCTTGCATCAACTTTTAAAAATCAGGCCGGTAGTTTTCTGCCCCTCTAACCTCAATCCGTGATGGAAGGGAAATAGCTGCAACAGTTTAATTCCTAGCTGCTCAGTCAGTCAATCTCATTCTGCAGTGCTTATAGCCATCTATTCTAGCTATAAGTGAGACCTGGCCCCTGACAAAGACTGGGTTTGTATTGAAGCGCCGAGGCTGAGGGTTCTAGTAGATTGTACCTCTATTTTTTTGCCACAATGAACTAAGAGTTATGTTTGACTTTGGCTTAAGGCTTTATTTTTCTGTGGTCTGTGAGTGCATAGCTAATCTATTTTCTACATAAGCGAGCAGTCTACCTGTAGAGGTACAGTAACTTTTAAACTGATGGGCACATTTCCAACAATCTGAGGCACTTCACATTCCACAGAGTTTTCACAAACTATTATTTCAATAAAAATCATGCAAAAACTCTGTGACATGCCCATCATGTAACTGACATGAAAATCCACACTTCATAAAGCTGAAAGCTCTATGAATTATGGAAAACACACAAAACAACTCTGCAAAGTAAATTTTCTGCACTTTGTCCATCTCTGTTTGCCTAGCATCATCAAGTGACACTAGGCTATTATTTCTCAAATAAATCTAACATGGCCACATCAAGCCACAGTACAAAGCTGGCTGGCCACAGAGCTTTCTGGATCCCCCAATTATAAATATTTTTTTCAGTCAATTCTTTTTGATGAAAAGTTTTCAACAAGAAATAGACAAACAGGAACTGAACATACATGCTAAAACCATGACAAACATGCAATATATATTTCTGCTATAAAAGAAAAAAAGAGGTGGGGGGCACTGTGGAGCCTGAGCTTGTTGGCAGCAATAATTACAAGCTCCTCTACTAAATACTACAAATCCTAATAATCTATCAATTTGGAGTTTTTTGCCGCTGAAAGGACTTCTTCCATTGAATCTGGGAAGGTCTGGAACCTATAATGGGCAACCCTCGTAAGGATCGTTCTGGTGTAACAGGGGGAAAATCATCAAGTTCCACGCAGCCCATGCGGTCAGGCCCAGAGACGCAGGCCACCTCTCAGCCCAAAACCGAAGAAACTATGACATCGATCGGGCTAAAACTACAGATAATAATATCATCAGTTGCTGAATACTAAAATTGACACGTTTAACACCAGAATAGACCTTGTTGAAAAGACAGGGGAAACTATCCAAACGGAGAAGTGCAATGTAAAACGAAATTCAGATTTTACCTCTGCTGCCACTTTGCTTATACTAAAGGAGAACTCTCACCTTAAAGCCAGATTGGAGACTTTAGAAAACCAGACCCGATTGTCTCATGTGCGGATCCTCGGCTTACCCGAGGAGATTGAAGGGGATCATCCCCTTATGTTCTTGCAGGATTGGTTAAGAGAGAAGCTGATGCCAGAGGATCAAACAATTCATTTTAATCTACAAAAAACATACCGCATTACTCCACGGGTTATCGGGAGGATTCTGATACCCCACGTACCTTGTTGGTGATTACTGATGGTATTGGAACACGAGATAAAATTCTTCATCTGGCGAGACAAGCGAGCCCGATTATACAGGACGACCGTTCAGTTTTTCTTTTCCCGGATATCAGCTATGCTACTTGGATGAGGCGTAAAAGATTTGAGGGAGTGCGCAAGAAACTCCGGGAGACCGCAATCACCCATGCAATAGTATACCAAGCTCGTCTCAGGGTGGCGTACGAAGGTAAAGTCTGGATGTTCTCCGATCCTTCCGAAGCAGGCAAGTGGGCTTCTAGATTTGTGGATAAACAAAGGAATCATTCATGAATTAACGGCACAGAAGATAATGATCTTGATGAGACTGCGGGGGACTGACTTAATTCAGTATAGCTGTGGATTTAACCTGTTTAGTTTTGGTAATAAGAGTGTGTTGTTATTGTTGGGATTTTTTCCGTTAAAAATGGCCTGAATTAGGCAAGGGGAAACCTCTGTACCAAATTAAACTAAGTTTAATGTTGGGTAATTAACCATGCAATAATAATCATAAGTTCAGTCACCTGATCAAAGACTTATAGTTAATAGATGTTAATTTGGACTAGCCCAGTTTTTCTGTGGTGGGAGATCCTTATTTTTTACTCTTTTGGCTAACTTGTTGTTTGCTGCCTTGTAAACTAAGTCTAATGGGATTTATAACTTAGAGGGATATAGAGCGACGCCATTAGTCCCATTGGGACATGAAATGTTGGACTTTTTATATAGACTTTAGCACACGAAGTAGTCGCTCTGCTCATGGACTCTCTCAACAGCCTAATAATTTGTTTAAACTTACAGTAATATAATTTAGTATTCCCTCCATATGAGGTATCAAAATATTTAAGATGCACTTATCCTTTTATTAAGAAGTTGTTTGACTCTCTGATGGTTGTAAGCATTGTGCTTGGGCTTATCTTGAATATGGACTTGTTATATGCTGTATAACAAATGAAAATAATAAAAATTAAAGTATAAAAAAAAGAGATTGATTTGAATATAATGCAAAGATAGCTATTAATGAATTGCACCAAATTCATATACAGAGTAGCAGAACTTAATTCCATGGAATGGTTGGGCCCCCTTTACCACCCCATGCTGCATACCAAGTCAGTAGAGAGATAGTGAGAAACTAAGAAACATTTTCACAGTTGCATCACCCAATGCCAAATTTGGGGAGGAGACCATTGGTGTCAATGTAGAGACAACCCATATGGTGGGCTCCTGTCCAAGGTCTTCAGGGAAGGGGAGGGAGGAAAGGAGAAGAAAGGAGGATCCTGTGTGGGGGAGGGATAGCCCTAGGAAAGGAACTAATAGCAGAATACCAAGTGTAATCACTCTTAAGGAATCTAGCATTCCCTCAGAGAGGTCTAATAGATCAGATAGGTTGCTGATAGCTGGTTTATTACAAATAATTAGCAGATTTGGGAATAGGAAATGGGGGTGAGAGAGGTTAGGTGTCCATGTGGCACCATTGTCTGGAGGGATGGGAAGTGGATCCAGAGGACTGGTAGGGCAGCAGGACAGGAGGCACAGCTGTATGCCATTGTCCACCTGGGGATTAATGACTTGGGTAGGAACAGGGCTGTGATACTGCAGGTGGAGTTTAAGGAGCTGGGGAGGGATCTTAGACAGGTAGCACACTCTGTGGATTTCATTTGAGGTGCTGCCTGTCTATGATGTGGGGGGGGAGTGAGATCTCTCACCAAGACCTTCAACTCATGGTTGAAGGAATGGTGTAGAGAGGAATGGTTTGACAATATTGGGGACTAGGGATCTACCTGTAGAGATAAGGGCCTTTACGGTGGTGATGGCCTACATCCATCTGGGAAAGGAACTGCAGGATGTTACTTTGATAAACACTTCAACTATCCAAGGGGGGTGGCAGAAGAAAATGGGGAGGCAGTAACTGCCCCCCAGGCTGAAGTAAGAAAGTGGGAAGAAGTTGAGGGGAATGGCATCCTCCAGGGTTGAAATTAATAAAAGAAGCAGCATAGTAAAAATGAAGGATAATAGGAACAGAAGCATTAAAAAGAGAGGTGGGAAAGAGTGAGGCTAAAAAGGAAAAACAGGGGGTACCAAGCAGAGTGGTAACAAAATTTGGAAGGCTATGTGTACAAATTCTAGAATTCTAGGAAATAAGATTGAGGCTCTATAGGCCATAGTTGTAGAGGCCAATCTGGATATTGTGACCAATACCAAATCATGGTACACTGAAAAACATGACTGGGACATGTCCATGCCAGGCTGTACTCTGTTCAGGAGGGACAGGTTGGAAAGGAAAGCAAAGGGTCGGTGCTGTATGTAAGGGAAGGCATAAAAACAACATACATGCAGGGAATACAGGTGGGAGCAGAGGCACTGTGGATCACCCTGGACTTGCACGATCTACCAACTTCCAGCACAGGGGAAAGAGTTAGATAAGGTAGTGGTGGAAGCTATTGGCAAGGTAGCAGAAAAGGGGAGGTGCTGCTGGTGCAGAACTTCAGTCTGTCAGATGTAGATTGGAACCTCCCAGATGTGGCTTCAGCTAGAAACAGGAACATCCTGGACTCCCAGCAAGGGGAGTTCCACACGCAACTAGTCAGAAAACCTACTTGTGATTGGGCAATACTGGACCTGCTACTCAGTACTATGGACAGTGCTGCAGATATCAAGATAGGAGGCTACCTGGGGAACAGCGATCACCATACAGTGTGGTTCAATATAAGGACAGCTGCAGAATTGAACCACACAAGGGCAAGGGTCCTGGACTTCAGATAGGCAGGATATTAAGTAGATGGATGAATATCTTAGAGATGACCTAGCGAGGGGGGGGTGACCTGGGGAGCTGGAGGGACAGTGTGTGAAGCTAAAAAAGGGCATAAAGAAGGCCATGTGACAGGGTTGAATAAGGCCCTATCTCATTTATTATGCAGAAAGTGTTAAGCACAAGGATCTGTTCTATTCTCTCCTTTTCTGTCTCTTGTCTGTCTGTCTGGCTGCACAATAGAATTTTGTTGTGAGACCTAAGAACTGATCACTCTGACAGTCTTGCGATTCTCCACCTCCCACTATCTCTCTGCCTTCACTTGTTGTTTCTTGATGTTTCCATCTTGTCTTCCAGTTGCGTATCTGTGATTATATGTGAATCTGTATGTGAAACTGGGATCCCTTTGTTTACTATTGTATATAATTGTATTCTTGAATTATTGCAAAAAGCTATTTGGAACTTGGGGGTTTAACCTTCAGATGCAGCAGAGGCTCTTTTGCACAGTTGACAACAGAAGATTAGTTTTAGGACACCATGTTCTATTTTGTTGTACCTGCAAAGAAACTGACAAAGTTGTGATACATATTGTGAGAACCAGGATGCTTCTTAATGAGATCAGGATGAAGAGGTTAATTGCCAGGCAAAGACTTCTTATAAAAAGAGAAGCAAAGTTTTTGCTACAGAGAGAGAGAGAGAGAGAGAGGAAGAAACTGAAACTTAGAATTAGACATACCCTCAAAGGAAGGGCTTTGTTTTGTTTGAACTGCCTATGTTAAAAAAAAATATTCTGCACATTTTTTTTTCATTTTTATGTTGGCTCGTGAATGTGCGCCAGCCAACATATTGCAGTAGTAGCAGATTTGGAGGTGTGGTCACTGTGGGCGAATGCAGGGCATGCATCAGTAGGTGCATCCCTCATTCCCCAATAAGGCAGCTGCAGGCGCTGACACCAGCAACACTTAAACTGGCCACCAGATGTAAGAAAAGGTCCGCTGCAATGAGAGCCAAGCTCATCATGCAGTGGTATGCCTTTCCTGGTGAAGCAGTTTAATAAACATAGCAGCGACTGACTGCCACCGAGCAGAGTGTCCCAACTAACTTCATTTGATAACAAAGGAGCCCACTCCCTGTCAGCATAATGCTCCCACTCCCATTTAAAGTGTATGCTAAGGGGGTGCCCAATCCCCCACGGCATCATGCGCCCCCCCAAACAGTCTGTCTTTGATGATAGGGGGCCCAATCCCCATCGGCTTCAGTCCTCCCCCTTCCCTGTTTATTCTGCCAATGGGGGAGCCCACTCCCCGGCGGCATAATGACCCTGCTACTTTTGTTGTGTGCCAAGGGGGGTGCCCAATCCCCCTCGGCTCTTGTCCCCCCCTTCAGTATGTGCCGATGGGGTGCCCAATTCCCCGTCAGCTACAGCAGCCCCTCCACAAAAAAAACAGTCAGGTGACATGCTTGTAGCCCACCCCAGCTTGCCAAATGCCCCAGTAAAACAAAAACTATCTGACAATGTTTTTTTTTTTTAACCTACAAACCAGAAAATGGTTTCTCGTCGACTCCGGTGGCCCTCCCCCAATCTGCGTCCACTCTCTGTGCACCCTGCCTCCCCATACACACTCTCACCCCATACTTACCTCCAGAGTATGGCGTGATGATCTTCGGTGGACCAGGAACACATCTGCACTCTTCAAAGCCGACCGTGAACTGAAGAAATGCCGGTAAGCTGTATAATGGCATAAATAGGGGTTTTTCAACTTTGGTGCATATCTCAGGCATTTTTGGGAATTGTGGCACCAAATGTTCAACATGGGGTTATTGGGACCCCTCCTTATGAATTCAGTCACTGTCATGGCATTATTCCATCCCAAAAGGTGATTTTGTGGTCACTGCATGGAATCACCTTTCGGGACAGATTAACAAAATGACTGTGTAACTGTTCATGAGGGGGGTTCTTAAAAAGCCTATGTTGCAAATTTGGTGGAGAAAATCCAAAAAATGGCTGTTTTATGAGCATACATTGTGCATTAGCTTTGTGAATTTGTAATATTTTCACTCCAGATTTTCAAAATTGTCATTGTCATTTTTCCATATCTCCTTATGAACAGTACAGCTATCATTTTACATATCCTAGCTGAAATGTGTTTTCACATGTCCAGCGCAGAATCAGTTTTCGGGACAGTTTGAGAAGATGACGGTGACACTGTTCATGAGCAGAGGTCCTAAAATGCCTATGTTGAAAATCTGGTGACAAAAGTCCATAAAATGATTGTGTTACAAGTGTACATTGCGTAGTTTCCACACATCCTTGTAACTTCGCACATTTGCAATATTTTCATGACAGATTTTCAACACTGCCATTTTTTCACACCTCCTTATGAACAGTACAGCTGTCATTTTTCACATCCTACCCAAAATGTGTTTTCGCACCTGTGGCACACAATGGTGTGTTTGCTGTGGGAAATCAACTTTTGGGACAGATTAACAAAATCACAGTGCCACTGTTCATGAAGGGAGGTCCCAAAATGCTTATGTTGAAAATGTAGTTAAAAAAATCCCCAAAATAATTGGGCTACTGTTGTGTGTTGCGCAGTTTCTATGCCTGCCCATGACTTCACCAATTTTTCATATTTTCACTCCAGATTTTCAATGTTGCCATTTTTTACACCTCCTTATGAACAATACAGTTGTTATTTTTTCCATTCTGCCCAAAATGTGTTTTCATGCCTGTGTCGCCAAATGGCATAGTCACTGTGCAAAACCACCTTTTGGCTAACAAACTGATAGTGCTGCGCTTCATGAGGTGGGGTCACAAAAAGCCTATGTTGAAAATTTGGTGTGAAAATACCAAAAAATGCCTATGGCATCAGGATTTCCAACTGTAACATCCCACCCTGTAGAGACTGACAGGCATCAGGGGTGTGACATGGGATCATTGACTGTAATGCTCATGCCATTCCACCCCCACCCTCCACCCTGCAGCCACTGACAGGCATCGAGGTGTGCCTTAGATTGTTTGGCCCTAAAGTTCACCCCATTCTCCTATACTGCACCCATCTCAGCATATTTCCTTATGAAATGGGGTAAGTATAAGGCCCAAAGACCCCAAAGCACACCACGACACTTGTCAGTGTCAACAGGGTAGGGTGAGGTTAAATGGCATGAGCTTTATAGCTTATGACCCAGAGGCACACCCCAATGCCTGTCAGTCTCTGCAGGGTGGGGGTGGGGTTGGTGTTAATTCAATACTTCACTGCCATTCCTATTATGCATCTCTAACTCCTGCACTACCAATGGTAGTGAGACAACATTCAGCATTGACAAATGCATGTTATTCTATTGTTATTGATAATGATAAAACACTACTTATGAATTTTATAATTGCCCCTGTTTTTTTCCCTATGCTTCTTGGCCTTTGCCTCAACAACGGATGGTGTCAGACTAAATGGGATTTACACCATGTATATGCTAAGCCAGGAGTTTTTTGCATGATTACTAGACCTGGTACCAAGGAAGCATAGAAGAAAGGTATGTATTCTGCAATAGCAAGCCCAAGAGTGATTACCAAAAGAATGGAAGCCAAACTAGCAGATACAAAAGTCCAAACTGCGTCTGTACAGCCAGAACCAGTGATGGAAGAACAGGAAGTCTGCCTTCTTCAAATGGTAGGTTTTATAACAGAGACATACTGTAGAAGCACAGAAAAGAAAATATGCAGCTACAGGAAAGCAGAGAAGAGGAGAGATGCGGTGTCGGCTGGATGCCTTGCAAGCTATCAAAGCTGCAGAACCTGGTACAGGTACAGCAGAGCAACAAACCTCAAGCAACTTAAAAGACATTAAACTTACAAAGTTATGTCCCTCAGATGATGTCAAAGCACATCAGCAGTGTCAGTGGCTCAGCAGTTGGCACACTTGCCTCTGAGACCAGGAGATCGGAAGGCTGTGGGTTCTAACCCCACACCAGGCACTTCGGTTAATATCCCAATACTGACACTGTTGTGCAGCATAAGGGGGGTGCTGCACTCCTGAGGTGCCGTCTTTCAGGTGAGATGTTAAACTAAGGTCCCATCTGCCTGTTCAGGTGGATGTTAAAGATCCCATGGCACTTCTCAAAAAGAATAAGGGAATTGTTTTATTTAACATAAAATAATGTGACACAGTTTACATTCAAATACATACTTTACTTAGGTATGAAACAAAGGACACATTTACAACAAAATACAAACATTTCATCAGTTTGACAGTCCAAAGTAATATCCCATACTATTACTCCCTTTTATACAATAAGGGCTCACGTGTATTTATTTCATTTTATTAAATTATATTACCTATACTCTAGAAGGTATTCCCTTACTTCCTTCCACATATAATGACTCCTTCTACTTGGTCAGAACTTGTTTTTTAACCTTTATCTAGGAATTTGAAATTGTCCCATAGTCATCTAAGAATCTGTATCGGTTTATTTGCTGCTTCCCGCATATATATTTTCAATAATTCATGTCTCACTGTTCCTTTTAATTCATCATTTAAAGTAGGTTTTTGTTTAAAAAGCCATGCACATTGGGCTTGCCAGATGTAGTATTTTAGAATTGCTCCTATCAAGACCAGTGTATTCTTGCTATACTTCTTCCATTCTTTCCCATATAATCCTAACACCAGTTCTCCATATGCCAAGGACTTATATAGAGGTTCCTCCCATTCCTTAGCCAAATATTGCCAAAAGGTTTGTACTACCGGAGATTCAATGAATAAATGTTCCTGTGTTTCTAGCTGCTGGCAGCAACAATTCCTTAAACAATATCTTTCACTTAACTGCTTATGTTTATGGAACTTCCTCACGCCCAGCTTCCCATGAATACTTATCCACATAACATCCCATGTGTACCGTGGGATTCTTTTGCAGTTTATATTCTTGATTGCTACCTCTACTTTCTCAGTTGGGCATTGCAGTAATTCTATCTGATCAGTGAAATTAGAGTCTTACAGTTTCATACATTCTTTTCCTTGACATTGTAGATATCATATCTACAGTTATTCCCCATTGTTTTATTTTCTTTATTATTGTTACAATAAAATCTGGCATATCTTGTTTTTTCTTCATTTTCTTAAAGTTCCCTGTTTCCCAATCCATTCTATATGGTTCAAACCATTCTCTTATACCTGGTGTCCGTAACTTGTCATTTGGTTTAAAAATCATACTAATGCTATGCATTAATATTATACTAAAGAAAAATAATATGGGGTTCATCATCCCCCACTCCTCCCTCTTGTTTAGTTCTATATGTTATGTAAGCAATAAGACACTCCAGGGTGTGTGTTAGACACTTTAACACATGGCTAGGAGGCGTAGTGAAGCACGAGGCCATTGGCCGAGTGCGTCCATCCTCCTAGCCGTGTGTTAAAGTGTCTAACACACAGACCCTGGAGTGGCTTATTGCACTTATGAAATGGGCAGCTATATTATAGATGCATGTGAAAGGTAAAAAAGCTGCTTTAAGTAATTAAAAGCATTTTTTTTTCTTTAATTTAAATAAAATAGTTCCTCCGCCTTCAGTTTGCTGTGTTTTGTTGGGAGGAGGGATGTGGACTTTTGAACTGGGACGGCTGCTGTAGTTATAGTTTTTATACTTGTCCTTGTCATAGCGATACCCCCCACACACACACAAAATAGGAACAACAGGGACCAATATAAAGTTTCGGAATAAAAACTTGAGAAATGACAGGGCTAAGGGATGGAAGTATTGAGCGAGTGGCAGGTCATTCATTGAAAAGCACTGTGAGCGAGCGGGCAGAACCGGAAGAAATCTCTACTTTTTTCCCGTTTTAAGCACTGCGAGTGAGCGAGCGAGCGAGCGGGCTGACCTGAAAGAAATCTTGACTTTTTTCCCCCGATTATAATTGCGTTGCGATCAAGTGAAGGAGGTAATCTGTGACCATGAGATCAGTATGTGATGGTAAAATTGTGATAAATGGGAGGAAGAGATGGAAGTAGGCAGCAGCTGGCAGGTTGGTCACTGCAGAAGGAACTGCATGACGGCGAGGAAAATTAGTTGCGTTCAGATCAGACTGCAGCACTTTCATAGATTTTTTTTTTGTGTGTGTGTGTCGTAACATAGGCACTTGGCTGTGTTAAAGTTGGTACTGAAAGCTATAGTGTCCTTACCAGAGGACATTTTAGTATTTTTTTTGTATTGCTTTACCTAGTACAGTGTGTGGTTTTAGTGGGGAAAGCAAGATGGCTGATTTTAAATGTTGAACATTCCATTTGGGTAAACTACTAGAATCAATACAGAGGTAATCATACCAGATCTTTTTCATGTGTGTTAGAAATATTAACACACTCTTATTGACCAATAAGATTGCCTTATTTGTGGTTCCCATTTCATAAATTCCTTTTGATGGGGTTCAGTCTGTTTCCCCATAGACCCTGAAAAAACACACATAATATTCTAGTTTCATAGCTTTCTGGTATTGGAACAACATAACTTGTGTACAGAGAAATGGGTATCGGGGTGTTTTTATCAGCATTACTCTTTTGGTTTTTGATATCTTTTTTCCTTTCCAAAGGTTGACTAAATTCATTGCTTTTTGTAAACAGACCTCCCAGTTTTTCTCTAACATTCCTGGAGTACTATATATATAATCCCTAAGATTTTAATGTCCTAAGACACAATTCATATACCCTCTATGTTTTCTGGAGTAGAATCTGGTTTCCCTATATGACACACTAAACTTGTGTTATAGTTTATTCTAGACACATATATCTTTGAAAATCTATCTAGTTCTTTTATCAAGTCAGTTCCTTCTGTTTCCTTATGCAATATTATTGCCATGTTATCCGCATAAGCCAATATGTTCATTTTAGGACACTGGCTGTTTAGCACAATGCCGTTTATCCTTTCATTATTCTGTATGTGTCTTAAAATGGGGTCTAATCCATATACATACAATAAAGGACTGAATGTACATCCTTGCCTCACTCCTCTCTTCACCTTACTAGGTTGACCTAGCCATCCATTAATGTGGGGTGTCAGTGCTGCTTGACAGTACAGGCTCTTTATCCATCCTATAAATTTCCCTGCTATCCCATAGTTTTTTAACACTTGAAATAGATATTCATGTGCTATTCGGTCGAATGCCATGTCTTGGTCAATGCTTAATAAAAACCCATTTACTTTCCCCTGATTTCCTTTAGTTACCAGTTCTCTCAGCAAAAGCAGGTTATCTTGTACTGTTGTTTTTTTATTGAACATGTTTAGAAAGGGAAAAGTGTCTTTCCTGATGCTGTGGCTAATCTTGCTTGTAGTATTTTTGCTAAGATTTTATAATCTGCATTTAGCAAATTTAAAGGTCTCCAGTTTTTCAAATCTGCTTTATCCCCTTTCTTATGAATCAGTATTAACAAAGCCTCATATTGCGTTGTAGTTAGTGTTCCCTCTTCTAAACAACTATTGAAAACTTCAGTTAACACCGAAATCAGGTGATCTTTGAATGTTTTGTAAAATTCCGAGCTTAAACTATCTTTCCCAGGGGCTATATTATCTTTTAATTTACCTATTGCCTGTAGTACTTCTACTTCCTCTATCTTTCTTATTAAATTTAATGTTTCTTGATCTGTTAGTCTTGGCACCCCCAAGTCTGGCCAACAACTTCCATTTTATTCAATTTGTGGTATATCCTCAAATTGTTTTCTTATATAAGTCTGTATTCCTGCCATTATATCTGTCTTTATATTAACCATATTTCCATTACTTCCATATATATTTTTAATAAATCTTTTCTTTATTCTTGTACTACAGTCTTTGTAGGGATCAAATGTCTATTTTTGGCACTATGTACCAAACCTCATTTCTTGGCACAATGATTGTGCCCTGTTGTATTGTATGTCTTTCATTTGTTTCTGTATGTTTGATATTTGTGCGCTATAATCTATTTTTTTCTGTTTCAGTCCTTGATATTAATTTTTGTAATTGATTTCTTGGTTTTAAATAATGCAAATACTCTACCCCTGCTTTCCTTCCTGTATAATTACTAAATAACTGGCCTATGTATTTTTTGGTATGTTCCCACCAATCACTTAATCTGTCATACAAAATTCTAACTGATAGTCTAGCTTTCCATAGCTTCTGCCATTTATACAGTAATTTCTCATCTGACAGCCTGCTATTGTTTATGTGCCAAATTCCTTTCCTCTGAGTCAATGATTTCCCCCATTGTAAAGTACATTGTAACATCCAGTGATCTGAAAATTCATAGATGTGTCCTTAACATATATATGTTCAGACACAAAAATGTAGTCAATTCTTGTTGATGTAGCCCCTCTAAAATAGGTATTCCCCCTTTCAGGTTAATGTGTCTACATACATCAATTAATTTCATAGTCCTTAGCATGTCTTTCAGACTATTAGAATTTGAAAACAATTTCTGGTTTCTTTGACCTCTATCCTCAACTGATGTCCCGTAGTTAAAACCCCCAGCCCATACTATTGTTCTTGCTGTGAATAAATATGATTTTATTTCTGAGAAGAGATTAACTCTGGTGACTTTTGTTTGTGTAGCATAAACTGTTATGACTCTTAGTCTGTGTTCATTGAAGTTTATCTCTAACGCTAAGGCCCTACCTGGTTCTATTTCAATTAATTTTGTTAGTTTCAATTCTGTGTCATTAAATAATATCACAACCTCGTCTCATCTTTCTTGACCAGCTGACCAGGAAGAGAGGCCTTTTATCCATAATCTTGAGGCTTTACTTAATTCATATGTTATTTTTAATCTAGTATCCTGTAGACGAGTTAGTTGGCTATTATTATCTACTAAGCTCTGCATTACAGACAGCATTTTGTTATGACTTTTGACACTGTTAACATTTATGGTTGTAATTTGTATAGTAGTCATAAAATAGGGGTAGTGAAGATAGAATAGAGGGCTAAAACCATAGGCACCATCATTACAATTCCTGTTCTGGGATCTTGTCCTTCTACTTACTATTTGTCTTTGACCAGAGCCTTTCTGATCCTCTATTTCAATTAGAAGTTCTCTAGATGAGGTATTTGAGGAGCTATCTTATTCTTCTTCGTCCGAGTCTGTGTGCCCCCCCCCCCCAGTTTTCTTTCTTTGACAGTATCTGGTACCTATTTTTATACAGTCCACTTGCAGGATTTTCCTATCCTTTTTAACTATTTTAGCTTACTCTCTAAGTCTTTTCTTTACACCTTTCCTTCTTACCACTTGTTTAAAATCTTCCCCTTGGGGGGAAGGGAGGCATCTGTTCTTTATCCTGCACATCTTTTTCTACTTCTACACTTACTTCCATTTTTACGCTTTCTTCTTGTGATTTTGCGCCTTCTTCCACTTCATCTCCTTTTTCCTTTTTATCAACTGTTGCTTCAGTGTCTTGCTCATTACCTCTGTCCTTCTCCTTCTTTTGCCTTCTTATTTTGTAATGTTTCCTCTAATCTTTTTTCTGAAACTAATATAGAACCTTTTTGTTGGGCCTGCGACACCAAATTCTGTGATGAAAGGCTTTCCCCCCTTATTATGTGAAGCCCAGGGGCATTAAGCATAGGAGTGGCCTCTTCATTCACACAGGTTACATTTAAAAGGATTTAAACAATATTTAGCTAAGTGCCCATATTTAAAACAATGGTTACACTTTATGCTGTCACATACATTCACCAAGTGGCCATAAGACCCACATTTAAAACATGATTTGGGCTGTCCCATATAAAACAAAGAACCTCTGTTTCTTCCTAAATAAAAAGTTCCCAGTAGATGCATTATCCTGTAATCTGTTTGCCTCAGTTTTACTTTAATTTTCCAACCCCCCATTCAAATTTGCTCTGAATCCATAATTGGAACAGGAGCTTCAAGAATTTCACATCTTTGCTTTAACCAGAACATGATGTCTGAAATATTTACCCCCTTGTTTTTAAACAACACAGTTATAATTTTTACCATGGGCTTTATTAATGGAACTGTTAAAAAAGGAGTCCATAATGTGTTTTATACATTGCATTATATTTTACCCAAAATCTGTCCAAACCTGCTACAGTTTTAAAACTAACATCAAAAGTAGTGTCCCAGTATTAATTAGAGCATATATTTCAGAAGAAAAAATCTCATTGTGTCCTTTAACAATGGCCTTGCTATATACACTCTATCAGGTGGCTCCTCTAGGCCTCCTTTATATATCAATCTTACTGCATTTCTTTGGGGGGGGCTGGTTCCCCCTTTACAAAAAATAAATCTGTGAACTTCTTTGGTGTAGTATTCTCAGTTTTCTCATTTTTTTTCAGTCTCCTTATTAGTTTCTGTATGGTTGTTCTCAGGGGCCCCTGTCAAGGTGCTGGGTTTCTCACTTTCACTAGCAGGCCTGCTTATGTTATTTATCTCATGATTTTCTCATGATTTTCTCTTTGGTTATTTACTGCTTCTTTGCTATTCCTTTGTACCACTGGGTCTGTTTACATAGAAACATAGACTTTGATGGCAGATAAGGACCGCTTGGCCCACCTAGTCTGCTCATTTCCCTACCTACAGGATAAGTTGCAGATCCTAGTTAACTAACAGCTTATTTCTTCCTACCCCCCCCCACAAGAATTGCCTTATGTTTGATCTGGCATCCCCCGTTTATTCAGTAACCACCAGCAGATATTAAAACTGTTTCTGGAGACCATTCATTTGGTTTATCTTTTATTTGTACTGTTGCTCATCCTACTCCCAAAGTCTTTCTCCCAGCATTTTTTTCTTGAACAGATTCAACGTCAGTAAATTCATAAAGTGTTCTTTCTGATTCAGTGTCTTTTTCTTGAAAATCATTTTCTCCACTAGTACTCCCACTTACTTGTTGCATAGCCATTTTAACAATGCTCTGTGTGTTTGTTTTCAGTACAGGGTGTCACTCTCCCTGCTGCTGTTCAGTCCTTGCAGCATCAGTGTTTTCTGCTGCATCATCCATTGATAAAAGCAGCTGATCAGCCATTTTAGGGCTCAGCTAAGGCATGTAGCTTTGCAGCTCATTGCAATTCACAGTTTCAGCAGTGGCCTGTGTTTGCACATTATGGGTTGCAATCTCTTCTGTTTCTGCTTCTGTGGCTCAGTAAGTGTACTGACTTTTAAGTCCCAGGTTCGTTTCGTATTTAAGACATCATTTTCATTTAAATTACACCCACTTGGCTCTTGGAACTCGGTTTTATCTCTGACAGCACTGTCAGCTGCTTGAATTGGATTTTCCTTCTTCACTAAGGTTTGTTGAGCTGAATTTTCTGCTATGAAAGGTTTTGCTGGCTTTTGACACACAGCACGATGCTGTTTGAAGCTGCCAGCCAATGGAGAAACATTCTTGCAGAGTTTAATACTTTTTCCCATAGCATCTTTTGATGTGGATGCATCATTATTTAGTTGAGCCGGCTTTTTTGAATCAGCTGGGCTGGCTGCCACTGTACTAGACTGCATTTCAGACAGTTCTGCTTTCAAAGCCTCTCATTGGAATTTACATTTGTTCTCTTGCTCTAAAACTGCTTTCAATAATTTTTCTTTTTGTTGTCTTTCTACACATTTATCCACTGTATTCATTAAGTTTACAAGTATTTGTTGTTTCCTTTTCTGCTTAGTCTTTAGCTCTTGTTGGGTCCAATACATATCTGAATCATAATAGCATACTGGAGCATTCTCCATATTCTCAGAAAATGTAAGATTTATCTCAGTCTCTGAGAGTACAAGGTCGGGGAGGAGGCCGTCTCCCCTGCCACATCAGCACTTCCTCCTCCTTCTGTGTCTGGCTGCAAACTGGGTCCCTCCATCCTGTCCACAGGAAGTGACAGCACCCCAGCAGGCAGAGTAAGAGAATTTCCTTGGTGCTCTGGCCAAATTTCCACCCATTCACTAAAAATACCACCAACAGCTTAATCTGGTTCAAGGACAGTTTTCATTCATCTGTATCCCCTTCCCCCAGATCATGCCTAAAAATAGGCAGAATGTGTCTAGTGCACTTATCCAGTCAACAAAAACTAAATAAATATCTGACATCTTTTATAAGGGTTGCCACAACCTGCCAGTGGCCAAGGCAGGAATGAGCAATCAGGCTGGTACCTTACCTGACAGGTAAAGCCCAAATTACTTACAGAAATATGGACACTGCACAGTCAGAAAACTATGACATTGTCAAAAGAGAAATCCTGAAGAGATATGACATCTCAGGGGAGACCTACAGTCAAAGATTCCAGTTCCTAAAGTACCACTCAGTCGACAATCCTTGAGAAGCCTTCATCTGACTCAGAGAACTCCTTATTAAATGCCTCTAACCATAGGACAAAACAGTCCCACTGATCATAGATATATTTGCAGTGGAGCAATTCATCAATGTCCTGCAAATAGATGTGCAGCTTCGGGTAAAAGAACACCAATCAGAAAGTGGGGAAAAGACTGTTTCCTTGGTTGAGGACTATGAGCATACAAAATTTGCCAGAAGAAAAAAGCCATTTGGTTTATTGAGTCTGCTTGATTTTGCAGCTAGCAACCCTATTCTGCAGCTGCTCCTCCCTCCTCAGCCCTCCATCCCTCCCTTTATCCTCTCTCTTGCCCCATCCCAGCCCCTTTTGAAGCAGCCCACTGTTTTACAGGCTGCCACCTCTGCTGGTAACATGTTCCACCCTGCCAACACCCTCTCTGTAAAAAAAGTGTTTCCTCATTTCCCTCTTGAACTATCAGATGGCCAGACAGACCACACAGCAGTGAAGTAACAGCCAAAAACTGGTAAGACCCTCTTTTTCCTTATTTAACTCCAGGTCAAACAAAAACTCTAGTGGGAGTAACAAATCTGCCCCCAAAGACTTTCTTTATTATAACTGTAATAAGCCATGCCATATTGCAAGAAACTGCCATAAAAATAAGGAGGGTAACACAGGAGCAGATTTGGCATTAGCAAATTGGGGCAAGTATTTAACAGATGTCAAGGTGGAGATAAGACTGTGAAGGGATTTACTGATTCAGGAAGCAGACAGACCCTAATACATATTTAAGTGCAGGGAAAACACTGTGTAAAAGGACCAGGTATTGGTTATATCTGCATCCATGTGGACACTCGATATTATCCTACCACCCATGTGACTCTTCAATAATAATGAGGTGTAGCAGCCAAATTAAAGTGGGGATAGTAGCTAAGTTACTTGTACCTATGATTATTGGAAATTACTTTCCAGGATATACTGAGTTAATCACAGAGGGAGCAAAGCCTGCAGTTTCAGCAGCTGTGATAACAAGAGCACAGGCAAAGAAAATCTCATAAGGTGGGGACTCTTTTCCTTTCTGTGATTTTGATTCAGACTTATTTGAGCCCACCTCCAAGATCTGATATTCCATGAAAGAAAGAAGATGCCTGAAGAAACAGTGGTAACAAAAGACTGATGGACATACGGGGCTGTTATATGAAAATGCTGAAACTAAACAGATAACTGATTGTGATTTTGTTTCAGAGCAAACTAATGATGCTTCTCTCCAAGGTGAAACAAAAACAGGGTGAACCAATATTTAAAAAATGTAAGGGGTTACTGTACAGAGTTTGGGTTAAACATCAAACACAGAAACACATAGAACAACTGGTTATACCACAAAAGTATAGAACTGAGTTGTTACAGATGACACATGATAATCCTATGGCCAACTACTCAGGGAGGGATCACACCCTTGCCAGATTGCTCTGCAGATTTTAGTGGCCTGGGATTTATGAAGATGCTGCTACCTATTGCAGTTCTTGAGCTGAATGTCAGAAAGTAGCCACAGTGACTAAAAGAGACACGGTGCCCCTTGGCACCCCTTCCCTTGATAGAAGTGCCTTTTGGGAGAATTGCAGTGGATGTGGTTGGCCCCTTAGACAAAAGTAAAAAGGGTAATCAATTCATTTTGGTAGTATGTGACTATGCTACTCAATAACCAGGGGCATTTCCAATACATACTGTCACAGCCCCAAAAGTGGCAGCAGAGCTTGCCAAAATATTCAGCTGAGTAGGCATACCTAAAGGGATTATTACTGATCAGGGTAGTAATTTTGGTGCTGCATTACTGAAGAAGCTGTACCAACTACTAGGTATCACTGCCATAAGAACCTCCCCTTATCACCCTCAGACCGACAGGGCCCAATTTTCAAAAGGCAGATACAGGCCTACCACATTGAGCAGCTGCCATATTTGGAGGAATAACCAAAGCTTTCTTATAGACAGGTCCTATCAAAAGCCTTGAAAGAGAACACTGTTAGTCTCTTCATGTAAGAACTATTGCTAGAACCTGATGTCCTTGTAAATTATACACTTATCATCAACCTCCTTTTTTGGGACATCTTGTTAAGAAGGTTGAAGCCATTCAGCTTTAATCACATCTGGAGGATAAAAACATCCATGAGCCATTCCAATCTGGCTTCCATATCTGATGGCATTTTTGTTCTATATTGTATAATGTACTTGCATGTCACCTAAAGAAATACCTATCAAGAGGTGTGCCCTTGTATTTTCACATCTTATGACAGAGTATTTTATTATCCAAGTAAAATAGCTGCAACAAATCAGCCAAACTCCAAACAGTTCTTTTTCAATCTTCAATACTTTCTTTCCATGTGTTCGCCTCAAGAAGGAGCTTCTACCAACATGTCCTATGTTTCACTGTTAAAAGGGCTTCATCAGGGAAGTACACAGTCTGCTTTTGGTATTTATTTATTTAGTTTTTGTTGACTGGGTAAGTGCACTAGACAAATTCTTGCCTATTTTCAGGCATGACCTTGGAGAAGGGGGGATAGAGATGAATGACAACTGACTTTGAACCAGATTAAGCCATTGGTGGTATTTTTAGTGAATGGGGGGAAATTTGGCCAGGGCGACGGGGAAATTCCCCTACTGCACTGTAGGGGGAACCCTTGGCCATCTTCCAAGATGGCCACTCGCTATAGACCAGTGGAGAGGATGGACATCTCTGAGGCAGGGGATCAAGCCTCTTCCCCTGACCTCTTACTGCAAGAGACTACCAGAAATATGACTCATCTGAAAGAATTCAGAGAAAAGGAAATGGGAGATGAAATTTTTTTGTCAACCGAAGATTTAAGCATGAACACTGCAACTGAATTTACTGAAAAAGAAATGCAAAGGGAGGCTTTATCAATGGAAGAAAAGCAATTAAAAATGTTGAGAGAACTGGAAGAAGAGGATCACAGAAATTATTTTTATACTGCCAGACTGAAAGCTGAACTCACTAAAGTTGAAGCGATGACCCGGTTTGACACTGGGTGTGGCCTGACTGACAGAAGGAGTGATGATGCAGCAACATCAACAGAGTGTGCCGCACTGCAAATGCCACTACTCCCTCAGGTAAAATCAACCCCTATTACTCCTAAAGAAATAGCTACAGAAGTCACGGCTGGCAGTAGAAATGCAGTAAGCATGTGCCTAGAGCTGCAGGGGTTGGGTTCCAGTCATATACCGAGGGGGCAAACTGGTATACTCTAAATAACCAAACAAGCCAGGAAGTAGAAACAAGTTTAAATGAGACACTGTATGAAAATACCGAAATGACTTCAGATATCTTTAAAAGCGGTGACACAGAAGGGGAACCTAATATTGCAGATTCGGGGGGAAATCAAGCCTTGCAAACAAATGATCAAATGACTTCTGGGTATAAGTTAACCCAACCAAAGGAAGGGAAACTGTTTTTCAGTCAAAAATTACCTCTCAGGATGAAGCTACTGTTTTTTCCTTTACAGCTAGAAATCAGGTGCAACAATTACACTCTAAGGAGGAAAAAAAACAAAAGGGCTGCTCTCATCCTAGCTAACAGGAATCTAGCACTTAACCCTTCTACTATACTGACAGAACAACCTGAAAACATTGCTCCTAGGCTGGACTGGTGACATCAAGCCCTATCAACAACTGATGCTGTTCAGAAAGCATTCTCCTTATAGCCTAAGAACTTAGATCCTTTTGCAGCATGGTCCCCAGAAAAATCCCTCAAGGAAGCAGGGTGGAAGAAAATGCCTAGTGGCCAATGGCTACTGGACCCGGACTGGCAGAACTCCCCCTCTACAAATACACCAGAATGGCGCCCACCAATTCAAACTCAGGTACCTGCAACAAATACAAATGCTACAAAACCCCAGGAGTTACAACCTCAAAAGAGGCCCAAAGCCTCCCCTGCACAGGACAATAACACAACAAAGGACAAACCAGGCCTCCTTCCAGAGGAGACCTCTGCCCCAGAGGACTTTCTGGATCATATCCAATGGACATGACTCAACCAAAACTTGATGAGCCAACAGAGGGAGAATGCTCTCAAGACCCTCCTCCACAGTGACCCCTATTATCTGAACTTTTTTCCAGATCAAAAAAGGAGGTTGCCTCTAGGAGGAACACTGTCAGAATCAGATATAAAGGGGATTAGATACAAGGCCTGACAGACAGCATGTTGAGATGAAACTCCTGAGAGACTCTTTGCACTTCTCACTAAAGAAGGTGTTTGCTTTCATAAATATATCAGAGAAAGGTAACTTTGATATAAGTTTCAGATCATTATATGCTCTTGAGATTTTTTGGCAAAGGTATAATCAAGTCAAATCCCCCATGGTCCCCCTTTTTAGTAATACCTCTTACAAAACCACTCATCAAATTTGTTACAGGTATGTTTTGGAATTAAAGGGTCTATGTAGAGAACATTACATATTGGTTGTCACAAAAATGTGAGGTACAAAGTTCACCAGAAGCATTGTTAGACTCAGAATTATTCTGGACAAGGGGATGGAAGTACAAGGTGAAGTTGAGCCAGACTGAAAATGAAATAGAACATATCCCAAATTCCTTTTTACTGGGCAGGGACAGAGGTGGTTTGTTTCTACTCAGGGCAACCCCGAGCATGTTAAAAGTGTGGGGCCCATACCCACCTCTCAAGTGTCTGTGACAGACCAAGATGTGACAACTGTGGAGAGGTGGGTCACAACAGCATGCAGTGTGCAAACCTAACTAGATGTGATCTGTGTGAGGAGACATGACATGTATTCCCAGAGTGCCCATGGATGGCAAGGAATAAAGCCTTGGTCATCAGCCCAGAACTCCTTATACAACAAGCTCAAGAGGTAGCTACAAATCCCCTTAATTCACAGAGGTAGAGCTGAAGGAATTACTGCTCCCCCACCCCTACCCCCTCAATCTATACCCCAAGAACAAGGGAGGACTGACCCCTTTTCAGATAGGAGAAGAGAACAGAACACCAGGGAAGGGAAGAACCGGACCCTCTCACATCTTCCCAACTTCAGTGGGAGTTTCCACCTGTACGGTATTCAGACAGCCAAAGTGTGGAAGTAATTGGAGGCACAAAAACCCACCATCCTTACACAATAGTAGAGGCAATCAGCCCCTTCTCAGTTCTAGCCCCTACAGGAGAGGAGTCATATATGAACCTGGCAGACCCTGATCCTCCTCCTCCACAGAAACTTGGAGGCAGCACAGATTTAGTGGAGTACAAAGGGAAGCAGAAAAAGAAAAAGGAAAAAAGGGCCTTAAAACTGAACTGTGGAGATGCATAAATTAGTCCTAGTGTCTTGTAACTGTCAAAGTTTATTAAACACTTCCAAAAGACAAGCACTGTTTCAACATTTGGTGGACAATAAATTAAATATCTGCTTCCTACAGGAAACCTGGATGTTCGCCTCAGACCATCTTAGAGCATTCCAGGCAGAATGGTAGTGGAGACCATCCTTTTGGTCCTTTGGAGCAGACAGAGCAGATGGACTAGGGATAGTTTTCAGCTCCTTTTCCTTCACATTGACAAAACTTATAGACCTGATTACAGGACATTTGCTTATTATCAATGGTTATTAGGAACACGTGCCATACAGGTTTATAAATGTTTATGGTACTCAGTCTAAGGCAGATAGAGTGTCCCTAATTTCACAACTTCAGCCCTATCTTTACACAGCATCACACATAGCTTTGGGCCAAGTTTTCAACTGTGATCTATCCCAACAAAGTAAATGTTTAGAAGGAAAAAAGGCTTATTGCAACTCAAACACTCTAAAAAAATATATTACCCTAGCAGATCTGATAAACTGTGCACAGTATCTATCCCAAGGACCAAAATATACCTACAGTCACAGCCAAAGACATGGCCAGATGTTTCCAGAAATTTCTGTGATATTTCTAGAAAAATCTCCTGCTTTCTCCATTTACACAGTAGTGGCTACTACTGTAATAGAAGAGGTAGATTAACCTCTACCATCAACCATATTTTCATGTCCAAAAACCTACCAACTCCCAGATTTCAAACCTTCCCCATAGAATTTTCTGACCACATACTCATGCAGATCTCCTTTCAGACCCTCCCTTCAAAGATAAACAAGAGCAAAAGATGGAGATTGAATACCTCCACCCTGTCTGACACACAGGTACAGGAAGGACTTTTATCCCCACTCTAGGTCAGAACCTCAGTGATTGACCTTTACAAGGACCAAGGTGAATGGTGGATGGACACAAAGCATGACATAGCTAACTGGTTCCAGAAATATGGGAAAAAACACAGAAAGGAGTACTTTTTTCAATATTTGAAATTGTGAATGCAGCTCCTATATTTGTACACTCTGAATTCCACATCCAGACAAGACCTTAGCCCACAAATAGAACAGCTGAAAGTAGATATGAAAAAATTTCAATATGATAGATTAAAGACCTTAAATACAGAATTACATTATAGGACCCTAAAATCCCCAATTGGAGATCTTTTGAGGCATGTAAAACAAGGAAAGATACAATGACCTTTCAACAACTGATGGATGGGAAGGGAAAGATAATAGAAAATGTTGCAGAACTACACCAGTTGGTGCAGATTCTAGTGGGCTCTCATGAAATGACTCCCTCCCCAAGTGAAGAAAATCTTCAATTATTTACAAGCCTTGAAAACACAACCTCCAGAGGAGGAGCTATCCGAACTGAATTCCCCCCTGACAGAAGAGGAAACGGAATACATAATTAATAACCTAAAACTTGGGACCCCTGGGACCGGACGGGCTTCCGTACAAATTTTATAAGACTTTCCTCAATATAATGACAAGATGTCTTTTGGAAGTTTTCACCTCCTTTTTCCAGAAAGAGTCAGTTCCCCTCCCCCCACCCACCTCACACACACAAACACTTTACCTCAGTACTTTTGCTATTCCTGTTCAAGTCAGGCAACAGACTTGATATTTCAAACTGAGACCTATATCATTACTAAATTCAGATTTCAAAATATTATCACAAACTTTAAACAATAGGTTAGGAAACTTGCATCCAAACTGATTCATCCAGCCTAGTTTTGTGGCTTGCCAGAGAGGAAAATCCAGCATGCATTAATGATAATTAGGGACATAATTGCTTACCATGAAGGAAAAAAAGAAACAAAGTTGTATTCTGACTTTAGACCAGAGCAAGGCTTCTAACAGGGTTTACCATCCCTTTTTATTACAAACATTACAGCAGTATGGCATCCCTATTGAATTTGTCAACAAAATAAAACTATCATATCCATATGCAATGGTACACCTCATTATTAAGGGAAAAGTGATGGAGGGAATCACTATCATAACAGGGGTTAGGCGGGGTTGCCCCCTCAGTCCTCTCCTGTATATTTTCGCTCTCAACCCATTAGTTATGAAATTGAACAATTCACATACATGAGAGGGCTTGCAAGGATCCTCTAGACAAGACCACATAAAAATCCAGGCTTATGCAGATGACATCTGCTTGTTCATGGTTAATCCAGATCAAATCCTGGCCTTAATCAGATAACTACAAGAATTTTCTCAAATCTCAAACTCAAAGTTGAATACAGAGAAATGCAAGGGTCTGTTTATTGGTAACACTGGATGGGACCCAGTAATCATAAACAAGATCACATCTCCTCTGAGCCACAAAATATCTTGGACATCTGTTTTGGACAATGCAATATACCCCTAGAAAATTGGAAACAGCATTGCAAGGAGTTGAGTCCAGGGTAAATAGATGAAAGTTTTGAAAGTTATCTAAAATCAGGAGGGTACACATCATAAAAAGGTTCATTGTTGTAGGTAGCAATGATCTTCCCACCCCCGATTACACTTGAAATGAGACTACTGTATATTCATGCTTTTTCCAGATGGTGTGGGGCAGTGGGCTGAACCTGATAAAAAGATGCTTCACTTATCTGCCCAAAGCTCAAGGAGGCCTAGGGATGGTTGACCCTAGCTCCTTTTTCTTGTCTCTTTTTATATCCCAGAATTTTAAGACAAGGTTAGTTCCCTCCCAGAGTCTCCAGTACTTATGGTTCAACAACAACCTGTCTGGGAATTTGTTATCATGGGTTGGAAACAGCCCTCCGAAACTATCTCCTAAACGGCAAGTTCCGGCATTTATCAGAACAGCAGTATTGAAACTCCAGAAATGACAGTTAACTAGAACACAAATATGTAACCTATCTGGGCCACATCTGTATACTTTATTCATGTCCAAAATCTACCCAACAGAACCTGATTTTAAAAATTGCCCTCCTACCTTGAGGGGAGGTGCCTTGAAATAGCTTAATAATACCAGGATACCCCTAAATATGTGGGATATTCTGTGGCTGTCAGTATATGGCTGATTAAACCTCAGAGGAAATGCAAAACATAAAGCCCAAGAAGAAGAAACTGCCCATATAATGGTTGTCAAAACATGGACGAATCCATGGAAAATTTTCTTTTTTCTTGCTTGTATGCTAGGCCATTATGGTCTTTTTTGGCTAACAGATGGAAGTTGGAATGGTTAAAAAATGTATCTTATTTGACATTAATATTAGGAAACTTTCCAGATCTTTTAAGTAAATATGACCATGGGATTTTGATGGTATTTTTCTGATGCCTGAAGTATTACCTTTGGCGGGCAAGATGCCAGTGGACTTAACAACAAAAATTAATAACATGATACATACAGCATATTAGTAGAACAAGCTATGAACACAGTGCATGTTAAAGACATTTCTAAACACCCTGAAAATACTGTAAGGGAATGGTGGAAAAGGCTATATGGGTTTATTAAGTATAAATAAAGGTCACAAGAGCCGAACACTGATACCAGTATGAAAGGGAGACTGGGTAAAGAAGGGAAGGAGCTACAAAATGGGAAACATGGATATAATGTACTGCTTATTTTTTGTCTCTCTTCCATTATCCATTAATGTTTGAGTTATTCAGGCTGATTATGTATGTGATTTATGATATGTCATGATTAATTATGATTTGTTATGGTTGGTAATGATATGTATTACAATAAAAAATTCCCCTACTCTTTTCAAGAAGTGCCATGGGATCTTTAACATCCACCTGAACTACAACCAGAACAGGCAGATGGGACCTCAGTTTAATGTCTCATCCAAAAGATGGCACCTCAAGAGTGCAGCACCCCCCTCATGCTGCACTGCAGTATTGGGATATTAACCCAAGTGCCTGGTGTGGGGTTAGAACCCACAACCTTCTGAACTCTCATCCTTAAAGGCGAGTGTGCTACCTGCTGAGCCACTGTCACTGGTAATGCCTCATTGCATGTGTTTTTGAGTATGATTTCAGCTTTATAACAAGCTGCAGTACAGTAGTTTGTTTCAATGATTCAGCATTCTATTCTGTTCTTAAGAACTGAAGGTAGAGGAAGGAAGTGCTGCTGCTGCCACAGAACAGAATGCTGAATCACTGGAACAAAGTACTGTAGCTTGTTATAAAGCTGAAATCATATTCAAAAACAACAGACAAAGAGGAATTACTAAAATCAGACTGTGTACTTTCCTGATGAAGCCTTTTTAAGGGTGAAACATCAAGCGTGTCAGTATGTGGTCCTTTTTGAGGTGAACACATGAAAATAAAGCACTGAAGAGTGAAAAAGAACTATTTGGAGTTTGGCTAAATAGTTGTAGCTATTTCACTTTGACACTGAGTGCATTTATTAGCCCCTAAAGTAAATCAAGGAGGACTAGTGATCTCATCCAAGGATGCCTATAAAGGAACTTTCTGTTTCAGAGTATTTTATTAAACCTGTTTTGTGACTGTCATATGTATAAACTCAATGAATATGGGGTGCTGTACTGTCTCTGAGACTATGTATCAAAGGTTAAAACTCATCTGAGAGACTTCAATGAGAGCATTCCTAAATCAAAAGGAATGGTAAAATGTAAACAAATTCTTCCTAGCTGTCTCTACATCTGTTGATATGGAAAATAAAAATGTTTGCACCATGAAATTTAATGTATAAAAATGCAACCATTTCTCAAGAGAGGCATGATGTCATTTCAAATCTAATGGCATCATTGCACTGTTACACCAAACTATGGCTGATTTAAACAAGAAAAGAACACCCAGGTTGGGATTTTCAAATGGCTAGATGCAGCTCTTACATCATATTTTGGATGCATGCTGTGTCCAGGCAAATTTGTTGGGAGGCTTGCAGCCAATTTTGAAACATTCCAGTGTGCATATGTGACACTTGCCACTTTTAAAGCAAGAAAATTATGTATGCATCAAATTTAGACCCATACATCATTTTTGGGGCACAAGTCATGGCAATCATGTTCGGAAGTTAGACCACCTTTTAGGCAGATGTCATGCACCTGTATCTAAAAACAACACGGGTGTTTGAAAGTCATGCCACCAGTCTTCATCTGTCTTCCTACTCACAGAAGCAAGAGTGCCATCTATTTGGAAGGCAGTGTAGTGTTGCAGTTATGAGCACTGAGCTGTAAACCTGGAGAATTATGTTTGAATCCCACAGCCACCACGGTCATGCTGTGTGACCATAAGCAAGTCACTTAACTTCCCTGTGCTCCCAGGATGCACCAGAAAGCAAACCTCAGTTCAGTGGGTCTCTCCTGGCAAAACATTGTAAAATAAATAAATATTGTGAAATACTGTACTGTACCACCAAGAGGAGTACACCTCCTCTTTGCATGACGATGTCTAATCTTTACCAAACTAGATAAAACAACTTTTCATAATTGACTACATGTCCTTAACAACATTACTGCCTAAAGCCATAAGCCTATGTAACATCTTGCCTAAACAAGTGAAAAGGACTGGGTGTAAAATTTACCTGTGGTTGGAAAGCCATGACTGGCAGAGGTGTAGCCATAGATGCATCCCTAAGAACTACTACCATTATCTGCATGTGATACACTTTGAGCATCACTTTCTGGTGGTTTTGAACAGTTGCATCCCTAAGAACTGCTACCTTTATCTGCATATAATAACTGGAAATCTCTTTCTCCCATAGGGAAACCTGTGTTATAATTTCACTGTCATAACCAGCTGGTTATAATGGCAAACACGCACTGGGTTTCCCACACTCCACTCATGCACCAGTCTCTGGTATCTGTTTCCTCAGCCACCACAACTTACCACCGGACAGCAGACGCTTCACCCTTCAGCAGCACCAGCAGCAACCTTTGAATTGGATACCGGTTTGTGCATACAACAATTCAGCAGCACTGCAGTCGATGAAAAACAAAAGCAGGACCTCAAAGAAGGTATGAGGGAAGGGAGGGCAGGGAAACAGGAGCCATGGGTCATGGTAAGAGAGCCACAAGGAAGCTGACAACTTCTAGACATGCGCAGGGCAACTGCTGAAATGGGAGGGAGCGAAGCAGAAAACAGGTGACAGCAACTGGAGGGAGGGTGGAAATACACAGAGCCAGGGGCTAAATGACCCTGTTTAAATTTAAAAAAAAGAAAATTTCCATCCATTTCCTACCTCGAACCACACTTCATCACGATTGGATCGCAGCTCACAACAGATGTTCATTTATTTTAATTGCCGTAGGAAAAAATGATCCTCAGCAATTATATAAAATAAAGGGTGAGTAGCTAGTCCAAACTTGTATTTTACACACACCCTCGGTGTGGGATGCCCTAATTTAACCCTTGAGCTTCGCTCTCGAGGTTGAATACCACACCTTGGGGGGGGGTGTAAAATCCTTATTATAACCACCTACTCATTCATTATTCTCTATGTAATACACTCACTTTCTGGCAGTTTTGAAAAGTTGTTCTAAACGTCAGAACATTTAGAACAACTTTTTACAAGAGCCACTGATTAGCTTTGGAAGACTTTGCTAATCATCAGCAACTAAAAATTAAAATAGGCCAATAATATCTCATCTAGATGAAATACGATAGCTCATCTACATGAAATATTAACTGACCAGCTCTGTTTCAAGGAAATCAGCAAATCTAAAGTATTTTTTTTAATTTTAAAAATGAGGCTCATGTTGTATTATAAATAACAACCCCACCCACAAAAAAAAACAAGCTGTTTCTCACACCTTAGAGAGTCAGTGATGTCGCCTAACCTCCCTGGTGTGAAAATCGGCTTGTTCTGAACTCTAGGGGCTGCACTATTCTCGCTATATATTGTAACTGTCAATAAGAGTTGCTAAAACTCTGTTTCTGTGTTTGATAAACTATTATCTGGACTGTTCATCTGCCAAGATTGTATCACTGCTTCTGAGATCACCTTATAATTGTATACAGTTTCATGCCAGCATTAAACTATGGTTGTGATTCTCAGGAATGCTACAAACCTACGTAGTGCCTGCACCAAGACCATAAGAAAAGCAAAGGCAGACTACCTTAGGTTACAGCTTTTGCATGCTAAGCCCCCTCAGTTCTGGAAGGTTGTGCACACACATGACCCACCAGCCCAGCCCTGCACCCCTGCCTTCAGACTTCATGGCCAAACAGTCACTGACCTGACCAACACCTCTGAAATCCTAAGCCAGCTCTTCACTTCCTGTGCTGTAGAACTGGACTCCCCTCCTCCTTCCCCAGTTCTACTACCACCTCCCCTTAGCAAAGACTTTGCTCACCCCCCCTTACTGAAAGTGAGGTTCAGACAGCCCTACACTAACTTAACCCTACAAAGACCAGCCTGGGTAGGATTCACCCCAAGCTCCTGCAGATTTTGGTTTCTGCAATTACCAAGCCCCTTACACATCTCCTTAACCTCTCATGTTCCACAGGAACAGTTCTGCAATCCTGGAAATTGGCCTCTGTAATTCCCTTTCTCAAAGGCAGTGACCCCCTCCTTGCGAGGCAGTTATAGGCCCATCTCACTCCTCCTAGCCCTAGCCAAACTACAAGAATTCTTGGACCACACCCAACTAGCTGACTACCTTGCAACAAACAATATGCTCTCACCCCATCAGTCTGGCTTCAGGAAACACCATTGCACAATTTTCTCCCTCCTGTGCATCACCAATCATATCCAAAATGTCTCAGACCAAGTCTTCCTTACAGCATTAGTATTTGTCAATTTAGCAAAGGCATTTGACTCCGTATCCCACTCTCTTCTCCTGCAGAAACTTGAAGCAGCTGGACTTGCCCTCATCACTGTAAGGTGGTTTCAGTCTCTCTCCACCAGATTTCAATCTGTTAGAATCGCTGATACCACATCCCTCCCTCTCCCTATCCTGGAGGACATCCCTCAAGGCTCTGTTCTCAGTTCCATCCTCTTCTCCCTCTTCATTAACTACCTTCCCTCCTCCTGCACCAGTTCATCAATACACAGGTATGCAGATGACACCATCCTCTTTACCTCTGGTCCCAACTTGCTTGAAGTCCAAGCTACCCTACAAAGTGACTTCAACAACATTCAGAGCTGGTTTGGTCAAAACCAACTGAAATTAAACACCACCAAAACTGTTTTCTTGGTTTTCAGCTCTACCCAGAAACTTAGCCATCCCCCCCCGTCACCTCTCTCGATGGCTCCCCACTTGACCAAGTCAGCAGATACAAGTACCTGGGTGTTTGGCTAGATCCCCTACCTGTCTTTTTCAGGTCACATTGAATCTGTCACCTCCAAGCTGCACTCCAAACTCGGCAAGCTATACCAGAACAGGGACTCTCTCCCATTACCTGCCAGATGTGAAATTATCTGTAAAATGATCCTCCCCACACTAGATTATGTGGATATGGTTTACAGCACTACCCCTGTAACCACCCTTGCCAGGCTGAATACCCTTCTAAACTCATTTTGCTGCTTCACTACAAACTCCCCCCCTACATGCCCACCACTGCAATCTTTACTCCCTCCTCGGACCAGGCACCTTATCTCACAGGCACTATATACATGCCGTCAACTTTATATCTAAGTACTGGTTTAACTTGCTCCCCTCCTATCTTGAGAACTGTCTATCCTCAGAATCCCTATCCCCCTATGAACTCAGGCACAGAAATGAAAGATCCTTCACCCTGCCTGACCTTCTTCTGCAGCAGGCAAAGCTGTGTTCTCCTACTAGCTTCCTTACTTGTGGAACAAACTTACCCCTGCTATCAGAAATTCACTCTTTCATTCTAGCTGCAAGCAACAGCTATGTCTCCTTCCTACATCTTTACGTTGCTGCCACAGCTGAGCTAAACCTACAACTTATATGGACTTTACCTTCCTACAATTCCTCCCCAGCACTTATTAAAGATTCATTATGTAGAGCACTTACTATTGCATAGTTCACCTCTAGAGATTCATCATGTCATGTTTTTGCTCTCCCTGCTGTATTATATTGATTGTAGTTAGCTGCTATTGTTCTGTTGACTAATTCTCTGGATTTATTGTCTGTATTTCCATACAAACTTATGAAATTTGCCAGCAGATAAAGGTCTAGAGGTCTATCAAGTCTGCTCGAATATGTAGCTAGCACCCTCCCCCAGGTCGCACCTGGAATCGAGCCTTGGCTCAGCGTTCCTTTCCCGGTTACCAAATGTTTAAATAAATAATAAAAAAAAAATTACAAGCTTCAAAGAGACAATTCAAAGAATCCAGCTGCTCTCCCACCAAAACAAAAGCTATATGGAAAAAGACTGACACCAATAAAATTGTACTAAGTTGGATAGGCTGGTAACTAATATGCCTAATTACTTGATGATGTTTGACGTAAAGATTCTGTTTTGTGTAGGTTGCTTTAATAATTTATGTAATGTTGCAGAGATTCCTTGTTTATCTCTTATTATGATGTCTGCTCATGACTGTGAGATATCTATATGAGATCTCTTTAACTGGTATAGTCAGCAGTCTAGATACCAGTTACTATGGGCCCAACCTACACAAGGCAGGGAATGAGCCAGGGTTCTAGATGTGTCTGGCACTGGGGCTAACTGCATGTCCCTGGAAGTTTCTGTAACTGCAAATAGTATTTACATATATATAAAGGTCATTGTGTTATGTTGTCTCCATGACACTCCAGACATTACCTCATGGGTTCCCGACCCACCTGATAGGCTAGTGATGCACATGTGACCCAGATCAAATTTCACAGCATACCTAGGCCCCAGGAGTACCTATTCTCCAGTTCAACCTTTGCATCTGAGAGGCTACAAGCACTCCAGGAGTCCCTGTGTGATCAATCAACTGAAGGTAGGCCAAGACAAGTTTGTTGAAAACGTGTGACTCCCATAGCAATTAGCCATTATATTAGTTATATCTAGTTGTATTTTCATTGGAAACAGGAATGTGGGTAATAGAGTAATTGTTTCTCGCTGAGAAACAGTAAACAATATTCAATTTTTTTTTCTTTGTCTGTAATGAGCTATGTTCCTCTGCTGTTGCTATTGTTTTTTTGTTTTGCCTCAGGGCATGAGAGAGAAACGATTTAAAAAAAGCCAGAGGCATATTGTGGATTTTTTGTTAGCAGCTGAGATGTGTTCTTTGATAGCATGCTGAAAAGGTTTTAAAAGCCTGAAACTTGTATTTCCTTCACTTATATGTGTACTCTCTGCAATGGTTAAAAAAACAGTTTTAGTTAGCTGAAAACGAATTCTGCAAGTTTTTTAAGCAAATTGGCTGAATTACTTAGAGAGAAAGAGAGAATGTGGAGTGATGCTGTAGCAAGTGTTTTATGTGCATGCCTGGGTTGTGAATTAAAAAGTTGCTCCATAGTGCCCTCCCAGTAGCGGATGGTCCTCCCTCCCAAGTGGGGCCCATTTCAAAAACACCAAAAATGTTTACTCAGCGTCCTGATTCTTTCCCATGGTCTCTCCTCCCAAGCAGAGATCATGCAGTCATTTCCCGCATACTATGCTATCCCCAAATCTGCGGGTAGTGCAGTACCTGCAATCAGCCACGACCAGTAGTCCCTAATTCAGTGACTGCGGCGGGTGAGCTGTCTTCTGATTTTAAAGACCTAAAGAAAGAACACACAAGTGGAAGCACAGATTTTAGGCATGTTTGCATTGTATGGAGATGCTGGAAAGTCGGTTTCCCTAGTTCTCTGTTACCCCAGCATGCGGTCCCTAATTCAGTGACCACTGCGAGTAGCAGGACAATGTTATGCTGATTTGAGGTATGCTGTACTCAGCTGGAACAGTGTGCCACTACAATCAGGGCACCCAAGTAGCGAGTTGTCCCACCGCATGGCACGGTTCACCATTCATTGGGAACAAACTCTGGGTCCATGGCCGCCATGTTGGACAAAGGATTCCTCCCGCATGGCTTGGGCACCAGGTTTCCCTATGGTGCAGCAACTATGAGTTTTTGGCTGCCATTTTAGGCTAGACCCCTTCACATGGCTTGGTTGACATTTCATTAGATCATCACAACTCCCAAAGCCTTCGGCTGTCATTTTGGGTGAGCACTGCCGCACGTTCACCATTATAAGGTGGCCACCACTACATTTATTGGACCATGGCCTCCATGTTACTGAGGCCCTGCCACCAGTTTTTTGTGTGAAATTTAGCCCTCCCACATTGTGCTACTTGCGTTGGGGGCTACTGTTCTTCAGGGAGATAACAAGGAGGTAAATATCAGGTTGGAAATTTAGCGTTTGAATAATTCAGAATCCTAATGCAGCAATGTGCATGCTTGCACATCCCCCCCCCAACCTCCCCCCGGGCTTCACTGCTACTGTTCCATATGTTTTCTAAGGCATCATGGCACACTAGAAATACTGTTTACAGATACATTGCTTCTGAAATAAGCATATATATATATATATATATATATATATATATATATATATTTATATATATATATATATATTTATATATGTGTATACACATATATATATATATGATAATTTTATAGCTGGATAGTCACTATATTTATCTTATTTTCACCTGGCTTACAGGTAATTACCCCACTGGGTAATTTCTTTCTTTTTTTTTTTTAACTTTAATTTTTATTTTGAGTATTTTAGGCATACCAGTATGTTCAATACAATTCAATTAATATATTTCTTTTTCCATCTAATAAATGTTGGTTCTACACATATTCTTTTCTTTTACTGAAAGACACTAAATATTCTTGACCTCCTGAAGTTACCGAGACTAGTTACTCAGATAAGCATCTAGGAACAGCAAAAAGTTCACTGCAGGCTGCTATGAGCTTTAGATGAAATGGTACAGATTCTTGCAGCGAAACCACTAAAGTCTCTGATCCTGTTCCATCAAGGATATAGTCCGAGTTCCAACTCCTACCATCCTCAGTCGTCGCTTTCCTCTGGAATAATAGTCTCAAAATCATGTGGTTCTATCAACTACAGGAATACAACATTAAAATGAAAAAAAAAAAAAAAAAGAACCCCCCCAACAACCATGTGCACAGATACTCCATCTCTTTTCTCCTTTTTATACATATATATTTTCATTTTAACACCCAGCTTCCTATTCCCTTTGCCCACATTTCCGCTTCCTTCCTACCCTTACTATCCCTTCCTCATTCCCATATGGGCCATCGACTTAGACTGCTTTTCTGTATAACTTTATGTTACCCCTTCTATCATCTGGTAATTTATTTCTAACCTTGTCCTTCTTTCATCTCCTAGATGGTGAAGGCTAAGAAGTGCGTTTCTTGCAGTACCGCCCTGATGCCTCATAACCAAGGCCCAAAATGTACAGCTTGCCTACAGGAGGACAAACAGTCGGGGGGGCCAACTCCCTAATACCGAGTTGGATGATCAAGTTCTTGGAGTTTCTGGCTGAATGAATCCAGAAGTACTTCTCATCCAAACCCAACAAGCAATGGTGGTTATGATGGAGAGCCAACAAAACTTCATGCTCAAAGTTTTGGAAAAGTTAGAGTCACTGACCAAGACTAGGTCAACACCAGCTCCTGTGCCACTTCCTACTCCAGCTTCAAGCACCCCTCCCCAACTGGATAACAATGAGGAACCTGCTACTCCCCCACCAGGTGATGGGGATAACGGTGGAGTACCAGAAGATGGTGAGGATGTCGAATCGGGTGTTGAGGACATGGACATCATACCCAAGATTCCTTCACTAACTTCAAAACTTTGTTCCTTCAATTTAGTTCCAGGCCTCATGCGGGCCATAAAATCCACAATGGGGTTCAATACAGAAGTACCCAAACCAGAGTCTAAACTTGATCCTATGATACAGCAGAACCAAAAGACCAGGGACACCTTTCCTAGCTGTCCCACTATTGATGACAACTTTTCAAAAGAATGGGAAGTGGCAGAGCTGGGTCAAATGTCTGAGAAAAGGAACCTGGACAGAATGCATCCAGTGCAAGAGGACAAGACTGAACTGTGGTGCATGGCTCCGAGTACAGACCCTCAAATAGCAGCACTGAGCAAAAGACAGTGCTATCTTGTGGCACCATTTCCCTTAAGGATCCCACTGACAAAAGAGATGAAGAAATGTTAAAGAAACTATTCGAATTCGCAGGCAAGACAGCTAGAGTCACAGTCACAGTGGTGTACTTGGCCAGAGTACAGATCCCCTGGCTGGAGGAGCTGTTAGAAAAAGCTGATCCCATATCTAGGGAAGCAGAACTACTGGAGTGTACCCTCGACACAGTTAAATGTCTGGGGGACATGGCAGTAGATACTCTGAAATTAGAAGCCAGATACAAGTTAGCCAGCCTGGGAGTGGGTCCCAAGATGACAGCCTGGGTAAAGAATTGGCTGAAGAATAGGACACAGAGAGTAATAGTAAATGGAGTCCACTCTGAAGAAAGGGGGGTTACTAGTGGGGTATCGCAGGGTTCAGTATTAGGACCGGTCCTCTTCAATATCTTTATAAGCGACATTGCAGAGGGACTGGAAGGAAAAGTATGTCTCTTTGCAGATGACACAAAGATCTGCAATAGAGTTGATGCACAAGATGGGGTGGAAAGGATGAGAAGGGACTTGGCAAGGTTAGAGGAATGGTCAAATGTATGGCAGCTTAGATTCAGTGCTAAGAAGTGCAAGGTAATGCACCTGGGAAACAAAAACCCAGGGGAAGAGTACACAATGGGGGTGAGATACTAACAACAACAAAAATGGAAAGGGACCTGGGGGTAGTCATATCAGATGACCTAAAGGTGGGCAAGCAATGTGAGGGGGCAGCAAGGAGGGCTGGGGGATACTGGGATGCATAGGGAGAGGCATCACCAGTAGAAAACAGGAAGTTATTATCCCTCTGTACAGACAGTTGGTGAGACCCCATCTGGAGTACTGCGTGCAGTTCTGGAGACCCAATCTCTGCAAAGACATAGACAGGAAGGAGGCTGTCCAGAGGAGGGCCACTAAAATGGTGCAGGGTCTGCACCGGAAGACATATGAAGAGAGACTTAAGGAGCTGAATATGTATAGCCTCGAGGAAAGGAGGGAGAGGGGGGACATGATAGAAACTTTCAAGTACCTCAAGGGAATCAACAAAGTCAAAGAGGGTAGCATCTTTCAAAAAAAGAGGTGTGCAAGAACAAGGGGGCACAATTTGAAGATAGAAGGGGGCAGCTCAGAGGTAATTTAAGGAAGTATTTTTTCACAGAGAGGGTTGTGGATGCATGGAATGGCCTCCCAGAGGAGGTTGTGGAGTCAAAAACAGTGGTGGAATTCAAGCATGCATGGGACAGTCATAAGGCAATTCTAGGGGGTTGGGGTAGGAAGAAGTAGGCTGCTGCTTAACTAGGATCTGCAGCTTATCCATTAGGTAGGGAAATGGGCAGACTGGGTGGGCCAAGCGGTCCTTATCTGCCGTCAAAATCTATGTTTCTATGTTTCTATCTGCTGCCCTGACAAACAGAGCCTGGCAAGCACTCTGGCTCAAACTTTTGGAAGCTGACAATGAATCAAAGAACCTGTTACAGAACCTAGCTCTGAAAGGGGACAAATTGTTCGGCGAGGGCCTCAATGAGTTCCTGAAACAAAAGTAGGAAGGCAAGGATCTTGCTAAAGACAAGCAGAGAACAACCTACTTGCCATCTGCTCAGTGCAGATTTGGGGGGGAATAACAGGTTTCAACAGAACAGAAAACAAAGTTATTCAAACCATTCCTTTCAGGGGAGAAGCCACAACAATAACAGCACCTTCAGAGGTTCCTCGAAGGGCAGCTATTCAGCATTCAGAGGAAGGAACCAGCACTTCAGAGGCAGAGGCAGAGGTGGAAAGCCAAAACAATACTGACTATTCCACCCCGACATTTCCATTAGCAAACCATCACTCACACTATCCCCCTGTAGGCCAGAGACTGATGTCATTCCATCAGCAATGGCAACAGACAACATCAGACATATGGGTCCTGGAGATTATCTCCCAAGGTTACTCTATCGCGTTTTTAAGCAAACCGTGCTGGGACAGGGTGGTACTGTCCCCATCTCAAAGAAGACAGCCACCGCCCACCAGGTCCAGGAGATCATTCAAGACCTATGGCAGAACAATGCAATTCAACCGGTACCAGACTCCAAGGGCGGCACAGGGGTCTACTCCATCTTCTTTCTAGTACCAAAGAAGAACGGAGATTTCAGACCAATTCTGGATCTAAAACTTCTAAACTGGTTCGTATCCACCCCGCAATTCAAAATGGAGATCCTATGGTCAACTCTGAGGAACATATGGGTGGGGGACTACCTTACGTTTGTGGACTTGAAGGATGCGTACACACACATCCCTATCAGACCCAGCCACTAGCGATTCTTCCAGTTCCACATACTGGGTCCACATTACCAGTATCAGGCCCTACCCTTCAGACTCACCTCAGTGCCCAGGGTGTTTACAAAAGTGTCTATTGTCCTAGCAGCCTGACTGCGGGAACAGGGGGTTGATATAATTTCCTAACTGGATGACTGGCTGATACAGGCACGCATCAGCGTCAAATCACAAAGGGGCACAGGCTCGATCTTATTGGCTCTGTCCCAGCATTGGTGGGTGGTCAATCTGGAGAAGAGCTCATTGTGACCATCACAATGCACAGAGCACCTTAGAGCAGAGAGAGACACAGCCGAAACTGCATACTGCAACAGGGCTCCCCATCGGAGGACAACCTCAATAAGGTTGTTTACCTGCCAAGGACAGTCAAGGACTCCCTAAGGTGGTGGACACATTGTCAGAACCTTGAGAGGGCCTGCCCTCTGGAGCTGGCATACCAGGTGACAGTATCATCATAGTATCATAGTATAGTAGTTTACCAGTTCAGGAGGACTATGCCTTTGAGTGAGCTCACCACCCGAAGGTGGAATAATTTTATAGATACCGGTATTCACATTTTTTACTACCCATGTACTGATCACGCTGATGTTTAAATGTCTCCAAGGTATTACTCTCAATAATACAGCAAGGAAGTGTATTCCATATATTAACCACACATTGAGTATACCATTGGCTTCTCTTTTTGGTTTTACAGTAGGCACCTCTTAATTTACAATTATGGGATCTAGTCTGAGTTTTGTTAAAATTTGTTTCCAAAAAATATAGTCTCTATAAGAACAGGATTTTTTATAGCTTTGTATGTTAAACAGAGATCTCCTCGAATCTGATGGTAGTTCATAGAATATAAGTTTAATTCTTGCAGTCTTTGCCTGTAGGTCTTATTTTCCATTCCAATTATTATTTTTTTTTTTTTTGTCATTTTTCTCTGGACTCTTTCAACTAGTTTTTTACCTCTAACTGACTGTGGACCAGAGACAGGTTCTCAGCAGTCCAGATGCGATCTAACCAGACTCTTGTATAAAGGTATAATAACTCTTGCTTGCCTGCTCTTTATGTGTTTAAAAATACATCCAATATTTTTTTGACACTTCTTGACTTTGGTAATAGTGTTATTATCAAAATTCATTTTATTATCTATAACTACTCCCAAATCTGTTTCATTGTCAGTTTGTTGTAAAAGTACTTGGTTTAGATAATAATTATATCTCTGATTATTATGACCCAAATGCATTACTTTGCATTTTAGTGCATTAAATTTTATTTTACTCTTTTCAGCCCATAGTTCCAAGGAAAATATCTCCCTCTGGAAATTTGCAGCTGCCTCTGGGGAGTTTACAATACAGCCAATTTTGTAGTCATCTGCATACTTAGACATCCAGGTGTTATTTGATGACTGCAAGGATGAAATCAAGATGTTAAACAAAGCAGAGCCCAATACCGAGCCCTGAGGTACCCCACTAGTAACCTTTACCCATGGGGATGAAAATCCCTTGATTGAGGTATATTGTCTGCGATCGTTTAACAAAGATTCAGCCCAGGTTATTAAGTATTTGGGAAATTCAAGGTTGTTCATATGCTGTAAAAGAATATCATGGGAAACTTTGGCGAACGCATTAGCAAAATTAAGGAAGATTATGTCCACTGATAGTCCCACATCCAAAGATGAACTAATATTTTCAAAAAACTGTAAATGATTAGTTAGACATGATTTCCCTCTTGTGAAACCATGCTGTGTGATATCTTGTAAGTTATAATATTTTATATGTTCTTCTATTCTGTGCAAAATGAGCCTTTCTAAGGTTTTCCCTACAACAGAAGTCAGACTTATAGGTCTGTAGTTTAAGACTTCCATTTTATTACCTGATTCAAATATAGGGATTACTATAGCTTCTTTCCAAGCTGAAATGCACACACCTTCCGCTAATGATAAATTAAATAATTTATATAGAGGTCCTGAAATTTGTTTGAGTGTTTCCTTGAGGAACCTTGGATGAATTTCATCTGGTCCTGGTGAAGAGTTGGCATTAAGGTTATTTATTGCTTTCATGGTTTCCTCTATGGTTATTTGGTTTATTTCAGTATTATTTGAAGTATTTATGTTACCATTTAGGGGTTTATTTTCCTTTGGTGAGAAAATAGTAAAGAAATAGTTGTTGAGTTCTGTTGCCATCTGAATTTCATTAGTAATAAGGCCTGACTTAGTTTGGATTGGTCCCAAAGTTGATTTGGTACCTCTGAGACAGTGGAGACCAATGCCAGCTTACTCGGCTGGGGATCATGCATGGGCTATTTCACAGCACAGGGAAAATGGATAACTGCAGAGGCACAATTGCCCATCAACCTCCTGGAAATGAGAGCTGTGTTCCACACTCCGAGTGCGTTCAAGGACAACATCACCAGCAGGATGGGTCTGATAAAATCAGACAACCAAGTCATGGTTGCATACATAGCCAAACAGGGCGGGATGCACAGCAAGGCTATGATCAGATAGGCAGCCAAAGTATTAAACTTGGCCCAATCCAACCTCAAACACCTCCACATGGTGCATCTGGCAGGGCAGCTGAATGTCAGGGCAGATTGGCTAAGCAGACAACAGGTTCATCCAGAGGAATGGCAACTTCACCAGGACCTGTTTGCCATGACACAAAGGAGGTGAGGTTGAGTTCCAGTGGATCTGATGGCATCCAAGGTGATTGCACAGGTCAATGCTTACTTCTCTTGATTCAGGGAGAAACAGGCTTTGGGAACAGATGCCTTGTCTCAGACATGGAATCAGGAATGGTCATATATCTTTCCCCCCATTCCACTGATTCTTCAGTGAAGGCCAGAATATCCCAACTACAGATTATCCTGATCGCACGTTACTGGCCACAAAGGGCATGGTTTGCAGCCGTGATATCCATGACAATGGACAGCTGGACCCTTCCATATTGAAAGGACATGCTGTTCCAGGGACCAATGCTTCACCCAGCCCCCATACCCTGAAACTGTCAGCCTGGCTCCTGAGAGGCAGAGACTGTCAACTGCTGGATACCATGAGTCCATCATCTCAACCATCTTACAATCCAGGAAACCTTCCACCACCGCTACCTATAACAGGCAGTGGGACATCTTCACCAATTGGTGCAAGTCCAGACACCTTGACCCAATGCAAGCAGACATGTTGGTGATCCTACTGTACCTGCAGCATGGCATAGAAAAAGGGCTATCCACCTCCTCCCTATGGGTACAACTGTCAGCAATAGGAGCAGCAATGTGGAGGGTTGGGCTGTTGCACCCTGGTGCTCATCCAGACACCATCAGATTCCTCAGGGCAGCACAGAGCATACACCCTCACATCCAGATGCCAGTGGCCCCACGGGACCTAACAGTGGTGCTAGATTACCTAGGGAAGGGTTCATTCGAGCCGGAACATCAGTCTCCACTTTACTGGTTGGGTTTAAAAACCTCTTTTCTAATAGCAATCTGCTCCACCCACAGAATTAGCAAATTAGGCACCCTATCCTGCAAAGAACCCTACACCATTTTCACTGCTGAAGGGTTTTTTTTATGAAAACAGTACCAGCTTTCAGCCCCAAAGTCACATCCAGTTTTCATGCAGAACAAACTCTGGAGTTACCAACGTTCCACACACAACTGCAGCAGGGCAACTCTGGAACCCCCCATCCGCTGGATGTAGGGAGTACCATGTCACAACATATTATATGGACACAGACAATCCACAGGTCCGAAAGACTCTTTATCATAGCTCAGGGTTGCAAGCAAGGAATGGCTGCTTCAAAGACTACCATTGCTACTTGGTTAAAGAGGACGATACAAGAGGCATACAAAGCCAATGGCATTATGCCTCCAGAGGGAATTAAAGCCCATTCAACAAGGGCAGTGGATGCATCATGGGTAGAAAGAGCCAATGTGTCCATGGAGGATATATGTAGAGCGGCAACAAGGACCTCTGTTCACAAGTTTGCAAGACATTATAGACTTGAGACTTTATACAAACAAAGAACTGAATTTGTCAGGGAGAGTCTATCTTCAGGGTGTCGAAAAAACTGTCCGCCAGATCACCCTGTCCCACCCTGATGGATGTTTTGAACTGCTTATTATAGCAACCAATGAAGTAATGTCTGGATTGTCATGGAGACCGTATAACACAATGGGTGTTTACTCACCCGGTAAAGGTGATTGTGTTAGTTGTCTCCATGACACTCCATGACCCACCCATCAGGGCGACCACAGCATAGATCTCCACACTGGATATGTTACAAGTGTACACAACTTGACTATTCCAAGATCATTATAGGCTGGTTTGAACACACAGTGGGTTACAGTCGGTATCATTAGGTTACCGAGTTAGATTTGTACCTATAGGGAATAAACCAGGTGGTGGTTATCCAAGAAAAATGGTTTTCATTTGATGTGTTATACTGTATATATATATATATATATATATATATATATATATATATATATATATATATATATATATATATATATATATATATATATATCAATATATGGGATAAAGATGGGAGTCACGAAAAGGGGGGATCTTGGCCTAAAACTTTTGTGTTTCAGCTATGGAAGAATTGAACTGGAGAATAGAGACTCTTGGGACCTAGGTATGCTGTGAAATTATATCTGGATCACATGTGCATCACTAGCCTATCAGGTGGGTTGGGAACCCATGAGGTAATGTCTGGAGTGTCATGGATACAGCTAACACAATCACCTTTACCAGGTGAGTAAACACCCATTGTCCACTTTGGGGAAGTTGAGTCAAGCACATTAAACATTTATTGATCACAACAGAGATACTTAGTTCATGCGGGGATACACATTATTTACAGTGTCACTACACATAATGCATTGTTTCTAAGGTCCCTTAGTTACAGTCAGTCATCTGCAGTCGATACTGCCTGCTGCACTATAGACAGCAATACATCGGGTTCTTACTAGAGTCCCTGGTTTTAGTGGTAGTCCTCTACATATACTGTATACACGTAGCCCTCTACATACTTGCAACAGTCCTGCAGATTTCATGACTGCAGTACCCAGAGGCAGACATTGTGCTACAATCTTATGATGATTGATGACACACCAACTGATACACTTGGGGTCTACTGTTGCTCTACCACTTTGGGTGCTTGATGTAAATGGGTAAATCTCCCTAGGTTCCCTTGCAATCTGCCCTCAGCTGTAGCTGCTGTAGGGCAATTTTTCTTGAGACATCCCAGGGCACAGACTCATGTATTGTTTGGACATGCTTAAAACACGTGAGACCCTCACGATGGAGTAATCTCAGCAGCTGCCTCCAGAGAATTTCTCCTTGATGGCTTATGCTGACATACTCCACAACCTTGAAACCAGGAGCAGGTTCTTACAATATTCTGTGTGAATCCCTTAAGAGGAGACCCCCACTTTCCATTCATATCCACTTAACACCGAGACTGTATGGCCTCTGGACACTCAGTGCTCAATGCTCTTTATTCTCCTCATACCTCTGTTCTCTGATCTTTGTCTCTGGTACTCATGATTTCTTTTTCTATCTTCTTCCTTGCTTCTTCTGGATAGGAAGCACCTCCCCCAGGAATAAGAACTTCTGGTCTACCTTCTACTTTCTTTCTATAGGGTAGGATATTTGCACTCAGCTAGGCTGAGACTCACAAACCATCTCAGGCAATGCTGAGCTGGTCACACATCTTCTATTTTGATCAGCAGTGGGAGGGGTCAGGCAACACTCAACAGCAAACAAGCCACAGAGCACATGTATAGCGCATGCACAATGACTCAGTAGACCAGCACTGCTGGAGGAAGGAAGCATGGAATATTCCAGGACTCAGGGCCTCTTCATACATTAAAATTTTGGTTACAGGGTTCAAACCAGCATGGGGTAAGAACCTGGTTACCCTAGGATTCAAGATTTGCCCTATGGCTAGTGTAAATAAATCAGATTTCCTCCTAAACATATTTGGCTTCCCAAATTTTGGACAAATGTGGGTTAGAGTACCATAAACTGGGTTATCCAGCTCACATACTTGGCTTAACAGTATTTCACCACGTTTCACAAAAGGGTTTTAGGTGTCACTTATGTCAGAAACTTTTCATTGGCCCTTGAGTACACACAAGAATGCATGAGGTCAGTGGCCCAATTTAGACATTTTTATTCTTGAGAAGTAAAACAGAAGTTATTTGTGGCACTTTGGCTGGACCAGGTACATTTATCTTTGATTGTACAATTATAGTAGATAACTATTCAGCCCCTTGTGGTGAGAACGCATTCAATTTTGCTGATTTTCACCAGAAAACAAATTTTATTGAGGGATCTTGCATTTTCTCAGAACACACTACTACCTATAGATTTTCCCACATAGAAGACAGTAACTCAAACTGCAGCCATAAAACATTCAGTAGTGGTACATGGTCCTAGAGAGCAAAATATTCTTCTGCTTCCACCATGTGCAGTAAAGTTTCCAAATGCTCATGTCAAAACATAGTAGTAGTAGTAGCATTTCCTTTATTTGTTTGGTCATTGACCATTACAATAATAAATAGAATGCATCAGTACAGACATAGACATCATATTACATTTGAGACACAATTTATACAATGCAGTTTTAAAAATATAGTGCTTTGTGTACATTTAAATTACATGATGTATGAGCTCTACTTCTGGGACACTTTTCCCTGTTAATGGATTTAAGGATACAAATAATATCTCAAGTTTTATAGTGTTTCATCATTATTAGTGCAATATTCTTTAAATAGGAAGCAACCTGATTTATTATGTACTCATCATGAGTCGTAAACATTGGCCCAGATATTCAAAGAGGTTGCACCTGGCACAACCGAGGTGCACAAGCACAACCCCCAATGCACCCTGGCATGATATTCATAAGGCAGCCAGGCACAGCACAAGTTCCAATGCACCAGTGCACAATGGTAATGTATGCAGTGCAAATGCAAGGGGCATGCCCATGCATACGCGGCACATCCCGATATTCAGCCCGGAATGTTTGATGCATATGCTGGCACAACCCTGTTTTGTGCTGCATACAGTGGGGCTCAAAGTTGAGCTGAAAAAAATAGGCTTAAACCCAGGCCATCCACAGGTGGGATTCTGTATTGCAGGGTGCAACACAGTACCCACCAGCCATGGGTGGCCACCTGCCCTGCAGAGACACAGTCCGCAGCATCCACACACTTCCTGCTGGTCTACTGCACTCCTCACCCTCCTGTACACCTAATTGTGGGCAGCAACCTCATAACCACCACCCGGTGGTCCAGTGGATACACCTGTTATGCCTGATCATGGGCAATTGTACCCATTACAACACCTGGTGCACTGGTGGCATCCCCACACCCTCCAAGCCTCTCTGACCACGGGCATCCAAAATGGATACTCCACCCAGTGGTCTAGTGTTCTCCTCTCCCTACCATCAGTCCCGATCATGGGCAATCACTACTATGTAAATACCTGGTGGTCCAGTGGTATCCCCCCTCCCTCCCATATTGCCCGATTGTGGGCATTTGACACAATGTGGACCAATAGGCGTACAACATATACTATACGCTGTCAGTCAGTGTGTGGCCAGGTGTTATGATGGTGGGTGCTGCCACCCACTGATGACTGGGGGAGCTGGGTGACTGGGTCCTCTGTGAGTGGGATGGGAGGGGGTCCACTGGGCCACCAGGTGGGATATTCATGTCAAATGCCAATGATCAGGCGATATGGGATGGGGGGGATAACACTGGACCACCGGGTATTTACATAGTAGCACTTGCCCATGATCAAGACTGATGATGGGGAGGAGGAGAACACTAGACCACCAGGTGGAGTATCCATTTTGGATGCATCCACGATCGGCCGGGCAGGTGGGGGAAATTCCACAGGTCCACCAAGTTTTGTAATGGGTGTGAGTGCCTGTAATCAGGCATGACAGAGAGGGGGGGAACCACTAGAGCACCAGGTTGTTTTTTATTTAAGCAATAATGCCCGACAGGGTGTGTGTCGTGTTGGGCACGAGGCTGCTGGCCGAGTGTGTCCAACAGCTGAGGTTTGACGTTATCCCAAATGGCACACACGCTGGAGGGCATATTTGCTATTATACAATGGCTCGTTGTTATACAGAATAAAAAAAATCATTTTAAAGATGCTTCTGTGTGGAAAAATATTTTTGTTTTTTAAGAACAGATGAAACAATCAAGCACGTGCTCTATGTGCTCAAGCTCATCTACAGATTCACAGTGAGGCTGAGACTAGACCCGTGATGTTGTGCTGGGATAACATCACAGGTCCAGCCCAAGACTGACCAATCAGAGTGCAGGATTTTTTCTTGCCATTGTATAATATACATAAGCCCATGATCGGACATGGGGGGGGGGGGCACTAGACTACCAGAGAGGGCACCTTTAATGTCAATGCCTGCAACTGGGCAGCCAGGAGGGGGAGTGCACTAGCCCACCAGGGACCCAATACCTGCTGCTGGCAGCTTCCCAGGGTGCCAGGCACATTTCGCCTCGCTGCCCTATGGACTGCATGCAAATGGGGCCATAATGACATGCAAATGGCCCTGTTTGCACCATGCATATATTATGGTCCCATTTGCATTCCCTCTTCTGAATATCATGGTTGATGCACCCAGCGCAACTGCATTTGCACTGGAGCATTCCCGGTCCTCCCTGCCTGTGTGATGTGCATGGCTCATTTTACTTGCACCTTGCGCATTCTGTGCCATTTTCAATGCTAATGTGCCAATGCTAATGTGTACAAACAATACAACCTAACCCACCCCACATCACCATAATGTGGGTGGGGGAGATACATAGCTTAAAGGAGATGATGTCTCTTTCTCTCTCTCCCCTTTTTTTTTCTTTCTCTCTCTCTCTCTCTCCCACAGACACACACACACACACACTCTCTCTCCTAGTGAACCTATATTAACTTCAGTCACTGCAATTGTTCCCCAAAGGAATTCAACTTGTCATGAAATCCTGAGTAAAAGGGCTTATGTCTCCTAATACCTACAGAGCAAAAATGTAACACTATTTATCTGCATAGTAACATTTCCAAGGATACTAGCTAGAACTACCATGAAATAAACCTGCCACCCTCCCCAGGATAAGGTAACTAGAAGTAAATAGAAGTAAATATAAAGTATATGTGTAAGACCAGAGGTCTAACATACCTACATATCCACAAATTACTACAATATTAGCCTAATGTAAAAAGATCTGTGCAGGACCCCCATGCAAATGAGATCACGCACCCCAATATGTACAAAGTTACAAAAATTATATGTAACAGTATATGATAACACTCCTGCATGTACACTAGCAGGCTAGGTAATCTGAATATGGTGCAATGGAATCAACCCCCCTCCAAGGCAAAGATAAAAAGTAAGGAGGAATTAATATTCATTAAGTGTGTGAAATAAGAATAGTAACACATTATAACTCAATATATCTAAATAGAGACTTACCTCAATGTGACAGCAAGCCCCACATCTGTTGTATCACATACCTCACAACACATACCCACACACATACATACACACACGCACCCACATCCCACATATGCTGAAGTCCTATAATATGTCAGTTTGAAGAAGAAAAGGTCTGTGGATGTTAGTTTCTGTAGTGTCCCATAAAGCCAAGATCAATGTTCATCCCATCTGCTACCATATTGAGATGTAAAATAAGTTTAATCTCAAAAGCTCATCTCTGTTGTGTGTTTTTGAGATTTCCTTTTAAGACCATTACTGACATATCTGAGATTCAGTGGTCAGGCTGGGTGAAGTGGTGCCCCACTGGTTTTTCAGTCTTCCTTGCTTTAATAGTATGTCTGTGTGAGTTCATCCTAGTGCAGAGTTGTTGGCGTGTCTCTCCAACATAACCTGTTTGTGGACATCTCTTGCACTGAATGAAATAAACACCATGTCGTGACATGCATGTATAACTCCCATGCACCTGGAATTGTCTGTTTTGTGATGTAACCACACAGTCCAAGGTAGAAATGAGCCCACAAGTCTTACAGGGGCATTGATTGCAGGGTTGTGTGCCATTGTGTGACATGGTATTCTGTTCCGGTGAAAGTTTGCTCCTAATAATTAGGCTGGATAAATTTGGTGGATGTTTAAAGATAGTAGTGGGAGTTCCTTAAAATACAATTAAGGGTTTCACCTCACTAAATATTGGGTGGAGATCTTTAATAATCTTACGCAGATGTTCAAGGTCTGGATGATATGTGACTACCAAGGGTATTCTGTCTGTAGCTGTCTTTCTTTATATTGAAGTAGTTGTTGTCTTGGTACTTCATGCTGCCCATTCTGTTATCCTGTCAATTTCCTGTAAGAGTGTCCCTGCTCAATAAAGGTGTTTTCAACATAGCCAAATGTGTCTCCGCCATCCTCATTTGAACAAATACGTGACAACAGAGTGCTTGACTGTATATGACAGATTTTTTGTATGGTTTGGGTGGTTACTTTTCTTGTGCAGGTATCTCTGTCTGTCTGTTGGCTTCCTGTAAATACATGTATGTAAGGTTCCATCCTTAATGATGACTGTGCTGTCCAGAAAGTTAACCTTGGTGGTAGAGTACTCCAGGGTAAGTTTTATGGTAGGGTGGAGATTATTAAGTTTGTGATGAAAATCTTTGAGTGCATCTGTGCCTTCCGTCCAGATGATAAACAAATCATCAATGTAACGGAAATAAGCTAGTGGTTTGTGGGGATACTGCCTTAAAAAATCCTCCTCCAAGTGAGCCATAAAGAGGTTAGCATACTGTGGAGCCATTTTGGTGCCCATTGCTGTTCCCATAGTTTGAACATAATGTTTACCATTGAAGTTGAAGTTGTTATGTGTCAAAATGAATTCCATAAGTTCCCCCACCACTCCAGGGTTGATGTTTTGTTCCGGTCCTTTCTCATGTATGTATTTAAGGCATGCTGCAATGCCATCTGTGTGTGGAATATTAGTGTAGAGGGATGTTACATCCATTATCACTAAAATGGTATCAGGTGGTAAATCCTTATAACCAGAAAGTACGCGCAAAAAGTGCGTAGTGTCCTGGATATAACTGTCTCTTTCCATAACCAGCGGTTTCAAAATGAAAAGGGAAAAAAAAAGGGGGGTAGATAGAGAGAGAGAGAGAGAGACATCATCTCCTTTAGGCTATGTATCTCCCCCACCCACATTATGGTGATGTGGGGTGGGTTAGGTTGTATTGTTTGTATGACGAGGAGGAGAGAAATTACATTTTTATCTCTTTTTCAGATTCCTTAGACACTTGTGGTACATCAAGTTGTTACATTCTCTGGCCCAGATATTCAAAAGGGTTGCGCCAGTGCAAGTCCGAAAATGCGCCATTCCGCGATATTCAGCCGGATGCAGCTGCGCCACTGAAAACATGCTGAGCAACAGCGCAATGCAAATGAAGGCATGCGCAACCGAAGGGGGTGGATCCATGCATAAAGAGTGCAATGCGATATTCATAGGCTTGCGCAATGCGCAACAGTGGAATAGCCGGAAGTTGCGCTACGGCCGAAATGAGCCAAAATAAAAAGGCTCAAGGATGAGGCGCAAGAAAGACAGGAATGCTCATGAGGCAGCAACAGGTAGCAGGCCACAGCAGCAACCAGTGCAGGCCAGGGGTAGGCAGGACAGAATAGTGGCAGCCGGCGTTTAGACCACAGAGTCTGGAGGCCAGTGGGTGTACCCGGTGCAGTGGAGGTAGCAGTCAGGACAGCGGGGGGAACAGAACAACAACAGCTGGGGGGGACACAAGCCAGGGAGTTGGACAGTGCCACCTTCCACATGGAAGCTGTAGTGAGGGGGGTGAGAAGGCATGCTGCAGGGGGACATGGCCGTGGAAGGGCCCGTCGGTGGTATGCCCCCAACAGGCAGTACCATCCCCGCATCAGCTTTGAGCTGTATACGGATGTCGAGATTGTGGGCTGGTACCACCTGAACAGGGCAATACTGAGGTGGCTTTGTGAGCTGTGCAGTGATGTGATGCAGGCACCCTCACGACAGAGTCACGCTCTGTCAGTGGAGACAAAGGTAACAGCCTGAATGTGCTTGCTCGCCACGGGTACCTTCCAGAGGCCAACAGGGGACACCACAGGCATAACACAGTCGGTCACGTCATGCATCCTCACCCAATTCCTCAGCGCACTGCTGCCACACGCTCCGGAGTACATCCATTTCCCCAGCACCGCAACAGAGCGTACAGCAAACATACAGGAGTTCCACAGGGTAGCACGTATGTCTCGGCATGCTAGGGCAATAGACTGCACCCATGTGGCTATTCGCACACCACCTGGCCCCGATGGGGCCACATATCGCAACCGGAAGGGGTACTCCAGTGTCAACTGCCAGGTGGTGTGTGATGCTACTGGGCGCATCATCAATGTCTGTGCCATGCACCCTGGCGGAGAACATGATTCATTCATATGGTACCAGTCTGCACTGTGCCATCGATTTGAGAGTGGGGACATCCCCACAGGATACCTAGTGGGTGAGTATGCATGTAGGAGCGGCAAAGTTGGGGGATGGGTGGGCAAGCCACAGGTGCCATGGGGGTGGCACAAAGGGCTAGGGACAATATGGACCCGAACATGACACTAACCTACACTATCTCCACACAGGTGACAGTGGATACCCACTCTGTCCCTGACTGCTCACACACTCTACCGGCGCCCCACGACCCCATCGCAGCAACGCTTCAATGAGGCACATGCCGCCACATGCAACATCATCAAGTGGGTGTTTGGGATGCTGAAGGCACGCTTCCGATGCCTAGACACCTCCGGTGGTGCCCTACAGTACAGTCCCTCAAAGGCCTGTGGGATATTCCTGGCCTGTTGCATCCTGCACAACATGGCCAAAGACTGTGGGATAGCCGTACAGGTTGAGGAGGGGGACAGCGATGGGGACGCCGGTGATGCCGGTGATTATGGGGATGAGCAGCCCCCCCTTGGATGGTGTGACCCCAGACTGATCCGGCAGGCCCAGCTGCACCGGGACACCATCACAGAGGAGCATTTCACACAACACAGGTAAGTCATGGGGCCAAGTGCAACCAACACTGTCGTGGCGCAACCCACATACACACAGGGAAACACACCAGGGGTGCATGACGGCAAGGGGAGTGGAAGGGTACAGGCGCACAAACACACTATCAGGGAGGGGTGAATAGTTACATGCTACATGAACACACACACACACACACACACACACACACACACACCAGGCACACAGTGCACAGGGGCAGTTGCACAGGAGAGCAGGAACAGACATGTCAAACACACAGATCCACAGACCACCCCCACCACCTATACTGTCCATGTATGTGTGTCAGATGCTGGGCACCCTTGCACCTTGGTGTACAGTACAATGCAGGCATCATCATGCACACACACCTGTGGACAGCAGTCGGGTGGGTGTGCAGGTGGTCTGTGTGTCGGCGTGTTGGGCAGGGCACCCACCGGTGCAGTGCCCAGCAAGACACACATTGCACACAGGGCAGCACCAGACAGGGCCCGCACTGGGAGACTGGTCAGTCAGGTGGCACTGAGCCATGGCCACCGCGGATGCATGGGCGGCCCCACTGTGACTCAGCCGCACTGGCAGGCTGAGCATGGGCCACATGGGGTGGCACCGATGGACCACCAGGGGTCCCACTGTGCGAGCGCGACCTTGTCTGCACAGGGGTCTGCAGCATGCCGAACATACCTGCACCAGGGGTGCTCGGGATGCCACACAGAACCGGTGTCGACAGGCTGGGTGTCGCGCGACACCGGGAACATGGAGTGGAGTGTGTACTGCGGGGGGTGCATGGTACAGGGGCACCTGACTGGGTGCCCAATGTGGCCACGACAGCGACCAATGCCTGGGTCATCCTGTCAATGGCTGCGGTCACATCCAGCCGCATTTGGACCATCTCTGCCAGGATCATTGCATTGTCCCTGCTGTGCCGCTCCACAGCCACACACAGTGCCTTCACGGATGTTGCAACCCACATCTGCCGCTCTACTGATGCCCGCAGCAGGCGGGTGTGCTTATCAAATGGGTCGTCTGCCAAATCAGCAACCTGTCCCCCAGGGGATGTAAGGGCCTGATGCTCAACACCCCTTGAGGGTAGGCGCTGTTCACCAGGACCAGGTATGGGCATGACAACAGGCGGTGTGCATACGCCACCACTGAACCCTGTACCCCCAGACCCGGTGGGTGACTGCCGCTGCTGCCCCTCCCCCTGCTGTGCCCAAGGGACCAGTCCTTCCAATGCTGTGTCTGCAACAGTGCCAGGGACCTGCACAGCCACCGGTGCTTCCCCACCGGTGCTGACAGGCACAGCCTGGGACTGTGCTGATGTGCTGGCACACACGTTGGAACCCACTAGGTCCATGGGCACGGGCTGTCCTGCTGTTTGTCCATTCTGTGACATACACGTGTCACTGCCCATAGTGGCCGTTGCATCATCAATGGTGCAGGTTCATGCCACAGCCTCAGCCACAGCGTGCTGGCATGCTTGCATGCCAGAATGCTGGGACACAGGAAGGGCACCCCCACACCTGAATCACTGACATCAGAGCTGGCAGCCAGACGTGCACACTGGTGCAATGCACGCCGGCTACCAGCAGAGGTGGATGGACCCTCCTCCAACTCTGGCTGCACGTCCACAGTGCACGGGCCCATCACCACTGTCCCCTGCAGGTGCACAGGATCTGTAACAGAGAGTGAGAACATGTTAGTGCATGGGATCAACCTTCCCCCTCACCCCCCACCATGTCATACTGTGCAGTGATGGGCTTCCACCTGTCTGGAAGCCACCGCCTGGAACGCCCTCGATGGCACTGCGCTGCATGGATGCAGCAAGATGGTCCTCCGCCGGAGTCAGCTGCACCACCTCTGGCTGGCCCCCGCCTGTGGCAGCGCGTGCTGCCCTGAGTGCTGCCACCTTCTGCTTAACCCGTCTCCTGTCTGTCCCCACCTTTTTCTTACATTCCTGCACAGAGCACTGGTGGCTTCCGTGCAGGTTCACGGTGCGAGCTACCCCCTCCCATGCAGCAGCATGGGCCTGAGGGGTGCCCCGCCGTCCACTGAGTAGTGGCTCCTCATCCAGGTAGGCCTCATAGAGTGCCTCTGTTTCAGCCTTTGTGAAGTTGGGCCTCCTCTTCCGCCCACCATCTTCCTCCTCACCCAGTCCTTGCTCGGCCATGTCAGGGTTTGTATGGGTGCAAGAGGACACCTGTGACTGTGCAGTTCACAGCATTTTCCCATGACCATGGTCCATAACATCACACAGCATGCAACCCACCTATCACCTGCAGTAACCGAATATGGCCACTGCAGAACACTGTCGCACATTTTTAGCGCAATGCATGCAAATTAGGAGTGGAGCAACTTTAATGGGATGCAAATCGCGCCACTGCACCTTTGAATGGCTGATCAGCTGATTTGCATATGACGGCTAAATATCGCGTTGTTGCGCCTTGCGCAATACGATTGGACCGGCTGAGCCTATGGGGCAGTTCTGTGACTGCATAGTACACAGCACCACGCATACCCAGGTACCTTACACAGGCGTCTGCCATGCTGATTATGTGCTGTGCATGGTCAGCTATTCATGACACAGCCACCATTGTGCCAGTGGCGCTACAGTGCTGGTCACCACATGGCGCTGTGGCACAACTGCGCAATAGTCCACTGTGGCACTGGCACACAGGCGACCACTCGCGTTGGACGTGTAGACGTCCGATGGTGCTGTGCATGGCCTTGCGCTACAGACATGACCTTGTGCCCCGACCTTTGTCCCCTTGGCGTCGTCTGGCATGTATGCGGCCCTATCGTGCTGTTCAGCACCGGCGGCGTGATAGGGACGACTGGCACTGCCTGAACAGTGCAATAGGGACAGATGGGGTTGTATTGCAACATTTCCACGTGGGTCTGTCCGTGCTGGGGAGAGCCATATTGCCTACTATCAAGTTGCTAACATGGCACGCAGGAGAGCTCCCCAGTGGAGTAGCTTGGAGGTGGCCAACCTAGTGGCCGTGGTTGAGCCTCACTATGGGCCACTGTTTGGGGGGGAACCCCTAGATTTGGCCCACACCCAAGTGTGGCAGCAGGTGGCCACTGCGCTGGAGCAGGTCACAGGGTGGCACAGGACAGCAGAGCAGTGCAGGCACCGCTACAGTGACCTGCGAAGGAGGGAGCAGGCACTGCTGGCATGCATCAGGTCCCATGCCAGGAGGGGCATTGTGCCTAGGCCAGGTGGGTGACCCATCTATGCACCTGTATTGTCCGCAGGGGTATGACTGTGTATTGGGGCCACAGCATGGGGGAAGGTTGTTCCATGGTTGGCTGTGTCAGTGTTTGCAGGTGTGTGATGCATGGATCTGGCTGTGTGGGCAGGCACACTCATTGGTGCAGGGGTCTGTCTGCATTTGGATCTCACTAATGTGCTTCTCAACATTTGTTTCCCACAGGCATGGAGGAGTGGAGGAGGGCCCAGGCTGAGTCACCCAGGGGTGCTGCAGGGGTGGCCGGCAGAAGAGTCAGCGGTATGGGCCCGCAACAGCAGCAGCATCTGCAGCAGCAGCCGCCGCAGCAGCAGCAGCAGCGGCTGGATGAGGGTGAGTTTCATTACATCATAGATGCTATTGCGTGCAATGGGGGGGATGGGACATGGTCACCATCCATGGGCAACACTGCCATGCCCACAACATGTGGCAGTCAGCACTGTCCAGTGGCACTGCGTGTCTGTGAGTGCATCACTGGTGGTCCATGCATGCACTGGGCACATGGCTGTGGCACTACCTTCCCCACCACATAGACATGTCACTGTACTGCCTTGGTTGTGCTGTGCTGGGCATGGGGGTGTGTATGTGTCATGGCACACATGGCTGTTGCTGCCTGGTTGGGCTTGGCCCATGCACGGTCACTGTGTGTGTGTGCAGTCCATCACAGAGGCAGGGCACTTGGCTGTATGCCATGCATACTGGGTGGGCTTCAGGGTTGTGTACAGTCCTAGCCATTGATTCTGTTCCCTTGCCCTAGGTGTACGGATCCTGTGCAGGACAGAGCAGGACATCCACCGCCTGATGGAGGTGTCACAGAAGATGCTCAGCATCCTCAGGGAGATGCATCGGAGGGGTGTGCGACGCCAGAGGAGGCCACAGGGTCCGGGCCGTCCTGCAGATCTGCAGCCTGGGGGGGGCAGTAGCTGCCCCACATCTACACCCTTTACCCTTCCCTCACACCCTGCCTTCCCTCACCAAGTTCTTCACCCCTACCCCACATCCACCCCTACCTTGTACCTGTACCCCCACACCTGTATTGTATATACATGTATATAGTGTTATTGTTGTTCCTGTTGTTGTTCTTTTTCTTCTGTTTTTCATTGAATATATATATATATCTATTTTGTTATGAATACTGTGGTGGTCTCTAATTTGCTGCTGGCTATTGGTCCTCAGTTGCAGTGGTGTGCATGGCATCTGGTGTGGTGTGATCCTGGGATTGTGTGTGTGTCTGCATGGGGGGGTGTCCCTGGTGTGGTGGTGGCTGTCAGTCGGTCTGGCCGTGTGCTGGCCCACTCCACTGTGGGCTCCTGGTGGGTCTGGCTTGTATGGTTATGTGGTACACATGGTTGCATTGTGCCAGGTGGTGGGGGCATGGTGGTTCCAGCAGTGCCAGTCACACTCACTGCTCATGGGTGGTGTCTTGGGGTTCCAGAGCATAGTGTGCTGTGCACAGTGGGGGCTGTGGTACACCTGAGTTGTCCGGCCCCTTTGTGTGGCAGTATTTGCTTGCCAGTGGGTGTGCTGGGGCTCCGTGGCCCAGCTGTGCTTTGTAGGCAAGCCCCCATGGGCCAGTGGATTTTCCATCCCTCCACCGGTGATGCTGTACTTCGGGTGTGGGGGTGTGTTGTTAGTTCTACACTGTGTTCCTGTGCCTGTCTGTGGCATGGGTGGTGGGCCCCTGCCTACCTCCCTGGTTGTGCAGTTCCATTGCTCTGCTGCCGGGGGGCTCCCTGCTTGCGCTATGGCGCATCTCGACTGCTCAGCTGGGCTGGCCTTGTTGCGCTATGGCACAACATATGTGCTCAGCTTCCCCTACCTGGTTGTGCTATGGCGCAGGTTGTGCGATATTTAAACATTGGCTGGTTGCGCAGTTTGACTTGCTCCACATTTGAATATCGCGTCTGTTGCGCATGTGCGCAATTGACTTGTGCTTGCTCCTGCTGTTGCGCACATTTTGGGTGCAGTTTGAATATCTGGGCCTCAGTATATATTGACATCAGTACATATCAGACTACATGGTCTTAATTGCTTGAGGTTCCTCAACTAGAGTTTTTTGTTTGACACTAATATTATCAATTTACATTTAAATTATCATTTATGTAGTCCTGAAGTTTTTTGAAATTTCTTGGGCCTTATATCTAGCTTGAGAATACAGCTGGGTCACAGGTCCAGCTAGGTTTTACACATCACACAGTGTGCACTGATGTTTTTAAGACAACTTTACTGGTAAATTCTTGTCTATAATGCAAACATTGAAACTTCATGATCCCTATAACAATCTTAGTTTGTCTTTAATCTGGGTTGGGGTTGCCTTTCAGTAATCACATCCTTATACTAACTGTGACACTCATAGCTTGATTTAGGAGCTATCTGCCTCAGCAGTGTTATCTTATGTCAATTAAATTTATATGCAGTAGGATTCTTTGTATGTGTGTTCCACCAAGCACGTCTGACCCAAGGTCCTTTCTGGCTGAAGGCAGTATGGTACTGTTTAACTTCTCTGACATCATCTTCTGTTTTTTTTTGGTTTTTTTTTTGGTTTAAATGAGTATTTTAAAACAATGGGGAATTTTTTCTGTTTTTCTCTGCATTATCTAGCTGTTATAAGTATTGTATTTTCTAAACAACTGCCATGAGCTTCTGAAGAAGGACTGGTTGGTCCGAAAGCTGGAGCACTTTGTTCTTGTTGTTACATCTATGTTGGTCCATTAAAAGGTATCAAATCATTTGCTTCTGGATCTATTCTTGCAAGGACCAATACGGCAACTACTAAATCTAGATTTTATACAAAATGGGTAATTTGATAAAATATTCATTGTGCAATTCTCTCCATCTGTTCCTATATATTCAATTAAACTATGTTCACTACTTTCACTAATCTGTGACATCACAAGTTTTTCTAATCCATTTAGAGTATTATGCATTCCCAAAATTATTCCATCTGAATTTTTTGAAAGCTCCTTTGATTTATGATTTTCTCTCCCCACTATTTCTGGTGATTTCTGCTTAATTTTACTCTCTTCAGGAGAGAACTCCATATTGGGGAATGGGCTTTCCTGATAAAACTCCACACTCTTTGATATAACCTCAGTCATATCCAGAAGTTTTGGGCTTATTTTAAGCCAAGCCTCTTGATCCTGAGCTATTTTTCCAGAAGTATTACTAACTTCCCCCATCCCATGAGAAATAACATGGAAGGATACAGTGGGTACGTCTACAGAGAGAAGTTGGAAACTGCTTATACATATTATCCTGGATCTAATGATTAAACATGTGCCCACAAGAACTGTTTATAATAGAAGAGGTAAAAAAACAGTATGGTTGAGTAAGAGAATTATTAGTTTAAGTAATAAGAAGAGAATACAATATAATGTAGAAAACTAAAAAAAATCACAAACAGATGAAAATGGAAGTAAATACAAAAAGACTGTATGCATTCTAAAATGTGAAATTAGGAAAGCAAAAAAAGAAAATGGAAATTCAATTAGCTACTTCCAAAAAGGATCCCAAGAGTTTTTACTGTTATGTTAATGACAAAAGAGGTAATAAGAGAAATGTTGGTCCACTCAACATAGGAGGGGTGGTTATATCTAGTCCACAGGACATGGTTACAGAATTTAATACCTTCTTTAGTAAAGTGTTAATTCGAATGGACACTATTCCAGCAATAGATAAGCACATGATGGGGGATTATGGACAAGAAGTTCTAATTACAACTGATGAAGTATACAAAAGGATACAGAAGTTAAAAGCGGGCATGTCAGCTGGGACTGATGGATTGCACCCAGAATTTATTAAGGAATTTGGGAGGGAACTCTCCCCAATCATTGCTGACATTGGCCACAGATCTATGCATGAGGGTTATGTACCTAAGGATTGGAAATCAGCCATGGTGGTGCCCATTTATAAGAAGGGTTCTAGGGCCGACTTGGCATATTATAGACCGGTTAGTTTAACTCCTGTGGTATGTAAAATAATTGAAGGTATTATAGCAGACAATATTAGAGACCACTTAGAATTACATAATCTACAGGATGACCAGCAGCATTGATTTGTAAAGAACTGATCATGCAATACTAATTTGGTTAGGTTTCATAACTTTGTAGGGGGCAATTTGGATCAGGAGAGGCCTGTGGATGTGGCTTTGTTGGACTTCAGTACTGCTTTTGATAAAGTATCTCATGGAATTTTGATTTCCAAATTGTTAAAGGTATGAATTGATAAAACTATAATTGATTGGGTAGGACATGATGGATAGGAAGGATAGATGGTAAGATTGAATGGGTATCTTTCAGATGAGGTGGGCGTCATTAGTGGTATCCCACGGGGGTCCATTCTGGGATCTTTATTGTTTAACATTTTCATAAGTGACCTAAATATAACCAGCCAAAATAAAATAAGTAAATTTGCAGACAATGTTAAACTGGGAGGAGTGGTGGATGCATTTGAAGACAGAATATTATTCAGACAGGACATAATTGATATTGGTAAGTAGGCAATTAGAAATAAAATGGAGTTTAGTATAAATAAGTGTACAGTGATGCACTTTGGAAGAAATAATATTAAACAAGATTTTTTTCTTACAAGGTTGTAAATTGAGAAAGTCTTCAGAGGAAAAGAACCTAGGGATTTATATTACAGGTGATTTAAAAAGTAGGGTTCATAGTAAAATTATATAAAGCAATGAACCTTGTTCATTGCTTTCAGTGGTCCTTTTTTCACATGACCAGGAAGGTTTAGTATCATTATAAAGGACATATGTTAGGCCACTTTTGGACTGCTGTTCCCCTAGTTGGAGCCCAATTTTAAAGAAGGACAGATTATTAATTGAAAGACCACAGCATGCACTTACAAAATTGGTACCAGGCCTCAAACAAGTACCTTATGAATTAAGGTTGAAAAGGTTACACCTGTGGCCATTGAAAGTCCAGCTATTAGGGGTGACTTATTATTTCTATATAAGATCTTAAAGCAGAAGGTGTTAAGGGAAGACTTAGATATGAGATACAGAAATCAGAATTATAGTTAAGAGGGCATAATTTGAAGTTAGTAGGGCACAAGTGCAAGATGGACTTATGGAAAAATAGTTCCAAACAAAGAGCAATCAGATATTGGAATAGGTTGCTGCAAGAAATAATGGGGGTACCAAGCTTTGCCAGTTTTGAAAACAAATTGAATAAATACATTTTGCTTGGTAACCTAGGTTACTTCCACTGAATAGTGGGGACCACTTAAATGGGCCTGTGCCCTCTGTTTGTCCTAGTCCTCCTAGTATGACTCCTAGTATAACAGGGTTATCTGATCTGGGCAATTTTCCTCAGGGGTAGGAGAGCAGAAACTTCTTGGTGTAGAAGTAGGACCTGTTGGGTTCATCTGTTAATCATACATAGTCTGGTTTGGTTCTTTAGTTGGGGTAGGCATATCATTTGTAACCATTCCCTCTCTCATTTTTATAGAACCCACCTCTGTCTTTAGGCTATCTCCATCTTTATAGATGTCTACTGTTGTTTCTAGATCTAAATTATTACTCTTAAAGTGCTTGTTTATTTTTGTTTGCCTTTTTCCTTTTGTTTTTCCCTGATCAACTTTCCTTTTTCTAATTTGTTTTAAGTTTTTCTTTGCCCATTTCTTTGTGTTTAATTTAACCAGAACTAGTCTGGCAGATGAATCAGTCATTTCCCCTTCCGAAAAACCTTGATATAAAAATGTTTTGTGGGAATACGGGACTATGTCCTGATTTCTGGGGTAAGAAACATCCTTGTTTCCAGCCATCTGTAGGCCCTCCAGAATTTGTTTCCTTGTTTGCACCATTTATTTTATTTATCTAGGAAAGGTTTGATAAAAACAGAAGTCTACTAATCTACTAGTCTCAGGAAGTACCATATAAGTGTACATAAGGAACCACATAAACAAATACACACACAATAAAATAATAACAGTCATAATGCTGTGTGCAAGTTCGATTTTGCCAAGCAAATAAATTTACAGACTGCTAAGACACTAATTTCCCTAAGCTTTAAGTGAGGTGCTCCCTGTTATCTTTTAGAGTTACACCATTGTAAATTAGTATGCTTTCTCATGCACTACTTCTCCAAGTAGACTGCACTGTTTCTCTCTAGATACTGCAGCATGCAGTGTCTAAAAAATTGCTTTAAGAGAAAAATGAAAGGCGGCCTTTTAGGAAGAAGAAACTTGCAAAATATTTTCTTAAAACTAATAGCCTAGTGATCTATGGCCTAAAACACAAAGAATCATAAAGCATATCCTTATTACCTCTTATATTTATTGCTTATTCGTGCCCCTTCTTTGCAAAGGCTTCTAGAGCTTCCAAGGCTTTCAGGCTATTGGGCGAGTGCTTTCTGGTCACTCTGGTCAGTCACCATTTAAATATAAATAACATCAATGTTGAGAAGGGGACAAGTATATATATATATATATATATATATATATATATAAATATGATATGCTTACTAAAAGGCCCAATAAATTTTCCTAATTTAGTGTGCACTTTACCTTGCCTTGCCTCCATTCAGCTAATAAATAGCTAGCAGCTGCAGAAGTTCCAGGGCACATACAGCGAAAATCACAGACTTTTACTCAACTTTGTCTTTTAAGGCATTTACAAATCTATCAGTCTACTTTACTTTTAACTTTTCAGAGCGCTTAATCGAATCTCCTCCTCATTTGCAGCACACAAGCTAACTCAAAGATGATGACTTCAGTCAGACAGAATGCCAGACATGCACTTTGAAGCCCAGAGTATGTGCAACACATCTGTCCTATAGTAGCATGATGTTAGAAAGGCATCAGCAGGATGTCTGAAAAAAAAAAGATATCCAACTTTAATTCACAAAAAAAGGCTAAAAAATATCAAGACAAGTTTTATAGTTATATAAAAACTCTAGCACTCTGACCCTCTCTCCCAGTTTTTTAACTCTCAATGAACTATCACTCACTAGTCACGAAATAAAATGAGATGCTAAAAGCGCACACACAAAATAAAAACAATCTCAAGTGTCCTGCTTCAGATTATCACACCATTCACAAGCAACATTCAGTTTTCAACTCTGAGCTGTATCTCAGCCTTCATTCAAGGCTTTCCAAAATAATGTCAGCAGTCTGAAGAAGAACTCCAAAGCACTAAGCACTAGGCACTGGGCACTAATACAGGGCTCTTTTGAATCAAACATACAGGGGACACACATTTAAAGTTTTCCATCCCTTCGACCATCAGGCAAAAGCACCATTTTTTAAGGAGAAGGAAAACATCTATGTCTTTAATAGAAGCTGCAGTTTTTCTCACTCAAGTCTCCTGCAAGGCCATTTCCATGCCACCATGACTCTGTGTTGGCTCCTCCACTGCCAGGACTCCATTAACCACTGCAGAGGGTAGTAAAAGCAAGGGTCAGTAGCACAGCAAACCAAGAAGGCTACACAAGTCGGTCTGGAAAGGGTTGAATTCAATACAGGATTGGCAATGATTACATACCTGTTCCAAATGTATAGAAATCTTAAATCAACCCCTTTTGAGATCTTACTCATCAAGCAACAAAGAGTGCAGCAGCCATCTTGGTCTCCAAGTGCTGTCAAAACATAGAAACATTAAAAAAAAAAAGATGGTAGAAGGAGACCATGGGTTCATCTGGTCTGCCTACATGTTTCTTGGATCTTCTCAGATCACAGGACCTAACTCCCATTCTGTGTAATACCTCCTACTGCTCCTGTTGCTTTTGATCATGCTTTAGCGTTGTCCCACCCCAGCTTGAATGATGTCACAGACTTTACTTCCACTACCTCAGTTGGCAGTTTATTTCTTGGCTCCATGACTCTTTCTGTAAAATAATGTTTCCTAAGATCCCTCTTGAAGCTCCCTCCCTCAACTTCCACTTGTGTCCTCTAGTGTTAGAGCTGGAGACTCTGTTGAACAGGTCTGAGGGGGGCACCTTGCATGTTTCAATCATATCTCCTCTCTTCCTCCTTGTCTCCAGTGAGAACATATTTAATGCTTCCAGATGTTCCTCGTATGAGTGCACTTGAAACCACTGGATCATTTTGGTTGCTCTTCTCTGAACAGTCACCAAGCTGTTTATATCCTTTTTCAGATGTGAACTCCAAAACTGGACACAGTACTCCAGATGGGGCCTTACCAGGGACCTGTAGAGTGGCAGTATTACTTCCTTCCTCCAGCTGTCAAATCCCCACCCTGTGCATCCCAGCATTTTGCTGGCCTAGCTTCTGCCAGAGAACAGACAGAACACCAGGAGGAAGGAGCTACTGGTATAACTAAAACTTCTCTAGAGGGACTATATTGCCCTCCTTCCATCTCCTCCACCCCCCCCACCCTAAACCAGTTCTACTTTTATAGGCACAGGATTTAACTGACAACAGGAACTTCCTGTTTGGAAGCAGGAAGTGAGTGATCACAGAGCCACCAAAGACTCACCATTCTAGAAGGGCAAGAGTAGCTCTCCGTACCCCCCCCCAGCTGCTGGAGGTCTGACTCTGAGCAAGTAAGGAGACTACTGAGAAATATAGGAACTTCTTGTCTCAGAACAGGAAGATCATGAGCTAAAAGGGTGCAGAGGCAGTAAGTAAGTAGGGAGAGAAGAAAAAAAATAAAATAAACAAACAGAGGAAAGAGTAAGTATTCCAAATAACAGTTAGGGGGCCAGAAAAAAAGACATGATGGGAGTGGTGCAGTGCAGTGGCTATGGAGCAGCAGTCTTCTGGGAGATGTTCTGGAGGATGCAGTGTTGTCCCATCTGCAGACACCTCTCTGGGCTGAGGGAGGAGGTTGCTCATCTCTAGGCTGAGTTGGCCAGGATTTGTGGGACCTCCTTTCCACCCAGGGACCACCAGGGTCACTGCCGTTGCCTCAGAGGTTGCCAAGAAAGAGGAGTGGTTGGACCACAGTGGGCTCAGAGAGGTGAGGGTGGTGGAACAGTGGTGCATCCCTCCAGTTGTACCTCTTCACAATTTCTATGCCATTCTGGAAAAGTGTGGTTCCTCTAAGGAGGCACCCACAGTGGAGACCAAGGAGGATGCAGGGAACCTCCACAAAGGAGACCCACAGGAGGATGGCATGGTACCCCACAGGGAAGGAAACAACTCCTGGTGGGGGTTTCCATTGTTAGGAATGTAGAACTGGGGGAGGAAGGGGAGAGGTAGGTAAGGTGCTTGCCTGGCACCATGGCTTGGAGGGACAGGGAGCGAATCCTCAGGATCACAGGAGCAGCTGCACAGGGGAGGGAGCTGGATGTCATTGTCCACCTAGGGATAAATGACCTGGCTAAGAAAGGGATCAGAGCAGTGCAAGAAGCATTTGTGGAGATGGGGAGGGGCCTTAGACAAATAGCACACAAGGTAACCTTCTCGGAGGTGCTGCCTGTCTATGGCACAGGTGAGGCTACGGTGCTCCACACCATGGGATTCAATCAGTGGTTGAAACTGGTGCAGAGCTCAGGGATTTGGCTTCATTGGGGACTGGGCGTCCACCTGGAGGAATGCAGGCCTATACTGGCATGGTGGTCTACATCTGTCCAGGAGGGGAAACAGGATCCTCAGTGATAAGTTTAAATACTTCATTGACAAGCATTTAAACTAGCCAAGGGGGGAGGCACTGGAAAGGAGCAGGGAAATCCTAGTCCCCCCAAAAATATCAAGGTACTAAGTGAGGTAGACACCAACATAGAGATGTCGATAGGGAGAAGTGCAGGGGTAAATAAAGAAAGTAAAAATGCAATAAGGACAGGGATGGGGCAAAAAGGGTTAATGCCATCAAAAAATGGAGGGTAATGAGTATCAGCGCTTGTAGTCTGGACAACAAGCTCCCTGAACTGGTGGCCTTGATGGAAGAGAGATGCCTGGATATTGTAGCAGTCACAGAAACATGGTACACAGAGAACCATGACTGGTATGTTAACATACCAGGGTACACAACCTACAGGACAGACAGGGAGGGCAGAAGAAAGGAGGGAGTAGCTCTCTATGTAAGGGAAGGGATAAAAACAACTGAACAAAAGAGTAAACAGGGAGGAAAGGAGGTACTGTGGGTCACCTTAGAGACTGGAAATGGCACCACAATCCACACAGGGTTGTATATAGACCCCATATCAGGGGGAGACAATGGACAAGGATATGATAGAAGACATACTTAGTATGGCAGAGAAAGGGGAGACACTGTTTATGGGGGACCTTAACATGCCACATGTTAACTGGAGCACCTTTGCGGCAGCCACATCCAAAAGCAGGGCCATTCATGATGCCCTTCAGGTGGCATGCCTCAAACAGCTAGTTTTGGAACCTACTCATGAGGGAGCAATCTTAATCCTCGTATTCTCGAATGGGAACAGTGAGAGGATCTTAGATCTAGAAGTTTGTAGCCATTTGGGGATAAGTGACCACCAGACAGTGTGGTTCACGATAAACTCAGCTACAGAGTCAAGCCATACAAAAGTGAGGGTTCTGGACTTCCGGAGGGCTGACTTTGGCAAGATGGGAGAGTGCCTTAGAAAAGCACTGGCAAACAGGCTAGAAGGAGGGGTGGAGCAACAATGGAGAAATATCAAAACTGCCATCACAGAGGCAACAAGCCTTTGTGTGAAGCAAATAAACAAATCAAAATGAAAGAAAAAGCCACTATGGTTCTCAAAAGAGGTGGCGGTGAAGGTTAGGGAGAAAAAGATGACATTTAGGAAGTATAAGGAAACGTACAAGAAGCAGGACAGAGAACTGTACCAGTTAAGGCAGAAGGAAGCAGGGAGGGTAGTCAGAATAGCAAAGCCACAAACTGAGGAAAAGATAGCTAAATCAATTAAGAAGGGGGATAAAACCTTTTATAGGTATATCAGAGAGCGCAGAAAGACAAAGGGAGGGATAGTGAGGCTGAATAGAATGGATGGTGGGTGGGCAGAAAGTGACAGTGAAAATGCAGGAATACTGAATGAATACTTCTGTTCAGTATTCACAAAAGAGGAAGTGGGGGAGGTGCCTAATCCAATTAATAGAAGCACTCTGGAGAGAGGGGTTGATCCCAGTCCTTTCCCAGAAGAAAGGGTTCTGAAAGAACTCCTAAAACTGAAGGTGGATAAAGCAATGGGGCCAGATGGAATTCACCCCAGAATTCTAAAAGAATTAAGCAGAGAACTAGTGACACCACTGACTACCCATTTTAACAAATCATGGGAGGATGGTGTGGTACCTGAGGACTGGAAGAAGGCGGATATGATTCCCTTTCACAAAAGTGGGACCAAGACAGAGGCAGGAAACTACAGACCTGTCAGTTTGACCTCTGTGGTGGAAAAGTGATGGAGTCACTCTGAAGGAAAGAATTGTTGAGTAACGAAATAGTGGGGCATGGACCCAAGGCAGCATGGGTTCACAGTGGGAAGGTCATGTCAGATGAATCTAATCAATTTCTTTGACTGAGTGACCAAAGTAGTAGACCTGGGAGGGGCTGTGGACATGGCCTACCTAGACTTTAGCAAGGCATTTGACACAGTCCCACACAAAAGATTAGTAGTCAAATTAACCAGCCTGGGAGTGGGTCCCAGAGTGGTAGCCTGGGTTAAACATTGGCTGAACAACAGGACACAGAAGGTAATTGTAAATGGAGTCCACTCTGAAGAAAGAGGGGTTAGTAGTTGGGTACCGCAGGGTTCAGTACTGGGTCCAGTCCTTTTTAATGTCTTTATAAGTGACATTGCAGAGGGACTGGAAGGAAAAGTATGCCTCTTTGCAGATGACACAAAGATCTGCAACAGGGTTGATACACAAGGAGGCGTGGAAAGGATGAGAAGGGACTTAGCAAGGTTGGAGGAATGGTCAGAAGTATGGCAGCTTGGATTCAATGCAAAGAAGTGCAAAGTAATGCACCTGGGAAACAAAAACCCAGGGGAAGATTACACAATGGGGAGGTAGTAACAACAACAAAAATGGAAAGGGACCTGGGGGTAATCATATCAGATGACCTTAAGGTTGGCAAGCAATGCGAGAAGGCAGTAGGGAGGGCTGGGGGGATACTGGGATGTATAGGGAGAGGTATCACCAGCAGAAAACAGGAAGTTGTCATCCCCCTGTACTGACAGTTGGTGAGACCCCATCTAGAGTACTGCATCCAGTTCTGGAGACCCCATCTCCGCAAGGACATAGACAGGATGGAGGCAGTTCAGAGGAGGGCAACTAAAATGGTGCAGGGTCTGCAAGAGAAGCCATACTAGGGAGAGACTAAAGAAGCTTAATATGTATACCCTTGAGGAAAGGAGGGAGAGGGGGGACATGATAGAAATGTTTAAGTACCTCAGTGGAATCAACAAAGTCCAAGAGGGTAGCATCTTTCAGAAAAAGAGATGTGCAAGAACAAGGGAACACAATTTCAAGATAGAGGGGGGATGGCTCAGGGGCAATGTGAGGAAGTATTTTTTCACAGAGAGGGTGGTGGACGCATGGAACAGCCTTCCTGAGGAGGTTGTGGGGTCTAAAACTGTGGGAGAATTCAAGAATGCATGGAACAGACATAAGACAATTTTTGTTGTGGGTAGGAAGAAATAGGCTGTTGATTAAATAGGATCTGCAGCTTATCCTCTGGGTAGGGAAATGGGCAGACTAGGTGGGCCAAGTGGTCCTTATCTGCCATCAAAGTCTATGTTTCTATGTTTCTATGTTGCTATAAGCATTGTTGCATTGGCTTGTCTGTTTAAGGATGCTGCTTATGATGACACCTAGGCCCCATTCTTCCCTTGTGGTGCTGAACTGGATTCCATTGAGGTGGTACTCTGTCCTTGGGTTCACTTTACCCAAATGCATCACCTTACATTATTTTGCATTGAGCTTCAGCCGCCAGACATTGGCCATCTTTCCAGCCTCTGTAGGTCTTTTTCTAGGTCCTTAACTGCCTCCTCACTGTCAACCTTCCTCCTAGCTTGGTATCATCTGTGAATAAGGCAATTTTGCCCTTAATACCGACACTGATGTAACTGATAAAGGCATTAAACAGGACTGACCCCAACACTGAACCTTGGGGCACACCACAAGTGACTGTGCTGTCATCAGATCTCACTCCATTGACAACTATTCTCAGTTTTCTGTCCCTAAGCAAATTACCTACCCAACTGACTATGCACCCAGGTCCTCCAACATTTTCAGCAGGGAGTTGTGCAGCACTGAATCAAAGGCCTTACTGAAATCAAAGCAGAGGAGGTCCACTGGGTGGCCTCTGTCTAGTTCCCTAGTGACCCAGTCAAAAAACATGATTAGATTTGTTTGGCAAGAGCTTCCCACCATGATTCCATGTTGACTGTCATCCTGCAGACCATTCTTATCTAGGTACTCTACCAAGTCTTGTTTTATTAAGGTTCCCATCAGTTACTCCAACTACCAATGTAAGGCTGATCAGTTGGTAGCTGTCTGTTTCCTTCCAACTCCTTCCCTTGAGAGGTACCATGCCAGCTCTTCTCCAGTCTCCTGGCACTACCCCTGTCTGAAGTTATCTGTTGAATAAATGTGCTAAGGGACTTGCCAATGCACTTGCTAGCTCCTTTAGCACCCTTGGGTGTATTCCATCAGGTCCTGGTGACTTATCTTCCCAGAGTTGATCCAGGGCCTCTCTAACACAACTATTGGTGATTGATGGTGCCTCCATTTGTGGAACACCTTTTCCAGCAGCCTTGATGCCACTGTCTGGTACTGGGCTTTTATGCTCCTCGGTGAACACAAAGCAAAAAAAGTTGTTCAGAACTGTGGCCTTTGGCCTAGCTTCCTTCGCTACTCTGTCACCATCTTTGAATCTAACTATTCCTCCCCTTTTCTTTCTTTTTTTTTCTTGTATACATTGAAAAAAGTGTTTGTTGCTTTATTTAACCCCTTCCACAAGCCAAAGCTCCATTGCAGCCTTAGCTGATTTCATTTCACTCTTTGCTTCTTTGTTCTACAGAACGTAGGCTTCCTATGTACTGTCTTTCTGAGTTCTTTTACAGTTCCAGTAGGCCTCCCCTTTGGTACTGATTGTGGTCCTTACCTGGTTACTGAACCATATATAGTAGTAACAAAATATTTATTTTTATACAGGAATAGAAAACATGTCATTAGAGTTATTTTACTGTGTTTACAAGACAAGTCCTATGGTCAAGATATCTTAGTTGCTCTAAAAATTATTTGTAATTACAATACAAATTCAGTAAGAACAAGTAATTATACATTCCACAGTTCCCACAATATTTACAAGCAAACAAGAGCCACCCTCTGAAAGTTAGCTCCGTTTTAAGACACCTAAAATCAGGTAATGAATACAGGTGTAAAACTTTAGTTTAAAGATGTTTAAAAATAGATGGTTAAGATTGAAAAATATTTAACATTTAAGTTGATAAACTTTATGTTTGTCCCTTCTTCCCCAGCAATATCTAACAAAGAGGTGTCTCTGAGCTTTCATGAACTGAACTGAAGGAGGTTTCATTAATAGGAAGCACTGTTAAGCTAAGTTTTTTACTCAGAATGAGCTCCGTTTCGCTGAATGAGGTACAATGTTGAGCAATATAAACATAAAATAAATATTATTCATGGATAGAAATACCGTTAATACACTAGTGTATTTTTTTTACTAGGCAATCAATGAAATAGGGCAATTAAGTGATCATTAAAGGAGGAACGTCGCTGTTCACTGATCAGTGGAACTGATTTAAATGAAAAGTAAGAAATTTAATCATATGGTAACACACAGTAATGATAGCGTAATTTAAACATAGAACTGAAATTAAGATATTTTTTGGGTTATTCATAAATGCATATTGTTTATAGGGTAATTTACGTTTGGTTGAGTGTAAATAAGAGAAGTAAATCTAGTAATGTGTCTTTAGAAGGCATTTAATTTCTTATATACTTTAATAGGTGAAAATATATTACTATGAATGAGTGTTAAGTAAATTCAATGTAACATTCAATGCCTTATTTAAGTAAAGTATTGTTAATCAATAGCCATTAGGTATCTTGATGAATAAGAAATAGATTATAAATATTAGGAACTTATTGATGTATTTTTGTTTTATATTTAGTATCAACACTGTTTTATACGAATGGCCTGAGGAAGTGAAGTGTGAAGTCACAAAACTGCTGCCTACAGTATATTGGTGTGAAGAGAAGACAATAATCAATAAAATAATTTTTTAAGGATACATTGGACTATATCTTACAATTACTACACATTAACTATACACATTTACCTGTAAGTATAAAACATTCTTAAAGAGCTTTAACAAAGATAGAATATGATGACATACATAATTCAAAAGGAAGATCATGCGATAGCAAGGCAGCTTGATACCATAATGTTTTATCTCCATATTTTGTTTTTACCAAATTAATTTTGTTAATATGTGTTGATCTCTTCAGTACTCAGACAGAATTAGTATCTTTACCAACTGCTGTACATGAAATGTAAAGAGCATTGCTGTAAATGTAATACTTGTGTAGTAATTTTAACCATTATTGTAGTTCTAGTAGTTAATGTCTGTCAGTTCAACTAAGAAAACATTATGCAATGATGTGTATTGAACTTGCATCTTAAAATGTACCTAGAAATTCTAGGGTGCACTATATCAAGTTTACCTAATAAGGTTATATTTGCAGTGCAATATATTAAGTTGCCATATTCCAATGGTGGCATTATCAACTGGTCTGCTATTTTCTTTCTAGCTTCCATGTTTAAACATTTTGTGGTGCATCTTACTGCTCCTGTTTTTTTTTTGTTGGTCTTTGCTTAAAATGTTATGAGTAAAAGTTAATTGATCATCAAATATTACACCCAAGTAGCTGTATTTATTTACCTGTTCTATGTACTCATTTTTATCTGTTTTTATACTGATAGTTTAAACTTTTTTTTGTTGAAAAGTAAAGCATTTTAGTCTTATTTGTGTTCATCTTTAGCCCCGACCTGGTGAACCACTCCTCTTACCCTATCAGAACCAACCTGATGTTTATCGTGAAGTTCTATTAAATTTTATCAAGAAGCAACTATCAGCATACAACCTTAAAGCTGAGTGGTACACCACTTGTGGCAAATCATTGTTAAATAACACAAACAGGAAGAGTCCCAGGATAGACCCCTTGAGCACCCCTTGAGTTACTTTTAGACTTGCTGAGAGGCAGTGGTCCACTGACACCCTCTGTGAATGATCTTTCAGGTAGGACTTAATCCAATCCCTGGGTCCATCAGTAATACCTGTCCAGCAATAGGCAGTGGTCCACCAGGTCGAAGGCATTAGACAGATCCACAATGATGACTGTGGTTTCCAATCCAGAATCCGGGGAAGAGCAAACAAGATCCTTAAACTCCAGTAATGCAGAAGTTGTCGAGTGCCCCTTCCTGAAGCCAGAGTAAAATGGTGTTAAAAGATTATATTTGTCAAGGTACTAGGATAGTTGTCCATGAATATGTTTCTCTAAACATTTAGATAAGATAGATAATAAAGTAACTGATCAATAATTGCCCTGATCTAGAATGTCCCACCATTATAAATTGGTGTTATCCTGTCCTCATTCCAAACTCATGAAAAACACCCAGGCCCGGATTTTCAAACTGCACCAGGCTGTGGCGCAAGCCTGGGCGCAGCTCAACTTTGTTGTGCATGGGTGTGGCCAGGGCGATATTCAATGGAGCTGCGCTATGGCGCAACTGCTTTGAATATTGCACCCTAGCCACCCCCACTGTGCATGGTGCAGTGGCACTGCACCAGCGCAAGTGGTCAGAATGGAGCATGGAGATGCAGTGACTCAAGTGTCATTGCGCCATGCACAGCACCTGTGATATTCAAAGGGGGACATGCAAATAGGGCCATAATTTATGCAAGGCACACAGGGGGCCATTTGCATCTGATTATGGCCCCATGTGCATGCCATTAGCATGCAGGTGCGCCAATCCCTGATGACTTGCGCCTGGTGCCCTGCCAGGCAGCAGCTGTCGGGGACCGACGCCCCCTGCAGCCCGACTGTGGGACGTCCCGTAAGGAACAAAAAAAGTCCAATATCCCTGGTGGTCCAGTGGACCGCACGGAGCCCGATCACGGGCATCAGTCATCCCCCCCAGTCCGCTATCCTGGTGGTCCAGTGGACTGCACGGAGCCTGATCCCGGCATTTCAGCCTCCTCTGTCCGATATCCCTGGTGATCTAGTGTACCCCCACCCCACCCGCCCACTGAGCCCCACCCACCCTGCCCCCCGCCAGCCAGGGCAGCAGCACCCCAATGCCTGCCGGCCCGCCGCCAACTGACAGCTCGGTAGGGCTGCATGCCCATTGGTTCAGAGCATGAGCCAATGGGCGTGCAGCTTGCCAGTACTAGTCAGTCCAGATATGTGAATGAATTCATTCAATATCTGGACTGACTAGTACGGTAGAGCTCACACCCATTGGCCCATGCTCTGAACCAATGGGTGTGCAGCCCTACCGAGCTGTCAGTCGGTGGGTGGTGGGTGGCGGGCGGCAGGTGGTGGGTGCTGCCACCCACCGGCTGATGGGGGAGCGGGTAGTGGGGCTCAGTGGGCGGTGGGGTGGGGTACACTAGATCACCAGGGATATCGGACTTGGGGAATGATGACTGATGCCCACGATCGGGCTCGCGCAGTCCACTGGACCACCAGGGATAGTGGACTTGGGATTAATGATGCCCACGATCGGGCATGGGGGTGTCACAGGTAGCAGGAACAGGTGATGGCCACCCACAGGTGGCAGCTGCTGTGTTGTGCCTTGCAATGCGGCAGCTCACCTGTGGGTGGCCATCACTTGTTCCTTTTTTTAGGTGTAACTTTGTGCAGGTGCAGGTAGGGGTTGCGCATGCATGACTCTGCATGGCCCGGGCTGAATATCGAGCTGTGCAGGTTATGCATGGGCATGCCCCCCCTTCCTGTACCTACATACATTACTGATGCATTCCGGTGCATCGGGATTTGTGCGGCGCACTTTTCTCTTTTAAATATCGCACTGGGGCGCATCAGTGGGTTGTGCATGGCACAACACTGTTGCGCCATGCGCAACCCTTTTGAATATCTGGGCCCCTGTCCTTAAGCTACAGTTAAAAATATAAGTCACCATTGGTACTATATAATATGCAACTAATTTTAGAAATTTACCCTCCACCCCATCTGGTCCTGAGGATTTGTGAATGTTATTGTTGTTTAGTCTTTTACAGACCTCTAACACAGTTAACTCTTTAAAACAAAATGGAGGTGTTTGGGTATTTGGTCAATTTAAACTCCTTTCATATTTGTATTGGTTTTTGAGTTCCTAAGCTGCCCGGGATAGTTAGTTGCTTTATGAGCTACTGAACCTTCTTTGGGACCTTATTCTTATCCAATTTGTTTCCATAAAATAAAGTTTTAGCTTTCTTTAAAACAGTTCTACACTCATTATGTTTTTATAAAAAAATCTTTCAATCTCTGTCCTGTTTTGTTTTCTTTGCCTTGTGCCAGAGTCTGTTTTTTATTCTGATCATTTTCAAAACTCTTTCATTTATCCAGGGGAACCTAGTGTTATTTTTAAGAGGTTTACATTTGGAAGCATGTTAATCACATATATTTCTAAAGGTTTCTATGAAATAATTAGCTGTCCAATCTAAATCTGTGATCAATTGACAATGATCCCATTTCTCTTTCTGGATACAAAGCTGGCATTTTCCTTCTAAAATTATGTATGTCCCTAACCCAGTGATATTTAATATTAACATGGTGAGACTGCTCTACTAATATTCTAATCCAAATAGGATTATGGTTCCTAAACAGGGTAGGAGAATACCAACCTCCAACACATCTGTTTGAGGTGATGTGAAAAGTAGGTCTAAAATTGCTCCCTGACTTGAGGTGTTAGTGTATCTGGTAGATTACGTTATATGCTGTTTAAGTCCCAGAATTGCAACTATATCTTTAAGATGTCTCCCCCTTAGTTTGTACCAGTCAGAATTCATATCCCCCATTAGTACCTGTGGCATATCCCCTATGCACTCATAAATCCCCCAGAACTCCTGCTAAAACACACTTGCAGAGTACTAAAAAAAGGGCAGCTGGCCTCTTTCAGAGAGCACCTTTTGCAACTGGACTGGTTGTATCTTTTTGCAACTAATGACGTCAATTCCACACTCGATCACTTCATCCAGACCTTCAATATGGTCTATAATATTTATGACCCTCCCACTGAGTGCAAAACTAAGGGGGTGTAGTAAGTCTTGGATCACCTCGGCCCTCCTCGAGCAGATGAAACTTAAGGACAATCTCTGGCACAAAGCCAGAAATACAGGCTCCTCCATAGACTTCCAGAGCTACAAAACTGCTCAAAATAACTGCACAAGAGCTATTCACTTAGCAAAGAGTCACTACTTTAAGAATGAGTTGTCTAGCAGCTGGGGAGATAGCTGCAAATTCTGGGATAATTTGAAGACTCTCACTGGTAAACCCAACAAATCACCCCAATCCTATTCAGTCTAAATGGTACAGTAACCCAGGACCCTGTAACTATAGCAAACACCTTCAATAGGGTTTTTACAGGCCAAAGTAGCATACTCCCTCCAGATTTCTTTCTACCTCCAGGCATCTCCAACCCCCTCAACCCATCGGTCTCCCCAGCTGGCCTTGCCCCACCTTTCCACTTTAAAATTATCTCCCAGGCCAACACAAAAAAATACCTCTCAAGTCTTTGAGAAAACCAGAGCGGGCAGTGATGCACTTGATCTCAAGCTTGTTGACATAGCCCTATATGTGGTACTACCACCCCTTACCAGAATCCTGAACCTTTCACTCATTAATGGCAAATTCCCATAGGCATGGAAGAAGGCTGTGGTCACCCCCATTTTCAAAAGTGGGGATACAGCAAGCCACGCCAGTTATAGGCTGATCTCTATCCACCCCCCCAAAAGCACTAGAATGAATTGTTTATGACCAGCTCATTGATCACCTTGACAAATATCAGCTGCTATTCCCAGAGCAGCATGGCTTCTGAAAACAACACAGCACCACCACCACCACCTTGGTGGAGTTCACAGGCTACATCCTTGATGCTCTTGACCGGGGCCAGTTGGTGGGGGTGACATATTGATCTCACCAAGGCCTTCAACACAGTCAACCATGAACTTCTACTGGACCTGTTAACCCACTTGGGACTCTCTTCTGAAACTGTATGTTGGTTTAGGAGTTACCTCTCTGAGAGAACACAACAAGTGAAAATCCTTGATGCCAAGCTGTGATTACAGAGGTACCCCAGGGGTTAATTCTGGGCCTCCTGCTTTTCAGCCTGTTCTTGAACCACCCCTCCCAAGCATGTCTGAATAAGGTCCTCCTCTAAGCAGATGATGCAGTGCTTTTTTCCACCCAATCGGACCCAGTAATGCTGGAAAAACTGATGCAACTTAATTTTGCTACCACCAAGTCTTGGTTCATCAACTCTAAGCTCCTACTAAACTACACAAAAAACAAAATTATGCTGTTTGCCTCTCCCCATAACTGGTACACATCCTACCAACTGGACATAGTGAACTCTCAAAATACCCCTGTAGAGATGGTTCAGAGTTTCAAATACCTCAGTGTCATCTTGGATAGTTCCCTTTCTTTCATTCATCATATTGACCTAGTAGCTAAAGCAGCCACTGCTAGGACTGGCCAACTATTTAGGCACAAGCACTGCCTAACAAATGGTGCCCTAAACCTAGCCGTTACCAGTTCTGTCCTATCTGTGATTAATTATGGACTGGTAGTATACAGTGCTGCCATTGATACAACCCTCAAGAGGGTCAAACTGGACCTCAGCAAAGCCTGCTGGCTTGTCCTTGACACTCCTAACACATACCTGTGACCTCTATTCCCAGTCAGGGTGGCTAAACTTGGACTGTAGAATTCGGTACCAGGTATGCCTTCTAGCAAAAAAGTCTATGCTAGGGCTTGCACCATTTGGTGTTCAAAGCCTTCTCTCCCCCACTGACAATACCCGCACCACAAGGGGGTCCAACATCCTGGCCTTAAATGTCCCTTTCCAATGCACTGCCCAGGGCCAGCACTCTCCTCTCTGGTTGAACTCTCTCAGCGAGGACATGCTATACAGTACTAAACTCGGCCCATTCAAAGCTAAGATTGGGGATTATCTTGCAATCCTAAAATGTTGTGACTGCTACCTTTAACCTGCTCAAGCCCCTATCAACACCTCCACTTCCCCCTCCTAAATCCCCCACCTTCATATTTCTCTCAGTACCTCCTTCGGTTTCCCCAGCCATGTCCCTCCCACTCCCCCCACCCTCCCCACTCAGATCTACATGCCCACGCCCCATCTCCCCTCACTCCCACCTCTATCTACTCCCTCATCCACAACATTTTGACAAGGCCTACTTGGCTGCTCCAGTCCTCCCTCATCCCCCCCTTAGTCCTTCCTTCACTATCTCTCTCCTCCCCTCACCCCCTCTACCAGTCCCTTCCCATCCATGGTCCTCTCTCTTTCTCCTGCCTTGAATTAACAATACACTTATGTTACACTTGATTTTATTGCTGCATATACTGTAAATTGCCTGTTTGTTTCCTTTGTTAACACTGTTTTAACTTGTATAATTTAACTACTGTATCCCTGTTTTGACATGACATGGAACCTTTGTAAACTAGCTTCCAGTTAAAAGGGTGTAATCTGAGATTTCAATAAATAAATAAATATTTTATTTACTACTAATTCAATTTGTTTTAAATTTACTTTAGGAGGTCCGTACATTATACCAACAGCCATATTAAACCTATCCAACCTAATTACAAGAAATTCTATGTTAGCCTCGCTTCCCTGAGAGAAGAGCTCTACAGGACCACAGAATGTTTTGTATAAATTATTACTATCTCACCAGAAATGTTTGTAGCCCGGGAGAGATATTTCTTTGTTATCAATTCTCCCTGGCAACAATGTTTCCGTCAGTCCTAAAATATCAGGATCCTGTTCAAGTACCACTGCTGTCAGTAAATCCATTTTAGGGATCATGCTACATGCATTATGTAATATTTTCATTTGCCTGGCAGTGTCCGGCCCTGGGTTTAATTCAAAGTCTTCACCCACGATTAGTATGCCTGCCACACACTGCATTGTCCCCATTGAGGATTTTGCAATATATAGGGTTCTAAAATAATGGTTTTGTTTAGTGAGCAGTATCTCCTCCAGGACCTTAAAAACAAATTCCTTCTAGTTTTAAGTGATTTTAATGGTGAGTTCCTGCATACAGACTCTTGTACTTGCCAATAGGCCCCCAATTTTTTACTTTTCCCTTCTCTGGGTGAGGAAGTGCTCAATAAACAACACAAGAACAAAAACATTAAGATATGTTTCCAAGGTATTCTGAAATAGGTTTATTTCTTTAGGAGTATGAGAAACCTAAATAAATTGTAAAACAAAAAGACTCCTCACTTTTGTATAACAAAAGAAAAAATTAGTGGGCTAGACCAGATCTAAGCACTTGCATATTGGTTTTTTGTGTTTTTTCTTTTTGGTCACTGTTCTTACGCACATCCTGGTAGCCTCTAAAATGGCTTACTTAGCCAGACCTCATATTTCTTCTACATCTAAATGCTCTTGGATTCTTAACAGCTTGCTTCCGACTACATCCCTCATTTTGTCAAAACTGGCTCCTCTAAAGTTTAAAACCTCTATCTTGGATTGTGATTTTTCTGCCTCTAGGGCTAACTCAAGCCACACAGAGTTGTGATCACTGTTGGCCAGTGGCTCCCCAACCCCTGTAGTCCTTATTACCTCTGAATTAGTGAGGGCACATCCAGGAAGGTGTCCAGCCTAGTCAGGTCTCTAACTAGTTGTGTAAGTAAGCAGTCTTGTATGGCATCAACCACCTTTTTGCTCCTAGTAGAACCTGCAACTGGGATGCTCCAGTTAGCATCAGGCATATTCATGTCTCCTACCATCACTGTATCCCCTTATTGTGCTACACCTCTGATCTCCTCTAGGAGCTCTTCATCCCTGCCCTCAGCCTGCACCAGAGGCCAGTGTACCACACTTATATGGATTTCCCCCACCATTGCCAAGCTGAGTAGCATCCATAAGGATTCCATAGCCTCCTTTTGATGCTATCTACTGAGATAGCATTTATCCTGTCCTTTATATATAATGCTACCCCTTCCCCCAACCTCCCTTGTATCCAGTCTGAACAGGGCATATCCCAGGGACTGAAAGGTCCCAGTAATTTTTCTCTAAGGCCCAATTCTCCATGGTGATGGCAACCAGGTCCACTTGGGAACCTGCCATCATTGCCTGTGGGTCGCTTGTAGAGGGGTTGTGGGATAACAGATGGACCAGACACCAAACTTCAGGTTCAACACACACTCTCTGAGTGATGTTTATTCAGAATACAGGAAACAAACTTCAGCAATAGCATATTCCTTCTTCAGTATATCAGTTTGCAGCAACAGACTATGAATGTCCTTTCTCTGCATTTAGCCAGCACCTACTGACACTGATCTCTGATCTAACCACTTTTCAGTGAAAACTTTTCATCCTTATGTGGCCCCATTTGCTTGGGTAGTGTGGGCTCAAAAAGAAAAAAAAAAGCTAAAAACAAAGAACCTCAGTGCAGAAACACTGAAAGAAGCATTACCCCCAAAAGGCATGGGCAACAATTCAAGTTTAAAAGAAATACAACATCATACATACTTCTACAAGGCAAAGCATCATGGAATATATGCAAATCACCATTACATTTCAGATGTGTTCAGTTTATAGCAATTTACATTCATTTTAAATAGAACAACTAACTTAAGTTCTATAATAGTCGCCTAGTACTTTTTCACCATTATCAAAAACACCTAGTGCCATGGTATTTTCAACATTTGCAGGTTTCATAAACATAAGGTATATACATCAAGGTATTTTGTGACATAGTGCTATTACATACTAAATCCAACAATGATAAACACAACCTGTTTTACATATGTTTGGAGGTCACCACAATAACCTCCCTGTACGAGGACCTGAGAGGGAAAAGGAAAATAAAAGAGGACACTATAGCATAGTCAAGAAAGGGAAGTGGGTGCCCATAGATGGCCAACCTTATGAACTAGAAATTGTAAAGGATAGATTAGGCTAAGAAATAGAAGAACTGTTGCAACAGATCTAAGAAAAGGTTGGTCCTCAAGAGTGGTAGGAGATTCCTGTCACATTGCTTATTTTGTTTCCCAGGGTTCTGGCAATGATGCATACCCCTTCCCATAGTCTGGTACCCCTGCTACTATTCACTACTATTGGGCCTGCTCTTGGGCCTGTGGAAGCAGCAACTTGCCTGAGATTCTACACAGGGTACAACAAAGTGCAATCTATGAGATGCCACATTTCAGATGTGGCTTTGCATCAGTCGTAGGAGGATTCAACATTTTATTTCAAAGAAGCTTCTTACATTCTCCCAAGAAACATAAGTATGCTGTTCACAAAAGTCCCAAGCTAAAACCAGATATCCTAAGCATATTGCTGATATAAAGGCCTATTGTACATTTCTATTTGTATAGTGGTTCCCAATGTCAGGTTCCTTTTTGTCTTGTCATATCAGTGAGAACCTTCATTGAATAACTGATAAACATGAACAGAGCCATCATTTGCTGGCTGCTTCATTGCCTAGTGTTCCAAACATCTTAACTAGTCATCACTGTGGGCATTGTAACAGTAGTTTCACAAGATTTTACCACATTCGGAAACCTGACACTGAGCACAACTGTAGCCTGTTTTGCCTCCAGGCCAACTACTACATTATGGACCTCAAGTGCTTAACCCAAATTCACTAAATGAGACCAAAGAAAATGGCATCAAACTGAAACCAAAACAAATTTACCACTGGTATCCATTTCACACCCTATGTGGAAGACTAAGAATACCTTTTCTCAAAATGAACAGGTTAAGGAGGTAACCAGCTACTATAGTGCTACAAATACAGTGCATGTAAGTAGCATGTGGTCTGAATAGTGTATCATGGACAGTGACAGGGGTAGAACAGCATTGTGCAGTAAGCGCTCTCCATGTTGTTGTGCATTGTACTAGGGCAGAAGACAAGGGCTGGGAAATGTGGAAGGCTGGTCAAGCTGCTCTCATGGCAGAGAGGGCTGAGGCATGGAGCAGCTTGGCCAGAATAGTGGTGGAGATCAGGATTCAAATCCTGGTCTCCAATACTGTTGTTTTACCCATAATCCAACTCTGACTTGGAGTTCATTATTTTAGTTATGGGGGGTGCTGTGGTCAGAGCCTCCTGCTAAAATATAAGTTTGGGCTGGTAGCGGTCATCAGTGTACTTTACGATCACTACCAGTGGTGCTGCTTTTACTTGTGGCATTTATTTCTGCTGCAGTTGCTGTTGTGAAGAGTGTTGTATGGATGGCGCTGTTATTGACAGCACTATTCATGCAAGCTCTGTTGTGACCTAGTATCGGTTAAGGGAAACCTGCCTCTACTCAAGGGTGATTTCATTAGCCATTTGTAAAACTTTGTTATGTCTATACTAATAATGTGTATTGCATAGGGTATGTAATTGCCATAATAAAGTTTAATGACAAAACTTACTAGCACAATTAAGTACTAGAACATCAAATGTTGCATGACAATTTGCTAACAGTTTGTTTACTAGTTTTAAAAGTAGAATTACCACTAATGGAACATTTTCTTTCTAGTCTCGTTTACTGTAGTCAAAATGAGAATAATCTATTTATATTTTAACAATACAGCCTTATTTTTCAATTGAATAATAGAATTAAAAATAATATATAATTATCTGATTAATTGCACAGTGATATTAGCCTTGATTTATTTATTGTTATAGTGAAGCACATAAATCACAAGTTCTGTATTTGTGTGACATCTGACTGGGATATCAAATGGACACTTTCCACTGTGCATGAAATGTAGACCACAAAATAATACTGAGATACATTCACAGCAGGCAAAGCAAACATTTCCAATTTTTATATTTACAATGGGCATAGATATCAATTATAGAAATGAATAAGTACTCTGATTAGAATTCAATGGATGGGTAGGGCTTTAGATAGCAGCTAAGCTGTTCATAGCATTTCAACAGAGTTCTGAGCTAAGTGGAGTGATTTTTTTTTAAATAAAATATTAGTTTTCAAAAAAAAACAATGACTTTGTTATCAGCATCTGCTGTAGAATACAAAGCTGGAAAGAATGATACCAAAAGCAACCTGAACTTCTTTAATTTAAAAGTAAAATGGTATAAAGCAACAGGTCAGCCGCTGGAGGAGAAGAAGCCAAGGCACAGAAACCCAAACAAGGAACCAGCAAGGATTTAATGGTTGCATCCGGTGAGTTGGACCCAAATTAGTCTTTCAATGCAGCTTTGTTAAAGGCAGTACAGAGTCTGGACCACAAACTAGAGGACTATGCCTTGAGGTAGCAGGGCTTTGACACCAATGTTGGATTACTTGGAAAACAGACAAAAGGGGCAGCACAAAAAGCTGACAAGGCATTAACTTTAGTGGTAGGACTCACTAAGAAGAATGCATTATTAGGAAAACAGCTAAAAAATCTAGAGAATGTAGCACCTGCAGCAAATACTTCTATCTTAGGGCTGGCTGAAAATGCAGAGGGTGAGTCACAAGCTTTTATAAAAAAGTGGCTCCAAGATGTCCTGCACTGTGAAGTGAACTATAGTTTTAAAAACACTGTACCATGACACATTGGCTGAAGAACAGGGAAGCTTCCAGGGAGATGCTTATGAGACCTATACTGGTGGTAGTGGGTTCTGTGCTGAAACAGGACATAATCTTGCAGACAACAATAGAAAGGAGTCCTCTGTCCTGGCAGGAGTCAAGTGTGCACATATTAATGGATGTAAGTTATGCAACACGTCAGAGGCATAAGAGTTTTGATGGTGTCAGGGCCTGACACCAGCAGCTGGTAATCCACAATGTGAAGTTTATGCTTACAAGTTAAAGATTATATGTGGAGGGAAGATGTTTCTGTTCTCTTACCCAGTGGAGGCAGCCAAGCTGCTGGGCAAAACTGAGAAGGAGCTTTCTGCCTGGAATGAGGAATCCGGGACGGATGATGAAATGAAAGAGTAAGGTACTGTTAAAAACTCTTTGCCTCAGTGTTGGAAGATAACTTATTAGATTACACTCCTACTGACTTACAGTAACACCATAACAAGATGGGTTTTCTTACTTTGAACTGCTTGAAGTTTTCCAGTAAGGAAAAATAGTTATTTATTGTCTGACAAGTTTTTGTCATTACAATTTGTTTAAAACAAAATCATGCAATTTCTTAAAAGAGATCATACAACAATAACAAACAATTAATACAAAAAAAAAATAAGACATAGTATAAATAACCAGTAACAATTCATCATTAAAAATAGCATTTAGACACAGATATTGAAGGTGCGTATTTTATTAAAGTATCTATCACCAGGCTCCTACACCAGGGCCCTATCTACAGGAAAATCTTTATTTACAATATGTAGCTGGTTTATAGAGATTACCTTTAGGAGGGAGACCACAGATTCTAAAACTTCTTTGGATATAGATTTGAATAAGTAGGTGGTGATGTTCTGGAGCTCCAAATCCAATGGTGCTAGAATGCTACCTAGGAGTATGTCTCCGTGTTTTTTATATATGGTAGTGGGCATAATATTACCAAATGCATTAGGTTGTCTATCTCCAGCCCACAATTACATAGGTCCTTGTTATCTGTTTTGTAGAATGTCCTTAATTTTTGGCTGTCAAAATATTCAAATCTATATTTAGTAAATATTTTCCTCCTTATAGGATCTGATATGATGTTTAAATAAGGTTCAAAGTCAAAAATACATTTATTTTTTGACAGCCAGTTACTTATTTTGTATTGAGTCCCTATACCCAGTTCCTTCTGCTTATGTATATCCCTAATTCTGGTTTTTATGCCCAAACACACTTCTGCCAGTGGTTTTCTAAATATGTCAGTGACACAATGTAGAAGAAGACAATAGATTTAAGCACAGAAAGGCTTGGGAAGATTGTGTCCTGTTGTAAGTAACATAGGCTTTCTTGAATGCATTTCCTGGGTAGACTTTCCTGCCCTTGTGAACAAGCCTTTAACCAGTATATTGTCAGCTTCTCCTGAATTAAACATTCCAGGGGAGCTTAACTCAGCTCTGCTCTTGTCAAACATAAAGGTGCCCCAGTTGGTAAACCTATAAGTTTTTGTAAACAAGGTTCAGATATTTTTCAAATCTTAGCCTTAATGTTAATGCTTCAAATGTCTGCTCCATATAGGATTTGGGCTTTCATTTTAGCATTCACTACCTTTAAGCAACCTATCAGGGAGTTACCACCAAATTTATGGGATAATTGTTTTATCCCTGGGATAATTGTTTTTTCACTGGGAGGACTCTTTTAACTTTGGTTTCCATTTCCTTATTGTGTTTTCCCATGTTAAGTTTTCTGAAAATCTTATCCTCAGATAACAGAAGCTTAATACTACCTGCAGTGTGTTATTCTCTATTATGTACTTATACTTTCTCTTGCTTCCCCCACAGACCATTACTTTGTTTTTTGTAAAATTGATTTTTAAGGCTATCTTTTTACATTCGATGTGAAATTTGTGGATCAGCCTTTTAGTCCCCAAGTAACTGATTGACAGAAGGCCCACATCATCGGCATATGCAAAATAGGGGCAGTGATAGTCTCCTATATGGGGCATATGGCAATTTTCATCGCATAACCTAGACAGATCTTCACTGAAGGATATATTAAATAGGATTGTGGAAAGAGAGCAACCTTGCTTCACCCCTCTAGTTTTTTCAAAGAATTTGCTTTTACCTCCCAGCAAGATATGTCTTACTTGGGTTTTATTGTCTTGCTAAAGGAGTTGAATTAGGCTGATCCGGGCTCTGTCCATTTCCTGTTTTTCCAGTACCTGCCAGAGGAGACCTCTATTTACTCTATCAAATTCTGCTTTTAAGTTGACAAACATGCAGTACAGTTTTGGTTTATTGATGTACTTATATTTTTACATTAAATGGCTTAAAAGAAAGCATTTGTCGATAGTCGAGCATTTTGGCATAAAATCCACCTGTGCCTCATTGATGATTGTATCTTTCATCCATTTTATTAATCTGTTATTTATGATTTGGGTGCAGATTTTCTGAGTACTATCTATAAGGCTAGTGGGCCTATAGCCCATATATGTAATATATAATAATATAATAATAATATGCTTTATTTGTACTGCTCTATTCTAAAATCTAGGTGCCTTAACAATAAGATACAAGAGAATAAAACAGGGTGCAATAAAACCATCAATACAATAAATACAGGGTTTCATAAAATTCAATAAAATACCATCAGGTAAGGCAGGCTTGGGACCATAGATGGGTCTCGAGGGCCTGTTTAAATCCCTCCATGGTCGAACACTCCTGAAGTTGACGGGGTAGAAAATTCCAAAGGGCTGGGGCCGCGTACATAAATGCATGGGCCCCCAAAGATTTTAGAGAAACCCTTGGAATCTCTAGAAACCCCTCATCAGTCGAGCAGAGCAATTGCTTGGGGCAATATGGCACCAGAAGCTCTTTCAGGTAGTTTTGGCCCAGTCCACATAAGGCTTTATACATCAGAAGTCTGACTTTAAAGGTGATCCGCCACTGTACTATCAGCCAGTGCAGCTCACGCAGCACTGGGGAAATATGACAGGTCTGAGGAGTACCCATCAATAACCAGGCTGCAGTGTTCTGCACTAGCTGCAAGTGACAGATATCAACCCCAGATAGCCCAGGTTAAAGGGAGTTGCAGTAATCTAGGTGTGAGGTCACAAAGGTGTGGACTAGTGTAGGCAGGTCACCAGATGGAACCAGGTGCTTAATCCTGGAGATGTTCCTTAGATGGTAAAAGGAAGATCTGACAACTGCCAACACCTGCGACCACAGTGTCAGCCCATCATAAAAAATCAACCCCAGGTTTCACACACATTCAGAGGTAAGGAACTGGGAACCATCAAGGAAGAGTCCGGAAGGTAAACCAGCTCTTCTGAGTAATTCCCCTGTTCATTTTACTACCAATTTCCAATATTTTTGACTGTCACTGTCCGTTACTGCTTTCTCAAGTTTTTCCAGAGTGTTTTTCTATAGATGTATTTGTTTTTGGCTATTATTTTATTATAAGCTTTCCTGAGTTTGTTCAGATCTTTCCTATTGTTCCTAGTAGAGTTTTTTTAATTTTACTTTTCTAAGTTGGGCATTTAAATTGCTTTTGGCGGTCTTGCATTCTCAGTTAAACCAAGATGCTCCTTTTTCTGTTATTTACCTCTTGGTAGTAGTTTTGAAGTTAGAGCTGAGATTTCCTCAAATGTTTCTATATATACTAAATCTTCATCCTAGGAGTTGAGGTTAGCTATTTTGCTCAAGATGCATATGTCCTCCATCTCTTGTTGCAGTTCCTTCCCTTCTATGTAGGCCCAGTTTATACACTGTTTATTTTTGATAATTATTGGGGAGTCCCCCTCTTTCTTTTTGCACTGTGGTTGATCCCAAATTAATTTTAGAATAACAGGAAGATGGGGGACTCAGACCAGTCACCAACTTGTAAATCCAGGCATTTTGGGATTAAATTAATATTAATCCAAACTAAATCAATAATTGAAGAACCACTGGTAGATATATGAGTATAATTGCCTGGTTTGTCTGCTGGTGTTCTGCTATTTTGGAGAATAAAATTATGATCTAGCATTGTATCATAAATCATCTTTATGATACAATAAACGCAAGATGGCGGTTGAGCTGAGCCAGCCAGAGTACTAGCTCCGTTTTGTTCTGTTTGCTCCGTGTGCTTCGCGTACCTCAAGTGCTTTGTTTACTTTAATTTTTTAACTCTTTGTTTTAGATCAGGTTAGGGTCGAAGAAGTGAGTTAGACTAGGGATCTGAGTATTATAAGTCGATTTTCGGTTCGCCGAGTTCCGAGTGCCGAATTCTGGCTTGCGGAGTTCCGGGTGTTGATTTTCTCTGCCTTTTCGGGTGAGATCTACGTGCCACGGTTTTTGTTGCGGTGTGCTGGGCTGTAGAGTCGGGGAGCTGTGGAGGGTGCTTCTGCTTAATCTGTGGTGACTGCATTGTTTGCACCGTTTCTGGGTCGTGGGGTCCTTGTTTCTGGTATTGCCCCCCCCCAGTGAACCTTGGTGTTCATCTGACCGTATACTACATCGCGGTGTGGCAGACTGAGTCGGAGAGTAGCGGAGAGGACCCTGCATCATTTCTCTGGGTGGTCTTGCTGTTTGTTAAAGAAGTCACGGTTTGCGAACTGAACCAGATCTGGAGTACCCAACCGTGTTCAGGGATTTGTGAACAATCTTGAGGATCAAGCTTCTTAAGGACCCCTCAGTCATCATCTAATGATATTGTGGTACAGAGGTTTTTTATGCAGCTACAGGAGTCTGTTTTAATTTGTGGGGTGTGTTGTTCACCTATTGGTCTCCAGCTGGGCAGGAGTTGCCCTGGGTGCTTCCCAGGGAGCTGGGGGGACCAGGGCCTCTTCTAGGCTGCCTTGGGGTCAGCTGTGGGGCTGACCTGTGAGACAGCTTTAGCAGTAGGCTGCTGACCGAGTGGGGGTAATACTCCTTGCAGAAACATATTTGTCTCCTGAAAGTATTTTATTGCCTTGGATAATTAATTATTGGCGTTCGAGGAGCAGCCGCTGGAAGATTTTTGGCTTCCTTGTTTGTTTATTTGAATTTCCAGACTTTCTGCTAAGACCTTTTTGACTCGTCTGGATTTTATTGTTGGATCACCAGAGTACTGTTTTTCTAGTCCTTATTAATTACTGGACTATAGGTGGTGAGAGTGACGGTTATTTATTTATTTAATTTTATTACAAATTTGAATTATTTATTTGACTCCCTGCCATGTGAGAGGTGGTACTAGGAGATTATTTAATATCTTTAGCAGTACTGCATGTGAGAGGTGCTGCACTGTTTTAAGATACAAACTTGTTTTAAATTCAAATTTGTTTAATATTTAATAAGTTATTTTACTGTGTTTTAGATTATTGATTTCTATTTTAACTTTATTGTTTGGTTATTTTTGAGTTGTTTTTGTTTATGTTAGTTTATTTGTTTTACTCTCCTTCCTCTGTGAGAGAGAGTGGGAGAGTGTGTTAATGAGTGTGGTATTTTAGGTTTATTTTAGGTTTATTTTTGTGATTTATTTAATAATGACGTTGGGCATTATTCCCCACTAGGGTCAGGGAACTTCGTCCTTTTGAGTGCCCACCATATCATCAGCACCTATTTTAGTATGTCGAGCATTGGGCATTCTAAAGAGGCGAGACTGAAGGTAAAGCTGGGCCTTGTGGGGACAGGAGAGGGGAGGGCGGATTGGGGTTTTAGGGTCCAGAAGACGTCCTGGGGCAAAATGGGGTCAGGATAGAGGTTGCTCTTATCTTGTCCCCATACCCAAGAGTCCTGAAGATATCGGACAGGTGCCGAGGTCTTCCCCTACATCTCATCCTGCCTTGGCGGTGTTGTGCAATGCCAGATCTATAAAAAACAAGACAGCTATTATAGCTGATCTTGTTGGGTCATCTGATCTGACTTGCATTACCAAGACCTGGCTGGATGAAAATGCTGGCCCTATATTGGCCTTGGCAACTCCAGCTGGGTTCTCGATACACCGTCCAAGGCTGGATCGTGAGGAGGCGGAGGTGTGGCCATTATGTTTAAATCTGAACTGGGCCTTGTGGATGTTCCATTGGGGAACACCAGATCTTTTGAATATATCCTGGGTGAGGGTGCAGGTTGTGGGATTCTCCTCGTCTACCGTCCACCAGGTGACGGCGGCGAATTCCTACTGGAGATTGCAGACTTCATTGTCGACCTTGTGTTGAGGTTTCCCAGATTAATACTTCTGGGTGACTTCAACGCCTGGGTCGACGATGAACTCTCCCATTTTGGTCAAAGTCTCCTCCAGTTGATGAATACACTGGGCCTGACACAGGTTGTTACCACTTCTATCCATATAGGAGGTCATTCACTAGATCTGGTATTTCTCTTGGGTATGGAGATCACTGACTTGGGGGTGGAACCAGTCAGTTGGTTGGACCATTACACCATAAGGTTCAGTTTCAGGGCCCCCTCTAATAGGTCTGCCTCTACGGAGAGGGTCCAATACCGCCCTTTAAGGGGTATTGGCCCCAGTGACCTAATGGTGGTGCTGGACCTATTGAGTTTGTCGGGTGAATGCATGAGTCCAGATGGTCTTGTACTTGCCTATAATAAGGCTGTGGGAGATGCTCTGGACAAAATTGCTCCTGTTCGTGTTCGACCTCTCACCATCCGTCCAAGGAGTCCATGGTTTGATGGCTCCTTGAAGGAATTAAGGTGAGTAGGCTGAAGGCTGGAGAGAGTCTGGCAGAAATCGGGCCTTGATGTTGTCAGGCTTGGATTGTTAGCCCATTATGATGGCTACCAATCAGAAATCACTCGTAAGAAGGCAGAATTCCTGTCCAGAGAGATTTCTGCTGCAAAGAATCGACCGGCTCAACTTTTCCGGACTGTGGACAGACTGTGCAATCCATTCTGTCTTCAGCCTAGAGAAGCTTTTTCTCAACTTAGATGTGAGGAGTTCACTCACTTCTTTGCAGATAAGGTTGCCAGCATCAAGTCCGGCATTGGTCCGACCTCTCCTTCGGGGGATTATGGTGGACAATGGGTGATACTTAATCCTCGGCCTATCTGGTTGGATTTTCACCACCCGGAATTCATTGACATTGTGAAGATCATCCAAACAATGCATCCAACTAGTTGTAGTTTGGATCCGGGTCCTACACCTCTGTTAGTAGGTTGTGTAGAAGTTATCTACCCAATCCTTGCTGACATTGTCTGGAAATCCTTGGAGAGGGTTTTTTTTCTTAACCCCTTCTAGGAGGCAGTAGTTCGACCACTCCTAAAAAAATCCTCCTTGGACCCAGACTGTCTAGCTAATTACCGGCCTATCTCTAACCTGCCATTTGTTGGTAAGGTTATTGAAAAGGCAGTTGCACTGCAATTGGATGAACATCTCACCTCCCATGATGTCTATGATACTCTCCAATCTGGCTTCAGGAAAAGGCATAGTACTGAGACTGCCCTTGTTCGGGTATTGAGTGACCTCCTAATGGCCAGAGATCGAAAGGCTTGTACCATTCTGGTCCTTCTTGATCTTTCTGCCGCATTTGACACTGTAGACCATGAGGTGCTATTGGAGGCGACTGTGGGTTTTTGGCTGTCTGGTACAGTCCACGAATGATTCGTTCTTACCTCACTGGTAGGTCTCAGAGAGTCGTCCTGGAATTTATTCCTCTGGCGCCTTCTCCCTACTATGTAAGGGTACCACAGAAGCTCCATTTTAGCTCCTATGCTGTTTGCAGTGTATATGCTGCCATTGGAGAAATCATCAGGAGATACAGCTTGAGTTTTCACTGCTATGCAGATGATACTCAGCTGTATCTATCCTTTCTCCCGATCAGGTGATGCACTCCTCCGTACTTAACAACTGCCTGGATGAGATCAGAATTTGGATGAGTTTGAGCTGGTTAAAACTTAATCCGGATAAGACTGAGGTATTGGTTGTGGACCCAGGTCATTCTGGGAGGGTTTGGGCTGGGACATCCATCAGGCTTATTACTTGTGGTACCGCCTTCTAGTTTTGACAGGTGCGAAATCTGGGTGTCATTTTTGATGATGGTCTGACCCTGAAATCACAAGTGTCAGCTGTTGTCAAATCCTCTTTTACCATCTGAGGAATATCGCCCGGTGAAACATCTGATTCCCCAGGAGGACCTTCCGACTTTGGTCCACCTTGTTACCACCGCTTGGACTACTGTAATTCCCTATACCTAGGGCTACCAGGGGTTGATATCTGCCGCCTGCAGCTGGTGCAGAATGCTGCAGCCAGGCTTTGACTGGGACTCTTAGAACCAGTCATATTATGCCTGTGCTTAGCGAACTGCACTGGCTGCCTGTGCGTGTGGATCACCTTTAAGGTTGGTTTACTAACCTTAAAGCCCTACATGATCAGGGACCCGGTTACCTGAAAGATCTTCTGGTTCCCTATTGTCCCCTCAACCTCCGCTCCCTAATGAGGGGATTCTAGAGATTCCCAGGGTCCGTTTGAAGTTGTCAGGATCTCGTGCCTTTGCCTTTTCAGCTCCTACCCTGTGGAATTCTCTACCTCATTGGTTAAGAGAATGCCCGACCGTTGACAGTTTTAAAATTGCTTTAAAAACACATCTTTTTACTTTGGCTTTTTCTTTATAGTTCTGATTGTTTAATGTTGGATTCTTTTGTTTTATTTATTCTGTACAGCGCCTTGATTTTGAAAGGAGCTTTAAAAATAAACATGAATTGAATTGAATTGAATCTTGCCCTTTGTATTGGAGACCTTATCTTCTGTGTTTCTTGTTTGTAGTATTAATGGATTATCCAAAACAATTACTAATGTAGCTATTTCATTTTCAAGCACTAGTAATTAGCCCATTCTTGAATTGAAATCCTCCACTATTAAAATGCCTATTTCTGGGTTGCTATCATTAATTTTCTCTATGAGGGACTTCAATGTTCTTAAAAATAATGACATTACTTCTGTATTCTTAGTAGGTGAAATATAGATATTGGGCCAGATTCTAGAAGGGTTACACCTGGCATAACAGCAGTTGTGCCAAGTAGAATGGCGCATGAAGCAACTTACACCAGCAGTTGTGACATGCACGATTCTGCAAAATGGCCTGTGACATGTGGCAGGCCACTTGCGCTGAACAGAAGTTATGCTGCATAAACTCCCTCCCACATGGTGCTAGGGGGATTACAGCAGCAGTTGTGCCCCATTCCAGAAGGGCAGCAACAAAGTCCCCAATGTCAGGATTCTACAAGAACCCCTGGAGGAGAACCAAGTTACACCAGCTTTTAGCTGGTATAACTTACAGATGCCCCCAAGGGTCCTGTAGACCCATCAGCTGTGCAGCAGTCAGTGTGCAGTTTCCCTCCCCCCATGCCCAGCATATCCCTGTGGGTGCCCAGCAGGGCTGCCCAGCCCCTGCCCCCGAGTCCAACAGTAATAGCCCAGCAGGGCTGGCCACACCAACTGCCCCAATTCCTACAGTAAATGCATGCAGGGCTGCTCACACCCCCATCCCCTGAATCTCCCACTGCAAAGTGACCCACAGGGTGGTGCAGTCAACTCTCCCACCCATGCCCCGACCCCGAGTCACCAGCAGCAAATGTGGCATATACCCTGTGATGCCCTGGTAGTCAAGTGCCCCCAATCATTGTAAAATAAATAAATACACCCCCATATCCCTAGTAGTCTTGTGCCCCCAATCTTAATAAATTAGTAAATTTCCACATATCCCTGGTGGTTTAGTGCCCCCCCGATCTTTGTAATGAAAAGAAATAGCACCCCAATTTCCCTGGTAGTCTAGTGGCCCCCAACCCAGCCATGCCAGACCACCCAGCACCCCCCACCCATCCGCAGCTGGTGACTGGCACAGCCTACCTTTCACTTACAAGGCCAGCCACCAACTGAGTCCCATAGGAGCTCATACTGTATGTGTCTTTACAATAAGCGCTCCTACAGAACTCAGTTGGTGGCTGGCCATGGAGGTGACAGGTGGGCTGTGCCAGTTGCTGGCTGGGGATCGGTGAGGGTGCTGCATGGTCTGGCATGGCTGGGTGGGGGTGGGGCCACTAGACTACCAGGGAAATAGGGGCACTATTTCTTTTCATTACAATGATTGGGGGGCACTAGACCACCAGGGATATGGGCGTGCAATTTAATTACAAAGATCAGGGGCACTAGACTACCAGGGAGACAGGGGTGCTATTTATTTAATTAACAATGATCAGGGGGGCACTGGACTACCAGGGATATGAGGGTGCTATTTATTTCATTAAGAACGATTGGGGGTACCAGACTACCAGAGAGCTGGTGATCTGTGTTTAATGTACAATGATGGGGGGGCACTAGACTACCAGAGAATTGATCTGTGTTTAATGTACAATGATGGGGGGGCACCAGACTACCAGTGAATTGGTGATCTGTGTTTAATGTACAATGATGGAGGGGGCACTAGACTACTAGGGCATCGCTGGGTATATGACGCATTTGTGGCTGGCTACTTGGGTCAGGGCGCAGGTGGGGGTACCTGTGCCACCCTGCAGGGCACTTTGTGAAGGGAATTTTTGGGCTGGGGTGTGGTAGCCCTGCAGTGCCTATGGCTTGCTGGGCACAGAGGGCACTTACGTCCTGCAGTGTGACTTGCGACATGCTTGCCAGGTGCGCCCACAGTTCAGCGTACCTGGCCGCATGTCGCAAGTTGCAGGACTTTGTTGTGGAGACCCTGCTCCTTCTAGAATAGGGTGCAGGGTCAATGTCGCAGTTGCAGGTGGCACAAGTTACGTTCAGTGGCAACTTGTGCCACCCTTCTAGAATCGGGCCCATTAAGTATAACTAACAAATCATTATTGCCAATGGTCTTAATTCCAAGTATATTATCATTTGTTATATTTATTTCTGTGACTTCCAAGCCCACAACAAGTTTCCACAAGATTAAAAGCCCACCCATATTTTTGCCATATTTCTTTTTCCATTTGGCCCTATAGTGACATGAATTGAAACCATTAAAATTGAGTTTTTTCATTAGCCATATTTTCTGGAAGCATATGCATTGATGTTTCTTAAGAAATTCACCAAACTCAGGGTCTCCTAATTTATCAGACAAACCTGAGATATTCCATGAGACTACTGAAAAATCAGCATTGTCTTCTTTGTTTAGGATGGGCAAGGTCTGTGGTCTCTCTCCATTCATAGCTTCTTCTAGTCAGACCTCCCTTTCTTCCAAAATAGCATATCTGTTTTCTGTTTCAAACATGTATTCCCAATTAAGGGACATCTCTCTTGCTTGACTGGCATTTCTATTTTCTTCTGTTTCATATATAATAAAGATACTAAGGGAGTCTAAAACTGTTAATTTGGACAAGAAGGTCTGGTAAGCTTCAATTTCCTCAATCCTCATTGTAATATGTACATTCCTTTCCCACCTTGTGACCTTCTTGATAGCCTTTTTAAAACTAGGTCATTTTAGTAAATTCTGAAAAAGGTCTCCTACCTTATGTTGAATATTTCTTCTGGTTTCATTATTCATCCAGTTTAGTCCAAAAATTGACAGTATTCTTGTGTTGTTTCCTACTAAAACATTTTGCCTTCTATTTTTATAAAATTCTGGAAAAAGAGCAGTCAATGGTATTACATCTTCAAGCTCGAAGCCCATATTCCTTAAATCTTTATTTTTATTTTTCATAACATATAGGATATGGAATTGGTTAGATACCAATAGAACCTATTCAGTTTCTGTGATGGGTCTTATTATGCTGATTTATTTTCTATAATATACCTGGTGTTGTCTAGAAGTGAGGACAGTAGTGCCTTAACTGATAATTTTTATTTTATTTATTGAAATTTCAGACAACACCTTTGAGAACAAGTTCATTTCATAGTCAGAGTTCACTCACTGTTAGACATTTCAGGCAGTTTAAAACATCCTGGACCAAAAAGGAGACTGCCCCTTGAATACATCCACTAGCAGTCCTTTCACCCCTCCAGGGATGAAGATCAGGAAATACTGCTGTAGAAAAGGCCTATTCCGCTTCACTAGGCAAGCTGGAGAATACCAGAACTAAGGTGATAATTCAGGGTTCTCAACTCAGAGCCCACTGGCAGCAGAATTTCTTTATATGAAGATGTATAGCCTATACAGGGTGCACAATATAGCCTGAAATGAAGTAATCCTTGCTCATGGCAGCATTTTGCCTTTGGACTATAGTATTTTAAATGGGTATTATAATTTCAGCTAACCCACTGTGATGTATCAAAGACAGGGGTATAATGTATACTTACCATAGCAATGAAGTTGTCTAATGATCTGCCTAGCTGTAGTAAATGCTTGTATTGTGTGAAGCAAATTTCAGTTCAATATTAGTTTTAAAAAACCCAGTGGATGAGCCAGTGTTAAGCTTGCTATGTCCATAATTACCAAACATTTTTTACAATCTAGGTGGTAGTTGCTTAGATTTCTTAGAACACTTTCAAAACCTTAAGAAATACTTTGTGTCAGTGCTTCATCAAACCAACTGGGATGCAGCATGATGTACTGATAATCACACACCACAACATTTCTTTGAAGTGCTAATATGACACTGTAAGTGAAAGAAAGAAGTGAATGTTAAGGAAGTGCATACAGAAATGGCTATTGTGCCCGGATACAGTACAGGCAATTAAGATTGATAAGAGCAGACAAACCCTCAGCAGTTCCTGATTGTCATAGATGTCCCTAATTCTGCCTCATCCATTTCCACTGTCTCTCTGGTAATTGAGGTTGTTTTCATTGAGCTCTTGGGGTTAGCAGCACACAATAATAACAAGCATTTGGACTGTAGTCCAGTCCTCTTTTAAACAGGCTGTTTTACCCTTTTCAGTTATTTACAAAGCTATCTGAGTTAAATATTTAAAAGGCTTGACAGATTGTTCTTGATTTTGGTCATTTTGTCCCTGATTGTTAAACCTTTATCCATCATTTGTGGAGTCACTGCATGATAGGTACACAGTATAGGAAAGTATTTTCAAAAATCATGGTGAAGAAAACTGTATAGAAGCCCAGGTCCCTGTTAAGAGCTATGAACCTACAATCACCTTGTTAAGAGGCTAGAGGGCTACTATCAACTGAGCCCCAATGACGCTTAAGCAGCAATGCATGTTAATAGTCAGGATTTGGGCCGTATTCTTCTTTCTTCTCTAGATTTCTTTTTACCTGTGTTCTAGCAAAATACCCTTTGCACCATGTTGTTTGCTTTTTATACTGTTTTGCATTTGAAATAGTTAGTGTTCCTTTTAATATAGCAATCAACACATTTTTATCTGTATTCTCAGCTATTCCTTTGTTTATTGTCACTTTTCTTCTACCTAAAATACTGTAAACTAGAATGCAGCAAAAAAATTATCCTTGACTTTATAGGACACTGGGTGTACAGAAACTGCCAACAATTCTGATTAAAACCTAGGCCAGCCTGGTGGCACTGAGGATTGAGGATCTGGATGCCACACCTTGCTCACTGCCAGCAACCTGTGTTCGGGAACAAGCATGGGTTTGCCAGGGATCAGCCTGGGAGGGAGAGGATCAAGCATCTGAAGGACTGCTGTCCTCTCATTGGGAGGGATGACTGCCAACTCCACTGAATGACTGCCACCAGGTGGAGGCCTGGTGGCAATGTGGGTTGAGGAGCTGCAGAAAAGAGGGAAGTGCTTCAGGACTCCACAGTGAGCATGGGCCTCCATATGCACACACTGATGAGTTCACTCCAGTGTGGGGAACAGGCATAAAACCTGGAGGAAAATGGTGGTAGGCAGGCTTGTACAATGTCCTGCCTGCCTATCTCTCACCCACCACACCAACAGGACACCAACAGCCACTTGGGAGGGGGGGTGGCTGTCCTACTCCTGACCCCACCACGGGGATGAAATACACGGGAATAACTGGCAATCGGTAAGTCTTGGGTAGTTGAGGATGGTGGTGGTCAGCAGGGATGGGTTGAGGGGAGCCCATCTCATCCAGCTGCATGCAGCATAAAAACAATTGTGTGAAAAATAAGAAAATACTGAGGAAAACCTGGGGATACCAAAATTAAAACCAGTGCTTCTTCTATTATTCTAAATGTAAACAAGCAGTAGTCAATGCCAAATGTTTGCTTGCATGCTTATACACCCATTGTACTGATTCACATTTTGAGAAGTGGTGGGCGAAGTGGCCGAAATTCGCTCCGTGAAGTGATTCATGGAGTAATGCAAAATCTGCGAAGTACTCCGCAACGTGAAGTGGAGTACTTTGTATCAAATGGGGAATGCAAAGTCCATTGGAAACAATGACTTTGCGTTATTCCACCTTCCCCAAACCACTTCTCCACCAGTTTTAAGGTGAAGTACTCGGAAATAAATGAATGTACCTCGCCTCACTTTGCCTTGTTTTTGAGCTCCAAAGGCGAATTTTGCAGCGCTTTATGGGATTGCAGGTCATATGGACTCTAGACCGTTCTGCACAGCCTCAGTTCTGTGTAGTGAGTGTGTAGTGGAAGATGGAGACAGTTTTCTCTCAGAGTTCTGCAGTTCAAATCCTCTAAAAGCTGTTAAAAAAGTCTTTCTGAGCAATTTTTTTTTGCTCACAATTTAGTACATCGATTATAGGAAACCCTCCTGTGCTCATATCGAGTGTTTATTGTTTGTGTGTGGATTTTGAATGTTAATTTAGAACAGTCAGTGTACTGTGAAGTGTGCTTTAGGGGAAGGGGCATATCTGTGGTGTAGGTAGATCAGGGGTTCTCAAATGGTGAGGCACGCCTCCCTGGGGAGGCGCAAGCTCGTTCCAGGGGAGGTGCGGAGATGTGATTCCGATTTGCATTCTACCACGTCTGTACACTCTGCACCTCTGATACCCGATCCCTACCAAGCCCAATTTTGTATGTGCTTGAGGTAGTAGGCAGGGTGATTCTGAGCCAGCCAATGACAGTGCGAGAGGAGGCCTTCGGCAGACCAATAGGAAGCCCAGCAAATGTGTCCAATCGTAGAGAGGTGGCTATAGCCAATCGGTATTGCACATTTGCAGCCAATCATCACCCAGCTTCCTCAACCAATGAGCAGCTTCGTAATGTGCAATGTCGTCAACAATCCCGGAAATAAAATGCCATGCCATGCGTGCGGTGGAACGGAGACTCCAGTGGGAATTACTGTTGCGTTTTTTTTTGTTGGATCCCCTGCAAGTAGCCATTGCTTTTCACTACTTGCCTTCTGACTCCTGAAGCCGCCACCTGCTGACTCCGCCTTTCGACTACTGCCGCCCTTCAGCTGCTACAGTCGCCGCCGTGGAATGCCGATCGCTGCTGACAGAGCTCCTGAGACTACTCTGGTGACATCCACCGTCCTAGCAGAGCCTGTTGCAGACCGGATCCTTCCCCAGACTTCTTCAGGTAAGAATGCTACTCTGCAGTCAAATGTATTCTGCATTTTGGGAGCTCCAGTGGGGTTTGGTCTGGCTGGCCTGACTGGGAGGTTGGGGGGCACTGCCTGATGGCCTGACTGGGAGGTGGGTGGGTGGGGTGTGCTGCCTGATGGCTTGACTGGGGGGTGGCCTGATGGCCTGACTGGGAGGTGGGGGTGCTGCCTGATGGCCTGACTGGGAGGTGGGGGTGCTGCCTGATGGCCTGATTGGGAGGTGTGGGGAGGGTGCTGCCTGATGGCCTGACTGGGATGTGAGGGGGTGCTGCCTGATGGCCTGACTGGGAGGTGGGGGTGCTGCCTGATGGCCTGACTGGGAAGTGGGGGTGCTGCCTGATGGCCTGACTGGGAGGTGAGGGGCGCTGCCTGATGGCCTGACTGGGAGGTTTGGGGGTGCTGCCTGATGGCCTGACTGGGAGGTTTGGGGGTGCTGCCTGATGCCCTGCCTGATGCCTCATGCCTCTCATGGGGGTGATTCCTCTCATGGTGGTGGGGTGTGATGGCTCAGTTGGGTCTAGTAGCCTGAGCAGGTGTTCGGGGGTGTGGGGGGGACTGTATTGCATCACAGCTGATCTGGCCTGAGTGGGAGTTTGGGGGGGACCTGATGCCTCTTATGGGGGTGTGATGCCTCAGTTGGGTCTGGTAGCTTGAGCAGGTGTTCGATGTGGTGGTTGGGGAGGAGGACTGATGCCTCTCAGCTGATCTGTTCTCAAGCAGGGATTTGCAGTGGTGGGGATGGGGGAGGTGCCTGTACTGCCTCACAGCTGGTCCAGCCTGAGTGGGAGTTTGGGGGCGGTTACACATAATGCCTCTTGGCTGCTTTGCCCAGGGGTAATGCTGCTGCTAACAGAGCCTGAGCAGGGGGGATGCATCTCATGGTAGTGGTGATGCTGCCTCAGTGATAGCTCGAGCAGGTGTTTGATGTGGTGATTGGGGGGGTGCTCTGGTGCCTCTTAGCAGGGATTTGTCATGGTGGTGGCAGGTGGGGGGGTTGACTGTAATACCCCGCAGCTGGTCTGGCCTGAGTGGATGGTGGTGGTGTCATGCATTAGCCTGAGCAGGGGGAAGGGGTGAAACCGTGTTGGGGGGGCATGCAATGATGCCTCTTAGCTGGTTTGCCCAGGACGGTAATGCTAAGTTGCATGATGTCTCTCAGGGTTGTGCCATTTTATTCTTGGTTGGGCTGTTTCAGCAATGGCCCAGAGTCTGGGGGGTCACACAAGATGCCTTTCCATGCTGTGCAAGCCTGAAATGGCCCCTATCCTATTTATATGTTTGTTGAATGAGAACTCCTCTTTTAGGGTGGGAGACTTTGGAGTGAAGGGCCTGCTCATGTTGCTTGGGTGTGGGTGACCTTCCCTAGGTCTGTTCAAGAAGTGCCCACATCCTCCACTCACACCTATGGCATGCAACTGCAAAGCAGCTGCATCTGACTGAACCACCAGTTTATGTGGTGGTGGTGTTGAAATGGTGGCATGTGGTTTATATGTGATGCTTATGTGTGGGGTTCAAATGTTAGTTTTTGTAACTGATGTTGGGATGGGGGTAGCCCGTGTGTTTGGGCAGGGGCTTTGGAATGAATAACCTGATGCTGTTGCTTACTACCCATGTAAGTCCAATTTACAATGTTGGAGCTAACAGAAAAGGAAATTGCAGTAAGTATAATTTTTTCCTGTTCTCCCGCTGACACCCAGTTCTGTTTGTGGAAAAGAAACCTACATCTGGCCTGCATGGTGGGAGCGGGGGCGGGAGTGAAGGACCTGCTGGACGAGTTTTTGGAGTGATTTGCTGGGTGTGTTTTGACCGAAGGACATGCTGGCGTGGCACCAGCACCACTGGGAAACTACTGAAGCACCGTCCTACCTTAGGAAGGAAGTGCTTTTACACAGTGCAGTGCTTTTATTTGTTTTGTTTGTCACCCTTGTCTCATTTATAATTGTTGCTGCTGCTGGCACAATATGATTTGGGCCATTACTAGAGTAGTGTTGTCCTTGTGCTGAGAGATTTAAGTGTCAGTGTCAGTGTGGCTCAGTTGGTAGCACATCCACCTCCGGACCAGAGGGTCGTGGGTTCTGATCCCACACTGGGATTGGAATCGTAACCAAGCGCTGGCGCCATTGCAGTATTCAAGGGGTGCTGTGCTACACCAGTGCTGTCCTTTGGATGAGACGTTAAAACCACGGTCCCTTGGCTTCTACCCGTCCAGGTGGAAGAAATAGTCATAGAACCCATGGCATTCTTTGCAAAGAGTAGGCAGAGGATATTCCCAGTGTGTGGGCCAACATTCCCCTTCACATAACTGATTCATGCAATTGTCAATGATTGCGAATGGGTCTGCATCTGAGGGAGCATATAAGATGTCTTTTGGGGGTGTGGGGTTGAAATGGCGCATGGTTTTTTTGCTTATTTATTTTATTGATTTGGGCTGGGTGGTGGAATTAGACTTGTTTCCTGCAGATTTAAAATGGTGCTGTTGTGCATATGTGATGCCTCTGACTTGTAATGCATGGTTTTAAATGGCACACTTTCTTTTTGTCTTTCTGATGTGGGCTGGGTGTGAATGAGGAGCCAGCATTTTTGGGTGGGGGGGCTTTGAAGAGAGGGGTCGGCTAGCTTTGCTTGGGCTCTTACCCACATATATCTCCCCATTGACAATGTTGGAGCTAACAGAAAAGGAAGTTATGGTAAGTGACAGAATTTCTCTTATCCTCCTCGCGTACTCAATGCCTTTTGCTAGTTTAAAAAAAGACCTGGCGTATGGATCTGGCCTTCGGGATGGTGGGCTTGGACTCTGAGCAAAAGGATTTGCTGGACTCTGGAAGACACAAAGGACCTGCACTAAAATCTGAATGCACAGTACATTTATCTGCATGGATAGCACCTTTGACATGAAGGACAGATGAGATGTAGCAGAGCAGTTTTGAGAAGTAAAATGAAGGGCATCCCTCATGGCTGGTCACGGTATCCGAGTGGTAAGGATGGAGTGCTGTTTTGGGACTATGGCTGAAGACTGCAGCTTGTGATGCTGGGCCACTGTGTGTATGAATATCTGTGTTTTGCAATTCAAGGCAGTCTGGGTTTCAAAGTGCTGCAAGGTGGTCACTCTGCTGTGGTCCTGCCTGAACTTTGTCTGGGAGGGGGGTGAGGGAGGATTACAAAGTGCTCATTCTGATCTGGTCCTGCCAGAGCTTTGTTGGGGTGGCTGATTACGTCTTACAAAGTACTGCTGCTGCGTAGCTGCAGTCCTTCACTAATGATCCGGTCCTACTGGAGATCTGTTGGGAGGTACATTTACAAGGTGATGCAAAGCAACAATCTTGATCCTGCCAGAGCTGCTACTAGCAGTTGCCTGATTAAAAGGGATGCGCCTGCCCAGTCTTGATATTTCAAATATTGCTTTTTTATGGCTTCTTCTTTCTTCAAAATGTGCTTCAATTAATAAGTGGTGTTCTTCTTGCCAGTGTGCCTCAGTTGGTGGTACATCTGCCTGTGGACCAGAGGGTTTTGGGTTCTCGTCCCACACCAGGATTGGACACATGCCAAAAACACTGGCATCCAAGTGCTGTATTTGGGGGGGGGCAGTACTACTGGGGGTGCCTCCTTTCGGATGCGATGTCAAACTGAGCTCTTCTTCTAACCTCCTGGTGGGTGTCCAGGTGAAAGTAAATCAATGCACTCTTTGCAAAAGTAGGATTCAGTTCCGTATTCCCCTTGTTTACCATAAAATAGGTTCATGAAATTGTCCAGGCTGTGTCTGGTTGCTGATGTGCAATATGGTCACCACTTCAAATTCAGTCACTTCACTACCAGTCTACCATTGCTTGTTTAGTGCTTTGGGATACACTGCATATGAAAAGTGCTATATTCTTCTTCTTCTTGGTGGGTATTGTGTCTGCAGCAGTTGTACTGTAGCAGTTCTGGCGGAACATTTGGGCATGCCCAGGATGGTCTGGCCGAAGACTGGCTTAATTGATGTCAACTTCTCATCAATATGAATTTTTCATTGCATTGTAGACCAAGAATGGATCGCTTTCTGATTGGAAGGAAGCGTGTGCATGAGGAGACGGAACCTGTTGGGCAGAGAGAACCTCAAGCAAAACGCAAGGCCAGAAGATATGATGAGGACTATCTGAAACTAGATTCACCTGGATCAGGACCAGTGATGCACCACGACCCCAGAGTGTTGTGTGTGCTGAGGTTCTGGCACAAGACAGTATGCAGCCCTGCAAGCTACAGCGTCATCTGGAAACAAAGCACCCCAGCTTACTTTCAAAACCAGTGGAGTTCTTCAAAGAAAACTGAGCGAACTGCGAGGGCAAAAAAAAGTTGTGGAGCACCATGGGACTGTTCCTGCAAAAGATTTTGAAGCATCATATCTTCTCTCTCTGAGAATTGCCAAAGCTGGGAAGCCACACAACATTGGAGAAGAGCTGCTAATTCCTTCTGCAAAGGAAATGTGTTCAGTGATGCTTGGAGAGAAAGCAGCTGCACAGCTGGAAGCAATCCCTCTTTCAAATGACACAGTTTGCCATCATATTGAGGACATGTCTGTAGATGTGAAGCGTCAGATTATAGATTCCATTCAGCAGAGCCCATTCTTCTCTCTGTAGATAGATGAGTCCACTGATATAGCAGATGCTGCACAGCTTCTGGTGTGTGCTTAGTATGCCACGGACACAGATCTTCAGGAGGAGTTTCTATTCTGTCATGCACTTCCTACGAGAACAACTGGGGAAGAGCTGTTTCACCTGCTGAATGCTTTCATTGAGAATGAAGGCCTTGATTGGAGTCGTTGTGTTGGTATCTGCAGTGATGGAGCTCGTGCAATGACTGGAAGACACAGCGGGATGGTGACCAGGGTACAAGCAGTGGCTCCCAATGCTCTCTGGAACCACTGAATGATTCACAGGGAAGCTCTGGCAGCCAAGAAGATGCCAGGTGAACTCAACAAAGTTTTGACTGATGCAGTGAAATCCATGAACTTCATCAAGGCACATCCAGTGAATTCCAGACTGTTTTCGGTACTGTGTGAAGAGATGGGAGCGAAACACACACAGCTGCTCTTGCACACTGAGGTCTGCTGGTTGTCCCAGGGGAAAGTGCTGACCGACCTCTGTGAACTGCGTGATGAAGTCCGCATATTTCTTGCAGACTGTAACTCTCCACTTGTGGAACATTTCCACAATCAACAGTGGCTTGCTTTGCTCGCATACTTGGCAGATGTCTTTGACAGACTAAACTCTCTTAATATGTCACTTCAAGGACAGGATGCCAGTGTTTTCACAGTCAGAGACAAGATCAAGGCATTTGGTTCCAAGCTTGAACTTTGGTCCACAGTGCAGCAGGATCAGTTGCCACATTTCCAACCTTGGAGGATTTTCTTCAGGAACATGAACTTTCAGTTGACTGTGTCAAAGCAGTAATTACAGAACATTTATGTGGGTTGCAAGGCAAGCTACGAGACTACTTCCTGAACATAGCAGAGGACAGTGACCAGTGGGTCAGGAATCCTTCATTTTCAAGCCAAGCTCTGCAGACTCCTTATCACCAGAAGAACAGGAGAGCCTCATTGACCTGGCTACAGACCCGACTCTGAAGGTCTCTTTTGCCCAACAGCCCCTTGCAAACTTTTGGCTGTCAGTTGGACATGAATTTCCAGCACTGAAAAATCGAGCTCTTGCTGTACTTATGCCTTTTGCCTCAACATATCTTTGTGAATCTGGATTTTCAGCACTGACTGCAATAAAAACAAAGTATCGGACCCGTCTTAAAGTTGAAGATGACTTGCGCCTCTACCTTTCAAATGTCAAACCAAGAATATTACAGCTGACTGCACAAAAACAGGCTCACAGGTTGCCCTCTTAACAGACTGTCATTATTTGATTAACAGGCAGCAGAATTTACAATACATTTTACTACACAACAATAAACACACTTTTTATTTAACAGTGGGTGTGTGTGTGCTTTTGTGAGTTATTCATCATTACTGGTATCTGGCAAGGTACAGTGGTAATCGTGCAAAAGGTGACCGGAAGCGCAATTTAGTCTATGTGCAGTGCGCTAATGGTCAATTTTTACGTGATTACCGCCGTATGAAAATTAAGTCATGACTCATGGGGAGGCCAGGAAGTCTTCCAAATCCAGTAGGGGAGGCTCGCCATGGCAAGGTCTGAGAACCCTTGAGGTAGATTAACTGGGAGAAAAAGGCAGTCTTTCTGTTTTGGTTATATTTTTCTTGTACAACTGTGTTAATGTACACAGTAATATGTTCAGTAATTCTTGACATATTTTTTGCTGATTGTTGTGGTGCAGCAGTGCATAATTTCAGTTTGCTTAAAACATTTGGTTATTTTACTAAAGGTTTTCAATTTGCTACGCATTACTTGTAGTGTGTGTGAGTGTTTGTGCGATGCGTGACATTAAATCAAACACCTTTTATTGTGCCACAGAGTAATTACAGCAGTGTGAACCTGCTATACACTGCACCTGCATGAATTTTTTATACTGCTTTGTGGTATCTTTACTGGTAGTGGACTGTTACTGCAGTGCACTGCTCTCCCCCCCAACCTGCAAAAGGTATTCTTTTCCAGATTTGGATTTGTGACTTGTGAGCACTGGTTAGGTGTTGTTGTGCCTTTGTGTCTGCATCTCTTGAGTGCACAGCACGATCTTAATTGGTCTGTGTGTTTGTAGTACATCATTAATTCTGGGAGACTTTGCATTTCTTGTTATGCTCTCATTTCACTTCATCAGCACTGGGGAATTTCCTGGACATAAGACAGTAACATTTTTGGGATGCACATTCATTCTGGTGACTGTGTGTGACCACTGCACACATGATGGAGTGCACCATTAATTCTGGGAGACTTTGTATTTTTTGTTACCCTCTCATTTCACTTCATCAGCACTGGATAATTTTATGGACAGAAGACAGCATTTTGGGGATGCAAATTAATTCTGGTGACTGTGTGCGACTACTGCATGCATGATGTCTGAGTGCGTCATTAATTTTGGGATACTTTGCATTTCTTGTGCTCTCATTACACTTCATCAGCACTGGGGAGTTTTCTGGACACAAGGCATGAGCATTTTGGGGATGCATATTAATTGTTTTGACTGTGTGTGTGAAGGGCTGCCACTATTGTTGTCACTTTGCCTTACTTCGAGTTAAGACAGAATGACAATGTGAAGTAATAATTACAAGGCAAAGTGAGCCTTTTTGCATTGGCCACTTTGCATAGTGGAGTGACAATGCAAAGTGCCCACTTTGCAGGCATTTTGCCGGCAGAATTTAAACTCGCTGCATCTCTAATTTTGAGGGGCATCTCTTATCCTCCCCCTCCCCCAATTGTGCTGTTCCACACGGTAATGGTGCTGATGGTTCTACTAACATTAAAGCAGAAATCTGGGGCAGAAATTCGTAATATCCATGATGCTACTTCACAGTTATACTGTGCATAGCTACAGGCACCTGGTGTAGGCAATAGCTCCAAAACTTGCTCCCATGGTGTTCTGAACTTGTAGGTCTGTGTTTGATAATGTGTCAAACATTTTGAGGGCCACTGCAGTGATCTGTGGCTGTCATAAAAAACAGTCACTGCTGACAGCTGCATGTGTTTTGTGATTGAGAACTGTTTTAGGACCCCCATTTGCAGTATTTGTATTTATTTTATTTATTTATTCAATCTCAGCTTACAAGAACCTTTGAGCACCAGGCAGCTCATTTACAAAGGTTTCACATCAGTGGAGAAAGGGTTACAGTTAGACAGGGATTAACTAACAAAATGATGTTAATATACAGTACAGTATGTTACAGCATAATGAAACAATTATTACAGCAATAATAAACAGTGAATAAACAGTAAGGAAGCAGCCAACAAAAGATGAGCTAACAAGTTATGTTGCAACAAACAGTCAATTCAATACATCTATAGCATACAGCAACAGATAAAGTGAAGGGGGCCGTAGAGAGTTACAATAGGTGGGTAAGATGAATGTGGTGGTGTTGCAATATTGATCAGAGTGGAGAGGAAGCAGCCAGGGGCTTTGTCAGTGTTGTAAGATGGGCTAGGCAGGAGGTAGGGAATCGAGGGAGGGGCATGGTCAATGGGAGAAGTAGGTGACCAGGGCCTTGTAAGTGCCAAATGTAAGTGCCAATGGGGTGTGGTCAGGGTGCCATACAGCAAGATGGAGGTAGTCAGAGGGGAACTAGGATTGGGTGGGACAATCACAGGTGCTTTCAGTTATAAGATAATGCTGGAGCAAATGCTTAAACTGTGCAAGCTTGGCTAGATTGGTCAATTCACTGCACAGACCACTGAACCAAAGTGGGGCTCTGTACAGAGAGGATCTTTGGTACTGAGCAGTCCGACACCATGGGATGAGGAGGTGTTCAGTTTCTGAGGTACGAGTGTGCTGGGTCTTGATGTATTTGTCCAACAGGTATCCACCACCTGGTGACAAGAGCCTAAGGAGTACTTTTTGGATCAGGAGGCATGTTTGGTATTTGATTCTACCAGTTAGTTGAAGTCACCTGGTTTTGGCATATAGTTCACAGGTGTGGGTGAGATGGGCAGCACCCATGATTAGTCTATATGCTTTGTTCAAAGCAACAGTTAGTCATTTGAGTTACAGCACTTTAAGTACCTTGATGTAACCCCAGACGGTCACCTCACCTATGTATCTCACATAGAGAATGTCTCTAGAAATATTAACACTAGGACAATGTCTTGACTCTAGCAGAGGAAGTTGAGAATCCACAAAGTTCGAGTTTATCGGTTTGCTGACTATGGCTTAGTCAAATATATGACTAAGCCATAGTCAATGACCAATAGAACTGAACTGTGGATTGCAAGCTTCAGAGCTTCTGGAGTCAAGACACCATCTGTATCTATAGAGGAGCCTAATCCTGGTGTTAACATTTCTAGAGATATTCTCTATGTGAGGTACATAGGGGAGGTGACTGTCCAGGGTTACATCAAGGTACTTAAAGTGCTGTAATTGTTCTAGAGGGGATCCTTGGTTATTTAGAACAGTGACAGCATGTGCCTTGTACTTATGGTGAGAGGCTGAAAACAGCAGCACTTTTGTTTTTTTTGTAGTTTAGCACCAATTTGTAGGTATTAAACTAGTTCTTAACTTCCATGAATCCAGGTTGTAGGTTGCTTTGAAGTGTGTTTGGGTCCAGGTGGCTTGAAAAGACTGCAGTTGTCCACACGTGTGCGAACTGTGACAGTGTTAGTAAGAGGTTTATTATCTTAGTTATGGGTAGAAGTACTTCCTCTAGTGTGAGTGTGATTAGTTTGAGGTCTAGAGAGTCTCCATGATGCCTTGATTTCCCCGACACTTTAGTTAGAAGTTTTCTGACCTGGGTTATTGAGACCTTCTAAAGTAGAAAGAAGTGTGCTCTGGGCTTTTCACCTCATAGCGACTTGTTCCTGAGTCTGAGTTATCCTCAAAGAAATTTTGTGAGAGTACACTGTTCAAGTTGGTGAAGGCATCAATGAAAGGCTTTGCAATTTTGAGCAGGTCTAGTGTTGGGATGCCTTCTAGGTTTAGCATTGTAGGAGATACCTTGGGATCTTTACCAGTGATATCATTGTTTGACCAAAATTTTCTGCCGTCTCCCCAGGTGTTGGTCAACATCAACCTGTGATGTTCAATTTTCACCTGGTGAATCGCTCATGTACAGGCATTTCTTGTGGATTTATAAGCTTGCAGATCCTGTGGTTTACAAGAGGCTTTGGTGCAGTGCCATAGATAGTCCCATTGTTTCATACTGGTTATAAACTCAGGGGTCATCCATGAGTTCATTGTGCCTCGAACCTTCATCTTTTTAAAAGGGGCATGTATATCACAGGTCGTATTAAAAACCTTGATGAAGTACTTGAGTGCTGTGTTAATGTCATCAGTGGGGTCCAGTACAGTACAGTCCTGATAACGTAGTTGTTGTTTTAAAAGGTCCAGGTAATCACATTTTAGTACTCTGTTGTACATTGTTTGTGGAGGTGGATTATGGAATTTGTTGGACCAGCTGCAAGTGACAGGGAGAGTGATCACTAAGGGAGTCAGGGTGAACTGTTATATTAGTGATACAGTCTGGGTGATTTAAGATTATCCAGTCCAGGGTGGTGCTTGTCACGGTTTTGTAGTTTATTCTGGTTGGTGAGCTAACGATTTGAGTGAGATGTAATACCGCTAAGGCATCCTTTATAGAACCAATTGCTGGCAACATCCAGTTTATGTTGAAGTCAGCCAGAAAAATTGTCTCAGTGAGGTGATTTTGGAAGCAGAGGTAGTCCAGGATGCTGTGGAGACCTGAGGTCAGGTCTTTGGGTGGTATGTAGACTGAGAGTACTGTGAGATTTTGGAATGGGCCCCCAGTAACACTTTTATTGCCAGTGACTGATTGGTGCATCCAAGGTCAAACAGTGGCAGGGCAAGACCCTTTGGCATATTTTTTAGACAGATTGTGCAGCCATCCCCACGTTTTGACAGCCTATCCAGTCTGTAGATAATATACCCTGGTATGGCAACTGCTGTGTCAGGTATTTTGGGAGACAACCATGTTTCTACTACTGATAATATGTCAGGATTGTGCTGTGTTACCCAGATTTTGAGGGTGTCAGTTTTGCACAGGAGACTACAAATGTTAATTGTTGCCAAGTTTATAGCACTATGCTTAGGAATAGTCCTGTTAGTTGATTGGCCAGGCGGACCAGGATTAGGGTGAATGTTTCCTGATAGCAGAAGTAGCAAGAGGATGATCCTAAGAAAGAGCTCTCTTAGTAGCTTAGAAAACTGTTTAAGATTTTTTTGGGTGCGGTGGCGTTTTTTCCTTTTGCTGTTTAATACAATGAGGATGGTAGTATCAGGGAGGACATAGAGATGAGAATGCTCACCATACAAGGGCCAGTCACTAAGTTGAGGATGGACCAAGAAAGGATGCCACAGTCCCTTATTGATGCTGAAGAAATTCCCAGATATACAGCCCTTGTTGTAGTGGAGGTTATCACCAGGATCCTTGTAGAAAGGGTTTTAATTGTTGGTGTTAGTATTTCCAGGGTGATGGAGCATTATTAGGAGGATGAGAAAGGGGGGAAGGTGCTTAGGATGAGTATATCCATTATAGATAGGGTTCCACTTGTATCTGGAGCTAGGAAAGTGAGCTGACAGAAGCAGGTTGCACAGCTCCCTCAAGTGGCTGACCTAAAAATCTCTGTGTTAGGATAGCCAAGTAGCCAGCAGCCAATGGGAGAGGGAGAGGAGAAAGAGGGGTGGTGCTTTTGCATATTTAATAGCGGCTGGGGTTGGGGTGGTGAGGTGGGACAAAGAATACATTCAGAAAGTAAAACTGCAGCTTGGGGAGCCGACTCAAAAATCTGTGCTTTGTAGTTTTAAATAAAGTAGAACAAGTAGCCAATGGCAAGCCAGGAAAAGTGGCAGCATCCAATCACCATTCAGTTCTTCCTCCACAAACCAGTCAGGCACTATCTGGAGAAGTTGGGGAAGAGCCTGGGAGATGTACATTATGAGGTCCCAGGAGTGGCCTCTCAGAGGCGGGTTTCCAAGGTGGCAGTCACTGGCAGTAGAGCTGGTCTACGACCGGAGCAGAGCCCGAGTCAAGGGCTGATTCTGAAAGGAAGAAGGGAGAGACTGTTAGTGCAAAAAAAGCAGTGTCAGCCCGTGTCCCTAAATAGGTGGGTGGGGGTGCAATAACATTGCATATTGCATCATCTTAAGCATCCCTCTTTCCTTAACAGCTAGGTATTTACATCTATCTCACAGTTAGTGATGCACATGTGACCAGATGTTTGAAATCTGATAAGTCTAGTCCCACCTTCTGGCCACAGTACTCCACATTTTAAACATCTTTTTTTTTGATGTTCTTAGATATTCCATTAGTCCAGGTTGGCTCTTTGATATTTGCAGTGCTGTTAGTTTTTAGGCAGCAATGATTTGTTCCAGAGCCTAGAATTGAGCTTGTTACATGCCAGAGGTTTTTTATTTACAAATGGCACCTCACTGAGATCCCCTTCCCTTTCCTCCACTGGGAGAGGTGATAAACTCATAAAACTGGGCATTCAATGCAGTGTCTTTCCCATGACTTCTCCAGCCCAGTATTGAAGATGGTCAGTAACCAGAACTGGGAACCCCTTACGAGTGGTTCCCTGATGACTGGCATGGCTCTAGTCTGCTTGTGATAGGACTCAGCACAGATCACTGGTATCATCAGTCCCCAACAGCCCCTCCCCCCACAGCTTTACAGATCTAGGCATAATCAACCCCCATGCAGCGTGTTTCTCCTCTCTATCTGTTTTTCCTGCCCGCCATCAGTGGCTCCTCTCCCAATTTGTCTGTTCCAGGTACTCTGGTGTATGAGTCACAATGGCCCCATCTTAATGGGGTGGTGGCTGGCCATTTTCTTCTGGCTTCTCCAAATGTCTCCATTTCAGCCACTGATGTCACAGTGCATGTGTGGTAGATTACGGACATCACAGGTGACACTGTGAGGTGAAAAGTCTGCATCTATCCGGGACTGGAACCAGGATCCTAGGTGATAGGTTTAAATGCTTCAATGTCAAGCATTTAAACTAGCCAAGAGGGGAGGCACTGAAAAGGAGAAGGGAAATCCTAGCATCCCCCCCCAAAAAATCAGGGTAATTAGATAGGTAAACACCAAGATAGAGCAGTCTTTAGGGAGAAGGGCAGGGGTAAATGGAGAAGAAGACAAAGGCAGTAGGGACAGGGATAGGGCAAAAAGAAATAAAGCCATAAAAAATGGAGGATAATGAGTACCAATGCCTGTAGTCTAGGTAAAAAGCTCCTGAAATGGTGGCCTTGATGGAAGAGGGATGCCTGGATATTGTGGCAGTCACATAAACATGGTACACAGAGAACCATGACTGAGATGTCAACATACCAGGGTACAAAATCTACAGGATGGACAGGGAGGGAAGAAGAGGAGGAGGAGGAGGAGTAGCTCTCTATGTAAGGGAAGAGATAAAAGCAACAGAACTAAAGGGTAAACAGGGAGGAAAGGAGGCACTGTGGGTCACCTTGGAGACTGGAAATGGCTCCACAATCCACACAGAGGTTGTATGCAGACCCCCATCTCAGGGGGAAGAAATGGACAAGGAAATGATAGAAGGCATCCTTGGAATGGCAGAGAAAGGGGAGATATTGCTGATGGGGGACCTGAATATGCCAGATGTTGACTAGAGCACCTTTGCTGCAGCCACATCCAAGAGCAAGGCCATTCTCAATGCCTTACAGGGGCATGCCTTAGACAGCTAGTTTTGGAACCCACTCGGGAGAGAGTAATCTTAGACCTGGTACTCTCAAATGGCGACGGAGAGAGGATCTCTGATCTTGAAGTGGGTAGCCATCTGGGAACAAGCGACCACCAAACAGTGTGGTTCACTATAAACTTAGCTGTGGAGTCAAGCCACACAAAAGGGGAGGTACTGGACTTCAGGAAGGCTGATTTTGTCAAAATAAGAGCATGCCTCAGAAAAGCACTAGCAAACAGGCAAGAAGGTGGGGTGGAGCAACAATGGGGAAACATCAAAACCGCCATCACAGAGGCAACAAGCCTTTGTGTGAAGCAAATAAACAAATCAAAATAAAAGAAAAAAAACACTATGGTTCTCAAAAGAAGTGGCAGGGAAGGTAAGGGAGAAAAAGATAGCATTCAGGAAGTACAAGGAAACACAGAAGGAGCAGGACAGGGAACTGTACCAGTTAAAGCAGAAGGACATGGGTAAGGCAGTCAGAATAGCAAAGGCCCAATCCAAGGAAAAGATAGCCAACTCAGTTAAGAAGGGGGATACAACCTTTTATAGGTACATTAGGGAACAAAGAAAGACTAAGGCAGGGATACTGAGGCTGAACAAAGAGGAAGGTGGTTGGGCAGAGAGCGACAGTGAAAAAGTAGGGATACTGAACGAATACTTCTGCTCAGTATTCACAATGGAAAAGCAGGGGGAAATACCTAATCCGGTCAAGAGAAGCACTCTGGATAGGGGGGTTGATATTAGTACTTTCACAGAAGAAAGGGTTCTGAAAGAACTCTTAAAACTGAAGGTGGATAAAGCAATGGGGCCTGATGGGATTCACCCCAGAATTCTAAAAGAACTAAGGGAAGAACTAGTAACACCACTGACTACCCTTTTTAATAAATCATGGGAGAATGGTGTGGTACCTGAGGACTGGAAGAGGGTGGATGTGATTCCCCTTCACAAAAGAGGGAGCAAGACAGAGGCAGGAAACTACAGACCTGTCAGTTTGACTTCAGTGGTAGGGAAAATGATGCAATCACTTCTGAAGGAAATAATTGTTGAGTACCTAGAGGCCAGTGGAGCACAGGACCCAAGGCAGCATTGATTCACAGTGGGAAGGTCATGTCAGACAAATCTAATTGATTTCTTTGACTGGGTGACCAAAGCAGTAGACCAAGGAGGGGATTTGGCATGGCCTACCTAGACTTTAGCAAGGCATTTGACACAGTCCCGTAGAAAAGATTAATAAACAAATTAACCAGCCTGGAACTTTGTCCCAGGGTGGTAGTCTGGGTAAAACACTGGTTGGACAACACGACACAGTGGGTAATAGTAAATGGAGTCCACAGTGAAGAAAGAAGGGTTACTAGTGGGGTACCACAGGGTTCAGTACTGGGGCCGGTCCTTTTTAATGTCTTTATAAGTGACATTGCAGAGGGACTGGAAGGAAAAGTATGTCTCTTTGCAGATGACACAAAGATCTGCAACAGAGTTGATGCACAAGGAGGGGTGGAAATGATGAAAAGGGACTTGGCAAGGTTGGAGGAATGGTGAAATGTATGTCAACTTAGATTCAATGCAAAGAAGTGCAAAGTAATGCACCTGGGAAACAAAAACCCAGGGGAAGAGTACACAATGGGGGGGGGGGGGTGAGATGCTGACAGCAACAAAAATGGAAATGGACCTGGGGATAGTCATATCAGATGACCTTAAGGTGGGCCAGCAATGTGAGAAGGCTGTAAGGAGGTCTGGGGGGATACCGGGATGCATAGGGAGAGGCATCACCAGTAGAAAACAGGAAGTTGTTGGCCCTATGTACAGACAGTTGGTAAGACCACATCTGGAGTACTGTGTACAGTTCTGGAGACCCCATCTCCGCAAAGACATAGACAGGGTGGAGGCTGTCCAGAAGAGGGCAACCAAAACGATGCAGGGTCTGCATTAGAAGACATATGAAGAAAGACTAAAGGAACTTAAGATGTATAACCTCGAGGAAAGGAGGAAGAGGGGGGACATGTTAGAAACTTTCAAATACCTCAAAGGAATCAACAAAGTCCAAGAGGGTAGCATCTTTCAGAAAAAGAGATGTGCAAGAACAAGGGGGCACAATTTGAAGATAGAGGGGGGTGCGGCTCAGAGGTAATGTGTGGAAGTATTTCTTCACAGAGAGGGTTGTGGATACATGGAACAGCCTTCCTGAGGAGGTTGTAGAGTCAAAAACAGTGGGGGAATCCAAGAATGCATGGGACAGACATAAGGCAATTCTAGTGGGGGGTAAGAGGAAGTAGACTGTTGGTTAACTATGATCTGCAGCTTATCCGTTAGGTAGGGAAATGGGAAGACTAGGTGGGCCAAGTGGTCCTTATCTGCCATCAAATTCTATGTTTCTATGTTACATTCCCATCTGACCGGCATATTTCAAATTCTTGTGCTTCAAGATACTAGGTCAACCAGTACCAGTAATACCAGTACCAGACCCTACTGTTCAGCCTAGCCTCCGCACACCGGGTGTTTGCCTAGGTATCCATTGTGGTGACACAGCTACTGAGGGAGAAAGGTGTGCAACTGATCCATTACCTTGATGATTGGCTAATCAGAACCCAATCTCCACAAGTGGCCAAACAACACACCCAGCTAGTGATGGTCACCTTACAGGAGCATGGATGGGTACTAAATTGGGAGAAAAGCAGCCTCGATCCCAGACAACAAATAGGGCATCTAGGGGCCAGGATATACAAAGAAAAAGAAATAGTAGCACCATCTATGAAAGGAGCAGAGAAAGTCATGAACCAAGCTCATTCTTTTCTGCAGACCAAGACACCCACTCTGAAGGTGATCCTACAAGCATTAGGGTCAATGGCATCATCCATAGACCTGGTACCCTGGGCATTGTAGAATATGCACCCCCTACAAATCCGGGTCATTTGGGATGAAGTCCAACTCCAACAGGACCTCTCCAACCAGCCAGCCTAACTCCCTCTATGATGAACTCAATATCTTGGTGGACTCAATCAACCAACTTTCTCAGAGGAGTTCAAATAGAAATAGACCAGGGGGTGGTAATAGACACGGACACAAGCCTACAAGGTTGGCTGGGGGACACTACTTCAGATGCCTTCCCTAGGGAAATGGTCACAGAGAGAATCAAAACTATCTATAAACATACTGTACTAGAAATGAGAGTGGTATTCTATGCCCTATGCCACTTCCAGAAGTGTTTAAGGAACAAAAGGGTACCCATAAGATCGGACAATAATGCAACAGTAGCATATATCACGAGCCAATGTGGTACAAGAAGTATTTACCTCCTCAAAGAAACAGCAAGGGTCCTGAACTGGGCTCAATCCAACCTTGCTTCCATCACAGCCATTCATCTGGCTGGCAAATTCAACATCCAAGTGGATTGGTTAAGCTGTCAGGACATTGCTCCAGGAGAATGGGCACTGCATCCACAGATATTTGCCCAACTGAATGCTCTATGGGGACCTCTTAAAATCAATCTGATGGGATCCAAGAGAAATGCTCAACTTCCAGCCTACTTTTCAAGGTTCAAGGAACAGGGATCCCAGGGGGTAGATACCTTGTCACAAAAGTGGGCGTTCGACATAGCTTATGAATTTCCACCCATCCCGCTAATTCAACAAATGCTGAACAAGATCAGGCAGTCCAGAGCCACAGTGGTGATGATAGCCCTAGAGTGGCCAAGGAGACCCTGGCTCACCTCGGTAGTGGCAATGGCAATAGCTGAACAATGGACAATTGTGCTGAAACCAGACATACTGATGCCGGGACCCATCACACACCCCAGTCCTCACTCCCTACTCCTCATGGCCAGACTCCTGAAAGGCAAAGACTGCTAGAGAAGGGCTATGACCCTAAGGTTGTGGATATCATACAACAATGCAGATGTCTTTCCAAGAGCTTTTCATATAAAAGACACTCGTCAATTTTCCAGAAATAGTGATCTGAGAACCTGCTAGCTGAACAGGCTCTATCAATCCCTCGTGTTCTCCTGTTTCTGCAATGGGGTGTCAATAAGAGACCCTCAGGCTCACCTCTGAGTGTGCAAGCAGCAGTGATAGGGGCAGGCACTGGTCTCATCGATGGACACCCTCTGGGGGCCTACCCAGACATCATCAGGTTCCTGAAGACAGTAGCCAACATTTGTCCAAGGCTGAGACCCACAGCAGCTCCTTGGGACCTTAACTTGGTACTAGATGACTTGGCTGCATCTCCCTTTGAGCCCGTGCGATCTATAGACATTCAATGAGTATCTCTCAAGACTCTCTTTCTATATGCAGTCCGCTCAGCCAGATGCATTAGTGAGCTTGGGAATCTATCCTGTAATTCTCTTTCTCACAGTTCATAATGATGGCATCGCACTACTCACAGTCCCCACCTTCATTCCTAAAATTGCCTCCCCTTTTTTACACAGCGCAAACAGTAGAACTGCCAGCCTGGGATAATCATATATCACAAGATCAAGTAGAGTCCTATCAACACTGGGATATGAAGAGTCATTTCCATATACCTAGACCGCACCGAAGACTTCAGACTGTCTGACAGGCTCTCTGATATTCCAAGCGACCCAAAAAGGGCACAATCAGCATTGACAAATTGTATTAGATGGACTATTGTAGAAGCCTACAAATACCAAGGACTCATACCCCCACAGGGAATCAGGGCCCACTCAACCAGGGCCATTGCCACTTCTTGGGCAGAGTGCAACGATGCCTCAGTCCAAGAGATCTGTGCTGCCACAGCATGATCCTCTATTCATACCGTTACACGACACTATAAGCAGACATTGAGAATGTCAATAAGGTGGAGTTTGCTAGAAAGATATTAGCAAATCGCTTCAGCATCTAGATCATACGTCATCCGAATTCCCTCCCTTTCATCTCCTTTTTTCAATGCTTCTTAGCACCCCTCTGGTAAGGAATGAGGTTGCTGTAAGATGATGCAATATGCAATGGTAGTTTACTCACTTGGTAAAGGTGATTGCATGAGCTTCACATTACAGCATCCCCGTACCCACCAGGCATGTAATATTGGATGACAGACAATCTACAGGACGTGCTCTGGGAAATTAGATAGACAGATAGTTGTATATCTAATATGATTTCTCTTTTTCCTTTTTCCCTTTTCTTAACCAGCATGCCATATGGGCTGGAGAATAAGTAGACTACATAGATACATAGATGTTGTCGGCAGATAAGGGCCTTGTGGTCTACCCAGTCTGCCCTATCCCTCTTTCTAATGCTTAAGGTACCCTAGATGCTACAAGCCCCCCCCTTGGCCCTAGCTTGATAATTCCCATGTTCCTATCCCACGCATTCTTGAATCCCTGAACCGTGGTCACCCCACCACTTCCTTGGGGGAGACTGTTCCATCTCTCCACCACCCTTTCAGTGAAGTAAAATTTCCTCAAGTTCCCTCTAAGTTTTCCCCCCTTAGTCTCATGATGTGCCCCCTTGTTCTACTATTTCCCTTCATGTGAAGGTTGCTCCCCTCTGGTACCTTGTTGATCCCCTTTAGATATTTGAAGGTCTCTATCATGTCCATCCTCTCTCTCCTTTCCTCCAGGGAGTACATATTGAGAGCTTTAAGTCTCTCCTCATACGAGTTATGCTGCATCCCAGACACCATTTTTGTCACCCTCCTCTGCACTGTCTCCATCTTGTCTATTTCATTTTGGAGATGGGGCCTCCAGAACTGAACACAGTACTCCAGAAAAGGCCTTACTAGGGAGCTGTACAACAGAACCACCTCTTCCCTCCTTCTACTTGTTATACCCATCCCTATGCACCCTAGCATTCTGTTAGCCTTTCCAACTGCTTTGTCGCACTGTTTAGCCACTTTGAGGTTGTCTTATATGACTACCCCTACATCCCTTTCCTCTGTGATGGCCTCCAGTGTTATCCCATCTAGTTCATACTCAGCCCTAGGATTCCTTCTCCCTAGGTGCATAATCTTGTACTTTTTTGCATTGAGACCCAACTGCCATTCCTTTGACCTGTTTTCTGGCCTCTTCAGATCCCTCCTCATCTTTTCAATACCTTCCTGTGTATCTAACCTATTACATAGCTTTGTATCATCCATGAACAGGCTAATCCTCCCTTCTAGATCCTCTGTAAAATCACTTATGAAGACTTTGAAGAGCACTGGTCCCAGCACTGAACACTGGGGTATGCCACTTGTTACCCATCCCTCCTGTGAGCGAACCCCATTTACCACCACTCTTTGTATTCTGTTAATCAACCAGTTTCTAACCCATGTGACCACCGTTGGCCCCATGCCCAGATTTGCCAGCTTGTGGATTAGTCTTCTGTGTGGGACTGTGTTGAAGACCTTCCTGAAGTCCAGATAGGCCACATCTACTGCTCTTCCCTGGTCTATTTCCTTTGTCACACACTGGAAGAAATCAATCAAGTTGGTCTGGCATAACCTCCCTGCCATGAATTCATGTTGTCTTGGGACCAGCAGCCCACCCCCTTGTCTCTAGGTAGACCACCAGCCTTTCCTCAACTAGGGTTTCCATCATTTTACCTACTATCAAGGTCAAACTGTCCAGGCAGTAGTTTCCTTCCTCCTCCTCCTTGCTACCACTTTTGTGCAGGGGTACCACTTGCACCCTCCTCCACTCCTCCAGAACCACGCCTGTTTCCAGTGATCCACTGAACAGCTTAGCCAGAGGTTTAGCCAGTTCCTCCCAGAGTTCCTTGAGGATCCTCGGGTGTATCCCATCAGCCCCATAGCTTTATCCACCCTAAGCTGTTCTAGTGATCTTTTTATTCTGTCCTCTGAAAAAGGTCTAATGTCCACCCCTTCTCCCTGTTTGCCCTTCTCCACTAATGGGGGATCATCCCCATTGTCTTCTTATGTGAATATGGAGCAGAAGTATTTGTTGAGGACAGTTGCCTTGTAAATGTTTTTCTCCACTACCCTGCCTCCCTCTTCCCTAAGTCTCATAATCCTTCTCCCTGTCTTCCTCCTCTTGCTAATATACCTAAATAATACATTTCATCCTTCCTTCACCAATTTAGTTAGCTTTTCCTCGGTTTCAGCCTTTGCTGCCCTTACTGCTTTCCCTTACCAAAATATCCTCGGAAAACCATGGCGTTACCATTTGTCACCCATTTCCATACCATTGTAAATTCCATTACAGTACCATTGTATCCCCTTGACTGGTAACACTGAATTTGTTTCAATTCCATTGTAATACCATTGTTGCCACTGTGGTACCACATGGACAGTGGTATCACAATGAGAACGTGTGCATAGATGGTACCACAATGGCTCATCAAACACTCACCATTGTATTCCGACTGCTGTTGGTAACACAATGGATTTGTTTCAATTCCAGTGTATTACCGCTGCTGCCACTGTGGTACCATGTACCGCAGTGGTAACTCAGGGGCAATTTCCATGTCCAATGGTAACACAATGAGCTGCCATTGCAACACCATTGAAATTGGTCTCACAATAGATTTGTCTCAATTCCATTACCATACCATTGTGGACACTGTGGTACCATTTGTGTGCAATGGTAGTGCCGTGGTGCTCTGAGGGGACACTGGTAGCTCCATGATGACATTGCACTACCACTGCTATTGGTAATCGGGGGTAGCACATGTGAGTACAGTGGTTCACATGTGGAAGGACCTTGACCACTCGAGGTTCTCCCACCCATTTTTCCCCCTTACCCACATGCCTCTCACATGCTCCACTTTGGCTCCCCATGCCTGTCTCCCTCCTCACCAGCTCCCACAAAATTTAGGTCTGCAGTTGCACAATAAGGACCACACATGCAACAGTTTTGCTCGGTCATAATAATTTTTTTAATCAACACTTTTGGTGATACTAAATCATTATCTATCATTATCGATGAATACCCGAAGCCTCCATAAACCATAACTTTTCTGTCACTGCTGATAGTGTTTTCTTTTTATCATCATTAATCATAGTTAATCAATACCTGGTGCAGGTTATTGGCAGCTAATCAGAGTCTGCTTCACAGATCATACTTGGTCATAGGCATTCACTAAAAAAAATATATATATACTGCCAACAGCTTAATCTGGTTCAGTTGGTTACCATCTCTATCCTCCCTTCCCCCAGTCACCCCTGAAAAAGAGACTTCTAGTCTCAATGGGCCTATTGGGTCAACAAAATTCAATAAAATAAAATAAACAAATATAAACAGGCTTGTAATATTTGGCCATGATTAATCATGAGTGATGTACCTGGCTCTCATTGGCTGCTCTGCTGTAATTAATTTGCATAATTTGTCCTGTTTAATCATGATCAGTCATTGTCTTTTAAAATAAAGGTGTGGCATTCTGTATTGGGCTTCATTAAGTCAGTCCTGCAGTGGTGATAGTCTGTCCATGCAGAAATTATAAAATGTACTGCTGTCCTGTAAGGGAGGGAAGGGATGGTAGCTCTGGCAAACTGCTGTCCAGCCAACCCTTTTCCCATTTCCTGGTCTGCCTGCTCTGCCCCCACTTTTTGACATTATGTGATGTTTCCAGAGAGGGCACGGGGAATGCCCCAAACAAGTCTATGGGGCTCGTTTTCAAAATGGTTTTACAGACAGGCATTTAAGCAACCTTTGATATAAAATGAAAGTCACTGCTCAACAAATAGGGACCCTCTTCAATGAAACATAGAAACATAGACTTTGATGGCAGATAAGGACTGCTTGGCCCACCTGGACTGCCCATTTCCCTTTCTACAGGATAAGCTGCAGATCTTAGTTAACCAACAGCCTATTTCTTCCTACCCCCCACAAGAATTGTCTTATGCCTGTCCCATACATTCTTAAATTCTTCCACAGTTTTAGACCCCATAACCTCTTCAAACTGTGGGAGAATTCAAGAATGTGGAAGAATTCAAGAAAGCATGGGACAGAATGCTAATGTTTTTGCCATAACCTTCCCCAACACTTCCTCTGAAAACCATAGTGGGCTTTTTTTCTTCTTGCTCTGTTTACATGTCTAACACCTTCACTATAGTTCTTTTTAATTTTGCCCATTGTTCCTCTACTACTCCTTAGTAGTGGTGTGCAAAGTGGCCCCAATTCGCTCCGCGAAGTGATCCGCGGAGTGAAGGCGGATTCGCGGTGCTCCACTGTCTGACAGTACTTGCGTAATGATGAGTATCTGAAGTCCATTGAAAACAATGACTTTGCGTTACTCCGTCTTCCCAAACCACTACTCCACCAATTCTCAAGGCGAGTACATTGAAAACAATGTACTCCTCCTCCACTGCCTTGTTTTTAAGCTCCAAAGGCGAATTTTGCAGTGATTCATAGGATTTCAGGTCACATGAGCTCTAGATTGTTCTGCACAGCCTCAGTTTGGGGTAGTGTGTGTATGAAGCTGTAGGAGAGAATCTGCTCTGAGAGCTCTGTGATTCAAACCTTCTAAAAACTGTTAAAAAAGCCTTTTGGGGTCATTTGTTTTGCTGAAACTTTAGTTCATCGATTATAGGAAACCCTCCTGTGCTTATATCATCGAGCGTCTATTGTTTGTGTGTGTATTTTGAATGTTAATGTACAATATTCAGTCTGTGTACTGAGAGACAGTGGAAGTGTGCTTTGGGGGAAGGGCGTATCTGTGGTGTAGGCAGATTAACTTGGAGAAAAAGATAGAGCTTTCTGTTTTGGTGATATTTTTCTTGTATAACTGCGTTAATGTACACACAGTAACATTTTCAGTAAATCTTGCCATTTTTTTGCTGATTGTTGTGGTGCAGCAGTGCATAATTTTAGTTTGTTTAAAATACGTGGTTATATTACTGAAGTTTTCAATTTGCTACGCATTACTTAGTGTGTGTGTGTGAGTATGCATGTGACACGTGTCATCAAATCAGACACCTTTTATTGTGCCACATAATTTCAGCAATGTGAACCTGCTATGCTATCCACTGCAGCTGTGTAATTTTTGTACTTCTTTGTGGTATCTTTACTAGTACTAGTACTAGTACTAGTACTAGTACTAGTACTAGTGACTGTTACTGCAGCAGTGCAGTGCAGTGCAGTACACTGCCCCCCCCCCCACTGCCTGCCCTAACCGGAAAAGGAATTCTTTTCCAGATTTTTGAATTTCAGATGATGAGCACTGGTTAGGTGTTGTGCCTTTGCATCTGCATCTCTTCAATGTGCAGTGCAATCTTAATTTGTCTGTGCATTTGCATCTCTTTAGGGCCCAATCACTATCTCTAACTTAAGTCACAGTTGTTTCTTTGGCTTCCCTTCAGAGTACTGGACAGATGTGGTTCATAATTCTGCATGAACATTGTACTCATTAATATGCATTTTTAAGTCAGGACCGTTATCACAAGTCATTCATGATACGAATCATGTTCTTCATTATCATGGAGGGTCACAAATGCAATCACAAATCACAATTTACGATCACTTCACGAATCTCAACATTAATCTTTTTTAATAGTTACTTGGATGTATTGTAAGCCTGTTTTGTAGTATCTCTCCATGCTTCACCAGTCCACCATTGTACTCATTAATGAGTGTTTTTAAGTTTGGAGTTTTGTGTCACACCTCATTGGGGCCCAGGGAAGTACAGCCATAGGCATTCGTGTTTCATCATCATCATGGTCACAAATGCAGTCACAAATCATGATTTACGATCACATCATGAATCACAACATTAATTTTGTTTTAATAGTTACTTGAATGTATTTTAAGCCTGTTTTATAGTATCTCTCCATGTTTCACCACCCCACCATTGTACTCATTAATGAGTGTTTTTAAGTGGGGGAGTTTTGTGTCACACCTCATTGGGGGGGCCCAGGGAAGTACAGCTGTAGGCATTCGCATTTTGTCATCATCATGGTCACAAATGCAGTCACAAATCACGATTTACGATCACGTCACAAATCACAACATTAATTTTTTTTAACAGTTACTTGGATGTATTTTAGACCTGTAAGAAAAATAAAATTTACAGAAAGAGCAAATTAAGTAAAAAAGAGTACATAAAAGACAAAAAGATTTAGCTTTTAAAAATGCTATTGGGTCTAAATCAAAGTTTAAATCTCCTGCTCTCTGATCTCAAAGTATCAGCAGTTACAAAACACACTACTCTCTCTCCGTCTACACAGGAGAAAGTAAAAGTGTCTGCTTGTATGACTCACTTTCTTCCTGCCTAGCTAAAGAGCATGTGACTTACAGTACTGTAAGCCATGTGATGTGTGGGGGGCTGCCAAATCTGAAACACCAAGTGGGTCACTTAGAATCATAATGAGGAACATGAAGTCCATTAAAAACAATGACTTCACCTTACTTCACATTGCCATTCCGCCTTAACGTGAGGTGGTAATGACAAGGTGGAGTAAGCACTTTGCATTGCCCACTCCATGTAGCAAAGTGGCAAGGTGAAGTGCCCACTTTGCGTTCACTTCACCGGGAGAATTTAAATTCACTGCATTGCTACTCCCTAGTCCCTCTTCCTGCCAGGACATCCTTGAGGCAATCCCCCATCTTTGTAAAGTCTTCCCTCTTGAATTCCAGGACCATTGCCTTTGTGTGGTTCAATGCCACACCTGTTCTCATATTGAATCATACCATTCAGTGATACTGGTCCCCATGTGGCCACTCACTGTGATGTCTGCAACACTATCTCTATTGGTGAGTACTAAGTAAAAATTGCTCCCTCATGAGTGGGCTCATTTACTAATTACCTAAAAATGCTCCTGTAGGGGTCCAGGATAGCCCTACTCATAGCTGAAGTTGCAGCCAGGATGCTCCAGTCCACATCTGGCAGACTACCCCTTAGTTGCCATTTTATGGATGGCTTCCAGTAGAACCCTGTCCATTTCCTCCATATGTGCTGGAGGTCTGCAGATAATCCTAGTGCAAATAACTGCTCCATTTCCGGGTACTAGAGGATGTTAAGTTACTTGTTCATGGTTATGCAGTGTTTAAGTGGGTGAGGGCTGTGGTATTCAAACCTGTGTCTCTGTTTGCTGATAAGTGCTCTGCCTTCAAGCATATGGTGTCAGAGTGCCCCCAAAACAGCATATAATGTTCGCACTAGATATACATACAGTGCATGTATGTATGTATGTGTGTGTAAATATATATATATATACACACACACATATACACACAGTTTATACTGTATATATTTGTATATATTATATTCATACATATATACACACACACTATATATATATATTAGAGGCAAAAAACTCTGTTTAATGCATTAGTTAGGGTTGTTCCACAGCGACAAAAGTGAGGAATTCGCTGTTAGGGTTGAAAACCCTAACTCCGAATTCACTCCCCCCAGCACCACACACACACATGCAGGTATGGGGGAGGACCAAGTCAACACAACCAATGACAGACATCCAGCAGCAGGTGATAGAAATAACAAATAATTGTCTAAATGTACTACGAGACATCCCCACCCACCTGACCAGGTACTGCATGCTCAGTGGAGATCAACAGCAAAACTGAGGCCATGTACACCAAACATACACATCCCTGATTGCAGCTGCACACAACGTACCACACTTAGTAGTTGCATGGCCTTACCTACCGATGCCCCACACCACATCACAACTGGTACTGTGCCGTTAGTCAATATAAATGCTGAAGGTGCATGATGACAGTTTAGAAAGGTTTTAACACTAGTGAGTATACATTAATTAAGAGAAGTACATAAATTAACTACAAGACACTAGCATGCTCAAGATAAAAGTAGTGTTACATTTAGTATGTGATTTACATGGTAGTACATTTATGCAACTGTTTACTCAAGATAGAGAGGCTGATGTAAACGTATGGAAAAGCATTGCCTGTTCAACACTGTGAAATTCGTACTGCCAGTATCAGATGCATTCTTACTGATGAAGGTGTACTGCTGATGTACATACATAGACCTTCAGTGTGTTTCAATACTAGCAGTAAGTATTCTTTGTAAGAAACAGTGTAATTGCATGGATCAGGCCAAGCAACTTCGAAATATCATAGCACTACTGAGCCAACAATGACGTACCTGTATCGGAGATGTCTATAGGATAGATTTTCCTGTAGGCACTTACTGAGTATGTTGCACCTGAGAAAGACAATCTCATTGCATCTGTGATGACTAACTTATTCAAATAGTGATACATTTACTATTGTTGCAATGAGTGATCTATGCCACTTATGGACACAGTGTAATTTTTTTAACAGTTGTTTCATACTCAGGCTGTATGCCTAGTGTTTGGGTTTGCCACACTTCTGTCACTGATGCTATCAAAGTGATAACTATGTTAATTCGGTACAACAGGAATCAAGTAGGTATAGTGTAGATATAAACAGAATGTCTTTTAGTATTGATTTAACTCACAATGGGATAAGTGTACTAGGACAGCAGGGGTTATTCTCTATCACTGACTCTGTCAGTTATAATCACACTAAGGTTTCGATGACTGTAATGATTAAGTTACACTGTTCATCTTCATGAGTTCATATTCACAGCCATTCTCCAGTAACTAGACAGTGTATGGTGTAACTGGGTGGGACACTTTGTGTTACAAAGCTGCTACAGTGCCTAGCAGAGGAAGAGTATCTACTCATAAAGACAATTAAGCAATAAGGCATGACCAACAGTTATGTTAAATGGTCTGTTAATCACCCTGTAGGGGTTTAATGTCGAATGAGGCATAGCCGAGTGCCACATGTCACTAGACAGTGATAAACTGACCATTAACATAATACCTGGGAGTGGCTTATTGCTATCATAATAAAACTTTTTTTTTAAACAACATTAAACCATGTTCATCATATGGTTAGGCTCTACATGTACCTTAATAAAAACTAAACATAAGGCTGTTACAATGTTTACAGTCAATTAGAAAGCTGCATTTCTCAAACCCTTGTTATAATCAGAGATATTATACCTGTACAACTCCTTGGTTTTGCTCAACTCTATTGCTCAGGTGGCCCACCACATGTGGTGTGGTCTGGTGTGGGGCATCGGTAGGTAAGGCCATGCACCTACTAAGTGTGGTACATTGTGTGCAGCTGCAATCAGGGATGTGTATGTTTGGTGTACATGGCCTCAGTTTTACTGTTGATCTCCACTGAGCATGCAGTACCTGGTCAGGTGGGTGAGGATGTCTCGTACTACATTTAGACAATTGTTTGTTATTTTTGTCACCTGCTGCTGGATGTCTGTCATTGGTTGTGTTGACTTGGTCCTCCCCCATACTTGCATGTGTGTGTGTGTGTCTGTGTGTGTGTGGTGCTGGGGGGGGTGAATTCGGAGTTAGGGTTTTCAACCCTAACAGCGAATTTCCTCACTTTTGTCGCTGTGGAACAACCCTAACTAATGCATTAAATGGAGTTTTTTGCCTCTAATTTCCCTTCTTTTTGAGAATGATAATGAGAAATAGTGAATGTAATGCGGTGGCGGGAGCATGGGGCCCTTCGGGCCCCGCGCTCCCACCACATGATGTCTTGTGGCATAGTAACAGGAACAGCAACGCAAACAGAAGCGCTAACAGTGGTGCACATGGTAATGCAAGCGTGAATGAGAACAGAAAGGGTAACACCTACGGTGGCGTGAGCGGCGAGGGCGGTGTGCCCACGTGATGTGTTGTCACATAGTAACATGGTGCCTGCAAACAGAAATGTCAATGGGCATAGTGGCGCAAAGTAAAACAGAAAGAGAAACAGTACTGTAGACACAAATGGCAAAAATAACGAAAGCATAGCGCAAATGAAAGCATAAAGGATAGCACATGGTGGCGTAGGCGCCAACAGTAAGTAAAGCGGGCATGGAACCGAAAGCGGAAAGGGCAATGGTAACAGTAATGTAAGTGCACAGGCTGGTTTTCCCCAAAAGCTGCATAGAGAAAGACAGTGAGTACAAAGAATGTATGCATAATAATGGGTATCGGAGCAGAAAATGAGGACTTAGAATACTAAATAGGTTATATCTCAGGAACTGTACGATGTAGAAAACAAATTTAAAGGTCATATGATTTATGATGGGGGCTAAGCATTTTTCTGATGAAAAGTCCGTATCTACGCACCGTTTCGAGATACGGCCCTGGCGTGTGACGCCGTAATGTTATCCTATGGGAAAAAGAGAGTTTTGAGCACCATAACTTGCCTCCTGTAATATTTTTCACCAAACCACTGAAAAGCACATCTGTGGGCTGTTGGCTGTCTTCCCTCCAAATTTCAGGAAAAAAGACCAAACCGTTATTTTGCAGCAGGGTGCCAAAGGATTCCTGTAATTCGTTGGGCGCCGTAACGTTATCCTGTGGGAAAAACTGTCAACTTTGGAGTGCCGTAACTTTGCCGCCATGTAATATTTTTTCAGTAAAACACTGAAAGGCACATCTGTGAGATGTCAGCTGCGTTCCCTCCAAATTTCAGCCCAAAACTCCCAACCGTTCTTTTGCAATGCAGTGCCAAATAATTACTGTCATTTTCCCACAGACTAGAAAACTACTGTCGCAATTTGCAAAAGCTTTCGCAAAAATTTGCGACACTTTCATGAGCACGAAAGTAATTTGTGAAAGTACTTTTTCCAGAAGTTTGAAAAACATATTTCTGGGGTGTTTTACCCCAAAATAAAGACATGGCTAGCATCCTCAGGGTCCGACTAGGTGAATACAAAAAGAATTAGGTTGCTAGAGGGTCCCAAATTTAAATGCCAAGCATTTTTCTGATCACCAACTGAAAACAAAATGGCGGATTTGCAAAAGTAACAGGCCCATTTGTGAAAGTAAAAATGCATTTGAGAAAGTGTTGAACTTTTTGTTAACTTTTCCCATTGACTTATAATGGGAAATTGTTTTTTGAATAACTTTTGAACCGTTTAATATTTTTTCACCAAATCTTTGAAAGGCACATTGGGGACCCTGGCCACATGTTCCCTGAAGATTTCGGGCCAGTCGCGCAAACCGGGCGACCTGTACGTGCGACCGTAGAATTCCAGAAAAAGCATAAATGTGCGTGCAAATCACCCTTAATAACTCTGCAGCTGTATATCCAACTAGTACGAAACTTGGCAAGTGCCAAGGCCTATGGTTCTTGATTGTGTATTCAAAATTTCAGGAAAATCGGTCAAACGGTTGCAAAGTTATTAAGGTGCAAAATTTTGGGGTTTAACATAGAAATGGCTCCTCAACCCTAACTATGGTAGCACTACCGTGCTACCATAATATATATATATATATGCATATATATATATATGTATAAGGGATATACAATGGTGAGCTGTTAGATAAATGATTTATGTACACAAGTGCTGTTTGACCTCGGGTAACTTCACGAGTTGCGTAAGCCACGAGTGATGTGTCCGAGGTCAAACAGCACAAGTGTAGATAAATCATTTATCTGACAGCTCACCATTGTATATTTCATTTATGCAATAGGGATGGTTCTTATCAGTGCAGGAACATTTTGTTTTGACTGTTTATCTTCTTTTTTTAAAATGATAATTTCTGGGACTTTCTGGGACTTTCAGTTAACATTCCTGGCGTATGTCCGCCTAGCATGGTAGTTGGTTATTAAATGAAATGCCACTCATTTTGTAGAGAACTTCTTGCTGAACAAATGTCATGGTCATAGTATTATGCTACCTTTCTTGTTTTAAAGTTATTCACATTTGTTTGTCGAAAAAGTGAAACAAAAATTGAATTTTATGCTGTTTTTTGCTAATTATAAAAAAAACTAAAAGGTATTTATTAATGAAACACCACTCATTCTGTAAATATTTTTGTGCTGAACATTTTCATTCTCACAGTACTATGCTGTCATTTTTAGTTTTAAAGTGATTCACATTTGTTTGTCGAAAAAATGAAAAGAAAATTGAATTTTAGGCTGTTTGTTTGCTAATTATGAAAAAACTAAAAGGTATCTATAAATGAAACACCACTCATTTTGTAGATATGTTTGTCCTGAACATTATTTTTGCTCACAGTACTATGCTATCATTTTTTGTTTTAAAGTTATTCACATTTGTTTGTCAAAAAAGTGAACAAAAAAGCTTTGATTGACAGTTTGCATTTATCCCACATATGTGAGATAAATCTAAGGTGGGTAGATTTATCCCACATATGTGAAAATAAATGGACTTATGCAATTTCTTTTGGTTCCACACTTATTGCATATATATATATATATATATACATATATATATATATATATATGTATATTATTTGTTGCAAAACAAAAACACTACATTAATGCAGACATTAGAATGCAAAGCACACAAAGCAAGAAAATGAAAAACAGGGTTTGAGCTTCATGAGTCTTGGCAAATTGGTTGCATGGTGTGTCACAAACACACTCCACAGGTCAGGCCCTCTGCTCCCACAGTGCCAACCTTGGAGCGCAGTAGTGTAAACAGGTAACAGACAGGGTAACCCTACTGTCTGCTTTTGGGTCTGAATCACCTTTAGTCTCAAGTTCTGGGGCAATTCAAACTGTGAACCTTATGCTAGTGTACCCATATGTACAGGCTCAGATAATATTCTCTTCTGGGGATGCAATATATCTTCTGCCTAAGGGCACCTAACCAGGTATCCAAAATGAAACCTTTTAACTCTATAAGAAACCTCAGGTATATTCTTACCTTTTCCCAGTTTAGGAACACCATCAAGCTGTTAAACGGTTTTGTCAGACTTAACCCCTTCTACGCCATGCAAAAAAGAACTGGCAGACACCCAGGCATTCTTTTAAAGAAAAGGTACTTTACTAAAAGATGATAAAAATATGAAAAATGTAAACACAGAACAATATATCAAAGAGCTCATAATCACATAAAAGAACAAAGGAAAAATACAAAATAGAAACTACTACCACAATACATTTAGACCTTTGGTGTCTAAGGTATTATTTCTGGAAGTGCTTATAGTTAGAATCAGAGAGATGTGTCTCTCTAGAGTCCCAAAATAATATGACATTCATGTCAGACACAAGTATCATTTTAAACTGTGTCTCCACGCTCCTTCTGTGAGTCATCTAGCTCCTCCTTTTACAGTAGAATAAAAAAAAATACAAACATGATGTCCTATCAGGAGGTATAATAAATAAGGTGACATCAGCAAAAACTAATTTCCCAAATTATGAGTCTTTCATCAACCTGGTCCTTTGAGGTTTACAACCCTGCAGTGCATCACCTAGGTGCTATACAGCCAACAGGAATCAGCTAAATGATGTCCTGTCCTGTAATAAAATGTATATTTAGTTTCCCAACTTCAAAAGCATGAGGTCATAAAAAGGCCATCAAATGCAATTTCTCAAGGAAGTTAATCACATTACAGAGCTCTCCTGGTCAGTGTAATATATCCTGTAGCTTCACTGAAATCTGGGGGGGGGCACCCATGAAAGCACAGGCTGTCGTATGTGAGACAATCACATACTATATTTTTATATTACAAATATCATACAACAATCATAACCAGCTGATCAAGCATCACATGATGTTCCTTGGCATTCCCAACCTTAATGCCCATCCCCTACCCCGCAGCCCATATCCATTTTTCTAATGCATAAGGTACAGCTCCAGCCCAGCCATTCGTACCTGTAAAACAAGAACAGCAATGAGCTCACAAGGGATCTGCAGCTCATTACGAACTACTGTATGACAAACAACGAAGGGCAAACAAAAAAATAATACTTTTCTGATACGTATGGTCAGTGTCCTCCTACCCTGACCAATGTCCTGTCAGACCTGTAGATATAAAAGAGAAAATGGGTCAGTATGAAAAAAAAAAACAATACTGATTAGCTGGGTCAGTTGGGAAGGATCTGTAGAGGTTAAAAAAGTGGGTTGTATGTTGAGGGGGCGGGGGGGAGAGATATCAACCTGTACCACACCATCAACCTAGCTTTTAGAATGGACTCGGTCACTCAGGGGATGTCATGGTTGGGGAGAGAGGAAGATTCATTGCCCCTGTGCCCCTAGAACTGATCTTTTTTGGGGGTAAGAGTCCATGTTGCTCCACACATCAACCAACACAGGGCAGGATAAAGACACCAAGGGACAGATATTCAAAAACTTTGCCCAGGCACAATGAATGCCTCCCTGGTGCTGTAGTGGATCCCCCCCTCCCTTTTCCCAATCTGCCCATAGAATACATAGGAAGATAGGTATGTGATAGCAAAAAGGGACTGCAGACCCACCTAATCTGCCCAGTGTACCTAGTTATCCACTAGGCTTTTTCAGTAGTCCACCCCATGCCAATTTCCCTCTGTGCTTATCCCATGCCCTCTTGAACCCCCCCACCATTCTCTCCCCCACCACTTACCTTGGCAGCCCATTCCAGTTGCCCACCCTCCTCTCAGTGATGAAGTACTTCTTAATCTTTCCTTTAAATCCCCCCAATTTGGATTTTCCAACCACTGTCCATTGCAATATAGCAGACCGCAGCAGGCCAACTGTGACTATCTCTAGGCAGACATCCCCTGCCACAACCAGTCCCAGAACTCCCTGCAGCTGGCACCAGAGCAACAGGCAGCAATAGAAGCTCCAATAGCCCGCAGTGCACATTCGAGCTTCCACAAGCTCTGATCAGATGTTTTCCACTTCTGCTTTTCTCCAGTGGCTGAGTCAGTCCTCAGTGACAGAACTTAGCCCGAGAAGTACAGTGGGGCCAGTAAACAAAAGATGAGAGCATATATAATCTCTTAACATGCACTGTAGGACACAATCTCCCACCTCCACCCACCACCAGCTGCAGAGGACTCCAGGATCTGCTGCAAATGAAGCTGTCAGTGCAGAATCAATCAAAACCAGTTCACCATAATCCACTACACTACAGCAAACAGCAGACAAACCAAAAATGGCTCCATATGCAAAGTCCACATTGGGACCAGACCCACACTTGTGTGGGACCAATGGCACAAGCCAGCCAGTTGGTGCAGCGGTAAGGAGGGACAAAACATTTTACATGCAGGTACATCAGTGAGAAAAGGAAGGAAAGGGGAGGATTGCGAGTCTGAAAGGGGAGGATGGGGGGAGGGTAAAGGATGATGACCACCAAAAAGCAGAAATACTGAACAAATATTTATGTTCGGTTTTTACAAAAGAGGGGGCAGGAAATGGGCTAGCATTAAGTAATAAGGATGGGGAGATCACAGAAATGGACACAGGTCCCTTTGCAAAAGAAAGGATCCTCATGGAACTGGCAGCAATAAGGCTATGGGGCCAGATAGGATGCACCCCTGGACACTGAGGAAGCTAAGGGAGGTGTCAGCAGGGCCTCCGACTACCCTGTTCAACCTGTCATTGTAAACAGGTGACATGCCCAGGGATTGGAGGAAGGCTGATGTGGTCCCTTTAGACAAAAAAGTGTTAACAGGGAGGATGCAGGAATTACATACAGGTCAGCCTGACCTCAGCAGTGGGAAAAGTCGTGGAAATACTGCTGAAGGAAAGAATAGTGGAACACCTGGTTGTCAATGGTCTACAGGGGAAGGGGGGAAGGGAACATTGTTTAACCAGGAGTAGCACACTAAGCTGAAACTTGTTTCAAGATGTGACCTGGAAGCACAAGGAAGTTAAGTGACTTGCTTAGGATCACACAGTATGCACCTAGGCAGCTGTTGGATTCAAACCCAGGTCTCCAGAGCTGCAGCTCATAGCCTTAACCCACTGTTCTGTACTGCCTCCAGGACCCAAGGCAGCTTGGTTTTATGGGAGAGAGGTTGTGTCAGATAAACCTAATTGAGTTTTTCGACTGGGTAGCCAGGAATGTGGATGGGGGGGGGAATGTGGCCTACCTGAATTTCAGCAAGCCCTTTGACACTTTGCAGCATAGAAGGCTGGTAAATGAGCTGGAATGCTTAGGGGTGGGACAGAAAATAACAAGGTGGGTGGAGAACTGGTTGAAGGACCGAAGCCAGAGGGTGGTGGTAAATGTGATGCATTCCAGGGTGGGAGTGGTGTGACCCAGGGGTCGATGCTAGGACCCATCCTTTTTTAATATCTATAGCAACAATACAGCAGCGGGACTATAGGGGAAGGTGTTCCTATTTGTAGATGATATGAAGATCTGCAATACAGTGCACACCCTGTGGGGGGGAAGTGGAGGCAATGAGGGAGGGCCTAAAGAATCTGGAGGGGTGGTCGGAAACTTGGCAGCTGAAATTCAATGCCAAAAAAGTGTACAGTAATGCTCATGGGTGTAATAACCCACAAACCATTTACACACGGCGGGGTAAGGAAAGCAGAAGAGAAATCTGTGAATTATAATTTCAGATAACCCTAAGGCAGGGAACCAATGCAGCATGGTGGTGGGCAAAGTGAATAGAATGCTAGTGTGCATAGGGAGGGGTATAAAACAGAAAGAGGGAGGTGCTGATGCTCCTTTATAAATCCTTGGTGAGGTTTAACCTGGAGTATGGGGTTTAGTTCTGGAGGCCTCACCTATGAAAGGACATAAGACAGGATTAAAAGTGGTAAGAGAAGGGCAACCAAGGTGGTGCATGCTATGCATAGGAAGCCCTATGAGGAGAGGTGGAGGGAACTGAATATGTACCCGCTGGAGACTAGTAAGGTGAGAGTAGGAAGCTTATTTGCAAGAAAACTAAGTGCTAGAACTAGGGATCATGATCTAAGATTAGAGGAAGGAAGGTTTACGCGCAATGTGAGGGGGCATTATGTCACTGAGAGGGTGGTGGAGTCCTGGAACAGACTACCGGAAGAGGTAGTGGGTGCAAAAATGGTAAAAGGAATCAAGAGGGCATGGGACAGACACCAGGAGCTGACCAGTGGGCAGAGTGGGGTGTCTTTTGACAAAGGAGATGAGTGGGGAGGGGGGTTAGGGGGAGACTCGATTGGCCAAAATGGTCCTTTTCTGCCACCAGATTTCTATGATTCTATGATTCTAAGGCAGTTAAGTAATTAGGGCTTACCTGCTCCATCAGAGTCGAGGAGTCCAGAGTTGGGGTGTCCTTGGTTTGGGGTATTCTGGTAGGACCTGAAAGGGAAGAACAGAGAAGGTCGAGCGGACACAAAGGGTTGGAGGTGATAGAGGAGAAATTAGGGTGTTAGAATTAAACAAAGATACTTATCTGATTGGTATACAGTTTGGCCAGACCTGTAGAAATAAAGGGAAAAATAGATCAGTATGGGGAAGTTATAGTAGCAAGTGTGGAGAGATACAAAAAGGGTACAGTATAACACAGGAGTAAAGGAAGGGGAGTTTTAGAGGAAAAGACACACTAGGTCAAAGTAAGGAAACTAGAGATAGAAAAAAATGCAGACAGCTAAGAACAGAGATTAAAGTGATATTTGGGGCTCAGCAAAACCCCCCTTAGCACCCCTAGGTGACCTGCAGGTAGCCAGTAAATTTAAGAACTAGTCCAGATGAGCAGGTGGGGATACATTTGGGCTAGTGGCCCCTATATTATTTAAAAAAGAGGACAATGGTGGTTCAGGGGTCTTGAGTTGTCCCAGGAAGCCAATGATTTAAAAGGTATAGCTCTGGTGGTGTAATGGGCCAACTCCCTTGTGGACAGTTGCAATTTTTTTTTATTATCTTTCCCTGGCATATAGTGGGGGGGTGGTTGTGTTTGAGGTCCTTGGGCCCAGATTATATGTAGCAGGCAGGAGGCTGTTCAGAAAACCACTGACCAGAAATGCTGCAGCTGTTGCTTTTTTTTTTTTTTTCAAATTCTATTTTTTGTACCAGCACCCAGGGAACTGTCTCAGGCATCCACTAATCCTTGTAGTTCTCCCTCCGGACATGAAACCCCTCTGTCTCCTGGCATCAGCTCGGCTATACCCCTGGATCTGACGTAGGGCTGCCCTATCTGCCCAGGGCACTCTATCTTTCAATTCAGGCCAGGCTGGGCTCAGCCCAGGAGAGGAGTGGGTCCGGTCGGTGGAGTGTGGCTGAAGGAGGTGGTGCCATCACCTATCCCTGGGGACGGGGATATATACTTAGGACACACCCCATTGACTCAGATGTGCAATGCGTCCTCACACGGGCATGCACGCTCCCGTGGGTGCCTACAGGGTCGCTGCCAAAGCCAATCACCTTGGACTTCCTGGTCTCAGGTTGCTGTGCTCCCAGACAACACTAGGAGTCCCCAGCTCCCTGGAACAAGTCCCCCTCTCCCTCCACGGACAGGAGAGCAGTCCTCTGGATGCTCAATCCTATCTATCTTCTGCCAGCCCCTGGCAGCCCGAACTCATTTCCAAAACTGGGTCGCCGGTGTGGTGTGAGGTGTGTCATCCAGCACCTCAACCCTCAGTGCCACCAGGCCATAGCTGCAGCTGTTGCTATGCAGCCAGTTTAGTGCTACTGAACTACAGTGACAGTTATGGCAGGCACTTTCAACTGCCAGCCCACAGGAGGGCAACTAAAAGAGTGAAGGGTCTGCACCAGAAGCCATACAAAGAGAGACAAGCTGAATATGTACACCCTTGAGGAAGGGGGGGGCATGATAGAAAATTTCAAGTACCTCAAGGGAATCAACAAAGTCCAAGAGAGTAGTAACTTTCAGACAAAGATGCGCAAGAACAAGAGGGCACAATTTGAAGATACAGGGGAACGGCTCAGGGGCAACATGAGGAAGCATTTTTTCACAGAGAGGGTGGTGGATGCATGGAATGGCCTTCCTGAGGAGGTTGTGGGGTCAACAATAGCAGGAGACTTCAAGAATGCATGGGACAGACATAAGACAATTCTATTGGTGGGTAGGAGGAAGTCAGCTGTTGGGTAACTGGGATCTTCAGCTTATCCAGTAGGTAGGGAAATGGGCAGACTGGGTGGGCCAAGCAGTCCTTATCTGCCATCAAGGCCTATGTTTCTGTGATTCAGCCCACAGAGTTCTGGCTGTAGTCCTCTCCATGTGTGTGGGAAAGATGGGAGATTTTGGGGAGGGGAGGGGGAGGAGGCTAGAGCAAATATACCTCCCTCTACCGATAAGCCACAAAGTGGCTATGTGAAGAGCCCCAATGGGCAGGTTAAGAGGGTCTGGAAGGTGGTCAGCCAGCAGTAGGTAGCAGGAACCTTTAGCTAAGCCACATGGTGGCAGACTGTAGGTGCTCTGAGGGTTCTGGTAGAAAGGGACTGGGAGAGCAAATGCACAGGATAGGGGCCACAAAGGAAAATCCATTGTGCAACTGAAGGCCAATGCCCAAAATTGACTTAAAGTAGGTGAAATCAGTGGGCTCCCTGTGGAGAACATGAACGAAGCAAGTACTGCATACAGTAGAGTTGCACAGCAGCTAATGTCAAAGTACTAGGGGCTAAAAAAAGGATTTGAGGGAGAAAAAAAACAGCATAAGGTGACAGAGAGACCATAATTAAAAACACTTAGCAGTAAACAGAAGAGCCCTGTTGGGCTATAAATATAAGTAAATTTATGCAATAGGAGTGGACATAAATGGAGTGCAATAAATCCATTTATCTGAGTATGTGTATACATGCAGAATCCTGCATTTATACATATAGTTATCATTACGTCATCCTTGATTAATGTACATAGTAGACTGCCTCACACATCCCCATCCCTCACCCACACCGTTTGGCACTACTTACTGGTATCTTGCTTTTAGTTTTGTTTCTTCCAGGCTGCCCATCCCTCAGCCACACCACCTGCTATTTAGTCATACTTCTCCCCACTATCATACAGTGATCATTTGTTTCTGTTTAACAGTTTTAGTTTTTTGATTTTTTACCCAAGCTTTGTTCAACTGGCTGCTCCAAGCTGTGCTTCAGCTGTCCCACTCCTCTGCATGCTGCTGCTGTGTCATAGAAAGATAGAAACAGACTTTGATGGCAGATAAGGACCGCTTGTCCCACCTAGTCTGCCCATTTCCCGACCTAAAGGATAAGATGAAGATCCTATTTAACCAACAGCCTATTTCTTCCTAACCCCCACAAAAATTCTCTTATGTCTGTCCTATGCATTCTTGAATTCTCCCCAATTTTAGACCCCACAATCTCCTCAGGAAGTCTGTTCCATGTGTCCACCACCCTCTCTGTGAAAAAATACTTTCTCACATTGCAACTGAACCGTCCCCCCTCTATCTTCAAATTGTGTCCCCTTGTTCTTGCACATCTCTTTTTCTGAAAGATGCTACCTTCTTGGACTTTGTTGATTCCACTGAGGTACTTAAAAGTTTCTATCATGTCCCCCTCTGCCTCCTTTCCTCAAGGGTATACATATTAAGCTCCTTTAGTCTCTCCTCATATGGCTTCTCTTGCAGACCCTACACCATTTTAGTTGCCTCCTCTGAATGCCTCCATCCTGTCTATGTCCTTGGGAGATGGGGTCTCCAGAACTGGATGCAGTACTCCAGATGGGGTCTCACCAACTGTCTGTACAGAGGGTAACAACTTCCTCTTTTCTGCTGGTGATGCCTCTCCCTATACATCCCAGTATCCCCCCAGCCCTCCCTACTGCCTTCTCACATTCCTTGCTAACCTTAAGGTCATCTGATATGATTACCCCCAGGTCCCTTTCCATTTTTGTTGTTGTTACTACCTCGCCCTCCACTGTGTAATCTTACCCTGGGTTTTTGTTTCCCATGTGCATTATTTTACACTTCTTTGCATTGAATCCAAGCTGCCATACTTCTGACCATTCCTCCAACCTTGCAAAGTCCCTTCTCATCCTTTCCACGCCTCCTTGTATATCAACCCTGTTGCAGATCTTTGTGTCATCTGCAAAGAGGCATACCTTTCCTTCCAGTCCCTTTGCAATGTCACTTATAAAGACATTAAAAGGGACTGGACCCAGTACTGAACTCTGTGGTACCCCACTACTAACCCCTCTTTCTTCAGAGTGGACTCCATTTACAATTACCTTCTATGTCCTGTTGTCCAGCCAGTGTTTTACCCAGGCTACCACCTGGGGACCCACTCCCAGGCTGGTTAATTTGACTATTAATCTTTTGTGTGGGACTGTGTCAAATGCCTTGTTAATGTCTAGGTAAGCCATGTCCACAGCACCTCCCTGGTCTGCTACTTTGGTCACCCAGTCAAAGAAATCAATTTGATTCATCTGACATGACCTTCCCACTGTGAACCCATGTTGCCTTGGGTCCTGTGCCCCACTGGCCTCTAGGTACTCAACAATTCTTTCCTTCAGAAGTGATTCCATCACTTTCCCTACCACAGAGGTCAAATTGACAGGTCTGTAGTTTCTTGCCTCTGTCTTGCTCCCACTTTTGTGAAGGGGAATCACATCCACCTTCCTCCAGTCCTCAGGTACCACACCATCCTCCCATGATTTGTTAAAAAGGACAGTCAGTGGAGTCACTAGTTCTCTCCTTATTTTTTTTAGAATTCTGGGGTGAATTCCATCAGCTCCCATTGCTTTGTCCACCTTCAGTTTTAGGAGTTCTTTCAGAACCCTTTCTTCTGTGAAAGGACTAGGATCAACCCCCCTACCCAGAGTGCTTCTGTTAATTGGGTTAGACACCTCCCCCTCCTCCTCTTTTGTGAATACTGAGCAAAAGTATTCGTTCAGTATCCCTGCTTTTTCACTGTCCCTCTCTGCCCACCCACCATCCATTCTATTCAGCCTCTCTATCCCTTCCTTTGTCTTTCTATGCTCCCTGATATACCTATAAAAGGTTTTATCCCCTTCTTAACCGAGTTGGCTATCTTTCACAGTTTGGGCCTTTTGCTATTCTGACTCACCCTACCTGCTTCCTTCTGCCTTAACTCGTACAGTTCTCTGTCCTGTTCCTTCTGTGTTCCCTTATACTTCCTAAATGCTATCTTCTTCTCCCTAACCTTCACCGCCACCTCTTTTGAGAACCATAGTGGTTTTTACTTTCTTTTTGATTTGTTTATTTGCTTCACACAAATACTTGTTGCCTCTGTGATGGCAGTTTTGATGTTTCCCCATTGTTGCTCCACCCCTCTTTCTAGCCTGTTTGCTAGTGCTTTTCTAAGGCACTCACCCATCTTGCCAAAGTCAGCCTTCCTGATTCCAGAACCCTCACTTTTGTATGGCTTGACTCTGTAGCTGAGTTTATCATGAACCACACTGTTTGGTGGTCACTTGTTCCTAGATGGCTACCCACTTCTAGATCTGAGATCCTCTCACTGTCTCCATTTGAGAGTATGAGGTCTAAGATTGCTCCCTCATGAGCGGGTTCCAAAACTAGCTGTCTGAGGCATGCCACCTGAAGGGAATCGAGAATGGCCCTGTTTTTGGATGTGGCTGCAGCAGAGGTGCTCCAGTTAACATCTGGCATATTAAGGTCCCCCATCAACAGTATCTCCCCTTTCTCTCACATCCTAAGGATGCTTTCTATCATATCCTTGTCCATACCCTCTCCCTGACATGGGGGTCTGTATACAACTCCTGTGTGGATTGTGGTGCCATTTCCAGTCTCTAAGATGACCCACAGAGCCTCAGAGCCTCCCTGTTTACTCTTTTGTTCAGTTGCTTTTATCCCTTCCCTTACATAAAGAGTTACTCCACCCCCTCTTCTCCCCTCCCTGTCTCTCCTGTAGGTTGTGTAGCCTGGTATATTAACATCCCAGTCATGGTTCTCTGTGTACCATGTTTCTATGACTGCTACAATATCCAGGCATCCCTCTTCCATCAAGTTCACCAGTTCAGGGAGCTTGTTGCCCAGACTATGGGCGTTGGTACTCAGTACCCTCCATTTCTTGATGGCATTACCCCTTTTTGCCCCAGCCCTGTCCTTAGTGCCTTTGTCATTTTCTCAATTTACCCCTGTCCTTCTCTCTGTCAACATCTCTATCTTGGTGTTTGCCTCACTTAGTACCCTGATTTGTTTTTTGGGGGGCTAGGATTCCCCTGCTCTTCTCCAGTGCCTCCTCCCTTGGCTAGTTTAAATGCTTGCCAATGAAACATTTAAACCTATCACCTAGGATCCTGGTTCCCCTCCTGGACAGATTCAGACCATCATGCCAGTATAGGCCTGCTTCCCTCCAGGTGGACCCCCAGTCCCCAGTGAAGCCAAATCTTTGAACTCTGCATCTGTTTTTTAACCACTGATTGAATCCCATGGTGTGGAGCACCCTAGCCTCTTGTATGCCATATACAGGCAGCACCTCCGAGAAGGTTACCATGCGTGCTACTTGTCTAAAGCCCCTCCCCAATTCCACAAACTCTTCTTGCACTGCTCTGATCCCTTTCTTAGCCAGGTCATTTGTCCCTAGGTGGACAATGACATCCAGCTCCCTCCCCTGTGCAATTGCTCTGGTAATCCTGAGGATTCGCTCCCTGTCCCTCCAAGCCATGACGCCAGGCAGGCACCTTACCTCCCTCTCCCCTTCCTCCCTAAGTTCTACCTTCCTAACAATGGAGCCCCTCACCAGGAGTTGTTTCCTTCCCCGTGGGGTCCCATGCCACCCTACTGTGGGTCTTCTTTGTGGAGGTTCCCAGCATGCTCCTTGGTCTCCACTGTGGGTGCCTCCATAGAGGAAACACATTTTGTCAGAATGGCATATGAATTGTGGAGAGGTACAACTGGAAGGGATGAGCCTCTGTTCTACCACTTTCAGCCTCCCTGAGCCCACTGTGGTCCAACCACTCCTCTTTCTTGGCAACCTCTGAGGCAATAGCAGTGGCCCTGGTGATCTCTGGGTGGGAGAGGAGGTCCCACAAATCCTGGCCAACTCAGCCTGGAGATGAGCAACCTCCTCCCTCAGCCCAGAGAGGTGCCTGCAGATGGGACAACTCTGCATCCCCCAGAACGTCTCCCATAAGACTGCTGCTGCACAGCCACTGCACTGCACCACTCCCATCATGTCTTATTTCTGGCCCCCTAACTGTTGTTTGGGAATACTTACTCTTTCCTCTGTTTGTTTATTTTATTTTATTTTTTTATCCTTACTTACTTACTGCCTCTGTGTCCTTCAAGCTCCTGATCCTCCTGTTCTGAGACAAGAAGATCCTATATTTCTCAGTAGTCTCCTTACTTGCTCAGAGTCAGACCTCCAGCAGCTAGGGGGGGATGGAGAGCTACTATTATCCTTCTAGGATGGTGAGTCTTTGGTGGGTCTGTGACCACTCACTTCCTGCTCCAAACAGGACGTTCCTATTGTCAGTCAAATCCTGTGCCTATAAAAGTAGAACTGGTTTAGGATGGTGGGGTGGTGGGGAGGGAAGGAGGGCAATATAGTCTCAGTAGAGAAGTTTAGTTATACCAGAAGCTCCTTCCTCCTGATGTTCGCTGCCTGTCCTCTGGCAGAAGCTATCTAGGGCAGTGTTTAAATCTGGTTTTAACCTGGCTTCCTTCTAGCTAAGCCACTCCCCCTACTTTGCAAATCTTTCTATACTTAATTAATAGCACAGTGTCCTCTCCACACCTCTCGATATACAAAACTGACATTTTGTTTTAAACTGCTTCCTCAAAAACTGAAAAACCCTCACTCTTACTCTTCCTCTCTGGTTTCCCAACCTCGCTACAACTGCCACCAGAGCTCCCCCCACAACACATAGAAACTGTCAGATATGTTTTTCCTTAAACTGCATGCTTGCAAACCCCACTGCTGATGAGCCCTCACTCTAGGTCACACTTCTGCTCTGGTTTCCAGACCTCGCTACAACTGTAACTAGAGGTTCCTGTGAAGTCCTTCTCTGCAAACTCTAAATGGTCTCTTATGGCCCTTATGGCCCCTCCCTCTTCCCTGCTTATTTACTAATATTCCCATATGTCTATATGCCACACATGTTTTAAGCCCCCCCACCACCATTTTACACTCCTGACCTCCAACACTATAATGCTGTCAGTATGTTCCAGGTGTTTACCACCCTATCAGTGAAGTAGTAATTCCTCACATCCCTCTTACCCCCACAAGCTTCATCACATGCCCCCTGGTCCTGGTGCTTTTTTCTATTTGAAGGAGCCCCTCACACCCTGTTCATCCTTGTAAGGTACTTGTGGCTCTCCATCATGTCCCCTCTCCTTTCAGGGTTTACATGTTGAGATCCCAGTCTTCTCACAGGGATTTTGCCACAGCCCATTTACAATTTTAGTTGTCCTTTATAATGCCTCCACCCTATGGCATTTCTAAGGTGCAGCCTCCAAAACTGGACACAGTACTCCTAGTCTCCAAGTCTGGTCTCACTAAAGAGGGATTACTTGCAACACCACCACCTCCCTCCTCCTGCTGAAGATACCACTCCCTATGCAGCTCCAACATCATCCTAGCCCTACCCACTGCTTTGTCACACAGCCCTGCAACTTTAAGATCATAATAAGCCCAAGGTCCTCCCGCTTAGTGATCGTCAGTACCACTCCCAACCCTATAAAGCAGCTCCTGGATTCCTATGCTGTAGGTGCATGATTCTGCACTTTGTCATTGAACCCCAACTGCCATGATCTTGACCACTTTTCAAGTTTCTAGATGTCCATTGATAAAGGAAGTGGATTCTGAAACATGTTTAGATGCACCACACTAGCACGTTAAATAAAAACTGTAGGGCACTTTGGACCTACGAGCAACATTATATTCTATGGTGGTGGTGGTGAGTGCTGGATTCTTTTTTCAAACTGTGACTGTTTAATTTATCTCAGCACCCCGGCCCTGTGCGCACTTCTGTTTTTATGGTCATATCTGAAGCTGTCCCTCCAAACCCCTGGATCAGCAGTCCCCCAGCCAACCACTCAACCTACAGCTAGATCCACCAGAAGTCCCGTACCAGTCTCACCATCCAACCACCCACCCTGCAGCTGGACCTCACTTCCAACCTCAAGCTAGCCCCACCACCACCAGCAACCCTCCATGCTGCTGGCTCACTCTTTCATGCCCTGGACTAGACTCACCCAGCAGACAACCCTCCCTGCAGCTGGACTCCTGTGTTCATTTCCACCCATAGACCAGCCCCCCTTCCCAGGTTGAGCAACCTCCCCGGAGCTGGACAACCAGATAACCACCCATCCCAAAAGATGGTCCCACCCTCCCTCCAGAGCAGAACCTTCCCTGACCACCCTTCCTACACCTAGACCCCCCGATCACCCTTCCGCAACCATGGACCCCATACTTCTCACTGTAGTATAAAAAAATGTGAGACACTAACATATAAAATATAAATTCATGCAGTCTTCAGCAAAAGAAAAAAAATGTACACTGATCCCCAGATTACAAAATGGATTAACAAATGCAACTATTTTAATCAAATACAAATATTAAATGCAAAAAAAAACTGTTCCCCCACAAACACAATCAAATATCTGCAGTAAATAATTCTTCCTTTATCTGCAGGTTACTCCAGATTTTCTCAGATTCAAAAAGTTGTAATATTTTCTCTGTAAATATAGTTAAATAGGCTACTGAATGGATACACACAGAAAATGCATTCTGAATTTGCTCATTTATATAATCTTCCTGCTGTTAATTCCCCTGCCCCCCAGACACCACTTTAAAGTAACTGAAGCAGTATAAATTCCACAAATACTAAGTAATCTAGAGGTGCAATGCATACTTGACACTTTAAGGAGAGATTTGATTGAAAATAAACTGTGTATTTCAAAGATATTTAGCCACGAGTTCAGAGCAGAGAAAATATTTTCATAACAAAACATTGATTGTGAAACCAGCACAGCATTTCATTTAGAAAATAAAATAAACCTGAGTGATAATTTCCTTACTGTAATGAACATTTCAGGGAGTTAAAAATACGTACTTTTTAAAATTAAGCACTTTCCTTAACATGTAACTCTTAGCTGCAGGAAACACCAGTTGTTCAAAAATGGAGACCAGGCACTGTTCTTGCAATTTCATTTAGGCTGGACAGAGGCAGGAAGTGAGCTGAAAAATGTAGTTCACTGACTGAGCAGACGTCTGCAAAATGCAGTTCAGTATAGACTTTTAAAGGGACCCTGCCAACTTTTTTTTGCATCATATTATTTCTAGGTAAAAACCCACATTTTGTGATTGCTGGCCTTCTCTAAAATTCATTGGTGTTACTGGTTGTTTTATCTGCCTCCTTGCTTAGTAGAACTGAAATGCATGGTAATGTACCCAGCCTTGATTGGCTAATTTAAATCCTTGCACTACTCCGCTGACTGTAATCTTCATTTATGATTCAGTAGTATTAAAAAAATTGTACTTTGAAGATCATTACAGTTCGATACAGCAGTATTAATGTCTTAGCATTCTTAATAGAGCAAAAGTTATTGTAAAAGAAGCAATCATACTAAGGATCATACTAAGGTGATGAAGGAGCTAGGAGGCTAATGAAGCCCATGTATGCTCCTGTCATCTACAGTGCATAATATAGAGGATAATGTATGGTCATCAATGGTTAACCAGTTTGTTAACCTTCGAGAGGTTACCAGGGTGACCATGTAAACCTCGAGAGCTAAGCTCGAGAGGTTTACCTCGCCATGGCAACTTTGAGATTGGTTAACAAAATGGTTAACCATCGATGTGCCATACTTTAGCTTTTATAGTGTATGGTACCAGTTCATTTTTTTTAGAAAAGAAAGCAGTTCCTTACTGCTGTTTTTTCATGTTCCCATTGCTCTGCCGTCACCGCCGCGGCCGTTACAAGGCCGTCCCATCCAGCTGCGCGCATGCCCTGACTGTTCCCGGTTGTTAACCCATCGATGTGACGTACCATCAGTGGGTTAACAACATTGTGATGTCACATCGATGGTAAAACGTTGTTATAAAAAGGCAGATTTCTACCTATAACAATGTTCTACCATACATTATAATCAAGGTTATGCCCCATGAACAGAATGAAAATTAACAAGCTTGCATATGAAACAAACAGAAGTATTGAAAAGTCTTCATTTATCATTCAAAAGTATTCAATAATGTGTACTTCTAAAATCAGTGTATAATATTCATTTAGTAATAATTTACTCTTAAAAAACAATTACATATTTGTCCGGCCCTGTGGTGCTGAGGGTTGAGGTGCTGGACACCACACTTCACGCCACACCAATGACCCAGGTTCAGGAACAATCCTGGGTCATCGGGGGTTGGCAGGGATGGGAAAGGATTGAGCATCTGGAGGACTGCTCTCCATTCCCTGGTAGGGGTGGCTTAGGCTGGCCGCTATTCTGTTGGCCCCTAGCAGAGTCTGGGGGCACTACACCAGAGGCTTGTAGCATAGCAGGGGTAGAGCCTTGGCAGGATGTCCAACGGGGATATTCGGGAGTGCGTATCTTGTGTGCAGGAGCCCATTGCAAGTCTGAGGCTCAGGAGGAAACCAGAACATGAGAAAAATGAGCCCGATCCTGGTAGGTGATGGTGGAGTCCAGGAGCTATCCCCCACACTCAAAGCTGAGTGCGCCAGCTGACCACGGGTCTCAAGGATATTCATGCAGAATAGAATGGTGGTCCTGGGGAGGTGCGGATGCCTGGACCGAGAGGGAGCATGGCCGACTGAGAATCAGGACTGAGTCTATGATGGGATGGGATGGAGGTAAGCTGAGTGCCCCCACCCAAGAGAGTCTGGGATCGAGTGTGTGGGGAATAAATAAATTGTAAAAAAAAAAAAGAAAATACAATTACAGTTGAACTTCTTAGAATTAGGTATTCCTACAGGCAGTATTCTTCTGATGATTACAGAAGATTAGAAATGACTACACTTAGTCTTAAAAAACAAATTAATTACTGCTTTTAGACTAAATTTAGTATTCCACTTTGGTGTGAGAACAGTCCTTTGATATTGCCATCTACCCTACTCCCTCCCACATCTCCACACTTTGGCTTTATGCCAGGCCACAGCTGTTACTGTACCAGCTTCTTGTTCTTATCTCAGTTCAAGGTACCCCCCCCAAAACTATGAGGCACCTGTGTCTGTGTGCTGCTGTACTGTGTGATTGCCTCTTCTTAGTGCCCCAAAGTTCCAAAATCTGAATTCACCCACCCAGACCAAGCTCAACAACCCCCCCCCAGCCTGGCAGCAGCCCAACCAGCTGCTATGCAACTGCAGCACTTACTTTTTTTGTTCAGTCAGTTGAGTCAACTCCTGAATTTCCTTGTTGTTCAGTCTGAACTGATGAAGACTCGGGACACCTCTGACTCATTTATAGGCTGCAGCAGTGCAGCTGCCAGCAAGCCAGCAGTAACTCCACTTCCCCAAGCAGGCCCTGATCAGTCCTCCTGCTCCTGCTCCATCCTCTCTCCTCTGTCATGCACCTCCGGGCCAGCCGAGTCTGACTCCCACTCCAATGACACCGGCATCAACAGACCGTACCACCATGGTCCCACTGACTCCCTCTGGCCTCCAATGATTGTCCAATCAAAAATCAACCTCAAGCCAAGTCTTAAGAGGCTTTGCTGAGGCAAGCCAGTGCCCAACAGCCGGAAGTGCAGCTCCTTGAATTTATTTTTGTGCCCCTTTTGTTGTTGGATCTGGTTGGGTTGAGGTCTGGAGTCACAGACAGATAGATGAAAAAAATGAACAACAACGAGCAACTCACTCACAGAGCCACAGGCAGGCAAAGCAGCTCAACTCAAGTCACAGCAGCACGCAGCTTCTCTTTCTGTCCCGCTCTCTTTAATATCCTGTGTAGAGTCAGGTTGTTTTGTTCTTGTGCGCAGAAGCTCACAGCCACTACGGATCTTGGGACAGTGTTTTTTTTAAATAGTGTGGGGGGCCACTACAAAATATGGGACAAAAGGAGCCCCATATGAATTGCAAACAGGAGAGGACATTTTACCATTTGGAATAGTGAATGAGGGTTGGCTGGCCCAAAAGTTTTTTTTTTTTATTGTTTATTCTTCTGTTTCTATGTATTTAATGTATTGTTTATGGATATGGCATTCATAGGAGGCAGTATGGTGCAGTGGTTTAAGGCTTTGAGCTGCAAACCTGGAGAACAGGGTTCGAATCCCACAGCCCCGACTTGCATGCTGTGACCCTGAGTAAATCACTTAACTCTCTTGTGCTCCCAGGTCACACCTGGAAGCGAGCTTCAGTTCAGTGTGCCTCTCCTGGTTAAACAATTTTCCCATTCAACTTGTATGACCTGTTTAATTGTGTATAATTGTGTTTTCCACTACCCTCTCCCCAGGATGCACCAGGAGATGAGCAACTTGTTTGTTCAATGATCCTGATGAAACTTTTTAATAAATAAATGAATTTGGAAATAAGTACCTGGGGCCAGTTAGGTTAAGTAAAACCCAGAGTATAAAGTGACAGCATCCAGGGTGATAAAGGTGGCTATAGCTAAGTGGCAAGCAGTAGCCAAGCTAGTGTGAAACTGTAGAATTTACTGATTTAAAGTGCTCATGGGTATCAGTTTCAGTCAGAAGCTAGGGGAAGGGAATGGACCAGGCATTTACCCACACGGCCAGCATAGTTGCCACAGCCCTAGCTTGTTATCCACCCCAGCAGCATAGTTGCCATAGCCCTAGCACAGGGCTAGTAACCTGAATAATTGATCCAGAGACTCTCTATAACACTAGCCTGGCTACTGGAGCCAACTTGGCTACTAGTCACCTGTATCTCCCTGGGGCACTCTGACTTTATAATCTGCAGCTAAAAACCTCTGAGACAACTAGAAATTATTCACTAGCCCAACTGGCTAGCTTGGCTATAGCTGGGGCTTTACTCTACCCTTGCTCCTTCTAGCACCCTGTTTACTATCTAATTCAGGACCTGCCTGCCTTCTGCACCATCTCCGATAGCTACTTAATTTGAATGCTGCCCACCCCTGTGCTCCGTTTAGCAGAGTGAGTTAAATAAATGTATGTAATTTTGAATAAGGCCATCATTTCACCATATGCTCCTTTCCTGGACTGATTTTAAATACATTTGAGTAGATCCACCCTTGGTAGTCCCTTGCCCAGACCACACTAACATCCACAGCTATCCTTTACTGTATTGCACTCACTGTGTGAGAGAAACATTTTTTTTTTTATTTCAGTATTAGTTCAGGTGGACGGTGCCTGCTTTATAGCACTGTCACTGACTTACCGCCCCAAACCGGGGAGAAGTTGAGACAGGAGGTGGGTTAATTGCATGCTGGATGCCCCGCTGGCTGCAGGCAGGTGAGAGGTCTTCCCTTGATGGGTAGCTGGCTCTCCTGATGCTCATTCATCTAATTATGCTTTCTCGCTTGAGGGAGCCACCGCCAAGGGCCTGGCATTTACTTTTTCTTTACAAAACAAAACAAAAAAAAACATACAGGACTAAACAGAACCCACACTGCGACTGCCAACTGCTGATCCTGTGGATTGCCACAACTATTTGACCACTGACACTGCTGGGACCACTGAGATTGACACAGGGATGAGAGGAGGACTGCAGGTACTACCTTTTGCTCCAGATTTACTTCTCTGTGCCCCCTCTCCCTTCAGCCGCACTTTCTTAACTTTTTTTTTTCTTCTGGGCACCTAAAGACCCCTGATTGTTCTCCTTCACAGTCAATTCAAACTCCCCTAATGGCCATTACTGGCCACTCTCAGTAGTCACCCTGGCATTTGGGATGCTGAGTCCCTAACAACCAACTCTCCACTGCAAGCTGGACCTCAGATGAGACACTGACTTGTGCCACCTTCACATGCAGGCTGCAATAAGAAGAAAAAAACCTTTTAACTACAGACAAGCACTTTATTTTTATGGGGCTCCTGTCACTATGTTCACCCCCGGCCCTTGGAACCTAAACTATAGAGGGCACCTGCTGGCATCAACTGAGCTTGCTGATGACCCCATCTTGAGGGATATTACACTCCTGCCTTTGACGCCCACTAAAACATACTCAGAAATTAAACCACCTCTAAAACGAGAGACTGTCATAGCTCCCCTCATTTTTGATGACTGCTCCTTCCTCATCTTAACACAAAAGTAATGGTCCTCTTTGTGAGCTTCTGGCAGGAAGTGACTTGCCACACTGATTTCTATTCCTGTTGGCCTGGTACCTGGTCTGAGCCAGGACCGTTTGCTGTTGCTACTCAAAAATTGAGAACATAAAGCCATTAAAATGAATGGGCCTATACACGTCTCAGTGGGACCATTCATTTCAATGGCAATTTTTCTGGTCATTTTGTGCTGGGCTAGTGAAATTCCTGTTAGGTTGGTGGATTTTTATGATCACTAACCCTGATGACTAGTGGCTGAAAAGGTTAGTTTTGACCCCTGTGGCAGTCTGTAAAATCTCTAGCACCACAGAGCATGGTGGCCACATGTGGAGAGGAGGGAAGGTCCCATACCTCTCAACAGTCCCTTAGTGACGTGTCCCTCATTTTATCCATCAGCATTGCTATGTCCATCCCTGTAAATGGTGTTGCCACACAGAGAAGGTGCTGTAGCAAAAAGTTAGTCTTCAGCTGTGGGGGTCCAGCTTCAAGGTGGGGAGCCAGCTATATGGAGCCAGATCTGGGAAGACTGATCCCATACCTCTTAACTGTCCCTCATTACAATGTGGCGTCATGGCACAAACTATCTGGACTTCCACTGTAATGGATGCAGATTCAATTATAGCTTGATCTCCCCATCCCCAATCAAGTAACTAATTCATGGGTACTTTATGGCCCAGGTGAAGGAACCTCTTTGGAGATACTGATTCTGGAGAGTGGATGGGGAGTATCTGTAAAACAGAAGGTTACACAGGAGTCAAAGGGGACCCATAGTACTTAGGGAAAAGTAGTACAGATAGATAGTAAATAAAACTATGCTCAATTGCCATTAATGTATTGCCACAACATGACCATAATTTTCATGACTATGAAAAGCTCATTTGGACAGTTTTAATGGCCATTAATGTATTGGCACAACATGAACATAATTTTCATAGCAATGAAAGCTCATTGCTTGGTTTTAATAGTTATTAAACATGCCATTAAAATAGCCAGATACAGAATAAAAGGGGTGTGCCACACCCATTAAATATTTAATGAATACCTGTCATGGTTAATTAATGGCATGGATGAGTAAAATAATGGTTTGCACTCATGAAACATCAGCAATTAATGGAAATTTAATGGGAATAAAAACTGCCCATTAAAAAAAGTGATACAAAATGTAATGGCGAAATTTAATGGGTTTGCATGAAAATAATAGAAAAGTAATGGCATTTAATGGAATTTTAATGGGCTTCAATGCAGTGACGATATCCTATTCAATTTGGGAACTTAACTGAGGGTTGTTATTGTGATTTGCATATACTGTACAGCTTCTCAGTTTTATGCTTGTTTATTATCAATGTATGTTCCATTTTGTATTTCTTTTAAACTACGTTTGATTTTGATGTGTACTATGTTGGTACCATAGTGGTATCAAATTTATAGATGCACTGATGCCACAGTGATACCATATAAGCTTGGGATTTATATGCACACCAATTTGCTCCTCTAATGTAATACCCTTGTGGTGACATTATCCAATACTGATACCACGGTGGTACCAAATAAGTATTGGTGGTATATAGAAAACAGTTTTGTACTACCATTGCATTATTACTGGGCACTTCTAGGGCAATATGGAGTCCCACATGAAAGGGAATTCAAAATTACGTAATACCACTGTGCAACCATTGCCAATTTACCAGTCTGGGCAACCTGCTGAAATTGCCATGGGGTGCCACTGTGGCATGGCACTATCACTGAGGCAGGAAAACTTGACTGGGTTGACACCATTGTACTTCCAGACTACCACTGGGTAGGACCATTGCTCACTTTCAGGCATACTCCGATATTACCATTGATAGAACACTGTGTTGCCATTGCAACACATTTGATAAGGGTTTTCTGCTTCCCTTCATTTTTCCAAGTATTCTTGCCTGTTCTCCTTGCTTTGTGTTGCCTTGTACCTCAGAAATGCCATATTTTTCCTCTTACTATGACTTCCGTTATCCTGTCCCCATTGCTTAGGACAAGATTAAGAATTGCATTCTCCCTTGTAGGCTCCCTCACTAGCTGTGTGAGACCCGCCCCTTGCAGGAATCCCTTACTCCTCATTGAGGCTGCCGCTGGGATGCTCCAGTCCACATCTGGCAAATTGAAGTCACCCATCAGCAGCAATTCACCCTTTAGTGCTATGTTCTCTACAGTCTACAGCAGTTCTCTGTCTACATCCTCTGCCTGCGCTGGGGGCCTGTATATCACTCCCATAATAAGTACTGTTCCCCTCCCCACCTCCAGGGTTAACCACAGTGCCTCTGATTCCCCCCTTGTCTTGTGGGAATGTCACTTTTATCGCCTCTCTGACATACAATGCCACCTCTCCCCCTTCTTGCCTTCCCTGTCCCATCTGTGCAGTGTGTACCCTGGAATGGCTAGTTGCCAGGCATGGTTGCTATTGCACCATGTCTCTGTGACTTCCATGATATCCAGGTCCTCAAAGACCATTAATGCCACAAGTTCTGGGATTTTGTTACCCAGACTGCAGGTATTGGTGTACATAGCCTTCTAATCACAGCCTCCCCCCTCTGCTATAACTCCAGTACCATTCCCCTATTCCGTGTCTGCCCCTCTTGTACTTTACTTGAGTTCCCTCCTTTTCTATCTATGGCCACTCCTTGCTGATGGCCATGCCTGTTTCCTTTAGTCCGATGTTGGGGGGGGGTCACTTCCATTCGCTGATCCCTATACCTTCATATCTGTCTGCTGCATCCTCATTTAGGTCAACAGAATGTAGTCAATAGGGTAATAAACAGGGCTCTTGAACTCACAACAGTGGTCTAAGCATACTTTGTTTGTTTCCAAGGATAATGTTTCTTATAAGATCTAATTGATGCCACAGTCCTTTATCTAAGTTTTCTTACAGTTTTGAAAGATTTGAACTGGAGTACTGTGGCCAGAAGGTGGGACTAGGCTGATCATATTTCAAACATCTGGTCACATGTGCATCGCTAACCTATGAGATGGACGTAAATGCCCAGCTGGTAATGAATGGGGAATGCTATAAGTTGATGCTCATGCAATAACCTTTACTAGGTGAGTAAACTGCCATTACATTAGCTGGAGTAAATAGTGATGTCTGCAAGCAATTAACACCTAACCAAGGGTGTTCCTCCTCTCAGACTTCCCAGACTTGAGAAACTGATGAAGGGCATCTATTCTTGCTGAGGAACTTATCACCCAAGTGCATTGTAAGAGGTTAGGAAAAAATGGATTCTAAGTACCCATACATGCTGGGTTGCAACAGACACTCAGTTTCCAAAGGACCCCAACCCAAACAGAGGCAGAAACTATCATGTGCGAGTACTCCGCATGACCTCCAAAACTTCAGACCCTCAAAGTCAATGATTGGCATAAAGGCAGGGGGTACACAAACACTGCATCTTCCATCATATCCAATCCCAAATTCCATCTAGCACCTAGAAGTAAAAGTCTGGCACCATGCAGGAAGGGGTCAGGGAGAAACTGGAAAAGTCCACTGTTGTCTTTACCAGTAAACTAATGAGTATGCTATATCAAGAGTGACCCAATGGATGTCAGAAGTGGAAGAATGGAGGGAATGTGTAATCCTTATTTTAAATTTCTCAATCTACATGTAATAGTTTTTAAGGGTTTTGCATTTAAACATAAATTATATAATATACAAATCAACTTAGTTGCACCCCATTTTTTGTATGCAAAATTCCTTCAAAGAAGCAGAATGCAAGGGTACTACATAGTCTGCATGTACTATACATGTTGAAATATTACATTAATTACCACTTAATTCCTATTCTGAGTTTGTTAATGATCAGTTGTGCCACCAGTTTTGTATGACATGTCTCTGAATTTGAACTCAGCACGAAAGTGGGTTTTAAGAGCAAATCAATCTCACTAGTCACACTGAATTTCAAATTTTTAGGTTTTCCAGGTATGTTAAATAAATCATACAGACCTTTAAACCATTTCCACATGCAAGTTTCTTTGCTTCAGCAAAACTTTAAAGAATATCTATGGTGTGGACGGGACAGAAAAATGCCCTTCCTCCAAAAAAAGATATCTCCAGAATTTGTAATACATTTTGATGATGTCACTAAAGACTTGGTCAGCCACGTTCTGCCATCAAAAACTGTTATGTGCTGGAGCAAATAAACTGTATGCATGAAATCTTTGAATATCCTGTCATGCAACTAATTCAGACATACAGTATACTGTGTATTCTTAATATAAGAGGTGCTCCAACACTTTGCATACCTGAAGAGAGGAAGAGGGTCAAAACAAATTCTAATAGTTTCATATTGAGTATGATAATTCTGTCTATCAATAGTATCTGTCTGTCTATCTGTCTGTCTATCTGTCTGTCTATCTATCTATCTATCTATCTATCTATCTATCTATCTATCTATCTATCTATCTATTTGTCTATCCATCTATCTATCCTTCTATCTATCTTGCTCTATGAAAGTCTTGATATTCAATAGTTAAAGCCCACATGAACATGGTTTGCACCAGAGCTCTAGACAATGATATATTCAGAGGCCAAAAGAGTGCCCCCCCCTCCAAATCCAGCAATGCCGAGTTGCTAAAATGCAGCTGCACCTATGCAAATGAAGGGGTCCTCTCATGTATACTGGCACAGTGTCATTTTCGTAGGTTTGCAGTGGTGATAAACAGCCCCCTGAGCAGTGTTGTTTACTGCCACTGAAAAGCACCTTTTAACCTACTGCTAAGCCTATGTCTGCCCCCTGAAGGCAAGGTGGTTGTGCTGCAGCTCCCACCCCTGTGCTGAGTTTCCCCCCCAATCACCCAGTACATGGGTATACTGTATATAATTCCCTGGTGTCCACTGCTTCCCCCCACCCTGATTCCCCCCGTACATTTGTTATATTGAAATCCCTGGTGTCCAGTAGCTACCCCCACCTCCTGATCCTCCAGTACATTTATTATATTGAAATCCCTGGTGTCCAATAGTTACCTCCACCCCGATCCCCAGTACATTTGTTATATTACAATCACTGGTGTCCAGTGGTTCCCCTCACCATTGATTTCCCAGTACATGTGTCATGTGAAATCCCTGGTGGTCCAGTGATTCTGCCATACTCCAAACAATCTCACACCCTCTACCCAACCCACCTCCTCACTTCCAGTCTCCCTGTAACCCCCTCACTCTGGCATCCAATGAGAAATGAATGCAAAAAGGAAATTCTTAGGGCCAAAACTCTGTGCCTTAAAAACCAACAGTTATCAGACTTAACCCAAAGAAGTTTTGGCAGTTTGTAAACTCCCTAATAAATGATCGCTCTCAACCCACTCCATTCGCTCTAGACCTCGAAGGTACTAGTCACACCGATCATTACAAAATCGCAACCCTTTTTAATGACTACCTTTGCGACCTGGTTAAATATACTGTAGATCTAGGGCCGGATATTCAAAAGGGTTGCGCCATGCGCAATAGGGTTGCGCATGCGCAAGTCCGAAAGTGCGCCATTCTGCGATATTCAGCAGGAGGCAGTTGTGCCACCAAAAACAGGCTAAGCAACAGCGCAATGCAGATGAAGGCATGCGCAACCGAAGGGGGTGGATCCATGCATAAAGAGCGCAATGCGATATTCAAAGACTTGCGCAATGCGCAACAGCGGAACAGCCGGAAGTTGTGCCCCAACGGAAATGAGCCAAAATAAAAAGGCTCAAGGAAGAGGCGCAAGAACGCGACAGGGAAGACACATGAGGCAGAGAGACAGAGAAGGCCAGAGCAACAAACAGTGCAGGCCAGGGAGTGCACAGGACAGAAGAGGGGCAAGGAAGGTGTATGGGGCCACAGAGTGCAGAGGCCAGTAGGTGTACCAGTGCAGTGGAGGTAGAAGTCAGGACAGCGGGGTAACAGAGCAACATCAGCTGGGGGTCATAAGCCAGGAGATGGACAGTGCAGCTTTCACATGGAAGCTGTAATGAGGGTGAGAATGCATGCTGCAGGGGGACATGGCCATGGAAGGGCCGTCGCGTGCCCCAACAGTCGATACCCGTTCCGCATCAGCTTGGAGCTGTACACAGATGTAGAGATCATGGGCCGGCACCGCCTGAACAGGGCAATACTGAGATGGCTCTGTGAGCTGTGCAGTGATGTGATGCAGGCACCCTCACGACGGAGTCACGCTCTGTCAGTGGAGACCAAGATAACAGCCTGCATGTGCCTGCTCACCATGGGCACCTTCCAGAGGCCGACAGTGGACACCACAGGCATCACACAGTCGGCCATGTCATGCATCCTCACCCAATTCCTCAGCGCACTGCTGCCACATGCTGCAGAGCACATCCATTTCCCCAGCACCGCAGCAGAGTGTACAGCAAACATGCAGGAGTTCAACAGGGTAGCACGTATGCCTGGCATGCTAGGGGCCATAGACTGAACCCATGTGGCCATACGCATGCCACTTGGCCCTGATGGGGCTGCATATAGGAACAGGAAGGGCTAGTCCAGTGTCAACTGCCAGGTGATGCCACTGGGCGCATAATCAATGTCTGTGTTACACACCCCGGCGGAGCACATGATGCCTTTATATGGTATCAGTCCACACTGTGCCATCGATTCGAGAGTGGGGACATCCCCACAGGCCATCTAGTGGGTGAGTACGCATGTAGGAATTGCAAACGTGGGGCAAGGGTGGGAATGCCACAGGTGCCATGGCAGTGGCACACAGGGATATTGGCAATATGGACCTGAACATGATACTCATCTCCACCATCTCCACACAGGTGACAGCGGATACCCACTCCATCCCTGGCTGCTCACACCATACCGGCGCCCCATGACCCCATCGCAGCAACGCTATAATGAGGTGCATGCCGCAACACGCAACATCATCGAACGGTTGTTTGAGATGCTCAAGGCACGCTTCCGATGCCTAGACACCTCCGGCGGTGCCCTACAGTACAGCCCCTCAAAGACCTGTGGAATATTCCTGGCCTGTTGTATCCTGCACAACATGGCCAAAGACTGTGGGATAGCCATTCAGGTTGAGGAGGGGGACAGCGATGGGGACGCCAGCGGCACCAGTGATGATGGTGATGAGCAGCTCCCCCTTGGACGGTGGGACCCCTGACTGATCCGGCAGGCCCAGCTGCACCGGACACCATCACGGAGGAGCATTATGCACGACACAGGTAAGTCAAGGGCCATGTGCAACCAACACTGTCCTGGCGCAACCCACAGGCACACAGAGTGACACACCAGGGGTGCATGACGGCAAGGGGAGTGGAAGGGACCAGGCACACAAACACACCATCAGGGAGGGGCGAACAGTCATATGGACACACACACACCAGGCACAAAGCGTACAAGGGCAGGTGCACAGCAGAGCAGGAACAGACATGGCAAACACACAGATCCACAGACCACACCCACCACCTGTACTGTCCAAGTAAGTGTGTCAGATGCTGGGCACCCTTGCAGCTTGGTGTACAGTACAATGCAGGCATCATCATGCACAAGCACCTGTGGACAGCAGTCGGGATGGTGTGCAGGTGGTCCGTATGTCAGCGTGATGTGCAGGGCACCCACCAGTGCACTGCCCACCATGATGCACAGTGCACACAGGGCAGCACCAGACAGGGCCCACACTGGGAGACAGGTCAGTCATGTTGCACCATTCCATGGCCACCGCGGATGCGTGGGCGGCCCCGCCGTGACCCAACAGCACTGGCAGGCTAAGCAGAGGCCACATGGGGTGGCACCGATGGACCACCAGGGGTCCCACTGCGCGATCGCAACCTTGTCCACAGTGGGGTCTGTAGTATGCCAAACATACCTGCACCAGGGGTGCTCGGGATGCCCACAGCAGAACCTGGCATCGACAGGCTTGGTGTCACACGATGCCGGGAATGGGGAGTGGAGAGCGTACTGTGTGGGGTGCGCGGTACAGGAGCACCTGCTTGTGTGCCCAATGCAGCCACGACAGCGACCAATGCCTGGGTCTGCCTGTCAATGGCAGCGGTCACATCCATCCGCATATGGACCATCTCTGCACGGTCCAGAGCACAGTCCCTGCTGTGCCGCTCCACAGCCACACACAGTGCCTCCACGGATGTTGCAACCCACCTTTGCTGCTGTACTGATTCCCGCAGCAGGCGGGTGTGCTCTTCAAATGGGTACTCTGCCACAACGGCATCCTGTCCCCCAGGGTATGGAAGGTCCTGATGCTCAACACCCCTTGAGGGTGGGCGCTGTTCACCAGGACCAGGAATGGGCATATCAAAGGGTGGTGGGCATGTGCCACCACTGGACACTGTACCCCCAGACCTGGTGGGTGACTGCTGCTGCTGCCCCTCCAACCGCTCTGCCCCAGGGACCACTCGTTCCACTGCTGTGGCCGGAACAGTGCCAGACACCTGCACAGCCACTGGTGCTGCCCCACCGGTGCTGACAGGCACAGCCTGGGACTATGCCGACATGCTGGCACACACGTTGGAACCAGCTAGGCCCAGGGGCACGTGCTGGCCTGCTGTGTGTCCGTCATGGGACACACACATGTCCGACCATTGCAGTCCTTGCATAATCAATGGTGCAGGTACGTGCTGCAGCCACAGTCCAGGCGTGTGGCATGCTTTCATGCCAGATTGCTGAGACACAGGCTGTGCACTCCCACCCGACTCACCGACACCAGAGTTGGCAGCCCGGCGTGCATGCTGGTGCAGTGCATGCTGGCTGGTGACAGAGGTGGATGGACCCTCCTCCATGTCCAGCAGGTCTTCCTCACTGCCTGGACCCACCACCACCACCATCCCCTGAAGACGAACAGGATCTGTAACAGAAAGAGAGGACATGTGAGTGCATGTGAACAACCTTCCCCCCCCCCCAACACCACCACCATGTCATACTGTGCAGTGATGGGCTTCCACCTGCCTGGAATCCACCTCCTGGTACGCCCTCAATAGCACTCCGCTGCATTGATGCAGCCAGTCGGTCCTCAGCCGGGGTCAGCTCCACCACCGCTGGCTGGCCCCCGCCAGTGCCAGCACGTGCCGCCCTGAGGGCTGCCACCTTCTCCTTCACCCTCCTGCGGTCTGTCCCCATCTTCTTTTTGCATTCCTGCACGGAGCACTGGTGGCTTCCGTGCAGGTTCACTGCCCGAGCTACCCCCTCCCATGCAGCCGCACGGGTCTGAGGGGTGCCCCACCGTCCACTCAGTAGTGCCTCCTCCTCCAGGTAGGCCTGGAAGAGGGCCTCTGTCTCCGCCGTGGTGAAGTTGGGCCTCCTCCTCCGCCCACCATCCTCACCCTCACCTTGGCTCTGCTCGGTCATGGTGATCTGTATGGGTGGAAGTGGACACCTGTCACTGTGCAGTCTACAGCATTATCCATGACCATTGTCCAGAACATCACACAGCATGCAACCCACCTCTCACCTGCAGTAACCGAATCCTGGCCACGCAGCTCAATGTTGCGATGATTATAGCAATGCATGCAAATTAGAGTGGAGCAACTGTAATGAGATGCAAATTGCGCCACTGCACCTTTGAATGGCTGATCAGATGATTTGCGTATGTGTCGGCTGAATATCGCGCGTTGCGCTTTCGCCATCTGGTTGAGCAGCTGAGCCAATGGCGCAGATCTGTGACTGTGTGGTACACTGCATTGCGCATGCCCAGGTAGCTACGCAGGCACCTGCTGCGCTGATGACGTGCTGTGTGCGATCGGCAATTCAGGCCATGGCCACCATTGTGCCAGTGGCGCTACAGCACTGGGCACCATATGGCGCTGTGGCACTACTGCGCAATAGTCCATTGTGGCACTGGCACACAGGTGATCGGTCGCACAGGATGCGTAGACGTCAGATGGCACTGTGCGTGGCCTTGCGTCATAGACCCCTGACCTGTTGTCCGACCTTTGCCTCCTGGCACTGTTGGCGTGCCATTGTATGGCTCTATTGCGCTGTTTGGTGACAGCGCTATGTGGTTTCGGCGCACTATCACGAACAGCGCCATTGGAACCTATGGTGGTCTATTGCGCAACATTTCCACGTGGGGTTTCCGCGCTGAGGGGCGCCATATTGCCTGCTGTATGACCGCAATTATGGCACGCAGGAGAGCTCCCCAATGGAGTCAGGTGGAGGTGGCCAACCTGGTGGCCCTGGTTGAGCCCCACTTTGAGGCACTGTATAGTGATAAGCCCCTCACCATGGCCCGCACCCAGGTGTGGCTGCAGGTGGCCACTGACCTGGTGAGGGTCACAGGGCGGTGCCGGTCTGTGGAGCAGTGCAGGCACAGATTTAGTGACCTCCGCAGGAGGGAGCCGGATGTGCTGCGACGCCTCAGGTCACGTGCCATGAGGGGTGTTGTGCCTAGGCCAGGTGGGTATACCATCTATGCACCTGTATTCTCCATAGGGGTGTGACTGTGTTTTGGTGGCGGTGCATGGGGGATGGCTCTGCCATGGTTGGCTGTGTCAGTGTATGCAGGTGTGAGATACATGGGTCTGGCTGTGTGGGCAGGCACACTCACTGGGGCAGGGGGCAGTCTGCTTTGGGGTCACACTGATGTTTTTCTCAACATTTGTCACCCACAGGCCTGGCGGAGAGGTTGCAGGCACAGACTGAGGAGGGCCATGGCAGGACCCAGGTGGCGGACGGAGGAGGCGTGAGGGGTGGTCCACAGCGGCAGCAGCAGCAGCTGCTTGATGAGTGTGAGTGTCATTACATCATGGATGCTATTGCATGCTGGAGGGGGTGGGCATGACCACCAGCCATGGACAACACAACCATGCACGACACAGGCGACAGTCATCACTGTCCAGTGTCACTGCACGTCTGTGTGTGCGTCACTGGTGGTCCATGCATGCACTGGGCACATGGCTGTGGAACTGGCATCCCACCACATTGCCACATCACTTGACAGTCTTGTTTGTGCTGTGATGGACATGGGCAGTGTGTGTGTGCAGTGGTGCACATAGCTGGTGCTGCCTGGTTGGGCGTGTCATGTGCATGGTCACTGTGGGTGGGTGCATACCATCACAAGTGCGGGGCACTAGGCTATATGCCTTGCAGGATGGGTGGTGTTCAGGGTTGTGGACAGTCACAGCCATTGACTGTGTTCCCTTTTCCTAGGCCTCAGCATCCTACGCAGGATGGACCGTGCCCTCCAGTGGCTGACAAGGGTATCGATCGCGACGCATGACATACTCAGGGACATTCAGCGCCATGGGGTCAGGCGACAGTGGAGGAGACAGGGACAGCAACAGGCAGCAGCTGACCAGCCTGCAAGGTGCTAAATGTGCATCCCCTTCCCACTTCACCCCTTACTCCCACCCTGCCTTCCCTCTCCCAGTTGTTCACCCCTACCCCTTACCCACCTCTACCTTGTACCCCTACCCCCCTTTGTCTTGTACATATGTGTATATAGTTGTGTTCTTGATCTTGGTGTTGTAATTTCTGTTTTCAATATATATTATATATATATATATATTTTGTTATGAATACTGTGGTGGTCTCTGATTTGCAGCTGGCTATGGTTGCTCAGTTGCAGTGGTATACATGCCAACTGGGGTGGTATGGTCCTGGGTATGTGTGTGTGTGTGCATGTGTGTGTGTGCATAGGGAGGTGTCTCCGGTGTGGGAGTGACTTTCAGTCAGTCTTGCCATCTGCTGCCGCCCACTGCTGGGTGCCCAGGGTGGGTCTGGCTTGTATGGTTCTGTGCTACACGGGGTTGCAGTGTGCCGGGGGGATGCATGGTGTTTACTGCAGTGACAGTCACTGCACATGGGTGGTGTCTTGGGGTCACGGTGCAGGGTGTGCTGTGCAGAAGGGGGGCTGATGTGCACTGTGGTTGTCAACCTCCTGTGTGTGGCAGTCTCAGCCTGCCAGTGGTTGTGCTGGGGTGTCATGGCCCTGCTGTGCTTTGTTGGCTTGTCCCCATGGGCCACTGGATCATCCATCCCTCCCCCAGTGATGCTGTGCTTGGGGTGTGCAGGTGTATTGTTGGTTCTGCAGTGTGTTCCTGTGCCCATGTGTGGCATGGCTGGTGGTGGGCCTCAGCCTGCCTCCCTGGTTGTGCAGTTCCATTGCTCTGCTGGGGGGTCTGCTTGCGCTATGGCACCTCTGGACTGCTCAGCTGGGCTAGCCTTGTTGTGCTATGGCGCATCATTTCTGCTCAGCTTCCCCTTCCTGGTTGTGCTATGGCGCAGTTTGTGCGATATTCAGATGTTGGCTGCTTGCGCAGTTTGTCTTGCTCCATGTTTGAATATCGCGTCTGTTGTGCATATGTGCAATTGACTTGTGCTTGCTCCTACTGTTGCGCACTTTTTGGGCGCAGTTTGAATATCCGGCCCCTAATGTTTATCTCACTCACAGTCCCTGCAATATTGCAAGTGAACCACACCGGCCCTTTTTCTACATAAAAAGAGTCACTTGCCAAGAAGTTCACAAACTTCTTACCACCCTGGAGGTGGACAAATCCTTTGGCACAATGGTCTCATACCCAAATTCCTCAGGCTTGCTGCTCCTCAAAAAGACTTTCCCATTACTAATCTCCTCAACCTATCCTTCTTGACTGGTACAGTGCCTGTTCTTTGGAAGACCAGTGGTCATCCCACTCCACAAGAATGGCAAAAAGACATCCCTTAATAATTACCACCCAGTCTCACTTCTCTCAGATCTAGCCAAGCTGCAAGAGAAAATTGTTCACAGCAAATTAGTGGACTAACTGCAGTAGTATGTCCTCATCTACCCAAAGCAATATTACTTCCATAAAGGGCACAGCACTGACACTGCCCTGATTGAATTCACCGATGCCACCTACCATGCTATGGAAAAGGGCCTCATAAGTGGATATATGTTTGTTGACCTGACCAAGGCCTTCAACCTGGTCGACCACAAGTTATTAATAAATAGATCACTTGATCTGTCTTGGGCCCACTGTGCTCGCTTGGTTCAAAGACTACCTGAGCCATAGGAAACAGGCTGTAAAAACTGGTAACACTCTATCTAGAGTAAACAGCATCACCAGTGGTGCCACCCAAGGCTCTGTTCTAGGCCCTCTCCTTTTTACCATTCTCATAAACAACCTGCCCATTATCTGCAAACCCATACATAGCCACCTATATGCAGATGAATCTGTTCTTTTCACTCACAGTCATGACATAGATGTTGTCAACCAAATGCTCAGCTCCTGCCTCACTAGGCTTCAGAAGTGGTTAGTTTGTGAGAAAATGGTCCTTTCCCCTCGCTAGAACTCAATCTATGTTTTCTGGGACTAGGTACCTAGACAAGTTATCCTCCATGTTCTGTGTCCTCTTAAGTAGTGACAACTTAACAACAAGTATCCCGTGGGCATCTCATATTGTCAACAAGTGGTGAGAAGCTGGAGGAGGAGGATGTCTGAACATGAACATAAGGGGGCCTTTAATGGGGGTGGTCCAGCACTGCCTGTGCCCATGGCCCCAACAATCTGGGAGGTCCATCCTGCATTGTATGCAGACTCTGCATGCATATAGTTTATGGTAGCCCTCCACATGGTGTAGTACTGTGTGTAGGGCAGCATGTGCTAGGGTGTCGTATTGTGCTTTGTGAATGTGTGTGTGAGTGGACAACACATGCTGGTAAGTGTCCATGCCTCATCACTTGTGCATAGAGCTACCATGGCAGTATTACACATGGGATGCATACATGTCCCTCATCATGCCCTATGTGCCTGCTGCATGGCCATGGCATGCATATTCTAGCATTGTATACCCTTACATGTACCTGTTGTGCACTGCACAGCCACGGTAGTTCCTTAGTGTGTAGGCCCCATTATGCATCCATTCTGTGCTCCTAAATTTTAATGAACTACTAGAAAAAATATATAAGGCTACTGCCTGCTGCTGCATGGTGCCATACTGTGTGTCTGCCCATCACCACAGTTCTTGCAAGGCACTTTAGAGAGAATAGGGTAAAAAGAAAAATATGCATAAATTCTGAGCTCCTGAATTTTTCTGAACTATCAGAAAAAATATATAAGACATCTGCAAGCTACTACAAGGTGTTGTGCTATGTCATTCATACCAACACAGTTCATGCAATGCACTTTAGGGGAAATTATGCTAAAAGAAGAATGGGGGAACTGAGCACTACTGCGGGATGGGTATGAGTGACTTGCATGTACCTGACCCATGTAGCTACACACCTGGGGACAGGCACAGAGCGTCAGGATGCACAACTGCACCCTCTGTAGGGCACTTGCCAGTGGCTCTCCCCCCCGGGTGTGCAGCTGAGGGGGGCTGATCGAAGGGACATAAGTGGGCATCCAATTGGATGCCCATTATGGGTCCCGAAGTGGATCCCTTACTCAGGGTAAGCAGAGGTTCTGGGTAGCCATGGGTCAGCCAGTTGTTAAAAGCACTGATGAGTGCCTGAATAGATGCTCCCAGGCCTCACTGTCAGCTCAGTGGGCAGAAGCATCATGGTTGTGGGATTCCCTGTCCCACCACAGCCAATGGGTGTCATGGGAGGCATGCAAAAGATACAGAAGGGTCTCCACTGTTATATCCTATGCCCCCTTGCCTGGCACTCTGTGTCTTCATGAATGGCATGGAGTGTGGGCATGACCCAAGACACACACCCCTAAACTAGCCACACACATTGCTGTGCAATCAGCAGGGGAATCAAATTTACAAGGGGTATGCACCCCTTCCATGAATGCCACCGTGGAGCCACCAGACCTCTGTTTTGTGGCAATCCACCTTTGGGTTGCCTATGTGCCACATATCCATGGTGCATAGGCAACCTGCCCCTTAATGCATAGGGGCCCAATTCTGCATTCCAGAATTTTTCTGAACTGCCAGAAAACTACATAATGCTGCTGCATGCTGCTACAAGGTGATGCACTGTGTACCAGTACCCCCTCCACAATTCTTGTAATGCACTTTAGGGGAAATGGTGTGAAAAACACTATATACATAAATTCTGGGCTCCAGAAATTTTATGAGCTGCCAGAAAAATATATAATACTGCTGACTGCTGCTGCATGGTGCCACATTGTGTGTCTGTCCCATCATACAGTTCTAGTAATGCTATTTAGGGGAAATGGTATGAAAAGACAAATATACTGTATATAACGTTTGAGCTCTTGAATTGTTCTGAACAACCATAAAAATATATAAGGCTTCTGCATGTTGCTATAAAGTCCTGCATTGTGTTACTCCCACCAGCACAGTTCATGTTATGCACTTTAGGGAAAATGGTGAGAAAAACACAATATACATAAATTCTGTTCTGCAGAATGTTTCAGGAATACTAAAAAACATATATAAGGCTGCTACTTGTTGCTGCAAGGTTCTGCAATGTGTGTCAGTCCCCCCTCCACAGTTCTTGTAAAGCACTTTAGGGGAAATTGTGCAAACTGCACTTTATAACATAAATTCTGTGCTCCAGAAGTCTTCTCAGCTACCTGAAAAAAAATATATAAGACTGCTGCATGCTGCAACAAAGTGCTGCACTGTTTGTGTCAATCCCCCCTACACAGTTCTTGTAATGTACTCTACAGGAAATGGTATGAAAAGCAGAATATACAGTTGGGCTCAGCGGTATGTTGTTTATTGCCATTAGATAATGCAGTGGCACATCAATTTGGTTTTGTGTGTATCACCTTCACAGCACCGATCATGTTTTTATTTTTGTGCTGGTATATTTAGGTGAAATTTCTGCTCACTACCATAGTATGTCATTTCAACTGAGCCCCTCTGGTGTTTAAGCAGTAATGTATGTAAATAGTCAAGATTTTGACACTATCCTTCTTTATTCTATAGATTTCTCCTTATTTCTGTTCTAGCAATATACCCTTTCTTGGCCAGCCTGCCAGTGCAGCAGTAGGGCTTCTGGCTGTGAAGCTGATTTCATGGTTTTGGAAATGGACTTGAGAATTGGAGAGCCAGCCACGGGGAAAAGGACTGAATATCCTGGTGATGACTCTCCTTCTCCGGGGGAAGGGGGTTGAGAGTCCAGCACAACACTGACCTCTGGTGGCAGATGGGGGCCAGTAGTGACCTGTACCTCTGCTGTGGGGAGGTGTGACAGACATTGTGCTTGCGTGTTCTATGTCATTGCACATCATGCCTCCCAATGTGGTAAAAATGGGAAACTCATCTGCCGCCATGGTGACTTCCATCCCCCCACATCCAGACCCTGTGCAACTGACCATGACCCCTCACCGTCTAATAGGACAATAACTCCTTCGGGGAGCCAGTTTCCCTGCCTCAGGGGGGTAAGCTGTGGTGCTTGGAGGCTCTTGCTCTTCCCTCAGTAATGACTAAATGTTCATCGGGGAGCTGGCAGCCCCACCCTGGTGGGGGGATAAGCCAGGTTGCTTGAGGGAGGGGAAGGGGAGGGATGGTGGAGGAGTGTCCCGGAACATGGTGACTGGGTCTGAGCCCAGGGGAATCAGCAGACTGATGGGGGTCAGTCGGATCAGTGGAGCAAAAAAAAAAAGATACCTTCCACCGTGCTGTTTGCGTTATACTTTTTTGCATTTAAAATAATGAATATTCCCTTTAATATAGTGATCAGCAAGTTTTTATCTGTATTCTCAGCTATTCCTTTCTAGAATCCAGCAAAAACTGTTCTCTGACTTTATGGGACACAGTGTACAGAAATTGCTGACAATTTTGATGAAAACCCTAGCACAGCCTGGTGGCACTGAGCTCCTGAAATTTTTGGAACTACAAGAAAAAATATATGAGGCTGCTGCATGCTGCTTCAAGATGTGCTACTGTGTCACTCACACCAGCACAGTTCTTATAAAGCACTTTAGGGGAAATGGTGCTAAAAGCAGAATGGGGGCTAAGCACTATAGAGGGATGGGTATGAGTGACTTGCATGTACCCAATCCATGTAGCTCTGCACCTGGGAAAAGGTGCAGGTTGCACAGTATGCACAACTGTGCCTCTCCTGCAGGACACCTGCCCGTGGCCCTGCCCCCCAGAGTGCAACTGTGGGAGGGCTGGTCAAGGGACACAAGCGGGCATCCAATTGAATGCCCTTCCTGGATCATGAAGTAGATCCTCTACTCCATGCAATCAGGGGATTCTGTCTAGAGACTTGTCCACCAGTTGTTAAAAGTATAAGCGAGTGCCCAGATGGATGCTCCCAGCCCTCCCTGTCAGCCCAGTGGGCTGGGGCATCACATTTAGGAGAATTCCCTGTCCCGCCACAGCCAGACGGTGTCACTAAGGAGGCATGCAAAAGATACAGTTCAGTCCCTCCTGCTATATCCTTTTCCCCTTGCCTGGAACTTAGCACCCTCAAAAACAGCACCGAGGGGGGCATGCCCCATGACACACCGGTGGACCGGCAGTGTGCATAGCTGTGTGATCAGGGGAAATGAAGTATGCAAGAGACATGCACCCTTTCCATGAATGCTCCTGGTGTCTGTCAGACCCCTAGTTTGTAGCATTTCATCTTAGGATTGCCTATGTGCCACACGTCTATGGTGTGTAGGCAACCTGCCCCTGATGCATAGGGGCCATGACACATACGTTCTGGATTCCTGAATTTTTCTGAACTACCAGAAAGTCTACATAAGGCTGCTGCATGCAGCTACAATGTGCTACACTGTGTGTCAGTAACCTCCTCCATAGTTCTTGTAATGCACTTTTGGGGAAATGGAGCTTAAGCATCATATACTGTACATAAATTCTGTGCTCCAAAATTTTTCTGAGCAGCCAGAAAAAATATTTAAAACATGGCCTGCTGCTGCATGGTGCCACACTGTGTATCTGTCCCATCACCACAGTTTTTGTACTGCAGCTTAGGTGAAATGGAGTAAAAAGAAAAAAATATACATAAAATCTGAGCTCTTCAATTTTTAAGTATCATAAAAATATATACGGTTCTGCACTTTGCTGCAAGGTACTTTGCTGTGTCACTCCCATCAACACAGTTCTTCTAATGCACGTTAGGGGGAAAGGTGCCAAAAGCAACATTCATAAATTCTGTGTTCCAGAATTTTTGGGAAATACCAGAAAACATATATAAGGCTGCTGCATGCTGCTACAAGGTGCTGCGCTGTGTGTCAGCCCCCCTCCACAGTTCTTGTAATGCACTGTAGAGGAAATAGTGTGAAATGTGAAATATACATAAATTCTGTGCTCCAGAATTCTTCTCAGCTACCAGAAAAAAATATATAAGACTGCTGCATGCTGCTACAAGGTGCTGCACTGTGTGTATCAATTCCCCCTCTGCAGTTCTTGTAATGTACTTATGGGGAAATGGTGCAAAAAGCACAATACACAGTTGTGCCCAGTGGTATGTTGTTGCTATGTGATCAAGAGGTGGCACATCAGTTCGTGTTTCTATGCATCACCTTCACAGCATCGACTATGTTTTTTAATTTTGTGCCAATACCATTAGGTGTAACTTCTGATCAACTACCACAGTGTGTTATTTTCAACTGTCACATATTCGTATGTGCCAGCTATGCAGTGATCCACCAGCTTTCCCCCTGCAGTGTACTAATAATTTAATTATACTGTGCTGTATTATTAAGTAAGCCAAAATCCCAAAGTTAGGAGCCATTTAACAGTCCAAGGGAAAGGTGATTCTCAGTGATGACTATAGGGTGTTTGTGAATGGAAAACGGTCTCTGCAAACTGCCAAGCTGCACTCTACTTCACCAGCACTATATATAGCATATGCCCCCCTTGAAAACCACTATTCCATATATTTTAAAGCTTTGGCTTAGAATGCACTATTTGGGATGCCTTGAAGAATAGGCACACATGAATTTGATGTTTATACCACAAGAAATGCAAAAGTTATGCCCGCCGTTTCTGTTCAGAGTTCATGATATGAAAGCTGGCCCTGTCATCAGATACTTGAGTTGAAAATCAAACTGTTGAGCTTTCCTCTGTTTCATAGACAACACAGAAAATCTCTGGAAAATCACTTTACCCTTTTTGATAATCTGGGCATTTGGGGGACTTCAAGGAACACATTTGGGAACAAATATACTGAATTTCAGGTATCACTATAAAAGACTGAAAGTCAAAATACCGAGTGTCAGGATCCTGAGTCTGATTGCCCAAAATTCGGAATCCTGACACCCAGTAATTACCTGTGGTAGAGTTTGTTATCTTAAGTAAGGGGGTGCAGGGGGCAAAGCCCCCCCCCAACATGGAAAACCTCCTGCCGCGGGCAATTATCGAGTGTCGGGATTCTGAGTTTCGGACAAGCAGTCTCGGGTTCCTGACACTTGGTATTTTGACTTTCAGTCTTTCATAATAAATCTGAATTACATGTTTGTGCCCCAAGAAATTCAAAAGTTATAACTTCTATGTGTTGCTTGCAAAGCAAGTGAATTGTCTACCAGAAGACATTTAAGCTGTCCTGTGTTTCACAGACAACACACAGTAATCCCCCTTTAAAATCCCTTTACCTTTTGTTTAGAAAGCTGGATTTAATGGGTATTATAGGGGACTCCTTGGAAAATAGGCACATCAAATTTCATGTTAATACCACAAGAAGTTCAGAAGTTATGACTGCTTCTGTACAATATTAGTGAAGTGAAAGTAGACCCTGCCATCAGACATTCGAGGTGGAAATCCAACTGGTGAACTGCCCTTTACTTCATAGACAACACACAGAAATTCCCCCTTGAAAACCACATTACCCATTTACTATCAACCTATGCATATGAGGAACCTTGGGGACACATTAAGAAACATGTGTACTGAATTTCATGTTTGTGCCACAATAAATTCAACAAGTTATACAGTAACCTCTTCTGTGTGTTGCTTGTAAAGCAAATGCATTGGCTACCAGGAGACATTTAAGCTGCCCCCTGTTTCACAGACAGCACTCAGGAATTCCCCTTGAAAACCACTCTACCCTTTTTTCTAACAACCTGGGCATTTAGGGGACTTCAGGGGACACCTTGGGAGCAAGCAACCTGGGCAATCAGGCAACTTCAGCCTCAACATTACAAACAATAAGTGGATAGACAAGACAATGAAAACACATACGAGTTTTACCATTCAATCTTTCTTTTCTTGCTTTCCCACCTTGTGCTGTACTTTACATACAGGTGCTGTAATTTTTTAATTTTATTTTAATTTTATTTATTTTGGACAGCAGGATGCCCTGATTTGTACATGTACTGTAATATTTATTTGCTTATATAAAAAGAGCACCAGTCAAGTGTGGGACTGGTATCAGTGTGCATGTGTAAAAGCATTTTGGTTTACTTACTGTACTGTTTATTGTAGTATAGCAGATTGTATCTGATCAATTTTGCTTTGCTGTAGGCTGACACTGTCTGTTACTACAAGTCTCAGAATCCCCCTAGCTGACATCAGAGCAATAGGCGGCAGTGGGAGATTCAATAGTCTGCAGTCCATAAAAGGTAAAAAAAGACCCTTTCAGAAGAGTAGGTGCCAGTGACAAACATCAGTTCAGTACAGACAAGGTCACAGCACTCAATCCTTAGTTTTCACTTGAAAGTGAAGAAATGAAAGTAAGCAGACACACGTTTAAAGTATTTATTGCAGTCCTTAGAAGAAAGCACCAATGCAGTGGCTCCAGAAATCATAACATTTCACCAATCAGGCTTAGTCAAACGAAGGACTTTTGACAAAGCCTAATTGGTTAAACATTACGTTTGCTGGGATTTGAGTGCCGTGACTTTGCCTGTGCTTACTAGCCTGCAGTGCATGTTTGGCATGTTTGACTATGTATGCTGACTTTACACTCTGTTCCTATAAAATAGAAACATAGAAACATAGAAGTTGATGGCAGAAGGAGACCGCTAAGTCCATCTAGTCTACCCATTTGTTTTAGATCTATTTTGACACTCTAGTTGCCCTTTGTAGCCAGGACTCCCTTGTGTCTATCCCCTGCATTCTTGATTCCCCCCACATTGTTGACCCCCACAACTTCTCGGGGCAGACTGTTCCAAATGTCCACCACTGTTTCTGTGAAGAAAAACTTCCTGGTGTTGGTAGAGAACCTCCCTCCCTTCTTGCAGCCTGAGGTCATGTCCCCTGGTCCTGGAGCTCTTTTTGAAGTGAAAAAGTTGCTGTGCCTGTACCATATTAATGCCTTTTATGTACTTGAATGTTTCAGTCATGTCCCCTCTCTCTCTCTCTTCTCTGCTCCAGGGAGTACATATTCAGTTCCCTAAGTCTTTCCTCGTAGGACATGTGCTGCAGACCCTCAATCATTTTTGTCACCTTCCTTTGTACTGTTTCCACTTGGTCAATGTCTTTCCTGAGGTGAGGCCTCCAGAACTGGACTCTGTATTCCAGGTGAGGCCTGACCAGTGATCTATACAGTGGTAGTACCACCTCTCTCCTGCTCATGATTCCCCACCCAGTGCAGCCCAGCATTCTGTTGGCCTTCATTTTTGCCTTCTCTTACTACTTACTAACCTTCAAGTCATCTGAGATTATGACTCCCAGATCTCGTTCCTGGTTTGAGGCTGCCAGTCTTTCGCCTCCTAGGTAATACTCCTTTCTTGTATTTTCTTTCCTATGTGCATGACCTTGCACTTTTTGGCATTAAATCCCAGCTGCCACACTCCAGACCATTCTTCTAGTTTCTTGAGGTCAGCTTCCATCTTGCTCACTCTTTCTGGGGTGTCCACCCTGTTACATATCTTGGTGTCATCTGCGAACAGACACACCTTCCCTTCCAGTCCATCAGTGATGTCTGCTATAAAAACATTGAAGACACAGACCCTAACACTGAACCTGGGGCACCCTGCTGGTCACTCTACCATCTGTCGATTGCGTTCCATTAACCTGTACCCTCTGGGTTCTGCCTTGTAACCAGTTTTGTACCCATAGGACTACTTCTGGACCAACTCCTGTGTGGTCAAACTTCTATATCAGCCTTCTGTGTAGAACCGAGTCAAAGGCCTTACTAAAGTCTAGGTAGACCACATCTACTGCCCCACCATCGTCCACTATTTTTGTAACATAGGCAAAAAACTAGAGCAGATTTGTCTGGAATGAGCCTACCTGCTGTGAAACTGTGCTGTTTAGGATCTTGTTGACTACTAGTTTCGAGGAATGCTATGATACTCTGTTTGAGTAGTGTCTCCATTAGTTTCCCTACTGTAGATGTGAGGCTCACCGGTCTGTAATTACTAGCCTCTTCGCAACTGCCTGATTTATGAAGTGGAACCACTGTTGTCTTTTACGGTCTCTGGGTACCACACCACTCTTCAAGGATTTCATGAATAGAAGTGCCAGAGGGGCTGCTAATTCTGCCCCCAGTTCCTTAAGGATTCTGGGGTGCATCTCGTCTGGTCCCATGGCTTTGTCTGCTTTTAGTTTATTTAGCATCTCCAGTACTTTGGCTTCTGTAAAGGGACTCGTGTCTACCCCGGTCCTGGTGTGTTGTGTTTTTCAGGGCTGGGCCATCCCCTGGGTTCTCTTTGGTAAACACCAAGCAGAAGTATTTGTTGAGGATTTCAGCTTTCTCTGGGTCATGTTTGGTGCATTTCCCTTCTTCAGTAGCAATCTTTAATATCCCCCTTTTGTTTTCCTATGTTCCCTAATTTATCTAAAAAATGATTTGTCTCCTCTCTTTGCCTCTTCTGCAATCTTTTCCTCTGTCTGGGCTTTTACCTTTCTAATTTGTTTGTACTCTCATTTTTTCCTTGTACGACTTCCAGTCTTTCTCAGTTTTGGTTTCCTGGTATTTGCTGTACGCCTCTTTTTTTCTTTGACTGTGGTAGCCACTTCCTTGGAAAACCATAGAGGATTTCTTATTGCTTTGCTAACCCATCTGGCACATTGATCTATGGCAGTCTTTATTGCTTTCTTGAGTCTTCCCCACATGACCACCACCTCTGTATCAGGCAATGCAGGCTACTGAATCTGGCATTGATGGCTACTGCCCTGATGTCAGCTGGGGGGGAGGTTGGATTCTGGGATTTATAGTAACAGATACTGTACAGTAGTGTCACCTTAGAACTAAACAAGCTACTGTAGTATAATACAACCTGCAATAGTACTGTACATTAAACAGTACTGTGAGTAAACCAAAATGTCTTTGCACCCAAAGTGCACATTGGCACCAACTCTCACTTGAGTCTGATGCCCTTGCTGCTAACTGATCCCCTTGAAAATACAGTGATACTGTATTTTACATACTTGCTTTCAGTGATATCTGGTCAAAGCCCCAACTGCACATATGCGTGGTCAAAAACCTTGTGGGCATAAATGTGTGCATGGTCTCAGAGTTTATCTAATCTAATGTGGTTTCAGACCATACTAGATTACACAGACTGCGTGGCACTGTTTTTGCCCGTGCCATTTTTCATTGTGACATCTTGATGCAGTGCCACCTTTCAGTTTACTTTGTGCTTTACTTTCAATCAGGTATTGGATTATTTTTTGTTTTATTTTTTCATTACATAGCAAGAGATCCTGTTATACCTGACAGGAGGACCAATTGCTATACTTTATGTAGTGGTAATTTTCCTTTTACAATCAACAGGAGACCAAATAAAATTCTTAGCAGTCACAGGTGTAGCCACTAGCCAGACAATCAAAATGCATACACCAGGAGCATGTTTGTTGCCTCATCTGGCACAAAAAATACTACTGTACAAGCTCTGCACACCATGGTACTTACCATTGTCCCCACCTTCATGCATGGCTTAGCACAGTTGTCATGCACTGCTCCCTTAGACATCCATGTATCACACCATAGTCCTCAGGTACCCATATAATGTCCCATCCCAGAGCCCTCAGACACCCACATACTGTGCCACCCCAGAGCCCTCAGACACTTACATACTGTCCCGACCCAGAGTTCTCAGACACCTACATACTGTCCTGGAGCCCTCAAGCACCCACATATTGTCCCAGCCCAGAGCCCTCAGACACACACATACTCTCCCAACCCAGAGTCCTCAGACACCTGTATACTGTCCCATCCCAGAGCCCTCTGCCACCCATGTACTGTTCTACCACAGAACTCTCAGACACCTGCATACTGTCGAACCGCATAACCCACAGACACCCACATACTGTACCACACTAGAGCCCTCAGACACCCCAATACTGTACTACCCCAGAGCCCATAAATGTGAGTGGTGCCAGTAAAGCACAGACAATTTCTGTGACTAACCCTCATAGTTCTGCATACCAGGATTAAAATCTTCCTAACCCTGTATTACCAGTATATACTGTACTTTGCTTTGCACTGTACTTTGATTTTTCTTGTTTCAGTTTTTAAATTTAAAAATCCCCTGACAGCGTTAGGGAACATTGATAAAAGTAAGGTTTTTATTCAGCTCCATCCCATTTTCTTTACTACGTCATATATTTCAGTTATTAATTCCCCATTTTCTTTATTATTGAAAACAGCTGCATGAAAACAAGATCCTTGTTACCAAGACTATATATACTCTGGCTGCTTCTCTATGCATGACATCACAGTCCCCTGTTTATGATATCATAATTGTCTCCACCTCAACATATTTTGATGTCATAAACAGAATAATGATGTCAAGTGTAGGCAAGCAGCCAGAGCTAAATGAGCAGAGATAATGTTTTCATGCAAATACCATTAATAATAAACAAATGAGGGTGCAAATTACAGAATGAAATATGAAATATAAGCTACATTTATGCCTGAATGTTAAATTTTTTTTCAAAGTTGTCTCGACTGTGTGAGGAGCTCTCTAAGTCCATTACAATCCACAGTCTACCAGTCTTGGTGCTAGTCTGCAGCTGTGATGCTGTATGATGGTGTAAAAGCCATTCCAGTTCCTACTTGGTCCTCACTATGATTGCCCTGAGGGTCCTTGGTTGCTGGGTCATCTGTGGTCCTATCAGTTGCAACTCACTAAAGGGCAATTACCTCCTTCTCCTCTGCCAGCTGCAGGGCCATGGTTCTAATATCCTCCTGCAAGATACAAGAATAAAAAAAGTGCAGTTGTGCATGCAGCATATGTACAGTACAATACATATAGGATAATACATGCTACATATTGTTTTAAGCAAAATTATTTAAGTCAAGGCAAGACAGCACCTTTAACATTAAATGTGATTGCCTGAATCACCAATGCCAAACATGTGGGAACCGTAGTTAAAGTATAGTGCGCCAGAGTAAAACATAACTTCCTGAATCGACGGCACTGAACATGTGTGAGAACAGTACAAATTCACAATATTTCAACAGCTCAAATCCAGAAGCAATTACAAATTTAAAATAATTAAACCTGATAATATATATACAATAATGGATTTGGAGGTGGTTATAACGAGAATTTTAGACACCCCCAAGTTGTGGGACGCCATATAATTCACTCTCAGGGTTTGTACAGGCATCCCACACTGAGCGGGTGTCTAAAATCCAAGTTTCACACACCTCCACAGCTTTTATTTTATATAATTGCTGAGAATCGCTTTTTCGCCAGCAGTTATATAAAATAAAGAGATCCCATGGTGCCGTGCACTTGGTCGGCTTTCAGGCAGTCCATAGCTCATGCTAAAAATCTTATCATGGTAAAACATGTCGTAATTTAGCCACTTTGGGAAGCAGTCCTTTCACAGTTTTTTTTGTTCATAGTTTAAATTAAAATACTGCTGATTCCAACTGGCGGCAAACTACGATGCGCTGTGTAGTGAAGAGGACCGGAAGAGTGCTTTTTGCTCAGACCCGTTATAACTTGCGGGTTATGACGGTGAAATTATAACCCGCTTTCCCTATGGGAAAAAATTGTCCCCAGTTATTATAAAGAAATAATGTACTGTACAGTACTTTACTTACTCCAGGCATGTGGATTGCCACCCAGAGAGCCCTGGATGCCAGGTCCTCATAGAGGCTGGGACTGACAAGAACAAGTGGCATGAGGACAGGGTCTAGGGAATGGCACCAAGACAGGACAAAGGAGTAAGTTTAAACAGTGGGAAAAACAAAAGATAAAAAGCAGGGGGGGTGGAGAATGTTAAGTTCAGGGGCGAGTAGAGGGGGAAGGCAGGAAGCCAAAGGCAGGCTGGCTAAGTTACTAACAGTCCTAGTAAACAAATACAGTATAGTTAAATAGCAAGAATTAGGCTAACTGAGCTAGTAAAGCACATTACAAAACTTAAGAGGGGAGACAAGAAACCCCAAAGGCTGGCTGGCTAAATCATTAGCAGTCCGTTTAACAAAATATTTCCAGCAACAGTACACTTAAATGGCAGGAATTATACTAGCTGAGCTTAAGAAGCACTAAAGCTGCAGGCAGTACAAATTTTCAGCAAAAGCCGTACAATGCTATGGGCACAAAAGCCCAGAGAAGCAGTTTACAGTTCAGCGTTTGCAAGGCCAATCAGGTGCCGAGCAGAAAGCGGGAGACCAATCTGCGATGAGTTGCAGCAGGCAGCAGCCAATAGGAGCTGCTCAGTGCTTCCCAGTGCAGGCAGAAGGGCTTACCCATTAGAGGATGACTCCAGGCAGTGAGCTGAGGTGGATCGGGTGGCTTGCTGTGGTAGTCTCGGCTGCTCGAGTGGTAGCCCAATCAGGGGCTGGTGAATTCTAAGGGAGCGAATCAGAGAGAGATTAATAAGGGGGTGCTTTGCTCCGAGGAGTGCAAGAACAAAAGGGTGACGTGGAAACACAGAGAGGGGGCGTGGGGAACAGACTGAGAGCAGGAGGATTAATGAGGTGCAAAGAGCAGGTGGGGGGTGGCAGCCAGAACCCAGACAGAGAGGCCTATGTATTATTTAATTACTGTATGTAATTTTGATTGTGCAACCTCATAGTTAGTGAAGTGTGCCATGCACAATTAGTAATGTAATGTACTGTAAACACAGTATACACAGTTACCATTATCTACTTTTATTTGCAATATTGTATAATAAAAAATATTAAGTATATTAGCATCTATTAACATTAGCTATTGTAAATGCTTTATTATTTAACAATGTAAACTATTGCCAGTCTTTTTTGTATCAGTACAGTTACTGATGCTATTTCTTGTCCATTGCAGGGCCAAGCTACGGAGGAGATGAACAGCATATTTACTAGGCAGCAGGAGGCCACAGTGTATCCATTCAGATGGCAGCACTGTGCTGGCATAGACCCTGAATAGTCGAATAAATTCAGTATGCCCCCCCACCCAAATTAATCAGCAGCAGAGTCCTTCCCCAGGGTCAGCTGAATCACCTTAAATCTCGACTCAGACAGCATGACTGGTCTCCTATCTGCTGTGCAACTAATGTCAACTCATCCCTGGACATTTTCATCAAATCCTTCAACGCTGCCTGTGACTCCCATGCCCCTGTCAAAAAGTGCAAAGTAAAAGGCCTCTGTATGTAACCCATGGCTCTCCATGGAACTCCTAGCACAAATAAAAGCTTGGGACCATATCTGGCATCGGGCTCAGGCTACAGGTAACCAAGGCAACATACTCAACTACAAATGAGCTCATAAAGAATGTCCAAAATCCATCTGGAACACAAAAAGTATATATTACAACGAAGCACTCACTAACACCTGGGGTAAGGGGAAATCCTTCTGGAGCAATCTTAAAGAAGTCACGGGGAAGTCATCTCAAACCTCTCCTACCATGTTGGACGTTGATGGGGTCATAACCCTAGACACAATCTCTATTGCTAATACATTCAATACCATGTTCTCAGACCTCAGTAGTGTACCCCCACCAGACTTTTTTGATGATGATACTTCACCATCATTCTCCGCCACCACCCCCACTCCTGCTAACCATCCCCCATTCTACTTCAAAACAGTCAGGATGCACGAAGTCCGCAATTATATCAGTAAGGCAATTGCCAGATCCAGGACAAGTGGGGATTCACTCGACCTTAAGCTGCTGTCCCTTGCTCTTGATGTAGTCCTATCACCTCAAACTATGATCTTCAACCTCTCCCTCTCCCTTGGTCAGGTTCCCGACCGATGGAAAACCGCCACTATAACACCAGTCCACAAGAGTGGGGACAGGGCTCTACACGTGAACTATCGGCCTATATCCATATTACCCCCTCTCTCTAAGGCCCTTGAACGTATAGTAGCTGACCAGCTCTCAGAATACCTGGACAAATACAACATCTTGTGCACCCAACAGCACGGATTCAGAAAAGGACACAGCACTACATCTGCCCTCCTTGAATTCAGTGGTGCTATCCACAACTCTCTGGATAATAGTCTCCTCACTGGGGTGATCTTCATAGACTGGTCCAAGGCATTTGACACCATCCACCATCGCCTATTAATCACACAGTTTCAAATCGCTGTACTCTCCCACGAGTCCTCTTCCTGGTTCAAGAGCTACCTGTGAAGACTGCTGATGCCCACTCCGCTGAAAGACCCGTTTGCTCAGGAGTCCCCCAAGGCTCCATTCTCGGGCCACTCCTTTTCAGCCTCTTCCTGAATAGTCTCCCGCAATCTTCTCCTCAACATATCCTTCTCTATGCAGACGATGCCATCATTTACATCACCCACAAGGACCCCCCCCCCCATCAAAACAATCTATAGCTTGGCTTCTCTGCAATTGAAAACTGGTTTAGCAAGCATAAATTAGTCCTAAACTATAAAAAAAACAAGTCTATGCTTTTCTGCAGCTCTCACAAGAAACACAAGTCTCAACCCCTCCTAATCACTAATTGCCTGGGTGCAGCCCCTGAACAGGTATACCTTAGAGTCACCATTGACAGTAATCTATCATACACCACTCACACGGATAATGTCTCAAAAGCTGCAAATACATGCATTGGCTTTCTTTACAGGCATAGGCAATGTCTTACTGCAGATGCCTTAAGAATCGCAGTTCAGAGCTCAGTGGTCTCATTGATCGACTATGGCCTGATCATCTACAGCTCGGCCTCTGCCACTGCCCTTAGTCGCGTATCCTTGACCTTAAACAAAGGCTGCAGGCTGATCACTGGATCCCATTGTCTCACCTACACCTGCGACCTATACGCCCAAACTGGATGGCTCCAATTGTCAAGCCGTATCAAGTACCAGACCTGCTTAATGGCCAAAAAAATAACACTGGGCATAGCCCTCCTCTGTATGGCGCAGAATCAACGCCGAACCAGGGGCTCCAAATCTCAGCTCCTGCACATCCCACATTGCTGCACCACCCAGGGGCAAAGATCCTTCACTTACAGAGCTCACAGCTGGTTAAATGGCCTCAGCTATGACATCTCCTCACTGCCTAAGCTAGGCCCCTTCAAATACAACCTCCACCTCCACCTCTCAGCCTCTAGTGCCTGTGATTGTCAACCTTAATCAGCTCCTCTTAATCTAGCACTTATTTCCCCCCTGCTTAACTCCTCTAACACTCCTCCCCCCTTTCCTCCACACCCACCCATCCCTTCTAGCATTTTTTTTGTTACCTGACAAATGCTGCTGATTGCTCCAGATTTTGTTGTCCCATCCTAGCTTCATAATCCTGTATACCTTCCACTTTCTATGGCTCCTAATACCACAGTATATGTATGTATGTACCTATCTGCTTGCAAATGACTGTAACCTGCTTTGTTCTCCCTCATTTCAATTTGCATTGTTCCTTCAAATTGTATTCTTTCCATATAGTCATGTCTCCTACTGTCACTCAAACCGATGTGGAACCTCAAAGGTATTTGTAATCCTAGATCTAAATAAATAAATATAATAAAATACATTATCTATACTACATTTAAATGCTGTGCAGTTCAGTACTTACTGGAGTGGGCTGCTCGATGCCCCATAAATGACTCTCTGGGATGTGATAAATCAGGCACTCCCAGTTTATTGCCGTTGGGATTAAGTGAAGTTGGCTCTTGGCCCTGTGACATGAATGTGGTGACTGTGTCTTTTGCTTTCCCCATCCTTCAGGCAATTTTGGCTAGCCCTGCAAGACTATATGTACCGCAAGACTGAGAGACACAGGTTCCATGCTGTAGAACATTTAAAGGGGCAATGCACACTAAAGGTGCAATGCACAACAATGGGGCAATGCACTGTAAGCAGAAATATGCAGTAAGGCATTCATACAATAAGCTTAAATGCATGTCTGATTGATATATTGGACTGTATCTGTATAGTGTCTTATAAATTTAAACACATATAAAAATCACACAAAGACAGCACCCATAAAGTGTGCAAACCTTGATTTGCGTCATTAACAGTCACTTGTGATTATTGTTACACTAAGCGCTGACTAATGGCCATGAGAAACAAGGCATTTACACCCTGTACCCCAACCTCAGGATTAACCCCACAGAAATCACACTGCCGTACTCTTCAAAGGCAAGGTGTTACAGCATAATGTGGAAGGGTGTTATAATATAATATGACACTGTAATTACAGTACATTATCAATAAATACTAAGCCCCTGGAAAAATAACAATTTAGGTTCACATTTTAATTCAAATAACAAAATCTGACGTTACACAAAACCATAACAAGTCTCCTAATGTATTGTGCTTATGTATTGGTAAGATCTCCAGTCTTTCTGGGGTTCCTTAACTGTTCATTTATTCTGTCCCTTATTCATTTCATGTGGCTGCTGCTGACCTCCAAATGCCTCTTGAAAATCCTTAAAAACTCATGGTGTATTACATTTGGTACTGGTCTTTTCCCCCTGCTCCCATCCCAATTTACATTTTTCCCCAGGACAGATATTGAGTTTGAGGCACCAGTGTCCTAAAAGAAAAACAGAGCTGCCAGACACTCAGGCCTGCCATTGGACATTGCCACTAGTTTAAGTTGTCTTGCATCAGTCATCAGAACAAACTGCATTTCATGTGGGAAGGATGTAATGTTGTTGTATTTAATTGCAGGCATAACTGGGAGCTGTCTGAGCTTACTACTTCAGTGCCATTACTGTCTCACTGCTTGGAATCTACACATCAGATTCAGGAAGCTAAACGAGAGACACAGGTGAGAACCCACAGGGATGTGGCAGCACTCAACAGCATGTGTCACTGTTCATCTGTAACATCTGGAGCATGAGGTCCATCTTTTTCTCATTGCCCAGTACCCTTTCTGCCATATGACACAGTTCAGTTCTGAGCACTGACATATGCTATCCCCCCTACCCCCCCACTCCCCATCAAAACTGGCGTCCCCCAAGGATCTGTCCTTTGCCCTATACTCGTTTTGATCTTTCTGAATGACCTTCCTGCTGCCTGCTCCTCTACAGCCATCCACATGTACGCAGACGATTCAGTGCTATTTGTCTCTGCTTCCTCCCCCTCTGATCTGGTGGACAGGCTTCAGCTGGACTTCAATAACATTCAGCACTGGTTCTGGTTAAATCAGCTATCCCTCAATGCCAAGAAAACAATCTCCTTGACCATTGGAACTAGACAGAAGCTCATTAAGTTCATCACCCTCCCTTGCGTCCATACATTAGATGGAGTCACAGTTGATGATATTCCCTCATTTATGTACCTCAGTGTCTGGCTCAACTGGCACCTAGACTTTTCAGGGCATGTGGATGCCATCCACAAAAAAATTCACCCTAAACTCAGTGCCTTATATGAGAATCAAGGTTGTATACCTCCTTCTGCTCGCTTAGCTGTTGTTCTAAAAAATTTTCTCCCCATCTTCGACTTTGGTGACATTGTCTACAGTGCTGCTCTGAAGACCATGCTAGCTAGACTGGATCCTCGCTTTCTCTCCTTCTGTCACTTTGCTTTGAACTGCCCACCCCCCACCCACCATTGCTCCCTAGATTCTCCTCTTTCCGGTCCTTCTTTGAAGCCAGATGCCTTGCTCACCATACCTCCTTTATCTCAACATACAGGCTAGGCTCTCTCCCCTCTTACCTTACCTATCTTCTCTCCTCTCCTCTCTCCAGCCTTCTTCCTACACCCTTTGTAGTTCTGGCTATTGTTCCATCACACTCCCTTCAAGGAAATCCCTAGCTGGCCTGGCTGCTTTCTCCTGCCACTTCCCCAGACTATGGCATTTTTTCCCCTAAACAGCTGCTCTGCCGCTTCTCAATGTTCACTCTTCACTCTTCTCCTTGACTTCACCTCTCGTACCTGCAGTTGCACCTGATACTGTAAAACTTGAAATTTTCACTGTCAAATAATTTTCACTATTTTTGCTTAAGCAATAATTTACACTAAAATGAATTTGAGCTAATTAATAGTTTTTCCATTATAATGAATGTGGTGCTAATGATTTAGCACCAAATTTAATTTATGCAATTACAGTTGCATTTGTGTTTGTACTGACATTATTTTGCATAAAAATAACTAGTTTTACAGTACCTATCCTTGTTACGCTATTCACTACTTGTCTCCTCATTCCCTCCTGACCTACTCTTGTCTACCCGTCTTTTTTCTCCCCTACAACAACAAACACCATCTCCTACTGTTATCCACCTATCTCCTACAGTATTCCCTGTTAACTCTGCACCTTGAATGGTAATTCATTGAAACTACTTCCTTGTATTTATTGCACTTTTCACATTATTGTATCTCCCTGATACCTTCTGGTTTGCATACTGTTCATTCTCCTTGCATAAATCTGCACAACTCACAAACTCTGCTTATTGATGGTAGCTTAATATATGATGTTTAACTTTGAACCTACTATGTAATTATTGTTCTGATTGTATTCAGTACCCTCCTCTTCCCCCGGGACACAACTGGAAACAAACTGTCATCAGGTCTGTGAAACTTTTGAAATAAATAAATAAATACTGTTGTTCCTGTTCTTGCTCATGCACACCTGGAATGTTCTCTTGTTCCTCTGGTCATCACTCCCCTATTTCGTGCTGCATCTCTCTGTTAACAACTGGATGCTCCTCCTAGACTGTTATCCTCCATCTCCCTGCTAGTTGGCTGTTCCTCCTCAATTGAATGCTTCATCTTGCTGTTAACATTTGACTATTCTGCCTTCATTTCCAAATCAAGTTCTCAGTAAATCTCTGCTTGACACTCCTCTTTTTCTTGGGGTACTTCAGGGTTCACTTCTTGTTGTTGTCTCCATTTCTCTTTCAATCTCTTTCTGTGCATCATTTTTGGTACCTCATGAGTGCTATTTTCTTCACCTTGTGTATTATTTTCATCAGTGCTGCTTGATGTTCCATAATCATTCATTTAATCAACAAGCTTACACTATTAGAAATGAAAGATAATAACTATTACTGTCTCATACTGTTAAAGTAGGAAGATTCAAAATATAGTAATACAGTACTTGTTGCAAAAAAAAATAATAATGAACTATGCTGTACTTTACATTGGGTGTCTTTGTCCAGTATACACTCCTCCCCCAGTGACAAGTTGACAGCGACTGATACTACAGCGACAACAGCATCAGGTCACTGTAGAGTCAGCACTGGACCCTGGCACTGTTTTCTGGGTTCTTACGCCCCCTCCCCTATTCAGCTCCAACTCAGAGTTGATTAGTTTAATTGGAGGTGTGTGGGGGCACAACCCCTGGCTTTGGGGGCTCAGGGGGTGAAGCCCCCTGAAGAAAACATGGGAGGCAGTGACCACCTTTATGCCAACCGCAAATACAGTTGACATAAAGGTTTTGCTGTAACATCGGTCAACAAAATATTTGTTGCACTGGTGTTGTAGATTCCCTTTGTTCCAGGACACCTTGGTATCTTTACCATATCTGTGGATTTCCTACATTGGCAATAATTCAGTCTATGAACACCTTCCATGAGGCAGCAGACAGCCTAATCACAGGTGATGTCCTATTTGTCAGGCAGAAACTTCTTCTTAGTGGCCAAGATGCCACTTTTGTGATTTTCTCCCGTAGAAAATGGTCTTATCCATGGTGGAACAGACAGGTGACACAGCACTGACTCCTTCCAAAAATGTACTTTAATGTACTATTGCCATTATGGAAAATTTTTCTGCTATATGTAGGCTGAGAACAAATGGGATCTGGTGATGTGGACTGCAGCAGGAACACGTCATAGACACATTACTGCAGCACACTGCATAACTGGTCAGATGATGCGTTATCCTTTGATGTTAGTAAACAAATGATGTGTTTCCACAGCTGGCAACTTCTTAGCTGTCATCACATCATTCAAGCATAACAGTGAAGATGCAGATATCAAATCAAGATCAGCTCTGCAATAGGGTAGATAAGATCCAAAGGTGAAAGCATTAGAAAGATTCAGGTGTTTCTGAAGTGCACTGGGATCTCCATCACAAACAGTGGGATGAGGCATACCTGAAACATTTTGTGACAGTTCCCTGTGCACCACAGCCTACTGGCTGCACCAGGTGCTCACTTGTATAGCACTGTTACTGACATCTTCTGACACTATACAGTTTACTGCAGTGTATTATTACAAATGTATGTACAGTAATTTACCAACATCATTGTGATGAAGTTATTCATTTGAATGTTGTTCTTTCTGTATACAGGAACCTTTCCTGACACTAAACAGTTTACCTTAGTGTAGTATTATAAATTTACCTAAAATAGTTTGCCAGCATAATTGTGATTAAGTCCTCTATTTGAATTTTTGTCTTTCTGCATACAGGGAAACAGTGCTACTTGTTATCAGCATGCTAAGTGAGGACGATGAGGCCACCACAAGGGAAACTGTTGAATGTCTGGCCAGCAAACATGGGGTAGTGTCATCTGTCTCCTCTGTCAAGCAAATGCACCACCAGATCGGGTGGACATACAGGCGGGTAAAGTCAAGTCACCATAAAACTAGACATTACTATGATACAATTGTATCTTATACTGTGTTACCACAGTAAGTTGCATCTCGTAATATATTGTACAGTACCTGTTTTTAGCAAGGTCTTGCCCTATGATAAAGGATGTGAACAATGAAAGGAGTCTGGAATGGGCCAGGACATGGATAAAGTACAAAGAGGCATTTCCTGAAGTCATTTTGTCTGATGAAATGATATTGCTTTTGGAACAGCCTGCTTCCATGGCATTTCATAAGAAGGGCAGGGAGTCCATGAAACTTAAGCCAAAGCATCCACTAAAGCTTCATGTTTGGGGTGATATATCTAACTGCAGGTGTGGCCTACTGCACATTTTTGAGGGTTAGTGATGATAAATTGTACTGTAGTTTAAGAAACCATTAAAATATCACATATTGTTAACAGTGCCTCTTGAATTATGACCACAGGAACCATGGATGGTGAATTCTGCATGGACATATTGTTATGGGAGCAGTGCAGAAGTGTATAAGGAGACAATATCTGGATGGATATAACCTCTTTCAAGACAATGGCTCTAAATGCAGTGCATCAGCAGTGACTATTGCAGCTGTGGGAATTAATTGGGTCAGGACACCACCGGGGTAAGTACTGTACTGAACTGAAGAACAAAGTAAAAGTGATTTTTTTATATCTGTCATATTTATGTCTTTTATATTTGTCACACCAAGTCTCCATGTATGAATCTTTTATTTATTTTATTTAGTGAGAATCTTGGATTACAACCTTTGAGTCAGTGACTCATTTCCAAAAGCTCCACGTCAAGGAACAATACATAAACAATAAGCACTATTTATACAAAATTACAGTGAGGTATGTACAGTGTACAAGCAGTAGGCAGTATACAATATTACATTGGAAGACGGAGACAATATAACAGGGCATGAGCAGTGCTTTTAGTCCTATCTATTGAGATGGTGTGGAATGCCATGTAAATGTTTATCTGGAGAAAAGGGATGCCATAGACAAAGCAAGAACTGGCTGATGCCATTGAGAAATTTTGTAAGATGTTAAAAAGAAGACACTGTAAACGATACATTGCATACTTGCAAAAAGCACTGTCTTTCATGGTTGCCAAGCCAGGATACATGACAAGAATGTAAATAACATACTGTACTGCATTAGACTGTATTAGTTGCCTGAATTCCATTTTCCTATGACAATTTGTTTTGTCAAAAACAGTACCTACTATACTGTGTAACTGTGCTTATTTTTTATAAGAATATCTCTATTAATATTCAAAAAATATACAAAAAGATTCTAGAAACACAACCATACAAGCTCACAAACAAAGGAAATAATTGGTTCACCAAGCTAATATACGGTACAATAATGTTCAAATGATAAAACAAAGGTAATGTTGAGCCCTACAAAAAATAACAATAAAAAGTTAAAGCCAACAACGAGAGCAACCATACACAAAGATCATCCACTATAGAGGTAAAATTTACTATACACAAAAGGGCAAAATGAATCCAATAGAAAGAACACTAAATAACAAATTAGTGATCTAGAATATTAATGAGGGAAGCAAAAGGAAAAAAAACAGAGGCAGGACTGGAGGAGCCACCAAGGAAGCTTTACAAACCAAAATATAACTAGAAAAACACCCCCTAAGGAACAAAAGCTGGGTCGACACTAACTTTATAAAGTACCCATCACCTCCAGATCTCATCAAAAACAGTTAAGTGATTTAAATAAGCATAACTACACCACTCCTGTCTATAAATAGTTTCAACAAGCACCTCCCAATGAGTCACCTTAGGTAGGCTAGACTGAAGCCATAACCAATTAATCACTTTTTTGGCACATATCAATAGAATTAATAAAAGTTTAAACTGCTTACCCTTTACTGGAAAATCACCTGTGGGGCTATATACTGGGACCAACTCGGGGGTTAATTCAGCAGTAACATTAAATATATGAATTATGACCTGGGAGATACCTGACCAAAATAGGGCTAAACACGGATATGACCAAAAAATATTGAACTTGGTCTGTGGCAGGCTCACTGCATTGTCTCCAACAGGATCCAGCTGTGGGGCCCAAATAGGAAAGAGAAGAAACTGGAGTCTTAAAGAAGTGTGTTTTGCACTTCCATGCAATCTCCTTAAGGTACAATGCCATTGACAATTTATACATGAGCAAAGCATATCTCTCCCATTGAGTGACATCACATTCCACATGAAGATCTGCCAGCCATTGCTGGAATACCAAAAGAGCAGATTCAGTAGTAGAAGAACTAAGGGCAAAGTAAAGGCACCAATCCAGTACTCCGCCAACTCTCCAAAGCTGGCAAGATATGAACAAAACAAACAAAGGAGACCATGAGCCAGAAACAAACCTGGGCCAGTGTAAAGAGGACCGAAGGGAAGCACAGAGTTGCAAATATCGATAATGGTCCACTGAAGGTAGTTTGGATGCAACCTGAAGCGCCACAAAGAAACAAACTCCTTTGGAGTCAAACATTTGATGGACATATTGTAGTCCCAACTGAGCCCAACGCTGAAGAAAAAAATCAGAAACATTCACAGAGACAGAAGTGTTCCAAGTCAAAGTAGAAATAAAAGGGGCATCAGTATTCATACCCCGAGTACCAATCTCATGTCATGCAGTCATCATTCCCTAAGTAAAAAAGAAAAAGTTTATTAAAGGAAAAAACTGTGGAGGTTGAGAATAAAGTATATGGCTAACATCATGAAGGTCATGTAAAGCAAACTCAGTGTCTTTCCAGTATGCCTGAAAAGAAGAAGCTGTCCAAAGATATACTAGATGTAGCTGACAAGCGATGGCATACCGCCAAAGGCCTGGGAAATTTAATCCCCCATGATCTACTGGTAAAGATAACAAAGCCCCCAAAGGTGAGGTTTTTTCCTTTCCAGAGAAGATTCAAAAGCATCCCCTACCAATCCCAAAAATTATACAAAGGGGGAAGAAGAGGAACAGTTTTGCAAAAAAAAAAAAAATCAATATACAAGTCAAGACATTAGATCGAATGACCTCAAGCCACTGAAGAAAACATAAGGAAAGAGTAGACCAATGAGTAAAATCCTGAGTGAGTGCAGCCAATAGGGGCTCATAATTAAGTAAAGCAAGAAGGTCCAAGTTCCAGGAAATTATAACCCCTAAATACCACAGACAACTCCTATTCCAATGAATAGGATAGCATTATCAAATGATACTTGGAGAAGAATAATTGCAAGCCAAAACTTCTGTCTCATTCTTACTAAGACAGAAACCCACCAAGGCCTCAAAAGTGGATACAATATCAAGTACAGCCAAAAGAGAAGAAATAGGATCTGTAAGGATCAAAAGAATATCATCAGCAAATAAAGCTATTTTATAATCCTGACCTCCAAAAAGTATCTTGTGAACATCAGCCACCAAACAGATACAGGAAGCAAGAGGCTCAATATAAATGTCAAATTATAAAGGGGGAAGTGGACAGTCTTGATGGGTGCCATGCCCCATGGAAAATGAAGAAGAGAATAAACTGTTAACCTGAACCAAAACTTACAAGGGGAATATAAGTGTTGAAGCATCTTAAGGAATACCATGGGGAAACCCATAACCCAAAGCATAGACCACAAGATGTGGTCAGAGCCAATATGGCTGTTGAGAGCTTTTGGAATGCGTTTACCCATTATTTCTAATGAATTTGCACAATGCAGATCTGCTGACAGGCATTTTCAATGTGGTCTTCCTTTTATACATTTTTACAATATGTTTTCCTAGAATACACCTGCTGATTTTGATATATTTAGCCTGGATAGTTCACAGAAGACATGGCATCTTATTTTCAGTGGGGCTTTACATGTACACTGTGATGTGGACAGCCAGTTCTGAGTGCTGCATAATTTTTATTTATATAAAGGCCTAGATATTCAAAAGGGTTGTGCATGGCGCAACAGTGTTGAGCCATGTGCAACCCACTGATGTGCCCCGCCGTGATATTCAAAGGGAAAGTCGTGCTACAAATCCCGATGTGCTGGAGCGCATCAGTAATGTATGCTGGCACAGGTGGGGGGGCATACCCATGCATACTCTGCACAGCCTGATATTCAGCCTGGGATGTGCAGAGCCATGCATGCGCAACCCCTACCTGCGGCAGCACAAAGTTATGCCAAAAAAAAAGGAACAACTGATGGCCACCCACAGGTGAGCTGCCACATTGCAGGGCACAACACGACAGCTGCCACCTGTGGGTGGCCACCCAAATTTTGGCTGCACCTGGCAGCGCTCCCCATGCCCAATCAGGGGCATCTGTCTAGAAATAGAACTCGTCTATATCTGGTGGTCCAGTGGATCAGTTCTGCCTGATCGCTGATATCTGTCTAAAAATATAATTCATCTATATCTCGGTGGGTCGCCTCTCATCGCCATCGAGTTCATTCTCACTCACCCCCATCAGCTGGCTGGTGGCACCATCCAGCAGCGCCTCGTTACTCGCCGATCGACACTCGGTGTACGCTTCAGGTCCACAGTGTGAGCCATCGGTGTGCAGCCCATTATACACACATTCCATATGGGTGAATGATTCATTCACATATCTGGAATGAGTATTATGGAGGCTGCATTCCCATTGGCTCAAGCTGTGAACCACTGGGCGGCCCCTACTGAGGTGTCAGTCGGTGGCGGCGGGTGGCAGGCGGTGGTGCTGACACCCACCGCTGACGGGGAGGGCAGTGGGGCTCAGTGGGTGGGTGGGGAGGAGGTACCCTAGACCACCAGGGATATAGGACAAATTATATTTTTAGCCAGATGCCCACGATCGGGCAGATAGTGGTTCACTGGACCACCAGGGATATTGGACATACTAGTTTTTTTTTTTTACTACTAATGCCCATGATCGGGCTGCAGGGGGCGCCGGTCCCCAATGACTACTGCCTGGCAGGGCGCTAGGCGCAAGTCATTGGGGATCAGCACATCTGCATGTAAATGGGACCATAATGACATGCAAATGGCCCCATGTGCATCTGGCATACATTATGGCCCTATTTGCATGTCAACTTTTGAATATCGCGTTTGCTGTGCATGGCGCAATGGAACTTGCACTAGCGCATCCACATGCTCCACTCTGGCCACTTGCGCTGGCGTAGTGCCTCTGTGCCATGCACACTGGGGGTGGCCAGGGTGCAATATTCAAAGCTGCTGAGCCATGGCGCAGCTCCGTTGAATATCGCCCAGTCCACACCCCTGCACTGCCAAGTTGTGCTGCGCCCAAGCTTGCACCACAGTCTGGTGCAGTTTGAATATCTGGGCCCTAATGTATTACTGACTGTCTCTGCTGAAAATCTGATGCTCTTGGAGTGACCTCACTCACCCCCCCCAGGTTTCAGCTGAAAGATGAAAGCCATGAGAAACTGTTGAAAACAGATGTGAGATCACACACACACCAGGTTTTAGAGACAAGGTGTTACATGGCAGGCCAGAAGCTTATTACAGACTTTTCTAAGTTAATTATAGATTTGGCTGCTGAAGGGGAGATCAGCATCCATTTTATGAAGTTCCAAAGAGGAAACCAGGTTTAGCAAACTGGTGCAAGATTGTAAATGCTCCTGTGAAGCCTGTGTGAGGAAGGATGCAGCATGGATCAAAGAGATGTCATTTGACACATATGAGTTATGCTGTGGTTGTAAAATTAATACTTTGAAAAGACATCCTGTTTTTTTTATTAGATATATTTTTATATATAATCTGACAGAAGAGTAGCTAGATGACCTCACACAAAAGGGGTTGGCAAATACAGTTTACTTTAAGGAATAATTCTGTTTTACTTAGACACTTTTACCTAGACTCTGACAAGGAAAGATCTGTGAGCACTTTTAAGCAGATATTTAGAAAGAGAGTCAAATCTAAGTACTGTAAGTAGGAATTGCACTGTTTAAACCTTGTTCTTTTAAAATATGTGTATGTCTTGCGATATAAGAGTTCTGTATTTTGTGTTTTACATATTTTTATCTATTTCAGTAAATTTCTTTTTAGAACATACTTGGTCTGTCTTTGACTTCTTTTTATTTGTAAGAAAAGTACATATGGTTATAACAGACAATAGACATAAGCTTGAATGGTGATACCAAACTGGAAAGAGAAGCATTTTAAATCTGAGGTCTTTATTGAAGTTTTTATGGGTTCATCTCTGTATACCTAGTTAGGTGCCCATAGGCAAAGATGTCTGGCCCCCCGAAGACAGAAATATCTGAGCCTGTGCATTGGGTACACTAGCAAGAGGTTCACAGTTTGAATCCCTCCAAGACTTGAGACCAAAGGTTGATCCAAACTGACAAAACAGACAAGAGGGTTACCTTGTTCTGTTAAACTGTTCACAAGACTGCACTCGGAGGTTGGCACTTTGGGACTAGAGGGCCTGACATGCTGAGTGGGTTTGTGACATACACAATATTATCTGCTTTGCATAAAATCAGAACACACTGAAAACAATATTAATAGACTAGACTACCCTGAATAAAATATATATATATATATATATATATATATATATATTATACAATAGGGGTGAGCCGATAACACATGAAATAAAAACACATATCACTCACCCCCATTGTATATCTAGTCAGCAACATATGCACTGTGAACTTGCTTACAAATATACACACAGGGCGGGATATTCAGACTGTGCCACAAAGAAGTGCAATAGCAGGAGCAGCCACAAGTGCAGTGCGCCCCTTCGCAACATACACGATATTCAAACACAGCGCAGGCCAAGGTGTGCTTGCACAACACAACTGAATATCGTGCCAACTGCACCATGGTGCAACCAGGGATATGCAGTGGAGCAGGGTCGATGCGCAGTAGCACAACCAGAGATGCGCAGGGACAGGATGCAGGGTTGCACCACCCATGGAAGCCATGGGCAGAGGAGCACACAGCAGGCCAGACAGCCCCCCCAGCACCCCATGAACTGCACAACCAGTGGTGAGCTGGATGGACCACCAGCCCATGAACACCAGCACTGAACCCACAGCTGGTGACTGCAACACAAGGAGAACTGGCCACCCAGTGCCACCCCATCCCACCAATGCAGAGCACACCCTGTACAGTGAGCCCCAGACAGCCAGCCTAAAAGCAGCGCCCAACAGTGCATGGCACCAAATGCATGCCACCACCCCCACCATGACAATGCAACCTGGTGCACCATGGAGCCATGCATGGCAGCCACACTGTGAGCACCCCTCAGTGGGTGGCACCAGCCACTGATGCAACAACTGCAGACACAATGCCCCCCTGCATGGCCCCACCATGGCACAGCAGAGAGGTTGACCCTGCATCAGTACCCAAGGGACCCCGCATGCGACAAGGCCAGCCCTGGACACCACCACCAGATGGACAGCATGCCACACACCCACCCATGCACACACCCTTTCCCAGCACTGGCCCCAACAGACAGCACAGCCACCCATCTGGCGCATGCACCATGAAGCCATCTGCCACCAGCATGCAGCCAGAGCACAAGTGACAGACAGTAGAACACAAACACCACAACAGACACCAGTGACAGCATGGGGGGGACAACAACAGCATAGCCCACAGTGTCACCCGAGGCAGATGTGCAACAAACCAGTGAAAGGAGGCAAGCCACCATTGCGCCGTGCACAGAGGGTGGCCGGCATGGACAGCCACCAATGACATGCCAGCAGACCGTGCGTACCACAGACATACAAGGGACCCAGCTGCACAGGCCATGGACATACTGACAGGGGCATCTGGGACACAGCGCATGCACCAGGGACCACTGCACACAGGCATCCAGTGCACAGAGAACAACACACATACCACAGACAGGGACCGAGTCCCACACCCACACCATAAGCGGGGCCCTACCGGACACGCACATGCTCAGGCCTGCACCACCCCCAACGCCATGTACACCACTGCAGCCAAGCACCATATGCCCACTGCAAATCAGAGACCACCACAGTTGTCATATCAAACAAATATATATTGAAGGGGTAAACTGTACAAACAACTCAATAAATAAAACCATGTACAAAGTTGGGGGGGAAGGGCCACAAACCAGGTGGGGGGTGGGCATGAGGCAAGGGTGTACATCAGGGAGTATAACAAACAGGTGTGAGATTCAGTCCAGGAGGGAATGCACAACACGTGTGGTGTAGGCCCTAAGGCCCCTCTCCTGACTCCGGTCCCTGTGGCACCACCTGTGCTTCCTACGGTCGCCTTGATCCATCCTCTGGAGCAGCTCCAGAGTAGCCTGGGACAGCTGCAATAGCTCCTGAATGTTCCACTCCAGGGCAGTCCAGCATTGTCCACCTAGGACAAGGGAGCAGAGTCAGTACGCGTGACTGACCAGACCCCTGCAGCCCACCCGATGTGCACAGCATACAGCCATGGGCCATGCCTCTGTGATGGCATGCAACCACCCACAGTGTCCATGCCCACAAGACCCACCTACTCAGGCACCCATAGCCATGCGGAATGCTGCACACAGCCACCACCCATGCTCTGTACAGCACCAATGTGGCCATACAGTGACATGGCTATGTGGTACAAAGGCAGTGGTACAGCCATGGACCCAGTGCATGCACGGCCCACCTGTGACACCCACCCACACATGCAGTGCCACAGGACAGTGCTGAGTGCACCATGTGGCATGCATGGCAGTGGGGCCAAGTGCGGGTGGCCACGCCCCACCACCACCTCTGCAACCCAGCATGCACAGATGTAAGGGGAAACATGGCACTCACCTTCATCCTGGTCAGCAGGGTGCTGCTGATCCATGGCTCCACCAACATGGCCCGGCTGCATGTCCACGGCACCCACTCTGGCCTGCTATCCCTGTCCTCAGGCCAAACGTGCCCAATGGCAATCTTCCAGGCGTAGGGTGCAAACATGGAGAGGGAAACATCAGTACAGGTCAGTAACATAGCCCCCCCAGAGTGCACATGCCCACACAGCCCAGCCATGATGCACCCCCACCACCACCACCCCCACTAGATGGCCCCCACGCCCCTGTGACGTGGCCTGATGCACACCATGATATCCAGACAGACACTACCAGTGATGGGATGGAGCACCTACCTGGCCATGGCATGGTGCCTTGCTGGGCACGTGCCTGCAGACATCCCAGGCAGTCAGGGTCCTGTTGATGGAGGTCGTAATAGCGGTGGCGACACTGCTGTGCTGACCTGCTGCTCCCTGTCACCTCCTCCAGGCCCTCTGAGACCTCCTGTCACACCGCAGTCAGTGACCTGTTGAGGGGTTCCTGCCCAAAGAGGGCACCAGCATGTGGCTCCACCAGGGCCACCAGGTTTGCCAGTTCAATGGCACTCAAGACCTGCACTCTTGCCCTAGGCATGTTGCTGTCTCAAACGGCAACAAAATGGCACTCTGCAGTGCACGTGCCCCACATATGGAGGCAGCGCGGTACAGCACTGCCAGTCCCTATCATGCTATCACCGGACTATGTGATGGGGTGCAGCTATGTGGACGCATTGTGCCTAGGGGGCAAAGGTTGACCGCAGAGTCAAGGGTCTGTCTGCACACGGTGCACCACAGTGCTATTGGGACACCCTGCATGTAGTGTGGTAGGCTGCTTGTGTGTGATGTCCTGCAGTGGCCTACCATGCTGTGGTGCCATGGTGCCAACAGCGCACCATGGCACGAGCGCCACATGGGCATACAGTGCATTAGCACCAGAGGCACAGTGGTGGCCATGCTCTGCATTGCCTCCCATGCACAGCACATCAGCAGCACTACACACATCAGCATCAGCACCCCGGGCATGCGCCATGCGGTGCAGATTGTGCACAGTGCTGCGCCATAGCCTGAGCATGCTCACCTACATTGTGCAAGGTGCAACAGTGTGATATTCAGCCAGGTTATGGAAATCAGCTCATTAGCCATTCCACGGTTCATCCACTGCATTAGCATCCACTTACAGTTGTGCCTGCCCTCATTTGCATGCGTTGCACTATATAAATGTGACCTGGGGCTGCAGAGGCCATGGTTCGGTATTACAGTCCTTTGTGGTAGGTTGCATGCTGTTGGGATGTGGGGACTGTGGTTTGGGAGGGCTGTATGGGACTGCACAGTCCAAGGTAACACCTGTCATTCCCACAGGCGAGCATGACCGAGCATGAGGAAGAGGAGAAACAGGGAAGGGGGAGAAGAAGGAGGCCCAACTTCATCAGGGCTGATCTGATGCCCTGTTCAAGGCATATCTGAACAAGGAACCACTGCTTAGCAGACATCAGGGAATGTCACAGGCCCATGCTGCAGCATGGGGTGAGGTGGCATGTGCTATAAACCAGCAGGGCAGCCACCAGCGATCCATGCAGGAGTGCAAGAAGAAGGTACGTATGGACAGGAAGCAGATCAAGGACAAGGTGGCTGCCATAAGGGCTGCACATGCTGCCACCGGTGGGGGCCAGCCGGATGTACCCCGCCTGATGCCACAGGAGGAGTGGGTGGCCAGCAGTATGTGGCATAGTGCCATCAAGGGCATTCCTGGTGGTGGCTTCCAGATGGGTGGCAGCCCATCACTGCATGGTAGGTTCTGTGCAGTGAGTGTATGGGTGGTGACGGGCATGCCACAGGGCAAGGTGGGGCCACTAACGCTAATGTGTTCCCTTACAGCTCCTGAGCATCTACATGGGGCAGCAGTGGTGGGTGTGTCCACTGAGTAGGAGGCCCTGGACACAGAGGATCGCTCACCCACCTCCACAGGTGTCCGAGGAACTGGCCAAGTGCATACCTGCATGTCTGTCAGGACTGATGTGGGAGGTGTGGGTGCGGACAAGGCCCTGCCTGTGTCCCAGTGTGACATCACCCCCGGTCTCCAGTGTGCTGGGCCATAGATTGGGGCTGGATCCAGCACCGAGGATGATGGTCTGCACATCCCGGTCAGTGATACATATGGGACACAGGATGGTCCCACAGCAGGCGACCACACAGGCGTTGCCGCGGGTGATGCCACCATGGCTGTCTGCCTGACAACCCAGTCCCAGCCTGTGCCTGTATGCCCCAGTGGGGCAGCACTGGTGTGCGTCCAGGGCGGTGGGGCTGTTGCAGCTGCTGCAGCAGCACCAGTATGCCCTGGTGATCGGCAGCTGGAGGGGCAGCGCCAGCAGTCAGCCAATGGCAATGGGGAACCATGTCAGGGGTGGTGGCAGAGCACCGCATGTGGACATGCCCCAGCATGGCTCTGGTGTGCAGCACCCAACAACAAGGGGTGCTGGCCAGCAGGGCCAGGAACACCACGATGGACAGCATGCCGGACCAGTGGAAGACCCCTTGGACGAACACAGCCATCTTCTCCAGGCTTCAGTAGATCAGCAGATGCAGCTCATGATGGCGGTGGATGCACTCAGTGCGGTTCTGCACCAGGCAGATGAGTGGCACAGCAGGGACCATGGATTGCTCCAGACAGAGATGGCCCAGCAGCGGGCGGATGTGACAGCTGCCATTGACAGGCAGACCACTGCAATGACAACTGTCATGGCTACACTGGGCACCCAGTTATGTGCCTAGCTGCCCCAGACACCTCACAGCATCATGTCCACCCCCCCATTCCCAGCGCCATGCGACACCTGCTATGTCGACACCGGTTTCGGCTGTGGGCATACCGAGCATGCCTGGTGTAGGCATGTTCGGTGGGCTGCAGACCTCTGTGGGAACACGGTTGCGTTCACACAGCGTCACCCCTGGGGGCCCGTTAGTGCCACCCCAAGAGGCCACTGGTCAGCCTGGCATGGCTGGCAGGTCTCGGTGGGGCCACCCATGCATCGGTGGTGGCTGTGGTACTGTGCAACATGACTGACCTGTCTCCCACCATGGCCACTGTCTGCTGCTCCCCTGTGTGCACTGTGGTGTGCATTGTGCGATGCACAGGTGGAGTACCTTGCCCTGCACACACACAGTCCCTGTCCACACCCTCCTGGCTGCTGGCCACTGTGGCATGTGTATGATGATGCCTGCATTGTGCTGTCCTCCAGTATGCAATGGTGCCCAGCATCTGAGGCATGCACAGTGACGGCCACTGGGCATGGTCATGTGTGGTCCTGTGTGGGGGGGTGGCTGTTGGGGGTGGGTGTGCCATTTTCCCTTTGTGCATGTGTTGTGATGTGTGTCTGTGTATGTGCACGTGTTGTGTTCAGCCCTGCCCATCCCTGCCGCCGTGTGCGTGCCCCACTCAGACCCATTCCCTAACCACTGTCCACCCCTGGTGTCCAGCCCTGCCTATCTGTGGGCTGTGCCCTTGCCCTTGGTGGTTGCACATGGCCCTGTGACCTACCTGTGTTGTCCGAACTGCTCCTCTGTAATGGTGTACCAGTGCTGCTGTGCCATCCGGAACAGCCAGGGGTCTCATCACCCAGGGGGTGGCTGCCCTTCACCAGCTGGACCGGTGTCCTCATCATCCCCACCACTGTCCCCCTCTTTGACCTCTACGGCTATCCCACAGTCGGTGGCCATGTTGTGCAGGATACAGCAGGCCAGGAATAGCCTGCAGGCCTTCGAGGGGCTGTACTGTAGGGCACTGCTTGATGTGTCCAGGCACCGGAACTGTGCCTTCAGCAGCCTGAACACCCACTCAATGACATTCCATGTTGTGGCATGTGCCTTATTGTACTGTAGCTGCGATGGGGTCAGGGAGCGCTGGTATGGTGTGAGCAGCTAGGGCCGTAGCAGGTAACCACTGTCACCTGTGTGTAGAGGGGGGACATTAGAATGGTGGCTATGCCATGGGCCATCATGGCCGGTACCCATGGCACCTCTGACAATGCACACCCCCACGTCTGCTCACATCATCCTGCGTGATATGCATACTCACCTACTAGATGGCCGGTGGGGATGTCCCCACTCTCAAACCTGTGGCACAGTGCAGACTGGTGCCAGATGAAGGCATCATGTGCTCCCCACAGGGTGCATGGCACAGACATTGGTTATGCGCCCCCTGGCATCGCACACCACCTGGCAGTTTCTGCTCAGGTATCCCTTGCAATTTATGTATGCTGCACCCTCTGGGCCAGGTGGCATGTGGATACCTACATGGGTTCAGTCAATGGCCCCGAGCATGCCAGGCAGCCGTGTTACCCTGTGGAACTCCTGTATGTGTGCGCTGTGCACTCCACCTGTGTGCTGGGGAAATGGATGTACTCCGCAGCATGTGGCAGCAGTGCACTGAGGAACTGTGTGAGTAGGCATGATGTGGCCAACTGGGTTATGCCTGTCTTGTCCCCTGTTGGTCTCTGGAAGGTGCCCGTGGTGAGCAGGCACATGACGGCTGTCACTTTTGTCTCCACTGACAGAGCATGGCTCCATCGTGTGGGTGCCTGCATCTCATCACTGCACAAATCACAGAGCTGCCTCAGTATCGCCTGGTTCAGGCGGTACCGGCCCATAATCTCTGTGTCAGAGTACTGTTCGATGCTGGTGTGGGCTCGGTACTGCCTGCTCTGGACATACCATTGACGGGCCATTCCACGGTCGTGCCTCCCTGCTGCCTACCTTCTCACACCCCTCATTACCGCCTCCATCTGGAAGGTGGCACTGGCCATGTCTCTGGCTGGTGTCCCCCGGGTGGCTGTTCTCCTGTTCCACCCGCTGTCTGTTCCTGGTGCTTCCCCTGCACTGGGTTCACCTCCAGCTGTTTGCCTGTGGCTGTCCTGCCTCTTGTCACTGCCCTCAGTCCACTGTGGCACTCTCATGCCCTTTTCTGCACACTGGCATGGGCACATCCACTCCTACCCTCACTCTGGCACACTTCTGGTGGGCCCTGTCCTATTCCTGCCCACTCCTGCGCCCTGCTTCCTGTATTTCCTCCCTGGCACTCAGACTCCATGCTCCCACCTGTGGCTTCCCTGTGGCATGTTCTTCCTCCCCTCTCTTGCTCCCTTTTATTTTGGCTCACTTCTGCTGTCGCACAACTTCCACTTGCTCCACTATTGCGCACGTCACATGCTGTTGAATATCGCATTTCGCATGTTATTCATGGTTCCTCCCCTACAGTTGTGCATGCATGCATTACTGTTGCGCTCTGGCACATTGCTTGTTGCACTGCACAGCCACCTCCTGCTGAATATCACACAATGGCGCATTTCCGCACTTGCGCTGGTGCATCCCTGTTGCGCATGACGCATCGGCTCTGAATATCCTACCCACAATGCATATGTCAGCAGGAGATATTCTCACAGTCATTACGTCACACTACCTGACTGCCAAACTACCTCCCTAATCGAATTACTGTTACAAGTACTGGAATAAGAATACAAACTTGTCATAAACATCGACAACTGCCATGAAAATCATTTCACATACAAAAAAAAATCTCAGCACATCAGCACGGCATTCTCTCTCTTGGGATATGAAATGGCACTGCAGAGAGGAAGGAGATGGGGACATGATAGAGACCTATAAGTACCTCACAGGGGTGAACAAGGTGAGGAGTATTTTTCCGAAGAGAAGGGCAAGAGGGCATGCAATAAAGCTGGAAGGGGAGAATTTAGGAGAGATGTGAGGAAGTACATTTTTGCTGAAAGAGTGGTGGGCACCAGGAACAGTCTTCCAGCAAAGGTGAGGGGAATGCAAATAAAGACTTCAAGCATGCATGGGATAGGCAAAAAAGGATCTTGGTAGGAAAGTGGGGGGAAGCAGCTAGGCAGGGAAAAACCTGGGCAGACTGGATGGGCCAAGCGGTCCTTATCTGCCAACAAATTCTTTGTTTCTATGTTCCCCTACACAACACAGCTTCACTAGACAAAACAAAAACACAACTTTAAAATAAAAAAAAATCTTCAAAGCAATAAACAAATAAAGGTAATCTCACTGCACAAGGCACTCTAAAAATCTTTGTGAGAGATTTGGTTCAAAATACTCCACTTGCAGAGTAGTTTTTAAATTGCTTTTTGCTCAGACAAGCGAGGACAGACTTCTCTCCAACTCTTTTTTCATAAGACTCTACTGAACACAGCCTCTGCATTACAGACAGCTCATTTTAGTACCATGTGACCTCCAATCCCTTGGTACATTGCAAACTTCACCTGTGGGGCCCAATTTACTGGCAAATTTACCAAATTTGACATTTGCAAAGTTAGCCTTATACTGCAAACTGGAACTTTGCAGCAGGAATTAACTTTGCAAATTGCAGTGAATTTGTGAAATAATCTACAAAGCTAATTTAGCCAACTTCTCACACCACTACTTGGAGCCCCAACCCACTTTTTCGACTTGAGCAACTCACTTGGCCTCCTTAAACTTCGCATAGCACACTATTGGGTTGTGAAAGGACCCCAACTGAAAATAAGATGCTGCATCTCAGCCGAACTAAAACCTGGCTAGGTAGTGTAGGTTTCTAGTCTTTGGATGATCTCACCAATAAATGTCTGATGAGCCATGTTCCAAACTGAGCAACACCAATTGCTGAATCAGGCCTCCTCAGATGTCTGTTCTTGGAATCATGTCACTTTGTGCTGTGCAGCTACTGTAGGTGCATGTTATTGTGGACATGCTATAAATGAGAAAGACAGAGAAACCAGAACAGGATGCAATAAGCAAGGGGAGGAATGCTTGGCAGAGGGCAGGTTTATTATACATGACTATGAACCAGGTATTATACAGGAGTATGAACTGGGCATGGGATCTGATTGGGAGCAGCAGGGATGTTTGTCAGAGGATGTGTTTACTATATGGGCATATAAACTGAGCATAGGATGTGTGCAGGAGGTAGAGTGATGTTTGGCAGATGGTGGGCTTACTTTTCAGGTGTACAACCAATATGGGTGCATGAACCATGCACGGGATGAAATCAGGAGGAGGAGGGATGCTTGGCAGAGGGTGGGTTTATTGTACAGGTGTACAAATGTGTACAAGATGCAATTGTGATGGAGTGGCATGTTTGGCAGAGGGTGGGATTATTTCACAGGTGTATGAACCAGGCAAGGGATGCAATTGGGAGGGGATGGATACTTGGCAGAAGGCAGGTTTATTATACAGGTGTACAACCAGGGCACATGATGTTATTGGGAGGGGATGGGATGTTTGGCAGAGGGCTGGTTTATTTTACAGATGAACAAACTGGGCACCGGATGTGATTGGAAGAGGAGGGCAGGGATGTTTGACAAAGGGTGGTTTGTTATATGGGTGTACAAAAAAGGCATGGAATTCAATCAGGAGGGGAGAAATGTTTGGGAGGAGGAGGGTGGTGGTGAGTTTTTTAAAAATCAGCACAGGATGTAATCTGGAGGGGGTGAGAAGTTTGCTACCAGGCAAGTATGTTTTCTGACAAAAAGCAGCACAGGATGTGATCTGGAGGGGACAGGATGTTTGCCAGCAGGTGGGTTGATTTTTTTTGTTTAAATAAGAAGTGGCATTTACCTGTAATGTGATCAAGACAGGCTGTGAATTCATTGAAATGGTAAAATGTTCAACATAATATGCACTGTTGCTTTAGTATACTGTACCTGTTTTACAATTTGATATTTATTAAGATGTGCATTTACAGTGGTAGCTAGAAATGAGTCCCAGTATATCTAGATTCTTTACAAAAAACTCCATTAGCGTACCTGTTAGGGTAACTTAATACCACAAAAGTAGGGAAATGTGGCATTACGGTTTCCAACCCTAAGGCCCCATCCCACCACTCAAACAGCAAAAGGAAAAAACAGGGTTTTAGGTCTCCGTAGTCTTGGCGAATCAGTGGTGAGGTCTTCATTGGGGTTTGTCAGCCCTAATGCCCACCCCATTCCATGAGCAAAGTGTCACACATGATCTCCTTTCTTTACACAGGGCCCTGTTGGCCCTGAGTGAAGAAAGATGCAACAAAATGGGTTGACAACCTGTGGTGAGACATACTTCTCTACCTTTGAAGAATATATCATTATGACGCAGTGGCTTTGCACAGTACCTTGTGTTTCAGATTGGAGGCTATAGATTGGGGGAAGGCATGAGTATTAGGATTGACAATCCCCAAGGAAGACCCCTTCACTGATTCGCCAAGACTCTGGAGACTGAAAACCTAATGTTTTTTTCCTTTTGCAACTTAGGGGGTGGGGTTGGGCATTAGAATTGGAAATCCTAATGCCACATTTCCCTACTCTTATGGTATCAATCACCCTAACTGGTGCATTAATGAAACTTTTTGCAAGGAATTTCCTTTCTTTATGAGACAGTGGAATTGAATCCTCATTCACACAGGTCTTAAGAAGACTCTATCCACCTACAGAAGTGCAAGACCCATAAATTGCAGGCCCTGCAGTTTGGTGCAACAACAGAAGTGATGAATTCATGGAGTTTTCTGGTGGGCTGCGGAAGTGCAGGGCCCTGTGGTCCCTACACTTCTATGTGGCCACAGCCACAGATGCACAGGGCAAAGACTGCATATGTCATCCAATACACAGGGTCCTCTGCCACCCAAGGGGGAGAGGTGCAGGACCTTAAGCCAAAAGGGCAGTTGTCTTCACTATATGGTACCCAGGCCCATGTGGACAATCATGTACCTTTCATTCCATGGCTGGGGGGGTGTTGCATAACAGCACCATCCCTCCACCTAGTCCCATCCAGCTGGGTCACTGAGATTACCCCTGAACTCAGCTCACCTGCACAGAATCACAAAGCATACCCATTGGGGTCAAGAGTGGCACTGCACCCAAAGTTTGTTAGCAACTATTATATTGTTGTTTTTTTTTTCAATTTTGACCCCACATTATCAAGATATTTGTTTTATGATTCGTTTTATAAACATGACATTACCATTTATAGTATACTGGCAGAAATGTCATTTCACACCAGAAGTGCGAAAACACATTTCATCCGGGATTTTAAAAATAACATGTCAAATTTATGAGGTGTCACAGAAAAATGGCTTTGTTGAAAGGTTGGAGTCAAAATAGTGAAAATTGGTGAAGTTATGCATGAACATTGAACTACTGCAATGTTCACTCATAACCTGGGCATTTTATATAGAATAATGATGGGAAAGTGTGTGATATGAGAATTTAATGCACACCCAAGGTGTGGGATGTTCCATAAACCCAGTGTGTGAAGACTGAGTGGTTTATTAAAGCATCCCACACCAAGGGTGTGCATTAAATTCGAGTTTACCACACACTTTCCCCATCTTTTATTTTATATAATATCTGGGGAGCACTTTTTTTCCATCTTATGTCTTGTGATCCCATTAACTGTGTCAGTGTCACACACACACACACACTCACTGTCAGACACACACTGTCAGACATACAGTCTCCCTTTTCTTGTCTCCTTTTAACTGATTTTTATTTATTTATCATTTGCAGTTTGGAGATATAATTGCACTTAACTAGCACCGTAGGAAGTCAGCCATTGCCCCATTTGCAGCTGTGGTCCCGTTCCTCGCCGAACAGCAGGATTAACCAGATAGTTTAACATTTTGAAGAGAAAGCTCTAAGAGGAATCACTTTGATTCTAAATAAAAGAGAGTTGTGAAAGTGAGATACTGTTCTAGCAGCTCCGGTGCACAGCTCCTCATAAGTGTCATTCAGAGCTGCCATGTTTCTGGAACAGTTTAGTCCACCCTCAGTGCGAGTAAGAGCCAATGAGAGAGTACTGCTCTTGATAGATGTAGTGTGTGAATGCCATAATAACCCATGGGTTATTACAGAAAATATCAACCGACTGAGCCTTAAGAAAAAAGTGCTCACCAGTTATTATACCATATCTGTGCACCAAATTGTCAGCATAGCCTTGTTACTACCCCACCTCATGAACCTAGTAGTGAAATTTTAAAGCCCCTGCTGAAACATCATTCTGTAGCATTAAAACATTATTCCACACCACACCTGCGAAAACACTTTTTGAACAAAATTTGAAAAATGACAGCTGTCAGGTTTATGAGGTAGTGTAAAACAAGGGCTATGATGAAAATTTGGGGTCAGAATATTTAAAATTACCAGACTTACGAGCTAGCGTAGTAAAATTTCAATGTATGTGCATACCTTCACCATTTTTTACATATTTTGACCCTAAATTTTCAACATAGCTTTCTTAATGACTCCACCTCATGAACAAGGGTGGCAAAACTGTTCAAATCCTGCCTGAAAGGTAATTTTGCCAAGAAACTGCAAAATCATCTTTTGGGTTTGATTTGTGTAATTCCACCACCACTGGTCATTAGGTGGGGTCTCAAAAAGGCCATGTTGAAAATTTGTGGTCAAAATATGCAAAAATGACAAAGTTCAAGTTCAAGTTTATCTGGAAGGATACTCCATTGAGCAGGCTCATTTACAAAGAGGTCCTGGAGGATACATAGGACATAACATTAACATAAAATACATACAAGCCGTGTTTACATATGAACGGTACTCATAGGTCAAACAACATAAATTTACACTCAATAAAAATACATCACATTAAAATCAATAATAAAAGACACATTAACAAGGTAGTGCAGCAGGCAAGCTGAGCATAGTTTGAAGAACATAATATCAGTACTTCACTGTAGTATGATTTAAGTATCTGGACTACAATCAAGGAAGGGAGGAAACAGAGGGAGGAAAGTGCTGAGAGTAGGCAGGAAGAGAAAAGGCCTACAATAAGGTCAGAGGAAGGGGGACAACGAGGAGGGAGTACTGAGTGTAGGCAGATAGTGAGATGGGACTGGCATGTGAGGAAGGTAAGAGCAGGGGTTGATGGTATAGCAGCAAGTAGGCAGGAATGGGGAGAATGGAGCAGATAGGGGGAAGTGGTAAGGTTGAGGTGTAGGGTCCGGAGATGAAGGTAAAGTCAGGGTGGAGGTTCTAGGCCACAAAGGTGAGGGATACTGGTTAGACAGCATCAGAAGTGGTTGCTACTTGGTGGAGCTAATCAAAGTACTATTGATTAGTTGTCTGAAACTGTTTAGGGGGATTAGGGTTATGCATCAAAATTCAAAACCCCATTGAAGTACACTGAACCGCACTTACCTTAGTTTCTTTTTTTAACACAGCTTATTAAAGTTTAAGTTAAGCTACTACAGCATACTAATATGAAAAACACATGCCAAAATAGTTACAGTACTCACATTTTGAAAGCAATAAAGCTAATTAATCTGTATCTTAATATGTAGCGCCCATCAAACTACTAAAAAAGATTTCGACTGCAGACAAATAAACAAGTAATCAGAGAAGAAAAAAAAAAAATTAAAAAGGGAGGAAATTCTTCATACACTTTTAATGATGAACAGTGGAGAGGGCCTCAGGGAGGAGAATGATCCAAATACAAGTCACATTTAAGCCAACGAGAGAATAAAAAAATACCCCCATCAAATTCATAACACAGATTTATGTACAGGTTTTCCATAACATGGATTTCTGGAACTACCTAAATACTGTCAGCAAGTACTGGTACCACAGAAGATAGCCACCATCTAGGATGTATGCACACATACATCTTCAGAAAACAAATCACAGACAACAACATCCATAATCTCTTGGCCAGAAAGAGCAAACTGGAGCAGTCTAGGAATAGGGCACAACCTCGCACCAAAGAGGATGTACATTCCTGGAAGGCAATGGTTGTAAATACTAGGAGCCTAACCAACAAACTTCCTGAACTCACAGTCATCTTGGAAATGGAAAGGTTGAACTGGGTGGCTGTAACAGAAATGTAGTTCAAGGAAAACCACGGATGGGATACGGCAATTTCTGGTCACAATCTGTTCAGGAAAGATAGGCAGGGCAAAAAAAGAGGGGGGTGTAGCCATTTACATTCAGGAGGAAATAAAAGTCACAGAAGTAAAAGGGCAACCTGGGGCTTTGAGTCATTGTGGCTAACAGTAGACACGGGCATGGGAAAACCCCTTCAGAACTGGCATTGTGTACAGGCCCCCAAATCAAGGAGGTAAAGGAGACAAAGACCTACAGTAGTAGACAGAGACATTGCCAGCTATTTCCAGATATTTTGCAAAATTTCTGAAGTTTCTCTCTGCTGTCCCTACTGTGGAAATGCAGAAAGCAATAGATATTTCTGGAAATATCACAGAAATTTCGGGAAATATCTGGCAGTGTCTGTGGCTGCTACTGTAGTACAGGAAATCTACAAAATGTCTGATAAAGGTGAAGTAATACCAGATATCAACTGGAGCATACTAACGGCAGCAATAACAAGAAGTAGGGACTTCTTATTGTCACTACAAGGCATGGGACTGTGCCAATTTGTTAAAATCCCAAGGGGAGATGCCATTCTTGATCTTGCCCTCACAAACTCTGAAAAGGATCAAGGACATTGAAGTGGGATGCCATATGGGTAACAGTGACCATTGCATGGTAAGCTTTAAGGTAAACATAACACAGGACACCAGTCACTCAAAGATAAAGGTGCGAGATTTCAGAAAGGCTGATTTCCAAAAAATGAAGAACAACATAAGTAGCCAGTTAATGGAAATAGAGGTTGAGGAGGTGGAGGTCATGTGGAGGAGACTCAAGAGAGCAATAAAATCTGCCACAGATCAATGTGCCAGATGGGTCAGCAAAACAAAAAGAAAAATACTGTAAATCCTCTATGTTTTTCCAAGGAAGTGACTACCACAGTCAAAGAAAAAAAGAAGGCGTACAGCATATACCAGGAAACCAAAACTGAGAAAAACCAGGAGTTGTACAATGAAAAAATGAGAGAGTCTAACAAACAAATTAGAAAGGCAAAAGCCCAGACAGAGGAAAATACAGCAGAAGGGGCAAAGAGAGGAGACAAATCATTTTTTAGATACATTAGGGAATGTAGGAAGGCAAAAGGGGATAGCGAGATTGCTACTGAAGAAGTGAAATGCACCAAACATGACCCAGAGAAAGCTTAAATCCTCAACAAATACTTCTGCTCAGTGTTTACCAAGGAGGACCCAGGGGATGGCCCAGCTCTGAAAAAACACAACACCCCAGGACCAGAACTAGACTCCAGTCCCTTTAGAGAAGCCAGAGTACGGGAGTTGCTAAATAAGCTAAAAGTAGACAAAGCCATGGGGCCAGATGAGATGCACTCCAGAATCCTTAAGGAACTGGGGGCAGAATTAGCAGCCCCTCTGGTACTTCTATTCACAAAATCCTTGAAGAGTGGTGTGGTACCCAGAGACTGGAAAAAGGCAATAGTGGTTTCACTTCACAAATCAGGCAGTTGCGAAGAGGCTAGTAATTACAGACTGGTGAGCCTCACATCTATAGTAGGGAAACTAATGGAGACACTACTCAAACAAAGGTTCATAGCATTCCTCAAAACTAGCAGCCAACAAGACCCTAAACAGCATGGTTTCACAGCAGGTAGGTCATGCCAGGCAAATCTGCTTGAGTTTTTTGATTACACCACAAAAATAGTGGATGACGGTGGGGCAGTAGATGTGGTCTACCTAGATTTTAGTAAGGCCTTCAACTTGGTTTCACACAGAAGGCTGGTAAAGAAACTTGACCACACAGGGGTTGGACCAGAAGTAGTCAGATTGGTACAAACTGGTTACAAGACAGAGCCCAGAGGGTACAGGTTAATGGAATGCAAACGATAGAAGGAAGGTGACCATCGGGGTGCCCCAGGGCTCAGTGCTTGGGCCTCTGCTCTTCAATGTTTTTATAGCAGACATCACTGATGGACTAGAAGGGAAAGTCTGTTCACAGATGACTCCAAAAAATGTAACAGGGTGGACACCTCAGAAGGAGTGAGCAAGATGGAAACTGATCTCAAGAAACTAAAAGAATGGTATGGAGTGTGGCAGCTGAGATTTAATGCCAAAAAGTGCAAGGTCATGCACATAGGAAAGAAAAATCCAAGAAAGGAGTATTACCTAGGAGGCGAAAGACTGGCAGCCTCAAACCAGGAACAAGATCTGGGAATCATAATCTCAGATGACTTGAAGGTTAGTAAGCAGTGTGAGAAGGCAACATTGAAGGCCAAAAGAATGCTGGGCTGCATTGGGAGGGGAATCACAAGCAGGAGGAGAGAGGTGGTACTACCACTGTATAGATTGCTGGTCAGGCCTCACCTGGAATATGGAGTCCAGTTCTGGAGGCCTCAACTCAGGAAGGACTTTGACCGGGTGGAAACAGTACAGAGAAAGGTGACAAAAATGATTCATGGTCTGCAGTATATGTCCTATGAGGAAAGACTTAGAGAACTGAATATGTTTAGCAGGGTTTGGCCGGAATGCAGGGAAGTCCATGTTACAGCATTAAGATATAGAGGTAAGTGCGTCCAGTCCTTTAAATGTACTCTGTAACATCTTGTGCTTGGGTAAAGGTCTAAAATATTTATCATGATCAACAATAGTATTATTTATGAGGGCAGGGTTGGCCTTAAATGCCAAACATGTCAAACACACTGGGAGGACTTTGAATACAGACAGGATCTGGTTTGTAGAGATGGACTTCACCCAGGCAAATTGGCTCATTACTACTTGGCAAACATTTAAATGATTGCATTGTAAAGGCTTTAAACTAATTCCTGGGGGGGAAGGGCACCAGCCAAATGTACCTCTGTTCTCTGACAATATGTTGGGAACTATAGCCACAAATACGTCTACCACTACAGTAAATAATACTAATACTTGTCATTCATCATTGACACATGATAAAAACTTTTCTGTGAAACATGTATCCAAACTTAAAAGTCTTCTTTATAATGCCAGGAGTTTGAAAAGTAAGTTTGGTGAACTCCACAGTCTTCTTATGGAGGAACAATCTGATGTCTGAGGAGTTACTGAGACATGGTTTCAGGATTCAGATTGGGATCAGGATCTACAGGGATATATATCATTTTGTAAAAACCGAACACATCCTAGGGGAGGTGGTATAGCCTTGTATGTCAAGGAAAATCTCAGCTGTCATGAAATTAAAAATATAACTGGTTCAGGGAATGAAGTAGAGATTTTGTGGGCTTGAATAAATACATTGGTTGAATGGCTAACTATTGGATTGTGTTAATGCCCACCTAACTTGGATAACTTAGGTAACAAAGTATTCATGAATACTCTAGAAAACCTTAAGACTAAAGAGGATTTAATTATAATGGGTGATTTTAATCTGCCTAATATTTGTTGGAAATCTTTGCAAGGGAAAGGTGCCCTAGATAACAGATTTATAAATGCTACCCTTCAATTGAATTTGGAACAAATAGTTATGGCGCCTATGAGGTCAAATGCAATCTTAGACCTTATACTTACAAACATTAAAGATACTTGTTTACCACCTAGAGTGTTAATGCCGTTGGGGGACAGTGACCATAACACAATTTTCTCGTCTTTCAAATGTTATCATACAATAACTAAATGAATTACTGTCAAGAAAAACTTTAATAAGGCTGACTTTGACCAATTAAAAAAATTACCTAAATTCATGGGACTGGGAAACAGACCTTACAGATCTTGATACTGAAAATGTGTGGGATAAATTTGGGGAAACAATTGATTTTTGTGTTCAACACTGGGTACCTTCTTGTAAAAAGTATAATCATAGTAAAAGAAGAACTCCATTATGGCTTTACACAAAAATAAATAAGTTGATAAAACACAAGAAAAGAGCTTATAATGGTATAAAAAAACACCTGACATCAGATAAATGGCTTAAATTTAAAACAAAAGCCAAATTAACTAAATCAGCAATAAGGAATGCTAAAAGAAAATTAGAACAGAATTTAGCCTCCACTACCAAAGATAATAAAAAAAGCTTTTACAATTATCTAGGTTCTATTAAGGGAACTTCACCAAGGATTGTCCCTCTCTAAATTGATCAGGATATTATCACTGAAGAACGGCAAATAGCCGAAGTTTTAAACTCCTATTTGTGCAGTGTCTATAAAAACAAACAGGAGATACTTCTTGATAATCTTAATAGTGCAAACTTTGTTATACCATTTACTTCCTTGGACATCATCACTGCAATAAAATCTATTAAAAATAATTCCTCTGCGGGACCGGATAATATACCACCTATTTTCCTTAAAAAATTATCAACTGAGTTATTTGGAATATTAACTAGATTATTTAATATCTCGGTTAGTGAAGGCATAGTACCAAAGGATTGGAAATCTACAGCTGTGATTCCTATTGATAAAAAGGGAAGTAAACATAGTCCCAGTAATTACAGACCTATCAGTCTCACCTCTTGTGTGGGAAAATTAATGGAAAGATTACTATTACAAAAAATTAAGTCTCATTTTCTAGATACTGAAAATATTGATATAGCACAATATGGTTTTAAACATGGTAGATCTTGCCAGACTAACTTAATAACCTTTTTTGAGCCTGTCAGTTATGCATTGGACAGCGGCCTACCTGTGGACGTAATCTATCTTGACTATGAAAAAGCTTTTGATACTGTGTCACATGCAATATTATTGCAACAACTTATTCAGATTAACTTAGACCACATATCATTAAATGGGTAGATTCATGGCTGAATGGCAGGAACTGGTGGGTGACAATCAAGGGTTCATCCTCAGAAACTGCAGAGGTTACAAGTGGTATACCACAGGGATCAGTTCTGGGGCCCTTATTATTTAACATCTTAATAGCAACCATGCAAACTTCCATCTGGGTCTGTATAAATAAGTATGCAGATGATAGCAAGATTGGCTGTATCACCAATAACATACACTCAATAAAGGAATTGCAAAATAACCAAGATCACTTAGCAATATGGGCTGAACAGCATAAAATGTCTTTTAATATCGGCAAATGTAAGGTTATGCACTTTGGTACTAACAGCAAACTTGCCAATTACACTCTGAATAATACTACATTACAAACAGTGGAAACTGAAATTGATTTAGGAGTTACTATTACTAATGATCTGAAATTTACAACACATATAAATAAAACAATAAAAAGTGTTCAGGAATTACAGCTTGTATCAACAAGCACATTAAGATCCGTGAAGCTGAAGTAATTGCCCCTTTGTTTTCTAGCTTGGTACGATCACAGATTGACTATTGTTCAGTCTTTTGTGGTTCAACATCTGTAGGCACTAAAACTGCTATGGAAAAAGTGCAAAGATTAACTAAAAACATATGAGGAAAGATTGATTCCTTGGGCCTTTACTTACTTGAGTATAGAGCCTTGAGGGGCAATCTTTGCCTAATGTATAGGGCTTATAGGGACCCAGCATTGCTTGAAACTTTATGTTTATGGTTTACTAATAATGTTAAGAATACCAGATCACATAACTTAAAACTTCTAACCAATATAAGTTATTCAACTAAAAGAAACAATTTCATAACTCAGAGTGGGCCACATCTTTGGAACTCTTTACCTGCTTTTGTTGTCAACAGTTTAGATATTGATCAGTTCAAATGTAATTTGGATTCATACATGGGGAATAGAAAATGTCAGTTTCTGCTGTCAGGTTGATGGCAGTGAGTTCATAAATGGGCCTCCACCCTTAAACTCATATCTTTCCTATGAACCTATAAACCTATGAACCTACTCCCTGGAGCAGAGAAGAGAGACAGGCGACATGATTGAAATATTCAAGTACATTAAAGGCATTAACAAGGTACAGGCACAGGAACTTTTTCACTCTAAGAAGGGCTCCAAGACTAGGGGACATGACCTCAGGCTGCAAAGAGGGAGGTTCTCTATCAACACCAGGAAGTTTTTCTTCACAGAAAGAGTGGTGGATGCCTGGAACAGCCTGCCCGAAGAGGTTGTGAGAGTCAGCACTGTGGGGGGGATTCAAGAATGCATGGGATAGACACAAGGGAGCCCTGCTACAAAGGGTAACTAGATTGTCAAAATAGATATATAACAAATGGGCAGACTAGATGGACATAGTAGTTTCCTCTCTGCCATCAACTTCTATGTTTCTAGTGAGAGCTTTAAAGGCAGAAGCTACAAAAATACTGTGAATGTAGTAATTAGATGGGGTATGAGCTTCTTGTGGAAGAAAACAAAACAAGCAAAAAAAGTAATGGGACAGATACATCCAAAATATCTGACAGAGTTGAAGCTATGGAGTTCTAAAAAGTCTGGATTTTAGGACAAGACCAAAATATATGCAAATGGTCCCCCTTGAGGCCACATCCCCACCAACACAAATGAGATCCATTCTTGAAATAGTGCATTGTAATTGATGATGTCCTAAAAAAATTAACCAAAGTTCTCCATCTAAATTCCCTTCAATAGGAAGAGGTAGTAGTTTTAAGTACTATTCGCCAGACTTTCTTTTTCTAAAAAGGGTCTAAATGAGAGACAGTCCTGACTCCCACTGGTTCCATACAGCGAGAGAAAAATCAGAAATTTGTTGTTGCAACAATGCATAGAAATGCGAAATAGCACGGGCCTCCGAGATAGTCCTCCGCTCACGGTGAAGGTAAGCAATCAGAGTGGATGAGCAGTCAGATTTAGGACTTTTTTTAAAGGTGATAGGAAACAGTTTTTACACCTCTAGAAGCCCTCCAGTTGTCCTTTTATTGGCTACGCAGTATTCTTATATGTTTTTGATCTTATTTGTTAAACTAATAATCTAATTTTGTTGCCTATGTAGCAACAACAAAAATGGAAAGGGACCTGGGTGTAATCATATCAGATGACCTTAAGGTTGGCAAGCAATGTGAGAAGGTGGTAGGGAGGGCTGGGGGGATACTGGGATTTATAGGAAGAGGCATCACCAGCAGAAAACAGGAAGTTGTTATCCCCCTGTACAGACAGTTGGTGAGACTACATCTGGAGTACTGCATCCAGTTCTGGAGACCCCATCTCCGCAAGGACATAGACAGGATGGAGGCAGTTCAGAGGAGGGCAACTAAAATGGTGCAGGGTCTGCAAGAGAAGCCATATGAGGAGAGACTAAAGGATCTTAATATGTATACTCTTGAGGAAAGGAGGGAGGGGGGAACATGATAGAAATGTTTAAGTACCTCAGTGGAATCAACAAAGTCCAAGAGGGTAGCATCTTTCAGAAAAAGAGATGTGCAAGAACAATGGGACACAATTTGAAGATAGAGGGGGGATGGCTTAGGGGCAATGGGAGGAAGTATTTTTTCACACAGAGGGTGGTGGATGCATGGAACAACCTTCCTGAGGAGGTTGTGGGGTCCAAAACTGTTGGAGAATTCAAGAATGCATGGGACAGACATAAGGCAATTTTTGTGGGTGGTAGGAAGAAATAGGCTGTTGGTTAAATAGGATCTGCAGCTTATACTCTAGGTAGGGAAATGGGCAGACTAGGTGGGCCAAGCGGTCCTTATCTGCCGTCAAAGTCTACGTTTCTATGTTACCCTGAATCTCTCTCTTTCCTCAGCAGTTCTTGCTGTTCCTTTTCAAAGTGCCTGAACATTCTATGACATCACAACCAGCTTTCCCGTCCATTCAGATGAATAGCATGGAATGGGAGTTACTGATATCGTAGAATGTCTTAGAAATATGAAAACAAAAAGCAGTAGCTGGTGAGGAGAGTGGAACCTTATGTAGATCTGAGGGCACACTGAAGCTAGATTGTTTATTTAACAAAAAATCATCACAACTTATTAGAATACATAACTGGCATGGAAAGGAAGATGGAAGGGCAGTTAACTACGCAGAAATCATGTCCTATTTCCTTTAAGCAAGGAAGAAAAAAAAATACCTGATGTGCAAATAATGAAAAAATTCATATGGGGGAGCCCATATCTACACTGGACTTCTTCAAAACTTAACAGATTATCTCTGTTCAATACATCATCCACAGTAGAGAGCCCAAGTTGACCCCACTGATGAAACCCTGAATCCAGATTACCCAGAAGAAGAGAAAGGAAGCCCATACTAACAGCTCCTCTAACTAATGTCCCGAATCTCACTCATTCCTCAAAGGTATGTCTTGACCATGGATTCACTAACCTGAGAGAACAAAGTTAGGAAATTGGAAGAAGAGGAGCAACCTTCAAGGAAATCCTCAGAAGATGTTTTTCCTCACACTCCTACCAGCCTGTGTTTGGATTAAATTAAAAAAATGTCAGATCTGGTACCACTTGAGCAGCTAAATAATAGTACTTCAAATTTGGGATAGATAAACTCCCTTCATCCTTACTTTGGTGCAAAATAGAATGCTGCATACAAGGGTACTTGTTGTTACAAATACAGTTATGGAAAAGTTGATCAATATGCCACCAACAAAGCATAGGGGGACAAACTGGAAGCATCCTAAAAACATATACAAACTGGGGTAAAACTTTCAAATGTATAGTTTCAATCAGTGCTCCCAGTGATAGAGGTAACAGGCTCCATCAGGCTGTATCACTACTGGGTGAAAAAATAGATAGATGAATATGAAAATTAAATCAGATCTTTAAAAATTACAAAGTTTAAATGAGACTTTAATGATTATAGAGATGGGAAAGTTTATTCTTGGTTTAAAAACAAAGACATGAAAACAAGGATGCATTACGTGTATAATCCAGATTCAGTTGGTAACATCTATACATCAAGTAGTGATACAGACGTAGAACAAGGAAGAGGTGGAAAAGGGGATCTTTTTTAGGAAGGAGAGGGTACAGAGGCAGGGGCAGATGACAGTGGGGGAGATAAACACAGGGCTATCAATATACAAGGAAAGATCAAGGTTAAACATTAGATCCAGATGAAGGAGGATCAGGGTTAGGAAGAACAGAAACAAGTACAGGTCAAGAAAGAAAATGGAAAGAAAAACAAAAAGAACTACAGTTACAAGTAGTGACAAGATCACAAATGAAATAGCAGTGTTTAACCTGTCAAATAGATATCTGACACAAGAGGAAGTCAAACTACTGAATAAAGGCTTAACTTTCTGCCCCCACAAAAAAGTTAGTGATTTTGAAATAAAATTAGACCTCAATAGATTTTTTAGAAAACTGAGGTTGCAGTATTTCTTTGATAACAACCCCCAGGAAAATGTAAATCAGGAAGACCAAACAAAGAAAATCAAGTTAAGTCAAAAGTTGCAATTAAAATCACAATTTCTTCCCCCAGGCCCAGTCCCACATAAAATTGAAACATACATTTGTTTAGTTAGCAAAGATGTTGAGAGAATTTTGAAACAAGAGAAAAATATGGACAGAAATATGAGTTTTAATTTAACATCTAGAGAATTTGGAGCATTAAGGAATTTGGAGAACGATCCGAATAAAATAATTAAAAAGGCAGATAAGGGACGCGGAATCGTTATAGAAAATTATATTGATTACAGAGATAAATGCATGAAAATGCTAGAAGAAAGAACAAACTATTTAAGACTGACAGATGACCCAACAGAGAAAATTGGTAATTGGATAGGAGAAATCTTGAAAAGCGCATTAGAAAACAGATGGATAACTGAATGGGAACAAAAAGCATTAGATAAAAAATTTCCCTTAATCACTGTTTTCTACATACTTCCTAAAATACACAAGGATCCCTTGCATCCACTGGGTAGACCAGTAGTATTGGGCATAGGCTCTATTTTGGAGCCTTTGTCAGTATATGTAGACTTTCACATAAGGGACCTGGTAGAAACAACAAAATCTTTTGTAAGGGATAGTACATACATGATTAATTTGGTTGAGGATTTTAATACAGAATATTTTTTAGCTGGAAAACCTGTGAGTCTTGTGACATTAGATGTCAAGGGTCTGTATACATCTACCCCACACCTTGAGGGCTGTGAAACACTGAGGGAGACTTTAGAAAAGCATAGAATAGTCGAAAACCCACCTAATGAATTACTGTTGCAATTAGCAAATTTAGTTCTTACACAGAATTACTTTAGATTTGAAAAGACCTCCACACAGCAAATCAATCTTCTCCTCAAGCAGCATTTCATCACTGCCTGCTCATGCAGTTAGTCCCCTATGGCAGCCAAATGTTTTAAATGTATGTATGTTGACTGCTTGTTTGCTCATACAGTTAATCCTCTACTGATGTGGCACTTGGCCCTTGTTAGCTCCAACTCTATTATTTGCACTGATGGCTCTTCCCCTGCCATGAGGCAGGTGTATCTTGTACACTGTGAATATCTCATCAATGAAATATGCTACTGCATGTAAAGTACTCTCCTAATCCCCTTCCCTCGGGAAGCATCTGGAATCGAGTGCTGCATCGCTCAGTATGCCTTCCTGGTAAAACTTTTAAATAAATAAATTATGCACAAATAAAAGGCACTGTGATGAGGTCAAGTATGGCCCCATCTTACACAAATTTATTTATGAATTTGTTTGAGGAAAAATTTGTGTATGCTAATAACCTTTTTTCAAAGAATGTTCTGAAGTGAAATCACTTTATTGATGATATTTTTGTTTTATAGGAGGGAACAGAAAGAGAACTTATAGAATTCCCTGATATTTGGATAATTGCACTAATTATTTGAAATTCACGTTGAATCAGGATGAGAACTAAACTTCTTTCCTGGACTTACTAATTTATAAGGAAGGTGAAGTGTTAAATACTAAGATGTACAGAAAGCAGACATATAGGAACACAGTTCTACAAGCAGACAGCTTCCATCCAAAGAGATTGGTGGAATCCATCCCATATAGTCAACTGTTAAGAGTAACGTGCAACTGCTCAGAAGATTCTGATGTAGTTTTTTCATGGAAGAGATGGCAGAAAGATTTAAAGATTGGGGATATAAGCATACAGTGTTAGAAAAAGCATGTCAAAAAGTAATAACACAAGAGAGGAAAGATTTACTGACCAGTAGAAGTGGCACTGGAAGAACTAAAGATATGGATGAAAAGATTATACTCTCTCTAAAATGTAATGACATTTTTTATAATATAAGAAATGCTGTGAATAAACATTGGCACATTTTAAAATGTACAAATATGGGTGAAAAGGCATTTAATACGGGTCCCCAGGTTGTAGCAAAAAAGGTAAAATCATTATCAGATCGATAAGTTCACACTGAGCATAAAATCCCCGAGGTAAAACAGCAAACTTAGTTTACCAAGGAGGAACTAAGGGGAAATGTTAGTTGTGGTAGATGTATTCACTGTCACAATACTTACAGAATAAAAAAATATTAGGAATATTAGCAGGAATGAGGAATTTGTGATCAAAGAATTTATTACTTGTCAGACAGAGGGTGTAATATACGATATTAAATGCCCTTGTGACCTAATGTATATAGGGAAAACTAAGAGACCACTAAAACTAAGAGTGGGTGAACATAAAGGTTACATCAGGAATAAGGATTTGACATCACCAATAGCAAGGCATTTTATAGAGCAAGGACATCAGCTTCCATCATTATGGTTCTTTGGCATAGAGAAGGTTAACAAAGATAAAAGAGGGGGAAACTATAATAATAAATTCTTACCTAGAGAAGTGATGTTCATTAATTATTTTCAAACGAACAACCCAATATTTGGGTTGAATGAAGTTATTGAGTGGCAACCAATCCTCTAAAAAGAGACATAAAGTGCATTAACAGGACTCCCATTTAGGGCTAGTTTTGGCAGGTCCCCCAAGGAGGGAGAAACCACTGAATACAGCTTTAAATGTAAAATTGTGAGTTATGAACACTTAAACAGGAATACAAAGTCCAAAACTTAAGTTTTTAAAAAACTGACAGCACCTCTGACACCTAGAAATATGGTTCTAGGTGCTGCTAGGAGGTGGATCTGGTGCTCAGGCAGGCATACAGTGCTTACATCAATGCTTAATGCCATTTGCCAGATTCAAGGGTGCAGCTTCCACTATAAAAACAGATACAGGAGGCCCCGCGCATTACTCCCACAAGATACAAGACAGAAGTAACACTGAGTAAGCAGTAAAACTTTAAAATCTATGAAAGTAAAGCACTGAGAGGTAAACACAGGTGATAACTGGGGGATGGTATGCTTGTTTTCTTTCCAGAGAAAAGTGAAGATTGAATGTTCCAATAGAACTACCACATGAAAGAAAAAAACGTTTTACAGGTTAGCGTTTCTGAGGAAAGAGTTTTGGCACTGTATTTACATCTAGATTTAATAGCTCATTTATGGTTATTAAGGGCAAGAAAGGAATACTGAGTGAATTAAAGAGGTTTTTTTTGTATTAACAGGTGGCTAGTGAACTTAAAGGAACTATGGCACAAGTGATTGTAAAAACATTTTATTAGAAGGTCAGCATCTCTTTTCCACTGAGCATTTGTTGATATGGTGAAATAGGAGAATTATACTTATTTTGAAAAATCATTGTTTTTTTATTAGTGGTCTGTGGTGGGAGTCAAACCAGATACCAATGTTTATCAGAGATATGAAGTAAAAGAAACTTACAAAATGTATTGAAACATAAGGGGCAGCATGAATTAAATATTTATTTTGATCTATACTTGTTGTGAAGAGATTTATGAAGTAATTGTAATGTTTATAAATATATTTTGTTTTACCTAGTGAAACCAGTTTCCTGATGAAGGGTTGTCCTGAAACGTAAACAATTTGAACTGGATGTTATATTATTAATTTAACTGAACACTCAATATTGAGTCATTGATTATTTTGGGTGAGTGGGCCATAGATCCAGTATCACTTTAGTATTTTAGCATAAGCCTATACTGGTTTCATGCCTCTCCCCAGGAACAGTTACAAACACTTTTGTGTTTTACACATTTTTTTAAGGTTTGGGCTGTACTGGATCAGTCTTTCATCTAAAAAGAACAAAGTATCATCTGCATATAAAGCAATTTTATGATCCATGGGTCCAGTCTTAATTCCTTTAATCAATGGGTGGTGGCAAACACAGTCAGCTAATGGTTCCATCACCAGGGTGAAAAGCAATGGAGACATTGGGCAGCCCTGATGAGTGCCACGTTTCAAGTTTAAAGATTCAGAAAAAACTCAGTTGACCCCTACCGTTGCTGTGAAGCCCAAATATAAAGCTATCAGCTTAGCAAAAGAGTTTTCACTAAAACCAAAAGCCGAGAGGACCCTAGACAAGTACTGCCAGTTTAGCCTGTCAAAGGTCTTCTCTGCATCAATGGAGAGGGTGATAGTAGTCTGCTGAATCCATTTAACATAAGAAATAATATTTAATAACCTCCTGACATTGTTATATGAATTGCAGAAATGAATAAATCCAGTCCAGTTATGATGAATCAAACTGGGGATAAAGGATTGAAGTCAGGAAGCCAGAATTTTAACATAAATTTTAATGTCAATGTTTAACAACAAAATGGGCCTGTAAGAGGCACAGAATTCAGGATCTTTCCCCAGCTTAGGGATAACTGTAAATAGGGCAGATTTCCACTCAGTGGGAAAGGAATAGTGTAACATGCAATGCAAAAAAGCTGACTGGAGGGGACTGACTAGAGATTCAGTAAAACATTTATAAAATTCAGCAGGAACTCCATCTTCCCCTGCAGCTTTTTTTATTTTTAAGATCCTTGATTGCTATAAGAATTTAATCTTCAGAGATTGGCTGATCTAAAGCTTCCCTTTCTTCTTGAGTTAAGGTGGGCAAATTAACAGAACTAAGAAAAGCAATAATTTTGGCAGTATCCCCTACTAGTCACTCCAGGCTATGTAATTCGGAATAAAAAGTGCAGAATTCCAGTGCTATATCCTGCAGATGTACTGTTATTGCAGGAGACAAGGCACTAGTGCGAAGATGCTTTACAATCCTGGAGGCTTGCGCTCTACAGCATTGGAGGGCCAATCGACACCCAGCTTGATTACCCAGAGAGTAATAGGTGAATCTGGTTCATCGTAGCAAGTTCTCCTCTTGTATCATGGAAAGTTGCATTAACTGATTGCATACCTCCTGGATTTGCTGAAGGAAATCCAGCCCACAACTTAGCTTGTGTTGGTGTGCCATGTCCACAAGTCGAGTCTCCAAATCTAGTCACTTTCACACCCTTTGCTTCTTAAGGTGGGTAAGGTAAGATATTATTTTCCCAAGGAGGACAGATTTCATGGCTATCCATATGGTAGGGGGAGAAACTGAAGGATCACTGTTAAACTGAAAATATTCAGAAATGGTTTCCTGTACCATATCTCTGAATTGAGATGAGGCTAGAGTGCCAACATTTAAGCACCAAGGACCTCTACAGATAGTGGGAACCATTTCCAATGTTAAAGACACAGAAGTGTGATCTGAAATCTGAATGGAGTGTATTGTGGCTTTCAAAACCTGATGCAAATAAGAGAATGGAACATATCACCTGCCAAGACATGAGTAGGTTTTGTGTGTGGTGGAATAAAATGTATAATCACGATCACCCAGGTGTAACCACCTTCTGGCATCTTGGAAACCTGATTCAGCTACGAAAGAGTCCAATGTTTTAGCCATGGATGATTGATGCACCAGGGAGGTTACGCCCAAGGATCTAGAAGAATCAAGACTAGGGTCCTGAATACAATTAAAGTCACCACCAACAATACAAAACCCATGAGCATGCAAAGCTATGGCCTGAAATACCTCTTGAAAAAAAGTATGGGAGGGTGACATAGGAGCAAACAAGTTTAAAATGGAAAGGTGGATGTCTAAATATGTGTCATTTACTAAGACCCGACATCCTTGTTTGTCAGCCCATGAATGATCTGGTAGAAATAAAGAGTTCCTTCAAATTAGAATAGCAACCGGACATTTTTTCCCTACAGGGTGAAATGATGCACAGACTGACCCTACCCATTGCCAGTGCAGTTTAGAATGTTCTACTGGAGTCAGATGTGTTTCCTGCAAAAGGGTGACCTCTGAATCTAAATGCTTGAGATGGATCAAAGTTTGAGCTCTTTCAATGGAGCTATTCAACCCCTTCACATTTAATGTAACTATCTTGAATGGCACCATTATTAAAATATGCTTGTTGAGGAAATAACAGGAAGAGTAAAAATACTAAATACTACAAAACCTAGAGAATCACCATGAGACCTCACTATGTCCATACCCACATCATTTTGGAGGAAAGTAAATAAAGGACACCAATATTCAGGATATCTGCTACCAATCATACTCATAACAAGCCAAGTGGGAATAATAAAATAAATCAGGGAAAACAAATATAACACAATAATAAGAATAAAAAAAAAGAAACTATGAAAAACCTGCCTATCCTCTACTGTAACATCAAAGGCACAATATCAAATACGTAATTAACCATCTGAGGAAAAGAAAAAATAACATTCCAATGAAACAATTCAATCCCCCCTCCCCTCCTCTTTTTAACAAATAAACTAAAATACAAATCCCACAACCAGTAATATGCAACATTCCAAAACAGGAATTGTCTTGCAAACATTACTCCCCCAAGCCCTAATGAGGATAACATCACAGAAACACAGAAATGAACCAGAACCATGAAAGTGTATCTAAGGGAACCACCCAGGTTCCCCACAAAGGGAGCATGTCCCTTGTCACTAGAGGCACACAACAGACAGAGGGAGACTGAAAAAAAATGGTATCCCTCTGTACCACAGCCCTCTGAGCTGCACAGTTCTGACCTTAGTTTCTCATATTGCAGTCAGTAGTTCCAGCAGCAAGATGTCTCTTTGATCGGAGAGCGTATCTTCACCCTGTAACCAGTTCAGGTGAGTGAGGGTGTGTGGGGTGGTGTACTGGGGGCTGTGGGGTGGTGGGTGCTGAGTGGGAGGTGGGGGTAGGGGGGTCAGATTGATGAAGGACCATTTTCTTTTTTGCAGGTTTTAAAAAATACATCAAGGGATGGTTTTCTTTATTTGAGACTGGATGGCAATCAGAGGGTGGAGGGTGCCACTAGACACCAGGGAAAGACACAACCAATATGGGGTTGGTGATTGGAGGGTGGGGGTGCCACTAGACACCAGAAAAAGACAAAAAAACATTACAGGGATGGTGAATGAAAGGTGGAGGTTGCCACTAGACACCAGGGAAAGACAAAAACATTATGGGGACAGTAACAAGAGGGTGTGGGTGCGTACCACTAGATACCAGGGAAAAACAAAAACATTATCAGGACAGCAATCAGAGTGTGGGAGGTGCCACTAGACATCAGGGAAAGTCAAAAAGTATTATGGGGATGGTGATTGGAGGATTGTGTGCCACTAGACAAGAGGGAAAGACAATCATATTATGGGGACAGTGTTCAGAGGGTGGGGGGTGCCACTAGTCACCAAGAATAGGCAAACATATTACAGGGATGGTAATTGGAGGGTGGGGGGTGCCACTAGACCACAGGGAAAGACAAAAAGTATCATGAGGATGGTGATCAGAGGGTGGTGGTACCACTGGACACCAGAGAAAGACAGATATATTACAGCAACAGTAATTGGAGGGTGGGGAGTGCCACTAGACACCAGGAAAAGACAAAAAGAACAGCTCCTCTCACTAAGCTGGGCATCCTGGATTTTGGGTGCCCAGAAAAGGTATTTCTGGCAACTTTGTAAAACAAAAAACACCAGAATCTAGCTAAATGGGTCCCATTTAGCTAGGTTCAGGTGTTTGTTTTTTTAAAGATATAATTTGTATGCACTTTTAATGTTTGTAACTTTAACCAGTAAAAAGAAAATGGCGGGCATCTTGACTGGTTTTTTTCCCCCCACGACAAGTAAATCATGCGAATAACCACTAGTGATACTTTTTTTTACTTTTTGCAATAGTGTTTTTTTGGCTTTTGTGATAGTTATCTTTTACCAGTCACATTGAAATGTTTGCTCAAAAATCATTATGACTTTAAAATGATATAACATTTTTGCACCAAATTTTCTAAAGGCACATCCTTGGCATGGGCCTTTTCAACCATGACAATTTAATGAAAACATTCCACATGGTCTAAGCTGTAGGTGAAAGCAATAAATATCCAATGTTAAGTATAGAGAAACTAAACATGTTTTTTTTTCCCATTTGTGGCACTCCCTACCTTGAAAACCATACAAGATGCCATCACAAAACATTCCATGCCTTGAGACTCTGACAGCCTGACCACATCTGCCAAATTATTGGTTATTTTGTCAAAAGACACCAAAGTTATTAAAGTGCAAAATGTAGGGTTTAAGATTAAACAGCTTATTCAACCCTAAATATAGTGGTGCTACTGCGCACCTATAAAATAGCTAAACATAGCAATGAAAATCCCTCTTTATTTTAATGGAATTTCCTGTGATACTGTATAGCTGGCTATATTTAAATATTTACAGGTACATATCTCTGGCTACTCCTTTAAGCATAATTTTTTTAACAATGCATATAATACTAATAATGACATAACTAAAGACAGCAAACTATAAAAATAATTAACTACAGGGAAGGGAAATGAACAATCTTGACTAGTACTGGGTAAAATTAGAAAACTCTGTTTCACACACTATTTGTGAATTTGCATACATTTTCTATAATTTGAAACAATGTCAAGAATTGGAACAGTGTTATTCAAATGCGCAATTTTGGTTGAAACTGCACTTTTTTCAAATTTAAGAACACACATTTTTAGAAATGTGCAATTTGAAAAATTGTGATAGTTTCTGAAATGTCACCTTATTAAGAACTCATGCTTAAGAAAATGCACAACCTGGGAAAAATTCTACTATTTAAATAAATGTGTGTTGCCAAAATTGTGTCTGATTTTGGTGCAATTTCACAAAAATTGACTGAATGTGAAATCAGTAATTTTGCACACTTTCACAAGTGCAGTGGGGTGCTTATCTTTTTAAATCTGAGTTGAAGTTTTCTACATGTCCAGTGGTAAAGGCCTGGTCATTTGAATGTGTGGGGGTTCAGGGTAATTCAGGCATGGGGTGCAAAATCCTCCTCATCTACTGACCTCCAAAATATTCTGGGGTATTTTTGCAAATACTTGCTGATTTCATCACAGTGGTGTTGGAGTCTGCCAGTATATTAGTGCGGTGGGACTTCAGTGTCTGGCTGGATGTTGGAAACTCACACTTTGCTAATAAATTCCTCCAGATGATGTCTGCTCTGGACCTCATGCAAGTGATTTCCTCTGTTACCCCCCAAAAATGCATTGCATATTTTTGAAGTATGCTTTATACACAGTGGAAAAATAGGCAACCTTATTTAAGTAGCAGTCATAAAATATGCTTATTTAGGATACAGAGAGTTTAAAAGCAACTCATTTTTGATAACATCCCATAAGCAATTACAAGTAAAGCTGGCAAGGTTACAGATTTACAATACATATAACTAGTGCAATAAAAAAAATAGAATATGCAATATTATATAGCAATGATGCTTACAAAATTCTATTCTTTAATGTGTTTGCACAGAATTATGATATTTTTTTAGGAACATAGGAACATATTAAATACAGACAGATTCAGAACATTATTAACCCTACTTGCCCATTTGACACTAATAATGTATATAACTCTCAATCTCCTTGGAGTTTAGGTACTGGTCTAGTCTCTTTTTAAATGTATCTACTATCTTGCCATCTATTGCAGTCTCTAGTAGACTTTCCAAAGAGAGAGATTACTCTTTGAACAAACAGAGGATAATGTATACCTCACAATCTGTAACAAGCAAGTTAATTCATCGAGTGGTTGACATGCTGACCATTTGAACCTCAAGAGCACAGCTCAAGAGGTTCAGTCACCATGGCAACTGTGAGATGAAATAGCATGCTTGTTATAGATCATGAGGTACAGATTGTCTTGTATAGTGTATGACCTCCTAGCTATGTCTGAACAACTGCAAGAATGGACTCAGAGACAGTAGTTTGATGAATAAAAACATTTTTGACTTACAGGCTTTGTGCTACAACACAAGACACTCGCAAAAATGTGTCTCTCAGAACAAGGGCTACAAACACAATGAGCATATTAAACTAGTCAAAGAACTGCAGTAATCCATTACAATTTAACACTTAGGATCAGATTTTCAAAGGCCAGAGAATGACACACGTAGCTTGCATCCAAAAAAACTGACTCAAGGAGCAGGGTGCCGCAAACCTTGCACCAATTCTGATTTTCAAATGTGCTTCCATCAAAAACAAGTCTGTATGTGCCAGAGTGGTTTGCACCATGTTTGTACCAAAAAAATGCCTATACCATGTCGGAAGGGATGCCTGTGTCACTGAAATGATGCACCAACCCCTAATTTGGGATTTTCAAAGAATGCCAGTCCTGCCCTTGTGCCTAAGATGCATGTCACTGTTAGACCAGCCAGAGCTGGTCTAAGGGATAAAAGAGCATATAAAGAGACCCACTGCAGGTGATCAGACCTGACTATGCTACTATTAAGGGCCAGTATTCTCCGGCAGGACTAGTTTAGAACATTTTGTGGGCTTAGTCTTGGCCATTTCATCTGCTATTTTATTTTACTTAGCTTGCATCATTCTTGTCTTTTGCATCATTTTTTACTCAACTTGCACCATTTTTTTGACTAAGCTTGCACCATTTTGTACTCGGTTTGCATCATTTTCATTCCTGGAGTCATTTTTGTGTCTCAGCTTGCATCATTTTTGTGACTCAGCTTACACCACCTTTTTTGGTGCAGCTTGCATCATTTTCATCCCTTACACCATTTTGTTGATGCAGTGGTCCTCTTGCATCAGTTTGGAGGACTTTGTCACAGAGAATGCTTTTCTTGCAAAATATGGTGCACAGTATTTGGTGCACCTAGATCTGACTCAACCTGCTTGTTCAACACAGTTTGTGTGGATCTAAGGGCCCTTTGAAAATCTGGCCCATAAAGTCCTTTTGCATACTACTGCTGTCCAGGACTGCTGTTTAAAAGTCCTTGGCTGGTGAATGATTGAGGTGGTCCAGAGCTCTTGCAATCTCCACTGCGCTACCTGTGGGGGGAAAAAAAAATTCTCAAGGTCTGAAGGGTCTTTTGAAAATGCCGCAGCTGCCATAGTAAGGATTAAACTGTCACGGTCTGATTTCAGTGCTGTGGTGTAACTGTTAAATCATAACTGTGAGTGGAACAGACTGAGCTCAAGACATGGTAATGAGCTGTTATGCTGCAGTAGCTACATAGCCAGTGCAGCATAACAAAGAAAATGACGTGGCTACTGCAGCATAACAGCACTATTGAAGTGATGGATTTTGGCACATAACAATGTTCCATCCATATATATATATATATATATATATATATATATATCTTATATTTGTCTTGTATATGCCACCCATTAGCTGCCGTTGATGACTTCTTGTACTGTATATTATAATACTACTTTCACATTTAGACTCAGGCAGATTTTCATGTTGGCATTGCTTCCTCAAAGGGCACAATATTATATTAGCATGTCGTCCCACCACCTCCTCATCTTGAGCTTATTCAAACTCATCTTTTCCAGTTTTTTCATGTTACTACTATCCTGTAGTCCCCTGGTCATCCCTGTTACAGATCTCCAGGTAGAAGGTCACCTGGGGGCCAGTGATCATCACATTGTACAGTTCAATTTGGCCACTAGAACTAAATCATCCCAATCCAAGGTAAAACTATGGGACTTCAGAGGAGCTTACTTTGATAAGATGGCCCATAGAGTTAAACTAGCTCTGGCAAGAAGAAATATAGGTAAGGGGGTACAGGCAAAGTGGGCAAGCATTAAGGATGTAATACTTGAAGCAACATCCCATTGTGTTAGGTAGAAAAGCAAGAGCAAAAAAAGGAGGAAACCACTTTTGTTCTCAAAAACAGTAACAGAAAAGATTAGAGCCAAAAGGCTGGCCTTCAGGAAATATAAGGCAATGCAGCTGGACGACGATAGGGAGGTATACCAAACTTCCCTAAGGGAAGCAGGGAATGCAGTAAGGCAGGCAAAGGCCCAAACCAAGGAAACACTAGCATGGACAGTAAAAAAATGGGACAAGACTTTCTATAGATACATTAATGAAAGGAGAAAGTCCAGAGGGGTATTGCTAAGATCAATGGGGATTAGAGGGAGTGTGTGGAGGAGAACCAAGGAAAAGCATTTGTCTTAAATAGGTACTTCTGTTCAGTATTTACTGAGGAGAAGGTAGGGCAGGGTCCACAGCTCAACACCATGGACACAGCGGGGAGGGAGGTGTGCACAAGTCCCTTCACAAAAGAAAAGGTCCTACAAGAGCTTGCTAAGCTCAGGATGGACAAGGCAACGGGACCTGAGTGTATACATCCCAGGGTACTAAAGTAGCTAAGGGCGGAACTAGCAGAGCCATTAGCTTAACTGTTTAGTGAGTCTCTGAGCACAGGAGAGGTCCTAGAAAACCAGAGAAGGGCTCATGTGATCCCACACAACAAGAGTGGTAGCAGGAAGGAGACAGGGAACTACAGACCAGTCAGCCTTACCTCAGTAGTGGGCAAGATTATGGAGAAATTCCTTAAGGAAAGGACAGTGCAACACCTGGAATCCATAGGAGCACAGGATCCAAGACAGCATGAGTTTACAACAGGAAGGTCCTGTCAAACTAATCTAAGATTTCTTTGACTGGGTAACCAGAGTGGTGGACCAAGGTGGTGCAGTTGATGTTGCCTACCTTGACTTCAGCAAAGCTTTCGATATTGTTCAGCATAGAAGATTGATTAATAAGCTGGATAGGCTCGGGGTGGGTCAGAAGTTGGTCAACTGGGTGGCAAACTGGCTGGTGGGCAGAAATCAGACAGTGGTGATAAACAGTATACAGTCAGAAAAGACGCAAGTCACAAGTGGAGTACCTCAGGGATCAGTCCTTGGGCCAGTTCTCATCAATATCTTCAGCAGTGACATTGCAGATGGACTGGAGGGTAAGGTTTGCCTTTTTGCAGATGACACCAACATCTGCAACAGAGTGGATGATCCAGATGGGGTGGGCAGAATGAGAAAAGATCTAGAAGAACTGGCAAAATGGTCTGAAGAGTGGCAACTGGGGTTTAAAGCCAAGAAGTGCAAAATCATGCACATAGGGAAGAGAAACCCTGAAGCTACCTATAGGTTGGGAGGGGAGTTGCTGGCAATCACAAGGGAAAAAAGAGATTTGGGCATCATCATCATCACAGATTACCTGAAATCATCCAAGCAGACCACTAAAGTGGTAGTTAAGGCTAGAGGGATGTTGGGGTGTATTAGTAGGGGTATCACAAGTCATAAGAGGGAAGTAATAATCCCTCTTTACAAGACACTGGTTAGGCCCCATCTGGAGTACTGCATGCAGTACTGGAGGCTGCAACTGCACAAGAACACTAGCAAAATGGAGGCAGTCTAGAGAAGGGCAACCAAAATGGTGCAGGGACTGCATCAGAAAACATATGAGGACAGATTAATGGAGTTCAATATGTATACCCTAGAGCAAAGGAGGGAGAGAGGTGATATGATCGAAACATTCAAATATCTTAAGGGCATTAACAAGGTGAAAGAGTCTAACATATTTCAATAAAAGAAAAGCAGCAGGACAAGAAGACACAGCATGAGATTAGAGGGAGACTGATTAAGGGGTAATGTGAGGAAGTTCTTTTTCACAGAAAAGGTGGTGGATGCATGGAACAGCCTACCTCAGGAAGTGGTGGATATGAATACAGTGCAGGGCTTCAAACAGGTATGGGATAGGCATAAGGGAGCAATACAGATGACTCTGAATAAATAGGCCATTGACAGAGGAAAGGCCTATGGCACATTCATAAGCTAGAAAAAATGGGCAGACTGGATGGGACTTGCGGTCCTTATCTGCTGTCAACTTCTATGTTTCTATGGTTCTATGTTACCCTGCATTGGATTAGCTCAACTTATTGATATCTCCTCAGATGTTTGGGGACCAAAACTGGGCACAAGTTCTAAATATTGTTTAACCAGGACCCTATAAAGTGGCAGGAACACTATTCTTTCCCTATTAATAAAATTTATCTTGATACAACCCACCATTCTATTAAATTTACTCACAACTGCTTCTCAGGACTGCAACAAATTAAAGGAGAACTACGCTGAACCTGTAAGTCACGTTTACCAACAAAAGCAGTTTTTTAAGTACAGTTTAAAATGTTGTTATTTTTATAGCTACACAGGCCTTTTATTAACCTCAGTGGTTGTTTCTGCTTTAGTGTCTAGTTGTAAGCATCATTTTAGAACTGTGCGATGTAGTTTATGTCCCTCTCAGCCACTGAGTTCTACAATAGAAAATGAAAGCATTGTGTCAACAATAAAATAGTAGAACAGGGACATAAACTACATTGTACAGTTCTAAAATGGCTTTTACCAGTAGCATGTAAATCAAGAACACCCACTAGGATTATTAAAAAGCCTAGATAGCTACAGCAATAACAGAATTCAATACAGTATTTAAAAAAACAGCCTCTATTGGGAAAAATGACTTACAAATTCAGCCTGGTTCTCTTTTAAGTGTGTTTTCACTTCCACATCAAGGTCCCCTTCTATTTTTGATGTTTTGAGCTCTTTACCATTTAAACTGTATTATTCATCCTGAATTTTTGGTTCTGAAGTGCATCATTCATCAGATGTCATCATAAAATATCACTTTTGTCCTTTTGGACTAATGTGATATTTAGGTTAAGTTGGTTTGCACTTTCACTTTTATTCCTTAGTTTCCACTATTGCAGGAATGTTCTTACTATCAGTGAATTTCACCACCCTTGCATCAGTATTCTCCTGCATGTTGATGATATATATGTAATAAAGGGTTGGCCCTTGCACTGATCCCTCGCTGACTACGCTCATGACTTTTCCACAGGCTGAGTAGTCGTTTATCCAAACACATGCTGCTTTCTGCCAGTGATCCAGTTTGCAATCCATCTTAACATGTTTATTTATCCTTTCATAATATAGTTTATGAATGGGTTCCTTATGTGGGACGGTGTCAGATGCTTTACTTAGGCCAAGGTGTACAGGTTGACCCAGAACTAATGTTTTATTGATTAGATCAAAGAAGCTTACAAGGTTTGTCTGACATGATCTGTTTGGTGTAAATCCATGCTGTGTTTTGCTCCTTTGGTTCTGATTGGAAATATGATTTCTATGTGTTGTAGTGAATCCATCATTTCATCCGCAACACTGGCTCATAGTTTTATAGTTTTTAACATCCACCATGCTCTGTTTTATATGAATTTGCACCTACCAAAATCTGCTTTCTTACAAGTAGTCATTCTGTAAACCTCTCAAGTGTCCTTCAGAATCCAAATAAATATATTTATTATGGCAAGGTTTTCAAAAGGGTCTTGGGCACAAATGCATCTGTGTCAACTCAATGCTGTCCAAGCTACCCTCCTGCAACTTGAGGTGTCTTAGATTTCACCAGCACAGTTTATTGTCACAAGTACATCTTGTTTCAGTACTGAGATACTTTAACATAGTGATTTGCTGCTGGTGTAATTATGGTCAATTTGTTAGACTATTTCTTGTAAGTAAAGGCATTTTTTTATCATATAATAGTTTTTATTTTTTATATATTTGCAACCAAAAGAAAAATACGAAAGTAAATACATAACTAAAAGTAAAAGGGGAAGAAAGCAATAAACCTTTAAGAGATTTTTCCCACGTCTTGTAGCTGCTTCCCTATATGTTGGAAATCAATATATTAATTTAATCTAACAGAGCCAATTCTCACCATAATATTTATGCCATAATAGCTAAAGACTAACATCTTGAAATAACACGCCCCAATCCATAGGATAGATATTTACTTAGTATACATATAATTTAGTTAATTATGAACATTAGTTAGCTAAACAAAAGCTAAACATAGCAATCGAAATTTAAACTTTAACTTTAACCTAAACCCACCAATAATAAACTTAAAGGCCAACCAAAAAATGTTAACTCATAGATCCAACAGGGTATTTTCCACTTCTTCAACTGCAGCCACTAGCTCCGAGTCTGATTCTAAATCGGATTCACGATCTGAGTCAGTTTCTAAGTCCTGTTGTGACTGTGCCTTGTTTCTAGATCTCAGAAAGGCCACTACTTGATCAGGATCGAAGAATACATAAGTATTTCCCAAGTATGTAATCTTTACTTTGGCAGGAGCCTGAAGGATAAAGGTTGCAGGTTCAGTAAAGGCATTTGACATTCATAGTGCTTCCGTCTTGTTTGTTGTTCTTCTGTTTTCAAAATTTGTATCCCTGTGTGACAAAAGTCATTGATTTGTAGTAGAAAAGTGATGCAAATGTTACTTAAGTTGTTTTTGTAGTAATTGCATCATTTTGAACACAAATTTCAGACACAGACCATTTAATAAGCTTGGATTCATTTTTGGTTTTTAAAATAGTGGTAGGCAGATCTTGGACTGATTTTTTTTTTCAAAATTCAGTGCACATACTCTAGTATTCATAACAAAACTCAATTATAGGGTTGATGTAAAAAAAAACCTTTTTGCTATTCTGTACTCATGATAAATACCACTTATAGTATAATAGAAGGCTGGCTGTTGTTGTGTATGGATTTCCATTACAGAATGGCAAAGTCAGGAAATTTGCTTTGTGAAGAACTTCACAAAGTTTCCTAGACTTTGCTTCACTGGCAGCAGCATGTCATATAGTTTTTGTCAGGCAAAGTGCTCACATTCACTCAGTGAAGATTATATATACAGGAACTTTGCTGGCAAAGACTATGCATATTTAAGTGTTTTGGGGTTTTAAATAAAGGGTTTCAAAATGTGTAATAAATCCATTGTGACATCTCCCACCACCCAGACTCTTAGAACACAGTGACCTCACACTCACACTCTCTAGCACACACCTCCTTCCCCCAACATTCCCAGCAAAAGTTTTATTAAAATAAGCATATGCTCCTTCCCTTCATCTGTGCCACTTCAGTATAATAAAACACCCTCCTCTCAATATACTGTGACTCTCCCCCCAGCCTACCTACATAATAATAGTAAATGAAGCAGTGAACCCCCACCCTCTAGCACCTAATCTCCTTCATCCCCCAAGCCACAAATTAGTAACCAAAAAAAAGAAAAGGATACATCAACCTGCAAAAAAAAAAAAGAAATCAAAATCCCTTTCTGGAGCTAGTGGTGCTCATACTTCAGAGTCCTGCTGTAGAATTGTAGAATGGATGAATAAAGGCATCCTCGCCTATAGTAAGACCTGATGGGCCGCTTGTCTTTCAAAGAGCCCTTGGGTGGTGGTAAGGTGGCAACTGTATATGACAGAGAAGTTACATATTTAGAAACCTTTTTTTAACAAAAAAAGAAGTTGGCTGTGAAAAGTTGGGGCAAAGTCATAAACTGCGTGCCGTTACATGTAGTGTGACATTCCAACCTCACACCAACTGAACCGAAGAACATTAATTTCACTGCATCTCAAAATTTTCATACACGAAAGAAACTGTAGTACTGTAGTTAAAAGTTCACAAACAGTTGTATTGCAATTAGGTACATTACAGCAACCTTTCAAGTCAGAACCTCATGCAGGCTGCAAACAGTTCTTTTGATTGACGCCAACTCATCTCTTCCCCTCCCTCCCAACAGGAACTTGTTATTTTTGTTAAAATATAAAAGAAAAATATAATCCCACCCCACACACAGCTGCTTAGAACCCACCCAGTGCCAGTAATAGAATATTTTAGTTTTTTTCAGTCATAGAATATTAAATTATTTTATAAAATCGTCCAGTAACTGGCGGTGATACTCAATGTATATACACATCAATTGGACTGACCACAAAACTCAGCTGAACAGAGGTGCTTATACAGTTAGGCTTGTCCCCCAAAATGGGACACTTTTGAAAAGTTATTTAACATTCTAATGTTAACAAAATGAAACACACTGTTAGTGACACAGATGGGATGAAGGGTGTTATTTGTTGTTTAAATTTAACAGAAATCATAAGATTCTGTTGGAGTAGAACAACATTCATTTTTCAAAAATGTTTTAAACCATATACTATTAATCCTTAGGTTGCCAACAGAATTAAAACATATTGGAATTCTGGACTGATATATCAGTCCACAGCTCAACAAGGGTTAAAAATAACACATGAGTAACCTTGCGCAACACTGCAAGTGTTTCCATCAAGGGGTTTTAATGACATCAGCAACCTCTCAAGTTTTACTCTTGAGGTCTATAATGTTATCAGAATGCCTCCATGAGAGACAGTCTGATAGCCCAGCAAAAATGTATCATACTTCCATGCTGTTAACCCGAGACTGGAAGTATACATAAGAGCAGCACTTGGGTGGCTAGGCTGGGAAATCACTACCACAGGCAGAGTATCCCATCCAGATGAAGGGGAGGCAAAACACTACAGTGCTGCACTGCCTCTTCCTGGTGGAGCAAGGAGCTTGCTCTCTGGGCAGTGAGCTCACTGTGTTCATTTGAGGTGAACCCCCACTAATGCTGTGCACGTAGCCTGCAACAGAGAAAAAAGGAAGAATAAAGCTCTATTATGGCTGTGTCAGGGTGACAGCCCAGCCCTCTACAGACCCCAGACCACTAACCATGGCTCCCATCTCACCCCACTATCCTGACCCTGGAGGAAAGGGAGAAAGAGAGCCTGCTAGGAGAGGGCTACCTCCAAGGAAGAAGGGGTATGTCATGAAGATGGCATTTGTCAAGGTTGGGAGGCTAGGCCTGAATAGGCAAACTAAGTAGGAGAATAAACAATTCTATCAAAAAAGAACCCCTCTATGAAAACACAACCATGGTGTGTATGAATGCCCATATATTATTCTCTATATTGTTTATCATCTTGAATGCATTTTCTCTGTGTCAGGACCTGATGACTCCCCAAATTGTTACCGGACTATTTTTAACTGACAGTTGCTATGGCAACAACAGGACCACTTGCAAGGATGCTGCTTCCTTTGGCAGTGTTTAGTGCTGACTGCCTCATGTCTTCCATTAATTCACTATATAAAAAGCTGTTTTCACTTAAGAATCTATTACACTATGTTTTCAAAAGCAGAAGTGCACCCTAATCATTTCCTTGAATCCCATTAAGTTTCAGTATTCTTCATTGACCTCTTTTATTTCTTTTATCACCGTTTGCTTGATTGGCATAGGCTAGCTGCAGAGAAATAAAGAGTGAAGAAAAATGTCTGTAGTCTCAAATTCAGTTATTTGAATGTTAGCCTTCAGAGAGGGAAATTTAATTCCTGTCATGTTGAAATGGCCCACTCAACATCAGGCCAGCAGAACACAGGACATCAGTATGCAAAACATGTTTGTATAGAGCAAACCAGATATTATTTTATCTTAAGGGTATGACTGTAATGTATTTAAAGTCAAATAAAGGTTTATTCATACAGGCACACCTATAATATTGGATGGCATTTTCATAATAGCCTAATTATGGTTCAACGGGGACAATAGAACACAATCAGAGTCAGATAATGGTATTTCTCTTTTTATTTCAACTTCAAATTTTTCTCCGGTTCCTCCTGTTCCCTACCTCAGTCACTGGGGTCATCACAGTGACCCGTTTCCTCCATACAGAAGGGCAGGCAGCAAGTAGATGTCATGACAACTGATGCCAGTGCTTTCCCTTTGTTAGTTGGGTGGGGATGAACAAATGCTGGGCAGCCGCTGTCCTCCCTTCCCCAAAGCTAAGCACCTCACCTCTGCAAAGTGCTCCCTGGCACCAGCTGGTCACAGTGTGGAAGGTAATGGTAATACTACTCAGGTTTCTCTATTCATGCCTTTACATGTAATTAAAACTGTTGAATAACTGAAGAGATATAAGCATAGCAAAAAAACAATCTTGTCTTAGCAGGAGTTTCAAATATTACTAAAAACAGCCGAAACATAATAAAGATAATAAGTAATTTCCATTGCCCCCCTTTTGCAAAGTTGAAAATAATTGAAAAGATAGACCTTCAATATAGTCCTTTTTTTCTGTGACTGCCGCTTTAACATGGTCCTGTGTATAAAGGAAGGATTTGTTTATAAGCAGAGGCTATTAAAGTGTCTATGAAGTGGGTATTAGCCCCATAGCCTACAAAATGTGTATAACTAATCTTAGTTCCAGGAGTAGCTAGGAAAATAAAATGTCTAAACCAGAACCTTTTTTGGAGCACCCCACCTACATAGTCCTGTTTGTTTCTCCATCCCCTTGTGTACCCGTGTTGTGTGTAAAGAAGTGTATAGTTAGAGAAAATGAATGACATCAATATCTGGTTTTATACTCATAGCATTATGCATAATTTAAACAGAAGACAGAAATCATATCATAAATGTCGACACCCATGCCTTAGTTAAAAATCCTGCCTCAAGTACCCTCAAAGTATGCTGGTAACCTGGGTTGGAGAATGGACCAGGGTCACTCAGAGGCCAGCCAGGTGAGGGAAAATTTAAAGTCCCAAGATAGCTCTCCTTCCCCATGGAGGGGAGATTCTGAGTCCTACCATTTACTTCCCACCTGGTGGAGACTGAGTGGCAGCACTGGCAGGGCAAGCAGACATGGGAGTGTGCACTGACACAGGAAGCATGTGCGTCAACATACACATGTGAGTGCATCACACACAGATGCCCCAGGGAGAAAATGGTGGCTACAGCCCCAGTTCACTCAGCATTCCCCACAGGAATGGCATGGCCCACTGATACAGCTATGTGTAGGTGGTGGTGGTGGTTAACCTGGCCATAAGTCTACCAGACAGTTCAGTGACAGAGTTGGGAGGATGCCACTGGGTCTGGGGACTGCATGTGGAGAAAGAAACTAAGAAACAAAAATCATCAAAACTAATAAACTCAGATTGATAATTAAGGAAATGTGTTAATTAAAAAATATTTGGTCAGGAGGATACACTGAGCTGTAAAGAAATTGCTCCTAGGTCCATCCTGGAAAAGGGAAATTGAATACATGTTTAATAAGAAATGCATACAGTAAGATTGTGAAGGAGTCTATACAACCTTCAGTCAGGACCCCCTCTCCACTAAGATACTTGCAGGAGAACAGGGGGATTTGAAACCCAGCTCTGCTGATTTTTGTCCTGGCCCTTTAAAAGCCATCTGTACTGGCTGAATTCAAGCCTGGGATTCCCAGTGGGGGAAAGGCATAAATAAGCTTCACCTGGGATACATTAAAACCAAACCAGAGCAAGAAAGAAAATTTGTGGGGCTTGAGAGGGAGAGTAAGGCTCCTGTTAACTAGAGAGCTGAATCAAGCTAAATACTATTTTGTTTTGTGTTTGCTCTGCCAAAGAAAGTGGTTTTTAACCTTTGTTTGGTGCTAAAGTAAAGCAACCTTTTGCATCGCTGAACTTTGTCTGCCTGGAGGTTTTCCTGAGTGTTATTCCCCAACATCTGCACTTGCTACAACACTCTTACATGTGGTTGGCTTCAGTGGTGGGATCAAACTTCTCCTTGTCAATATAGGGGTAAGATGAACTCAGAGTACTGAAATGGCTGGCAGAATAGCAAGTACAAGAAACTCAGATGCTGGCACAATAGCAAGCACAACAGGCCCAGATGCTGGTGCAACAGCAAGCACAACAGGCCCAGATGCTGGCGCAACTGCAAGCACAAAAGGTCCAGATGCTGGTGCAACAGCAAGTGAAACAGGCCCTAATCCAAACAGACTGAATGAGCCAACAGTTGCAACAGCAGGTGCTGACAGATCAGCTATATGAAGCAGGTGCTGCAAGAGACTGTGCTCCAGCTCCAAGTCACAGGGAAGCCAGTCACTGTAGGACTTTCCCTGTGCTAACAAATATGGGTCTCGAGTATGTCCCTGAAGCCTACCTTATGACTTTTGAGAGAGTTGCCAGTACCGCGCCAGGTACAAGAATGTTAGGCCGATTGCTTTGCACCTGCATTTGCCACAAGAGACACAAAAATGGCTTGTGTTTTTTGGACAACATAGGTAGGGTAAGTGGTGGTGAAACTTGGTTGAATTAGTGTATTTCTCATTGAGTGAAAGATAAATTTGACAGCAGCCAGAATAGCTCATATTTAGCGCCATATTATAAGAATTGTGTCAAGCCCTATAGTTTGTGGGATGGGTACTAATTGTCTGGCCTGGGTCCTCAGCTACTCGATAATTTATCTCCCACAGTCAATAGCGTGCCACCATAAAGGCAGCAAGTTCTGCATATAAGCAGCCACTGCCATCATGTCTCACATGTTTGTGTCCCAGCATCTTTTTTCCCTCCCTACTTCTTCTTTGAACTATTCCCCTTCCTCCCCCAACCATGCCCCTGCTACTTTGCTCCACTACAATTATTGTATTGCAATATTGTATTACATCGTAATGCATTGTATACATGGTACTAATTGTGCTGTAACTGTTGTAAATACTTGTATATACTTCTTCCTACTTTTATAAAATTATATATTTTTTCTCTGTGTTTTGAGTGAGTAGTGTCGTATGTTAGCTGATCTTTTTGAGTTCTGTTGCTTGTATACCTAACTCTTTGTAAATTTTTTGATATCTTATGTTCTTGAATGACTGTATATAGGTGTACGACCCAGGTCCAGCTTGTAAATGAGCTTGACTCAATGCTGTTTTGCATGGTAATATAAAGATGACTGATTGATGTGAGTGGAACAGTGAAGAAGAAGAAGAACAAGTGACTGGTGTCATAGGCATCAGCAGGCACCATCAGAAGGAAGCAGAGAAGTGGGAGACTCTGCCAGTTAACTAGGACAAGTCATCTGTTCACTGCCGTGTAACAGTCACTGTTGGGAAGGGTGGCAAGGGTGGAAAGTCAAAGGTAGGCCAATACTGGGAGTAGGAGCAACACCCTATCTAGGGTAGGAGTATATAAAGATTTAAACAAGACATGAGTGGTTACAAATAGAAATAAACCAAAACATGGACACTAGAAACACCCTATAAGGGGTAAGGGTACAACAGTGTATCCAGGTAATAAAGGAAGAATAGAGGTTGAGAATGCTGGGTGTGGTGCAGTGCAGTGGCTGTTGGGCAGCAGTTTTCAGATAGACCTTCTAGAAACTGCACTGCTGCCCCATCTGGACATACCTCTCTGGGTTGAGGGAGGAGGTCGCCAGACTCCAGGCTGAGTTGGTTAGGATTCAGGGGACCTCTCTCCCCACCCAGAGGCCATTAAGTCTGTCATCGTTACCTCAGAGGATACCAGGGAGGAAGAACAGCTGGACTAAGGTGGGTTCTGGAAGGTTGGGGGTGGTGGGACATAGGCACATTCTTCAACCAGTACAACTACAAAATTTCTACCCGTGGTAGTGACCAAGGCAAATGTGGGGGACCTCCATAGTGGAGACCTCAAGGAAGGTGGTAGAGGACCCCAGAAGAGGAGGAAGCAACTTCTGGTGGGGGACTCAACTGTGGGAGGGATAGATCTAGGAATATTAAAGGGGGAGGCAGAGTAGGTGCCTATCCAGTGCCATGGCCCAGAGGTATAGGAAGTGGATCCTGAGGATGGCTAAGGCAGCAGAATGGGAGGTAGAGCTGGATATCATTCTCCACCTGGAGACTAATGCCCTGGCTAAGAATGGGGCTGGGATAATGCAGGCAGAATTTAGGTAGCTGGGGAAGGGTCTCAGGTAAGTTAGATCACTCAGTGGCTTTTGCTGAGGTGCTGCTTGTCTACTGACAGGGGACAAGAGAGGGAACTCCACACCAGAAGCTTCCACTCATGGCTGAAGGAATGGTGCAGAGAGGAAGGGTTTGGTTACATTGGGGACTGGGGACCTACCTGAGAGGATAAGGGTCTATACAGGGGTTGTGGCCTGCATCCATCCAGGAGGAGAACCACAGTCCTCAGTGGATGGTTTAAATGTCACTTCGATGAACATTTAAACTAGCCAAGGGGGGTGGCAGAAGGAATCAGGGAGTCAGAAACTGCCCCCCCCATAAACTGAAGTAGAGGGTAAGGAGCACCTGAAGGGAGAGGAATCCCCCAGGGTGCAAATTAATAAAGTGAACAGGGTGGTAGATATACAGGGGGAAAGGAATGGGATAATTAAAAAGAGATGTGAGAAGGAGGGAGGGCAAAAAGAAAAAAAGGGGGCAACAAGCAGAGTGGAAACAAAATCTGGAAGGCCATGTGTGTGAATGCTAGAAGTCTAGGAAATCAGATTCTGGATCTAGAGGCCATCATGGGAGAGACCAACCTAGATATTGTGGCCATTACTGAGTCATGGTGCACTGAAAACTATGACTGGGACATGGCCATACCGGGTTATACTCTGTTCAGGAAGGAATGGTGGGAATGAAAGGAGGGGGTGTAGTGCTTTATGTGAGGGAAAGCATAACGGCCATGGAGATACAGGGAATACAGGTGGAGACAGAGGTACTGTGGATCAACCTGGAGATGGGGGATGGAGCCACTGCTTGCACTGGGGTGATCTACAGACCTTCAGCACAGGGGGAGGAATTAGATAAGGTACTGGTGGAAGCACTGGCAAGATGGCAGGAAAGAGGGAGGTGCTGCTGGTGGGGGAACTCAACCTGCCAGATGCGGATTAGAGCTTCCCAGAAGCAGCTTCAGCTAGAAGCAGGGACATACTGAAACTCTCTGCAGGGGGCACTCTTCAGGCAACTAGTCAGTGAACCAACTTGAGATGGGGCAATACTGGACCCGGTACTCACTAACAGGGACAGTATTGCAGACATCAGGGTGGGCGGCCACTTAGGGACCAGTGAATATCATACAGTGTGGTTCAATATAAAGACAGCTGTAGAATTGAACCACACAAGGGCCAAGGTCCTGGACTTCAGGAGGGCAGATTTTTAAAAGATGGGTGAATGTCTCAGGGATCACTTAGCAGCGGTAGGTGTCCTGGGTGGGGTTGAGAAACAGTGGGCAAAGATGAAAGGGAGCATAGTAAAGGTAACAAACCTCTGCATCAAACACATGAGCAAAGGCAAGAGGAAAAAGAGATCACTATGGGTCTCAAAAGAGGTAGCTAAAAAGGTGAAAGCTAAAAGGGTAGCATTTAGAAGATATAAGGAGATACAGAGGGAGGAGGAGAGGGAGGTGTATCAGGGGAAATGGAGGGGAGCAGAGGAAACAGTAAGGAGTGCAAAGGGGACTTCTGGTTTGACGGCATCCAAGATGGTCACTTAAGCCAGTGACTCCTCACATCAGGCTTAAATCAAAAATATTCACTTTACACAACAGTGGTTTTTGGAGGTTTTTCCCACAAAAAATTGTTAGCCTAGATTCCTTTTAAACAAAATCTGTGCAAACTGCAGGGTAAACCTCAGAAAATCCTGTCAAAATAATCGAGTGAAGTTTTGTTCACTTCACCTGTCATTACAGCCGGAAACGTGGGAGCGGGAGCAACATCAGGCACTGTAGGGAGAGAAAGATTTGTTAATTCTACTTGCTGTGGAGAGAGTTAGTTTGGAGGGGAATTTTGTAAGTTTTGTTATTGTTTTTTAAACTGCAGGAGAGAAGGATTAGTTAATTCTACTTGCTGTGGAGAGGATTTTTGTAAGTTTTGCTATTGTTTTATTTTTTTTGTTTTAATTTAGCTTCAAGTGGAATTTAGCTTACAGGTTTCTGTGGCTGGAGGGATTGAACAGGACATGCCCAGGCTTGCCCACCCATAAAGCCTTTAAATTCTGACAGAACCATCAAACTGGAGGAGGGGAGGATTAGTTAATTCGACTTGCTGTGGAGTGAGTGTGGAGAGGATTTTTGTAAGTTTTGCTATTGTTTTTTTAAACTGCAGGAGAGAATGATTAGCTAATTCTACTTGCTGTGCAGAGAGTTAGTGTGGAGGAGATTTTTATAAGTTTTGCTATTGTTTTATCTTTTTTTTTCATTTAGCTTAAAGTGGAATTTAGCTTAAAGGTTCCTGTGGCTGGAGGGGTTGTAAAAGCCCTCCCACCCCTTCCACCAGCCTTTCTTAAATACTGAAATGCCACTGGGGGTTTGAAGGCTGTGAGGGAGGAGCTTGGGGAGCTGCAAATTGACCTGAGCCATCAGGGCAGGTCAGTAGAGAGGAAACAAGGACTGGCCATATAAGCTAATTCTTAAAGATATATATCACTATAAATAACTTATGAGTAGGACAGTGGTGTAGAGTTAGTACAGTAGATCTTATGAGTAGGATTGTGGTTTCCAGTTATTACTGTAGTTGGCTGTCTTAGGCTGCATGCAAGGGCATTTGGTATTACAATTTCAGTTAGAGACTGAGCTAGGATTAGTTAATTCTACTTGCTGTGGAGAGAGTTAGTGTGGAGAGGATTTTTGTAAGTTTTGCTATTTTTTTTTTAATTTAGCATAAAGATTTCTGTGGCTGTGTCTTTTGAATTTAGCTTAAATGTTTCTGTGACTGTGTTTTTAGAATTAAGCTCAACAGAGGGTACAACGGCCCCACTTAAAGCTGGAGGGAGGGGCCTAAAGACGCCCTGGAACAAACGTCTAATTTCTGGACTGAATGTGTTTGTGAGACTTGGGAATGCTATTTGTGGGTTTGTAATTGTGTTCATAAACAACTGCAATCAGTAGAGAGAGACTGTATTTCACTGTCCTGTATAGGTAGTGTGAACCATGGGTAGGGTTGTGAGGTGCAATGGTTGTGGGGCAGCAGTGTGAATGAACATACTGTGGAGGCTGGGAGGGTGCCCAATATGCCACAGGCTAAGGAGGCTCATAGAAGAGGTTCAGTGGCTTGGCAGGGACCTGGGGAGGTTGAGGGGTGAGGGGAGGGTTTCATTGGTAGAAGGGCTGACATCTGAGAGTATCGAGGGGGCATTAAAGAGAAGGAACAGTGGGTCAAGGGAGGGGTCAGGGGAAGGGGCAAACTAGACAGGAAGCCAGCTGATGAAGGGTGGACTCTAGTAGGGCCTAGCAAAAGAGGAGCAACAGTATGCAGGATGGAGAAAAAAACACATAGTAATGCAAAGAGGGTAGGGAACATGTTTGCTGAACTAGCGATACATGGGGAACAGGATGCAGGAGGAGACTGCACAAAGAATAGTACTCACAAAGAAGAGAGAGTGAGGGGCATTACTGGTGGAGAGATTGAGCACGGCATGGCAGGGGGAGAGATAATACTCATAGAGGTGAGGAGGGAGAGGGAGGTTGGCAGTCAAATAGAAGGAGAGGGGGGGCTCAATTGAGAGGGGCAGGGGGAAGACATTGGGGCAAATGGTAAAAGCACCACCTTGAGTGGCCCTGTGAATGAGAACCTGTGTGGGGGGTGGCGATGGGCACAAGAAAAGAGGCAGTGGGTGTACTGGTGTTGGGGGACTCCATACTCAAGGGGATAAGATGGAGTAGCAAGGGGGAGAGGCACAGTTGGATATGGGTGGAGTCCATACCGGGATTAAAGGCAGACAAGGCATGAAAGGCAATCCTAAGATGCACAAGGAGGGGTAGAAGGAAACTGCATTTTGTGGTTCATGTGGGGACAAATGACCTAGCGGGAGAAATGGTGGAAGTAACAAGGGAGAGGTCTGAGGAAGTGGGAAAGTTATGAGAGGAGACAGGGGAGTCTGTGGCCTTCTTGAATGTGCTCCCAGTACCCTTCGCAAGCACAATGAGAAAGGAGAGGATTGGGGAGTTGAACGCATGGTTGGTAAAATGGTGTCGAACTAAGGGGTACAGGGTTGTGGGCAGCTGGAACAGTACCTGGGATAATACTAACATACTAAAATGCTAGCAGAATAGGCCTAACGGTCTTCGTGGTCTGCTCATTTGGTCAGCCCCACCACTGCCTCCCTCACCTCTCTGGCTTCTCCTTCCCAGTCCCGGATATTCCTGCTGCACAGGACTTTGCTTCCAGAACCCTTCCCCTGTACCTGTTCCACCCCCTCTTGAACCCCTCCACCATCTCTGCCTCCACCAGCCCCCTGGACAGTGCATTCCATGGCTCCACCACCCTCTCAGTGAAGTAGCACCTCCTCCTTTCTCCCCTGAATATCCCCCGCCCTTCAGCTTCCACCAATGCCCTCTAGTTGCCCCTCCCTTCCTTCGGAGCACCCTGACTGCTCCTCCCCTATTTAACCCCTTCATGTACCTGAAAACCTCTATCATGTCCCCCGGTACCTTCTCTCTTCCAATGTGTACATATTTAGCTCTACAAACCTCTCCCCATAGGTCCTGTCCCACTGGCCCCAGATCATTTTGGTTGCCCTCCTCTCCAGGAGTTCAATGTCCCTCTTTAAGTGTGGCCTCCAAAACTGCATGCAGTACTTGAGGTGCGGCCTCACCAAGCAGTTATACAGAGGGAGTATCACTTCCCTCCTTCTGGAGGTGATCCTCCTATTGATGCATCCCAGCATCCTGTTGGCCTTGGCTGCTGTCCTCCTACAAGTCTCCGAGTTGTTCATCTTGACATCCAGCACCACCCCCAGGTCCCTCTCAGCCATTGAGACTTGTAGCATTTCCTCCCCAGGGTGTACACTTGGCCCGGGTTCTGGCTCTCAGATGCAGTACCTTGCATTTCCCTGCATTGAACCTCAGCTTCCACTTTCTAGACCACCTTTCCAGAGCCTCCAGGTCCCCCTGTAGGGCCACCCTCCCCTCCTCCCCATCCACCACTGCCCCCAGTTTTGAGTCATCCACAAAGAGACTCATCTCACTCCTGATACCCTTCCTTATGTCAGAGACGTAGGCATTGAGCAGAAGGGGCCCAAGGACTGATCCCTGAGGGACCCCACTAATGACCCTCCTTGGGGATGAGACTATCCCGCAGACTACTACCCTCTGGGTCCAGTCCTGGAGCCAATTGCCTATCCATCTGATCATCTGGTTCACCATCCCCATTTCTCCCAGCTTATTCAACAGGCCCCCATGAGGAACAGAGTCAAACGCCTTGCTGAAGTCAAGATAGAGGACGTCCACCAGTCTACCCAGGTCCAAGGCACTCATCACCCAGTCATACAACTCCACAAGGTTTGTCTGACATGATTTCCCCGGGATGAATCCATGCTGTCTATCGTCTAGGCACCCTGACTTTTCCAGGTCCCTCCCCAGCCTCTCCTTGACAATGCCCTCCATCACCTTGCCCACCACCAATGTCAGGCTGATGGGCCTGTAGTTCCCTGCCACCTCCCTTGATCCCCCTTGTGGATAGGCACTATATGCACCACCTTCCAGTCCTGGGGCACCCACCCTTTCCTCAGAGAGATGCTGAAAAGCTCCACTAGGGGTTTCACCAGGACATTCACCAGTTCCTTCAGCACTCTGGGATGTAATTTCCGGCCCCGGTGCTTTCTCCATCTTAAGGGACCTGAGGGCTTCCCTCACTCTCTCTGCCATGATTTCCACCTCCGCTACCTCATCCCCCTGATTTGCCTCCCCCTCTCCAGCCAGTGATGGCTCCCCCTCTCCCCAGACCTGCCGATCAGCAAGGGTCCCCCCTCCTCAGTTTCACCATCTCCTCCCATGTATGATGCAGCCCCCCCCCATTTTCCTTGCTGTTTGCAAGGGATAGGCTACACCTGATCAGGGAAGGGAAGGAAGTATTAAAGCAAAGACTAGGGATGTATATTGTGGCAAAGGTGGATCGAAACAAGATGGGGGGTGGCAAGTAGACAGCAGGTAGGCAGGGATCCAATAGAGTGGAGTCACAGCCTATCCCCCAGGCTAGCAGGGAAGGATGCGGGGCAGCTTAAAAGCAAGGGATTAGAAGGGAGGTGATGGAGGGTGATGAAGCAAAGGTGGCAGGATGGAGGGTGGTCTCACTGAATGTGAGAAGCTTAAGCAACAACTCAACTGAGCTACAGGCAGTCTTGGCAGTGTGGAGGGTGGATATTGCAGCTGCCATGGAAATGTGAACAACCAAGCACTGGGACTGGGATCTGGCAATCCCAGGGTACAAATTATACAGGAAGGACCATGAAGAGGGGAAGGGGGTGGGCTGGCTGTCTATGTGAGGGACAGGATCAGAAGCACAAGGGACGAGGGGAAGGAAAGGAGAATGGGGGCAATCTGGCAGCAGCTCCTAGACTCAAGGAGTAGGAAACTGAGGTTTGGGGTGGTATACAGGTCACTGTCCCAGTCTTAGGATCTTGATAAGGAATTAGCTGGACAAATCAGAAAGGTATGTAGAAAAGGGAAGGTGGCCATCATGGGGGATTTCAACTTGCCAGGGGTTAACTGGAGCATTCTGGTCACCTCCGGTGCTAGGGAGCAAGTTCTCCTGGTTGCAATCCAGGAGGGTCTCCTGACACAGTTGGTCAGTATACCTACTAGGCTAAAGAACACTTTAGATCTGGTATTGTCGAATGGGGAGACAGTAAGGGAAATAAGGGTAGAGGATCCACTAGCAGACAAAGACAACTTTTTATAGATACATTAGGGAGCAACGAAAGAACAAGGGAGGGACAGTGAGGTTTAAAAAAGGGGAGAGTTGGTGGGCTGAGAGGGACAATGAAAAAGCAGGGATATTGAATGAATACTGTACTTCTGCTCAGTATTCACAAAAGAAGAGGAGAGGGAGGTACCTAATACAATCAATACAAGCAGTTTCAATGGGGGGGGGGGGTCGATACCAGTCCTTTCACAGAAGAAAGAGTTCTGAAAGAACTCCTAAAACTGAATGTGGGCAAAGCAATGGGGCCTGACAGGATTCACCCAGAATTCTAAAAGAACTAAGGGGAGAACTAGTGGCACTATTGATTACTCTTTTTAAGAAATCATGGGAGGATGGTGTGGTATCTAAGGATTGGAGGAGGGTGGATGTGATTCCCCTTTACAAAAGTGGGAGCAAAGCAGAGGCAGTAAACTACAGACCTGTTAGCTTGACCTCAGTGGTAGGGAAAATGATGAAATCACTTCTGAAAGAAAGAATTGTTGAGTATCTAGAGGACAGCGGGGCACAGGACCCTAGGCAGCATGGATCCACAGTGGGGAGTTCATGTCAGACAAATCTAATAGATTTCTTTGACTGGGTGACCAAAGTAGCAGACCAGTGAGGAGCTGTGGACATGGCCTACCTAGACTTTAGCAAGGCATTTGATACAGTCCTACACAAAAGATTAATAAACAAATTAGCTAGCCTGGGAGTGGGTCCCAGGGTGGTAGCCTGGGTAAAAAATTGGCTGAACAACAAGACACAGAGGGTAATAGTAAACAAAGTCCACTCCGAAGAAAGTGGGGTTACTCGTGGGGTACTGCAGGATTCATTTCTGAGTCTGGTCATTTTTAATGTCTTTATAAGTGACATTGCAGAGGGACTGAAAGGAAAAGTGTGAATCTTTGCAGACGACATAAAGATGTGCAACAAGGTTGATACACAAGAGGGGCTGGAAAGGATGAAAAGGGACTTGGCAAGGTTGGGGGGGTGGTCAAAAGTATGGCAACTTAGATTCAATGCAAAGAAGTGCAAAGTAATGCACCTGGGAAACAAAAACCCAGGGAAAGAGTACACAATGTGGGGGGAGGTATTAACAACAACAGAAATGGAAAGGGACCTGGGAGTAGTCATATCAGATGACCTAAAGGTAAGCAAGCAATGTGAGAAGGCAGTAAGGATGGCTGGGGGGGGATACTGGGATGTATAGGGAAAGGCATCACCAGTAGAAAACATGAAATTGTTATCCCTCTGTACAGACAGTTTGTGAGATCCCATCTGGAGTATTATGTGCAATTCTAGAGACCCTATCTCCGCAAGGACATAGACAGAATGGATGCAGTCCTGAGGAAGGCAACTAAAATGATGCAGAGTCTGCAACAGAATCCATATGAAGAGAGACTAAACAAGCTTAATATGTATACCCTTGAGGAAAGGAGTGAGAAGGGGGACATGATAGAAACTTTCAAGTACCTCAAGGGAATCGACAAAGTACAAGAGGGTAGCATCTTTCAGAAAAAGGGATGAGCAAGAACAAAGGGACACAATTTGACGATAGAGGGGGCAGCTCAGAGGCAATGTGAGGAAGTATTTTTTCTTAGAGAGAGTGATGGACACATGGAACGGCCTCCCTGAGGTGGTCATGGGGTCAAATAAAGTGGGGAAATTCAAGAATGCATGGGACAGACATAAGGCAATTCTGGGGTGGGGGGGGTAGGAAGAAGTAGACAGTTATCCTTATCCAATAGGTAGAGAAATGGGCAGAATAGGTGGGCCAAGCGGTCCTTATCTGCCGACAAAGTCTATGTTTCTATGTTTCTGTCCTTACCTGAGAGTTCATAGACTCAGGTACTCCTCACTAGACTCAGTGCTGTCTTACAGACATGAGCATGGGGAGATGGCACCAAAGTAAATCCATCATCTGTCCTCTCGGTTTCAAGGTCCTGCTTTGTGCATGACTGCCAAACTCTGAAGGGAGACTCATGATTCAGTCGATAGAGGATGGGGGTGAGGCTGCTACCAGCTGAGGAGGTGGACTATGAGGGTCATCCATCTCGATGATTAAGCTGTCACTGTTAATACGCACTCATGAGGCTCTCAGTATGAACTCTTTCGGAGGTGCACACATGTGCAACTATTTTGGCACCTCCTTTCAACAGCATCCTATATGGTAAGGTTCTTGCCTCAGCATACACCCTGGGTGGCACAGGGGGTGTTGCTGGTACAGAACTGTCCTCCAAGAACATGAGGGAGGGGCCGCTGTCACTTTTTAACAGCCTGCATTGCTAAATGTAGTTTGGCCAGCAAGGCCCTCACCTCCACTCTCCCTTTATCATGGAGAGGACAGACAGCACCTGGTATGGTCTCTGGGGCATCCCTTTGGTAGACAATTTGCAGCCTTGTAAAGGTGTTTTTTTTTAATCAGATGACCTTCCACTTAAATCACCCCCCATAGCCACACCTGCTTCAGCACCTTTTCCCCTTAAGGCTTAGCAGGAGGAGACAGAAAGCAGTAGCAGTGGGTTAATTGAGTGACCCTGGATCCTTGTTTTTCCACTCCCCAAGGCTCTAGTCTACTAGGAAAACATCACTAAATCCATCCTCTATGTTTGGTTAAATGTCACAAGCCTAACCAGGATCTCCCATTTGCAGAGAGGATCCCCCTTTTTTTTACAGAACTCGTAAGCAGTGTAGAGTTCAGAAAGAATCACCAACCTTCATTTTCCCAGTGGGAGAGTGGAAACAGTAGTTTTGAGTTCCCTTGACTCTGCATTATGTTCAGTGTTCGAATCCCACCACTGCCACAGGCTGCTTCTTGCCTAAGTAGTTTTGTAGGCAAGCCGAGCAGACACTATTTTTCAAGGCACAGAGTCTTTGTAAAACCCCTCTGTTAAAATGTTAGCTCACACAATCAGACCCTAGGCAGAGTTCATAAGAAAAATCATAAAAAATTTACTTAAATAAAAGCAATATAGTACATTCGACAATTTGGAAGAACTTTGAAATGCAGACAATACCAAAAGTAAAACTGGATGGTTTACAGAAAACACTAGCTACTGTGGTTCTAAACTATACCTTATTTTATTTTCATTTATTTTATTTTATTGAAATCTAGGATTACTTTATTTTGATGTTAGAATCCAGAAAGATTAAATGTCCTTATGGAGATAACAGTTCTTTAGGCAACAGAGTTGTAGCATGTTTGTGTTCCAGTTCTCTGAATTTCTTTTTAAAACTCTGCAGGTCTCCTTGGTGTAAAGCCTTGGTTTCCAAAATTCTGACTTAAAATCTGAATTTTCTGTTCAGTATATGAAAAGTCTAATTTCCACACACCCAGGTCTGGTTTTAGAGACTTTTTCCAGGCCTACACATATACTTTCTGGTGTAAAAGTATATACCAGCTTGGTCAAGTTACCTGACTCCAAACTAAAAACTGTTCGACTGCCCTGAGTTCAAAATGTGTGTCTTATACATACAGGCTGGCCATCTTCAAGCCACACCCACTCTTCAGTCTCTTCTGGGATGGCTAGCAAGTACAGATATTAAGGTGCCACAGTTTACCTTTTCCTGCAGGTGTCACTGTAGTTCCATGTCAGGTTTCATGTCAATCCCAGTAACATCTGGTCCATGCATTTGGCTTAACTCCTGACCCTAGGCCATCTTGGGTCCTCTCTCTTGTTATTAGAACTGACATGCTCAGTTTGCTATGATAAGTTATGTCTTCCAGGGTCCTAAACCTATCTTCCTTATCTCAATAAATATGACTTCTCTGCCTCGAACAGCATGGTTTCAGGAAGGGCCACAGTACTACAACTGTCCTTCTTGAATGCACCACTTTTATAAGCAAAGCCCTTGATCGAGGGCACCTAGTTGGATCTGCCTATATTGACTTAACCAAGGCATTCAACTCTGTCAGCCACACACTCCTAATCCAATCCCTGCGTTGCATGGGCCTGTCCCTGGACACTAGTGCATGGTTTAAAAGCTACCTCAGTGACAGAACCCAAAGGGTCAAGTTAAAGTCCACACTCTCGGCCAATAAACCGGTACTTTCGTGAGTCCCCCAAGGCTCAATACTGGGCCCCTTCCTGCTTAGCATGTACTTGAATACTCTCCCAAAGGCCTGTGCTGGACAAATGCTTCTGCACACTGATGATGTGGTTATATTTGACAGCCACTTGGACCCCCACTCCCTTCAATCCTCCCTGCAAAGATACTTTTCTGAAGGTGAGGCCTGGTTCTCAGAGCACCATCTTGTCCTGAATTACAAAAAGACCAAGGCCATGCTTTTCACTCACAGACAAAATAAGCTTAAAAATGTTCCCCTCAACATCATTAATGTCCAGGGCTCCCCTCTTGACCTCATGCCCACCTTTAAATACCTGGGCATCACCCTTGACTCCTCTCTCACATACCACAATCACATCAAACTGCTCAGCTCAGCTATCAATTCCAGACTAGGTCTCCTATATAGGCACAGGGGATGTCTGCCTCCTGAAGCCCTAGGTCTTACTGTGACATCATCAGTGCTCTCCCTTATTGATTATGAGATTGTTATCTTTGAAATGACCAACCCCACTGCCCTGCATCGAATCATAATCTCCCTAAATAAAGCCTGCCAGTTAGTTACTAGATGCACCCATTGGACACACACCTGTGAGCTCTATAGATGCACCAACTGGCTTAACTTTGAAGGCAGACTCAGGTACCAGACCTGTCTCCTGGCTAGAAAGCGCTCCCTAAACACCTCCCCCCCCAGGTCTCCACCACCTTGTTCAGCCCTCCACTCAACCACAGTCTACATGGAGCTCCTTGCTAGCTCCCCTCTCTGTATCCCACTGCAGGACCTCTCTGGGCCAATGCTCCTTTTACTACAGGGCCCCCCTCTCTTTGAATGAAATGCCATTGGCCATCACCCTGGAACATTGACTAGACCCATTTAAAACCCTACTCTGTGCTGAAATCCTCTCCCACTCCAACTGTGAATGTGCTTAGTCCTTCTCCCCCTTGCCTGTGACTATAGCCTTTTGATTTCTGTATATTTTTATTGTACATGCTAGATTTATAATGATTTGACACGGGTTGGTCCATTCTACCCTTAAACTGTAACTTGTCTTCTCCATATGACTCTTATTGTACATACTGTTTCTAAACTTACAATGTATGTATTCTGGTGTGTTCTCTGTATATTTATTATTGTATATCTTGTCATTTCTTGTAACATATGTATATCTGACATGGAGCCTTTGCAAAGGAGTCCTTGACGCAAAGGTTATAATGCCAATTCCTTCAATAAATAAATAAATAAAGCCCACTGCAGCCCAGGACTGGGATACAGGGGAGGGATCTAGGGTCTAGGGAAGGAACCAGCCACCTGGCATCATAAGCATGGCAAAATTTATGCATAATGCTCAACTTAGCACATGCCCCCTCCTTTGGAAATCTAGCCCAGCCTGAGCCCAGTTGCATTTTGTCCCTGGCTATCCATATTCAGAGGGGAAATAAAGGTTTTATGTGATACGGGTGAGTTGTTTTAGTTGCAGACCAATAAGAGTGACTAAACAACTGCCCCAAGTCACAACAGTGAGCAAAAATAGATCGACCACCGCAAACAGCAGAGGTCGATACATTCAAATCTCAAAACAAACAATGAAACATTTTTTCCCCTTGCAGCCCCCAACTTGTAGACTCTCAACTCCGGGTTGGGGGGGGGACTTAGGAAAAAAAAAAAGAGTCCTTTAGCTCTATAGGTGATGGCTCTAGCCACTACACCAAATGGTCAGCTCAGCAGGGCTTGACCACGTTATCCTTCTTATCATCGTCAAGCGAGTCCTGCTCACTGCTGCTCACTGTTGCAGTTGTGCTCACATGTTCCTCACTACACTGCACCATTCACTCTTCCCATGAGCATTTTTATTGAGTTGCTCTTATTAAGTAGCTCAATAAAACTCACTCATATCACAATACCAAAATAACCTCTACAAGTAGGGGCAGGTGCAAATGCATAACTGAGAGGCACTTAATTCTGACCAAATTACCTCCTCAAGCCTTACTTATAATTACTAATAATAATATCTATGAAAGTTTGGAAAGTTAGACCTGCATTCATGCCCGAAGAGGAAAATGGAAGTTTCATTTGCTGTCTTTTCAGCAATGAGATAAGGGACTGATACGTTTCATTGGGGTTGATGGCTGGTTGCCCTGGAGTTTATTAAGCCCAACAGTGTCTCCTGTTCTAACAATTTTTTGGTGTTTACATTTCAAGTTGAACAGTTATATAGACAAGTTGATAATTTGTATGGGATTTACTCATTGGTTAAGTTATTACAGTCAGCTCACTAACTGGGTCTGATTGCACATGGCCTTGAATCTAATCCTTGCAATATTGCTTCTCTGGTTGTTCCCTGGAAACCTGTGCAGGTCTGTACCAGCTACTGTAATTCATTGGAGTTAGTTTTTTCACAGTTTTGTCATTTTTTTTTATGCATCCTTTTCACATTATTATAAGCCAATGGATGTCATGGCTGTAGATCATATGTTATTCCAAATTATATCTTGGAATGTGCAGGGGCTCACCTGTCCTATAAAACTGAAGCAGGTTCTGATCCATCTCCACAAACACCACTATGCATTGCAGTGTTGCAGGAAACTCATCTACATGCAGAGACCCCCAAAACTCCATAAGGAATGGGTAGGCCTGGTGCTGGGGAGCTCATACTCCAAAAAAATCCAGAGAGTGGCCCTGCTATTCCACAAGCATTACAACACCCAGCTTCTAGCTTCTGCAACTTCAAGGGAGGGTCGATGGGTGTTAGCCAGGGTCCTTATCCACTCCTAGCTCATTTCACTGGGTACCATCTATGGCCAAAATGGGAACTCAAGAAACTTTCATCCCTTAGGTTGCCCAGGCAATATCAGGACTTATACAAGAGTGTGAGATACTGATACTGGGGGGAGACTTTAACAAAGTCTGGAACCCAATTCTTTACAGATTGCATTGTCAGAGCCTGAGCTTCACTAAGACTCACAAGGCTCTTTTTCATCCAGTGGAGGAGTTCCATCTCACAGACCTCTGGAGAAGCCTTAATCCTAAGGGGAGAGACTTTATGCACCACTCCTCCCCTCATCAGAAGAGTAGTCATATTGACTTTTTTCTGCTTCCTGTTAAGCTCATTCAGGATGTACAACAGGTGTCCAGAGGCATAATTATCATATCCAGTCATGCTTGTGTACACCACAGACTAGAGATAGGCCAAAAAGAGACTGTCCCTCCAAGATGCCAGATAGACATTTCTCTGGTGTCTAGACAGGACTTCAAAGAGTGGCTCACAGAGGAGATTTGGCCCTCTTTGCTCATTAATGACATCCCTGAAACATCTCGAACTATTCTATGGGGTACTCTGAAAGCATATGTATAAGGTAGAATCATCAACTTCACCTTGCAGGTTAAAAGACAGAGAATGAAAGAGCTTGAAGGTTTGGAAAAAGCTCTTAAAGACAAGCAGAAGTTTTACAGCTCCACCAAAGTGCATAACCTAGGTCTCCACTGGTAAATTCTGCAACTTAAGTTTCAAATAAACTCTATTATATCAATGACAGCCCATACGGCACTGATGCATATGGCCAACAGATACTGGGAGTTCAGTGAGAAGGCAGGTAGGCTTTTAGCTTACCGTACTAAAGTGCAGCAGGTGGCTAGATATGTTGGCAGTATACACCTGTCTTCAGGGGCAGTCACTAACAACTAAAGAGGCAATTAACAAGGCATTTACAGAGTTGTATGCATCTAGAGCAGTCCCTTCAGCCCCGCACTTGTGAGATTTCCTGCAGGACACACAGATGTCCAGGCTCTCTGATGATCAGATCACTACTCTTGAGGCCCTTATAACAATGCAGAACTGCAAGCGGCAGTCAAACTGCTTCTTAAAGAAAGATTTCCGGTGGCAACATGCTAGCGTGAGCGGATAATGCGCAGAGCTCCCTCTTCAAAACTAATTTATTTATCTTGAAATATTTATCTCACTGGAGAAGATCAACCAAGGAGATTTAACAAATAATTCCTCATCAGGGATGTTGCCTTTGATAGCCTTTGATAGCTAGGAGCACCCGCAATCAAAACTGCGTATATATGGTATGCCTGAGAATTCTGAAGACCAGAACTTATTGGCATTTCTGGATCAGTTACTCCACACAGTGCTTGAGTCTGATTTCCCCATAGATCTATTACCCCATAGATCTAGATCAGGCTCATAGAGCCCTGGGCCCGAAGCCTTCAGCACCTGATGCTCAACCTCGTTCACTTATAATCAAATTTGTGAATTATGCTGTTAAAGAAAAACTACTTCAGAAAGTCTGGGCAAAGCAGAAACATTTTTATGGGCCCACCTGAATCTTTTTTGATAATGATTATGCCCCAGCAATGTAGTAACTAAGGAGACAGTACATCCCCCAGTTTCCGTACTTCTATTCCAGCAAGCTCAAATTCAGAACACCCTATCCTGCACATTTAGTTGTTCAATTTCCCATGAGGCAGAAAACTTAGAATACTGCTGAAGAAGCCACAATGAACTTACAGGCTCGAGGGAGCCTCCCTAATTGCCACACTGATGATTGCTTGCAACACTCCACACCACAGGTTTACAGGCAGGGGAGATCCGCAGCCCACCAACAGATCTGAAATACTGAAATGCCTCTTGCATATATCCTGCAATGACTACAAAGCTTTCATAATCCAGCCCAGCAGACCTGATAGTGGGGTGCAGTCTACACCTTTGGGACTTGATTTTAAGGTTAGTTGAGTGTGGAGGTTTGCTGTGGTCGGGCGGGAGGGAGGTTGACTCTGTGGGTCCGGTCTAGCCTGCGCTGATCATGGGTGACTCACGGGGTATGTAGACAACATGGAATTAGCCACTCTCATTTTTTTCAGAAAGAGGGCTTGTCTACTTGCAGTCACCCCTCTGATCGGTGTGGGTGGATGGGATTCTGGGGTCACTTGCGGAGCTTTTGTTTATCCTGAAGCTTTGTCTCCTTCTGCTGCTTCTGCCAACCTGCCTAGTCCATTCTCCCATGGCCTAGATAGAGGCAGGATGACCCAGACAGATGATAAAGATTCTGGTGTGGGGGGCCTCTGTCACAAGCCCAATCCAGGGGATTCTCTGCACCACAGCAAATCCCTCTTGTGATGGGGGATTGTCAGGGATACCCTTCTCCTGTCCTTTTAGCATGCCCACTGTCTCACAACTGAACATACATCAGAGGATCCTGGGGTGTCCTCTCTCCATGCGAGGGGGTACAAATACAGTCTTGAGCCTGTGTTCCTGGGATAGAACTCTCTCAGCCACTGCACAACGAACCAGGAAAGCCACAGGCATGTATAGGCTTCAGGGGGCCCTATACACCCTATTATGTGTCTTTCCACTGAAATGCAGAGCTCGGTTTTTCCTGAGACCCTTCGTATTTCCTCCCCTCCTTTTGTCACACAGAGTGCCTAGTGGATCTTTCCTTTGATAGTGTTTTGGCCCTTAATCAATCACACAGGTGTAGTATAGCTTGAACAACTCTCCTCCAGGGCAACACACACAAATGACACTGGCAGAATTATCTTAAAAGTAAGCCAAAAGCTTTACTAATTAATTAATAAATGCAATAAATACATAAAGACAAATAATTTTAGACACTAGTTACAGGATATGGAAAATATACAATAAAACCTAAACTGTGAAATTCTGGTTTTAAAGTTCTACCTCCAGACCTTGGTTGTTGAATTTGAAGAGCAAAGTCTTTAAAAAGGTAATTGAAAATCTTGGTTCTTTGTAGTGTAGAAGAATTTTTGAAGAAAAATGTCTCTGCTCTCCTAAGCAGGCAGGGTCCCAAATGCAAAAAGGCTAAAGGCTCTGATACAGTCTTTGCACCCTTGTTTTATGGGCTTCTCAAAGGTCAGATCTCAAGGACAGTGGCTTACCCTGTGATTGGCTAGCATTCCATCTCTATGGCTACACAACCAATCAGCTTTTAGTATTTTATTACAAAACAACAAATGTGCATTTCTGAATATGAGAGAAAAAAAGTTCTAAGGTTAGCTAGTCTAAACCAGAATTCTAGGGGAAAATCCAGCCTCCCTCCTTGGAAATAGCTGTAATTAAGCTATCCCCAGTACAGTCATTTACTTAAATGGTAGCCCATTCAGCTGTAATGGGATTATATCAGGGTAGACATGCAGATACAGTGGTAGCCACAGACATTGCAAGCTATTTCCAGATATTTCAAGAAATTTCTGAAGAGTTTCCCTCTGCTGCCCCTACTGTTTAAATGCAAAAAGCATCAGATACTTCTGGAAATATCACAGAAATTTCAGGAAATAGCTTTCAGTGTCTGTGGATACTACTGTATAAAGGAAATCCAGAATGAATGGCACCACTGGATGTCCTGGCCTTTCACAAGCACAAAGGGATGTGCCTTGCTTCCAGCTCTGCTTAATTATTCATTTGTCTCCTTTTAAATGATTTAATTAAAATTCAGTCCGTGGTAACAGTTGACAGATTCTCTGCCCAGTAACAAGAGTTACAACATCATTCCACATGGCACATGCCTTTGTACCCATGATCCCTTGCAACTTACTTTGGGCCACCATGGGCATCTCTGATGCATTTCTCACATAAAATACCATGAAATATGATTAGAACAATAAAGTATGGCCTTATCTTGACACAGCCTCCACTTGCACAACTGTGCAGTCAATCTAAGTGAACTTCCATTATACAACCTGATCAGGTTGCTGGGTTGTTCTACAGACTCATGCTGCCCTGGAACTCAGCATTGGACAATTATTAATTACATTTGCTATATGGCAGAGTGAACAATCTTATTGGGGAGGGAGATGGGATGGATGGGAAGAGGGTAGTACATTGCAAACTGGATTGTTGAATGGGCTGCTGTCTGGTGGGATGGGACTTTACCCTATGTACCAGCTAGATATTCAAGGATTTTACTGACAGAGAGAAACTTACACCAGGTACAGAAATAGAGAGATAATACCTGTAGACCTATTTTAGTTGGAGTTTCTGACCTGCATACTTTTTGTAGAATTCAAAATTGGGAATTAGCCCTAAATCCCTTGGCTATAAATCTGCACCATAAAACAGTTCAGCAGAGCAGAGAGGGGGGGCAGGGTTTTGATGTGTCTCCTGGGTTGTGCCTCACTTTGGATCTTCATTTTGTAGACTGAGCATTGAGGGGTTCGTGGCTCTCTCGTCTGTTTCCACTTTTCCGGGTATTTATGATGGTCGGTTACAATGGATAATCCAACTGCAGAGTCAGGCTGGGGGGCCCTCTCAATGCCCTGGGATGAACCCTAAGGGGGAAATCTCATGGTCTGAGATTAAGGATCTCCTAAAGGGTGTATACAAGGGAGTAATGATAACTCCTAGCTGAATGGGTACTGTTCAACCTGTCATCCATAGATAAAATACACAATAGGTCATTTCCCTTTTGACAGTCCCTCTGGCTACCTGGCTGATACTAAGAGGAGAGGAAGGCTCTTGGAAGGGCCGTGCAGCAGACAATGGCATTGCTCCTTTTTGGAACTGTTTTGCCTTTATGGCACTTTTACTATTTTTTGGGGATTTTGGCATCCCACGGGAGGTTTCACATCTACAGCTAGTGGATTACAGTCCCCACCCTGTTGGGAATTACATTGATCAAATTCTCTATCATGGGCCCAGTAGGTGGAGCAGCAAACCAGCCTATTCAATGGAAGTCAATCTGTACATAGTTTCCTGTTGGGCTGGGATAGTAGTTTCAATCCCTATTTTTCAAGGGCAGACTCCTAGTTTTGGGAGCTTTGTTATTTGGGGGAGGGGGGGACTTGGGGGATGTTAATTATACTATGGCCAATAGGGCCACCATTGTTTTTATTCAGGGTTTCTTGTTCAGGAAAAAAAAACTGAAGCACACACAGCCAAGGTCATTTACAGAAAAAATCTTTATTTACAAACACTGAGCAGAGGGTTCTCCAGACTAATAAGGAGGTCCTTTCATGGCACAGCTCCATTTCCATTTCTGGCTTGCTGCGTTAGGTCCTCTGGGATGGTCGGAGAGGAGCAGATGTCCTTGGTCTCTTCCTCCCCTTGCCAGGAAGCCTGGATTTGGATTATGCAGGGTGTTTCCTCCTCAGTGGTGATGGTGCCCTTGTCTACCCAGATCATGATGTCTTCAGAACCTGTAAAGATATTTTCCCAGAACATCAATGGCCTTAATAACCCCATCAAAAGAACTAGGTTTATGCAGTAGTTACAAAAAAATACAGTGGATGTTTATTTCATCCAGGAGACTCATATGTTGGAAACCAAACACTTAAATTGTGGTAGGGACAGAGATATGAGGTATATGCAGCCTCACACCTCAGTGAGAGGAAACGTGGGGCACCTATCCTCATATCTAGCAGTACCCCTCTGGATGTTCATAAATCTTATGTGAACACACAAGGGAGATACATCATTTTACAGGGGACTTAATATTCTCAGACGGTAACCCTAGTGAATGTATATCGACCTTTGTAGACTTCAGTCCCAGTAGTTTGGACCATTCTGAGTAAAGTCATGGATCTACTACAAAACAAAAGCAAGAAGGTGGCTGCAAAACACATAAAACTGGAACCAGAATAAACGTACATACAGACGCAGGTCAGTCTGGCTTCCCAGTCACCACTTGCAGTAAATTCAAGGCTCAATGACTCAGGATAAAAAATTCTTTATTAGTCCACAGATAAAATGCTAGCAGTAACAATGGTCCCAGAGTCAGGAAGCCCCATCAGTTAGACTGTTTGTGGGAAGGGGTGTCCCGACACTGTAACCATTGCTGCTGCTAGTATTTTTTCTGTGAACTAAAAAATAATTTTATTTTTCCTGAGCCATTGAGCCTCAAATTTACTGTGAGTGGTGACTGGGAAGCTGGACTGACTTGCACCTGTATGGACCTACTACAAGGCAGATTAATAATGGGGGGAGATTTTAATATGACCTTTTCAGTAGACTTAGATTCTTCTAACTTTTCTCCGCATAGGGTCACCAATGGTATGAGCTAACTCCATCAGAACATTGACAAATCGGGCATAGTAGATGCATGGTGCAAGCTGTTTCCAAAGCAAAAAGCCTGTACTTTTTACTCTGGGAGACATAACAGTTATTCTATATTAGACTATTTCTTTCTAACTTGTGAACGTCTTAAGTTTACTAATGATATTTTTATAGGCCCCTTCAAACTGTCTGACCACCATCCTTTGATCTGAAAAGTAGACCTAGGTAAAACTAGGCAGTGAACCCTCTGGAGATATAATACTATGTTAGTAAGGGACCTTTTACATATACAGGAACGCATCCCACAAGTTATACAGGATAATACCCCCTCATCAGTTTCGGCAGCTACAATGTGGGACACCATAAAGGCTATAATCCATGGTGACATAATAGCCTATATTACTAAGAAAAATGCCAGTTAGAGGTTAAATATGATAATCTGTTGCACCAGTTACATTCTTATCAACTGCCCTACACTGAGGGCAATAGGGAACTGCAAATTAAAATTAGGGATACCCAAAAAGCAATACATAAAATAATGGATGAAAAAGTACAATAGGCCCTATTCTATTTAAAACAAAGTAATTATGAGGGCAGGGCCAGGGTGACCCTGGTGTTGGCTTGCAGGATACGCATGCAGAAAAAATCAGCAACTATCTTGAAACTTAAACATCCGGATACAAAACAACTGAGGTACCAGGATGAGGAAATAAGGGCAATTTTTGACAGTTTTTACCAAAAACTATACATGTGTGAATCCATTAACACTACTGAGGACAGGCATATATTTTTGTCACAGTTAAGACTTCCACAATTAAAGCAGACTCAATAAAGCATCCTTGAAGCACCCATTGGTACAAAAGAGGCCCTCCACCAAATACAGATAGCCAAAATGCAAAAATGCCCTAGCCTAGATGGATTCCCTGTGGGATGGTACAAAAACTTTACTAACTTACTCCTTCTGCCTATGCTGTGGACTTATTGAGAGGTTGCAGAGGGAGATCCCCTGCTGCCTTTCTGGGCCTACATGGTAATTGCTCCCCTGCCCAAACCAGGCAAGGACAATACAGATCTGGAGTCATACCACCCTATATCAATCCTTAACATGGATTGTGAGATATTCATGGCAATTTGGGCATCTTGGCTAGAGCATCTTTTGCCTTCCCTAATCCACCCAGACCAGGTGGGGTTTATTAAAAATAGGAACATGATGGATAATATTAGATGTACCCTTCTCATCACAGAGCATATCTAGGCCAGACAGATCTCAGCAGTCATACTCAGTTTAGATGCTGAAAAGGCTTTTGATACAGTCTCATGGCCCTTCCTCCGGGATACTTTGGCTTGTTTTCAGTTCCCTGATAATTTCTTAACCTGGCTAAAAAACATATATTCCCACCCACAGCCTATGTTCGTATTAATGGTGTACTGTCTAACACCAATAGTTTAACCTGTGGAATGAGTCAGGGATGTCCCCTTTCTCCATTCCTTTTTGAATTATACATGGATCCCCTGGCAGCGGCCTTGAGAGAGGAACCACAATTTGAAGGAGTTAATAAGGGAAAACAGGAGTTTTGGTTTTCCCTTTTTGTGGATGATTTATTGCTACCTGTACTATCCCCAGAAACATCAGTACCCGCTATTTGTGATGTACTGTATAGGTCTGAGAGAGTTGCAAATGTTAAATTAAATATGTCCAAAACAGAGGTCCTCTCCCTTAACGTTACCCCTTCACGGAGTTGAAAAGGCAGTATCCCCTGCGTTGGTCCTGCACTCTAATCAAATACCTAGGGATCCATATTCTCAAACATATAGGCAATTTGGACCTTGTTAAGTTTGACCCTTTAATGAATACCATCCAAAGGGACTTGGCTCAATGGAGCAGTCTCCCCCATTCCTTTTTTCACTGTGTGGAAGTAATTTTAGATGAATATACTGCCTTGCCTGCTACACTTATTTCAGAAAATTCCAGTGTTCCTACCCAGGTATTATTTAACCCCATGGTCAAGAAGGATCTCTAGTTTTATATGGTGGGGTCAGCAGCCATGTGTCCACTTTTCAATATTGCAACTCTGTTTAGCTCAGGGAAGGGTGAACCTACCTACCTAACTTAGAACTGTATGCAAGGGCGGCCTTCCTCCAGATCATACTCTTATGGTTATCACCCACTTACAGTTCCCCATGGAACACTTGAATTTGCCTTTAATTACCTTTTTGACATTGACACTATCTTATTTTCCTCCTGAGATAAATGGGATAAATCTCCACATTGCACAATTTCTCAAAATTCTCGGCCAGCACATTACGAGTGTGGTTCCACCTAACAACTAACCTAAATTTGAAAGTATATTCTACTATTGCAGATTGTTAACTGCAGATGAGGATTTCTTGCCAGCCCATATGGACCTCTCCTTTAAATGGTGGAGACAACTGGGCCTTAGATTTCTCTTTCAATTTTTTGACAAAACTGGGGTGGCTCCGTTCGAGGTACTCCAACAAACATTTGGACTGACAGCTCGAGAACATTATAGGTACCTTCGGGTTATGACCTATATTCTTCACAAACAACACAGATATACTAGACCCCAGAATCTAAACCTCTTTTATTAACCATATTAATAGATTTGCTAAATGGTAAACCTTGGGGGCATCTGATTGAGCATCAATATGGTATTCTCCGGGATACATTAGGGGACTCCACACAAACAATTTTAGATAACTGGAACAAAGAACTTGGTCTTTCTGTCACATATTACTCCTGAATGAAATTTTCCCTTACTGCAGTTAAGATAACGTTTTCCTACATTTGGAGGGAGTATGCATTGAAGTGTTGATACAGGTACTTCTGTACTCCCACCCTTTTAGTGAAATATTTGTTTCTACCAGTGGGTGCCTGCTGGCGGGGATGCAGGCAGGAATTGGAAGACCACAATCATGTATTTTGGTAATGCCCAATGATAGTCCCATTTTGGCAACCCTCCAGGGGGAAGTGAAGGAATGTCTATGTGAACATATTGAGTTCACAGCTGAACTGGTGCTGCTTTTGGTTCTCCCACGTCATCACCCACCTTGGCACAAGACCCTGTTGCTGGTATATATGTTGGTGGCTGAAAGGCTATCACATGTAGTTGGATGTCACCTAAAATCCCTACTATAGATGAGTGGTGGCAGATATTACTTGACATATATAATATGGAAAAAGTTACAGCTTGATTCATGATAGACTTCATCTCTTTAATATGAAATGGCAAAAGTGGACCTGGCACATAGCTCAGGTAGGTCCAGGGTTCGTCCTTTGAGGCCAGTTTTGCAGGTGATGGGGGGATGTGGCTGCTGGTGGGGGGGATTGCTCTAATTATACCTGGCAGCACAGGAAATCTATGTAAATGTCTATATCTAATAAGTGCTGCGATTATGATCCTCAGTATTTATTTCTGTCAATTTTTCTTCTTGTGTCAGTGTCTGCGAACTATATAGCAACAAAAAAATAATTTGGACGTGGACTGATACAAATGCTCTGAATAGATTGTTATCCATGGTCCAGCACCCCTGATGGTGCCCCTACCTTGTGGACAACAAAACAACACATAGATATGTATATGTACTAACCTTAGGGTGAGGACACTTATCATATAAGCATACATGTCAGATCTGTGTTCTATTATGCTTCACTGCAGCTATAAGAAATGTTTTTGCTCTATTCTGTCTGTATTCTTATATGTAAGGCAACAAGAGGTATTGAACAGGGCACTGTAAAAGTCTGTCACAGAAATTGTAGACAAATGATGATGAAATTGCACCACCAATGGGAGGTTCTTACCGGCCATGTTAAGGCCATGAATGGGTTTCAGTATATGCCCATTGAGACTGCATCATCCAGTGATGACAACTTTGACTTTGATGATGAGTCATGCCATGTCACACACCAGTTCAACCCCCATAGTTGAGCAATATCTGCTTGCCATTCACAAGATGGCGCCGATGTCAGCACACACACTGTGTCACCAAGTTCACGCAAACATGGCAGATGCCACGTACAACACCAAGATGGCAGCCCCCATGACACAGGTGGAGGGCCTGTAATCCACAATGCACCTCTGTTTGCTCCCATTACTAGGAGCGATGAGTAGGAGATCTGTGGTATGATTAATGATGCAATCAGTCAGATCAAAGTCCCAAAGAATCAAAAGAAGCCCATCCAGGACCAAACTGAGAACATGCTTAAAAAGTGGATCACTCAGGACCACATGTACAGGGCAATCACTGATGCAGCAGCAGAGGCTGGGTTCTGCTGAGCCATGGAACGGACTGAGCTTAGAATGACTAAGCATATTTCCAACCCCCTGCAGGTCACTCATTCTGTCCAGCAAATTATGCAGAGCATCAGGCAAATGGGCCCAACTGACAATCTCAGTAGTCACTTGGAGAAAGTGTGCTCTGTTTGTGGGAAGCTCTCTCTCCAACCCCAGTACCAGGTTCAAGTCTTGTGACAGACAATCGAACCAACCCTCTGGGCCAAGCTATCAGAGACAGCACAGAACACTGGGGGATGCAACCTTTGATGAGATCGCTGCTGCACTTTATATGTGCAAATTCCCAGGGAATTGTGGGGATATGTGTGGCCTACATAGTCAAGCAAGGCACAAAGGAAAGACCAGCCACCTACCATCAATGGTTGTGGCTTGCATACAAAACTGGGAAGGCCCTCACAGATGAGGACTTCGATATACACCAAATTGAGTACAAGGATTGGTACACCACGAACATTTATCCAGCCTTGTGGGAAAAGATTGAGCTTAATTTTTTCCTGGACACAGACAAGTTTGAGTCTATCCTCACTAAGATGGAATGGGCCTATCAGATCTATCTCTGTACCCTCTCTTCCGACAAATCCAACAAGATAGTTGCAGTTCAGCCTACCTCTGATGCCCCCATGCATTACATGGTGGAGGGAAATAACCAGAAAATGTCCACCCCTTCTGATGACAAACAGTCACACAAGGGGGGGGGGGACCAGAACTACAGAAACAACAGGAATAGGGACAACAGAGGCAGTTATAAAAATCCAAATGTCCAACAGAATAGCCAGAACCAATACCAAAACAGTCCTAGCTATCGACAAATCAGAGAGGAGAATGAAAACCTCCAAAAACCTTTGGAGGAAGCTCATGCAGGAAAAGAAACTACTATTGCATGACACATAGCTGCCCTAGCCCCAGCTGTCAAGTCATTGAGCAGTTGAGGGGAGGTTGTATCAGTTACTGGCCAGACTGATGCAACATCCAAGGCAGAATTGTCTGTGCAGGCCAACACTGCACCTGTGATGTCACAAGTACACTTGTAGTCAGTACAAGACATACAAGAAGCCATAGCAGGTCTTGCAGGCCTTTGATTTCAGGAACAGGAAGACAACCCTGAATCTGAAGAATTGGATTGACAATTACAGGCCCCAGTCTGGATTGTGAGTAGCCTTGATTGTTGACACAAACGGACAGCCTCGTGTAAAGGCCACGGTCGGAGGCCGCCAACCTACCATGCTTCTGGACACTGGAGCAGCTATGTCAGTCCTCCATGATGAGGACCCAGTCTCATCTGACTGGTCTACCAGCTGCAAGACTAGTGCTTAGGGTATAGATGGTACCCAGCTACACACCTACAAATCTATTCCTCTACCTGTGGTGGTAGGCCACCTCAGGACTGCTTTCACTTTTGACCTCATGGTTTTACGTCATCACCCAAGCATTCTGGGAATAGACTTCTTAGCATTACATGGCTGTGTAGTGGATCTAGCCAAAAGACTACTCATCCAGATCAAAGAACAATGTCACACTGTTACCAACCCAGACTCACATGTGGAGGCAGCCATTTCCCACAATAACAAGGAATATGATGTTATGGCCCTGTTCAAAAATCGTGACCTGTTTTCTGAGCTTGCACCTTTGCTGCAAAAATACCTTGATGTGTTTGCAACCAACAAACCTGACTGTGGTAGAATGCACACTACCATTGAAATCACAGGGCCTGACCCTGTAAGGCAAAAACAGTATCCACTTCCTGCTGAAGCCTTGCCATCACTTAGGGAAACTATCCAATCACTACTTCAACAAGGAGTGATTAGGACTTGTGTCTCCACTGTTAATTCACCTATTTGGCCCATCAAGAAACTGAATGGGGTGTGTAGGCTTACAACTGATTACAGAAAACTCAGTCAAGTTACTCGTAGCATCAGCACCTGATGTCCTCAAGCTGCTGACACCTGACAAAAAGTGGCTTACAGCTCCTGACATCTCTAATGGGTTTTGATCACTCCATTAGCACAGGAAAGCCAATATAAGTTTGTTTTCACATTTGATGGATGTAAATACACATGGATTTTCCTCCCCCAAGGGTTTCACAACAGCCCCTCCCTCTTCCATCTCCATATAATGGACATTCTTCATGGGTTTTCTACACCACAGTGCCTCCTGCAGTACGTGGGTGACTTGCCCCTGGCAACCACCATGAAAGAACATCATTTGGCCCTTCTAGACAAACATCTGTCTCTCTCCTCAAGAGAGCAGGCCTTGAGTACAATCCCTCCAAGGCACAACTGTGCAAGAAAGAGGTCATCTTCCTTGGCCTACACATTACAGACCAAGGTAGGAGCCCAGCTGTCAAAAAGATCCAGGGCTTAAAAGATCTGCCACTTCCTACCAGCGTGGCAACACTCAGATGCTTTCTAGGAATGGTAAACTACTTCAGGGATTTTAACCCTGACTTTGCCTTGAAGGCCACTCCCTTGTATGAACTTCTTAAAAAGGATGTCCCATGTACATTGGATCCTGCTCATACTGAGGCTGTGGCACAGCTCAAACAGGCCTTAGCCTCAGCCCCAGCACTAATCAATCCTAACCCAGATCTTCCATTCCATTTGGAAACCATCACATCTGATGTGGCCATGTCTGCAGTGCTGGCACAAAAGTACAATGGGTATTTCAGGCCCATTGCCTATGCTTCTCAGATGCTATCCCCAGTAGAGAGGAAGTATAGTTTCTGTGAAAGAATGCCCTTGGCAACCTATTGGGCTGTCAACCATGTCATGTACATCATTGGGTATGCACCCATCATTTTGCATACCAGTCACACCCCAACCAACTTCCTACTTTCAGACAAAGAAAAATATGGTTCAGTTTTCAATACCAGACCCATCCATTGGTCTTTGCTCTTGCAGGACAGGAACATTAAAGTACTACCTACAAAAAATGCCATCCATCCTAGCTCATGGCCTACTCTACACAGGTAAGCCCCACGACTGTGCACTCCAACCTTCTGACATACCTGAGCCGGGACCATTTCTACTGGCTACACCAGCTATCTTAGAGGATACCACCATGTATCGTGTCTTCACAGACAGCTCTGCTTCCTATGTGGAGGGGGAACAGATAGCAGGTTTTGGTATTTTCATAGTTTGTCCAGTTGGTGACTTCATACGCATTGCTAGGAAATGCACTGTTATTTCCTCACAGTATGCTGAATTGGCAGATGTGGCCTGTGCTCTAGAGGTTATACCCCATGGTGCTAAGGATGCTACCATCTCTGCAGACTCCAATTGGGTCTGCTCCTTCCTTACTGAGTTTCTACCATTCTGGGAGAAAAATAATTTCACATCCTCTGATGGCACACCTGTCAAATACAGGGATTTCTTTCTGTATATACAAACACTGACATAGCAGTTTACTCATGAACTGTACATTCACAAGGTAAAGGCTCACTGCAAAACTGACCCTTACTATGAATTCAATGATCAAGTGGATTTGCTTGCCAAAGCAGGCACTCGAGGGGGGGGAGACATGGTCAATGACTAACCCAGTAGCTGTGGCAGCCATTTTCCTCACTGCCAACATCAGGAAGAAACCACAACCAGAACCCCCACTGAACCTTTCTGCTACACAAAAATCTGACCTAGAACTAAAGAATGTGTTTAATACCTGGACAAAGGAATTGAACAAGAACTACCTACTGGTGGTCCATACAAAAGGCATTCTGACAATGTACACCTATCTCATGATCAGAAACTGATCTGGTATAGGAAGGATGATACAGGTCACAAACTGTGGGTTGTACCCCAATCCTTATGAACTGAATTCATCCATATGGTTCATGACACCCCCACTGGTGGATGCCAGGGGGCAGATAACACCATCCAGAGACTTAAAACCATCGTAAGGTGGCCTGGTGTGATCAAGGCCATGGAGCACTATGTGAACAACTGCATAGTGTGTGCCCAGAACAATCCAATTTCAGTGAAAAGAAATGCCAAATTATTGCCACAAAGGCAATCTGGACCATGGAATGTGATACAAATCGATTTCATTGGCTCACTGACTAACTCCAGTAAGAACAACAAGTATGCACTTGTCACAGATTTGTTTTCCAAGTGGGCTGATGCATTCCAGACTTGGAAAAACATGGCTAAAGCAACTGCCAAGATCCTAGTGGATTGGTTGTTCTCCAGGTGAAGCCTACCCCTTAAGGTAGACTCAGACCAGGGAACCAGTTTTACAGCTGAGCTGATGAATGAGACACTCCAAATGCTTGGAGTAGAGCAGAAATTTCATATTCCACACCATCCTCAATCCTCAGGTCAGGTAGAAAGAGCAAATAGAAGAATCAAACAGATGTTATACGAATTCATCAATGACAATTCCAAGGATTGGGATTCCCTCTTGCCACTACTACTGATGGCAATCAGGGGCACTCCTGAGGCAACTACTCAGTGCACACTATATGAGGTTATGACTGGTAGAGCCATGAGATTACCTGAGCACCTGTTGATTGACCTCCACACCCCTACAGCAGACAGGGTATCTGTGGATAAATATGTTGAAAAACTTCAAAATGACATCATGAAAACACACTTGTTCACTGCAAAGCATATGGGTAAAGCTCAACAACAAGCAAAAGACCATTTTGATAAGCGTGCCAAAGAAGTCGACTGGCAAGTTGGAGATCAAGTCATGCTTCTCCGACACAGACCACCAGCTCCCTCATTTGCCAGCAAATGGGAAGGCCTGTTCCCCATTGTCAACAAACTCAGCCCTGCAGTTTATCTGGTGAGAGTTCAGCATCAGAAACAGGCCACTGACAAGTGGTTCCATGCTAATCAGCTCAAGTTGTATAAAGGTGACTAATTATTTTTCCTGACTCTGCTGGGGCAGAATAGTACCCCTCTCTTAACAATCCTTTTCTGTTTCTTTCAGATATACTAGCAAGATGGCTATCTTGCACCTCCTCATCCTGGTGGGACTACTTTATTTGACTTACTCTCAAGACAAACCCCTTACGACTGACCAAAGATGACACATATCACATTTGCTCCAGAACCTTGAACATATAGCTAGAGATGCGTCCATCTCCAACCCCCAAGGAGTCCATATAGATGTCCCCAGCAAATTGATTACTGTTAAGGAGGGCTCAGATGCCTACCTTAATGCCATGGTAGTATCGCCAGACAAATCCACATTGCAGATACAATGGGAAACTGATTACAATGGTTGCACACTTCCTGTAGCTCATTTATCTAAAGGAATTCATGACAACCTGTTCATTACTTTCCCTGTGTCACTGCCTCACTTTGATCCACAAACTGCTGTCTTTAACAAACTGGCTGCTATTAATTCCATTGGACATCTTGCTGACAACATTTACTAAGAATGAACTGACCTTCATTCTTTGCTTGTCTACCATCCTGTTCTACAAGCTTGGGTCACACTGCATATCAACTGCTGTGCCAGGAAGGGATACCATTACCTGTGCCATTGTGACATGTTTGACATTGTTAAATCTGTATGCAGTTATTCTCCAGAACACCTGGATTGGTCCTTTACTTTGAGTGATGATCTGCCATCCAACCTGACTGAACAGTCTTCGCAAGCTATATCTTCATTGCCAGATGCCGAAACAGATGCATCCCAAAACTACCTGGAGGAGGTATAACACTTCATGACATGGCTCACCAACCAATCCTTCACTTGTCCTGTACATCTACAACAATGGAGAGTACCAACTGTAAAAGATACCTACAGTTCCGATGGGCAGTATTGTGTAGTGATAAATCATAATTCTTTTTCTTATGATGCCAAAACATGTGTAATTAATGTTCCTAACTTCTGTTTTACTCCACAGCAGAAAACTATTATTGGTCACACAGTTATTACTCCTGTTCCCATCCCTGAATCAGATGTTATTGATACTGATCTGCAATACTTGCTTGCCTTGTCTCAATATTTGCCTATCTTTAATGTACACATACACCCCTTGACATTTTCTTTAAAATCCCTTTTAGCTAGAAAAGATTCACATCTTATCTATATTAACAATAATATTTCTAAAGCTGGTGATGTTCTTAATACACTTATTCATGATGGTAATGTAAGCACTGCTCTATCAAATACTTGGTTAGAATTAACTTTTAAAGCTTTTGTTATTATTCAAGCATTTTTGATTGTTTTTCTGATACTAACCCTTTGCTGTCTGTGACATACTCTTAGACAACACCGCTAACAACCTGAATTCCTTTACAAGGCTTGTACCTCAGGCTTGTAAATGATGGCTTCTGTAGCTCCTTCCCATTACTTTCCTGTGGTTGTTGCCTTTTCTTTTGAAGGCAACAGAGGGAAGGGAATGTTATCCATGGTTCTGCACCCCTGATAGTGCCCCCACCCCACAGACAGCAACAAATAGATATGTATATGTACTAACCTTAGGGCGAGGACACAAGTGTCAGGATCTGTGTTCTATTATGCTTCACAAATGTTCCGCTATAAGAAATGCTTTTTGCTCTATTTTTACTATATTCTTATATATAAGGCAACAATGCCATCTTCAGTATTTGTGCATTATTGCAACTGATCTTGGGGATAAGTAGTTCCATTGTACTGTTATCTATGTAAGCTATGCAACTTTTCACACTAGTTATTACAGTTACTCAGACCACCTGTTTTTGTCCAATTATATTTATTTTATGTATCTTCCTAAGCCATTGCCATAGTTATTATCAGGATATAAGACCATTTGTAACATGTAGCTCTTAGAGAGAAACTGTCTGCATTGCCTAGGTAAGGAAAACTGGTATTCTCCTAGTGTTTACACTGTACTGGTAGTAAGTCTGTATTATCTATCTGTACTACATTTCATTTATTACATGAGTACCACTTGTCTGTTGTCTCTTCTTGTTGTGTAGTTCCACCAAGAACCTGACAAGAGGAGCGTGCGATCCTTTACAAGATGGATGTATGTATACATATGTGCGTCATCTAATAAAAAATTATAATTAAAAAAAATGCTTCTTAAACAGAAGACCCCAGATCCAGATGGCCTCCCTGCAGAATTTTATCAAACCTTCTTTCCTGTCTTAGGGGATACTCTCCTAACCACCTTTAAATCTTTGTATACAACAGTGGTGTCTTATCTCCCTTCCTACCTCTAGGAAGCACTGATTATCCTCCTCCCTAAGCCTGGCAAGGACCACCAATTAGTTCAAAACTACAAGTCAATTTTACTGATTAATGTGGATGCCAAAATCTTAGCAAAAATATTGGCAGTCCATCTACAGCAGATCATCCCCTCTATCACTGAATCCAAGCAGGTAGTCTTTGTGAAGGGGAGAATAGCAGCCAACAATATATGGGTGGCCCTGAATGTCATGTGGTCAGCGGTTGTGAAGGGGAGAATGGCAGCCAACAATATACAGGTGGCCCTGGATGTCATGTGGTCAGCAGCTAACAAGGATTATCCAGCACTCTTGGTCAGCATGGATACTGAGAAAACTTTCAACTAGGTGAGGTGGGGTACCTTACCCAAGCCCTGCAAAAATACCTTCACAACCATATTAGGACTTTGAGTAAATTGGAACAAAACCGAGGTCCTTCCACTTAATAAAGCAACTCTAGAAGAACTTATTAGGCATTTGGGTATCCAGTGGCATATTACATATCTTAGGATACTCCTCCCAACTGACCTATCCCAATTAGTACCCCTAAATCTTAAACCACTCATCTCCCTCTTGGAAATGTACTTTAATGGGTGGAAGAAGTTGAAGTTAACTTTTGCTAGGAAGATTGTGGCTTATAAAACTATGCTGCTTCCAAAATTCTATTCCTTCTCAACAGTCTTCCCCTTCCTGTTAAGAAGGAACTACTAAAAAAGCTGGAGAAGCTCTTCCTGTCCTTCTTATGGGAATGTGCCAAACCTCAACTGAATGAATCTTTGAGCCCCTGGCAAACATGTAAGATGGGCCCTTCCATGGCTAGTCTATTTAGTGGCTAATGCCACCCTCAGTAAAACACCTGGTGTGGTTCCCACTGGAGCAGGGAGTCAGGGGGCCCTCCATGGGCAGTTTTGCAAAGACAGACAAAGGGACAAAGGGACACGGCCTAGAGACCATCTCACCAGTACTAGAATTTCCAAGATAGGCTTGGTTCACTTAGGTGAAGTTTGTGAAGGGAATAAACATCATCTTGGGAAATGGGAACCTCTTTGGCATAACCCTCATATCTCCATTGAAGGTAGGATCCTTAACTGGGTGACTTTGGCTGCCAAGGAGATCTGGACAGTAGATCACCTGGATCAGTCAGTCAGTCAGGATTTCTTTCAGAACTTGCAAAGGATGCAATCTGCTTCATCTGGACTTTTGGAGGTATTTGCAGATGAGACATGTTCTGTCCACTCATAGACAAAATCTGAGCTCAGACCTACACAAGGACCTGCCAACCAATGTCACTCAGTAGGTGGAAAACCCAACGAGGCTGAGGGATAAAGTCTACTTGTTTTTGTTAGAAACGTTATGCCCTCAGCTAAAACCCCAACAAAGTGCTTGGGAGACAGAGTTGCAACTGGCCCTACCGGATTACTTGGGTAGTACAATAATAGCAATAGGGATTGAACACCTACAATAATGGTGACCCAATCCCCAGAGCATGTGTCAAGGGCTAAGATAGGGTAGGATAGCTGAATGAGGGGTTGGCGAATATAGCGATGGGATGTCACTATACGTAAAGCACGTGGGGGGTGAGCACACACAGTGAATGGTGTGAGGCAATGTGAGGGATGGGGCCATGGTGGGTGCTGAGCCAACCCCATGGCATGGTGGGTGGATTGTGGCATTGATCAGCAGGGTATTGGGTTCGAGTCTGGGTGCAGGTGCGTTTTTGTTGTGCCCGGCTTGAGTCTTTTTTTTTTTTTATGTTTTCAATGCCCCCGACATGCACCCCCTGGAGTTGAGAATCCTTAAGTAGGGAAGTGCAGGGGACACAGCGCCCCCCCAAAAAATATTAAAAACCTAAGTCCCTGGCACTGTTTTGCTGTATGCCGGCGTGTCAGAGCGCCAAAATAAATTTTCGGTACTCTTGACTTCTGGATAACAGCGATTGCCTTTAGGCTTTCAGTGTGGTTCACAATAAACACAGCCATAGAGTCAAGCCATACAAAAGCAAGAGTGTTGGACTTTAGAAGGGCTGACTTTGGGAAAATGAGAGAGTATCTCAGAAAAGCACTAGCAAACAGGCAAGAAGAAGGGGTGGAGAACAATGGGGAGTAATCAAAACAGCCATCACAGAGGCAACAAGCCTTTGTGTGAAGCAAATCAACAAAACACAATGAAGGAAGAAACTGCTATGGTTCTCAAATAAGGTGGCAGGGGAAGGTTAAGGAGAAAAGGATAGCATTCAGGAAATATAAGGAAACACAGAAGAAGCAGGACAGAGAACTTTGTCAGTTAAAGCAGAAAGAGGCAGAGAAGGCAGTCAGAATTGCAAAGGCCCAAACTGAGGAAAGGATAGCCAACTCTGTTAAGAAGGGGTATAAGACCTTTTATAGGTACATCAGGGAGTGAAGAAAGACCAAGGAAGGGATACTGAGGCTTAATAAAGGGGAGGAAATGTGGGCAGAGGGTGACAGTGAAAAAGCAGGGATACTGAAAGAATATTTCTGCTCAGTATTCACAAAGGAAGAGGAGAGGGAGGTACCTAAACCAAACAAGAGAAACACTCTGGAGACGGGGGTCGATACCAATTCATTTACAGAAGAAAGGGTTCTGGAAGAACTAGTCAAATTGAAGGTGGACAAAGCAATTGGGCCTGATGGGATTCACCCAAGAATTCTAAAAGAACTAAGGGTAGAACTAGTGACACCGCTGACTACTCTCTTTAACAAATCATGGGAGGATGGTGTGGTACCTGAGGACTGGAGGAGGGTGGATGTGATTCCTCTTCCCAAAAGTGGAATCAGGGCAGAGGCAGAAAATGACAGACCAGTTAGTTTACCTCAGTGGTAGGGAAAATGATGGAATCACTTCTGAAGGAAAGAATTGTTGAGTACCTAGAGGCCAGTGGAGCACAGGACCCAAGGCAGCATGGGTTCACAGTGGGAAGGTGGTGTCAGATGAATCTAATACATTTCTTTGACTGGGTGACCAAAGCAGTAGACCAGGGAGGGGCTGTGGACATGGCCTACCTAGATTTTAGCAAAGCATTTGATACAGTCCCATAAAAAAGATTAAAAAGTTAGCCAGCCTTGCAGTGGGTCCCAAGGTGATAGCCCGGATAAAAAATTGGCTGGACAACAGGACACAAAGGGTGGTAGTAAACGGAGTCCACAGTGAAGAAAGGAGGGTTACTAGTGAGGTACCACAGGGTTCAGTACTGAGACCAGTCCTTTTTAATGTCTTTATAAGTGATATTGCAGTGAGAAAAGGCCGACTGGCAAAGTGCAAACCAGGGGAAAACAGAATCCCCATGGGAACACGAGCAGGGGAAATGGAACTATAGGGAAAGGGTGGAAGGTAGTCCTGCTAAATGCCAGGAGCTTGGGCAATAAAATGCCTGAGCTCCAGGCGATGCTAACTGAGGGAGCAGTGGATGTGGCAGCGGTCACTGAGACTTGGGCCACTGCAGGACACGACTGGGACCTGAACCTGGAGGGTTACACTATGTTCAGGAAAGGACAGGGGAGGGGAAGGGAGAGAGGTAGCAATGATAGTCCAAAAACTGCATTGGGGGAGTAGAGGAGGCAGAGGAACCGTGGAGGATTTGAATACCTTGATAACAAGGGGGGCAAGAAAGCAAAATAGGAGTGGTGTATAGACCCCTGCCCTGGCGGAGGAGCTGGAGGACAGTCTGGTGGCAGATGTTGGGAGACACTGCAGACTGGGCAGAGGAACGGTGGTGGTGTTGGGGGACTTAAACATGCCAGGAACAGACTGGGAGACTATGACATCCTCTGTGACCAGGGAACAGAGGTTGTTGGATGTCTTTCAAGACGCATTCCTAACTCAGCAAGTGAGGGAACCGACCAGGGAGGCGTGGGTACTGGATGTGGTCCTGGCAGACAGTGACCAGATTGGGGGCCTGGAGGTAAGGGACCCATTGGTGGGGAGTGACCATGCCACGGTCTGGTTCTGCCTGGACCTAGAGGGTAGAAGGCTGCACAAAGACGGAAGTAACCGACTTCAGGGGGTGGATTTTAAGGAAATGGGAAGGATCCTTAGGGAGCATTTGGATGGGATTGTCAGACATGGACGCTGATAGTAGGTGGGAAATCATCAGGAGAGGGCTGCAGGATGCTACCAGCACCTGTGCAAGAATAAGACGAAAATGCGGTAGGGCCCAAAAACCCTGCTGGTGGACCAGGGAGGTCCAGGAGGTGGTGCTGGGAAAGAAGGCAGCCTATAAGCAATTCAAGTGCTCAAGGAGTGAAAGGGATCGAGGGGAGTATGAGCTGATGGCTAGAAGGGCCACTAGGGTGGTGAGGGTGGCTAAGGCAAGGAAGGAGCAGAACCTGGCCAGGGAAATTAGGAGAGGGAACAAGGGGTTCTTTAGATACATTGGGGAAAAACGAAGGGTGAAGGGGCAGATTAGCAGGATTAAATCAGGGGAGAGATGGGCACAAGACCCGGGGGAGCAGGCTGAGGTACTAAATGAGTAATTCAGCTCAGTTTTCACCAGGAAATGGGGTGCTGCATCATACATGGGAGGAGACAGATATTGAGGAGGGGGGATCCTTACTGATTGGCAGGTCTGGGGAGAGGGGGAGGCATCACTGGCAGGAGGGGGAGGGCTACAGGGAGAAGAGGTACCAGAAGTGGAAATCACAGCAGAGAGAGTGAGGAAAGCCCTCAGCTCCCTTAAGACGGAGAAAGCACCGGGGCCAGATAAATTACATCCCAGAGTGCTGAAGGAACTTGGATGTCCTGGCGAAACCCTGGTGGAGCTTTCACCACCTCTCTGAGGACAGGGTGGGTGCCCCAGGACTGGAAGGTGGCGATATAGTCGCCCATCCACAAGGGGATCAAGGGAGGTGGCAGGGAACCACAGGCCTGTCAGCCTGACATCGGTTGTGGGCAAGGTGATGGAGGGCATTGTCAAGGAGAGGCTGAGGGGACCTGGATAAGTCAGGGTGCCTGGACGATAGACAGCATGGATTCATCCCGGGGAAATCATGTCAGACAAACCTGGTGGAGTCCTATGACTGGGTGACGAGTGCCTTGGACCTGGGTAGACCAGTGGATGTCCTCTTTCTAGACTTCAGCAAGGCATTTGACTCTGTTCCTCACGTGGGCCTGTTGGATAAGCTGGGAGAAATGGGGGTGGGGACCCAGATGATCAGATGGATAGGCAATTGGCTCCAGGACCGGACCCAGAGGGTCGTAGTTGATGGGATAGTCTCATCCCCAAGGAGGGTCATTAGTGGGGTCCCACAGGATCAGTCCTGGGCCCTTCTGTTCAACGCCACGCCTCTGACATAAGGACAGGAATCAGGATGGAAGTCTCTTTGGATGACTCTGGAAACTGGGGCGTGGTGGATGGGAGGAGGGAGGGTAGCCCACAGGGGACCTGAGGCTCTGGAAAGATGGTCTAGAAAGTGGAAGCTGAGGTTCAATGCAGGAAATGCAAGGTACTCCACCTGGGCCAGAAACCCGGCCAAGTGTACACCTGGGGATGCTACAAGTCTCGATGGCTGAGAGGACCTGGGGTGGTGGTGGATGTCAAGATGAACAACTTGAGACTTGTAGGAGGGCAGCAGCCAAGGCCAACAGGATGCTGGGATGCATCGCTAGGGGATCACCTCCAGAAGGAGGGAAGTGATACTCCTCTGTATAACTGCTTGGTGAGGCTGCACCTTGAGTACTGCATGCAGTTTTGGAGGCCACACTTAAAGAGGGACATTAACCTCCTGGAGAGGGTCCAGAGGAGGGCAACCAAAATGATTTGGGGCTTGGGGACAGGACCTATGAGGAGAGGCTTGAAGAGCTAAATATGTACACATTGGAAGAGAGAAGGGACTGGGGACATGATAGACGCCTTCAGGTACATGAAGAGGGTAAATAGGGGAGGAACAGTCAGGTGCTTCAAGGAAGGAGGAGGGCCACTAGAGGCATGGGTGGAAGCTGGAGGGGAAGATTCAGGGGGAAAGGAGGAGGTGCTACTTCACTGGAGAGGTGGTGGAGCCATGGAATGCACTGCCTAGGGGGCTGGTGGAGGCAGAGACAGTGGAGGGTTCAAGAAGGGGTGGGACAGGTACAGGGAAGGGTTCTGGAAGCAAAATCCAATGCAGCAAGAATATCCGGAACTGGGAAGGGAGAAGCCAGAGAAGGCGAGGGAGGCAGCAAGGTCAGCACCCAGGGTGGGGGCTGACCAAACAAGCAGACACGAAAGACCGTTAGGCCTATTCTGCTGGCATTTTAGTATGTTAGTATGTTAGGAACTGGAAGGAAAAGTATGTCTCTTTGCAGATGACACAAATGTCTGAAACAAGGTTGATACACAAGATGGAGTGGAAAAGATGAGAAGGGACTTGGCAAGGTTGGAGAAATGGTCAAATGTATGGCAGCTTAGATTCAATGCAAAGCAGTGCAAGGTAATGCACCTGGGAAATAAAAATCCAGGGGAAGAGTACACAATGTGGCGTGAGATACTGACAACAATAAAAATAGAAAGGGACCTGGGGGTAATTATATCAGATGACTTAAAGGTGGGCAAGCAATGTGAGGCGGCAGTAAGGAAGGCTTGGGGGGACACTGGGATGCATAGGGAGAGGCATCAACAGTAGAAAATAGGAAGTTGTTATCGCTCTGTACAGACAGTTGGTGAGACCCCATCTGGAGTACTGTGTGCAGTTCTGGAGACCCCATCTCCTCAAAGACATAGACAGAGTGGAGGCTGTCCAAAGGAGGGCAATCAAAATGGTGCAGGATCTGCACCAGAAGACATACAAAGAGAGACTAATGGAGCATAATATGTATACCCTTGAGGAAAGAAGGGAGAGGGGGGACATGATAAAAACTTTCAAGTACCTCAAGGGAATCAACAAAGTCCAAGAGGGTAGTATCTTTCAGAAAAAGAGATGTGCAAGAACAATAGGGCACAATTTGAAGATAGAAGGGGCAATGGCTCAGAAGTTATGTGAGGGAGTATTTTTTCACAGAGAGGGTTGAGGATGCATGGAACAGTTTTCTTGAGGAGGTCATGGAGTCAAGAACGGTGGGGGAATTCAAGAATGCATGGGACAGACATAAGGCAGTCCTAGTGGGGGGTAGGAGGAAGTAGGCTGTTGGTTAACTAGGATGTGCAGCTTATCCATTAGGTAGGAAAATGGGCAGACTAGGCGGGCTAAGCGGTCCTTATCTGCCATCAAATTCTATGTTTCTATGTTAATATGTTATCACATAGATCCATTACGTGTGGTCCTTGGTGATCAGTAGAGCTCACTTGAACTTCAGAGATTGTCATGTTTTTGTATTTACTTCAATGTTACAGATGCACAGCACAGTACCCAAAGACTATTGCTTCAGCCTCTGATGGGAGCGTTATTACCTAAAAGAGACTGTGTCAGCTTGATTGAATGTTTGTTTGTTTATTCATAGTATTTTTATTTTTGTTTAGAAATCAATGACACAGAAACATCGCTGCAGTACAGTAACTGTATTGCTTAAGTTATTTCTTCACAACCAAATTTTACTGGCAAAGACACTGCTATAAAATAACACTGCATAGTCCCAAGAGGCTGAAGTAATATTCTTTGGTACTGTATCTGTCATTTGGTAAAAGTGAATAAAATAAATAAAATGAATGGTACTGTGGCAGTGTTTCTATTGTAGTGAATTAAAAACTAAATTATACCATGACACATGGGATGCACTGGGGTCTTTTTTTAGGAATAAAGCAGCACATATTGTACATTTTAAAAAAGAAAACTTGAAAATGCTTGAAATATTTAATGATGTATAAGTTCTTGGCACTTTTGCTTTAAATGTTGTGTCAGAAATATGACTGCACTCACTGGCCCCGATATTCAGAAATGTGCCTGGCAATGGTGCAAGTGGTGGTGCAGCACAACTGAGATGCGCCAGTGCAACTAAGGGATATATTCAAAGAAGATGAGTTATGGCACATCTCCTCTGAATATAGCAGGTAATGTGCACAGCACAAATAGGATACTCCGGTGTATCTCCCTCAGACAGGGCTGAATACCAGGAACCGGAACTGCACCACCGCAATAGAGTTATGCTGTGTGCAAATTCCTGATATTCAACCGGCTGTATGCAAATGAGGTCATAATGTATGCAAGGTGCAAAAGGGGCCATTTGCATGTCATTATGCCCCATTTGCATGAAATGTGCAGGGCTGGCCAGCAAAATGCACATGGTGCCCTGCACAGTGAGTGGTGCTGCCAGAGGGGACTAGTGGCACCCCCCTTCCTCCCCGTAGCCACAATCCCATGGAATAATAAATAAAAATATCCCTGGTAGACTAGTGGTATCCCCTTCCCTCCCTGTAGCTGCGAATGCCCGTAATAATGATTAAATATATCCCTGGTAGTATGGTGGTACCCCCCCCCTCCTCGTAGCCGCGATCACAAGTAATAATATTGAAATAAATCCATGATAGTCTAGTGGCATCCCTCACCCCTCCCATAACCCCGATCACAACTGTACCCTAGGTAACATAATCCTTGGTGGTCCAGTGGCACCCCAACCCACATAGGACCCCCTGCCCACCCAGCCCTCCCATCATCGGTGGGCAGCATCAAACCCACCAGATACCGTCCAGCTGCTCATCGAATGGCAGCTTACATTTCAGCTGTAAGCCTACTGGTCCATTATTCTGGACCAATGGCTAGAGCATACTGTGATTAGTCATTCACAAAAACATGAATGAATGACTTTATTCACATTTTGTGAATGACTATTACAGTATGCAGTGAGCCATAGGTCCACAGTGTGGACCAATAGGCTCACAGCTGGTACTGTAAGCTGTCATTCGGGCGGGCAGCCGGGTGGTATGTGGGTGGGTTTGATTCTGCCCGCCGATGATGGGGGGAGCTGGTGGGTAGGGAGGTCCTGTGTGGGTGGGGGTGCCACTGACCACCAGGGATTACGTTACGAGGGTACACCTGTAATTGGGGTTATGGGTGGGGGGTGCCACTAGACTACCAGGATTTATTTCATTATTATTATTACTTGCCATGATGGCTACGAAGAGGGAGGGGGCACCACTAGACTACCAAGGAAGTCTTTATTTATTATTCCATGAGATCACGGCTACGGGGAGGGAGGGGGGTACCACTGGACCACCAGGGTCATGTGTGAGTGCTTGTGAACGATGTTGAGGGGGTTGCCACCCACGGCATGTGGCTGCTGTGTTGCGCATTGCAGTACAGCAGCACGCCTGTGGGTGGCTGGCACTTGAGCCATATTTTCCGGGCTCAACTTTGAGCCCAGGTATGAGGCGTATCCCAGGGTTGTGCCAACATATGCGCCACACATTCCGGGCTGAATATCGGGATGTGTCGCATATGCATGGGCATGCCCCCTGGGGATGCACTGCATACATCATCTTTCCACCCTGGCACATTAAGACTTGAGCTGCCCAAGTGCCTCCTTTGAATATTGCACCAAGGCACATTTCTGGGGTTGTGCTGGTGCAACTCAGTTGCGCCAGGTGCAACCCCTTTGAATATCTGGGCCACTGTATAATACGACTGTGGAGCAAAGGCATGAGATTGGGGAGTAGAGGCATGTAATTTGTTGCATCTCTGTTAAACTGTTTTGGACTGGCCATTAACATTTCTTTCTACTTTACCTGCCACTTTAACACTGTAGAATTCAAGATGCAAAATACAACAAATGCACTTCTTTGTCACTGTTTCTTGTTTATATTTAATCAAGTTTTTTTTTTTTTTACAACAATCAAACTAAGGCAAATATTTTCCACACTGTGGCAATTCTGGATTGCCCATTTCTGCACGTTCTCAATTAATCAGCTGTCAAGAACTGAATCATGTACTGTATTTTTTAGAGAATAAAATAAGCTGCATCATTCATTTTAGTGCACTATATACTATAGTGTACAGTATATATTGCAATAATTAATTACCACCAAAACAGAAAAAAAATAATAATAACAAAGTATGGCACAGAGTTGATATTTTGTGGTGCTTAAAGGTACTATATTTTTAAGTGATGCTACAGCCAGGGAATACATAGGGGCTGAGATATTCAGAGCACTTGTGCATGGCGCAACTGAGATGCACCAGTGCAAGTCCAAAGGTGCGCCACCGAGCAGATGCGCAACACTGAGCACAGTGAGAGAGGGAGTGAGAGGGAGCGACAGAGCCAGAGAGAGGGAGAGAGACAGACAGAGAGGGAGAGAGAGAGAGTGGCACAGACCGACGGATGGACAGAGCATGAGTGGCACCCAGGGAGACACCCAGTGCCAGAGCAATGGACAATGGACCATTCCTGATGGATGCTGTAATGAGGGGTGTGGGGAGACAGGAGGAACAGCGGTGTGGCTGACATAGGGCCTGGCGGTGGTTTTCCCGACACAGGTGGTACCATGCCAGGATCACATATGAGAACTTTAACGACACAGAGATTGTGGGCCGGTACCACCTGAGCAGGGCAGTTCTGAGGCAGCTCTGTGAGCTGTGCAGTGACAAGATGCAGGCACCCACCAGACGTAGTCATGCTATGACTGTGGATACTAAGGTGACAGCCGTGATGTGCTTGCTCACCACGGGCACCTTCCAAAGACCAATGGGTGATACCACGAGCATCACCCAGTCAGCCGCATCCCACCTCCTCACCCAGTTCCTCAATGCTTTGTTGCCGCATGCTTTGGAGTACATCCAGTTCTCCAGCACACAGGTAGAGCACACAGCAAACATGCTGGAGTTCCACTGGATGACATGCATGTCAGGCGTGATTGGGGCAATAGATTGCACCCATGTTAGCATCCACACACCACCTGGCCAAAGGGCACGGTGTACATCCACCAAAGGGGATACCCATCTATCAACTGCCAGGTGGTGTGTGATGCCATGGGGTGCATCATCAATGTCTGTGCCACACATACCAGGAGTGCACATGATGCCTTTATATGGCACAGTTCTATGCTGTGCCACAGGTTTGAGTAGAGATACATCCCCACGGGCCACCTTGTCAATGAGTAGGATGTGTGCCAGGGTGACTGAGAGACACAGCCCTAGGGGTGGGTGACGGAGGATGGAGCGGTTGTTGAGGTTTGTGTGGTGGCTGGTAGGGAGCAGGTGGCAGCACAGAGCAGGGATAACCATGTTGTCTACCACACAGGCGACAATGCATACCCATTAAGGCCGCCCTACCAAAGACCATCTGCCCCCATAGAGGAAAGGTACAATGAGGCACATGCCAGTACATTGTACTGTGGTGTTGGCATGGCTGTGCAGCATGGCCCACAGCAGGGTACTTTGTCAGCCTGGAGTTACACACATCCGGCTTGGCTGCTGCACAGGTGGCAGCCGTGCTGGCATGTGGGCCTCAGGACTGATGGGGCTACACCCAGTGCACAGCGGGCTGTGTGGTGGTGGTGGGCTCCTCTTGCATGACTGTATACTGATGTCCACCTCTCCAGGGCCAGAGGTCCGTAGATGGGCCAGGGCAGTGGTGGAGGCAGCCAGGGTGGTGCAGCTTAGTGGGCAGCAGGTGACACCAGCTGGACATGTCTGCACTCTGGGGTGGGGTCATCTGCATCCCCTGTTGGGCACCCAGTCCCATGGGGTCTGGCCCTGTGCCTGGCTCCTGGCTCAGTTACTGCCTGGCATGCGGGTTGCCTGTGTGCATGTGTGGCATGGGTGTGTTTGGCACCGGGGACATGGAGGTGGACACCGATTGCAGTGTGGCGGTGGCCATGGCTGGCTGGCTGGTGGGCTGGGGGGGCACTGTTGGCAGACCTGCGTTGACTAGTGTCCCCTCTGGTTACCTGCTGGCCATGCAGTCATTGTGGTCTGGGGTATGATTCTGGGGCATGCTCCTGTCCAATGCCAGTGGACTGGCTCAGGTTGCAGTGGTGCACGGGACCCCTGTCGGTGGCTGTGCTCCATCATGTGTTGGGCATTCTTCCCTCCTGCTCTGTGCCTGTGTGTGCACCGGTGTTCCCTGCTGGTGGGGTCCTGTGCCCATTGTCACTGTGCTTCCCCGGCTGTGTCCCTGGGCATCTTGTCTGTGTGCTGCACCCCTGTGTTTGTGCACAGGTGTGCTCCACACATCCCTGGTTGCGCCAGCGCAGTTCTGGTTCTGCCATGGTGCAACTTTGCCATATTCAGCTGACTTGCACTGGCGCAGCTTCTGAATATGTCACCCAGTTTGCCATGGTGCATCTACCTTGCGCTGCACCGGACTTGCACAAGCCTTTGGCACATTTCTGAAGATCTCGGCCAGGGTATCCATTTCTATTCACATCTGCTATTTTATTTTTTGGGATCAGAGACAAATGTATTGCTGTATTTAAGTTTGGGTCAGCAAGTCAAAACAGTAATCCATTATGATATCAAATAATGATGTGATTCATGGGCTAATTACATCAGTCATCCCGCTGATTTTTTAAAGAGAATACAAAAAGCTGTATCAGTCTGTTTGAGTGCCCTATATACAGTACTGCACCGTTCAGTATGTTTTTGAAATCATGGTTAATACTGAAATAGTGAATTACCACAACCAAAACAGAAACGAAAACTATGGCATAGGGCCAGATATTCAAAACTTTGCCCCAGAGCTAAATTAGCATTGCTCAGCATGCTAAATTAGCCTGGACCCAATAGCCCGCTATATTCAAAAGGGACAGCCCCAGTGCTAAACCTGTGGAACATAGCATGCTAAGGAAGATGGACAAACTGGGCTGGGAGTGCAGTGCAAAAATAGCCTGGGAATAAGACAGCTCTGAATATAGCAACCAGGAAGTGCACACCACAACAGCAGCCAAGTTCACAGCAACGTGAAGGAAGGTAGAGATGAACTATGTGGCCAATGTGTGTGCTAGCAAAGGCATGGAGTCAGTAAAGCTGCAAGCAGCAGCGCATGTGAAATTACATTGTCCAAAACTGTACAATATTTCCAAAACGTCTGCACAGCACAAACACGTTCGTGCAGGTTTAGCGTGGAGCTAAGCCATTTGCCTGGCACAATCACGTTTGCCCTGGGCAAAACCTTGCTATATTCAAAAGTGACATGCAAATGAGCCTGCTTAGGTACTCTGTGGGCAAACATCCAGATTAGCATCTCATTATGACCGGATGTGCAAGCAGTTTGGCCAGTACTATTGCAGGGTCCCACAGCTCCACCTGTAGGTCAGTTTGGAAGTACAGGGGCTGGCTGGGTCTGCCCACAGCTCCACCTGTAGGTCAGTCTGGGAGTGCATGGTGGCAGCTGCAGGCTACATTTGTACAGTACAGCATAGCATATTGTGCCCCAGGGGACTACACAGCACAGGCACAGGTGGCAGTGCTGCATATAATTGTCAAACTGTAGTTCATGCTACAGTGCACAGCAGACACTAGAGTAGCAAGGGGGCCAGTAGTGTGAGGGACACAGCAATGCCTATGGTGTGTAGGGCAGTGATGACCACTGCACTGTACACAGTGACAGGCCCAACTTGCCGGTGTTTACTAACAGTGGACGTTACTGTTATACTGTTGTGTGACCCACAGATGCTGTACCACTGGCATGGGATGATCACAGTGACATATACATGGCTGGCTGTGTGTGCTGTGGTGTCTGTACAGATGTGCGGTCTGTGGATGGGGGGGCACATACAATCAGACAGGCACACTGGGGTTGGGGTATTCCCAGCACTGGCCGATGTGCACTGCATGGCTTGTCCCATCCTTGTGGCTGCACTCAGTCTGTGGTGCAGCCTGGCCACTTGTTCACCCTCCCCTCAACACCCTCCATACCCACAGTGCTGCATGTGTGTGCTGTCATGTGTTGGTGTCCACAGAAGGGTGGTCTGCAGGTGTGTGCTGTATGGCCACACTGCTATGGTGTCCACTGGGATCTGAGTCACCACTTACTGCCTGGCATGGCTGGGACCGGTGGAGGATGATGGCATCATAGTGATGCCATCAGTGAGCAGCATGTTTCCTCTATGTCTGGCTTATTGCTAGGAGTCATACTTATTGGTTAGGGTCGCGCAAAGCCACGCAAAAGTTACGCAAAGCTGCACAAAGCCACAAAGTCATGCAATGCTGGTTTGTCCAGAGTAGACTACCTTTTCCTAGGTGGTAATTTGCACTATGCAAAGTGTTGTGCTAAGTCGAGCAAAACCACTTTGTGTGGCGCTATTCACTGAATATAGTATTGCACTGACACGCCCCTGTCGGTTTTCCCCTTGCATACATTATAATTTTGCCCAGCTCTAATGCAGTTTGTGTGCACTATTTGACCTTTTGAATATTGCGGACCTGTGCTAACTTGGCACTAAACCTGTGCAAACAGTTTGTACCCAGAGGAAAGTTTTGAATATCTGGCCCCTAGTTGGTATTTTGTGGTGTTTCAAGGTACTGTATTTTCAAGTGCTACTATAGCTAGGAAAATTGCTGCCCAACCACCCGCACCACCTACACACCTCCCCAAAGGCTTCAAAATTGTCCACCTCAATATATGTAGCATCCTAAATAAAATGGCTGCCCTACAAACAACTGCCCTGGCCCTTCGCCCAGATATTATAATCCGATGTCAGATGTCAACGTGGCTCAGTTGGTAGCACATCCGCCTCTGGACCAGAAGGTCGTGAGTTCTCGTCCCACACCGGGATTGGACTTGCACCTAAAAATCGCTGGCATCCGAGTGCAGTATTGGGGGGTGCTGTACTACTGGGGTGTGCCGTCCTTTGGATGAGATGTTAAACCGAGGTCCCTTCTGCCCATCCTGGTGTTGTTCTGGTGGGTGTCCAAGTGAAAGTAAAAGAATCCAGGGCACTCTTCACAAAGAGCAGGGAACATACCAGGTGTCCTGGCCAACATTCCCCTTCCCATAAACCAGTTCATGCAATTATCCAGGCTGTGTGTGGGTGATGATGTGCGATATGGCCGCCACCACACATTCAGTCACTTCACTACCAGTCTAGCATTGCTTGTAAAGTGCTTTGGGATACTGTGTATGAAAAGTGCTACATAAATGCTGATTCTTCTTCTTCATCACTGAATCTTGGCTGAAGCCCCATCACCGGGACGAGGAATTCTCAATACCTGGCTTCTTTCTAATCTGCCAAGACAGACAGGGGAGAAAGAAGGGTGGTGGCACTGCCATGTATGTCTCCACAAATCTCCAGTTTTCTGTAATCACTCCGACGACACCCATACTAGCTATAGATTCCCTTCTGATCAAAATCCCCCTGCCCCACTCTATCCCAGTATACATAGCTGGGTCATACTGTCCGCTAGACACACCACCAACTAGCATCCTCGAACACTTAGGCAACCTGAGGGCCCTTACAGAAGGTGGCGAATTCCACATTCTTGGTGATTTCAATCAGAACTGGCTAGGCTGTGCAGCCTCTAAAATGCATTGCCAAATAAATACACTAAACTTGCACCAGCAAATAAGGGAACCCACCCCCCCCAAATAACAAATCAAATAAACACACACTACTGGACTGGGCACTCACTACCCACCCTCATAGGATACTTAAAGCTGGCCTTCTACCAGACTCCCATAGCGACCACCATATGATTTTTATAGTGCATAAAATCTTCTGACCTCTGGCCCCCCCACCCCATATGCTGTACAACAGAATTTATAAATCACTGGATCTGACTTCTCTCCTAAATGACCTTACCACCATAGACTGGTCTTTCATCCCTAGAGCCACCTCCATGGATGAGGCCCTGAACTATTTCTCCACAAATTTCCTCGCCATCTGGGACATACATGCCCCGCTAAGGAGATCCAGAGTCAGAGGTTTCCACTTACCCTGGGTAACAATAAACCTCACGGAACAACTCCGAGCCAGAGACCGTGCCTGGAAATCCTTCAAGGCCACAGGGGCTCATGTGGCCCAGCAACAATACCAGTCTCTATGAAATGCCTGTACAAGACTCATACGGCAGGCCAAATCAAATTACTTCAAAACGGCGTTCAACAATAACCACACCCACCCTTCTCAATTCTGGAAGTCTATAAAATCCCTTCTCACTCCGCCGACCCAACCCCCCCCCCACTCTCAACCTTGAAGGTAAAATCATCAAAGCTCCTAGTCTGGTTGCCACTGAGTTTAATTCCTACTTCTCCTCCACTACTTCCTCCCTACTCTCCTCCCAACCCCACCCCTACCCTTCGTGCTCCCCAATGTACCCCCTGCCCCCTAAAGCACCCCCGGCCTCCTTTCACCCCAGTCGCCTCGGCCAGGTGCTAAAAATACTACACTCACTAAACCCATCCAAAGGTAAATGTCCATCGGGCCTTGATTCCAAAATGCTCCTACTCTCAGCACCGGCCATAGCCCACTCTCTAACCATGCTCTATAATCTGTCATTTAAATTAGGGGCAGTCCCCACAGTGTGGAGACAAGCCACAGTCATTCCTCTTCCCAAGGGAGGGGACCTCTCCTCCCCATCAAACTATTGGCCTATATCTCTGCTCCCCATCCTAGCCAAAATTCAAGAGCGCCTTGTTCTATCTCCGCTACACCACTATCTAGATACAATCTCCTTTTTCACCCCCTACCAAGCTGGGTTCAGAAAAAATCACTCCACCACCACCTCCCTCCTTCGCCTCACAAACTCCATCCTTACAGGCATGGACAAAGGGGAAATAACCGCAGCCATATTTATAGACCTGGAAAAAGCTTTTGACACGGTCTCTCATCCCCTGTTGCTGTCTAAACTTGCCCAAACTGGTCTGTCTGCGGTAGCAAAAAACTGGTTCCACTCATACCTATCAGGTAGGTCTCAATCAGTCCATATTGGAATGGCTTGATCCACCCCTCTCCCTGTCACCAGTGGTGTACCCCAAGGGTCTGTACTCAGCCTGCTGCTATTCTCAATCTTCCTCAATGATTTGCCTGCTGTCTGCACACAAACTGCCATCCATATGTACGTGGACGATACGGTGCTGTTCACTTCTGACCCATCCGGAACCGCCGTGACAGCATGTCTACATAAGGATTTCGATTCCATCCAATGCTGGTTCCTCGGGAACCAACTATTCTTAAACACAAAAAAAACAGTCTCCCTCACTTTCCGCTCCCATGCCAAACTAACCCGGGTTACTGAATCACCCACTTTCTACACTCTGGACAGATCACCACTTGAGGCCTGCTCCACATATCACTATCTCAGCGTCTGGCTAGATCAGTACCTTGACTTCTCAGCGCACATGGACGCTCTGCACAAAAAACTGCTTCCCATGCTGGGTGCTCTCCATCATAACAAGTACTGCATCCCTCTACCAACCAGACTAGCTATTATCCAAAAAATGATCCTCCCAACTATGGACTACGGCGATGTCGTCTAGGGTGCCACCCCCCAAACGTCCTTAGTCAGGCTCGACCCCCTATACAACTCCTTCTGCCGGTTCACCTTGGACCGTTCTCCCAATACCCACCACTGCAACCTATACTCAGTCCCTTGACCTCCCATCACTCCAAAACCGCGACATGCACGGTGCTAGAATCGGCGAATTCTGGTCGACACGCCCCTTTCCTACCTATCAGCATCCAACCGCCTCTCCCCACCTACTTATGATCTCAGGAACATTGACTCCAGGCTCCTGCACATTCCACACAGATCCACCCAATCAGGTCAGGTAGCTTTCAGTTTCAGGTTGCCCAAGTTATGGAACTCACTGGCAGCTGACATCAGACACACCACAAGTACTCCCCAAAGGAATGCCCTTCTCAAATCACATTTCACTACTAAATGCTCATGCTTTCCCCATCACTGAATTTCCCTGCACAACTCCTACCCAATCTATCAGCTACTTGCACAACTCTTACCCATTCTATCAGCTACTTGCTCCAGTCTGGGCCCCGTGCTTCAAATCCACATAATGCTATTTAAACGCTTATTACTGAACCTACTACTGTTGTGCATTTGTACGTACGCCTTACCCATTTTGTATATAACAATTTTCTCACTATGTATTTGTTGTATTTCTACTGTACTACTGTACCACTGTCTGTTATAATCTTCACATTATGTATGAACTGTTTTCGTCTTATTACTGCACCCATGTAACCCCCTACCCCCAGGGCGCATCTGGAATCGAGCGGTACTCCGCTCAGTATGCCTTTCCTGGTAAATCTCTTAAATAAATAAATAAATACATAGAGAATCCATTTTAAAACACATATATTCATTTATTTTTTCTTATCAGAGACAGCTGCATTATGTGTAAATAACTCACGGAGTATAACTATTGTGTAGCACAGAATGTTGATTAAAATGCTATTTTATATTGTGCGCATGAATTAAATGTCATGGTTGCCTTTAAGACAGACCACGAGCTGAAGCAGCACCTTCTTTTTCATTTCACATTTTCACATTTAAAAAGTAAGTTTGCTGACTAATTTATGATGTACTGGACCCTGTGAAAAACCTGAATAGAAACTAAGTTTTAAAAAAAACATGAACATTAACTTTCAATTTGGGCCCATCAATCTATACAGTATCTGTTCAGACAAGTAACCCATACAAATGGCATGAAACTATACTGGCTTCTTGGTTCCCTATACCGGCTAATACCATCCAGATGAACGCTGATGTTTCTAGCATTGGGATGGAGAGTCTGGATGCTGAAAAGATAAAGTATAATTTATTAATAATTATAAAATTGGGGCATCAGTAGGGTCTCAATGTGTAGTACACAAAACACAAAGAACACCTGAGACAAACACTTTAGTCACTTTATCATTTATTAATCATCATTCATTCTCATAGCCTTCAACTACTAAAGTGTCAATAGCTGAAATGTAAAAATCATTGTAGTGCTGCTCAGAATAATGAAAATAAAACAAATAACATTAGATTAACATTAAGGCTTGCTGTGCAGGGACTTATACTGTATGTCAGTCCATAAATCATATATGGTCTAATTCAGTTGGCAGCACAAGAAATAAAATTGATTAAATATATTGTAGATTGCGAAAAGTGAGCTGCTATATAATTATACTGCACATCTACAAATATAAGGGCTCAGTGGATAAATTAAGAAATAGACGGAGAAGGAGTCAAAGAGTTGTCAGAGGTGTCAGAGAGGAGTAACAAATAAATTAAAAAAAGCTATATACAGTAGCAAGTCTGTTGGACTACAACCAAGTGTTATCATTACATAAGTAAAACTTATGAATGGGTTAGGGAATCAAACCGCTGTTTGAAAGTACCAAATTGCTCATGGTTAGGCATCTTGTCCTCTGCACTACACTGCCAGCTCAAAAGAAGTGGTGCTAGAGCTTATTACATGGCAATTGATGATGACTGAGCAGGCATATCAATATCTGCTGTTGATAAAGCGCCCTTATATGACAGGAGCCTGTAACACATGGATTCTGCCAGTGACTACAAATACTTTGGAGACATGTACTATCATTTGTTACTTGTGCCCGTTTTTTGGCGGCAGTTCAGCAGATTTACTTGCCAGAGTACTGAGAATTTTCACTTGTAGCAGAGTAGTGTATTAGGCATCTAGACATACTGTTAAACAAGTATTCCAGACACAGTAGACTTCCGTGATACTGGTCAGTGGTGGTGGTGGGGGGGGGGTTTTAGAGATGCAATGACACCAAGACAAAGACAGGAATAGGATCTCGGCATGAATAAAGCAATACAGCAATAAAGCAACGGTGTACACGTCCACCACACAGTACTGCAGTATGTAAAAAGACACACATTGCTATTTTCATTACCATGAAATCTGTGGTTCTATTGTAAAACCATAATCAAAGCAAAAGTAACATAACATCAAAAGCACCCCAAGACTGACAATGAAAGAAATACTGATCCGGCAGCTACTGTCATACCAGTGAATGGACATGGATGAAAAAAAAATTCACAACATTGCAGCTTAACACATCAGCTGCACGAAACCCACTTCCAGCACCCATGGAAACAAAATGACTGCTACCAATCACATGATGCCATGGAAGGAGTAGCAGCTCGGAGAGCCCATCACGCCTCAACTCTAAGTTCTACAGTACTTTTCATTAACTTCCAGTGCACTAATCTCGAGAGTGTACTCACCGCATACCCTCTTAGTGGTCTTGTGAACTTACGGCGAATCAAGCGGAAGGTTTAGTGACATTATACTGAAAGTTTAGACTGAAAGAAGATTGTGGCCTAGTCGAGTATGGAAGCAGAGATGCGCCAGGCGCCTCCCCCGCATACACCACCGCAGACACCGGAGAAGAACTCGAAGCGTTCTAGGGGGCAACCAGGATCCACTTCTAAAGCAGGCATAATCTCAACATTAGTATCACCGGCTGTCCCCCTAACAGAACATAAATTTTTGGAGGAATTAAATCCATTCCGTGCAACACTCCAGGAACTCACCTCAGAATTGAAGGCCATGCGTACAGAACTTACTGATACCAACCGTGCAATTAAAGATGTGGCAGCTAGGACAACCTCGCTGGAAGGATGGAAGACATCAATTGACTCCGAACTCCCTGTACTGCGCCAAAAAATTAGTCGCATAGAGGCCAAACTCAAGGACCTGGAAGGCCGAAGTCGCTGCAATAACATCCTTATCTTTGGCCTTCCGGAGGGCTCAGAGGGAGCGGCTCCGATTACCTTTCTGCAGTGATTGCTAACTTAAATTGCTGCACCATCTCCCAACAACACCACATATGTAATCGAGAGGGCTCATCGTTCACATAGGCCCAAGCCGGCGACAGGGCAACCACCAAGGCACCTAATACTAAAATTTCTCAACTACCTGAATAAAACCCACGTATTAGGGCAAGTCAAGAGCCTTCAGGAAATTTTATGGGAAGGTCAGCAACTGCGTTTTGCGCAAGATTTCCCCGCTACCATACGACAGCGAAGGGCTGCATACCATCCCATTGCTACCAAACTAATTGCCGCCAGCATAAAGTTCAAGGTCCAATATCCATCTAAATTATCTGTATACCATCAAAATACCTGGAAAAGTTTTTATACAGCTGAGCAAGCTCAATCTGAGTTGAGGGTGCTGATGCCTGACCTGTTCAAACTACACTGAGCCCTAGAAATGATGTCATCTGTCATGGAAAGTGAAAAGGCAATGGAAGAACACATACTTTATTTGTGACAACAACTAAGCAATCTTCGTTTTTGTGACTCTAAGCCATGCATTTTCTTGCTCCATTCTCACTCTCAATTTGAGGATTCTCGAAGTGTAATTGAGGAGTAGAAATTAGCAGTAATAGAGATGGTGCAGGAGCACTGAGTAAGGTGTGATTTAAAATTGAACTTTTCCCCGATCCTGTTTTTTTTCCTTTCTTCCGGCTCCCTCCACCTTCCCCAGAAGAAGAAGAAATTAGGAAACAAAGCGATTGAACAGTTAAGTTGGATACCCTACCCGTGGACTGTTGGATTTTCCTCGCTTTGACATTCTCTGAGTACATCGCACCATCGTACCTCGTGTTAACACAGGGACATTCAAGGCTACCACCACAAGAGGGCGCCCTAGCCCTGTGTACTGAATTGTGACTTGACCGATTGATGTTTTTTTTTCTCTTTTATTTTCAGCATTTACATGAACAACACCAGCTTTTCAATACTTTGCACACAGCAATATGGAAAGTTCTGATTTACAGTACTTTTTACTTTGAAGAGGACCATCTGTGTGACCATATAATGCGAGACGCATCTGCTCCACTTCGCGAATGGAAAAACCTCTTTTGGTGGCTTAACAGCAGAGCAGTGCGAGCTCCAGAAATGTTAAACGCTGTGATGAGTTTATAATGGCGTAACCTTTTTTTTTATTTCACTATTTTTAATTACTTCTCCTGCTCTTCCTTCTTTTTTCTCTCCTAAAGTTAAGATGGAGAGAATAAATAATGAGTCCAAGTGATTACCATCGCATTGCAGTTAGTTAAGATGGTAAATGTGTGTTTATTTATCACTGCACTAATACAAGACGGATCATTAAAATTCAAAGTAGGTGGATGGGAGGGATCGAAGGTGTAGAAAGAGGATAGAGGGAACGGATTGCTTAGGAAAACATTAAACTTTTATATATCCTCCTTGTTCCTCTCCCATTTGAAGGAAATTATAAATGGCGATACAACTCTGGATCGCAGGTGGCTGAGGTAACAAGGCTTAACTGGGGGAAACAGGTATCTTGAGAAGGAGTACGGCTAAGAACTTATTGTGCAGACCCTTAGTAAGAAGGCAATTGCCTTTGTAATCCCTCATTATGGGGCATGATGACAAACCTAATCAGGAGACAAAAGTAAAAATAAGTCACAGATCTCTTTAAAAGATAACTACAATCTGGTATAAGTAGGTAAGGGGAGTAACTGTGTAATCAAATCTGGGGTCACAGCTCTCCCTCTCCCCCCCCTTTTTTTTTCTCTCTGGACTCCTGACCCATCTTCTCTGGCTGAGCTACAATGGTGTGCAAATGTTTCGAGGAACTGGATAGTTAACCTGCATGATGGACTATAGAGGAATCTGCTAGTTCTCTAAAGTTCTGAGGAAAACACTTTTTACAGCTCACCAATTGTATAGGATGAACGTAGGGATGTTGCCTTGGTGCACAAGAAATACTGTTTCATATGCTACAATCTCATCATTTGGAGTTGGGGTGGGGGGGGTAATCTGGAAACTGCAACTTCAAAAGGGTGTTGCGAATCAGGAGGAAGGGAGGGAGGTATGCGTGGCTGCTCAGTGGAGCATTCACTAGACTGTCCTCCAGCCTGATGTTTACCCTGATTGGGATCTTACAAAATGGTCAAACCGGGGGACAGCTCCGGGGGATCCTCTGCCGAACAGCTGCATGCAGAAAAGTGTTGACACATGGTAAGGAGGGAGGGAGGGTTAATTGGGTAGTTAACGGGAAGTAGAGGGAGGGAGGGATCAGGCATGCGGTACGACAGCGCCTTAATAAGGGATGTTTTTTTAACAACCTGGAAAATAAGATCATTCCAGGCCTAGGGTTTAAAGGTAAGAAAAACTATCAATAAGGTGACCTCATACAAAGTATGTTCATGAAATGTAAAAGGGTCTCAATCCCCAATCAAACGGGCCAAAATATTGCTGCATCTCCATAAACTCGGCATTGATATAGCATTTCTGCAGGAAACCCACTTGCCCTCTCCTCAGGTTTTGCACCTAAGATGATCTTGGGTAGGCCAGGCTCTCGGGACTGGACCGGACACTTGAAAAGGGGGGGGGTTGCGATTCTTATTGCAAAGAATATCCCGTTCCGTCTCGCTGATACCATTCTAGACTCCCAGCATAGATACATTTTGATTAAGGCCTTGTTGGGTCAATCGGAGGTAGTGCTTGGTTCCATATACGGCCCTAACACAGATGACCCGTCCTTTTTAGTCTCCCTCATGAATGACTTGACCCCATGGTCCCAATTCCCTATAATGTTAGGTGGAGACTGGAATCTTGTTTACTGTAATATTATGGACCACTCTCCAAGTTGTCCTTTGTCTCCTTCTCCAGCACAGGTGGCCATCAGAGAAATGATGGACTCCATGGGATTAATCGACCCTTGGAGGGCCCTCTATCCACACCAGCAGGAATACTCATTTCATTCTATTCCACACAACTCATTTTCTCATTTAGATTATTTCCTTTTTGATACGGGACACCTCTTGACTATAACATCCTGTAATTATCTCCCCAAGGTGATTTCCGACCACCATCCCATTTTGTTAAATTGGAGCCCCAGTCCACCCTTGTCCAGAGACAAGGTATGGAAATTCAACTGTCAGCTTTTTCGATCAAAATACCTGAGAAATCAACTGTCTGCTTTTATTACTAACTTTATCAAGATAAATACCCCCTCAATGCCTAAGCTTGATATGCTTTGGGGGGCGCTAAAAAGTTCAGTTAGAGGAGAAATAATTTGTATGGCTACAGTTAAAAAAAAGACAACCTCCAAGGTTACCTCAGCCTTGCTACGTGACATTAGAGCCATGGAATTGTCACTTTCTCCGGATTCAACAATGGATCAATTTAAGGCCCTAGAAGTTTTAAGGGATCGATAGAATTCAATTTTGACCGAACACGTAGAATATCTTCTTGTACATTCTATGATTAAGTACTTCGATCAGGGGGACAAGGCTGGAAAGCTTTTGGCCCTACGACTCAAAGCACAAGCCTCCGACAGAATTGTTCCAAGTATTCAACAACCCGGAGGACAAATAGTTACTTCTCCGAGAGAAATCGTTAATTGTTTTCAAGAATACTATAAAAACTTGTATTCTCGCTTTTCCCATCCTTTTTGCCCGGATATGCTAGAACAGTTCCTGCAGCCATTGCAGCTCCCACAGCTCAATACATATCAAGCGAACTTGCTCAGAGCTCCAATCTCTCAGGCAGAAATTAAGCAGGCCATTGATTCCCTTCCTACAGACAAATCCCCAGGCCCAGATCGGCTCACTGTATAATTTTACAAAATTTTCAAAGAGCGAATAGTGCCAGTTCTCTTAGACACTTATAATTAAATGTTCGAGCAAGGTATCTCAGACCCCACTTTATTCGAGGCTACAGTCATGGTTATCCCAAAACCTGACAAAGACCCCCTTCAAGTTGGCAACTATCGTCCAATTTCCCTAATCAATGTTGACATAAAGATACTAGCAAAAATTTTGGCCACGTGGCTATCTAGCGTCTGGCAATGTCTCATAAGCTGCGAGCAAGTTGGCTTTGTTGCTGGCAGGGTCTCATCTGATCATATGTGTAAGTTGGCCTATTTGATCTTGGTAGCCAGGGAGTCCTGAATTCCATCTGCTTTGGTCTCCCTGGATGCAGAGAAAGCATTCAATAGGATCTCATGGGAATACCTATTCCACTTGCTGCTTCTATATAACATCCCAACATAGTATATAAAATGGGTCAGGATTCTATATACTTGCCCATCTGCACGCATATTATGTAATGGACACCTATCCCAATCTTTTCAGTTACAACAAGGAACTAGACAGGGATGCCCACTTTCCCCCTTCTTGTTTGATTTATATTTGGAGCCGCTGATTAGACGTATCAATTGCTCCTCAAATATCTCTGGGATATCTATTGGACCTAACCAATATAAAATTTCGGTTTATGCCAATGATATCTTACTTCATATAACATAACCCCAAAAGTCGATCCCCGCTGCACTTGAAATTATTAAAATATTTGGTAAATTCTCCAATTACAAGCTTAACATTACAAAAACAGAAATGATGCCTTTAAATGTTCACACATTTCAAGCTGAAGTCGCTCATTTTGGGTTTCGCTGGACTAAGGACAAACTAAAATATCTGGGTATATACCTTTCCAGTTCAGAACCCAAAATGAAACAATACAACCTAGACAAAATTCTTACTCGGGTTAAAATGGATCTTTCTCGCTGGGCCATGCTACCACTTACTCTTTGGGGATGGGTAAACGTTTTGAAAATGAATGTTCTTCCGCGAATCCTGTACCCTTTGCAGATGACGCACTTTTTCTTACCTAAAACATGGTTTATTCAGATTAATCAACTCATGTCTAGTTTCCTATGGTGTGGCAAGACACCCCGGCGAGCTCTTTTTAAACTGCAGAGAAGTAGGAATAATGGGGGCTTGCAACTCCCGGATTTGCTTCTTTATCAGTTCTCCATTACTTGCTCAGTCCTTGCACACTGGATGAAGGATGTCTCATACCAGGAACAGGCTCAATACATCCCCCTGTGGTATCAAATTGAGCAGAGTCTTCTCTCTGGGCACAATATATCCCTTAATACTCTCATTTTTTCCCCTCTCAAAAAATTGCCTAAGGGTTTCAGGACCCTTCCCATAGGAACAACACTTCGAGTCCATGCCCAGATGTGTTATTTTTTCCAGATATCTCTGGTGAAGGATGTCTCCCAGCCTATAAGTGCGAACCTTAATTTTAGAATTGGAGGAGTGCCCTTATCGCATAATTTCTGGCCCGGAAATACTCAATTGAGAGTAGTGGATCTACTTCAGGAACACAAACTGATACTGTTTCGAACAGCCAGTCTATTGTTTAATCTCCCTAACTCTTTTTGTTTCAAGTATCTTCAATTACAACATATGTCATTATGACACTTTGGAACGGGCTACTGGATGCAGTATTTAGCTGGCCCCTTCTTACCGGCTATTGCCAACCTACCCTCCTCTCATACCATTCCTATTTCTATCGTCTCCTTAGGGATGCAACTGAAGGAATACGAGGAGTGCTGTACTATGTTTGGGACCAAGCACTACCTTCAAACACCTCAACTCCAAGACCATGGGCTAAAATCTGGTCACACCTGTACCAAGATGTGAAATGGGTTAGATATTGCATTTTACAGTTCTACGTAATAAACAACTTATATTATACTCCGGCCAGGCTTCACCAAATGGGGAAACTTCCCTCAAATTTATGTTCTCGTTGTAAGCAGAAGCCTGGCACTTTGCTGCACATACTATGGGAATGTAACAACGTTACACCCTTTTGGGATAGTATTAGGTCCAACTTGGACCCACTACTAGGGCTATATGCGGCCTTTAGCCCGGAAATTTGTATAATAGGAGATTATGGAGAGGTTTTAAGAGTCACTCAATGAAAATACATGGCATTAATATCCATATGTGCTAAAAAAGTGGTCATGCGCCACTGGTTAGACCAAAATATCCCAACATATGCAGAATGGCTAAAAGAGATACTTTTTGCTTTACAGGCTGAAAACACGATCACTCACATGACAAAGAGGCCACAATACTATCAGAAAGTATGGGTGCCTTTACATACTTTACTGACCATTTAATGATCCACAGTATATTGAGCAACATTCTAAGGAGGAAGAGGGGAGGAACCGTACCAGTGCTACGGAGTTACTAACTTGGATCCTCTCTGATTACTATACCTAGGCTAATGCTAACATAGGCAATTGCTACCGCATACCCGATAGGGGTGGGGGGTATTTTGGGGGGTGGGGGAGGTAGGAGGAGGAAAAGGGAAAGGTCTTGCTCGATTGAGGAGAACTTGTTATGTGAAATAGATTAAGATCAAACCTTTACTGAACTTCTGTTATTATCCAGTAAAGTGATCCAGAGCAAACACCATAACAAGACCCTATCATACAATGTACTTCTATGTAATGCCAGCATGTACTTTTCTCTGTTCAATGACTGCTATACATGACGTGTCAACTCCTCCTACAAGCAAAAAATAAAATAAAATATATTTATTTTAAAAAAAAAATGACCGCTACCACTGCCCGAGAAAAAGAAATTGAGGAACCAGCAAATTAATAAAAATCTGGAAATAAAGGCACAGCTAATGCATTTTAATACAAAAATCGGAAGACCTTAACATGTACTGCACATAGGAAAAAATGTTGTGAACTCTACTGTAGTGATTTCAGATTTACAGATTCTAATCTGAAAACATCTTATGATGTTTATGAGAGTCTGTGCTGTGGAAATATGTTTTTATTTGATCAATATCACTGCTGCTCATATTTCACCCAGTGTTTATCAGTTTGTTTTAATGTAGGGTGCCATTTAGACTCATTGACAGATTTAAACATTGTCTGCTGAAAATGTGTTTAGGATGTTAATGCGAGTATACTTTTTTTTCATGTACTGCAGGGTACCATCTGCAGGTGTGTGGGCTGGAACAAATCACAGGAGATAGCAATAATTGATTACACCAATAGTTGGTGATGGTGGCCACCTGGTGGAAGAACAAGGTAGCACATCTAGGTGCTGCAAAACAAAGAGTACAATACTGCAGTAAATACCAACGGAAACTGCTACTGCTTGCCAACCACTTCTGTAATGATCAGCAGGGAGGTGGTACCTCTCGGCAGGTGTCGGCACTGACAGAGAAAACCAGGTAACAGACAACTTATCTCTAGCAGGTGCTGCATGTAGTACCAGTTTATCCAGAAAAAGAGTATACACAGATGGTATAGTACCCCTCATGTCTTTAATAAAATGGGTCTCTTATCCTCAAACTCCTGCTAGTGGTGTCACAGGCACACTGGTAATCTGTCACATATCCTATGCAGCTGCCCCATACTCCAAAATTATTGGTCACAGATAGTTTCCTTTTGCCAGCAAGTCATGCAGCAGGCATTCCAAAGAGACCCTATCTTTTGGATATTGGCTGGGCCACTACCGGACTCCTTGCTCCATACAGAGAACAGATTATGGCTAATCCCCACAGCACTAGTGGCCAAACATCAGATACTTCTCAAATGGAGAAGTAATACCCCACTTCCATTTCGGATTGGGTGTCTGTTGCATACAGGCTAGCAGATTATGAGCACCTTTCACACTTTGCTAACCATAATATTGATAGATTTCACAACCTTTGAGACTCTTTAACACCTTGTTACTCCCCGCAGCTGACTGTATTTTCATTTCATTAATGTTAATGTGGTTTTAGACCTAATTATTTGCATAGTGTTTTTACGCAGCTTTACTGTTTGTTCTAGTTGTTGACTGTTTTTCTTAGTTAGTAGTTATAGATAAGATATGTATGGCATATCGTGTATACGATGCTTTTTAAATGCCCTTAATTGCTGCTGTTCTCTTTCTTTTTATTATTGGTTCCAAGGTACTTATTTGTATATTCATTGATATGTGACTTTGCATTGTTCCTTTCTTTTAAGAAATAAATAAAACGTGTTTTTTAAAAAAAGTAAGGAGCACAAAGGTGCAAACTGGAGAGAGAATAGCACGGGAGGCAACAAAAGGGACAAGACATTTTTTAGGTATGTAAGTGAAAAGAGGATGGCCAGGAGTGGGATTGTAAGGTTAAAAAGGAAAGGGGGGAACTGTGCAGAGGGGGACCAAGAAAAGGCAGATACCCTGAACAAATACTTTCTTTTTTTCAGTGTTCAAAGAAGAATGAGAAGGAGTGGGGACACAAAAAAAAGTAACAACATCTGTGGAGGGAAGTGGACGCTAGTCCTTTTTTGGAGGCAAGAGCCCAGAAGGGACTTGCTATTCTGAAGGTGGACAAAGCAATGGGGCCAGATAAGGCATTGAGGGAGCTCAGGGCAATACTGGCTGCAACTCCGACAGTTCTGTTTAATAGCTTACTGGAAACAGGAGTGGTTCCAGAGGAATGGCGGAGGACAAATGTAGACCCACTACACAAAAGCAGTAGCAAGGAGGAGACTGGTAATTATAGGCCAGTCAGTCTGACATTGTTGTTGGGAAAGGGTTCCATCCATTCAGTGTGCTGGTGTTGGTGCACCTGGTCATCAGGGAACCAAGTCAGGATAATGCTGACCCCTGCTTTTGTGGAGGGCTGTGCCACCCATGCCCCATACCCCCACTTTATTATTATTCTAACTCCAAGGGGGGGAATACCTTGGGGAGGTGGGGGCAAATCCCAAAATTGGTGCCCTGATGTGCCGGCGCAATAATGCCAGCTCTCTAATGGCTGGAAAGGTTGGGAAAGTTAATGGAATAACTGCTGAAGGAAAGGATTGTGCAATATATCTTAAATCTTAAAAAATCTTAAAAAAGGAGGCAGTATAGTGCAGTGGTTTAAGGCTCTGAGCTGCAAATCTGGTGATATCCAGCAGACTAGACCTGGGTTTGAATCCCACAGCTTCCACTTGCATACTATGTGACCCTGAGCAAGTCACTTAACTTCCCTGTACTCCCAGGTCACTCCAGTAAAAAAGTTTTCAGCTTAGTGTGCTACTCCTGATTAAACAACTAAAAAAAAAAAAAATTCAGTGGGTTATGAGACCCAAGGCAGCATGGTTTCACAGGGGGAGGTCATGTCAAATGAAACATATAGATTTCCATGAATGGGTGACCAAAGAACTAGATCAGGGTGTAATGGTGGATGTGGTCTACCTACATTTCTCTAATGGCTGGCCCTCCCCCCTTCCTTCTGCTTCCCAGCCCTACTCCCCTCTTACCCCTCATCCTCCCATACCTCTCTCCCCACTAACCCTATTTTAGCCTATTTGTTCTTCATATGTATTGGAACCAACAGTAACCTTGAATGACACTTACTTTGAACCTTTATTATCTGTTGTCTTCTGTGCCACTGTCTGTGTCCTCTATGTGACGAGGTACCTTTGTAAATGAGCCCCTGGCTCAAAGGTTGTTAAACTGATGTTTAAATAAATAAATAAATAGACATTTCAGAAAGGTGTTCAACACTGTTTCACATAGGAGACTAATAAGCAAGCTAGATAGCTTAGAAGCGGGTCCAAAGGTGGTAAACTGGATAAGAAATAGGTTAGGGGATAGGCAATGGAAGGTGGTGATAAACAGAGTTCACTTGAAGGGAGGGTGACCAACGAGATGCCTCAGGGATCAGTGCTGGGACAAATCCTCTTGATTGTCTTAATAAATTACATTGCAGAGGAGCTGGAAGGGAATCTTTACCTTTTTGTGAATGACACCAAAATCTGTCTTAGGGTGGACACTCCGGGAGTTGGGGGTGTAAAGGATGAGCAGAGACCTGAAAAAATTAGAGGAGTGGTCAAGGGTATGGCAGCTGGGTTTCAGGGAGAAGAAGTACAAAATAATACACTAAGGGCATAGAAACCCAGGAATGGAGTACAAAATGGGTGGAGTGGTACTGACTACCACCAAGCAGGAAAGTAATCTGGGGATAATCATATCGGATAACCTAAAGGTGGCCAGGCAGTGTGACAAGGCAATAGGGAGGGCAAGTGGGTTTCTGGGGGGTGCATAGGGAGGGATATCACCAGCAGAAAGAGAGAGGTGGTGTTGCCTCTCTGCAAATCACCGAAAAGACCCCACCTAGAGTATTATGCCCAGTTCTAGAGACCACATCTTCAAAAGGACATAGACAGAGTGTAAGTGGTCCAGAAGTGGGCAACTAACATGGTGCAGAGTCTGCATCGAAAGCCATATGAGGAGAGACTAAAGGACTTCAATATGTACACCTTGCAACAGAGGAGGGAGAAGGGAAATATGATAGAGCCCTTTAAATACCTCATGGGGGTAAATAAGGTAAGGGAGGTGAGTATTTTTTTGAAGAAAAGGTGCTCAATAACAAGGGGACATGCTGTGAAGCTGGAGGTGAGTAGATTCAAGAGAGGACATGAGGAAGTACTTCTTCACAGAAAGAAAAGTGGATTCCTGGAACAGCCTTCCAGCGGAGGTGATGGGGTGAAAACACTGGTGGGGTTCAAGAATGCATGGGATTAACACAAGGGAATCATAGTGGAAAGGAAGGGGGAAGGAGAAAGAACTGTAGATTGGGCACTATCTGCACTAATAGTGTGGGTAGGGAGAAATGGTTAGACTGGATGAGCCAAGCGATCCTTTTCTGCCATCAAACTCAATGTTTCTATGTTTCATATGTGACTAGAGATGCAGAAGCTGCTTATCGGAGCCTAGATGAAGCCACGGCCAGAGACTATGACCAGGTAAAGGTAGCTATCCTCAACCAGACTGGGATAACTGAAGAGATCTATCAATGGACCTTTCACACACTTTCTTTTAAAGCTGGAACCCCACCCAGAGTGGTGGCTCAGAAATGTAAAGACATGGCTACCTAGTGGTTAAAACCCGAGGTATGCTTTGAAGAGAACATTTTTGAGATAATTGTGTTAGAGCAGTATCTGAACAATTTACCAAAAAGAGTATGTGACTGGGTGAGTCACCACAAGCAAACCACCCTGGTCACTGCCATCAAGGTCACAATGCATTATTTGGAAGTGAAGAGATCAGAGGCCACTAGGAAGAGTGGAACCCATGACTAACCTTGAGTAGTGACCTGAGGTGAAGATTCCATAGAAGAGGGGAGAAAGGGCAATGAGGATGGAAATAAGTGTACTGGTATAGGTAGTTTATTGGGTTGTTCTCCTTCACTGATGCTGAACTATTTGGCCCAGAGGGATATTTTTAATCCTTTGGTGACCGAGTACAGCCCATTAGGCACAAGTGCCTGTTTTCTGAGATGACCCAGGAGCACTGGGATGTTAAGTGGCTTGCTCAGAGTCACACAGTAGGCAAGTGGAGGTTGTGGGAATCAAACCCAGTTCTACTGGGTATACCAAGCTCATTCACAGCTTGCTATTCTAACCTCTAGGCTATACTGCCAGCCCTGAAGCCAAAGGAGTCATAAGAAGAAAAACGAATGGAGAAAACCAAGGTAACACTCTGTCCAAGGTTGTAGTGGTTTTGGACTGCAAGGATCATGGTTCAGGATAGATCAAAAGTGACTCTGAGGAGGAACTAGCTTACACAGCATTAGGAGGTCACAATGCACTTCTTTAGGTCAGGCCAGGCATGTTTCAAAATCCGGTCAATATAATTTCTGAACAAAGAAATTCTGAGGGTTGTAAAAATGCTTATCAGAGACTAGCTGTGGTAAAAGGTAATGTGGCTGATAAACAGAAAACACAAATATATCCAACATTGGCCTGCCGGCAGTGGTAGGACTACCGCTAGCGACACTAATGACCCGGGTTTGGAAATTAGCCTGGGCCATCAAAGGACTTGTTGGGAGGAGGAGAATTAAGCATCCCAGTGGCCATGTGTAGGCCCCCCCCCCCCAACAAATGGGGTTTCCCGAAACATCTTCCTTGGGCTTGCCTAAATGCCCATGGCCAGGCTGGTATCCTGTGTCTTAGCATTTAAAAGTGTTGTATGAGAGTGCCTTAATGCCTCTGTACTCTGTCTCTTTAAGAGCTGCCTATAACATGGTACTTATTTTATCTGGGAGGGGGCTGAGGGTTTCTATGCTTGAGTCCCACCTGGGTTGCTGGATAATCACTCCGTTCTGCCATCGCTATTTGTGCAGAGGGAGCTCTGTTAGAAGCTGCACTTATTTGTTGATTATCTATTAGAATAGTAATGTTATGAAAGTTTGTCTAACCTACCTTTTTTGCAGCATGGACATTTCGATATTGCACCACCATCTTGGTTCTGGACTGCTATTGTGGACAAATCAGTACCTTTGGGGACCCTGAGGTGGTGTCTGTCTCCAAGGGTCTTGTGGGAGGAATTGTACTTTTAGAACTTTGGCACCTAAATGGACCTGGAGGGGGAGCCTTGTATTTGACAGACCTGGGAAAAGTCCCAGGCTGCTTGCAGTAGAAGTCAGTCTGAGTTGGGAAGAGAAAGGGTGAACAGCTCGAGATAGTCAAGCAGCAGCTTCTGCGTAGTTTGCACTGGAGAACTGTGGAAGGGCTAAGTTTGGCCTGCCTGTCTGCTGTCCCTTGTGATGGAGCTCTCCAAAGAATCGGACTGCATCTGAAGTTGTGAGAGAGACTTAAGCCACTGAATTGGTGACCAGGCTTGAAACCTGAAGAAGACCGAAGATTCGCTGAATGCGATCGGCCTATCAGGACTTGCATTTACTGCTGAACTCCCAGTTTTGCGCAGAGACTTTGTGATTGCAACCGGACTTTCATCTACCTGGTATAGTGGTGATTACTTTACTATAAATGTGCTGTGTGCTGCTAGTGGGTCATGATTTGGTTCCCCAAGTGTGTGGAACTGTGCCTTGCTTGCTGGAGGCTACATCCAGCTTTCTCGGACTCACATCTGAACTGTTCCTTGGTCTGGGACTTGTCACACTGGTCAAGCCAGATTACACAGACCACAGAGAAAACCATTGACAAGAGACCTGCCTGGGGATCAGCCCCCTGCTCAATGCCTTGAACAGGAATGACACCTTGGTGATTTGTGTGGGCCCTACTTGTCCTGGCACTCCAGCTCATCAACCTGCAGTCTCAATTTCATCCCTCCTGTGTCCTGTATTGGGTGTCATGAGTAAACACTAGAGTAGCTCCCTGCAATATCAACTAAATCAAAAGTGTTGCCATCTAATTTCATTTCATTTCATTTTTAATTTTTATACTTATAAGCAGGATGAGCAGAACTGCCCGTTTTCACCAGCAACAAGTTACAAAACATACTAAACATACAAAACATCACACACATACAAACATTAAAGAATAATACAAAATACATAAAACAGACAAAATATGACAATCAAATATTTAACTTAAGCATGTACAAATATTATTGTCCATCATCCAATATTTTAGTCTAGTTTTAAAAGACCACACTACAATACTTTCTACAATGTCAACAGGTAATAAGTTAAAAAACAAAGGAGCCCTGTATAAAACAGATCTCTGGCTAAATGCCTGGGACCTACTGCCACTGGAATTAAGGGATCTAGGAAATAACAGGGAAACTACAGGGGATGTAAGCCCATTCTTTACCTTGAACATAATGATTCCCAGTTTATGCAAAATTCTGTTTTTAAGAGATAAACTGTTAGAACATTTAAGCAGTAAACAATGATGAGTTCGAAAGGGGACATCAAGCATAAAGTGTAGAGTGGAATTATGCATTACCTCAAGTTTACTAAATAAACTACAAGAAAAGGAAGAATAAATAATAATACCATAATCCAGGACACTCAACAAAAAACTATGGGCAAGTAAAAACCTAGATTATCTGGTCAGAAACTGCTTAACTCTATAAAGTGAACCTAATCTCTGATGGAGAATTTTCCTAAGATTATTCAGATGGGGTTCAGAAAGCCTGGGAGAGGATCGCTCTCCCAGGTTCCCTCCAACGCAGCCGAGGGAACTCCTGGCCAGTGGGCAGCTGGCACCACCTCAGCCACCGCTCAGAACCACAGCCCCGAACTCCTTGGCCCAAAAAGCCAAGAATCGCTCTCCCAGGCTCCCTCCAATGCAGCTGCAGGAACTCCCAGCCAGTGGGTGGCTGGCAGCACCTCAGCCGCCACTCAGAACCACAGCCCTGGACTCCTCAGCCCAAAAAGCTAAGGATCACTCTCCCAGACTCCCTCCAACACAGCCGTGGGAACTCCCGGCCAGCGGGTGGTTGGTGCCACCTCAGCCGCCACTCAGAACCACAGCCCTGGACTCCTCGGCCCAAAAAGGTATGAAAACTGCCACAACCAATCGGAACGCGAGCGCCTTTGCAGGTGGCATCTGTATTGGTCCTCGAGGAAAGCCATTTTTTGTCCTGAATAATTCCCCATTTTAGACTGTAATTGCTTAGGATTTTCTGGTTTAATATTGCTTAGGCTTGTCTACTGCATATTTTCAACTTTTGTCAAAGTTTAAGACTGTGGGAATAGTGAATTACAACTCTCCTAGTGCCCCTTTGTACTGGCCCAGACTTTGGGCGCCAAAAGAATACACATTCCCTTTGTGAACCAAATCTGCTGTTTGTCTGCCCTTTGTCCCACCCTATTTAATTCCTGCTCCCTCCCTCTCTCTACAGCCAAAGATCGCCTCCCAGGCTCCTTCCAATGCAGCTCACGGAACTCCTGCCAGGGGTGGCCGGGCGCACCACCAGCCGCCGCAGAACCACAGCCCCGACCTCGGCCTAAAAGGTACGGCAACTGCCGCAACTTTTACGCCTGCCCCCCTCTCCCACCCCCACCACTTATTAAATATGCTTGCTTCCTGTCCATTTCCAGGCTACGCCCCTTTGAATCTGTGTTCCTCCAATTATACCATTCTGTGACCCTCATTGGATTACCTCGCCTCAGTACTTAATTCTATAGGGCACTGCCTCAGTAGGCCAGAAAACCCCACTAGGTTGCCCTGCCTCTCTGACACAGCCGCTGCGTGTAACAGCCTGATTGTGTGAACCAACAAGCTATCAGAGTGTATTATCCTACCACTAAGCCTCATCATGTGGGGAATTCTATGGCTTTGTATACTGCCTCTTCTATTCGGAATCCTGGCTGGTCTACACCTGCCCAACGGGCGGTTACCATGTATGGATTATAATCCCTTCTTGTGTTTTACGACATCTGGCACTTTCTTGTCTGCATGCCCCTGTGAGATTATGGATACTCGACTGCACCCCTACATTTGGTTAACTCGTTCAAGCAGTACACACCTGATACCCCAGTCACAAAGTATGATCCCCATCATGCAGCCTACCTACAGCCCTAGGTACCTTTCACTCAGAGTACTAATAACTGCAATCACTGGCGGTGCCTTTTACAAAGGCAACAATGTATTACCTAAAGCCATCAAATACAATAAATGGGACAAGATCAGGTTTACTAAACTCTCTTCTGCTACACTCAGAAAAATACTTCTCCTCCTCCTTCTATGCTCAGGTAATGTAGATCTAAATCCTTTCCCACCGTCATCAGTCTCTTCACCCTCAGGCCTGCACTTGCTAAAAGGTATGAGCTTTTTGCACATCAACGTATGTAGCCTACTAAAAAAACTCACCCTGATTCAAGCTTGGGTGTCCCATATCTCTCCCGATATACTAGTGATCTCTGAATCTTGGCTCAGACCAACAAATACTGATGCGGAAATAAACATCCCCAGTTATGCCCTATTCAGAGCAGATAGGCATACTAGAGGAGGCGGGGTTGTTATATATGTCAAAGATAAATTCTAAGTCTCCTGCACTACCGCATCTTCTGTGCCAAACGAATATGAATGCCTAGTACTCAAAGTAGAAATTACACAGACATGTGCCCTCCAGCTAATAGGATGCTACAGGCCCCCATCTGCTGGCTTAAAGCTCCTATCCTATCTAAGCGACATTCTGGGACAAGGTTCGCTAGAAACCGTCATCCTTGGTGACATTAACCTCGACTGACTGTCCAAAACAGCTGCCCCACTTGTTTCCTTTTGCGAAGACCATGGGTTAACTCAGCTTATCAATGATCCTACCCACCCAAACACAAAAAACCCTGATAAAAGCACTATACTGGATGTGCTCTTAGTAAGCAAACCAATCCTCTTCTCCCATGCTGGCACTTTCCTCTCGGATGTCAGTGACCACTGCTTTATTGAAGGGATAAAATCAACTAACAAGCCACCCATTACATCTAAATTCTCCCTGAAGAGATCAAGTTGTAACTTTAATTAGCTGCCTATATTAATGACCTGAAACTCTCCTTGTGCTGGCAGGAGTTTTACCTAGCCAAAACAGTCACTGCCGCCTATGACATCTTCCATGACATATTATCAGGGGCTCTCAACAAACATGCCCCTCTGACCAAAGTCCATACAAAGAACAATTCCTATGAATGGTTCTCTCCCAAGATCAGATCATTGCTCTTCGAAAGAGATAAGCTCTGGAAAAGGCCCGTAAACTGAACATGCCCAACAACTGGAACCTATTCAGAAAGACACGCAACCTATGTACCAAATCAATTAAAGAAGCTAAGGCTTCTTTCTACCACTCAGAACTTGACTCTGCCTCTAAGAACCCGTGCAAGTTCTGGAGCACTATCGAGGATTTGATGGGCCACTTCACAGGTAATTCCCTCCCGAATAAGATTATCTCTGGCAATACTACACTCAACGAAGGGACGGTGATCTTAGATTTCTTCAATAACCATTTCGCAACCACAGGTCTGGCATTTGATAACTCCCCAGCTTGCAAGATATGCTCCATGACAGATAATCCCCCAATACCTCCAGCTAACTGCTCTCTATTTATGCTTCATCCCACTTCTTTAAAAGAAGTTGAAGACCTCTTACTCCAACTGGACACCAGAAAAAGTGCAGGCGCTGACTCAATAAAGTCATACTTCCTCAAAATCGTGTACCATGTCCTAGCCATCCCCATCATTCACCTATTCAACTTGTCCTTCTCCCAGGGTATCCTGCCACCCATTTGGAAGACTGCTCATGTCATCCCACTTCTCAAGTCAGGTGACCCAAGTGACCTTAACAATTATAGGCCCATATCTCTCCTCCCAGTACTATCTAAACTTCTGGAGAAAATTGTGAATGTACAGCTAAGGTCCTACCTTGAGTGAACAAATCTATTGAACACCATGCAGTCTTGGTTCAGAGCCCATCATAGCACTATCTCAGCACTGACCAAAGTTACTGACGATTGGCTGAGAGCCCTTGACTCAAGGAACTTCACCTGTGCGGTCTTTTTGGACCTAAGCAAAGCTTCTGACACTGTCGACCATAGCCTTCTCATCACCTCTTTACAAACCATTGGAGTGGACTCCTCCTCACTACCCTGGTTTACTGACTACCTCTCAGGGTGATTTCAGCAAGTTAAAGCAGAAGGTGAGCTGTCCCCTCTCAAGCCCCTTCTAAGAGGGGTACCACAGGGATCTATCCTGGGCCCTCTCTTATTCGCAATCTACATTAATAACATTGACTATCATATAAAAAATGTTAATATCCACCTGTTTGCAGATGATACCATTCTATATGTTAGCAGGCCTACACTGGAGGCTGCCTGCAACGACTTCCAAGTGGAGTTCAACCTCCTGCAAAGCCAGTTAATTCACAAAAAAATTGCTCTTGAACGCTAAAAAAACAAAAGCAATGCTCTTCTCTCCGCTCGCTAATGCATCCAGTCTGACAGCCTGTGGATCTATCCCTGAAATTAACACAATACTAGGTGAAAAGCTGGAATTCATCACAAAATTCAAATACCTGGGAGGATGGATAGACAACAGACTCTCCTTCAACGAACATATCGAGGACTTGTTGAAAAAACTCCTGCAAAGGCTTGGACTTTTCTTCAGACTAAATCAATTCCTTACAATAGATGCCAAGGCATGATTGGTCCAATCCACTTTCCTATCCTTGGTTGACTATGCAGATTTCTTGTACAGCCAATGCCCTATCTCTCAGCTAGCTATACTGGACACGCTGTATCACCATGTGTTAAGGTTTGTCACAGGTCTTCCTAATTCTACCCATCACTGTGTGCTGTACGCTGCTGTGGGGTGGACCTCCCTTAAACTCAGGCACCACAAAAATGCTGCTGTCTGGACCCCGGCTGCCTACCCTTAAGCATAATAGGAAAATACTCACTTAGAAGCCACTCCTTCATCTCCCTCATAGTACCCAGAACAAACTTGCATTTCGATAGAGCGGCAATTAGCTTTACGCTGCCCAACCTATGGAATAATCTACAAAGAACCCTCAAACTGAGTGCCCTTGTCTCCCTACCCATTTTTAAGGCGTTATACTTGTGTACTGTTAATGAACTCTGTAATTGCTATGCCCGCCCCTTACCGGCTCCTAAATCCTCCATGGCTCACCCCCTGGCTTAAAACCTGACTTCAGCCTCTTCCAATGTCTGGTGGAAAACATCATCTTAATATTATAAGCTAAGCAGAATGACCAACTAGCGTGTCAGCATTACATTACCCATTCTGCACCCCTATATTCCTCTCCCCTATCCAATGTGATGCCGTACTTCTCTCCTGGTCAGATAGTCATGGCTCTACACATACGTGGGTACTTTAATTCCTATCTGCTGTTCGGATGTTATCCTCTTCCTACTAGCCCTCGCTTGGGTTACATGTATTTGTATTATTTGTATATAACTTCTCCCGGGGTATTGCCCATATTGTAAAATGTACTACCTTTGCAAAATGTACTACCCTTGCGTTGAATGATATAACCTTGTTATGTGATAACCAGGACCACCTTGCAAATGAGCTTTGCTCAATGGTGACCACCTGGATAAAGACTTTGATTGATTGATTGATTGATTGAAAACTGTCTACTAATTCAATCACTTTTCCATCCTATGTAACAATAGGATTGTGATTATAGACTTAATAGTCTTATTTGCAAACAACATAACTTTAGTTTTACTTGAATTGAGTACCATAAAATTTGATGACAACCATTTCTAGAGAGAATCAAAGTCAGACTGAACCTCAACAAAAGCATCATTAGGAGTAGATGCTACAGTATAAATTACTGCGCCTTCAGCGTAAAGTATCATTGATGAATGGGAACAAACCAAGGGGACAGAATTCATATAGATTGAAAAAATCAGTGGGCCAAGAATTGACCCCTGAGGTACCCCACATTTAATAGCACTAGGGGAGAAAATACTATCACCTATTCTAATACAGTGGGATCTGTTAGAAAGATAACTATAATACCAAGAAATGACCTTATCAGAAAAACAAAAACTAGTGAGAATACCATTTAACAAACCATGTTCAACCAAGTCAAAGGCCTTGGTGAGGTCCATGAAAAGCACTGCAACAGTTTGCCCTTTGTCAAGGGCACCCTGAATGGCACCCATGAACCCCATCAAGGCTGTCTCGGTATTAAGGCATGGCTTAAAGGCATGCTGGCAATCAGAGAGCAAATTATATTTTTGTAAGTGCTCAAAATTTTGATCCAAAATAACTCATTGTAGAACTTTAAATAAAGGTGTTAACAAAGAAATTTTGTGATAGTTTCACAATATAGTAGGATCACCAGATTTCAGAATAGGGGTAACTATGGCCATCTTCCAAAGACTATCGAAAACCTCATTAGAGGTAGAAAAATTAAATAGAACTGAAAGGGGGGTAAGAAAAAGAGTTTAGCCCTAACTTAATCATTCGAAAATCTATTCCATCGAAAAAGATATAAGGCCGAGGATCCATTTTTAGCACATATTCTTTAATCAGTTCAGGAGTTACCTGGTTAAAATGAAATTCAAGGGGAGACATCTCATTTACCAACTCTGAAACATCAGAAAGGTCCTGTTGTGATGCCTGATGTCCTGAGTGATCTCCATGGAAAGAAGTTCCATGGGAAAAAATTATATAGTTATCCAAGTTTCCAAAAAAACTATTAAAAGCTTCAAAAACAGATAGGGTATCATTAATTAAACCTGTCCCAGACTGAATAGAAATATCAGGGGCTTTTTTACCCCTCCCCGTCAAACCATTTAATATGTCCCAGGTTTTCTTGGGGTTGTCAAAAGATTTATTTTGTTCTGAAAGAAAACATGCAATTCTAGCTTTATGAATTTCAGATTTACTTTGGTTCCTTAGCAATTTATATTTCAACGAGAGAAGGGGATCCACATTTTGTTTATATAGTTTCCAACTTTTATCCCATTGTCTCATGAGGTGTAACAGATAAGGTGAGATCCGTTTATGTTAAGTGGCCCTAATTTGCAATCTCTTCAACGGTGCTAGCCTGTTAATCACCCCAAGATAGCAAGAGACAAACACATCCAACATAGAATCAAGGTCCTTAGTAGACTCAAAACCAGTCCAATTAATTCCAGAACAGGCAGCATCTACCAACTCAGATGTAAGGGACCTAATTTTTCGAAAATTCTATGTATTTTGGGGGGGGGTTGTTTATTGAGTTTAACTAACCACTGACAGAAAACTGAACAGTGATCACTCAGGACATCAGGCAACACACCAGAATCATTAATCCGGTCAGGGTGAGTAACTACAATCCAATCTAGTACAGTTCCCAAACCAGTTTTAGGATTAGATCTAGTAACCTCATTTATCAATTGAAATAAACCCAAATCCACTAATAAATCTTTAACAGAACCACTAGATTCTGCTGCCCAATTACAATTAAAATCACCAAGAAGTATACATTGTCTATGGACAGGAAGTTTATATTTAACTTCTGTAATAAGGTTAAGTCCAGACTCAATTCTTCCAGGGGGTACATAAATAGAACTAATAATAAGATGCTTATTGTGTCCCAAAAGCAGATCAATTGAAATTAGGTCACAACCAGAATTACATAAAGAATGAGGAACAATAGTAAACTTGAATTTATTTTTAACATAAATCATAGACCCATCCACACGTTTACCCACCCTATCTTTCCTACAATGTTCATAGCCCTCCAGAGAGATGTCTACATCTTTAACATTATCATTAAGCCATGTTTCAGAAAGAGTAACAATATCAAAACCATGCTGTTCAATCCAAGCAACAAATAAAGTCCATTTCTCTGGTAGGCTGTGAACGTTGAGATAAACGATTTTTAAAGATGAATCAGATAGGGACGTGACATTCTTTACAGTATCCTTAACTCCAGAAAACACAGGACCAGGGTGGGGGTGCACAGTGCTAGAAATTAATAACAGCAAAACTAACATCCTCCGCAGCCTGGCTTTATTCTCAAAATGCCTCTCCCTTCTATCATGATGCTTAACAAATTTAAAACAGCCTTGAGAAAGGTAAGCATTCAAATAAGAATAAGGGGTAAACATTGGGAGAAAACCCATTTCACACTCAGAATTATCTGGGTAAAGACCCTCTAGAAATGTTCTGAGGGGGAAGGGGGAGGTGTAACTAAAGTTAGAAAACTCCAATTCAATATGAGACCCCTCTTCATACATGGTGGGGGTAGTAACACCACTATTGTTCAGCACAAACAGGCAGCCCAAAACAATTACCCAAGACATAATTGGCAAAATAAAAAACAAAACTCCCTGTATTAATACAAAAAAAAATTAAAACTAAAGTCCTAATTGCCTGTTATGTAGGACTTTACATAAACAAACATATATGTTTCACTCTCTCAAACAGCCAAAAATGACTTTTTACAAGGCCAAAAATGACTTTTTACAAATCCAAACACAGTGCTCTCCCAGGAATCTATAATAAGCAGGCTAATACACCAGGCTTCTAAGTATTGCTAAAAAGAAAACGAGTACCGGTATTTAAAATACAAACTAACCTATGTTACCTAGACTAGCAGACCACTGCATATATCCACCCCAAACAAATTAACATCCAAATGCTAAAGAGTTTTTTCCTCTGTAGGGTGGCACTCACACCACTCACTACTGCTCGCACTAGTGAGCAGTGTGGAGCTTTACACTCAAGAACCCCTCCCAACAAATGATGTCAGTGTCCAATTCCCCCAGCCCACTGCTTACTAATAGAGGGATTCAAAAAATACAGTCACGGAGAAGCAGAGCAAAACATATAGCAGTTTCTCACTCAAACCATATGGCTTGCAGCTGTGATATATTCTCTCCGAATCCTCTCAGCAGGAAAATGCAGGGTTCAGCAAATGGGAGACAGACAGTCAGAGTAAACTGGCAAATGCTGGTTTACACAGCTGATGAGCAGTGCAGAGCTTTAAATACAAGAGTCCCTCCCAACAAATGATGTCAGCATCCAATTCCCCAGGCTCCCTGCTCGCTAATAGAGGGATTCAAAAAACAGTCACAGAGAAGCAGAGCAAAACATATAGCAGTCTATCACTCAAACCATATGGCTTGCAGCTGTGATGTATTCTCTCCGGTCCCTCTCAGCAGGAAAATGCAAGGTACAGCAAACGGGAGGCAGACAGTCAGAATAAAGTGGCAATGTACTTGTTTTCTTGTCTTGAACTGAGCTATCCAGTTCCGGATTACAAATTGTGTGTGGTTGTGCATGTTTCTTTTCTCCATCACAAGGCCCCAACCAGCTGTGATGCCGGCCTACCCAGGGCAATGTTCCAGGCTAGTTCACCTTATTTCCACCTGGGTACTCACAGTGTGTGACTGTGTAGGGACTCTGAAGTGCATGCACGACCGCCTGATTGATTTATCCTTTAAGCCAATCAACCTGATTATGCCCCTGAATAAATCAGATCTAACTCTTTTTGCATTTAATCTGACTGTGGTTCCAGTTTGTACCCAAAGCACTGTACTGTTGTTATTTGCTGTGCCTAACCTTGTTTTACAGGGGGCTCCAGGGTCGAACTGGTGGAACCAGCTCTGGTGGTAAGTGCAAACAGTGTGAGGAACTGTATGCTGAATAGGGGCTACTGTGAAAGAATTTGTTGTATATTGTCTAGGCCACTAGAGGGGAAAGAGGGGGTTACAGTGTTCCAGAGGGTTGTACCCAGGTTAGGCTTGCTACTAACAACCCTGTCCTCTGGATGGAGGCACCCATTTCAGTACCCAGGACCCTTAACCTGCGACTAGCCACACAGGCAGAGGTAGTAGCCCTTGGGATAGTGCCACCTAGGGGTTACACATGGAAAAAATAATAGCATCAAAACCAAGGAATCATATGATATAAAGTTTATTTTATCACAAACTGCTCAAGTGCATGATAGTTAAAAAACATATAGTGGAAACAATTGAGAACAGGCTTAAGTTTTGCTTGGATCCCTGCCAAGCTTCATCAGAGGTAAATTGCTCCACTATGTACAGATATTTAAATACTCTGTGCAAACACATCAATTAAAATTCATGGTAATTAACCATGTACATAACTTCATGGCAACAATCCCCATTCTCTATATTAAACATATATTGACACAGTTAAAAACAATGTGGCAATTTGCCAGGTTAATCATTTAAATCGATCATGATTACCATGTCCAAGAGAACCCATACATTTAGTGTATTATTTTATTAAATCAGTACCCCTTTAACTGTGTTTCTTAATATATTCAAAATCTCGCATAAACATTGTACATTTTAATTATGTTTCTCATAATATTGTGTATTTTCCATATGCTTTTTTACTTCTTACCACACTAAAGGGGAGGGGGCAAACTGAACGTTCATTACAGTCTGCTTCCTGCAAGGAGCCTTATAAAAAGGCTACCAAATCAGTACTGTTGTTTAAACCCCCATAATCTTCTCTAGCCATTAACTCAAAAATGCAGTGACTCTCCCTTTGCGTGATCTTACGCTCAAGACTTCCATCCCTGGTTCCCACTGTAACCCATTCAAGCCCAATAAATTTGATACCATGTTTAGGTTCAGGGTTACTGTTAACATGCTGCACGATAATGTAAGTCATATCACCATTGTCCAATGCCCTTACATGTTCTCCTGTTCTGGTTCTAAAGTCTTTGGTAGTCCATCCCACATAATATGCTCAACTGGAGCATTCCAACACATACACAACTCCTCGGGGTGGAACAACAAATAAAGTCTTTTAGAATGTATTCTTTACCAGTTTCTAAATGGGTGTAACTATTTGTCTTTTTTATAAACTGACAAAATTGACATTTCCCACAGCTATGTGTACCAGTGGGTGGAGGATCTACCATGCCGCAGTGACAACATAGTTGTCAACATCCACCACAGTGACAGGCAGAATGCTGACAGTCGGCATTGTACAGTCTGAAATAAAAACATTTGGGGGAGGGTTTCGCCACCCGCACCCCACCATGCAGGGACTGTGCCCCCCATAGCACCCCATATTAAATTAAACTCTGAGTCAGAGTTGTTTTGGGGTGGGGATGAAACACTGGGAGAAACAGTGCCAGTATACAGCGGGACCATTACAGCAACCTGTCGATATTTGTTGCTGTAATGGTCTTCACTGTGAAAGTATTGTTATGCTGACGGTACACCACGAGGGGAGTGGCTAACCAAACAGTATTCTCTTTTCTATTCACAGTGTGTAGATAACTGAGTACCAAACTATTGACAATTGTGGGAACTCTCCTATAAATGATTCTTGGACTTTCATCAATTAATAGTTTCAATTTTTCATCGGTGTTCAGTGTACCCCAATTCCTGTTAAGGATTTCTCTTACCTGATTTACTTTGGTATTATAGTCCATCACCACAAAACTCCCACGTTTGTTATCAATTATCATTCAAATCTTCATGGTTCCTGCTTTTAACTCTTAGGGTGTTTTCCCTGTCCGTGTTATCTACAATTTTAACCGCCTCACTAATAATATGCTTACTGTACCCTCATAGTTTAAAGTGCTCAATCTGTTTCATTTTCTGCAATTCATAATCCTGTTTGCTACTACAGTTTCTGAAGATTCTGATTAGTTGTCCTTTAGCTATGTTTTGTGAAATGTGAGTAGGGTGAGAGCTGCTTACAAGTAGCAATCTGTTTCTATCAGTTGACTTTGTAAAGCGTGTGGTTCCTACACTGCCAATACTTGTCTTGTAGATTCTCAAATCAGGAATGTGATTTCATTCTGATTTATCTGTACCTTAAAATGTAAATTTGGTTTCATTCCCTGCAACCATGGAACAAAATCAAATAATGTTGTTTCTGTACCTTTTCGAAGTATGAACATATCATCGATAAAGAGGCACCACAAATCCAGTTCACCTATATATGGATTTGTGTCACTGCTTCTAACAAACTTTTGTTACCACTTAGCTAAATACAGATTTGCATAACTTGGGGCCATGGTTGCCCTCATCACAGTACCTTTTGTCTGAAAAGGATTATTTTGAAAAACAAACATATAAAAATATTTTGCCACTCTCGATGTCAAATCTTTATACACAAACCTTCCACGTCGAGAAGGGCTTGAAGCCATAACATATTTTCTGGATCTAAGATCAAAATGCTCAAAGGTACCCACACAATATCTGGTGAAACTGACAGAGTTGATATTAACCTCTAATATGTATGTTTGTTTTCCAAAATAAATATTTTTTGCAGATAAAAGGTATTGCAATGGGGGCAACCATGGCCCCTGGTTATGCAAATCTGTATTTAGCTAAGCAGGAGCAAGATGTCATTAAGAGCAGTGACACAAATCCATATGCAGATAGGTGAACTGGATTCGTGGCACCACTTTATCAATGATATACTCATAATATGGAAAGGTACAGAACAAACATTTTTTGATTATGTCCAGTGGCTGGAGGGAACAAATCCAAATGTTGTTTTAAGGCACAGATAAACTGTGATAAAATCATATTCCTGGATTTTAAAATCTACAAGACAGGTAATGGCAGTGTCTGAATCACACTCTTTACAAAGCCAACTGATAGAAACAGCTTGCTACTTGCAAGCAGCTGTCACCCTACTCACGTTTCATGAAACAAACCTAAAGAACAACTAATTAGAACCCTCAGAAACTATAGTAGCAGACAGGATTATGAACTGTAGAAAACTAAATAGACTGAGAGCTTTAAACAATGAGGGTACAGGTGGAATATTTTAGTGAAGGTTTTGAAATTGTAGATAATATGGACAGGGCAAGCACCCTAACAGTTAAAAGTAGGAACCATAAAAATGTGAATGATAACAAGCATCAGAGTTTTGTGATGGACTATAATATCAGTGCAAATCAGATAACAGAAATCCTTAACAGGAATTGCTGCATACTGAACACCGATGAAAAACTGAAACCATTAATTGATGAAAGTCTGAGAATCATTTATGGGAGAACTCCTACAGTTGTCAGTAGGGTGGTACTCATTTATGTACACACTGTGAATAGAAAAGAGAATACTATTTGGTCAGCCCCTCCACCCACTGGTATAAATAAGTGTGGGGAACGTAAATTTTGTCAGTTTATAAAAAGATAAATAGTTACATCCATTCAGTAACCAGTAAAGAATACATTCTAAAAGACTTTATTTGTTGTTACACCCCAAGAGTTGTGTATGTGTTGGAATGCTCCTGTGGAGCATATTATGTGGGATGGACTACCAGGGACTATAGAACCACAATAGGAGAAAATGTAAGTGCATTAGATGAAGGGGATATGACTTATATGATCGTGCAGCATGTTAAGAGTAACCCTGGACAATAAACATGATATTAAATTAATTGGGCTGGAACAGGTAACAGCGGGACCTAGGCATGGAAATCTTGAGCATAAGACCACGCAAAGGGAGAGTTACTGGATTTTTTTATTAATGGCTAGAGAAGATTATGGGAGTTTAAACAACAGTATTGATTTGGCAGCCTTTTTAATAAGGCTTCTTGTAAAAAGCAGTCTGTACTGAACATTCAGTTTGACACCCCCTTTTGGTGTAGTAAGAAGTACAAAGCATATAGCTTAATCCTGTTTAGCAACATTGTATAAAAAGTTGCATATGGGGAATACATAATATTTTGAGAAACATTGTAATTAAAATTTACAATATTTATGTAAGGTTTTGAATATATTAAGCAATGCAGTTAAAGGGGTACTGATTAATGAAATAATACACTAAGGTCCGGATATTCAAAGGGGTTGTGCATGGACCACAGAGTTGCACTGGTGCAACCCCGCTTTGTGCACGGGCATGATATTAGAAAGGCTGCCTAGCACTATGCAAATCCCGATGTGCTGGGGTGCAATGTGATTGTATGTGGCACAGATGCAGGGGGCGTGCCCATGCATATGTGGCACATCCTGATATTCAGCCCAGGACGTACAACACGTATGCTGGTGCAACCCTGCATTGCACCGCATGGCAGGGCTCAAAGTTGAGCCCGTGAAAAGTGGGAACAAATACTGGCCACCCACAGGTGGGCTGCTGTATTGCATGGTGCAACACAGCAGCCGCCAGCCGTGGGTGGCCACTCGCCCACCCAGAACACCATCAAGAAGCACCCACATAACCCTGGCAGTCTAGTGGGACCCCTTTCACACCCATTACCCCGATCATGGTAGATGTATAATAATCCAGTCTCTGGTAGTCTAGTGGCACCCCCCTGCCCCGTAGCCGTGATCATGGTAAATGTAAATTAAAATATTCCCTGGTAGTCTAGTGGACCCCTCTCCCTCTGGAGTCCCCGATCACAGTATATGTATTATAATCCATTTCCTGGTAGTCTAGTGGTACTCCCCTCCCTCCTGAGTTATGGGCTTGCAGGGCATACTGTACTAGACAGTCCCAAATATGTGAATGACTTCATTCACATATTTGGAACTGTCTAGTACAGTAGTGCCCCAGGCCCATACTGTACCTGTCATTCAGTGGGTGGCCACGTGGTATGCGTGCAGAGTTGCAGCCACCGCTGATGATGGAGGGGCGGGGTGGGCAAGGGGTTCTGTGTGGATGGGAGGGGTGGGGGGTTGCCACTGGATCACCAGGGAATTACGTTTCGGTGATTTACCGTGATGAGGGACCCAGGAAGGAGGGGGGTCCACTAGACTACTAGGGAATGCTTTAATTTACATTCACTGTGATCATGGCTATGGGGCGGGGGTGTGCCACTAGACTACCAGGGGCTGAATTATTATACAGCTACCGCAATCTGGGTGACGGGAGGGAGGGGGATCCAACAGACCACCAGGGACTGTCTTAATGTACATTCATCTGGGACTCAGGACTGAGGAGGGGACTTCTAGACTACCAGGGAATCATTGTATGGAGATTTACTGCATTCACGGCTATGGGGTGGGGGATGCCCTGAGACCCCCACTGTGCACAAGTCATGCTGTTCAGGGTGCCAGGCGCAATCCGCCAGGCTGCCCAGTGCAAGGCATGCAAATGGGGTCATAATGACATGCAAATGGCCCCATTTGCACCTTGCATATCTTATGGCCTCATTTGCATGCCCTCTGCTGGATATCACAGGTGTTGCACCCAGCGCAACTGCATTTGCGCTGGTGCATCTCCATGCTCCCCATCTGTGGCTTGCACCGGCACAGTGTCACTGCGCCATGCACAGTACATGCGCTGTCCAAGCCATATTCAATGGTGCTGCACCATGATGCATCACTGTTGAATATCACCTGGACCTGGCCCCAGCGCATCCCAGTTGCGCTGCGCCCAGGCTTGCGCCACTGTCTGGCGCAGTCTGAATATCCGGGCCCAAATGTACGGGTTCACTTGGACATGGTAATCGTGACTGATTTAAGTGATTAACCTGGCAAACTGCCACATTGTTTTTTTAACTGTGTCAGTATATGTTTAATATAGAGAAAGGGTATTGTTGCCATGATGAACTTTAATTGACATGATTGCACAAAGTATTTAAGTATCTGCACATAGTGGAGAAATTTAGCTCTGATGAATCTTGGCAGGGATCCAAGTGAAACGTAATACTCCAGTGTTTCCACTATATGTGTTTTTTATCCTTCATGCATTTGAGCACTTTTTGATAAAATAAACTTTATAACATATGAGTCCTTGGTTTGGGTGCTATTATTTTTTCCATGACTGCAGTTGTATTTTAAGAAGCACCAAACATTTTCCTGGTGTGGCTTACTACTTTGGACTGAGCATCCCAGTGGACACTGTCCTCCTCTCAGGAGGGAGGGATGATACTGCCATAGCAAGACTGCCACCTGGGTGAACACATGTGGCAGTGCAGCTAGACAGGTGCTGCAGCAGGAAGGAGCTCATGTAATAACATGTTTGCGTGCATCCACATGAGATCACTTGCATGCTGACATCCTGTAGGGCAAAAACAGGGAAATAACTCCAGGATCCCCTGGCACACTCAGGTCCCAACCCTAGCTTCTTCCTACTGTGAGGACATCCTGGGAACCTCTGCCCCCATAGCTCTGGAGGGGATGAGATTTGGTTCTGGCTCAGCTGGACCCCGCAATGAGGGGGTAAGCTCGTGGGGTTGAGAGTCCCACAGGTAAGTGATAGGCACATGGGGGGCTGTTGCTGGGTCTGACAAGGGGTGAGGTTGAGCTGAAGGAATTAGGTATAGATATTTAAAAAAAATATATGTATTTCCTGGGTTTGAACTGAAAAATTACATTTTGTACAGGGTACAACAGAAATAAAAACAGGAACTGTACAATGTTAGCTTTTGATTCCACAGTCTACAAGAAGGGAAGTATTAAGAGTGGCTCACACCATACTATTGCGGGTCACTTGGGCCAAGAGAAAACTGAAGAGTGCATACTTGCCCATTTTTTCTGGCCAGGTACTGTATATGGAAGGAAGTGGCAGATTTTTGTGCTTCCTGCACAGAGTGTCAGTTGGCTACCACCAGAAGTATAAAGCAGGCACCATTGATTCATATTCCTATAATAGATATTTAAGCAATAAGGCACAACAGGGTGTGTGTTATCGTGTAATAACGTCACTCCTGGGGTGGGTTGAAGCATGAGGCGAAGCCGAGTGCTTCCACCACCCCAGGAGTGACGTTATTACATGATAACACACATCCCTGGAGTGCCTTTTTGCTATTATACAATGGCTCGTTGTTATACAAAATAAAAAAAAAAAAGATAAAAAAATGATTTTAAGGGATCCAAATGGTCATGATAATGGAGCTCAGGAGCCATAGAAAAGCAATACAGTGATGTTATTGTGTAATAACATCACTGTCTCAGGCACACATTGACCAATCAGAGTCCAGGAAATTTTCTTGCCATTGTATAATCCATTTTAATGAACTGGGGTTAATACAGTGGGCGCCCTGGTAGAGAGCTCAGCAGGATATCAGTATATTATGGTGATAAAGGATTGTGTCACCCCACACCCCTAGGCTATTCCCATGGACTCCACTACAGCCCAGTCAGTAGCCAAAGAATTGCTAAAGGTATTTTCTTGAGTTGAGCTGCCAGGATCTTAACTGGTCAGGACACTAACTTTATGTCAAAGCTTATGACGGAGGTGTATGCTTTCCTGAAGGTTAAGTTCATCAAGACATCAGTGTACCACCTTCAGACTGACCATGCAGTTGAATGATTTAACAAATCCTTAGAGGGTATGCTGTGTAAATTTGTTTCAGCTGAGGCAAAAAATTGTGATGAGCTACTACCCTATTTAATGTTTAAGACACAAAAACAGGATGTGCACAAGGAATGTGGTGCTCTAAGGCAAAGAAAAATGTACTAACACAACAGGAATAGCTTGGGCACTCACCACCAGCCTTTGAGAAAGGGTCAAGTATTGGACCAGAAACAAGTCAGGCAGATGAATGTCATGAAATAAATATTTTTATATTTTTCTAAACGGTGTCAGCAACCTATGAGGTGCTGAGTGCTCAAGCTGTTCCTGTTTTGTTAGCCTATTTAATGTTTGCAGTTTGGGACATGCCACAGTTGTCCACAGGAGTCTTGCTTTTTGAATTGTTGTATGGCTGACAAAATCAAGGGATGCTGGATCTTGTGAAAAAGATATGTGAAGAACAGGCACATAGTCCCCCCTAACGAGCTCCAATATGGAATGCTTATGAGAGAAATACTGTACATGATTGGCAAATTTATTCAAAACATGACAAACCCAGGTAGGACACTACAACCAAAGGGGCAAAGTTATGGGAGTTCAACCCTAGTGACAGAGTACTTCTGCTCCCTAGCTCTGAAAGTAAACTCCTGGCTAAATGACAAGGACTGTATGAGGTTCTGAGAAAAGTGCAGCCAGTTGATTATGGGGTATTGCCACTCAACTGAACATGAAATAAACAACAAATATATCTTGTTAATTTGTTGAAAACCTGGAAAGACAGAGAGGTTTCGCTAGCTGACACAGAGAAACAAAAAGGAGGCCCTAGTCAGGTGATGGAGGAAGACACTGAAGATGGAATCTTTGACTTGGGGCCTAAATTTTTAAAAGAATCAAGCCCTGTCCCATTGGACGAATGGCTCACCCTGACCCAGAAAAATGAAGCCCAGCAACAGGTAGAACATTTCGGGGATGTGTTCTCCCCAAAATGAGGACAAACTCTTTTGCTCCAACACTACATACTGTACACACAGACCAGACCCAGGTATATGGATCCACCAACAGCTATGCTCCAGGAAAAAGTCTGAGAGATGATATGGGAGGAGATACACTGTATTTTGGAACTGGGAGTCACTGATAAATCTTAGAGTGACTGGTCTAGCCCTACTGTATTAGTCCCAAAACCAGAGGGGTCGAGTCGGTTTTGTATCTACTTCCAGAAAGTCCATGCCATCTCAAGGTTTGATGCATATTCTATGCCTATGGTGGATGAACGTCTGGATTGACTTTGTAAGGCCAGTACATTAGTACCCTAGATCTGCCCAAGAGGTATTGGCAAATCCTGCCAACTCCTGAATCCCAGGAGAAAGCAGCCTTTGTCACCCCATTTGGTTTGTATCAGTTTTCTGTGCTCCCCTTTGGGTAGGATGGTTTCCTGGACACATTTCAGAGAATGATGGATCAAATCTTCCATCTCCATGGGTAATATGCAGCAGTGTACCTCGACACATGTGCATTATATGTAGCAATGTACCAAGATAATGCTGTCATATTTAGCTCTGATTGTGACACTCCCCTGCCAGATGTGGCTGCAGTACTTCAGTAATTCAGGGAGACAGGTCTCCTGGCCAATGCCATGAAATGTGCCCTAGGGCAACAGGAAACTAAATACCTAGGATACATGATTAGGAATGGCCATGTACTTCCAGTTGTTGATAAAGCAAAGGACCTTGGTGACTGGCAAAGTGGAAAATATTGGTACTCACACATGCTTGGACCCAGACACCAACAAAAGAGTTCAAGGTGCTCAAATCCGTCTCTTGACAAAGTGCAGGGAGGCCTGCATGAAACGTTGATGTTTTTATTCCTGGTATTTTGTGTCTTAATGGTGTGGAGCTGCTGAATTTCATTAAAAAGATTTAAGCACCTTGAACTCTTTTGTTGGTGTCTGTGTCCAAGCGTGTGTGAGTGTCAATGTTTTCCACTTTGATTGTAGCTGTTTTTACATTGTGCACCACACACTGAGCAGTGACTCTTGCTTTTTGTTCTGACCTTGGTGGCTGCCCTATACTGACTACCAAAAAGCAGTTTAGGTCCTTCCTTGGCTTAGTGAGGTATTATGACTGGTGCATTCCAGAGTTTTTAACTCTTACTGAACCACTGACTGACCTGACTAAAATGTTTGCCCCAAATAAGGTTCAGCGGTCCTCAAAGCATCAGAAGGCATTCCAAGCTATCAAAAGTGTGTTGTATAAGGAACTTGTCATATGAAGTCCTGATTTCAACCAACCATTCATTTTGTACAAAGACACCTCAGAAGTAAGGTTGGAGAGACTGTCTTGTCACAAGATTTTGATGATGAGATTCACTGTATCCTCTATTTGTCCAGAGAATTGTTTCCCAGGGAACAGTGTTAATGCCATATTAGAAAAAAGGTGTCTGGCAGTGAAAGGGGCAGTAGTAGCCATGTGTTACTATTTATTAGGAAGATGCTTCACCTTGATCACTGGTCATGCACCCCTCAAAAAGCTGTATGCCATGTGGAACACTAATTCCTGTGTTACCTGATGGTACCTGACTTTGCAGTCATTTTCATTCCAGGTAGACCACAGAGTAGGTTCCCTGCATAATAATGCTGACATTTTTTTCCCAGGAGGGTAGTTCAGTGGTAGCCAGTGCTGAGTGTTTCATGGATGCAGCTCTGAAGGGGAGGGTATGTGATGGATTCTATACTTTAGCTAGTGCCTACTGGCAGCTCTTTACCTGTTTATGCTGTTTTGACTTACTTACTTATTTTGAATTTAATATATTTATTTTAAATTATAGTTTCATTTATTTTATCATGATATGATAGTGTATATATTTTAATGATGTACAGTGCTCTGAGCCCCTTGGATTGGGTGCTTAACAAATAAACCTAGTACTACTATTGCTAAACTACCATCATTCAGGACCCCTCTTTCCACTAAGTTACTAGTAAGAGAACAGGGGGAATTGAAACTCAGCTGTGCTGATTTTCAGCCTGGCTCTTTAAAGGTGCCTCGTGACCAAACCACACCAGGCATGGGTAAATTCCAGCATAACCCACACCCTGTCATGGTTTATTGCTTAATTGATCCAGACAGAGCAAGAACAGGAATTTTGAGGGCTTTGAGAGGGAGAGCAGGGCTGCTGTGAACTAAAGTGTTGAATCAAGCTAAACAGTATTGCATTTTGCATTTGCTCTACCAAAGAAAGCTGTTTTGAACTTTTAAGTAAAGCAACCTTTTGTTTCATTGAACTTTGCTTGGCAGGAGTTTTTCCTGGGGGTTAGTCTCCCAAAGTACTGGTTTGCTACAGCACTATTACAAAGATGAATATACATGATAAAAACAGGTATATACCGTGTGTGACATCTGTAAGCAATCAGACATGACAGGGTGTGGGTTGTTACAGTACATGATAACCACACACCCAGATGCAATGTGAGACAAGAGGATTTTAAACATTGTGATTTTTGCACCTGAAAGTGCAATTAGCAGCAAGAAACCTATATGCATACTCAAAGAAAAAAATGTAGGGAAACCCTGGGTAGCAGTGATCCTAACAGGAGATTATTATAAAGAAGCAAACTACAAGAAATAATGAAACCATGGTAGCCAAAATTTACAATATAACACAATATGACAAGAGAAGAGGAGAGGAGAGAGAGGAGAGAGAGGAGAGGAGAGGAGAGGAGAGGAGAGGAGAGAGAGGAGAGGGAGAGGAGAGGAGAGGAGGAGAGGAGAGAAGAGAAGAGAAGAGAAGAGAAGAGAAGAGAAGAGAAGAGAAGAGAAGAGAAGAGAAAGATAACTGGGACTGGGCAAACAAAATGAAGAACCTTGACGTGGAGAACTGCTGGTTATTAATTAAGTCAAAACTACTGCAGCCAGGACATACATACTTCCCTACAGAGATGTTATATAACAAAAAGGGTAAAATTCAGATGTAGTACATAAACAAATTAAAACTCTCACTAAAGGCAACATAAATTGGTACAAGGGTGAACTTAAAATAACAAAGAATATCAAAACAAAAGAGGAGGAAAACTGAATTTACGTTAGCACATCAAAAAGACAATTCAAAAGCATTCTATGCATACATAAACAACAACAAGGGAAAAAACAGATATGTGGGTCCCATAATGTATGGAGTTCAGGTAATGAATAGCACAGTAGGGGTCACTTGATGGCCAGCTGAGGAGCGAATGCTCTCAATACAGCTCCTGATGGCATTCCTATTTATAGTGTATTTTAGCCTATACCCAGATCTTTTGCTGCCTTTTAATTGCTACCATCCCCATTACTTGCCTGATATTTTTTGACTTGTGCTGCATTGGTCCTAATATGGCATCAGAATCAGGAGAAATGGATGTCTTTATCTTACCAGAGGCTCTCCAGCAGTGTCCCCCTCCACCCAAATGCCCAAAGGAAGATGTCTCACCATTGTTCTCTCCTGCTCTGGAGGCCACAGCGCCATCACTGGACAGCCTTTCTACCAACCTTACTGCCATTAAAGAGGTTCTGTTTGAGCTCGTGGCTGACTTCAAAATGATGAAACCCACCTTAGAAATGCTCATTCAAAGAATTACTGACTCCAAAGCATGGATGTCTTCTTTAGAGGGCCATGCCAACTGGGTAGATCCCGAACTGATAGATCTCTGACAGAAAGTGACCCTCATAGAGAAATGGATAGATGAATGGTCTGCAGGATGAAAGGCAGCATGGTTTCACTAGGGGTAGGTCCTGCCAGACTAACTTAATAGCGTTTTTCAATTGGGTATTGCAGATAGTGGACCAGGGAGGGGCGGTGGATATGGTCTACCTGGACTTTGGCAAGGCCTTCAACGCTGTACCACACAGGAGGCTGGTGAATAAGCTGGACGGCCTGGGGGTGGGCCACAAAATCTCAAGGTGGGTAGGGAGTTGGTTGATGGGTAGGCGATCAGCAGTGGTAGTAAATGGGACACACTCCAGGGAACAGGCAGTGATCAGTGGGGTGCCACAGGGGTCAGTTCTAGGCCCACTACTCTTTAACATCTACTGTATATTGGTGACCTTATGGAGGGTTTGGAGGGCCAGGTGTGCCTGTTTGTGGATGATACAAAAGTCTGCAATAGAGTGGATTCAGAAGGGGGAGTGGAGGCCATGAGGCGGGACCTGGGGAAGCTAGAGAGGTGGTCAAAAACCTGGCAACTTAAGTTTAATGCAGGGAAGTGTGCAGTGATGCACCTGGGGAGGAAAAACAAGAGGGCAACTTACTCCGGGGTGGGGTGAGGAAATCATGGCAAAGGAATAGGAAAAGGATCTGGGGATTATGGTATCATGGAATCTTAAGGTGGGAAACCAGTGCAGCAAGGTGGTGGGTAAGGTAAATGGCATGTTGGCCTGCATTGCAAGGAGTTTTACTAGTAGAAAGAGGGAGGTGCTAATGTCCTTATACAGAATCATGGTGAAGCTGCACCTGGAGTGTGGGGTGTAGTTCTGGAGACCGCACTTGCACAGGGATATAGAGATGATGGAGAGGGTGCAGAGGAGGGTGACCAAGTGGTATGAGGGATGTGGGATATATCATATGAGCAGAGACTGAGGGAGCTGAACCTGTACCCGCTGGAGACTAGGAGGGAGAGGGGGGGACATGATTGAGACTTTTAAATACCTTAGAGGTGTAAACAGGGTGAAGGAAGGAAGTTTGTTCAAAATGAAAAAAGGAGTGTACACGAGAGGGCACGGACTCAGATTAGAAGGCAGGAGATCCAAAGGCAAGGTCAGGGGGCAGTTCTTCACAGAGAGAGTTGTGGAAGCCTGGAACGGGTTGCCGGAGGAGGTGGTGGAAGCCAAGTCGGAGGGTTTCATGAGGGCATGGGACAGACATACGGGGTTGGGGAAGGGGATGATAGCATGTTAAGGGAGTGGGAGGGAATGGGGGAGGGAATAAGGGCAGACTGGTTGGGCTGTGTGGTCCTTTTCTGCCGGCAAATTTCTGTGAAATCTGTGTAATCAAGAGGAGCACAACAGGTGCAATAATCTTATCATCTCTGGCAAACCTGAACATTCAGAGGGCTCAGATTGTATTCATTTTGTCAACTCTTTGCTGGAAAAGTTGGTCGATCCATCACCCTTTGAGCCCAGCTACATTGTTGAACAGGCTCATCGGTCATTAATACTGATCCCTAACCCCGGTGAAAATCCCAGCATCATAATTTTGTGGCTTCTCAATTTCAGGGACAAAGTTCATGTTTTGTCTAAAATTAGAGCACAAAAGCAACTTTATCAGCCTTCTTGGTGGTGTGGAGGGCTGAGGCAACCTGCCTTACCTCCTGCCATGCCAGCAATCCACGTTCATGATGCAAGCGGGTCACCAGGTGGTGAGCCAGGGAGGAGGAGGAGGCTCAAGCATCCCAAGGACAGCTCTCCTCCTCTGGGGAAGGGGTGATCAGTGGTTAGTATTTGACTGGCCCCTAGCAGAGGCTGGGGGCTGGCACACCAACTATATGGTGGGCAGAGGCGGGGCAGACGTCCAACGGGATGCGCACGGGAGCATGTGCAGCACCATCATTAGTGTCACTGCACACCCTCTGGGAGAAAACCAGGAGAAAAAGATCTCTGACAGCTGGATGAAGGAAGCGCTCGCAGGTCTCACTCCCTGACCAGCTGTGGTGCTGACCAGAACTGGATCCGGTCTTCGGTGGGGGCCTGAGGTACCCCTACTGACACCGCTAGTGGAGGCAAGCCCTAGGAGAAGATGGTCAGTATTGGCCAGTGGATGTCAGGGAAACAGGGCTGGGGCTTCCTCCGGAAAAAAGCAACTTTGGTGGGAAGGAGCCCGAATTTCAATATTCAGTGACCTCAGTCCAGGAGTGTGATCTAAACAGCAGGCTTACCAGGACATTAAAAGGAAGCCCTACGCTGCTGGTATTCAGTTTAAACTCCGATATCCGGCTACTCTTCTGGTTACCACCAATGCCTGGGAAAAACAGTTCCAATCTGCAGCAGAGGCACTAATGGAATTACCAGAGTATTTACAAAATTGGTTTCAGATGCAAAGAATGGCTGTATGCTGATTTCCCTAGCTGGTGTATATGTAGCTGGACTTGGATTTATGAATTATAGCCTTTGACTTTAATTTCTCCTAAGTGCCGATCAGACTTGCCATTAACCATGTCTTCTGAATCAGTGCCATGCGTTTTGTTTATCTTTAAATGCAGACAGTTTTCTCTGTTGGATGCTGCCGTTGGGTTGTCTCTACTTTATTCTTAGTGCACTGTTTACTGGTGGACTTTACAAGCATATTAGTTTAGCCGGTAGTGCTACGCTTTGCTTTCTCTCCCCTTCTGTTTTACTTAACAGGTGACCAGATCATTCCCAGTGTGGGACACAGAAGCACTCACATGCAGAGGCAGGCTGTTTTCGTCTTCCTTTTCACAGCTGGGATTTTTACATTCCACTGGATGAAAATGCTCTGAAGTGAATGTTAGAGCGGTGGGCATACTGTAGCTCTGTCAATCAGTAGAATTGGAATTTTTTACTCTTTTTTTAACCCACGTTCTATTGTGTTAAGGCTGGGATTTTCAATGATTATAGGTTATATGATTATCTTGTTGGAAGTTAGCCCTGCTTTGACTTGGAACCTCTGCATAGATTGTATTGTATTTTTAGAACACTATTACTTCTACTGTAAGCTCTTGGTCTTTACTGCTTACCATATGTTTAGAAATCTTACTTACCCAGCATTGTGCCCATGAACATTTTCTCGACCTATTATAGTTACTGGATCTTAAAATGTGTTTTATTGTGCACTTGCTCATTATTTGTTCTAGTTTGAATTGTTATAATGTTTTTTCTCATGAATCATAGCTAGGCATGCAGTATTATTTGAATAGAGCCCAGGGTTTCCGATGTCAATTACTTTGTCCCTTTTTTTTTTTTAAATTATTATTAGTTGAGCCAATTTAATAGATGTTCTATTAAGAGACCTTGGGTTATTGGGCTTTTCATGTCCATCACTAACACTTTTTTCTATCTGTTTCTAATAGGATATTCTTCTTATTTGCTTGTTTTTTGCCGTTTAAGGGTTAAGGCTTTTTAGGCTTTGTATAGCAATGTCAGGGGTGTCCTAAGAGCCCCTCTATTACCCCACCATGGGCCTGACTGCAGGAGTGCAATCCTGAGACTAGGGGATGGCTTGGGCACCTGGGATGGTTGCCTTTTTCTTGTTTTTCCTGGTTTTGATTTTTTATACTATTAGGAAGATGGGTTATGTCGGGGGGGGGGTTCAACTGAGTGCAGACCAACCCTTTTTATTAACTGATAATTTTAGGATTGTCATTCCTGTAGGAGATACTCCTGTCCTTTTTCTGATTCCATTCTGATATGTCAGGTAGTATGAAATTTGTGATGTGGAATGTTAAAGGGGGCATGGCATAGAACTAAACATTACCAAATCATTAAACATTTGGCTCACTTAGGGATTCAGGTAGCCTGCCTTCAGGAGACACACCTACTATCCTTGGAATGTCATATGTTCAGAAGAGATATTATGGAGCAGGTGTATGGGGCAGGTGACAGTACTAGGCAATGGGGGTGTGTGACCATTTTGTTTGCCAGAACACTCTCCTTTGTTCTCATTTTCAGTTTTATGGCCTCAGCAGGTACAGTAGATATGCTTTTCAGCATGGCATTTTAGGTCAGACTACCGTACTCCTTGGATGCATCTCTGTACCTAATGTTGATTCCCCATCCTTCTTCATGTCCCTAGCTAATATTCTAGCCCCTTTTGCCCATTTGCTGATCCTTTTTGGGTGTTTTTTTTTGGGGCGGGGCTGGAACAATACTTTATCATGTGACTTAGATAGAACTCACAAGTCAACAACAGGACTTTCCCCTGCACAATGGTCCCTTTTGGATTTGATGGATTCTTTAGGCCTCTATAATTCATGGAGAATCCTCAATCCAGTAGGTAAATAGTTTACTTCCCCCCCAGCCTGTAATTCCAATTCTAGAATTGATTTTTTCAGTTAGTCAGTATACATTTATGCCTTTATGCTTCATTTATTACTCTAAGAGTCTTCAAATCACTCATTAGCTTGGCTGCTCTATCCCCTAACCCCAGAGGGTGATAAAGATTCTTTCTGGAAAACTTAACAACCACATCCTAAAAGATTCCTCCACAATTAAGCACATCAAACAAATTATTTCTTTATTTTTAAATGACAACTGGGGCTCTCTTGCTTATTGGGACATAGAATGGGCAGCCTGCAAAGCCTTCCTTCATGGGGAGTTTATCAGACTTGTCACTGAATGGAAAAAAGTGTGCCAGGAAAAATTGTCTACCTTACTAAATAATCATAAGTCACTGGAAAAATCTATAAATCCATCTTCCCCCCAGCTTCTAGGGCAGCATTGGAGGTACTGTATTACAAGACCAATATGCCGGATTATTGAGAGAGAAGGCGGAATATGCTATCTTGAAGACAAAATCAACTCATATTGACCAGGGAGAAAAAGCTGGTAAGTTAATGTCTTTAAGGTTATGTCAGCAAGAAACATCCAGGCCTATTCCTTCTATACGATCCTTCTCAGATAATTTCCTCAAGACTCATGCCAGAGATATTGCTCTTGTATTTTTTAATTATTATAAATCACTATATGGTCCTATCTCTGTGTTGTCAACTTCTATGTTTCTATGTTTCTATGTTTGTGTCTGAGGAAGTGTTAAAGAACTAACTGGATTTGGTCCCATTACCAGGTCTGTCTGATACCCAGTGAGACTATCTCTGTCGACCCATTTCCTTGCCTGAGATTACATTAGCTATTTCATCTTTGAAGTTGGATAAAGCCCCAGGTCCTGACAGCTTCACCTCTAATTTTTACAAAACATTTGCACAAGATTTAGCCCCATATTATTACAGATCTTCACTCATATTTTGGGGAACGGGTTCTCAGACTCTTCATTGGCAGAGTCTCTGACTGTCTTATTACAAAAGCCTGGCAGAAACCTAGAATGTATATCTATTGCCCCATCTCCCTAATGAATCATGATCGCAAGATCCTTTGCAAAATTCTTGCTGTTCGAATTACTGAGGTGTGGCCTTCATTAATCAGCCCAGAACAGGTGGGATTTATGCCCACTAGATCTGCAGCTGACCTTCTACATAAATTGACACACATACTTTCTGTATATTGGGATCTGGGGAGACTGGCAGCATGGGTCTCTTGCTGAGAAATCCTTCAACTGAGTCTCATTGCCATTTTTATGTTTGCTTGCACGCATGTGCAAGAAACATAGTGCCATCATCGGAGTTTTCGGAGGTGTGGCAGCCCTCTTCCCAATTCAGTCAGTGTGTTTGCAGGCATGGCCGCAGTTCTCCAATGCCTGCTGGAGCTGTCTATGACAGCTCCAAAATGCAGTGGACTACGGTTGAAAGGGGGAGCTACGCTTCAGTGAGCAGCGATAAGATATCACCTGCTCATGCGTGCTCCCCCTCTACACACACACACACACACACACACATACACACTGCTATTTCAGGCTATGTCCTGTACCACCCACCACCACCGTTTCCTTGTAACTACTGGCAGTATGCAAACAAACACCAGGAGCGTGAAGTTTCCATCTCTTAAAGCCCACTCAAACGCACTGCAGTTGCAAGAGATCAGATTGTCAACTGATTTACAAGAACTGCGCCCGATTGGATGGCCCCACAGCAACTGGTAATTTACTTCAACAGCAGTGTTTCCTTGGCCTTAGATAACAACTCATGTATAGGAAGGCAAATATGATAGAACATTTTAAAAAATTAAAAATCTAATAATATTAACTTTTTCCAAAAAATAAGAAAATCAAATGTTAACAAAACACCAGTCGCTACATGCCAAAGCAACAAGAAATGCACACAGATCCATATATTGTTTAGAAAGAGAAAGATAGAACCAATTAAAAGGATTAGGAGTCTGCATTTTGATGCATTGCGGAACGACTTCAGTCCTCACCTGCATACCTCCAGCGATTGGGGGGGGATTGCAAGAAGGAAAATCAACAGTTTTTTTTTTCCTACAAGTCACTGAGATTTCGCAGGATCTGAGCTTGCATACAACAACATGGGGCTCTAAAATGCTTCCTAGCAGTAGGAGTTCAGGGTTCAGATAGGAGTCAATGACTAACCCTAAATTCATCATTCAATTTGTGTAAATTGATTGAGAGTTGGAAAGATGGCCCTTTTGTTTCACCTAACTTATGCAAAATCTAATAATATTAACTTTTTCCAAAAAATAAGAAAATCAAATGTTAACAAAATACCAGTCTCTACATGCCAAAGCAACAAGAAATGCACACGGATCCATATATTGTTTAGAAAGAGAAAGATTGATACCAATTGAAAGGATTAGGAGTCTGCATTTTGATGCATTGCAGAATGACTTCAGTCCTTACCCGCACACTGCCAGTGATTGGGGGGGGTTGCAAGAAGGAAAATCAACAGTTTTTTTTTCCTACAAGTCACTGAGATTTTGCAGGATCTGAGCTTGCATACAACAACATGGGGCTCTAAAATGCTTCCTACCAGTAGGAGTTCAGGGTTCAGATAGGAGTCAATGACTAACCCTAAATTCATCATTGAATTTGTGTAAATTGATTGAGAGTTGGAAAGATGGCCCTTTTGTTTAACCTAACTTGTTGCTTCTGGATTTTCAGAGACAGTATTGCAAATAAAAGATAAATGTCAGGGTTTTCAGAAAAATAAAGTATCAAACACTTCGGAATCATAGAAAGCACTGCTATAAAAACAGACTGAAGATCAGCCCATTGATGGATTTCTACTTACAAATAAAGGTAATCTTATTCAGTTTACTGGAAAGAAACCATATGGGTTGGAAAATCCTACTGGATTTTATTGTCACAAGCACTGCCTAGGAACATGGCATCCAAAAATCAGAGGGTCCTCTATTTAAAGTTCTAATTCATTCTTTCATTTCAATTCTTTTCAACAAGGAAGATGAGTTTGCAAAGGTCGCAACAAGTTCTAAACCAGAGGAGGGAGTGAAACGTTTCAACAACCTCTACCCATAACACATGTCGCACTTGCATGCATACCTTTCAAAACTCTCCCCTTTCAGAAATTCTTCCGAATTTACCTATGTTCACCCACTTCTTGGAGAACTGCACTGAGCCTATTCAGCCTGATGGTATTTATGTTTGTCTAAACCTTTAACATTACTGGTCCACAGTGTTTAAACTGTGTATTTCTTTCACATTGCAACAATAGTTTATGTCTGACCTTGTTAGAACCGTAGATGTTTTGGCAAAATACATTTGTATGTTACTGTGGAAGTAAATGGCTGAAGAGGCATTCACTACATTAGCCTCTTAGAATGGCACTGTCCACCAGTAAGTAAATCAGAAACTCCCACCCAGTTTACTAAAAGGTCAGTAAAGACACAACAATGAGAGAACGGGAACTAATGTAGAAAAAAAAAAAAGAAAAGGAGGAAAACCTTCGATCGGTTAAATTGACATAGATTTAGCGCTGTCCTCCTTTAAACCACAATTCTAATAATCAGAATAGAAAGAACATCTTTCTCTTCTCCTTTGGGGTCAAGCACTTCATCTCTACTATCTTAAAATCTGGTAAGCTCTTGTGAAAATCTTCCTGATTTTAGTGGTCAAAAGCAAATCTTCCTCATTTGGGGGCTGTTTATTTGGAAGTTCTGCTGATCTGTATGGCCAAATAGTGTGCGGACCAACACTGCACTCTTAATATTGCATACGGTAAGTTACAGATATCATCAAGTACTCTTTATTCCAATGAGGCAGTGTTAATTTCAAACCAGCTTTGCAGTTCCCTGTGAACGATGTCTAGTTTACAGCACAAACTGACTCTTTACTATTAAAATGTTATTTCCAGAAGTGAGTTACTGTGGACAAAATAGTTTTTGTGCAAATAAAGTTAAACTGAAATAGAACTTTAATCTCCCCTCGAATATATGGAGATGTGATGTGTTGGCTGCTATTACACCGCACTCAATGTCCTTAGGAACCCTTGCAAAGCAGGAGAGATTAAAATGTCACAGTTGCAAATCATTAAACAGGTCAATTGTTTCAGAGGAAGCACATTTAACTATGTTTTAATTTAATTCCTCTACATGCAAAGTCACTTAAATCGTCGTTTATTCTGCAGTAGTTGTGGAAGGTATATATATAAATAGAATAATAGATAGGTTCTGGGGACACAGAAAACCTCAAGAGCGAAGCTCGAGAGGTTTCATGTGTCCCCAGAACCTTGAGATGTAATTACTACCTTGTAATGCCAGAACCTATTTGTTATTTTTTTTAATATATGGATAGGAGGTGAATTGACTCACCTCCGTTTCAGCACTGGAGTTAACAGGTGGATGTGCGTGCTGGCAGGGTTCCCCAGTCCTGTGTGGACGAGCGGCTGCTGTGGGCTTCATTTAGCCGTTTTTTTGGGGGGTAAGTGGCGATATGAGGCGAGCAGAGGAGCCCCAGAGAGAGTCCGATTGTCAAATGGTTTTCAACCTAAAAAAAAAAAAAAAACCCAGTTGCTTAACGGAAGATTGTCTCGCTAAGCGAGGGAGCAAGCCGCCATATTTTCAGACTCCTTCTGCCCGCCCACAGAGGAAAAGCGGCCAATCAGAAGGCATGCAGTTTAACACGTTGGGATAGACTTGGACATGCTTTCAATTTTCTTGATAATACTATTTGGTGCTTAACAATACATACTGGCACCTTAACAATAGTATTATCACTTCAGAACAGTAGTATTATCGCTCCAGGAGCAATGGTATTACAAGAATTTTTTTGTATGCTTTTCAGGCATATTATTTCAACAATCCATATATTAAATATATATATATATTACTTAGATACAGAAATAGAAATGCATACGCACGTACTTTTGCAAATTTTAATTACTGATTTAATGCTTCTACGAAGTAAATGATTTATGTTGTTGTTTCGATTAACACAGTGCATTTGTAATGTTGCAACTCTCTGTACCTCGCACCTCTGACAAATTCTTGTCACTTTTTGTCCTTCTTGCAGGTTTGTAAACCTCATATCTTACAACATCAGATATTTGTTTGTGCCTCTTTATTCAAGTTTGTAATCGTCAAATTTTATTTATATGTGTTAACACCTCATTACCTTTCCACCCACGCCACACCTTGGTTTTTGGAAAGGAGCTCAGGCTCAGTGTGCCTCTTCCCGGTCAAGAAATTTAAAATAAAAATACATTCATATTGCCTATACCTCTTGGAAACGCAAACTTGTACTGTACAAAAATGCGTCAGGAACTGCAACATATACTAGTACTACCTTAGCGGTGAAATAATGCAGGCAAATGCCTTCTCAGACAACAAACAGAGATTTCCATTTAATGTGTAAAGGAATAGAGTCATTATGTTTGCTTGCACACAAGTGCAAGAAACATAGTGCTATCATCCGAAATGCAGTGCCCTACAGTTGAAAGGGAGAGAGCACCTTCAGTGAGCACCATCAGATAACTGAAACACACTCTCTCCCTTTCAACTGTAGGGAACTGCATTTCAGATGATCTGAAGTGCACTCTCCCCCAACAGCCTTCCAGGTGCCATGGGTAAGCAAGTCTGGTAGTCAGGACTGACAGCCAGATATCTGACATAGGTGAATAACTCTGGCATTTGGACCATTACTGGTGAAGGATACCAATTGTTATTGCATTTAGATCAATGCGAGCTTGCAGCCTAACAGGCAGAGAAAGAATGAACTACTATAAAGAAACACTCCCAACAACAGTCTGTAAAATGACAGCTAGTGTTTAAATGCTTAAATCAACAAGTGTCAGCACGTTTTTCTTCGGGTATTTAAAAATGCTTTAATTTTTTTATATTTTGGTAACCAGGTAGGGCATACTAGACTCAAGTGCCTGTTTTCAGGGGCGGCCCGGGAGCACTGTGGAGGTTAAGTGACTTGCTTAGAGTCACACAGCATGAATCTGTGGAAATCAAACCCAGGTCTGCTGGATATACCAAGCTAATTCACGGCTTGTTACTCTGACCTCTAGGCTATACTGGGCTTTATTGTTTAAATTCAGTCAGTACTCTTGCCTTTGATGAAAAAAAAATATTCACTGCTCTTTGAAACTGCCAGTTTTTTTTTTAAACTGTTCTGTACTTTAGCAACCCCCACCCCCACCCCTTGGTGTTGTCACATTTAAAATTTTGAAGTACAGGTTCCAAGAAGCCACTGGAAGTATAGGAGCCATACTGAAGCTTTGGTGGCTTATAGGTATACCAAGAACAACCCCTTTACTGGCTTTGAAAACAGAGATGGAGATCTGCATATGACAAGAATTTGCACTTGTCTTAACCTCTGTCCCCGCGTTCTTGACTACTGGGGATATCCTGATCAGTTCATTGCGAATTGTTAGGTTAAATGTACTTATAGTTACTTTTACATATGTTGGTTAATGGATAACAAAAGTTAAGCAATATTAATAATGTGTATTAAATAATGGCTAAAGCAGTCTGAAATTATCAACTAAATTGAAGTGCTCACAGCCAGTGACCCCACCTCCATACTGTGTAGTCCAGGCTTGTTCAATAGCAACTCATATCTCATTTACCATGTCTCTCAAATGGAAATAGGTGGACATTGTAATTACACCCTAGGATTCTAATTGTAGGGCCATCTACTGTGGGTATGCAGCTGCAAAAATCAAAATGAGAAACAGGTGATTTAAAAAATTCACCAGCAGCCCACATTGAAGTATAGCACATAGGCGAGGGGCACTAATAATAAGCTGTATTACTACCCCAGTCCATGATAGGTTGCCACATTACAAGCATGCGTGGGGCTTAAATCTAATATAATGGGGCTGGTGGTGTAACCTAGAGGTTAGAGTGGTGAGTTAGTTGCGAATGAGCTCGATATACTTGGTACATCCAACAGATCTGGGTTTGATTCCCACAACCTCCACTTGCATACTGCATGACTCTGAGCAAGTCACTTAACATCCCCAGTGTTCCAGGGTCACCCCAGAAAGCAGCCACTTGTGCCTAATGGGCCTTGCAGGGTTACCAAAATATACTTTTTACAGCAGACATCTTTTACTGACAGCTGCCCTATGGTTTACTGTCCAAGTACCCAGGGAGACCGTGTATCCCATGTGTCAGAATAGATACCATTTCTAGCTGTGTCTGTGCTCTGGCATCTAGGTGGGCTCCAGAAATAAAACATCAAAAGAAAGAAGAATTAAATGACATGGCAGTGAACAAGTTTTTGCCTCCCAATAATCTGGATAATTCCACAACCACTGAACTCAGTGCGCAACCTTTGTCTTCCTGGCTCAGTAGAATTATATGTGCCGGTGCATTGGTCAAGCTATACAGTATGACACGTAGGTTATCATCTCAATACTTTTGCTGGTTGTGATAATTTAAATACATTGGCATTTTTGCTGTCGCTGCTCCTTAGGGGAAACAGACGGAATTGCTGACAGCAGACCCAGCTTAGGTATGAACAGAGGGACGGAGCTGCTGATAGCAGACCTGGAGCTGTATTTGGGACGCTGGCAACATGATTTGTTTTTATCTTAGTTGAATATAAGCCTGATGCCTTATGCTCTTGCATCCTTGCATTTCTGTTAAAAACTTCTAATCTGGTGCATGATAAAGGTGATTTTTTTCCTGAAAAGATGTGCTGTATGCATATCTCTTCTTGAACCAGGGCATACTGTCTCTTTTAAACAGAACTACTGTAGCTCTTGTGGTTCACACCGGGTAGCTAAGGATAATTTATCAAACTCAAGTATATGTCCTCCACGGTCACCTCAGTTTGCATGTATGTTAGCCTTTTCATCCAAGTGACACTGATATCAAGGCAGAGCTTCTGGCAGTGTGTGTCCAACCTCCTAATACAGTATACATGTTTTGATTAACAATTGTGTGTTTCCACTTTATGTAAAGCCATTATCCTATATGCCTCAATAATATCTATTAGAACTTATTCAAGGGACGGTAATAGCTTGACTTTTGGAAACTAGACACCTGCAACCTGTAAGGTTTCTGGCAGGGGAATCACCCTGGGAGAATACGGGGGTTGGAGCACACAGTTACACATTAAGGGAAACACTTTTATTTTGCCAGCGATTTTCAAAGTTTGTACCAGGACTTGTGAAAGTACTGTCTTGGGAAGATAAACGCCTTGACACAACTCACCAGCTAAATCTAAAACTATTCTGTGATGGTTAATACAATTTCGGATGGCATGACTGAGTTTCTGCCCTTGAAATCCAGTAGTCATTCAATATTTTAAACTTTAGAAATGTGGGCATTGGACAACTTGCAAATTCTTGTAAATATATATGGGTCCGATTGTGTATGTGTGTGTGTGTGTGTGTGTGCGTGTGCCATGTGGTGACAAGCGCTATATCATACAGTTCTACTCAATAGTCAGCTAGCAGTTTTAGATAAATGCCACCGTTTGCCATGCTTTTCCCCATTCATGGTAAATGTGCCTGCAAACAGCCAACTAAGGAGCACAAGGTAGACATGTCACACACTGTACATGTCTGCCAGAGCAAAGCAAACATGCTGGGAGTGGCACATTGATTTTAAAAAAATCCCTTAAAGTGCCTTAATCTGGAGCTTGGGACACTTTCAAGCGATTTGTGTGTAATTCATTATAAAATCCATCATGATATTTTCAAAAACTCTGTGGCATGTTACATCATGCAGGAGTTCTTCAAGCTGTATCAATTATCTAACTCCTTCCATTCTGTCTTCTGAGGCATTCTCAGAAAATATGCAACTCATGTGTGCATGACCTGCATGTCCATTCAAGAAAGGGGTTGGGTGGGAGGCAAGGTCAGTGCAGAATGTTGGTAGGCTGATTTTCAAATAGATGAAATGGTCCTGGAAGCCTAGCTGGGGTTGCAGGTATTGCACAAGCTGGAGGAAAAAAAAAAGCCTTGTGGAGCAGAAGTCTCCTCTTGCAGTATCTTATTTCTGTGTTTTTATGTTTGCTTGCATGCATGTGCAAGGAACATAGTACTATCATCTGAAATGTAGTGCCGTACAGTTGAAAGGGACAGATCCGCTTCAGTGAGCATGATCAGATAACTGAGGCGCGCGCTCTCCCTTTCAACTGTAGGGCACCGCATTTCAGATGATCTGAAGCACACTCTCTCCCTGCCCCCCCCAACAGTCTTCCAGGTGCCTTGCTGGGGCCCACCCCAGCGTGACAAAAACTGTTATGTCCGATGGGGGTGCCCAATCCCCCATTGGCTCCATGGCCCATCCCCAATAGCCTTCCAGTTGCATGCTGGGAGCCCACCCCAGCATGACAAAAATTGTTATGGCCAATGGGGGTGCCCAATCCCCTGTCGGCTCCATGCCCCCCCAAACAGCCTTCCAGCTGCCATGCTGGGAGCCTACCCCAGCATGGCAAACGTCCCGTGTCATCATGATGTTAAAAAAAACAACATGAAAACAAAAAACAGTCCCTCGCAGTCTCCTTGCCCCTCCCCACCTGTGCCTACCCTCTGCACACCCTGCCTCCCCACACCCCTCACCCCATATACTTACCTCCAGAGTCCGGTGTGATGATCTTCGGTGGACCGGGAACACGTCTGCACTCTTCAAAGCCGACCACGAACTAAAGAAATGCCGGTAAGCTGTGTAATGGAATAAACAGGGTTTCTTCAACTTTGATGCATATCTCGGGCATTTTGGGGAATTTTGGCACCAAGTTTTCAACATAGGGTTTTTGGGACCCCTCCTTATGAACACTATCACTCTCATGGCATTAATTGGCCGGAAAAGGTGATTTTGCAGTCACTGCGTGGAATCACCTTTCGGGACTGATTAAGGAATGACAGTGCCAGTGTTCATGAGGTGGGGTCCTCTGTTGCAAATTTGGTGAACAAAGTCCTAAAACTGACTGTTTTACCAGCATGCGTTGCACAGTTCCTACACATGCTCGTAAGTTCGCAAATTTTTAATATTTGCACTCCAGATTTGCAACATTGCCATTTTACCATACCTCCTTATGAGCAGTACAGCTGTCATTTTTCACATCTCGCCCAAAATGTGTTTCCGCACATGTAGCGCACAATGGCGCAGTTGATGTGCGAAATCAATGTTTGGGACAGATTAAGAAAATCACAGTGACACTGTTCATGAGCAGAGGTCTTAAAATGGTTATGTTGAAAATTTGGTGAAAAATTTCCTATAAATGACTGTGTTACGAGCGTGCATTGCAGTTTCCACGCACCCTTGTAAGTTCACAAATTTGTACTGTTTTCAGTCCAGATTTTCAACACTGGCATTTTTCAACACCTCCTTATGTAGAGTACAGCTGTCATTCTTCACACCCTGCCTGAAATGTGTTTTTGCACTTCTGATGCAGAAATGCGGGTTGCTGTGGGACATCAGTGTTCGGGACAGATTAAGAAAATGACAGTGACACTGTTCATGAGCAGAGGTGTCAAAATGCCCGTGTTGACAATCTGCTGTAAAAAATTCCCAAACTAATTACATTACAGGTGTACATTGCACAGTTTCTATGCACGCGCGTGACTTTGTTTTTTTTTTATATTTTCCCTCCAGATTTTCAACATTGCCATTTTTTACACCTTCCCATGAACAGTACAACTGTCATTTTTCACATCATGTTGGAAATATGTTTTTGCACCTGTGGTACCAAATGGCATAGTCGCTGTGCAAAATCAGCTTTCGGCTAACAAACTGATATTGCCACTGTTCATGAGGTGGGGGTCACAAAAAAACATGTTGAAAATTTGGAGTGAAAATACCAATGAACACCTGGGGCATTAGGGTTTCCAACCATAGCGCCCCACCACTGAAGACTGACAGGTATCAGGGATGTCACATGGGATTGCCGCCTGTAATGCTCATGCCATTCCACCCCACACCCTGCAGCCACTGACAGGCATCAAGGTGTGCCTTGGACTCTTTGGCCCCAAAGTTCACCCCATTCTCCTATACTGCGCCCATCTCACTGTATTTCCTTATGGAATGGGGTGAGCACAAGACCTAAAGACCCCAAGGCACACGGTGACACTTGTCGGTGTCTGCAGGGTAGGGTGTGGTGAAATGGTATGCCCATTATGCCTGATCACCCAAAGACACACCCCAATGTCTGTCAGTCTCTGCAGGGTGGTGGTGGAGTTGGCTTCAGTTCAGTACTTCACTGCCATTCCTATTATGCATCTCTCTAACTCCTACACTACCGATGCCAATGCCAGCAAGAAAACATTCGGCATTGACAAATGCTTGTTATTTGCAGTGTTAGGTAAGTTTGGTTTCCCTTCCAAATTTATAAACTGGCTTCAAGTGTTGTATTCCTGCCCTACCGCAAAAATATATTGTAATGGAGTATGTTCCACTTTATTTACTTTATTTTGAGGGATGCAACAGGGCTGTCCTTTGTCCCTTCTTTTATTTAATTTATATTTGGAACGACTGCTGTTGAAACTAAAGAATAACCCACTTATTTCGGGAATCTCCCTGGGATCCTCTACTTACCAGCTATACGCCTATGCGGATGACATTTTGCTTCATTTTGTGGAGCCTACTATAGCAATCCCAGCTATTTTGGACACTATCAACCAGTTTAGTGCACTATCTAACTATAAATTAAATCTCGATAAAACAGCTCTAATGTCACTTAACATGTTACTGGCACTAGCGGAAGTGTCTCAGTTTGACTTACTCTGGGCCCACATACCCTTAAATACTTAGGGATACAGCTCACAATGGACTTCATAGAATCATAGAAGACTGTCAGCAGATAAGGACACTATTGCCCACTGAGTCTGCCCCGATGCTCCCCTCACCCTATTCCTTCCCACTATCCAGATACACCTTTCGCTGCCCTCCAGCCAATTCTTTATATCTGTCCCATGCCCCCTTGAATCCCTGTATGGTTTCTGCTCCCACCATCCCCTCCAGTAGGCTGTTCAAGGGCTCCACCACCCTTTAGTGAAATAATGCACCTGTGTACTGCCCCTGAATCTTCCCCCTTCAACCTCAGACTATGACCTCTTGTTCTATCACTTCTTTTCCTTGTGAATAGGCTCCCTTCTCTCAACTTATTTATCCCTTTCACATACTTGAACAATCCTATCATGTTCCCCCCCCCCCAGTCTCCAGCGAATACAGGTCCAGCTCCTTCAGCCTCTCTTCATAGGGCATCCGATGCATTCCTTGCATCATCCTTGTTGCCCTTCTCTGGACCCTTTCCATCTCATCAATATCCTTCCTCAGGTAGGGCCTCCAGAACTGTACCTCATGCTCCAAGTGAGGCCTTACCATGGACTTATAGAGGGGAATCAGTACCTACTTCAACCTGAATGTTTCACCCCTCCTAGTTCATGCCAGCATTGCATTTTCCCTGTCTACCTCTTTGCTGCACTGATTCCCTACCTTGAGTTTATCTGAAATTATACCCCCAAAACCATCTCCTGCCTGGCTGCCTTTATTTCCTCCTCTCCCGAAATGTAACTGCCTTGTGGGTTTTTATTTCCCATGTGCATCACACTTCATTTTTTCACATTAAACTTCAGTTGCCATGCTTCTGACCACTCCTCCAGCCTCTTTAGGTCCCTCCTCATTGCCTCCACCCAGGCCGTGGTATCTACCCTATTGCAAATCTTGGAATCATCTGTAAAGAGGCACACCTTCCCTTCCAGTCCCTCCCCTATATCTCTGAGAGATATAGGTATATTAAAAGGTATAGGCCCTAGCACTGACCCTTGGGGTACCCTGCTTGTCACCCTTTCCTCTCAGAAATGCACACCATTCACCACCACCCTCTGGCTCCTGTCTCTCAGCCAGTTTTCTACCAACCTCATTATTTTTGGTCCTCCTCCCCCCCCCCCCCAAGCTTTCCAACTTATTAAGCAGCTTAAGAAATTAAATTTGTATACATTACTGAAATTGATTCAGGTAGATTTGGAATGGTGGAACATTTTCCTTTTTAGCCTATGGGGTCGGATCAACATAGTTAAAATGAATATTCTTCCTCAGAGCCTTGGATATTTTACCCATTAAGTATGTCAGATTTATTTCTTCCTTTCTCTTGGTTTAAAACTGTTCACTCTATTATTTAAATGTTTATTTGGGCCCCAAAACCCCTTCGCTATACATATTATAAATTAACCTATCCCAAGTCCATTGGTGGCTTACAACTTCTGGATTTTCATCTGTATTACTGGGTATCCCACCTTAGCAAGTATTTTCAATGGCTTTCCTCGGAAACACCCACCAAATCCCCATATTACTGTCCCTTATGTCTTAAGACTGAATGGAATTTGATTTGAGTACATAGTTTAACCACCTTGATTCTTTATAAGAAATATACCCCCCTTCCCCGTACACTGCAGCAATCGCTGGTGAGGATATCCTTGTAAGTTCATAAACAATTTTCTCATGCCCTTTCACTGGACTTTAGTAAAGACCCTGACCAACCTATTGCTAGCAACCCTAACATTAAGAGAGCAGGCAAAGTCATTTTATCTAAGTGGCTGCCAATGCTAGACAAACTTCCAGTGAAGGCACTTGTAAAGGATGAATGCATAATGTCGCTTGCACAAGCTACTGACCTTTTTGAATCTGTTAATGTTCCTGCTTTCAAATTTTTTCAAGTGACACACGTGATAGTCTCTCGTGTGGACTCCTCACAACGGCCCATGTTGTGTACACAATTTTTTCTTCAGTTCAGGGACTGGCATCTTTTCCTCACTATGTCTCCCAAATCTACCACGTCCTTCTCTGAGAAACTACCAAAGTTTATGATGGCGCTTGCTATTTTTGGCAGTCCAGTCTCCCTGATACCTCATTTAACTGCCTCAAAATATGGCATCACCTCTTCCAATACCTTACACAGAAGAAACTATGCCTAACTCAATTTTTTTTTATCAGCTTTTAATTAACGGCTTTCCTTTTTTCCCATAGGGAAACCATGATGTACTTTGCCATAAAAAAGGAATGTTTATTATGGCAAACACACGAACGGGTTCCCTCACTCTGCGCATGCCCCGCTGCAGCTCTTCCTTTCAGACCGCTGCCTCTGGATGCCTTCTAGTAGTCCTGGACAGTAAACCACCACTCAGAATTGATGGTAAGTTCCTTTAAAAGGAAAAAAAAATCTCCTATTTAAAAAAAAAACCCTCAGCTTTCAAAAATAAGCCTCAGCTTTTGGCTACTAACTGAAACAAAAAAAATACAAAACGTGTTAAATAAAAAAATAAGGCAGACCGTGCAGTGGACCAGACCGCATCTGCAATGGAACATCCTTATTTTATATAATTGCTGAAGCAAAAAAGGAAAACCCAGCAATTATATAAATAAAATATGGGTTGGTGTGTGAAAACTCAAAGTTTACACACACCATTTGAGTATGTTTATAAACCCCGAGCATTGCTCTCGGGTTTATGTAGCATCTAACTCCCATGAGTGTGTAAACTCTCATTACACACACCACCCCATACTTTATCCTATATATACTACACTCGACAAAAACTTTTCAAAATGGGTAAATCCCCACCTTCCCTTTGCACTAGATGTGGTCGGATGGAAGGCACATTATTGCACATTTTTTGGGATGAGATTCAGGTTAAACTGGACCACCTTGTGTGGCTAACAAACTATTTCACCCATGAAGTTTGCATTGTGGGGGACTTCCATCCCATCTCGTCTAAGGAACAGAGGTATCACAGGGCCTTTATATCTATGTCGGTTAAACGGCTGATCCTTCATCACTGGAAGGAGCCAAAGACAGTTTCTTATGTGGAATCTTTAAATTAATTATTATACAACCTCCATACAGAAAAGATGTTTGCCAGCCTCTGTAGTAACATGCCAGCCTATGAGAGAAAGCGGGCTAAACTACATAAACTATATACTCTTCTCCTTGCTCCACACCCCTAATCTCGTCATAATCATGTTTTTTTGTCCCCTTTCTTCCCTGAATTTGCCAAATCATGATAGCTACTCTAAGTTTAATGGAATATTTTGTACTACATTTTTGATTCTTGTGTATCCCTCTGTTCTGTACCAGTTTCTTACCTTTTTCTTTCTTTTTAGGGTTGATGTATGCTCCAGTTTGTTGGTTGGTCTGCACTCTAGTGGGGTTTTGTTTTATAGTTTATGTTTAGTGTTTGATGTTCTTTTATGATTTGGCATTTACTTCTTGTTAGTGTTGATGTAGTTGTGTTTTATGCTATAATTGTATTAATAAAGCTTGTTCAATTTAAAAAAAAATGAATAGCATGGTAACAATGGCCGACAAGTTTAACAGTTTCTTCTGTTCAGCCTTTAACATAAATGGAGCACTAAAAACAAATCAATAAACATTCCAGAAAACAACAGTAGCAAAGATATATTTAGCATAGGGGAAGTTGAAGCTTTGTTCGACAAAATAAAACTCAACAAATCAGCTGGCCCTGATAAGTCACATTCAAGACTACTAAAATGAGGTTGGTAAATCTGTCTCAAGACCATTAAATATTCAGTCTGTCTTACACTACAGGAAATGTACCAAGACACTGGCACAAGGCTACAGTAGTACCAACCCCTAAAAAACAGGATAAAACAAAGGCAGAGAATTAAAGAGGCTGATTAGTCTAACTTCTAATCTGAGAAAAATGATGGAGACACTGGGGAAAACTAACTTTCAGACTAAAGGACTGATATTTATTTAGTGTTTGTTGACCAGGTTGGTGCACTAGACAGCAAAGCTGCCTATATTCAGGCAAGACCCAGGAGGTTAAAAATGCAAAGGGTGGGAAAACACCAGTGAGATACAAGGATAAATCAAATGACAACAAACAATACAATTTACAAAAACATATAGTCAGGTAAAACAAACAGAAGCAAGGAATAAAGCATGGAACGTAAAACAGCAGTAAAACAACACAGTGGCATAGGCAACAAATTCAACAGTTCAAGGCCCCTAAAAACACAACAAATAAAAACCCTTATGCAAGATCTCCCTGCCCCTTTCTGTACTGTCCTGTTCTTCCCTGCCTCAGTTCCAAGCAGAACTATGTACCGCTCTCTCTGCCTCAATGACCTGCTCCTGCTTCTGTTAATTCCTCTATGTTGCTCCTCGCTCCTCTGTTGCTCCCCATTCCTCTGTCCCTCTCTTTCATCTTTTCCCTGCCCACCGCCTTAATCTCTTCCAGCACCTCTTCATAACTCCCTCTACCACTTTTCCTCCTCTCTCATGCCACTCTTCTACTGAGTATTATGCAGTCTTCTGGCTTGCCATCTTATGTTTTGGCTATTTGTAAATATTGTATCTAGTTATCTACTGTAAATATTGTATCATATCTGTATGTGATATTATGTCAGCCTTGTTGTCATACCTTTGCTACCTCAGGTGTATCTACATTATTATGTACCTTGTTTGAATTGTAATCGCATGGCTCTATGATCTGGGTCGACCCTGAAAAAGGGACTGTAATTGTCTCAGTGGACTTACCCGGTTACTAAAAGTCAATAAATAAAATAAATACATAATAAATAAGGTAGGAGATAAGTGCAAGGGAAAAATAGATTAGGCAATGTTTCAGGTGAAATGTTTGGGAACCAGAGTCAGGGTAAGTAGCTAAGAGGAACAGGCAGGTGAGTGGGTGCACCCACCACATGAGCAGGGTTCAGAGCATGCCAGGAACTTACAGAGTTCCTGCTTGAAACTACAGTGAGTCTGGGTGTTCCTGAGTGCCAGTAGAAGGGAATTCCACATTTTCAGAGAGCTGTCAGAGAAGGCATTTTCACCCATTTTTGTGTTACACTTGGGTTGGGCAAGGAGGGACTTATCAACAGATCTCAGAGTGTAGGCAGAGTAAGCAGGTTTTAGTAGAAGGACCAGTATGTCTGGTATCTGGGAAGCAATGATGTTTTTGATGAAACAAGCAGTAGTATATTGCCAAAAAGCTGTGGAGGCTAACCAGCGCAGGACGGAGTAGAGTGAGCAGCGATGAGAGAGCTTGAGTACCAACAGAGAGAAGTGGCTGATGTTGTTATAGCAGACATCCCACTTGTGAAGGAGTCCTTTGGAGGATTCCAGAAAGACAATCAACCCATAGGCCAATTTAGGTCTGAGAACCCCCTTTGTGATGGCCAGCCTCGCGGCAGATGTGGGACTGTGCCTACCTTTATATGCCAGATCAAGTTGAATGTTTACTGCTTTGACAGTAGTGGTTAGTTGCAGTTCAAAGTTCAGGGCTAGATTCAAGGTGACATCAAGGTATTTAAAAGAGGAAACAGTGTTGAGGGGGGGTCATTGGTTGCTTTGATGCATAAAGGTTCTGAGTTTGGGTCCTGAACCATAGAGCATGGTGACTGTCTTTTTAGTATTAAGGACCAGTTTGTTTTACTTTAACCAAGGCTCTGAGCTGCAAATCTGGAGACCTGGGATTGAATCCCACAGCCCCCACTTGCATACTGTGTGACCCTAACCAAGTCACCTGTAAACAAGCTTTCAGCTTAGTGTGTCTAACCTGGTTAAACAATTGGAAAAAAAGAAAAAAAAATAACCAGAGCTGGAAGGTGTTGAAATTAGGGTTAAGATTCTGGTTGATATGTCAGAGGAGCTGGAGTAGAGTACCAATTTGTCCACATATAACAGGGCAGAATAAGGACTGGACAGAGAAGGAAATCATTTACAAATGTTGAGAAAAGTAGAAGACCCAATATCGATCCTTGTGGAACTCTAATTCTGGTGTGGGATAGGGGCCTACCAGGTCAAGCAAGCTAAGAGACATGAGCACACGTACTAGAGCACATTCAATACAGTGCAGGGCTCTATGCTCGTATGGGTCATTTCAGTGCATACCAGTACAGCGCATGGGGGTATCATCACAGCACATGTCATGAGCCCACCACACTGCAACAACGCACATCACTGCCGCAAATGTCTAGTGAGTGTACCCTACAACAGCGCACAGCAACACCGCTCAAGGCCAGACAGTAGGATGGCCATATCTCCTATGCCTTTAATCGGAGGGGGCTTCCCCACCATGTGCACTGTGTGCACGTGAATCGCACAGCAGATCAGGACTTGAGCCAGCCAAACACTTAAGCAGTACATGTAGCACTGCAGGTGTGGTGCAGGCACATGGAACAACCAGCGTCATCCGTCCAATGGTTCGATACCCGCCTCCCGCATCTAGATCTGCATACATCGCTGTAACACTGTCTACACGCCGCCGCCCATAGACCACCACTGAGTAACATGCCAGCCACCAGGATACATCTCCCAACCCGGTACTACTGCATGCTGTGTGTTCGCAGAATCGCTGACTGCAACTGCAACAGGCCATGGACATAGCACCAGGAGGGCTCAGGTGGGCCGTGCAAGTAAATGTTTTATTTTGTGCTCTACATAGACAGGAGCAGGACTGCAAAGTTCAGGTAGCACACAGCAGCACAGAAGTAGAACCACCAGGTGTGAGCAGCGCCCTCAACCCCCAGCCCATGTGAGTACCACACCCACAGCACTGCCACGTAGTGCAGCCCCCCATGGACTACTGCACAACCCCCAACCCATGCAACCCACAGTACCACAAACCCACCAGCTGGACATGGTGAGTGTTCTCTGACAGCAGAAGGCACCAGCAGTAATACCGCCACAGCACCCATCACACCTGCCGCAGAACTACAAGGGTGGCTGTGGATGGGCCCTGCAACCCCAACCCAGACCCCCGTCACCCATCCCGCAGGGTGACAGACACACAAGCAGGGTGTGCAATAGCCTGTTTGGTCCACTCTGCTGTGCTGCCTGGGGCACCACAGTACAACACACACACAGACAGCACTCGGCCCCACCTGCTGCAGGTACCATGTGGGGCTCCCCTGGGGGTAGGGGGCTGGACCATGCTGGCTGTACATATACTGTTGCCTGCACACCTGTGTTTTATGTGCTGCCTTCACATACTGACCAGCTGCACCTGCAACTCACTGGGGCCTGCTAGCCCATCCCAGTTGTACAATGGCTACTATAGCATGTGGTTGGGTAATGCATGCGGCAGGTGCAGGACTCAGGCAGACAGCAGGATCTCATATAAGGTCTCCCCAGTGCAGGCCAGTCATCCAGACTGTGGCTACTGCCTGGGGTGTGAGGATGCTACTCAGCTACACTGGGCGAGGCAGTGGTACATGACACGGCCAACCACACGCATGTGCCAGATGCCATGGGAATTGCTGTCAGGGAGGTGCTTGCAGTGGTTAAGAACCATGCCAAATGGACAAATGAGACCTGCAGTGCCATGGTGGTGGCATGTACATTAGGTCAGGGCAACTGACAGCGATGCCATTCATCAAGCAGACCTGTGCCAGGGCCAGGACAGCAGTGCACAGGCTGCCATCACAGCCAACATCCCTGCATGATCTTGTGATCCCAGCAGAATACACCACCATGGACACAGGGGTATTGTTCCTCCAGCATGACAGTGGGCCTGGGGACAGCAGGCTGCTTGTATTTGCCACACGGCCTACACTGGCATAGCTTGCAGGGTGTTCAATGATCCTGACCGACGGCATGTTCCATGTCATGCCACCGCTGTTCCAACAATTATATACTGTGCATGGGCTGCTCGAGGGCACGACCTTCCTGGTGGTGTATCTACTCGTGAGCACCAGAACAAATAATGCATTCACGGCTGCATTCCAGCAGATCAGGTCACTCTGCCCTGGACTCACACCAACAACAGTCCTGACTGACTTCAAACTGGCAGCCATGAGGGCATTTGGCACTGTATTCCCAGGGAGCCAGCAGCAGAGGTGTTTCTTTCACATGGCCCAGGCTGTCTGGTGTCAGTGCCAGCGCATCATGGGGTTCGTGGCATGGTATGCAGAGGACCCTGAGTTTGCCCTGCATGCCAGGATGGTACCAGCCCTGGACTTTGTCTCTGCAGGTGATGTTGTGGGTGCATGTGAGGCTCTGCGGGACCTGGCGTACATGAAGGTGCATGGGGACCTTCTGGATGAAGTGCTTGACTACTTTGAGGACACTTGGGTGGGCAGACCTGTGGGGCATACCACTAGGAGGTGGCCTCTGTATGCCATTGAGTCCTGGAATGTGTTTGAGATGGCCTGGGACAGTACACCCCGCAGGACCAGTGCTGTTAAGGTGTGGCACTGGGGGGTTTCTGCACACCTCGGGGCATACCACCCTAACCTGTGGAGATTTTTCAAGGCCCTATGCACAGAGCAGCAGCTAACTGATGTTAAACCGGCCCAGCTCACTGCAGGTAACACCATCCAGACAGCAAAGAGGAAGTATAAGGATGCGAGCAGGCAGATTGCCGGGATCGTGGCCACCTACACTGACCGGTCCATCATTGACTAGCTGAGAGGTATTGCCTTCAACCTCTCCCTCCAGGTGTGACGGGACTGTTTGTTGTGGGGCAACTACTGGGGGTGTGTTGGGGCACTGTCACCCTTGCACTTCCCTATTGTTGTGACCTGCACCAGTAAAATCACTTGCATCACATAACTATTGTCCTGCCTCTTCTGTTCAGGCCCCACTGTGTGGTTCTGCTTGTACTATTATTGTCTTAGCCATTTACTATGTTAGATGTTGTTGTTTTAGCTGTTTTACATGCACTGTTTCAGCATTAGCTGTTTTGGTATGTGACATTATGATCCCATGCTGGATAGGGAGGACTTGGCATTTCCGATTTGAACAAATTGTTGACACTCTGCAAGACAGCTGTGGAACCATGCAGTTGCAGAGGAAGAAAAACTAAGGGTGGACAGCTTGGACAAGAGCAGTGGGTAGTCCACCAAGTCAAAAGCTTTTGTGAGATTGACAATAATTGCCCCAGCGAGAGAGCCTTTATCCATGGCAAGCCCGACATCATTGGTGAACTGGGTAAGAGTGGTGGATGTGCTTTGCCCATATCGAAAACCATGCTGACCTGGGGTGAGAAGATTGTGCAATTGGAGGTAGTCTGAGACCTGGGCGGCAACAATTTTCTCCAAGATTTTGGATAAGGATGAAAGGATGGCAATAGGGCAGTAGTTGTCCATGTTTGTGGTGTCACCCTTTTTGTAGACAGGGACAACAGACAAAACACAACACAGATTTAAGAAAAATACAGGTCCAGTTTGACAAATCCTGCTGTTTTTTGCAAAGAAAGTAAGCAGTAGTCTAGATAAAAACATTCCAGTAGATGTATTGTTCTTGGACTTCCAAAAAGCATTTGACACTCTCCCCCATAGTAGATTATTGTTTAATAGGTCACCTCACTCCTCCCTCCCCATGAACAGGCTGAGACAAAAAGCATGCTTTGGAGAAAATGGCCACAACCATATGTATATTAAACAATTTGTAATGACAGTTACAGCCAAATCAGTATGTAATTCGCAGCAAGGTAGTTTTAGCAGATCATTCTTCAAGTCAAATCATCATAATAACACCCATCCCCTTAGCCCCAGTGGAGCCAACAAAATGAATATAAACCTCACGAGGTACTCTGGTCTCTGAGGTATGATGGATGACTCTGGGCCAGCTGCCAGTCTGCCCTCCCTATCAGAGGGTGCTGCAAAATTGTGGGCAATGCCTCTCTAAAGACCTAGTGAGACTGCCATGCCACCACTTATTACATGACTGTGACAACCTAACGCTACCCTAACCTAATCAAGACTAATTTCTAATTTCACTGGAGAAGGCAAAAAAAAACAGAAAATGTATTGGGGTAAAAAATGGGAAAATTCCTTCTTGACCCCTAAGGCAATCTCACCCCCCTCCCATGGGACAGCAAGATCCCTGTGCCCTACAGTTCTGCTCCCTGCTTTAATGAGGGTGGGTTTAGATGGGTTCCAACTGGAAGGAGAGGCTAAGAAAAAGAAACTTTTTCTGCCTGTATCTGTATAGACCTTTGCTACTTCCTCCAGCCATAAGCCTCCCATTGCCAGGGAGCTCCTACCTACCTGCCTAAACTCATCCCTGGTTGGCATCTATCTAGACGAGGCTACCTGGTGGCTCAGGTGTCAGTCACAGCCATGCCCACAGACAAAGCTCTGCCTGCAGCAATTCTTAGCAGGCTACTTAAATAGATAAATTGAACCAGGAGGAACTGATAATTGTTTTTATTTATTTATTGAAAAGTTTCACCAGGAAGGCACACTGAACAATAAATTGCTTGTCTCCCAGTGTGTCCTGGGGAGAGGGAAACAGGACAGATAACATACAGTGCATACACTCACCAAGGGCAAGCATACATGAGTACAATAATGTACATACAATGCAATTTGGAGGATACAGATAAGTGCATTACTATACTTTATATATCAATTGAATAACAGTAGCAGTCAGGAGGGGGAGAAAAGGGAAAATAATAGTCTTGACATTTGTACATAAGGATTATATATTCCTAACACATACAAATAACTATATACAATCATTAAAAAGCGCTTGAGTGGATTCTTATATAATTCACGCAGGGATGGTAGTGGATCTAGCTGAATTGGGAGAGTTCTCAGGGGTCTTCGCAGTCTTTGTAGGGAAGAGAAGATAAGTGGAGGAAAGGCTGTGAGTGCAGGATGGGAGAACTGAATGCATTTAGAAGCAGGAGCAATTAGGAGAGAAGAGGTTATGTAGGGATGATGAGAGGAAGAGAGGGGACCTGCATTGCTTTCATATTTTATCAATGACATGCATAAGGATGTGAACAGTTGGCATGCTAAATTTGCAGATGACTCAAAATTAGGAGGACAAGTAGGTACCAGGGATAAAAGAGGAGGAATATTACATGATGGAAAAGCAAAAAAGGCTGGACAGAAAAGAAATAAGATGATTTTTTAGCATAGATAAGTGTGTAATACTACATTTGGGTTAAAACAACGCCAATAACACATACAAATTAAACAACAAAGGAACTTAAACAAGTAACATCTTAAAAAGACTTTGGGATCCTGATAAGTAAGGATTTCAACCTTGAAAAACAATGTAGTAAGGCATCAGTAACAGCAAACAGACTGCTTGGTTACATTAGGTGTGTGCCTTTTACTAGAGCATTGAATACTACCCCTATACAAAACTTACATTAGGCCACACCTGGATTATTGTTCACCAGTGTGGAGCTCCTGCTTCAGAAAGAACATAGCAATACTGGAAAAAGTACAGCACAGAGCAACAAAATTAATCCATAAACTGCAGGTGAGGAGAGTCAAGGATGAAATTAGCAAATTTTAATTTTGCAAAATGTTTCCAGAACTTGACAACATTTTCTGAATTTGTTAATTTGGTTCCAACTAAGCCATCTTTTAACTAGAGAATCAAAGATTTACATGCTTAGTTGTGGGTAAGGGTTCTCATAGCCTGCCAAATACTGTGAAGTTCCATTGAGTAGTTTTTATTTTACAGGTGCTAGCAATCCAACACACTGCTGTTTTGTAATATATTGTAGAAATATTTTGCTGCTTATAACCTGATCATCTTTGAAGTTGGCACCTGCTAATCAGTAAGCGTAACCTTATTAGAAGGAAGAGAGAATTGTCTGTAGCCATATTGCTAGATATGTAGCAGGGTGGACTCCATAGATGGAGGGGGAACAATGGAATCGGACCTAAGAAAACTCGAGGAGTGGTCTGGAGTGTGGCAGTTGAGATTCAATGCCAAAAAGTGCAAAGTAGTGCACATGGGTAGAGGTAATCCAAGGATGACTTACTTCCTGGGAGGGGAAAAGCTAGCTGCCTTGAGCCAGGAGTGTGATCTGGGCATCATGATCTCAGACGACTTAAAGGTAGGGAAATAGTGCGAGAAGGCAGCACACAGGGCCAATGGAATGCTCGAATGCATTGGGAGGGGAATCATGAGCAGGAAAAGGGAGGTGCTTCTGCCATTATACAGAGCACTGGTCAGGCTACACCTAGAGTACTGTGTTCAGTTTTGGAGGCCCCACCTCAAAAAGGACATCAATAGATTGGAGACAGTGCAGAGAAGGGCAACCAAGATGGTACATGGATTGCATGACATGTCTTATGAGGAGAGACTGAGGGAATTAAACAAATATTCATCAGAGCAGCTAAGGAAGAGGGAGACATGACAGAAACCTTCAAATACATTAAAGGAATAAATAGAGTGCAAGCACACAAACTTTTTCACATCAAAGAAGACAGCAGGACTAGGGAGCATGTTTTACGACTAAAAGGGGGCAAGTTCACCACCAACATCGGGAAGTTCTTCTTCACAGAAAGGGTGGTGGATGTGTGGAATGGCCTGCCCCCAAGGGTGGTGTGGGCCAAGACAGTGGGTGCATTCAAGAATGCATGGGATGGGCACAGGGGAGCCCTCACACATAATAGGCAGTGGGGGGGCTAAGGTAATTTAGTCAGGACTACTACAGGGCAGACTAGATGGATCAAAAGATCTCCTTCTACCATCACTTTCTATGTTTCTATATTGGTCATTCTGTAAAAAGATGAACAAAGTGAGTGATTTGATACCTTTTATTGGACCAACAAGAGATCTACAAAACACAAGCTTTCAAGCTACAGTACACAGAGCTCTTCTTCAGCCATGGCTGTGTTCTCAAAATACAAACTTACTGATAAATAAACATACAGTTCTGTTGATAAGGCAGTGTTTATAATTTGAGTTTCCCCAAAAGACAGAGTGTGTGTGTGTGTGTGTGTGTGTGTGTGTGTGTGTGTGTGAGTGAGACAGGGAGAGATAAAACAAAAAGCACTTGTAAAAATCCATATCCACAAGATAACAGCAGAACACAGCAGACAAGCCGTATAATCAAACATGCAGATACAATCATGTTCATGAATAAGTCAAGTGTAAGAAATACTGTATGTAAATATATGTACGGGAAGTGTGCATTCACCTTAATGAAGAGAAAGGCAGATGCCAGTTACATTCCATGGAGAGAAGCCTACATTTGTAATCTTTTTTTTTTTAATGTTGTCTTTGCACATACCATAGTACTTACTGTCTTATCAACAGAACTGTCACACCCACATGTATAAGATTATTTATCTAATCTACCCAATGTATATAAGTTTGTCTTTGCCTGAAGAACTCCGCTTAGTTTGAAAGCTGGTGTCTTGTAAATATTTTGTTTGCCCAACAAAAAGTATCAAATCACCCACTTTGTCCATCTAAAAGGAACTGAGAAACTGATACATGTGCCAAGATTTGGGTAAGTAATTTTAAAGTTACTTGGGCTCATAGAAACATAGAATTATAGAAATTTGTCAGCAAAAAAGGACCCAATTGGCCCATCTAGTCTGCTCCTCCCCCCCCCACTCATCTCCATTTCCACTGACCCTCCCCTTCCCCCTCACTTACTAACCCCATATGTCTGTCCCATGCACTCTTGAATCCCTCCACCTTTTCAGCCCCCACAACCTCCTCTGGTAGTTTGTTCCAGGCCTCTAACACCCTCTTCATAAGAACTGCCCCCTCACATTGCTTCTATATCTTCCTCCCTCCAATTTTAGACTATGCCCTCTAGTTTTAGCCACCTCCTTCCTTCTAAACCAGCTCCCCTCCTTTACCTTATTGATCCCCTTCACGTACTTAAAAGTTTCCATCATGTCCCCCCTCTCCCTTCTGGTCTCCAGTGGATACAAATCCAATACTCTATACCTCAGCTCATACGGCTTCTCCTGCATACTGTGCACCATCTTGGTTGCCCTTCTCTGAACACTCTCTATCCCATCTATGTCCTTGCCTGGGTTCAGTCTCCTGAATTGGACACCATGCTCCAGGTGTGGCCTCACCATGACTTTGCAAAGAGGCATCTGAACCTCCCTTCTTTTGCTAGTTATGCCGCTCCCAATGCATATCAATATTCCATTCGCCTTCCCCACAGCTTTGCGGCATTGGCTAGCTACCTTAATGTTGCTTAATATTATAATCCCCAGATCCCTCTCCTGTTCTGTTTTTCTGATTTCCTCCTCCCACAGTACAAGCTGCTCACAGAAGTTTACTCCCCAAGTGCATCACTGCACACTTCTTTGCATTGAATTTCAGTTGCCAAGTTTCCAACCACCCCTCCAGAATCTTCAGGTCCCACCTCATGGCCTCCACCCCTCCCAGGGGTGTCCACCCTATTGCTTGTCTTTGTATCACCTGCAAATAGGAACTCCCTTCCCTCCAGATCATCTGCTATATCACTGATATACATATTAAAAAGGAGGGGTCCCAGTACTGACCCCTGGGGCACCCCACTCGTCACACCCCCAGAGTGCACCCCATTTACTACCACTCTCTGACTGCTGCCCGCCAACCAGTTTTCCACCCACCTTGTTATTTTCCATCCTACCCTAAAGCTTTCCAGCTTATTTACTAGCCTTCTGTGAGGGATGGTTTCAAAGGACTTACTGAAGTCCAGATAGGCTATGTCCACTGCCCCTCCCTGGTCAACCACCTGCATCACCCAACTGAAGAACTCTATCCGGTTTGTCTTTCATTACCTCTCCTTTGTGAAGCCATGCTGCCTATCATCCTGCAGGCCACTATTTACCAGGTAGTCCACCACCCTTTCCTTAATTAGTGCCTCCATCTCCTTACCCACCACCGAGGTTAGGCTACTCATAATTGTGCTATTAGTTTATCTGTGAAACTTTTCTAGAAAGCTAAATGTTTATAACTCTGTTACCATTGAAGATATAGACCTGACATATGTCATGCATTGCCAGTGTCAGTAGGTCCTGGGACATAACAAAACTAGAGATATTTTATTTAGTATCAAACAGATATGGATAGTGTGGCTCTAATATTAAGCAAGATACTCAGGCTGCATAATTTTTTTCTTCTATTTGTTCCCTACACCTTCCTGGTGACCCCTCTCAAACCGACCCCCCCTTCCCATCACCCAACTTACCATCCACCGTTGTCCTCTGCCACGGGACTTCTGGCATGTGCCCGGCCACCAGTATGGAGCCTGAGAGGGGTGGTCTTCAGTCTGTCACTGGAGAGGTGTTTTACTCCTGGTTTTCTCCCCTTACTCCCTGGCAAACACAGTTGTGCATGCCTGTGGAGGTACACATGTCTGCCGGAACTTGCGACGGCCCCTCTCCACCCACTTGGCCTAATGCCAACCCCCAACTGCCCGACACAATCACCGAGTCTCCATTAAGAGTTATCCAAGGGCCGGTAAGGCTTACCTCCCCAATCTGGGACAGGAGAGCTGCCTGGCGGCAGCTCAATCCATTCCCAGCCCTCCCCCCAGTGCCCGAAGCTCATTCCTGAACATGGGTTGCCAGCATGGGAGAGGTGAAACATGTGGTGCCTCTGCCCTCTGTGCCACTGGACCTGCTCAGGGTGCATAATTTAATGGAACTACAACTCAGATAGTCACAACTGGGCCAAAAAAGGCCATCCACAACAGTAGTGGCATTTTGAATTGGCATATTTGGCACACAATTAAATACAGTCAGGGAGTCAGAGGGCTTATCATGCAAGTCTTCTTTATTCTAATAAAATGCATTTAAATATATTTTTTTATTCCAATTATTTAACCAGGTAAGACACACTAAGCTGAAAACTTGTTTACAAGTGCAACCTGGGAGCACAAGTAAGTTAAGTGATTTGCTTATGGTCACACAGTATGCAAGTGAGGGCTGTGGGATTCAAACCCAGGTCTCCAGATTTACAGCTCAGAGCCTTAAACCACTGTGCCATACTGCCTCAGGAGCTGGACTAAAAAATATATCTTACAGGCTGTGCACCTCAAATGAGATGAAGGCATCTATAACACAATGGTGAGTCGAGGTCTGATGTACTGGACCCTAAAAAACCCTGTGTTTGTTTCACCTGTTAAATATAGTTTTTGAGTCCAGTACCTTGTGTAATAATGCCACAAATATCGAGGCTGACATTTTTTGGCTTGCTTGCGAACATTTGCTTTCACAGTCTTAAATCTACAGTGAAAATACAACAGGTTACTAATTGGCAAAATGTTCACAAAAATTCATGGGAGCTGAGTGAGTAAGGTCTCAATGAGTCCACCTGTGGAATTTTAATTTTGTAAAATGCTTATCACTACTGTATATATTATGTCTGCTTTTCTAATTTTGTTAGTTGAGCTAAGCTACTTGCAGTCCTGTAGTATACCCTTGGAGGAGTATTTTCCCCCTTCCTGTGCTCTTTCCCCAGAGCTTGAGTTGATTGACTCATTGGAACAGTTAGCGCCACAGGCATAATCCCAGTTCTTCACTTTAGCACCCTCCCTTAATAAGAGAGCCACTTGCTTCTCTTACTGTTAAAATTACCCCTTTGGAATTGCCACAATTCCACCTTCTTGGTGTCTCAGTCATTTTTCCACTAGTCCTAAAACAAATCCTTTCTCCACAGGGCCCTTAAAATAAAAATATATAATTTCTGTGAGGAACAGCTGTCCTAGTGGGGTACCATGCTACAGTAGGCAAGAAAATAGGACACATCCACTCACCAAATAATTTATTTCAGCTTTGTTTATTTAGAGAATAATTACTGCCAATTTAAGCAGAGTCCGTGTATTTTGGTCACAGACAGGAACTGAAGAGGCTTTTTTGAAACAACATAGGTGGGGTAAGTTGTGGGGAAACTTTTTAAAATATTGTAATTACTGCCAATTTAAGCAGAGCCTATGTGTTTTGATCACAGACAGAAACTGAAGAGGCTTTTTTGAAACAACATAGGTGGGGTAAGTTGTGGGGAAACTTGTTGAAATATTGTCTTTATTATTGTTCAAGAGGAGACAATCAAAGGGAAGACCACACCTACCAGTCCCAGGGTGGACAAATTAGGGCTCTACCTTGCACATCTGACTGCTTCCTCCTACTACAAAAAGAAGAGGCCATCAAGCAGATCTCTGCACTCTGCACTCTGCACTGTGGACCTCTGCATGAAGGACCAAGTGCAAAAGACATCAAGAGGGAGTCTGCCAGGAGGGAGTCAGCCAGGGGAGGCAGCCAGTGGCAGTACACTCTGCACCTCAACGGGGGTAAATGAAGGAGGGGAACAGGTATCTATAAGCAGCAGGCATCTACTGGAGAAAGCTGAGGACCAGGAGGTTCTACTGTGATTGTCCCTTAACTGCAAAGACTGACAGAGTTACAGCATATTCCTGGGACTAAGGGCCTGCTGGATAGTTTTGTTGTGAAACTGAGAATGTGAAGGCTTGCTGGTAACCAACCCTAAAAATTAGTGAGTGGGGAGAGGGACTTGCCAGAATTTCCATTGTGAAACTGCAAGTGCAGGGATGAGATACTAACAGTGTGTGGAGGGTATCGGGGCTTTCTGGGGAGTGTTGTATAAGTGTGAGGGAGCAGACTGACTGGTAAGAAATTCTGGGAAGTGGTGGGAGTGGGTACATGCTGAATTCATTGTTGTGCAACTGTGGGTGAGGAGACAAGCTAGAAATTCTCTGTGGGTGACAGTGAGCAGGGCAAGGGGGCTTGCTTGAAAGAGATGTTGAGGAATGGGGACTGTGGGAATTTGCTAGATATTCTTTTTTGGTAACGGGTGGGCAGCCTGCTAGCAATTGTTTGGTGTGGACTGGAGGGACGGGACACAGGAACCTAGGGATAACTGCATATACCATTGCTACAGTGATGGTAAGACAGCGAAGAACAGTACATAGATACATAGACAGTGTCGGCAGATAAGGGCCTATGGCCCACCTAGTCTGCCCATTTGAGCTTGTAAGTTCAGTTTGTTTTCCTAGAAGTCTATTTCCCCTTACCCCTGACCTCTAGAATTCCTTTATGTCTATCCCATGCATTCTTAAATCCCGTGATTGTTTCAGCCCCCACCACTTCCTCTGGCAGGGTGTTCCACTTGTCCACCACCCGTTCTGTGAAGAAATTCTTTCTCATGTTTCCTCTGAATCGTCCTCCCTCCAACTTCATCCCATGCCCTCTAGTCCTGAAACATCTTTTTCGCTTAAAAATAGTGTTTTCCTGCACCCTGTTCCTCCCTGTAAGATACTTGTATGTCTCTATCATATCCCCTCTCTCCCTCCTCTCCTCCAGGGAGTACATGTTCAGTTCCTTCAACCTGTCTTCATAGGATTTGTGATGCAACCCGTGCACCATCTTTGTTGCCCTCCTCTGAACCTTCTCTACCCTGTCTATGTCCTTACGTAGGTATGGTCTCCAGAACTGTACACTGTACTCCAGGTGGGGCCTCACTAGTGTCTTGTATAGCGGAATTATGACCTCCCTTTTCCTGCTGGTGATGCCCTGCCTATACATCCCAGCATCCTATTTGCTTTACCTGATGCCTTGTCACTGTTTCCCTACCTTGAGGTCATCAGAGATGACAACCCCAAGATCCCTTTCCTGCTTGGTGCATGCTATATCCTCACCCCCCAACTGATATATTGTGCCAGGGTTTTGTGCCCCATATGCATTATCTTGCACTTCTTTGCATTGAATTTCAACTGCCAAACCCTTGACCATTCTTCAAGTTTCTGCAGGTCCTTCTCATTCTGTCTACACCCTCTGGTGTGTCTACTCTGTTACAGAGCTTTGTGTCATCAGCGAACAGTGAAATTCTGCCTTCTATATCCTGTGCAATGTCACTGATGAAGATGTTGAATAGGACCGGTCCCAGCACTGATCCCTGTGGTACCCCACTGGTCACTCTTCCTCTGTGGAGTGACAGCCATTTATCACCACCTCTGTGTCCTGCCACCCAGCCAGTTACCTACCCACCACACTACTGTCCTGCCCACACCCATATTCCCCAGTTTGTGTAATAGTCTTCTATGTGGCACAGTGTCAAAGGCCTTGCTGAAGTCCAGATAGGCCATGTCCACTGCCCTCCCTGATCCACCTCCCTAGTCACCCAGTCAAAAAATTCAATGAGGTTGGTCTGACATGACCTCCCCCTGGTGAAACCATGCTGCCTTGGGTCCTGTAGTCCATTGACAACCAAATGTTCCACCAATCTCTCCTTCAGTAGTGCTTCCATGATCTTTCCCACTACCGAGGTGAGGCTGACTGGTCTGTAGTTCCCTGCTTCCTCTTTGTTCCCACTTTTGTATAAGGGGACTACATCTGCTGTCCTCCAGTCTTTGGGTACCTCCCCTGTTTCCAGTGATTGGCTGAACAGGATAGCCAGAGGTTCAGCCACCACCTCTCTTAGTTCTTTAAGGACCCTGGGTGCACCCATCTGGCCCCATTGCTTTGTCAACTCTTATTACTTCCAGTTCCTTCAGGACCCTTTCTCGTAAAGGGACTTGTGTCCATTTCTGCACCATTCTCACCCTTGTACTCCTTCAGACCCATTACCCCCTCTTCCTTAGTAAAGACTGAGCAGAAATACCTGTTCAATATGTCAGCTTTACTGTTGTCATCCTCCACGCTGCTCCCATCCTCCCCTTCAGTCTAACTATCCCTCCTTTGTCCTTCTTTTCACTTATGTACCTGTAAAGGTTTTGTCCCCTTTAACCACTGATTTTGCAATGTGTTCTTCTGTCTGAGCTTTGGCTTCCTTACTGACTTCCTGCCTCCCTTTGTTTCTCCTGGTACTTCTCCTATCCCCTTCTGCCTGTGTCTTTTGTATTGCCTGAATGCAGTCTTTTGGCTTTCACTTTCTTTGCTACCTCTTTGGAAAACATAATGGTCTCCTCTTTCTTTTCCTCTTGCTAACCTGCTTAATGCATAATTCTGTTGTTCTTATAATCCCCATTTTAAATACTGCCCACTGTTCCTCAATCCCTGATTCCTGTCCCATTCCCTTAATGCCTCTTTCAAGCATCTCCCATTTTCCCAAAGTCTGCCCCCTAAAATCCAAGATACGTGTTTTTGTGTGGTTTGGTTCTGCTCTTTCTGTGATTTCAAACCACAATGACTGGTGGTCACTGTTACCCAGGTGCTCCCCCACTGTTACCCCCATCACACTGTCCCTGTTTGTCAGCACAAGGTCCAGTATTGCCTTCTGCCGAATTGGCTGTTCGCTGTACTGGCCACTGTCTTACCAATGCTGCTGTCTCTGGGGAGTTCGCCCCCTTCCTGAAACAACTCCAACATGGAGTTGGTAATCTTTAGTGCGAGGGGTGAAGCCCCCCACTAAAAAACAGTTGTATTCCTGGATGGCACAATGCCGACTGTCGGCATTGTGCCATCGCTGTAAAGGCATTCAACAGGATTCCTGTCAATGTGGCATGATGGAACTGGATAGCTGAAACTCCCTATGTAGGGTAAGGGAATAAAAGGAATTCAAAGGGCTAAAATTACAGAGTAGGAAGTATAGGATGATTGGAATGGTGCAGTGCAGTGGCTGTGGGGAGGCAGCCTTCTGGGAGAATTTCTGGAGGCTATGTTGCTGCCCCATCTACACACACCTCTCTGGGCTGAAGGAGGAGGTTGGCATTTTCAAGATTGAATTGGCTTGGGTTCAAAGGACCTACTTCCCCACTCGGGGACCACCTAGTCCACCACTGCTGCCTCAAAGGATGCCAAGTAGGAAGAGCAACTGGACAATGGTGGACTCAGGGAGGGTAATGGTGGTGAAGCGCAGGCACATCCCCCATCCTGTACCAGTATAAAACTCCTACACCATACAGGTTGAGTGGTAATGTCCCAAAGAGGCACCTGAAGTAGTGACCAGAGTGGATGTGGGGGTCCCCATAGTGGAGAACCTAAGGGAATGGCAGAGGACCCCAGAGGAGGAGGAAGCAAATCCTGGTGGGTGACTCAGTAGTGAGGGGGATATAGTTAGGGGCAGGTAGGGATAAGGAGAGGGAGGTTAGCTGCCTTCATGGTGCCATAGCTCAAAGGGATGTAAAAAGGATCCACGGGATCGCTGGGGCAGCAGGAAGGGAGGGAGGGAAAAATGGATGTCATTGTCCATCTGGGTACTGATGACCTGGCTGAGCTGAGATAGAAATAGTTTAGAAGGAGTTCATGAAATTGGGGAAGGGTCTTAGTCAATTAGCATGATCTGTGACCTTCTCAGAGGAGCTACCTAACATGGGAGAAGGACAGGATTCTCTGTACCAGGAACTTCAACACAGGGCTGGAAGAATGGTGCAGAGAGGAGGTATTCAGATTCATTGGAACTGGGGCCCCACCTGGAAGAATAAAGGCCTGTACAGGGACAATGGCCTGCATCCATCCAGGAGGGGACCATGACCCTCAGTGAATGGTTTAAATGCCACAGTGGCCAGAATTTAAACTAGCTTAGGAGGGAGGTGCCCCTTCACAGGCTTACAAGGTCAGTAATAGGAATTAGAAGGGAGAGAAATCCCGAAAGGAACCAATGAACATAAGAATCCGCTGGTAGAAGAAAGGGGAGGTAGTAAGAAGAATAGTGGAGGAAATAAGGGAGGGCAAATAGGTAAAATCAGAGGGGGTGGCAGTACAATCTCAAGAGCCATGTGTGCAACTGCTTGAAGTCTAGCCAATATGATTACAGATCTAGAGGCCACCATGGCAGAAGCAGACCTGGACATAGCCACAATTACTGAGTTCTGGTGCAATGAAAACCAGGACTGGGATGTAGCCATACCAGGTTATGCTTGATTTAGAAGGGACAGGGTAGGTAAAAAGGGAGGGAGGAGTGGCTCTTTATGTAAGGGAAAACATAAAATCTATGGAAATACATGGGGAGCAAGGAGAAGCAGAGGTAAAGCGGGTTACCCTCGGAGACATGGAAGGGGGCTGCTACTCACAGAGGAGTGATCTACAGACCTGCAGCACAGAGGGGAGAGGTGGATAAGTATATGATGGAAGCAATCCAAAGGATGGCAAGCAAGGAGGAGGTATTGCTGGTGGGGGACTTCAATCTACCATATGTGGATTGGAGCCTCCCAGCTTTGGCAACAGTAAAAAGTAGGGACATCCTGGACTCCAGCAGGGTGCATTCCTCAGGCAACTAGTCAAGGAACCTGCTTGTGGGGGAAAGCAATACTGAATCTGGAACTGACAAATGGGGACAGTGTTGTTAACGTCATGGTGGGTAGTCACCTAGGGACCAGTGATCATCATACAGTGTGGTTCAATATAAGAACTGGGCCAGAATCAAACCACACTAAAATGAGGGTCCTGGACTTCGGGATGGCTAATTTTAAGAAAATGGGAGTGAGCCTCAGGGATGCCCTTGCAGGGATAAGGAAACTGGATGGAGTCAAGGAACAGTTGGCAAAAATAAAGGAGGGCATTCAGAAGGCAACAAACCTCTGTGTCAGGCAGGTTAATGAGGGCAAGAGAAAAAGAGAGACTGCTATGGTTCTCTATAGAAGTAGCAGAGAAATTAAGGACAAAAAAGCTAGCATTTAGAAGGTACAAGATGATACAGAAGGAGGATAGGGAGAGATATTAGGAGAAACGAAGGGGGGCAGAGAAAGTAGTTAGGAGCACAAAGGCGCAAACAGGGGAGAATATTGCCAAGTCAGCAAAAAAAGGGGATAAAACATTATTTAGGTATATAAGCAAAAAGAAGAAGACCAAAGAAGAAATGGTAAGGCAAAAGGGGAAGGATGGGTTTGTGTGGAAGAGGACCAAAAAAAGCAGACATATTGAACAAATACTTTTGTTCAGTATTTACAGAGCAAGGGGGTAGGCAATGAGCCACAGATAAGGGACAAGGGCATTAAAGGAATGGAGGTGGACACTAGTCCTTTTACAAAGGAGAGAGTCCTCAAGGAAATAGCACAACTAAAAGTGGACATGGCAATGGGGCCTGATGAGGTACACCCAAGGATACTGAGGGAGCTCAAGGAGGTGATGGCTGCACCTCTGACAGCCCTGTTCAACCTATCATTAGATACAGGAGAAATTCTGGGGAACTGGAGGACTGCAAATGCGGCCCTACTTCACAAAAGTGGTCACACAGAGGAGGTAGGAAATTACAGGCCTAGCTGACTTTGGTGGTGGGTGAAGTAATGGAATCACCACAGAAGAAAAGGACTGGAAAATGCCTTGTGACCAGTGGATTACAAGATCCAAGGCAGCATGGTTTCACAGGGGGAAATCTTGCCAGACAAACCTGATCTAGTTCTTTGACTGGGTAACGAAGGAAGTGGATCAGGGCAGAGTGATGGCTGTGGCCTACCTGGATTTCAGTAAGGCCTTTAACAGTCTTCCACACAGAAGATGGGTGAGCAAGCTGGACAGTCTAGGAGTGGGTTCAAAAGAAGTCAAATTGGTGAGAAGTTGGCCGAGCAACAGGAGTCAGATGGTGTCAGAAAATGGTGATCACTCTGAAGAATGCAACGTGACCAGCGGGGTGCCACAGTGCTAGGCCTGGTCTTCTTCAATGTCTTTATTAGCAACATTGCAGGAGGGCTGGATGGGAAAGTATGCCTGTTCATGGATGACACAAACATCTGCAACAGAGTGGACACACTGGAGTGAAGGGTGGAAAAAATGAGAGACGATCTGAAAAAGCTGGAAGACTGGTCAAGGGTTTGTCAACTGGGTTTCAATGCAAAAAAGTGCAAAATCATGGACTTGGGGCACAGAAAACTTGGGGCAATGTATCAATTGGTGGGGAGGTATTGGCAGTCACAATACAGGAAAGGGACCTGGGGTAATTATTTCTGATGACCTGAAGGTAGTAAAACAGTGTGATAAGGCAGTGGGGAAAGCTAGCAGGATGCTTGGGTGCACAGGAAGGAGGATCACCAGCAGAAAGAGGGAAATAAGTGTTACCCCTGTATAGATTGATGGTGAGGCCTCACCTCGAGTACTGTGTCCAGTTCTGGAGGACCTGTCCCTGGAAGAACATAGATAGGGTGGAGATGGTACAGAAGAGGGCAACCAAAATGGTGCAGGCTCTGCTTCAAAAGCCCTATGGGGAAAGACTCAAGGAATTAAAAATGTACTCTCTAGAGGAAAGAATGGAAAGGGGGGAACAAGATAGAAATGTTCAGATATCTCACAGGTAGTAATAAGGTACATATGGGCAGCATTTTACAAAGAAAAAATGCTCAAGGATAAGGAGTCATACTATGAAGCTGGGGGGTACTCAGAGGAGATGTAAGGAAATACTGTACTTCTTCATGGAAAGGGCAGTGGATGCCTGGAACAGCCTGCCAATAGAGATGGTGGGTATTAAAATGGTAACAGGATTCAAGCATGCATGGGATAGACATAAGGGGACCTTAGAAATAAGGCAAGATGGGGGGGGGCGGAGTTCAAGTAGGGCTTGTGGTGGCACTGTATTTAGGGGAAAACAGGGCTGACTGGGGGGCCAAGAGGTCCTTATCTGCTGGCAACATATATGTTTCTATGTAATTGGCAACTTTTTGTGATTCATATCACTTCCTCAGGTTAACTGGCTTTTTATCTGTAACATAATTCATTTATTTTGGAAGTGTTCTTAAACATAGACATTAATACACAGTCAGGGCAATCACTGCATAAATAATTTATAACTAGTGACCCCCTTTATTAACCTGTTTCAGGTTCAGTAAAATATCATAATAACTGGATGTGATGTCACACTCAGTTATTATGGCATGTCTACGGTTCTACTTTGCTACTATATTATAAAAAAAGAAAAGCAGTATGGAACACACAGTGTGAGCCAGTAAGCAACTGAAAGATCTTGGCCTCAATTGAAACTGTCAGTGCTGGACAAAAGAAACAGATTTTTTTTTTAAGAAAAAAAGTTAATGTGTTTTTTGCTTGTGAATTTATTGTTGCTTCTACTGGTGATGATCACCTCAAAGCCAGACACATGAAGAAGAAGAAATAGATGAAACGGACCTCAAAGTAAAATTCGGAAGAAGTTTGTTGAACAATAAAAAGATACTTAATTCAAATGTTGCAACAAACTTCTTTTTTTTAAATAGCAGTAAATTACACACTCATTCATGAAATGCTGCTGTTTATTGTACCCCACAAACAAAAGTTTACAATTGTTTTGCAGATATTTTTTATGTGTGTTGTGCATCATTTATTAAAAAAAAATTAAACATAATGAAGTGTCTGGTATAAGTTTTTTTTTTTTACGCACCCTTGGTGTATGATGACCTCCCTGATAAAGGTCTCGAGCTTCGGTGTTAAGATTTATAGGTCATCACACACCTTGAGCATACAAGAAGTGTCAGAAAAATATCTTTAGCTCTCTAAGTCATTTAAACCCAATGCAATTGTTAGACATAAAACTGAATATCCAACCTCCTATTGTACACTTTGTACTTAAAACAAAAGCATGTACAGTATAAGGTGTGTTACAAACATACCATCCTTCTATGTTTCTCCTTTTTTGGTTTTTAAATTGATCTGAAAATAAAAATTGGAGCTTTCACAATTGAAAAACATTCTGTTAGTGCCTCCTATATTCTTTGAATGTTAAGTTCCTTTAATATTAGTTTCAAAGTTAGTAGATACATCTCATTTCCAGTTATGCTCCTTTTAGGTAGTCATACTTGGATGGTTTCTGTTGAAAAAAAAAGCGAAAGTGCACTGTATTTTAAATTAAAGCCTTGGATTTACTTCTATATTAGTAGCTTATAAAAAGTACATTGAAAAACTAATATTATGCAGAGTTAAATCTATAAATCGCTGTCTTGGGTAATGAATTTGATTCATCACCAAATACTGTATGCAGTAGAACCTTGCCTGACATTAAACACAGAGGCATGAAATGTGGCCTGCTGTATCCAATCAGAGAGAAATATTTGTGATTGGCTTCTTAATCCATTTTATAAATATAAATTATATATACTTAGAACATATGCACGTTATGCATATTTTATTTCTGTTTTCATTTATTTAAAGATTTATTGTTCTGATAAATCTTGATATGGCAGAAAAACGTCAATATTAATTTAATGTTTCCAATGAAGCAATAATTCCCCAAAAGAGCACTGCAACAGATGTCATGGAAATGCTATTATCCTACCAGCTGTATCACTCTTTTAAACTAACAGAACATGCTCAACCAAACAAGTGACACATTTGCTGTCTGGAGAAGGCCATATTGTTTTGCATCAGGCATTTAAGATATGTCATAGTCATTATAAACGAAGAGGTACAATCTCCAGAAACACAGTCTAAAGAGATTTATGTCAATTTAAAATTATAATATCCATGTGTAATATTATGTATAAATGATTTGAGTTCAATTATTTTCCACATAGTACTCCCCTCTTGCCTCTCCACCTTCTAATTGCTAGTGGTGTAAAAGGAATCTGCAGTCATGCCTTTCCTCCTGTGTCATTATAAGGCATTAAGGAATTGTGGTAGTGGTGTTTCATCACACCTCACACAAAAGTGGCATTAAAGAAAGTATCTGCAGTGAGCTATTATTCACAAACATTAACCCACTCCCTGGAGTTGCTACCACTGTAAGAAAGTGCAGTACATAGATGCATTCTCACTGACAGCTGATAAAGGTCTACCAGCCCATACAGTCTGAACACCCTATCTGACTACTCTGTTCTCGCCCTAGTGGCTGTCCTGCTTCTTATAGCCCATATGCCTATCCCAGTCCTCTTGAAACTGGTTACTGATTTGACTCTTACCACTTTTTTTCAGTAGCTTGTTCCACTTGTCCACCACTTGTTAATTTGTTATACGTTGTCCCCTTGTCACCCAGACTACCCTCACAAGCCTAACATTGTGAGGTGGAAATTTTTATTTATGTAAAATTTTGGTAACCGGGAAAGGTACACTGAGCCGAGGCTCATTTCCAGATGCGACCTGGGGACAGGGTACAAAAGTTAGTTGCAAACTTGGGAAAATAACGATTATTAGACAGAATAACACAAAAATAATACAAATTGCTCCTCCAAATGGAGTTTAGCATGTTATAGAGGTGGGAACTGAGGCTGGCAGTGTGGGGCCAACAGCATGGCTGGTGTCATCCTGCTATGTCCAGTGGGTTCCATTTTTCTTCTTCTCCAAAGATGCTGATTAGGAGATGTGTAAATGTGCACACATGCCAAAGGCATAAGAGTGCATCATTTAGTTCCCTCACTTGCCAGGCTCCAGTAAACACTACCACCTGTGGTCACCCAGATGGCAGTATTGCAGTGGGATCTGCAATCCTTCCCACCCCATGGAGGACAGCATCCTGTAGGATGCTCAACTCCCCTGCTACAGACAGTAATCTGCTCTCTTAGGCTTATTCCTCAATCCAAAGTCATTAAGGACATCTTTCTGAAATTTCCTCCAGCTAGTCAGAGTAAGCATTCCCTCATCATTGTATTTGTTGTCAAGGAATATATGGCCTTGAAGTCAACCCTGTTTATCCAGTGTAGGTACTGTACCTGAATGTTTCTATCATGTCACCCCTTTCCCTTCTCTACTTGAGGGTATACACATTGAAGTCCTGCAATCCCTCCTCGTTAATCATGCCCCACCTCCTGGATCATCCTGGTTGTTCTGAACTGTACTGCACCCACCTTATCACAGTCTTTCTTTATTTTCTCAGATGTGGACTCCAGTACTTTGCACAGTACTTCAAATGTGATGTTACCAATGACAAGACCATACAAATGTGGTCTTACTGGCTGGCCTGCCAGTGTAGAAGTAGCACTACTGCTTGTGATGCCAGCAACTGGGGTTCAGTAGCAAGCCTGGGTCACTAGAGAGCCAGCCAGGGGGGAGAGGGATTGAGCCCCAATGGGCTTCTCTCCTTCTCCAGGGAGGGTGGGCTGCAGTCCCCACTGCTATACCACCACCTGGGTGACCATGGGTGGTGCTAGAGCTGGGGATGCAGTAAAAATTGGGAGGGTGGACTTCAGCCGAGGACAGGAGCAAAGGCATGTCTGTGAGTGCCTATGTCTCACTGGTCCTCCCCGAGTGTGGGCATCTGCAGGGTCGGGACCAGAACAAAAAAAAGCCCCATGTCTATGCCATGAGATGGGCCCTGTGCCAATGACTGGGAGACTGAGGGATGCAGCTCCAGGTGTCCACTCACCCTGAGGTCTACGATGGGGTAAATAGAGACCTCCTCCACCCCACCTGGAGGGATATCCGGGGATAGATGGTTCACTTGGGAGTGGGGCACTGAAGGGAGCTAGTGTCCTCAGGTTCCTCCTGGCATAGCTGTGTGGTGCATTGGAAACCCAGAGGGAAGGGGTGGATGTGGCAAGATAAGGAGCATAAAGAGTAAGTAAAAAAAAAAAATGTGATCTTACTAGCAATCTATACAATGGGAGGATAATCTCCAGGCTTCTACTGTTAATTTCACTCCCTGTCCAGCAAAAGAGCAGGGAGGCTCTTCACCCTCTGGTTAAGGCAGGTTGAATCTCATAAGGTGATCCCAAGTTTGCAACCTGTTCCCGGTGGGGATTCTCACCCACCCTAGGGACATCATGGATGCATTTTGTGATTTTTATTAGGATCTTTATAGTCAGGAGCCTGCCTCATCTTTTGATATGCAGAAAATTGAGAATTATTTGGCTTTCCTTCCTCTCCCTACTCTCTCTGAGCCACACCAGGACCTTTGAAAATGCTCTATTATTGTTGAGGAAGTTCGGCAGGTTATTGCACACCTCCCCAAGGACAAGGCCCTGGGACCAGATGGTTTCCTTAATTCTTTGTATGTTTCTTGTCTTGACTTATTGACCCCTTTTCTTGCCCACCTTTATAACTCCTTGTTCTACTCGAGGTCTGCTGACTCCACATTTACCGAGGCTTGGATTTCTCTTTTACTAAAATCGGGGAAGAATGAGCTGTTCTCCAGTAGTTATTGGCCTGTTTTGCTTCTCAATTCAGATGTTAAAATCCTATCTAAGATACTGGCCAATCACTTGCTGCAGGTCTGGGAGGGGCTCATCCGTCTGGAACAGGTGGGTTTTATGGTGGGGCACCATTCAAGTGATCATGTACGGAAGTTACTTCACCTTATTTTGGTGGCTAGGAACTTCAGGTCCCCCATGGCCCTGGTCTCCCTAGATGCTGAAAAGGCATTTGATCAGTTTTTTTGGCCATTCCTTTTCACAAACCTACATACATTTGGTTTTCCCCCTGCTGTCCTTCAATGGGTTCAGCTTCTTTATTGTAATCTAACAGCTAGGATCCAATGTAATGGGATTATTTCCGCCCCAATAACTCTTCAGCATGGTACTAGGCAAGGTTTCCCACTTCCCCCTTTCTGTTTAACCTGTATTTTGAACCTCTTTTATACCACATTCAGCATAATCCGGGCATACAGAGAATTCAAATTGGGGAGACTAGTTATAAATTATCGCCATATGCTGATGATCTTTTCCTCCATGTGACAGTGCCTTTGACTTCTGTTTCAGTGGCCCTCAAGGAGATTTACCACTTCTCAGAAGTCACAGGATATAAGCTCAATTTAGAAAAGACTCAAGTCTTCCCCTTGAACTCATTTCTCTTCAAATCTCAGGTTTTGGACATGGGGCTTTGTTGGGCACCTGCTGCTTCAATTATTTAAGCAATAAGACACAACAGGGCATGTTTTTGTGTAATAATGCCATGCCTTGGCTGGTTGAAGCATGAGGCCACAGATCTGGTGTTTTCATCAGCTAAGAAGTGATATTATTACACAATAACACACATCCTCGGAGTGCCTTATTTTTTTTTTTGAAATTTAAGTTTATTTAGTTTGAACAACAAAATAAAACACAACAAGACAAGACAATCCAAAAAGGTACAGAAAGCAGTAAGGTAAACGGTATCACCAAACCCCCCCCACTCCACGACCAACCCCCAAAAAAAAGCCACAAACCAACCCGCCCTCACAAACCCACCCACCCACAATCCCAACCAACCCACCCAGCAACACATATACAAGATATTGTCCAACCTTTAACATCCTACCTCCCTCAACCACCCCCCACCCCTTGTCCCTCTAAGGTGCACCCTCAAAAACAAAACTCAGTGTGGGCAAAACCACATATCAGCATAAAACTTCAGAACATGGTGTCTATAAAAGAGCAAGACAACACAGAAAATGAGAATTAACATAAAGTTGAAGTACAAAAGCAGACTTAGGGGATCGGGTCCCAAAATTATATAACTTAAAGCAGGCACAAGGCCTGGAGTTTACCCCACCTCCTCTGAAACAGGTCCATACGACCTTTAAAACTAGCAATCAAGCTCTCTGATTGAAGGTATGAAACTAATTCAGTCAACCAATCGGCAAATGACAGGGCCAATTGGTCAGTCCAATGTCTTAAAACCAATTTTTTAATAGCCATAGACACCAAAGCCATATGGTATCGACACTCAACACTGTCTATGCAGGAATATTCACCCAAAATACATATCTCAGGACAGAAAAAGCCAGACAGACCCAGAAGAGGATCAAGGTAATCCCGGACCAAAGACCACAAGGGGGCAACTTTAGGACAGTCCCAAAAAACATGGAGTAAATTACCTTCTCCTTGCAAACACCTAGAACACATTGAATGAGAGACCTTCTTAAGCTGAAAGAGTTTAGTAGGAGTATAGTAAAGGTTATTGACAATATAATATTGAGTTAACCGCAACCTATCCTGGGTATGGTATCTATGCAGATCCTTCCATACACCAGACCAGTCTGGGGAAATGTCAGGTAAGAGACGTGCCCATGCACCAGAGCCTTCAACCGTCTCCTGGGATTTATAGTTCAGAAGAAAAGAATAGATCAAAGAGATAGAGTGGGATTGAGAGGCGAGATTAATAAAACCAGAAAGGAAAGGATAAACAACCGAATCCCAAAATGGTACCAAATTTCCAGCTAATCAGATGCCTTAGTTGATAGATTTGAAGACATCTCTAGGTATGTCAAATTTCTCCAAAATGTCACCGAAGAAAGAAGTGACTGTCGGCTGAAAAATTGCTCAAGTCTGGCCTCCTGATTTGTGGAGCCATTCCGCATAATCCAAGAACTATCCAGCCTAATATTGGGATTACGAATCACCGTTGTCCAAGATCTAAAGTGTCAGAAATGTGGAAGGACTTTAGACACTGCATAAGTGACTTGAGAGCAACCCTCACCACACTATCAGATACCCACTGTGAGGAGTACGTAAAGGGTACATAAGGTAGAGCATACCTATCTATTTTGATCTCAGAGAAGAGGCACGTTCAAGTTGGAGCCAGATTGGACAGGCTGAGTCTGGATCCGTAGAAACCATCTTCCCAACTTGGAGAGGTGAGCCTAGTAATACAACAAAAGATTAGGTAATCTAAGGCCACCTTTCTCCCTAGGAAGTGACAATTTGGCATAAGAACGCCTAACCCCCTTCCCTTGCCAAATAAAATTAGAAAGCAGTGCATGAAGCTGCTGAAAATAGGAGATGGGAAGCCAGAGGTTAATCAGATTCAACGGGTAAAAAATCCGGGGGAGGACGTTCATTTTAATAATATTTATTCGACCCCAAAGTGAGATAGGAAGGGCTGACCATCGCTGTAAATCTTGACAGACCAAGTCCTTGACTTTATCCAAGTTTAACTTTTTCAGGAGAGAAGGATTAGTGGAAAAATAAATCCCTAAATATTTAATGGATCTAGGGGTCCATCTCATCCCAAAGGAAGAAAGTTCCTGCTTATTAGTATGCACATTTAGTGGGTAAATTTCAGATTTGGAGATATTCAGTTTATAACACGAAAAGGTACCGAACCGTTCAATAATTTTCATCACGGCCTTCAGAGAAACAGCAGGATCTATTAAATGTAAAAGAATGTCGTCTGCATAAGCAGAGAGAACAAGTTCTCGCTGTTGTAACCTGATACCTCTAACCTGGGGTGATGTTTTGAGCCTAATAAGCAAAGGTTCCAGATACAAATTAAATAACAGAGGGGAAAGAGGGCATCCTTGTCTGATACCAGTATATAAACGAAAAAGGGGGGAAAAACGCCATTACAATAGATTTTAGCAGAAGGACAATTATAGAACATCCGAATTTTATTCAGGAAATCTGGAAACCCATTCTCTCATAACTGACCAGAGAAAGGACCAATCAACACGGTCAAAGGCCTTTTCGGGATCGAGAGAGACCAAAGCCGCCGGGTATGAAACAGACTGGGCATGATGGGAGATGTGTGACAGGGTCCTCAAATGATCGGCTGCAGATCTACCAGGGACAAATCCAACCTGCTCGGGGCTCAACAGACCAGACCAGACCTTCTTAATTCTTTCAGCTAATATTTTAGCGAGGATTTTCATGTCATAATTTTGGAGAGAAATAGGTCTGTAATTAGCTGGGTCCATGACAGCCTTATCAGGCTTAGGAATTAAAACAATAATAGCTTCGAACAATGTAGGATCAACATCAGGAGATACCGATAGGTATTCATATAGCTTGAGGAGAATGGGTGTCAAGTTCTTGACAAAGACCTTGTAAAAGTTTGCAGGGTGACCATCGGGGCCCGGTGTTTTGTCAGGAGCCATAGAGACAATAGTTCTCTCAATCTCCTCTGATGAGATAGGGGCCAACAAGATATTTTGCTGGGCCTCTGATAAACAGGGGATGTCAATCTCCCTCAAATATGTATTTAAATCCGAGATGGAATAAGATACAGGAGGTCTACTATAAAGGTTTAGATAGTACTCTTTAAAAATATGAGCAATACCTCTGGGTGAGGAGACCACAGCACCAGATGAAGAAAGCAGAGAGGGAATAATCCTGGAGCTCTCCAACGCATGCAAACACAAGGCCAAAAGCTTACTGGATTTCTCCCCATGATCAAGATATTTGGCTTGGGTTCTTATCAAACAATATTCCATTTTCTCCTTCAAGAGATCCATATATTTGTTTTTAACTGATAGTAGCTCTTTAAGATCTGTTAAAGAAGAGGTTGAAAAGTACCTACCTTCTGACTCCCTGATTTTACTCATCAGAGATAAGGAATTTGCAAACCGCTTTTTCTTCCTAAGGGAAGCCATTTTAATAAGCTCACCCCTGAGAAAGCACTTCAAGGCAGACCAAACCATATCCAGTCTTGGAGTAGAATTCAGATTTTCCGCTAAGAAGAGGAAATCAGAGCTGATATCCGAGACATTTTGAGGATCCTTCAGCAGTTGAGCATTCAACCGCCAAACCGAGTCCCGGGAAAAGTCCGGGTCTATGGAAAGTCTGATCCAAACGATGGCATGGTCCGATAGGATAATTGGCTCAATGCCAGATAGCAAAAGACTCGGGAGAAAGGAAATACTAACTAGAACCATATCTAGCCTCGATTTGGTACCATGTGATTGAGAATGAAAGGAAAAAGCCCGAAGAGAGGGATTAGTAAGCCGCCAGGGATCACATAAACCCAACAACGACCTTAGATCCTGAAAAGCTTTGTGAGCCAGAGAAGGGGGACGCCCATCTTGAGGGTCTCTATCCAAGATAGGTGAACAGGGAATATTCCAGTCCCCTCCCAATATAAACTGGGCAGGAAGAAAGTTAGACAATTTGTCAGCAAGGGACATGAAAAATTCCGAATTCCCCCCCACCGGACCATATATAGAGCCCAGAACCACATTGCCACCATTGAGAATACCTTTGACCAAAATAAACCTCCCCTCTGAATCAGATACAACCGTCTCTTTCGTGAATAAGACATGCTTTTTAACGAGGACCGCCACCCCTCTACTAAAACAGGAATTTCCCGCAAGGTAGTGTTGAGAAAAGGCAGAGCGAGATAGCAGCTTGGTTTCATCATGGCTTAAATGTGTCTCTTGCAAAAAAAAGGATATCAATTTGCAAAAGTGAACAGTGATTAAAAATCTGCAGCCGTTTGGCCCGATCCCTAAGTCCGCGTACATTCCAAGAAGCTATTTTAAATGTATTCATGACCATTTTAAATACAGTATGAAAAACCAAGTATCCAGACAAAGTTAACAATATAGTAAAGAAAAGGCACCCAAATTGAAAGGGCTGGAAAGATAGTATTTTGCTCAAGGCAGACCAATTTAAAACCCAACAGAGAAGATCCCACCAGTCCGTCCCCACCAAACCTGTACCAGGAACTATATTGGTGGACTAAACTGACCCGTCTATAAATTCCCAGCCATGTACTGTAGTCCCAACACCAAAAAGCCCCCCAAGCCACACTACTATACCTAAAAAGCCCTTCCCATCCCGAATACCTCATACAACAGCAACCAACTAAGTGAATCAACCTATAATGATACGGCAATATTTGACAAAACCAGCAATAGCGTCTCCCCCTCCCACTCCCCCAAAACTCCCAAACTACCCCATCGATGACTTAAGCAGAAAAATAGACAAGGCAGACAAACCACCCACCCCCATCCCTGCCATAAACCATAAACCCCGAAACATAACTATTTACACCTGGGGGCCAGGGCAAGGACCAAAAAGGAATCAGATAGAAGACCAGTGGCCCTGACCTCCCAATCCCCTTTGCGAACCTCTGAAACCCCAGCAGTGACTGGCCAAACCAAAGAAAGGAGATACCACCCAAAAAATTGACTCCATAGCCGAAGGAATCAACTCCACAAAAAATAGCCAGTAATGATCCCACCACCAGGGAGAGGTCAGCCAGCCCCCCATTTTCGGCTCGCGATTCCACATCCAGCAAGCCGCTGAGATGCCAGGCCCAAGCAACCCCCCCCCCGAACACCAGCAGTCGAAAGGAACAACAAGGGCTTAGGGAAAGAGAATCCCTCCCCCACCCAAACTATCTCTCCCTCCCTCCCGCCTGTAATCATACCACCCCATTTCGACAGTCCACAAGGTCGAGACAGCAAATCTTACTCACCCACAAGGGACTGAGTCCACCCGCAAAGGTGACCGGATCCAGTAGCCGAGCAGGGAGCCAGGAGAAACCCTCGCTTAGGCCCAATGTTTCTGGGGGGAACAATATTAATGCAGGACCAAAACCGGTCCCACCATCAGGAAGTCTCCCCCGAGGAAACTCCACTCAGCAACTAGGTTCCGGAAAAGTACCATGTTCCGAGGCTCCGTGGAAGACACCCGCCCCAGCCCGCAGAAAAACGCCCAGCCATCCCTACCAGCCAACAAGAAATCCTAAGGTAAGGACTGAGCCAACTTACTAAAAGGAATGACAGACCCCGAACCACCAACGAGGGATAAAAAGAATATTTAGCGCTAGGGTCCAACCACAAATTTAACAATAAAACCAGAAAGCACTCCCTGAAACATAAGGAAACAGAGGGGAAAAATTACACCGCTCAGTTGAAATAACCCCCCCCCCCAGGAGAGCAACGGCAATGCAATTTTAAGGAAGGAGAGTGCAATGAATCTCAGCCAGAGTTCTTAAATAAGTACGGGAGCTTAACAGCCAGGTCCTTCATAGCCAGTTCAGGGGAAATGTAGCTGTGAGTAGAGCCTCAATTGTAACTTTAAGTGTGCGGAGTAAATCATTCTAAAGGAATGGAGGCAGCAATCAGTTTTTGGACTGCAGGGTGGAAGGCTGCCCTCTTCTCTCTGGTTTCCTTCGACGGTCCTGGGTAATCCGTATTAGTCGATCCCACAGTATTTCGCTTTAAATCTCGAGACTTGCTGCAGACATGCTGTCTATCTATATAACTCAAAACTTGCATAATAATAGGGCGCGGAGAGGGATCAGACGGGGTCGGGGCCTCAGCAAGCGGTGGGCCCGCTTCCAAGTGGTACAGAGGGCTGATTGGTGACGGGCCTACCACTTTAGACAGAAACCTCTGAAGAAAGGCTAAGAGATCTGGGCCTTCTTCCATTTCAGGCAGGCCCAAGATGAGGAGGTTATTCCGACGATTGCGCCCTTCTAAGTCCTCCGTTTTAGCTTGAAGTTTTTTAATCTGTTGTTTAAGCTCAGACACCTCCTTTTCTGACTTGGATCTCCATTGTTCTATGGAAAAAACTCTGGCCTCCGCATCAGACACACGGGTAGAGACCGAGGACAGGTCGCTCCGAAGGGATTTAAGCTCACCAGCTAAATCCTGCAGAATTTCTTTCACCGGAGATAATTCTTGCAAAAATCTGTCCTCCGTGAGAGGGTTAGATAGCTGCAGCTTGTCCCCACTTCGTTCAGGCTTTAGACTACCTTGATTGCGTTGCTTCTTGGCAGCCTTTTCAGGAGATGTGGGTGGTGTGTGTCTAACGGAGGCCTGTTTCCCATCCACCTCCATCCTGTTGAAATATACAGCTTATATTGAACAAAAATCGGTCCCACTTGATGTCGGAGGTATGTTCTCTCCTTTAGTAAGAATCTCCATCGATTGATGCACCGGGAAGTTTTTAAAAACCAGCGATTTGGGTGACAGGAGGGGAGAGCTCTAGGCCTCAGCTGCTGCCTAGCTGCATGCCATCACGTGACCCCATCGGAGTGCCTTATTGCTATTATACAATGGATCATTTATGTGAGAAACAAAACAAATGCAGAAAAAACATTTTAAAATAGTTGTTTTGCTTCATTTTGTAAAGTGTAGGTATACATTTTGGAAAAAAGTCAACAGTTTTTGTTTCTGCTTGTGGGTGGTGATAGTATTGCATGCTGCCTGCTCCCCCGCTCCTTGGAGGTCTGTTCTTGTCTCTGCTACGTGACAATGTATGTGCCTCCCCCCACCCACAATTAGAAACCAGGGACTTCCTCTGCTACTTTCTTTTTGATAAAAAATGTTCTCCCTTTTCATCTTTGTCCTCTGCATTTCTGGCTGTGATGAGTAGCTGCAGAAGTGGTTTACATGCTAGCACTGAATGGAAGCATGATCGAGCGGGAGTGGTAATGGAAAGAAAAATGTACTGTGTTTTTAAAGTTCCACTCCCTCCTCGACTGTTTTGCTGGTAAGACTTAGGGTTACTTTTTTTTAACCAAAAGCATCAGTGACAGTAAATAAAACATTTTAAGGAATGACTGCGATCGCTATCTCAACGGCAGCCACGCAGCGTCTTTTAAGAACTGCTCGCTCGGCTTCAGCCAAGGAACTGAAATGCCATTTCACATAATGGGTTTCTTTACAGAAAGATTGTTGTGTTTGGGGGAATGGAGTGAGGCCGGGATTATTGAAAATGGTATGCTGTGATTTATTTAACTGAAGCGGGCAACCGTGCATGAGTGCACATCATTAAGACACATAAGTTCCTGGGAGCAGTTTTACACATTGAGCGAGTGGGATCAGAAAGAGTCTGCTTGCAATGAGTGAACGGTATCAAAAAGGGACTGCTTGCTCAGCTACAGTGCTAAAAGGAAAAAAAAGACATGTTCTGTGTTTAGGGACGGTCTGTGATGTGGTGAGTGGGAGGTTTTACGCATACATATGGGGGGGTTGTAGCCCTTTACAGCAGCAATCCAGAGTGTTGGTAACTTGTAGCCTAGAGCACCAAGAGGGATAGCATAATTTCATACAATGTTATGCAGTTAAGTGTTTGCCTGGACTTTATACAGTGATGTTATTGTGTAATAACATCACTGTTGCAGGCACACAGCGACCAAGCAGAGCCCAGAAAATATTCTTGCCATTGTTTAATTAGGAATTCAAGTTACCTGTCCTTGTCCAACTTATTGAAAATGAATCTCTCCCCATTGATTCAGATGGTTCCATGTGATAACGGCGATTGCGAAATAACGATCACCATTAGAGCCAGTGTACATCGCTGAAAATGAATTGCAGCGATGTACACTTGCAGCAACTGAAAAAATGGCAACTGGTTTTCTATTTTATGAGGGGAGTTGTGCCCCCTGTTAAAGAATTCTCAATTCCAGGGGGGTGCATTTTGAGGGGGGTAAAACTTAAAATAAAAAACCCTCACCCAACACAAAAATATGATTATGCCCAGAATCAAACTGGGCACTCTCCCAACTGCAGCCACTTACCAACCATGCCACATGGCCAGCTTGGCAGCTGACTGCCGCACTACACCCCACATACCCTCCCTCCCCTTCTGCCCGTCACACAATGTGGTCCTCTCACGCGCATGTGTGTGTGCGCGTGTGTGTGTGTGTATATATATATATATATATATATATATACTGCATATACAGTATAAGCATCCCAGTGCCATAGTCACCTACCCCCATATTCGATCACTACCTTGCCAGGGTAGCCATGTACACAGGCGCTGTGATGGAGTCACCCATTTTGAAAGCGCTCAGTCATGGTCACCTTGTGCATGGTATACCACTCAGACAATTAGAACAGATCTTCAGAGGTAGATGCCCCTCCCTATTTCCCCTTGGGGCAGGGTTAGTATTGTCAAAATGAACATTCTGCCCCACATTCTCTATCTGCTGGGAATGTTAGGTCTTTGCCTTCCTAAGAGTTGGTTTACACTGCTCCAAAGTCTTCTTACAACATTTTTTTGGAGGAATGGTTCCTTGAAACAGGCTTGTTCTAAGCTAACAGTGGTCAAGGAGAGGGGGGGCCTTAAATTACTGATTTTTTTCTTGTACTATTGTGCCCTGCATAGTAGCAGACTTTTTAAATGGGGTTGCCCCTAGGCACCGCCAAGTGACGGCCTATACCAAAGCTTTGTGACTCACTCTGGAAGAACAACTATGTAAGAAATATGGTATGAGCCTTCACTCATTGTTGTATCTTAAACCTTCCTCTTTGCCCTCCCAGCTACATGGTACCCTGATAATATGGTCTCTGAGAGCTCTTTGGCAAATTTGTGCTTATTTACAGACTGACTGGAGTGAAGATTTGTCCCAATCCATTCTGTGTAATCTGAATATTTGTATAGGTAATCATGCCATTCGGATTAGCTTCTGCCCTCAACTACGCTTTGATTTTGGTAGATTCCTTGGTGGTAAAGGGCAGGTTATGCCTGCATGATGTTTTGCAGCAGTGATTTTCTATTCTGGTTTTTCACTCATTCAGATATCTACAGCTGGTGAATGCCCTCTCCAATTTTTGGGGTCCGCTCATGTGGATTACTCCTCCTTCCTCTACTCTAGGGGATCTTTTGGTTATTGCAGATCTACCCCCACTCGGTCTCTAAGTTTTATTCCTAGCTACAGACTTGGAAATTGGAGAGCCCTTTGGGGGTTTGCTTTTACTGGCAGCAGGCCTGGAGCCTTCAATTAGACTCCAGGAGCCGGCAACTCCTTTGGAGAAGGGTATATAATTTTTTTAAGCAGGATAGATATAGATTTATTCAATTTCGTATCCTACATAACATACATTATACTCCTCAGAAATTGCACAGATGGGTAGGCGGCCCATGGCCATATGCTCCTTCTGTGATGGGGTGAGGGTACTTTATTTCATCTTCTTTGGACTTGTCCAAAAGTAGTCCCTTTCTGGACAGCTATTCATACTTTCCTGAATCCCTTTTTGGATTTAGACTCCTTTTTTACTCCCCATATCTGTCTTGTCAGGGACAACCCAAGGATCTTTTTGGTCCTCATAAGGCCTATATGGCTTTGATCTTGATTACGGCCAAACTTATTATTCTCCAGCATTGGATGGATGATGTCACACCAACAATCTTAGAATGGCATCGGGAAATTTCTCAAGCTTTGGCTGTTGAAAAGCATATTGCTCTCCGGCAGGACAGGGGGAAGACGTTCCAGAGTCCAAGGGAACCCTTGGAAGCCTTACTGCTTCTTTAATTTCACAGGTATATAGTCCCCTTACTGAAACATGTGGGGCAAGTGGGCTCCCATTGTTGGTTTTGGCTTATATTTAGTGGTATTTAGGATGAGTTACGGTGTACTCCAATTCAGGGGGGATCTGTTTTTGTGGGGTATGTGGGGATGGTAAGGTGGGCAGGGTTGGTTACGAAATCATATTTACTTGCATTTATTGTATGAGGGTTTAATTTTGTTGTTAAGTGTTGTTATCCTTTTTGTTATTTCTGTTTGCTGCATCTTGGAAATATTTAATAAAGTATTTCAAATTGTAAAAACAATTATGCCATTCCTTGTGCATCCCAACATTCTATTCACCTTTCCCATACCTCTGTTACAATGTGCTCTGGATTTTAGTTTCTGTGATATTTTTATGACCCATACATCTTTTCTCCCATCATGCATTCCTGTACCCCCCCAACATTTTGTAATGCAACCTTGTGTTCCTTTTCCCAGTGTGCATTACTTTGTATTTTCTTGTGCTGAAGTAGACCTGCCAGATCTTGTTGCTCTATATAGGTTTTTGTTACTCCTTTGGCAGGCTGGGCATCTGAATCAGCCCTGTCCCATAGCCCGTGGCCATCCCGGGTCTCCATCAGTCCCCTGAGATCGGGCAAGCCACCAGTGCTAGCAGGGAGGGCTTCATTAGGCCCATACTCCATTTCTCCTCCTGATTTTGTCCCCATAGCTCAGAGTTACATGCAATAAGCATGCAAGTGCACTCCACCTCCAAGGAGCTGCTCCAGCACTCTGTTTGCCGGCCCTTCCCCTTAACTACAAGACTCACATGCACCATCACTTGGCTTCCTCCAGGTGGCAGTCAAGTGGCAAGTCACAGGATCCCCCTCACCAATGGAAGACAGTAGTCCTACAGACGCTCAACCTTACCTCTTCCAGCCCGACCCATCGAGTGACACAAGTTTGTTCTTGAACCCGGGTCACCGGCGTGACAGCAAGGAGGCATGGATGCCTCAACCCACTGTGGCACTGGACTGGTGAGCTGCCAGATCTTTGACAAGTTCTCCAGCCTGCCCAGATCCTGCTCCTCTTCGGCAACTCTTGTGCAGATCTTCATGTCATCTGAAAAATGTCACATAGGAACACACTGAAAAGGACAGGGCCCAGCACTGATCCCTGTGGTACTCCACTTGTAAATTTCATTACATCTGGCAACTCCTCATTTATTACTACCCTTTGTATCCTTACCCATAGCCAGCTTTCTGGCAAAGTCTCCCACTTTCCTTGCGCACCCAAGTCCTTTTGCTTCTCGACCAGTCTCCTTTGGGGGTGCTGAGTCAAATGCCTTACTGAAATCTATGTATGTTACATTGACTGTCTGCCCTTTGTCAACTGCCCTGATATCTCAAGTAAAAGAAGTAAGTATGATTTGCTGGAAAAGCCTCCACCTCATGAGCCCATGCTGCCTTGTGTCCTGTAGCCCATTCCCTTTCGGGAATTCCACCAGCCCCATTCAGTATGGAGTCCATCACCTTCCCCACTGCTGCCATCCTCCAGTCCCTAGGGATCACCCCCGTGGCCAGTGAGCAGTTAAATGTATCTACAAGTGGAGCTGCTATTTTAATACATCTGCAGTCTTCTTGAGCATCCTAGGATGCAATCCATCAGGTCACATGCTGCAGTTTTTTTCTACTTTTAACTTCTCCATCACTCTTTCCTCCATTATACTGTTCATGTATCTTATGTGCCTTCCCCACATCCTTCCCTTCATTGCCCACATTCTGGCAGTGTCTTCCTTTTTCTCTTATAAATAATGAACAGAAGTATTGGTTCAATATCTCTGCTTACCTTTGTCATCCTTCTCACAGCCTTCCACCCTCTTAAGACACTTAGATTATTTAAATTGAAAATAAATAATGAAACTCCTTATGATTCAAATAACTTTCTAGCATGGACATGCCTGCTTCAGTTCAAGGTTTGATTTTCATTGCACCTACTGTATGTTGTTAACATATATTTTCTATACGGTGCCAGAAAGTCAAATATGTAGCTAAACTGTATAATGCTTATAGTGGCAGCCCCATCCTGTACAAACTCTTGTTTTCACTTTCTTCCATAGTGGCAGAGGCCTAGAGCTATAAGGAATCAGTGGAGCTGATTCCCAACTTTTCATCATGTTTGTAAACTACCCTCCTACCCTGATAAACATATCGGTTGCCCCATTTCATCTGGTAAGGAAGTTGAAAAGGTTTCTGCTTCCACAACCAATTTCAAGGCTGTTGTTGAACTGTCCAGCAGTAGATGTGCCTCCACCAGACAGTCAACACCACATCCCCTCCTGGAGTCAGAATACCCAATCACCTGTACATCAACAATGGGGCAGTGCTGTTCAAACCATAGTGAAAAATGTCTGTAGGATCTAAGACACGAAGATACTTAATTTATTTAGATCTTGGATTAAAACACCTGTGAGCTAAAAGCTCTTTTACATAGGATCCACGTCAGTAGTATTAACATAGTTGCATAACATGACACATTTTGCAAAACAAGAACATAGAGTTAACTTAGGAAAAAAACAAGGTTAACCAAACTGACAGGCATTGAACAATATATGCCAGGAAGCAGTCATAAACAATTAGGCAGACACTCAATAACAGTACAAATGTGGTAAAATTAGCCATTGAGGCCTTGTCCAGGACAGAATAATTAAGTGAGGGAAGTAAGGCAGGAGGTGGAGGTGTGGAGATGGTGGGGGAGAGGGAAAGGAGATTAGAGGGAGAGAGGGGAAGGAGAAGGAGGCAGTGAGGGGAAGCAGAGAAGAGTGGGGGATTAAGGGGAAGGGAGAAGGGGGAGTTTTAAGTGATAGGAATAGGTAAGGGCTCGCAGGGAGAGGCAGTAACTTAGATGCTAAACAGAAATGTTGGGACGGTGCCTGAACAATTTAATGGGGACAGTCACAACTGGTGTTTGCTGCTGGACGTTGTCAGAGTTTATGTCTGAAAGAGGCCAGTGTGGTTAGAGAGGATACATCACTGTGTAGTGAGTTGAGCCAGAGTGGGGCTTTATGGGCAAATAACATTTGTCCCCAAGGACAGTGTGTGACAATTGGGACCTGGAAGATCTGGTTGTTTGAGCCTCTAGTGTGACGGGGGTTGCAGTATGGGCTAAGGAAGTTATGAACCCCTGGGGGCAAGCATCCAAGGCTTAATTTTTTTGCAAGCAAGCAGGCTTGATAGATGATTCTACCTTTTAACTGAAGCCAGCTTGCTTGAGCTTACAGGTCGCAGGTATGCATGAGACATGCTGCTTCTGTGAAGAGCCTGCAGGTCTTATTTAGCACTGTGGAGATACGTCGTAGGGCCGAATCAGTTGCCGGGCCATAAATAACCAACCCATAATCTATCATGGAGGTGACAAAGCTGTGGATTGCAAAGTTTAAGGCTTCGGTGGTCAGATTTCGTTTGTGCCTGTGCAGCATCGCAGTTGTATGTTGACCACTTTGGCAATGTTATCTATATGGTGAGTAAACGATAATGTGCTGTGTATGGTGACCCTAAGGTATTTGAAATGCTGTATTTGATCCAGGTGGTGCCCATATTGTTTCTGATTGATAGTGGGTGGGATTTGTGCTTGTTATGAATACTACTGAAAAGTATTACTTTTTTTATATAGTTTAATATAATCTTGTGCATACTGAACCATTCCTCCATGTTCATGAAACTGTGTTGTAATTGATTCTCGAAAAGCCTGGAATCCAGATTACTTGTTTAGATAACAGCATCATCTGTGTAAAGTAGGATCTGATCCTGGCAGAGCTAGGGAGCCAGTTTAGGAATGTGCTGCACAGGAAAGGACCTAGAATGGATCCTTGTGAGACTCCTGAGTGGACTGATTGTATATTAGACAGTTCATTACCAATCTTCACCTGTTGTGATCAGTTAGATAGGTAGCTTTTATACCCATAGTTTCCTGTGACAGCCCCGTACTGGATAGTTGATCAATCAGTAAGGTGTGATTTACCATATTGAAGGCTATGGTAAGGTCTATAAAGGTTGCTCGAACCAGAAAGCCTTGATCAAGTGAGTTGTGGATTAAGTCAGTGAATTCAGGTAGTGCCCTGCTGGTGCTATGCCCTTTCCTTAACCTGTGTTGTTGGGGGCATTGTATCTGATATTTTTCCAGATACACCACCAGTTGATCTGCCACTATTCGTTTGAGGGCTTTGGGGGGGGTAGAATGGAGATCAGTCTATAGTTCCCATGTTGGGCCCTATCACCACTTTTATGTACAGGGGTCACCAAGGCAGATTTCCACTTATGAGGGAACTGTGACAACGTAAGAGATAAGTTAATTATTTTAGTAAGAAGTGACAAGATTTCATCCAGGGTAAGTGCGATGGGTTTAAGATCAAGCATATCCCCACCACATCCGTATTTCCCTAGCACTCTTAGGATATACTGTCTAGCTTCCAGTTCAGTAACAGCTTTGAAGTAGAAAGGTGGGTGAGGCTGAGGCCTGCCCAGTTTCATATTGTTAACATTCTTTGTGGATGCTTCAAAGAAGTCAGGAAGGAGGACACTACTGAGGTCTGTAAAAGCATTATTAAAAGTGTTAGCAATGGTTCTTGGATCTAGTGTAGGGGCACCATCAATACTGAGCATGGAAGGGGCTGCTTTGGGGTCATTCACAGTGATATCTTAAGCAGTATGTAAGGCTAAAGGGATGTTGGGGTGTATTAGTAGGGGTATTGCAAGTCGTAAGAGGGAGGTAATAATCCCTCTTTAAAAGGCACTGGTTAGACCACATCTGGAGTACTGCGTGCAGTACTGGAGGCCGCACCTGCACAAGGACATTAATAAAATGGAGGCAGTCCAGAGAAAGGCAACCAAAATGGTGCAGGGACTGCATCAGAAAACATATGAGGACAGATTAACAGAGCTCAATATGTATACCCTAGAGCAAAGGAGGGAGAGAGGTGATATGATAGAAACATTCAAATATCTTAAGGGCATTAACAAGGTGAAAGAGTCTAACATGTTTCAATATAAGAAAAATAGCAGGACAAGAGGACACAGCATGAGATTAGAGGGAGACCAATGAAGGGGTAATGTGAAGAAGTTCTTTTGCACAGAAAGGGTGGCGTATGCATGGAACGGCCTACCTCAGGAAGTGGTGGATATGAATACAGTGCAGGGCTTCAAACAGGCATGGGATAGGCATAAAGGAGCAATACAGATGAGTATGAATAGATAGGCCATTGACAGAGTCAGTTGTCCTGGGTCCTTCATGCCTAAAGCAGATTATTACGCTCTAACAAACCATAGTCCGTCACCCTACCGCTGTGCCATAGAGACCACCACACCAACCCTTGCTGCTGTTAAATAGGTATAGTTCCCGCCCATTTCTCAAGTCCTCCTCTACCATCAACTGCATACTGATCAACACAGACTATTTTATTTATTTATTTATTTTTCTGTACCCTGGCCTGTCTCATCTTAGAGGTACACAACTACCGCTCCCTGCTCACTCTCTAAGTAACCATGACCCCAAATTTTAAACTCTTACTGAGTGCCTTTCCCATTCTCTTATTTCTATCTTTGCCCACTCCCACAAGCAAGACAAGCCATAGTTTGGTTTACTCACCCAATACTGAAATCTTGAAAAACCTTCATGTCAACATAGGTTGCTCATCTGGGAACTTTTTCACTATTAATAAAGGACCTTAGTCTAACTCAGTGATTCTGTCCCCTATAAATATTTGGCCATCAGGTGGATCACATCCCCGTCAACACGTCCTTAAGGACCACACCATTCTCATTTTATATAGGGAAAAGACAAAAACCTTGTCGTGTTCGCATGAAGGTTAAATGTTTCTCTAAGACTCGAAGAGAACTCCTTCTCAGGATAGCCCTTATGCTACTTCTGCTATCTGGAAACATTCATCTTAATCCAGGTCCTGAAGCACCTCCCACCTACAATGCACGCCCTAAACAAGGTATTATTAAACTGGCCAAAATTAGTATCTGTAGCCTTTTAAGCAAAATTGATGTCCTGAAAGTCTGGGTATCTCAGCACAACCCTGACATACTATCTGTCATTGAGACATGGATGACCGCCAAAATACCGGATTCTGCAGTAGCTATACCTGGATACACTATATTCAAGCTGGACAGGCTGACCAAACATGTGGGTGGATGCGCTATATTTCTAAAAAAATTCCCTAAAGGGGTATGCTATGCCACCAATTGATCTCAGTGGCAATACCCAGATACTGGCAATAAAAGTGCTGTTGGGGGCTCACCATAAAACAATATCAGTACTCTCAGTCTACATACCTCCCAGAGACCCGGCCACTGGTCTCCTCAGTCTTCTTGACCATTTCCACTCACAAAATAACCTCATGGAAACAATTATCATGGGAGATTTTAACATAAACTGGCTGTCACTTGCTACCAACTCACTAAAGGACTCAATAACAGCCCTTCACCTAACTCAACTTGTTAATACACCCACCCACTAGGATAAACTATAAAACGGAGACTAGCATCACCCTCGACTGGATAATTTCTAACCAACCTAACCACCTTTCTAATGTAACTGTGCACCTTGACTCCATCAGTGACCATTCCCCAATCACATGCAATTGGACTAATAAATTCCTTATCCCCCCTCCCCAAACTATCTACGAAGGTTTCTCAGAAGCGGCCACCTGAACCTCCTAAAACAACAGCTTTGTGCCCAAAATTGGAACATCTTGGACTCAACCAATGATATTTATTTATTTTATTTTTTATTTATTTATTTAGCTTTTGTTGACCAGGTAAGTGCACTAGACAAATCCTGCCTATTTTCAGGCACGACTCAGAGGAAGGGGGATACAGATGAATGCCAACTGACCTTGAACCAGATTAAGCTGTTGGTGGTATTTTTAGTGAATGAGGGAAATTTGGCCAGGACACCAGAGAAATTCCCCTACTCTTTTTGATAAGTGCCATGGGATCTTTAACGTCCACCTGAACTACCACCAGTCCAGGCAGATGGGACCTCGGTTTAACGTCTCATCTGAAAGATGGCACCTCAGAAATGCAGCACCCCTCTCATGCTGTATTACAGTGTCAGTACTGGGATATTAACCCAAGTGCCAGATGTGGGAACTGAACCCACAGCCCTCTGATCTCCCAGCCTCAGAGGCGAGTGTGCTACTTACTGAGCCACTGACACTGCTCAAATATTATTATATATTATTATAATATTAATGTAGCCCTCTATCACTTTATAAGGGCTTTCAACACTGCTTGTGATACGCATGCCCCTCTCAAAAAGATTAAGGTCTCTGGCACGGTTAACCCCTGGATCACTCCTGAGCTCCTTTCCCACATGATGTTTCAGGACCATCTCTAGCACTGTACAAAAGCCACTGGTAAGCAACAGGATCTACAAGCCTATAAAGCTGCTAGAAACAACTGCATGAGGAACACTCGCCAGGCAAAAGACAAGTACCATAGGGAGATGTTTACCAACTCCTGGGGTGATAGCAGAAGGTTCTGGTCTAATATAAATGACGTCATTGGCAAAAAACTTCAAGTATCGCCTACAATGCTAAACATAAATGGGACCCCTACAGCTGACCTTCTGAAAATCGCTAACGCCTTTAACAATGCTTTTACCAATTTGAGCTGTGTTGTCCCACCTGATTTTTTTGATGATGATGCTGGCCACTCCACAAGCCACAGTGATGAAAATAGTCCTGAGTAACCCCCCTTTTTGTTTTAAAAGGGTATCATGCAACCTGGTAAGAAAACTACTAGCTAAGGTTCTAACAAACACAAGATACAGTAGTGACAGACTAGACCTTAAGCTTTTCACCCTAAACCATAGATGAAGTTCTCTGACCTATAACTAAGATTCTAAATCTTTCTCTTACACTGGGACAATTTCCTAATGCCTGGAAAATGGACATCATAACTCCGGAGCATAAAACTGGTGATCGTTCCTTACAGGGTAACTATAGGCCTATATCCATTCTCCCTCCACTCTCCAAGGTGCTGGAATGAATTGTTACCAACCAGCTTGGTGCTTATCTGGACACATACTCTATCCAGTGCCCACAACAACACGGCTTTAGAAAGGGGCACAGTACTACCACAGCATTATTAGAATTTACAAGCTTCATACAACAGGCCACTGATCAAGGCAAGATTGTAGGTGCAACCTGTTGACCTAACAAAAGTCTTCGACACAGTGAATCACACACTGTTGCTAAGCCAACTTTCTAAAACTGGTGTTGCTCCAAAAACCCTGAAATGGTTTGAAAGCTACCTCAGTGATGGACTGCAGAGGGTGAGGATATCAAATGTAGTTTCGGAGCAGAAGGCTGTCCGATCAGGGGTACCTCAAGGCTCAATCCTGGGTCCCTTATTGTTCAGTATTTTCCTGAACGACCTTCCAGCTGTCTGCAACCAGCATACTCTTCTCTCCTCTATGCAGATGATGCGGTCATCTTTAATAGCCACCTGGATCCCAACGCTCTTGAAAACAGTCTTCAACAAGGCTTCACAGAACCAGAGAGATGGTTTAATAATCACAAACTAGTGCTAAACTACAAAAAGTAAAGTCCAGTTGTTTTCGTCCTCTCGGAATAAGTATAAAGCCCATCAACTCACTACCACCAACAACCACGGAGATGCTCTTGAACAAACTCAGATTTTCAAATGCCTAGGTCTAACCCTGGAAAGTCACCTTAACTTTGTGCCTCACATTGAAAATGATGCCAGAGATGTTAATACCAGAATTGGGCTCCTCTTTAGACACAGATAAAGTCTTACCTAAGAAGCCCTTAAAGTTGCAGTTCACAGCTCGGTCCTCTCAATCATTGATTATGGTCCAATCATATACTGTGCTGCAACCTCCACATCTCTTAAAGCAGTAGTGCAACGAAAATGGGCAAAAATTTGACCCCACCTTTTTTTCTTCCTAATCGATGCCAGATGTCTTCTAGGTTATTTTGGTGGTGACATTTTTAGTTTCTGTTATCATTTAAGAATTTTATTAAGGTTTTAAAATAATTATTTCTCAAGAGAAAAAGATGGCTGCCTCATTTTTGCATAGAAATAATATCGAAGACCTGAGGAAGGTAAGAATCCAGACAAAAAAGCAAATGTACAGTACACCACACAAGAAGCATCCAGAAAACCCAAATCAACAGTTCTGCCAATATTTTTCATAATATTTCAGAAAATTAGCTTTTTGGAATACATTTTTTCGTTGCACTGCTGCTTTAAATGACTCATGGTTGCCCTGAACAAAGCCTGTAGGTTAGTTACTGGTGCTGCATGCCTCACTCATACCTGTGAGTTATATGCTCAATCTGGCTGGCTCCAACTAAGTAACAGGATCAAATATCAAACCTTCTTCCTGTCCAAAAAAGCTTTACTTGGATTACTACCCCCGAGCATTGGTTACCTGCTAAACAAATCCCCTTAGACCCAACACACACACATACCTCAGTTTCTGACCTTCCTCTAGTACCCTACTGTCAGACTGCTCAATACCAGTGATCCTTTCAATACTGAGCTCCCCTGTGGTTTAATAATCTAAGCAACCAACTGAGCAGTCTTTTTAGTCTGTCCCAATTTAAACTTATGCTTCTTCAGCATCTCCTAACTGAAAGCACTTGTGATTGTTAAACCTAGTTTCTCACTTCTGCAGACACCCTTATACCACTTTTTTCACTCTCTGAGGCTCTTACTTGGCTTCCTGTTTCGTTTCACCTCTCCTGACTGAACAGTTTCCCATTTCCCCCTGCCACCTCCTCCCTTACCTCACCCCCTCCTTGCTCTTATCCAACTGACTCCCCTCTTCCTGGACCTGTCCAGGCCCTCTGGTCCCCACTCTCCCTTATCTTCTTTCCCTTCATTCGCCCTCCTTTTCCCCTCTTTTACCACTTCTCCCACCTTAGCCTCCCCTTCCTCTCACCCTATGACAAGGCCTCTGGCTGCCATATTTTCTTTTCCTTCTCTATCAGGACTCTGCCATCTCATCTCCCCTACCCCTTCCTTACTCTTCCCCTTCCCCCACCTGTGATTAGCAATGTTGCTTCAAACGTACCTTATGATTTTCTATGCTTGCTTGTAATCTTGAGTGTGTAGCACTGTTCCCATTTATTTGTCAGTTGACTTGCTGTGCTCCAAAGATACCAAGAATGTTGTCTGTACCTCCATTGATACCACGAATGTTGTCTATACCTCCCTACCTTACTGTAACCCTTTCCTTTGATGTGGAACCTTTGTAAATGAGCTGCTTCAAGCTCAAAGGTATTTGTAATCCGAGATTTAAATAAATAAAATAAATAAATAAAAGAGTACAGCCCTATGGCACATTCATAAGGTTGAAAAAATGGGCACATGGCATGGACCTTGCAGTCCTTATCTGCCGTCAACTTCTATGTTTCTATGTTTCTATCTTTAATGTTGCTCCAGAACATCCTGTCATCATTCCAATAGCTGGTGAGCGCACCCCTATGATTCCGTTTTTTAATTTTTGTTGTTGTGGATGACTCGGGTGCATTAATGCTTGGCTTTTTTATAGCCCTGAACATTTGCATTGTCTGCCCATGGCCCGCATTCATTGCCATAGGTGATCTCTAGATTTCATGAGATCAATAAATCATGGTGTAATCCAGGGATTACAGGCGCCCCTGACTTTCTGTTTTTTTACAGGGGCATGAATGCCAGTGTGCTAAATTCTTTCAATACCCTTGCCTCTGTAACAGGTTCTGTATTATACCATGGACATAAATATAAACAGAAAATCCTGTACTCTGATTGGCTGTCTGGCACCTTTCTGACATGGTAAATCCTATGATATACCCATGGTAAAGGTGCCAGTCAGTCCCATCTCTGAAATCCATCTGAACCCTGGAGTTGGCAGTGGAAAATCACCATCTTGAAACCCCGTTAAACGAGACACAGAAGCAGCATTTTTTTAAAAAAGAGTGCAGCCCCTCCCCTTTAAATTCGTAACTTACCCTACTTCATTCCTCGTCCCCTGTTCCCAAAATCTTCACCATCCTGTCCCAGGACTGCAGAAGACAGGGCACCAGGACAGCAGAAACATCAATGTCCTGTACTTTACAGTAAATCTCCCACCATTGCTGCTCATCATCCTCTGTCTTCGGATCCTCTCCAGCATTCTGGAACCAAAGAAAAGAGCAGAACACCCTAGATGCATAAACTTAGTGCCAAAACATAATTAAAAAAAATGCCACCAATTCAAACTACTGTACTGTCCTCGCTCACCACAAAACTACACCCGGAAGTAAACATGCAGATGGTCCACAGCCTGTGAACACTAGCACTGCATGCCACCACTAAAACAGAATGGAGAGTGGTGCCTTTTTTTTTCTTATTAAAAAATTAAAATAATAACCATGTGGACTGCTCAAAATAAAACTATAGAGTACTGTAGTCTCCCATACCGAGACAGAGCAGCGAAGATTTTCCTACTTCTTTGTTACCATACTGCTTTCTGAATCAAACCAGGATCAAGCACCTCAGAGAGAGAGAGAGAGAGAGAGAGAGAGAGAGAGACAGCTACACACAATAGTGCGATAACATGCATGGTAAAGACTTTCTCTTTTTTTACTTTAGCCCAGAGGTGGGGAAAGTGGTCTGGGTTTGGGGGGGGGAGACTGACATCTACTTAAAATATTCTACCTAGCAACAAGGAACTATTTAACTCACAGGGGAAGGATATTACAGAAAAATCAATTAAAAAAACATATTTTCAAGTAAAATCACTTTAATCTTAGATTCTTTAAAAAACAGGAACATGGTATAATCGCAATAAACCACTTGGGGGATGTGGTTATCAAGGGATTTACCATGATTGGTGAGGATTTACCCACTCTGCTGTGCCTCGTGGGTAAGCCACTCCAGCTGTGGTAAATCCCCTGATAACCCACACCCCCTCATGGCTTATTCATTAATTAACACACTCCCACCCTAAACTTGATGACATAGTCAGACACAGGCCTCTTATCCTCCACCGTGAACCCTGAACTGAAATACTGGCTCAGTATGTCTGCATCCCTTTGTCCTCTTCTTCCTACCCCTTCCCCTTCCTCAGTCTGGCTATCCCCCTCCTTTGTGTTGTGCTTTTCTAGTATGCAATGAAAGAATGTTTTGTCCTCCTTCTTCATTCCCTCTTTTATGTTAAATTCAACATCTGACTTTACCTTCCTCACTGTCTCACTGGGTTCCATAATCCTGTTAAGAGACACCTCTATTCCCCTCCACCAGGCTGGTTTTCTATTTTTTGAAGGCCTTGTTTTTCTCCCTCAGAGCCTCCTACACCTCTCTTGTGAACCACACTGTTTTCTTTCCTCACTTATTCCTCACTACCACCCATACACAAAGACTTATGACCTCTAATATGCCATCCCCACTTGTTGTCCACCCCCTCTACTGCTCCTTTAACTGCAGTTTCCTCCTCACCAGCTCCCTTACCCTACAAAACCCATATTTTTAAAGCTTAGAACCTTTGTCTGTGATTGCTTCTTATCCTCCTCTAATTTGATGTTGAGCCACTTGGTCTGGTGATTGCCAGTTTGCAGGGAGCCTGGAGTTGTGGCCTCCCTTCTACTTTCTATGCTTGTAAGGATCAGACTAAGTATGGCTCCTTCACTTGTAGATTCTTCAACTCTGTGTAGCAGAAAGGCTTCCTAAAATGCCTTTACTAGCAACTGATTCCTTGCACTTGCTGCCACTAGGATGCTCCAGTACACATCTGGCATGTTGAAGTATACCATTAACAGCACCTCCCCTGCTCTGCTACCCTTCTAATCTCCTCCTCAATTCCACATCGGGGGCTTCTTTCTGAGATGATGATCTATATACCACTGCAATCCTGATGTCCCCCTACCCATGGCTAAATACACCTTATTTCCATGCCCTTGCCCAGCCAAGTTCCTTGACCTTCATGGTATTGATACTACCCACACTTATATATAACACCACCCCTCCTCTTCCTTGTCCCTGCTAAGCAATGAATGACATAGAATGGTCATGTCTCTGTCATGCCCATATCTCTGTGACTGTCACTAAGTCCACCTGGGGTTCTGCTACAATTGCCTGCCGGTTGCAGTTTTTGTTTTCCAAGCTCCTGGTGGTAGTACACATAGTTCTCCTTCCCAGAGACTTTCATACCCACCTGTCCCCTTCTCTTGTCCTTATCCCTGTCCCTGCAATACATCCCACCCCCTCTTGAACTCCTGTTCTCATGTTCCTAGTATATTTTTCTGTTTCCCCCTGGCTCCAGTCCCTTTTTGTCCTGTCATTTCCTCTGTCTTTACCAGTACTGGGGAGAGGTCAGATTGAATTACCTCAGTTAGGTAGGTATATCTATCAGCTACTATACTACCTACCCTACCCCCTCTCTGCTACTTTTAAAGAACCTTGATGTGCTTTGTAAATCTGTGCCCCAATACCTTGGCATCTTCTTCACCAGGATGTAGGCCATTCTGCTTGAATTGCCTTTTATCCCACAGAAGTTCCCCTAATCCCCCACAAACCTAAAGCCCTCTTCCCTGCAAAACTCCTCCAGTCAAGAACTGAAATAAGTGATCAGGAAAAGTCTGTCTTTACCCATAAAACCAAACTGATGGGACATCAGAAAAGAATACTGAGGGCACTGTCAGTTATAGTCTTGCTCCAGTTCCCTAAAGAAGTCTTTTACCTCCCCTAAAGGTCTGATAACCAGGTCATTAATCCACAGCTGGAAAATTACATTCAACTCTTACCCTACCATGCCTTTGACAATCCTCACAATCCTGACTGCGTCCCTCTCTGTCAAAACACCCAGAAGGCACTTAACCATTACGCTTCACTGGTCTTCCCTTAGACACTGCCTTCTCCATCCCCTAATGATAAAGTCCCCTACTTTAAGTACCTTTCCAGTCCTTACTTTCTCCTTGGCTCTGAGATAATTACATGTGCCACCTAAGGGGCAGCCCTGGTTTCCTCTGGGCAAACACGTCCTGATACCCCCAGGGAGGAGGCTACACATACCAAGTTGCTCATGGACTGAACTTGCAAACCAGATACTTCTTCCCCCCTTCTCCCTGCCAACTACAGTCCACCCTCAGTCTGGAGCATTGGTGTCCTTTGAGGAACTGAGTAGTGTCTACATGCAGCAGCCCCCACTTGGTCCTACCCCCAAGAAGGCTAAGCTCAGCTTCCACCATGGTTGATTATGCAGCGAGTGCTGCAATCTTAATGCACACCAGCAGCAACACCATCTCCAGATAGCCACTCTGAAGATGCCACTCCAAATATACTGCATACCAATGGGCACTCTCCCACCTCGCAAGTCATCTCCCTCTGCAATCCACATCCTCCACCACTGTTACTCCTGTAATACTACCTCACAGTTTGCCCTAGATGTCTCCTCACAGCTACCTTCTAGATGCTTTATATCAGTCCCCCCCAGTGGGACCTGTTTATCAGGGTACCCCAAAGAAACATTTTTCAAGGCATCCTGAAGTATGCAGGCTACAGTACTGACTCTACCTGTCTCTCAGGTCCCCCCTATTAATATGGCATTGACCACCCTACCCTGCACTCCCTTCAGAGATTACTCTAGAGCCTGCTCAGCACCCACTGTGCCCCTAGCAATTATTGAAGGTTCCCTCAGAGGAACCTCAACATTACCTATATATTGCACTTACCTTAAGCAAAGTGCCATGCACACATAAGGATACCCTGCAGATGCCCCCACGTACCTCTGAAGTACTTTTTCTTTGTGGTCATTAATCTTTGAGGTCATGCACCTGAAAGGTTGCTTGGAGATGTGGTAGTTAAATTGGGAGATAGTATAGCATAGTGGTTAAGAGCACTGAGCTGCAGATCTGGAGAACTGGGTTTGTGTCCCACAGCCACCACTTGCATACTATGTGACTATGAGCATGTCACTTAACTTTCCTGTGCTCCCAGGACACACCTGGAAACAAGATTTGTCTTAGTGTGTCTTTCCTGAGCAAAGCTGGAAAATAAAAATAAAATAGTGGACTGGTAGGACCAATATCCCTCCAGCAGAGCCCACTCCTCACATCTCCAGAATTCCATCTTTCCTTTTGATCTCACTTAAGTCCCTCAGTCCCACACAAAAGGTATATGTGACAAAGAGAGTACAGGAGCACCAGGAATATTCATGACAGCTACAAGACAGGTGATTGGGATGGGGACCATTAGACCACCAGAAACATGCAAAACAGCTACAGGACAGGTGATCAGGGTAAGGAATGTGCACAGAGATAAGGGCAATATATCAGCAGCATTAAAGAGTGCTGCAACAGAGGTTGTTTTGCACTACTCAAACCAGTGAATATACTTCCGCCCCTAGTATGCATGGGGGATCCCTCATTTCCATGGGCACAGCAGTATATTCTGTGTGGTCCTGCTGTTTGGACAAAGCAGAACACCAGAGTCCTTTGAATATTGCTCCTGCCCCATCGGCCAGCACCATCCCTGGTTAGCGTAGGACTAACATGGTTAGTGATGTGCTAACTGTTTTCATATGGGGGGCCCTAGTGCTGAAAACATGGTGAATATGGTGAACAGCATGATGAACATGGGTAGATGAAAAGGCAGCTTAGGGTCATCAGTGCACAGACTTGATGATTCATAATGAGACAAGTAAAAGATTTTCACTCAAGACTGTAATCCAGTGATAGGACATATTTTGTTTAAGCAAAAAAGTGCAGCAGCATGCAAGTCCCACCACCGGTGCCTTGACGTTTCACACAGCCGTGCTTTGTCAAGAGAGAAGGTCGCCCCTTGGTGCCAACAGTTATGTACAGTGTTTCTTAAAAACACAGCTGGTAGGCAAACCAGAACAAACACACATTGATAAGAAACAAGTTAAAAATGTAGCCAAGAATACTGTTCACAGGATTCTAGTTGTAGCAACAATTCACAGCTGCATAAGATGCATGACAAACCCTGGAAAGGAGACAAAAAAAGAAAAAGAACAATAATAGACTTGAATTAGTTTCTCTAATAGTTGTAAAGGTACAAAATCCCTCTTACAGAAATGGGGTAAGACTGAATTTGCCATTAAGGCCATAACTTATTTTTTATTTTGACCCCAAATTTTCAATATAGGCCCGGATATTCAAAAGGGTTGTGCCATGCGCAAGTCCAAAAATGTGCCATTTTGCAATATTCAGAAGGAGGCAGTTGCGACACCGAAAACATGCTGAGTAACAGCACAATGAAAATGAAGGCATGCACAACCAAGGGTGGATCCATGACAAAGAGCGCAATGCGATATTCAAAGACTTGCGCAATGCGCAATAGTGGCACAGCTGGAAATTGCGCACTAGCAGAAATGAGCCAAAATAAAAAGGCTCAAGGAAGCATCACAAGAACACTACAAGGCTGCCAAGTGGGGGGGAGAGAGAGAGAGAGAGAGAGAGAGAGAGAGAGACAGACAGACAGACAGACAGACACAGACAGGCTAGGGCAGGCAAGGCAAGCGTGGGCCATAGGCTGTAGAGGCCAGCGGGGGGTTCCCGGTGCAGTGGAAGTAGCAGTGAGGACAGCGGGGGTAACACAGCAACACCAGCTGGGGGGGTCAGAAGCCAGGGAGATGGACAGTGCCAGCTTCCACATGGAAGCTGTAATGAGGGGGGTGAGAATGCATGCTGCAGGGGGACGTGGCCATGGAAGGGCCCGTCGGCGGTATGCCCCCAACAGGCAGTACTGTGCCCGCATCAGCTTTGAGCTGTACACAGATGTAGAGATCATGGGCTGGTGCCACCTGAACAGGGCAATACTGAGACGGCTATGTGAGCTGTGCAGTGATGTGATGCAGGCACCCTCACGACGGAGTCACGCTCTGTCGGTGGAGACCAAGGTGACAGCCTGCATGTGCCTGCTCGCCACAGGCACCTTCCAGAGGCCAATAGGGGGCACCACAGGCATCACACAGTCAGCCACGTCACGCATCCTCACCCAATTCCTCAGCGCACTGCTGCCACATGCTGCGGAGTACATACATTTCCCCAGCACCACGGCAGAGCATACAGCAAACATACAGGAGTTCCATAGGGTAGCACGTATGCCTGGCATGCTAGGGGCCATAGATTGCACCCATGTGGCCATTCGCACGCCACCTGGCCCCGATGGGGCCACATATAGGAACAGAAAGGGCTTCTCCAGTGTCAACTGCCAGGTGGTGTGTGATGCCACTGGGTGCATAATCAGTGTCTGTGCCACACACCCTGGTGGAGCACATGATGCCTTCATATGGTATCAGTCCACACTGTGCCATCGATTCAAGAGTGGGGACATCCCCACAGGCCATCTAGTGGGTGAGTACACATGTATGGAATGCAAACTCGGGGCAAGGGTGGGAATGCCACAGGTGCCATGGTAGTGGCACACAGGGATATGGGCAATATGGACCTGAACATGAGACTGATCTCCACTATCTCCACACAGGTGACAGCGGATACCAACTCCATCCCTGGCTGCTCACACCATACCAGCGCCCCATGACCCCATCGCAGCAACGCTATAATGAGGCACATGTTTCCACACGCAACATCATAGAGTGGGTGTTTGGGATGCTCAAGGCACGCTTACAATGCCTAGACACCTCCGGCGGTGCCCTACAATACAGCCCCCAAAAGGCCTGTGGGATATTCCTGGCCTGTTGCATCCTGCACAACATGGCCAAAGACTATGGGATAGCCATACAGGTTGAAGAGGGGGACAGCGATGGGGACGCCAGTGGCGCTGGTGTTGATGGTGATGAGCAGCCCCCCCTAGGACGGCGGGACCCCCAACTGATCCGGCAGGCCCAGCTGCACCGGGACACCATCACAGAGGAGCACTATGCAGAACACAGGTAAGTCAAGGGGACATGTGCAACCAACACTGTCCATGTGCAAACCACAGGCACACAGGGTAACACACCAGGGGTGCATGACGGCCAGGGGAGTGGAAGGGTCCAGGCATACAAACACACCATCAGGGAGGGTGAGCACTCATATGGACATACACACAGGCACAGGCGTACATGGGCAGATGCACAGCACATCAGAACCGACATTGCTAACACACAGCACCACTGACCACCCCCACACCTGTACTGTCCAAATGCATTATGTGTCCAGATGCTGGGCACCCTTGCACCTTGGTGTACAGTACAATGCAGTCATCATCATGCACACACCTGTGGACAGCAGTTGGGAGGGTGTGCAGGTGGTCCTGTGTTGGCGTGGTGAGCAGAGCACCCAGCAGTGCACTGCCCACCATGACACACATTGCACACAGGGCAGCACCAGACAGGGCCCGCACTGGGAGACAGGTCAGTCATGTAGCACTGTCCCACGGCCACCGCGGATGCGTGGGCCGCCCCGCCGTGACCCAACAGCACTGGCAGGCTGAGCTGGGGCCACATGGGTGGCACTGTTGGACCACCAGGGGTCCCACTGCACGTACGCGACCTTGCGGCACAGGGGTCTGCAGCATGCAGACAAACCTGCACCAGGGGTGCTCGGGATGGCCACAGCAGAACCCGGCGTCGACAGGCCTGGTGTCACATGACGCCGGGAACGGGGAGTGGAGAGTGAACTGTGTGGGGTGTGCGGTACAGGGGCACCTGACTGTGTGCCCAATGCGTCCACGACAGAGACCATTGCCTGGGTCAGCCTGTCAATGGCGGCGGTCACATCCGTCCGCATACGAACCAGCTCTGCACGGTCCAGAGCACACTCCCTGCTGTGCCACTCCACAGCCACAGACAGTGCCTCCATGGACATTGCAACCCACCTCTGCAGCTGTACTGATTCCTGCAGCAGGCGGGTGTGCTCATCCAATGGGTACTGTGCCCCAACGGCATCCTGTCCCCCAGGGTGTGGAAGGTCCTGATGCACAACACCCCTTGAGGGTGGGCACTGTTCGCCAGGACCAGGAATGGGCGGATCAAAGGGCGGCGCACATGTGCCACCGCTTGACACTGTACCCCCAGACCTGGTGGCTGACTGCTGCTGCTGCCCCTCCAACCGCTGTGCCCCAGGGTCCACTTGTTCCACCGCTGTGGCAGCAACAGCGCCAGACACCTGCACAGCCACCGGTGCTGCCCCAACGGTGCTGACAGGCACAGCCTGGGACTGTGTCAGCATGCTGGTACACAAGTTGGAACCAGAAAGGCCCAGGGGCACGTGCTGGCCTGCTGTGTGTCCGTCATGGGACACACACCTATCACTGCCCATTGCAGTCCTTGCATCATCAATGGTGCAGGTACGTGCTACGCCATAGTCACAGCATGCTGGCATGCTTGCATGCCAGACTGCTGAGACACAGGCTGTGCACCCCCCGCACCCAAATCACTGACACCAGAGTTGGCGGCCCAGCGTGCATGCTGCTGCAGTGCCTGCTGGCTGGTGACAGAGGTGGATGGACCCTCCTCCATGTCTAGCAGGTCATCATCACTGCCTGGACCCACCACCACCGTCTCCTGAAGACGAACAGGATCTGTAACAGAAAGAGAGCACATGTGAGAGTGCATGTGAACAACCTTCCCCCCACCCCCCCAACACCACCACCATGTCATACCGTGCAGTGATGGGCTTCCACCTGTCTGGAATCCACCTCCTGGTATGCCCTCAATAGCGCTCCGCTGCATTGATGCAAGCAGTGTCTCCTCAGCCGGGGTCAGCTCCAACACCACTGGCTGGCCCCCGCCAGTGCCAGCACATGCCGCCCTGAAGGCTGCCACCTTCTCCTTCAACCTGCGGTCTGTCCCCATCTTCTTCTTGCATTCCTGCACGGAGCGCTGGTGGCTTCCATGCAGGTTCACGGCCCGAGCTACCCCCTCCCATGCAGCCGCACAGGATTGAGGGGTGCCCCCTCCATCCACTCAGTACTGGCTCCTCATCCAGGTAGGCCTGGAAGAGGGCCTCTGTCTCTGCTGGGGTAAAGTTGGGCCTCCTCCTACGCCCACTATCCTCACCCTCACCTTGGCTCTGCTCAGTCATGGTGATCTGTATGGGGGGAAGTGGACACCTGTCACTGTGCAGTCTACAGCATTTTCCCATGACCATTGTCCAGAACATCACACAGCATGCAACTCACCTCTCACCTGCAGTAACCGAATCTGGCCAGCGCAGCCCAATGTCACACATTTATAGCACAATGCATGCAAATTAGGAGTGGAGCAACTATAATGACATGCAAATCGCGCCACTGCACCTTTGAATGGCTGATCAGATGATTTGCATGTGTCGGCTGACTATCGCGAATTTGCACTTTGTGCAATACGGTTGAGTCGGCTGAGCCAATGGTGCAGATCTGTGTCTGTGTGGTACACTGCATTGCACATGCCCAGATAGCTTACGCAGGCATCTGCCGCGCTGCTGATGTGCTGTGCACGATCGGCAATTCAGGCCCTGGCCACCATTGTGCCAGTGGTGCTACAGCACTGGGTACTATATGGCACTGTCGCACTACTGCACAATAGTCCACTGTGGCACTGGTATGCAGCTGGTCAGTCGCGCAGGATGGGTATACGTCAGATGGCGCTGTGCGTGGCCTTGTGTCATTGCCCATGACCTGGTGTCCGACCTTTGCCCCCTGGCCCTGTTCGACTGCCATGTATACGGCCCTATTGCGCTGTCTGGTGACAGCGCTATGTGAAGTGACAGCGCTGTTCGAACAGCGCGATTGGAACCTGTGGTGGTCTATTGCGCAACATCTCCACGTGTGGTTACGGTGCAGCGGGGCGCCATATTGCCTGCTGTAAAGTTGGTACCATGGCTCGCAGAAGAGCAGTGCAGTGGAGCCCTGTAGAGGTGGCCAACTTGGTGGCCCTAGTGGAGCCCCACTATGGGGCACTTTATGGTGAGGCGACCCTCACCATTGCCAGGACGCAGGTGTGGCAGCAAGTGGCCACTGACCTGGTGGGGGTCACTGGACGGTGCTGGTCAGCTGAGCAGTGCCGGCACCGGTACAGTGACCTCTGCCGGAAGGATCCTGATCTTCTGGATCGGCTGCGGTCACATGCCAGGAGGGGCGTGGTGCCTAGGCCAGGTGGGTGTACCATCTATGCACCTGTATTCTCTGTAGGGGTGTGAGTGTGTTTTGGTGGCTGTGCATAGGTGATGGCTCTGCCATGGTTGGCTGTGTCAGTGTGTGCAGGTGTGAGATGCATGGGTCTGGCTGTGTGGGCAGGCACTCTCACTGGGGCAGGGGGCAGTCTGCTTTGGAGTCACACTGATGTTGGTCTCAACATATGTCTCCCACAGGCTGGGATGTGAGGATGCAGGCACGGGGTGAGGAGGGCCGTGTCAGGGCCCCGGTGCCAGTGGGTTTTGCGCCCCAGCAGCAGCAGCAGCAGCAGCGGCAGACCCAGCTGCTTGAGGAGTGTGAGTATCATTACTTCATGGATGCTATTGCATGCTGGGAGGGGGCAAGACCACCAGCCATGCACAACACAACCATGCAGGAAAGGGGAGGTCATAATTCCACTATACAAGACACTAGTGAGGCCCCACCTGGAGTACAGTGTACAGTTCTGGAGACCATACCTCACGTAAGGACATAGACTGGGTAGAGAGGTTCAGAGGAGGGCAACAAAGATGGTGCATGGATTGCATCACAAGTCCTATGAAGACAGGTTGAAGGAACTGAACATGTACTCCCTGGAGGAGAGGAGGGAGAGAGGGGATATGATAGAGACATACAAGTATCTTACAGGGAGGACCAGGGTGCAGGAAAACACTATTTTTAAGCGAAAAAAGATGTTCCAGGACTAGAGGGCATGGGATGAAGTTGGAGGGAGGACGATTCAGAGGAAACATGAGAAAGAATTTCTTCACAGAACGGGTGGTGGACAAGTGGAACACCCTGCCAGAGGAAGTGGTGGGGGCTGAAACAATCACGGGATTTAAGAATGCATGGGATAGACATAAAGGAATTCTGGAGGTCAGGGGTAAGGTGCAACAGATTTATAGGAAAAAAAAAAGTGAACTTACAAGCACAAATGGGCAGACTGGGTGGGCCATAGGCCCTTATCTGCTGACACTATCTATGTATCTATGTATGTATGCACGACACAGGTGACATGCATCACTGTCCAGTATCACAGCACGTCTGTGTATGCGTCACTGGTGGTCCATGCATGCACTGGGCACATAGCTGTGTAACTGGCATCACACCACGTTGCCACATCACTTGACAGCCTTGTTTGTGCTGTGATGGACATGGGCAGTGTGTGTGTGTGCAGTGGTGCACATAGCTGGTGCCGCCTGTTTGTGATGGCCATGTGCATGTTCACTGTGGGTGGGTGCATGCCATCACAGGTGTGGGACATTGGGCTATATGGCTTGCAGGTTGGGTGGTGTTCAGGGTTGTGGTCAGCCACAGCTATTGACTGTGTTCCCATTTTCCTAGGCCTCACAGTTCTCAGGAGGATCCATCGGGACATACGTGGCCTGACACAAGTGTCCCTAGATAACCAGGCCATCCTGAATGACATCCGGAGACATGGCCTGCGGAGGAGGCATCGCAGGGAACAGCGGCACCGGGCACAGGATGACCAGCCTGCTGGGCCTTAGGCCACATTACCCTTCCCACTTCACCCATCCCTACCACCCTGCCTTCCCTCTCCAAGTTGTTCATCCCTACCCCTTGCCCACCCCTACCTTGTACCCATCCCCCCTTGTAAATAGTTCTGGTTTATTGTTTTGTACTTTACTCTTTGAGAATACATTTATATTTTGATATGAATACTGTGTTGGTCTCTGATTTACAGCTGGCTATGGTTGCTCAGTTGCAGTGGTGTACATGCCATCTGGGGTGGTTTGGTCCTGTGTGTGTGTGTGTGTGTGTGTGTGTGTGTGCGGTGTGTGCATGGGGAGGTATCTCCGGCATGGCAGTGACTTTCTGTTGCTCTTGCCGTCTTCTGCCACCCACTGCTGGGTGCACAGGGTGTGTCTGGCTTGTATGCTTCTCTGCTGCACGGGGTTGACGTGTGCTGGGGGGGATGCATGGTTTCCTACAGTGCCAGTCACTGCACATGGGTGGTGTCTTGGGGTCATGGTGCAGGGTGTGCTGTGCGTACGGGGGGCTGACGTGCACTGTGGTTGTCAACCCCCTGTGTGTGGCATTCTCAGCCTGCCAGTGGTTGTGCTGGGGTGTCATGGCTCTGCTGTGCTTTGTTGGCTTGTCCCCATGGGCCAGTAGATCATCCGTCCCACCCCCAGTGATGCTGTGCTTGGGGTGTGCAGGTGTCTTGTTGGTTCTGCAGTGTGTTCCTGTGCCCATGTGTGGCATGGCTGGCGGTGGGCCCCAGCCTGCCTCCCTGGATGTGCAGTTCCATTGCTCTGGGGGGGGGCTCTGCTTGCACTGTGGCACCTCTGGACTGCTCAGCTGGGCTGCCCTGGCTGTGCTATAGCGCAACATTTCTGCTCAGCTTCTCCTTCCTGGTTGCGCTATGGCACAGTATGTGCGATATTCAGACATTGGCTGCTTGCGCAATTTGTTCGGCTCCATGTTTGAATATCGCACCTGTTGCACATATGCGCAATTGGTTTGTGCTTGCTCCTGCTGTTGCGCACATTTTGGGCGCAGTTTGAATATCCGGGCCATAGTCTTTTTATGACCCCACCTTCTGGCTATGACCTCAATGATAAATTCAAACTTGCCCTTCTGATGGTGAGATTGGCATGCTGCTGCACTTTTTTCTGAAATAAAATATGTCTAAGCACTGACTTATTGACATGACTCAGAGTTTTTTTTTACTTCTCTCAGCATAATGAACATCTTTATGTTCACTCTTTATAACTTTTTTTGTTGTTGATGTTTTTGCATTTTGATCCCAGATGTTTAATACATTCTTTTTTATGACACCAACTACTATTATCAAGATAGGAGGGATTTTTTTAAATCCCAACCAAAAGGTGTTTTCACAAACCAAGTGTGGAAACAGATTTTGGAGGGATTTTGGAAAAATAAACCACCCTTGTTCATGAGGTGGGATAAAAATGTTGAAAATGTGGGGCAAAAATGTTGAAAAAAATGACAGTTATGAGTAAAACTTCAAAACTCATTAAAAAGCCATAAACAAGACTTATCTTGTTTTCAGTCATTTCATGTTCAGGCTCCAGAGCAGCAGGATGTTCACCAGTCATCTTGATGATGAACTGGACAGGTAAGAGAGGACTGCAAGGGATGCTGAGAATAGTCAGGGTGGGGGGTAAGGGCATACCTCTCAACCTCCTGCCTCACAGATCAGGGACAAGTCTTAAAACATTAGGAACAAAGGACCAAAATCAGGGACACATCTTCAAAATTGGGGATATATACTCAGGAAGCTGGTAGAATAATGGGCTTAGTGTTAAATGCATTTTCTAAATAGGAACAAGTCTGTAAGTTTAATGTTTGACATGATTTGGTGCTTGCAATCCCCACTGTTTAGCCAGAAAAACATAGATTTTAGGAGAAACTGAGTAAAATATTTAGGTAAAATCAAGGACGACCCTGAAAATTAGGACAATTGAGAGGCATGGGTGGGAGGAACATGTTAAGGGACTGTTTTCTTTATTACAGGGTTTATTTTTAAAAAAGGGATAATGAGGGACATTTTTTCTATTGCAGGTAGAGCAAAGGTCACCAGGACGAAGTGCAGTGTCACAGTTTCCTGGATGACAAAAAGGACAACACTGGAGATTTGGCATCTCAGTGTCATTTTGTGGTTTGGTGGCCCCAGAGGTTGGCATGGTGGCATCACATGCTGTGGGAGAGTGACCATAGTGTGGCAGTGGGTTTGGGCACCCAACTGCTAGAGTTACTTTGGGGGTGTCATTTTTTTCTGCGGTGGGGTTGGATACTTGACCATTGGAGTTAGTTGGTTGAGGGGGTTGTTTGTTCAAGTGGAAGGGTTGAGCACCCAAGCACCAAAGTGAGTTAGGGGATGGGTTATTTTCTTTGCTGGTGGTGAGATTATGCACCTGACCACTGAAGTTATTTGATGTGTTATTGTTTGTTCCAGCAGAGGGTTTGGACACCATGGGCAACCAACCACTAGAGCTAGTTGTGGGGTTGTTCTCTTTGCCAGTGACAAGATTCGGCACCCAATCATCATAATTACTTGGGGTGGTTGTTATTTTCTCCAGCAGTGGAGTTGAGCACCCAACCACCAGACTGAGTCTGGGAGAGATTGTGTTTTCTAGTGAAGGGTTGACCACCTGACCACCGAACATTATGGATGCTTGGCAGGGTGGGAGGTGGGATACACTGGATAAAATTGCAGTTGGCTGATATGAAAGAATGCAGCCACATTTTGATAGATGCAGCTCCATCCTTTCAAATGTATGAAGTTGCCACCCATCAGCCAGCTCAGCAGCATCAGCAGCAGTCTTTTCAGGATTGGATATTCACACACTTACATCCTGCAAGCTCAGCTGCATTCACTGGTACAGCATGCACTTATCCTGCCTCTAGTCTGTCAGGGCAGTTATAAAATGTTTGTCTTGTGCATGTGTGCAAGCAAACATAACAAATTCTGGTCAGAGCCAATATGACTGTGGAGCACCTTTAAGAGTGGCAAGAGCATTGAAAAGAATATTTGGTACTCTCACCACACTGGAGTCAGACAGAATTGATACTGCAGCAATTACAGAACTGCACACGTGTGATACTTCCACATGCGCAGTTTGCCCCAGCATCAGCTGTACATAACATGGCAGTGCTGACATGACTTTGTATGCGCGATACTCACACATGCGCAGTTTAAGTCAGAGCTGCCACGTTGCACTTGGCAGCCATCAGTATCTCAGCAAAGCTATCCTATGTCAGTACATTGCACACAGATGTAAACATGGGTAAAAGTAAGACCCCACTGAAAATGAGATACTGCATCTCAGCCTGGCTAACCTGTATCAGTGCATTGTAAAAATGGATAAAATTGGGACCCCCCTGAAAATGAGATACTGCATCTCAGCAAAGCTATCCTGTGTCAGTACATTGCCAAAATGGATAAAAGTATGAGCCCACTGAATATGAGATACTGCATCTCAGGCTGGCTGTCCTGTGTCAGTACATTGTAACAGGGCTATAATACCATCAAAAAGTTCTGGGGACATGTAAACCTTGAGAGCTTCCAACATTTTTCTAGAGCCTCTGTGATATGTTGCAGGTGAGCTTTACCATTTAAAATAAATATGAACACATAAAACAGCCTTAACATTTGTTATAGTGATTTTACTGACAGGCATAATGAAGTCAGTTGAGTACATGTATTGATTTGAGCATACAGGAACATGTACAGGAGTTTTGTCTCAGTTGCACATGGAAAATACAGGAAAAAGGAGGGTGCCCTGCAGGTAAATGTGTTGTTCAATCTGACATATATTTTATACATTACATCAGTTGCTACAAGTATGTCAATGTGAGATCAGTCATTTTTATGTTTGCTTGCACGCATGTGCAAGAAACAGAGTGCCATCATCCGAGTTTTCGGAGGTGTGGCACCCTGTCTTCCAATTCAATCAGTGTATTTGCAGGCACGGTCACAGTTCACCAATGAATGCTGCAGCTGTCTATAACAGCAGTTGAAAATGCAGTGCCCTACAGTTCAAAGGGAGAGCTACGCTTCAGTGAGCAGTGATAAGATATCGCATGCTCATGCACTCCTCCCACACACACACGCATATTGCGTGCTCTCACTGCCCCTACACACACACACACTATATGGCCGACAGGGGTGCCCAATCCCCCATCGGCTCTGCTGCGCTCCCCCCAACAGAGTTCCAGGTGCCACGCTGGGAGCCCATCCCAGCATGGCAACAGTCTGTATGGCCAATGGGGTGCCCAATCCCCCATTGGCTCCACTGTCCCCCCCCAGAGACTACCGGGTGCCATGGCTGTAGCCCACCCCAGCATGGCAACAGTCTGTATGGCCAATGGGGGTGCCCAATCCCCGCCGTCAGCTCCACTGCCCCCCCAAACAGCCTTCCAGCTGCCACGCTGGGAGCCCCACCCCAGCATGGCACAAGTCCTGTGTCATCTAAGGGGGAAAAAAACCTACAAAAAAAAACTTCCCTCGCTGACTGTCCTGACCCCTCTCCCCCATCCGCACCCACCCTCCGTGCACCCTGTCTCCCCACACCCCCACCTCACCCCATACTTACCTCTGGAGTCCGGTGCGATGATCTTCCGTGGACCGAGAATAAGTCTGCACTCTTCAAAGCCCACCGCGAACTGAAGAAATGCCGGTATGCTGTATAATGGAATAAATAGGTTTTTTCAACTTTGATGCATATCATAGGCATTTTGGGGAATTTTTTCACCAAATTTTAAACATGGAGTTTTTGAGACCCCACCTCATGAATTCTGTCATTGTCATTTTATTAATCAGGCCAGAAAGGTGATTTCGTGGTCACTGCGCAGAACCACCTTTTGGGACTGATTTATGAAATGACAGTATCACAGTTCATGAGGTAGGCCACCAAAAACCCTATGTTGAAAATTTAGTGAAAAAAATCCCAAAAATGACTGCTTTACGAGCATGAGTTGCGCTGTTTCTACGAACGTTAATAAGTTGGCAAATTTTCAATATTTTCACTCCAGATTTTCAACATTGCCATTTTACCACACCTCCATATGAGCAGTACAGCTGTCATTTTTCAAATCTCACCCAAAATGTGTTTCCGCCCATGTAGCGCACAATGGCACAGTTGGTGTGCGAAATCAATGTTCGGGACAGATTAAGAAAATCACAGTGACATTGTTCCTGAGCAGAGGTGTTAAAATGGCTGTGTTAAACATTTGGTAAAAGAGTCATCGTAAGAATACAAGGTCACACAATCTTAGGCTTATAGGAGAACTGAATAATACAGTAAAAAGGAGTCAATGGTTTACTCAGAGAGTAGTAAATACTTGGAATATACTGCCAAGATCTGTGGTAGAGAGTGGAAGTATGTCAGTTTTAAAAACAAATTAGGCATCTTTATGGGTGATAAAAAATATTTATGATCCACCCCTGCATGGTGGCAAGTTCATTCATGGACCTTGGTCTTCTGAACTTGACATTAAAACTATGAAACTATGAAATGCTGTGTTACGAGCGACCATTGCGCAGTTTCCACACACCCTCGTAAGTTCATGGATTTCTAATATTTTCAGCCCAGATTTTCGCCACTGGCATTATTCCACTCTTCCTTATGAACAGTACAGCTGTCATTTTTCACATCATAGCCAAAATGTGTTTTTGCACTTCCAGCACAGAATAGCATGGTCGCTGTGGGAAATCACTGTTTGGGACAGATTAAGAAAATCACAGTGACACTGTTCACGAGCAGATGTTACAAAATCCCTGTGTTGATAATCTGCTGTAAAACATCCCCAAACTAATTGCATTACAGGTGTGCGTTGTACATTTTCTACACACGCTCGTGACTTCCCCAGTTTTTTTTAATATTTTCACTGCAGATTTTCAACAGTGCTATTTTTATCACCTCCCCATGAACAGTACAGCTGTCATTTTTCACATCCTGTTCGAAATGTGTTTTCGCACCTGTGGTGCCAAATGGCGTAGTCGCTGTGTGAAATCAGCTTTTGGCTAACAAACTGATATTGCCACTGTTCATCAGGTGGGGGTCACAAAAACCCATGTTGAAAATTTGGAGTGAAAATTCTAATAAGCACCTGAAGCATTCGGGTTTCTGACCATAACACCCCACCCTGTAGAGATTGACAGGCATCAGGGGTGTGACTTGGGATTCTTGCCTGTAATGGTCATACCATTCCACACCCTGCAGCCAGTGAGAGGCATCAAGGTGTGCCTTGGACTGTTCTGCCCCAAAGTTCACCCCATTCTTCTATACAGGACCCATCTCACCATATTTCCTGATGGAATGGGGTAGGCATAAGGGCCAAAGACCACAAGGCACACCGTGACACTTGTCAGTGTCTGCAGGGTAGGGTGTGGTGAAATGGCATGGCCGATATGCCTGATGACCCAAAGGCACACCCCAATGCCTGTCAGTCTCTGCAGGGTGGTGGTGGGGTTGGCTTCAGTTCAATACTTCACTGCCATTCCTATTATGCAGCTCTCTAATGTCTATGCTACCAATGCCAATGCCAGCAAGCAAACATTTGGCATTGACAAATGCTTTTTTTCTCCTGTAACACTTTTCTTGATTCTAAGACTCTGACACAACCTTGTAAAGTCTCAAGTCAGACCACATGTATATGCAAATGAGGCACTTGTAATACAACCCCTCCTATTCCCTGATGTCACCAGAGCAGCAGCTCCGAAGAAAGCATATAGTTTTCAATGCTTACTATCTGTATTTTATTTTTAGTTTGCAATGGCTTAAGACAGTCATGTCATGCCAATCACACAGTGTGTAGTAATACTAGTAGCCTATATTTATGCATAGAACATAATACATATAGCATTATTTCATTCACAAGAAAAAAATATTTCTTTATGCTGCCCAGCTCTCACTGTAGGACAGCTGTAACATGTTGTGGGGGATATGACACACATCCTCATTTCAACAGCTGGGAAAATGGACAGCTTGATGATTTAGTTTAAAAAGTGTATTCTTTACTTTTCAAATGCTCCTAAAACTACAATAACTGACTTGAAATACAAACAGAGGGAATGAATATGATAGAAGTGAGGTAAGCACATACACTGCACTACATACATGCGACTTCTCCTTTAAGCAGCATCGAATTTGGGAGTGCTTATCTTAATGATCAGATGTTACTTATGTTAGAAGCATTTGACACTTCTCGAGACAGCAAAGTACCTCTCGTGTGTACATTAGAACTTAATTAACTTTGTCATGTTAGACAGCACTTATGTTTCTGAAGCTTGCTAGACAAGTAAGGGGGCAGAAATCCTTATCTTAGATGCTACAGTATATTATTTATGTTAAAAGCACTTGACAGGTCTTGAGTTCCAGAAACCCTGCAGAGGGAAAGGAGTATTTTATTCAACTGGGTAGTGATTTTCAGTTGTGTGTAGAAGGATACACTGAAATTAATATGTGCTTTAATATACCATTTTTCCAGCTACAGACAGCAAGATGGCTGTAGGCTCTGCCCACAGTTATAAAAAGGTAAACACTGATGAATAGTTTTCTTTGTTTGAGGGACCCGACAAAGGAGATTTGGCACTCCAGTGTCATTGTGTATTTGGCAGTGCTGGGAGTTGGGCACCATACTTTTGGATGATGGTGGGAGTGTTGCTTGGCAGCACCTGGAGTTGGGAATTCCCATGTCAAACAAAGTCAGGGGTGTTGTTTGGCAGCAGTGGGGCTTGGGCATCCTAGTGTCACACTGTGTTGTGGGGTGTTGTTTGGTGGCACTGCTGGTTGGGCTCATGGTGTCAGTCTGTGGTGAGGGTGCTGTTAGGTGGTACCAAGGACTAAGCACCCCAGTGCTGGATTGTGGAAGGGAGTATTGTTTCGTGGCACTGGAGATAGGTCATCCTGGTGTCAGACTCTAGCACGGGGGTTGTTTGGTGGTACCCGGGATTATGCACCCCAGTGTTGGACTGCCAGTGGATGTTATTTTATGGCACTGGAAACTTAGCACCATGGTGTCAGGCTGTGACAGGGGAACTACAGATTGTAATAATGTACAGTGTGCAACTGATGGCCATATAGTAATGACTCAGATTTTCCCATCGATGTCAACCCCCACCTCCAAGAAAAAAGTATGATCGCAGGGTTGACAGAGATGACCGCCAGCCTCTGCCACAGACAGAACCCCAGCCTGAATAAACTGGAGTGCCCCTTGTTAGGCCAGCTAGTGAGTAACTATATGGCTGGTACATACACACCTAGGCCACAAGCAACACCAACATACAGGCAATGCATTACAGTATGCGTTGAAATGGGGACGTGAGTTCTGACCCAAGAGGCAAATTCCTTTGTGTTTAGGAAGGGAACTGAGCGGATAGGTTAAAGACTGCTTCATGGGATGATTGGTGGAGTGCAGTCAATCAGAGGCAATGGGGTGAGGTAAGCAGGAAAGCTCCAAAAAAGCTTTAAATGCAGTGCTGCTGGCAGATTTTGTCTTCCTTTTCAGGTCGCTGTTGAAACAAGAAACTGGGAATGTCATCCTTGTGGTAGAGGAGGTACTGAGGGTGTGTGTGGGGCAGAGAGGTGAATTCCTTTGTGAACAGGAGTCTACAGTAGGGTGTTGAATAGGCGGCAGGCCAAAGAGTGCTACACTGGCTGTTTGGTGGAGTATGCCCAGTCTGAGGCAGCAGGGCAGGGTAAACATGTAAGCTCAAGAAGATCTTCAAATGTAGTGCTGCTAGACAGTTTTTTCTTCCTTTGAAGATTGTCATTGTTGAAGGATACTGGGAATACCATCAGGCCAGAGGCAGCATGGGGAGTGAGTGTTGAGTCTACAGCAGGGAGCTGGGTGGAGAGGTAGGTCATAGTGTTGTGCTGGCTGATTGGTATAGTATGGCCAATCAGAAGTGGTGGGGCAGTTTAAAACTAGCACAAGGCTAGTGTCCCTGTGCATGAGTGCCACAGAGCAGGAGTGCAGCATCTGATTGGGTGTCTGTAGAACATCTGCAGTTAAGTCCGCAGTTCTGTGGGAAACTCAGCTCAGGAGAGGCTTAGTGAACCTGTTATGGGGGGGGGAGCCTGCAGCTTATCCCATCCAGAGGACATCCTATCTAGAACAGTTGCATAACATTATTCAGGGGAGTAAAGCAGGGGACCACTAATGAGAGGGGGTGAGGGGCAAGGAAGGCAATAAATGAGCTAATTCTTAACAACAAACAGAATATCCTGTCTAGGGAAAAGTAACATAGCCCAAATGGGAAAGGATCAGAGGAGAGCTGACGGTGGAAGAGATAAATACTGGAAGTAAGGCCAGGGTAGGCAAACAAGTTAGGAGGGAAAGATAAAGATAGTAGAACAGGTTATTTTCAGCTAGAGGAGAAAAGTCCTTTCTGATGTAGGGTAACAAAACAAGTAGCAAAGTGGGCATGAAAAGTCAGTGGCTTTATGGAGTGTATTGATAGATATTACACTGGGCAAAAACTGAGTTTAGAATAGTACATAAGAAAGGATGGTAGGTATGACTAGGGGGTTAGCCAGCTGAAGGGACTGTGGGATGACCATTCTCTGGGTTATACTCTGGAGGATTGGTCACTGCCCTATATGCAGGAAGCTTGAGGAGTTACAAGTGCAGCTGAACACACTCCTTCTGTGCAGACATGTGTTCTGCAATCCAGAACCACTATCTACAGTCACCCACCCTCCCCCAGAGACAATAACTGGTTAAAATGTTGATGTCCTTACAACGTGGTCAAAAACCGCGCTGTAAAAACAGCGACATGTAAAACATCTGCCAGGATAGTATAGCGCAAGTAACTTTAGTGCTATCCCTGTAGCTGTTAGCCATCAGGGGAAAAGGAGAAAGGGTCTGCTGGGGAATATGCTGCTGAGCAGCTGCCAGGGTATGGAGGGTAGGGAACAGGCAGCGGAGGTTGGCAGAATGTCTGTGGACTGGGATTTGACTCTCTGTCTAGAGATAAGAGATTCCTTTTGATTTTTTTTCTGGGGACATGTCATTCCTGTCAGTTTTCTTTCTCCTTCCTCCCAACTGATGCACTGCCAGTGTCCACTCCCCTCTCTGCACTTTTTGCCCCCACCCCCAGTTTTCCTGCTGGGATTCTTGCCCCTCCTCAATGATTCCCCTCTCCCACATGGTTTTTCCCCATCCCCGAGTTGCCTCCCAACCCCCGAGGTTGGTTATTTATAGATTGGGGGATTTGGGGGGAGAAGTCCTCTATAATAGGGGTTGCGAGGGGCTGCCCTTGCAAACACACAAGGTAGCTGTTTGGTTTCATGTGGCACTATGGTAGTGGCAGTGCTACCTTTGCTTTCAGAATTTTGTACAGTGCAGTTTTTGTCAGGGCTGTTGGTGTATTCAGCTTTTTGACCCTGTGCCCCAGATACCCTCTGGTCCAGGGAGTTGGAGGGTGGTGTGAAGGGTGGAAAGAAGCAGTTTACAGGTGTGAAGCAATGTCTTTCAGTAGACTGCAAACTGTTTTCCACATCTGGAGAAAGAACGGTTACTTGACTCCACCATCAAAGTCTGTGAACCAATCACAAAGAATGTCCAGGCAGGGATTGCAGCACCCAGCAGGGTAGAGGGAAAAGAAGGTAGCCAGTAGAGTATTTATGGTCAGGAACTCTAAAGTAAGGAGTGTGGAGAGGGGAATGTGAAGGGGGGGTGGTGGTCAGATGCCATGCCTGCCATGTGTGTCGGTCATGAAAGACAAGGACAGAGTAGTTTAGATGTCAACAGGATAGAAGAGGTACCATGTGTCCTCGTGCACGTCGGTACAAATGACTTGGCAAAGCAAAGTCTGGAAAATGTTAGATTAAACTTCCCAAATCTAGGGGAAGGTAGCCTTGCTGGCCTTTTCAGAGGTCCTACCACTGTGGGACAGATGGGACAGATGGGAGAGAAGAGTGAGGCAGAGTGAGGCAGGAGGAAACTGAAGCATTCAGTATCTGGCTGAAGGGGTGGTGTCAGGAATAGGAATATGGATTAGGGTTGCACAGAATCTTCTGACTGGAATCAGATTCATTGGATTCTGATCTGATTTTTGTATTTAGAATTTTTGGACTTGCAGTTCAAAAATCCTAAACTGAATCATAAAACCTGTTTTACATAAGTATTTCAGAGTTCGGACTTAGAATTTCAAATCCAAATCTTAAATCCAATTTTTGGGTACTTTTAGGATTTAAAGCAGAATTGAATTAGGATTCAGAACTTCCTAAAATTCTAAATCAAAAATCAGAATGGAATTGGCCAGTTCCAAGCATTCCTAGTGATAGATTTTTGGGAGACTGGGGGAACATCTGGGGCAGACAGCAAGGGAGATGGCCTTCATCTCATGAAGGAACGAACAAGCACACTTGCAGAAACTTGATATTTTTTGTGGATCATCATTTTACCTGAAGATGGGGATACAGATGCTCATAATTTCCTAATAGGGAGGAAGACAGCTAGAACTTAGCAGGGAATCCCTCGGTGACAGGAAGGGAACATGGAGCTGATAGCTGTGGCAAGGGCAAGGAACAAAAAAGAGCAGGAAAGAAGGTAGGGTGGAGATCATGGCAAACCATCTAGCCAAAGGAGAAGTGTGAAATGGGAATGGTGTAGTGGGCAGTAACCAGGGAACAGCTAAGGGGAATAAGGAGGAGGTTGGAAGGCAGTCTGCTTAAATGTCAGAAGCCAAAATAAAAAGACCAGTGAACTACAGGCAATAGTGGCAGAGGCAGTAGCCAAGTTAGACTTGGTAGCCATCACAGAGAGGTGAGCCACTGGGAGTAATGAATGGGATCTAGCAGTTTCATGTTATACTTTATATATGAGGGCTATGTGCAAGGATAAAAGAGGGAAATCCCTCTAAATCAGGGAGGGAATAGAGCCTATGGAGGATGGGACCTTCAAGAAGAGAGGGGAGATCAGTGTCATTCTAGGTACAGCTGATTACGACTGCTATAAAAAAGATTAGACTGAGGGTGTTCTATAGACCGCTGAGGAAAAAGGAAGAGGGAGATAAGGAATTCAGGAGGGAATCAGGATGGAGCAGCAAAAGGGGATCTAGTGATAGTGGGAGTCTGGAACCTGACAGACATAAACTGGGATACCCCAGCAGATAACAGCAGAAGGAGTCAGGCACTGTTGTACACGAGGCAGAACTAGTAAGCAATGCAACTGGTCAGGAATTCCACACAATAGAACACCATTCTTGACATGGTACTTACCAACTCAGAGGTGGTGGGGTACCAGCCAGGGAACTATTATGTCCAGTGACCACACTTCCATGTGGTTTGAACCAGCGATGGAACACACTGGTTCTGGACCTCACATGGGTAGATTTATGCCAGATGCAGGGAAAAAGTCAGGGGAAACTTGGTGCATGTAGACCACATCAAAGGGCAATGGAAAAGTGGGAAATGATCAAAAGTGCAATGCAAGAGGTGACTGACTATTGTGCAAGGAACATCACCAAAAGAAACAAGCACACATTTTAAAGGCTTACCCCTGATGATGATTTTATTGTATTTTATAAATTCAGTTGTTACTGGGTTTGTGTTTATTTTACTGTTTTATGTAATTACTGTAAAGGTGCCTTAGTTTTAAGAAAGGCGCGGTATAAATAAAGTTTTATTATTCTTTTCAAAGGAGAAATCAAAGGCTGTGAGGGGAAAAAAGGACCTTCATATGTACAGTATGAGGTGTCTGAAAGGGAAGTTGAATGGGAGGAATGCCAGACCAGTCTAAAAGAGGCAAAGGTAATGATCAGGAAGGGAAAGGCAGACACAGAGCTACAGTTTGCTGAGGGTGTGAAGGGAGAGGAAGAATAAATCTTTAGATATGTACATCTGGGAGAAATGAAGACTGTGGGGGGGGTAGTTAGTGTTAGTGGGGGGAATGGAAGATGATGAGCGGAAGACCAATTTTCTAAACAGTTAGTTCTGCTCAGATTCATGGTTAAAGGCAATGGGCATCTACTGGAGAGTGGGATCAAGGCAGTCACATGGGAGTACAAGAAATGGAGTGAACACAGTTGAACCGGTGAAAAAAGAAGAAGAGGCCCTTAGGATAGATAAAGCACAGTGCCCAGATAGCCTGCACCAATAGTTCTAGTGAATTGGCTTTAGAGTTGGCTAAACTATTGACCTAGCTATTCACATACTTATTGGAGTCTGAAGTAGTGCCAAGGAATTGGAGATCTGGGGATGTGGTCCCACTCAACAAGGACAGAGACAAAGAGGATACAGGTAACCTCTAGCTAGTCAGTCATACCTCCATTGTAGGTAAGCTGATGGAGACTATGGTAAAGGAAAACCTGATAGTCAATTTAGAGGATAACAGGCTGCAGGAAGACAAGCAGTACAGGCTCATGTCAGGGAAAGTGTGTCAGACCAACCTGACTGTGTTTATTGACTGGGTCCCTAGGGTGGTAGATACTGTAGAGAGCAGGTGGTAGATGTGCTCTTCTTTGACTTCAGCAAAGCCTTCAATTCAGTGTCACACAGGAGGCTGTTAAAAAGCTGGAGGACATATAAGTAGAGAAGGGTTTGTCTGGTGGATGGGGAACTGTGTGATGGTGGAGTCAACAGAGGTAGATAGTAAATGGGATCAAATCATGGGATGGGGGCCATTAGTGGGGTGCTGCCGGGTCAATCCTGGGACCAGTTATGTTTATTAATGACATAGGCAAAGATATCCAGGACAAAGTCTGTCTCTTTGCTGATAACACAAAGCTTTGCAGCAGGGAAGATACTGAAGTGAGGAAGGAGTGAAGAAACTTAAGAAGGATCTGAAAAAAACTGGAGAAGAACACAAAGATGTGGCAGTTGAGATTCAGTGACAAGAAGTGCAAGGTGATGTACTTAGAAAAAAGGAATCACCTTATGGAGTACTGGATGGGGGGGTTAGGCTGGCCAATACAGCTGAGGAGAGGGATCTAGGAATCATCATCAGTGGCTCCCTCTAAGCAAACCAATTAATTCAATAAGGTCTATAGTAAGGCATCAAGAATACTGGGGTGTATAGGGAGGGGTTTAGATAGTAGAAAAAGGGAAGTGATACTGCCCCTATACAAATTACTGGTGGGGCCTCACCTGGTATACAGTGGTCAGTTCTGACGTCCTCAACTGAGAAAGAAAAAAAATAACTGGAGTCAGTACAGCGAAAGGTCATCAAAATTATTTAAGTCCAGAAGGGAACATCCAATGAGGAATGGCTGGAAGCCCTGAACATGTGCTAGCTGGAGGCCAGGTGGGAGAGGGGGAAATGAGAGAGACTGTTAAGCTCCTAGGGTGTATAAATAAAGTGGAGTGGATAGTGCAAACCTGTTTGTTAGTGCTAGAGATGTAATCCAGAGTGGGCACGATTGGAGATTATTTGGGGGTAAGTTTAGGAGGGATGTGGGGAAGCTCTTCATCACTGAGATGGTGGTGGAGCCATGAACAACCTGTTAGTGAACATGGTGGGGGCAGGAACTCTAAATGGGTTCAAACACAGCGAAGATGGGGCTAAGCAACTCATAGTCCCACTGGGAGAACAGAGAGGCAAGGAATGCAGGAGGGCAAAAAGAGGATAACCCACAGGACACTAGGTCGGGGGTAAGGAAGTAATATTACGGCAGACTTGATTGGTCATCAGTCTCTTACTGCCATCCGAGTCCATATTTCTCTGTTTCTGTGAAGTATCAGATTGCATACTGAATAACCCAACATATATAGCCAGCCAACCCATGCAACCAATGGCAGAGTGCACTTGACTGAAAATATGAAGTGCAACCCATTGGTGCACCCAACTGTACACAAAAACATACAAGACGTTTTACCCTGTCATGTGCTGGCTGGGTTGACACTGAAATCTGAATAGCCAGTCTGACATTGTTTGTGGGTTCCATGTCATAATGGCAACAGCTTAATAGCAATCACCGTTACAGTGAGTGTACATTGCTGAAAAGCACAACGGCGATGTACACTCCCCAGAGAGAAAAACAGCAGCGAGAAAAACTGAATAAAATATCTATGCAGGGAGCTGTGCCCCCCGCACCCTAATCCCCCCCCAAAGTTGGCTTTGCCTCACGCACTGCCCTAAATATAGATTCTCAGGTTCAGGGGGGTGCATATCGGGAAGGGGGAGAAACTCGAAAAAAACAAAAGTCAAACTCCCATACACAAACAAAAAAAAACAGTACCCACTACCCAGCCCTGAACCCTGGACCTCCCTCATTGCAGCCAGCCACCCTCACCACCACACCAAAATGCCAGCTCAGCAATACTGTGCCAAACTACACACCACATACCTCCTTCTCCTTCTTGAACCATCCTCTTCCGTTTCTTTGCCTGCTCAGCAGTCGCTGTTATTTCCCCTAACTTGGTGCTATAACCATGCTTCACTACCCTTTCAGGGTAGCTCACATCACGGGCTCTCAAAATGAGTTGCTCAAAAACTGAGTCACTCATTTGAGTCACCCATATAACATTCTACTGTGTTGGTGTCTTGGTTTGGCATAGACTTACTCAGTGTCTTTTAAAATGCTGCCTGATGCTGTACAGACTGCACATGGGGCTGCCACACACTGCGAGTATGGCCTTGGTAGCAGACTAAGCAGTGCTCCCAAGGTCAATATCCATTCAGAAAAATGAGGTGCAGATGCACTATTCTCTCCCCACCCCCGCCGTCAACTGCTAGGTACTGTAACAATTTGTCAAGTACAACGAGGAAGTAATGATGAAGTAAACTTTTTTTAATTTATGTTTAATTTATACTGTTCTGCTCCCTTTTCACTGGTACCTCCCAGTTACCTGGGAAAGGCACAACCCCATCCTCCCATCTCCAGTAGTTTTCTCCTCCTGCTAGCCCAGTTTATCCCATGAGATGGGACTTTGCCACAACCAGACATTATTGCCTGTCTCCTCCTCTGTTCTAAGGCAGGCAGAACACATGGTGGAGGAGAGGCTGGTGGTGGAAAGTAGAAAGAGGGGGCCCAAACACACCACAGGTCATCCTGTGAGCACCTGAGTATTTCCTTTTTCTGGTTCCTTATCCTTAGGATGCCTGGCATGCACAGGTTTCCAAGTATGTGAATGCCAATGTCACTGAGTGCTTGTGCAGAGCCCAGACAGCACCCTTGCTCCCTTGAAGTATCTCTTCTGCACTACCCCCTATGGTCATCCAGGTGGCAGTGTTGTAGCAAAGGAAGTGATCCTATGTCTCTGGATGAGAACATCCTTTCTCCTATATTCTCTTCCCCTTCAGTCAGATCCCAGTGACCCTGGCTTGTTCCCAAACCTGAGTCACCAGCATTGCAAGAAGTAGGCCCACGACTAGGACTGGATGAAATTAGCAAATTCTGATTTTGCAGAATTTTCATATGATTCTGCAAATTTCATGAAATGTCTTGAAATCTGGTGGCATTTTATGACATTTTTTCATTAGTAATATTGTGGTCCTTTCTATAGCTGGCATTTGGCATACTTACTGTTTGAAGAAGACCCTAATCATATGACAAGTTTCATGACATTTGGATGAGGGGTGGGGAAGTTATAGGGGCTTAAAATCTGGCAATTAGTCATCTAAATATTTCTGAAAATATTTACAGTATATTTATTTATGTCATTTGTGTTGACTGGGTAAGTGCACTAGACAAATTCTGTCTATTTTCAGGCACGACCCAGGGGAAGGGGATACAGATGAATGCCAACTGACTTTTAACCAGATTAAGCTGTTGGTGGTATTTATATTTGGTATTTATATGAGTACACCTCAACCACTTTTGGAGCTAGATAATTGAAAATTGATATGTATACTGTCTTGGGAGAGTCTTAGAAACTGCTAAATAGCAAGGTAGTTGGTTATGTAAATGGTAAGTTACAGGAGTTCAAAATGTCACACTGTATTTGTTAAACTGTGTCAAAACCTTCAAAACATATGGATGTTTATAGCTCCACTGCTATTGCAGGTATGCACTCAAAATCTGGAATGCTTACCAAAGTAAATATGTCCTAGAATCTAATTAAGCTGGATAAATGTGGTTTAGTAGGTTAAAATTTATTGTGGAAACCTTGAAAAACACTAACTGGCAAAATTAGTTCAAAAAATCATGGATGCAGAATAGGTAATGCCACCATAATGCCACTTGTGGAAATTAATTTTCACAAAAAAACTCAACACCACTGAATCACCTTATCTGAACTAGTATCATAGCACTGCAATGCCTCTCCAACACTCCTATGACAGTGATATCCAGCATCACGCAACATCATAACTAAAGTTACTGTATAGCAGTTAATATTAGCACCTGATATATTTAGTGCTCAGTGCTTAGTACTGGAGTACAGTTAGCATGGCAGATTATATTAGCGGTTCTTTGCTTTCAGCTAATATAAACAGAAAACTAATATAATCTGCTATACAGTATACAGACATGTCTATCACGATGGCCAAAGTTGCAAACCATTGTAATGGGTGGTGTCACTTGTTGCCACTGTTTTTTAAATAGTAAAAATATATAGTACATTGTTATCTACAGGGTTGTCAAAGAGTCAACAGGTGGCATTGTACAAAATAATGCCACACGTGCATGTGCTTCCACAAGTCATTTAGTCAGTGAGCACTAGTGGTTAGCTGGCATATATACATTTACTATAGAGCTTCCTATGAATGTTCTACCTTATTGCCATTTTACCCAGTCTTTTCCCTCCTTGACAATGGCAGCTCAAGTATATGACTGGACAAAATGTGTGGACATGGCTTCGACAAAAGTATCATGAAATTCCACGATTTCACAAAAGCTCATGAAAGTCAACTTTAATTACTGATGTTATTTTGGAATCTTTGGCTGCTTATACTCTGGCAAACTTTTGAGTAACAGATTAGAGTTGACACACACACAGCCTCTTTTTTTTCCATGTTGGTTTTTCTCCCAGCCAGCAGCTCGCCTCTCAGAGATTTACCCTGTTCATAGGATATACACTGATCAGGCTGAACCTGGCCATCGTTCAGATGGCTTGTGGTGAGATAAGGCCATACCTTATTGTTTTGGTCATGTTTTATACATTTCTTTATGTGAGAAATTCATCAGAGACATCCATAATAGCCAGTGTAAGTGCAAGGGATCAGTACAGGCACATAGGACCTAGAATAATGTTGGGATTCTTGTTACTGGGCAGGAAAAATGTTTTGCTGCTAGCAGAGGCTAGAGTTAATTAAATTATGTAAAAGGAGACAAAAGAATAAGTAAGCCAAGCTGGGAGGCCAGGTTGGCCCACTTACTTGTAAAAGGACAGAACCTCATGAGGAGTTGGGATGTCTGAGCATCCTTTGTGTTGAGAGGTCTGCAGTGACTTAATCCTGTTACTAGATAAATAGGCCACCATTTACTTAATTGACTGTATATAAGTGCAGTTTAACTAGAGCTATCTCCCAGCAGGAAGGCTGGACTATCCCCCAGAAATCTGGTTTGAGCTGGCTAACCTCATGTTTTTTTTTTAATATATTCAGACAACTGCATATTTGTGTTATTGTAATAAAACGCTGAACTTTGATTGGTTGGGTAACCATAGAAACTGAAATGCTAGCCAACTGCAAGGCAGCTACTATCCACTGGACCTGCCCCTTTGAACCCCTTTAAAACCAGGATGCAGAGGGGTATCTGAGCCTTTTGTTGCCTTTTTGCTTGAAGCATGTGGGACCCTCTCTGCCTGTATGTTGGGAGAACAGAGACAAATTCTCCGGGATCACTGACAGCAAAGACTTCAACTACCACACTTCTAGGACACTTTTGCACTTCAAAATTCCAACTAAGGACTCAAAGTAGACGTTTAACCTCAGAGTTTAAAGTGTAGACTTTTATGTATACTTTTATTTTATTTTCAATGTCCTGTAACAAATCTCCAAATTATTTTGCCTTTATGTTATTTACTGTTTTCTTATTAATTTAATTAGTAAAGCCTTTGGCTTATTTTAAAAATAATCCTGCCTATGCTGTTTGTGTGTGCTGCCTGGGTAAGAGTTGTTCAGACTATACTATGCCTGCGTGATCACTTAGGGGCCAAAACACTACCAAAAGTGAAGTACCATTAGGGACTTCATGAGGAAAGGAGGGGAGGAAATATGAAGGGTCTCAAGAGGAGCCTGTAGGGGCTTGAACTGAGAGCTGCATTTCTGGTGAAAGACACAATAATAGGGTATATAGGGCCCCCCAAAGCCTACACACACCTGTGGCTTTCTGGTACTTGCTACAGTGGCAGAGGGAGTTCTACCCCAGGAACACAGACTCAAGACTATTTGTATCCCCTCGCACGGAGAAAGAGCATCTTTGACATCATCCCCCCGTCACAAGAAGGATTCACTGTGACACATAGAATCCTGCCTCACAGGTGGGAACTTGTGACAGATTTGATGAGCAGCTGTGTAATCGGTGAACTGTTTGAAGAACCACACACAAAGAGGGCAGAAAATTGGAAAAAGGGCAAATTGGTTACAAGATACAGTGCCCACCTTGGTTTTTATTTGTGATTAAAAGTCAGTCTAGTGGTAGTGTAAGGAAGAAAGATGACCTCCAGATATAGCAACTATACTGTAGAAGCGCTGAAGCTGCTGTGCCAGGAAGGAGGGGTCTATTATGAGTGGCAAAGCAAAAAGAACCTCTTGGAGGCTCTTGTGGCAGCCGATGAGCAAGTGACTGCCCAGGACCTTGGGTCACAGCCAGTGACTGAAAGAGATCAGACCTTGGACGTGGGGGTGCCAAGGGATGTTGCAATGTCCAGTCCCAGAGAGAAGGACAGCAAGACCAGAGGGAACCCAGAGTCACAGCACCAGTGAAGGCCACCACAGAGCTGGAGCTGGAAGGGGTCAGGCTGCAATATGAGCTGAGGAAACTGGAGCTGAAGCAAAGAAAGTTCAAAGTCCAGCACGAAAAAGAGCAGAAGAGGTTCAAAATGGAGTTGCAGGAAAGGCAGCTTCAGAGAGCGGTTGATGAAAGAGAAAGGCAGCTTCAGAGAGAGGCTGAGAGAGAGGAAAAAGAGAGCCAGAGGGAATTCAAACTGGAGAAGCTGAGACTCCATCGACCAGCACCAGAGGAGGTAAATGGCAGGGACAGACCTGAACTCCAGGGCTAGGGTATAAATTAAGTTTCAAATTAATAGCAGAATTTAAAGAGGGGGAGGATATGATACATTTTTAAATTCATTTGAAAAAGCCTGTATCCAGGCCAAGGTACCCAGGGAGTCCTGGAGCTTCCAGCTATCCCTGCTTCTTACTGGTAAGGGGCGAGAGGTGCTAAGCCAACTGAATAATGATGATAGCCAAAACTATGAGAAACTTAAAGCTGCTTTACTTAAAAAGTATGATCTGACTCCTAAGGCCTACAGGGTTAAATTCTGTAAGCTTAGAAAAAGCCCTGACATGAGCTTTGAAGAACTAGCCACTAAGCAACGACAGTTTTTAAAGCGTTGGTGGGAGGGGGTGGAAACAAACTCTGTGGGAGGTTATACTTTTAGAACAGTTCTTTTGGGCTTGCCCAGTGGAGCTGAAAACCTGGCTGGAGGACCAGGATCCCAAAACAGCACAGCAAGCTGCTGAGCTCTTGGATCACTATGCCAGGAGCTGGCCTGCTCTGAAAGGGAGTAGAGCAGGTGCTGTTGCACAGAAAGGGAAAAGCGCAAATTCAGGGCAGCTAAAATCCTAAATGTCTCTGCAGAAAGGGGGAAGCCCTAAATTACCAAGAAGGGAGGTCTTGGAAAAAAAGAATGATGAATGTTGGTTTTGTCCCTGAGAGTATGTCTGTGAACATGAGGGAGCACATACCCCGGGTACTATTAATGGGGTGCAGACCAATGGGTTCAGGGACACAGGGGCATCTCTTACCATTGTAAAAGGGGATTTGGTTGAGCCTGAACAGCTCATACCAAATCAATTTGTCACTGTGGGGAATTCACAGGAGAGGAAACAACCCTGACACTAGCTAGTGTTCTCCTGGATTGTGGTGAGACAGGAGAGAGGGTACACAAAGTGGCAATGGCAGACAGCCTCACTTTGGATGTGATTATAGGGAATAATATACAGCAGGGGGTGGTGTGTGCTGTTACCCACAGTCAGGTGGCTAAGGCCCCTTGTATTTCTCTGAACCCTTAAGAAGCACCTGTGGAAGAGAATAGGAGGCTGGTTCCCCAGCCTGTGTTTGCTGAAATGGAGAATAGTGAATGGGAGGTAGGACTTCTCCAAGTAGCTATGCCTCAAACAGCTACAGAAGGTTACTCTGAGGAGGGAGGGGAAACCAATAGTCAGAAGGTTAGGGATGGCAGCGACTCTGAATGCCCTGATGCTAAAGCTATGGACCGCAGTTTATGGACTGAGGGGGACATGTCCCATGCTTTGGGAAAATGTGAAGATTGTGCAGCTGCTCAGAGAATTTACACTAGTTTGGAGAGGCTAAGGGCTTGTGCAGAATCTGATGGGACACAGGGAGGTGACATGAGACATAGGGTATTTTGTGACAATGGAATGTTATACACACAGGACGTGAGGACCCAAGGAGTGCTGATGGGCAAGAAGCTTGTCATTCCCCAGGAATATTGTGAGTAGTTGCTCAAGGTCACCCATGATGTCCCCATGTCTGGACATCTGGGAATCATGTGCACCACACAGCGACTGGCCCAAAATTTCTATTGGCCCAACTTCACCCAGTAGGTGAAGGAATATTGCAGGTCTTGTCACCAGTACCAACAGATAGGGAAGGCAGGTAGTAAAACAAAAGCTGCCCTATTTCCCTTGTCCATTGTGGAGGAGCCATTCCAGATGGTAGGAATGGATATTGTGGGACCCTTGAGTACCCTAAGCTCCTCTGGAAACAGGTTTATCCTGATGGTGGTCAATTATGCCACCTGATACCCAGAGGTGGTTGCCCTAAGCTCCATTAAGGCACCCATGGTGGCAGACACCTTGCCAGGGATTTTTTCCCATGTTGGGTTTGTGCTGGAGGTTATCTCTGCCCAAGGGACTAACCTCATGTCAGACCTGATGAAGTCTTTGTGGGAGAAGTGTGGGGTGGTGCAGAGATGTAGGACACCTTATTACCCACAAGCCAATGGGCTCATGGAAAGATTCAATGGTACCCTAAAAACTATGCTTCAAGCATTTTCTGAACAGTATGGGAGGGGCTGGGAGAAATTCCTTCCCCTAGATCACGTGATGCAGAGTGCTGAGTAGAAGCTCCCTCAAGAAGCTCCTGCCTCCCAATCATTAATTCATCTTGATATGACATCCTAACCTATTATTTTCACTTATTTTTGAGATTCAACGCTGTTTAATAGCTGTGGCACTCTGGACTGGGCATATTTTGGGTGGATGGAGGCTTACATGAAGAAAGCACAGCAGAAGCATACCCCCCAGCAACTCCTGAGAAGGCCTCTAAGAAATCCAGGGCCTCGGGTGGGTCTGGGCCTGATCCTCCGAGCCAAATTGGTGAACAGGGGCCTTTAATGCTTTCTAGGTTCCTTGAGGAATTTAAACCCTTTCGAGAGGAAATGAAGGACATGGCAACAGATTTGAAATCTCTTTCCAGAAAGCTGGACAAACTCTCGCTATCTGTGTCTGATAATACAGCTCAAATTGTTTCCGTAGAGAAAAAGTTTCAAAATCTTGACCCTGACCTGGTCTCGATGCGCCAGAAATTATCTCTTTTTGAATCTAAGCTTGAGGATCTAGAGGGTCGGAGCCGGAGAAATAATGTTGTGATCCTTGGGTTACTGGAGTGTGAGGAAGGCCAATATGCTGCGGCAATTGTTCAGAAGCTGGTTGAGTGAGTGGCTGGCCCAACTCCATTCGGCCCCGGCTATATTATAGAGCAAGTTCACAGGGCTCTACAGCCTTAACCTTCGCCAGAGGATCTCCCCCGCCCCATTGTCTGATGGTTTTTGAATTATTTGGAGAGACAACACTTTCTGCAGAAAGTACGAGCTTTGAAAGAGGTTCACTGGGAAAATACAAAGCTGAGAATTTTTCAAGATTTACCTGCCTCAGTTCGCTTGAAACACAAAGCGTTCCACCCTATTGTTTCTAAGTTAATCGCCGCAGGTTTGAAGTTCAGGATGGGTTACCTGGCCAGGCTACAGATCTCAATTAATGGATCCTGGAAAAGCTACGATGACCCTGAAGTGGCTCTGATGAGTCTTAAGTCCACGTTGCCAGATCATTTCAAGGACTCTTGAGTGGATGTATTGCAGTATGGTGTGATATACGGAGTTGAGAGCTTGAACTTTCATTTTTCCTCTTCGGAAATCTTTTAAGCATGAAGACTTGGGGAAATTGCATCTGCTGATTTGGACTGGGGGGATCGTTGTGGGCCGTTCCGATTTTTCTCTTTTCTCAGTTTCACAAAGGGACCATGATGGTCTGAAGCAGTGGACACTTGGGTTTGGGGCCTTCTCAAGGGGGGAATTATGTGCCAAGTTTGGGTAGTTTCATTTGTTGGGGGCAGAAAGACTGAAGTTAGATTGGTTGTGAATCAGTTTTTCATTTTTCCCACCTGGATTGGTACTAGGATGGTCCAGGGATTTCTCCATTCCTGACTCTCATTTAGCTAGGACAGGAAATCGGTCACTAGAGGGCACTTTAATCATAAGGGACTCACAAGGCAGCACAACTCGACGAGGATTTTACAGTGCCTTACCACTTGGTTCGTGCGCAGTACTCTCTACTTCGCGGCGAGGGCCTGTGCATTGGATGGTGGGTTGTTGTGAGTAGAGGCATATGTTATGCCTTCCCCTCCAGTGGAGTGATCACATTTTCTCTTTTCTCTATTCTCGCTCTCAATATGTGTTGTAGTTATCTTCCCCTCTAGGGGTTTCTGGTTTGGCTTTGGTTTTATGTGGGTCACCTTGGGTGGCAGGCAGGGTTTCTGTTTCCCTCTCGATTCTGTCTTGGTTACCATGAACACTTGGGTGGTGTATGGGTCTCTCTGTGGTCCCTTTAAAACAAATTCCCTAAGCTTACGTTCTGGTGGGAACGAGGTGAAAGCCCAGGACCATTCTCTCTTGTTGGGGGTATAATTAGCATTGTTTGGTTTCTGTATATTGATATCTGAGTGTAACAGTGTTAAATATCAGGGTCATTATCGGGGATGGGAGTAGAGGAATAGCACCAGTACTGTGCTGAATGGTGCTTGTGACAGTTGGTGGGGGGAGGGTGGGCGGGTTTTGGGCTATGGCTGGAGGGTGGGGGACAAAGGGATGGGTGGGTTCTATCCTTGGGGGCTAGGAAGGAGGGTGGGTGTTACTGCAGTAACTCTGGGGCATGTGTATAGGGGATATACATCCCATGTGATGAGTGTAATTGTTCTAGCCCAACTACTTTTTCCAGATGGGTAATGAGATAACATTTGCGACTTGGAATGTTAAGGGGATCAGAAAGAAACATAAGCAATATCAGCTTCTCAAACACGTAAGTTTATTCAGTTTGCAGATAACCTTTTTAGAAGAAACCCATTTGCTAGAGGCGGAAGCTTTGCAGTTAAGGAGGCAGCAGGTGGGATCGATTTACAGTGCCCAGGGCACCACAAAGAGTTGAGGGGTCATGCTCATGATTAACAGGGGTATTCCGTTTGTTTCCACACAGGTTATCAAAGATACCAAAGGAAGGTTTATCCTTGTTAAAGGTGCCCTCTGGTCTGATCCAATATTATTGGGCAGTATCTACGGCCCCAACCTAGACGATCCAGGATTCTTTATGAGGCTTATATCTATCATTCTCCCAATGCTTCCCATTAGGATTATTTTAGGGGGAGTCATCAATCAAGTTCTTGACCCTAATTCAAACAGATTGGGCAGTAGTCTGGGAGGGGCCACCCCTGGGCAGAAGGCATTCAAGGATTTATTAGACTAATGTGGGCATGTTCTGCACCCGGACTCTAAGGAGTTTACCTTTAGGTCTATGGCACATGGCTTGCAGCCCCGCATTGATTACTTACTCATTTCTCAGTGCCTGCTGCCCGGGGTTAAGACCTCCTCGATTCAACCTGATCCAATTTCTGATCATTCATTGGTAGTCTGCAATTTGGTACTGCTTAATTTACCTAATAGGGAAACCAGATGGAAACTCAACTACCAACTCCTCAAGGATGTTAAATACTGCAAACTCATAAGGGAAAAAATAGAATCCTTTTTTCATTAAATCCATTAGATAGTGCAAAACCTGATATCTTGTGGGGGGCCTTTAAAGCCTTCATAAGAGGGATACTTATTTGTATGGCGATTGGTGGGAAAAGAGTGTGAGAGAAAGAACTTAAATCTTTATTAACCCAGATTAGATCCCTGGAAGTTAACCTTCCAGCCAATCCTCTAAATGAGGATACATGAAAACTCCAGGAGCTAAAGGATAAATACTTGGAGCTACTACGAGACAAAGCAGAACTAGCTATTATTCGTACCAGGGCTAGCTATACCGATCAGGGGGAAAAGGCGGGACGTTTACTGGCATTGCGTATTAAACAACAGGAATCAACGAGATTTATCCCTCCTATCAAGTCAATGGCAGATGGATCTCTTAAGGTGTCTCCCACTGAGATAGCTCAAGAATTTGCTTCTTATTACACAAATTTGTATAGCGACATGGAGCATCCCCCTTGTCTTGAAGACATAGAGCATTACTTAAAGGATTCCCATTTACCTCCTCTCTCTGATCAGTGTAGAGACACTCTGGTTGTCCCTATTTCCCAGGAGGAAATTGCTAAGGTTATTAGTGAACTACCAGCTGACAAGGTCCCAGGTCTGGATGGATTTTCCTCTTTATTTTATAAGATCTTTCGAGAACTCCTCTTACCAATACTTGGTCGCTTATTTCAGCAAATCCTATCTGGGGCGGAGACGGATCCGCACCTCTATGAGGCCCTGATCATCCTGCTCCCTAAACCTGACAAAGATCTCAAAATGGTTCAAAGTTATAGGCTTATCTCACTTTTAAATCAGGATATTAAAATCCTTTCTAAAATTCTGGCTAATAGGCTGGCAGTAGTACTTCCTGGGTTAATAAGTACAAATCAGGTAGGATTTATGAAAGGGCGCTCATTCTCTGATCACTTACACACCTTGTCGCACGTCTTCTCGGCTACCAGGGATGCGGAGTTTCCCACAGGCTTGGTTTCCCTGGATGTCGAGAAGGCATTCGATCATGTGAACTGGAAATTCCTATTCCGCACTCTGGAGGCCTTCCACTTTCCCTCTCTGTTTATCTCCTGGATCGCCACCCTTTATAAAAATCCCATGGCAAGAATTTCCATGAATGGGGCCTTCTCCCACCCCTTTTCACTCCACTCAGGTACAAGGCAGGGGTGCCCCCTTTCTCCTGTACTGTTTAACTTATATCTGGAACCTCTTATTCAAAATATTCTCAAGACTGTTTCTATACAATGTGTGAGAATCGGGTGGCACAAAATCAAAGTCACTGAATATGCAGATGACTTGTTAATACATCTGTCTCACCTGGTATCCTCTGTCCTGGCCTTGCTAAGGGGAGTAGCAAGGTTTAGTGGTTTGTCCAATTACAAACTGAATGCCAGTAAGTCTCTATTTTTCCCATTAAACCACAAAGTTTTCAAAAGCAATATCAGTCCTTTTGGTTTATGCTGGACCTCTAGGTCATTTAAATATCTGGGTATTAAACTTTCCCGTAACCCCCTAGTATGGTTTAAGGAGAATCTGGATTCCCTATTGCAGGTGATTACTCATGACCTTGAGAGGTGGTCTAAACTTCCTATTTCTCTATGGGGCCGGATCAACATAATTAAGATGAATATATTTCCTAGGATCTTCTATCCATTGTTCCTTCTCAACACCTTTATTCCTTTACTCTGGTTTAAAAAGACACACGGTGTCTTCACTAGATTATTGGGCTGATAGGTATCCCTGTTTGACTTATCACAAGTTGGCAGCTCCAAAATTGGAGTGGGGTTTGCGAATTCCCCATCTGGCTATATATTATTGGGCTAGTCACTTTGCGAAATACTCAAGATGGGTATCTCCCAGCCCAGAAGAAGTGCAACTGATTTGGCTTAAAATAGAATCGGATGATATTAAGGAAAAAAACTTGGACCCTCTTGCATTATTTTTCCTCAGGTTATCCCAAGTAAGTGTGACTGAAGAGTGTCCCATGATAAGGACCTCTCTAAAGGTCTACTCTCATATGTGTTTCTTTTTGCAGTATTCCCCCCATCTGGACCTGGCCCAGTCTATCTTGAATTCTCCATCATTTACCATTAACAAGACTCAGATTTCCCGTCATCGGTTGCCTCAATTGGGAGAGGGGAAACTCCTGGCCTTTACTGATGGTGGGGGGCATTGGTTATCAGTGGAAGAGATGGTTAGGAAATTTTTCATCCTGGCTTCTTCCTACTTTAAAGCCCTGCAACTGAAACACTTACTTGTAATTACCCTGGGCAGTACTACCCCTTCCCAGAATATCTCTTCTCTGATATCCGAAGTATCCCCACTTTCTGGCTCTCCTGGTGCAATCTCTAAATTATACCAGGTTTTGTTTTACAAAAAGTTTGGGGGTCCATTTGGGCTGTTAAGACTTTGGAGTAATTTTTTCCCTCATCATCAGCTGGATTGGCACGCTCTCTGGAAGTCATGTCATAAATTAATTTCTCAAGATAGACTGTGCCTCATGCAATACCACATATTGCACAACCTATACTATACCCCGGCCAAACTGCACAGATGGGGCTACCTAAACTCAAACATGTGCAATAAATGTTCACAGGAAGAGGGCACACTTTTTCACATGCTTTGGTCCTGTCCAAAAATTTACCTTTTTTGGATTTCAATCCAAACTTCCTTAGACCCCCTGCTTGGCCTCCATGAATATTTTACTCCTGAGATTTGCTTGTTAGAGGATCTGTCTTCTATCAGAGTTAGGGTATGCAAATTCCACACTTCTATGGTTGCCCTATCGGCTAAGAAAGTAATTCTTCATCACTGGAGAGACAGGTCCTTCCCTTCTCTCCAGGAATGGGTAAGAGAAGTGCTATTCAACTTGCGTACAGAAAAAGCAATAGCCAGTCTTTACAATAGACTGGCAACTTATACTAGAATTTGGGATCCCCTCCACTCATTAATCTCTCTGGTTCCAGGTTAAACCTATTCTAGGTTTTATGTTCCTGCATGGCTTTTGGCTAGGTGCTCGGCATCCACGGGTATAGGGTTGGGTTACTGTGGTAAGGGGAGGTTGGGGGGGGTGGGCAGTATCTTTTCTACAATGTATCAAGGAATCTCTGTCATTTTTACTGATTGCTACCTTTTATGGTGGAAAATGTATCAATAAACTTTAAACTAATAAAAAAAAAGAAATTCCTTCCCCACCTGTTGTTTCCATACTGGGAAGTGCTCCAAGAGTCGACAGGGTTCTCCCGCTTTGAACCCTTACATGGACGTAGGGTGCATGGGCCCCTTGACTTGATCTGTGAAGATTGGGAAGGCAAGCACACCACCCAGGGAACTCCTGTAGCAGAGTATGTCCTTAGGCTGAGGGAGAAGCTGAAGGAGCTTATGGGGATGGCCCAAAGCAACCTGTCAGTAGCCCAGCAGAAAAAAAAGTCTGGTATGATCACAGAGCCAGAGCTCACGTATACAGCACAGGTCAGGAAGTAATGGTCCTCATTCCAATCCAGAAGGACAAGCTGCAGGCTGAGTGGGTGGGACCATACAAAGTAGTCTGACAGGCAAATGATGTGAATTACATTGTAGAACTGCCTGACAGGAGACATACCCATTGAATGTACCATGTTAATATGATGAAGCCATATGTAAATAGGGCTAACATGGTGTTTGCTGTATGCAGTCCTGGGGAGCTGGACTTGCTAGAGGAAAGCAAGAGGGAGTCATCGGTGGAGACAATCAAATTGTCACCCCAGTTGACCCTAAAATAGACCCAGGGAGTGAGGGAGGTTTTAGAGGACTTTGCCCCTTTATTTACAGCCAAACCCAGAGAGATTCCTTTAGTGACCCATGATATGGACATGGGGACACAAGTGGCCATACTACAGACAGCCTACTGGGTGTCTGAGACCATCCTAAAGGACATTAGGAGTGAGGCAGAGGAAATGCTAGAGTTAGGAGTAATCCAGAAATCTCATTCCTTGGGTCTTGCCCGTAGTCTTCATCCCCAAGCCAGATGGGTCTACTCATTTTTGTGTGGACTATCATGGACCCAACACAGTCATGAAGTCCAATGCCCACCCAATGCTCCGGAGAGATGAGTTGTTGGACAAATTGGGGGGTTGGCCTACATAACAACCATGGACCTGAAAAAGAGGTACAGGCAGGAGAAGCTAACTGCCAGAGCTAGGGAAGTGTTGGGTAGGATACAAAAGGCAGGATTAATTGTCAAAGCCGAAAGGTGCCAGGTGGCAATGGCTGCGGTCTCAAATGTGGGACATGTAACATAGATCTGCTAATGCCAATACAGATGGCCTATCCCACCAGTCAGAGTAAGAGGCAGAACTGGTGGAAACACTTACTAGAAAAGGGGCATATTCCCCCCAGGTTCTGTTAAGTGGAAGGAGTGAGGTAAGATAAGGCCATACCTTATTGTTTTGGTCATGTTTTGTATATTTTTTTTTATGTGAGAAATCCATCAGAAACTCCCATAGTAGCCAGTGTGAGTACAAGAGATCATGGGTACAGGCACATGGGCATTAGAATAATGTTGGAACTCTTGTTACTGGGCAGGAAAACCATTGTGCTGCTAGCAGAGGTAGCGTTAATTAAATTATGTAAAAGGAGTCAAAAGAATAATTAAGACTAGCTGGGAGGCCAGGCAGGCCCATTTGCTTGAGAAAGGACAGGATCTCATGAGGAGTTGGGATGTCTGGGCATTCTTTGTGTTGAGAGGTCTGCAGTGACTTAATCTTGTTACCAGAGGAATAGGCCACCATTTAATTAATTGACTGTATTTAAGTGCAGTTTAACTAACGCTATCCCCCAGCAGGGAGGCTGGACTATCCCCCAGAATTCTGATTTGAGCTGGCTAACTCCATGTTTTTTCTATATTCAGAAAACTACACATCTGTGTTATTGTAATAAAATACTGAACTTTGTTTGGTTGGGTAACCATAGAAACTAAAATGCTAGCCAATGGCAGGGCAGCCACTATCCACTGGATATGCCCTTTTGAACCCCTTTAAAACCAGGATGAAGAGGGGTATCTGAGCCTTTTGTTGCCTTTTTGCTTAAATCCTGTGGGACCTTTTCTGCCTGTCTGTTGGGAGGACAGAGACAATTTATCCTGGATAACTTAGAGTCAAGACTTCAACTACCACACCTCTAAGGACACTTTGGCACTTCAAAATTCCAACTAAGGACTCAAGGTAGACTTTTAACCTCAGAGTTTAAAGTGTAGGTTTTTATGCATACTTTTCTTTTTTATTCAATATCATGTAACCAGTTTTCAAATTATTTTGTCTTTATGTTATTTACTGCTTTCTAATTAATTTAATTAGTAAAGCCTTTGTCTTATTTTAAAAATAATCCTGCCTATGTCATTTGTGTGTGCTGCCTGGGTAAGAGTTGTTCAGACTATTCTATGCCTGTGTGATCACTTAAGGGCCAAAACACTACCAAAAGTGTTGAACCATTAAGAACTTTATGATGAAAAGAGGAGAGGAAATATGAAGGATCTCAAGAGGAGCCTGTGGGGTTTTGAACTGAGCGCTGCATTTCTGGGGAAAGACACACTAAGAGAGTGTATAGAGCCCCCCGAAGCCTATACATGCCTGTGGCTTTCTGGTTCATGGTGCAGTGGCTGAGGGAGTTCTAACCCAGGAACACATGCTCAAGACTGTATTTGTATCTCCTTGCATGGAGCACAGGAGTCACTGGTTTGTGGAACCCACTGTCATTCCTCTGTGACTGAGATGCACTGCTGAGCAACAGCTGTCTTAGTTATGGTCTGCCTCCTGACATGATTTCTCGAGCTCACTTCTGTACCCAGATCGCCAGCATGGCAAAACAACACTCTGTTTCTGGACCATGGGGGTGGTCCAAAAGCATAATATTTAGTGTCAATGAACCTAACACAATTGGTGATATTCAGTTCTCTAGTTTTAAAGTTATAAGGGCTTAAAATTCTGCAGTTTACATAACAGTGAAATGTAATTTTCTAATTTCTGAATGTTTAGAGGCTTATGACTCAGACACCATTAAAGATAGAGATTTGAAACTTGGTAGACAGCTGTATGGACATTGGTAAAGTCATTAAACCAAGTTTGGTGCAATGTGGACAAACACATTTGAAAGTAGATGGAAATGACTGAAATCTCAATTGTGGCAAAATGTCATGAATTTTTTTGGACATTTTGTGAAATTTCATGGAAAATAAATCAATATTTCATCAGAATTTTGCCAGCAGAAGAGATGAATTTCATCCAGCCTTATCTACTAACATAAGAACAGAGCAGTAAGGTGCACCCAGGTACCCAAATAACAAGTAAAACCAAAAAGATTGAAGACTCACAGCTCATTATGACACAGTTGAAAGTGTCTACTACTGCGACAGGCCAGCCGTGAAGCAAACTTTTGAATTTTATTAACTTAATACTTTAATTTCATGTTTAATCTAAATCACTTCAAATGATGTTTCATGTCTAAAACTCACCAGTTAATCCTGAACTATGAAGTATAGGATGTTTTAATGGAATTGGTTACTTCATGCATTTTTTCATCCTAACTCTGAAAGTGGTAACTAACTATAGTTCTCATGCACCACATAAGCTAAACATGGGGGGTTATGCTCTCTTTTAGCATGACTGTATTTTAGTCTTGCCCACAAAATTGCACTCTGGATGTACAGTACAGTATATGCATTTGGAAATGCAGATATAAGCCAGTTGTTTGCATTTGAAATGCTTTCCTAGCAGGGGAGCAGACAGCAACTTTCTAAAGAAACTATCCTGATAACTCCTTTTTCAGGAGTGATGAACATCAGAAGGAGATTGATCCAGCCAGAAAAAAAAAATAATGTGTAGTTAAGAGTGAACAACAAGGCATGTTAATTTGCTTTATATTATTACAGTCAGTTTTTATCTTATAAGAATTGAGCTAGAATTTCAATACAGTATATTACTTAGTTGATGTCTCCAAGTACAGAAAACACTCATTGAAAAGAATAACAAAATTCTCACATGGGTATCTCTAAATCATAGCATACAAGTATGTCAGATTTATTGTAGAGAACTGAACCACAAAAGGTAGCACCAGCTTAACCACAAAGCACCCCTACAGGTTGAACCTATAAAGGTCTTAAGAGGGTGCCAAAGACCTTGGCAGATCATAACCTGTAGGAGTAACTATTTTGTGGAAAGGATGGTCTTACCTTTTGCTGCTCACTTCTCCTCAATAAATGTGATGCACTACTTAGTGATGCATACATGAGATTATTTTTATACTTCTGTGATTTTATGAGTCCTCGGGGACATCAACAAAATGAGATGTTGGACTGCTGGCCAAGCCTTGTCCTGGGTACAGTATATCACAGACCATTTTGCTGTGTTTTGACATCAACCCATCCATATACACATTGATATACAGTACATACATAGACACTGATGGCAGATAAATGCCTACCGGATTATCTGTCCACCCTACTAGACTACATTGCTCTGGGTCTAGAAGGCATCTCACCCCTTTATTCCTGCCACCCTTCCTCCGACTGAGCCAATGTATTTGCTCACCCTTAAAACTGCTCACTGATTTGGCCCTTACCACTTCTTCCAGTAGTTTGGCTGACTTTTTCATCACTCCTTCCATGAAAACGTATTTACAGACATCTTTCTTGAATTTCTCTCTAGCTAATTTGAGTGAATTTTCCATCATCATTCGCACTCAAAGAAAATATGGCCTTGAATCCAAACCTCTTTATATTGTGCAGGAACTTAGGCATTTCTATCTTGTCATCCCTTTTCTCATCTCAAGGGTGTACATGTTCAAGTCCTGCAGCCTCTCCTTGTACGTCATGCCCGCCAGACCGTGCACCTTCTTGGTTGCCTGGCAATTGTAGAGAACCACGGTCATGTTGCCCATACTAGGTTATTTGCCATAGGCAAGTAACCAAGTGACCTAAACTTTGGCAGGATCCTGTAAACGTTTACTTGCTCCATGGTTCTCCACAATCCCCTCATTCACTGCCATGTACTGCATTGCATCCTTCCCCTATTAAAAAGGACATTTTCATTAATATAGCTATTGGGAGCTCTGCCCTCCACACACCCTGTAACAGAACACAACAAAAAACATTTTGCTCAGTGCCCTCTCCTCACAATCGCTCTGTGTGTCATTGAGTGCTCCCCAGATTGAAACTTTACTAAGATCGTGTAAACTTTCACTGCATTGCATATTTCTTATTTTCCTTATTTCAGCTACTGGGGGGGCTCCGCCCCCACACACCCCATAAAGGAATAGGAAAAGAAAACACCCCCAGGTGATTGTGAACATACACTCTTGCAGATACAAGAATTCCAAGAAACAGGACTTTAAAAGTTTGTGATACTGTGCATTTTTTGCTTTGATTGAACATTTTCTGAGGAGAGTGTGCTTATTGCATTTTCCCTGTAGTGTCGGGGGTGTGGGGAGCAGAGCCCCCCAACAAAAAACATTGCTTTGCTTGAAAATTTACTGAGAATAGTGTGCTTATTGTATTTTTCCTATGGTGTTGGGGGGTGTGGGGGTAGCCCCCCAATAGAAAACATTACTTTGCTTAAAAATAAAACTTCTTGTCTTTATACTTTGATCGTATGGTGTTGTTTATTGTGTGAGTAATATTTGGCTTATCGATCACTGTTGTGCTAATGTATGAAACAAAAGTGGCTTACCGATCACAGTTCAGGTTACAAAAGGTAAAGTTAAATGAAAACATTGTACAGTTTTGGGTCTTACATTTTGAGGCTTGATTACTAAAATTACTAAAATCAAGCGTTGAAATGTTGTACCTCTGATGCATGTCAACTGTATCACCACATCTGAACCACAGTCTGTCAATTCCAAAAAAAAGCGCATGACCAGTCCATGGTTTTCCACAATTGCCGGTTGCCCTGCACTGTACAGGTTCCATTTTATTACAGTCTTTCCTCGTGTGGGAACTCCAGCAGCTTGCACAATACTCCAGCCCAGATGTGGTCTCACCAATAGCCTGTACAGTGGAAGGATTTGATCCCCGCATGCGGCCCAACATCCTGTTTGCCATTCCAGTAGCTACATTACAGTGTCCTGTGGATTTTAAGTTTTGTAATATTATGACTCCTTTTTCTTCTGTCTTGCATTCTAGTATCCCCACCCCCACCCTTTCATAGTACACCCTTGGGATCTTTTTCCCCAGTGTTCATTATATTGCATACTGTAGCTGCCAGATCATTCACCATTTCTCCAGCCTGCCCAGATCCTACTGTACCTAAGTTCCTCTATCCCCTTCTCTGTGTCAACACTTGTGCAGATCTTCATGTCATCTGTGAAGAAGCAGACAAGTGAGAGATCTTGCATTTCTGACAGCAAGATACAAAGTGGCATACTCTTGTTGAACTTGCTGGTACTAAGGAAATGGTTCACCATAGAAACATAGAAACATAGACTTTGATGGCAGATAAAGACCGCTAGGCCCATCTAGTCTGCCCATTTCCCTACCTACAGGATAGGCCGCAGATCCTAGTTAACCAACAGCCTATTTCTTCCTACCCCCCACAAGAATTGTCTTATGTCTGTCCCATGCATTCTTGAATTCTCCACAGTTTTAGACCCCACAACCTCCTCAGGAAGGCTGTTCCATGCATCCACTACCCTCTCTGTAGAAACAATACTTCCTCACATTGCCCCTGAACCGCCCTCCTTCTATCTTTAAATTGTGTCCCTTGCTCTTGCAAGTCTCTTTTTCTGAAAAATACCCTCTTGGACTTTGTTGATTCCACTGAGGTACTTAAAAGTTTCTATCATGTCCCCCCTCTCCCTTCTTTCCTCAAGGGTATACATATTAAGCTCCTTTAGTCTCTCCTCATACGGCTTCTCTTGCAGACCCTGCACCATTTTAGTTGCCTTCCTCTGGACTGCCTCTATCCTGTCTATGTCCTTGCGGAGATGGGGTCTCCAGAACTGGACACAGTACTCCAGATGGGGTCTCACCAACTGTCTGTACAGAGGGATAACAACTTCCTGTTTTCTGCTGATGATTCCTTTCCCTATACATCCCAGTACACCCCAGCCCTCCCTACTGCCTTTCCTCACATTGCTTGCTAACCTTAAGGTCATCTGATATGATTACCCCAGGTCCCTTTCCTTTTGTTGTTGTTACTACCTCCACCCATTGTGTATTCTTCCCTGGGTTCTTGTTTCCCAGGTGCATTATTTTGCACTTTTGCATTGAATCCTAGCTGCCATACTTCTGACCATTCCTCCAACCTTGCCAAGTCCCTTTTCATCCTTTCCACGCCTCTGTGTATCAACCCTGTTGCAGATCTTTGTGTCATCTGCAAAAGGCATACTTTTCCTTCCAGTCCCTCTGCAATGTCACTGATGAAGACATTAAAAGGACTGACCCACACGAACCTCTGCGGCACCCCACTAGTAACCCTCTTTCCAGAGTGGACCCATTTACAATTACCTTCTGTGTCCTGTTGTCCAGCCAATGTTTTACTCAGGCTACCACCCTGGGTCCCACTCCCAGGCTGGCTAATTTGACTATTAATCTTTTGAGTGGGACTATGTCAAATGCCTTGCTAAAGTCTAGGTAGGCCATGTCCATAGCCCCACCCTGGTCTACTACTTTGGTCACCCAGTCAAAGAAATCTATTAGATTCATCTGACATGACCTTCCCGCTGTGAACCCATGCCGTCTTGGGTCCTGTGCTCCACTGGCCTCTAGGTACTAGACTATTCTTTCCTTCAGAAGTGACTCCATCACTTTCCCTACCACAGAGGTCAGACTGACAGGTCTGTAGTTTCCTGCCTCTGTCTTGGACCCACTTTTGTGAAGGGGAATCACATCCACCTTCCTCCAGTCCTCGGGTACCACACCATCCTCCCATGATTTATTAAAAGAGTAGCCCGTGGTTTCACTAGTTCCTCCTTAATTTTTTTAGAATTCTGGTGAGATTCCATCAGGACCCATTGCTTTGTCCACCTTCAGTTTTAGGAGTTCTTGCAGAACCCTTTCTTCTGTGAAAGGACTGGATTGACCTCTATCAAGAGTGCTTCTGTTAATTGGATTAGGCACTTCCTCCTCTTTTGTGAATAATGAGCAGAAATATTTGTTCAGTATTCCTGCTTTTTCACTGTCCCCCTCTGCCCACCCACCGTTCATTCTATTCAGCCTCACTATCCCTCCCTTTGTCTTTCTACGCTTGCTGATGTACCTAAAAAAGGTTTTATCCCCCTTCTTAACTGAGTTGGCTATCTTTTCCTCAGTTTGGGCCTTTGCTATTCTGACTTCCTTCCCTGCTTCCTTCTGCCTTAACTGGTACAGCTCTCCGTCCTGCTCCTTCTGTGTTTCCTTATACTTCCGGAATGCTATCTTTTTCTTCCTGACTTTCACAGCCACCTCTTTTGAGAACCATGTGGCACCAAGCAGCAATATCCCTGTGACAACTGAGAAGGATGCCCCCCCCCCAAGGCTTTATGCCTTCCCCTATGTCGCAGATAATTATAATGAAAAGGACAAGGCACAACAGCATTCCCTGTGGTACTCTACTCATATCCTTTGTGTTTTAAGGTATTTCTTGATTGTGTAATTCACAACATGAATTTGCAGTGCAAGACAGACAGAGATTTCATCTCAGAGAGAGGTTATGTCTTCAGGTTGACTTTTTGTCAAAGTATGACATTAAAACTGCAGAAGAAGGCAGACACACAAGCAGTCCTCTATCACATCACAATGTCAAGCTTTTTTTCCATTTCACAGTTAACTGGCCACCATAACTTGTCAATGATTCACTGACCCTATCATTTTAAGGTTCTAGCATAACTCCACATATACAGGCAGGCCTACAATATTTACAAGTTTGCCACAAATAATTATACATACAATTCCTTACTTTGATGCATCAATCATATTCTTCAAAAAGGTTTTGAGTGCAGAATCTCTGCAAATCTCTCTGTGGTAGTACATGAATACTATTACCTATTAGTCAAAGTGAATCTACATTCATCCCTTTCTGTTAACTCATATAGCGCCATGCACCCATGTGGTCATGTCAGCATGAAGATATAGGACCCAACATGGCATGAAGACATCACTCCGCATCAGACCCTAATTCAGAAGTATATGCCTTGTTGCCTGAGGCAGTTCTTGCATCTCCAAACAGATGCTTCCCAATTCTAATATTTATTTATTTAGCTTCTGTTTACTGGGTAAGTGAACTAGGCAGAAAACCTGCCTATTTTTAGGCATGATCTGGGGAAGTACATTTACCTGTCATAGCACATATAGCAATACAAATAATACACAAGAACTGCAGGTATTCAGAGCAGTCATAGTCAACATCATTATAGTTTGTCATGACTCTCTCATTCGGGTGCCTCAAATCAACTGCACCAGAAAATGATTAGAAATATACAAACATAGAATTTGTCAGGAGAAAGGGACCGCTTGGCTCATCCAGTCTGCCCAGATGGTCCCTGCCTAGTCTTACCTCTGCAGAACCTAACTGCTCTCTGACAACCCTTCCTTGTCCCTGACCATTTGCTAAGATTCCCCTATATCTATCCCATGTATGCTTGAAGACCCTTACTGTTTTTGCCTCTATCACTTCTGCTGGCAGTCTTTTCCAGGCATTCTCATACTCACAGGTTGGCAGATGGTCTCAACATGTCACTCCATGGAAGCACAAAGTAAGAAGCTGAATTGTAGCTTCAAGTGTACCTGAATTATAGCTGAATCATTGCTCCAATTATAACTGAAGTATAGCTGAATAAATTGCTCCAGTTACATCTGAATTATAGCTGAATCATTGCTCCAATCATACCTTTTATCAGCAGACAGATAAATAAATTGTAAAAGGAACCCCAAAACATTCACCCATGTACTCTTCCTATGTTTCAAGCCACTGTAGCTGTTTGTCATTGCAGACATCCACCACTCTTTCAGTGAAGTAATACTTCCTCACATCCCTTCTAATCCCCCCTCCCAGCTTCATTGCATGCCATCTGTTCCTGGTGCTCCCTGTTCACCCACATGAGTGTCGTGGGTTGAACAAATCAGGTCACACAGGAATCAACAAATCTGGTACAACATACCTAAATGGTATGATTTTTATTAAACAAAAAAAAAAATTAAATCCAAAAAAAAAATAACAGCTTACAGCAGCGAACTTATGATAATAAACAAAATAAAACTTGAAAACAGCACAGCTTCCCTGCCAAGGGGGGCAGCAGTGGAACATAATCTTGTGCAGTATAACAGAGAGCAGGAGGTCCTCACGTGAACTCTCCCTAACAGCATCTAGTCTAGCAGAAATTCGGTCTCGTCCTACATGTCCAGCACTAGGGATATCGTGTGCTAACAATAGAAGATCTTTTCTAAATTTCTGTGGTACCAGCATTTGTTCTATCTGTTCTTGTGTTTTAGGATTTATACATATTCTATATAGAATTCCATTCTGTTGTGCAACATATGGTGAACCAAAAGGTACTTGTTTGTTAAGCTGTGAAAAGAAAGGGTTAAGTGTATTGTCATTTTGCTGTTCAGTGAACTCTCCCTAACAGCATCTGATCTGAGGATCTAGGCTGGCTTCTTTTAAAGAGTGGAGCTCCACCCCTTAGCTCAAAGCCCCACCTAATTATTAAGCTATTTACAGGAAAATTTCTTATTTCTTTGTACAATCAATTGCACAGAATTTACATAAATGAAAGGCATAACAAATAATCCATTATTATGACATCAATATAAACACCCTAATGCTCTATCAGATATGATTGCACATTTCTTGCAGAGTGGGCTGCATTATAGACAACTCCTCCCCTTTTCTAAAGGTAACCTAGGAGCTGCAGCATATAAAAGAAGGGAGAAAGGTGCTGCTGACTTTCTATAGGAGACAGCACCTTGCAAGGACACCAGCACTGATTGGAGACATGATACTCCTGGGAGTTGTGTAAGTAGACCACATTTTAGTTCTTCTCTATTATCCTGTATTTTAGTTAATTTGCTAACTGTTTAACCTTTTCAAGAACAGGATATTCCAATCTGCACCTGTACATATCCTAAAGAAAACATTTAAACTGGCATTGGTAATTTCTTAGTTTGACTGTCAATCCCAGCTTGCTTTTACATTGTGAAAAAACTTTGCCTACCAAGTCTGTTTACAGACCTTAGTTAGTTTCATTCTTTAAGTCTGTGCAGCTCATTTAGACCATTTCTGCACATTTATGGAGCAATGCAGGGAAAAAGTGCTTATATTTAACTGGACCATGACATAGAAGAGCAGAAATAGGAAGGGGAAGAAAAATAGTTTAAATTGTAATACACAGCGTCAGATGGCCAGTCTGACTGCAGCATATTCTGACTGTTTTACACAGAAAAGGGGGGGGGGATTAGAAAGAGACAGAAAGACATAAAATGAAGGAGTAAAGTGCTGTTGTGCAACAGTCTTTGGAACAGATATAGGAGAGAAGAAGAAAACGTCAGGTTCAGCTAAACACTATTCACATGGTGGGGGGGTTCAACTACCACAATGAGGTACTTGTAGGTCTCTATCATGTCACTTCCCACTAGCCTGTCTTCCAGGGTGTATATATTGAGATGCCTCAGTATCTCCTCATAGGGTGTTTGGTGTAACCCATGCACCATTTTAGTTGCCCTCCTCTGGACTGCCTCCACCCTATCTATGTCCTTCCTGAGGTGCGGCCTCTAGAACAGAACACAATACTCCAGTTGGAGTCTCAACAGTGAGCAATATATTGGCAACACCAACTCCTTCCTCCTGCTGGAGATACGTCTCCCTATGCATATTGTTATCCCACTGGCCCTACCCACTGCTTTGACATACTACCTGCCACTTTGAGGCCATCAGATATGATAACCCCATGGTCCCTTTTCTCTTTAATGACTGACAGTACCTCCCCCTTCCCATATTCTATACTCAGCTCTTGGGTTCCTATAATCTAGGTGCATGATTTTGCACTTTTTGGCTTTGAACCCCAATTGTCATGCTTTTGACCACTTCTTGAGTTTCCCAAGATCCTGCCCTATTCTTTACAAGCCCTCCTTGTTGCCCATTCTACTGCAGATTTTTGTATCATCTGAAAAAAAAGGCACACCTTCCCTTTCAGTTCATCTGCAATGTCACTTACTAAGACATTGAAGAGGAGCAGTCCCAGTAATGAGCACTGTGGCACATCACTGGTAGCTGTTCCATCATTAGAGTGAGTGAGTGCCTATTAACCAGTTTCTAACTCTGTTCACCTCTTTGGATCCCACACCTAGGCTAGTCAATTTCTTAATCAGCCTCCTGTGTGGCACAGAGTTGAAGGCCTTGCTAAAGTCCAAATTAGCCATATCCACTGCCCTCCCCTGATTTGTTTCCCAAGTCACCCAGTCAAAGAACTTAATCAGGTTCATCTGGTATGACCTCCACCCTGTGAATCCATGTTACCTTTTGATCTTGCAGCTCACTGGATTCAAGACACTTTGCCAACCTTTCTATAGTTACTTGCCTCTCCCTGCTGCCACCCCTACATCTGCTGTTCTTCAGTCCTCCAGAACCACACCTGATTCCAGTGAGGTGTTGAATAAGGCTGTCAGTGGGACAGTCACACCTCTCAGATGCTGAGTTCCTTCAGTATCCTTGGGTGTATCCTGTCTGGTCCCATAGCCTTGTATGCTTTCAGAGATGCAATCCTTTCAGGACCCTTTACTCTGAAAATTAACTTGAGTCCATCTCCCCTTTCCTTTTGTTTCTTCTGATCACTGGTGGTCTCCTCCCATCCTACACTATGAAGACTGAACAGAATTAGTTGTTTAGGATGTCTGCTTTTTCTTAGTCCTCTTCTTCACAGTCCTCTTCTGCAAAGTCCTCCTCTGTCTCCCTCCTTATCTTCGCTATCCCTCACCTTGCTTTTCTCTTCATGTACCAGAAGAAAGTCTTATCCTCATTTGCTGCCCCTTTGGCTATCCTTTCCTCTGTCTGCATCGTTGCTCCCCAAACTGTCTTACCTGCTTTCCTTTGTTTTACCTGCTACATCTTTCTGCTTCCTCCATCTGTGTTTTCTTATTTATTTAGTTAATTAGTTAGTTAGGCAATCAAAATTACAACCTTTTGAGTAAAGGACTCTTTTGCAAAGGCTCCACATCAGAAATACAAAGAATACAAGGAGAAAAAACAGTGCAGGAATATAAACAGTGACAAAACTCAGAAGTACATACAATTTAGGGCCAGTGATCCATCATCAGAAGTATCACAACACAGACTTGTAGAATAAAAGCAAATAAGAGTCAAATGCATAATTTAGACATCAGAAATATAGCTTCTGGGGGAACTAATATGCAAGTTAGAGCACACTGCTGGCGAGAGGTGTTGGGCTGGCCAGAAGTACAGGATATAATGCCCTGGGAGGGGGCAAGCAAGTCCTCTAGCGATGGTGAGATTTAAGAACAGCCACAGGAGAAGGAGTCAAGTAGGAGGGTCTTTAGACCAGCTTTAAAGTAGCCAAGACTGGGTTCCAAGGAAATGGTGGGTGGTAGGCTGTTCAGCCAGAAGGGGGTGCAATAGTAAGCTTGTATAGCTCACAAGTATGTGTTAACCCATCACATCCTGAGACCTGGCAGCAGGCTTTATTGAGGACTAGTTTTATGCAGTGTAGAGCAGTTTGGTCTGCAGTCCCATAGATCATGATGCCACAGTCCACCTGAATACCTCCTGAATGCCAACATTTTTTCTCTCCTAAGCTGGTCTCTGGGCTTCCTTACACAGGGGCTGTACCTCCTGATGCAGATAAAAAGACAAAAACTTAAGCTGTGCAGCTGGAGATATCCAGATCTCCACTTCTTGTTTCCCTCAATTACTTCCTGCTTTCAGACCAGCAGGTACTCTGCAAGCAGAGCTCTGCTAAAGACAGCAGACTGTAAGTCAAACAATTTCTTTTACTTTTGGGTTTCTGAGGAATTCGTAGCTGTGTTGCAGCACTCCTGTGTGGGTTCCATTCTCAAGCTGCACAGACTGGCCCCACTTCACTGCAGTGTTTTTTCCCATGATTTTGAATAACCCAGCAAACTCTGGAATTATATCTCTAGTGCCATTTTTTGGTGATTGGGGGAATAAAAGCAGCACCGGAGTGCTTAATAAGGATCTATCACCTCACTGATGGCAGCTCCATGTATTTTCTGTCAAAGGCTGGCATTCTGCTCACCTCAGCTGCTCATCAATGGTGGGCCTGCAGTGTGAGTATAGCAGCTCATCGACGTTCAGTGAACTCTCACTGATGAGCACTACAGTGCATGACGAGCAGTAATTCAGAGCAACAGAGCTTCTAATCAGCATTGTGCAGGCTCCTCTCCCTAACCAGCAATATGGGACACACAGGGGAATTCCTGGATAGACTTTAAAGAATTTAAGGCAATTACTGATTACAGAAAGGAGAAAGAGGAGCAGATCAGTATTTCACCCTTAAAAGGCCAGCACAATTCATCGCAGCTTCAATAGCAGAAAACCTCCGGGGGGTGGTATGCAGAATAGGGCCATTTGGTGTCATGGCCTGAGACAAACCTTACAGGGGCAGAAAATGCCAGCATTGCAAGTTTCCGCTACTAATCACCATCTTTGGGTTGCTTTACCTAAAATGTGACGAGGCAGAATCTGTGAATGGGGAGGACACAACAGAGGCAGACCCTTACTCATCTCAGACTGATAGGCAACAGACAGACAGGTCTCAATGAGCAGCAGCCACCAGGTCTGAGAGAGCAGTGGCCAACAAGGAGACCAAGCAGTCTGCAGCCCCTTTTCTGTCTACAGATCTCATAGACAAGCTAAATAGGGCCTTTGCTCTGGACCCTGTGTGCTTTAATTGGCAACCTCCGGGGTCACCAGATGTGAGACCTCACAGGAAGGCAAAAATAAAGAGGACTACATTCCAATCCTCATCTGAAGAGGGGCAGTTGTCCTCACATCACTATGATAAAAAGAAAATATCCTGACACAGGAACAGATCCTTGAATGAGAAGGATCAACATTCCTCTTGCCACAGGAGAAAGAAAAGATCTCATTCTCGAAGTAGATCTAGGGGCACTCATAAGGGAAAGCATCGTAGGAAGCATTTCCCAGACTACTCAGACTCCAGTTCATCTTCTCCCAAATAGGTAGAGCTAGTGGGCTCATCATCAGACTTGGACAACTCCCCATCCAGAAACTTTGACCTGGAGGATCTAGATTTTTTCCATAAAAAAGGTCATAGCTGAGATTCACCTCGGATCTTCCCCAACGGTTCCCACCCAGCCGAAACAGGCCTTTCACCTGGCATCTGCCTCCAAACTGGCCACAGCTTTGCCTATTCCTCCTGCCACAGAGGACTTGCTAAAGGAGACATGGCAAGGTCCATGACGGACCTATTCAGTGCCCTGGCAGATCTCTGAGCTTCTCAAGACAAGAAGCAATCTGGAAAGTGGTTAGAATCAACCCTCTGATATCAAACCTAACCAAGAATATGGCCATCCCAGCCAAAGGAAGGGCATCACTCAGGGACCCGGTGGACAGAAAAGTGGATGCCTCTCTCAAGAAGACCTTCCAAGCATTAGCAATGTCTCTCTCAGCGGAAACTACTAATCTTTTTTCCACCAGAGCCACACTGTCCTGGGCCTTGGATTTAACCTTTCAATTCACTGAGGACCGAGAGAAGAACACACCTATTATTTGTCAGCTGCAGTTAGTGGGTTTAGTTTTGGCTTATGCAGCAGACATGTCCGAGGAGGAAGTAGGGTGCACCACTCGGACCATGTTTTATCACACCTCAGCTTGCAGCAACCTCTGGCTTTGGGCCTGGCAAAAAGATGACTCTTCAAACAGCCATTTGGTAAATGCACCCTATGAAGGTAATCTCTTGTTTGGTTTGGCCCAGAAGGAGCAGGTAAAGGAATCTGGGGAGACAGCAAAGGTGCACATGCCCCAGTCAAGGGGCAGGGGCAAATCATGGTCCTCAGGCCCCAGAAGCAATTTTCATGACCGAGGCTACAACGAGGGTCAAAACTCTAACTTCTAAGGAAAAAGAATAGTACTTTCCTCATGTAACCAGCGTAACTTAAGAGGTGGTGGATCCGGTGATGGTGGTGGCACCAGAGACACCAGGAACAGCAATAAGAAGTCACAATGAAGCTATCCGGACCTATCCTAGAGTATGGGGCAGACTTTCAAATTTCCTCAAGGAATGGATCCAAATCATGTCAGACAAATAGGTCCTTTTTTTTTTTTTTTTTTACCAATTATTTTACCAGGTGAGACACACTGAGTTGAAAGCTTGTTTGCAGGTGCAACCTGGGAGCACGAGGAAGTTAAGTGACTTGCTCAGGGTCACACAGTATGCAAGTGGGAGCTGTGAGAGTCAAACCCAGGTATTCAGATTTGCAGCTCAGAGCCTTAAACCACTGCACCATACTGCCTCCTCAAAGGTCCTAGACATCATCATCAGCATGAGTTACCTAATAGAATTTGAATTCAAGCCCCCACTACCTCATGTGGTGCCCTCCCCTATCTTGGACAACCCATCCAAAAGACAGGTGATGTTGCATGCCATTACAGACCTTCTGCAAGCAGGGGCTATCAAGCAATTTCACCCCACAGAGATAAGTCGGGGGGTCTACTCCCTATTCTTATCATGCCAAAATGCACAGGGGGATTTAGGCCAGTCCTAAACCTAAAATTCCTGAATTGTTTTGTCCACAGCAGATTGTTCAAGATGGAAATCTTGTCATCAATCAACAGGGAGTTGCAACAAGGGGATTTTCTGGCATCCGTTGATCTGCAAGATGCCTATTTGCATATTCCTAGTCAGGTAGTACATGGGCAATATCTCAGGTTCAAGGTGGGGGGGGTCAGCACTTCCTATTCAAAACTCTGCCATTCATGCTTTCTTCAGCCCCAAGGACATTCTCAAAGGTGCTAGTAGTGGTCATAGATCACCTTCAGAACCAAAGGACACAACTTTTCCCTTCCTTAGACAATATTTTCAACAAGGCCCTGCAGCTTGACCAAGCAATACAAGCAGTGGCGGAGGTAGTCCGGTGCCTGTCAGCACACAAATTGGTCATCAGCTGGAGAAAGAGTTCCCTAACTCCAAGCCAGACCTTGAACCACCTGGGGGCAGACTTCATGACACAAGCCAACAAGGTTTTCCCCCAGAAATGAAATTCAGGGACCTGCTGAAGCTCATCAAGCAGTTTCACACAGCTCCTCAGCTGCCTGCTCAATTATTCATGCAGCTAATTGTGACTCTAGTGTCACTGGTGGATTCAGTCCCTTGGGCTCTAGTCCACATGTGGCCCATTCAAGCCCATTTGCTCAGACTGTGGTCCCAGTCCAGACACAGCCAGCACCAACTCATCCCAATTTCTTAACAGAAAAAAGCCTCCCTCAAGTGGTGGACTCTGAGGACAAATGTCATCATGAGGGGTCGCAAGTTGGGCCATCCACACCAAATCTGAATCACGACCGATGCAAGCCTCAGGGGCTGGAGGGCTCACCTGCATCAGCTGTCAGCACAGGGAAAGTGTTTGCTGTTAGAAACAAGGCACAGCATAAACGTCCTCGAGATGAGAGCAGTACAGCTTGCGCTGATGCACTTCAAACAGCAAGTCCTCAATCAGGATGCACTGATTCTAACAGACAATCAGACAACGGTGGCGTACATCAACCATCAGGGTGGCACAAGAAGCTCAAAAATGCTACGGGAGTCCCTTCCTCTCTTTCAGACGGTCGAGCACTGCCTGGCAATCAAAAGAACGGTGTATATTACAGGACAGGAAAATGTCACAACAGACTGGCTCAAGTCGCAAGGATGTTCAACCAGGGGAATGGGAACTGAAGGACCGTGCCTTTCACATCCTAGCAGAACAGTGGGGCAATCCTCAGATAGATATTTTTACCTGCCAGCGAAACTCCAAGGTAAAGCAATTCTGCTCCCTGGCCAAGGACAAACTAGCATTGGCTCAGGACGTCTTTTCCCTAGACTGGTGTCATTTCAGTCTCCTATATGCCTTTCCTCCCATACCGCTTCTATCCAGCATCCTCCACAAAGTGGCTCTGGACAGGGAAGAAATAATTCTAGTCTGTCCCCAATTGCCTCATTGCCCATGGTTCCCACTTCTTATTTATCTATTAAGACGACCACCTCTTACCTTCCAGATCAGCCTGGACCTTCTCCATCAGGGTCAGGTTCTACATCCCAGTGTGAAAAACCTGTCTCTCTCTCTCTCTCGACTTGGAGATTGAGCTGAAAATGTTCAAAAAGCTAGGCTTCTCAGCTCCTATTAGTGAAATGATAGTGAATGCACGTTGCTCCTCTTCCTTTAAAGTATAATATAGAATCTGGAGGAAATTCTTGTACTGGCTTCAATCCAAACACATACAGAACCATGCAATATAATTGCCTGTACTACTGCAGTTTCTTCAAGAGGGGGTTTGACAAAGGACTGCAACCAGCCACCTTATGAGTTCAGGTTATCTTGCTGGGGGCACTCTTGTTGATGAATTCAGGGGAATTGTTGGGCTCACATCCCCATGTCAGGAGGTTTCTAAGGACAACAACATTAAAACGCCCTCCAATCAAACCAACGGTACCACCTTAGAGACTTAATCTGGTTCTCAAGGCATTGACCAAGGCTCCTTTTGAGCCTCTCAAGGAGACATCCCTCATGCATCTTATAATGAAGGTCGCCTTTCTCATAGCTATTATTTCAGCCAGGAGAATCAGTGAGCTAGGAGCATTGTCCGCCAAAGAGCCATACGCTGTGTTTCATCAGAACTCTGTGGTGCTCCAAACAGATCCAGGTTTTTTGCCAAAAGTTATGTCTCCCTTCCACTGCAACCAAGAGTTGATTCTGCCTTCCTTATGCCCAAACACAAAAAATGAAAAGGAAAGGGAATTTCACACACACACACTAGATCCGAGAAGAGCGGTGAAAGTGTATATTAAAAGAATGGATTCTATTTTCAAAACTACAAGTTTGTTCATTCAAACTACAGGTCAAAATATGGGTAAAAAGCTTTGAAACACTTTAGCCAGATGGATCTGTTCTGTCATCACCATGGCTCATGATCAGGCTGCAGTAACTTTGCCTGGCCCGGTGAGAGACCATTTAACCAGACCTATGGCCACTTCGTGGGCAGACATCAGAGAAGCATCTCCAGCAGACCTATGCAGGGCAGCCACATGGTCATCCATTCACACATTTACAAAATTTTACAAACTGGAGGTTATGTCCTCGGTGAAGGCATCCTTTGGCCGCTGAGTGCTTCAAGCAGTGGTGGACCCTTAAGGGCACTTGATATTCTTCCCACCAGGGATATCTGGAGATGTACTGCTTTTGTAAATCCCATATGTAAGGAAGCCCGGAGAGCAGCTTAGGAGAGAGAAATGAAATTTAAATACCTGTAAATTTTCTTTCTCTGATGGCTTGTTTCTTGGCTTCGGCTTCCCTACCAGGATGTACAGAGTTGGCTGTCCAGTTTACCACGTATGCCTTAATTTTCTTGTTTTTGTTTCCAAGTTCATGTAGAATTGCCACATTTGGACTGTTTTCGGAAGAACTGAGGGAAATAGGAAGTGGAGGGCTGGATATACCCAGCTTCAGAGATCAAGTTCCTACCTTCTTATCTGCATAAGGAGGTACAACTCATATGTAAGGAAGCCCAGAGACCAGCCATCAGAGAAAGAAAATGTACAGGTATTTAAATTTAGATTTTTTTTCTTCATCACCATGTCCACTTCCCTAGATTACAATAAAAGCTTTTTTTTCTTCTGTTTGATTTTACTCACTTTCTTCACACAGGCTGGCATTTTAATTATGCCCTCCCTTATTTATCCTCACTATTCTTGTACTCCTCCTTAGCATTGCCCCCACCATCACCACCACCACCACCACCACTAGGCAGTTTCTGAGTTTCCTATTTCTTTAAAATGTGCCCTCTTAAAGTTCAGGACCCAGTCCTCACATGACTTCAATCAATCAATCAATACTTTATTTATAAAAGGCACCTTTCTAAAAACCAAGGCACCTGTACATCACTTGATAAAAACAATAAAACAATAAATTAACCACACTAATAAGATATTAAAAATCATTATATGCATGTTTAAAAAGATACGTTTTTAAGTGCTCCCTTAAAAGTTTTGACGGTCGGGCAATCTCGTACCTGACGAGGTAGAGAATTCCACAGGGTTGGGGCCACAAAACTAAATGATCTGGCCCCAGAAGTCTTCAAACAAACCCTGGGAATCTCTAGCAATCCCTCATCAGTGGATCGGAAATAGTGGGGAGGACAATAGGGATGAAGGAGATCTTTCACGTAGCTAGGTCCCTGATCATGTAGGGTCTTATAGGTCAGCAAACCAACCTTGAAGGTGATATGCCAGCATATTGGCAGCCAGTGCAGTCCGTGAAGCACAGGCGTTATATGACTGGTCCTAGAAGAACCTGCCAATAGCCTGGCTGCCGCGTTCTGCACTAGCTGCAGGTGGCGAATATCAACCCCCGGTAGCCCAAGATACAGGGAATTGCAGTAGACTTGCTTGTTTTCCCACTAAACCACACTGTATGGTGATCAGTGGGACTGCTTGCTGTGATGTCGGCAATACTACCCCTATTCTTAAGCAACAGGTCCAACACTGCCCCATCTCTGGTGGATTCATTGACTAGCTGCCTGAGAAATGCCCGTTGAGGGCTAAGCAACAAGTTGCTAACATTTGCTAATGGCACTAAATTTGCCAGAACAGTGGAAACAGCAGAGGAAGGGGATGTATTGCATATGGATTTGTACATTATAGGGGTGTGGTCAGAAAATACGGGCTTAGGTTTACATGTAGAATAACTTCTCCTATTGTGCGCATAATGGATTCTGGTCACACATAGGTCCTTTGTGTGCAACAGTGTACAGCGCAAGACAGAGAAAATATTTGGGGTAATAGCTGGCCCAGAGAGTTGGCAGTTGCCCTACTGCTTGCCATGCTGGTGACCTGAGTTTGGAAGTGGACTCAAGTCAGATAGGAATAGGAACAGGGGAGTATTGAGCATCCCATGGATTGCTATACTCTCCAAGGGAGGAGGGTCTGGCTGCACCACTCTTCAACTGCCACTAAGCAGAAAATTGGTGGCGGGGCAAAGGAACAGCATAAGGGGAGGATAACTGGCAGACATGAAGTGTGTATGTGCTTTTCCATGCATATGGACGTACATCACTGTATGCTGGTCGTCCCAGGAGAAGAAAGGGAGGAAAATACCCAACCGAGCAGGGTAGTGTCTCAGTCCACTACAGACAACGCACCTAGGGGTAACGCATGGTGGATCACTGGAAGAGAGGAAAGACCCAGGAATGGTGGGGTGGGGTGAAAGGGCTGGGTGGATCAAAGCCTGATATGAAGCCATTCTGTGAGTAAGACAGAAACACCTTTACCAAAACAAAAAAAAGATGTGGGGTAATTTTGGACAGTAAGACGTACCTAGGTAAGCAACATATGTCACAGTCAAGAGAGAAAACACAATGCTTAAGATGATTTGGAATGTGGTATGTATCAGGTCATGGGTGTAATCCCCCCTGAACAAGGCCCAGGATAGACTACACCAGGTATGCTGTATTTTGTTCTGGTCACCAAAATACAGAAAGGACATAGAAACATTGAAGAATTCAGAATCCAGCAAAGGGACATCAAACCAGTTAGTGGGTTATGGGGCCAGAGCTATGAGGAAAGAAAATGGATACGCTCCATTTATTTTTTCTATTAAAAAAAAGCAGTAGAAGGGGACATGATCAGTGTTTTTACTGCTAAAAGGAATAGGCAATGTTGAGCTTACATTGCTGTTTTAGCCGGTGAGTGCAAGTAGAAGCAAAACCAGAGGGCATGTACTCAAACTACAGGAGCATGGCAGGATATAGGGAAACACCAGAAATACATCATTCATACAGATGATGCACAGCAAATGGAATAGTCTACACAGTGAGAGAACCTATCAATGTTACTGTTAATGCTTTCACATCTGGACTAGATGGAGATTAACATTATTAGTAGCATAGCATGAGTAGATTTACTATTTCTGGCAGTTAGACATGGATAAGACCCAAGCTATGTTTTTTGGCTCCAGTCTCAAACTGAAACACTCCCAGGCACACTTTAATGTCTCTTCCTCTGATGGTACATCTGTTGGTGTGGCAAACTCCTTCAAATATCTAGGGGTCACTCTTGACCCATCTCTGAGTTTCAACCTCCATATTCAAGCTACCTGTAAGCAGGTACACTCCAAACTTGGCATCCCCTACTGTACTTGCTATGCATTCACACCCTCAGCCAGGCTTGCTATTGCCTGTGGGATATTACTTCCCTCTCTCACCTGTGGGATTGCCACATATTCTTCTGCCTGCAACTGAAGTCTACGAAAGTGGGATGTTGCCTATAATAATACTTGTCACTTCGCATCTTGCTCCCCCGGCTGAAACATCACTGTCTTCTCTACTCAGATCTGGGATGGCTTCCTCCCCAAGAACTAAGGCCTTATGCACTTGGATCTATTACTGATAACATCATCAGATCTGGTTCACTGAAACCACTGGCCAGGCTCCTTTCCAACCAGAAAACCAACTATGCTTTGTGCTCTGCAGACCGTGTCCCTGTTCTTATTCCAAGACATCGCACTTCAAAAGCTGGTCGTGCCTTTGCCAGTCATGCACCCCTTTTCTGAAACACACTGCCTTTAACCCTATGTCAAACTGCATCCCTCATCTCCTTTAAGCGTGAACTACGCCACTATCCCTTCTCCTCCTGTGTATGCTTCTGTTTCAAACTGCTCTAGCCCTAACTCTCTAATCCCACCCCTCTCTCTGTTGTCCCCTGGGAGCCAGGGGTCCGCTCCAACAGGGAGCACTTTTTCAATCTCATTTCCCAACTTCTTGTATTTTTTTTTCTTCCATTTACTTTTCCCTTTCTGGGAAATTTTTCTTTTGTGCCTCCTCTTCTCAAACTTCACAGTCTTCCTCTTTCATCACCAGCTGAACCTTACTGGGTAACCTGTACTTTACTACACCATATCTATCCCCCCCAACTATTGCCTCCTCTTCTCTCCATTTTCACTCTATCTCCCCTTTCTCCTAACTCCACCTGGCTACTACTTGCTCTCACAGCACTTTATTCCTCATTTTTGTATACTGCTCAGTCACTTTAATAATGATCTGATTGTTATTTTTTACATGTAAACTTAAATACTGTATTGTTTTTGTCATATTTACCGCTGTTAATTGCTCAAACATTTACATGTAACTTGTATTATGTACAAATATGTTCTCTTGAAGTTTGTCTCTATACCCTCCTTGGTCATGCATAAAAATAGTCTTTTTGGCTAGTGCACCTACCCGATAAAAAAAAACTAAATAAATAAATGTGTCTGTACTCAAAGTGGGGATCAGCACCACTAACAAATAGAAGGAAGAGACAAGAGGGACTGTAATTCCTTTCAGCTTCCTCAAAACTATGTTTACTTTATGACTTTATTTCAAATTGCCATAAAAAGGCATTTGCTCACCAAAATGTAGTATATCAAACTTCCAATAATTAAGCAATGTAGTATGATCAGGGGCTATGTTAATGTTCTAGTTCATCACTCCCTGGGAGCGTAATGTGGCACAAGGTGCAGCTGAGTGCCATATTACCCCCGGGAGTGATTAACATGAATATTAACATAGCACCTGGGAGTACCTTATTGCTATTATTATAATTGGGCTTAATTTTTACTGCAATTTTCTAATAACAGACACTATTTATTTTAAATTATTCTTAACACTTGACAGAAAAAAAGTGCCTATGCCAAACAATTTTTTATGTTTTTCCTGTTTCTCACACTCCGTTATACATTTTAACAATGTACAACCCTGATTTGGCTTTTAAAAATTGATGTTGAAGTGAAAACAGCCATGGTGTTTCATACCCCATCACCTACACCCAACCATGGCCTTGGTTCTAAGAGCACAAAGGCTATGTCTACTTCTGCGAGCATTGGCAATCCCCTCCCTGCATCACAAGCACTTACTGAGGAGAAATTTATTCAAGAGTTTACTCCTTTGAAACAGGCTATTTTGGAGATAACAGATTACATTAAAGCAATCTGAGTATCTGTTGAAGAACTTTCTCAAAGAATGGGTGATGCCAAAGTGAGAGTTAGTTCTTTGGAGGATTGGTATAATCATCTTGACCCAGACATGCTGACTCTTAGGCATAAGTTAGCCCATCTCGAATCTCAGCTGGAAGATTTAGAAGGCAGTTGTAGAAAGAATAATTTAATTATAATGAGCTTGCCAGAGTTTGCAGAAGGTTTTCATACTAAACTTTTTGCCCAAAAGATGTTTGAAAAAATAAAGAGTCCATCACCTAGTGGTCCAGCATATGTTATAGAAAGGGCACATAGATCCTTGCAGCCGATGCCTCCAGATAGTACAAAGTCCCAACCATTCATAGTTAAATTTTTAAATTACCTGCACAAGCAGCATATTTTGTACAAGATTTGCAGTTTATTTTTTTTATGCTCCTGTTGCTGCAGTCCTTACCTCTGGAGAGAGCCCCCAGCCCCATCCCCCAGCATCCACCAGCCGGCGCTGATCTTTACCTCCAAGGCTTACTCCTAGGTGGGACTGGCAGGGTACCCCTGTTGGAGAGTGGATCCAGTGTGGCTAGCACCATGGCTAGCCAGGAGTGGGACCTGTGAGGCACCATCTGTCATGCACCACAGCAACCAATTTTTTCTCCCTACAGAGATGGGGCATGCAGTGATGCTGGTGGAGGGAGTGCACATGCACCACCATGCATTCCTCCAGGTGTCTGTCCCATCTCTGTCCACATATACAGTGTTGGCGTGCTGCCCCCAGCCTCTACTAGGGGCCAGTCATATGCCAACCACTGGTACCTCCCCTCCCCGGAGAAGGAGAGCAGTCCCTAGGACGCTCTGTCCTTCTCCTCCCCTGCCGACCCCTGGTGGCCTGTGTTTGTTCCTGAACACAGGTTGCAGGTGTAGTGTGAGGTAAGGTGTCCAGCACCTCAGCCCTCAGCACCACCGGGCCAGTCAAGATTTGCAATTTACAAGATATTTTGTGAGAGTGATTGCTACTTAGAGTATTTTAAGATTTACCACAAGCAGTTTGGCAGAAGTGAGTGGTGTATTTTCTTATTTCTAAGTTGCTTGCTGCTCAAATTTGTTTCAGAATGAGATACCCAGCCCAATTGCAGCTGTCTGTTACAGGCACTCAGCAGAGCTTCGATACAGCTGATCAAACAAAATGGGAACTGGCATCTCTTCTTCCCGACTTGTTTAAATGTTCTTTAGCCTCAGATACATAGGCTGTTTTGCTTTTTTATCATTATATTTAGGTATAGTTATTATTAGGTGGATTGTGTGTTGTTTGACTTAGGGATCGGTTGCTTACTGTGTCTGTATATAATACTTTTTACATCGTAACGTGTGTCTTCTGTATTGAGGTGTCCATTATTTCTCTTTAGTTTCTACCTTGTTTTTTATGGAATATTTAAGAAAAGACTTGTTGATCTAATTGTTTGATGTTGGAGTATTTTAGTATAGGCAAATCTTCATCCAGTTTAATGTATACAGTATTTTCCTATTTAGTATTTAGACGTATTGTACATATCATTCTGGAACCAACTCTCTTTATTTATCTGATTTTGCTATGTCACTAATATAGGAGTTGTTTATGATTTTACATATGTAGTTTGAATGCTCATTCAATTTTCATTAAAGAGTATGTAAGATGGTTCCTTTTTTTTATTTTTATTTAGTTTTTTGATGACCGGGTAAGTGCACTAGACAAATTCTGCCTATTTTCAGGCACGGCCTGGGGGAGGGGGATACAGATGAATGCCAACTGACCTTGAACCAGATTAAACTGTTGGTGGTATATTTCCATGTTCAGTCCTTCATTATATATTCTGGCCCAGATATTCAAAAGAGCTGAGGCATGTGCAATAAGGTTGCGCCTGCACAAGTCTGAAATTGCGCCATTCTGCGATATTCAGCAGGAGGCTGTTGCACCCCCCAAGTCATGCTGAGCAACAGCGCAGTGCTAATGAAGGCATGCTCAATCAGAGGGGGAGGAACCATGCATAAACTGCACAGCCCGATATTCAGTGGAGACGTGCAGAGTTGTGTAGGTGCAGAAAGGGGGTTGCAAATGAATTCATTTACATATCTGGACTGCCTTGTATGGTATGGGCTGCACGCCCATTGGCTCTTGCTCTAAACCAATGGGCATGCAGCCCTACTGAGCTGTCAGTTGGCAGGTGGTGAGGCGGCAGGCGGTGGGGTGCTGCCGCCCACCGGCTGATAGGGGAGGGGAGCGGGTGGTGGAGCACCGTGGGTGGGTGGGGTGGGGGGCCACTAGATCAGCAGGGATATTGGACATTGGGGGGTTGACCTTACACCCATGATCAGGTTTCGTGGTCCACTGGACCAGCAGGGATATTGGACTTTGAGGGGGTTGACGTTATGCCCATGATCGGGCTAGTTGGAGGGTGGGGAGTGTGTTCTGCCCCCCGTGTGCCTTGCATAAATTATGGCCCCATTTGCATGTCACCTTTTGAATATCGCAGATTTGCGCATGGCGCAATGGAACTTGCACCACCGTATCTGAATGCTCCACTCTGACCACTTGCGGTGGCACAAGTTCCACTGCACCATGCACAGTGGCTATGGCTGGGGGCAGTATTCAAAAGGGTTGGTCAATAGCACAACTTCGTTGAATATCACCCCGGCCACACCCCTGCACAACTTTTTTGAGCAGCACAAGGGCTTGCGCCACAAAATGGCGCAGTTTGAATATCCGTCCCTCTGTCTCATTTTGTAGTGCTTTCTATCCACTACTGAATGGATCCCCAAGTCTAAGCTGTATCTTCCACATTGCTTCAATAATACCCTCAAATTGTATTTGATTATGCAATATTATAGCAATACTGATCATTAGGTTACTGGAGGGGGTGCTGCGCAGAGCGACAAAGATGATTAAGGGGCTGGGGGACTTATCATATGAGAGGAGGTTGAAGGAGTTGAACATGTACTCACTGGAGAGGAGAGACAGGGGTGACATGATTGAAACCTTTAAATACATGAAAGGAATAAACAAGACAAGTACAGAGGGGCTGTTCAAAGTAAGGGAGGGGAGGGACACCAGGGGCCATGGTATGAGGAAGGTTCAATAGGGAGATGAGGAGACACTTTTTTACAGAGAGGGTGGTGGCTGGGTGGAATGCGTTACCTCCTGAAGTGGTATGCAGTAGAACAGTGGACTGCTTCAAACGAGGATGGGACAGGACAAGGAGGAGGGTTAATGATGGGGAAGGGTGGAAGGGAGGGGCAGCTGCAGAATAAGGGGTGCTAGCTGCACATTCGAGCAGACTTGATAGACCTCTAAGCCTCTATCTGCTGGCAAATTTTGTATGTTCGTATTTCCTTCTTTGTATTCTTGGCTATTCTTTCTACATATGTTAATCTTTCCAGTTATCTTACTTTATAGCATCAATTCTAAGGCTTGCTTGTACTCTTACTATGTTTCTCTTTTTTTTGTTTCTTTTATAAAGGTATATCGTCTTGTGGGCATAATGCTAACTTAGGGTAACAAGGTATCAATTATTTTTTGGTTATTCTTTTGTTATTTTGATTCAGATAGGTTTTCTATATCAGATTTATGTTGATAAATTATAGTTTTTTTTATATGTTTCCATAGCAGTGTCTTCTTTGCTTGTGTTGTTCGATTCCCCCAGTTGGCCAGCTGGGACAGGTCCCAGTTTAGAGTTCAATCATAATGTTTCTTCATTATCTTGAGGATAACCATGTTTTCTTTTTATTAGTATTTTTATGTTTCATACGTATACTATGTATACAATGTTTTTTTCTTATATACACATATATATATATATATGTTTATATTTTGTTGGAATTCTGATTCGTAGTATTATGGGGAGAGAGCTGAGACTGACGATCTTATTCTATGTTTCGAATATCTGGACTTATCTTCCTTCCTTCTCATCTTCCTCCCTTCCTTACTATTTCTTACACCTGGAGTCTTAGAGACCCTAGATTTTATGTGGAACTACTGGAGTTTTTCACACCTTGTGGTTTCATCTTTCATCAGTTGCTTCTTTATGGAAATGCTAGTTGCATATTGTGTCCACACTGGTTGAACGTCATTTATAGTTTTGACACTTGGAGCTTCTGAGGGACAGTTGGAGGACTGTCTCATAGGGAGAAAGAGTTTCTTTATGTTATACTGCACGTATTTTGGAAACAGCTTAGTTTTCTAATTCTAGTTTAGTAAAGCTTGAACATTTATAAACTTTTTGTTCCTTTCTGTTCTATTAGGATTGGTGCCTAGCTGTCTCATATTTTACCTTACCTATGTTTATACTCTAACCTTGATTTTCTTATTTTATAGTAGGAAATACGATAAGTGTTATTGCCAGGGCTTACTTTTAGTTAATGTATCAATGCAGGGGAATTTGTTCCACGGTGGGGAACTCTCTTTTTTTGCTTTTTTTCTTGACTGGGTTTTCTGGCTTGGGGTCACAGAGGGGGTTATTAGGCTAGTGCGTTTCATCACTGATTAAATTTTCAGGAGTGCAGCTGATAGGACTGAGGGTATGAGGCTGTTTATATTCCCTTTTCCTAGTTCATTTGTTATGTTTGAGGAATTGTTGGGGTCTTTTGTGAGTGAGTATTTACATTTTGAATTTTATTGGGATATTGTGATGCTCCACTGGGTCTTTGTATATACAAAATTACCCTTTTCTACAAGCCTTGATTGTTGCTTACTGTTCCTTGCTTCTTGTATTATACTTCTGAAGAATTATGAGTAATGTTATTAGATATCATTTGTGAAATGTAAAAGGGGCTTACTCCAGGATCAAACATTTTCAGATCCTTAGACATATTAACCAATTAGACATTAAGATTGTTTCTTCTTCAGGAAACAAATGTATCATCATCTGAGGTTCACCTTTATCAAAAAGCTGGGTTCAGACAGGTTTTTGGAGCTGGGAAGACAACATGTCAGAGAAGGACTGTTAGTTTAATAAAGCAAGTTATTAACTTTGTTTCACAACAAACTGTTGCAGACCCAAAGGGACATTATGTTTTTATTTCTAGTTTATTGAATAATATTAAACTCATTTGGGCTGCATTTATGTTCCAAATACAAACTCACATTTTTTTTTTTACTAAGCTCACTAATTTGTTAACTCTTTCTATCTATTCCCATTGCACTGGGTGTGTGATTGTAGTCAATACACAGGACTTCAATAGGACTTCTAAGTTATTTGTTAGTTAAGCTCTGGACAATATGCTTTGTATGATTTCATTGATTCCATAGGACTAAGTGACCCTTGGCAAGTCCTTTATACTAACAACAAAGAATTTATGTTCTTTTCAGCACCTCATAAAGCCTATTCTGGCATAGATTATTTTTTAGAAAGCAAAGAGGTACTATGAGGTTTTTGTAGTGCAGAGGTAGCCCCAAGGGTTATTTCTCATCATTCTACAGTTTGGATACAACATGCTTTCCTGCTAGCAAATTGTAAAGAAACTATCTGGAAAATAAATTAACCAATTATTGAAAGGTGAGTTTATTGCGGTCCATTTTAAAGAATGGGCTGCTTTTAAGTGTTTTCTAAGGGGAGAGCTCATTTAGCTCATTCGATTAGCAGCTAAGCATAAGCGGCAGTGAATAGTAAAAGCTACTCAGATGTTGGCTTGAAAACAGGATTTTGAAAATACCGTATCCTGTAATACATCTGATTTGATAGAGCATCAGCTGGTCTTTCTATAGCACCAATATGCAGATCTTTTATGTGATCAAACTGAGTATGCCCTATTTAAGGCGCATTTGAAATATGTTGATCAGGGTGAAAAAGCTGGCTGTTTATTAGTGTCACATCTTAAAAAGTTAGAGGCATCTCGACTTATCCCATCTGTTGTTTCAGACTTGGATAATAGTATTAAAATTGATCATTTGGATATACTGTAGTCTTGTAATTTAAAATATTTTACTGTTCTCTTTACTTATCTTCTAAATCATAGATTCAACAGTATTCAAGCAGTATGAATCTCCCAGAGCTGACATCTTCTCAGAGATTTGTTGGCCAAACCTATAGATATATATAAGATATTTACAGCTATCAATAGTCTAATATCTTATAAGATACCATGCCTTTATGGTTTATCAGGAAATTTTTATAAAGTTTTTGCAAATTAAGTGGCTCCTATGCTTTTGAATTTTTGCTCAACTATCTATGCCCATGTTTTTTCAGATTATACTCTTTTGGAGGCTATGATCATTTTATTACCAAAACTGGGTAACGATAATACTAGAGTAGCTAACTATTTAAGCAATATACCTGACAGGGTGTGGGTATACTGGTGGATTTACCATGGCTGGTGTGGTTTGGTCATGAGGCCGAAGGCCAAGTGACTTAACCGCACCAGCCGTGGTAAATCCACCAGTATACCCACACCCTGGAGGGGTATATTGCTGTTACACAATGTTACAAATAATTTGTTTTGCATTTTATTTATATATTTTTCTTAATTATGTTGTCAAAATCATGTATATGTTCTTCCGCTGAGAAAAAATAGTTCCTTGTTGTATTAAAAATATAGAGAAAGACAATGCTGTATCTTGAAAAGGTTTTATTTGTGTAAATAATTGTTTTTTATGAACATTTATTAAATTCAAGGTTTCATTTGTGAAAATATATATATTTTTTAAACAACATTCAAGGTTTTATTTGTGAAACAACATTTAGGAAATCAACAGCTATGAAGTTATGCTTATGTACTGTAGTTACATTTTTATATCTTGTATGAACTGTTTACATTGATAACAGTTTAACCTTTTTATTTTTGATTTCTAGGTGTTGAACTGTTGCTACCCTTTGTAGTTTCTCAGTGTTGTGTCTTTAAGAAGTTAGGTTGCGAGTAGTTTCTGAGCATCTGCACGATGTGTACAGCAGGTCACATGGTCAGGGCATTAGTTGTGCTGGTGAAACATGGAGTGCTCATCGTGGAGCATGCATCTTCCTATTTTTCTGAGGTTGGATGATTGTTTCTTTATTTCTTTCGTCGTTTTTGTTTGGTCACTTGTCTAATCTGGAACTGAAGGGAAAAAACACTTTTAGTTAATTTGGATGCGGTAGAGTTTTATGTGAAAGTTGTGGTGCTTACCTTTTTCAGTTCTGGTTTTGTGTTCTTCCAAAGTTGAAATTTATGTTTCCATAATTAACTAAGTGGGAGATTGTCGGTAACATTTTCATTCCTGGGATGTTCAGTTTATAGGCTTGGCTGCTTGCAGTTTTTGTTGCATGTGTAGGAGATTTGAGATTGCTGGCCTGCTCAGGTTTTGAGCGTGGGTTATTTGGCAGCAGATCTTCAGTTTTCTCTGTTGTGTGTTCGTTGAAGAGTATTTCTTGGAGTATGGCGAGCTGGGATGCTGATACTTGTTCAATTGATTGCTGATTTTCAGAGAGAGGGATTTTGGCATTTGCAATTTTTTTTCTTTGTTGGAGGCTCTGGGTATGTCTCATTTCGGTCGTGTGGTGATTCGGTCACTGTGTAGTAGCCTGTGCTTGTGGAGGGTCTGTTCTCCAGTTCTTTATAGAAGTACTGCTTTTTAATGTCTTGTTCAGTTGTTTGTTTGACTGTGGTGTCTTTCCTGTCAGTTTCCATATTTTTACCAGAGATTATGGCAGCCCACGTTTCATGATGTTGCAGGTTCGGACGCCAGTAGCTTTTTAGTGAGGTTTCACTCTTGTGGCCTGTGATGTCCATTATTTGTTTTGAATCTAGGCCTGCATTTGTAAGCAAGGTGACAGCGGTGGCTCTTAAACAGTGGTTGGTGTAGATTTTTGGTAAGCCAGCTTGCTTGCATATGTTTGGCAACATTTTTGCTAGGTAGTTTACACCTAGCGGTTCATTAGTATACCATGTTAGTGTGGTATCTAATTGTGTCTCTTGCAGTTTTCTGGGGTGACAGAACAGTGCTGGTGGGTTTTCTGGGAGTTTTGATGTGTACTTCAAGAAGCTCTGAAGTGGACATGAGGGATCTCCTGGGCTGTCAAACATGACTCCTCTGTGCAATTGTCTTTTGGGGTCTTGAAAATCTTTGTGATTTTTTTTTGTGTCTTCATTATAGGATTTTGTGAGAAATCGAAGACCATTTGGGGCAGTTTCTATGTTAAATGAATCTATTTTGAAAGCACGGACACCCTCATTGCCTCTTCTTGCTAAGTATAATTGAATGTCAAACCAAACGTTGTGTAAAAGACCATTAGTGTCAGTGGCGAAAGGGCTTGTGAGTGTCTTAAGTGTGATATTTCTTCTTCATTTAGTGACACATGGTGTTTTGCTTGGTCTTTTCCTGCTTTTCTATATGCTTTTATGACTCCTTTGAAAACATTATTTGCACAATTGAAAGTGGAGTCTACCATTATGTTCACTGCTCTGCTATTTAGGGGGTCATTAATGTGTCTATTGATGCCAGCTCGTAAAGCTACATAACTGGTTGGGGAATATTGTTCTCCTGATGAATTTCTTACTGTGCTGTAGAACTGGCGTAGGACCTCATTTAGTTGGTCTAAAGGGATCGTTTTTAAATCTATTTCTATGTTTTTTTCTTTTAGCCAGTCAAAAAATACATTAATTGCCCATTTAGTTTGCTTTATTGAACTTGCTTCATTACGGGATAGTTCAAGTTGTTGCAGTGTTGATTCCAATGCTTGCTTGAGAGGTTTTGCTTTTTTTTCTTCTCAGGATACAACACTTCCATCCCTATGGGGAATGCCGGTATTGCAGTGGATGGAGACCGGGGGCTGCTGCTGCATAGGTGGGTAAGCTGCTGGTGTTGGGTCGCTAGTTTCTGAGGCCAAGTCGAGAGATGTTGGGAGAGCTTTTGGTCCGATGTCATTGCATACTTCTTGGTGAACAGGTGAGTTTTCTGGGTTGGAGGGCTCGTTTTCCTGACTGAAAATTTTTTCAAGGTCGTCAGAATCAAATAAATGGAATGAGGTATTCATTTTGTAGTGTTTATGTTTTGACTTGTGATGGTAGGCGGCGATTACAAATGGTGGTGGTTACTTCAAAGTTTCATGGTGACAGTGATATTTTTGGTGCGGCATGAGTGTTTGTTGGCTGGTACCTTTTCCAGTGGGTATATTGGAGGATTTATAACTGCTTGAAGGTGCCAGCCAACCAATCAGAATACAGGGATTACTGTAGTTTCTGAAGTCCATTGTATAATGTCCAATATCCCTTATGAACTAGAATATTAAAATTTCAGCTAAAATATTACCTTCATGAGATAATCAAGTCTGGTCTAATATTATCTGTAGAGAACAAGTAGGATTCATGTCCATGAGATCCCCATCAGATCATTTTCATAAGCTAGCTCCCCTTTTTTTTCATATCGAGGGATCCTCATGTTCCAGCCATGTTGGTGTCTCTCAAGGCAGAAAACACTTTTGATAGGGTTAGCTGACCTTATTTGTAGAGACACTAGTTAAGTTTGGTTTTCCATATTCTTTTCTTGTTTGGTTATGCATCCTTTATTCCTTCCCTACTACAAACATGTATTGTAATGGCATTTCATTTTTTGTTCTACTTTCCCTTTATATTGTGGCACTAGACAGAGTTGCCCTCTATCCCTGTTATTATTTAATCTGTATTTAGAATTATTATTATATAATCTTAAACACAATCCTCATATAAGAGGTATCACTATAGGTATGAACTCCTTTAAGTTCTCATCTTATGATGGTAATATTTTATTACATATTGAATACCCAGAAGTATGTATCCCTGTAGCTACTGAAATCATCTTGAACTGACAAAGAATTTCTAATTATAAACTTAATTTATCTAAGTCAGACATTTTACTGTGAAATGTGGGAGATTTTAAAGCTAAAATTCAAGCCCTTGGTCTATCCTGGGCTCTGCCCAATATTAAATACCTAGGGATATTTCTAGCAAGAGATTTATCCCAATTGTGGAAACTCAATTTAGAGGGTGTTTTGCTAACTATTAAGCAAGAATTAGATAGATAGAAAGGGCTTACTCTGTCAATATGGGGTAGAATTAATATTATTAAGATGAATGTATTTCCTCGGTTATTTTATCTTTTCAATATGTTAAACCTGTATATTCCTTTGAGTTGATTTAAGAATGTTCATACTTTAATTTCTCAATTTATATGGTTAGATAAAACACCCAGCCATTTCTATGTTAAATTAGCTGTTCATAGACATCAAGGTGGGCTTAACCTTCCTTTATTTTCCCTTTACTATCTTACTAGTCATACGAGTAAATATTTTAAATGGTTTGTGGCCAATGAGAATATTACTCCTGGGTGTAGGCCTATTTAGTTAGACTTAGAACTGGGCTTTTTTAAACAAATGCGTATTTCACCCTCATCACTGTTTTTTTACTAATTATTGTCTACTTCCTATAAAGCTTCAGGATTCACCTATTAGCCTTTCTCTTAAAGTTCATGGTCAACTGGAAAAATTTACATATTACTAGTTTAGTAAGGATGATTCACAACCCATTTATGGTAATCTTAATTTTAAACTAGATCGTAAACCTATTTTAAGTGAATGGATTCCCCAGCTTAGACGTATAAACATTAGCAGCCTGCTTCATCATGGCCATTTAAAAACATTCAAATATATTTTATTTCTCTTAAATTGGGTAATAGGTACTTCCTTAAACTTTTTCTCCTTAAACAAATTATCATGGCTCATTTTGGACCAAAGCACTGGAGTTATATTTATACAGACTTTTTTGAGCAACTGAGGTGGTAACTTCCCCACTTATGCTGTTTCTAAACTTTACAGCCTTTTTCTTTCTCATCATTTTTCATCCTTTTTAGGTAACTGCCCTTATTGGACTCATGTTTTATGAACAGGCATTTCTTTTTGCAATTTAATAAACTTTATTGAGATTAATGAAGTATACAAGGTAGAAACCAAATACCAAAACAGAACACAATAACTGCAACACTCACAAATAATAAACTACAGTAAGAAGGAAATGGTTAAGGAAGATATATAAAAAGAAAAAAGAAAAAAAAAAGAGACAAATCAAACCATCCCACCCCCACCCTCCTAGGTAGCCCCTCTCTGTCCATGCAAAGCCATATTGACAGAGAGGAGAGTTAATTATTATGAGGAAATAGACAGCAATGTGTGTAAGTTTTCCCATTTGGACTGGTACACCTGGGGAGTTCTAAAAAAAAGTATGCTATAGATTTCTCAAAATTCAAAGAAGAATTTCAGCTAATCATTCAGACCAAGTGGGAAGAGCAGAGTCAAGTCAATGTCTCAGTATTAATAATTTAGTGACCGCAGAAATCAAAGCCATATGAGCTTTGCGAGATATAATCACCCAAAATGCAGATCTCTGGTGTGAAGGCATCATGCAGGCCTAATAAAGGTTCTAATTTTGACTGTATAAGCTTCCAAAATGAAGTAACTTTGGGGCAGGACAACAGCTTATGGTATAATGAATCCTCCGATTCATTACAGTGGGGACAAATAGGCATCTCTGCTCTCCCCATTCTATACAATTTAGCAGGTGATGGGTACAAGCCATGTAGAATGTTAACTTGTTGCAAATGAAACCTGTCCTGTAAACACCCTGCCCCCTCCTTTCCACTTTAGGACCATCAGGCATATGGACACTGCCAAAATAGTAAAATCCCTACCAGCGAAGGGAAGCCCTGGCAGGGATGGTATGTACCCTGCGTTTCTAAAACTCATGTCTCCAGCAATCATAAAACCACTAACTTTCATCCTCAATCTTGCCCTTACCACTGCTGCTGTATCTGACTCTGGAAACATGCTAACATTGTACCGATCTTCAAAGCCAGTGATCCCCTCTCCCTCCGACAACAATTGACCCATCTTCCTCCTCCCCTACCTGAGCAAGCTACTTGAAAAATCCATACACTCCCAGCTAACAGAGCACCTGGAAAAGTACAGCCTCCTATACCCCCTCCAACATGGCTTCCATAGGCAACATAGTACCTCCTCTGCCCTGACCCTCTTTCCTATTATGTACTAAGAAGTATGAACCAGGACAAATCCACAGGTGCCGTTTTCATTGATCTGTCAAAAACATTTGACCTGGTTGACCACCACCTACTCCACTTAACCCTGCTTCACTTTGGCTGCTCCCCAGGACCTACTGCCTATTTCCACAGCTATCTATCAAACAGGACTCCATCAGTTATCATCTGCAAGGCTTCCTCTGCTCCCCTTCCTGTACTCACTGGAGTTCCCCAGGGCTCCATTCTCAGACCACTGCTCTTTTGCATGTTTATTAACACACTCCCCAATGACAGCCTCAACTGTAAAGCTCTTCTCCATGCTGACATTTGGTCTTCTATCATAGTGACAAATCTGTTGACTCAATCTCCTCCACCCTCTCACAAAACTAGACATCCGCTCATCATTGGTTCCTTTCAAACAAGATCCGAGACAATGAAAAAAAAAGACTAAATCCATGCTGTTCAGTTTCAAACCCTATCTATCCAAAGCTACCAAAGCCAACTCCTCCCTCTCACCCCTGCTGGTCATCCCCTTGAATTGTCACATCCTTCAAATATCTAGGTGTTACCCTTGACCCCTCCTTTTCTTTCACAGAACATGTCAACCATATTGTGCGCCAGAGCCACCAGAAGCTAGGCACCACATACCACCACAAACATTACCTATACTCCAAAGCACACGTGGCCATTGCAAGTAGCAACCTTCTTCCTCTCCTTGACTACTGTTCCCCAGTTTACTCACACGTATCCACTACCCGGAACAAGTGGCTAATCTTGACATATAACTCTATCTGTTCATTTGTCCTTCAAGCCCCTTACCACTCCCACCACTGTTCACTGTACCAGTCACTTGGGTGGCTCATCCTACAAGGTCACTTTGACTAGGTGATGAGCTGTCTGGTGGATACCTCTCTCTCAGGAACCAACATATGTCCCCTTACTCACCCCTCTTGACAGGTAGAGTGGTCTGTAGAAATCTCAGGGCATCTTCAGTCCCCCCAATAGAAGTACCCTGTGCCTCCACCACCATGGGAACCCGAGCTTACCCAGTCACAGCAACCTCTCTATGAAAGAAGCTCCCCATCTGTTTGCATGTCCCCTTCCCACCTAGCTTTTAAACATAACTTGAAGACCTGGCTCCTCACTGCTGAAAAATGTCACTGTTCCACACAGCAACACTAACATTTACAACTCGACTATGCTCTAATAGCACTCAGACTTTCACCTGATGCCCTACAGCACTTATACCCCCTTCTGCCCCCACTAGCCTGCCCCTTTTCCCACCTCTTTCCTTCCTGCCCTACCCCTAAGCTTACTCATGCCCCCTTTCCTCCTGTCTTGCCCCTTTGATGTTATGAACTGTGATTGTTTTCCTATTTGAATTTTTATTACAGCAACTGTTTTTTTTCTCACTTGTACTTGAATTGGACCATGTACTTGTATATCATTAATGCTTGTGTCTTGCACCATCTGCATTTTGGCTATGCTTATGTACATACTGATATAGCATTACCTGTCTACCCTGTCTGCACATAGCCATTGCATTACCACCATTCTTTCTCTCCACCTTCACTGCCAGCTGTTGGGCATGCACATATTGTATCTTGCAATTGACTGTTTGTACCTGTACCTATTTTGTGCCACCTTGTGGCCTGTGTAGTAACTGAAAATGGTCCTCTGGATCAGTGCACATACCCAGTTGCCAAAGACATACATACATACATACATATGTAACCCCTACCCGGTCTGCCATTGCCACCTGACAGCAATACCAGGTGGGCTGGGTTTGGGGAGGAATAGGTCACTTGACACATAGGCTAGGTTTGGCTACTCTGCACTGGGGCACCCAAGTAACTCCAAACACAGGAAGCAATAACTGTAATGTCCAATACCAGAAGTGAGATTCTAAAGTGTGGCTTTTATTCACATCCAAACAGAATAAACAAGGCTTAGATGGACCCCCATGGGGCTACACTCTTGGTAATGCAGATTAAAGAAGACCAGAACACAATCTCATCATTTTAGCCCTCAGGCTCTGAACACACTGGGCACACAGCCCGGACTTGAACCACTGCTCTGGGTTACACAGCCCAAACTTGTACACGGCTCTGGGTTTTCCCTGGCTCGGCTCCCTTGCCAGCCACTTGGACACCTCCCATACTTCATGGAAACATTTTCTGGTGGCTCCCTAAACCACCTAAGAGCACCTCAGCTCCATCATGGAATCTTCCTCTTTAATCCCACATCTGGGTATTTTCCTTCCTCAGGCACTGGCTAAGTACCTGAGAGAAAGCAACAGGTGTCTCAGAGGAAATCCATGGAGGTGAATTTAGTTACTATTAATGGGGGGTCTCCCACCTTTCACTCCCACAATTCATACCCGGCCATTTCTCTGGACTGTAACACCTCATCTCTTAACACTTTTCTGTGTAGATTCACGCTAAATATATTTCACATTCAATCTACTTGTCTTGCTTCCCATTTGTGCTGGACTTGAACATACTTAAATTAAGAGACATTGTCCATTACTCTAGACCCCCCCCCACAGTTAAGCAGTCCATTCCCCACATTCTTTCTTTCCAATTGTGCTGGACTTGAACATACTTATAAGTGGCTTTGTCCACTACTCGAGACCCCCCACAGAGTTAAGCAGTCCAATCCCCACATCATCCAACTGTACTTGGCTGTCTTTTCCTGACCCCACAGTAACAGTACCTTTAGTTTCCTTCTGTTTCAGGTGAAAACACTTGGCCCTTTTTCAGAGCGAACTCACCCTTTGGTTGCAGGTACCCCACAGGCGTTTCCTCCTCAAGGAATCTCTTACAGAGCTTCTGGTGCCTCAGCACAACTCAGACAGGCAGCTTCTTTCCCTTAGCCGGACCCAGGGGGGGTTGCCTCTGGAAAACAGGCTGACCCCTTCCCACATCCCTGCAGGGATGGGGCTCTGAACCATTGAGAGCAGTTTCCACCACTTCAGTTGCAGTTCCTGTGTTCCTCTTCAGGTGGAAACACACACCTTAAACAAAAGTAGCTCTGTAAAAGAGCTTAAAGCTCTGAGAGCCTGCACACACTCTGCTGCACTACAGTCTCTACTGAGGCTGCACACAGACTGGCTTCAGATTCCCCAATGTTCTACTCTAACTCCAACTGCAACATTCCAGTGTGACTTATGCAGCTGTGACAGTTCTAAAATGATGTCATCCCTCAATCTCAGCTGAGACTGAGAACAGAGTGAGACAGTGTGAAATCCATTTAATTGGAGTTTCACAAGCTGCCTTCCCTGCCTACCACTAGGTCTTACTGGGATTCTAGTAACCCCGGGTAACGGGGGTTACACATACATACATACATAAATAAATAAAAAAAATGTCTACATAAGTCTGTCCAAATGCAAACCCAAAAATCATTCTCATGCTCAGTATGAAGCATGTTAACCCAATAAAAAGCTACCGGGGATATAGATTCCCATAGCACTTGGCCTATTGCATTATACAAATGAGGTATGCAAGCTGTAGATCAGGCCTGCGGAGCCTTGAACATACAAAACCACCAACTCGTAATGTCCCCCCATGACAGCCCAAATAATGATGGGCACAAACCCCTCCCACAAATATCAGCCAATGAATGCCAATGGGTTGGTGACTCCCACAGGCCCTGTAAAGAAAAATATTGAGTGAACCACCTTTCTGGAAAGTTTTGACTCTACCAACACAAAGAATGTTTATTTCCCCTCCCTTCCTCCCTTCCCCTCCCCCCCAATAGGGAAGGGAGGGTTAAGGTAGAATAATACAGGTTAGGAGATGGAGGCAACAAAAATAAGTAAGGTCCCATGCCTCACGTGCTCCTAGTTTGCCTCTCCATACCACCAAGAGATGCAGTACAAAATTTCCATAAAAGACAAGGGATACAGCAAAGCAATTTACAGTCAAATAACATATTAATAAAGGCTAAGCAGTCCTTCAGGTAGTAAACAATAAAAAGGGAGGAGCCTGGTATAAACCACATAATAACCTCTAAGTCTAAGTAACAACTGATTAATGGGAGCTGTGGAGTCCATATAACCCATGAAGAAGAGAAATAAAAAGAAAGGAATAAAGAATGAAAAAATAAAAGCCAGTCTTTCCCAAGAAGATATAAGTTAGACATTAAATATTATATGAGGCAGCGGGGCCTTACACCTGCAGGCCAATGAACACTGAAAAGGAATGATGAAATACAAGTGATACTTCCAAAAAAAAAAAGAAAAGAAAATCTCTGCCATCACTCAGATGAGTGGTGGGAAATATCCTAATCACATTTCTCTAGCGGTATTTACAGAGCAACATAGCAAAACACAAAAGCTCCCACAATGCTAATAAAATAAACTCTTGTTTTGTTTGGTTTTAGTTCCCCTTCCTCTATTAAGCATTACAAAACCCTTACAGATTCAAACTTTAAAGTATCAAACAACAAGAGAAACAGCATCGATAACAGAGAACTCTGTTAACTTACATGGGAGTTTCAAAAGGAAAGAAAAGGAGGAGGAGGAAAAAACTTTCATTCAAAACACGTGTATTGATGAAAAAACAGCAATGGATTTTAGGAGGGCTGACTTTGCTGAAATGGGTGAGTGCCTAAGGAATGCACTAGCAAATGGGCAGGAAGGAGGGGTGGAAGAACAATGGGGAATAATAAAAACTGCCATCACAGAGGTAACAAGCCTTTGTGTAAAGCAAATAAACAAAATGAAACGAGGTAAGAAACCACTATGGTTCTCAAAGGAAGTGGCAGTGAAGGTTCAAGAGAAAAAGAAAGCATTCAGGAAGTACAAGGAATCACAGAAGGAACAGGACAGAGAACTGTATCAGTTAAAATAAAAGGAAGCTGGAAAGGCAGTCAGAACAGCTAAGGCGCAAACCGAGGAAAAGACAGCCAACTCAGTTAAGAAGGGGGATAAAACCTTTATAGGTACATCAGGAGCAAAGGAAGACCAAGGAGGGATAGTGAAGCTTAATAAAGGGAGGGAGGGTGGGCAGAGGTGACTGTGAAAAGGCAGAGATACTAAACAAATATTTTTGCTCAATATTTACAAAGGAAGAGGGGAGATACCTAAAACAAACAGTAGAAACACTCTGGATACAGAAGTTGATACCAGCCCATTTACAGAAGAAAGAGTTCTGAAAGAGCTCTTAAAACTGAAGGTGGACAAAGCAATGGGGCCTGATGGGATTCATCCCAGAATTCTAAAAGAACTAAGGATAGAACTAGTGACACCACTGACTACCCTCTTTAACAAATCATGGGAGGATGGGGTGGTACCTGAGGACTGGAGGAGGGCAGATGTGATTCCTCTTCACAAAAGTGGAGCAAGGCAGAAGCAGGAAACTACAGACCTGTTAGTTTAACCTCAGTGGTAGGGAAATGAATGATGGAATCACTCTGAAGGAAAGAATTGTCGAGTACCTAGAGGCCAGAGGGGCACAGGACCCAAGGCAGCATGGATTCACAGCGGAAGGTCATGCCAGACAAATCTGATAGATTTCTTTGACTGGGTGACCAAAGTAGTAGATCAGGGAGGGCTGTGGACATGGCCTACCTAGACTTTAGCAAGGCATTTGACACAGTCCCACACAAAGATTAATATACAAGTTAGCCAGCCTGGGGTGGGTCCCTAGATGACAGCCTGGGTAAAGAATTGGCTGGAGAATAGGACACAGAGAGTAATAGTAAATGGAGTCCACTCTGAAAAAAGGGGTTAGCAGTGGTACCACAGGGTTCAGTATTAGACCGGTCCTCTTCACTGTCTTTATAAGTGACATTGCAGAGGGACTGGAAGGAAAGTATGTCTCTTTGCAGATGACACAAAGATCTGCAACAGAGTTGATGCACAAGGTGGGGTGGAAAGGATGAGAAGAGACTTGGCAAGGTTAGAGGAATGGTCAAATGTATGACAGCTTAGATTCAATGCTACGAAGTGCAAGGCAATGCACCTGGGAAAGAAAAACCCAGGGGAAGAGTACACAATGGGGGGTGAGATACTAACAACAACAAAAATGGAAAGGGACCTGGGGGTAGTCATATCAGATGACCTAAAGGTGGGCAAGCAATGTGAGAGGGCAGCAAGGAGGGCTGGGGATACTGGGATGCATAGGAGAGGCATCACCAGCAGAAAACAAGAAGTTATTATCCCTCTGTACAGACAGCTGGTGAGACCACATCTGGAGTACTGCGTGCAGTTCTGGAGACCCAATCTCCGCAAAGACATAGACAGGATGGAAGCTGTCTAGAAGAGGGCAACTAAAATGGTGCAGGGTCTGCACCGGAAGACATATGAAGAGAGACTTAAGGAGCTTAATATGTATAGCCTCGAGGAAAGGAGGAAGAGGGGGGACATGATAGAAACTTTCAAGTACCTCAAGGGAATCAACAAAGTCCAAGAGGGTAGCATCTTTCAAAAAGAGGTGTGCAAGAACAAGGGGCACAATTTGAAGAGAAGATAGAAGGCGGCTCAGAGGTAATTTGAGAAGTATTTTTCACAGAGAGGGTTGTGGATGTATGGACGGCCTTCCAGAGGAGGTTGTGGAGTCAAAAACAGTGGTGGAATTCAAGCATGCATGGGACAGTCATAAGGCAATTCTAGGGGGTGGGGGTAGGAAAAAGTAGGCTGCTGGTTAACTAGGATCTGCAGCTTATCCATCAGGTAGGGAAATGGGCAGACTGGGTGGGCCAAGCGGTCCTCATCTGCTGTCAAATTCTATGTTTCTATGTTTCTATGTTTCTAATGAGCATCAATTGTAGCTACCAGGCACTAATATATATCTAGGCAGCTATGTCAACCTGCAACTCAAGGATAATCAAACTTTGTATAACAGAGTGAATAGTAGGAGAGTTAGAAAACACTAAAGTCATTTTGCAGTCTATATCCGCATGACTAGCCATAAGTCAGTACATTCATAAGAAAATAGATAACCAATGCTGGATGGAAAACAGATGCAAAATTAGTGGATATTACAAGATCTTCAGTGATAACCACACAAATATCTTTGGAAAGTTGAGTATAGCTGTACGGAGCCCAGAAATCAACTTAAAAGGAAAAGTCAGCCTGAGGATTTATTTCCAAATAGATTAGAAAATAGTTTGGGTAGCTCTTGGGTTGCATGAGCAGCCAATTCAAAACGCTGCATACCAGAGTCCGTAGTCACTTCCAAAACTGCAGGATACAACATTTTGTGTTTGATGTGGGTGGCCCAGAGTTTAGATTTAATAACTTTGTATTCTGCTCACTTCTATCATACCGGGAACCTCAAATCTTTCACTAACCACAGCTGATAGTCTTCCCACTGAAGAGTCTGGAGAGTATGAACTTGCCAGATAATATAGACACGATCTAAATAAGTAAGTGAAATATCAATGGTCTAGGCCTTTCTCCCTGAGCTGGCTTCAGACATACTACTTGATGGGCTCACTCCATGATGTATCCAGGGCCATTAGGAGAAGGACCAGCCACTTTTGCACAAAAGCACTGCACAAATTCCACCAGATTATGTCCCGATTCATTTTCTGGAAGTCCCAGAATGACTTAATTGTTCCTATGGGACAGACCTTTGAGATCCTCGACCTTCTTGTCCTGCAGATGGGCTACTGTGCATCGAAGTTGAATCCTCTCAGGTGCCAATTAACTCTGGTAATCCTCGACCGAGCTGATTCGGGTCTCCGTATCTGAAACCAGCACAGCCAATTCTCATAGCACTGGTTTAAATGTTTTTAAATAGGCAATTACAGTAGCTCATATACTGTCCTTTTAATATTGCTAAGCTCTATGAAGAATTGTTCTATGGTAAGTTCCTTAGGAGAGACCAGCAGGAGCATTGGTGGTGAAATGTTCCTCCTCTGGCATTTTGGCTCTAGGGTGAGTGGAACTACAGTCCTTTCAGTCTCAGTGCCTGATCTGGAGATTTCAGCAAAGACCATTGGCGAGTCCGGCATATGCTCCATTTCAGCCATGTCTCCAACAGGGTAAGTAACTCTCCCACGATTAACTTCTAGTCAAAAAGGTTAGTCACTCAGAAAAAAAAAAACATTTATAGGTCTGACCTAATGGAGCTCACCCAAGGTATGTCTACGCCCGAGCTAGCATCACAGGATTCCCCATTAACAGGCAATTTAACTGGCACAGAACTTGGGGAGATTTATAGTTTTATACCTACCAATAAGCTTAGACTTTGTTAATTTTATTTTTTATATAATGTCTATTATTTCCCTTACAGATTATATAAAATGGGTTGATCTTCCTCTTCACACTGTGTAAGGTGTGGTGTGGAAGATGGTACCTTTATCAGATTTTTTGGGGGACTGTCCTAGGGTCTGTTCATGGAAATGAGTTATCAATAGACAGTATATACACTAATTTGAAAATAAAAACTCCACAAGTGTCTGTAATGCCATTTGTATTGATTTTCATAGTTGTTAATTAGTACAGATATGAAAAAAAGTGATATTGAATTTTATGGTGTGTATGTATGTGTGTGTGTGTGTGTATATATATATATATATATATATATATATATTTTTTTTTTTTATATATAATCTATTAATTATTTGACTGTTTTTCCTAAGGCCTAAGTGTGACATTGAAACCCACAAGTTTTATTTTTATCCTCAGCACTGCTGTTTTTATTTCTGCTAGTCCAAAAAAATGTTGTCATGCAGTTCACATATCATAGATCACAATGTTTATTTTCTGCCCCTTTTCTGATGGTCTGCCTTACATTTATACAGCCTTATATTTGTCATGGTGAATGTAACTGCTGGTATCAGTGTGTTACGTTCATCCAGTGACTCCATAAATTTATTGTGTTGCTGATGCCTCTTTAAAGCTTTTAGAATCAGAACCCCTGAACTCCAGTGCTGTAAAGGCTGACCTGTTGTTTTGTTTCATTGCTCCCTCTGAACTCACAGGTTGAAACCTTTCAACCTGTGCTCAGTCGTGTCACGCATTCCTGAATGTTCACTGGTCACGTCCCTTGACCCAGACACACATTTGGATTGATCAGTACCCCGAACTTGTTTGCGAGTCCGTTTTGAGGAGCTATTTTTAGTAATCACCAATGGGGAACCCCATATAACGTTTCTGTAGTGGTATACAGAAGACATCGTGTCACAGATCTCTGCATCTGTTGCAATCATCCCAGAGGTAGGCCCTTTGAATGATCACCACATGGTGGTGTGAAAATAGCACCTCCTAAATTTTCTTATCGATGGCAATGTTAATTAAGGTTCCGTTTTTTGTGGCAGTTCTTGAATAAAGTGTTACCTGTTTGGAAATGTGGGATTTTGGTTGAAATTTAAAGGTTTAAGATATTTGTGACATCAGGCACTGAGTTTCATGTTCACTCACCACATAGTGTACATGGTGTCAACTGCATGACAGGCCCTGTCCTGTCAGAAACACACAAGTTACCTGTTAGCAAAAGAAATGAGAAATCATGCTTTTCTGGAAAAGGCTGAATTTATTTGGAATGTAACATTCAGGCACATTAACTAGTAGCCCCAATGTTACTGTTTTGGAGAGGCATATCAGTCATTGGGCTTAATGGGTAGCAGTGTGTTTCTTAGTTCTTATTATGTTTTTATTATGTTTTTTTTTTTCTTTTTAGGTACTTCTGGATTTATTCTTTCATTGCTGTGGCAGAAACAGCTAAGAAAACACACCTGTAAAGGTGCTTTTCTTTATTTACCTAGGTACTGCAAGTGGATACTTTGTTGTTGAAAACATGGCAAAAATGTAGGTAACAAATACACCTGGCTGTATTGCTACAGGCATTTTGATTGTTATTAAATTTCCCTTTTTCCTTTGCCCAGGTGTTTTTGTGCACCACCATTTAGCCACTGTGAACACCATACAATTTTCTACTTTTTTTTGGGGGGGGGGTGTTATGGGAGACAGATCGTAGTCTGCTTTACTGTTCCTGTGCTAGTACTGTGTTGGTGAATGTAGGTGTGCATAAACACAGATCGGTTGGCATCAACCATTTAATGTGACTTGCAAGCATTTAGTTATTTATTTTTTTGTTGCAAAAGTGCTTTCCCTTGTGCTTTTTGTCCAGCTGTGTTTGTCCACCTACATTCTGTCATTTCTCAATATCATGTGTCTTCCTTTGTTTGGTTGGGGGGGGTATGGGTGAGCGTTACGTACTGCTGTGTTGTTGCTTTTTTGTGGTGGATCTTTGTTGGCGAACGAGGGTGTGCACAAACACAGCTTGGTTGGCATCATCCTTTTAATGTGGATTGCATATATTTATTTTTTTTATTTTTTTTGCAAAAGTGCTTGCACTCATGCCTTTTGTTCAGCTGTGTTTGTTCATCTACATTCAGTATTTTTTTAATACCATGCATCTTGCTTTCTTTGGTCGGGGGGTTATGGGTTAGAGTTACGTTCTGCTGTGTTGTTGCTTTTTCTGAGGTGGAACTGTGTTGGTAAATGTGGATGTGCACAAACAGACCTTGGCAGGCATCAGCCTTTTTATGTGGCTTGCATGCATTCAATTTTTTATTTTTTTTGCAAATGTGCTTGCAATGCTGTCCTTGTCCAGGTGTGTTTGTTCAACTCTGTTCAGCCACTGTAAATACCATGCAGCCTAATTTGTCTGGTTGGATGTGGTGGGGGGGGTTGGGAGAGAGACACCTGTTGCTGGTTTGTTTCTGTTTCTTTGCTGGGACTGTGTTGGCAAACATAGGTGTGTACAAACACAGCTTGGTGGGCATCAACCGTTTAATATGGCTTGCAAACATTTTTTTGTTGTTGCAAAAGTGATTGCCCTCATGCCTTTTGTCTAGCTGTTTTTGTTCACCTACATTCAGTTATTTTTCAGTACAGTGCATCTTCCTTTGTTTGGTTGGGAGGGGGTTATGGGTGAGCACTATGTACTGCTATGCTGTTGCTATTTCTGTGGTAGAACTGTGTTGACGAACATAGTTGTGCACAAACACAGCTTGGTGGGCATCATCCTTTAAATGTGGCATGCATGCATTTAATTTTTTTTTTTGCAAAAGTGCTTGTCCTCATGCCTTTTGTCCAGATATGTTTGTTCACCTATGTTCAGTCATTTTTCAGTATCATGCATCTTCCTTTGTTTAGTTGGGGGGTTATGGGTGAGAGTTATGTACTGCTGCATTGTTGCTTTTTCTGTGGTGGAACTGTGTTGGCCAACGTAGGTGTGCATAAACACAGCTTGATGAGCACCATCCTTTTAATGTGGATTGCATGCATTTAATGTTGCTTTTTTTTTTTTTTTTTTTGCAAATGTGCTTGCAATGCTGCCCTTGTCCAGGTGTGTTTGTTCACCTATGTTTGGCCATTGTGAATACCATGCAGCCTTATTTTTCTGGTTGGGTGTGGTGGGGGGGGGTTTGGAAAAAGTCACCTGTTGCTGGATTGTTTGTTTCTTTGCTGGGACTGTGCTGGCGAATGTAGGTGTGCACAAACATACCTTGGTGGGCATCAGTTTTTTTATGTGGCTTGCCAGATTTATTTTTATTTGCAAATGTGCTTGCAATGCTGCCCTTTTCCAGGTGTGTTTGTTCACCTACATTTGTTCATTTTGAATATCACATGGTTTGTTTTGTTAGGCGGGGGGGTTGGGGTGGAGAGAAATACATACCACTGTTTGGTTGTTGCCTCTGACTTGTAACTGTGTAAAATTAATTTTTTTGTGTTTTGGTTATTCAGTGATTCACTGAAAAATGACTACAAATATTAAATGTTTAGCAGGACTTTTTTGCTCTCCTGGTTCTTTGTGCATGTTCACTGTGACCCCTTGCTCTGTGTGCTGTAATGTACAGTGCATGTCCTTCGGGGTGTCTGCTATGCAATGTTCAGCCCATCTCGTTCAGTCTGTGTGCAATGCCATGTTTAGCGTCACTTCTTTGGTGTGTCTGCTATGCAATGTTCCACACTTCTCCTTCAGTCTGTCTCTGTGTTGTAATGTTGAGTGTGTCTACTTTGGACTGTCTGCTGTGCAATGTTCTGCGCATCTCCTTCGGTCCATCTGTGTGTTGTAATGTTCAGTGCATCTCCTTTGGTCCATCTGTGTGTCGTAATGTTCAGTGCAGCTCCTTCAGAATGTCTGCTGTGCGATGTTCCAGGCATCTCTTTCAGTCTGTCTGTCTGTGTGTTGTAATGTTCAGTGCATCTCCTTCGGTACGTTTTTGTGTTGTAATGTTCCACATGTCTCCTTTGGTCCTTCTGTGTATTGTAATTTTCAGCACATCTCCTTTGATGTTTTGCAATGTTCATCATGTCACCTGCAGTCTGTCTGTGTGTTCCAGTCCTCAGTCCATCTGCTTTGGTCTCTCTGCCATGCAATGCTTAGCCCGCCTGCTTTAGTTTGTCTGCTATGCAATGGTCATCATGTCTGCTTTTGTCTGTCTGCTGGGCAATGTTCAGCGCATCTCCTTTGGTCTGTCTGTGTGCAGGACTGTTCAGCGCATATCCTGTATGCCATTGTTTGTCAGGTGTGTGCTTAACCTGTCCTATTAGTCCAGATGTATCCAGAGGAATGTGCAGCCTCTCTCTCAGATGTTTTTCAGTAGATTACGATGATTGACTCTAATATCTGACTTTATTTCAGTTTGATTTCAGAGCAATGGAGATTAGAAGAAGACCTTGTATATCTACTGCTGACTTGCTGAGAGATGCACTGAAGAATACCCCATGTGCACTATCAGAAAAGGAAAGGAAAAGTGTCAGAGGTACCAAGACAATTTGAAAAAGGATACAGAATGCTATGGAAGCTATTTGGAGAAAATGCAAAGCATGATCACAGTCTTATTGAGATATAATGAATGAAGAAAAAAGGATAAACAATAACGAGAAGGCCAGATTAAGAATGCAGTGATACAGACAGCGAGAGGCCTAGGCTGCAGTGGCTGCAGAGTGCACAGCGACTTGTTCAAAGACAACCACCAGAACAGATGCACAAAAGAAGAATGAGGAAAGAGCATGTTGGAGAGAGAGGAAATAACAAGAATGGAGAAACATGTCCAGCTAACGCAGGTGACTGAATGAAAAAAGGTAACAACTGTACAAGAAAAAGAAAGAAAATAAGAAACGGGTTTGCACCACCCCATCTGCAGCTACCTGTGCCAAGGCCACTGTGTCTCTCAAGGAAAACACATGTGAGACCCAGAATAAATCATTTGACACCTTAATGGCAGACCAGCACTCAAATAGTGCTGTCAGGAAAGCAGTTCAGAGAGCACGACAAGGACTGACAAACTCACCAAGACAATTTGTTGCAACAAGTGCAAAGGTAATTTCATCATGCTCATCAGCCTTATAGAATGCCCCATTGAAGCATAACCTGAGCTTGGCCTGCTGAGCAAACCTTCAGGAAAAGCTGGTAGAGGTCATAAAGGCTAAAATGTCCAAGCTGAAGAAATGCAATACCAAACAGCAATAATTCAAAAGGAGCTTTATCACCCTTTTCTGGTACTAAAAAGACTACTGAATGTTCCGTGGTGCAAGCACAACACTCGGAATCAGTTGGAGGAGAATGATGAGGGGTATCACAGAATGAACAAGAGCCAAGGAGCAAGCAGCAGAAGGTAGCACTGTCTGCAGAAACAGTGGAGAAAGTTAAACACTTATTTGAGGTCTCATCTACACCTCTGCCTCACGAGAAGGCAGTTTCCAAAATGACTGGGAAAACAAAGGCTTTCTTGGACAAGACCCTTAATAGCCTTCACCAGGAGCTTTGCCAACAGCACCCTTAAACAGCAATAGGGTCCACTAAATTCTGCAGCCTGAGACCAACAAATACCAAACTCGCCAGGCAACAAAAACTGGATCAGTGCTTGTGTGAGTACTGTATCAGTGCAATGTTAAAGCTGTGATCCTTGAACCAGTTTTCAGATGTTAAACATATGCCTCAATGCAAAATTGAAAACATCTACAGGGCCGTCGAGATCACCATGTGCCCACACCCACTCAGTGACAATTTTTTTTCCAAAGCTTGCATAAGCAAAACTTGTGAGAACTGTAGTACAAATGCAACTTTGAAAAAAAATGGAGAAACTTGTGCAGAAACATGGAAATAAACAAGTATGATTGTTCCAATGGGAGACCGTCAGTGTGACCAGAGACATGAATGACACGGTGGTGAAACAGTCTAGAAAAGTGCTCCAATGCAAAGAAACCACTGTTGTTACTCAACTTGTGGAACTGCTAATGGAAGATGTGAGTTTTCTGGGCCACCACCTGCACGTTGCAGCATGACAACAAAATCAGTTGATAAATGTGAAAGAACAAATGCCAACAGGTTGGGTCCTAATGGTGTTGGACTGCACCAAGAATTACACATGTAAATTCCAAGATGAAATACAGTCCTGTCACTGGCACCACGAATAGGCCACAGTACACGCTGTAGTCATGTACTACAGGTGTTCAAAATGCAAAGGTACTGTCACCGAGTCACTTGTCTTTATATCAAATGACCTTAAGCATGACCACCATGCAGTTCAGCATTTTGTGGGACTTGCAAATAACCATCTACATAACAATCCTTGCAGAAATATAAGTGTGCTGAGTACATGCAGAATGCATGCCATGTGCTTAATTGTGCAATGTTTGCATGCGGTTCGCATACACAGAGTGAACCTATGTGAACCAGGTCTAAAAAGCACATCAGGTTCATATGCTGCAAGCTTGACATGTGTGCAGCAGGTAAGCTGGTGTGAACATCTTCTAAAAACCACATCAGGTTTACCTGCTGTATGCTTGATATGAGTGCAGCAGTTAAACTGTTGTAAACATAATTTAAAAATCACATCAGGTTCACATGTTGCATGCTTGCCATGTATGCAGCAACTAAGATGGTGCAAATCTCATCTAAAAAACACATCTGTTTCTATTTCTCATACTACTGCTAGCAATTACAGCCATTTAAATGCTGTTATCATTGATTTCCCATTAGAATTAGGTAAACTCATTAATTCTGATCCTTTTGCAAGTTGTTTAATGGCATTTGATATCAGGCTGCATAGTTTCAAGTTCTTGGGTATAAAATCTTGTTCCAACAAAGGCTTAAGGTTTCTGGAACATAATAGCTTGTTAAGAGTATGTTAGGAATATGTCTCCAGTCAGTTGTACTTTCATCAGTGTGATAAACTTACTCACTTTGGGTAAACATCACTTTCATCATTCTATATGCCATGTAAAGATAATTTCTGATGTAATTTTGGGGCTTGTTTTTTATTATTTTTTTTACTTGGTTATATGTTACATTTTGGCATGCAGTTGTTTTCTCGAGGATCATCTTATTATCAAAGGCTCTATTCACAAATAGAGTTCTGAGCAGAGTTTAAGCAAGATTTTACTGATGTACTGTTACCTCACTCATGAAATACTGTATGTGTCTTCGGGAGGTTTCCTTCACTTGACATGTAATTAAGTGAGCTGAGAATCTTAAGGTTTTTTTATCCATTAGACTGATACATGGTATAATATATGTGGGTTGAACTCTCTGCCTGCTGTTTTCTCTGGACAACCTTTGACATTTAAGTTTGGTCCAGCTGAACTCACACTTCAGATATGCAAGCTCACCAATGTCACTTTAAATATTTCTGAAGGCCTGTTTTAAACCAATGAGAATTATTTGTTTTTTGCTGCATGTTCCAAGTGTTAATAATATGAGATTTTCTAAATAACTCTCATTAGGCGTCTGAAGAAGGACTTGTTGGTCCGAAAGCTAAAGTTCTTTGATCTTTTTGTAACATCCTTGTTGGTCCAATAAAAGGTATCAAACCATTTGTTCTGGATTTGTTCTTACTAGGATCAATACGGCATTAAATATTTTGTTTGTCAAGTAATGTAATGCAATTCTCATAAATATTTGTTTCTCATGTTTTAATATAACTCATTACATACTGTATGTTAGTAAAGTAAATGTCTTGTGTCATGTGTTACATTCACCACGGTGTGTGGTGTCACTCGTTACATGCACCACATTATAGTTCTTTTATCTCGGGAACCTGTGGGCTTCTCTGTCCCAATATGTTTCTTTTTTCATACTTGGTTCATAGTATCTTGAAATGCATCACAAACTTAATGTAGAAGTAATTTGAAAATGTGGCCCTCATGTCACACTTTGGTAACCTCTTTTCATCAACAATATCCAATCTTTATGGGGATTTATCAGGTCCTCAGCTGATCCAGTTTTTGATTCTTATTTTACTCCAGAGATATGTCTTGTGGGAGATTATGAAAATATTGTGGCTAAACATACATTTCTTATGGCTATGATTTCTATATCTGTTTAAGGAACAGATCTTGGATATTGGTTGGATCAACATGAAATCTCTTACCAAGAATGGCTCCAAGAACTTGTATATAGTTTGCATCTTAAAAAATTATAGCCAGTCTTCATAATGACATTCATTCATATTTTGAGAAATGGGACAGGCTGTATCTTTTCTTTCTTTATTGTTATTATTATTTGTTTTCTGTTCTTACTTTTTCTTGTTACCGATTTAGTTACAATTTAAAAAGTTTAACCCTTGTGTTTTTTTTTTCTTTATTGGGTTAGTCTTTTACTCATTTTACTATATATTGTAAACACTATTCTCTATCATTAGCATGTTTAATAATTGTCAACTCTTTCTGTCATACTGGGTATTAGACATGTAGTTTTTTTTTTGTATACAGTTGTACAAGATCCCTTGTGAAACATTGGTGGGGTGGATTACTGGGGAGTTATGGGAGGGGGGATTTTTCCTTTTTTCTTTCTTTCTTTCTTTTTAGGTATTTTTATATAGTTTTTTGTTGTTATTATTAATATTGGTGTTTATATAATTGTAAATAAAATAATTTCCAAAAAAGCAAAAACAAATGCAACTTCTTTTGAAACTCAGCCTTGGTTTCTGATTCTACCAGGATATATAAGGCTTACTAAGGCCTTCAACCTGGAGAACCATGAACTCCTACTTAAAATCATTGGACTGGGTTTGGCCAAGAATGCCTCCGTTCTGGCCTACTCAGCTTGACAAACAGTCATTTGCAGTCAGGGCCACTAACTGGTTAAACAAATTGCCTCACACACTGCTGAGTCTCCCCAAGTTTAATTAAGAGAGCTTTGCAGTCTGACTTTGCAGGCCATTGCAACTGTAACTGTTAAACTGTTTCTGTCAGTTCCTCTCTGTACATAACCTGTGACTTTTTATATAGTGATTTGTGTGGATTTTTTAAAACTGTATGTAATTGTTCTGTCTTAAGTGCTTTGAGCCTGACTCAATTGCATTTCTACTGAAACTGCTTATTGTACTTGAAGGCCAGGATATTCAAAGCAGATGCACAGTGCAACCTGAGATATGCCAGCGCAAACCAGAGGATGTGCCGCAGGGCAGTATTGAAAGGACATGGATGCACAGTGCAAAACCAGATGCGCCTCAGCAAAAATATAATGTATGCGGTGCATGTGGTGGGGGTAGTCCTATGAATGTGCTGCACAGTCCCATATTCAGCCAAAATGTGCCGTACATCCGCGCTGCATCATGCAGATGCACCGTGCAAAGATAGGCATATAAAAAGCATGCCTAAGTCCAGTCCACCCACAGCAACACAGCAGCATAGCATTTCTGATGGCAGCAGCCATGAGGGGAGTGAGGAGATGGGAGGAACAACAACATGGATGTGAAAGTGCCCATAGTTAGTATGCCCAGTAGAGAAGGTACCATGCCCATGATACATTTGAACAGCTGAGTGACCTAGAGATCATGGGTCGGTACCGACTCAACAGGGCACTGCTGAGACAGCTCTGTGAGCTGCTCCATGACGACCTACAGGCACCAACACACAGGAGTCACTCCACGACGGTGGAGACAAAGGTGACAGCAGCAATGTGCTAGCTCACCACAGGCACCTTCCAGACACTGGTGGATGACATCACTGGCATTACACATTCTCCCAAATCCCATCTCCTCACCCAGTTCCTCATCGCTCTGCTGCCACATGTTTCAGAGTACATCAAATTTCCAAGCACACAGGCAGAGCAGACAAACCATGCAGCACTTCCACTGGGTGGCACATATGCCAGGCATGCTAGGTACCATACACTGCACCCATGTGGCAATACGCGCACTACCTGGCCCTGAGGGTGTTGCATGTCAACAGAAAGGGCTACCACTCTGCAAACTGCCAGGTGGTGTGCAATGCCATGGGGTGCATCACCAATGTGTGTGCCATGCACCCTGGAAGTGCACACAACACCAACATCTGGCACCAGTCGGCCCTGTGACACCTGTTTGAGAGTGGGGGGCTACCTAGAGGCCACCTACTGGCTGAGTGAGGCTGGACAATGGGCCCACACAGCACACAGTGGCACACAATAAAGCTGATGGAACTGCTGGGTGGGACACTGACAGGGGTCACCATCGCCAAAAGGCATGTAAAGCCATGGCCTATGTGTGCCCACTACACCATGAACCACATGTGGCAGGAGGGGCTGTGCACTGGGGGGGTAGGGCTGGGGACACACAGCATGTGCATGCATCCAGGCATGTGGTGGCACAGGGCCTGTGCCTGACACAAGTGCCATGAAGGCTCACAGAACCACAGCTGATCAGGACAGGGGCAGTGTGCCTGAAAATGAAGGGCATGTGTACAGTGGGGCATGGCTGTGTGTTGCCATGGCACGCCTGGCACGTGCCCTGCATGCAACACACATGCAGTGCACCCACTGATGTGATGTTGCTGGCACAGCTGGGGTGGCATGAGGTGGGAAAGTCAGTGTGGGGGCCACACAGATCTGTGGCTGACATGCAAGTACATAGGGATGTAGCACACCTGGAAATGCATGATGTTCACTAAACTGTGTTTCTCTCCCACAGGTGACTGTGCATACCCCCTATGGCTGTGGATGCTCACCTCCATATGCCAGCCCTCATCTGAAGTGGAGAATAGGTACAACAAGGCACACACCACAACACACAATATCATTGGGTGTGTGTGTTGGCATATTGAAAATGTGATTCAGATGCCTGGACAGGTCTGCAGTGCCCTACCATACAGTCCAGAAAAGGCCTGTGGCATGTTGCATGCTATACAACATGGCCATGGACTGTGGAATCCATGTCCAGGTCAAAGCAGGTGACAGCTCTGAGGATGAGGGACACCCAGATGGGAGTATGCAGGAATGACAAGACCATAGGGACCTATGGCTGGCCACCAGGGCACGGTGGCACAGGGACATGATTGTGGAGGAGCACTTCAGAGACTGCAGGTGGGTAACAGAGTGGGACTGTGGGTGGATGTGCAACGGTGGGTGGGAATGGGGGTAACACATGCACAGGTCAGCTGATGCAGCATGGCAGACAGGTCCACATTGGTGGAGGAATACACCCAAATAGGTGTGACCACTGCTATACTGTCAAGTCCGTGAGTACATGGGGTTACTATGGTGTATGGCATGGATCAGAGGACACTACCTCCACATGTGCATAGTGGACACACAAGGTTGCACTTATCATGCCTTTGCCAGACAACACAACAGCAGTGCCCCAACACAAGTCCCAATTACCTCATGAACAGCACAGACATGCAAACCACAGGTACACGCGTGTGCCCCTGCATGTGGATCTGGGCGCAGCCAGTGGGGGTGTGAGCCAACGGGATTGTACCATGATGACTGCAAACAAGTGGCATCACTGTGTCTTACCAAGGCCACCCACGGACATGTGGGTGGCCACGACCATGATGGGTGACCCCCCTGGGGTGTCAACCACCTCAGCAGTTGACTCAACTGTGCTAGAAGGGGTAAACCCACGAGACAATGACCATGTGCTCATAAGTGTCTCACTTCTGAAGTCCAGATGGGACCCAGGGGTGTTGGGAATACCCAAGGTAGGGGATGGCATCAGAAGCAATGGAGCCATGCAACGCCATGAGGCAGGAGTGCTGATGTCACTACGTGGGGTGTAGCAGGCACTCCTACAGCTCTGGGGCACCAGGGTGGCACAGCTCATTTCAATGGCCTGTGCTATCCTCTCAAAGCCTGTGGTCATGTCCGCCCACAGTTGGTGAATCTTGCCAACCACGCCTACATGGAGTTGGCATATCTCACCAACCAACCAACTGGGAGTACCCCGCAGATGCATGGTCATCCAGGATGCCCACCTGCACACACAGGCCTTGACACGCCTCCCTGAGCACACCCTGCTGTGCCGCGGATGCCCGCAGGAGCTGGGTGTGCTCGTCCAGCCTGTCAGCAGGGTACTTATCCTGTGGGGGTTGCTGATGGGTGGGTGGTGTACCACCTGCAGTTCAACATCCATGACCTGTGGACGCTGCATGGCCGGCTGCTATTTGGGTGGGGATTGTGCATGGGCAGGCACAGTGGGACCTGGTACAGGCATGTCATGAGCAAGGGCAGCACAATGCTGATACACAGTGCCCAGCTGCACCAGGGGGACAGCCCCAGTCCCCACAACCACACCCCGCACCTGGCTACCCACAACTGCCACAGGTGTGGTTGATGTAGGGGCAACATGGCAGGGGCCGTGTGTGGGGGTAGGGTGCCCCAACCTGCCCATCACTGTCCATGTAGCCACCTGCACTGTGGCAGTGACACTGCTGTGTGCCATCACCACTAGCTGTGTGGCATCAACCTCATCCTCATCCTCTGTGGCAGATGCCAGCACAATGAGGTCATCAGGCAAGTCTAGGTCAGACAAAGCATTCAGACCCACAAAACTCAGGAGGTCCTGGAACATGGGTGCCCTGCCTGCACTTACCATGTCCCTGGCTGATGTTGATGGCCTGAGTTCCTCTTCCACCTCCTCCTCTGGCACCTCCATCTGTGGCCCGTGCCCTGCAACACCTCTGAGGTGTGATGGAGCTGTAAAGCAGACATGAGTGCATGGTCAGGGTGTCATGGCCATGGGCATCCACTAAACAGTGTACATGAAGCCATGCACCATGAAGCACAGATGTGCTGACACTGCCACACATGGAATTTACCAGCATTGTGACCTGTGTCACCCACACCACCATATGATGTGTGCAATGCATGCCACTGGGCTGGGCCCACATGGTTCCACATATTGAAATGCTGTTGGGCCTAGGATGTGCACATGCCCCCTCTCGGGGCAGGAGCACTGCATTCGGCATGTCGGCACTCCGGCAACAGTGCATTGCACTGCCACGTGTGGTGGACATACACAGATGTGGCATATGTACACAGGTGGCCATGGACCACCACCGGTGGCCCCACTCCAGCAGGCCTACAACCCATTTGACACAGCCTGAAACAGCAGCACCCATGGGCAGCAACAGGGACACTGCATACCCATGGGGGGACAGTACAATGGTAGGTGCTGTGCACAGTGGCATGGTGACAAAGTGTGCGTCTATGTGTGGCATACCCCACACACCCAGGAACACAGTACGCAGCCATAAAAACAGTGACACATGCATACTTACAGTGCTGTGAAGGGTCTCTGCTTGTCTGGAACCCACCTCCAGGGACACCCTCCACAGGGGCACGGGTCAGGGTGGATGCAAGCAGCTCCTCACAAGCTGTCAGTGATGGCACAGTGCATGGCCCACCCTCTGTGGCCTGCAGGGATGCCCACATTGTAGCCAGGTGCTACCTGGCCCTGGTCCTCTTGCTGTTCATCCATTTCATGTACTCCTGGGGAGTGTGATTGTACTCCCCATGGACATTCACAACCTGTGTCACCACATCCCATCCCTGTGTCCTCTCCTGCCATGTGCCTGTCTTCCCTGATAGGAGGTCCTCCATCCGGACATAGGCCTCGATTAGGACCTTCAACTCATCCTCAGTGAAGTTGGGAAGTCTCCTTCATCTCACTTCTTCCTCTCTGCCATTCTAGTGCCTGTAGGGTGGAGGGTGACAGGTATCAGCACACTACCAAGTTCTGCTGCACAGCTCCCAGGCATGGTGTCTGCATGGCCAGACACCCTTCAACAGAGTAGCTGTAGCAAACAAACCTTCATGCGGCAGTACCTGCCGGTCACCAGTGTTGTGTGGAGGCACAGAGAAGTTATTTATGGCTCAGCACATGCAAATGAGGGCATGTGCAGCCTGTAATGAGATGCTAATGTGTGGACTTGTGCTGTGGTTGAGCAATGGGGCAATTTGCATATCCTGGATGAATATGGCAGATTTGTACCTAGCCCATCTCAATTTTCTCTGCGCATGTATTTATGCAGCACACTTCTGCATGGCACATCTCCGCATGTGTGCGGTTTGCTGGCATATATCTGCCATGTGCGGCAGTGCATCCTGACATTCCCTGGCAATACACTGCACATAATGGCGCAGTGCATCTCCATGCATGCATGATATGCTAAAGCATGCATGCCATGCACAGCAGGGGATTCATACTCCGGGTAACCCTGCATCACACATCACCACTGTACACGGGGCATGCACCATGTTGGTGCACAGCACATGTCCATTCTGTTGCGTGATGCCATTGGCTACATGTTTGGCATACTGTGACCTCCACAAGATGGCAGCCAGTCAGGTCGGGCATGTGCATTGCGCAATGGCAGGACCTCATCCTCTCACCCAGCATTGCGGCACTGCACATATGCGGTATTGCGCCATTGTCTGTGTATCACACATCACCATTGTGCATCTGCGTGCTGTGTGGGGCATTGCTTGCTGGCCTATCATGCATCACATGTGGCAAGGCTATATGGTGCACACTGCTGCATGCAGCAACACAGGCTGGGAAAGTCACCACTGTGGACACCATTGCATGTACACAGTATGCTGAACCAAGGGCCCTCAACTAAAGTGAGACTGAGTTGGCCAACTTTGTGGCTTTGGTGCAGCCTGTTGAAGGCCAGCTGTTTGGAAATGAGGGCTTACAGGAATCCAGGGCCCAGGTCTGGGCCAGGGTGACTGAGAGGCTTGTCAGGAGGATGGAGATGTCTCACATGGGAGAACGGTGCATGCACCACTTTGGTGACCTCAGGAGGAAGGACCCTGAGAGGCTGCGGGGACTGTAGGAGATGGCCTGCAGAGGAGACGTGTCATGCCCAGGTACAGTATGTACACATTTTGCACAGTCTGCCATTGGCTGTATGTTGGTCCTGCAGTTGTGGGGTGGTGTCATGGTTTTCTGTGGGTGCTGAGGAGTTCAGGGGGTGAGTGTGGTGGGGTTCTGTGTAGTGCAGCTGGGGTGTGGGGGAGATTGTGGGGTGGTGACAGAATGCTGCTCATGTTTCCCTTCCATTCTGTTTCCCTTGCAGGCCAGAAAGAGTGTCAGTGGTCAGCAGACAGGGGCCATGCCATAGGAAGGCAAGGCTATCACAGGCAGCAGGTGCTGGGATGCATCGTGTGTCATCATGGCCTGTGGAAGGTAGGTGTGTCATTGTGTTGTGGTTCTGTGCTGTTTGTGGTGTGTGTGGGGGGGTGGGTTTCCCGTACCCACCATGGTCCCTTGGCTGCTAGCTGTGTATGCCCCAGGTGTGCCGGTCTTCACACTGTGAATGTTGTCCTGTCACTGTGTGGCAGTCCCATTGTGCACCATGGTCATCTGTGTCCACCGCATTTTGTGTCCCTTCAGGACTGTGAGTGCCAGGCATGGCACACGTGGGATTCCACTGGGCCTCCAGACATGGTGCCCGTGGCTATTGGCCCTATACGGTATGGGTGGGCATGGCATCATGTCCCCCAGCAACATTCATTGTATGCACATGCTGACATTGCATCACCCTGTACCACATTCCAGTGACTGTGTGGACGTGTTGCACAGCATACTGCTAGTCCAGCATGTGCATGGTGTGTTGTTGGGTTTCTGCATTGTCCCATCAGTGTCCAACATGCACATCACTCCTGGGGGTGGCATGGCCTGTGTAAGATGTGGCACTGAGTAAGTGCATATCCTACATTTCCCCACACATGTCATCCTGCTGAGGGTGGTGCCCATGGATCGGGCTGAATAGGTGATGTCAGGCGGGGCCAGGGATGCAGTGCTCAAGGGACTCTTACGTTGATCTATTGCAGACAGGGGGAAATCTTTCTGAGGCTGGGTGCCATATTGAGGGCCATTAGAGAGCAGATAGTGGTGCTACATGGGGTGGTCCTGGTGAACCACCCTCCTGAAGGTGACCAACAGGGGCATTAGGTCTGTGTGGCCACTGGACTTTTGTTGCTTTGCCTTTTTGATTCGCACCAGTGCATTCCTCCCCTCACCCTGTTTCCCACCCTGTATATGGTTACCCTCCTGCATTTCCTTTTCCCTGTGCATCCCTTCCCCACTCCTATTTGGACTTTTACTGTTGTTGTTATTGTTGTTGATGTTGTTTCCTCATTGTATAGTTTTCAGAATTTTGTTTTCCAGTAAAGCTTTTAGTACTGCACTTTCCCTGTGGCTGTGGTCTTTCCTGTGCTGTGGTTAAGGTCTGCTTTTCTGTTGCTTTTGTTGCCCGCTGCCCCTTGGGCTGCTTGGCTTGCCTGTTTGTGAAATGTTGTGCATGCCCACCCTGTCCACCCATACATGCCCACACTCTACTTGCCATGGGCATCCCTGTGCTGCATCTATGCTGTCACCCACTGTTGCCCACAGTAGCATGTTCAGTGAGACCTACTCCCAGTGCTGTGCATGCCAACAATTTTGCACTGTGCACCATGCTGCTCTGCTGCACTGTTTGCCATCACGTGTGCCCCTGGACATGTGCTCCCTGTGTGGCCTACATACATCTGGCATGTTTCGCTCCTTGGCACTGCTGTTGCAGTGCCTGTGTTGGCTGTGCTATCCATTGGCACCTACAGTGTTGTGGCTTTTCATTCATGCCCTCATCTGTGCCTTGCCATCAGCGTCTGCTAGATACATTGCTTGCCGCTCTGTGTGTGCTGCCCCATCCTGTGCCCCTGGTGTGCTGTGCAGTACATATCCTGCAGCTTTGCCATGCCACTCTGTTCACCATGGCCGTGGCTGCTGGGGCCCCTTATCTGTGCACTTTCACACTGCTCATGTCCCACCTTGGGCCCTGACATGTTGCTCCAGTTTCAGGCAGGCTTGCTCCACTTGCTGTGTTTAGTCCTGCACTTTTGCGCAGAGAATGTGCCATTGTGCTAGAGCGCATCTGTGGTATGTTCAGCCACAGTTGCACTGTCACATCATATGGTGTATCTGCTGAATATGGCATTATTTTGGGGTGGCTCATCTGGGTTCTGCTGCGCAGGCACTTGCACTATGTGCCCGGAGACATTTGAATATCTAGGCTGTAATGTTTTTTGTGACTATGTATTTGATGTGGAACCTTTGTAAATAAGAACCTGTGCACAAAGGTAATCACTGATGGTTTTAAATAAATATTCCTACAACTCTTTACATGTTCAAGTACTTCCATTTTCATTGTTTTATTTTGAGCAATGAAGCTGCATATTATGCCATCTAGCAGTATGCATGTTCTGCTTTTGTTCAAACCCCATTTTTTTAATATTACGTCTTTAGATAGAATATCAAAAGTAGATCTCCTCTGATTTATTGTATCTGGATTCCAAGCTTACTCGGTCTAGTCTGCTCTGCCTGTCCTGGTAACTAAGATGTTTGCAACATCAGAAATGTTTTTTTGACTGCCTGTTCGCTCTTTATACCCATTCTACATTACATCTTAACTAGGGTGCCCAAAACTGGTTACCATTATCCAGATGTGGTCTCACCAATGACCTCTAAAAGGGGTCTTGGACGGTGGTGTTTTGGGCTACAAAATATCTTTTTTTTTTTAATTTTATAGATTCTGTTTGTGGGCTCTAGTGGACCAGGGCATCTCTCAGAGGTGCCCACTCAGCCATTACCTCTAATCTCCACCTGAGACCACCCTCCTCCAGGAGTGAGATTGCTGAGCACCCCCTACCCAGGACCTTCCAGCTTAATGGATCACTGCCCCAGAGGAGAGCCCTCTCCACCTACCTGGTGGCCTTTTTAACATTAGAAGGTCGGTCCTGGTTGAGGGGCTCGGGAGAGCTGGTGGACAGATGATCCAGCATTGGGGATGTGGGCTAGGCCCCTGGAGCCCTCATTGCCTCCCTGGTTCTCTAGGGTATTTTTCAATTATGGTTTCCCCCTGGAGTGTGGCCATGCAATGTCGTCTAGGCACTGACTTGCTGATGTCTGCCAATGCTCCACCCTCTAGTTATGGCACTGCTTGTTCCTTGCTAAGCCCCTGATTTCCACAGGGGCCGCTGGGGAGTGGTGCAAGTCCCGGATCCCACTCCAGGAAGGGAGAGCAGTCCTCTGGATGCTTAATCCCTTCCCTTCCCTGCAAACCCCCAGCAGCTCGAGTCCATTCCCAAACCCGTGTCACCAGCTTGGTGTGAGGTGTGGTGTCCAGTGCCTCAACCCTCAGCACCACCGGGCCGGCTACAAAATATCTTTTAATGCAACCTAGGACACTGTTTGCTTTTGCAGCCATGTGTTCATATTTTCTATTATGTGCTCATTAGTGAACTATTACTCCTGGTCCCTTTCTTCTTGTGATGCTTTTAACAGATTATCTTGCATTTAGTACTTTTCTTTACAATTTGGTAGAAACCATGTATAAGACTGCACATTTATCAGTGGTAAAATTCATATCCCATTTCTCTGCCCATACACTGACATTATCCAAGTCATTCTTTAATTTCAGTTTCTGTTGTGTTTCTACTATTCCTTCTATTGTAGTGCTATCTGCATATATATGCATCCAGTTTGTGAACTCATCATTCATGTCTGAAATAACTACTTGAAACAATATTGGGCCTAGTACTAATCCTTGTGGAGTACTACTAATCACCATGGCAACTTTGGACAGTTTTCCCTTTATACTGATTCTCTGAGCCCTGTTAGAAAACCAGTTTTCTATTCAAGGCAATACTGTATGTGACCCTTTAATCTAGACTTTCTAATTTTTCTACTATTGCCCAATGGGGGAGACAGGTCAAAGCTTTGTTGATAACTAACAATATAATGTCCAATTTTTTTTTTTTTTATCATAAAGAGCTTTGTTTCCTCGTTGGTAGAACTTCAGTATATTGATTGTGTATGATCTCCCACTGAGAAAACCATGCTGGGAGTGATCATGCAGTCCATTTATTTTAATGTATTCAATAATGTACTCCATAATGAAAACCTCCAATAACTTACCTATCTCTGATGAGAGCTTTATCAGTCTGTAATTTTTTTGAGGGGCAGACTTCTTTCTATTTTAAAAGATAGGCACTATTTTCACAGTGCACCAGTTATCCAGAATAAGAATAATTTATTACATAATACTACGGTACATAAAGGGTCAGCTATTTTTGTTACTAAGACCAGATGAAATATTGTCCGGGTGACAAGAATCATCGGCCTTCACTCTGCACAGCTTTTCTATCACCATGTTTCTTGTAATAATAAACACTTGTCCATCTCCTTTGACTTTCTGATGCATTAAAAATGTTTGTGGGATTGGTGGGGGTATTTTACTATATAGTGGGCAAAAATAATTGCTAAAAATATTTGCCATTCTTTCTTCAACAATTGTGATTTTTTGTCTCTCCTGCAATGGGCCCACTGCCCTGATAGTTTTCAAACTGAGTTTACATAACCATAGAATAATTAAACAAAACAGGAAGGGGACCTGGGGTAATCATTTCTGGTAACCTGGAGGTAGCAAAGCAGTGTGACAAGGCAGTGGGGAAAGCTAACAGGATGCTGTTGTGCATAGGAAGGGGTATCACTAGCAGAAAGAGAGAGGTAGTGTTATCCCTGTATAGACTGATGGTGAGGCGTCACCTTGAGTACTGTGTCCAGTTCTGGAGGCCCATCTCTGGAAGGACATAGGGTGGAGGCGGTACAGAAGAGGGCAACTAAAATGGTACAGGGCCTGCATCAAAAGCACTACAAGGAAAGACTCAAGGATATAAATATGTACTCTAGAGGAAAGTAGGGAAAGGGGGACATGAAAGAAACATTCGAATAACTCACAGGTATTAATGAGGGACACAAGGGTAGCATTTTACATAGAAAAAGATGCTTGAGGACAAGGGGCCACACTATGAAGCTGGGGGTGGGGAGACTCAAAGGAGAAGTGAGGAAATAGTTCTTCATGGAAAGGGTGGTGGATGTCCGGAACAGCCTCCCAGCAGAGGTGATGGGTGCTAAGACAGCAACAGGATTCAAGCATGCATGGGATAGACACAAGGGGACCTTAGAAATAAGGCAAGGGGGGAAAAAGACTGGAGATCAAGTAGGGTCTGCGGTGCCACTGTATGTAGAGGAAATAGGGCAGATTAGGTGGGCCAAGAGGTCCTCATCTGCTAACAACTTCTGTTTCCACGTTTCTAGGTGTACCCACTGCACATCGACACCACCACAGCGAAGACCATCACAGTGACAGAATTTGACGAAAAGAGTCGGGTCACTGTAATTGGTCCCCACAGATATTAGCAGTGCATCTCCCAGTGTTTCTCCCCCTCCGTGAGACAACTCCAACTTGGAGTTGTATAATTAGAGACTGGGAAGTGTGGTTCAGGGGGCACAGCTTCCTGAAGAAAACACACCGACATCCCTGACAGTACAATGCCAACACTCGCCATTGTGTCTCTTGCTGTCAGAAAAACATAGGAACATGGAATTTGATGGCAGATAAGGACCACTTGGCCCACCTAGTCTGCCCATTTCGCTACCTAATGGATAAGCTGTAGATCCTAGTTAACCAACAGCCTACTTCCTCCTACCCCCCACTAGAATTGTCTTATGTATGTCCCATGCATTCTTGAATTCCCCACTGTTTTTAACTCTACAGCCTCCTCAGGAAGGATGTTCTGTGCATCTACAACCCTCTCTGTGAAGAAATACTTCCTCACATTACCTCTGAGCCATCCCCCCTCTCTCTTCAAATTGTACTCCCTTGTTCTTGCACATCTCTTTTTCTGAAAGATGCTACCCTCTTGGACTTTGTTGATTCCCTTGAGGTATTTGAACATTTCTGTCATGTCCCCCCCTCCCTATTTTCCTTGAGGCTATACATCTTAAGCTCCTTCAGCCTTTCTTCATATGTCTTCTGGTGCAGACCCTGTACCATTTTGGTTGCCCCACTTTGGACAGCCTCCAGTCTGTCTATGTCTTTGCGGAGATGGGGTCTCCAGAACTGAACACAGTACTCCAGATGTGGTCTTACCAACTGTGTGTATGGAGTGCCAACAACTTCCGGTTTTTTACTGGTGATGCCTCTCCCTATGCGTCCCAGTGTCCACCCATGCCCTCCTTACTGCCTTCTCACATTGCTGGCCCACTTTTAGGTCATCTGATATGACTACCCCCAAGTCCCTTTCCATTTTGTTGTTGTCAGTATCTCACCCCCCCCCCATTGTGAACTCTTCCTCTTGGTTTTTGTTTCCCAGGTGCATTACTTTGCACTTCTTTGCAGTGAATCTAAGCTACCATACATTTGCCAATTTCTCCAACCTTGCCAAGTCTCTTTTCATCCTTTCCACTCCACTTTGCTCTTGAACCCTGTTGCAGATCTTTGTGTCATCTGCAAAGAGACATACTTTTCCTTCCAGTCCCTCTGCAATGTCACTTATAAAGACACTAAAGAGGACCAGCCCCAGTACTGAACCCTGCAGTACCCCACTAGTAACCCCCTTTCTTCACTGTGGACTCCATTTACTATTACCATCTGTGTCCTGTTCTGCAGCCAGTGTTTTACCCAGGCTACCACCCTGGGACCCACTCCCAGGCTGGCTAATTTGTTTATTAATCTTTTGTGCGGGGACTGTGTCAAATGCCTTGCTAAAGTCTAGGTAGGCCATGTCCACAGCTCCTCCCTGGTCTACTACTTTGGTCAAGCAGTCAAAGAAATCAATTAGATTTGTCTGCATGACCTTCCTACTGTGAATCCATGCTGCCCTGGGTCCTGTGCCCCACTGGCCTCTAGGTACTCAACACTTCTTTCCTTCAGAAGTGATTCCATCATTTCCCCTGCCACTGAGGTCAAACTGACAGGTCTGTAGTTTCCTGCCTCTCTCTTGCTCCCACTTTTGTGAAGGGCAATCACATCCGCCCTTCTCCAGTCCTCAGGTACCACATCATCCTCCCATGATTTATTAAAAAAGGGTAGTCAGTGGTGTTACTAGTTCTTCCCTTAGTTCTTTTAGAATTCTGGGGTGAATCCCATCAGGCCCCATTGCTTTATCCACCTTCAGTTTTAAGAGTTCTTTCAGAACCCTTTCTTCTGTGAAAGGACTAATATCAACCCCCCTATCTAGAGTGCTTCTATTGACTGGATTAGGTATCTCCCCCTGCTTTTCCATTGTGAATACTGAGCAGAAGTATCCATTCAGTATCCCTGCTTTTTCACTGTCACTCTGCCCAACCACCTTCCTCTTTATTCAGCCTCAGTATCCCTGCCTTAGTCTTTCTTTGCTCCCTAATGTACCTATAAAAGGTTTTCTCCCCCTTCTTAACTGAGTTGGCTATCTGTTGCTATTCTGACTGCCTTCCCTGCTTCCTTCTGCTTCAACTGGCACAGTTCTCTGTCCTGCTCCTTCTGTGTTTCCATATACTTCCTGAACGCTATCTTTTTCTCCCTAACCTTCCACACCACTTTTTTTGAGAACCATAGTGTTTTTTTCTTTTGTTTTGATTTGTTTATTTGCTTCGCACAAAGGCTTGTTGCCTCTGTGATGGTGGTTTTGATGTTTCCCCAATGTTGCTCCACCCCACCTTCTTGCCTGCTAGTGCTTTTCTGGGGCACTCTCCCATTTTGACAAACTCAGCCCTTCTGAAGTCCAGTACCTTCAGTTTTGTATGGCTTGACTCTATAGCTAAGTTTAATGTGAACCACATTGTTTGGTGGTCACTTGTTCCCAGATGGCTACCCACTTCAAGATCAGAGATCCTCTCTCCATCCCCATTTGAGAGTATGAGGTCTAAGATTGCTCCCTCATGAGTGGGTTCCAAAACTAGTTGTCTGAGGTATGCCCCCTGTAGGGCATCGAGAATGGCCCTGTTCTTGGATGTGGCTAGAGCAAAGATGCTCCAGTTAACATCTGGCATATTCAGGTCCCCCATCATCAATATCTCCTCTTTCTCTGCCATCTTAAGGATGCCTTCTATCATTTCCTTGTCCATTTCCTCCCCCTGAGATGTGGATCTGTATACAACCCCTGTGCAGATTGTGGTGTCATTTCCAGTCTCCAGGGTGACCAACATTGCCTCATCTCCTCCCTGTTTACCCTTTAGTTCTGTTGCTTTGATCCATTCCCTTACATAGAGTGCTACTCCTCCTCCTCTTCTCCTCTCCCTGTCCCTCCTGTAGATTGTGTACCCTGGTATGTTGATATCCCAGTCATGGTTCTCTGTGTACCAGAGTTGGGGTCAATTCCACTAATTCAATTCAATTCACTCACATCTTCAAATCCATCAATTCCAATTCCAATACAATTCTGTGTTCCCAATTCAAATTCAATTAAAATTATTTCCTTTCAAATTCCAATTTCAATTATATTAAACCAATGTGGTTAATTCCAAATAGTGGGCCGTATTCACCAAGTGGTTTTAGGACAGGACTGGTTAAGGACAGTTTTTGAAACTATTCACAAAAATCACAGAAGCTTTAAAAAGACAAAATAGAAAGCCATGCAAAGGAAGATGTTGTTTTGCATTTTAAAGCTTCAATGAGTGTTGTGTATAATTTGAAAAACTGTCCTTAACCAGTCACCAAAACACTTGGTGAATACAGCCCACTCTCTCACAGTCCATTAAATTTCCTAAGTTTGTGTCAACAACATCCAACACAAGTTACACATTGTGTCATAGTTATTGTCACTTATTACATCAGGAAGGAAGGATGAGGATAGCCATCACTTATCAAATCTGTTGCATCTGATCATCATTAGCTCTTCAAATTTTGTGTCACTTAAGTTGCATCATTCAGCCCTGAAAATTTTGCCAGCAACACTAAAAAGTCTCTCTACAGGTGCAGATGAGGTAGGTATGGTGAGATGCTTGCAGCCTAGCTGGGAAAAATAGGGGAAATCTGTTAGTTTTTCTTTCCAATATGCCAGAGGATCAGAGTCTTCTGGCAGACAGGGTTGACTCACGTAGTTCGAGTTTTCTACATGTGCAAATGTGTTGGTGTTACTGCTGCCGATTTCAGCAGAACGGGAGGTCACGTATGAGAAGAGTTTGGTGTGTTCTTTTAATGGAGGTGATGTAGCCATGTCAGCAGCTCTTGGCAGCAGGGAGGTCACCTCTTTAATCAGCAGCTCCTTCATGCTGTGTGCTTCCTCGTCCTTGCACCAGTCCAGCTTGAAGCAAGGATCCAGGCTTGCAGCCATCTTGAAATTCTCCATCTCCTCATACTTTGCAAGTCGTATCTCCAAGGATGACTGCATGGTTGATACCATCTTGTTACTGTACTTCTCACTAATATGTGCCATTGCATAACGTAAACCTCTGACACATGCAATGACATAGCTTGCAGTGATTATTCAGTCCCCCTGAATCTTCTCAGTGACCTCCTGAAAGGGCACAAGAATTTCACAGAGTTCACCAATGATTTTCAGTTTGTATGGTGTCAGTTTGCATGGGGTATTAAGTTCAGATAGGACCTCTGTAGGGATTTTCAGAATGGGCCTTAGCATTTTAAGCTGGCTATTCCACCTTGTGACATTTGACATCTGTAGTTTGCAGTGTCCCTCTAGTATCTCTGTGGCCTTGTTGGATTTATGGCAGTGAGCAACTATTCTCGACACCTTTGCCATCACTGGTCTTAAAAGGACCAGCCTGCTCAAGGGCATCATGAACAACCAGCTGAAGAGTGTGAGCAAAACAAGGGCTATGCACAGGTGGCAAATAATCCAGCTTGTCACTTACATTCACCACTTCAATGGCAACATCCTCATCCTGGTCTTGATCACTGTCTTGGACATCTACTGGTGGGAATATAGTGAATGCCTTCACCATGTTGGAGCTTTGTCAGTTGCTATGCCTGCCACTTTAGCTGCAATGTTATAAAATGTCACAGTTTCCTCATATTGTCTGTAAATGTTCTCTGCAGTATGTGCACCCCCTAAATCGACGACAAACCAACATGGTGGTCTCTAGTGAGTGGTCAACAATGAAGTGGCTTGTGAATCCAGTAAATGACCTCTTATCTCTGCTAGACCACAGATCTATGGTGAGGTAAATGTTTTGTACTTGCTGCATTTGATTCCTCAGTTTATCTTGGACACTGGAAGCATGTTCAGGAAGTAGCTTCTGGCTGACATGTTTCCTGCTGGGCATGGTGAAACGTGGTTCTGCTGTGTTAAGGGTGGCATGAAATGCTGTGTTGTTTACCACAGACAAAGGCATGAGGTCTTCAGCAATGAAGCTAATGATTTTGCTGGTAAGCTTCTCCTGGTGAGGGTCTGTGGCTTCCCACTTCTTGGGGCCTGAGGTCTGGCCAGATTGATGAGATGACTCTCCAAAAACTTCAGGGTGTTTCATCTAAAACATTAACATACAACTTACATTACTTTATCCATATTATAACCACACAGACAACATTTGAACACAATATACTGCACTAGCATTAGAGGATTCTCTAGTTAAATAACATACTCATTGAATTGGTCAATAATATTACCGATCCATGTAGACATGCAAGACAAAGAATTTCAATTTTAACTGTACTTCCTTTGAGGTGCCTTATGAAGTTAGAAGTAGCTTTTATTGAGCCAGAGACAGAAGTTCCACAGTATTTACATATAGTATGATAGTTCCCATTTGCATTATATTCACTTGGCTCTCCAAAATGTTCAAAGACTGAATACTTTTTTGGCATAATGGCACTTGAGATCAACGGTAACGTCTAATTTTTCAGGCAAAGTGTGTGGTCAATCAGCAAGTAAAATAGGGTTTATTCTGTTTCTCAGTTCCTCTTCCCGTCCAGGGTCATTCAGTCATCAGGTTCTCCGTTCCAGTCCAGGTCCAAATCCAAATCCAAGTAATCATTCAAAACTCTCCAACATAACAAACTGTTCTCCAAATCCCAACACTCCTAATCACTCTACTTGTCTTTCCAAAAATGTACTTAACAAACAGTGAGTGTAAGGCTGGCTCTTACATAGAGCTACAAGACAGGTGAGATTGTTCTAATTAATTAAAGAACAGGTGTGAGCATTCACATCACAATTGGATACTAATAGACTCACCTACATAGTTCCTCTAGATGAGGCAGTAGGTGTGCTAAGCTGCAATCAGCTCATCATTCATGACATTACTGTGATTGTGTGATTTACATACAGGGGTGTTGACCATTGAGCCAGGCTCAAGTAATCATTAGGTTTAGCTATCATGTGCTACCAATGATTGACAGAACCAGTGAGTTGAACTAGTCAAAGTGATTTGCTCTCCACCGTAAAGCACTTTGGCTCAAATCAGTCAGTCATTGGCAACATGGTAGCTCACTTTTTGGTTCATGATGCCTCACCTGCCAAACACTAAGCATGACTACACTATGAATGCTATTCCACAAATTAAAGCAAAGGTTTTGTGCAAAATAAATGTTATTTAAGGATTGGATTTCAAATCGAATTGATAATTAATATGTCAAATTAAATTCAATTCCAATTCTATAGCTTTCTTTTTGTTTCAAATCCAATTCAATTCCCATTACCCACTTGATCACAGTTTTATTTGAATTGATTTATGAATTTCAATTAAATTCTGAATTGACCACAACTCTGCCGTGTTCCTTGTTTCCGTGACTGCCATGATATCCAGGCATCCCTCTTCCATCAAGGCCACCATTTTGGGGAGCTTTTTACCTTGACTACGGGCATTGGTACTCATTACCCTCCATTATTTATGGCTTTATTTCTTTTTGCCCCATCCCTGTCCTTACTACCTTTGTCTTTTTCTCCATTTACCCCTGCCCTTTTCCCTATAGACTGCTCTATCTTGGTGTTTATCTCACTAACTACCCTTATTTTTTTGGTGGGGGCTAGGATTTCCCTTCTCCTTTTCAGTGCCTCCCCCCTTAGCTAGTTTAAATGCTTGCCAATGAAGCATTTAAACCTATCACCTAGGATCCTGGTTCCCCTTCTGGATAGATGTAGACCATTGTGCCAGTATAGGCCTGCATCCCTCCAGGTGGAGCCCCTGTCCCAAATGAAGCCAAATCCCTGAGCTCTGCACCAGTTTTTCAACCAGTCATTGAATCCCATGATGCGGAGTATCCTAGCCTCATCAGTCCCATAGACAGCTATAACTTCTGAGAAAGTTACCATGTGTGCTCCTTGTCTAAGGCCCCTCCCCAACTCCAAAAACCTCTGTTGCACTGCTCTGATCCCACTCTCAGCCAGGTCATTTGTCCCTAGGTGGATAATTACATCCAGCTCACTCTTCCTTGCAGCTGCTCCCACGATCCTGAGGATTCCTTTCCTGTCCCTCCAAGCCATGGCACCTTACCTCCCTTTCCCTTCCCTTCCCCAGTTCTACTCCTCTAACAATTGAGTCCCCCCACCAGGAGTTGTTTCCTTCCCCTGTGGGGTCCTGTGCCACCCTCCTGTGGGTCTCCATTGTGGAGGTTCCCAGCATCCTCCTTGGTCTCCACTGTGGGTGCCTCCATAGAGGAACCATGCTTCACCAGAATGGCAAATGAATTGTGGAGAGGCACAACTGGAGGGATGTGCCTCTGTTCCACCACCCTCACCCTCCCTGAGCCCACCGTAGTCCAATCAGTCCTCTTTCTTGGCAACCTCTGAGGTAGTGGTGGTGGCCTGGGTGGTCCCTGGGGTGGGGGAGCATGTTTCCCGAATCCTTGCCAGGTCAGCATGGAGATGAACAACTTCCTCCCTCAGACCAGAGAGGTGCCTGCAAATAGGGCAGCAATGCAGACACCAGAATGCCTCCTGGAAGACTGCTGCTACACAGTCAGTGCATTGCACCACTCTCCACATGTATGTGTCCCTTCCTGTTACAGATGCTTTTCTTTTTTTATACTCATTTTAGTGTGTGCAAGTTTGTGAGTGTCTCTACCCCCTATTCAGTGTGCTGTGCATATAAGGATATGAACAGGTGTGTGTTGTTAGCAGTTTTGGGGAAGTGATGTCAGAACCCATGCTATAAATAAAGTTATGGGCTTGGAGCAGGTGGGGTGAGGGGCAGGGTGGGTGGGAGTAAACCTGTGCCCGCCAGAAACAATCAACTGCAACTCTGACCCTCCACCCAGGGAGTGCCTTCCTTCCTTTCAGGCACCTATTTCACAGAGTTAAGTAACAGGTCTAGTCAAAAATGATGGCAAATATCTCCCAACTACAGTTCCTCCCTGGCAAATTAAAGTTAAATGAAGAAAGGTCAACCCTAAAAACAGATAATCAATACTAGTTACTTACACAGGTCCAAAAAGTAATACTTCAATTCAATGTAGTCTAGTAAATAACCTCCTTGATTTAAGGAACCTTTAGCTGCTTTCTCTCTCTCTCTCTCTCTCTCTCTGTGTCTGGAAAGTAAATGTCACAGCACTATAGGTAAACCATGTTTCTGTTATACGTACAGTACAGATTGACAGATTGAACTCAAGATTTCCTTTTTCCTGTGTGATTGTTTTCTTACAAGTTGATCTACTAATTTAAAATTATTTTATTTTCTCTCCTATTTTGCCAATCCTCATTTCCTTATGCTCCACTTTTTTGCCTTAATCAAGTAATTTTTTTCCCAGCCACAGTGTTTCCCCCTTTATATGTTTGCATGTGCATGCATGCATGCACAGCACACATTATGTTACAAAGAACTGCATTTCAGAGGTGAGTCATTGTCAGGTCCAATGGAGCTCAGGCTGCAGTGAGCTCAGCAGTGACAGCCCAATAATTAGCTAGGCATATTCTGAAACAGTTTTCTTTTTGTGGGGTGTAAACATCATCTAGTTGAAAGGAGCCAACTGCTCCATTCACAGAGTGGCTGGCTACTTTCATCTGCATAAAAAAAGTAGCTCATCTGCTCTCTGCATGTGAAGTCACCTCCTCCTCATCATCTCTCTCACCCCTCGGTATCTTCCCCTGCTGCTGTCTCTGGGTTTCAATCAGTGCTCACAGTTAACAGAGACTTTCATCTTCATAAAATACTAGCTTGTCTGCTCCTCACACGTGAAGTCACCTACCCTTCCCTGTCTCTCCCCTTCTCAGGCTCTGCCCCTGCTGCTTTCTCCAAACCTCAGTAAGTGCTGGAGGTTCATGGAGACTTTCATTGACATAAAAAAGAAGCTTTTCTGCTCCCTACATGTCATGTCACTTCCCTCTCCCTCTCTGTCTCCCTTCTTATTCTCTGCCTCACTGCTGTGTCTGAGCCTTAGTTAGTGCTCAAGGTTCACAGAGATGCTTCTGGTGGAAAACACATTCCTTCACACATCAGGACCATCTCTATCTGCACCTCTTTGCTGCCCTGTCATTCCCAAGGCTGAGAACATACACACAGACTGTACACAGAAACTGGAGAGGGGGCCTCAACTACTCTACACATTATCCCAAATCCACTGCTGCTGCTGCTAGCCACGTTTCCTAGGAGGCTGTGTGCTGTTGTCTAAGAATGAATGCAAAGCTGCTGCTCAATGCTAAGTAGCAAGAAACAGTTAATGAGAGAAAAGAAACAGGATGCTATGCATAAATGGTGGATCTATTTTGCTGGTTGTTACTGAGCACTGGGAGCAATTGCTCTGTATTATTCAAACTTCCAGTGCCAAAGAATTAAACAGAGACCCATTGAGGTAGCTAGCATGCTGATCAGGTAAGTAGTAGTGGCTTCTCGCAGTACTTTCTGCTCTCATGTGTTTATTTTTTCCTGTGTGGTTTTTGCCAGATGGGTTTCATGTTTCTCTGCTTCAGTTTCAAGTTGCTGTTACCTCTAGCGTGGTTCCAGATGATTTTTAGAATGAGAAATAGGAGTCTGAACTCCAAAGTGGGTGTGAAAAAAGCACATACTGCAACAATTCATCAAGTAATGATGGGCTGCCTGCCTGCCAGGTCTGGGGCCCAGGGACACATTCTTTCATAGTGATGGAGAAGGAGGGTTCCAAAATGTGAAGAATTATGCAGGGTCTGGCCTCCTATCATGTGGAGTCCTCTGTTTTAAAGGTTGTGTTATGTGGATCTCTGCCCACTCTGGTGTTTGTCAACTCTGTTTTCATTTGATACAGTATTTGGCACATCAGGACCACTGGAACACACATACACACACCCACACACACATGCACGCATGCATGCATGCACGCACATGCACACACACACTCGTATGTCTGTCCTTGTTGACATTATTTATAACTCTACATGGCACACAAAGGAAAATAAAACTGTCTACATTTTAGGTTAATTGTTTTCTCACTACTTTGAATTCTTATTCATTCAAAGGTGATGTGGACAGTTTGAGTTTTGGACATATTTACAGGGAAATGGCTTTGGGAGGTTATGCTCAAAAGGCATGGATCAGCAATGGCACTTGTTATCAAGTTGGCTTTATGAAGGACACCATTGTAAAGAAGCATCTGAGCAATGACTACATCCACAGTAAATAAATTAGAATTTGTTGACAAACTCAATGCCCTGTCGAGGTAGTTCCAGCTGTCAAGTCCCCAACACTGTCCTAGAACTAAGATAAAAAATGACTCATGATTTAAAAAGGATAATATGAGCATGAACTGAGTACTGAACCTCCTGGATTACCCAGAGCTAATAGTGACTTATGTGCATAATAAAATGATAGGATTTTAAGGCTATTTTAACAGGTGCATACAATAAGCAAAATTAAATATTAGGAGCCAGACTGATTACAGAAACGCCACAGCCCTCAGACCATAAGAACACAGCTGGTTGGTCTGATCTTACTGTATACAAATGGGACCAGGTTGGGTTCTAGTAGCTGATTATATGGCAATAACCATATGGCTTGCTCCAGCAATGAGGATCAAGTTACAACATGGGGGTAGACGTTTGACAGGGTGTATCAGCATAATTTGTTTCTGTAGTGTTTACTCTTCACACATCAATAGAATATCAGATTGGTCAGCCAAAAGTAAGTATTGCATGGATCTTCTTCTTGCCACAGGTAGAGACTCCAGGAGTTTCTGGTCACAAATCAATGGGCTCTTGGGCAATAGTTGGGGCCAAACCACTCCAGATATGGTCAATGACAATGTAAACTGCAACAATCCTTCCACCATTGCTAAAGCATTCAGCACAATCTTCTCTGATGTCTCTTGTTTCAAGTCTGTCATGTCATAACCCAACAGTCCCCCTCTTCTATCCACCCTTCTTTCCTTCCACTGTACCTTTGCTCAGTCTCTTGCCATGAAATTCATTGTCTTCCTAATACCATCTCACCCTTCAAAAGTGCCATCCCTGACAGGACTGAACCTAAAATACTTAAGCTTGCTGCCCCTCTCCTCGCTTCCCCTGTCACTCGACTTTTCAACCTCTCTCTTACCACCTCTACTGTACACCACATATGGAAGATGGCCAAGATTATACCCATGTTTAAGAAGGATGATCCCAAATCCATTAACAACTACACCCTATTGCTATTCTACTTGCTACCAGTGAACGTTTGGAAAAACCTGTTTACCCTCAGGTCTTTGCAAGATTGCCTGCTAAAACATCACATGCTATCCCCTGCCCAACATGGCTTTAGGCCTGCTTATAGCACTTTCACTGCCCTTGCCCAGTTCACTAGCAATGTCAAATCAAACATGGACAAAGGTATGCTCACCAGGGCTATTTTCATTGACCTTACCAAGGCCTTCGACCTGGTTAATCACTCCCTCTTGTTGCACGGACTTGTGACCCTTGGAGCATCCTCCCCTGCCTTAAAGTGGTTGTCTAGCTACATCCATGAGTCATCAGTTGTCTCATTCAATAAAGCCCAATTCACCCCTGTCTCCTTAAACACTGGCATTCCCCAAGATTCCATCCTGGGCCTGCTGCTGTTCTCTGTCTTTATCAATGACCTTCCCAACACCCCTTCCCACTTTCATACTGTTCTGTATGCAGACAACTTGGTGCTCTACTCTGGCTCTAGATCCTTGACCTACATTAATTCCAGGCTCACCTCTGACTTCCACAAAGTCCAAGCCTGGCTTAACTGAAACTGCCTTGTTCTGAATGTTGACAAGACCCAGGCCATGCTGTTTGTGTGCCCCCAAAAGGTTTGCACCTGTGCCACTGGTCCTGCTTTCTGGTGTCTTGATGGCTCCCTTGTTTCTTTGACTAATTATTTCAAATACCTAAGTGACTCTGCTCTGGACTTCTTGCAGTACATCTCCAACATCTGTAAATCTGTCAATACCGAGCGTGGCCTTGCATACAGGATCTGCTATGCCCTCACTCCTACAGCCAGAATCACCAGGGTGTCTTGCTCCCCAGCCTATGCCATTCAATTACCTCCTTTTTCCAAGCCAGCGCAAGCTGCTTCTTCAAATGGAATGTCACCTATAACAACATATGTAGCTTTACCCTGTCTGCCCCTCATCTCCCGATCACTCCTTGCTCTACTGTGACTTAAACTTCCTCCCCCCTTTCTAGCATTTATACATCCTTTGCTGCTTGATAGATAACACCATTAGGTCCTCCAAACCTGCATCACTGGTCTCTGTGTTCACTCCCACTGACTCCACCTCCCTACTGGGCTCCAAAAACCAGACCTTCCTGGCCATTCTCAAATGCTCCTCTAAAATGAGCAAGCAGGCATTTGCTCACTTTGCCCCTAGAGCCTGGAGCTCCTTATCCTCTCACCTTAAGGTCTGCCAGTCTCACTCTACTTTTAAAAGATAATTATTCAATTATCTTAGCTCCTTGGATAAATGCTCCTGCTTATGACATCTCCTAATCTCTGCACTCTCACTAGTTTCCTGCTCTCTCTCCTCAAATGCTGTGTTCTTTCTTCTTTTCTTTGCTTCATTTCCTCCAGCTCCTTGCCAGTGTTTGGCAATGTATACCCTGAATATTGATGCTAGTACTCACTTGATGCACCACACTTGCTGGCTGTTGTTCTTCACATCTCTGTTTACTTTGTCCTTCACCATATTATTTATTTCTAGGGCTACAATTGTATGGTTATCTTTGCTATTGTCTGCTTTTGGTCAATGTTATTTGTCTGATTTTAGTATGTATACCATACTATTGCCTTTTCATTTGGCTGCTGTTTGAAACTTTACATTTACTGTTCATTATCCACTGTGTCTTATACCGTGTTGCATTTGTTGCTACCTGCCGTTGTAACTCTCCCTGGTCTTGCCTGAAAATAGGCATTTTTTCTCTAGTGCACTTACCTGGTAAATAAAAGCTAAATAAATAAATACATCTCCAGAAGGATCTGTATTCCATTTTATTGTTTTGCAAAGTTCTCAACTGAGTCCCCGGTGCCCCATAACTGTCCCAACAACAAAGCCCTGTCTACTGCCATGCATTCATCCCACCTACCTCCCAATCATGTCCGCCCCCAAGGCCATCACAGTTCCAAGTTCAGACATGCAAACATTCGGCATTGACAAATGCTTGTTTATTATACATTCTTATCTTGGGAACAGCATTTTTTTGTCATTTGGGCATTTGTTTTTTGAAAAGTAGCCAACACACTTTTGTTTTATTTGAAAATTATTTATTTTCTTGTTCTAAAATGTAATTCTGTCTTAATTTTCTTAATGTTAGCCTTGTTATAGTTGTACCCATGGGTTACTCCATCTATTGTTTTGTTTTTAATATAGAATTGTACCATGTTATGGTTGTTATTTGTTAGTGGCTTTTTGACCTTACAGTCTCCATTTAATTTGTTCTTATTACTAAATACCAGATCCAGTATGCTGCTTTCTCTTGTCAATTCATTTACATACTTTTTCATGTTATATTTGCTCATCATATTTAAGAAGCTTGTTTGTACTTGGTCCAGTCAAAACTAAATATATTAAAATAACTCTGTACCACAATGTCTTGGATTTCTGCAACTTCTGAGATTTATTCTATATATGATATCTTTCCCAGTGTTGTTGATCAATATCTGGTGGTTTATACCATGCTCCATTGGTTATTGGGATGTCAGAACCTATACCTGCCTTAACCCATATGGTTTCTGAATTAGTTTCTGTGATGCTTATATCTCCCCATTGTAGCTCTAGATTTTAAATCTTTTTTTTGTTATAAGGCCATGCCCCCTCTCTTTTGTGTCCCCTATTCTTGCTGCACAGTTTGTATTTGTAACCTTCCCCCACCGCCTCCCCTTGTTCAACTAGCAGGGCTGCTCCTCTCACACATGGTGCCAATGAGAGAAATGGGGGTTGTCACTACAACAGTTCAGTTTACCAATACTTCTACTTCAGAGCCTACCATTCTTAGACAGGCAAATCAAGTGTGGCAACTACCTGTCTCACACCTGGGGGGACCATTTACCATGGCTATCAAACTGGGTCCCTGGGAGAAAACATTTGCTCACAATTATGCTAGGTTTGTACTTCTGGTCAGGCGCACCCAAGTAAATCCAAACACTGTGGAAGCAATAGCAGTACTGCCCAAACCAGGTTGGGATTCTAGAGTGTGGCTTTTATTCACATACACAGAGAATAATCACAAAGCAAAGATGGACCCACACAGGGCTACTCCCACTGGTAATGCAGATTACTGAGGTACAGAGGACACACAGTGGATCCTTAGGTTCTGAATGAACACTGCACACATGGCCACATCTGGTACACTTCCCTTGACTAGGCACCCTCAGCCAGTACTAGGAGAGTTTCCCATATTTCATGAGGAATTACTGGTCACACCCTTGATCACCAAAGAGCACATACAGGCTCACAGAAAATACACCCCACATCTGGGTAAACTATTTTCTTCAGGCACTGGCCAAATGCACTGAGAGAAAACACAGGTGCTCAAACTGAACCCAGAGAGGTAAACATGGCTACTCCAAATTGGGGGGTGGGTCTCCCACTTTTTCTTCCAAATTTATACTCAGCCATTCATCTGGCTAATAACACCCTTCACAGAAAACTTGTAGATGCTATCTTGTAACATCTTTCACATTTAACATACTACATTACACATCTCTGAGGAGTTCTGAAGTTAAAAGTTCTATAATTGGCAATGTCTCTTCATTAGACTCCAGCTTTAGCAGGCACTTTTAAATCAGACATGAACTAAAAGTTCTGTACTTGGAAAGTCTCTGTCTGGACCCCATAGCAGGCAAACACTGTTAAACAGAAAAACAGTCTAGTTGACAGAGTTCTTTTGTCAGACAAAACTCACCACAGGAATGCAGATGCCCCAGAGCTTTTCCACTCAAAAATTCTTGGGTACTCACAGAGCAGATGAATCTCAGGCAGCTTCAATGCAGTCCAGGCTTGGACCAGGGGATTGCCCCAGAATCCTGGAACCCCCCATCCCTCCAGGGATGGGGCACTGGAAAACTTTCTTGGAATGGTTTCCACCACTTCACTCTCTGTCTTCCTTGTTCTTCTTCCAGGGTGAGAACAAACTACCCAAACTACAGAGGTAGCTCTTTGTCAGAGTTAAAAACTGAGGAGCTGCCTACTGCAGCCTCCTCCTGGCTCTCCACCCTACAGACTACTAAACTCTAACTTGGCATTCTACAGCTAACTCCCCAGCTAGCATTCCAATGTGGCTTATGCTGCTGCGATGATTCTAAAGTGACATCATCACTCCAGCTCTGCTGAGACTGAAAAACAGAGTGGGACACTGTGAAATCCATTTAACTGCATTTCACTAGCTCCCTCTCCCTGCCTGCCACTGATTCTAATTGGGATTCTAGTAACCCCTGGGAACAAGGGGTTTACATATTCATCTAATTGCTTGTCCCATTTATTTTTTAATTTCTTCATTCCAACAACTTATTTTCTTACTTCCAGCATTCGGTCCCTGGGTTTGTTATTAGCTGCAGTATTACTCCTAGTTCAGTCATCAGGTATATGGCATTAGGAAAGGATAAATGCCACTTTAAACAAAACCAGAGGACAAAACTAATCCAAGTGTCAAATAGCTGATTTCATATTGCAACATTTACAACTGATAGATATCTTTGGTTTCTTGCTTCATTTGAAGTATCAGAACAAACAGTAGATGATTAAAACAACTAATACCACACAATAAAGGGCTTCATAACACATATGTATTTACAGCTACAGTATTAGGTGACATACTGTAGATTACCAGCTGAAAGCAATTAAATATTAGGTTGGGTGGTCTGTAGCTTCAGCAGTTTAATATGAAGCAAGAGAACTGTGGTTCTGAAATATACTGTGATAAAGCATAGCGAAATGCTATAGAATACATCAAAAGGATGTAAGATTTTGATAAATATAAATTTCTTGAGATATATTATCATATCATACTAAGGTTCATACTAATGTATAAGGAGCCTACAAGGCAGTCAGCCCATACTTGTTCTTATCTCTTTATCCTTAATACCTCAGGAAATTGTCTTCAAGGATGTATGTATCTAATCTTTTCTTGAACTGAGATTTATTCTTACTATGTATTACAGTTGATAGCAATTGATTCCAGGGTGACTCCACTCTCTGTGTGTAAAAAGCCTTTCTTTTATTTGTGTTAAGCTTCTGTCTTAATGGTAATGGGTGCCCCTTGTACTCGTTACTCTATTTTTTAATTCCGGGTTCAATTCTTTTGATAAGTACGTATCATGCATTATATCATAGCACAGGAGAAGGTTCCCTCTTATTCTTCTTGTTTCTAGAGACATTAGGTTAAATTTTTCAATACATTTAGTGTATGGGATATTTTTAGATTGTATATTAGTTTAGTGGTGTGTGTCTCTGTATTTTTTCAATCCTTCTGGTCATGCCCTTAGTGATGGGTCCCCACACTGGGCTTCCATAGTCCAGCAATGGTCAAATGTATGACCTATACAGTGGCATAATAACCTGTTCACTTCTACACCTAAAGTTTCTTTTGATTTTTTTCAAGAATCCTTTTTGCCTTGGCTATCTGGTTATTACAGCGTGAGTCATACAGTAGTTTAGTTTTTCATTAATAATTATTCACAGATCTCTTTTGTCTGTTCATTCCCTGAGTGGTTGTCCATTTAGAAAATAGGTAACTTTTTTGTTATGTCTCCCTAAGTTTATAACACGGCACTTATCAATATTGAAATGCATCCTACTCTGGTCCACCCATACCAGGATATTGCTATGATCATTTTGTATAGTAGCTGTATTTAAATTGTTTGTAACACTATCAAAAAATGTAGTGTCATCAGCATATTTACTTATCCAGTTAGACACTTGTTTACCCATATCTAACATAAATATCTGGAACAGCACTGGTCCCAGGACCGAACCCTGTGGAATCCTATAAGGTTCAAAATATCAAAATATAAGGTATCAGTATATATTTAAAAGAATAGGACATCTTCATATCTTGTAAATCAACTTTAACTTCTTTATTTTTTAAAAAGTGCAAATCAGAATATCTAAGCACTTGTACAAAAGATAAAATAGAGCATAAAACAGCACTCCACACAATTTAAAACAAGAGACAGCAAGTCATCATCCATAATCAGAAAAGGTAAGCCTAAATAGATGAGTTTTCAGAGCCAACTTAAAGCTCTCCATGGTCGGGCACTCCCTTACCGAACAAGGTAGAGAATTCCACAGGGTCAGTACCACAAATACAAATCAACTAGCACTAGATGATTTAAGAAGAATCCTGGGATTCTTCAGCAATCCCTCGTCAGTGGAGTGGAGAGGGCAGAGGGGGCGATAAGGATGCAGGAGTTCTTGCCGGTAGCATGGACACTGTCCATGTAGGGCATTATAGTCAGCAAGCTGACCTTGAAGGTGATTCACCACTGAACAGGCAGCCAGTACAGTCCACAGAAAACAGGTGTTACATGGCAAGATCAAGGTAAACCAGTCAGCAACCTGGCTGCTGCATTCTGCACCAGCTGCAAGTGATGAATATCAACCCCCAGGAGGCCTAGGTAAATGGAGTAGCAGTAATCAAGGCATGAGGTCACAAAGGTGTGGACCAATGTTGGAAGGTCATCAGGTGGGACCAGGTGTTTTATCAGGTGATATTCCTTAAATGGTAAAAAGAGGATTTGACAACAGCTGACACCTGCAACTTAAGTGTCAGACCCTCATCAAAAATAAAGCCCAGATTAAGCACCCGATCCGAGGTCAACAGCCGGATGCCCCCAAGCCAAAACCTGGAATGCCATCCCATCAGTTGTCCTTCAACCTGACATTCTGGGTCCACCACCAAGACCTTGGTCTTGTCTAGATTCAGCTTCAGCCAATTGGCACTTATTCGGTCCTGGATGTCAGTGAAGCAGTTGTTAAATGCCAAGAATCATCCTGCCCGGGCACAAAGAACATGTAGAGCTGAGTATCATCCACATAATAGTAAAAACTCAGCCCATACTGCCTAACAATATCCCCCAACAGCAGCATGTACACTGCAAACAATATGGGTGATAACACAGAGCACTGAGGGATCCCACAAAGCAGGGAAACCAGGTCAGAGGAATAAATCTCTGACACCACTCTCTGAGACCTGCCGGTGAGGAATGAATGAAACCATCTGAGGATTGTTTCTTACAGTCTGCAGATAACTTTTAGGCTCTCTAGAAGCACACCATGGTCCACAGTGTGAAATGCTGCACAGAGAACAAGGAGAACCAAGATGGAACAGGTCCTCCTATCTCTCGCTGTCAGGAGATCATTTAGTACCCGGACAAGCGCTGTCTCGGTACTATGCCTCTTCCTAAATCCTGACTGGAGAGGATTATAGATATCATGGATGATAAGATGATCCTCCAGCTGCAGCATGACTGCCTTCTCTATAACCTTTCCTACAAAAGGAAGGTTAGAGATGGGCCTGTAGTTGGTGGGACAGTCTGTGTCTAAAGAGGATTTCTTCAGGGTGGTATAACCTCTACCTCCTTCAGGGTGTCCGGAAACATACCTGTCTCTAAAGATCCCAAAACTATCTCCTCTAGGACCTGGCCGATGACATCAACACACTCCACAAGGAGACATGTTGGACCCAGAACCAAACTGCAGCAGGTCGGCTGCAAACTCTGGATGATCTTCATGACATCTTTGATCATCAACCGGTCAAAATCCGACCAAACAGAACCAAGGGCTGCAACCTCCCACCAATCCCTGCAATCCCCATTAGAGTGAGCTGCACAGACTTTAGCTCTGAGGCCGGCAACCTTATCTGCAAAGAACCAAGCAAACTCATCACATTTCTCTTGTGACAATGCTCTCCGAGGCTGTAGACAGGCTGGAATGCACAGTCTGTCCACAGTCTGAAAGAGCTGAGCTGGTCGATTCTGTGCTGCAATTATTTCCCTGGACAGGAATTCTGCCTTCTTACGGGAAATAACTGACTGATACTCTACATAATGAGATATCAATCTAAGTTTTTCGGCCTCCAAACCTGATTTCCACCAGCGTTGCTCCAACCTTCGTCCCACTCATCTCAACTCCCTCAAGGTCCCATCAAACCAAGGGGACTGAGGGTAAAAAATGAGAGGGTGAACATGAACAGGAGCAAAAGAATCCAAAGCCTCCACCACAGCCCTATTATACAGTAAGCTTGTAGTAGATTCCCTGGATCTGTGCTAACACTTGGCAAGCTCAATAGGTCCAGTGCTGCCATTAGGCCATTTGGAGTCAAACCCTTCAAAGGGCGGAACTGAACCATCTCCACGGGGCAGGCCTATTGGGGGAACCATGAAACAGAACCTTATGATGTGATGGTCAAACCATCTGAACGGCTCCACCTCCAGTCAGAGGTCTCCATCCCCATCAGGAAGACCAAGTCCAATGAGTGGCCATGAATATGGGTTGCAGAGGTAATCACCTGTGTGAAGCCCAACATATTTATTAGTTGGAGGAAGTCCTGACCAAATTGCAAGGGTTCATCATCAACCCAGGCATTGAAGTCCCCCAGCACCATCCATCTATGGGACCCCAGCACCATATCAATGATGAAGTCTGTGATTTCCTGCAAAAACTGCTTTTCTCACCTCCTGGTGGATGGTAGATGAGAAGGATTCTGCACCCCACACCTGTGCCAATGATACACTCAAAGGACTTAGGCTCCTCAACTGGTACATCAATAAGGCTCAATCCAGTTCTAAAACAGATCGCTACCCCCCCCACCCCTGCGATCTGGCTGTGGAAATCTCATCATGCCTGAGAGCTGCATTAGCATCTAAGAACATGATGTTTCATTCTCAACAAAAAACTCTTTTTGTGGTGTTGTTGGGCATATACTGTATGTGTTTTCTTTAGCTTGTTTTCACTGCTCACACCAGGCCCTGTAACTAACCTGGGGGGGTCTCAATTTTCTAGCTGTTGAAATCTCATTGTGCCTAAGAGCTGCATTAGCATCTGATAACATGATATATCAGCAACCTTTTGACTCCATAGTATGCCTGTCTGCTTATGTAATATTCAACAAAACAAGTTGCAGCAAGGTTTGAAATACCACATTTACCTTCAATTAGCTTTACAAACTGACTTAGTTGTATGTGTTTTTAGAGAGTTTTTTTCAGGTTACATGTACTTTTAGCATAGAGATACACGGTATTAATGGGTGCTGTGGCATCAGATTTTCATGTGCTAATACAGCTGTCAGGGACAATGAGATTTCAACATCCAGAAAATGGAGACTCCAGAATAATTACAGCGGCTGGTGTGAACAGTGAAAACAAACTAAAGCAAACAAATATATCCCCAACAGCTACACAAAAAGAGTTATCTGTTGACAAGGAAACAAATAACATTTACAAGATATGAGGGTGTACTACTCCTTTAAGGAAGAAATTTACATTGTACATGGTAAAACAGGCCTGAGCATTGGCAATGCATTTTAAGCTAAAAGAAACAACTAACTAAGGAATTTGCAAAGGAGGCTTTTTGGGGTGCATATCAGTGGCTATGTAGGAAACAATGCTTTAACCAACTAAGATGTTTGATGAACTAACTTAGGAAAGTTTTTCTCAGCTGGGGTGGGGGTAGAGGAGAGACTTCAGTCTACATATAGACAACTTTCTCACTCTCTGTCTCTCTCGAGTGGGTGAGTAAAGCAGTTCAATGCTTGGTGAATAGAGTAGTGCTTGTATATATTGGAATAAACTTTGGCCTTTCTCTGTTCCCACCCTTGGAAGATAAGCTGGGTAGTCTGTAGGGAATAGAAGGCCCAGCACCAAGGATGAGCAGAGTGCCAGAGGTGGAGGAGGCTGGGGAGGATGGTGGGTGCTTGGAAACATGCAAGCGTGAGATGCCGGAAGAGGCTGGCTTTTATAAGGAATGTGATATGAGCTATTCCCCCACACTGAACCTCAGGCTTTAGCCCTCCCATTTCAATATTTGGTGAATAAAGTCATGCTTGTGTATTCGGGAATAAACATTTGCCTTTCTCTTTTCCCACCCTTAGTAGATAAGCTGGGTAGTGTGTAGGGAATAGAAGGCCCCAAAAGATCACCTCCTCCAACTCACACAGAGAGTGACCAGTAGCATGCAGGAGAGGGAAAAAACCCTTGTGGAGGAAACCTATAAGGACCCATGGCTACTGACCTGCCCATCGTCTGGGTAAGCTAAGAGGAGATGAGCCTATAAGGTTGTCTGATTTTGCTTCTAGATTAGGACTGTCTGGTCCAGTGGCTGGGAAAATCCATCTTCCATGTCTCTTGATAATCTGTGAAGGAATATTGTTCTTGATATTTGAAGAAGCTGTACCAATTGGAAAGTCCTTTGAAAAATAATGGTTGAAGTCAAGTCAATGCAGTTATGACGTGTTCCAGAATCTTTGTCGCCATGAGTATTTGGTTATCCATTGTCGTTAGAGAATGGGAAGGATCTGAACATACATAAAATGTATGAGATGGACAAATACATTATTGGATGCTAGTTGGTATAGATCAGGTTGTAAGTTATTTGAAGTCCTCTATGGGATCTGTTAGTCTTGAGGAAGGATCCAGGATATTATTAACTAATTTCTGTAACTTAGAATTTTCAAGGAATTTAGCACATAAAGATGTTGGAACAGAGATCCATAGTGGCTAGAATGGCAGAGATATCATGATATTTGAACAGAAGTCCCTTTAGGGACTCCAGGGATTTGAAGATGTCACTATCTGTAAGGAAAGAATAAAGATTTCTAGTCTTTGATGATGAACAGGTATGCTTAACAGTTCTGTATTGTAGGTTCATGGCCATATGATAAAAGTAGGAATGTAAAATGCATTCTAAATGAGCAGAGCATTCTGGGAGGAATGGTGGAGGTAGAAAGAGGAATGCTTTTGCATGCTGTAGCATCAGCAACTTAGTGGCTGGAGCTAGGGTGGCCCACGTGATACCACTGTCTTACTGGCAAAGGTTATAAGTTCAATTGAAGAAAAAGGAGGGGATATGATTGAGGCTGCTAAAGGTTAAAAGCAATGGATAGTTTGCAGTTGGAACAGATATACTGAATCAGCTGCTTCAATTGGCATGGCCAAGAATATGAAAATTATGTAAAGTAACACTGAGATAGAGAAACCAAGTCGGCCTCAGATGATCCCTATCATTGAAAGGAACAAAGACTTCCCCTGTTGCAGATGTCTATGACTGGTTAATTAATCTAAAGTTAGATACTGACTGTAGGAATCAGATATGTTCACATATGGAGGTGGCATTTCCTATTAGGTAATTTTTAAAGAGAGGAGACATTAATGACAATTTTGAAGAGATGCAATAGCTGGAGGTCAGGGACTGCTGAACAGGATTGCTTAAAAATTGCAGCATAGCCATGTGGTGGAGATGCATTGATATATTCTGGTGTGTAAAGGGAGAAAGTCTTTGTAGAACATTGGACAGCCATTCCAGGAGGGTATGAATGGGTGTAGCTAGCTAGATCGAATCTGGGCAGCTGAGATTTTAAATTGATGGTGTGGATCAGGAACCAATGATGCTCAGGTAGGAAATGAATGATTGACCTTGAGGAATTATATGGATTGCCCAGATGAGATATCATGGAAGGAAAGAAGTTCTAATTTTCGGCAACAGCATCTGGTCGAAAGGACTTCATTAAGTTAGTCTCCTCTGGAGATGTTGGGAAGTAGCCGGGTGTCCATACGTTCAGTATCTGATGTTATGCCGAGGAATTCAAGGAATGTAGCTGAACCTGAGAATTTCTTTTAAACAGGAAACTGATTCTGGAAAGCAAGACTAAGTAATACTGAGTCTTATGTGAGGTTAGCACAATGTCCAGTGGAACAAAGAGATCTCTGAAAACAACTGTATTCAAAAACAAATCACCTTTATTCAAGTTACAGTAAGTTCATGGCAAAAATAAATAGTTGTAAAAATAGCAATAAATTGCACACATCTCACCCACAGTGCAAAAAGGTGCAAAGGTTCCTGAAAGCGTGCCTAGCTGGTCTCGCTAGCTGCATGCAGCAAACACTAAAGGCATTCCAAATTTACAAAATAATCTGTGTCTGATGACCGAGCCACTGAACAATGCTGGCTAACTTGTCTCGAGGGAAACAACACTAAGAACATGTGAAAAGCCAATCTGTGTGGCATAGTAAAGAACTACGTGTGGAGGAACCGTCTGGCTTCCGGGTGTGCATATGTAGTGACCGTGCATGTGGTCATCATCAGAGTGTGATCCCAAGCCCAGGATGGTGTTCTAATCAAGTGTTCAGAGTTAAAAATGCAGGCTCTCTTTAATGGGATAAAAACAACTGTGAAAGCTAGTAGTGCACAAATTTCAAGAATAAACAGTGTAAAATCTAATAAAAAAATGACAATACTTGTAAAGATAAAACGTGTAGTGAAACGAGTGAAAATACATATTATGACTAAAGGCCTATAGATAAAAACAATGTTAAAGGAAAACACTGGAAGATACTCAGCTTTTCTCAGACAATACAGAAACTCTGAATTAGTGCTGCCAGATAGTAATAACTTTTTTTAATGATTTAAAACAGCTACCCACAACTTCCACTTTTTGTTGCTGGCAGCCGCCATCTCATGAGCAGCAGTAAGCTTCCTGAGCTCACTTTATGCTAATATGCCTGTCTGACCTCTGCTAATGGTTGGCAGGGCATATTTGCATAAAGTGAGCTCAGAAGTTCACTGCTACTCATGAAATGGTGGCTGCCAGCAGCAATAGAAAGTGAAAGTTGAAGGCCACTGTTTAAATCACTAAAAAAAGCAATTAGAGGGAATTTAAAAAAAATTACAGTCTGAAAGCACTAATCAAGCATTATTGTAGTGACTGGGTAAAGCTGTGCCTTTTCCAGTGTTTCCCTTTATTAGTGACAAAAACAGCAATAATGGGGGCTGAAGGCAGAGCCAACAAGTCATGCCTTTATGTGAGCAGAGCACAAAAAGTCATGCTCACATTGTAACAGTGGTCTGAATAGAGAACAGAGCCAGCAAACTCTTGCCAGGCAGAGCACAGCAAGTCTAACCCTGGCATACATATTATAATGTTCCACTCCATAATAAAACAAACATATTACAGGCTATAGAATTGTAGGGGGGTCAAGGCTCTATGTACAGCCTCCATACAGGACTAATGCAGAAGGGGCATAGTCAATAAAAACAAATAGTTAATAGGAGGCGGGGTGGGGATATTGCTACTGGTTCAAATAACTTTAAAGTGGAATCTCTTTATTGAATCCAAGTGGGGTCAGATTGTCCAATTCAAATATTCAGTAGGCTTCTCTTTGTAGAAGTCTAGACCCCATATCTCCACCTCTAAAGCCCACTTCAATCTTCTCCAGCCCCACAAATTTAAGTGATGCTGGAGACCCATGCCTGGCTTCTAAGTAATGTCTGGCCATGGCATATTCTGTGTTTGAATTTTGTATGGCTCCCTTGTGTTCTCCAATTCTGTATTTAAGAGCTCTCTTAGATTGCTCAATATACTACATGCCACAAGGGCAAGTCAACATGTAAATAGTCCCTGTGAAACTACAGTTAATAAAATAATTTTATCTCATATTTGTGCCCAGATCTTGGATGACTGAAAGTTTTAGTGTCCACTGTATTCGAACAGTGGACACAGTGTCCACATCTGTAGTTCCCTTTTGGTGGTGGTGGTAACCACATATGTGGGTTTCCTTTTGTACTGGTATGTATTGTATGCTTGTACAAGCGTGTCTTTTAAGTTTCTACCCCTCTTGTAAGTTACCATTGGTGGGTTCTCTACTACTTCTTTTAGCCCTTGGTCAGACTGAAGTACTGACCAATGTTTCCTAATAATGTTTCCTATCTTGGGAGTTATCGGATTATATTCAGTAATAAACATGAGTGCATTAGTTTTGTCTGCCCTCTGTCTTGGCTCCAAACTGCTTTCTCTGTTCCAATCATCAACTTCCATGAGGGAGTCTAGAAGGAGTCCAGGTTCATATCCTCTGTCCAAAAACTGTGTTGTAAGCTTCCTTTTTGCATCATGAAAATTTCCTTCTGTTGAGCATATATGTCTTGCTGTAATATACTGGCCTTTAGGTATATTCGCAGTCACTGATTCAGGGTGACAGTTACTTCTTTGTAGCAATATATTTCTTGAAAGAAGTTTTCTGTACAGACCTGTCTCCAACTTATCTTTCTTAGTTATCAAAATGTCCACATTGATAAATAAATCGCACACATCTGACCCACAGTGGAATAAAGTGCAAGGGTTCCTGAAAGAGTGCCACACTGGTTTTGTTAGCAGCATTCAGCAAACATTAAAGGAGTCCAAGTGTACAAAATAATCCCTAGCCAATGGCCGAGTCGCTGAACAATGCAGGCTAACCTGTGTTGAGGGAAAACAACACTAAGAATATGTTAAAAGCTGATCCATGTGGCGCAGCAAAGAACCACGTGTGGAGGAACCCTCTGGTTTCCGGATGCGCTTACATAGCGACCATGTGTGTGGTCATCATCAGAGCGTGATCCCAAGCCCAGGATGGTGTCCTAATAAAGTGCTCAGAGTTAAAGGTGCAGGCCCATTCCAGAGAGACCAATAGTCTCGGCCATAGGATCAATAACAGAGAACATGTCCAAATTTGTGGACTTTTTCATCCAAAAACCTGTCCCACTTTTACAATCGTATCTGAAGGACACTAATGAAACTTTGAGAATATTAAAAAATGTGACAATTACACCATCAGATGTGTTAGTTACTATAGATGTGGAAAGCCTTTATTCCAATATCCCCCATGAGGGGGGACTCCCAGCCTTGCAGAAAAGTTTACAACAGAGAGAAAAAACAAAACCCCCTACAGAATATATTATAGAATTAGCTAGGTTTGTGCTTGAAACCAACTATTTTTGGTTCAACGGACAATTCTGTGTACAAAAAGAGGGGACTGCCATGGTCACTGTTTGCCCCCAACCTAGCCAACACCTACATGGAAGAGAGGGAAAATCAGTGTATCTACAACAGAGAACAAAACCCCTTCTTCCATAACATTAAGTTGTGGAAGTGCTACATTGACGATTGTTTAATGATTTGGTGTAGTAGTGAACAGGAATTGAGTCATTTTATGGAATATATAAATCACACCAATGCACACCTGAAATTCACACATGAAAACAGTCAGAACAGTATTCCATCATTGGCCATTTTGATAACTAGAAAGATAACAATGCAGGCTAACTTGTCTTAAGGCAAAACAACACTAAGACAAGGTGCCTTTGTAAATGAGTCTTTGACTCAAAGGTCTGTAAACTAATGCTCTAATAAATAAATAAAAACAAGTTGGAGACAGGTCTGTACGGAAAACCTCTTTCAAGAAATGCATTGCTACAAAGAGGTAACTGTCACCCTGAATCAGTGACTGCAAATATACCTAAAGGCCAGTATATTAGTGCAAGATGTATATGCGCAACAGAAGAAAGTTTCTCAGTGCAAAAATGGAGCTTACGACATGGTTTCTGGACAGAGGATATGAACCGGGACTCTTTCTAGACTCCCTCATGGAAGTTCATGATGTGAACGCAGAAAGCCTTTTGGAGCCAAGACAGAGGCAGACAAAACTAATGCACTCATGTTTATTACTGAACATAATCCAATTGCTCCCAAGATAGGAAACATTATTAGGAAACATTGGTCAGTACTTCAGTCTGACCAAAGGCTAAAAGAAATAGTGGAGAACCCACTGATGGTAACTTATGAGGGTACATGACAATACACTCCCGACTATTCGCTCCCGGCAATTCACTCTGAGGAAAATTCGCTCCGTTTGTTTCTCGCTCCTAACAATTTGGCTCCCGGTGCCGATCTTACACAGAGTCTTAATTAGTCTAGCTTGTATACGGGGACCCAAAGTACTGAATTACCAATCGGTTACACTCACCTGACAGCCTGGGGAATAAAAGTGACAGACAGCTTACACTCACCTACTGACAGCGCATGTCAGTTTTACATTGAGCCTCAGTTTTGGTCAATGTTTACCTGCAATGATACGGGCCAACCGGAATGGGTGGCTACTAGTATAAAGCATACTAGCCTGTGTCTGAGGTTCTGTTTGCAACTGCCATCAGTGATAATGAATTGCCACTTCATCACCTCAGAGCGCCAAAAACAAAAGCTTGTGGATGAGAATAATTTTATATATACATTCCACAAACGGGTAGCGCAGGATAAAGGGATATGGCAATGTAAGCATGCCGTTCAAAAGGTTAAGGTATGCAATGCCCATGTTCACATAGTCTCAGTTGATGACCCAACTATAATAAAGAGGTTTTCTACACACAGTCATGCACCTGACCCCTGTGCCATGGAGAAATCTGTTGCTGTTAGTATAGCAAAAGAAAGAGCAGCAACAACCCAGGATACAAGTATGCAAGTATTACTACATGCAAAACAGAATATGTCTTTAGCACCCACAGGAAAGCTGATAGACCATAACTTAAAAAGAACTGTGCAGAGCTAGAACAATTGATAGCTGGTAATGCCTCGACCGTGTCTCGAAAGGTGTATTGAGACAATGTTGAACATCTTGCCTGTATTACTACTAAAATGGAGGAGCGAACTACTGAGGAGTTTCTGAGAGGCATTGCACATAGCTTTGAATATTAGACTTCAGACACCAAAGGATTTTTAACAGTTTATTAATAAAATATTGTTTTTAATGACTGAAGAACTGAATTACTGACTTCCTGTATACAGACGGTTACTAAGAGGAACTAAGGTGACTGATTCACTTCCTGCCTACAGATGGCAACTAAGGTTGCTGGTTCACTTCCTGTCCTGTAGTCCTGGAGTAATGGAGACTTCTAAGGTCTTAAGGTAAGAGCAAGCTGTTAAACTGAGAACTGAGTCAAACGAAATGTTGGGAGCGAGTAGTTACAATTGGGAACAAGTTGACACAGCAGCGTAATGTTGTAGGAGCGAACTGTCGTTGTAGCGAGTTGTCGGGAGTGAGTTTTTAGAGAGTGAATGGTCGGGAGCGAATTGTCATGCTCCCAACTTACGAGAGGGGTAGAAACTTAAAAGACATGCTTGTACAAGCATACATATTAGTACAAAAGGAAACCCCGTGTATGTGGTTACCACCATCACCGAAAGGGAACTACAGATGTGGACACTGTGTCCACTGTTCGAATACAGTGGCACTAAAACTTTCAGTCATCCAAGATTTGGGCACAAATATGAGATAAATTATTTCATTAACTGTAGTTTCACAGGGATTACTTACATACTAACTTGCCCTTGTAGCATGTTGTATATTGGGCAAACTAAAAGAGCTCTTAAATAATTTAAGGCTCTGTTCCTTCATAAGTTCAGTGAATCCTGTGACTGCTTTAACTAGCCAAGCCCTGTATCTTGAACCCTGTATATTACATGTACATTGTCTTCCCCTTGTACTTCTTCAACATGTAGATCCCCGCGAGTCTTTCTTTGTCTACCCCACTGTCAACCCAGTACCCTCCTCTTCTAAAACACCCTATTGTCCTCCCTTTACTACCCCCTTTACTTCACCTCATCTCTGATATCTTAGCCCTCACCTTGTCCTACCCTTCATGCCTCTCCCCCTTGCATCCCCTTACCTGACACCCCGCCCCCCTCCCCCATCCCATAAGTCTTGTGACCAGGCAGGTATTGTTTATATTGTAAATACTGATTTGTATTATTCTGTAAATATTTTTTGTTCTTACCCTATCAATGTTGTATTTGAGTTGTTGAGATCTACTATACAGTTAGCCACATTGTATGCACTTTTATTCATGCCTAGCTCGTATTTGCTCTACATGGACTATTGCCTCATGGTATTACAGTAACATTTAGCGTATGCATTTTTGTTATGATCTACTGAGGTCCACCTTGCAAATGAGTCTGTCTCAATGGTGCTTTGCCTGGTAAAATAAAGAGGATTGATTGATTCATTGATTCATTGATTTACAGAATTGGAGAACACAAGAGAGCCATACAGAATTCAAACACAGAATATGCCATGGCCAGACATTACATAGAGGCCAAGCACAGGTCTCCAGCATCATTTAAATTTATGGGGCTGGAGAGGGTTGAAGTGGGCTTTAGAGAAGGAGATCTGAGGTCTAGACTTCTACAAAGAGAAGCCTACTGGATATTTGAATTAGACAGTCTAACCCCATATGGACTCAATGAAGAGATTCCACTTTACAGTTTTTTGAACCAGTAGCAATATTGCCACCCCTCCCTCCCATTAACAATTAGGTTTTATTGACTATGCCCCTTCTACATCAGTCTTGTATGGAAGCTGTACATAGAGTCTTGACCCCCCTGCAATTTTTTTAGCCTGTAATATGTTTTCTTTATTATGGACAGGAACACTATAATATGTATGCCAGGGTTAGACTTGCTGTGTTCTGCCCTGGCGAGAGTTTAGACTTGCCGGCTCTGCTCTCTATTCAGACCACTGTTACAATGCAAGCATGACTTTTTGTGCTCTGCTCACATAAAGACATGACTTGTAGACTCTGCCTTCAGCTCCTATTATTGCTGTTTTTGTCAATATTAATACTGTTTTTATCTATAGGCTTTTAGTCATAATATGTATTTTCACTTGTTTCACTTCACATTTTATCTTTACAGGTATTGTGATTTTTTTACTAGGTTTTACCCTGTTTATTCTTGATATCTGTTCACTACTAGCTTTCACAATTGTTTTTTATCCCGTTAATGAGAGCCTGCACCTTTAACTCTGAGCACTTTATTAGGACACCATCCTGGGCTTGGAATCACGTTCTGATGACGACCGCACACATGGTCACTATATAAGTGCACCCGGAAGCCAGAGGATTCCTCCACATGTGGTTCTTTGCTATGCCACGCAGATCAGCTTTTTTTTTATGCTCCACCCCACTGAGCTCGCCCCGTCCAACCACTCCTTCAGAGTGCCTAGGCTTCTAGCCCCCACTCAGCCTCTGCAGCCCCACCACTGATGCCCATCTGCAGCCACCCCCACAGGCACCCGATGTATCCCTTCATCAGGAGGGTCCTTCTCTTCTGAGGGGGAAGAGCCTTACTGGTCAATGGCTTATCCTGGGGTGCTGTGGGGTTGGCTGGGCTGTCTCTGAGGCCTGAGGTAGTGTAGGGGCCAGCACTCATCATTCAGCTGGGTGAGGCACCCCTTTTTCTGATTTTCTGCCCCACCCTCAGCAGTGTTTGGCCATGCGTGACTATGGTAATCCCTGGGCGGGGAGGTGCAGGGGGCATGTTTGAGGCATGACGTCCCCATGTGTGTTGCCTAATCCACCCACGGGTACCAAGGCCTGACCCACCCCCCCCGGGAAGGAAGCATTTAATGGTTGCTCTGGAACCCTCCCTGCTAGTCTCTGCTCCTGGTACCTGGTCTCGGGGCCCGAACCCAGGTCGCTAGCGTGCGGATCCACTTTTAACATATTCTTAGTGTTGTTTTCCCTTGAGACAAGTTAGCCAGCATTGTTCAGTGGCTCAGTCATTGGGCAGGAATTATTTTGTACACTTGGAATGCCTTTAGTGTTTGCTGCATGCAGCTAGTGAGACCAGCATGGCACACTTTCAGGAACCCTTGCACTTTTTTCCACTGTGGGTGAGATGTATGCAATTTATTGCAATTTTTACAACTATTTATTATTGCTATGAACTTATTGTAACTTGAATAAAGATGATTTGTTTTTGAATACAGTTGTTTTCAGAGATCCCTTTGTTCCATAGGACTTTGTGCTGATCTCACATAAGACTCAGTGTTACTTTGTCTTGCTTTTCTGTGTATGCTATTTTAGCTCTGAGGTATGGAGTGCCCACCCCTGTTATAAAATTAAACTTTAGTAGCCTCCCCACTTCTTGACAAGTGTGTCTTGGTTTTTTTTTTTCATTTGGTTAAGAAACTGAATCTCTTGGAACAGTTGAATGAGAGCCAGAATACAGGCAAGAGAAGAATCTGGTGATCTGTTGGAAGGAAGTTCTTTAACGGATGAATGACTGCTGGATGGTGGCAAATGTTGAGAAAGGCCCAAAAAGCACAGCAGATAATGCATCAAAAAGGCCATGGGTTGTTGCAAGCAGAAGGTCAGATGAAGGGCAGAGCAACAGCAGTACTCCTAAAACATAGCACAGAGAAGCCAGAGGCAGAGAAATGGGAAAATAATTGAATGCACACTCCAAGCAGTGATCAATAGCCAGGGTCCAGGACTGAAGCAGTGGAAGTGTGCCAGTATGCAGGCAATACGAGCATGAGAGAGAGAGAGATAATTCATGGAAAATGGTAAAGGCTTGATGCTTGTCCAAATGAAGAATGAGGCAGATAAGTCGACAAACAGGCAATTTGTGCTAAAAAGTCATCAAATAGCAACACTCATGGACGCAAGTGAGAAGTAGAGAATTGCAGGGCTGAAACTGACCCAGGAGGAAGTCCTCTGAATGGTCCTCATAGAAGCTGATGGATGATGGTAGGATCCTGCACTGCAGACAGTGGAGTATAAGATGGAGCCCTGAAGGTTATATACATAATTGGAGGAGCAGAGGCGACAGCAGTAGGGCTGGAGATGGTAGCATGACGGCAGCTGACTGGTCAAAGGCTGGAGAAGGTGAAGCCTGGAAGCAGCAATTGATAGCTACCAATGGATTTGAAAAGAGGAACAGAAAAGGCAAGCTGATCCCAAAAGTCCTGAATTGGAGACCAAGGAGCAAGTTCCAGGTAAGGCAATTCAGCACGGACCAGGACCTGTAACAGAATGAGTCTATGAAGCCTTGAAAATTCATGTCATTCTGGCTGCAGGCTGAAATGGAGTGGAGGATATCAAGTATTGTAGTCAAGCCAGAGGGCAGGAGCAGTCCAATCTGTAGAAGCAGTGTGATGTGAAAGCAAGCTAACAAGCTGGAGGAGCTGGAAGAAGTCCAAGGAGACCTTGCAGGAACTGTATCAGGGTTTGCCGACAGAGTGTAGAGAGAGGTGGAAGATAGGAGACCAATGGCATTGCGTACTGCACTGAAAGCAAAAAAGTCTAAGGAGACTTTGGAGGACATTTTAAGCAAGCAGTGGTGGAGAGCTGGTAAATGGAAAAGATTCCATGTGGTGCTGAAGAAGTCTGAGGACCTAACAGGATCTTAATCGGTGGTTGCAATTGTACAGTCAAAAAGTGTAAAATGAGTCAAGCATTGCAATACATAAATAGGGCGAATTAGAAGGAGCGAAGGTAAAACGCCCAAGTCTGGTAGCTCGGCAAGCCCAGCTGCACTAGAATACCTCATAGGGTACAATGTATGGAATGGAGATTGCCAGATAACTGGTATAGACTGAAATGTGGTATAAGCAGGAATTGGATGAAATAAACTCCTGTCCCCGGTAGACAGGGAAGCCCACCTTCTCTCCAATACCGTAAGGTATGAGTTAGGGACAGAGACTGTTGGAATGCTGATATGGTTGCAAGGTTAGGAAATGGATGAATCTGGAAGATATGGACTCCCAGTCCTGGTAGACGGAGCAAGCCCACCTTCACTCCAATACCTCAAAAGGTATGAGTTAGGGATGGAGAATGTCAGAATGCTGGTATGGTTGTAAGTTTTGTAAATGGATAAAACTAGAAGACTTAGACTCCCATCCCCAGTAGATGGTGCAAGCCCACCTTCATTCCAATACCTCAAAAGGTATGAGTTACTGTAGGGATGGAGATTGTCAAACTGCAGGCATAGTTGAAAGATTGGTAAATGGGTATAAGTGGAAGACACAAACTCCCATCCCCAGCAGACTGGGCAAGCCCACCTTCACTCTAATATCTCAAAAGGTATGAATTAGGGACAGAGTCTGTTGGACTGCTAGTATGATTGTAGGATTGGTAATGGATGGAACTGGAAGACACAGACTCCCATCTCCAGTAGACAGGGCAAGCCTACCTTCACTCCAATACTTTAAAAGGTATGAGTCAGGAACGGAGGCTGTCAGACTGCTGGTATGGGCTGAGCAAGAAAAGTGCAGCTGTCTGCTGCTGTAACAGAAATAAATACACAGGGAAAATTTTAGCAGGAGGACTGGGAACCAGTAGCAGAAGGAGATGGAATAGCAAGAGGGTTACAAAACAAACCTACTAGACAAGACAGCAAGTGAGTGACTGGAAGGCACCAAATAAAGCAGTAACATGAAGAAGAAAATGTTTTACTGCATATAGCTGTAAGCCAAGCACTAGAGGATAACATCACAATCTGGAAGTGCTGGTGCTGAGACAGAGCGGCGGCTCTAAGAGGAGGTAGAAAAAAAGTCCAAAAAAGAAACAAACAAGACAAAAAACAGAGCAGAGCACAGGAGAAATGAGGGAGGGCATAGAGAACCATAGAGAAAGGCAGGAGCTGGGAGAGAATAGACAGGGGAGGGAGGAGGAAACCCAACACCGTTTTTTGGTTTTTCTATGTTTAATATGACAAGAACACTGGTAAACAAACAAACACAAGGCATATGAAACAGAAGCCTTAGGAAATACAAGGAGGTGCAGGGAGGGGAGATGAACAATGCTGAATAACCTGGTGTGAATGGCTTGTGAAAGACGTGCAGCAATAGCGTTGAACAAATGTAGCAGGAAATGAAACTGGGAAGCAATATTAAATCAGGTCCATTGAATGAATAAGTGCAAGCAATGCACAAGGAGAATCCATGAGCATGAGGTGGACAAATGAAGCTAGGAAGCCACAGCATGTTATGGAAGATACTAATAGTACAGGCAATGTCACTTACATAAGCGGGTATGACATACCAGGACAGGTTATGAGGGGTATGCCTATGAACACAGACTGAAAACATCTCTCACTGCCTGGATGCATCATGTAGAAAATGAGAGATTGAGGAATAGGAAGCATGAAGCGTTCTGAGTGGAGTCGTCAACTGAGCACCATGGGAGCATGCATGAGCCAGAAGTGCTGTGCAGGATAATAGTGGCTGCAAGTGAGTGAGAACACCCAAATTACAAATGCAGAGCATGGGACAGTGGTAGGAGAAATATACACACCAAAAACAGAAGGCAGGAGGGAGGAAGTTATGGAGGGGAAGAGAAAGGAGGGGAAGGGTGGAAGCACAGAGAATGGAAAATGGAATAAATGGGAATGAGGGGGAACAGGCACAACAAGAATAAACCGGGACTGAAGGCAAATGGAGAGAGGGAAAGGGGGGTACAAATGAATGGAACAAGGAAATGGAGGGAAGAGAAGAGGAAACAACAGGCACAGGAGCAAACATGGAAAACAACAAAAGCAGGCAAGGAGAGGAAAGCAAAAATAACAAGTTCAAGTTTATTGGCAGGAAGACTCCATTGAGCACGCTCATTTATAAGGAGGACAACATTGTTTAGCAATGGTAAAAAACTGGCAACATTATACATCAATGGCAAAAATAGGCAAACAGAACGGTATCCCATGAAGATAGCAGTTATAAATGAGCGACTGTTGGAACGACGACTCATTTATAGCACTATCATCATCAGCTACCCTGCAACAGTAGCAATGGTATAGCAGCAAAAGCAACCAGATGGGGAGGGATGGGGAGCTGTAGGGGAGGGATAGGAGGGAAGGTGTAGAAGGAGAGGTGAGCCTGCTGCAACCGAGCCAGCCCTGTGGTGTGGTGGTGAGGGTGGCCAGCTATGGTGCAGTAGGCACTGGATTCAGGACCTGCCTAGGGGATATTGTTTTGCCTCTGCTTGTGGCTGTGTATTTTATTTTTTCTGCCGCTGTGTTTCGTCCCCTCCTTGACATGTACCCCCTGGAGTTGAGAATCTTAAGTAAGGAGTGGTGGGAGCCGGCCCCCCATGAGGGGTGGCACAGGGGGCTAGCTCCCCTGCAAAAACTCACTTTATTGTATGGAAGTCAGTCACTGACATTGCTGATATTGCCGAAATGCTTTTCGGAAATATACATTCGAGATCATAGTGATCACTGTTTTTGGATCGCTATCATCACATGGAACCAAACAGAATAGATACAGTACAGACACATACAAAGGGAGAAACAGTTCCTACATTACAGTTGGTTTGAGGAAATGATCACACATTTAAGGCAGGCAAACAAGTAAAGCTATGACTAGACATTTAGGTATTCTAACAGGTAATACAGGAAGAGAGAGGGAGTGGATGCCTGAGGATTAGTGCCTATGCTAAATTCAGCCTGACTAGTAACACTAGCTATTGTGACATTGACAAGTTTCTGTAAGTGCCTTATTCAGTAAGGATGTAAAAAAGTTGAGTGGGACTAATCCTGACAACTTGAGTATGGCCTGAAGTTTATTCCAGGCAGTCGGGATGGCATGACTGATTGCCGCACTACTATAACAAGTGCAGATTTGGGAAACATCTAGGAGGATAGTCATTTTTCCTGAGGGCATAGTGGCTGCCCGAAAAGTGATGAAGGGAGGTGATGTATGGTGGCAGCTTGTACAGAAGGATTTTGAAAGCCCATGTACTGGTGTGGAGTAGTCTTCTGGTGACAAGGGATGACCAGCCCACTGCTGAGTAGAGGTCACAGTGATGTGTTCTAAAGGGTGCGTTGGTTATAAATCATAATGCACGGTGATACAGGATGCCTAGTCTGCGTAAGTTGGATGCCTTACTACAGTTAAAGATTAAGTCCGTGTAGTCCAAGAGGGGAAGGAAGGTGGCTTATATTAGTCTTTTCCTGATGTTTATGGGGAATAGGGACAAGGAGCGGAGTCAAGGAGTCTCAGCCACAAGAGCCACGCAGGCAGCCCAGAGTGCCTCCAAATGCTCACTGCTTGGAAACACACTACGTGTGAGCTGCCACGAGAGGCTGGCTTTTATTGGAAATGTGGGAGGAGCTATTCTCCCACACTGAACCTCAGGCTTTAGCCTCTCATAAACACATGCTTGCTAATCATGTAAAAAAAAAAAGTGCTGGAGGGTGGAGAGTAAAGATCCCTTCAGTGGGTTACTTTAGTGCCAGCTGTGCTACAGTAGCATTATTGAAGGTGTGGTAAAATATTTGTAAGTAAAAATAAAGAAAAAATTCAAAACATTTAAAAAAAACTGTAAAATTCCCTTTTTTCCCCATTTACTAATTGTGATGGGTCCCATTTTCCAACTACAATAAAGCACCCTATGGCCCAGGGCATTGTGGTACATAGCCACTTCTAATCTGCAAGTTGTCCCACACTACACAAGGCTTGGCTTAACCGCACAATGACCTTTGCACTGTTGCCACTTATTGCTTAATTAAATCAGTTCTCTGATGGGTGTTTGTAAATTGAAAATACAGAAAAACAGAAAAGTGATGGATAGAAAAGACCTGAACATTCCATCTTATCTGTCCAAGGATTCCCTAACTGGGGATTTCTTTGTCACTACCCCCAACCCACAGTCTCCCCTAACTCATTGTTCAATCTAAAAATTCCTTTATGTGGGTCCCACTTCCTTTTTAACCCTGCCAGTGTCTTTGCCTTCATAACCTTTTCAGGAAGTTTCTTCTACTCATCCATCACCCTTTCTGCAATGTAATGCTTACTAATGCCCTTTTTTAACCCCCTCCAGTGTATGTCCCCTGGTAAAAGCACTACTTTTTAGTTTGAGTTAACTTGCTGTACCCATCCTATTAAACCATTTCATGTATGTGAAAGTCTCTTATCTTGTCTTTTCTTCATTTTGCCCTCCAGAAAATACCTGTTGACACTTTTAGGCTTTCATCATATGCCTTGCCATGCTGACCATGAATTATCTTTGTGGCTCTTCATTGCACTTGCTCTACTCTGTTCCTCTCCTTCCTTTGGTGTGCACCCCACAATATGAGACAGTATTCCAGGTGCAGTCTCACCAGTTATCTATACAATGGAAATATCTCCCTCCTTCTGCAGGCAATCCCTCTCCCTATGCACCCCAGTTTTCCATTAATCCTTTCAAAATACACTGTTGCACTGAGAAGCCAGCTTTAAGTTATTGCTGATCACCACACCCAGGTCTGTCTCTTCCTCTGGAATCTCTACCTGTGTCCCTTAAACATACTACACTTCTCTCTGATAATTCCCTCCTATGCCAATCACTATGCACTTTGTAGTACTGAATTTCAATTGCCAAATACTGGATTCTTTCGCCAGTCTTTTCACATCCTGCCTCATAATGATAATCCTGTCTTCACAGTCAACCCTTCCACAAAGCTTAGAATCATCTTCAAACATATTCTTCTTGCCCCAGATACCCTTTCCTATGCCATAGATATACATGGTTAAACTGAAGCAGGTCCAGAACCAACTTTTGCAGTACAGCACTAGTCACTTCCCTGTCCTCAGAGAATTTATAGTTTGGGACCACCCTCTGGGTTGTATCCATCAGCTAGTTTTTAATCCACCCAGTTATTTCTTCACCCACACCCCAATTGCCCACCTTCTTTAGCACTCTCCAAGGTGGTACAGAATCAAAGTCCTTGCTAGTTTATCCACTGCCTGGCCCTTTCCAACCATTTGTGTCACTATATTAAAACAAACTCTGGTCAGAGCAAATATGGCTGTGGAGAGCTTTTAGGAGTAGCAAGAGTGTTGAAAAGAATATGTGGTGCTCTCACTGCACTGGATTCAGCCATAACTAGTACTGCAGAGATTACAGTACTGTCCATGCATGATACTCGCACGTGCACAGTTTGCCAAGGAGTCAGCCATGTGCAACATGACAGCACTGACATGACTACTTATGTACGATACTCATGCATGTGCAGTTTAAGTCAGTGCTGCCATGTTGTCCACAGTGGTCATCACTTCTGCAGTTGTGGAAAGGAGAAGTAGTGCACTGGGAAGGGGGTGTGTTTATGCGGCCCACAGAGAGAAAGGGCTGCATAAGCAGAATCATTGGAAATAATGCCAGAGCACTGTAGCAGCACATCAGACAGTGGTCTGGTCAAGTGATTCCAAAGTGCTCTTATACAAATCTGATGATGGCATAACATCTGTGCAGCTTGGCCATGCAGCTGCACAAATCAGACTCAGAAAGAGACTATTAACAAACTGGAGAGCTGGTCTGGGACTTGCTCATCATCACTGTCACTTTCTCAATCTTTTCTAAGCAGTAATTTCTGGTAAATGTGGCTTAACCATATTGATCTCAGTGCTGCTAGACTACTTATGGTTTTCCCCTGATTGCAGTAAGTGGGTGAAATAGCAGTCTTGAAATAGTAGCTGCCAGTGGTGGCACTGTCTGAATAAAAGCAGTACCCATGCTTGTCTGCACATTTTAGAAATGACTCCTTTCCTTGTTTTTGTTGTAAAAAATCTGACCCCTTTAATACAAAAACAAGGAGTCAGTTATGGCCTCGACCCCCAACCTCCCTTCACTTCAAGTAAGGAACGTGATTATGGATTTGCATCAGATGTACAGTGGCAGCCATAGATGCATAATATTGTTAAACAGTAATCAACTGTATGTAAAAGCTTGTCTTTTGAATGAGTGCTTTCTTAATGTTGTGAGTGCAACTCCACCCATTTTGTACTCAGCCCCTGGATTTCTGTGCCCCAAGTGTATTATTTTACATTTTTGTGTTGAAACCTAGCTGTCATACCTTTGACCACTATTCAAGTCTTCTAAGGTCTCTGCTCATACTTTTCCATCATGCTGCAGATCTTGGTATCATCATGCAGAGTCAAACCTTCCCTTCCTTTGCAAGTTCACTTATAAAGACATTAAAGAGGACTGAGGCGAGCACTGAGCCCTGAGGTACCACACCCTCATCACCCTCTCTTCCTTGGAGTGAACTACATTTACTACCAGCCTCTGTCAGCTATCTCCTAACCAATGTCTTACCAAACAGCCACATTTTCTTCTCTCTGAGCCAACACAGTAGGAGTCATGCACCTTCTCCAGTGGGTTCATGTCCTTTTGAGGTGTGGGCACCAGTACTAAACTCCATAATCTAGATGTGGCTTTACCAGTGACTTCTACAAAAGCAGTATAACCTCCTCTCTCCTAGTACTGATGGCCCTAGTTATGCATCCCAGCATCTTGTTTGCCCCTGCTGCTGCTTTCTTGCACTGTGTGGAGTACTTCAGGTCAACAGTGACTATCACTCCCATGTCCCTCTCCTCCTCTGATGCAGATACCAGGACTCCACCCAGGTAGTACACTGTCATGGGATACTTGGTTCCAATATGCATAACTTTGCATTTCTTGGCATTGAAGCCAAGCTGTCAGATCCTGGATCATCGCACCAGCTTTTCCAGGTCATCTTGTAGATCCTGTATCCCTTGATCTGTGTCCATTCTCCCGCAGAGTTTAGTGTCATCAGTGAATAGGCATATTTTGCCCTTTATACTGTACCATCTCCAATGTCATTGATGAAGGCATTGAACAACACCAGCCTGAGCACCGAGCCCTGTGGTACCCATCTGGTGACCTTTCTGGTGCCAGATAACTCTTCCTCCACAACCACCCTCTGGGTTCTGTCCCTCAACTAGTTTTCCACCCATCTGGCCATCTTATCCCCAACTTCCGAGATCCACCAACTTCCTGATCAACCTTTTGTGGGGCACAGAGTCAAAGGCCTTGTGAAAATCCAGATAGAGGATGTCTACTGCTTGGCCCCTGTCTACTGTCTTAGTGACACAGTCAAATAAATCTATCAGGTTTGTTTTACACAATCTCTCCCCTGCTCATAAACCCATGCTGCCTCGAATCCTGGAGACCATGCTCCTCTAGATATTCCACCAACCTTTCCTTTAGTATGGTCTCCATGAGCTTGCCCACAATTGAGGTCAGACTGACTGGTCTGTAATTCCCTGGGTCATTCTTGGGACCACTCATGTGAAGAGGCACCACATGTTCTGTTCTCCAATCCTGCGGTACCATGCCTGACTCTTGTGAACTATTAAATAGGTCTGTCAGTGGCACTGCCAGCTCTTTGGCTAGTTCCCTTAGTACCCTTGGATGTACTCTGTCTGGGCCTGGTGATTTGTCCACCTTTAATGCTGGCATTCATTCCTCGCTCTATCGTCCCCTATCACTACATCTATGTTCCTCTTTTCCCCTGCTCCTCTTCTCCCTCCTGAAGGCACTGGTCCGTCCTTCCTCCTGGTGAAGATGGAACAGAAGTATTCATTTAGTATCTCTGCTTTTCCACTATTATCCTCCACTCACTCCTCCCCTTTCTTAAGCCTAACAATCCCTTCCTTCTTGTCTCTTTTTTCACTTATATAGCAAAAGAAAGATTTATCCCCTTCTTAATTCCTTCAGCTGTCTGCAGCTCCTTCTGTGCTTTAGCTTGCAGGACTTCCTTACCTGCCTCACTAGCCAGCCTTAGGTAATTTTCCCTGTCCACCTCTCTCTTGATCTTCCTGAGTTTTATATAGGTCAGCCTCTTTTCCCTTACTACCTTGGCAACCCCAGAACTGAACCAGCTGGGCACTTTGGCCCTTATGTCCTTACCCCTGAGCCTAATGCACTGCTCTGTGGCAACCAGTATTCCTTCCTTAATGATGAACCACATTTGGTACATCCCATATCTGTTCTGATGCCTGCCAGGTGCCTCTTTTGTACTTCACCCATTTTTCTGAAGTCCACCCTTCTAAAATCCAAGATTTTGGTCTTAGTCAGGATGCTTTCCCTGCCCAGATCTAATTGGAACCACACTGTGCAATGGTCACTCACCCCCAATGGCTCCCTGACCGCTATTTCTTATACATGCTCCCAATTTGTGAGAACAAGTGCACTTTGGTAGGCATAATCCATGCACAGAATACTTGATGGTAGGAATTAGACTGCCCACTTCCACAGAGGATAGAGATATGTGGGCCATAGTCAGTGACTCTCTGTAGCAAACAAGTCAATGCAATAAAGCTTACAAAAAGGCATTGAAGATGATGGGTTTTATAAGGAATGGTTTTCACAGTAGGCAAAGCAAGGTGATTCTGTCACTGCACCGTTCCCTAGTGAGGCTTCATCTGATGTGCTATGACCAGTTCTGGAGACCTGACCTGAGGAAAGACCTAGACAGACTATGGCTCTAAACATCTATTCATTGAAATCCAGAAGGGATGTGGGTACATGACTGAAACATACAAGTTTCTCTGTGATATAAAGAAGGTAAACTGTTATGTCCTATTTGTACAAAATAGGGATGCAGTCAATAGTAGCATGAGTGGAGGTTGGCAGGATGCAAATTCCCTTTAAGGTTTTATATGAGACTGGGACAGAGCAAGAGGAATCACAGTCCCCAGGAGGGGCAGTAAGGGTCTGAGGTGTAGTAGTGGGGGGAATGAGTACAGTACAACAGTGCAGTAGGCCAGTGGAGTGAGTTAGTATAGAAAGGGCAGAGTAGATAGATAGATATTGAGTCTCCCTTTAGTCAAGTTCTGTTTCTATATTTCCTCTCAGCCATGCACAATAACACACCATTACCAAAAACTCTTATATAGATACATATCAGTGCGCTTCAACAAATCCCTAGATATCGCAGTGTCCTGCACACATATGCAGAGTTACACCATGGCCTTTCACTCATTCACAGTCATATAGCAGTAACCCACAGCCATACAAATATATGTAACTGTGTTCTGCACTACAATAATCAGGCATAAGTGTGCTGAGTCCATACACACATTAGTACCATTGCCTTCCACCCACAGACGTACATAACAGTACCCTGCATTAATACAAAGATATGCAAACATAACCTGAACTAAAATAACAGTACATAAGTGCCCTGCACTGCACACATATGCACATTTGTATCATTGCTCTACACCTATAATCATACCTATAATAGTACTGTGCACCCATGCAGACATTCACAAGAATGCTGGACATAAAAATCAGTGCAGATAACAGTGTCCTGCAACTTTACACACATTTGTACTATTGCCCTTCACCCATACACTCCTCCATAATAGAATACTTCATCCACGAAGGTATATTACTGAGCAGTCTACTGTTAGCCAGGCATAACTGTCATGCACCCATATCACCATATCATTCACCCATGCACACCAACGTAAGAGTAGTGAACCACTGACTTTGAAAAATGATCTAAAAGTACCCTGCAACAACACAGACATGTAAGAACACCAGTCACAGAAATCCATGTGCATAACAACGTACTGCAAACATACACACTGACATAATATTAACCTGCAAAAGCAGACAGCAATGCACACATTTGTAACACTGTCATGAACCCATAAACACAGACACTACATTGCCAGTAACAGTGAAATAAATACCTGCCTCTTTCAGCCACTTTTACAGACACACTGTTAGCATTCAGCAGCAATTCAGATATAACAGTTGTAATATGGCTTTTCATATTTATCACTTGCCTCAGTCGTTCTCCTATTCTGAATGACATTACTCTCGCATTTTGTGTTTTCCTGTTTAAATGAAAAAAAAAATGGTAGGACATGCATCTGGTTTAAAGCAACACTGACTTACAGTAAAATGAATTGTACCTAAAAGAGTCTGAGAAATTGTAACTTGAGCTTCTCTAAAGTGGCCAGCACATAAAACACTATGATCAGTTGGTTCCTAGCAGGCACATTTAGAACCAAGTGCCCACTGCTTGCACCAATGGTTATCCTTAGGAAAGTGATAGAAACTGTGTGCATACGCTTTCCCATTCTTACAACCAATGGCACAGCAGTGTTTCATATCAGCAAAAAATTAAAATAGGAAACAACAAGACTGAACAAAAAGTAACCACACAGACAGACATTGAAGTCAGTTAAAAAATAAAATACACTGTAACAAACTTTGTTAACAAGTTGATAGCATTATAAAAGCAGGGAAATAAAATGATTATATTGGTAAATTGGGTAGTAGAACTCACACTGTTGCAAAGCCACTGTCAGCAGTACTATTTAAACTGTCAGGAAACACACTAAATTTTGAGAGTAAGGCAATTCTAGGGGGGGGTAGGAAGAAGTAGGCTGCTGGTTAACTAGGATCTGCAGCTTATCCATCAGGTAGGGAAATGGGCAGACTGGGTGGGCCAAGGGGTCCTTATCTGCCGTCAAATTCTATGTGTCTATGTTTCTAGAGTAGGTCAAACACTGGCACAGGCCACTCCAGTACTCAGATTAGACAAACATGACAATGACAGACTGTTAGACATATAAATCTGACAATTTAAAAGAAATTGTGAAGGACTCAGTATAAGGATAAGGAGAGTGTGTTAAAATCAAACTAAAATGCCCTGACTGCAGCTCGTTGCTCACCAGGAAATACTAAGTTGGAACAGCATCTCTGAAAGATGGCAATGCTCACAGACCACCCACTGACATCATGACGCTACAGACACTGGTAGCCCAGCTTAGCAGAGCATCAGGAACAAATTACAGCACTCAAGAGGAAAACAGAGCTACAAACATGAAAGCACAGTTACAGTATTTATTAAGCAGAGGGGTTAAAAACAACTGGGGCAGTGCTTTAAAGGCATTTCCTTATTAACACTGCCATTTGTAGTAAAAAATAAAGTGTTGTGCATCATATTTAAACAGAAAGAAGGGAGTATTTAATTCAAATGCTATAGTGATTTGCATTAATGGAAGGATACACTGAAAAGTCCAAACCATGTGTTCCACGATAAGTCATTTTTCCAGCTGAGCTTCCGCAAGATGGATGTAGGCTCCACCCAAAGCCATAAAAAGGCTAGTGCACTTGCTGACACAGCTGGCCCCTTGTGAACCCATGCTGGTTCCCATCCATTAAGGCCATGCCCTATAAGAACGTGTCTGCTCTTTATAATTGTCTGCAAACATTTGCCCACTATTAGTGTCAGGCTCACAGGCCTCTAGTTTCCACATTTTTCCTCTTGCCTGTCTTGTGTAAAGGAACCATATTTGCTACCCATCAGTAGTGATGCAGTGAACTTAAATTTCACCTGCGGAGTGCCGGTGAAGTGGTTAAATTCGCATTGTGGAGCACTTCGTGAAATTTCCCAGCAGAAGGTGGAATTTCACCTAGGTGAAATTTCCGAGGGCAAAATTTCACCTTACATAAGTATAACTAAATCCTTGGTGGCTAATGGTCCCTCCCCCACCTGTCCCACATGTACAGAAAAATCTCTGGTGTCTAGCGGTCCCTCCCCCCACATGTCCCACATGTATAGAAAAATCCCTGGTGGCTAATGGTCCCTCCCCTCACCTGTCCCACATGTAAACAATTATTCATGGTAGCTAGTGGTCCCTCCCCTCCACCCAGTAATAACCCGCCCACCACAGAAATGTGCAGTAAAACCCACTCCACCAGCATCCCTCTGCATCTCCTTCTCCTATTAAAAAAAAAATCTCTGGTGGTCTAGTGGGTTTTTTGTAATTAAACCACCTCCCGATCCCCAGTTCCAATAAATCCCTGGTGATCCAGTGCCCCCCCACCCAGACTCCCCAGCAGCCAGGTGTCCCCACCACAACCCGACTCCACCCCATCCTAAATCCCAGCAGGGGTGGACCGGCACAGCCCACTCTCTCCTCCATGGTTGGCCTCTGACTGAGGCTGTCAATGAATGAGCTTCATTGACAGCTCTCACTGATAGGGACAGCCATGGAGGAAGAAGGAGAGCTGTGCCGATCTACTGCTGCCGGGATTTAGGATGGAAGTGAGGCGGGTTGTGTGAGGACACTGACTGCTAGGGATGCTGGGTGGGGGGGCACTGGATCACCAGGGGTTTATTGGAACTGGGGATTGGGAGGCAGTTTAATTAAAAAAAAAAAAACATGGTCCACCATTTTTTTTAACAGGAGAAGGAGATACGGAGGGATGCGGGTGGGGCAGGTGTCACTGTACATTTCCATGGCAGGTGGGTTATTAGCGGGTGGAGGGAAGGGACCACTAGCTACCATGGATAATTATTTACCTGTGGGACAGGTGGGGGAGGGACCACTAGCCACCAGGGATTTTTCTATACATGTGGGTGGAGGGACTGCTAGCCACCAGGAATGTTTCGATACAAAGTGGGACAGGTGGGGGGAGGGACCGATAGCCACCAGGGATTTAGTTATACCGCATAAGCTGAAATTTTGCTCACTGACGGAAGGTGAAATTTGCCATGGAAGGTGGAATTCCGCCATTCTGCCAGGAGAAATTTCTCCACTCCGCCAAGCAAAATTTCGCATTTCGGTATGCGAAATGGCAGAATTTGATGGATTATTCTGCAAAGTGAATTCCGGCCACTTCACCCACCACTACCCACCAGTCCTTAGGCACTACCCCTGTTGCTACTGATTCTCCTTAGAAAACTACCAGCAGCTCTGCTAGCATTTGTCTTAGGTCATTCAGCATCCTAGATTTCTTTTAATTTCTACAGTCCCTGTAGTACCTGTTGCCTTGTAGTTCTCCTCAACTCACATGACTCCTGCATTACCCATGAATTGTCTCCTGATAGCTGGAAGTGGGCCTGTCTCCTTGACCATGAACATCATACGGAGAATATTAAAAACATTTTTTCTTTGTAATAAGTATGCACTATCATACCTCTCAACTGTACCACATTATGAGGAACGTTCCTCATTTTACTTCACAAAAGCTCCCTGTTCCACATTGTGAGGACTTGTTCCACATTCAAAGTCAACATTTTAAAGCAAAAATCCATAGTAAATGATGCAACAAAATATATTATTCGGTTAATAACAGACTTTCTGAACATACAGGCAACATTTTAACAGTGTTTGAGCTTCTTAGGTAAAGATTTGATTAAGTGTTCCACATTTTGCTCATTTGTTCCACATTTTGGGAGGCAATGTTCCACATTTGGGGGACAAAAGGTTGAGAGGTATGTGCACTATGAGTATGAATGTGCCAAATATTCACAACAGAACAGTTATAAACTGTATTATGTGATGTCAATTTTAACCCCCTTATAGGAAAAATAAGTGCTAACTTTGATGCAGTGTAAACATTTACTTTAGTAAGTTGTATTTTACATATTTCAGGTTTTTAAATAAAAAGAATTGTGATTTCTATTTTTAAAATAATTTTAAATGAGCATTAGTTTTCAGAAGGAACAGAGCAGTATTAGGCACAAATCAAGTTCATATAACAACTCACCATAATCAAAAAGTGAAATTCTTTTTGGAGATATTTGCCAATTATACATAGATAGCTAGATACATATACACTGTCAGCAGATAAGGGCCAATGGTCCACCCAATCTGCCCATTTAAGCTTGCAAGTTCTCTTTATGCTTTTCTAGAAGTTTGTTGCCCTTTACCCCTGACCTTCAGAATTCCCTTACATCTATCCCATGCATTCTTAAATCCTGTGATTGTTTCAGCCCCCACCATTTCCTCTTGCAAGGTGTTCCACTTCTCCACCACCCTTTCTATGAAGAAATTCTTCCTCATGTTTCCTCTGCATTGCCCTCCCCCCAACTTCATTCCATGACCTCTATTCCTGGAACATCTTTTTCACTGCAAAATAGTGTATTCCTGCACCCTGTTCCTCCCTGTAAGGCAATTGTATGTCTCTATCATATCACCTCTCTCCCTCCTCTCCTTCAAGGAGTGCATATTTAAGTCCTTCAGCCTGTCCTCATTGAACTTGTGATGCAATCCCTGTACCATATTTGTTGCTGTCATCTGAACCTTCTCTACCCTGTCTATGTCCTTACATAGGTAAGGTCTCCAGAACTGTACACTGTACTCCAGGTGGGGCCTCACTAGTGTCTCGTATAGTGGAATTATGACCTCCTTTTTCCTGCTGGTGATGCCTCTGCCTATGCATCCCAGCATCCTATTTGCTTGACCTGCTGCCTTGTCGTACTGTTTCCCTACCTTGTGGTCATCAGAGATGATAACCCCAAGGTCCCTTTCCTGCTTGGTGCATGCAATATCCTCACCTAACTGATATGTTGTTCCAGGGTTTTTGTGCCCCATATGCATTATCTTGCATGTCTTTGCATTGAATTTCAACTGCCAAACCCTAGACCATTCTTCAAGCTTCTGCAGGCCTCTCCTCATTCTGTCTATACCCTCTGGCATGTCCACTCTGTTACAGAGCTTAGTGTCATCAGCGAACAGGGAAATTCTAGGTCCTGGGCAATGTCGCTGATGAAGGCATTGAATAAGACTGGTACCAGCGCTGATCCCTGTGGTACCCCACTGGTCACCCTTCCTTCTGTGGAGTGACAGCCATTTACCACCACCCTGTGTGTCCTGCACCCAGCCAATTACCTACCCACCGCACTACTGTCCTGCCCACTCCCATATTCCCCAGTTTGTTTACTAGCCTTTTATGTGGCACAGTGTCAAAGGCCTTGCTGAAGTCCAGATAAGCCACGTCCACTGCCCTCCCCTGATCCACCTCTCTTGTCACCCAGTTGAACAATTCAATGAGGTTGGTCTGGCATGACCTCCTCCCGGTGAAACCATTCTGCCTTGGGTCCTGTAGTCCATCGGCAACCAGATGTTCCACCAATCTCTCCTTCAATAGTGCTTCCATGATCTTCCCCACTAGCATTATTTTATTAATGTGAACCTTCTGTTAAATGAATTAGAGAGGTAAGTCCTAAGAGTAAGTAAATGAAAACTGGTTGGATAGAAGAAATGTTGTACAAGAAGACTTTAACATGGATGCTAATGATCAGATGAATTCTAAAAGCACAAAGATGAGTCAAACAAAGTTTTTCCTAGCATTCCTGCAGTGATCTTGACCCTGGTTAATTATGATAAATCACGATAACAGTAGGTCATAAATAAACCACTCTTTGTCACAATCATGAGTCCCATAACATTATTATTTTTGATAGGTGTTCACTTAATGGTTCTGTTTCAAGTTTGATTGTTGTTAATCATGATCATGACAGTTTTTAAAAGATTTAACATGACCCTTTGAACATAATTGATAATGATCACTTAAGGTACACTATCAGTTAATCCTCATCTTGCTATCTACAATCAAGGCACTGGACTTACTGGAATAGGGGTTTATAAATTTAGCTCAAACACCAGTGATGACAGTCAACATCACATAAAATGAACTTTCAAAACTTAAGAAAATGGAGCTTAAATTAATAAAAATTGAGGTTTTATGTAAGGCTGTAAATAATATGATTAATGTGTCACTTGTTAAGTTACTTATGTGCTGCATATTTATTTCAGTATTAGGTTAACAGTGTATTCTGCAGCAGTGTTGAATAGTGAATCTGCCAGATGTTAATTTGACATGAAAGATTATTACTAAATTGCTGAATGTTGGTGTCAGACACAATTACATTTTGAAGTCTGATTCTTATTCAGCAGCATTTAAACTCAAAATATTTGATCTGTAGGTTGCATGCATAACTAACTTTAAAATAAATTCAAGCGTTCATTCTAAAATAAGATGGTGTTCACTAAACTGAATCATCTCCTCGGTCATACCTTGGAAACTATGATTTGTATTAGTTTCCTGGGACCAGATATTCAAAACGTTGCACCACACACAAAGTAAGTGTACCTATGTTACATGGGAATTGTGCCAAAATCCCATATTCAACGGGGCATGCGGCATGCACTAAATCTGATAGTGTGTGCGCACTAAGAAAATGTATGCAGTGTACATAGGCAGAGCGGGACCATGCATACTGGTGCAGCGTGATATTCACTGGGTTTATGCTGCACAACAGGTGTAGTGCTGATCCCTTAGCACTGCTTAATTACTGCCTATAAAAAGGCCTACTTAAAGCCAGGCAAACCCCAGAGGCAAGTGAGGACACTGCAGTCAGCAAGCCAAGATGGTGTTCAGGGGAGCAGCATGCTGCAGGAGGCTGTACAGCAGAAGGACTGGACAGATGGCCACCCTGGGCCCATACATAGGCTTTGGAGTTGCTGTGCTGCACACAGAGCATACCGTCAATCAGTCACATTCGAGGTGCTCAGTGATGACCACCTCGTGGGCTGGAACAGGTTCAACAGATCTTTGTCAGGCAGCTCTGTGAGTTCCTGCATCACCAGTTCCACACAGACGCTCAGCACAGCCATGCATTGTCTGTGGAGCTGAAGGTGACAGCTGCAATGTGTTTCCTGGCCACAGGACCATTTCGGTCACCAGTGGGGGACACCGCTGGCATCTCATAGTCAGCCACATTGTGCCTGTTGGGACAGTTCCTAGATGCTTTGTTGGAACATGCTGCTGGGTTTGTCATATTCCCCTGCACCCTGGCAGAGTGCACAGCATCATGCAGCAGTTCCACTGAGTTGCGGATATACCAGCCATTCTCCATGCCTTTGACTGAACCCATATTGCTATCCAGGCATCCACTGGTAATGGGGTGGATGCCTATCTTAATAGGATAGGGTATCACTCTATAAATTACCAGGTGGTATGTGATGCAACAGGAGACATCACCAATGTCCTGGCATGGTACTCTGGCAGTGCACATGACACATTCATATGGCATAGTTCCATACTGTGTCAGTGGTTTGAAGGTGGTAACATCCCTAGTGGCCACCTCATCAGGGAGTACACCCCACAGGCCCCCCAAGCCCCACAGGGGGCATGAAGGTGTAGAACCATGTATTGTCCGTAGGTCCAGGGTATGCTAGGGTCCATGGGTAGACAGAGTGGACTGCTGGATGTTGTCTGTCATTATTGTACAAGTGCCAATGCCAGTATGTCTCAGTAACCTCTGCACTTTACCTTCACAGGCAACAGTGCCTATCCTCTGCATCCCTGGCTCCTCACACTTATCCACCACCCTGCATCTGTAACAGAGGACAGATAAAATACAAAACACACCACCACACACAATATCATACAGCATGTCTTTGGCATGCTTAAGATGTGGTTCTGGACCTGGACAGTTGCAGTGGTGCCTACGATATACCCCTCACAAGGTCTGTGCCATATTTCTAGGCTATTGTATACTACACAACATGGCACTCAATCGTGGGTTTACCTGCAGGCCACAGAGGTACAGACTGCATCAGATGCAGAGCCATAGAATCAGGGGATAACAGAGCAGCCCAACAGACATGATCTTAGAATGGCCAGAAGGGCCCAGAAGTACACAACCTGAATCACACGTGACATCTGTGGACATGGCAGTTGAGTACAGACCATAAAGGACACAGTTGCATGGTTAATATATTATGACACAGACAGGGCACTGCCAACAACAACAACAACATGCTTGGCAAGGGCATAAAATGGTGGATGTAACACAAAAGACCATGCTACTGGCCAAGAGGGGGTGCCAATAGGGAACACTTATGGTGACATCCATGGTTGACAGTGGTCATGAGGGGTGCCAACACAGATACATGCCAGGCAGGCTGGGGGGTGTGGGTACATGGCACTACTGGTCTACCATCATAGATGTGGCACATGGGGATGCAAAAACATAGGCCATGTTGGGGGGGCAACAGTGAGGTCCACATGAATACATGCCAGCCAGTCTGGGTGGGGCTGTATGCCATGCAAGCCAAGTCAGGGTCTGATGGCCATGGCCGTGAAACAAGGCAGCTGAAGGTGTGGTGGGGGACTGTGGGAGTAGTGAGGACACCCTGGTTGTGGAGGGGGTGGCCTTGTGCTATCCATGTCTGTCCCTGACCACCATCCTGGGTATGGTCCATCTGGCTGCACAGCCCACTGCATGGTGGGGGTATGGACCTCAGCCACGGTAGGGGGGATACCCATAGTGATGGTGTCACCCATCTCCAGCCATGGGTCTGCAGGGTACTGGCCTGGTGAGGGGCAGGTTGCAACCTGGTGTGCACAGTGTCCTTGGGGATCTGGGTATCCCAGGCATACTGGGTGTCCATGTTTCAGCATCCTATGGTATTAATTTACACAGCGGTGCCTGTTGTGGGGTAGCACTACTCCCACTGGAGAGGCCGGGGCTACAGTCATACCTTCCAGTGCCTGCCACCATGGCTACAGCCTCCCATACAGTGCCACACAGGTCCTGTAGGACAGCCACAAGCACAGCCAGTCATGACTCTGCTCACTGGTCAGTCCACTGCATGTTGTAATGCAGCATTTGGTGGTGGCACATCATGTCCTCATGCAGCATGTGGTGGAGGTGTGTCAGCTTCTGCTGCACTGCAGTCTGTGCCTCCAGGGCAGTCCACAGCAGTTGGCTGGTCTCCAATGCATCTTGCTGCCACTAAGGACTGTCCAGTGGGACAGGGTCAGGTGCACCTGTGGCCGTTGTATGGGCTGGGACTGCACCATGATTGGTGTGGTGGTTTGAGGTGGGCACTGTGAGGTGGCTGTGTCTGCCCCACTTCAATGAGGACAGATCAATAGGGCCATAGCTATGGTGCTGGAGTCCACTAGAGGAGGTGCTGTGGTGGCATGCCCAGTAGTGTCGATGGGGACTGGTAGGATGGTCGTCATGGTGGCTCAGCCACAGTTGTGCCAGAGACAGAGGTGAGCATCAGCTGTGTGGCTGCTTGACTGCACAGTGACTGCAGGTGGTCTCCAGTATGGCAGGGCTGGCTGTGGGGGGCACTTGTCCTGGTTAGTGGACATCCCCACCTGCTCCAAGCTCTCAATGCAGGTTTCACTGTCATCCTCTTCCAGGTCCTCCTCTCAGCGCTCCTCTGGGAGGTGTGAACAGGTGTGTGGCAGGCACCACACATGCCAGGATGCTCCAGCAGCATCCTCCTCTGTGTCTGGCACCATGGGCTGAGCTGCAGGGATGCAACAGGGGAATCAGTCAGGCCTGCAGTGACCAGAGCACAGCACAGGCTGAAGCAGCATTCATGCCCCAGGATGTGGTACCATTCACCAATGCAGTGTGTGCAGTGTGTGCAGTGAAGAGCACAGACCCCCATAGAGCAAGACACAAACCTACACAGGGGGCACACCCAGCAGCACCATAGAGGACACAGCACAGCACCAGTGTCCCCATGTCCCACACACAGCACACATGACAGGCACCCATCCCCATGGTGTACACACCTCACTACCACTGGTCACTCACCCAGCATCAGACAGCACACACCCCGCCACCACTGACAATACACGTAGCACCAGGGCACACACTTGCCAGGTGTTACAGGCACTCCCCACCATCCCAGGGTAAAAGCATAACCAACCTGGAGGGTTGATGGGTGGCAAAAAATAGGGCACTGCAGTAGGCATGCACACAGTTGGCCAGGGTGTGAATGATGAGGACACAGTAGTGGTACCCAGACCCCATGCACTACCCGGCCATTGCTGCACCATGTGCCCACACTGGTGGACAACACCATGACATCCTACCCACTGTGGGGGGGGAGTTGCATATGCAGGCACTCACATGGGTGGTCAGGCCCAACCTGGCTCTCATAACTTTCACTGACACTTCAGTCACCTCCGCAGGCTGTACTGTGGAAACTATGACCTCCTCTGCAGGATTCAGGGATCAGGTGACATCATTGCCCATGGGCCTCCACCTGTGGCATGCAGTGCATGGTGCTTTATGCACCTCGTCAGGTTCCAGAACCACTTCCTCACCACCTCCACAGGCCTATTCGGCCCACTGATGGCATTCGCCTGCTCAGTGATCTCCTCCCAGGCCTGCCAGACATGAGCATCAGTGCTCTTGCATCAGGACATGACCTCCTCCCTGGCCTTGTAGGCCTGTGCCAGTGCCTTCAGCTCCTTTGCCCTGAAGCAGTGGACCAGCAGTCTGTTGCTATCATCAATGGTACCTGCTGGAAAAGGGGGTATGACGCGAGTACTCTGGGTATATGGCCAGTGTCACATCGCTGATTGACCACAACCTGCCCTCCCCCAGAGCATAAACCTTATCGATGTGCTGGACATGCATACCCTGATGCAGCTGAGGGTGAACTAACACCAGCCCAGCTATGCATGCAGCTGGCATTGTATCTAGTGAGAGTCATCCTGTGGTGGACAGTGATATGCACCCATGCACCCCTGGGCTGCTCACATAGACATGTGTCTGTGAGGTCGTGACCCACCTGCATTGTTCGGCATTGCTAGATATAGGGGGTGGCCTCTCACATGGTGACAGCACACCAATGGGGGGGGTTCAGCAGCACACTATGGCACCGCCCCCAGTACGGCCACAGATATTGGCCACACAAGGTACACTGCTCAAGTGTCCCAGGGCCTCTGCCCCTGTGCACCCCAGTGCCCAGCTGGAAGACCCACCACTGGCATCATGCATCCCCACGTACACTAGTACAGGTGGGGTGACTCCCCCACAGGACAGGCAGCGCATTGCCAGTGGGGGGGTGAGGCATTCCCACTGCAGCAAGATCACTATAGCATGGCCCACATGACAGCACAGTACAGCCTGTGCTGGATTGAGCATATACCAAGAGCCCATGGTCAATGATGGCATGATGATACAGCACATCCACAGGGACATGGGCTGCAAAGGTCAGTACTGCAAACATGGAAGGTTCTAAAACACTGCAATCCAAGTCCCAGTGCTGCAGATGCACCGCACCTATGTTGCTGCAGCACAGACCCTGCTGCTCAGTGGTATATGTGCAGTACTCTCCTATTGTGTACACATTGGCTAGGACCACTTGCCAGTCCTGTAGCCCCAGCAACTCCTGCATGGCTATGGGATCAAGTGTCCACCCCTGGCTGCTGGGTCCTCTGCGGTCATGATGCAAACAGGAACAGTGATCCCCACCTCGTACACCCATTTGCCCCGGTGCCACAGGGTGTCCTGTATAATACAGGTTGGCTGTGATGTCAACATGGATAGCTGTCCCCTACAGCCACCCAGGCATCACAGGTCAGTTAGGGGCATTGGGTAGGCAAGGTCTGCTTGTCCATGCCATACACACAGGCATAGCACCCCTACATATAGGGACAGTTCTGGAATATTCCATGGGCCTCGGCTATGCCTGTACCTCCCCACTGTCCCTGGGCATTGGGACTTCCCTGATGGCATCTCCCCCAGGCTTGTTGCCCATGTACCAACAGTGTGGATGTGATAGCACAGTGGGGGTTGTAGGCACAACCTCATGTCCACCATGGTGGCAGCAGATACAGTACACCATCCCTTCCAAGTGTCCCCCAGTATGAGGGACAGCACCACATGTGATGGTGCAAAGGGCCCCTGGTCCACATTGGTAGGGTATGTTCCCAACACAATGTTCCCATGTTAAGGCACCCATGCAAAGGACAGCATGTGGCATCATACATCAGTCATAGTATGCAGCAATGGGCACATCCAGGCTCACAGTGCAAATGTGTACTGAGCATCTGAGCTACACCTGTGCTGCTGTGTCCCATAGTTTGTCTCCATATTACACGATGTGATGGCCCCTGTGCACGGTTGGGGTTGGAGCGGTTGAGTGGTATACCTCATGTTGTCACAGGATCATGGCCCACAAAGCAAGCCAATGTCAACTTCAGAAATCAGGGACAAGGGTGACAATACTCAGAGACATATGCCCAATATCAGGGACATACCTGACATCATAGTAATGACAGCTCAGGATGCTGTTTTCTATATAGGTGTTTGGTAACATAGCATGTTAGTACAGACAGACATAGCCTATAACACCAAATGCAGACAGTAGATTGGGAGTACACACCTCCATCTGTCATAACAGAAATGCCACACGTAGGTGGACTGGGGACAGTTCTGAGGCAAATTAGGGAAGTCCCTGAAAATCAGGGAAAGTGGTGAGGTATGAAGGCCCAGTGTCAGGTGTGTCCCAGCGTGTGGGTTTATCTCCCTGATTTTGTGATGCCTTGTCATTGCCGTGTGTAACTACAGTTGGAGACACTTGACTCAGGTAGTGGCAGTTGGAGGACATGCCCTGAGAACTACATACACACAGGCAGTTGAGCACACCACAGACCCTCATGCACACTACCCGTACACTTTTCTCAGTTCACCTGCAGTCCTGCTTTGCTATCTAGGTTGTGCACAGTGCTCCCATACATAGCCCAGGTGCAATTTGGCATGCTACTGTATGCAGGGCTGCCTATAATCACAAGTAAATGTGGTGTGTTGACCACAGACTGCCCAAAGACCCACTTTGCATACCCTGGCTGAATACTGCAGCTTTGTGCCCCACACTGTCCAAGTAGCACTTGTTCAGCCATGTAAACTGCCACACTACATGTTCATGTGCTATGATCCTGCACAGGCCTGAAGACACGCCCTGCCTATGACATCATTGTCCTATGCAGTGAACACTACACATCTGTGTAGTGCAGTACTGCACTGCACATGAGCTATAGCTGTCAGCACATACTATGCACCACTCTCTGCAGGCCACATGCCCCCAGATGTGCATGTTGTGCAGATCTATGTATCTATTGTACTGTGCAATAGTGTCACAGGAAGCAGCATGACAGGAGGCTCTGCAGCACTCAACAACAGTAGAGATTAGCTTTGGATGATGCCATGCCAGTGACCAGTGCAACCACCAACAAGGTCACCAACATAGTGAACGTGGTGGTGGCTGGGAGGATGAACTCCTCAGGGAGGTGTCCAGCAGGCAGGCCCTGGTGCAAAGTGTGGGCATCAGAGGGCCATCACTTTACCTGCAGAACAGCAATCACCTGCACCAGAGACCGGTGCTGCCACCAGTTTAGTGACTTAAAGTGGTGGGAGGTGCCTGGCCTGCAACAGCTCACAGACATGGTCCCCAGCGGCAACGTACCCAGGCCAGGTAGGTGCAGCCGGGTAGTGGGCAGGGCAGCACACAGAACTATCCATGATTTAGAGGACACACAGAATTAGTTAGTTGCCATATTGGTTCTTGTAAGAACAGATTTAGAAACAAATGGTTTGGAAGTGGGGGTTAGCTTTGTAGTTCCACATGTGTTGCAAGTGGACTACAGACGGTTTCTACAACAGTACTTTTTGCTGGGCTGCATTGGTGTGGCAACTTTGCCACTAAATATACATTCTATCCTCCCTGAAACCCAAAATTAAACATTTAAACAAATAGTTTGAATTGCACCTCGCGGGATAAGAGAGCTGCACTTCTGGTCCGCAAGTGATAAAAGGTTAGCACCACATGAGCAGTGCGAGCTCGAGTGGGTGAGCACGTGGAGAAGCATGCAGAGACATGTGCATCGGTGAGCATGTCTTGCGTGTCCTGCAGGGACGAGGGGACCTACAGACCACACTATAAGAGTCAAGGACAAAGTGAGGTAAGTTTAATTAATTCGAACACAGCCATATCTGAACATGGAGCATAGTCAGGATATAGAGTCTCTGCTTAAAGCAATGAAAGAAAGAGGGAATGTCTTTCAGTGTGGTACATGTCAAATGTTTACTCACAGGAGAATGGTATGTGCACTAACTGTAGGCAGATTCAACAACTTAGGGGGATTTAAATAATATACAGATTATACTGTCTAGCAGCAGTAATAATGAGGTCTTGGTTGCAACAAGAACTGCTTCAGGGCAGTCCATGTTGCAAATGGGTCTGGCACAGGAAAAGATTTTGGGCAAACAGGACATAAGCTGGACACAAGTCACTAGAGTTTCAAAAAATAAAAGAAGAAGGGTATTGGGCAGCAGTGAAATAGCCCTGCATAACAAATACTCTGCGTTAACAGAGGAAAACAGTATGGTAGAGACCACAGCTAATACTGAAATCATACAACCATCAAACAGTACCATAGAGGGTGATAAACACATTTTAGTCATGGGGACTCTATATTAAGAAGAACAGATACTATAATACTGTATGTCAAGATAAGAAAACAAATGCAGTTGTAAACTGCTTACAAGGAGCTACAGTACATGATATGAAGACAAGACTCCCTGAACTAATGGACATTAAACCAGGTAGCTAAATAATAGTCATTCATGTGGGGGCAAACAATATTGAGAGAGACCATGAAAAGGATCTGGAGGAGGATATCTTGGAATGTGCAGAGCTGGTAATTAAGGCAGGACAGGTACCAATAATATCTAGAATATTACCTAGACTTAAGTGTGATATCGAAAAAATCATACTATACAAAGAATTAACATTAGGACATCTAATAAATGTGCTGCAAGTGGAATAACCTTTATTGACACTTGGGATGACTCTTTCAATGAGAGACGCTTTTCGCGAAAGACGTCCTGCACCTAAATAAAAATGAGACCACTAAACTGGCCACATGGATACAAATTGAAATCGATAAACATTTAAACTAGTTGAGGGGGGGTGGTAAAAAGATTTGTGGAAGGACCAGGAAATACATACACATTTCTGATACCAAAAATTATAACAAAACTAGAAACAAGAAGACCAAAACCCTATCTAAGGCACCCCTGAGGTGTGTGTGCTAGCAAATGTTAGACGCAACCAAAGTAAAAAAGATGAACTGGAGGTGTTGCTTGCTCAGCAAAATACCATGGACATCATTGGTTTAACTGAGACCTGGTGGACTGCCAGGGATGATTGGGGAAGGGATCTACCTGGATATACACTTCATCACTTGGATAGGATAGAAAAAAAGGGGGGGGTAGCAGCATATATATCAAAACAACTAAAACCTATTAATATCTCAAAGAAAATTAAAATAGCTGGAATAGAAACAAAGACTTTATGGATAGGAGTGGAGATAAAAAGAAATACATTTATTATAATAATGGGGATTATATACACACTACCAGGTATGAATGATGACGTTAATCAAACAATAAATAAAGAGATAGAAAAAGCATATGAAATGAGAAAAGCAGTCATAATGGGGGACCTCCATTATGCAGATATAAACTGTGGACAGTTAGAGGCCATTAAACACATCAGTAAAACATTCCTGGCCAATATAGGCCAGTTAGGGCTCACTCAAATTGTGGAGGAACCCACTAGGTGAGAAAATATTCTAGATATTGTATTTAACCAAAGAACTGCAGATTAGTAAGTGCACAGTAGAACTTCCCCTGGGTAGTAGTGACCATAACAGTGTATTTTTTACTATTAAAGAACACATTCCCATAATAAAAGGATGCAGGGAAGTCTTATATTTCAAAACAGCTAACACTGAGAATATATGTATCGGTCCCCCACTGTGAAGGTAAGGGTTAATGGTTTATTCTCAAATGAATTTTGAATAGAGAGGGGAACAAGGCAGGGATGCCCTCTTTTGCCATTACTCTTTGCTATGAGTATGGAACCACTGGCAGCAAAAATACATCAAGACCCAGAATATAAGGGCATCAGGGTGGGAGGGGAAGAGATGTGCATTTCTCTATATGCAGATGACACTTCATTATATATGTCAGATGCTGAGAATTCAATATCACAAATAAGTTACTTGCTGTCTCAATTTGATGAAATATGAGGCTTTAAAGTCTACGAGTCCAAAACAGAAATGCTGCTGGTGGGTTCTTTCTGGAGGGTCAGTCTGCCTACCTTGGGAAACTACAAATGGGTTAACACTGGATTCAGGTATCTTGGGGTATGGATCCCAAGGAACATCAAACAATTATACCGGGGGAACCACCTGAAACTACTACGAGAAGCTCAAATAAATTGTGGCAGGTGGAAAGAACTTCCTTTGTCTCTCACTGGATGGGCAGAAGTGATCCAAATTAATCTGTTATCGAGATTCTTGTTCCTTTTCTCCTCCGTTCCTCTTAGACCCCCCTCCATATTCTGGAAGGAACTTAAACCTACCCTGTCCCAATTTATATGGGGCGGAAAATGGCTCAGACTGTGATGGGCAGTATTGACATCTAAGAATAGAGGAGGCTTGGCTCTTCCAGATTTTAAATGGTATTTTTGGGCAGGACAAATACAACATATTATCCCTCATCGAAAAGGGGCTCATGTACCTATGTGGGTGGAGTTGAAAAAGGAGATGGGGGGGTGGAACTGGGGGATATGATATATATGGATGAAAGTAATTTAAGGCTATTAGACACTCCCAACCCCTTGGGCTCAAGGACTTAAAAAAACATGGACTGAAATTTGTACAAAAGTTGGCCTAAAAGTTGGTTTAGGGAGGCCCCCCCCCGAGAGCCTATTTAGACTTCCTACCATTTAAAATATCAGAAGGGGTGAAATGATGGAACTTAAAGGGGCTTTCAGCAATAGGTCAATTCTGGGAAGGTGGGGAGTTAAAATCCTATACACAAATGAGTGGAGATTTCTGATTCTCCGCAGGAGATATTTTTTGCTTCCTACAATTCAGGAGTTATTTACTAGATACCAATAGGAGGGCACAATTAAATGTGGAACCCAACCCACTGAAAGTCTTGCTGAGAGATTTAGCTAAGGAACAAGACAACAGAAAAGTGTTTCCAGAACATATCAACTATTAACAGAACTAAAGAAGGAAGAGACAAAATTTATTAAAGACAAGTGGGAACCAGAAACCCAGATGACATTAATAGAAGACTAAAATCTGGTCAGAAATCCCAAGGCCAACATCCTCACCTTCCTGGAGGGATTTCAGGTGAAGAGTGGTGATCAGGAACTTTTGCACTCCAGTGGTCTCAAAACAGCTGGGATCAAATTCTTCTGAGGAATGTTGGAGGAATTGCCAGGGGGTGGGCACACAAACAAATATTTTCTGGTCCTGTCCAAGGATTGGAGTATACTGGGAAGATTTGGGAAAGGAGGTGGAGGAGATCTTTGGACTCTCAATGCAGATAGCCATTCAAACATGGGTGCTGGGTTTACTCTCAAATGGATTAACCTCCAAATCCCAGAAATATTTGTTTTATATATTAGTGGCAGCAGCCTTAAAATCTATAACACAAAAATGGTTATCCCCCAGCATACCTACAGTGGAAGATTGGTTAAACAGCTGCCAAATAATTCTGGTAATGGAGAGGGTGACAGCCAAGATTCGGCTGCAGAAAGATAAATGTGTAAGCAGATGATTGCCATTCTTCCATTATATGGCTAAGAAACGTGGACTAGATATCATAGACATCCTTGCTGAACAAGATCACTAATATCTAGATAAACAGGGGGAAAAAATAGAGTGACATGTCTTTTCCCTCTGCTCCCTTTTTCTCCTTATCCTATAGTCTCATAATCTAGCAGGGTGGCTCCCTGCTCTTAGAGCTGTATTTAATTATCAATTCAAACTTAAGTATGAAATCAGTGCTGTCAATATGATTTTATTTATTTTTTATTTAATGTGAGTGTGGCAGAAGTTAAACTGCACAATGTTGTTAATTATTGTTTACTGGTTGATTTGTCATATTGTCCTCTATGTGGTGGTTGTATGTCTTTAAACAGAACATTTCAATAAAATATAATAAAAAAAAACACTGAGAATATAAAGATAAAAATTGCTAAGTTGGACTAAGTAAAAATATTGGCAGACAAATCAGTAAATGAGATGTGGGAAAGCTTTAAATATCACAGAAGAGAAATATGTGATAAAAATACAAAAAAATTAAAAAATATAACACTAGGGGCATAAAACCAAAATGGTTTAATAAAGCAATAAAGAAACTGATAACAAACAAGGTTATATGAGAACCATAAGGCAGTAGGAATGCTGGGACTATGGGAGGAATTTAAATTAGCACAGACTCAATGTAAAAAGCTAATTAAGAAAAGTAAATAAAGAATGGAAAGAAAACTAGTACGGTCAGCAAAAAAGGAAAACATGCAAGAATTCTATGGTTATGTTAACTCTCTGCATAAAGCTAACATCAGTCTTTGTTCAATCACAACTGGGAATAAAATAATAAATGATCCGGGAGGAAATGGCTAATATATTCAATGAATATTTCAAATCTGTTTTCTCACAAAAACCTAACAAGGGGCAAATAAAGAAGGAAACCTTGAAACGTTGTATAGATATCGCAGAAGAAATAATTGTGGACAAAATAAAGAGACTAAAGAATACATATTCTGCAGGCCGGACAATATATCTAATGCTATACTCAAAATGTTCTTCCCATTAGTGGCTAGACCACTGAAAATAATTTTTTTTAAATCTTTAATGGAATGCACAGTACCATTGGACTGGCTGACTGCCAGTGTAGTGCTAATACATACAAAGGGAGACAAGGCAGGCCACACAAACTATAGACCCAGAAGCCTAACATCTGTCCCAGGCAAACTGATGGAGGCTACAATTAAAGATTGTATAAAAACGTGCCTAGAAACCACTGGTCAGGTGGACAAGAATCAGCATGGGTTTTATGCAGGGAGATCCTGTATTACGAATCTATTATGTTTTTATGAAAAGATATCTTCAGCACTGGATGAGGGGCAACCGGAAGACGGTATTTACCTGGATTTCGCTAAGGCCTTTGATAAAGTGCCTCATGACAAAATCATCAAATGTTTAAAAAATGAAAGTATTAGGGAACAAATTATAGGATGGGTGGATGCGTAGCTGGGGCAGAGAACTCAGAGGGTGTGCATAAATGGGTACCTGTCGGAGGCAGTGCTGGTGACTAGTGGAGTGCCGTAGGTGTCAGTGTTGGGCCCAGTGCTATTTAGGATATTTATGGATAGTCTGGGTGATGATTCATTAAACTGGATGAGTAAATATGCAGATGACACAAAGCTGGCTGGCATTGCTACAAACAAAGAAAGTGTTGACTCTGTTCAAAGGGATCTAAATAACATCCACAACTGGGTAGAGAAAAGGGGCATGAGTTTTAACCCCGATAAATGCTACATCATACACCTGGGTAAAAGAAGTAATTAGCATCATTATATTCTAAATGGTCAAAATCTAAGAAAATTTGAAGGGGAAAGGGATCTTGGAATTATCATAAATAGTAAATTAACCTTTGAAGCACACTATAACAAGCACATAACTAAAGCAAATAAAGTACTGTGGGCCATAAAAAGAAACTTTAGGAGTAGAAGTGACACAGTGGTTATGCCACTATACAGAGCGTATGTTTGACCATTGTTGGATTATGGCAGTCAGGTGTGGGGGCCCATATCAAGGGATGGGGGTAATGCCCTGGAGAAGGTGCAGAGGCGGGCCACAAAAATGGTGTTTAAAATAAGAAGGGATCCATATGCAGGAAGATTGGAGCGCTTAAGACTAATGTCACTTGAGACTAGGAGAGTGAGGGGAGATCAGGCCTTCTTAGCTCCTGTAACCTTAGTATGAACCTTAGTATACCTTTTATTGGACCAACATAAATGTAACAAAAGAAAAGCTGAAATAATTTTAAAAGCTCTGGTTATAGAAAGGGACAGTTTCATCCAGGAAACTACACACTTCCTGTGTAAACCTTCTGGTTGAAGGAGGACTTACCACCTAATACCATTTTAGCCACAAAGGATGTAACCTCCCTCTACACCAATATTCCGCATACAGATGACATTTCAGCCTGCCTTAAATTCATAAATGAGGAAGGACAGGACCAAAACATTGATCCAGAAGTGGTGGGGAAACTTATAGAGGTGGGCAAAGTGGCTAAAATTTGCTCTGCAAAGCAATTCACGGAGTAATATGGAATCCGTGAAGCAATCCACAACACAAAGTGGAGCACTTCGCATCATAATGAGGAACGCAAAGTCCATTGATAACAATAACTTTGCAGTACTCCACCTTCCCCCAACCACTTCTGCACCAATTTTAATGTGAAGTACATAGAAATCAATGTACTTCACATCACTTCACCTTGTTATTGAGCTCCAGGGTGAATTTTGCAGTGATTCATGGGATTGCAAGTCACATGGGCTCTAGATTGTTCTGCACAGCCTCAGTTCTGTGTTGTGTGTGTGTAGTGGTAGCTGGAGAGAGTTTGCTGTCAGAGCTCTCTGATTCAAACCCTCTAAAAGCTGTTAAAAAAGCCTTTTTGAGCCATTTTATTTGCTCAAAATATAGTACATCAGTTTAGGGAAACCCTCCTGTGCTCATATCATCAAGCGTTTATTGTTTATGTGTGGATTTTGAATGTTAATTTAGAACATTCAGTCTGTGTACTGACAGACACTTGAAGTGTGCTTTGGGGAAGGGGCGTATCTGTGGTGGAGGTAGGTTAACTGGGAGAAAAAGGCAGTCTTTCTGTTTGGTTATATTTTTCTTGTATAACTGTGTTAATGTACACACAGTAATATTTTCAGTAATTCTTGACATTTTTTTAATGAATGCTATGGTGCAGCAGTGCATAATTTCAGTTTGTTTTAAAGATTTGGTAATATTATTATAATAATAATAATAATAATAAGCTTTATTTATAATGTGCCTTTCAAAGTCAAGGCGCAGTACATAGTTAAAAGATTCACGGTAAAACATCATTATAAAACAAGCCAGACAATTACAGTCAATCCACTTCAACACCATCTACATATGCCTTATTCCATAGATATGTTTTCAATGCTTGTTTAAAACCTCCCACAGTCATGCACTCTCTGATCCAATGGAGTAGAGAATTCCAGAGAGTCGGTGCCATGAACATGAAAGCCTGGGCCCCAGAAGATTTTAAAATCACCCTTGGAATCTCCAGCAACCCCTCATTGGCAGAGTGGAGCGGTCACTCCGGGAGTTAAGGGACCAGAAGCTCTTTCAGGTAGTCAGGGCCCAGTCCATGTAGGGCTTTATACGTCAGTAATCCGACTTTAAAGGTGATCCACCACTGAACCGGCAGCCAGTGCAGTTCCTGCAGCACCGGTGTAATGTGGGAAGAACAAGGAATCCCCATCAGCAACCAGGCTGCGGAGTTCTGCACCAGCTGCAAGCGACGGATATCAACCCCTGGAAGCCCAAAGTAAAGGGAGTTGCAGTAATCCAAATGTGAGGTCACAAAGGCGTGGATCAATGTAGGCAGGTCCCCAGAAGGAACAAGGTGCTTGATCCTAGCGATGTTCCTCAGATGGTAAAAGGATAACTTAACAACAGCCGACACCTGTGAATGTAATGTCAGCCTATCATCAAGAATCACCCCTAGGTCATGCACCTGTTCAGGGATAGGGAGCTCAATGTGGAATAAACCTATGGGTTGATTTGCTCCTCACCCCCCTATCCGGTGACCAGGATCCTCAACCATCACCTCTGTCTTCCCAGAATTCAACTTCAGCCAGCTGGACCTCATCCAACCTTGGATCTCACCAAGGCAGTTATTAAACACCGAGAGTGCTCCTTCCTGGTCTGGTGCAAAAGACAGGTAGAGCTGGGTATCATCGGCATAACAATAAAACTCCAGCCCATACCATCTTACAATGTCTCCGAGGGGAAGCATGTACACAGCAAACAACATGGGAGACAGCACTGAGTCCTGAGGCACCCCACAGGACAGAGAGATAGGGTCAGAGGAAAACACCCCCGACACCACTCTCTGAGTTCTACCAGTGAGGAAAGAAGTAAACCATCTGTGGACCAAACCAGAAAGCCCACAGATGCATCTCAGATGCTCAAGCAGCAGCCCATGGTCAATGGTGTCAAATGCTGATGACAGATCAAGCAGAACCAAAATGGACCATTTTTTCTGGTCTCTCACCATCAGGAGATCATTGAGCACCCGAACCAGCGCAGTCTCGGTGTTGTGCCTCTTTCGAAAACCAGATTGAAGAGGGTTGTAGATGTTATGTATGGTCAGATGGTTGTCCAACTGAGCAGCCACTACTTTCTCAATTACCTTCCCTACAAAGGGAAGGTTAGAAAGTGGCCTATAGTTAGTGAGAGAGTCTGGATCCAGAGAAGCCTTCTTCAACACTGGTGTCACCACTGCCTCCTTCAGGGAGCAGGGGTACTCACCAGAGTCAAGTGAACACCAGACTATCTGCGCCAGAACAGGGATGATAACATCCCCACAGCCCATTATCAGGGCTGTAGGACCCGGGTCTAAACTACAGCATGTAGTGCACATACCCTGGACAATCCTCATAACATCCACGATTTCCGACCTTTCGAAGGAACTCCAGGAAAAAAGAGGGATAGTGACCAGGGCTGGTCACAACAACTCCCATAGAGCGCTTCGTGAGTCTCCGCCTGATGTAAATCCACCTTCTCCACAAAGAACCGAGCAAGCTCATCACACTGTGATTGTGAAAAGGCTCTACGAACCTGTAGACAGGCTGGGTTGCACAGCCTGTCTATGGTTCGAAAGAGCTGGGCCAGTCGGTACTGAAGTTTTCAATTTGCTATGCATTACTTGTAGTGTGTGTGTGTGTGAGTGTGTGTGTGATGCGTGCCATCAAATCAGACACATTTTATTGTACCACAGAGTAATTGCAGCATTGTGAACCTGCTGTCCAATGCACCTGCGTGATTTTGTACTGCTTTGTAGTATCTTGGTTTTGGACTGCTACTGCAGTGCACTGCACCCCCCCAACCTGCAAAAGGTATTCTTTTCCAGATTGGATTGTGACTTGTGAGCACTGATTAAGGTGTTGTTGTGACTTTACATCTGCATCTCTTCTTGACTGCGCAATGCAGTCTTAATCTGTCTGTGCTTTTGCATCTGTTTTTTTTTTATTATTTAGTTGTTTAACCAGGAGTAGCACACTAAGCTGAAAGCTTTTTTACAGGCGCGACCTGGGAGCATAGGGACGTTAAGTGACTTGCTCAGGGTCACACAGTATGCAAGTGGAAGCTGTGGGATTCAAACCCAGGTCTGGTCTGCTGGATGTCACCAGATTTGCAGCTCAGAGCCTTAAACCACTGCGCTATACTGCCTCCCCAGTGCCCAATCTCCATCTGCAAGACACAGTTGTTGTTTTTTGGGGCTTCACATCCACCGACTGAAAGTTCAGAAATCTAAATTTGTTTAGAATTTTTCTGGTGATCCTCCAAAATGCTTGCAAAGAGATGTGCAAGCAAAGCTGTTTCTGGTCATGGCACTGCTGCCATTGGCAAGATTGTCCTTGGGCGTGGTAGTACGCAGAAGAGCATAGCTGATGTCAGTAAAGGGATTTCTCCATCAATGTTTTTTACAGTGCAATCTGTAGCTTCTCTCATAGTTGGAGGAGATGATGTTGTTCCAGCTGGTAGTGTTAGTGCAGTTTCTGCTGGGATGAGTATTGCTGCCTCAAGTTCCACTTCTGACCAGTTAACCATTTCAAAAAATACAGTTGAGTCTAAAGCTGTGACTGACAGTGTAGATGATGTCATACTCCCCATTAATATCCCCATGGTAGCTGAACATGATTCTCATCCTGGCAATGATAACTCAAAATGTCACACTTCTTTCAGCATTGTTGAGGTCATGCCTTGCCATCCAATGATTCAAAGTGCGGCGCAAACATATCGGGTGATGATGATGATGCTGTGGTTGGAACATGTTCTCCACATGACAGCATCCAAGCTGAAAATGTGGATGCAGATGATGTTGATGAGTATGATGATGATGTCAGTGACCCCTAATGGGAACCAGAGAAAAAGAAAGTCAAGGTGGCTGTGTCTGGGTCTGTTGGCGTTAAATCCCCACCTCCTCAAAAAAGTTGTGATTTAGCGGTTCCTATTGATGATAATGATGATGACCTGGTAATAATCATAGGTAGTCATGGTGATCAGTTGGAGTCCAAGTATGTCCAGCCTGAAATATCATGCAGCACAGACCCCATTTCAGGGGTTAAAAAAACCGAGTCCAATAAGCAGCGTCATGGACATGTTAAAAGTAGGGGATCATAATACCTTGTTTGGGATTTTTTTGTCCAAGATGCAAATGATGAATCAGTTGCAATCTGCCAGCTTTGCCATGCATGTGTGAGTCGAGGTAAAAAGGGGAGTCATCTGGGCATGGGGGGCCAGCATACACATCTTAAGAACAGGCACATGGCACTGTGGAACTGGCACCAGATGGTAGCTAATGCCATAGTGGGGCATTCACCCTCATCATCAACCTTACTGAACATGTTATCCCCTTCTATGAGTGTAAGACCAAGTAGGAATGTCTGCAGTAGTGATGAAATAACACCAGAGGATTACTACAGGCATGATATGGGGGAGGATTATGATTTAGAAATCTTGTCAAGTGGTGGTCAGAGTAGCAGTGGTGGTGGTGGTGGTGGTAGTCAATTCAGTATGTCTAGTGCAAGTGGTACATCAACCCCTATACGTAAAACGGGGGAAAATAACTTCATCTGTGGACTTGTCACCTGTGCGCTCCTCTTCATCACAAGTCCAACTCCACACCCCACCCCTGGCCATTCACAGAGCAGAGCCATTTGCCACACCCCGTGCAAAACGTGTAAGTCAACCCATGTTGGAGAGTGCCTGCCTGAAGCATGTGACCTACACCGTGTAAGCCATGTGATGTGTGTGGGCTGTCTGTGAATTTTTACTGCGCCTTAAAGTGGAATAAGACAGAGAGCACAACGCAAAGTCATAATTATAATGCAAAGTGGTGAAGTGAGTGTTTAAAATAGGCACTTCGCATAGTGGAATACTAATGCGAAGTGGCCACTTCTCATCCACTTTGGGGGCGGAATTTTATTTCACTGCATCTCTAGAAACTTATTGAATTCATTCTAACACATAGCAATTTCAGCTTCAATGGTAAACATTATGTTCAAACTATGGGAACAGCAGTGGGCACCAGGATGGCTCCACAATATGCCAATCTCTTTATGGTGAATATTGAGGAGGACTTTTTAATGTACTGTACACACAAACCACTTGCTTATTTCCATTACATTGATGATTTGTTTCTAATTTGGACAGAGGGCAGGGACACACTTAAGTAGTTTCATCAGAAACTAATTAACCTCCACCCTTCCATAAAGCTTTCCTTGGAATATTCTGCCACCAGTGTTAATTTTATGGACACCACAGTCATCAGTCACCATCAAGGATGGAATCTTACATACAGTACATGTGTTCATAGGAAAACAATAGACAGACAGAGATACTTGCATAGAAATAGTAATCACCCAAGCCACACCAAAAAAAAAATCTGTAACGTACAGTCAAGGGCTTCGATATCACCGTATCTATTCTAGTGAAGAAGACAGAGATACACATTTGGCTACATAGGAAAAAAAACATTATTGAGCACGGACGCTTTTCCAGAGAATTTGACAGTGCAGTAGAACGTGCAACACAAGTACCAAGGGAACAACTACTTCAGTATGAAGAAAGGATCACTACCAACAGTAGTAGTCTCATAGCATCCTGAACTGGAACTTCTACGTAAGATTACTAAGGACCTTCACCCAATATTTTGTGAGGATGAGACCCTAAATTATATTTTTCAAGAACTACCACTACTATTAATTAAACAACTAAGTAATTTAGCCAACCTGATTGTTAGGAGTAAACTTTCACCAGAATAGAATACCATAACACTAAATGGTACATGACCTTGCCATCATCCCAGATGTAGGACTTAAGAGGAGATTTCCACTTCAGACTGTATAGTTACTTCACAAAACAGACAATTCTGGATACAGGGGAATTATATATGTTCATCATGGAATGTTGTTTATTTCATTCAATGTAAGAGATAGCCACAAACAGGGTATGTTGGAGCTACAAGGCAACCTCTCTGCCCCAGAATGAAGTCACACAGACATACTATTAATATGAAGATGACTGACAAGCCAGTGGGACAGCACTTCTCTCAGACCGATCACTCTATCTCAGATATGTTGGTAATTGTCTTAAAAGAACATTTCAATAATACGAAACAGAGATGGGCTTTTGAGGTCAGACTTATTTTACTTCTAAATATAGCAGAAAATAGCATGAGCATTGATTTTGGCTTTATGACATATTACCCTACTTGAACTTCTCAGACCTAAAGTACAAAAGATGGACTTATAATAGGACTTCAGTAGTTTTTTTGTTTTTGGTTTAATATTGTATGGTTATAGGGTCTCTTTTAACTGGTATTCAATATGTTGGTTTCTCACATAAACTAATTGTGGGGGGTTAGGGGTGAGTGTGTTGTTCTGGGGAGAGGGTTGTGTGTGTGTGAGTGGGGGTGGTTGGGGTTGGGGTTTTATGAGGTAAGGCTTATATTCAGGTACATGTCATTATGATGTTATAGTGTGTTAGGACTATTGGTTCACTTACCTAGTGAATTTATACTCCCTTTCAACTAGTTATCTATATTATGTTGTTACCCTGAGGGGAGGAGGTTTATTTCCTTTAGTTTTTTTGTTCAAATTCCTAAGTGTTACTGTACATATAATAGACTGATTACATACTGACACATTTTTGAATACTACACTTATCAGGATGCATCATCTAATTCTCTAGGAGGTCATTGGTAGTTTTTTTTTTTTATTGGGCTCTAATTCTGACAATTGATATTTTTTGTATAAAAATCTGGTTACATCTCTGAAGGTTTTTATGTTTATAGAATATATTATCTGGTTGAGTATATAGTTAATAAATTGTCTCCAGATATATCTCATTTTTAACATGTACTTATGTGAGTTTTAAATCTTAAGATCTTGCAATTAATTAAAAGTGTATTCTCATAGCACAATCACTCATTCATTTTGTAAGTTAGTTAAACTGCCTGGCCTCTCATGTAGAATTCTTCTTTTCTGCTTCTGGTGACATTTGACCTTGGAGTGCTTCACAGCAGCAAGATGACTCAGCCTGGTGGCTTGCATTTAAACCTCTGTTATGGTTTAGAAAAGGTATTTTAAACCAATAAGAATTATTTCTGTTTTTTTATATATGATCTGGGTGTTGATAGAATGTGATTTCTAAACAACTGACATAAGCTTCCGAGAAAGGACTTGGTTGGTCCGAAAGCTTAAGCACTGATTTCTTTTGTTACATCTATGTTGGTCCAATAAAAGGTATCAAACCATGTGTTTCTGGATCATGATTTAGAGGGACACCCATTAGTGTGACCCAATGGGTACACAGTCAGCCATACACTGTGGATTGGGGATGGGCAACACACAGTACAGAAGCCAAGAACTATACACAGTACTCCAGGTGGAGGCTGAACCAAGGCTTTTTAAAGAAGTAGGAATACCTCCCTTTCTCTGCTTGTCAGCAGCCCTTTTGATGGACCCCATAGCTGCATTTTATTATTTGTTAACTGGGTAAAAGCACTGGTCAAAGGGCTATTTTCAGGCATGCCCTGGGCCATAATAACAACAATACAATGCAAGAACAAACATTGATTTAAACTAACATAAGAACATACAGTCAGAAATGAAACAGAAAAAAAATTATACATTCAGTCTACATTGGCATTTACATTTTTACATTTAATCGACATTGATATTTACAAATGTTCATTAGAATTATGCAGAGATGGGATTTGAATGAAATGTGAGATGATTGGAAACAGATGTGATCAGGAAGATTATTCACACACCTCCAACATCACTGTTCTGCCTCACAGGGGTCTGGAAGGATCACCAAACCTCCTGCACTTTCTCCCCACCCCTGATCACCACTGTGGGGGTCCTGCCTGTTGCCAGAAAGCCATCCCTGGGACCTTACACTGCAACTAGCTGCTGACCAATCAGGGGCTGCCATTCTTGAAACCACACTTCCTGAGCCCAGCTGCACCAGTCAGGAACTGGCCACTGAAACCCTGCTGTTCCATGGCTGAACTGAATCAGGGATAAAAGTGGCTGTAATATACTGATCTCTGCACTCCTCCAGCATTTCCACTCTGCCTCCCAGTGGTCAAGAAGGATCACTGGACCTCCTGCTCTTCCTTCCCTGCCTCTGATCAAGACTGTGGGCATCCTGCCTGCTGCTAGAAAGCTGTCTCTGGGACCTTACACTGGGACTAGCTGCCAACCAATCAGAGGCTGCCATTCTTGAAACTGCACCTCCAGAGCCAAGCTGCACCAATCTGGAAGCAGCCATTGAAGCCCTGCTGTTCCATGGCTGAACTGAATCATGAATAAAAGTGGCTGTAATTTACCAATCTCTGTACTTCTCAAGCATCACCGCTCTGCCTCCCAGGGGTTGAGAAGGATCAATGGACCTCCAGAATTTTCTCCCTTGCCTCTGCTCACCACCATGGGGGTCCTTCCTGTCACCAGAAAGTTATCCCTGGGACCTTACACTGGGACTAGCTGTCAACCAATCAGGGGCTGCTTTCCTGAAACCACACCTCCCAAGTTCAGATGCACCAGTTAGGAAGCAGCTACTGAAGCCCTTCTTTTCCCTGGCTGAAATGATTAGGGGATAAAAGCAACTGTAATTTACTGATCTCTGCATTCCTGCAGCAATGCTGGTCTGCCTCCCAGGGGTCAAAAAGGATCACTGGACCTCTTGTGCTTCCCCCTGCCTCTGATAATCATGTGGTGGTCCTGCCATCTGCCAGAAAGCCATCCCTGGCACCTTACACTGAGTTTAGCTGCTAGCCAGTCAGGGCTGCCATTCCTGAAACTGCATCTCCTGAGCCCAGCTGCGCCAGTTGGGAAGCATGGAAGTCCTGCTGTTCCGTGTTTATCCCTAAAGGTATATTACTCTAGCAGTCTTTAGGCACCACTGTCCTCCATGCCAGGAGTTATATTGCAAAGGACAGTGAGGAAGTCTGCCTGGGCATCAACTGTGGAAGGCTGTTGGCTGCTGGTCACTATTCTGGACTGTTAATACACTGCTGTTAACAAGGTAAACAAACTCTGGTCAAGCCAACATGGCTGCTTCAGAGAGGCGAGTCTGAGTGAAAATAATTCAAAGCTCCCACCACAGCAGACATCATACTTGTGCCGGTTTAACAAATCAAGAGGAGAAACAGGCTTGAGACTGCATACCAGGAGTAACACCAATTTGAAGAAGTTAGAAAACCCAGACTGGATCAGTACCTCCAATCGCAGAGACATTTTATTATGGTATAGCCACACAGAGAGTGCTGCATTTGCCTAATGCTTGAGACATAAACTCAGTTATGTTCTTTGTCAGGAGGAGAGATGCAAAAAAATAAAATTTCACTGGTGAAATTGCAGTGAAATTGGCAATTTCATCACACAAAATGTTCATAAAATTGTGGTGAAATTTACTTAATTTAAGCCGACGTACCAAATGCTGGTGTACTGTATATTGGTCCCCCGCTGCTCACCAGCCAAAATTTCAAAAACAAAATCATTCTCTGTGGTGTCTAGTGTTCTCCCCTCCCCAGACGATCACCAGGCCATTAAGTGAATACATCAACCCCCCACAATTCACTCATTATTCCCTTGACCCCCAAAGCCTAAAAAAAAGTAAATAAATCCCCACTCCTTGGTGTCTAGTGGACCCCCCACACCCTCAGCCTGTCATCATGAGCTAGCACCCACCCCGCTCCCTCCCAGTACCCTGATCGGGCCACCGACACAGCCCTCCACCCACCTCCAATGCCGGCAGCCTGACTGAGCACCTCAATGAATGAGAGCGTGCTGTACAAGCATGCACTCATTCATTGAAACACTCTGTCATGCTGCCGGCTATGGTGGTGAATTGAGGGCTGTGCCAGTGGCCCAATCAGGCTACTGGGGGGGAGCGGGGTGGGTGCTAGCTCATGATGACCGGGTGGGGGTGTAGTGAGGGGTCCACTAGACATCAGGGAGGGTGGATCTGATTAATTTTTTTTTAATAAAAGGAAATGATGGGGGCAGGGTAACTGGGGGGAGCTTAATATAATTACAGCCAATGATTGGCCGTGGGGACTACTAGACACCAGGGATAATAATTTGGGCCAGTTTGCAGCCATGGGGGTGGACCACTAGACACCAGGAAGTGTGGGTTTCATTTTTTTTTTTGAAAAGGACATGAGGGGACCAGGGTAACTGAGGGGGTTTTATTCAATTATGGCCAGTGATCAGCCAGGGGGGACCACTAGACACCAAGGAGAATAATTTGGGCCAGTGAGTGGCCAGGTGGGTGGTGGGACCACTAGAAACCAAGGAGAACTTTGGCCAGTGGCAACTTTAAATTTCACCCACGGGAGGTGAAATTAGACTCGAGGGTAGTGAAACTTCAGGTGACATTTTGCCTGCGAGTGGCAAATGTTGCCAGTTTGCAGGTGAAATTTCACTCACTCTGGGGGTGAAATTTCACATTTCACCCTTGTGAAATATTTTACAATGTACGACCCGCAAAATACTTCACAGGCAAATGATTTAAATTCTCACAAGAACACTAGTCAGGGGGCCCCCTGCTGAAGAATCAAGTTTGAGTCTGAAGCACCAGGTAAGTCATGCACTCTCTGTGTGGCTATAAATGATCTCTGTGTGGCTATAACATAATAAAATGTTCCTACATCGAAAGTTCTGATCCAATTTTGTTTTTCATTTATCTCTACAAATTGGTGTTATTCCTGGAGTATGGTTCCCTGCCTGCTTTAAGAATAAGAACACCGCTGGAGTGAAATAGCTTTCAAGACCCTGAGTCTGAGTGGAGGGGCCCCAAAATGCTGCAAGCATTTTCAGGTTTAGTTTATAATAATAGAATAGAGTTGAATAAAATTTGGTATATGCTTGCATGTAGTTACTGTGTCTCTTATGGTTATAAGAGTGCATTCTTGAGTTCTTCGGGTGACAGAACTGCAAAGAGAAGCTGAGCGGTTCTGGGACACAAAGGACGTGAGCAGAAACTCTTGTAGCCACAAAGGCACATGGGAACCGTACATATAAATGTATTATACATCATGTTGAAGATTACTGCAACTTGAATTTAAAATACAACTCTTAGATTTTCTGGAGAATTAGAGAAACTCCTGTGTGATGAAATGGACTATGCTAACTGAACTTAGAACGGTGGCATTAAAACTGTTTGCATGAGATGATTTGTGGGAAAAATAGTACTTGAAATGTTTAGAAATAAGCAATCCTGATCAGCCAAGAATGATGTCAGAATTTATCATTTTGTGTGTAGAGGATAGTGGATGGCCAGCCATGCAAACCAAGCCTGTGTTGTTAGCGACCTTGAGAGTAGTCAGAACCCTGCTGGCAATGCAGGCTTGTTGTACACGTGACTGGGCATACACTGTTTTATACAGTATATTTGCTTATCTTAAAAATATACATTGTGCTGCTGGCCCAGTGGCACTGAGAGTTGAGGCACTGGGCTCCACACCTCGCTCCACACTGGCGACCCTTGTTCAGAAATGAGCGTGGACCACTGGGGGTCAGCAGGGAGGAGAAGGATTGAACATCTGCTAGACAGTTCTCCTTCTTTGGGGAAGGGGACTCCAGCAGTCAGAGCTTGCCTGGTCACTAGCGGAGGCTGGGGGCAGGAGCACCGATGCTGCACATGGGGATTGGGGAGCGACACAAATGCTAGATGGGATCACGCACAGGATCATGCTTGAAGACATCGCATACATCATTGTACGCATCACCCTCAGGGGGAAGAGAGAATCCAGAAAAAACTATGCCCCCAGAGGATGAAGGAGGGAGCTCTCAGGCCTCGCAACCAGCTAGCCATGGCACAGGAAAAACTCAATCTGGTCTCAGTGGAAGACCCCCTTCTAACCCCACTGGGGGGGGCAGGCCCTGGACCCACTACTGTGCTGTCTGGTAGACAGCTGGGTGTCGATGCTGGGGCCCCCTCCAGACTGTGAGGGCTGCAGGGGCCGGAGCATAAAAAATAAAAAAATAAATAAAAAATTAAAAACTTTGTTGTACACACACACACACACATATACACAAAAGCACATACTTTGGGAAATGTTAAAACTAATAAACCTATACTACAGCCAACTGTGTATACTCCTTGCCATGCAACTTACAGTTTATGTGCCTTTCAAATCATTTGAAAAAGCTTGCTTCGCCAAAAAGGAAGACCTGGTTAATGAACGAGAGCAAGATCTGCACTTATGTGCTTCCATTTAAATCAACACAGATTCACACAAATATGTTATAGTGCAGATTGTGCTCATGCTTGTTTCCCAGTTCTTTTCATTTCTGTAAGTAAGATTCTTTTTAAATGATTTTGAAAGTAAAACACTATCAGTGGCACTGGGTGGGGCATAAGCTGCTGGGTGCAGGGTGGGTTTGTTAGTAAAAATTAATTAAAAAAAGAAAGTTTCTGTGTTTGGATCTATGTGTGCATATGTGGTGAGGGGAGACAACAACTGTGAGAAGAACAGAGCACAAGTGGCACTGAATTCCCATTCTTATTAAAAAGTTATTACACCACAGACAAGTGCAACAGAATTCTATGACCTTTGACCTGTGGTACCAAAGCTTCTCAGTTTGGATGGAAAGCCGTGCAGAACAGACCTTAACTATATAATATAGTGCCTTTCATACACACTGTAACCCTAAGTGCTTTACAAAGCATCAAATTACATACTGAGTGCCTCAATGAATGAAAGCATGCTGTACAAGCATGCGCTCATTTATTGGAACACTCAGTGGGGCTGCCAGCAATGGTGATGAGTGGAAGGCTGTGCCAGTGGCCCAATCAGGCTACTGGGGGGGATCAGGTGGGTGCTAGCTCATGATGACCGGGTGGGGGCGTGGTGAAGTATCCATTAGACACCAGGGAGGGTGGGTTGTAGCAGTACACATGCAGAAGCTATTGAGCACACTCATATGATACACACAGAAATACTACAATCAACCGGTGGTTTTCAAGCCACATATCTGGAGGGTCACACAGTGCAGCCACCAAAACTTACTGCTGGTCCTGCTCTTTAAATGTTCTCATCCCATTCCCTTACTACAACAGATCTCTTTTCCCATACAGTACAGTACATACCGTAGCAAATGAAGTTCCTATTGTCTTCTCTGTTGCAGGTAGGAAATGGCCAAAGGCTGACATCAGCACAGTAGCAGAGCTACCATTCATAGGGCCAGCAACCCGAGTTCTGGAACAGGTCAGAGTCATTTAAGGCTGGACAGGGAGTGGAGGACTAAGTGTCTCACAGGACGCTCCCCTTCTCCACAGTGGAAGTGTCTCTGTCTCTGCCACAGTGCTGCTGCCTAGGTGACCACAGGTGGAAGCAGAGCAGTGGCATTGTGGGAGGCATCTGCTAGACTCACAGCAGGCATGCAAATGCACATACTGCTGCTCTGCACCCCATGGGTGGATGTCCCAGGGATAGGGAGAAAACAGCAAAACATTGCCCCAATGGCAGTCAGAGGTGATACCCCAGTATATCTGGACTCTGCACCACTCCCACTATGCTGCCTGATGCAACATTAGAGATTTGGGGAGGTTGCTGCCCATTCCTGTCCCTGTCTATGGTGCTGGATGGAAGTGGTATATTGCAGTCAGAGGTGATACAGGTCTGCTACTTTGGGGTAGCCCAAAGAAGAGCTGCACCTGAGATTGGAGGGATCATAAATAGGAAGTTAAACAAGCAATGAGGTGCTCAACATTTGCACAGAGTTTAAATAACATTTCATCGGTGGGGGATGAGAAGGGTGCAATCCTCCTGGACTACCATATCCCCACAGAAAATTAAACAGAATTTCATTGAACACCACCTGATGACAGTGATGACTCCCAGCACACTGCAGTGGCTCCAAGGAGTGGGGGGCTGGAGAAGATAGGGCCAAACAGAGTAGGATATGTGGTTTGTGGATAGGAGGGGGCCACATAGCTTCTACTACTGTCCCTAGGCAGGTATAGCTAATGACCCCCCTCCACTGGCCCTATGCCTTGAGGAGTTTGTGTCAAAGGTTGGTCAGATATTGGCCTATGCCCCCCTGGCAAGCTACTGTCCCACCATCCTGCATAGAGAGGCATGTTTTTCAGGCATAGGGTACATAGGGGGCGCACACCAATATTGTGGATGCTGTGCAGTACCCAGATGTATGCATGTGATGCATAGGGGACACTCCTTGGCTTTTTCAGGACCTCTGCTTGTGTGAAGGGGCAGCAAACTATTTGAGGATTGGGCCTTGAATATACAGGCTGCTGCAGATACATAAAACATGGTAATGGAATGATATACATACTATACATTGCACTATAAAGATATAGCTGTCAAGCTTCTTCCTACCTTGCTCCACTTGCTGCGAAGCTTGATCAACCTGAAATAAAAAAAGTATATGTAGAAGTGAACATTGAACAGCATTATAAAATAAGAGAGGTGAGGGATTGTCTATAAAAATACAATGCCTTTATGGGTCTGATCTGAACAGGGAAATGCAGCAAAGAACTGGCCATTACAAGTTGCAAGAAGGCTAAAGGTAAACTACTAGGATAATCAAGAGTTAAAACTAAGTTATCTCCCTATGTAAATTGGGAGTGGGGATCTGGGCTACAAGGCAAAGCACATCAAACAGTTAGTAATTTCAACACTAAAAAAGAAAGTATGAAGCGCACAGTTTCATTAACTTTAATAATGAATACAAATATCTTGTTTAAAAGACACATTTTCCAATAAATCAGCACTGTAGCAGCCTGACATGGCAGGCTGCAGCCAGCAGAAAAGAAGAGGTGTGTGTGTGTCACAGTGAGAGATGAGAGAGCAATGAAATAGTGCGATATAGTGCAGGCAGGGGTGGGAGGGGGCCAAACACAAAAACACCACTGTCATAAATGGAGAGAATACAGAGATATGTGACTCATTTACAACCAAAGCTCTACATGGAAGAAGACACTCTATGTATCCAGTCACATGTTTTCACAACCCCTTCTCTCTCCTACAGCACAGCAACATGTCAGTGTGGCTCCGCCCATGCAGCCGTAAAAACTATTGTGATCAGAGTCAGTTTGCACTGCTAGTTTCCGACTTACAGCTGCAAAGTATATGCTCCTGCTGAACTGCTATGTAACTGCAGATCTGTTTACTAATGTGTTGCACTTAATACTTTAACTTTAATGTGCTGTATTTAATACTTTGAGTGTGTGTGTGTGTAATTTTTTTAGTGCAGAAATGTTACTTATAAAGACTTTAGCGATCATTAACAGCAAGGGAACAATCCTGCTAGACAGCTGCTATTTAACTGAATGAGAAGTGTACTATATAAAGAATCACTTGACACTAGTCAGTAATAGTTTAGCAAGAGGCCAAAATTTACATGGCTATGCACTTGGCATACTGCAGAGTCTTCTTTCTCCTGTTTAATATTCAGGTGAACATGCTCTGTTAAACAATTATAACCTAAAAACATCTTAAATAAAACACTTTGATTAAACTAAATTCCTTTGGAAATAACATTGCCTCCTGAAATGTGCATGTATTAATACTAATAAATCCATAGAAACCAGCACTGACAATGATCTGAAATGAAGACAAGATTTATTCTTTCCTGAGGAAGCACTCATGTGCAAAACCAGTCAGGGCATTTAGTTGGTGGGATTTACTGCTGCAATAGGCACTGTGTGCTGCACTTGTAATTACAAGACTTGTCACAAGAATAAATTGTATCTTCATTTTGGATCATTGTCAGTGCTGGTTTCTATGGATCTACTATGATTTGGAGTTTACCTTGCATGACAGGTATTGGAGCTGCTTTCTATTGACTATTAATACTACACAACTGAAGTTATTTTCATTTTGCAGTGATGTAAATCCAGATGCAATATGCATGTAACTGCTTTATTAGGACAGCTTTACACTGCCCTAAATGAAGTGTTTTCAAAGATATGAAGTGGGTTGTTTGGCTGTGAAAAGTCAGTATAATCTGAATAGTCAAGTTTTGCAGCTAATTATTGTAGAAGTAAATTTACAGAAAATCAGATTGCACTGCAAAACACTTTGGGTTAGATATTCAAATGGGTTGAGCATGGTGCGAATGAGTTGCATGAGCACAACCCCAGAACTGCACCCCGGGCAATATTCAGAAGTGGTAATTGCACAGTGCAGTTCCCGATGCACCGGGGTGCAAAGTTAATGTATGTGACACATCTCCAGGGGGTGTGCCCATGCACATGCAGCACATCCCGATATTCAGCCCGGGATGTGTGATGCATCTGCTGGCACAAGCTGAAGATGTGCTGCATACCTGGGCTCAAAGTTGAGCCCATGAAAAAACAGCTCAAGTGCCCTCCTCCCACAGGCGTGTTGCTGTATTGCAGTGCACAACACAGCAGCCACCAGCCATGGATGGCTAACCCCCCAGAACACTGTGCACAAGCACCCACATGGTACCTGAGAGTCTAGTGGTACCCCCCTCCTCTTCCGTACTTCTGATCACCATAACATAATAGAAATAATAGCCCTGGTGGTCCAGTGGTTCCCCCCACTCTGCCTGTACCTCCAATCGGCTTGTACTGTACATCTGATCCAGCAAACCCTGGTAGTCTAGTGGTACCCCCACCCCGCCGGTAACCCCGATCTCCCATAATGGTGACCAAAACAATTCCCTGGTGGTCCACTGCAATACTTCATTCACAAATATGTGAATGAAGTCATTCATTCACATATTCATGAATATTACAGTATACACTGCAAGCCAGTTGGTCCACAGTGTGGTGTAATGGAATTGTAGCTGCTACTGTATGCTGTCATTCGGCAGGCAGCTGAAAAGGTATGCGGGTGGGTTTACTGCTCGCCGATGGCAAGGGGGCTAGGTGGGCTGAGAGTCCTGTGTGGGGGGGGGTAGGGGTACACTGGACCACCAAGGAATTGTTTTGGTCACCATTGCGGACAATCAGGGTTACCGGCGGGGTGGGGGGTACCATTAGAATACCAGGGTTTGCTGGATCAGATGTAGGAGCCGATGAGAGGTATAGGCAGAGTGGGGGGAACCACTGGATCCCCAGGGCTATTATATTTACTAACATATGGCAATCAGAGGTATGGGAGTGGAGGGGAGAACCACTGGACTACCAGGGCTTGTCTGGGGCACATTCACGGTGCTCAGGGTTATGGGAAGGGTTGCACCAGTAGACATCCTCTGATGGCACTGCATGGTGTGTAGGGCGCCAGGTGCATTTCGCCAACCAGCCCAGCACAACTCATGCAAATAGGGCCATAATGACATGCAAATGACCCCATTTGTGCCTTGCATATATTACGGACCAATTTGCGTGATAGTGGCTAAACATCAGGACTTTGCGCACGGTGTATCTCTGTTGCACTAGCACAATTCCCATTCCTGGTATTCAGCCCTGTCTAAGGGATGTACCATCACACTGTATTTGTGCAGTGTGCATTACCTGATATATTCAGAAGAGATGCACCATGGCTCATCTCTTTTGAATATATCCCTTAGTTGCTCCAGCGCAACTCAGTTGCGTTGCACCACCACTTGCACCAGTGCCAGGTGCATTTCTGAATATTGGGCCCTCTGTGTTCTTTCAGATGCAAATTGTTTACCATTCTGATCAATTTTGTCAAATAACTGAATCATAGTTCAATTTGCATGCTTATATTCAGCATATGGTTTCCAATGCAGGTTTTTACATGTCTACTGGATTTAAACTGAGATTTCAAAACTTGAACTAGAAAGGAAGGGTAGACAATTGGGTCTACAATGACATTTTTGTAGAACCATTCATTTGTTCTTGTTTTTTTTTATCATAACATATGATGTTGGCTGCTTTCAGATATGCAGGTGTAGAATGCTAAGTGCAGATAAATGACAAGGTACACAAAATACATATTTTTGAATACCACTGCTTTGGTGAAAATAATGCAGGTGTGTAACTTTACACAAGAAATCAATATTGTTCTGTCAGAGAAAGGTCCTAGGCCATTGCTTAAAAAGGATATTAAAAGGATATCTGTGCAGTTCCTCGTATTATTTAAAAATGCAAATTACTGCAAAGGCCATGGATGCCCTCCATTTATAAGGTAGAAAAAATTATGAAAAGCCCCCTGACTGATTTATTACATACAGAAAAATAACTGATCATTTACTTCACAGACTTACAGTATTCTTGGAGCAGTATGTCTAACAAACAGATTGTTTTACAAAAAGCATCTTTGTTTTATATTATTTGTTGTCGACTAAAATTTGGGACTTCTCAAAAATATAATCAGGATGTTACTGGTTGTTATATTTACTAATAATAGTAAATTGTTGCAGTCTTTCTAGTTGTCCATACTGCAGATTCCAGTGTTTGCTTTATTGAAATGGTTCCATGTCAATTGGGCGACTTCTATAAGGTGAGTTCAATTTGGAAAAATGCATAATAACGAGTGCTATTAGCGATCAGAGTGGGGGGAACCACTGGATCCCCAGGGCTATTATATTTACTAACATATGGCAATCAGAGGTATGGGAGTGGAGGGGAGAACCACTGGATTACCAGGGCTTGTCTGGGGCACATTCACGGTGCTCAGGGTTATGGGAAGGGTTGCACCAGTAGACATCCTCTGATAGCACTGCATGGTGTGTAGGGCGCCAGGTGCAGACTAGATGGGCCTAGCGGTCCTTATCTGCCGTCAAAGTCTATGACTGTACAGTGCAGTGATGGTCATTGCAGCAATTATTTTACATGTGCTGCTGTAAATTATAGAAAATACCATGCAGATATTCATGACGTGGACTGGTCGAATACTCTCCCACTACCTGTACCAGGTGTTTGATCAGGTCACGGTACCTCCTCCAACTGCTGCCACCTGCCGGCCCAGACACAACCTGCTCCATGAGCACCTCTTTACACACATGTATATTCCCTGATAGACAACCCACAGGTGCAAATGCAATGCAAAACAGCTCCACAACCACTCAAGAGGGTGCCTGGTAAACTGGAACAATACAAAGGAATGCAAATACCAGCACTTCACATGGAAACTCTATAGGATCACGACTTTCTTTTGTTTTATAAAATACAAGGGGCAGGATTCACAAAGAAAGCCAAAATTCCTGCAGCTGCAGGAAAAAGGCTTGCAGCACTGTGGAAACACACTTGCGTGATGTTCTTAAAGAAAATCCCGCAGCTGAGGGAATTCCGAAAAAAGCCCTGAGGAGTTGGAGTTGGAGTGGGGCAGCAGTGCAGTTGGGGGGCACCTTACGTGTGCTGATGCCCCTGTGCCCTGGGTCACTGTGTGCTGGAGGCGTCTCATAGGTGCCACACACCTGTGTGCTGGGCCAGGCAGTGCCTGGCAGACAAGGGGGGGTGCAAGGTTGCTGTGCTCCTGGGGGTGGGTGGCTATTCAACCTATGCATGTGGGGGGTGCATATCAGACTTATGGCAGGGTTCTCCCTGGCATAGCCTGTGCACACATCTGCACCCCATGGCCAGCACTATGCAGCTTGGTGTACGGTGCATACTGCTGGCATGCCCCTAGCCTGCCCCCAGTGAATTACCCTTAATGCGGCCAGGGGATCAGGTGTGTATGTGCTGTGTGCCCCCCTTAGTGCATCCCGCATGGGGAGGGTGTAGGGTGCAGAGTGTTTGCATGCCCCAGACATTTACGCGAAGCCACTCCACCACATTAGTGCATAGGGGCCTATATACTGTACTTAGGAGAGTGCTATGTACTTTGGAGAACACCCACATCTGAAAAAATATTTCCAAAGACCTGTTTTAATTATACCCAACCTTGGTTTGTTTCAAATTCTTGATCAACTCTTACTGCACACTTACTGAACCTTAAGAACACTCAAACAATTCAGCCACTCATAATGCAATTGGCCTGTCTGCTCCCACTGCATCATTCAAATTCCTGAAAATTCAGGAAGTCCAAGAGAGAGGTGGATAGGGAAAATTACCAAAAGTTGGGTAGTGAAGCAAGAAAGGAAGTTCGGTGAGCAAAAGCACAGAAGGAGCTGCAGATAGCTGAAGGAATTAAGAAGGGGAAGAAGGCTTTCTTTCACTATACAAGTGAGAAAAGAGACAAGAAGGAAGGGATTGTTAGGCTTAAAGGGGTGGAGTGGGTGGAGGATAATGGAGGAAAAGCAGAAATACTAAATGAATATTTCAGTTCTATCTTCACTATGGAGAAGGATGGACCAGTACCTTCAGGAAGGAAAAGAGGAGCAGCGGGTAAGGGGAACACAGATGTAGTAATAGAGGCGGATAGAGTGAGGGACGGGCTGCTGGCATTGAAGGTGGACAAATCACCAGGCTCGGACAGAGTACATCCAAGGGTACTAAAGGAACTGGCTGAGGAGCTGGCAGGGCCACTGGCAGACCTATTTAATAGTTCACTAGAGTCAGGCATGGCACTACAGGACTGGAGAACAACACATGTAGTGCCCCTCCACAAAAGCAGTCCCAAGGATCACCAAGGGAATTATAGACCAGTCAGTCTGACCTCCATTGTGGGCAAGCTCTTGGAGACCATACTAAAGGAAAGGTTGGTGGAATATCTAGAGGAGCATAGTCTTCAGGATGCAAGGCAGCATGGTTCATGACAGAGAGATCTTGTCAAATGAAACTGATTGACTTTTTGACTGTGTCACTAAGACAGTAGATGGGCCAAGTGGAAGACATCCACTATCTTGAGTTCAGCAAGGCCTTTGACTCTGTGCCCCACAAAAGGTTGATCAAGAAGTTGGTAGATCTTGGGGTTGGGAAAAAGATGGCCAGATGGGTGGAAAACTGGCTGAGGGACAGAACCCAGAGGGTGGTTGTGGGGGGAGAGTTAGCTGGCACTAGAGAGGTAACCAGTGGGATCCCACAGGGCTCGGTGCTGGGGCCGGTGTCATTCAATGTATTCATCAATGACATTGGGGATGGCATTAAGAGCAAAATGTCCCTATTCATGGATGACACCAAGCTCTGCAGGAGAGTGGACACAGCTAAAGGGATACAGGACCTACAGGAAGATATGGAAAAGCTGGGGAGGTGGTCCAGGATCTAGCAGCTTGGCTTCAATGTCAAAAAATGTAAAGTTATGCATATTGGAGCCAAGAATCCCAGAACAAAGTACAAATTGTGTAGAGTCCAAGTATCTGCATCAGAGGAGCAGAAGGACTGGGGAGTGATGATCACTAGTGATCTGAAGCACTCCACACAGTGCAAGAAAGCAGCAGCAAAGGCAAACAAGATGCTGGGATACATATCTAGGTAGATCAGTAGTAGGAGAGAGGAGGTTATACTGCCTTTGTACAGGTCACTGGTAAGGCTGCATCTCTAGAGTATTGAGTTCTGTACTGGTGCCCACACCTCAAAAAGGATATTAATCTGCTGGACAGGGTCCAGAGGGGGGCTACAAAGATGATAGCAGGTCAGCAGGGTAAGGCATATGAGAAGAGGTTGAGGGTACTGAACATGTACTCCTTGGAAGACAGGAGAGAGAGGGAGAGAGAGGGTGTGGACATGACTGGGACCTTCAAGTACTTGAAAGGGATAAATAAGGTTGATAACACAAGGGGGCACAGTCTTAAACTGGAGGGTGGGAGGTTTAGGAGGGAGGTCAGGATGGCCTTCTTCAAAGAGAGGGTGGTGGACGCTTGGAATGCACTGACAGAAGAGGTCATATCATTGAAGACAGTGGGCAGCTTTAAGAGAGGCTGGGACAGGCATGGGGGAAGGTAAGGATCATGTGTAGGGAGGATGGGAGGAGTGGGGTGGGAGGGCAGTGACATTAGCTCAAGCTGTGGACCCTGCAATACTAGCAGACTTTATAGCCCAATGGCCTTCCTCTGCTGGCTTCTTCATATGTTCATATGTATGTTCGCATCATGGGTGACTAGACTGTGTTGGGATGTTCCCATAGCCAGGAAAGATGCAATGAGAGTTGATGAAGGACTGTACACAAACATTTTTGCATGTTAACACCAGTATGGCGGATAGTCTGTTTTTCAGTTTTAAACAGCAAAAATTAATCCAAATATGTCTACCAACCAGCTATATCAACAAACTCAACAGAAAGTGATCAGATGTTTTTAAACTAGAGACACTTTATGGCATAGAAGGAGATTGACAGTGTTGCTTTGAGCAGCACAAAGTGGCAGAGATTTAAGTGTCCTATTAGTGCAGTGAACTTGAAGATGAGGTAGCACTGAAATGGCCTTTCAAAATTTTATTGGCTGTTTATCATGATGAGATGTGACATTAAAACATTCTGGGACTGTTTTTTTTTTTTTTTTTTAAAATGCGAGTTTTTACACCAAACAGGGATCCTTTTTTTTGGGCTCGGCAATGGGCAAACTCTGAAGAAACAGAGAATTTAAAACCTAAAATCTCAAACTGTATGTCTATAAAACTGTCTTTGCTTGTATAGAAAATTCAACTGCGAACACTACAGATTTCATTAACGGTCTTTACTATTCATCTTAAAAGACACTTCGGTTAGTCTTATTTGAACTTTCTCTTATAACCTAGCTCATAATCCTCACAATGGTTGGAACAAATCTAAATGCCAACAGCACAAGCAGCAACTGGTGTCTTGTCCTCGATGTGGACCTTAGTGTAGAGAAATAAATGTAATTTTTAAGGGCAGCGGCAGGATCCAATGGAATATTTACTATTCCAGGACTTACAAATCCCAGTTCTCTGCAACCTATGATAGTCCTATAGCAGAAGTCAGTTGCTGTATCAAATGGATTGAATCTATGCCATTCATTTGTGATTTCTCTCCCTTCAGCCAATTCCCATATTTGTCACCCACCTGTATATGGCACTGCCTTGGTATGGCACTACCTATGGCAGATTCTGCTCAAACAAAATGTTGTGCCTTCAGCTTGTTTGTTTTCTCCTCATTCAGGTTTTGTCACCCTCGAATAATGCTGGAATTCAACAACAAACAAAAGTGCTTGTAGTATATTGCTAACCCTGCTGGGAAATGGTCTGCAGTCTGTTGCAAAAAGCCAGCTCTTCAGTGCTAATTACAAATGAACTATGATGTACTCACTTAGTAATTCATTTAATGAAGTTCCCTACTATAGTGATAACCTAGGTATAATGAATTAATCAGAAGTATGGTTCCTGGGAAAAAGTTAGTAACAGCTGTTTGCGGCATGGCAGGTGCGCATTATCAGCAATGGAGCATTGTTACTTTAGATAACTGGGATAAAGGCTAAGATCACATACTGGAAAATGTATGTTTTTGTTTTATTTAAACATAGATAATGGACATTCTGACCATTAAATACTTAACTAGAAGTTTGAAAGGTTGCATTTGTGTCTTTCAAGTTTGCTTCTAGGAATATATTTTTTCTTGTATAATAGTGGGCTCTATGCATTTGTCTTAAATTGAATCCATTTAAGCAATTCATGCATAGAGAATCCTTTATTTATTTATTTTTGCTGTTGCAAACAGATTATTTCATAGCTCTTCCCCTCCTCCATTTTTCCTCTGGTTCTTCATTCCTCCCCCTCCCCCCTTTTTTGTATAATAACACATTTTGTTTAAAATTAGTATTATAACCACTTTTCTTTTATTTATAACATGCATGACTTTAACAATACCAATAGATTTATTATTTTTATGTTTAATGTCTGAATGTTAAGACAAATTACATGGAAAACTAAAATTAGAATGTATTTAAAGAGCAGCTGATGCCTTTTAAAAAAACAGTGGAAAACATAATACTTGGAAACAATTCAGCTTGTATTTCACATATCTTCTTTAGATTTTTCCTCTTCATTATTTGTTACTGGAGAAATTCCCACATAAACAGGATCTTTAGCCCTCAGAGCTCATCTGCCTCTATAACTTACTCTACTTGACAGCATAAAGCTCTGTCGTGACATCACAGTCTGTTGCTATGGGAATAACTGTGATATCACAAGCACAGTATTTTGACATCGGGTTGGGAAGAAGCAATATGAGCTGATGAATCCTCAAGGAACAGCTCTTCTGTTTTCATGCATCTGATCTCAGTAATAAATAATGGAGGTAAGAAATGCAGAGCTAATGAGAAATATAAGCTGCTTTGTGTTAAAATATTGGAAATTGTTCTTGTGGCATAGTACATATGTCATAGGGTTATTGCTTAAAACTATGAAGACTTAGCTGTTACTTGAACATTTATTTTGGTTCAATTTAAAAGATCTAAGCACACAGATTATTTTCCCAAAAATGTCTAAGCTGTTATTGGAAAATTACCTTGTTCAGATCAAAATGATCCAAATATATAGTCTGCATAACAATAATAAAGTATTTACATGCCATAAAAATATATTGTGTACTTAATAGATACTAAAGTTTGAGCAGTTAAGCTGAACAAGTGAACTTCCTATGTGACTGGATTGGATATGTGTTGTCATGCTTTTTTGAATTATATGTTTAATTGACACTGGTATAAAAGGAATGAAATTAGAACAGGTAATTACCCCCTGACGAAGCCTCACATGGTAAAGTGCTGGGGTAATGTTATTAGACAGCAGCATCCTGGTGTGATTTACCAAGCTGACAAGCAATAAACAGATTTTTCCTTGAAATTTTGGGAGTTTGTTTTCACTGGAGTGGCCGCCCAGCTGCTCCTGGCTCTGGAGTGCAAGTGAGTATTTTGGTTTTGTTAGCATTGTTACTTTAAACCTGGAGTAGAGCTGAAAATGCCAAAGAAATATGAACTTAACTAAACCTGTAGCTTCTGCATTTGTAAATTCTGTTCCTTTCTGTGCAGATTGCAGATTGCCTACCTATCACACACTTGGCTTTTGTTGTACCTCCAGTCCAATCCATGTCCCAATCCTGCCGACCCCATACTCTTGCACTCCCACTCTAATTCAGTACATATTATACTAGCAGTTCAGTAAGATGCTGAAAATTAAATAAAGTTGTGGAGCCAGGTCTGTGAATATGTGTATGTGTATGTGGGGGCAGGGGGGCATTTCATTTTACACGTTAGCACACATACGGTCAGATGGCAGCTTACAGTCACTATTAGTAGCAGTTTGAATCAGAATCAGCAATCAGAGGTCTTCATGGGATTCAAGCGGGGTGATGATTGATTTTGCAATCCAGGTTTGTACAGCATTTCTTTTTTTCTTTATTTTTAAAACAGAGAATTGCATGGGGAGTCAAGCGTATGTGTGTGGGGGAGGGGGTAGTTTCACCAGCTGTGAGCCACCTTCAGAAGTTCAGAGCAGTAGTTGCATTCAGAAACAACAAAGCATGAAGAACATGCTTTTAGACTATGTATTTTGTCACTATTCACACAACTCTTGTCTCACTTGCCTGGTGCTTGCAGAAGGAGTGTATTTGATGTTTGTGGGTGAGATGTCTGAGATGTTTACCAACTGATTGTAACTTAATCAGCCATGGAGCATTCCATGCTGCCTTCTCCTTCACTCTGCTCATCCTTGGATGTGGTGTTTAACAAAACAGAGGAAGCTGCAGCAGACAAACTGGCCAAATGTTCCTCCTGGCAGCATGGCTTTATATTAACACCAGACACTGTCTATATCTAAAGTGTTTAAATCAGTATCTTCATCCAATGACATTGCAGCATTTTTGCCTGGTCTTGCTGTGATTTTCTGTATACTCAACAGCCTGGCAGTGCTGATGTGTTTGCTCTGGCCACCAAATGACATCATCTTGCACAACGTCTGACAGCCGGTACACAGTAAGAAACAGTAGGGTGACCGATGTGCCTTGGAGGGATTTAAAATATAAATTTCGGGAGAATACGCAAATACAGTAAAAAATAAGTTACATAAACCTGACTAGAACCATGTAAATAACCAAACCAAAGAGTTATGTAAGTGAAAATGTCATATCTTTGCACATGATCTGTGATTCTGAGCATGAACACGCATATCACAGTCTGAGAAAGAGAGAGAGAGAGAGAGAGAGACAAAGACAGGCTCTTGCTGACTGGCTTCATGCAAATCAAAGGATAAAAGCTCTCTCTGATTGGAGTGGCTTTGGTCCTTTGAAGTACACAAAGCTTCCACCCAGCAAGCAGCGAGTGATGTCACAACCACAGTGTGTGGTCATTGGTCTGGACTGTTAAGCTCCTTCCAGTTTCAATTGCAATTGGCTCAGCAATGACACCCTCCTGAAATCCCCTTTTACTTGTCACAAAATGTTTGGTGTGCATGTGCATCAAACAAAAAAAAAATAACTGTGTCATTGGTATATAACATAACCCAAGAGGTGTCCTTAACAGAGGGAAGTGTCTTAGGAAATAAACAAAAAAGTAAGGTAAGGTAAGGGCCAAAACAGATACCTGTGGAACAACAAGGAGAACCAGCAGAGAGGAAGATATCTTATCACCATTTCTTAGATGCTTTACTCTACCCATATTGTCTGTCATGAACTCTTTGGGATCTTGATCTCAAGATCTTGGTAGCAACATCTGACAAGATGTGGTTAGAATCCATCTCTCATATCAATTCCTGACTTCATAGACAACAGGAATGGTTACTAGACCATGTATCCTTGCTTGAATTATTCCCACCCCCTGGACCACAAGGAATAGGTATGCACTGACAGGAGTCAACCACCCTCTCTAAGACAGATAACCTTCTACAGGGATGGCTTGTTTGTTCCTGTAGGTCCACGGTGGAAGTCCATGACCCAAGACATAAAACCAGGTGTCACACATGGTAATTGAACATACCGCTGCTATGCTAGTAGGCTACATACATATGTTTAAGCATGCCTGAGTTCTCCATTTTATTGCTATGGATGTCACACAGCATCAGGTGTTGCTGTATACTGTGGTAATAACATTATTGATACAGTCACAGCCAAAGACATGGTCAGATACTTCCTGACATTTCTGTGATATTTTTAGAGAAATCTCCTGCTTTCTGCAGTTCCACAATAGGGGCAGCAGAGAGAAACTCTTTATAAATTTTGCAAAATATCTGGAAATATCTGACCATGTCTCTGGCTACTACTGTATGAAGTTTCTCACATTTTGATAACAGGGCTGGACAACATTTATCTTCCAACAACAGCATTCTGGTGAAATTATGATTTTGCTACCATGGAATTTCAAAAAAATCCCATGAAAATTTTGTGAAACTTCATAGAATTTCATGGAATTTTGCAAAAATTCAATGAAATCAGAATCTGCTAATTTCACCCACCCTCATAACAGTGCATCACAGTAAACTGGTACAATGTAGCTTTTAAGACTGTTGCTCTTGATTACCCCTGACAATACATCGATCCCATCTATACACTGGTCAGCATCCCAAAGAGGGACTGTCATAATACAATAATATTAGTAGAAACAATGGTCTCTACTGTTGGTTTTCATAACATGTTATTTCATACTGTGCTTTCCCTGTTCTATGCCCTTGCATAAGGGCACTGATTGCTCTTCTCCCTGTTCTGGGGCACTGATGTGTGTGTGTGTGTGTCCATCATCTGGAGGTCTCCATTTTATGAAGTGTTTCATACTGATCACCAATGGAATCCAATTATCCAATTGGATATGGATATCTCTGAACAACTGGTATCTTCAGGTACTGTAGGCCCAGTGCCTCAATGAAGGAACAATTCATGGGTTGTCACACTGTGCTAGACCCTGGAAAATAAATCACTGCTTCCATCAGCACACCCTAACACCAACAGAAACTTCAAGGGGGACATGGTACAGTTTTGAGATATGGAGGATAATGAAGGAACATGTAATAAAGGGACTGGAGAACCTTAAAACCAATAAATCACCAGGGCCAGAAGGGATTCACCCTATGGTGCTAAAGAAGATTCATCATGTGCTACTACAGACACTAGTAGCCTACTTGGGAGAATTAGTAGTAATGGATGTACTGCCTGAGGACTAGAGGGTGGCAAATGTGGTTTTCTTACACAAAAGGGACCATAGGGAAAATCTGGGAAACTATAAGCTGGTGATCCTAACACTGACAGTATGAAAACTTGAGGCAATAACTAAAGAGAGGACAGTTACCTTCTTAGAGGGAAAAGGCTTAATGGATGAAAACTAGCAAGGAATCCCTAAGTTATAGTCATGCTACTTCAACTTTATTGACATTTTTAATGTAGTGACACAAGTGACTGACAGGGTGCCAGCACTGTACATGCTATACCTGGATTTGAGCAAAGCATTTGACCTGGTGCCACATAGGAGACAGGTTACAAAGTTGTTAGATATGAACATACTGTACAAGTATGCAAAATTGCCACCAGAAATAGGCCTTAATGGTCTATCTAGTCTGCTCAAGTGTGCAGCTCAGCTAATTCCCTGGAGCTGTCCCCCCAACTCCTCTTGGTGTCAACCCCCATCATCCCCTTCCCCTTCCCTACCCTCTTCCCAGTAGTGTCCCCTTTGATTCTAATCCACTTCCTCTCCCTATCCCAGCCATCCTTGAAACTGGCCACCATCTTTGCTGCTGCCAGCTCTTCTGGCAGCTCATTCCACCCCTTCACCACTCTTTCAGTGAAAAAGTGCTTCCTCATGTCCTTCCTGAATCTACTCCCCACCAATTTCAGGCTATGCCCCCTAGTTGTACTCTCATTTCTTAAGTTGGAGATGCCCTCTGTACCAACTCTGTTTATGCCTTTAAGGTGCTTGAAGGTTTCAGTCATGTCCCCACCTCCCTTCTTTCCTCCAGGGAGTACATGTTCAGATCCTTCAGTCTTTTCTTATATGCTCTGTCCCCCATACCCCTAATCATGTTGGTTGCTGTCTGCTGGACACCCTCCAGTAGTCTGATATCCTTCTTCAAGTAAGGGCACCAGAACTGAACACAGTACTCCAGGTGTGATCTCACCAGTGACCTCTGTAGTGGCAGAATAACTTCCTCCCTCCTAGAAGTGATTCACCTGGTGATGCATCCCACCATTTTGTTTGCCTTGGCTGCTGCCTTCTAGCACTGTGCAGTGTGTTTTATATCACCCCTTACCATTACTCCCAGGTTCTTTTTCCCCTCTGATACTGTCACCTGTATTCCCCCCAGCCAGTAACTGGCCTCTGGGGTTTTGGCTCCCATGTGCATTACTTTACATTTCTCAGCATTAAAGCCCAGCTGCCAGATTTCTGACCATTTCTCCAGCTTAGCCAGATTCTCCCTTAGTGCCTGCCTCCCCTCCTCTGTGTCCACTCTCCCTCAGAGTTTTGTATTATCTGCAGACTCTAGATTATTGTGATTGTTGTTACATTTTGATGGTAAAGTGAGATAGAAATTTATGTATTTTTGAATGTTATAGTTATTTTATAGTTATGTATAACTGGAGGCTAGGAGAAGCTGGGCTGGAAGGATGTGGGGGAATAGGTACATGTATGGGAAGCAAGAGAGTGGTAAACTGCAATAGCTGTGGGACAGCAGTCTTTTGGGGGGTGTTGTGGAGTAAAGGGGAATGTCCTGTGTGTAACAGCCTGGAGCAGCTGTGGGCTAAAATAAGGCTGCTCAGATGGGAGCTGGGGAGAATGGTGTGAGAAGTCAGAGAACAGAGCAGTGGAGGGAAGGGCAGAGAGGTGATGCCCAGAGGAGTGAGGGTATCAGGCAGGGGATGGGAGAGGGGAGGAGCACCCAGTATACAGGAGTATCTCTTCCTCAGAGGACTAGTGAGCCCAGGGTGGAGGAATGGCATGAGGTAAGGGGAAGGGGTGGGAATGTGAGAGTAGCATCAAGGGTGGGAAATTCTAAGGGTGTCTTTATTGAATAGATTTGCACCACTGTCTGGAAGGAGGGAGATAGTAGTAGGAGGTGAGATAGGAGATCAGGTTGAGACAGGGCTGAGAGTAGGAGTACAGAGGAGGGAGAGGGAGAGAGAGAGAACTAATCAGGGTGGTCAGGGAAGAGGAGGCAGGCAAAACAGAGTGGAGGATGGGGAGAGAAAAGGAATGGAAGAGGGGAGGGAAAACTGAAAGCAGATACATATAGTCAGAAGGGGAGGGGTAGAGCGGGAGATGGAAAAACAGTTAAGGGGATAAATTGTGGATGTGGAAATAAGTTCACCAGGGTGCAGAGGGAGCAGTTAGGTGGGGAAGCAGCTAGTACCAAAGGTAAGAAAGGAAGGACAGGTAGCACAGGTGCAGGGGATGGAAGGGTAGCAATCACAGGGGACTCCATAATTAAGGGTATTCATTGGGGAAGGAAAGGGGACCCAAATGCAAGCAGGAAGGAGGTTTGTATGCTAGGGATGACAGCAGGGAAGTTGGGCCCAAGAATAAGGAAAATAGTAAGGGATGTTGGAGGAAAACCTAATTTAGTTATACATTTGGGAACCAATGATCTAGCTGGGGAGGAGGTTGAGGTAATGCAAAGTAGGTTCAGGGAGTTAGGGAAAATCTGCAGGGAGGAAGGAAGTTTGCTGGCCTTCTCAGAGGTGATACAAATACCAAGGGCCAGCATAGCCAGGAAAAGAAGAATAGAGGATTTTAATGACTGGCTGAGAAAATGGTGCAGGGAGGAGATGTTTTTCTATATTGGGGACTGGGAGGAGACCTGGTCAAACAAAGCACTCTTTTCACCAGACAGGCTACACTTCAGTAGGGAGGGTTTGAGGGTACTCAGAGACAAACTGGGGAAATACATAACCACTACACTTAATTTAAACTACTGAGAGGGGGCAGTGAGCATGTAGGCCCACAGACTTGGAGAAAAGGAAATCAGTGAACCCTCCCCCCCACTGTGATGGAAGAGGTCTGGAGGAAGGACGTGGAAGGAGCAAGAACACAGTTAGCAAAGGGTGGAGGGGATGAGGAACACTTAACAAGGATATGTGGAGGGGTGCACACGGAATAAATGTGAACAGAAGAACAGAGGGAAGAGAAGGAAGGTCAGAGTCTAGATGGACGGTGGTGTCTCTGAAAGAGCGGAGTCTTGGAAACAAGATGGATGATCTGCAGGCACTATTAGCAGATAGGAGGGTGGACATAGCTGTAGTAACAGAGACTTGAGCAACAGCACACCATGACTGGGATCTTGCGATCCCCGAATATAAACAGAAGACTCCAGGAGAAAGGACTGCTGTGTGACTGAACTTCTCTGCTGGGACTAAAGTAGAAGAACTTTTGTATTTAGACCTTTAATTTAGGGTAAAAAAAACTAACATACAAAACAAAACAAAAAAGTGTGTGTTTGGGTTAACTGAACTGAATGGGTAACTGAAAAGTCATCTAGGTGTAAATCTCAGGTGACTGAAAGGACTTAACTGTTGTGAGGTTTAAATTACTTGTAGAAAGATCTGGTAAATAGGGTGAGTGGCTTAGCTAGAAGGAAGCTACATTTAAAGACTGCCTTAGAAAGATTCTGCTAATAGCTTGGCAGAAGACTCCAGGAGAAAGGACTGCTGTGTGACTGAACTCTACTGGGACTATATTGCCCTCCTTCCCACCCAAAGCTAGTTTTATTTTTATAGACACAGGATTTGACTGACAACAGGAACTTCCTGTTTAGGGGCAGGAAGTGAGTGATCACAGAACCACCAAGGACCCATCATCCTAGAAGGGCAAGAGTAGCTCTCCGGGCCCCTCTAGCTGCTGGAGGTCTGCCTCTGAACAAGTAAGCGGTCTACTGAGAAATATAGGATATTCTTGTCTCAGAACAGGACAATCAGGAGCTTAGGAAACAGGCAGAAAGTAAGGAGAGAGGAAAAAAAACAGAGGAAAGAGTAAGGATTGCAAACAGTTAAGGGGCCAGAAATAAGACATGATTGGAGTGGTGCAGTGCAGTGGCTGTGGAGCAGCAGTCTTCCGGGAGATGTTCTGGAGGATGCGGTGTTGTCCCATCTGCAGGCACCTCTCTGGGCTGAGGGAGGAGGTTGCTCATCTCCAGGCTGAGTTGGCCAGGATTTGTGGGACCTCCTCTTCCATCCAGGGACCACCAGTGCCACTGCCGTTGCCCTCAGAGGTTGCCAAGAAAGAGGAGTGGTTGGACCACAGTGGGCTCAGGGAGGGTGAGGGTGGTGGAACAGAGGCACATCCTCCAGTTGTACCTCTCCACAATTCCTATGCCATTCTGGCAAAGTGTGGTTCCTCCATGGAGGCACCTACAGTGGAGACCAAGGAGGATGTTGGGAACCTCCTCAAAGGAGACCCACAGGAGGGTGGCAGGGGACCCTGCAGGGAAGGAAACAACTCTGGTGGGGACCCATGTTAGGAAGGTAGAACTGGGCAAGGAAGGGGAGAGGGAGGTAAGGTGCCTGCCTGGCGCCATGGCTTGGAGGGACAGGGAGCGAATCCTCAGGATTGCCGGAGCAGCTACACAGGGGAGGGTGCTGGATGTCATTGTCCACTTAGGAACAAATGACCTAGCTAAGAAAGGGATTAGAGAAGTGTAGGAAGAGTTTGTGGAATAGGGGAGGGGCCTTAGTCAAGTAGTATGCATGGTAACCTTCTTGGAGGTGCTACCCATCTATGGCATAGGAGAGGCTAGGGTGTTCTGTACCATGGGATTCAATCAGTGGTTGAAAAACTGGTGTGGAGCTCAGGGATTTGGCTTCATTGGGGACTGGGAGTCCACCTGGAGTGATGCAAGCCTATACTGGCATGATGGGCTGCATCTGTCCAGGAGGGGAATCAGGATCCTAGGTGATAGGTTTAAATGCTTCATTGGCAAGCTTTTAAACTAGCCAAGGGGGGAGGCACTGGAAAGGAGCAGGAAAATCCTAGCCCCCAAACAATCACGGTAGTAAGTGTGGCAACACCAACATGGAGGTGTCGATAGGGAGAAGGGCAGGGGTAAATGGAGAAAGTGACAAAGGCAAGAAGGACAGGGATGGGGCAAAGGTAAGGCCATCAGGAAATGGAGGGTAATGAGTACCAATGCCGTAGTCTGGGCAACAAGCCCTGAGCTGGTGGCCTTAATGGAAGAGGGATGCCTGGATATCGTAGCAGTCACAGAAACATGGGTACACAGAGAACCATGACTGGGATGTTAACATACCAGGGTACATAACCTACAGGAGAGATAGGCAGGGAGAAGAGGGGAGGAGTAGCTCTCATGTAAAGGAAGGGATAAAAGCAACTGAACAAAAAGAGTAAACAGGGAGGAGAGGAGGCACTGTGGGTCACCTTGGAGACTGGAAAGGGCACCACAATCCTCAGACAGGGTTGTGTACAGACCCCCATGTCAGGGGGAAGGAATGGACAAGGATATGATGGAAGGCATTCTTAGAATGGCAGAGAAAGGGGAGATACTGTTGATGGGAGACCTGAATATGCCAGATGTTAACTGGAGCACATTTGCTGCAGCAACATCCAAGAGAAGGGCCATTCTTGATGCCCTACAGGTGGCAGGCATTAGACAGCTAGTTTTGGAACCCACTCATGAGGGAGCAATCTTAGACCTCGTACTCTCAAACAGGGGCAGTGAGAGGATCTCAGATCTAGAAGTGGGTTGCCATCTGGGGACAAGTGACCATCAAACAGTGTGGTTCACGTTAAACTCAGCTACAGAGTCAAGCCATACAAAAGTGAGGGTACTGGACTTTAGGAGGGCTGACTTTGGCAAGATGGGAGAGTGCCTCAGAAAAGCACTAGCAAACAGGCTAGAAGGAGGTGTGGAGCAACAATGGGGAATTATCAAAACTGCCATCACAGAGGCAACAAGCCTTTGTGTGAAGCAAACAAACAAATCAAAATGAAAGAAAAAGCCACTATGGTTCTCAAGAGAGGTGGCTGTGAAAGTCAGGAAGAAAAAGATAGCATTCCAGAAGTATAAGGAAACACAGAAGGAGCAGGACAGAGAGCTGTACCAGTTAAGGCAGAAGGAAGCAGGGAGGGAAGTCAGAATAGCAAAGGCCCAAACTGAGGAAAAGATAGCCAACTCAGTTAAGAAGGGGGATAAAACCTTTTATAGGTACATCAGCGAGCGTAGAAAGACAAAGGGAGGGATAGTGAGGCTGAATAGAATAAACGGTGGGTGGGCAGAGAGGGGACAGTGAAAAGCAGGAATACTGAACGAATATTTCTGCTCAGTATTCACAAAAGAGGAGGGAAGTGCCTAATCCAATTAACAGAAGCACTCTTGATAGGGGGTCGATCCCAGTCCTTTCACAGAAGAAAGAGTTCTGCAAGAACTCCTAAAACTGAAGGTGGACAAAGCAATGGGTCCTGATGGAATTCACCCCAGAATTCTAAAAGAATTAAGGAAGGAACTAGTGAAACCACTGGCTACTCTTTTAATAAATCATGGAGGATGGTGTGGTACCCAAGGACTGGAGGAAGGCGGATGTGATTCCCTTCACAAAAGTGGGACCAAGACAGAGGCAGGAAACTACAGACCTGTCAGTCTGACCTCTGTGGTAGGGAAAGTGATGGAGTCACTTCTGAAGGAAAGAATAGTTGAGTACCTAGAGGTCAGTGGAGCACAGGATCCAAGGCAGCATGGGTTCACAGCAGGAAGGTAATGTCAGACGAATCTAATAGATTTCTTTGACTGGGTGACCAAAGTAGTAGACCAGGGAGGGGCTGTGGACATGGCCTACCTAGACTTTAGCAAGGCATTTGACACAGTCCCACACAAAAGATTATTAGTCAAATTAACCAGCCTGGGAGTGGGTCCCAGGGTGGTAGCCTGGGAAAACATTGGCTGGACACAGGACACAGAAGGTAATTGTAAATGGAGTCCACTCTGAAGAAAGGGCAGTTACTAGTGGGTACCGAGGGTTCAGTATTGGTCCAGTCCTTTTAATGTCTTCATCATGTGGCATTGCAGAGGGACTGGAAGGAAAAGTATGCCTTTTGAAGATGACACAAAGATCTGCAACAGGGTTGATACACAAGGAGGCGTGGAAAGGATGAAAAGGGACTTGGCAAGGTTGGAGGAATGGTCTGACGTATGGCAGCTAGGATTCAATGCAAAGTGCAAAATAATGCACCTGGGAAACAAGAACCCAGGGGAAGAATACACAATGGGTGGGAGGTAGTAACAACAACAAAACAGGAAAGGGACCTGGGGGTAATCATATCAGATGACCTTAAGGTTAGCAAGCAAAGTGAGAAGGCAGTAGGGAGGGCCGGGGGTATACTGGGATGTATAGGGAGAGGCATCAGCAGCAGAAAACAGGAAGTTGTTATCCCTCTGTACAGACGGTTGGTGAGACCCCATCTGGAATACTGTGTCCAGTTCTGGAGACCCCATCTCCGCAAGGACATAGACAGGATAGAGGCAGTCCAGAGGAGGGCAACTAAAATGATGCAGGGTCTGCAAGAGAAGCCGTATGAGGAGAGACTAAAGGAGCTTAATATGTATACCCTTGAGGAAAGAAGGAGAGGGGAGACATGATAGAAACTTTCAAGCACCTCAAGGGATCAACAAAGTCCAGGAGGGTAGCATCTTTCAGAAAAAGAGACTTGCAAGAACAAGGGACACAATTTAAAGATAGAAGGAGGGCGGTTCAGGGCAATGTGAGGAAGTATTATCACAGAGAGGGTAGTGGATGCATGGAACAGCCTTCCTGAGGAAGTTGGGAGCCTAAAACTGTGAGAATTCAAGAATGCATAGGACAGACATAAGGCAATTCTTGTGGGGGGCAGGAAGATATAGGCTGTTGGTTAAATAGGATCTGCGGCCTATCCTGTAGGTAGGGAAATGGGCAGACTAGATGGGCCTAGTGGTCCTTATCTGCCATCAAAGTCTATGTTTCTATGTTTCTATACAGGAAGAACAGGGTAGTCGGGAAGGGGGAAGGGTGGCAGTTTATATCAGGAAGGGAATAACTTGCACGAGGGAGGAGTTGGAGGAAGGGGAGGTGGAGGCACTATGGGTTCAGTTAAAGTTCAATAGAGGGAGAAAGGTGAGGTTGGGGGTGGTTTACAGACTACCCAATCAGGATGAGGAGAGGGACAGGGAAATGAGCTCACAAACATTGGAAGCTGTGGGGAAAGGAGTGTTGGTAATTATGGGGGACTTCAATCTACCTAAGGTGGACTGGAGCATACCCTCCACAACATGTGCTAGGAGTCAGATGATCCTGGAAGGACTGCAAAGTGGGTTCCTGACTCAGGGCATCACTGAACCAACAAGAGCTGAGGCAATTCTTGATCTGATACTCACAAATGGGGAGCATGTACAGGAAATAATGGTCATGGGGCCACTGGGTGGAAGCGACCATTGCACAGTGTGGTTCTAGTTGGATATGGGCAGGGAAAGCATCCCAGTTAAGACCAAAATCTTGGATTTCAGGAGGGAGGACTTCAGAAAAATGGGCGAAGTGCTAAGGAGCCATCTGGCAGGCATCAAAGCAGATATGGGGGTGCATCAAAGGTGGTCCATCATTAAAGAAGGAATACTGGTTGCCACAGATAAGTGTGTTAGGCTCAGGGGTAAGAACACAAGGGCCAAAGTGTCCAGCTAGTTCAGTTCTGGGGTTGTCCAGGCAGTAAGTAAAAAGAGGTTGACCTATAGAAAATTCAGGAAGACCCAAAGAGAAGTGGATAGGGAAAGTTACCTAAGGTTTGTTAGTGAGGCAAGTAAGGAAGTTCGGTGAGCAAAGGCACAGAAGGAGCTGCAGATAGCTGAAGGAATTAGGAAGGGGGAGAAGGCTTTCTTTCACTATATAAGTGAGAAAAGGGACAAGAAGAAAGGGATTGTTATGCTTAAGAAAGGGGTGGAATGGGTGGAGGATAATGGGGGAAAAGCAGAGATACTAAATTAATATTTCTGTTCTGCCTTCACCAGGGAGAAGGATGGACCAGTGCCTTCAGGAGGGAAAAGAGGAGTAGGGAGGGAGGAGGGAGGAAACACAGATGTAGTGATAGAAAAGGATAGAGAAGGATAGAGTGAGGGAAGGGCTGCTGGCATTGAAGGTGAACAAATCACCAGGCCCGGACAGAGTACATCCAAGGGTACTAAAGGAACTGGCTGAGGAGCTGGCAGGGCCACTGGCAGACTTATTAAATAGTTCACTAGAGTCAGGCATGGTACTGCAGGACTGGAGAATAGCACATGTAGTGCCACTCCAGAAAAGCGGTCCTAAGGATGACCCAAGGAATTAGGGACCAGTCACTCTGGCCTCCATTGTGGGCAAGCTCATGGAGACCATAATAAAGGAAAGATTGGTGGAATATCTAGAGGAGCATGATCTCCAAGATGCAAGGCAGCATGAATTCATGGGGGGAGAGATTGTGTCAACTGAATCTGATTGACTTCTTTGACTGTGTGTCACAAAGACAGTAGACAGCGACCTAGCGGTAGACATCTTCTATCCTGATTTCAGCAAGGCCTTTGACTCTATGCCCCACAAAAGGTTGGTCAGAAAGTTGGTGGAGCTTGGGACTGGGGAAACAATGGCCAGATGGGTGGAAAACTGGTTGAGGGACAGAACCCAGAGGGTGGTTGTGGGGGGGAGAGTTATCTGGTACCAGAGAGGTAACCAGTGGGGTCCCACAGGGCTTGGTACTGGGGCTGGTGTTGGTCAACTTCTTCATCAATGACAACAGGGATGGCATTAAGGGCAAAATGTGCCAATTCATGGATGACACCAAGCTCTGTGAGAGAGTGGTACAGCTGAAAGGATATAGACCTACATGAAGATCTGGAAAAGCTGGGGAGGTAGTCCAGGATCTAGCAGCTTGGCTTTAATGCCAAGAAATGTAAAGTTATGCATATTGGAGACAAGAATCCCAGGAAAGAGTACTACTTGGGTGGAGACAGAGTATCTGCATCAAAGGAGGAGAAGGACCTGGGAGTGATGATTACTAGTGACCTGAAGCACTCCACGCAGTGCAAGAAAGCAGCAGCAAAGGCAAACAAGATGCAGGTATGCATATCTAGGGGGATCAGTAGTAGGAGGGACGAGGTTATACTGCCTTTGTACAGGTCACTGGTAAGGCCGCATCTAGAGTATGGATTTCGGTACTGGTGCCCACACCTCAAAATGGACATTAACCTGCTGGAAAAGATCCAGAGGAAGGCTACAAAGATGACAGTGGGTCAACAGGGTAAGGCATATGAGCACTGGTGCTGGAACAGGCTGAAAAGTGGTTGGGCCAAGGATGTAAAGGGTACATTTTTCTATGGTAATAATGCAAAAAGTACTATGACCACTTATAAAAGTGGTAGGGCTATGGCCCTTTGGCCCCCCCGTTCTGGCACCTATGCATGCAAGGACATGTTGAGGGAACTGAACATGTTCTCACTGGAAGAGAGAAGAGAGAGAGGGGACATGATTGGGACCTTCAAGTACTTGAAAGGGATAAATAAGGTTGATAAGGAGATTCTCTTTAAGATGAGTGGCAACCATAACACTAGGGGGCAGAGTCATAAGCTGGAGGGTGGGAGGTTTAGAAGGGAGGTCAGGAAGCACTTCTTCACAGATAGGGTGGTGGATACTTGGCATGCACTGTCAGAAGAAGTCATCTCATTGAAGATAGTAGGCCGCTTAAAAAGAGGCTGGGATAGGCATGGGGGAAAGTAAGGATCATGGGTAGGGAGGATGGGAGGAGTGGGGATGGAGGGCAGGGACATTAGCTCAACCTATGGACACTGCAATACGAGCAGACTTGATGGACCAAATGACCTTCTTCTGCTGGCTTCTTCATATGTTCATATGTAAAAAAGGCAGATTTTGTTACTTACCCCTTCAGCAATGTCACCAATGAATACTGAACAGCACAGGACTGAGTACTGATCCCTGTGGTACCCAACTGGTTGTAGGCCTAGGTTTGGACAGTTCTCCTCTTACAACCACTCGCTGGTTCCTGACCCTTAGCCAGCTCCTGACCCACCCCAGCATCTTGTCCCCTAACCTCAGGTCCACCAGTTTGCTGATTAGCCTGCCATGAGTCAAATGCCTTGCTCAAGTCCTGGTACAGTACATCCACCACCTACCCCCTGTCCAAGCACATTGTCACTCAGTCAAAGAAGTCAATAATGGTCTGACAGGACCTCCCCTTGACAAAACCATGCTGTCTGTCATCCTGGAGACCACTGTCTTCAAGGAAGGACATCAGCCTTTTCTTTAGAATGGCCTCCATTAACTTGCCTACTATGGAGGTTAGGCTAACTAGCCTGTAGTTCTATGTTTGTGGAATAGCAATAGGGAGAGATGGTGTATATCGTGCTTGTGTAACTTGTAGTACTTTTTGTGGCTTTACTCTATTCCCACCCTTGAGTAGTAGGTATGTAGGTAGTAATTTGTAAGGAACAAAAGGCACAAAAAGATACCTCCTCCAACTCACGGAAAGTATGACCCCTGGCACTCAGGGGAGGAAAACCCCCCAGGTGGAAGAAACCTCGGAGGACCCATGGCTGGAGGTCCACCCATCCTCTGGGCATACTAAATGAAGAAGGATCTAGGTTCTAGTAACCATAGCTAATTTGAGGTTGGCGAGTTGCTTGGAGAGATGATAATCCTTCCTCAATCCATGGATGATGCGATTGCATGATGATCCTGAGGTTGAAGAGTAGGTCTGTTCTGAATGAGCAATGGAATCCTAAGTATGACGTAATCCAGGTGAGGGAGGAAGAAAGAAGTCCAAGTTTCCAAGATGATGAATGATGCTTGTCCAATGGAATTGCAAGGGTGTAATGGGCAGAGGGACCATGACCGGATCGATAAGGTACTAAATAGGGAATGGTGCAAATGCAATGGTAGAAGAAGTCAATGGTGAATGATCCAACTTGTGAAAGATTTGAATGTAAGGGTATGGTCTGGAAGCTAGAAATTCTGTATTGAACAAGGAGTCGCTAAGGAAGCATCCATAGAGTAGAAATAGTAGAGGAGTCTTTGAGTGCCCTGGATTTGATGATTCATTCTCGATCCAAGGATGATATAGACTGAATGATGATCCTGAGGATAAAGGGTACATCTTTTCCATAGGGATGGTAGAATTCTATGTGTGAAGCAGATCCAGTTAAAGAAGAGCTGATGTAGTCCATGTTTCCGAGGTGACAATGGATGCATGTCCAAAGGGATTGTAGGGGTGTAATGAGTTGGGAGAGCATGATTTGATCGATATAAGACCAGTCAGTACACTGTGGGAGTTGTGATGATTTGTAAAGTTATGCTGACTGATCCAATTCATATAAGGTTTGATATTTGAGGTAGTCTAGAGGTAAAGAATCGATTAGTGAGCAATAAGTCACTATAATAATTAATAATAATAATAATTTTATTTCTATAGTGCAATTCAGGTACCAAAGCGCTTTGCATGCAACATTTTAAACAATTCAATAAAATCACAAAACATACACAACAACATCATTAAAAAACTTACAATTCACATTATTTCAAATATTAAAAGCCTGTTTAAATAAATATGTCTTTAAACTGGTCTTAATGCTCTCCACAGTCTCACACTCTCTAATCTGATGAGGTAGAGAGTTCCACAGGGATGGCACCATGAACACTAGGTAAGCATCCCAGAGTAAAATGAGTAGAGGAGATTTTGAGTGCCTGGTGAGAATAATGCCATACGTGATTAGTAAAGCACTAGAGGAGGATTTGCAGAGCCATCAAGATGGTAGCCTAATATATATGAGGAATGATTTGAAATTTGGTATAAGGAGCAGATGGCTTCTTTGGTCATGAAGTTTGTGACTTTATTCTCAAATCCTCTGCTGGTATGCTGCCTGAACTAAGTGTTGGTATTCCTGTGGTGTGATCATTTAGGAGATGCACTGTGGTGGCATAGGTGGTTAAGTTTACGGGTAATCCAAATGCTGAAGCACTTGAGAGTAGTTTGGGGCGTGTGAAAGGAAGAGTCTGTAGGCTGGATTGGTAGTGAGATCAATAAGTGCAGGATGCCATAGGATTTTAGTGCTATAGCTGAATAATACCAATTAAGATGCTAGGCTGAGTTGGTGAATTTGTCTTGGCTGTTATGGATTGTCAGTTAGAATTCAGAAGAGCCAGTTCTCATTGATGGTCTTTCCTGTAGAAATTAATGAAGGTACTTCAAGAAGAAGAAGAGGCTGAAGGGTCTGCTGGAGAGCGGTTGACCCGGCTGAAGGTACTAGGTGAAAAGGTGTGAATAATAGTATAAGGAATAGTGATGCCTGGGCGTGAAATCGAGGTTTGGATGGCATGGAGGCAGTAATCCACTAGCTGTGGAGATCCCACAGTGAATATCTGGAAGATATCTGTGCAATTCCTAAAACTAGTAAAGACTGTTGGGAAGTATGAGATGAGTAACTTGGTCATCAGAGACAGTGTTGAAATAAGAGGTGGCAGACGGTAAAATGGATGTTGTCCATAGTTGAATGGGTTATCTTGTGATGCTGATTACAAAGTCTGAGTATAACATAAGGATTTAAGTCCTTTCCATGTATGAGGATAGCCAATGAAACGAGGCACACAGGGAAGTCATGGTGATTGGATGGACAGGGATTGGAAGGTATATCCAATAGAGACAGAGGAGATCTTCCTATTGTCCAGGCAAATGGGATTCCATGAATGGTTGTGAAGAACTAAATGGGCAGTATGAGACTCTATGATAACGTAAGAGTCTATCAGGCATGTAAGCCAAGGAATGTTTGCTGGCAATAGTATTACTCCAGAGTACTACTAACATACTAACATACTAAAATGCCAGCAGAATGGGCCTAACGGTCTTTCGTGTCTGCTCGTTTGGTCAGCCCCCACCCTGGGAGCTGACCTTGCTGCCCCCCTCACCTTCTCTGGCTTCTCCCTTCCCAGTTCCAGATATTCTCGCTGCACTGGATTTTGCTTCCGGAACCCTTCCCCTGTACCTTTCCCACCCACTCTTGAACCCCTCCACAGACTCTGCCTCCACTAGCCCCTGGGCAGCACATTCCATGGCTCACCACCTTCTCAGCAAGTAGCACCTCCTCCTTTCCCCTGAATCTTCCTCCAGCTTCCACCATGCCCTCAGTTGCCCCTCCTCCTTCCTTCGAAGCACCCTGACTTCTCCTCCCTATTTACCCCTTCATGTACCTGAACCTCTATCATGTCCCACCAGTCCCTTCTCTCTTCCAATGTGTACATATTTAGCTCTTCAAGCCTCTCCCCAAAGGTCCTGTCCCACAAGCCCCAAATCATTTTGGTTGCCCTCCTCTGGACCCTCTCCAGTAGTTTAATGTCCCTCTGTAATGAATAATGATTCAATGAGTAATGGAAGGGTACTGTTAGAATAGCTGGAGTAGAAGTAGGGGATGGATCACATGGAAGAGCAGATGACTGGGTAGGAGTACTAGTGGGAGGTAGGATACATTGCCCAAAAGAACCACAGCAAACAGCATGAAGCCCCGCACCAGCAAGGCTAAGATGAGAAGGTAACCATTCAAAATAGGAAGGAAGTCTGGAGTGGATCCTGAGGAACTGAAGGAGGAAGCAGAGGAAGCTACAGGCTAGGCAAAGCTGGATGACAACTAGAGCAGGAAGGTACAGGACTGGGACAGTTCCACGGTGAAGAGCAGCAAATTGCAGGAAAGCTGAAGCAAGACGTCAAATGATGATCCACGGAAGGCCAAGGAGCCAAGCCAAGCACCATGAGTAACAGGAGTCCTACATCAGATGAAGGCTGGAACCGACTAGAAAATAATGGAAGGCACTGGAGCGATGAAGGACAAGGTCCCAAATCTGCAAAAGAAAACAAGTTTGTACAGCAGCCAGATGGAGGACCTGCAGCAAGGAAGTCCATGAGGCAGTCAACCTGGAGAGAAAGAAAGGGAGTGAACAAGCCAGCAGGATCCAAATGATGAGGGAAAGGAGGCCAAAGGGGCAAGAGAATGAAGGTCCATCGAAGAACGGGATGACGAGTGGAATAATTCAAAGCAGAAGGGTCCTGCGATGGAAGGGAAGTGGCAAACTGGCAAGATGGAGGCAAACCAAATGATGGGGTCCTGGTTCTGCAATCGAAGTTGTAGGCAGAGCTGAGAGGTAGAAGGCTGGAGGAGTGAAAAGGCCCCGATCCCGAAGGGAAGCAGTGAGCTGCATTAGGTAGAGAAGCAGACAGTGGACACAGTGATGTGAGCTAAGGCTATGGATCAGGCAAGGTAGTCTCTGTACTGCTTGAATGGTGAGGCTGGAAGAATGGCTGTGGCAAGGAGAACTGGAGACTGCTCAGCAGTAGGCGGTCCAAGTCCAGAAGGATTGTGACATTGGGTAGCAGGTGGAGAAAAACACATGAAGTGGTGGAATGGAGGGACATACATCCAGATGGGATGAGTGAGGCAAGATGATCTGGACTGGATGCGGTTAATAAATGCAGGATGATGAGAACAAGGTCAAAGATCCGGTTCTGAATGGCATTCCACATCGGTGGAGATGCAATAGTGGAGACAGTGCATGTCAGAGTTAGGACCCTTGCCATGGAAGTTGGCAGATAGGACGATGAGTCTAGGCTGCAGACAAGATAAGATGGAGAAGCAAGTCGGGCAAAGTCCTGTTCTTGAATGGAGCAGCAGCCAGGTATCAGGCTGAGAACATATAAAATGAAGCAGTAGACTGTAGACTCAGACAACCATCAGGGACAGCAGAGGTGGATGGTGGTGACCTGAAGCAGCATAAGTAGAATGATGAGGGTACACAGTGTGAGAGTTCCATTCCAAAAGGGAAGCTGCAACTGCCATGAGGTAGAGAAGGTATGGTACAAGTCCAAAGGCTGGAGACATAGCTCCAATCCTGGTAGTCAGGGCAAGCCAACCTGCACTCAATGCTGTCAAGCAGAGTTAAGGCTGGAGGATGTCGAGTTAGTAAGTAGGAGGTAGTTCCATTCCTGAAGAGAAGCAGCAACTGGTATGATGTAGAAAAGGTAAGAAAACAGACTGTATAATGTAGACATGGCTCCCATCCTTGGTATTTGGGGCAAGCTAACCTTCACCCGATGCCTCCAGGCAGAATCAGGGATGGAGAAAATCAGGTTCATAAGTAGTAGGTAATAATGAGTGGAACGGAATCCCATCCCTGGTAGACAGAGGAAGCCTACCTTCGCTCAGCACCTCAGAAGGCACAAGTTAGGCACGGAGACCGGAATACTGCTGATATGGGCTGGCAGAAGGTGCAAATCACTGCTGTAGAGAGAGAGTAAAGTAGAGGACAAACAGAAATAGAATGATGAATTTGTGCATAACAGGTTAGATAGGGGACTGGTAGGAATGGCAGACACAGATAAGATGGGGAAGAGGCAGGAGCAGAGCTAAGGAGTCAGAAAGACCCACAAAATTGAAGGCATGAGCCAGAGAAGGCATAAAGTATCTTAAAAATGATAATGTAGGAAGCAGGGAAGAGGTAAGTGGAATACGTGGGTTTGGAGGAGTTGAAACACAGTGTTACACTTTTCCCAATGTTCCAAAGGGGGGCAAGTAGTGTTGGAGTGATAGCAATGAGGAGGGCAAAGCCCAATAGTAATAATCACTGGAGTCAATGATGCCATCCCTAAGGATTTCATAAAGGAATGAGAAGCATCAGGTGCCTATACTGAAAGGTTAGGTAGCAGTGGGACCCCATTGAAAATGAATTATCATGTGAAATAGTATGATGGAAATCACAGTGATTGCAGCTTAATACATGATGGGAAAATGCAGTTTCAGGGGAACAAATGGATGTGGGTGTCCTGTAAGTGCAGTTCGGGTATACAGGTCTCTGGCAGTATAGAAAGGGGTTCAAGTAAAGGAGTCATAGTCAAGCAAGGGCTGAGGTGCATAGATGAAGTAATCTGTAAATAAGGGACTGTCGTATGCCATGTTTATTTTATTTATTTATTTTATTTATTTAGTCTAGGATTACAAATACCTTTGAGTCAAGGCTCTTTTGCAAAGGTTTCACGTCAGTTAAAAACATACAACACGGAAATACAGTTGATATTACAGCAAACAATACATGTTACAACAGTGCTATTGAAAAAGGTCCAGTATGGGAAGAGTAAGGTGCAGAAGAGGAGAAAAAGGGTGGGAAGTGAAATGAGGTGGCTATAATGAAATGGAGAAACAGCTGGAGGCATGAGCCCATAAGGAAATGGGTCAGGTCAGATGCATGGGGGTGGCAAAGAGACAGGAAAAGAAATGAGAGAGGGAGGACATGGATGCAGCTGGCGGCATTTGTCAGACAATGAGTGGGAAGGAGTGAAAGAAGGGAAATTGGGGGTCAGGATCAGACGGGGAGGAATAAGTGCTACAAGGGGGCAAAGAGAGGCTATAGTGGTGGTATGTAAACCTGAGATTTGTAGTGGCACCTCAGGAGCTGGGGGAGGAGGACTTGGAGGGAGCCTGGGGTTAAGCATAATATCAGTTGGAACTACGGCTGTGGAGGTCATGAGCTAGGTGAGGCAGTCACAGGAGCTAGAGGCAATGAGTTGGGCCCGGAGCCTGGTTTTGAACAGTCCTAATGTTGAGGCTAAGGATATGGTGTAGCTGAGACCATTTAGCCATAGAGGAGCCCTGTAGGCGAAGGAACGTTGGCCCTGCGTAGTAGGACAGCAAGGAACTTGTAGATTCTGGGTTGTTGAGCTCCTTGTGTTCAGTCGATTGGTGTTTTAATGTAACAAGGCAGTAACACTGGGAGGTGTGAGGCCAAGGCTGATTTCCTCCACCACACACATGTGAGATACTTTATATGGTTGGAGAGTTGGAGCCATCCGGATCGTGAATAAAGGTCACAGGTATGGGTGAGGCGGTGTGCACCAGTTGTGAGTCGGCATGCTTTGTTTAGGGCAGTTGTTATATGTCTGAGGGTGGACGTCATGGCAGAGCCATAGATAATGAGGCCATAATCAATAATTGAAACCACAGAGCTCTGGACGGCAATCTACAGGGCCTCTGGGGTAAGATGTTGCCTATGCTTGTAAAGTAATCCAAGGTGAGTGTTGGCAGCTTTGGCCACACTGTCAATATGAGCAGCATAGGAGATTCTGGGGTCAAGCAGAATCCCTAGATATTTGAATAAGTAGACTTGTTCAAGGATGGTCCCCTGCTTGGTGGAGATGGCAAGGGGATGATGATTGTGATGGTTGTGTGAACTGCTGAAAGGCAAGGACTTGGTTTTCTTGTGATTGAGGACTAGTTTATGACTGGAAAACCATGTTTCAATGCCACTGAAACCGAGTTGGAGGCTGAGTTGAAGTGGTGTGAGATCCTTGTGCGTGCACATCAGCATCATCCACATATAGAACGATTTGTTCCAAGCAGGATTGCGGTAGGGAGTTTAAAAAAAGGCTAAAGAGGAGAGGGCCCAGTATGGACTCCGAGGACTACAGAGCAGACAGACAAGGTATCTGATAGAGCATTGGCAATTTTTACTCTTTGTGAATGGTTGTCAAGGTAGCCTTTGAACCAGTGGACTTAGTCAGGTGCGAGGCTGGCAAGGAGTAGTTGGTCAAACAGCAGCCAATGATGGACCGTGTCAAATGCCTTCGATAGGTTAATGAAGACTGCCCCAGTTAGGAGGCCCTTATCTAGGGAACTATTCACTTCATCAGTAAATTCAAGCAGGGCAGTAGTGGTACTATGCCCATTTCTAAAACCATGCTGTTGTGTGCACGGAATATTGTATTTATCCAAATAGTCAGTAAGCTGGTCCGCAACAATATGCTCAAGGGCCTTGGATAGTGGTGGCAATATGGAGATCGAGCGATAGTTTGAGTGGCTGGTCTTGTCACCACTTTTGTGGACCAGGGTTACAGTGGCAGTTTTCCACATTTCTGGGAATGTACTGCTGTTTAGAGAGAGGTTAAGAATTTTTGTTAAGGGACAGAGGACCTCATCAAGTGTAAGTGATAGCAGCTTAAGGTCCAGGGTGTCACTACTGGTTCTGGATTTAGAGATGGCTGAGGTGATGTAGTGGCGAGCCTCACTCAACTTAATCTCCCTTAAATAGAAATGTGGGTGGTTTGACAGAGCGCAGGGCATGTTCGAGGGGGTGTCACTGTCTGTGAAGAAATCAGGTGGGAGAACAGTACTGAGGTCAGTAAAAGCTGAGTTGAAGGTGTTTGCAATGACCATAGGAGCAAGGGTAGTGGAACCTTCAACAATTAGCATGGCCGGATGGGACTTTGATTGTTTCCTGGTAATGTCCTTGATATTGTCCCAGAAAGCACGACCATTTTGCCAAGTGTTGATGAGGGCGTCCTTATAATATGAACTTTTCGTAAGGCGAATGGATTTTGTGCAGGCATTCCGGGCATGTTTGAATTTTTGGATGTCAGATTGTTTGCCTGTGGCTACAGGTGGTCCCTAGAGTTAAGCTGGGAGAGGAGCTCTGCAGTTAACCAAAGGTTACAGCAGGCTTTTGCTTTCCATTAATAGCAGGAGCAAAGAGGTCACAGGCCTTACTGAAGGCGGTGATGAAGTAGTTGAGGGCTAGGTTGACATCCATCGCCTTGTAAATGGGCAGCCAGTCTTGCAAGAACAGGTGCTGTTTGAGATGGGTAAGTTGTCCATGGGGGTGGACTCTGCTGCTAGTGATTATAGGAGGTGGCTTTAGAAATTTATTAGACCTTTCACATAAAACCGGGGAGTGGTCACTGAGAGAGTCTGGGAGAACAGAGGTTCGTGAGATCCTAGTAGGGTGATTGGTAAGAACCCAGTCAAGCAGGTTACTGGTACCTGTTTTGTAATTTATCCTAGTAGTTGTGGTAACTAATTGTGAGAGGTTAGCAGCTGCAAGGGCATCCTTATGAGCACTGACATCAGGTGCGAGCCACTTAATATTGAAATCACCAAGTAGAATGAGTTCAGAGCTGGGAGGTTGGGAACTGACGAAGTTAAGAACTTCTTTGATGCCAAGACCTTGATCCTGAGGTGGAATATAAACAGAGACTATGGTGAGGGCTTTTTTATTGTGACCAAGAAGGATTTTAATAGGTAGGATCTGGACCGAGGTGACAGGCACGGGAGTTGAAACAGGATGACCCAGGAGAGTATCCTTAATGTAGATGGCGCAGCCACCTCCCCTTTTAGAGACACGGTCTAGTCTGAAAACACTGTAGTCCTGTAAGGTGATTGCCAGATCAGGAACTTTTGGTGTCAGCCATGTTTCAACTACAGAAAGGATGTCAGGATTATGTTGGTTGGTGAAGGCTTGGAGTGCATCAAGCTTTGGCAATAGGCTGCAAATGTAAAGGGTTGCGATGGTAAGAGCCCCTGCCTTGTTCAAGAGGCATGTTGACAGAGACTGTGTGTGCTACAGTTTAAGAGAGCCTCCATCAAGACTGCAGACAGTCAGCTGGTCAGTTCTACTGCTAGGGGTGTGTGTGTCTCTGTGATGTGGATCTTGGTTCTGAGACTGGTATGACCAGCAGAGAAAAAGAGAAAGTAGCCATAGGACTCCAGACAACTGCATGAAGTAAAAAGCCTAATTCCAGCCCAGAAGCACCTGAGACCTGCACAGCTAAGCTACCCCCCCAGAACAACTGACCATCTGATCAATCATCTGAGAGAAACCTGCTTCATCAGAAGTGGAGGAAGAGGAGCCCAATTTGTAAGGGAAGCTGGTAACACCTGAACAATGAGTATTCACAGGGCTTGCCCTGCAGCAGGGGATTGTACATACAGTAGTTTGCTACAAAATCTTCAGATTTGACCGCTGGATCAGGATCTACAAACAGCTCACATTGAGGTTGCCAATTTAAGCAATTACATGGCCATTATGGTTTGGAATGCAGGAAGCAGGAGAAAACATCGACATCCTGGTACACATAGGGACTAATGACCTCGCTGGATGGTCAGTTGTGGAGACCAAGGAACACCTGACCAGGCTGGGAGACAAACTGTCATCAATTTCATTCGGCATCTCCTTCTCTGAGATCCTGCCTGTCTGGGAGAGGGGGGCAAATGGACAGAAGGTCAAAGAAGGAGTGATAGGGGAGCTAAACATGTGGCTCAAGGGCTGGTGCCAGGAAAAAGGACACACATTTGTAAGTAACTGGCAACAGTTTTGGGAGCGTAAGTTCTTTAAATTCGATGGACTGCATCTGACTAAGGAGGGAGTCAGTGCATTGGGGCAGAAGTTTGACGTTTTTGCAGAATATTTAAACAGGCAAATGGGGAGAGGGGTGCAGCACCCGATACATCGAAAGGGAAGAACACCCCTCCCCCCCCATCTAGTGATCAAACAGGAGTTCAGAATGTTTGTAGTTCATTTGCATCACCAGGTAAGGAAAAAGTTTCAGCTCCCCATGCAACACGCAGAGAAAACATCGGACCTCGCCCAACAACTAACACACAGAAATCTGACCAATGGAAAATCATGTACACTAATGCCAGCATTCTGGGAAACAAGATCCAAGACCTGCAGGCAACAATGACAGAGGCTAAACTGGACATAGTAGCCATTAGCGAGACATGGTTCACCAGTAAGCACACTTGGGAGACTTCAGTACCTGGCTATGTACTGTTCAGAAGAGACTGAGGTGCAAAAGGTGGGGGGGGGGAGGGGGAGTGGCCCTTTATTTCAATGAAAATATCAGAGCTACAGAAATTCAGAATACACACAAGGAACCAGAAGAACTGTGGGTCACTCTGGAAACAGGAAATGGGACAGCCATACAAACTGGGGTTATCTTTGGGCTTCCAGACCAGGGAGAGGACATAGACACATTACTGTTAGAAGATATACAAAACATGACAGCTAAAGGGGAGGTTCTGATAATGGGAGACTTTAACATGCCAGATACAGATTGGTCAGTACCAGCAGGAACATCCACCAGAATTAGACACATAGTGGTTTCTCTGTGGGGGGATTGCCTCAAACAACTGGTACAACAACCCACAAGAGACAGGGCTATCCTAGATGTAGTACTGACTAACAGGGAAAGGATCACAGATCTCCAGATAGAAGGTCACCTGGGGGCCAGTGACCATCACATGGCGTGGTTTAATTTAGCCACTAGAACTAAATCATCCTATTCCAAGGCAAAAATATGGCACTTCAGAAGAGCTGACTTTGATAAGATGGTCAACAGAGTTAAGCTAGCCCTGGAAAGAAGAAATACAGGTGAGGGGGTACAGGCAAAGTGGGCAGGCATTAAGGATGCAATACTTGAAGCAACATCCCATTGTGTTAGAGAGAAAAGCAAGAGCAAAAGAAGGAGTAAACCACTTTGGTTCTCAAAAACAGTAGCAGAAAAAATCAGAGCCAAAGGCTGGCCTTCAGGAAATATAAGGGAACGCAGCGGGACGAAGATAGGGAGGCCGACCAAGCTTCCCTAAGGGAAGCAGGGAAGGCAGTAAGGCAGGCAAAGGCACAAACCGAGGAAACACTAGTACAAACAGTAAAATAAGGGGACAAGACTTTCTATAGATACATTAGTGAAGGGAGAAAGTCCAGAGGGGGTATCGCTAAGATCAAAGGGGATAAGGGGAGTGTGTGGAGGAGGACCAAGGAAAAGCATCTATCCTAAATAGATACTTCTGCTCAGTATTTACTAAGGAGAAGGTAGGGCAGGGCCCACATCTCAGCACCATGGACATGGGGGAAGGAGGTGTGCACAAGTCCCTTCACAAAAAAAAAAAGAGTCCTAGAGCTCGCTAAGCTCAGAGTGGACAAGGCAATGGGACCTGATGGCATACATCCCAGTGTACTAAAGGAGATAAGGGTGGAACTAGCATAGGCCATTATCAGAACTGTTTAGTGAGTCTCTGAGCACAGGGGAGGTCCCAGAAGACTGGAGAAGGGCTCATGTGATCCTGCTCCACAAGAGTGATAGCAGGGAGGAGGCAGGGAACTACAAACCAGTTAGTCTTACCTCAGTAGTGGGCAAGATTATGGAGGCACTCCTTAAGGAAAGGATAGTGCAACACCTGGAATCCATAGGAGCACTTGATCCAAGACAGCATGGGTTTACAACAGGAACGTCCTGTCAAACTAATCTCAGAGATTTCTTTGACTCGGTAACCAATGTGGTGGACCAAGGTGGTGCAGTTGATGCCGCCTACCTTGACTTCAGCAAAGCTTTTAATATTGTTCCACAAAGAAGATTGATTAATAAGCTGGGTATGCTTGGGGTGGGTCAGAAGTTGGTCAACTGGGTGACAAACTGGTTGACGGGCAGAAAACAGAGTATGGTAGTAAATGGTATACAGTCAGAAGAGATGCAAGTCACAAGTGGGGTACCTCAGGGATCAGTCTTGGTGCCCATTCTCTTCAATATCTTCATTAGTGACATTGCAGATGGACTGGAGGGTAAGGTTTGTCTATTTGCAGATGACACCAAGATCTGCAACAGAGTAGATGATCCAGGTGGGGTGGGCAGAATGAAAAGAGATCTGGATAAACTGGCATAATGGTCAAAAGAGTGGCAACTGGGGTTTAACGCGAAGAAGTGCAAGATCATGCACCTAGGGAAGAGAAACCCTGAAGCCACCTATAGGTTGGGAGGGGAGTTGCTGGCAATCATAAGGGAAGAAAGAGACTTGAGCATCATCATCACAGATGACCTGAAATCATCCAAGCAGACCACTAAATTAATAGGTAAAGTTAGAGGGATGTTGAGGTGTATTAGTAGGGATATCGCAAGTCATAAGAAGGAAGTAATAATTCCTCTTTACAAGACACTGGTTAGGCCCCATCTGGAATTTTGCATGCAGTACTGGAGGCCTCACCTGCACAAAGACATTAACAAAATGGAGGCAGTCCAGAGAAGGGCAAACAAAATGATGCAGGGACTGCATCAGAAAACATATGAGGACAAATTAATGGCGCCCAATATGTATACCCTAGAGCAAAGGAGGGAGAGAGGTGATATGATTGAAACATTCAAACATCTTAACAGCATTAACAAGGTGAACGAGTCTAAAATGTTTCAATATAAGAAAAATAGCAGGACAAGAGGACACAGCATGAGATTAGAAGGAGGCCAACTGAGGGGTAATGTGAGGAAGTTATTTTTCACAGAAAGGGTGGTGGATGCATGGAATGGCCTACCTCAGGAAGTAGTGGATATGAATACAGTGCAGGGCTTCAAACAGGCATGGGATAGGCTTAAGGGAGCAATACAGATGTGTATGAATAGATAGGCCATTGACAGAGTACAGGCTTATGGCACATTCATAAGGTAGAAAAACTGGACAGACCGGATAGGCCTTGCAGTCCTTATCTGCTGTCAACTTCTATGTCTCTATGGTTTCAAAAAGGTGTTATTTGTTTAAAGTTCACCACCACTGGCCAATCGGTTGCAACACCAACAGGCCTGCAGTGTTTCCATGGCTGGGTGCCCAGTGAAGCCCAGAGGCTCTCTAAAAGATTTAAATGGTTAATACTGGTTGGTACCAGTGGAGAAAGGTTAATGCCCCCAGTATTTATTTAGTTATTGAATTTTGTTGACCCGGTAAGCCCACTGGGCCTAGAAGTCCCTTTTTCAAGAGCAACTGGGGGGAAGGGGGATACAGATGGTAAGCAACTGAAATTGAACCAGATTAAGCTGTTGGTGGCATTTTTAGTGAATGGGAGAAATTTGACCAGGACACCGGGGAAATTCCCCTACTAGTTGGTAGGGGGCGCTGTGCTGCTCAGCAGGATGGCAGATGGTGTTGGGCCACCGGAGGAGGAGGATGTGTTCAGTGGACAGTGGACTGAGGTTTCTTCCCCAGCCTTGGTTTCTGCGCTTGGTGAAGATGCATTAGCTACCATTTCTATGGAATCGGGTGCTTGTGATATGCAGGAGGTTACTTGTGCAGCAGGGAAGAATGAAGCTGAAGCTGCTATTATGTCTCCTGTTTCTAAGATCCTGAAATTTTCCTTAGATGTGGCTACTTCGGAGGTGGATGGAGTTTCAGCTATGTCTCAGCTGACTGCGGAGAATGTGCCGGTGAGTGTTTGCTGGAGTGATGATGTCGAGGGTGATTGTATGCGGAAGTGTGGTTTGTCTGATGCTGCACACACAGACACATAATGGTCTAGGGAACAGGCTCTTTTGGATGATGGCTGGGTATGTTTGAATAGCCGGTGGGTGCCGAACTCTGAATGGGTCTCTTTTTCCACTCCTCCAACTGCTTCAGAGGTTACTACTGATCCTGTGGGGCAAGTACTTCCTTTATCTCATTGTGGAGGGGACATTGGTGATAGAGATTCTCTTTCTGTTGACACTGTCATTCTGCCTGATTCAGGCCAAGGTACTGTCCCTGATTCCCCAGCCCATTCCCCACGCAGGGATCACAGAAAGACTGGTCCAAGGTTTTCTGATTTATTTCACCAGAATGTTTTGGAGCAGGTGCCTAGGCATAATGCAGTTCATCTACGATACTGAGGAGGCTTGCAAGAGCATCCTGACAGACTGTATGTAGCTAAACCTTATTAAAGGACTCGAACTTTTTGGCTTCTGATATATATGCTCTGATTAATGTGCAGGGGGAGGATACCTTTGACATTAGTTTTAAATCGTTTCCTGGTCTGGATAAATTCTGGGCCAAATATGAAAATTGTAAGATTACTTCTCTGTGGGCTTCCTTCTGGGCTATCCCTATTACTAAACCTTTGTTTAAATCTATTAATGTTATGTTTCAGAATGAAGGGGTAAATGTGGGGGATATTCAGTTTTTGCTGGAAAAAAATATACTGTTCTGGAGCCCCCAGACCCTATCTTTGATGATGAAGGTATCTGGACTGGTAGCTGGAAGTTTAAAGTCAAGCTTCATAATATTGGTAATGAGGTTCAGCATGTCCCGAACAGTTTTTTTTTAGGCAAGGACAGGGGGAGTTTGCTTTTATCCAGGCCAGCCGAAAGCTTGCTATAAGTGTGTGAGCAAAAGGCACCTTAGTAGTGCTTGTGATAAAGTGAAATGTGTTCTTTGTGGGGATTTTGACCATGACAGTGGGACTTGTAGAAATGTTTTTAGGTGCAATTTATGCGAAGAACAAGGTCATGCCTATCATTAGTGCCCCTGGGCTGGGCAAAATAGCAAGAGTGGATTAGATAAGGAAGATTTAATAAACTGTGCACAAGAAAGGTTTAGGCCGGGATTTTCTAGTAGGGCCCCACCCCAAGCGTGGCCTACTAATTCTGACTGTAGCCATGACTCCCCTGAAGCCGCAGCACCCACCCAGTCTGTTATTTCTACTGCTCCCCCAGCTTTGGTTCAGGAGGTTCTTTCTACCTCTGTTGCTGATCCTCAGGCTATGCCTCCCCCTTCTGTTTTGAAGTTCCAGACCCCACATCCCAAGAGGGTTAATAGAGAGTCCAGCAGGAGACACCAGAGCCCTGCTGGCCTTCCTACCCAAAATGCTGCTCTGTCCTGGAGGATCCCAAGGGAGGGTTCTGAATCTGATATTTCCTCTATTTCTGGGGTATTTTCTGAAATGGAATATGAGGAAGAGGTGGGTTCTGAGGTTTTGCTTAATAAGAAAAAAAGTGGAAGGAAATGGAAAAAGGACAGGGTTCCTTGACTCCCTGTAAATGTCTACCTTCCGACTATTTTCCCTTAAAGCCTGCAGGATGCAATGGGCTTGTTTACATTTTTGTAAGTCTTTGGTTGCTGATATTTACTTCCTTCAGGGAACCAGACTAAAGACTCTGCAGGATGTAGTTCAAGCTAGAAAGACTTGGCTTGCTGGGCCTTCCTTTTGGTCCTTTGGTTTAGATCAGGCTGATGGGTTAGGGATTTTATTTGGTAACACACAGGTTCAGGTGGTGAGAGTGATGGATTTAGTTCCTGGGAGAGTTTTGATTTTGGATTGCTTTTATCAAGGGTTTTCTCTTCGTCTGATTAACATTTATGCTCCCCAACTTAAGTCTGCCCGAATTGACCTTTTTAATGAGGTGCACCCACATCTTTACACCCGTAGGCATGTTATTTGGGGTGGGAATTTTAACTATAGCTTAGATCTTAAGGTGAAGGTTCAAGTACAACAAAAAATATATTGTGACACTCATGCCTTACTGGGTCTTTTGAGTACCTCTCGGTTGACAGATGCTTACAGGGCTTTGTCTCCTGATTCAGGTTTTACTTCTTCTAGAAATGTTTTTGGGTCCAGGATTGATTATTTTTTTCTTTCTAGATATTTATTTCTTAATTCTTTTTTTTTACAATTTTGTGCAGTATCAGATCATAATGCCTTAGTGTGTCAGGTAGGGCCTTCATCTGTTCCTCTTCAATTTCCCTCGGTCCCTACCAGATGGAAGTTGAATTCTGCTCTTTTGGATCGGGAAGATGTTAGGAGACAGTTGGTTAACTTATTTTATTTTAGAAAATCAGTAGCCGAATTCTATGCGGATTGGGCTACCTGGCAGGAGGATACTACAACTGAGATCCGTTCTTTTTTTATGTGTTTTGGACAGGCTAAACGTAATGATGATTACATTAGATACTTGGAATATAGGAATCAGTACTATAATTTATTGTCCTTTTCTGGTGTTTCAGACCCCAGGTTTCAGGAACAAATTTGTAGACTGAAGGACCTTATGAAGCGGTATGATAGGGTGGCATTTTTACAAGCTGAAATGCAATTTGGCCTGCAGAAAACACCTTATGCTGATCCTTTTTCCTCCTGTAAAAAAGGTTTGGATACTAAACTGATGGAGGGTTTATGGGATGATAAGGGACGTGTTAAATTTACTGATGTGGAAATGCTGGATATCGTTTCCAGATGGTTGCAGTCACAACATGGGGATTGTTTTACCTCAGCTAAACGGTGGGAGGATGTTGCACATTTTCCAGTCCCTGTTGCCACTGATGACATTCAATGGGATTTGGAATGGCCTATTTCACTTCTTGAGGTTCAGGAGGTTATTAGGCACCTTAAAATTGGGATTTCACCTGGGAAGGATGGTTTGACAAATGAGTTTTATAAATGTTTTCTGGATGATATGAAAGTAGATTTTATGTCATCTCTATAATGAAATTTTAGGGTCTGGGGTTTTTCCTGCATCTTTCTCTGATGCAGTGGTTATTTTTTTTATATAAACACAAAGGGCAGAAGTATGATTTTGGTAACTGGAGGCCTATTAGCCTTCTGAATATAGATTATAAGATTCTGGCCACTATTCTATGCCATAGGTTACAAACAGTTTCTGAACAACTGATTCTTTCCATCCAAACCTGTTCCATACCTCACATGAATTTTCAACAGAATTAGCTTTTTCTTAGGAATGCTTGTGAGTTTGGTAGGCAAGATAGACTAAGGGGTTACTTCATAGCACTGGATCAGGAGAAGACTTTTGCTAAGATTTCTCATGAATTTTTACATAAAACACTGTTGAAATATGGGATTTCTTGTAAATTTCAGTCTTGGTTGCAGTTTTTATATAAAGATGCAGTAGTTTTTCATATGATTAATGGTCTTATGGGCAGTGGTTTACCTTTCTTAAGAGGTGTAAGATAGGGGTGCCCTCTTAGTCCCTTATTATATACGTTTGTGCTGGATCCTGTTCTTAGATCCATTATGCAGGATCAGAGAATTTGTGGTCTTTCACCTGATGTTACTATTACACCCCAAAAATTGGCAGTTTATGTAGATGATGTTTGTCTTACTGTTAAGGATCAACAGTCTGTAGATAGGGCTTTGCAAGTTTTCGCAGAATATGCAGAAGTAGCTGGGACTATAGTGAATTTTCATAAGAGTATTGGTGTTTTCATAGGACATGGGTTTTTTCCTAATACCATAGGTCCATTGCAGATTTCTGACAAACCTATTAAAGTGCTAGGTGTTTTTTTTTTTGCTTCTGGGGATTTGGCATTTCTTAATTGGGAGGAAAAACTAAAGCAGGGTGAAGCAAAGGTCCAAGGATGGAAATCTTGGTATTTGTCTAAACATAAATGAATTTTGATTATTAAGAATTTTTTGCTTCCCCATTTTCTTTATATCAGTTCTCTATTTCCAGTTCCTTTCCAGTTGGAGACTAGATTATTGAGTGTATTTTTTCAAATGATATGTGGTAGTCATTTGAACCCAGTTAAAAGGGATTTTACATATCTAAAATTGCAGCAGGGAGGTCTCAGTATGATTCATCTGGTAGTTTTATATATTTCTTTCTTTTTTAAATCTAATTTTGGATTTCGGACTGCTAATGTTGACCATCCCTGGGAGGATTGGACGATAGGTTTATTTGCCCCATTTATGCAGCAATGGGTTTCTTGAGTTCCTAGGCTTGCAGTCTCTTTCATGGTTCTGGCATTTGCCAAGCCGGCGATCAGGAGGCTTAGTATATGGGGGATTACTAAATTGCATGTCCAGACCTTGCATAAGAAAGCCTTTTATTCTGGGATTATGTCATGACATTTTGTGTCTCAGGTGGAATTTCCACAATGTGTCCCTTCAAAATTAAATTTTGCTTTACAAATCTTGACCAATAAAAGACTCCCTGTTCATCTGTGGGATGTGCAGTGGATATGCTGCCATGGTAGATTGGGAATGTGGGGTAATTTGAAACATAAACCTTTGCTGGAAAGGCAATGTCTTAGGCCACAGTGTGTTGGGCAGGAAGAGACCATGGATCATTTTTTTTTTCTCTTGTGTATATGCCATGTATTTTTGGACCTCTTTGGCCACTAGATGGCAGTGGAGGCCTGTTCAACATGTTACCTATGGTATTTTAATTTTGGGAGATTATACAGGCCTGGTTCCCTGATATAATTCTAGCACTTTGACTTTGATTTTCACATTTATTAAGTACTATTTCTGGCAAACTAGATGTAAATTTTCATTACAGCATGTAGATATGCCTGTTTGCACACTGATTAAACAACTTGAAACTGTGATTTTACACCATAAAATGAAGGAACAAGCTATTATGGATGCTAGACTTTATAATATACTCTGGAGGAATGTGCATTGGGTATTCTTTGGAAATGTTGGCTGATGTTTCCTGTGGGTTGTTTTTTTTTTGTTCTTCCTTCCTGTTAATGATTAGATAATCAGGGGATGTTGCATGGAGGTTTTGGAGTGGTTTATTTTTTTATTTCATTTAATTTCCTTTCGGATTGCTGTAACTTATTATTCTTTTTATGTTTCTCATGTGCTTCTTTTTGGGATGTTATGATATGAATGATCTTTTTGCTTTGTGATGTTCTGTTTTCTTAATAAAAAATTCCCCTACTCTTTTAGTAGGGGATGGGGGGGTTGTTTTCAGTTTTCGGATTTAATTTTTCTTGGGGGTTTCGCATTTGTTGACAGCAACCTTGTCACTGTATGAATTTATTGCTTGTTTGCTTTCTTTTATTTTACGATATTTGGGTTATTTTTTGTGAATTTCACACAGTTTGTTATTATTTGTTGTTGAAAGGTTTAAAAAAAAAATAAAAAGGGGAGGGATTTTTTCAGTATTAGGATACACTTAGGGTTTTGCAGATTTCTTTTACAGTGCTTTTGAATCGGTATGACTGAAATACTTCTTTGATTTCTCTTATGATTTGTATATTATTCTTGTGTGAATTAACACTGTTTTGTATTTATTTGATTTTTGAGGTTTCCAATAAAAATTCCCCTACTCTTTTAGTGTGTGGGGTCCAGTAATGTGATTTCTTTATGTTTGATATTCCTGTATGGTGAAATGCTTATTTCTGATGTTTTCGTGATTTCCTTTATGATTTTGTATGCTGTAGTACATTCCTGTATAATTTTGTTTTGAAGTTTTGAATGAACATTCCCCTACTCTTTTAGTGGGGGGGGGACCTTTTCAGTATTAGGATATGCTTTGGGTTTTACAAATTTATTTGAAAGTATTTTAGACAATGTATGACTGTAATACTTATCTGATTTTTCTTATGATTTGTATCTTATTTTTTGTATGAGTTTACACTGTTTGTATTTATTTGATTTTTGAAGTTTATAATAAAAAATTCCCCTACCCTTTTTCAATAAGTGCCATGGGCTCTTTAGCACCCACCTGAACTACCACCAATCCAGGCAGATGGGACCTTGGTTTAATGTCTCATCTGAAAGACTGCACCTCAGAAGTACAGCACCCCACTCATGCTGCACTAAAGTGTCAGTATTGGGATATTAACCCAAGTGCCAGATGTGGGAACTGAACCCACAGCCCTCCGATCTCCCGGCCTCAGAGTTGAGTGTGTGCTACCTACTTAGATGTGCTAAGAATACAAAAAGTTCAATGACAACTGTATGTGTGCAGTCTGGTAGGGGTGGGTGCCATTGAAAGTGTGTTTTATAGGGCAAGACTAGTTGGGCAACTAAATTTGGTCCTGGTTCATAAATTTCATATGTTTTCTGTCAATACAGTTTTCCTTGGCATCCCTATCCACTTGTGACTATCCCACAATAAATATTTGGTTGTATATTTGAATTTTTCTTTGTGAGCATATTACTAGTAATAAGTCATCAAATGCATTTTTAGTTTGAAATTGCATAGTTACTTTTCATGTGTGAGGGGACACTGTGGGGAGGTTGGGAGACACTGCATCCCAGGGCACCATGCCCTGACAACAGACCAGGGTTGTTCCAATTAAGGCATACTGTTAATGCACTAAATTAAATTAATTTGGCATCATGATCAATTAAATTAACAATTAATCATTTTTATTACTTTAATTGAATTAAATTAATAGTATCTCAAATAATAATTAAATTAACAATGAATCCTTTATGTTTTTACATATTTTAATATATTTCTTAATATATATGCATTTTTTAATGAAAAATAAAGAGATTGTAAAGAAAACACTCCAAAGTCTGAATAACTGCTGTCAACTATTTTATTGTGCAAATGGTAAGTATTTATTTTTATTAACTTCATTTAATAAAATAGAACAGTGAAGCACATAACTGTACTGTGATAATGTACTTTTTGGTTAACACCAACTTCAGTAACAGTAGGCTTTGTTGCACTTTTATTTATTTATTTATTTATTTATTTTTTTGTTAACCAGAGAGACACACTAAGCTGACGCTTGTTTACAGGTGTGACCTGGGAGTACAAGGAAGTTAAGTGACTTGCTCAGGGTCACACAGTATGCAAGTGGGGGCAGTTGGATTCAAACCCAGGTCTCTGGGTTTGCAGCTCACAGTCTTAAACATTTCACAGATATGAGTTGCTCAAATGTCTCATCCAGCATGCGATTCTGTTCAGGTGACAAAATGTTGCCTCCAACATTGAAAACCTGTTCAACAGGAGCTGAAGAAGCCGTTAGACAAAGGATGTTCATTGCTACATGGCCAGCTAATTAAAAGGTGTTAGTTTACTCCTTCCAGAATGTTAATGGGGCAGAGTTTTCAGGAGCAAGATCCTCACCCAAGTGTCGGTCAAGATCCATGCATATGTTTGCAAAATTATCTAATGGAGGCTTTCGCTCTTTATTTGCTGAACTGCCACTTGACATCTTAGTATCTTGGTATTATCAGACATGGGAGGCTACAGCTCATCTGGTGTCTCCCACTGCCAAGTGGGTCTATGATTTCTTCCACCCTAAATAATTGTCTAATCTAGTTTTGAAGATAGTAAAGGTTTCTGAAACCACAACTTCCTGCATTAAGCTATTCCATCTTTCCACTGCTTTTATAGTAGAGAGAGTATTTATATTTTCTGTGTTGGGTTTATTGTAATGTAATTGTTTAGTATGACTTCTTAGGTCTTTTTTCCTATCCAAGAATTTTATGTTACAGGATCCAGTTAGTGCATCGTCCCCCAATATTCTGAGCATGAATAACATGTCACCCCTATTCCTCCTTTCTTTCAAGGTAACTAAACCTATTTTCTGTAGTCTTTCTACACTGGTTCTATTTTTTAATGCTGGAATTATTTTTGTGGCCCTTTTTTGAACTGATTCAAGAAGGTTAATGTCCTTCTTTAAATAGGGTTTCCATATTGATGATCCAAAATCTAGGATCAGTGTTACATAGGCCCGATATAGAGGTACTATAACTGACTCACTTTTGTTAGAAAATTTCCTTTTTATTTTATTTAGTATATTGCTACCTATATTCACATTGTGTTTGTAGTGATCTTTCATTGATAAATCATCATTAATAATTATTCCTAAGTCCCTTTCTTTTTCTGATGTTTTGATATATTTATTTCCCAAAGAATATTTGTACATTGGATAATTTTTACTGAAATGCAGGATAGTGCATTTATCTAGGTTGAGTAACATTTTGTTTTGGTGACACCAATTGCTTAACTGTAAAAGATCTGAACATAATAACTGATATTTTTGTACAGTGTCTACCTCCCCAGCAAGTTTTGTGTCATCAGCAAATTTAGTTATAAGGTTTTGTATATTTTCATCCATGTCAGATACAAACACTTTAAACAGAACAGGGCCCAGGACTGACCCCTGGGGTACACCACTGGTCACCTCTCTAGATTCTGATGTAACCCCCCTAATTCTTACTTGTTGTGTTCTATTGTAGAGGCACTTATCAATCCAGTTCACTATGTACTTGTTTATTCCTAAATTCTTGAGTTTATAAACTAATTCCTTATGTGGGACCTTATCAAAGGCCTTACTGAAATCTAACAGAATGACATCTGTAGGTATATTTTTATCAAGGCATATGCTTACTTTTTCATAAAAAGAAACTAAGTTTGTGCAACATGACCTGTTTTGTTTGTAAACCCGTGTTGTAATGGGTCTATTTTGTACAAATTCTTAATTTCATTTTCTATTTTTTTCTTAATTAGTCTCTCTATTACCTTATCAATTAAAGAAGTTAGACTTATTGGTCTGTAATTTGTCTCTATATCTTTGGGCCCCTTTTTATGGATTGGGGTCCCAATGGATGTTCTCCAGTCATTTGGTACATAGCACTCTATAAGTGATTTATTGAAAACAATTGTTAATTATGAAATCAAAATATCAGCAACCTCTTTTGTGAATCTTGGACTAATATTGTCTGGACCTGTTGCTGAGTTTGGTTTTAGTAATTTAATAGTTGCTGCAGTTTCTGCATTTGTGAAGCTAATATTATAATCTGAATGCTGCAGATTTAACTCGTGCTGTTCCTTAGTATTATAAACTTCACAAAAATAATTATGAAACAATTTGACCAATTCTTGTACCTCAGTTATTTCAACTCCATCCTTCTTAATGTTATTTATTACATCATGTGTCTGTCTTTGAGTATTTATATACCCATAAAAGGATTTTAGGTTATCTTTATTGTGTGCTAGTCTCATTTCAAATCTATGTTTTTCTGACCTGATAAGTTTTTTTAGTCTTGACTCTAACTTTTTATATTTTATTTTGTTGACCAAAGTATTATCCATGTTTAGTTTAGAAAAGGCATTTCTTTTCTTAACTGTTAGATTTCTAATCTTTTTATTGCACCATGGGGGATATTTCCTATTAATTTCATTTGATTCCTTGGTAGCTACATAGTGCCTTATTGCTTCCTGAAGTGCCTCTTGAAGTGTATCCCAGACTTTCTCTGCACTGCAGTTTGCTATTTTTTCTTCCAACTTGAGCTTGCTTAAGAAAGATTTTATTTGGTTATAATCTGCCCTATAGTAGTCCAAAAAATGATACCTTTTAATGCCAAAGGATGTTTCTGTAATCAAATTTATAATCACACTATCATGATCACTGTCACTTAAGGGGCTGACTACCATGGTCCCATCTATTAGAAGTTCATTATTTGTCATTACCAAGTTAAGGATGTTATCTCCTTGAGTGGACCCATCCACCACTTGCATCAATCCTAATGATATAATGTTATTTAGGAATAAATTTTCTGTAGAACTCGTGCACGTAAGTGCAATCCAATTTATTCCCAGAAGATTGAAGTGCCTAGGATTATAATATCACCCATCTCAGATGCTGCTTCAATTTCATTTAAAAGTTTCTTTAAGTAATCTGACCCAGTACTAGGCGGCCTATAACAATTTACTAGTATTAATTTTCTTTTATTATGCAAAAGTAGTTTAACCCAGATGGTTTCAAGTTCTGTTTGATCCTCCATCATGGTTATCTGTGCAGTATTAATCTCATCCCTTATGTACAGGCAAATGCTTCCTCCTTTCCTTCATGATCTATTTGTGTAGTATAACCTGTAACCAGGTATACTATTCATCTAATCGTTGTCCTTATCCCACCACATTTCTGTTATGGCAACTATATCATAGTTGTAAGATATCAATAAGGATTTTAACTCTGCCAGTTTGTCCCTATTTAGGCTTCTAGCATTAGCCAAGTACAGCTTATAACCAGTCATGTTGTTTTTTTGTTTGACTTCATTATCTCCCCATTTCCCCTTATTTACAAGTTTAAATGCTTTTTGATTGTTGCTTTGATATGTTTTCCCAGCAGTAAATTTCCCCTTTGGCTGAGGTGTAACCCATCCCAGCTGTAATATTCATGTTTTCTGTCAAATTCCTCCCAATGTTTTACACAATCAGTGTTGTTCATTAATGTCCATCTCCTAAACTAATCCTTAATTTGTTTTATCTTTTTGTTCATGTGAAATCCATATTTAGGTACTGGTAATATTTCTGATAAACAAGGTTCCCTGCCTAGTTCTCTAATTTTATTTGTTATATGTTATAATCATGAGGTTGTTTTTAATCATGGTTATGTCCTTTCTGTGTAAACTGTTTGCCCCTGCATGAATTATCACCAATGGATTATTTTCTGCTCCCCTCAATATATTAGGTAACATTTGTTGGATATAAATAATCCCTGCACCCCTAAAGGAGCTGCATGTGTTTATTTGGTCTGCATATTGTTCTATCTAAATATTGAATCATATAGTCTCCTAGTAGAAAAAAACTTGTCTATTTAGAGTTTGCTCCCCCATTTGATTAATATATGGCTGTGACATTGGGTTGAAATTTAGATTTTATGTGCCCTGGTTCACTGGATTGTGAGGTATTCCCACCTGATTACTATTTTCTAATATTATTTCCATGATCTGTGTTGTGCTTGATAGGTCAATTTCAGTTATGATTTCTGGTGTGGGTGTACTGTGATCCTGTATGTTTGAATTCTCAAGAGTATTTTTTGTTTCAGAATTTGTTTGTCCCGATAGTGCAGATGCCCTACTACTGCAGGGCTCTGTTTCTTCTGTAATAACCATGTTAACTTGCTGTTCACTAACCTTGGTCTCTAGTGCTGAAAATCTATTCCCTGTAGTTATTTTAAATTGCATTGCTCTTCTCCCCTTTTTTTGTTTATGCATGTGGCTAACTTTTGTCCATGAAAGAAAACAGTTTCAATTTCATTCTTGGAGGCTCTGAAACCTCAGTGGATGTTGCATCCTGAGATGCCATAGTTTCCCTGGACAATCTGTTAGACAAACAACTTCAGCACGTGGGAGGTCTGAAGGATCTCCAGGTTCAGAGTCAAGTAAGTGGGAAGGTCACAGTGGTAATGAATACATGACTGCTGGCCACTTCCAAAACATGTATACTGTACAGTGTGGTGTGTAAGCAAGTCAGGGTGCTGATTGTCTTCAGATATGAGCACTAGATCAGGCAGATAACTATGTGGATTATGTCAGGGTATCCTCCAAACTACCGGCTCTTAGATGAAGCTGAAAAGGACAATCATGATGTGATGTACACTTCAACTGGAAACACTGAGCCCAGGAGGGGGGGAGGGAGGATGATTCCTAGCAGTCTAGTGTGTCCCAGTCCTGCTAGTTAGTGCATTCCATCTGCTATACTTAAAATGTGAAACATGCTTTCCAGTGCATATCCGTAGCTTCACATAATGCTAGACAATAAATAGTATTATTTGAACAAACACATTTTGATGAATACAACAGATCATATTAATGCATTAAAGATGAATGCATTAAATTGTAAAGAAGTCAATTAATGGATACAATTAATAATTAAGTCACCATTAATGGGGTATATTAATTAATTAAACATTAACATAAATCTGTCTTAATTAAATTAAGCATTAAATTAACAATTACCAATTAACCAACCCTGCACCAGACCAACTTAAACCTAATCTCAGGGTGGAAGCACTGCATAAATCAAATCTAACTGTAACTGAACCCTCCAAACAAAGTAAGGAATATGACACGATGAGGTGTAGTTTATGGGTTGATAAAAGCATGCCACAGACATGTAATGAGGCATGAGGCATTTGTGCCGAGTGTCTTTAGCACTTGGGAAGTAATCTTATCAGCCCATAACCACACCTCAGTGTGTCTTATTCTACTTATAAAATGGGTACTATACATTCTAAAAAAAGGAGAAACAAAATTATGTGGATGAAAACTTGAAACTTGTTTATTTGTGTTAAAGCACAAAAAATGAGATACAATATTTCCATAGTAAGTCAGTAATAGTAACTTCTTTTTCTTAATATTAGTTCAATAAATATTAGTTCAATAACTTACATTTAAATAACTGAATATAATTCATTTTTTCTTCTTGTGAAATTAATAACTTTGTAAATTATTAATTGATAAGGTCATAAAATACAGGTGAAACACAGGTGAAAACCTGTATTTGGTAATAGCAACATACTACAGACTTGGTAACATTTAAGACATTCAACTTTTTTAGGTCACATTTTCTTTTTAATGGTTGAAAGTGAAACAGAGATGCACTGCTATTTATTTGGTAAAGTGGATGAACTCCACTTTTTCCATGTAACAGTGCTGGATAAGGAATTGTGTGGAGGCGATCATTGTGCTTAACTGCTTGAACTGGATGCCTCTCGTTGGTGTGCTGATGTTTTCATGTGGCATTTCCTGTGCTGGTAATGGTGTTTGCTTGCAACAAGGATGCAGCTGCATGGAACTCTAAATTTGTTTGGAAATTTCTATTTTTTCACTTTCTTTAGGGGTCACTTGACTCAAGGAGGTACTGATGCATGGTTCTTGGGAGTACTGAGCTGTGCTGGATGTGGATGGGCACTCATCGTTGATGGCAGTATTTGAACTGTTGATCTTTGCTGGTGGGATATTGTACAGAATGGTACTCCATTTCTGAAGGTCCTGTTCACTGGCTGCCCAGTAGCTTCTGAGGCTGGACTTCGATCTGTGTCCCGTTAACTGACATAATCTCATAGGCATCAAGTCCAGCCTCAGAAAGAAGATGGACCACCATAGCTTTTTTACTGCGGTAGTTGTAACATCAGCTTAAGGAGGCTTCTTTGCTGAGTCAAGGCATGAAGTTCACCAGATAATTAACTCGCAGTGGTTCCCTAGAATATCAGATGTCAGCTGTTGCATAGTTCTGGGTCTTAAATCTTTTGTGGTATAAGTAAAAGGCAGGGGACTCTCATGGTAGCTTACTTAGGTACTTATTTGAAAGAGGCCACCGGACACATTGGACTGCTGGGAAGCTCATTAATGTATCCCTGGTACTGCTCTCTATGATCATTGTCTTTATGATTTTTGGTCCTTTCATTGAAAGTTAGCATTATGTACAGTACTCGGCCCCTGTTTGGTCTTGTTTGATTGTGCAGTGTTCTGACTTTACTTGTCTCTTCCCTTCTTGTCCCCTTATTGCCATGCACAGTTGCACGTCCAGCCATACTTTTGGAAGAAGGTCCATGGGTGTTTCAGGAGACAGGGTACTCGATTGTTTTAGCAGCGAGAGGTCAGCAGCAATAATCAGCAGGTGGTGAACCGCTGTCTCCTTGTGCTACTGCAGATATTTTTTGCTCACTGCAGTTATTATATCATTTGCTGTGAGGAGGTCCAGGTGATTTAGGATGTTAATGCAGCAGTTCAATTGTGGACTGTTTAAATATCTGTTAATGCCTGCTCAGAGTGACAGGAACCTCGAGAGGCTGTATTGGGAGCTGTCTGCCTGATAAACCATAGCGTAAAACTGTCTTAAAATTTGACAAACCTCTTTTGTTCTGATTACTTCATACTTTATGTCTAGCTGCCTGGCTTCTGCCCAACTATTTAACACATTTATGGTCCACTGAGTTTTTTTTTGTGTTTAGTTCATCTTTCTCTTCTTCTAATTTTGTGAGTTCCTGTGGTGACAGTTGTATATGCTTACTCACAGTTTCCATATTTCTTTTTTTAAGGCAGTTCTGGTGGCTATCTCTCACTGTCATCTTCCTGCTTCAGTCTTCTGATTATGTCATTGAATTCCAGCTGGAACTGGAGTTCAGGTATGTCTGACATTTCTAAATTCAAACTTTTGTTAGTTCTGAACTGTGACATTTCTGAGGCATTTCTCATTTGCCTGGCAGAAAACAAGATGGCTGCAACTGGACAGTGGTCAGTCAAGTGGCTTAGGTATAGTCAGGTAGCCCTGGCTGACCACATGTAAGTAGTGTCAGCTGCCAGTTTATGGCTTTATAAGGACACAGTAAAATTGCTAGTTTAGCCAATCAGACCAAAGGACAATTTCTACCCATTTTATATGTGTTAATAACCCAGCCCCTCAACCATGTTTTAGCCCACAAGGCAGTGGTAATAACTGCAACATCCACTGTGACCCAATTATTACATTGGGGGGCACCACTAGGATTTCCTGTGTACCAGTCAGACCCCATATAGAGTTGAGTGCAGTCGAGAACAGTTTAGTTCTGTCATCACCACAAATTTTTGCAGACACCGTGGAATGCAATAGACTGATCAGTTGGGAATTGGATGCAGGAGAGGAGCTAGATCCATTCAAGAGAATCAAGAACATGTTGAACTGCTCAAGGTATATAAAGAATTAATGACTATTTCAATTATAGAAGTTCAATTGTGCTTACGCAGCTGGATGAGATGTATGCTTGTGTGACTTTGATACATTTTGGCTGTTTGCCTCTCTATCCGTGGGATATACCACCCTATGGGGTATGATGCAAGGAACCCTAGAGGAGAGTGCTCCCATAGGGTGCCACAGGAATAATTCCCTTGGCTAAAGGTAGCTTAGCAAGAAGCCCATGGCAAAGAGAAATGATCTGCTGGAGGAGGAGGGGTGGATGGTGGGTCAACAAAGAATGAATCCTGGAACAGTCCAGGAGGAGTGGCCTTTTAAGGCCTGATGGGGGAGTGACATTGTTGTTCCACTCATTGAACCTCAGGCTTAAAGCCTTTCCTTTTAATTGTGCTTATGCAACTGGATGAGATGTATGCTTGTGTGACTTTGATACATTGTAGCTGTTCACCTCTCTATCCATGGGATATACCACCCTGTAGGGGTATGATGCAAAGAACCCTAGAGGAGGGTTTTTTTTATTTAGTTGTTTAACCAGGTATAGCACACTAAGCTGAAAGCTTTTTTACAAGAGTGACCTGGGAGCACAAGGAGGTTAAGTGACTTGCTCAGGGTCACACAGTATGCAAGTGGAAGCTATGGGATTCAAACCCAGGTCTGGTCTGCTGGATGTCACCAGATTTGCAGCTCAGAGCCTTAGACCACTGCGCTATACTGCCTCTTTTTTTTTTTTACCTATAGGTCCTGTGGGAATAATTCCCTTGGCTAAAGGTAGCTTAGGAAGAAGTCCAAAAGAATACCCAAAAGGGTGTCAAGCATAGAAGAGACGAGAAATCAGAATATGTCAAGACTGGCATGTAAGGAGATAGATGTAGATGGGAAGAACAGGAGAAGAAAAAGACAGGATGATAACAAGGAATGAAATGAAAGCTGACAAGATGCAGAAGGGCAAACTTCCTAAGGAGAGAGGGAAGGAACAGCCGAGGCCACCATCTGACTCCATCCAACAGTGAAACCTAACTATGGAACCTATGAAAGCACTAACCCTGACTAATATTATGACCATTGGCATGGAGGAGAGGAAAAAAACCCTTAGAGGAGGAAACCTCTGGGGATCCAAGGCCTAGGTTACCTTCCCTACAAGCTGAAGGAGATTTTGATTAGTGAAGGCTCAGCTACTGCAATTTAGAGTTGAGATCGAGGGAGGAGGAAAATATTCCAATTTAGAGGAAGCTCTCAATCTGTCCTTCTAACTGGACAGCTGTTGAGGGTTGTGAGCAATATCTCTGCAAATAGATGCTCAAAAGCAAGAGAGGAGAGAGATAACTGCTGAGGCACTCGGCTGGCCTATGTAAGCCTACAAAACAGACCAGGTTAACCAGAGGCGGTCTTGGTGGAAAATAGCATAGAGGGTGCCTCTGAACCCTTTCAGGCAGCCAAAGGGGCTCTGATGATGAGACCTCCACTCATCACAGCTGGAAGTCATAAATTCTATGTCCAGAGGTGTCGCCAAGATGAGGGATGACTGAAGGTTCACCCGGAGTGAAGACATTCCTGCTATGGGCCAGGGAGAAGGACCCCACTACAGGCTTCCCACATTCTAAATGCAGACTTCATGGGTGCAGAGCAAGATCATTGGCTACAGGCTAGCCCCAAGCCAAGGAGCAATGGAAATGGAAGGCATGTCTCTGAGTGATGAGCAGATCGATGAGGTAGCATAAGACCCAATGAGAGGTATGCTCGATTAATTGATGTGAATAAGTAGACCCTGAGGTCAGACTGAGTGAAGGAGAACTAGACTCATGTCATGAGGAAGCTACTGTTATTGGTAACTATGGGAGTGCATGCCAACTGGGTCCATTGAAAGCCAACTTAGGAATGGATAGAACTGCATGAAGGTAGGAGTGAGAGTGACCAGGTGAAGCTGGCAGCCAACAATGAGGTAGGCAGAACCAGGAGAACATCTGAATAAGTTTGACTAGAATGAGGGAATAGGGTTGGAGGATGAGATGCGTAAGCAGGGTGATATGCAGCAGGGAATATTAGGTGATTTGAATAAGTAGGGTATGGTGGGATGGTGGGATGGCAGGATAGGGAAGCCCCCAAAAAGAAAGCAGAAGTCAGAGAGGGAGAGTAAGGGAGGGCTGTGGGAATGAAGAGGAGGAGGGCAAGCACCCACCATTGGGAAGCATGTCCAGAGGGGAGACAATAAGCACCCATGAGGGGGAAGCACAGGCAGGACAAAATAAAGAAAGCGCATATGGCGTAATGAAGGCTGGACAGGGCAGATGAGTGAGGTAGGAGAATGTGGACCGAGCTCACGACAGGTGAGAATAGCAAGGCCCAAGCCAGCCATGCAGGTAGCATGGAATCAATTAAGATTTGGCAAATAAAGAGTGATGGGTGATTGATACAAGGATTGAGCTAAAACCAGCAGCTGAAGCAGGAGGAGAGTGAGAGAGTATGAATGGAAGTGGGAGCAGGAAACCTCAAAAGAGAAGCGAGGTACCCAGAGGTGAACATGAGGGAAAGGGAGCGAGAAAGGACCGAGAAAGGCAGGCAGGAAGTCCAGGCAAAAGACCCCCAAGGGAGGTACCCCGTAGGGCCCTGACAGACTAACCCCATAACCATATGGCAGGAAAAAACACAGCACTGGCCAGAAAACTCACAGCAAGGTGCCAGAACATGCAGTACTGCACAACGGGAACAAGAAAACATCCACAGAAAGTTGGCCTCAGGTAGGAAGAGACAAGGAATGGGAAGAGCAACATAGGTCAACAATGGAGAGATCGGGAGGCCAGAAACAGCAGAAACATGATGAGGAACACATGGAAAACTGACGTGGAGCAAAGCAAAATTAAGTGTGAATATCAGCACGATGCGAAATGCAGAGCAGGTGAGAGGCAGGTGACCAACTGCCCCAAGCAGAAACCTGGGCACATGGGAGAAGGCCGAGATCAGCAGGCCCCTGACAAGCAAGGCAGGGACAAGTGAGGTGCCGGAGCTAGGCAATGAGACTGAGGAATTGGAACCAGGTCAGGGCAGGAGAGACAGGAGGGCAGGGGGCCACAGGATGAACGAGAAGCATACAGATGCCACAAAAAAACAGCAGAGGGGGAAAATAAGGAGGAGCTGCAGATCGAGCGCCCTGCTAAACAGCGCCATGCCGAAGCACTCATAAATGAGGAAGGAAGAGCCCAGCCAGGGAGAGTAAAGACACAGAACTAGTGAGAAAACATCTGGGCAAGCACACCAGCACTACGGGGACCTGGAAAAGAAGGGGTGAGCGAAGCGTCAGCTCCAAGTAGCGGGGAAGCCCCCCAAAAGAACTGAGGGGTAGCAGATGACTGGGATGCCGAAGAGTGGAGTATCACAGGGAAACAAAAGGGGAAAATGGAGGAGCAGAGGCAAGGCAGCAGCCAATGAAGGAGGTATGGGGAGGAAGGAAGATGAGATAAGTAGAGGGGAAAAATGAGCAGAGTGCAAGGCAGATGCCAGGGACGAGTGGCAGAAATGCCGCCGAGCTAGTTTCATAGTTGAGTACAAGTTTGGAAGGCCAAAGCTCATAATGAACTCGCCCCCATTAAATCTAACTGTGGAAAGAATATATTTTTTCACCGATATAATGATCTAAGTTTTTTTAAAGTGTTCCACATCTTCACTCATTATGACAGTGAGTGAGGGGCAAAGCAAACACCCGGCCGGAGGCGACCGCAGGAATTATATCAGGCAGGCATAAGCAGGGTGGGGAGGAAAAGCAGCTCTTCCAACCACAATGAAGAACAAATCCCAGAACAGTCCAGGAGGAGTGGCCTTCTAATGCCTGATGGGGGAGTGATGTTGATGCCCCACCCATTGAACCTCAGGCTTAAAGCCTTCCCATTATTTCCAACTAGTGGACAAGACACCCACAAAAGACAACGTGTCACACCACCTAGCAGGGCATCTTCAGTAATTGATGCAGGAGTGCAAGCACAGACTCAGACTGTTAACTGTGATCTCCACACACAAGTAAAGGAATTGTGTAACCTAGTGACCAAATTGAAGAAGTGTAATGCCCAGTCCATGGTCTGGCAGAGCAAAGAAACCCCTGAACAAGGACAAGCAATAATCACTGCCCCTATCACAGCATCAAATGGAACCATCCAAAACAAAGCAACAGGGACTGGAAGCCACCACCAGATGGACCACCCCATTCATAACAATATTGAGATGGAGTCTTCTGTAACAAGCATGGAGAAGATGGTCACACAAGGAGGGAGTGTCAGTCTCAAGAAAGTCTGTGAAAAGTAACTATCAAACTGCTCAACTGAATCCTGAAGTAGGGAATCTACCCAGGGCTCAGTAAGGGAGTGTCCCAGAGACCCATCTGCAAGATGATCCTAACAGTCAGTAGACAAGTCATCAAACAAGCAAAAAACAGTAACTGGGATTGTGCAGTATGGCTTTATTTAACAGATGGAAAATTACAGCAGAAGTGGATCCCCAAGGTTTGGTCTAGGCTGGACAGGTACATTTTAAAAACTCTCCTTGCATGCAGTACAGTTCATGAACACACAACAAAACAATCTTCTTCTTCCCAAATTTCCACACTGGTGCATATAGTAGACACCTGGCCACACACATGAACATTTTCCTCCCATGAGTGTCATTTAGTGAATCTAAGCCACACACTCTGAACTCTTCTTCGAACATAGGTGCACATAACTGAAACTCAGTTACACATCTTAATCTGCAGCTTGGCCCTTGCTCAGGTAAAACTGGTGCCATTTATGAAACAGTAAGTCCTGCCTTGTAAGCACTTAGATGGCATTCCTCCCACCCTTGGCCCCAACCGACAGTCTCTGACATTCTTCAGGGTTACACCATTGAAACCCCCATTACCCACTGAAATGCTAGAGGTCCCACACTTTAACTCCGTCACTCACTGGGGTGACCAAAGAACAAAACTGCACTCACTTGGGTGAACAGTTCGGCAGAACTTCACTCACTTGGGTCAAACTAGGGGCCCTGACAGGCGCGATCCAGCCTTATCTATGGGCACACACATCCCAGACTATCGATTCCCCTAAATTATGTGGCGATCTAATCTCCTAGAACAGTACTCACAGAAGTTGTCCTGTCCATAGGGCATAGAACAACAAAAAGAAAAAGAAAGTCACTCTCCTGGGTAGCCTATCAAACAGTCTCTCTCAGTTCCTATCCAAGGCAGCTGAAACATACACAGAAACTTTAGGGGATTGCTCCTTGAGTCCACTGAGAACAAGCAGTTCCTTCCACTTCACTGGGAGTAGAAATCAGAAAATGTTGTTGTAGCACTGGTCTCCACTACTTCACTGGAAATTGGAAATGTCACTCCACTAGCGAGAGAAATCCTGGGTCCTCACCTCACAGCCCATTGGCAGTCTTTCTGACACTCTCACTTCTTCACTAAACAACTCACTACACAGAACTGAGCATTCTAAGCTCCCAAGAGCAGCTGTCCACACAGTGTAACTTATACTGATGTGAGAGTTCTGAATGACCTAAGAATACTCCCCTCAGGCTAGCTGAGTAAACAATGATGTCATTATGTAAGGAGCCCCAAATGAGCTCTCTACCAGCTGCCTGCTACCTTCCTAACAATAGTACTGATAAGATTCTAGTAACCCCAGGGGACTGGGTGGTCACATTTACCCCTGCAAGGCAAATGACTGTCCACAGTCATATCTTCACCCAGCACCAGGCCATCCTACCTCTGATGCTCCCTATGGGGAGGGTTGATTAAGTCATCCCCTACCATGTTCCAAGCACAGGCAGGTAACACAAAAGGATAGAGGCCCACTAAAGAAACTTCAGTTTCTATCCTACTGCTGTATTATCTATGGATCCTCAGTGGCTCCAAGAAACTTCTTGAAGCATGTCCTATCAGACAGTATTGGTGACCCCTATCATGAATCAAGATCACCAAGATCACCTGCCTTCCTCCCAACCCTCAAGAGGAAATTTATCTGACCTATGCTTCCTACCAGGTGCTCAAACCCAAAAAACATTTTACACCAACACACCTGCAAAAATGAAAAAAGGTTAGACATTGTACTACACAGTTACACAAGCCTAACAACTCTACACAAAGGAGGACTCCCATGAGTCCAAAAATTCTCTTCAGGTCTTCTTGTCTTCTTCCAGAAACACCTGCAAAAGAAAACACTGCAAAACACATCTTTGCACACAACTACTGCCTGTAAAACCAAAAACAATGACCAAAACAACCTTCCCACAGAATACTGCACAAGCCCAAAAAGCAGTTTTAAAAGGATTTTCTCCAAAAGTACAAAAATAGAAAACATAAAAACATTTGCAAAGCATTTGGGGGGAGGGAAACCCTGCAAAGTCCCAAACTAAGGAGGAATCCAGAGTGACAAAGCACTACAAAGGAGTTGTTTCTAGGCCAGAGCCTGCTGAAGCACAGTTCTAGAACAAGCACAAGGCCTGCAAGCACTGCAGTCTAAATGGAAAGTCTATGGGAGATTACAGTTCCCGGGAATCTTCAAGTTGCAGGCAAACAGTCAAATTAAAAATGAAAAAAGATCTTATACCATTTCTGGGTGACGAAAGGATGTCAACGTCACCTCTCTGGACCTGTGGCCTGATGATCTTTGGCTGCTGAGCAAAGTTGGGGTCAATTCAGAATTTAATTTAAATTCATGAATCAATTTAAATAAAACTGTGATCAAGTGGGTAATTGGAATTGAATTGGATTTGAGACAAAAAGAAAGCTATAGAATTGGAATTGAATTGAATTTGACATATTAATTATCAATTCGATTTGAAATCCAATCCTTAAATAACATTTATTTTGCACAAAACCTTTGCTTTAAATTGTGGAATAGCATTCATAGTGTAGTCTGGCTTAGTGTTTGGCAAGTGAGGCATCATGAACCAAAAGTGAGTTACCATGTTGCCAATGACTGACCGATTTGAACCAATCAAAGTGCTTTACGGTGGAGAGCAAATCACTTTGACTAGTTCAACTCACTGGTGTGTCAATCATTGGTAGCACATGGTAGCTAAACCTAATGATTAATTGAGCCTGGCTCAATGGTCAACACCCCTGTGTGTAAATCACACAATCACAGTAATGTCATGAATGATGAGCTGATTGCAGCTTAGCACATCTACTGCCTCATCCAGAGGAACTATGTAGGTGAGTCTATTAGTATACAATTGTGATGTGAATGCTCACACCTGTTCTTTAATTAATTAGAACAATCTCACCTGTCTTGTAGCTCTATGTAAGAGCCAGCCTTACACTCACTGTTTGTTAAGTACATTTTTGGAAAGACAAGGAGAGTGATTAGGAGTGTTGGGATTTGGAGAATAGTTTGGTGTGTTGGAGAGTTTTGAATGATTACTTGAATTTGGATTTGGACCTGGACTGGAAGGGAGAACCCTGATGACTGAATGACCCTGGACTGGAAGAGGAACTGAGAAACAGAATAAACCCTATTTTACTTGCTGATTGACCACACACTTTGCCTGAAAAATTAGACATTGCCGTTGATCTCAAGTGCCATTATGCCAAAAAAGTATTCAGTCTTTGAACATTTTGGGGAGCCAAGTGAATATAATGCAAATGGGAACAATCGTGCTACATGCAAATACTGTGGAACTTCTGTTTCTGACTCAATAAAAGCTACTTCTAACTTCATAAGGCACCTCAAAGTAAGTACAGTTAAAATTGAAATTCTTTGTCTTGCATGTCTACATGGATCGGTAATATTATCGACCAATTCAATGAATATGCTATTTAACTAGAGAATCCTCTAATGCTAGTAGAGTATATTGTGTGCAAATGTTGTCTGTGTGGTTATAATATGGATAAAGCAATGTAAGTTGTATCTTCATATTTTAGATGAAATACCCTGAAGTCTTTGTGGAGTTGTCTCATCAATCTGGCCAGACCTCAGGCCCCAAGAAGTGGGAAGCCACAGACTCTCGCCAGGAGAAGCTTACCAGCAAAATCATTAGCTTCATTGCTGAAGACCTCATGCCTTTGTCTGTGGTAGACAACACAGCATTTCACGCCATCCTCAGCACAGCTGAACCATGTTTCACCATGCCCAGCAGGAAACATGTCAGCCAGAAGCTACTTCCTGAACACGCTTCCAGTGTCCAAGATAAACAGAGGAATCAAATGCAGCAAGCACAAAATATTTACCTCACCATAGATCTGTGGTCTAGCAGAGATAAGAGGTCATTTATTGGATTCACAAGCCACTTCATTGTTGACCACTCATTAGAGACCACCATGTTGGCTTGTCGCCTATTTAGGGGTGCACATACTGCAGAGAACATTTACAGACAGTATGAGGAAACTGTGACATTTTATAACATTGCAGCTAAAGTGTCAGCCATAGTGACTGACAATGCTGCCAACATGGTGAAGGCATTCACTATATTCCCACCAGTAGATGTCCTAGACAGTGATGAAGACCAGGATGAGGATGTTGCCATTGAAGTGGTGAATGTGAGCAACAAGCTGGATTATTTGCCACCTGTGCATAGCCCTTGTTTTGCTCACACTCTTCAGCTGGTTGTTCGTGATGCCCTTCAGCAGGCTGGTCCTTTAAGACCAGTGATGGCAAAGGTGTCGAGAATAGTTGCTCACTGCCATAAATCCAACAAGGCCACAGAGATACTAGAGGGACACTGCAAACTACATATGTCAAATGTCACAAGGTGGAATAGCCAGCTTAAAATGCTAAGGTCCATTCTGAAAATCCCTATAGAGGTCCTATCTGAGCCTACTACCCCATGCAAGCTGACACCATATGAACCGGAAATCATTGGTGAACTCTGAAATTCTTGTGCCCTTTGAGGAGGTCACTGAGAAAATTCAGGGGGACTGGATAATCACTGCCAGCTATGTCATTGCATGTGTCAGAGGTTTATGTCATGCAATGGCACATATTAGTGAGAAGTACAGTAACAAGATGGTATCAACCATGCAGTCATCTTTGGAGATACAACTTGTAAAGTATGAGGAGATGGAGAATTTCAAGATGGCTACAAGCCTGGATCCTTGCTTCAAGCTGGACTGGTGCAAAGACGAGGAAGTACACAACATGGTGGAGCTGCTGATTGAAGAGTTGTCCTCCCTACTGCCAAGAACTGCTGACATGGCTACATCACCTCCATTAAGAGAACGCACCAAACTCTTCTCATACATGACCTCCCATTCTGCTGAAATGGGCAGCAGTAACACCGACACATTTGCACATGTTGAAATCTCAAACTACCTAAGTCAACCCTGTCTGCCAGAAGACTATGATCCTCTGGCATATTGGAAAGAAAAACTAAGAGATTTCCCATATTTATCCCAGCTAGGCCGCAAGCATCTCGTCATATCTGCACCTGTAGAGAGACTTTTTAGTGTTGCTGACAAAATTTTCAGGCCTGAACTATGCAACTTAAGTGACGCAAAATTTGAAGAGCTAATGATGATCAGATGCAACAGATTTGATAAGTGATGACTATCCTCGTCCTTCCTTCCTGATGTAATAAGTGACAATAACTATGACAAAATGCGTAACTTGTGTTGGATGTTGTTGACACAAACCTAGGAAATTTAATTGATTGTAGAGAGAGTGCGTATTCACCAGGTGTGAGATTGAAAGACTGATGTCAAACTACACACAACACTCATTGAAGCTTTAAAATGCAAAACGACACCTTCCTCTGCATGGCTTTCTATTTTGTCATTTTAAAGCTTCTGTGACTTTTGTGAATAGTTTCAAAAACTGTCCTTAACCAGTCCTGTCCTAAAATCGCTTGGTGAATACGGCCCACTATTTGAAATTGACCAAATTGATTTTATATAATTGGAATTGGAATTTGAGAGGAAAGAATTTGAATTGAATTTGAAATGGGAACACAAAACTGTATTGGAATTGGAATTGATGGATTTGAAGAGGTAAGTGAATTGAATTGAATTGAATTGAATTAGTGGAATTAACCCCAACTCTGCTGCTGAGTAGACAAAATCATCAGATCAGATGCTTCCATGACCTCCTACTGGACCCAGACTGGAAATCTTCTTTGAACTGCTGGGCTGATTAACCTGGATGTTTCCACAGATGAACCTGGATGCTGCTGGAACAGAACCTGGAAGCTTCTGCAGACAAACCTGGATCACCAGAAGCAAAGCATCTCCATCCTGGGTTGCTGCCTCTTTGGTGGCTGATGGCTGAGCTGGTAATAGCTACATTCACTTTTGGCAAGCGGGCACAGTTTCAAGACTGGCACCAATTTCTGGGGTAGTAGCATTCAGGATCTGGGGCATAAACTGTCACCCCATCTGGATGAACCATGGGAACATTGTAGAATGTCTGTTGGCCAGCTTTGTCCACTACTCCCACAGAGTCGATTAACAAGGTCCTGCCACACCTCCAGAATTGCAGTTTCTCATTACATACTTTAATTCAGACCTACTTGTCTACTCTAGGGTGCAGGTTGACACAAGCTTCCTGCCACATCCAGGCATGCCTGTATTTCTTAATTTCTTCCCATATTTTCTGAGGGTAGAAAGGGTATGATTGTCCATAAATGGACTCAGCTCATCTATGCACAATTCTCTCCTCTTTGCTGCTTTTAACTAACTCCAATCCAGAAGCATGGCTTGGGGGTGGCCAGTCCTGGGTAAGCCAGTCTTGAACACTTAGTTCAGAGCAAAAGCATTCCACCTCTGCACTGAAGAGCACATTTCTTGAGCCTTCCTCCACATGGACATCTGGATGCTCCATGGAAGCCAAGGCCAATGGCGACGCCACGGGGTTCCATTGAAGCCATTGCTGCTTCTTCTTCTTCTTCTACACATTCTGCTTAGGAGCTGGCGATTGCGCCAACCCACAAAATTGTCCATTCTCCACTGTCCTTGGAGGCACTGGCCTCTCAAGGACATGCTTCCTCCTCCTCAGACTCTCCCACGAGGCTTGAACTTGGGCCTTCAACCCATGGATCTACTGAACCTTCACTGGCAGTGTCCAATTCCACCCTCTGTGGCATTGAACACGTCACTTCCTCTGGGCCTTGCAAAGCCTTGGTGCAGACAATATTCAGAAACTCCTTTACAAACTCTATGGAGTCTCTCACTGCACCCAGCCTGTCGCTGTTGTTCTGATTCTACAGGGTCCCCTTTCTGTGTCCAAGTTGGAGCTAAACAGATGCGTTTCACTTTGGCTACCTTTGTGCCACCTGACATGCTCATCCCAAATCACATTCTATAGTCTGTGCAATGTGGGATTGGCAGAACATCTCTGCCTGGCTTTAGACATACTATGCACACGTTAACAAGATAGTTCAGCAAAGCAACCTCAGCTGGTGCTGATGAACAGTCATACAATTGCTCAGAATGTGCTAGTTCTTGTTGGGCTACCCACACCCTGGCATGGAGCGGGTAGCGAGGGGGTAGCTGGGCCATGTTCTGTAAATTAAACACACAAGTCCCAAAATTACTATTTTTGCAAGCACTCTGATATTTGGTTTTAACACACTGGGAAGAGTTCACTAACAGGCTGCCTGGCTGCTGCAGTTGTATTCCACAACTTAACAAGAAACCATTTGAAACTTTGTTTTGGGTTTGAAAACACTGGTCTAAAATGGCACTGCTTTGTTTACATTGCTGGCTACACCTCAACATGGTGACTGTAACTTTGCATCACACTCAGTTAAGAATTGCTAAGATTCTGTCTGGATCTTTTGCATTTCAACCGATTTTTTCTCAAGCACAAGTTCACTTTACTTTTTCTCAATCCATTACTTTACAAGCACTTGGACCAGAGGGATAGTTTGTCTTAAAGTTCACTGTCTTTGAAAACAGCACTTTCATACACAAAGTCCAAGACTTAACAGTTCACAAAACTCTCTCTTTCAGTACTTTTGCTGCATTTGCTCAAGTTCTTACACAGTTTTCCGACCTCAGCACCACAGTCATTTACTTTTGCACAGGGTACTTACAGGCAGTAGATGATTTTCGCCATTGATGAAATACAGCCTGCTGCCGACTTAAGAAAGACCTCTGGGATGAAATGGGCTGGTGGTCCCACCAATCGTCATTACGATCGCCTCAATCACTCTCCAGTCAGTTGGAATACAGGTTGAGCACAGGTTATTTGCAAAAAAGTAAGAAAAACTGTAGCTACAGAAGCAGTTCTGCTATAAGTTATTCCTCCTTCCTGCCGCACAAACTACATGCTGCTCGCACACTGCAGGCTGCTCCTCCATAAATGTTTCATAAGTTGAGACTCAGCCAAGGGTGGGGCTTAGGTGCACAGGGACCAATTGCACGACACCATGCAAATGAGCTCTCTCTCTCTCTGTCTCTCTTTCTGCGCCACACTCCTGCATGGCGATCGTCGAGAAGGCAAAATTTAACTGCGAACTACCACTTATTTTCTCAGCTTGAAATTTCAGCGAGGCAAGCACTTTAAGGCATTTTCACTGAGTACTTGATGCTTTTTTCTTAGAGACTCCCCCAATGTTCACTGTACACACTTGAAAGTTTCTGAGCACTTAGAAAACACTGTCTTTTAAGTCCACAAATACTTTTCTCTGGAAATGTGCAACTTTTAAACAGTATTTTAAGCACTTTTACAGAAGGCAAGGGCAATTATTTCTCATTCCATAATTTCAAAGTAAACACACAAGCAGCAAATTCTTCCTCTTTCTTTTCCACAGAAACTTGGGCAGCAAAAGACTTTCAGGTGGCATTTTTCTTGGCACAATTTTGCTTTCTGGTAAAAATAATCTTCCAGACAGGATGATCCTAGACATACCCTCAGCATGCTTCTCACCCCAAATTAAATATTCCAAGATGAGCCCCCATTTTATGTAACCCCCCCCCCCAGCCACTTGTTTATTCTTTTTTTTTTTTTTTGGTTGAGTTCAAGATTTTTATTAGATTTTGCATTGTACAGGTATGCAAACAGTAAAATCAGTATGGATACATAAGAAAAGAACCACAGAATAGGCCACAGACCTGCATATACTTGTATATGAGAGCAGTATGTATCAGTGGATTAACAGGTGACTTTACATCATACCTTCCAATGCCCATAAGACATAAGGTACATACCGTGTATATGGAGAGGGTGAGCCAAACCACACCGAAGGCAATAAAGTCTGATCTGTTGTCAAGACATTTATTATGACCTGGGTTTTTTAACAGCACGTGGCCTCATGCTCATCCTCATTCTGAAAGAAAGAAAATAAAAACAGAACCACGAAAAGTACCATGGCAGAAGCAAACATTTTCTCTTGTTAACTATATACATAACAACAAAACATAGATACAGTATAACCTGTGTTGCACCACATTCAGCATTAGATAGTAAAATGACAGAGTATGAGGGATTTACATCATAAAGTAACTATAAAGGCAACCCTTAAACTGATAACTCATGTCTGTTTACCCTATCCCCGCCCTGGGTGCCAGGTAAGCCATATAGGGTGCCCATACCATACGAAAGTCATCTTTCAGGGTTCCTGCCACTGAGGAGTGTCTCTCCATTTCATAAATGGGGCCTATAGAGGTAAGGATGTCTTTCAGGGAGGGGGCTTGGGCTGTATGCCAGTGATTTAGGATTAAAACATTTTATTTGCATGGCAAGTAGCATATACCATTTAAACTCTGCTTTAGATAGTGTGCAGGACTGGAGTTGGATCCCCAGTAGCATTAACGCAGGGGATAAGGGGGAGTGATTCCCCAGGACTTTGTCTCCCAGTTGTCCAACATTAGACCATAGGCTTTGAAGTTGTGGACTTGACCACATGGTGTGAAACAAGTCTCCACCTGTTTGGTGGCACCTCCAACATGAATTGTCACCAACCTGGCTAATACTGTAGAGCATGGCCAGTGTCCTATACCACCAATGTAATAGTTTATTTTGTATCATTCTGCTGTGAACATCTGTGTATTGTTTGTGTGCAATCTGCCAGCATTGGGCCCATTGTTCATCCGATATAACTATACCCATAGCGTTCTCCCATTTCTGATTAGCTTTGTCAGTCTGGTCAGGGAGGGTTTCTCAGAGAAACGAGTAAATGACCCCTGCTTGTCCCTTAGTCAGAGCTAGCCATTTAGTGAGAGATGTATTTCCCCTTTGTACCATGTGTTGCCTAGTAAAAAGATGTGTTGTTGCATCACTTAGCTGCAGGTATTTCCAGAAATCTCCCTGTGGGATGTTCCACCTCTTCTGAAGATTTTGGAAGGAGTCTATACAAGCTTGACAAGGGCTCAGACATGTAACAGATACCCATCTGCACCCAGGAGTGCCAAAATATTGGGGGTATAGGCAATGGTTATGCAGGGATTGTGCCACAAGAGGGTGTATGAAGTATGTGTAGAGGAGGTTTTAAGGAAACAGTGTAATTGTCTCCAGGTATTTAATGGATGAACCAGTAGTAGGGTGCATCTTCTTGGCTGCCTGAGGAGTACCCCATAGTAGGGATGCCAGAGTGGAGGTACCAGTTTGATCCTTTTCCATATTTGTCCATTGCAGGGATGTAAGAGATCTGGGGTGAAACCAATTTAAGGTCTGGACCATGTGGAAAGCTATTTTATATCCTTCCAACCAGGGCAATCCCCAGCCTCCTCTTTTCCAGTGGGCCCTCAACTTATTTTGGCTGTACCTTGGTGTTTTTTGACCCCAAAGGAAAACTCCCACCATATTGTCCTGTCTGGCGTACCAGGGAGAGGGGAGATATGAAAGAATATGAGAGAGTAGATACGTGATCTTAGGGGCCAGGGTCATCTTAATGGCTAAAGTCTTGCTGGCCATGGTGAGATTCAGCCAAGCCCATCTATTTACCTCTTCCTTACAGTCAGCTAGTAGTGGCCCTAGGTTATATCCCATATAGTATCAAGTTGCAGGGGAGATTTTAACCCCCAAATATGTCAAACCCCCTGGTGCCCATTTGAGAACTGTGGCAGGCAGCTTTTGAAGGTCACAATGTGAATTCAAGGGGAGTATTTCTGTTTTGGTGTGGTGTGATTAACCTTAAGACCAGAGAACTTTGTGATTTTTTGGAGAAGATCTGTAAAGGGGGGGAGTGATGTTTGCAGATCTGCCAGGGGTATGAGCAAATCATCAGCATATAGTAAAGTAGAGTAATGCTTGTTCTTTATAGGAATTCCAAGAATATCACTATGTTGGTGTATAGCTGCAGCCAAGGGTTCCACCGCCAGAACAAATAAAAGAGGTGAAAGGGGGGCACCCTTGCCTGGTACCCCATCCTAGTGTAAAGGGTTTGGACATGGTATAGTTAGTAAGAACTTTGGCTGTTGGGGAATTATAAATAGCTTTGACTTAAGCACAAAAATTAGACCCAAACCCGAATCTGTTTAATACCAGGTGGAGATAATCCTACTCAACAGAATCAAACGCCTTTTCAAAATCTACAGCAATACCAGCTGCTGGCGTTGAGAGGGTCTTAGCTGTATACATTAAGTTAATGGGAGAATGGATATGGTCTGTACTATATCTGCCTTGTACAAAGCCGACTTGGGAGGGATTGATCAACTCTGGAAGCAAGAATTTAAGGCAGTTGGCAATAGCTTTAGCATATATTTAACTATCCACCAAGATCAGGCATATGGGTCTATAGCTTCCTACTTTAGTAGGATCCTTCCCCTTTTTGGGGAGAATAGTAATTACCGCTTCCCTCATGGTAGGTGGGAATGGACCCATAGTTTCAGCGTCCCTGAATACCTGACATAGAATGGGAGTGACCACTGGGTCCAGTGCTTGCAAGAATTCAGCTGAAAAACCATCTCTCCCAGGGGTCTTGCCTTTTTGGAGGGATAATAGGGCGTGTCGTACTTCAGTCTCCGTGAGTGGTGCATACAGGTAATTTCTTTGTGTGGGGGATAAAGTAGGAAGCTGTAAGTTATCTAGGAAGACCGTTGTGTCTTTAGGCAGATATGGTCATGAGGCAGTGTACAGTTATGTGTAGAACTTGGCCATTATGGTGTTAATCTCTGAGGGGTATGTGCAGAGTTTAGGTGTACTAGGATCTAACTAGCCAGCTATATATCGACTTGCCTGCTGCTTTCTTAATTGATAGGCCAGTGCTTTTCTGTTCTTGTCCCCGTTTTCCCAATATATGTGTCTAACATGTAACATAGCTAATTCAGCTTTCCTGGAGAGGAGCTCATTAACTTCTAACCTTAGCCTATGAAACTTCTTCCCCCTGCTGAGAAGCGATGTTAGAGTCTTTGGATTTTTTGAGTCAATTCTTAGCTACAGTCAGTTGTTGCTCCAAAGTGGATAGTTTCAGATCTCTCTGCTTCTGTCTATGGGAGGCAAACCCCATAATCTTTCCCCTTATAGTGGCTTTATAGGCTTCCCAGGTGTTGCTAGCCATGGTTTCATTAATAGGGTTTTCTATAAAGAACTGTTTTGATTCTTGAATGACCCATGATAGAAATTCAGGTTCCTTTAACAGAAGTGGGTCTAAGCTCCATGTAGGAGAGGGCCTAATCTTAGAGCCCCACAGAAAAAACAGCTGGGCTGCAGCATGATCTGAGATAATTACAGGGAGGATGTTGGTACTAACAGAGACTTGGGAGATACCTGGGGAAACTAACCAGTAGTCAAGTCTACTGAAGGTACCATTTACCCCAGATTGAAAGGTATAATCCCTTTCTTGGGGATGAGCAAGACACCATATATCCACCAGAGTATGTTTGTGCATGAGCTGATGAACGGCTATTGTGCCCCTGGGATGTGATTCTTTCCGCAGCATACTCTTATCCAGAACTGGGACCAGAGTTAGATTTAACTCTTCTCCCACCAAAATAGGAGTGCTTGTTTCACTCATGGATCCTATTTTATCGTTGGGTGTGTATATATTAACTAAGAGGAGAGGTCCCTCTACAGTGTTCATTAAGGCCATGACCCAAAGGCCTTGTGAGTCCCTCTTACATTTAACAACCATCCATGGGAGGCATTTATGAATAATAATAGCCACCCCACGTTTCTTGGGAGGTGCACTAGCATATACCTCTAATCCCACCCAGTCCCTAACCAATGAGGCATGATCAGTGCCAGTGAGCTTTGTTTCTTGTAAAAAGGCCAGTTGGGTTTTCACGCTCTTTAAATATGACTAAACCTTTTTACTCTTTATGGGGGTAATAAGGACCCTGACATTCAATGTGTAACAGGACATCTCAGCCATGATCTTTTATCGTATGGCCTATATCCCACTGTTCTGTATTAGCACTTGAGGAGAGCACAAAGCCGCCACTTATCTCAAAAGGGTGCATAGTTCTTTGTAGACCGAAGATGCTAAGACATAAGAACTGACATTGTTGAACATTAGACATTACATTCTCATGCCCTATCTGACTATAGTGAGATAGTGCCATCTACTGAGTAAACATTAAAGTGCAACTGCTATCTAACTTAAACAGAAGGAACAAACTATTTACAACAGCACAAAACTGTACAACAGAGAGGACGGTTATCTGTGGTGGGGGGGGGGGTTTCCCCTACATAGCCATAGCCATCTCCCATGTGGGGGTGGTGTCCAAGAGGCCCAGAATACTACTAGCCTCCAGTCACCCATACACTTGCTGTCCACAAATCTCAGGCAGCCTCAGTGCAGAGCCGTGAGATGGAGAGTACATGTTAAAGTCAGCATGCCACGCGTCGAGGATCAAAAAATTCAAAATGGGCATGGGCGAGGCGGGGTCACTACCCCTTCCTAAGGATGAATTAATATCTAGTAAGTGTATAGTAAGGCATTACAGTGTCCTTTCTTAATGCAGTAATCTTTTATAACATTATACTGCATTAAACTGGTCCTGCCATTAGTCAACGCATCTACTCCTCTCATCTCTTCCACTGATTTTAAAAGACCTCATTATGCTATGAGACACCTACAGGACAACCAAATATATTACTAGGGGTAGTTGCAAGTAGGTGTACATCTCAGGCATAACACATCATATAGCTCTCAGTTTGTTCCCTTTTCCCCACTCAGTTACCAAGCTGTAAATAGCACAGCAAAGAATAACACATTTATAAAATAATACAGCGAGGTTGGGGAATGCCCTTCCCCGTCAGACATTGAAGTAGTCCTAAAAAGGAAGAAGGAATATTTGGTCTTAGGTCCAGTAGAGAGCTCCCCTTCCATAAGTCCAGGACCCCCAGATTACTATTTTACAGGTTCTCCAACCCCGTTAAGAGCATTAAAGAGCAACTTATCTGACATATTAAGTCTCTTTAGATGAAATTTAGGTATTGTCCTGAGGGGTCTGTTCATGTAGATCCTGCTTCCGAAAGGCTAGATCCAGGTGTGGGAAAGGTATCAGGTCTCCAAAGCTCTTTGGGTGTTGCATCAGACTTTGTTTTTTGTTATCCCCTTATCAGCTGAATCATTATCCAAAGCGGAGAGGGGCACCACATTCTCAGGCACAGGGGAGCAAAGGATAGGGTCTGTTTGTGGACATCCTACCACAGGGTCAGACAGCAGCTCGAAGCAGTTTTTGCTGAAGTAAGAACTCATAATCACCTCTTGTGTTGTGGAAAGGCCAGTGTTCAGGGATTCTGCAGCTGTCCTATCCATTGGATGGTCCCGCTTTGGATGCCATTCCTCTGCTGTCTTTTTCGGCTCCTAGGAGGAAGGCAGGTGGTGAAAGGCTGATTCTGGTCATATGTGTCCATGTCTACAGTGGGTGGAGAGGGAGATCTGTCATGATGTTGCTGTCCATATGTTAAGTTTGGAGGTGAAGTCCTCAAGGTTGGAAGGGAGACTGCTCTACGATCCGTTCACATCCTCACCATGTAGCCCCTCAATGCTTTGGATGTTGAGAAAAATAGTGGGAGCGCCATTTATCACCAGCCGCATCATGGCTGGATATCTGAGTGAGAATGGAACCACCAGGGTGTGCAATTGACTATGCATTTCTGAGTACTCCTTCCTCTGATTTGCCAGATCTCGGGAATAATCCTGGAAGATCAGGATTCGGTGACCATTTCAGGACAATGCTTTAAAGTCTCATGCCCTGGAAATTACCCAGTCATTGTCTGCATAGTTAAGGATTTGCGCTAGAATGGGCCTGACACATTTTCCAGGTTTAGGCGCGGGGCCTAGTGTTCAGTGAGCCCTCTCAATAGTGAATCCTGGCAGCAGGTCATGTTTCATTATCCTCAGGATAGCATCATATAGGAAATCTACTGGATGCCCTTTTTCAGATCCTTCAGGAATATCTAGGATGTGGAGATTATTTCTCTGACTGCTTTTTTCCAGGTCATTGACTTTTGTTTGTAGTGTCTGGATAGTTTGATTTTGTTCCCATAAGAACTAGTGCAGGTCTGAAATTGCAGCTGAATTCACCGCCGTATGCCGATCGGGGTGAAAAATCCTGGTGTCAAGTTGGTGAATGGCCAAGGTGGCTGCATTGGAGGCAGCAGTAACTTCAGACATCCTTTGAACCAAAGTATGGAACATTTGCGTTAATTTCTTCCTGCTGAAGGCCACCACGGCATCTGCGGCCTGCACAGGTGGTTCTGCCATACTGGATTTGATCCAATCCTCTCCCTTCAGGTAGAAAGATAAAAAGCATCTCCGAAGGGATATTAAGGCAGAATCTGACCTGGTATTTGTAAGATAGGATACACCAGCTTCTAGAATCTGTTATTGTTCTCAGTCCTCGATGTCATTTTCAACATGGAAAGATGAGTATACTTTCCAACTCATGACAGCTGTGCCCTTACGCTGCCATTAGGTCGGAGCTCAAGCCACACCCCCGAGACACTTTTTAACTAGTTAGCACACCCCCGATTAAAATCTGGAACACTAGTACCCACTTACTGGCATACAATTCTACTTTAGAAAATGTAGGTATCACCCTTGACATTAGGATGTATACCTGGCTCAGTTTCTAGAGGAGGAGAGGGCGGGGGTACAGAAACAAAACAACATGAACCTTGTGCTCAATAACACAACCCAGGTTCTGGGTGGAGGCTGCTAGGCATATGCTAGATCTAACCTGCTGAGGGGGTCCCAGTAAATCCACACAACCAGAAGCAATAATCAGTATGTCCATAACAGTAACTGGGATTGTGCAGTATGGCTTTATTCAAAAGATGGAAAATTAAAGCAGACATGGACCACCAAGGATCGGTCTATGCTGTACAAGTACATTTCATGAACTGTCCTTGCATGCAGTACAGTTCATAAACACACCAGACCAATCTTCTTCCCAAATTCCCAAACTGGTACATATAGTGGACACCTGGCCTTGCACAAGAACATTTTCCTCCCATAAGTGTAATTTAGTGATTCTAAGCTACACACTCTGAACTCTTCTTCAAACATAGGTGCACGTAAGTGAAACTCAGTCACACACCTTAACCTGCAGTTTGTCCCTTGCTCAGGTAAAACTGCTGCCCTTTATGAACCAGGATGCCCTGCCTTGTAAGCACTTAGATGGTGTTCCTCCCACCCTTGGCCCCAACCAACAGTCTTTACCATTTTTCAGGGTTACACCATTGAAACCCCCATTCCCCACTGAAATGCTGGCGGTCCCACACTTTAACTCTGCACTCACTTGGGTGAACAGTTTATCAGAACTTCACTCACTTGGGTGAAACTAGGAGCACTGACAGGTGTGATTGAGCCTTATCTATGGGCACACTGTGGAGAGGTTGTGGGATAACAGATAGACCAAACACCAAACTTCAGGTTCAATACACAATCTCTGTGTGATGTTTATTCAAAATGCAGCAGATAACCTTAAGCAATGCCATATCCTTTCTTCAGTACATCAGTTTGCAGCAATAGACTACGTATGTCCTTTCTCTGTGCTTAACGCACCTACGGACTCACTGATCTCTGATCCAATTCACTAGTTGAGATGTAGCCACCACCCCATGCAGGCCCCATTTGCTTGGGTAGTGGGGCCTCGCCTCCCCCCCAAAAAAAAACACTATAGACAAAGAATCTCAATGCAGAATCACTGAAAGAAGGTCTACCTCAAAGGGCACTGGCAACAAATCAAGTTTCAAAGAAATACATCATCATACATACTTCCATAATGCAATGCATCATGGGATATATGCAAATCACCATGACATTTCTGGTTTAAGTTTTCAACAATTTACATGCATTTTAAATAGCACAACTAGCTTAATTTCTATCATAGTCACCTAATACTTTTTACATTATCAAAAACAGCTAGTGCCATGGCATTTTCAACAATACAGGTTTCATAAACATAAGGTATATTATGACATAGTGCTATTACATACTAAATCCAACAACGATTAGCGCAACCTGTTTTACATACCTCTGGAGGTCACCACAATAACCTCCCTGTACAAGGATCTGAGAGGGAAAAATGAAAATTAAAGAGGACACTGTAGCATAGTCAAGGGAGGGCAAAGGGGGTGCCCACAGGTGGCCAACCTTATGGACTAGAAATAGTAAAGGATAGATTAGGCTTAGAAATAGAAGAACTGTTGCAACAGATTTTAGAAAAGGTCAGTCCTCAAGAGTGGCAGGAGCTTGTGGTCACACACACACACACACACACACACACACACACACACCTAGACTATTGATTCCCCTAAATTATGTGGAGCTCTAGTCTCCCAGAACAGTATTCACAGAGGTTGTCCCTTCCACAGGGCATGGAACATCAAAAAGAAAAAGAAAGGCACTCTCCTTGGTAGCCGTATCAAACAGTCTCTCTCAGTTCCTATCCAAGGCAGCTGAAACACACACAGAAACTTCAGGGGATTGCCCCTTGAGTTAACTGAGAACAAAAAGTTCCTTCCACTTCACTGGGAGTAGAAATCAAGAAATCCTGCTGTAGCACTGGTCTCCATCACTTCACTGGAAACTGGAAATGTCACTCCACTAATGTGAGAAATCCTGGACTCTCACCTCAGAGCCCACTGGCAGTCCTTCTGCCACTCTTACCTCCTCGCTGAACAACACACTACACAGAACTGAGCATTTTAAGATCCCCAGAGCAGCTATCCACACAGTGTGGATTATGCTGCTGTGAGAATTCTGAATGACCTAATCTTTTTTCCCTCAGGCTAGCTGAGTAAACAATTATGTTATTAGGTAAGAAGCCCCTAATGAGCTCCCTATCAGCTGCCTGCTACCTTCCTAATGATAATACTGATAGGATTCTAGTAACCCCAGGGGACTGGGTGGTTACACTTACCCCTGCCAGGCAAATGACTGTCCGCAGTCATATCTCCACCTGGCACCAGGCCATCCTACCTCTGATGCTCCCTATGGGGAGGATCTCCCCCAAGGAGGCTAATTGTCTCTGGGGTTAACTCATTAACAGAACATCTTTGTGAGTTCATCGATCTTTTCTTATAGCAGAGCATGCTTAAACTTCCATCCTACCTTAAGGATAGTGGGGACACCATTAAGAAATTTCATGAAATCAAGTGGGAACCAGATTACATTTGGATAAGCGTGGCTGTAGAATCGTTGTACCCATCTGTAAGGCATCAGGATGGTCTTAAAGCTGTCAAGTTCTATTTAGAGCATGACCAGAGAGAAACTGAGGCCCCAGTTAAATTTATAATAGAAGCACTTAGCATTGCACTATACCACAGTTATTTTGAGTTTAATGGGATTGAGGACTGCAATGGAGGCCTCCATTGCCCCAGCTTATGCAAATTTGTTCATGGGGCTATGGGAGTTACAGTACTTACAGAACCCAGAGAGTAACCCCTTTCTAAGGAATATAATACAATTGGGGCTATTTATTGATGATTGCCTCTGCATTTGGAAGGATGACATAGACAGTGCTCTGAGTTTTGTAAACTGGTTAAATAAGAATGAATTGAACTTGAGGTTTTCTGCACATACACATAAAACTGAGATTGCCTTCCTGGATATTACCTTTATGAGTGACATTGAAACTCAGGAAATATGTACTAAAAGTTATAGGAAGGACACATTTACCAGTGCTTTATTGAGAAGTGATAGTTCCCACCCCAATTAATTAAAACATTCTATTCCCTATAGCCAGTTGACAAGAATTAGGTGCATTTGTACTAATGATGCTGATTTTAAAAATCAGGCAGAAGAGCTCATGTCCAGGTTTAGGGATAGGGTTTACGCAGACTCAGTGTTGAATGATGCCTTTAGAAAGGTGCAGGATAAGACACAAAAGGAACTCCTTGACTGTAGTTCTAGAAAGAATAGTGCAATTCAAAGAGATAGTCACATTACTATTTCAACAAAACACAACTCCATATTCGAGCAAATTGGTAATATAATATGGAGGAACTGGAATATTTTAAAGGGAGATGAGACACTGAGGGAAATAATGTCAACCAGCCCTAGAATCACAGCTAGCCTACAAGATTAACTGGTGCATAGCCAGTTTTTAAGGAAAGAAAAAGGAACTACCGTATATACTCGCGTATAAGTCAGATTTTGTGGAGTTGAAATCTACATGTTGTTTAACCATCCGACTTATACATGAGATATAGCACTGGTTTGTTAGAGACTATAACAGCTTTGAACAAAACGTGAACTTTGCTGCCTGTTTTAGGTCACTGACTCGAACTGATTAACACCGCTTGATGTTTAATTGCTAATTGCAGTTGTTAATTGCATGTGATTACCTCGTCGTAGTTAAATCTTCTGTCCCTCCTGCAGGTTGTTAAATGCCTGTGATTACCTCCTCAGTTCACTATTGCTGCTCCCTCTGCACTTTGCTGCCTGTTTTTGCTCACTGACTTGAAGTGATTAACACCGCTTGATGTTTAAATGATGTTTAAATGCTAACTACAGGTTGTTAATTATCTCTGATTACATCGCCGTAGTTAAATCTTCTGCCCCTCCTCAGTTCATTATTGCTGCTCCTTATGCCTAAGATGCAGGCTCACAAACAAAAACACAGTGCATACGATGCAGATTTTAAATTAAAAGTTGTTCGATATGCTGAGACTCATGCAAATGCTGCTACTGAGAGAGAATTCAGTATCGACAAAAAATTAATCCACGACTGGAAACAGAAAAAAGAATCGCTGCTGTGTGCTGACAGAAATGTCAAACGCATTCGTGCAAACCCTTCTCCTGTATCAGCTGTTGAAGAAGAACTGAGTTCTTGGGTCAGCAAACTAAGGCAGCAAGGTTACATTGTAACCAGAATGGCTATTTGGCTTCAAGCACTTGCTATAGCAAAGAATCAAGGGAGTGCTAGCAACTTCAGGGCATCTGCAGGCTGGTGTACCAGATTTATGAAGAGACATGGTCTCACACTGTGGCAGAGGACACATATAGCACAGAAACTCCCTGCAGATGTGCAGCTAAAAGTCAGCTTTCATGAATTTATAATAAAAGAAAGAAAGCTGTACGATTACCCCCTAATATTGATTGGCAACATGGAAGAGACACCGGTCAGCTTTGATCTTCCTTCAAACCGCACAGTTCACTTTAAAGGTGAAAGGACAGTCACAGTTCGAACTTGTGGAGGGGAAAAATCCAATTTCACTGTAGTGTTTGCTTGCCTGGCAGATGGCATCAAATTAAAACCAATGATAATTTTTAAAAGAAAAAAGCTCCCTAAGGAAAAGATGCCTCCTAACGTCCTTGTAGAAGCACATCCTAAGGGTTGGATGGACAAAGTACTTGTAAATAAATGGATAACCGAGGTTTAGGTGAACATTACACAGAAAAAGCATTCTTATCTGGGACATGTTCCGTGCTCATTTGGTGGACTCTGTCAAAAAAAATCTATGCCTTCACTGCACCCGGCAAGCTGTAATACCAGGAGGCTGTATGTCGCTTCTTCAGCCTCTCAATGTAAGTCTCAACAAGCCTTTTAAAAAATTATATGAGGGAGCTTTGGAGGGAGTGGATGGTCAATGGCAGCAAGGAATTCACCCTGGGTGGTAATATGAAAAAGCTTAATTATGGACTTGTGTGTAACTGGGTACGGGAGGCATGGGATGCTGTTCCAAGCACAGCCATAGAGAAATCATTTAAAACATGTGGCATTTCTAATTTAATGGATGGGACAGAAGATGAACTGCTATTTGCCGACCTCGATGATGAAAGCGTTGCCTCAACAACTGAACTTGCTGATGATTTAACCGTGCCTGAACCCGGAGAGCTAGACGATCTATACGACGATATACCGCTGTCAGAGCTACAACTCCACATGCTGTTCCAATCAGATGACAAGGAGGGTGAGGAGTTTTTAGGATTCTGAACTGATTCGAGTGCACTTTATTTCATGAACAGGTACCCCCCCCCCACAAGATGATTTAATGACTGTGCAATGACTGTGAGCGTGATCATTATTTTTTTTTAAACCTGAACCTGTTAAAATAAAACATGCTTTTTTCTTTTAAATCTGCAAAGTTCCTCTTGTGGTTTTTTTTTAAATTGATTACAGGTTTCGTAGAAACTCAGTACCCGAGTTATATGCGGGTCAATAACAAAGTTGTAATTTGCCGTGTTCAAGTCGGGACCCCGACTTATAGGCAAACCGACTTGCACATGAGTTTTTACGGTAGTTCTTGGTTGCCAGTGAAATCAACAGAGAAATTTAAGTGTAAAAAGTGCAATGTCTGCAAGAATATGTAGATTAGGAATGAGATCACATTACCAAATAACGTAAAAATAAAGATTGATGAGTTCATTTCATGTAATACAACCTTTGTTGTATATGTTTTATGGTGTAATTGTGGTATCCACTATATAAGAAAAACTGTGAGGACTCTGAAAGAGTGTATACAAAAATATATACCCTCAATTATAAATCAGAAAACTGACAAACCAGTAGGCAGGCATTTTGTACAAGTACATAATTCTGACCCTAGTTGTTTTAAATTTATGGGCTTAGAATATGTCCAAATGCCAAAAACAGATGGTGTCAGACAAAATTTGCTCATGCAGAGAGAAAGTCATTGGATTTTTAAGGCTGACACAGTTAGACTAAGGGCCTAAATGAAAGATGAGATTGTAAACCTTTTTAGAGTATAGGAACAGATTCCAACACATATAATATGGTGAGAAACTGATTAATTCATCTTCTCTCCTTGCCCTTGGTCTGTGGTATCCCCCCTCCCCCCTCCTACCCCCTCCTTCCCACAATCTCCTATCCCGTTCCTCCCCACCCACCTCCATTTTCCCTACTCCCTTACTTTTTCTTTTCTCCCTCCTTTCCTTTTTCCCCACACCCTCCTCCTTTCTCTTTGCCTTTCCCTTTCCCCAATCTTCCCCAGTTCTCTCCTCCTTCACCCATCTCCATTATTTTACCTTAATATAACTGTACAGCACATTGGTAAGTACATAAATCCATGAATAACTATATTTATTGCCCTTTTTTTCTTTTTAGAACAAGTCCAGTCCCTAATTTCTGGTACAAATGGCCTGGAGTTATTCTGTCATCCTCCTATTTTGATTCTTGTGTTGCATTAATCCCCTAGCTCCAACTTTTACTTTCCATGTTTTGATTTATTTATATAACATACTTTTGAGCCATTAGTAACTAGGATATTGAAAAATAATAGACAATGTTGGTTAAGGTGTATCCCTAGTACCCTGGAGATCCCACCTAACGGTCATATAACATTTATTTAATCCCAGTGAATTATGGCTTTATTTTTGACACTAAATTATAGCTCTCAATTGCTCTTTTTCTGTGTTGCATAGAGACTCTAAGAATTTAAAATGTAATAGTATAAATAAGAGTTTTGACATGGTTTTTGATATCATGTATTGTGTTTTACTATTATAATTATTCATTGTGGTGTTGTAAAACAATTGTATCACATGGTATATGATGTCACTGATTTTATGCTTTAAAATGGAATTTGCACTCTGTACTGGTTAACGCGCCCTTGAAGGCAAGTAGCCGAGGTGCTAGAGGCTCTCATATTGGTGGAGAATTAAACATTTGTTGTAGCCAGTTGGTCTCTGTGTTTCTTTAGAGCACTAATTTTGGATTTAGTAGCCCCAGGGCACTGGATGGTTACATACAAATATTAACATAAGCAATAAACACTTCAAATGCGAAAGACAAACATTATTGTAGGAAAGTTAATCTTTCTAGTTTTGAAGCTAGTAGCCATTTGAAGGTAATATGGTTCCCAATTTTAGTATTCAGTCTTGTGGGCTCGCTTATGAGTGACTGAGTTGGGCACCATGCAGAGTGGCCTTTGCTCTGCCCTTGATGTCCTTAGAGTAATGCAGTTTGAAGTTTCCAAGGATTATCTTTTCACATCCAGGGAGGAAGTTGTGTAGTGTATCGGTCAGAGTTTTGAATGCAGGTAGCGCTAGTTTAGGTGGGTTGTAAATGCATCCTGTCAGAAGTGGCTTTACCCCACCTATTTGTAGTTGAATGAAGATGGCCTTACAGTCAGAGTTCATGAGCTCCAGCACTGGGACTATTCGGGCCTGGATTGTAGACTTGGCATAGATAAGGACTCCTCCTCCTCCTTGTTTCCTTTGTCTGTCCACCCTGATTGTTATGAAGCCTGGGATGTCTACCTCTTGGGGCAGCATGTTTTGCTTGAGCCATGATTCTAAGATGGCAACTACTGCATGTCAGGTGAGTATACATTGATCCATCCTTCCAGTTCAGCCATTTTGGTTCTAAAACTGTTAACGTTCATATGAATTATTTTCAGTCTGCGGGTGTTATTCCAAGCTGGGTCACAGGAGGAACTGATTCTTGTGATACATCCAACAGGTCCTGAATTAAGTTCAATGTCTCCACATAGCATGTTTAGCAGGACTCCTAGGATATGCTCTGCAGTGTTGATGGAGGGCAGGTTGTCCTTCCTTTTGTACTCAGACAGAAAGAAGCTTAACTTATAGCAGTTCCCTTTCTTGTGCAGACCATGTAGGATAATCAGAAAGGGGCTGCAGTTATCTGCCGGGGGGTAGTATTGCTCAGGGGGTGATGCAGGGTAGAGGATCTATAACTATAGTCCAGGTGGGGTATAGGATCAACAAGTCCATACATAGGACCACAAGAATGTAGGTAAAGGCAACTGTGACACCACTTAGACCCATTCTCAGGTTTGATCCTGGACTAAGGTTATATAACAGAGATGGATCCCTTGGTTACACAGTACTAGGCTAGGTCAAGAGACCCCTTGGCTACACAGTGCTAGGATTAGCCAAGTTATCCACTCTCTAAAGTATATACCAAGAACTTAAGATAGCTAATTATTTTCTTTGCATTCACAAGACATTCCTAATCTTACAGTATGTAGCAACAAATTAAAGGACTCCAAAATCCTAGGCTAATCAGTAAGAACAGGATTTCCTAGCACATTACAAGACTCATAGTACTCTACATTTTTGCTGAGCATGCCTAACCTTAAAGATCAATTGCAGTGTTTTTAAAATGCTTTTACTGTATTTTATTTGCTCACCATGAAAACAACCACTCCATATATATTGCAAGTAATGTGCTGGAACAATTATTTCTCATGTTCAGATGCTGTTTTACTGATTGTCTTTTTTGAAGATTTCACAGAAAATCCCTGACATTTTCAGACCAGCTGGCAGAATCTTGGGTGAGTGCTGATTCCATTCAAGCAACAATGACATCATTTTCTTCAAGGTCCTGGCAGCTCAGTACATCATATTATGGCATTCAAAAATCAGTCTTTGCTTCCAGTTTTCTGGTGGTTGCCTGTATTAATCAAATTATTCCAGTAAAACACTTTGAGTAAATACCTCTTAGTTTCCCTCAGAATATTGATGATTAACTATTGCTCCTATTTTAATATCATCAGCGAACTTTGTACACCAACTGCCTGATGTAGTCTGAATAGGAGCAATGTATAGGCTAAATAGTGTCGGGCCCAGGGTGGACCCCTGAGGTACACCACTAGCGATATCTAACCAAGGTGAGAAGTGACCTGCCACACTCACTCTCTGCCTTCTGCCCTCTAACCAGGATGATACCCATTTGAACAGTTTTGTGTTCAGTTCAAAATTCTGCAACTTCATAATCAGGGGTCTATGGGGTAGGGTGTTGAATACTTTTGAAAAATCCATATAAAAAAATGTCCACCAGTAACTCCTCATCCTTAACTCTACTGACTGGATTAAAAAAATGTAATAGATTTGTCAGACATGACATTCCCTCTCTGAAGCCATGCTGGGTTATACCAATAAGTCCTGTCTTACTGAGATTCTCATTTATTCTGTCTTTAACTATTCCTTTCAACATTTTGCTGACAACAGATGTAATACTGATTGGTCTGTAATTAGCACAGTTGCTTTTTACCCCTTTTTTGTGGATCAGTGTTATATTAGCATCTTTCCATGCCTTGGGTACTATTCCATCACCTAGAGATGCATTAAATATGGCCATCAGTGGTCCAGCCAAATATTCTGCCAGTTCTTTTAACAGGGCAAGGAGATTCACTTCCTCATGATCCAGAGATAGAGTGCCATCCTTTGTGTTTGATCTGTTGAATCACCCTGTGGAGACAGTGAAGTGAAACTTTAAGAAGTCTGGGAACAGACTGAAGGTGCACTTGGGTTATCTGGCTTTTTCTGAGGTTCTGCCTGTATGGAATAGAGGAATGAGAATGATAGAGTAAGGAAGGAAGAAACTGAGGAGTTTAAAGGGTGTATGAAGGGATGGTGTCAGGCAGAGGGGTACCACTTTGTGGTGGACTGGGGAGCTTCTAGGACAGGAGGCTCTTCAAGGATGATGGACTTCATCTGATGAGAGAGGGGGCCAGCGCTCTAAAGCACACATTTGATGTCTACATTGGGCAGTTAAATTGACTGCAAGGGAGATGAAGCCTAGGGGAACCAGTGAGAAGGGAGAGCAGGTGTAGTACCTAGCTAGGACACCTGAACATGGGGACTAGAAGCAGCATGGTGGGCAACAGTAAGGTTTAAGTTTAAATTAGGTTGGGGCAGAGGCCAATGATGGAGGGCTGACAAAGCCTACATTCAGCATGAAAAATAACAAATTAAGGAGACTAGGGAAGAATAAGGGTGAAGGAATAGAAAAAGGGAAGAGCAGCAGAAAGATGAAAAGGGGTCTGCCTTAATGCCATAAATCTGGGAAATAAAATTAGTGATCTCCAGGCAATGGTGGCAGATACAGCAATGGACCTAGGAGCCATCACAAAAACATGGGCCACAGAGAATAAGGATTGTGGCCAGACAGTCCCATGCTATACCATATTTACATGTGATAGAGAAAAAGGTAAAAGAGGAGGTACAGTATAGCCCTATATGTAGGAAAGACAAATAGGTAGTGCAGGATAGAAGCATCAGGGGTGGTATTGCAGAAACAGAATTTACTGTGGTTTCAGCTCATGTTATCCTCAGACAAGAAACTATGGATGTTGTTGATCTATGGACATCCAGGACAGGGAAAGAGAGAGATAAGGAGCTAGGGAAAGAACTAGAAAATGGGGTGGCGAAGTGGGAGGTGGTAGTGGGAGATCTAAACCTGCTAGATATTTATTGGGTCATTCTAGTGGCCAGGAACTCCAGAAGTCAGGCCCTGCTGGACACATTGCAAGACTTTCTACTGGTGCAGCTGGTTAAGAACCCCACTAAGCAGGTTACCATTCTCAATGTAGTGCTCACCAACTTGGATGTGGTAAGAGGAGTGAGGGTAGAGTAGCCACTAGGGTCCAGCAACCATAACTCTATATAGTTCAACCTGGCCCTTGGAACAAGTAAGCCCTCATCAAAAGCTGAAGTCTTAGATTTCAGAAAGGTAGCCTTTTTTTTCTTTTTAGTACAAGTCCAGTCCCTAATTTCTGGTACAAATGGCCTGGAGTTATTCTGTCATCCTCCTATTTTGATTCTTGTGTTGCATTAATCCCCTAGCTCCAACTTTTACCTTCCATGTTTTGATTTATTTATATAACATACTTTTGAGCCATTAGTAACTAGGATATTGAAAAATATTAAACAATGTTGGTTAAAGTGTATCCCTAGTACCCTGGAGATCCCACCTAACAGTCATATAACATTTATTTAATCCCAGTGAATTATGGCTTTATTTTTACACTAAATTATAGCTCTCAATTGCTCTTTTCTGTGTTGCATAGAGACTCTAAGAATTTAAAATGTAACAGTATAAATAAGAGTTTTGACATGGTTTTGATATCATGTATTGTGTTTTACTATTATAATTATTTAATGTAGTGTTTGTAAAACAATTGCATCACATGGTATATGATGTCACTGATTTTATGCTTAAAATGGAATTTGCACTCTGTACTGGTTAACGCCCCCTTGAAGGCAAGTAGCGAGGTGCTAGAGGCTCTCATATTGGTGGAGAATTAAACATTTGTTGTAGCCAGTTGGTCTCTGTGTTTCTTTAGAGCACTAATTTTGGATTTAGTAACCCCAGGGCACTGGATGGTTACATACACATATTAACATAAGCAATAAACACTTCAAATGCGAAAGACAAACATTATTGTAGGAAAGTTAATCTTTTTGTAGTTTTGAAGCTAGTAGCCATTTGAAGGTAATATGGTTCCCAGTTTTAGTATTCAGTCTTGTGGGCTCGTTTATGAGTGACTGAGTTGGGCACCATGCAGAGTGGCCTTTGCTCTGCCCTTGATGTCCTTAGAGTAATGCAGTTTGAAGTCTCCAAGAATTATCTTTTCGCATCCAGGGAGGAAGTTGTGTAGTGTATCGGTCAGAGTTTTGAATGCAGGTAGCGCTAGTTTAGGTGGGTTGTAAATGCATCCTGTCAGAAGTGGCTTTACCCCACCTATTTGTAGTTGAATGAAGATGGCCTTACAGTCAGAGTTCATGAGCTTCAGCACTGGGACTATTCGGGCCTGGATTGTAGACTTGGCATAGATAGGGACTACTCCTCCTCCTCATTTCCCTTGTCTGTCCACCCTGATTGTTATGAAGCCTGGGATTTCTACCTCTTGGGGCAGCATGTTTTGCTTGAGCCATGTTTCTAAGATGGCAACTACTATGTCAGGTGAGTATACATTGATCCATCCTTCCAGTTCAGCCATTTTGGTTCTAAAACTGTTAACGTTCATATGAATTATTTTCAGTCTGTGGGTGTTATTCCAAGCTGGGTCACAGGAGGAACTGATTCTTGTGTTACATCCAACAGGTCCTGGATCAAGTTCAATGTCTCCACATAGCATGTTTAGCAGGACTCTAGGATATGCTCTGCAGTGTTGATGGAGGGCAGGTTGTCCTTCCTTTTGTACTCAGATAGAAAGGAGCTTAACTTGTGCAGTTCCTTTCTTGTGCAGACCATGTAGGATAATTAGAAAGGGCTGCAGTTATCTGCTGAGGGTAGTATTGCTCAGGGGTGATGCAGGGTAGAGGATCTATAACTATAGTCCAGGTGGGGTATAGGATCACCAGATCCATACATAGGACCACAAGAATGTAGGTAAAGGCAACTGTGACACCACTTAGACCAATTCTCAGGCTTGATCCTGGACTAAGGTTTTATAACAGAGATGGATCCCTTGGTTACACAGTATTAGGCTAGGTCAAGAGACCCCTTGGCTACACAGTGCTAGGATTAGCCAAGTTATCCACTCTCTAAAGTATATACCAAGAACTTGAGATGGCTAATTATTTTCTTTGCATTCACAAGACATTCCTAATCTTACAGTATGTAGCAACAAATTAAAGGACTCCAAAATCCTAGGCTAATCAGTAAGAACAGGATTTCCTAGCAAATTACAAGACTCATAGTACTCTACATTTTTGCTGAGCATGCCTAACCTTAAAGATCAATTGCAGTGTTTTTAAAATGCTTTTACTGTATTTTATTTGCTCACCATAAGAACAACCACTCCATATATATTGCAAGTAATGTGCTGGAACAATTATTTCTCATGTTCAGATGCTGTTTTACTAATTGTCTTTTGAAGATGTCTGAAAATCCTGAAATTTTCAGACCAGCTGGCAGAATCTTGGGTGAGTGCTGATTCCATTCAACAACAATGACATCATTTTCTTCAAGGTCCTGGCAGCTCAGTACATCATATTATGGCATTCAAAAATCAGTCTTTGCTTCCAGTTTTCTGGTGGTTGCCTGTATTAATCAAATTATTCCAATAAAACACTTTGAGTAAATACTTCTCAGTTTCCTTCAGAATTTTGATGATTAACTATTGCTCCTATTTTAATATCATCAGCGAACTTAGTACACCAACTGCCTGATGTAGTCTGAATAGGCGCAATGTATGGGCTAAATAGTGTCCAGCCCAGGGTGGACTCCTGAGGTACACCACTAGTGATATCTAACCAAGGTAAGAAGTGACCTGCCACACTCACTCTCTGCCTTCTGCCCTCTAACCAGGATGATACCCATTTGAACAGTTTTGTGTTCAGTTCAAAATTCTGCAGCTTCATAATCAGGGGTCTATGGGGTAGGGTGTTGAATACTTTTGAAAAATCCATATAAAAAATGTCCACCAGTAACTCCTTATCCTTAACTCCATTGACTGGATTGAAAAAATGTAATAGATTTGTCAGACATGACATTTCCTCTTTGAAGCCATGCTGGGTTATACCAACAAGTCCTGTCTTACTGAGATTCTCATTTATTCTGTCTTTAACTATTCCTTACAACATTTTGCTGACAACAGAGGTAATACTGATTGGTCTGTAATTAGCACAGTTGCTTTTTACCCCTTTTTTGTGGATCAGTGTTATATTAGCGTCTTTCCATGCCTTGGGTACTATTCCATCACCTAGAGATGCATTAAAAATGGCCATCAGTGGTCCAGCCAAATATTCTGCCAGTTCTTTTAACAGGGCAAGGAGATTCACTTCCTCATGATCCAGAGATAGAGTGCCATCCTTTGTGTTTGGTCTGGTGAATCACCCTGTGGAGGCAATGAAGTGAAACTTTAAAGCTGGGAACAGACTGAAGGTGCACTTAGGTGCCTTGGCTTTTCTGAGGTTCTACCTGTATGGAATAGGGAATGAGAATGATAGAGTAAGAAGGAAGAAACTGAGGAGTTTAAAGGGTGTATGAAGGGATGGTGTCAGGCAGAGGGGTACCACTTTGTGGTGGACTGGGGAGCTTCTAGGACAGGAGGCTCTTCAAGGATGATGGACTTCATCTGATGAGAGAGGGGGCCAGCGCTCTAAAGCACACATTTGATGTCTACATTGGGCAGTTAAATTGACTGCAAGGGAGATGAAGCCTAGGGGAACCAGTGAGAAGGGAGAGCAGGTGTAGTACCTAGCTAGGACACCTGAACATGGGGACTAGAAGCAGCATGGTGGGCAACAAGGTTTAAGTTTAAATTAGGTTGGGGCAGAGGCCAATGATGGAGGGCTGACAAAGCCTACATTCAGCATGAAAAATAACAAATTAAGGAGACTAGGGAAGAATAAGGGTGAAGGAATAGAAAAAGGGAAGAGCAGCAGAAAGATGAAAAGGGGTCTGCCTTAATGCCATAAATCTGGGAAATAAAATTAGTGATCTCCAGGCAATGGTGGCAGATACAGCAATGGACCTAGGAGCCATCACAAAAACATGGGCCACAGAGAATAAGGATTGTGGCCAGACAGTCCCATGCTATACCATATTTACATGTTAGAGAAAAAGGTAAAGAGGAGGTACAGTATAGCCCTATATGTAGGAAAGACAAAGAGGTAGTGCAGGATAGAAGCATCAGGGGTGGTATTGCAGAAACAGAATTTACTGTGGTTTCAGCTCATGTTATCCTCAGACAAGAAACTATGGATGTTGTTGATCTATGGACATCCAGGACAGGGAAAGAGAGAGATAAGGAGCTAGGGAAAGAACTAGAAAATGGGGTGGCGAAGTGGGAGGTGGTAGTGGGAGATCTAAACCTGCTAGATATTTATTGGGTCATTCTAGTGGCCAGGAACTCCAGAAGTCAGGCCCTGCTGGACACATTGCAAGACTTTCTACTGGTGCAGCTGGTTAAGAACCCCACTAAGCAGGTTACCATTCTCAATGTAGTGCTCACCAACTTGGATGTGGTAAGAGGAGTGAGGGTAGAGTAGCCACTAGGGTCCAGCAACCATAACTCTATATAGTTCAACCTGGCCCTTGGAACAAGTAAGCCCTCATCAAAAGCTGAAGTCTTAGATTTCAGAAAGGTAGCCTTTTTTTTCCTTTTAGTACAAGTCCAGTCCCTAATTTCTGGTACAAATGGCCTGGAGTTATTCTGTCATCCTCCTATTTTGATTCTTGTGTTGCATTAATCCCCTAGCTCCAACTTTTACCTTCCATGTTTTGATTTATTTATATAACATACTTTTGAGCCATTAGTAACTAGGATATTGAAAAATATTAAACAATGTTGGTTAAGGTGTATCCCTAGTACCCTGGAGATCCCACCTAACAGTCATATAACATTTATTTAATCCCAGTGAATTATGGCTTTATTTTTGACACTAAATTATAGCTCTCAATTGCTCTTTTTCTGTGTTGCATAGAGACTCTAAGAATTTAAAATGTAACAGTATAAATAAGAGTTTTGACATGGTTTTTGATATCATGTATTGTGTTTTACTATTATAATTATTTAATGTAGTGTTTGTAAAACAATTGCATCACATGGTATATGATGTCACTGATTTTATGCTTTAAAATGGAATTTGCACTCTGTACTGGTTAACGCCCCCTTGAAGGCAAGTAGCCGAGGTGCTAGAGGCTCTCATATTGGTGGAGAATTAAACATTTGTTGTAGCCAGTTGGTCTCTGTGTTTCTTTAGAGCACTAATTTTGGATTTAGTAACCCCAGGGCACTGGATGGTTACATACACATATTAACATAAGCAATAAACACTTCAAATGCGAAAGACAAACATTATTGTAGGAAAGTTAATCTTTTTGTAGTTTTGAAGCTAGTAGCCATTTGAAGGTAATATGGTTCCCAGTTTTAGTATTCAGTCTTGTGGGCTCGTTTATGAGTGACTGAGTTGGGCACCATGCAGTGGCCTTTGCTCTGCCTTGATGTCCTTAGAGTAATGCAGTTTGAAGTCTCAAGAATTATCTTTTCGCATCCAGGAGGAAGTTGTGTAGTGTATCGGTCAGAGTTTTGAATGCAGGTAGCGCTAGTTTAGGTGGGTTGTAAATGCATCCTGTCAGAAGTGGCTTTACCCCACCTATTTGTAGTTGAATGAAGATGGCCTTACAGTCAGAGTTCATGAGCTTCAGCACTGGGACTATTCGGGCCTGGATTGTAGACTTGGCATAGATAGGGACTACTCCTCCTCCTCATTTCCCTTGTCTGTCCACCCTGATTGTTATGAAGCCTGGGATTTCTACCTCTTGGGGCAGCATGTTTTGCTTGAGCCATGTTTCTAAGATGGCAACTACTGCATGTCAGGTGAGTATACATTGATCCATCCTTCCAGTTCAGCCATTTTGGTTCTAAAACTGTTAACGTTCATATGAATTATTTTCAGTCTGTGGGTGTTATTCCAAGCTGGGTCACAGGAGGAACTGATTCTTGTGTTACATCCAACAGGTCCTGGATCAAGTTCAATGTCTCCACATAGCATGTTTAGCAGGACTCCTAGGATATGCTCTGCAGTGTTGATGGAGGGCAGGTTGTCCTTCCTTTTGTACTCAGATAGAAAGGAGCTTAACTTGTAGCAGTTCCCTTTCTTGTGCAGACCATGTAGGATAATTAGAAAGGGGCTGCAGTTATCTGCTGAGGGGTAGTATTGCTCAGGGGGTGATGCAGGGTAGAGGATCTATAACTATAGTCCAGGTGGGGTATAGGATCACCAGATCCATACATAGGACCACAAGAATGTAGGTAAAGGCAACTGTGACACCACTTAGACCAATTCTCAGGCTTGATCCTGGACTAAGGTTTTATAACAGAGATGGATCCCTTGGTTACACAGTATTAGGCTAGGTCAAGAGACCCCTTGGCTACACAGTGCTAGGATTAGCCAAGTTATCCACTCTCTAAAGTATATACCAAGAACTTGAGATGGCTAATTATTTTCTTTGCATTCACAAGACATTCCTAATCTTACAGTATGTAGCAACAAATTAAAGGACTCCAAAATCCTAGGCTAATCAGTAAGAACAGGATTTCCTAGCAAATTACAAGACTCATAGTACTCTACATTTTTGCTGAGCATGCCTAACCTTAAAGATCAATTGCAGTGTTTTTAAAATGCTTTTACTGTATTTTATTTGCTCACCATAAGAACAACCACTCCATATATATTGCAAGTAATGTGCTGGAACAATTATTTCTCATGTTCAGATGCTGTTTTACTAATTGTCTTTTTTGAAGATGTCACAGAAAATCCCTGAAATTTTCAGACCAGCTGGCAGAATCTTGGGTGAGTGCTGATTCCATTCAAGCAACAATGACATCATTTTCTTCAAGGTCCTGGCAGCTCAGTACATCATATTATGGCATTCAAAAATCAGTCTTTGCTTCCAGTTTTCTGGTGGTTGCCTGTATTAATCAAATTATTCCAATAAAACACTTTGAGTAAATACTTCTCAGTTTCCTTCAGAATTTTGATGATTAACTATTGCTCCTATTTTAATATCATCAGCGAACTTAGTACACCAACTGCCTGATGTAGTCTGAATAGGCGCAATGTATGGGCTAAATAGTGTCCAGCCCAGGGTGGACTCCTGAGATACACCACTAGTGATATCTAACCAAGGTAAGAAGTGACCTGCCACACTCACTCTCTGCCTTCTGCCCTCTAACCAGGATGATACCCATTTGAACAGTTTTGTGTTCAGTTCAAAATTCTGCAGCTTCATAATCAGGGGTCTATGGGGTAGGGTGTTGAATACTTTTGAAAAATCCATATAAAAAATGTCCACCAGTAACTCCTTATCCTTAACTCCATTGACTGGATTGAAAAAATGTAATAGATTTGTCAGACATGACATTTCCTCTTTGAAGCCATGCTGGGTTATACCAACAAGTCCTGTCTTACTGAGATTCTCATTTATTCTGTCTTTAACTATTCCTTACAACATTTTGCTGACAACAGAGGTAATACTGATTGGTCTGTAATCTACAGTTGCTTTTACCCCTTTTTGTGGATCAGTGTTATATTAGCGTCTTTCCATGCCTTGGGTACTATTCCATCACCTAGAGATGCATTAAAAATGGCCATCAGTGGTCCAGCCAAATATTCTGCCAGTTCTTTTAACAGGGCAAGGAGATTCACTTCCTCATGATCCAGAGATAGAGTGCCATCCTTTGTGTTTGGTCTGGTGAATCACCCTGTGGAGGCAATGAAGTGAAACTTTAAGAAGCTGGGAACAGACTGAAGGTGCACTTAGGTGCCTTGGCTTTTTCTGAGGTTCTACCTGTATGGAATAGGGGAATGAGAATGATAGAGTAAGAAAGGAAGAAACTGAGGAGTTTAAAGGGTGTATGAAGGGATGGTGTCAGGCAGAGGGGTACCACTTTGTGGTGGACTGGGGAGCTTCTAGGACAGGAGGCTCTTCAAGGATGATGGACTTCATCTGATGAGAGAGGGGGCCAGTGCTCTAAAGCACACATTTGATGTCTACATTGGGCAGTTAAACTGACTGCAGGGGAGATGAAGCCTACGGGAACCAGTGAGAAGGGAAAGCAGGTGAAGTACCTAGCTAGGACTCCTGAACATGGGGACTAGAAGCAGCATGGTGGGTAACAGTAAGGTTTAAGTTTAAATTAGGTTAGGGGAAGAGGCCAATGATGGAGGGCTGACAAAGCCTACATTCAGCATGAAAAATAACAAATTAAGGAGACTAGGGAAGAATAAGGGTGAAGGAATAGAAAAAGGGAAGAGCAGCAGAAAGATGAAAAGGGGTCTGACTTAATGCCATAAATCCGGGAAATAAAATTAGTGATCTCCAGGCAATGGTGGCAGACACAGCAATGGACCTAGTAGCCATCACAAAAACATGGGCCACAGAGAATAAAGATTGTGGCCAGACAGTCGCATGCTATACCATATTTACATGTGATAGAGGAAAAGGTAAAAGAGGAGGTACAGTATAGCCCCATATGTAGGAAAGGCAAAGAGGTAGTGCAGGATAGAAGCATCAGGGGTGGTATTACAGAAACAGAATTAACTGTGGTTTCAGCTCATGTTATCCTCAGACAAGAAACTATGGATGTTGTTGATCTATGGACATCCAGGACAGGGAAAGAGAGAGATAGGAGCTAGGGAAAGAACTAGAAAAGTGGGGTGGTGAAGGGGGAGGTGGTAGTGGAAATCTAAACCTGCTAGATATTTATTGGGTCATTCTAGTGGCCATGAGCTCCAGAAGTCAGGCCCTGCTGGACACATTGCAAGACTTTCTACTGGTGCAGCTGGTTAAGAACCCCACTAAGCAGGTTGCCATTCTCATTGTGGTGCTCACCAACTTGGATGTGGTAAGAGGAGTGAGGGTAGAGTAGCCACTAGGGTCCAGCAACCATAACTCTATATAGTTCAACCTGGCCCTTGGAACAAGTAAGCCCTCATCAAAGGCTGAAGTCTTTGATTTCAGAAAGGCAGACTTCAGCTGCATGAAGGAAATAGTCTGGGACACATTAGTCAGACTCAACAATATCATGGATTGGAGGAAAGATGGGGGACCATCAAGGGGGTCATTCTTGAGGCAACAAAGTCTTGCATGAGAACAGTAATCAAAAGAAATTAGTACAACAGCCCAATACGGTTCTCTGGAGCAGTCAGGAAAGTAGGTGACAGCCAAAAGGAAGGCCTTCACTAGGTACAAGGAAAAACAAGGGAAGGAAGAATGGGAAGAGTACCAAATGAGAACAAGGGAAATCAAGAGGGTGACCTGAGACACAAAAGCAGACAATGAGCTGCATATTGCAGAGGGGATCAATGGAGGAGAAAAATAATTCTTTAACTGTATTAATGAAAAAAGAAAGAAGGAAGAAGGAATTGTTAGGCTAACAGAGGAAGGTAAGGTAATTGAGGAGGACAGGCAGAAAGCTGCCATTCTTTATGACTACTTCTACTCTGTATACACAAGAGAAGACAGAGGGCATCTGCCACAGAGTAGAATTAAGGTGGCTGTAAGGGTGTCCCTAAGATGAGGCAGCTTTTATTTACAAGTGAAAAGGTTGTAAAAGGGCTAGGAACCCTGAACATAGATAAACCCTGAGGACAGATGAAATGCACCCGAGGGTGCTCAAGGAATTGGCAACAGAACTAACTGAACCCCTGGTAGGACTATTTAATAACTCAGTCCAGACAGGGGTAGTTCTAAAAGACTATATGGTAGCAGATGTAGTCCTGCTTCATAAGAGTGTGGGGGGGGCATGGAGCAAATGGATCATTACAGACCTAATCATCTTACATATATTGTGAGTAAACTGATGGAGACACTAGTGAAAGAGGACCTTGTCAACTACCTGGAGAGCAATGGACCTCAGGACAGTAAACAGCATGGGTTTATGGCAGGAGGTCTTGTCAGACCAACTTGATAGTATGTTTTGACTGGGTAATCAGGGTAGTGGATAAGGACCACACTATGGATTTTCCCTACTGTACTCAGTTTTCAGCAACATAGAGGATCAAGGTGCAGCAAAATGCATAGTTAGATGGGTGAGAAACTGGTGGAAGGGAGACAGAAGATGTGTGTGGTTAGTGGAGTTAAATCAGAGGAGGAGGAGGTTACTATTGGGGTGCCATTAGGATCAGTTCTTGGTCCAGACCTTCTCAATATGATCATAAGCTACATTGGAGAAGGAAACCAGGGCAAGATGTGTCTCTTCACAGATGATACTAAGCCCTGTGGCAGTGTAGAAAGTGAAGAGGGGGTCAGAGAGATGCAAAGATGCTTGCAAAAGCTACAGAGGTGGTCAAAGGTTTGGCAGTTGTAGTTCAGTGCCAAAACATGCAGTTCTAAAGTGTTGCTGCTGTGAAAAAAGCAGTGCCAAGTCAGTGCTGTCGAGTGGGCAGCCAGCCCAAAAGTACAAATGATCCAAAGCAATAGCACTCATATCAAATAAAGAAAGCAACAAAGAAATCAGTTCAAATACAATTTATTGAGTGTCTCAAGCTGCTCGCTTAGCAGCCGAAGCACTAGGGGCAAGGGCGAGCAGCTTGAGATGCTCAATAAATTGCATTTGCACTGATTTCTTTGTTATTTCCTTTTTGCTATGAGTGCTGTTGATTTGGATTGTCAGTGACAAAACATGCAAGGTGATGAACATTTGGAATAAGAACTCCAGGAGAGAGTTAAGGATGGGGATGGGTAAAGCTGGGCACGTCTTGGACCTGAGGAAAGGGTCCTAGGGGGTCATCATCAATGACTCCCTAAAACAATCAAGCCAGTGAAACAAGGCCTACAGTAAGGCAAACAGGATGCTGAGGTGTATAGGAAGGGGTATTGACAGCAGAAGGAAGGAGGTACTACTACCTCTCCAGAGTTCAGTGATGAAGCCCCACCTGGAGTACTGTGCCACGTTCTGGAGTCCTCACCTAAGGAAAGATAAGGACAGGCTTGATCCAGTGCAGTGAAAGTTGACCAAAAGAACTCAGGGCCATCAGGGCAGATCTGAAGATGCTTAGCTGAAAGCTCTGAACATGTACTTGTTGGAGACCAGATGAGAGAGGGGGGAGATATGATCAAGAGCTTCAAGTGCCTGAAAGGAATGAAGAAGGTAAACTGTGAGGAATCATTTAACATAAGTAGCTGATCAAGAATATGAGGGCATGAGTGGAATCTGATGGGGGAAGGCTCATGAGGGAAGTGAGAGAGTTTTATTTTACAGGAAGGATGGTGGATCCATGGAACAATTGACCAGCTGATGTGGTGGGCACTAAAACTATTGATGGTTTAAACATGGCTGGGACAGAGTGAAGGGCTTAGTGGTTGCTCAGGATGGTAGTGGTAGGGTGGGGAGCATTGGGGGTGAAGAGTGTGGGTTAGAAACCTGTATAGACAATAGGTCCTGGGTTTGTTGGTGTTTTATAGGCAGACTGGATGGACCAATGGTCTTTTCTACCATCATTGTCTATGTTTCTATGTTTAGAACACATACTAACTAGAAGGTTCATAATAATGATGTATTTGAAGTATCAAGTGTTGTCTTCTGGGAAAGGGCACTTGAAAAGTTAACCATGTTGAGAGAGATTCCATTTAGCTTAGAACTGGCCTGTTTATCCAAGTCTTCCTATTTTCCATAGAGTCCTTTTGTGATTCGCCGTATATCTTAGAAAAGACTCTGCATACAGTAACAAGAAGAAACTAGAGCTTTATATTGAATTCCTGAAAAAAAAATCACACTTCTCACTGAGTCAGTAGGAAAGCTGATGAAAGCAAACCACAGGACTACAGCTTCAGGTTTTGCTGATCATGTTAGAGCTAGGAAGATTTATAATAGCCGTGTAGAATATAAAAATAGATGTGGCAATTAAGCTGTTCCTGCCATCTCACGTCTGTTAAAAATGGCTAATTTTTGCACTTTCAGTACAAGTAAGTGTTGGGATCTTTTATGTAGACAATGATTCTGTGTCTTTTAGATGAAGAAAAGTTTTCTGTGTGCTATTTGCAGAAACATATGATACTCCCAAAATTTTGAATTACTGGTATTCAGAGTGGAAGACCTAAGCTTTCTTTAGCCACTATAGTGAAACCTCTTGCAGTGCAGACTCTGTTTTCTGCTGCCTTCCACCTGACACCATTAGAGAGCAGGAAATTGTAGTAGAGCACCTACAGTACAGTATGTCACATTTCCATTGACCATGGTGGGCTCTGTTATATTTTCTCTTGTACTGTTCTTTGTACAAATCAAATGGGTAATCATGTCATTGAACAGCTTTCAAAACACTTGGAGACCATTACATATGAGATATGACTTGGAGGGACAGGGAGCGAATCCTCAGGATCACAGGAGTAGTTGCACAGGGGAAGGAGCTGGATGTCATTGTCTACCTAGGGACAAATGACCTGGCTAAGAAAGGGATCAGAGCAGTGCAAGAAGCATTTGTGGAGATGGGGAGGGGCCTTAGACAAATAGCACACACGGTAACCTTCTCGGAGGTGCTGCCTGTCTATGGCATGGATGAGGCTAGGGTGCTCCACACCATGGGATTCAATCAGTGGTTGAAAACTGGTGCAGAGCTTAGGATTTGGCTTTATTGGGGACTGGGGGTCCACCTGGATGGATGCAGGCCTATACTGGCGTGATGGTCTGCACCTGTCCAGGAGGGGAACCAGGATCCTAGGTGATAGGTTTAAATACTTCATTGGCAGGCATTTAAACTAGCCAAGGAGGGAGGCACTGGAAAGGAACAGGGTAATCCTAGTCCCCCCCAAAAATCAGGGTACTGAGTGAGGTAGACACCAACATAGAGATGTCAATAGGGAGAAGTGCAGGGGTAAATGGAGAAAGTGACAAACACAATAAGGACAGGGATGGGGCAAAAAGGGGTAAGGCCATCAAGAAATGGAGGGTAATGAGTACCAACACCCGTAATCTGGGCAAAAAGCTCCCTGAACTGGTGACCTTGATGGAAGAGGGATGCCTGGATATCATAGCAGTCACAGAAACATGGAACACAGAGAACCATGACTGGGATGTTAACATACCAGGGTACACAACCTACAGGAGAGACAGGGAGGGCAGAAGGGGAGTAGCTTTCTATGTAAGGGAAGGGATAAAAGCAACTGAACAAAAGAGTAAACAGGGAGGAGAGGAGGCACTGTGGATCACCTTAGAGACTGGAAATGGCACCACAATCTGCACAGGGGTTGTATACAGACCCCCAAGTCAGGGGGAGGGAATGGACAAGGATATGATAGCAGGCATACTTAGGTTGGCAGAGAAAGGGGAGATACTGTTGATGGGGGACCTTAATATGCCAGATGTTAACTGGAGCACCTTTGCTGCAGCCACATCCAAAAGCAGGGCCATTCTTGATGCCCTTCAGGTGGCATGCCTCAGACAGCTAGTTTTGGAACCTACTCATGAGGGAACAATCTTAGACCTCGTACTCTCAAATGGGACAGTGAGAGGATCTCAGCTCTAGAAGTGGGTAGCCATTTGGGAACAAGTGACCACCAAACAGTGTGGTTCACTATAAACTCAGCTACAGAGTCAAGCCATACAAAGTGAGGGTTCTGGACTTCAGGAGGGCTGACTTTGGCAAGATGGGAGAGTGCCTTAGAAAAACACTAGCAAACAGGCTAGAAGGAGAGGTGAAGCAACAATGGGGAAATATCAAAACTGCAATCATAGAGGCAACAAGCCTTTGTGTGAAGTAAATAAACAAATCAAAATGAAAGAAAAAGCCACTATGGTTCTCAAAAGAAGTGGCAGTGAAGGTTAGGGAGAAAAAGATAACATTTAGGAAGTATAAGGAAACACAGAAGGAGCAGGACAGAGAACTGTACCAGTTAAGGCAGAAGGAAGCAGGGAGGATAGCCAGAATAACAAAGGCACAAACTGAGGAAAAGATAGCCAACTCAGTTAAGAAGGGGGATAAAACCTTTTATAGGTATATCAGGGAGTGTAGAAAGACAAAGGGAGGGATAGTGAGGCTGAATAGAATAAATGGTGGGTGGGCAGAGAGTGACAGTGAAAAAGCAGGGATACTGAATGAATACTTCTGTTCAGTATTCACAAAAGATGAAGTGGGGGAGGTGTCTAATCCAATTAACAGAAGCACTCTGGAGAGGGGGGTCGATCCCAGTCCTTTCACAGAAGAAAGGGTTCTGAAAGAACTCCTAAAACTGAAGGTGGACAAAGCAATGGGGCCAGATGGAATTCACCCCAGAATTCTAGAAGAATTAAGCAGAGAACTAGTGACACCACTGACAACCCTTTATAACAAATCATGGGAGGATGGTGTGGTACCTGAGGACTGGAAGAAGCCTGATGTGATTCCCCTTTGCAAAAGTGGGAGCAAGACAGAGGCAGGAAACTACAGACCTGTCAGCTTGATCTCTGTGGTAGGGAAAGTGATGGAATCACTTCTGAAAGAAAGAATTGTTGAGTACCTAGAGGTCAGTGGGGCACAGGACCCAAGGCAGCATGGGTTCATAGCGGGAAGGTCATGTCAGACGAATCTAATTGATTTCTTTGACTGGGTTACCAAAGTAGTAGACCAGGGAGGGGCTGTGGACATGGCCTACCTAGACTTTAGCAAGGCATTTGACACAGTCCCACACAAAAGATTAGTAGTCAAATTAACCAGCCTTGGAGTGGGTTCCAGGGTGGTAGCCTGGGTAAAACATTGGCTGAACAACAGGACACAGAAGGTAATTGTAAATGGAGTCCACTCTGAAGAAAGAGGAGTTACTAGTGGGGTACCACAGGTTTCAATACTGGGTCCAGTCCTTTTTAATGTCTTTATAAGTGACATTGCAGAAGGACTGGAAGGAAAAGTATGCCTCTTTGCAGATGACACAAATATCTGCAACAGGGTTGATACACAAGGAGGCGTGGAAAGGATGAGAAGGGACTTGGCAAGGTTGGAGGAATGGTCAGAGTATGGCAGCTTGGATTCAATGCAAAGAAGTGCAAAGTAATGTACCTGGGAAACAAAAACCAAGGGAAGATTATACAATGGGGGTAGTAACAACAACAAAAATGGAAAGGGACCTGGGGGTAATCATTATCAGATGACCTTAAGGTTGGCAAGCAATGTGAAAAGGTGGTAGGGAGGGCTGGGGGGATACTGGGATGTATAGGGAGAGGCATCACCAGCAGAAAACAGGAAGTTGTTATCCCCCTGTACAGACAGTTGGTGAGATTCCATCTGGAGTACTGTGTCCAGTTCTGGAGACCCCATCTCCACAAGGACATAGACAGGATGGAGGCAGTTCAGAGGAGGGCAACTAAAATGGTGCAGGGTCTGCAAGAGAAGCCATACAAGGAGAGGCTAAAGGAGCTTAATATGTATACCCTTGAGGAAAGGGGGGGGGCATGATAGAAACATTTAAGTACCTCAGTGGAATCAACAAAGTCCAAGAGGGTAGCATCTTTCAGAAAAAGAGATGTGCAAGAACAGGGGACACAATTTGAAGATAGAGGGGGACAGCTCAGGGGCAATGTGAAGAAGTATTTTTTCACAGAGAGGGTGGTGGATGCATGGAACAGCCTTCCTGAGGAGGTTGTGGGGTCTAAAACTGTGGGAGAATTCAAGAATGCATGGGACAGACATAAGGCAATTTTTGTGGGGGGTAGGAAGAAATAGGCTGTTGGTTAACTAGGATCTGCAGCTTATCCTGTAGGTAGGGAAATGGGCAGACTAGGTAGACCAAGCGGTCCTTATCTGCTGTCAAAGTCTATGTTTCTATGAGATATGGCTGCTTAACTTGCATTTTAGTCTCCTTTGATCACAATGGCAATTAGTCACTTATATCCTCTGTCTGCAAGTAATGAGAAGTGGTTTCACACATTTCTCTAATTCATGGTACAATTTCATCATCAGGTATCAGCCAGTGTCGATGTTCAAGCATACACATTTAACAGGTTTTTAAAGTCAAAAGAGTCTCAGTCAGAAATCAGCCAGTGTGAGGTGCATGAGTGGAACTGTGACTGGGATGGAAGTTTGAATCTGACCTCTGCTACTGATGCTCCCTATCCTAATCATCTGCCACAATAAATTCCTCAAAACATTTGTACTGTGTCTTACCTGATGGTTAGTACCATGTGAGTCACCTTGTTGTGAAAATTTGAAAAGCTTGGTCCCATCCATCTGTCATTTTAGACTATGTGCTCTCTGGGCCCTCCGAGAGAAGCAGTCTTCTATGAACATGCAAACATATGAATTTGCCAGTAGAAATAGGCCACCTGGTCCATCAAATCTGCTTGAGTGTGCAACTAGAACCCTCACCTTGCAGTGCCCTGCCCTCCCTCCCCTTCCCAATTACTCCCCCATTCACCTTGTCCCATCCCGTTTTGAAGGTACCCACTGTCTTACAGGCTACCACCTCCTCCGGTACAGCATTTCATTCCGCCATGACCCTCTCTGTGAAAAAGTGTCTCCTCATTTCCATCCTAAGTCTTCCCCCCTTCAATCAAAGACCATGCCCTCTAGTGTCCTTCCCCCTCCTCAGCCTCAGTATCCCTTCAGTGCCTGTCTTGTTTATCCTCTTTACATACTTAAAGGTCTTAGTCATATCCTCTCAGTTCCTTCTCTCCTCCAAGAAGTACATGTTCAGCCCTCTCAGCCTCTCTTCATATAGTCTGTTCTCCAATCCCTGGATCATCCTTGTTGCACTGGGTTGTATCCCTTCCAGTAATTTCATATCCTTCTTCAGATATGGACACCAAAATTGCACACAGCACTCCAGGTGTGGTCTGACCAGTGCCTTGTAGAGAGGCAGGATCACCTCATTGCTCCTGGAGAAGATCCCTCTTGTGATACAATCCAACTTCCTGTTGGCTTCCGCTGCCACCACCCTCCTATACTGCTCTGTATTGTTCATCTTCCCCATTACAACCACCCCTAGATCCTTCTCCTCCTCAGTGGAACCTAGCTGCACCTCTTCCAACTGGTAACCCCTCTCTGGGTTCTTTGCTCCGTAGTGCAGGACTTTACAAATTTTTGCATTGAACCCCAACTGCTACGCTTCCGACCACTCCACCAGTTTAGTCAGGTCATCCTGCAACCCCTGCCAACCTGCTATATGGTCCACTACCATCCCCAATTTGGTATCATCCGAGAATAGACTGATCTTATTCCTGACACCATACGAGATGTCCGCTATGAATATTCCAAACAGAACTGACCTCAGTACCGATCCCTGCAGAACCCCGCTCATCACAGCCTTTCATTCATTAATTTTTATTTGTTCACCAGGTTAGGACAACTGGGCCAAAACCCTTTTTCAGGTCCAACCAGAACAAATAGCATAAAAAAATACAGAGGACACAAAATATAAAATACAAAATACACAAAATACAAAACAAGCAATACATATATATGCAGGAACTACATCTATGAAGAACAGGTACAATTTAACAAAAATAACAAGTACTTTTTAAATCTAAATTTAAAAGTTGAGTACGATTTAACTGATCTCAAAGAAAGGGGTAGATCGTTCCATATTCTAGGAGCTTGACAAGCCCTTGGAGATGAGAGATCCCCCCCCACCACTACCATCTGCTGTCTCCCCTATAGTCAATTCCCAATCCATTTAGCCATCTTAGTCCCCACCCCCACATATCTCAGCTTCTCTCCCAATCTCCCATGTGACACTGAATCAAAGGCCTTACTGAAGTCCAAGTATATGACATCCACTGCATGACCCTTGCCCAATTCTCTCATGACCCAGTCATAATACTCAACTAGGTTTGTCTGGCAGGATTTTCCGGAGACAAACCCATGCTGGTGACTGTCCTGGATCCCATTGTCTTCCATAAAGGTCACCAGCCTTTCCTTAAGTATTGTCTCCATCAGCTTCCCCACATTGGAAGTTAAGTTTACCAACCTGTAATTACCTGGCTTATCCTTTGGTCCACTTTTATGGATGGGTACCACATGGGCCATCCTCCATTCATGCAGTATGCACTCTGTGTCCAGGGAGTTATTGAATAGTTCTGCCAGCAGTCCAGCCAGGATCTCAGCCATTTCCTTCAACGCCCTGGGTTGTATGCTGTCCGGTCCTGGTGCCTTATCCACCCTCAGAGTCCTTAACCCCTCCAATACCCTACCCTGAGTGATCACCCTGTCCATTACCCCCTCTCCCCCCTTCCCACCCTGCCCACCTCCTGCAGTAGCTGCTCTCCTTTCTCCCTCGTGAATACAGAACAGATGTGCTTCTGCCTGATCCACCCCTTTCTCTGCCCCCCTCCCATCCTTCCTGATCCTCACTGTCTGGTCGTTGAATTTTGCATTATGATTGGTGAGATGGCGGGAAATTATCTGGCATAGAATAACCCTGGCATCTAACACATCCATAAAATGCAGTCACATATATTGGTGAAGATATCAGAGACAAAACTTAAGTTTCTTCACACATCAGCAGGTATCGTTGATTTGAGTCCATGTCTTAGGACAGCAAAGAACCAGGTAGCAGAGGTGCAGGATACTCACAACAGGCTTATGGCCAAATTAAGAAACTAGGATGCTACAATTCAACCGCTTTGAGCTTGCATGGAAGACCAAGAAAACCACAATAGGCATAACAACCTGTAGTTTGTAGGGGTGCCTGACTGGTGTGAGGGTCCTAATGTGTGCACCTTTCCAGAGGATGTTATTCTAATAATTCTGAAATTGCATGGTGCTGCATCCATTGAAACTGGGTGGGCCCATCAATCACTGCCCCCCCTGCCCCAAGCAAGATGAACGTCCTCACCACATCTTCACCAAATTTCTCAGGTTTGGTGTGAAGAAACACATCATATGACTTGAGAGAAAGGGATAGCAGGCAATGGCAGGGTACAAAATGCATATATTCAAAGATGTTTCAGTCAAGTTGTCAAAGCAACAGAAGGCCTACATAGAGGTACTCTGAAAGCTGCACTGCATCGGGATTCCATTCACTACACAGCATTCCATCACCCTCCATCTTTCTGAGAGTGAGATTCTTAACATTTTAATACCCATGATTTAGCTGAGGCTTTTTTTTCTCATTACTGGTCAGTCTAGGTAGTGCTCCCTCAGAGACAGTGTTTGGGCCCTGACTGGCATGCTGCAACTCCCAGATGATAGAGTCTTCTCCCAGTGTATCAACTGTCTCTTTTGCTTAGCCCCAGACCTCCCAATAGTTAGACCCAATCCCAGAGCAGAGCCATGGTACCAAATAACTCATGCCAAGAAGAAGAGGGTAAAGCATGTGAAAAACAGGTCCCACCCCTTCTCAGTGACAAATCCAATCATACAGCAAAAGCCACAGCCAGGAGTCTCAACCTTTTTCCGAGGACACTGTAACAATCCTGGTGTGAACTGCCTTGCAATTTTCTGATAAACGATCACTGCCATGACATCAGATGGATCCCCCCAAGTTGTTACCACTGAACCACCACCTGCTTCCCATACTCCTACCTTCTGAGCTGCAGTAAGGACATCAATTGCTCTTCCCAACAATGGCTCCTCTAGAACTGAGGACCAGATCCAATCAAGTCACACTCCCCTGAGGTCTGCTACTGGTGCCACCTGAAAAAACGTATATAGTAGTAGTGGTACAGTAGTGCTAGCATTTAATTTATAAGGCACCTTTCCCTGGAAGCTCAGGGTGCCATACAGATTGAGCAATTACACAACAGAATGCAGAGTAGGAAACACTTCATTATGCATATAAAACAAAACACATAAATATAAAACTTCATCAGCAACTTAAATCAGTTAAATAATCAAGTGGGCCATCAGATACTGTTGAAAGCCTATTTAAACAGATACGTTTTGAGACATCTTTTAAGTGCCTCCACAGAAGGAGTTTTCCTCAGGGCTCTAAGGAATGAATTCTTCAATAGGGGACTGGTCACTTCAAACTCATGGTCTCCTAACAATTTCAGCATCACCCTGGCCAATGTACTCCTTCAGCTGATCCAACAGGAGCCCAAGAAGCCATCCTCAGTGGAGCAGAGAGGGAGGGATGATTTGTAGGGAGACAGGGAGTCTGTCAGATAGCCCAAGACCAACCCATGTAGGGCCTTGTATGTTAACAATCCAAACTTAAAACTGATATGCCAGTTCACTAACAGCCAGTGCAGCTTGCACAAGATCTGGGCCACATGACAGGCCCTTGAGAGGTGTTAGGGTGTCTAACCCAGATCAGGTTCTAAGTTGCATATCAGTAATAAGCATGTTTATTACTACAAAAGGATATCACAGTTGCCCTAAGCAGTTCTCTCCATAAGACACTGGGAGCCAGAGCTTTGCATTCCCCTGTACTCCAAGGAGTGAGAAGATCTCTGAGGAGAAAAACCTAATACATTACATTATATACTGTGATAATTGTCATGACTATCAAGAAATAGAAACATTCTTAGTTACATCCAGTAAGCCCTATTGGCTAAAAGTAAGGTGGTTCCACAGTGCAGATAACATTATACAATATTCTCTAAGTCAGCTATCTTTGAGAACAATAAAGGTATACATAGTATGTGAAAAACACAGCATGTAGTGTAGTTATACATAAATCCAAAGGGTGGTGGTGCAGACTACAAAATATCAGAAGATAAAGACATGAATGTCTTGGCTTACTATATACAGTTTCCATGCATAGAGAAAGTAAAGTGTATTATAATCCTTATATATGTCCTGACACTTACTCTTATATGGTAGGTGTCTGTGCCCTATATATATTAGTATAGCATATGCACATTATGTGCAACATAAGATTTGTCTAAGGTGTACATTAGGATGGCAATTAGGGTGTAGGGACCTCGCATAACAGAGGCCTCTCAGTAAGCTAGCCATGGTGTTCTACACCAACTGCAGAGGCCACAGGGTACCATCACTGACCCTGATGCAGAGGACATTACAGTAATCAAGCCTGAGTGTCATGTACCATTGTCACAAGGTCTTTGAGGGGGAATAAGAGATTTAATCCACTTTATGTTCCTCAAATGCTAAAAGCCACTACAACTAACACCTTAGCCTCGAGTGTCAATCCTTCGTCAATAATGACCCCCAGATTTTTCACCTTGTTGGAGGCCTCCAGCCTAGAGGAGCCAAGCCAAAGCTCTAGCACCTCTTCCTCAGCCCCCACACTTCCTACTCCAGCCTGGGTTGATCACCAGTACATCAATCTCTCCTGGGATGTATCACAATCAGTGAAATACTATCTAATCCTAGATCTCAGCCAAACACAAATTTAGCACCTCCATTGCATCAGGTATCCCAGGTGCAAAGGACAGATACAGCTGGGTATCATCTGCATAGCAGTGAAAACCCACACTGTATGATCCTCCCCAGGGACAGCATGTGCACTGCAAACAACATGGGTGATAGGAGCAAACCTTGGGGTACAGTAAAGGGCAATGGCAGAGAGTGTGAGGAGAAATTCCCCATCACTACCCTTTGTGTCATATCCCTGAGGTAGGACTCAAACCAGCAGATGACTTTGGCAGTAAGGCCAATGTACTTCTTCAGCTGATCTAACAGCAGCCCATAGTCTACAGCGTTGAAAGCTGAGAAGATTTCAAGGAGGGGCTTCCGGTGATGTCAAGGACCATCTAGGTAACGAGTCACATAGCTCCCAATCCCTCATCTGCAAAACAAACAAAAAAAATACAAGCTGATTTTATGCAAAAGTTTGTCTATAATGGCAGAAGGGAGTAAAACAGATGACCACTCCACCAGATTCAAGCAAAACCAACTACAATCAGGTCAGGATGCAGAAGGATTAGACCTTTGAAGCATGGAGGGCAGTCGGAGCCCATCCACCACCAGTCTTAGAGGCCAAGAGTATGACACCAGTAATGAAACTGAGAAAATCACAGGAGTCATTTTGAAATTCTGCTGGTGAAGATAAAGCATCTAGAGATGACAACCAAAAAAAAATTAAAGGACAAGTAAATAGACTTTTCTAATCCCAAATACGCAAAACTGAACACATGGCATCTTAGGTTACAGCCTTACCTACAGAATGATGTGCTTTGTTTGCCTTAGAAAGGTGCTTTAATACTGTTTCATCAAGTTTAAAAGATGGACACAAATGTAAAAAAAACGAGAACTGTATTGAAACACTGCTCAAGTGAATGGCTAAAATGACCACAATGTCGTTGCATGATGATATCAGTAGAGTGACAGCACTCTGGAGCAATCATTTGGTATGTACAAGAACCTTATAAATATACTCTTGCCATAAAATTAAGATTGCATTGCTCCTCAACCTCCTTTACTGTGCATGGTTGACAATCACACATGCAATATAAAGGAGTTTGAGGAGAAATGCAATCTTGATGTTATGGCAAGAGTGTATCTATAAGGTCCCTACACAAGCTGAATGTTTGCTCCAGAGTGCTGTCACTATATTGACATTCCCGCAGAACCATGTCACAGCCATTTTAAGCATTCACTTGAGTACAGAGTTTGAATACAGTTCTTTTTTTTTACTTTTCTATCTTTTAAACCTGATGAAACAGTATTAAAGCACTTTTCTGAGGTAAATGGAGCACATCATTCTGTATGTAAGCCTATAACTTGCAGCACTGTTTTTTGGTTTTGCAGATTTAAAATTTTACAATTTGCAGTTTATGTGGCCTTTAAGAGAGTTAATGCAAAAACTGACCAAGGTAGAAAAATAGGTAGACGTGGCAAAGCAAAGAGTGAGCCTGGTGTTGGGTGGAACCATTCAACTTACTGAAGCTGTTGAATCCCTTTTACACCAGGGGGGACCTAAGTGGTATTTGATTACAACTATCCTCCAGAGATCCAAAATCAGCAGATGACTTATGGATACATGCTAAAGCTTCTGAGAGAAAAACAAATCCATTAGATAAGCTGTGTCCTGCCAAATTATGGGTGTGTTGGGAGGAGGGACAAGTGGTACATAATTCCCCAGGTGAAGCCAAGAAAGCCTTCCATGACAAAAGCCTGAAGCTTCCACAGCCCCAAGGCAATGTGAGTCAGAAGCAACACACCCCAGCAAATGACTGTCAGACAATACACATGCAAAAGGCAAGATTGGAGGCTGCCTCGTGGCACCAGCAACCATGCTGCAGATCAGACAATTATTACAGGTGCTGCACAATAACAAAGACAAGGAAGATGGACAGACTGAACAGGCCACCTGAAATCAGGACTTGGGATATGTGTAGGCTTTCACAAAAGAGATTCAGTGTCTGCTAAATGGAATGAGAGAACTATTAACTGATTTTTTTTTTATCTTTGTACCCTCTCCTCTTATGCAGCAGACACCAATATTTTCTTTGTCAGGCAGCTCAAAGGTTCACTGATTTAAAACACTCAAAAAATTGCTGAACTGATCCCTATGTGTGTAAACTTTGATTTCAGAGACTCTCATGAATGCACTTGTTTTGTTTTCTCACAACAGGTTTTATAGGTTACTTCAAATGTTACTTAGTTAGATGGCCTCACTACATGCCTTAGGGTCAGATCACCAGCTTAGGCAAAAGTTAACTGCCTCCAATGTACAGCAAGTTTATGGAGGTTCACAAGGCTGTGGGGGGAACAGGCCTTTACTGAGACATGGGATAGGGAGTTATCACAGTGGCAAGCAGGAATGCCTGCTCGGGTGTTGGATACCTTCATCTTAGCGGTGCGCTGCTGTGCCACTCTTCCTGCTGTTTAACCCACCCTGCCTAGTGAAGCAATACCAGTCATAGATTGTAGGAAAGAGATACCTTATTGCCTTTGCTAGGATATGTAGTAGTTGTAAAAATATTTATTTTTAGACAGGCTATACAAAACTTTACGTCCAAGGACCTATTTTCAAAGTTGTTCTGTGCATACATTCATACAAGTTACAAGGTAAAACATCATTCATAAATACATTACAAAACAGACTGTAATCTTTCATAATTCAATACATACAATAACCCCACAAATATAACAATTGGTTTCCTAATATTTATCTAACTGGTACTTCGTTCCCTAATTGGGTATCAAACAGTTTACAATATACCATCCTTATAATAGCATCACTTCAAACAAGTACATTCATAATAAAATAATTCATCAAGCCCAGATCTGAATTGTGATAATTTTGTCAAGTTTCTTATTTGCGGGGGAATTTCATTCCAGACTTTTGCAGCCTGAGCCTGTAATGTCGTGCTACCATATTTTGATTTAACTATGAAAAAAGTTAGACTCCTATGTTTCACATCCCTTAAAGCATAACTATGGCACTCATACCCAAAATCTATGTCCATATTATCCTTTATTAACCCTCTATTAATCTTATAAAAAAATATTGAATATTGTTTCCTGTACTGTACCTGTAAATGATCCCATTTTAGATCCATATACATGGTGCAATGATGGGTTAAATTGCTACAGTACACTTAAGAAAAAATCTAGCTAATCAGTTGTAAGTCCTAACCAGTTTATTCGAATAATTTTGACCCGAAAAATTATAAACTAAATTACCATACTCCAATATGGGCAATATTAACTGAGAAGCAATTTCGCTCCAGGTTTGTTGACTTAATATTCCAGAAGACCTACGCAGTGCCCCAATTCTGTTAACTTTTTTTATTGTATTATTTATGTGATCTGAAAATGTTAAAGCACTATCTATTACTACTCCTAAATAGTTATATTGTTTTGTAGTTATTAATTTTTTTCCCATTACTCATATCTAATTTGGGGCCTTGAAACATGTTTAAAATTAAAATGGACATTTGATTTTACATAGGGGCAGAGTGAAAGTGATCCAGTTGGTCCAACATCACTTACCTCCCTTGGTGAAATGGGAGGTGGGGGGATCAGATTTTTTTGGATCTGTTTTTGCTTTGGAATGGGTGGTGGGAAGGGAGGCTCTTTGAGATAGAATGGCTATCTCCTGAAGGTTTCTAAGCAGAGCACTCTTAAATATATCAAGCCCACTTTACCACTCTGGGGCTCTTGGCAAGACCTCTCTTTCAGAGAATGCAAAACCTCAACCATCCCCACCTCAACCAGACCCAAAAGCAGGCATAAGTCCAAGAATAGGAACAGAAATCTGAATACCAGAACTCTGACCTTGACAGTACTAGGATTGTACACAGTGCCTAATTGGCATGAGAGAAAGTTTTGTTAAAAATGTACTTCAGGTTTTTGGACACTGAATGGAATTATCTGTATCCACCTAGATTTAACTGATTACTGGGGAAGTTATGTCAAACTAGGTATTGCAAACTGAACAAGGAGACATTGGTTAGTGGCAAAGTATAACACCCCTATATTTTCATACAATTTCAAGAGGCTATCTAACCCCATCAAATGCAGCAAAGTCATGTCTTTTTCCTTTCACAAGAGATTTACATTAACTCTCAGGCATGGAACATGATAAATTGAAGCCATTTGGTTACCAGAGGATGATCGTGTCCTTCTACAAAGCTGTATGAGGAGGAGAGTGTCAGTCCTGATCTCAGATACTGTATCATTCAAAGTGGTAGACCAGCAGGCAGACAGAGAGTAAGTAAAGTAAAAAATTTATTTATACAAGGTGCCCTTCCTGAGCTCAGGGCACCTTTACAATACTCCATACAAAGAGGGGAGATGTGACCTACTGAATAGGAGTTATAAAGGGGTATTACTTATGCTAGCATCTGTTTACGCTCCATCAAGAACTTAGTTCTCTTTTTTAAGTAAAACTAGTTGTATTACTTTCTGATTGAGTAAAGGGTTCAGTCCTCTGTGGCAGAGAACTAAACCTGACCTTCCTGACCCACTTTGACATCACCTCCCAAATACCGAAAAAAGAGCACCAAGTTTCTGTAAAAGTCGGGAAATTATTCAATGAGCAGGAATACTTAGATGAATGGTGCCATCTTAATGGTAAGAGCTGCAATTGGCTACTTGGCACCATGTGAAATTTACTCCAGATTATATTATTTCTTAGTTCAAAAAGAGCTGGTGGGATCCACTGAGGAAAGTTGGATGGGTAACCCTGGGCTCTTGGACCATACACCCATACATATGAAAGTGCAATTGAGAAATGATAAAGAGAAATACTTTCTGGAGAATGAACACCTATCTTTTGAAAAATGAAGACAATCAATGTATTATCCCAAACTTTATAGAGCATGCAATGAGGGAGAATGATGTGCTGGATGTGGCCACAGTGATTTTATGTGTCACAGAGAAAACTCTCCTTAGGGAAAAATTTATAAAATACTCCACTGGGCAGAAAAAACAAAGGGAGTCCAATCAGGTGGCTCTGGAAGATTAAAATGAGACCTCAAATTACAGCAGATGTTCAAATTAGATAGAACAAGGACATGGATGTTGCTGTCCTTTAAAAGAGAACAGAGTATCCTACTAGATTATCAAGTAGAACAAAGCTGTTCCTTAGACATTGATTTTATGAAGCAGGACTCAGATCCCATAGCCTTCTAGTAGGACATCACAGAGTGCACAGATCTAGAGCACAAATCAACTGTCTAGTACACCCTACCACAGGTACTAGATTACTAGAATTGCAGAAAATCTCTGAGGTCTTCAGGATCTTGCAGTAATCTTGGTGATACTCAAGCCTGGCAAGGACCCTACCATCTGTGAATCATACAGACCTATTTTTATCTTAATTATAGACTACAAGCTCCTGACTTCCATATTAACTAGAAGTCTAGAACCCATAATATTGTAACGCATAAATTTAGATCAAATGTTTCTTTTTTCATGGGATGTCAGGCACAGGACAATATTCAGAGGACAGTGCACATCATAGTCCATCTCAACTATGATAAAACTCCTGCTTTTCTAATGAGTTTAGATGCTGAGAAAACATCTGATAAAGTTTCATAGAAAAATAGAATTTGACAGCAGATTAATTAATTGTTTAATTTTTTAATTAGTATTTCGGAAAGACCTTTGAGCGTGAGCTCTTTTACAAAGGTTCCACCTCAGGGTAGATAATAAGACAATACACATATTCACTGGTTACATAGGCCTGATCAGTAGGCATTAAAGAGTGATTACATGACAATTAGACTAATAGGAGAAAAAAACTGAGCAGTTGTAATTGAATACTAAGCTATTTCTAATCAGTTGCCCTAGGTAGCACACCCCTTGAAACCTCCAAATCCGTTGATAGACTATGGCAGAGTAACTGCATAAGGTTTAATGTTATCCCAGATGGCGAGAGTCTGGGTGACAGTGAAACAAGGGGGATTGGGCTTGAAACCAACTGCAGAGAGCGAGAGGTGGGGTAAGTGACATGGGGGCTGTGATGGGGGAGCAGCTCAGAGGGCTTTGTCGGTATGGTGTGTGTGTGGGGGGTTGGGAGGGGGCAGTACCAAAGTGCGTTTAAGAGGACTGACAGCTTACTTAAGCCCTTAGCTAGGCTGGAATGGAGGCAGGGTTCTCAAGGTAGCCCTGCTGGGTGTTACCTTGGGGGTAGGCCTGTCTACCAAGTGTGGCCTGAGAAGCAGGTGCATTTAGAGTTAGACATTAGGTGCTGTTTGAGGCCTACTTTGAATTGAGGCAGGCTGTTGTTTGTTTGTAATTTCATCGGGAGTTAATTTATCTTGAGGGGGGCCCCAATAGGAGAAAGCATGCTGCCCTAGTGAGGCTCGGCGGAATGGTATGGACAGTGCTCCATTCTTCCTCCGTCTGGTGATGTGTGTTGAGAGAGAAGCCTCGAGCAGGTTTCCTATACAGGGTGGGGTTTTTGTTGTGGAGTGCCTTCTCTCCCAGGAGGCAAGTTTGGTATTTGATCCTGTCTTTTAGGTTAAGCCAGTTTGTACGCTCATACAGGGTGCAAGTATGAGTGTAGTGATCTGCACACAGGGTGAGGCGGCATGCCTTATTGAGTGCAATTTGGACCCTTTGAGCACTGTATCAATAGCAGCTCCATAGACCACCAGCCGTAGTCTATCGTGGAGGTATGGAGCTGGAGACTGAGTGCTTCTGGGGTGAGGGATTTCTTATGCCTATAGAGGACCCCGATCTTTGTGTTTACCACTTTGACAAGGGAGTCTATGTGGTACGTATAAGTGAGAGAGTCATCAATGGTGACTCCAAGGTACTTGAACAAGTGCACCTGCTCAATCTGCTCACCAGCCTTGTTGGTGATTATGAGAGGAGCATGCTTGTGTTTGTTGTAGGGGGCTGGATTGTAGCATGGCCTTGGTTTTCTTGTAATTTAGTAGCAGCTTTTGCCTACTGAACCAGTCCTCGAGTTTATTGAAAGAGTTCTGTAGTTCTGTTTGTAGGGCAACCTGAGAGGTGCTGCTGCTCAGCAGCATGGCATCGTCCTCATACAGAATAAGTTTGGTGTCATAGACTGTGGGTAGGTCATTTACAAAGAGGCTTAAAAGCAGGGGCCCTAGAATTGATCCTTGAGGAACTCCTAGGAGTACATCTCTGGAGCTGGATAACGTCTGCCCGATTTTGACTCACTGGCTCCTGTGTGTTAGGTAGTCATTGAACCAATTCACAGTGTTTGGTGCTACACCCAATCTTTGGAGCTGGAGTACTAGTAGAGAGTGGTTAATGGTGTTGAAGACTTTGGTGAGGTCAATGAAGATAAGGACCGCTTGACCCACCTAGTCTGCCCATTTCCTGGTCGTATCTCAAAGGGGTCCTTGCCAGTTTGGTTTTGCAAAACCTTTTATACACTACAAAGCCACAATTGGTTTTTTTTTTCCAAAATAGTTTTAATTTTTTGCTTTACAAACAAAGTAAGAGACAAGGCATACAAACATATAAATCTCTTGTTTTATATATATATATATATATATATATATATATACACACATATAATTATTTATACACAAATGTAATTCAACAGTTTCTCCATACAATGCTTTGGAACAAATAACTGCATAATTACATTATAGGGGCATGGTAGCACCCCTATACCATAGTTAGGGTTGAATAGGGTGCTCAATGTTAAACCCATAACTTTGCAGTTTAATAATTTTGGCAAGGTTTATCAGAATAGCCCATACATTTGTATTTTCCATGGATGTGCCATGTTGTGAAAATGTAAAGAGTTTCATGATGGCACCTTGTGCAGTTTTTGAGATCTAGATACTACTTATTTTGTAAAAGGATCATATTTTTCCCTATACTTATCATGCTTTTTTGTGTGTGTTTTTGTGCCTCTTGTACAGGCTACACAATACTGAATTGCTGCACAAAACTTTCTGGGTACATGTGGCCTGTGCTGAGGTAGTGTCTTTCAAAGATTTGGTGAAAAAATATTTAACAGTTCCTGAGTTATAAGGATTTAAAAACTGATTTTGGAGAGATGCCTCATACTGTACAAACCAGAAATTTCTGATTTGCAAGAGTGTCTTTTGGTTCACAAATTCAATGTATCACGAAACAAAAATGGGTCTCATGAACCTCTTTTTTTGTGGGGTGACCATTTGTTTCTTTATTTCAGCTACTACTAAAGTTGGAAAACACTTGTAAAGGGATAGTTTTAGCAAAACTAAAACATCCCTGATGTACTGTGGTTTCCCTAAGCAAGATTTTATAATCTATTTATAGGGAAATTTGCAAGCATTTTTTATTTCACACATTCATGATCTAACCCGAGCAATTTCTGGTTCAAACTACTTTTTTTGGTTTGGACTAAAACATTTTCTGGTTCGCAAACCAGGAAAAGTGGTTTGAACTACTAATTCTAGTTCACAAACCAGAAAAGGTGTTTCTAACTTGGTATTCTGGTTTGCGACCCAGAAAATGTGATTCCAACTAGTACTTTTGGTTCTTGAAGCAGAAAATCTGCTCCAAAGTGCTACTCTTGGTTCACAAACCAAAACGTGTATTTCAAACTTCTACTTCTGATTCATGAAGCACAAAATGTGTTACAAAGTTTGACTTTTTTTGGTGAAGTAGAAAACAGGAAAATATGAAAAAGCTAAGAGAAGAAGGACATTTGGTCTATGTAGTCTGCTCCTACTGCAGTAGCCAGAGGTTGACATACTGAGTCTGCTCTACCTAATCACTCCTCCCATGCTTCCCATCTTTACTACTCATGGAGAATACTTCCCCATGTGGCTATTCTAGCCCCTATTGAAGCACAGTGCATTGCAAGTGTCCACCATCCTATGTGTGAAGAAGTTCATTGATAGTTTACTCATACATCTCCCTGCCTGCATCTTAACACTGTGACCTCTCATGTCAGGGTTGTCACTTAAGTTAAAGAGAACTTCCATATCCATGTTATTTATCTGTTTCTAGTACTTGAAGGTCTCAATCATGTCCCCTCTCTCTGTCCTATTCTGTACTGAGCAGATGTTCAGTGCCCTAAAACTCTCATACTATGCCTTACCGTGGCAATTCACTATCATCTTTGAAGCCACCCTCTAGAACTTCTCCAGTAGGTTAATGCGCTTTTTGAGGAGTGGGCACCAGTAACAAAGTCCATACTATAGATGTGGCTTCACTAGAGAGTTATATAAGGGCAGTATAAGTTGGTCTCTCATTTAACAAGCCATACAATCAAGCTTATAAATTCCTGTTTTGCAAGAAATGGAAGTGAACAGGGTCCAGAGGGCCCTGCGCTTCCATAAAAACACAGATGTATGCATCTATGGAAGGATGGAAGTGCAGGGCCTGGAGGGTCTTGCGCTCCCACAGGCAAATAAGTATACAATTATACTATCTCAAAAAGTAATAAAATTAATTTAAAAAAACTTTGTTAATGCACCAGTTAGGGATAAAGCAACAAAACTGGGAAAATGTGGGGTTAGGGTTCCCAACCCTAACATCCCACCCTACCCTGCAGGCAGCAACAGGAAAAAAAAATATGGTTTCACCTCTCCTGCTTCTTCACAAATCAGGCATAGGGTGTACCTTGGGGTTGTTAACCCTAATGTCACCCCATTCTCATCTACTCTATACATCTCAGCTTATTCACTGATAGAATAGGGGTAGCATTAGGGTTAACAACCCCAAGTTACACCCCATGCCTGTTTTGCAAAAACGCAGGAGAGGTAAAATCATAATGGTTTTTCCTGCTGCTGCCTGCAGGGTGAGGATGGAATGTTAGAGTTAGAACCCTAACACATTTCCCTTGTTTGGTCACTTTTACCCTAACTGGTGCATTAACAAAGTTTTTTGATTTTTTTTTGCAATGAATATGATTATATTTTACAACTGTAAATATATAATTCCAGGCTGCATGCATTTGGTCATATTAAAAGTTGAAGTTCATAGTTTTTCACAGCTTAATGTATTTTTAATATTGTTATGCCATTTATGAGAATTAAATGGTGGGAAACTAGATCTGTTCCAAGATTCCAAAAATAACCTCTTTGATGTCATATGTATCATAGCCAATAGTATTTTTTGATTATTTGTGTTTTAATTTGAAAAAAAATCATTTAGTATACAAATTATAAAAGAACAAGGAATGTCTAAGCCCAGTATCCTTGTTGCTACTTTTGTTGTATTTACCCAAAGTTCCTGTATCTTAAGACATGCCCATATCTGAAGGGCTGTCATACCTTTCTGTGAACATCACATTTATATAACAATTGACAATTCATTTACCACGTCTGAAGTATTGGAGTTGTTAGCTGTGCTGAAACCCAATAAATCCCTTTGGACCTGATATGTTACAGCACAGAATGCTTTATGAACTAAGAACCTTAATAGCAGATCCAATGACATGTATTTATAACACTTTATTTGCCTTGGGGGAAATACAATCTGATTGGAAGAAGGCGATTGCGATGCCATTATTTAAAAAGAGGGATAAGAAGATACTGTCAAACTACAGACCAATCAGTCTGACAGCCATACTTCATAAAGTTGGGGAAAGACTAGTAAAAAATAAAATAGAAAAGGGTCTATTGAGACTAGGAATCTATGACAAATCTCAGCAAGGATTTTAAAAAATCAGGGCTAGTATAACCAATATGCTATGTTTTTATAAAAAAGTTAATAAATGCATTAATGATATCATCCCTGTTGATGTTGTATTCCTTGACTTTCAAAAGGATTTCAATAAAATCTCCCACCCTCTATCAGTGCATAAAATGGAAAAGTTGGAATTTTACAAATAGTGATGCAGCGAAATAAAATTTCACTGGCAAAATTGCAGCAAAATCGGCAATTTCGCAGTACAAAATGTTTTGTGAAATTGTGGCAAAATTTCACTATTTTGCTCACAATTTCACCCACCACAAATCAAGCTCTGAGTCCTGGCCCTGGTGTCTAGTGAGCTGCCCTCTGCCCGGCAACTCACCGGCCCAAATAAACCCAGTTGCTCATCAGCCCAAAAAACAAAATCCTCCCTGGTGTCCAGTGGTCCCCCCAGCCTATCACTAGCCCAAATAAGTATTACTCCCCCGTACACATTGCTCCCCCACCCCCCATTCACCCCGATCCTGGAACCCTGATCTTTACTTAAAAAAAAACACTCCCTGGTGTCTAGTGGACCCCTCCACCTTGTTATCAGCACCCACCCGCTCCCCCCATACTCCAATCAGGCCACCAGCACAGCCATCCACTCACCTCTATGGTCGGCAGCCCAGCTAAGTGCCAAAATGAATGAGCACATGCTTGTACAAGCATACACTCATTCATTGAAGTGTGCAAGTGCAGTAGTGCTTCAATGAATGAGCGCATGTTTGTACAAGCATGTGGTCATTCACTGAAGTTAAGGAGGGCTGCCAGCCATGGAGGTGAGTGGAGGGCTGTGCCGGTGGCCCAATCAGGGTACGGGGAGTGGGATGGGTGCTGATAACATGGTGGGGGTGGGGTCCACTAGATACAAGGGAGTTGGGTGTTTTAAGTAAAGATCGGGGGTCCGGGATCTGGGAGAATGGGGGCAGAAGAGAAATGTGTACTTGGGGAAGACAATACTTATTCAGGTCAGTGATGGGCTGGGGGGACCACTGGACCCCAGGGAGGATTTTGTTTTTTGGGCCAGTGATTGGCTGGGGGAGGGGACCACTGGACACCAGGGATGATTTTGTTTTTTGGGCCGATGAGCGGCTGGGGGGGACCACCACCATGTCCATAAAAACAAAATTTCACCCCGCAGTTGATGAAAAGCCATCTGCTGGTGACAAAATTTTGTCCACAGGTGGTAATTTCACCCACAAGTGAAATTTCACTGGCTAGGGGCCAAAATTTTGCTCGCAACTGTGGGTGATATTTCACCTTTCATCCAATAAAATATTTTGCGAAATGTACTAATTACATGAAATATTTTGCTGAGTGAAATTTTCCAGTTTTGCACAACTCTATTTACAAATGCATTAGGAAGTAGGTACAAAACTGGTTGAGTGGCAGGTCTCAAGTTGTTCACATCAAAGTCAGAAGATGGGGCAGTTACCAGCAGGCTCCCACAGGGCTCAGTATTTGGCCCTGTTTTATTCTCACTGTTTATTAGTGACATAGATAAAATCATTGGCAGTTCCATAGTAAAATTTGCAGATGACATCAAACCAGGGGGTCCAGTCAAAACCATTGATGATAGGTAGAATCTAGCACATGACCTGCTTAAAATTCAACACTAGGCCATACAGAACAAAATGTTTTTTGGTATTGAGAAATGTTCACTGTTACATTTGGGTAAAAAAAAAAAAAAAATACAAGTATACTACCTAAATGATAATCCTATTAAATATGAAGAGGAAGAAAAGGATCTGGGAGTTATTATTGATAAGGATTTAAAGTTTAGCACTCACTGTGTTAAACTGGTACTCAGAACAAATTACCTAGTAAAGTGTGTTAAAAAAGCTTTTGTAGCATGGAACAGGCATTGCTTCATGCTTATCTATCAAACTTTTATTAGACCTCATCTGGACTATTGCATGCAGTTATGGAGCTCATATTTGAGGGGAGATGTTGATAGGGTAGAGCGAGTCCAGAGATGAACAACCAAGTTGCTCTTCAGTCCACAGCATGTGTCATATAAGGACAGACTTAAAACACTGGGGATGTACACATTAGAACATAAGCATGTACGAGGAGACCTCCTGATGATGTACAAACATATTACATGATCAGGAACTGAGAGATGAAATGGGAATAGAGATTCAAACAAAACTGAGTGGACTAAGATCACATAACATGCAGATAATGCTAGAACACACTAAATAGCCCCTCTATGGAATACAATCCAATCCAATTTGGATCCCCTCCTGGGTCTAGGGGAGCTATTTACTGTAGAAATATGTATACTGGGGCTGCTTTCAAACATTGGAGTCAAGGAACGCAGGTTCCATATGGCTTTGATTTCCATTGCAGTTAAAAGGCTGGTCCTCAAGCATTGGATGGATCAGCTGGTAATATCATACTCTGAATGGCTTAAAGAAATCTCTCTTTGTTTCAAAACTGAAAGGTTACTAGCCAGCTCCTGGAATCGCATGGCCTCCTTCAACCAGAAATGGGGCAAACTATATGCCTTATATCTGCGCTAAGCTCATGCACTGGCGACCTCTGGCAACTTTACTCTACTCGGTCCCTTCTGAGTTACCTTTAACACTAGATTACTTCTTGCCCTTTTACTTTTCCCACTTATGGTTTTTCGCGGTGGCACCCTCCGGAGGTGGGAGGGAGGGCGGGGAGGGATTAGGGTGGGGTTGGTATTTTGTTGGTTGTGATTACTCAGACGCACTCCATTCTCAATGATTCTGTTGTTTTGTTGTGTGTATGTTACTTTATCTGACTATAGCTTGCAACAATGTTTGTGACTCATGAGTGTGTTGTTATTCATTAAATCAATAAAAGAAGTTGAATTTCAAAAAAAAGAACACACTAAATAGAATGGCAGATTATATTAATTTGTTCAAAGAACAGGCGGATTGTGAAATTCATTACCTGAAGACCTCGTTCAAAGTAGTAATAAGGAAATCTTTAAAAAAAAACTTGATGGCCATCTACTAAATACTGAGGTACAATGTGCCCACTAATGTGGGTGGACAGACTAGATGGGCATCTTCACCTTTTTCTGTCCAAAAACTCAGTGTGATACCCAGTGCAATACTTCCTGCTACAAGCAGAACTGGCCTTGATAACCATTTTATATTGGCAGTGGGGTGTACAATATGCTTTTGCCATCATCTTAATTTGTATTGATTTGCTTTCGGCTGCTTTATAGTATCTGTTTATATTATACCATAATTGGCTCCTTCTTTCTTCCAAGAATATTTTAGTGTTTTGTTTATTAGCTTTATATTCATTTGCAATAAGAATTTCTCTATATATTTTACCGATTTTTTTAGAAAGTTTAACTATATATAGCATCCATATGGTGTTTACTTTGCCAGTCAGTGTTATCATTTATTGATAGTTTCTTTAAAATCTCTTTATATATATTTTTAATAACTACTTTTTCTATCCAATCCATATGCTGTACCAAGAATTTCAATTTGATTTGTTCTATAGACATGAGACAGTGGGCATCTATTACAGTATATCATTCCATATTAAACCCCAATTTTTTACTTATAAATGTATTATTTTTTATAATTACTTATTTATTTATTTATGATGTTGTTGCTATAGGTGCCTCAAAGTACTTTATAGATTTCCCAAAGTCCAAGCCAACTGAAGAGAAAGTGTATAATGGTATGCTTATATTATATTTTGTTAAATTTAAACAAAAAAAACACCTGGTTTGACTTTAACAACAGGAACACTGCATTTTACAAAGATACTGGGCACAAAATATATTGCTTGCATGGGAAAATAACTCTTTATTTCAGTAGCACTGTATTCCAAGGTCTCATTAATGCATAGTCTTTATTAGATACATTATAGTATGCAAACATTTCCAAAGCTGTGTGGCCTTTGAAGCCTAGTAGTATATGGCAGGATCTGGACAGTTTGTTCCTCCTTTTCTCTGGGCATTATTAAAATGTTTCATACAATTGTTGGAGTACCTCTACTCCATATACAGTACATTTAGGAAAAATTGCATGAAAACTATTTAGCAAAATTGGTCAAACAGGCGTCAAGCTTGACAGGTACAAATAGACGAAGTGGGGCATGTTATAATCTTCAGGGTTTCTGCCCTTCCCCAGAGTAAAAGTGCAATATTTCTTTCAGCATTCATTTTAGCTGTGTTTATGGAGTTAGTAGTCACCTCCAAATAACTAATTGTTTTTTGTTATTGATGTTATTGGTAATATGACTGTCTTATTTTTATTAATAATGGAGACTGATAATTTTGTATAATAAAGCTTGCCATTAAAAGGCAAGCCAACTTGTCCTTTGGCCCAGCCAGAAAAAGTGGCAGAGGGGGAGTGGTAAGGGGAGAGGGGAGGAGATTAGTGAGATCACAAAAGGGTGGGGAGATGGGCTATGACAGGGGACAGGTTCTTGCTGGCCATTGGCCAAGGGGCGGGGCCACTAGGGGTCCTTAGGTACTATGTAAGGGCTAGCAGCCTGAAGCAAGCCCTCTTTCTTGCTGAAAAATTTCAGCACATCACTGGCACTGAGAGGTAAGACACTACAGGGGAAGCCTAGGCCTTTGGGGGCCACATGGAACCCCTGGTTTAAATTATGTTGATCATACTATTCCTGGGGTAGGGGTTAGTATGGAATGTTATGATTGAAGGGATAAGGTAGGATGTATTTTGCTGTGGGAAGTATGGGCCAGGAAATTTATCAGGTAGCCACCTGAAGCAGGAGATTTTGTTGGAAAAACTGTTGCATTCAAAAAAAAAAAAAAGAAGAGAGGAGAAGGGGGATGGGAGCAGCCAGCATAGTTTTGTGGCTAGGACACAGGACTGCAATCTTAGAGATCAGGGTTTGAACTATTATTAGTAGCACTATTTCAGTTGCAGCCAAAGAACGTGGCCAGGCGGGTTTCAGAGCAGAGCTATTTATCCGGTTGGCAGATCACGAAGTCCCACTGGAGTGGGGAATCACGGTGGACCATACTACACCGAGGTGAGCAGCTCCTTCCAGGAGCCAAGCATGGAACACAGTTTGGGAGCTCCATTTCTGGAAGTGGCTTGTGGAGCAGGCAGGGGCATTTAGGCACGGCGGCCGGCAAACTGAGCCAGTGGAGCCTATTGTGTGCCCACCCCAAGACGGGTGAGGGGATACATGAGAGGACAACCAAGGCATTTGTAGGTGCTGTAGGGCATTGAGATCTGGTATCCACGTGGGCTGGGGGCTGAGCATTGATGGGCAGAGGCAGCCAGTGTGGCCTCCTGCGTTGCCATGGATGCCAGATGTGGGGGGGTTCAGGCTGGAGTGCTCTAGTGGGATGCGGGGGACAGGCCCAAGATGGTTGATGTGCAGGGCAGCATGAGGGTCCAGAGAAGGATGCCTGGAAGGAAGAAGGGGCCGGAGGGACTCACCGCATGTCTTAGCCACCATGGGGGGTGGGGGTACATGCTGAGCATGCTTGGAGTGCATGGGTAGGCCCATGGGATGCAGCTAGGGCTGTTCTGGAGCCAGAGAGACCCACCAGTTGGTGTGGCCACTATGTGGGGGGGGAAACAGCATGGTGGGGCACCTAAGGATGCACACAGCTTGGCGGGGGTACATGGAGGGATAGAGCAGACAAGGCAAAAATAACTGACATGCTCATCCTCTGGTGGAGTATCATTTCTGGGGGAGAGGGAAGCAAAGCAAGGGGGTTGGTGTGCCTGGTTTGCTGGATCAAGAGGTACAGTCACGTGGCACGACCACCATTTTGTGGTAGGCTGCAACCATGCCTATGGAGGGCAGAGAAAAGGCAGAAGGATGATGTGGTTGCTTGGAGCAGGTATGCCAGGAAGCCCAACCATGTGGGCACAGAGGCCCCTGGTTTTGGGCTGCTGGGTCAGTTGAGGGTGGTGAGTGCTTGCCGACAATAGGCAGTGGTTTAACACAGGGCAGTCTGGTGTTTGGTGGGTTACCTGGTGCCAACACGAGCTGCACAGGGGAGTTATTTAGATTGGAGCAGATGTTTTCTTGTGGACAGGACACATCAAGGCTTACTACAGGAGAAGCCATTTTGCAGATGGAATAGGCTGATTTAGCAGAGCAGTCGGTAAGCTATTTCTTGGGCAGAGGGTATTTTCCCCTTCTTGAGGTAAATTTCTAATTTATGAAGAAATGGCAGTGACTGAATAGTGGCTCTGGGAGCAAAAGCGAGCACGCTCTATTACGAGCTGCTGTGATGTGGCACCACGATTGTGCACAGAAGTGGGGGGGACAAGGGATAGTGGGCCGCAATAGGCAGAAGGGTTGGCGCAGGTCCAGACGACCACATGCAGCACATTAAAAGAGATGATTTTCACACACAGGAGCCAGGGCAGGGCTCCGGGAGACCGTAGGCAAGTCGGGACTTCAGGAGCTTTGGCAGACCCAGCTAGCACTCAGTGTGGACCACGTGTCAAGAGCCCAGGAGGAGTATGGAGGCAGGCAACATGAAAAAAGGGCCCAGCCATAGGAGCCATGCAGTATCGGGCTGGGAGGGTAGCGAGTGTGTAAAAAAAAAAAGTATAGATTGTATGCTTCAATACAGGCTGGAATGGGCATATGTATATGTATAAGGAAGCTGCAAATGGGTAAGGGGATCCGGGGACACAGTACCATGGTAGGGGGGGACAGATGCCTCCCCATGACCAGCGGGTTTGGAAACTGTTCTTGATTTAGACCAATGAGGTTCTTCCATGGGGCATTGTGATGAATCGGGGAGCACAGGTTTAAGGGGAACAGGGTGGTGGGGCCAGGCCACCAATGGTCAGCCGATTGGGGGGGCTGGGGTGGTGGGCCATGGATAGCCAGCTTCCAGGACACAGGTGACCAGGGGCCAAATAAGGCAAAGAGTGAGAGTTGGTCAGCGATCTGGTACCCATATGGTGTTGGCTTTAGGGTGATTTGGGGGGGCCCAGAGAGTACACAGGGATAAGATGCATGGCTGTAGCAGGGGCAGTGAGGTTATCAGTGGTACCCCATCTGGGATACACAGTGGGACTAGATGCCCTCTGCCTGAGTTCTCATTCAACGGTGGCACCCAGGGTTAGCACCCAGATTAGAGCCAGTTTGGGGACACCTGCAGGTGGAGGAGCTGGTGGATGAGGGGCAGTGGGGGGCAGCGACATACAGGGGGCAGTAGAGCTTTCCATATGGGGGAACAGAGGCCACTCTGCTCATGAAGGAGGCCAGGTGGTGAGGGCAGCATGCCCTGTTATGGGCTTTCGGCCGACACTCCAGTTAAGGTCCTGGAATGGTGAAAAACCACTGGTGGCCTGCATGGTCTATGAGGGCACAGTGTTGACATAGGGAAATTGAAGGTGGTGTATCAGTGCAGTGGCAGTTTTGGTGCTGCCCATTTCTGGAACAAAGGACCATTGCATGCATGGGGGAGCTAAGATGGGAAGGGGCTCACTGGGGGAAGAGTTTGGTGGCCGGGAGCAGGAGGAACTGAAAGGGGGGCTGCTTGTGGTGAATGGGTGGAAAGGGGTTTTAAAGGGGGACCCCATGCCGGCTAGCCATAATTGTACACCCCCGAGCCTGCATCAGCCCCAAGGGACTGAACACGGGAGGGGGCCAGGACAAGAGGTTGTAAAAGAGGTTGGCCTGGGGTATGTGACAAGCCTTATTGGGGAGAGACAGAACAGGATGCGTAGGAATATGTAGTAATAGAAAAACAGCATGGGGGAGTATACAAGTATGGAAAGAATATGTTGTACAGGAGTGTGTAAATGTGTGAGGGAACAGGGTTGCAGGAATATGCAAGTATGGAGAGAACAGGGTGTGTAGCAATATGTAGTAATACAAAGAACAGCATGGTTGAATGCACAAGTATGGAGAGAATATGTAGTACAGGATTGTGTAAACGTGTGAGAGAACAGGGTTGCACTGATATGTAAGTATGGAGAGACAGAACGGGGTGTGGGTTGGAAAGGTGGCAGGGTACTTTCAGCTGAAGGGCATTAACCAGGTTTAGTGGTTTTGCAGCTATGGCTGCAGTTGTGGGATGAGCAAGGAGCGGGGAGGTCGAGGATGCCCAGCACAGATGGTAGGGTCACCAGGGCACAAGCATCCAATAAGAAAGGGGTGGATGTACTACGTTAAGCAGAAGGAGATACAATGGACTGATCTGATGTCTAGGAGGTGCTCCCAGGGGGCAGCATGCTGGATGGTGGGATGGGATGGCTTACATGTCTTTGGGTAAGCGGAGGCTGGTCAGTGCTAGAGGGTTGTTTTGCACTGGTGGAGTTTCATTTGCAGGCCTGGAGGGATGCAGACAGCCTGCGCCCAATAGGTAAGGGCAGGTGTTGGCCCCAATCTTACAGCACATAAGTCAAGTTAGTAGGGGGGGCAACGAAAAGGGGTGGCAGTATCAGGGCCCCTGCAGGCAGAAAGCAGCAGAGGTGGTAGAGGACTGTGGGACCCCCCCCACCACAGAGAAAAGACAGGGGACTGGAATGGGGTGGGCATTTTGGGGGGGCATGTTTATCCAGTTACCCAGGGATACAGGGCCAGGCCCAAGGGTCTGAGTACAAGGTTAGGGGCAAACATGGTGGAAGCTGGTGGCAGCGGGCGGCAACACAGTGGCATCAGAAAGTGCGGGGGAATAAGGGGTACAGGGACATGGGCATCTTAGGTTGGAGCAGCTCGAGCCGTGGAGTGTGAAGGAACTGTCATTAGCAGGAGAAGGGCACCATTAAGGGAGTGACAGGGGCCAGCAGGTGGGGATCCCATCGGGAGGGGGCACAACTGGGGTAAGGGGGGTCTGCCTCAAGCCTGCAGCAGGTTCTGAGCCATTCCAGAATTAGCCTCAGCGTGGATAACTTCTGCACAGATTGAGCAGGCTTATGCATAGGCTGCCTCAATGATCCAGAACCAGAGGCAGTGAAATTGGTACCATGACAGGGAAGTAAACAGGTATTCCTGAAATTAAATACAGTCATAATGCCAGATAATTGCTAGTCACAGTTCAAAGGGTGGGCAGCTGCACAGACTTGGGGGCTGGGCACAGTGTCCTGAGGAGCACCCGGCATAAGGGCAGGGCTGTTGGGGCAGCCAGAGCTGGGTCTCCAGTTGGGACTAGGGGGCAGGCACAGAGGAGGGGCCACAGTTGCGGGGGAAGTGGCCCAGCAGCAGGGCATCAAGGGTATGAGTGTACAGGAGGCAGGGAGGCCTATCTTGCTGAAGCACTCTAAAGGGGCAGTGGGTCTTATCATCAGGTGACAGAGGCCAACAGAGATGGGGGCAGGGCCCCAAAACAGGTGGCAGTCCATTCTCAGATAGGAATACAGATGAATCAGAAGGAGGCAGCAGACAGGTTTGTGGGGCCTTTCCACAGATCAGCTTCTGGTTTTTGGCTCCACAAGCAGCCATCTATGGGGCCTTGGCACTGAACAGGAGGGGGGCAAGATGAAAGGAGCAGGAAGGCAGTAGCAGAAGCTGGTGTCACCAGTAGGTAGGCATGGGAAGGAGTTGTGGGGGACCTGCCGGGCAGGAGGGCCTCAGGCAGCAGGTTGTGGCGAGGCAGGGATGCCAGCAACAGGGTACAAGGTAAGGCAGGGTAAGGCCTAATCAGGAATATGGGGAGGACCAAAGCCCACACCGGGCATTCGTACCTAGCAAGGCTAAGCAAGGTGATTGTGGGGTAGGGTGAGCCCACCCCAGTCCAGGGCAGGACAACAGTGCAGTGAAGTCTGTAGGAAGATGTGATGGGGAGGACAGCAAGGGCTGGAAGCAAGGCCATGGCCTGACACTGGGCAGCACCCAAGGGCCAGGATCTGAGGCTGACTGCAGAAGAGAAGAAAAGGAGCCTGGTTGGGATCCCCGAGGGAAGAGGGTCAGGGACACATAAGTGGTGTGGACAAGGGGAAGGGACTCCTGTGGTGCAGGTGATGAGTTGGGCTCATTAGTTAAGTTGGGGTGTTGGTCCCAGGTGGGAAAGCATATTTGCAAGGCAGCTGAAGCAGGGGAACAGAGGTGAATTTGGTATTGGTGCCCATCTCTGGGGCAGCAGACAAGAGATGGCATTCAGGCCTGGGGGGCACCTCAGGCAGGCTGGTAGTTGGGGGGATAGGATACTTTTGTCAGAGGAAGGTACAGTCAATGGGGCCTGGTGGTGGACTGCATTATTGTCCGCCTTGGGGGCAATGACCTGGGGGGTCCCATGGGGTTCCTGTTGAGGGACAGTGGTATGGGACCTGGAGAAGAAAATGCACTGGGGGCTGCAGGGAGTGATCAGCTGGGCAAGAACACCCAAAGCAGGATAGCAGGGAACAAAAGGGATAAAAGGGAGAGAAGTGGCGAGGGAGTACCAAAATTGGGATGTAGTTACAGGGGCCTATCCTTTCGGCCCTTTGGGGACCGGGGGGTAGGTGAACAGAAAAGACCCTGAGACCCAAGCCCACAAGGGGGAGCCCCATCTTCCATCGCAAGCTGGAGATGGGTAAGTGGAACAAGGGTGGGACTGGGGGAAGGGGCAGGAAAAAGGGGGAGGGATAGGCACCATGGGCTGGGGACAAAGGAACCCAGCCATGGGAGCAAAGTGGGGAGGGGGAAGGAGATAGAGCTGGGGCAGATCACTGTGTCTGCACCAAGCAGGGAAGGAGTCTGGGTAAGGATGGTACCCGGTTACAGTGAGAGAAGGGGAGCCGGATCACAGGGTCTGGACCCCGAAGAGCAATACTGAAGGAGAAGTACCAGGAGGGGAAGAGGAATGGAATGGCTGATAAAATGCTAAATATTACGATTACCGAATTATTGGAATGTAATGTTATAAAGTGTGCCTTTAAAATAAATAATGCCAGCGAGCATCCAAAGGTCAGTAGCTGTGGAAGTGAATTATTTCTGGGGGGGATCAGAGACAATAAAACTTGCCATTAAAAGGCAAGTCAATTTGTCCCTTGGCCCAGCCAGAAAGAGTGGCAGAGGGGGAGGGGTAAGGGGAGGGGGGTTAGTGAGATCACAGAAGGGTGAGGAGATAGGCTATGACAGGGGACAGGGTCTCGCTGGCCATTTGCCAAGGGGTGGGCCACTGGGGGTCCTTAGGTACTATGTAAGGGGTAGCAGCCTGAAGCAAGCCCTCTTTCTTGCTGAAAACTTCCTACCCACCCTCCCTTTGCTAGAAAGAAGAAGGAATATAGGGATGGCACACAGAAATGGAGGCAGACCGTAGAAGGACGATTGCCTAGGTGAGCCCTGTTAGGGACCAGGGAGAGCTGCAGAAGGGCAGCAGGTGGTATGGGGGGACTAGGTGGAGTCCAGCCAGGGCTGCAGAAGTGCAGCCAGTGGGCAGGGGGCTAGATGGAGCCTCACTGAAGCTGCAGAAGGGCAGCAGATGGGCCGGGGGGCTGGGCAGAGCCCCACCTGCAGGGTGACAAAAGGTGGGAGAGTGTTGAAAAGGGCAAGAAAAAGGGTTGGATTTGGGGAAGAGGGGCAGGAAAAGGGGGGAGGGAGGTAGGCACCATGGGCTGGGGACAAAGGAACCCAGCCATGTGAGTAAAGGGGAGAGGGAGGTAGAGCTAGGGGGTGGATCGCTGTGTCTGCACCAAGTGGGGAAGGAGTCTGGGTAAGGATGGTACACGGTTAAGGTTAGAGAAGGGGAACTGGAGTACAGGGTCTGGACCCTGAAGAGCAATCCGGATCATAGTTTCCGGACCCAGAAGAGCAATACCAAAGGAGAAGGACCAGGAAGGGAAGAGGAATGGAATGGAAGATGTGTGTGTGGACTGTTATGTCCATAATGAAGACAATAGACTGATATGGCTGATAAAATGCTGAATATTGTGATTACTGAATTATTGGAATGTAATGTTGTAAAGTGTGCCTTTAAAATAAATAATGCCAGCGAGTATCCAAAGGTCAGTAGTTGTGGAAGTGAATTATTTCTGGGGGGGGGGGATCAGGGACAATTGTCTATTTCCTGAAAAATAGCTGAGAGAGAAAGATCAGGTGTACTAATTAGGAGCATTGCATCATCTGCATAAGTGCTTATTTTAATATTTTCTGCCTCCATGTCTAATGGATGTCAATATTAGCACTTCTATTAGCAAGTAGTAGTTCTAAACTGGGGACAGTAGGCATCCCTGACTACGCCCATTTGTCATTAACATTGATGTTGCTGGTATTTTACATATTTTGAAAATAGCTGCTGGTTTAATATAGAAAGCCTTTATTACATTTATTTATTTTTGTGGTAAATCTAGATATTCTAAACATGATAACATGAAGTCCCAATTGAGTACATCAAAGGCCTTTGATGCATGAAGTCCCATAGCTAGGCATTCTTCCTTGGACATTGTATAATTTTATATTAATAACTGTACTTTTTGAAGACCCTTGGATATTATACGTCCTTCTATAAATCCAGTTTGGTTGTTATGGACTATCATCAGAATCTGATTTGGCAGTCTTTTTACCAATAGTTTATCAATAATTTTAGAATGTAAATTTAATAGTGCAATTCACCTGAAATTTTTTGGATTTCTAGGATCTTCACATTCCTTATGGATTAATATCACTAAAGATTGTTGCATTGTTGGTGGTATTTCAGTGTATAGCACTATTTCTTCTAACATTTTTAGAAGTCATGGGGACAGTACATTACTAAACACTGAGAAAAACTCCAGTGACAGTCCATCACAGCCTGGTGGCCTGTCTTTGGGCAGTTCTTTTATGATATCCATAATTTCCTGTACCTAGTTCATACTGTATATTGAATACTGAGATTTGTGTTTTTGCAGTGTATTCCTTTGTTTGCTTGTGTTTTTTATATTTGTTTTAGGTAATCCTTTTGATATATGGTTTTATAATAAATCATAAAAATTTGGCCTCTTTGTTTATCTTCTGTTACCAAGTTACCTGTCTATCTAGCATAACGAAAATTATATTGCTATGCCTATGATTTTCACCATACTTGATGTAAGGTTCTCTAAATTATCGCCATTCTCATATATACAGCAGTAGTTTTAATAGTAGGCATGTCTTTTTATATTTGTATTAATATGTTGTTGGAGTGATATAACTTTTTCTTTTCTTTTATCTTTTCTACCAGATCTCGCTCTCCCATTTCTATTTGTGTATTGGTTTTTTTTAATTTCTTCTTCCAAGTCTTTAATCATGTTATTCCATTTTCTTTTGTATTTTATGTCATAAGATATAATATATGCTGTTATTGAAGCTTTAAAAGCATCCATTATATTTGTAATGTTTTGTGTACCATCAAAGTTAAAGTGCCAAAACTCTGTTATCATTGTATCAATATGCTCCACAAAATCTTCACATTTCAGTAAAATATTATCAGACCTTCAATGTAGAATCCTTGTTTTCTCCCAGGTTGGTATGAAAGATGCCTGCACTATTGCATGGTCCAAGATGTGAATTATTTTTATAACGATACATGGCAAGACAATTTTTGTACATGAAATTTGAACATAATATGCAGTATAATCTAATCTTAAAGAACTTACTGCATGACAGAAAATAATTGTACATTGTTTAATTTTGGGATGAGACAGATGCCACATATTGACTTGGTGGTTATTTTGTAGGAAGGTGTTATATAATTTAGAGATGTTTTTATCATTAATATTTGAATTGGATGACTTAACCATTACAAGGTCAAGACAAACATTTAAGTCATCGCTTCCATTTACTAATCCATTTTACAATTGTATGAACCCCTGAGTTAAGGCATCTAAAAATTCCTAACGTGCTGTAAAGGGAGCTTATGATGAGAAAAGAATATACAGTATTCCTGATCTATAATAAGACAATCATTATTATCCTGCCCTCTTTATATTGTAAAATACATTTCAGTTCTAAAATTTTAGTATGGCTACACCTTTTTTTTTAATTGTCCCAGTTTAAAAATACACCTCCTTCCCCCAGTTTGTTTTTAACTTATTTATTTCTCATCAAAGTGCATCTCTTGCAACATGAGAATGACAATGTTATATTGTACCACGTAAGTTATCTTTTTTCTTTTTATAGGAGAGTGTATTCCATGGATGTTTCATGTTCCCACATTATATATTAAGGGAGTCGCATTTGCCTTAAATTTCCTGTTTTTACATAGGTTTTAGGATTGCATAGTCAGTACTGCTAGATCCATTACTTTTTGAATTGTTAACATATTCTGTCTCTAATCCCTTACATACCACAGTGCACAACCATACCCCTAATCCTACACCTATATATGAAATGCAGTATCCATATCAAGGATACTAAATATCAACAGTATATCCTTTGGTTGATGCAGGAAAAAAGCATCTTGATCACCACACACACACACATACACACACACATTTTATATATTCAAATCTTGCTAGAAGCATTTTATCATGTAATAATTGCTTTTAATTAACCTATACTCCCCAAAAGGTAAATTCAATTATTAATATAGCTTCCTGTCACATAAGTGTGTACCTTGTATGCCCCCAAAATTAGCAATCTCCCGAAAAGACCACAACACTCATCATTTCATGTAAACCAATAATGCTACAAATATAACATGAACATCTAGCATAAAACATCTGAGGTGTACATATTCATAAGTCATAGGTAGCTTTGTCTGGTGTGTCATATAACAATATTTGTTCATTTAAACATACAACTTTAGTAGACTGTACAAAGGTGGTTCTCACATGTGTTTTCCAAAGCATTGTTCTCAGGTTTGCAAACTGCTTCCTAGCTTGCATTATTTCAAATGGTAAATTGTGATGTATAGTAATGGTGACACCATCCAAATCCATCTGTTTTTTTTCCTATAAATTGATTGCATAAGATAGTCTTGTCTGTATTCCTTTCAAATGTTGCCACTGTGGCTCTAGATGGAAGTCCATCTTCCTGTCTTTTCTGATATGAATGATGGGCTTTGTCTAACTCCCTATAGTTTGTATCTGGTGGGCAATCCTTAAATATAGAAAAAAAATGTGTAATGTTTGCATTATAGTAGTTTTCTGCTCTTGTTGCTCTGGTACACCCACTATCCTGATGTTTTTCCTTATTGCTCTATATCAATAGTTCTTAGACTTTGTCACAGTGAGCCTCCCCAAATCCATGGAAAAGATTTTGAGCCTCCCCTGAAAACTGAAATAATATTGGGCCTCCCTAAAGAAAAATAACATGCTGTTTTTTGTGCAGTACACCATGAATATATTGAAACCCCTTTGAGTACTTGGCTCACATTCAGTTCTTTGTCTTATACTGCCGTGAAACCTTTGAAAAAGAGCTCCTGTGCTCAAAGGTGTTATCTGAATAACAAATAAAATAAACAAATATTGTTATTCGGCTTATTACTTTGCTCCTTCCGGCTATTGCTCTTAGCACTTCTATGCCCAACCCTTGTATTTGGGCTGTTCTGTCATCAGGCTACAAATTAATCAATTGCTACCACTCATTATTAGTTTATTGTTCATATTTGTTTGCACTATTGTTCATTGTGTATTTCCTGATTGTTTAGCAGTTACCTTTTGAAATGTATTCATTCCCTACAATTCATGGTACACCTGAAATGAGCCTTGGCTCATTCACCTTCCTTGTCACTTATTAGTAAATAAATACATAAAATGTACCTACTGTTATTATCCTCTTTCAGTTTGCTTCATCTCTTCACACAAAATATATAAAACTCAAAATTTAAATGCAGTACTTTTTCAGACTTGCTTGAGCCTCCCCTGGAACAGGTTGGGGCCTCCCCAGGGAGGCTGGCCTCACCATTTGAGAACCCCTGCTCTATATTCATAGTCCTTCATTTTGTTTTCAAGGTCTGACAAGTCTTTTTCTTGGTCCATGTTAGTTCTTTTAGGTATTGTTATACCATCTTCTAGTTGTGAGATTCATTTCTCTGCTTTCCCAGTTCTTTCTATCAAGTCCTTTATTGAAACAGCCATTTCAGTGATTTTTTATTTTATTTAATGTTTGTTTATTTTTTTATTTTATTTATTTAGTTTTTGTTGACTGGGTAAGTGCACTAGACAAATATTGCCTATTTTCAGGCATGACCTGGGGAGGGGGATACAGATGAATACCAACTGACCTTGAACCAGATTAAGCTGTTGGTGGTATTTTTTAGTGAATGAGAGAAATTTGGCCAGGACACCGGGGAAATTCCCCTACTCTTTTTGCTCTGCCAGCAGGGGTCTTGACTTCCTGAGAACACAGTGGAGGAGCACAGTTTGGAGCTGGACAGCAGAGGAGGAGGAAGTGCTGATGTGGCAGGGGAGAGGGCCTCTTCCCCTGCCTTGTATACCACTAGAGGCCTGAAAATGAGTTCAGACACTTTTATGGATCAAGAAGATGGAAGTGAGGAGCTAGTAAGGAAAAAGAAGGAATTAAGAGAGAAAACTTCTTCCATGGAGATGGAGGGAGGAAATGTTGCAAGCGTGAGTAAAAAATATGTTTTGGAAAATAATCAGCAAAAGAGTAAAGAAACAGGAGGTCTTATAGAGCCAGATATTGCTGTTGTGGAAAGCAAAGAAAATAGGTCAGACTCCTATCAGGCTAAATTGAGAAGCAATGATGTGGCAGTATCAAAGCAAGCTGCACCTGCTGAGACTGGGAAAAAAACAAGTGAAAGTGTCAGCACAGAAAGGAAAGGAGAACGTAAGTCAGAAATGGCTTGGCCTGAAAAGGATTGTAGAAAGCAAGACAGAAAGTAAAGAAAGAGCTGAAACAAATAAAGAAAACACAGATTTTGAAGATATTGAGGAAGTCACAGAAAAAAGGGCCCATTAGGAAACAGTAAAGGAGAAAAAAAGGAGGTTTCAGATTCAGAAGAGAGAATGTTTAGAGACTTTGCAGACACACCTGAATGGGTAACAGAAGCCTTATTACAAGCAGGTTGGAAAAGAAAGGATGATGGGTCTGGGTAGGATCCAAACAGGCCCAGTACATCAGTAATTAGTAAAAAACAAAAAGAAGACACAAGGTATGTAGAAAGTAAATTTGGGGAAAAAGTGGATGAAGCTGAAAAACAAAAAGATGTAACATCAGAGGCAGATAAAACAAATGAGATAATTTTTGATGGACTTGATAGCAATAATGAAGAGCCATCTATGGAGCTTGAGCAGAAGACAATATTAACAGACAAAGAAATGCAGGAGGAAGGGGAAGGCCAGAAGGAGAAACCCTGGGGTGGGAATACTAAAAAAAGAGTATTTCCTAAAGATATAAAACCACAGCAAGCTAAAAGAAGAAATGCAGTATGCCTGAGATTTAGAGGGCCCTCTGAGGATGTGTTCAACAGAATTTTTATTGGGAAAGAACTCTTAATGAATAAAATGAAGTTTTATCCATATGAAATATATATCCTTATTCATGTACCAGGAAGTACAAAATTTGACATAAGTTTTAAACACGGAAGAAGGTTGGACCACTTTTGGAAATTACATCAGCAAATGAAATATACAGACTTATGGAAGGATTCCTCAGTTATTCCCTTAACAAAACCTGCTCTTAAGATAGTGACTGTGTTATTTCGAAATGAAGGCATCAGTGTTGTCGACATTAATTTCTGGATCAAGCAGAGGGGTGTAATGCATGGGCCGCTGGAACCGATATTGGATGAAAATGGTCTGTGGACAGGTGGATGGAAATATAAACTAACACTTAAACAAGTAGATGGGGAAATTCAACATTTGCCGAGCTGTTTTTCTCTAGGCCAAGATAGAGGCATTGTTTTTTATGCAGGTTAAGTGCGGGCCTGCTACAAATGTGGAGAGCAAGGTCACTTAAATAATGTATGTGGTAAAGTCAAGTGTGGCCTATGTAGGGTTGTTGGGCATTTTGGGGTAGAATGCACAAACCAAGTTAAATGTAGTTTGTGTGACGAGGAAGGGCACACCTTTGCAAAATGTCCCTGGGCTTCCCATAACAGCCCAGAAACTGGAGAAAGAGCAGAGCAAGATGTCTACCTGGCTGTGGCACAGAAAGAGAAAGAGAAGCAAGATAAGGTGATAAGGGAAGTCATTATCAGAGAGGACATGGAAAAAGGAATAAAGGTACAAACTCGAACTATAGAGTTGGTAATACCAGAACAAAAAGAATCAAAAGAAAAAACAGGGACTTTTAAAATGGAAAGGAAGACAGAAAAAGAAACTGGATTTACTATGGTTACAAGATCTAAAAACAAAGAGAAGAGTACAGCAAAACAGATAATTTCATTGGAAAAAGATCGTGAAGGTGTAGAGTTAACAAATAAATACACCTTATTACAAGACAAGGAATGGTCCACTATGGAGGAGGGCTCTGATTGGTCCAACACGGATCTTTCTGAAGGTGCAGGAGAGGAAGATGGAGACACAACAGACACGCAGGTGTCAAAGAAAAGGAAAAAATCTACAGAGGCAGGGTAAAAGTGAGGGGAAAACAAAATGGGAAGTTTAAAATGCCTCACTCAAAATACAAATAGTATTAAAAATAGAAGGAAGAGGCTGGTAACTTTTAAAATACTGTATGACTTGAAAAGTGATTTATATGTATTTCAAGACACAAGGTTACACACTATAGATGATATTCAACAAACTCAGAAAGACTGGACATGGGGACCATCCTTATGGTCCTTTGGGATAGATAGGTGTACAGGGGTGGGGGTAGCTTTCTCTTCTCATGATGTTCAAATTTTAAAAGTAATAGATTTGGTACCTGGAAGAGCTATGATTATTGATGTTATCTTAAAAAAGAATTATGTGAGAATTATTGTAATTTATAATCCACAAAGGAAAAAAGAAAGGAATATGCTAATAGATCAAATAGAGGCTTATTTGCAAACTTAAAAACTTGTGGTGTGGGGGGACACTTTAACTGTGGGTTATCTAGAACAGATTGGGGGAGGGCAACATCAAAAATTTTTTGTGATACGACTCACTTGGAAAGAAAGTTAGATAAAGCTGGGATGGAGGGTGGATATAAGTTAAAAGGGAAAAAAGGAGAACACACATATTACAAGGGTTCACATTCTACTTGTATAGATTTCTGGATGGTGCAAAAAAAAGTGGAGGTAGTTGATATTAGGAGTATACTGACTGAGACATCAGATCATATGGCAGTAGAAGTTGAAATTAAGTTGGGGAATAGGATGAGAATAGGAAAAGGCTATTGGAGGATGAATACAGCTAAGCTACAAGAAGATACTTGTATAGAAAAGATTAAAATAATACTGGAAGATAAGTTAACAGTTATGGAATTATATGATAGTGGAACAGAATGGTGGGAAGATACTAAAAATGAAATCAAACAATATATGATCGAAGAAGGACAGAAAGTAGAGGCAACAAATTATGGAAAGTATTTAAAATTAAGGGTTAGATTATATAAACATATGACAAGGCAGGTTAAAGATAAGGTGGATGGACCTAAACAAATTGAAGAAATTAAGGTTAAAATGAAAGAATACCAATATAATAGGGTCACGTCTTTAATTATGGAACAAAAAAGTGGTACCCAGGGAACAAATTATCATACAAATCCTTATGACAGTAGTAAAGAAAGAATAGAAAATTGAGTTATGTACAAATTACAGGATGGAAAAGGGAGGATACATACAGATATAGAAAATATTAAATGTACAGTACAAGAGTTTTTGAAGGAGAAATACCAGCAACAAAGAAGTAGGAAAAGTGAGGATTTTTTTCTGACAGTTGAGATGCCAGAGTTGGAGGACGATGAGGCACAGGCGATAAAGGGGAAAATAAAAGAAGTGAAAGAGGCAATAAAATCTTTGCCAAATAACACAGCACCTGGGGTGGATGGGATTCCGAATATGTTCTATAAAATTTTGGAAAAACAAATAGCTCCCATTTTAACAAGAGTCTACAGTGGTATAATGAATGGAGACAATTTTGCAGAAAGCATGAAAAAAGGAATAATTATTTTTTTGCATAAAAAAGGAGAAAAAACACAACTTAAAAATTGGAGGCCCATTAGTTTATTGACTTCAGATTACAAACTTTTAGCCAAGGTAATAAATAATAGTTTAAGGACATTTTCAGAGAAATTGATAATGCAGTCTCAAATGTGTGCTATTCCTGGACGGAGCATACAACACAATTTTATTTATATTAGAGAATTCATAAATAAAGGACAGAAGGATTCTTTGCAAGGGTATTTGTATGCCTTGGATCAAGAAATGGCATTTGATGTTGTAAAGCATCAGTATGTATGGGATACCTTAGAAAAGTTTAAAATTCCAACAGAATTAATTAGTTTAATAAAAGCAATATATAAGGAAGAGCAAATTTGTCCTATGGTTAATGGGCATCTAGGGACTTCGATGTTTATAAGGAATGGGGTTCAGCAAGGGTGCCCATTAAGTCCCCTACTATATGTATTTTGTCTAGACCCACTTCTGAGGAGAACAGAGGTGGAGAAAGAGATTAAAAGTATTGTATGGCAAAATAGGGAACTAAATAAAACAAGTGCTTATGTAGATGATTGCTTAGTTTTAGTAAAAGATCAAAGTTCAGGGGATAAGTTAATAGAGTCAGTAGAGAAGTATAGCCAATATACAGGGATTAAGATAAATAAAGGGAAAAGTAGAATTTATCCATTGGGGGCAGTGGAGAAAAAAAGAGAAGATTTGGAGATAGCAGAAGGAAGCATTAAGGTGCTGGGAATAAGATTTGGAGGGGATGATGCAATACAACAAAACTGGGAGGAGAAGTATCAAATAGCCCAAATAAAAGTACATAAGTGGAAACAATGGAGTATGACATGAGAGAAAATAATTTACTTATTAAAAACGTTTATAGTCCCAATATTTTTATTTTTAGCATACATGTTTCCAGTACCATTTCAAATGCAATCCAAAATTCAAAGTCTTTTTTTTTTCAGTTATTGTGGGGTAGCAAGTTAAATCCTGTTAAAAGGGGGATAACGTATAGAACCATAAAAGATGGGGGTTTAAACATGATAAATCCAATTGTATTTTATATTAATATTTTGTGTTTTCAAATATTGTACCATTAGTAAAATGTGAGAACAAAGCTTGGTCTTGGTTAACACATCAATGGAATGTACCTTTCATTAAATGTATTGGGAAGAAAGGGAATATAGTAGGAGGTAAAGTGTGGCCAATATATATGGAAATTGGAAGGAAGTATTTAACCCAGTGGGGGGTAACAGTGGATGCTCTAATTAGGGGTAACAGAAAACAGATGTATAAAGAAATTATGGAGAGGAATTTCTGGGAAAAACAAGTTTTTAAGGTAGAAAAAGGAATAAAAGAGTAGGAAATTTTAGCTGTTACATTAGAAAAAAGAATTCTGGGAAAAATGAAAGATGTAGTATGGATGTGTAGTCATGGGAAGTTAAATGTCAGAGGTAACCATAAACATAAAAGAATGGAGGAAAGAATATGTGGAGAAAGAGATCGTGGGACAAAAGAGGAAAGCATGCAGCATTTATTTTTTGATTGTGATTTTATTAAACCTTTTTGGGTATGGTAGCCAGTTATTGGGGGATGCAAGCTTTTAAAAATATGACATACGAGATTTTGATCTATGGTCAGTTAACAAAAGAATGAGAAAAAGTTAATAAAAAGACAGTCTATGTTATTTTGGCAGTTTTGAAATGGTCTATATGGCAAAACAGATGCTCAAGATATTTGCAGAATAAGGATCTGACTGTACAGGATTTTTTTTTAAGTTTCAAGATGAAGTAGATAAAATTTTTCAAGATGAATGTAAATTATGGGGAGAAGAGAAAGCAAGAGAGCTGTGGAAAAATGCTACCGGAATTGGGTAGATAATATGGATATCATAATAACTGTGTGATTTGTTTTTCTTTTGGAAAAAAAGTGTGTTTTTGTTTTAATAAAAACTTCCCCTACTCTTTTCGATAAGTGCCATGGGATCTTTAACATCCACCTGAACTACCACCAATCCAGGCAGATAGGACCTTGGTTTAACGTCTCATCCGAAAGATGGCATCTCAGAAATGCAGCACCCCTCTCGTGCTGCACTACAGTGTCAGTACTGGGATATTAATCCAAGTGCCAGATGTGGGAACTGAACCCACAGCCCTCTGATCTCCCGGCCTCAGAGGCAAGTGTGCTACCTACTGAGCCACTGACACTGACAAATTTGTAATTCTTGCTTGACTGTCTTGATGGGCACAATTTCTTTTTTAAGATCTTTAATCTTGTTTTATATAAATTTTGCCCATGCTGGAATTGTATGTGCTTCCTCCTGTGTGTCTTTATCCTGCCTTCTCTCACTGTTTTGATTAGGTGGCTTATTTTCATCTTCAGAATCAATTTCAGTGTCTTGATCCATATTATATTCATCCATTTCAGAATGTTCTGATAATTACCCCTCTTCCCCTTCAATCCCCCTTACAGTTATACAAGGTATGTCAGCATTTTGTGAATCAGCTTTCAGTTGTAGCCCATCTTTATTATTTTTCTATTTTAATATTTGGTTACTGGATAAAAAAACAAGAGCATCAGATGCCCATTTTCATTGGTGACCCAGATACAACATCAATACACAACAGTGCAAATGACAAGTAGATTAATTATAACAATAACAAATTGAAGAAGAAAGACAAAGCAGCTTCAAACATTTTTACAGAAACATATGAGGACTTACATGTTAAGATATTATTGGGCAAGTTATTCAACAGTTTTACAATGTGAAAAGTCCAGAACCGTTGACCTAGGGAAGACATGTAAGAGGGAAGGTTTAGTTCTCCAATATTGACTGATCTTGTACCAGAAGAACGAGAACAAACTGTAATGTAAGACATAAATGAAACAGGTATTTGAGTACCTGATAACCTTTTAAGAAATAACAAACTCAAGTAATTCACCTTTTGTTCAAAAGAAAACCATCCCAAAATGTTATACAAGGTACAGTGATGAATTAAATGAGAAGTAGAATTAGCAAATATGCAAACCAAATGATACAATCTTCTCATATGAAGCAAATTAATATTAGATGCTGAAGAATAAATCAAAATACCATGGTCAATAATTGGTAACAGTAAAGACTGAGCCAATACCTTTCTTGAATAAGCAATTACTTAATCTATAAAGTTGCCCTAATCTAGAATGTACTGTTTTAGCAATACAATTAAGGTGTTCCTGATATGTTAAGTGTCGTTCCAATATAAATCCCAAGTGTCAAAATTGCGTAACTTGTTCAATTTTAGCACCATGTAGATCATGAAAAGAAGGAAATGGTCCTAAGTGACTTAATCTATATTGAGAACCCCAAAAATAAGGATATGGTTTTGTTGATATTAAGCAACATTCCATTATCAGATAGCAATTGTTGGATATCTAGAAAATCTTTCTGTAAATGAGTATCAATTTCCAAAGGATCATCTCCAGACTGATATAAAACAATATCATCTGCATACATAATAATATAATTATTTTCATCCCGTGTAACAGGTGGTAATACATTCAAAAACATACTAAACAAAAGAAGCCCTAAGATCAATCCCTGAGGAACACCCATATTTATATCAATCAAAGTTGAAGTAACTGGACCTAAGACAACTGATCATTTCTGGCTGGATAAATAGTGTGGCATTAGCAGATAAACCAACTTCCTCCAGAGAACTTAGCAAATTCTATGATTAACCAAGTCAAATGCTTTCAGTAAATCAAGGTTCTGCGAAGAGCATTTATGAGTTCCATAGTAGCTGTTAAAGTACTATAGTTTTTTTTTAATAGGTTCCCAGAATCAAGAAACTTTTCCATCTGATCAAACACTATTCATTCCAGAACCTTGGGCAGAGGGGCTAACAGTGAAATTGGGTGCTAATTCTTCAAAATGCTATGATCTTCTAATTTGTATATTGGAACTACCAGAAGATTGCTTCTAAAGTTGCGGAATTTCAGCATAAAGTAATGAATGGTTAAACAAAATATTGAATAACAAAACCACTAAATCTAACATTAATCCAAATAAATGTAAGTCTATCATATCAGGCCCCATACTTGATCTGAGTTTCACACCCTTGAGGCAGTGAAGTGTTTGCTCAGGTGTTAAGGGTTTAAATTCAAAGTTTAATAACCCAGTACCACAATAATGATTATTAGGGTTTAATATAGTTAGTGAAGGAGCCAATTTAAAAACATCTGTGAAGGCTTGATTTAATTCAATGGTAATGTCCATTTGATCTGTTATATTGCTTTCATTAGTAGTAAGTAAGGGAATACCTGTAGTTTTAGCCTTGCCTTGTAACTTATCAAAGGCTGACCAGTGCTCTTGTAGACACTGGTATGATGAGAATAAAATACACAATACAGCCAGATAAGATCCTAAAATATAATGACAGAGGATACAGAGCAATGGAGGGATATGTGGGAAAATTCTATATAGCATGTCTACTTGATGAGTAAATAATACATGAAGTACTGCAGTCAAGATGGATGCAAAGTTTCAAGTGCTATGCAAATGAAGATATGACTGTTTGGGGCATCTCCATCTGCATAGTGCTTGAAACTTTACATCCATCTTGACTGCAGTACTTCATGTGTTATTTTCTCACCAAGTAGACATGCTAGATAGGATTTTCCCATATATCCCTCCATTGCTCTGTATTCTCTGTCATTATATTTTAGGATCTTATCTGAATGTATTGTGTATTTTATTCTCATTGTACCAATGTATGTATTGTAAAATTCTTTTTGTTTGTGTCCATCCAGGACCACCTTGAAAATAAGCCTGCCCAATGGTGCTATTCCTAAAAAAATAAAAATGTAAAAATGATTGATTGACTGATTGATTCTTAAAGCTAAAGAATTGGTTCTGAAAGAAAAAATCAGTTTTAGTCTGTCTAATTATTTTACGTAAATTTCTTAATTGCTTGTACTTTAAAGGAGAATTAGATGTATGTGATTTCTGAAAAAAGGTGCCATACTGCATCTCGTTCCTGCATTTTATGTATTAGCTCAGATGTTATCCATTCATGGCATTTATTTTTATCCCTTAACCTACACTTAGGAGCAAGCACGTCACAGACCCTGTTGTTATTTATTGTTATTGTCTGTAAAGATGGCCCTTCCTTCAAATCCAGACTATCTTAATATATTACTTTTTTTCCATTAGTAGTTTGTCCTTTTTATTACATTAATTTTTAACATTAGAAAGATGTCAAAAAAGCATCATTTTTGCTACTTCACATGTCTCTTTTTGTGCAGTTGTCAATGTCCAGTCACTCTTTTTGGTTTCATCATTCTTTACTGCAAGCTCTGCAGGCTTCTCCCTTGGTGATTCTGTTTGTTGTGAATCTTGTTTTGCTTCACCAACCTGTCCATATTTACTAGTCTTGAAGTGTTCTCTGCATTTTCATCTTCAGTAGAACATTAGACTGCTTCAAAAGGGGCTGGGACAGGACAAGGGGGAGAGTCAATGGAGGGGAAGGGTGGAAGGGAAGGGCAGCTGCAGAATAAGGGGTGCTAGTTGCACATTCGGGCAGACTTGATAGACCTCTAGGCCTGCATCTGCTGGCAAATTTCGTATGTTCATATGTTTCTCCATTTTTCTTTGTTTTGGGTAACTGTGATTCTTTCTCTTGGGGACACTCCTGACATTGTATTAGTCTGGGTCCAACCTGGACTCCCATCTCTCTGCATGCATACTGTTCAGGCACCATGTTTTTAATTTTCAGCATCTTATCTTCAACCACAGTTACAGTACTTGCTTACACATCTCAGTCACAACTGTTGTTTCAATAACTGCCTTTTTGTCATATAGCTTTTTCTCTCTTTAGGGCTTAGCGGGCAGGCATGCTGTGTTCATCCCTCAGAGGATCTCTAGCTGCCCTGTGCACAGGGCTTCATTAAGCCTTCCCTTGTGCCTCACGTTCCCATTTTTTTCCCCCATTATCCCAGGACCCCAGAACACAGTTGTGCATGTCATGAAGGTGTGCATGTGCTCTGTGAATCAGGTGACAGCCCCTTCCTCCCACGCTGCCTAATGCCTGGCTCCTTACAGCTTGGTGCTGTCACCTATCCTCCACTGGGTGGCAACCAAAAGCAGGGAAACCCCATGTCCCTCCCTGAGAGAGGAGAACGACCTTGTGGCCGCTCAATCCAGCTTCTCGCTCTTTCCCCTGTCTGACCTCTGGCACCCCAGACTTGTTCCAGAACCTGGGTCACCAGTGTGGGAAGAGCTAAGGTGTCCAGCTCCTCAGCCCTCCATGCCACTGGGGAAGACAATGCCTGTTTTTCCATGAATTTTTCAGAGATGGTCTCTGGGCTTTGGAACAGGCTCATCAATGGCTTTAATGGCTTTAATGTAAGTAGTGGTGAATGCTGCTCTATTAAATGCATTTTTCTACCTTTTAGCTCTCAATTTCCTATTACAGTATCTCCATTTTCTGTTTTGACTCCAATTGTCTTAACTCTGTATCTTCTTTTTTCTTCAGCACCCTGTAACTGAAGTATTGGCTGTTGTAGGGTAAGGTGACATTCACTATGCTGCTCTTGGTTTCAGTTGTCGCTTTGATATGTTGTGGGGGGGCCACACTAAGAGGACTGCCTACATTTGTAAACTGCATTAGTAAATAGTAAGGCTCAATACAAGTGCAAACAGTGCACGTAGTTTTCTTATACCATGCTGTTTCTTATCAATTCAAGTGCCTCTGGAAAAAACTTACTAACAGACTAGCTGTATTCTTGCATATCAATTTAGGGCAAAAAAGGCTCCTATATTTGCAGCATATATTCCAGGAAGGAGAAAATTTGAACAAGAGCCTCCAGAGCAGCTCATTCTGTACTATAAACCAGTGCCATTTTGTCTGATTTCTACATAGCCATAATTTATAAATCCTCCTCAGCATATATAAGGACAAATGGACATATATCAGGCGGATTCCCCCTGAGTAGTGGGACATGCCAGGGCTACCCCCATCCCCAATTTTATTTGTACATCATGCCATTAGCCCAGAGTATCAACCTTAATTCTATGATTTAGACATTCATTTGAGAAAGGCAGTACATAAGATAGCTCTATAAGCGTATGATGTCCTGCTATACTTAGGAGATCTGGAAACCTCTTTTCCAGAGATGATGTCAGAAATATAGTCCTTCTCCAGGCTATCAGAGTACACTCTCAATATCATCAGTACTGAAGTGCTGGTCTTCTAACACGAAACCTCACCACACTTAAAGGGGAATAGTCATCAAAAAGGGCCCTACACTGACGTTTGGGGCTGGTCCCAGTGTGCACTTTGTATGCAAAAACATGTTGGTTTACTTTCTGTTTACCGCAGTATAGAAAATTGTATCAGACTAATTTTGCTTACTTGTAGGTTGACATCTTCTGTTACTACAAATCCCAGAATCCACTGCAGCTAACATCAAAGCAGTAGGAAGAAGTGAGCAATTCAATAGCCTGCAGTGCATGTTAGAGCTTTTACAATCTCTGCTCAGATGTTTCCCGGTTCTGCTTTTCTCCAGGGGCTATGAACAATCCTCTGTGACTGTACTTAGCCCAGTGAGGATGGCAGAACCAGCAAACAAATTATCAGAGCTGATATAAACTTGAACTTGCACTGCAGGCTATTGACTCTCCAACTGCTGCCTACTACTCTGATATCAGCTGCAGGGTATTCTGCTATTTGTAGTAACAGAAAATACTATCAAGAAGCACATCAAGGCTTTTCCTGACACTTCTCAAAAAATGTCATCAGTCATGGCCTTTTCTACAATCTGGGAATCCAGCACTGGTAAAGGGATATCTCTATACTCTACTCTAGATACTTACAGGACTTAAGGCACAGTACTGAATGCATTAGAGCACAGTGGGAACAAGATCTAAATATCCGGTTGCCTGACTCCCGGTGGGATACGGTTTGGGAGGGTGTGTCACAGCTCACCTCTCAAAGATGAAGAGAATTCACATTAAAAGTTTGAGTAAATGACTTTCTAGTACTGTAATTACTATCCAGATGGGACCCAGGTCTATCCCCAGAATGTTGCAGACTGTGTGGTGGGCACCCTGCCTCACAGGTACATATATATTGGCTCTGCCCCAAAACTGAGTAACTTTTGGGAACATATTCAAAAATGCATCAAGCATATCTTGACCCTACACAGCCCGCTTACATGGGCACACACCTTGCTGGGGATCAAGCCCAAAGGTCTAAAAGAGAAGGAGGTGATATACCTGTAGAAGATCCTTACAGCAGCTGCTGCTAAGGCTACTATCATAAAAAAATGACTGCAGGTGGAGCCCCCTACCCATTCAGAATGGTTGAAAGTGATTTTCTAAACACAAACACTGGAGAGAGTAACCTTTGCAGTGCAATACAGATTACCAGCATTTAATAATCACTGGATGCCTCAAGAAATGTCTAGATTAGAGGAGGAGGAGGAGGAATGACATCCAGTGGGAGAAAAAAGGGGAGAGTCCCCAACACCACCACCATTGTCATTGTCTCTCAACACCCCCAATTGTCTCTAATTTCAGTAACCCATACTGATAACAACACTTCCATTGTCTAGAGTGAGAAATAAATGAAATTCAGTGGCATGGCTATGTTTTAGAATATTTTGTTTTTTATTGTTTGTTTACAGCAACATGTAAAATTAGCAGATATCAGACTAATATATTTTGGTGTAACACAGGATTTTGTAAGTACTGTAAACTTTCACCTGTGATATATCTTGGCTTTGTAACCTGAAAATTTTTAATTAAGAAGTATTAAAAAAGAGGAGAGATAAAGCAGGAAGAGAATTGACCATTCTTCTCTATCTCTCACCCTGAGGATGTTGTTTTGCACCCTGACCAAAGTGGTCTAATGCTGTGCTGTGCTGTGCCTTGACTTAAATCTGGACTGGAGGGGCTCATACAGTATGTGTCAAAGTCTATCAGGTGTGCCTCATGCTGTTGCACCCCAGTCTTCTCAATACCTTACACAAAAAGGGCAGTTTAGTGACAGGTCAAAAACTTGTGAGATTATCTGGGTCCGAAAAAGATGTTTTTATTTTTTTTGAGAAGGGGCCTCATCAATGCAGTCAGAAAGACCCACTCCAAAAAGGAGCACAAGACAATATCTGCAAACACTGGACCCAAATGTCATGCACTACTCACCAGTAGCCATAATGGACCAGGATCAAGTTCACAGAGGGTGGGCCACAGCTCTGAGATCACCCCAAATATCTTTCACCATAACTGGTCTAAACTCTTCCCAAGACAGATGAGTGCATCTGTGCTAGGCAGAATCAATTCTGTCGGGCTGCAGTAGCCCACTTGGGGAGATCCCAGCCCATTTAAAAGACACCTTGTCAGAGAAGAATGTAGTGCAATCCTTACACTTAGCAGATGAACACACCCTGACAGCTGCAGACAGGCTACGTGGAGTAGCCTGTCCATAGTCTGGAAGAGCTGAGCCAGTTAATTCCTCCCAGCAGCAAACTCCCCAGATAAAAAGCTGCCTTTTGTTCAGTGATTGCCCTTTGGTATTCATCAATATGAATACTCAATGCCAGTTTGTTCTCCAGAGCTCTGGACCTTCTCAAACAATACTTCTGCCTCCACCCCCTGGTCTTCAACACCCTAAGCTCACCATCAAACCACAGGGAGCCTTGGCATGAGACCAAAGGACAGACACAGATGAGTGCAATGATACTGAAAGCTACAGAGATTACCCTATTATAACCACCCACTACTTCTTCTCATATCATCCCACAATTACCATCATACCCAAAATGTTGGACACTGCCTGAATCCTTCTGTCTGTAAACCTCTCAAAGGCTGGTATCATACCATTTCAACAGGGAGTGAAAGACAAGGGGAGCCCCAAAAGAGAACTTCACCACACAGTGATCCACCCAATTGACCAGCTCTGTCTTGAAATGATCAATTTCAAGCCCCAGGGTAAAAGCTGGTCAAAGGCATGATCATGTTAATGGGTTGCAGAAATAACCACCTATGCAAGACCCAGTGATTCCATCACATGGAGGACACATGGAGGAACTTTTGACCAAAGTTCAAGAATTCATTATTGATCTAGGCATTGAAGTCACCCAGAATTGACCATCTGAGTGACCCCAAGATCATGTCAGGGACAGACCCTAGTAAACAAGGAGAAGCCTACAACCTGCACCTGGACCCCCCCCCCACACACAGTCACACATTCAAATGATGAGGCTTCTCCTACTGAGTGCATGATAAAGTTCAACTTGAATCTAACACAGATGGCCAGTACCCCTGTAATCCCTCCTTAGGCAGTGTATCACAGAGAATCCAGCTGGGATAGCTGCCTCCAAGACAGGGCAGGCATAATCACTCAACCAGGTCTCCATGATGCAAGCTAGATTGAGCAAGGAACCAGAAACAGAATCTGCTGTAATTGCAGTCTTGTTCCTCATCAATCTCACATTACATAGCAATGCCCAAAGGGGACAGGAAGAGTCAGCTGGCCCATTAGCTACCTGCCCACTCAGTCTAGGGGAGCCCTGAGTATGGCAGACAGCCAAGTCTGGCATATCTCTTGGTCCCATTTCTCCCAAGGGTGGTTGGTTCTTTTGGACTTGATTTTGGACTGAGTTGAAATCTTGCAAAGAGCTCCATAAGTAATCAGGCTCTCCGACAGTCCAACTGACATCTGTTAACATGGCCTACAGTGGAGGGGGGGTCTAGGGACTGGATATAAAGTTTTAGTCTAGGGATCCATGTTGGTTAATTTTGAATTACTCAATTGATTCTGGGGTTGCGGGTACATTCCTAGGGTACAGACCCATTCCTCCTTGCCTTTCCTCTCCTTTTTTCCACTGCAATTAGAGCAGCCAAACTGGGACACACTCTTAAAACTGGTGCATTTTCTCTCAGCAAGCACATTGACAAGATGGTCAGAGGAGTGCAACGTAGCCTTTGGTGCTCTGACAGTGCTCTGGATTAGGAAATAAGTGCCATTGCTACTGGGCAGCAGGAATGGGAACGCAATACATCATAGGCCCTACAAGGAACTCATTATTTTATTTGGATGAATGATATTTAATTGAGGTGGGCATGTATATCTTTAAGGGGTATGGGTAGACTGATAATTGGCCGTCTATTCTGTGTTTATATATCCCCTAACCACATAATGTTCTTTTATTAATTATATCTTTATTGAAATGTTTTTTTCCCAGTGTTACAGCATAGAATATACAATCATTCATGACACATTCACATATTATTTCTTATTTTGTTTCATTGCAGGTTTCCTTCAAGATCTGAGAGATTTAAAATAATGTAGCTGCACCCTCTACACCCAAACAAATTGGTTACCCCTACCTAGCAGAATTAAGTTCCAGACATGTCTGCTAGCCAAGAAAGCACTACTTGGTCTAACCCTCCTTGGCCATAACTCACTGCTTCCGTTCTGTCACCAATCTCTACCAAACCAGAAGCAAGGCTTGGAAGGCCCTTAAACTGTCTTTATTTCATACTCAGCTATGCAAGCAATCATTCACAGTTAGAGCCGCTGGCTGAATAAATGAGTTACCTGATACCTTGCTCAATCTACTAAGTTTGAACAGTTTAAGAGAGCACTCCAGGCAACTGTAACTGCTAATCACCCTAACTAAAGTTCCTCCTGGTATACACTTTGAACTGTGTCAGACTCTGGTTCTGAGGTCATGTACCATTACTATGCTTGTTTTACATTGATTCTGTGTATCTGCCTTATTGTAAAATTGTATGCAACTGATGTAGCCTATTTATTTGTACTTGTTTGATTATACTTGCACAGTACTTGTTTGACTTCATTTCACTGGCATTCGCTTAAAGTATTTGTCATGGTGCCTTGTAATCTCTGTTATTGATGTGGGATCTTTGTAAAAGAGCACTTGTGCTCTAAGGTATTATCCAAAATGTTCAATAAATAAATAAACTAGCATTGTCTATTCATTTGAGCAAAAGAAAAAAATAATAGCAAGTTCTAGGTGGAGACCAAAACACCTGTTGTGGGTGTTATAAGAGTATCACTGAATTGTGAAGGGTTGAGGGGGTCTTCTCCATTCCACTTTAGGAATTACTTGTGCCTGTTCTAAGTGATCTAAGGGATTATATTCGCCCTATGTTCCATAAGCAAAATCAACCATGAGTTTCATGAATTCATTAATTTTGTGTATTTAGGGTTTATCGTCCAATCTGACTGTTAATTTGTCCATCTTATATATAAATATCACAAGATTGTCCCATGCTGCTTGGGTGGGTATGCCTGAGGTAAGCCATAATCAGGTAACTTTTTTTGTAGTAGTGAGCTAAATTTATAACTGAGAGTGATATAATTTTGAGGTTACCTGGTCTGAGTATATTAGCAGCAAGGCTGCTTCAGAAGTCAACTGACAATAATGGGGAATTAAATCTCTATTTATTTATGTATTTATTTATTTACTTATTATTTAAGCCACAAAGCTCATCTTCAGATGTGTCCTGGGGGAGGGGGAGCAAAGGATAAATACAAATAAATAGAAGCACAGTAATAACAATTCAACAATACACAGTATGTATAATAATATACATTACCAGAGCAAATAATAATGCAGGTTAAACATCAGAAGTGTGAAGTAACTGGCACACACAAGAAGGTAATGTCTCAAAATAGGAAAGGGTAGGAGAGAGAGTAAGTAGAGGAGGATGAGAAAGAGAGGCTAGAGGGGAGGGTGAAAAGGTAAAGTAGTGGTGGAAGTAAAAGATAGAGGAGAAGAGAACAGATTATGGTGAGTAGGGTTGGGGAATAGAGTGTAGAGGATTAGGGAGGGGTAGAAAGGGTGAATACTGGGGGTGGGAGTGAGTGAGAAAGAAGTAAGGGAGTGAGAGGAAGCAGTGGAGGGGAAAGGGGCGAGAAAGGGGGGATGAGATGGAGGTGGTGAGAAATACAGAGGTCGGAGTAGATAAGGAGAAGTGTAGGACAATGGGGCTAAGGGCATTTGTAGGAAGGAGAAGTATGGCCTTGGAGAAGAGAGGAAATAAAGCATCTGGAGTTGGCAGAATGAATTGTTAGTGGAAGGGACTTCCAAAGATTAGGAAGGTGGAAGGAGAAACCAGACTGGCCAGCCAGGGATTTATGAGAGGGGAGCAAAAGAGAATGATAACCTGAGTTATGGAGAGAGTATATGGAGGGGGGCGTAGGGGAGAGGAGAAAGCTGAGGTAAGGATGGAGCAAAGAGAACCAGAATTTAGAAATAAAGGCAGCACAGTGGATGAGACGGTGGTCATTCAAGGAAGGGAGGGAGAGATCAATGTACAGAGAACAGTGGTAAGTCCGGAGGGGACAGGGCAAGGCAAAATGGCAAAAGGAGTGGAAGAGGGGATCCAGGGTGGCCAGGGTGGATTTAGGTGCAGCATTATAGACTAAGTCACCATGATCAAAAATGAGGAGGATAATTTTAGTGATAATGCTCCAGAGGGAAGATATAGGGTTACAGCTTTTGTTCCTATAAAGTGCACCAAGCTTAGGGTGGAGTTTTTTATACATGGTATCTTTGTGCTGAGAAAAATCAAGGTGGCAGTTAAGCCAAACACTGAGATACTTAAATGAGGGTACATCATCAATTTTCCCCCATTGAGGGTGAGTAAGGTGAAGAGAGAAGGGAGTCTAGAAAGTCTCTGTCATGTGCGAAACACATGGAGACCATTTTCATAGCATTCAGGGATAGTTGATTAGCCCTCAACCATTTATGGATGGTGTCAAAATTGAGTTAAAGCCTGGATGTTAACTCTGATGGAGAAGAGCCAGAGGAAGACAGAACCATGTCATCTGCATACACATGGATGGATGCAGAGGAGCAGGCTGAGGGGAGGTCATTGAGGAATATGTAGAAAAGCAAAGGGCCAAGAATGGAATCTTGGGGAATGCCAGTGTGCATGGGTAAAGGGGGGGGAGAGAGAGTCTCCAATTCTCACTGATTGAGATCTACCTACAAGGTAGGAGATGAACCACCTGATTGTGGAGCCAGATAGACCCACTGATTTTAGTTTGTCCAGGAGAAGAGGGTGGTAGACAGTGTTGAAAGCTTTCACTAGATTGACAAAGACGATGGCAGTCAGCAGGCCTTGTTCCATGCCAGAATGAATGTAATCTGTGAGCCTGAGGAGAGAGGAAGTGGTGGAGTGATGTTTGAGAAATCCAGATTGGAAGGGGGTGAAAAAGGAGGAGGAGGAGTCAAGGAAAGGGGAGAGTTGAGGTAGAACTATGTGTTCTTGAAGTTTGGATAAGGTTGGGAGGAGAGAGAGATTGGGTGGAAATTTCCTGGAGAGGAGGAGTCACCTCCTTTTGGAAGGGGAAAGTTTCCTTCTTCCAGGTATCTGGGACTGAGGGGAGAGAGAATGATAGGTTTAGCAGGGAGGAGCTGGGCAAGGCAATAGCAGGCGCAGAAAGATGTAGGAGCTTGGGATCAAGCCCATCAGGGCTTCCACCTTTCTGGGGGTTGAGAGCCAGGCTTTAACTTTCTCAGTTTGTTCCCAGAAGGATCTGATCAGCTGACAGGTCCAGAAAATGTGGAGTGGGTTAGCTGGAAAGTGACCATAGCCTCTCCAACAGGAAACCCTGTATTACGGATCATATTCAGCATTTATATGGAGGGTTCTAAAGTGTCTGAGCAAAATCTTCCAGCCAGATTTCTTCCAGGAATATGCTTATGTGAGTCTATGTTGTCTATAGCAGGCTAGCTGCCAGTCACTTTCTGTTAGACGTTGTGTAATTTTCTCCTCGCACCTCTTGCAAACCTTATCTGCGGAGTGTCTTCCAGATGCTCATAAGGCTGGGTGTGTCACATATATAAAACTGACTGGTAAAGTGGAAGTCAGAACTGTTAAAATAAGTGTCACTGCTAGTGTTATATCACCTGTACTCCAACTTTGTATGCTGATGCTGCAGCAACATTTTGAAAACAAAGTACATTACATCATCAAATCACTGTTGCCGCTGCAATGTACCCGCTGGACCCTGGCACTGCTTTCTCTGGGTTTTATTCCCCTTCCTGAATCAACTCTAATTCTGAGTTGACAATCCTAACTTATGAGGAGTGTGGGTGGCAGAGCCCATCATATGGGAGGTTCTGGGGTGAAGCCCCCCCAAAAAATGACAGTTTCCCAACAGATTTATGCTGACCACAACTTGCGGTTGACATAAATCCATCACTGTAGTATCACGTCAGAAAAAAGTTGTCACTGTGGTGTCATAGATGCCTCCAACTGAGGTCTAGTCTATTTTCCAGATATTTATGTATCTGGAAATATCTGAAGTGGTCAGTATTACATACTGGGGACTCCTCCTCCTGAAGATATTGAAAGGTCCAGAAATGGCTCTGACTATTAGTTGGTAGTAACCTGTGTTGGCCCATTGCTAAAACATGAGATCTAGTTTGACTGGCTCAAATTTAATATCTAGTGAGAGTATTTTGAGGTATGTAATGTCATTGTTAAAACTCAAGGATTTTAACAGATGTTTCCAGGTATTTAGCTCAGAATCTGTGAAAACTGGAAGTAGTGAGTTTTTGAGAGGTTGTATATGGCTGGGCAAACAATACATCTGCTATGTGATGGTCATTAACATATATTTCAATGTATTTTCAATGCGACTGGTAATAGTGATCTGTCAAGCACAAAATATGTCTAGGCTGTGTCTCTTTGCAATAACCTTGAAGGTTAGGAACCTGAGAGAGACAAACCTCTACTATTGGTAGCCGCAGCACAGAGTAAGGCATTCTTGTGTTTTTTCCCCCATTTTGTGGGTATCTAGATAACGTATCCCATACTTGAGAGTCTATTTGGGGGGTGGCACAAAGGGTAAATTTGAAACAAATATATATACCTGAAGAGACAGTGATTTAGGCCTCAAAAGATTGTATCTTTAACTTTTTGTTAGCCTAATAAAGGTATTATCTTTACCCAGCAAAAACAGTCTCTTTTTGTTTCTCTCCTGCTTTTGTGTAGGCTGACACAGCACAGTCCTACCTTGAAATAAATATGAAAATCAAGGTAGTGTTGCCATGCATACCGAGTCATTGCAGTTTATTAATGGGATAGACAAGCATGTCCACTGTATAACATCCTTCTTCATTTGTCTCTTTAGGGGAACATAAATATAGTCATATCATTTGGATAAATTTCCTGGGATTTGTACACCCAGGTATCGAATGGATGGTTTGTGCCATTTAAAGGGGTATGTTTCTTTCAATATCCTACTGGGGCTAAAATTTAACTGAAGTACTTCAGTCTTATTGTAATTTAATTTATATCCAGATAAGTGTCCCATTATCTGTAGTTTCTCAAAGAGGCTTGGTAGGGAGTTTTCCCAGATTTGTCATATAGATTTGGAGGTCATCATCATAAAAGGCTGTTTTAAGTTCTGTATTTTCTATCTTAACCCCATGTATTGTGGCTGTTTCCCTTAATGTGTGAGCTAAAGGCTCCATGCACAGGGCAAACAATAAAAGGGATACAGGGCAACTGTGCCTTGTTCCTCTGTTCAGCATGAATCTTTCACAAAAAGTGTCATTGGCTTTAACTACTGACTGTTCTGTCAAATACAAATTGAATTCTTAATTTTGGGGTCTGTGTAAGTAAGTAGAAGTCAGTGTTTTGGTTCTGTTTTTGGGGTTGACTTTTCTTAGTGTAACTTTTATTTGTCAGGGAGGAAATCTAGCTGGAACACTATTTGCAGTCATTTGTGACTAGACCTGTTACAGTACTTAAACTCTGTGAAATAGGTGTCTGATAAGGGGAGGAGCTGAAAGGGACCTGAGGAACTGTGGATTCAAAACAGGAGTGGTTTGTGGTCTATGTCTGCTGTAGCTGAGACAGAGCAGCAACCAGCTTCCTTAAAGCAAGGGGGTGATTTACTAGAGTACACTGAATTGAATTCTTAATTTTGGGGCCTGTGTAAGTTAGTAGAAGTCAGTGTTTTGGGTCTCTGTTTTTGGGTTGACTTTTCTTAGTGTAACTTTTATTTGCCAGAAAGGAAATCTAGCTAGGAGAATATCTGCAGTCATTTGTGACTAGACCTATTACTTAAACTCTGTAAAATAGGTGTCTGAAAGGAAGGAAGGAAGGCACTCACCGGGGTGGTGGGTCAGAGTTGTAGTTAATTGTTTCTGGAGGGCATGAGCTTAGTCCCACCCACCCCACTCCTCACCCCACCCACCCCAAGTGCATAATTTCCATTGTATCAGAGGTTCTGACATCACTTCCCCAAAAGTGCAAAGGACATGCACCTGTTCATATACTTAAAGGCACAGCACACTGAATGTAAGCACACTCACACGCTTGCACACACTAAAAAAAAAAGAAAACATCTTAAACAGGAAGGGAGACAAATATGTGGGGAGTTGTGCAATGCACTGGCTCTGGAGCAGCAGTCTTCTGGGAGACATTATGGAGGCTGCGTTGCTGCCCTATTTGCAGGCACCTCTCTGGTCTGAGGAAGGAGGCTGCCTGCCTCTATGCTGACCTGGGAAGGATTCGTGAAACCTCCTCCTGAACCCACAGACCACCCAGACCACCACCACTGCCTCAGAGGTTGCCAAGAAAGATGAGTGGTTGAACCATGGTGGGCTCAGGGAGGGTGAGAGTGGTAGAATATAGGTGTATCACTCCAGTTCTGCCTCTCCACAATTCATTCACCATTCTGGTGGAGCATGGTTCCTCTATGGAGGCACCCATAGCAGATACCAAGGAGGATGCTGGGAACCTCCACAAAGGAGACCCACAGGGGGATGGCACAGGACCCCATGGGGGAAAGAAACAACTCCTGGTGGGGGACTCAATCATTAGAGGGGTAGAACTGGGGGAGGAAGGGAGGGAGGGAAGAGGGAGGTAAGGTGCCTGGCTGGCACCATGCCTTGGAGGCTGTCCAGAGGCGGGCAACTAAAATGGTGAGGGTCTGCATCAGAAAACATACAAAGAGAGACTAAAGGAGCTTTATATGTATACCCTCAAGGAAAGGAGGGAGGGGGGAGACATGATAGAAACTTTCAAGTACCTCAAGGGAATCAACAAAGTCCAAGAGGGTAGCATCTTTCAGAAAAAGAGATGTGCAAGAACAAGGAGGCACAATCTGAAGATAGAGGGGATGTCTCAGAGATAATGTGAGGAAGTATTTTTACAGAGAGAGGGTTGTGGATGCATGGAACAGCCTTTCTGAGGAGGTAGTGGAGTCAAAAACAGTGGGGGAATTCAAGAATGCAGGGGACAGACATAAGGCAATTCTAGTGGGGGGTAGGAGGAAGTAGGCTGTTGGTTAACTAGGATCTGCAGCTTATTCATTAGGTAAGGAAATGGGCAGACTAGGTGGGCCAAGCGGCCCTTATCTGCAGTCAAATTCTATGTTTCTATTTTTCTATGACTATGGTGTATTATAGCAATTCCATAACATATCTCAAAAAAGAACTGGAAAAGAGACTTCAGCAAGAGTGTGTCACAGACAACATTATGAAATCCTGTCAAATGCCCTTTGGACATCTAAATTTAAATTTAAGGAAGGTTTTTTTTACATTAAAGAATATGTTCTGTCAAATATAAAGTCCTCTTTATATTGTCTGTGGTCTGTCTTCCAAAATTAAACTTTGACTGCTCCTTATGTGTTAGGTGCGGTGAAATATTTTCTAATCTGGAGGCCAAAACTGCTGTAAAAAGCTTACAGTATAATCTTTGTTCAGGACCCATATGGGTCTGTAGGACTCGCACATCAGGGGGTCCTTTTGGGTCTTTGGAATCACAGAAATATTGGCTTATCTCCAGCTATCAGGAGGCAGTCCCCCTTCTAATGACTCTTGACATACTTTGGTTAACAGCCCTAATAAGAGTTGTTTACTATGTTCATAAAATTCTGTTGTATAACCATTCGGACCAAGGTGTTTACCTGTCTTACAGTTGTTAAGGACTGTTAGAATATCAGGAGCCAAAACTAGTTTGAGTAGGTATTGTTGGTGAGTCTCAGTGAGTCAAAAAAGACAGAATATACCAAATCAGGGGGTTCCGGGGGTTCAGTGTATAGGTCTGCATAGAAGTGTTGTAGGGTTTGAATTATTTTAGTCATCGTATGACAATTAGCACCTGTGTGTGATTCTTTAATTAGATTATGGTGCTAGTTCTTTGCTTTGGTCTAAGCAAGCAAAAGACTAGGAATCAGGAGGTCTTTGCCCCCTCCCCTGATAGTACTATTTCTACTGAAGATGTTTTGTAGTTTATCTTGTTTACATTTTTGTGGGAGCAGAGAGACATAACTTGTTTATGAGCTAGCTGAAGAAAATCAAGGCTGTCAGTAGTAACTGTTCTGTATGCTTCTTTCTTGTGACAAAATTAATGATTTCTCTGTGAAGAACAATTTAACATACCCTAAAGTAGGCTTAGGGGTAACATTTCGGGAGGTATTTTCCATAAGAATTGTGGGTATCAACTCCTGGAGATTTTTTTTTAAATTCTGGGTCTCTGAAAAGGGTGTAGTTAAATCTCCATTGCCTGGTGTGGTACTCTGGTGTAAGGGAAGAAATTAACATTATCGCGGTATAATCTGATAACCAGATTAACCCAATGCCCACATCTTCCACCCAGCTGGAACCTTCCAAACTGATCATGAAGTAGTGTACTCTGAAATAAGTGTGTGAATGTGAGTAAAAGGTGGAATTTCACTGTGTAGAGTTAAAGTGCCTCCAGACATTTATAAATCCCAGTTCTGTGAACAGACGGATGGTATGTTTTTGTCCTGACACTGAGTGAGGTGGTCTCGGGTTTATGGTATCCTGAGGTCATCACCTACTAAAATAGACCCTTGGGGAAAAGGGGATTATATAGTATTGAAAAGATACTGTATTGTGGAAGCATCTAATCCTAGTGGGAGACATACTCTCCTAGTCATAAGAGGTTGACCTTATAGTTTAGTTTAGTTGTTTAACCAGAAGTAGCACACTAAGCTGAAAGCTTTTTTACAGGAGCGACCTGGGAGCACAGGGAAGTTAAGTGACTTGCTCAAGGTCACACTGTATGTAAGTGGAAGCTGTGGGATTCAAACCCTAGGGCTAGGGCTAGCCTTCCTTCTTTGTCTGTATAGATATTATCTACTTTAAATATGAAGTTTCAGGGAATTAATATACTGTAGCAACCCCCCTTCATCTACCCCTCTTATATTAGGATGCCATAACAGTTTCAAAACCATATTTTTGTAACTTAAGGTGCTCTTCCTCTGTCAAATGTGTTTCCTGTAAGAGGAGTAGCTGCACTTTCAGTTTCTTAAGAGAGGAGAGTGCCTTTGTTGTTTGAACAAGATTGCCAAAACTGTTCACATTTTGGGATACAGTTTGGAAGTGTGAATAATTACTCATAGTATGCAATGAAATAAATTTGTTTCCACACAGGTTAGAGTACATATTTGCCCTAATGAAGTGGTCCAGTTTCCAAACTGAAAGATTGACCAGGTTACTTTATATGTTCTGTTGAATACTGCCCACGCATTAATGTTTGACTGAGTTAATCCAGCATTACTTATTAAACTGACATGTATCATAATGTACTATAGTAACCATGTACAAATAGTACCATAATGGTTTCAAACCAGTGCGCCTCAACCAAGAGTGCTCCCAATCATGTGTCTACATGAGGTGTGGTTAGGATGTGTTATAAACATCAAAAGGGAACCAAATGGGTTGCCCAAGGGATGTAACAGGGTGGAACTAGTTCTCCATAGTGCGGAGAGAATAACAACTGTGTACATGATGGCTTTCAAGGGAGAAGCTGGGCCATGTGCCTGCATTATCTGCCTAGAGATCTCATCCGATTGAAAGGATGAGTTCCTTGGGGCAGAGGTATGGCCAGGATAAAGAATGTCCCGGGCCTCCTAACAGACAAAAGAATCCCTTGGTGTGTAGATGGGGAGGGATTGGAGAGGAGGGTTAGCCATATCAGAAAAAATGGGATTATAGTTACCATCTGACAGTACTGTCCCATGTGCCTAATCCCCCATTCCCCCGAGTCATGCAAGAAGCCAGTTTTGCATGGTGGATGAGAAGTACCATTTGATTAACAGTAAGCTCCAAAAGAAACTATGCTTAAAAACAATCTCATATCTGACTTAGACTTGTGGAGTAAGAAGTTTTATTTATTTATTTTATTTTTATTTAGAAGTTTCATAAAATAAAGGATGAGTTCCCTGAGAAACAAGTCTCATTTACAGAATTTTCCAAGTCATAAATACAACAAACACAACAGAAAATTAAACAATTAAGAAAACATACACAAATCAATCCATAAAATGCAATTACAAGCAGATTGTTCCTGTAGCAGCAACTTTTTTGAACCATGTTTAAAAATGCCCAGAGTAGGCAAATTTTCTGAGCTGGGGGGACAGATTGTTCCAAAAACAGGGGGTTCCATATGAAAAACATTCTTTACCATAATGTGTATGGAATTTAGGTAAGAAATAGCCTTGCTGGTGCAGCTCTCTAACACTGTATATATGGACAAGAAGAATTAATCATTCTGATAAGTAAGTAGGGGTCGGGTTGGTTACTGTTTTATAAATAAGGGATAACTGATGAAACGTGCACCTGAAAGATGGAGATAACCAGTTTAACTGATGCAGTAAAGAGCAATTGTGCCCATCACATTTTGATTTTAGGATGAAATGGAGTGACTGGAAGTTAACGGTATTTAAGAGAAGAAGATACAAGTCAGGGGCAGGCATAGTCCAGAATAGAGAGAATGGCTTGGCCAATAGTGTGTTTATGGTCTAGGCTTCACAAACAGTGTCTTGCACACTTTAGATGTCCCAGGCATTGGTGGACTTTAGAAACAGTTTTGTCAATGTGGATTTAAAGGCCAAAGAAGAGTCAAAAGTAAGACCGAGGTATTTAAATTCATTAACAAGCTCCAAAGGGTCATTGTTTTAACAAATTGAAAAGGAGGAGATTGCCCATGACAGTGAGTACTGAGACCCAAACAGCATTGCTTGAGACCTCTTGCTACTTAAAAGTAGTAATTAGCACAGAACTGTTTCACCACTTTGCTAAAGTCACTCTGCAGAATTGAAGCAAGAGAAGAAGGAGATTTGTGAGCATAAAAAAGCACAGTATTATCAGCATAAACTCTGAGCAAATCTCCACAACAGAAGGTAGCAGTAGATCTACAAAAAGGTTGAATAGGATAGGACCAAGTAGAGACCCTTGTGGAACCCCAGAGAGAATAGGAAGAGAGAAGAAAGACAACCCTTCCAAGAAACAGACTGAGTTCTCCAGTGTAAGCAAGATGAAAACCAGTTGATGACATTTGAAGAAAAGTCATAAGAGGAAAGATGAGTTAAAAGCAAAAAGTGATTGATTACGTTGAAAGCGTTCAACAGAGAAATAAAGATGGAACCCATCCTTTATCAAGATCCCTAGAGACTGAGTCATGAAAATCAATCATTGCTATTTGGGTGGAGAAATTGGGCCTGAAACCTGACTGAAAATTAAAAAGAACCTGGCAGTTAGCCCAATCATCAGTGATCTGAGAAAGATCAATCTTTTACTTAATTTGAAAACTATGGGGAGCAAGGAAATGGGACAGTAGTTCACTACCAAAGTTTTATCCCCTCCCGCTTTGTGGAGAGGGATAACTAATGAGTATTTCCAAGCTAAGGGAAAGGTTTGAGTGGTGAGAGTTAAGTTAAATATAAAGGTTAAATGAGGAGCCAGGATATCAGAACTGGGTTTAAATAAAACGTTATCTAAACTGTCAATTCCCTTAGCAGCGTCTTCTCTGAAGGAGTATCACAGTTTAAATACTGTACTTCGTGAGTCTTTATAGACCTAAAATAGAATTTAGGTCAGAAAAGGGAAACACTGCAAGGGGAAGGTGAGATATGTCATCTGAAGATAACCCAGTCTTGTTTAAAAATAGCTTTGTATGAAGTCTGAACTATCCATTGCTTAACCTGACATAAAATGGCCACCCAGGAGATAATGCATTTAACAGCATAGCAGAAGCCTCAGAAAAAAAATGAGTTGAACACAGCACAAAAACTCATCTTGGATTGGTATGTAGAGATGCAGCAAAGTTAAATTCCACCCACAAAGTAGATGTGAAGTAGTCCACTTCATGTTATTATCAGGCTACACAAAGTGCCCATTAAAAACTGCTACTTCGCCACTTCACCTCGTAATAATGCCGATAATGACTTTGCCTTGCTCACTCCACCTTACTTCACTTTAAAGGCAGAGTGAGAATTTACAGGCAGCCCACATACATCACATGGCTTACACAGTCTAGGTCACCCCTGGCTCCAATGGTGCAGCAGCAACCTATGGATCCAACAACACCTGCCCCCCTGCCTGGTCCTCCCCACCCCTCATTAGTGTGGGAGTTCTTTACTACACTGCCTGGGGACAGCAGTGTAATGAAATGTAATCTGTGTGGTGTGGAGGTGCGCCATGGCCCCAAAGGAACTCACCTTGGCACAGGTGGTCAGCACACCCATCTGTACAACCACCACTGTGTACAGTGGCAGGCCATCATTGCAGAACAGGGCAGTAATGCACCTGCTGGCCCTGCTGGGGAAGAGGGGGCAGCACAGTGTCCACCTGCGCATGGCGGTGTGAAGTGAGGGAGGGCCTTGGACCAACCGGCTGCTCCACCACTACAACCTGGCTGCAGCAGGTGATGGTGACAACCCTGTCCAACTACCTGCCACATAAACTGATTCAGGCCTGATGTGGAGTGAGTTGGAGGCTGTTAACCACCGTCTTGACAACGTTGAGCAGCAGTTGGAGTGAACCGAGGGGTACCAGCTACAAATTATGGGGATGATTCAACTGCTGCTGTCCCATCAGAATGTTGATCATTAGTTTTAGTTTATCCTTGCACCCACCACCTTCTGTGTGAAAAAATAGTTCCTGATGTTGCTCCTGATCCATCCCCCATCTATCTTCAAATGTTGGGCCCTTCTTCATGCACATCTCTTTTTCTGGATGATGCTACCCTCTTGTACATTATTGATTCCCTTTCTGTATTTGATAGTTTCTATCATGCCCCGCCATTCCTTGCGTTTATATGTAATGTCCTTTAGTGTCTCTTCATCTGGCTTTGTTCTGGTGCATACCCTTCAACAATTTAGTTGCCCTCCTTTGTACAGCTTCCATTCTGTCTATATCCTTGCAGAGATATGCTCTCTTCACTGTATGTTGTACCTAAGATGAGATCTTACCAAATATATGTACGTAGGGATAAGAACATCCATTTTTGGACCTCATTTTAATGTGATGGCACCCAGTGCATCCCAGTATACCCCCAGCCCTCCTTATTGCCATCTCACATTTCTTGCATACCTTTAGGTCATCTGGCACTGGTTACTGTCCAATTTTGTTGTTGTTAGTCTCTCACCCCTATCATGCACTGTTATGTGTATAATGTTCAGTGTGTGTTCTGTCTTTCTTTCACATACCCTAGTTTACCTCCCAAAAATGGTAAGAACCATGCTCCAAAACAGCTGAAATAAAATAAAGTATGACAGTGGTGTTCTTGCCCTCATTATATTCCTACTTAACAAAACCAGAAAGCCAGCACTCCAGATGAATAAATGCCAAGAAAAAATGTTCACTGCTAGTGCAAATTTATTGATGGTAAAACAAGTCACACAAATGACCCCTGTGCTTTGGTGGTTAGGCCTTCATTAGGGGCCCTCTCTAAAATGGTTAACTGGTCAGAAGTGGAACTTGGGGCAGCAATACTCATGCCAGCAGCAACTGCACTAACACCACCAGTGGGGACAACATCATCTCCTCCAACTATCAGTGAAGCAACAGATTGCATTGCAAAAGACATTGAAGGAGAAATCCCTTTACTGACATCAGCTATGCACTTTGGCATACTACCACGCCCATGGCCAGTCTTGCCACTGGCAGCAGTGCCATGGCCAGAAACAGCTTTGCTTGCACGTCACTTTGCAGGCATTTTTGGGGATCACTAAGAAAATGCTAAACAAATTTAGATTTATGAACTTTCAGTCTGGACCAGTGGATGGGAAGTCAAAAAACAACTGTGGCTTACAGATGGAGATTGGGCACTAAACAGATGCAAATGCACAGACAGATTAAGATTGCACTGTGCACTCAAGAGATGCAGATGCAAAGGTACAACACCTTAACCAGTGCTCACAAGTCACAAATCCAAATCTGGAAAAGAATACCCTGGGGGGCAGTACACAGCAGTAACAGTCCACTACCAAGGTACTATAAAGCAATATAAAATAAAAGAGATGGATAGCAGGATCACAGTGCTGTAATTATTGTGTGGCACAATAGAATGTGTCTGATTTGATGGCACTCATCGCACACACACTCAGACACATACGACAGGTAATGCGCAGCAAATTGAAAACTTCAGTAATATAACAAAATATTTTAAACAAACTGAAATTATGCTCTGCACCACATCAATGACTTAAAAAATGTCAAAAATTTCTGAAAATATTACTGTGTGTACACGAACACAGTTATACAAGAAAAATACAACCTAAACAGAAAGACTGCCTTTCTTCCAATTAATCTGCCTCCACCACAGATAGTCCACTCCTCCAAGCACACTTCAAGTGTCTGTCAGTATACAGACTGAATGTTCTAAATTAGCATTCAAAATCCACACACAAATAATAAACACTTGATGATATGAGCACAGGAGGGTTTCCTACAATCGATGTACTAAATTTTTAGCAAAAAAAATGGCTCAAAAAGGCTTTTTGAATGGTTTTTAGAGGGTTTGAATCTCAGAGCTCTGAGAGGAAACTGTCTCCAGCTACCACTACACACAAATTACACAGAACTGAGACTGTGCAGAACAATCTAGCGCCCATGTGACCTGCAATCTCATGAATCACTGCAAAATTCACCTTGGAGCTCACCAACAAGGCAAAGTGATGCAAAGTACATTGAGAGTGTAGATGCTCCCTGCCTTCTGCTGCAGTTTCCTTCAAAATTTGATGTTGCCATTCCTCATTGATTTCATGCTACATCAACACATCCAAGATGAAAATTGTTGCTCCATTTATTGTCCACAAGCTTCTTAGTCAAAACTTGGAACAATGAATACTTTCTCACATATAAGGGGAAAAAGAAGAGCCAACTGGGGCAAATCTCAAACTAAAAAGCAGGGGGGGAAGCTAACGGGAGTGCCAAAATGAGAAAAAAACTAGGTATATATGAAATTGTCTGTATTGCTGCCCTCTGCCCCAGGTTTAAATAGAAGGGATGCCCTGAATCTCAGCAGAGAAAGAAAATAAGTATATCAACCCCCTCATAGTGGTGGCCCGCTGGCCTAGTCATGATGTTGTGAAGATGTGAGCACCATAGAAGGGTCCATGGGAATGGAAGAAGATGAAGGATGGTCCCAGCTGGTAAAAAGGTTAGTTCTTAGAAGTATGTATCAGTTCAGGGTTTTTTGCACTCCGAAGAAAAAAACTCATAGGAGCCAACGAGCATGGCCGTGATGGATGTGACCCAGCCGCCCCTGTGCCATGTGCCAAAATCTGGAGAATGTACCTCAGATTTGATGTACCAGGAAGAAAGGAATCTGTCAGCCAGCTTCACAATGTGGTGTACAGCTTATCCGTAGAGTGGGACCCTTCTGAATTTTCAGGAGTCTTTCCTCCCAGAGCTCAATAGCTTGGCTGGTTGGAAGCTGGAGTGTCAGGTTATTTAAATGTGTACGGCTCCCAAGTCTGAAACAAATGATAGGCACTGCACTGGTGATGGCAAAGGTCAGGCAGCCACAAACCTCTGTCCCATCAGATACAACACATCCTCCTACCCACCAGCCCCCCACTCCCCTACCCCTACTCACCTCAATATAGAGAAAGGAGTTTAAAGCAGCAGTGCAGTGAATGGGCATTTATGGTTATGAATGTAACTCTACTGCTTTGAAATTTCCATGATTAATTGCACTACTTTCATTTTTGTAAAAAAAAAATATTTTTTTCTTTTTTCAGGCTTTTCTTAGATCTCAATCTGCACAGACTGTTGCCATGACCGCAGGAAAAAGGCAAAATCAGCACAGCTCCAAAACAATAAAAAACAGGTGTACCCCCCCCAACCGGCCACTTGTTTAACGAGTAAGTACACCTCCCACACTTTTTCTGTCTAGGGGAAAAGAGAGGGGTGGGGGTACAAAGCAATATAAACACAAAGTGAGTACAAGACACAAACAGACCTTTACCAAACCCAGGTCCTGAGGAGAGAACTTTTGCTAAGGGCTATGCTAGATTTGCTCTTCTGAAGAAGTGCCCAATAAATCCACACAGGAAGCAGTAACTAGATTGTCCATACCAGACTGGGATTCTAGAGTGTGGCTTTATTCCAAACAGTTGGTACACAAAGCATAGATGGACCCCCAAAGGTTTACACTTCGTGGCACAAGGCAATGCAGAACAACATTTGTAGAAAACAGAAACTCAAACTTCCCATATAGCATAGGATTAGACATCAGGAAATGTGGCACTGGCCATGACAGAACACACAGTTTCTTCTTCTAGTGTCACTAGGGCATGACTTAGAACACATTCCTATATGGCATAGGCTTTTAAAATAGAAAATGCGGCATCCTGCCACGATGGAGCACACTGGTGCTCAAAACTAGAACAACCCACACCCTGGGGGTAAACTTTACTCTTCAGGCATTGGCCACATGCACTGAATGAACAGGCACCCTTACAGAACCTGAAGTGCTGAACTGGTCATTCCAGATTGAGGGTTGCCCACCTTTTGCTTCCTCGTCCATACCCAGCCATTCTTTCAGAGTTACACCTCAAAATTCTACAGTAGAACTATGCTTTCTTCAAATGTTTAGCACATTTAGCATTAGAAACACTACAAGAAGTGTAAATGGTAAAGTTCTGGTGCAATGTGTTAAGTCACACCTGGTACTCCACTATTGTCAGCAAACTTTAAACAAACTTCTTGAGAACAGTCTCAAACTAGCTACCAGGTGCATGGGTCCCTTTTTTGAGAGTGACACCCCAAAGAAAAACACTAGGCAGGTACATTTCTCCTGGGAAACTCTCAGATAGAATTTACTCACAGTTTGTACACAAAGGCAGCTTCAAAAATGTCCTAGGTTGCATCAGGGGATTGCCCCTTGAGTCCTTCTGCAGTCCCCCTCATCCCACTGAGGATGAGGGCATCAGGAAATCCTGAAAACTGTTTCCACCACTTCAACCAGGCAGGTAAAAGATTCTCAGACTAGAGTGAAAAAAGCAGGTTCTCCTCAGAGCCCACACAACAGTTCTTCACTCCTTCGCTGCTCACTCTCAGAGCACAGAACTAAGACTAACTGAAAATTCTAAAACTCACGACTCACAGCAAGCTATGTGGCTTATGATGCAGTGAGAGTTCTAAATGTCATCGTCTCTCTGCTCTCAGCTGAGACCAAGCAAGCAGAGAGAGACCAGGTGAAAATCTATTTAACTAGTTATTCACCAGCTGCCTTCCCTACCTAACAGTGATACTGATGGAATCCTAGTAAACCCAGGGAACAGGGGGTTACACAAACTTTAATTTTAATATTAAAAAAGCATACCAAATCTGCTCTACTTGAGAATGCTTGCAATACAGAGACCCTGACTAGTTTCGTACCTAGTGTGTCATCAGGGAGATAGTCTCAGTGCTGTTATCAACAGTTTTAAGTAGTGATTAATCTTAAACAGACAGTACTTATGCCAGTCGCCAGTACACATATTCAAAAGTGCTCAGTGCTATAAATATTAAAATAAGATGATAGAAAAAAATGTAAATTACTTACAGTATAATCAGCATCTCATAATCCCAAACTGTTTAAAAACAACCAATTATTCAAATGTTTGCTGATGGGAAAAATTACATTGATTAAATATAGAAACATAGAAACATAGAAATTGTCTGCAGAAAAGGACTGCTAGACCCATCCAGTCTGCTTGCAAATATAAGCTGATTGTATAAATAAATAAAGTCCACAACTCCTACATTTTCTGGGCAGTTCCTAGTGTAAGAGGTGATGAAATCTGTTGCCTCAGACATCTGGAAAAGGAAAAAGTGGGATAATTAAATGAACTTGCATATTAATCATTCCAAACAATTCATTTATCTATCAATACCATAATACATTTCTACAGAAAGAGCTTTATTTCCAAATGCAGGACATTAACTCTATTTTATTATTCAATCCAGGTGATGTCATGGCCCCCAGGGTATAGATTCAGAATGACTCCCTTTGTTTAAGTCTTTCATCCAGATCCACTCCCCTCGGCCCTAATCATACTTTTTCCACCCCACAAAACTTAAAGGTATGTCCTGTGGTACCCACTATTTGCCAATGATTTGCAAATGCATTTCCAACATCCTGTGCTAGAATTGCACATAAATGTTCTCCTATTTACACCTTGAACTGTCTCGTGGTCTTGCCTACATAAAATGACCCACAACTACATGTTGCAAGGTAAACAATATAAGCAATGCCTTGGATCAGTTTGTAGTTTAGTTGGTGCTTGGTAACTGTGAACCAACCTATCTTTTAAGTTGTTAGCATGTTTGTATACCATCCCGGACCTTTCCTCTTGTAGCATCTCTGAGTGTGGGGTCTGTTTGTAGTATGGACTAGTGATCCAGAATTATTTTCTCTATGTCCCTAGAATGTCTAGTATATTGTGTGACAAAGTTCATCCTGAGGGTGTCTACGACTTTCTCTCTCACTTTTAATAGTTCTGGTTTATCATTATCAAGCACCTCACTGTAAGCATTCACAACTGTGCTGGCATCATATCCTCGTTCTATGAACCTATGACATAGGTCAGAGCCAGTAACTACACAGTCAGCATCCTCACTACAATAGTGATGCATCCTCAATATCTTGCTTTGGGTATGTTCTTAACCATATGGTGTGGGTGACAGCTGGAGGAAGGTAAAGTTTCTGTCTGTCTCCTTCCTGAACAGATCTGCTTTATACATGCGATCCTCCTTTTTGATGATTGTCAAGTCCAGGAAGGACACAGACAGAGAATCACACTGAACTGTAAATTTCAAGTTTATGTTTGTTTTTTTTCCAAATAGGAGATACATTCTCCCAGTTCCTCCCTGCTGCCACTCCACACCATAAAAATGTCATCTATAAAACAATGACAAATGTCAATCCTATTGTAAAAAGGATTGACCTGGCTGTCATAGACATAATCCTTTTCCCACTTGCTCAGGTAGAGATTGGCAAAACTGAGTGCAATGGTCACCCCCATAGCTATCCCTTTCAACTGTAAATAAAACTTACACTGAAAAAGGAAATGGTTTTTAGTCAGGACGTGTTCTGCACACTCCAACAGAAATACTTTTTTACCATGATCGAGTGTCATATCACCATCAGTGTCATCCAACCAGTAATGCAAGGCCTCCATGCCCTCTTCATGTGGAATATTAGTGTACAATGAGCAGATGTCCATTGACACCAAAAATCAACCTGCTTCAAATTGCATATCCTCCAGGACACCCAATATGTGTGTTGTGTCCTTTATATACAAAGGTAGTAAGAATACATAATTCTTAATATGTGAATCCACTTATCTGGTTAAAGGTTCAACAGGTGAACCAGTTCCAGCCACTATTGGGTGCCCTGGAGGATTCTACAAATCTGTTTGAATTTTTGGCAAGACATAAATATTGGCTTTTATTGGGTGACACACTGTTAAATATACCATCTCATTATGGTCTATGGCAGGGGTTCTCAGACCTTCTCAGGTTGAGCCTCCCCTATGTCACTTTGGACAAGCCTGGGCCTCCCCATGTCTCAAGCACAGTAGAACACACTCAAAAGGATATGAAATTTCATGCGCGATTTCATGCGCAATCACGAAACAGGCAAAATATACTATGATAGTGTTTTATTTACAAAGTGAAGCACTGTGCATTGTAAATACAGTGCAAATGACTAATTAAAAGTCAACTGAAAGGCAGTTTACCACTGCACACCAGATACCGTGCAAAGCAGCAATAAAAGTCAACTGATAAAAAATGTGCTGTACATCCAGTGCTGTTTAAGTCAGTCAGCTGAAGACAGCCTGTACGCCTGTTTTTCGCAGTCATTAAAAGGCACCCCCACCACCAAATCTAGCATCTGAATGTTTTAAAAATCATTCAGCTGAAGGGAGCCTGTGAGCCTGCTTTTTGGCAGTCAGTTGCTGGATTCTGTGGCTGCACTGTTGAGAGGTAGAGGCAAGTCATCTTCAACCCTGAGGCGGGACCTATACTTTGTCTTTATGGCAGCCAGTGCAGAGAACCCAGACTCATAGAGATAGGTTGAAGCAAAAGGCAGTAACACTTTAAGCGCTCGTTGTTTTAATTCTGGAAATTCACATCCCAGTGACAGCCAAAACTTAGCCAGTGGCAACTGTCCAAAAGAGACCTTCAGTGCTGGGTCTGTAGCCATATCTATAAGGCTTTCTTGCTCTCTTAATGGCAGGTTGTCCACAGACCTCGGTTTAAAAATGAACGGATTCCTAACCCACTGGTTACACTCCTCCTGCTGGTATTCAGGGAAGTACTCACAGAGTTTTTCATGCAGTCCACTTAAATGTTCTGAAATTGGCATCTGGACACTGTCAATGGAAAGCTCATTTTCCTGCAGGAAATCCTTCAGTGTGGGAAGGAGGAAACCAATCCCTGCTGCAGTCTTGAAGACCATAATTGTAGTTTCTGACAAAATGCCTCAATCCTGTCCTTACAATGAACATGTTGGTGTCCCGACCTTGAAGTGAGGCATTGAGTGTGTTCAGTCTGTCAAAAACATCCGCTAAATATGCCAGCAATGCAAGCCACCGTGAATCATGGAAATTTTCCACAAGTGCAGAGCCACAGTCAGCAAGGAAAATACGCACTTCATCACGCAATTCAAAAGAACGTGTTAGTACTTTTCCCCTGGACAGCCAACGGACCTCTGTGTGCAGCAGTAGTTGTTTGTGGTTTGCTCCCATCTCCTCACACAGCACAGCAAAGAGTCTTGCATTTACTGGCCGTGCCTTGATAAAGTTCACGACTTTCACAGCATCTGCCAAGACTTTGTGAAGATCAGCTGGCATCCTCTTGGCTGCTAGTGCTTCCCTGTGGATCATGCAGTGATTCCACACAGCACTAAAACCACTGCTTGCAACCTTGTCACCATGCCACTGTGTCTGCCAGTCATTGCCCGTGCTCCATCACTACAAATTCCACACATTGGCTCCAGGCAAGATCTTCTTCTGTAATGAATTTATTGAGCATGTGGAACAGCTCCTCCCCAGTTGCTCGTGCAGGCAGCGGTTGGCAAAACAGGAATTCTTCTGAGACTTCAGTCTCCATGGCATAACGGACATAGACAAGGAGCTGTGCAGCATGGGCAATGTCAGTGGACTCATCAATTTGTAATGCAAAGTATGGACTTTGCCGAACAGAGTCCAGTATCTGTTTCTTGACATCAACAGACAACTCCTCAATGTGCCGGCAAACTGTGTCATTGGAGAGGGGGATGACATCTAGCTGTGCTGCTGCTTTGTCTCCCAGCATTATTTCACACATTTCTTTTGCAGCAGGAAGAAGTAATTGCTCACCAATGCTGTGTGGTTTTCCTGCTTTGGCAATTCGCAATGCCACACAATATGAGGCTTCCACAGCTTTGCTAGGCACAGTGCCATGCCTTTCCACCAGTTTCTTTTGGCCCCTCAGTTCTTGTAGCTTTCAAAGAAAGAATTCCAGAGGTTTGGAAACTAGGCTGGGATGCTTTGTCTCCAAATGCCGTCGCAGCTTGCAGGGTCGCATGCTGTCTTGTGCCAGAACGTCAGCACATACCACACACTGTGGCCGAGGTGCTTCACTGGTCCCAGTCCAGGTGAATCCCATCTTCAAGTATTCATCATCATATCGTCTGGCCTTGTGCTTTGCTTGAGGGCCTGCAGCTCCTTCGTTGGCGTCAGCAACAGCTACTTCTCCATGCACGCGTTTTCTTCCAGTCACCAGAAAGCGATCCATTATCTATGATACACCAATGTTGGAAACTGTCAAACAATGTAACCAAAATCCTCCTGGACATGCACATACTTGCATGTCCAACAACAGTCGGGCATTCCAAAAAGAGGAAAACAATGATTGCAGAAACGAGTACCCCAAACTGCATGTCAATTTGAAAAGAAGACGAGCATCATAAACAGACCAACAAATAAAAACACTGTTCCCTACGATAGTTTCGCTGTGCATCCATGAGACCAAAAACCAAGCAATGAGATGTTTAAAGAATGATTCACAATCCATTTCTATCCAGAACCAAACTTTCCCATTTGTCACTTTGGCATGCCAGGCCAACACTGCTTCACTCACAGTTCCCAAGCTAGCCAGTCCTGTGTTTCACTCCTCCAGCTCAAGCCAGACCAGCACACCAACCACAGATTCCATTCACCTTCTTTGACCTCAACATGGCAACTCCTGTCGGCTTGCATCCTGATCTGCACAGCAAAAGGTGACTCACAGAGAGAGTGTACTGTAACTGTGCAGTCAGCTCAATGTCTCAATTTAAGTGCACATAAACACTTATGCTGTGACAAAAGGGTTGAGGTACACCTCAGCCAATCCTAGCACAAATTTGTATGCAAGGGCCTTGGGAAATGGATCCAAGGGCATGCAGATGGGGATCAAGTGCTTGTCTGTGCTCAGAGGCAGATGCAGTTTAGAGTAGGGACCCAGCTGATGGGAGGTCTACCTCAACGTGGTAGCTGGGTGACTTCACAGCAGGGCCCTGCTGTGAATACCAAAGACCCCACTCCACTGAGCCTATTTTGGGCTGATGCACCCATGTAAAGGTAAGCCATGAGCACAGCCTTCACTCCACGCTGTCCAACACACAGGCAAGACACTGGGGGTTGGGGGACGGGGGGAGCAAAGTAGAAATTCCTTCATACTTACCATGATTTTCTTATCAGTTAGTTCTAGCATGTCAGTGGGGTATTCATGTGGGATCTTCACTCCAAAGCCTCCCAACCCACCCAAATATGCAGACACAAGATTATAGCACACATTTTGAACCCCACAGCATACATAGGTAAGGCAAATAATGCTTTTTACAGTGAAGGGTCTTGGATGGGTTTGGGGTGGGGAACACTCCTGAAAACCTGAAGAAGCCTCTCACCCCCCCCAAGCTACACCAGCAGACCCTTCACTCACAAAAACAAACATAACCAGCACCATTTGATACCCACGGCACACAAGAAAGGGAAATTATGCCTACCGAAGGGTCTCGTTTGGGTTGGAGGGGCCATTCCTTAAGACCTGAAGAAGCACCTCATGTCCAAGGTACACCTGCAGCCCACCCCCCAAAAAAGGGCACCATTTTAGTACCAAAAAACAATCATATATATGCCCCAAGCTACACCCACAGAACCTTCACTCAGAAAACAGTCAAAACCATAATTATACAATGGCAAGAAAATTTCCTGGATTTGGATTGATCAGTCTGGGGCTGGACCCGTGATGTTATCCCAGCATAACATCACAGCTCTAGTCTCAGCCTCACTGTGAACCAGTGTAGATGGCATTATGTACCTTGCATCTCTCATTTTCATCTCCTCTTAAGAAACAAAAATATTTGTTCACACTAATAAAAACATTCTTTAAAATATTTTTTTTATATATAACAATGAGCCATTGTATAATCGGAATAATGCACTCCAGGGTGTGTGTCGTGCTGGGATAAGCGTCACTTCTGGGGTGATTAATCACTCGGCCTGTGGCCTCGTGCCTAATCACCCAGGCATGATGTTATGCTGGGACGACACACACCCTGTCGTGCAGTATTACACCCCCTCCAAGTAAAACCACCAGGTCCATCACTTCAAAAACAGTAGCAGAAACAACTGTGCATCTTCCCACAAAACAGAAGCATCCAAAAGTCTCCACAGCACGGGCCCCAAGATGCAGATCCATCATTGTAGCATTGTAGCACCCCCCCAATCACCACAAGACTTCCTTTTGTGGCATTTCAACCATACCCCCTCCCATAAATACAAATAAACCAGACATAAAAAACGAACCAGAAGCAATCCTTCCTGTGAAATAGTCAGCTCTGTCTATGTACACTCCCCTGTTTCCAGTAATAATATTCATGGAACCTACTGGCTGAGAGTCCCATTTTCACAGCAGCAGATAGATGGGGGGGGGGGAGAACATTTTTTTACCAGCATATGAAAAACCTCAACCGTACAACTCCTTCCTTAGAACCCCTCCAAGATGGGGGGAGGGCAAGAACATTTTTTTAGCAGCAGGTAAAACCCCAACCTTACAGACCCTTCCTTACTCCATCCTTGAAGGCCCTCCATGGGGGGTCAAATGAACTTTTTTTGCACATTAAAGACCCAACCTTACAGACCCTCAATGTGGGGGCTGAAATAAATGTTTTTTTAAGAGGCATATTAAAACACCAGCCTTGCAGCCCCCAGGCCCCTGCAGCAAAAACCCTGAGTTGACCAGCCCCTTCAGCAAAAACAACTAAAAAATCAATGCTTACCAGCCCCTTCAGCAACAGACGTAGGAGAGTTCAGTTCTACACTCCAGGTGGCAGCTGGCAGCTTCAACGAGATGAACTGTGAGTGCACGGATGATCGGAGTCGGCAACTCGAGCAGTGGTTTGAAGAAGCAGTGGCAAAATGAACACGGACGATCGGAGTCGGCGACTCGAGCAGTGGCTTGAAGCAGTGGGTCCCCGGTTGAAATTTCGGCGCAGATCTTTCCGATTCAGCAGCTGTGAGAAAAAAAGCATCCTGGGCATGCTGCTTTATTGCCGAAACTGTTCTGCAGCACAGGGTAAGCAGCAGCTGATTGGCCGAAGAAGTCTGCCAGCCATTGGCTGGAAATGTGAGGCATACGATTGGTTGCATTTCCTCCCTTTTCATTGGCTGTTATTTGCCTGCTCCTCATTGGTCCAGTACAGATGAAATTTGGCCTCTTGATTGGTGGGCTTGTGATACCCTCCTAGCCCCTCTAGGTCTGATGCCTTTCTCGTTTCTCCGGCACTGGCAGAAAGAAGTTGGCGCCTCTCATCAAAGGTGCTATTAGCACCTCATCAAGTCATCAAGGGACAACTGGGACTGAAGACAAAGGTAGGGGAGGGGAGGGTGATGTGTTTGTAAAGAATGGATGGGGATATGTGCGTTTACAGTCACGAAGGCGCCGTTTTGCCGTTTTCAGTTTGGCTGCTTGTTTGCTTTCTGGTATTACAAGCAAGCCTCCGCGCCTCCCCTGGAAGCAGCTCGTGCCTCTCCAGGGAGGCGCGCCTCACCATTTGAGAACCGCTGGTCTATGGCATCTTCCAACAAAGCACAGTGTAAAAAGGATTCAATTTCTCTCTTATACTGTAAAGTCAGATCCCATAAAAGTTTTTTATAGGAAAAGGTATCCGACAGCTGCCCATCAATTTCCTTAACATACTGTGCTGTGCTGTGGAAATGATAGCAATCAAGCCCCCTTTGTCTGCTGGCTTGACTGTTATGCTTTTATTTTCCATTAATGTTTCTAATGCCACAGACTTTTCATGTGTTACATTCAAAAAGTTTGTTTTTTCACTATTTGCCAGTAATGTCTTAATGTCATATTCACAGGCTTGTTCAAAAACACACACAGTGTCAATATATCATTATATAGTGGCTTAAAGTTTGAAGGCAGTTTAAAAGACCTTACCTCCTGTCCTACTGATGTAGCATTGTTCTCTTCTTCCACATCTGGATGAACACCCTGGCACATCTTTAATCTTACAAAATGTGTTTTTAGATTTAAGTTCCAAATGAACCTATGGAGGTCTACATACACATCAAATTGTCTAGAGTCTGCTGTAGTGATGAATGAGAAGCCTTTTCATAGACCGGATAGTTGGTCTTCTGATAATTTCACCTGGGAGATGTTTTGAACAATGTTTTCCGGATCCTGCCTCACTCAGTCCATTTGCCATGAAACCTGTTTCTGGTGTTTTCTCCCACTCCTCCTGGTCTGCTTGCTGTGGTTGGTTGTGGTGATGGTGTCACTTGTACCTGGCCCCTCTGAAGTCATACCTCTCTTGGTTGTTCTTGAAATTGCACCATTTGCTCTGGTAATCTCTCTGATGGTCTGTGGTCCAGTGGCTTCTTCTGACCTCTCACTAAAAAAGGTTCCTCAGCTTCAGATTTGCTGTTAGAAGTATATGTATACACTGGGGACTGGCTTCAGTTTTTCAGGATGGAGCGTAGTTTACTTCCAGCTTGCTGATTGCCTGAGCTTGATCTGCTGTTTCTATTGGTTCGGCCCCTATTGTTTGTTTTCTTGTGCCAATCAAAGATTCGATCATGTAAATAATCTTGTCTGTCTCTTTCAAACTTATGTAGCTTGGTTTGCTTGATTTTATTTTTCACTTCCCTTTGCACTGCTTCTTTAAGCTTCCTTTCAAAGGTGTTAAATTCTGGATGGTCTTCATAAGCTATTACTGCTGTTTCTTTTGCTTTCCTGGTGTCCAACTAACACTCAGCCCTCTGGGGGAGCACCCCACATTTAAGTATGCTTGCAATGTTATTTTCCCCCAGTAATGTCTCCTATCATGGATAATAGCTCTTTGTAACTCTGTAAACGCAGTTTTTATATCTGTTGTTTGAGATGGCCCTGCTTGTGATCCTATGAAGGGCTGTTCATCACTTTCAGTCATTGCTGCTGCCTCCAAGAACAATTCTTCCCTGCAGCACTAAACACATTTGCTGCAAATAATCCCATTTCTTCTCCCAGTCTGATGTTATCAAAGAGAGCTGATGACTGCCATATTTAAACAGAGTGCATAATGGTTATTTTGCGAGTCATTAGGATAATCATGATGCAACTCTGTTTAACCATAATGCAAGGCTTTGACCAGGTCAGTGGCATGGAGGGCAAAGAAACTTATGCCTCACCTGCTGATCTGCGTTCAGGACCAAGCCTGGGCCACTTGGGGGTTGGCCGGGGAGAGGAGGATTGAAAATCCCCCTGGATACTCTCCTCCTCCGGGGGGGAGGATAACTTGCTCTGCCATACTATCACCATTTCAGTGGCATTTGTCATAAGCAGCCAATTTGGGTGGGGGACACTCCTGACAAATGACATCAACAGATGTCTAACAACACATTCCCCTCAAGCCATCACCACTTCAGGGCATCTGAGGCTTGGGGATCAGAAAATCAGGAAACAACCACTGCCTTGGTTTTCTAGCTCTTCCAGCCTCCTTTGAGAATTGCAAGATGGGTTTACCTTAGCAGCTGTTGCAGCAATACAGACAATTTTAGTTTTTAAGTTTGTTTACTTATTTTTCCTTTATACGTTTAATTAGTTTAGGGCTATTCAGTGAGATAGACTAGTGAGGTTAGCATATTTTTGGATTCATTATTGTTGACATTTGATCCTGTTTCAATCTTGGAGCCATTGTTTAACGCTAGCCATTGCCTTAATGCTAGCACTTTAGCTACTGTTAGCGCTAGCATTTCAGTTTGTTTAACTGTTTGCCTTAGTGCTAATTTGTGCAACCATCCAGTTCTGTTTCTACTGTTCACTGCATTTTTGATCACCTTTTGGACTGTTTGCTGCTTCACCAGATTGAATATACTGTTGACTGAGGACAACGCTTTCCACCTCACTGGACTAACTGGGCTCACCGTGTGGTTGCCGTTGAGTTTGTGGTGATTGTGTTCCCAGCATGTTCAGATCTTCGGACATTTTAGAGGAATTCCTGGGAGATTAAATCAGAATGAGCTGCCTAAGGTTCTGTGGAGTTACTGAGTTGTCACCGGGTTGGAGCTGAGGAGGTCGTGAACTTGCCTGGTTTGGGCATACTGTTCCTTTTGCTGCTTGTCTGTGGTCTTTTGCTGGAAACTGGAAATGAACTCTGCCAGGGCCCTGTGACTTGAGCTGGGGAGAGACAGTTCAGCTTGTGCTTCCTGCAGGGTGGGGGTGGGCATTCACCAGTGGGTGTAGTGCTTTTGTCCACCTCGGGGGCTATTCAGAGAGTAGCCATCGAAGAGCCCTGATCCGGGCGGGCTCAGGCTGATTCAGCTGCAAATCAGGCTCTGTCTTGGGGTCCCTGGCCTTGGCTGGACTGTTCAGTGGCCTGCCTGGTTTTACCCTATTTTTATTTATTTATTTAATTTTTGTTAAGTGCACCAGCCATAAAATGACTATTTTCAGGCACAACCTAGGAGAGTACAACAATTAAGTGACAAATACATTGCATAAGTACTGGAAAATTACATATGGGGCAGATCAAACAGTCAGTAAAGATTATACATACAGCCAACCAACGTAACATGAGGTAAAAACATTATGAAAAATTACATATAGTGCAGATCAACCATCAACAGAAAGATACATTCAGATGAAATACATAACATAATGAAAAAAATTAGCATGGAGTCAGTGTAAAATGCACAATAGAAGAGAAACAGCAATGAGGTACAAATAGGTGAGCTAGGTAAAAGTAAATATAGCAAATAAAACTTTCAAGGCTAGATAAGAGGAGAGGCAAGATTAGCCAGCAGAGATGGAAAGGATTAAGTGAAAGAAGGGGGAGTAAGGTAGTAGAAAGTGTGATAGAAAGTACATGGAGGCAGAGGGGAAGTAAAGTGGGGTCAAAACAAGTTCAGGGGTCTAGAGATAGATGGCGGCGTAGCTCCCTTTTAAAACTGAGATGGGAGCTAGCCTGCCAAAGAGCCAGAGGAAGGGAGTTCCAGAGCTTAGGAACCTCATGATGGAAAGCTCCAGAGCCTTTAGATGTATGACATCTTAGCAAGTTAAGCAGAAACTTATCAACTGAATGCAATCCATAGGAGGAGATTTGAGGTACAAGCAATGCAGTGAGTGAGGAAGGAGTTTGATTTCTAATTACCAAATCAATAAGTGAGCCTAGAGGAGTATCATCAGCAGGCAGAGGGAGAGAGCCAACCTAGGTCACTGTAAAGTTGGCAGTGGTGCTTGAGATGAGGTGACGAGGAGGCGTATCAACATATATTATAAGTAACGTCCTATTTCTGAAGAATAGTTTTATGTGCAACAACAAAGTTGGGAACACCATATGTGAGGGCAGGGAGAAGGATGCCTCTGGCAATGGCCAGCTTGGCAGAGGGGGTTAGCATATAGCTTGTCTTGTAAGCAATTCCTAGTCAGGGCCCCGTGCTTTCTACGATTCTGCGGTTGCAGCAGTGGCTGCAGAAATCAGGGCTGACCGCAGAAATCAGTGCTTGCTGCAGAAATCAGGAAAACCAGTCACAGAGCTGCAGAAATGCTAGCTATGCTATGCGATCACACAAGCCAAGGGCATAGCTATTGATACAAGTATGCCATGGCATACATGCTCATTAGAAGGGGCAGCAAACTGATGACATCCACTACAAAGCCGAAAAGCTAGTGGCTGCATGGCATCTTGACTCATACTGGCTCTCGATACATGACTCCTTCCAGTCAGTATTGTTGGGGGGGGAACTGACACAAGAGTAGCAGAGCTTAATTAAGTCCACGGCAGTTATGATTTGCCGCTGTGTAGGTGTGGGTAGCTCAGGCAAGTTAATATTTAATTGTGAGGCTGATCATGGTGCATGCTGAATCCCTGGAAGATTAATTTGGAAGGAAGAACTGGAAGGTAAGCTGTAGTCAAGAAGTGAGAAGATTTAGTGGTGCCCATGGAGGTGGAATTGATCTCAGTGTGGTGACAGGTATCGGAGGAGGAGGAGGAGGAGCTGATTGCAGAAACATAAGGCTGGCAGCTGACTGAGCGGAGGACTTAGTCCCCACTGGTGGACATCTATCACAGTTTTGATTTGTGGGCCGCAGTTCTGTACCTGCAAGTGTGAGACTAATTTCTTGGCAGATATGAACCTGCAACCTAAGTGGTGGCATCAAGCTCAATTCTTAAGGATGGTCAAGTTGCTCAGCTGCAGAAGAGTTGGGGACCAGGGTATACGAGAACTGGAGCAAGCAGGTAAGGAAAAAAATCAGAATGGGGAGTTTGATTGCTGCTATACATAAGTGAAATGAGGGTCACTGTCTGAAGAACACCACAACACCCTGAGCTGAGAGGAGAAGAGAACATGCTAACCAAGGTTACTCCAGCTTAATAAGAATGACTTGCTTGCATTTTTTAGTGTGTCCCCAAAAAGAAAAATCAGGAGTCAACAAATCCTACAGACAACGCAAGTTACACCCTCCTTCACTATTATAGGAAGACAACCCCCCCCAAAAAAAATCACAGATTTTTAGACTGCACTCAGCATGTTTGTTGCAAGACAGTTAGAGTATTCCTAGTTTACAAAAATAATAATTAAAAAAAAACATTGATCAAAATCAGAAAAAAAAAATGCCTTTCAGGTTGGAGTCTCTCTATATCTGCTAACTGTAAATATAAACCAGAAAAAAGCCAAGCAGGTTTTGCCTTCTGTGTAGTTTTAGCTGAGTGTGCATGTCCTCCTCTGATTATAACCTAGGAGAACAGAAAAGGCCACCAATTTCCATAGAAAGAACAGATGAGCTTCAGATTCGGGGTGGGAGGGAACATTCATTAAAAGGGAACACTGATACCCATGACTGTGCCAGGTTTGGGTTATTGCTGTTTAATATTTGTGATAAGAAGACTACATATTGTTAAATGGCCTACTGTTCCACTTTCAGTGTAGCAGAGTGGTTGCATGAAGGCAGTCAAATGGTTAACTAAGACTTAATACTTTTGAAGGTATACTATTTAACCACAATTTATCTGCCGCAGAATCAGCAGTTGTTCTGCTGCAGAAAGTATGAGGTCCTGCTGCAGAATGTAGGTCCAGTTTGCCGCAGTAAACACGGGGCCCTGCTCCTAGTTTAGCATTCATTGCTTTAAAGGTGGACTGAATATGTAGACTGAAATCTAGGAATCAGTCCAAGGGGACTCCCAGGTACTAAAAAGATGTTACACACTCAGTTTGTATCCCACCTGAGTCACGTACATCAGGAACGTTTGACAAGCCCTGAGCTTCATACCTCTCAACCTTTTGTCCCCCAAATGTGGAACATTGCCTCTCAAAATGTGGAAAGAATGGGCAAAATGTGGAACACTTAATCAAATCTTTACATTAGAAGCTCACAACACTGTGAAAATGTTTGCATTTATGTTCAGAAAGTCTGCTATTAATTAAAATTATATATTTTGCATCATTTACTATGGAGTTTTGCTTTAAAATGTTAACACTGAATGTGGGACAAGTCCTCACAATGTGGAACAGGGAGCTTTTGTGAAGTAAAATGAGGAACGTTCCTCGTAATGTGGTACAGTTGAGAGGTATGCTGAGCTTAGGGGCAGAGCCCAGTAGCATGGCTTGTGTTTTCTTTGCATTGGGTACAAACTTATTGGCATTCAGCCAGTTTTGTACATTCTTGAAATCAGAGGAAAGGGATGCATTTATGATGGCGATGTTGTCAGAGCTTGAGTAGAGGATGAGATAATCTGCATAGAGAATGGATGAGCAAAAATGAAAAACATCATCTATACTGTTAATAAAAAGCTAGAAAAAAGGGGACCCAAGAGAGAGCCCAGGGGGACTCCATTGTTAATAATAGTTCTATCAGACAGAGAGTAGTTAGCCGACTGAGAAGTCTTGATGTGGGCCCAGAATTTTCTGCGGTCACCAGCAGAGCTAAGTAGTAGGTCTTTACAGTAGGTGCTCTTAGCTGTTCTGACCTGTTTTTTGCAAGAGTTCTGAAGGGTTCTGTAGATATTAAAGTCTGTTAGTAGTCCTGACAGTTTGTACTTCTTCCAGTATTTGTCCGATGTGTGCAGATTAGCCAGCAATTCTTTATGAAGCCATCTTATTTGTTTACCCCTAACCCTCCAGGTAACTTTAGGGGCATGCTTGCACTGAATAGCCAGGAATTCATAAAGAAAAATACCTAGTGCAGCTTCAGCATCACAGGAGTGATAGGTGCCAGACCAGTTTATGCTGGAGACATCATGCAGAAATGCCTCAACATCCATGTTAGCAAAATTGGTAAGTGTGACATAGCGCGGCGGAGGAGAGGGAGCAGTCTCCGGGCTCCATATGCAGAACACTGGGGAATGATCGGTCATCACATTAGCCAAGATGTCTGCTATTGATACATGATCAAGGCAGTTAACCAGAGCCCAATCAATGAGGGTGGAGGATTTTAGAGATGGAATAGTTCTTGTAGGTTCAGTTAATAGCTGGTGCAGGTTATAGCTTTCTGTCAGTGAGAGCAGTGTGCTTTGAACTGTCCTCAGCTAGTTGAGGTTTAAGTCTCCCAGCATTATGACATCATTATGCTTGCAGTTCATGGAGGTTTAGTTGAGTAAGTCCTGCAGTTCAGCAGTACCCCCAGTAGGAGGATTGTAGGTGCAGATAATATAGAGTTTCTTGGCACCTAGGGTGATAGTTGCATGTATGGATTCACATGCGGAGGAGGAGGTGGAGGCTGGGATGACCTCAATGTTGAGATGATCTTTATAGAACAAAGCAACCCCTCCGCCATGCTTTGAAGAGAGACTATCTCTATGGATCAGGGAGTAGTTAGCCAAGGAGCAAATAGAGTCAAGAATCTCTGGATTCAGCCACGTTTCAGATAGGCATAGTAAGTCAGGCTTGTAAACATCGACCCACGTCTTAAGATCAGCAAAATTACATGTGCTACTTCTGCTGTTCATATGGGCAATAAAGAGCCCCTTGTTTGAAATTGCAGATATGTCAGCTGAGGAGAAGTGGGCTGGAAGACCCGGATTCATTTCAACATCCCCTGACAGAAGGATGACTAGGAAGAGGAGAAACCATAGTTTACCATTGTATAAGGGTGAGAGAACTACTTGTCTCAGTAGACGCTTTCTAAGCATGTAGAACCCATAGTAAGTGCACTTCTTTGGGAATATGAGGTTCTTATAGGCAGGCATAAATTGGGATTCAGCAATTAGATTAGAGAAGCCAAAATCAGTTTGTAGTGAGGTAGAAGCACTAGGGTTGTTATTACAGGGGAAACATAAAGTGACCCCATTCAGACACAGCAAGAGTATGAGTGTAGAGAGCAGTCCTGCCAGACTGTGAAGGGCCATACTTATTCAAGATAGTGCAAGTTGTTGCACTGTGAGTGAGGCAGTGAAGCAGAGTAGCTAAAGAAGAGCTATGAGAAAAGGGGCAGAAAAGGAGAAATGGCAAAAGTAAAGTACACCTTTATGCCCTTCCTTAAGAATAGGATTTAAGCTGTCGGGTGCTAAGGAAACACTATTCTAAAGTCACAGCTAGCAGAGATTAGGTAATTAGGCTCAAAAATGGGTCAAGGATACTCGGTCCGGGGGATGCAGGATTGTTGACAAGTACTAACTTGGGTAAGCTTCTTAGTCCAATTTGTACAGTTAGTGTCCTGGTGGGGGGCTTAGCAATTTGACGAGGAGAGCCAAGGTGTACAAGGAAGAGCACCTCACATCTGTAGCTTATCAGGGGTAAAAAAATTGCAATTTTTTTCTGAGCAAGGCCAACACAAAAAGGCCACACAATGATACAGCTACCGTTGAGAGATTTTGTGAGCAAGGCAGCAGAAAGTAAGAATCCACTAGCAATTTGTTAAGATCCTAGCGGCTTGTCTGTATAAGAAGCCAATGGAAAATTGGACACTTACTCATCGTACTATAGAGCTCTATAAAAGTAAGGGTCCTCCCAGGGTGGGTGAGGTGGGAGGAGGGTGGGAAGCAGCAGCGAAGTGCCGGCAGGAATAGAGGTGGTATACGGCTTTCCACGCAGCAGGTCCAGGCGAACCACCAGAGCATGGTTCATGTCAGGCTGGGCTGGCAGGTCTTAAATTCAGAGGATTCAGTTAAGATTCTGACCCTACTACAAACCAAAGTTCAGGGGATCTGGGCAGCAGTATTGCAATGGAAAAATCGTAGGGTCTGCGTCACAAGAGCAGGACCACGGTCAACCCCACATTTTACAGCTTTTTCCTGCGGCAAGGTCTGGAAACCCAAGGTGGGCATGGCAGACCTGGAGGGGAGAAGAAGGGAGAGGGATTATGTAGCAGCAGACAGGTGGTCAGAGAAGACAAAAAGAACAGGGTGGGTAGCCAATTTTAAGAAGGAGGAGGTTAATTTAGGTAGGCAGAGGGCAGAAACAGGGAGGAGAAAAATAGCAGGGCAAGAATGCAGGCAGGTGAGAGAGCAGGAGAGGTTAAAATCAACTCTACATACAATACTTTGCAGAAACAAGAGAAATCTAGCTTAACATTCTATACATTAAATGATCTTATGGGGGCTGTAAGCACTTAATAAATATTTCAACAAGTACCACTGTGTAACAGAGCTCTAAAACACCTTCAGCTAAGAGACACAGAGAGGGAAAGAAGCAGAAAAAATTACTTTTCTTTTCTAAATCAATTAGGTCAATCTCAGTGGGAGAAGAGTTGTTTTGTGGTAAGTACAGACCAAGTCAAAGACTGGGGACCAGTCAGTGAGAGTCTATGAGCCAGTAACAGGCAATCGTCATGAAGGCGCTGATATTTGAAAAAGCCCCAAAGGCGCCAAACACTGACGTACCTGAAGAGGTATGCTGCTTTCCACCCAGCAGCTGTAGGCAAGCCACCAGAGCATAGTTCATGTCAAGCTGGGCGGGCAGGTCTTAAATTCTAGAGTTTCAGTTGAGATTCTGACCCTGCTATGAACCGAAGTTTGGAGGATCCAGGCAGCATTTGGCAGGGGAAAACCACATGGTCTGCTGTCAGCAAGAGCAGGACCATGGGTCGGTTCTCTGGACTGTTTCACAGCTTCTTCCCTGTGGTGAGATCCGAGCTCCGAGCGGGCACGGCAGACCTAAAGTGGTATATGGCTTTCCATGCAGCAGCTCCAGGTGAGCCACCGGAGCATGGTTCATGTCAGGCTGGGCTGGCAGGTCTTAAATTTGGTTGTTTCAGTAGTGATTCTGACCCTGCTACGAAATGAAGTTCAGAGGATCCAGGCAGCAGTCCGTTCATGAAGAGACTGTGTAACAGGAAGAGGCGGAACGTCTTCCGTGAACTGGAATATTCGACTGATGTGTGACTGATGACGCTGTGAGAGGGCCTCTAGACTATATATTTCATTTACTTTTTACATATGTTGCCTACTGTTGTGAGAGGACAGCACTCTGGACTTGAATTTTAGTGGTAGTAGTGAAGGTGAGAGCCCCATCCCTTCCATATTTTGATTTTGTAGCACAGGCCTGCTTAGCTCCATTGCTGATTCATTCACTACTATTCATTTGCTAATCTAGCCTTGTATTGTTTCAAGGGGTTGTGGGCATAGGTTTTAGTATTTATTTTGTTTCAGGGGAGTGTGGGTTGTGGGTATAGGTTCTATTAGTTTTGGTTTTGTTTTAATTTTAAGTGATTTGTCTGGTTCTTTCTTGTGGTTTGCTGGTGTGAGTTTTTAGTTATCTGTTGGCAGAGGTCTCCCCTGGTCAGGCACTACTCTCCCTCTGAGCTCCATGGCCTCCATCCCTTTGACTGGCCCCATTTGTCGGCTGAGGTATATGGACAATGCTGAGTTTTGGGGATTGTATGGAGGAAGCATAGGGATGGGGGCCATGGACCTGGAAGGAGAAGGGAGCTGGGTGGATGGATTGGGGTTGTGGGGACCAGAAGACATCCTAGGGCAAAATGGTCCCAGATAGGGGTCCTCCTTGTCTAGTTCCCATACCCAAGGGCTCCACTTCAAGTGGGCTGATGGCTAGGCTGGCCTCGGGGTCCCATCCTACTCAGGTGGTGTTGTGCAATGCCAGGTCCATTAAAAACAGAACAGCAGTTATTGCTGATCTTGTTGGATCAACGGACCTGGCTTGCATCACCGAGGCCTGGCTGGATGAAAATTCTGGCTCAGTCTTTGAGTCAGCTATTCCGGCCGGGTTCTCAGTTATACACCGCTCGAGGATGGATCGTAAGGGTGGGGATGTAGCCATACTGTATGTTTTAAAACAGAACTGGGCCTTGTAGATGTGTCAGTTGGGGAGACCCAGTCCTTTGAAGGCATTGTGGGCATAGGTGTGGGGTGCAGGATTCTTCTCGTCTATTGTCCACCCTGGGGCAAGAAGCAATTCCTGCAGGAAGTCACAGACATCATTGTGGACATGGTGTTGGAGACCCCCAGGTGGATGGTTCTGAGGGATTTCAATGATTGGGTTGATGATGAACTCTCACAGTTTGGTCAGGACTTCCTCCAACAGATGAATTTGTTGGGCTTCACACAGGTGATTGCCTCTGTGACCCAAATCATGGTCATTCTCTGGACCTGGTCTTCCTACTAGGTATGAAGACTTCTAACCTGGAGGTGGAGCTGGTCGGCTGGTCTGACCATCACACTATAAGGTTCAATTTCCAGGCTCCCCTCTATAGGCCTGCCCCTACGGAGATAGTTTGGTACCGCCCTTTAAGAGTTTGACTTCAGATGGCCTGGTGGCAGCGCTGGACCTATCAGGTCTACTGAGTGCAAGCGGTGATCCAGATGCTCTGGTACAGGTCTATAGTAGGGCTGTTCCTGAGGCTCTGGACTAAGTCGCTCTTGTCTGGGTTCGTGCCCTCACCCAGCACCCTCAGTCCCCTTGGTTTAGAGACATAGAAACTTAGACTTTGACGGCAGATAAGGACCACTTGGCCCACCTAGTCTGCCCATTTCGCTACCTATTGGATAAGCTGCAGATCCTAGTTAACCAACAGCCTACTTCTTCTAACCCCCACCAGAATTGCCTATCTTCAGATTGTGCCCCCTTGTTCTTGCACATCTCTTTTTCTGAAAGATGCTACCCTCTTGGACTTCGTTGATTCTCTTGAGGTACTTGAAAGTTTCTATCATGTTCCCCTCTCCCTCCTTTTCTTGAGGGTATACATATTAAGCTCCTTTAGTCTCTCTTCGTATGGCTTCTGTTGCAGACCCTGCACCATTTTAGTTGCCCTCCTCTGGACTGCCTCCATCCTGTTTGATGGGACTTTGAGGGACCTGAGGAGAGTGGGACAAAGAATGGAGCATAGCTGGTGGAAATTGGGCCTTGAAGCCGACAGACTTAGTTTGATGGGCCATTATAAGGACTATCAATTGGCTATCTTTCGTAAAAAGGCAGAGCTCCTGTCTATGAAGATTGCCACTGTACAGAATTGACCAGTTCAGCTCTTTCAGGCTGTAGACAGACTGTGCAATCCAGACTGTCTACAGACTCAGAGAGTGTTGGCACAAAAGAAATGTGACAACTTTGCTTGATTCTTCATGAATAAGGTTGCCGGCATCAAGTCTGAGATCTGTGCAGCTTGCTCCAATGGGGATGGCGGTGGTCGTTGGGAGGCTACAGCTCTATGGTTTGTCTGGTCTGACTTCAGCCAGCCAGAGATTGAGGATATTGTAGGTATCATCCAGAGTATGTGATTGACCCGCTGTAGTTTGGACCCAGGCCCAACACGCCTTCTTGTGGGGTGCATTGATGTCATTGGCCCAGTCCTAGCTAAGATTGTCTGGTGTTTGTTAGAGTCAAGTGTGTTTCCAGACACCCTTAAGGAGGCGGTGGTGACACCCCTCCTTAAGAAATCCTCTCTCGACCCAGACTGTCTCGCTAACTACAAACCCAACTCTAACCTTCCTTTTGTGGGTAAGGTTATTGAGAAGGTGGTCATGCTGCAACTGGAGGATCACCTTACCATCCATGACATCTGCGATCCCTTCCAGTCCAGATTTCAGAAAAGGCATAGTACCAAGATGGCCCTTGTTTGGGTTCTTAGTGATCTCGTGATAGCAAGAGATCAGAAGAGCCATTCCAGTCTGGTTCTTCTCGATCTCTCCATGGCATTTGACACAGTGGACCATGGTGTGCTGCTAGAGTGCCTGAAACTGATCTGTGGACTGTAGGGTATGGTCCTTAGATGGTTTCAATCCTTCCTCACTGGAAGGTTTCAGAGGGTTGTTTTGGGGATGTATTCCTCTGACAAGTTCTCCCCGTCGTGTGGGGTGCCGCAGTGCTCAGTGCTATTACCCATGTTTTTCACGGTGTATATGCTGCCATTGGGAGACATTGTAAGGTGGTATGAGCTGAGTTTCCACTACTATGCAGATGACACTCAGCTCGACATGTCCTTTGTGCCCGAACAGAGGGAGCTGTCTCGAGTTTTAACAATTGCCTTTTTGAGATTCAAGATTGGATGAGTGCTAAGTGGCTGAAATTGAACCCAGATAAGATCGATGTTCTGGTCATGGACCCAGGTCACCAGGTAGTGGGGTCACCCACAGGATGACCATCTGGGCTTTAGCTTGGTGGCTGCCAGCTGATGACCTCTGAATGAGTGCAAGATCTGGGCATTATTCCTGATGATGAAATGATGCTTAAATTCCAGGTGTCATCCGTGGTAAAGACTGCTTTTTACCATCAGAGGAATATCGCCTGGATCAAGCACCTCATTCCTCCAGGTGATCTTCCAACTCTGGTTCATGCCTTTGTGACATCTCGCCTCATTCACGAAACTGAACTGTCTTGTATAGTATGGGCTGCATGCCCATTGGCTCTTGCTCTGCACAATGGGCGTGCAGCCCTACTAAGTCAGTCGGTCGAGGCGGCGGCGGCAGGCAGGTGGGATGCTGCCACCAGCCGGCCTGGGGGGGCGGTGGTGGGGCTTCGTGGGTGGGGTGGGGACACTAGGTCACCAGGGATGTGTTTGGGGGTTGCCACCACATCCCGCGATCAGGATTTTTGGTCCATTGGACCACCAGGGATATGATCGGGAGGTGGGGGTGTGTTTGAATACTCCAACCCACGATCGAGCTGATCAGTCCACTGGACCACCAGGGATATATTCGGGAGGTTGGGGGGTGTTTCAATACTTCAGCCCGCGATCGGGCTTATCAGTCCACTGGACCACCAGGGATGTGTTGGGGGACACATTGCTGCCCGCGATCGGGCTGGTGAGGGGGCACAGAGAGAGCATACCTCTCAACTGTACCACATTACGAGGAACGTTCCTCATTTTACTTCACAAAAGCTCCCTGTTCCACATTGTGAGGACTTGTCCCACATTCAGTGTTAACATTTTAAAGCAAAACTCCATAGTAAATGATGCAAAATATATAATTTTAATTAATAGCAGACTTTCTGAACATAAATGCAAACATTTTCACAGTGTTGTGAGCTTCTAATGTAAAGATTTGATTAAGTGTTCCACATTTTGCCCATTCTTTCCACATTTTGAGAGGCAATGTTCCACATTTGGGGGACAAAAGGTTGAGAGGTATGAGAGAGTGGGTTGAGGGCCAGCCACAGGTGGCAGCTGCTGTGTTGCGCCCTGCAATGCAGCAGCTCACCTGTGGGTGGCCCTCAACTTGATCCTTTTTTGGCTCAAAGTTGTGCAGGCGCAGGTTGGGGTTGCACCTGCACAACTCTGCACAGCCCGGCTGAATATCCGGCTGTGCAGTTTATGCATGGTTCCTCCCCCTCCAGTTCAGCATGCATTCGTTTGCATTGCGCTGTTGCTCAGCATGTTTTCTGTGGCACAACTGCCTCCTGCTGAATATTGCTGAATGGAGCAAGTTCGGACTTGCGCAGGCGCAACCCTATTGCGCATGGTGCAACCCTTTTGAATATCTGGCCCTAACAGTGATTGATGGATGGTTTTCTTTTCGACAGGCTTTAAAAAAATTGCAGAGGGAAGGTATTCCTTTATTTCAGGTTTCAACATTGGGGGAGTGGGCATGCCCAGTGTCAGTGCTATGTTTTGGGGAGGGGTGATGGGTGCTGAGTAGGAGGTCAGGCTTGGGGACTAAGGCAACAGATAACAATGGACAGTGGATTTTTTTTATTTTATTTCAGGTTTTGACATTGGGGGATTGGGCACCCCCCAGTGTCAGTGTTATGTTTTGGGGTGGGTGGGTGCTGAGTGGGAGGATCAGGTGAGGGGGGACTAACACAACAGACATTGATGGATGGTTTTCTGTTTTACAGGCAAAAAAATAAATAAAAAATAAAACAAAGCTCTGGGAAGGTTTTCTTCATTTCAGGTTTCAGCACTGGGGATTAGGCAACCCCAGTGTCAGTGTTATGTTTGGGGGCGTGTGGGGTGGTGGGTGCTTAGTGGGAGGGTCGGGTGGGGTGACAGTTACAGCCAGCAACAGACATCGATGGACCATTTTCATTTTTGCTGTCTATAAAAAAATTAAACATATGAAGGATGTGCAGGGGGGTGGTGTTGCAGTTACAGTGGCAGCTGCAACAGACATCAATGGGTCGTTTTCTTTTTTACAGGGTATTTAATAAAATAGGAGGGATGTTTCTTTATTTCAGTTGACACTGGGGGATTGAGCACCCCCAGTGGTCAGTGTTATATTTTGCCGAACTAGGGGTGGGCTCCCTGGTTCTGCATAACTACACGTAGTGGGGAGGTTATCAGTTACAGCAGTGGCTGCCATAGATATCGATGGACAGTTTTCTTAGTTGCAGGCCATCTAACAAAAAAAAAACTATGAAGTGGACACTGGGGGATTGGGCACCCCCACTGTCAGTGTCATGTTTGTGGGTGGGGGAGTGTGGGGTGTTGGGTGCTGACAGGGAGGGTTGGTAGGAAGAGAGTTACATGGGGCACAGCAACTGACATTGATGGATGTTTTTTTGTTATTACAGGGCTTGAGATAGCAGCTGCACACTGGTAAGGTCCATAGCAAACTTCTGGTGTGTGGCTGTAACTGTTTTGAAAACCGATCAGCTGTTTGCTGACCCAGCTTCATGCAAATTAAAGGACTGAAGCCCTCTCTGATTGTAGCAGCTTCAGTCCTTTGAAGTACATGCAGTTTCAGTCCACCGAGGTGAGAGCTGCATCATGACCACAATGTGTGGTCATTGGTCTAGACTGCCAAGCCCTTTGCAGTTTCAACTGCAAAGGGCTCAGCCGTGACACCCCCCAAATTCCCATTGTATTTGTCCCAAAACATTTGGTGTGCAAGTACAGCAAATGTAAAAAGGGATTCAAAGCCAAACAGCATACTCCGTGGGCATACTGACCGAATTTTCTCACCTTGCAGTCACGCACATACACGTTACACTCTAATGTCTATGTGATTGTATCATTGGAATTTATAAGAAGAAAACAAACGTGAGATAGTACATTAGTTTACGTGAATTAATTCAATTTGTATAGAAAGAATAACAAATAATAAACATAGGAAAACTCTTACAGTAACCTGAAACAGACACAAAGCATCATGTCACTAAACTAAAATCAGATGTGACTACAAAATTACAACTGTTCATTGCACTGCTGCTTAAAACAAAGATCAAGATATACAGGCATTTGTCGGGTTTAACCAATCAAGCTGGGGTTGTTCTCGTTTTAAGGTCTTGAGATGGTCTAGGATTGCTGCCATGGTTTGTTCCATTTGTTTGCACTGTTGTTTGGTGACGTGTGGCATCTGCTAGCAGGGAACGAGTGAGCAGAGTAGCATTGTTCGGTCTGGGTCCTCAGTCCAGCAGGGAGATGGCTAGGGACCAAAGGTCTGTTTTGGCTTCTGCTGCAGAGCTGTAGGCATGTTTTTCATCTGAGAAGTAGATCATCAGCTTTGCAGGATGTACAGTTTACTACTTCAGCTTTTTTTTTTTTGTTGTTTTGTTTATGGAGTATCCATAAAATTGGTCCTTATTCCCTTTCTCTGTCTCATAATGGTCGTGGTGTAGCCATGGTTAAAAAAAAAATAGTTTGGCCATTAAAGAAACAGTTTTCTTCTGCCACCCTTGCTATAATACTTTGTCTTTTAGTGTTTTTCTGAGAAAGCTGATGATAACTGACATGGGGCAGGCACCTGGGGTGAAAGGTTTTAGGCCCAAGGTCAAATGCGTCCACTCATTGGTACCAATGCACAAAGGGGTGGACTGCCTATGTGCCACAGATGGGTAGCATGTAGGCAATTCTATGTGACTCCTGGGGTCCTGTAGGCTCCTGCATGCACAAATGGGATGGGCATCCCTTCTGCATGGGATCCCCAGTTAGCTGTGCAGTTCTGTGCACGGCTGGTCCGTGGGCGTGTCTGGGGTTGTGCCTGCACTCCATGACATTCACAAAAGCATGGACTGCTGGGCAAGAAGGTGAAGGATATGGCAGTAGGGACCCTACCATATCCAGTACATGCTCCCCCCCAGATCTCGACCACCAGCTGTGGAGGACACACCCACTGCCACCTATGCTGCCTCAGCCCTCTGGGCAGACAGGGAGAGCTGGGGGCAGCCATCTGGGGACTTGTCCATATACATTCATTTTGCCCCTTCTGCACTTCCCACAATCCCCTGCTCGCATGGAGCAGGGGATCCATTCCATGGACCAGGATGGGCATCTGATAGTATGCCCACCTGTGTCCCTTGATCCACCCCCCCCCGCAGTTCTGGACCGATGGAACAAGGGCTGCAGACAGGTGCACTGTGGAGGCATATGGTAGTGCATACCATGCACTCTTTGCCTGTCCATGGGTACATAGCTATACAGACTGGGTACCCACGAATCACACATACCCAGCACGCCTTTGTGCATAGCCCCTAATATTAAGAGGAAAATCTGTGACCAAGTGTAATGCTGCACACAGGAAACTGTCCAGGGATCCCAGCAGGTTTGAGCCTTGGTGTTCTCTGGAAGGCCATACAATTGAATACTCTTGTACCTTGCCCAGTTTTCGGCATCCTGCTGCCGGGCAATTATCTGTGCTTGAGTCTCTGTGATTTCCATCAGGGCATTCACTAGCTGGTCTAGCCTGGTGTCATTCAATGTAATTTGTTTGTCCACTTCATCAACCTCTGCTCCAGACCCATATCTTTTTTTATGCCTCTTAAGGCTTCCTTCATATCAGCATGGATGCTTGTATTTCTTTGTAAACTGTTTCTAGCCTTATCTGTTTTTTTTTTCTGTCATTCTTTTCAATTTGGCCAGGGTGTCTCTGTATGCCTGTGCCAGGCCTGAGGCCTGTGAGAGTTCTGAATCTGAGAGCTCTGGTCTGGATCCACCAGCATCCTCCATCTGGGGTAGGTGGTTTTTGCTTACCTGACTTCACCATCATTGCTAAACTTCTCTGCTGTGGTCGTAGAGGAGGGAGCCAATTTCTTAGGTGGACATGTCATTCATGACATCACCAGAAGTCTTCCACCTAATGCTCTTTATCAGCCCTGAATATTGCTGGTCACATGGCAATGCAGTAGCAAGCGAGACTTATTCATCTCTTCCACCCTTATCCCATTACCTAGTAGTAAAATAATATAAATGACCCCTTCTGTCTTATTCCCACTTGTCTTCCCACTTGTGTAAGTGGACTATATGCCCGCCACTGATCTAGCTGTTTTAAATGAATGGGGCAGATATGAGCTCTCACCTATGTTTTTGACCTCTGACAGCTTATGGCCCCATTGTAGTAAACAATCTCATGGGTTCTCCCCTCTCATCCTATCTTCATAGGGCAGGGTGGTTGTTTCTTCATTGGTCCTGAAAATAGACAACTGACATATAACCTCCTGCCCCTCCATCACCCCTCCTGGCCTTTGCCCTTGTATGATCGGATCAGCACAAGAGGACCTGTCCCTTAATAAGCTTCTTTTGGGTATGTCAAGACATAGGGGAGGATGAGTGTTTGTAGTCATAGCTTCTCACCTTGGAGTATGGTCCTGGGCAAAAGGCTTGTCGATTGCTCACTCCCCCGGTGTGTCCTCAGGGTCTTTTAGTCCCCTGGTTTGATTGGCAGGAGGGGGGACCACTTAGATTTTCCCTAGAACTCTGAGTTTGTTTTCTGAAGTTCCACTATGGTTTGGCATGTGGTTATGTACCACCTTAGATCTATTTTACAAGATTTCTTTGTATCACAAAAGTTAAAAGTATCTATCCTAAATAGATACTTCTGCTCAGTAGTTACTGAAGAGAAGGTAGGGCATGTCCCACAGCTCAGCACCATGGACACAGGGGGGGAGGGAGATGTGCACTAGTCCCTTCACAAAGGAAAGGGTCCTACAAGAGCTCAATAAGCTCAGGGTGGACAAGGCAATGGGACCTGATAGCATACATCCCAGGGTACTAAAGGAGCTAAGGGTGGAACTAGCAGAGCCATTATCATAACTGCTTAGTGAGTCTCTGAGCACAGGACAGGTCCCAGAAGACTGGAGAAGGGCTCATGTGATCCCGATCCACAAGAATGGTAGCAGGGAGGAGGCAGGGAACTACAGACCAGTCAGTCTTACCTCAGTAGTAGGCAAGATTATGGAGGCACTACTTAAGGAAAGGATAGTGCAATACCTGGAATCCATTGGAGCACAGGATCCAAGACAGCATGGGTTTACAAAAGGAAGGGCCTGTCAAATTAATCTCATAGATTTCTTTGACTGGGTAACCAGAGTGGTGGACCAAGGGAGAGCAGTTGATGTTGCCTACCTTGACTTCAGCAAAGCTTTTGATACTGTTCCACATAGAAGATTGATTAATAAGCTTGGTAGGCTAGGAGTGGGTCAGAAGTTGGTCAACTGGGTGACAAACTGGTTGACAGGCAGAAAACAGAGAGTGGTGGTAAACGGTATACAGTCAGAAGTGATGCAAGTCACAAGTGAGGTACCTCAGGGATCAGTCCTGGGGCCAGTCCTCTTCAATATCTTCATCAGTGACATTGTAGATGGACTGGAGGGTAAGGTTTGTCTGTTTGCAGATGACACCAAGATCTGCAACAGAGTAGATGATCTAGATGGGGTTGGCAGAATTAGAAGAGATCTGGATAAACTAGCAAAATGGTCAGAAGAGTGGCAACTGTGGTTTAATGCAAAGAAATGCAAGATTATGCACATAGTGAAGAGAAACCCTGAAGCCACCTATAGGCTGGGAGGGGAGTTGCTGGCAGTCACAAGGGAAGAAAGAGACTTGGGCATCATCATCACAGATGACCTGAAATCATTCAAGCAGACCACTAAAGCAGTAGGTAAGGCTAGGGGGGATGTTGTGGTGTATCAGTAGGGATATCACAAGTCGGAAGAGGGAGGTAATAATCCCTCTTTACAAGACACTGGTTAGGCCCCATCTGGAGTACTGCATGTAGTACTGGAGGCCACACCTTCACAAGGACATTAACCAAATTGAGGCAGTCCAGGGAAGGGCAACCAAAATGGTGCAAGGACTGCATCAGAAAACATATGAGGACAGATTAACGGAGTTCAATATGTATACCCTAGCACAAAGGAGGGAGAGAGGTGATATGATTGAAGCATTCAAACACCTTAAGGGCATTAACAAGGTGAAAGAATCTAATATGTTTCAATATAAGAAAAATAGCAGGACAAGAGGACACAGCATGAGAATAGAGGGAGGCCGATTAAGGGGTAATGTGAGGAAGTTCCTTTTCACAGAAAGGGTGGTGGATGCATGGAACAGCCTACCTCAGGGAGTGGTGGATATGAATACAGTGCAAGGCTTCAAACAGGCATGGGATAAGTACAAGGGTGCAATACAGATGAGTATGAATAGATAGACCATTGACAGCGCAAAGTCTGATGGCACATTCATAAGGCAGAAAAAGAAATGGGCAGATTGGACGGGCCTTGCGGTCCTTATCTGCCATCAACTTCTGTGTTTCTATGTTGCTTTTCTTGAATATAGTTTTTAGTCGTTTTACTATGATACTTCACGCTTCCTGGTCTCTGAGGACTTATTTCATACTAAAATGTTTTAGCATGCTATTATGGTTTACCCTCCCATAGTAGAATATACTGTACTGTACTGTGGATATCCCCCATTACATTGATATGTCCGGTTGTACCGGTTGATATCTACATCCACCTTCTGGTACATTACTGTAGATGATGTCCTGCATGGGGAGTAGGAGGAGGAGGAGGAGGGCAGAAGGTATTGTAAGAATAGAATATATATGCTATGTCTACAATATTTGCCCCAGATGGTACATGGGGGTCATATGTCTCCCTCCTGAGTTGATTACTTGTTGTACATACTTACCAGGCATACTAACCTGTATATTGTTGATCACAGGTGACAATTTCTTTATGTGGAATGTCAAGGGGCTCGCTAGCACCATCAAATTTAAAAGCATCCTATTTCTTCTTCACAACCTAAAGGGTCAATGTGGCATTCCTCCAAGAACCTCATCTGACTAAGGAGGAGGCTAAGAAATTACAGAGGGAGTGGGTGAACTGTTTCATGTAAATCAAGCCACAGAAGGTTTCAATTCCTCTTCCTTCTCCACTGTGATTGGAGAGGGGGGTCTTTAATCTCACCTTAAATAATGTATTGGACCAAACTCCAACATTGCTGAAGATCACCCCAGAGCACTTGGGGCACTGTCACAATTTAAGGCAGACCACTCCCTGATCAAGAAATCGAGTCTGTATCACTCCCTTGAATGTGAGTATTCCTTATACCCTAATCGCTATTCACCCTCAAATAGGACCAATGTTCAGTTAACATCTCCTTGTGTCACATAGCTTCTCTTGCCACCAAAAGTCACAATATCAGTATCTCAGACCATGCCTTGGTATTGCTTACAATGCAATGAGGAAAGTTAAGGCTTACAACAATCTTAACCACTCCCACCATTTCTGACTTAACTGCCATTACTGCCTTGCATAACCACAAGGATGCTGACTTTACTAGAAAAGCTGAGCTGGTCTTACTTCATCTTAAATGTAGATATGGGGAGGATAGTAAAAAGATGAGCTAATTACTGGCATTTCACTGGTGCCACCAACAAGCTAAAAGGTAGATCAAAAGCCTTCTCAATCATAACATAGAAACATAGAAACATAGAAGTTAACGGCAGATAAGGACCGCAAGGCCCATCCAGTCTGCCCATTTCTTTTTCTACCTTATAAATGTGCCATCGGCCTTTTCTCTGTCAGTGGCCTATCTATTCATAGTCATTTGTATTGCTCCCTTATGCCTATCCCATGCCTGTTTGAAGCCCTGCACTGTATTCATAGCCACCACTTCTTGTGGTAAGCCATTCCATGCATCCACCACCCTTTCTGTGAAAAAGAATTTCTCACATTCCCCTTAATCGGCCTCCTCTAATCTCATGCTGTGTCCTCTTGTCCTGCTATTTTTCTTATATTTAAACATGTTAACTCTTTCACCTTGTTTATGCCCTTAAGGTGTTTGAATGCCTCGATCATATCACCTCTCTCCCTCCTTTGCTCTAGGGTATACATATTGAGCTCCGTTAATCTGTCCTCATATGTCTTCTGATGCAGTCCCTGCACCATTTTGGTTGCCCTTCTCTGGACTGCCTCAATTTGGTTAATGTCCTTGTGAGAGTGTGGCCTCCAATACTGCAGCAGTACTCCAGATGGGGCCTAACCAGTGTCTTGTACAGAGGATTATTACCTCCTCTTACGACTTGTGATACCCCTACTAATACACCCTAACACCCCTAGCCTTACCTACTGCTTTAGAGGTCTGCTTGGATGATTTTAGGTCATCAGTGATGATGATGCCCAAGTCTCTTTCTTCCTTTGTGACTGCTAGCAACTCCTCCCAGCCTATAGGTGGCTTCAGGGTTTCTCTTCCCTATGTGCATGATTTTGCACTTCTTTGCATTAAATCCCAGTTGCCACTCTTCTGACCATTCTGCTAGTTTATCCAGATCTCTCTCATTCTGCCCACCCCATCTGGATCATCTACTCTGTTGCAGATCTTGGTGTCATCTGCAAACAGACAAGCTTACCCTCTAGTCCATCTGCAAGGTCACTAATGAAGATGTTGAAGAGGACTGGCCCCAGGACTGATCCTGAGGTACCCACTTGTGACTTGCATCTCTTCTGACTGTATACCATTTACCACCACTCTCTGTTTTCTGCCCATCAACCAGTTTGCCACCCAGTTGACCAACTTCTGACCCATCCCGAGCCTACCCAGCTTATTTATCAATCTTCTATGTGGAACAGTGTCAAAAGCTTTGAAGTCAAGTAGGCAACATCAACTGCTCCCCTTGGTCCACCACTCTGGTTACCCAGTCAAAGAAATCTATGAGATTAGTTTGACAGGACCTTCCTTTGTAAACCCATGCTGTCTTGGATCCTGTGCCCCTATGGATTCCAGGTGCTGCACTATCCTTTCCTTAAGTAGTGCCTCCATAATCTTGCCCACTACTGAGGTAAGACTGACCGGTCTGTAGTTCTCCCGCCTCCTCCCTGCTACCACTCTTGTGGAGCGGGATCACATGAGCCCTTCTCCAGTCTTCTGGGACCTCTCCTGTGCTCAGAGACTCACTAAACAATTCTGCTAATGGCTCTGCTAGTTCCTCCTTAGCTCCTTAGTACCTGGGATGTATGCCATCAGGTCCCATTGCCTTATCCACCTGAGCTTAGCAGCTCTTGTAGGACCCTTTCTTTGTGAAGGAGTAGTGCTCACCTCCCTCCCCCCTGTGTCCATGATGCTGAGCTGTGGGCCCTGCCCTACCTTCTCTTCAGTAAATACTTAGCAAAAGTATCTATTTAGGATAGATGCCTTTACAGGGTCCTCCTCCTCACATGCTCCCTTTTCTCCATTAAGCTTAGCAATACCCCCTCTGGACTTTCTCCTTTCACTAATGTATCTATAGAAAGTCTTGTCACCTTCTTTTACTGTTCGTGCTAGTGTTTCCTCAGTTTGGGACTTTGCCTGCCTTACTGCCTTCCCTGCTTCCCTTAGGGCAGTTTGGTATGCCTCCTATCTTCATCCCGTGTGTTCCCTTATATTTCCTGAAGGCCAGCCTTTTGGCTCTGACCTTTTCTGCTACTGTATTTGAGAACCAAAGTGGTTTCTTCTTCTTTGCTCTTCCTTTTCTGTCTAACACAATGGGATGTTGCTTCAAGTGTTGCATCCTTAATGCTTGCCCACTTTGCCTGTACCCCTCACCTGTGTTTCTTTTGCCAGGGCTAGCTTAACTCTGTTGGCCATCTTATCAAAGTCAGCTCCTCTGAAGTCCCATATTTTTGCCTTGGAATGGGATGATTTAGATGGGTAGCCAATTGAACCATACCATGTGATGGTCACTGGCCCCAGGTGACCTTCTACCTGGAGATCTGTGATCCCTTCTTTGTTGGTCAGTACTAGATCTAGGATAGCCCTGTCTCTTGTGGGTTGCTGTACCAGTTGTTTGAGGCCCTCCCCCTGCAGGGAATCCACTATGAGTCTAGTTCTGGCAGATGTTCCTGCTGGTATTGACCAATCTGTATCCGGCATGTTGAAGTCTCCCATTATCAGAACCTCCCCTTTAGCTGTCATGTTTTGTATATCTTCTAACAGTAATGTGTCTATGTCCTCCCTCTGGTCTGGGGCCTGTAGACAACCCCAGTTCTTATGGCTGTCCCATTTCCTGTTTCCAGGGTGACCCACAGTTCTTCTGACTCTTATGTGTATTCTGAATTTCTGTAGCTTTGATATTTTCATTAACATACAGGGCCACTCCTCCCCCCCTTTTTGCACCTCGGTCTCTTCTGAACAATACATAGCCAGGTACTGAAGTCTCCCAAGTGTGGTTACTGGTAAACCACATCTCACTAATTGCTACTATATCCAGTTTAGCCTCTGACATTATTGTCTGCAGGTCTGGGATCTTATTTCCCAGGCTGTGAGCATTTGTGTACATGATTTTCCATTGGCCAGATTTTGATGTGTTAGTTGTTGGGTGAAGTTTGGCATTACCCCTGTGCGTCGTATGGGGAGACAAACCTTTTTTCTTACCTGGTGATGCAAATGAACAGCAAACATGCTGATTTCCTGTTTGACCACTCTAGCTGAGGGGAGGGTGTTCTTCCCATTCAACGATGGGGTGCTGCACCCTCTCCCATTTGCTAGTTTAAATATTCTGCAAAGATGTCAAACTTCTGCCCCAATGCACTGACTCCTCTTTAGTCAGATGCAGTCCATCAAATTTAAAGAACTTTCGCTCCCAGAACTGATGCCAGTTCCCTACAAATCTGTGTCCTTTTTCCTGGCACCAGTCCTTGAGCCACGTGTTTAGCTCCCCTATCTCCCCTTCTCTGACCTTCCGTCCATCTGCTCCCCTCTCCCAGACTGGCAGGATCTCAGAGAAGGAGATGCTGGACGAAATAAATGATAGTTTGTCACCCAGCCTGGTCAGGTGTTCCTTGGTCTCCACAACTGACCGGCTGGCGAGATCATTAGTCCCTATGTGTACTAGGACATCAATGTTTTCTCCTGCTTTGTGAACAATTTTAGTAATGCGGTCAGTGTCTCTCCATGCTGATGTACCTGGGAGACATCTGACCATCAACCTGGCTGGAGATGGGTATCAACTCCCGAATCATGGAGTCTCCTATGATCAGAAGTTTTTTGGATTTCCTTTGTGCTTGTTTTGTTTGGTTCCTGATTTGGGTGAGTTTTGTTGTGCTGAGTTCCTGTGCCGCGAGTGTCCTGCTCTGCAGTGTCTTCTGCCTCTTTATTTGATTTCAGAGATAGAGGCAGATACCTGTTTGTAGTGTTTATATGGTTTTGGAGGTAATGTGTTGGAGAGCAGAGAGTGATGGGGCACCTGATTTGCTCCTCCTAACCACCTGCCAACCTCCTGGACCAACTACCCTCTGCGGTCGAGGTTTTTCTGTTGGATGCTGGGGAAATGGCGGGTGGTTCTTATAATGTATTTCCTCTTCAATATGAAATTTGAGGCGTGCAATCTCTGACCATGCTGCCCGGAGCTGAGCCCTAAGATCTCCAAAGGCCCAGCATGTAGGGCAGTGTCCTAAATCCTGTAAGACTGTCCTTCTGAAAATTGTTCCACAGTACCTGCAGTTAATGAAATCCATTCCAAATAAGTTGCTGGGTTTGTAACCTAGTCAGAGTAATTAGAAGGGAAAAAAAGGAAGAAAAATGCAAGTAATGGTTTAATTGTGTTTTGTTTAACTTGTTATAACAAGTTAAATTACTAGTGCCCTTAAATGAGATCACCTTTGTGAGGCCCCACTGATCCGCCCCCTTCCTGCTCTGCCACAGGAAATGTCACAACTGTGGTACCCTATAAAGAGGAGCGTAGGGTGGTTGGGATGGGTGGGTGGTTGGGCCCTTCCTGCTCTAAAAAGAAGAACCATTGGACGAAAGAACAAGGAGGTAAGAGCAGAAACAACTCAGTCAACAACAAATGCAGTAACCTGAAAGCTTATCCTAATGTTAGATAAAACTGTAAAACCTGTAAAGCACCACCTGTAATAATTTCAGAGAAGATATACGCTGTAAGAAACACTTTGCTCCAGAGAAAAATAAAGCAGTAACAGAAGATATACCTTGCAAAAGACAATTTGAATCAGAAGATTACAGGAGTAATCTGTTAGCACACACCTGTAGGCACACCTTGTAATAATGCAGAAGAAGGTATACCAGCAACAACAATCTGAATCAGAGAAAAAATAAAGCAATGAAATGTTAGCAACAAACAGTAGCAATCCCTGTGAGTAAAAAATTAAAACACCACCACACAGTAAATCTGCTTAGCCAAACTAAGTCTCAATCCTTTTCCCTTGCTCTGGTAAGTTCTTCTACGCTGCCTTTCAAGCAGTCTTAGAAGGAAAGAGCTCAGGTGAAGCTAGGTGCCTTGGCCAGCAAACCAAGTCTTCTACCTCCAAGATATCAACTAACCTGACTTTTTAACCCTTCTTTCTGTTGGAAATTACTGACAGTTTGCCAGCTCCACCCCCCACATACACACCTAATCCTTTGGAAGAGCTGTGGGAGGAAAAGCAATTAGCTCCTTCAATGTGAGAAGGAGACTGAAACACCTCTGAGAAAACAAACCTTTTCAACAAACAAGAATAAAATAAAACACAGCGTCAAACAGTAATTTTGCTTAGCCCAATGATAAAAAAGTCACAAAAATGTAAGCTCCACCTGTAATACAGTAATTTCAGAGAAGATAGACGCTGAAGAAACACTTTGCTCCAGAGAAAAATAAAGCAGTAACAGAAGATATACCTTGCAAAAGACAATTTGAATCAGAAGATTACAGGAGTAATCTGTTAGGACACACCTGTAGGCACACCTTGTAATAATGCAGAAGAAGGTATACCAGCAACAACAATCTGAATCAGAGAAAAAATAAAGCAATGAAATGTTAACAACAAACAGTAGCAATCCCTGTGAGTAAAAAATAAAAACACCACCACACAGTAAATCATACAGACCCAATCCACTCTACTGTAGTTCAGCTAAAACTGGGGAAATTCTTTCTGTCTTTTACAAAAAAAATTACTCATCCCATTCTCTCCCTCACAACAGCTTGTGGAGCAATTCCCGAGCCCCCTCCTCCTGCTGTTCATCTAAGGGGACACAAAGCCTACTAGATACACCAATCACTATAACAGAAATCAAAACTGCTAACTGGTCCCTAGCCAAAAATAAAGCTCAGGAGAGAGTTTCTCTCTTTACTATTAATTGCAGGGAGTAACCGGGATTATTTGGGGGAAGAGCTCCTCCCCCACAGCCTATTTATCTGAAGCAGCTGACTCCCGCTCCACTTAGAGCAAGTCGCACTCGCTGTGGTGTCATTGCTGGTCCGTGGCTGTTCCTTGTCTGCTCCCTTCTCCCGTTTTGTTGTCTCTGTCTCTCACCTCCTTTCTCATCCCATTCCCTGTGTTTTCCATTTTTTGTCCGTTTGTTGTTTTTATTTTCTTTGGGGGGGTTCTCTGGCTCACTACTTGAGCACTGCTCTTTGTCCTACCTTCTCGTTCACTCCACGCCAGTTCATCGCCGCTCTTCTCTTGTCCCACTCACTGCTCGCAGCTTCCTTTGGTCCCTGCCATCTGCGGAGTTCCAGTTATCCATTGTGGCCACAACTACTAGCTTGCCTCAATGCCTGCTCCCCTGCTTAAGTCTGTCAGCCCTCATCTTGCACTGTTTCTTCTACGAGCTAGACTGCACTACCAGGACCATGCAACGGACGTTTTGGTGTTTCCCTACCTTGAGGCTGCCAACGTTGCTTTGCTCACCAGCATGCCTCCTCATTTCAAGTGGCACCTCTGCAGAACAGCATGCATGGACTGACGATTGAGCCTTCCTTTAGTAGACAGAGTCACGAATCTATTATTGTTACTACTGTCGGTTCTGTCTAGCAGCTGCGCATAACCTGCTCCCTAGTCTCCATACCTAGCGATTGAGCACATATGCTTGCTTACTTTCTCATGTGCTGCTTATTGCAGCTGCTGCAACTCTGAGTGACCATGGGTTACCAGACCTAATGGGCTGCTTGCAGACTTTCACTCTTCTCCAGGACACCCATACTAAGCCTCCATTTTTTCTTATTCAAGTCCCCGTGCAAGCGCCAGACTGGCATTAAGCTCTGACTTTACATTTGTTTGTTTGTAGCTGCAGATTCCTGCTGCTTCTCATACTGTGCAGTAATGCTGGATGCTCAAATCGAATCAATGAACTCTGTTGTCAGACACATTCCCTATTGTTACTACATAGGGCCATTTCTGGACTTGTCCTTGTTTAAGATGACTGGGATGTTACTTCCCATTTTGGCTCCTTGTTTTTCTACTTGATTATCAAAATGACTTTAGGAAGATCAGACGCTATTAGAGTTCTATCATTAGGTATTGTCATGCACGACTTCTTCAGCATTCAGTTAAAGAACAATCATTGATATATATTATTCTTTTTGGGGCTTTCATAATTCTAAACCAAGCTTCCTTCCTACAGGTGGGATACAGAGAAAGGCCAAAACCATCAAATAGTATCAAACAACTCAATTCAAGCATCCAAGTACCTAAGCACAAAGTATCCTATACTACTATCTAATAAACAGTGTCCTCTTAATGCTGGCCTCTGTATCCAACAACCATCTACGTCATTCCACTATACAGGTTACATAAGCACTGAGCTATGAACCACACATAATTGCAGGGAGTAGCCGGGATTATGTGGGGGAAGAGCTCCTCCCCCACAGCCTATTTATCTGAAGCAGCTGAGTCCCGCTAAGCTTAGAATGAGTTGCACTCACCCACCATCCTCCCCAACACCTCCTCCTTCTGCAGAACTCTTATCCCACCAGGGGGCTTTCATAATTCTAAACCAAGCTTCCTTCCTACAGGTGGGATACAGAGAAAGGCCAAAACCATCAAATGTTATCAAACAACTCAATTCAAGCATCCAAGTACCTAAGCACAAAACATCTTATACTACTATCTAATAATCTGTGTCCTCTTAATGCTGGCCTCTGTATCCAACAACCATCTACATCAGTCTACTATACATGTTACATAAGCACTGAGCTATGAACCACACATAATAACTCTTGATAGATACAGTAGCTCAACATTTACACAAACTGTACTTGCAATAATTGCAAGAGTCTTATCATCTTCTCACTTTATGTGAAGCAGTAATTATGGCACTCCCCAGAAAAAGGTAAAGATCCTCTATTCCCCGCTAGGTACTATTCCATCTACCTAATTAATGTGGTGCTAAGATCCTAGCTAAAATGACAGCAACCCACTTGGAATATCTCCTACCATCCTTGGTACACAACACAAAGATAAGCTTTGTTACAGGGGATCCAATCACCTTAGAGCCCTTCTTAGCCTTTTCCACCAAGTCAAATCCATCCTCATAAAAGAAAAGCAAAACCAGCACTCAAATGATTGCAAACAGGATTTATTCCTTCACCACCACACAAACGCCAAACATGGAGAGCACACAATGTCCCTGACCAGTTTCGCACGGAGGTGCTTCTTCAGAGGGATGTCTCCACCAATTCCAAACTGTCCTTATATTTACAAATCCTTAAAGGCACAGTAATGTAATAAATATAATATATATAGAAGCACCATTACATACCAATCTTTAAAATAAGTAACTCATCAAATAAGTGCAAAACATCAAGCAGTGCATAAATAACACATGTAAAAAAGACACATTAGTATCTTTCAGCAATTATGAAAAAAGGACAGAAAAACCTTCCATTTTACCAACTGTTGCAAACAAGTCCTATTTTCTTGGGTATTGCTTTCTGTAGGAGCACAGAAACAGTTACTTCCTCTGGTATTTGTAATGGAATATGCAGCAACTTCTTAATTAAAAGGGTATCTAATCCATAATGGGGATCTGAAAATTCAAGTAACTTAGTTATTTCACATACAAGTTATTAACACCTCAAACTATTAACTTGGCAGTTCATTTAAACACAGACAGCTATCTTTTCCTCTCCTTCAAATTCTCTAATTTGAAACATGAAAGCCAACTGGGTTGCTTCATTTATGTTGGGCAAGTGAAGAAACTGCTTATTGGGTGTCAGTGTGGCTCAATTGGTAGCACATCTGCCTCTGGACCAGAAGGTCGTGGGTTCTCGTTCCACACTGGGATTGGACTTGCACCTAAAAATCACTGGCATCCAAGTGTAGTATTGGAGGGTGCTGTACTGCTGGGGTGTGCTGTCCTTCAGATGAGATGTTAAACTGTGGTCCCTTCTGCCCATCCTGGTGTTGTCCTGGTGAGTGTCCATGTGGAAGTAGAAGAACCCAGGGCACTCTTCGCAAAAGAGTAGGGAACATTTCCGGTGTCCTGGCCAACATTCCCCTTTTCATAAACTGGTTCATGCAATTATTCAGGCTGTGTGTGGGTGATGATGTGTGATATGGCTACCACCACACATTCAGTCACTTCACTACCAGTCTAGCATTGCTTGTAAAGTGCTTTGGGATACACTGTGTATGAAAAGTGCTATATATAAATGCTGATTCTTCTTCTTCTTGATGTATCTATCTCTCTCCTAGAGCTCCCGCCCCATGCCTAATTTCTCTTGTCACATTCTGGGGCAGTTTCCTGCCCACAGACCTGGTATTATGTGGAGACTTCAATTACAATTGGCTAGGTCCAGGGTTGGGGTCAGTCCACAATGCTCTGGCTGTCATACATCTATCGCAAATCATCAGTGAACCTGCCAGACACAATAACAAATCTGGCCACCACACCCTCCTTGACTGGGTTCTTACTAACAACCCCTTCTCACATTAAATCATCTGGTGTGCTCCCTGATGCATTGAGTGATCACTCCCCCACCTTCTGTGTGTGGAGGAACAATTTTCCCTAACCCACGCCCACACCCCCACCAAAATCGTGCTGTCCAGCGACATGACCTCATTTTGTCCTGAAGCCTTTCCAGCCTCCCTATCCCAGGCTGACTGGTCTCTGGTTAACCATCTACCTGATGTTGACTCTGCTTTGGAGTACTTCAGTAACACCTTCAACTCCTTAGTCAACCTCCATGCCCATTTGGTTAAGCAGAGATCTAAGGGGGCTCATGCCCCATGGCTCTGTAAGGAACTCAGAGGCCTTATGGCAACATGAGATGCTGCCTGGAAGTTACAGAAGAGCTCTGGTCTTCCCACTGACTGGCAGGCTTACAGACACCTGTGTAATCAATGTAAGAGCAAGCTGCACTCAGCTAAATGCTCATTCCTCAGAACCATATAAACTAATAACATCTCTAACCCTAAAGAATTTTGGGGGTGGATAAAATCCCTGCTAAAGGGTAAATCCTCTTCCATACCCAACACTATGCACCTCAATAGCTCCGAGGTCACTGACCCCACTACTATAGTTATTGATTTTAACCAGGCCTTCACTGACCTATCAAAACATAAGAACTCCCTCCCTGCCCATAATCCTCCTCCTCCCTCCAACTTTTCCATTATTACTAGCCTGTCCTTCCACCTTAAATTGGCCACCTAGAAAGAGGTCCTGCATCACCTTAGGAGCATTAAGGATACTTTCTTACCTGGGTCTGATTCTCCGGAACCCACTTTCCAAAATTAGGTGCTCATGCCATTGCCTCTCCAGTACGCAACCTTTTCAACAAATCCTTCTGCTCAGGCATTGTACCTTGTAAGTGGAAAGTTACAGTAGTTGTCCCTATCCACAAAAGTGGCCCTAACTCCGCATTTCAGAATTACTGGCCCATTTCCATCCTTTGCCCCCTTGATAAAATCCAGGAAAAAATCATCCACGCTCAACTTCAATCTCATCTAGAGCTTAAAGGGGAAGTCTCCCATAGTTCCACACCAATATTTTCCCAACTCCTTATGTGTAACTGTTGTGTGCCTCCTCCAGTTGCCAGCAGTCCTATTGCTGTCCAGATCTAGATTATAAATAATAATATACAGCCCCCAAAGTTATCCAAGTGTTTGTCCTCCATTTTACCATCAATGTTGCTGGAGGATGATGTCATCAGAGCAACAGATAATGGTACTGCACTAAATGCAGTTCCATCAGTAGACCAAACCCACAATGTTTGATTCCCCACTTGAGTAATGGAGGAATCCTTTAAGTGTTGTTCACATCCTGAAGTGCAGGTCTAATAGGGACTAGGACCATGTGAGTGTGATGCAGCACTGATTTGAGGTGTATATAGTATTCATGTAAGGAAGTGCCTGTATGTGTTGTGTTACTGTTTCTGTTAGCAAAAACAGTTTACCCAATAAATGACTCTGGGTACAACAAGAGTTTTAAGTGGTATTATGCAGCTGTTGTATTATGGTGTGTTAACATTCTCTGTTTGATTGACACCAGCAGTGAGAAACAATCTTGCAAATAGGCCCTTTCCCTTTGTAACTAGGCAGTCAGTGATTGGATGGCTGCTATAAGGCAATAAAGAATTCAGCTATGGCAAGGAATAGGTTACCAGGAGAGCACAGACACAAGCACTGGGGGGGACGCTGGTTCAAATCCTACTAGAGTGCCTTACCCTCTAACCCTTAAGAAGTTCCCCTAACCTCCTTAGAAACTGTGATGGCCCCACAGGTCCATGGTTTAAAAGTGCCCCCAATTCCCATTATAAATCATTAGCAGTGATGTGAGAGCTTAGGCACTTCACTTTCAAGGTACTAAGGATAAGCTGTGGCAGCCCCCCCCCCACTTTGTAATGCCAGCATTTGAGGTAGGCTGTCCCTCACAAATCAGATGCTACACCTCAGCTGTTGTAGGTAGACACTAATCAGTTTCTGTTTGTAGTGCTCTGTATTTGCTTAGCTCATTCCTCCCATGTCATATGCATTCTGTGTCTTGGTATTTCCAGTCAGAAACTCAGATTTAAGGAGCATTTTAAATGTAAAACAATACACTTTATAAAGTAAATGATCTAGCTCTCCACTTTCAGGATGCTGAAAGGGGGATGTGTACATAAGTCAGTCTTGTGTGATTCTTTGGTAAACTGCCCAGGCTCATCTTGTAACAAATCTTCTTAAGGGTGCTCACCTGGTTCAATACAGAGTGACTGACTGACTGTTTGATTCATTGATTGGTTGATTGACTGATTCAGTCTACTTCTTTCCACATGTTACAACTGTCGCACAGAGAGAAATGAGAAGTGCAAAGAAACAGCTTTTGTTTCCTGTGAATAAAATACTATTAGATGTATTATTTGCTCTACACATACAGTATTAAGGCTACAGGTACTACTCCCTTTGTGAATTGCATGACAGAACTGCCTTAAGCCATTGCAAATTTAAACTAAAATCAGGCTAGACAGCATTGACACCCTTATGTTTTGTTCTGCACTGTTGCTGCAGTGACATCAAGGAATGGAGGGTTGTATTACAAGTACCTCATTTGCATGTAAATGGAGGCTTGCTTGACATTTTACTACTTTGTATCAGATCCTCAAACTCTAGATATGTGTTGCAACAGAAGAAATGGCTGATCTCTTATTGACATATGTACAGTACTTGATGTAATGTATAATAAATACATCAGATATATCCAAATCATACATATACAGGAGTCTGCTCCTTTAATATCTCTCTCTTCATGTACCAGCATGGCTTCTGTAAATCCCATAGCACTCACACTGCCCTCATTAAGGTAACATCTGACATCCTCAGCTCTATAGACAAGGACCTTGTTACTGGTGCAATATTTGTTGACCTTACCAAGGCTTTTGACCTTGTCAATTATATCCTCTCACTCCACACGTTTGTCACCATTGGTCTTGACATCCTATCCTTAAACTGGTTTTCGAGCTACCTCACTGACTGCATTCAATGCGTGAAATGGGCTGGCCATATTTCCCCTTTTAGTGACATAAAGGATGGGGTCCCTCAGGAGTCTATCATTGGCCCTCTCCTGTTCTCATTATTTATTAATGAGCCTCAGTAGCACTGCAGTAGTGCATCTGTCCAGATGTATGCTGATGACGCCATCCTGTATAGGTCCTCCTCTGACCCATCCCCACTGAATCTTCAGCTGCAATAGGATTTCCTGAATCCCAAGGCATGATTTCTCAATAATCTCCTGGTGCTTAACACCAAGAAGACTAAATCTGTGCTCTTTTATCACCATACCCCTAAGCTACCTTCTCCACCCCACCCCCTCGGTGATTAATTTCTCCCGTGGTGAGCCTTTAGAGCTGGTACAATCCTTTAAATATCTGGGTATCACCATGGATTTCCACCTCATCTTTGACATGCATGTTTCAACTGTGGTCAAGACCCTTCACCAAAAGATAGGACTGCTGTACCACCTCCTTCCGCACCTAACTCCTCCCACCTGGCCATAGCTTCCTTCTCCCTTCTCCCTCTTATCTCCTATGGAGCCCATATTCTCCACTCCACTCAGGTTTCCCCTCTTGCCAGGCTCAAGCAAATCTACCACAGGAATGCACACTTTGCCCTTCGTGCTAATGCTAGGGAGCACTACTGCTTAGTCCTTGACTCACTTTGCTGCATTCCTTTGAAACTAGGGTGCAATATTCCACCCTTTGCCTGACCTTCAAACTAGCTTATACTTTCACTCCTCCCTGTCTTAAGCCCATTGTCCAATGAAAAACTATGACAATGTCCCTAAGGTCAGCCGGCCTACCACATCTCACAATCCCTAAACCCCCACCTAGCTGTAGGTCATCTTGCCTTCTCCATTTCTGGGCCCTCTCTCTGGAACTCATTACCATCTGCTGGTAGGATACTGGACTTTAGAAGGGCTGACTTTGGCATAATGGGGGAATACCTGAGGAATACATTAGCAAATGGCCAGAAAGAAGGGGTGGAGGAACAATGGAAAAAAATCAAAACTGCCATCATGGAGGCAAAAAGCCTTTGTGTGAAACAAATAAAGAAAACAAAGCAGAATAAAAAACCACTATGGTTCTCAAAAGAGGTGTCAGGGAAGGTTAAGGAGAAAAAGGCTGCATTCAAAAAGTATAAGGAATCACAGAAGGAGCATGGCAGGGAACTGTACCAATCAAAGCAGAAAGAAGTGGGGAAGGCAGTCAGAAAAGCAAAGGCCCAAACCAAGGAAAAGATAGCCAACTCAGTTAAGAAGGGTGATAAAACCTTTTATAGGTACATTAGGGAGCATAGAAAGGTTAAGGGAGGGATAGTGAAGATTAATAAAGGAGAAGGGAGGTGGGCAGAGGGAGACAGTGAAAAGGCAGAGATACTGAATGAATACTTTTGTTCAGTATTCACAAAAGAAGTGGAGGAGTTACCTAAACCAAATAATAGAAGCACTCTGGGTAGTGGGGTTGATGCCAGTCCATTTACAGAAAGAGTCCTGAAAGAACTCCTAAAACTCAAGGTGGACAAAACAATGGGGCCTGACAGGATTCAGCCTAGAATCCTAAAAGAACTAAGGGAGGACCTAGTGACACCTCTGACCACACCTTTTAACAAATCATGGGAGGATGGGGTGGTACCTGAGGACTGGAGGAGGACAGATGTGATTCCCCTTCACTAAAGTGGGAGCAAGATAGAAGCAGGAAACTACAGACCTGTTAGTTTGACCTCAGTTGTGGGGAAAATGATGGAATCACTTCTGAAAGAAAGAATTGTTGAGTACCTAGAGGCCAGTGGGGCACAGGACCCAATGCAGCATGGATTCACAGCAGGAAGGTCATGTCAGATGAATCTAATCAATTTCTTTGACTGGGTGACTAAAGTAATAGACCAGGGAGGGGCTGTGGATATGGCCTACCTAGACTTTAGCAAGGCATTTGACACAGTCCCACACAAAAGATTAAAAATCAAGCTAGCCAGCCTGGGAGTGGGTCCCAGGGTGTTAGCCTGTGTAGCAAACTGGCTGCACAACAGGACACAGAAGGTAATAGTGAATGGAACACATTCTGAAGAAAGGGGGGTTACTAGTGGAGTACCTCAGGGCTCAGTACTGGGTCCAGTCTTCTTTAACGTCTTTATAGGTGACATTGCAGAGGGTCTGGAAGGAAAGGTATGCCTCTTTGCAGATGACACAGAGATCTGTAACAGAGTTGATACACAAGGTGGGTAGAAAGGATGAGAAGGGACTTGGCAAGGTTGGAGGAATGGTCAGACATATGGCAACTTAGATTCAATGCAAAGAAGTGCAAAGTAATGCACCTGGGAAATAAAAATACAGGAGAAGAGTACACAATAGCAGGGGAGGTACTAACAACAACAATAATGGAAAGGGATCTGGGTGTAGTCATATTAGATGACCTAAAGGTGGGTAAGCAATGTGAGAAGTCAGTAAGGAGAGCCAGGGGATACTAGGATGCATAGGGAGGGGCATCACAAGTAGAAAAAGGGAAGTGGTTATCCCTCTGTACAGACAGTTGGTAAGACCCCATCTGGAGTACTGTGTGCAGTTTTGGAGACCTCATCTACGCAAGGACATAGACAGGATGGAAGCAGTCCAGAGGAGGGCAACTAAAATGGTGCAGGGTCTACATCAGAAACCGTGTGAAGAGAGACTGAGAGAGCTTAATATGTATACCCTTGATGAAAGGAGGGACATGGGGGACATGGTAGAAACTTTTAAGTACCTCAAGGGAATCAACAAAGTCCAGGAGGGTAGCATCTTTCAGAAAAAGAGATGTGTAAGAACAAGAGGGCACAATTTAAAGTTAGAGGGGAAACGGCTCAGGGGTAATGTGAGGAATTTCTTTTTCTCGGAGAGAGTGGTGGACGCATGGAACCACCTTCCTGGAGAGCTTTTGGGGTCTAAAACAGTGGGGGAATTCAAACATACATGGGACAGACATGAGGCAATTATAGTGAGGGGTTGCAGAAAGTAGGCTGTTGGTTAACTAGAATCTGCAGCTTATCCAATAGGTAGGGAAATGGGCAGACTGGGTGGGCCAAGTGGTCCTTATCTGCCATCAAAGTCTATGTTTCTATGCTGTTTTGACCTGTCCTTCTTCACATACTTTCAAGCATTCTCTTAAATCCCACCTTGCCTCTTCACAGCAATACACCTGTTCCTGAGTCTTCCCACCCTTAGCCTCTAACTCACTCCCTTCCACACCTTCCCTTTCCCATGTACTTTTCTTGTTTTTCTTGTTCTGCTCTTAAGTGCCACATATGCTTTGCTGTGATCTTGAGCTACTTATGTTTCACTGTGATTATTGTGCCCCATTCAGTCATAAATATTACCTCTGTGTCTGTATATACTGTATCATTTGTAAATACTGGTCATGTACCTTGTATGTATCCTGTACATTGCTGTTACCTTTTTGCTTTTTGTGTTAAATGATCTGTAACTTAATCTGCCAATGCTCTATTTTATTTTTCTTAAGTATAAACTATTGTAAAAATGTCTTTATACACTTATCACTTGGAGGACAGAGAGCGAATCCTCAGGCTCGCAGGAGCAGCTGCACAGGGGAGGGAGCTGGATGTCACTGTCCACCTAGGGACAAATGACCTGGCAACAAAAGGGATCAGAGCAGTGCAAGAAGCATTTGTGGAGATGGGGAAGGGCCATAGACAAATAGCACACACGGTAACCTTCTCGGAGGTGCTGCCTATCTATGGCATGGATGAGGCTAGGGTGCTCCACACCATGGGATTCAATCAGTGGTTGAAAAACTGGTGCAGAGCTCAGGGATTTGGCTTCATTGGGGACTGGGGATCCACCTGGATGGATGCAGGCCTATACTGGTGTGATGGTCTGCATCTGTTCAGGAGGGGAACCAGTATCCTAGGTGATAATTTTAAATACTTCATTGGCAAGCATTTAAACTAGCCAAGGGGGGAGGCACTGGAAAGGAGCAGGGAAATCCTAGCCCCCCCAAAAAAAATCAGGGTACTAAGTGAGGTAGACACCAACATAGAGATGTCAATAGGGAGAAGAGCAGGGGTAAATGGAGAAAGTGACAAATGCAATAAGGACAGGAATGGGGCAAAAAGGAGTAAGGCCATCAAGAAATGGAGGGTAATGAGTACCAACGTCTTTAGTCTGGGCAACAAGTTCCCTGAACTGGTGGCCTTGATGGAACAGGCATGCCTGGATATCGAAGCAGTCACAGAAATATGGTACACAGAAAATCATGACTGGGATGTTAACATACCAGGGTACACAACCTACAGGAGAGACAGGGAGAGCAGAAGGGGGGAGTAGCTGTCTATGTAAGGGAAGGGATAAAAGCAACTGAACAAAAGAGTAAACAGGGAGGAGAGGAGGCACTGTGAGTCACCTTAGAGACTGAAAATGGCACCACAATCCGCACAGGGGTTGTATACAGACCCCCACTTCAGGAAGAGGGAATGTACAAGGATATGATACAAGGCATACTTAGGATGGCAGAGAAAGGGGAGATACTGTTGATGGGGGACCTTAATATGCTAGATGTGAACTGGAGCACCTTTGCTGCAGCCACATCCAAAAGCAGGGCCATTCTTGATGCCCTTCAGGTGGCATGCCTCAGACAGCTAGTTTTGGAACCTACTCATGAGGGAGCAATCTTAGACCTCATACTCTCAAATGGGGACAGTGAGAGGATCTCAGATCTAGAAGTGGGTAGCCATTTGGGAACAAGTGACCACAAACAGTGTGGTTCAAGACAAACTCAGCTACAGAGTCAAGCCATAGAAAAGTGAGGGTTCTGGACTTCAGGACGGCTGACTTTGGCAAGATGGGAGAGTGCCTTAGAAAAGCACTAGCAAACAGGCTAGAAGGAGGGGTGGAGCAACAATGGGGAAATATAAAACTGCCATCACAGTGGCAACAAGCCTTTGTGTGAAGCAAATAAACAAATCAAAATGAAAGAAAAAGCCACTATGGTTCTCAAAAGAAGTGGCCGTGAAGGATAGGGAGAAAAAGATAGCATTTAGGAAGTATAAGGAAACACAGAAGGAGCGGGACAGAGAACTGTACCAGTTAAGGCAGAAGGAAGCAGGGAGAGTAGTCAGAATAGCCAAGGCACAAACTGAGGAAAAGATAGCCAACACGGATAAGAAGGGGGATAAAACCTTTTATAGGTATATCAGGGAGCGTAGAAAGACAAAGGGAGGGATAGTGAGGCTGAATAGAATGGAAAGTGGGTGGGCAGAGAGTGACAGTGAAAAAGCAGGGATACTGAATGAAAACTTCTGTTCAGTATTCACAAAAGAGGAAGTGGAGGAGGTGCCTAATCCAATTAACAGAAGCACTCTGGAAAGGGGGGTTGATCCCAGTCCTTTCACAGAAGAAAGGGTTCTGAAAGAACTCCTAAAACTGAAGATGGACAAAGCAATGGGGCCAGATGGAATTCACCCCAGAATTCTAAAAGAATTAAGCAGAGAACTAGTGACACCACTGACTATCCTTTATAACAAATCATGGGTGGATGGTGTGGTACCTGAGGACTGGAGGAAGGCTGATGTGATTCCCCTTCACAAAAGTGGGAGCAAGACAGAGGCAGGAAACTACAGACCTGTCAGTTTGACCTCTGTGGTAGGGAAAGTGATGGGATCACTTCTGAAGGAAAGAATTGTTGAGTACCTAGAGGCCAGTGGGGCACAGGACCAGAGGCAGCATGGGTTCACAGCGGGAAGGTCATGTCAGATGAATCTAATTGATTTCTTTGACTGGGTGACCAAAGTAGTAGACCAGGGAGGGGCTGTGGACATGGAGTACCTAGACTTTAGCAAGGCATTTGACACAGTCCCACACAAAAGATTAGTAGTCAAATTAACCAGCCTTGGAGTGGGTCCCAGGGTGGTAGCCTGGGTAAAACATTGTCTGAACAACAGGACACAGAAGGTAATTGTAAATGGAGTCCACTCTGAAGAAAGAGAGGTTACTAGTGGGGTACTGCAGGGTTCAGTACTTGGTTCAGTCCTTTTTAATGTCTTTATAAGTGACATTGCAGAGGGACTGGAAAGAAAAGTATGCCTTTTTGCAGATGACACAAAGATCTGCAACAGGGTTGATACACAAGGAGGCGTGGAAAGGATGAGAAGGGACTTGGCAAGGTTGGAGGAATGGTCAGAAGTATGGCAGCTTAGATTCAATGCAAAGAAGTGCAAAGTAATGCACCTGGGAAACAAAAACCCAGGGGAAGAGTACACAATGGGGGGGAAGTAACAACAACAAAAATGGAAAGGGACCTGGGGGTAATCATATCAGATGACCTTAAGGTTGGCAAGCAATGTGAGAAGGCAGTAGAGAGGGCTGGGTGGATACTGGGATGTATAGGGAGAGGCATCACCAGCAGAAAATAGGAAGTTGTTATCCCTCTGTACAGACAGTTGGTGAGACCCCATCTGGAGTACTGCATCCAGTTCTGGAGACCCCATCTCCGCAAGGACATAGACAGGATGGAGGCAGTTCAGAGGAGGGTAACTAAAATGGTGAAGGTCTGCAAGAGAAGCCATACGAGGAGAGGCTAAAGGAGCTTAACATGTATACCCTTGAAGAAAGGAGGGAGATGGGGGATATGATAGGAACATTTAATTACCTCAGTGGAATCAACAAAGTCCAAGAGGGTAGCATCTTTCAGAAAAAGAGATGTGCAAGAACAAGGGGACACAATTTGAAGATAGAGGGGGGACGGCTCAGGGGCAACGTGAGGAAGTATTTTTTCACAGAGAGGGTGGTGGACGCATGGAACAGCCTTCCTGAAGAGGTTGTGGGGTCTAAAACTGTGGGAGAATTTAAGAATGCATGGGACAGACATAAGGCAATTTTTGTGGGGGGTAGGAAGAAATAGGCTGTTGGTTAAATAGGATCTGCAGCTTATCCTCTAGGTAGGGAAATGGGCAGACTAGGTGGGCCAAGCAGTCCTTACCTGCCGTCAAAGTCTATGTTTCTATGTTATCTTTTGCTGTTATCCATTAAATCTCTGTACTTCCCATTGAACCCTCCCCCGGGTCACCCCTGAAAAGGGGACATTCTGTCTCAGTGGGCTTACTCAGTTGCCAAAATTCAAATAAATAAATAAATGTGTATGGAATACTTACAGGGCCAATGGGGGGGGGGGATTGTTTATTTGAAAATAAAATCACTACTTTTTCTCAATGCATTTCAGGAGCTCTATTCTGTCATTTAAACCTGGTACACATAATGCCCCCAGGATATATATCCAATATGACTCTTTTTGTAGTAGATTCTCATCTATGGCACCACCCCTTGGACCTCAGCTTACTTGTTCCACTCCACAAAACTTAAAACACATGACTGCTAGCAGTTTGTTTTACACAATGCTGAGCTAGGGCACTGTTTACATCCCCTCCTGCTAAACTGTGCAGATGTTCACCAATCCTTAGTTTAAATGCTCTAGTGTTTTTCCCCATATAGAATGCACTGTTCTCACAGATAGCTAGATAGACTAGGTAAGTAGTGACACAACTGAAAAAAGATCTACATTCATAACCTCTGTGGAGTTAACTGCAGTGAAAGTACCTGTTTTTAAAATAGAGGCACAACATTTACAGTTCCCAAGAAGGGTATGCAAAGCATGGGTGAAAGTAAACCAGCAGCCTTCCTGCTGCTTTTAATATATTGGTTGCTAGCTATGTGTTAGCTGATCCCCATGATTCCTACACCTCTTGTATACTACCCTTGGTGGCTTAGGTGTGACCTCTTTAAGCAGTGGATCTGTTTGCAGTATATTCCAGTTGTCCCTGATAACCTTCTCTACTTCTTTCAAGTGTTTTGTGTATGTGGCCGCAAAGTACATCCTCTCTGGTTCAACATGTTTTTCTTTTTTTTTTTCTTTTGTTTGCAACAATTGGTAAAATGAAAGGTGTTTCTGTTCTTTTCCATAACTGCTGAAAGATACGAATGTGTTTTTTTTTTTACATGTGTTATTTATGCACTGCTCAGTGTTTTGCACTTATTAAATTAATTACTTATTTTAAAGATTGGTATGTAATGGTACGTTTATATATATATATATATATATATATATATATATATATATATATATATATATATATATATTTATATAAATAGATATTCAAAGGGTTGCATTAACGCAATAGGGTTGCGGTTACAAGTCCTAAAATGCACCATTCTGCGACATTCAGCAGGAGGCAGTCATGCCACTGAAAACATGCTGAGCAACAGCGCAATACTAATTAAGGCATGCGCAGCAAAGTGGAACCATGCATAAAGTGTGCAATGCGACATTCAAAGGACTTGCGTGAATGCGCAACACTGGATCAGGGTAGAAGTTGCCTACAGCGGAAATGAGCTTCAAAATAAAAAGGATCCAGGAAGAGGGTAAGAACGCTACAGGGAAGCCACATGAGGCAGGGGAGACAGACAAGGCCAGAGGGAGAAAGAGCAGGCCAGGGAGAGCAGAGGACAGAATGGGCAAGGAAGGTGTGTGTGGCCACAGAGTGCAGAGGGCCAGTGGTACCCAGCACAGTGGAGGTAGCAGTCAGGACAGCGGGAGAACAGAGCAACAACAGCTGGGGGGGACACAAGCCAGGACATGGACAGTGCCAGCTTCCACATGGAAACTGTAATGAGGGGGTGAGAATGGCGCTGCAGGGGACGTGGCTGTGGAAGGGCTCACAGCACGCCCAACAGGCAGTACCGGCACGCACCAGCTTTGAGCCCCCACTCAGATGTCAAGATTGTGGGTCGGCACCACCTGAACAGGGCAATACTGAGGTGGCTCTGTGAGCTGTGCAGTGATGTGACGCAGGCACCTCACGACGGAGTCATGCCTGTCAGTGGAGACAAAGGTAACAGTGCGTATGTGCTTGCTTCACACGGGTACCTTCCAGAGACCAACAGGGAACACCACAGGCATAAACAGTTGGCCACATCATGCAACCTCACCCACCTCAGCACACTGCTGCCACATGCCGCGGAGTACATCCATTTCCAGCACTGTGTGGAGCGCACAGCAAACATACAGGAGTTCCAATAGGGTAGCACATATGTCTGGCTAGGGCTATAGAATGCACCCATGTGGCCATTCGCACACCACCCAGCCCTGATGGAGCCACCTGTATGAATCGGAAGGGTTGTGCCAGTGTCAACTGCCAGGTGGTGTGTGATGCCAGTGGCGATCATCAATGTCTGTGCCACGCACCTGGGGAGCACACACCATTTATATAACCATCGGCACTGTGCCATCGATTCGAGAGTGGGGACATCCTCACAGGACATCTAGTGGGTGAGTATGCATGTAGGACTGACAAATCGGTGCCAAGGGTGGGTAAGGCACAGGTGCCATGGGTGTGGCACACAGGGTTAAGGGCAATATGAGCCTGAACAAGATACTAACCTCCTTTATCTCCACACGGGTGACAGTGGATACCCACTCCGTCCCTGGCTGCCCACACCCTACCAGCGGACCATGACCCCATCGCAGCAATGCTACAATGAGGCACATGCCGCCACACACAACATCATTGAGCGGGTGTTTGGGATGCTGAAGGCGCGCTTCCATTGCCTAGACACCTCCGGCGGGTGCCTTACAGTATAGCCCCTCAAAGGCCTGTGGGATATTCCTGGCCTGTTGTATCCTGCACAACATGGCCAAAGACTGTGGGATAGCTGTACAGGTGGAAGAGGAGGACAGCAATGGGGACGACGGTGACGCTGGTGGTGATGGGGATGGGCAGCCTCCCCTTGGATGATGTGACCCCCGACTGATCCGGCTGGCCCAGCTGCACCAGGACACCGTCACAGAGGAGCACTTCACCCAACACAGGTAAGTCATGGGGCCATGTACAACCAACAGTGGCTAGGGCACAACCAACATACACACAGGGAAACACACCAGGGGTGCATGACGGCAAGAGAAGTGGCAGGGCACAGAAGCACACACATACAACCAGGGAGGGTGAACAGTAACACGCCACATGGATGGAGACACATACACACACACACAATAGGCACAAAGTGCACATGGGTCAGCTGCACAACAGAGCCGGAACACAGACATTAAAAACACACATGTCCACAGGCCACCATGTCCACTGACTGTCCATGTATGTGTGTCAGATGCTGGGCACCTTCACACTTTGGTGTACAGCGCAATGCAGGCATCATCATGCACACGCACCTGTGGACGGCAGTCGGGATGGTGTGCAGGTGGTCCGTGTGTCTGCGTGTTGGGCTGGGCACCCACCGGTGCACTGCCACAGAAACACACATTGCACACAGGGCAGCACCAGACAGGGCCCGCACTGAGAGACAGCTCAGTCTTGCGGCACAGTGCCACAGCCACCTCGGATGCATGGGCGGCCCCGACGAGACCCAACAGCACTGACAGGCTGAGTACGGGCCTCATGGGGTGGCACCAATGGACCACCAGGGGTTCCACTGCATGAACGCGACCTTGCCCGCACAGGGGTCTGCAGCACACCGAACATACCTGCACCAGGGGTGCTCTGGATGCCCACAGCTGAACCCGGCATCAACCAGGTGGGTGTCACACGACACCGGAAATGGGGAGTGGATAGCGTACTGTGCAGTGTGAGCGGCACAGGGGCACCTGACTGTGTGCCCAATGTGGCCACGACAGCGACCAATGCCTGTGTCTGCCTGTTAATGGTGGTGGTCAAATCCATCCGCAAATGGTCAATCCATGACAGGATCCTCTCATTGTCCCTGCTGTGTGCTCCAGAGCCACACAAAGTGCCTCCATGGACGTTGCAACCCGCATCTGCTGCTGTACTGATGCCTGCAGCAGGCGGGTGTGCTCGTCAAAGGGGTCGTCTGCCACATCGGCAACTTGTCCCTCAGGGTATGGAAGGGCCTGATGTTCAGCACCCCTTGAGGGTGGGCGCTGCTCACCAGGACCAGGTATGGGCAAGTCCACAGGCGGTGCACCTACGCCACCGCTGAACCCCATACCCCCCGTCCCAGTGGGTGACTGCTGCTGTTGCCCCTCTGCCTGCTGTGCCCAAGGGCTCAGTTGTTTTGCTGCTGTGGCTGCAACACTGCCAGTGACCTTTACAGCCACTGGTGCTGCCCCACCGGTGCTGACAGGCACAGCCTGGGACTGTGCTGACATGCTGGCACACACATCGGAACCAGCTAGGTCCATGGGCGTGAGCTGTCCTGCTGTGTGTCCATTCTGTGACACACACATGTCAATGCCCATAGTGGTCATTGCATCGTCAATGGTGTGGGTCTGTGCCACAGCCACAGCATGATGGAAGGCTTGCATGCCAGACCGCTGAGACACAGGAAGGTCACCCCTCAAACCTGTCTCACCGACATCAGAGATGGCAGTCAGGCATGCACACTGGTGCAATGCACACCAGCTACCTGCGGAGGTGGATGATCCCTCCTCCAACTCCGGATGGCTGTCCGCAGTGGACAGGCCCTCCACCACTGACCCCTGCAGATGCACAGGATCTGTAACAGAAAGTGAGAACACGTTAGTGCATGTGATCTACCTTCCCCCCCGACCATGACATACCGTGCAGTGATGGGCTACCAGCTGTCTGGAAGCCACCTCCAGGAATGCCCCCAATGGCACTGCGCTGCATGCTTGCAGCGAGATGGTCCTCTGCCAGAGTCAGCTGCACCACCTCCGGCTGGCCCCTGCCTGTTGCAGCACATGCCGCCCTGATGGCTGCCACCTTCTCCTTCACCCTCCTCCTGTCGGTCCCCATCTTCTTTTTACATTCCTGCACAGAGCGCTGGTGGCTGCCGTGCAGGTTGACGGCACATGCCACCCCCTCCCATGCAGCAGCATGGGCCTGAGGGGTGCCTCACCATCAACTGAAAAGTGGCTCTTCATCCAGGTAGGCCTCGAAGAGTGCCTCTGATTCAGCTTTTGTAAAATTGGGCCTCCTCTTCCACCCACCATCATCCTCCTCACCCACTCCTCGCTTGGTCATATCACAGCCTGTATGGGTGACAGTGGTTACCTGTGACTGTGCAGTACACAGCAATTCCTTAAGACCATAGTCCAGAACATCACACAGCATGCAACTCACCTATCCACTGCAGTAACCGAATATGGCCACTGCAGAACAGTGTTGCATTTTTATAGCGCAGTCCATGCAAATTAGGTGTGGAGCAACTTTAATGAGATGCAAATTGCGCTGCTGCTCCATTGAATGGCTGATCAGATGATTTGCATATGACGGCTGAATATCACGCTTTTGCACTTTGCCCAATACTATTGAATGGGCTGAGCCAATGGCGCAGTTCTGTGACTCCGTAGTACACCGCACTGCACATGCCCAGGTAGCTTACACAGGCATCTGCCACGCTGATGATGTGCTGTGCACTGTAGGCAATTCAGGGCATGGCCACCATTGTGCCAGTGGTGCTACAGCGACGGTCACTACATGGCGCTGTGGCACAACTGCGCAATAGTTGGCTGTGGCAATGGCACACAGGCGACCAATCACGCTGGATGCATAGACGTCTGATGGCGCTGTGCGTGGCCATGTGCCAGAGACCCATGACCCTGTGCCCAACCTTTGCCCCCTTGGCGCTGTACATAAGGCATGTCTGCAGCTCTATCACGCTGTTCAGTGACAGCACAATAGGGACTGGTGGTGCTGTACCGACAGCGCGATAGGGAATAGCGGCGTTGTATTGCGCAACAATTCCACGTCGGATTGCCGCACTGCGGAGCACCATATTGCCTACTATACATCCAGGGATGGCACACAGAAGAGCCCCCCAGTGGAGTGCCTTTCAGCTGGCAAACTTGGTGGCCGTAGTGGAGCCTCACTATGGCCCACTATTTGGGGAGGATCCCCTAGACAGGGCCAGGACACAAGTGTGGCAACAGGTGGCCACTGAGCTGGAGGAGGCCACTGGGTGACGGAGGTCCATGGAACAGTGCAGGCACCAGTATGGGGACCTGTGGAGGAGGGAGACAGCGCTACTGGCTCGTCTGCGGTCGCATGCCAGGAGGGGCATGGTGCCTCGGCCAGGTGGGTGATCCGTCTATGCACCTGTATGGTCCATATGGATAACACTGTCTATTGTGTGCAGCACATGGGGGAGAGTTGATCTAGGGTTGACTGTGGTGGTGTTGGCAGGATATGTGATGTATGGGTCTGGCTGGGTGGGCGGGCACACTCATTGGGGCAGGGGGAATATGCTTTGGGATTGCATTGATGTGTTTCTCACCTTTTGTTTCCCACAGGCGTGGTGGAGTGGAGGAGGGCCAGGGCTGAAGTGCAGGGAGTGGTGCCAGTGGTGGCCGAGTGTGGTGGTGGTGGTGTGAACCACGACAGCAGCAGCAGCCTGATGAGGGTGAGTGCCATGACATCATGATTGCTATAGCATGCTGTGTGACAGGGTGGAGGGCAGGGCATGGCCACTATCCATGGACACCACTGCCATGCACGCGACATGTGACAGTCAGCAGTGTCCAGTGGCACTGCATGTCTGGGAGTGCATCAATGGTGGTCCATGCGTGCACTGGGCACATGGCTGTGGCACTGCCTGCCCACCACGTAGCCACGTTACTGTATGGCCTTGGTTGTGCTGTGCTGGACATGGGTGGTGTGTGTGTAGTGGTACACATGGCTATTGCTGCCTGGTTGGGCATGTCTTGTGCACATGGTCACTGTGGGTGGGTGCAGTCCATCACAGGAGCAGGGCACTTGGCTGTATGCCATGCATGATGGGTGAGCTTCAGGGATATGAACAGTCACACCCATTGACTCTGATCCCTTGTCCTAGGTGTCCGGATACTGCACCAGATAGAGAGATCCATGCAGCAGCTGTTGCAGGTGGCAATGGACTCACTCGCCATCCTGCAGGACCTACACCAGCATGGTATGCGATGGAGAAGGAGGCCCCGGGAGCAGCACCAGGCAGCAGGGGAGCAGGCTGGCAGACAGTAGCTGCCCATCACCTCCTCTTTACCTATCCCTCACACCCTGCCTTCCTCTCCCAGTTGTTCACCCCTGCCCTTACCCACCCTACCTTGTACCCGTACCCCCACCCCTGTTTTGTAAATTTGTAAATAGTTCTTGTTGTTGTTCTTCTTCTTATTGTTGTTATTTTTGTAATACAGATATTTTGATATGAATACTGTGGTGGTCTCTGATTTGCAGCTGGCTATAGGTGCTCAGTTGCAGTGGTGTGCATGGCATCTGGGGTGGTTTAGTTATGGGTATGTGTGTGTGTGCGTGAGGAGGTGTCTCTGGTGTGGGAGTGACTTTCAGTCGGTATCTGTGGTGTGTGTTGTTCCCTGTGCATTGCATTGCTGTGTGCAGTGTTCCATGGTGCCTGCTCTGTGTCCATTGTGCCCCTGTCAAGCTGCCCTTGGCCTGTGCAGCTGACACTCTTGCATGTCTGCAGCCTGCCAGGTCTGCTGCCTTGTCAGTGGGTGCTGTCCCTGCAGGTCATCCACTGTGACCGTCACGATGCTGGGTTGCCACCTGTCACTGGTGGGGTGCAAGTTTGCCTCGGGTGACACTGTGGCCTCCACAGTTGCTGTCCCACCTCCATGCTGTGTCTTGTGTGTGTTGCAAGGGCAGTGCAGCACTGTCTGTGACTTGTGCTCCAGGCGTATGCTGGTGGCATACAGGGCCACAGTACATGCACTGGGTGGGTGTCACCCCTGTGCCATGGTGGACTGCAGGCTGTGTGTGCACAGTTTTCATGTGCCCACACTGGTGGCTGGATTGCCACACTACTGCGTCCCTGTGTTGGTGTCCCCGAGGGTACGGGTGTGTGTTTGCCCCTGCACTGTGTTGCATCCAGTGTGATGCATGCTTCCACGCACCACTGTGGGCGTCTGTGCTGGCTGCTGTGGCTCATGGTGAGTCGTGCTGTGACACCTGTCTACTGTGCAGGGTGCTGTGTCAATGGCAGTGGTGTCAGGGGCCCACCCTTTCCCGTGTGGGGTACCACTTGTGGCGACACATGTTCGGTGTCTCAGCTGTGCCTCAGCGGGGTTGTGCATGTTGGCACTGTGTCTGCCGTTGTTGCATTGCCGTGTGCTGCCACCCACTGCTGGGTGCTCACGGTGGGTCTGGCTTGTATGGTTCTGTGGTACACGGGGTTGCAGTGTGACGGGGGGTTGCATGGGGATTCCTGCAGTGATGGTCACTGCTCATGGGTGGGTGTCTTGGGGTCACAGTGCAGGGTGTGCTGTGCATGGGAGGGGGCTGCTGTACACTGGGGTGGTCCACCCCTCTTGTGTGGCAGTCTCAGCTTGCCAGTGGGTGTGCTGGGGCAACATGGCCTGGCTGTGCTTTGTTTGCTTGTTCCCATGGGTCGGTGGATATTCCATCCCTCCCCCAGTTATGCTGTGCTTGGGGTGTGGGGGTGCATTGTCAGTTCTGCAGTGTGTTCCTGTGCCCATCTGTGACATGGGTGGTGGGCCCCTGCCTACCTCCCTGGTTGTGCAGTTCCATTGCTCTGCTGCTGGGGGGCTCCCTGCTTGTGCTATGGTGCCTCTGGACTGCTCAGCTGAGCTGCCCTTGTTGCGCTATAGCGCATCATATCTGCTCAGCTTCCCCTTCCTGGTTGCGCTATGGCGCAGGTTGTGCGATATTCAGATGTTGGCTGGTTGTGCAATTTGGCTTGCTCCATGTTTGAATATCGCATCTATTGCGCATGTGCGCAATGGACTTGTGCTTGCTCCTGCTATTGCGCACATTTTGGGCACAGTTTGAATATCCCACCCATGGTATTTATTAAGTCACTATGCCTTTAAGGATTTGTAAATATAAAGACCGTTTGGGATTGGTGGAGACCATCCCTCTGAAGATGCATGTCAGTGCAAAACCAGTCAGGAGCGTTGTGTGCTCTCCATGTTTGGCATGTGTGTGTGGTGGTGGTGAAGGAATAAATTGCTGTTTGCAGTCATTTGAGTGCTGGCTTTTGCTTTTCTTTTCAGTTGGACTGTGCAGCCTCTCACCTTAGTGTGACTGGAGCAGTCACTTGCTTTCCTGTGCCTGAAATCCATCCTCACCCCCATCACGGGTTTTGCCCTTGAATTTGAAAAACTCTTTGACTCAGGGAGGCAGTATAGTGCAGTGGTTTAAGGCTCTGAGCTGCAAATCTGGTGACATTCAGCAGACCAGACCTGGGTTTGAATCCCACAGCTTCCACTTGCATACTGTGTGACCCTAAACAAGTCACTTAACTTCCTTGTGCTCCCAGGTCGCACCTGTTTAAAAAAAAAAAAAAAGCTTTCAGCTTAGTGTGCTATTCTTGGTTGAACAACTGAAAAAAAGAATGTGAATATTTATTCAGTGTTCTATAATTAATGAGTTTTGGGACATTGTTCCTCAGTGGCTCAGACCCCTTTATAATAATCAGGTTGCCAGAATTCAAGCTAACACTCAGATTTCAGCACCTTCTCCACTCAAGAGAAGCACCAGAGGAGGGTTTCACCTGCAACCCCTCCTAATGGTAGAATCCCTTATTTTCCTTTGTCAACACCCCAAAGTTCGCAGGGTCCAAATTGTGACTTCAAATTTCCTACAGTATATGTGGATAGCCTCTTAATGCTAATATATAATCCCTACACCAGTAATATCAAGTTACTCCAAGCCCTCTTTGTCTTTTCCAAGACTTCAGGTCTGAAAGTACTGTAAACTGGCATAAAACAAAGGCATTACGACTTAATCCAAAATTCACCTCTACACTCTTTACATCCCTAGGCATTCAGTGGGACTCTCAGAGGATCACATACCTCATTATCAAATTGGTAGGAGACCTCTCTAAATTATGTGAGATGAACCTGGGTACCCTGATAGTTGAGCTCTATGCAGATATTGCTAGATAGAAAAATCTCATGCTGTCTCTACTTGAGAAGGTAGTTGAGCTAAAAACTGTGGATGTGGTGTCACACCACAAGGGAAGGGATAGGGAGGAACTAGATTATTACATGCCCATCAATTTTACCTCCGTTACAGATAAACTGATGGAGACACTAGTGAAACAGGACCTAGTGGACTACCTATAGATAAATGGTTTCCAGGACAGTAAGCAGCATGGGTTCATGGCACAGTAGGGAGGTCTTGTCAGACAAAAACAAAAGAACAACATGCTCAGGGCAATCAGGGTCAGTGCAGGCTAATGTAAAATGCAGACACAGGAACACAGGGGAACCCACACTCAGCACTAATAAAGAAAACAGCTCATATCAGTGTATGCAAAAAAATCATAATATATTAAGAACAAAGAGAGTTTGTGGCATAAAACCCCAGTACTTCAGGTCTGGAACATGATCCTTGTTCAGAGAGTGTGGCTAGAGCACACAAAATGCATCCTTTTATGCGTAAAATTTAAAGGTACAGTAGAAAGTCCTGAACTGAGTGCAGTGCTGCTAATAGCACATCTAAAAGCCAGACTACCTATTAGAATTCATAATGTGTGAGTGGAAGAAAGAAAGAAAGTAAAAACTGAAAATCACCAATTAAAAAACCCAACTAAAAAAGGTGACACAAAGATAAAATGTGTTGGAAAAATATTTCATAACAGGATAGCAGGGTGACTAATTTGTGGCTACTAATAGATCCAAGCACCACAATGCAGTGCAAGTTACATTCATTAGACAAGTGACTATTAAAAAATTGCTGCCTGGCATACATTGATATGGACTGTTTCCTTTAATAGTGCTGACTGTGTGTAGGTTCCAGGGTCTTGTCAGACAAACCTAATAGTATTATTTTACTGGGTAACAAGGGCAGTGGATAAGGGACAAGTAGTAGATTTACTCCTCATCGACTTTAGCATGGCATTCAACTCAATGCCACAGAAGGTTGCTGAAGAAGTTAGAGGATCTAGGGGCAACAAAGGATCTGGTTATATGGGTAGGAAGTTGACTAATGGGAGACAACAGAGGGCGGTTGTAAACAGGATCAAATCACGGGACAGGGTAGGCATGAATGGGATACTGATGGGGTCTGTCCTGGGACCAGTCCTTTTCTAACACTGTACAGGATGTTTATCAGAGACTTTTGAGAAAGAATGCAGGGCAGCTTGTATTTCTTCATAGATGACACTAAGCTATATGGCAGGGAAGACAGTGAGAAGGGGGTAAGAGAGTTGCAGATGAACCTGCAAAGGTTAGAGAGGAATTCCAAGGTTTGGCAGTTAAAATTCAGTGCCAAGATGATGCACATTAGAAAAACATAGCTCAATCTGGAATGCTGGATGGGTGGGATTAAGCTGGGCACTGCTTCAGAGGAATTGGACATAGGAATTCTCATACAGTAAGTGACTTCCTAAAACAAACTAATCAATGCAACAAGGCCTATGACAGGGCAATCAGAATGTTGGGGTGTATTGGAAGAGGGTTCAGTAGCAGGAGGAAAGAGGTAATACAACCTCTCACTAGATCTCTGGTGAGACCTTATCTGGAATAATGTGCTCAGTTCTGGAGTCCCAACCTAAGAAAAGACAGAGACAGACTGGAGATGGTGCAGCATAGGGTAAACAAAATTATTTGGGACAAACAGGGCAGATCTTATGAGGATCAGCTTAGGGCATTGAACATGTACTCAATGGAGACCAGAAGAAAGAGAGGTGGCATAATAGAAACCTTCAAGCTCCTGGAAGAAATCAACAAGGTAAACCACGAGGAACTATTTGGTGGGAATGGCAGGTCAAAAGCAAGTAGACATAAATGGAAATTGGCAGGGAGGATTCAAGAGGGATGTTAGATAAGTTTTACTTTATAGAGACAGTGGTTAAGGCACGGAACAGCATACCAGCTAAGGTGCTGGGAGCAAAAAAAAAAAAACATTAATGGGTTCACACAGCTGGGAAGGAATATAGAGCTTAATAATTACTCAGGGGATAACAGTAAAGCAGGGAGCAAGGGGGGGGGGGTGAGAGTGAAAACCCCAGCTACACAATAGGTCAAGTGGCAGGATAGGGTAAAGCAAGGCACACTGGATGGACCAATGGTCTTTTTCTGCTGACACTGTCTATGTTTCTATGTTTATGTCATTTGAGTATGGCCCCTAACCTGTTATATTTCCCCTACTCATATCCCTCTTGCTTTACCCTCAAACTGGTTTACCCTGATTGAGACGTAGGTTGTAATTTTATGTAAGGGACCCCTCCCCCTCAGTATAACACATTCAAATTAAGAGCTTATTATTCTCCCCAACAATCCTCATCCCCCTGCTATAGCACCTCATTGGACAGGAGATAACCCACTGTAGAGGGTGTGGGGCACATCTCCTCTCAGCCTCTCCCAATCAAAGTTTCTGTAGTCCTGTCACTCATGGGACAGTGTATGGCTGGAGGATACACGGTAGATTGGTACAGTGAGACCTTGCTCCCCTCTGATGGGCCCCCATATGGAACAGTCCTCATTTCTGACAGGAAATGGACCCTTTCATATACATCTTGGAAAGCCAAAGGCATCTTTTGAATCAGTGATGTGCTGACAAAGACAGTAAACATCTGCTCCTTTCAATACTTACAAGATAATTTTGTCCTGCAAAAACTGGAGTTTTGGAGATTCCCCCAACTGAGTAGTATGCTACAGTCTCACACATCCATAAGGATCAAGCTGGCCTGTCATTCTGGTGCCCAAACACTTAAGAAATGGGCCTCCCTTAGAAAAGGATGTGTGGTGTGAAATACCTGAAAATCAGAACTACTGTCACACCAAATTATTCAGGTACAATAGAAATTGGAAACAGATTTGGGCCACACACTTACAGTGCAAGAGTAGCGTATCTGCTGGAAAGGAGCCCATTAGGCCTATAGAGATCTCTGGTACAGATTTATTTTAAACAATGTTCTCAACAAATAGTATCAGGTACCACAGGAATTACAGTTACTAGGAGTCATCCCTATTGATAACTTTCGATGTTGTGACCAGCAGGGGATCACTACTCCATATCATGGAGGACTGCCCTCAACTTGCCACCTTTTTGTCCACTATCCATGCCACATGTTAATGACATTCTGGACACCTCCATTCCAAAGTGAGGCTGCTCACTATACTGGGTAATAATAACTGGTCAGCATTTTTTTACCATGGGCTGACCATGTTGATATTTTCCATAATAACCCGTGGGTTATTATGGCATTCACATGCACTGTCCTTCAAAAATATGTGCTCCCTCATTGGATATTGTTCTGTGCATGGGCAGGCTTAAGAGTTTAGTAAACATGACTTCTCCATCTCTCGCATACCAAGGAGCTGCCACAACAAGCCTCATGTCTCATTATTTTTAAGTGCAGTAACTCCATCTGGTTGATCCTGCTCTTCCTCCACTTCAGGAATGAGGCAGCGGCCTGACTGGCACCACTAGCATGATTGCGACTGAGACAACAAACTGTATGTTAAACAAAAAAAAAGCAATGAGTGAAAGCAAACAAAAAAAGAAAATTATGGTTAATGTGGAAAGGGAGAGACAGGGACAGGGACACAGCAGTCTGGGGACTCGGGCTGGAAAAAATTGCTGACCAGTATATTATACAAAAAAAAAGATAAGGAAGTGTGCATATGAGAATTTAATGCACACCCTTGGTGTGGGATGCTTCGATGAACCCCTCAGGCTTTGCCCTCAGGGTTTAGGTGGCATCCCACTCCTCGGGTGTTCATTAAATTCTCATATCACATGCTTCCCCATCATTTATTTTATATATATCTTTCTTCTTTCTCACCTACCAACAGATCATCATTCCTTGTCCATGGTTGAATGTATTGAGGCAATGCTCTTAGCCATCAGCAACTGGATAGCCAAACATCCCCCTAACCTTTGCCAATTAGAGATACTGAGTCTGGTAACCAAATATGAGCATTCTTGGTTTTGCGATGAACAGGAAAGACCTATTCCAAGTCTAATGGTCCCAATTCATCTCCTGGCTTTCCATTTTTTAACTAATCCATACTACAATAAGTGTTTCAAAACTCTCTGGTATGATCTGCTCTCTTTTCACAACAGAAGTCTGATACCATATGTATGATGTGCAAGGTGTTTCATGTTATGAACTAATGATAATGCCTCCACTCCAGCTTACCCTCCAGTATCCATGTGTTTACCCTTGTTATCACAGTATTGCATAGTAATAGATACAAAATGCTAGTAAATGATTACTGGAGACAATGCAACTATAATCTTTAGCGCTTAATGTAGTGTTTTGTTTGAGTTCAGTGTTATTGATGATGAGACTTTTATTTTTTGAATTGTTGGTTACTACATTATGCTGCAACCCCCTTCTGAATGATATTAATATAGTATATGGTTAGGGCTTATTATGAATAGAAAGCCTTGGCTTTCAAAATCTTGTTGTAGGACAGTTCAAAGGTCAAAAAAGCTGTTGTACTATCGATCTGACATCACATCGATAGTACAACTTTTTTACCTTGCCCTGCCACCTGATTGGCTCACTCAATGCTCTGAGAAGAAAAAAAATTGTGTAACAATGGTGGCCCGATTAAGCAAGCGCCAGTCGGAGGACCCTCCTCATTTTGACATGGAGAGCCTCATAAGGCTCCATGTCACAAAAGTGAATCACAGTTATTTTATTTTTAAACCAAGTGGATATGAGCTAGCGGTACGGGGTGACGCAGAACTGAGTCAGAGCGGGACAAGCATGAGGGATCCAGAACGGGAGCAGCACGAGTCGACATAACCAAGGTAACCGTAAACTTCGGGAGAAAAGAAATTTGAAAAAAGACAAGCCAGGAACCATATACTATATAAAATAGTGGAAGGTTAACCATCCACAACTATGGCTGTGTTTCCATCTTGGTTGTTGAAGACATCATGGAAATTTCCAGCCCGCCTCGAGGTCCCGCGATATCATCAACAACCTCGATGGAAACACTGCCTTGTTGTGGATGGTCACCCATCCTCTATTCTATATGTACTGTGATGTACTGTATATGGTTATGTGGATAAAACTCAATAAAAGATAAGCTTAGGGTGGGGTGGTGTACAGGCTACCTTCACAAAGCGTGGAGGTGGGCAGGGAGCTGGAGGAGCAAATCAGGAAGGTCAGTGGCAAAGGGAGTACAGTTATAGTAGGAGACTTCAACCTATCTGGGGTTGACTGGTGGATGGTAACTACAGCTAACGCCATGGAACAGGTGTGGCTGGAGGCTATCCAAGACAGCTACCTAGTGCAGGGAGTGACGGGGTCTACCAAGATGGGGAACATACTGGACATTGTGCTAACAAATGGTGACCAAGTCCGGGAAGTGGTAGTACAGGACTCTTTAGCAGGAAGCAACCACCACTCAGTGTGGTTCCTCCTCAACACAGGGAGGGAGTCAGCTAAGACCAGCACAAGAGTGTTAGACTTCAGGAAGGCAGATATTGCCAGAAGGGCAGCATCGTAGAGGGGTATTTAGTTGGAATTAGCCCATGGATGGATGCTGAACAGAAGTGGGTAATCATTAGGAAGGGTCTGAATGAGGCCATGAACATGTGTGCCAAGTCTCAGAGAAAGCAGTCCAGGTCGAAAAAACTTTGCTGACTCAGCAAGGAAGTGGAGGGGAAGGTGAGGGGAAAAAAGATTGGCCTTCATTAAGTTCAAAATATCTAGGCATGAGGAGGACAGGGAGGTGTTCACAAAGGCATCTAGGGAGGTGAGTAGGGCAGTCAGGGCAGTCAGGGCAGCAAAGGAGCTGAAATTGGCTCAGGGGATCAGAAAGGGGGAAAAGGGGTTCTATCAATACATAAGGGAGAAGTGGAGTTGTAGGGACAACATTATTAGAATCAAAAGAGAGGGGGGATGGGCAGAAAAAGGGGAAGACCAGGCAAAGGCACTCAACAAGTACTTCTGCTCGGTGTTCACGAAAGAAAGGGATGGCCCAATACCACAAGGGAAAGGGGGCAAGCCGGGGGGGGGGGCAGAGATAACAGATCAGGTCATCCAAGAGGGTAGAGTTCTGAAGGGCCTTAAAGACCTGCAGGTGGACAAGGCCCCAGAACCAGATGGTGTACACTCAAGAGTCTGGAAGGAACTAGCAGAGGTGTTGGCAGGACCTCTGATAGACCTGTTCAACACCTCCTTGGAGATGGAGAATCTACCCAGACACTGGAGGATGGTTCAGTGGTGCCCCTCAACAAGAGTGGACCCAAGGACAAACTTGACAGTTACGGACTGGTGATCCTGACCTCTATAGTGGGGAAGCATGCATCCCTGTGTGCTGTGTGTGTGTGTGTGTGTGTGTGTGTGTGTGTGGTGTGTGTGTGTGTGTGTGTGTGTGTGGTGGTCAGGGCATGCACGGCTGGCATGTGTGGTATTCACCTGTGGTTCCCAAAGTGCTCCTGTACGATTTTGGCCTGGTCCCTCCTTGCCTGTATGGCCATCCTGGGGTCCCTCCTCTGAATCAGTGGCTGCACACCCCCATCTGGCCCGTCATCCCAATCCTCATCACTGCTGTTGCCCTCTTCCATCTGGACAGCTATCCGATGGTCAATGGCCATGTTGTACAGCATGTAGCAGGCCAGGAAAAGGACACAGGTTTTCACAGGGCTGTACTGTAGGGCAGCACCAGACCTGTCTAGGCAATAGAATCACATCTTGAGCATGCCAAAGACTTGCTCAATGATATTCCATGTAGCGATGTCTGCCTTGTTGTACCTCTCCTCTGCAGCATTGGATGGGTAGCGGATAGGGGGTGAGCAGCCAGGGGCGCAGGGGGTAGGAACTGTCACCTGTGTGGATAAGACATGCAGGTTAGTATGTGGCATTGCTTGTTCCCCTCCCCTCACCCCTGTCACCTACAGCCTCCCTCTCTGCTCCCACCTTGTGTGGCACGGGCCTATTCTCCCTGCATGGCTGCCCATGCACCCCATCCCATGCCATGCTCACCTAACAGGTGACCCATTGGGATCTCCCCATGCTCAAACCTCTGGCACAGGATGGAGCTGTGCCAAATGAATGCTTCATGTGCACTCCCAGGGTGGGTGGCACAGACATTGGTGATGAGCTCTGTGGCATTCCACACCACCTGGCAGTTGACCGGTGGGTACACCTTCCTATTCATGTTGGTGGACCCCTTTGGGCCAGGTGGTGTGCGTATGGCCACGTGGGTGCAGTCTATGGCCCCAATCATGCCTGGCATGTGTGCCACCCTGTGGAAGTCCTGCATGTTTGCTGTACACTCTGCCTGTGTGCTTGGGAATCATATGAACTCTGAAGCATGTGGCAGGAGGGCATTGAGCAACTGTGTGAGGAGGTGGGACATGGACGATTGGGTTATCCGGTTATCCAGTGATTGTCCCTGTTGGTTTCTGGAAGGTGCTTGTGGTGAGCAGGCACATTGCTGCTGTCACCTTGGTCTCCACTGTCATGGTATGGCTCCTTCTGGTGGGTGCCTGCAACTCATCATGGCACAGCTCACAGAGCTGCCTCAGAATTACCCTGTTCAGTCGGTACCGGCCCATGACCTCTGCCTTCTCGTAGTCCTCAAAGGTGAGGCTGGCACGGTACCATCTGTGTTGGGCATACCACCACCGCCCATTCCTCAGCCACATTGATGTTCCTCACTCCTTGTCATACCCCTCATTACTGCATCCATCATGAATGGCCCTGAATCCATCTCAGTCAGTTTATCTGGCTTGAGCTTCTGCTGTGTGTGTGTTTGAGCCTCCTTTTATATACTGTTTTGTCTGGTGCATTCTGTGTGTTGCTCCTGACTTGTGCCATGCCTTTTGGCTGAATATGGCATTGCACAGCTTATTCATGGGTATGCCCCCTTGTACTTGTGCCACATACATTACTGTTGTGAATCTGTGCATTGGATTTTGCTCTGTGCATTCACGTTGGTTGATTATGGCTCTGGGGCACATTTCTGTGGTTGCGCACATGCAACTCAGTTGCGCATTGTGCAACTCCTCTGAATATCAGGCCCTATTAGTCTAAAGTAATTATTCATGAGCTGAACTAGCTCACTGTTGGCTGCCGTTCCAGTCTGAAATCTCTTAGAAATGACAGTCATGGCTGTGGCACTTGGTTCACACGCTGTAGGGTGACAGCTGTGGCGCTGAAACAAAATTGTTTTCGGCACCATAACTTGAAGAAAAAAGAATTTCATTATTGTGATTAGACTTATAATCACAATAATGACCAAACAGCAGGTCATTTCCTTTGATTAATGACCAGCTGGGTAGCGTCGGCTCTCGGCTGCTCCTTGGGCCACCCTTCCATCCCAGCTGGTATTTAATTGCCAGGAAATGACATGATGTTCAGTCATTATTGCTTAATTCTTTAACAACATTTGATACTGTGTTATAATTACTGACCAGCACTTTTTCCCATAGGGAAACCCAGTTATAATTTGCCATTATAACCAGCTGGTTATAACGGCAAGCATGCGCCAGGTTTCCCTCAGATCAAACATGCACCAGTCCCTGGAGCAACTCCATATGGCTGCATACTTCACCACCCTTCGCAGTTTTTGGTAAGTTGATTTTTCACACACCCCAAAAAAAAGAAGTCTTTCTCCACTGACCCTTAAACAAAACAAAAAAAAAATTGGAAAACAAAAGGGTAACTTTTCAAACCGTGTTGTTTCCCCATCAGCAGACATGAGCTAGTGGGTCTCTCCACCTCTTCACAGTGGAAGGATGCCGCACCTCTGCAACTACCACTGGGCAGTAAGTTTAACTATAAAACACAGGAAAATAGAACTTTTCAAACAACTTCTTTTAGAGCATCTCCACTTCTTTCTGTGCCTTAAACAAGCGGAGCACTGCAATTTGGCAGACTGCAGAATCCTGACTTGTCAGCAGCTGCCCAAAAATCAACCTGTTTGCTTTTTTGATTTTTTATAACTGCTGAGGCAAGAACATGCTGGCCAACAATTATACAAAATAAAATACCGAGCAGTTGTGTAAAACTTGATTTTACACACACCCTCGATGTGGGATGCAATTCATAAACCCCTCAAGCTTCGTCCTCAGGGGTTTATGTAGCATCCCACAACTCAAATGTATGTAAAATCTCATTATACACCCTACCCCATACTTTGTTCTCTATATAAAATCAACTTATGTTCAAATGTGAGCCCAAACAGATCTCTGAATGTTTTTACTTTTATGTGTATTTTAATTAAAATACATAGGGTAAAAACATGTATTGTTGCGTCTACGTGTGTCAACACTGAAGCAGGAGATGATATGACTGAAGACATGGCTACAAGCTCATCTGTCAGCATTGATGTGACATCAAATACTACAGAATCATCAAAACGTGATACATTTATTGACAACAGTACACGAACAATTGAACCAGTATGTTAACTATATCAGCGTAACACAATCTTTATCTGTTGTTGTGCTTAAGTCTTGATACATGCTTCAACACAGTTGTTTAGTTGGCATATTTTAATGCTTTTTTAATCTGCTTTGAATATTTCTTTATGCCAATTTAGGTAATGATGCATGTTGCAGTAATATTTAATATGCAGTTATTTGTTCCACTAGCAAAGGTCCCCTTGATGGACAACTGCACAAAGCCAGCACAGTCCTGTCAGCCCTAGGTGACTATTTTGAATAAGGTTAAGCACAGAACATTTTGACTCACATGTGAGTTCTGGGGCTGAGTTATTAAACAGAGAATTCCTTACTCGCATTCTGCACAGTGGTCCATGTGTTCAACCAATTCGTGGCCTCACACTTTATTTATATGTCTATCTGAACCAGAAACCATAATTTACTGTACTGTATTTCCTTTCTTTTTGTCACCTTTTTGTAGCATGCGGGCAATGCCTCGCAAGATAGCCCTGTGATCGGTCACATATGCAGAACATCAACAGCCGGCACTCCATGAAACCCTATGAAAGCGTTCCCTGCTTGCCTTGCCCAAATCCATTTCTAGGGCCCAGTGTAGCACCATGCACCATATACATCCCCCTGAGAGGATAACTGTACCCTTTTGGTAAGTTCTGTCCCTCCATACTGGTAAGCATTGTCATGAATTGTACAATCAATAAGCATTGTCATGAATTGTACAATCAATCGTCTAGTACTCATCCACTATAGCCCATGGTAATAAATAATTTACTATATATAATATATATATATAGTGTCTTTGCTCACAGTGCTGTCTCTTGATAGTGAGAGAACAGGATTGCTTGTTGAGATGCTGTCAAAGTTTGAGAAAGAGAGATAGTGAGTACAGTGGACATACCTGCTTGGAATGCATATACGTGAAATACAACCGGAGACAGACGCAAGGTAATGTGCTGGTGTTGCTTTTGTAAAAAGGAATGTGGTCCATATTAAATTCGCTCCAAAAAGAATGTTTTTAAAATACATCCAATTTAGTGAAACAGGCCTATTCCAGAACTGAAAGAATCCACTGCAGGGGGGCACATTATGGCTTTATACCTGTCATTCTTGAGTATTGAAAGCACTCTGATTAGCCTACCTGCTGCAACACACAGTGCAGGTTATTATCACTCCTGAACATACACCCTGTCACATCTGAGGCTCAATATTCAGAACTTTTCCCCTGTGCAAAGTTTGCGCTACACGGCAGACTGCACTACTGCCTGGTCCATTGGGTAAAAGCTATTGAATATGTGCAATGATACATGTGCAACGCACAGCATGGAGCACTGCACAAACATTGCCCACCACTGCATGTACCAGCAGACATACCAGCCTCATAGGCCTGACTGCAGCAGCAGTCCAGCACAAAAGGGCAAGACAGGCCAGCTTGACCTGGAGCAGGTGAGTGCATAGCTAAGGTCAGAATGAGTGGGGCCTCAGGGTTTGGAAAGCATGGCACCCATATAGATGGTACAACACAAAAATGGCACAGAGATGCCATCTTGGCTGCCAAAACAGGAGGGCACCAGTCTGAAGGATTGGTACTGTTCTGGTGATAACGTCCAGAAACAGTGTGGATGTGGGCTGTCCTGAACAAGTTATGTTCAGGGTGACATCTGTAGGAGTCACTGTGACAGCCAAAATGCCAGAATGTCTGCTGACATGGGGGTCTGGCATATGGAGAAACACAGCCACAGACACCTGCCAGACCCCCAAGGGAAATCCTGTGCTGCAGGCCTGGTGGGGACCCACCACCAAGGAGGGGAGTGGGCACTAAGGGCACCCCCAGCAATACAAATGCACAGGACAATACTGCTCAAGAAAAGATACAATAGACATGGGTAACAGAAACAACTAAAGTTTACTAGGTGAAACCATGACATACAATGCAAAATACAAACTCAGTAACCAACAAAATAAGCAAGCATTAAAAATATAAAACTATGTACACTATTTACAAGTTGGGGGTAAGGAGAAAGGAAAGCGGGGACTGTAGGGAAAAACAAGAGGGAGGAAGGATAAAGAGCACAACATGACAGGGGGAGGTGGCTTAGGGTGCAGGTGGAGGTGGAAGTGGTCTGCAGTCTCTGTGACAAACCACCACCGGTCCAAAGCATCCACAATGTGGGTGACAGTGCTGTCCAGGGCCAGGAGGTGACCAGTAATTGTTCACTGTTACCTGATGATTTTCTGCAGGAGATCATTCCGCCCTTCCACCAACTCTGACCGCTGGGCTGTGGCTGTTGTCTGAAGTAGGCCTGTATGGAAAGAGATGCCATAAATCAGTTGTCCAGATACTGTAGACCATGTAGGATCATGTAGCACACATATACACATCGCCTCTACCCGCAGCAAGGCCACTGCCATGGCATGCATGATATATGGGTGGCACGGCTACCCAAGAGACTGTGGAGACACCTGCAGATCCAGACAAGTGGATGCCACACAGATCCCAGTATGCAGCACAGGGGCCACAGGTTGGGTTGGTGTCCCCAAACATGGTGCAAAAGGCCTAGGATGTAGCCCTGGAGGAGTGAGCTGGGCAGCAGGGTTTGAGGTGATGGTGGCCAGTGTGGTAAATGTAAACCAGAGTGGCACACCACAATGGCATACTGCAATGAGTCCAAAAGGGCTGGATGGTATTGAAGGAGTCACCCCATGCCCACCGCACATGAACAGTGTTGTGGAATTACAGCACGGGCCTGAGTGTGGAACATGCCCCTGGCCCACAGTGGCACATATCCGGACACATGCTACTGAAGCCACAACAGTGTGTTCTGTGGGCAGTGCCATTGTGCCATGGAGCAGGTAGCCATTTTGGACATGTACAGTGATTGTTGAAAGATGCCAGTCACCAGAAAGTGGCAGCAGGGCATTTGGATGGCATGGCTAATAAGAGTCTGTGGCAGTAGACAGCAGTGTAGGTGCAGGTATGTGTACCATGCCATGACAAGCTGGCAATGCTTCAATGTGATGTGGCATAGCACAGCAGAGAGGCACACCCAGGTTAACACAACAGTGAACAAGAAGACTGTGTGGTCCATGCCAGGTGGTTCCTGGTGCCGTGGGTTGTGCGCTACTGAGGGTGTGTGTGCCATGACACATTACTACAGTGTAGCAGTGCTGCTGAGTCACTGAAACCGCAGTCTGTGCAGCTGGCATCATAGCATGGCAGTCCTGGCCTGCTGCTGTATCTGTCCCCTGGCTCAAGGATAACTGCAACTAGCCCCTACAGGGAGGCAACCATGACCAGGAGCAGGCTACCCCAAGAAAGGCAGATTGGCAAGTGCACTGAGAGAACTGCAGACCTTCAATGACAGAGACCCTTATGCAAGCAGTTGTATATCATCACAGTATCAGACACATATGTATATGGGGTGCGGTGTTGTCAGCTGTCCATGGAGATGCCCCACCGGCTGTGCATCCACTCAGCATAGGGACATAGAAAGGAATATATGTAGTGGTGCACATGTGGAGATATTATCTGTCCCCTTACCTGGTAGCACAGCATCCTGGCGAGGCCAGGAAACACAGCACAAGGCTACAGTGGGCATGCTGCAGGGTGTGCCCCTACAACAGGGATGACAGACCAACACCCAGGACAGAGGCTACCCTAGAGTTGTGAGGGTGAAGCAGCTACTGTGGCATGGCCCAGCAGGACCAACAGGAGGTAATCCCCTGGGGTACAGGTAGTGGCAACACCCCTGTGCTACAGCTTGCATGTCCTGGTGTTGCATGCAGGATAGCAACCATATGGCATATTGTGGCAGAACAGGCCACTGGGAACATGGCCCTGGGAGGGGATCCATATGGCCATATGACACAGGACACAGAGCATGTTGTACACAGAGCCATAGAGCTGCTGTTTATTTATTTATTTTATTTATTTATTTAGTGATTCGGAAAAGACCTCTGAACACAAGCTCTTTTACAAAGGTTCCACGTCATAGATTGCAAAACAAAGTACAATAGGAGAAAGCAAAGGTACATCACAATGAACAATACAGCTTGGATTCAGAACTTACAGAATAACTCAAAACATAGGTACAAGTTAAAATAACAAGAATAACACTTTGGGGGGGAGATAAGCAGACACAAAGTGCCTTGTCAGTAGTTCAGCGGGATGGTGATAGCTGGCAGTGGGGTGAAGAAAGGAGGTACGAGAGAGAGGCAGGTACTGCTGTGGAGGTAAAGGGTGGGGGAAGAAGGGCAATAAGGTATAGAGAGAAATGGGGGGTGAGGGGAAGCTAAGGAGAAGATGTGCTAGAGTAAATGGTGCGGTACGAGGGGGCATGGTCAAGCAGCTTGAATTAGCAGTGACTGTTAGAGAAATGCATGGCACTGGCAGTTGGGGAGGGGGGAAGGTGGGGTGGCGGGTGCTGAATAAGCATGATGTGAACTGATTGCTGAGGCAACTCATGAGAAGGGACAGAGGGAAGGGTACCAGAGGCCTGCCTAGTGCTTGCTGAGGGGCAGAGAGAGTGGATGTGGCTGAACTTTGGGGAAGATGCACTTAGAGAATGTTATTAGCTGCTGTTTGAGGGCAGTTTTGAGTTGGGCTAGACAATTGGTGGCCAAGAAGGGCCCAGAGAGTTCACTCATCCATGGGGGGGGGGCTGGTAGGCAAATGCACGTTGCCCAAGCAAGGTTTGATGGAAAGGGATAGCCAAGACCCCTCTAGTCCTCCCCCTGGTGACCAGTAATGAGTTTGCCACCTTGATCAAACTGCATAAACAAGGTGGTGTTTTACCCAATACAGCCTTCTTCCCTAGGATGCAAGTCTGGAATTTGACCCTGTTTCTTAATGACAGCCAATTTGCGCATTCGTACAGAGTACAGGTGTGCATGCCACGCTCAACATCCAGGGTGAGTCTGCAGGCTTTGTTGAGTGCAGTCTAAACCTTCTTGAACGCTGTATCAATTGCCACCCCGTAGAACACTAGTCCATAGTCAATAGTCAATAGTAAATATGATGGAGCTGTGGACTGAGAGGCGGAGGGCCCCTGGAGAGAGGTATTGCCTGTGCCTGTACAGGACACCAATCTTGGTATTGACTGTCTTGACCAGAGTGTCAATATGGTGTGGAAACATGAGGGTATCATCTATTATGACCCCCAGATACTTGAACAAGTGGACTTGTTCCAGCGGCTCACTGCATGAGTTGGAGATGATGAGGGGGTGGTGCTTATTTTTGTTGTGGGGGCTGGCTATAAGCATGGCCTTAGTCTTCTTGTAGTTTAGTAGCAGCTTATGACTACAGAACCAGTCCTCAAGTTTGGTGAAGGAGTTCTGCAGCTCAGATTGTAGGGCAGCCTGAGACGTGCTGCTGCTCAGGAGCACAGCATCATCTGCGTATAGTATGAGTTTGGTGTCGCAGGCTGTGGGAAGGTCATTTAAGAAGAGGGTGGCTGAGAAGTAAAGTGCATGTTCTGCCTGCCAGGGATGCTATGTCACATGGGGCACCTTTGATAAGACAGCAGTCATGGCGGCAGTCTATGACAGGCAAGACAGTGGCTGGCAGCAGCTGCTGTGCTGTGACCTGGGTAGGGCTGCACCTGCCAGGGACAGAGCCCCATGTGAGAGGTGTGCTGAAGAGCACCACTGAAGCACATTCAGTGGAAGTGGTGAGCAGGACAGGAACTCTGCATTATGTGCCTCCTGGTAGTGGATGGGACAATGAGAAATAAAAGCATACTCACGTGGCTGCATCCCCTGCGTTGCACCTGCTTGGTCCCCATCACGGCCCTGGGGAAAATTCTTCCCACTGTCTGTGGTCTGGCACTGGTGTTGGCTGCTCCCCATGCTCCCCATCCTCTGGATGCGTGATCTGCAAAGTGTAAGAAAAGGTGATGTCAGAGGTGATCTGCACAACACCTTGCTCCAGTTCAACCCACCTAAAGACCCTGGCAGTTGGAAGGTACAAAGGAGGTAAGTGTTCTGTGCATGGCCACACAACCTTTGGAAGGAATTGTATAACACTGCCTGCCAGGGACCCATCATGCTGCCACCCCTTTGTAAGGCACCCCCTTGTGCCCTCAACCCAAGTATGGGGCATGTAGCCATACACAAAGCAAACATGAGCTACTGCTATGATATGTGTGATGACAGCGATGGACAGAGCATTCTACACTCATCCTTGGCTTTCATGGGATATAATGGTTTGAGATGCCTTCCCAATGTTTGATGGCACAGCAGAATGACATGGCACCAGAATTCCACAGTGGCCATAGTACTTCCACACCTGTGAGGGTGGTGCTGTGACAGTGGCACCTCGTCAGCAGAGCAGTCAGGCAGACAGTCAGGTTGGAGACAGATGACAGCCAGTCTTGCACTACAGGACAAGTGTAAGTGGGTCACTCCACACCGACAGGACTGCAGGGGCATGCCTTGGTGTGTGGCCCCAGGCATACAGCATGACACACAGGACATGACCCACTTAAAAGAGCATGGTTTGGTAGGTGTGTCACTAGTACTTTTCAACTTGCATTTTACAGGTAGCAGAAGTACTGCCCCCCCCCCCATGTAGCATGCCTCGTGGAACACACTGTCCCAAGGGCAGTGATATAGTGTAGGTCAGACAACATGCCACAACAGGTGTGTCCAGCAACTGTCCCAAAGTAGAGGTTGGTCACTGATATGCAGGGTGGTATAACCGCCTGGCATGACAAGCTCAGACCCAGCACACATGGCAGATGTTGCCATGGGAACACTTCACACCTATCTCAAACAACATTACCCCACTGAACCCATGACCAGATGCTGGTATGACAGGAACATAAGAAAACTTACCAGGCCTTGGGACAGTGCCATCCTGCACCATCCTTGGGAACCTTTGGAGCCACTTCTGGCCCTGTCTGACCATGTCCCCATAGAGGTGACGGCACTGCTTCTCCTGTCTTACAAATCCCAGTGTGGCCAGAAAGGTGGTGCTGAACAGAGGCCTACACCTCCCCCACCCCCGGGTCGCTCTGGCTCCTCCTGCCCAAATAGGAGTTACTCCCTGGCCACAGCCAGGTCAACAATGTTGGCCAGTTCCACCTCACTCCACAGTTGATCTAACTGCTGCAACGCCTGTCACCTTCTGAAGAAATTTTCTGGGACATTTTTGGTATTGTACTGCAGGGCCTAGACGCATTTTGGCAATGTACTGGAGCACAGCGTTTGTGCAATGCAAAGTATATTGTTTGTACTGTGAAATGTCCCTTGTGCAGCGCTATGGTGATCTAGCCTGCCAACATCATCAGGTTGTGCATGTGGATTTCATGCAACCTCATGCTAGGTTGCACAATGTCATAGTGCTGTTAGCCTGTGCAGAGCTGTGTATGTGCAGGGATGCCACTCGAATCATAGGTGTCTGGCTTTTGTGCAGCACACATATGCAGACATCATCAAAAGGTGCATTGCCCAATGCACAAGCACTAACTAACTTAGCACATTGTGCAAAAGCACAATATTCAGCCAGACTATGTAAATAGCCTCATTGGGCAGTCAGCGGGCAAAGGACCCCATTAGCATCTCATTAAAGACATTTCTGCATGTATTAGCATGGATAATTGTACCTGGGTTATTTAAGGAGACCATAGCACCCCCTACATTGCACATTGGAACTGCAGCCACATCACAGTTACAGCACTGTGGAAGCAGGCCACAGAGATGACACACTGACATGGCAAGCAGAGATAATGTCCCTGCAGCCATGAGTAGGTGCTTTGCATGCCATTTTTCAATACAGACACTTTGCTAAATAGGGATACACCCTGCAGCGGGGGCATGGGTGGAATATATTGTGGGGAACCCACATCATATCGGTGGTGGTGTCCTGTTCTCCATTATCAAGCAATATGTGCCCTAAACCTACACACTGTAACATAAACGTTAGTTTAGCTGTACCCTACTCACCATATTACATGATGTCTTTGTATTGACCACAACCCACTGGCAGTCATGTGCGTGCCCTCTGTTCTGTTTGTAACTGTGCCTTGCATGGAACCTCTGTAATGGAGTACCTCTGCACATTATTGCTATCAGGCTGTGTTATTGGTACATAACATACATACTGGGGGATGCAGTCCTCAGGGTAGCACGGATTGACACCTGCCAGGTGTGTCCCAGCTGTGTGCAAATGGCTCCCCCAATGCTGCACATGGTGCATGGGGACAAGGGCAACTGGACCTCACACCCAGGGCCTGCCCTGGACAGTCAGGGCACTGTACAGGTCCACATTATGTGAACAAGCATAGGTTGGGGGGCCCCATGCACCTGCAGGGTGTCAATGTAAGGCCTACCCATCATATCACATGCTTCCATGTGTCTGGGTGTGTCCCTGTGTTTTGCATGTTGTATGTCATAGACCTGATTTCCAGGGCCAAGGTACAGGCTATACAACCTGTCCATCACAGCACACCATTGCCCCCTGTCCATATAGCACCCTACAACTGTATACTTAGCATCCTGAATAGAACACACATCCTATACAAGGGGCCCGTCCCACTGTCACTGACACCAGAGGCTGACAGCAGGTGAGTCATAACCTTATGTGGAGTGTGCACCTGACAGGTCTGCCTGCAACAGTCCCTCCAATGTGCTGCCCTCCACCACTCCAGTGCATGCCTGGATACAGTAATGCAGAGGCCTGTGGCCTGGCACCTAACTGTGACATGGCACAAAAGACGTGGTCCAACAGCCAGGTTCTGCACATACCACTGTTGTGCAAGGGGGTGTAACTTTGGCGGTGCCATGTGTTAGGTGGGTGGGGCCACATCCGGCCAGTGAACTGTGTCTTCCAATGGAGCAATATATGGATGGGCCCACTGCATGGTTTGTCCAGGTGCAGTTCTCATGTGTGTCACAGTGTGTTGGCATGTCCCACACAGTGACCTTGTATTAGTTGGCATGTGCTACTGGGAGCTGTGCCTGGCCCAGGGGTGTGGGTGTCCTACACATGCACTGCCCCATAACACTCCCATATGTGCATCAGTGGCTTCTGTGTTCCAGGACAATGACTGTCTGGGTGGTGCAGGCAGGGGGTCTGAGTGTCTCAGGTGCCTACACCCCTTCAGTGTTTGGTGGCAGCACATTAGCCAGATGCAGACCCTGGGGGGCCTCTCACAAACTGCCATTGTGCCAAGGCCATCTTGTTCCACACCAGCACACCATACACAGCATTGGTGTACTGGCAAAGCACATTGTGGATTCATATACACACACATCTCACCCACACACAGCACTGACCACTGTCTTTCTACTTTCCCTGACAGGTCACATGGGTGATGCTAAGTGGTAGTGGACCCACCACTTTCCTGAGGATGAGCTCCATGCTTTGGTCCAGACCTACCAGGAGAGAGAGGTGGACCTATCCCAAAGCCAAACCACTGATTCCATAGTCCAGCAGGCAAGGGAGGAAATCACAGTGGCTGTGAATGCTGTGGGTAGCCAGGGCTGCAGAGTGGAGGCTGTCTGGAAGCAATTCAGAGACCTCTGCCAGTGGGCTAAGGAAACTATAGCTGCCCAACACTGTGAGTAGTGGGCCACTGGTGGGGGGGCCACAGTCTTTGGCAGTGGCCAGGCATATGGACCCAGTGGAGGAGGTGATGGCATCAACATTAACGTCCATGGAGGTGACAGGGGTGCCTGAGGGCAGATACGAGATTCAGGTGAGGTACAGATGGTCATGTAAGTACACCACGGGTGCACTTCCTTGCTTGCATGGGTACACATGTAGGTCTCTCTACTGGTGGGCACACTGCAGCCTTGGGCATGACACACATACTGTGTGCGGTCAGCACCCTGGGCCTTCCATGACATGCGCTGCTGCTTTATGGTGCACTGTGGCCCAATCTGCTGCATGTTGCACTGACACCCCTACAGGTAGTGACTGTGCACACAGCTCCGCTAGAGAGTGTCCATGCACATAGGGGGTGTGTGTACTGTTTTGCCATTCACTGGTCAAGGGTGCTGGTGCAAGCAGACATGTGTGTTGGGTGTGTGGGTATGTGTGTGGGGTTGTGGTCTGTGCTGTGATTGCATCTGTACATGTGTGGCATGGGTGGGATACATGGTCAGGGAGCATTGTCATGCTTGCATGATCCACTCTTCATAAGTGGCTGTGTAACCATTGAGGGCCAGGGTAGCTAGACCTGTTGACACCAGTTGCACACTGACATTGTGTACTGCATATTGTGTGTGACACTGACAGTTTGCTCCTTTCCCACAGCACAGGATGTCCCACCTGAGGGGGGTGATATAGCTGGGCCATCCACTACAGTATAGCAAGTAACACCAAGCCAGCCATATGGACCCATCCACTACATCATGGAGGTCATGGATGACAGTGATGACAACAACTATCTTTCCACTATGCAGTACTTGTAACCAGTTGCACTGCTGGGAAGCAATCATCAATACCGAGCCCCCCATGCAGTGTATATCAGCAGGTGCATGGCAGCCCCCAACACAAATGCAGCCCATGCCCCTGTCCACAGCACTACCATGTGTGACATCCCCTCTGCTGGACCTCTCACCACCATCTTCACTGCCAGTGCCATCATCACCACCACCACCACCACCACTATGCACACCACCTGTCCGGCACTCCGAGAGGGTTTTTGCAGAATGGCAGCACCCCCGCAATTCCACAGTTGGCTTGCACAGCAACCCACAGCCACTGAGCCCCTGCTACTTTCCCCCCTTGTGTGGTGCACACACTGGCCACTCGGGGCCTGCAGGCACCACCAGGTCCTTCTCCGCCAAGACAGTGTCCTCCGGAGGCAGGCTGCACCAAACTGCAGGCAGTTGCTGCATTCAGTGGTGCGGTCCCAGACTGCCATACACTGTGAGGTTGCCCTCTTCAAGTGCACCATGCATGAGGTCCTGATCAGCCTTTGGGATGTCTTGCACACTGACCTGCAGGGTGCTGAGCAGTGGAGATCCATAAGGCTTGCATTCTTGAGACCCTCAGCACCATCACTGGTGGCCTCATCATGGTGGTGTGGGATCTCAGTCATGGTGCGTGGCAGTCTGCATCCAGGTCACAGCTCCACTCCTTCCAATGTGCACAGCCCTAATTCCATGAGGACACCATGGCAAGTCAGGATCTGGTGGTATACCTGCAACCCCCAGGGCCTCTGCCACAACAGGCACACTGGGGCACAACCTTCAAATCCTGTTCTCCAGTTCCCAGCATAGCCATGCACAGGGCAGGGTGACTCTGTCACCCCAGGTGTCGTGCTTCACCTCCCTGTGGGCCACACCACTCACCAATAGGGATCTGCAGCAGCTGCTGGTGCATACCCATGGTGACCACAGGTTGACATGAGTGGGATGGCTCCCCCCATATCCCACAGTTCCCAAGAACCCTCCATACATTGTTCCTCTGACACTTTTTTTGTTGTAGTATGCTTCCTCACCACCTCTCCCACTGGCCACCCTGTCCAGCACCCCCTTCTGTTTCTGCACTGGTTGTTCATTGCTATTGTGTGCTTTTTTTTTATTTTTGTGTTTCACATTAAAGGTTATACACATATGACAGTGTCCTTTGTTCTTTCCACCCACCTGCTCCTGCATGAGAGGCTTCGTATGATGTTTTCCCTGTATTGCTGTGTCCTCCTGGCCATGTGGGGGTTGTACCTGTCAAGCTGCTCCAGTATCCCCAGCACCTTTGGCTCCATATCACTATCACTCTGTTCCTCTTGCACTGGCAGACCTATTCCATGGGTGAGCACCATGTTGTTTAGCATACAACAGGCTAGGAATATGCCACAGGCCTTCTGAGAGGTGTATTGTAGGGAACCACCTGAACAGTCCAGGCGCCAGAACCACATTTTAAGCATGTCAAAAGACTTGCTGAATGATGCTGCATGTCATGGAGTTGCCACATTGTATCTGTTCTCTGCCACAGATGTGGGCCAGAGGATAGATATGAGGAGTCAGGGGCACAAGGGATAGGCACTGTCCCCTGTAAGGTAACACACATCTGTTGGCACCTGTTCACATTGTAGCTGCCTGCATAGCATCAACAGCCCACGAGCTGTGTTGTGTCCAGTGCACCTGCCCACCCTTCTCTCAGTGAGGCATGTGTGTGCTGTGGTTCCTCTGCATGCCCCCTATGGGGGATTTGTGTGGGGAGCGTCCTACATGTACTCACCAACAAGGTGCCCAATGTGTACGTGGTTGCCTTCAAAGATTTGGCATACTGTGGAGTTGTGCCATATGAAGGCATCATGGGCACTGCTGTGGTACCATGCCTGGACATTGGTTATGCATCCTGTTGCATCACATACCACCTGGAAATTGATGGAGTAGTAGCCTTTCCTACTGAGGTCAGCATCCACCCCATCACTAGATGGTGCCCAGATGGCAACATTGGTGCAGTCAATGGCATCAAGTTCTGCAGGTAGATGCACAACCTGATAAAACTTCTGCATTGTTTCTGTGTGTGCCATTGCTGTGCTGGGGAATATGATGAACTTACTAGTGTATGGCAGCAGGACATCTAGGAACTGGGCCAACAGACACAAGGTGGCAGATTGTGACACATCAATGGTGTCCCTCACTGGTGTCTGGAATGACAAGGTGATTTAGAAGCACATCACAGCTGTCACCTTCTGCTCTACTGTCATGGCATGGCTGTGCTGGTTGTTACTGCACAGCTGCTCATGCAAGAGCTCACACAGCTGCATTAGCATGGCCCAATTGAGATGTATCAGCCAACAAGGTAGTCATCAGTGAGGGCCTCAAAGGATACTCGTAGCTGGTACCATCTGTGTGCAGCATATTGCCTCTGTGGCCTATGGCAAGGATCAGGGTGGGCATGTGGCCTCTCCTCCACTTGCAGGGCTTCTTCCATCAGGATCAGCATGTGTGTGGCATATTTAGCCATTTTTTTCTCTGGCTGCAGTGCCTCTGCCCACCTCTAGACTTTGCCCAGGGTTAAGACAGTGGTTTTACAGGTGTTATTTGTGCAGCACATTGGGGTTGTGTAAAGTCGCTTTTCGTAATGCTAATGCACTGAATATAACATTGTGCCAGTATTTACGTCCATGCCCCTCCCTTTGCCCAGTGCATACATTATTGTGTTGTGCAGGTGCAATCCATTTTTGCCTGCATTATCTGCACCTTTGAATATTGAGCATTGGTGCAATTGGCACACAAATGGCGTACAATCATTTTGAAAAGAAGAAGTTCCAGTACAGCCACCTCAGTAGAAAAAGAAAAATGATTATGAGGAAGTGGTTATCTACCAGACGGCAGCAAGCAAACTAGACAAAACTGGTAGAAAAGGAGCCGACTCACCAAATTCAATAAATTTATTTTTTATTTTATTCTTCTGAATATCAGGTAAATCTCCAAGGTACAGTATCAATATATGTGCACATAAGTACGCCACAACAAACGTTTCGGATTCACTCCTACATCAGTATAATAAACTGACCTGTTCAAAAATGTATATATATATATATATATATACTGTATATATATATATATATATATATATATATACACACAATAGGGTGAGTGGTAAATGAGTGAGATAAAACAGCGTATCATCCACTGCAGTGTGATATTTTTACCCTCTACTCTACTGTGATGATATGAGACATTTACACATAGGTCACAAAAGGTCACTGATATCATCACCCTAGGCAGCTTTCCCCTCAGCATGAAAGAAACACCTGTGCTGTTACCATAGACACAAATGCAGAACTACCTGAGAGGTCTCACTGCTGCCTACAGCTAACTCAGTGAGCATTACAAAACACACCTACCCCCCCTCCACCAACTTCCAGCTCGTTACTGTAATGCTGTCAACTTGATGCAGCCAGAATTCCAAACAGCACAGCTTCACAGAACAGTCTAAACTACTGTCTGCAGCTAACTCAACTACCACTGAAACACACTCTCACTTGTTCTTCAAACTCTGATTCTCACCCATAACAATTACTGTGACAATTTCAACTTCACTGCAGCCAGAATCCTAAAGAGCACAATTTCACAGAACACTCTGCACTCTCACTGCCAGCCCATTCAGAAAAGCTCACACACAGAATGAGCAAACACATTAACAGGAACAGAACACAAGACAGCATAACAAAACTTTTGAAACTCTTGGCCCTATTGTATATATCGAATACATGATGGACAGATCATGTGCTATGGCAAATATTGTCACTCCTGCGCTGTGAGCTTGGATATCTCACTGGGTTGCACCTCATGGGAATCTCAGAACTCTGCAGAGTGACAATATTCTATATCCACTCATGCCCATCATGTATCCCATATATATATATATATATATATATATTATGGTAGCACAGTAGTGCTACCATAGTTAGGGTTGAGGAGCCATTTCTATGTTAAACCCCAAAACTTTGCACCTTAATAACTTTGCAACTGTTTGATGGATTTGCCTGAAATTTGGAATATATAATCAAGAACCACAGACCTTGGGATCTGCCAAGTTTTGTACTGGTCAGATATACGGCTGTGGAGTTATTAAGTGTGATCTGTGCGCACATTTATGCTTTTTCTGGAATTCTATGGTCGCGCCTACAGGTCATACGGTTTGCGCGACCGGCCCAAAATCTTCAGAGAATGTGCAGCGGGGGTCCCCAATGTGCCTTTTGAAGATTTGGTGAAAAAATATTAAACGGTTCAAAAGTTATTCAAAAACCAGTTTCCCATTATAAGTCAAGGGGAAAAGTTAACAAAAAGTTCGACAGTGTCGCAAATGCATTTTTACTTTCACAAATGGGCCTGTTACTTTCGAAAATCGCCATTTTGTTTTCAGTTGGTGATCAGAAAAATGGTTGGCATTTAAATTTGAGACCCTCTAGCAACCTAATTATTTTTGTATTCACCTAGTCGGACCCTGAGGGATGCTTGCCATGTCTTTATTTTGTGGTAAGCGCCCAGAAATATGTTTTCAAATTTCTGGAAAAAGTACTTCATAAATTACTTTCATACTCACGAAAGTGTTGAACTTTTCAGCTTTTCGCGAATTAGACAGTAGTTTTCCATCTGTGGGACAGTGACAGCGATTCTTTGGCACTCGCTGCAAAAGAACGTTGGGAGTTTTGGGCTGAAATTTGGAGGGAACGGACCGACATCTCACAGATGTGCCTTTCAGTATTGTATTGAAAAAATATTACACAGCGGCAAAGTTACGGCACTCCAAAGTTGACAGTTTTTCCCATAGGATAACATTACGGCGCCCAACGCATTACAGAAATCCTTTGGCACCCTGCTGCAAAATAACGGTTTGGTCTTTTTTCCTGAAATTTGGAAGGAAGACAGCCAACAGTCCACAGATGTGTTTTTCAGTGGTTTGGTGAAAAAACATTACAGGGAGGCAAAGTTATGGTGCTCCAAACTTTTCTTTTTTTCCCATAGGATAACATTATGGCGTTCACCGCGCCTTTCAGGGCCCGTATCTCAGAAACGGTGAGAGATACGGACTTCTCGTCAGAAAATTTATTAGCCCCCCAACAGGGGCTAAGATTTAAATTAGTCAGGACAGTTGTAAATAATATGACTTTTAAATTTTTTTTCCACGTCTTACGGTTCCTGAGATATAATGTATTTAGTATTCCAAGATCTCATTTTCTGCACCGATATTCATTATTATGCATACATTATTTGTACTCACTGTCTTTCTCTATGCAGGTTTTGGGGAAAACCAGCCTGTCTTCTTACATTACTGTTACTGTTGCCCTTTTCGCTTGCGTTCCTTATCCATTTCACTTACGTTGGCGTCTAGCCACCATGTGCATTATCCTTCGTTTTCATTTTAAGCTTGCGTTTCTGTTACTTTTTGCCATTTCTGTCTACAGTACTGTTTATCTTTCTGTTTCACTTTACATCACCATGCCCATTGACATTTCTGTTTGCAGGCACCATGTTACTATGTGACAACACATCACATGGCAGACCATTCCCGTCTATGCCACCATGTGCGTTACCCTTTCTGTTCTTGTTCATGCTTGTGTTACCATGTGCGCCACTGTTAGCATTTCTGTTTGTGTTGCTGTCCCTGTTAGTATGCCACAAGACATCATGTGGCGGGAGTGTGGGGCCCTTTTGCGGTGGGAGCGCAGGGCCCTGCTCCCGCCGCTGCATTACCTTCACTATTTCTCATTATCATTCTCAAAAGAAAGGAAATTGAGGCAAAAACTCAGTTTAATGCATTAGTTAGGGTTGTTCCACAGTGACAAAAGTGAGAAATTCGCTGTTAGGGTTGAAACCCCTTGCACCCCACCCACCCCCAACTGGCATTGGGGTGTGCATTGGGATCATGGGTCCTAACTCTCACCCATTCTCCTATACTTCTGCTGCTTACATGTCATGGGGTGAGAGTTAGGGCTGATAGTCCCAATGCACACCCCAATGCCCTACATCGTCATCCTTTGCGTTTTCATCTCGCTTGCATTTCTGTTACTTTTTGCCATTTGTGTGTACCGTACTGTTTCTCTTTCTGTTTCACTTTGCGTCACCATGCCCATTGACATTTCCATTTACAGGCACCATGTTACTATGTGACAAGACATCACGTGGCACACCATTCCTGTCTACGCCACCATGTGCGTTACCCTTTCTGTTCTCATTCGCACTTGTGTTACCATGTGTGCCACTGTTAGCATTTCTGTTTGCGTTGCTGCTCCTGTTACTATGCCACAAGGGCCGCGCTCCCACCACGCATTACATTCACTATTTCTCAATATCATTCTCAAAAGAAGGAAATTAGAGGCAAAAACTCCGTTTAATGCATTAGTTAGGGTTGTTCACAGCGACAAAAGTGAGGAAATTAAGCTGTTAAGGTTGAAAATCTAACTCGAATTCACCCCCAGCACCACACACACACAGACACACACACACACATTCAAGTATGGGGAGGACCAAGTCAACACAACCAATGACAGACATCCAGCAGCAGGTGACAGAAATAACAAACAATTGTCTAAATGTACTCACAGACATTCCCCACCCACCTGACCAGGTACTGCATGCTCAGTGGAGATCAACAGCAAAACTGAGGCCATGTACACCAAGCGTACACATCCCTGATTGCAGCTGCACAGCGTACCACACTTAGTAGTTGCATGGCCTTACCCACGATGCCCCACCAGACCACACCACTTGTGGTGGCCACCTGAGCAATAGAGTTAAGCAAAACCAAGGAGTTGTACAGGTATAATATCTCTGATTATAACAAGGGTTTGAAAATGCAGCTTTCTAATTGACTGTAAACATTGTAACAGCCTTATGTTTAGTTTTATTAACATACATGTAGAGCCTAACCATATGATGAACATGGTTTAATGTTGTTTAAAAAACAGTTTTATTATAGATGTAATAAGCCACTCCCAGGTATTATGTTAATGGTCAGTTTATCACTGTCTAGCGACATGTGGCACTCGACTATGCCTCATTCAACATTAAACCCCTACAGGGTGATAACAGACCATTTAACATAACTGTTGGTCATGCCTTATTGCTTAATTGTCTTTATGAGTAGATACTCTCCCTCTGCTAGGCACTGCAGCAGCTTTGCAACATAGTGTCCCCAGTTACACCATACACTGTCTAGTTACTGGAGAATGGCTGTGAATATGAACTCATGAGATGAACAGTGTAACTGATCATTACAGTCATCGAAACCCTAGTGTGATTATAACTGACAGAGTCAGTGATGAGGATAACCCCTGCTGTCCTAGTACACTACCCCATTATGAGTTAAATCAATACTAAAAGACATTCTGTTTACATCTACACCATACCTACTTGATTCCTGTTGTAGCACAATTAACATAGTTATCACTTTGATAGCATCAGTGACAGAAGTGCGGCAAACCCAAACAGTAGGCATACAGCCTGAGCATGAAACAACTGTTAAAAAAATCACACTGTGTCCATAAGTGGCATAGATCACTCATTGCAACAATAGTAAATGTATTACTATTTGAATAAGTTAGTCATCACAGATGCAATGAGATTGTCTTTATCAGGTACAACATACTCAGTAAGTGCCTACAGGAAAATCTATCCTATATACATCTCCGATACAGGTACATCATTGTTGGCTCAGTAGTGCTATGATATTTAGAAGTTGCTTGGCCTGATCCATGCAATTACAATGTTTCTTATAAAGAATACTTACTGCATCTTTAATATTGAAACACACTGAAGGTCTATGTATGTACATCAGCAGTACACCTTCATCAGTAAGAATGCATGTGATACTGGCAGTACCAATTTCACAGCGTTGAACAGGCAATGCTTTTCATCGTTTACATCAGCCTCTCTATGTTGAGTAAACCATTGCAGTAAATGTACTACTATGTAAATCACCTACTAAATGTATCACTACTTTTATCTTGAGCATGCTAGTGTCTTGTAGTTAATTTATGTGCTTCTCTTAATTAATGTATACTCACTAGTGTTAAAACCTTTCTACAACTGTTATCATGCACCTTCAGCATTTATATTGAATAACGGCACAGTACCAGTTGTGGCATGGTGTGGGGCATCGGTAGGTAAGGCCATGCAACTACTAAGTGTGGTACATTGTGTGCAGCTGCAATCAGGGATGTGTACGTTTGGTGTACATGGCCTCAGTTTTGCTGTTGATCTCCACTGAGCATGCAGTACCTGGTCAGGTGGGTGGGGATGTCTCGTAGTACATTTAGACAATTGTTTGTTATTTCTGTCACCTGCTGCTGGATGTCTGTCATTGGTTGTGTTGACTTGGTCCTCCCCATACTTGAATGTGTGTGTGTGTGTGTGTGTGGTGCTGGGGGGGTGTCGGAGTTAGGGTTTTGAACCTAACAGCGAATTTCCTCACTTTGTCGCTGTGGAACAACCCTAACTAATGCATTAAGCGGGTTTTGCCTCTAATATATATATATATATATATATATATATATATATATATATATATATATATATATTAGGGAAAAAACTCTGTTTAATGCATCGGTTAAGGATGTTCCACAGTGACAAAAGTGAGAATTCGATGTTGGGGTTGAAACCCCCTTGCTCCCTCAGCCCACCCCCAATGCGGCATTGGGGTGCGCATTGGGGTCATCGGCAACTCTCACCCCATCACATGTGGAAAGAAGCTGAGGAATAGGAGAATGGGGTGAGAGTTAGGACCGATAACCCCAACGCACACCCTGATGCAAGTTGGGGGGTGGGCTGGAGGGGTGCAAGGGGGGTTTCAACCCTAACATCGAATTTCCTCACTTTTGTCGCTGTGGAACAACCCTAAGTGATGCATTAAATAGAGTTTTTTGCCTCTAATTTCCCTTCTTTTTGAGAATGATAACGAGAAATAGTGACTGTAATGTGGTGCGGGGGCAGGGCCCTTTGGGCCCTCGCTCCGCCATGTGATGTCTTGTCACATAGTAACACAGTGCCCGCAAACGCAAATGGTAATACGCATGGTGACACAAAGCAAAACAGAAAGAGAGACAGTACTGTAGACACAAATGGTAGTAATAATGCAAACACAAGCTCAAATGAAAATGCAAAGGGTAACGCACATGGTGGCGTAGACAGGAACGGTAAGTGAAACAGATATGGAACTGCAAGCGGAAGCGGTATGGGTAACAGTAATATAAGCACACAGGCTGGTTTTGCCCAAAAGCTGCATAGAGGAAGACAGTGAGTATAAAGAATGTATGCATAATAGTGGGTCTCGGAGCACAAAATGAGGAGTTGGAATACTAAATTGCTTATATCTCAGGAACCGTATGACGTAGAAAAAAATTTAAAAGTCATATGATTTATGACTTTCCTGGCTAGTTTTATACTAAGTTTTTTTCTGACGAAAAGATCGTATCTCGCACCGTTTCCGAGACACAGGCCCTGAAAAGCGCTGCGAATGCTGTAATGTTATCCTATGGGGAAAAAAGAGAAGTTTGGAGTGCCATAACTTTGCCATCCTGTAATATTTTTTCACCAAACCACCAAAAGGCACATCACTGGGATGTTGGCTTTCTTTCCTCTAAATTCCATTATGAAAGACTAAAACTGTTATTTTGCAGCAGGGTGGCAAAGAATTCCAGTCATGCAGCGGACGCAGCAATGTTAGTCTATGGGAAAATGTGTCAACTTTGGAGTACCGTAACTTTGCATCCATGCAATATTTTGTCACCAAGCCACTAAAGGCACATCTGTGAGATGTTGGCTGCCTTTCCTCCAGATTTAAGCCCAAAAGACCAAACTGTTCATTTGCAGCAGGGTGGCAAAGAACTGCTGTCATTTTGGCCATAGTCTGGAAAAGTAGTGTCACAATTTGTGAAAGCTTTCACAAAAATTTGCAACATTTTAGTGAGTGCAACACTATTTTGTGAAACTACTTTTTCCAGAAACTTGAAAAACATATTTCTAGGATGTTTAACCTCAAAATAAAGACATGCCTAGCATCCTCGGGGAACGACTAGGTAAACACAAAAAGAATTGTGTTGCTAGAGGGTCCCAAATTTAAATGGCAAGCATTTTTCTGATCACCAACTGAAAACAAAATGGTGGATTTGTGAAAGTAAAAGGGCCATTTGGGAAAGTAAAAACTGCATTTGTGAAAGTGTTGAACTTTTGTTAAATTTTCCCATTGACTTATAATGGGAACTTGTTTTTTGAATAACTTTTGAACTGTTCGATATTTTTTCATGAAATCTTCAAAAGGCACATCAGGGACCCTGGCTGCATGTTGCCTGAAGTTTTTGGACCGGTCATGCAAATCATGCAACCTGTAGGGACAAGCAAAGAATTCAAAAAAGCGTAAATGTGTGTGCAGATCACGCTTAATAACTCCGCAGCCATATATTCGAACAGTAAGAAAGTTGGCATATCCCAAGATGTATGGTTCTTAATTGTGTATTCAAAATTTCAGGCAAATCTGTTGAACGGTTGCAAAGTTATTAAGTTGCAAAATTTTAGGTTTAACATGTAAATGGTTCCTCAACCCTAACTATGGTAGCACTAACGTGCTGCCATAACATATACATATATATATATTAGTAACACTGCTTGTAACCATTTGAATCAAATTATAAATGTTAGCTGGCTCAAAGGGCTCACCTTAGAAGGATTTAAACTATTCTTTTCAAATCACTTTATACGTTCTACGTAGTATTCACAACCCGTCTGGAATAATAGAAATGGCAAAGAACCATGAAGCTTTCATTTAAAAGTAAATAAACATATTATCTTTCTGATATATCTCATGAAAAACATCAGTATTCAATTAATTGCCTGATGTGCCACTTGAAAACCAAGTAAGCTTATACTTCAAGGACCTGAATTGCAAACAGCTTTCACAAACACCAGTTTATATAAAAGTTTCAAAACACATCATATGTCTTTCAAGGTATACAAATGCATATTCATTTCCCAACACATAAAATCCATATCAGAAAGCTGTGTAAAGGGTTGTATTAAATCACATAAATCTCTGAAATATACAATTGGTGCTCAAACTTCAGAACCCCTCGTGCACACATTCTAATCACAGTTCATAGAAACATAGAAACATAGAAGTTGACGGCAGATAAGGACCGCAAGGCCCATCCAGTCTGCCCATTTCTTTTTCTACCTTATAAATGTGCCATCAGCCTTTGCTCTGTCAATGGCCTATCTATTCATACTCATCTGTACTACTCCCTTATGCCTATCCCATGGCTGTTTGAAGCCCTGCACTGTATTCATATCCACCACTTCCTGAGGTAGGCCATTCCATGCATCCACCACCCTTTCTGTGAAAAAGAACTTCCTCACATTACCCCTTAATCGGCCTCCCTCTAATCTCATGCTGTGTCCTCTTGTCCTGCTATTTTTCTTATATTGAAACATGTTAGACTCTTTCACCTTGTTAATGCCCTTAAGGGGTTCAAGTGTTTCGATCATATCACCTCTCTCCCTCCTTTGCTCTAGGGTATACATATTGAGCTCCATTAATCTGTCCTCATATGTTTTCTGATGCAATCCCTGCACCATTTTGGTTGCCCTTCTCTGGACTACCTCAATTTGGTTAATGTCCTTGTGAAGGTGTGGCCTCCAGTACTGCACACAGTACTCCAGATGGGGCCTAACCAGTGTCTTGTAAAGAGGGATTATTACCTCCCTCTTCTGACTTGTGATACCCCTACTAATACACCCTAACATCCCCCTAGCCTTACCTACTGCTTTAGTTGTCTGCTTGGATGATTTCAGGTCATCGGTGATGATGATGCCCAAGTCTCTTTCTTCCATTGTGACTGCCAGCAACTCCCCTCCCAGCCTATAGGTGGCTTCAGGGTTTCTCTTCCCTATGTGCATAATCTTGCACTTCTTTGCATTAAACCCCAGTTGCCACTCTTCTGACCACTTTGCTAGTTTATCCAGATCTCTTCTCATTCTGCCCACCCCATCTGGATCATCAGCTCTGTTGCAGATCTTGGTGTCATCTGCAAACAGACAAATCTTACCCTCCAGTCCATCTGCAATGTCACTGATGAAGATATTGAAGAGGACTGGCCCCAGGACTGATCCCTGAGGTACCCCACTTGTGACTTGCATCTCTTCTGACTGTATACCGTTTACCACCACTCTCTGTTTTCTGCCTGTCAACCAGTATGCCACCCAGTTGACCAACTTCTGACCCACCCCGAGCCTACCCAGCTTATTAGTCAATCTTCTATGTGAAACAGTATTGAAAGCTTTGCTGAAGTCAAGATAGGCGATATCAACTGCTCCCACTTGGTCCACCACTCTGGTTACCAAGTCAAGGAACTCTATGAGACTAGTTTGACTGGGCCTTCCTTTTGTAAACCCATGCTGTCTTGGATCCTGTGCTCCTATGGATTCCAGGTGTTGCACTGTTCTTTCCTTAAGGAGTGCATCCATAATCTTGCCCACTACTGAGGTAAGACTGACTGATCTGTAGTTCCCTGCCTCCTCCCTGCTACCACTCTTGTGGAGCAGGATCACATAAGCCCTTCTCCAGTCTTCTTGGACCTCTCCGGTGCTCAGAGACTCACTAAACAGTTCTGATAATGTCTCTGCTAGTTCTACCCTTAGCTCCTTTAGTACCCTGTGATGTATGCCATCGGGTCCCATTGCCTTGTCCACCTTGAGCTTATCGAGCTCTTGTAGGACCCTTTCTATTGTGAAGGGACTAGTGCTCACGTCCCTCCCCCCTGTGTCCATGGTACTGAGCTGTGGGCCCTGCCCTACCTTCTCTTCAGTAAATACTGAGCAGAAGTATATATTTAGGATAGATGCTTTTACATGGTCCTCCTCCTCACACACCCTTATCTCCTTTGATCTTAGCAATACCCCCTCTGGACTTTCTCCTTTCACTAATGTATCTATAGAAAGTCTTGTCACTTAGGCATCTCCTATCTATTCTAACTTTACAGCCAGCCTCTGATCTCAGATCCTATCTGCATGCTTTTGTCTTCCCTTTAGCTCCCTTTTATCTCCTATTGACCTGTTTCTACTTATCCCCCCTTCCCATTTCTTCTCATGTTTTTATTTTGCATCTTAGACTTTCATCTCTAGTCCCCTTTATCACCTTACTACTTCACTTCCTGATTTTTAATTGCTCCACAGTGGATATAAATACTGCTTATGTTGCTCAGTTTTGCTATTCACCTGAAGAAGGGATCTGTGTGGTCCCGAAAGCTTGTATTTAATTCCATGTTTGTACAAGACACTTGTTGGTCCAATAAAAGGTATCAAACCTTCCATCTTCTCTTATAAATTTCTACAAAGGAACCATATTCAACCTGTTCATTTACTTCCTTGCATTCAAAAGCCATAAACACTTAAACCAGATAGAATGGTTACTTACATTTAAATATTTCTTTTACCCCATGCTTTCCAGACCATCACCGGAGATGTGAGAGGCTGGAATGAGTGTCTGATTCAGGTTTTAAATCATTAGATATTTCTAACTTCCTGGACAATCGGGCATGCCAGCATGTAGCTAAAGGTCACAGGACCCTGAAGCTCAAACCTTTCTTGCCCAATCTGCAATTAACAGCACTTGGTTAAAGCCCAAAGGAGGCTAAACAACCAAGTGTGGGATATTCAAAAGGCTTGCGTAATCCACCAATGTGCCCTGGTGTGATATTCAAAGGAGAAGTTGCACTGCGCAACTCTTGATGCGTTGCAAGTGCGGGGGGGTGGTGTGCTCATGCATATGTGGCACATCCCGATATTCAGCCCAGGATGTGCGGTGCAGATGCTGGCACAACTCTGCCTTGCGCCACTCAGGGGGGTGCAGAGTTGTGCCTGCTAAAACCAGGAACAAGTCCTGCCCACCCACGGGTGAGCTGCCATATTGCAGAGCACATCATGGCAGCTGCCAGCTGTGGGTGGCCACCCACCCACCCAGAACACAGTCCACATGCCCCCTGCCCAGGGAGCGTAGTGCCCCCCTCACCTGTTCGCGGGCATAGGTATAGTACATCCCTGGTGGTCCAGTGGACCACTGTCCATTGCCCGATTGTGGGCATATATGTATTACTTCCCTGGTGGTTCATTCACATATCAGGTCTGTGTAGTACAGTATGGTCTGCATGCCTGTTGGTCCACACAGTGGACCAATAGGCGTACAGATCCTACTGTACAGTACAAGTCACATTAAACTGTTCCATCAACTCACTGGTGTAGCATTTTATTTGTGATTCTACTGCAGTGGCAGCTAGAATTGTTGAAGCTTTTAATTCTTTTCCAGCCATTCTTCACTGCTTATTCAACTCACTTGTACCCATTTAGTGATATGACAGTAGCTGTTTTGTAATGTTTATGCAATGCATTTTCATGGCATTGTTTATAAATATCACAGCATTCCTTAAGAGCATTGTTTATAAATATCACAGCATTCCTTAAGAGCATTGTTTATAAATATCACTGCGTTCCTTAAGAGTTGTTTAATCTGCCTTCTGAAATTAAACTCATAAGCACTCAGCTGAAAATAAAGCTTATAGTCCTAACAGCTAGTTGCAAACCAATACTAAACTTTAATAATTCATTGAATTAAACACTGCACAGATTAGGAAACTCATTGAACAATGCTACACCGGTGAGTTGAGGGAACAGTTTAATGTGACTTGTACTGTATGCTGTCAGTCAGTGGGCATCCCGGTAGCATGTGGGTGGGGTGCTGCTGTCCACCATTGACTGGGGGGGTACTGGGTGGTGGGGGCCTCAGTGGGTGGGTGGGAAGGGGTACCACTGGACCACCAGGGTGTCTTTTGGTAATTCCAGCCAAGATTGGGCACGGGGAGGTTCCACTGGACCACCAGGGATATATTTCACCTAAGCCTTCAATCAGGTGTTGGAAAGTGGTCCACTGGACCACCAGGGATGTAATACACATATGCCCATGATCGAGCGATAGACAGCGGTCCACTGAACTACCAGGGAGTTTATTAACAGATGCCCATGATCGGGTGATGGGGAGAAGTCCACTGGACCACCAGGGATTTCTAATACAGATGCCCGTGATCGGGCGTATGGGAGCTGGGTCCACCAAGGGATTACAGAGCATTGGTCTCCAATGGGTGCAGCCTGGCAGGGCGCCATGCGCAAGTCGCCGGGGATCAGCGCACCACATGCAAATGGTACCGTAATGACATGCAAATGACCCCATTTGCACCTTGCATGCATAATGGACTCATTTGCATGCCCAGTGCTGAATACCACAATTGATGCACCTAGCTCAACCACACTTGTGCTGGTGCATCCCCCTGTTCCCCTTCTGACACTTGTGCTGGCGCAGTGCATGCTCCATCAGTGCCATATTCAATGGTGCTGAGCTATTGGTGCAGCACTGTTGAACATCGCTTGGACCATGCCCTGGCGAGCCCAGTTGTGCTGTACCCAGGCTTGCACCCCTGCCTGGTGCATTCTGGATATTCCACCCCAAATGTCTCCAGAAAACACTATTGAGATTATGTCAGTACTTACATTCCAAACTTGGAATTGTACCTTACAGCTACTCATTCATTCTTTTAGTTCATTTCACAAGTTAAACATACAAAAGTAAAATCCCATAACCAAAAAGACATCACTAGTAACGTGCATGTAAAAAATGTCCACAATTTTACCCAAATGACATAATACCCTCAAAATCATTCTATCTCATAAATGGGGCATAAAGGTAACAGGAAACACAACACCCATCTCTCTGAGTGTGAACTTAACTCTTCTTTGTAGTTTGACAACTGTGTGACCTTGCCCAACATGCTATGACCTCCCATATCCAAAGTAAAAGTTTTCATTCCTGTCCACTAGACTTTCGTAATAATTAAATGCAACACATAATCACAGTATTTCCCCTGCATCCCTATTCATAGAAACAGTTAAAAAATATTTTTTTTATTTTACTAATGGCTTTCATATAGAGGGAATAGAAATACCATGTGAAATGTAACCTCCATTTACTTAGGTGTGAGTCCTACTCTTATTTATAACACGGCAACTACATGGCCTTTCCCAGTTTTATTTGACCTCCCATATCAAGTTGGACATTACACAAACCAAAGACACACTCTAATCAAATTATCTCAATTCTATCCTTAACAAACTGGAAACAGTTAACAGACCCCCACTGAGGTCCAAAAAATGCCACAGAGAAGATTACTAACACCAATGGCTGCAAGAGAAGGACTATATTATCGGTTGCCAATCTATTGCATCATTCAGTCCAAATCTCGGATTAGTTACTTCAAACCAATCAATATAATATGCCTCCTTAACAAAATAAATGCTTCGTAATCACCTCCTCTGCTATTAGGAGCAACCTGTTCAATTCCAAAAAATCTCAAATTAGGAAGCTGATGACCAGCCTCAAGAAAATGTCTAGCTACCGGTGATGTAATGTCTTTACTTTGAGTATCTGACTTAGGTTCACTAATTTTCACTTTCAAGGCTCTTTCTGTTTCATCTATATACAACAGGTCACAAGGGCATTTTAAACAGTAAATGACACCTTCCGTAGAGCAATTCATAAACTGCTTAACAGTAATGTCTTCTTCCCTGGCTGTGTTTCTGAATTTCTTTACACTATATGTATTATTACAGGGGTTCTCAAATGGTGAGGCCAGCCTCCCTGGGGAGGCCCCAACCTATTCCAAGGGATGCTCAAGCAAGTCTGAACAAGTACTGTATTTAAATTTTGAGTTTTATATATTTTGTGTAAAAGAGATGAAGCAAACTGAAAGAGGATAATAGTAGTTAAATCTTATGCATGGGTGACAAGGGAAGGCGAATGAGCCAAGGCTCATTTCAGGTGTACTTGGGGAAAGTTAGGGAGTCAATACATTTCAAAAGGTAACTACAAAACAATCAAGAAATACACAATGAACAATAGTGCAAACAAATATGAACAATAAACTAATAATGAGAGGTGGTAATTGATCAATTTGTAGCCTGATGGCAGAATAGCCCAAATACAAGGGTTGAACATAGAAGTGCTAACAGAAATAGCAGGAAGAAGCAAAGTAATCCTTGAGAAGTTGCTTAGGCGCAGGGAAGGACAGGGAGAGGCAAAGTATGTAGGAAGGTTATTTCATATAGAAAGGAAACAGAGAAAGTAGTCTGACCCATGAAGGTACTGCAACAAGGGATAACAATGGTTCAAGAATGAAAATAGTGGAGCAAGTAGGATGGCCTATGGGGGGAAGGGGTTACAGTAAGCTGAATAATATTTATTTATTTTATTTATTTGTTATTCAGATAACACCTTTGAGCAGAGGAGCTATTTTTCAAAGGTTCAACGTCAGTATAAGACAAAGAACTGAATATGAGGCAAGTACTCAAAGGGGTTTCAATTTATTCATGGTGTATTATGCAAAGCACTGTATGTTATTTTTCTTTGGGGAGGCCCAAGATTATTTCAGTTTTTGGGGAGGCTCAAAATCTTTTTCTTGGATTTGGGGAGGCTCACTGTGACAAAGTCTGAGAACTATTGTATTATTACAAAGAATGCAGTGACCACATGGAAAATTCCATATTATATCAATCACAGACAAAATGTTGTGGTCTCCCTTCAGGTATTTTATGTAATGTTTTAGACAACATGTTCCCCAATGTTTTAGTTCTTTTAGCAACTACCATTGGTGGTTGTGAGAACACTTTTACTTCATAAGAAGTGGATTTTAATACATCCCAGTGTTTGGAAATTGTGTATTTAATCTTTCCAAATAAGTCATTATGTGTAGTGGCTAGAATAATTATCTTTTCTACCTCTTTATCTGACTCTCCCTGTTGTGTTCATTCCCTTAGTAAATCATACCTTTCCATGTTTTGTATTTTGTCTTTAGCCACCTGAAGTATGGATTCACTGTACCCCCTTTCTTTAAATCTAATTTCTACCTCACTCTGTACTTTTACATATTCCTCATCTAATGTACAGTTACATTTGGCTCTAACAAATTGACCAAATGGTATGGATTTAATCAAATGTTGTGGATGAAAACTGTCCGCTCTTAACAAAGAATTTTGATCTGATGGTTTCCTATAAATCTTAGTAGCCAGCTTGTTCTCATTTTTGTATATCCAAAGATCCAAAAAAGGTACTTTCTGTTTGTCCTCTGCCATTGTAAAAACTAGATCATCTGTTCTGCTATTCAAGTAACTGTTAAATTCCTTAAGTAGTTCTACATTGCCAGTCCAAATGCCAAAAATATCATCAATAAAGCATTTAAAAATTCTAATATGGTTCAAAAATCTGTTATTCTCTGAAATAAAACATGTTCCTCTTCAAAGGCACTCATATATATATATATATTGGCATATGAAGGTGCCATACTTGATCCCATCATTGTACCACAAATTTGAAGAATTTTGTTTTTCAAATTTAAAGTCATTTTGAGTCAGAACAATCTCAGTCATTTTAATAAGGAGACTATTATGTGGTAGCTCATCCTTTCTCTGTTTTGTTTTTATAAAAGTTTATGTAATGCCTTACATCACTCTTGATGTGGAATCGATTTATAGAGATCTTTCAGATCCCATGTCACTAAAATACAGTGTGCAGTATCTAAATCAGTGTAATTCCCATTTTCTATCAGCCTGATAACATCTGTTGAATCTTTAATATATGTCCTTGCTTTTTTTCTACAAAAGGTCTGCTATGGTAGTCTATGAAAACAGAAAGTGGTTCAAGTACTGAATTAATGCCTGATACTATAAGTCTGCCTGGAGGTTTTTGTAACTCTTTGTGTATTTTGGGTAGGATGTGAAATAATGGAATTGAAGGGGTGTTACTAAGAAGTGCATTTTTCTCCCAGTCTGTCAGCCATTAATTTTCAGAGGTCATTTCCAATACTGATTTCACTAACTCTTTAATCTGCTCCATTGGATCCCTCTGCAACTTTATCATGTAATAAATTTTAGCTTACTGATTTATAATATTCATAATCCATTACTACTACACCTCCACCTTTGTCTTCTTTTTTTTATAATTATGTTAACATCATTTTCTAAACTGCATAAAGCTCCATATTGAGCTGCTGCTAGGTTAAATTTAAAATGTCTATCTAGTTTGTGATCTTTTTTTAACAAACTGGAAATGTCCCTATTTACCAAAGAAATGTAAGTTTCTATATTGTGAGGCACTACCTCAGGTACAAATTTGGATTTTGGATTACATTTTCTGCTTAATTCGATTTCTTAGCTTGTAACTCCCTCTTTCCCACCATATCTTCTTCTTCAGTGTCAAAAAAGTACCTTAATTTAAGCTTTCTATAGAATCTGTTCAAATCTAATTTGAGTTCAAACTCATTCACTCAATTATGTGGGCAAAATGAAAGCCCCTTAGATAGTACTTCACATTCTAAATTAGTTAAAATTCTGTTGGATATATTATAAATCAATTTGTTTTGTGTGTCTGAGATCGCAACACTTTCTTCTCTGTGTACCCTCCTTGTGGTCATCTGTCTTTTCCTCTGCCTTCTTCTGTTTCTAAACCTCCTTTTGCACCATCTGCATTTGATGGACCTGCAGTGGGTTCTATATCCTTTGTTCTGTGTTGCCCTCTGCTTGTATTCTGGTAACCTCTTCCACCCCTGTATCAGTACAGTCATCTCCCCATGGTACCCCCTCCCCCCCAAAAAAGTCCCTGTTTTTTTTCTACCTCTCATATCTGGTGCCCCCTCATCTAAATCACTACCAGATGATTGACCTGAGGATTCAGAGGCTAAATTATACTGAAATGAAATAGTGAATCTGTCAAATTTTTGTACATGAATATATATCTTGTTGTCTCTGTAGTCATTAAGGTCATGTTTGGATTTTCTTAATTTTTTAACCCTTAATTCTTCCTCTATATTATACTTTTTTTTTAATCTCTGCATCACTTGAATGAATTTCAGGATACATTCTAGCTAATTCTTTTGTTATAGATTCCACAATCAATAACATGAAATCATGTGAACAGCGATTTCTAGCACCATCCCATTTTACATCCAGATCCTGATCGATGTAACCTAAATTGGCTTCAATAAAAATTCTCAAACCCCTTAGAATACATTTCTGCTTTAAGTATTGAGTCAGGGTAAGGTGGCATTTACTGTTTAAAATGCACTTGTGACATATTGTATATAGGTAAAACAGAAAGAGCACTGAAAGTGAGAATTAGTGAACATAAGTCAGATATTCGAAGAAAAGACATTACATCACTGGTAGCTAGACATTTTCTTAAGGTTGGTCATCAGCGTCCTAATTTGAGATTTTTTTGGAATTGAACAGGTTGTTCCTAATAGCAGAGGAGGTGATTACAAAGCATTTATTTTATTAAGGGAGGCATATTATATTGATCAGTTTGAAGTAACTAACCCAAGATTTGCACTGAATGATGCAATAGATTGGCAGCTGATAATATAGTCTTTCTCTAGCAACCATTGGTGGTAGTAATCTTCTCTGTGGCATTTTTTGGACCTCAGTCAGGGTCTGTTAACTGTTTCCATTTTGTTAAGAGTAGAAGTGAGATAATTTGATTAGGGTGTGAGTCTTTGATTTGTGCAATGTCCAACTTGATATGGGAGGTCAAATAAAATTGCTGGGCTGGCAGTATAGCCTAGAGGTTAGAGGAACAAGGTGTGAATGAGCTTGATACATCCAGCAGACGAGAGAGTTTGATTCTCACAATCTCCACTTGCATACTGTGTGACTCTGAACAAGTAATTTAACTGCCAAGTGCTCCCAGTTCACCACTGAAAACAGGCACTTGTGCCTAGTGAGCCTTACCCAGTTACCAAAGACTAAAAAGAAAATGTAGTTGCCTTGTTATAAATAAGAGTAGGACTCACACCTTGGGAAATGGAGGTTACATTTTGCATGGTATTTCTATGCCCTTTATATATGAAAGCCTTGAGTAAAATAACAAATATTTGTTAACTGTTTCTATCAACAGGGATGCAGGGAAATACTGTGATTATGTGTTGGATTTAATTATTATGAAAGTCTAGTGGACAGGAATAAAAACTTTTATTTAATTTTTATAAAAAGTTACTTTGGATATGGGAGGTCATAGCATGTTTGGCAAGGTCACACAGTTGTCATGCTACAAATAAGAGTTAAGTTCTCACTCAGAGAGATGGGTGTTGTGTTTCCTGTTACCTTTATGCCCCATTTATGAGATAGAATGATTTTGAGGGTATTATGTCATGTGGGTAAAATTGTGGAAAATTTTTACATGCTGTTGCTAGCCTTACTTGTAGAGCAGAAGCAGCTAACTAAAAGAAGCTACATTTTCTTATTAATTTAACACTTATATCTCAGCAGGAGTCAGTGTCTGTTGAGAGTAAGCAAGACAGATACTTTATTAGAAGTAGAAGGGGTCTTATTTAGGGTTAAGAAAAGAAAGAAAAGAAAGAAAGTCAGTGTGTGTTCTGTGCTGTGAAGGGTACTGTATCAACTTACTTTGCTAAACCAGTAGGAGGAGAGAGAGAGAGATCTAAATTGGGGGTGTGGCTTAGACACTATAAAAGCAGATGACTCAAATTACAACTTCCCTGTTGCTTGCCTTGCTGCTTGTAGATCAGAAAGCAGCTAACTAAAAGAAGCTACATTTGTGTTTATGCATGTCTGCTGTGTCCGCTGTGCATGCTGAAACTGCTGGCATTAGGCAAACTTGGATAAGATAATTTTAGCATATCTTCTACTTAGTAAATATACACCTTTAATAATGGAAAAAGAACTTAGTAAGTGTATGCAATGTTTGATGTACAGTGAGGGAAAGTATGGGAGCGAGTATGTATGTGCTAATTGCCATGTGAATACTACTCTTGAAGTAGAGATAGCATTTCTGCTTAACATTAAACCAGTTTCTACTGACATTAGGGAATTGGAAAGTTACATTGATCTTATGGATGAACATCTTCATTCTAATGAACAATGTCCTTCACATTTAAGTAGCATTTCTATGCCTCCTGATGAGGACTATTGTAATGACTAGTACTACTATACCTGTTGCCTCTGCCCTCTCTTATAAGGTGGATGATTATCCGCCCTCTTCTCATGATAATGATGACTGGACCATTGTCACAAAGCCTCTTAAAAAAAGGAGGGGCAGTCAAATACACAATAGTGCCCCTATTGAAACTCGTAATAGGTTTGAGCAATTGACTGCATCAAATAAGGAAGTGCTACATGATTTATCGTGTGCATCACCCTCTGTTGATAATAATGGTTCAAAAACACTTTTCAATCAGGAGTTAATGCCCATGAATACTTGTTCTAGTAAGTTTCAAGCTACCAAATCAATACCTATTAAGTTAGTTGCTCCAGAGTGTGTTAAACAATCACCTGTTTCTGATTCTTGTACCCCTACTGTCTCAAAACAAGTGTTAGTCCTGGGAGATTCAATCATTAAGCACACTAACAGGGCGGTATGCAATAGTGACAAGAGCAACTGCATTTGTTCTAGCTTCCGTGGGGCCAGGGTATCTGACATTACCTCCAAGATGCCTAAAATTTTACAAAATGCAGGGGAAAATCCACTGGTTATCATACATGCCAGTGTTAATGATATAAACACCACCCCATTTAATCAGTTACAACAGGACTATGTGGCATTATATAACCTGTTACTTGATAGGGGGATGCGGTGTATGTATATCTGAAATTCTACCTGTCCTGAGAGCAACATCTACCATGACGCAGAAAATCAAAGCCCTAAATGAATGACTGAGAAAGTGGTGTTTTAAGCAGGATATACCCTGTATTACCCACTGGAAATCATTTTCAGATCGTTCTTCCTTGTTTTGCTGGGACGGTTTACATCTCAGTTGTAGGGGTTGTACACTTATGGGGAAAAGTATCACTAAAATCATAAATCATTGTTTAAACTAAAAACAATGGGTGAGAATGGGTCTATTCCCAAGTCTCTGAGTACTTACCAAAATATTATTACAACTAAATGTAAATTCTTAGCTTTGAATGCAAGATCTTTAAACCAACTCAAATTAGCAGAACTCAAAGCCAAATGTAAAACTTTAAATATAGGTGTGGTGGGAGTAACTGAAACTTGGTGGGACATAGCCTCAGTTTGGTCCAGAGAAATTCCAGGTTATAAATTATATCATAAAAACAGATTAGATAAGCAAGGCGGTGGACTTTGTATGTACATACAAAATGATATTTCTTCTTTTGAAGTGTGTTCTCCCTTTCCTTTGGAAAGTATATGGGTTAAAATCTTATTGAAGAAGCAGTCCTATATAACTATTGGTAACATCTATCGACCTCCATCTGCAAATTCAGATTACACAACTGATACATTTAAAGAAATTACACATTTTTCAGAACCTCAAGATACTGCAATATTTGGTGACTTTATCCTCCCTCTTATTAACTGGGACTCATTCTCAGGACAGTCCTATGCCAAGAAAGGACTAATAGATGTGGTAGTTAGTACTGGATTACAACAACTTGTTACTGAACCCACTCAAGGTCCTAATATTTTGGAACTATTATTTACTAACATAGAGCAACAAATTAGCAATTTTCAAATTTGGGATCCACTTGGGACCAGTGATCATTCATCTATTCTTTTTGAAATTCAACAGTTTAAAACTACACAAAGAAAGTTATACTATACAAAAAATTATAACAAAGCACATTTTTCTAAAATCAATGAATACTTACAAAACATAAACTGGGAATCTAATCTTCTTAATTGTACAACACAACAAGCTTGGGACTTTTTTAAAAACAGTGTACATTATTTGGAAAATACCTTTATTTCATCTAAGAGGAAATTTAATAATAAAGGAAAAATTCCACCTTGGTTCAACAAGACAATTAAAAATCAGATTAAAATAAAAATTTAACTTTTTAGGAAACTTAAGAATAGTTCTGTTCCATTTAAAACTACTCTATTACATAAATACAGACTATCTGTGAAAAACTTAAAAAATTCTATTAAATTATCAAAAAATGAGCTAGAATTTAAACTAGCTCACACGAAAGACTGTCACAAATCTATTTTCTCCTATATAAATAGTAAAAAAGGTGTATCAAGGACCATTGGTCCCATTATAAACAATGGCTCTTCTCTATCTGATATAGAAACCTTGAATCTCTTTAATAAGTACTTTTGTTCTGTCTTCTCTCAAAAATTACCTATTAGTACATTTAAAGTTCACCACCTAGATTATCATAGGTTCTATCCAACTGACATTATACAGGTTATCAAAAAACTAAAAAAAAAATACTAGTCCAGGCCCAAACGTATTCATCCATGGTTTCTGATCAAAACCTCTATAAATATTTCTATACCTTTGTCAATTATTTTCAATAAATTCTTATAAGAAAGCATTGTACCAAATGATTGGCATTCAGCAATAGTTACTTCCATATTTAAAAAAGGCAATAGAGGTTCTGTGCAAAATTATTGTCCAATTAGCCTGACCTCAGTGGCTGGTAAATTAATGGAATGAGTAATGAAGTCTCTAATAGAGCAAGATTGTAAAAAATTAGGAATTTATGATTAAAATCAGCATGGATTCACTCCCAAGTATTCCTGCACCACCAATCTGATATATTTTTACAATAATATAAGTACTCTACTAGATGTGGGTATCCCTACTGATGTAATTCTTTTGGACTTTAGTAGAGCTTTCAATAAAGTCTCACATGAAAAACTCATTACTAAAATGCACAATCTAGGTTTGTCACTTGATATTGTCAACTGGACTTTAAACTGGTTGACAAATCATTCTCAGAGAGTCAGAATTAATGATATCTTGTCTGATTCGGGTAGTGTGACAAGTGGTATACCACAGGGGTCGGTCTTGGGACCAACATTGTTTAACCTCTTTATCAGTGATTTACAAACAGGACCAAATAACTTCATAGTTAAATTTGCAGACAATACTAAATTGGGGGGCAAGGTTAATAATCAAGAAAATTTTTCTGCATTAAAGAAGGATTTTGAAAAATTAACATTTTGGGCAAATGAAAATCATATGCAGTTTAATCAAGACAAATGTTTAGTAGTGCATTTCGGTGTAAATAATCCAAAAACGATATATCATATAAATGGACTACCACTTCACTCATCAAATTGCGAAAAAGATTTAGGGATATATGTTAATAATAAACTTACATCAAATGATCACTGTGTTAGAACTGCTTGCATGACCAACAGACTTTTGAAGCAAATAAAATGCACTTTTGTTAATCGTACTGAACAATGCCTTATTCCATTGTATAGGGCATACATTAGACCGTATCTAGACTATGGCTCCCCTTTCTGGAATCCAAACCAAAAAAAGACATAGCAATTCTTGAACAGGTTCAAAGGAGAGTAACTGGAATAATTCCAAGATTAACAAACTTGGATTATCAGAACAGATTAAAAGCTACTGGTTTCTTCTCTCTTCAAACTAGAAAATTAAGAGGTGATATGTTTATGGTTTTTAATTTAATAAATTCACCAGATCTAATGGAAAAATGTGGTGTAACACTCTCCAAATGGAGACATGTTCCAAAACCGCATAATAAACAGCTTGAAGTAAAAACTTATAAAACCAGCAAAAAGGGAAACTTTTTTTCAATAAGAGCATCCATTGTATGGAACACCTTGCCACGAGAATTGGTAGAGACAACTAGTGCCACTGTCTTTAAAAACAAATTAGATGTTTGGTTGAGGGATAATAGATATATAATGTCCCACATAGTGTGGGGAGCAGTCTCGATGGGCTCTGGCCTTCTTCTGTTCTTTCATACCAAGTAATACCAAGTAATACATTACTAGTGATATATTTTTGGTTATGGGATTTTACTTTTGTATGTTTAACTTGTAAAACAAACTAAAAGAAAGAATGAGTCGCTGTAAGATACAATTCCAAGTTTGGAATTTAAGCACTGACATAATCTCAAAAGTTTTTTCTGGAGACACTTGGTTGTTTAGCCTCCTTTGATCTTTAACCAAGTACTGCTAATTGCAGATCGGGTGTGGAAGGTTTGAGCTTCAGGGTCATGTGACCTTTAGTTACAAGCCGGCACGCCCGATTGTCCAGGAAGTTAGAAACATCTAATGATTTAAAACCTGTGTCAGACACTCATTCCAGCCTTTTGCATCTCCTGTGAAGGTCTGGAAAGTATGGAGTAAAACAAATGTTTAAATGTGAGTAACCCTTCTGTCTGGTTTAAGTGTTTATGGCTTTTGAATGCAAGAAATTAAACTAGCAGGTTGAATATGGTTCCCTTGTAGAAATTTATAACAAGCTAGCAATGAAACCAGGTATGTGAAGTGTGACCTGATCACTGGGTGAATTGTGATTAGAATGTGTGCATGAGGAATTTTGAAGTTTGAGCACCTATTGTATATTTGAGAGATTTATGTGATTTAAAATAACCCTTTGCACAGCATTCTGATATGGATTTTATGTGTTGGGAAATGAATATGCATTTATAAGCCTTGAAAGACATATGATATGTTTTAAAACTTTTACATTAACTGATATTTGTAAAAGTTGTATACAATTTAGGTCCTTGAAGTATAAGCTTACATAGAATTTTTGTTTTCAAGTGGCACATCAGGCAATTAATTGAATACTGATGTTTTTCATGAGATCTATTGGAAAGCTAATGTGATGTTTATTTATTTTTAAATGACAGCTTCATGGTTCTTAGCCATTTCTATTGTTCCAGACAGGGGTTGTAAATACTACATAGAATGTATAAAGTGATTTGAAATGAATAGTTTAAACCCTTCTAAGGTGAGCCCTTTGAGTCAGCTAACAGTTATAATTGGATTCAAACGATTAAAAGCACTGTTACTAAGATATATATATATATATATATATATATATATATATATATATATATGTATATACATACATTTTTTAACAGGTCACTTTATTACACTGATAAAGGAGTGAATCCAGAATGTTTGTTGTGGTGTACTTATGTGCACATATATTGATGCAAAATCACACAGGCACCCACAATACAAAGCATCATGGTCTGCACATGCAAATCACCACAGAATATTATACTGGTTCAACTTTAAGCAGAAATGTATGGTGCCGAAAGGCCTCTCATACAGTTTGCAAATGACACCAACAGAAGACATACACATGTGTTTCGTCCTACCAGGACTCATCAGTATGCCTCATCTGTTTGACACCCCAGTGGAATGAACCAGCTACCCTAAGATGGTCTATCTGGGTTATGTTGTGGTGAACCCAATTAAAACAAAAAACTATCTAAAAGACAAAGAACCTCTGTGCCAAGCATTGAGACAATGGTTACCCCAAAGGGCATTTGGCCAGAAAGCCAAGTTTCAAAGAAATACAAAATCACACTTGGAAATTTACCTGATATTCAGAAGAAAAAATTAAAAATATGTATTTATTGAGTTTGGTGAGTCAGCTCCATTTTTACCAGTTATGTCTAGTACAATCATTTTGCCTATCAGGCAAGTTTTGAATATCTGGCCTCTGATTTCTTAATTACTTAATCCATTATCCAAGGGGAATAACTCACTCTAGGATCATGGGTGTATGGTTGCATTAATGTACTACACAGGTATTTGGATGGCAGTCGGCATTTCTAGTGTGCACTCACAAAGCACATGTCGCGTGAATTACTGCCACCATACTGTAGTATATTACTGCTTAAAGAGCCCCTGACACCACAGTGACAGCTTTGGGAAAATGTAATGTTTAGAACAAATGAGCTTATATTTCAATATTGTTTCTGTATTTCTCATTCTTCTTTATTACTAAGGACATTTGTATGCAAACAGGATCACTGCCCTATCTGTTCTGGCTGCTTGCCTACATATGACATCATAGTTCTGTTTATGACATTATAGTCTGTTGCTATGGGGATAATTAAAATGACATAAATGGGGAATTATTTTATTTATTTAAAAGTTGGCAGCCAGGAAAAGCACCATGCCCAAAAGCTCATTTCCAGGTGCAACCTGGATTATGATGTCATATGTAAGATAGCAGAAAGAGCAGATAAAGTCTAAGGGATAGTAAGCTTCTTTCATACAGCTGTCCTCTGTAATAAAGAAAAAGGTAAATAACTATAGAAAATACATGAAATATAAACTGAACTGTCTAAATCTTACATTTTTTCAAAGTTTTTCTAACTGTGTCAGGGGCTCTTTAAGTGGCTCTATTACTTACTAAGAAACAGTTCTCAACAATGCTTGCTTGTGATTGGGTAACTGGTACTGTCATCCGGGCTGTGAACTCTGCAAAAATGTCAATATGAAAGTACATTTAAAAAAAAACATTAAAAATGTTAACAATTAATAAGAAATCACAATACAGCATTTCAAGGTAATGTGTTATGGTTTGCTATCTGACTTCCCTTGTTAGTTGATTAAAAATTATTTGCATCATGCTTCAGCTCAAGTTTGTTGTAGCATTATCCTGCCTTAGAGTGCACACATTGTTATGTATTATTGTGTTACTGTGAATGTGATGTTTATTTAGTGGTTCATGTTTGTTCATATTTCTGTCCTTTGTTTTTGTTGCTTAGATTGTTCTACATCAAGGTATGCAGACTTGAAGACTTTATCTGCTGGCATCAACAAAACAACATTTTATAGAGGGACACAGACTATGGCATTTGGCATACATAAAGGTGTCCAAGTACATGTAAAAGCACATGCCATGTGTTCTGTGGGCACTCATTATGACCAAAGTACAGTAGTAGCCACAGACATTGCCAGCTATTTCCAGATATTTAGTGAAATTTCTGAAGAGTTTCTCTCTGCTGCCCCTACTGTGGAAATGGAGAAAGCATGAGATATTTCTGGAAATATCATAGAAATTTCGGGAAATACTGTAGCTGGCAGTGTCTGTGGCTGCTACTGTATGTTTCTGATATTAGACAGAAGTAAAACTATAACAGTGGATGAAGAGGAAGAAGATGCAGATTCCAATTCTATCTGCTCGGAAGATACAGAAGACGGCCCTGATTGGGAGAAGTCTGACTACACAGCATCTGAAGATGACTGTAACACTGATGATATTCACAACAATCACATTGACATGTGCATACATTTAAATGATCCATCAATAATGCAGACCAGTTCCTGTTTCATGTGTAATCACAAATCACAATAAAGAAATTTATTATTTTACATTACACATACTGAACAGTGCTGAACAATGCTAAGGATGTGAAACCTGAATCAATCCCAAATATGTACTTTAAAACAACTCATAAAGGAAGACAGACCACTGCCAGATAGTCCTTTTTGCCCTTTCTCCTTCCCCCCTCTCTTTTAATGCTTCTGTTTCTATCCCCACCTTCATTTCTGCCATCCTGCTTTCTTCATTAATTTCCACCTTGGAGGATTCCACTCCCTTCAGGTTTTCCCTCTTCCACCCCTTTGCTATTCCCAAATATATCCCCCTCACAATCAAGTCCCCCACCAAAAGCTGCTTCCTCTTCCTCTGGGGTTCTCTTCCTCCTTCCTTGTGATCTGCACTCTGGAGAACCTCCACATCCTCTCCAGCCCTTATTATGGGTGCCGCTTCCTGGCAGTCCTGCCACACCAGAGCAGTGAAGGAATTTCATAGTGGAACTGGTTGAGGAATGTGCCTCTAAACCACCACTCCCACCCTTCCAGAGCCCACAGTAGTTGCTCTGTTCCTCCTTCTTGACATCCTCTGAGGTAACAGTGTCAGACTTGGTGGTTCTTGGGTGAGAGAAGAGGTACCCCTGGAGAGATATGTGCAGTAAAGCAGGGAGATTCCAGATGGGGTTGCTGTGCTTGCTGAGTGGCTACAAGCTGAACTGGAAGCAAGGTTTGTGAATATGCCAAATAGTTTAAGTTGCATTTTTGCAACAATGCTGGATCCCCCGTTCAAATGTGAGATCCTTCACATGGCTATGGATAGCTACAAAATGATTCATTTTTACAGCTGCAGGGAGTGGAGCCTTGCAGATGTCTTGCTATCACTTGGTAAAAAAAAGCACTTCAGACTCCTACCGAAGCACAATTTTGGAGTTGAAGTATGATCCCTCCACTATCTGAAATCACTGGGGGGATTTCTTTCCTAACACATTTTTCTAGCATAGGTTGGTACTACCATGTGGTGAATAAGAACACATAAATTAAAAAGAATCTAGATCTTTGTGGTGTCTATATTTTCCTTACATTCTAGCAAAACTCTTTTGGCCATGAAAGTTTATAAATGTTGCATACCTCAATGCTTTAAAGTAAAACAAAACACACAGCAGTGAAGCTCCAGTTTTTGTCCTGATGCATTATGTCCTCTGAACTCCTCTGTGTAGTAAACCATGAGACTGCTAGACTGTCTATCTCCCGTCCCCTCCTCCTCTCTCTCTCTCTCTCTCTCTCTCCTCCCCCTCCTCTCTGTCTCCATGGGCACACAGTAAATAAATAGTCTCACAGCAGTCTTCCTATACACTAATCACAAAGAATTTCACTTGCAATGTGAACTGTGGAGGATAGGCTGCTGCTGGTAGAGGCGAAAGCAGGCATCTGACTCCACAGTGCTAAATGCATAACACACTAACACAGTAATCTTTTTTTAACAGATAAGCAGTAGTGTACTCCAAAAAACACATAGCAAAATGAGCTGCTTACAATGCATAGCCCATAAGTAAAACATGTTTTAATTTCAAACATTTTACCTTATACAGTATGCCCAGCAAAGTTACACAAGCAGCACATATGTTTTGTTGTCCCTGTTCTATTGCTTGATGATTCTAAAAGGAAGTGAATGCATAGTTGTTGTTTTTCAAGACTCATTCGACCAGATACTGTTTCTGACTAAAACAAATTAAAAAAATGGCCGTAAAGAAATGTTTTAAGAAAGCTGATGAGGCACTGGAATCTTTTCCAATGATGAAGGTGATACAACCTCCTCTTCTGAGAGCAGCACAGACTCAGTGAAAATTAAGGAATTTGCCAGCATGTCCTCTCACAGACTTGGAGCCCAAACTGACTGTAGAACTAGTAAGGGAGGAATTTGATGTGATGAATGATGCAGTCAGTGTAAATGATCTGTCCATGACATAGAGTTCAAATACAGTATATACTAGAGAGGGCTAGAGGGTGGACTCCAATGGCTCAGTTGAATCTGAGCATCTGCCACGTTAGAGGAGGGTTGAGGCACTGGCAGATAACAGGAATCCTTCTGGAAACTTAAGATAGCAGCACCAGCACACTGTTTTGACAGAAATCTGCTGATCCGGTTGGGTAACAAGCACCATTGACAGCAAGGAAGTGAAGAAACAGATGCACTTTGTGGTGATAAAAACAAGGTATGCTCATTTGCTCTTTGCTTGTATAAGCAGTGCATTACTCAATTTTTGTCAAAACAGTTTGCCAGTGCCACTACTGTAAATTTCCAGAAGGGTTCCTGTTATCTGCCAGCACCTTAACCCTCCTCTGTTATGGCGGATGCATGGTTTCAACTGAGCCACTGGAGTCCAACTCTAGCCCTCTCTAGTATATATTTGAATTCTATGGTCCATGCCCTCTTCAGCAATGGGGAAGGGATTATATCAATCTGGATTAAAAAAAAATCTGTCTCCAACACCAAATAGTTATAGAGACAAGACATATAAACTGAGGAAAATAGCAGCACCATTTAGTTCTTATGAAAAGTCAAGAGAGGGTAATAAAGAGAATATAACCATGGCGAAGACAGTTAAAAGAGTGAAACACAAAAAAGCTCTGTGGTACAAAATGTAAACTGGGGAAAAACCATCAGCAATATGTCACAAAATAAAAATAAAATGTAAAAACTAGCATGAAAGTAGAAAAATAAATGTATATGTTCAATTACAAGGTGACTGTAGTGTCACTGACAGTGAAAATGACACAGATTACAGTCTTGTATTGAGACCAACTACATCTGGTAAAGCGGCAAAGAAAAGAAAAGGCACAAATGAAAATAAACCTGATCTAACAGTACATTCTGTTGACCCCCAATCCGAAGGAGGGTGATCACGTACAGTGACAAGTTATAGCATACGATCAGTCAACAGACCAGCTGGGCCTGTACAAACATTTCGTGGGAGCATAGACGAAATGTCATGTATGCAGATATTTTTCTCTAAAGACGTATACAAACTACTTGCCACTAGAACAAATGAGTATGCTGAAGACATCAGGCAAACAAACCCTAATAAGCATAAAATGCAGTGGGAGCCAACATATGCTGAAGAAGTGAAAGCATAACATTGGTCAATTTATTATCATGGGGATAGTGCATCTTCCTAGGCTGTACATATACTGGTGTGCAGATACAGTTGTTCTTCAGCCAGATGTCAGCAAAGTAATATCTGGGGACAGGTTTTACATGACTGAGCGCTATCTACATGTGGAACATAAAGAAATTAATTATAGTGATAAAACCCAGAGAGACAAGCTAAAGAAAATTAATAACTTCCTGGACTGTTTTGACCCTAAATTTGCAAGTGAGTATGATTGTGATAGAGAACTAGCAGAGGATGAAGCAATGGTTCCATACAAGGGATGTCTGTTATTCATACAATATATGTGTGCAAAACCACAAAAATGGGGCATCAAAGTGTGGATGCTCTCAGAGGCAAAGACTGGATACATTTCGAAAATATGAGTTTACACAGGAAAAACTGTAACTCAGTCAGATGATGTACAGGACTCTACACTTCCAACAAAGGTAGTTATAAATTTGACAAGTCACCTGTCAGACATGTACCACCACATCTACATAGACAATTATTACACCAGTCCAGTGCTGCTAATGATCCTTCATGAGAGAGAGAGAGAGAGAATGTATGCATGTGGCACAAGACGAACAAATTGGAGGACTTATCCAAAGGATCTAGTGCTTGCCAAAATAGATGTCAACAAGCTGCCACTGACTGGAGAACCAGTGGTCTCTTGTTAGCAACTCATTGGATTGACAAGTGTGCCATGTATTCCCTCTTCACAGTACATACCCCTCCTGGAGATGCAGATGCTATGCCTACTGTTCAAAGGATTCATAAAATGGCACAAAGATTGAGATCCCTTGCCCATCTTCCTTGGTGGACTACATGAAGTATATGCCCGGTGTAGACCGTGATGACCAGATGATTTCCCTGTATAATGTATACCACAGAGCAAAGAAGTAGTGAAAACATCTTTTGGGTTATATATTAGAGTGCACCATCCTCAATTCCTGCATTATAGTCAAGGCACAGTCTGCTGAGAATGAATTGCCACATATGTCATCATCCACACAAACTAATGACTACCTTGCATTTTGTCTCAACCTCAGCATCAGCCCAATGATAGCAGGCATGTCTCAGGCACCAATGATGGTGACAGTTCAGTCTTCCTCCATATCTGAAGACTCCTTGGGCAATGAAGGGGAGCCCCAGTAATGTCCCCAAATCTCCCCTGATGATCCCATTCAAGGACATTATGAGGCACATTCAGACCACCATGGAGTAGGAAACTGAGGAACAGGAGCCGGAGTGCTACCACCTGACTGTTTATCTTCATCAGAGGGATGTCCCCCCCTGGTGGTTCACCCTCTTTATTGAGTCCTATGAGGACATTACCAAGGCTGCTTGGCACCACTCCCATATGGTCCTGGCAGAGTCCAAAAAGGCTTTACCATGCCCCAGTTGACAAACCATATTTTAGTGACCAGATGAAGGCAGATCTGGTTGTAATTAACATGGCCCATAACTGCACCAAGAGGATGAAGCATCTCAGTGCCCTCCCTCCAGACAGGGAGTCTCTCCAGCTAGACCAAATAGGCAAATGGGCTTTTGCATTTGCCACTGTAGCTATCTGGGCCATTAACTATTTGATCCACATGGTGCAATATCAGAACCTCCTGTGGGACCAAGTCAGAGAGGTGGTCATGGCTATGCCAGATGACCCCTCAAAACAGCAAACCCTTCAGACCCTAAAGACTGGCTCAGACATCAGTACCCATGTACTCAGGGCAGCTTATGATGCCGTGGATGTCTCTGGCTGGGCAGCTGCTGCAGGGATCAGTATGAGGCACCATGCTTGGCTTAGGGTCTTGAGATTTGCCCCTGATGTTCAATCCAGATGCCCTCTTTCAGGGCCCTAAGCTGCTTGAGGGAGAAGTTCAAGACACCATCTTGGAACTCCAGACCTCAGAGCGAACCCTTAAGTCGGTCAACTCTATGTACCACATACAGTTTAAGTCTGGGCCTAGGACTCCTTTTTGCCATTTCTCATGCAGACAGACTCAGCCCCCTCCCAAAATCCATAGCAAATGCAAGGTAGGGGCTAGCCTTCCTACCCCCATCTCTTCAGCCTCCCAAGCCTCTAGAGATGTGACTGCAGCCCAGCCAGGGGCTGCCCCCACCTCTTCACTCCTTACTAGACCGCCAACAAACACCTTCAGGAGGTGGTGGTTGGGGGTCATTTTTCACTGTACCTGGACAGGTGGAGGGAGGTCACTACTGACGATTGAGTGCTGCAGCTCATCAATCATAGCCACACACTACAGTTCTTGGAGTGGCCTCCAGAAAATCCTCCAGGTTCATCCACATATCCACCAAATCACATTCCCCTCATACGATTGGAGATCCAAGCCTTACTTCGGAAGAAAGTCATCAAGCCCATCCAATGGTTTTAGCAGGGAAAGGAGTTCTACTCCCACTTTTTCCTGGTCCCCTAGAGGACAGGGGACCTCTGTCCCATCCTGGAGCTGAGCAATCTCAACCTGTACATAGAGTACAAGCGGTCCAGGATGGTCACCCATCAGGGGCTAGTACCCCTGCTTCATCAAGGGGACTGGCTGTGCACTTTGGATATGCAGGATGCTTACCTGCACATCAAAGTTTTTGCATCCCCCCAACACTTATGCTTCCACTTCCAGGGGGAACATTACCAGTTTCGAGCTCTGCCTTTTGGACTGTCCTCAGCCCCCAGGGTTTCATCAAGTGCCTGGCAGTGGTAGCAGCTGCACTGAGGAGAGAGGGAATTTATGTGTTTCCCTACCTGGATGACTGGCTGTTGGCAGCCCCATCTAGAGACCATCTCCTGCAAATCCTTGTGAGCACTTGCAGCCTGTTCCAAGCTCTGGACATTACCATCAATCTACCCAAGTTATTCCTCACCCCCTATCAGCACTTCCTTTACATCAGGGCAGTTCTGGTTACAGGTCAGGGAAATGCCTTTTTACCCCACCCCCAACAAGAAGGAGCCCCTGATGGCTCAGGCCCACCTTTACATCATGGCAAAGGGCATTCCTGGGGCTTTTGGGTCTCTTGGCTGCAGCCATTACTATGGTTCCCTTAGTCAGGCTGCACATGAGAGTCCCTCAATGGATGTTGCAGGTCCAGTGGGACCAATGCACAGATGCCTTAGACCAACCTGTGCTGGTATCGGATCCAGTCAAGAAAGCACGGTCGTGGTGGCTGGAACCCACCCACCTGTTTCAGTGAGTCCCTTTTGGCATCCCTCCCGCTCAGCAGATTCTGACAATGGACAGCTCAGGCTTCGGTTGGGGAGCCAACATGGGGACCTAACAAATGCGAGGAACATGGTCAGAGATAGAAAAGGATCTCCACATAAATGTTCTGGAGATGCAGGCAGTTTGTTACATGCTGCAGGCCTTTCAGCCTCTCCCCAGGCCCACTCTTGGTTCATACAGACAACATATGCGTAGTTTATTACATAAACAAGTGGGGAGGACTCATTCCTATTCCCTGTGCAGGTAGGCAATGAGAGTCTGGTATTGGGCCATCAAGCATGTTCTGCAACTAATAGCCATCCATGTCCCAGGCAACCAAAATGTCCTGGTGGACAACTTTAGCCAGTCTCGTTCTAGAGCCCACATGTGGGAGCTTCTGTCCTCAGTAGTCAAAGACCTCTTCAAAAGGTGGGGCTGTCCTGAGCTGGACATGTTTGCATCCCAACACAATGCAAAACTGCCTCATTTCTGCTTGCTAGATCCAGGGCCTGCAGTTTTCTGGTGAGATGGATTGTTCCTCTCCTGGACAGGGAGGTTTCTGTATGCCTTTCTTCCCTTCCTGCTTCACGAATGAGTTCTGTTAAAACTTCAGGTGGAGGGGGGTGGCAATGATCCTCATTGTCCCCTTCTGGCTTCTGCAAATCTGGTTCCCCTTGTTGCAGCAGCTGGCAGTGAAACCTCCTCTACCCCTACCCCTGTGTGCACACGCTTGTTCTCCAAGGACCAGGGCACCGTGGTCCATCCGGACCCTAGGTCTCTCCATCTCCATGCATGGCTCCTGAGGACATAGCCATTGCCAGATCTGGGATCTCCCCCAGAGTAGCAGATGTCCTGCTGGTGGCCAGAAAGCCCTCCACCAGGGTCACTTACTTTATGATATTGAAGCGCTTTGCTCTTTTTGGCTGCATTGCACCACTCAGATCCCTTCACCTGTCCAGTGGATCAGATACAAGAGTAGTTTCTGTCTTTTTCAGATTTGGGTTTGAGGTACTCCTCTATTAAGGTACATCTTTCTGCCATCTATACATACCATGTACCTGTGAAGGGTCACTCTGTGGCCCAGCTGGATGTGTCTAGTACAGTTTTGAGAGGCATTCTGCATTTGAAGTCTCCAATCCGTGACCCTGTCCCACCTTGGGACCTCAACTCTGTGTTGGAAAAACTTACACTGCCTCCCTTTGAACCAGCCACATCATGCGAGCTGTGCTTTCTGTCATGGAAAACATTGTTTTTAGTTGCCATTACTTCTGCTAAAAGGATTTCCGAGCTGCAGGCCCTCATGTGTAAGTAGTCTTATTTAATAAAGACAGGGTGTCTTTGTGTAAGAGTCCTAAGTTTCTTCCTAAGGTGGTGAGTTTACTTTGAATCAATCCATCCATCTGCCTGTTTATTTTCCAGAGCATTCTAATCAAGGGGAGGCATTGCTCCATACATTGGATGTGCATAGGAGTTTGAGGTACTATACACACCGGACCAAAGACTCAAAGAAATGTAATCAGATTTTTTTTCATTCACCCCTTGGAAAGAGGGTGCTACAGTGTCCAAACAATGTCTTCCTAAATGGTTAGCAAGTTGAATTCTTTTGTTACTGGAAGTATGGCAAGGAACTTCCAGGAGGGGCCAAGGACCATTCCACCAGGGGTATGGCCACCTCAGTAGCCTGTTTCATTAATGTCTCAGTGACTGACATTTGTGCTGTGGCTACTTGGAGATTTGTGACTGTCCACACATTTACTAAACATTACAGTCTGGACAGTGCATCTAGGCGTAGGGCTGTCCTTCAAGGCTTCCTTTCATAGGCCATCATTTTTTTTGCCTGCCTCAGTAGTGGTCAGAACTACTTGGGACTTAGTCCTACCAGTGATGACATGTTGCAACAGATACTCTTGAAGTAAGATAGTACAGTTAAATAAGAACGTACCGCAACAGTAGATCTTCGAGAGGATCTCTTGCAGTAGGCCCTGCTTTCCTTCCCTCCTGCCCCCTTTTCCTTTTTCTCCTGTGCCTCACTCCCCCTCCATGAGAATGAGCCTTATCCCTTCTTCCTTTTCTTGCCTATAGGGTTAGCTTGGAGTCCTCCTCAGTTCCCTTCCAGCATCCTACTTATGATCTCCGGCGGGAGAACTGAGGAGGGCATGGGGATCACCCACCTTTGATAGGACAGACTGATGTCAGGTGTGACATCGGAGATGGGCGTCTCTCTCTGGTAGACTGCTAGCTAGAAAGGTTTCTGTCTGTCCTGGTGACTGATGCCTTAGTCCTACCAGTGATGGTCTGCTGCAAGAGATCCTCTCAAACATCTACTGATACCGTAAGTTCTTACGTAACTGTACTTTACACTGCAGTAAGTGATTTTTGTGTCTTTCAAAGCAAAGAAGTGCGTAATTCCAGACTAGCATAGTGTAGTGCTGATGTGATATGCACATACCTGGGTATACACTATTGCACATGGATCAGCCATATTATGCACTTACCAGGGTATGCAGTGAGGCACAAGGCAGAGGAAAGTGTGTTAATGTAACAAAGGTTAGAAAAAAAGAAAACTCTTTACTAGCAGTTCTCCTGAGAAACACTGAAACAGGAACACAGAATTTGTCAGCAGATGAGGACTGTGTGGCCCACCCAGTCATCCCATTTTTCCTATCTACAGTATCTCCTCAGACCCTACTTTATCTCTGGCTTTTTCTCCCCTCCCTCATTCCTTTCCCCTAAGATTCTCTTATGCATATCCCAAGCCTTCTTGAACCCTTCCACTGCTTTTGCCTAAACTTCCTCAGCTGGTATACTGCTCCAGGAATTCACCACTCTTTCTGTGAAGAAGTACTTTCTCACATCTCTCCTGAATTTAACCCCTCCAGCTTCATATCACATACCCTTGGTCTTGAGCACATTTGTTTCCTGAAAAATACTACCCTCCTGTACCTTATTTATCCAGTTTTGTATTTATAGGTCTCTGTTTTATCCCACCTCTACCTGCTCTCTTCAAGGGTGAACACATTGAGTTCCCTCAGTCTCTCCTCACAGGTCTTCTTATTAGACCCTGCACAATTTTAGTTGTCTTCCTCTGGACTGCCTACACTCTATCTATGTCTTTTCATAGATGTAGTCTCCAGAACTGTACACAGTATTCCAGATGAGGTCTCACTAGCAGCCTACAGAGAGGCAACACCACCTCCCTCATTCTGCTGGTGATCCCTTTCTCTGTGCAACCCAGCATCCCACTAGCCTTCCCAACTGCCTTGTCACACTGCCTGGCTACCTTCAGATCATTTGAGATGATTACACCTAGGTCTCTGTCCTGTTTGGTTGCTGTCAATAACACTCCCCCATTTTGTCCCTGGATTTCTGTACCCCAAGTGCATTATTTTGTACTTTTTCACATTAAAACCCATTTGCCGTATCCTTGACTACTCCTTGAGTTTTCTCAAGTCTTCTGATCATCCTTTCCTCGCCCCTGGAGTGTCCACCCTATTGCAGATTTTGGTATCATCTGCATAGAGGCAGCCCTTTCCCTCCAGCTCCTCTGGAATGTCACTTGCAAATACATTAATGAGGACCGATCCTAGTACTGATCCCTGAGGCACCCTGCTGATCGTTCTTTCCTCGTTGGTGTAAACTCCATTCAGCACCATACTCTGTCTCTTATCCCCTAACCAATTTCTTACCCAGTTTACCACCGTTGAACCTAGTCCTAAGTTCTTCACCTTGTTTAGTGGTCTCCTGTGTTGAACAGTGTTGAATGCCTTAGTGGAATCTAGGTATGCCACATCCACTGCATAGAAACATAAAATTTGATGGCAGATAAGGACCGCTTGGCCCACCCAGTCTGCCCATTTCCCTACCTGATGGATAAGCTGCACCACCCTGATCTCATTCCTTAGTCACCCAATCAAATAAGTCTATCAGATTAATTTAACATGACCTCCCTCCCGTGCTGTCTCTGGTCATGTAACCCATTTGATTTAAAGTATTCCACTATCCTCTCCTTCTACAGTGATTCCATTAACTTTCCTACCACCGAGGTCAGACTGACTCACCTATAATTTCTAGCCTCCTCCCTGCTACCACTTTTATGAGGAGGGACTACATCTGCTCTCCTCCAGTCCCCCAGAACCACACTTGTTTCCAGTGAGCTCTTGAAAAGGACTGTCAGAGGTGTAGCCAGTATCTCCATAAGTTCTTTCAATACCATAGGATGTACCCCATCTGGTCACATTGCTTTGTCTACCTAAGATTAGAGAGTCCCTCAAGGACCCTGTCCTCTGAAAAATGACTGGTATCTATCTCCCTCCCTATAGTGCCTATATTACTTTTTTGTGGCCCCTCCACTTCTCCCTCCACCGTGAACACTGAACAAAAGTATTTGTTTAGCATGTTTGCTTTTTCCTGGTCTCTGTCTGCACAGTCCCCTTCCCCATCCCTTTTTAATCTTTCAGTTCATCCCCTTGTCCTCGTCTTTTCACTTATGTACCTAAAAAATGTCTTGTCCCCTTTCATTGCTTCTGTTTCTCCTGTTATATGTCCCTATCCTCCTGTATCTGTGTCTCCTTATAGTACTAACCTTTTAGCCTTTATCTTTGCAGCCATTTCTCAAGAACCATAGTGGTCTGTTTTTCTGCTTACTTTTACTCATTTACCTAACACAGAGGTTTGCAGCCTTCAGTATGGCCCTCTTTAATTTCACCCACTCTTCCTCCACCCCACCTAGGTCATCACCCCCTGTCAGATCATCCTTCAGGCATTCACTCATCTTTACAAAATTTACTCTCCTGAAGTCCAGAACCCTTACCCTAGTGTGGCTGGAATCTGCAATTGTCCTTATATTGAACCACACTGTACAGTGATCACTGGTCCCCAGGTGACTTCCCAGGTTGAGGTCTGCCACACTGTCCCTGTTTGTAAGTACCAGGTCTAATATAATCCCATCACAAGTGGGTTCACTGATTGGCTGCCTGAGTAATGCCCCCGTAGGGAATCCAGGATGTCCCTGCTTTCAGTTGAGGCTGCAGCTGGGAGGCTCCAGTCTACATTGGTAGACTAAAGTCCCCCCAACAGCAGGATCTCCTACCTTTCTGCCATTTTCCAGTGGCTTCTATTAATTTCCTAACTGACTCCTCCCTCCTGTGATGGAGGTCTGAAGTTCACACTAGTGTGAATGGTGACTCCAGTTCCCTTCTTCATGGTGACCCAAGGTACCTCTGCTCCCCCCTGTATTCCCTGTATCTCTGTCACTATTATGCTTTCCCTCATATAAAGCAACCCCCTCCTTTTTTTTACCCACCCTGTCTTTTCTAAGCAGAGTATAGCCTGGTATGGCCATGTCCCAGTCATGTTTTTTTATTACATCATGACTCAGTCATGGCCACTATATATAGGTCGGCCTCTGCCACGAGTGCCTCTAGGTCAGGAATCTTATTTCCTAGACTTCTAGCATTCACACACATGGGCTTCCAGAGTTTGTTACCATTCCTATAATTATCCATCTTTTTCTCTTTTTACCCATCCTATTTCCCCACTCTGTTTCTGATGCTATCATTTCCATCCCCATTCCTTTCTTCAAATCTGTTTCATTCATACATTTGATCTCTGGTAATTTCCTCCCATCAGGTTCTTTCTGCTTCTTTTCTTAGCCTTTGGGGAGGCTGTTTTTGCCTCCTCGATGCCTTCCTCCACCTCCCTCAGCTAATTTGAATATTTATTGAATATTCATTGAAGTAAGATGTAAACTGTCCACTGAGGACTGCTGTCCCCCTCCTGGATGGATGTAGCCCATCTCTCTTGTAAAGGTCTTAATCTCTGCAGGTTGGACCCCAGTCCCCAATGTTGCCACATCCTTCCTCTCTGCACCATTCTCTCAACCAGGAGTTGAAGGTATTGGTACAGAGATTCCTCTCCTCTCCTCCCCTCCATCATAGACAAGTAGCACCTCAACAAAAGCCACTGAATGTTCTTCCTGTCTAAGATATCTTTCCAGCTCCTTCAACTCTCCTTGCACTGTTCCTGCCCTGCCTAATGTAGGTCATTAGTCCCAAGGTGGAAAATGACATCCAGGTCCACACACACACACCATTACCCTAGCAATACTCACTATTCTCTTCCCTTCCCTCACCATCCCTTTACCTATTCCTAGTCTAACTCCCTTATAATCGAGTCCCCCAACAAAAGCTGCTTCCTCCTCCTTTGGAGTCCTCTACTACCTTTTCCAGGGTCTCTGTTACAGAGGGTCATCACATTCTCTCTTGTCCCAATGATCTGTGCCTCATTCTGGCAGTCCAATCCCACCAAAGTGGCATAGGAATTATGTAGTGCTACTGGTTGTGATATGTGCTTCTGACCCACCAACATCACCCTTCCAGATCCAACCATGGTCCAATTTGTCCTCTTTATAGGCACCCTCTGAGGTAGCAGTTTCAGACTTGGTGGCCCCTGGGTGATGAAAAAGGCTACCAGCATCTGCATACTGAGTGTGAAAAAATGAACCCTCTCCTCAAGCTTGATATTTAGAAAAACAAAACTGTTAAGATTTCTGCTTCTTGGCTAATTTTAGCAAGTGGATGGAAGTACCTTGCTCTTGCAGGATAAATAATTGCAAGTAAGAAAGGGATAGAAAAATGATGACAACAGTAACACTCCTCTAAACAAGCCTATTGACCAGACTGTGAATTTTGCTTGCAGAGCAGAAACAGGCTAATATTTAGGGGAAAAAACACTCCTAGAAGTTCTCCTGAAAAAATACTGAAAGTTAACACATAAAGGTGTAACAGAATTTTTCTAGCTTGGGATTTAAAGTGGGAACAAAACATGACAAGATTTCAGAATTTTGTCTAATTTTAATAGGTGGATGGAAGCAGATTCTTTCTCTGCAGTAGCTCAAGTCACCTGTCTCTCCTGCTGGAAGCTGCTGCAAGTGCTGGGTAACATGACTTATCTTAATTGAGCTTCCAAAATGACCTCTGGTTGGACAGGAAGTCTCAGCAGAGCTTTTAGATTCATAACCAGTTTCATCAGCCAAATAACAAATAACATATAACAAATAATTGGGATCCCAGAATACCAAATGCTAGGCGCATATTCAAAATAAATTATTTGCACACCCCTAGTGTTGGATTATCACAGCTGCAGCCACAGACACCCCCAGTCAGCTCACAGCTACCACTTAAAGCCTCAACATTGATCAAGCAGATGCTGGATAAATTGGTGCAGTTCATGATGGCATGGAAGGTGCAAAGGGTAACATCAGCCCCTTTGGATACTTCTTCTTTGGTGCCATTGAGTCCATGCATGACTGCACCCAACGTTGTAGGGTCCCCCAAGTCCAAGTTCTGGTTCTGAGTACACTTTCCCCGAGAAATTACATGAGTATGGTGGACCTGGTGTGTTTCTGCCTGACTTAAGGTGCGTCAGCATATTAGGAATAGTGAGTATGTGGCTATATTCTCCCTTTTGAATTAGCCCAAGATGTCAGAGGAGAAGGAGAAGGAGGAGGGAGGGAGAGATGAAGTGGAAGAAGTTCAAGAACTAGGATTACTAGTCAACGGTCTTCATGGTGTTTGACAGCACCATTTGTCATGCCTACGCTGAAAAGTACATAGATTTGTGTAATTATTATGGATATATTATGGCATTATGCAAAAAAAAGACGAGGGAAATCTTGGTGAGTGAAATATTATAAAGAATTTCATCCTAGGATGCAGAACAATTCTACCGAGGATCAGATAGTGTTTGATATACCATCCTTGATGAACATCAAGCATAATGGAGGGATCCAGCCTATGGTTAAATTAAAATAGTCTCCTAAGAAGGCAGCTTCTGGAAGGGGTGCTGGGCGCTGCTACAGATATACCCCAGGGTTGTGCAAGGTGGAATTGTACAAGTACAGGCACACGTACCATGGCTTTGGCTGATCACACCGCTTTTCAAAGTGTAAGGTGATGGGGCAAGGAAAATAGTTTTTGCCTCTTTAGGAAGACATATTCCAGCCCTTTCCATACAGATAAAGATGAAGCAGCTTAGGCTAATAGTCAGCTAATAGTCAGGTGGTAAAAGTTCAGACACAGGGGGTGTAGGTGGGTGGAGAAACAAAAGTTTACCAAGCCCACAGGGTCTCTTGCAATGATTATTATGATATGATATGAAAGCTAGCCTTGTTATGTGATGTCATATTTGGATTTGATATATACTAAGATGGTAATGTATTACTAAGCTACAGATCTAGTATACTTAGGGCTGTGATAAGTATTGTGAGTTCATAACAGCTGCAATACACTGAGAGGACTGTACTAATGTGTTACGGTATTAATGTAGTACACTGAGGGGACTGTATTAATGAATTACTGAGAAAAGGTCATCAAATGAGGACCAGGGGGTTAAAGAAGGACTGATATCAGACTAGTAATAGAGCATGTAAGTACGAGAGTAAGGACTGGGGGACAGATGTGGGGATACACTTAAGCCAATCATGGGGGACAGGTGTGGGAATCCACTTAAGCCAAATGTGAATAATGGGGAGTAGGTGAAAAGGGCTGCAAGGGTGGGAATGTGAGGGGCGGTGGAGGTGGATGGAAATGAATATGGGTGGGTGGAGGCTGCAGAATAGAGTAGAATTAAGGGCACCATGGAGGGATGGCAGCAGGCACAGGGAAGATAGTGAGTTGCAATGGATGTAGGGCAGCTGTTTGCATGAATTGTTTATGGAAACTGGGAGGCTGTCTAATTTGCTGCAGGCTAAGGAAATTGGAGGATGAAGTAATGGGGTTATGGAGGAAACTAAGGAGAGTGGGGGGGAGCTGAGGCAGGAGCGACCCCCCCCCCGCTAAAGAGGGGTGGAGAGATGCAGAGAGGGAACTGCAGAGCTAAAAATGGAGATATAAGGAGGATGGGGTGGGCAAGCAGCGGTGCAGTAAGAAGAGGGAGAGATTAGGGAAGGAGGAAGGAAGTGATGGGCACCATTGTGGGGTTATCAAGCATTAGGTTTGCAGTGTTGGCAGAGGAATGAGAAGGGGAAGGGGAGGTATTGGAGCTGAAAGAAGGGGGAGAGGGGTAGGGAAGGTCCAAGAGGCAGGAATTACAATGGGAAACAGAGACGGTAGAGGAAGGATAGGGTAGAGGAGGAGGGAGAGGTGGTAATAGGAGGGGAGGCAGCAGGGGGAATGATGCAAGGAGCACAAAAGGTGCAAATGAGGGATGTAAGGAGGGAGGCAGTGGGATTCCTGGGGGAGTAGACAGGGATCACAGTGGAAGGGGGTTCAGGATTGGAATGATGGGAGGGTGATGGTGCTGGGGGACTCCATACTAAAGGGGATCAGATGGGTAGGAAGGGGGAAATGGCACAGTCGTATCTGGGTCTAGGCAATTCCAGGGGTTGACTGCAGGCAGGGCAGGGCAGGCACTTTTCACGTGTGAAAGCAGAGGAAGGACGAAACCAAACAAAGTGGTGCGTGTGGGATTAAACGACTTGGCCGGGGAAAGAGTGGAAGTGGTAAAGGGGAGGTTCAATGAATTGGATAGGCAGTGTGAGGAGGTGGGGGTGTTGGTGGCATTCTCTGAGGAGCTACCAGTAACATTTGTGCGAGTGCAGGGAAAAAAATAGGGATAGAGGAGTTCAACTGGTGGCTGAGGGATTGGTGCCGAACCAGGAAATACAGACTGGTGTCAGACTAGGATGAATCCTGGGACAACAGCGACCTATATGCAGGGGAGAAGTTATATTTAAGCAAGGAGGGGAAGAGCATGCTCAAACAGAGAATGGAGGGGTATACTTCAACAAGGGTGGATTTAAACTAGGAAGTGCAATATTTCAGCTGAGCCAGTGGAAGAGTCTGTGGGGCTAGTAAATTTTCCCAGTCACTAGACTTGCTGGCTAGTGGCTGAAAAAGTTAACTTAGAGCCCTGGAGTGGGCCATACCATTCTCTTCTGGTTTTACTGATTTTAATTTATGAAAGTGATAATTCATAGACCGGAAAATGTGTTATGTTCCTTTGTCATATTATGATAGATTTGTTGCTGTTGTGCGGCACCCAGAGCCTCTGGGATTTGGTGCCTGAAAAATAAAATTTGCCTTGCCTTGCCTCTAGACATTCCTGTGCAGTGACCAGCCCTAAAGCTGAACATTCTGCTAACAGTAGGAAAATCTACATCCCAGTCCCCTCCCCCAACAGGACCACTCTTCTAATACCAGTGCACCTCTGGATAGTAAACTTTACATTGCTTTTTAAACAGGCTTGTAGCACTACTTCTAGGGTTACAACCCCTGCCTGTATTACTAACAACAGGTTGAGGGGCCTGGGTTCATCATTAGCTAGTACCAGGGTTTGCCCACCAATAGTAAATACAGTGTTTCTGTGCCTCCACCCAGAGTAAGGTTTCAGTGGGTATTTATTGAATTTGTTACAGCCCTCTGGGAAGCTATAACTACCCACTACCCCACCTAGTGGCCCTATACCTTGGAACAAGCAGTAATCTCTTGCAACATTCGCAATACATTTGCCAACAGACATTAATTATATGCTCATAGGTTTCCCAGTTACAGAGGTCTGGGCTTCACTGTGGCCTCCTGGAACCCCCTTCACCAATGGTTATCAGGCATGCATGTTCAGGAATATTCCAAACACAGTAACAGACAACCAGTAAACATGCGTGAGGCAATATAACATTACAACATCAATCAGGTTTATTTAGGGGGAGTATGACAAGGAAGGGGCAAATCTGGTCAAATGATTTTATCCTTACTGGTTTGAGCCAGGATACTAGCATGCATTTAGTTCCACTTTGCAGTTCTATAAACATACTTGGTACCCAGATGGAAAACAAGCTAGCATAAATGGTGCCAGGGGTTGCAGCTGTTGTTGGGGCCCTTGATGAAAGAAGACATGATGATTTGGCATGCAGTTTTATTTGTGTCCAGTGGCCAGATGGCCCAGTCTCTTGAACCATTAAACTAGCAGTGAAATGGAGATTAGGTGGTACCACAATGATCATTAAAGCTTGTCTTAGAGAGCTGCCCTGATTTCTACTCCATGTACCCAGACACTGGAGATGTGCTGATGAAAAAAGACCTGTGGAGATGTTTCTTGAAGTAGGGAGGAGGGTTCCCTCATGGTCGTCATACAGCAGCTGGTCTGGTGATGCAGGAGTAAACAACTTGTGCTGATTTCACATAGCCCAAGGACTAATGGCTTAGTGGAGTCCATGAGTCAAAACTACAAACCAAATATATTGAACTGGCCAGCCACACAAATAAATAAATAAAAAATAAAATGTCTGCAATTTAAAAAGCAGGCTTTTACATCTGCTGCATTAACCACAGAGGTCCACATTGCACTTGTGTTGTTTTATTAAAATTGGTTTTGAAATAATAGTTTGTCACCTATTATTGTGAATTTACCCAAAGCACTGTGTCTGGTCATCTCAATAGTGTTGCAGTCTAAGACTACTTTACTAATGATATAATGTGCAACAGCTGCACAACTGCTAGATACCAGGAACAGAACTCAATACAGTGAAAACCCTACAAACCATTTGCCATTGATCTTAAATAATTTGTTAAACAGGCTTCTGGAATGTATAATGTCACAGCTGTTTAACTAAGGGGTTTTAAAGAAGCGTTTACAGTCTTTGTACCAACAGCAGCTTTGCTTACCTAGATGTGCTTTAAAAAATCCTGCAGTTCTGTTTACTTTCTGTTAAGTTCCACTGTAGCCTGTTGCACTCTTGACTCAGGAACTACAGTACAATCCATTCAGCCTTTGAGACTCAAATTCCTCAAGGTCATAGCGCTAGCCTGATATGAAACTGACAGCAGAATATGCTTGGAAAGGGTGATCAAATCCTGTGTTCTTAAAAACCGTAAAGAACTATTTCTTCAGTGATACAGCAGGAGAAGGAAGAGAGGGGGTTGACAGGTCTGCGAAGGGGAAGGCCAGTGGAAAGTCAATGCTGGTAACATGACTGTAGTACTGTGGAGAGACAGATGATAGTGTTCCTGTCCCCTTTCCTCTTCCACTTCATAGCAATAAGACAGCATGGCTATGCCCATACTGCCTTAAAAATTGGCTGGACAACAGGACACAGAGGGTAATGGTAAATGGAGTTCACTTCAAAGAAAGGGCTTTACTAGTGGGGTACCGCAGGATTCAGTATTGGGATCGGTCCTTTTTAATGTCTTTATAAGTGACATTGCAGAGGGACTGGAAGGAAAAGTATATCTCTTTGCAGATGACACAATGATCTGCAACCATGTTGATACGCAAAGGCAGGGGGGTGGAAAGGATGAGAAGGGACTGGGCAAGGTTGGAGGAATGGCCAAAAGTATGGCAGCTTAAATTCAATGCAAAGAAGTGCAAAGTAATGCACCTGGGAAATTAGCCAGCCTGGGTAAACAAATTCTGGTCAGAGCCATCCAGGCAGCGTAATGCTACTTTCTGTGTCGGTGACTCAGCAGGTTGCATGCTCACCTCTGAGACTAGAAGATCAGAAGGCTGTAGGTTTGCAGATGACACAAAGATCTGCAACAGGGCTAATACACGGGGGGGGTGGACAGGATGAGAAAGGATTTGGCAAGGTTGGAGGAATGGTCAAAAGTATGGCAGCTTAGATTAAATGCAAAGAAGTGCAAAGTAATGCACCTGGGAAAAAAAGCCCAGGGGAAGAGTACACAGTGTGGGGGGGGAGGTATTAACAACAATAACAATATCTAGCCAGAGCTGATAGGGCTGTGAAAAGCTACCAAGTGACCAAAATTATACATGTGCATTGGAATTATTCAATGCCCAAGTGTAACTTGGCCATTTTTTGGAGGTGGTGCACCAGATTTTCAACATGGTCTTTTGGGACCCCTCCTCATGAAGAGTGCCAGTGTCATTTTGTTCACTTGTCCCGAAATGTGATTTCACAGAGCGAACGCACTAATCTGTGCCACAGGTGTGAAAACATGTTTTGGACAGGTTGAGGAAAATGACAGCTATACTGTTTTGAAGGAGGTGTGCAAAAATGGCAATGTTGAAAATGTGGAGTGAAAACAGTAAAAACTGGAAAAGTTAGGAGCGTGCATGGAAATTGTGCAATGCAGTCATTTTTTGGAACTTTTTCACCAAATTTGCAACATGGGCTTTTTGGGACCCCATCTCATTAACAGTGGCACTGTCATTTTCATGAATCAGTCCTGAAAGGTGATTACGTGCAGTGACCATGAAATCACCTTTCGCGACCTAATAACAAAATGACAGTGACAGTTTTCTTGAGGTGGGGTCCCAAGAACCCCATGTTGAACATTTTTCATGAGGTGGAGTCCCAAGAACCCCATGTTGAAAACTTGGGGCAAAAATTCCAAAGAAAGGCTAATTTATTAGCATAAGTTGAAAACCCCATTGAATGTCATTATAGCATGCTTACCTTAGATTCTTTAGTTCGCGGTTCGGCTTTGAAGTGTGCAGATGTGTCCCTGTCCAGAGAAGAAGAAGATGGTGCTAAGTATGGGGTAAGGAGAGGGTGTGGGGAGGTGGGTTCTCAGTAGGAGGGTGGGTGATGGGGAGCGGGAATTGGAGTGACGATGAGGGACTGTTTTCTTTTATAGGGAAGAAACAAGGGACGTTCTTTTTGCAAAAAAATAAAGAATACATTTTGGCACACTGGGGTGGGCTCCCAGTGTGCCACATAAGTGTGTGGAGGGTTGTACAGGATGCCAACATGGGGACTGGGCACCCTGATGTCAATGGGAGGGTAGAAAAAAAATTAGGCACACTGGGGTGGGCTCCCAGTGTGCCACATGACTGGGAGGGTGCACATAATGCTGACATGGAGATTTGGCACCCTGATGTTGGTGGATGAAATTAAAAATGTTTGGGCACACTGGGGCGGGCTCCAAGTGTGCCATATGAGCTGAGGAGGGTCACAGGAAAATAGTTTAGCACACTGGGGTGGGCTCACAGTGTTCCACTTGAGCTGGTAGGAGTTGGGGGAACAGAATGCCACAAAGCTGGTGCCAGCGACACAACTGTGCATGTGCGACACTCGTGCATGTGCAGTTGCGATGAATAGCATTTTGCCATTCACATGATGACACCAGCAGAACTGCACATGCGCGCAGGTCATGCATGTGCAGTTCATGCACTGGGATGCAGATGTAACAGCTGAAATAGTGTGGCTGTTATTCCGTAGTGGCCGATCATGGTGGAGGGGTTCAAGCTCCATTGGGCTTCTGGAAGAATGCTTCCAAAAGTCCAATGGAAGGTTCCACAATCAGCCATTTTCAAAACTACAGAGCGATCCCAGTAGGGCTATAGGCTCTGCCTACAGTCCTAAAAATAGAGAGGGACCTGGGGTAGTCATATCAGATGACCTAAAGGTTAGCAAGCAATGTGAGAAGGCAGTAAGGAAGGCTAGGGGATACTGGGATGTATAGGGAGAGGCATCACCAATAGAAAACAGGAAGTTGTTATCCCTCTGTACAGACAGCTGGTGACAGCTGGTGAGACCTCATCTAGAGTACTGCATGCAGTTCTGGAGACCCCCATCTCTGCAAGTACATGCACAGGATGGAGGTTGTCCAGAGAAGGGCAAATAAAATGGTGCAGGGTCTGCACCAGAACCATATGAAGAGAGACTAAAGGATCTTAATATGTACCCCCTTGAGGAAAGGAGAGAGAGGGGGGACATGATAGAAACTTTCAAGTACCTCAAGGGAATCAACAGAATCCAAGAGGATAGCATCTTTCAGAAAAAGAGATGTGCAAGAACAAGGGGTCCCAATTTGAAGATAGAGGGGGGATGGCTCAGGAGTAACATGGAAGGAAGGATGCATGGAACAGCCTTCCTGATGAGGTTGTGGGGTCAAAAACAATGGGAGAATTCAAGAATGCATGGGACAGACATAAGAAAATTCTGGTGGGGGGTTGGAAGAAGTAGGCTGTTGGTTAACTAGGATCTGCAGTTTATCCAATAGTTGGGAAATGGGCAGACTGGGTGGGCCAAGCGGTCCTTATCTGTCATCAAAGTCTATGTTTCTATGAAGCTGAGAGACTGTCTTGTGCTAAAACCTGGTGGGAAATCCAAAAACGATGTTCCAATAGAGAGAGAGAGACAGACAGAGAGAGAGAGAGACACCACTGCCACCTGGCAGTGTTGCTGAAGCCATCTACACCCTGAGTTTCCTGAATACCATAAAGAGAGTAACTGCCACCCGAGGACAGCCTAGGGAATCGGCCAGGAAGTGTCACCACTAGGAACTATCCATCATCTCCTCCTGAAGTGTGTGGCCCTGGTCCCCAGCACTGGCCTACTCCAGCCCTGTGATGATGCAGAATGAAGGTGACAAGCTGCCAGAGAAGTTCAGAGGTATCCAGCCTGATACAGCTGAAAGAGCCTGCTGCTGAGAAGGCCCAAGCTGCAAGAGATGCAAAGAAAAGGTCCAAGCTGCAAGAGCCTGCGGTTCATCTCAGCTATTCAAATTTCCATGTGTCTACTGCTTCCAAGCCTCCCAGATTCACAGCCTAAGAACCACTAGCTCAACAAGTCAGAGACTGTTCTATAAAACCATAAGTAATTCAGGGTTTGCCCTGCATCTGGGGGAAACTGTATATAGTTGCCACCAAAGTTATTGAGTTTGGCCTCCCGGCCCGAAGTTCCCAAGTTTCGCCAACTAACTGTTCCTACAACTAAGAGGGTTTGAATTTAATAATAATAATAATAATTGAAATAATAATAATAATTTATTTATTTTTAACACGCCTTTCTAAAATCAAGGCGCCTTGACAGCAAAATTTCACATAAAAACAGTAAAATAAACACAAATATAATAAATACTAAAATTCATAAAATACAATAAAATCAGCATCAGGGATATGCTGTCGACCATAAATGGGTCTTAACACCTGTTTAAATTCCTCCATGGATGTTCACTCTTGAAGCGGGTGGGGTAGAGAATTCCAGAGGGTTGGGGCCATGTACATAAAAGCATGGGCCCCCAAATATTTTAAAGAGAACCTTGGAATATCTAGCAACCTCTCATCTGCCAAGTGGAGCAATCGCCTAGGGCAGTAGGGTACCAGGAGCTCTTTCAGGTAGTCCGGGCCCAGTCCATGTAGGGCTTTATAAGTCAGAAGACCGAGTTTAAAGGTGATCTGCCATTGTGTTTGCAGCCAGTGCAGTTCACGCAGCACCGGAGAAATATGACAGGTATGAGAAGTGCCCATCAATAACCGGGCCAAGCGTTCTGAACAAGCTGCAAGTGGTGGATATCAACCCCTGATAGCCCTAGATACAGAGAATTGCAATAATCAAGGCACAAGGTCATGAAGGTGTGGACCAGCGTAAGCAGGTCACTGGATGGAACTAGGTACTTAATCATGGAGATGTTCCCTAGATGGTAAAAGAATGATTTGACAACTGCAGACACCTGCGATCGCAGTGTCAGCCCATCAACAAAAATCACCCCCAGGTTCCATACCCATTCAGAGGTAGGGAGCTGGAAGCCACCCATAAAAAGTCCTGAGGGCAGACCAGCTCCCATCTCCTCTATCCAGCGACCCGGGTCCACAACCATCACCTCTGCTTCTCCGAGTTCAACTTCAGCCAGCTCAAATTCATCCAGTTCTGGATTTCAGTGAGGCAGTTGTTAAATACTGAGAGAGCTCTACCCTGGTCGGGTGCAAAAGATAGGTAGAGCTGGGTATCATCAGCATAGCAGTGAAACCTCATCCCATACCTTCTTACAATGTCTCTAATGGGCAGCATATACACTGCGAACAACATGGGGGACAACACCGAACCCTGAGGAATCCCACATGACAGAGAGACTGGACCAGAAGAATTAATCACCGACACCACCCTCTGAGTTCTGCCCATGAGGAAGGATCTAAACCACCTGAGGACTGTACTAGACAGGCCACAGATGAACCTCAGGCTTTGGAGAAGTACCCCATTGTCCACAGTGTCAAATGCTGAAGAGAGATCAAGAAGAACCAAGATAGAATGGCACTTTCGATCTCTTGCCATCAAGAGATCATTGAGCACCCTAACCAGTGCAGTTTCAGTACTATGCCTTTTTTGGAAACCAGACTGGAATGGTTCATAAATGTCATAGATGGTCAGATTTTTCTCCAATTGTATGGCCACCACTTTCTCAATCATCTTCCCCACAAAGGGAAGGTTAGAGATTGGTCTGTAATTGGCATGGCAGTCTGAGTCCAGAGAAGCCTTCTTCAGGAGGGGCATCACCACCGCCTCCTTCAGGGAGCTAGGGAACTCACCTGTCTCTAAGGAGCACCAAACTATCCATGCTAGGACCGGGCCAATAGTACCACAACTCTTTATCAGGGACATTGAGCCCTTATCCAAACTACAGCATGTAGGGCGCATACCCTGGACAATCTGCATGACATCAATGAACTCCAGCCAGTCAAAGGAACTCCAGGAGAGCCTTGGGACAGTGACCGGGCACCATTCTACAGCTTCTCCCACAGATGATGTAGGTTGGAGTGCCACCCTGATGTCAGCCACCTTAGACACAAAGAAGTGAGCAAGCTCTTCACACTCTACTTGTGAAAAAACTCTTCAAACCTGCAGGCTGGCTGGGTTGCACAGTCTGTCTACAGTTCACAAGAGCTAAGCTGGTCAGCTCTGAGCAGCTGCAATCTCCCCGAACAGGAACTCTGCCTTCTCACGGAATTGCAGAATGATAGACTTGATAATGTTCCATCAGTCTAAGATGGTCGGCATCAAGGGCAGATCTCCCCCAGCAATGCTCTAATCTTAGTCCTTGTTGCCGCATCTCCCTCAAAGTCCCATCAAGCCATGGGGACCAAGGGCAAAGGGGGAGAGGACAAACTTGGACAGGAGCAATGATATCCAGAGCCAAGGAAATGGCTTTATTATAGGTCAAAACCAAGGCATCTGTGTCATTGCTCACTCCTGCAAGCTCTGATAGATCAAGCACCACTGCCAGGCCCTCAGAGGTTATGTCTCGCAAAGGGCGGTACCTGACCATCTCCACAGGGGTAGGCCTACAAAGGGAGGAACAAAATTTGAACCTCACAGTGTAATGATCAGACCATCTGACAGTTTCCACTCACAAATCGAAGGCTCCGATCCCCAGGAGGAAAACTAAGTCAAGGGAGTGACCATCTTTATGAGTGGCAGAAGTAACAACTTGTGTAAGGCCCAAAGATGTCATCAATTGGAGGAAGTATTGCCCAAATTGTGAGAGTTCATCATCAACCCAGGCATTGAAGTCGTCCAGGACCATCAGCTTGGGCGACTCAAATGCCATGTCGATGACAAAGTCCGCTACTTCCTACAGGAACTGCTTCTCATCACCTTGTGGATGGAAGATGAGGGTGATCCTACAACACACACCTGCAACTACAATACACTAAAATGACTCCTCAACTGGTACACTAGTGAGGCCCAGTTCAGTCTTGAAACAGACCACAGGCAATTTAGATTGTTTGTTCCCAAAAGTGCACCCACGCCGGCCAACCAGCTACACCATGCCAGGCCTGCAACTGCTCTGACTATGTACTCAGACAGACAGTGTGAGCTCCCAAGTCAGACACTGGGGGAAACTGGTACCAGTCAGGGAGTGGGTAATGTTATTAGCCCTGGTGGGTTATCATATTGTACGGTTGCATATATGCTGGTGGGAGGTGGGCACAATGCCTGTTCTGGTTTACAGAAAAAGTAATTGGTGTTTTCAAAATGATAAAAGCTGCTTATCCTCTACATCCTTCTCCCCTTTTCCTGTCCCTAACCTTGAAAATAAATTATTGGTTAACCTTTTTTACAACTGTCTCATGAGCATGTATTAGTCAGCATATTATTAGTGATAGCCTTTAATTGCAGGTAAATACTGAAATATGGTTTTGGTTTATAGTAATCCATGTGTGGGGTGACTGTGAGGGGAGGTGGGTAGGTACGGCATTCCAGGTGGTTGTAACCCACAGACATCTGGCCAACTGTATTTTTACTCTGGGTGGAGGCACCGCACAATTTATCCTTTTATCTGGGAAAGAATCCCCATTACCATCAAAACAGAGACCAGTCCCATCAACCTGGTTTGAGCTCACCAGGCAAGGGTCATAGTCTGCTGCTACATGGCTTGACAGCGCCTGGGTTACAAATGAAAAAGAGAAACCTCACCTTTGAAAAGTATTGAAATTAATAAGTAAACTCAGAGAGATATATCTGTAACCATGACTATCTATAGCTATATCTATATCTAAAGGTTTTTATGCTCCTGGGCTGGACTGGGTGGCCTGTTCAGCCCTGTCCTTGGTGCCATTGGCCAGTCTCCTACTTCTCTCCATTTATCCTCCAGATGTCCTTCTGCCAGAGGGGCAGGGCAGACTGCAGCACCTTGGGCAGGCCTCATGGAGCCTGTTTCCACATCCATTTTCTTCCTAAGTTTTCATCCTCCCCAGAGCTATGGCAAACACAAAGGGTACATGTGCATGGAGGTGTGCATGTGCTCTGGAACTTCCAGCCCTGTTCCATCCACCTAATGTACCTTCAGCCACCTGAGTGTCAGCTCTACCAAGGGACCTCCACCAGGTGGAAGCCAAGAGCTGCAATGACTTACCACCCCAATCTGGGACAGGAGAGCTGCTAGGCAGTGACTCTAGCCTCTCCCAGCCATCCCCACTGGCTGCCCCCAGTAAACCAAGCTCATTTGCAAATGTGGGTCTCCAGCATTGGAGCGATATGATGCATTACAGAGCCTCAGCCTTCTATGCCACCAGGCCGCCTGTGACCACAACTTTTTAAGCAAACAGTTACAAGTTTTAACATAACAAAGAGTCTTATTTAAATTTATTTTGTATTTAGCTAAATGGTCAGGTAAGCAATACACTTAAAACAGATTAACAGTGAGAACAAAAGAGAAAACAGGGTAAGTTTGTTTTCAGCGAAAAGGCAATTTTAATGCTTATCTAATATCGGTAAATGATTAAGAAAACAGTACTTAGTTTTCTCTTCCTCAAAGTGACCAGTTAGAAATTGAATACATTATTAAATTTAGAAGCAACTGAGAAGGTATCAACAATCAAGGTAAATATATACTTTGGATTTTTTTTCCATCTAAATGATGGAATGGGCATGTTCAGTCTCATTCTATTATAATATTCAAAAATCTACTGTATAAAAAATGTTTGATCCAAGTAAATGTAAACAGAAGTACAGTATCTTGAGGTTTTTAGTAAGGATGGGCGAACCGGCTCTGCCACTCTTCTGAAGCCTCCGGAATGGGCTGACTCAGCTTTGACCTGGAAAACCGAGCCTTGTGTGGCTCAACACAAATTGCTGAATTGGGCCAGTTCAGAAGTGCAGTCCAGTCCAGGATTAACACTCTCACCACCAGTACTGCATGGAAAATGCAGGGCAGGGTGCAAATTTTTTTTTAAGTGTTTTTTCCCCGATCTCTGGAAACTACTTTCGAGATCCTGGACCATCACATGATCAACAAAAGCAAACACTCATTATCCTGGGGTACTGAAAGGATCCAACCAATAAGGGTCTCTGTTATATGACTGACTGATATTCTAGTCAATCCTTTGTGTCAGCCACCACAGGACATCCCTAGGAAACAGTGTATCGAGCGCATTTGGGGCTTTGCATTCAAAGGAGACAGTCGCGGGTGTGTGTGTGTGTGTGTGTGTGTGTGTGTGTGTGTGTGTGTGCAGAAATATCCCTCCCAAAAGGTGAAAATAAAACAAAATGTTTTTCATTTTGTTAGAGAGGGAGAGAAGGAGAGTAGAGACCAATGAATTCAACAGCAGACAACAGTACAGTGCAGACGCTACTGCAGAGTACTCTGTAAAAAAATGATTTTCTTTTAGAAAGAGACAGAGTGAAAGAGTGAGAGAGGGAAAGAGAGTAGAGAGACCAATTAATTCAACAGCCAAGTGCAGAGTAGAAAACAGTAGAGTACAGACATTGCAAACTCCACAGTACAAAACAAAAAAAGGTCAGTTTTTCATTAATCGGAGAGAGAGAGAGAGAGAGAGAGAGACCAACAATTTCAACAGCAGACAACAGCAGAGTGCAGAAAAAACTAAAAAAAAAATATTTAGGGGAGCAGCAGAGTCAGACAGGACAGGAGGACTCTGTCTGAAGGTTATATTGCCTCAGTAATTTTGAGGGAAGCTTAGTGCTGTACATATTTTAAGGGGGGGGTCACCCATGTCTCAGACTCTGTGTTGCCCATATCTGTGCTGCCCTCAAAGGTTATACTGCCGTACACTCTGTGTTGCCCATCTCTGTGCCTGAACTACTACTAGGTCATAGTGCCATAGTGTAGACTCTGTGCTGACTATCTCTCTGCCAAAACTACTACTAGGTCATAGTGACATACAGATTGTGAAGTGGGGATCTCATCTCAGACTCTGTGTTGCCCATCTCTGTGCCTGAACTACTACTAGGTCATACTGCTGTAGCATAGACTCTGTGTTGCCCATCTCTGTGCTTGAACTACTACTAGGTCATAGTGCCATATGGATTGTGAAGGGGGGTCACGTCTCAGACTCAGTGTTGCCCATCTCTGTGTCTGAACTACTACTAGGTTATATGCCATACAGACTGTGAAGGGAGGGTGGCTACATCTCAGACTCTGAGTTGCCCATCTCTGTGCCTAAATTACTACTAGGTCATAGTGCCATTCAGATTGTGAAGGGGGATCATGTATTAGACTCTGTGTTGCCCATCTCTGTGCCTGAACTACTACTAGGTCATACCACCATAGTGTAGACTGTATCTTGCCATCTCTGTACCTGAACTACTACTAGGTCATACTGCCATAGCACAGACTCTGTGTTGCTCATCTTTGTGCCTGAACTACTATCAATTCATACTGCCGTAGCATAGCCTCTGTGTTGCCCATCTCTGTGCCTAAACTACTAGTAGGTCATACTGCCGTAGTGTGGACTCTGTGTTGCCCATCTCTGTGCCTGAACTACTACTACAACATAGTGCTATATAGATTGTGAAGGGGGGTCATGTTCCAGACTCTGTGTTGCCCATCTCTGTGCCTGAACTACTACTACATCATAGTGCTATATAGATTGTGAAGGGGGGTCATGTTCCAGACTCAGTGTTGCCCATCTCTGTGCCTGAACTACTACTAGGTCATACCACCATACTGTAGACTATATCTTGCCATCTCTGTACCTGAACTACTACTAGGTCATACTGCCATAGCACAGACTCTGTGTTGCTCATCTTTGTGCCTGAACTACTATCAATTCATACTGCCGTAGCATAGCCTCTGTGTTGCCCATCTCTGTGCCTAAACTACTAGTAGGTCATACTGCCGTAGTGTGGACTCTGTGTTGCCCATCTCTGTGCCTGAACTACTACTACATCATAGTGCTATATAGATTGTGAAGGGGGGTCATGTTCCAGACTCTGTGTTGCCCATCTCTGTGCCTGAACTACTACTACATCATAGTGCTATATAGATTGTGAAGGGGGGTCATGTTCCAGACTCTGTGTTGCCCATCTCTGTGCCTGAACTACTACTCAGCCATATAGTGCCTCACATATTTTGAGGGGGGTGTCACATCTCAGACCCATGGGAAAGTATCTGATCAAGACTCGATCCCCTTTTGGGTTTACAAAATGCTTTCCAACCAGAAATTTGTATCCTGAGGGATTCGGTAGAGGCTTTAATAGGGAACCAAAGGAATCATATGACCATGATATCCCTTTGTGCTAAGAAAATTATACTACACCACTGGTTGGATCAACAAACTCCTACGTACACAGAGTGGCATAAAGAAATTATTTTTGCCTTACAAGCAGAACATCTTCTTGCTAGTATCTCCAAATGTAGTATTAAATACCAGAAAATATGAGTTCTCTTGCATACATTATTATCCATCTAGGTCGATTCTGGCTCTTAATTCGGTTTGTATTATTGTGTCAAATTGAGCTCTGTAGATGTTATTGTTTAGTGCTCATCCCTTTTGTCCCCCCCAACATGCACTACCCCCAGTGTGGTTGATCCTTTTTTTCTCTTTTATTATTTTTATTCTAGTGGCGACATGGAGGGGAGGGTGGGGATGGAGGGTGTTGGATAATATAATAATTTTATATACACTCTTTCTTGTTTTTAGATAGTATTGTTAACTAATCTCAATATCACTCCTGTTCTCTAATTCTAGGTCTCAATGTTGGTTGTAAATGCTATATAAGTGATTCAAGTTTTGTATCCACACCCTTGACCATCATAGGTGCATAAGGGAGTACAAGATCTATTTTGTTATGTATTATTGTGGATCATCAAGTTTTCTGTACAAGATTGAGTTGTTTACAAAATGTACATGTAAAGACAAAACTAAAAACGCAATAAAGTTTATTAAATCTGAAAAAAAAAACCATTTCAGACCCTGTGTTGCACATCTCTGAGTACGAACTAATACTGCTAAGTAAGCAATTAAGCTGAACCCCAAAAATGGATTCAGAATCAGAATCTGTTATGGAAATGGAACATGTGGCCAACACCGGCAGTATGGCTGAAATGTGTACATGTAACAATAAAACATATTTCCTGAAAACAAATACAGAAAAAACAAGGGAAATTCATTGCTGAAGATATCATTAATACAGCTGATGAAAATGAAGCAAAACAACCAGAAAAAGAATAGAATGTTGTTGAATCCTCTGATCAAAGTCGTGCAGCACTGTCAGCATTGCCAGAAAAATCAGAAAAAAGTAAAACACAAAAACAGGTAGTCAAAACACTTAGATCTAGAAAGTCAATGATTAAGGAAAAGGTTCTACCAAGTACCACAAGAAGTGACACTCCATGATATGTCACTCATGCACGTCAGGCTCCTTCATCACAAAGCAGTACATTTGATGAGGAAGAGGTTGTAAATGTACAAGAACAAGACCATGATCACAATGTATCACAGTTACGCTCTCCCAAAGGTGATGAATCAGGATGTGATACTGATAAGGTAGAAGATGACACCTGGGTTCCCCCACCCAAAAAGAAAAAACACATACAACAAGCACCACCAGTAGCCACAGACAATAGTGGAAAAACAATTAATTATCATGGTAGCATGGGGATGGCCACAGTGTACATGATTCAGGGGAAGAAACAACTGCCACCAAAATTACTGCACTTCCTGGCTTGATGACAGAACATTCCACCTCAGTGGTGTGAAGCTATTTTCGTATAAGTCCCAAAAATGAATGTTTTGATGTCTGCACCTTTTGTCATCAGGAAGTTAACATGGGGAAAGTGAGGGGTCAATTTGGGACAATATCACTAAAAAGACATTTGCACAGAGCACATCCAAAAATTTGTCTGGGCAGCTAAGCAAGAGACAAATATCTGTGATGAAAATAATCCTACAGATAATAGTGATGGTGAAGAGACTGAAAGACGGCAGAAAAAAACATGTTAGACTTCACTGAAAATAGCTTTTGGACAAGCTACAGCTTTGCCACTGCAATCCTGTGGTTTCTGCCCCCCTGCATGAACTAAACAGCAGACCTTTACTGCGATGCTGAACAAGAAAACTGCCTACAGTAGATCACATCAAGTCAAGTTAACAATTAATCAGTTAATTGCTGAATTTATTGCCAAGAACTTGCAACCATTTTTTTCTATTTTTATTTATTGATTTCTTTCTTGGAATTACAACACCTTTGAGCCAGAGACTCTTTTACAAAGGTTCCACATCAGGAATGAAATTACAATAATTGGACATTTACATGGTAGGTAACAGATTGGTTATACAATAACAAATACACACATAAGAGCCGAGTAAGTGCCAATAATGATTACAGCAGGTATAGGCAGTATGTAAAAAGGTAATTATGTTCAGAAAGTAAGATGACAATGTCTTGGACTAGGCTGAAACCGTCATATTGGTAGGGGTATATAGCCACAATAGAAGAGGAGACAAAAACAGAACTCAGAAGGTTACCAAAGGTATAAAGAATTATTGCAATGCTTCAGAGCTGTCAGAAGTTGACTTAAATAGAGGGGTGAAAATGACGGGAAGGCATTAGGGGGTGGTCATGCCAGAGTAAACTGGGACAGTGTTGAATCAAAAGCTTGGGATTGCTTGGCTGGTGAAGAGATAAAGAATGTGGCAGAGAGGGAAAAGGCAGACTAATTGGGAAGAGATGTGAGGAGGGAAGGGACTGGGGAGGGTGGGAGGGAAAGGGGTAGGAGCGACAGAGAGGGAATGAGTGCTGGTGTAGGTAAGGGTGGGAACTGGGAGCAGTGACAGTTAGGTAGGGCAATCATAGCCGCTGAACTTGGAAAGGTGTTGCCGGAGTTTGTTTTTAAATGGTCTAATTTTGGGTTCATTCAGGATGTTGGGGGAGGGGGGCATTCAGCCAGCTTGGAGTTCTAAACATAAAAGCCCACTGAGCTTGTGTTTTTCAGCAGAAAGACACTTGGTTGGTGAGTTTGGTGCACTTCTTGTACCGCAGGGGTTAGGTGTCCATATAAGAAGCTGCTGTGCTACCAATGGGGTTAGCCGGAGGCTGATCTTTTTAGCTAGCAGACAAATCTGTTTGGAGATCCTACCCTGGAGGTCCAGACAGTTGGACTGGACATAAAGGTCTCAAGTATGAGTGTACCTGTGAGCACCAGTGACCAAGCGGCATGCTTTGCTTAAAGCAATACTAATTCTTCTGAGGGTAGTGTCCATGGCAGAGCTGTAAATTGCGAGGACATAATCAATAATTGAGAAAACTGGTAACTGCTTGGCAGAGCACTTCCAAGGTCATGCTGTGCCTGTGCCTGTAAAAGAGGCCTAATCTTATGCTGACAGATTTAGAGATTATATTAACATAGCAGTAGCAGGGGTGGAACAGGGGTTTGCAAACTGGAAAGATAGGGCTTGAAGAATAAGAGAGGATTAAAATTCACAGTGGAGAGGAAGGGGAGTGTAATGTGCAGCAGTAACTCCAAGTGGTCACCCAGTACAACAAACAAATGGTAAAACAGGGAGTGGACATTGTAGTCTACACAAAGCATCGATGGGCTTTCACAGGCACATTCTGTATCTGAGCTGTGTCCCTTCCTCTTGGTTCAGGGCTCCATGGTGGAAAATTATGGTTTTAGAGCCTTTTTAAAATATTTTGCTCCATGTTACCAACATACCAAGCAGTAAATATTTTGTGACTGTAGCTGTTCCCAAAATGTATGAATGTATGCAAAGTAAAATAAAACTAGCTCTTCAAGACAGTGAATGTTGTTCTGTGCACCTGACCACAGACATGTGGACGAGTTCTCAAACCACTGATTACATGTGCATCACAGCACATTGGGTGTCACGATCCTCTTCAAACATCACTACAAGCAGCAGAGTACAGGAAGGAAGATAAAGAATGGCAGCTCTTTGCATTAGCATGTTTGGTAAGCATCACACCACTGACAATATTTTTGAAGAGTTGTGTGTCACAATTTCTGAGTAGTTAGAGACCCTGGGACTCACTACTGAATTTGTGGTTTCAGACAATGGCGCCAGTATTGTTAGTGCATTGAAATGTGGTAGTTTTATTCACATTCCGTGCTTTGCACACTCATTAAATCTGTTAGTCAATAGAAACATAGAAACATAGAATTTGATGGCAGATAAGGACCGCTTGGCCCACCCAGTCTGCCCATTTCCCTACCTGATGTATAAGCTGCAGATTCTAGTTAATCAACAGCTTACTTCCTCCTGCCCCGGCCCCCACTAGAATTGCCTTATGCCTGTCCCATGCATTCTTGAATTCTTCCACTGTTCCTGACTCCACAACCTCCTCAGGAAGACTGTTCCATGCATTCACAACTTTCTGTGTGAAAAAATACTTTCTAACATTACCTCTGAGCCATCCCCCCCCATCTTCAAACTGTGCTCCCTTGTTCTTGCATATCTCTTCTTCTGAAAGATACTACCGTCTTGTACCTTGTTAATTCCCTTGATATACTTGAAAGTTTCTATCATGTCACCCCTCTCCCTCCTTTCCTCAAGGGTATACATATTAAGCTGCTTTAGTCTCTCCTCGTATGTCTTCTGGTGCAGACCTTGCACCATTTTGGTTGCCCTCCTTTGAACAGCCTCCACTCTGTCTATGTCTTTGCGGAGATGGGGTCTCCAGAATTACATGCAGTACTCCAGATGGGGTCTCACTAACTGTCTGTAGAGAGGGATAACAACTTCCTGTTTTCTACTGTTGTTGCCTCTCCCTATGCATCCCAGTATCCCCCCAGCCCTCCTTACTGCCTTCTCACATTGCTTGCCCACCTTTAGGTCATCTGATATAATTACTCCTAGGACTCTTTTGATTTTTGTTATTGTTATGAACTCACCCCCATTGTGTACTCTTCCCCTGGGTTTTTGTTTCCCAGATGCATTACCTTGCACTTCTTTGCATTGAATCTGAGCTGCCACATATTTGACCATTCCTCCAACCTTGCCAAGTCCCTTTTTGTTCTTTCCACCCCACCTTGTGTATCAACCCTGTTGCAGATCTTTGTGTCATCTGCAAAGAGGCATACCTTTCCTTCCAGGTGCTCTCCAATGTCACTTATAAAGATATTTAAGAGGACCGGTCCCAGTTCCGAACCCTGCAGTACCCCACTAGTTACCCTCCTTTCTTCACTGTGGACTCTGTTTACTATTACCTTTTGCAACCTGTTGTCCAGCCAGTTTTTTATCCAGGCTACCACCTTGGGACCCACTCCAAAGCTGGCTAACTTTATATTAATCTTTTGTGTGAGACTGTGTTGAATGCCTTGCTAAAATCTAGGTAGGCCATATCCACAGCCCCTCTCATATCTACTACTTTGGTCGCCCAGTCAAAGAAATCTATTAGGTTCATCTGACATGACCTTCCTGCTGTGAAACCATGCTGCCTTGGGTCCTGTGCCCTACTGGCCTGTAGGTACTCAACAATTCTTTCCTTCAGAAGTGATTCCATCATTTTCCCTACCACTGAAGTCAAACTAACTGGTCTGTAGTTTTCTGCCTCTGCTCTGCTCCCACTTTTGTGAAGTGGAATCACATTTGCCCTCCTCCAATCCTCAGGTACCACTCCATCCTCCCATGATTTGTTAAAGAAAGTAGTCAGTGGTGTTACTAGTTCTACCCTTGGTTCTTTTAGTATTCTTGGGTGAATCCTATCAGGACCCATTGTTTTGTCCACCCTCAGTTTCAGGAGTCAGGAGTTCTTTCAAAACCCTTTCTTCTGTGAATGAACTGGTATCACCCCCCCCCCCCATTCAGAGTTTCTCCCTTGTTTGATTTAGGCACCTCCCCCTCCTCATCTGTTGTGAATACTGAGCAGAAATATTTGTTCAGTATCCCTGCTTTTTCACTGTCACCCTCTGCCCACATTCCCTTCCCTTTATTAAGTCTCTGTATCCCTCCCTTGGTCTTTCTTCACTCCCTAATGTACCTATAAAAAGTTTTATCTCCCTTCTTAACAGAGTTGGCTATCTTTTCCTCAGTTTGTGCCTTTGCTATTCTGACTGCCTTCCCTGCCTCCTTCTGCTTTAATTGAATTAGATTCACTCCTGCTACTTCTGTGTTTCCTTATATTTCCTGAATGCTATCCTTTTCTCCTTAACCGTCCCTGCCACATCTTTTGAGAACCCTAGTGTTTTTTTTCTTACATTTTGTTTTATTGATATGCTTCACACAAAGTCTTGTTGCCTCTGCGATGGCTGTTTTGATTATTCCCCCTTGTTTCTCCACCCTCCTTTGTGCCCATTCTCATTTTCCCAAAGTCAGCCTTCCTAAAGTCAAATACTCTTGTTTTTGTATGGCTTGACTTTATGGCTGTGTTTATTGTGAACCACACTGTTTGGTGGTCACTTGTTCCCAGATGGCTACCCACTTCTAAATCTGAGATCCTTTCTCCTTCCCCATTTGAGAGTACCAGGTCTAAGATTGCTCCCTCCCGAGTGGGTTCCAACACTAGCCGTCTGAGGCATGCCCCCTGTAGGGCATCAAGAATGACCCTGCTCTTGGATGTGCCTGCAGCAAAGGTACTCCAGTTAACATTTGCCTTATTCAGGTCCCCCATCAACAATATCTCCCTTTTTTCTGCCATTTTAAGGATGCCTTCTATCATTTCCTTGTCCATTTCCTCCCCCTGAGATGGGGGTCTGTACACAACCCCCATGCGGATTGGTGGTGCCATTTCCTGTCTCCAGGGTGACCCATAGTGACTCATCAACTTCCTGCTTACTCTTTAGTTCTGTTGCTTTAATCCCTTCCCTTATATAGAGAGCTACTCCTCCTCTTTTACCCACCCTGTCCCACCTGTACACTGTGTATCCTGGTATGTTGACTTCCCACTCATGGTTTTCTGTGTATCATGTTTCAGTGACTGCCACAATATCCAGGCATCCCTCTTCCATTAAGGCCACTAGTTCAGGGAGCTTGTTGCACAGACTACGGGCATTGGTACTCATCACCTTCCATTTATTTTTTATGGCCTGACCCCTTTTAGCCCCATCCCTGTCCTTAACACCTTTTACTGCATTTATCTCTGTCCTGCTCCCTACTGACTTCTCTGCCTTGGTGTTTACCTCTCTAACTACTGCGCTTTGTGGGGGGAGGCTGGGATTTACCTGCTCCTTTTCAGTGCCTCCCCCCCCCCTTGGCTAGTTTAAATGCTTGCCAATGAAGCATTTAAACCTATCACCTAGGATCCTGGATCCCTTTCTGGACAGATACAGACCATTGTGCCACTATAAGCCTGTATCCCTCCAGGTGGCTCCCCAGTCCCCAGTGAAACCAAAACTCTGAGCTCCACACCAGTTTTTCAACCATTCTTTGAATTCCATGGTGCGGAATACCCTAGCATCGTCCTTGCCATAGACGGGCAGCACCTCCGAGAAGGTTACCATAGGTGTTACCTGTCTAAGTCCCCTTCCCAACTCCAAAAACTCCTCTTGCACTGCTCTGATCCCATTTACAGCCAGGTCATTTGTTCCTAGGTGGACAATAACATCCAGCTCCCTCCCTCGTGCAGCTGCTCCCGCAATCCTGAGGATTCGCTCCCTGTCCCTCCAAGCCATGGCGCCAGGAAGGCACCTTACCTCCCTATCCTCTTCCTTCCCCATGTCTACCCCCTAATGATTGAGTCCCCCACCAGGAGCTGTTTCCTTCCTTCCTCTGTGGGGTCTCGTGCCACCCTCCTGTGGGTCTTCTTTGTGGAGATTTCCAGCATCCTCCTTGGTCTCCACTGCAGGTGCCTCCATAGAGGAACCACTCTTTGCCAGAACAGTATATGAATTGTGGATAGCTACAACTCAAGGGAGGCACTTCTGTTTCACCACCCTCTCCCTCTCTGAGCCCACCTTGGTCCAACTGCTCCTCTTTCTTGGCAACCTCTGAGGTAACGGTGGTGGCACTGGCGGTCCCTGGGTGGGGGAAGAAGTTTCACGAATCCTAGCCAGGTCAGCCTGGAGTCAAGCAACCTCCTCCCTCAGACCAGAGAGGTACCTGCAAACAGGGCAGCATCTCAGCCTCCAGAATGTCTCCCGGAACACTACTGCTCCACAGCCATTGCACTGCACTACTCTCATCTTGATTTATTTTGTGTCACCTCTCCTGTTGCTTTGTATGCTTATTGTCTCCTCCCTCTATGTATTTTTACACTTACTTTCCTACTGCCTATGTGCCCTTACAACTCTCACCCTTTCTGTTCTGGGACAGGAACTTCCTGTAGTCTTCAGTAGTCTCCTTCCTCCATGCTTGGATTCAGACCTCCAGCAGCCGGGAGGGTAAAGAGGTTTTTTTTTTTGTTAGGTTCCTTCAAGGTTGCTGAAACTAATGTGTCTCAGTGATCCTTCCCTTCCTACTGCCAAACAGGACGTTCCTGTTATCAGTCAAATTCAGTGGCTATAAAACTAGAACTGGCTTTGGGTGGGAAGAAGGGAAACTAGTAAAAAATCTGTAGTTCTGGACTTCTGTTTCTTGCTCTGCAACCAGTTCTCTTCTGCTAGAAACAGCGTGAAGCTGTAATTGGAGACAGCTGCTTTTGTACATCTAAGCTGCTAAGCCACACCCCCAATTAGATTCACTGTCTGCTCTCAGTAAATTAAGGTGATACTGCCCCCTTCCTCAGAAAAAAACACTTTTTTTTCTTTACTTAAATGAGACCCCTTCTTCTAATAAAGTATCTGTTTACTTAATCCAAACAGGTACTACTCCTGCTGAGTCAGAAGTGATTAATTAGTAAAAAAAAATCTGTAGTTCTGGACTTTTGTTTCTTGCTCTGCAACCAGTTCTCTTCTGCTAGAAACAGTGGGAAGCTGTAATTGGAGACAGCTGCTTTTGTACACCTAGGCCCAGATATTCAAAAGGGTTGCTCCATGCGCAACAGGGTTGCGTATGCGCAAGTCCTACATTGCACCATTCTGCGATATTCAGCAGGAGGCAGTTGCTCCACTGGCAACAGGTTGCGCAAAAGAGCAATGCAAATGAATGCATGCTCAACAGGAGGGGGAGGAACCATGCGCATAACCTGCGCAACCTGATATTCAGTCGGGTTGTGCAGGTTGTCTATCGCCAACCAACCTGCGCCTGCACAACCTTGAGCCAAAAAGGATCAAATTGAGGGCCACCCACAGGTGAGCTGCTGTATTGCAGGGCACAACACAGCAGCTGCCACCCCTGGCTGGCCCCCAACTCGGTCCCTGTGCCCCCCACCAGCCCGATCGCGGGCATCACAGTTACATGAACCCCCACAATCTCCCACAGCCCGATCGTGGGCAGTACCGTACATGAACCCCCACACACATCTCCCACAGCCCGATCGCGGGCAGTACAAATACATAACCCCCACACACATCTCCCACAGCCCGATCGCGGGCAGTACAAGTACATGAACCCCCACACACACATCTCCCACAGCCCGATCGCGGGCAGTACAAACATGAACCCCCCACACACATCTCCCACAGCCCGATCGCGGGCAGAACCTGTATAGACCCCCAGTGCCCGATCGCGGGCAGAATGTAACCCTCCCCAACCCGAATAACTCCCTGGTGGTCCAGTGGACCGTAAAGCCGATCGCGGGCAGAATGTCACAACACAACCCCCAAACATCTCCCTGGTGTCTAGTGTCCCCCACCCACCCAAGCCCCTCCACCCGCTCCCCGCGGCGGCGGGCGACAGCATCCACCGCCTGCCGGCCCGCCGCCCGCCGACTGACTGTCGGTAGGGCTGCCGCCCGATTGGTGCAGAGCTACAGCCAATGGGCATGCAGCCCATACCGTCATGACAGTCAGATTTGTGAATGATCATTCACAGTCTGGACTGTCATGTACCGGTAGGCTGCACCCGATGGCTGTATCTCACCAATGGATGATCAAGCGAGTAACAACAGGCGAAGTGGGATGCTGTCGCCCGCCCGGCCTGGGGGAGGCGAGTGGAGGAGCTCGTGGGTGGTGGGGGGACACTGACACAGGGAGATTTTGGGGGTTGTGCTGTACATTCTGCCCACGATCGGGCTCACGGTCCACTGGACCACCAGGGAGTTATTCGGGTTGGGGGAGGTTACATTATGCCGCGATCGGGCACTGAAGGTCATACAGGTTCTGCCCGCGATCAGGCACTGGGAGTCATACAGGTTCCCGCCCGCCATCGGGCACTGGGGGTCATATAGGTTCTGCCCGCCGATCGGGCTGTGGGAGATGTGGGGGTGACATGTACCGCAGTTCTGCCCGCCATCGGGCTGTGGGAGATGTGTGGGGGAGACATGTACGTGTTCTGCCTGCGATCGGGCTGTGGGAGATGTGTGGGGTGTCATGTAACTGTGATGCCTTGCGATCGGGCTGCATTGTCGTCGGTCCCGACGGCTGCTGCCTAGCAGGGTGGCCAGGAGCAAGTCCTGGATCGGGCGTTTACATGCAAATGGCATGCAAATGGGGCCATAAATAGATGCAATGGCCCTCATGCTTTGCATAAATTATGGCCCCATTTGCATGTCACCTTTTGAATATCGGAAATTTGCGCATGGCGCAATGGTACTTGCGCCACCGCAAGTTTAATGCTCAACTCTGGCAACTTGCGGTAGAGCAAGTTCCACTGCGCCATGCGCAAGTGCTGTGGCTCGGGGGTGATATTCAAAGGAGTTGCTCAACAGTGCAACTCCTTTGAATATCACCCCGGCCACACCCCTGCGCAACTATTTTGAGCGGCGCAGGGGCTTGCGCCTCAGACTGGCGCAGTTTGAATATCTGGGCCCTAAGCTGCTAAGCCACACCCCCAATTAGATTCACTTTCTGCTGTCAGTAAATTAAGGTGATACTGTCCTCTTCCTCAGAAAAAAACACTTTTATTTACTTAAATGAGACCCCTTCTTCTAATAAAGTATCTTTTTACTTAATCCAAACAGGTACTACTCCTGCTGATACAGAAGTGATTAATTAGTAACAAATCTGTAGTTCTGGACTTCTGTTTCTTGCTCTGCAACCAGTTCTCTTCTGCTAGAAACAGCCAGCCTTTCCTTTCCAGTGAAAACAGTATGGTAACACTAGTGGGAGCTGCAAAGAAAATCTGTGGCCATTTTAGTCACTCTGTTAGATAACGTGGTATTTTGGCTGACCTCCAGAAAAAAAAAACAAGCTTGCCAATACAGCAACTAAAACAAAATGTTCTGATAAGCTGGAACTCAATGTTTTACATTTGTGAGAAGCTTCTCACACTAAAGAAAGCAGCTCAGGAATATACCATGGAACACAACATAGGAGATGGTGTTATGCTGAATTCATTCCAGTGGGGCCTCATGGAGCATCTTACATTGCTCTTGACTCCCTTTAAGGAAGCAATTCAACAGATTAGCAAAGAGAATGCTACTCTAAGACAGGTTATTTCCATCATAAATTTATTGAACACGGAACTCCAACTGCCAAAAAGGAGACACATCTGGTGTATCCCTTACAGACTGACTGATACAGAAATTCCAAAATTGCAGAAGATTTTACAATATCACAACAGACAGAGATTTTCTTTGTTCCACTCTTCTTTACCACTGGTTTAAGTTACAACAGTTGCCTCCTTCAGATCTTGGTGACTCATCACAAATACAAAAACAGGCTAATTTCAGCAATTGCACAGGAAAAGGAAGGAACTGTATTTGACAATACAAGTGAATCATGTGATGTGGATGCTGCATCTGATAATGCAACCATCTATTGGTGGTGACAGCAATAATTTCCACTTAGTGCCACCATGTAATCCTTCATCAACATTGGGTAGTCCTGCACAAAGTCCTCTTTTGTGGCCCTTGAAAAAGGCACATCATTCTGAAAAGCATATAGATGACATTCACTTTTGGTCAAAAACATGTAGAAAATGATAATTCAGATATGTGTCATGGAGCTGCCTTCTTTGTCTTTGTTTGATATTGAGGATGCCTTTTTATGAAAACCACTCATTAATATTACTGATGATTCTTTTGAGTAAAAGGAATCCCGCACTCTGCCAACCAAAATAAGGAACCACTCACAAAAAAAATCAGGAAAGGTGCTTCATTTTATTTCAAAGTGCTATGTGCAAGGCTCTGACGTGTTTTGGAATTTGTTCCTTTATCAAAGCATCAGAGCCTTGCTCACAGCACCTTGAAATAAAATGAAGCATCTTTCTTTATTTTGTGGTGAGCAGTCCTTTATTTTGGTTGGCAGACTGTGGGATCCCTTTTATTTGGTCCTCTTTTATCCCTGCATCTGCTCCCACATGCAGCCTCTCCCTGTGACTTTAAATGACTCTGTTGAGTACTGGCTGGAAAAGAAAAACATGTGGCCTGCTCTATCTGCCTTTGCTATTAAGCTTCTTAGTTGCCCTCCTACTAGTGTTTACTGTGAGTGCAGATTTAGCACTGCTGGAAATGTTGTCTCTGATGGCCTCACAAGGCTTACTCCTAAAAATGTACAGCACCTTACTTTCCTAAAAATCAGTCTCAACAAATTATCTTACCACTTGATTGAACAGTAGCAGGAACATAAAAGCGATGATAATGAACAGTTGCAACAGGTATCTCATAATAAAGGTGCTTCCTTGGTGGTGTTTGAAGATGATAGTGATACTATTTAATTTATTTCTTTGAATTCAGAGGACAAAGGTCAGCAAGCATAAGAGAAAGATCAATCAAAAAAATCCTTCTTCTGAGGTCACAGTGCATATGACATCATATGCATTGCTGTATGTGTTTTTCACATTCAGTTTGGGAACCCAGGTGGAGGGTAATTTGTGTATTCAGCAAGTTAAAAATATAAACAGAGCACAGACAATGAAAGGCTGGATGTCTGGGGTGGAGGGCAGGACCATTGGGTCAACACACAGGAAAAATACTTATGTGCACACATTGCCGCCGTGAGTGCTGGCCCCAGCAGTCCTCAGGTCTTGCACCATGTGGATCCCCACCAGCTTGATGAAGGAGGTAGGGGAGCAGCGACAGGGCAGCGGACTGCCCAGTGGGCTTCATTGCAGGAGTAGGTAGCAGTCGGGGCCCAACAGATCTATATAAAAAAATGACTGCAATTATTAATTGTGGAAGCTTGTAGGAGATATCAAAAAACTGCAATGCTGAGCTGGGGAGGAAGGTCAACCACATAAGTTACAAAACACAAGTGATAAAAATAATTGGCCAATCAGGCAGTAATGTGTGGTATGGTTTGGGGCCCATGATGCTTACGATAACAGCAAGTAGGTAAGCAAAATAATTACAAATAAAAAAAATAACAACTCAAGTCAAAATGGTGGGATGGATGGCTGTGGCCCATCACATATCCTACTCTTGCTGCCTGTCTCCCACCAAAAAGCATGCCAGTCTCAGTGAAGGTCTACACTCTGCTGTTGAATTCATTGGTCTCTCTCTCTCTCTTTCTGCACTCTGCTGTTGAATTCATTGTGTCTCTCTCTCTCTCTCTCTCTCTCTCTCTCTCTCTCTCTCTCTCTCTCTGTCTCTCTCTATCTTTCTACACTACACAGCTCCCAAATGACCTGCATACACTGGGCTGGATTCACAACTGTTTTTGAACTAAGTCCCACATCGCGACTCCAGTTGTGAACCAAAATCTCTGCAGCTGCACAGATTGCTATTCACATACGTAGCAGCTGTGTAAGATGTTATGACTGGTCCCACCGGCCATAACATTTTTCAGCAGCTGCAGGGATTAAACCAGCTCCACTTCTAAGAATACCATAGCTGTGGGGGAAATTGCAGTTCTGCAAGTGGCAAACCACTTATACTGATTTTTTTCATGCAGCTGTAGGATTTTCAAGAGTTTTGTGAATCCAGCCCACTGTGTCTTATGAATGTCATATGATGGCTGACACACAGACTTGGCAAGAACAACAGCCAATATTTTTTATTGCTGTTGGCTGCTTGCTGACCTTGAAAATTGACACAAAAATACAGACATGATTTTTTTTAAAAGGTTACATTTTATTTTATTTTTTTTAACAGAGGGATCTAAAAGAATAATACTGATGCATTTCTCATACTCAAATAGACTAAAATAAGTCTACAGTTCATCAGAGTAAATCAGAACCTTTTCGAAAAAAATCAGAGTCGGAATCAGAACCAGGTCACAGCCAACCAGCCCATCCCTAGTTTTTCATATTTATTACTGTCAGTATAAAATGTTTACTATTTTTTGTAGTGCTTAACTACACCATTTGTACAATGGTGTAATGGTGATAGGGCTCACTGGACACAGCCCAGTAATAGCCAACATAAGAGATAAGCACACGTTGAGGCTCTGCAGATATATGTAATTTATTTTTTTATTCGGTTTTGATAACTGGGTATACCCACTAAGCCTCGAAGTTCCCTTTCTCAGAGGCAACCCGGAATTAGTTACACAAAGTGAGAACATGTTGTATATTCGGTACATAAGTGAGCAGATCACATTTGATTACAATCAAGACAGTACACAGCAGGGGATCAGATAGTCACCAATAGACAAGTTCAATACAATTGCATTAGGACTAGACCTTTAGCCTGGGGTGGTGTTAGTACAGAACAAGACCAAATGATTGCACACTTACAGCTCTAGAGTTGAAGAGGTTTCTACAGGACTGTTGGGGTTAGGGTTGGCTAGATTTTAACTTTGTAGTGTAGTGCTCAGATGCAAGAGCATGTGCTTTTATCTAGCAGATACTCACGGAGTCCCTTACAGAAGGTTCACAGGGAGGTTGCGTCCTGAAAGTGGTCAGGGAGCTTATTTCACAGTACAAATGCTGTATAGGCAAAGGATTTGCTACCAGCCATGATCCTTACCCTAAGTTCCACCAGGAGATTTCTTCCAGTGGTACAGAGCTGTCTACCTGATCACTTTGGAGCCAGCAGGCCAATTAGGCTTGCTAGGGGTGGTCATTGATGAGTCTGAATGCGTTGCATAATGGGGGTACTGTAGCCAGTGGCTACAGGATGGCCAGGTTAAGGAAGCTAGTGCTTCACAATGATGTCACCTCTGGTGTGACATTGTGGTGAAGTGAGTGATTTTATTATACAGCATTTGCATCCTGCTGTGCTCCTGTTTTGCAATTCTCTGCATTACTGAAGCGGCGTAGATCAAGGATGGGTGGAGGATACTTTTGGCTGTGGTAATTCTGGTCTTGGGGATGATTTGGGCATTCAAGCAGTTAAGTAAACCTAGTTTTTGGTGTATGGTTTTGGTTACCTGATCCATACAGGGTTTCAGTGTGAAGCCTTGGTCTGGTGTCGGGCCCAGGTATTTAAAGGACTTTACTACCTCTATTGGAGTGACTGACGAGGAGACAGAGGGAGTAACTGACTTCTAATCTGTCCTGCAGTTCTCAATCCGAATAAGATGGCTTTTGTATTTTTGGCATTTAGAACCAGTCTGTTTTCTAAAAGCCATCTTTAAAAGGTTGCAATGTCAAATTGAAGTTGAGGTCCTAGGTCTACAGGGCTAGTTGAGGTTCTGTATATAACCACATCATCTGCATACTGGACCACAGAGCTGCCTCCACAATGATTGTTTAGATCATTAATGAACAATGAAAACAGAAAAGGGCCCAGTATGGAGCCTTGTGGTACCCCCTCCTTGAGAGGGAGTGCATCAGATGTAGGAGCTCTCCACTTGACCTGTTGGGAACAGTTGGTCAGGTAGCTATGAAACCAGGTCAATGAGTGATGATCAAGGCCAAGTTTACTCAGTTTGTTTACCAGGAGGTTGTGATCTACTAAGTCAAAGGCCTTGGTCAGGTCTATAAAAATAGCCCTGGTTGAAGTAGCTTTGTCCAAGGCCATAAGGACACCAGTGGAGAATCTGATAAGAGCTGTGTTGGTCGCATGCTTTCACCTAAATCCATGCTGGGTGTACACCAACAGCTGGTTTGTCTCCAAGTAGTGTTGGAGTTGGCAATAGACTAGCCTTTTTTGTATTTTGGATAGGATGCATAAGAGGGAGATGGGACTATAGTTACCTATTGGCTCCCTAGGTCCTCCCTTGTGGATAGGTACCATGTAAGTCTGTTTCCATGTGTTAGGTACAGCTCCTTCCAGCAGGGCCCTATTAATGAGCCATGTAACAGGCATTGTTATGGCTGGTGCAGCAGCCTTGATTAGTCTTAGGTCAAGGCCATCTGAACCAGCTGAGTCTTTTGCTTTGCTGGACTTCAGGAGGGGAAGTATTTCTTTTGTTCGTACTAGCCGTAAGTGGAAAAGTGGGCATGAGGGATTCAGTGTCTCAGGGCTCAGTTGCTCTGGGTTTTTTGGGGGAGGCTCACCTTGTAGTCCTCAAGGTCAATGAAGAACCTGTTGAAGGCTTTGGTAGCCTCCTGGCCTTCATTAAGTGTATATTTATTTATTTTGCAGTCTGGTGAATGTGAGAAATATTTGTAGTGTACACTGACTGCTGCAACAAAACAATTTTTTCCAATATTGAATGGATGTATAGTGCTTTTAGTGGTGGATGGGACTGGGGAGCCTAACAAAATCCTGTAGAGCTCAGAATGTGGGAGTAGAAGAGGACAGAAGAAGCTAAAGGCCATGCTCCACCCCATGCCACCCTGCAAGTGCAGTGAAACTCACACCATGGCATACAAGATGGTGTTTAGTTGGGCTTTGGTAACTCAAACAAATACTGTGGCAGTTGAAGATCACAGCGGGGATCTGAATATGAATTTTGTGTTCCAAAATGGAATGGAGAGGCAGCTCTAGGACATTGCCTGCCAACAGCTGCAGAACAGCTAGCCACTACAATAGCATCACCTCATTATTTCATGATTAGTAGTGCCTCAGTACTAAGTTATATAAATTTCCTAAAATATTACAATGTTTCATGTTCAATGTGACCAAAAGAAAGAAGTTTGGTGACACTCACCAACAGCATTGCAATGGTATTTCTGCCCTCTTGTCACAATGACAACAAATTTAAGCATATCCAGCATGTGTGGCTCTTGACACTGAATGTCATCCAATCGGTGCTTTAACTACTTCACCATTTGGACCTCTCATTCTCTCCCACTACTCAACAAACTGCATACTTCTCCCACATTTTTTCATATTGTATGTAAGGCAGCCTTTGTTCTCAAAAAGCCAATCGACAGTTTTGGTCACTTTGCTGACCAAGATGCTCATCTGCTCTGCTAAGAAGGGGCAACCAGAACCTTCCTAGTGTTGACCTCCACGGCAGCCCTCTCCAAAATCTTACAACTGTATTTAAACGGTATAACCTGTCTCACGCTATTTCTCTCTTTCCAACTCTCACACCCTCAAAAGTGAAACTAAACCACAGGTACATGTACTGAAACCATGGAATCTAAACCCACAGCTTAGCTAGAATTATGTGGCTTGATCAACCACTTTTTCTAAACCATGAAATGCCATTCTGGCAGTTTCAGATCGTGTAATTACAAAGCACTTGCAGAATAGTTGTTCATGATACAGTAAAAAAACCCACACTAACAGTTTCACTATAGCATGGCCAGCCATAGGTTTACTGAACAATCAAGCAACTAATAAACTAAAAACCGCACAGAACTGCAGTTCACAATTTCAATAACAAATCCATGGAATGCTTTCAGAAGTCTGTGGGCTTACCATAAAACTTCTGAAATGCATTTCAAAAGTGGAATTGCCATTCTACAGGAATTCCACAGGTGGAGTTTCACAATCTGCACATCACTGTCTAGGCTGTTGTATCGTGGCAGCAAGGTCTAAAAATAAACTATATACTGAGGATAGCAAGCCTATGGGCATTACACTCCAGGAGCACACTAACAGGATTTCAGCATAGAATAGAAATTTACGGCAGATAAGGATCACTTGGCCCACCCAATCTGCCCATTTTCCCTACCAACTGTAATACTGCAGACCCTGCTTGATCTCCAGCATAGCCCTCCTTTCCCTAACCACTAAGGTTATCTTATGCTTATCCCATGCATTATTGAATCATGTTACAGTTTTTGTCCCCACCGCCTCTGCTGGGAGGCTGTTCCAGGCATCCAGTACTCTTTTGATGAAGAAGTACTACCTCCCGTTACCCCTGAGTTCTCCCCCTCCAGCTTCATAGCATGCCCCCTTGTTCTTTTTTTTTTTTATTTCCTGTTTTTGTCCCCCATTTTTACCTCACCAACTGTCAGGACCTCCTTCCACCTGCCCAAGCTTTCTACCTACCACATGATGTCCCCCTCAATGATCCAACCCAACATCAGCCTTTATTCAACAACCTTCTGGGTACCCTGACTGTAACACATGACTTATCCTCTATGGGTGGGACCCCCAGTTTCCCTCAAGCTGGGAGGAACATACTTCACTCAACAGTCAGAGCCCATGGGGTGGAGCCAGCGAGGTGTGGGGGGGAGTCAAGGAGACCATGCTGTAGAGTGAGGGGGGGGCATGGGGACTTCATCTTCCCAGTGCTGCTGGGGCTTTTATTCACCTAATAGATCCTCCACTTATCCCACCCCAGGGCGTAGTCCTGAGAGGTGGCCTTGATGAGATGCCTATCAGGGCCATCAGAAGGGTGGGTGAGCCCTGCACTACCTTTGGTAATCCACTGCCAGCCCCACTCTGGACAAGTGATGCCTCCACAACACCTGCCAGATGAGTGGGAATATGCTGATGTAAGGCCACCTCGGAGGGACTGTTTGTTCTTCCCGCATGATAACCCCCTTCCCCTGGGTCACCAGTGGGTGGTCGTGCAATGGAAGGAGATGCCCTTCCTGAGGCAGAAGATGTCCAATGGATGTCCGAACCCCACCTCGCCAGTCGGCAGCAGACGTTCCAGGCTCAGGGTGAGAACCCAGGTCATCTGGATGGCAAGCAGTAACTCTACCTCTGCGTTATTTGGCCATCCATGCCCCCTTATTCTTGAGCATCTTTTTTTCTGAAAAATGCTTCTTTTCTGTACCTTATTTATACCCGTGAGGTATTCGAAAGCATATATCATATCCCACTTCTCCCTCCTTTCCTCCAGGGTGTATATTACTGAGGTCCTTCAGTCTCTTTTCATAGGGCTTGTGATGCGGACTATGCACCATTTTTGTTACCCTCTTCTGGACTGCCTCTACCCTGTCTATGTCCTTCTGGTGATGTGGTTTTCAGAACTAGACATAGTACTCTAGATGAGTTCTCACCAATGATTTATTTAGCGGTATCACCACCTCCTCCCTCTTTCTGCTGGTAATATCTCTCCCTATGAATCCTAGCATCCCACTGGCTCTTCCCACTGCCTTGTCACACTGTTTGGCCACGTTTGGATCATCAGCTATGATTACCCCAGGTCTCTTTCCTGTTTGGTGGTTGTCAGCATCACTGCCCCATCTTGTACTCCACCCCTGGGTTTCTGAACCCTAAGTATATGATTTTGCACTTCTTAGTATGAAAACTCAGTTGCCACATTCTGGACCATTCTTCAAGCTTTCTTATATACCTATTCATTTTTTCAACCTCCCCTTCCTGGAGTGTCTACCCTATTGCAGATTTTAGTGTCATCTGCAAAAAGGCATATCTTTCCTTCTAGCCCCTCTGCAATGTCGCTTATAAATACATGTACGTGGACCAGTACCAGTTCTGATTGCTGTGGCACCCAGCTGGTCACCCTTCCTTCCTCAGAGTGAACTCCATTTACCAACACATTCTGTTGCCTATTCCCCAACCAATTCCTTACCCATTCTACCAATTTAGTTTCACATAATTTGGCTACAGTTTCAATAAATATTTATTATGAAACCTTTTTGCTGTGCTACAAGAGACCAAGATAAACAATGTGAGGTGTTTCCCAGTTTTTACTACTATTTTTACTTTTGGGAGTCCATACTAAGAAGCTCCTTAAAAGTTCTCTTGTCAATTACACAGCTAGTTTTTCTGAGTCTTATGGGCTCAAGAGGAAACCCTATGTTATCTTAATCTATTTTGTGTTGTTCATCTTCCTTCATGTACAGTGTTAGACTGACATGATGCAGACTATGATTGTGTAAACTCCTCAAATAAGAATGTTAAGTGACATGAAGATTTGATTTAAGGTTTTATATTGTGTACAGTATGTGGCCCCCACTCCCCTACTCACACGTCTAGGGGCATAAAAGAAACATGATTTTCCCCGTGGGGAGGCAGCCCAGCACTCAGAAATCCTTCAGACATAATCCCCAAGTTTAAAAGCATGGACAAACACATTACAGCCTACCTGAAGACGTCTTCAACACAGCTAGGCAACTTCAGAGTATGTGGCCACAATTGAACTGGACACTCCAACTCCCAGTCAGGATCTATGGCTCTGGATGTCTTCTGATGTCTTCCACCATGAGGATCCCCACCGACCCCGAGACCAGAGATGCAGGATAGCTAAATAAAAAGGCCCACTGAAAAGAAACTCATTAGCAGCTTAGGCTTTGGGTTGTTAAATTCATTAGACACTTATTTACAAACAACATCGACTCCAAGTATTCCCTTTACAAACCAATCACTTTATTTCTCCTGTGCCCAAAATGATTTAATACGAGCACAGGGGTTCATTTGTAGCTTGAATAAACATTCTGCAGCTCCATGGGGCTAAATATTTCATACAGACAGTATTGGCAGCACACTTTTTGGCAAAGCAAGATCTTTACACAGCTCACAACCAGCAAAACTGATTTTTCCCCAGGAACCTAAAATGACCTCTCTTCCTGGAACGTGAAGCTCCATAGATACTAAATGGCACTAGAAAGTGCCTGCCAGAGCTTCCTACTGGGTTTCAACAATGGGGAGTATCACAAACCCCTTTAACCCAGGGCAGCATGCAGCTTACTCGCCACCATTCCCTGACCTCCCTATTATGGCCTTTCAGGGACATGGTTGGTGTGGCACCAGCCAAACCCACTGCACCATACCCCCACACTCTCCAAACTGGTTGCTTTCCTGGGCTGCCCAGTCTTCCAGACCACATTTTACTCCCTCCAAGACCCTGAGACTGGACAATAAAACAGGATGCTAAAGTTGGAATAAACTTTCTTCAACCATCCCACTGCTCAGTATGTGCAAACCTGCACCAGGGGATACACACCTCCAGGGCACTCCGCGGCCCACTCAGCTAAAGACTGGCAGCCCCCAGGCCTGTTCCTCCAAACAAGTCCCTACCAGGGTTAGAGGCTGCTCCAGGCCCCCTCACCAGTGAGCTCTAGGCCACCTTGCCACATCAGGAGATAGAAGCCCTGCCACCACCTGCTGCCACCCCGATGACCTAGACACACTAACCACCTGCCAAACGAGGCCATCCGGACCCCAGAGCCTACCTATCCTGCATCTTCATTTCTCTCCCTTCCTCCCTCCTGAGCCTGAGAACCCATGAATATGGCCACAGCTACCTGCCTCATACCCTCTCTCGGATCCTCACCCAGGGGAACCCACGTATCGCCACTGAAGAAGCCAGCCTGCCTACATGCGGGAGGGTCCCCCATCCCGCACTGCTGTGCCACACCCATCAGTCTTCTCTCCGTATAGTCCGGCTCTTCCTAACTTCCTGCTCCTCCCCTTATATACTGCCCAGACCCTACTCTCTGCTGCCACCAAATGGCAGCTAACAGAATTTGCGCCTCTAGAGCACTAACAGATCCCTAATCTCTGGGGGCAACTGAGAAGGAAGGGGTCCCTAAAGAGAGCACAAGCCACTGTCAAATGAAACGGGCTTACATGTACTTTTTATCTTTTATTTGTGGAGCATTTAAAATTAGTAGCTGTTTCTAATTATGTATACATTGCATTCTGTTAAGATTCTCATTCTGCATTAGCACATGTAGTGCCTGACAAATTCAACAAGGTAAATATTCACTTCAGGTACAGTATCCATCCACTTTGCCAAGTTTGTAGAGATGATCATTAGCACAGCTCTCATTAGAAAGACTCACTTTTCCTGAAAATTGGGGCTGCATCCCAATTAGTATTTTAAAAGGCCATAAAGAAGTGATGAATGCTAGCTGCACATTTAGCTGCAATCAGATCACCTGATTTTGCACACAGAAGTAAGCTGCTCATAATTACAGTCAATTAATGCATCATTTTGTTAATTTATTTTAGCCTCTTACAGAACCTAGTCCATTTATTAGAGCTTCATCAGTGCAAACAAGACCACTGATAAGGAATCGGCAAATGTTATTTAAATTCATCAATGTGGAAGGCATTTCTACCATTAAGTTATTTTATACTTTACTCTACAGGTATTTTACATCACTTCACTCCTCTGGTGAGAAAGGGTGCACTGGACCTTTCCTAGTACTTCCCTTCACAAAAGTCATGTGAAAAAATAAAACATTTTGATTTTAAACTGAATTACCTGTCTCACACTCTCTTTTTCACTCTCTCGCCCCCAACATGCACACTGTCAAAACTAAAACTAAGTCACACACACATGCATTGAAACTGTGGAATCTGAACCCCTCCAATTAACTTGTATTATTGGGTTTACATGGACCACCCATTTAAAACTGTGGAATGTCATTCTGAAACTTTCAGATCATGCTGTTAAAAAGTGCTTGCAAATTAGTAATCTGTGGTTACAATTCACAAATAATAGTAACAGATGGAACATCCTTCTGCTGGTTTATAATTGAGATGTTGCCAATCTAAACCTCACCGGCGATGTGGCCGCTAAGTGGAAGAAATTCACCTTCATGAAGTTTTGCAAAGTTTCTGCGGACCCTAGTAACTTTGACTTTTTTCAAAGTTGTAAAGTTTTTACCATGTATTGTCAGTGTGTTTGGGAAGTGGCTTGTTTGTAAGCAAATTTTGTCAAATTCACCGAAAAAAAGGCATCTTCACTGTTCAAAACTTAGCAAATTCCATGGAATTAGTGAAGCCAATTTTGGCCACTTCACACATTCCTAGTTTAGAATCATTTGCTAAACCAAAAACTACACTTACAATCACACTCTGAAGTTTACTAACAAATTCATGGAATATTTTCAGAATTCCATTGAATTACTTAAAATAATTCTGAAATGCAGTTTGAAAGCAGAATTGCCATTGTGAAATTCCACGTTCTTCATGTCATTATCTATGGTAGGCTATTGCACCGTGGATTCCCTAGTCTAAAAATAAACCATATACTGAGGATAGCAAGCCTCTGATCTTCACACTGCTGGGGCATAACAACATTGTTTCATGATAATTTGGTTAAAATGTCAAGTAAATATTTCTTATGAAACCAGTTTGCCATGCTAAAGGAGAGGAGGGGAAGGGAGGGTAACCATTCGGATGTATGTCCCAGTTTTTGCTACTGTTTTTACCTTTAGGAGACCATGCTAAAAAGTTAATCTTTCAATGGGATTTCCTGACCCGTAATGTTATCTTAAAGGGACAATGTCAACCTTTTATGCATCATATTATTTCTGCTTAAAACCCCACATTTTATAATTGCTTACTTTCTTCAAAATTCATTCATGTTGCTGGTTGTCTGAAAAAAGGACATTTGGGGCTCAGTGGGCCTACCTGGTCACCAGCATTTTATAAATTTAATAAATCTGCCTCCTTGCTTAATTGAACTGAAATGCGTGGTATTCAGGAAAGACAGGCTGGGTAAAAAGGGGTTACATCTTACATGCCCCTCCTCTGGAAAACTGCCAAGGTGGTTCCTATTTTCAGATCTGAGGGCCCCTCTTATCAGACAACTATCACCTTATACCCATTCTCCCACACCTTAGTAAGCTACTTGAATGGGTTATTCATCAGCAGCTATCTGAGTACCTTGATAACCACAATATCTAAGGTAACCATCAACACAGCTTCCATAGGCTCCATAGCACCACTACTGCCCTGGCTTTATTCACCAACCATATCCTCACAAATATGGACCAAGGGCATGCAACTGGCATGGTATTTGTGGACCATTCTACAGCTTTTGATCTTATAAACCACCCTCTCCTCCTCTCAAAGTTATACTCTATTGGCTGTTCCATGGGAACTACAAGCTGATTTCATAGCTACCTCTCTGATTGATCCCAATCTGTGTGCATCAACTCTGCCATTTCTCCCCCCAGTCTGTCTCCTCCGGGGTACCCCAAGGCTTCATCCTGGGCCCCCTGTTCTTCATGATATTTGTTGATACCCTCGCCTTTGACTGCCTATCCTGTGAGTCCCTCCTTTATGCGGACAATCCTGTCATATTTCACAGTGACAAATCTGTCCCACACATATCCGCTGTCCTCATGTAGAACTACTCTGCCACCCAGAATTGATTCTCCTCCAATCTAATGTGGGTTAATGCTAAAGAAACCAAGGCTATGCTGTTTGGGTCTAAAGCATACCTAGCCAGTATCCTGAAAGCAAACTCCTCTCTCCATATCCTGTCACCTGATGGCCCTCCACTTGAAGTTGTCTCATCTTTCAAGTACTTGGGAGTCACACTTGATCCCACCTTCTCCTTCACTGACCGTATAAATCTAGTAGTCCGTAGGATAAATCAGAAACTCAGTGCTGCCTATCATATCAAACCCTACCTGACTGCTGAAGCTTGCCTTGCCATAGATCTTGGCAACCTGCTCCATTTCCTGGACTACTGTTCCCCTATCTATACCTGCATTTCTACCACTTCCTAACAACCATGAAGAACATAATGGAGTCACTGAACAACAACACAATACTGATGGGCACCTTTCAGTTGTTAATTTGTCCAACCACACACTGACTACTGGAGAACTAAATGTACTTTCAAAGGGCCTCACTTTCTGCCCAACAAAGCCACTGGATAACATACTGTTTTGTGGTGAACTGGAAGAGTACTTCCGTAGATTGAGACTTAAAGAATTCTTTCATGGCAGGGAAGAAATCACTGGTAGTGAAGACAGTGCAAACAGCAATAATGTAATGGATAAGAAAAAGGAATCTGATTTCCCCTCAAGTGGGCGTAACAAAAACTAGACAATTATATTAATTGTTTCCGCCAACAAGTCAGTGGTCAGATCCTTACCAGGCAAAAACAAACCCATTATAACCTTTCTCCACTGGAACGAGAGCTATAGGGACACTGAAATCAAACCACAACATTGTCATCAAAAAGCTGATAAAGGTTCTGCAGTGGTGATTTTAAACAGAGGATTACATTACTGAAGCTAATAGACAGCTAACAGATCTTACATACTACAGAGAACTGGAGAGTGACCCCACTACAAGATATAAAGATGAATTATGTGATTTAATTAAAACTTTTCCTGACCATGTCCGAAAGAAACTAACTCACCTCATCCCTGTTGAACCCAGGCCAGGGACATTCTACATGCTGCCTAAAATACATAAACCTGGAAATCCAGGGAGACCCATAGTCTCTGGTAATGGTACCTTGACCGAGGGGATCTCAGGGTTTGTAGAGACCATTTGAAACCTCTGGTTATGGAAAGAGACAGTTATATCCAGGACACTACGCACTTTTTGCATGTACTTTCTGGTTATAAGGATTTACCACCTGATACCATTTTAGTGACAATGGATGTAACATCCCTCTACACTAATATTCCACATGCAGATGGCATTGCAGCATGCCTTAAATACATACATGAGAAAGGACCGGAACAAAACATCAACCCTGGAATGGTGGGGGAACTTATGGAATTCATTTTGACACATAACAACTTCAACTTCAATGGTAAACATTATGTTCAACCTATGGGAACAGCAATGGGCACCAAGATGGCTCCACAGTATGCTAACCACTTTATGGCTGACTTGGAGGAGGATTTTTTAAGGCAGTATCCTCACAGACCACTAGCTTATTTCCGTTACATTGATGATTTGTTTATCATCTGGACGGAAGGCACAGATGCACTCAAAGATTTTCATCACAAACTTAATAATCTCCACCCTACCATAAAAGCTTACCCTGAGTACTCTACCACCAAGGTTAACTTTCTGGACACCACAGTCACCATTAAGGATGGAACCTTACATACATGTATTTACAGGAAGCCAACAGACAGACAGAGATACCTGCACAAGAAAAGTAACCACCCAAACCATACAAAAATCTGTCATATACAGTCAAGCACCCGTTGTCACCGTATTTGTTCTAATGAGGATGACAGAGATACACATTTGGCTATGTTGAAAACACCTTCATTGAGCAGGGACACTCTTCCAGGAAATTGACAGGATAACAGAACGGGCAACAAAGTACCAAGACAACAACTACTTCAATATAAAGAAAAGACAGCTACAGACAGAATACCCTTGGTAGTCACATATCATCCAGACCTTGAACGTCTGCGTAAGATTATTAAAGATCTCCACCCAATATTTAGTGAGGATGACACCCTTAATTGTATTTTTAAGGAACTCCCACTACTATCTTTTAAACAACCACCAAATTTATCCAGCCTAATTATTAGGAGCAAACTTTCACCGGAACAGAATACCATGTCACACAATGGCACATGACCCTGCAATCAACACCCCTGTAAGACTTGTGGGCTCATTTCTACCTCGGACTGTGTGGTTACATCACAAAACAGACAATTCCAGGTGCATGGGAGTTATACATGCATGTCACGACATGTTGTTTATTTCATTCAGTGCAAGAGATGTCCACAAACAGGTTATGTAGGAGAGACACGCCAACAGCTCCGCACTAGGATGAACTCACACAGACATACTATTACAGCTAGGAAAACTGAAAAACCAGTGGGGCATCACCTCTCCCAGCCTGACCACTCAGTCTCAGATATGTCAGTAATGGTCTTAAAAGGAAATCTCAAAAACACACAACAGAGACGAGCTTTTGAGATTAAACTTATTTTACATCTCAATATGGTAGCAGATGGGATGAACGTAGATCTTGGCTTTATGGGACACTACAGAAACTAACATCCACAGACCTTTTCTTTTTCAAACTGACATATTATTGGACTTCAGCATGTGTGGGATGTGGATGCGTGTGTGTATGTATGTATGTGTGTGGGTATGTGTTGTGAGATATGTGATATAACAGATGTGAGGCTTGCGGTCACATTGAGGTAAGTCTCTATTTAGATATATGGAGTTACAGTGTGTTACTATTTTTATTTCACACACATAATGAATATTAATTCCTCCCCACTTTTATCTTTACCGGGGATTGATTCCATTGCACCATATTCAGATTACCTAGCCTGCTAGTGTACATACAGGAGTGTTATCTTAAAATGTTATATATTATTTTTGTGACTCTGTACATATTGGGGTGTGTGATCTCATTTGCATGGGGGTCCTGCACAGATCTTTTTACATTAGGCTAATATTGTAGTAATTTTGGATATGTAGATATGTTAGACCTCTGGTCTCACACATATACTTTATATTTATTCTAGTTACCTTATCCTGGGGAGGGTGGCAGGTTTATTTCATGGTAGTTCTATCTAGTATCCTTGGAAATGTTACTTTGCAGATAGTAGTATGGTTAAATAGTGTTACATTTTTACTCTGTAGATAATAAGAGACATAAGCCCTTTTACTCAGGATTTCATGACTAGTTGAATTCCTTTGGGGAACAATTGCAGTGACTGTAGTTAATATAGGTTCACTAGGAGAGAGAGTGTGTGTGTGTGTGTGTGTGTGTGTGAGAGAGAGAGAGAGAGAGAAAGGAGGGTGGAGAGAGAGAGAGAGAGAGAGAGACATCTCCTTTAAGCTATGTATCTCCCCCACCCACATTATTGTGATGTGGGGTGGGTTATGATGTATTGTTTGCATGAAGAGGAGGAGAGAAATTACATTGTTATCTCTTTTTCAGATTCCTTAGACACTTGTGGTACATCTAGTTGCTACATTCTCAGTATATATTGACATCAGTACATATCAGGCTACATGGTCTTAATTCCTTGAGGTTCCTCGACTAGAGTTTTTTGTTTGACACTAATATTATCAATTTATATTTAAATTATCATTTATATAGTCCTGAGGTTTTTGAAATTTCTTGGGCCTTTTATCTAGCTTGATAATATAGCTGGGTGACATGTCCAGCTAGGTTTTACACATCACACAGTGTACACTGATGTTTTACTGGTAAATTCTTGTCTATAATGCTAACATTGAAATTTCATGAGCCCTATAACAATCTTAGTTTGTCTTTAATCTGGGTGGGGGTTGCCTCTCAGTAATCACATCCTTATACTAACTGTGACACTCGTAGCTTGATTTAAGAGTTATCTGCTTCAGCAGTGTTATCTCATGTCAATTAAATTTATATGCAGTAGGATTCTTTGTATGTGGGTTCCACCAAGCACATCTGAACCCAAGGCTTTTTTTCTGGCTGAAGGCAGTATTGTACTGTTGAACTTCTCTGACATCATCTTGTTTTTTGGTTTTTTGTTTAAATGAGTATTTTAAACCAATGGGGATTTTTTTCTGTTTTTCTCTGCATTATCTAGCTGTTATAAGTATTGTATTTTCTAAACAACTGCCATGAGCTTCTGAAGAAGGACTGGTTGGTCTGAAAGCTTAAGCACTTTGTTATTGTTGTTACATCTATGTTGGTCCATTAAAAGGTATCAAATCATTTGCTTCTGGATCTATTCTTGCAAGGACCAATACGGCAACTACTAAATTTAGATTACCACTCTTCGGGTCAGACTCTCAACTGTTTACAATAGTGTCTGCTGCATCACCCTGTCTGCCCCATATTTCACTCACCACTGCAACCTATATAGCTCCCTTGGTTGGCTCCCTCTGCAAGGCTAGTTTGATTTTACCCTAGTATGCCTCACAGATAGTATCATTCATAGTGGCCCTGCTTCCCCCCTTTTTTCCTTTTATAAGCACCGCATCTAGTCAAAGAGTGTCTGGTCCTCTGTTGTCCCACCCCTGGTGATTTCGAGAACCTCCACCAAAATGGGCATCAATGCTGTATCAGTTGCGAACCCCTCACTCTGGAATACATTTCCTGCGCCCCTTAGATCATGCAATATGCATCATACCTTCAAGCAGAACCTTAAAACCTAGCAGCTTATGACACCTGCAACTGCTTCCATAGGTAGCACCCCCCTTCCTAGCCAGCCCTTTGATCTCTACTGCTTCAGTCTGTCCTCACCTCTCTTCCTACTTCCTTTCCATGTTCAGCTAGATCACTGGGTTAGTTCAGGCTTATAACTATGTTGTGGGGGGGCTAGTGACTTGGGGGTTGCAGTCTTCTAGTTTCCCCTAGGTCATTGTTATGCCTGCCTGTCTGTATCATTATTTGCGTAATGAATGCAATTATTACCTTACTTCCTGAAACTTTTTTATATATTCTGTTATTATTTATTGTATGTCCCACCCTGCTCTGGCCATTAATGTCATATTAACGCTATTGTTACTGTTGTTCTCTTGCACTGTAAATATGTCTGCACCTGTGCTGTAATTATGTCTGTACCTGTGCCTTTTGGCCTGGATCATGCTTGTAAATGATCCACTGGACCAGTGCACCTACCTGGTTAACAAAGTCATAAATAAATAAAAGTTACGACAGAGAGGGCATAAAAGCAACCGAGATACAGGGACTTCAGGGAGGGACAGAGGCACTGTGGGTCACCCTGGAGATGGGCAATGGCTAGTGCATTCCTTAGGCACTCACCCATTATGGGTCAGCTATCACTATTTGCACTGGAGTGATCTACAGACCTCCAGCACAAGGGGAAGAGTTGGACAGGGTTCCGGTGGAAGCCATCTATAAGATGGTAACTAAAGGGGAGGTACTGATGGTGGGGGACTTCAATCTGCTGGCTGTTGATTACAGCATCCCTGTTGCAGCCTGATCCAGAAGCAGAGACATCCTGGATGCCTTGCAGGGGTTGTGCCTCAGGCAGCTAGTGGTAGAGCCCACCCACGAGGGAGCGATATTTCACCTAGTAGTCACCAACAGGGACAGAGTTGCAGATGCCATGGTGGGTGGCCACCTGAGGTCCAGTGATAACCGTACAGTGTGGTTCAAAGTGAGAACAGTGGCAGAGTAAAACCACACGATAGTGAGGGTTCTGGACTTCAGAAGTGTAGATGAACAGTGGGAAAATCTAAGAGGAGCCATAGGGGAGGCAACAAACCTTTGCGTTAAGCAATTAAGCAAAAACAAGAGGGAAAAAAAAACACTATGGTTCTCAAAAGAAGTGGCTAGCAACGTCAGAGAGAAAAAGGTTGGCTTTCAGTAGGTACAAGGAAACACAGAGGGAGAATGACAGGGAATTGTACCTAGAAGAGCAGCAGAAGGCAGGGAAAGCAGTTAGGATTGCAAAGGTGCAAATGGAAGAAAAAATAGCACAGGTAGTAATGAAAGGAGACAAGACAGTTTTCAGGTACATTAGTGAAAGAAGAAAGACAAGCTGTTGGATTGTAAGGCTAAAAAGGGAAGGAGGGGAGTTTGCAGAAAGAGACCAGGAGAAAGCAGCAATCTTGAATAAATATTTTTGTTCAGTATTCACAGAAGAAGGGGAAGGTGAGGGACCGCAGTTAAGTGACGGCAGCATCAATGGAAAGGAGGTGGACACCAGTCCATTTACGGAAGAGAGAGAGTCCTAAAGGAACTTGCAAATCTGAAAGTGGATAAGGCAATGGGGCTGGATGGGATACATCCAAGAATATTGAAGGAGTTTAGAGAGGTGCTGGCAGAACCATTGACAGCCCTGTTCAATAAATCGCTGGAAATGGGAAAGGCTCCACAGAACTGAAGGAGGGCAAATGTAGTCCCTCTTCACAAAAGTGGGAGCAGGGAGGAGGCTGGCAATTACAGGCAAGACAGCCTGACCTCGGTGGTGGGGAAATTGATGGAATCAATATTAAAGGAAAGGATTGTGATAAATCTTGAATCCAGCAGATCACAGGATCTGCGGCAACATGGATTCATAGTGGGAAGGTCATGTAAAACAAATCACATATTGTAGATTTCTTTGACTGAGTGACCAGGGAATTAAATAAAGGAGAGGTGGTGGATGTGGCCTACCTGGATTTCAGCAAGGACTTCGACACCGTCCCACATTGGAGACTTGTAAACAAGCTGGGCAGCCTGGGAGTGGGTCCCAAGGTGGTAAACTGGGTCAGAAATTGGTTGAGGGACAGATCACAGAGTGTGGTAGTAAGCAGAGTTCAATCCGAAGAGAGGAGGGTGACCAGTGGGGTATCACAAGGATCAGTTCTGGGCCAATCCTCTTTAATGTCTTCATAAGCAACTTTGCAGAAGGTCTTGAAGGGAAGGTATGGCCTCTTTGCAAATGACACTAAGATCTGCAACAAGGTTGGCATACGGGGGGGAAAAAATGAGGAGTGGCCTTAGCATGCTTGAGGAGTGGTCAAGAGTGTGGCAGCTAAGATGCAATGCAAATAAGTGCAAAATCATGCATTTGGGGCACAGAAATCAAGGGTAGGAGTACATGATGGGGAGGGGCAGGACTGGCAGCCACCAAATAGGAAAGGGACTTGGGTGTAATCATATATGTGACCTAAAAGTGACCAAACAATGTAAAAAGGCTGTAAGGAAAGTAAGTGTGATGCCGGGGTGCACAGAGAGAGATATAATCAGCAGAAAAAAGGAGGTAGTGATACCACTGTGCAAATCATTAGTAATGGTGAGACCTCATCTGGAGTACTGTGTCCAGCTCTGGAGGATGCATCTCCAGAAGGACATAGACAGAGTGGAGGCAAATCAGAGAAGGGCAACAAAAAATGGTGAAGGGTCTGCACCATAAATCATATAGAGAGAGACTAGAGGACTTTAATATGTATACCCTGGAAGAGAGGAGAGAGGAGAGAGGAGAGATATGATAGAGATGTTCAAATACCTCAAGGGCATCAATAAGGTGCAAGAAGGTAGCATATTTCAGAAAAAAAGATGTTCAAGAACAAAGGGTCATTATATGAGGCGGGTGTTGACTTGGGGGTAATGTGAGGAAGTATTTCTTCACAGAAAGGGTGGTGGATGCATGGAACAGCCTCCCAGCAGATGTGGTAGGGGCCAAAACAGTAGGGGAATTCATGAATACATGGAATTGGCATAAGGGAACACTAGTGATAGTAAAGAGAGAGTAAAGCTGGAGATTAAGTAGGGTCTGCAGTATTGCAGTAGATAAGGAAAATGGGCAGGCTACGTGGGCCAATTGGTCCTTCTCTGCTATCAATTTCTATGTTTCTATGTGTTTTATGTATACAGACGTTATACCCAGCATTGTTTTGCTTCAAATCCTTGAACTACTCTTTTTACATACTTCCTGAACATTAGAAACATCCCTAAACATTGCAGTAACTCATGATACAATAGTCACCCAAGTACAGGAAAGATGGGTTTTATGTGATAAGGGCAACTCAAAAAGAGCACTGACAAAAAGTGTAAGGTGCACATTGCCCAAACCCAAAATGCTGATGAGCACTAGAGCGACCACTGCAAACAGCGACAGACGCTTACTTTCCATGCGGGGGGGGTGATATAAACTAACTTTTTATGCCATGGGGCTATGCGCCCTGGTCCCTCTTGCCCTCCCAGCACCCCCATAATAAATATTATCAACCCACGGGGCATGAAACAGGGGACAGGGAAAACTCGGGAGGGGCTACTCTGGGGACAATCTGTGGGCGGGAGGTAACAAAGCCAGGAGGTCAGGGGAACAGCAGTTAGTAAAAAAAAAAAAATATATCTATATACTGTATATATCTATATATAAATATGGCCCAGATATTCAAAAGGGTTGCACCATGCGCAACCCACTGATGCGCCCCGGCACAATATTCAAAAGAGGAAAAGTGCGTGGCACAAATCCCGATGCACCAAATCGCATCAGTAATGTATGCAGGCGCAGGTGGTGGGGGCGTCCCCATGCATACTCTGCACAGCACGATAGTCAGCCCGGGATGTGCGAAGCCATGCATGCGCAACCCCTACCTGCGCCAGCACAAAGTTGATCCAAAAAAAAAGGAACAACGGATGTCCTCCCACAGGTGAGCTGCCGCATTGCAGGGCACAACACGGCAGTTGCCACCTGTGGGTGGCCACCCAAGCTCTGGCCACACCTCCGTGGTGGTGCCCCCCCATGCCCGATTGCAGGCATCAGTAAAAAAAGGATTAATCCTAAATCCCTGGTGGTGCAGTGGACTGCTGCCTGCCTGATCGCGGGCTAAGTTAAAAAAGTAACCTATATCCCTGGTGGTCCAGTGGACCTGTCTGCCTGATCACGGGCTGAATTAAAAAAAGAAATAAACCTATTATCCCTGGTGGTCCAGTGGACCTGTCCGCCCGATCGCAGGCTGAAGTAGAATAGAAGGAAACCTCTATCCCTGGTGATCCAGTGGACCTGTCCATCCGATTGCAGGCTGAAGTAAAAATAAAAGAAAACTATTATCCCTGGTGGTCCGGTGGACCTGTCTGCCCGATTGTGGGCTGAAGTAAAAATAAAAGAAACATATTATCCCTGGTGGTGGATCCATTCACATATCTGGAATGTGTAGTACGGTATGGGCTGCACTCCCATTGGCTCACACTGTGGACCAATGGGCATACAGCCCTACCGACGGTGTCAGTCGGCGGGCGGTGGGGCAGCAGGCAGGTGGGGTGCTGCTGCCTGCCGCTGACCGGTGAGGGGAGCGGGGCGGTGGGGATCAGTGGGCTGGTGGGGAGGGGGGTCCACTGGACCACCAGGGATAATATGTTTCTTTTATTTTTACTTCAGCCCACGATCAGGCAGACAGGTCCAGTGGACCACCAGGGATAATAGGTTTCTTTTATTTTTACTTCAGCCTGCGATCGGGCGGACAGGTCCATTGGACCACCAGGGATAATAGGTTTCTTTTATTTTTACTTCAGCCTGCAATTGGGCAGATAGGTCTACTGGACCACCAGGGATAGAGACTTCCTTCTATTTTACTTCAGCCCGCGATCGGGCAGCAGTCCACTGGACCACCAGGGATATAGGATTAATCTCCTTTTACTGAAGCCCGCGATCGGCTGAGGGGCACATTGCCGCACTGCAGGGGGCGTCGGTCCCCAACAGCTGCTGCCTGGCAGGGCGCCAGGCGCAATTCGCCGAGATCGGCACACCTGCATGCAAATGGGGCCATAATGACATGCAAATGGTCCCATGTGCACCTTGCATACATTATGGCTCCATTTGCATGTCAACTTTTGAATATCGCAATTGCTGCACCTTGCAGATTGGAACTTGTGCTAGCGCATCCTCATGCTCCACTCTGGCCACTGGCGCTGGCACAGTGCCACTGCGCCATGCGCACTGCGGGTGGCCAGGGTGTGATATTCAATGCTGCTGAGCCATGGTGCACCTCCGTTGAAGATCGCCCAGTCCACGCCCCTGTGCAGCCAAGTTGTGCTGCGCCCAGGCTTGTGTCACAGCCTGGCGTAGTTTGAATATCTGGGCAATATATATATATATATATATATATATATATATATATATATACCCCCCCCAAAAAATCCACCACAGGTAGACTTGAACCTGGATCCTCCAGCTACAGAGGTGGTGACTAAAGCCATTACACCAAACAGCCAGCTGGGAAGTGCTTGGCCAAACATAGCCCCATAACCTGATGTAGCTGGCGTAGCTCACTGCTACAATTCCTATGTACTGATCCTCACTATTATACAGCACTCACTATCTATTCCTACAGGCAGTCAAACTGTGTTGCTCAAACTGAGTCACTCAATTTGACTCGCCCATATTACATGATACTGGAAAGATGCAGTGGGAGTTGAACAAGGAATGTAAATAAACTAGTATATGTGCGGTAACACCAGTATGGTGGGCAGTCAGTTTTTCACTTTTTAGAAGAAAAAAGGAATCAGAATCAAACTACCAGCTGCATCAGCAGTCTCCACATAATGTGAACAATCAATAACATGTTATTTAAACTAGGGACACTTTGAGGCCTGAGAGGGTTGGCAGTGTACCTTTAATATATCTTTTATTGTTGAACTTCGTAAATGTATAACATTAGACTGACTTAATGCAGGCCATGACTGTGTGATAATCTTCAAAAGAAGAATTTACAATTAGATCAAGATTTCTTTAAGGTTTTACATAATGTACTTTTTATCTTTAATTATAGAGCGTTTAAAATTAGAAGCTGTTTATAATTATGTAGACATTGCATTAGGTGAGACTGTCAGTCTTCATTAGTATGTAGTGGCTAACAAATTCACAAGTTAAATGTTCGCTGAGGTTATCTGTATGCAGCTCAAATTTGTGGAGCTGATCATCACAATAGATCCCATTAGAAAGACCCATTTTTCCTGTAAATGGGACTGCATCCTAATTAGTATTTAAAAGGCCATAAAGAACAAGCGGTGAATGCTAGCTGCACATTTATCTGCAATCAGATCACCTGATTTTGTACAGAGAAGTAAGCTGTTTATAATTATAGCCAGTTGATGCGTCATTCTGTGTTAATTTATTTTAGCCTTTTACCTAGTCCATTTATTAGAGCTTCATTAGTGCAAACAAGCCCACTGAAAACTAACAATCAGTAAGTGTGATTCAAATCCATAACTGCAGAGAGCATTTCTAAACTGGTGCGTGAAAACTGAAACATTTACTTTATTACTTTATACTTCACTGGAAAGGAATATAACTTCATTAAGTCAGGCACATGTCTCTGTACTGTAGATAGAAACATAGAAACATAGAATTTGACAGCAGATAAGGACCGCTTGGCCCACCCAGTCTGCCCATTTCCCTACCTAATGGATAAGCTGCAGATCCTACTTAACCAGCAGCGTACTTCTTCCTACCCCCACTCCCTAGAATTGCCTTATGACTGTCCCATGCATGCTTGAATTCCACCACTGTTTTTGACTCCACAACCTCCTCCAGAAGGCCATTCCATGCATCCACAACCCTCTCTGTGAAAAAATACTTCCTTAAATTACCTCTGAGCCGCACCTCTCTATCTTAAAATTGTTCCCCTTGTTCTTGCACACCTCTTTTTTTGAAAGATGCTACCCTCTTGGACTATGTTGATTCCCTTGAGGTACTTGAAAGTTTCCATCATGTCCCCCTCTCCTTCCTTTCCTCGAGGCTACTGCATATTAAGCTCGTTTAGTCTCTCTTCATATGTCTTCGGTGCAGACTCTGCACCATTTTAGTTGCCCTCATCTGGACAGCTTCCATCTTTTCTATGTCTTTGCGGAGATTGGGTCTCCAGAACTGCATGCAGTACTCCAGGTGGGGTCTCACCAGCTGTCTGTACTGAGGGATAATAACTTCTTATTTTCTACTGGTGATGCCTCTCCCTATGCATCCCAGTATCCCCCCAGCCCTCCTTGCTGCCCTCTCACATTGCTTGCCCACCTTTAGATAATCTGATATGACTATCCCCAGGTCCCTTTCCATTTTTGTTGTTGTTAGTATCTCACCCCCCATTGTGTACTCTTCACCTGGGTTTTTGTTTCAAAGGTGCATTACCTTGCACTTCTTAGCATTGAATCTAAGCTGCCATACATTTGACCATTTCTCTAACCTTGATAAGTCCCTTCTCATCCTTTCCACCCCACCTTGTGCATCAACTCTGTTGCAGATCTTTGTGTCACCTGCAAAGAGACATACTTTTCCTTCCAGTCCCTCTGCAACGTCGCATATAAAGACATTGAAGAGGACTGGTCCTAATACTGAACCTTGCGATACCCCACTAGTAACCCCCCTTTCTTCAGAGTGGACTCCATTTACTATTACTCTCTGTGTCCTATTCTCCATCCAATTCTTTACCCAGGCTGTCATCTAGGGACCCACTCCCAGGCTGGCTAACTTGTATATTAATCTTTTGTGTGGGACTGTGTCAAATGCCTTGCTAAAGTCTAGGTAGGCCATGTCCACAGCCCCTCCCTGATCTATTACTTTGGTCACCCAGTCAAAGAAATCTATCAGATTCATCTGGCATGACCTTCTCTCTGTGAATCCATGCTGCCTTGGGTCCTGTGCCCCTCTGGCCTCAAGATACTCTGCAATTCTTTCCTTCAGACGTGATTCCATCATTTTCCCTATCACTGAGGTTAAACTAACAGGTCTGTAGCTTCCTGCTTCTGCCTTGCTCCCACTTTTGTGAAGGGGAAACACATCTGCCCTCCTCTAGTCCTCGGGTACCACCCCATCCTCCCATGATTTGTTAAAGAGGGTAGTCAGTGGTGTCACTAGTTCTACCCTTAGTTCCTTTAGAATTCTGGGATGAATCCCATCAGGCCCCATTGCTTTGTCCACCTTCAGTTTTAAGAGTTCTTTCAGAACCCTTTCTTCTGTAAATGGGCTGGTATCAACTTCTGTATCCAGAGTGTTTCTATTGTTTGTTACCAGATAAGAACTGGTAAATTAAATAGGTAATACTAAGTGCCAATTACACCAGTTGTATTTGAAGAGGAAATCAAGGCCTAATGGGTCTTTTGTCTATGCAGGTGTGTGGCTTTAAATCACACATTTACAAAAACTGCTGTAGCCAAAACGAATTATATTACAATATGTTTGAGAATGTTAAACAGTTGTCCATCAGGTACAAAGGTTTTTTTTTATTTGTCTTTACTGACAAGCTACATAGGCATAACAACAAATAACTGTTGTCCAGTTGACAACCTCACAGAGAGAAAAGGGTGTCTCTACGTACAATAAGGATATCAGATTCGTACTGATCATTGTACAACCCAGATGCTTCAAATTCATCAACTCAAAGGTATGGTTCCACTCCATTTCTAGAATTTCTCAGATGGTATGCCAACCGGAGGTCGAAACCACGACAGTGAAGACCAGCACAGTGACAGATTTTTGCCCGAAATCGTTGGGTCGCTGTGCTGGTCCCTGCAGACACCAGTGGTGCATCTCCCAGTGTTATGCCCCCTTCCCGAGACAACTCTGACTCAGAGTTGTATATCTAGAGACCGGTGGTGTGGGGGGTGCAGCCCCCACATGGGGGATTTGGGGCACAGGTCCCTAAGAAAACACACTGACATCCCTGACACTCAGCATTGTGTCTGCCACTGTTGGAGATGTCGACATCAGCGCTGTCGCAGTCCTTTAGTAAAACCTTCTCAGATCCAGCCCCAGAATCTTTCATCCAAATATACTCTGTGCCAAGCAGTCAAGGTGGGATTCCCAATTCCCACAACCCATCAATGGGACAAAAAGAGATTCCCTTTCTCCCATGTAGAGTCCATCTCAACCATTTAGAGCTATGGTATTGGGATATTTTATTCACTACAAAAGTTAAATGCTCCATCATATGTATTTCTTGTCCTACTCCCATCTAAAATGAGAAGTGGGATCTTCTAGTAGCAATCTTCTCATAATGGCCTTCTGGGCTGCTACTAGTGAAATCTGCCACAAGTATATTGCATTCCTCCCTCTGATATCTTCTGGAATCACACCTGGTACAATCTGTTGTATGTTAAGGGGCTGCACCGTACCAAATAATGCCTTCAGCACCTGTTTTGCCTCTCTCTCTAGTGCTGAGTTAACTTAGTGGAGGATCAAAAACCATGAGAGCGAAGGGTCCTCTCCTCCCTGAATTTCCTTCAACAAAATTACGACTGGCAGTATAGCCTAGAGGTTAGAGTAATGAGTTATGAACAAGCTTGGAACATCCAACAGGCAAGACCTGGGTTTGATTCTCACGACCTCCACTCGCATACTGTGTGACTCTGAGCAAGTCACTTAACTGCCTAGTGCTCCCAGGTCACCCCTGAAAGCAGCAACTTGTGCCTAGTGGGCCTTACCCAGTTACCAAAGACTAAAAAAAAAAAATAGGAGAACACCACTCCTCCATCTCACCTGTATCACAGAAGCATAAAAATGGACTTTAATTGTCCAGTAATATCCATGCCATGAGGGAGAGTTAGTGGTCCTGTATGTGCTACTAAAAACTGATTCCTACTCCTGATCAGAAATGTTCATCCTATTCTCAAGTTCCTAAGTCAACTTAATTTTGTCCATTTACCCTGGGTGCAACTTCCAAAGTACTTTATATACTACACTGTAGTACCAAAAATTTGTCCAGAATGTATTATCTCTCCTAAATCTCTTGGATCAGTCTCTTGAACTTATACACTTGAGGCAGGTCTGAAACCAGCTACATCTTTGTGAATGTAGTCACTGGTTTAGAGGAATTTAAAAAGGTCAGAATTCTCCATCTCAAACTGTTGCTTTAAGTGGGCAAAAATAACTACTGTACCTCCCTGTGATATAAACTTTATGGGGATACACAACCATTACCTGGCCTATTTTCTACACCACCGATTCAAACCTGCAGGGGTAAATGCTTGATTCCAGGCCAACAATCTAAATGACCACATATAAGAGTCTAGTTTAAATGTCTCCCATGCCCTGTATTTCACTTTCAAAGTTACTTTCACCTCTGACTAAGCATGATCCTGGGACTATCTATGATAGCTCACATCAGCAACCCTCATTCCAAGCACCATCTGATGTGGCTTTACCAAACTTTCCTGTCAATGTATGTGTTGTTTGTTTGAAGTCAGGGAGTGATGTTCTGTCAATCCCCCATTGCACAGACTGCCACAAGCAATCTGGGATGTGTGAAGCAGATGGACAGTAGTAGCAAAAGCAAAAAACATCTGCTTAGCCCAGACACTGCCAGGGGACCCAGTTAGATCAGAACAGCAGCAGGTTCTGTTGGTTGCAGTCAGAGGGATCCCACCAAGTTTGTCATGGAATTCATGGAGAATGTTTGTGAGAATGCTTTGCGAGGGCAGGAAGAACTGGCATTTTCCCCACTGCAAGGAGTGGATTTGGATGCTGCAGATGCAGGTTCTTTGGATCTGTGGGTGAAAGATCCAAGCCCAAGCCTCATGGGTGAGTCTGAGGTAGATGAAGCTCTGTGTTGGGAGGCCAATGCCTCCATGTTCAGAGAGGAATGTACAGTTTCAGGAACTGGTGCAACTGTCAGCACCTGGGCAGAGCTTGTAGAACAAGAAGAAGTCACAATAGCTATGGTAAGGCCCCGAGAGCCACCACTAGCCTTGGCTTCAGTGGAGCCTCCTGAGACAGAAATGGAAGAGGGCTCTAGAAATGTGTCAAGTGCAGAGGTGGACTGCTTTTATTCTGCACTGTGTGTTCAAAGCCGGCGCAACAAGGAATGGCCACCCCCAAGCTGTTCCTCTGTTTTGGATCTAATCAAAAGCAGCATGGAAAAATGAATAATTCAAAGATAGGCTATGGCTGAATATGGACAGACATACCCTTTCTTCCATCTAACAATTTGGGAGAAAATAGAGAAGAACAGGCATGCCTGGCTGTGGGATGAAGCTAGTGCTAACCTGCACTGAAAAGTAAACAAATTTCTGAGAACAAATGTATGCAATGAGAGACTTCAGTTTTGGAAGCTTGGCAAAACTTTGCTAATTGATTCAGTGTGAACTGTGGACAAAGCTGGCCAAGAAACATTTTACAATGTTCCTGTGGTTCGACCTGACAGAGAGACAGTTTTTGCTTCACACCCCGAGTGGTACTACCCATGAATGGTGCCACTCATCAGTAAACATGCCCACATGCCAAGTTGAATGCAGCAAGGCCAGAGCAGCAATCTGTCACTGAAGCGGCAGCAACCGAGGAGGAGGTGCCTTTCTTCTTGTGTTCCAGGTTTGTCTGCAGCAGCATCCATGGTTATCTGCAGCAGATTACATGTTCATTTGCAGCAGCATCCATGCTTGTCAGCCCAGCAGGAGGAGAAGATTTCCCCATCTGGGTCCACTAGGTGGTTGTGGAAGAATCTGATCTGAAGGTTTCATCTGTCCAACAATAGAAGGTTATCAGGTCACAGGACCAGAGAGGTGATGTAGAGATCCACCTGTCACCTAGAATGTAATAAGATACATTTTACATTTTCATTTGACCATTTTGCCTACAACTGAGGATGTCCCAGGAACTTTGTTTCACCAATAGACACTCCTGAACTGGACTGCAGTGTGAGCAGTCCTCATGCCTGTTCAAGAACTGTGTTTCAGCAAGTTTCAACCTAGGAGAGACTCTATGTATAGTGCCCTGGGCACTCTGGACATTTCTCCTTAGAACAAAAGACATTGTAGGGCTTTCCTTGCTCAACATGTTTTTGTAAATGCTTTTACATTTTCTATTTTTGTACTTTTATAGAAAAACCTCTTTCAAAAAATAACTTTTTGGGATTGTGTAGTATCTGCAGTGGGAGGTTTGGTCATTGTGTGGTTTATATGTTGTGTTTTTTGCAGAATGTGTTTTGCTATGGTTTCTTTTGCAGGTGTTCCTGAAAGAAGACAGGAAGAGGATTTTTAGGACTCATCGTAGGCCTCCTTTTTTAAGGTTGCTAGGTTTAGTGTAACTGTGTGGTACAATGCTAACCATTTTTTCTGCTTTACAGGTGTAGAGTTTTGTAGTTCTTAGATTTAGGAAATGTACTGCAAATGCATGTTTCTAAAGAAGGCTACAGTGCTAAATGGTATAAAATGATTTTGGGTATGGGCACCCGGTAGGTAGGATAGGTCAGATAGCTTTCCCTAGAGGGCAAGGGGGATAGACAGGCTGGAGGTCCTGACCTACAGTAGGGGCCTTCATTGCTGATTTATTAGGACATGCTTCAGGCAAATCTCTTGGAGCCACTGAGAATCCATAGATAGCTGAAGGGTGGGAGCTGAAGTTTCTTCAGTGGGCCTCTATCTTTTAGTGTTACCTGCCTGTGCCTAGCACATGGTAGGGAAGGACCTGATCAACCCTCCCCATCGGGAGCATGGAGGTAGGATGGCCTGGTACTGAACCGTACTTTGGCTGTGGACAGACAGTGGTCTGGTTGTGGTGAGTGTAACCACCCAGACCCCTGGGGTTACCAGAATCCAATTAGTACTAGTCTATAGGCAGGTGAAAAGGCAACTAGTAAGGAGCTCATTAAGTGGCTTCATTCATAATGACATCATTGTTTACTCAGCTAGCCTGAGTGGGTATGATTATGTCATTTAGAACTCTCGCAGCAGCATAACCATTTTTGAGTCAGCTGCTTAGCGGAGGTTTAGAATGTTCAGTTAGTCTGAGTTTGGAGGTCAGAATGGCAGGAGGTTGTCCAGTTGGGGCTCTGTCACAGTGAGCCCTGTGTTTCCCACCCTAGTATGGATTAAATCTCCAGCTGCCAGTGAAGTGGTAGAGATCTTTTTCAGCAGGATTCCTTGATTTCACTCCAGGGGGAGTGAGAGGGACTTCATTTCAGTTGATCCAAGGTGCAATTCCCTGAAGGTCCTAGAGTGTGTACAGCTGCCTTTGAGAAGGACATTGTGTGAGAATTTCTGACAAGCTACCATGGAAGAAGGGTGCTTTCTGGGTTGTTCCCATGCCTAAAGGAAGGAATAACAGATGTGTGTGAACAAATGTAGTAAATGTCTCATACGGGAGTTGGCTGAAGTGTGTGTGTCCTAGATAAGGCTAGATCATACCTGTCAGGACCCCTCATACACTTCAGTTTCAAATTGAAAGTGTAGAGTTCAGAGTCTTTAGCAATTCAGTGGGGATTGGAGGCTTCTTTTGGTGTAACCCTGAAGGAATGGCACAGACTGTCAGTTGAGGTAAAGGGTGGGAGGAACACCATCTGGAGTCTACAAGGCAGGGCTAACTGGTTTGTTAATGGGTGCCAAGATCTCCTGGGTTACAGGCCAATGCCCAGGATGAAACTTAGATACATGACTTTGGGCACATTTATACTGGAAATGTGTTTTAGGAAATGGCTCAAGAATGTGGTTCGGGCCACAAGCATCCAATGTGGAAAATGGAAATGTGTTTTTACAGTAGTTCAGGAATGGGATTCAGGCCACAAGCACTTTGGAAAAATGGATAGAGAAGTTTCTGTAGAAAACTGTGCTGCCTAGTAAAGAGTTTCTGGAAAAGTGTGTATTTGTTTGCCTTGACCAGCCATTTGGAGGTCCACTTGTGCTTTAGTAACATCTGTGAATAAAGCCATACTTCACAATCCCAGCTGCAGCACTGGACATTCTGATCATTGCTTTCTGTGTGGAGTTATTGGGGCCCCTCAGCTGTTAGGTCTATCATATGCTTAGCATCCTCTCCCCTGGACCTGGTTGTATTTACAAAGGTTCATTTTGGTAATTGCACCCCCACCCCCTTCCTTTGGCCAATGAGCTTGGCATTCACTCTAGAGCTAGGGGTGGTACCAATCTGAGTATGTCTGCCAAAAGTAAATGATATGCCATATGTGGGTACTCGTTCTTTTAATGGGTGGTGCCAACTTGCCAAAAGATGTGTGGGGGTTACACAGGTATATCTCAAAATATCACAGAGCCCCAATTCCTCAGTTAACTTAACTTTTTTAGCTACTGATTAATTTACCTCAGGGATCTGGTTGTTGGTGTCCAGTTGTTGGTTAAAAATTAGGTTCCAATCCCCACTGAGTGTTAGAATTCCTCTGAGTTTACTAGCCACCAATTGAAGAAACCTGTCATACCACCTGGAGGCATTAAATAGTAGCAAATCTGGATACATCCCACCCTTCTGAAATGGTCTCAAATAATCTGATGCTCCAATTAAAAAAACTAAAGGAGGAATGTGACTGCTGGAAGTCTCTCCACTTTTTCTTAGTAGCCAACTTCTCAGCCATCAAGATGATCACCACCCCTAAAGTGCTGCACAGCCTGACATACCTAGCAATAGATATCCTTGCCATCTGGTTTACCAAAATGGATACATTGATTAGTGGCTTCCTTAGGGAGGGGAAGGCTCATAGGTATAGCAGAGACAAATTCCAAGTACATTGGTGGTGGCGAGGATGGTCCCAGCATTGGTTCAGTGCTTACTTGATCACTTTCCCTAGTTCACAGAAGCACTGTTGGATCTCCCACCCTCTATGGCACCACCCTTGTAGTTAGGGATTAAATCAGATTTCCTGGTTGGGATACCCCCTGCAATCCTCTTATATTCCCACCAGAGACAACTGGTGGACAGGAGCTCCACCTTGCCTGCCTCGATCAAAACATGGATAAAGCTGGAGCACTTTTTGCATTCCTTCTTAACTCCTATTTTCATATCCCTCTCTGGAATAACTAGCAGATCTAGACTGGGGGGAATTCCATACACTGTAAGGACTGGGAGGACAAGAGGCTTACAAGACTGCGAGACCTATATTAGCCCCTGGGCACCCATTTAGACTCATATGATACCTCAGAAGGAGATACTCCTTAAACCAAAGGGATTTTTAATTGGAAATTTTTATACATTTGTAATGTGATAGATTCTCTAAGAAGGTCAATACATCCCCGCATTCTGATCCCCTCCCTTCCAAAAGTGATGCAATGGTGACTTGCACCTGGTAATGGGTTAGTGGGGCACATTCATAGAGATATCATTGCCAGTCTCCCTAACTTCACTGAAAAGGCCAGGCAGACATAGGAATAGGCTCTTAGCATCATTATTCTGAAGTAAAGATGGAGTCAGTTATGGTCTTTGATTCACACTTCCTGCCTGGACTCTTGAAGTTTGCTTATTCAGAACAAAGTCAAGTAAAATTGGTGCAGAACCCAGGTCCAACTAAAAAACTTCAGCATGCTGTCTCATAACTGCTGCTGGACATTCTATTGTGTGGGAACTGATCTTATGCATATCATGGATAGATAGTTTGATGTGCTTATGCTTACGCAACTTGGTATGACATGCTTGTGCTACTTAGAACATTGGGGCTGTTCACCTCTATCTGTGGGATATACCACCCTATAGGTGCTGCAAGAATGATTCTCTTGGCTAAAGGTGGCTTAGGAAGAGGCCCATGAAGAGAGATGTGCCACTGGAGGAGGAGGGGAGGATGGTGGGGCAATGAAAGAAAATGATCCTGGACTAGCCAGGAGGAGTGCCCTTTAAAGGTCTGATGGGGAGTGGCTTGTTGCTCCGTCCATTGAACTATAGGCGTAGCCTTGCAAGTCTATGTGCTTATGCAAGTTGGTATGGTATATGCCTGTGAGACATAGATATATTGTGGCTGTTCACCTCTCTATCCATAGGATATACCACCCTATAGGGGCACGATGTAGAGGAACCCTAGAGAAGGGTTCCACCCCTATTGGTGCGACAGGAATGATTCCCTTGGCTAAAGGTAGCTTAGTAAGAAGCCCAAAAAAGAATACCCAAAAGGGTATCATGCATCAAAGAAGGCGAGGAGTCAGAATGATATATGCAGATGGGTAGAACAGGAGATGAACGGGGATGATGACAAATAGTGGAATGGAAGTGGACATGACGCAGAAGGATGGGACTTTCTGAGGAGAGAGGGAGCAGCCTGGACCACCATCCGACTCCATCCAACAGCAAAACCTAACTATGGAACGTAGGAAAGCACTAACCCTATCTAAGATTATGACCATTGGCATGGAGGAGAGGAAAAAATCCCTTTGAGGAGGACATCTCTCGGGATCCAAGGCCTATGTCACTTTCCCTCCAGGCTGAAGGATGTTTTGGTTAGTGATGGCTCAACTACTGCAATTTAGAGTCATGATTGAGGGAAGAGGAAAAGATTTCAGTTTGGAGGAAGCTCTTGCTTTGTCCTTCTAACAGGAATGCTATTGAGGGTTGCAAGCAACATCTCTGCAACTAGACACTCAAAAGCAAAGGAGGAGAGAAATGACTGCTAAGGCACTCAGCTGGCCCATATGAGCCTGCAAAACAGAACAGGTGAACCAGAGGTGGTCAGATGGAGAATAGCTTAGAAGGTACCTCCAAACCCACTCAGACAGCTAAAAGGGCCCCAATGATGAGATCCCCCACCCCTCACAGCTGGAAGTCATAAATTCTGCATCCAAAGGTGTTGCCTAAATGAGGGAAGACTGAAGGTCCACCTGGAGCAAAGACATTCTCATTATGGGCCAGGGAGAAGGGCTCTGCTCCAAACTTTGCTCTAGATGAGGACTTCGTGGGTGCACAGCAAGACTGTTGGCTACAGGCTAGCCCTGAACCATGGAGCAATAGACACAGAAGGCACAACTCTGTGTGGAGAGCAGGCTGAGTCAAGGTATCATGAGACCCATGTGAGGGGTGTGCTCGAGTAGTTGATGTGAACGAGTAGACCTTTGGAGAGGTTGGACTGAGCAAAGGAAACCCTGACAATGGTCAGGAGAATGCTAAATGTGATTAGTATCCACAGGAGTGCATGCCAACCGGGTCCATTGAGAAGCCAAATTAGGGGAGTCACATGTTGCTGTGTAAGGGATAGGACGTGTTCGTTGGAGCTCCTTTCTTTCACCGACCTAAATCACTATAAACACCTACTTATTCAGTTTGTTTTTCTATCTTTTGAAAGTTTAAGTAATCGGGAATTGCAGAGGTGGTGTTTTGTCGGTACTTGAAGTCAGACATTCCTTTGAACATGTCTACGCAGCAACTAGCCGAGGAGGCCACACAAGAATTAGAGGCCAAGCACACTCGTCGTAGCTCTTCTCCCCAAATTCCTCCAGAGAAGCTCTCGTCCTCACATATCTATTCGGAGATAACAACTATTAAAGAGGCTTTGTTGAAGTTAATTGAAGATGTACCGGATTTTAAGCCAGCGCTCACGCAGCTAGCCCGCAGAGTTACTGATGCAGAAGCCAGAGTAGCCTCTATAGAAAGAAAACAAGATAAGATGGAGCCGAGGTGGTGGAAATAAGAAGAAGTTTATCTAAACTGGAGGATCGTTTTGACGACCTTGAGGGGAGGAACAGGAGGAATAATCTAGTGCTGATAGGCCTTCCCGAAGGTGAAGAGGGCCCTAACACAATACAGTTTCTACAGCGTTTTTTGAAAAAAACTGTGGGTCCCTCTCCGAATGGCCCAGAGTCTATTATTGAAAGAGCACATAGATCTCTTAGGGCAAAACCCTCCCCGGCTGACCCGCCTAGGCCAATTATCTTCAAATTATTAAATTACTTAGACCGGGAATTCATCCACAAGGAAGTTAGAAAGCTATCGGCTATTCTTTGGTAGGGTAAAAAACTGAGGCTGGTGCCAGATTTAACGTTGAAAACTCGCCAGTTACGAGCTTCATTTCATCCCATCACTTCAAAGCTGTGGGCAGCTGGCATAAAGCATCGTCCTCTATATCCAGCCCGATTAGAAGTTACCCTAACAGAAGGTGCCATGCGTTTTGATTCGGCGGATGATGCCATAAAGACTCTGAGAAAAAGTTACCCTGACTTGTTTCCTAAATGAGGAAGATGTAGTGTGGTTGTATGTGGGACTAAAGAGTCAGCTATAAAGAACATTCAAGAAGAGACAGAGTGCTACTGCATTGTTTAATCATCTCTGTGCGGCTCTGGTGTACTTAATGGTTTGGTAGAGAGTTACATGAAGTTACCTACTAGAGAAGGCAAAGCACGGTTGTAGAGGCACCATTGCATAGCATTTTTTTAAGTCAAATTTTTTGCTTTTATTCACACTCTAGTTAATTTCAGTAAGAAGCTGCTGTGAACACCGCTGTTCGGTTTTGTCCACTAGATGGTGCCAAACACTTTCTGTTTAATAGGCAAGTGTTTATTGCCAGAATCTTTAAACGAAGTTTTTAGGTTTTCTGTATTTTTGCCCTCTGTTTGTTTTCCCTTTACCATTCCCTTTCGTTAAAACAGTTCTAGATTCTATAACTAAACATTCTATATGCCTCAGTGTGCTGCAAGCTCAGTGGGAGCTATGTATAATTTTTTTTGGGGGGGGGGATTTACAGGGGTACCGGATAGCAATTTCTTGGGAGAAAAACAATATTAAGCAAGAGGAATCCCAGCTGAGACAGCCCAGTCTCATACAGTTTTGCCATTTATTTTTTTTGGTCCATTTTTTACTAGTTTAGTTAATCATTTTGGCATATTGTACAGCATGTATAGTTTATTCAGACGTGCGATTCACAGTCTATGAGACAGCTTTAGATATAATCTTAAACTGAGCTTGCAGTAGGTTTTAGAAAACTTTTTTGGAGCCACCTTTATATTTGGAATTACAAGGTTCATTATGGGAATATAGTCCCTGACATTATCCTAAGCTTTGTTCACAACAGTGTTTGTCTTTCAGGAGTTCTCTTTTTATTAGATTCTCGTGATCTAGTCAATGCCAGGATGCACAAATTCCAGCGATTATCTCTGCTGGGAAGTAGGGTGCTTTTTTTATTTTCCCGTTTATATGTTCAACCAAGGGAGTTTGTTACCTAGCTAGTGTTGAATTGCGGTATATAACATCCCATCTTTTGAACCACTTTTACTCCTTGTGGAGGGGAGGTCTATACTGGTGGGATGATGGAGGGTGAGACAGAAGTTATTCCTGTGTTTTTTTCCCTTTTAGAAGTTGGGGAGGTGTTAGAGCGGTGCTCTCCCTTTGAGAGTATCCTGGACCATGAAGTAGGGAGGGGCCTTAGGGCTCAGGTAAAGAGACTTGTATATAGTTCAAGGATTTTGTTAGCTAGCTTAGTTTTAGTGTGTTTGGGGGATATTTTGGGGGTAGCCTTTTTTTTTTCCTGGGAGGGGGGTGGTAGCAGTACAGCCCTTCAATTCATTTCCACTACATGGCATAACCATGTATTAATCTATGCTCAACGGTCTGAATATTCTTTCGTGGAACATTAATGGGGGGAAAGACAACAAGAAAAAATATGTTATTCTAAACCATCTTGCTAAATTTGACCCTATGATAGTGTTTCTCCAAGAAATGCACATGCTTCCAGAACAGCTAAAGTTTTTTAAAAAGAGTTGGGTGGGCCAAGTTTTTGGAGTGGGATTTAGCTCTAATAAGTGGGGTGTGGCCTTGTTGCTAGCCAAAAAACTACCCTTCATTCCGGTAGATACTGTTAGTGATCCTGAGGGGAGGTTTAACTTTGTTGTAGGTAAATTCGGAAACCTAGATATAGTATTAGGATAAGTTTATGGAAACCCCTTCCTTCTTTATATTTAGCACTGGTATTGGCTCCCTTTTTGCAATATCCTATTATAATTGGTGGGGACTGGAATTTAGTTCAAGTAAGTGATCTGGATCGTACTTATCTTAAAAGAGTGGGACTATCTTCAGCTCAAAAGGCTTTAGGGGAATTTATCTCCTCATTGGGTCTTATAGACCCTTGGAGATTACTTAACCCATCAGGTAAAGAGTTTACTTTTTTTCCCCCAGTACACAAAAGTTTCTCTCACATTGATTATTTTTTAGTCAGTCATCAGCTAATTTCATGTATGACCGAATCCAAAAATACTAGCCTGGGTAATTTCTGAACACTCCTTAGTTCTAGTTCATTTAGAAATACCCAACGTTCCTATCAGGTCACATACGTGGTCATTAAATAATAGTTCATTAAAGGACAAACAAATTACTTTAAGATTCCAACATTTTTTGCAGTACTCCATTAAGGTCAATTATAACTCAATCCCTGCTATGGATCTGGTCTGGGCAGCTTTAAAAGCTACATGGAGGGGGAACTTATACGTATTGCTACAGTACAAAAAAAGAAAAAGACTAGTCAAACTAGTAATTGTTTGCAGAGAATTAAGAGTTTAGAAAATAAGGGAATGGACAACCTTTCGCCTTTAGAAGATCAGGAACTCACTAGGCTAAGAGCACACTATGCAAGTACTTTACTAGAGAAAGTAGAGAGTTTGGCTTCTCTATTAAAAGCTTCTTATGTTGGCCAGGGCAGTAAAGCAAATAAACTACTTGCTTGGCAATTAAAGCAACAGTCAACATTAAAATGGATTGCAGCTATTAAACACCCTCAATCAGGTTCTCTGGTGGTTAGCCCACCGGAGATGTTAACTCTCTTTAGAGAGTATTATAAGGCATTGTATTCCCCGGACCCGCTATTGGGTGTTCATTATGAAAAAATGTCAGCATTTATAAAGAGAGCAGATTTGCCCACCTTATCGGGAGATAGCCAGACCCACTTAACAGTCCCAATCACTGTGGCGGAAATTTCAGCAGTGATCGATTCTTTAAAACCAGATAGGGCACCGGGACCAGGTGGCTTTACGGGCCTGTTCTACAAAACTTTTAAAAAGTATCTTACTCCTTTGCTGCTACAGCTGTATACTTACTGGAGTTCCTTCCCAGTTCAGGACCAGTCATTATTTGAAGCAAGAATAATTCTCTTGCCCAAACCAGGGAAGGATCCCACAGTGATTTGCAATTACTGGCCTATTTCCTTGCTGAATATTGATGTTAAAATATATGCAAAAATTTGGGCCAACAGGTTGGAGGGAGTATGGAAATGTTTGTTAAGCTCTGAACAAGCAGGGTTTGTGGTGGGGCGTACTTCATCAGATCATTTTAGGAAACTATTCCACCTGATTTCTGCATCCAGGGACCCCGAGCTGGAAGATGTCTTGGTGTCCCTGGATGCAGAAAAAGCATTTGATAGGGTAGAGTGGGTATACTTGTTTGAGGTCCTGTCAAAATTTGGCATGCCACAGTGCTTTGTTGATCAAATCCGAGTTTTGTATCGTTGTCCATCAGCAAGATTGCAGTGCAATAATCATATTTCAGATTCCTTCCCACTTTGTCAAGGCACGCGGCAAGGATGCCCTCTTTCCCCCATTTGTTTAATTTGTATATAGAACCGTTAGCTAGAGTTCTCAATTTAGAATAGGGGATAAGAGGTATACGGTTAGAACATTTGGAATTTAAGTTATCCCTGTTCGCTGATGATTTACTTTTTCATATTTCAAGCAGCAGGCAGTCCCTACCCTGTGCCCTCCAAATTATATCTCAATTTAGTGAGTTCTCAGGTTACAAACTCAATAAAAATAAAACTATGGTATATTCCTTATCTCCTCTTCTTACAAGGGACCTAATTGAAAGTATGGGCCTCCAATGGGAGAAAGAGTACCTAACTTACCTGGGTATCAAAATTTCTAAAGATACTTCTTGACTTAAGGAACTTAATTTGGACCCATTGATAAAAACAACTAAAGAAGATCTGGCTAGATGGAATAATTTACCGTTATCCTTCTGGGGGAGGTCCAATGTCCTGAAAATGTCAATTTTGCCCAGATTTTTTTAACCCCGTAATAATCTTAACATTTATCTCCCCAAATCTTTTTTTTTGTCTCTTCAGAAGATATGTTCGGATTTCCTATGGAAGGGGAATGCCTTGCGTAGGGCCTATAGGAAACTCACCCACCCTAGGGCAATGGGGGGGGCTACAATTACCAGATTTTTATGTTTATTACCTGGCAATTCATGCTAATAGATTTTTACATTGGTTTACGTCTACGGCCAGTATTCTGGACAGCCCCTCTTGGTTGCTCTTGGATAACCAGCAGTCTTGTTCTTGCAATATGGCCCTGGCGGCTTTGTTGTTTAATCCATGGTCAAATATTCCACTAAAACTCAGAGACTCTCCTCTCGGATGGGATGTGAGAGCTCTACAACAATTATGTTCCTTGCTTCTTATCCATACTATAAAAGACCTGAAGCAACCCTTGTTTAATAATCCAAACCTAAAAATAGATAAGAAAACAGTTAAAACCTTCCTCGGGGGATCTCATAATGAGTTATGCTTAACAGATTTTATTTCGAGGAACTCGGTGGTATCTATTTCTAACTTGCAAATTAAGTTCAAAGTGCCCTTGAAAACTCGGTTTTAGTTAATTCAAATATGTCAGTGTATTAAACATTTTCTTGGTAAACCTCCATGGTCAGATTATGCGGGGGAAGTTTTAAACAACCTTTGGACACAGTCTAGGGGTTGGAAAGCAATAGCTAAATTGTATAAGGGAATTATAAGGCATGCTGTGCTAAAGTTCTCCCCTATAGCTCATTACTGGAAAAATAATTATAACAAGGACTTTCCAGATAAAATATGGGAAACGATCTGGACTGACAATTATCTTCTAATTAAGCAAGACCGACTGAGGAACATTCAGTTCAATATTCTTCACAATTTATATTTTACACCCAGTAAATTATACCGGATAGGGAGACTGACCTCTGCAGAATGTAAGGAATGTGGCACTGAATTTGCTACATTACATCACAAATTGTGGTCGTGCCCCAGAATAGCCAAATTCTGGGACATAGTCAAAAGGTGGATGGCACCTTATCTTAAAATTGCCCCGTACTTTGATGAGGACACTTGTCTTTTAGGTATGTACTCATCGGTTCCTACCTATTTTCAAAAAGTGCAGTTAGCATTGGTGGCTTTGGTCACAAAGTTGGTAATTCTAAGACATTGGAAGGAGGAATGGGAACCTTCTTTTAGAGAATGGTGGGCAAAATTTCTTACCGCTTTAAATGCAGAAAGATGTGCAGCTAGGTTCTCCCACTCTGGTGAGAAGTTCCAGGAATGCTGGGGTGAACTTTTCTCAATCCTTAAGGATAAATTTGGATATTGAATTAACTCCCACCAGTCCCTCTTTTTTTTCTCCTTTCCTCCTTCAAGGCCTAGGACCCCTCTTATATATCTATTCTGTCAGGTGATTATCTGTTAAGGTGATAGTTTTATCACTATGCTTATATGGGGGGCATAGTATCTTTCAGTATTTTCTTTTCTTCGGCTTATTTTTATAGGTTCTCTTTTTTTCTTCTCTCCCTCTTTTTCGCAACATTTGGTGTTGTAATGGTTAAGGGCTGTGCCATGAATCTGTTCCTGAATTTTTACATGAGTCTTTACAAGGGTCTAATTTGTTTATATAGTATCTGTCATAGGGTGCAATTGGGCTATGATATAGGGGGCTTCTGCAGGGTGGGAGGGGGTTTCTTATTCTTAGGGTTTTTTCTTTATGTTGCTTATGATTATTGTAATATGAACATGTCTGTGTTTGCCTAGCCATGATGGAATTTTGTTTTGTGCTTTTCTTATGTGCTTATGTTAAAACCTGTTCTCTTGAAAATAAAGTTATTTGCAAAAGAGAAGCCAAATTAGGAGTGGGTCGAACTATATGAAGGTAGAAAAGAGAACAGCTGGGCAATGCCAACAGTTGACAGGTGAGGTACGAATTATCAGGGGTAATGAGGTAGAAGTTATGAAGCTTCAGGCTCTTCTCCGCCCTGAGCGGATGCCATTGAATGAGCGGTGTGGTGTGGCCATACCCACAGCCATCTCCCGCTCCTTCCTGCTGTCTACCGACCTACTGGAGCTGCTCCATGGAACATCCCTCCAGGCTATTCTCTGCCTTGAGTGTGTGCCATTGAACAAGCAGTGCGGCATGGCCATACCCACAGCTGCCACCCACTCCCTTCTGCTGCCTGCCGACCTCCTGAAGCTGCTTCCAAGGAACAACCCTCCAGGATCTTCTCTGCCCTGAGCAGGTGCCATTGAATGAGCAGTGTGGCATGGCCATACCCACAGCCACTGTCCGCTCCCTTCTGCCTGCCTACCTTTCCCTTCCCCAGCCCACCTGCTGACGGTCTGCTGAAAGCCTATCTCACCTCCTACTCCCAGACCCTTAACCTCTCCCCTCCAGGCTCTTCTCTGCCCTGAGCATGTGCCATTGAACGAGTGGTGTGGTGTGGTTATACCACAGCCACTGACCGCTCCCTCCTGCTGCCTTCCAACCTCCTGCAGCTGCTCCATGGAACACCCCTCCAGGCATACACCGCTAGGCGCAAGCAGCACTTTCCTTCTGTGCACCTTCTCTCAGGGAATCTCTGAATGGTGCGGCACTCCCAGACCCGGTTCCTGATTGGACCACCTTGCTTACTGCTGACGCTGATTGGAGCGCCTTCTCCCATAGACTTTACATTGGCTGGACTGCTGCTTTTTCTGCATGGTCTGGATTGCTGCCTTTCTCTACTGGTATTTTGTTTTTTCAACTGCCTTCCTCACCTGATTGCTCTGTTTAGGACTTCTAAGTTAGCAAAGTTATAACTGCCTGCTAAGTAGCATTCCTAGAGTATCTACTAGTGTCTGTTAAATTCACAATTTAATTTTAATTGCTAAGTAGGGTATCTGCCAGTGTCTGTTAAAGTTGCTATCTGTTTATTTTAATTGTTAAGTAGCCAACTTCGGTTGCTAGATTAGGGACACTGTAATTTAGCCTCAGCTAGCCTGTGTCTAAACTGCTGTTTTACAAACTCTCTACTCTGCCATGTCTACCTTTCCTTTCCTCTCCACTTCTCCTCTTGTTCTCTTGCTGCATCTCCACCCCTCATCCTAAGCTTTCTCACTCTATTTTCAGACTCACACCTCTTTGAAACTTGGACCTGAACCCCCCCCCAAGCTCTTTCAGCCTGATCGCTCCCCTGAGCACCACCCTTAAGTGCTCTCTTTATTTTCACTCTGTCCATCTTCCTCTTCCCCAGCCCACCTGCTGACAGTCTGCTGACAGCCTACCCTGCCTCCTGCTCCCAGACCCTTAACCTCTGCTGTCCCTTTCTCTCCCCTCTTGGCTCTTCTCCACCCTGAGTGGGTGCCATTGAACGAGCGGTGCAGCATGGCTATACCCACAGCCACTGCCCACCCCCTCCTGCTGCCTGCCGACCTCCTGGAGTTGCTCCATAGAACACCCCTCCAGGCTCTTCTCCACCCTGAGCAGGTGCCATTGAATAAGCGGTGCAGTGCGGCCATACCCACAGCCACTGCCCACTCCCTTCTGCTGCCTGCCAACCTCCTAGAGCTGCTCCACAGAACACCCCTCCAGGTATACACCACTAGATGCAAGTCGCACTTTCCTTCTTAGCACCTTATCTCAGGGAATCTCTGAGTGGTGCGGCACTCCCGGACCTGGTTCCTGATTGGACTGCCTGGCCTTATTGCTGATGCCGATTGAAGTACATTATCCCATAGACTTTACATTGGCTGGACTGCTACTTTTTCTGCACGTTCTGGACTGCTGCCTTTCTCTACTGGTATTTTGTCCCGCTCCCCTCCCACACCCCTGGGCCATATTAAATACACCTTAGCTCCTCCCATTGTCCTCCCCCATCTCCTGTTGACTCTGATTGATAGCCTTGAACCTCCCAATTGCACTAATCCTGCTCTGCTTTCTCTCTTCCTTGGGGAACTGCCCCCTGCATGGTCACAAAGTCCCAACTCAGTATTGTATGGCTTGCACCAGCACAGTGCAGAGTGAGGTAGTTTCTTAGTCACTTCAGTCCTACGCCATTCATCACAGGTTACACTCATTTCTTTTCCTTCTGTACCACTGATACCCGTAACCCTCACCTCCAGACACTATGTACTGCATCACCTTGAACCTGATCTTGCTGCTTCTTCTCCTAATACAACTCACCTGCACTAGCATTACAAACATTCTGCTATACTCCAACAACATCTTGAATTCTACTATTCTCAAGAGCACCTCTCTGGTAAACAAGACATATTTTTATACTCCGTCCCTATATACCACTGTATACTACCGGTATAACTACCACCCACTGCTTGAGTACCCCAATCTCCTTCAACCCTTTGCCCCCTGCAGCAACCTCCCCTTAAGTAAATCCTGTAATAATAGACATACAAAGTTATCTAAGCTCCTTGCTCTCTACTTGTCTAGGATCGCCATTTTCCTCCTGCTACTCCCCAGTAATGTTCACCCAAACCCTGGCTGACCCATAACACCAAACCACCAACCACTCAAGCCTAGATCCCTTATCCTTGTATCCATCAATATTCAAAGCCTACTACCCAAAATGGATGACTTGCAATTCTAGGTTTTGCAGCATGAGCCAGTTGTATTAGCCCTAAATGAGACATGGCTTTCTCCCAAGGTACCTGACAATGCCATATCCATTGCTGGCTATGTCCTCTATAGACTCGACCGTGTCGGCAAACGGGGTGGAGGCTGTGCCATATACCTGAAGGATTCCCTTAATGGACAAGTCCTCCAACTACCCCCCCGCCACAAACAACACTCAAATGCTAGCAGTAATAGTAGTCTTGAGACAACTAGGTAAATCTCTTACCATTATTTCTGTCTACATCCTGCCCCAAGAACAGGCCACTGGCTTTCGGATGGTCATGGACTACCTTGAAAACTTCCCCTATTGTACTGAAATGGTAGTTTTGGGTGACTTCAATATAAACTGGGTTGCTCCAGAGGCAGACCACTACAAAGATGCCCTGTCTGCCACTGATATCACCCAGATGGTACCCTCACCCACTCGGTTCAATTGTAAGACAGGTAGGACCTCCATACTAGACCTGATACTTATGACTCATCCTAGCAGAATTCCCAACACCAAAGTCCTGCCTGACTATCTTAATGACCATTCATCTGTTCTGTGCCATTGAACCAATAGAGCACCCAAGTCAAAACCAAAAGTTTCTTACCAGCAGGTCTTAAAGAACGGAAAGCTCCAGCAATGCATAGCTTCTCTATTTCTGATCGACTAGTCCCCCTTAGACTCCATGAGTAACATTGATCAAGCGCTATACTATTTTATTGCACATTTCAATGCAGTCTGTGACACCTATGCCCCCTTTGAAAAAAAGGAAACTCAGAGGCTCCCCCAATGGCTGGATTACCCCTGGACTTATCGCAATGATGAAGGATAGGGATAGCCTTTGGCACTGTGACTTGGCCTCAGGGTCGCTTTCTGACCTCCTGCGCTATAAAATTACCAGGAAATAATGTAACCCAGGCAGTGCTTAGAGCTAAACAAGTCTCTACAACAGTGATCTTACTACCTCCTGGGGGTAATAGTAAAAACTTCTAGGAAAATGTCAAAAGCATCATTGGGAAACCTAATAAATCCTTCCCCTCCATTCTTGAGGTTAATGGGAACGTAACTCAGGATCACAAAGTAATTGTGGACACACTCAACTTAGCATTTACTAATCTCAGTGGTATTCTCCCCCAGGACTTTTTCAAAGAATCTACTCTGCCAGACAAGACTGACCCTCCTCCTAACACCCGTCCTTGCTATTTAAAAAAACTCTCCCCTAACAGTGCAAGGAAATACTTACATAAGGTCCTAGGTAAATCAAGATACAGCAGTGATTTGCTAGGTCTAAAACTTATTTCCCTCTCCCTTGAGGCTGTCCTACTCCCTCTTACCAAACTCATTAACCTCTCACTCTCCCTCAATCAGTTACCCCAGCTCTGGAAATCTGCCATAGTTACCCCAGTGCATAAATGAGGCGATAAGACACAACACTCAAATTACTGGCCCATCTCTATCCCCCAGTTTCTAAAGCCCTGGAGTGTGTTATTGCAGAACAACTGACAGAGTACCTTGAAAAATATAATATTCAATGCCCAGAACAACACGGTTTCAGAAAAGCACACAGCACTACTACCATCCTGTTAGAATTTACCAGCCACATACACAATGCCATGGACACTGGACACCTGCTTGGTGCAGTGTACATAGGCCTGAACAAGGCCTTTGATATTGTTAATCACCAGCTTCTGCTGAGCTCCCTTCCTGCTTTAGGCATCTCTGCTGAAGTAACTGATTGGTTTGGTAGCTACCTCTCAGGATGCAAGCAACAAGTTAAGATCACAGACACCATCTCTGACAGCCTCTCAGTGCATTCAGGAGTCCCCCAAGGTTCTATCTTTGGTCCGTGACTTTTTAGTCTCTTCATCAACAACCTCCCAACAGCCTGCATCAACAAAATGCTTCTATATGCCGACGATGCCATCCTCTTCTCAACACACTCTGATCTAACTCCTCTTTCCCGCACTCCTCAGACAAACATCAGCCTTGTTGAAACCTGGTTTCATCAGCATAAACTGCTAATGAACTATAAAAAACAAAGGATATGCTGTTTTCTTCCTCCCATAGCAAATTCAGGGCTGCTAACCTTTCCATCTTGAATAAACAGCACTTCCCTCTTGATCAAGTCAACGAGTTCAAATACTTGGGTATAACTCTTGAATGCTCCCTCTCATACAGCAAGCATGTTTATCTCATTTCTAAGACCATAAATTCTAGACTGGGCATTCTCTACAGGCATCTATGCTGTTTGACAACTGAGGCCATGCATGTAGTGGTAGCTAGCTCTGTTTTGTCCATGGTAGACTATGGGTTCATCTTTTATGGGTCTGCCACAGAAACCACATTAAAAAGAATTAAGACTGCCCTAAATAAGTGCTGCCACCTTGTAACTGGAGCAGAAAGCCGCACACATACCTGTCTTCTCTATCACCTCTTCAACTGGCTTAACCAACAAGGTAGACTAGCATACCAAACCTGCCTTCTGGCAAGGAAAATATGCCTTGGCCTTCCCTCGCCAGCGACACATGCCCTTATGCTGCCCACCCCTTGCACATGGCTTACACACAGTACCAACAAATAGAAACATAGACATAGACTTTGATGGCAGATAAGGACCACTTGGCCCACCTAGTCTGCCCATTTTCCTACCTAGAGGATAAGCTGAAGATCCTATTTAACCAACAGCCTATTTCTTCCTACCCCCCTCAAAAGTTGCCTTATGTCTGTCCCATGCATTCTTGAATTCTCCCACAGTTTTAGACCCCTCAACCTCCTCAGGAAGGCTGTTCCATGCCTCCTCCACCCTCTCTGTGAAAAAAATACTTTCTCACATTGCCCCTGAGCCGTCCCCCCTCTATCTTCAAATTGTGTCTCCTTGTTCTTGCACATCTCCTTTTCTGAAAGATGCTACCCTCTTGGACTTTGTTGATTCCACTGAGGTACTTAAACGTTTCTATCATGTCCCCCCTCTCCCTCCTTTCCTCAAGGGTATACATATTAAGCTCCTTTAGTCTCCTCGAATGGCTTCTCTTGCAGACCCTGCACCATTTTAGTTGCCCTCCTCTGAACTGCCTCCATCCTGTCTATGTCCTTGCGAAGATGGAGCCTCCAGAACTGGACACAGTACTCCAGATGGGGTCTCACCAACTGTCTGTACAGGGGGATAACAACTTTCTGTTTTCTGCTGGTGATGCCTCTCCCTATTCATCCCAGTATCCCCCCAGCCCTCCCTACCGCCTTCTCACATTGCTTGCCAACCTTAAGGTCATCTGATATGATTACCCCCAGGTCTCTTTCCAATTCTGTTGTTGTTGCTACCTCCCCCACATTGTGTAATCTTCCCATGGGTTTTTGTTTCCCAGGTGCATTATTTTGCACTTCTTTGCATTGAATCCAAGCTGCCATACTTCTGACCATTCCTCCAACCATGCCAAGTCCCTTCTCATCCTTTCTACACCTCCTTGTGTATCAACCCTGTTGCAGATCTCTGTGTCATCTGCAAAGAGGCATACTTTTCCTTCCAGTTACTCTGCAATGCCACTTATAAAGGCATTAAAAAGGACTGAACCCAGTACTGAACCATGCGGTACCCCTAACAAATGTTTCTACATGGTCCCGTTCAACCAGACTTCTCAGGCTCAACGCTTGTTCCATGTCAGGGCCCCAAATCTGTTAAATGAGCTCCCCCTGAAATCTCAACTGAGAACAAACTTGGCCCCTACAAACGTAAACTGCGCCAACACCTCACATAAAGTAATCAATACGACTGTACTGATTAGTGTTGCTCTTTGCTGAAGTACTTCTGCCCCCTCCACTCATCCCACCCATTTCCCTCCCCTGTACTCTCCTATTCCCTCTTCCCCCTCACTTTCTACCCTCATTGTTGATCCTACACACACCCCCACCTCCTACCCCTACATCACATTTATTACCCCTTCCCCTGATCTGCCTACCTGATCACCTTTCCTCCCACCTTGTCACCCCTCCCCACCCTGCTTTTTACCCCATTTCTCCCCATCTGTCTACCACTCTTCCTGTCTGTCTCACCCTATCCTCTACTCTCCTTCCCCCAATACTATCCTCACCCCCCCATTTGGCCACTTGTGGCTTGTAGCACTTAGTTAACAATGTCTCCAGGACAGCTCTTACATTATCTTACACCTGGCCCCTCTTCCTCCTTCATTCCACCCTATTCTGGGTATAGCTAATCTCCCCTCTCTAACTGGCTCTACCCTCTGTAGCACCCCTTCTGCTTATTGTTTGATTCCTTCAAGATGGTGTAATAAGGTTGCAAACAAAGCTTTGTTGATTAATTCTCCTGATCTTGATGCCAGTTAGTGCTGTCCTACAATTGTACTTGGTGCAGTACCTTGCAATTCAACCATGGGTTCAAAGATATTCATAATCTGAGTATTCAATAAATAACTAAAATAAATATCCCCTTCCTATCTTTCACCTACCTCACCTCTTTCCACTATCCCTCCCACCTCCCGTAGGCTTCACCATCCCCCGCACCCTCCCTCACTCCCACTCTCCCCCTCTCCCCCTTTGGCCTCCTTTTGGGCTCCTGATTTCCTCCACTATTCTTTTATTTTTCCATTTAATAAACTTTATTGAGATTTTCCAAATATCATACACATATAGCAGGTACATAATACATCTGATAAATCAATATGTCCTATGTTAATTCCTCCTCTCCCACCCCTTCCTATATCTCCCCCCACTATGTCTCCTGGAAAATCAGTGCAAGTTCTTGTTTAAATCCCCCCCAACACAACCCTCCCTCCCAACTACTCAACTGAATCAGAAGGGGTGAAAATACAGTCTGACTCCTTGTTATACTGCAGAACAATTTGTGGATAGTCTATAATATATGATATGAAATTGTTCAGCTTTCAGAGATATGAGAGTTGGGAAAATGCCTTTATAATGTTCCTAACACCTCCCAGCTAAAACTTGTATAAACTGCTCCCATCTCTTATTGAAAGCTCCTACTGAATGGAAATGAATGGCTATTGCCTTTTCTGCATTTAGGGCTATATGAAGTTCTTGTATCCATTCTCTAAATGAAGGTGAGGTTTCTTTCATCCAATGTCTCATAATAAGGAGCAGAGCTACAGCTGAAGTAATAGCCACATGACATTTATGTGTTTGTGAAATAAGTGCTGAGAGGTTACCAAGTAAACATATTTCTAAAGTAAAATAGTTAATCTCTCCAAAAAGTGGGTCAAGTAACTTCTTAATTTGTTGCCAGAAACTCTGGATTATTGGGCAGGTTCAAATCATATGTCTGAGAGAACCTAGTTCCTGGTGACACCTCTGACAGACCGGACTCTGAGTCTTGTCTATGTTATGTAATTAAAGTGGGGTATGATATAAATTATGGAGGACTTTAAATCTAATGAGACATAATCTATCTTGTTTGATGAATTTATAGACATTATGCCATATATTTTCCCATGTAGAATGATCATATGGGCAGTCTGCTGCCTGCTGCCAATAGTAGGCAATCGGTGTTTGGCCTGACCCTACCTTAATAAGTAATTGCTGATGTAAGTGTGAAATTGGTTTAGGAGAAGTTGCAGACTTTATTAAGTCTGACAATAAGATGGATGCCTGAGACGACCAAGGGGCCAGCTCGAGGGCAGTGTGTACACATTGTTTAATATGTAAATATTTAAAAACTGGAATCTCTGTGAGGTGAAAGTGTTGTCGAAGATCTTTTTCCTCCACTATTCTGACAAGTTCCCTCTTGGGTGGCTCCTCCACTGTATAACGTCAGCTTACCTCTCATTTCTTGTCCTCCTCTTCACTGTTACTGACTACCCAGCTCTAGCCTTTCCTACCTCTCCTACTTCCTCTCCCTATTCTCCCTGCCCCTTACTTCCTGCTCAGACTCCTACTGCAGCAACTTAATTCAGCATTACTAGCTCTTTGCTCGGCATTGCTGAATATTTGTATCTCTGTTTTATTACCTATGAATTACTGTATAACTCTCAATTTGTGCAATTTGTACTGAAACTCAACAAAATTTGTTACCCCTTCTATGTTGTACTTTCATAACTCTGTTGTTATGTCTTTAATTTGGAGCATAAACCCCTTTTTTGTGTATAATGTAGTCAATGACATGGAACCTTTGTAAATGAGCTTTTAGCTCAAAAGTGTTAATCCAAGATACAAAATAAATAAGTAAAATAAATAAAAGTCGGAATGGATGAGTGAAGGTTCAATAATGAATATGAGAGATATGGTAACGAAAGGAATCCTTGAAGGCAGACATGGAACAGCAGAATAGGAGCTGAGAAGACGATATGGGAGAAGAAGATGGTTGAGAACAACTGAATGGCAAATGATGGTGGATTGAAAGCCTTGAAGGCCGGAATGGCTAAAGTGAGGTATGAAATGTACGATGTATGATAAAGAAGTGAAGTCTTGAAGGCTGGTACAATGAAGGTGAGGTATGAAATGAGTGATGTATGATAAGGGAATGAAAGCCTTGAAGGCCTGTACAGTTAAGGGAAGGTAAGATGGCAAGTAGGGAATAGGAAGGATGAGGTTCAGTAACAATGGAGGTTGACTTGGAGTGGAGGATATAGGAGTTGAGAGATCTGGAATGTGGAACTAGGGTAAGAGGAGGATACAAATAAGTATGGTGATGGCAGGATAGGGAAACACCCCCCAAAAGAAAGAACAGGATGAGGAAGGAGAAGAGGCGAAGGTCAAAGGAGCAGTGGAAGGTGGGGTGAGCCAGCACAGAATAGAAGAATAGAGGAGAAGCAGCTCCTCCACCAGGAGTCACGAGGCTGTGAAGTAAAACAGAAAACTAGATTAAGGGGAGGCAAATGCTAGCAGCCATAGCTGGGCCAACAAGGCAGGTAGGAGAAATAATTGAGGAAATGCAGGCAGACAAAAAGGAGAGAGAGAATGAGGAAAAGAAATGAAGTACAGCAGACCTACCAGGGAAGGGCAATTACATGAGTGGGAGAGAGAAGAATGGCGAAACCCACAGCTGATGGTTGTGGTATAAATACCAGGAGTAGCCAGGCATATGTAGGAGTAGCACTAACGTTAAGGGAAGAAAGGAGCAGAGAAGATGGTATGTGGAGAGGTGGTGGTTAGGTCACAGTAATATGCCAGGATGGATGCGTCCTACCCAGAGTGATTGAGATATGAGGCAGAGCAGTATGGGACCTTCACATAGGTCAGTGGACAGTAGGCTGCATGATGAATATAGATAGGTACAGTAATGAGCGAGAGTTTCAAGAGGTGAAAGGTCAGGAGAAAATGGGACCTGGAGCAACACTTAGTTAAGCAGTAGTGGAGTTGAATGGGTAAGGGAGACCCAATGAAGCCCAAAACGATCCAAGAGAGGTAAGAAGAGCAATAGTTGCAGCAATAATATCAATACTCCAGTTAGACATCAGTCAACAGGGAAAACTATCAAAAATGTAGAAGAAGGGTTATAGAACCAAGAGAACTGGAGCACAGAATCTCATGATGGTTATTCTCTCAGAACAAATGATTGAGTTCAGCATGAGCAAGGGAAATAAAGCAGTTGATAGAAGGCCATAAATAAACTGCAACACGAGGTCAATCAGGAACAGCTAAAAGAGGTTATTTTAATGAAAGGGGGTAAGAAAATTTAATTCTGCACCTGAGAAAGGTGAATTGAAGGTACTGTGCATCCCCAGAACAACAAGTACACAGGGTGGTGACAGGCACAATGCAATGCCCAGCCATTTGTAAGGAAGCGTACACCACAGAAACAACATTGCAAAGAGTCCCTTATAATCCAGGTCCTAGTGTAGTAGGTCCCCACAAAGATTGTAGGCAGAGAAAAACAAGTGCAATGTGCAGGCAGGAACTGAACTGTAGGCAGGGGCCAATCCGGTGAGGTGAGCATATGCAGCTTGGTGCACTGGAGCTGATCTCGAAGCTGGGCACCAGAAACACAGTGGAACAAAGCTGCAAAGGGAATGAGAAGAAGCCAGTGGTGTATCAAGCAGAAGGCAGGCAATCATGCAGATGGCCACACTGAGAGATGCCGCCCAGAGTGAGAACAAAAGTGCAACAAGCGATAGCTGAGGAGCAGAGAGTAAACCCCCCAGAGAAGGAGGCAGGGGAAAGCAGCGCAGTGGGTGACAGCACACCTGAAAGCAATGGGGAAGACAGTGCCATAGGAGGTGAATGGTGGGGCAGAGCTGTGCGGTAACCAGGCAGTGTTCCCAGTCAGCAGGCCACTGAGCCTGCATGTTCAGAAAAACACAGGCTGTGATGCAATGCACAGGAGCTGTGGGAAGCTACATCCAAGATGGTTTGGTAGGCAGGTTAAAGGTAGGAAATACAGTGGGTTGGGAAGGAGCAGAGGTTGCAGCTGGAGGGAGGCCCAAAATAAACACACAGGAGAGGAGTGAAACCAAGCAGAGACATCCAAGGAACAGAGGAGAAGAGAATGGGAGGGAGGACAATGAATGGAAAGGGGTTGAACGAACGAGAGGGGGCAAGGAAAATGAAACAGAGAAGGAGCTGGAGACCAGGAGCCAAAACTCACCAACAGCAGCAGGAGATGAGAATGAAGAGACAGAGCAACAGAGGAAAGACAGAACAGGAGACAGGGTCCAGCAGCTGGAGGTGCAGAGAAGACGGGACAACAGCCCAGAGTGAGGTGAGGCAGTGCCTCCAGCTGCAACAAAAGAAAATTATCCTGGACTAGCCAGGAGGAGCAGCTTTTAAAGGCCTGATGAGGGAGTGGTTTGTTGCTCTGCCATCAAACTACAGGCATAGCCTTGCAGATGGATGGACTGATGGACAGATGGACAGACACACAGACAGGCAGGCAGACAAGCAGGCAGTCAGATAACTAGATACTTTACTTGAAAACACTTTTCTAAAAACCAAGGCACCTTAAATAAAAATAGTATAAAATCCAACATAATAATAATAAATAAAACAATATCACATAAATATGAATGCAGAACAATGTGCACAACATAAATATGTCAGTCTCCTGCAAAATCTTGAGAAAAAAGACAAGTCTTAAGTTCAATTTTAAAGACAGTAACCAAAGGGGGCAGCATGCATATTCATGGGTAAACCATTCCATAGTAACGGGACCACTACAGAGAAGGCTCTGTCGCTGGCTGACTTTAGCCCCGAATCTGGAACTACCAGCAGCCCAGTTCCAGTGGAATGTAGCTCCAGGATATCAGGGCAGGTTGCCAGAAGCTCGCTAAGAAACTGCGGTCCCAGTCCATTAAGAGCCTTATAAGTGAAAAAAAGAATTTTAAAAGTCTTATAGTCCTTTAGTAAAATTACCTATTTCTGGCATAATGTCCATTGTTGCTGTGTAAATATCCTGCAGATAACATACCCACTGCATCACTTCCATATCTGTTGGGCATTCCTCCTCCTTCTATAGCTATCACAAGACTGCAAGTGCAGTGGCTCTGAATAGTGAGTGTAGAGGCTGAAAGATTACTCTGAAAAAGTTGGAATATGGAGTATGCCCCTTCAGATGCATAATGGTTGTCTGCTGTCCGAACTCTGGCCACCTAGCCAGAATGTCCCACTATGCTACTAGAACTACGGGCACTTACCAGATGGTGTGAAACCCCTTCCAGCACTTTCACTACATGCTGTCAGACCCAAATCTAACTTCTATTGTCATGACAGCTCAGTGGCATGGATGGCTGAGGCACCAAGCCTCACCTGCCCCATGCCAGCAACCAGGGATTGGGAGCAATCTCAGGAGGATCAAGCATCCAGAGGACAGCTCTCTTTTTTTCTGTGGAGTGGGGAATACCAGCCCCGGTATTTGCCTGACCACAAGTGGTAGTTGTGGGTACAGACAACCAGGACCACAACATAGGGGAATAGAGGAGCAGCTGCTGTTGACGTCCTATGCACGGGAGCATGCTCAGACACATTTGGATGTCATTGAATGTCCACTCCTCTGATGTAAAGTGGAGAATGGCTGGCAGCTGGGTTGGACAACATCAACCCCTTTGCAGGTTCCACACCCAGGTTACAGGGCCCTCTCCTAGAAACCAGATGTGTTCCACCAGAAGGGGGAAGGTGCCAACCCCTGCCATGGCGAGCAAACCATGAGGAAAACCAGGATTGAGGTAAGTTCCTGGTACACCAGATAACAGGACTTGGGGGGGGGGGCAGTGGAAGGAGCAGTCTGCCCCGGCAAGGGAGAAAAAGATAATTAAAAAAAAACCACTGGGTGTGACTTGCCTATGACCGAGATGTCTGTTTCATTCAAATCCTCCCCCTCCTCCAGGCTAATAATCTCCTAACATCTTCCACCATCTGACAAACTATATGCCTACAATTTGAAAGAAAATGAAGTATTTTCATTACACACTGTCTCAAGCCAGTTATTTCAACTACAGCTCATCTGGAATCGAACCTATTTGAAGGAGAAAGGCACACACCCGCTAGAGCCCTTTGTCCTGTGGCCAAGCTCCATTATCCCTCCAAAAGAGATCTCTAACATCAGTAAAATTGAGGAGATGCTTGCCTTCATCCTAATAAAAATACAGGACTTTAAAATAGCTACTTCTATCCACACAGCACAACTAGAGCAACTCACCACAAGAACAACCAGCAATGACCAAAAGTAGCACAAACCATGGACTCATATCAGGCCCTGCATAATACCCTCAGGGCACAGGAGACTTCTATTATAAACTGACAAGCCAAATTAGATGAGTTAGAGAACCAAGGCCACAGCAACAGCCTCCAGTTCTTGTGGTTCCATGAACATTAGGATTCTCATGACAACATCCACTTTTTGAACAGGGCGTTACTCAAACTGCTCTATCTTCCTGGGGACACCAATTTCGGCATTGAAAGATCCTACTGCACCAGAGCCCCTCTATCTAAACAAGGAGAACTGCCATGACCCATAACAGCATCCTTCCTCAGATTCCAAGTCAAAGCTAACGTACTTAAGAGGACAAAAGAACTCCGCTCACTCAGCTGGCATGGTCACAAAATAGTGATTTTTCAAGACATCTCCAAAGACCTGATGTCCCAGCCCTGTGTTTACACTGATGTCCACCAGACTCTTCATCGGGCAGGTGAACCGTTTGCCCTCCAGTACCTTTCCATACTACAGATCACACACAGAAGGGCCCAAAAAGACTTTCTGAACCCTGAGGCAGTCAAAGAATATATAAAAATCCACTGGTCTCAAACGCTGCTGCCCTCCAACCCCTGTGCCAGGCTCTGGGACTCTGACAATGTACCCCCACGAGGAGGTTCCATGAAAAACCCTTTATCTGGATCTCTCTCTCTCTCTCTCTCTCTTTCTCAGTCCCAGCAATCTACCCTGGAGGATATGTGGATTCAGCTACCCAAATATAAAAGAAAGAAATGGTCGGGGGGGGGGACTCTACTTACCGCAACTCCAGGTCCAGAAGTCACAGTCATGGCGATACATCTGGAGAATCTGATGGTGAAATCACCCCTCTTCTGAGACAGAACAAGTATGCACCTCTGATGCAGGAAGCTGCGATGGATACCTTGCCACCCAAGCTCTGGAGAAAAGCAGAGACACAAAACATCCATTCTCTCCTGCCCCACTTTCAACTTCTGCTCAAGCTAAGAATCCAACCAGCCCACACAGAGAATACCCCAATGAGCAGCAATCCCCTGTCTTTGAAGACTAATCATCTTATTTAACCCGAGTAGCTCTGATACCAGAGCTGCTTAATTGAGACTTTTACTGGGACTCTGAGTAATCTTTTAAACATACTCCCACTTTGGGAGAGGGCAGGCATGAGCCTGTTTATTATCTAACTGCCTTTCTTTGCACCCTTATACAACATTTTCTGCCATAGGTCACCTAACAGCATGCACCTTTGGCCCTGTTACATTTAATTGTGGGGCAGCACAGGATCACAGTGAGCAGGCCATCCCAAAGATGGTCATAATGGATGGACCTTTCACAACCTGCAAGTCTTTCCTTGCAGCGCAGCACCCCCTCTCTCTTCCCCCCTCTTTTTTTAAAATAGACAATGATCATAAGCTTATGCTGGGGGGTTCCCCTTCTGCCTTCCACTCAGGTAAGGGATCTTGGTGTGATCTTTGATGACGGTCTGACACTTGAAGCATCGGTGTCAGCCGTCATGAAAAGTGGCATCTACTATCTTAAGAAGATTGTCTGGATCCACAGCCCGATTCCGCCTGAGTACTTGCCTACTCTGGTACATGCTTTCATTACGTCCAGGCTGGAATACTGTAATAACCTATACCTGGGGTTGTCAAGAGGCAACCTCCATCGTCTGCAGCTGGTGCAGAATCCAGCAACAAGATTGCTTACTGGAACAAGAAGAAATTACCATATTACTACAGTTCTCTGCAAACTGCACTGGCTGCCGGTTAGATGGAGGATTATCTTCAATGTAGGTCTTTTGACCTACAAGACCCTACACGAAAGGGGGTCAGTCTATCTGTAAGATCTCCTTGTTCCCTACCACCCACCCCAGGTGCTTTGTTCTGCTGAGGGTTGCCTCCTAGAAGTTACCAGGGCTAGACAGTGGCACTCAGGAGACTGCATTTTCGGTGGCCGCACCTTCCCTGTGGAACTCACTTTGAATGCATCTTAGGGAGGCACTCTCGGCAGATGCCTTTAAAAAAGGTCTCAAATTCTATTTATTTCAGCAGGCTCTTAATTAATTTATATGTTTTACAGTATAGTTAGATTGTTGATTGCTTACTCCCATTTACTTATTTATTTAGTTACTAATTTGTGTATTTATTGATTTATTTATTGTATTAATGTATTTGTTTTAATTGTACAGCACTCTGAGTCTATGGAAAGGGGTGCTTTATAAATAACCTATCTATCTATCTGTCTGTCTATCTATCTATCTATCTATCTATCAGAAGAAGAAGAAGAAGAAGAAGGTTATCAGGGAGCTTTGCGACAAGGTTCTTTTGCAGTATATGGTTTGTCTTGCACTCTCACTGCCTACTGTTACAATGCATGCTCAGCTGGCCCACCCCTTTCTTTGCCCAACAAGATTCAAGCACAGCTGTGCTCTAAACATGCTAGCTGACATGGAATAGGAACAGGACCCTCTTATCTTGCCTTAGCTCACTTCTCTAGGACTCTTCCATGACCCCTTTTTGCTCCAATGTTCTAACCTCCTCCCCCTCATGGCCCTACCAAATGTGCTTATCCCATAATGGGACAACATATGGAGCCTGAACCATGGAATCTGCTACCTTGGTTCCTTGCAGCTATATTCCTACTCATACATAGGCAGCAGAGATGGGGGCATGAGTTGCAGTGAGTGTATCTGCCTGTACTGCTACCCCCCTTCCCCTGGGACAATCCTCAGAGCCAGGCACATTCCTGTTGGAACAAGGCAAACTAGGAGGAAGACCCCCTGCTAATTGCAAATGTAATTGTAAATGTTAATGTTCTCACCTCGCCTTCCTGGAATGCAGACAGAATGCATGGTGCCACCCCTCAGAAATCTTGAAGAGTTAACCTGATTAGTGCCTGAAAGGCAGTTACTCAGCCTCCCTCCCAAACCCCCTTGTGCTGGCCTGCACACACCCTCCCCACAGTTGGCACTTTATCTCAATATGGGTCAGTCTGCAGATCCAAGCTGACACTATCCCCCACCCCCTGCATGCCCCCACTATGTCTGGGAAGACAGCGAAGGAAAGATAGGGTAACACCTTCAGACTGAGTGACTTACCACTACCCCACCACCATAATACAAAGGGTACAAAAGGTAAAGGCTCAGACCACTCCACTCTCTACACTATTTAGCCCCCCATAGATTCTGATATCATGCAGCTTTTTACAGGTACAGAAGGCAGCAGGATAACCACCACTCTGGGCACTTCCCCTACCTATACACCTTCTGTACAGGTCAAATGACTGATAACTTCAGCCCCTCTCCACAGTCTCATGTCTACATTTGAAGGCACTGGTGCTGCCACTCCCAACTCTGAATGTGGAACCAGTAAGCATAAATCCCTGGAGCATGCAGACCCAAACCCTCATGGGATGGAAAGAAATTGAATGCACCCCCCAACCCCCCACCACACCTCCTGCCCCTTCCTTGGGTCGATGCGACTCGCTAAGCAATCGCTACTCCATATCCGACCAAAAGATCTGCAGGCTTCTCTCCAAGATGATACCTGTCCACCCACCCCACCCCTACCGGCCCACAGTAGGTCCCACATCTGCAAGGCCCTTCAGAAACATCCCACGAGATGCACTATAGGACAGACAAGGCACACTAATCTTATGGGCATGTCGTACTCTGCTCAATTCACTTCTGCCATAAAGAGCCAGCCTGCCGCACCACCACCTCTCATGTAACCTGCTCAATGGATATGACAATGTGAGTATAAACAAACAGCCCCCCATCCCAAATCCATGAATAATAGCAAGCAACTAGCTTGACTTCACAGCTTCCCCTACCCCAGCTTGATGCCCTTGTCCACTTGGCTCTGCCTCGTTCCCTTCCTTTCCCCCTTGAATACCTCTCCCAATCATATGCTAACATTCTGCTCCTCGATTCTAGCAAATTCAGGGATCACCATATCAGGCCCCCAGCTCACCCTACCCACCCATTATGTCCTACCCTGGATCCTGACCCTTCCCCCCAACCTCCCTTTTCCTGCAAGACACTCAACCTATGGTGTATCCATCTCCAACTCAAGTTATGCCTGAGAGGAACAGTTTAGATCTTGTGGTCCTCACCCCTTCTTTCTTGTGCACGAGCTCTCATGAGAGATGCTGACTTAGCAACATACTGCTTGCTGGCAGCAACAATATCAGCCCCAGGCTGACCCCCCCCACCTCTGTGAATGTGTAGAGTACCACTGGCGTCTTTTCGCACCTGATCCCCTTATTACCTATTGTACATATCTGCTATTTTCTTATACTGTATAGATGCTAGTGTGATAGTTAGAAAGTTATTATTGTATGTGATAGAGAACTGCATTAACTGTACTGATGAGAGTTATATTGTAGCTTTGTGGTGCCATAAGGATCCTGTAGCAAGGAGGACACATGCACGAACCAGGCTAGGTGTGGCCATGATACCCAACTCACCACCCCCCAGCAAAGCAACCACCGTAGACCTGCCTGCACAATTTCTGCAGCCTACACAACTAGATCACTACCCTTCTACGTCAGACAATGGCTGAGTTCAGTTCAGTTCTTTTTATTTGCAAAAAAATTTATAAAATCACACACAATTTGTTACATTCTATATCTAATATACATCATAAAAATTCATAAATATACATCCATATAGATAAACAATAAATTATACATCAAAAACAATATAGGTTTCAAAAATACATTTAAGAAAAATAATTACGCTTTACAATGGTTAAAAAACATTGCCACCCCATACATTATTTTTATTTTATTTAGCTTTAATATATAAGCTTTAGTATCTAGGCCCTGGTTTACAAAATGTGCCGGTAATAGAGGAGTAAGCCATTTTTTTCTATGCACTTCCCAGACTTCACACTCAAACAGAACATGTAGTACTTCTGTTAATGTTCTATTAAGGCATTTGCTCATTCCCTCCTTTCCTTTAGCAAAATACTTATTTATATTATAGTAGGAATTACCTAGGCTAGCTCATCTCAGTCCACATAGAATATTTCTATGTCTACCGTTCTCACAGTTTACTAGGTATTTTTCTAGGCCACATTGATCTTTTATAATCGAGTATAAACCGTATGTGTCAAGCTCATGAATTTTTCCCAAATCCTCTTGTGTGGCAATATCTTTCAATTTTGCTATTACTTTACAAAAACCTTGGTATTATTTACTGCCTTTTCAGATAAAGATCCTTACTCCCAGCTTTTTTAAGCATAGCTTTCAGCCTATAAAATCAGTTTTCATTTTGTTTAACGGTTGATGGCATATTCAAGTGTTCCTGCCAGCATATTTTTGGCAATCTTTCATTATCCATTTTCATTATTCTGCACCGTAATTTAACTGCTCTTATTTTAGTCTTGATAGGGAACATACCAGTCTTAAGTCTTAAGAAGCATGTTGGACAGTCTCTAGTTGGATTTAATGTAATTCTAATAAATGTATTTTGTATAGCCTCTACGTTAAGGTTATCTGGATACAGCCCCCATATTTCACTCCCATAGAGTGACTGACTCATTGTTTTAGCTTCAAATGCTTTTTTTCATGGCAACAAATGAATTATTTGCAAATCTGTTAGCAAAATTTCTTATTGCACCTACATTCTTATGACAATTACACTTCATTTCAGTTAAATAAGGTTTCCATGACACATTCATGTTAACAGTTATACCCGGATATTTATATTCTTTAACTACCTCAGATTTTATTTGCCCTCAGTATTACAGATTTTATTAAAAATATTTCTTTTTCCCAGCACTGTTATTTTGGATTTCTCCAGATTTAATTCAAGATCCAGTGCTTCTAGTGATTTCAAAATATTAACCATACCTCTTTTCAAACCAAGACCAAGTCTGAGAAATGACAATAGCATCATCAGTATATAATAATAACTGTATGTTTTCATTGTTTGTAGATGGTGCAAAAGTATCAATGACTTTAATATTTTTATTACATTCTCTATATACAGACTAAACAAGAGGGGAGCTAGCAGGCAACCTTTTTTACACCCCTGTTCAGAACAATTTCTTTTGTTGCTGGAACATACAGGAGTCAGCCAAAAGGTAGTTAATTGAATCAGCAACTGGCTAAACAACAGGGCACAGAGAGTGCTGGTAAATGGATCTCTGTCAAGGGAAGGTAGTGTAACCAGTGGCATCCCGCAGGAGTCAGTACTGGGACCTTACCTCTTCAATATCTTTATAGGAGACCTCACAAATGATTTGAAGGGAAATGTTTGCCTGTTTGCTGAAGATACTAAGCTCTGCAAGAGAGTGGACTCACAGGAAGGGGTAGACAACATGAAAGCTGACCTTAGAAAGTTGGAGAAATGGTACAGGGCTTGGCAGTTAAAATGGAATGCCAAAAAATGTAAGGTAATGCACCTGGGTATACACTGGGAGGACATCAACTCAAAGAAACACAGATAGAGCGAGATCTTGTCATAGTGTTCACTGACGACTTAAAGGTAGGAAAACAGTGTGAGAAGGCAGCACAGAAAGCAAATGATATCCTCTGATATATTAGTAGGGGCATTACTAGTAGGAAGTAGGAGGTAATCGTGCCTCTCTACAGATCCTTGGTAAGGCCACACTTGGAATACTGCAGTCAGTTCTGGAGACCTCAACTCAAAAAGGACATTGACCATTTGGAGATGGTGCAAAGAAGAGCTATAAAAATGATGCAGGGTCTGCATCACAAAACATATGAGGTGTGACTCAGGGAGTTAAATTTATACTCCCTCTAGCAAAGAAGAAACAGAGGTGACATGACTGAAACATGTAAGTATGTGAAGGGGCTAAACACAACTCAGGCAGGTAATCTATGTCAGCACAACACAAGAGCACGTACAAGGGGCCATAATTTCAGGTTGGTGGGAGGAAGGTTCAAAACCAACTTCAAGAAGTACTTCTTCATGGAGAGAGTGGTGGAACCATAGAACAGCCTGCCCCAGGATCTGGTAGCATCAAAGACAATTAGAGATTTCAAACTTGCATGGGATAGGCTTTGTGGACAGATTAAGTTGCAGGCAATGTTGGGGGGGTTGTCTTTTTGAGCAGACTACGTGGATCATGTGGTCCCCATCTGCCGACATTTTTCTTACGTTCTTATGTTAGAGCACCATCTCTTCTGTATCTTATCTCTGCAGATGTGTTATAGAGTAATATTTTTAATATTGCTATGAGTTGTGAATCTCTTTTTAAGTCCCCTGAGATATCCCACACTTTGGTTCTATTTACTGAGTCAAATGCGGTCCTAATATCGATAAACATATAGAGTCTCATGTCTTCCATGTAAGTATTTATCTGTTAGATCATTTAGGGTGAAAATCAGACCTAAAGACTATGTTCTTTTTTAAAACCACACTGGAATATAAAGATTAAGGCATTGTCTTCCACCCAGACAAGAAGCCTATCTAGAATTAACCTTGTGTACACTTTTTATATCACCGGAAGTAGGATAATTGGTCTATAGCATTTTGGGTCTTGTTTGTTTTCCCTTTTAAACAAAGGGACAGTGATTCCTTTATTCCAGTTTTGAGACAATTTTAAATAATTGCATATTATTGTAAATATGGAAGTGAGTAGATTTGCCCAAAAGTCTGGTTTGTATAAGTATACTTCTGCTGGTAGGCCATCTGCTCCTGCTGCCTAATTTCTTTTTTGTGCCAAAAAAGCTATCTTAACCTTCGATCAAGCCACATTTCCTCAGTAATCATACCAATCAATATTGTAACTTATGCTACTTTCATCAAATTCATAAGTTACAAGAGACCAGAAGCAATTTTAATTTTTTTTCATAATATGCTTCTAGAGATCTTCCCACAATTTATTTTTATAAGCGTTTTTTATGGTGTAGTAACTTTCTATACTCTATTTTTAGGTTCTTTAATGCTCCTAGGACTGGTCAAGGGGGCACTTTCGATCTAAGTTCCTCTATCTTCTTAATCTCTTGTCTGAGATCATAACATTCTTTGTCAAACCAGTGGCTGTCTGCACCAATATCTGTTTTTCTTTTTGATCTTTTTAAGTACTTTGTTCTACTTCAAATATAATCATTAAATCATTAAAATCTCTCACTGTATTGTCCACTTTATGTAAATCAATGCTATTTATTTTAGTGACCACCATTTTTATTTGTTTGCAATTGATTATATTGTCAATATCTTCATTGGTATATTCATTCCATTTTATTTTTTTCCCATATTGGATGCACATATGCAGATCTGTTACTTTTTGTGCTGCACTCATTTTTAAGATTTTATTAAAATTTGATGTAAAAATGCATTCAATGGGAAAATGATCACTGTCTCATACTTTGCGTATCTTAAACTGTTTGACCATAAAATATTCGGTAGCTTCAACTGTACAAAGATCCAGGACTCTGCCTCTGTTTACTGTTTGGAAGATATAGTCCCCTCCCCAATCATGGTGTCACAAGGATCCTGTGACAAGGAGGACACATGCATGAACTTGACTAGGTACGGCCATAATACCCCCTACCTAACCTTTTCACCTCTGCAAAGCAACCACCGTAGACCTGACTGCACAGTTTCTACAGCCGACATAACTAGATTACTACCCCTCCACTTTTTACAACAGCTGAGCTCCACTGTATAAGCTGGAATGTATGGGGACTAAACTCCCCCATTAAACGCAAAAAGGTCATGACCCATCTTCACAAACTACACCCCCTGGTGGTGCTACTGCATAAAACAAAGTTGACTTCCATGGAGGCCCAGAAACTCAAAAGCAGCTGGGTAGTGTTGTAAGTGCATCGTTCTGCACACTCTACGAAGAGAGGGGTTTATATCCTAATCCACAAAAAGTTGCACCTTACAGATAAGGATGAAGGTTGGGCCATGGCCTTATTTGATACCCCACATGGTGCCTTAGCCATCCTAAATCTGTATGCTTCCAATCAGAATAACCCCCATTTCTTCCATCTCCTAGCCACAGAGTTGCCCACATTTGCTGACCAACAGACTCCCACCATAATTGGAGGCGACTTTAACTTCACCCTTGACCAGGTAATGGACAAAAGCCATGGCAGGCCAGAGTCACACCTTTGTGCAGCCCAAGCAATCCTATAATGGATCCAAGACCAGGCACTAACAGATGTGTGGAGAATGCTTCACCCCAGAACACAGGACTACTCATATTTTTCTCTCATCCATGGCACTCTTAGCTGACTAGACCTCTGGCTCACCTCCTCTTCTCTTACCCCCAGAGTCATAACAGCATTCATCTTGCCTTTGGTTATCTCAGACCATGCCCCCATACAAATTGATTTAACACTTGGCCCATCATCACAGCCCTCCCCCCACTGGTGACTGCACAACCTACTACTACAAGACCTACTTTTCAAAACCTGGCTTCAACAAGAAGTGGCTGATTTCTTCTCCTCCCACGACAATGGCATCACCTCAATCTACATGCTGTGACAAGCCTTCAAGGCTTATCTCAGAGGCCATATCATTACCTATGCTTCACACAGACATAAACAGCTGAAGAAACTTGTAGCTGACTTGGAGGAGCATTTAAGATTGAAGGAAGCACAGCTCAAGGTGAACCCCCACATCTCCAAAAACTCCCAAATATGGAAAGAGACCATAGTGATCAGGAACAACCTTAACCAGCAACTGATGTGACAAGCTGAACTTGCTATTTGGTGCTTAAAGCACAAATTCTGGGACGGTGGGGTGAATAGTGGTAAGCTTTTAGCCTGACATCTTAGGAAACAAAAATCGGAGCACTTCATTCCCAGGCTGCATGACCCAAAGTATTGTGTCCACATCTCTAAGCAGGAGATAAACAACATTATTGCATCCTACTACTGCCAGCTCTATGCCGCTTCCACCAATGCCCCCCCCCCCCCCGGGAACAGATTAGTGCCTTCCTTCGGAACTTAAAGCTCAAAAAAATGTGACACAGAACAGGGCAGATCCCTAGACAAAGAATTTACCCTGCAAGAAATAGAGGTTGCAATCTGGGCCGTGAAGCCCAGGAAGGCTCCAGGTGGGGACGGATTCCCCATTGGCTTATACAAGCCCATTCCCCCCCCCCAGGTATGCCCTATTCCACACTACCTTTACATGGACTGCAAAGGCTCCAACACTTTCCACCCCTTAATGTCCATGGACAATATCACAGTGTTACTGAAACCCAATAAAGACCTTGCTCAACCTGCAAACTATCACCCCATCTCCCTCATCACTGCAGACAGGAAAATATATGCTAAAATCCTGGCGACCCATCTAGAACTGCTTCTCCCACTACTAATTCACCCCTCACAGGTAGGATTCATCAAGGGCTGCCTTGGCGCAGACCACATAAGAACACTCACAAACTTGATACATGTTGCTTGTACCCTCCCCACACCCAATGCTGTAGTCACAATTGATTTCAAAAACACCTTTGACTCCATCGATTGGAACTAACTCTAGACAGCCTTAGCCCACCTGGGCTTTGGCAACTCCTATATCTCAGCCATCATGGCAATGTACTCCTGTCCCACAGCGCAAGTCCTCACCAACTCCACTATTTCCCCTCCTTTTCCCCTTGAGCATGGCACATGACAAGGATGCCCCTCTGCCCATTTCTCTTCATACTGGTGATCAAACCTGTCACTGCTACAATTAAGCAACACCCCAAAATTACAGGAATCAGTGTAGGTCAGCATGAATATAAAACACTTCCATATGTGGATGACCGTGGGTGACGCGCACAATTCAATCACATCCCTTTGCCACTTGCTCCGCAAATTTGCATCCATCTCTGGATTTAAAATAAACCAAAACAGTGGTGATACCCTTGAATAATGCTTACCTCCCCAATTCATTCACCAACCAGAGCCTCAAATGGTCCCCTACTTCTCTGTCCTACCTGGTAATCATAATTACCTCCACCCTACACAAACTTAGTGATGTGAATTTCACTAGGCTACTCCCTAAACTCAAGACACAACTGGAGTGATGAAAACAGCTACAACTATCATTCATCAGCAAAATCAAGGCAGTTAAGATGATCATGGCACCCAAAGTCATTCATCTTATATCTCATCTCCTTACCCACATTCTCCAATGATGGTTTACACAGCTCAATAAACTGATCCGCCAATTCCTCTAGTTAGGCCGCACACCACATTATAGCAGATACAACCTATGGTCCCATTGGTGAAGGGGGAAGTTGGAACTTTCCCTGGTTCCAAGGTTACCAATGGGTCTTCAAACTCTCACAAACTCTAAAATGGTTTGACTCAGACTGCACCTCTCTCCCTCTACGGCTTGAAATCGAATCCTGCCTTCTGCATACTGCTTACCCATCAGCGTGTTTATTCAAAGGATTCAAGCCTCGTGGCCACTTATCCACGCCAATTTACTCCTCACTACAAGCCTGGAAAAGTGCCAGCAAGTGGACTAGCACTAACCTAGCTCACCCTACCCTTACTGCACTATGGGACAACCCTAAAATACACATTGGCGGTCTCTCTCTCTCTCTCTCTCTCTCTCTCTCTCTCTCTCTCTCTCTCCCAACTGGGAGGACTGGAAAAAGAAAGTGATCCATACTCTAGGAAACTTACAACCAGTCAATGCAAACTTCCTGGACTCCTTTCAGAACCTCTAAATGCATTATGCAATGCCTACATCTGACATCTGGAGATTCATCCAACTTCGTAGCTCCCTTTCCCTCACCCTATCTGAGATCAACAAATCCACCCCATCATTGCACTTTCACCCACTAGCTACTTGGCTAGTCACCCTGAAATGCAATGCTGGTGAGATATATTCTCAACTAAGAGGCCATATACGTGAACAGACCACTCAAGCCTGAATGTACTAGAACTCTGTCCTCAGATACATGCTAATGAAGGTAGACTGTCTCAAATGCCGGAAGAATGCCCGGAACCCCATCAGGGACTCCAGAAGCAAACTCATCCAGAACAAAATCTTGCACTGCTGGTACTGCACCCCTGCCACCTTATACACTTCCCACCAGGTCCCTTCTGACCAGTGTTGGAGATGTCAGGTACCTGGAGAAGACCTCTTCACATCCTATGGGGTTGTCCGAAACTAACAAGATTCTGGACCAACATACAAACAGTACTTTCCAAGATGCTGCAAGCCCTTATTCCTCCAGTACCAGATCTCATTCTCATCTGCAATATAGCCAACATTCCCCACCTCAGCAAGCCGTGAAGAGACCTGATGATCCATGCCAGACTTACTGCCATATGCCTCCTGTTACGCAGGTGGAGAACCATCAATCTACTATACAAGTCCAAGTTCATATCTGATTTAGTGCAACTTTCATCCTTTGACAGACTATCTCAATTGGTCAGCCAAACCCACCACCTCCACCAGAGAACCTGGGAGACCCTGCATACCTTCCTGCAACCACCACTTTGGAGTTCTTCTACTTCATCCTCCCCATCCTCAAAGGTGTTGAGACAAGGAGTGGGATAAGAACACTTCAACACTCACTGCCTTCCACTAATGTATCACACCCCTGCGGCAGCACTGACAGCCCTGCCTGTACTGTGTGTCCTCCTACACACACACTTGCACTCTATTCCCTCTTCTTTTCCTGCCCAGTTAAGTATAATAAGGACCGCAGAACTCGGAACTACTACATCTCCCCCATGTGACCTGAAGTGTTCCTCTTGTCATAACCAGCTATTATTTTTAGTGATAGTTAGCTTTAGAATGTCTAGATTAGTTCCAGGTGAGTATGCCTCACTCTAACATGCAGCCTATTGATGCTCTAACATTCTGAACTCAGCTTTTGTTATGCTGTTTATTTCCTTTGATGTATATTGAAGCAAAGAGCCACTCCTTTGCACCCTCATCCCACATATTATGTAACTCCACTATTAAAGCATGCCCACCCCCTGTGAGCCTAATTTATGTACTTATGATTACTAATGTTGGCATCCATATATTTTCCACTGTATGTTCTCACCTGTTGCTATTGTGTAGTCCTGAAAATCTTTAATAAAACATTTAACTTAAAAAAAAAACTTATGGTCACAGTACTCCCTCCCCCTTTTTAGGGGTTTTGTCATTCACTAATTGGTGAGTAACTGCCCCCTTTCCCCCTCTCCCTGTGGACAGCTGGGATCTCCCTCAAGACGCCAGCCTGGTTTGCCCCATGTATTTGTCTTTGCTGTAATATATATGCTTATTCTGGTGTACTTGTACTGCTGTACTCACTGTTTAACATAGCCATACTCCTTTGTATGATGTTTACCCTATTGTTTGTGATACTGTTTAAACATCTATTGATCCATGTATTTGCTGTATTATTATGTTTTATGGAAAATTAACAAAATGTTTTACTGAAAAAAAAAACACTTACAAAGGGATCCGGGGGGGAGCATACAAACTGACTACTGTTACTTCCATGTTGTGTATTGTCCCCATTACAATAACCTGTCTCCCCTCCTTATCATATATCACGTCCTCCTCTGAAAATGAGATGGAGCAGGAGACCAAAGTCATAACCCCCCTATTTTTGTCTTTTGCTAAGGAAGAATAAAAAACTTTAGAGTAATCAAACTTCTGGAATGTCTGAGCCACTGCTGAGACCACATGCATCCCCTGGAGTACAATAATTGTAGTCCCCTCCTTTTTACAAAAGGACAGGGCTTGCTTATATTTGAAAGGGTTGTTAACACCACTGACATTAAAGAAAATTACCTTTTTGTGTTGTGTCATTATTTCCTGTCTTTAAAGTATAATAAAAGAAAAAGGAATGTACCCCCTTTAAAGATCTTAGTTCCATGCTTTGCTGAATAAAAGATACACAACATCTAGCAAACCTTGAAAATAAACTTGAGAACAAAATGAAAACACCTTGCCAGTGTGAGTCCAAACAAATTCCAGAGTGTTCAGTGACAGCAGATTTTCAGGCATACACTCTAACCCCAGCCTATTTAAACCAGTTGACTTTCCATTCAGTAATAACATGACAGGGGGCCCATCATCTTGTTTCCCCTTGAATGCTTCCTTGGTGGACAAACATGAAAGCCTCCTAGAGGCATAAGAGCCCAGTCCTCCAGCACACATATCCTCATTGTTTTGATGAAGAGGCAGAAGGGGCAGCAAGAATATCCTCACTCTTATCAATGCTTGTTCTGGTAAAAATCTTACTGACATGGTATAAACTGTTTATTTCAAACTCCATGTAATGCTTTACAAGCTAAAAAACTCCTATATCTTTAATAGAAATATTTATTACCAAGGACTTTTAACTCAGTTGTTGCTACTTAATTGTACGCTTAGTTTAGATTAACTTTAAATGAATAATGTACGTAATAGTATGATAATCTTTTATCCTTAGTGGGGTCACTTTAACTTAATTAATCAGGGTGGTACTGATGATGTCATCCCCAAGATGTATTTGAGCAACACCTGACTCCTGAATATACACCCTTGAAAAAGTGTCAGTAGGGCACAAATGACATTGGCTTTTGTTTTGTGGCAGCTGTGGGATGTTAGCACTTTTTTGCCAATATGCCCAGCACAAAAAGTACTCTATGGCCCAGATATTCAAAAGGGTTGCGCCATGCGCAACAGGGTTGCACGTGTTCAACTCTAAAAATGCGCCATTCTGCAATATTCAGAAGGGGCCAGTTGCGCCACCGAAAACATGCTGAGCAACAGAGCAATGGAAATGAAGGCATGCGCAACTGAAGGGGGCGGGTCCATGCATAAAGTGCGCAATGCGATATCCGAACACTTGCGCAATGCGCAAGAGTGGCATAGCCGGAAGTTGCGTAGTACCGGATTTGAGCCAAAATAAAAAGGCTCAAGGAAGCGCGCAAGAACCCCAGCAGGCCGCAAACTGGGGAGAGAGACAGAGAGAGAGAGAGAGAGAGAGAGACAGAGCTGGAAGGGCAGAGAGGGACAGTGGGTCCAGGAGGACAGAGAGGCCAGTGGGGGTGCCCGTGCAGTGGAAGCAGCAGTGGGGCAGCGGGGTAACACAGGAACAGCAGCCGGGGGCAGAAGCCAGGAGATGGATAGTGTCAGCTTCCACATGGAAGCTGTAATGAGGGGTAGACACCATGATGCAGGGGGCGTGGCGCGGAGGGGCCGGTCGGCGGTAGAGCCCCGACAGGCGGTATCGAGCCCGCATCAGCTTCGAGCGGCACAGATGCTCGAGATTGTGGCCCGCACCGCCTGAACAGGGCAATACTGAGATGGCTCTGTGAGCTGTGCAGTGATGTGATGCAGGCACCCTCACGACGGAGTCATGCTCTGTCCGTGGAGACCAAGGTGACAGCCTGCATGTGCCTGCTCACCACGGGCACCTTCCAGAGGCCGACAGGGGACACCACAGGCATTACACAGTCGGCCATGTCACGATCCTCACCCATTCCTCAGCGCACTGCTGCCTCATGCTGCGGAGTACATCCATTTCCCCAGCACCGCAGCAGAGCCGCATAACAAACATGCAGGAGTTCCACAGGGTAGCACATATGCCTGGCGTGCTAGGGGCCATAGACTGCACCCATGTGGCCATTCGCACGCCACCTGGCCCCGACGGCCAGGCATATCAGAACCGAAAGGGCTTTTCCAGTGTCAACTGCCAGGTGGTGTGTGATGCCACTGGGCGCATTATCAATGTCTGTGCCACACACCCTGGCGGAGCACATGATGCCTTCATATGGCACCAGTCTGCACTGTGCCATTGATTCAAGAGTGGGAACATCCCCACGGGTCATCTAGTGGGTGAGTACACATGTATGGAATGCAAACTCTGTGCAAGGGTGGGAATGACACAGGTGCCATGGTAGTGGCACACAAGGATATGGGCAATATGGACCTGACATGACACTGATCTCCACTATCTCCACACAGGTGACTGCGGATACCCACTCCGTCCCTGGCTGCTCACACCATACCGGCGTCCCACGACCCCAGTGCAGCTAGGTTTCAATGAGGCACATGCCGCAACACGTAACATCATAGAGCGGGTGTTTGGGATGCTCAAGGCACGCTTCCGATGCCTGGACACCTCCGGCGGAGCCCTACAGTACAGTCCCCAAAAGGCCTGTGGGATATTCCTGGCCTGTTGCATTCTGCACAACATGGCCAAGGACCATGGGATAGCCGTACAGGTCCAAGAGGGGGACAGCGATGGGGACGCCAGTGGCGCCGGTGATGTGGGTGATGAGCAGCCCCCCCTAGGACGGAGGGACTCCCGACTGACCCGGCAGGCCCAGCTGCACTGGGACACCATTGCAGAAGAGCACTACGCCCAACACAGGTAAGTCAGGGGACATGTGCAGGCAACACTGTCCATGCGCAAACCACAGGCACACAGGGAACACACCGTGCATGAAGGTCAGGGAGTTGAGGTTCCAGGCATACCAACACACCATCAGAGAGGGGAGCACTCATATGGACACACACACACACCAGGCAGCAGCACATGGGTGGCAGCACAGCACTGCGGAAATGACATTGCCAACACACAGCACCACCAACCACCCCCACCACCTGGACTGTCCACATACGTGTGTCAGGACCTGGGCACCCTTGCACCTTGGTGTACAGTGCAATGCAGGCATCATCATGCACACGCACCTGTGGACAGCAGTTGGGAGAGTGTGCAGGTGGTCTGTGTGTCAGCTTGGTGAGCAGAGCACCCAGCAGTGCACTTCCCACCATGACACACATTGCACACAGGGCAGCACCAGACAGGGCCTGCACTGGGAGACAGTTCAGTCAGGTAGCACTGTCCCACGGCCACCACGGATGCATGGGCGGTCCCGCCATGTCCCAGCAGCACTGGCAGGCTGAGCAGGGGCCACATTGGGTGGCGCTGGTGCACCACCAGGGGTCCCACTGCGTGAATGCGACCTTGCCCTCACAGGGGTCTGCATCCTGCCAAACAAACTTGCACCAGGGGTGCTCGGGATGCCCACAGCAGAACCCGGCGTCGACAGGCCTGGTGTCGCACGACGCCGGGAACAGGGAGTGGAGAGCGCACTGTGTGGGGTGTGTGGTACAGGGGCACCTGACAGTGTGGCCAATGCGTCCGCGACAGAGACCACTGCCTGGGTCAGCCTGTCAATGGCAGCGGTCACATCCGTCCGCATAAGGACCAGCTCGGCTCGGTCCCGAGTACACTCCCTGCTATGCCACTCCACGGACACAGACAGTGCCTCCGCGGACCTTGCAACCCACCCTGCAGCTGTGCAGACTCCTGCAGCAGGCGGGTGTGCGCATCCAATGGGTACTGTGCCCCAATGGCATCGTGACCCCAGGGTGATTGAGCGGTCTGGTGCACAGCACCCCTGAGGGTGGCGCTGTTCACCAGGACCAGGTATGGGTGATCAGAGGGCGGTGGACATGTGCCACTGCTGGACACTGTACCCCCAGACCTGGTGTGCAACTGCTGCTGCCGCCCTCCAACTGCTGAGCCCCAGGTCCACCTGTTCCACCTCCATGCTGACAACAGTGCCAGACACCTGCACAGCCACGGTGCAGCCCCACGGTGCTGACAGGCACAGCCTGGGACTGTGCCAGCATGCTGGTACACAGGTGTGAACCAGGAAGGCCCAGGGGCACGTGCTGGCCTGCCATGTGTCCGCCATGGGACACACACCTATCACTGCCCATTGCAGGCCTGCTATCATCAATGGTGCAGGTGCGTGCACACTGCCATAGGCACAGCATGCTGGCATACCTGCGTGCCAGACTGCTGTGACACAGGCTGTGCACCCCTGCACCCGTATCACTGACACCGAGTTGTTGGCCCAGCGTGCATGCTGCTGCAGTGCCTGCAGGCTGGTGGCGGAGGTGGATGCTCCTCCTCCATGTCCAGCAGGTCTGCCTCACTGTCTGGACCCACCACCACCACTGCCTCCTGCTGACGAACAGGATCTGTAACAGAAAGAGAGTACACGTGAGTGCATGTGAACAACAGCCCCCCCCCAACAACATCACCATGTCATACCGTGCAGTGATGGGCTTCCACCTGTCTGGAATCCTCCTCCTGGTACACCCGCAATGGCACTCGGCTGCATGGCCGAGACCAGTGTCTCCTCTGTAGGGGTCAGCTGCAACACCACTGGTGGGCCCCCACCAGTGCCAGCACGTGCCACCCTGAAGGCTGCCACCTTCTCCTTCAGCCTCCTGCGGTCAGTCCCCATCTTCTTCCTGCATTCCTGCACAGAGCGCTGGTGGCTTCCGTGCAGGTTGACGGCCCGAGCTACCCCCTCCCATGCAGCTGCACGCTCCTGAGGGGTGCCCCTCCGTCCACTCAATGTTGGCTCATCCTCCAGGTAGGCCTGGAAGAGGGCCTCTGTCTCTGCCGTGGTGAAGTTCGGCCTCCTCCTACGCCTGCCGTCCACACCCTCAGCTTGGCTCTGGTCAGTCATGGTGATCTGTATGGGTGGAAGTGGACACCTGTCACTGTGCAGTCGACAGCATTTCCCCATGAGCATAGCTGCCAGCCCGGGTGGGGCAGAAGCCCCCCCGTTTCCTCTCCGCATGGCAGATACTGATAGAAAGGGTGACCATTGTCCCTTTCTAAGTGCCCTTTTCATGCTCAGCCCCCTCAGCCTTTATCATCCTCCGCCCATGAGCATTGTCCTGAGCATCACACAGCATGTAACTCACCTCTCACCTGCAGTAACCAAATCTGGCCAGCACAACCCACAGTCGCATTTTTATAGCGCAACACATGCAAATGAGGTGTGGCTCAACTTTAATGACATGCTAATCGCGCCACTGCGCCTTTGAATGGCTGGTCGGATGATTTGATATGTCGGCTGAATATCGCTGTGACGGCGCTTTGCACAATAAGGAAGGTCCGGCTGAGCCAATGGCGAGGTTTGTGGCCGCGCACACCGCATTGCGCATGCCCAGACAGCTTACGCATGCATCTATTGCGCTGCAGACCTGCTGAGCGCGATGGGCGATTCAGGCCATGGCCACCATTGTGCCAGTGGCGCTACAGCACTGGGTACTATATGGCGCTGTGGCACTACTGCGCGATAGTCCACTGTGGCACTGGTGCTCAGCTTGGCAGTCGCGCAGGATGCCTATACGTCCCATGGTGCTGTGCGTAGCCTTGCGTCATTGCCGTGACCTTGTGTATGCCCTCTGACCCCTGGCGCTGTTGGCATGCCATGTGTATGTCCCTATTGCGCTGTCCGGTGACAGCGCCATGTAAAGTGATGGCGCTGTTCGAACAGTGCGATTGGAGCCTGTGGTGGTCTATTGCGCAACAACTCCACGTGGGGTTACGGCGCAGCGGGGCGCCATATTGCCTGCTGTAAAGTTGGTGCCATGGCTAGGAGGAGGGCGGTGTCCTGGAGCCAGCTTGAAGTGGCCAACCTGGTGGCCCTGGTGGAGCCCCACTGTGAGGCACTGTATGGTGAGGCCCCCCTCACCATGCCTAGGACCCACGCAGGGCAAGTGGCCAACTGACCTGGTGGAGGTCACTGGCCGGAGCCGGTCTGCTGAGCAGTGCCGGCACTGGTACAGTGACCTCGCCCGGAACTGGAACTCCTGACATGGCTGCGTTCACGTGCCAGGCGGGCATGGTGCCTGGCCAGGTGAGTGTACCATCTATGCACCTATATTCTCTGTAGGGTGTGTGTGTGCTTGGGTGGCTGTGCATAGGTGTGTCAGTGTGTGTGCTGTGCGAGTGGTTGGTTATGGCTGTGTGGGCAGGCACTCTCACTGGGGCAGGGGCACTCTGCTTTTGAGTCACACTGATGTTTGTCTCAACATATGTCTCCCACAGGCCAGATTGTGAGGACACAGGACCAGGGTGGCGTGGAGCGTGCCAGGGCCCGGTGCCGGGGTACAGTGCCAACAGCAGCAGCAAGCAGCAGCAGCAGCGTCAGACCCAGCTGCTGGAGGAGTGTGAGTATCATTACTTCATGGATGCTGCTGCACGCTGGGGGGCAAGACCACCAGCCATGCGGGACACAACCAAAGGGGAGGTCATAATTCCACTATAAAACACTAGTGAGTCCCCACACTGGAGTACAGTGTACAGTTCGAGACCATACCTACGTATGGACATGGACTGGGTGGAGAGGGTTCAGGGAGGGCGACATGGATGGTGCATGGATTGCATCACAGGTCCTATGCAGACAGGTTGAAGGAACTGAACATGTACTCCCTGGAGGGAGGAGGTGTGGGGATATGATGGGGACATACAAGTATCTTACAGGGGGAACAGAGTGCAGGAAAACAATATTTCTAAGCGTAAAGGATGTTCCAGGACTAGAGGCATGGGATGAAGTTGGAGGGGGACGATTCAGAGGTAACATGAGGAAGTATTCTTCACAGAATGGGTGGTGGACAAGTGGAACACCCTGCCAGAGGAGTGTGTGGGGCTGACTTGGTCACGGATTTGTGAATGCATGGGTTAGCCATAAAGGAATTCTGGAGGTCAGGGGTAAGGGGAATGGACTTATAGGACAACAGAGTGAACGTACAAGTCAAATGGACCGACTGGGTGTCCCATAGGCCCTTATCTGCCGACACTGTCTATGTATCCATGTATGTAGGCATGACACAGGTGACCTGCATCACAGTGCAGTATCACGGGCTGCGTCTGTGTATGCATCACTGGTGGTCCAGGCATGCACTGGGCACATAGCTGTGTAACTGGCATCGCACCACGTTGCCACATCACTTGCCAGCCTAGTTTGTACTGTGATTGATGTGGGCAGTGTGTGTGGGGCGGTGGTCTTGATAGCTGGTGCCGCCTGTTTGTGATGGCCATGTGCAAGTTCACTGTGGGTGGGTGCATGCCATCACAGGTGTGGGACATTGGGCTATATGGCTTGCAGGTTGGGTGGTGTTCAGGGTTGTGGTCAGTCTCAGCCATTGACTGTGTTCCCATTTTCCTAGGCCTCGAGGTACTCAGGAGGATGTCCCAGGATCTTCGGCACCTCAGCCAGGTTGCAGATCGGAACCAGGAGGTCCTGCAGGCCATACAGCGCCAGGGTGATCGGCAAAGGAGCCACAGGAGGGGGCGCCAGCAGGAGGACCAGCAGCCAGCTGGGCCATGCCCACATCCTTCCCACTTCTCCCATCCCTATCACCCTGCCTTCCCTCTCCAAGTTGTTATTCCCTCCTCCTTGAACACCCCTGCCTTTACCTGTCCCCCCACTTGTACATAGTTTCACTTGGTTTTGTGATTAGTCCTTTAAATATACATTTCTATTTTGATATGAATACTGTGTTGGTCTCTGATTTGCAGCTGGCTATGGGTGCTCAGTTGCAGGGTGTACATGCCATCTGGGCTGGTATGGTCCTGGGTATGTGTGTGTGTGTGTGTGCATGTGTGTGCATGGGGAGGTATCTCCAGCATGGCAGTGCCTTTCGGTTGGTCTTGCCGTCTGCTGCCACCCACTGCTGGGTGCACAGGGTGTGTCTGGCTTGTAGGCTTCTGTGTTGCATGGGGCTGATGAGTGCTGGGGGGACTGCATGGTTTCCTGAAGTGCCAGTCACTGCACATGGGTGGTGTCTTGGGGTCACAGTGCAGGGTGCGCTGTGCATACGAGGGCTGATGTGCACTGTGGTTGTCAACCCCCTGTGTGGCACTCTCTGCCTGCCAGTGGTTGTGCTGGGGTGTCAGGGCTCTGCTATGCTTTGTTGGCTTGTCCCCAGGGCGATGGATCATCGTCCCACCCCCAGTGATGCTGTGCTTGGGGTGTGCCGTGTGGTGTGGGTTCTGCAGTGTGTTCCTGTGCCCATGTGTGGCATGGCTGGCGGTGGGCCCAGCCTGCCTCCCTGGATGTGCAGTTCCATTGCTCTGGAGGGCTGTGCTTGCGCTATGGCAGCTCTGGAATGCTCAGCTGAGCTTCCATGGTTGCGCCATATCGCAACATTTTGACTCAGCTTCTCCTTTTCCTGGTTCTTGATAGGCGCCAGTATGTATACAATATTCAGACGTTGGTTGCTTGCGCTGTTGCTCTGCTCCATGTTTGAATATCGCATCTGTTAGCATTCGCCAACTGGTTCATCTTGCTCCTGCTGTTGCGCTACTTTTGAGCGTAGTTTGAATATCTGGGCCTATGGGTATTATAAGTAAATAAAACATTTTTCTACGTTTGCCTTGCTCATTATTGGACTCCTGGGTATTGGGTGTACATGTGGGTTTCTTTTCATTTGTCCTGTTCATTTATGTCAAACTCCCCCACCCCTCACACCAAGGGAGAGGGGTTCTGTATCAGAATCCCTTTAAAAGAAATTGCCAAGATCATTGTAATACTGACCATTGTAATACTAGCACACTGACCCTCACCTCCTACAAAACTCCTTTCAGAACTCCTTCACCCGGGCTGATTGCTGGTTCTCTGACCACAGGCTTGTATTGAACCTAAAGAAAACAAAAACCATGCTTTTTGTGCACAACCAGAGTAAACACAAGAACTCTCCTCTCTGAGTTATATCTAGTCCCTCTTCCCCCTTGAGCAAACCTCCTCCTTCAAATATCTCGGCATTCTCTTTGATCCCTCCCTATCTTTTCATGACCACATCCATTCCCTTTGTTCCACCATCAACTCTAGGATTGGCCTATTGTATCACCATAGAGACTGCCTCTCCACAGAAGCATTGAGGTTGGCCATCTCATCCTCAGTACTGTCCCTCGTGGATTACAATCCGCTTATTTATGATACATAGATACATAGACAGTGTCGGCAGATAAGGGCCTATGGCCCACCCAGTCTGCCCATTTGAGCTTGTAAGTTCAGTTTATGTTTTCCTAGAAATCTGTTGCCCCTTACCCCTGACCTCCAGAATTCCTTTGTCTATGTACATAGATACATAGACAGTGTTGGTGATAAGGCCTATGGCCCACCCAGTCTGCCCATTTGAGCTTGTAGTTCAGTTTGTTTTCCTAGAAGTCTGTTGCCCTTACCCTGACCTCCAGAATTCCTTTATGTCTATCCCATGCATTCTTAAATCCCGTGATTGTTTCAGCCCCCACCACTTCCTCTGGCAGGTGTTCCACTTGTCCACCACCCGTTCTGTGAAGAAATTCTTTCTCATGTTTCCTCTGAATCATCCTCCTCCAACTTCATCCCATGCCCTCTAGTCCTGGAACATCTTTTTCGCTTAAAATAGTGTTTTCCTGCACCCTGTTCCTCCCTGTAAGATACTCGTATGTCTCTATCATATCCCTCTCCTCCTCTCCTCCAGGCAGTACATGTTCAGTTCCTTCAACCTGTCTTCATAGGACTTGTGATGCAATCCATGCACCATCTTTTGTTGCCCTCCTCTGAACCTTCTCTACCCTGTCTATGTCCTTATGTAGGTATGGTCTCCAGAACTGTACACTGTACTCCAGGTGGGGCCTCACTAGTGTCTTGTATACTGGAATTATGACCTCCTTTTCCTGCTGGTGATGCCCTGCCTATACATCCCAGCATCCTATTGCTTTACCTGCTGCCTTGTCACACTGTTTCCCTACCTTGAGGTCATCAGAGATGACAACCCCAAGATCCTTTCCTGCTTGGTGCATGTATCCTCACCCCCAACTGATATATTGTGCCAGGGTTTTTGAGCCCCATATGCATTATCTTGCACTTCTTTGCATTGAATTTCAACTGCCAAACCCTGACCATTCTTCAAGTTTCTGCAGGTCCTTCTCATTCTGTCTACCCTCTGTCTGGTGTGTCTACTCTGTTACAGAGCTTTGTGTCATCAGCGAACAGTGAAATTCTGCCTTCTAGGTCCTCGCATAATGTCACTGATGAAGATGTTGAATAGGACGGTCCAACGCACTGATCCCTGTGGTACCCCACTGGTCACTCTTCCCTCTGTGGAGTGGACAGCCATTTACCACCCCTCTGTGTCCTGCCACCCAGCCAGTTACCTACCCACCACACTATTGTCCTGCCCACACCCATATTCCCCAGTTTGTGTAATAGTCTTCTATGTGGCACAGTGTCAAAGGCCTTGCTGAAGTCCAGATAGGCCATGTCCACTGCCCTCCCGATCCATCTCCCTAGTCACCCAGTCAAAAATTCAACGAGGTTGGTCTGACATGACCTCCCCCTGGTGAAACCATGCTGCCTTGGGTCCTGTAGTCCACTGACAACTAGATGTTCCACCAATCTCTCCTTCAGTAGTGCTTCCATGATCTTCCCCACTACCGAGGTGAGGCTGACTGGTCTGTAGTTCTCTGCTTCCTCTTTGTTCCCACTTTTGTATAAGGGGACTACATCTGCTGTCCTCCAGTCTTTGGGTACCTCCCCTGTTTCCAGTGATTGGCTAAACAGGATAGCCAGAGGTTCAGCCACCACCTTTCTTAGTTCTTTAAGAACCCTGGAGTGCACCCCATCTGGCCCCATTGCTTTATCAACTCTTATTACTTCCAGTTCCTTCAGGACCCTTTCTCGTGTAAAGGGACTTGTGTCCATTTCTGCACCATTCTCACCCTTGTACTCCTTCAGACCCATTACCTCCTCTTCCTCAGTAAAGACTGAGCAGAAATACCTGTTCAATATGTCAGCTTTACTGTTGTCATCCTCCACACGCCCCCATCCTCCCCCTTCAGTCTCACTATCCCTCCCTTTGTCTTTCTTTTTTCACTTATGTACCTGTAAAAGGTTTTGTCCCCTCTACCCACTGATTTTGCAATGTGTTCTTCTGTCTGAGCTTTGGCTTCCCTTACTGACCTCCCTGCCTCCCTTTGCTTCTCCTGGTACTTCTCCCTATCCCCTTCTGCCTGTGTCTTTTTGTATTGCCTGAATGCAATCTTTTTGGCTTTCACTTTCTTTGCTACCTCTTTGGAAAACCATAATGGTCTCCTCTTCCTTTTCCTCTTGCTAACCTGCTTAATGCATAATTCTGTTGTTCTTGTAATCCCCATTTAAATACTGCCCACTGTTCCTCAACCCCTGATTCCTGTCCCATTCCCCTTAATGTCTCTTTCAAGTATCTCCCATTTTCCCAAAGTCTCCCCCTAAAATCCAGGATACGTGTTTTTGTGTGGTTTGGTTCTGCTCTTTCTGTGATTTCAAACCACAATGACTGGTGGTCACTGTTTTCCAGGTGCTCTCCACTGTTACCCCATCACACTATCCCTGTTTGTGAGCACAAGGTCCAGTATTGCCTTCTGCCGAGTTGGTTCCATGACCAGTTGCTTGAGGAAGGCACCCTGAAGAGAGTCCAGGATAAATCTGCTCCTAGTTGATGCTGCTGCTGGGATGCTCCAGTCCACGTCTGGAATATTGAAGTCTCCAACCAGTACTAGCTCACCTTTGTCTGCCATCCTTTGGATGGCTAGCATCAGCTCCCTATCTGTTTCTTCCTCCTGGGCTGATGGTCTATAGACCACACCTGTGCGGATGGCTGTCCCCATTTTCCTTTCCAGCTTAACCCACAGTATCTCTCCCCATTTTGTTCCTCCTGGATCTCTGTGGCCCTTATGTCATTTTCACATACAGTGCCACCTCCTCCCTTCCTGCCTGCTCTGTCTCTTCTGAATATGTTGTAGCCAGGTATGGCCATCTCCCAGTCATGGTTATCATTACACCAGGTTTCAGTGATGGCCACAATGTCCAGGTCTTACTGAATCATGACAGCCTCCAGATCTTCCATCTTGTTGCTAAGGCTCCTGGCATTTGCACACATGGCTTTCCATGATTTGACCTCCCTAGACTGTTTCACTGTTCTACTCCAGCCCCTTCCTTGGTTGTCATTTATCCCTGGTTCTCCTTGCTGTCTGCCCTTCTGCTGAATTTTCCCCTTTTCTGCTTATCCACCTCTTGGGCACTAATCTCCATCTTTTGCACACTGCTTTGCAGAGATAGCCACTCCTCTGGTTCACTGGTTCCATTGCTAGCTGTGGGGGTGAGCAAAGGGTACCATCCTTGCTGGCCTGCCACCCCTTTGCTAGTTTAAATGCTTGTCAATGTAGCATTTAAACTTATCATTGAGTGCTTGGATTCCCTCCAGGATGGATGCAGGCCGTCAGGCTTGAACAAACCTCCATCCCTCAGGTGGGTCCCCAGTCCCCAATGAATCCAAACCCTTCCTCATAGCACCAGTTCTTCAACCATGAGTTAAGTTCCTGGTGCATGCACTCCTATGCTCTCCTTGCCTCTCACAGGTAGTACTTCTGAGAAAGTGACAGAAGTAGCTACTTGTGAGACCCCTCCCCAGTTTCCTAAACTCTTCCTGAACTTCCTTTGGCTCCTCATTTGCCAGGTCATTAGTACCTAGGTGGATAATGACATCCAGCTCACCCTCCCGTCTTGCCTTTCCAGTGATCCCCAGGATCTTCCTTCCATCCCTCCATGCCGTGGCACCTGGTAGGCACCTCACCTCCCTGTCCTCCTCCTCCTGTTTTCCTAGCTGGATCCCTCTTATGATGGAGTCCCCCACCAGGATTCGCTTCCTCCTCCTCTGGGGTCCACTGCTTTCCCCGCTGAGGTCACCTCCTTGGCTAACCTCCACATCCTTTCCTTCCACTTCTCTGGGTACCTCTATTTGGCTGTCCTCATTTGCCAGTGTGGCATATGAGTTCTTGAGTGGAATAGGATCTGGGATGTGCCTCTGCCTGACTGCTCTAACCCTCCCTGAGCCCACTGTCATCCAAGTGCTCCTCATTCTCGGCATCCTTTGAGGCATTTGCATTGGACTGGGTGGTCTCTGGATAGGGGTGATGGTACTCCTGACCAGTTTACTTCCGCTCTGAGTCTGGCTACCTCATCCCGCAGTCCAGAGAGAGATGCATGCAGATAGGGCAGCTCCTCAGTGTCCAGAAGGTCTGCCTGAATGTGGCTGCCCCACAGCCACTGTATTGCACCACTCCCCACATTATACTGCAATTCCACTACTTGTCTGCTACTGAAGCTCTCCTAGTTCCCTTTTATTAATTTACTGTCCTAAAATCCTGCCACTGATCCTCAGATAATTTTTTTTTTTAGAAAAAGAAACCAATAAATAAATAAATGAGTCAAAACACTTGTCGTGCTGAGGGTGGGCTTCTTCCCCCTTATGCCCCTCCTACTTCACACCCCTTACTATACCCTGTGTTTAGCTCCTGTCAATCAGATTCAACAGGGTATATAATTAAGAGCTGGAGGAAGGGGGGGGTGAAAATTTGCAGCAATTAAAGACAGCACAGAATTACACCACCACTATGTTTTAAATTTTCAACAGCCCAAAAACAATTATAAGTAAAGACAACAAAGAAAGTATAGTGTCACTAAAAGCCTACAATCTAAGTTTAAAAGAAAAATTGCAATTACCAGTTACTCATGATGCCACTGACAACACTGCCCTGCACCAAATTAAGCTTTCCTCAATAAGGCCTGATGGCTGCTCACAGGTTCTTCCTGTCTTACCCATACTTGAATGCTGTAGTCCCTCTCCAACCTCCTCAGCCTGGATGAGAGGCTTATCTATCAATCATGCTTTTTTGACCCAAAAAAATCACTGCAGGCCTGACGCCCTGAGTCTGTCTTCTATCATATGCCAATCCACCCCCTCCCTCACTACCCACAGTGCTGCCTGCTCCCCCTGAAAGTCCCTAGAGTTAGAACCTCCCTAACGGAGAGGTCTTTCTGCTATCGTACCCTGTCCTGGTACAATTCCCTGCCTGCAGCTATCACCACTTTACTAAGACTTGGGCCTGTTAAAACAGCTCTCAAGAACCACCTCCTCTCTTCCCGCCACTGCGACTGTCCTGGATGAGTTTACCCTACTTTTATTCCCTTTCAGCCATCCTAGTTTGATTCTGCTCCTTTTTTTGATTCATTACACTGTTTTGTATACAGTTCACATTGTTGTTGTCTTACTACTTTTATGTTTGCTTATATTTTCTAAGTACCTTGACATGGGGCCTTAGTAACTGGTCCCTAAATTACCTGTATTCTTTTATTGTTCTCATGTAACTTTGTTCTCTGCTGCTTGTTATCACTGTATTGTCCTCCTGACATGGAGCCTTTGTAAACGAGTCCCTGACTCAAAGGGTTGTATTCCAATTATTTCTTAAATAAATAAAAAAAATAAAATAATGTACCTTACTGTCTGTGCCAGAGTCATTATTTGCAAGAGAGAGGATGAGAGTGGGACCCTGCCCTTCAAAAACAAGAACTAAAACAATCCAAGGTTTGAACTTTGGCTGGTGTCACCTCCCTGGCCCCACCCCGTAATTATTTGGGAAATGGAGGAGGGTGATAGAGTCAGAAATAATTTTCCTCCTCTCATTCCCAGGAGTCTCTACCCTACTTCCAAGTTTGGAGCAGTTTTCCCCACAGGGGGAGGGAACCCCAGGACCAGCACACACCTTTCTCCTGTACTGGAGAAACTCCTCCTTTGAAATTGCATATCTATGTGTATCCAGCTGGCAAATGGGTAGATTTCCAAAATGATAGCTGATGACCCTGCAGCCCTTATATTGTACGATACAGGCAGAGTTTAGGACAAAACAGAACTTCAAGCTTGCATCATTGTATTGCTCTCTCTATTGTTTGCAAGGCAGATATCCAGGTTCACCATGCTGGCATCCCAAAGTCATTCACCCCTCTAAGCCCCATCCTCCATTCAACGTTTAGGCTCTTTTTTGCACTCAAATTCCAAAATAATTTTTTTTTATCTTTGTGAATTTTCTTTTTTCCTTTTCAAGCGATCTATATAACATTCACCTGGGAACCCTTCTTCACTAAGCTACTAGCAGCAGAACAGGGGGAGTTGTAACTCAGCCTTGCTGATATCTGGCCTGGCCCTTTCAAGGCCATCAGCACTGGATGTATGCAGGCTTGGAATTCCCTACAATGAAAAGGCATAAATGAGCCTCACTAGGAATGCATAAACCAGACAGAGCAAAAGGAAGGATTTGGGGGCTTGAGAGAGAGAAAGAGAGAGAGTAGGGCTACTGTGAACCGGAGAGCTGAACTGAGTTAAAAAGTATTTTGTTTTTGGTTTGCTCTGCCAAAGTAAGCTGTTTGAACCCTTGTTGGTGCTGAAGTAAAGCAATTTTTTTGTTTCATTGAACTTTGTTGCCTGGAGTGTTCCTTCTGAAGGTTCCCCCAAAATTCTTGGCTTGCTACAACACTACTAGATGTAATTGGCTTTAATGGTGGAATCGAATTCCCCTTTGTCTACATAGGAGTAAGATGGACTCAGACAAAGTACTGAAATGGCTGAAAGGACAGCAAATGCAACAGATGGACCTAGATGCAAGCACAACAGGCCCAGATGCTAAGAGACTAGATTGCTCAGCAAGCACAACAGCAGACTCAGAAAAATCAACAACTGGTGCAACCGATCCAGATGCAAAGTGATTGGATGGCCCAGCAAGCACAGTCGCATGCACAGAAAGACCCGCAGCAGGCACAACTGCAGGCATAGAGAGCTCAGCAACAGGCACAACAGCAGGCTCAGAGAGACTAGCAACAGCAGGAGTTTATTAAGTAGTTGCTGTAAGCACAGAAAGAAACTGTGACAAAGCACCAGGTTACATGGAATCCATTCACCATAGAACCTCACCCCATGCTAACAAAAATGGATCCTGAGAAAAACCCAAAGCTTGCCTTATGACTTTTGAGAGAGTTGCTAGTGCTGCTGCCTGGCCATGAGAAGGTTAGGCCACTCATATTGCGCCATATCTGACTAGAGATGCACAATCTGCTTATCGGAGCCTGGACAATGCCGCTGTCAGAGACTATGACCAAGTAATGGAGACTGTCCTTGACCAGATTGGGATAACTGAAGAGAGCTATCGAAATGTTCACACATTTTGCTTTAAAGCTGGAATCTGACCCAGAGTGGTGGTTCAAAAATTAAGTCTTGGCTACCCAGTTGTTAAAACCAGAATACGCTTCAAAGAGGACATTTTGGATTTAACTGTGTTGGAGCACTACCTGAACATTTTGCCAAATCGAGTAGCTGACTGGGTGATTCATCACAAGCAAACTACCCTGGCTTCTGCCATCAAGATCACAGAGTATTATTGGAAGCAGAGAGACTGAGAAGAGAGAAGAGGGAACCCATAATGACCCTTGGGTGGTGACCCAAGGGGAAGATCCCCCTAGAAGAGGGGAGAAAGGCGAATGTATGTGTAAGTGGTCAAGTAGTGAAATAATAGTTACCCCTCCACACCCAAAAGGTATAACCCCAGGATCTAGTGTAATTCCCCAAGTCCTAAGACCCCAGCCCCCAATCATCCAAATTGGGAAGACGCAGGTCAATGACCTGACGATTATACAGTGTATTTTTGCTGTGGTAAAGTGGGGCATATCCATGAGTTTTGTGACAGTATGAGCTGTGACTTTTTAATTTATGTAGCTACACACCACAACAGTGGACTCCATTCCAAAAATCCATATAGTTGTGACTGGTCTAACCCTATTGTATTAGTCCCCAAACCAGATGAGTCCACTCAGTTTTGTATCAACTTCCAGACAGTCACTTCAGTCTCCAAGTTTGTTGCATATCCTAGGTCTAGGGTGGATGAACTTCTGGATCAATTGGGTAAGGCCCAGTACATCTGTAACCTACACCTGACCAAGGGGTATTGACAAATCCCACTAACTCCTGAATACAGGGAGAAAATGGCCATTGTCACCCCATTTGGTCTGTATCAGTTTACTGTGCTCCCCTTTGAGTTTCAAAGAATGATGGATTGAATCCTCCATCCCCATGGGTTATATGCAGCAGCATACCTGGATAATGCTGTCATATTTGTCTCTGACTGGGACACTCACCTGCGGGATGTGCTTGCGGTACTTCAGTAGCTCAGGGAGAAAGGTCTCATGGCCAATGCTGTGACATGTGCCTTAGAATGACAGGAAACTAAATACCTGGAATACATGGTTGGGAATAACTATGTACATCAAGTTGTTGATAAGGTAAAAGACCTTGCTGACTGCACCATACAGACTACCAAAAAGCAAGTTAGGTCCTTCTTTGTCTTAGCAGGGTATTAACGCCAGTTCATTCTGGAGTTCTCAACACTTGCTGCCCCACTGACTCACCTGATTAAAAGTTGCCCAAATAAGGTTCAGTGGCCCTCAGTGTGTCAGAAGGCCTGCCATACAGTATCAAAAGTGTACTGTATAAGGGACCTGTCATACGAAGTCCTGATTTCTACCATCCATTCATTTTGTACACAGATGCCTCAGAAGTAAGATTTATTTATTTATTGCTGTATTTATTTATTTTTTTAGTTTTTGTTAAATAGCAACTGTTACCTACCTGAATTTAGTAGTCCATGCTGGATTTTGTTAAAAATTCGCTGACTAGAAGAACCCTCTAAAAACTGTATGAAAATAGATTAGTTGAAACATTTTTTATGAACTTTAAGGTTGCATTCCAACCGCGTTTGTTTCTCAGTGCAGCTTGCATGCACTTCGTCCAGTGCTGATGCCCGTGATGTCCTCTGGGATAAGAGAACAGCACAAAATCCCCACAATTGCATGTTGCTTTTGACAGTCTGTCAAGCAAAAGTGGCTGAACCTACTGAAACAGCATGCAATGAGAAATCCAGTAATGTGGATTCCTCTGACAACAGCAGAATGTATGGCTTAAATTTTGAGCTTCAGTATGAGAAAGAAGCATACATTTTTAATGATGAGACATGGCCCAATCTCCAAAACATTCAGCCCTACATGTATAAGCCTGAGCTCCCTGCCCTGAATGGAGAGAGCAGCACAGAGGCAACTGCAGCTGAGGAAGAGGAGGAGAAAGATGATGCTTGGATCAACATTACTGATAGGTAAATTACATTTTAGTTACTTGTTATATTGTTTACAGCAGTGGTACACAACATACAGCCCATGGGCCACAAACAGCCTGCGTGGAGGCTGTCTGAGGCCCACAAAGAGGTACACTCAATGTTCACTATGATTTCTGTTAAACATGTTTTATTTTTCAATACAGGATTCTATTGTGTTTAACAGGAGTGAAGGAGGCAGTGAGGTGCATGATCAGGAATCCGCAATCAGATGAGCTAAGTCATACAAACTGCAAGAGGGATATTAACCAAGTTTTTCAGTACTTACACTAACCCTATGCAGTTTGTGACTCGAGGAGCGTCCCTCATAGTAGTGTTAGTGTGCAAATGTTCTGGAGTGGAACAGTTGAGCTGCTTGTAGCTGTGCCTTGAAGTTCTCCAGTTTACATCTCCCCATTCTAACAAGCTGCAAAAAGTTTCCCACTATGAAGTGGGCATCCTCTGTTAGCTGATGGGAACACTGATGAGGAATCAAGGTAACAGAAGGAACTTGGTTGGTACTGAAAAGGTTTTCCTATGTTATGCTGGCAGTTTTGTTTGTCTGTTAAGATGTGTTCTTTCATGACTGTGCAGTAGCTGACAGCTATCTTGCCATGTGCTATGGGTTCTTGTTGGAATCGCTGAGGTGGAGCAGCCAGAGACGTGGGTGTCCATTCTCATGTACAAACTCAGCTCTGTACACTGTGCTTTGAACAATGTAGAGATTGTCAAAATTAGGTTTTATCCCATCTCTTTATTTGAACTACTAGGTTGAGCAGCACGTCTTATGCTGGGCAAGTCAGACAGGTGACAGAGAGGGTTTTCTCAGGGTTGAATCTTGTTCACTTAGTTCTGTAGTGAAGGGTTTCATTTATTTCAGGTTTGATCTGTTTATTTAATAAAATATGTATTCTATTCTCTGTGGCATTTTTATTTGAATTTCATGGGGGACAGATCACATGATTAATTTGGATGTGATTATAGCTACCGCATTGATGACATCATGGCGTGACGTCTTCAGTCTGCCTCCCTCCCCCAAAAAAGTTGTACTCCACTGGCTAACAGTATTTTATCCACCAGATATGTAGACAGCTGTTGTGTGATACACTTATTGTATACGTTTTCTATGTTATCATGTTCTCAGTATCTTAAAGTATGATTTTAATCTTTTATGGCTGCATGGATGGAGCCACGCTGGCATGTTGCTATGATGTAGGAGAGAGAAGGGACTATGGAAGCATGTGACTGGATACATAAAGTGTATTCTTCAATGGTAGTGCTTTGACACTCTGCCTTCTTTTAAACTAATGCCTTTGCCCAGCGGACATTGAAACAGATTAGCCACTGTGAGCTCAAATTACAGTAGCTTGCATTCCTACACAGAGCTCAGTTCCCTCTCTCTCTCTCTCTCTGTCTCACACATATACACACAAAATCCCATTCTGTTCCACTGGCTGCAGCCTGCCACTTCTAGCTGCTACAGTGTTGATTTATTGGAAAATTTGTCTTTCAAACAAGATATTTATATTATTTAAGTTAATGAAGCTGTGTGCCTCATACTTCCTTTTTTAGTGTTGAAATTCCTAGCTGTTTCATGTGCTTTTGCCATGTAGCTCAGCTCCCCCCCCAAAATTTACATAGGATGAGAACTTAGTTTTAACCCTTGATTATCCTGGTAGTTTATCTTCAGCATTCTTCCAACTTGCAAGGACCAGTTCTTTGCTACATTTCCCTGTTCAGATCAGACCCATAAAGACATTGTATTTTTTATAGAGTATTCCTCACCTCTCTTATTTTAAAATGCTGTTCAATGTGCACCTCCACAAATACTGTACTTTTTTGATTTCTAGTTGATCAAGCTTAACAGCTGTATCTTTATAGTGCAATGTATAGTATGTATCTCATTCCTTTACCATGCTTTGTGTATCTGCAGCAGCCTGTATACTTAGGGCCCAATCTTCAAATGTTTCACTACTCCTCCACATGTGCACAGGTCCTGGAAAAGCCATGGAGTGTCCCCTATGCACCACATGTGCACTATCCAAATACTACACAATATCCACAGTATTGGTGTGTGCGCCTTATGTACTCTATGCCTGACCAGCACACCTCTCTATGCAAGGAGGTGGGACAGTGGCTTGCCTGGGGTCATAGGCCAGTATCCAACCAATCTTGGACATAGACTCCTCAAGGCATAGGTCCAGTGGAGAGAGGCATTAGCTATGCCTGCCTAAGGACAGCAGTAGCAGCTATGTGGCCCCTTCTGCCTGTCCACAATCCACATATCCTACCCTGTTTGGCCCTATCTTCTCCAGACACCCAGTCCTCGGAGCCTCTGCAGTGTGCTGGGGGTCATCACTGGCATCAGAAAGTGTTCAATGAAATTCTGTTTAATTTTCTATGGTGATATGGTAGTCCAGGAGTACTGCATCCTCCTCATCTCCCCCACCAGTGACATGTTATTTAAACACTATGCAAATGGTGAGCACCGCATTGCTTTTTTAACTTACCATTTATGCTCCCTCCAATATCAAGTACAGCTCTTCTTTGGGCTACCCAAAAGTACCAAGCCTCTATCACCCCTGACTGCAATATACCACTTCCATCAAGCCATAGAACTGCACCACAGACATGGACAGCAGTGAGCAGCCAGCTCCCCAAATCTCCAATGTTGCACTTGGAAGCATGGCATGAGTGGTGTGGAGTCCAGATATACAGGAGGATAATCTTTGACTGCTGCTGGGGCAATTTTGTTCTGTTTTCTCCCTATCCCTGGGATATCTACATACGGGGTGCAGAGCAGCAGTATGCACATCTTGCATGCCTGCTGTGAGCCCAGCAGATGTTCCCCCCGCCATGCCTCCACTCTGCTTCCACCTTTGATCACCCAAGTAGCAGCACTATGACATAGATAAAGACCCTCCCACTGTGGAGGAGAGGAGCATCCTGTGAGACACTTAGTCCTCCACTCACTGCCCAGCCTTGAATGACTCTGGCCTATTCCAGAACTCAGGTTGCTGGCCCTATGAATGGTAGCTCTACTACTGTGCCGATGCCAGCCTTTGACCGTTTTCTACCTGCAAAAGACAGAAGACAATAGGAACTTCATTTGCTATGTACTGTACTGTGTGGTGAAAGAAATCTGTTGTATTAAGGGTATGGGATGAAAAAATGTAAAAAGCAAGGCCACCAGTAAGTTTTGTTGGCTGCACTGTGTGGCCCTCCAGATATGTAGCTTGAAAACCATTGGTTTATTGTAGAATGCTTGTATCTATCATATGAGTGTGCTCAGTGGCCTCTGTATGTGTGCTGCACACAACCCCTTATTATCTGTATGTAACATGATGCTTAGTAAAGCACTTAGGATTACAGTGTGTATGAAAGGCACTATATTATATAGCTAGGGTCTTTTCTGCATGGCTTTCCATCCAAACTGAAAAGCTTTGGTACCACATGTCAAAGGTCATAGAATGCTGTTGCTCCTCTCTGTGGTATAAAAACGTTTTAATAAGAATGGAAATTCAGTGCCACTTGTGCTCTGTTCTTCTCACAATTGTCTCCCCTTACCACATATGTACACGTAGACCCAAACACAGAAACTTTCTTTTTTTAATTAATTTTAACTAATAAACCCACCTTGTACCCAGCTGCTAATGCCCTACCCAGTGCCACTGATAGTGTTTTGCTTTCAAAATAATTTAAAAAGAATCTTACTTACAAAAAATGAAAGGAACAGGGAAACATGCATGAGCACAATCTGCACTATAATGTATTTGTGCCAATCTGTGCTGATTTAAATGGAAGCACATAAGAGCATAACGTGCTCTCGCTGATCACCAAGGTCTTCCTTTTTTATGAAGTAAGCTTTTTTCAAATGATTTTAAAAGCACATAAACTGTCAGTTGCATGGCAAGGAGTATTAGCAGTTTGCTGTAGGGTAGGTTTATTAGTTTTAACATTTCCCAAAATTACTGTATGTGCCTTTTGTGTATGTGTGTGTGTGGGGGGGGGGTGCAACAATGTGTTTTTTAAGATAAAAAAATATGCTGTATAAAACAGTGGATGCCCAGTACATGCACAGCAAATCTGCATTGCCAGCAGGGTTCTGACTACTCTCGAGGTCAGTGACAACACAGGTGTGGTTTGCGTGGCAGGCCATCCACTATCCTCTATACACAAAATTATAGATCCTGACATCATTCTTGGCTAATCAGGATTGTTTATTCCTAAACATTTCAAGTACTAGTTTTCCCACAAAACACCTCATGCAAACAGTTTTAAAACTGCAGTTCTAAGTTTAGTTAGCGTAGTCCATTTCATCACACAGGGATTTCTCTAATTTCCTACAAAATCTAATAGTTGTATTTTAAATTCAAGTTGCATTGCTTAGCAGCAATCTTCAACATGATGTATAATACATTTATATGTACAGTTCCCATGTGCCTTTGTGGCTACAAGAGTTTCTGCTCAAGTCCTTTGTGTCCCAGAACTGCTCAGCTTCTCTTTGCAGTTCTGTCACCCGAAGAACTCAAGAATGCACTCTTATAACCATAAGAGACACAGTAACTACATGCATGCATATACCACATTTTATTCAACTCTATTCTATTATTATAAACTAAACCTGAAAATGCTTGCAGCATTTGCCCCCCTTGAGTGGCTCAGGGTCTTGAAAGCTATTTCACTCCAGGGATTTTCTTATTGTTAAATCAGGCAGGGGACCACACTCTGTGAGTAACACCAATTTGTAGATGTAAATAAACATTATATCATTGCTTTCAATTGTAGGAACATTGTATTATGTTATAGCCACACAGAGAGCACTTATAGCCACACAGGGAGTGTAGTACTTTCCCAGTGCTTCAGACTCAAATGAGATTCTTCAGCAGGGGGCCCCCTGGCAAAGAACATAACCAAGTTTATGTCTGAAGCTCTACGTAAACACAGCACTCTCTGTGTGGCTATAACTTAATAAAATGTTCCTGCAATTGGAGGTACTGATCCAGTCTGGGTTTTCTTACCTTTACAAAATGGTGTTATTCCTGGCCTACAGTCTCATGCCTGTTGCTCCTCTTGATTTGTTAAACTGGCACAAGTAGAGCGTCAGCTGCGGCAGGAGCTTCAAGTAGTTTTCACTCAGATTTACCACTTGAAACAGCCATATTGGCTCTGACCAGAACTTGTTTATTAAATGTGTTGTTGTACTTGCTGCTATCCAATGACAACTGCTGTTGAGCCAGTTTGCTGCAGAGAGGTCCAACAAGCTGTACAAAGTTCAGCAAACAATGTGCGCATAACAATGCATCCTTGATTTCAGATGATTTGTCCGATATTCAAGTGTTGCAGAATGCGTATTTTGCATATCGCCAGCAATATAGTACACAAGCTGATGCACCAAATAATGAAACAGTAAAATCATTAGATGTAATGATGTGTATTTACAAGTACCAATCATTCGTCATAGTTTCCGGTCAGTATTGTACAAAAATCCATGTAGCCATTCATCAGTCTCTGTTCCTTATATAGAAGCATAGAAAGATAGAAACTGTTGGCTAATATGGACCACTTGGCACACCCAGTTTGCACATCTTACCATGCCTATACTGTTGCCACAGACCCTACCTATAGCTACTTCCCCACCCTACTTCCTCATGCCCTACATTTTTCTTTTGTAATCTTTTTTTTTTTATTATTGAAATTCTCCCAACATACAAACCATACTTATAAGTCCAGGGTACATATTGTATAAAGTGGATATTGCCATATATTGCTCAGATCAGCTCAGCTCTAAAGTACAAAGTAAAGGGGTCTAGCTTGACATAGGTATCGATAAAAATAACAGTAACAGATAACAAGAGCTGACTAAACGTTTCTAAACATAGTATTAGGAGTTCTTGGGCATAGCTCCAGCATTCACTGAGGTCTTAGTCCATGGGTTGTCTGTTTCCATTGGAGATTAGGACACCTCTTCACAGGGTGATGATTCTAGGTCTGCACTTGTAAGAACTATTTACAGAAGGACAGAACTTGAATACAAGAAAACTGGTAAATTGCAACCTCATCCTAGCAATGGTACTACATATGCTACCTATAATAAACCATGTGGGATCATGTGATTAGGAGGACACAGCCAATGCCAGGCCTCTCCATTCACCCACTTCCAAGCGATGTTCTATTATGAGCTAAGTGGTTCAACATCATTGGCTGTTAGTCAGTTCCAACCCTAGAGTACCAAGTACTTTGTCCAGGAGGGATGGTTAGTATACCAAAAATAATTTGGAAATGGACTCCAGGACTCCTAGTACCTGCCAATTGTGTTGTTAGTGAAGTGTGTCAGATGCTAGTTGTGCCAAATTACAGATGAGATGCTTCATCATGGGCACCTCTTTTGTCCACCATTGGTGCAGCAGTAAATGTTTTGCTTCAGCTGAGACTGCATGGACCTATTTGTGACAGATATGGGGAGCAGCTACAGAGGACACCAGAATTAAAAGTGCTAGATTGAGAAGTATAGGCCTGGTGAGTACTTGACAGAGGAAGTCCCTCAGCTGCAACCAGAAGTTCTTCAAGCTGAGACAGTGTCATAAAATGAGAAGAAGGTCTTCCTCTGCTTTACCCCATCACCAGCATTTCATGCTGGAAGCTGGATTTGTTGCATGTAGGACTGATGGGTGCAGTACCACAAGTGCAAAACTTTGTCCTGCTTGAGTCTTGATCTAGTGCCTTTGACAGCAGTGCAGGCCATATGCCAACAGGCTGTCCAGTCTGAGGCATCAATCTGCTTATTCAACATACTGTAAGCGACCGTTTGTGACAGGTATTTACTGTTTGATCTGGTATATTGTCCCACAGGTGGTGGTAAATGTTGTCTACCCTCTCTTTGGAGTGTCAGATCCAGTAAGCTAATAGCTACATTAAGAGGCTCATGGTGCATTCCTTTTCCTGCTTGAGGGTAGGAATAAGCAAGCTACGGAGGGGCAAGTAATGCCAGATGTTAGTTTTATTTAGCTTGTAGTGGACTTGAAGGGCTTGGAATGAGTCCATTTTGGGTTAGCCTGACATAAGAAAATCTTTACCAAGCAGGATGCCTCAGCAAACCCAACTTTCACCATCTGATTGGGACACCTCTCACCTTGATGCTTGTGTTGTTCCAGATTGGTGTCAGAGCTGGGTGCACAAGGGGGACTTCTATCCTACTTTGCACGGCCTACAAGATATTTTCACAGTGCCTGGTTGTTCAGACAACTGTGTCCTTTGGATTAAAGAGACAGGTAGCTGGGGTCCTCCCCCACCCATTAGATTGGCCTCAATATTTGACCAAAGAGGGGTGGTAGCTGGTTTTTGAGGGGGAAACCTCTAACTGCCTGGGATAACTGGAAAGCCCAGTAGTATGTCTTAAACCATAAGAGTTCCCACCCTTCCTTTTTCCTGTGGGATCTTAATTTGGCATGGCTGTATGATTATCTGAGCTGTCTGCCCTCCCAGAGAAAGCCACTGATTATGGATTCAATATGTTTGAACCATTTATTAGGGAGTTTTAATGGTAGATGAGCAAGAACATGAAATAAATTTGGCATGGTTACCAAGATTTTTGCTTCAGTTTTCCCAGCCATTGAGAGCTACAGAGGTTACATCTATCTAAAATTCCTCTATGAGTGGGTCAAGATTAATATTACACATCTTGGCAGATTTGGGGAAATCTTAATCCCAAGGTATATGATCTGTTCTGGGGCTCACCTGAGGCTCAGGTTTTGTACCTGATGAATTTTGTGACTTCAGTCTTAGACCAATTAATCCTGAGTCTGGAGAATTGGTCATAGAATGCTAGCAATGAGACAAACCAGGCAATGAATTTGGGGTCATTCTATTTCATCACCAGCAGGCCGTCTGCATACAGAAGGGTTTATAGTGCTTTTGCCCAGTAATAATCTGTTGGATAAGGAGATACATCCATATGGCTGTTGTCAGGGGCTCTAGGGCAAGCACAAACAAGAGAGGAGCTAGAGGGCATTCCAGGCATGTTCTTTTTGCCAAGTGGAAGGGTGGCAAGGGTAGAGTTGGTGAGTACCTTCACCTCTGGTTCAGAGTAAATGGTCTTTATATTACTTAGAAACTGAGGACCAAAGCCCATGTGACCCAGTGCCTTGTATAGGTACCCCAATTCCACCAAGTCAAAGGCCTTTTCAAAATCAATGGCCACAACTGTGGCTGAAGAAGGGATGGTTTGCACTACATGCATGAGGTCCAGGAGTGTCTGTAAGTGGTCAGAGCTGAGAAGACCTTTATCAAAACTCACCTGCAATGGATGTATCAGGGATGGCAGAAGGTTTTCCAGTTTGAGAGCCAAGGCCTTGGCAAAGACCTTACTGTCCACGAGATAGGACAGATGGGTCAGTAATGGGCTGGGAGGGTGGGGTCCTTTTCTTTTTGGGGAAGGACAGTATTGTCACCATTCTCAGAGTTAGAGGAAAGACCCCTCTTGCTACCAAGACCTGGTACAGGCACTGAAGAATGGGACATATTGCAGGGCATGTGCATTGCAGGAGCTCCACAGAAAAGCTATCCCCGGAGCCTTATGAGGATTTAGGGCCACTAAGGCTGCTTCTGTTTCAGCAAGATATAGAGGGGTTCATCCAGGGCATGCATCTGTAGCTTGGGAAAGTTGAAGAAGTTGAGGAACTCATCTATTTTCTGAGTGTCACACGATGTGGATTAACTGTACAGCTTACATACAGTAAAAGTCCCTCATTGCTTCACTGATGAGGTCCTCCTGGGTACAGAATTCTCCTTAGCTGTTTCTGAGGGTGGGGATGTGCCTCTCAGCCGCCTGTTCTTTTTTAATAAGTAGGCCAAAATCCTCCTACACCTCTCCCCTCCTTCTCAATATTTGTGGTTTGAGGTGCAACAGGGCCAATTCCACTTTACAAGTCAGTACAGCATCTATCACTAATCTAAGTTTATTAGTTTCCAAATGCAACAGTAAGTTCATGTCACATCTTTGCTCTGTTTTGTAGTTTTCCTCCTTTAGTTTTAGCTGCATCTCAAGTGTAGCCAATTCATGCTCTCTTTCCTTTCTCCTTCTGGCTGCACATGCAACTATTAAAACTCTGATTGTGGCCTTGAAGGCATCCCAGAGTGAGCTAACCAACATTTCTCCTGTATCATTGATTCTGAAAAAGGCCTCTGCCTCTTCCTTGATCCATGACTGAAACTGTGGATAATGGAGGAGTAGTGGGTCTAAACACCAGGACAAGGACTTATGGGAAGTAGAGTGCCACACCATGTCCAGCTGCACTGCCATGTGGTTAGATATGAGCAGGGATTGCTTGCATATTGATGGCCATAACCATAGGAACAATTTGCGGCAAATCTGGCCACATATCTAAGCTACTGTAAGTTCTGTGTACAGCATAATAGCATGAGTATTCATGGTGGTGTGGGTTGTGCAGCCTCCAGAGGTCAACAAGGGCATGGTCCTGCAACCACAGCTTTACTGCACATGCATCCTTGGTATGGAGTTCAGCCCTCCCATAGCTGCAGTCTTACAAGGGATTTAGGGTGAGGTGATCCACGATGTCAGTTTGACAGCTACATTATCGACCAGCATCACAGTGACAGACTCCATGTTGACCACAGTTTGCAGTCGGTGGGGAGCAGTGCACATTGGACACTGTTTTTTCTTTGAGGTGCTTTGCCCCCCCGCACGCTCTGCACCCCGCTTACTAATGGTTTCCAACTCCAAGTTGGAGTTGGTTCAGGGAGGGGGTGCAGGACAGGGCAAAGTGTTGTCAGGTCCTGGGCGGACTTCTACAGGGACATATCGATGTTGTCAGCATCGACGTATGTCACTGTAGAAGTGTTGCTGTGTGGGAGGCATACCAGGTTGGAGTCTCCTATTATTCGTACAGGGGCCTGGTGTTTATTACACTCTGAAAGCTTCTATGCAAAGCTATGGAAGAATGAGATGGCATCCTCATTTGTAGCATAGAGGTTGCAGATGAGAGGCGGTCCCGAATTTGTGTCAAACAACCCCATGACCCATCTGCCATTGGGATCTGCTGCTACTTTTTGCATGCTACAATGCAGAGCCTTGTTGACCAGGACTGACACTCCCATCTTTTTGTCTACTGCTGAACTGTGCACTTCAAGCCCACCCATTCTCATTGGAGTTTTTGAGCATCAGGTGATAGGAGTTTATTCTACTGTAATAGGGCCACTTATGTGCAGAGCCTTTTGAGGTGTGTTAATACTTGCTTCCTCTTCACAGGGGAGTTTATCCTGCTCTCATTCTAACTATGTATTCTTAAGTCCGCCATCATCATGGAGACTAGAATAATAGTGATCAGATGTCTGCCCTGTAAGAAGGAAGCAGTGGTGGGGGTGATCTGGCGTTACATGTTCAATGGTATCCCCTAACAGTTATCATGGTTCGAGGTAGGGGTGGTTGAATGAAGTACATAGCAAACTCATATCCTGCACCAAAGAGTTCATAACAATATAATCTTACAATACAAATTCTGAGCAGATACTTACAGTACACAACTTTGTACAGAGACAAACTTGTCTGAGGCAGTAGGGATATTGCCGGGCACCATGGAGTGACTCAAGACCACCTAACTGCTCCCAATAGCTTGGTGGTGAGATTGAATCTGTTGGGACTGACCTAGTCCTTAGACTGAGCCCTTGAGCCTCAAGGACCCAGAGGTTACCTGAATGTTTCTGGTGGCTAAGGAGGGCATAAATTGCAACAGGAGTTTTCTGTTCTTTTCTTCCAGTGGCTTACAAGTAGCTCAGAGTTTGCCAGATCAAACTTTCTAGTCCGGTGGGGAGGGAAGAGGTAGTGGGAGGGGTCAATGTATGGAGGGTTGCTAGCTTTAAGGACTGCAACAAATCTATGGTCTCCTTGAGTGTCTTCACCTGCCCTTGCATGGACATTGCCTTAATGAAACACAGAAGTTGTTGGCAGATAAGGACCTCATGACCCACCTAGTCTGCCCCATTTTCCTTATCAACATTGCCAACACAGACCATACTTGGTCTCCTGGTTTCACCCCATTGCCTTTCTAATATCCCCTTGTATCTACCCCATGCATTCTTGAATCCTGTAACCATTGTAGCCCCCACCACCTCCTCTGGGAGGCTGTTCCAAACATCCACCACCCTCCCCGTGAAGAAGTACTTCCTCACGTCCCTCTGAGCTTCCCCCATCCAGCTTCATAGTGTGACCCCTTGTCCTCGAGCATCTTTTCCTTTGAAAAATGCTACCTTCCTATACCCTGTTCATACCTGAGGTATTTGAATGTTTCTGTCATATTGCCCCTTTCTCTTCTTTCCTATAGGGAGTATATATTTAATTCTTTAAGCCTTTCCTCATGTGACTTTTGATGCAGGTCCTGCACTATTTTGGCTGCCCTTCTTTGTACCACCTCCACCCTATCTATGTCCTTTTGGAGATGGAGCCTCCAGAACCGGACACAGTACTCAAGGTGGGGTCTCACCAGTTATCTATACAGGGGTATTATTACCTCTCACTTTCTGCTGGTGATACCCCTACTTATACATCCAAACATCCTGCTAGCCTTCCCAACTGCCTTGTCATCCTGTGTCGCTACCTTTAGGTCATCACAAATAATTACCCCCAAGTCCCTTTCCTATTTTGTGACTGTCAATACCTCTACTCCCAGTTGATATGTTGCACCCAGGTTTCTGTGCCCCAATTGCATGATTTTGCACTTTTTTTGTGTTGAAACTCAGCTGCCAAAGCAATGGCCATTCTTCCAGCTTTCCTAGATTGTCCCTTATTCCCCCCCACCCCAGTGTGCCTACTCTGTTGCAGATTTTTGTGTCATCCACAAACAGGAACACTTTTCCTTCCAATCCTTCTGCAACGTCACTAATAAAGACATGGAAAAGACACTGGAGGACATAAAGGCATTGGACACAGTACCTCCTCAGCCCATTCTGGCCATTCTATGAGACACTCCAGTAAGGACACTTGGGTTGCAAGGGTACAGCAGTGCAGCCCTCCCCAACCCATGAACCATGGACCCTGTACCTCACAGGAGCATTCTGCAGGTGAAGGCATAAGCTGTGTTTGGCATGCAGTGCCACTAGTGCAGCGCCACAGAAGAATATCCCACACACCCGGCCCCTGCCCTCCCTTCAATAGCCTCTGAGCTCTCTTATAGCCACTGGATTTCCACTTAATCTCCATCCATAAGGTTTTGCACTTGCTCTTAATCTTGCACCATTGCTTCCCAGCCCCACGCTGCATACATCAATATTGCTTGCATTTCACTGAGTCATCTGCTGCCTGTTGACCTTGCAGCTGCATTTATAATCCCTGATTAAACAGCTCCCAGCATCTAGCCTCCCCTAGTGAAGATACTCGTGTTCATAAAGTTGAATATCCCATTTAGCTTGCTTGTTTAACAGAATTGCCCATGAACAACTGCTGTTAGACTCAAATTCCTCACCACCTTCCAAGTGCCTCCTCAGTCAGTCACCTCTGTCCTAGGCTCTGCTGCAAACCAATTGATTTGTAATTTTACTACTTAGGCATCTCTCCTTGTCTCCTTACTTACCACTTCCTTTCCCTTCTTCTCCCCTCTCCCTCACCTCAGTCAGCTCACCCCATCCTAGGCACTGCCACTAACAACTTTCCTTGTCTCCTCACTTACCACTTCCTTCCACATCCACTACCCCGTGCCTTGCAAAGCCTACTCTCCAACCCCACCTCACAACCTTTTGCCCCTCTACCCCCCCTTTAATATTCACCTCCCTTCTGCCATCTCTTCTGTCCCCTCAGCTCTCTTTCACCTTTTTCCATTGGTTGAGCATATCCCCTCCTCTTCCAAGTTTTCCACCTTTCCACTCCTCCTGCTAACCATTTTCCTCCCCATCCTATCCTACCCTCCCTCCATGCCCCTCCTAGTGCCTCCTGCACCCATCCTACTACACCAATTTTCTCCCAAAACACCCACTGCCTCTCCCAACCCTTTCTCCCTTTCTCCCTGCTCCCCTTGTCTCACTCCCCCCTTTTCGCACACTGGCTTACTCCCTTCCTTCTCCCTTAATTTTGAGCTTCTCCATAGACTCTTCTCCTCCTCCTCCTTTCCCCTATTGAAATCAAGCTGTACCCATCACATTAGATCACACAAGTACCCCCCCCTCACTTTACCTCTCTTTCCATTCCTAAAGGGCTCCATCCCATCCACCTGAATGCCAAGAGCCTCCTCCCCAGGCAGGACGACCTCAAGCTCTTGATTGCCCAGCATTATCCAGATGTCTTGTGCATCACTGAAACCTGGTTATCATGCAAGATCCCTGACTCACCCCTTACCCTCCCTGACTTCCACCTCTACCATTACGATCGTGGCAAATGAGGTGATGCTGTTGCCCTGTACATTCATCAGTCCATCTCATGCACCATCTCCTTTCGTGAATCAATCCCATTGTCTCACGAACTCATCAAAGCCAGCCTGTTCCTCCCATTCTCCCTCCCAGTCTTGATTGAAGTGGTCTGTTCCTCCTCTAGGCTTACCATCTCATCACTAGTCTCTTGCATTACCACAATCTCTACACACACTGCTGCTGGCGAACTCATTATTTTAAACGACTTCAATCTGGATTGGCTCTCTACCTCCCATAAACCTACTCTTTTCCAGATTAAGTCACTAAACCTTACTTAACTAATTTCCAAAACCACCCACTATGATCCTCGCTCTTCCAACCACTGCCTCCTAGACTGGGTGCTCTCTTCCCATCTCCACCACATCACTGCTGTCGGGGTACTTCCTGAGACAGTCAGCTATCACTGCCTAACCTATTGTGTCAGGAAGGTGCACCTCATCCACTTGGCCCCCAAATATATGTAGTCCCATGCTCTCTGTGCCCTTGACACTGATGCCCTTCTCTTGGATCTAGCTTCTGTGGACTGGTCCCCAGTGTTCAGAGCCCCAGACGTCGACTCTGCCCTCCGCTCCTTTGCTTTTACCCTTACTAATGCTTGGAATCACCATGTCCCCTTCAAAAAAAGTCAGGGTTAAGCATCAACATCACCCCCTTGGATTTTGGCTGCTCCCTTAGCCTTGTGGACGGCTCGGGACCAGGCCTGGGTCCAGTTTATATTCTCCTGCTCCCTTTCATACCTGCAAATTTAAAGGTCTTGGAGAAACCCCTGTATAAGGGGAGTTCACTCTGCAAAAGCTGCTTACTTGAAATCCCACCTTCATTCTAACCTAAACTCACCCTCAAAATTCTGGAGCATCATCCACTCCCTTCTCAACGCTCCCCCAGTCAGCCCCCCACAACCCTCACCATAAATGGCTCCCCAGTCTCTGACTCCTCCTCCGTTGTCATTATCTTTAACAAATTCTTTACTACTTCTGCCCTTCCTGATCATACCCCCCTGCCCCCCAACCCGCCCTCAATCTGGTGGCTACAGTTTCCCTCCGATCTAACCACAAGAAGTACTTTACACATTACTTTCCCTTAACCCTGTCAAATCCAGTCTGGACAGTTGTTATCTCAGGTTGCTTCACATCTCTGCTCTCACTATCATTGCCCCCCCTTGTTCACCTACTGAACCCCTCTTTCTCCGCCTGCACCATCCCGTCTGCCTGGAAATTTGCTAAAGTTCTTCCCCTTCATTAAGGTGGTGACTTCTTAGCCCCTGGCATTTATCAGCCCATATCCCTCCTCTCCTTCCTCGCCAAACTCCAAGAGTCCTTAGTCTTTTCCAGAATCACTGAATTCCTAGCCTCTTCTAGCATTCTCTCTGTTTAACAGTCAGGATTCTGTGAACACCACTCAGCCATCTCCTCCCTGCTGCAGGTCACAAATGCCATCAAATCAGAAATGAACCAGGGTCACATCACCGCTGTGATCGTCACTGACCTGGCCAAAGTGTTTGATTCAGTGTCTCACTCTCTGCTCCTGAACAAGCTACTCCAGTCCATCTGGCCATCCCCACCAGCAGCTGGTTCAGATCCTACTTCACCGACAGGCAACAATCTGTCCTGGTGAGCTCCATCTTGTCACCACCTCTTCCCATCCTTACAGAGGTCCCCCAAGGGTCCATCCTTTGCCCCATCCTTTTGTCTCTCTTCATCAATGACCTTCCCTCTGTCTCCACTAACTCCCTCATCCAAATGTATGCAGATGATACCATCCTATACTCCTCAGGACCTACCACCACTGACATCCAGGACCTCCATCAGCAGGATTTCAACAATGTCCTCAGCTGATTTCATGCTAATCATCTTAGATTCAATACTAAGAAAACCATCTCTATGACATTTGGGACAAGGTGAAAGCTGGATAAGCTCCAGACCCTCCCTATGTTCTCCACCCTGATGACTCCAACCTTGAAGTAGTCACTGCATTTAAATTCCTTGGGGTCAGGCTGGACGCCATTCTCGATTTTTCCTCCCACATTGCGGCCATATGCTCCAAACTCTGGCCTAAATTAGGCATATTGTACCGAAAAAGTGGCATCCTCCTCCTTCCTATCCGTCATGAGCTAGTCAAGAAAATGATTCTCCCAGTAACTGACCACACTGACATAGTCTATGGTACTGCCCCTACCATGCCCTTGTCCAGGCCTGATACTCTCCTGAACTCCTTTAGCCACTTCACAGAAACATAGAAACATAGAAATTGTCAGAAGATAAAGACTGCTAGGCCCATCCAGTCTGCCTGTGGGCCCTACACATTGTATGTGGACACTCACCCTATGTCATCAATGGCTTTTAATCACTTCCTCCTCTCTCAAGCTACTTCTCTTCTAATGCCCCCTCTTGCATGCACCACTGCTGTCTATACTCCTCCCTCGCTATTTCACCTCTACCCCATCTTTGCCTGACCCATTGCTTGGCTTTCATAGCCAAATACTGGTTCCTCCACCCCCTGTCTCTCCTCCCTCCTTTCTGCAGCAGCCTGTTCCTCCTACCCTCTGCACTCCAGGTACTCCTGCTCTTTCTCCCTGCCTCACCACCGCTCAACTTCTGGTCTGTTAGCTTTCTCCTACAGACTCCCCTCCCTCTGGAACCAGCTCTCCCCAACCGCTGGCTATTCACCCTTGCTTTCATCCCTAAAGCAGCTGCTTCAACACATTCCTTTCCCCCTTGCTCCTGCGCTGCCTTCTCCCCAGTCCCTCAACCTAGTCCCTCAGCCTCAGCCTCCCTGCCCCCAGACAATCTCCTAGATTCCTCCTTCTGACACATTATTTGATTTGTTGACCTGCCTACCCTGCTTGTTAATGATAATTTGCTGTAGTTACTGGATCTATGATTTTGATCCTATTCTTACTCCACAGCACTCGACTCTGTTATAATTGCTATATCTGTTCTCTCCCTCTGTTTGCATTGTAACCCCGAATCCCCGCGTCACACCTGAAATGAGCCCCAGCTCAGTGTGCCTTTCCCTGTTACCAAAGTTTAAGTAAATAAATAAATGGACCGGGCCTAGTACTGGCCCTTGTGGCACCCCCACTGGATACTTTGCCTTCTCCAGAGTGGATGCCATTAACCACCAACCTCTGACTTCTATTGCCTAGCCAACTCTCTACCCATTTTACTCTCTTAGGATCTACTCCTTGGCTACCCAGCTAGCTTACCAGTCTTCTGTGTGGAATGGTATTGAAGGCCTTACTGAAATCCAGATAGGCTACATCCTCCACTCCTCCCTGATCCACTTCCTTGGTCACCCTGTCAAAGAACTTGATTAGGTTTGTCTGGCAAGACCTCCCCCCCATGAGACCATGTTGCCTCAGATCCTGTAGACCACTGGCAACAAGGTATTCCACATTTCTTTCCTTCAGTAGTGATTCCATTACTTTGTCCACTACTAAGGTCAGGCTGACAGGCCTGTAGTTTCCTGCCTCCTCCTTGTTTACACTTTTGTGGAGTAGAACTACATCTGTCCTCCTCCAGTCCCCTAGTACCTCCCATGTTTCTAGCAACATGATGAACAGGGCTGTCAGAGGTGCAGCCAGCTCCTCCAGAAGTTCCCTCAGTAACCTAGGATGCACCCTTTCTGGTCCCAATGCCTTGTCTACCTTTAACTGTGTTAGTTCCTTGAGGACTCTTTCCTCTGTAAAAGGACTAATGTCCACCTCCCATTCCTTAATGCCCTTGTCCTTTATCATTGGTCCATTACCTACCCCTTCCTCCGTAAATACTGAGCAGATGTATTTGTTCAATATGTCTACTTTTTGGTGGTCCTCTTCCACACAAATCCCTCTTTCCCCCCCTTTAGTCTTACTATCTCTTCCTTGGTCCTTCCCTTTTGCTTATGTGTCTAAAAAATGTATTATACCCTTTTTTTCACTGATTTGGCAGTATTGTCCTCTGTTTGTGCTTTCGCTCTCCTAACTGCCTTGTCTACCTCCCTTAGTTTCTCCTGGTAACTTTCCCTATCCTAATTCTTCTGTGCTTTTTTGTACCTTCTAAATGCTAGTTTTTTTATTCTTACTTTTTCTGCCACCCCTTTAGAGAACCACAGTGGTCTCCTTTTTCTTTTACCCTTGCTAAGTTGCCTGACACAGAGATTTGTAGCTTTTTCAATGCTCTCCTTTATTTTTGCCCACTGTTCCTCAACTCCCCCTAGATTCTCTATCTCTGCTGGGGCATCCGTGAGGCATTCTCCTATTTTCTTAAAATTAGCCCTCCTGAAATCCAGGACCCTTGTCCTCATGTGGATAGATTCTGACACAGTTCTTAAGTTAAACCACATCATACGATGATCACTGGTCCCCAGGTGGTCCCCCACTGTGACATCAGTAACACTGTCCCCATTTGTCAGTGCCAGGTTCAGTAATGCCCCCTTATGAGCGGATTCTTTAACTAGTTGACTAAGGAATGCTCCTTGCAGGGGGTCCAGGATGTCCCTACTCCTGTCTGTTGCTGCTGCGGGGAGGGTCCAATCCACATCCGGTATATTTAAGTCTCCCACTAATAACACCTCCTCCTTGACAGCCATCTTTTGGATTGCTTCCACCATTTCCTTATCCACCTGTGTTGGAGGTCTATAGATCACTCCTGTGCAAATAGCGGCTCCTTTCCTTTTCTCCAGGGTGACCTACAGTACCTCCACTCCTCCCTGCTCCCCCTATATTTCTGTGGCTTTTATGTTATCTCTTACATAAAGAGACACTCCTCCCCCTTTTCTCCCTACACTGTCCTACCTGAACAGAGTATAACCTGGTATGGTCACATCCCAGCTCTGGTTTTCATTGCACAAGATCTCTGCAATGGCAACTAAGTCCAGGTCTGCTTCTGCTTCCACCATGATGGCCTCTAGGTCTGAAATCTTGTTGCCCAGACTTCAAGCATTTGCACAAATAGCTCCCCAGGTTGTGTCATCACCCCCCCTTCTTTTTCCCATTTGCCCTCCCTTGTTTTGACCACTACTTTTCATATTTTCAGCATTTTCTTGTCTGACCTCTTTTTTGGGACAGCTCCTTGGGTATACACGGATTGAGTGTGCTGAGGCTGCGCTGATGCTGCGCAGCTCCCAACTTGAGAGATAGGCATGTGACACATGGGTATTATGTGCAGGGCCTTCCTGTTTTCAGCAAAGCTTTGTGAGATATGAGATGTTACTATACTGAGACACGCTTATCCAGACTCACCAGGCTCCCCTGTGATTCTGAGAAAGGGCTATCTGTACTTATCCATCGACTACCATGAAGGCCTTTATATGCTCATGTGGGACAGAGTGAGCTGTCTGTACAGCTTTAGTGATCTTGTCCTCCTTTCTCCCACTCACCGTCCTCTCCCCCACCACTGTGGGTAGATAAAAGGAGAGACAGGGATGTTTTGTTGGGGGGCGGTTCCAAAGCATGATGGTTGATGTTCGACAGAGGTTTTTCTTCACTTGCTGGTACATGTGTACCCTGGGTGTGGCTGAGCCAGTTCTCTGTATTAGGTTGCACATGCCATGAAGGACCCAGACTTAGTTTGTCTCTGCTCAGTACAGTACCACAGCATCATGTCAAGGAATCATCAGGGGTCATCCACTCTGCTCAGGGACAGTGCTCATTGTAACATGTGGGGGGGGGTGATATGAATAAAGGGGCAGGGTTGGAGTTGACCAGAAGGGAGCTGCCATATATTGAGGTGAACTGCTGAAGAGATATTCAGATGTTCTTGGCAGTCATGACCTACATTATATCGGGGCACCCCACACTGCTAGTGGTGTATGAGGCTAGAAGTTCCCCTGCCAAACACCCTCAGCCCCATCATGGCACCCCTAACCTCAGGGTCAAGCTACTTTGGTAGAGGGGAGTAGGTTTCACAGAGCCTGCTGTTAAACCAGTCAAATAGCAAGGGGTGTCACATGATGCCTGCACCCTGATCAGACATTGTTGGATCGGCTCCAACAATTATGGCTTATTAACATGGCTTTTTATTTCTAATTTGGCCGAATTTCATTTTTTAAATGTATTGCTGGTTCACTTTTTTGGGCGCAAGGGTGTTATTCAATTTCTCGAGATGTCCAAAACTGAATCTGTGTAGATGGATATTGCTGAGCCCTCTCCACCGGTGTGACAACTCCCGCTGTGGCCACCACCAGTCAAAAGCCGTCCAGTTTCGGATTCCCTGACAGCCAGAGTTGGAAGGCCTTCATGACCATCTGGATAAATTCTTCACCAAGTTTGCCTCGATCAAGTAGAGGTGGCAGTTGATTTAATGGCTCTTAAGCCCTCCTTGGAGCAGATGGCTACTCATGTGGGGGATGCAGAATGTAGGATCTCTTCACTCGAAGATTCTCACACTAGAGAGGAAAAAGAGCTCATGGACCTACGGTGCAAAGTAGAGAAACTGGAGGACAGGACAGGAGACCAAGAAAACTGAAATCAGCAAAATAACTTGATCTTCGAGGGCATACCCAAAAAAGTTGAAGGCTCGGATATATTGAAGTTTATCCATGGTCTGCTCATTGACATCGCCGGGCATCCTCCTCTCAATAACCATTACTATGTGGAATGGGCCCACAGATCTCTCAAACCTGTGCCCCCTCTTATTTGCAAGCCTCAAGCCATAATTAAATGATGTCTCAACTTTCAGCAGAAGATCTACATTCAGAGAAAAGCCAGAGAAAGAGGCTCCCTATTTTGGAACAACCATCATTTATACATATTTGGGGATGTTACTCCTCAGGTTTGAGACCAGCAGATGGCCGATAAAGATGTAAAGCAAGCCCTGCACTCAGCCAAAGTGCGGTATAATGTGCTTTATCCAGCTCGTCTACTTATATATGCCCTCTCAAGTATATGGAATTTCAATCTGCTGCAGATGCCCGACAAGGTTTGCCACAGCTTATTCCCAGCCTTCAACTGCTTGTTGCCCGCTAACTTGGCACGTGGGGAGCCTTATTTTACCACTCTGCTGATTTTAGTTCTTTGAGCCTACCATTCGGGATACCTTTGCATGATTTGGAAGCTCTTGGAAGTATGTCGGTCTAATATGTTTTTTGTATGCTAGACTTGTTACTCTGTTGTATGACCGCTTCACCAATGGTTTCCACCAGAGTCCTCCATAAGCAGTTTGGTCTATTGCCAATGATGGCATATCACAGTCGACACCATTTTGTTAGTCTGAAGCAAAGTGACTGTTTTGTTGTGTCCAATTTGTCCCATGCTTCAGCTATGCTTGTTCGAGTTTGGCCCTTATAGTTATGCATCAGATTGCCTCTGAACATCTAAAGGACCAATACATCTCATCAAAATGTAAGTGCATGGTCTCCATTGAGAAGCTACTGCTAAACCACACTACGTGAATAGGTCTACTGCTGCTTATATTGTTTTTATGCTGTTATTTATTATGTTTGATGTTATTTTGATATGTAATAGCGCTTTGATATGTAGAAAAGTGTATTATAAATGAATTTTGATTTGATTTGATGCCAAGCAAGGTAAAAGAAATTTCTTTTTTGGACTTTTGGCTTGAGTTTTGCACTTTTGTACTAGTCTTTATCCTTAGCTACATTCAGTTCTTCCTGCACTCACAAAGTCGAGGCACAGCAACTGTTTGTTTGAACGAAGTGGCAGTGTTTGGGATTCTTAAGCTGCTGCTGTTTTTTAAGCTATGCAGTTAGGAGCTGACAACATTTTTTCTTTGCAGGTTCAGCACTGACTCCCTAGCTTTCTTTTTGCTTAGGCAATTTGTGTTTTATGCAAATGGGATAGGTGCTTCTTTGTTTTCACGCAATAAAAGCATTTCTCGGTAAGAAGGCTGAATATCCTGCTGGTTATTTTAAGTGCTGACCCTGTTCTCCACTGAGTGGAAACCCAGTAAATTCCAGACTGATTCATTCTCTTTTGGTGTTTTGCGGGTAAGTTTGATTTACTGACTGTGGCTTCAGAGACCTTAGTAAGCTGCCATGACTAGCTTAAATGATGGTGCAATTCAGTCAGCACGAACGTGCTAATATGTGGCCATGTTGATGCTTCAGTGCTGCCGACTTGTTAATTCTAAAATAATGTTTGATTGAATGCTGCTACTCAAGTTTCCTGACTGGGTTCTTCATGGACAGTTAGTAGATTAGTCTAGCTTCAGCTTTGCTCATTGTTAACCCCCTTTGTTTCTTTTCTTTTCAGGGTATTTGTGTCTTTTATTTTGAGCTACACATTACTGCTTTATTTTCCTTTTCTCTTTTTCTTGACCTCCTTTTGTGTTAGCTGCCTGGGCCTCTCACTCTCAGTTACACTCTTTGTTATCCTTATTACCCTTCCTCACCTTATTTTAGTTTGGGCTTTTTGCCTGCATGGCTGAATTTCGTGGATGGTTCTCCTTTCCCTCCCCCCTCTTTCTTTTTGCTCCTTATTTCTATTTAGTTAACCTTGTTGGCTGAGCTACTCTACATCAGTTATGAGTGCTTTGTTTTTGTGCTTCAGTGATTCTTAGTTGTTCTATATCCTCGATTTGGGCTGTAATTTTTATTTGTGGCATCCGTGGCATATATCTCAGCTGGTGGCCAGATCCAGTGGGTTCTTGGACATATGCTTCACGGACTAGAATGGTATTTGGGTGTTTCGTTGTCCACTTTGGCATGCACCAGGCCAGGTCTCTGTTCTCCTTCAGAGGGCAAACTGTGCACTTTGATTGTTGCTGTTTCTCTGTTCATGGTTACCCTACAAACTAGTTATACTGGGTTGGAGGAGTTCTCTCTCCTTTGGGTGGGACTTTCGTATATAGTTCTGTGGTTCATATTTGTTGACTCTTTGTTTCATTTTGGTAGCCAGGAGACTTTGTATGTGCTCTCTTGTTACCTAATCTTTCTGTATTATTGCCAGTCTCTAAGTTATGCCAGACCACCATTCATTTAATCCTTTTTAACTATTTATTTTCCGGGGCTTCACTTTTCCTGGTGGTGGGGTGATAGTAATGGTCTATGGTATTGTTGGGGGTTTATACCCACAGTCTAACTGAGTAATCTTTATTCTTGTCTGCATCATTATGGACTGACGGATGGCCTTGCCAAGTTTATTGACCTCTTTTCACAAGTTTGTTAGCTGGAATGTTAAGGGAGCCCAAACTCCAGAAAAAAGATGCATGATTCACAGGAACTTGCATTATTTGGAAGCCCAAATAATATTTCTTCAAGAAACTCATACTAGGTCTCAGGACTCCATGCTGTGGAGGCAGACATGGGTATGACAAGCCTATGTGGCTGGCTGAAGTAAGCGCCGTGCAGGGGTCACCATCCTTTTCACCAGATATGTTGCTTTCCAGCCAAGACTAAGCAGACCTAGATGGCAGGTATTTAATTTTGCATGGTATCCTTGGTGGATCACTCATTACTCTGGCTTCTATTTATGGCTCTAATTCTGATGATCCCCCCTTTTTTTACTACTATTTTAGCCCTTCTGAGTTCCTTGGCATATTATCTGATTATTTTAGGCAGTGATTGGAATCCAGCCCAAGATTCTAACTTGGCTAGATCCTCCCCATGATGTCTGGGCCTTTCGCCAGCTCAGAGGACTCTCTCTGAGCTCATAACCACCCTGGGGGTTGTTGAACCCTGGAAGGTATTTAACGCCACCCGGAAGCAGTATACCTTTTACTACCCCGTTCGTTTGTCCTCCTCTCATCTTGATTCTTTTCTGGTTTCTCACGCTGCTATCAACAGTGTTTCTCTCTGTGATGTTGAGACCCAGATGGTCTTAGACAATGCCCTTGTATCATTGCTAATTGTGCCCCCCTTAGCTACAGATAAAGTTTGAAGAGTCAACAATCTCCTTTTGAAAGACCACAACCTTTTAAATTGGGTGAGGCATTACACCAATTCATTTTTTTCAGTGTAACATAGGATCTGTGGAACATTTTCATACAGTTTGGGGTGCCTAGAAAGCTGCAGTTGGGGGGAGCTGATTCAGCTGCCTTGCATGCGTAGGGAGGAACACTTGCAGGCTAGTAGCCAGCTCCTTGCAGACATTAGGCAGCGGGAGAGGACCATCTCTGCATCCTCACTGGAGAAGGACTGGCATGCATTAGCTGTGACCAGAGAAAAATATGCTGACCTTCTGCATGAAGGGGCGGAGTGGGCACTCTTTAGGGCTAGAATGTGCTATGTTTACCAAGGGGAGAAAGCAGGAAGAGTGTAACACTTTGGCTAAAACAACAAGCTGCTGCTCAGATAATTCCAGCCATTAGACGTGCTCCAGAATCCCCTTGCTTGACTGATCCCTGGGATATTGCCAGCTGCTTTGCTTCTTATTACTTTGAGCTTTATGCAGAGGAATCTTCCCCTTCCCCTGGAACTATTCGCTCATTTTTGTAAAATGCCTCCCTTCCTCAACTTTGTGTTGAGCAGACAGAACTGCTTAAACAACCAATTTCCTCAGAGGAGGTGGACTGCTCTATCCAGGCTCTTCCTCTGGACAAAGCCCAGGGCCCTTATGGGCTTTCTAGTAATTTTTACAAGGCCCTAAGACACCATTTGGTACCTCACGTAACAACATTTTTTAATGAGGTTCATTTTAAGCACTACCTGAACCCATCTTTTCAGGAGGTGCTTATCACCCTTTTACTGAAGCCCTGGCAGAAACCCAGAACTGGTACAAAGCTATAGACCTATTTTTTTATTAAATACTAATATGAAAGTACTGGCAAAAATGTTAGCTCAGAGGATTCTTCAGGTCTGCCAGGATTTCATAGGTCCTGAGCAGACTGGGTTCATGCGGAACCGACATGCCCGGGACCATTTATGGAAACTGGCCCATCTTTTTTCTCAGGCCGGGAGCTCCCACACCCCTGCAGTGTTGGTGTCCTACCATGCAGAAAAATCTTCGATAGGTCTCGGGGTGGTTATTTGAAGTGCTGAAACAGTTTGGGTTTCCTTCAGAGTTTATCCTGTGATTGAGATTGTTATATTCCCAGCCCTCTGCTCGAATTTATTATAATGGAGTCCTCTCTCCTCCTTTCCCTTTAAAGGAGGGCACTCAACAGGGTTATCCCTTATCCCCCTTGTTATGTATTTTATATTTGGGACCCCTCATCTGTATTATCATAGGGCACCCCTGCATACATGGGATCCAGGTTGCTGGACATTCCTACGCTATTTCTAAGTATGCAGATGATATTCTTCTGCACTTGTAATACCCCTCTGTCTCCCTCGCTACCATTTTTTAGGTCTTAAAGGTGCTTGGCTCTATTTCAGGATACAAATTAAATATTGATAAAACTTTTTTTATGCCCTTAAACTCGAGTACTTTTAAATCTGATGTCATGAGATGGGGAGGCACTTGGGTATCGGACGCATTAGACTACTGGGAATCAAGGTGTACAGAACAGGTCATGCTACAATCAAACATAATCTCTCTGCTTTGTTGCCCACTCTGAAACAAGATCTGGATCACTGGCTTAAACTCCTTTTAACATTATGGCATGCATTAATGTAATTAAGATGAACATTATTCCATGTCTCCTTTATTTCCTTACTATGACAGGTGTATTTTTTACCAGAGAAATGGTTTAGTTCTTTACACATCTTGATTTCCAATTTTCTATGGACTGGCAAGTGTCCTGGGAGGGCATATGCCAAGCTAGTGCCTGGTAAGGAATCTTGGTGGGGGGATTAAGCCTTGCTGGCCACACCTGTTAATTTCAATGGTGGGCTCATGCCTCTGAACTAGAGACACGTGCCAACTCCCAGCTTACCATGTTATTGCAATAGCCTTGGCCAAAGCACATCACCTAGATTTAGGCTCCCTCGCATGTAGTCCTCTTTGACTGCTTCTAGGTATATTAAAGGATTCACCAACTAGTACCAATATGTACCTCAGTTAGGGTTAGTCACCAGTTACATAATTTTCTAGGCACCAGCCCCCTTTTAGATTTGTCCCAATCGGTTCGACATTATCTTAAAACAGCAGTGCAATGAAGTAAAGGAAAATAAATTGTGGTGCAGCTTACCCCCGATACAAGTCCTGCGTTCCACCCAGTGCATGAATTTGCATGCAGAACCGCCGATGGACTGCATAAAATATATATATTTTTATGATTGTTATATTAATTCACATGAAATTTATCAGCGTACGCTATGTTGTAATATCTTTTTGATCCCCCATAATGAGTGCTTCCTTCTAGTAGAGCGCAGGACGTGCTCGTACCTGTCATGCAGCAGGAAGTTTGTGTTTTGTTTTCTCCTCAGTGTGTCTTCCTGAGAAGGTCCCCCCCCATACCTCTCAAGCGTGCTGCTGTCAGTGGGATATCCCTTAATTTGGCCTCTGTTGCTGCCCGGTTCCGCCATCCCAAATCAGCTGGCTATTGTCCCGCAAATGCAGACTCCTGATGAGATATTGGCATTCCACGTGGTCCACGCAGACTTTTTCCTGAGTGCTCCATTTACTGAGCACCAAACTAGCCTGGATACATCACTCAAGGCAAATTTACCAATTAGGGTCGCATAATTGGTCCGTTCATGTTTTGGCACCTCTGCCCCACTCAGGTTTAATGTTTTCAGTCCCCCCTCAGGTCCGTGAGTAGTGGCTAAAGGCAGCCTCCAGGCATTCCTGGAGCACATATTGGTGAGATGATTTGCAGAGTGCCATTGAGATAATTGCAAGAGAGACCTCTACTTTGCCCATTTGCCAAGTGATTCCTTCACAAGCCTGCTGGCTGCCATGCTGCCGCTCGAGTTTATTTCAGGCAATGGTTCAGAATCTGCTGAGCCATCCAATGTTGCACAGAAGAACCGTAACCTTGTTTTATTAATGTGATGACAAGTTTTGCAAAAAATTGACAAGCTCTGTCTGAAAGCAAATTGAGATCATCATCGGAGGGAGGGAGCAGTAGACACAGTCAATGAGTGACTTGGCAGTTGGAGAAGAGTAGAGAGCAACCACCATGTTTGTTTTGAGGTAACACAACAAGACAGTGTGAAAATGAAAATATTAACTACATTTTGCCAGTCTGATTCACAGCCCGACCCCGTTAGTCCATGGTGTCCCTATAACAAAAGGCAAGCTGTCAGTAGCACTGAGATAGGGAGGAATATGGACCAGCAATCGACTTGCTTCTTAGTTAGTGTATTCTACTTGATGATGCAGCTCCCATTCTCTTTCATCTTCTGCCCTGTCATGACTGAACTCATAAGATCTCCTTTTATTTTCTTTATTTTGTGTGCACATTCATTAGAAATTGTCCACCATTCATTAAAAATACCACAAGCAGCTTAATCAGGCTCAAGTTTGGTTACCATCTGTACCCCCCATGCCCCTAAAAGAGGGACTGCTAGTCTCACTGGGCCTACCCGGGCAGCAGCATTTATGAAAATAATAGAAAAAAAAATAGTATCATTCAAGAATGACACACTCATGCACTCAGTTGCACACCCAAATGAATGACTGACTGGTATCAATCCAACAACCCAGCACTGGCTATACATTTTCTTCTCCAGCAGCCTAGCATATGCCCCTGAGTTAAAGACAGCAGTCGGATTGTCATTGTAAGCCTTTTGTTGTAGTCCTTTTTCTTGTAGAGGTCAAATTGGCATTGAAGGGGAAGCAGAAGAAAAGAGGCTGGTGTAGGGCACGTGAAATATCCCTGTAAGCTGGGCACTGTGTCTTGCAGTGATTCTGCCTGATAAGTCCACCAAATGGAATGGTACATCACCTATTAGCCAAGAGATAGTGTTAGTCGCACAAGCAAAATGTGGGTTTTATTTATTTTAGCCATATTGTAGTATGAGGGTCACCATTTGTTGTGAGCATAGCTTTAAACAAAATACAATGAATGTGTAAAGTCACAGCCAGCTCAATAGTGTATGTTCTGCTTAGCACTGTGTCCGTCTTGTGCCAGCTGTCCTTTATTGGAATGCCAGATTACTGAATGGTTAGTTCATCTCTGTTTTACTGTCCTGATTTTTTTAACGATGCTCATATCTGCCACTGTTGCCAGGCATGACACTTCTGTATGCAGGGCCACTCATGGAAACAGGATGTTGTGTTTGCTGTATAAATGCTGTAAATAACTAGTGTAGGTGGACCAGCTTGTTTTCACATCTCAGTATCTGCCAGTCTGACGTGTGTGACTGGAGGCAGCACAAAGGCGAAATTCAGTAGCCATGTTGTGGTTTTTGCTCCCATAGTGTAATACATTCAACAGCCATGGTGGTGTTTCAACTCCCGTAGTGTAAGACATTCAGTATCTATGTTGGGGATTTCAGCTTCTGTACTGCAATATATGCTGTAGCCATGTTGTCTGTGTTTAACGTACTGTAATTCATTCAGTAACCATGTTGGGGTTTTAACTTGTGTACTGTACTGCATTTTGCAACCATGCTGGTGTTCGACTCCCATGCAGTAATACATTCAGTAGCCATGGTGGGGGTGTATATTACATACTGCAATACATTTAGAAACATAGACTTTGATGGCACATAAAGACCACTTGGCCCTCCTAGTCTGCCCGTTTCCCTACGTACTGAATAAGCTGCAGATCCTAATTAACCAACAGCCTATTACTTCCTATCCCCCACAAGAATTGCCTTATGTCTGTCCCATGCATTCTTGAATTCTCCCACAGTTATAGACCCCACAGCGTCCTCAGGAAGGCAGTTCCATGTGTCCACCACCCCTTCTGTGAAAAAAAACTTCCTCACATTGCCCCTGAGCCGTCCCCCCTCTATCTTCAAATTGTGTCCCCTTGTTCTTGCACTTCTCTTTTTCTGAAAGATGCTTCCTTCTTGGACTTTGTTGATTCCACTGAGGTACTTAAAAGTTTTAATCATGTCAACCTCTCCCTCCTTTCCTCAAGGGTATACATATTAAGCTGCTTTAGTCTTTCCTCGTATGACTTCTGGTGCAGACTCTGCACCATGTTGGTTGCCCTCCTCTGAACAGCCTCCACTCTGTCTATGTCTTTGCAGAGATGGGGTCTCCAGAATTGCATACAGTACTCCAGATGGGATCTTACCAACTGTCTGTACAGAGGGATAACAACATCCTGTTTTCTACTGTTGATGCCTCTCCCTATGCATCCCAGTATCCCCCGCAGCCCTCCTTACTGCCTTCTCACATTGCTTTCCCACCTTTAGGTCATCTGACATAATTACTCCTAGGTCTCTTTCGATTTTTGTTGTTATTATCTCACCCCTCATTGTGTACTCTTCCCCTGGGTTTTTGTTTCCCAAATGCATTACTTTGCTCTTCTTTGCATTGAATCTGAGCTGCCATATATTTGACAATTCTTCCAACCTTGCCAAGTCCCTTTTCATCCTTTCCACCCCACCTTGTGTATGAACCCTGTTGCAAATTTTTATGTCATCTGCAAAGAGACATACTTTTCCTTCCAGGTGCTCTCCAATCTCACTTATAAAGACATTAACGAGGACTGGTGCCAGTATCGACTCCTGTGGTACCCCGCTAGTTACCCTCCTTTCTTCACTGTGGACTCTGTTTACTATTACCATTTGCAACCTGTTGTCCAGCCAGTTTTTTATCCAGGCTACCACCTTGGGACCCACTCCAAGGCTGGCTAACTTGTATATTAATCTTTTGTGTGAGACTGTGTCAGATGCCTTTGCTAAAATCTAGGTAGGTCATATCCACAGCCCCTCCCTGGTCTACTACTTTGGTCACCCAGACAAAGAAATCTATTAGGTTCATCTGATATGACCTTCCTGCTGTGAAACCATGCTGCCTTGGGTCCTGTGCCCCACTGGCCTCTAAGTACTCAACAATTCTTTCCTTCAGAAGTGATTCCATCATGTTCCCTACCACTGAGGTCAAACTAACTGGTCTGTAGTTTCCTGCCTCTGCCCTGCTCCCACTTTTGTGAAGTGGAATCACATTTGCCCTCCTCCAGTCCTCAGGTACCACCCCATCCTCCCATGATTTGTTAAAGAGAGTAGTCAGTGGCATTACTAGTTCTGCCCTTAGTTCTTTTAGAATTCTTGGGTGAATCCCATCAGGCCCCATTGCTTCATCCACCCTCAGTTTCAAGAGTTCTTTCAAAACCCTTTCTTCTGTGAACGGACTGGCATCAACACCCCTATTCAGAGTGTTTCTCTTGTTTGGTTTAGGTACCTCCCCTCCTCTTCACTGTGAATACTGAGCAGAAATATTAGATTCGGTATTCCTGCCTTTTCACTATCACCCTCTGCCCACATCCCCCCCCCCCCCCATTAAGTCTCTGTATCTCTCCCTTGGTCTTTCTTCACTCCCTAATGTACCTATAAAAGATTTTATCTCCCTTCTTAACAGAGTTGGCTATCTTTTCCTCAGTTTGTGCCTTTGCTATTCTGACTGCCTTCCCTGCCTCCTTCTGCTTTAACTGATAAAGTTCTTTGTCCTGCTCCCTCTGTGTTTCCTTGTATTTCCTGAATGCTATCCTTGTCTCCTTAACCTTCCCTTCCACCTCTTTTGAGAACCATAGTGTTTTTTTCCTTCATTTTGTTTTGTTGATTTGCTTCACACAAAGGCTTGTTGCCTCTGTGATGGCTGTTTTGGTTATTCCCCATTGTTCCTCCACCCTTCCTTCTTGCCCGTTTACTAGTGCTTTTTTGAGCCACTCTCTCATTTTCCCAAAGTCAGCCTTCCTAAAGTCCAGTACTCTTGTTTTTGCATGGTTTGATTCTATGGCTGTGTTTATTGTGAACCATACACTTTGGTGGTCACTTGTTCCCAGATGGCTAACTACTTCTAAATCTGAGATCCTTTCTCCTTTCCCATTTGACAGTACCAGGTCTAAGATTGCTCCCTCCTGAGTGGGTTCCAACACTAGCTGTCTAATGCATGACCCCTGTAGGGCAACAATAATGACCCTGCTCTTGGATGTGTCTGCAGCAAAGGTATTCCAGTTAACATCTGGCATACTCAGGTCCCCCATCAACAATATCTCCCCTTTTTCTGCCATTTTAAGGATGCCTTCTGTCCTTTCCTTGTCTATTTCCTCCCCCTGAGATGGGGGTCTGTACACAACCTCCATGCGGATTGTGGCACCATTTCCTGTCTCCAGGGTGACCCACAGTGACTCACAACTTCCTGTTTACTCTTTAGTTCTGTTGCTTTAATCCCTTCCCTTACATAGAGAGCTACTCCTCCTCCTCTTTTACTCACCCTTTCCCTCCTGTAGATTGTGTATCCTGGTATGTTGACATCCCAGTCATGGTTCTCTGTGTACCATGTTTCCGTGACTGCCACAATATCCAGACATCCTTCTTCCATCATGGCCACTAGTTCAGGGAGCTTGTTACACAGACTGTGGGCATTGGTACTCATCACCTTCCATTTTTTTTTTTTTATGGCCTTACCCCTTTTAGCCCCATTCCTGTCCTTACTGCCTTTTTGGTATTTACCCCAGTCCTGCTCCTTACTGACTTCTCTAACTTGGTGTTTACCTCACTAACTACTGTGTTTTGTGTGCGGAGGCTGGGATTTCCCTGCTCCTTTTCAGCGCCTCCCCACCTTGTCTAGTTTAAATGCTTGCCAATGAAGCATTTAAAACTATCACCTAGGATCCTGGCTCACCCCCTGGACAGATGCAGACCATCGTGCCAATATAGGCCTGCATCCCTCCAGGTGGCTCCCCAGTGCCCAGTGAAGCCAAAACCCTGAGTGCCATACCAGTTTTTCAACCATTCATTAAATCCCATGTTGCAGAATACCCTAGCATCATCCTTACCATAGACAGGCAGCACCTCTGAGAAGGTTACCATACATGCTACTTGTCTAAGGCCCCTCCCCAACTCTACAAACTCCTCATGCACTGCTCTGATCCCATTCACAGCCAGGTCATTTGTTACTAGGTGGACAATGACATACAGCTCCCTCCCTCATGCAGCTGCTCCCACAATCCTGAGGATTCACTTCCAGTCCCTCTGAGCCATGGCGCCAGGCAGGCACCTTACCTCCCAATCCCCTTCCTCCCCATCTTCTACCCCGTAATGATCAAGTCCCCCTCCAGAAGTTGTTTCCTTCCCCAGTGGGGTCTCGTGTCACCCTCCTGTGGGTCTCCTTTGTGGAGGTTCCCAGCATCCTCCTTGGTCTCCTCTGCAGGTGCCTCCATAGTGGAACCACTCTTTGCCAGAACAGCATATGAATTGTGGAGAGGTACAACTGGAGGGATGCACCTCTGTTCCACCACCCTCTCCCTCCCTGAACCCACCTTGGTCCAACCACTCCTCTTTCTTGGCAACCTCTTAGGTAGTGGTGGTGGCCCTGGTGGTCCCTGGGTGGGGGAAGAGGTTTCATGAATCCTAGCCAAGTCAGCCTGGAGACGGTCAGCCTCCTTCCTGAGACCAGAAAGGTGCCTGCAAACAGGGCAGGACTGCAGCCTCCCAAATGTCTCCCGGAACACTGCTGCCCCATAGCCATTGCACTGCAGCACTCCCATCTTGACTTATTTTGTGTCTCCTCTCCTGTTGCTTACTGTCTCCTCCCTCTATGTATTTTTACACTTACTTTCCTACTGCCTATGTGCCCTTACAACTCTTGTCCTTCCTGTTCTGGGACAGGAACTTCTTGTAGTCTTCAATAGTCTCCTTCTTCTGTGCTTAGATTCAGACCTCCAGCAGCCAGGGGGGAGAAAGAGCTATGTTTTTCTTTTAGGTTCATTCAAGGTTGATGAAACTAATGTGTCTCAGTGATCCTTCCCTTCCTACTGCCAAACAGGAAGTTCCTGTTGTCAGTCAAATCCAGTGGCTATAAAAGTAGAAGTGGCTTTGGGTGGGAGGGTGGAGGGGTGGGAAGGAGGGCAATTAGTAAAAGAGCTATAGTTCTAGACTGCTGTTATTTGCTCTGACAACAAAGTTCTCCTCTTGCACTTGCACTGTCTTCATCCCTTGAACCCACTGTAATTCTCATCTCATTTTATAAACATGAGTTAATGACACTACAAATAATAATGACATGTAACACAAAAAGATTCAAACATATATTCCTTTATTGCAATAAAAAAGACAATGCATTTACACATGTATTATACATTAAAAAAATGAAAAGCTGGGATCGAACTTGCCATTGCTCCTACTCACATACACACAAAAAAACAAATCACAGTACAATAACCAGTGCTTTAAGTTACCATCATTATTATACCATACAGAACACGCAGCTTAAAATAAAGGTTACATGTATTGTTGTGCACTTCAAACACCTATATATTGCCTGCAATAATATTGCTCCCAGTATTGCATCGTTGGCTCTGCGTATTTTAAACCTGATTACTTTGCAGCCCCCACCCCATGACTTTTCTAAAAGTATTACTGCCAGCCCTTGTTTTTAAAAAGGGGAAAAAACCTTGTGTTGCCACACTTAAGGGGGGAGTGTGTGGATCAGCATTGGAGTGAGACTAAGAAGGTTTCCATTACAGACACATCGGACACTGAGGGAACCTGGAAGTCAGCTGATGAACTGTCCAAATGTTTATTGCTTTTGTGTGCAAAATTTGACAGTGATTGTTAGTGAGAAAGTTTTTTCTAAGGCGCAATGGTGGAACAGAGCACAGCCAGGTGTGATAGAGTGGGGTAGTTTGAAATGCATTGTGTGGTGCAGTACCCAGTATAACATAAAAAAACAGTGCCTTAAAATCAAGCTCATGCGGGTCACACTCGGGCTGGGAAGTCACCAGGATAGAGAAAAGAAGCTAACTAAGCCGGTGAGAAATGGAGACTTTAAAATAACTGTATGGAGAGTGGTGTTATGGTACTGATGAGTTAATCTGCTTCATGTTAGCACTACAGATTAGATTTTCCAACTGAGTGGGCAACTGGCTGGAGAAGGAAGGAGCGAGAGCCTGGTCGACTCTTACAGGTGGTAATAGGGGAATCAGGAGGCAAATGGCATGTAGCACAAGAGCTGTTTAACATATTTTTTAATTTTCAGTTACAGAAAAAATACTTTTTTAATTGGCATAGAGTTTGTGCTGTGACTTCATTAGCTTGCCTGACTGCTGAAGTAACCCCCCCAGCCTATCAGAACGCCAGCGTTTACTTTGCCGTTTTCAACAGCAATTCAAAACTCTTTCCCAATTCTTTTGAGAAGATAATATGTACACATGAAAATACTGTGGCATTCAGGGGCACTAAACAGGACACTGAATTGTGCACTCCAGCCCCAATCCAAGTGCTCCAATATCTCAACACTTTCAAATCCAATTCACATCCACTACGGAAATCTAGATTTAGTAGTTGCCGTATTGGTCCTTGCAAGAATAGATCCAGAAGCAAATGATTTGATACCTTTTAATGGACTAACATAGATGTAACAACAAGAACAAAGTGCTCTAGCTTTCGGACCAACCAGTCCTTCTTCAGAAGCTCATGGCAGTTGTTTAGAAAATACAATACTTATAACAGCTAGATAATGCAGAAAAAACAAAATCTCATTGGTTTTAACACTATTACAGAAGATGTCAGAGAGCTACAGTATATATCACCCCTCAGTCCACTGACTGACAGTTTGACTGAGGGCAGTATTGTACTGTTAAACTTCTCTGACATCATCTTCTGGTTTTTTTAAATGAGTATTTTAAACCAATGGGGATTTTTTTCTGTTTTTCTCTGCATTATTTAGCTGTTATAAGTATTGTATTTTCTAAACAACTGCCATGAGCTTCTGAAGAAGGACTGGTTGGTCCGAAAGCTAGAGCACTTTGTTCTTGTTGTTACATCTATGTTGGTCCATTAAAAGGTATCAAATCATTTGCTTCTGGATCCATCCACTACGGAGGAACAGTGCTCAATTCATACTGACAACCGAACTAAAAAACAAAGTGTTCTAAATATATGACAAGCTCACTAACATACTATATATTACATTCCCTATAAAGGACATAAATTAGCATATTTTGGGGACAAATAACACACTCACTCTGACTCTGAGTCAGCAGAATGTGACGAGTTTGTGCTACTACTGATTTAGACTGCTATACCGACAGATAGTGGAACACAGGAGTGCGCATGAATGACAAAAAAATGCTGCATGATGGGATACATCCTGTTGAATTATGGTAAGCCTTGGGGCACAAAAACAAACCATGATGCAACAGCTAAAAAAATGCCGATCCTGGCGAGGGTCCGTAACAGTCAACATAGTTCATCTGGACATTCCAAAGTCATCCGAAGTCATCTGACCACTAGAAGCACAGAAAACAACTGGTACAGTAATTTTACAATACACCATATTGACATAACAGTGTCAGGAGGTCTAAACCTCACTCTTAGGTGTTTGGCAATAATGGGAATGCAAGGAATCACAGACACATTGCATAAGAGTAATAAACTTGTTTATTACTGTGATGCTTGGACAGCTGGTTTTGATCACTGTATCATTTTCTGTAAAATAAAAAATGGGTTATGGACTGTCTGTCATAAGAGATGATGAGAAATCTGGTGCTCTTGGAGTGACCTCGCTCCCCCCCACCCCCCAGGTTTCAGCTGAAAGATGAAAGCCATGAGAAAATGCTGAAACAACATGTGAGATCACACACACACAGGTTTTAGATACCAGGTGTTACCTAGAAGGCCTGAAGCTAATTATAGGCTGGAAGAAGCTTGAGTTGAGCATATCCATTTTATGAGATTTCAAAAGAAGGAAACCAAGTTTAGTAAACTGATGCAAAATCATAAATGCTGATGTCTCTGTGAGAGGGGAAACTGATCAATAGATCAAAGAAATGTCATTTGAAGAACATGAGTCATGCTGAGGTTGCAGAATTTAATACTTGGAAAATACATCCTGTTTTTTTTATATGGATATATTTTTATATATATATATATTCTGACAGGGAGGTGTTGGATGACCTCATGCAAAATAGGTGAGGAAAACCAGCTTTTAAAGATTATTCTGTTTTCTTTCAGACATACTTCTATCTAGACTCTGACAAAGAAACATCTTTGGAGCACTTTTATCAGGTATTTAGAGAGAAAGACTAATCTAATTACTGTAGTAGGAATTGCACTGTTTAAAACCTTGTTCTTTTATAAGATTTGTAAGTCTTGTGATATAATAGTTCTGTATTGTATGTTTTACATACTATTATCTATTTTAGTAAAACTCTTTTTAGAGCATACTTGGTCTGTCTTTGAATTTCTTTCATTTGTAAGAAAAGTATATATGGTTATACCTGACACTAGACATAAGCTTGAATGGTGATACCAAACTGGAAAGAGAAGCGTTTTAAATCTGAGGTCTTTATTTAAGTTTTTAAGAGTTCATTTCTGTACACCTGGTTAGGTGCCCGTAGGCAAAGATATCTGGCCCCTCAAAGACAGAATTATCTGAGCCTGTATATTGAGTATGCTAACAAGAGGTTCACAGTTTGAATCCCTCCAATACTTGAGACAAAAGGTTGATCCAAACTCACAAAATAGACAAGAGGGTTACCTTGTTCTGTTAAACAGTTCACAAGACTATGCTTGGAGGTTGGCACTTTGGGAGTAGAGGGCTGACCTGCTGAGTGGGTTTGTGACAGATTGGTTGGCAGCGGTGGCATCATTTTGGCATTACAAGCTTTTATTGTTCTGTGTCAGCTTGAGACTGCCAGCTCACTTGCAAAGAAAGAAAAAAGGCAGAGTTTTATTTTAAAAAGGAAACAGAACTATATCACTTGGCATGCAGTTCAGTTCCTACCCATTTTATTTTTTTTTCCTAAAGTGCAAGTCAGAGTAGCCATTGTCAGGGAAGAAGATGGCTTCTGACTACAGCAGGCACACTGTAGATTACTTGAAGCAGTTGAGCGGGGACAGAGGAGTCCCATTTGAGGTGACAGCCAAAAAGCAGAACCTCATTGATGCCCTGATGGTAGCAGATACCCAGAGCAGTGAGTCACGGATCGTAACTGGAAAGGACCAAACCTCAAGTGTAGCAGGACTAGCGGCCAGTGCAGTATCCCGATCTGATGAGGAGGGCAACAGGGCCACTGTCAGTGAAGGGCCACAGCAGCAGGGGAAGGTCACCAGTATCCTGAATCCAGAGGTACTCAGCCTGCAAACTGAGTTGTGCAGGATGGAGCTGGAGTTCCAGAAGAAGAGAGAATGAGAGAAACGAGAGGTGGACCATGAGGCAGAGTGAGAACACCGAGAGGTGGACCATGAGGCAGAGCGAGAACACTGAGACACAGACCGTGAGGAGTGTGATCACCAGTGAGCTGCAGAGGAGAAGAGAGAGGAGTGCCAGTGGCAACATGAATTGGAGAAGCTATGACTCCAACCAGCGGCACCAGAGCAGGTAAGTGGCTTGGGTTTAACTGGGACTACAGGACTGGGTTACAAATTGAACTCCAAATTAATAGCCAAATTGTAAAGAGGGGGAGGATATGGATGCCTTTTTAAATTCTTTTGAAAAAGTTTGCATTCAGGCTAAACTTTCTAGAGAGTCCTGGAGCTTCCAGCTATCCCCGGTACTTACCGGGAAAGCTCGGGATGCATTGGGTCAAATGGACAATGAGGACATTAATAATTACAGCAAACTAAAAGCTGTACTGTTAAAAAAGTTTGAATTAACTGCTGAATCATATACAGCTAAATTCTGTAAGCTCAGGAGAAGCCCTGATATGAGCTATAAGGAGCTAGCCAAGAAACAACGTCGGTTTTTAAAACATTAGTAGGAAGGAATTGAGGCAAACACTGTTGATAAAATTCAAAATGTGATTTTATTAGAACAGTTTTAATGGGCATGCCCAGCACAGCTAAAAACCTGGTTAGAGGACCGAGATCCCGTAAACAATGCAAGAGGCTGTGGAACTCTTGGACCACTATGCCAAGAGCAGACCTGCTCTGAGAGCAAATGGGGTGGGTGTGGCAGCACAGAAAGGGAAAAGCACGCCTTCAGGGCAGCTAAAACCCTCACTGCCTCCACCAAAACCAGTTAGCCACAGGTTTCAGAGAAAAGATTTCTCTGAAAGAAGGAATGAATATTGGTTGTGTAAACAGACTGGGCATATTGCCAGACAGTGTCCCAAAAAGGTGAGCAATAATACACAACAGGGTGCTAGAAAGGAAATAGGTTGTTTGTGTGTCCCTGGAAGCATGCCAGTGAACATGAGGGAACACATGCACCCAGTCATGGTGAATGGTGTACAGACACAAGGGTTAAGGGACACAGGGGCATCCTTGACCTTGATAAAGGGGGATTTGGTAAAGTCTGGTCAGGTTACACCCAATAAATATGTCATTGTACAGGACTTCACTGGTGAGGCAAAAATATTGTCCCTTGCTAGTGTTCTCTTAGACTGGGGTGAAACAGGGGGAACTGTGCAGCAGGTGGCTGTAGCCAAAACATTAGCAGTGGATGTGATCCTGGGCAACAATCTAAAACAGAGGATAGTATGTGCAGTTACCCACAGCCAAGTGGCAAGGAAGAATTGTAGTTCCCTGAACCCCACAGAAGCCATTGTGGAAGCCACTGAGAGGCTGGTTCCCCAGCCTGTGTCTCCTGATATGGAGATTAATGAAGAGGGGGTAGAAATTTCCCCAGTAGCAAGTAACCACACAGCTACAGAGGGTTACTCCAAAGAGGGAGAGGTGACCCATTGTCAGAGGGTTGGGACTGACAGTGATCCTGAGTGCTCTGATGCTAGCGCTAGGGACCCTAGTTTAGTGACTGAAGGGGACCTGTCCCATGCCTTGGGAATGTGCGAAGGGTTTGCAGCTGCTCAGAGAAGTGACCCTAGTTTAGAGAAGCTGAGGGCTTGGGCAGACCCAGACAGTGCACAGGGAGGTGACGTCAGACATAAGGTTTATTGGGAAAATGGATTTCTGTATACTTGGGCAGTACAGACAGAGGGAGGGATGCTAGGCAGGCAGCTTGTCGTTCTCCAGGGGTATCGTGAGCAGTTGCTCAAGATTGCACAATATTCCTTTTCTGGTCATCTGGGAATCGCATGGACAATGCAGCGTTTGGCCCAGAATTTCTACTGGCCTAACTTCACCCAACAGGTGAAGGAGTATTGCAGGTCTTGTCACCGGTGCCAAGAAATAGGGAAGGCAGGCAAGAAAACCCAAGCCACCCTGATTCCATTGCCCATAGTGGAGGAGCCATTCCAGAAGGTGGGAATGGATATTGTGGGGCCTTTAAATACCCTCAGCTTCTCAGGGAAGATATTCCTCCTGACTGTGGTAGATTATGCCAGCCGGTATCCAGAGGGAGTGCCCTATCTTCACTGAGGATGGATAAAGTGGCAGATGCCTTACTTGGGATTTTTTCCCATGCTGGGTTTCCACAGGAGGTTATCACCGATTGAGGGGGTTCCTTCATGTCAGACCTGATTAATTGTTTATGGAAGAAATGTGGGGTGGTGTAGAGATGCATGACACCATATCACCAACAAGCCAATGGACTTGTGGAACTACTCAATGCTACCCTAAAGTTATGCTCCAGGCATTTGCTGAACAGCATGGGAGGGACTGGGAGAAATATCTTTCCCACCTGTTGTTTGCATACAGGGAGGTGCCCCAAGAGTCGACATGATTTTCACCCTTTGAACTCTTATATGGACGCCCAGGTACGTGGGCCCCTAGACTTGATCTGGGAGGACTGGGAAGGCAAGCACGTCACCCAGGGAACTCCTATTGTGGATTACATCCTTAGGTTTAAGGAAAGGCTGAAGGAGCTTATGGGGACAGCCCAGAGCAACCTAGCAGCTGCCCAACAGAAACAAAAAGTGTGGTATGACCACACAGCCAGAGCTCGCTCATACATGGTGGGTCAGGAAGTCATGGTCCTTATTCCGGTCCGGAAAGACAAGCTGCAGGCTGAGTGGGCAGGACCGTACAAAGTGGTTAGAAAGGTAAATGACATGAACTATATTGTGGAGTTACCTGACAGAAGACAGACAGAAAGGATGTACCATGTCAACATGATGAAGCCATATGCAAATAGGGCTGACATGGTGTTCGCAGTGTGTAGTCATGGGGAGGGGACGGAAGAAGGAGACCCCCTTCTGGACTTGCTGCAGGAAAGTAAGTGGGAGTCCTCTGTGGAGGCAGTAAAATTGTCTCCCCAGCTGGCCCCAGAGCAGATCCAGAAAGTAAGGGAGGTTTTAGCAGACTTTGTCCGATTGTTTAGTGCCAAGCCTGGACTAACCCCCTTAGTGACGCACGATGTGGAGACAGGGACACAGACACCCATACGGTGGACAGCATATTAGGTGTCACAGGCTGTCCAAAAGGACATTAGGATGGAAGTGGAGGAGATGTTGGATTTAGGGCTAATCCAGAGATCCCACAGTCCCTGGGCCTCACCCATAGTCCTTGTGCATAAGCCAGAGGGCTCTACTCATTTCTGTGTGGACTATCATGGACTGAATGCAGTCATGAAGTCAGACACCCACCTGATGCCCCGGATGAATGAACTCCTGGACAAGTTGGGTGGGGCGACCTACCTTATGACCATTGACCTGACAAAGGGTAGGTAGAATTGACAGACAGAGCTAGGGAGAGGTTGGCCTTCATCACTCCAATAGGCTTATTTGAGTTTAAAGTAATGCCTTTTGGAATGAAGAACGCCTCGGCCACTTTCCAAAGGTTGGTGAAACAGGTGTTAAATGGTGCTGAGGAGTATGCCATGGAGTACTTGGATGACATTACCATCTTTAGTACCAGCTGAGAGGAACACCTATCCCACCTTAGGGAAGTGCTGGGCAGGATACAGACAGCTGGGCTCACTGTCAGAGCTGAGAAGTGCCAGGTGGTCATGGGAGAGGTGGCATAGCTCGGGCATGTGGTAGGCCAGGTACAGCTCCGTCCTAACCAAATAAAATAGAGGTAATCCAGGCATGGCCCAGACCAGAAACCCAGAAGCAGGTCAGGAGTTTTCTAGGGACAGCAGGGTACTACAAAAAATTTGTACCCAATTACAGTGCCCTGGCTGCTCCCCATCTGACCTGACAAAGAAAAGGATGCCAAAGAATATTACCTGGAGCCCAGCCTGTGAGGAAGCCTTTTCCAAACTAAAGGAGGCACTGTGCAGTGCTCCTGTTTTGACAAATCCTGACTATAGCAAAACCTTTATAGTTCAAACTCACCCTCAGACATGGGTATTGAGGCAGCACTGACTCAGACATCCAGCCAGGGGAGGGATCACCCAATAGCCTACCTGAGTAAAAAGTTACTTCCCAGGGAGCAGGCATACTCCACGGTGGAAAAAGAATGTCATGCCATAGTGTGGGCCCTAAAGAAGCTGGAGACATACTTGTATGGGCAGCATTTTGTGGTGCAGACTGACCACAACCCCCTGGTTTGGCTGATGCAGATGGGGAAAAACAATGGTAGATTGCTAAGATGGAGTCTTGCTTTGCAAGAGTATGATCTGAAAATCATACATAGGGCTGGAAAACAAAATCAGAACTCAGATGGTCTGTCTAGGGTCTATGAGGAGTGAACTGCTTTGGGAAGCTCATCCCATGCAGAGGATAGAGCCCCCAAATTCAATCTAGGTGGGGAGGAATGTGACGCTTGGACAGCTGGGTCTGATCACTGTATCATTTTTTTGTAAAATAAAAATGGGTTATGGAAAGTGTGTCATGAGAGATGCTGAGAAATCTGGTGCTCTTGGAGTGACCTCGCCCCCCCCCAGGTTTCAGCTGAAAAAATGAAAGCCATGAGAAAATGCTGAAACAGCATGTGAGATCACACACACACACAGGTTTTAGTAACCAGGTGTTACCTAGAAGGCCTGAAGCTAATTATAGGCTGGAAGAAGCTTGAGTTGAGCATATCCATGTTATGACATTTCAAGAGGAGGAAACCAGGTTTAGTAAACTGATGCAAAATCATAAATGCTGGTGTCTGTGTGAAAGGGGAAACTGATCAATAGATCAAAGAAATGTCATTTGAAGAACAAGAGTCATGCCGAGGTTGCAGAATTTAATACTTGGAAAAGACATCCTGTTTTTTTTTTATATAGATATATTTTTTTGTATATATTCTGACAGGGAGGAGCTAGGTGACTTCATGCAAAATAGGTGGAGAAAACCAGCTTTTAAAGATTATTCTGTTTTCCTTCAGACATATTTCTATCTAGACTCTGACAAAAAAAACATCTTTGGAGCACTTTTAGCAGGTATTTAGAGAGAAAGACAAATCTAATTACTGTAGTAGGAATAGCACTGTTTAAAACCTTGTTCTTTTATAAGACCTGTCCATCTTTGAATTTCTTTCATTTGTAAGAAAAGTATATACGGTTACAGCTGACATTAGACATAAGCTTGAATGGTGACACCAAGCTGGAAAGAGAAGCATTTTAAATCTGAGGTCTTTACTTAAGTTTTTAAGGGTCCATTCTGTACACCTGGTTAGGTGCCCATAGGCAATGATATCTGGTCCGCCGAAGACAGAATTATCCGAGCCTGTACATTGGGTATGCTAACAAGAGGTTCACAGTTTGAATCTCTCCAAGACTTGAGACCAAAGGTTGATCCAAACTCACAAAACAGACAAGAGGGTTACCTTGTTCTGTTAAACTGTTCACAAGACTGTGTTTGGAGGTTGGTGCTTTGGGAGTAGGGGGCTGACCTGCTGAGTGGGTTTGTGACAATTACTACCAAAAGGGTCAATCACAGTTGCCCTAAGCAGCTCTTACCAAATACAAACTGGGAGCCAATGCTAAGCATTTCCTATATCTGGATGTTTCTTTGTGTTTTCCAGGGATCTCCAAGGTATGAGATGGAGTGACATTATATACCTATGATAATTACAATGGTTACCGTAAGATAGAAACATTTCTAGTTACAGAGATGAGCCCTATTGGCTAAATTAGAGGTGGCTCCACAGTCCAAGATAACATTATACAATTTTGTAGTAGTCATCATTTTGTAAAGACAAAGAAGGCTCAGTTATACATGTATTAGTGTAATAATACAAATTACCAAAAGATGGCAATGCCAACTTATATATTATTATCATTATAAGGACACAGTCATCCTAACATCTTATAAGCAAAAAATACATATGTGTATTAGAAAGCAACATGCATAACAATAATTTGCATACATATCCTGACATCTACTCTTATACAGTAGATGCCCAATGCGCTATATGTTAGTATAACATATACCTAAATACTAGCTGCCTATGGTGTACCTCTGGGGGTACCAATAAGGGTGCAGGGACCTTGTGTAACATTAGCATATTGCTTTGTTGCACTGCTACTTTAACTTCCACATTGGTTCCATGCTTATTGGATCCACCTTTCTTCCTGGTATAGAGTTGAGCTCTCTCTCATCCTTAGTGCAGACTGGCAGTTTTTTGTCATTCAATGCTTTTAAAACTTATTTTGCTTTATTCGATAAGGCTGCTTTTGCATATATGCAGTTTTATCATGTCATCCATAAGGCACTTGGTCCTCTCCCCTGATCTGCTCAGATTATAGACATGTGGGACAAACTTTGTTTCGACTCTACTCAACCCCATACTATTTTTCATCTTTACAAGAGGCTATGACACTATGCATCAGAGCAATTGGACTTCGGTTTCCCCTACTGGGCATCTGTATTCTGGGATTGGAGGATCAGGCCTCTAGGACAACAGTATGGCAAAACTTGCACCTTTTTTTGAAATTTGACAGCCTTAAGCTATCTCAATATGTTACTTTGTAATATGTACTATACCCCAGATAGATTAGTCAAATTTCATATGCTCGATAGTCCCAAATGTAATAAATGTCAGGTGGGTAGGAGAACCCTCAAGCACATGTTTTGGGATTGTGAAAAAAATCAGCATTTTTGGCATGGTATAATAATGCATTTAGACCCACTGCTGGGCCTTTGGGAGGCTTTTTCCCCTATACTCTGTTTAACAGGGTTGGGGTTGGAGCACCTTGTGGGACAGCAGCGCTTCCATATAGCACTGACCACAGTTGTGGCTAAATGGATTATTGCACGGCACTGGCTTGATGACTCTCACCCCATTTACAAGGAATGGTTGGTGGAAATGTTTGATGCTTTGTGCATGGAGCACATGATTTCCAATATTTGTAACTCTGGGAAGACATACTGTTCTTGATGGCAAACTCTCCATACTCTTTTGCAGTTGTAGAACTTATATGAATGCTTGAGGGTTGCCTCCCCCCCCCCCATTTCTTTAGGCTTTTGTCATAGTTTTATTATGAGGGTCTGTCACATACATTGTTCTTTATAGTACTCTTCTTGTTCTCCTTCTCTCTCTTCTATTTTCCTTTTAATCTCTCTGTCTCTAGTCTCCTGGCTAAGGTCAGTTTTTGTTTAATTCCTTCTCTGTTCTGTGTTTTCTTGCTTCCCAGTTCTTTATTCACAGAGTATTATTATTGAGTAGAGGTTTATCCTTGTAAGACTAATAAAGTATTTAGTACATTCAGTTATAACTTATCTCCTAGTTCATTTCCACTGTTGTGAAATGTGGCTTTGCTGGCTTTATGTGCTGTAAGTAATGTTACTACTGCTATGTTCAACCAGATTTTTGTAGTCTCGTGTACTGAGGTAACCTAGTTGTGTACTTATTTCTAGTGCATTGACTTGGATTATCTGCACTGGATATTGTTAATGTTGGAACTGTTTTTATTCTTAAATCTTGTTAATAAAGTTTACTTGGTTTAAAAAATTGTCAAATAGCAGTGTGTTAGTGGCAGGGGGAGGGTTTATTTATTATTGGTGAGTGGCTAGTGTGTGTGGGGGGGTCTATTTTGTTATTTGAGCTAAGCAAACTGATTCTTAGTATAAGCCAAGCCTTTGGAGGACTGTTGGTTTCTCACTGGTTTATAGAGACCTTGTGCAGACAAATGCATCCATTCTCCCCTCTTCCTATTGCCCAAGTCCCACCTTTTCACAGGTTTGATTCCCATGCCCCTGTAAGCAGTCTCTCCCCATCTGGTAGTGTTAACCAACAAAAGAAAACAAAGAAACAAAACTTTAAGGCACAGCCCTAAACAATATCAACCTTTGCATAAGGATATATTTGGTGTTCACAGAGTTCTGCCAATGGTGCTGGAGATGCAGATTGACCACTGAGGTGGCAAGTCCCACATTCATGTAGTAGTATAAGTCCTTTTCAAACAAGGGAGCACATGCATCACTGCCAGATTCCATGGTGGTATGCTAGGGCAGGTAAGAGAGGAAACAGTGGCAGTTGGTGGTTAGGTTGTTGTGAGACTATCAAGTCAGTGACCCCCAAAGTTCACTTTCACTTTGTTCTGATGATGTTATCATGTGAAGTTGCTACAGTCCTTGGATAGGCATAGTTTTTACAGTTGCATAGCAAGAGCTATTCCGATATATTTGCTATGACATAGTAGAAAATGAAGGCTCTGGAATGTTTTATAATGCAGCACAACCAGTCTGCTTCCACCAAGTGGAAATAAATCACATCTCTCCACATCCTCTCCATTCAGTACTGTGAAATTGCTTCCTCCCTCCCCCTTCCCCCACCCCAGCATACTATTTTCTTGCTCCCGACCCCACTGCCTGCTTTGATCTAATATCACAGTAAACAGGAAAGCTCTGTTCCAACCTCAACTGACTGTGGAAGACAGCTTTCATATTTACAGTGAGTTATATTAGATCAAAGCTGGTAGCAGGGTCAGAATCAAACAGAAGAGTTAAAGCAGCAGTATTCATTAGTGGTTGTAAAAATATTTCTTACTAGGTGCTGAAGGTTTTGAGAAAAGTATACATTCCGGTTTCAAGTTCTGTATCCTGAATGAGTAAAGAGTATTAGGAATAATATTATGTTTATTCAATAAAGACTTGTGTTAATAAAGATGGCCACCCTTTGTTAACACTAGTTGTGTCCTGTTACCATGATGATGTCCTGCTAGTTCAGTTACATATGCGTGCTCATACGTACGTCCACTTGATTGACAACTAGACAGGGGTCAGGTTGATGTACCTATGAAGAAATGTTTACCTGATAGCAGTACTTTATCTAATGGTACACGTTCTGCTGTCTGGCTTCCTGTTGATTACGACATGAAAATATGCTGCAGGTTTGATCCATTTATTTACAGATACTGTTTTACATCCCCTCATTAGCTATTTGCAATGGCAATGCAAATTATCCCTATAGAATGGTTACCATTACATAGGTCACTGACATTATTGATAGGTGGTTTCCTCTCCCTCAATATTTAGACCTATGGAACTGGTTCACTTTGCAACCTTTAGACCTGTCAAACAAGGTTGCTGCACCTCCATTAACAGACAGCGTCATTGCCCAAAATTAAACATGTTAAACGGGGTTGCTTTTTCTCATTAGATTTGTTTAACATGGTCCCCAACTACCCATAAGATCTGCCAAACATGTTCTCTGCAAACCCATTATGTTCTTTTAAACACAGTCACTCCACCCATTAGACCTGCCAAACATTGTTGTTGTCACACCCATAGCTAGACCTACTGTATGAAACAGGATCACTTTCCCAGCATTAGACCTGTCAAACAGAGTCACTGCACCCACATGAGACATATCAGATAGTTACTTCTACCATTAGAAATGACAAACAGGTTCACTTCCTTTAATGATTAGACATCACAGAGTCACTGCAATCCAGCACTCACACTTATTGATGTTTTTAGTGTGGCTTGTGACATGTAATGTATTTATTAATACTCAGAATTAGAGTTGTACAGAATGAAAAAATTCTGAATTTGTGGAATTTTGATGACATTTTGTTAAATTCTGTGTTATTTTGCAGAATTTCATCAAAATTTCATGGAATTTTTAAAATGTATTATTTCAGTCATAACTTGGCCATTTATCAAGCTAGAGCTCTGAAATGTGGCATGCTTAATGTCTGGGAGGAGTTCGAATGATGTGTCAAATATCATGAAATAGAATGGATTGTCTCAAAGTTACAGCTGCTCAAAGTCTGTCATTTACTTTTTTTTGTGGGGCGATTCATGAAAGTTATCTGCATATACAGTACCTCAGCTGTCTATTGAGCCAGCGATCTTACATTTGGAATGATTATTTAACAATAGGTGTTCTAATAATGTACCAAATTTCATGGAATTAGGGTGGATTGTCACAAAATTATAGGTGCTCAAAATCTGCCATTTTATTTTTTGTGGGAAATTTCATCAACATTTTTATCAGCGTACTGTATACCTCAGCCATCTATTGATCCAAAGGTCTTCAGTTTGACATGATTGCTTGATGATAGGTGTTCTAAAAATGTGCCAAATTTCATGACATTAGGATGCATTGCAGTGCTTAAAATCTGTCATTTTATTTTTTGTTGAAAATGTCATGGAAATGTGTACCTGCAAATAACTTAAGCACCTTTGGAGCTAGACATGTGTAAATTAGCACAAGTAACCTTTTTGTAATGGTTATGTAATCTCCTAAATATGGAGAGAACTGGATTAGAGATGTTTAAGTTACAAGTGTTCAAAAGTGTACAATGTAAATATTTGAAAAATGTTGTGAAAACTCTCAAAAATGTGGATGTTTGTAACTTCTATGCTGTTGCAGGCATAGACTTATCATTTTACCTGCATATCTGATGTCAGTGTATCCTGGTGTCTAACACAACTGGATAAATTGTTTAGCTGTTTTAAATTTACAGTGGAGAAAATATATTGATAACATTGTCTCAGATATTTATGGTAGCATATAGAAGAAGCATCCAGAGTTCTTTTTGTGGAATTCAATGTTCATAATGCACATATCACTACTTCATTTGATAACCTGTGCTCAACTTTTTGCAGTCCTGCTGTCCCTCTCTGGGTGACTATTTTACATCCCTTCCTCCCCCCATCTTCTCCCTTAGCATAGCCAGATTGTCTCAGTAGAACTACTGGTCCAACAGATATCCTCTTTGTTCTTTACAGTGACAAAATCCCTTAAAATGGAAGTCACTTACTCCTTTTCCTGTCAACCTTTCCTGTTGAAATGGCCAGAATTCCTCCTTCCTTGTGCCATATACATTGTCTTCCACCATTACATCTTTCTGAGTACTTCTAAGTCCCAGATTGCATGTATATCAGGCTCCTTGGATCATCAGTTTACCGAGTGTGATCCTTTCCTGCATTCAGTTTGGAATTGTTGACACTCCATGCTTTCTTGCTCCAACTGGGGGAAGGGTGAGTCTATCATTGGTGTGTTACCCAACTCAGCTGTCCATTTCTTAGGGAACCTATGCATCAAACTCCTGCAACTGATGACCCCCTACAGTACCTGTCTCTCATCTCATGCCCCTGTTCTTTAAATTGAATCCCCCAGATAAGGTTAAGTGACATTAACAAATTCCAATGTTATGGAATTTTCATGAAATTCTACAATTTTCATTAAGACTCATGGAATTTGACTTTAAGTACATATGTTATTTTGCAATTTTTGGCAACAATCAATTAATAAAAACTGACACACAGTCCCTGTTTAAGATCTAAGAACCTACCAAATTTAATGACATTGCCTTCTCTAGTTTTAAAGTTTATGGGGTTTATACATTTGCAGTTTACATTCTTGCAAAATTTAATTTAAAAATGTTGTGAAAGTTTGACTGCTTTTAATTTAGTCCCATTTAAAGCTGTACATATGAACTATGTCAGAAATAACCGTGTGGTATAGTAGTTTAAATGTTTTCAATCTGGTTAAATGTGTATACGTTGTTTTAAAATTAGAGGGAACAATCTTTAATTTAAATGTTGGCAACATTTTTGGCAGGCTATAATTCAGTCCCATTTGAAGCTAGAGCTCTGAAACTATGTACATATATAAATGTAGTAATCACCTGTATACCTATAAAATGTTATAACATCTCAATGAATACTATCAAAATTATGCTAGAATAACAAAATCTAAATTTTGGCAAAATGTCTGGCTACCTTTAACTGAGCTCCCTTTGATGCTTGAGACCTAAAATATGGTGCACATACCCATGAAATATGTTTCTCTAAATCCTGAAATGGTGGATACCTTTAGATAAGAAACTGTAAAAGTGATTGAAATAACTGATTTTTTTTGTAAATGTTTGGCCACCCATCACTCTGCCCCCTTTCAGCCTATGACACTGGCATTTAGTACATCTTGTATAATCCATACCAGCTGTCCACATAACAAATTTAGTGTTCTTTTTTATGCATGGTTTTAACATTACAGCAAAATAGCTAATATTTAAAATTTGGCAACATTCTGTGAAATTTTCATGCAAATTCTGTGAAATTCCATGGAATCGGAATGGTAAGTCGGTGGACATTCTGCTGACAGAATGTTATATTCTGCACAGCTCTACTCAGAATGCTAACTGTATAGAGGGATTCATCCATCTGGAAAAGTGCTGATAAATTCTGTCTTCCCAGCTGCACTGTTTAATATCTGATGAGTAAAGGAACTGGAAGCTGTTCAGGTTAATCTCCCCTTCCCCCTATATACTAACTCTTCATGAAGCAGCCATGCAAAATCCATTCATTCAACTAAAACACAGATGCCTGCCAACATAGATTGCTATGGACTCAATACTATATACTGTAGCAACATAGGTAACCTTGCATTATAAAACAGAAAACCACATTGTACACATTCTGATTGCACATGAAAATCTAGAAGGCACTGAACATTTTGCATAGCTTTATTCTAAACTATGACTGATGAAGGACAGCACCCCATAAACTACAAAAAAAAAAACAGTAATTTAAATTAAACAGCATGCCTCTTTCACATCAGATACCATGTGAGCATAAAGATTTCTTTACTTTTTCTTTCCCTCGATACTTAGTTTGTTCATAGACACTTATCACTCAGTCATACACACTTCCTTACATAATCTGAAAGCAGACTACAGTATAAGAATTGTAAATACTAACAATATATATTCAAGTAAAGTCCTAAATATAACATGAACAATGACCTAAAAAGAAACAGAGAGTTTCATTTTTAAATCAAAAGGAACAGAGATCCTGTCGTGCTTGTATTTATATTGCAGTGAGTATGCTTTCAAACTATCACTTTCCTGCTCTCATTATGGCAATAGCGATGCAGCTGTCTGACGAAATCCAGGGACAACGGTTATACATGAATACTTAAGAAAGCCTACCATTTGTATTACAAATCTAACATTTCTTGCAGAAGCATAACGGCATGCAATACTAATACAGAATGAGCATAATTTGAACTGAGTGGAGTAGCTGCCAGTTCTGCCACTCATTGCTTAGTGATGCTCTATGAGAGAAAGATGAGAAGTTTATTTATCATAAGTAGTAATCTGCATAAAACTGCACACAGTGTTTACAAATTATTGCTGACAGAACATACTCTGGACCCGATTCTCAAAGAGCCCTTAGATCACAGCAAGGTGCAGTGCTCTAGGGCTACAGCAAACCCAGGAGTGGCAGAGACCCTGCACCCAGTTCTCAATCAGGTGGGGTCACAGTGGCAAAGTCCCTTGGCTTGTGACAACTGTAGCAGTGCGACAAACAGGGGCACACCTGGGCAGGGTGCCACAAGTCATGGGTGGCCATGCAGCAATATCCCCAGACGTTCCTTGGTGGACTAGCGGACCCCCCTACTGAAGTCCCTATAAATTATTAAGTTACCATGTGGCCCTGGTGGTTTAGTAGACCTCCCTCCCAAAGTACCCCCAGAGAAACAAATGGCAATCTAAATCCCCCTCTCTGGTGGACTAGTGGATCCCCTCCCCAATGTCCCCATGGATTAATTATGTATCATAACTCCTTGGTAGTCTAGTGAACCCTCCTCCCTGTCCCTGATCCCCAATATCCCAGTGATGAATTAATGTATAAAAATCCCTGGTGATCTAGCAGCACCCCCCCCAAGCCTTGATCCCTCTTATGCCATTTTATGATATGGTCAGTGGTATAGTGGCCCTCCACTCCCACCCCAGTAGGCAGAGTTCCTACACACCACTTCCCCTTCCCATCCCCCAATCGAGCTGGCACCTGGCACAGCCCACTGCTATGGCCAGCCACCGACTGAGCTCTGAAGAAGCTTGTACTGTATACAGTACATGCTCAGTAACAGCTGTCAATCACTGAGCATGTACTGTATACAATAAGCTCTCTCTCAGAGCTCAGTTGGTGGCTGTCTGTGGTGGTGAGTGGTGGGCTGTGCCAGTAGTCAGCTTGATTTGGGGATGGGGAAGCGGGGTTGGAGGACACTGCCTACCGGGGTTGGAGGACCACTATACCACTGACCATATCATAATATGGCATAATGGGAGATCAGGGCCGGGGGGGTCCCTCTAGATCACCAGTGTGTTTTATACATTAATACATCATGGGAACATCAAGAGATCAGTGAATGGGGCTGGCTAGACCATCAGGGAGTTATGATAAGTAATTAATCAGGGGACGTGGGGAGAGGTCTGCTGGTCCTCAAGGGGGCTTAGATTGACATTTATTTATATGGGGGTACTCGGGGATTGGGGATCCACTAGACCACCAGGGATGTACAATTTGTTGGGGACATTAGGGAGGAGGGACTCTGGCACAATGCCACTCCTAGGTTCTGGCTGGTCTAACGGTACTTAGAAATGTGCCCTCCGGGGAAGTTATGTGAATCTCATTGCAGGAGTTTTGGCAGCCTGCATCTGCCACAAGCCCCTTGTGCCATGCCACAGTCCAGTGTGTGGCACAAGGGCAGTGTCAGCCCCATTTGGTGCAGGCTACCTGCAGTAGATGAAAGCTGTCTTTGTGAATTGCTCCCAGAGCATTGTTTGGCACAAGAGGCACTTTGCACCAATCAGTGGGACACAAGCCCCTTGTGCCAGTCTGGGAGCTTTGAGAAATGGGCCCTCTGTGTCTGGAGGGAACAAAGTATGAGACCACATGCTTAGTCTGACATTTATTACATAAAAAGCAATCTTAATATGGTACTTCTTGACAATGATAAGCATACCCACTGGCTCAAAACACATACCACAGCTGATGTAATCAGAACACAAAATGAATGTTACCAGCATGAGCCCCTCAGCACTCCAAATTCCATAAAATAATCCCCACTGGTCATGAGTTGGCAGGTGACCCATGATGTGTTTTACATACTGATTCCACTCTGTCACTTGCCTGCATTTGCAACAGTTCTCCTTCAAAACCCTTCCACTTTTATCTAGTTCCAATGCTAGCACACCATAGATGCTGTGTAATTTTAGGCAAGCCTCTGCTGGAATGTTATAGTGTTAAAGTTGGTACTTGTAGAGGTAATAAAGAGGATTTGGAAATATTGTCTCTGTGTTCATTTTAAATTAATCAAACGTGCACGTACATAGATTAGTCATCATTACATTTACTGAGTGCCATCGTGACCCAGACCCTGTTACTATGGTTTGCACTGTTCATTGCTTCTGAATACAGTTACATCTCTGAAACACTTGTAGATGTGGTATATTTTTTAGATAGCTGTCTGCATATGGTAATGACATGAGTGACCTCAGCATTAACTAATTAGTGAACATCTGCACTTGAGAGGTTGCTCGACAGCAGATCATCTTTTGTTTGAACAGCCTTCCAGAGGAGGTTGTGGAGTCAAAAACAGTGGTGGAATTCAAGCATGCATGGGACAGTCATAAGGCAATTCTAGGGGGTGGGGGTAGGAAGAAGTAGGATGCTGGTTAACTAGGATCTGCAGCTTATCCATCAGGTAGAGAAATGGGCAGACTGGGTGAGCCAAGCGGTCCTTATCTGCCGTCAAATTCTATGTTTCTATGTTTACACTGTCAGTTAGATTCCTTTGGGTAAGATAGCATACATCATTGTATATCTTTACTATACCAACAAGTCATCCCAAAATTTCAGATTGATTTAGATTGTTAAAAGGTAATGCAAATTCTGACCCAGACTTCCCATCAAACTGATTAAAACATACATTTTGTACAGCTTACTTATAATTGGAGAAAACAAGGCCTATTGCTGTGTAATATGTAAAGTATGGTATAATAGCTTCTGGGCAGCACCCCAGTTCGACATAATGATTTTGGTTGACAACTTTTAGCTGAAAACATGGATAGTCAGAATGATATGGCAGGGTGTACTATCTCTGCCCAAATCCTGACACTGTTGCTGCTGATGTCAATAAGTTTTGTAATTCATGATAACAAGTAGCAATATAAAGAAACTCACGTAATCCATGAAATGTAATAAACTGAAGATCTGAAACACCACTTAGTTTAAATACAAGTTAGGGGGTGATCTGCAAATTAAATGTTCCAATTCCATATGTGGATATCCATTGACATGACAAATGAAAGTTTATTAAAAATACAATTTAGCAACTTAGAACTGCCGGTACTCCCTGAACCCAATGAGGAGCAACAGTAGTTGTCTACGTACAGTAGCTTCCACATTCACTGGTAAACATAAGATGCGAGCGAGCACATTCTGTTGGTGACTGATAATTTTCTCATATCTAATGACAAATCAACTACAGAAAGTGCACCTGCCCCTTAAAGCATTTGCTTACCTGCTTTCTGTTTACTACCTTACTAATCAATTCTATATCCCTTGTCTAATTAATGCATTAGCAGCTGTTTTAGCTCTGTCCAGAGATTTTTACTTTTGGGGCAAGCAGCCCTAGGGACACCCTGGTTCACTGTCTTGTTCCGGTGCACATTAAAAGAATACAGTAGAGAGTGAGGTGGGGGGGAGGTGCACTGTATCTAATCCTGCTGGGAGATCCCATAACACATTAAAATTTAGTGGCAGGGTACATTTAAGGAACCCAATATAAATCTATCCTCATGCCCTATAACCCCCAACTCCAATGGTGCTGCAGTTTGTTGTCCCAAGTCCCCGTTCGGGCTGCTGTCTGGCTGTAGCAAGTGGGGGCCCCTCCTCTGGACCTGATGAATTTGAGGAGGGAAGCGGGACAGTTGCAGTAACTTTGTCTGCTCAGGAAACCCCAGACAGTCCTTGGGGTGGTGCCAGATTAACTGGCATCTGATTTGTGGCTCTGGATGGTGACCCATGCTTGGGTGGCAGGACAGCTTGCCAGAGATTTGTCAGCAAGTGCTGTTCACAGGGTTCAGCTGAAATGGGTGCATATTGGTGGAAGTGAGCAGAAAGCTTGGGCATGTTTCTTCTACTCCAGTCTCATTATTCCTGCTATTGCTGTTACTCCTTGATCAAGCCTCCAGCAGATTCTGCTCCTTATGTGCTTTGTTCCAATTTCTGAAGTACCTTATAGTCTGTGGAGGAAGCAGTCACTAATCATCCTCTGAGCCTTGACTGTGGGAGGCAGGGTGTACTTGCTGAGGCATTGGAGTAATATCAGTTGTAAACTGGGTGGCCACAAGAGTAGGCATAGATAGTGTGGATTGGGGTTGGTGAAAGGGTCCTCTGGTTGATTCAGGAAGTGACAGGAAGTATAGTCCATGGCAGCCTCAGTTGTATTAAAGGGTATGGGGACCCTGTTGTACACAAGTCTCATTACTGCAGGGTAGTGATGTGTAAAATGTATGCTTAGTTGATAGACTTTTTGCCTGGATTCAGTGAAGGCTCAGCTTTTCATCGTATGGACCATAGAGAAGTACTGAAAAGTCATAATAGATTGCCCCTGCCATTCTAGCTGTCCAGCTCTCCTGCATGGCGCAGTATGTCCTCTTTAACCTAGTACCTCAGAAATCATGCCAGAATTGGTCTTGCATGTTTTTGGTTTTTTTGGTAAGGGACCAAGAGATCTGTAGAACTGTTTATTTCAAAACACAGGTCTCCTGGTAGTTTGAGCAGCGCTGGCATAACATGGCAGAGGAAGCCAATCGTGTCATTCATCTTGGCTCTCTCCAGGAACCCAATGAAGTGCAGATTGTTGCAACATTGCCAGTTCTCTAGATCATCCACCTCATCCTGGAAATGGTGGATGATCTTTGATTGTTCCCTCATTTGTGCCTGCAACAAGCTGCAAGTCTCTTCATTGCTGATGCCTCTATTTACAGTCACTGAGAGTTGATGATCCAAGGCTCCATTCACTTTAGTATTTAGGTTGGATGTGAACTTTCATTTCATTGAAGTCTTTTACTAGCCGGGCAAACATTGTTTCCACCCACTTGATGGACAGGGAGGCCATCATGATGGAGTCACGGTAACGAAGTAGGCCTCTCTGATGAAGAAACTCATCACCACATCGGGTGCTGTTGGATGGCTGGATCAAAAGAACTCCCAGTAGCTGGCAGGTTACTTGATCTGCACTTGTAATAGGGAGAACCGACAGATGCTGTAGGATAATTGAATCTGGGAATCAGAGACTTGGGAGTGACTGGTTAGCCATCTTGTTCGCACAGAGGCCATGCACCCCTGCTTTTCTAACAAGATTCCTTTGTGCCTATCCCATGCATGTTAAAAGCCCATCACTATTTTCACATCCACCACCTCTGCTTGAAGACTGCTCCAGGAGTCCACCACTCTTTTAGTGAAGAAGTACTTCCTTACATCCTTCCTAAATTTCAACACTTCAAGCTTCAGTGAATGCCTCCTTCTTCTTGTGTATCTTCTCTTCTGAAAAACAGTCCCATCCTATACAGTACCTGATTCACCCTATGAGATATTTATACTTCTCTATCTGCCCCCTTCCCTTCACTGGTTTACATCTTGAGATCTCTGTGTCTCTCCTCACAGGGCTTATGGAGCAGCCCCTGCACCAATTCATTTGCCATTCTCTGGACAGTCTCTACCAAACCTATGTCCTTCCTGAGATGTTTTCTCCAGAACTGGAAAAGATGATACCCCTCCCTATGCACCCCAGTATTTCACTGCCCCTGCCAACTGCCTTGTTGGGGAGAGGTAGTGGAATAACAGATGGACCAGACACCAAACTTCAGTTTTAAAACACAGTCTCTGTGTGATGTTTATTCAAAATACAGGGGACAGCATCCAGCAATGGCATATTCCTTCTTCAATACATCAGTTTGTAGCAACAGACTATGTATGTTCTTCCTCTGCACTTGTCAGCACCTACTGACTCACTGATCTACTGATCTAAACTTTTTAGTGAAAGCCCTTCATCCCTATGATTGTCTTGTTTGCTTGGGTGGTGGGGGCTCAAAATGAAAAAAAAAAAAACAAGCTACAGACAAAGAACCTCTGTGCAGAAGCACTGAAACAAGGGTTATCCCAAAGAGCATTGGCAATAAGTCAAGTTTCAAAGAAACACAACATCACATATACTTTCATAATGCAAAGCATCATGGGATATATACAAATCACCATGAAATTTCCGATTGGCTCAGTTTACAGCAGGAATGCATGGTACCAATTTACATGCATTTAACAACAGAACCAAATTAATTTCTATAATACAGTCACCTAGTACTTTTTACCTTTATCAAAAACACCTAGTGCTATGGTATTTTCAATATTTACAGGTTTCATAAACATAAGGCATATACACTACCGGTCAAAAGTTTTAGAACACCCCCATTTTTCCAGTTTTTATTGAAATTTAAGCAATTCAAGTCCAGTGAATAACCTGAAATGGTATAAAGGTAAGCGGTAAACTGCTAGAGGTTAAAAACAAAGTTTAGGTTAGCAAAAACTGCTGTAGAGAAATTGCAAAGAAAGCCAAGGTGTCAGTGAGTACAGTTTCCTACACCATCAAAAGGCACTTGGAAACTGGAGGAAACTCTGACAGGAAGAGGTCTGGCAGACCCAAAGCCACAACAGAATCAGAAGACAAGTTTCTGAGAGTCAACAGCTTGTGTGATAGGCGGCTCACAGGACAACAGCACAGAGTGACTGGCACCCTGAGCCAAAAGGGCTACCACAGCATTTTGCAGCGCCATGCAATACCCTCTGGTCTATGCCTAGTTGGTCAGGGGTTCATCCTACAGCAAGATAATGACCCAAACATACCTCCAGGCTATGTCAGAACTACCTTCGAGGAAAAGAACAAGACGGTAGGCTTCAAATCATGGAATGGCCAGCACAGTCTCCAGACTTAAACCCCATCGAGCTGGTTTGGGATGAACTGGACAGAAGGGTGAAGTAAAGCAGCCTACAAGTGCAACACATTTGTGGGAACTTGCAACAGTGTTGGGAAGAACTTCCAACAATATTTGATGTCCATTGTAGGAAGAATGCCAATGAGTGTGTTCGGCGGTTACAGTATATCTGCAAAAGGTGGCTACTTTGATGAGCCAAAAATTTAGATTAAATTTTGTTAAACAAAATGATTCTATGATTTCTTTTTTATCCCCAATTGTTTATTTGTTCTATGCTTTAATTTCAGAGTACATTGAGACATTAACCTGCGTAAATTTCAATAAAAACTGGAAAAAAGGGGGTGTTCTAAAACTTTTGACCAGTAGTGTACATCAAAGTATTTTATGACATAATGCTATTACATACTAAATTCAGCAATGATAAACACAGCCTGTTGTTTTACATAAGTTCGGGGGTCACCACAATAACCTCCCTGTGAGAGAACCTGAGCGGGAAAAGGAAAAATAAAGAGGACACTATAGCATAGTCAAGAAAGGGGAGGGGGCCCATAGGTGGCCAACCTTATGGACTAGAAATTGTAAAGGATAGATTAGGTTAAGAAACAGAAGAAATGTTACAACAGATTTAAGAAAGGTCATCCCTCAAGAGTGGCAGGATATCCCTGTCGCACTTGTCACACTGCCTCCCCATCTTGAGGTCATTAGATATCATTACCCCAAGTTTCCCATCTGTTTAGTAACCATCAATATTCTTTCTCCAATCTATACACCTGGTCTGGGTTTCTCTGCTCTGAGTGCATGATTCTGCACGTTTACACAAATCAGCCCAGCTGCCATTTCCTTGACCCATCCTCATAGCCGGTTTTAGTAACCAGCGAACCTTTTGGTCACTGGGGGCCTCCTCCTTATGGGGAGGCCTTCAGTCAGAGCAGTTCATCTTAATTATTTTTACATTTCATAAATCTTATTATTTTCTTAAAACAGCAACAAAGGGCTGGGTAACACCTTTTGATGTGGCATTATGATGTAATGAAATGTCTTACTAAGCTATGACCCAACCAATGAGGCAAATGGGCAGCAATGGATGTGATAGAAGTAATGACCCATGGACTAACACTGTTGTCTCCCCCTTAAAAATGTATACTCCTGGTTGTACTGACAAAAAAAATTATGTGCATATTGACTACAGTTAAATATATGGGGTGAAGGGTGGCCAAGTAGGGGGGCCCATGACTTCAGTAATCCTGTTGAAGGCCCCCAAAACCCTAAAGCAGTCTCTGCCAGCCCATCCTCAGGTTTTATCAGGTCTCTACAAACTCTTTCCACACCCTCTGGAGTATGTCACTAGTTGAAGAACCATGTTCGGTCTCAAGCGATGATGGCAGGGTCAGACAGTATGGTCATATCATATCTAAACAGTTAAGTATCAATCAATCAATCAAAACTTTATTTGTAAAAGGTGCCTTTCTAGAACCAAGGCGCCTGTACATCACATAATAAAACAATATTAATAAAAGCAATAACAATTATCAAAACTTAATAACATTTAAAAAACATTGTACGCATGTTTAAAAAGATATGTTTTAAGTGCTCCCTTAAAAGTTTGGACGGTCAGGCAATCTCGTACCTGACGAGGTAGAGAATTCCACAGGGTCAGGGCCATAAAACTAAAAGATCTGGTCCCAGTAGGCATAAGAAGTGCAACCATCAGGAGTATGTCACCACTTGCATATTTTGTTGTCATCTGCAAAGAGGTATACCCTCCCATCCAGTTCTTCTGCTATGTCACTTCTAAATACATTGAAGAGGAGGGTTCCTAGTAATAAGCCCTGAGATACCCCACTGGTCAGTCTCTCCTCATTAGAGTGAGTGCCATTTGTCAGCACGCTCTTTCTCCTGTCCAGCCAAGACAGCATTTCCCCTGTCTACCTACCAGCATGCCCTCTTCAATATGTGATTCATGGCCTAGATGTCTGTCTGTTTGTGGTATGAGTACAGCATTTATTATATCATGATGTCATGTTGTCCCCAGTCACACTTGTTGATCTATATAGCACTATTGTTTACTGGTCAATCTTCTCATTCCTTAATCTGTTTCCTTAATCCTCCTGTGCACTTTTATTGCCTTCTATAAGGAAGTACCTTTGTTGTCCATTTTGTCCTGCTGTTTACTCATATTCCCTTCAATGAAGAAGTACCCCACTGTCCATTTTAGATAGAAACATAGAATTTGATGGCAGATAAGGATCGCTTGGTCCACCCAGCCTGCCTATTTCCCTACCAAATGGATAAGCTGCAGATCCTAGTTAACCAACAGCCTACTTTTTCCTACCCCCACCCACTAGAATTGCCTTATGACTGTCCCATGCATTCTTGAAATCCACCACTGTTTTTGACTCCACAACCTCATCAGGAAGGCTGTTCCATGCATCCACAACCCTCTCTGTGAAAAAATACTTCCTCACATTACCTCTGAGCCATCCCCCCTCAATCTTCAAATTGTGCCCCCTTGTTCTTGCATGCCTCTTTTTCTGAAAGATGTTACCCTCTTGGACTGTGTTGATTCCCTTGAGGTACTTAAAAGTTTCTATCATGTCCCCCCTCTCCCTACTTTCCTCGAGGCTATACATATTAAGCTGCTTAAGTCTCTCTTCATATGCCTTCTGGTGCAGACACTGCATCATCTTAGTTGCCCTCCTCTGAACTGCCTCCATCCTGTCTATGTCTTTGTGGAGATTGGGTCTCCAGAACTGCACACAGTACTCCAGATGGGATCTCTCCAGCTGTCTGTACAGAGGGATAATAACTTCCTGTTTTCTACTGGTGATGCCTCTCCCTATGCATCCCAGTATCCCCCCAGCCCTCATTACTGCCCTCTCACATTGCTTGCCCACCTTTAGGTCATCAGATATGACTACCCCCAGGTCCCTTTCCATTTTTGTTGTTGTTAGTATCTCACCCCCCATTGTGTACTCTTCCCCTGGGTTTTTGTTTCCCAGGTGCATTATTTTGCACTTCTTAGCATTGAATCTAAGCTACTATATTTGACCAATCCTCCAGCCTTGCCAAGTCCCTTCTCATCCTTTCCACCCCACCTTGTGTATCAACTCTGTTGCAGATCTTTGTGTCATCTGCAAAGAGACATACATTTCCTTCCAGTCCCTCTGCAATGTTGCTTATAAAGACATTAAAGAGGACCGGTCCTGATACTGAACCCTAAATTTTACCAAGTAACCACCCCTTTCTTCAGAGTGGACTCCGTTTACTATTACCCTCTGTATCTGCAAGTATCTGCAAGATATTGCTGATGATGTTGGTTTTGACAAATGTGGTACCTTGCATCTTACTTAACGGTCCAATGTTGAACCAAGCAACCTTGGTTCACACCCTGGGCTCTGGAATTAGCTTATGGATAGACTGGTGGGTCTGCAAAGCAAAAAAGAGTAAAACTGGCCATGCAACAAAGTTAAAGGAGCAGCCCTTACACAACTTCATACAGGCTACAAAAGAAAAGGGTGCACACACCACTTCAGTAGCTACTTATTTTATTAAACAAACAAGCATTTGTCAATGCCAAATGTTGTCTCACTGGTGATGGCATTGGTAGTGCAGGAGTTAAGAGAGATGCATAATTGGAATAGAAGTGAAGTATAGAACCAACGTCAACCCCACCCCACCCTGCAGAGAGTGACAGGCATTGGGGGGGGGTGTTTGGGTCGCTGGCCATAACGCTCATGCTATTTCACCTCACCCTAACCTGCAGAGTCTGACAAGTGTTGCATTGTACCTTGGGGTCATCTGGCCTTATGCTCACCCCATTTCATAAGCATGTACGTTGAGATGGGTGCAGCATAGGAGAATGGGTTGAACTTTGGGGCTGAAGAGTCCAAGGCACACCTTGATGCCTGTCAGTGGCTGCAGGGCGAGGGTGGAGGACCAATAGCATGAGCAGTACAGCAGACAATCCAAAGACACACCCTGATGCCTGTTAGTCTGTACAGGGTGGGATGTAATGGTTAGAAACCATAACACCAGTATCCTTGGATGTAAGATGATTATGTACCTAATTTATGGTTGCCTACGGCTGTGAATAATTCAATGCGTATGACTTTGTCTTTAATTTTATTATGGCATTGGCTGTAGTTTTAGTTCTTGACTGCACTTAACTTTGTGGCAAACCTGTTTTTAACACCTGCTGAACTGAACACTTTTTTGTCATTTTGCTTTATGTTGCATATTATCTCCTCTCTCCTCCTCCCCCCCACCCTGGTTTGCACCTGCAAATGAGCCTTGGCTTTGTGTGCCTTTCCCAGTTGCCAGTTATCATATAAATAAATGTCCTGAGCCTGATTCCAACACCCAACTGGTAGAATTCATGGCACACTGCATAGGAAACATTCTCTGACTCCAACTGACTAGCTCTGGCCACTGGGGGAAGGGTAGATATTTTTATAAACATGTTATCTTCAATCAAACAGCTGAATAATGAATAGCTGACTATTTGGGGTGCTGGGGTTTATTTGAAAAACTAAATGTCCTTGCACACCCCTAATATACAGCATTGGAAGTAATGCATGATAAGTTAGGGTATAATAATGGTTTATGCATTTAACATTAGTATGTGGGTATAATAATGGTTTATGTATTTAACATTAGTGAATGCTAACAAATAATTATCTTGTTTTTTAATCAAGAATTGCCTCACAGTAAAGATAAAATGTGAGGTGTTCTATACACCTTACGTTCATGTTTCACAAATCAAGAACCTACTTTTCTTGGCAACCTTTCATTCTGACTGTTACATAGCAACCTAAATATAGAAAGATCTTTGCTGCAGCTCTTATTATCACTTGAATGGTTATTGTGCACAGCTGAACTAAGTTTCACATTTACAGTAATGAGATTGCTGTTTTTCCTTTCAAAAGAAGCAGTATCCTGTTATACCATTAGATTTATATAGTCAAGAGTTGTGTAAACTGTAGAATTCATCTGGCAGAACTCAGGCAGACTGACAGTTATGCTTTGGATACACATTTTGGAATTTTCTGAAACATTTCACAGAATTCCATTGGTTTTAATGTACTGCAAACTGTAGATTAGTATTTGTGGTTTATGCAAATTGCAGATTAGTTTTCCATGGTTTACAGGAAAATAGTGGTTGATGAAAACCACAGAACACTAATCTGCAGTTTATGCAAAATGTGAATTAGTGTTACGAGTACAGTATATGGCAGGCAGAACTCTACCAATCTGGTTCTGGTGGAATTCTGCACAATCAGTTAACATTTTCCAAAATTTCTTGGACTGCCATTCAACCAGAATTTAAAAATTCTGCACTGCACAAGTCCAGTTCTTTCTGACTGCTTAACTTAACTGCATTTGTTCAAAAGCTAAAATGTAAATGTAATTCACAACTGAAAACAAAAACACGGGCTGGCCCACCATCGCGGTGGTAGTACTACCGCTTGTGGCGTCAATGACCTGAGGTCGGGAGTGACCTCAGGAGTCAGAGGGTTGACCGAGGGGGAGGAGGATCAAGCATCCCAGGATCGAGCATCCCAAGTACTGTTTTCCTCTTCCAGGGATGGAGGAGATCAGTGGCTGGCACTAGCCTGGCCCCTAGCTGTGCCTGGGGGTTGGCTAGCTGACACTGCATAATGGGGGGGGAGATGGGGCAGATGCCTGGTGTACTGTGCACAGAGACATGTGCAGAACCACCATTGGCATCTTGCATGCCACTTCCTCACCACCAAAAAAAAAAGAAAAGGAAAAACTTGAGTGCTATCTATGAAAAACATTTAGCATAAATTTAATCTGCTAACATTTTAAAACAAAAGTTCATATCTCCTTTATTTTTACAACTCTCTTGCTCCTTTCCTCATTAAACATCTGGAAATGAGCAACTTGCAGTTCAGTTTGCTCTGCTGGTGAAAGTAGTTAATAAATAACTAAATAAACAAACAAATAAATATATAACATACATACGTACATACATAAATAAATATGATGCAAATAATATGTGGAAATATTTAGATAACTTGATGGCTACAACTGTAGGGCATGTTGTAGTATTGTGAAGATCATCATCATCCTCAGGCTACAACTAATATGAAAATAATCTCATCTGGATCAGGAAACTGACAGGCAAGAATCATATTTGGTCTGGTTCATGATAGTTGTACACAGTACTCACAAAAATACACATGGCAATGTAATCATATCCATGATGTGAGAAACCTAGGCAGGTAAGCAATGGCATCAAAGATGTGAATATATGGCATATAATACCTGTACAGTACTGGCCAGTGCAGGGGTCACACAGGAGTGCAGATAGAAAGGAACAGTGGTTTTATCAGGGTGAAGAGAAATGCTGATTATCTAATTTCTGTGCCTTACTCACACCCACCCTGCTCTAACTTTGAAGTAAGTTGTAATGACTGTTACAAAGGTTATAAGGAACACAAAAACTGTGGCCTGGATATTCAAAAGGGTTGCGCCATGCACAACAGGGATGTACCAGTGCAAGTCTGAAAATGCACCATTCTGCGATATTCAGCTGGAGGCAGATGTGTCCCCCAAATCACAATGTGCAAGAGCACAATGATAATGAATGCATGTGCAACTGAAGGGGGAGGGACCATGCATAAATGGCGCCATGCAATATTCAACAACATGCGCCATGCGCAATAGGGGAGCAAATGAAAGTTGCGCAATAGCAGAAATGATCCAAAATAAAAAGGAACAAAGAGAGAGGTGCAAGAACACTGCAGGGAAGCCACATGTTGGTGAACTGCAGGCAGCCACACAGGCACACAAAAACTGGGAGCAGGACAGGGCAGGAGAGAGACAGAGCACTTGGAATACCCAGGAACAGGGAAGGTGTGGGGAGCCTCTGCCACAGTGCAGGTCAAAGAGGGGAAGTGCCACACAGCACTGAGGCCACTACAGGGAGGTGTTCCCATTGCAGGGGGAGTAGCAGCAAGGACAGTGGGGGGAACACAGAAACAGCTGCTGGGGGGGTATCACAAGCCAGGGGCATGGCCAGTACCATCATCCAGATGGAGGCAGTTATGAGGAGGGGGGGAGAAGGCAGGCAGCAGGGGGGTGTGGCCGTGGAAGGGTCCATTGGCGGCATGCCCCCAACAGGCAGTACAGACCCCGCACCAGCTTCGAGCTGTACACTGATACTGAGATCTTGGGCCGGTACTGCCTGAACCAGGTGATCCTGAGGTGGCTCTGTGAGCTGTGCAGTGATGTGATGCAGGCACCCACACGATGAAGCCATGCTCTGTCAGTGGAGACCAAAGTGACAGCTTGCATGTGCCTGCTCACCATGGGTACCTTCCCAGAGACCAACAGGGGACATGACAGGCATAACCCAGTTGGCCGCATCACGCCGCCTCACCCAATTCCAGATGGCACTGTTGCCACATGCTGCGGAGTACATCCATTTCCCCAGCACACCGGCAAAGTGCACAGCAAACATACAGGATTTGCACAGGTTAGCACGTATGCCTGGCATGCTCGGGGCAATAGACTGCACCCATGTGGCCATCCGCACTCCACCTGGCCCCAAAGGGGCCACATACATGAATCAGAAGGGGTATGCAAGCATTAACTGCCAGATGGTGTGCGATGCCAGGGGGCACATAATCAATGTCTGTGCCATGCACCCTGGGGCAGCACATGATGCCTTTATCTGGCACCACTCTGCACTGTGCCACAGGTTCGAGAGTGGGGACATCCCCACTGGCCACCTAGTGGGTGAGTATGCAAAGCATGCAGAAAGACATGGAGTTTGGGAGTGGCATAGTCAGAGGTGACATGGGTATTGGCCTAGATGGCCCAAGGCAGGGCGACGCTGATCACCAAACTAATGTCCACCCTCTACACACAGGTGACAGTGGATACCCATTCTGTCTCTGGCTGCTCACACCATACCGGCAGCCCACAACCCCATCACAGCAACGCTACAATGAGGCACATGCCACCACATGCAATGTCATCGAGTGGGTGTTCAGGATGCTGAAGGCACATTTCCATTGCCTGAACACATCTGGCGGTGCCCTACAGTACAGCCCCTCAAAGGCCTACGGGCTATTCCTGGTCTGTTGCATCCTGCACGACATGGCCAATGACTGTGGGATTGCCATAGAGTTTGAAGAGAGGGACAGCAATGGGGACGATGAGGATGCTGGTGAAGATGGTGATGGGCAGCTCCCCCTTGGTCGAAGGGACCCCCGACTGATCCGGATGGTACAGCTGCACTGGGACACCATCACAGAGGAGCACTTCAACCAACACAGGTAAGTCATGGGGCCATGTGCAACCACCAGTGGCAAGGGCACACAAACATGCATGGACAAACTCCAAGGGTGCATTTCATTAAGGGAATTGGCCGAGCATGGAACTGCACACACCATCAGGGATGGGCAAGGTCTAACACAGCACATGGTCTGACACACACACATCACACGAGACATGCACAAAGGGTAGGAGACATGCCGACCCCAACCGCCACCCCTAGCCACACACACGTCCACAGACCACCACGCCCAATGCCTATCATTGTGCATGTATCAAACGCTGGGCACCATTGCACAGTGGCGGACAGTGCAATGCAGGCATCATCATGCACACACCACAGCGGACAGCAGCCAGGAAGGTGTGCAGATGGAATTTGTGTGTGCGTGCAGGGCCAGATACCCCACCCGTGCATTGCACGTTGAACAACATAATGCACACAAGGCAGCATCAGACAGTAGCTGTGGTGGAAGACAGGTCAGTCATGTGCTACAGTGCCACAGCTGCCACAGATGCATGGGCGACCCCGCCGAGACCCACCAGCAGTGACACGCTGACCAATGGCCTCATGGGGTGGCACCAACGGTCCCCCAGGGGTTCCACTGCATGAACGCGACCGTGCTCTCGCAGGGGTCTGCAGCACACCAAACACGCCTGTGCCAGATGTGCTCAGGATACCTACAGCTGAACCTGGTGTCAACAAGGAGGGTGTCGCATGATGCTGGGAACGGGGGGTTGACATTGCACTGCACGGTATCTGTGATGCATGGGCAAATAACTGTGTGCCCATTGTGGCCATGACAGCTGTGATTGCCTGTGTCTGCCTGTCAGTGGCAGTGGTCACATCCTCCTGCATCCAGTCCCTCCCTGCCAGGAGTAGAGCAGTGTCTCTGCTGTGCCACTCCTCTGCCTGGCACAGAGCCACACTGAGTGCATCAACCGCCATCACAAGCCGCACCTGCTGATCGATTGATTCTTGGAGTATCTGGATGTGCTCTTCTAAGAGGTCATATGCCTAATCGGCATGCTGTACCTCACGGTGTTCACTGCCCTGATGGGCAGCACCCCTTGAGGGTGGGTGCTGCACACCAGAGCCAGGCCTGGGCATGTCCACAGATGGTGCACTGATGCCGCCCCCTGACACTGTACCCCCATGGCCATTGGCCAGCTGCTGACACTGCCCCTCTGGCTGCCACTCTCCAGGGCTCAACGGTGCCACTGCAGTGGCTGCAACAGCCCCACTATCCTGGACACACACCAGTGCTGCCCCACTGGTGCAGACAGGCACAGGCTGGGACTGTGATGTCACGCAGACCTCCACGGTGGCATCACCCACGGCCATGCCCATGATGTCACCTGCTGTGTGGCCATCCTGCAGCCCACACGTATCACTGTCCATGAAGTGAGCTCCATCATCATCAGTGATGGATCCGGCACTAGCCCGAGTCTCGGCATGTTGGCATCCATGGACACTGGCACACTGGGACACAAGAAGGGCCTCCTCCGCAGCTGCTCCACCAACATCAGTCCGGACAACCAGGTGGGCCCACTGTCACCCTGACCCTCGTATGCCTGTGGAGGTGGATGGGCCCTCCTCTATGTCCATGGTGCCACCCTCAGTGGACAAGCCCACCACCACTGACCCATGTAGACACTCAGGAGCTGTAAGGGAACACAGTAGCATTAATGTATCTGCCCTACCCTGTCCCCCCCCATTGACAGACCAGGACCTACCATGCAGGGACAGGCTACCACCCATTTGGAATCCACCACCTGGAACACCCTCAATAGCACAACGCTGCATGCTAGCAGCAACGTGCTCTTCTTGTGGGGTCAGGCGTTGCACGTCCGACTGTCCCCCACCAGTCACAGACCATGTTGCCCTGATGGTAGCCACCTTGTCCTTAATCCTCCGCCTGTCCATGCCCATCTTCTTTTTGTACTCCTGCATGGACCACTGGTGGCTGCCATGCAGGTTGATGGCATGCGCCACCTCTTCCCATAGAGCAGCACGGGCCTGTGGTGTTCCCTGCCATCCGCTGAGCAGCAGCTCCTGGTCGAGGTAGGCCTCAAACAGGGCATCTGTTTCTGCCTTTCTGAAGTTAGGCCTCCTCTTCCTCCCACGTCTCTGTTCCTCTTCTTCCACCTCATGATCACTCATTATTCATTCTGTGAGAATGACAGGTGTTACCTGTGATTGTGCATTCCCATACATGTCCCACACACCACAGTCCACACTCCCAAACAGCATGCAACTCACCACAATAGACTGCAATAATCGACTGTGGCCAGTGTAGCTCAATGTCGCATTTTTATAGTGTAACGTATGCAAATGAGGTGAGGTGCAATTTTAAGTGGATGCAAATGCAGTATCTGCGCCATTGAATGGCTGATTAGCTGATTTGCATATGCCAGCTGAATATCGCGCTGTTGCACTTTGCGCAATTGTGTTGAACTTGTTCGAGCAAGGGCACATTTCTGTGACATGTTCAGTACACACTGAACTGCGCATGCCCAGGGTGATGACGCAGATGCCTGCCACACTGCTGACGTGCTGTGCGTGGGAGGCAATGCAGGGCACGGCCACCATTGTGCCAGTGGTGCTACTGCGTTGTTCACATATATGGCACTGTGGCACTGGGGTGCCGTAGGTGCACTAGGGCCACAGTGCAGTAGACTGCTACAGGAGGTGGCACACAGGCACCCAATCGTGCTACATGCATTGAGTACCAATTGCGCTGTGGTGGTCCGAACACGAGAGACCCTTGACCCTGTGCCCGACCTTTGGCCCCTAGGGTCCATGCATCCGCATGGATGCACCACTACCAAGCTGTTCAGTGACAGCATGATAGGGAATGGCAGCACTGTACCGCGCAGCATCTGCACGTGGTGGACCACGCTAGCGAGCACCATTTTGACTCCAACCAGCTGTAGAGATGGCACGGAAGAGGACTGCTATTTGGAACCAGGTGGAGCTGGCCAATTTGGTGGCCATAGTAGAGCCCCATGCTGGGGCACTTTATGGAGATGCACCCCTGGACAAGGCCAGGAGTGCAGTATGGGAGGAGGTGGCGGTGGCACTGGAGGAGGCCACGGGAATTGGGCACATGGCCGAACAGTGTCGCCATCAATATGGGGACCTCCGGCACAGGGACCCGGACAGGCTTGCCCACCTGTGGGCACATGCCAGGAGGGGCACGGTGTCACAGCCAGGTAGGTGTCCCATCCATACACTGTTAACATCCATACTGGTATCACGGTTGCATGTGTCTGGCACACGGGGGAGGCCGTCCAGTATTGGCCGTGGTGGTGGTATTGGGGTGGGGGGGTGGATGGGTATGGCTGTGTGGGATTGCACACACACAGGGGCAGGGGGACTTTGCTACCAGATTGTACTGATGTTCCTCTCTCCATGTTTGCACCTTAGGCCCAGAGAAGTGCCTGCGGGTAAGGGAGAGGAGGCGCTGCCAAGAGGACCAGCAGGCTGGGAGGGATGCAGGACCACTGAGGTGCAGGGACCAGCCTGATGATGGTGAGTGCCTTACATCCATGATTACTACTACATGCTGTGTAAGAGGGCGGGCAGCGGGGCATGGCCACCATCCAGTGACACCACTGCCATGCACGCAACTTGTTACAGTCAGCACCGTCCAGTGGCACTGCATGTCTGGGAGTGTGTCAATGGTGGTCCATATGTGCACGTGCACATGGCTGTGCCACTGCCTTTGTCGATAGCTGGATGTCACTGTACGGCCACAGTGGTGTTGTACAGGACATGGGTGGTGGGTGTGTGCAGCAGTCCGCATGGCTGTGGGTGCCTGGGTAGGCAGGTCTTGTGGACGCGGTCACTGTGGGTGGTTGCACACCATCACAGGAGTGTGGCACACAGCTGTATGCTATGCACAATGGGTGGGCTGCAGGGGGCTGGACAGTCACACGTATTGATTCTGTTCCCTTGTCCTAGGTGGACAACACTAGATGGCCCTGGATGGGGCATACAGGAGCTGATGCAGCTGGCGTGGGCATCCCTGGCATTGCTGGAGTGGATGGAGCAGCACGGGGTCCAGAGGAGAAGCACCCGAAGGCACCACAGGAGTGGAGAGAGGGGAAGAGAATAGGCCCTCCATGACCCCCTGACACACCTAACCCCCCCTGGACCCACCTTCACACTTCTTCTTCCCTCTCCCATTTGTACACCCCTGCCCCATGCCCGCCCCCACCTGGTTTGTGGCCCTTTCCCCCCACCCTTGTATATATTTGTACATATGTTGAGTATTTATATTTTTTAATACATACATTTTGTTATGACAACTGTGGTGGTCTCTGATTTGCAGTGGGCTACAGGTGTTCAGCTGCAGTGGTGTGCATGGCATCAGGGGTGATTCACACATGGGCATGTGTGTGTGTGTGTGTGTCTGTGTGTGTGTATGTCCAGAAGGGAACCACCTATGGTGTGGGCAGGGGGATCAGTCACTGTCTGTGGTTTGTGTGTTGTTCTCTGTGCACTGGATGCCTGCGTGCAGTGGTCCATGGTGCATGCAGTGTGTGCATGGCACCCCTGTCAGACCATCCATAGCCTGTGCAGCTGACACCCTTGCATGTCTGTGATATGCATGGTCTGCTGGCATGTCAGTGGTGGCTGTCCATGCTGGACAACTACTGCACCCAGCACAATGCCGGGTTGCCTCCCATCACCAGTATGGTGCACATCTGCCTCCGATGGCACTGTGGCCTCCGCTGTTGTTGTCCCACCTCCATGCTGTCGCTTGTGTCTGTTACAGGGGATGTGCTCCACTGTCTGTCACTTGTGCTCCAGCCGCATGCTGGTGGCATACAGCTTCATGGTGCCTGCGCAGGGTGGCTGGCACACCTGTGCCATGTAGGGGCGCTGGCCGTGTGTACATGGCTACCATGGCCACACGCCAGTGGCTTGGTTGACCCGCTACTGTGTCCTGTGTTGGTGTGCCCTTGGGTATGGGTGGCTGTTTGTCCATGCACTGTGTTACATCCTGTGTGGCGCATGCTTCCATGCAACACTGTGTGTGTCTGTGCTGGCTGTTGTAGCAGTGCTGGGATGGGATGTGTCCTTGGGAAGGTGTGCAGGGTGCTTTACCACTGGTGGTGGGATCTGGAGCATGCCCTGTTGCATGTGGGTTACCTCGAGTGCCGATGCATGGTTGGTCTCTCAGCTGTACCTCGGGAAGACGTGCAGGGTGGCACTGTGTATGCAGTTGTTGCATCACTGTCTGCTGCAGCCCACTGCAGGGTGCACGTGGTAGGGCTGGCTTGCATGGCTCTGTGGTGCACGGGGTTGCATTGTCACAGTGGGGGTGGTGGCATGCATGGGGTGTCCTGCACTGTTGGGCACAACTCCTGGGCAGGGTGTATGGGGATCGTGGTGCAGGGTGTGCTCTGCATTGGAGAGATGGTGTGGCATGAGGTGGTCTGCCCTCCTTGTGTGCCAGTCACAGCTTGCCAGGGGGCATGCTGGAGCACCATGCCCCAGCTGTGGGTTTGTTGCTGGTATCCATGGGCCGGTGGTTATTCCAGCTCTCCACCGGTTGTGCAGTGCAGTGCATGGGGTGTGGAGGGTGATGTCTGTTCTGCTGTGTGCTCTTCTGCCCATCTGTGGCATGGGTGGTGGGCCCCTGCATCCTGTCCCTGTGCATCCCTGGTTGTGCTGTTGCACTGCTGCCCTGCTCCATGGGGTGTCCCTGGTTGCGCTATGGCACATCTGGACTGCTCCACTGAGCATCCCTGGTTGCGCTATGGCACATCTGAAATGTGCAATTGCACATCTGGTTGCGAAATGGTGCAGGTGGCATGATTTTCAGTCATGTGCCACAGGCGCATCTTGACCTGTGCAGTTTTTGAATATCACGCTTCTTGCGCATGGACGCAGTGGACTTGCTCTTGATCCTGATGTTGCGCACTTTTTGGGTGCAGTTTGAATATCCCGGTCTATGTGCCCATAGTTGTTCCTATTTATTAGTAGCATGCCAATGTACCACTCCCTCAAAAATGTATCCAACCTATACTTAAAATGTCCTTTACTTGTACAGTTAATCACATTCATTGGCAGACTATTCCATGAGTTCACTACTCATACTTAGTAAAAATACTTTCTGTTATCCATATTGAATCTGGGTGGCTTTAGTTGAAGTGGGTAAAGCTGTCTTGAAAACTAAGTTGTTCTCCAAATTTAGTTCTTAATTATTCACAGCATGTCCTCTTGTTCATCTGTCAGATGCATGCAATATCAATCACAGAAAGTACAGGCCACAATTAGCTTTTCATTGATGATATGGAAAGCAGGCAGGCAGGCATGGTGCATGATGTGCATATTAAGCCAGCTGCTGACAAATTTTATGATGGTGTTGGAGATACAAGAAGGGCACAGTAAGGGCCAGGCTAGGTAAGGTCATATGGGTTTGGGAAGTCAGTTTGTCTTGATGGCAAAAATGAGAAGCCAGCCAGGTGTTAGCTGAAGAACAGTCACAGTAGTTTCATCAGTGTGTCCAACAAAGCAAACACCCTAAGCAAATTAATTATAAATAAATAACAATTGATGTTGATGCTCCCTCCTCACACACACACACACACACACACACACACACACACACACACACACACACACACGTGTCCTGAAATACAATTTTCTGTGAATTCTGCATATTAAGAATGCTTCATATTAAGGACATCACAAAATGAAGGCTATTTCTAGTAGTCTTATGGAAGAACAGAATGTCAGGAAGAGGAGAATAGGAGGAAGAACAGGAACTGGGATGTATAGAGTATTTTAAAACGATTTACATAATTACTGAAGCACATACTGCTAATACAGAATTTCTGCAGCTCACATTTCTTCATAATAATATTGTGAACAAGGAAATATGGATTCCGGTCCAGCTGAATGAGACTAAATATGCTATTCTTGCACAACACAGAAACAAGGCTGTGGGTATTGATGCAACCCCAGCTGAAATAGATTTACAGCATGTGGATTTTTGGTCTTCAATTTTGTTACATTTTTTACAATAATTTTGAACTGTATTATACTTCCAAAGGACTGAAATACTGGCATTACTGTGTCACTATTCAGGAAAGGAGAGAAAGGCAACCCAGGCTGTTACTGACCTGTTCCCTTGTTGCTAATCTATTTGAATATATTCACAGCATGTAGTTTTTGGTCTTTAATTTTTGCAATTATTTTTACAATAATTTTGAACTGTATCATTCTTCCAAAAGACTTGAATCCTAACATTATTATGCCACTATATATGAAAGGAGAGAGAGCAACACAGGTTGTTAGCCTATTACCTTGTTGCCAAATGGTGTGAAGATCTATTCCAGACTAATTCTGGATAGAATAGAAAGCTGGATCACAGAGGATAATCTTATTTCAAATCTGCAATGTGGTTTCCATAAAAATCACTCAACTACAGTAGTCTATGGATTTTGCTATTCACCTTTAACTACATTTTGAATTTGTATGTAGTGCAGAGGAAAATTCTTTGTCTGCATTATAAATATAAAGTTGACTTGACTCAATAACCAGAACTATCACATGGAAAAGACTATTTGACTTGAACAGTGATAGAAGGTTGCTGGCAGTTTTGATGTCACTACTGTACATGATTATACTAAGGCCAGAATATGATACACCACATACTGTATGGCACTTTAACAGAGCCTACTGTTATTGAACAGGGAATCAAACAAGGGTGTTTACTGGCTCCATGCCTGTTTAATCTGTATATAAATAATGTAGCTTAACAGAATGTTTAATACATGTAGATATTCCTCTTCCTAAGATTAATGGTTCTGATATTAAGATTCTAATGTACGCAGATAACGCAGTCTTACTTTCAGAAACTCCAGGAGGTTTTCAAAGGGGATTAGAAGCTATCATGGACTAACCAACTGTATCAGGTCTGGAGATTAAGGTTATAACAAAGCAATCTTCATTTGGAGATAAAAGTAAAAAAAAATAAAAAACTGGTCAACTAATGGGAGTGCCTTTGAGGAGCTTACAGAATTCAGTTATTTAGCAGTAACCTTTGACAAACATATTACCTGGACTATGCAGATAAAAAAAAAGAAAATACAAACAAAACCACATCAGCATTAAATATGTTTGCCATGAATTTTGCAGGGAACCTTTTTCTTCATTAAAAAGTGCATTTGAATTAAAATCAATAAAATAGTTGCTGAATGGTAGTGACATATGGAAAATATATAAGAAACCTTTTAGCCTGGAACTATTAAACGTTCTTTTATTAGAGTGGCCCAGGGACTACCATGGGCTACGCTCACTGCTTTCTTGCATGTAGAAGCAGGGATGCATGCATTGGAGTGTACAGTAATAAGAGGAGCCACAACACTATAGTATTGCATATTTAATATGGAAGAAAATAGGCTACCAAAAATGTACTGGTTAGACACACATAAAAAACAAAGAAATAATTGATTCTATCAATTAAATAGAATGCTGGTATCAAATGGGCTATAAAGTATGTGGGCAGAACACACTCTTGCAGTACTTCTCCATTAAAATACTTCAGGGAGGATGACCAAAGGATAAAAGATATTCTAATTCAAAAAGTCATAGAAAAGAGTCACAATATAGGTAGCACACATAGATATACAATTATTATATATAACCCTGTAGCAAAGAATTATCTATTAGTTTGTGAAAGTGGATCATATAGAAAAGTGTTGTTGAACTTTAGGTATGGTATTCACTTAGGTTTTGTTGCAGAATGTATATACAACAAAATCTAGCAAGAGCCAATACATCTACAAAATATGTATATATTATAGGCAGTGAGAAATGTGTAAACTAGCAATTATTGCACTATCCACTGAGCCACCTAACTGCACTTTCTAATTGTTGTGATACACACATACTGACTAATATATACATATATATATATATATATATATATATATTCATGGCAAAAAACTCCGTTTAATGCATCAGTTAGGGTTGTTCCACAGTGACAAAAGTGAGGAAATTCGCTGTTAGGGTTGAAAACCCTAACTCCAAATTCACCCCCAGCACCACACAGACACAGACACACACACACACATTCAAGTATGGGGAGGACCAAGTCAACACAACCAATGACAGACATCCACCAGCAGGTGACAGAAATAACAAACAATTGTCTAAATGTACTACTAGACATCCCCACCACCTGACCAGGTACTGCATGCTCAGTGGAGATCAACAGCAAAACTGAGGCCATGTACACCAACGCACATCCCCTGATTGCAGCTGCACACAACGTACCACACTTAGTAGTTGCATCGCCTTACCTACCGATGCCCCACACCACACCACACCACTTGTGGTGGGCCACCTGAGCAATAGAGTTAAGCAAAACCAAGGAGCTGTACAGGTATAATATCTCTGATTATAACAAGGGTTTGAGAAACACAGCTTTCTAATTGACTGTAAACATTGTAACAGCCTTATGTTTAGTTTTTTGTAACATACATGTAGAGCCTAACCATATGATGAACATGGTTAAATGTTGTTTAAGAAACAGTTTTTTATTATGATAGCAATAAGCCACTGTCAGGGTATTATGTCAATGGTCATTTATCACTGTCTAGCGACATGTGGCACTCGGATATGCCTCATTCAACATTAAACCCTACAGGGTGATTAACAGACCATTTAACATAACTGTTGGTCATGCCTTATTGCATAATTGTCTTTATGAGTAGATACTCTCCTCTGCTAGGCACTGCAGCAGCTTTGTCAACACAGTGTCCCACCCAGTTACACCATACACTGTCTAGTTGCTGGAGAATGGCTGTGAATATGAACTCATGAAGATGAACAGTGTCACTTGATAATTACAGTCATCGAAACTCTAGTGTGATTATAACTGACAGACTCAGTGATAGAGGATAACCCTGCTGTCCTACTACATTTACCCCATTATGAGTTAAATCAATACTAAAGACATTCTGTTTATATCTACACCATACCTACCCTCATTCCTGTTGTAGCAGAATTAACATAGTTATCACTTTGATAGCATCAGTGACAGAAGTGTGGCAAACCCAAACACTAGGCATACAGCCTGAGTATGAAACAACTGTTACAAAAATCACACTGTGTCCATAAGTGCCATAGATCACTCATTGCAACAATAGCAAATCTATTACTATTTGAATAAGTTAGTTATCACAGATGCAATGAGATTGTCTTTATCAGGTACAACATACTCAGTAAGTGCCTACAGGAAAATCTATCCTATATAAATGTCCGATACAGGTACATCATTGTTGGCTCAGTAGTGCTATGACATTGAGAAGTTGCTTGGCCTGATCCATGCAATTACAATCTTCTTACAAAGAATACTTACTGCATCTTTAATATTGAGACACACTGAAGGTCTATGTATGTACATCAGCAGTACACCTTCATCAGTAAGAATGCATGATACTGGCAGAGCCAATTTCACAGCGTTGAACAGGCAATGCTTTTCCATACGTTTACATCAGCCTCTCATGTTGACTAAACCATTGCAGTAAATGTAGTACTGTGTAAATCACCTACTAAATGTATCACTAATTTTATCTTGAGCATGCTAGTGTCTTGTAGTTAATTTATGTGCTTCTCTTAATTAATGTATACTCAGTAGTGTTAAAACCTTTCTACAACTGTCATCATGCACCTTCAGCATTTATATTGAATAACGGCTGGTACCAGTTGTGGTGTGGTGGTGGTGTGTGTCGGGCATCGGTAGGTAAGGCCATGCAACTACTAAGTGTGGTACGCTAGTGCAGCTGCAATCAGGGATGTGTGTACGCTTGCGTACATGGCCTCAGTTTGCTGTTGATCTCCACTGAGCATGCAGTACCTGGTCAGGTGGGTGGGGATGTCTCATAGTACATTTAGACAATTGTTTGTTATTTCTGTCACCTGCTGGTGGATGTCTGTCATTGGTTGTGTTGACTTGGTCCTCCCCCATACTTGAATGTGTGTGTGTATGTCTGTGTCTGTGTGGTGCTGGGGTGTGGGTGAATTCGGAGTTAGGGTTTTCAACCCTAACAGCGAATTTCCTCACTTTTGTCGCTGTGGAACAACCCTAACTGATGCATTAAACGGAGTTTTTTGCCATGAATATCCTGTCTTTTTCAGAAGTATCACTCAGCATACTACATGATTTATAATCCTAAGAATAGTGCACATACATATAAAACAATGTTTCAGTATCAGAAATATTTCTACTGTTGTGGTTACATTTACTGTCATTCTCTTAATTACTTTATTAATTGTCACTTGTCATTCTCGCTCCATGTAGTAGTTTAAATGTTAAAGTGTCTTAATCATTTTGTTTGTGATCACATATGTAACTTTAAAATGTGCATAACTAAAAGACAATATGACATGAGATGGACACTATTAGTTCATGTACTAAACAAATGGATATGCTATAGTAACTTGAGATTTCAAAGAGTGCTTCCACTTTCAACTGAGGTCGCATCATCAATCATGTGAACAGCAGTGGAAGAGGTTTGTTGTACTGAATACATATACTGGACCACCAGGGCTATGTTCCGGGGGGGGGGTTTACTGCTTACATCCCAAGAACGGGAGTTTCGGTGCACTGCACCACCAGGGTATGTTCAGAGGGGGTTTACTGCTTACATCCCAGGAACGGTAGTTTTGCTCCACTAGACCACCAGGCTTACGTTCAGGGGTCAGCTTTACTGTTTACATCCCGTGAATGGGACTTTCAGTCCACTACACCACCAGGGCTATGTTCGGCAGGAGGGCGGGTTGTGTTTCACACTGATACACCTTGAAATCAGCTTCTCAGTACACTGGACCACCAGGTATGTATTCACAGGAGGGCTCTTTTTAAACTAGAGCAGCCCGTGGTCAGGCTTCCGGGGAGGAACATTTCTGCTGTTGCCCACAATAGGCCCAGTGGTGGGGTGGTGTTGGGAATCACTCTTTGACCACGCATTAGGGCTGCACGATGGGACATGGAGGGCTTGGGGCCAGGACTAGCTGTCACGTGTTGTGTCATCCCATGCAATTCAGCAGTTTACCTGTGCATGATTGTTGACTTGAGCATTTTTGGCCTGAAAGTTGTGCAGGCGCAGGTTCCAGGTTCGGCTTCACAACTCTACACAGCCTTGCTGCATGTCAGGCTGTGCACTTAGTCCATGGTTCGTCCCCCTGCAGTTCATTATGCATTGATTTGCATTGCACTGTTACTCAGCATGTCTTCTGTGGTGGAACTGCCTCCTGCTGAATATCACAGAATGGAGCAAGTCTTCACTTGCACAGGCACTACCCTTTACACAAGTTGCAACCCTTTGAATATCTTGTCCATTAAACTATAATACTAATAGAAGGAAGGCATTTGTCACACAGAGACTGGTGGGCCCTTGGAATGAGGTCCCTTGTCACTTATTTGTCCTAAATCAAAGATGCTTTTAAAACTCAGCTCTATAGGAATTGTTATGAAGGAAGCTAACATGACTACATAAGAGATATTGGCTGGGGAACAGCTATGGCCTATTCTTTACTGTCTGGCCTCCTCCACTCCCTTGAAAATTTCTATGAACCTTTCTATTAACTATCTTTATATTACGGATAACAATACTGCCACATATACCCAATGTTAATATGATATGGTTATGACAATTGTCCCAAAAATGTTAGTGGCTTGAATGTCACACTTTATCTCTTGAATATGAATAAGACACCAAACACAAGAGAGTATAGTTGTAGTTATTTAGTATAAAAATATTGTCAATATAAAATGACAAACAAAAATATATTTTTTACATAAAAAATAGATTTTATAAAAGAATATATACATACACCGAAAAAAAAAGGTGTGTATTACTTCATACACATTTTATAAATAAAATACAAAAATCTTTTTTTAAAATATTTATAAAAACATAAAAAAATATTTTCTATGCATTTTTTATACAGTCCAAGACTTGCGAGAGGTGTGTGCACTGCATCAGGCAATCCAGGCTGTAAGCTGGATGCAATGTGGAGGCGCAAAAAGAAGTAGAAGCTGTTGCGCCATCGGGAGATGACACCAGACCTCTATGAAGGGTGGCCAGTCTCACCCAGGGAAGCTGCAGGAACAGTTGGTAGCTGCGGAGGTGAAGCACTGCTATGTGCAACAGCACCATCACCCACTGTTACAACTGGCTCAAGGATGAGGTTCACAGTCTGCTGCTGTGCATCCAAGAGAGACTGGATTTTGTCCAGCCTCTCAGGATGCCAGCGTTCTCCTTCCGCAGACTACGAACCTCGCGAGTGAGCCGGCTGTAGCAGCGGCAATGGCCTGTGCATCTTCACAGTCGCCGGCGCCCTACAAAGATAAAGAAAAAACAGTTATGGTGAATATATAACACAAATTCAACAATTACAACTGTAAACTATTTCACTTCAAATATTTCTTATCTAATACAATATCAGAAATGCATTCATTTTAAAGTAATGATAATACTTTAAACTATGATGTAACACTATTCATTATACAATGTGGTAAATCCAATATGCAGAATCCTGCATCCTGAGTGGTTGGTGCTACAATGACCACCGTGATGAATCCTCCAGTGTACCCAGTGGAAGAAGTGCCAGCCAACCTTATACCATGCTAATCCGGTCACATTCACTTCAAACAAAATGCTGCGCTTTGTCCGTTGCAGTTCGCTAAAACACCACAGACATTTTTAGCTAAATGACCTCCTTTCGAACTGTAGGGACCTCAGTGAGTTAGAACGCAGTTAAAAACATAAAAACAACATTCTGCATTGTATTATAAAATTTATCCTCCGACGGTGTGGGTACACTGGAGGATTTAACACCACTGGTGTGACTCAGTCATTCGGCTGCGACTCATGACCGAATCACACCAGCCGTGTTAAATCCTCCAGTGTACCCACTCCCTGGAGGGATAAATTCCTTAAATATCTAATTTGTCTCTCTGTCATACTTGACTAGCTATATTATCTAATAAGCTCACAACATAAAAAATGTATAGTTAGCTGTGGTTTATAGTGCTACTCTTAGATTTTCTTTCACTACTCAGAACTATTCTGTATATCATACTTTAGCATTATTTACACTATTATGCCATAGAGTGGAAATACATCCTCATCAAGTGTGAGAATGTTTACTTCACCATGTCTGCCTATAATGTGTAGTCATGTATTCAGTGAACTTAAAGTACCTTGACAGTCGCAGTATTATAAAATTCTTTTCATGCGTACACTATCATGATAAGTTTAATGATACTTTTAAACTGGACAGCTTTTCACCCGTGTTTCAAGATCTCAGCACAGATCAGTACTTTAAATAAATAAGTCACTAATATAAGATGCGATGCAAAACCATGCCAGATATCAAGTCAAGCTCAGCAGAGTTGTGCAGGCGCAACCCCACAGCTGTGCTCTGCAGAAGTTTGAGAAAAAAAAAGATCAATTTCAAAAGCAACCACAAGTGAGCCATAAAAATCAAAGATTTCTAATACAGGAGCTGGCACCTGTGCGTGCCCTCAACACTCTGTCTCATACGCCTGAACTGTTTGTTCCCCAAAATGTGTTACATTGCTTCTAAATGTTGAAAGAATAGGAAAACCGTGTAACACTTAATCTAATTTTTACAATTAGAAGCCCACAACACTGTAAAAATGTTTGCATTTAAGTTCATAAAGTCCTCAGTTTATTAAATTAATATATTTACAGTTCTGCACCGAATGAATTTGCCTGACAAAAGTTGTTGAGGAACAGTGAGAGTGTGTGTGTGTGTGTGTGTGTGTGTGTGTGTGTGTGTGTGTGTGTGGTGGGGCAGTGTCTTTTTGAGACAGCTTGTCATTACTGGCCAATATCTCTCACTATGACAGAAAAAATGGCAGTGACTTCAAATTTATTTAGATATTTTTAGCCAATGAGTAACCTGCATGGGCAGAGGGATACTTGAGTGGGTGAGAGGTACTGGGGCTGATACTTTTATTTGCTGGGCAGTATTGAAAGTTAATGTACACCCTGGGAAGGGCACTAGCCAATCAGATGCAGGAACAAATACCCCATTTTCTAAGTGTAGTGAGACAACTTCCATAGTGTTATTTAGAAACGTACGATATTCATAGGGTGAATGCAAACAGTCCCAACATTACCTTCATTATTAGTTTTATCGACATCCCCTCAGTTCATCATCACCTTTAAAAAATACACACATATGCCAGTGCACTGAACAGCATCGCACTACATTGTAGAGGTAAGCATTAGGCTGGCAAGGCTGAAGACATACACACTGCACAGCTATTCACTTTTACTGCGTAAAACGGCTCATGAACACTATAAGGCACACTTTTAAACTTGTCTATTGAGAAAAACAAATTAAACATTATTGTATACTCATGCAGTGCAACATTTATGTAACTACAATATCCTACCACCATGTTTGTAGTTTTTGGGGTTGTTGGATATCTGCAGTGATCAATGCATTCCCACCCTACAAGGTCACATCACACGTAAGTAAGTTATGTAAACAGTGATTCGCCCACCCACAGCAAACAAAATAAAGTGGTGCTACAGTTAACACCGCTCTCTCTTGTCACACCCCAAACTATTTTATATTAGCAGTGAGTATCCAATAGACAGTGCACTCCCTATCATACAGTAGGACTGCAACGGTAATTCTCAACAGGAGCATTGATCACCACAGAACGCTGACAACCCTATGGTACTTCTCATGATGCACATAATATCAGTAATAGATTTTCACTTACGTAGGGCTGGCACCGCTTCCTGCTTCACCTCCACACGCTCCACAACAGCAGCTTCCCGGCTCTATTAAAGGAAACAAGAAAAATGATCACATTAATAGATGAAATATGAAGGTCAAACTGTTTTTGTTAAAACATCAATTTCTTCAATAACGATTTTCAAAACATTACTCACAAATCTATCGTATTCAGTGCAGAACAAGTAGCTTGGACCATGGATCACAATACTTATAACATTGTCATAATGCATGGTTGAGACACATGAACATCAGAAAAACATTACATGTATGTTCAATTTACATACATGCATACCTAATAATATGAGACTTGTTCTTTATAGTTTAAAATGTGAGTAATAAAAAAACACAAACATCAACGATAATGTCACTGTTCAGTCAATGACCTCTAGCTGAATGTAGCAGCTATTGATGATGTTATTAACTATAATGACTTCTACAGGGGTATAAACACATTAACAAACATGTAGATATTCTATTATGCACATTTATAACTATTACAATAATAAAATGAAACATTGGCATGACATATATAAATATTAACTAAATATAATCTAGAGACATATCATTATTCGCCCAGATAATTTAGCAGCATATTAATTCCACCGACACACCTACAACACTACAACAACATTAGAATTTGTTATCTATTTAACCAATACAAGTAGATAAAGTTATGTTAATGGTCTGTTAATTACTTAGGGGTGTAATGTGGCACGAGGCATAGCCGAGTGCTACATGCCCCTAGAGGGTGATTAACTGACCATTAACATAACCCTAGGAGTGCCTTTATTGCTATTATAATAACAATGCTTTCTAAATAGTGTTTTACCTTGTTCGGCATATGATTAGTTGTACATGTATGTAAATCAAAGATGAAATATAGGGCTGATACAATGTATAACCAATCAGAAAGCTGTATTTCTCAGACCTTTCTTATAATACTCATTATGAACGGCGATACGTGAATGGGCGATTCTGATTGGCTGAAAGGTCTTTGAAGCCGTGATGATATCTAGCTTCATCATCACGCCTCAAAAGTCTCCGCCACCAGCCTCCTTACCCATAGCAAATCATTCTGACGGCAATGGGCAGTCACACTTCAACCAGCTCTTCACTCGCCTCTGATAGGCAGTTTCAGCAGCAGCACCGAGTGTCACAAACGGCTAGCACACCAAGATAATTTAAAACAATGTCGCTTGTTGCACTAAGCCAAACTGCTTACATTTATTAATACAGACAAAGCTGTAATTTTTTTGAAGGCAGCGCTAAGTACGCTCGTGGGCACTTTACGCCTCCCTTACTTGCTCGGCCTTTTCAAAATCGCTGCGGTTTGCTCGTTTCGCTTGCTTCCACGACTAATGCTTACATTTGTAACATCTCTTCCGCCTACTTAGTGATATATTGAAACCTTGAAGTGCCCCACTAGTCAGTCTGCTCCTTTCAAACTGTGACTTCAGTCCTCTCATGGCTCCAATGATACTTTCACATATGTGGTAGCACTAGAAATTTTCATATTTTTCCCAAAAGTCACCCACATAAATAGGATGTCTCCTGACCCACTATATATTTTTTTTGGGTGGGGACAATGTTCAGCTGCACCTCCTCAACCAAACAACTTCAATTACACTGGGACCACCTGCTGGCCAGACCCTCCAGGAACTATTTTATTAAAACGTGACTCTCCAACACCTCACAAAACACATTTTCATAACGATTGAAAAGATTTTTTTTTTTTTTACTGCTAAAACTTGTATTCCTGTTCATAATAGTAAGAATGTATCCAGGGTGTGGCATATCGGGATATCGCACCTCTCAGGTCGCTGGATGCATGCGCCCCATGGCCCTCGCGTCTAACCACCCGTAGGTGGATGTCATATCCCATGATATATACCACACCTGTCATGCATAATTGTTAATATCGTTTTAACAGGGTGTGTGTCATTTAAGATAATGTCACGCTCAGTTGTTGACACACTCAGCCCATGCGTATCACATGTGAAACCACCGAGCGTGACGTTATCCCAGCACGAGACACACCCTGTTGAGCATTGTTGCTTAATTGTACATTGAACTCCTCCAACAAAATTAGCAGTGGAGAATACCTGCCCCCCCACAACACCACATCTACCGCTATGCACACCCATACATTGCCGATTCATGAAGAATATAATTCCACTCACATCTGTTGTAATACCAGTTTGTTATGGTACAGGATCTTCTGCCATGGTGGAACTTACAATCATTAGAGCTGGAGAACACCTTTTGTAAGTATTTTGGGTGCATATTCAAGATAGTTAAGCAAAACGCTTATGCACCACTGTAGCTCCCCCAAACGTATCCCTGATGCTACACTGCCGTGAAAATGCCCGATCTCATCCATAACTACAATAATATCTGGCAGGGTGTGTGTCAATAGGATAACATCACACCTGTGTGGTTGGGCAACGCAGTCCGAGTCGCGTCAATCAGCTGAGGCGTGACGTTATCCCTCAACACACACCCTGTAGGCATTATTGCAATTATATAATGGGTCATTCTATGCAGAAGAAAAGATATTTAAAGATGTTTCTGTGTGCAATATTTTTTTTTTGAACAGCAGTCGAACAATCAAGCAAATAATCAGGATGATCATCAAGCAAATGATCATCATAGCTCATGCTGATTAGCAGGTTCTCAGTAAGGCTGGAGACTAGACCTATGATATTGCACTGATTTCTTATTTGAAACAACCTAGGAACTTTGTAATAATAAAGTCTTACCATCAGACTCAATGACAATGACACTCTCAGTGTCTGACAGCCACCCTCCACAGGTTCATGCACTTGGTGCTTTTCACCTCACTTTCGTGGCGGGAGCGCCTCCGATGTCCTACAATAAATCAAAAAAAATACATGTTAATGTTAGGTGTGAAATCAGACAACATTTTTAACACTGACAGCAATAGTTGTTAAAAGTAATTTCTCTTTAATTTCATCTACGACGGTATTACTGTATTCAATCTTCGATTATACAATGCAAGGAAAACTTGGCTCTGATTATCAGGTCTTGGCTGACCTACGATGTTAATCAGTACAAGATACAGCTGTGATGTTAATTAGTACAACATCACGGGTTCTAGTCTCAGCCTTACTCAGAACCTGCGGATCAACATGACCATGCTGATCATTTGCTTGATTGTTTCATCTGCCTTAAAAAATATTTTCCACACAAAACATCTTTAAAATAATTTTTTTTTCTGTATAACAATGAAATATTGCATTATACCAATTATCGTCTCCAGGTGTGTGTGTGGAGAATGCCAGCCATCAGTTGTTGGACACACCAGACTGCGGCCTGTGCCCAACCACCTGAGGAGCGACGTTATCTAGCACCCACACACACTTCTGTTGAGCAATTAGTTGCTTTATTGATATATAAGTGTAGAGACTAAGCACAAACAAAACAATGTTGAATACTATTTTCAAAATATTGCTATGACAATACAACTAAGGCACTTTGACTGTATATATCAACGTAACTTAATCACTGTGTAACTGATGTAGTACTCAGCTGTGCCTCATACCGACATTACACCAGTAAGCAGTCATTTTACACAACATTGAATAATCACTACTGATGTCTCATTGCTTATTTAATGCATGCACAGATCTGATAACTGCACCATTCTGAATCACCAGCCCCTGCGCCTGAAAATACTTTTGCACAGGTGTCTCCGGGGTAATATTCAATAAAATTGTGCTATGGACCAACTTCTTTCACTATCACCCCAGCGACAGCCACTAGACATATCGCGACTGCAACTTGCACCACCACAAGTTGCCAGAGTTGGAGCATAAAATTAGCAGTGGCAGAAGTACTATTGCGCCTACACACAAATTTCTCAGAAATTCAAAAGTGACATGCAAATGAGATAATAGTTTATACAAGACTTATCGTGATACCTTATCTATTTATGGCTACATTTGCATGCCATTAGCATGTAGGTCCCTGATGCAAAGCATTTGCACCTGGCCACCCTACTAAGCAGCAGCTGTTGAGACCGATGCACCCTGCAGCCCAATGAACACACTATCTCTTCTGTCGACATTAAGCCCTCCCCAGACACATCCTTAAGCACAATCACTGGCACTAAAGTAACATGACCCCCCACTCCACACACTACTGATGCCCCATCACGGCAATACAGTAACATCATTCATAAATATGGAGGTCATGTATTATTGGGGCGTATGTCCATTGGCTATAGTTCGGCATCAGTGGTCGATGCAGTCATGCCAGGCAGTTATTTGGCAGCCAGCGGCATCATGTGAGGGATACTGCCACCCACCGCCACAAAGGGAGTGAGCAGGGTAGAGGGGTTCTGACAGGACTGAGGGCACTAGGCAGCAGGTTGATTTTTTGAGGTGGTAGTAACTTGACATTCTGCCTACAATCAGACATTACAATCCACTGACCACCAGAGCATATTTTTGGTGAGAAGGGCTCCACATTCCTGCCCATGATCACGCACTGGAAGTGATATGTTCTGGCCATGATTGAGCTTTGGAGATGTGTGAGAAGGGAGGTCATAGCATTTTATTGCCTCGATCACACTGCTGTGGAGATCCAGGCAGGTATGTAACTTATTCATGCAGGCAGGCATCAAGAGATGCAGGTGGGGGTATGTTACTATGCACACAATGGGGCTGGTGGGGGGCACAAGAACCAACTACGGGTCCAGCTAGGAGTGGCAGCTGCTGTGTTGTACTTCTGAAATACAGCAGCTCACCTGGTTGGCCGTCAACTTCATGTTTTGGGGGGGAGCTCAGGTTGCGCGGCCATATGTTGGCCGTGCGCATGCACAACGCTATCTATTACCCACTGAATATTGTGTTGGGCAGCTTATGCATCGCTTTCTCCCCTCCTCTTAACCATGCATTCATTTCCATTAATCTTTTGCACAATCTGTTGTCAATGACATAACTGCCTCCTGCTACCATGTCGCACAATTGTTAAAAGTTGAACTTGCACATACACAACCCCTGTTGCACATCGTAGGAACCTTTTCAATATGTGGTCCACACTATAAGACGTTTTCACTAAGTTCGGAAAACATTCACAACTATAGTTAAAAGTTGTGCTGATTTACTTACGCTGAGTAAGGCGCTCCCGCACTCTGGCTTCCCAGCAGCCTCCCACAATTCGTGAGCGAGGTAGTACCAGCACGTGTCGTTGTCCGGTATCACCTCCCGTTCCTTAAGCACGTAGAAGTGCTGGCGCAACAGCTTCCACTTCTTTTTCAATTGCACAATAGACTTATTTTACCTTTAGTGCAATATAAAGTAGCATTTACTCGCCACATTGCATACAGCTTCCGGTTGGTACTTCTCAACAAAACCGAGGATTACCCTCAGGCCTGACTGCCTGAAGCAGTGCACACCTCTCAGAAGTTCCACTGCCCTCAAGTGTCACTTCTCTGAGTGTTAGTAGTTTTGAAATACAAACCCAAAAAGATGCACATTAGCTTATGTAACAATATTCATCATTTCTAAACAAATTCTATACAATAGTAATTAAATGACATCAAACACCACTTGTCCTTCAAGATAGCAGAAACACAGATCAGTACCATAATAGAACAAAAAAAACAGGTTACAGCCACCTTGACAGTAAAAGCAACTGCTAGTACACTAACATGCTATGCTGTAGTCTCATGCGTTGGAGTAACTGTATCAAACACCACATTTGTGATACCATGACATATCCATCTCTACCACAGTGAAATATTCGCATAACATTGTAATGTGCTATTAAACACAGATGAAACACACATCACAGAACTGTGTTTTATTGAAGTCGCAAAACATACATTACTGGTAACAGGCCTTGAAATAACATACTTCTCCACCCAGCTCGACACCTGCTTTTCATAGGGACAGTATGCTTTTACTTTCTTGGCCTGTGCCTTAGACAGGCAGTTCTGATTTACAACTTGCCACACATATAGGCTCCTAGGTCCCAACTACAGCTACTTTAATATAGAAAAAGGGATGTCAGGACCTCATAATATGAAGATACAGCACAGGACTCAAAATAAGTGGGCACTGACCACTGATATGCACTCAGTTGTACTAATTGCCACCTGCCACTTTAAAAGCAGCAACTTATGGCACCTTAGTAGCTCCTCAGTGTCTGTCCTGCATAGTACTATAAATTACACAAAGTACCAAAGATGTTATGTGGGTGGTCAATTCATCTAAGCCGGACCGGAAAGGGTATAAATATTTTAACATGGTTCTGGAAAGCCAAAACTCCTACATATGAAACTTCATGAGGGCAAGTTAGCAAACACAGAATGTCACAGAGTGTGATTCAAATATATCCTTCATGCTCTAGTGTTCAAGGATGTTTACTAATGTTCATTTGTACAATACCTTACCTGTACCCTGACACATCATGTTAGAGTGTAAAACTACATTAATTCACATATGCACTTTTACATTCTGTGAAAGGAATCATACTATGACACGTTACAGGTATTGTCAAACAGTTATCACTGGCAAACATCCTTCAACAGTTAACCAGGTAAGGAAATATTCTCCTACAACCTGACAAACTTCGAAAAACACTAAAGCATTAGTGCAGCAAACAATTCAGATAAATTGCTAGACACTCAGTTCACCATGGCAGCTAGGCTACTGCATATTTTTAAATCTATTTTTTGACTACATTAATATGGTTCTGAAAAGAACCTTGTGTATACTATCATATTTCCTCAAACAGTCTCACAATCTTAAAGGACTTTCAGGATTCCATTTTGAAGGGCTCCAGAAATGACAACTTGCCAGTGTAGAAATGCACACCATCTGGTAGGAATAGCCAATCATTACAGAATTTAATTTCGGGTGACATATAGTATGCATTCCATGCATGCGTAAAAAGCAGTAATCTGGACATTTACTTTTCATGAGCTCTGTCAGTCAGATACATATGATGCTCTGCTTGCAGACTCTGCACTCTGTAATATCTGAAAATATGATAATACAGGCAGGAACTATAGACATAATAGAAGCAAGGTCCAATTTGCTTCCGCTCACTAAATCACCCATCGCTTTAAACCCCAAATCATTGCCTCTAAGATGGATTAGCAGTATGTCAGGAGGAGAGGAGTTCTCAAAGTCTGGCATGGTTGGCATAAGATGTTCCCATCTCATCCCACCACGACCAAACCATTTTACATAGTGCACCGAGCTGCAGGTCCCTTCCAAAATCACTATGAAGTGCAAACTCAGCTGCTCGCCTTATGTAACTGCTTCCAATTATCCACAAAATCCTTTTCCTATTTTCTGCCATTCTAAGTTTTTTTCACCCAGAACTGCACAGAAAGCTACTAAGAAAGGGACTGTTCACCCTGCAGTGACCAGACAGCACTGAAAATCAAACTGATATTTTCCCTCCTTATTTCAGCTAGCTTCACTGCATTCCAGTCAAAACACACACTTTAAAAAAATTCCTCCTGGTCTGACTTCATGAACCAATGTAGCTCATGCATTCAGTATTACTAGACTATGTTTCTGCTAAAATTCAAACCACTGAGAACTAAACAAAATGCATGCTTTCATAGGCAGTTTTAAACAATTACAACATCAGAAAGAAGTCTGATTATTGCGTTGTCATACAACTCCAAGTGCACCTTCCTATCTCTCCATTTGCAGCTGTATCTGTACAAGTGAGTACTGAACTTTTTTATATCACTTGTCACATTCCAGACAAGTATGACAATCTACACTATGGAAGTTGGTTCAAAGTTCCAAGCGACATGTGCATAAAATATTGCTGCGACAGTAAAAACAAACCAATTGGCTGGCGATGTAAACACGGATCTAGGAGTTTGTCAGAATGGTGCATGAATGACCTTTTCTCAGCAATGCGACACCACTTGAACAAAATCAACCAGAGGGTATAAGTTGCAGAGATGAAAAGGGTACATATCAATGGCTACAACCAACTCTTCTCCTAATGGCAAGCAAACACAGATGTTCAGTTTGTGGCGGCAACTCACTAGCCCAAGTTAGAAGCTAGCAACCATACAAACAAACATGAACAGACTAGCTTGCAAGATCTTTGAGAAGAATTGCCAGTTCAAACAAAAGCCCAACATCTCAGCTGGGGTCATTGGGTTAGACTCTTACACACAGAGAATGTGGAGCTTCTGAAGCCAGTGACGCAATGGGTACACATTATGCAATCTGGCTGTCGTTTCCTCAGTGTAAACTACAAAGAGCAAGCGATGCTGATTCCCTCATGCGCAGTCAGCAGCTTGCTGTCAACACACCTTCTTCAAAACATATCTTGAAGAATAACTGATAACATATACTGTGAACACAGAATGAATGATGTGTCTATTTGAAAGTAGTAAGTGGTATGACTACAAGACAGGTGCAGCATGACTCAACATGGCACATTTACAAGTCAATGGACTAGATGCATCTTGTGAGAGAAACAAACCAAGCTCATTGGTCGCAAACTGCATCCAGGCATCAGAGGCACAGAACAACCTACTTTGCTCTCCTATTCCTATTAGACCCTGGAGGTGAGTCGGAATTAAGGTGACTCTGACACTGAAGAACAGTTCAATCCCATAAAATTTCAAACCGACTACTCACAAACACACATGAAGACAAAGCTGAAAAGAACAGCTCGAACAAGCAGAGAAAACACTTCAACCAAGAACCTCCAGAAAATTCTAAGACAACCCTTGATCAGAAGGACAAGGTACTGCCGACGACCTCTGCCATTAATCCCAGACTATGAATCTCAAATGAGACAGCCATGCAACATGGCACACACACTCTATAGTCAACCCAGATGACATGAGAAAAACTAAATCAGCTGCAGCATACTACTCCAAAGTGGTTGAAGCTGGCCAACATAGGATACTACATAAAACAAAAAACTGACTGCACTCAACACAAACCACTACTAATGTTTGTCAGTGGTTCAGCTGGACAGAAAAAGTTTCCTGATTGACTATCACTTCAATCAGTGTGACAGGCTCTTCAATGTCTGTTATGACTGCTCACTGGACTAGCAACATTGGTGGGTAACATTACACGTCTCTTTTATGTTGCCAGTCGGACAGCAAGGAGCTGGAGAGTATCATAAACTGTCATTCGAGGTTGCATCTCAGCTCAAATCCATGTTCCACAGGATACAACTACTCATGCGTTGTGAAATAAGCAGTCTCAATGTCATAGCTAAACCATCGTCACAGATCTTAGGTACAGCGATGAGTGCCATTTGGTGGAAAATATACTTGTCTTGGAAACCTTTCGCTTGCACCAGTCAATACGAACATGTATTCCGAACTTCTGCCAACAAGCTAAGAACTCCTCGGTTGCATTGCGACTACAACATATAGAATTATTCACCTATGTTGAGTTGTCTCAGAACATCACAGAAAGTGGTGATAACACAAAGCACTTTTAGATGAAGCTCCTTTGAGTTCTCTATCCAACAGACATGTTTTATGTTAAATGATGAAAAATCACAGTAGACAGTACATGCAGAAACAGCGTATAATATTAGCGACCGACATACTCTACCACCAGACACATAGTGTGTCTGCCGACTAAAAATACACTGAATTCAACAATCTAATGCCACAAAGAGACAAGTTGTCACTCTCCATACAATTGATACAGTTATGGCGTTATTCTTAATCGAAAGCTAGAAAAAGATGACTGAATGACTAAGTGAACTGAAATCAGATGTTTCTGAACAGCTGGCCTGAAGCTGTTCTCACTTTGTAAGAATACGCATCATGCTTTCACAGTAATCTAGATGTCGGACAGGCATGGTGTTAGCAGTGCATGGAAACATCTGACTTTATCCATAATGTACAGAACATTTATTCAGACACTTAGTACAGTTGACAACATGCAACCTCTGCACATGATCAGACACATAAAATTCCAGGTTTTAAGGATATCTAAGCAAACGAAACAGTTCCATTATGTGCATCGCTGTCTCCATTACAAATCTCAGGATTAAGTTGATTCAGCAATGATGAACGGGTACAGACATATTCAAAGATGGCATGAGCTCGTTGCACTCACGTATCAAGCCTTTCGGATTACACATCATTAGTAGCACCTCATAAAATCGTGCTGACAAGCGATATTCTTGGGCAAACAATTCATACTCTACATCAGCCACAAATATCTTTAATACTGCTACATATCATCTATACAAACTCAGTGTCACAGCTAGGCGAGCAACAAACGGCAGCAGCTTCACTAAGTGATTACACAAAACAGTTCAGAAAACACAACCTCAAGTAAACATCCGACAACAATTCTCGAAATCAGGTCGGTGTAACTCCTGTACCATTGTTGACAACAGCAATAAGTCAACTGCTGCTACTCAGCTATACAGTTTTCTACACATGCACTTTGCAAGCAATATCTGTACAAGACAATCCCCTATCAAAGCGCTCCTGAAGCAGATTATCTTATGACTTCTGACCAGTCTAACAATGTACACTCTTCACCACTACGACAGGTGTTATCACATGCTGGATGCAGTACATTTGCTGCAGACACACGGCAAGACTGTTACTGAGTTTATGATGGCTATCGCAAACAACCTTGATGAAGCGGCACCAATCCGCCAGTACTTCAGTAACGTAAGTAACAAAACATGTGTTTCATGTGGCAATTCAGGTAAACACACAAGACATGCTATGGATAACTCTCTTGTTCTAAAGCCAAAAGTGTCAAATTTGACAGCTGTTCACTAATACTAATATAGTCACACCTGTGTAGGTCAGAGAAGGCAGAGCCTCAGTCCATACGGCTCAGGACTTCATCTCAATATCTGTTATATATTGCACAATTTGACACCAATAGGCTCAAGTTGACCTCTATCACAGACTACACAGCTAGTAGAATAGTCTTCAACCAATCACTGTTTGACACCACGCATTATCTATCATCATGGTCAATCCATGCATTCTGGACATTACCTCATTACTAAGGTGCACAGTTGGATGGTTAAAGTGCGATGACTCACAACTACCAAACAGAGACTCCCCGTCTGAAAATGCATATCTTCTAATAATGAAGAATTATGACCTTCATATTTCAGAGAATAGGACAAACATGTACCATTTAACATAGATACTTACACCAAAAATATCACAACTTCGTTATGTTGCACATTACCCATAAATAAAATATACAATTTCAACAAAACTTAATTCAAATACAGATAGCACATAGACTGTGACATATTTACATCTGCGCAGATCAGTGACTACATGGAAATTGTTGTAGTAGCTAATCAGCGAACAATATTTACAGTCACGAGAGAAACCAATTACATGTCTTTGAATAATACATCTAAAACCTTACTAAGCTCACGCTGTATGGTTAGAATATTAACGACTCTACCTTCTTTTAAATGAACACTCCCAGATCACCTGAAAATGCATGTATTCTAATATTGAGGAATGATGAGCAACCTTCATATTTCGAAGATAGGACAAAACATGTACCATTTTAACACAGATACTTTGTCCCCAAAAAATCATAACTAGTTACTATGTTGTACAATTTAACTGTTAATAAACAATACAATTTCAACAAAAATGGAATTCAAACACAGACATTACATAACTGTGACATATTACATCTTGCACAGATCAGTGACTGCATTAAAATTGTTGTAGTAGCTTCGTCGGCACCAACAATATTTATAGTCACAAAAACATGATTACATATCTATGAAAAATTCTACATATAACTAAAACAAACATTCCACAGTCTCAAGTAGTCTTTTACACTTCGACTCTTCCATATAGAGAACATCATTAGATACCATAACAGTGTAGAACTATCACGCTTTCAGGCGTAGTACTAGTAGTGTACATGTAAACAACTACAAGTAATGATAATACAGAACCTAACACACAACTCACACTAATAACCAATTACTTAATCTAATTAAGTGACTCTTAAAACTATTTCAAAACTACTTGTGCATAATAAAACATTTTGAACAAAGTACATTATTTATAACTTGTTTAATAATTGAACTAAAATAACAATTATCACTACAGTACAAGTGAATATCTAACATATACTCTACAATATACTAACAACACATAACTAAGCATCAGTTTGTGAAAAATGCATTCCATTACAGTTTAGTATTTAAAGTTAAAATTACACAAAGCCAATGCAATTGATAACATTTTGTGTTCATATAAAACATTCATTTTTTATACTTGTCACACTTCTGTACGTTTGTACAAAATAATGACAATTATAAATCAGGCACTGTTGCTATAACAACAAACTGCATACCTGTTCCAAACAATATTGAGATCGCCTCAATTGAGGTCAGGTGAAATTTTCCATTTACCTAGTCAGTGACATATTGTTAATAATAAAATCAAATGTCACTAAACTTACAATTAAGCAAACTATACTAGACAATCAGCATATGGTTTCATACCCAGGAACATCCATTACGATACCTAATTACAACAAAACCTTGTCTATCTTGTGTCTAATCACCTTCTACCAACAGACATTCCCTTATTAACACAGCAGACAACTAATGCACATAATTACAACATCAACCATTTTTAAAAAAGTAACATTTTTACAAACTACAATTCACATTCAATAGCAATAGCTTCAACCTGGCTATTAAAATAAAAATTCAAATACAGAAAATACTTTATAAACAGAAGTGGTACTGAAGCACAACTAAAACACACAACATCTGATTAGTTTCATATAATATCACATAGTCAATCCACGTACACTTATTATTATTCTTACATTTAAATTTCACAAGCAATGATTGCACACATACAAAGATTGTGTGAGACTGCTTCTATTAACTAATTCCTCTTGATTGGACCCTTTTCTCCATTTGGCAAATTAGCAACAAATTTTTACAGCCACCTGTGTATCCTTACGCTAAATACCGTCACGACATAAAATAAGTGCCTATGACTTAACACACAAATAAATGTTTACTAATACTGCACAACAAACATCCATCTATTTGTTGGTACCTGACATACAGTCGTAACAAGCAACACAAAGGGAAACACATGGTGGCATGGCAGGATAATCAGCTAATCTCACCCATGACATGTAAGCAGCAGAAGTATAGAGAATGGGGTGACAGTTGGGACCAGTCCAATACACCACCAATGCGGTTGGTGGAGTGAGCAGGCAGTACAGTCATCTTCCACCATGATGTGTTGGAACAATAAAACTAACAGCACCACAAACTAATGCTAAAAGTGCAACTTGGGGGGTACAGGGGCACAGAGGGGTATTCACCTAACAGCGAATGTCTCCGCATCGCTGTGGAACAACCCCTAACGAATGCATGAAACAGACTTTTACCTCTAATTTGCCTTCTTTTGAAAGACAAAAAAATTATAAATGTATCAGCACGCTCCCACAACCATGAATTGAACAAAAGGCTAATGCATGAGTGGCATACACAGGAGCAGCTGTGCCACATGATGCCTTGTCACAAAGTAACGTGCTGTAAATGTGTGTCGTGGGCATGGTGACACAAAAGTGAGAAAGCAAAACAGTACAGTACACAATGCTAAAAGTTGAAAACACAAACAAAAGAAAATGCAAACAATTACATATGCACAACTAGACACTGCGACAAGGATATCAGACCTAACTCTCACCCAAGCATGTAAAGCAGCAGAATATGAGAATGGGGTGAGAGTTACGATCCCAATACACACCAATGCGGTTGGGGGTGGCGAGGGTCCAAGGGTTTCAACCTTAACAGCAAATTTCCTCACTTTTAGCATGCAGAACAACCCTAACTAATGCATTAAATGGAGTTTCCTCTAATTCCTTCTTTTGAGAATGATAATGAAAATAGTGAATGTAATGCAGCAGCGGGGCGTGGGGCCTTTGGGCCTACGCCAAACCATAATATCGTTAATGGCATATGAGACACACAACACAAACAGAAATGCTAACGAGTGGCACACCTGGAAACACAAGCATGAATGAGACAGACAGGAATACGCACATGTCGTGGCATAGACAGGAATGGTCTGCCACATGATGTGTTGTCACATAACAACATGGTGCCACAAACAGAAATGTCAATGGGCATGGTGATGTAAGAGTGAAACAGTAAGATAAACAGTACTGTAGACAGAAATGGCAAAAATAACAGAAGCATAAGCACAAATGTAAGCAAAGGATACGCACATGGTGGCGCACACATCAATGGTAAGTGAAACGGGTACGGATCCGCATGCGGAAAGGGCAACAGTAACATTAATGTAAGCACACAGGCTGGTTGTCCCCAAAACCTGCATTGAGAAAGACAGTGAGTACAAATAATGTATGCAAAATAATGAGTATCAGCGCAGAAAATGAGATCTTGGAATACTAAATACATTATATCTCAGGAACTGTACGACGTAGAAAAAAAATTTAAAAGTCATATTATTTACAACTGTCCTGGCTAATTTGAACCTTAGCTCCATTAGGGGGCTAAGAAGTTTTCCGACGAAAAGTCCGTATCTCGCACCGTTTCCGAGATATGGGGCCTGAAAGGCGTGGCGAACGCCGTAATGTTATCCTATGGGAAAAATAGAAAAGTTCGGAGCACCATAACTTTGCCTCCCTGTAATGTTTTTCCATCAAACTACTGAAAGGCACATCTGTGGGCTGTTGGCTGTCTTCCCTCCAAATTTCAGGAAAAAAGACCAAACCGTTATTTTGCCGCAGGGCTCCAAATGATTTCTGTTAAGTGTCGGGCGCCGTAATGTTATTCTATGGGAAAACCCGTCAATTTTGGAGTGCCATAACTTTTCCGCCATGTGATATTTTTTCAACAAACTATGGAAAGGCACATCTGTGTACTGTTGGCTGTCTTCCCTCCAAATTTCAGGAAAAAAGACCAAACCGTTATTTTGCAGCAGGGTGCCAAAGGATTCCTGTAATGCTTCGGGCGCCGTAATGTTATCCTATGGGAAAAACTGTCAACTTTGGAGTGCCATAACTTTGCTGCCGTGTAATATTTTTTAAATACAACACTGAAAGGCACATCGGTGAGATGTCGGCTGCGATCCCTCCAAATTTCAGCCCAAAACTCCCAACGGTTATTTTGCAGTGCAGTGCCAAAGAATTGCTGTCATTTTCCCACAGACTAGAAAATTACTGTCGAAATTTGCGAAAGCTTTCGCAAAAATTTGAGACACTTTCGTGAGCACGAAAGTAATATCCGAAAGTACTTTTTCCAGAAATTTGAAAAACGATTTCTGGGGTGTTTTACCACAAAAAAAAAGACATGGCAAGCATCCTCAGGGCCCGAAGAGCTAAATACAATAAGAATTACGTTGCTAGAGGGTCTCAAATTTAAATGCCAACCATTTTTCTGATCACCAACTGAAAACAAAATGGCGGATTTGCGAAAGTAACAGGCCCATTTGCAAAAGTAAAAATGCATTTGCGACACTGTCGAACCTTTTGTTAACTTTTTCCCATTGACTTATAATGGGAAACTGTTTTTGGAATAACTTTTGAACCATTTAATATTTTTTCACCAAATCTTTGAAAGGCACATTGGGAACCCCGCCTGCACATTTCCTGAAGATTTCGGGCTGGTCACTCAAACCGTCCGACCTGTACGCGCGACCATAGAATTCTAGAAAAGCGTAAACGAGCGCACAGATCACGCTTAATAAATCCACAACCGTATATCCGATCAGTACGAAACTTGGCGGATCCTAAGGCCTATGGGTCTTGATCATACATTCCAAATTTCAGGCAAATCCATAAAACAGTTGCAAAGTTATTAAGGTGCACAATTTTGGGTTTAACATGGAAATGGCTCCTCAACCCTAACTATGGTAGCACTAACGTGATACCATAATATGTATATGTATACACACATATCCATATATATTGCAGTGATAATCACTGAGCCACCTAACTGCACTTTCTAATTGTTGTGATATACACACACTGACTAATATATATGTGTGTGTATATATATATATATATATATATATATATATTAGAGGCAAAACTCCGTTTAATGCATTAGTTAGGGTTGTTCCACAGCTTACAAAGTGAGGAATTCGCTGTTAGGGTTGAAAACCTAACTCCGAATCACCTCCCCAGCACCACACACACACACACACACACACACACACACACACACACATTCAAGTATGGGGAGGACCAAGTCAACACAACCAATGACAGACATCCAGCAGCAGGTGACAGAAATAACAAACAATTGTCTAAATGTACTACGAGACATCCCCACCCACCTGACCAGGTACTGCATGCTCAGTGGAGATCAACAGCAAAACTGAGGCCATGTACACCAAACGTACACATCCCTGATTGCAGCTGCACACAACTTACCACACTTAGCAGTTGCATGGCCTTACCTACCGATGCCCCACACCACACCACAACTGGTACTGTGCCGTTATTCAATATAAATGCTGAAGGTGCATGATGACAGTTGTAGAAAGGTTTTAACACTACTGAGTATACATTAATTAAGAGAAGCACATAAATTAACTACAAGACACTAGCATGCTCAAGATAAAAGTAGTGATACATTTAGTAGGTGATTTACATAGTAGTACATTTACTGCAATGGTTTACTCAACATAGAGAGGCTGATGTAAACGTATGGAAAAGCATTGCCTGTTCAACGCTGTGAAATTGGTACTGCCAGTATCACATGCATTCTTACTGATGAAGGTGTACTGCTGATGTACATACATAGATCTTCAGTGTGTTTCAATATTAAAGATGCAGTAAGTATTCTTTGTAAGAAAGATTGTAATTGCATGGATCAGGCCAAGCAACTCTAAATATCATAGCACTACTGAGCCAACAATGATGTACCTGTATCGGACGGTATATAGGATAGATTTTCCTGTAAGCACTTACTGAGTATGTTGTACCTGATAAAGACAATCTCATTGCATCTGTGATGACTAACTCTTCAGATAGTAATACATTTGCTATTGTTGCAATGAGTGATCTATGCCACTTATGGACACAGTGTGATTTTTTAACAGTTGTTTCATACTCAGGCTGTATGCCTACTGTTTGGGTTTGCCACACTTCTGTCACTGGTGCTATCAAAGTGATAACTATGTTAATTCTGCTACAACAGGAATCAAGTAGGTATGGTGTAGATATAAACAGAATGTCTTTAGTATTGATTTAACTCATAATGGGGTAAATGTACTAGGACAGCAGGGTTATCCTCTATCACTGAGTCTGTCAGTTATAATCACACTAGGGTTTCGATGACTGTAATGATCAAGTTACACTGTTCATCTTCATGAGTTCGTGATTCACAGCCATTCTCCAGCAACTAGACAGTGTATGGTGTAACTGGGTGGGACACTGTGTTGCAAAGCTGCTGCAGTGCCTAGCAGAGGGAGAGTATCTACTGAAAAGACAATTAAGCTATAAGGCATGACCAACAGTTATGTTAAATGGTCTGTTAATCACCCTGTAGGGTTTAATGTTGAATGAGGCATATCCGAGTGCCACATGTCGCTAGACAGTGATAAACTGACCATTAACATAATACCTGGGAGTAGCTTATTGCTATCATAATAAAACTGTTTTTTAAACAACATTAAACCATGTTCATCATATGGTTAGGCTCTACATGTATGTTAATAAAAACTAAACATAAGGCTGTTACAATGTTTACAGTCAATTAGAAAGCTGCATTTCTCAAACCCTTGTTAAATCAGAGATATTATACTTGTACAACTCCTTGGTTTTGCTTAACTCTATTGCTCAGGTGGCCCACCACAAGTGGTGTGGTGTGGGGCATCGGTAGGTAAGGCCATGCAACTACTAAGTGTGGTACGTTGTGTGCAGCTGCAATCAGGGATGTGTACGTTTGGTGTACATGGCCTCAGTTTTGCTGTTGATCTCCACTGAGCATGCAGTACCTGGTCAGGTGGGTGGGGATGTCTCGTAGTACATTTAGACAATTGTTTGTTATTTCTGTCACCTGCTGCTGGATGTCTGTCATTGGTTGTGTTGACTTGGTCCTCCCCCATACTTGAATGTGTGTGTGTCTGTGTGTGTGTGGTGCTGGGGGGGGTGAATTCGGAGTTAGGGTTTTCAACCCTAACAGTGAATTTCCTCACTTTTGTCGCTGTGGAACAACCCTAACTAATGCATTAAACTGAGTTTTTTGCCTCTAATTTCCCTTTTTTTTGAGAACGATATTGAGAAATAGTGAATGTAATGTGGTGGTAGCGCGCGGGGCCCTTTGGGTCCCGGCTCATTCACATGATGTCTTGTGGCATAGTAACAGGAGCAGCAATGCAAACAGAATGCTAACAGTGGCACACATGGTAACACAAGTTAAATGATAACAGAAAGGGTAACGCACACGGTGGCATAGACGGGAACGGTGTGCCACATGATGTCTGGTCACATAGTAACATGGTGCCTGTAAATGGAAATGTCAATGGGCATGGTGACGCAAAGTGAAATAGAAAGAGAAACAGTGCGGTACACACAAATGGCAAAAAAGTAACAGAAACGCAAGCGCAAATGAAAACGCAAAGGATGATGCACGTGGTGGCATTGGGGTGTGCATTGGGATCATCAGCCCTAACTCTCACCCCATGACCTGTGTAAAGTGGCAGAAGTATAGGAGAATGGGGTGAGAGTTAGGACTCATGATCCCAATGCACACCCCAATGCCGGTTGGGGTGGGTGGGTGCAAGGGGGTTTTTCAACCCTAACAGCGAATTTCCTCACTTTTGTCGCTGTGGAACAACTCTAACTAATGCACTAAACTGAGTTTTTGCCTCTAATTTCCCTTCTTTTGAGAATGATAACAAGAAATAGTGAATGTATTGCAGCAGCGAGAGCGGTGCCTCATTCTGTACTCCCACCCTATAATCTTGGTGGGCCCTGCGCTCCCGCCATGATGTCTTGTGGCATACTAACAGGGACAGCAACGCAAACAGAAATGCTAACAGTGGCTATAGGTAACACAGAGCACTAATGAGAACAGAAAGGTAACGCACATCGGGCGAGATGAATGGTCTGCCACGTGATGTGTTGTCACATAGTAACATGGTGCCTGCAAACAGAAATGTCAATGGGCATGGTGATGTAAAGTGAAACAGAAAGATAAACAGTACTGTAGACAGAAAATGGCAAAAAATAACAGAAACGCAAGCGCAAATGAAAACGCAAAGGATAACGCACATGGTGGCGCAGACGTCAACGGTAAGTGAAACGGGTACGGAACCGCAAGCGGAAAGGGCAACAGTAACAGTAATGTAAGTGCACAGGCTGGTTTTCCCCAAAACCTGCATTGAGAAAGACAGTGAGTACAAATAATGTATGCAAAATAATGAGTATCGGCGCAGAAAATGAGATCTTGGAATACTAAATACATTATATCTCAGAAACCGTCCGAATGAAAAAAAAATTTAAAAGTCATATTATTTACAACTGTCCTAGCTAATTTGGATCTTAGCCCCTGTAGGGGCTAAGAAGTTTTCCGACCTAAAAGTCAGATCTCGACCGCTTCCGAGATACGGCCCTGAAAGGTGCTAATGCCATAATGTTATCCTATGGAAAAAAGAAAAGTTCAGAGTGCCATAACTTTGCCTCCCTGTAATGTTTTTTCACCAAACCACTGAAAGGCACATCTGTGGGCTGTTGGCTGTCTTCCCTCCAAATTTCAGGAAAAAAGACCAAACCGTTATTTTGCAGCAGGAATCCAAAGGATTTCTGTTATGCGTTAGGCGCCGTAATGTTATCCTATGGGAAAAAATGTCAACTTTGGAGTGCCGTAACTTTGCCACCATGTGATATTTTTTCACCAAACTACTGAAAGGCACATCTGTGGGCTGTTGGCTGTCTTCCCTCCAAATTTCAGGAAAAAAGACCAAACCGTTATTTTGCAGCAGGGTGCCAAAGGATTTCTGTAATGCGTCAGGCGCCATAATGTTATCCTATGGGAAAAACCGTCAACTTTGGAGTGCTGTAACTTTGCCGCCATGTAATATTTTTTCAATACAATACTGAAAGGCACATCTGTGAGATGTCGGCTCCGTTCCCTCCAAATTTCAGCTCAAAACTCCCAACGGTTCTTTTGCAGCGCAGTGCCAAAGAATTGCTGTCATTTTCCCACAGACTAGAAAACTACTGTCGCATTTGTAAAAGTTGTGAAATTTGCGACACTTTCATGAGCACGAAAGTAATTATGCAAGTACTTTTTCCAGAAATTTGAAAACATATTTCGGGGTGTTTTACCACAAATAAAGACATGGCAAGCATCCTAAGGGCCCGACTAGGTGAATACAAAAAAATTAGGTTGCTAGAGGGTCCCAAATTTAAATGCCAATCATTTTTCTGATCACCAACTGAAAACAAAATGGCCGATTTAAAGTAACAGCCCATTTCGAAAGTAAAATGCATTTGCGAAAGTGTTGAACTTTTTGTTAACTTTTCCCATTGACTTATAATGGGAAACTGTTTTTGAATAACTTTTGAACCGTTTAATATTTTTTCACGAAATCTTGAAAGGCACATCGGGGACCCTGGCTGCGTTCCCTGAAGATTCGGGCGGTTATGCAAACCGTACGACCTGTAAGTAGCGACCACAGAATTCGAAATGCGTGGCGATGCGCACAGATCACATATGCTCCGCAACCCTTATATCCGATCAGTACGAAACTTGGCAGATCCCAAGGCCTATGGGTCTTGATCATACATGCCAAATTTCAGGCAAATCCATCAAACAGTTGCAAAGTTATTAAGGTGCAAAATTTTGGGTTTAATCATGGAAATGGCTCTCAATTCCTAACTATGGTAGCACTACCATGCTACCATAATATATATATATATATATATATATATATATATATATATATATATATATATGTGTGTGTGTGTATCTCTCTCTATGTATACATATATATATATATATATATATATACACACACACACATATATGCATATATATATATATTCTAGTGTAACACTGCAGTGCACTCTCTACACACGTTTACAATTTTTTTTTTAAAAAAGACATTGAGGGACTGTTTTCTTTTTTTCAGGCACTGAGGGACATCAGAGGGTGGGGGTTGCCACTAGTCAACTCATTTAAATCAGCAATGACATGCATAAGACTGAAAAAGGTCTAGATAGTGGGAGAATGTAGACTAGCAAAGTTTGCACTAACCACTGAGCCACCTAACTGCAGTTTCTAATTGTTGTGATACGCACACACTCTGACCAATACATATACCCATATATGCATATATATTTCAGTATAACATAGCAGTGCACTGTCCACACACACAGAACATCATCTCACACACTCACACACACACACACACACACACACACACACAATTTCATATACACTGCATTATATGGCATTTATTTACTTATACATATCACCCTATCTTTTACTGTATTTAGGATAAGCACTGTGTTTTGCACTCATTATACTAATCTACAGCATGACTGGATAACTAGGGTAGTGGATCTGAAAGATGAGGTGGATGTGTCCTATCTGGACTTCAGAAAGGCCATTGCCACTGTCCCCCCCCCAAGAAGGCTGATTAACAAACTGAGCAGCATAGAGGTGGATCCTAAAATAGTTCTGTGGGTGGAGAATTGGCTGAATGGCAGGAGTCAGAGAATTGTGATAAACAGGGAGTACTCTGGAGAGGGAGAGGTGTTGAGCAGGGTGCCACAGGGGTTGTGTTGGGGTTGGTTCTCTTCAATGTCTTTATTGGGGACATTGCAGATGGACTGGAGAGGAAGGTATGTCTCTTCACAGAAGACACAATGGTATGCAATAGGTTGGACACACCAGAGGGTGTTGGAAGAATGAGAGAAGACCTTAGAAAACTGGAGAAATGGTCAGAAGAATGGCAGCTGGGATTCAATGCAAAGAACTACAGGATCATGCACAAAGGACGGAAGAACCCAGGGACACAATATGAACTAGGTGGGGAGGTACTGACAGTAACAAAGAAGGAAAGGGACCTGGGAGTTGTCATTTCAGAGGATCTAAGAGAAAGTAGGCAGTGTGATAAGGTGGCTGGAAAGGCTAGCCAGATGCTTGGATGCATAGGGAGGGATATCACAAGTAGAAAGAGGGGTGTCATCTTGCCCCTGTATATGACACTTATGAGACCACACCTTGAATACTGCATCCAATTCTGGAGGTCCCATCTGAGAAAGAACATAGACATGGCAGAGGTGGTGCAGTCGAGGGCAAGTAAAATGGTGCAGTGTCTGAATAATAAGACCTATGAGGAAAGACTAAAGGAGTTAATTATCTACTCTCTGGAGGAAAGGGGGGCGTGGGGGACATGATTGAGACACACAAATACATTACTGGTATAAACAGAGTACAGGAAGGAAGCATCTTCCAAAGTAAGGGATGCACCAAGTCAAAGGGGAACAAAATGAAGTTAGAAGGGGGGGAAGGCTCAGGAGAACCTCCTCACTGGGCATATTCATATTCAAGCCTCCATCATCATCTCATAGCCTCCAGCTCATGTGACTGCCACCCCTAACTTCCCCCATCCCCATTGAGATCAACCACCCCCCTCTGATGTTCTTTGACAATGCTGTGACCTACTCTAGTCTCTTTTTGGCTGCCACCCCCCCATCCTCTCACCCTTCCTCCCTGATTTCTTCTAGGTTTCTGAAATGATTCCTTGTATGTGTTATTCATGTATCCTATTTACTGTGATGCTGTACCTGAACTGATGAATATGGTTGTATGCTCTCTTTAATGTTGTATGCCCTTGTTTAACATGTTGAGCCTTGGCTCAAAGGTAATTGTAATCCTAGATCTAAATAAACAAATAAAAAATAAAAAAAAAATGTGAGAAAATATTTTTTCATGAAGAGGATGGTGGACACCTGGAATAGCCTAGCAGTGGGGGTGGTAGGGGCTGTAATGGTCATAGAATTTAAGAAGGAGTGAATAGACGCAGGGGTATCCTGGAGGCAAGGTGAGGGCTCCAGAGTTCAGTTTGGGCATCGGGCCTTATACTAGATAGGAATTAATAGGGCAGACTTGGTGGTGATGTGACTCCCATTCCTCCAGCCCAACCTCCCACTGAGCACCCACCACTCCACACCCCCAGACTCCACCATACACCCTCACTCACCTGAACAGGTCTCAGTGTGAAAATCCACTCTCCCATCGGAGGCATGTCTTGCTGCTGGAACCAGGGACTACTATATGAGAAATAAGGTAGACCCATCCCGATCAGCTGAGTGGCAAGCACCATGGCACCTCTGTTGGGTGCCTCCTCATGTCCCTCCTGCCACTGTCATGTCTCCCTCACCCCCATGGCACCCACATTGGCCCCAGGTCCCCACCTTCCAGGTCCCCCATCCCCCCACCCCAATCGCTGCCCTGCCATGCAGTAGCGCAGGGCCATTAGACCACCTTCTGGCTGGTTTAAAGTCATCTCCCTGTTGTGTCAATGGTGGAGCTTCTGAAATTTTAAAAAAAGGGCATGATGGAGCCCCGCTATGGTGCATCCACCCTTGCAACCTGGAGCACAGGGCACTTCTGCTGCAAGGGTGGCTTTGCCACATGGCATCCCAATTTCAAAGCAGCCAGCTTTCAAATATCGGGTTGCCCACAGACTGTGAGACAAGGTGCCACTTGTGTCATACCCCTTTGGAGTAGGTACATTGCTTTACATTCTTTCTTTTGAAAATTGAACCCAATATCTTTTGAAACATCACAAAATTTCTGGAAATATCAGTCTGTGTCTATGGCTGCAACAGTATGTTTCTGGTGTAATCCTCCAATTTTGTTAGTTGTTTTTAAATGTTCAGAATACAGAATGTGTTACGATTTATGAATATTATAAATCTTTGATTTTATACATTTAAATAAAAATAATCTTGAACCATAAGGCATCTTGCATACCACTGTAATTTGTAGATATCTAGCTCCACAGGTAGCTGAGTTGTGAGTTGAAAAACAGTTTTATAAAATAATGAAATGGCAACATCCGAGCCCTTATAGGTTCAACACCACTCATCCAAATATCATGATATCTTGTATTCCCTTAGAAGACCTACAACAAGTATGCATGTCAATTATCAGGTCTCCAGATTAAATAAACAGATTTGCTAAAGGTACACTGTCAACCCGTTTAGGCCTCAAAGTATCCCTAGTTTTAAAACACATTTTATGATCGTTTGCATTCTGTAAAATATGCATGTGTGGCTGGTACTGTAGTTTGATTCTGATTCCTTTTTTCTTTTTAATAGTGAAAAAGAGACTGCCCACCATGCTGGTGTTACCACACCAAAATGTGTTTGTTTACATTCCTTAATCACTTAGCATTGCATTTTTTCCTTGACCTGGGAATACCCCCAGCACAGTAAAGTTATTCAAGATGCAGAGAGTGCAGAGGAAACTACTTCATTATGAGTGGCTGCACTGCATTGGGGGTTTCCTGATGTACAGGAAGAGAACAAAAAGAATAGATCAAGGATTTGAAACAAAACAAAGGTGGGGGTAATTAAACAAGCATCATGCATTTCAGTTGTAATAAGAAAGGAGGCAGAGTAAATTACCAGCAATGCAAATAAATTTTAAAGAAGGTAAGTAATCATAAAATGTGGGTTTTTGACTTTAAATAGTATAATGCAAAAATGGTTAACAGTGTCCCTTTAATTACATCCAGACCTACAGTACTTTAGGAAGAGTATTATTGTCACTGCATTTTTGATTAAGATAACCTTATAGCTCTTATTCTTTTTAGCTGCCCAGAGAGATTTTGTAGTTTTGGAGTGCAAGGGAGCAATTTTTATAGCAGTACCAAACTGTTGCCTATTCAATATGTAAGCTTCATCCACTACAGGTTAATATAATGGGGTGCTAAGCCCTTATGCCACCAGCTCCTTCAAGTAAATGATATAGCACTGTTTATCCTTCAACAATGATTTTGGAAAAAGTTATAGGTCCTTATATCATGCAAGAATGTTGTATGGTGTGCTCTTATTCTGGTTATATATTCTGATTTTTTGTTCTTAGGTGGGTTGCCTTGTGCATATGCTTTATTTTGCAGTTGCTGAGGATTTATCCATTACTACTACACAGTACTAAGCATGCCCTTTTTGTATGCAAACCACTAACTTGGAAAGTTTCTTCATGATTTCTCCTCAGATGCATGAGTATGGTCTTAGCAACCCTAATCTAAATTAGATTGGCTTGCTGATCATGTCAGTAATGCATATACTGTAGGAATGATCTCCACAAACAACAAGGACCACATGAGTTTTCAGAAGGTGACCCTCCACAAGGTGAAATTTCGTGGTTCAGAAGAAATATGGTTACTGATTTCCCTATTTATATTTCAGAGGCAAGTTATCTTATTTATAAATACGAAAGTACAGTAATTTAAACATTTGTGAAACTCTGACTACTTCAACACTGACACTGCATGAATTCCTACAACATTCCTCAGCACAGTTCTGCTCTGCAGAATTATTTCCTTTGCATGTAATGGAGCCATTATTAGCATTTAACACAAACACTTCAAAAATGAGCATTTTGCTAAACTTTCCTGTTTTGACTTGCTGCAAAAATTAGAGTTGATCTGTTGGTTTATGATACTTTTACATATTCTGCACACCAACATTATATGGAGTCCAACGTCATCTTAAGAACAGCAATGTTTGCATATTAACACTGTTTGTATTTTTCTAAAAATGTATTCTATTATTTACAGTATTCAAAGTAGCTGTTAGTTAAAATACTATATACCAAGTGTAGAGTACATGTTAGTACTGTAAATTAGCTAAAGATGTCAAGCAGCAATGAATTCTTTCAGTGGAGTATATCACACTCTGCTTATTATTCAAGACAGGAACCATTTTTGTTGACCCTGTTGCTATGGTATCATAGAAATAGGATTTGAGCAGTTAATTAAAATAAGATGTAACCTCTACTAGCCCATCTACAGTTTGAGATTAACATATTCTAAAAATAATACATAGTTTTTTCAGTTTGCCTACAAATACCTCCCAGAATTGTCCAGTTTCATAAAGAAAATCATATTCTTCTTTTTACATGCTCACAGGGATGACATCTTCCAGACAGAAAGTAAAACCTAACCATATATATTAAAATACAGGGTATTTTAAAAACTTGAATGATAAAAACATACTGTATTAACATTTTTTATCTCACTGTAGTCTTTGTTACAATTGTATTTTGTCATACATTCCATCAACTGCTTTAAATATTGTACCTGTCTTGGCAGTCTTAGCGTAGCATGGATATTGGAATTACAAAGCTTCCTGATGAGTTACTTCACAATGTTCCTCTGAGATAGACATTATATTACTAAAATTGTTAAAAATTCCATACAAGATAAAATGAATATTATGAACTGGGGATCGTAAATACGATAAGCTGATTGGCCGAGAGGTTTTTAAAGCCGTGATGATATCAGGCTACATCATCATGGCTTCTGAAAACCTCCGGCTACCAGCCTCCTCCTCACTGGCAACAAAATCCTCCAACCTTAACACTGCCCTGGACCCGTGGCACAAAGCAGATAAAACCTGCAAGTAGCTGTTAAAAAATAACAGCAAAGCACTAACAGTGAACAGTGCAACAACAAAAGTGCTGTTGAAGGGCCACAACAAGGAAAACTCTGCAACTTTTCATATCGGGCGGGATGGCACGAGTTGGGGCCCAGCTCAAATGACTCTTTTAAAATGAACAAATTAATTCACAAACTGAACACACTACGAGTGTCTTTTTCTGTGTGGCTTCAACTTTTAGTAACCATTCAGGGTGACTTACCAGAAAACCATCACTGTTCTCTTTAACATCATTCTTATTCCTTTTCACAGTAGCAAAAGAACTTAAAATAAAAACTTGCACACATCTTCACATGGCAGCCGGACAACTCAAGCACAACAACACAGTTAATTTCTTGGCGTTGTACAGAGACACCGAGCAGCAACTACATATACTCTACTTATAATAGTGCCACCTGTTGTCCAGAGCCCTCCAGGAACTTTTTTATTAAAATGTAGTCCTCCAACACCACAAAAAATGCATTTCAAAAGGATTTGAATTATTTATTTATTTATTTTTTCACTGATTAAACTTTTGAGCCCATTCATAATAGCAATAATGCACTCCAGGGTGTAGTATATCATGGGATATCATCACTTCTCGGGTCGTTGGATGCATTCGGCCTTCTGCCTCATGCCCAACCCCCCAAGGTGTGATGATATCCCATGATATACCACACTCTGTCATGCATTATTGCTTAATTATACAATGGCTATGAAATTTCCTGGATTCCGATTGGTCAATGTGTGCCTGAGACAGTGATGATATTGCAGTATAACATCACTCTCACTGATTAGCATTAGCTTTGCTTTTCTGTCATCATTGAGCACCTTCAGCTTTATTCTTCTCTTCTCTTATGAAACTCACTAAAAATCTACTAAAAACATTTTTTAAATGATTTTTTTTATTTCGTATAACATCGAGCCATTGTATAATTGCAATAAGGCACTCCAAGGTGTGTGTTATTGTGTAATAACGTCACCTTGTTGTGCCGTATTGCTTAATTTTCCATTAGCTTGTTACTTAACATAGTACTATCACAAGTGTTCTTTAGTAGAACAGTATCATTGTGCTTAATAACAGTGCTTACAAGATTAATGTTGTGTTCTAAAATTGTGTCATATCAATCCAAAGTCCTAATGCCCACTAAGTTGTGGAAGCGCCCACAACGGATCTTCGACACTTGGGACATGGCTTCTGCTTCAGGCGCTGTCTCCTCTCCTACTGACCACCGCTGAACTCTCAGGTGATGAGCGCATTACTGGGTGGAAGTGCCCGCAATGGATTTCCAGCACCTGGAACATGGCTTCTGTTTCAGCCACTGTTCCCTCTCCTACTGACTACTGCTGAACTCTCAGGTAGTGGGCACAGGACCAAGCAGAACTGCCCACAATGGATTTCAACACCTGGGACATGGCTTCTGTTTCAGCTGCTGTCCCCTCACCTACTGACCACCGCTGAACTCTCAGGTGGTGGGTGCAGGACTGGGCAGAAGCACATGCAATGGATCTCCAGCACCTGGGACATGGTTTCTGCTTCAGCTGCTGTCCCCTCTCCCACTGACCACTGCTGAACTCTCAGGTATGGTTTACCTAGTGGCCTTCACCTCCACTAATCCACTACCGCCTTCCAAGCCCTGATTGAACAGCTCTTGGGACTCGCTGCCCCTTATTGGCTGATACCTTGAGCCACTAAAGAATGTAGCTCCCTGCCTTTAGAATTGAGCTTTCAGCTGGACTTACTCTATCCCTGCTTCTCCATTTGAATTTTTAATTGTAACCACTCTGCCTTGCTCTCTGTGCCTTTTCCATCCCTGATTTTGAACAATTGTTAATGTAAACTGCATATTCTCCCCTTGAATTTGAAAGGTTCTTAATGTAAAACTGCAAATGTATTGTTGGAACTGTTTTGCAATTATATGTTAGAGCTGTACTGCTTTTTTTATCTGCCACTAGAGGGATGTTAGTTCTTTTGCGGTGTGACTTAAGTAAGAGGATCTTTCATGGTGAACTATAGGCCCCTCATTCGCTCTCTAGCCAACCCTTGAAGATACTTCAGGCTGCTCTATATCTGACTGCTTTCCTTCTTAGTGCCCTAAGCTAATGCACTGTACCTGCCACTTAGGCAACTAACTTATATGCCTACTTATATGGGTTACAGCTGGTCATGTGACACCTCTGATGGGCTTTAACTAAGTCCACACTTTCTCATTTGTTCTTTATACTTACTGATCAATAGGGGGTCAGCATTGAGTCTGCAATACTTTCATATTTACTTACTGTTTCTTTCCTCTACCAGTCCCTTTTTGCTCAGTTTTCCTGCCTTCTTCTGCTTTCACTGCCTCTCCCTCTTCCCTGCTTTCTCTTCTCTCACCAGTACCTGGGTTCATACCTTGGAAATCTGATTCTAAAGGCAGCAGCCCTACAGCTATAGTGTCCTGTCCCTTCAATTTTCCTATGTACTTTTATCTACTTGTACTTCTCCCTTGCCCTAATGACTGCATCACCTGCAGGGACACACTAGACTCCTGCTCACCCAGGTGTGCTTTCTCTGTCCCCTCACTGGGTTTAAACCCCTGATCCTCCACTCTGGAGACTTACACCCTATCCACTATGCCACTGAAACAGCCATTTTGGCTGCGTACTTTTTCACTCCTTCTACCTTTCCTATCCCCTCTTGTCTGAAGCCACTCCCCCGATACTTTGACCTTCTAATTACCTGTCACTAAACTTGCTCTCCAAAATGAGGTAGGCAATGCCACTGTTGCTGGCAGCCTCGCTGCTAGGCACCCTTCTCCTTGTAGATCTTGGTGCTTCTATACTTGCCATAGAACAGAAGCTCCTATCCTGCCTTACCCCCTCCTGCACCCCTGACATCCCTCTGTCCCATTGTCAGGTGGGAGGGTACCCCCATGAGCCTCTTTTTTTTTTGCACTTCTTTCCAAACAGAATACCTGGTGTCTTGGCTTCCTCCTTTTTTCTACTACTATCCCCCTTCCGCATCTGCCCTTGGCATATCACCTGCTTATCTCTTTGTTTCTACTAACAGGAGACACTGAGACCAATCCTGGCCCCCATGTACTGCCATTGATCACATATCCTATATGGAACTCCTCCTTTGGATTAAAGTTCGCACACATCAACCTCTTCAGCCTATCCTCTAAATTCATCTACCTTGAAACCTGGGTCACCCTATATAAGCCACATGTGCTAGACATCTCCGAAACATGGTTAAAACACCATCTCTCTGATGCTGCCTACTATCTCCCAGGATACTCCCTGCTGAAGCATGACAGGCCTGGCAAGAAAAAGGGTGGAGGGGTGGCTCTCTGCATCTGTGATCCTCTCTCTGCTACCCCCGTCCTCCACTCTGACTCTAGCTCACCCAGTGAGTGGCTGCTAGTGGAACTTGACCATAGATGCAGCAAAAAGATGTATGTGGGTTGCTGCTATAACCCCCCTCCAGGATGCCCCAGCAGGTCTCACTGCTCACCTGCCCACCTTGAAGGGATGGGAAGCCTCTCGCCCACTAGGAACACCATCCTCCTTGGGGATTTCAACCTGGACTGGCTTAGTGCCCAGGAACCTAATTACTCTAACCAACTCAAGCTCCATAACCTAGCCCAAATTATCACCATCCCCACCGGGCACAACTCTAGTACCCAAAACCATACACTTCTTGACTGAGTAATCACCAATAAAGAGGACAAGTTGCTCGTATCAGGCACTCTGTCTGATGCCATTAGCGATCACTCTCCCACCTACCTGTTCTGGGCCTCTAAGACCAAGCGCCCACCCCCTAAACTACTCTTCTTCAATAATTTCAATCATCCAGACATCCCCTCCCTACTTAATGATGTTCGAGCGATAAACTGGTCAGCCTTCTACACCCTCTCTGATGCGTCCGAGACTGAGAGTTTCTTCACAACCGCACTCCCCCATCTCCAAAATCAACATTTTCCCCTGACTACGTGCTGGGTTGCCAAAGATCTCCTGGTTAAGATGAGGGAAAGGGATAAGCTATGTTCAACCTACAAAAAAGGCCCCTGCCGTGCCCGATGAAATGAATACCGGCAGCTACGAAACTTTTGTGAACAGTCAGCTCTTGCCAAAAAGTGTGCCTTCTTTCAGTGCAAACAAAGAGACAGTCTTGGTGACCCCTATCACTTCTGGGGCAAGGTCAGCTCATTACTCAACCCACACACTTATAACCCCATTATTTACCTTGACACTCCCTGTGGACATCTGGCCAACCCCATTGCTGTGGTCAAGGCCTTCAATAAAAAATTCACAGATCTGTCTGCCCTCCTTAGCAAGCTGCCACCCCTGATGACCACTGGTCTTTCTGATCATCCCTCCCCACCCAGACCACTCAAACTCCTCCCCTCCCCTCTTTCTATTTCAGGACCATAACCCCCAGGGACACTGCCAAACTGAAGAGCCTGCCTAGCTGGGGCAGCCCGGGCAGTGATGTTATTTTCCCTGCTATGCTTAAACTTATATCACCTGCCATCTTAAAACCACTCACCTGCCTCTTTAACCTGGCATTGACAACCTCCTGAGTGCCCAGCACTTGGAAGCATTCCAGGGTGGTCCCAATTTTTAAAACTGGTGACCTGCTATCCCCAGATAACTATTGGCCTATATCCTTGCTCCCCCATCTTAGTAAACTCCTGGAAAGGACTGTCTACTAACAACTGTCTGACTATATTGACACACACAACCTACTGTCCAGACAGCAACATGGCTTCTGTAAATATCACTCCACCACATCTGCCCTCGCCCTGTTTACAAATCATTCTTAAAAACATTGACCTTGGAAGAGCAATGGGTGCCGTCTTTGTTGGCATGTCTAAAGCATTTGACCTCAACCACACCCTGTTGCTTTCCTCCCTCTGCACCCTTGACTGCTCTACTGAGACCACGTGATAGTTCCAAAGTTACCTTTCAGATAGATCTGTTAGCATGTGTAGGACCTTCCACCACCCACGCCCTCCCAGTCACTATCAATGTACCCCAGGGCTCCAACCTGGGCCCTCTTTTATTCTCCCTGTTTATAAACTCTCTCCCCTCAAGACTCCTGTCAATAATTGTATGATGTATTGGTGCACTCCTGTATGTTTTATGCTTATGATTATGGTTCTTGTATGTATTCTCTGTAAAAATTGGAATAAAGATTTAATGGCAAAAAAAAAAAAAAATAAACTCTCTCCCCTCTGACTATCTCATGTGATGCCCTATTTTATGCAGATTACCTTGTCCTCTTCACTAGTGACAACGCTCTTGAGAATATATCCAGGGTTTTATCCGATAACTACTCTGCGGTGCACACCTGGTTCCACTCACATCACCTAATTGTTAATGTTAAAAAAACTAAATCCATGCTATTTGGATCTAAACACTTCCTATCTAAGGTCACCAAGGCTGGGTCCACCCTCTCAACAGCCTCACTGGATGACACTGTACTTGAAAATGTACTAGCTTTCAAATATCTGGGAGTTATCCTAGACCCGTCCCTCTCCTTTTCCAGTCATATCTCCTCTGTTATCCACTGTATTAACCAGCACTTGGTGCGGCTTATCGGATAAAGTCACTCCTGACAAGGAAAGCCTGTTTAGCCATTGCCCAAGGCAACCTGCTACCCTTGATTAATTACTGCTCCCCTATTTATTCATGCACATCCTCAGCCTTACGTGCACGCCTCTGCTCCATGTACAACAACATATGTCATTTCACTCTCCTGGCACCACATTCCACTCACTACTGCCACCTCTACCAGACTCTTGGCTGGCTCCCACTACACAGCAGATTTGATTACAGGCTTGCTGCCTCCTGGACAGCGCCCATCAGGCATGGCGAAGCCTCCCCTTATACGTCTCTCCTCAAGACCAGAACTCCCTCGAGGTGTCTGGGTGCATCCTCAATCCCCCCCCCGGATATCCCCAAAGTCTCCTCAGCTTTGGGTAGCAGAGCATTATCTGTAACTACTCCCACTCTGTGGAACAGAATCCCCACACCCACCCGCTCTCTGGACTCCCATGCCACTTTCAAGACACATCTCAAATTATGGCTGCTTGAAGAGGCCACATGCCATTGCTAGCTTGAATAACACCCTCCTATGTTTCTGATTTTTCCCTCTTGAGCTGCTTTGGCTTCCCCTGCCCTCTCCCATTTCTTTGGACACCTGTCTTACATCCCTCACTACCTGCTTCTTGGGCACTCCCACTTGGCTATTGTCTTGTATGTTTTTTTTTACATCATGAATTCATTTGCACTGGCCACATATCCTTTGTAAATAATTGTATAATAATTGTTGCTTATCACAATGTACTGATTGTTTTTTTCAGTATCTCATTAATTTTTCTTTCCTATGTTACTGTCTTTGTTCACCAATGATGTCTGTATATCCACTTTGTTCACCAATGATGTCTGTATATCCACATGGCTTGTACTCATTGTATGACTTGTCACTACCTCTGTAACTGCTACCTGTGTGGCCTGGGCCATGTCTGAAAATGGTCCCCTGGATCAGTGCATTTACCCGGTCACCAAAGACTTAAATAAAATAAAATAAATAAATACATATGGAAAAGTACTGTTAAGGCTGTTAACCCTAACTCACACCCCATCTGATATCCTTGCAAACCAACTCCATGCTACAGGTCTGGTACCATGACCCAAGGGTGTGCTGCTTCATGTGAAGCCCTGTTTGTTGTATTGTAAGTAGTATGGCTATGACAAAACTGAATGTTTGTTGGTACATAATTTTCTAAATAATGCTACAGTGGTAGTTACAAAAAGTTGACAGTTGCCACAGTATTTATTATCAACCATGGGGAAAAAATACTGTGGAAGTACCGCTGCTGTGAAAAAAAAAACAGTGCTATTCAGTGTGGTTGTTTACTGGGGTACCGGTAAATCTGTGGTATTTTTTTCCCATGGCTGACAATAAATTCCACGGTAACAGTCAACCTTTTTGTAACTACCACTTATCCTGTACTGTAAATGGCAAACTAGGGTATGCACTGTGTTCTTACTGTAAATTGCAAACTAGCGAATGCACTGTGTTCTCGTAAGCTGCTTCATAGAGCTTTCACAAGATTGTGCATAAAATAGCATATGTGTTCCACACATGTAACTTGACTGATATAGCCCCAGTACATATCCTATACAAAGTAAATTACAGGTGTGTAACAAGTATAATACTTAATAGAAGAACCACATAGTATTGCATGATGAGACATGCAAGTCTAGACTACATGCACTGCTTCATGTACAGTATACAAAACTATACAAAAACAAAAACTGCACAGTTTTGTAAAATGCGTAATGAAATACACAAAGAGCCTATACTGGGCTTGCAATGAATGGCATATAAGTACACATGGCTTGTGCTGAGTGTTGTATGAACTACAAAGTGGTATGTGGTGTTAGTTACAAATCTGTAACAAGTTAGTTTCTTTACACAAGGCTCACAATACCATATGCAAATCAAGCCACACATCTTAAAGTAATATACACCTTCTTGGCTCAACTCAGTATGTTTGCTATTTACACATTTTTAAACTTGTTGGCCCTGTATGAAGTACTAGACTGTTGATGCATGAACCAGACCTATAGCTTGGCCTTGGGGATGAGGGTATGGAATGGAGAGGGGTGGTAGTTAGGATTGACAACCATAACAGCATATTTCCATGCTTTGTGGGCAATAGTAACAGAAGTAATCCTAACTAATGCATTAGCATGACATTCTTGCTATGAATTTTCTTAGCTCTTGAGAAACTGGTGTTGTAAATTAATTTGCACAGTGCCCTTTTGAAAACAGAAGGTTAGTCCTAACTTGCTTTGTGCAAGGCCCTCTGAGCTCTACATAAGTCAGAAAGTAACTGCTGTAGGATATAGAATATTTTGCAATGATTTTCATGCTTTAAACAATTTCTTAATGTAGGACCTAGAAAATTCTTTGCAATGGTTTTTGCTTAAAACATTCTGTTTATGTAAAATCACAAAGAAGCATGAGAGTTTTCTATTGAACTGTTCAAGTGTTTTAATACCATTGAGAATGATAATAAAAAATACACATGTTTGCCCATTTTAAAACTATTACTGCTTGACTATTTTACTTCCGCTTCAGGATGGTTTTCTATGTAATTAATAATTTATGAGTAATTAACAATATTTTTAAATACAATTTATTTAGGGTTTTTTTTGTTTGTTTTGTTTTGTTTAATGGCTGGGATAGTTATATAGTTCCAATTACATGATTGTTACAGGAATAAATTAGTGCCTGGGGCAGTCTACTGGTATATTGGAACATGCCCGAAGCATATTGCATGCGTTAATGACATTTTCTAATATACCATCCTATCCAAGCCAGGCACTGTTCCAGTTGCTCATGCAAACCACAAGTCCTTATTGGACATATGAGGAATAAGGTCAATAGTGAGCTATGAGACTTGCAGTAGCAAACAAACAGTTAGGGCATGCAAATGATGACTGATCCTGTGGAGCAATCTGTTATATTCATACACCCCTAAGAAAATTACCCAGTAGCACTACCTAGGCACTATGAGGTAATCTGCATAACATTAAGGCACATTACAGGCTTGGAATAGATGCCATTTGTGCCTTCCACCCCAAGTGCCTGTCAGAGCTGCTGGGATGTATCCCTGGCATCTAGTGGCATCCACTGATCCCTCCACCTTAGATCACCCTCCAGTGTCATGAAATATATTTCATTGGTGTCCTGTGGTCCCCCTTCCCCGATCACCTGTCTGACAAGTCTTTTTAAATTTTCTCTTAACCAGTGGTCCCTCTGCTTTCCTGATTACCTGGGTAGTATTGTAACATATGAATCCCTGATGCCTAATGGTGACCTGTCCCACCAATCACACAGAGTATCCATTCCCCTTTCAATTCTCTCATGACCCTCTACCCCACACTCCCCAGTGGCCTTTCTCACTCGGACTCAGATGATGAGACAGGCACAGCCCTCCACTCATCACTTCTGCCAGTTGCCTTCTAAATGACACAGAGTGAGTATATGCCTACTGTAGAAACAGTTATTTCTAAAGCAGGCACATGTGTGCTTCCTATCATTCAGACAGTGGATGACTAAAGTGGTGAGTAGAGTGGCTGTGCCAGACACCATCTTCAGGAGTGGGTAAGTGGGGATCTGGGGGTCCTCTGTAGGACTGGGACACAAGGGGTTACTAGGCACCAAGGAATTATATGTTACATTTATGAATTGGGTGGGTGATTGGAAGTGGAAGAGCCACTGGATGCCAGGAAACTTAAAAAGACATGTCAGGTGGACAATTATGGGAGTGAGGTTGGGGAGACATGAAGCCATAAGATCTGGTTTGGGATGTGGTAATTAGCAAGGCACTAACAACAATATACCACCTCTCCAACCCTTTAAATGTGCCAGTGACCCTTTATGCAAGAGCAGTCAGCCGCTTTGCATGGGTATACTGGCATATTTTGTTTCTTTTTTACAGTTTTTTGCAGATTTTTTTCCCCTGATTTTCTCCCTGGTATCCCGGGACCCCAGCAGACATGTGTGTGTGTGCACACAGAGGCACACATGCATGCTGGGTACTGGCTCAGCCCGTTCTGCCCCACCCCTGTCAATCACCTGCTGCCCCCTCCACCTACACTTCCAATTGGACCTCCACCAAATGACAGCAGAACTACAGAGGGGTGAGCAACCTCCCTGGGAGAGGTGAGCTGCCTTTGGCTGCCCAATCCTGCTTCCTCCTTCCCCCCATGCCAGCTTCCTGATGATCTAAGGTCATTCCAGAACCCAGGACACCGACGTGACGTGAAGTAAGGCATCCAGCGCCTCAGCCCTCAGCACCACCAGGCCGGCTACTACACTGGCATATTTTAGGACTTTTTCACAGACGGGTTAGTGTCTTGCTAAATGTGCCTTCCAATATGGCACTTTTCACTAATCCCCAGCTTTTGTGTTAGTACCACACTACTAAGTGGTGTTAGCAAAGTGCTAACATATTTTGCAAGCATTAACTAGCTTTGGGTATCTTGGCCAGTGTGTACTGTGTGACTCATTAGACCTTCATCTCATAGCAGCATACTGTAAGTGTAAACCTCAACCTTTTAACACAGTAGTACTGTGAAATTGGGCAAGATATTTGACCCTACCATTTTTCACTATGAAAAATTCCTGGTATTTACCAGTTTTATTGGACAGTAACATGTTCAAGTTCCAGAGAAAAAGTATTTTATAAATGTTTTAGTTTAGTTTTTCTCAGTAAAAAAGATGACTACCACGTTTGGCTTAGAAATAGCAATGTGGGCCTGGCAAGGGTTAGGACTGAAAAAAATAAATAAAACTCATGGTGTGCAACATACTGTAGGTACCATGAAATATATATATGACAGTTATGCTAATATTTACTGTATATAAATTGTAACTGAAACGAAGCTTTTTGGAAAAAATATTTTTAATTGCACTGTTAATTTAACAAATTCAGATAATACCACCCACCAAAAACAGACAGATATCAATGGTCAAATATTTTTTGCCATTTATTATAAAAAGCAGTACAAAAAATACATTTTAAATGTGAGAAAAAAGAACAAACGTTTTGCAAGGACAGCGATGAAGCAGGGTACTGTCCTTGTGAAATGTTATTTTTTCTCGCATTTAAAATGTATTTTTTATACTGCATTTTATAATAAATGGCAAAAATTGTTGACCATTGATATCCGTCTGTTTTTGGTGAGTAGTATTATCTGAACTTGTTATGTTTTACACTTGTTTAGCACCACCAATTACCCTGGTGCTATATTCTTTGCTGATGTAGTGTATCACTGTTGATTTATGTATTTTGAGAGTTTAAGTACTTTATAAGTTTTTATTGGTGTAGAATTTGAACATAGAAAAATGTACATTGTTGTCAGCTACTTATTCAGCTAAATGAGCATGGCAAACAATTATTGTGAAATACTTAAAAACTAATTAATGTCATCTCTTGAAACCAACAGAAAGAACTATGACCAGATGACATCTAACCATCCTTCAAGTTTCATAATTTAACTCTGCTTAATTCATTTTCTATCTGAAGGCAAACATTTGGATGAAAAAATTGACGTTTACATAAATGTAGTACTCTGTTACTCAAGAAATTATTGCATGGATTTCTACCAAATTTTGCAGTAAGTTAGACCCTAGAACTCTGGTGGTCACATTGAATTGCAGAGTCTTGTGTCTAAGATGGTCAAGGTACTATAAGGTGCTGCAGATATATATAATACATGGATGAGACCTTTTCCCCACAGAAAAGGCCATCATTTATTTCAGTGTATACCTGTGACTAATCTATCAATTAAAAGTATACCTGTGACTAATCAATCAATTCAGAGTATATACCTGCAGTAATTACACAATTACAGCTGTATACCTACACTACTTAAAGCTATACACCTACACTAATCAAATAATTAAAAGTATATACCTCCACTAATAAAAAGTGTACATCTACATTACTTTAAACCCCATGGGACACCACTAATAACACAATTAACACAGCATTACAGAGTTAGCCAAACCAATTAACAAGCTGCAAAAGAACTTGAAATAAAATAAATTTACACATAGCCATCCCAAACCCAGAATCCCCCAAACTCCTACCTGCACTCACTATACACTATTCCCTCTTTGCTGCAAGAGACCTTCAGGTGCCATAATGTGATTGCAAATGTGAACTCCATAACAATGACCATCCTAATGTATTATATTCAAATAACAATGGATAAGGGTGGAACACTCAGAAGTGTACCCATCTCAGGGGCTAATTAGGGCAACAAAGCCACTCGCCCTTCAGGCTCAAAGCCTTACAGCCCTAATTAGCCCCCTCAATGAGTGCACATCCTTGTATACCACCCTTACCCATTATATATTCTATATATAAATGCTGTGGTGTTTAAAAGGACACTGTCAACCTGTTTTTCATCATATTATTTTGAGTTAAAAACCTACATTTTATGATTGCTTATATCTGTAAAATTAATTTATGTTGCTGTTTGTTTTGTCTGTCTCCTTGTTTAGTAAGTAGAACTGAAATACATGCTAATGTATATTTGTGAACAACCTTGTTTTGTTTAGAATCCTGGATCTGTTCTTACTGCATGCTTCCTGAGTATTAAAAACACCCAAACAGTGCAGTCACTCAGGAGACAGTAGCCTCCTAAACTCCCACTGCATCATGAGGGGCTAGACTGTGTTGTGGGCATTCCCAAGCCCAGGAAATATGCAGCTGGAGCTGATCAAGGAATGTAAACAAACCTGTGTTTGTGTGGTAACACCAGTATGTGGGTAGTCTGTTTTTCACTTTTTTGAAGGAAAAAAAGATCAGAATCAAACTACCAGCTACATCAGCAATCTTTACAGAATGTTGTCAATCATAACACACATGTTTTAATCTAGGGAAACTTTGTGACCTAAGGGGGTTGACAGTGTCCCTTTAAGGAAATAAAACTATTATGATTGGCTAATAAGACAATAAACCACAAGGCCAAGGGCCAAGTGGTATTATGTTCTTAGTCCACATGCTCCCCCCCCCCCATTGTTCTATTTCACAAGTATGCAACACCTTTTTAGTTTTTGTTATATAGTGCAATGTATAAGGATGGTCCAGATGAAATTTACTGGGCCAAAATATCTTTCTTTCATTAATAAGTAGTCTTCATTTTTTAACTCAATGGTAATTTGTTGTTAATTAATAGTTAATTCAGTACTTAGTGATTTAATTAGTAGTTCATTTAAATATGCCATTTTTATTGCTGTGGACTATAGCTTTATTAATGCAGTATGGATTTAATTGCTGTGGTATATCCCTTTATTTGTTTTGGTAAATAGCTTTTGTTGATGAGGATATGCATTTAACTGATATGTGTATATAGTATAGTAACTGATTTCCTATGGGTAAAAGAGACCATCCATATATTATATTGGGATATACAGTACCTCAAATATGCCTTCCACACAATTTCCTTTTGATAATAACATGGAGTAAACATTCACATATAGTATATGCCACTGTATTAGGATTTCAGTTGAGGCACTTGCCTTCCATTTGGGGGACCATAGATTCATGCTCCCATCCTGTGCCCCCAGCCAGTCATAGCCAGAGTCAGAGTGGCAGTCCAGTGGATGTACTCTACACTTCGAATAGGGTTTCCAGCACTCTCTGTGGAGCAACTATGTTAGTGTTCCAGGGGTGGAGCAATACTATTCTGCAAGGAAACCCCTTGGTTCGGCCAGTGTCACCACACTGACAGCAGGATGGGGCCCTGTGGCAGAAAGATGTAAAGAGGTCAACACCAGGCCTCTTCTCCACTCTTAGTGGTGTACAGGGTGCTTGGCTGCAGGTTGTGATGGGATTATATTCCTCACAATGATGGTGAAATGGAAGACATGACATGGTAGGGCATTAAGGGAGAACATCAAAGAATAATAAATAAGCCAGCCTGTCTGCACAGCAGTAGGGCCATCACTCTTGACACGGGTGGTGCAGGTTCAAGAACAAGCCTGAGATGTCAGATCTTGCTAGGGGAAGTGGATTAAGCATCCTACTAGATGCACTCCTTCTCCAGGGAATGACTGCAGTACTCTCTGCTTTTAACACTACCACCTGGTTGACCACTGCTGGTGATGCAGCCAGAGAGTCTAATGGGAGTGGTGATGCAGCCTAGATTGGTACCTTATCAAGCAATGGAATGGGCATTTATACAATGGAGCCCTAGCTGGATTCATCCTGACAGCAGGGAGGAATAAAAGCAGTATAAACCAAGATGAACAGCAGCATGAAGTTGGCACTATCGGAGCCCACTGCTCCCAATTGCTTGTTGATCCACAATATATATAGCAGGACTTGAGTGAAGTCATGGCTGATGATGCTCTCAAAGGATCCCATCATGGAGGAAATGCCCTCTGGTGAGGACATTCCCTCTGTGAATCTTCTGAGGAACTGAGTAAGTGACACTGATGGTTGACAGATGGGGCTGTAATAAGGTAGCCTGGCAAAGGTGGGTAGCATCAGTGATGGAGTAAAAGAATATAAAAGAAATAATGATAGAATGATAAAAGCTCACATATTGTATATTGCATAAGAACAATGATCCTCAGCACAATGCATCAGTTTGGATATGTTTGGACTTAATTATAAGACTGCCCAAAGTCTATGTAATTGTTTAGCCATATATTTTTTTTTTGCTACCCTCCTCGCTGCACCAGGGTCCTCTTCTTCTGGGATCCCTAGGTCATATGCACTCATAGTCCCGCCCCAGGTACCTCCCTCTGGATGCTGGCCAGCCTGTCCCCATCCTGCCTCGGTTTACCCCCCCGGGCGGGGCTGAGAGGGGGGACCCACATTCCCCTCCCATGGTCCTTAAGTCTGCATCGGAAGGCTTGCCAGCTTACTTCTATGGAGCCTGGTTATGGGTGTTCTTGGATCGACCGGGTCCTGTCTACAGGAACCTGGTGCAGGGTATTTTCCGTTTTTCCTCCCTGCCCTCAGGACATCTGCATGCTAGGGAAGCCTAGGGGCGGAGCACGTCACGACATGCTTGACGGTCCAGCTCCTGGCAGATGTCCTCCCACCCTATTGCATGCAGTCTTGCTGCACCTCCACCTATGGTCACCCAGGTGGTGGTATCGCAGCAGGACTTGCATCCCACCCCGCCCGGAGGAGGAGGAGAGCAGCCACTGGGTGCTCAATCTTCCTCCCCCTAGCCGGCCCTCCTGCTGCCCGAGTCCGTTCCCGAACCCGAGTCACTGGCATCGCAAGCGGTAGCCCTACTGCTGTGCCAGTGGGCCGGCCCTGTTTAGCCATATATTGATTGTGCTGACTAATTTCCATTCATGGTTATTTGTTATATATTATTATATATAGTATATATTATTATACCATGTACATAAAGTAACAGCCAATCACATAGGCAGACTGGCACTTTAGCCCTGTTGTAAATCCTATGATAATCACTGGCAAAGGTACCAGTCAGCCCCATCTCCAAAATCCATCTGAACCCCGAAGTTGGCAGCGGCAAATGGCCATCTTGAAACCTCGCTAAACGACATGCAGAAACAGTATTTTTTTTTAAAACTGTGCAGCCCGAACAAAATTGTGTACCCACCTCCCCGTAAATTCGTAACTTCCCTACTTCATTTCTCGTCTCCTGTTCCCAAAATCTGCAGCCACCTGCCCCAACACTGCCGAAGATGGGGCACCAGGAGGGCACAAATATCAGTGTCCCATATGTTGAATCTCCCATCATTGTCGCTTATCGTTCTCTGTCCTCTGATCCTCCCCAGTATTCCGGGACTGAAGAAAAGAGCAGAAAACCCGACAAACATAAATGTATTGCCAAAATGTAATTTACAAAAAAAAATGCCGCCTATTCAAACTACTGTCCTCACTCACCACAAAACTACACCCGGTAGTAAATGTGCAGATGCACCACAGCCCGTAAACACTCGCACTGTAATCTGCCACCACTAAAACAGAACGGAGACCGTTGTCTTTTTTTATTATTAAAAATTAAAATAATAATACTGTGGACTGCTCAAATTAAACCATGGAATACTGTAGTCTCCCCTTACTGAGACAGAACAGCAAAGATGTTCCTACTTTTTTGTTACCATGCTGCTTCCCAAATCAAACCAAGATCAAGCACCTCCGAGAGAGAGAGACACACACACTGCCATCTACTTAAAATATTCTACCTAGCAACAGGGAACTATCTAACACGTGGGGAAGGATATTACAGGAAAAATCAATAAAAAATATATATATTTTCAAGTAAAATCACTTAAATCTTAAATTCTTTAAAAAACAATGACATGGTATAATCGCAATAAGCCGCTCGGGGATGTGGGTTATCGGGGGATTTACCATGGCTGTTAAGGATTTACCCAGGAGGCGCAAACCACTCCATCCGTGGTAAATCCCCTGATAACCCACACCCCCTTGTGGCTTATTGCTTAATTCTATTCATTGTTAGTCATAACTATTCATTGTTGTGGTGGCACAATCAAGAAGGCTCACAAAGAAAGCAATAAGGAAAATACACAAATACATGAGTGCATCCAAATAATTACCCGAAAACTATTGCGCTTGGGAAATCAGGATGGCCACTTAACAGCATTAGCATTTGTTTGCTCTTCATCTCACAACTTTAAAATCTATATTTCATAAGGGTTTCATTTGGAAATCACTTGGTATTAGAATCATATGATAATGTCTCTGAAGTTAGAATAGGACAGAAAAATCATAATCATCGTCATTACATGTTTGTTAAGTAATCAGAGAAACCATTGAGTAGATGCTAATTGTGAATGTTTCCATTATGCCAAAACAAAAGCAGTTACAGTTTAAATACAGTACAAGTTACATCACAACAGTACACTAGATATAATCAGCAAATACTATAGATACAGTACACAATTATAAGCCAACATCATAACATTATGATTCAGCAACAATCATGAGGTAACAAACCAGGACAAAAGTGCAGTGAGTGACAGCAATAGATAGTCACTAGGACAAAATATTAATGGAGTGGTATTCCATATATAAGGACTGAGGTAGGAAAAAAAAACAAAGGTCCCATACACAATCACATTAAGGAGTGGCATTCTTCAGGGGAACACAGAGGCTCCCTGTACCACCACTCAAAAACTGCCACACTCAAAGGGCTTTCTTAGCCACCATGGGAGGAGTATTCACTGGTGGCTTAAGCCCCCTTATTCAAAAGTCCCCTAGAAAGTTGGCACTGAGGACAGAGGTGCCGGTAACCAACACCTCACAGCATACCTGCGACTGGTGTTTGGGAACTAGCACGGGTCACCAGGGGTTGGCAGGGGAGGAGAGGGATCGAGCATCCAATGGACTGCTCTCCCTCTCTGTTGTGGGGGGTCCATGACAGTCAGTGCATTATTGCCCCTGGTGGAAGCTAGGGGACAGGATGCACGCTGTGCTCTGGGGAGAATTGGTGGTAGATGCCAGGAGGTAGCATGTGCAGAAGTGTGAGTGCTCTCCTCCATCAGTGTCACTGCATGCCCGCCAGCTCAGGGAGAAAGAAAGAGGAAATACATGGCATCCTCATCGAGTGGCTTGATGGCCATTTGAAGATCTCCGGCTCTGGGAGCATGCCTGATCTGGATCCATTTCAGGTGGGTGAGTTGTGGGCTCCCCACCGCCCCGCTCCGGGGGGTAAGCCACAGGGGACAAGGCAGACCCTGTTGGAGTGCAGGAGAATGGACGGCAGCTGGATATCACAGTGGAGTTGCCAGGCAGAAGAGAGCAGACAGGTATGCCTCAGGAAGAAAAAGTATAGCTAAAAAAGAAAAAAGTCCCCTAGAAAATTGCACAAGTGCCTGCACTGTGCATCTGAAATGCGCCATCCCAAAGAAATGCAATATTCATAAGATGTGCCAGAGGATGCTCCAGCACAAACAGAGGTAAATATTGCAACAATGCGACACCTTGCAACTGGACATGGGCTGCACATCAGGGCAGGACTGAACACTGGAAATAGAGCAAGTTGGCCTGTGACAGGGGAGCAACAGGGCAGGAGTGAATATGGGAAATTAGCAGCGCAGAAGAGCACAAACACAGTATGCAACACCTCAAGGCACAGGGGAGAACAGTGGCACAGTGAAAGTGCAACAAGGGCACAGGCACAGCCCCCATGGGGACAACATGAAACACCACACCCAGACCACCAGTCAAGTGGAGTACCAGGCACAGTTGGCATGACACACAGAAGGGCATGGACCAAGTGCCACAACACTAGCATTGTCAATGGATAGCATAGGCTGGCCAGACACCATGACAACATGGTTGATGTGCCAAGCAGGGTGGATGCAGCAGCCAAAACACAGGCAAAGCACGCCAATGGTACATCAGCACTCAGTCAGGGGGCTGCAGGCTATGGGGGGGTACACCCCCCCCAGCATCACAGGACTCTACACAGCACAGCATGGTAGTATGGGGACCAGGGCAACAGCAGAGGTAGACACAGGACCAGCACAGGGGAGCAGTGCAAGTGACAACATGGGCTGCCATGAAGGACATCCCACCAGCAGCCCAGAGGAAACCATGACAAACAAAGTGGTGACAACACTTGGTGGACTGGGCGTACAGGTGTGCAATGGCATGGACACAAATGGGCAGTGAGAAGCAAGGGGTAGTGGGCCAACCATGCAACACAGCAGGTCATGGTGACAACAGCAAAGGAAGAACAACAGACACAGACACAGGCACAGTCATGATGTAACAATATTTACTACAAAAGTCAAACAGTAACTCCCAGGACACATGGAGTATGGCTTCCTGCCAGCACTAGATTTTGGCAAGAAGCTCAAGGCTGGTGATGGACCATACACAGAAAATCAGCCTCCCCCCTGGCCCCTCCGATGTTGCACCACCACAGCACTGGCATCCTGATGACCTATGGGGGAAAACTCAGAACGCATACTCAGTGCCACAGCCCACCCTGGTACAGTTCCCCCACCCCCCCGGGATGAAGTGGATACGCATGCCAGATAATGGCAGGGCCCTTGCACAGGATCACAACACCACGCACATGGCTGACCAGTGAACTGCTGTGCAACAGTGCCACACAGTGCATGGAATGTAGCACAGTGAACCGGCAATGTCAGCATGTGCATGCAGTAACCATTGCCATGTGGCCATGTCACCCAGAGCATGTGAAATCAACAACCACATGTGAAAGCCCAATGGTGGCCCTGTGTGTGGGCACCAATGGGTGCCCACAGTCCAGAACAGACTCACTGGATGGGGTCCAACACACAGGAGTCATGTGCACAGCAGAGCTGACACATGAGGATAAGATAACAAGCCGTGTGCAAGGCTGGCAACACGTGCATGCACAACAAGCAGGCCATGGCCCACAGTGGTTGATGCCCCCCCAAACCCGTGGAACAGTGATATGCATCACTAGCAGCACACTTATCTGATGTATGGTGTGGCACACCTTGCAGTGTGCCAGTTCCACCTCTGCCCGTCGCACTTCCATCACCTCTCCACCTGCTGGTGAGGCACTGGAATTGGCACCGCTATCCCTGACCTGACAGCTTCCAGGAGAAAAGCACTCCCATCAATGTCTGCTGCAGTTCTGCATCCTGCCTCTGGGTGGCTTACAAAATTAGGCATGCTCCTTTTATGTCTAATTTTGGGCAGCGCATCTTCAGGTTGTGCTGGACTTGAGTCACTCATTTTGGTTGAATATGACAGTGCATGGCACATTCATGGGAATGCCCCCTTTACTTGCATTGCATTAATTATTTTTGCACTGTGGCGTATCCGGACTTGCGAGATTCAGCTCTCCGTTTTGATTATTGTTCTGTGGCACAATGTTCGAGATGGGTGGTGCATCTCCACTTTGTGCTGCGCAGCTCCTTTGAAAATGTGGGCCTAAGTCACAATGTATTTGTGGATAGCCAGATGTTTGTTGTCACAAATAGAGTTTGTGACTTCAAACACTGTTCTTCTGACACCCACAGACATTTGGGCATGGTAGTGGACCAGTTGCATGGCTTACTACCATGCTCTAATGTCTGTGGTAGAGGCACTATTGCCTCAGTTGCCCTCCTACCACCCAACTCTGTTCTTTTATAGTCCACTTGCAGGCAGAAGTAAAAAATAGTGTTTTATCCATTGCGGTTCTTCTCAAGTGGTCCAGTGCCCCACCCACCTGTCCAGGGACAGAAATTCATTTTCTGGAGTCTGGCGAAACCCCCCTACTTATTGCTAGCCATGCTTTGTGATTGAAAATAATTGGTCCTTCACCAGTCTTGGTCTCACATTGCCACCACTTAGTTCTGTGGTGGAGTCATTGCCCAAAATTAGGGAAAGGGGAGATTGTTTTTTAACCAGGAAAGGCACACTAAGCTGAAGCTTGTTTCCAGATGTGACCTGGGAGCACAAAAATGTAAAGTGATTTGCTCAGGGTCACATAGTATGCAAGCAGGGGCTTTGGGATTCAAACCCAAGTCTCCAGGTTTGCAGCTCAGTGCCCTAAACCACAGCACTATACCACCCCCTAAATAGGAGCATCTACTAAATTAGTTGACCAGTAGTCAGCGATATAGCTTTTAATGACTTGATCCATTGCAATACACAATGCTAAAATGTAATTATGCAGTGTCTGGTCACTTCCTTGAAAAGTAAGGTGGTGTTGAGCATGAGGCTTTATGTATAGAACAATGGATGAGGTGTTGTACATTGTGAGTTTTTTTACACACCCAAAGTGTGTAATGCCACATAAACCACAGTGCGAAGCACAAGTGGTTTCTGATCGTGTTACACACCAAGGGTGTCTAAAATAATGAATAATGTAACACCCCATTCTTTATTTTATATTCTTGCTGGTCTAAAATTATTGAATATTCATTAAATCTGAAATAAACACATAGGAGTGCAGCTCTGAAATGCACCTGGAGGGCAGCATTTCATCCAGGTACAGAACAAATACACACATACATGAAAGTGTGACTGTTGAACAGCAAGCATGATGATAAAATGACCTTGTTTCAGTGTAATAAACAAGCAGAGAGTGAGACTATTTTTTTGACATTTTATTTTGAGAGACGGTGGGGGAGTGATGGCAGCGAGACAGAGGCGGCTTGTACTTTCGATTTCTGTATAGCACTTTTAAATGTGTTCACATATAATCATTGTTCTTAATTTATCTTAATTGGGTGCATTGTGAGTAACATTGTGTTTCTGTGTGTAGAGGAAAGGCTCCTTATTGAATCATTGAGGTGCACATGATGCCAAACTCAGGCAAATACATCAGGCATTCAGGAGGAAACAAAATTAAACAGAAAGAAGGTTTACAACAATTTGTTGACTTTCAGTCTGCAGTGCTGGTATCTGTTGTGCTGCCACCAATGCCGGATTATTGCTGTGAGTCGTACTTGTTCTGATTAATAGCTAGATATTTTCATTTGGCTGGTTATTATGGAATGGAACCTGGTTATTGTGGCATTTGAAAGTGGTGCCGATCCAGTCAATAAACAGGTTCACAGGTAATTACATTGAAATAATGATCTGCATAACAGTTCATCTCTTGCACTATTAAGTTTGCCATCTGTGAATCAAAAATTAAATTGAAATAGTCTACTGGTTCCGTGCTCACAGGCAAACTACCCTTGAACCCCAGTACAAAACTGGGTGACAATTCTTCAAGGGAGTGGAACAGTTACGTCCTACTCCTGTTCTGGATTTTTTTATCACATCTTTTCTTGGACATACTCTTCATTTTCACAGTCTGACAAATCAGCCACATCGGTTCAATCAGATGAATCATTGCTATGAACAGGAAGATCAGAAAGTGTGTTTTCAATTTGATCATCTTCATCAGTATCATCAAAATCATTGGCAACTGAGGTAGAAGCATTATTCAGTAATAAGTGACCTGCTGCACTATCATTAGATGAAATCCCAGGTACCACTGACTTCAACATCTGAAAAATCTTCATCAAAATCCCTGTCTTGGCCAGCAAAAATTGCCTCAAGAATCTTCTTGCCACTTTCCAATTCCCCCTAGTCATTTTCAGAAACAGAGTGATCAAACTGTCAAACACAACTCCAGCCAAGTGCTTCAGTTTCCCTCCACTTGATGCTTGGCTTTAATTGGTTACAAAATAACACATGCTGATTGGTTACATCATTGCTATGCTTATACTATGACTGACCACTAGGGGGACCAAATTCAAATACTGACACATGGATTAGCTCTGCATGCTATTAAATTACTTAGTGCCCCAATACTGGAACAGTACTCCATTTGTTTTTTATTCAATGAAGTCTAACCAGACACCATCACAACATACATAGCTTTACATTTGAAGTTCAACTACTCTACATGGACTAGAACCATGTTTTAATTAACTCCAGAACTGGAACCACAAAATGTATTTTACATGAAGAATACTGTAAACAGACAATGAAACGTGCAGTCACAAACTTTTTTTCAGTATATTGTGCAAATCGTGGTGTAGAAACCCACTGCAGAGATGAGAAAATACCCAAATATTTCAAGTCCCATGTTCAAATGATGCAGCAGCCAGAAAAAAAATGTGAAAACTGATGCATTATGAGTTCAGAACCCCCCACAGCAAATAAGCTGGAATAAAATTCATTTTTTTTATTTGATCAAGGTTAAACAGTCACCATCACAACATACATAGCTTTACATTCGAAGTTCAACTACTCTACATGGACTAGAACCATGTTTTGATTAACTCCAGAACTGGAACCACAAAATGTGTTTTACATGAAGAATACTGTAAACAGACAAAGAAACATGTGCAGTCAGAAACTTTTTTTCAGTATATTGTGCAAATCATGGTGTAGAAACCCACTGTAGCCATAAACAAGTACAGAAAATATTTCAAATCTTTTGTTCAAATGATGCAGCAGCTGGAAAAAAAAACATGAGAACTGATGCATTATGGGTTCTGAATCCACCACTGAAAAGAGTAAATAGCCAAAAATATTTCAGTTTTCAGGTTCGAATCATGCTGCTGCCGGGGCGTAAAATCTAGTGCAATGCAGGTTCAAATCCCACCACATACACTATCACAGAAAAGTAAAATCTGGTGACTCACAAGTTCAGAACCCATGGCCATGGGAAAATAGTCCAAAAATACTAATCTCATGTTCAGTTAATGCAGCAGTCAGAATCACAGAAACAAAAAATGAGATCTAATACATCACAGGTCAAAATTAAAACATGAATGTGTCAGAGGTTTGAGTCCCACCATATCCAATAACATATGAATATGAATCCCGCAATGGCCCATAGCACCAGGAAATGGGAAATGTTGTCAAACACAGTTTCTATTACCACGACAGCAATGAGTAAATACCTGTAGCCAAACATATTGCGTTTCTCAGGATTGAATCACACTGCAGCCAGGGAGAAAAAAAAAAGGTAAAATCTGATGCACTGTAGGTTCGAATCCTACCACATCCAATAGCACAGAAATGTGATATCTGGTGAATCACAGGTTCACATTTTACAACAGCCATGAGTGAATAGCCCTAAAAAAATGCAAAAACTAGTTTTCAAATCTTGTAGCCCTCAGAAGCACAAAAAAAAACTGCTAATAAGTGTGCCACAGTTTCAAATCCCACCACAACCAATAGCATAGGAATATAATGTTGTGCACTTTTGTAGGTTCAATACCAGCAACAGGAAAACACACAGAAATGTAAAACATATTTGAGTTTGAAAGCCACCATGGCCAATGTATCACTATGAAATGCAAAATCTTATGAAACACCGGTTCAGCCCCCAACACAGCAGGAGTAAACAGCCAAAAATATTGAATTCTCAAATTCAAATCATACTGCAGCAAAGGAAGAGTACAAAAACTGTAAAACCTGATGCATTGCAGGTTCAAATTCCACCACAGCCATTATCACAGAAATGTAAAATCTGGTGTATCACAGGTTCAAAACTCATCACAGCTATGGGAAAACAGCCCACAAATATAAATCTCATGTTCAGTTAATGCATCAGTCAGAATCACAAAAAAAGGAAGTGAAATCTGGTGGATTATAGGTTTGAATCCCACCATAGACAGTATTACAGAAATGTGAAATCTGGTGTATCACAGGTTCAGTTTTACAACAGCCATGATCAAATAGCCCTAAAAATTAAAAATCTTATTTTCAAATCATGCAGCGGCTGGAGGCATGGAAAACAAATCAAAAATGGATGTGTGTCAGTTTCGAATCCCATGATAGCCAATAGCATATAAATATGAAACTGAACAAATTGCAGGTTTGATACCAGCAACAGGAAAACACATACAAATGCAAAACATATGTGCCCAGGAATCAAATCCCACCATGGTCAATAACACAATGAAATGTGAAATCTTATGAAACACTGGTTCTGTCTTCCACCACAGCAATGAGTAAATATCCAAAAATATTGCAATTCTCAAGTTTGAATCATGCTGCAGCCAGGAAATTTTTTTTTTTTTTTTATCTGATGCATTGCAGGTTTGAATCCCATAACCGACATTATCACAGAACTGTGAAATCTGGTGCATAACAGGTTCAAATTTTACAACAGCCATGAATGAATAGCCCTTTAAAAATTATAAATCTCATTTTCAAATCATGCAACAGTTGGAAACACAAAAACATTGAAAATGGGTGTGTCACAGGTTCAAATCCCACCACTGCCAGTTGCATAGGAATAGGAAATCATGCAACTTGTAGGTTTCATACCAGTAACAGGCAAACACACAGAAGTGAACAATATATGTGATCATGGTTCAAAACCCAATATGGTCAATATCACCATGAAATGTAAAATCTTGTGAAACACAGGTTTGATCTCTACCACAGGGGTGAGTAAATAGCCAAAAATATTGCAGTTCTCGGGTTCAAATCATGCTGTAGTCAGGGAGAAAAAAAACTGTAAAATCTGATGTAACCCAGGTTCAAATCCCACAACATCCAGTTTCACAGTAATGTAAAATCTGGTGAATTACAAGTTTAAAACCCATCACAGCCAGGGAAAATAGCCAAGAATCGAGATATCATGTTCAGATAATGCAACAGTCAGAATCACCAAAAAAAAGTGAAATCTCATGAATCACAGGTTTGAATCCCATCACAGCTAATGCATGGAAATGTGAAATCTTGTGTATTAAAGGTTCAAAATTCACAACAGTTACAGAAAAGGAGTAGCAAAAAAAGGTATTTTTCAGAAACACTTCTGGAACAATCTATAAAAAGTTTATAGGGGAGCTAGGATGCACCACTCTTGCTTTTGCATCCTTAGGGCATGAAGACTGTGCATCTTTGGTTTGTACTTCACTTACCCTAAGAACACATGAGGCAACACACTTATATCCATTAGAGGCCCTCCCAGCGCCCATATAAACTTATACAGAAAATGTTATGACTCAAGGATTCTAACCAAACATAGCTCATAAGCAAATGTAAAGTCAAAGAAAGTCCCATGTTTGTATCCTACCACATCTGTTAGCACAGAACAGAGAAAACTGGATAAGTCCAAATTTCGAATCACTACATAGCCAGTGTCACAGAACTGTAAACTGACAGGATTCCCAGGATAAAATCCAATCACTTTCATGAGAGCAAAACTGAAAATTGTGTGAATCCCATGAAATACCGCAGCAGCTGAATAAGCAGAACATAGAAATCAAGTGAGAGAATGGTTCAAATCTTACAAAAGCCAGTAACAAATAAATGTGCAATATATACACAACAGGCATAACAGGATGTTGTGTTATGCAAGCAATAAGACACAATGAGGTGTGGGTTATCGCCTGATAAGAGCATGCCCAGGTGCATTGTTAGGCATGAGGTGCTTGCGCTGAGTGCCTTATGCACCTGGGCGTGCTCTTATCAGGAGATAATCCACACCTTGGTGTGTCTTATATACGCTTATAAAATGGGTCCCCCCGTAAAAAAATGATTAACAAAAATTCACACAGTATACATAAAACCTGTAAATAAAATGGTTATATGTATAGAAAAAAAAACACAAACTAGTCCTTGTCATTGGCCTGGAATGTAGGTGTTTAGTGGTTGATGTATGTCTGTCTCTCCACCCCCTACCCAGCTACACACATTAACACACAACATTTTATAGAATATGCTTTTTTTAACATTTCTTACTTCATGTCTCTGATTCTGCTCACTCAGTCTCAGAGAAGGTGCAGGACAGAGCGTTTCCAAGATCAGATGCTATGTGATGTTTCAAGTGAGTGGAACCGAGCGTTTTGAACACTGGATGCTGTGTGACATTTCTGCCCCCACCCTCAAGATTCACTAATCTTTTTTGTTGTTGTTTTTTTCATCATTTACTAGTGCCATTTCATTTACTTTAAGAGTCTGGCTTGACTCTGAGTGAGCATGTCCATTTGCGGCCGCCATAGAGCGCCACTTCCTTTTTTGTGGTGCGATTTTCAAAAGGTAACTAATGGCACAATTAGTGAAAGGAAAAACAATTTATTTAGGGCATTTTGGTGAGTTTGTTTACATATGCAATGAAAGACCTCATAGATGTGTGACTGTTGACTTTAATTTGAAAGCAGTTTCTCGTCAGCACGGCAACGACGCTCGGTGGATCGCAGGCAACTTTTTATTATTTCCTCTGCAGGTTCTCCCAACTTGCATGGTAGCAGATGTCAGAAATTTTCTTATACAGTGCTTTACTGTACTTGACTAGGTAGGGTTATGCAGGGCACTGGGTTGTGTTTACAGCATGTGGAGGTGGGGGTGACTATTACTCAGCTTGGTTAGACTCAGGCAGGTCCAGATACTTTTGAAATGCAGACGTTCGTAGCTTGAGGAACAGTGATTTACATTGTGAAGCATCATGACTGGCTGAAGAGGTGGTGGTTGGCACAATATGACCTGATAAGGACACAGCCAGAGGCACCTCTCAGCCAATCAGAATGCAGAATTCTCCAGACCCATTTTATAAGGCTGGATAATGGCCTGCCTTGGGTAAGTTGAAACACAAGGTGTTGCAGAATTATACCACTCCCCAATGGTTCCATGTCATAATAGCAATCACAAAACAGTGATCACTATTATGGCGATTGTATATCACTGAAAAGCAAATTGGTGATACACATATGCCAGCGACCAAACATCCAGCAATTAGACTAACTGCCTATGCAGGGGGGACTGCGCACCCTTGTGCCCCCCACACCCCCTTGCTTAAAGATTACTAACTCCAGAGGGTTGCATGTCAGGGAGTGGGTGACACTCAGGCTTGGAAAAAAAAACAGCAGCAGCAAAATTCCTTCCCCCTTCCCTGTCCCCAACCCTGAACCCAGTGCCTGCTGCACCAGAGCTAGCCACCCTCACCACCACACCACACCACACAGCTAGCTCAGCTGCAGTAGGTACACTACCCCCTGAAAAGCCCTCTTCCCTATCCCTCAGCTTAAGTCGTCTTCACATAGGGTCATTACCCTTGCAGGATAGACCATTAGAATAGTGCTGTTTATGAGTCACCGTTTTGATGATCACTCATATTCAGTCGCTATCCTCACTGGATACCCTCCCCAATAAGGGCCATTAGCACACCATAATGCACCCCCGGACTGCTTTATTTCAGTTATGAAATGGGTCCTTTTCAGTAAATTGGATGTATTTTTGCATATATTTCTGCTAGGGATGGGCAAACCAGTTTGTCAAAAATACGAACCGACCCGAACATGCTGAAGTGTTCAGAAATGAACGGCTTCCAAACACTTTGAGCAGTTCAGATTGGTTTGGATGGCTCCTATCATGGGAAGTGCAGCGCGAGAAGTGCCAGAGCAGGAGGAACCCACAGGAGGGACCAGAGACAAGACTCTGGTTCCATAATTGGATGGTTGAGCTGTTCATCTCTCTAAGGTGGCTCCTAATTGGGTTGCTGCTCTAGCAAATCACATGGTTCACCTTTCAGCTAAGCAGAGTATTCAGGAGGACAGAGAAGAAGCAATAGCTTCTCTTGGCTGCTCATTGCATTGCGGATCACCAAATCGATTGTTTTCTTCTGTGCTTTTCTGGTCCCTTGGGCAAGTGAAGAAGTCCACTGCCAGTCTGCCACTCCTAAAAAATAAAAAAACAGACTTTTTTTAAACTAAAAGAAGAACATAAGGGAGGAAGGGACTGGGAACTTGGGGAAGTCGGGGGTAGGAAGAAGTAGGCTGCTGGTTAACTAGGATCTGCAGCTTATCCAGTAGGTAGGGAAATGGGCAGACTGGGTGGGCCAAGCGGTCCTTATCTGCCATCAAATTCTATGTTTCTATGTAGGGAGTCAGGGACTCAGGAGGGGATTGCCAGCAAGTACTGGGTGAGGAACCCAGGAGGGAGTTGGGGATTGGGGTGGGTACTGGACTGGGGACTGGGGAGTAAAATGTATGGGAGAGAAGACTTGGACAGGGGATCTTCATGAACATGAACATTGAATGATGAGCCAGGATGGAACTTGGAGAGAGAGAGATTGAGGGCAACTTGTGAAAATTAGAATGCTGTGTGTATAAAATTTGCCAGCCAGTCATCAGTGCACTAGTGCCACTTCTTACATACTGTCTGTGTGATCCCCCCTCCTGTGTCAGAGAGGGTTAGGCCAGGCAGGGTCCCCCAGAATCTCTGTGGGTATACTAGCAGCAGTGCCTGCAGCATCACCCTTAGCGTAGGTGGTATGTGAAATGAAATCTGCCACGACTGTCAGCCAGTTGTCATTGCAACAGTGCCACATCTTGCATACTGTGTGTCCCCCCACCCCCAAGAAGTCAATGGGATAGTATTAAATGGGGAACTACAGAAGCCTGCACCAAGACACAGAATAAGAGAAGCAGAGCAAGAAAATCAGGCTGGTTAAACAGCAAGGTAGTGGAAGTGGTGAAAGCAAAACGAGAGGTGCACCAGAGGTATAGGAGGATGGGGAAGGAAGTGGACAGGGAGTAGTATGCAAGATGGTCCAGGGAGGTGACCAGAAAAGTGAGAGAAGCCAAGGCCCAGAGGGAGCTGAGATTAGCTGAGGGAATTAATGGGGGGGGAGACTTTTTCAGATACATCAGGGAGAAAAGGAAGTGCAAGAAGACAATAGTGAGGATAAAAAGGGGTGGGGAGTGGACAGCAAAGGGGAAGGAGCAGGCAGAAGCACTGAATGAATACTTTTGCTCAGTGTTCATGGAAGAAAAGGGGGGACCACTACCACCATGGACTGGGAGGGTGGGGACAGGGGCAGAGGAGGTAATGGAAGAATTAAGGCAAGTAGAGTCCTAGAGGTACTGAGGGCACTGAAGGTAGACAAGGTACCAGGGCCAGATGGTATCCACCCCATGGTGCTGAGGGAGATGGCGGAGATGTTAACAGAGCCACTGGTGGATCTGTACAGCACCTCACTGGAGTTGGGATGTGTCACTGGACTGGAGGATGGCACATGTAGTACCATTACACAAAAGTGGATCAAGGGATGAACCAGGTAATTATCGCCCAGTAAGTCTCATCTCCATAATGTGCAAACTCATGGAGACAATACTAAAGGAAAGACTAGTGTCGTACCTGGAGGACAATGGCCTCCAGGATGTGAGGCAGCATGGGTTCATTTCAGGGAAGTCTTGTCAAACCAGCCTCATACGGTATTATGACTGGGTGACAGGTGAGCTGGATAAGGGTCATGTGGTGGATGTTCTTTACTTGGACTTCAGCAAGGCCTTCAGTTCTGTGCATCATGGGTGGCTTGTGAGGAAGCTAACTGGTGTAGGGGTAGGGACAAAAATGATGAACTGGATTACAAGCTGGCTGAGTGGGAGAATGCAACGGGTGGTGGTGAGAGGGGAGCTCTCAACTCCAAGGCCAGTGATGAGTGGAGTGCCACAGGGCTCTGTGTTAGGGCCAGTATTGTTTGGGCTCTTCATATCAGCATTGTACATGGGGTGGTAAGCAAGGTAAATCTGTTCGCTGATGACACCAAAATTGGAGCAGTGGTGGATGAAGAGGAGGGATGGAAGCAGCTGCAGGAGGACCTAAGCAAGCTAGAGGAGTGATCAGAGAGGTGGCAGCTGGGGTTCAATCCAAAGAAGTGTAAGGTTATGCACTTTGGGGTGAAGAACCCAAGGAGAGAATACTGGCTGGGGGGGGTTGGGTTAAGCATGGGATCACCAAGGAGGAGAAGGACCTGTGGTAAAGATAACAGGGACCATGAACAACACTGCCCAGTGCAGGAGAGTGGCAGCAAAAGTGAACAAAATGCTGGGGTGCATAGCGAGGAGTTTTTCATCCAGGTGAAGACAGGTGATCTTGCCCCTTTACAGGTCACTGGTAAGGCCTCACTTAGAGTATGCCATACAGTTTTGGAGGCCATACCTAAAGCACGATATCAGGCTGCTGGAGAGGGTGCAGAGGAGGATAAAAAATATGATATGTGGAAAGGAGGGGAGAGACTATGACAGCAGGCTGGGAGACCTAAATATGTACACCCTGGAGGACAGAAGGCACAGTGGGGACATGATAGAGACATTCAAGTATCTGACAGGAATCAATAAGGATGGGGCAGATGGGGTTTTTAAGTTAAGGAGGGGGAGGGTCACTAGGGGGCATGGGCTAAGAATAGAGGGGGGAAGATTTAGGAAGGAAATGAGGAGACAGTATTTCACAGAGAGGGTGGTAGCAAAATGGAATGCCCTACCAGAATGGGTGGTGTCATGTAAATCAGCTTCAAAAGGGCATGGGACAGGGAACAGGGGAGAGTGAGTGTGGGGGAGGTGGGGGTGGCAGTGGGATGACAAATGGGGGGTGGGGCAACTGCAAACTAGGGGTGGTATCTGCACACTCAAGCAGACTTAGATAGACCGAGTGGTATGTTTCTGCTGGCACATTCTTATGTTCATATCTGTCATCTTTCACCCTGTGCTCGTTCATTGGGGTATAAGCTTTGGCTCAGTGGGCATAGCATTCCATCACATCATATTGAATAAAGAAAAAAAAAATGTTAAATCCTTGAAGGGGAAAAGTACTGTGTCAGAGAGGGTTAGGCCAGGCAGGGTCCCCCAGAATCTCTGTGGGTATACTAGCTGCAGTGCCTGCAGCATCACCCTTTGCACAGGTGGTGTGTGAAAAAAAATTCTGTGTGTAAAATAAAATCTGTCAGCCAGTCTTCAGTGCACCAGTGCCACTTCTTGAATATTGTCTGTGTGCCCCCCCCCCAAGAAGTCAGTCATCTGTCATCTTCCTCCCTGTGCACGCTCAGTGGGGTATAAGCTTTGGCTCAGTGGGCAGGGCATTCTGTCACATCACATGGAATAATACATAAAACAAAATTCCTGGAAAGGGAAAAAGATGAATTTATCTGAGTGATATAGTTATCCATAAAGAAAATGAACTGGAGAAGTGTATAGTGAGGAATACGATCTTGCTTAATATATATATTAAAAACATAAATTTTAAGAAAGGAATGTTATATACAATATTTATTAAATTTTGTTTTTTACAGTGTTTCTCACTGATGAAGGACTAAAAAGTCCAAAACATTTGAGGCACGATACAGACACTGTATTCCTGAATAATTTACTTTTCAGAAGAAGAAGTAGAAGAAATAAAAAATATGTTTTGTATACATTGGGTGAGTTGACACTATCACTACCAATTTGTCTTTGTATTTCTGTGCCTTGATAGATAGAGAGCTACTCCCTCAAAATTGTATCTGTTTACTGAGGTTGGCTGAACTAGATACTACACTACTGAAATAAAATCTACCAGCCAGTCAGCAGTGCACCAGTGCCACTTCTTGCACACTGTGTAACATCCCTTCCCCAAAAGAAGTCAGTCATTTGTCATCTTCCTACCCATGCAAGCTCAGTGAGGTACACACTTTGGCTCATGCTCACATGGAATAATACATTTAAAGAAATCCTTGAAGGGGAAAAAGTATTGTGTTAGAGAGGCTTTGGCCAGGCAGGGTCCCCCAGAATCTCTGTGGGTATACTAGCAGCAGTGCCTGCAGCATCCCCCTTAGCGTAGGTGATGTATGAAATAAATTTTGTGTGTGAAATAAAATCTACCAAGACTGCCAGCCACTCGTCAGTGCACAAGTGCCACTTCTTGCATACTGTCTGTGTGATCCCCCTCCCCAAGACGTCAGCCATCTGTCATCTTCCTCCCTGTGCTCACTCAGTGGGGTATAGGCTCTGGCTCAGAGTACAGTGCATTCCATCACATCACGTGGAATAAAGGAAAAAAATCCTTGAACGGGGAAAAGTACTGTGTCAGAGAGGGTTACGCCAGGCAGGGTCCTCCAGAATCTCTGTAAGTATACTAGCAACAGTGCCTGCAGCATCACCCTTAGCATAGGTTGTGTGTGAAATAAATTCTACATGTGAAATAAAATCTGCTGAGACTGCCAGCCAGTCATCAGTGCACCAGTGCCACTTCTTGCATACTGTCTGTGTGACCCCCACCCCTCAAGAAGTCAGTCATCTGTTATCTTCCTCCCTGAGCTTGCTCAGTGGGGTACAAGCTTTGGCTATGTGGGCAGGGTATCCTATCACATCACGTGGAGTAAATAAAAAAAAATAAATAAAATCACGGTCATCACAGTCATGAATTTCACATTTGGCAACTATTTCTGGAAGCTCTGTTCCATCCAGTATCTGAAGCTCTGGGAAGTACTGCTACTGTAACACTATTCCTCATCCTCAAAATGAATCACATTCATAGTCATCATGGTCACAAAGAAGCACAATTCCATCCAGTATCTGAAGGTCAGGGAAGAGCTGCCACTGTTACACAATTCCTCATCCTCAAGACGAATCACATTCGTGGTCATCACTGTCATGATCACATTCATATTCACGGTCATCCCAGTCATGATTTTCACATTTGGCAACTATTTCTGGGAGCTTGTTTTAGTACAATACACCGCAGTAGCAAACACTTCCAGTAGGGACAGTATCCTCGGCTCCGAGATACAAAACACTTAAATTTTGTCTTCTTCAGAAAGAGAAAACATGCATCATTACAACTCTGTGTTTTTTTTTTTTCATTTGGGACATCACAAAGAAACTATTAATTCTTTAAATACATACTGTGTTTTGTTCTGCTCTCATAAAAGAGACATTACTAAGATAGCATCTAAAGGCTTCATAACAAACATAGAACATAGAAACATAGAAACATAGACTTTGACAGCAAATAAGGACCGCTTGGCCCACCTAGTCTACCCATTTCCCTACTAGAGGATAAGCTGCCAATCCTATTTAACCAACAGCCTATTTCTTCCTATCCCCCACAAAAATTGTCTTATGTCTGTCCCATGCATTCTTGAATTCTCCCACAGTTTTAGACACCACAAAGTTTACCTCTGATTGTATTGGCAGACATTTTACAAATATACACCTACAGTACCTGTTCCACACATCATGATTACAGAAGAAACCACTTTTGTTTGGTGCAACCCTGTTTTTTTTTTTAATCTTCAGTTTTATCATGAATCAAAACACCCAGTTATCATGTCACGTCACTCATGAGCCTTGGTCCAGTACGATGCTTCTGTTAGTGTTCATGTTCTGCATGATGCCCTACTAGCAGATGGACTTGAATCTTTGTCCTCACAAGTCGGCTGTACTTACTCCAGTTGCTATAATCTCAGAGTGAACATTGGCTGTAGCATGTGTGTTTCTCAGTCAGACAACTCAGGGAAGTACTGCAATAGGTATTTCAATTTTTTTTCCAATGACAACTAATTGCGGAAGCTCAGTTCCATCCAGTTGCTGGTGCTCTGAGAAGCACAGCCTGTGCCAACATGACTCGCATCACGTCATGACGAATCACATTCACAGTCATCACAAATCACACCACTTAAAGTTTTTCTGGTGCAACCCAGTTTTTTTTTCTTTTTTAATCTTCAGTTTCATCATGAATCAGGATACCCAGTTATTATGTTTCATGACTCACGAGCCTTGGTCCAGTACGATGTTTCTGTTAGGGTTCACGTTCTGTAGGATGCGCTACCTGCTGTGTTCCATACTGAGAGCTATTGCTGAACATAATTAGTGACATACATTACAAACACATTGTCTCCTTCTACCAAAAGTCAGACTCAAAAGACTGGTTTAAAAAAATAGAGATCTGGGACTTGCCTGCCTTTAGACCATATCATCATCTTCCAGTAGGCACATCCACCGTCACATTATTCACTTCTCATCTCATTTCACTACTCATGCATTTTAGTACTACTGAACAGTGGTTTAATTGCTTTTTTTTATAGATATGTTGATTAAAAGCTGTTTAAAATGATTTTTTCACATACAGTTACCATAAAATAATAAAGGTTATTAAAGGTTCGGATAAGGTTCAGACAAGCATATGAACCCTTTTTTGCTTATCAGAACATTTTAGAAACTCAGCACCTTTTGAGGTTCTCCCGTCCCTAATTTTTGCTGAGCTACTTTCAACTTGGTTGTTGTGCTGAGATAATGGCCTGGCTTAAAGTACCTCTTATCCAGTTAGGGGCCAAGATTCTTTCTACCCATTTTATAATGTGTGGTAATCACTCATCATATTGCACTATAGACAGTATGATATGTGGTATCCCATTGGGTCTTCAATACCATACATAAATAATGTGGATTGAGAAACCTCTCTTTCTCTGCCCCTTCTCCTAATACAGCCACATCTACCATCGGTATCTCTCCCTTGACATAGTTATCATAATAAGGCATAATATATAGCAAACTTACCTGTTCTAGAGAGGTGGCCATTTCTTGAGAGTTGCAATGATATAAGATGATACTGAGCTGTGAAACAAATCACAAGAAAGTCATCACAAATGACTCATTATTCTTATAAAAATATACTAATGGTGTATAATAAAAATGAAATATAATAATACTTCTCTAACAATATAGAAACATAGGCAGTGATGGCAAGAAAGACCAAAGGTCAATCAAATCTGCCCATGGGTCCCTATATAACCCCATGACCTAATGTCGTGAGTAACCCTCCCCATCAGTCTTCTTATTCCTTTTCCCAGTTTTGTCACTACAAGTGAGCAAAATTCTTTTCACTTTGTTCCAAGCCCACTTGAATCCCCCATAGTTTTAGTTCCCTCCACCTTGGTCGGTAGGCAGCTCCACAGTACTGCCACCCTTTCAGTAAAATAATTTTTCCTCACTTCCCTTCTGAGCCTTCCTTCTGTTAGTTTCCAGTCATGTCCTCATGTTGTCAAACTGGTGTTCCTGCTGAATAATTCCTCGTAATGCACTTTGTCCATTCCTTTCAGGAATTTGAAGACCTCTATCATATCTTCCCTTGCCATTCTGATCTCCAGCAAGTGCATGTTCAGTGCCCTAAGGTGCTCCTCATAGGACTTTCTCTGCTACCCCTAAATCATCTTCTTCACCCTATGCTGTATCACCTCCAGTCTATCCATGTCCTTTCTAAGGTGAGGGCTCCAGAACTGGACACAGTACTCCAGGTGTGGCCTCACCAAGGATCTATAGAGGTGGAGCGTCACTTCTTTCTTTTTGCTATCAATACCACTCCCAATACACCTCGGCATCTTGCTTGCTGTACTACAAGCCTTGTTGCATTGGCTGACCTGTTTAAGGGTGTCGCTGATGATGACCCCACAGTCATAGGCTCCATGACATTCCTTTAGACCTGTAAAATGTGATAGAGAAGTTAATCAGGCACCATATTCACATAACAATGGCATCCCTAGATGACATGGAAAAAGAAAAAAACAAAGGTAGAAAGCATAAATTACATCCCCTTCTGCCCATAGACCCATGATGTCCAGTACACCAGGCGGCAAGGCAGCATATCTACAGTGGAAGGGGGGGCATAACTAAAAGTAATACAAGCACACAAGTTCAAAATACTCTTTTCATGAGCAGTGCACCAAACACATCCCCCAGTCTCAGTCCAGCCTCCAGGCTCATTAGTCATAATATTACCAATGCAAACCCCACTCCTGAGTTTGACTTTGAGTTTTAGTTTATTAAAAGAACAACTGTAACCAATCCCCAAAAGGGGAGGTTAAAGTTCAATACATTAAAAAACACAATGCACATATATAACTTAATTTTGCTACATCAACGTGGAAGGTATGCCGTCACTACAGCAACAACTTTACCACAACTGACACTACGGTGACAACAGTGCCAGGTCACTGTAGTGTCAGTGCAGGACCCTGGCACTCCTTTCTGGGGGTATTGCACCCCCTTCCCTAAGCAACTCAAGTCGGGAGTTGATTAACTTAATGTAGGGGGTGGGGTAGCCCCTCATGACAGGAGGTCTGGGGGGAAGCCTCTACAGAAAAACACAGTCTGAGTGACTTTTATGCCAACCACAAATACAGTCGACATAAAGGAGTCGCTGTACTGTTGGTCAACAATGAAATTGTCAGTCAACTGCCATAGATCCAAAGTGTAACATCACACATCTCGCTTACAGAAAACGCCTTACTAATACAGTCCTTAACACATGAGCATATCTACTAATTTCTGACACTCCTTATATATTATTTGTTTCATTTTTCAGCAAAACAGTAACTACAATATTGTCACACAGCTTCTAATATAAACAAAACTAATGGTATGCTCAAAGTCATTCATACAAAAATTCCATAAAAAAGATGTTTTTACTTTTTTGTTCTTAAAATAGGTTTCACTCTTGCCACCACTGCACTCCACCCCCCACAAGCACCAGGATACATTTGATCTACTGTATAACAAATACAGTCAACGAGTGCAGAACATCTGCTCTGTTCAGCACCCATCTTGGTAATGGTCCCCACATGAATGAATGGTAAAATGGTGACACAGTGTGCATCTAATAAAATTCAATCAGTTTTTAACAGAAGTAAAGAGATCACCAATTATTCATATGCCAGAGCAGTGAATAAAATGGACACTGTTTGTTTGTGTTTGGTTACCGGGTAGGTGCGCTAGACATACAAAAATGCCTATTTTCAGGCACAACCTGGGAGAGTACAATGAAAATACAAATACAGTCCCCACACAGTAAGTAGAGTACAATAAATGCACAACAATCTTCATAGTCAGTAGGGTGTAACAGCAAATGCTGTGAACTGGGGGACAGTTTTATTACATATCACATTTTTGAGGGGTTGTTGTTGAGGGGAGGAGGGTGGCTGGGTTATGGGTCTTACATGACTAGACCTGGTGGTGAGACACTAGTGGAGGGAATGAGGTGGAGGTGCTGTGTTGCAAACTGGGGAAAGATAAACTGTGTGATTCACTTATTATGCTACTCTGATGTCTAAACTCCGGTTGGTCTTACCCACACATATCCTGAGTGTTCACCAGACTGTAGACCACTTGCATGAGAGCCACAGCCTATTGCCATGTCTCTATGCACACCACCCTTGGTGCTGTGCTTCTGGGCTGCTAACCAAAAGTTCAAACAAAACAAAATAAAATGCATTAATTCCCAGCGGACTGAATCAGAAATAAAACATGGTGTGCAAATAAGCTTGGTGCCAATGTTATTCAGTCATCCATAGTGTGCTTTCCATGTGCTAAAGTGTTAACAGGCATCTGCCTCTGACCCACTCCTACTGCTCCCCCCAGTGCTTCAGCCCTAAACATTTGTCACAAGGTATGACTTGAGCATTGGATGGCCAGCCTTTATTACAAATGTATTATTTATTCATACATTTTAGCAACTCTTAGTATTATTTTTGTAAATAATACTACCAAGGCATGTTTGCTAGCTCCTGGGATAATGGCAAAAAATTTGGGGACAATATTAAACAGTTTACGCGGAAACCCAATCAGTTCCCTCCCACCCTATTCAACCACAGTGGGCTCACTGTTCAAGACCAAAATTAAATTGTTAACATTCTAAATAATTCATTCAGTGACCTGAGTGGAGTCCTCCCCCCAACTTCTTTGACGAACCTTCCACCGATGACATTGCCCACTGCAGGGCCTCCTCTCCAAACACCCCTCAATTCTGTTTCAGATCGGTCTCCCCTTCTACCACCAGGAATCACCTTATGAAAGCTCTTGCTAAGTCAAGGCACAGCTCCGACACCCTTGACCTCAAGCTACTTCTTCTCTCCATAGGTGCTGCCCTGGCCCTGCTCACCTGGATCCTGAATCTGTCCCTATGCCTCGGCCAATTCCCTTCTGTCTGGAAAGCTGCAGTTGTGACACCAATCCACAAAAGTGGTGATAGAGCAAACCACGCCAACTACCATCCCATCTCTATCTTACCACCTCTTTTGAAAGCCCTTGAGGGCATAGTGGCCAAACAGCTAACTGCATATTTCTTCTCTCATGACATTCAGTGCCCACAGCAACATGGGTTTAGGAAGGTTCATAGCACTGCTACCGTCCTACTCACCTATACCAACTTTATACGCAAAGCCCTACCCCATGGTCACCTTGCAGGGTCTAGCTAAATAACAATTAACACTAGAATATGGATATGATTTTAAACAAGTAGCTATCAACATTAGAGGCCATCCAACTGACGAAAAACAAATTCAAATAAAAAAGGGCTTATTTTTTTCTCTCAAAGAATTGTTGGCCCCTGGAACAGTTTGCCAACATCAGTTATTGTTCAAATAAAAATTTAACCTACTATATATAGCTTAAGGAGCTAGATGGGCTATCCAGCCTTTTGCTCCTATTCAGTCCTTAGTATGATCTTTAGTATGATCTCAATAGATCTTAAAAAGGCCTTTGATACGGTCAATCATCCCCTTCTGCTCCTGACCCTACCCTTCCTAGTACTCTCTAATGACGTCACCGCCTGGTTCAGAAGTTATCTAGGTGGCAGAGCTCAGCATGTAAAAATCTCAGACTCACTCTCAACTAGCCGCCCTGTACTATCTGGTGTTCCACAGGGTTCAATCCTGGGCCCCCTTCTATGTAGCCTCTACTTCAACACCCTCCCCTTAGCCTGCCTTAGCAACCTTCTGCTGTATGCAGATGATGCTGTGATTTACTCAAGCCCAGCCTCATCCTGCACACCTTACCAGTGAATTTCAGCATAGTTTTACCTCAATTGAAACATGCTCTGTGGACCAGAGATTAATTATGTGTGGTTCATAGATCAGTGCTTATGTAACATATTGTAGCTGGATGATGAAGATGGTTGTTGGATACAGAGGCCAGCAGGTAAGAGGACAATGTTTACTAGGTACCAGTAGTATAGAATGATTTGTGCTTAGGTACTCCAGCATGAGCATAACAGAGTCAATGAATATAGTACATATGGATCGGATATTCTGGGCAATGTGCTTGGATGCTTGAATTGAGTAATTTGATATTATTTGATGGCTTTGGCTTTTCTCTATATCCCACTTGTAGGGAGGAAGCTTGGTTTAGTATTATGAGACCCCCCCCGGTGGGATAAGAGTGCCGCAGAAGGATGAGGTGTCAGGGAGGATGGTGGGTGAGTTCGACTCGCTCAAAGCAGAGCGGAAGTCAGCTGCTTGAATTAAATAGGATGTGGGGGAGGAGCTCTCCCCCCACATAACTATGGGCTGCAGCCTTCAATTATGTGTGGTTCATAGCTCAGTGCTTATGTAACATATTGTAGCCGGATGATGAAGATGGTTGTTGGATACAGAGGCCAGTAGGTAAGAGAACAATGTTTACTAGGTACTAGTAGTATAGAATGATTTGTGTTTAGGTACTTCAGCATGAGCATAACAGAGTCAATGAATATAGTACATATGGATCGGATAGTCTGAACAATGTGCTTGGATGCTTGAATTGAGTCATTTGATATTATTTGATGGTTTTGGCTTTTCTCTGTATCCCACCTGTAGGGAGGAAGCTTGGTTTAGTATTATGAGACCCCCAAAAAGAATACGATATCAACGATTGTTCTGTAACTGACTGATAAAGGAGTCGAGCAGGAATACACCACTAACAATGAAGAATTGACGATCACCTCCTCCAGCTCCAGAGAGTGTGACCAGTAGCACGCAGGAGAGGAAAAAAAAAACCTTGGGGGAAACCTCTGAGGACCCATGGCTACTGACCAGCCTTTCCTTCTGGGCATACTAAAGGAGAGAGATCCTAATTAACAACTAAATTAATCAGCTAATCTGAATTTTAAAATTGTAGAATTTAATCCAGAGAAACGGAGTTTAAGAAAGTACTGAATTGTAACATGTCCAGTGAAGCAATCTCCTCCTAGTAAACTCCGAGTACGAGAATCCATGTACAATTCGGAATGATGGAGAGTGGATATATTGAAAGGACCATCTTCCAGACTTCAGTTGATAGAAGACATAAGAATCCAGGGTATCCAGGGAATTGTATGATGGTGGAGATGAAGTTGATGACCGACGAACTCAATACAGGTGACCAGATGATGATAGTTGCATCCAAGCTTTGATGCAAATGAGGCAGGATGAATAGAAGTAGTACAACTTCCAGGTTTCTACTAATAGAGGGCTTGTATAGCATGTGGAATGGGAGAAGGCTAGGAGCCAGGCTACCGACTGACGAATCCAGATCTGGTAAGTATGATAGGAGTAGAGTATAGTCTTAGAAAGTCATATAAAGGCAACGGCTGCAGAGCTGAGCTGGAATAATGGCAGGCTGTACAGGATTAATCGGAGGCACTGGTGTGAGGTTAGGAAGCATCCAAGTAGTAGAATATAGCGAGCCCAAAAAGTAAGCAAGGTGATGGACTGCAAATCCGAAGAGAGAGAGGAGTAGGTAGCAAGGAATGCACCAAGGAATGGGATATGGCAACCAGCCCCTGGTGAAAGTGCAGCTTAACCGACAGCTGGTGAGGTAGAAGAGAGAGGCGGCTGATTCCAGGTATGGGAAGTGCAGCCAGACCCGTGGAGGTCTGCTGGTAGAATAGCAAGTGGCAGGTAGTCTTTCGATGAGATGTGCAGCAAATCCATCAGCTGATGAGGTAAGTAGAGAGGTGACTAGCTCCAGATAACAGGAAACACAGTCAGACCTATGGAGGTCAGCCAGCAGGAATAAAGTGTGGTATATAGCCTCCAGGAGATGTATCTTGAGTCAGTTTAGAGCAGAGTAATACTGCATTTGTAAGGCAGACGTAGAGAATGGAATGGTGCTGAGGACTGACGTATCCAGTAGATCAAGGATGGCAGGGATTGCATTGAAGAGACCGTGGTAGAGATATGGCAACTTGACGAGAGGAATAACATCTGAAACTGTAGGTATTCAATGTTTGAGGCCGCAATAACCTGACGAGAACCGAATAGTCGAGCATAGGAGTCCCAGATGGAGATTACTGAAGAGGCTGAGACAAATGAAGTAGCGTCACAGGGTCCAAGAAGCGGTAAAGCACAATCAGGATAAGGAAACTCTTCAGGAGAAGCTCAACTAAGTGCCCTGGAAAGGTGAAGCAGCAGTAATTCCATACGCTGGAAGCGGCAGGGCAAAGCATCCAAGAATAGATGATGATCGAAGAAACCGCCAGATGCGAATCCATAGAAAAGGAGCTTCTGGCTGTCTGACACAGCAGCAGGGAGGCGTATAGCAGAATGTGTGAATCTCCAGGCCCTGAGCTGGGCGAGGCAGAAGTAGAGCAGAAGGAGGAAACCCCCCAGCCTGATGGGCGAAGGCAGGTCGTAGAAGCAGAAGGTTAGTAGATAAACCTCCCAGCCCAATGGGCGAAGGCAGGTCTTAGAAGTAGGCTATTAGTAGGTAAATCTCCCAGTCAGATGGGCGAAGGTAGTTCGTAGAAGTGTTTAGAAGGTAAACCTCCCAGCCCAATGGGCGAATGCTGGTTGCAGCGGTGATAGGTATGATGCTAGAATATCTAGCTGTATGCAATGCAGAACCAATAGTGACAGGTCCGGTGGTGGCTGAGACAGGTGTATAGTAAACGTAGTTGAACTTCCAGGCTCCAATATTGGGGAAGCAGGTGTAGATAGTATTAGTGGATCCTCCAAAGCTCCTATGAGGAGCGAAGTGGGCGTACAAAGCACAGTTAATAGTCAGATAGCACTGAAGTGGTTAGGTGAAATGCTTAAGCCATGATCATGGGCCCGATTTTTCTGCGGCACTTTGGAGCAAAGTTCTGCGGCAGGATTCCCATTTGCCGCCAGAACTTCTATGCACTAGACACCTATTTCTACGGCAATTCTATGCACACTTTTACCCTAATTTTTGACTTTTTTTGTTTTCACTGTAATATTTATATTTTTACATTTTTTATTCACCCATTAACTATGTAGCCAGACCATGGAGATTATTTTCTTTTTAGTTATTTAAAAAAAAATCTTTACCCAGCAACTGGATACAGCCTCAGACAGTCAGTGAGGTTTGTGTCTGTCAATGTTTATATATATATATACATATATATATATATATATATATATATATATATATATATATATAAAAGAATGCTTTGCCATCCTGTGCAGCTGCTGGACTACTCTGAACTGAATGCCAGACATGCGATTCAATGCCTGGAGCACAGTATTGATGTGTTTATTTATTTACTGTATGGGGCTCTGACCGCTACACGGGATCAGGCACACATCAAGAATTAATATGGTGATCATATTCAGATCACTTTGCGGCTATACCTTTATACTCTTAAAAATCAACTGCAAAGCTGTCAATGTTTCTATTACTTTTCTTTTTACAGGTACTGTCAGTGTAATAAAACAAACTAATAAAAACCACATATCTGTGTGTTTTACTTGTAAATCATGGTATTTTATACCTCAGTTGGTTTTAAAACTGGATCTCACTGTGCCACTCAGTTTTTATTTTTTCTCCATCACCCAGGGTTCTGACAGTACATGACATCATTCATGGAGTGACGTCTGAGCTGCTCAGCGTGAGCATTTATCAGATTTGAAGCTTCTGCTGCTCTAAGCTTTCAGTTTGATCCCCTTCTCCCAAGTTGGATATTGCAACAAAAAACATACACATCCACCATGGCCACTTGCCACTGAGGGCTCCATGTACAGTCCTGGTTTATTGGACTGAGTGGCTGCTATGACCACCTTTTCGCTACACAAGAGAATAACCAATCAATGTGGTGTTGCACACTGAAGGTTTTTGTGATTGTACTGCACACTGTGGACTTGTAAAAAAATCAATAATGTTAAACCCCATTTAACAAAAAAAAAAAAAAAACACGAACTGCTGGTCAGTCCAGTGCTGTGTTCAAAAAAATGACAGTTTTCCTTACTAACATACTAAGATGCCAGCAGAGTAGGCCAAAAGGTCTATCGAGTCTGCTTGAAAATCAGAACCATAGGACACTGTTGCTGTCCCCCCTCGCCTCCCCTGTAAATCCCCGACCCCATCAGAATTCCTTCTTTGTGGTATTTTGTTTCTGTGGTAGCGAGAGGCAGTGGCTTTCACTTTGTCTGAACACTCACGCCGTTAACAATCATCCAGTTGTTAAGGCATTGAAAGTAGTGTCAGTCAGTCAATAAATTGGCTCATCAGTAATTATAGTTCTATTCTGCATCTTGCTGTGATATACACAATGGGGCACAAGGCTTTCCCTACTTAGCAACTGCAACACTACAGGAAAAGGACTGGCATGCAAATGATGTGCTGTGCTATGCATGCGGAGATGCACACCAGCCAATGGGCGCATGCCACAGCACTTTTCTGGGTGAAGAACATCTGCAAGGAGTTCTAAGGAGAAGCCCAGACATCCAATAGGGGTGGGTAGTCATCTGAAGTCAGAGACTGATAAGGGACCACTGTAATAACTTCAGTACACAGGGAACTGCGCAGGAGGGGAGGGGAGGGGAGACCCCCCCGACGGTATATATTTAAGTAAGAGAACTGCTAGGATCCAAAGGTATCCCCATCAAGTGATCCCCAAAAACTGAAGGAGTCACAGTCCACAAGCAGGCCTAAAGGCATGGTATGGGTGAGAGAACACCTGAGATTGCAGCACCACATACCACCTTCTCTGGGCATGGCAGCCTGCTATGCATGTGGTGTTATTCTATGCCCAGACGTCCATGGTGGTTGCAGTTTAGAAGTTTGTGGCTAAAAAACATTTCAACCCACAAACATCTAGAGACCATCATTTGCACTGCTAACATGTCCCGGCTTAAGTGTGGGCTGTAGCCTCTGTGTACTATGGCACTTTTCTGTGGTGGCATACAGGGTTGCCTGCCTCTTCGCACCTGCAACTACGCCAACACCGACTGCAACTGTATACAGGGTTCCAGAACCTATTGACTAAAGTACAAATTGTTACACCAAATCTTTAAAAAAAAATCTGATCTGCAGCCTAAGCCACAGTAACAATATGGCTACCTGAACATTTTAATTTGCAGCTAAATACAGAAAGGCTCAACAAAACGACAATACTGTGAGTTGGTGGCAGGTGCAGCTTATACACAAACACTTCTAGGGCAGTGATCAGCAAGAGAGTTCTAATGTGGAAGAATCACAGCACTGCGGTGCAAAATTCCCACGGCTGGACATATCGGAGACCACCGACCCTTCTGAACGACCTTCTACAGATGAACACACGAGCTTCACAGTAAATCCATTGCTCGGTCTCCTACCTTTCTGCCAAGTACAGGGTCACGCTTCCAAGATCCTTTCCCCCCACAATGGCCACGGTGTTGGGCTGCTGCTGCCGGATCCCTTCCGTCGTAGGGGCGAAACTTGTCAAGAGAACCATGACTTTCGGTCACAGACGCGGAAAGGAAAGAAAAAAAAAAAAGAAAAAAAATTGAAAACCGAGCAAAACCCGTCTTCCAGAGAAATGTGCGAACTCCGGCCTGTCAGCACAACTTACTGGCCGGCTTCACAAAAGAAACGGGGGTCCGAAGTCTTCCACCGCACACTAGTTTATTGCGACTCTCAGGAAGTGAAGAGCTACGGGGAGGACGAACCAAGGAGTGACTGCAGTTTTAAAGATGTGTATTCCCTGTTAAACGGTCAGCTCCTGCGGTACACTCTATCTAAGACGCCATGCTGCTCGCCATAACTAAAGCCAGCCCCCTGCGCCAAACACCCTTCCTTCGATCTGGCAGGGAGAGACAATTTGATGGGGAGTTCAGTGGTCAGCTGTAACTTCTGCAGTGATCAGGCACTAATTCCGCGATCTGCCTCGAATTCCACAGGTGACAGCAATTTCCGCGGGCTGGTAGCTGCAAATTCCGCGGCTAATTCTATGTCAATCATGAACGCTGGAAAAAGTCGGGGGTTTGGCCATGATAAGACAACAGGAAGGAGCAGAGCTTGGTTGAGAATCCAGGAGGAGTGGAGCGGTAGTAGAGTCACATAAATCGAAGCATCCCGGTAGAAGCATTCAAGGGAGCGAAAGGGAGCTAAGCCCAGACGAGGTGTAGGATATGTGTCTGGACCACACATAGGCCAGCCGATGGAAATTATGAAATGTAGAACATGTGGTGGACCACACATAGGTCAGCCAGAGAGTAAATAGAGAGTTAGCAAAGCCCCACAAGGTCAGCATGCTCGGCTGGACCACATATAGGCCCCCATGTGGCCAACGGTGCAGCCAGACCCCATGTAGGTTGGCAGAAGAGCAAGTCAAGGTAGACCCCACATAAGCTAGCAGGATGAGGTGCCACCACGGAGGGCTGCCAAGCTAGAAGAGCCAGGGTAGAAGCTGAATGGCAGTAGTTGAGCATGAAGAATACGTAGCAAGTAAAGGACGCCAGCTGCCGACGAGCATGTTGTCGAACAATGACATAGCTATGTATAGAGAGGCCTCACAATATTAGTGAAAGGAAGGTCCACTACAGTAATATAATAATGAGAGTGTGTGTGTGCCCAGAAAGGGCTCCAGCAGGAATGAGACCAAGCTGTAATCCTACGCAAGTATGTGCAAGCATTAAGTCTGGAATCCTAGCTATACGAAGTGTCATGGCAGAAAAATATGGTACCACTGCAATAACTCGGAAATGGAAAACATAGGTTAGAGCATCAGGATCCTGAATTGCAGCATATAGACAAAGGTGTAGTGGAGATGTATGTAGAAATAACCGGGCAAGGAAGAGTCCCAAGGCAGCAGCAGCACTGACTGCATGAGGGCACAGCGCAGCAATGGCTAATGCTGAATGAAGAAGTCAACCAGGAATGCAGTTCAACTAATTAGGACCAAGTACTTAAGCAGTACAAATGTGGATGGCCAGTAATTTGAATTCAAAATCCTGAAAACAAGTCAGAGAGTACCTGCAGTACTGGTGTCAATAAGAAAACTAATTAAATTAATTGATTGCAAGCATAGGCAGTGCAGCAGGGCGTCAGTCAAATAGCGCCAAAATGGTATAGAATACCAGCTATACGTAAGAGTAGATTGGAAATAGCATAGCAGGGAGCGCTGCCCTTTAATTTATCTTAGTAGTAGGTTCAGTTATACAGTGTATCGGTTCTGTCCTCTGTGGAAGCGCTAAAATAAAATGGACATGACTTTTATAGTGACTTCGCAGTAATGAAGTAGAATAAATTTGATGACTCGTAGAATAAGGAAATGAATTCTGAAATGTACGAAGAGCTGGAAGGTAAACAGCAGTTGCATTCCTGACATTTCCCCAAAGGTGCGTAGAAGATCCTGGCCTTAACGACAACAGCAGTGCGGAACTGACAGCAGGTATAGAAATATGGAAAAGCGGAGGAGTCGGGGCAGCAAACAGCAGTGAATTATGAGCGGCCACTTCACTGCCATGCTGCGGTCCATTGTATGCAACTGGGAAGTGTGCAGGAAGAGAAGGAGTGTCGGAGAACAAGGACGCCAGTTGCAGATGAAATAAACAGCTGATAAGGTGTAAGCTGCAGTGGTCGAACTCAGGCACGATAGGCAGAAGATCCCCCCCCCATAAAAGAAAAGAAAGCAGACAGAGAGAGGATGAAGGGGGGTGGGAGGAAGCAGAAATGGAAAGGGGAGGGGAGTGAGCAAGGCAAGACAGGGAGCAGGAGGCAGATGAGGAGGAGAAGGGGAACCAACCGTGCCAACGACAAGCGAGTGTGACTCACTCTAAGCAGAGTGGAAGTCTGCTGCTTGAATTAAATAGGATGTGGGGGAGGAGCTCTTCCCCCACATAACTACGGGTTGTGCCCTTCAGTTATGAACTATAAAAAGACCAAATCCATTATCTTTGCTGGTCCACATAACAAGTTTAAAACAACCCAACTACTTATCTTCAACAGCTTGGGCACTCCACTACAGCAGATATCCAGTTTTAAGTCTCTGGGCATCACCCTGGACAGCACACACTTTCCTATCATGAACACTTTTCAAACATCTCCAAAACTGCTAATATCAGGCTAAATATCCTCTATAGGCACCAGCACTGCATGATCCAAGAGGTACTAGGCCTCACAGTAACCAGCTCCATAATGTCTGTCATTGACTATGGTACTTTAATATATGGATAATGAATTTAATGCCACAGTAAAGCATACAAAACATTTTTGGTAATACTATCACTCCCGAAGTGATAATACCACACTTCGAGAGTGATAATACTATCGTTTACGTCTGGTAATAGTATTGTTCGGGACCTGAACGATAGTATTACTAGACAAGCTGAAGAGTGCAAGTCCACAACTCCTAACATCAGTAAATGTCCCACAGGTCAATCATCCATTCATGCTCACAACGTGTGCAATGATTGGCCGCTCTTTGCCTGTGGGCAGCTGAAACGGTTTTGAAAAGGTGGCAGTCATGTCTCGCTTAGCGAGAGTGCACAGTGTCCACAACAGTTTCAATTTCTTTTTTTTTTTTGAAATGGGACTTATCTGGCAGATCATGCGCCCCCCCCCCAAGAAGAAGAGGTAGGACCACAAAAATGTATTTGTAACTGTGCCATACCTGTGAGTAGGCAGGCAAAAAACATGGAGCGAGGCAGTGCAGCAAAGTGCGGTGGTCAGCCAGGAGTGACAGAATTCTACATGACGGCAGCCGACCGCCCACTACAAAAATCACAAAAAACGTAAAGGTTGGATCCATATATTAAAAAAAATACTGGATAGTTTACAGTATATTACCGGTCAGAATACCATCTCGAGGTTCAGGACATGTAGGAAGCTCTCGAGCTTCGTTCTCGAGATTCTTACATGTACTGAACCTCTCGATGATATTACTGACTGGTAATACTCTGTAAACTATCCATTATTCTCTATATATTTTATGGTGCTGCCTCTCCCACTGCCCTTAGAAGGATTGGGGTCACCCTTAACAAAGCTTGCAGGTTACTTACTTGTGCAAGCCGGGACACTCACACCTGTGACCTGTATGTGCAATCCAATTGGCTCAACCTCTAAAACAGAATCCACTATCACACCTGCCTCCTGACCAAAAATATCTCCTTAGGGCTTGCCACCCACCCACCCCAATTCAGCAGCATCTAAAGCTGGCCGGACAATAATATTCTTCAGGTGAAGCTACCACTGGCTTGAAGCTGCAATACTGGACTTAGGATTTGCAAGAAAGCGAGTTGTGCTCACAACAGATGGCAGTGAGCCTTACAATTTACAATTGTCTTTGGTTTGTAGCATATATTCTTCAGGTGGAGGCTACTTCTAACTGAAAGGTGAAATACGGAACTTAGAATTATCAGGAAAGACAGTCTTTCAATCAACAGAGGGAGGTGGACCTTGCTTTACTTTTGTTACAATTGTTAAGATTTTCAGTGCAGAAATAGTTTAAACCCAGAGGGACTGAATACTGTTTACTGTGTCTGTCCTTGTGCACAGCTGACTTGTTTTGGGGCTGACTCCTTTCAGAGCACAAATCACCAGGCTGTTTTGGGGCTGGGGAGGTTTACCTGTGTCTGACTTGGATGTTTGGATTTTTCTCTGTTTGATTAGCAGGGTATTTTCTCTGTCAAGTTGTCATGTAGGGCATCTTGCTTACAGGAAGGCACTCATCGCAGAGGTGGGTCAGAGCTTTTAGCTGATTGTGTTGTGAGGGCGCAGTTTAGGTCCAAACACTGCCCACCCCTGGAAATAGTTCCTTTATACCTGGGGTTCTGACATCATTTCCTCAAGAGTGCAAGGTGCGTATCACTGTCATATCCTCTCTAGCATACTGCACTGACAATATAAGCATACACATTGTATAATATATATGTATTTCTATATAACAAACAAATCACACACACACAAAAAAAAATTAAACAAGAAGGTAGACAGACATGTGGGGAGTAGTGCAATGTAATGTCTGTGGGGCAGCAGTCTTCCGGGAGTCTTTCTGGAGGCTGAGATGCTGCCCTATTTGCAGACAACTCTCTGCCCTGAGGGAGGAAGTTGCCCGTCTTCAGGCCACATTGGACAGCAGTAAGTGAAACTACCCCCAGGCCACACTGGGCAGTAGTAAGGGAACCTCCCCCATCCAGGGAGCACCACAGCCACCACCACTACCTCAGAAGTTGTGAAGAAAGCACAGCAGTTGGACCACAGTTGGCTCAGGGAGGGTGAGGGTGATGGAACAGAGGCACACCCAGTCAGTTGTTCCACTCCACAATCCATACACCATTCTGGGGGAGCATAGTTCCCCTATGGATGCATCCGCAGAGGAGACTAAGGAGGTTGAGGACAACTGTCACAAGGGAGGCCCACAGGAAGGAGGCCGAGGACTCCACAGGGAAAGGAAGCAGCTCCTGGTGGGGGACCCAATTACTAGGGGGATAGAACTGTGGGGAGCAGGAAAAACTGAAGTAAGGTGCCTGCCTGGTGCCATGGCTTGGAGGGACATGAAGCGCATCCTCAGGATCACAAGAACAGCTGCATGGGAGTCTGAGCTGGATGTCATTGTCTACCTAGTGACAAATGACTTGGCTCATCATGAGATTAGAGCAGTGCAGGAGGACTTTGTAGAGTTGGGGAGGGGCCTAAGGCAAGTAGCACTCACAGTATCCTTCTTAGAGGTGCTGCCTATCAATGGCATGGGTGAGGCGAGGGTACCTTGCACCATGCAGTTTAATGAATGGTTGAAAAAATGGTGTGCAGCACAGGGGTTTGGCTTCATTGGAGGCTGGGGTTCTACCTAGAGGGACACCAGCCTATACTGGCAGGATGATCTGCATCTGTCCAGGAAGGGAACAAGTCTTTTGGTCAATCAGTTTAAATGTTTCATTGGCAAGCTTTTAAACTAGTCAAGGGGGGAGGCACCGATAAGCAGCAGGAAAATCCCAGCCTCCCCTACAAAACAGGGTACTAAATGAGAAAAAGACCAAGGTAGAAAGGTCAGTGAGGATGCTGCTACAGAAGGTAAAGCCATCAAAAAATGGAGAGCAATGAGTACTAATGCCCGTAGTCTGGGTAACAAGCTTCCTGAATTAGTGGCCTTGATGGAGGAGGAACATCTGGATATCGTGGCAGTCACAGAAACATGGTACATACAGAACCATGACTGGGATGTAACCATACCAAGATACACTATCTACCGGAGGGACAGGGAGGGTAACAGAGGAGGAGGAGTAGCTCTTTACATAAGAGAAGGAATCAAAGCAACAGAACAAAAGGGTAAACAGGGAGGAGAAGAAGCACTGTGGGTTAATTTGAGGACAGGCAATGGCACCACAATCCGCACAGGGGTTGTATACAGAACCCCCTCTCAGGGGGAGGAAATGGACAAGGAAATGATAGAAAGTATACTTAGAATTGCAGAAAAAGGGGAGATATTGCTGATGGGTGATCTGAATATGCCAGATGTTAACTGGAGTGCAGTTGCAGCAGCCACTTCTAAGAGTAAGGTTACTCTAGATGCCCTACGGGGGCATGCCTTAGACAACTAGTATTGGAACCCACTCGAGAGGGGGCAATCTTAGACCTGATTCTCTTAAATGGAGATGAAGAGAGGATCACAGATGTAGAAGTGGGTAGCCATCTGGGATTAGCGACCATCGAACAGTATGGTTCACAATAAACACAGCAATAAAGCCAAGCCATACAAAGGCAAAAGTAGTGAACTTTAGGAGGGCTGACTTTGCCAAAATGGGTGAGTGCGTAAGGAATGCAGTAGCAAATGGGCAGGAAGGAGGGGTGGAAGAACAATGGGGAATAATAAAAACTGCCATCACAGAGGTAACAAGCCTTTGTGTGAAGCAAATAAAGAAAACAAAACAATTTAAGAAACCACTATGGTTCTCAAAGGAGGTGGCAGTGAAGGTGCAAGAGAAAAAGAAAGCATTCAGGAAGTACAAAGAATCACAGAAGGAGCAGGACAGAGAATTGTATCAGTTAAAGCAAAAGGAAGTTGGGAAGGCAGTCAGAACAGCAAAGGCCCAAACTGAGGAAAAGATAGCCAACTCAGTTAAGAAGGGGGATAAAACCTTTTATAGGTACATCAGGGAGCGAAGGAAGACCAAGGGAGGGATGGTGAGGCTTAATAAAGGGGAGGGGGTGGGCAGAGGGTGACTGTGAAAAAGGCAGAGATACTAAACAAATATTTTTGCTCAGTATTTACAAATGAAGAGGGGGAGGTACCTAAAACAAACAATAGAAACACTCTGGATACAGAAGTTGATACCAGCCTATTTACAGAAGAAAGGGTTCTAAAAGAACTCTTAAAACTGAAGGTGGACAAAGCAATGGGGCCTGATGGGATTCATCCCAGAATTCTAAAAGAACTAAGTGTAGAACTAGTGACACCACTGACTACCCTCTTTAACAAATCATGGGAGGATGGGGTAGTACCCAAGCACTGGAGGAGGGCAGATGTGATTCCCCTTCACAAAAGTGGGAGCAGGGCAGAAGCAGGAAACTATAGACCTGTTAGTTTAACCTCAGTGATAGGGAAAATCATGGAATCACTTCTGAAGGAAAGAATTGTCGAGTACCTAGAGGTCAGAGGGGCACAGGACCCAAGGCAGCATGGATTCACAACAGGAAGGTCATGCCAGACGAATCTAATAGATTTCTTTGACTGCGTGACCAAAGTAGTAGATCAGGGAAGGGCTGTGGACATGGCCTACCTAGACTTTAGCAAGGCATTTGACACAGTCCCACACAAAAGATTAATATACAAGTTAGCCAGCTTGGGAGTGGGTCCCAAGATGATAACCTGGGTAAAGAATTGGCTGGAGAATAGGACACAGAGGGTAATAGTAAATGAAGTCCACTCTGAAGAAAGCGGGGTTACTAGTGGGGTACCGCAGGGTTCAGTATTAGGACAGGTCCTCTTCAATGTCTTTATAAGCGACAGTACAAAGGGACTGGAAGGAAAAGTATGTCTCTTTGCAGATGACACAAAGATCTGCAACAGAATTGATGTACAAGGTGGGGTAGAAAGGATGAGAAGGGACTTGGCAAGGTTAGAGGAATGGTCAAATGTATGGCAGCTTAGATTCAGTGCTAAGAAGTGCAAGGTAATGCACCTGGAAACAAAACCCAGGGGAAGAGCATACAATGGGGAGATACTAACAACAACAAAAATGGAAAGGGACCTGGGGGTAGTCATATCAGATGACCTAAAGGTGGGCAAGCAATGTGAGAGGGCAGTAAGGAGGGCTGGGGGGATACTGGGATGCATAAGGAGAGACATCACCAGTGGAAAACAGGAAGTTGTTATCCCTCTGTACAGACAGCTGGTGAGACCCCATCTGGAGTACTGCGTGCAGTTCTGGAGACCTGATCTCCACAAAGACATAGACAGGATGGAAGCTGCCCAGAGGAGGGCAACTAAAATTTTGCAGGGTCTGCACCGGAAAATATATGAAGAGAGAGACTTAAGGAGCTTAATATGTATAGCCTCGAGGAAAGGAGGGAGAGGGGGGGACATGATAGAAACTTTAAAGTACCTCAAGGGAATCAACAAAGTCCAAGAGAGTAGCATCTTTCAAAAAAAGAGGTGTGCAAGAACAAGGGGGCACAATTTGAAAATGGGGGGGGCAGCTCAGAGGTAATGTAAGGAAGTATTTTTTCACAAAGAGGGTTGTGGATGCATGGAACGGCCTTTCAGAGGTTGTGGAGTCAAAAACAGTGGGGGAGTTCAATCATGCATGGGACAGTCACAAGGCAATTCTAGGGGGTGGGAGTTGGGAAGAAGTAGGCTGCTGGTTAACTAGGATCTGCAGCTTATCCATTAGGTAGGGGAAATGGGCAGACTGGGTGGGCCAAGCAGTCCTTATCTGCCATCAAATTCTATGTTTCTATGTGAATTCATGGTGCATGGATCTCACTACTACATTGGATGTGAGTGGAATAGATTTTTTAATTAAATTGTCTGAGTTTGTACTTACATTTAACGTCTTTAATTTTCAAGGGAAATATTACCACCAAATCAAAGGTACAGCGATGGGAGCTACATTTGCTCCCAATTACGCCAACCTTTATTTGGAACAGTGGGAAAGGGATGTTATTTATGATCGCGACAAAATCCTTTTATGACAAAATCGATCTGTGGAGACGTTTTATTGATGATGTGCTGATGGTGTGATGGGGCACTTATCTTGAGCTGGAAGTTTTTGTGGCATATTTACATTCATCAAATGTACACTTGAAATTTTCTGTGGATGGATGTTAGACACATTGAATTTTGGATTTGGATATTATTAAGTTAAAGGATGGTACTATTCTACATCCATTTTAATAAACCAACAGATAGAAATTCCATATTACATGCTTCTAGCTGTCATCCCGCCACACCATCAGTAACATTCCTAAATCACAGTTTATGAGAGTAAACGTAATTGTAGTGAAATAGGGACTTTGAAATGTGCATGTCTGAAATGGCAGAAAGATTTTGAGTAGGGGTTATGCCACTGATACATTGGATAAATCTATGGGCCAGGTATGTAATATGCCTAGAGATGAACTGCTTAAATATAAAACTAGACCTGAGGATGATGCACAGTTAAATTTTATTACAACTTTGGTCAGAATGCATCAGCGATCAGATGATTATTGATAAACATTGGTCTATTTTGGATACGGATATTTCGTTAAAAACGTGGTTAAAACTAGACCAAGGTTTGTATCTAAAAAAGGTAGGAGTATTTCTGATCGACTGGTGCATTCCCTACAACCTGTAAGTACCATAAGTACCAGTTGGCTGCCTTCACCGCCGGTGGGCTTTTTTCGTTGTGGACACTGTAAATTTTGGAGCATTACGGATCAGACCAAATGTTTTTCTACTTAATAGTCAAAAGGCAGTTTGATGTGAGACAGTTTATTAACTGTTCTTCAGTAGGGGTAGTATATTTGGCGACATGCACTTGTGGTGCCTTTTATATTGGTAAAACTCAAGGGCACTTAATTAAAGTGTGTGAGCATACTAGTGATATTAGATGTCGAACGAAAGAAATGCTTTAGTGCAACATTTACAGCGGCATTGTTTTGATGCCAAACATACATTTTCTTTTGTGGCATTGAGAGGGTCAATATTGGTCCACGTGGTGGTGATTTGGAAAATAAAATCTTAGCAGAGAGTCTTTCTGGATATATACATTAAATGCTTTAGTATATCCAGGACTAAATGATACTTTTGATATTGCTCCTTTTTGAGGTCTAGATATACTAAGTAAAATGATTTTGAGGTTTGATGTAGATATATAGTTTTTGATATTCTTAGATACTTATTATTTCTTTTTCTCCCTTTTCTAGGATGGAGTCCCTTCATAAGTCATTACTACATACATTTTTCTATACAATGTATTATTATTGATAAAAAATTTATGAAATATATATACATAGCATTTTTGCATTATTGTATAGTATATTAATAATGACTTTTTGATATATGCCCTAAAATAGATTATTGTAATTTGTTGTATTTTACATGTTTATTATCTTTTTTTCACATTCGTTCTAACACTTTTTTATGATGTTGTATTTTTGGTTCTGTTTGGGTGCATTGTCACTTTAAACTGCATACTATATATTATGGGTTCTTGTTAGCTCTGAATGAGTCCCTGAGGAGGCACTTTTTGGCGCGAAACCGGTCGGGCGTTTTTTTGTTGTCTGGAGCTGTTGTTGCCTTGCATGGCGCTACTGTATTTTACATCTTTTGCCATCCTTTTTGTAAGTTACAATACAGTTCTATTATTGTGAAGTGTTGGTGCCATGTTTTTCTTTTCTTTGCAGCATGAGAATCACGCCCAATCAAGCTTTCAGGTTCCATTATGCAGGACCTCCCAAGGACAAAGAGCATTTGTGTACAGAGCACCCAACTGGTTTAACAGCCTCCCAACACATACCCAATCCACTCCCAACATTGGCCCCTTCAAGAACTGTGTTTGACAACAACTAGTCAACCTCAGCAGCTGCGACTGCCGCTCTTAACCCTTGTGACCCACTGCACATAGCTCTACAGCTTTCCACTGACAATGCCCCCCTAGGTTGCTACCTTGTATGAGCTCCCGGTCATCCTCATTCCCTTACTATACTGGGAAATGCCACCACCTTTTCCTCTCAGTGAGCCACCTCCTCTGCTCTTCCACCCTCTCTTCCTCCACCATCTATTGCCTGTTAACCTTCCCTGCTCTTCTAACCTCCCCTGCTCTTCTATCCTCTCTTCTTCCTCCCTCAATTGCCTGCGAACCTCCTCCCTAATTACTATTACCAGTATACCACTAGCTTGGCTCTCTCTGCCTCTTGCCCTGCTTACCAACATCAGATTTCTCTCTTAATTATAGTGCTTAATACCATTATTAGTTTGTACATTAGATTGTCAATTATCCTGCTTGTTGTATTTCACCTTGCCTGTTTATCTGTATCCAGTGTACCTGTGTCTGTTAATCCATCTTCTGTATTATTCATTTTGCTGATGTGGAGTTTTTGTAAAAGAGCCCCTGGCTCAAAGGTCTTAATTCCGAGATTCAATAAATAAATAAATAACAATTAATGTATGCATTTCACATTTGTGTCACTTTTTTATGCACTGTAATTTATTCTGATGTCACTGTGATATCATACTGTCCATAAGATAAAAGTCTGGACAGCGACTTATCAAGCCATGTCCTGTGACAAAGATTTTGGACCCTAGCACGAGGGTGAGCAGTAGGAGAGAGTCAGAGGCAGATGCCTGTTAACAGTTTAGGACTTAGAATGCACACTATGGATGAATGAATAAAATTAAGTCAACTAGTTTATTTGTGTGCTGTGTGTTATTTCTGATCCCCTCCCTGGTAACGAGTGCACTTTATTTTGTTTTACAAGATAAATCCTCCTGCATATGTAGCCACATGTTGGCCAGTACTCCAGGCTAGAAGGCATTATATCTGAAGTGTTGGAGGGAGGCAAATCAATAAACATTGCTTGACACTACTCTCACCCCCTCACTATTAACCACTGTAAACTGCAATCATATGTGCTGCAGATCATCTTCTGGGCCCACCTGCCTTCCAGGCTCCCTAGAGCTACTGCTTTTATTTCGTCTTGTGGACACCCTAGTTTCATTTGACCAATCACAAGCATGGAGGCTGCTGCTCCTGTTCCTTCTGCACAACTTCCACTTTAGAAACATAGAAACAAAGAATTTGATGGCGGATAAAGGCTGCTTGGCCCATCCAGTCTGCTAACTTATTTCTTTTTCTTCTTCTAACTTTATTTTTACTGTAGACTCACTTGATTTATGGTGCTGTCTATTTCCACCTCCTTCCTTATCCCTATGATTCACTTGTGCCTATCCCAGGCATTTTTGAACCCCACCACTATTTTTGCCACCACTACCTCAACTGGAAGGCTGTTCCAGAAATCCATCACTCTCTCTGTGATTAAATATTTACTCACTTCTCTCCTAAACCTACCTCCCCAGCTCCATAGCATGTCCCCTTGTTCTAGAGCACCCTACTGTACCGTACTAACCCCTGTGGGGTATTTAACGGTCTCTGTCATATCCCCTCTCACCCTCCTCTTCTCCAGGGTGTACATATTGACTTCCTTTAGCCTTTCCTCATAGAGCTTTTGATGCAGACCCTGCACCATTTTGGTAGCCCTCCTCTGGACTGCCTTTGCCCTGTCTCTGTTCTTCCTAAGATGTGGTCTCCAGAACTGGACACACTACTGAAGGTTGGGTTTTACTAGAGATCTATACAGAGGCAACACCACCTCGACTCTTCTTCTGGTGATATCCCTTCCTATGCACCTCAGCATCCCACTAGCCCTCCTGACTGCTGACATCACATTGCCTGGCCACCTTTAGGTCATCCAATATGACTAGCCCCAGGTCTGTTTCTTGCTTGGTCACTGTCAGTATCACTCCACCCATTTTGTACTCTACCTCCAGGTTTCTATGGCCTAAGTGCATTATTTTGCATGTTTTTGCATTAAAACCCAGCTGCCATACCTTTGACCACTTCTCCAGTTTTTTTTTCATATCTATGCCCATTCTTTCCATCACCCCCACCCCCCTGCATATTCAGGCTGTTGCAGATCTTGGTGTCATCTGCAAAGAGGCTGACCTTTCTTTCCAGCTTCTCTGCTATGCCATTCATCAAGACATTAAAGAAGTCCCAGCACTGAACTTTGAGATACCCCACTGGTTACCTTCCCTTCCTTGGATTGAACTCCATTTACCTCTACCATCTGTCTCCTATTCCCTAACCAGTTTCTTACCCAGGTTACCAACTTGTTGCCCACCCCAAGCTACCCAGTTTGCTTAGCAGTGTTCTATGTGGAATGGTGTCAAAGACCTTGCTGAAATCTAGGTAGGCCATGTTCACCACTCCACCCTGATCTAACTCCTTGGTCGCCCAGTTAAAGAAATCTATAAAATTTGTTTGCTATGACCTCCCCCTGTAAATCCATGCTGCCTCGGATCCTGTAACCTGTTGGATCCCGGGTATTCCACTATTCTTTACTTTAGTAGTGTTTCCATTAATTTACCCCTCCCCCCACCGATGTCAGGCTGACAGGCCTGTAATTGCCTGTCTCTTCCCTGCTACCACTTTTGTGAAGAGGGACTACATCTGCCTTTCTCCAGTCCTCTGGGACCAGTACAGTCTCCAGTGATCTGTTAAATAGTCTGTCAGAGGTGCAGCTAGTACCTCCCTGAGCTCCCTCAGCACTCATAAGTGCAACACATCTGGCCCCATAGCTTTGTCACACCTTCAGGTTAGTGAGTGCATTCCAGACACTTCTGAAGTTCACAACCCTCATCATAGTGTGCTTGGATTCTGCAGCTCAATTTCATACTGTGAGACCACAAGCACTTCGTTTAATGTCCCTGTGCTCCCATGAAGCTCCTAGAAACCAGATGTGGATTAGTTTGCCTTCTACTGCCAAAAATTGTAAACAAAAAAAATATACAAAAGTAGAGCAATAGATGGCAATTGGTATGTTCCACTGCAGGTAAACCATTAATGGATTATAGTGATTTAATGAGACTCGATAACAAAGCTGAAGAGGTCACAGGAATTGTGAAATGGATTTCAGTGACTGTAACAGATGGATTGCCAGCTAATACTTTTTGTAGTACCTTATATTAAAAAAATTCTATTTGCAGCGATTTTCCACTGAACCACTTAAGGTTTCGAACCCCCCTTCCCAGTCGACCTTAATTGATGGGAACATCTGACCTTGACAGTGACAAGTTTGCAGGGTTCCATGTCATAAGGATGATTGCCGAATGACTCTCATCCTTATGGCGAGTGCACATCGCCGAAATTCAGTTTCGGCAATGTGCAACTGCAGCACGAGAGATACCAGCACAAAACACGGATATTTTCTTTTATGCAGGGGCTGCACCCCCCCACACCCTTAAATTTAGATTCTCAACTCCGGGGGGGTGCATCTGTGGACTAAAAAAAATTCCTGTCTTGGACCAGGCGCAACAAAAAGCAGCAGCGCCCAGTCCCGAACCCTGTACCCTCACCACCCCAGGCCAGCACCCACCCCACCATGCCATGAAACTAGCTCACTGGCAACCGCAGCACCACCCCTCACAAACCCTCCCACCCCCACCGTTGCACTCGTCTTCCACGTATGCATATAACACGCCGATATCCCATCACTTTGTCGCAAATCCTCCCATCCGGTTGCCCTCTCTATGCCCTCGCCATTGGGGCAGTCAACGCAAGTGAGTCACCATTTTGGTAGGCACCCACTTGAGGTGAGCCCCTATCACAGGATACCAGTTTGCAGCTATAATATCATCGTTTAGACATGAGAAAAAATATGCAACCATGAACTTACCTTTATTTCTTTCCACATAGCTATTTACCACTTAGGCAGCTCATCTGCCCAGTCCTTACCTCCACACAGTCTGCAATCACATCCCCTAGACTTATCTCCAGAGCAAGTTCCCCATTGATTGCTCCACCGTTGCAGGGCCAGAGGGGAGAGGGCCATCCTTCTTCTCCTAGAGGCAATATCCAGATGCATCTGAGGCATCCAGGTGGTGGTGGTGCAGGTCTGGGGAAATGCACAGGGTGACATTCAGCCTTGGGTGCCTATTTCTATTTTCTCCCTTAATCCATAGCAGCATGGGGTGTTCATGCGTGTGAAGGTACACATGCGTCCAGGAACCAAAGCTTCTCCCCTACCCTGACTACTCTCTGCTGTTCGTATATCAGTGCTACCACCAGGCCTCCAGCTGGTGGCAGCCAAGAGCTGAATTGGCCTGCCACCCCTATCGAGGAGAGGAGAGAAGAGGAGAGGAGAGCTGCCCAGCTGCTGCTCCATCTGCTCCCAGCCCTCCCCCCACCAATCCCCAGTGACCAGTGTTTGTTCCCAAACTCAGATCACCAACACAGTGAGATATTAGGCACAATGCACCTTAGCCCTCTGCACCACTGGGCCAGCTTACTGAACTTACCTTTATTGAAGAAATGCAAACTTGTAGTTATATTGGAACTAGAGGATAATGTAAACCTGAGGAAAAAATAAATCAAAGAAAAGACATCACAAAGAATTCAATATTCTTACAAATATAAACTCTCAGTAAAAACATTTGACACCATTCCCTTGTGTACACAGCATGTGAATGGCCTACCCCACCACCATTAAATTTCATATTGACATTCTGTACCCCCATCACATCCCACTGACTGCTGCCAGTCTACATGCAGTCCCCTCCAATATATACACTGCATGACCACCAACAACTCTTAAGAGCCAACACCCCATGTCTACCCTGATCCTGCATACTGTCACCCCGTGTCTGGTCCCTACACCCTACTGCTCATCATGGTCACTTATTTCCCTAGTGTATGCATCTCCATTTGACCTGCACCCCTCCCCCAGCTCTATACCCAGATCTGAGCAAATGTTGTGGTCTGCAGCCATAGTGACAGAATCCCTCTGCCAGACTTAACACAAACGCATCATAAATTCCTAGTGCCTATGTCACACTGCACCTTCCACCCACACACATTATCCTGGGTCATACATCCCTCTTCACATCACAAACACATACAGTTTGATAGTAGAATAAGACCAATTGTTCATAAAAAACTGCACATTTGGGATATTTAAGGCCAACACCATCCCATTAGCTCCCTAGAGCCCACAACACACTGCAGCATAACTATTACCCTAGGTCATACACCTCTCTACATGTCCATGAACCATCCCCATCTCCCTGGAGTCCCTGCCACACTGTATAGCCATCCCCCAATAATACTGGTTCATGCACACTGCTACATGCTCAGGCACCCCCATCTCAACTCATTGCTGCCACTGATCCAATTAAGCAGATTACCATGACACAAATCAGCAAATGGCAATCTCGCTGGAACAAACAGCTCAGTAACTCCCTGTCTCTTTACCACAAACCATCACAAGTTCCAGTCCTACTTGTTAACACTGATCTTGTGAGCTGCATCACCTCAGCTTAGCACCCTCAACATCGCTCCATGTTGTCCTTTCTTACTGATGACCCTAAACCAATAGTTCAAACATCCTAGCAGATCCGGGACATGGCAGCATCACAAACACTACAACGTTTACATATCATGATACTCAGCTTGCCACAACATGCACCCTAGTTGTATGACACCACACTTAGCTTCTCTCAGTCAGCCCTCATCATCTCATTTTTGCCCCTTAATAAAACTCTCTATGGTGCCCGCCTGTGTTACAAGCATCATACTCGTGTGTTATGCACCACTTCATATTGCTAATGTTACTATGCTCAACTTGCCCCCCTTCCCCATGCTTCATAGAGCCAACTCCCATCTTCTCCCTCTGAACCCCACCCCAATCATGATACCCCAACTGAATGCTGCATATATTTGGCCACCACCACCCATTTCCTAGTACACACTCCATCAGCTCTGTATGACTCCAACTCAGTCATATCACCACATTACACATTCACCCCTGTGTTAATCCCAATCTCCTAAACTCCCAAGGATCCACCTATTTTGCCCAGTACATTAATGTAAACTGCAACACCTATTCTTGCTCTCTGCTATTCACTAGTACCCACTACACTCTGATCTGCTGATTACCCAGTGTTACCCTTCCTTCCTCATCCAACACCATCCATCTTAATAGTTCAACCTCTTCACTAGCACCTCACTTCACTCTCATCTGGAAGACTGCAGCTACTCTGCTCATCCAGTGTCACAACACTCTAGTGCCAGCCCTTTTCCCTTGCCTCCTTCACTTTTGTCACCTAATGAAGACACAGGGCCATCTCCCATCTCGCACAAAGCACATTGTGCCTCAGCTAGGCATGATAACACCTGCTTAAATCATATATACACAAGCAACCCACATCTAAGTTCACAATGGCAATTTCTCAGTTGTAGCCTCTCTACTTTGCTAGGCAACCCCACTTCATGCCAGAGTACCCATACCATTCTACTCTGCATACCCATCCAAGCTACCTACACTAATTACTGCCCATTGTAGCCCATTCTAGCACCAACCCCATCAGATCATCTCAGTTTTGGATCAGCCTTGACAACCACCAACACCCCAACACACTGGTTACTGTCTTTCATTTGATTGGCCTTGCTCACAAACCCTGTACTGGTTCGATAATGTCCAACCATTGGTTCACCTCAATCATATGGTATGCAGCACCTCTGCTTGTGCATGTATCTTGGACACTGCATCCACCCTTCCCTCTAACCCAGGCCCACTCACATATGAATAACCTGTCACCTTTGGTTGCACCTTTCCCCATGTCTCACTTTTGCCCAACTATGGATGCACCACAATCCCTCCTCCCTATTGCAAAACACCTACATTAAACCCTTCACCCACAATCCCTAGTGCTCACTTCATGCACCCACTCTGTTCTTGTATACTGTGTCCAATATGTTTGGGCTCATCTCCCCCACTACTCCCCATACCACTGTGTGCAGCCCTGATGATAGTATGTGCTGGGATCCACTAAGGTAAAAGTGTGATTAGATCAACAATGTCGTGATGACCCACATATATTACACATAATGTACCAACACCAGTACTGCTCCCTGCAGGTGGAATAGAGGGAAGACATTCCAGGTTCCCAAGAGATGGATGTTGTTACCTAATAAAGAGCGGCACATATCGGTAATAGGTTTCAAATGCTTGAGAGGCTTTATTTTTCAAACAAGGGGAAGGAAGATACTGTCACAGGGAAAAGAGGGAAACTATTATCTCTAACCTCCTGTTTGAGGAGAACTGTAAAGCAAAATCGACTGTAACTGCTATGCTATAAGAGCGTCTCTAACTCTAAAGTCCCTGTAAGGGGTGACTCTATGGCAAAACTGGCACAATTGGCAAACTGGCTGAAACAGCTACACTATAAGAGTGTCTTATGCAAATCCTTCTAACTCACCCCTGAGGTGCACCTTTAGCTAAAGCCTATTACTTGGAGTACTCCACACTGTGAACATACAGCATACTATAGCAAGATTCTAGGCATGTTACTAATGGTAGTTCATGCACGGTTGTGCTTTCTCTGTCATCGGGAAGAGAACAGGACCAAAGAAACTGGCATAACAAGGAACAAGTTGACTGCCTGGCCAGCGTGACTCTGGGAACATCTTAAGAAACTAGAGAGATACAGAGAGAGGGTTTCTAAACAGACCATGAATTCCTCGGTCACATCCACCTCTCCTGGGTTGCTGGAGTTTAAGAACGAGCACTAAGATTTCCTCGGCTAAAAATTCACTGAAGGCCACCAGAATTGAAGCACAAAGGATCTGTCTACAGTCCGCTGGTAGACAGCCGAGTTGAGACGATCAATACAGTGGCTACTCTGCTACAGCCCGCTTCTGGACTACTGGGTGCCGACAATGCAAAAAACCCCTGCCACAGCCCACTGGTGGACTGCCCGGTACAGTAAACAATGCAAAACAGCCTGCCACAACCCGCTGGTGGACTGCTGGGTAAAGAAGACGCAGAACACCCTGCCACAACCTGCTATTGGACTGCCAAGATACAGAAGATAATGGGAGGGCCCCACAGAAACCAGGAATCAGGATGAGGAAGTCTTCAGACATTGGAGGATGACAGAGGTCTGGGCACCAAGGCCAGATGAGCCAAGGACTGACGTAAAACAATAAACAGGACATTGACTCGGGTAACTGGAACAGAAGATCTGGATGGCACTCCAGTGCAGATGACAAAACAAGAAAATGGATGGCAGCCTCTGCACTGGGCCAGGCCATACACTGAGGACTATTAGAGGACAACAATAAACGTGACGTTGCAAAGGTGCAGTTACGAACATGGCTTTTTTCTTCAGGAGCACTGCTGCAGACTGATTCTGGAGTGCACTTGTGGAAAACCTCTTTGAGGGCTGCTGAAGACTGATTCAGAAGCACACTGGTGAAATGTCTTTGAAGGATTGCTAAAGACTGATATGGAAACACACTGGTGAACTGGTGAAATGTCTCTGAAGGATTACTGAAGACTGATTTGGAAACACGTTAGCACAAGATGCTGGCACAATGCAATTAAATGTTACAGTTTAAACAGTTTTGCTCCATATCGCAGTTCCAACAGTTTTTCTCAATATCACTGTCTCTGTAGGCATGGACCACAGTAAATAAACAGGCACTTGGTTGTTTCTATCAGGGCACTTCCTTGGTGAAGCCCTTGCTAACTATGGACCCAACTGCAGTGGGGTCCCTCTAACTAAAATGGGCTCTCCTGCTACTATGGGTGCACTGGTGGCTAAACACCGGATGGCTTCCTTAAACTATGTGGTACACTAGTTGGGTGGGCCACCTTTTAAATATGCTGGGCCTCTTTTAAATAACTGGCCTACTGTGACTGGTTAGGCCCCTTTAACACTTGTGGGCCTAAATGGCTAGCTAAGCCCCTTTAACACCTGTGGGTCTATATTGCTGGCTAGACCCCTTTAGTGCCTGTGGCCCTATCACTGCCCTCTTTAAATACTCTCTTTGGGCCTATGTGGCTGGACCCCTTTAACTTATGGGCCTGTATGCCCTCTACAATGACTTGGGCCTGGCTGCCCTATTTAAAATTCCTTTGGGCCTTGTTGCCCCTTCAAATATTTGCTGGGCCTATGCAGGGTCTGTCTATCACTCTTCAGCTACCCAGCCTCTGCTCTGCCCCTGTTTTAAATATTTAAACACTTCCCCTTCTGGGTCTGCAGGCAGGGACCCTCCCCTGGGCGTCACAACATCCCGAATACTAATTTATGCTTATTCTGGTCCCTCCTTCTCTTGGCAGTTGGCCACTTTATTTTGCACCTAGTGCTACTTTTTTAATATAAGTAAATAACTTTCTGTTCTGGTGGTCAGCACTTTGCTGGTGTGCTGCCGCAGACTCACCACCCTGGCCTGGAGTTCAGGAAAGCTGGATTGGGAGGTGGGAAGAGTAGCTGGCAGAGGGAGGGCTTTTGGGCAGCTCAGCGGTCAACTGGGTACCTTGCAAGGTCCCAACTTTGGCGCAAACAATGCAGCACTGCTACCACCACTTTCGGGGGACTGGTGTAATACCCCAAAGTTGGGGGCACATCAGAAAAGGGTAAAGGTGCCCCAGGGACCCCATATGTGGGCAGCGTAGGGCAGAGTAAAGGGGCCCCTGTCAGTGTTTCCCCTTCCCACATCAGCAGCAGTAAAAAAAAATTAAAGTTTTTGTTTCCTTGTTGCCTGCTCCTGCACAGACCCCCCCATTGAGCAGGCAGCATGAGCTGTGGCTGTCCACGCACTGGGACTGCTGTCCCTACCCAGTGTGTGGTGTTGGTTTAAAAAAAAATGCATTAAGCTTGTGACAGGCGCTTGGGGTTTCGAGAACTGGAACCCTGAGTGCTTCTTTGGATAGGAGATTTTTTTTTTAGCAGTTGAAAAAATAGCAGCAAGGAGAGAGGACACAGACAGTGAGTGGGGACCTGATAGGCTTACCTGGAGGGGTTGAAGCTGTCCTGAAGGCTGTGCTGTGTGTCTCTCTCCCCCGCCCTGTAGTTCCTGTGCCAGCAGTCTCTGGAGTGGCAAGGTAGTGTGCAATGGCCGCACAGAAGAAAAAGAAGTGGAGCAGCATCCTGTTCATTGGGTTGGGCTCCGATAGCCCCGATTTGTTATTTAAAAAAAAAATAGTTTCTCCGGTTCCCTGTCGGCGGTTTGAGAAGAGCCGCATCGAGAAGAAAGCTGTCAAGTGTTGAAAGACCCGCAAAGCCCCCGGTCGTCCGTTTACCTCCTGCCCCAAATCCCTTCCTCCCTCTTCCAGCAAACCTCCCTCCACCCATCTGCAGCAGCTACACCCTGGGCCAGGGTGGTGAGTGGGTGGCAACACAGTTACGCATCCTGGCCGCCAGGACTTTTTTTTACTTTAAATTAAAAAAAAAAAGTCTTTGTATTTAGCGCTCTGGCACTATTGAGAGGGTTGGGACAGCACCGGGTCCTGCAAGCATGAATATTCATTAGTAGGGGTGTGGCGACACCCACAAGGAGGGGCCAGTAGCAAAAGCCCAAAGGGGAAATTTATATATTCATAAAAAGGAGGAGCAGGGTGGAGTCTGAGAGAAATATTGACTGGGGCAAGTTAGGCCCACCACTGCAGATTAAAGGAGCAATTCAGGCCCAGGTTTTAAAGGGGCATGCCAGGCCCACCACTACTGCCATTAAAGAGGCAAGCCAGGCCCAAGTTATTGGAGAGGGCATTGAAGCCAGTACCTTAAAAGGGGCCCAGCCACATAAGCCCACAGCTGTTAAAGGGTGACTAGGCCCATGTCTTAAACGGGCAAGTCAGGCCCACAGTAACTTAAAGGGGCAACCAAGACCCAAGGTCTACAGCCAGCCATTTAGGCCCACAGGCGTAACAGGGGCCCAGCAATATTGTCGACCCCAGGTGTTAAAGGGGCCTAGTCCAACATTCGAGTCTATAACCTTTCCAGAGAGCCTATCCCCAACTGCAGTATATCCACAGTAACAGGAGAACCCAATTTAGCTAGAGGGCCCCTTGGTAGTTAGGTTCACTGAAAGCTAGGATTCACCCAGAAAAGTAAAGTGCCTGTTTATTTACTGTGGTCTGAACATTGAGACAGTGGAGTTGACCACTACAGTAGGAACTGTGACATTTGTTGCATTGTTATCCATTCTACGAACAGTATAAGTGCCAGAACTGTCTTTGCCTTGCTTTGTGCCAGTATTTCGGTGCTGAGAAAGTACCTGAATCAGTCTTCAGCAATCTTCAGAGTTGCTTCACCAGTGTGCATCCCTATCAGTCTTCAGCAATTCTTCAGGAATAATCTCCCAGTGCATCCCAGGAGTAGCCAACAGCAACTTCAGGAGGAACCGTGCCACAGTTGTCTCAAGTTGCAACACCATGTTCATTGTTTCCTCTGACAGTTCCCCAAGTATGGCTTGGCCCAGTGCAGATTCTGCTGTCCATTTTCTTATTTTGTCATCAGCATCAGAGTACCATCCAGATCATCTGTTCCAGTTCTCTGAGTGATGCTCTGTTTGTTGTTTTAAGTGTGCCTTTGGCTCGTCCTGTCTTGGAGCCCCGAACTTCATCGCACTTCAATGAATGGTTTGTTGTTTTACGTATGTCCTTGGCTCATCCGGCCTTGGAGCCCAGAATACTGTCATTCTCCGATGTCCAGAGACTTCCTTATCCAGACTTCTGTATCCAGTGGAGTCTACATCATCTTTTTCATCTGGCAGTGCAGAAGCAGGCTGTGGCAGGGTGATCTTCATCTTCCTCATCTGGCAGTCCAGAATCAGGCTGTGGCAGGGTGATCTTCTCCATCTTCCACATCCAGCAGTCCAGAAGCAGGCTGTGGCAGGGTGATCTTCTTCATCTTTCTCATCCAGCAGTCCAGAAGCGGGCTGTGGCAGGGTGATCTTCTTCATCTTCCTCATCCAGCAGTCCAGAAGTAGGCTGTGGCAGGGTGATCTTCTTCATCTTCCTCATCTGGCAGTCCAGAAGCGGGCTGTGGCAGGGTGATTTGCATCGAATCCTTCACCTGGCAGTCCAGAAGTGGACTGTGGCCAGGTGGTTTGTACCATTTCCTCTTTCCAAGCAGTCCAGAAGCAGACTGCAGATGGATTTTGTGTGTTTCCATTCTGGGAGCCCTCAGAGGGTTCCTAGCTGAAGAAATCTTGGTCCTGTGCTTGTATTCTAGCCACCCTAGAGAGGTAGGGTTTGGCCAAAAATGCATGGTCTGTTAAAATCCTCTCTGCATTCACCAAATTTCCAAAAAGGTTCTCAGAATTGCACTGGAAAGCCAGTTCAGTTGATTCTTGTCACAACAATTCTTTGATTACATTTTCTTCTCGATGACAGAGAAAATCCTAACATGAATGAACTGCCATCCACCATATGTATAAACTTTTCCTAAAGTATGTAGAGTGATTGATAGTGTGGAGTACTCCAGGTAACAGTTAGAGGTGCACCTCGGGGTGACTTAGAAAGTTCTGAATGGGGATTAGAAATAGGACGCTCTTACAGTTTAGCTGTTACAGCCAATTGATCATTTTGCTAATCTTGTTATAGTTGTGACGTAGACAGCCAGATCTGAGTGCTGTATCAAATTTTTTATTACTTTATTACATATAAAATATGTGATGGGAAGGTCAGTTTGAGGAAACTACTGTCTTACTGTAACTGACACATCAAGACCCCCCAGGGATAAGTTCAAAGGACAGGACATAGCTAAACTGCAGATATCTGGGGTGCAATTACCTTGTCAATTTGCTTTCATCCCAGGAAATAAGATTAGCCATTCATAATTCCCTCAGGGAAAATCCTTTGACTTGAAATATTGTCAGGAAGAACTTGAGAGAGAGGGGTGTCAGAGAGAAGCCAGAATGGACACTGAAGACAGGTTGATATCTGGGCCAGGGAGGACCCAGACAAATTTGGAAGGTCCAATATGCTTTCCCGGGGAGCTCTTGAATTACATCAGAGAGACCTTTGAGGTGTAGATTCCAAGGTCCAGATGGGATTAAAGAGGTAAATACACTTTTGCTTGAATACAGTGACTTAGATCAAAGAAACTTTTGATACGTATTTGTAGCAGAGCACAAACCGGTTTGGTCTGGTTAACCTGAGGGAGGAAAGGCAGTGAGGTCACCTATTATGTTTTTTTAAATATTTTATTTGGACATCCTGTGAGATAAAATATAGATGTTGTTACACCAAGGCGGAGTTAGTGACCTCATGAGAAGACCGGCTCAGAACTGTGTTTAATTGCTGAGTGAACCTGGACAGAGACACAGAAGACAATATTGCTGACTAAGAGAAGCGAGACCCTCAAAGCACTGAAAGAACGTAAGCATTAGATTAGACCAGTCTGAATGTATGTATTGTAGGAACTGCACTTTTACCTATTTGTTTTAAGGCTGTATGTGTTGGAATATATTTGTTCTGTATTTATTGTTTTGTTTTGATATTTTAAAGTAAAAAGAGATTTTACAACGGAAACTGTTTGGAGTGCCTTGACATTTCTTTTTATTTTAAGTGGAGCTTTTAAAGGTTATAAGTAACACTGTGTATGAGCTTATTGTATACCAAACTGGGAAATGGATAGAGTTCTCTAAAGTCTTGCATAGAGTTCTAAGGGTTCATTTGAAAGACCTGGTTGGGTGCCCATAGGCAAAGATATCTGCCCCAAGACAGAATTATCTGAGCCTGATAATTGGGTATGCTAACAAGAGGTTATCAGTTTGAATCCCTCCAGAGTTTGAGACTAAGGTGACTTGAACCCACAAAACAGACAAGAGGGTTACCTTGTTCTGTTCACTGTACACAAATCATATGCTCAGAGGTTGGCACTTCGGAAGTAGAGGACTGACTGGCTGAGCGAGTTTGTGACAATAGTCACCCTCTTACAGGGAGTAGAAATAGGACGCTCTTATAATATAGCTGATACAGCCAATTACCTTTTACAGATCTCCTCATACAGGAGATTGGAATTCTAGCATATGGCCTCAGGGCATATTTTAGTAAAATATTAGAGGTAGTACTTAACACTGTTGTACCCCTTTCCTCCTGTTCCCTACCCTGTGGTCCATTGCTCAATAAACTAGTTCCTTTCTCAGATCATGCCTTCTGCCTCTCCATTTTGGTGAAAGTAACAACAGGTAGCTAAATAGGAAAATAACTGCCTTACCACCTAATGGATGTACTTTGAAAGTCTGATTTCTAATATTTAGACAGTCAAAGCACCCATATCATTGACAACAACATCATCTTCTTTGGCTCGCTTCACCAGTACTTGACTTTTAAATTAAAAAAATAACAAAGTGGGGCACCAAGCACTTTCAACGGGAGCAGGATGCCTCTTCTTTCCTCTGCGTGCCTCACAACACTGCAGACTGCACAATTTGACAAGCAGGCAGTCTTCAGTGACTGGAGGCAGCAGAGGCATGCAGAGAAGCCCTCAGGGACAGCTTCAACACTCCAGGTAAGCTCTTCTTGTCCCTCCATGCTTTCTGTGTCCTCTCTTCTCCACAGTCACCATGATTCTCCTCTTGTAACAACTTAATCTTTAAAAAGCAACACTCTGAGTTCTGATTCAGGAAGCTGGGCATGTGCAGCTCAGTATAACACTCTATCTTGGGCACAATGCTTACCTATGCCACGTGCTGGCATAGCGATATTAACTTGGCATTTCTGACTTTATTTACACTACTTTTCTGCAGCTGTGCTGCTGGAAGGGATTTATTATTTCTCCCAAGATATTGGCTGCATCTGTAACCTCTGCACCTGGGCATTTCTCAGGCACCTTTTGCTTGCTGGGGCACCTTACAAGTTACTGGGGCACCTTTTACTTTTTCTCTGTTGTGTCCCCAACTTTGGGGCACTACAACTAAAGAACCCTGATACTGTGGGCTGTAGAAACTCAAATCAAGTTCACCCCCCATTATCAATTCCTCTAGCCTACCCTGATGCAGTGTAGTGAAGCTCCACATCAACTATTGTCTATATAGTACCACCACCAGTCCCCAAGAGGCCAAAACAATCATGCATACTTCAGTCACTCAGTTTGGTATGACTCATTGCCAAGGTAACTGAGCAAATCACACTACATGTACAAACGTAGTGGTGATTCCCTATAATTCCATTCTATGATATGATAGTATTAGTTTCTCCCTATTTTGGGGGGGGCCAAAAAATCTAACTGCCACAGGTAACACATACTAAGTATTGTTTTTAATATGTGGTTGGATTGGGTAACACAAAGTATGCACCCATTTGGCTATTCAATTGCCTGCGCTCCTTTTCATGTATTACAAGATTTGCATGGCCTGAAACAAATCCTTCCCCTACTGCTTTTTTGGCAGCCAAGATTGTGTTGGGTCCAACTCTGCATTTTTTCTAAGCTAGTTCTCAAACACCAAAAAAAACTCTAAGAATGTTTAATTACCTGTAATCAGAATGTATACTTCTTACAAATTTGGACAGTTATGCATTTCAGCAACTAGTGAAAGATGGTGATCATGAGAGCTTGTCATTCTCTCCACTATACACCATCAGGCAGCTTTATTGAAAAGGCCATGATTGGGTAATGTGTATTTCTATAAACCAGAAAACACTGCATATAAAAAATGAGATTTCTTAATAGTTTATTCAAGTTCACTTTATTAAAAATGTATTAAAAGCATCGGATTTATCACAATTTACAACTTGTAATATTACAACAGCACATGGAATATAAATAAATAACAGAGATAAAATAAAATACATACAAAGTTGCTATAAAAAGATACATAAAACTCATAATAACATAGTATTGCAATCATTGATAGTTCATGACTATAACAGCCTTTTCATAATCATGTTTGCAAACTGCGCTACTCCATATACAACTTGTTTGCTTCTATTGTAATAAAACGTTCATTATTACAAACACATTTCGAAATACAGTTATTGCCAAAGCTGCTTACAATGGGCACTACGCACATACACAGTTCACCACACGCAAGGTCACGGAGGGCACAATATGATGCATGGCCACGCATGCCTATGCAGGACATGATGCACAAAGGGTGCACAGCAGACACATGCGCAGTGCACCTGTGGAGCCGCAACGCAGGGGCATGGCTGTGGAACCAGCTGGTACGACAAGTAGCTGTGCAGGCCCAGAGGCATACAGACATGTGAGGGCAGAGGCAGCCATAAGTACACAAGCACAGGTCCTCACGGGAACATGACTGGGTCACCAAGGGCAGGCGCTCGAGGCCCAACCCCGCAAGACCAAAGCATGCCTGAGAGTCAGCGCCACCTGGAGCAGGACAACGAACCAGCCCTGCCACCGGATGGCCATGGATGTGGCTGGCATGGCAGGCAGACGTGCCACTGTGCCACACAGATGACATGCCACCGTACACAAGTCGTGCAGTATGGCATGCCGCCGTACAGAGGGTGTGCCATATGGCATGTTGCCGTACAGAGGGCGTGCTGTATGGCATGCCACCATACACAGGGCATACTGTATGGCATGCCACCATACACAGGGTGTGCCGTATGGCATGCTGCACATGTAGCCACAGCTCACATGGCACACAGCATGGCATGGCGCTGACACAGGCATAGCGGGACAGGCCCATGTACCACAGGTGTGCACAGCCCATGGCATGCACAGGGACCACGCAGTGCACCCATGCACGAGGGCCTGCTCCCGCAGATGCAATGGCTGTGGACAAGCCATGGCAGCACCCGAGACACAGCCCCCCTGGAGGCACAAAAAACACAGTTGGTAAGTACAAAGCTTTATTGCAGGCACAGCACACACACAACAATATAGGATGCCCTCCCAACAACAGAACAGAACAACTACAGTACACCCCCCCACAGGGGCGACCGCCAGCCAAGCACGGCACCCCAAAGGTGTGGTTGCACTGCGACCCACCACAGGCACAGTCCACCAGTAACATTGTATCATGAAAGAACAGTCCACATGTCTGTGCAGCAGCACAACCCATCACCGTGACATGGCCTGGACACCAGCTGTGTCCCCGTCGCTGTCTGTGGAGACATCATCCGACTCCTGCTCCTGTGGTGGCCATCCGGTGTGGTGGAACATTATCCTCCTCACGGGGCCCCTGTATCTCTGAAAGACAAAATGGCACAGGTCAGGTCCTAGGACACAACACACACCCCGCCATGTGCCACAAGCCACAATACCCACCAGTGACGGGATGTAGACCTCCCAATACCTGTACTCCGCATCCTCATAAAACAGGAGTCTGTTCTCCCCCTTCAGGTACAGGTAGTTGGGATACCTTCACTGGTACCTCTGGTGCCACTGCCCAGGAGCAATCACAAAACAGAGTGCCCAATCCAGCTGCACCTGCAGGCTCAGCTCCATGCGTTCAGGCCAGCCACTGGAATCCTGAATGGGAAACATGGAGGCATAGGTTACACACATGGCCACACATGCAATGACACAGCTCAGCACATGCTGCTGTCACAGTACCCACCTGCCCAAAGGCACAGGCCTGTCACAGTTCCCCCACACCCCAGTTCGGGGTGTATGTCTCCTCCAACACCCGAAATAGGTGTCAGGAAGGCACGCCATCCTCTCCACTATGCTGCCAGCCACTGCTACACCAACTGCACAACACCACAGGCACTGTGTGGACATGGGCACGTGCCATAGGACATGAGGCCATGCATGGGGGTGCCGGTGCTGACGGCTGCCATGCTCACGGTGGTGCAAGGCTAAAAGGGGGTGGACCCCACCAGCATGCTAGTGTTGGCAGTGTACAACACAGTGACACAGGATGTGCCCAGGTGTGGGTTTGCATTTGCTACCGCGGGACGCACAGGAAAGGGGCCGCCAGAACTGGCTGCCATGACCCAGGTTATTCCGGGAATGGGTCGACACCACAGGGTGGCAGGACACACACTGCCTGAAGCGATTCTGCTTTCCATGGCTGACAGTCGCACGACTGTGTGACATGGTCTGCATGGCCATGGAACCCAGGACCTGGTGCTCCAGGGAGATGTAGGTGGAGATGAAGATGATATGCGCCCTGTCATACTATGCGACTGGGTCATTCCAGTGCATGACCAGGGATGCACTCAGCATCAGCCAGTCCTCTGTGTTCCATGCCATGGCGCAGGTGATGTATGCACTTCTGCCACACATGGGGGACCATGTATACCTGCCCCGGGACACACAGGAGCTATGTGCTATGAAGCAGGTATTCTACGCAATGCATGGGATGCCCAACGTGTGCGGGGCCATAGACTGCACACACACTGCGATCATGACACCTGCTGTGGACGAGAAGGCATACCACAACAGGAAAGGGTTCCACAGTGTGAACTGCCAGGTGGTGTGTGATGCGGAAGGCCTCTTCACGGATGAGTGCGCCAGATTCCAGGAGTCGATGCACGATGCCTACATACTAGATGCATCTGGGATCGGTACACTGCTGCAGAATGGTCACCTAGATGGATAGCTACTGGGTATGTATACATGCATTGGCAGTGCACACATCACCATGTGACCCTGCTGCCACATGCTGACTGTGTAACCCTACTCCCTGCAGGTGACAGCAGTTACCCCCTGTGTGCCTACCTCATGACTCCATTCCTGGCACTGGGGACACTGGCAGAGAAGGCGTACAAATACGCACACTGCAGGACATGTAGCATCGTGGAATTGGACCATCGGACAGCTGAAGATGCTCTTCCAGTGCCTCAACCACACAGAGGGCATGGTCATAGTCACCCCGGCGAGGGCCTGCAGGGTGTTCGCCATGTGCTGTATGCTGCACAATCTGTCCAAGTGGGATGCCATGCCAATGTTGCTGGAGCCACCCCGGGACCCTATGGTACATGACAGTGAGGACGGCGATGACCCTGGCATGCCACACATGGAGCAGGGCACCACGAGTGGCTGTCAGCGTCGTGTGAGCTCATGGCAGGCACATTCGCATGGTGATGCCAGTGCACAATGGTGGGACCCTGAGGCTCCCCGCCCCCCCCCCCATGGTGTGCATCGACCATGGCTGTCAGGGGGGGCGCAGCCACAATGATGACAACACCTGCTGAGTGGCTGCCAAGTGTAGGGTGGGTAGGCTTACCCCTTCCAGTCACACATGGTACAACAGGACCAGGCCTCACACATGTCAGGAATGCCAGACCACCATCAGGAACACCTTGCAGGTGTCTGTTATGCAGCCCAGGCCAGTGGTGGGGTCGGGGCATGTCGTGCCATGCGGATCCATGCATACAGCACACACACCCCTCCTCACATGGCAGGGTCAGGTCATCCAATGTCCAGGGACATATGGCTACTATCAGGGACACATCTGTATTGACAGTTCTCCAGGTCCCAGGGGCCAAGTACACCATGCAGCATAGTGTACTTAGCATATCCCTGTGGGCCACTACACTGTAACACCACTGGCCAGCACTGGGCTGTCTACTGGGACTGTGCCCAACAGTGGTGGACATGCCATGTGCACATGGTGTGGTGTACGGGTCTGGGAATGATGCAGGGATGGCCCTAGGATCCAGGAATGGTGCGTGGTATGGTACCATGACTGGGCAGGCCTATACAGGTTGGGTGTGCCATTTGTCATGCTGCCACCACACACCACCAGGTGCAGTGTCGCTGTGGTTGGGGGTGCGGTTCCAGTCATGGGCTATGGTAAGGGATGCCCCTGTACAGCAGGGTTAGATGGGGGGTTATGCACTGCAGGGGCCATCACAGGCCTGAGGCATCGGCCTGTGTCTTGGATGGTGTGGTTGCACATGTGTCTCGGTGCCTGGGCATTGCCCGAGCATGTGCAACCCCATGACACCATCACCCACCATGGGTCTGTCAGTCTGCACCACTGGGTTGTGAGTCATCTTCCTGGATATCCCCATCATCGACGCCGGTGGCATGGCTGATGCCATCCATGTTGGTACCATGCTTCATCTGTCCTGGTGTGGCATTGTCCATGGTGCCCACGCTCCGCGTGGGTGTGGGATCCCTGCACGCACTCTGCACAGAGCCATGGTCTGCGGCTGTGGCCTGTGAGGCAACTGTATGTGCCTGCACTGTTGGCCCTGGGGCCGGGCCCACTGGGGGTGCTGGGGGTGTGGTGCAGAGGTGTTGGGCAATCTGTTCCAGGGCCACGGCCGCCCATGTGATACCGCGGCCGATGTTGCAGGTGACCACAGTAAGCACGATGATGGCGGCAGTGGTGTACCACTGTTCATCGAAGTGGTCCCACTCCAGCTGTTGCAGCATGTGGTACTGCTCCCTCTGGTAGGGGTTGTGCCAGGGGTACTGCTCACATCTGTGGAAGCCATTTGAAGGGCCCTCATCCCCGCTGTCAGCGCTGACCATGGCCCTGTGGGGTGCTGTTGGTGCTGCTCGTGGTGTGGCCGGCCCTGTCCCCCCACCAGAGAGGGTGCGGTCAAGGCCAGTGCTGGGCCACTGCTGCGCTCCTCAGTGGGCTCCATGTTCTGTGGTTCCTCTCTCTCCAGGTGCTGCTATCTGCTGCCTCCTTGTGGGCGATGGACGGCTCGACATCACTGTCTGTGACCAGCTGGGTCTCAGTGTCCATCTCCATCCCTGTGGAGACAATATACTGTGCATCAGTGTACCTGTGAGCCTCACAGCCCTGCTGTGGTGTCACACTATGCTACCACCTGTTACTTACCCGATAGTGCCTCACGTTGCATGCTGCTGTGCAGTGCCACCTCCAGCTCCATGCCTCTGTGTGCACACCATGCGCAGGCGTTCGCGCATGCCACATACACTCATGGCACTGCACACCACATAGGAGTGCACATGGTTTACTACCACATAGTGCGTATTTTGGGGGCCCTTCGTGCATAGTGCCCAATATTTGGAAGGTATCCAAGCAGTATGTCATACCTAAAATTAGCCAGCATTTTTCTGTGTGAGCTGTTTTCACAGAATAATAGATACAGCAGTTTTGTATTCCAGTGATTTCCTTTCTATTAGAATATTACATACTAACATACTAAAATGCCAGCAGAATAGGCCTAATGGTCTTTCATGTCTGCTCATTTGGTCAGCCCCCACCCTGGGAGCTGACCTTACTGCCCCCCTCTGCCTCTCTGGCTTCTACCTTCCCAGTCCCAGCTATTCTCGCTGCACTGGTTTTTGCTTCCAGAACCCTTCCCCTGTACATGTTCCACCCACTCTTGAACCCCTCCACCATTTCTGCCTCCACCAGCCCCCTGGGCAGCGCATTCCATGGCTCCATCACCCTCTCAGTGAAGTAGCACCTCCTTCCTTTCTCCCCTGAATCTCCCCCCCTCCAGCTTCCACCCATGCCCTCTAGTTGCCTCCCCTTTCTTTCGGAGCACCTCGACTGCTCCTCTGCCATTTACCCCTTCATGTACCTGAAGACCTCTATCATGTCCCCCCGGTCCCTTCTCTCTTCCAATGTGTACATATTTAGCTCTTCGAGCCTCTACCCATAGGTTCTATCCCCCATTGTCCTATTGTCTTATCGACTCTGTTTTTTCTAATGTCCTTCTGCAAAGTCACACCTTTTATTCTGTTGTGCTTCATTAGTATATTTCTGTGGTTGATGTACTGCCATATCTGACCATATGCCATGCATGTCATTTTGTATTATGATTTTGTTTAATTTGCCAAACAAGTTATTGCTTGTCATATGCATGGCATCTAACCAGCATAATTTGGACAACCTCTCATTATTCATCACTATTATTTTATTCCATATTCTGATTGCACATTTGATAACCCTAAATTCTAATGGAGCTGATTCTGCTTCTAATCTTAAAAGTGCAGTTGGGGTATCCCTAGGTAATCCTAAAACAACTGAAGTTTTGTGCAGTTTCTAATTTTTGAAATTTTTTTACCATTCCCATACTAAAACTCTATATAACATCTTATTAATCACTTTATCTTCAAAAGCTGTTTTTGAATTAAAATGTGAGTTATCTGCAAAGCTGGTGGCAAATTAGCGTAAACCCCAAAATAGTTTTATTTGCATTTTCTTTCACTTTTTACATTTGCATGCATGTGCAAGAAATATCTTGTGGCAGTAGCACATTTCAGAGGTGTGTCAGTGTTGTTGCCAATGCAGGGGATGATTTAGTGAGTGAGTCCCTCAGCCATCAATCAGTGAGCAGGCTGGTGATGACAGCAAACTTCAAAGAGAGCTGAAGAGTTGAAACAAATCTGCCGCTGCCATCAGGTGCAGTTTCATCTTTGCAGCAGCAGATGAGAAGACTCTGGCCATGTGCATTACAGTGCACAGTAATGTACATGGCCGGAGTTATGAGCAGTTGCTCGATGTGCCATTCCTTGTGAAACATTTCAATAAATAAAACAGCCACAGTGCAGCTTTCCACAATGGCAGCTCCTGCCACTGGCCACACACTCCCATAAAGCCGACATTCGGGGTGCCCAATCCCTGTGTCAGCATGTATTCCCCCCCACACAGTCACATTGTGGAATGCTGGGAGCCCACCCCAATGTGCCCAAACATTTTTTTTATTTTCCCGACACCGGGATGCCCACTCCCAGTGTTGGATGCCCCCCCCCACCCCCAAGCTCAATTTCTTTGCCGACTGGGGTGCGAAATCTCCATTGGCATTATGTTTCCCCTCCCCCCCCAGCATACCCATGGTGGTGCCCAATCCCCGCTGGCATCATGCCATCCCAAACTCATGTGGTACAGTGGGAGCCCACCCTAGTGTGCCCAAAAGTTTTTTTTATTTTTTTAACCTATAAATAATTTTTGTTGTTTGCTAAACTGCGAAAAAGAAAACCATCCAGCATCATCTCCCCAGTCCCCCATCCCCCACTCCAACCCTCCCTCTGCACACCCACCTCCCCGCACCCCCTCACCCATACTTACCCTTTGGATGTCAGGAGCAGTGATCTTCTGTGTACCGGAATGCGTCTGCACTCTTCAAAGCCGAAAAAAGAACTGAGGAATTGGGGTAAGCACTGTATAATGGGAGTCAGTGAGGGGTTTCAACTTAGGTTAATATCACAGCCATTTTTAAGAATTTTGGCCCCAAATTTTCAACATGGGGTTCTTGGGACCCCACCTCATGAACATGTCACTGTCATTTTGTTTCTCTGTCTCGAAAGGTGATTTTGTGGTCACTACATGGAATGACCTTTCAGGACTGATTAACAAAACAACAGTACCACTGTTCATGAGGCAGGGTCCCAAAAAATCCCATGTTGAAAATTTGGTGAAAAAATTCCAAAAAATGATCGCGTTATGGGCATGTGTTGTGCATTTTCTACGCACGCTTATAACTTCACCAATTTTCAATATTTTCAATCCAGACTGTCAACATTGCCATTTTTAGCACCTTTGTATGAACAGTACAGCCGTAATTTTTAACATCCTGGTCAAAATGTGTTTCAGAATAGTGCGACTGCTGTGGGAAATCAACTTTCAGGATGGATTAGCAAAATCACAATGCCACTCTTCATGAAGGGAGGTCCCAAAAAGCCCATACTAAAAATCTGGTGAAAAATTCCAAAAAATTACATTATGGACGTGCATTGTACAGTTTCTACGCACGCTTTTAACTTCACAAACTTTTCACATTTTCACTCCAGATTTTCAGCACTGCAATTTTTTCATGCCTCCTCATGAACAGTACAGCTGTCATTTTTCACATCCTGCCCAGAATGTGTTTCCAAACCTGTGGCACTGAATGGCATAGTTGCTTTGTGAAATCACCTTTCAGGATAAGCTGGGGTACCAAAAAGCCCATTTTGAAGATTTTAAGTGAAAATACCAATAAACACCCAGGGTGTTAACATTTCCAACCATAACGCCCACCCTGTAGAGACTGACAGGTGTCGGGGCATGACTTGGGTTCATCGGCCGTAATGCTCACGGCATTCTACCCCCACCCTACAGCCTCTGACAGGCATCAAGGTGTGCCTTGGGGTCTTCGGCCTTAAAGCTCACCCCAATCTCCTATACTGCACCCATCTCAGTTTATTTCCTTATGAAATGGGTTGAGCATAAGGGCTGAAGATCCCAAAGCACACCGCAACACCTGTCAGTGTCTGCAGGGTGGGGTGAGGTGGAATGGCATAAGTGTTATGACCGACAACCCAAAGGCACACCCCCAAAGTCTTTCAGTCTCTGCAGGGTGGGGATGGGGGGTGGCGATGGTTCAATACTTCACTGCCATTCCTATTATGCATCTCTCCAACTTCTGCACTACCAATGCCAATGCCAGCAAGCAAGCAAACATTCAGCATTGACAAATGCTTGTTTGGCTTGCATTTTCCATGTCATGTTGCTTGTTAAAAGTGACACACAAACAATTCAGCTACGATACTTATTTGAAAGTTTCTCCATTAATGTTTCAGTTATACCTCAATTTACCTTTGTGTCCAAATGCAAATATCTTAGTTTTGGACATGTTCAGTTCTAACTGCAAAGATTTTAAAGGATTCACTAATGTCTTCTTCTGAGCCCCAGAGGGGTCTGAGATAACAAAACTGAATCATCTGCATACATCATCAGTTTGATGTCAGTATTATTAACCTAGGTGGAAAAGTACAGTATTTATAGTTGATAGAGAGGTTATCAAGCTGTTGATATATAAATTAAATAGACATGTTGCCAGAAGACAACCCAATAATGTCAATGGCTGCTTTACTATCTATAAAGTAGGCAAAGATCTCTTTTTTTCTGCACCACATCGATTTCAAGGATGTAATACATAGTAAATACTGTATCCAGTGTAGAATGTTTTTTTTTCTGGAAGCCACATTGGAAGTTAGATATGAGGTTGTTATCATCAGTCCATGTTTCCAGTTATACAGAATTATCCTTGAATATATTTTCAGACCAATCCGCAATAAAGTTATAGGTCTGTAACAAGATGGATCTTAGTTTACTTAGTTAGAGTGGACAAAAGAAGGCATACTGCCAATCAAGATTGTCCTCCACGCTGTGTGGGCAATTACCCTAGGTCACTAAAGAGCAGAACCATTTATCCAGGCCATTTTTAAATGAGCTGAAACTGTGTACACCTTCTTGCAACAGTAGTATGATTATTCCTGTATTCCGATCTTTGGGAAGAATAAAATTATTCAAGCTAATTGGAAATAAAGTGGTTAAAACTGAGGCCAAAAACTACTACTATTAGTTTATTGAGTTGGATTTTATGACCGTATACAGTACCTAGCTCACTGCTCCAATGTAAAAGCATCATTCAGAATTCCATGAACACGCACTATTCAAAATTGAAAGTAAACACAACTATACACTCAATTTTCCAAAAATGTAAAACTCATGATTAGCTGCAAACACCTCAAAATGACTGCCAAACTAATCTGTTGTCACAAAATGGACCCCAGTCATGTTGATTGGATCATTTGCTTGCAGTGGGAAGGTAAAAGTAACTGATGGACATCTCAGCATTATACACACCGGCAATCTTAAAGAGGCAGTCGCAGCTGCCATGTATACATGTCTGCAGTCTCTAGAGAGTTATGAATGCTCTGCTTTGGGACCTACCTGACCAGCCTTCCACACTTGTATGAATATTTCTGGGGGGGTGGGGCTTGCAGAGTTGTGCAAATTTCTACCTTACTCAGGAAATTTCTGTGTTGAAAGAACCTGAACAAATCTGTTCTGTCTACTGGGATTTCCCTTTGCAGGGACTGAAAGTCTTCAAAGGTCATGCCAACCCACAGCTGGGTGACTAAATGTAACCCCCTTCTACCCCAGATCTTATGTTATATCTAGAGTTGCTAGAATAAACCCTGGAATATATGCTATGGGGATAAAGCACCACATCAGTGCTGGTGTTTTTTAGTGCAGATTTCATGTGCACCATACCTTTGGCATGACACGAAGCCAAGGATTTGTCACCGGTTTGATATTGCTAGATGTGGACATCCAAGGTAAGTACTTAATGGGGATTCTCCCACTGTTAAAATTTTTCATTTTGACCCACCCTGTTTCATCCTTTTTATGCAGGAGTTTAATTAGCAGCATTATCTGGGCTGCATAATATTAGTGTTTAAAACCTCAGACTCCCATACCTCCAACCTCTTTTCTTCTGGTGAGTATCTCCCAACTGATTCTAGTTTATTTTCCCATTCCAGATAAAACTGCTAAGGACATAGGAAGGTCTTTCCACTCCTTTTTCATTAACCACTTTGGCAAGGACATGAATACGAAGAGGAATTTTGGCAGAACATTCATCTTAACTGCATCAATTCCAGTAGAGAATGAAAAGGGAATTTCCTGCCACCCATTTAGGTCCACAAAAACTGTTTGTGTCAATGGGGAGTAATTTGTCTGATGCTGCATATTCAATTCACCAGGATTTGTATCAGTAAATATCTAACCCTAGAGGTTACCCATTTGTATGGAATACTATGTTTAATTTGAAGGGTGAGTGAGCCACTAATCAATAGTGTTTCCTTTTCAAAGACATTTACCTTAAAGCCAGACATTCATCTATACCAATCCAAAGTTTCCTCTTTTACCATCTGATGATACTCATGGCAGGGGCATCAGTAATGAACTCAATACTGTCCAAATGGGAGCAAGAGAGTAACTTCCAAGTTCGGACCAACATTCATAAAAAAATGTAGCATCGTCCTGGAGGAAATTTAAGTGGAAAGTTGCTGCTCATTGTTTCTGGATCTATGATGCCTGTTCAGCATTGTTGACTGACATCACAGTGATGGATTTATGTTGACCGCAAGTTGTGATTAACATAAATCCAGCAGGGAAACTGGTTCTTTTTCCATCGAGGAGGCTTTGCCCCCCGAACCCTCATGTGGGGGGCTCTGCCCCCACACCCCCTGAACTTAAAGATTATCCACTCTGAGTCAGAGTTGATTTGGGAAGGGGGTGCAGGACTGGGTGAGAGAGTGCTGGGGTCTCAGGCAGACTATTACAGTGAACTGTTGATGTTGTTGGCATTGACATGTTCGCTGTAATAGTGTTGCCGTACGGAGGGCATACCCTTGTTTCCTCACTCCTACAATCTTTAATCATCTAGCAAACACCAATGCAGAGCAGTGCTGGAAGGGGAGCACGACAATTCACTCCTGCAGATTCACTCCAAACAAACTCACTCCCGACATCTCACTCCTGTGTTAATTCACTCCCTGTCCAACCTGCTCATGACAATTCATTCCCTCCCTCACATTCATTCACTCCCTCTCTCATTCATTCATTGTAGCATAAATGGTATAGGAATGCAGCAACCTTACTTAGCAACTGGTAGCAATAGCAGTAACCTTGCAGCCTCACTTAGCAACCCTTAACCTGGTTGTGACAGTGACAGCAGTAACCTAACAACATCACCCAGCAGCATCACTTAGCAACAGCAGTGCAAAACCTTTCATATTTCAGTTAGCTATGCATTTGGATTAGCTGACAACATATTTCAGTTAGTGCACTGCATAACATTACAAATGGGTTTCAAACAGCTAAGCATTTGGATTAGCGAACAACATATTAGGCTTACCTGTCATAGTGATGTGGTGTGTCCTACCCTCTCCTCTGCAAATCCAGGTAAATATATCCAATTTAAAAATCAGATTCTCAATATTCGAAGCAATGTGCAACTCCTCTCAGGAACTCCTCGGTTGTGCGGTTTTCACATTCCTCAAGGACATGTTCTAGCCTGAGGGCATTGTCTTGGTAGATATGTTGAGGCACAGTTGGGGCATTACCATTTATCATTTGTCCAATTTCAGAGTCCTGTTTTTGTTGCATATTTCTGACTCCATCAATAATGCACCAGATAGTGGGGTGCACCATGCATAATATGTTCTGCATTCCACAATGGAAAGCCTCAACTGCATTGCTAGTTTTGGACCTTTTTTTCTTTCACACTGTAGTTTTGGTTCCATAAATCAATTTCATATTGATAGTTTCTGCATCCTATGCCCCTTCTGTTCCTTCTCCCGACCCAGGTGTCCTCAAAATAATCAATGAGAGACTCTAAGTCATGAGGAAAAACATTTTGAGTCTCATCAGTTATTTCCTCGAATCGAGTGACAACCTGATCGGGAAGGTATAAAGCCAAGGCAGGTTGATACTTGCTTATCCTGTGCATGCTGATTTGAAAGACCTTCAGGTTGACTTTTTCTGTATATGCACTGAATAAAATGAAAAAAAAAAACACCCTTCTTGGTGAGCATTGGGGGATACTGCTTTAAAAGCTTGCTGTATCTTTCTCAAAGTCTGTCATGATTACTGAAGGAACAAGTGCTGTGTACATTTCTTTAAGTACTCGTAGCATTCGTTCATATGTTTCTCTGCATTTGTTAAGTATCAGAGCATATATTGCTGGTTGCATATTCCAGATCTCTCCCCTAAGATGGCATACATTTGTTTGAAAAGTGGGGGCAACACTGAATGTACCATCAGCGTACCAGTGTTTGGCATGCCACAGAAATGTCAAATTTTGATTCTCTTCCAAACATAAGGATTCTCTCCTGCCCAGGACCACTATCATGAAGAAGAAAATTAACACACACACACCTCCTGAGCTTGAGCCATATGTTTTATATTCTTTACTGGATTGTACTGAACAAAATAAGGCACAAGGCCCATCGTGATTGCCCCCCTCAACTAAGGGTCACTGTAAATTTTGAGTTAAATTAAGCCATTTGTCTAACTTAGATTTAAATAAATCAAGGAATGCAGAATTAACTATCTCTTGGGGAAGTATGTTCCATAGTTTAGCAGCTTTTATACTAAAAAAGTTGTCATGTCTTTTAGTGTTTGCCCAATTTACTTTTCGCTGCTGGTTATGCATCCTGCCTACTATGCGCTTATTTGCTAATGATAGCCCACATAGTTCCATTAATGATGGATTTTTGATTAGTTTATAAGTTAACAGGATGTCACCTCATTTTCTTCTTAACGAAAGAGGATATAAACCAGTCAAACTAAGTCTAGTACTATATGGTTTATTATTTAACCTTGGGATGATTTTTGTAAATCATCTCTGAACTTGCTCAATACGATTTATGTCTCATTTAAAGTAGGGATTCCAGAAAGAGGATGCATAATCTAGATGAGGTCTAACATAAGCCCTGTAAAGTGGTAATAGACACTGTTCAGATTTATTAACAAAGGTCCTTCTAATTTGTTTAATGATTAAATTGGTTGATCTAGCAATTTTATTACAATGGTTGTTTGTTGACAATTATCCATAGTAATAAATAATATTGGGGCTTCCCCTAAAAGGGCCAGTAAAGGAGACAAAATATACCTGTTTCTCATTTTATCTGCAGCAGCCCTGAAATCCATCACTTAAAAATGGCTTAACCCAAACTCCCCTAAACACAATCAATATTTGCAACCAAATTAAGGAGATGGAAGCCATCACAGTATCCCTTAGAGTCAAAAAGGAAAAATTCAACTCCAGATACTGTAGCTCCCCTTCTTTGCCTATAGAGAAAGAACAGAAGGAGTTAACTCTTTTGAACAGTTCCTGTAGGGAAAAATTCTATTAGAATGAGATCAGATATCTCTGAAGTCACAGTATAGTGGGTATTATTAGCGCCCCATAGGATGTGGAGAATTTGCAGAGTTAGAGCTTTGTCCATTTACAGCAGTAAGAGGATAAATAACAAGGCTTAGTTATTGGAGGCAGTTATAGTTTCATTCCTCCAGCAGTTCTGAATTATTTTATTTGGTTGTGCTTTACCTTATTACCATTTGTCAATGTCTTGTAGTATATAAGTACCACTGTATGATAAACAAGATATCAGGTGGACAAGGACCAACCTGCTGGTAGCTGGGCAGGTGGCATCCTACCCAGTGGGAGCAGCAGGCAAAATATGGGACCTGCATTCTCTATACTTGGACAATATTGGACTTACTTCTAGAACAGTATTATTTGAATCTGTTAAGTTCACACACCTGTATGTAATTCTGCATATATTTGATGATGGTACTTATGTACTTGGTTTATTTAGTAAACAACATTAAAAAAAAGAATGCTGTCCTTCCGACTCTTACTGATGTCTTTAATATGGCCATAAACCACATTGGACCTCTTTCCATTTTACCCTTTAATACCTTGACAACTGAACTTTCTGCCACTTCTGTCACTGCTTGTTTAAAGTCTTCCTGTTTTTGCTCTGCCCTTTCCACCTGCTCTATACTTCTTGTGCTTTTTTTTTAACTGTTTCCTCATCTTGCCAAAATACGCTTTTTAAACTCCTTAATCCTTATTGTGTTTGCCATGTTGGTGGTCCCTATGTGGACCTCCAGGGAAACTGTTCTATGATCACTGGAACTGAGTGGTTCAAAGGCTATTACATGCTGGATCCTCTCACTGCTGAGCACCAGATCCAGCAGAACCCTTTCCCATGTCAGTCCCTGGACCAGCTGAACTAGGAACATCTCTTGACATGCATCCAAAAGGTGCTAACTATTGGTACAGTACTTGCCAGCACTGGTACTTTCCAGTCCACGTCTGGCATATTAACCACCAACATCACTAAACTGGCCACCATTCTAAGGATCTATTCCAGTTCCCTGCCTGCCTCTGGATTCTGACCTGGAGGTCTGTAGACCACCCAAGTCCTGATTTGTTTCTGTTCCCTGCTGCTGCTATCACCGACAGGGTTTCTAGTTTACCTGACTCCCCCGACTATATATTTTTAGTTCTTTTATCCCCTCTTTTATCCTGCCCTTTGCTCTGTTCTTCCTGAACAGTGACTACTCTGGTATGGTCATGTCCTATTTGTGATTTGATGTTGTCCACATGTCTGCAACAGGCACCAGGCAGAGGATCCTTTCCAGGACTGTCACCTGAAGATCTAGCCTTTTATTGCCAAGACTCCTTGCTTTGGTGCACATCATTTTCCAACATCTATCTCTGCACCCCTCCCCCCATTCTCTTTACCCTTGGTATATTTGATTCTGTTATACTGGTTGATGGGGGAGGCCAGCAATGCCTCTTTGTGACATTTTATATGTACCTTGGCACTCTGACTCCCCTCTCACTAGTTTAAACTAACTATATGCTGCTCCCAGTTTTTTTCCAGTGCCCTCCTGCCTTCCTCATTGGGATGCAAGCAATCCCTTTTTGAACAGCTTCCAATCTCACCATGTCAGGCCTCAGTCCCCAAGGAATGGAAATCCCTCTTCCATGCTTCAACCCTTTAGGCATAGATTGAACTGGAACACTTGGTACTGTTTCCTCTGACTCAGATATGGCTGCGGTAGCACCTCAGTAATGATGCTGGCACTTTACAAGACACTGATAAAGCTGTACTGTGTGCAGTTCGGGCCACCGTAGTATGAGAAGGCTACATTATTGTTAACATCAGGAAGATGCAGCAGCAGCAAATAACTACAGTAAAATGATTCATGTAATTGAGGGTTAAAGTGATTTTCCAGTATCCAGAAAAGCACTTCAATGTATATATTATTCAGACACAATTTAGCTCATGTTAAATTACTTTCTTGTAGTTCTGTCCTATGCTGCACTACTGAGTGCAGTAGAACAGTGCAGAATTTTCAGAATCTGCTTCTGACAAAATTCTGTGGAATTTTGGAAATTTCACCTAATTCTGTAGAATCCTGTTGAAAGCAGAAGTCTGAAATTATGAAAGTGGTTCACATCTTTTTATTGAAACTACAGATTAGTAATTCACAGTTCACATCAACTGAAAATTAGGATTCCAAATTATTGACTAGTTTCCACAAACTGCAGAAAACAAATCTGTGTAAGCAATAATACCTGACAATGTGGGCGGTATTGGTCTTTACCGGACTACCCAGGAGCATAATGAGGCCCAACGCCACAGGCACAAGGCCTCATAGCTCCTGGAAGGTCCAGTATAGCCCAATATCACCCACCCTGAAGGGTATTATTGCACTTAGAAAATGGATCATTTGTTGTGATGCTGAAAAAATTACAAATAAGAAAAATGGCAGGTCTAAAGTCTGAAATTAGTCAGTGCCTATTGATATTGGTGATGAGGTTGGTTGGAACTGGAACTTTTAATACCCAGGCTCTGTTGCCTTCCTTGCCAGGGGTATCAGCCAATCAGAGCCAGGAATTTCTTAGAAGATTTTCTAAGGTTCACATAGTCTGCAGAACACCAGTCTACAGTTTAAATAAAAGACTTTCACAGTCCTACAGAATTTATCAAAAAATTCTGAAATGCATTTCAGATTCCACCAGTGAAATTCTGCATTCTGAACCTTTCTAGGGTACTGTTGAAAAAAAAAAAAAAGATCTTGTATCTTAGGCTTCATCTCATCCTCTTGTGTTTCCTTGTCCTAAGTCACAATCCCCAGATTGTGAGATCATAGTTGTGTCCACCATAGCAGACAATTGCTCTCCAAAACAGTGATTATGACAATGATGCAGGAAAGAACAAAAAAATGACTTGAAGTCCGGGGTGCAAAGATCCTGTTTTCATGTAAATTACCTTGTCAATAAAGAATGAGGGAGAAATAAAAAAGAAAATTGAAGAAATACTGTATAAATAGAATATTAAAAAGAAAGCCATTAGCAACAATGTTGTAATTCCACCATGGGATTCTGGTGACATCATAAATCATGACAGCAAAGCTCGAGTGGTTTATGATGTCAACAGACCCCAATATGGAATTGCGTGCCTTGTTACTTTATGGTTTCATATTTGTTACTTTTCAGACTAGATGGATCTCTCCCATTGAGTTTTCCCCCCTATCATGCAGTTAGTAAGAACCTCATGGGAGAACATTTTATGTAAGGTTTCATTTTTCTTTTTCTTTTTTATGGAGTTCTACACTATGGTATTGATCACAATACTTATAAGTTTAATTGCAAGCCTTGGTGATAACACTATTAACCCTTTCAATATCTATTTCCAAGAGACTTTGCCTTGGCCAGGATTTGTAGATATCAAGATGTACATAACATGTCTGTTTTTCTTTTATATATTAATAAGACTTATAATTTTATTTCCAAGGGGCCGTGCCCTGGCCAGGAACTGCAGATAAAAAAATATACAATATGCTTATTTTTCTTGTGTACTTATAAAATAAAAAAGTTTATATACAAAAAATGAAATTTACAATGGTTCTTTTTTTTTTCCCCATTTTCTGTCTTTGGGCATCAATTGTCATTGGACGGTTGACATGGATGAGCTATTAGCGCAACTTGCTGCCATAGCCACTGAATAGTGGAAAAAGCAGCTTCCACAGCTTAACAAAAGAAGATAGTGGTGGTGTTAATCAAACAATGGGCAGAGCAGAAGTGCCTTTTAGGATCGATGGCATATGGGAAGTGAGGAGAACAAAGTATTTAGGTGCCAAGTTTAAGATGTCTGTTGGTGATGAAAGATGGTGGCAGTTCTTTTCTAGCAGTTCCATGCTATCCTGGCATTTCTGTGAGGGTTGCCAGAGTTGGTTTGGGACTGGCATGCTGAAGATTAATAATGCAGGAGTGGGAAGGCAGACAGGTCTTTGTAGAGGAGCCTTCAGCATAGAAGGTATGACTTTACAAATTGAGCAGTTTTTATAGGTGTTTATTTGCAGTGCAGTGTGCAGTTAAAAAAAGTGTTGGTGCATTAGTAGCTGGCCTGGGGGCATAGAGGTCTGAAGCACTGGGTATCTTACTGCTTGCCATGCTGGAGACCCAGTTCAGGAACAAGCTTTGGTTGCCAGGGGTTGGCTGGGATAGGAGAGCACTGAATGTCTGTAATACTGCTCTCCTCTCCCAGGAGAGGAGGCAAGCTGTCTCTATCCTTGGCTACCACTAGAGATGCAGCAAATTTAATATTCATCGGCAAAGTGAACGTGAAGTGGGCACTTCGCATTGCTACTCCGCTACGCGGAGTGGGCAATGCAAAGTGCTCACTTTGCCTTGTCATTACCACTTCGCGTTAAGGCAGAATGGCAACGCGAAGTAAGGTGAAGTCATTGTTTTTAATGGACTTTGTGTTCCTCATTATGATTCTAGGTGATTCACTTGGTGTTTCAGATTTGGCAGCCCCCCCCCCCACACACATCACATGGCTTACAGTACTGTAAGTCACATGTTCTTCAGCTAGGCAGGAAGAAAGTGAGTCATACAAGCAGACACTTTTACTTTCTCCTGTGCAGACAAAGAGAGAGTAGAGTGTTTTGTGACTGCTGATATTTTTAGATCAGAGCAAGGAGGAGATTTAAACTTTGATTTAGACCCAACAGCTTTTTTAAAAGCTACATTTTTTTGTCTTTTCTATACTCTTTTTGACTTAATTTGTTCTTTCTATAAATTTTATTTTTCTTACCTTTATAAGTAGTTAGTTGTTTGTCTGTGACTGTGTGTGTGTGTTGTGTGGCAGTGTGAGTAGTGATTGCTCGGCAGTACCATAGAAAGGGTGGGGCGGGTGGTGCACCCGCCCCGCGCATGCCTCAAGGCGCACTGATTCTGTGCCATATAACTTTAAAAACGATTTCTTTTGTTTTTAAATCGAATGAAATTACTAATGCCTGCCAGCAGGTGCAAGCATCCTTCTGGAAGGACCAGCAAGTTTTTTTTTTGGGGTGACAGGTGACATTATGCCCAGGAAGTGCCAGTGGTTAAACAAAGGGCGGCAAAATGGAGGTGGAATGGCGGCCAGGAAAGAGGGCCCAAAAGGGGTCAGAAACGAGGCAAGGCACAGGTTTGGGAGGTACAGGGAGGTAAGGGAGAGTAACAGAGTGAAGCGGTCAGAGGCCAGTAAGCAAGAGGTGTGAGCACAACCAGCGACCGAAGCAGCGTTACAGCAGCGGCTCCTGGAGCCAGAGCAGTGGAGGCATTCTGAGTACCACAGCTGGCAGAGCAAGGCCCAAGCGATGGACTACAGTCCCCATTCTGAGGTCAAGGTAAGGAAGCGTCTGGGCGGCAGGGCCAAGAGCAGTCTGTGGCAGTGGGACCCATGGGGCTAGGAGGCGGTGGGTGGGCAAGCAGAAGCAGCCAAGAAACGGATGGGCTGGCAACACCGGCACAGGGATGAACTGGGGAAGCGGACGGCAACAGGGCCCCAGGACAGAGCAGGCCAAAAGTCCAGTGATGCCTCGGGTGCAGTTGGAACTCCGGGAGTAGGCAGGCAGAGAAGGGGCATCCCTGAGCAAAATGTAAGCCAGTAACGAGCAGAGCAGAACATGTACCAGGCAGCAAATGAAGCAGGGCTAGAGCTGGAGAGACGGAAAGCGAGGTAGCAGCCGACAGCCCTGATTTCAAAATGCTCCAAGTGGAGCTCATAGAAGTGGCTAGCTTAAATGGGAGAAGCTATTCGCCCACACTGAACCACGGGCTTTTATCTCTCCTATCCGATGTGACTGTAAATGGGACCTCCTCCGTAATTGGAGGTGGGGGCCCACACAATGAAGGGAGTACTATGCAAAGGAAAAAAGTGTGTGTGTCGGGGGTTGTCTTTATTGCTACACAAAGCATCCGACATTTTTGACCCAAATAAGTACCCGCCACCACCAGCTTGAACATGTGGATGCTGGTGGTGGACCTTTATGCTAAAACTGACTTAATTGATAGCAACTTTAAACTAATCCTGTGTCTCCTTTTCCTACCCATATTATTTGATATCGGTAAATGGAGGTCTTGGTCAGGTGCAAGAACACCATGCAGCATAGTACCAAGTACAGCTGCTCCTCCAGTTTCACTTTACACACTTCTCTGCCCACCTCCTTCCTAAACCACTTCTTTGGGAGTCAGTCAGACCTCCCCGCTGTCTCCCCTCATAACAAAATTTATCTGATAATTGAGTGACTTGTGTGACTAAGCAATGTAGTATAAATTGAGAACAAGCAGAAAAGATGCTATAGACTGACAGAAAATTAAATCATTTCTATTATGCAGTACTTAATTACTTGTTCTTAAATATTCATTTATATACACTTTATATGCAGGCCTTTGCAGGGCTTTGAAGGGGGGAGGCAAGACTAGGGCATAGATGGATGAGCAGACCCTCATTTTAACGGGAGGGGGATAGGTTTAAGTTATAGCAATTGGCATTAGGGCATAGAGCTAGGCAGGGCACAATATTAGCATGCATACAGCAAATAAAAAAATAAAAAACAGCAAGCACTGTAAGCACAAGCACAGAACTCGAGAACTGACACGAACACCACTGTAATTTCCTTGTTGTTGATGTAATAGAAATGCCCTTCCCTTTGAGATTTCAACTTGAGTCTTAAGTTGTTTAAATGTATTAAAGGAAAGGGAAACAGTATTTTTATTAGCTCAACAACAAATTACAGTGGTCAACTCCACTTAGCCTTCTAGTCCTGTCATAAACATTTATTTGCAGTTTACATATCCATGCCAAGATGCCATATGTGGCTGATCATCATGGTACCCCTGACCAGGGAGTGCTGCAATTAGGAGTTTGTGGAGGATGTTGGACCGCTGGTGCTTATTAGGTTACTTACGGTAACCTGCTGAAATGCAAGCGCAACGTCCCCCGTCACAAAGAGAGAGATATCCGATACAATTATATGCCTGTGTTGGGAATAATGCTTGTTAATGATATTCTTGAAATTGTGGGGCTTTGTACCCCACAATCCCCCCCCCCGTCAATAATTAAATGAATTGATATTTCATAATTATTGACAGAATGATGTGGGGGCTGAGACCCCCAATTAAAAAAATACATTAACAATAAGAGACTGCTTGTTTAACTTCCTCGTACAACCCGATGCAATAATTACAAGTCCACTGGTCCAATGTCCTCCCTCCACAAATGCCTCAGTTGCTCCAGTTACATTATTGGCAAATCGGAAGTACATTCAAAGCAATGCTTTTATTTTTGTTATGGTTTCTGGTCTTATGTTTTGCTATTCCATGATATTATTCTTTCTATGGGGGTGCTCCTCCCCCCACACCTCCCAGAGTACACTGATGTAGTTGTATTTTTTACCCGGGTGGTGTGAGGGGGGCGGAGCGCCCCCACAGAAAGAATATCACGGAATATTACAAAACATAAAGCAACCTCACAACTAGTTAGGCAGTTAAATTATTATGGATCCTCATTCTCCTCTGCCTGTTTGGAGGCCTGGCACATTGGAATGTGCTCCAGCAAATTGTCAGTCAGTTGTAATTATTGCATCACATTGTACGGGGAGGTTAAACAAGCAGTCTCTTATTGTAAATGTAATTCTTATAATTGGGGTGCTCCACCTGCCCACACCCCCATCAATAATGAGTTCCCTCACTGCCAGTTTTCAGGGATTGTGGAGGACGTTGGACTTTGCAACAGAAGAAGCACGCCCACAAAAATGCCATGGGAGCAAAATATTCCTTGAAGTCAGGGGTAGGGACTATATAACAAAAGCATGTTTTTTCTTTAAGAAAAGCCCCCAAACTCACCACAGAGCATGTAAACTCCTTAGGGCTCCTGGGGCCTTGTGGCCCCTAACCCCCCGTCTCTTTTCTGGGGGGTGGGGTGCAAAATTTGTCTTTTGCCCAGGGCACCAAAATGCCTTCCTATGGCACTGTTGTTCGGACTGAGGGAGCTCAGTAGGAGAGATGGACCAGGGTGAGGGAATGTCTGGGATGGGGCAGCTTTGGGAGAGCGTGGTAGTGGTAGGCATCGTACCGTGTGCATGTGTGGAGGGCATGGACGCCCAATCCTGTTGGACCGCTCAAAATTTGTGACTGTCCCCCCCCCCAAAGCAGGACCAGCACCACCTCCTGTCCTGACTCTGAGGCAGTTGAACCACCACCAAGTCCAGCACCAGATCCTCTGGAGCAGGATGTGCCTGTTCCCCCGGGCCCAGGTGTGGATCCCATCCCTGTTCAGCACCGTGACCAGCAGACTTACAATACATCCAAGTAACTATTAAAAAAATGTTATGTTGTGATTCATGACGTGATAGTAAATCGTGATTCGTGACTGCATTTGTGACCATGATGAAGAAACGTGAGTGCCTATGGCTGTACTTCCACGGGCCCCGATGAGCTGTAGTTTAAAACTCCCAGACTTAAAAACACACATATCAATGAGTACATGGTGGGGTGGTAAAGCCTGGAAAGATACTACAAAACAGGCTTACAATACATCCAAGTAACTAGAAAAAAGATTAACGTGATTGGTAACGTGAATGATCGTGAATTGTGATTTGTGACTGCATTTGTGACTGTGATGATGAAGAACATGATTTGTATCACGAGTGACTCGTGATGATGATCCTGACTTAAAAATGCATATTAATGAGTACAATGTTCATGCAGAATTATGCACCACACCTATCCGGTACTCTGAAGGAAAGGCAAAGAAACAACTGTGACTTAAATTACAGATGGAGATTGGCCCCTAAAGGGATGCAAATGCACAGACAGATTAAGATTGTGCAGTGCACTGAAGAGGTGCAGACACAAAGGCACAACACCTAACCAGTGTTCACCATCAGAAATTCAAATCTGGAAAAGAATACCTTTACCGGTTGGGGCGGGCAGCGCGGTTGGGGGCAGTGTACTGTACTGCTGCAGTAACAGTCACTAGTACTAGTACCAGTACCAGTAAAGATACCACAAAGAAGTACAAAAATCACACAGCTGCAGTGGATAGCAGCTTCACATTGCTGAAATTATTATGTGGCACATAAAAGATGTCTGATTTGATGACACACATCACACACATACTCACACACACACTACGTAATACATAGCAAATTGAAAACTTCAGTAATACAACCACATATTTTAAACAAACTAAAATTATGCACTGCTGCACCACATCAATCAGAAAAATGGCAAGAAATATTGAACATGTTCCTGTGTGTACATTAAAACAGTTAAACAAGAAAAATATCACCAAAACAAAAAACAGTCTTTTTCTCCAAGTTAATCTACCTACACCACAAATACACCCCTTCCCCAAAGCGCACTTCCACTGTCTCTCAGTACACAGACTGAATGTTGTACATTAACATTCAAAATCCATACACAAACAATAAACGCTCGATGATATGAGCACAGGAGGGTTTCCTATAATCGATGAACTAAAGTTTCAGCAAAAAAAATTATTCAAAAAGGCTTTTTTAAACAGCTTTTTGAAGGTTTGAATTGCAGAGAGCTCTCAGAGCAGATTGTCTCCTATAGCTTCCTACTACACACATTACCCCAAACTGAGGCTGTGCAGAACAATCTAGAGCCCATGTGACCTGAAATCCTATGAAACACTGCAAAATTTGCCTTTCGAGCTTAAAAACAAGGCGAAGTAAGGCGAAGTACATTGTTTTCAATGTACCTTAAGAAATTAGTGGAGTAGCGGTTTGGGAAGGCGGAGTAACATAAAGTCATTGTTTTCAGTGGACTCGGATTACCCATTTGCAATGCAAGTACTCCGCTTTAGTGTTATGGAGCACTCCACGATCGCTCACTCATGGATCACTCGCTGGACCAATTGGAGCCCTTTGACCACTACTAGCTACCACCAGGTGGAGCCACAACAGTTTGTTTCTCCATGCACAGTACAGCACCGTAAATGCAATCGAGGGTTAAAGCCCTTACCCCAATTACAACAGTAACCCAACAGGAATGATGCACTCCAATCTCCAGTTCTTTATAGAATAATGTAAATATCCACAGGTAGGCTCCAAATCCACAATTTATTTAGCAACAGGTAACGGCTACTAGAGCAATGCCCCAGTGCTTCGGACCTCCGTCCTTCCTTTGGGGGTGGAGTTACAAAAGAAAGTGTTATCATTTTATACCGTTTTTTCTGATGACATCATCATTAATTGGTACACTTTTTTATTTATGTGACAAAATAATTTTAAATTAACATTTCTCAAATATTTTAAACAAAAAATGAAGCCATTATTGTTACTTTATTCTCACTGTTTACATTTTATTTCAACATTTAACTTTTTCATCTTTAATGCTTTCATTTTATTTCATCTTTCATAATGCTCCTTATGTAAACATCTGTAAAATACTGGATCATTCTTAACTAAAAATAAAAACAAAACAACTAAGATTTTAATTACTAAACTTCATGAACTTAAACAACAACTAGTTTTTGTTTCTTCTTTCTTTTAACTAATAGATATTTTCTTAACAGTTAATTCCATACAGTTTTTTCACAGCATTTATGATAACGGGTAACAATCGGCCATCAGGGTGTTCAGCCTCTGGACCCATATATCCCAAGTGCATAAAGGCCTAGAAAAAAGAAAAGAAGGAAAATGAATATAGAATTACATTGTTGAAGTCTTGAAAGTTTATAAACAAACAAATGGAAAATCAACTACCTTCCATGTATGCAATTATTTTACTTTCTAATACAGCTCATATATCCTCATTACCATGTTTATATTATATTTAATGCTGAAACTAAACCAATACCTTGGTCACTTCTCAGAAAGAGTTTTGACACAACACACCTCTATGTTATAAATCTGCAGTTCAAGTACTTATTGCAGTGGGTTGGTTTCAATTCCAAAGGGGGTTGTTTTGGACAAGACTTTTTTAGATTTTGTTTTTATTTCTTTTTTAGGAAAGGTTTAAGATCCCACGACTCATTGAGTCCCACTGGTTTGAGACTTGCTAAAGTAAAAATCCAAAATGTCTCCCTCTGTAGTCGATGCTCTATCCTGTCTCCCCCTCTTATGCCCATTCTGACACATTCTATTGTCATAAACTTTAAGCAACCTAGATTTCCACCATGTGTCTCTCTGAGGTGTGTACTAACAGGTGGAGGCCTGGTGGCAGTACAAGCACAAGCAGCATAGATAAAGGAGGGGTCAGGGTTCAGTAGTATGTGTGCACCTCCATGCATACATACTTATGTGCCACTGCAACAAGGAATATGGAGAAAAAACAGGAAAAGGGGACCATGGACTACATGAAGCCCTGCACATCCCCCCAGACCAATGCCTCCACTTGGATCTTCTGTATATGTAACTCTGGGGGGAGGATGGTCCTCCCTCTCCAGCCCTGTCATGTGGGTCACGTCATGGGGAACCAGCTCCAGGTAAGTCCAGAGGAGGTGAGTGCGGGGGGGTGGAGCAGGGCTGACGGGCCACCTGTCAGGGTAAAAAGCTGGCTGGAAAAAAAAAAAAGAAAAAGCATTGGTGTCAGAGTTATAGTAGAGACTGCTTTTATCAAAAGTGAAAGTATGGGCCAGCTGGGTGGGAGAAGGTGATGATGACGTGCACTATGTGAATAAGCAGATGATGACATGTCTACTGTGTGAATAAATGTAACAGAATACATTTATTCACATAGTAGATTAGATAAAGAGATTTATCAAGTGGATCCAGTGTCCATGCTTATTGTTATTAAAAGGAGGATGTTGGTCAGAACACTAAAGATAACTCCCATGCCCTTTAAAGAGTGCCATAGGATCTTTAATTTCCCCTTGGGTAGCCACCAGAGAGAAGCAAAAGAGAACTTGGTTTAATGGCTCATCAGAAGATGCCAGCTACCCCAATGCAGACTCTCCCCTGCCAGCATCCTGGTTAAATGGTTTATCCAGAGAAGGATACCTACATCAGAACAGACTTCCCCTACACACAAACACAAACACACACACGCACATGCACACGCACACAATCTACCTCCATGGTGCAGCACTGTAATGTCACTATTGGGCATTAGCTCAAGTTCCTGTTGTAAGAGCTGAACCCAATATCATCTGATCTTCCTGGTCCACAGGCAAGAGTGCTGCCAATTGAGTCATTGACTTCAGTGGAATGATGAGCTAAGGTCTAGGGGACAAAGGCCTAGTTTTTGTGCAAATTTACTTAGTAAAAATGAATGAGGAAATTTAAAGGGACACTGCCAACCTTTTATGCATCATATTATTTCTAGTTTAAAACCCACATTTTAAGGTTAACTTCTTTAGAATTCAGTGATGTTGCTGGTTGTTGTATCTATCTTCTTTCTTAATAGAACTGAAGTGAATGCAAATGGTATGGTTGTACCTAGCCTTGTTTTGTTTCAAATCCTTGATCCATTTTTTTGTATAATTCCTGAACATTAGGAACACCCCTCAAAACAGTGCCGATGCTCATGATGGACTGTATCCACCACTACTGCATAATGAATTGTTAGACTGTGATGGGGGCATTTCCAAGCCCAGGAAAGATGTAGTGGAAGTTGATAAAATAATGTAAACACATATGTTTTTGTATGGTAACACCAGTATTGTGGGCAATCTGTTTTTCACTTTTTGAAAGAAAAAAGGAATCAGAAACAGACTCACAGCTAGTATCAACAGCTGAAGAGAATGTGAACAATCATAACACATTTTCTATAACTAGGGACACTTTGAGGCCTAAGGGGGTTGACAGTGTCCCTTTCATAGAACCTGAAATATATCTTAATATATTTAAAATACCATATATGTATTTTAAATCATTATGGTTAAGGGAAAATAAAGTGTTATTTCAGATTTTAAGATTTTAAAGGTATTGGATAAGGTGGATCAATGGAAACATTGTCTGCTTGTTCAGGACTTTAAGGACTAATCCACAAAGTTGGTCATGATTTGTGCAATTTGAGCATATCCAGCCTGTGGCACTTTGCACCCTAATGCCTATCTGCACCAGATGACATCCACAGCCTTTGCCTGCTTTGCTCTGCCAACGTGGAGCTGTGCTTGAGGACAGGGGATGGCAGGGGCGGAGCAGTGTTGGTCTCTTAGGGCATCCATTTGAATGCCCAGGCTGCCTCACTGGTGGATTCCTGATCTCACAAATAGCAGGAGAGGATCAGATACAGCAGTTCTCCAAGGGCTGCCACATCCCTGTCAGACCAGGCAACTGTGTTTAATTGCCAGGGACTGGTTCTGGCATGGCTCCCAGCCTACTCTGTATGCTCTGAGGGCAGGGGGCTGGAGGAGGGGGCTGATCAAGTTCTATGGACAGAACAGAGGCTGCGCAGAGGGGAGCCCATATCCACTAATGCTGCCTTAGGGCAGTGTTGACTCTACCCTTCCACTGCCACTGCATCACAGAAGTTGCTTCCTGAATGGGGATCAGATCCACCCAAGCCCCATCCCAATCTGGCTGCACTTGAAGCCTGATGCATGACTTGGGATTTGGAGTGGAGGGGAGGGTGTGCATTCAATTAAGAGGATGCCATGGAATGCCTGCAGGTGCCCATCATGTGGGAAGGGACACTCAGCACCTTTTCCCAACCACATGCATGTGTAGAAGGGCCAGGACTCTTTTGTGACTCAAGCTGAAAAGACATACCTTATGCTTAAAGATCTAGTTGAGTCAAAATAGCAGGCAGGAAAATGCTACACATTTTAATAAATAGTCAATTGTAATATTTTATTTCTAAAGTATTTTTCTTTTTCGGTTTGCTTATTATCATGTTTTCTATGTGACATTAGAAAATGGGCATGAAAAATAAAGCATCCTGATTGACTGAAAGCCATGATCAGGCATACATTTATTTTTCAACAGAGCCCACTGAAAAATGAGTGCCAATTCCAGGTGCCCCATTACTTAGGGCATCATTGGGCACCCCGAATTTTCAAACTGAAAAGCTGTCATCTTTTTTTCTCTCGCTTTGCGATGACTTGGCAGCTGGTCCATCCCCCAACCCCAGTCAGTCTCAGTTTACTTTAATAAATGTAAAAAAAAAAAAGGTAAAAACTGCCTACATTTAAAAATCAGTACATATTCAGCCACAGCAGACTGATCTGTTCCGCCAGACAAAGTCGCGGCCCTCAGTCCATCAAAAGTCGGCCAATGTAGTAATTATAACAAGCCAGTTATGTGTCTCCACCTCTGCAGAGCAGAAGTTAAGGAATTCCACCATTGATCCTCATCCAGTTTACCCAATCACTGAAATACTGAAAGGGTAGCCCTGCTAACTCCCCCCCCCCAAACTCAAAACCACATAAATACATACAAAAATCTATTTCCTGCTCTTTTCAAAGGTTTCTTTCCATCTTTGCTGCCACCACAAATGAAACTACATAGAAACATAGAAACATAGAATTTGACAGCAGATAAGGACTGCTTGGCCCTCCCAGTATGCCCATTTCCCTACCTAATGGATAAGCTGCAGATCCTAGTTAACCAGCAGCCTACTTCTTTCTACCCCCACCCCCTAGAATTGCCTTATGACTGTCCCAAGCATGCTTGAATTCAACCACTGTTTTTGACTCCACAACCTCCTCCGGAAGGCCGTTCCATGCATCCACAACCCTCTCTGTGAAAAAATATTTCCTTACACTACCTCTGAGACGCCCCCCCATCTTCAAATTGTGTCCCCTTGTTCTTGCACACCTCTTTTTTTGAAAGATGCTACCCTCTTGGACTTTTTTGATTCCCTTGAGGTACTTGAAAGTTTCTATCATGCCCCCCTCCTTTCCTCAAGGCTATACATATTGTAAGGCATATGCCCATTTTTGTAACATGGATATACATATGTCTCTACGGGTTCGGGGAAGGATGAGGTTACCTGGCACAAGAGACCTAGGTTTGACTACTCTGCACAGGGGCACCCAAGTAAATCCAACTACAGGAAGCAATAACTGTAATGTCCAGAACCAGAATTGTAGATTTTCAGTTAGCTTTATTTATTAACTCACTGAACATAAATAAAGCACTGTATGGTCCTCACAGGCGTACGTAACTGTAATGCAGATTAGAGGTTAAACACAGCGGTCCATTTGGCGAATAGACACAATACAACAGTTGTCTGGCTTTGGACCCACCAGGCACTCAGCCCGGACTTTGCATGCACATTGGATACACAGCCCGATTGTTGTCCTACCGGCCACTAGACTGACAGGTCCTGTTGAATGAACCCAAACTCTACTTGAAAGACATCCCATCAAACAAGAGGCTCCCAAACTGTGGCTCCCACACCACTTGAAGTCTGAGACTCCTAGAGATTTTGTTTCGTGCTTCCACATCGAAACTCCCATCAAACAGGAGACTCTCCCGACAAGAGTAATTTTCCCATCCTGTGGCTCCCACACCACTTAGAGTCTGCGACTCCTAGAGATTTTCAAGTTGCGACCCGTCTGGGTACCCACCCCATCACTGGCCAAGCGCATGAGGCAAGTAGCAAAAACACAGAAGAAATCCGTAGAGGTGGACCTGGTTACTAAAGATGGGGGTTTTCCACCTCCAGCTCCCACAGCCCATACCGGCCATTTCTCTGGACACACAGAACTTTAGACTTTAAATGTAGATTGACGGTGGATGACCTGAAGCACCCCCTCTACAATGAACTTTAACACTTTAAACAGATGACTGCTCTATTTGTTTGTTCTAGTTGACATAGTCCTCCCAAATAGCAGGCCCCAATACTTGAAATCCAACTGAAGAAAAGAAGTTGTTTGCCCCTTCCAATGGGGCCAAACACTCACCCATTCGTTGCAGGTGCCCCACAGGCGAAAACTGTAACCTTTGCTGTTATACATGAACAGACTGAACTTAAATTAAAACAGGCAGCTTTCTTCCCAAGGTGGGAGAAGGGGATTGCCCCTGGAACCCACAAAGAACTTTTCCTCACCCCCCCGAGGGAGGGGGGTAAACAGACACTACTGGTGTCCTTCTTGTTTGCTTAAGGACAAACTGAAGACTGACTTTGAATTCCCAAGATTCTAAATTTACTCTGAGCTGAAGATTCCAAATATGGCTCATGCAGCTATAACAATTCTATTATGATGTCATCCCTCTAGTCTCAGCTGTGACTGAGGACAGAGTGAGACAGTGTGAAACCCATTTAACTGGAGTTTCACAAGCTGCCTTCCCTGCCTACCACTAGATCTTACTGGGATTCTAAAGTAACCCCGGTAACAAGGGGTTACACTCGCCCTTGACCAGGAAAATGACTGTCCCCCAGTCATTATGCACCTGCCCAGGCCATCCCACCCTATGTGCTACTCATGGAGGGGGTGATCAGGCCCTTACTACCGTGTGCGAGCACAGGTAGGCAACACTAAGGGCCTAGAGGCCTACAGCTGACATTTCAGCCTCTACTCTATCCACTTACTATGGACACCTAGTGGCTCTGGTAGAATCGTCCAAAGCATAGCCCTGATAGATCAGCACTGCAGTCCCTATGGCCACTGAGGACCACAGCCTGTCTATCCCCCCTAACCCTCTAGGGAAAACCTATCTGCCTCTTACATAACATCCCAAACAAAAACAAAACCCGGGGACCTCCCCGACCTTGGGCAGCCTGCAACTACAACATTAGGAACACAAACAGTACTTTAATTTCTACACAAGCACTGAATGAGGAACTCCGATGAGCCCCTCCTCCTCTTCTTGTCTTCTCTTCTGTCTTCCAGAAACACCTGTAAGAAAAGACAAAAACCAAAACAAAAACACACCCTAATCTGCATTTACAATCTACCTAAACAACAACAGTGACAACAACAACCCTTACCATACAGGAAAAACAGAACACTAAACTATCCCAAACAGAAAAAAATATATATATTTTTTTTTTTTTTTTTTTAGAAAAGTAGAAAAGACAGTATATACATTAAGTACAGAAATGACATTAATAACAATACACTTCTTTGGGGGGACGGAATGCCCTAAATGTCCCACTAGTGACTACAAGGCCCGAAGGCCAGTCCATTAAAGAGTCTCTCCTGGGCCGGAGCCCCATGAACATAGTCTTTTAAGGCCATAATCCCGAAGGGGAGAGTCTTTGTGGACAGTTCACACACTGTTTGAAGTCTGTAGTGTAAGGTGTGTATTGCAATGTCATAAAGATAGAATAAAAATAATTTTGATGACTCACCAGCCTCTTGAAGTATTCGAACATCACCAACCTGGTCCCTGCCGAAGACTCTCCCTGGCAGCATTTCTTCTGATACAGCTGGGCAGACATCTTCCGGGAACCCACAGGAGTGCACATCTGGAAACAGCTGGGCTGATGTCATAACTGGAGAAGGAACCTTAGAACAGGAACAAAAAGAGAAACAGCTGGTCCGGTGTCATCCGATTACCAGGCAATGAACAGGCAAACAGCTGGGCTGGTGTCCTCTCTGGATCTGAAGTTATCTGGTGGTACCAGTAGATGGTTATTGATTGCAGACAGTACACTGTGGACTGAAGAATATGAGGCACCTGAGTTCTTGTTTATTCATATTGGCAGTTCAATAAGGTTACTTCACAGTGTAGATGTGGCAGTATTGACTACCACTGCTCGGCTCTCCATTTTGTAGGCTCGGGCTTAATTACTGGGAGGTCCTTGCACTGAGGCCAATAGTAGAGGGGTCAGGTGCTTGAATTATTACTCCATCTGGACGCACATAATTCACAGTGGGAGACTTCTGATCCCTCCCCGTCCACTATTCTTCACTCTGTCCATAAACAGTGTCCTGCCTCTCTTCCACTGTGTATACTTTTCGTGGAACAGTCTATTCTTTACATGCTGGTTAGCCCCAGGATGCACATGTTTCATTGCTTCATCCCAGATCTAGGATTTCCTGCAGTTCTCAATCTCCTCCCAGACTCTCCGAGGAAAGGTAGGAAAGGTCATACCAAAGATTTCATTGGCCTTTCTACGAACCAGTCTCTCCTCTTTACTTGCTTTGGTCAGTCTGAGACTGCTGGCCTGGCTTGAGGGTGGCCAGTCCTGGTTCTGCCAGCTTCGCATCCTCAATGAAATTAAAAACGGATCCCTGACTTCTTCTTCTTCTTCTTCTTCTGGTGAAGCCAGGGCAGTGGCATCACCACCTTCTTGAACACATCCCTCCGAGGCAAGATCTTGAGGCTGTGTACCCGTTCCTATCTCACAAGGCCACTTAGGTTCCTCCTCATCTTCCTCTTCACTGAGGATCTGAGCCCAGGAGTGAGCAGTGTTCTCACCCCGAGACTATCCATTCATCACTAGGAGCGGAGGCTCGACCTCCCATTCAAAGGCCTCCCATCTCATCTTCACCTTGAGACTTGGGCTAGGCCCCCACCAGGTCTATTGATGCTTATCTGAACTTGCCTTCTGAGATCCAGCATCCAAAACTTCAACTCAGATTCAGTCTCTAATTCTGCACTCTAACTTTGTGCCACACTCCCTGGGGACCTTCCTCCACAGGCTCCACCTGATGCTGTGTGCTGCCAACTGCAGATTCTTGAAGTTGTGTCCATGTGGGAGCCAAACGAATTTGAGGCACTTTATACAAGCCATATTTTGTAGACAACCAGCACAGTGAGGAATCATGAAGACATCCCTTCCAGCACTAAAGCACATCTGGCATCATGCACTGGATAATTAGGAATTGCCACATCAGGAGGTTGCCCTCTATAGCACCAATTTTCAACGTCTCTCAATCTATTTACTGCTGCTGTTACTGCAACCGGCATGATCCAGGTAACGAGCTGGTCCTGAGGCCATAACTGCAGAAAACAAACAAAAGTTCACTGTAACTGAAAGTCCCACTTTAAATGAACACACTCTGTAACTTTAAATGGCTCCTCTGCTGCTTGTTTACTTTACTACCCCACCCTGTAATGGCGGGCGGAGCACTCCTGTGCATCAACATTCAGACTCTGGGTCAAGCATTACCGACCCCGATTTACATCAGCTACTAATAACTTTTATTTAAACTGCACAACTTGCTCTGTTCTGGCTGTTCTCACATTTACAGGACTTTTCACATGCTGGCAACATTTATTTAATCACAGTCCCTTTTAAAACTTCAGGTTTCAGCACAGGATTGCCTGCTTTTACTAGTGTTGCACTTATTTTACAACCCACAGTCTCTCTCTGGCTGCAAACTTTAAACTGAGGCTACTTTCATTGCTATGCACACATTTAATGGCTTTACAGACTTGCACTTGCCAGCAGGATATCACACAATCGCTACTTGCAAAGCGACTACACAGCTGCACACACTTTTTATATGGCATTCTGAAAATCACTGATTTGAGCAGTTTAAGTCGTTTACTCACTGTTATGGTAGCAGATTGCTCGCGATGGAGGAAACGCCTGCAGCCAGATTTTTGAAGGCCTCAGATTTCAAGCAGGCGGAGCAGTCTCCGCGATCGTGAGTATTAATCCACACAATTCACTGATCCCACGACCGATAAGCGGGTTGAGCCCAATTTGAACTAGAAAAGTCACTTTTCACTGTTTACAGCGCTTGAACGCCGAATGCTCCTCCTGCCAGTACACGCTTTTCTCTCTGTCTCCCTCTCGAATGCTGAAGCAGACACTGAAGAGCTGGCTGAGGGCGGACTAATGGCAAACTGACTAACCACCGCGGCGCCATGCAAATGAGCCTCTTCTTCCTCACGAGGGCTCCTCTCCTCACGGCGATCGTCGAACAGGCAAATTTAAACTGAAAAGATGCACTTTTTTTTTTCCAACTGACTCCACGGCGGGAGCCCATTTCAACCATGTAACATTGCCATTAACTGTACAGTCTCTAGCATTGCACAGAAAGCATTTCCAACATCCAGGGCATAATTTCTCTGTTGCTACCCCTAGTTTTCCACACTTTTCTTCACAGAAATTCATTTTAAAAGCATTTTAAACGTCCAGGGCCCAATTTCTCTGTTGCTACCCCTAGTTTTCCACACTTTTCTTCACAGAACTTTATTTTAAAACTGACAAAAGCTGTAAACTATGTTGATGCAGGACAAGGACACACACTTTGGCTTTACAGCTCCTTAGTAAACAGTTGGCATTTTTTAAACAGCAGCACAAGATTCACAGCACACAGCACACAATAGGGAAATTGCTTCAACTTTTTTTGGGCTACCGACTGCCAGATAGCCAAAACACTAACCTACTTGCCCAAGCACCTTCCTTCCTGAACAAATCCAAAGCGGTGTCTCCATTTTTGTAACCCATATGTCCATTTTTGTAACATGGATCTACATATGTCTCTACGGGTTCGGGGAAGGATGAGGTTACCTGGCACAAGAGACCTAGGTTTGACTACTCTGCACAGGGGCACCCAAGTAAATCCAACTACAGGAAGCAATAACTGTAATGTCCAGAACCAGAATTGGGATTTTTCAGTGTGGCTTTATTTATTAACTCACTGAACATAAACAAAGCTCTGTGTGGTCCCCACAGGCTACGTAACTGTAATGCAGATTAGAGGTTAAACACAGCGGTCCATTTGGCGAATGAACACAATACAACAGTTGTCTGGCTTTGGACCCACCAGGCACTCAGCCCGGACTTTGCATGCACATTGGATACACAGCCCGACTGGCCCGGCTCCCCTGCCAGCCACTCGACTGACGGTCCACTTGGTGAATGAACCCAAACTCTACTTGGAAAGACATCCCATCAAACATGGAGGCTCCCAAACTGTGGCTCCCCACACCACTTGAAGTCTGAGACTCCTAGAGAGATTTTGTTTTCGTACTTCCACATGAAACTCCCATCAAACAGGAGACTCCCCTCCGACAAGGATAATTTTCCCATCCTGTGGCTCCACACCACTTAGAGTCTGCGACTCCTAGAGAATTTTCAAGGTCACTCCACGTCTGGGTACCCACCCCATTACTGGCTGCGCATGAGGCAAGTAGCAAAAACACAGAAGAAATCCGTAGAGGTGGACCTGGTTACTAAAGATGGGGGGTTTTCCCACCTCCAGCTCCCACAGCCCATACCCGGCCATTTCTCTGGACACACAGAACTTTAGACTTTAAAATGTAGATTGACAGTAGATGACCTGAAGCACCCCCTCTACAATGAACTTTAACACTTTAAACAGATGACTGCTCTATTTGTTTGTTCTAGTTGACATAGTCCTCCCAAATAGCAGGCCCCAATACTTGAAATCCAACTGAAGAAAAGAAGTTGTTTGCCCCTTCCAATGGGGCCAAACACTCACCCATTCATTGCAGGTGCCCCACAGGCGAAAACTGTAACCTTTGCTGTTATACTTGAACAGACTGAACTTAAATTAAAACAGGCAGCTTTCTTCCCAGGTGGAGAAGGGAGTTGCCCCTAAAACCCACAAAGAACTTTCCTCACCTCCCCAGAGGAGGGGTAAAGACACTACTGGTGTCTTTCTTGTTTTCTTAAGGACAAACTGAAGACTGACTTTGAATTCCCAAGATTCTAAACTTACTCTGAGCTGAAGATTCCAAATGTGGCTCATGCAGCTGTGACAATTCTATTATGATGTCATCCCTCTAGTCTCAGCTGTGACTGAGGACAGAGTGAGACAGTGTGAAACCCATTTAACTGTAGTTTCACAAGCTGTCTTCCCTGCCTACCACTAGGTCTTACTGGGATTCTAGTAACCCCGGGTAACAAAGGTTTTACAATATTAAGCTCCTTTAGTCTCTCTTCATATGTCTTCTGGTGCAGACCATGCACCATTTTAGTTGCCGTCCTCTGGACAGCTTCCATCTTGTCTATGTCCTTGTGGAGATTGGGTCTCCAGAACTGCACACAGTACTCCAGATGGGGTCTCACCAGCTGTCTGTACAGAGGGATAACAACTTCCTGTTTTCTACTGGTGATGCCTCTCCCTATCCATCCCAGTATCCCCCCAGCCCTCCTTACTTCCCTCTGACATTGCTTGCCCACCTTTAAGCCATCTGATATGACTACTCCCGGGTCCCTTTCCATTTTTGTTGTTGTTAGTATCTCACCCCCCATTGTGTACTCTTCCCCTAGGTTTTTGTTTCCCAGGTGCATTACCTTGCACTTCTTAGCACTGAATCTAAGCTCCCATACATTTGACCATTCCTCTAACCTTGCCATGTCCCTTCTCATCCTTTCCACCCCACCTTGAGCATCAACTCTGTTGCAGATCTTTGTGTCATCTGCAAAGAGTCATACTTTTCCTTCCAGTCCCTCTGCAATGTCGCTTATAAAGACATTGAAGAGGACCAGTCCTAATACTGAACCCTTTGGTACCCCACAAGTAACCCCCCTTTCTTCAGAGTGGACTCCATTTACTATTACCCTCTGTGTCCTATTCTCCAGCCAATTCTTTACGCAGGCTATCATCTTGGGACCCACCCCTAGGCTGGCTAACTTGTATATTAATCTTTTGTGCGGGACTGTGTCAAATGCCTTGCTAAAGTCTAGGTAGACCATGTCCACGGACCCTCCCGGATCTACTACTTTGGTCACCCAGTCAAAGAAATCTATTAGATTTGTCTGGCATGACCTTCCCGTTGTGAATCCATGCTGCCTTGGGTCCTGTGCCCCTCTGGCCTCTGGGTACTCGACAATTCTTTCCTTCAGAAGTGATTCCATCATTTTCCCTATCACTGAGGTTAAACTAACAGGTCTGTAGTTTCCTGCTTCTGCCCTGCTCCAACTTTTGTGAAGGGGAATCACATCTGCCCTCCTCCAGTCCTCAGGTACCACCCCATCCTCCCATGATTTGTTAAACAGCGTAGTCAGTGGTGTCACTAGTTCTACCCTTAGTTCTTTTAGAATTCTGGGATGAATCCCATCAGTCCCCATTGCTTTGTCCACCTTCAGTTTTAAGAGCTCCTTCAGAACCCTTTCTTCTGTAAATAGGCTGGTATCAACTTCTGTATCCAGAGTGTTTGTTTTAGGTACCTCCCCCTCTTCATTTGTAAATACTGAGCAAAAATATTTGTTTAGTATCTCTGCCTTTTCACCGTCACCCTCTGCCCACCCACCTCCCCTTTATTAAGCCTCACTATCCCTCCCTTAGTCTTCCTTTGCTCCCTGATGTACCTAAAAAAGGTTTTATCCCCCTTCTTAACTGAGTTGGCTATCGTTTCCTTGGTTCAGGACTTTGTGGTTCTGACTACTTTCCCAGCTTCCTTTTGCTTTAACTGATACAACTCCTTCTGTGATTCTTTGTACTTTCTGAATGCTTTCTTTTTCTCTTGAACCTTCTCTGCCACCTCCTTTGAGAACCATAGTGGTTTCTTACATTGTTTTGTTTTGTTTATTTGCTTCACACAAAGGCTTGTTACCTCTGTGATGGCAGTTTTTATTATTCCCCATTGTTCTTCCACCCCTCCTTCCTGCCCATTTGCTAGTGCATTCCTTAGGCACTCACCCATTTTGGCAAAGTCAGCCCTCCTGAAGTCCAGTACCTTTGCCTTTGTATGGCTTTACTCTATTGCTGTGTTTATTGTGAACCATATGGTTCGATGGTTGCTAGTTCCCAGATGGCTACATACTTCTACATCTGTGATCCTCTCTCCATCTCCATTTGAGAGAACCAGGTCTAAGACTGCTCCCCCTTGAGTGGGTTCCAATACTAGTTGTCTAAGGCATGCCCCCTGTAGGGCATCTAGAATAACCCCACTCTTAGAAGTGGCTGCTGCAACTGCACTCCAGTTAACATCGATACTTGGCCGATTGTCCCGATAGTCCTGATAGTTCAAACTCAAATTACAATCCCTGCTAAGTACCGCAGATCAACACTGCACACCGAACCCAAAAGTAAACAGCAGAAAGCTACCTGTTTTTCACAATCTGAATCTTTTCTTTTCTGCTATCATGCTCGACCTCCCTGAATACAGGTCCCATTACGTTTGTCTGTAGCAACATACTGTGGCTCCCCACCATACTCCTACCCAGAAGCTACAGATCATGAAAAAAAAACTAAATAAAAATGAAAGAACATAAATAAAAATAAATAAAAGTAACCTAAAAGTAAAAGACAAGCCGTGTGTGTGTGTGTGTGTGTGTGTGTGTGTGTGTGTGTGTGTGTGTTTACCACAACAACCAGCTCCACAACTACAGAGGCTCCAGTTGCACAAAACTCCTTAGCTCCAAAAACGACATCATTCTAAGGCAGGTGGAGGAACTATTTTATTACAAAATAAATGTATCTGACTAAGGAAGGAGTCAGTGCTTTGGGGCAGAAGTTTGATGTCTTTGCAGAATATTTAAACTAGCAAATGGGGAGGGGGTGCAACACCCCATACGTCAAATGGGAAGAACACCCCTCTCCCCTCAGCTAGTGGTCAAACAGGAGTTCAGCATGTTTGTAAGTTCATTTGCATCACCAGGTAAGGAAAAAGGTCCAGCTCCCCATACAATGCACAGGAGAAACGCCAGACCTAGCCCAACAACTAACACCAAAATCTGGCCAATGACAAATCATGTACACAAATGCTCGCAGTCTTGGAAACAAGATCCCAGACCTGCAGGCAATAATGACAGAGGCTGAACTGGACACAGTAGCCATTAACGAGACATGGTTTACCAGTAACCACACTTGGGAGACTTCAGTATCTGGCTAAGTACTGTTCAGAAGAGACCGAGGTGCAAAAAGGGTGGGGGTGGAGTGGCCCTTTATGTCAATGAAAATATCAAAGCTACAGAAATTCAGAATACATATAAGGAGAGAGAAGGACTGTTGGTCACCCTGGAAACACGAAATGGGACAACCATTTGAACTGGGATTGTGTACAGGCCTCCAGACCAGGGGGAAGACAGACACATTACTATTAGAAGATCTACAAAACATGACAGCTAAAGGGGAGGTTCTGATAATGGGAGACTTCAACATGCCAGATACAGATTGATCAATACCAGCAGGAACATCTGCCAGAACTAGAAACATGGTAGATTTCTTGCAGGGGGAGGGCCTCAAACAACTGGTACAACAACCCACAAGAGACAGGGCTATCCTAAATCTAGTACTAACTAACAGGGAAAGGATCACAGATCTCCAGGTAGAAGGTCACCTGGGGGGCAGTGACCATCACATGGTATGGATCTATTTGACCACTAGAAATAAATCATCCCATTCCAAGGCAAAAATATGGGACTTCAGAGGAGCTGACTTTGATAAGATGGCCAACAGAGTTAAGCTAGCCCTGGCAAAAAGAAATACAGGTGAGGGGGTACAGGCAAAGTGGGCAAGCATTAAGGATGCAATACTTGAAGCAACATCCCATTGTGTTAGAGAAAAGGAAGTGCAAAAGAAGAAGGAAACCACTTTGATTCTCAAAAACAGTAGCAGAAAAGGTCAGAGCCAAAAGGCTGGCCTTCAGGAAATATAAGGGAATGCAGCAGGATGAAGATAGGGAGGCATACCAAACTTCCCTAAGGGAATCAGGGAAGGCAGTAAGGCGGGCAAAGGCCCAAACAGAGGAAACACTAGACAAACAGTAAAAGAAGGTGACAAGACTTTCTATGGATACATTAGTGAAACGAGAAACTCCAGAGGGGGTATTGCTAAGATCAAAGGGAATAAGGGGGCATGTGAGGAGGAGGACCATGTAAAAGCATCTATCCTAAATAGATACTTCTGCTCAGTATTTACTGAAGAGAAGGTAGGACAAGGCCCACAGCTCAGCACCATGGACACGGGTGGTGTGCACTAGTCTCTTCACAAAAGAAAGGGTCCTACAAGAGCTCGAGAAGCTCAGCATGGACAAGGCAATGGGACCTGATGGCATACATCCCAGGGTACTAAAAGAGCGAAGGGTGGAACTAGCAGAGCCATTATCAGAACTGTTTAGCGAGTCTCTGAGCACAGGAGTGGTCCCAGAATACTGGAGAAGGACTCATGTGATCCCACTCCACAAGAGTGGTAGCAGGGAGGAGGCAGGGAACAACAGACCAGTCAGTCTTACTTCAGTAGTGGGCAAGATTATGGAGGCATTCCTTAAGGAAAGGATAGTGCAACACCTGGAATCTATTGGAACACAGGATCCAAGACAGCATGGATTTACAAAAGGAAGGTCCTGTCAAACTAATCTCATAGATTTATTTGACTGGGTAACCAGATTGGTGGACCAAGGCGGAGCAGTTGATGTCGCCTACCTTGACTTCAGCAAAGCTTTTGATACTGTTCCACATAGAAGATTGATTAATAAACTGGATTGGCTTGGGGTGGATCAGAAGTTGGTCAACTGGGTGGCAAACTGGTTGACGGGCAGAAACAGAGAGTGGTGGTAAACGGTTTACAGTCAGAAGAGATGCAAGTCACAAATGGGGTACCTCAGGGATCAGTCCTTGGGCCAGTCCTCTTCAATATCTTCATCAGTGACATTGCAGACAGACTGGAGGGTAAGGTTTGTCTGTTTGCAGATGACACTAAGATCTGCAAAAGAGTAGATGATCCAGATGGCATGGGCAGAATGAGAAGAGGTCTGGCCAAACTAGCAAAATGGTCGGAAGAGTGGCAACTGGGGTTTAACGCAAAGAAGTGCAAGATCATGCATATAGGGAAGAGAACCCCTGAAGCCACCTATAGGTTGGGAGGGGAGTTGCTGGCAGTCACAAGGGAAATAAGAAACTTGGGCGTCATCATCACCGATGACCTGAAATTATCCAAGCAGACCAGTAAAGCAGTAGGTAAGGCTAGGGGGATGTTGGGGTGTATTAGCAGGGGTATCACAAGTTGTAAGAGGGAGGTAATAATCCATCTTTACAAGACACTGGTTAGGCCCCATCTGGAGTACTGCGTGCAGTATTGGAAGCCACACCTTCACAAGGACATTAACCATTTGAGGCAGTCCAGAGAAGGGCAACCAATATGGTGCAGGGACTGCATCAGAAAACATATGAGGACAGATTAACGGAGCTCAATATGTATACCCTAGAGCAAAGAAGGAAGAGAGGTGATATGACCAAAACATTCAAAAACCTTAAGGGCATTAACAAGGTGAAAGAGTCTAACATGTTTCAATATAAGAAAAATAGCAGGACAAGAGGACACAGCATGAGATTAGAGTGAGGCTGATTAAGGGGTAATGTGAGGAAGTTCTTTTTCACAGAAAGGGTGGTGGATGCATGGAATGGCCTACCTCAGGAAGTGATGGATATGAATACAATGCAGGGCTTCAAACAGGCATGGGATAGGCATAAAGGAGTAATAGAGAGGAGTATGAATAGATAGGCCATTGACAGAGCAAAGGCCAATGGCACATTCATAAGGTCAAAAAAGAAATGGGCTGACTGGAAGGGCCTTGCGGTCCTTATCTGCTGTCAACTTCTATGTTTCTATGTTTCTATGACACAGTTAAGAATTTTACCATTTGAGCATGAAAATTATTTTTTTTAAACATATAATACAGAGTCCCACTTTTTAAGTGCAATAATACCCTCCAGGGTGGGCGGTATTGGGAAATACCAGACTTTCCATAGGCTATAAGGCCCTCTGTCTGTGATGTCAGTCCTCATTACGCCCCTGGGCAGTCCAGTATTCCCCAATACAACCCACCCTGTTATGTATTATTGCTTACTTATAATGCTGGATGTGTGCTATAACAGTCTGCCTGGCAACTGGCATGTCTGTCTCTATTCCCCCACTACATCATCAGCACTGTGACCTCACTAACTGTGACATCACTGGTGACTGACCTGGCAGCTACTGAGTGGTCCTTCCTGGGCAACTGTGATGTCACAGTCAGCGAACTCACAATGCTGATGATGTAATGGGGGAACAGAACTAGATATGTTGGCTGCCAGGCAGAGTGCTGTTCACGGATCACACTTACTTACATTATGTAAAAAATCTTCTAATTACCCAAAGGGAAAAGAAAAAACACCACAGAAATATAAGCCAATAGTTTACTGCTTTTAAAAACTAATATTCATTTAAGCCAGCGCACTAGTTCTTTAAGGGAAAAGGGTACAATAGGGGGGTATTTGGTGAAAACATTATTTTAGTCAGAAAGTGAAAAAAACATGGAACAAATCCTTAAAGTAATTGGTGGACGTGAGGAAGAGAATAATTTTTTAAACTCAAGGTGGGTCCATTTTGCACAGAGAATAACATTACTAGGTGCAGTATTTAATTCATTAGGGAATGGAAGGTCATGAGGAGGGTACCTGATAGTAGAATAAGTATACCTGACAGGACCAGATGGTTTACTTGACCCCAGGTTCTTAGCTGTTCTCACTGTGGACTGTTTTCTGTCCCATGGTGTCTGTCAATACAGACTAGTACCATGATCTATAAAATGTTGCCTACAGCTATTTATCATAATAATGTTGAATGCTGCATCTGATTAGGAAACAATAATTGAACACAATGGTTCTTTCCTATCTATTATTTCCCATATTATGTATTCGTATTCCTCAGCAAAAAGCATCAAATAAAATAATAAATAGTTCAGTGCCATTGTGTACATTTTACACTACTATAATAGTATTGTTCCTTTTTCTAAAACAGCAATTAAGCTTTGCCTGTAGTTACCTATGTGACAGCAAATTGAATTTAGGAACTTGTTACAGGTTTCTATGGATACGGCAATAATTAAAGGTCATAATGCTAGGTTTAGCTGGTTGAGGAAAAAGCAGTGCTGAGAAGATTTCAGATGATGCCAACTAGACTGTCCTTAGAAATGATACGTGCTCAGTGGCTTTAAGATAAACCTTTAAACCTCATTATGTGAAGGATCAAATCTTTCATTAGTGCAAGCATCAGTTTGTTTGTTTGTTTTTTGGCAGTGCCATTTACCATTTACAACAAAGTTTTTTCTTTTAAATGTAATATGATATAAAGGTTGTAGTTTGTTCATGTGCTATTGTATTCATATCTGTATTAGGTTTACTATCCCACACACACACACACACACACACACACACACTTCCCATATTTCTTGAATAGCTGTACAATATATTGTATAGTTATGTTTGCTTGCTGTATATTATATTTTTTGATGTTTGTATTTCTGTGTTTCTTAAAGCAGCTTAAGCATTTTGAAAGGGCAGTTTTAAATAAAACTGCCTATCTACATATCTACCTACCTTTTTTACTTGAATAAACTGGTTTATTATAGCAACATGGTTTACTGTGGGTTGCCGATTTATTATCTGCCAATGCTTTCACATGTGCAGCTTCTGAAACCATAGGAGGATTAGGGGTTACTCAATTAAAATCATGATTTTATATAGTGCAGTTAGACCCCTTTGGAAATACTTTATCATTCACAAATGTATGCCATCACTACATACTTCCATGTATGTGAACCAAAATCAGAAAATGTTGGAAATATTTAAAAATGTAAAAAAGTCTTTAAAATGTTTACATCACTGTATTAATTGTTTATTAATGCATTATATACATAGCTGCAATGTTTACATCAATGTACTGTTCTAACAGTAATGTAACTTTACAAGCCAATATCTCTGTGACTATCAAGTAGAAGCTAATGCATTACACAGTTGAACAAATGAGTGTCTGGCCATTTTTGGTATACTTACTTGGTACTTAGTATTGGTATGGTTAGGCAAAAGTAAGCCAAGGGCTCATCTAGATTGCCTCCCACTCCCAGTAGGTGGATTATTGACATTTTCTATTTGAGAGTAGGCAGTCATCAAGCCCTTGCTTAAAGCTATCAAGAGAAGTTCTATTTACCAGATCTTGTGGGTGTTTATTCCACAAACAGGATGAGTGGATGGTAAAGAAATTGTTACTCTTATTTATATGTGTAACCCCCCTGTTACCTGGGGTTACTAGAATCCCAGTAAGACCTAGTGATAGGCAGGGAAGGCAGCTTGTGAAACTTCAGTTAAATGGATTTCACACTGTCTCACTCTGTTCTCCGTCTCAGCTGAGACTGAGGGATGACATCACCATAGAACTTTCACAGCTGCATAAGCCACACTGGAATGTTGCAGTTGGAGGTTAGCATAGAACATTGGGGATTTTGCATTCAGTCTGTGTGCAGTCTTGGTGAGAGACAGTATTACAGCTGTCTGTGTGCAGGCTCTCAGAGCTTTAAGCTCCATTTTAGAGCTACTGATTAGGAAGGTGTGTGTTTCCTCCATAAGAGGAACACAGGAACTGGTAATTGAAGTGGTGGAGACTGCATTCAGTGGTTCAATAGCCCCATCCCTGAGGGGATTGGGGTAAGGTGTTTGCCTGTTTTCCAGGGGCAACCCTCCTGGTTCCGGCTAAGGGAAGAAGCTGCCTATTCAAGTTGTGCCGTGGCACCAAAAGCTCTGAGAGAGAAATTCCTGTGGAGGAATCGCCCATGGGCACCTGCAACCAAAGGGTGAGTTCGCTCTCAAAGAGGGCCAAGTGTTTTTCACCTTAACAGAAGAAAACTAAAGGGACTGTTACTGTGGGGTCAGGAAAAGACAGCCAAGTACAGTCATAAAGTGGGGATTACACTGCTTAATCAGTGAGGGGCCTAGAGCAATGGGCTATTCCAATTAAAAGTATGTTCAAGTCCAGCACAAAGGGAAAGCAAGACAAGTAAATGGAATGTGACATACATTTAGCAAGAATCTACATTGCAAGGCTTTACAGGATGAGGTGTTTACTGACTGGAGAAATGGCTGGGTATGAATTGTGGGAGCGAGAAGTGGGAGACCCCCCATCAGTAGTAACCAAATTCACCTCTACAAGGTTGGCTCTGAGGCACCTTTTACGTTCTCTCTGGTACTTGGCCAGTGCCTGAGAAAGTACCCAGACGTGGGATTAAAAGGAGAATTCCCTGATAGAGCTGAGGTGCTCTCAGGTGGTTTAGGGAGCCACCAGAAAATGTATCCATGACATATGGAAGGTGTCCGAGTGGCTGGCAAGGGAGCCGAGCCTGAGAAATCCCAGAACAGTGCACAAGTTTGGGCTGTGTACCCAAAGCAGCATGCGAGTCCAGGCTGTGTGCCCAGTGGGTTCAGAGCCTGAGGGCTAAAAGTGTTGAGGAAGTGTTCTTGGTTCTTTTAATCTGCATTACCAGGAGTGTAGCTCCATGGGGGTCCATCTGCGCTTTGTTTATTCTGTCTGGATGTGAATAAAAAGCCACACTTTAGAATCCCACTTCTGGTATTGGACATTACAGTTATTGCTTCCTGTGTTCAGAGTTACTTGGGTGCCCTTGTGCAGAGCAGCCAAACTTAGCCTATGTGCCGAATGACCTATTCCTACCTGAACCCAGTCCACCTGGTATTGCTGTCAGATTCAAATGGCATACCGGCCCTGGGTTACACATGTACCCTAGAAATGATTGTTTGTTATGTGATCTCAAGGTTGTATTCCTAGTGTTGAATTCCAGACCGCACTGCACCATTAGGTCTACATTGTTCAGAATGCTGTGAAGGAGCAGGAGACCCCCACCCCAACCCCTTCTCCTAGCCTCCAAACTGTAAAGATACAAGGATGACAATCTATCTTCATGAGACATCTGGTCTAATCCCCTTATCATTTTTGTAGCATGCCTCTGGGTCTTTTCAGTTAGGCTAATGTCCCTTTTTAGATAAGGATTCCAAAATGGGGACCCAAAGTCCAAATGAGGGATTACATATGTTTTGTGTATTGGCAAAAGACACTTTATTTTTTTAAATAAATGAGCGTTGACTCAATCTTAGGTGTCTGTTTGTAGTAATGGATACCTGAGTGCAGTGATCTGATGATGGCAACTTGTTATTTACTATAAACACCTAAGTCCCTTTCTTTGGATACTCATTGAAGTTTTACATTATTCAAAAAATATAGATAATTGGGGTTATTTTTCCCAAAGTGCAAGACAGTGCATTTTTTCTGGGGTAAATTCCATCTTGTTAAGAGAAGCCCATTCCTGTAGTGCTTTTAAGTCACTGCTTAATCACAGATGTTTATCAGTTGTATTGACCCCCTCCCCCCCAGTTTTGTGTCATTGGCAAACTTGGTTAATGTATTAGTGGTATTCAGATACATGTCTTTTATCAACAGACTGAAAAAATATGGCCCCAATACTGATTCCTGAGTTACCCTGCTCCCAACACTACCCCTTTGTGATAATTTGCCACTGATCTCAACACATTAAGATCTGTCAGTTAGCCAGTTGTAGATCCACTTCACTATATCGTGGCTAATCCCAATATTGCAGAGTTTGACTGCCAGGAGGTTGTGAGGTACTGTGTCAAACACCTTTGCCAGATCTAACATAATTACATTGACTGGTTTACTGATGTCTAAACTATTACTAGTCTTTTCTTAAAATACTATAAGATTTGTTTTGCAAGACAAGCCTCTTCTAAATCCATTTTGTGTAATATCTTCCAATCCTAATGTTTCTACTTCTGTGTCCAAGATTAGTTTTAGTAATCTTTTGATTGTCTTACTACATAGCAAGGTAAGAATTATCAATCTGTAGTTAGAGACATTGGCCCGGATATTCAAACTGCGCCAGGCTGTGGCGCAAGCCTGGGTGCAGCTCAACTTTGTTGTGCAGGGGTGTGGCCTGGGCGATATTCAACGGAGCTGTGCTATGGCGCAGCAGCTTTGAATATCGCACCCTGGCCACCCCCACTGTTCATGACGCAGTGGCACTGCACCAGCGCAAGTGGCCAGAGTGGAGCATGAAGATGCGCTGGCGCAAGTGCCATTGCGCCATGCACAGCACCTGCGATATTCAAACAAGGACATGCAAATGGGGCCATAATTTATGCAAGACACACAGGGGGCCATTTGCATCTCATTCTGAAGCCTTTGCATGCCATTAGCATGCAGGTGAAGCTGATCCCCGACGACTTGCACCTGGCGCCCTGCCAGGCAGCAGCCGTCGGGGACCGACGCCCCCTGCAGCCCAATCGTGGGCATTCCTGTAATATAAAAGAAAAAACATCCAATATCCCTGGTGGTCCAGTGGACCTCCATGTGCCTGATCGTGAGCATCAGTACAGTCCCCCCCCCAAGTCCAATATCCCTGGTGGTCCAGTGGACTGCACTGAGCCTGATCGCAGGCATCTGTAAGAGAACCCCCCCCAGTCCAAATCTCTGGTGGTCCAGTGGACTGCACTGAGCTCAATTGTGGGCATCTGTAAGCAAACTCCCCCAGTCCAATATCCCTGGTGGTCCAGTGGACTGCACTGAGCCCGATCGAAGGCATCTGTAAGTGAACCCCCCCCAGTCCAAATCTCTGGTGGTCCAGTGGACTGCACTGAGCTCAATTGTGGGCATCTGTAAGCAAACTCCCCCAGTCCAATATCCCTGGTGGTCCAGTGGACCGCACTGAGCCCGATAGCGGGCATGTGTAAGGCAACCCCCCCCAGTCCAATATCCCTGGTGGTCCAGTGGACCACTTGCTGCCTGATCATGGGCATCAGTACCTCATCAAATACCCCCACTACCCTGGTGGTCTAGTGTACCTCCCCACCCGACCACTGAGCCCCGTTTCCCCCCCCCCATCAGCCGGCGGGTGGCAGCACCCCATCTGCCTGCCACCCGCTGACTGACAGCTTCGATGAGGCTGCCGCCCATTGGTTCAAGCATGAGCCAATGGGCATGCAGCCCATACCATACTACTCAGTCCAGATATGGAATGGGCTGCTCACCCATTGACTCATGCTGTGAACCAATGGGCGTGCAGCCATACCAGCTGTCAGTCAGCGGGCAGCGGGTGGCAGGCAGTGGGGTGCTGCCGACTGACGGGCGGGGAGGCGGGCGGTGGAGCCTCAGTGGGCGGGTGGGCTGGGGATACACCAGACCACCAGGGTAGTGGAGGTATTTGATGAGGTACTGATGCCCGTGATCAGGCAGCAATCGGTCTCAGTGTGGTCCACTGGACCACCAGGGATATTGGACTGGGGGGGGACTGTACTGATGCCCACGATCGGGCACATAGAGGTCCACTGGACCACCAGGGATATTGGACTTGGGAGGGTCGATACAGATGCCCACCATGGGGCAATGGGGGGCACCGCCAGTGTGGCAGGCACTCGGGGTGGCCACCACAGGTGGGAGCTGCTGTGTGTGCCCTGCAATGCGCAGCTCACCTGTGGGTGGCCACCACTGTTCCTTTTTACTGGTGTAACTTTGTGCAGGCGTAGGGTTGCGCATGATGATGACTCTGCACATCCCGGGCTGAATATCGGGCTGTGCAGGTTATGCATGGGCACCCCCCTCCCCCCACACCTGTGCCTGCATTCATTACTGATGCACTCCGGCGCATCAGGATTTTTGCAGCACACTTTTCCCTTTTAAATATCATGCCGGGGTGCGTCAGTGGGTTGTGCATGGTGCAACACTGTTGTGCCATGTGCAACCCTTTTGAATATCTGGGCCATTGTTCTTATTCCCCTTCTTGTGGCTAGGAACTACCACTGCCTGCCTCCAATCACTTGGCACAACTCCAGATCCAATTGATTTATTAAAGAGTATTGTGAATGGGTAAGCCAGTACAACAGCCATGTCCCTTGAGAATCTGGAATGCATATTATCAGGCCCAGGCGAGATATTATCCTTGATGTTACCTAGCATAGTTCTGACCTCTGATACTGTAAAGTGCTGCTTTACAGTATTTGGGAATTCAACCTTTTCCAGTTGTGGTCTAGTGTAGATTGAGCAGAAGTATGAGTCAAAGGTATCCACAATGTCCTTGTCATCAGTTATAACTATACCATTTTCTGCAACTGGTCTGACCATTCTTGATATGGTTTCATTTTTGTTTATATATGAATAAAGTGATTTATTGTTATCCCTCATAAGTCCTAATTTGAATTCTAATTTATGTTTCTCAATTTTAGTCATCCTTTTTAATTTTCTTAATTCCAGTTTGCAGACATTTCTGGTAACGTAGAAACATAGACTCTGATGGCAGATAAGGACCACTTGGCCTATCAAGTCTGCCCATTTCCCTACCTAATGGATAAGCTGCAGATCCTAGTTAACCAACAGCGTAATTTCTCCTACCCCCACTAGAATTGCCTTATGTCTGTCCCATGCATTCTTGAATCCCCACCACTGTTTTTGACTCTATGACCTCCTCAGGAAGGCTGTTCCATGCATCTACAACCCTCTCTGTGAAGAAATACTTCCTCACATTACCTCTGAGCCATCCCCCTCTATCTTCAAATTGTGCCTCCTTGTTCTTGCACATCTCTTTTTCTAAAAGATGCTACCCTCTTGGACTTTGTTGATTCCCTTGAGGTATATGAACATTTCTATCATGTCCCCCCTCTCCCTCCTTTCCTCGAGGCAATACATCTTAGGCTCCTTTAGTCTTACTTTATGTGTCTTCTAGTGCAGACCCTGCACCATTTTGGTTTCCTCTCTGGACAGCTTCCATCCTGTTGTAGTGCCTGATGGGTCCTTTTTTTTGATTTGCATGTACTCTCTCTTGTAATTTTGTTTTCTAACTGAATGGGTCAGCCATATGAGGATTTTCCCCTTTTTGTTATATTTTGACCTACTGGGAATGTATTTCTCCTCAAGATGTGCAATGATACATTTTAGTTTATCCCAACTGCCTTCTGTGTCTAGGCTTTACAGCATGTTGTCCCAATTCATAGAAGCTAGTGATGTTTTAATTGCACCCATGTTTGCATGATTATAATCCTTAACGGTAACTGAATTTTGTGTGTATGATTGCATGCTTTTATACTACATGTGACCATGTAGAGGTCGCTAGTACCTAGAGGGGCTCATTACTAATAAGTCGGATTTTTCATTTTCAGTGCTGGCAAGTATAAGGTCAAGTGAATTGTTTCCCATTGTTTCCCATTGTTGGTTCCTTTACTAATTGATCAAGCCCATTTGAGTTTAAGATATCCAAAATATCCTTTTTGAATTCTGATAAACCCTCTTGGGTGCTCCATGAAATACCTCGTGTATAAAAATCCCCTAGCATTATAGTGTCTCCTTGACTTGATGCTAGGCCAATTTCCTCTGGTAGTAGGTTATTATATTTTCTACCACTTGATGGAGGTCTGAAACAATTTCCCAAAATGTCCTTTGGCCTATTACAAAATTGTACTAGAAGTCAAATGGTTTCAATGGACATTATAGGACTTGGTAGTATATTTAATTGGGTACAATTTATACCCCTCCACCCCTTCTATTACTTCTGTTCTTATTAAAGAGTGTGTACCCTGCAATACTGCTTATCCAGGTATTACTATCTTCCCACCATGTTTCACTTATAACTGTGATATCAACCCTTTGTTTAATTATCAGTGCTTCTAGTTTGGCTTTTTTTATCCAATTTAAACTCCTTGCATTAGCCATCCCTGTCTTACAAAAGTTATTGTTCTGACCTAGTTTTCTCTCTGGAGTGATGGATTGATTACCTGTGTTCCCTTATTATTCAGTTTAAAGATTCTAATATGATTTTGTTTTGAATTTTCAACCTACAGTAAAAGGTGACTACTCTTCCTACTTAGATGAAAGCCATCCCAGCTAAAGAGTCCTTGATCACTGTCATAGGTTTCCCAGTGTGGAACACAATGGAATCCCTTTGCCAGGGTCCATTTCTGTGACCACTCATTAATGGACTTGATCTTGTTTTGCCTGATCGAACTGGCCCTGGGAACTAGCGCTATCTCTGAAAAATGTATTTCACATCCTCTTTCTGACAATAGTTCGCTGAGCTCAATAAAATCTTTTTTGTGTCTTTAATTTGAGTTTTATTGACATTGTTAGTGCCAATGTGAATACTAACAAGAGGGTTTTCACCTCTATTTTTCAGTATGTTTTCATCCATGTTTATAATATCTTTTATATTAGCTCCTCTAAAACTGTTGCAAGTTCTGTTGTGTTAGTCTGGATTACATATTGTTTTATCTGGAAATCTTATTATTGAAGCACCCAAGATAAACAACTGCCAAACTGGAGGAGTGGCAGGAAGAACTGGTTTCAAGGGTGCCCCTACTTCATCTTGTTTGTTGTTATTTAATTAATAAGAGATTTCTGATATAGTCACCAAAAGTGGCATTATTTCGATTAACTAGATCCATGTCTTCAGGATTTAGGTTAGGAATAATGGGTGTGGTTTCGTTGTTAGTTTTGTTTTTATGGTAGTTTCCATTGCCCATGGCCTTATTTTTGGTATTAGGGATGTGTGCCGATTCTGTAGTACAATGCTGTGTCTCCAAATCACAGTTTGGGGGTATCAAAAGGTTTTCATCAGATTCCTCATTTAGAAGCTTGAATCTGTTTTTTATCTTGAGCTTGACGGCCAAAGCCTTATGGCCTTTTTTAGTTCTCCTCTGATTTTCTACAAGTGTCCACCCTAACATGTTATTTACATTGGAATCCTCCTCTTCTCTGTTTTGCTTTTCGTGACAGCAGGCAATGTTGGTTTTCCCTTGGACAATTTCTTCACCCCCTCATGCAGTGTAAAGCTGGAAACTGATCAGTACTACCACCTGGAGCACACTAAATGTGAGCTTCACAAGTTAATAGGGTAGGACGAGGACTGGCACCAGTGTGGGTAGGGTTAGTGTTGTTGATTTGACATGGTTAAATCCTTTATTTTTATAGCCATTTCTTCCTGACTCTTTTCAAGAGCTTCTAGCTTTTCTAATATTCTCTAAGAAAACACTACTGTTTATTCATTTGTCACAAATAAAGATAGTGCTGTCAGGCAAGGTATCCACTAGTTTCTAAATGGCATTGCTTGAGCACTTAATCCCTATGTCCTCATCTAAAGTCATTATTTTATCTCCCATTTTTTTATTCCTTTCCCCTAGGTCTAGTGACTTGGCAGAGAACAGGCAGTAATGCTGGAATTATGGGGATCCTAAGATACAGAACAAAGATAATAGTGCACACAGGATAACAGGCCCACTTGTAGAACTCTCCAAGCAGTACAATGTACTTCAGTTGCAACTTAAGGAGACACAGTTTATTTATCAACTAGAGATGAGAAGTCAAATTATGCAGCTGCTCTGCTACCCTGCATGACTCTTATAATGTATATCAGATAAGACCCTTTCACTTTAGTAAATATCTTATGAGCTAGTGAGTTCCTTATTCTTATCTGATGTCACTAGTTTGTTATCATATGCTTATAAAGGTAGAGCCTTGCAGTGTTAGAGCACTTGGCCTTGTCCCTGCTGTCCATACCTGACACACTAGACACATGCTAGATTGCACATGTCTCTGTGTGTGCTCACCCTGATTGAGCTTGCCTCGCTAACTTGGGGCATTCAAGATATGTGGTGTGACCCAGTAGTCAGTCTCAGGTCACATGACCACCACCCTCACGAATGAATAACAAATCAGTTAAAAAAAGTAAGCACTTTCCTTGCCAAGACAGCTCAAGCTTTGTAAACAATCCTCAGACACCCTGAGGTTAAAATAATGCTTTATCTTGCTGCAGTAGTTCACCTGAGTTCATTCCAGAGACTACAGCCCCCACACTACTTCCTGTCTCCTGGTCCTTGCTAGGTTACCAGGAGACCTTCTCCCCACATTTCCCCACAGCACCAGCAATAAGCAACAGTTTTAAAATGGCAGTGAGGTATGGTGGTGGCAACAGACATCGATGGACCATTTTCTTTTTTACAGGGTGAAAAAAATAAAAATGACATTGAGGGATGGTTTTCTTTACTTCAGGTACCAACATTGGGGATAGGGCACTCCAGTGTTGGGAACAAGAAATGATGGGGAGGTCAGAGGGATACTTGGCAGAGAGAGGGATCTTTGTAAAAGGGACACAGGAAACAAATGGGGAGGGGGAGGGATACTGTACTTGGCAGAGGATGGGATTCTTTAAATGGGACATGGGAAGCGATGGGAAGGTGGGAGGGATACTTGGCAGAGGGCAGGATCTCAATAAAGTTGAGTTCAAAAAATACAAGGAGGAAATGGAGGTTGTGCAGCCAGTTACACTGCCATGGGGAGGGGGTCAAGACTGAGACAGATCATGATGCTGATCAGCTGTACTTGTAGGGTGGGATCGTGCAGATCAAAGCAAACAGCCATCATGTGATTCGGGTGGCTCGTTTCTTTGAACTTCACAAATTTTCCACCCAGAAAGCCCAAAGAGTGTTATGATCAGCCTGGCTCATTGGTCTGACACTGTTGAGTAGACTACAGACTACCCTACATTGGACCAATGGTGACACACCTCTTAAATCCACTATTACAGTGATATGTTCACTTTGCGTAAGTATGAACATAAAAAGGCAGTTCACACAACCTTCAAAACTACCAGACTATTAGTATAACATCCCAATAGTGGGCAAATAAAAGAATCTATCCTAAAAGACATTATAAATTTGGATTTTAAATGATTGGGCATCTTGGCTATACTTCAACATAGATTCATGAAGATGAGATCATGTACTACCAACTTATATAGAAACATAGATAATGATGGCAGACAAGGACCGCTTGGTCCACCGAGTCGACCCATTTTCCCCACCTAGTGTAACACTGCAGACCCTACTTGATTTCTGGCTTTACCTTCACTTTCCCTACCACTAAGGTTCCTTTATGCCTATCCCAAGCATTCTTGAAGCCAGTTACCATTTTTGCCCTCATCCACCTCCGCTGGGAGGCTGTTCCAGGCATTCACCACTCTTTCTGTGAAGAAGTACTTCCTCTCATCTGTCCCGAGCCTCTCCAGCTCCATGGCATGTCCTTTTGTTCTTGAGCATCTTTTCCTCTGAAATATGAAACATAGAAATATATAAATTGTCGGCTGATAAAGACCACTAGGGTCATCCAGTCTGCCTGTATGCCCTACCCTTGTTTGCTGCCTTTGACCCTACTTGATCAAAAGTTTTGTCATCTCCTTTCCACTTCTAGAGTTCCCCTATGCCTGTCCCATTCATGGTTAAATCTCTCCACTGTGTTCACTCCCACCACCTCCTGTGGCAGACTGTTCCATGCATTCATCACCCTTTCCATTAAGAAAACATCCTCACATATCCCCTTATCCTGCCACCTTCCAGTTTCATATCATATCCCCTCATTCTTGTACTCCTCCTATATTGGAATATGTCACCCCCCTGCACCTTGTTTATGCCTTAAGGTACTTAAAGGTTTCTATCATGTCACCCTGATCCTTCTTCTCCTCCTCCAGCGAGTACATAGGGGTTCTTTAATCTCTCCTGATCTGTTTTCTGGTACAATCCCTGTACCATCTTTGTTGCCTTTCTCTGGACCACCTCCATCCTGTTAATGTCCTTACAAAGATGTGGCCTCCAGAATTGAACACAGTATTCTAGGTGAGGTCTCGCTAGTGTTTTATACGATGGCATCACCACCTCCTTCCATCTGCTAGTGATACCCCTGCCTATTCACTCCAGCATGCCACTGGCCCTCCCTGCGGCCTTTGAAATCTGCTTAGGCACCTTTAGGTCAGCTGAAATGGTGAACCCCCCCCCCAGATCCCCTTCTTCTTTCTTCAGCAGCTCCTCCCATCCTGTAGTTCTCTACAGGGTTCCCTTGTCACAGGTGCATTATTTTGCACTTCTTTGAACTGAACCACAGCTGCCACACCTTGGACAACTTTTCAAGCTTGCCCAGGTCCCTCCTCATTTTCTCTACCCCATCTGAAGTATCCACCCTGTTGCAGATCTTGCTGTCATCTGCAAACAGGCAGACCTTTCCCTCCAGCCCTTCTGCTATGTCACTAATGAAGACATTAAACGGGACCAGCCCAAGGACCAATCCCTGAAGTACCCCACTGGCCACCCTCATTTCCCCGGATTGGATCCCATTAATTACCACCCTCTGCCTCCTGTCTGTTAACCAGTTCCTAACCCAGTTTACCACCTTGTGACCCATGCCCAGACTATGCATCTTAACCAGCTTTTTATGTGGGACGGTGTCAAAGGCCTTGCTGAAATTGAGGTAGACGACATCCACCGCTACCCCATATTTATCTCCTTCATCACCCAGTCAAAAAAATCTATCAGATTCGTTTGACATTACATTCCTGCTCCGAATCCATGTTTCCTCATATCTTGGGCACCATTGGATTCCAAGTGTCTCACTATTCTTTCTTTAAGCAGTGCCTCCATGATCTTACCCATTACTGAGGTAAGACTGACTGAGCTACAGTTCCCTGCCTCCTCCCTGCTACTACTTTTGTGTGGAGGGACTACATGTGCCCTCCTCCAGTCCTCTGGAACCACTCCTGAGTTGAATGACTCAGTGAACATGGCTGCCAGAGGCACTGCTAGTTCCCTCCATAGCTCCCTTAATATCCTTGAGTATATGCCATCTGGCCCCACTGATCTGTCCACCTTTAGTTTTGTGAGCTCTTCCAGTACTCTCTCCACTGTAAATGGACTGGTGTCCCCCCCCCCTTCATATCTGCTGCCCAACTGTGGTCCCTAACCCTCCCCCTTTTCAGTGAATACTGTACAGAAGTATTTATTCAATATTTTTGCCTTTTGCAGGTCTCCTCCTTACACTTCCCCATATCCTCTGAGCCGCGCAACCCCCCACCCGGCTTTCCTTGTTTTGCTAATGTAGCTATAGAATGTCTTGTCCCCTTTCTTCACTGTCTGTGCTAATATTTCCTCAGTCTACTGCTTTTCACTTCTATCAGTTTTTTCCACTTCCCTTAGTCTTCCCTTAGACATTTTAGGTGCACCTCCCTGTCTTCCTCCTTGAATCTCCTTATATTTCCTGAAACTCACCCTTTTGACCCTTACTTTGTCTGCCACATCCTTCAAGAACCAGAGTGGTTTCCTCCTTCTCTTGTCTTTGTTTACCAACCTGATGTACTGGCTTGTCACCTCCTTTATGGCTCCTTTTAGGTGTCTTCACTGCTCCTCAATTCCCCCTCTTACCTCCCTCCTCGTCAGAGCTTCTTTAATACATCTCCCCATCTCAGCAAAGTCAACCCTTTTGAAATCTTTTTTTTAATCATATTTCTATTTTTCTCTCCCTTGCAGCCACTGACCTGCCTTATCTCCAGCCACTGCTCCACTTCCCCCGATGACCAGGAGACACATCTGCCCCGACCAGCTAGCATATGGAGCTGTACCCATGAAAGGGATCCCCCCCAGTCCCTGCGCCAGGCCAGGAACTAATACCTGCCCCGTTTTCTGTGCCAACGAGCCCCGCTAGGCTCAGGAAGTGTGGCCATCAAGCTGCCGCAGACAGTGCTGCCATATTTTTCCTCCAGTTAGTCCACCAGGAGTGCAGACATGCAATGACATCTAGCACTGATGTGCTGATGTCCGCTCTACTCCTACCTCCCTTACACCAACTCTAGCAGTGCCTCTGGGCATCCCCAGGGGCCGCTGCAGAGCAGTGGAGACCCACATCCCTCCCCAGAATAGGAGAGCAATCCTCTGGATGATCAATCCTATCCTCCCCTACTGACCCCTAACAATCTGGGCTCTGTCCAAACCCGGGTCACCAGCATGACGTGAGGTGTGGCGTCCAGTGCCTCAACCTTCAGTACCACCGGGGCCAGGCTCACCCTTCTGAAATCCAAGATTCTTGCCCTTGTGTGACTTGACAGTGTCCCTGTCCAAATGCTAAACCACACTATGTGGTGGTCACTGGACCCCAGTTGACCTTCTACCCAGACTTCTGTGATTCTGTTGCCATTGATCAGTACTAGGTGTATAATTGTCCTGTCTCTGCTGGGATCAAGCACTAGCTGTCTGAGGCCTTCCCTCTGCAGGGAATCTAGGATGTCTCGGCTCCTGGTTGAAGCAGCTGCCGAGGTGGTCCAATCCACATCTGGCATATTGAAATCACCCAGCAGCAGAACTTCCTCTTTTGTTGCCATCTTGTGTATTTCATCCACTAGCTTCTTATCCATCTCCTCCCCCTGTGCTAGAGGCCTGTAGATCACCCCTGCGTGGATTGCTGTGCCATTGCCAGGCTCAAGGGTGACCCATGGTGCCTCTGCCTCCACTTGTCTACCCTCTTGAACCCTATTTATACCCATGAGGTATCTGAATTTTTCTATTATATCCCCCCTCTTCTTTCCTCCAGGGTGTACATATTGAGGTCCTTCAGTCTCTGCTCATAGGGCTTGTGATGCAGACCCTTCACCATTTTGGTTGCCCTCCTCCATGCTGCCATGACCCCGTCTATGTCCTTCTAGAGATGTTGTCTCCAGAACTGGACACAGTACTCCAGGTGAGGTTTCACCAGTGATCTATACAGTGGTAACATCACCTCTCTCTTTCTGATAGTGGTACCTCTCTCTATATAGCCTAACATCCCACTACTTCTCCTCACTGCCTTGTCACACTGTCTGACCACTGTGCCCCAAGTGCATGATTTTGCACTTCTTCGCATAAAAACTGAGCTGCCACACCCTTGGCCACTCCTGTAGCTTTCTTAGACCTCTATTCATTTTTTCCCCACACACACACACCTCCCCCGGAGTGTCTTCCCTGTTGCAGATTTTAAAGTCATCTTCAAAGAGGCATACCTTTCCTTGCTGCCCCTCTGCTATGTCTCTAAAGATATTAAAGAGGATCAGTCCCAGTACTGATCCCTGTGGTACCCTGCTGGCCACCCTCCTTTCCTCTGAGTTAACTCCATTTATCACCACCCTCTGTCTCCTGTCCCCCAACCAATTGCTCACCCAGTTTACCACTCCCAAGCTTCCCAGCTTGTTTACAAGTCTCCTACAGTATGTGAAATGATGTCAAAGACCTTACTGAAATATAGGTAGGCCACATCCACTGCTCCACCCTGATCTACTTCCCTGGTCATGCAGTCAAAGAAATCTAGCAGATTTGTTTGACCTGATCTCCCCCCAGTGAATCAATGCTGCCTCAAATGTTGTAGACCACTGGATTCAAGATATTCCACAATCCTCTCCTTTATTAGTGATTCCATTACTTTCCCCACTACAGAAGTCAGGCTGACTGGCCTGTAATTACCCCCTCTTCTTTGCTCCCACTTTTATGAAGTGGGACTACATCTGCCCTCTTCCAGGGAGAGAGTGATATGATCAAAACATTCAAAAACCTTAAGGGCATTAACAAGGTGAAAGAGTCTAACATGTTTCAATATAAGAAAAATAGCAGGACAAGAGGACACAGCATGAGATTAGAGGGAGGCTGATTAAGGGGTAATGTAAGGAAGTTCTTTTTCACAGAAAGGGTGGTGGATGCATGGAACAGCCTACCTCAGGAAGTGGTGGATATGAATACAATGCAGGGCTTCAAACAGGCATGGGATAGGCACAAGGAAACAAAACAGATGAGTATGAATAGATAGGCCATTGACAGCACAAAGGCAGATGGCACATTCATAAGGTAGAAAAAGAAATGGGCAGACTGGATGGGCCTTGCGGTCCTTATCTGCCATCAACTTCTATGTTTCTATGTTTCTATGACTTGGTAATGGCAGCAATGTTCAGGTCAGTCTCTGCCATGATGGCTTCTAAGTCCAGGATTCTATTTCCCAAACTTCAAGCATTTGTATACATGGCCTTCCAGAATCTTTCACCACCCTCTTTGTCAACATTCTCTATCCCCTTTTGCCTTCTCTCTGAACCCCCTCTGCTCTCATTCCCATCTCTCTTCACTTCTCCCTTATTGCTTCTTTTGTTCTTGGGTACTCTTTGGGATTTCTGTCCCTTAGGATTCTCCCTAATATCTACTTCATTTTTTTTTTGAGGGGGGGCAATTTGCATCTCTCCATTTCCCTTCACCACCACCCCTAAGGTAGTTTAAATGTTTGCCAATAAAACATTTAAACTGTTCATTGAGGGCTGTGGTTCCCCTCCCATATCGATGCAGACCATCTCCCCTGTATAGACCCCCATCCCTCCAGGTGGGACCCCAGTCCCCAATGTAGCTGAACCCCTCCTCTCTGCACCAGTCCTTCAACCATGTGTTGAAGCTCCTGGTGCAGAGTACCCTATCCTTCCTCTTGTTGTAGATAAGTAGCAGCTCCAAAAAGGCCACTAAGTGTGCTTCCTGCTAAGACCCCCTCCCCAACTCCCTGAATTCATCCTGCACTAACCTAGACTCATCCCTAGCCAGGCCATTGGTTCCTAGGTAGATAATGACATCCAGCTCTCCCTCCCTTCCTGCCTCTCTAGTGATCTGCAAGATTTGCTTTCTGTCCCTCCGAGCACTGGTATAGGGGATACACCTATCCTCCCTCTTTCCCTCCCTTTCTGTCCCGAAATTTACCCCCTTAACAAGGGAGTCCCTCACCAGGAGTTGTTTTCTCCTCCTCTGGGGTACTCCCCCACCCTCCTTGGGGTCTCCATTACAGATGACCCCCTCACATCCTCCCTGGTCACTGTTTCGGGTGCCTCCGTGGGACAGTCCCGCCCTGCCAGAGTGACAAAGGAGTTGTGTAGTAGTACCATGTTAGGGATGTGCCTCTGACCCACCACTCTTACCCTTCTTGAGTCCACATAGTCCAGCTGCTCCTCCTCCTCCTCCTCCTTGGCATCCTTTGAGGCCACGGTGGCAGACTTGGCAGTCCCTGAGATGGGCGGGGAGGAGGAGGAGGAGGCACCCTGAATCCTAGCAAACTTGGCCTGGAGTCTAGCAACCTCCTCCCTCAGCCCAGAGGGGTACATGCAGATGGAGCAGCACTGCAGTCTCCAGAAAGTCTCCCTGAAGACTGCCACCCCTCAGCCACTGCACTGCACCACTCCCAGCATATCTATGTGTTACCCTGCCTGTTTTCCTGTTTTACTTCCCTTTAAACCCTATTTTACCCCTTCCCTGGAAGGAAGGTTTCACCTATAGCCAAACTATTTCTTGACCTTAACTCGCCTCTACAGTACCTCGCCTGTCTTTGTTTTACTCTTTTTAAACCCGTATTTGCTCCTACCGTAGATAGGGTGATTCACTTTACCCAAACTGATAGACCTTAACTCTAGACCTTAATTAGCTTCTACCCTGCCTGTTTTTATTTGTTTTTTGTTCTACTTTTCCTTCATTTTTCATTTTATTTGTATATTTCATCAGGATAGGGCACTAGGCAAGCCTGTTTTCAGAGTCGTCCTGTTTGCAAAGTTACAACACACAACAATAGCATACAAATACGATAACAAAATTACAATCTAGTAAAAGACACCACATTAAATATAACCAATTAAAACAAATACATTTAAGAGTAAAACTCCTGAAGTGCAGATTTAAATGTTTGGTAAATTGGCATATTTCATGCCCTGGGGGGGCAGGGAATTCCATGTGAAAGAAGTGTTATAGTCCGTTTTTACTTTAGATTGTTTTTCCTACCCTAGATAGGCTGTTTCTCACGTACCCTACATATTGTGTCTCCTGGGTTCTTCCTACTCCCCTGCCATGTGTGTGCAGTTATAGGAATTTAAACAGGAAGCTTACCAAACATGTCCTGTTGTCCTGTTTCCTCCTTCCATACTCTTTTGTTGTTTTCCTGCTTGTCTGTTCAGCTGCAGAGTATCTGGCAGCTGACTGCCACGTTGGGCTGACTCCAGCGGGCAGACTCCTCTGTGCTGTCCTTGTCACAGGGATTCTTAACATGGGGGGGTGCAGCACGGGGGGGCACTATGGTGGACGCTTCCATTTGAAGCCCCAGAAAGTGGGCTAGGCACTCTGGATTGGCTGCTGAGGAGGCAGGGGGTGCAGGTTACGCTCTGATTGGCTCTGATTTGAGTCTTGTTCAGATGCCAAGTTCCACTCATCTGTCCATAGTTTGTGTAGAGGGGGGGATTCTTTTATTTAAAATCAGGAAGCCCCTCTCCACCCTATGCCCTGCTTCTGAAATGCCACTCACTACTAGCTTCGAGGTTTTAAATATCCTTCTCCTTGTACTCAGCCCCAGGAAGTGGGCTAGGCACCATCAATTGGCTGCTGAGGGAACATGATGGGAGTGGTGCAGTGCAGTGGCTGTGGAGCAGCAGTCTTCCGGGAGATGTTCTAGAGGATGTGGTGTTGTCCCACCTACAGGCACCTTTCTGGGCTGAGGGAGGAGGTTTCTCATCTCCTGGCTGATTTGGCCAGGATTTGTGGGACCTCCTCTTCTATCCAGGGATGACCAGTGCCACTGCCGTTGCCTCAGAGGTTGCCAAGAAAGAGGAGCGGTTAGACCACAGTGGGCTCAGGGAGGGTGAGGGTGGTGGAACAGAGGTGCATCCCTCCAGCTGTACCTCTCCCACAATTCATATGCCGTTCTGGCAAAGTGTGGTTCCTCTATGGAGGCACCCCCAGTGCAGACCAAGGAGGATGCTGGGAACCTCCACAAAGGAGACCCACAGGAGGGTGACATGGGACCCCACAGGGGAAGAAAACAACTCCTGGTGGGGGACTCCATTGTTGGGGGGAGAACTAGGGGAGGAAGGGGAGAGGGAGGTAAGGTGCCTGCCTGGTGCCATGGCTTAGAGGGAGAGGGAGTGAATCCTCAGAATCATGGGAGCAGCTGCACGGAGAGGGAGCTGGATGTCATTGTCCACCCAGGGACAAATGAACAGTCTAGGAAAGGGATCAGAGCAGTGCAGGAAGAGTTTGTGGAGTTGGGGAGGGGCCTTAGACAAATAGCATGCATGGTAGCCTTCTCGGAGATGCTGCCTGTCTATGACATGGGTGAGGCTAGGGTGCTCCACACCATGGATTCAATCAGTGGTTGAAAAACTGGTGTAAAGCTCAGGGGTTTGGCTTCACTGGGGACTGGGGGTCCACCTGGAGTGATGCAGGCCTATACTGGTGCGATGGTCTGCATCTGTCCAGGAGGGGACCCAGGATCCTAGGTGATAGGTTTAAATGCTTCATTGGCAAGCATTTAAACTAGCCAAGGGGGGAGGCACTGGAAAGGAGCAGGGAAATCCTAGCCCCCCAAAATAAATCAGGGTAGTAAGGGAGGGAAACACCAAGACAGAGACATCGATAGGGAGAAGGGCAGGGGTAAATGGAGAAAACGACAAAGGCAATAAAGACAGAGATGGGGCAAAAAGGGGTAAGGCCATCAAGAAATGGAGGGTAATGAGTACCAATGCCCATAGTCTAGGCAACAAGCTTTCTGAACTGGTGGCCTTGATGTAAAAAGGATGCCTGAATATCGTGGCAGTCACAGAAACATGGTACACAGAGAACCATGACTGGGATGTTAACATACCAGGGTACACAACCTACAGGAGAGACAGGGAGGTTAGAAGAAGGGGAGGAGTAGCTCTCTATGTGAGGGAAGGGACAAAAGCAAAGGAACAAAAGAGTAAACAGGGAGGAGAGGAGAGGAGGCACTGTGGGTCACCTTAGAGACTGGAAATGGCACCACAATCCACACAGGGGTTGTATACAGACCCCCATCTCAGGGAGAGGGAATGGACAAGGATATGATAGAAGGCATCCATAGGATGGCAGAGAAAGGGGAGATACTGTGATGGGGACCTGAATATGCCAGATGTTAACGGGAGCACCTTTGCTGCAGCCACATCCAAGAGCAGGGCCATTCCCAATGCACTACAGGAGGCATGCCTTAGACAGCTAGTGTTGAAACCAACTCTGGAGGGAGCAGTCTTAGACCTTGTACTCTCAAATGGGGACAGTGAGAGGATTTCAGATCTACAAGTGGGTAGCCATCTGGGAACAAGTGACCACCAAACTGTGGTTCACGATAAACTCAGCTGCAGAGTCAAGTCATGCAAAAAGTGTGGGTACTGGACTTCAGGAGGGCTGACTTTGGCAAGATGGGAGAGTGCCTTAGAAAAGCACTATTAAACAGGCATGGAGTAGGGGTGGAGCAACAATGGGGATACATCAAAACTGCCATCACAGAGGCAACAAGCCTTTGTGTGAAGCAAATAAATAAATCAAAATGAAAGAAAAAGCCACTATGGTTCTCAAAAGAGGTGGCGGGAAGGTCAGGGAGAAAAAGACAGCATTCAGGAAGTATAAGGAAACACAGAAGGAGCAGGACAGAGAACTGTACCAGTTAAGGCAGAAGGAAGCAGGAAGGCAGTCAGAATAGTAAGGCCCAAAACTGAGGAAAAGATAGCCAACTCAGTTAAGAAGGGGGATAAAACCTTTTAAAGGTACATTAGGGAGCGTAGAAAGACAAAGGCAGGGATAGTGAGGCTGAACAGAATGGACGGTGGGTGGGCAGAGAGGGACAGTGAAAAAGCAGGGATACTAAACGAGTACTTCTGCTCAGTATTCACAAAAGAGGAGATGGGGAAGGTACCTAATCCAATTAACAGAAGCAGTCTATATAGGGAGGTCGATCCCAGTCCATTCACAGATGAAAGGGTTCTGAAAGAACTCCTAAAACTGAAGGTGGACAAAGCAATGGGGCCTGATGGGATTCACCCAAGAATTCTAAAAGAATTAAGGGGAGAACTAGTGACACCACTGACTATCCTTTTTAACAAATCATGGGAGGATGATGTGGTACATGAAGACTGGAGGAGGGTGGATGTGATTTCCCTTTACAAAAGTGGGAGCAAGACAGAGGCAGGAAACTACAGACCTGTCAGTTTGACCTCTGTGGTAGGGAAAGTGATGGAATCACTTCTGAAGGAAAGAATTGTTGAGTACCTAGAGGCCAGTGTGGCACAGGACCCAAGGCAGCATGGGTTCACAGTGGGAAGGTCATATCAGACGAATCTAATTGATTTCTTTGACTGGGTGACCAAAGTAGTAGACCAGGGAGGGGCTGTGGACATGGCCTACCTAGACTTCAGCAAGGCAATTGACATGGTTCCGCACAAAACATAATAAAGAAATTATCCAGCCTGGGAGTGGGTCCCAGGGTGGTAGCCTGGGTAAAACATTGGCTGGACAAAAGGACACAAAAGCTAGTAGTAAATGGAGTCCACTCTGAAGAAAGGGGGGTTAATAGTGGGGCACCGCAGGGTTCAGTACTGGGTCCAGTCCTTTTTAATGTCTTTATAAGTGACATTGCAGAGGGACTGGAAGGAAAAGTATGCCTCTTTGCAGATGACACAAAGATCTGCAACAGGGTTGATACACAAGGAGGCGTGGAAAGGATGAGAAGGTACTTGGCAAGGTTGGAGGAATAGTCAGAAGTATGGTAGTTTGGATTCAATGCAAAGAAGTGCAAAATAATGCACCTGGGAAACAAAAACCCAGGGGAAGAGTACACAGTCAGGGGGGGTAGTAACAACAACAAAAATGGAAAGGAACCTGGGGGTAATCATATCAGATGACCTTAAGGTTGGCAAGCAATGTGAGTAGGCAGTAGGGAGGGCTGGGGAAATACTGGGATGTATAGGCAGAGACACCACCAGCAGAAAACAGGAAGTTGTTATCCCTCTGTACAGACAGTTGGTGAGACCCCGTCTGGAGTACTGCATCTGGTTCTGGAGACCCCATCTCCACAAGGACATAGACAGGATGGAGGCAGTCCAGAGGAGGGCAACTAAAATGGTGCAGGGTCTGCAAGAAGAGCCATACGAGGGGAGAGACTAAAGGAACTTAATATGTATACCCTTGAGGAAAGGAGGGAGTGGGGACATGATAGAAACTTTGAAGTACCTCAGTGGAATCAACATAGTCCAAGAGGGTAGCATCTTTCAGAAAAAGAGATGTGCAAGAACAAGGGGACACAATTGGAAGATAGAGAGGGGACAGCTCAGGGGTAATGTGAGGATGTATTTTTTCAGTGAGAGGGTGGTGGACGCATGGAACAGCCTTCCTGAGGAGGTTGTGGGGTCTAAACCTGTGGGAGAATTCAAGAATGCATGGGACAGACATAAGGCAATTATTGGTGGGGGGTAGGAAGAAATAGGCTGTTGGTTAACTAGGATCTGCAACTTATCCAGTAGTTAGGGAAACTGGTAGACTAGGTGGGCCAAGCGGTCCTTATCTGCGTCGAAGTCTATGTTTCTATGTTTCTTAGGTTCTTATTGGCTCCTGTCTGAGCCTTATTCAGCCACCAAGCTCTGCTACTTGGTCCATCATTAATGCAGGGTGGAGGGCTCCTTTATTTATTTTATTTATTTATTAAAGTCTCGGAATTACAAACTTTGAGTCAGAGACTCCTTTACAAAGGCTCCACATCATGTAGTTCACAGCAAAATACAACATTATACAAAGGTAAACACGATGCAGGATACAATACAGAAAAACATGTAGTATACAAGGTGGCAATGCAGGATACAACGCAGATAAACATATAATATACAAGGAAGTAATGCAGTTTCATGCCAGGCAATGCTGGTTACAATGAAGACGAGAGTATGATACAGTAAGGTCTGAGGTTTGGGAAGGGCAGATAGTAGGAGGGCAGCGGCAGAAGATGCGGGGAGAGAGGATAGGGAGGCAGGAGGGGAAGAGAATAAGGAAAAATGGGGGGAGGAGAGATAGTACTGTGTGCAGTCAGTAAATACATTATCATAGGAAATGTGGCTAAGAGGGAGAGGGGCAGGATAGGTGTGGGGAAAAGGTGCAGGCTAGTAATAGTCGTGGCAGTTAAAGGCAGGGAGATGCAGACATAAGGGACTGAGGGACTGGCTAGTGGCAGTCGCAACAACTAGAGGAAAAGAGATGCAGCTGGAGTTTTAAGTTTGAAAGGGCCTAATTTAATGACAGGCGAGACCTCGGGGGGGGGGTCATTCAGCTAGTGTGGGGCCCTGTATATCAGAAGCCCCTCTTCGCCCTGTGCTCCACTTCTGATTACCTTCTGCAAGCCAGTCAGTAAAGCACTGGATGAGGGGAGTGTAGTGCACATTATCTGTTTAGATTTCTGTAACACATTTGACAGAGTCCACCACAAATGCCCTATCAACAAGATTAGATCACTATATCCAGGTATTAACTCTTTAGTAATAAGATGGCTAGATAGATGACTGAATAACTGAACCCAGAAAGTTAGACTCAATGGGTACTTCTGGAACCTGAAAGTTAGACTTGATGGGTACTTCTCTGAAGAGGGTAATGTGACAAGCAGGGTCCCACATGGATTTGCTTTGAGGAATGTACTTTTTGAATTATATATTTCATTTTTTCCTTTTATATGTATTTTATGCTCCTGCTTCCCCAGCAGCCCCCTTCAGACTGACTCCCCCAGCCCTGTCACCCAGTTCCTCTGAGACTTACCTTCCACCACCAGAACTTATGGCATGTGCCCAATCACTGGTGCAGAGCCTGTGACAGGTCAGTCCTCATCTTGCCACTGGAGGGGATTTCCACTGTTTCACCCCTTAAGAGCCAGAGCCCTGGCCATACACAGATGTGCATGTGCTTGAAGGAGCAGATGCGCACTGGCACCGGAGATGGCTTGGATCCACCCACCAGGCCTGGCGCCAACCCCCCCCTCCCCTGACACTACCATCAAGCCTCCACTCGGTGGCAGCCAAAGCCAAGGAGGTCTACCACCCCTACCCATAAGCTGAGAGTTGCCTGGCGGTCGCTCCATCCACTCCCAGCCCTCCCCCGCCAACCCCGGTGTCCCGTGCTCATTCCCAAACATGGGTCCCCATCATGGTGAAAGGTAAGATGTCCAGTGCCTTAGCCTTCTGTGCCACCAGGCTGGCTGAATTATATAATTCTGACATGGGAAATAACATACTAAACTGGTGTAATAAGCTTGCAGATGACAACAAAGTGAGTGGTATCATAAATAATCTCTGTGATTACCATAGCCTTCAAAAAGGCTTTGACTTTATGACAGATTGGGCCGATACATGGGGTATGATCTTCAACAAAGATAAGTGTTCTGTAATGCACTTGGGAAAAAATAATAAGTTTAGTTATTTCACAAAGGGTAACAGACTGGGTACATCTGCAGAAAAGTAACTAGGGATAAAGGTTACAATGGATATGAAACTGAAGGGACACGTAAGTGATCTATGAAATAAAACAAATTTCCTCATAAACAACATTAGAAGGCATTTTGCCATAGATCAAAAGAAGTACTATTATTCCTTCATAAAACATACATGAGGCCCCCTAATAGACTACTGCGCATAGGGGGGAGTAGGTGTGGGTTATAAGAATAAACTGGAGAGAGTACTGTACAGTGAAAGGCCACAAAAGTAATGGTGGGTAATGAGGAACTAATATATGAGGAAAGGTGAAAAAATCTATCGTTTCACAGCTTACACAGAAGGTGTATCGGGGTGATCTTTTCTTATCACCTTAACACCTCCTTGGAGACAGGCAGTGTTCCCATGGACTGGAGGATGGCTCACATGATACCCCTCCACAAGAGTGGCCCCAGGGACAAACCAGGCAATTACAGACCAGGAAGCTTGACTTCCATAGTGGGGAAGCTGATGGAGATCATTCTGAAGGAGTGGTTGATAATCTTCCTTGATAGTAATGGACTCCAGGATGAAAGACAGCATGGGTGTGTCTCGGGAAGATCAAGTCAGACTAATCTAATCAACTTCTTTGATTGGATCACAAGAGCAGTTGATGAGGGCCATGCTGTGGATGTCCTGTATCTGGACCAGCAAGGTTTTTCAACTTGGTGCCACACAGAAGGTTTTGGGCATGCTGAGGAACCTGGAGGCAGGGAAGAAACTAGTGGGGTAGGTTAGGAGCTGGCTGCAGAATAGAAAGCAGAGGGTAGTGCTAAGGGGGGAGGCCTCCAAGTATAGACCAGTGACTAGTGGAATACTGCAGGTTCCAGTGCTGGGCCCTGTTTTATTCAATGTCCTTATCGGGGACATTGCAGAGGGGGTCAAGAGTATGATCAGCCTGTTTGCCGATGACTCAAAGTTATGTGCAACAGTGGACAGTGAGGAAGGGAGGCAGGAACTCAGGGAGGATCTAGCTAAACTGGAGCACTGGTCAGATGTGTGGCAGTTGGGGTTTAATGCTAAGAAGTGCAAGGTTATGCACCTTGGAGCCAGAAACCCCAGGACCAGCTATTGGCTGGGGGGAGTGCAGGTATCAGCTTCAGAGGAGGAGGAGAAGGACCTTAGGGTACTAGTCACAGGGGACATGAGGTTATCAGCACAGTGCAGAAGGGCAGCAGCAAGGGCCAATCGAAAGCTAGGGTGCATAGCCAGGGGTACCACATCAAAAAAAGAGGAGGTTAACCTGCCTTTGTACAGATCACTGGTGAGGGCGTACTTGGAATACTACATGCAGTACTGGTGCCCTTACCTAAAAAAGGACATAAGTTTGCTGGAGGGGTTGCAGCATAGGGTGACAAAGATGATCATGGGTCTAGGGTGGAACACTAAGAGGACAGACTGAGGGAGTTCAACATGTACTCCCTGGAGGACAGAAGGGAGAGGGGTGACATAATAGAGACCTTTAAATACTTAAAAGGCGTAAACAAGGTCAGAGCAGGAGGATTACACCGCTTAAAGGCAGCAAAAGTCATGAGGGGGCACAGTCTTAAATTGGAAGTGGGAAGATTCAGGAGGGAGATGAGGAGGCACTACTTCACAGAGATGGTGGATGGATAGAACGCACTGCTGGAGGAGTTGGTCGCACTGAAGACAGTAGACAGCGTATGTTCATATATTTGTATTATTTTTCAGTATTATAAAGATGATCAAGTGGTGACTTTTATGACAGCACAATTTAGAGATGGGACATACAATACCAGAAAATCATGGCAAACAAATTAAACCTGCACACCAAAACAGCTCCTAGAAAACAGTCTTCACAAAATCCAAAAACAGTTCACAGGCTTGCCTGAATCAGTTCAAAACAGACAAGGGCAACTCAACAAAAATAGATTAACAGAATCCACCAGCAAGCCAAAATATTCTTCATTACATTTATAATAGTGTATTCACATGGCCACCACTCATATACTCAACACCTGCTGGCCTTTTCAATGGTCATTGGTCCTGTAATTGAAATAAATATATGTTCTGTAAGTAGGAGAAAAAACAAACATTTCCCCTCCACCAAGAAACATTCAGTTTCACTAATTCATGTTACATTCTTACTATGTCAGCTCACCATACAGTGTAATACTTTAAATATCTCAAAAGACTGTCCTTTAAACTGCCAGAGTCAGTCTCAGCAGAGCGCCTAACAGTTTGCCAATGCTCCTGTATTCAGCAATCTAAATTTGGTGTTCACTTTCCTTGTGCCTAAAAACACAGTCACAAGAATGTTAGGTGCAGTAATGTCAGATGCATAACACGAGCCTGAGCATCTGACATCATTCAGTGGTGCCTAATGTACACAGCCAAGTAATGTGTACTGTGGGCAGCATTTATTGCTGCCACAACCTCCCAAACCTAACCCATGTCTTTTAATCAGATTAACTTTCACCAGTGCTGAATGGTAATTAAAAATACACATTTACCAGAATCTGTGCCATTCATCTCTCATGGACAAAAAGGTCCATAGTGTTAAACTTAAGAAAAAAACTTAAAAAAAACTAAAACAACAACAAAAACAACAAACAAGCATTTGTCAATGCTGAATGTTTGCTTGCTAGTATTAACACTGGAAATGCAGGAGTTAGACAGATGCAGAGTAGGAATGGCAGTGAAGTACTGAACTTCAAGCCAGCCCCACCTGCAACCTGTACAGACAGATAGGCATTGGGGTACGCATTTGAGTTGTCACCAATAATGTTCATGCCTTTCACCTCACCCTGTCCTACAGACACCAACAAGTGTTGAGGTGTTCCCTGGGGTGTTCGACTTTACAGTGACCCAACTCCATAAGGACATATGCTGAAATGCATGCAATTTAGGAGAATGGGGTGAACTTTGGGGCTGAAGAGTCCAAGGCAATCCTCGATGCCTGTCACTGGCTGCAGTGTGTGGGTGTGGGTGTGGAACGGCATGAGCATTACAGTCAGCAATCCAAAGGCACACCCCTGATGCCTGTCAGTCTGTACAGGGTGGAACATTATGGTTAGAAAACCTAACGCAGCGGGCGTTTGTTGGTATTTGCACTACAAATTTTCAACATGGCCTTTTTGTGACCCCCGCCTCATGAAAGCATTTGGGACCTCTTCTCATGAACAGTGGCACTGTGATGTTGTCAATGTGTCCTGAACTTTGAGTTCCCACAGCGACCAAGCCATTGTGCAGCAGATGTATGAAAACACAGATTGGGCAGGATGTGAAGAAAGACAGCTGCACCATTCATAGGGAGGTGTGAAGAGATGGCAATGTTGAAAATCTGTAGTGAAAACATTAAAAAATGCTCAAACTTAGGAGCATACGTGGAAACTGCGCAACGCATGCATGTAACACAGCCATTTAGTGGAGTTATTTCACCAGATTTTAAACATAGGCATTTTGTGACCTCTGCTCATGAACACTGTCACTATGATTTTCTTAATCTGTCATGAACATTGATTTCCCACAGCAACCGCGCTGTTCTGCGCCAGATGTGTAAATGCATATATCGAGCAGGATGTGAAAAATGACAGCTGTAAGGAGGTCTGAAAAAAATGGCAGTGTAGAAAATCTGGAGTGAAAGTACTACAAATTTGCGAAGTTATGAAGGTGCGTGGAAATGGCAAAACACACGCTTGTAACACAGTTATTTTATGGACGTTTGTCACCAAATTTTCAACATAAGCGTTTTAGGACCTCCGCTCATGAACAGAGTCACTGTGATTTTACATATGAACATACATACGAACATACGAATCTGCCAGCAGAACAGACCAATCGGTCTATCTAAGTCTGCCCAAATGTGCAGCTAGCACCCTAGATTGCAGCTGCTCCCAGCCTCCTCCCCCTCAGTTCCTCCCCCGCTTGTCCCAGCCCCTGCCCCCCTGACTCATCCTTTTGCTTTATCCCACTCTTTCTTAAAGCTATTGACTGTCCTACATGTTACCACCCCCTCTGGCAGCACATTCCAACTAGACACCACCCTCTCAGTGAAGTAGTGCCTCCTCATTTCCCTCTTGAAACATTCCCCTTCCAACCTTAGTCCGTGCCCCCTTGTCTATCTTCCACTCCTCAGTTTAAACACCACCGCAGTGCTAAGTTTATTTATCCCCCTCAGGTATTTAAATGCTTCAATCATATCCCCCCCATCCCTCCTCTCCTCCAGTGTGTACATGTTCAGCTCCTTCAGCGTAACTTCATATTCCTTTCCTTCCATCCCCTTTAACATTTCTGTTGCCCTCCTTTGCACCCCCTTCAGTAACTTTATACCTCTCCTCAGGTATGGTCTCCAGTATTGCACACAGTACTCCAGGTGCGGTCTGACCAATGATCTGTAGAGAGATAGGATCACATCCCTGTGTCTGGATGAGAACCCTCTTGCGATGCACCCCAGCATCCTGTTTGCCTTCACTGCTGCTCTCCTGCACTGGGCTGAGTTGTTCATGCTCCCAGTTACCAACACCCCAGGTCCATCTCCTCCTCTGTGATTCCCAACCTGACCCCCTCCCCAAACCAGTAGTCCCTCTTCTGGTTCTTAGCCCCAAAGTGCATCCCCTTACACTTCTTTGTGTTAAATCCTATGCTGCCACTCCACCAACCATGTCTCTAGTTTGGTTAGGTCCCCCTGCAGTTTTTCCCATCCGTCCTCTTTGTTCACCACCACCCCCAATTTGGTATCATCTGCAAACAGACTAACCCTGCTCCCCACTCCATGTGCTATATCGGAGCTAAAGAGTCCAAATAGTACCAGGCCCAGCACTGACCCCTGCGGCACCCCGCTTGTCACTGCTCTAGGTGCCAAAAGCTCCCACCACCACCACACTCTGCACCTTCCCCTGTAACCAGGTCTCTATCCATTTAGTCAGCTTTTTTCCCACCCCCACCAGCTTCCCCCCCAGTCTCCCATGAGGCACTGTATCAAAGGCCTTACTGAAGTCCAAGTACAGGACATGTACTGCATGGCCCCTGTCCAACTCCTTGTCACCCAGTCATAATACTCTATTAGGTTGGTTGACAGACCTCCTGAGACAAACCCATGTTGCTGTGCCATCTTGGAGGCCATTACTCTCTAGGGAATGCCACCAGCCTCTGCTTCAGTATCACCTCCATAAGCTTACCCACTATGGACATGAGACTGACCATCCAATAATTTTCTGGCTCCTCCCTAGGCCCACTCTTGTGTATGGGCACCACATGGGCCACCCTCCAGTCCTGGGGCACACACCCCGTTTCCAGGGAGGTGTTGAACAGATCTGCCAGTGGCTCAGCCAACAGCTCCGCCATCTCCCTTAGCACCCTAGAGTGGATGCCATTAAGACCTGGTGCCTTGTCCACCCTTAGTGCCCTCAGCCCCTCTAGCACCCTACTCCCTGTGATCTCTTTGTCCGTCACCTCCTCCCCACTTTCCCCACCCCCCAGCCCATGCTGGTAGTGGACCATCCCTCTCCTTAGTGAAAACGGAGCAGAAGTACTCATTTAGAATTTCTGCTTGCTCCTTCCCCTTTTCCACCCAATCTGCTCCCCGCTTAATCCTCACAATATGTTCCTTGCACTTCCTCTTTTCCCTGACATACCTAAAAAAGTCCTTTTCCCCTTCCTTTATGCCCTGTGCCAACCTTAATTCCCTGGAGGCCTTAGTTTTTTTCACCCTCCTGGCCACCTCCCTTGACCAACTCACATAAGCCTCCTTATTCTCTCCCTTCCCAATTCTCCTGTACTTCAGGTGTGCAGGCCTCTTTGTCCTCACGCCCTGCAGCACTTCCTTGTTCAGCCAGCATGGTTTCTTGGCTCTGCTCTTCTTACTCCTGGCCCTGGTGCAGGCTACTGTGGCCTCTGTTAGCTCAGTCTTTATGACACCCCACTTTTCTTCTCCATCCATCCCCAGCCTTATATGCTGGAGTCTCCCTTGCAGTATTGCTCCCATCCTCCCAAAGTCCACCCTACTAAAGTCCACCACCTTAGTGCCCGTGCCTCGTGTCTCCCTGCCCAGCATGAGAATGAGCTACACTGTTTGGTGGTCACTACCTGCTAGTGGGTTCTCCACCCTTACCTCCCTCACCACCTCCCCATTTGCCAGTACTAGGTCCAGAGTGCTACCAAGCCTTGTGGGCCCACTTACCAGTTGTGTCAGAAGGCCAACCTGGAATGCATCAAAAAGCACCTGATCTCTGGTACTGCTAATGGCTGGGGTGTTCTAGTCAACCCCTCGTAGGTTAAAATCCCCCACTATCAACACACTTCCCCTTCTACACACCCTCTTTATCTGCTCTGCCAACTCCACATCCAGTTCCCCAGATTGGGCTGGTGGTCTGTACACCACTCCCAGCCTCAGCTTTCTGCCCTTTGAGTCCAGGACCTGCAACCAAAGCACCTCTGTCCTCTACTCTTCTCCCTCGTCCCTTATGCATTTGATCCCTTCCCTCACACAGAGTGCAGCCCCCCCTTCCAACCCTCCAGTCCCTCCTGTATATCCTGTATCCCAGGATTGCCAAGTCCCAATCATGGTACTCTGCGGCCCAAGTCTCTGTCACTGCAGCAGTGTCCACCTTCCCCTCTGAAAGGAGCGCCTGAAGCTCTGCAATTTTGTTACCCAGGCTTCTTGCGTTTAGAGAGACCACCTTCCACCCATACCCCCTTCTCCTTACTCTTCTCCTTGGCCTGTGTCCCTCCTCCCAGTAGTCCACACCCTTTCTCCTCATTATTCTTACCAGATGGTGGTGGTGCCTTCTGTATTACACTCAGCCCCCTCCCAGGGTTACTACGCCTCTGCCTTTACCTACATCTAGGGGGGTGAGCTCATTAGGCTCCCCTGTCTGGACCTTTCTACCAACCTCAGTCTTTTGGGCCCCCCCAACTAGTTTAAATCCACCTTAGTAAAGATATACCCTCTAATCCCGCCTTTAATCCTCTCCTCCTCCCTGCTCAAGTGTAGCCTGTCCCTGCTTACAAATCACTATTGCCCCAGACCCTACCCCAGTTAGTCACTAACCCATAATTTTTGGTGTGGCACCAATCCCTCAGCCACTCATTGAACTCCTGGATCCTACCCTTCCTCCCAATGCTTGCACATGGTACCGGGAGTACCTCCAAGAATGCCACGGACTCCCCCACCCCTTCACACTGCCTGCTCAACTCCTAGAACCTCCCCCTCACTACCTCCACAGTCTCCCCCACCAAGTCGTTTGTACCCACATGCAACACTAAATGAGGTTTCTTCCCCCCCCTTGCTGCAAATTTGAGCAGTTCCTGCCCTGCCCCTCCTGCAGTCAACCCGGGGATAGCTTCAACCCATGAACATGGCTGTACTTTCCCTTCCCCTCCCCTATCTCACCCTCTTCAGTATAGAACTCTCAGGACTAGTACCCTCCTCATTCCATACCCTTCCTCTAATGCCCCTCCACCATCCCAGTATTCGTTTTCCCTGCCCTTACACTCTGCCAGCTGCACCCTCTGTAACTTCTGTATCTGCACCTCCTACTTCTGCCTCTCCCTTTCTCTGCCTTATTCCTCCCATCCCTTGAACCCCTTCCCAGCCTGATCACTTTCATCGGGCTTCCATGTCGACCTCCCTTCCTCCCCTGTGATTTCCAACCCTCTCCCTATCCCCATTAGTTCCTCAATTTAGAGTCCCATTGCCTCTCGACCCCATTAAAATGCCCCTCCCATCCTTCCCCTTTCCCGTAGCCTTCTCTCCACCAGTCACTCCCTCCTTCCTTACTAGCTCCCTTCTACTCTTTCATCCTCACTATCTCTTCCCCACCTGTTGCCATTCCTCTCATGCCCCGCTTGTCCTCCCCCCTTCAGTATGTTCCTGCTCTCCCTCACTCTCCCATAGCAGAGGCTCGAATCTATTCCTAGTCGATACCCCTCCTACATCTCTTCCCCTATCGGTTCCCCCCCTTCTACTTGTTCCCCTATGTGCTCCCCCCTGGTCCCACCCCTGGTCCTCCCCACCAGAAGTCATCTGCTCTCTCCCTGGTACCCTCGTGGTCTCTTCCTCCTCCATCAAGAGGGCCCCTCACCTCAGGCACCCCTCCCTTCTCCTCTCTTTTCTGCTAGTGCCTTGATACTGGAGGTCGGTTTCAGTCCCTAGTTGTTCTTCCCGTCCCCTTTGCCATCCCTATTCCCCCCCAAGCCAGGATGCCTACCATACTCATCTGCCCTGCCACTTAGACTCCTCCCTAACCTCCACAGTTCCTCCCTCAAAATAGCCAGTTGTCTATAGACCATACATCCCCCCCCCCAAGCCCAGTCCAGGATCACGGTGGACCCACACCCTGTACACCCCACCACTCTTCCAAAGATTCCCGCCCTATTGACATGCAGCACCTGCCCCATTTTGGCCCCCATCTTATGTTACAGGCTCTTACTCCCGGTTTCTGTACCCTACTACAACTGTTAGACCCTATTTACTCAAATTCCTGTTCCCCCCACACTAGTATCCCTACTGCCACCTTGCCGACTGGGTTAATTCAGTCTCAAATCTCATCCGTTAGATACTATATTATTGTAGCAATCCTAAAGCCTCCTTGTCTGTTTTTCACCCCTCAGCTACCATACTTTTTGTTCTCAGCTCTCATAGTTTCACTTAGCCGAGTTAGAAATTGTATTGCACTCCAAGTATTACTCAGCTCAGTTAGAGAAATAAACAGAACTAAATCTGTATTATTACAGCAATCCTCAAAGTAGCTAATCATTGCTTTGTTTCCACCCCAGAGGCCCTGCTGTAATATAGGACCACACAGGACCCTGGGCGGTTGGGTGGGCAACTCTAAAGTTCAGAAAGAGCTCTATGAGCTGGCTCACTCACCCTCTCTCACTCGTGGCGCTGCAGGCTGCCCTTTTGTGCTGGGCTCCTGCCTGCATTGGAGCCTTTTTCTGCCCACAAAGAAATCTGCAGCAGTCCTGACAGAGCTACATTGAGCTCACTCAGTCCCCCTCTCTCACTCTTTCTTAATCTGTCCCAAACACTGATTTCCCACAGCGACTGCGCTATTCTATGCCGGAAGTGCAAAAACACATTTCAGCCAGGATGTGAAAAATGAAAGCTGTACTGTTCATAAGGGGGTGAGAAAAAATATCAGTGTTGAAAATCTGGCATGAAAATATTACAAATTTGCAAAGTTACGAGCATACGTGGAAACTGCACAATGCATGCGCATAACACAGTCATTTAGTGGAATTATTTCACCAAATTTTTGACATAGACATTTTGTGACCTCTGCTCATAAACACTGTCACTATGATTTTCTTAATCTGTCCAGAACATTAATTTCCCACAGCGACCACGCTATTCTGCCAGATGTGTAAATGCATATTTTGGGCAGAATATGAAAAATGACAGCTGTACTGTTCATAAGAAGGTGTGAAAAAATGCCAATATTGAAAATCTGGAGTGAAAATATTACAAATCAGCAAATTTATGAGGATGCGTGGAAACCACAAAATGTACCTTCATAGCAGTCATTTCATGGACTTTTGTCACTAAATTTTCAACATAGGCACTTTAGCACCTCTGCTCTTGAGCAGTGTCACTGTGATTTTCTTAATCTGTCCCAAACACTTACATCCCACAGTGACCACGCTATTCTGTGCCAGAAGTGCGAAAACACATTTCAGCCAGGATGTGAAAAATGACAGCTGTACTGTTCATAAGGAGGTGTGAAAAAATGGCAATGTTGACAATCTGGAGTGAAAATACTACAAGTTTGCAAAGTTATGAGGGTGCGTGGAAACTGCATAACACACACTCATAAAACAGTACATTTATGGATATTTGTCACCAAATTTTCAATATAGGCATTTTAGGACCTCTGCTTTTAAATAAAGTCACTGTGGTTTTCTTAATCTGTCCCAAACACTTAAATCCCACAACGACCACGCTATTCTGTGCCAGAAGTGCGAAATCACATTTTGGCCAGGATGTGAAAAATGACAGCTGTACTGTTCATAAGGAGGTGTGGAAAAATGCCACAATTGAAAATCTGGACTGAAAATCTTACAAATTTGCGAAGTTACGAGGGTGCTTGGAAACTGCGGAATGCACGCTTGTAACACAGTCATTTTATGGACTTTCATCACCAAATTTTCAACATAGGAATTTTAGAACCTCTGCTCATGAACAGTGTCATAGTGATTTTCGTAATGTGTCCTGAACACTGATTTCCCACAGCAACCTCGCTATTCTGTGCCGGAACTGCAAAAACACATTTTGGCCAGGATGTGTAAAATGACAGCTGTACTGTTCATAAGGAGGTCTGAAAATGCCAATTTTGAAAATCTGGAGTGAAAATATTAAAAATTTTGGAGATTCTGGTGATGCGTGGAAACTGCATAGCATACGCTCATAAAACAGTCAGTTTTTGGAATTTTTTAACCAAATTTGCAACATAGGCTTTTTTTTTTTTTTAGAGCCCACCTCATGAACAGTGGCACTGTCATTTCGTTAATCAGTCTGGAAAGGTGATTCCACACAATGACTGCAAAATCTTCTTTCGGGACCGTATAATGCCATGACAGTGACTGTATTCACGAGGAGGAGTCCCAATAACCCCATGTTGAAAATTTGCTGCTAAAAGTCCCAAAAATAGCAGAGATAGCCACATAAGTTGAAAAATATAGGTTACTCACCTGTAACAGAAGTTCTAGGAGTGGTATATGTTGTTCATCCACACTTGTTGGCAGGTACCTTGCCGCTTTAAGATGGGCTGGAAGGTCTTTAAGCTGGCTCCTCCCACCCACCCGGGTGGTAAAACCCTCGGCTCTGCCCCATGACACCAGACCTAGCCTGCTGGAAGCCAGGTTGTGTGTCGAAGCCGGGGAGGTTGGTGGGTCATGGATGAACAACATATACCACTCCTAGAACTCCTGTTACAGGTGAGTAACCTGTATTTCTAGGGACGTGGATATTGTTCAATCCACACTTGTTGGCAGACCCTAGTAATTCTCTGGGAGGAGGGAACCAAGGCACGCACCCCCTATTTAGGAAACAAGGACTGGAGAACTGAGGCCCAAAACCAGCATCCCTGCGTGACTCAAGGTCGATGTGGTAATGGGAAATGAAGGTCTGTGCTGACTTCCAGGTAGCAGCCCTGCAGATTTCCTGGATAGGGACATCCCTAGAAGCAGCCATCGAGGCAGCAGTATGGCAGGTGGAATGAGCTCTTATCCCTCTGGGAGGCTCCTTGCCCGCCAACCTATAGCAGAGATCTATGCAAGAGGTGATCCACCTGCCTATCATCTGCTTAGCTGCAGGTCTGCCAGTTGCGGCTTCAGCGTAGGTGTCAAACAGCTGGCGAACCTCTCCCCAAACTTCAGCCATACACTCTTTACAGTAGGCGAGCGCACTCCTCATGTCCAAAGTATGGAGCCTGTATTCGGCCTCCGAGGTTTGATTGAGGTAGAACACAGGCAGAGTCAATACCTGATTCAGATGAAACTCCGACACCACCTTCGGAAGAAATTTCATGTGGGGGCATAGGACAACCTTGTCCCTGTGGAAGACCAGGTACGCAGATTCTATGGAAAGTGCCTGGAGCTCCCCAATCCTTCTGGCTGACATGATAGCCACCAAGAAGGCGGTCTTTCACAACAAATGGGAGATATCGCACCTGTGCATCAGTTCGAATGGCTTGCCCATGAGCTTAGCCAATACCAGCAGTAAATCCCACTGAGGTGGAGGTTCACACTCTGGAGGGGATAAGTGATCTAGGCCTTTGAAAAAACACCAGACCACCTTCTCCTTCGCCATCGACTGCTTGCCGGCCCATGCTCGGTAAGCAGAGATGGCTGCCAGGTGTACCTTAAGGGTCGCCGACCGAAGCCCTTGTTGAGAAAGGGACCACAGGTAGTCCAAAATGACAGCCAATGGGCAGGATGAGGGGTCCTGCCCCTTGCCCTGACACCAAATGGAAAATATCTTCCATTTAAAGGCATAACATTTTCTGGTCGACTCCTTACGGGATGCCTCAATGACGTTGAGGACTGCGTCGGAAAGACCCAAGGCCTGGAACTCTAGCCACTTAGGAACCTGGCCATCAGGTGCAGAAATTGAAGGTCCAGGTGGAATATCTCCCCTTGTTGACAGACAGCAGGTCTGGGCAGACTGGAAGCCGCCTCGGGAGCCTGGAGTTGAGGGTGAGGAGATCTGTATACCAGACCTGGCAGGGCCAGTCTGGGACTACCAGAATCACCTGCACCTTGTCCCTCCTCACCTTGAGAAGCAACTTGTGGATCAAGGGAAATGAAGGGAAAGTGTAAAAGAGGCCTGGGGTCCACGGCCTCGAGAAGGCATCCCTGCAGCGAGCCCTGCTGAGGGGTGTGTGTATGGAACAGCCTCAGCTTCACATTCTCCCTGGAGGCAAACAGGTCCACCTGAGGACTGTCCCAGTGGGAGAACAGATTCTGCACTACCTCTGGCAGGACAGACCACTCGTGAGATGCATCACCTATCCGGCTGAGGGCATCGGCCAGACTGTTCGAGGCTCCTGCCACATGGATGGCTTGGAGATCTTCCTCCAGGCTGAGCATGAGAGACCATATGCAGAGAGCTTCCTTGCACAAAGGCAAGGAGTGCATCCTGCCCTGTCAGTTGAGATAGTACATGGTTGTGGTGTTGTCCGTCTGGACCTGAACCACTTGACCCCGGACAAATGGAGCGAAGGCAGTCTGGGCTAACCAAACCACTCGGAGATCCAGCAGGTTGATGTGGCATCGAGACTCCTGAGGGGACCAAAGGCCGTGGGCCCTGTGCTCCCCCAGATGGGCACCCCAACCCATCAGAGAGGCATCGGTTGTCAAGATGACCGTCGGCTCGAGGCAGACAAATGGGATCCCCTCCTGCAGATGAGCTGGGACAAGCCACCATTGCAGGCCATCCCACATCTTCTGGGTCACAGACACTGGCTGGTCTAAGAGACCAGAGTGCTGAGACCACTGGCGCGTCAGCTCCCACTGCAGGGGCATATATGCCAGCGGGCCCAACGGACCATGCAGGTGCAGGCTGCCATGAGACCCAGAAGGTGTAGGAAGTCCCAGGCAGAGTGCAATTTCCCAACCAGAAATGATTGGGCAAACTAGGAAAGGACCTTGGCCCTGTCCACTGGGAGCTGAGCTCTGGCTCGGAGAAAGTCGAGCTCCACCCCGATGAACTGGATCACCTGCAAAGGCACAAGTTCCAACTTGGCCTCGTTGATAAGGAGGCCTAGTTGAGAGCAAGCCCAGAGGGCCAGATCACTGGACCACTCTGCCTCCAACCTGGAGGGAGCTGCTATCAGCCAATCATCCAGGTAATCAATCAATCAATCAAGTCTTTATTTATACAGGCGGTCACCATTGAGCAGAGCTCTTTTTCAAGGTGGACCTGTTTGAAACATGGATACAGTTTATACAAACAACATACAATAGTTACAGTATACAATAAGAGCAATGCCCCAACACTAGTTTTATATACAAATATACATAAATATATCAGGTTTAGGATACTAGGTAGGTCTGGCTAGTAGGAAATAATAGCGACAACATTCGAGAGCTAAAGACCTCATGTCTGCTTAAGGCTGAACGCCAGCTTGAGCTAGGAGGCAAGGAAAATTTCAGAGCAGCATAAATGGATTATATACCCCAGTGAACTAGGAGTCATGGCTGGGGAAAGTATGGCCACAGATTATAGGCGGCTGTGATCATGGTTCAGACCTGGTAATGAACCGCGGGTAGTTTAGGAGCTGTTAGGGGACGAGCAAAGCAGTTGCAGATTTCACTTACTGTACTTGAGTATTGAGCCTTGAAGATGGGCATAGGTACAAGGGCTTCTAATTTTAGGGACTTCTGTAAATGATTCCAAAGGGTAGGGAGCGTAAAGCTAATTGCCGCTCTACCGAAACGCAAGTTTACTCTAGGTATTGCAAGGGAGATGTAGGAATGGCTTCAGAGCGCATATTTTCTTATTGTGCATAGGGGTAGGCAGTCGGAAATATATTGGGGTAGTTTGTTTGTAAGGGCACGGTAGATCCAGAGAGCAGAATTTTTGTGGTGCCTAAGTTTAAGGGATGTCCATCCCACTGTATCGTACAGGATGCAGTGATGGGTAGAATTAGGGAGACCTGTGATAAACCTTAGCGCGCGGTGGTATAGCGTGTCGAGTTTGGCTAGCTGGGAGATGGGACACTGGCTGTACAAGAAATCTGTGTAATCCACCAGAGATAGGAAAGTAGATTGGACCAGTCTCATTTTTGCATCAATACTGAGGAAGTGGTTTAGCCTGTAGAAAACTCCAAGCCTTTGCTGAAGCTTTTTCAACAATTCTTCGATGTGTTCTGTGAAGGAGAGTCTGTTATCAATCCATACTCCCAGATACTTGATTTGGTCACAAATTCTAATTTTTGACCTAGTATTGTAGTAATTTCGGTAAGGGTTGACCCGGACCCCCTCAGTGCTGCAGGAATGCTGCCACTACTGCCATACATTTGGTGAAGACCCTGGGAGCTGAAGAAAGGCCGAAGGGCATGGCCCGGAACTCGTAAAGGGTTCCCTCTGCTTGAAAGCAGAGGAACCACTGATGGGACAGACAGATTTGGACATGAAAGAATGCATTCTGAAGATCCAGGGAGCAGAACCACATGCCTAGTTCCAGGGATGGCATGATCTGGGCCAGAGTGACCATCCAGAAGGCATGCAGCCTTAGGAAGTTGTTCAGATCATGCAGATCAAGAATGGGGTGCCAGCCCCCCATCTGTTTTGGGACCAGGAAGTACCTGGACACAAACCCTGGGCAAGGAGGAGGATCCACCACCTTTCTGACTACCCCCTTCTGGAGGAGCAGGACAAGATCATCTCAGCGATCCAACTGAGAGGCTGCGGATCCAGTGGCCCCCCACGGTGCACAGGCTAGACAAGAAGGGTCTGCTCGAATTCCAGAGGCAGACCCCTGCCGACCACCTCCAGCACCCAGTGGTCCATGGTGATAGCGGACCAGGAGGATAGGAAGTGGCTGAGCCAGCCCCCCACGGGGGGACCCAGGGGAGTTGTGACGGGGTTGGGGGCGGCACCCCACAACCCATCACTGGGCAGGCTTGGAGGAAGAACCAGTGGAGGGGCCACCCGGCCCTTTACCTCTGGGCTTCCTAACCGAAGAAGCGATAGACTTGGCCTTGGAGTGCCACGAATGAGCCTGCTGGCCCTGTTGCTGATGTTGCTGGGCCGGACGTGCCACAGAAGCGGAAGGACAAAAGGGCTTATGCTGCTGATGGCGGCCTTTGTCCTTCTGGGCAGATGCGACCGAGTCCAAGGTGCCGTTGGACTTCTCGATCCACTGGAGGTGGCCCTCCACCCCAGGCCCGAATAAGTCTGTGCCCAAAAAGGGGACATCTGCTAGCTTGTGCTGGGTAACCACCATGAAGGTCAAGATCCGCAGCCAAGCCCTGCAGTGCATGGCTACTGTGGCCACTACTGACCAGGCACAAGAATCACCAATGTCCAGAGCAGTCTGGAGCTGTTGTTTAGTCACTGCCCTTCCCTGATCCTGAACCTGCTTGACCGTGGTCTGGAGGTCGCTCAGGAGATAAGGAAGCACCTCATACAGGAAGCCCAAAAGGGCATGGGAGAAGTGTGCCATCTGAACAGAATTGTATATACAATTGTTCATGCTCCACCCAGGTCCATCTTGCAAATGAACTTCTGCTCAACGATGAACGCCTGGTTAAATGAAGACTTGATTGATTGATTGATTGATTGAGAACAGCCGAGTTAGCCTTATGAAAGCCTAAGAAGGCGGCAGCATAGACTTTCCTCCCGGAGTAGTCCAACTTTTTGGACTCCTTGTCCAGGGGCTTGTCCACCTCCCTAGCATTTCTGGAGTGCTGGAATATGCTATCGGTCACCAACCCCTCAGCTGAGGGGTGCTCCGAGAAACTAGAGAGGGAGCCGGTAGGGACCACATACTTGTGAGCCATCCTGGCCGAAGGCACAGGACAAGAGGCCGGCCACTGCCAGAGCTCCAGAGCCAGGCCTACTATGGCCTCAGCCACGGGGATGGCCTCCGAGGAGGAATCCCCCTTGTCCAGGATTTCCATTAGAAGGTATTTGGCCCATTTCTGCACAGGTTCGAGCTTCATCCCAGTGGACTCCGAGATGAGTCAAAGGATACCCAGGAACGAGGATGGGCTCTCATCCACCGATAGAGCCCCTGAAGATTCCAAGTCGACTGGCCGGGAATACAACAAGGACTCATCAGACTCTGAAGAGTCCATGAACAGCTGCTGACCACCTGAGCCACTATCCACTCACCGAGGATGGTTGGGGGTGAGAGCGACCGACAACCTGTGGGGCAAACCTTGGCACAATCGAGAATCCTTAGTCATTGCCCCAATCTTCGGTTGAGGAGGTGTGGGTTCCACCACTATGGGTGGAGTTGCTGGTTTAGGCCAAGCAATCGGCGCCGGCACCAGCTCCTCAACCGAGGAACTGGGGGCCGGTGATGGCTTTGGCCGATCAGGTGACAGCCACTTAATCGCCGGTGTGGGAGCTGGCACCAGTTGACCACCAGCTAAAATAAGTTGCTGCCACATAAGGTCCTCATAGCGTCGGCACAACTTGCGTGGAAGCCTCTCCTCAGCCGAGGAGGAAGAAGAGGACAAGTGGCGATGCCGCTTTCCGCGATGTCGGGACCAGGACCAATGCCATTGGCAGGACCAACCCGATGCAGAAGAGGACCGAGACCTCGACTGTCGACAACATCAGTGGTGGGTCGAGGAAGGAGCGCAGATCCTCCAGTTCAGGGTCCTTGGGCAGGGACGTCAGCTCAAGGGTTAAGTCCCCAGATGGCACCAGAGGTACCGGTGTCATGGGAGAGAAATGTCGGCCTCTTCAGTCGACAACCTGTCAGTGGGCTTGAGAAAGATCTCGGCCTCACTGACAGGAGTCTAGGCCAGCTTGTCTAATGGGGACTCCGTGAAACCAGCAGCCCAGGCTGCCACCTCGACTGAAGTTGAGAGAAGACGATCCGTGGAGCGAGACCTCTCCCACTCCCAAGAACGTTGTTGCTGGGACTTACCTTTGTGATCCCATTTTTTGGATTGAGTGGAAAAGACCCAGAAGGACCCTCTCCCTTAGTCGAGAGGATCTGACAAGGCTCCCAAAAGGAAGCCGCATAGGAGGAACCCGGGGGGGAGCAGAATAAGAGTCGAGGCCGAGGAGGATCTTGCCGCTGCCAGGGCCACCTCCTCCTCAAGGGCTGTAAGCTGTTCCAGTTGTTCCACGGAGCCCACCGCCGCGGACACCACCCAATGGGCCTCCTTCGATTTATCCAGCAGGAACCTCTTCTCCGGTCGCCCTAGCTGAAGTCGGGCAACATGGCCCTCAAGCACCGAGAGAAGGACAGACACACATCGCAAGCCTGCGGATCATGGTCGTGCCCAAGGCAGTAAACGCACGTGTCGTGGGAGTCGGTTCGGGACATCTTCTGCCCACAAGGGCACCGGCGGAACCTGAGGACAGACTTGTCTTCTGTGGCTGCCGCGATATATGAAGACCGAACTTGAGTGGGTTTTAGAATAATCTTAGGACAAAAATTCGAAGAAACAGAATCCAGGCCTACAAAACACTTGAGCGCTAAGGAGGGAACCTGAGCTTTCAAGCGGTAAGGAAGATCTGGCGTCATGGGGCAGAGCCGAGGGTTTTCCATCCGGGTGGATGGGAGGAGCCAGCTTGAAGACCTTCTGGCCCATCTTAAAGTGGCAAGGTACCTGCCAACAAATGTGTGGATTGAACAACATATCCACGGCCCTAAAAAACCCTCTTTATGCCATTATACAGCTTACGGCATTTCTTCAGTTCGCGGTTGGCTTTGAAGAGTGCAGGCGTGCCCGGTCCATCGAAGATCGTCGTGCCGGGCTCCGGAGGTAAGTATGGGGTGGGGGGCTGGGGAGGTGGGTGCTCAGTTGGTGGGTGCAGGTTGTGGGAGGAGGCACAAAAGACTGCAAGGCACTGTTTTCTTTATTTCAGGGACAAACATAATAAAAAGGACATTGAGGGAAGGTTTTTTTTTTGCAGGCTTCATTTGAGCACACTGGGGTGGGCTCCCAGTGTGCTGCCTGCATTTTGGGAAGGGGACTTAAGCCAATGAGATTGGGCCCCATTGGCAAATAAAGACTGTTTGGGGGCACGATGCCGAGGATTAGGCATCCCCTCGGCACACAACAAATGGGGAAGGGGTACATTATGCCGATGGGGAGTGAGCTCCCCCGTCGGCAAATGAACTGGGTCAGGGTCATGCCGACAGTGAGATTGGGCACCGCCATCAGTTGGCTTTCATGGGGCTCTAAGGAAGCTGCTGCCATGTTTAGGGAAATGCCCAAGGGAAATGTTATACCAGGCAAGGTACCATCTGCAATGATAGGTCACTCCCTCATTGCAGCAGAATTGCTGACACTGCAATGACGAGGCGGCCCTTCATTGCAGCAGCCAAATCGTTTCAAGTTGGTGGCACTTCTGCAGAACCAGTGTCATCAGGACAATGGGCCTGCATTAGGTGCACACCGCCAAGCCCACAAATGTAGTGCTGGCATTGGCGGCCACACTGCCGCACCTCCACAACCCGCTTCTCTACTAAGCTGCCACATAATGTTTCTTGCGCATGTGCACAAGCAAACATAAAAAGACTGTGGGGTTGCCAGGAGGTCAGTTCAAGATAAGCTTGAGGTCATGGGACCTAAATATCAGAGTGAGCAGCTCACACGTAGGATTCATAATAGTGCACATTTTATCTGTGTTTAACATACATTTATACCATATTATGCCAATAACACAAACAGAATAATTAGCAAGCATTTGTCAATGCCGAATGTTGTCGCACTGGCATTGGCAGTGGTGGAGATGGAGAGGCATAGCGCTGTGAGTTTGTTAATGTGTCCCAAAAGGTGATTTTGCACAGCGAGTACGCCACTGTGCGGCAGAGCTGCGGAAATGCGTTTTGGGCAGGCTGTGGAAAATGGCAGCTGGACTGTTGATAATGAGGTGTGCACAAATGCCAGTGGTGAAAATGTGGCATGAAAATATTGCAGATTGATGAAGTTACAAGAGTGCGTGGAAACTGCGCAATACTGCGCTTACAACACAGTCATTGTCTGGACTTCACTACCAAATTTTCAACACAGGTATTTTAGGACCTCTGCTGATGAATAGTGTCACCATCATTTCCTCAAAGTGTCTCGAAAAGTAATTTCGCACAGTGACCATGCAATTCTGCACCGGACATGCGAAAACACATTTCAGCCAGTTGTACTGTTCATAAGGAGGTATGGAAAAATGGCAGTGATGAACAGCTGGAGTGAAAGTATTACAAATTCACAAAGTCACGAGCGTGCGTGCAAACTGCGCAACTCGCGCTTGTAAAACACTCATTTTATTGACTTTCAGCCCTAAATTTTCAACATAAGCATTTTAGGACATCTGCTAATGAACAGTGTCACTGCCATTTTCATAATGTGTCTCCAACACGGGCTTTCCACAGCAACAGCACTATTGTGCACCGGAACTGCGAATACAGATTTTGGTCAGGATGTGAAAAATGACAGCTGTAATGTTCATTAGGAGGTGTAGAACAATGGCACTGTTGAAAATGTGGAGTGAAAATGTTATAAGTTTGCGAACTTACGAGCATGCGTGCAAACTGCACAACGCACGCTTGTAACACAGTCATTTTATGGAGTATTGTCACCAAAATTTTCAACACAGGCATTTTAGGACCTCTGCTCATGAACAGTGTCACTGTCATTTTCGTAATGTGTCCCAAACAGTGATTCTGCACAGCGACCGCACTATTCTGCGCTGGAAGTGCGAAAACACATTTCAGCAAGGATGTGAAAAATGACAGCTGTACGGTTCACAAGAAGGTGTAGTAAAATGCAATGTTGAGAATGTGGCGTGAAAATATTGCAAATGCGCTAACTTACGAGTGTGTGTGCGCAGTTACTGCACACACTCGTAAAACAGTCATTTTTTGGATTTTTCCCACCAAACTTGCAATATAGGCTTTTGAGGCCCCTCTCATGAACAGTGGCACTGTCGTTTCATTACTCAGTCCTGAAAGGTGATTCCGCACAGTGACTGCGAAATCACCTTTCAGGACCGAATAACGCCATGACAGTGCAATAATTCATGAGAGGGGTCCCAAAAACCCATGTTGAAAATGGGGCCAAAATTCACAAAATGCCGAGATATGCATTAAAGTTGAAAAACCCTATTCATTCCATTATACAGCTTACCAGCATTTCTTCAGTTTGCGGTCAGCTTTGAAGAGTGCAGACATGTTCGGTCCACGAGATCGTCGCACAGGACTCCCGAGGTAAGTATGGGGTGGGGGAGGTGGAATGCAGAGAGGTGGGTGCGGGTGGGGGAGGAGGGCATCAGACTACGAGGGACCGCTTTTCATTTTACAGGAAAAAACACATCGCTGGAACAGTTTTGTTTTGTGATTTGGCACGCTGGGGTGGGCTCCCAGTGTGCCACCCAACTGCTTTGGGGATCTATAGCCGACGGGGATTGGGCACCCTCGTCAGCACACAACATGGGGGAATGAGAAAGTAATGCCGACAGGGATTAGGGCACCGTCAGCACACAAAGAAGCGGGGGCGAGCTAGGGGATTGGGCACCCCTCAGCATTCAACAATTGGGGGTTATGCTGACGGGTAGGCTCCTCCGTCCGGCATACAAAGAAAGCGGGGGGGGTTAACCGACAGGAGGATTGGGCACCCCCGAAGTCGGCAGTAGTTGGGCGGCCGCCCACTCACCAACCATGCTCATAATGTCAGCAAGCATGTAGGAAGGGTCCACTGCGTATGACGAGCTTTGCTCAGATTGCAGCGGACCTTTTCTTAGATGTGCTCACCACATTATGTATGCATGGTGTGGCGCCGGCATGCAGGCTGATTGGGGAATGAGGGATGCACCCTGCATTTGCCCAACAGCAACCCCACCTCCAAAGCTGCACAGTCCCAAGATGTTGGCTGTGCAAGCGCGCCAACATAAAAATAAAACTTTACATAATCTTTAAAAAAGACGTTATGTTGTAATTATTTCTGTGATGAGGGAAGATGGGGAATCTAAGAAAAAGGAAAGGGGGAGGATGGACAGAAAGGAGAGGGTCAGGAATAGGGGTGGGCAAGAAATCATGCCTTAAGGTAGTCAGGAAGAGGGCATTTAAATTTCCAAAACAGCACAACAGCCAGAGGAATGGATTATAGAAAAGGGGGACCAGTCAATTTCTTTGTTTAGCCCAACCCCTTCATGCAGAGTTCCAAACCTTTCAATCCATACTGTTTTCCTTAGTAGTGGTTTATTTCTTTAATTCTTTCTTTAATTTGTATTTTCCTTTCTGTTTATGAGTTATATGGTTCTTTTAACTTGTAGGTATTTGAGCACTGAGCACAATGCCCACATGGATAATTCCCCAGGGGCAAAGGCCCAAAGCTGAACCCAGAATCCATTATTACATCCTTCAAGAACTCAGAATGTACAAATCTATCCTTATGAGTTGTGTTCCTTTTTGCAGCTATTAACAGAGGTTCCTTAAAAACCATTTCACCTTTCTGCTGATCTTAAAATGTGCCAATTGTTTTCCAACTGTGTTTTGTCTGGCCAAATGCTGAACTAAAAGCACTGGGAAAAACTGCTTTGTCCTCGCTTAGCTGTGCATGGTCTGAACACCAAAATGTCTACCCTGAGTTTATTACTTGCCCTATGTGCTTCCAAAATTAATTGTTTATTGTATATGGGTGTATCTTGTTGTGTATGGAAATCCATACACTGAAAAATGTGGTTGTGCTGTAGTAGTGATGTGTCTACTGCAACAAAATGGGGTTTTGTTGTTCTGTAGTATTTACATCACTAAACAAAGGCTAGAATTAGAAGTTGCACACATGCTGCAGCCACTCACACTTTCAATCAAACAGTCTGTAGCATATTCAACTCAGAAAACTGTAAATGCATGCATGATTCAGGTGGCTAGTTCTGCTGATGTTGTTAGTGCCAGCCATGGCAGTATGGAGGTGGAGGAGCTGTTATAGTCAGAAGCAAACAGTGGGGGGATCTTATGTCTGCTGCATTGCTATACCTGTGGATTTGGGGAAGGCACTTAGTTGTTATGTTGCTTCTGGCAGCCATGTTTCTTGGTCAGGCGATGGGAGGGTGGTGACCTGAATGTTTCCAAGGACTCTTGAGTGCATGAAAACTTGCACAGGCAATAAGTATCACTTATTTTTGTTGTGAAACAGGCAAGTGAAAAGGTCTTGTCTTTGAATCATTCAAAATACAGAGCTGTGAGTTTTTCTTTTTTCTACAGTTGCCCATGCACAATAAAAAATAATGTATGGGTAACCATACACTCCAAGACTGAGTTTCCACCTCATGACTGCCATGACAACAAGGCCCTCTCAAGCTTCTGTAAGAAATGTTATTGATCAATCTCTTCGAGTGTGCAGTCTCCTCTAAGTAGTGTATTTTTATCATTTGTCTTATGTTATAGCCCACACTATAGGGTATTACTTTCCTCAAAAAATATTCAAATTCAAAAATGGAATGTGTTCACGATGATTAGCTATAGTAAACTGTATATGAAGTGGCACTTATTCAAATACTCACAAAACTCTTTAAGTTCGTTCTCTGTTACTTTCCATTGAAAAAATAGATAATTAATGCACCATTTATACAGTAGCACCTTACTTTCAAAAGGATTACTATTGCTTATGATGAATGTTGTTTCAGAGTTAAACACGAATAAATTCACAAATGATGGGGCTATAGTGGACCCCGTCACTGTCCATCTAGTTTGTAGATAATGTTTGGAATCAAATCTGAAACAGTTCTTTTGCAGGACAATTTTTTTCCATTTCCACCCAAAAGTCTGTACTGGGTTTTTCAAGATTCCTTAAGTTCAGGATGGACTCCAGTACCTCTACACCTTCTGTTTGTTTCATAGAGGTGTATAGATCAGCAATGTCCATTGTTAGTAACTGTACATCATTGAATATCAGTTTTTTTGAGTTAAACTCCTCCAACTGCAACAAAACATCCCATGAATCAAATGTTAAGTATAAAGGCACAATTTCAAACTAATCCATAAGGTAATAGTCCACAAAACATGATAGAAGCTCCACACTGGAGCCCAAACCTGACACTATTGGTCTGCCAGGTGGTAGTCTGACCCGTTTATGCACTTTTGGGAGACAATAAAAACTAGAATGGTGGAGTCTTGTTTGATTAATGCTACCACCCAGTCAGGGATTTCCCATTCTCCCTGCCATTAGAAACAGTGCAAGAAATCAAGGCCTCCATCTCCTTAGTAGGGGTTTCCTGTAGAATGAAATAGTTCTCTCTATTGCTCAGAAGCTCGAGACATTCATTCCTGTAATCCCCCACATCCATAATAACAACTACAACATCTCCTTGTCAGCTTCTTTTATAATTACTGACTTACAGTATCCTGTTCTAGTCTTTAATTAGCCTCTCTCTCAATTTAAGTGAGATTCATTCATTTGGTACTAAAGATCTTTAAAATACTATCAACCTCTTTGTCAGTATTTTTCATAAAAGGGGCAACAGACTTCTAGGAAAACTAAACTGAACTTACAAGCTCAAATGGGCAGACTGGGTGGGCCATAGGCTCTTATCTGCCGACACTGTCTATGTATCTATGTATCTGTCTACTGTATATGCTATGGTATGGGGCCTGGTGGTACAAAGTTAGAGCTTCAATGTAGGTTTTCTTTTTTTGGGGGGGTCAATTTCTCCTTGTCTTGAGGGTCCTCTATGTCTGCAAAATAATATCTGAGTCTTACATACTTATAAAACCTCTGCAAGTCAAGTTTTGTTTGACATCTGTCAGGTTGCCTAGTTGGTGCACAGGTGAGGCCTCAGGACAGCACGCTGGCTCTGGTGTTGTCCAGGTCTCATCAAAAGGTAAAAAAAAAATATCCTGCTCTCAGCCTTATGAGTATTTCTCCTTCTGTAGCTCCTTCTTCTCCTTTTCCTCTTTAATTTTCTTTCTTTGGATTTTTTCTTTGTCTTACTTTTTTTTTTAGGTGTTTCTGCACTGTGTCCTATGCTTTGTTGCCCCCTGTTCTGTCTGACTCTGAGCTCATGCCTGGTTCTATGTCCTTCTTTCTGGGTGGAATTCCCCTGTTTCTGTTGTCCTATCCTCAAATTAAACTGACAAACTTTAGGACAAATACCAGGAAAATGTTTTTCACACAAAGCATAATAAGTATCTCTACCAGAGAATATGGTAAATAGAGCAAATGTGTATATACTCAAATGCAAATAAGACATTTATATGGATGGGGCGCTTAAAAGAATATTAAATATGAATTATGACTCATTGTAAAATGGACATTCATGTCTTTAACTGCCTCTGTAACTCCACCATAAACTCCAGTATACCAAAAGTATTAATATGTATAGGGCATCAGTAAAAAAAAGGTTAATAGAATTACAAAATATTACTTCTGGGAACACTTTACAAATTGTACACATTTCTGGTTGTATTTCATACAGTTTCTATTTTAATGACTTTTACAGTATTCTGAATCACTGTGGAATTTTGTATGGAAACAGGATGTTTTGCCCATTGGACTTTATTTGCTGCTGCTGTTTGTCCACATAGAATATAATAATCTCCAGCTTGTGACATAAGCATTTCCACAGCAACCAATTGTGATTCAAATACAGAGGACCGTGGCATCACATGCAAACAGGTAGAAGGAGCATGTACTGCATATCCAAGGGGCTAACACCCTATTTTTAAGCAACTGCACTTAGTAATAAAGTTGGAGAAATTGATTCATGTTCTTTTGTTTTATTGTATTTCAAAACCTGTGCTGGACAAGTTGTTTTCTCCTCCCCCTTTGTCTTTTCTGAAATAATCTCACTCTGGCTCTCCATTTTTGGCCCTCCTCCCTTTCCCTTAGAGTCCTCCTCTGTGTCTGTTCCACCCATACTTGCTCCTGCAACTAACCCTTCCCCTACCTCTCCCTTCATCCTCAACTATGATTCACCTTTCCTCTCTCCCCATATACCATTTTCTGCCCTTTTGGTTCGATAGTGACTTTTCCTGTCTACCTAGTATTGTTCCTCTCAGTCTGTCAACAACATTGCCCATTTCAGTGGGACTTCTTCAGTCCCATAGAGCCTTTCTCTGGTATCTTACATAGTTGCATGCATGTTCTTCCTCTGTAGCTGTAGTCTTCTCTGCTACTTGGTGCACTTTTGCCTTTTCCATACTTACCATACTACTGCTTTGTTAATATTTTTTATTTTATTATTAATATTGCTGTATTATATTTGCCATTTGCAACTTCTTCAGTATTGCAGCTGTCCCATTGTATCTGTTTTGAGTAGATTTGTTGCAGCATATACTGTCTTGATGCATGCCATTTTGTTGCCCCCACTGTAATCTAATTTTTCCTGGGTTGTACCCAGAAACAATATGGGCTTTGTCCTAGCGTATCTTTTCTGGTCACCAACTAATAACTAAATAATTAAAACAAATGCAGACAATTTGTAAAATATAAGCATAAAAACATAGACATTTGCTGGCAGAAAAAGACCCCATGGCTTATCCAGTCTGCCCCAAAATACCCCCCTCTGTCTAGTTTATTCTACACCCCTGTTCCCTACCCTTCCACTTTTATTTAGCCCCATGTAGGTGTCCCATGCCCTTTTGCATTTGTCCACTGAATCTACCCCTACAACCCATTGTGGCAGCCTGTTCCATGGACCTACCACGCTCTCAGTGAAGAACCTCCCCCTTACATCCCCTCTAAATCTATTCCCCGCCAGCTTGAATGCATGCCCCCTAGTGGATTTGTTCTCACTCTTCTGGAAAATGCTGTCTTCTCTGACCCTGTTTATTCCCTTCAGGTATTTTAAGGTTTCTACCATATCCCCCCTTCCCTCCTCATTTCCAGTGTGAACAAGTTTAGTTCTTCCAGCCTTTCCTTGTATGACCTCTTATGTATCCCTTGAATAATCTTGGTTGGTCTTCTCTGAACCCTCTCCAGTTTGTCCCTGTCCCATTGTAAGTGTGCTGTCCAGAACTGGACCCCATATTCTAGCTGTGGTCTGACCATCGTTTTGTATAGTGGCATGATTACCTCCTTTTTCCTGCTTGTAAAGCCCCTTCCTATTCATGCCATCATTCTGGTTGCTTTCCCCACCTGAGTCTAAATATTGTGTTTTTTTTTTACTCTACCCAGTGATGTTCCAGGGTCTTTAGAAAAATAAATAACATCATTTTTCAAAATGTTATTGAATATAGGAACAATATCATGTAAATAAATCTTATCTAAAAGACCCCATCTATAACTAAGAGAAAGTAAAGCTTTCAATGTATTAGAAAGTTAAACTATTTACAGGCCCTGGTCTCAACAAGGAGCCATTTTTATGGACATAGTGCAGTGCTCTCTAGTCGTTCTCCACTCCATGGCCCCACATAACTTTCTTAAAAGTGTACTGACCTGTTCATTAGTTAGGAATGCCAGAAGACGCAGGTAGGAAGTGCTGCTGCTGTCACAGAGTAGAATGCTGAATCACTGAAACAAAATGCTGTAGCTAGTTATGAATCTGAAATCATATTTAAAACACAGACAATAAGGAATTATCAAAAGCAGACGACTTACAGTACTTCCCCGATGAAGCCCTTTCAAGGGTGAAATATCGGGCATGTCGATACGTGGTCCTTTTTATGGTGAACACATGAAAATAAAGTACTTAAGAGTGAAAAAGAACTATTTGGAGTTTGGCTGATATGCTATAGTTGTTTCACTTGAGTTTAGTTGCACAAGGTCACATGGCCGTGGAAAGAAGAAAGAACGGAGGTCAGAGGCAAGAGACACTGAGTTCAAATTGGAAGTCTTTGCTCCATTCAAGGCAGAGCTCTATAAACTTGGTCAGTGAATGTACCATATAGTAGGTACAATACTGTAAATGGAAAGGTTTGTTTGATATTTTCATTTAATTTCATTTGTTTGTAATTGCAGGTAGGTACACTGAGACACAAGATCCCATTTTCAGGCACAACCTGAAGTCATAGAACATAGAAACATAGACATAGACTTTGACAGCAGATAAGGACCACTTGGCCCACCTAGTCTGCCCATTTCCCTACCTACAGGATAAGCTGCAGATACTAGTTAACCAACAGCCTATTTCTTCCTAGCCCCCACAAAAATTGCCTTATGTCTGTCCCATGCATTCTTGAATTCTCCCACAGTTTTAGACCCCACAGTCTCCTCAGGAAGACTGTTCTGTGCGTCCACCACCCTCTCTGTGAAAATATACTTCCTCACATTGCCCCTGAACTCCCCCCTCTCTATCTTCAAATTGTGTCCCCTTGTTCTTGCACATCTCTTTTTCTGAAAGATGCTACCCTCTTGGACTTTGTTGATTCCACTGAGGTACTTAAAAGTTTCTATCATCCCCCCCCCTCCTTTCCTCAAGGGTATACATATTAAGCTCCTTTAGTCTCTCCTTGTATGGCTTCTCTTGCAGACCCCGCACCATTTTAGTTGCCCTCCTCTGGACTGCCTCTATCCTGTCTATGTCCTTGCAGAGATAGGTCTCCAGAACTGGAACCAGTGCTCCAGATGGGGTCTCACCAACTGTCTGTACAGAGGGATAACAACTTCCTGTTTTCTGCTGGTGATGCCTCTCCCTATACATCCCAGTATCCCCCCAGCCCATCATACTGCCTTCTCACATTGCTTTCCAACCTTAAGATCATCTGATATGATTACCCCCAGGTCCCTTTCCATTTTTGTTGTTATTACTACGTCCCCCTCCCCATTGTGTAATCTTCCCCTGGGTTTCTGTTTCCCAGGTGCATTATTTTGCACTTCTTTGCATTGAATCCAAGCTGCCATACTTCTGACCATTCCTCCAACCTTGCCACGTCCCTTCTCATCATTTCCACACCTACTTGTGTATCAACCCTGTTGCAGATCTTTGTGTCATCTGCAAAGAAGCATACTTTTCCTTCCAGTCCATCTGCAATGTCACTTATAAAGACATTAAAAAGGACTGAACCCAGTACTGAACCCTGCGGTACCTCACTAGTAACCTCTCTTTCTTCAGAGTGGACTCCATTTAAAATCATCTTCTGTGTCCTGTTGTCCAGCCAATGTTTTACCCAGGCCACCACCCTGGGACCCACTCCCAGGCTGATTAATTTGACTATTAATCTTTTGTGTGGGACTGTGTCAAATGCCTTGCTAAAGTCTAGGTAGGCCATGTCCACAGCCCCTCCCTGGTCTACTACTTTTGTCACCCATTCAAAGAAATCAATTAGATTCGTCTGACATGACCTTCATGCTGTGAACCCATGGTGCCTTGGGTCCTGTGCCCCACTGGCCTCTAGGTACTCAACAATTCTTTCCTTTAGAAGTTATTCCATCACTTTCCCTACCACAGAGGTCAAACTGACAGGTCTGTAGTTTCCTGCCTCTGTTCTACTCCCACTTTTGTGAAGGGGAATCACATCTGCCTTCCTCCAGTCCTCAGGTATCACACCATCCTCCCATGATTTGTTAAAAAGGGTAGTCAGTGATGTCACTAGTTCTCCTCTTAATTCTTTTAGAATTCCAGGGTGAATTCCATCAGGCCCCATTGCTTTTCCAACTTCAGTTTTAGGAGTTCTTTCAGAACCCTTTCTTCTGTGAAAGGACTGGGATCAACCCCTCTATCCAGAGTGCTTCTGTTAATTGGATTAGGCACCTCCCTCTCCTACTCTTTTGTGAATACTGAGTAGAAATATTCATTCACTATCTCTGCTTTTTCACTGTCCCTCTCTGCCCACCCACCGTCCATTCTGTTCAGCCTCACTATCCTTCCCTTTGTCTTTCTACACTCCTTGATGTACCTATAATAGGTTTTATCCCCCTTCTTAACTGAGTTGGCTATATTTTCCTCAGTTTGGGCCTTTACTATTCTGACTTCCCTCCCTGCTTACTTCCGCCTTAACTGGTACAGCTGTCTGTCCTGCTCCTTCTGTGTTTCCTTATACTTCCTGAATGCTATCTTTTTCTCTCCGACCTTCCCAGTCAGTAAGTTCAACAGACAAACTAACAACATAGAATACATTAATCAACCATTAAATACAATAAACAGTTACATCATTCAGCTGCAGTGGAGAAAGTGGTGATTGATAAAAAATACTTTACTTCATCAGGTAAAGGGTTCCACACTGCTGAGGCACAATAAGCTAAGGACCTTTTCCCTGAGTTTGTATGGACCAATGGAAAGGACAATTGGGTTTTAGTAAATGACCGTGAACTCTACGGGAAACTATATGTATCCAAAAGGGCTCAAAGTGATGTTGCAATACCTGTACGTAGTATTTCAATTGTAAAACATGACATAGCTAATTTATAAGTATTTTGAATGGATAGCCATTCAAGGCTAGTCAAAATATTACAGTGATGTGTCTGGGAATGTTCCATTAATACAAACTTTCCAATTTTATATAACAATGTTTCCTTCCGGGAAATAAAGGTAGAAGATGAGGCATCAATAACTAAAGAAGCGTAATTTAGGATTGTTAACAAACAATGTTGTACAATAGTTTTACGAGAATCTCTGGTCAGAAATTTGGAAAGCCGATAAAGAGTACCAGTTTTAGAATGTAACTTGGCAGTAACCTTATCTGTGTGTATATTAAATTTTAATGATGGATCTAGGTACACACCTAGATATTTAAATGATTTAACAACTTCTACAACCCCATCCCCCAGCATGCTAACAGCGAAATTACCAGAATGTTTTTTTAATTGAGGTTCTAAGCAAAATATCATGGACTTGGTCTTTAGCTTATTCAACACTAGATTATTTTGAGAAACACAGGATTGCATATTGCTAAATTCAGTGCTCAATAATAGATTTATATTGGTGATATTAGAATAATGAATGAATAAAACTGCATCATCTGCATATAATAACAGATCACAATGCTCTGCCTCTTTCACCACAGGGTCTATGAATTGTGAAAAAAGTAGAGGGCCCAGTATGGAACCCTGAGGGACCCCACACTGGACCTCTTGATAAGATGAACATATTCTATTTAACTTAACACACTGCAGCCTATTGGTGAGATAGTCCCTGAAACAAGACAAGGTAGGACCTCCCACCCCAAATCCAGATAGTCGATACAGTAAAATTGTATGGTCAACAAGGTTAAATGCCTTGGTTAGGTCCACAAACACTGCCCCTGTTAAATTACTGGTCTCAGTGGCCCTGAGGACAGTGTCTGTGAACCCAAACAAGATAGTCTCACTACAGTGTCCCCCCCAAAGCCATGTTGGTTAGGGGAGATCAAGCTATGGGTCTTGATATAATCACTAAACCGTTTGTACACCAGTTTTTCTTGAAGTTTTGATAAAGCAGATAAACTTGAGATAGAGCAATAATTACAAAATGCAGTTTTTGACCCAGATTAAAAAATTGGGACAATGTATGATTTTGTCCATACATTTGGTATCTGGCATGTCTGAAAGGATATCTTAAAAATAAGACTAATCGGGTACGCAAGTGAGGAAGCAGCAAAAGCCAGGATTTTGGGCAATAGCTCATTGCAGCCATGAGCTTTGTTGGACTTCAGGCTAGTTAGGAGTCTGACCACCTCAGAACTCCTGACAGTTTTCAGGTAGAATTTCTGTTGGTTCAAGTTAGGTTCAGTACAGCAGTTAGTTTGGTCTTGTAAAGCACTGTGATTAATATGGTCCAACAGGTCCCTGTGGTATGAATCCAGATTATAGAATTGGGAATTGAATTCCTCTGCAATAAGGGAAGAGTCTGTTAGCGAGTCTGCAATTTTTGCATACAGGGACCTCTATCACTGAGGGAGTAAATAAGATTTGATTGAGCTACAAAACTTTTTGGGGTTGGAAAGATTGGTCTGTTGCTGTTTCTGAAAGTAATGCACGTTAGCCAACTTAATTTCCTTTTTTTACACAAATTCCGTCTTAACCGGTAAGCATTTAAATCAACAGATGTCCCACTTTTCCTATATTTTCTTGAGGCGGTGTCTCTTTCCCTCATTAGTGTAACTGAATTTCTATCAAACCACTTAGTCTCCCTTCCACTAACTCTCCTTTTAACTAGAGGAACAAATTTAATTACAACTTCCATAAGGGTCGTAATAAAAAAAATCTAGGGCACAGTCTACGTCAGGTATAAAATTTAAATAAGACCAGTCAGATTCTGAGAGAGCACTAAGAAAGCTGGGAATATCCAATTTAGAGTAACATCTAAACTCTAGATATCTAGGTGGAGGTTTAGAAATTCTTCCACCCTTCAATATCCCGAAAACTGGGTGATGGTCACTGATGGAATCTGAAGTCAGGCCACTAGATATAATATGGTAATTTCTATTGGTCAAAAACCAGTCAAGCAATGTATGCCTGTTGGTTTTAAGATTAAGTCAGGTAGGGGATGTTATTAACTGCTGTAGCCCAGAATTCATTAAAGTTGTTTTTTTATTTTTTTTCATATGTAATTTCTGGGGTTTTGCGAGTTTTCTCCTGACTCCTACACCCACGCATCCCCGGCGTAGTGTGTGCATGTGGAGCCATGTGCGTGCACACCATTCAGGATGTCCCTCCCTTCCAGTCGTGCAGTTGATCACCTGCGCTGGCACCAAACCTCCATTCGGTGACAGCAGGACTATGGGCTGGAAACCCCACCCCTTACCCGGGAAAGGAGAGCCAACGCTCAATCCTGCTCCCCCCTCCTCCCTGTGCTAGCACCCCAGTGACCTGAGGTCATTCTTGAACCCAGGTTACAGTGCCTCAGCCCTCAGTGCCACCATGCTGGCTTAAAGTAGTTTTAAATAGAAGATTATTGTTTCTGTCCCAATTTAAATTAAATCTCCCACTGCTATAGTTTCACCTTTAATACTGTGTCACATCAAGTCTGAAAAATCTTGAAAACCCTGTTTACTGCTTTTTTGGGGTTGTAAATACAGTAGATATATAGTTTCTTTTGAGGGCCCTATATTAAGTCTAATAGCAAGATATTCAAAAGACATCTGATTTTTATCAGCTTGTGGAAGGACCTCAGTTGTAAACATGTCTCTTATATAGAACATGACCCCCCCTTAACCATTGTGCCTGTCTTTTCTGTGAATGTAGTACCCTGGGAGTGTTATAACAGAATCAAGGATTGTGGACCAAAGCCAAGTTTCAGAAATAGCCAAGACATCAGGGATATAATAATTCACCCAGGCCTCAATCTCGTGCATTTTTGTGGCTATGCTTCTCGCATTCATATGAACCATCTTCAGTCCCCCTTTTACAGGCATGAAGTAGTCCAAGTTATTTTCAAAGGCTGAGGCAGGGGGTCCAGGATTTACTCCATGTCCCCAGAAAGCAACAGTAAGCTAGTCAATACATGAGGGATGAGGCCAGGGTCAATCAACTGGCATATGTTAACAGGCCTCCTTACAAGGAGACCAGTACTATAGGCCAGACTTTTATAATATGGGCCATGTTCCTGAAATAAATTCAGTTTAAAGGGATTAGTAAAAATGAAGCACTGTTATTTTTCTTTAGCATCCCTTAATAGAGGGGTTTGCTTACTACTTGAGGCAATGATGCTGTCTAATGTAAGAAAAACCAAGATGCAAATAAAACTCAGACAAAGGCCCTTGCGAGCCATGATTCAACAAATGTAGGTAACAGACTTTAAAATAAGCCTATTAAATGGTTGCACATCGATATATCAGATCGAAAAGGAATGTCCTGGTCCTGTTAATTACCCATTCTACCAAAGGCAACATTCTCTTAGATATAATACAGCCAGTGACATGTAAACATGTATACACATGATAACATATTAGTTTGGCTATCCATTATTCCCAATGTACAGGTTTATGCACTCTCTGGCCTGGTACATGGCAGACATGGTGCAAACCCTAGATGTGCAGCTACAGTAGTAGGAGTTGATGTGGCATGTTATTTTCTAAAATTTCTGGACCTCTCCATGAACATTTTTGCAAGATTTCCTGCATCACACACAGTCCCGGAGATTTGTGAGATAACTTACTTAACTGACTGCAACTACTATGTGCACCATGCACCAGCCCCACACTAACATCTGGGGCTGGTGCTCATGATTCATAACTGGCTGGATGTGCAGTGGCATAGCTTTGAGCTTGGGGACGTCTTTTGACTGATCGTCTGAATATTCAAAACTGATTAAATCTTCCCTCATTTTCTTCTCTCTACTAAAGAGTGCAAAGTTTATTTGTAGATTGCCATTTACAATAAAATTCTATTTAAAACAATTGCAGATTATGGGACACATTTTTTTATAGGGGGCTACCCACTTGCAGCAACTTCCTGATACACTGCATACAATTGCTTCAGAAAGTGAGACCACCTAAAAAGTGGTCTAACTTTCTGATGCACTTGCCATGATTTGCAGCAAATATGGTGTCTTTTGCTTCACAATAAAAGGGCACATGCATTTTTTTTTTTTTTATGAAAGCTGCCGCAAATCAAGATTACTGTCATAATAACTTGAGCACCTTTGTTAAAAAAAGACCCCTGGGTGGCTGCACAATATGTATATTATATGTAATGCCTATAAGGTTGTGATACATTTGATTAACTACGAGTTATGCAATATAACTGCCTTGATTTGTTTGTAAGAATTAAGTTGTATCCAGCTTATGTTGTTTTATTGTTAAAAGTTCAATAAACAAGTTTTACCAAAACAAAAGGCCAACTGCCAAGACTGAGAACAGCACTGAGGGAGAAGGAGAAGTTGAGCAGTTAAGTCTGACATTTTTGCACAACTGGGAGGATGCTGACAGAGTAAAAATCAGCTTGATTTTCAGCATACTCCCATTTGAAAACCCAGCCCTAGTTGTCTTCATTCTGAGGCTGGAAGAGAGGGTGACAGAGCATTCATGAGACTGCTCTTCTGGGGAAAGAGTAGCTGCTGGTGGTGGCTTGACTGAAGAGGGCTTGGTGGTGTGGGTGACCAGACTCTTTCACCACCCATCCCCCAGAAGCCACAAGAGGTGAAGGGAAGGAGAGCAAGAGAACAAAGAAAAATACTTCATTTTAGTGCACTAAGTGATACCTTCATGCACCTCCTACACCACCTGACCCCTCTATGTGCTGCCTTCCCCCTGCCCCTGCTGCCACCCAAATGTTGGAAGCACCTTCCCCTTCTGGTAGCAGCAGGGAGGAATCCCAGGTAAAGATAATCCAGAACAGAGGGATGCTAGAGCACCTGGAGAGTCCACAGGTGAGAACCAGTTTCTGGCATTGAGTTCTTTGGTTAACATGGACTTCAAGTTGCCTGAATGATTGGGGCACTGGAGGGACAAGGGAGGTAGCAAAAAGAAGGAAATCAGTATGTGTCTGTCTAGCAACGTGGAGTCCAACCCTGGTTCTTCACCTTCCCTCCTTCTCCACCTCCACAGCTACCAAAGACTTGACATCTATCACTTCAGTGCTTGGAGACTTCTTCCAAAACTCAACCTCCTGTCCATCTAGGTTTCACAATACTGTGCTTACATCCTTTATATCTCAGAATCATGTCTCTCCTCCAGGATTCCAGGCTTTAGTCTTACCCTTTCTGTCTATCATCTCTTCAGGCAGGACAGGGGAAAATGTGATGGTGGTGGTGGTGGTGTTGTTATCTCTGCCGTGTGAGCCTGTCTTGCACTATGGCTATCAGAGAGTATGCACTCTTCTCCCATGAGTTTTTTTTCTTGTTAGGTTGTCATTCCCCTTCCCTGTGCCCATCTTCAAGGGGGTTTTCTATGCCTCACTCAGAATCTCCACTTCCACCTCCACCCTGGTTGATTTCCTCTCCATTACATCTCATTCCTTTGCCAGTGAACTCATCCTACTAGGGGATTTCAATATCAGCGGGCTCTCCCCAGCCTCCAGGCTGACATTCCACAAGGTTGAGTTTCTTAATCTCTCCATCTAATTTCTGGAAGATAATTCACTCTCTTCTTCATCCTCCCACCCAGTCCTTCTGGTAAATGGTTCACTTCTGTCTGACCCTTTCTCTATAACTCCTTACTTCAGTATGGTTTCTGCACTTATGCACTCCCTTCCATTCCGCCTTCCCTATCCTCCATGCCATCTCTTGTTCCCTCTTCTCCCCTTCCTCCCTGCATGGGATTTCCTCCTTACCCCTGGTTACTGCTTAGGAAACTGTCATTGCCCTTTCCTCCATTAACTTGTCCAAGCCCAACCCTGGATCCTAAACTCCTCCATATCTCTGCTCCTGTCATAGCATTGCCTCCGACTCACCTACACAACCTCTCATTGTCCCTCAGCACTGTTTCCTGTCTTGGCGGTTGGCCAAAGTTCTTCCATAATTAATAAACCTTCACTCTCAAGGTTCTTAGTTGCCATAGAAACCTCTCAATGCAGACATAGGCTTATAGTGTATAGAAGAATGTTGTTCTGTATAGAATTCCATCCCTTTCAAAATGCTGTTGTACCACAGTTCAAAGGTCATGGAATGTGATTCTACCCTACTGTGGTAGAACAGCATTCCGGAACCTCTAGAGCCTGCATGAGTCAGTTTCATTTTGAAAGCAAAAGAACTCAAACATACGTATTTCATTCAGTACTGTACACTATAAAAAATACAGGATGAACAACTCTATCCACCACCAATGCATTCTGCCACCTTGGGGTTCGCATTCCCATGGACCTCTCGAGCTTTGCTCTTGAGGTCAGAGGGAATAAGAACCCCTCTGTGACAGAACACACTGGTTGTGCATAGTTGCCCATCCAGTAATCTGTATGTTGTGTATGGATGTCCGTACATTATTTCTCTATATTCCAGACATGAAATTCCATGTATAACCGGGTTCCACCATACACTATATGCTTGTTGTGCTGCAGTAGTGCTATCATTATGTTGTTGTGCTGCAGAAGTGTTGTCACTACTGCACCATAACTTAAAATGCTGAAGCACAGCTGCTTTCCTCTATTCAATTGAGCTGAAAGCTGTTTTTTAACCTGAACTTACAGAAAAAGCTGCAGTGCATTGCATCAGTAATCTGAGCCCACCGTCAACTCCCAAGTTCCTCCCCCATCTAACCCACAGCACACTGAAAGGAAGCAGACTGTCTGAAATGGACATGGATGCCTATACACTATAAAAGATCATGTGTGGCCATCCATACACAGACAAGCCTTTGTCTTCATCTCAAGTTTTCTATGCAACTTGTGAACCTCTCCCTCGTCATTCTCAAGTTTCCTGGTTGCTACAGAAACTACTCAGTGGAGACATAGGCTTGCTGTGTACGGTTGCCCATACATTATCCTCTATATACCTGGATATATCAGAAAATATCACAGAAAATGAAATGAATAGGAATTTCCTGTAATATAGTATATAGAGAATAAATCACCCCCCGACATGAAGAGCAAGCTGGTTCTCACACCGAGGACAGTGGCATCATGAAGCATGAGAGTGAAGCTCGAGTGCTCTTTGATGGCACTGTCCCTCTGAGGTTCGTGTCCCTCTGAGGTTCTTCACCTGAGGGGGTAATTTGATTTGCTGTACATAATATGCTGTGATCATCTTTTTTTTTGTTTTTTGTTTTTCAAATATAAACTATCAGTCATAAATGGTCAGTAATATTTCATCTAGACAAAACATTGGTATTTAGTCTAGATGGGATATTGTGAGTTTTCATTTTCATTTTCACTTTAAGCAACTTCCGCATGTCGGTCCTGCTGATCAGCATTCAACTTCAAAAGCTAATCAGCAACACCTACAAAAGTTGTTCTTAATGCTCTAACTTTGGGAACAACTTTTCAGAATCATTGAAATAAGCTGCTCAAACTGTATAATATGATATACAGTATCAGGATATTCTGCATTTTGCACTAGCTACCACTGTAGAATAATGCAGGGGTAGCAGTGTTAAAGAGTTGTAGCTTTCCCTTACCCAATGTGTCTGATAGCATATAAACAACTAGAATGAAACTTAAGTGGTTTGTAAAGGTATCCTACACCAATGATGTGTATAACATATAGAATAATATATGAGGTGGTGTGTGTAACAAGAATTTTACACACACCTGGGTGTTAGATGCAACATAAACCTGATAGCAAAGCTCGAGGGGTTTATCTAGGCATCCAATGCCAACAGTGTGCATAATATAAGAGTTTCTGCACCACCCCATGTTTTATTTTACATAATTGCTGGATTTCCCTTTTTCACCATAGGAATTATATAAAATAGCAGACATTCTGGTGTGGCCATGGTCCAGTTTGGTTTTAGCCCAGTCCCCACATTTCCAATTTCCAACATGTTTAAATGTTTTTTAGCCCGGTTCCCACATTTTCAATGTCTAATATTTTTAAATGTCCAAAATGTTCCAGATTTTTAAAAAATAACTTATTGCCTAGACCAACTGGTGGTGTAGTTTCGGTGAAAGGGCAAGCAGTGAGTGGACAGGAATGGATGAGCTGTGGAAGGTGCATGTGCAGAGTGAGGAAACCCCTGCACATGCTTGCCATTATAAACACTCCTTTATAACGACAAATTACGCCACGGGTTTCCCTATGGGAAAAAGAGAAAGCCAGTTATTATAGTAAGTTTCACTCTGCTATCATATTTTATGTTTTAATATATATATATATATATATATATATATATATATATATATATATATCATGAAAAGAGAAAAGAAGAGGCTTTAAAAAGAAACTGGACTAGTACATACTCTCTTGGCCTACATTTGTCTGAACATCCTATTGCATGTTCCCATTTTCTGGTTCCTCTGCTGTAGTTACTTTTCTCTTCTTAATTCAGTGGCTCAAAGGCAGTGGACCCTTCAAGACCATGTGTGTGCTGGGCAGCCAGCCCTGCTTCCAGCAGGAGCAGCAGCAAATTATCCGGGGACTGATTTGTCTCTGCCCCCACACACATATAGATACTTGATACACAATGGACACAGCATACCTGGCACTGATGGTGAGTGGGGTGGCAGCACCTGAAATGTCAGCTGCTAGAAATATTATTTATTTTTCAAATGCACCAAACAGTACCACTGTACAGAAAAGAGTCAGTGTGGACCCCACTTAATTAAGCCCACAACAGAAGGCAGGGCAACAGCTGGCGGCAGTCACAATTCATTCAGCTGGTACTGAACAAAGTGCAGGTTGGCCTCAGAGAGGTAGCATTTTCTCAGCATGAGAGTTCTCCATTATACAAAACTGAGATCTCACTCATTTATAAATAAAAATTACATACCATAGTAGTTGATGGTTCAGAATATCTTTACCAGTGGTGTAGTACTAAATTTAGAAGTGAACGGTCTCTGCCCATGAGTCATGCCCACCCATCCACCAGTAGGTGGGGGAAGGGCCAGAATCTATCAGGTTTTACATGCACTCTGGTGTATTTTGAGGATCATTTTGACATTATGTGGCTGGTTCTAAAGCCTTCCTTGACTTGTTATAAACAACCAATATCACAATCAAAATAACTAGTTTTTTATTTTCTTAAAAAAAAAACATTCAAAACTAAAACAACTTCTTGATCAGTATCAAGGAGCAGAAACTGCATACATCTTTAATCCAGAAAGTTCAGCCATGAAATGTTCACATTGGCAACTGTATTGCACATAGGATTTACACATGCTACTTAAAAAAGGGAGCAGACCATTTTGGAGATTAAATGGACTGTCACAATTTTTGAGTTTTTTGTCTGTCACTGTGTCTCTTGTCTCACATAAAACTGTGGCTATTGGCTAGCAGGTGTCAGTGTGGCTCAGTTGGTAACACCCCTCTGGCCAGATGGTTTGGATTCTAATCCCACAATGGGGTTGGGCTCATGTCATAAATGTTGTGGAGTGAGATCATGAAAGGGTAAGGAATCCAACAAAGAAATAATAATAGATAGTTACCTGCAGTTTGGTTTTCCACTTTAGCTCCAGTTGTGTCTCCTACCCTCTCTCTGGTGCAATGCCATGTCCACCACTCTCGAGTACCTCCCACAATACAACAAACCACCACTTGCTAGAGGGAGAGGCAGACGGACAGATTGATTTTTTTTTATTTAGTGTAGTTCCCTTACTAAGCCTGTCCCAAAGACAGACAGATTGATTTTTAATTTAGTGTAGCACCCTTTCTGAGCCTGTCCCAAAGACTGAAACCTTCCATATTTTATATCTTGAGGGAGTCACCTGGCACCCTGTCAGTTAAACACCTCCACTCCCATGCTAAACTTGTGCCTAGGACATCCACTACCTTTTTACTTCCAGCAAGAAAAGAAGGTTTACACAAATGTATAAAACTCTGGCCAGACAATACACTGCACACAAACTCTCCATAATTAGGTTTGTCAGAGGAGAGAATCTGGAGAGAAAGTACAGCATGTACTCCCCAAGCTAGACCACAGGCCTTTCACTCCAAATCCTCCCCCAAGCTATACAAGCAGACCCTGTGCTCCAAACACCCCCACAGCCAGACCAAGAAGTCCATCTCTCCTACACTCCCCCCCCAAACTGCACTAACAGGCTGTGCAGTCCCAATTCAGCTCTTCTGGCTGCAGAATTGAAGGACTGGGGGGGTGGAGTGAGTTGAGAGCAAACCAGTTTCGAAATACAAACTGAGATAAGGATGATAAACAGAATACAAACAAAAAGATTAGTAAACAAAGTGTTGCACTACAAACTATTAAAAGCACATGTTTCAGACAATCTTTGGACAACATATCACTTTTTTTAACAATCTTAATAAGTTAGATTCTGATCAAGATGGTCTGGCTTTTGAAGATAAGAGCTGAAGGTGGAGATTTGGAGCTCTGAGTCTGCTGGTAAAATGTGGGCATTCCTCAAGCCAGATCACAAAATGTCCAGTGATAGCATACTCACCAAAAACTATACAGACTGCAGGACAAGTGAGGCAATTTTCTTTTACTGACTCACAGAGTTTTCGCTGTTCCTCAGTGTAGAATAAATGCTAATGGTGGCAATTACATCAGTCTGCTCACACTAAGCTCCAACCATAGCCCCAGCTCTTCAGCTCTAATGAGCCTTCATCATTTGCATCACCTGTTAGGGAGAGCCCAAGCATGACCAGCAGGTCCTATGCTCCAATCTCCTATCCCCTCAACCACCACAAGAAGCAATACCCTTAGTCTGGAACCAGAGTGGCACATATCAGTTTGTGAGCTGCTGGTCAGCTTGGTCCCTAGCTTTTAAACACTGTTAGCCAGATCAATATTTTTTAATGTCCATCATTTAAAAAAAATCAAAAATCACTTCCATGGGCAGGTAGTCTGTTTGCTGGTAACTTTTGAAACAGCTTAATCTGGTTCAAGGTCAGTTGGCATTCATCTGTATCCCGCTCCCCCGGGTCATGCCTGAAAATAGGCAGGATTTGTCTAGTGCACTTACCCGGTCAACAAAAACTAAATAAAATAAAATAAAAATCTGGTAGCCAAACCAATTTTTTTTTTTGCTATACTTTTTCTCCCCTGGGCAACCAGTCTGCTTACCTGTTCACATCCAGGCTGCCTCCAGGAATTCTGGTCACCATCTCAAGGATCCCTTGGCTCAGTCCACGGCATGCTCCTGCTGATTACCCCCCATTGCAGGGAAGCAGGGAGTCTCCCAACACTTATCCGCCCAGACTGGATCCAGTGCCATGTTCCTGGCCCAAGCAATCCCCCATGAAGACAGCCATCATGCCACTGTGACTGAAGCCCAATTTTCCCTTGTTCTCCCCTTGAGCATGGCATGCAGTGACACCAATGGACAAGAGCGTGCACACTACCGCATGCACTCCTCCCCAGTATCGACCACAGCAGGTCCCTCCATTTGTCTGCCAGTGCCCTGCAATGCCTCCCAGCATTGCTAGAGGCTGCTAATGGCACCAAGGCATGAAATCCCCCTTCCCTGGGAGATGAAGAGCAGTCCAACTGCTAAAACAGAAAACAGTGCTGAGGGAGAATGAGAGGTTGTGTAGGTGAGTCAGAGGCAATGCTATGACAGGAGCAGAGATGTGGAAGAGTTTAGGATCCAGGGTTGGGCTTGGACAAGTTAATGGAGGAAAGGGCAATGACAGTTTCCTAGGCAGTAACCAGGGGTGGAGGAGGAAATCCTGTGCAGGAAGGGAAGGGAGAAGAGAAAACAAGAGATGGAGTGGAGGATAGGGAAAGGGGGTGGAAGGGAGAGCACAAGTGCAGAAATCACTGAAGTAAGGAGTTATAGAGGAATGGTCAGACACAAGTAAACCATTTACCAGAAGATCTGGGTGGGAGGGTGAAGAAGGGAGTGAATTATCCTCCAGAAATTAGATGGAGAGATTAAGAAACTCAGCCTTGTGGAATGTCAGCCTGGTGGCTGGGGAGAGCCAGCTGATATTGAAATCCCCTAGTAGGATGAGTTCACTGGCAAAGGAATGAGATGTAATGGTGGAGAGGAAATCAACCAGGGTGGAGGTGGAGATTCTGAGTGAGGCATAGAAAACCGCCAATGAAGATGGGCACAGGGGAAGGGAATGACAACCTAACAAGAAAAAAAACTCATGGGAGAAGTGTTACATGAGGTCCCTGAACCCTAATTGGTACCCTCAGAGGTACACCATAGACAGCTAGCACTTAAGTATATGTTATACTAACATATAGGGCTAAGGGCATCTACCGTACAAGAGTAGATGTCAGGATATGAATGCATATTGTTTTAATACACTTTGCTTACTAATACATATATTCTGCTATGTATTTTCTGTGTGTTTCTTACTTGTAAGATGCCATGACATCTGTGTCCTTGGAGTAATTATAATATGTAAGATGGCATTACCACCTTTTGGTGATTTGTACCACTACCCTGAGTTATGTAAGACTCTGTATAAGAACTCTTTTGTTCTCAAACTGATGACTTTACAGAATTGTATAATGTTATCTTGGACCATGGAGTCACCTCTAATTTAGCCAATAGGGCTCATCTCTGTAACTAGAAATGTTTCTATCTTTTGGTAACCATAGTAATTATTATAGGTATATAGTGTAATGCACAAGCCTTATACCTCGGAGACCTGAGAGACCCCAAGAGACAACAGAGAAACCTTGAGGTGTAGGGAATGCTTAGCACTGGCTCCTGGTTCATATTGGTAAGAACTGCTTAGGGCAACTGTGATTTATCCCTTTGGTAGTAATAAACTTGTTTATTACTCTAATGCAATATGTCTGTGATTACTTGCATTCCCAATATCGTCAAGAATCTGAAAGTGAGGTTTAGACCTCCCAACAAATTGGCGACCACGGGCAGGACGATATTTGGTGTTTGTAAGTTTTCACTTGTTGCTTGAACTTTTCCCTTTCCCATGGGGACAGTAGGTGTACATTCCCATTTCACCTTTCCCATTTTAAAACCAGTTTGTAGTCACTTGCAAAGTCTGGCTGTCTTTTTGGGTGTGGTCGATGCCATCTCAATTCACTCCATAGCAGTTTTGAATTGCAAGCCTACAGCTAATACAGTAGCCTGGCTGTGTATAAAGTGCTCATGCTGTGGATTGATAAGCAGCATGGTGCCTTTTTCACATTCTGAATTTTCGTTTCCCTCCCACACAATGGCCACTGTATCAAATATCTGCACAGAATTGAGACTCAATGTCTCAAACTTCCTTGCCTCCCATGGAGGATGGGCTGACTTCGCGAAGGATGCAAGTCAATCCGAAAACCCTATACTGAGGATTTCAACCCAGTATACAGAGATGAGACAATCAGCCAATAAGCGTCATGCTAAAGGGTTGATGGTTGCGGCTCTCTACGCTGCTTTGGAAGCCTCCGAAGTGAGGTTTCGAACCCTTGATCTGCAGATCTCATCTCTTAAGCAACAGATGGGTTTGCAGGAAACAGAATGTATAAGACTGCAGCAGAACAAGCTGGAGAACAGGAACTTGGTATGTTGAAGCAGGAGTGTGAAAGTTTGAGACAGGATAAGAGTCAGGCAGTGCAAACGAATGATTTACTGAGTGCTGTGAATGCTCAGTTGAGTGACAAAATGGGTGAGCTGCAGGATGAGATAAACCCGGTACATAATGATTTAGAAGTGTCTTACAGGGACAATCACAAATTGAGCATACAGAGTGTTGCAAAAGCAAAAGCAAGATGAGGTTGATATGGATGTTGCAAGTGTAAGTCACGAAGAATATAGAACTAAGATGGCAAAACTGCACCATCAGCGAGAGGTTCTAGCTGCACATGTAAAGGCAATGGGAGGCATACCCCCTGCATTTCATTTGCCATCAGAAGGGGAGTTATCTGATGATGACATTTCACAGTACAATGCCCAGTCACACCCCTACTATGGCCTAGAGACCCCACCCAGCCATGCACAACATGGCGGGTCTCCGCCCCCAACTCCCCATGTCACACGTCGGCAACGTCGTGACGCTCATCATGAGAGATGCCAACATGGCGGCCCCCATGATGGGGGGGAGCAGGCCCAAGCCTGGTCCTGACGGCACCTCCAGTAGCCATTATTAATGTGGAAGACAGGCAGGAGATAGAAACCATGATTGAAACTGTGATAGGCAATGTACCTCTTCCTGAGAGGAGTAAATGGGCTATTAAAACCCAGATTAGGCAGCTTCTGCAAGAGGCTGGCACTCAGGAAGGTACTGTCCACACTGCTGCTGAAGCTGCAGCTCAGGCTGCCCTGGATGGCGCTTGAGACAATCTACCTTTGCCTGATTGACCCACTAATCCCCTACAAATGGCCTACTCTGTTCAGCAAATTGTTGACAGCATCGGTTGGATAAATCCGTCAGGCAACCTCAGCTGTCACTTGGAGAAGGTGTGTTCTAAATGTGAGATGCTTAGCCTCGCTGCAGAATATCAGGTCCAAATACTATGCCAGACCTTGGATCCTGGTTTGTGGGCCAAACTCCCTGATGCTGTTCACCAGGATGGGAACGCTACCTTTGATGAGGTTGCAGCTGAGCTCATTTCTGCTCACAGCCCAGGTATAGTAGGAGTGATGCTTGCATACCCTGTTAAGCAGAATGCAAAGGAAAGTCCAGCAACTTACCACCAGAGACTCTGGATGGCCTACTGAACAGGAAAGCATTTGGCACAAGAAGCTGCAGATGTAGATCTTATTGAATATAAGACCCTGTTCCTTAGGAACATGATTCCAGCAGTAAGAGAAAAGGTAGAGCCAACCACCTACCCCAATATGGATAGGTTTGCCAACATCCTTTGGAAAACCGAGAGAGTGTATTAACTCTATATCCATGATTTGGGCTCCGGTTCCAAAAAGGTAGCTGCCATGGAATCCGCTCCAGAGGCCACGATGCACTACACAGGGAAGGGAGACCCAACGCCAACAGGCCCAACATCAGCAAGCCTCTCCAGCTGATAATCAACACCCCCAACAGGCCTATCAACAACAACCACAACAACAACAACAATGGGGTGGGAACCGGAATTGGCATAAGAACAGGAAGCATAAGGGTAGAGGTAAACCACAACAACAGAGAACAGGCCTTACATATAGGGAGACAACTGAAGAGAATCGGAAATTCCGAGAGCTCCTGGGACAAGTATGCTCTGCGGCAGATGCTGTTCCCACACAGGCCCTCACGGCAGTACAACCGGCAACCCAGGCCCCAACCGGCCATGGGGACACCGGCGGTACAGGCCCTCAGGCCCATTCAGGCCTAAACCCAGAAGCTCCTCCCTATATAGCATCAGTGCAACATGGTGAAGCGATTCACATGAGCCAGGCCTAACCTCTACATGCTTCCAGCAGTACAGATTGACAATTACAGGCCCCAGTCCGGACTGTGAACAAGCTAGTCTTGGATACAAACGGAAGGCCCTGCACCGAGGCCAAGGTCGGAGGCTGCCTACTAGTAGTTTTGTTAGATACAGGTGCAGCTGTATCTGTGCTACATGATGAACACCCGGACACATCCCCTTGGTCCACCGGATGGAGGATCAACATGTCAGGAGTTGATAGTACTAGGTTACCTGCATACCATTCTCTGCCCTTACCGGTGGAGCTAGGCCATTTAAAGGCCTCACACACTTTCCAACTAATGGTACTGCATGATCATCCTAGTATCATAGGGATTGACTTCCTTGCACCACACGGCTGTGTGGTGGACCTAGCTAACATGCTACTGATACAGATTCAGGGTCAATATCATACCATTTTGATTCCTGATTCACACGTTGTGGCAACGATATCTGCCAATGACAAAGAATATGAGGTCATAGATTTGTTCAAGAATCATGAACTTTTCCCAAAGCTCCTCCCTATTTTGCAATGACATTTGGAAGCGTTTGCAATCAACAAGCATGACTGTGGTAGAATGCACACCGTCATCGAAGTGCCAGGCCCAGCACATGACAGGCAAAGGCAATATTCTTTCCCAACTGAGGCCTTGCCATCCCTCAGAGAAATGATCAAGTCACTCCTCAAGCAAGGAGTAATCAGAACTTGTGTTTCCACTGCCAACTCCCCAGTGTGGCCTGTGAAGAAACCCACAAGTGCCTGGAGACTTACTATTGACTATAGGAAACTGAATCAGATCACCCCCAGTTGTTCTCCAACTGTGACATCAGCACCAGATGTGCTACGACTTCTGACCCCTGATTTGAAATGGTTTAGTGCCCTGGACATCTCCAATGGTTTCTGGTGATTGCCATTGGCCCTTAAGAGTCAATATAAGTTTGCCTTCACCTTTGAAGGAAGATAGTATATGTGGACTTGCTTGCCACAAGGATTCCATAACAGTCCATCCCTGTTCCATCTCGACATGATGGACGCCCTGAAGAATTTCTCTACTCCCCAATGTCTCTTACAATATGTGGATGACCTGTTGCTGGCAACAGCCACACAGGAACAACATTTGTATCTCTTGGACGAACTACTGACTCTCATTCAGACAGCAGGCCTAAAATGCAACCCAGCAAAAGCACAGTTGTGTCAGAAAGAAGTACTCTTTCTGGGGCTAAAAATAACTGACCAAGATCAAAGCCCTACCTGGAAGAAGGTACAGGGATTGCAAGACTTGCCATTACCTACCAGTGCGGCAACTCTTCGAAGGTTTCTAGGTATGGTGAATTACTTGAAGGATTTTGTTTGTGATTTTGCTCAGAAAGCTGCTCCTCCTCTGTATGAGTTACTCAAAAAGGATGTACCATGGACTTGGGGCCCCTATACACACTCAGGCTGTGATGTCACTGAAGTAGGCCTTGGCCTCCGCCCCAGCTCTGGTCAACCCCAATCCAGCACTACCATTCCATCTGGATTGTGCCACCTCTGACATTGCCATGTCAGCAGTGCTGGCTCAGAAGGTGCATGGTACCTTGAGACCAATTGCATATGTCTCACAGCTCTTGACCCCAGTGGAACAGAAGTATGGCCTTTGTGAAAGGAACCTTCTGGCCACCTACTGGGCTGTCAAGCACTTCCTGTATATCACTGGGTACTCACCACTGATCATCAACACCAACCACACCCCAACCACCTTTCTGCTCTCAGATAGAGTAAAGGATGGGTCAGTATCTAACACCAGACTGACACACTGGTCACTCCTTCTCCAGGACTGGGACATACAGGTACAACTGACTAAGGTTCCATCTATGTAAGCTCATGGCCTCCTTTTCCAGGGAGAACCCCATGACTGTACATTACAGTCACCTGATCTTCCGGATCCTGGTCCTTTCCTTCCTGCCATGCCACAAATACTAGATAACACTTCTTTGTGCTGTGTCTTTACTGATGGTTCAGCATCCTACTATCAGGGAGAACAAATTGCAGGGATGAGCATTCTAGTGATCTACCCTTACGGGAACACAGTCAAAATATCTAAGTGCTGTAGTGTAGCATCATCACAATATGCAGAGATGGCAGCGGTGGCCTGTGCCCTCGAGTTCATCCAGCATGGAACCGAGGATACCATCATCTTTACTGACTTTAACTGGGTTTGTTGTTCTCTTACAGAATTTCTTCCCTTCTGGCAGAAGAACTCCTTCCTCTTCTCTGATGGCAGCCCAGTGAAATACAAAGAATTGGTAATATACATACATTCACTGGCCCAAAAATTCGCACACAAACTCTATGTACACAAAGTCAAAGCCCACTCTCTCCATGACCTCTATCATGCCTTCAATGACACAGCAGATACCCTTGCTAAGGAAGGGACCTGAGGGGGGGGTGTCTGGATGATGGACCATCCAGAGGCTAATGCAGCTGTACACATTGCAGCACTCAGGAAGAAACCTGAACCTTTTTCCCCCCTTGGACCTCTCCGCAGCCCAGCATCATGACACTGAACTTAAAGAGGTGTTCAGATTCCTTGACAAAGGTACTGAAGAGAAACTTCCCATACATAACCCTTACTGGAGGCATGAAGGTAAGTTACGCTTGTCACCAGATGACAAGCTCATCTGGTTCCAACCAGATGACTCCACCGCTAAGTTGTGGGTGGTTCCCAGACATCTAAGGTCTGAATTTTTTGCACCAAGTGCATGACATACCTACTGGTGGACACCAGGGAGCAGAAAATACCCTCCAACGACTCAAGACCACTGCCTGGTGGCCTGGTATCATCAAAGATGTTAAACAATACATAGACAACTGTCTCATTTGTGCGCAAAACAACCCCATCCCTACCAAACAAAATGCCAAACTCTTACCACAACGACATTCTGGCCCTTGGCATGCCATACAAATTGATTTCATTGGCCATCTGACCAACACCAGCAGAAATAATAAGTATGCTCTTGTGGTAACTGACCTCATCTCTAAGTGGGTAGAAGCTTTCCCCACTAACACATGTACAGTGAAAACTACTGCCAAAATCCTGCTGGAACAGATTTTCTCCAGGTGGGATATACCCCTCAATGAAGACTCTGACAAAGGAACCAGTTTTACAGGTGAGTTGATGGAAAGAATCCCTTGAACTCCTTGGAGTTCAACAGAAGTTCCACATACCCTACCACCCTCAATCCTCAGGTCAAGTAGAGAGAGCCAACAGACGGATTAAGCAAATGCTTTCCAAATTCATTGAGGACAATCCCAAAACTTGGGATTCCCTATTGCCGTTACTCCTTATGGCAATTAGGGGTACACCCTCAGCCACCACCCAGCTTACACCCTTTGAGGTGATGACTGGTAGACAGATGAGATTACCTGAACACCTGTTGTTTGATCTGCATACCCCCACTGCAGACCGTGTGTCTGTAGACCAATATGTGGAAAAACTCAGAAAAGACCTCATACACACACAGTTATATGCTGCCAACTGCATGGGCAAGGCCTAGCAACAATCCAAAATACAGTTTGACAAACACGCACAAGAAGTGGATTGGCAAGTTGGAGGTAAGGTAATGGTACTTTGATTTGCACATCCCACCCACTCCTTCTCCAACAAGTGGGAAGGCCCATACTCCATTGTCAACAAGCTCAGTCCAGCAGTCTATCAAGTTAGACTCCTCCATAACAACAAGTTGACTGACAAATGGTTACACGCAAACCAGCTGAAACTGTATAAAGGAGCTTAAATTACTTTTCCTCACCCTATTGGGCAGAATAGTACTAACATACTAATCTTTGATCTTCCTTTACAGATACACTGACAAATGGCTATCCTGTTCCATTATCTCCTCCTCTCAGGAGTTATCCCCTGCATCCAAGACATAGTACCGAACCTCTTACGACACCTCGATCCTCCAGCACCTCCTCCAGAGGGAGTATCCATCAATATACCAGATAGTATGATCACTGTCCAGGAAGGTTCCAATGCTTACCTCACTGCCTCAGTTGTTGCTCCTGATAAATCTACCCTTCAAATTGAGTGGCAAACCACATCACAAGGACAAATTCTCCCTGTGGCCAAACACTCCAAAGGAACTTTCCAAGGTTGGCCCAATGCTAAATTATCCCCAAATGGTTCGCTGTCCTTGTTACAAACTACATTAAGACATTCTGGTTTGTACAACATAACTGCCTTAATTGATCCTTCGTACTGTAATTCTTTGTTCAGAGATTCTGCTCGAAAATTTTGTGCTATACACCACATGGCTTCCGCAGCCATGTACCTATCTGTGTTACCACCCACTGACAAGCAGCTTTTGGAATGTCCAAAGCATACCCCTGGTCCCTGTAGTGGTCTAACAGCCACCGCCCTCCCATGTTCTTTGATTAATAATTTACAGTTTATGCATATACCTGTTTTGTTTAATCTAACTTACTGGAATATGAAAGAGTTTGGTATGTGTCACAATACTAACACATCAGCATTTTATAGTACATTATTGCTTGATAGTTTAGCTGCATTTCAGATTCGTACACAAGACCCTATTTCCAGGGTACATTCTACTGAACATAGAGGCAACTTCAGGAGGAAGCCCTCTCCTGATAATCTAACTTATAAATGTAAAATGCATGAAGTTGACAGTTCTGACGTCACAGGTGCAACAGGCACTGTCACAGGTCTTTTTGGTATGGCTATGTCTATCTGGAATAAAGCAGACATTGCTGCTATCAAAAGTCATTCTGCCAAATTCTCCATGGGTTTGGTCAACAACATACTACCCCCATTATTGCATGGTGTGGATGGCCTTAGTCAGGAAGAGAGATACACTGTATACAACATGCACAACATTGCTAAGGCATTCACTGATTCAAAAGATAAGATTAACGCACTCATACAACAGAACAACAAAGAAGCAAATAAACAATACATTGCTAGAGAGATACTTTGTTCTGCTTATGGCACATACATTATCACCGCCATCAATAATCTCTTCCATGATCTAGAATCTGGAAGAATACCTGACATTATACATGATAGACGCATCTCCAAATGGTATTGTCCACGATGTAAAACCACTAGCTGTGTTTCCATGTGTATGCAACAGACTTTAACTATTCCTCTTTCTACAGCTAGGAATTTGGGATTTGTGACCAGACACCCTAATACTAGTCCTTATTTCACTGCTAAAAGTTCCATAACAGATACCATGTTTGTTTCCTTCACTGTCTCCTTACCACGCTTTGATCCCACTACAGCCTTGTTCGACAACCTTGCACTGGTCCATTCCATTGGGCATTTGGATGAAGACATCTACAGAGAACGCCTGGATCTACCTCCTGTACTGGTTTACCATCCTTTCCTGGATGTCTGGGTGGTTCCGCACACGGACTGCTGTGTGAAAAAGCAATATATTTCCTTGTGTCGATGTGATGTGTTTGATGTTATTCAACCTGTTTGTGGTTACTCTCAAGACAGTATTGATTGGACTTTCACCATGGATGATGACATCACTACGAATGGCACTGACTCCTTTGACTCGACTCTGGCTCCAGTTAAACTCTACCAATCTTATCGTGAGGAGGTTCATCACCTGTCAACACAGATTTTGAAGATGACCTACACCTGCCCTGTCCAGTTGCAAAAGTGGAGACTGCCTACTGTGCGCTCACAGTATAATTCAGACAGACAATATTGTGTAGTCACTAATAATAAGTCTTACACCTATGGATCTGTTACATGTGCTATTGATTACCCCAATTTCTGTTTTGTTCCTCACCAGAAGACTATCATTGGACATACTGGTATAACTGCCATCCCCCTTCTAGATGCAGACATTATTAATGGTAACCCCGATTATCTGCTCACACTATCAGTATATTTGCCATACTTTAATGTACACATAGACCCACTGACACTCACATTAAAATCACTTTTAGACAGGAAAGACACATACCTCATCCACATCAGCAATAATATGACCAAAGCCAATGAAGTTGTTCTCGCCTTGATCAATGATGGTGATATGAATAATGCATTAACTAACACCTGGTTAGAGATTACTTTTAAAGGTTTTGTTATTATACAAGCATTTTTAATTTTCATTTTGATTATTATGCTCTGCTGCCTCCCAGCACACTGCGCCAACACTGTGAGCAACTTGGTTCCTTCACAAATCTCGTGGCGTCGGTTTGTGGCAGCCACTGCTCCTGTCCTTTCGAGACAACTGCTTGTGTAGCCCTTGAGGCAACAAGGGGGGGAATTTTACACGAGGTCCCTGAACCCTAATTGGTACCTTCAGAGGTACACCGTAGACAGCTGGCACTTAGGTATATGTTATACTAACATATAGGGCTAATGGCATCTACCATACAAGAGTAGATGTCAGAATATGAATGCATATTGTTGTAATACACTTTGCTTGCTAATACATATATTCTGCTATGTATTTTCTGTGTATTTCTTACTTGTAAGACGCCAAGGCACCTATGTCCTTGGAGTAATTTTAATATGTAAGATGGCATTGCCACCTTTTGATGATTTGTACCACTACACTGAGTTATGTAAGACTCTGTATAAGAACTCTTTTGTTCTCAAACTGATGACTTTACAGAATTGTATAATGTTATCTTGGTCCATGGAGCCTCTTCTAATTTAGCCAATAGGGCTCATCTCTGTAACTAGAAATGTTTCTATCTTTTGGTAACCATAGTAATTATCATAGGTATATAATGTAATGCACAAGCCTTATACCTCGGAGACCTGAGAGACCCCAAGAGACAACAGAGAAACCTTGAGGTATAGGAAACGCTTAGCACTGGCTCCTGGTTGGTATTGGTAAGAACTGCTTAGGGCAACTGTGACTTATCCCTTTGGTAGTAATAAACTTGTTTATTACTCTAATGCAACGTGTCTGTGATTACTTGCATTCCCAATATCGTTAAGAATCTGAAAGTGAGGTTTAGACCTCACAACACAGCCATCTTGGTAAAATCAGGCCTTCTGAAGTCCACAACTCTCACCACTGTGTGGTTTGATTCTGCAGCTGTTCCTACATTGAACCACACTGTACGATGATCATTGGTCCCCAGATAGCTTCCCACCTTAACGTCCAAAGTTAGTAAGCACCAGGTCCAATATTGCCCCACCATGAGTGGTTCACTGACTAGCTGCATGAGGAACGCCACCTGCAGGGAGTCAAAGAAGTCCCTGCTTCTAACTGAAGCTGCAGCAGGGAAACTCCAAACTACATCCAGCAGATCAAAGTTCCACCAGCAACACTTTCCCATTTTCTGCCTTTTTGCCAAAAGCTTCTAACATTACCTCATCAAGGTCCTCCCCCTGTGCTGGAGGTCTGTAGATCACACCTTTCTGAATAGTGGCTCCATTTCCTGACTCAAGGATGATCCACAGCAGCCCTGCCCCCCCAAATTCCCAGTATTTCTGTTGCTTTTTTGCTTTCCTTCATGTAAAGCACCACTTTTCTTCCCTTCTTTCCTACCCTGTCCCTTCTGAACATACTGTAGTCTGGTATGACCATGTTCCAGTCATGGTTGTCAGTGTACCATAACTCGGTAATGGTCACAATATCCAGGCTGGCCTCTGCCATGATGGCCTCTAGGTCTGGGATCTTATTTCCCAGACTCCTAGCATTAGCACATATGGCGTTCCAGAATTTGTTAGCTTTTCACTTGTGACCCCCTCCTTTTTCTTTACGCTCCCTCTTCATTACTCTTTTCTCCAGCCTGCTTTGTTTCCCCTCTTCCTCCTTTGCTGACACCCTACTTCCTTGGTTAAGTTGCTTTGTTGTGTGACTCTTGCCCCTCTGGATCTCCCCACACTCTATCTCGGTCTGTGGGGAGGCATTTTCTGCTTCCCTTTAACTTTTACCACCCACTCAGCCAGTTTACTAATTTAAACTTATATCTAAGTAATGTCTTAATCATCCATGGAGAACTGTAGCTCCCCTTCCGGATGGAGGTAGGCCATCACCCCTGTATAGGTGTTTGTCCTCCAGGTGGTCCCCTAGTCCCCAATGTAGCTGTACCTCTCCTCTCTGTATCAGTTCTTCAATCATGAGTTAAAATCCTTTGTGTGGAGCTCCCCCTCTTTTTCCCTAACATAGACAGGCAGTGCCTCTCCAAAAGCTACAGAGTGTACTACCTGTCTAAGGCTCCTTACCAGCTCCCTAAACTCCCCTTGCACTGTTCCTACCCCATCCCTAGCCAGGTCATTTGTCCCCAGGTGGACAATGACACCCAGCTCCCCGTCCTTTTCTTCTAGCGATCCATAGGATATACATCCCATCCTCCAGGCCATAGCACCAGGTAGACACCTGATGTCCCTCTCAGGCCCCTTTCCTTTTCACAACTATATCCCCCTGACTATTGCGTACCCCACCAGAAGTTCCTTCCTCCATCTCTGGGGTCCTCTTTTACCCTCCTTGGATCCCCATTCAGGAGGGCCCCCACATACTCCCCAGCCACTACTACAGGGGCCTCCTCTTGGCAGTCCCTTTCTGCCTGAGTAGCATAGTAATTCTGAAGTGGCACCGGTTTTTGTTATGGAATGTGTCAGTGACCCCCCCAACCTTCTGGATCCCACCAGCCTCTTCATCCTTGAGCCCACCATAGTCCAGCCACCCCTCCTATCCAGCATCCTTGAGGTAACGCTGTCAGAACTGGTGGCTTCTGGGCAGGAGAAAAGGTCACATGACTCCTAATCAGCACAGCCCCCAGTGCAGTGACCACCTCCTAATTCATAAGCAGTACAGCCTCAAGTCTAGAGACCTTCTCCACCAACCCAGAGGGGTGCATGTAGATGAGGCAGCATTGCAGTCTCCAGAAGGTCTCCCTGAAGACTGCCACCACACAACAACTGCACTTCACCACTCCCCCATACTCCCTATTCCTGCTCTCCTTGTGCTTCCTTTTCTACTTTCCCAGAGCCCAGTAAGGCTAAGTTGTCCATAGTACAAATAGCTAAAATGCACAACCTTGTAAATACACCGATACTGGTATGTTGTAACTACATATATGTTGTTATTTTCCATTTATGATATTTGTCACTTGATTATGTCATAATACCCTAAACATTTAAACACTTACACATTTTCACTATTTAGGCCTACCCTTAAACTTACACCTGTCCCATCAGTGACTGCAATGACAGGTGAACAGGTACTTTACCTTAGTTGCAAAGCTTAACTACAATATGCAATAATCATCAGACCTATAGTAATATAAACATACTATAAAAAGAATAATATACAGTTGAAAGACAAGTCAAATATAAACATAGAATAAACATACATTGGTTATAATCAGATTGATAGAAGTAATTGACAAGAATTGTCACAGACTATGAGCGAAAACCCAGATGAGATGATGCCTAGAAGGAAGATTGTAGGGGGTGAGGATGCCAGGTCATTATTCAGTCAAAGGCAGTTACAGGACTGAGTAGAAGTCACAAATGAGGTATTTGAAGGAGAAGAGGGATGAGGCAGTGTGGTTAACAGGAGGAAGGGAAGGCCAGAGCTTATAGAACCAGAGGGAAAAAGCGGCTGGCTAGAGAATGATTTTCTGTAAGAAAGGGTGAGAGATCTTGGGCCAAAGTTACAGAGGTAATAAGTGAAGGCAGAGGTGGAAGAAAGGATAGAGGCAAGGTAGGAGAGAAGAGTACCAAGCCACAATTGGGAAATAAAGGAGCACAGTGAGAGAGATGCCTGGCTTCAAGAGAGAAAAGGGAGAGATAGTAATAGAGGGAGCAGTGGTGGGTGTGAGGAGGCAGTCTAGTGCAAAGTAACAAAAAGAGTGAAAGAGGGGCCAAATCTTGCCAGCGTGGACTTAGCAGCAACATTGTAGAAAACACTGCCATATTCTAATATTGGAAGGATCATAGTAACTTAGTAATATAGCCTTGTACCTACTTGACTTGCTGGCCCAAGTGCCATTACTGACTGTTTTTCCACTGCAAGTGCATTCCTTAGTAGCACCTGCTTCATATCCATACATTTCTGTGTGTTATATCAGTAAATTATGAGATTTATTTTACACCCCTGAGGTGTGTGATACTACATAAACCATGAGAGCAAAGCTCAAGTGGTTTATAAAAGTATTACATACAGATAGAATACATAAAACTGCAGAATAAAACTGATGCATATTACTTTGTTATAATTACTGACGCGTGCTTTTTCCCATAGGGAAACCCAGTTATAATTTGCCGTTATAACCAGCTGCCCTGGTTATAATGGCAAACAACAACTAGGTTTCCTTAGACGCATGGCACTGTCCGGTCCTCCTTCAGTGTGCGACGGTTGGAAAAATCGCCCCATCGTCACTCTCCGCTGAATGTTTTTTTTTTAATTAGAACAAAAATCTTTCCTTTCACTCACTGGCAGGGAAAACCAAACAGAAAATATTTAAACATACATCTGGTTTCCCTGCCAGCACGCGAGAGCCAGCAGATCTCTCCACCTCTTTGTACCGGAAGCATTCCACAGCTCAGCAACTCCTGTTCACCGGTAAGCTTAAAAAAAAATTGCATACTTCTTGTGACTTAAAAAATTAGCTATTCACTGTAAATTGTCAGACCATGGACCACAACAGCACAGACTCCTGAGTAGTCTGTCACTGCCTGACTGCCAGTCTACTGCCTGATTTTTACAATTGCTGAGTGAAAAGCGCAGCCCAGCAATTATAAAAACAAAATATGGGTGTGTGTAAAATCTATTTTACACACACCCTGTCGTTGGGATGCATTATAACCCTGGGCTTCCGGGGTTTATGTAGCATCCTACAACTCGGGTGTGTGTAAAATCATGACACACACCACCCCATATTATTCTCTATATAATTACTAGTATGAGAAAGGGACATTTTGATAAGAATGAGAGGGGATGCTCACAGGGCTGAGCTACATAATACGTGTGTGAAATCACCAACATGTATTAAGCAGTTGGGGAACAACTAGCTTTAGGTTGATGGCAATTTTAATCAGTAATTTTAATAAGTTTATATGCACCGTGAGATGTATCTCAAATAACATAAAAGCATCATCTCACACAGTTTAGGCAGACTGAACCACTCTGCTGTAATCTGCAGTCCTCACACCAAAACTGGAGGAGATGACATTGTTATTCAGAGACACATCTCTCAGTATCTATCTGTCTGTCTGTCTGCCTGCCTGCCTATCTCTTATCCTGGCCAAATTTCCCTCATTCACTAAAAATACCACCAACAGCTTAATCTGGTTCAAGGTCAGTTGGCATTCATCTGTAACCCCCTTCCTCGGGTCATGCCTGAAAATAGGCAGGATTTGTCTAGTGCACTTACCCGGTCAACAAAAACTAAATAAATACATCTATATATCTATCTATCTTTCTATCTATGTAGAGTGAAGGAGAGACAGAGAGAGCGAGAAATCAGTGCTAGGTAGAAAATAAATGCTAGGTAAGTGTGGTACAATGGGAAATATACCACCTGGGGTGTTCAGGGGCTCAGCAACTCACATGTCCAAAGTGCACATAGGTCTAGAAGCTCCTGCACTCCTCCCCCACCCGGGTACATTTCCTCATAAAAAACTTACCTAGATTCATTTCATATAATATACTGTATGAGGATGGTGTAAAGTTACCGTAGATTATATTTGTGATCATTGTCAGGTTGGCCTTTTTCATTTTTTGTCTGTTTTTTGTTTCTATAGTGTAGAGTAGTCACATTTTGGTTCCTTAGATTTTCTGTCCCATTGTTTCTTTTCCATAGTTAGGTTCCTCTTATAAAATGAGATATGGCTGGGCCAGTCTGTCCTATAGTTTGACATGGTCTTGGTCAGAGTGGCATGGTTACTGGCCAGAAGTGGCATAATTAGCTATCAGGATTGGTGTGATGTCTCATGTTGGGAGCAGCATGGCATCTACAGTCAGAAGCAGCATGACATCTGCAATGAGGAGCAGCATGGTATCTGGGGTTGGCAGCTGATGGAAGTCAGAGTTCATGGCAGGAGCATGGAGAACCAGGCAGTACCTGATGGAGGACAGAGCTGGCAGCATGGTGGGCTTACCTGTGAAGAAATAGCTATAGCATCGAGAGAACATGGCTAGTAAGAAATAAGATGGAAATGATATACAGGAGTGCCTTTTTATGCTGTCTTGCATGGACAGCACAAGCAACATTTTGTGGCAGCTTGCTGGAGTAGCAGGTTGTGGAGCTGTGGCAGTGTTGTGGCCAATGGTGCCACTGCTTTTTTTGGGCTGGTCTCTGAGGCACCAATGAATGAGCATGCTGTCTATGACATTAGTTTAGAAGTGTGCCACCAACTTGAAAGAATTTTGCCACCGCAATGAGGCAGCACCTCGTCATTGCAGGGCATGCCTTGCCTGCTGAGACATTTCAAAAAACATGCCAGTGGCTGCCTACGTCCACCTCTCGCAGTCCCTAGAAAACCAATGTTGGGGGTGCCCAATCCCCCTGTTGGCATGACCCCTCTCCAGTTCATTTGCTGATGGGGGAGCCCAATCCCCGTCAAGATGATGTCCCTCTTGTTATATTTGTCTGCTGAGGGAGGTGCCCAATCCCCCTCGGCATCACCCCCAAACATAGACACACTTTCTTCACAGACAGAGGGCCCAATCCCCATCAGCTTCAGTCCTCTGTCCCCAAAAAACACTAGTGGCACACTGGGAGCCCACCCCAGTATGCCCAATGCCAACCTGTAAAAAAAAAAAAAACCTTCCTGCTATGTCCTTTTTTTTTTCCCTGTAACACAGAAAACAGTCCCTCATGGTCATGACAACCCCCATCCCTAACCCACACCTACCCTCTGCACACTCCACCTTCCCATCCCCCCTTACCCCATACTTACCTCCAGAGTCCAGCACGATGATCTTCGGTGGCGTGGGAGATGTCTGAACTCTTCAAAAGCCTACCGCAAACTGAAGAAAATCACAGTAAGCTCTATAATGGCATCAATGGGGGGGGTCAACTTACGTGGATATCTCAGCCACTTTTGTGACTTTTGGCTCCAAATTTTGAACATGGGGTTCTTGAGACCCCCAACTCATGAACTCAGTTACTGTCATTTCGTTATTCAGTCCTGAAAAGTGATTTCATGGTCACTGCACTGAATCATCTTTCAAGACTGATTAAAGAAACAGCAGTGGCACTGTTCATGAGGTGGGCTCTCACAAAGTCTATGTTGCAACTTTGGTGAAAAAATTCAAAAAATGTGTTACAAGCATGCATTGTGCAGTTTCCACGCATGCTCATAAGTTGAGAATTTTTAATATTTTCACTCCAGATTTTCAACATTGCCATTTTCACATCTCCTTATGAACAGTACAGCTGTCATTTTTCACATCCTGACCGAAATGTATTTTCGCACATCTGGCGCACAATTGCGCAGTCGTTGTGGGAAATCAATGTTCGGGATAGATTAAGAAAATCACAGTGACACTGTTCATGAGTGGAGGTCCCAAAATGCCTATAATGAAAATTTGGTGAAAATTTTCCACAAAATGACTGTGTTACGAGCGTGCGTAGTGCAGTTTCCACGCACACTCGTATATTCGGGAATTTTTAATATTTTCACTCCAGATTTTCAACATTCCCATTTTTTCACACCTCCTTATGAATGATACAGCTGTCATCTTTCACATCCTGCCTGAAATGGGTTTTCGCACATGTGATGCAGAATGGTGTGGTCGCTGTGGGAAATTAACGTTCGGGACAGATTAACAAAATCACAGTGCCACTGTTCATGAGCAGAGGTCCCAAATGTTTTCCTGAGGTTGGGTCACAAAAAGCCCATGTTAAAAATTTGGAGTACAAATACCAACAAACTCCTGGGGCATTAGGGTTTCTAACCATAATGTCCCACCCTGTAGAGACTGACAGGCGTCAGGGGTGTGACTTTGGATTGTCAGCTGTAATGCTCACACCGTTCCACCCCCACCCCTACCCTGCAGCCAGTGACAGGCATCAAGGTGTGCCTTGGACTCTTCGGCCCCAAAGTTCACCCCATTCTCCTATACTGCACCCATCTCAACATATTTCCTTATGGAATGGGGTGAGCATAATGCCCGACAACCCCAAGGCACAACTTATTTATTTATTTAAATTTTGGTAACCAGGAAGGCCCACTGAGACCTTGATGGTCCCTTTTTCAGGGGCAACCCAGGATTAGTTACATGTACCTAAGGGAGAAGAAAACCAAAGCTATGATACATACAGTGAATCAAGGTTTACAAAGTGCAGTAGAAATACACATAGCAGCATGTAGTATATCGTAGACAGACTCCAAGCAGTAGCCTGGACATTTTGTTAGGACAACAAGGAGAAACAGACACCAAATGATAACCCACATAGATAAGCACCCTAGCATCCTACACCCCTAGGCATACCCTCCCTTGAGAGACTATTATTCTGCATTGACCACCCCATTCAGGACAGCCTTCACATAGCCTCAACTGTAGCAGCAGCACAGAGCCCCTATGTCCAAGTGAGATTTTAGTGCTTTCTTGAATCCCCCAGAGGAAGTGCTATCTTGAAGCTCTCTTGGGAGATTGTTCCAAAGTTTGGGTAGAGACACCCTGGCAGACAGAAGACCAAGGGATATTTTGACTCTGGGTATTTCAAGTAGTTTCCAGTCAGTAGACCTGAGCTCTCACCTGTTAGTTTTAGGGACAAACAGGTCTCATAGACTTGGGGGCTCCAGGTTGTTGTAGTTTGAAGGCCAGGCACATTGAGGGATATGCTAGCCTGGCTTCAAGGGATGGCCAGTCCAGGGCTTGGAGCACCTTGCAGTAGTGCTCCATCCATTGCACCCCGGCTGAAAACTGGCCCACCCTATGGTATAGTGTACACAGGTGTTGCCTTTCCATGGGCCTCAGTGTCTGGAGCAAGGTCACTCCATAGAAAAGGGTGGGTAGTATTGTCCTGATCCCTACCGCCTTCCTGGTTTCCTTGCTCAGGAAGGGGCTTAGCCTGTAAAGGAGACCCAGTTTTTGGTTTACTACCTTTGTGAGGTAGTCCACGTGTTTCCTATAAGTAACCTCCTGGTCTAGGTACATCCCCAGGTACTTGAAATTGTCTACTACCTCAATCCTTGTCCCATTTAGGGTGGTGAGGGACAGTCTGTCTGTCTGTCTATCTATCTATCTACCTTTCTATCCATCCATCCTATCTGTTGAACTTTGTATCCTAGTAATTACACTCAGTTCATTCCCTAAATTTAACGCAACACTTGTCAAAATCTGCAGGGTAGGGTGAGGTGAAAGGGTATGAGCGTTATGGCTGACAACCCAAAGAAACACCTCTATGCCCGTCAGTCTCTGCGGGGTGGGGTGAGGTTGGCATCAGTTCCATACTTCACTGCCATTCCTATTATGCATCTCTCTCTCTCTCTCTAACTCCTGCACTACCAATGCCAATGCCAGCAAGACAACATTCAGCATTGACAAATGCTTGCTTTGGGTACTATTAGGTTGTAGTTAATATTACTTTTGTTTCATGGAAAGAATCTTTTTTAGGTGGTTTGTTAGTGTAGTAGTTGCAGTACTGTGATTCATTTGGTATGTATGGTAATTACTACTCTCAAACCTACCTGGAAATGTTATTTCCTCTCTTCTAGCACTTACTCAGTAGTTGTATGACTGTTAGCTATTTGCACTTATATTTCTGTTTTGTTACTACATATAGATTCCTGCAAATGTACTGTCATTGCTGAAAATTTTATATAAGTGTACTATGTCTGACTTCTACTTGTTCCCATGATGTTTTCTTGTATCTACTATTGTCTATGTACCCTTTGTTGTAATCTCCCGGGTCATACTTGGAATGTAGAGATAATCACATTGACAAAAATGATAATGAAAGTTACAGTACTGTGAAGATTATATTACAGATTGGAATAGGTAACACAGGAAAATAAATCAAAAGGAGATAGGCAGTGCAAGACAGTACAATAAGTGCCAAAACTGAGAGGTTTGTGGTGAGGGGAGAGGAAGGGAGAGTGGTAGGGAGAGAAAGAGAGGGAGGTGGTGAGAGAGTGGGCATGATAGGGACTAAGGGAGGAGGGGAAGAGGTATGAAGGAGGTGGATTATCTAGAGATGAAGAAGAAAGCAGGGAGAAGTGAAGGTTCAAGGTAGGTTAAAGCAAGTGCAGGGGTTCACGGTATGCAGGTGCTCACAGTAAAGTTTCTTGAAAGTAGCATGGGTGGTAGCTTGACAGATAGAAGTGGGTATAGAGTTCCAGTATTTAGAAGCTGTGCAAGAGAAATCAAGTGCGCCCATGTTTGATCTGCATCTTGGGATGTTCAGAAGGGATTTGTCATTCGATCATAGCTCATAGGTGAGAGGTTGTGATTCCAGAGCAGACGCAAGGGATAGGGGGAGGCCTGTTCTGGCAACACAGTCAATTAATGAGCCCAAGGACTGGAGACAATAGGCGGAGGGGCAAAGCCATTTTAGGTCCACGTAGAGCTGGCAATGGTGCTTGTAACATGGTGATGCAGAGGCATAGCAGCAGAAGCTATTGTAAGTGGTGACCCATTTATGGAGGGAGGACTTTGATGCAGATAGGTAGATTGCAGAGCCATATGCTAGAGTTGGTAGAAGGAAGCCTTGTGCCACAGCTAGTCTGGCTAGGGGGGTGAGGTCATAGCTAGTGCGATAGGCACTTCCTATCTTAGCATTTACAGACTTACAGATAGTGGAAATGTGGAGGTCCAGGTCAAGAGATTCATCAAGGGTAACACCAAGATATTTAAAGGATTTGGCAGTAGTCAGAGGGGAGCCATCCACACACGAGATAATAAGGGGATTGTGATTCAATTTGAATCTAGCAGGTGAGCCAAAGAACATTGTGTAGGACTTGCTAGAGTTGAGGACTAGTTTGTTGTCAGTGAGCTAGGACTGAATACTCGTGAAGTCCATGGCAATGGGGTGGTTTAGGGCAGAAGCAGTTTTAGCACTGTGGTAGATAACTAAGTCATCAGCATAGAGCAGAGATGAGCAGTTTGGTGCAGTTAGTGGGATGTCATCAATGAATATAGTAAAAATCAGAGGGCCAAGTATGGAGCCCTGGGGTACTTCAACATGGATCAGTGAAAGATCTGAGATGGCTGAGTTGAAAACCACAGCCTGTTTTCTGTCAGACAGGTAGCTTTCGAACCAGGTAATGGTATCTGAGGAGAAACCAAAGGAGTGTATCTTTGCAAGAAGAAGTGTGTGGTTGACCAGGTTGAAAGCTTTAGTTAGGTTGATGAAAACTGCACCTGTCAAGAGGCCCAAGTCCATTGAGGTATAGATGTCACTTGTCAGTTTGAGTAGGGTGGTGGTGGTGGTGCTGTGACCTTTTTGGAAGCTGTGCTGAGAGCTAGAAAGGAGGTTGTATTTCTGGAGGTATTCTATTGATTGGGTGGCAACTAGTTTTTCAAGGATTTTGCTTAGTACAGAGAGTATAGCAATGGGATGGTAGTTCTTGATTTCCTTGGGGTCTCCTTTTTTAGGAATTGGGGTGACTTTAGCTATTTTCCAGATATTTGGAACTGTACCACAGCATAGGGACAGGTTGAAGATTTTGGTTAGAGGAGAGGCTATGGAGGGGGCAGCAGTTTCAGGAGCCTAGGCTCAAGACCATCCAACCCCGGGCTGGTATTATCAAGAACGGAGAGTAGCAGTTTTTGTACTTCTCCTTTTGTAATGCTCTGAAACCTGAAGGGGGGGTGCAGGAGTGGAGGTTTGGTATCGCACTGGGGTGGAGCAGTGTGACCAGAAGGGAAGGAGGTCAGGTAGTTTGTTAGATCTGAGAAATGGTGACTGAAGGCATTGGCTATAGTTAATGGGTTGCTGCAATGTATGCCGTTTAACAGCATGTCACTTGTGTGGGCCCTGTGATTAGAACCCAGGAGGGTTTTTATGGTGGACCAGGAATTTCTTGGAGTCCCCAGAGGCTTTCGTTAGAAGGTCCCTGCAGAAAGAGCTTTTGGATAAGCAGATGTTTCTTTTGCAAGCATTTCTCAGAGTGCAGTAGTGGCAATAGTCAGTTTGAGTCCCTGTGGATTTAAAACACTGCCAGGCTTTGTCCCTGGCCCTTATCTGGGTTAGTAGGTCTTTAGTTAGCCACTTAGTCTGGGTTCCACGAAAACACCGGGTGATTCGTGGGGCATGGGTGTCTTGGAGCGGACATAATTTGGCAAGGAAGCTGTCAAGGGCAGACTAGGTATTCGCTGAGGTGTACATGGAGGTCCAGTCAATCACTGAGAGGTCATATGTAAACTGTGTTGGATTGAAGTTGGCTAGATTGGGGAATGTAATAAGTTTTGGAGGCAGAGATGGTCTATTAGTAGAGTGCCAGATGCAGTAGATTGGGGAGTGATCACTGACTACATCCGGAAGGGTACCAGCACTGATGATGCTGTCAGGGTGGTTTGTAAGGACACAATCAATAAGAGTGCTGGTCCGAGGGGGAGCCATAACCCTAGTTGGGTCAGAGATCAGCTGATGGAGGTTATGGCCTTGTACCAAGATGTGAGAGGGCTGATTTGATTTGCTAGCCCAGTTTAAGTTTAAGTCACCCAATATGAGGACCTCATTGCAGCCAATGGTGCTGTCTACTAATAAGAGGAGTTCTTCTAGACCTTTATTCCCTCCAGCAGAAGAGTTATAGGCACAGATTACATGTAATTTCTTTGAGCCTAGTTGTAGTGTTGCATGGAGCGCTTCACAGAGAGGGTAGGTAGAATATTTTGGACTAGCAGCAAGTGTTGTTTATAGAAGATGGCAACACCACCTCCACGTTTTGATGAGGGCCTATCTTGCCTGATGAGATTGTAGTTAGATAGAGTGCAGAGGGAATCAGCAGTGGAGGGTTTTATCCAGGTCTCCGACAGGCAGAGGATATCAGAGTGGTTTTGTGCAACCCATGCCTCAAGTTCGGCTAGATTATGAAGGAGTGTACCTACCCAGTTAACAAAAACTAAATAAATAAATAAATAAATTAGCATGGTAGCATATGGTTTTATGTACTGTGGGTATATGGTTTTCATTACAGTGGTATATTACTTTCATTGCTGTGGTAAAGTGACTTTAATTGCCATGGTATATAACTATAATTGCTGTGACATACAGAGAAAAACATTATGGAATTTTCTATCAGACTTTTCCCCGTATCATAGGGGTACAATAGCACCACTACAGTCAGGGATGAGTAGGCATTTTAATGTTAAAGCCCTAGCTTTGCACCTTAATAGCGTTGCCCACCTTAAACATAACTGGGCAACATTTTGCATGCAAAGTCTTCCTACAGCCCAAAATGTTTGGAATTGTGTCCTAAATTTTTCAGGGTAGAAGAGGCTTGCCCTAGAATTGTACCTTTTGTTGGTCTGCTGAAAAAATATTAATCCATTCCTGAGTTATAAGAATTCAAAATTTTTGTTCTGAACATGCTCAGTAGGGTCTTTCAAATAGATGTTTAACATTAAAGAAAAATCTTCCAGCTCACGACAGAATAAGCTTCTTTGCAATTTTTCCTACATGAGCTGAACTTCTTCCGTACGGCTGCCATCTTATATTTGATTTAAAAAAAAATAAGTTAAAAACCTAATACAAAATTTTGTATTTTCAAAAAACAAATTCCTTAACCTAGGTAAACAGGAACCATTTAGCTAGATTCTGGAGTTTGTTTTTTGAGAATGACCCTGGAAATAACATTTCTGGTCGCCCAAACATCCAGGGTGCCAAGCTTAGCAAAAGGGACTGTTCAAGCATATTCTCTGTCTGAGAACAGTAGGACTTTCTTGACTTGTGAAACCGAAGTTGGAGTAGTGCTGCTAGCTTCAGGTTCACCAAGTGAGCCGGTGATTACAATCTCTCTCTCTCATCTATCTACAGTGTCTATCTGTCTGTCTGTTCAACTTTGTATCCTAGTACTGTAATTACACTCAGTTCATTCCCTAAATTTAATAAGGTACTTTTTGCTGACATATTTGTTGCTTACTCCTCAATACACTTATGGGATTATGAGCATCATGTCTATTTCACCCAATTCTTCTTTAATATCAAATGAATTGACAGTTCAGTGCTAGAGTCACTTATTTGCAGCTCCCAACTGAGAACTGCTCTTAGTTGTTGTTTTTTTTACTTACTTAAAAAAATGTCTTTGATTTCCAAACGTATTTCATTTTTCAAATTATTTATTTAAATCTTTAGTTACTCTGATGATTTAACACTGTTTGTGATATCAGTGTCCCGCCCATCTCCATGCTATAAAATTAATGCAAATGTGTTTTGCCTCCATTTTTGTTGCTGATTGGTCCTTCCTGGACAACATCACTGACCTTAATCTGGCCAACAGAAAATGTTGAGGGACCCTGACAAACATCTTCGATCAGGTTGCCCCACTAAAATACATGAGAACTAGAGGTAACAAGGTTGCGTGGCTAAATGCTGATATTCTACACAAACTGAAACTCCAGAAAAAAATCTGGCAAAGATTTAAATCCACAGGAAACCCCCAAGACCTGTTAGACTACAAAATTGCCAGGGAGTGGTATAAAACACTAGTCAGAAATGCTAAGTCCATGTATTATAAAGCAAGACAAGAAGCACAATGTGCCCATTCTAAAATGCCTGACAGGTTTTTAAAGAGCTCTCTGATGACAACCTTGCTGGGGACTCCCTTATTCTTGAGGATGATGGTAGCCTGGTAGCCTAGTAATCAATCCCTGGAAACAGCCAACCACTTCAACAGTCTATTTAGTAACTTCTCCAAATATGGGGCTGTGCAAAACCCAACTTCTTCATCACCGACAGGCTCTATCTCCCCCATCTAGCTTGCACCCAAAGTTTTATTTTAGGTTTCTGACCCAAAAAAAAAAGTACTTAAATACATTACAAAATACAACTCCCCTCCCCCCCAACACACACACACTGGTCCCCACGGCCTGGACTACCATTTCATAAAACTCAGCAGGGAGGTCCACAGCACAAATCACGAGGCTCTTTAACTTCTCCCTCAGATCTGGAGATTTCCCAGACATCTCAAAGCTGGTAATTGTCAGATCCATCCACAAGTCTGGCCCCAAGACACTGTCCTCAGACTGCACACCCATTTCACCCCTTCATCCTCTTTCCAAACTGTTTGTGAACAGTCTTCAACCAGTCCCTGGAATACTTCACTGAACATGACCTCATCACCCCCTCATAGCATGGTTTCCAAAAACTACACAACACTCAGACTGCCCTGGTGAGATTCACAAATTCTGTTATCAATGGCCTGGACACAGGTAACTACATTGTCTGACTTTTGTTGACATCACCAAGGCATCTGACCTTGTTGACCACCCACTGCCACTTGATGCTATGGTGAATCTAGCCTTCTCCTCCTATGCAGTTGCTTACTTCATGAGTTATCTGGACAATACAGTTCAGAGGATGAAAATCAACAGCTCTTGCTAACTGAACCAGTTAAGATTAGCTGTGGTGTGCCTCAGGGATCTATTCTGGTGCCTCTCCTATTTTCTCTCTTTATAAGTTCAGTACCAACTGCCTACCCCCACACTAGCATGGTCCTCTATGCTCATGATACAGTTATTTATCAAGAGGGCAAGGACATCAACAGTATCAACGGTATCCTTCAGTCTGACCTCTCTTCCATGGACAGCTGGCTTAAACATTACAAACTGGTGCTCAACACACAAAAAAAAACAACAAAGCTACGCTTTTTTCACGAACACATAAACCCCACCTCAGCACTGTAATCCTGATGGACTCTGTTGGTGAACTAATAGAAGTAGTCAATTAATTCAGTTATTTGGGTATCATCTTTGACAACTCACTTTCCTTTGGACCCCATGCTGTGTACATTAAGAAGAAATTTCACCAGATGCTGGGTGAGCTACACAGAGTTAAAAATTGCCTCACAGATGACTCCCAGAAATTCTAACAGATGGTCTTCTACTGCCACTGATTGAGTATGATTTGCTAATCTACTCCTCCACTAGTGAGTCCGTTATGTCCAAAGTTCAGGTACTCTATGAAATGATCTGTAGATTGCAAACAAGTCTTCCTTCCAGAACTCACCATTGCCACCTTCTCTCCTCTGCAACTCGTCTCCCCCTGGACCTTTGTATAAAATTTCTTTTACTTGTTTTTCTTCAGAAGGTAGACCTGGGTCTTGCCCCCCCCCCCCCATAAGCATCCAGGAAATTTTCCCAAAAGTAATAAAAAACAGAGTAATGAGATCAGCTGTGGGCCATTCTTTTCATATCCCTAGAATGAACGTAGCCTGGGTCAGAGATATCTTACCTACAGGGCCACTTCCTGGTATAACAAGCTGTGCTCATCCTTTACTGAAATTACATCCATTTCCCATTTTAAAAAAGCCTGTGTCCAGCTTCTGTCATCCGAAGCCATTTGCAACTGTTACTGACTCACACTGTAACTGTTTTCACCTGCATTTATGTAACTGCTTTAACACACTCTGATTGTCTCCTGCTTTCTTCAAATATCACTATGTTCATTTGTAACCTGCTGACTGTCCGTTTCACTGGGCACTTATGAAAAAGGGCCTTGCCCATTAAGGTTTCCCAGTATAATAAACATAAATATAAACATAAACATTACTGACAGGTTTGATACTCTACATATAGTCCTGTTTTGCATGATCCGTAATAAAGCTTTAGATACATTAGCAATCAAACCATGCTACTGATACATGGGGCCTGATATTCAGAAAGGGCAAAGCATATTGCAAATGTCTGCATTGTGCTCTGCAACTGCCCAAGGGTCCCAGGATGCTATATTCAGTCAGGCACTACCTGACTGAATGTAGAGCCATGTCAGTGCAATGAAGTTGGCCTTAGGAGTTGACAGCGGCAGAGCTCTATTAGCAATTTTCAAAGGTACCCATGCAAATGAGTCCACTGGGCATTCAAGGCACTAAGGGGCCATTTGCATGCCCATTATGGGCCCATTTGCATGGATAACAGAGGCAGATGGCATGGTGCCACCCTCCCTGCCATCCAGTATAGCTGTAACTATCCCTGGTGCTACTGGTCCCCCCCAATCACTAGCCCTGTAGTAAAAATAAAAATCCCTGGTGGTAATGCCCCCCCCAGTTGCCTGCCATGGCGTAAAAATTATTATTCCTGGTGGTAATAGTTCCTTCCTTCCTTCGATTGCCAGCCCCAACATAAAAATTATTATCCCTGGTGGCTGTGGTCCACCACTCTCCAATCACCAGCCCCAAGGTAAAAATTATTATCTCTGGTGGTAGTGGTCCTCCCCTTCCTTCGATCACCAGCCCCAAAGTAGAAAGACAAAGCTCTGGTTGTAGTGCCCTTCCCAGCAGATCATCAGCACAGAAGTAAAAAAAAAACCTTCTTTGCATCCAGTGTTCCCCCCATGGCACCAGGCACCCCCACACTCACCTGATTGGTATCTGCAGTGCCACAGGTGCATACAGCGACCAGCACAGCCCTCCTCGTACCTCGGCAAGCCACCATATGTCCAGGCAGGGGCACGCCTCTTATTTATAGGAGAGGGTGACATCACCCTCTCCTATAAATAAGAGGTGCACTCCCTGCCTGGACATAAGGCGGTAGGCCAAGGAAGTGTGAGGAGGGCTGTGCTGATTGCTGTATACACCCGCAGCACCATGGATTTCACTAAGGTGAATGGGAGACCGGTACCACAGGGGGGACCACTAGATGCCAGGGAGGGGTTTTGTTTAATTCTGGGCTAGTGATCGGCAGAGGGGGAACACTGCCACTAGGGATTACTCTTTGTACTGCAGGGCTGGCAATCAGAGGGGGGGACCACTTGCATCAGGGATTGTCTTTTTCACTGAGGGACTGGCAAGGGTTGGGGTGCTATGGAACACAGGGGCGGGTATGCTCCCCCAGCAGCCAACTAGCAGGTTGACTGCATTACCTCTGGCAGCTGCTAGGGTTGCACCAAGTAAGAAGAGGTTTTCTTCAGCGATATTTTGTGATGCAAAAGTACTGGGCAAACCCTTTTTGCACCATGCAGATCCTCTGAATATCAACTTGGGCCAATATTCCTGTCCCACCCCACCCCACTATTTACATACCTCCCTCTTTTTGGTTTGTGCGGGCACTACCCATTTGCCAGTATAAAAGAGCCCTTTTAATACTGGGCTCCAGCACAAAGCCCAGTTTGCATGGGCAGATACTGGTTAGTGCCCGCACAAACTTCTGAATATCGTGCCCCTGGAGTTTTAAACTTAGTTTGTTCATAACATAATATTGTTATGTCTGTGCAAATGTCTGTTTACCTTAACAATGTTTTATGCCCATATTGACAATTCTTTTATCTAGCGTTATATGTGCTGATTTTTAACCATAGATATACCCACTATCCATACAGCTAATGTTAGTGTCTCTATCAAGTAGCAGCTATTTTAAATTTAATTTTTATTTTTAATGTACACTGCTGTTACTATGTTTTTTCCAGCTCAGATGAAGCCCCTGTGTCCTGGCATTTTTTTTTATGTATTTTTTTTTTACATGTTGTTTTCATACGTGTTCCCTGTTAACTAGCTAGCTATTACATTTTACTTTAGCGTACTGGGATGATCACCCCTGGTACTGCTTCTTTGTCCCCCCTCCACTCCAGGTCAACCCACCCCACTCTCATTTTTTTATTATTATTAAGTAGACTGGAGTGCCTACCCCAGATACTGCTTCTCTTGCCCCCCTCCACTCCAGATCTCCTGGTCCCCATTCTTATTTAAATAACTAATAGTGGACCGGGGGGCCCACACCCTGTACTGCTTCTTTCAATCCCACTCCTCCCAGGACACCTCCACAAAACAAACAGGTGTCAGCACTAGGGTGCCCACCCTCAGTGCACCCAAACTCATCCCGACACTGGGGTGCTCAATCCCCAGTGTTCGCTTTTGTGGCCCTGCAATAAAGAAAACTATCCTTGGTTGATCCTTTTTTAAACCTGTAAAAAATAAAATGGTCCCTCGTCCTAATGTACACCTTCCACCTACGCCACCCCAACCTCCACTCAGCATCCACCACCCCCAGACACCCCCACACACTCCCATACATCCACACTCACCTGCACATGTATCATGAAGTAGATCCACTCTCCAATCAAAGACATGTATTGCTGTTGGAATCAGGAGTGCAAAATGAAAGCATAAGGCAAGTGTGTTTTAATGTGTTTCAAAGGTGTTTTGACTTTTCTTCAAAACCTTGTCATTTTTGAACATTTTTACACCAAATTTTCAACATGGTGTTTTTTAGACCCCCCCATTTAACAATGGTGGTGAAATTACACAAATTTGTCCTGGAAGGTGATTACAAAGTTGATGCACAAAATCACATTTTGGTGGGTTTTGAAAATTTTCTACACCCTTATTCATGAGTTGGGGTCATAAGAAGGCTATGTTGAAAATTTGGGATAAAAATATTAAAAAACAACCAAGTTTTGAACATATGTTGACATTTTGCAACACATGCTCATACCTTTGGTAATTTTAAATATTCTGTCCCCAAATTTTAAACACAGCCATTTTTTCACACCACTTCATGAATGTGACAACTGTCATATTTCAAATCCTGGCCAAAATGTGTTTTCACACCAGTGCCATGGAATGATGTTTAAGATGAGATTTGAGGCCAGCCTGGTGGTGCTGAGGGTTGAGACACTGGACGCCACACCTCGTGCCATGCTGGTGACCGGGGTTCGGGAACTAGCCAGGGCTGCTGGGGGTCGGCAGGGGAGGGAAGAGAGTGAGCATCTGGAGGACTGCTCTCGCTTCCCAGGGGTGGGTACGGGGTGTGCTTGCTCATGGAGTGACCTCTGGTGGTGGCTGGAGGATCTCCAATTGGGGCAGCGTGGTGTAAGCCATGGGAGCAGAGCCACAGCAACTCGTTGCCTTGCTGGCCGGCTCCACAGGGAGAGGGGGGGAACTGAAAAAAGAAGAAAATCCCTGGCTCACCGAGGAGATGATGAGGGCCCCAGGGATCTCCCTCTCATCCCTAATGCCAGGCCAGACCACACCGTGGATCCACGGCCGACCTCCCAGAGGGATGCATCCTCTAATTTCAGAAAGTGCCGCCGAAGGCAGGCGGGCTCAGTTCCCGGGGGTGATCCAGAGCACTGGGAAGTCCCTCTGGGGGGGGTGAACCGGTGATGGCTGGCCACAGTAGGGAGTAGAAGGGGCAGTTTTGAGTTGGGCACCCCTGAAGGATGCCTCAGAGAGTACCGGTACACAAAATTTGTTAACAAAAAAAAAAGATGAGATTTTAAATTTTCCACCTACTGGATTCATGAGGTGGGTATGTCCAGGTCCGGAGGACTACTCTCTCTTCCCAGGAGTGGGCATGGGGTGCACTCACTCTTGGAGCGACCTCTGGTGGTGGCTGGAGGATCTCCAATTGGGGCAGCGTGGTGTAAGCCATGGGGGTGGAGCCACAGCAACTCGTTGCCTTGCTGGCCGGGCACCACAGGGACAGGGGGAACTGAAAAAAGTAGAAAATCCCCAGCTCACAGAGGAGATGATGAGGGCTCAGGGATCTCCCTCTCATCCCTAATGCCAGGCCAGGCCACACCGGGGATCTATGGCTGACCTCCCAGAGGGATGGATCCTCTAATTTCAGAAAGTGCCGCCGAGGGCAGGCAGACTCAATTCTGGGGGGTGATCCAGAGCACTAGGAAGTCCCTTTGGGGGGGTGAACTGGTGATGGCAGGCCACGGTAGGGAGTAGAAGGGGTAGTATCTAGTTGGGCACCTCTGAAGGATGCCTCAGAGGGTACCGGTGCATAAAATATGTTAACAAAAAAAAAATATGAGATTTTAAATTTTTCACCTACTGGATTCATGAGGTGGGTATGTAACAAGGCTATGTTGAAAATTTGGAGTCAAAATGTAAAACAAAAACACAGCTATGAAGGTACATTGACATTTTTCTACACTCATTTATAAGTTTGGTCATTTTTGACATTCAACGCTGCAGAGTAGTGCAGGGTCAGCAGTGCCCCACACTTCTGTAGATGGACAGAGTCTTCCCTTGGTGAAAGGTCCAGATGACCCTGAGGGTCTGCATCTGTTTATGCAGGTCCCAAAGGGACCTGCGAGAATGAGGATGCGATTCTACTATCACAAAAAGAATGGAAATTCTTTGCAAAAACTGCATTAATGCACTAGTTTTGGTTCAACATTGCAACAAAAGTAGGGAAATGTGGCATTAGGGTTTCCAACCCTAACTCCCAACCCCCCAAGCAGCAAATGAAAAAAAAAACATAAGAGTTTTGGATCTCTTGAGTTTTGGCAAATCAATGATGGGGTCTTCCTTGGGGTTATCAACCCTAATGCTCCCTCTCTCCCCTGAGAAAGCAAGGTCAGATGTGATCTCTTTTCTTCAGGCAGGGCCCACAGATCTTGTTGGTAACATGTGGTAAGACATATTTTTCTGCCTTTGAAAGCTTGGAGCTGTACATTGTGCTTGTGATAGGAGGCTATTGGCTGGTGAGAGGGGGAGCATTACGGTTCACAGCTCCAAGGAAGACACTCTCCAAGTGTCAAAAAGGTCATCTCCACATTGCAACCACTTGGCACTCACACTATTTCTCTTTTTACCTTCCAGGGTGGAGCCAGAATTGAACGGAGCCTATGTGTGTCTTTGTGGTCCTGGGGATCAGCAGTCGAGTGGCAGCACTGTCATGGATGGAGAGTTGTCATGCCCGATGGTGACTTTGTGACAGTGAGAAACTCTTGCTCGTTGTCTGTGTAGTGAGGATTTTTTTCTCCCCTACCGGCCCCGACATCAGCTCCGCATCGCAACCACTCCATATGCTCACACTATTTTTTTTTTTACTTTCCAGGGTGGCGTCAGAATTGAACGGAGCCTACGAGTGTCTTTGTGGTCCTGAAAATCAGCAGTTGGGTGGCAGCACTGTTAGGGACAGAGTGTTGTCATGCCTGATGGTGGGTTTGTGACAGTTAGAAAATTCTGCTCATTGTCTGTGTAGTGAGGGTTTTCTTTCTCCTTCTGCTCCCCATCCCCCCAACACAGCAACTGAGGAAAGGTAGTGTGGCAGCAGGCAAACACTGTGGTGATAGAAAGAGCCCTGGCTTTGTACAATTATTTCCTTCAGCAAAATTTCTTGAATTATTCCACAAAGCTTCAGAGCTCCCTTGGAAGGAAATACATTTCTTTATATTTATAGCCCATTAGGGTTCCTTCTATTTGCTGCTGTTGTTGATTATGGTCTCTCCTGGCTATTATGCCTCTCTTTTCTTCTCCCCAAGGCTTGTGTTAGCACTAGTAAAGTTGAGGTCAGGTTGACCCCCAGCTTCAAATGTTGGGGGTCAGATCAGAGAATCTTGGGGTCAGAAATTTGCTGTAGTGGCTTTGTAAAACATTACAGTTTCTTTTTCTGCTAATAAAATCCATGAAAACCTCTCCATATACAGGGTCAATGTTGGAGCACTGCTTTCATTTTTGTGCTTCAGAATCCTCAAAATATCCCACTGATCTACAATATATATAGTATATGTATTTTCTGAATTATATAGCCTTCCACTAATTATTAGGATACATTACCTATCTTACAGAAACACTCATATGGCAGCACACAGTAGGTATAGAAACATAAGAGTGTTTCAGCAGAAAATGGCCGACAGTGATATGTCCAACATAAGCTCCAAAGTGTACCACAAAACATCTAAAACCCCAGAACTTCTGGGAGCTTGGTGGCCCAGGGCTTGCATTAACCCCCTACAGAAGTTCCCAAATGGGAATTTGGAGAATTCTGAAGCACAAAAATGAAAGCAGTGCAGTGCTTCAGCATTGACCCAGTATATGAAATGGTGTTCATGGATTTTGTTAGTAGAAAAAGAATCGGTTAATGCTTCACAGAGCCACAACTGCAAACTGCTGACCCCAGGATTCTCTGGTCTGACCCCCCAACATTTGAAGCAGAGGGTCACCCTCACCCCCACTTTACTAGTGATAATGCAAGCCATGTGGCCCCCTGACACCTGGCTTTAATATAATTATTCCCTTTGGCAAAATTACTTGAATTATCTCACAAAGCAGAGCTCCCTTGGAAGGAAATACTGTACATTTCTTTATATTTATAGCTTGTTAGGGCTCCTTCTATTTGCTGCTGTGCATTTTTGATTATGGTCTCTCCTGGCTATAATACCTCTCTTTTCCTTGAGTCCCCAATCCTTTAGTTAACCCATGATGATCTGACATCAGTTGTTGTGCAGCTCTATTGTATGTGGTGCTTGTCGCTTCCACGCTCCCATCAGGGAGCCCACTGATTCCCCCGGCCTGTCTCCCTCACCTACTTTTAAGCCCATTTGGGGCATTGGCCTTCAGCCACAGTGTGGCTTTTTCTTTGCAGCCCCCATCCTGTGTGTTTACTCTCCCTGTCCCTTCCTACTAAGCCCCCCTACTGGCTGCCAACCTTCTGGACCCTCTTAACAAGCCCCTTGGGGGCTCTTCACATAGCTGCTGTGTGGCTGATTGGTAGAGAGAGGCATATTTGCCCAAGCCTACTCAACCTCCTGAAAATCTCCATCCTTCTTCCCCACCCACACAGAGAAAGACACAGCCTAAACTCCATGCTGGCAGAGAGTTGAAAGCACCTGTTGTCACTGTCACTCTAGCACAGCAGTGCTAAACTGCTGGGTGCATAGCCGCAGCATTTCTGATTGGCGTTTTTTTGACCAGCCTACCTGCCTGCTACATACAGTCAGTGCTCAGGGCCCCCCAAAAACAAGATGCCAGGGAAAGGTTAAATATAATTAAAAAAAACACCATTTGTCATTGGCCATGATGGAGTTAGCCCACTACACCACCAGGACTTTACATTTAAACCACTGGCATCCTGGGACAACTCCAGACCCATGCACCACTATTGTTCCCTTTTTAAATAACGCAGGGACCAGTAGCCCAAAACCATCCTCACTAGCCCATCAGGGCTACTACTTAAATCTGCTGGCCTCCAGCAGGCCACCTAGGGTGCTAAGTGGGTCTTGCTGAGCCTCAGATATCACTTTAATCTCTTTTTAGTGTTCTATATTTTTATTGTCTATCTCTAGTTTCCTTACTTTGAACTGGTGTCTTTTTTCCTCTAAAACCCCCCTTTCTTTACTCATGTGCTGTACTGTACCCTTTTTCTATCTCTCTGGTCTCTGTCTCTACTCTCGCTAGTATAACTTCCCCAAACTAAACTAACTAATCTATTTTTCCCCTTATTTCTACAGGTCTGGCCAGACTGTATACCAATCAGATAAGTATCTCTGTTTAATTCTAACCCCCTACTCTCTCCTCTAGGACCTCTGGCCCTTTGTGTCTCCTCAACCTTCTCTGTTCTTCCCTGTCAGGTCCTATCAGAATACCAGCAACCCAAGACACCCCTGCTCCGGACTCCCTAACTGTGATGGAGCAGGTAAGTCCTAGTTACCTAATTGCCCTGTAGGGTAAGTAGCATATATCAAGGTACCCACACCATTGTAATGTGTAGTAACTTGAGTTATTTATTTAGTTTTGTGGCTTAGAAATGAGAACTATTTTTAGCTTCATCCCCACCTGGTGTTTGTTGGTCTCCACTGACTAGTTCCAACCTGCAGCCCTATCGGCTCTGGACAGAGTTTGTTTTTTCCTTTTGCTGCTTGAGGGGTGGGGTGGGGAGCTACAGTTGGAACCCCTAACAGGCCACATCTCTCTACTTTTGTTGTGTTAAGCTGAACCCTAACTGGTGCATTATGCAGTTTTTTGCAAAGAATATGTATTATGAACTTACGAATGAGGTGTTTAAATCATCAAAAAAAAGTTCTGCGAGGTTATTGCCATTCTTAATTTGTATCTAGGACTACTTTCTAGCGGTTTTAATGACTACAGAGTAGAGTGGTGTTTTTACTTTGCTGAGTAAGAGGCAGAGTAGGCAAATGTGCATATTACACTACTCCAGCATTCATACTGACTATAGGAAATTGTACAGATGTGCTAACTTTCTGTTGGAATAAATGTGTCCACTATGTTTCAGAATCACACCTTTAAATAAGTCCTGTAAGTCTGAAATCTTAAATGGGAATTCGGAGGATTCTGAAGCACAAAAATGAAAGCAGTGTTTCAGCATTGACCCAGTATATGAAATAGTGTTCATGGATTTTGTTAGTAGAAAAAATATCAGTTAATGCTTCACAAAGCCACTACTGCAAACTGCTGACCCCAGGATTCTCTAGTCCGACCCCCCAACATTTCAAGCAGAGGGTCAACCTCACCCCCACTTTACTAGTGCTAGTGCTAATGCAAGCCATTTGGCCTCCTGACCCCTGGCTTTAATATAATTATTCCCTTCGGCAAAACTACTTGAATTATCTCACAAAGCTTCAGAGCTCCCTTGGAAGGAAATACATTTTTTTTATATTTATAGCTTGTTAGGGCTCCTTCTATTTGCTGCTGTGCATTTTTGATTATGGTCTCTCCTGGCTATAATGCCTCTCTTTTCCTTGAGCCCCCAATCCTTTAGTTAGCCCATGATGATCTGACATCAGTTGTTGTGCAGCTCTACTGTATGTGGGGCTTGTTGCTTCCACGCTTCCCTCAGGGAGCCCACTGATTCCCCCTGCTTGTCTCCCATGCCTACTTTTAAGCCCATTTGGGGCATTGGCCTTCAGCCACAGTGTGGCTTTTTCTTTGTGGCCCCCATCCTGTGTGTTTACTCTCCCTGTCCCTTCCTACCAAGCCCCTCTACTGGCTGCCAACCTTCTGGACCATCTTAACAAGCCCCTTGGGGGCTCTTCACATGGCTGCTGTGTGGCTGATTGGTAGAGAGAGGCATATTTGCCCAAGCCTACTCAACCTCCTGAAAATCTCCATCCTTTTCCCCCACCCACACAGAGAAAGACACAGCCTAAACTCCATGCTGGCAGAGAGTTGAAAGCGCCTGTTGTCACTGTCACTCTAGCACAGCAGTGCTAAACTGCTGGGTGCATAGCCACAGCATTTCTGATTGGTGTTTTTTTGACCAGCCTACCTGCCTGCTACATACAGTCAGTGCCCAGGGCCCCCCCCCAAAGCTAGATGCCAGGGAAAGGTTAAATATAATTAAAAAAACACCACCATTTGTCATTGGCCATGATGGAGTTAGCCCACTACACCACCAGGACTTTACCTTTAAACCACTGGCATCCTGGGACAACTGCAGACCCCAGCACCACTATTGTTCCCTTTTTTAATAATGCAGAGACCAGTAGCCCAAAACCATCCTCACTAGCCCATCAGGGCTACTACTTAAATCTGCTGGCCTCCAGCAGGCCACCTAGGGTGCCAAGTGGGTCTCGCTGAGCCTCAAATATCACTTTATTCTCTTTTTAGTGTTCTGTATTTTTATTGTCTATCTCTACTTTCCTTACTTTGAACTGGTGTATTTTTTCCTCTAAAACTCCCCTTTCTTTACTCATGTGCTGTACTGTACCCTTCTTCTATCTCTCTGGTCTCTGTCTCTACTCTTGCTAGTATAACTTCCTCAAACTAAACTAACTAATCTATTTTCCCCTTATTTCTACAGGTCTGGCCAGACTGTAAACCAATCAGATAAGTATCTTTGTTTAATTCTAACCCCAATCTCTCCTCTAGGGACCTCAGTCCCTTTGTGTCTCCTCAACCTTCTCTGTTCTTCAATGTCAGGTCCTATCAGAATACCTGCAACCCAAGACACCCCAGCTTTGGACTCCCTAACTATGATGGAGCAGGTAAGTCCTAGTTACCTAATTGCCCTGTAGGGTAAGTAGCATATAACAAGATGCCCACACCATTGTAATGTGTAGTAACTTGAGTTATTTATTTAGTTTTGTGGCTTAGGAATGAGAGCCATTTTTAGCCTCATTCCCACCTGGTGTTTGCTGGTCTCCACTGACTAGTTCCAACCTGCAGCCCTATCGGCTCTGGACAGAGTTTGTTTTTTCCTTTTGCTGCTTGAGGGGTGGGGTGGGAGCTACAGTTGGAACCCCTAACAGGCCACATCTCTCTACTTTTGTTGTGTTAAGCTGAACCCTAACTGGTGCATTATGCAGTTTTTTGCAAAGAATATGTATTATGAACTTACGAATGAGGTGTTTAAACCATCAAAAAAAAGTTCTGAGAGGTTATTGCCATTCTTAATTTGTATCTAGGACTACTTTCTAGCGGTTTTAATGACTGCAGAGTTGAGTGGTGTTTTTACTTTGATAAGTAAGAGGCAGAGCAGGCAAATGTGCATATTACACTACTCCAGCATTCATGCTGACTATAGGAAATTGTACAGATGTGCTAACTTTCTGTTGGAATAAATGTGTCCACTATGTTTCAGAATCACACCTTTAAATAAGTCCTGTAAGTCTGAAATCTTAAATATATTTTTACTAAGTGTATAAAAGAACACATCTCAAACCAAACGGTTACTACCTGGTTCGTCCTTGTTTTTCTGGTTTGTCAGGTAATAATAGAGTGGGGCTCTCGAATCAATAGTTTTAAATTAAATTACCTAAAGGTCAAGTTAAGCTTCATAAAACATTCTAGTCGCCAAAAGAATGAACAGTAAACAAAACAGGGTGTCTATGAATGTAAACAGGTAATGTTCTGCGATCATACAGTACATTTGAACCGTGTATTAGGAAGCAAACTTCTTTAGTTCTATAGACCCTTTGCAATGATATCCGGTGTATATTTATAAAACTCAAAACTATAAATAGGAATTATCTGCATGAGCCCCAACGTGGTGGGCAGGCACGCAAGAACAAACTTCTTAAAATAGCAAGGCTGAGATATAACTGATAAATGCGTTGTCGGGGGTCGATATAGATTAAAGAGCTTACTACTAACCGTGCTAGGTTTTTAGTATGACGTCAATGGAGCACACACGTTTCATTCACCAAACGAAGATAGGAGTTATTTATAAATTAAAGATATCGTTCACAGTGCAACTGGAAATTCAGTCAGTGGACTCGTCTGCAGCATTGCCTTAATGAAAGTGATGCAGAAATCTACAGCCCTTGTCCAAAGGGGAGAATTAAGACGTGCACGCAGAAACTGTTCTGTAATTTTTACGGTTCGGTGAAACCGAATATAATGACAGATTTCGACTTGGTTGGCTTCGTATAAAGACTCAGTGGTATAACAGAAACACAGACATGAACTACAGAGGGAACTTTGCTGCTCGTTTTTCTCAGTAAGGTGACGAATCACAATATTTGGGTATAATGGGCGTTCAGAAGCTACAACAGAAAATCATATCTACAGAAAAGGTGAGCATGTGGTTTCAAATGTTTCTCTTTCGTTCAAGCATATATCCTTAAAAGTTGGTCCCTAGGGCTAGTTTTTACATTAAAAAATGTAATTGTTGATTAAAGAGAAAATAAGGCTTTAATTAGCCGAATATTGGAAATCCTGAAAGATCTAAAATGAATGAGAAGGAAATTGTTACTTTCCTACTAAGTGCCAGTTCATCACCCCGGGCGAAGATCAAGTGTATAGTTAAGTATACCTTGGGCAGAAACTCATATATCACAATCATTCAGGGATACTAGCGCTATTTTCACCGTCTGATCTTATTTCCCTTTCCAAATACTCGACCAACATATTATCTTGAAAAAGGACTGTTACTGCAAACTTTATCAATAAATCTGCCACACCTTAGTATATTTTTTAAAGTGATTCCAATCTTAAGTTGCTGCTCCTATGCCCTTAATTTAACTGGAAAGCGGTGGCGTTCACTTAGGTATGGTAACAAAAAATTAAACACCTATGGCACCATTAATGTTTCAATATGTAAACTGATTAAAGTATGTTTATGTGGGAAGTTCACCTTTGCAGTGTGTATGAAAAACAAAACCTAGTTACCATCATACTTAAATTGTCACAAGGTACAGTAGTTTTCCCAGTCCATCGATTTATCCACTACAATTTTTCAGCAAACAGTCGTTTTAGCGGTTGCCCTTGCCACCACACAGTTTTATTTTCCTTGCATGTTTGCTCTTAAAGAGCCCCTGACATCGTTGTTATAAGATGAATGTTAAAGATCCCATGGTACTTCTCGAAAAGAGCAGGGGAATTTCCCCAGTGCCCTGGTCAAATTTCCTCCGTTCAAGAAAAATACCACCAACAGCTTAATCTTGTACAAGGTCAGTTGGTAGTCATCTGTACCCCCCTCCCCCCGGGTCGTGCCTGAAAATATGCAGGATTTGTCTAGTGCACTTACCCCGTCAACAATAAATAAATAAATAACTTTGAGAAAATGTAATGTTTAGCATAAGTAATCTTATATTTCAATACTGTTTCTGTATTTCTCATTCTTCTTTATTACTGAGGACATTTGCATGTAAACAGGATTGCTGCCCTATCTGTTCTGGATGCTTGCCTACATATGACATCACAGTTCTATTTATGATATCACAATCTGTAGCTGTGGGAATAATTATGATGCCTTAAAGGGGGGGATAATTTATTTTATTTATTTCTTTATTTAAAAGTTGGTAACCAGGAAACCCATCATGACCATAGGCTCATTTCCAGGTGCAACCTGGATTATTATGTCATATGTAGGATAGCAGAAAGAGCAGATAAAGTCTAAGGGACAGTAATGTTCTTTCCTAGAACTCTCCTCTGTAATAAAGAAAAAACGTAAATAATTATAGAAAATACATGAAATATAAACTGAATTGTCTAAATCTCATATTTTGTCTAGGTGTGTCAGGGGGCTCTTTAAAACCCACTTTAAAGAGGGTAGCACTTTGGCATGTGTTACAGTTTCACAGACACCTATCAGGGATTCTCTGCAGAACAAAATTTGTTTAACATTCAGTTTTCCATAACAGGATTTATAACAAATGTTGGTAGCCTTTCTTAGAAATGTGGCATTTGACTGCTCCAAAGACCTCACAATGCCTTTATTTATGACAGCATGATGTTCATCTTTACAACAGTCCCTGATGTCACCAATATCAAGTGTGAGGTCAGCTGGGGGGCAGTCCTTGAGTCTTTTTGAAAGAGGAAGTAAGATATGTAGCAGAATAATAATAGGAGACAGTAAAGCAGAACTGGAAAACACTTAGGCTAGACATTAATTGTAAATATAATATTATTACCCCTGTCAGTAGATACCTGCTTATTAATGCTAGCACTCCATAACGCTGGTAGATGACACCACAGGTTTTATAGTAGTCTAGTGAAGGATGCCATCTGCTGGAAGTGCCCAAAATATTTTCGTTGGAGAAGTGAGGTGCTATACCCTGAAACAATTGGTGTGCCACATACATTATAACTAAGTTTGAGCCATATACATTAAGTTTTCATACACATAGAAACATAGACAATGACGGCAGAAAATTACTGTTGGTCCATATAGTCCGCCTAGTTTTATCTTATTCTACCTACCGCGTGAACTATTGTCCAGACGGACTAATACAGTAATCATATATTGTCTGCAGCCGTTATTTGGGACAAAAAGATATTTAACAACTGTAGGCGGACTTGTGTCTATCAAAATGATGAGTACAATCCTCTTAATTACATTTTATTTATTTAACAGAAACTGGAGCTTGCTTTCCTTCAGCTTGTGTTGGAGTTTTGACTGGTACAATGGATGGGTCAATGGAGCTTAGAACCGACGGGAATTCACTGCTAAAAGCGGTATGGTTAGGGAGGCTCAGGTTGACAAGACTCTTGTTGGAAGGTGGAGCTTACATCAACGAAAGCAACGAAAAAGGAGAAACAGCTCTTATGGTAGCTTGTGTGACTAAGCATGTTGATAAACAAAGTGTAAGCAAAGTAAAAATGGTAAAATATTTGCTAGAAAACCAAGCAGATCCAAATATCCAGGACAAGCGTGGAAGAACAGCTCTTATGCATGCTTGTATTGAAAAAGCCGGTGGTGACGTAGTGTCTTTATTATTAAAAAACGGAGCGGACCCAAGTATCCAGGATCGCTCTGGAGCTTCTGCGTTAGTGTATGCTATAAATGCAAATGATAAAGAAACTCTGAAGCACCTCCTTGATGCCTGCAAAGAAAAAGGGAAGGAAGTCATTATTATAACCACTGATAAATCTCCTTCGGGAACTAAAACTACTAAACAATACCTCAATGTGCCCCCTTCACCAGAACTTGAAGAACGGAATTCACCGGCACTGTGCGCCTCCCCTTCCGACGTTGAACTAAAGACTACTTGTTCACCATCCCCATCTAGTGTAAGAGAAGAAAACATATTCTGTTTCCAAACAGCACGCTCCAGTGGATGTTACACAAGCAAGCACAACAATGACCCTCCATCCCCCACAAAAAAGGCTTGCAATCCAAAGCGAGCACGACTGCCCCAGTTAAAGAGACTACAATCAGAGCCTTGGGGCTTAATTGCACCTTCAGTTTTAGCGGCTTCGGGACATGTGGAAGAATCAAAACGAGGCAGCTCTGAAGAAGAGATTACAGCAGGGATTAATGGACTGTCCCTTCCTAAACGGGCTCCTTTATCAAGACACAGTAGCATTGAAAGTAAAGATGTTTCTTCCTTCCTTTCTGTATCTGAACAGACTTTAATGGCGGCATCGGCATATGCACCGGTATCTAGAAAACCATCTAACGAAAAAAGTCAACCTCAACATCAACCATTGACAAGAAGAAGCACAGTGCCAACAGACCAGGACAACGACAACATTCCTATATCTGGATCAACAAGTTTACGTGACACAGTCCATCGCTGGAGACCAGGCAACGGTCAGTACGACTCGGACTCTCAACTTTACTGTGATTCGACATCAGTTTCTATTGATTCAGGAAGAATATCTTTTGAAAGAAGGAAGCAGACAACCTCACCTTTAACTTTACTGACTGGGTCACGAGATTCTTTAGACAGTATTTCTAGCACTTCTCCCGGTTCAGCGCGCCATAGGCCACCTGTGTTGCTGGAAAGACGAGGCTCTGGTACTCTTCTTCTTGATCACATTTCTCATACCAGACCAGGTTGTCTTCCTCCCTTAAACGTTAATCCTAATCCCCCTATTCCTGATATTGGATGTAGCAGTAAACCATCTTCTCCACTCGCTACTGGCCTCAAAACCATGGCGCCTGTTGCACCCAGCTCGCCTAAGAAAACAGATTTGAAGGCCAAGAAGAAGCTTGTAAGGAGACATTCCATGCAGGTTGAGCAAATGAAGCAGTTGTCTGATTTTGAAGAAATGGCTAGTCAGTAGTTAAAGTATCAGATCGTGTTACAAAACAAGATGAAACAACATTCTCCTAAATTAGGTCAAACAGAAACTTAAGGACACCAGTTTATGTCAGCCATTACATGTCATTTCCAAAGCAAAATAAGCATTTTTGAAGTTTTAAAAGGCAATGTTTCCTTGACAAGGCCTACCTGATAATGTTAAGTTGGTTTGGGAAATGCTAGCTGCCAAGCATCATAAACACGTGCTTGCTCCACCTAGACGTATCAGCTGAAATGAGACAAGGAAGATTTTAATAAACTGCAGAGGCTGCCATCTTTATTGCGAATTAACATTAAGTACACGAGTAGTAATAAATGCAGTTAAAAATGGTTGGAGGGACAAATCTCATTAAAGCAGGGAATTTCAGGATTTCAGGATTATGTAGCTGATAAAATGGCATTGCAAACTATTTTAACTGATGCTTGTATCGAAACTTAATTTATCAGTGAAAGAGGTATAGTATAGTATATGCAGGATATCACACAAATGAAATGGCGAGCTGGACTCTGATGATTAGCGTCTGCTATATTGTATACTATATTCTACTAAACCATGGTATTGCAGTATACATCAGTGTTTAGACTATTCTATACATTCTGCTACTGTATTTAAGTTGCTCATTTCTAGTGGGATGTTTTGCTTGATGTCTGCAACTATGTACTTGCTATCAAGCCAAATTAAAACCTAATTACTGTTAGACTGTTGGTTTTTGACATTCACCTTAACATAAAGTAAATAGTAATACTAGTTAAATTACAGTCCATCAGTATAAGTTGTTCGCATTAACTTCGTCATAAAACGACTATATTGATACAGTCTGACTTAAAGTAAGATTTAAAAAGTGATATAAAAACGTAATGTGCCTGAGTTCTCTAAAGAATGGTGGACGAGTATACTCGTCCTAAACTGCAGTGTACAACTTAATTACACAGCAAAGTCACTGGCTGTTGTTACCTATTAAATGATCTGGTGACAAATCCGTTTTTTTGACCGAAGTGCACTTGAATCAGACATTAAAATTACTTTGTTTTTAGTCTACATGGGGAAAATAAGCTCTAACCAGTTGTAAAGAATGTTACATTGTAACCATCAGCTGCTGTACAATAATAACTGGCTATGGTAAATATCAACCCGTTTTCACCATACCTCTCAACCTCCCTCATCACAAGTCAGGGACAAGGCTTAAAATGATCAGGGACAAATGACCAAAATCAGGGACACATCTGAAAAAATAGTAATATTAGTTCCAGAAGCTGTGTACAACATGCTTCTTAGTATGAATAGCATTTTCTTAATGAGAACTAGACTGTAACACCAATGGCTAGCATTATTTTGTGATTCAGATCCCCATTTTTCAGTGACAGAAATGCCAAATTTAGGAGGGACAGAAGAAATTTCAGAGGCAAAATCAGGGACATGCCTGAAAATCAGGGACACTTGAGAGGTGTGGTTTTCAGGTATGTTCAAAAGTTGTATAAACTCGCAGGCTGATACAAAAAAACTCCTATCAACCTGCTAGTTGATATGACTTCTACATCCTAGCACCTAGAATCATAAAAAATCAGCACACACAGTCACAGGCAGTGGGAGACAGTTCTCCAAGGGCAAATACACACAGGCAGTTCCCTCATCACAAAAAGAACACAAATAAACCAGGGAAAGTTAACATCATAAAATACATTCACAATCCAAGAAAACACATATTTTCACCACTATCCCTTTCTCTATTCCCAGGTTGGACGACCTTTCACCTCCGAACTGAGGAAGCAATGCTCAAGGATTTCTAGGAGTCACAACTTTTTTTAGTTAAATAAAATGTAATTCACTAAAGAATAGTACAAAAATTTGTTAAAAACAGTAAGTTGTCTCCTGCTGATCTTATCAGATAGAGTTAATGTTAAGTCTCATGAACTTTGCCCTCCTACTGAAACTATCCTGAGACATCTAGATGATGCAACCGCCATATATTTGAACTGTCTCTGTATCTCGAACATAAAAAAGGTACCATTAAATTATTGTATTCTGTTCACTCCACTGTTAGTAAAATATGTACTGAAATATGCTTTGCCTGCCTTCTATTATAAGAAATAATAAATGCTGCATATGGAGTGATGTGAGAGCTGTTTGTTTTATGGAGTGATGCCAGAGCTTTTTTGTTTTCTTTAGCCAGTCATTATATAAAATAAAGCATATGTAGGTGGCTGATATGGAGCTTTTTTTCACACCCTTGATGTGTGATAATATTTAAACCTCTCGCGCTACACTCTCGAGGTTTAGATATTATCACACATCTTGGGTGTGTAAAAAAACTCCGTATCAACCACCTACATATGCATTATTCTCTCTATATATAGAGCTGTAGTTTTATATACTGTATCTGGAATTTCTGATCACATACAGTACAATAAGTGAATAGGTTAAATGAGTTAAGTGTTTACTAGTACCCTATGGTGAGAGTCCAAATGTTATCCTTTGCTCAGATCACTTAAACATTGTTCTATAGTACAGTAAATATAAGACTGGTGAGTGAAGTGCTCTGAATACATAATCCACAACTGAGATATGAATATTTAATATATTTTAACAGTTTTCCAAATTTGTAATTTTTCTCATACTGTTGCAGAAACGAATTCATTCCACACAATACAGTGTTAAATTGTGTTTGCCAAACAACATATTAAAGAACTACTTCACCAAAAAACATCAGGCAGAAAATGGTGATAATTTTTAAAAGTAGCCAGCAGCTGCTTTTTGTTTCTGATGTATGTTTCTTTTTCCATTTGTGCAGTGGAAGGTTTTGTATCTGGATATAGAAGTAGCATGTGTGATGAGAAGATACCTACTTTTCCTGCTGGCTGATAAACCTAGTACAATTCCTCTTAATACCTCATCAGAATTGTGATCTCAGATATTGTGACATCACAAGAGACCACAGAAACATAGAAATTGTTGACAGATAAGGGCATTCAGTCCACCTAGTCCGCCCTATTATCACTAACAATTATGCTTTATTATGCACTGCTGGCATTAGGTTGTATCCCCCCACCAACTACCAGCAATCCTCTATGCCTATCCCAAGCATGTTTAAAATCTGTAATCGTAGGCTGGCCCCGTGGCACTGAGGGTTGAGGCGCTGGATGCCACACCTCTTGCCACACCAGTGACCCAAGTTCAGGAGTAAGCCTGGGTCACTGGGGTTGGCTGGGGGGAAGGCTGTGAAGCTGATTGTAGTTGCTGATGGGCTGCTCTCAGCTCCTGGATTGGGGAGGATCAGTCCCTCACTCTTGGCTGACAACCGGTGGAGGCCAGTTGTCAGAGCAGAGTTGAGGGCTGACTTGGGGAGGGTGGATGAAGCATTTGCTTCCGGGAGTGTGCGTGTGCCTCCATATGCATGTGCTTGAGTGCCAGTGCTTTGGGGTTAGAGGGAAGAAAACTACAACATGTATGTCTCCCTGTGGCCATTTTTGACAGCTTTCCTGAGGGGGTGGGGCCCAATGAAGGTGTAGGTAGCTACGGGGATCAAACAGCTGTATGAAAAAAAAAACTGTAATCATTTCTGCTCCCACCACCTCTGCTGGCAGGCTGTTCCACTTGTTCTCTACCCTCTCTGTGAAGAAGTACTTCCTCACGTTCCCTCTGAACCTCCCTCTTTCCAGTTTCATCTTGTGCCCCCTCATCCTTGAGCATCTTTTTTTTGGAATATGATATTCTCCTGTACTTTATTCTTCCCTGTGAGGTGCTTAAATATCTCAGTCATATCCCCCTCTCTCTTCTCTCCTCCAGGGAGAATATATTTAATTCCCCTCAGCCTGTCCTTGTAAGGCTTGCACTGTAGTTCCTGCACCATTTTGGTTGCCCTCCTCTGAACCACCTCCACCCTATTTATGTCCCTACGTAGATGAGGCCTCCAGGAATGGACACAGTATTCAAGGTGTGGACTCACTAATGTCCTGTATAGTGGAATTATTACCTCCCTTTTTCTGCTGGTGATTCCCTTTCATATGCATCCCAACATCCTATTTGCCATTCCTGGTGCCTTGTAACACTGCCTACCTGCCTTGAGGTCATCGGATATGATCACCCCCAGGTCTCTTTCTTGCTTGGAGCATGCTGCCCCCCCCCCAAGTTGATATGTAGCTCCTGGGTTTTTGTGCTCTATGTGAATTATCTTGCACTTTTTTTGCATTGAAACCTAACTGCCAATCTCTTGACCAACCCTCCAGCTTCCTTAGATCTCCTTCATTCTATCTACTCCCCCTGGTGTTTCCACCTTGTTGCAGAGCTTAGTGTCATCAGCAAACAGATAAATATTTCCTTCCAGTCCTTCTGCAATATCACTAATAAAGACATTGAAGAGGACTGGACCCAGCTCTGATCCCTGTGGTACCCCACTGGTCACTTTACCCTCTTCCTGTTCTTGTAAAGCTTGCAATGTAGTCCCTGCACCATTTTGGTTGCCCTCCTCTGAACCACCTCTGCCTTATCTATGTCCCTACAAAGATGAGGCCTCCAGCCTACCTGCCTTGAGATCATCAGATATGGTCTTTCTTGTTTGGTGCATGCTGTCCCCCAGCTGATATGTAGCTCCTGGGATTTTGTGCCATGTGTGCATTATCTAGCACTTTTTTGCATTGAAACCTAACTGCCAATCTCTTGACCAATCCTCCAGCTTCCTTAGATCTCCCCTCATTCTATTGACTCCCCCTGGTGTTTCCACCCTGTTGCAGAGCTTAGTGTCATCCATGAACAGGCAAATATTTCCTACCAGTCCTTCTGCAATATCACTGATAAAGACATTGAAGAGGACTGGACCCAGCACTGATTCCTGTGGTGCCCCACTGGTCACTTTAACCTCTGTAGAGTGAATGCCATTTACCACCACCCTCTGGGTCCTATTATTCAGCCAATTCTTCACCAATTTCACTACCTTCTTTCCCACCCCCATGTTCCTCAACTTGTTTAATAGCCTTTTATGTGGCACAGTGTCAAAGGCCTTGCTGAAATCCAAGTAGGCCACATCCAGTGCCCCTCCCTGATCCACCTCCCTAGTTACCCAGTCAAAGAACTCAATGAGGTTAGTCTGCCACAACCTCCCTCCCATAAAGTCATGCTGCCTTGGGTCCTGTAGACCATTGACAACCAGGTGTCTGCATGTGATTAGCTCTTCTTGGTCAGCTGTGCTGTCACAGTTGGGGAGGTCACTGAGCTGACAAGGTATCAAGAGGAATTAAACTAGCTTTGTCAGCCTCCAGGTACAGTGCTGTTCCACACATCACACCTAATAGTACTGTCAGGCTGAAAATCCTCTAATATCAAAAGGGAAAAAAAAAATATATATATTTCAGTTATAAGAAGTAACAGCTGACTACTTTTAAAAGTTAATAATTTCAGGCGGTATGCTCACTCTTTAAAACTCAAAAGATGTACAATCAGGATGCAAGTGTTCTTATTTATAGCCTTACATTTCTGTAAAAGTTTTGTACTTACAGTAAATACAGTTGTGGTCATACAGTATAAAGTGACAGTAGTAATAAACAAAACTTCAAAGTCTGTTACAAATTATGAGTACAGTCCATCGTGACCCAGGACAATTTATATTTACAGTATATTGAATGTATATGCTTATTAGCTAATTACAGATGGTTTAAGTACTGTAGTAAAATAGAAACCTTATTAACAGTTTAAAGTACTATGAGCTTCCTATGCTACTTTAGATATACAGTACTCTGGCACTTGAACTGTATTACAGTAAAAATGTTACATTAGTTGTGAATATTGTAATAATTTGTGCAAACTATTTTTCATATTTTGTGTACAATATATAAATGTGCTCTAATGTTAAATACCAATGTTTAGAAAATATATTGAAAAAAAATTGATGCACAGTCAGATTTGTTTCTATAAGTGTCACTGTAAATAAAATGTTCTTGATATCCTACAACTAAGTAACTGAAACTGAGACTATAAACTCACATGCATTTTTTTATTCATTCCATTCCTTTTTCCTACCTCTCCAGCCCCATCTAGTTGTCAATTGAACAGCCTGATCATCTGATCAGAACCCCACAGGATCTCCCTGCCTGTCCAGTGGGACTCCGTTCACATTGGAGCATCTGGGGGTGGCTCTCCCCTCCAGTAACCCTGGGGTTGATGGTGAGGGATCCCTTGTGCTGGGGGACTAGTGAGGTGGGACACACCATGCATCATCCATCTGGACAAGGATTTTCTTTTTTTTAATGTTTTTATTTTTTGTCATTCTCCACTTACCCTCAATACGATACCTCTGAATGTACAATATATTGCACCATGGATGTGCACATCATGAAATTAGAATGTTTCCTTTCCCTTTCTGCCAGCCCCACTGACTGGCTCCAGCTGTGGATTCCTAGGTTGTTTATTGCTTCAGTGATTGGAGGGTCTCAAACACTGAATGGATGAGTGTCCCATGGGATACTCAAATCTCCACCCCTGGAAGCCCTCCAGCCACCCAGGCTTGTTCCTGAACCCAGACCACCACCACTGCAATTAGTAGTTCTACCACTGTGCTGATGGGGTAACCCAACTGGTATTTGCATTGCTAACCTGACATCTAGAGCTAATAATGACTTACAGCATAAAATATTAAGATTTCACAAAGTATATTGTCAGCCAAAAATGTTTAAAAGAAAAAATATAGGAATAAGAAAGTGTACTGGACACATAATTGGAGTCTGGTAACCTGCATGATACAGAGTACATTTTATCTTGGGAGGAAAGTGCTGACTGTATTTTTTAAAATATCTGGCAGTGTCTCTTTAAGGTTATTTAATTAATTATGCCTTTTGGACACCAGACAGGTGAGATTTATAGAAAGACAACAGCCACATGCAGGACCAATAGGGATCCGATTACTAGTTTAAGAAAGTAATAAAATGCCCTCAGGTGATCAAAAATAAAGGTAAAAACTTATTGGGGGGGGCAGGCTGCATTAATAAATTATATAAATAATGGTCAGAGGATCTCAGTGACCCTGAACATGACTCTGAGCATGATGGCCAGCCTGGCAGTCCTCCTCCTACTGCTGGACTGGTAAAGTACTCCCTACCCTGCTGCTGGCACTGTACTCACGTTATGAGTCACAAAACTACTAACCAATTATAAGACTATCTATTTATCTAGTTATTTATTTATTTATTTATGTACATAGATACATAGACAGTGTCAGCAGATAAGAGCCTATGGCCCACCCAGTCTGCCCATTTGAGCTTGTAAGTTCAGTTTATGTTTTCCTAGAAGTCTGTTGCCCCTTACCCCTGACCTCCAGAATTCCTTTATGTCTATCCCATGCATTCTTAAATTCCGTGATTGTTTCAGCCCCCACCACTTCCTCTGGCAGGGTGTTCCACTTGTCCACCACCCGTTCTGTGAAGAAATTCTTCCTCATGCTTCCTCTGAATTGTCCTCCCTCCAACTTCATCCCATGCCTCTAGTCCTGGTACATCTTTTTCGCTTAAAATAGTGTATTCCTGCACCCTGTTCCTCCCTGTGAGATACTTGTATGTCTCTATCATATCCCCTCTCTCCTCTCCTCCAGGGAGTACATGTTCAGTTCCTTCAACCTGTCTTCATAGGACTTGTGATGCAATCCATGCACCATCTGTGTTGCCTCCTCTGAACCTTCTCTACCCTGTCTATGTCCTTATGTAGGTATGGTCTCCAGAACTGTACACTGTACTCCAGGTGGGCCTTCACTAGTGTCTTGTATAGCAGAATTATGACCTCCTTTTCCTGCTGGTGATGCCCTGCCTATACATCCCAGCATCCTTTTTGCTTTACCTGCTGCCTTGTCACACTGTTTCCCTACCTTGAGGTCATCAGAGATGATAACCCCAAGATCCCTTTCCTGTTTGGGCATGCAATATCCTCACCCCTAACTGATATATTGTGCCAGGGTTTTTGCCCCATATGCATTGTCTTGCACTTCTTTGCATTGAATTTCAACTGCCAAACCCCTGACCATTCTTCAAGTTTCTGCAGGTCCTTTCATTCTGTCTACACCTCTGGTGTGTCTACTCTGTTACAGAGCTTTGTGTCATCAGCGAACAGTGAAATTCTGCCTTCTAGGTCCTGCGCAAATGTCACTGATGAAGATGTTGAATAGGACCAGTCCCAGCACTGATCCCTGTGGTACCCCACTGGTGACTCTTCCCTCTGTGGAGTGACAGCTATTTACCACCACCCTCTGTGTCCTGCCACCCAGCCAGTTACCTACCCACCACACTACTGTCCTGCCCACACCCATATTCCTCAGTTTGTGTAGTAGTCTTCTATGTGGCACAGTGTCAAAGGCCTTGCTGAAGTCCAGATAGGCCATGTCCACTGCCCTCCCCTGATCCACCTCCCTAGTCACCCAGTCAAAAAATTCAACGAGGTTGGTCTGACATGACCTCCTCCTGGTGAAACCATGCTGCCTTGGGTCCTGTAGTCCATTGACAACCAGATGTTCTATGAATCTCTCCTTCAGTAGTGCTTCCATGATCTTCCCCACTACCGAGGTGAGGCTGACTGGTCTGTAATTCCCTGCTTCCTCTTTGTTCCCACTTTTGTATAAGGGGACTACATCTGCTGTTCTCCAGTCTTTGGGTACCTCCCCTGTTTCCAGTGATTAGCTAAACAGGATAGCCAAAGATTCAGCCACCACTTCTCTTAGTTCTTTAAGGACCCTGGGTGCACCTCATCTGGCCCCATTGCTTTATCAACTCTTATTACTTCCAGTTCCTTCAGGACCCTTTTCGTAAAGGACTTGTGTCCATTTCTGCACCATTCTCACCCCTTGTACTCCCTTCAGACCCATTACCCTCCTCTTCCTCAGTAAAGACTGAGCAGAAATACCTGTTCAATATGTCAGCTTTACTGTTGTCATCCTCCACGCAGTCCCCATCCTCCCCCTTCAGTCTCACTATCCCTCCCTTTGTCTTTCTTTTTTCACTTATGTACCTGTAAAAGGTTTTGTCCCCTCTACCCACTGATTTTGCAATGTGTTCTTCTGTCTGAGCTTTGGCTTCCCTTACTGACCTCCCTGCCTCCCTTTGCTTCTCCTGGTACTTCTCCCTATCCCCTTCTGCCTGTGTCTTTTGTATTGCCTGAATGCAATCTTTTTGGCTTTCACTTTCTTTGCTACCTCTTTGGAAAACCATAATGGTCTCCTCTTCCTTTTCCTCTTGCTAACCTGCTTAATGCATAATTATGTTGTTCTTGTAATCCCCATTTTAAATACTGCCCACTGTTCCTCAACCCCTGATTCCTGTCCCATTCCCCTTAATGCCTCTTTTAAGTATCTCCCCATTTTCCCAAAGTCTGCCCCCCTAAAATCCAGGATGTGTGTTTTTGTGTGGTTTGGTTCTGCTCTTTCTGTGATTTCAAACCACAATGACTGGTGGTCACTGTTCCCCAGGTGCTCCCCCACTGTTACCCCCATCACACTGTCCCTGTTTGTGAGCACAAGGTCCAGTATTGCCTTCTGCTGATGTAGTCTTTGTTAACCAGTTAAGGCCCACTAGGCACAAATGCCTGTTTTCAGAGGCTACCCAGGAGCTTTGGGCTGGTCAAGTGACTTGCTCAGAGTTGTACAGTAGGCAGTGGATATTGTGGGAATCAAACCCATGTCTGCAGGTACCCACTCATTCACAGCTCGTTACTCTAATCTCTAGGCTATACTGCCAGCCAAATACTATAAACATCTGCTATGTATATAGATGTTACAATTCACCATATTTTCTAAAGCTTATTACAAAGTGGGTAAGCATAATCCTGTACTCTAAATGTGACTGAGGGAGTTAAAAAAACACAGCAGTGCAATTACAGTATTACAGTATAACTGCACAGATCAGGTAAATATCTTTGTAAGGGTTTGGAGGCTCTTTAAAATCACTTTGCATGATAACACACTCCAAGGTGTGCTGCATACCATGTCATGTGTTATTACTTTCATAAAGGTGGTAGATGACCATTTTCATGCCTTTAGTTGTCTTTCTGTTCTTTTAATTACACGCCTACTGTATGACACAAGGTGCAAGAAGGAAGGTACAATATGGAAATCTCTTTTTGTGGAGGATGAATACAAAGGCATGCTATGAAGCTTGGGGAGGTGGTTAAGAGGGATGTGAGAAAATACATCTTCACAGAAAGGGTGGTAGATGCCTGGAACAGCCTGCCAGAAGATGTGGTGGGGCGAAGACAGTGGGGAGCTTCAAGCATGGATGAGACAGGCCCATAGGCATAACACATAGAGGAAATGGAGGATGGAGGGACACCTGTGACCAAACAGGGTCCCAGATGTAGAAATAGGCAGTGAAAATACAACAGACGAGATAGGCCCAGCAGCCCTTTTCTGACAAAAAATCATATGTTTCTGTGATATCAGCAGCCAAGAATTTCCACTGTACACTCATCTCTTATCTTGTGTACAGTTAGTGCCTTGTGCTGCTCTCAAATGTTAAGTTCTGCACACTTAATGGGCCTACACTTCTGTAGCCACAGCTTTAATACATACTGTGCACACTGACTTCTGGCTGCAGAAGTGCAGCAGCCACAAAATCCATGATACTGAAATTGCAACAGCTGTTCTGTCTGTAGACATGCAGGCCCAAGAGGGGCCTGCACTTCTTCACCCAAAGGTGTAGGACATAGACCCAGACTTCTGGCTCCAGAAAGGCAGACCCCATATTATGCAGACAGAAGTACTGTTACAGTTACAGTTGTGGTATCATGGCTTCAGCAGCAGATCTTGAAATTGTTCAAGGGATCACAGGTTTTTAGCTACACAGTTGCATCTAACCTTTGTTTTGTTTTACCAGGTGAGACACACTAAACTGAAATCTTGTTTACAGGTGCAACCTGGGAGCACAACGAAGTTAAGTGACTTGCTCAGGGTCACACAGTATGCAAGTGGGGGCTGTGGGATTCAAACCCAGGTCTCCAGGTTTGCAGCTCAGAGCCTCAAACCACTGTGCTATATTGCCTCCTTTAATATCTAGAAAACCATGCAGTAGTGGATTATGCTATCTAGCAATGTACCTCATAAAGTGTATGTGATATATATGTGCCTGTGCAGGGAGACTCAAATATGGCATGTCTGTTCAGTAGCCAACTTTATTTCAACTCCTAGATAGTGGTCACACATCAGTGGATATAGACAATGAAACCCCCACTGGCATGACAAGAACTTTACATTAACTAAGACTACAAATATCCATATGCATAAACTATGGCACTAATGGTGTTCCTCAGACTTCCTACTGTATATATCCATGTATATACTACACTTCTCCTCCTTAGACAGAAACTAATCTAAAGTACTTCAACAGTAAAATTTCCTAATTTCTAGACTGAAGTAGACTATTCTGTACTCAGAAACAAGTCCAGGGGATTGTTCTGCCCCTTAGGTAGAACTTGACACTAAGTAACAATACAAGTAAGAGTTCAGTTGCACAGAGTTACAAGTTCAGTACATGACTTAAATGTCAAGTCTTTGTGGTGGTCTTCTGTGACTAATGGGATATCTGTGGGCTAGAACAACCAATGCTGGTGAAACAGGTGTTTCATTATTATTTGGCACTGGTCCTGATGGAGCTTCATGGGCAGAAGCAAAGTCCTCTGTGTTACTGTCCTCATCTGGAAGAATGTCTTCTGCTGCATTTGCTAGAACCTCAGAATGCAGCAGGTGATCCACATGTACGTGAACAAGTTAGTGTCCCAAGTGAACTGCATAAGTCAAAGGTTCACGTGTTTCAATCACCACCCCAGGAATCCAAGAAATCTTGGGATGTCTACAGTCTCAAACCATCACCCTCTCCTCTGGATGGAAAATTCATAATGGCCCTTTTGCTTTTGTAGTTGATGTTTTGTGACAGTATCAGCCAAGTCTGGCTTGAGCAATGACAAACGGGTATGAGACTGACATTTTAGGAACAGTTCAGTGGGCATTCACTCTGTGACTGTGTGAGGAGTGTTTCTATAAGCTAACAGGAAGTGAGCCAGCCTTTAAGCTGTAAATACTTGCTGTGAATATGGTTTATTCCAAGCCTTTTTGAATGTCTGCACAGTTTGTTCGGCTGCGCCATTGGATGCTGGATGGTAAGATGGAGTCAAAATATGTTGGACAACATTCTGCTTTAAGAACAGTTTGAAATCACGGGAAGAAAATTGGGGACCATTGCCCAACACTAACTCCTGTGGTAGGCCATAAGAGGCAAAAAGTTGTCTCAGAAGGTTTGCAGTCTTTTCAGTAGTCATGACTTGCATGGGCAACACTTCCAGTCACTTGGAGTGGACGTAAGTTACTACTAGGAAATACTGTTTGTCTACTTTGGCATTGTCAACATGGATGCGCTCCCACAGTGTGGTAGCCCAAGACCATGGATGCAGGTGTGCTGTTGATGGCTGGTTGTGGACAGTCGCACATGGCACATGTTGGTTGATAAGATGTTGGATATCTTGGTCAAGTCCTGGCCATCAGAGGTATCCTGTGGCCAATGCATTCATTTGGGAGATTCCCAGATGACTGTCATGTAAGTTAGAAAGTAATCTCTTATGGAACTTTAGTGGTATCACAACTCAAGCTCACCAAAGAACACAGCCTTGCTTTATGGACACCTGGTTCTTCTTGTCCAAGAAAGATCAAAGAGTCAGGTCTCTTGTGAAGTTGGGACAACCATTTAGGGTGAAATCTATTACTTTAGGGAGGATAGAATCTTGCCGTGTCTCTTGTGCGACTTCCAGAGAAGCAATAGGTAATTCCTCAAGATGTGAACGATGAAATACTGCCCCATCATCTTCCTTCTCTGTAGCATTTTTGTATGGCAGTCTTGATAATGCATCTGCGTTTGTGTGATCTTTAGAACATCTGTATTCAATGTCATAGTCATAAGCCAACAAAATCAGGGCTCATCACTGCATTCTGAGTGCTGCAAGAGTTGGTATTGCAGCCTTTGGCCCCATAATTGCCAGTGAGACTTGTGATCTGTTAGCAGAGTGAATTACCATCTGTACAAGTACTTACGGAACTTCTTGACAATGAAAAGTATGCTCAAAGCTTCTTTCTTAATCTGACCATAGTTTCCTTCACTTGTGAACAAGGTCCTAGAAGCAAAAGTAATTGGGTGTTCCTCCACAGAAGGGAGCACATGAGAGATGACTGCTTCCACTCCATATGATGATGCATCACATGCCAGCCTTGAAGATTTGGTGGGGTCATAGTGAGCTAACCATTTGCTGCTTAGAAGATGTTTCTTGCAAGCCTGGAATGCTTACTCACACTGTGGTGATCAATTCCATTGAGCTTCTTTCTGTAGTAAGTCATGGACTGGTTGCAACAATGTGGACAGATGGATTAGGAACTGTCCATAGTAGTTCAAGAGTCCTAAGAATGATCTTAACTCTGTCATATTTGTTGGTGCAGGTGCCTTGACTATATCATCCACCTTGCTCTCTGTTGGGTGTAGGCCTTGGGCGTCCATCCATTAACCTAGGTACTCAACAGAATTTTGCAGCAATTGGCCTTTGGCCAGCTTTACTCTCAGTCCATATTGCTGCAGTCTGGCCAGAACTTATTCCAGGATTGTCAGATGCTTTTCCACATGCAGTATCTGGTCCACTGTGTTCTGGACAATTGCAGGTGCTGTGAAAACTCCATAGATCAAGCGATAATACTGGTAAAGTCCCTTGTTGGTGATGATGGTTAGATATGGTTCTAACTCTGATTCCAATTCCAACTGCTGGTATGCAAAAGATAAGTCCAACTTGCTAAAGAACTTGCCCCTGAGAGTGTGGCAACAAGTCCTCTGCATTGGGTAATGGGTATGGATCTGGCTGTATGCAACAGTTTACTGTAACCTTGCAGTCACCACACAACCTCACTGCTTTGTCTCATTTTGGTACCACAATGATAGGGGCTGCCCAGTTGCTCCTTTCTACTTTTGAGATGATACCATGGCTTTCAAGATGGTCCAGTTCCTTCTCTACCACTTCCTTTAAAGCATAAGGTACTGGTTAAAGCTTGTGGAAAATTGAAGCAGCTCCTGGCTGCACTCAGATCTTTGCCTTGAAATCCCAGATTGTGCCATAACCATCCTGGAAAATAGGACCATGTTTGTCCAATAGTTTCTTTAGCGCATCTTGCAGTGCTTTGGTCACAGTATTTAAGCTGAAGATCTTTTCCCAGTTCAACCTGATCTGTGTGAGCCAGTTTACCTATGCTGATGCGACAACATTGTTGTTGACGTGCGGCATAGAGACATCCCTGATGTCGACAGGTGAAATCTTGCCTGTTAGACATTGGTCTGGTTTCTATCGGGGGATGTGCCCCAAACCCCCCATGCAGGAGGCTACACCCCCTGTGCCCCCTCTTCTTAAGGATTGTTAACTCCAGTCAGAGTTAACATGAAGGGGGGGCAAGATCAGTGAAAGGGTGAAATTTCACTGGCAGCTCCCCCACAGAGACATTTTCGAATCTTGTTGAAAAAGTCACTGTGGGGGATTTCAGCGATGGGGTTTTGCCCTTCCATCAGCATATCATGTAAGCCAGTCTCTGCCTAGTAATGCGGGTCTGTCTCCTTTACTACCACCAGAGGCAGGGTCCACGTTCCTCCCTCGTAGGTGACTGGTACTTCAGTCTCCCCTAGCACGGGTATTGGATCTCCAGAATAAGATGAGAGTTGAATATACGATGGTTGCAATGGGCATTTCTGAAGTTTCTCTCTGTAGATGTGCTCTGGCACAAGAGATACTGAGGCTTTGGTGTCTAGCTGCATGCTAACTGGGTGTCCTGCTAGCTGAATTTGGAGGTAAGTTTCTGCTGCATTTGCTCGTGTTGCATAAACCATGAACAGGTTCAATGCCTCATCTTCTGTTCCAGTGATTGCAGTACCATCTGGGACATACCATGCAGTAGACGTCAGTGATGTACTTTTACATACTTTCAGTATGTGACCCACTTTTCTGCAGCTGCAGCTTTTCTTATGTCAAAATCAGCATGTATGTTGCCAGTGGTTACCTCCACATCTGTAACATGGTTTTGACTTTGCAGAAGTACCCTGTGGTGCCAGCTTCTGAAATGTTTGGGTTTGTAGATAAACAGATGGACAACCACTTCATGGTGTGGAATGTCCCTTGGGTTGTGGAGTATAGGAAACCTTGTGAAATCTGCTTTTTTGGGGTTCAGAATGTCCTGCTAACTCCCTGGTATCCCTCCAGGCAAGATCCATAGTGAAGGCATTCTCACAGGCTTTTTTGAAGGTTAAGTCCTTTTCTTTTTTTGAAATTCAACATCTTTATTACATTTTTTAAAAAGTTAACAGGAAAAATATTCCAAGAAGTAATAAAACAAGACAAAACCCTCCTTCAATACCAATGAAAGAAAGAAGATACCAGGAAATTATTGGCATAAATGAACCCTAACAAAAAATAACATACTCCTTTCCCAAACCTCCCACCCCCCTCCACCATCCTCTCCCCCACCGGGGTGTGCCTTATTAGGTTTAAAAACCAGCATATTAAAAAAGATGATCAGATATGTTATAAACCAGTAATGCCAAACATAAAAAAAGACAAGATAAAAAGGAGGAAAGAAATAATACAAACCCAATCCGGAATAGTTAGAGGCAAACATTATACAAAGCCTAATTCAAATATAGTGTATAGAGCTTATCCTATTTCAAGTGGAAAAAGGTCATAGAATTTCTGGAGCTGGCTATTAATTTCTCGGTATTTAAACAAAGAGACATCTCTTTAATCCACTCAGCATATGGTATGACCAACTGATCCATCCAATGTTTTAAAACCAACCTCCTAACTACTACAGAGATTAAGGCCATATGGAATCTGCGCTCCCATACTTTAATGTTGGAAAACATACCAAGGATGCATATTTCTATAGTGAACAACTCACCCAGACCCAAAAGTGGGTCTAGATTGGTCTGAATTGTACTCCATAGAGGAGCCACTTTGCCACAGTACCAGAGAACATGTATTAGGCTACCTTCCGCTGCCCCACACCGTGTACAAGAATTCGAGGGCAATCTACCTAGCTTAGTCAACTTAACCAGAGTGTAATAGAGATTATTTAAGATGTGATATTGAATAAGCCTATGTCTATCTTGTGTAAGATATCTGTGTAGGTCCACCCAAATCTGCTGCCAGATCAGAGGGGAGTCAGGTAGAAAAGACATCCAAACTTTAGCCCCAGTGAGGGTATTAGGGTATTTCATCTCTAGCAAAAGGGAGTAAATCTTCAAAATTCCATGGGACTTATTTGCATATTCATGAATCTGGTCTAAGAAGGGTCTAACCAGGGAAGGTCTAAACTTAGTCCCAAAGGTAGTTACTATAAAGTGCCTCAACTGAAACACTTTAAATATATATTTTTGAGGGATATTCAGTTTGTCACTTATATCAGTTGATGAAAGAAGAGAGTCCTGGGAAAACAGGATTTCTACAGAGAGATCCTGTAGCTGAGGAAGCCAGACTGGAGCAAGCAGAACACCCCCAATTTTAATATTAGGGTTGTAAATAAGAGGTTGCGCCATATCCTGCTTAGAGCTAATGTTAAAGAAATTTCAACACTGAGTTAGAACTTTAATGGAGGTCCCTACAACTGAACTTTGTAGAGAGGGGGGTAGTGCAGAGATGGTGTAATAAAACACTCTAGGTGAATGGAGACTATATGTATCTAGTAGTTTCCTCTCTAATTGTAGCCAGATGGGCAGATATGAATCAGATCCAGCTTCAAACCATATCCCCAATTTGGACAGGTGGCTTGCCCAGTAATATAACATAAAATTGGGGAGACGGAGCCCACCTTTCTCCTTGGGTAAGTTAAGTTTGAGAAAGGCCCTTCTGGGGTGTTTGCCTTGCCAAATAAATTTAGAAAGGGCAGAGTGTAATTGCTGAAAATAAGATATCGGGAGCCAGATATTCAATAGATTTAAAGGGTAAAAAATACGGGGCAAAACATTCATTTTTATAATGTTTATTCGGCCTCATTAGGACATTGGGAGAGAGGACCATTTGTGAAGTTCCTGTTGTACCCTTACCAACAGAGTGTCCAGATTAAGTTCCCTAAGGGCTTCTGGATCCCTAGTGAGATGTATTCCTAGGTATTTAAATGAGGAGGAGGACCATTTCATACCAAAATTAACAAAGTTAGCATGAAGGGTGAGAATATTTAATGGGAATATAACAGATTTGGAAATATTCAACTTATAATTAGCCACTTGGCCAAACCTATCAATAATATGTAGTGCCTGTGTTAGAGAGGATTCCAGATTGGCCAAATGCAGAAGAATATCATCTGCGTATGCTGAGAGGGTCAGGGATTGTTGGTATACCGAGCAACCTAGGACCTGGAGGGAATGTTTGATACTGATTATCAGAGGTTCTAAATAAAGATTAAACAAAAAGGGAGATAGGGGGCAGCCTTGCTGAGTACGGGTAAACAGGGGGAATCGGGAGGAGAAAACCCCATTACAATAGATTCTAGTGGTAGGGGATTTGTATACCATCTGAATCCAGTGAATGAAAGTTTCCGGGAAGCCCATTCTCCATAGGGTGGCCCAGAGAAAGTCCCAGTGCACTCTATCAAAGGCTTTTTCTGCATCTAGTGAAATTAAAGCCATAGGTATCTGGGAGTCTTGGGCCACCTGAAAAACGTGCGAAAGAGTTTGCAGGTGATCAGCAGGGGATCTGCCTTGAACGAACCCCACTTGTTCGGGGCCCAGCAAATTAGACTAGACCTATTTAATTCTAAGGGACAAAATTTTGGTTAGAATTTTAATGTCACAGTTTAGTAGTGAGATCGGACGGTAGCTGGCAGGGTCTTTCTGAGGTTTGTCTGGTTTCAGGATCAAAACAATCATGGCTTCCAGTAAAGTAGGATCTAGGGAGTCTGAGGTGAACATGTAGTTAAATAGCTTCAAGAGAAGGGGGGCAATTTCCTTACAAAAAGCTTTATAGAAGTTGGAAGGAAAACCATCAGGTCCTGGGGACTTGTCAAATGCTAATCCATTAATCGCATCCTCAACTTCCATCAAAGTAATAGGGGCAATTAACGTCTCAGCTTGGTGGGCTTGTAGGGAAGGGAGATGTAGATCATCTAAAAATTGCTCAATATGGGCATGGGAAGGCTGAGAAGGGCCCCTACTATATAAGTTCCTATAGAAGGCTTCAAATATTTGAGAGATGTCTTGAGGGGAGGTCGCAATAGAGTCATCTGAGGAATACAGGGCGGGAATCAGTCTCAAACTTTCTACTTCCCTTAGTCGAAGGGCTAGCATTCTGCCTGGTTTCTCACCTTGGTCAAAAAAACAGGCTTTAGTTTTAAGGATAGCATATTCTGCCTTGTCCCTTAGCAAGTCTGAGTATTCATTTCAAAGCTTCAACAGGGCTTCTAAGTCAGATTGGGAGGAGGAAGAAAGTAAGCTATTTTTGGCCAGCCTAATCTGATTTGACAGCGAGATAGTTCTAACCTCTCTTTGTTTTTTCCTTTTGGACGCTAACTTGATAAATTCACCTCTGATAAAACATTTAAACGAGGACCATATTAGGTCCTCCTTAGTTGTAGAACCCACATTAAATTTTATAAAATCAGAAATCAGCATCTTAATGTGTGAGATTGTACGTTCATCCTTTAGGAGTTGTGTATTTAATTTCCATGAGGTGTCTCTATAAGCATTCGAGTCAGGGAGAATCGAAATCCATGCAATGGAGTGATCTGAGATGACAACAGGTTCAATACCTGTCAGTTGGATGTTCTTGAGAAAAATATTGCTAATAAGGATAAAATCAATTCTGGACCATATGCGATGGACTTGGGAATAAAATGAGAACAACTGATCAGAGGGATGAAGCATCCGCCATGGGTCACAAAGACCCAGTAGTTCCATAAAGTCCCTCAGAGCAAGTTGTGTGGGGTAAAGTGGTTTTAGTGGCCTGTAGGTTTTATCTAGGTCTTGTGATGGGGGATTGTTCTAGTCACCACCGAGAATTAACTAGGAGGGCAGTAGACCACTCAGCCTGTCAGCCACTTTCATAAGGAAATCTGGGTCTCCACCCACTGGGCCATAGATTGCACCTAAAACTACACTGACATTATTGAGTAAGCCTTTAACAATAAAAGTTCTACCTTCTGTATCCTTTAAACAGTCCTCCACCAAAAACGGTACATGGTTTTTCACCAAAATAGCCACCCCTCTGCTAGCTGATGAGCCACCAGAAGCAAAAATTTGGGAAAAACCCTGTCTGCGTAGCCCTCTAACTTCTGAATCCAGGAGATGGGTTTCTTGTGTCAAAAGGATGTCAATATTTAAAACAGCACAGTGTTTGAGAATCTGATATCTTTTGGCTATGTCTCTGGCACCTCTGACATTCCACGTTGCGATTTTGATTGGCACAGTTGTCATGTGAGTACTTGTTTAGTAACAGAGAACTCATATATCATTGACCCAAAAGACCCCCAAAAAAGGCACACCCCCCATCCCCAACCATCCCTGAGACAGAGCTTCACTATAACAAGCCTGTCTCACCAAGCACATACTCATAGTCAAACATGCAAATAACATTAACCATGCCCTGTCAACTTTAGAGCTTGCAGCCAGCGAGACAGGTTTTTGATCGAAAAGACCCCCCCACAAACCCATCCAACTATGTACATAAGGTCCCCCAGTGAGTATGAGGGCAGTATTGGGCCCATCTGAAACTACGACGGAGGACCAGACCCCATGAGTAGCATTTCAGTGAGAGGCAAGATCTAAACTTGAGTATTAGTGCCAAAGTGAGATACTGTGATTTGACACTATCAGGATTAACAAGTGAGAACAAGAGTAACTAGAACCGCTATGCCTCCCATGAAATGCTCTCTTCCCCTCCCTTTTCTGGTGTGCTATGCAGCTCTCCTTCAGCTAGCTCCGTCTCGGAGCCCCCCACACACCACCCCACACGAGAAAGAGAAAATGTACCCTACTGCAACAAGAGAGTTAGCCAGAGCGCAAAAAAGTAGAGGGGCTCTTAAATTACCTGTACCTGAGGAAATGAAAAGACCATGACAGAAAATTAAATGTCCCCACCTACTTTCTCTGAGGAGCATCCTTCAGATTAACCTGAGGTACTGGCCCGATTTTCCCAAGAGTAAAAACCCCACTGTGATCCGTGGGACAGCATCCAGATTCGGACACTGCCAACCTCACAAGAACAAGGAAGTGGCAGGGGGACTGAGAAGGTGAAGGACCAAAAGGTCCAGCTTTGAAAGCAGTCAGTGGAAACGCCCGCTGAATGAGTGTTCCCCCTGTTTACCCACTGGGCCGCATGTAAACATGACCGAGACACAACCAGGCCTAGTAGGCCTCGCTCAGGTCTATCTAACCTGCACAGCTCATCTCTAGGGGACCAAGAACCCAGGAGAACAAGACCAACCAAGAAGGTAGGAGTTTAACCAGAGCAAACATTGAGAACATTAGAGTTCAGATGGTCCCAAGGAGAGTTCATCCAGATTTGAACAGGTTAGGCATTTTAATGGTGAGATCCGTGGTTGCTTGCTCCGGGGATTCATAAGAGTGCCATACGCCGTCGATCATCACTTGTAACTTGGCTGGGTAAACCATTTTGAAACGAATACTTGCAGCTATCAACTTGGTAACCGTAGGATGAAAAGCCACCCGTTTTTGGCGTGTCTCAAAGGGAAGATCCTGGGTTATACGTAGTTTAGCCCCGTTCCACAATATAGCTTGAAGCTCCCTTGATTTGCTAAGCACATGTTGTTTCTCCAGGTAGCTGAGGAACTTCACAATGATGGGCCTTGCGGGGGCTCCAGGCAAGGGTTTTGGCCTGAGAGAATGATGAGCCCGCTCTAAGTGATACTGAGGATTAAGGGGAGACAGACCGACAATCTTGTTGAAAAATTTTTGGAGGAAAGTGACGATGTCAGCTCCTTCTTCTGATTTGGGTAAGCCCAAGACCAGCAAGTTATTCCTCCTACTTCATCCCTCCAAATCTTCCGTTTTTGACTGGAGTTTGCTAAGTTGCTGTTTAAGTTGTACCACTTCAGGGTCTATCCTAATCCTCCAATTCTCTAGGGACGAGGTTCTTGCCTCCGAGTCCCCCATTCTGATAGACAATGTGCTGAGGTCACCTCTGAGAGACTTTAGCTCGGCAGATATGTCATCTAATGTTTCTTTAAACAGCAACAGCTCCTGGAGGAAGTGATCCTCGGTTAGGGGAGTCCCTGAGGCACTGGATGGGCTGATTTTAGTAGTGTTACAAGAGCTTTGGTGTTTGGATTTCTTGGTGGATTTCTCAGGAGTAGGTGGCGGGGTATGCTTAATTCCGGCCTGCTTCATCTCCGCTTCCATCATTGTTACAGCGCCGGTCTCTGAGTTACCCTCAGGTAGAAAGCTGATCTTTACCACCAGTAGTGTAGAGAGAGCTGAAAGCTAAAGACCGATTAGCGTTATGTCTCGATAGTAGGGAAAAGAAACGTTTCTTATCAGTGATATGCGGAAGCTCCGAAGAAGTGCTGCTTCTAGGCGCTCTGCATCACGTGACCACCTTAAGTACTTTTCTGACAAGAGGAATTTTTGATAGACTTCTCCTCTCAGACCACAGACAAAGCGATTCCAGAGGGCATCTTCCAGAAACTGGCCAAAGTAACAGGTGCTTGCTGTCACAAACCCACTCAGTAGGTCAACCATCTACTTCCAAAGTGTCAACCTCTAAGTGTAGAATTGTGAACAGTGAACAGAACAAGGTAACCTTCTTGTCTGTTTTGTGGGTTTGAGTCACCTTTGTCCCAAGTTCTGGAGGGATTCAAACTGATAACCTATTGTTAGCGTACCCAATTGTCAGGCTTAGATAATTTAGTCTTCCGGGGGTCAGATATCTTTGCCTACGGGCACCTAACCAGGTATTACAAAATGAACCCTTAGAACTCTATGCAAGACCTAGAGAATTCTGACCTGCTTCTCAGTTTGGTACCACAATAAGCTCATGCACAGTGTCAACTATAACCATCTAAGCTTCACTTATAAAAAAAGAAGTTTCAAGGCACACCAGGCAGTTTCTGTTTTTAAAATATGTCTTTACTTTAAAATAGGTAAAAAATAGGAAAACAGTAAATACAGAACAAGATATCCCAACACATACAGTCTTAAAAACAAAATAGGTTTAAAAGTGCAAATCCCTATAACCTATGCACTCAGACTGGTCTTATTTAATGTTTCCTTACTTCTTAATCTTTCAATGCTTTGATGTTCCTTTCTCTCTCAGTCAGAAAATGAATGTCTCTCTGTGAGGTCTGCTCAGTATACTTAAAAGCAGTCTAGAGCCGGCCTTCTCTCTGAGGTCACCTAACTCCACCTTGGTTACTAAAATGTATATTTTATAACACAGGATGTCCTAATAAGATATTTAAAAACAGTAAGTGATGTCAGTAAATCTCCTCTCTTCATGTGACTTCCCCCCAACCCAGTTTATGATCTGCTTCACACAGACATCAAAGTCTCTTTGATGTAATTCACTGGATACCCCAAGCAAATGCATATTGGACTTCCCAGTTCAGTCTGGGACCTGCTTTACACAGACATCAAAGTCTCTTTGATGTAATTCACTGGATACCCCAAGCAAATGCATATTGGACTTCCCAATTCAGTCTGGGACCTGCTTCACACAGACATCAAAGTCTCTTTGATGTAATTAAATGGCTTCCTTGGAAGACACCCAAAACACAGACATATGCCCCTTTTCCTCATGACACCTAGTGCAAATCAAAGGATTTCCCTGAGGGCATTATAAAATGGATATATTGGCCCCTGGCTCCAAAGCAAATTGACAAAGTAATTTGTGGAAGGGTTGGCATGGAAGACAAAACACAACTCCAGAGATGATGGACTTTAACTCAGATGTTCAGGCATTTATTTGAAGCCATCAAATACACAGCGAACTTCAGCCGAGAAAATAAAAACAAACATGTAGCAGTTCCCATTCATAAAACTCTAGAAGGCAGCTAGAGTGATGTTGCTGTCTAGAAGGCCATCACAAGACTGACTATCAGTAACATTTGAGTCCTTTTATAGGGTAAATAGTCATGTGACCTGAAACTCCTCCTTCTTTCACATAAACTAAATACTTTCAACTTAATGTGCTTTATATTTATTTTCAGATACAATAAATCTATTAGGAGGCTGTAAGAATCATTTCCATATTGCAAACATAAATTCCTAAAACAAAAAGACATTATTGTTACAGAGAAAACTCCTTCTATCTTTAAACATTATAAATATTCATGAGAAAGGGCCGGCTGGCTCTTAGTTACCAGGAAGAAGAATGGGGGAGAGGCAGCAAGGAGGATTTTGTAGAACTAAAACAATTCAAGTAAGGAAAACTCAAAAACAACAATACTTTAACTTAATCTGATTAGAAATAGCTTTCTAAACCCTTTTGTTAGCCTTTTTAGGATTTCAGTATCATTTCCCCTTATTAATATTAGTTTGGACCCAGTTTGGTTATTGTTTAAAAATTTATATGTTGTTTTTCCCAGTGTTCCTGTCTCCACAAAAAACTATGTTTCACTTTGTTTTAAGGAGTTTATTTGAACACAGAGGACAAAACGAGTTGCTCCATGCTCGAGAACGCCATAGGCGACTGAGGCAGAAAGCTAGCAGTAAGCGTGGTTTTCCTCATAGAAAAACTACCTCCAGTTCTGAGAGCAAGCGACTGGCCAAAAGAAAAGAGTGCTTTAAAGGAGGTTCTCTTTGGTTTCAGAATTACAGAGATTTAACCTCTCGCGCTCGCGAGGTTAAAAGACCGCAGGGGAACAATTTCTCCGTTTTAAAGATCCTGCTCGAACGTGCGCACGTTCGAGAGGGAAAATCACCACCGCTAAGGTTAGCGGTTAGGGAAACACATCATTTTTAACATCAAATGGGAAAACAATAATCAGGGGGATGGAACGTTGTCCACAGAAGACGGGAGAGAGTTAAAAAATAAATGATTTTAAACAAAAGCATAACGTGTAGTTGGCCAGACCACACGCCAGCTTACATTATAAAAATAATATATAATATTAAGAGGGAGTTTTTAGTGCTGTTGCGCAACAGACTTAGGAGAAAAATAAATATTACCAGCTTATGTAGACAATGCTCACTGGACAGGGAGAAGGAAAGGGGGGGGGTACAAAGCAAAAGGAGGCATCTGTGACATACCTCCCCTATCTTGGCCAAAAACATCATTCTTAGAATGATATTTTTTTGAACTAAATTCAGATCCTCACTAAAGTAGGGATGGAGCTTGCACAGTCTTAAAGCTCCACCCCGGGGTCCTTCAATATGTTTAGAAGTACAATGGATTCTTTAATATTTCAACATATTAAGATTTTATTATCAGATTTAATCCAATTCTACGTTTACCCTGGGGTGTGGTTTTATTTTTCTGGGCTGGGTATACCTGCACCAAATCTGGATAGGTAGTCTGCATTCTTGTGTGCTGACCCAGCTTTATGTTTTATAGTAAAATGATAAGGTTGTAGGGTGAGATACCACCGTAGAATACGTGGATTCTTGTCCTTCATTGCCATAAGCCAGCAAAGGGGATTATGATCGGTTACTAATTCAAACTGAGATTCCCATAGATAAAACTTAAGAGTTTCCACGGCCCAACGTAGTGCTAGGCACTCCTTCTCAATGGTAGCATATTTTGTTTCACGAGCATGTAACTTCCTGCTTATATATACTATAGGATGCTCTTGACCATCTATTATTTGGGACAGAACAGCTCCTATACCAGTAGCCGAGGCATCAGTCTGTACTATAAATGGTTTAGAAAAATCTGGACTTGATAATATGGGTTCAGCACATAATAAGGCTTTAATAGTACAGAAAGCTGTCTCACACTCTGGGGTCCAGTTTACTTTAGTGGGGTTCTTTTTCTTTGTAAGGTCGGTTAAGGGGCTGGAAATAGAGGCAAATTAGGTATAAATCGCCTGTAATAACCTGCTAGCCCCAAAAAAGATCTTACCTGTTTCTTTGTTAGGGGTCGTGAACTGTTTGCTACAGCATCGACTTTATTGATTTCTGGTTTTATGCAACCTTTCCCTATCACAAATCCCAAGTATTTGGTCTCTTGCATAGCAAAGGCACATTTTTCCAGATTAACAGTAAGTCCTGCATGTTTCAATGTCTGAAGGATGGCTCCCAAATGTTTTTTATGGTCTTCCCATGTGGGGCTATAAATGATGACATCATCAAGGTAAGCAGCACTGTAGTCAGTATGAGATTGTAAGAGCTTATCTATCAATCTTTGAAACGTAGCAGGAGCACTGTGTAGCCCAAAAGGCATCATAGTGAACTGAAAAAGACCCTTTGAGGTGCTAAAAGCTGTTTTTTCCTTGGATGTTTCATCCATTGGGATTTGCCAGTACTCTTTAGATAGGTCAAGCGTAGTCAAATAGTGAGCTTTCCCTAACCGATCGATTATGTCATTGATACAAGGCATAGGGTAGCTGTCGAATTTGGAAATTGCATTTAATTTTTGAAAATCTAAACAAAGTCGTATTCCCCCTTCCTTCTTATTCACAATTACCATGGGAAATGACCAGTCACTATTAGATGGTTCTATGATGTTTAGTTTTAGCATTTTTTCTACTTCCTTTAACACCTCTTGTCTCAATTTCTCAGGAATTCTATAAGGTTTTACTCGTATCGGGTTTGAGTTTAGAACTTCTATATGATGAGAAATCAAGTTGGTACGTCCGGGAATATTGGTAAAAACATCCTGATTGTGCTGTAAAATAAGCTCAAGTTCTTGCAATTGAGTATCAGTTAAATCAGGGTTTTTACGAATATTGATTATAGACGTCTTCTTGTCCAATAGTTTGTAAGCTGTTTCTAGTTCACTTTCCTCTGGTTCAGGACATACATAACAGGCCTTGGTGGTCCTTTCTTGCCAGGCTTTCAATAGATTAACATGATACACTTTTCTTTTTATTTTTCTGTCAGGAGTTTCTATCTCATAAGTTACCGGACCACACTGTTTATTTACTGTATAAGGCCCTTGCCACTTCATCTTGAGCTTATTATCTGAGGATGGGAGAAGTAGTAAAACACGATCCCCTGTCTGAAAGGATTTTTGACCTACCCCTTGATCATAATATAATTTTTGTTTTGTTTGTTGTTGAAGTTCCTTTTTGTGAGCCAAATCTACATATTTAATTAATTTCTTCCTGAGCTTGTTAACAAATTCAAGTGTTGTTGTGGGACCTATCTCTCGACCTTCCTCCCATTGTTCCTTTACTATATCAAGGGGACCTCTCGGATTTCTCCCATACAATAATTCGAACGGTGAGTATCCCGTCGAAGCCTGTGGCACTTCTCGATAAGCAAACATTAAGAAAGGTAAATACTGATCCCAATCCTTCCCTTCCTCTTGGGTATATTTTTTTAGCATTTGTTTCAATGTTTGGTTAAAACGTTCCACCAAACCATCCGTTTGAGGGTGGTAGGGTGTAGTGTGTATGGCCTGTATATTCAGGGACTGATATAATTGTTTCAATATCTGGGAACAGAAATTACTTCCCCTATCCGTAAGTATTTCCTTAGGGATGCCCAGACGGCTGAATATTTTAATGAGCTCTTCAGCTATTTTTGTGGCAGATATAGTTCGTAGGGGAATGGCTTCTGGGTATTTGGTATGATAGTCAAAATTACTAAGATAAAACGATTCCCCTTTTTAGTTTTCTGTAGGGGACCCACTATGTCCATCGCTATTCGCTCAAAAGGTTGATTTATTATTGGCAGGGGTTGTAGTGGAACCGTATCCCTTTTTCCTATCCTGGCTACTAGCTGACATTCAGGACAAGACAAACAGTACTGTTCCACATCTTTATGGATACCTGGCCAAAAAAATCGGTATAAAATCCTTGCTGTTGTACGGTCTCTCCCTAAATGCCCAGCAAGAGGACTATCATGAGTCAATTGTAGCAACTGTGTCCGATACTTCTTAGGTACCATCAATTGATCTACCTGTTCCCCTGTTCAAGGGTGAGTACAAACACGATAAAGTAAATTGTGTTTCACCCTATAACAGGGGTGCCCTTTCATCTCCTCCTGCGATACCTGTGAAAACAAGGGGGTTAAAGTTTCATCTGTTTTCTGTTCACTTTCAAAATCACATTTTTTTGTCAAATCAATATTCTCAATCTCTTTACTATCTGCTCTAATGGAATGTTCTTTAGTCCACTGTATTTTGTCTTGTCTTCGTTCTTTTTTTGTTTTTCTGGTTTTTCCTGTAACTCCAAACACATCATCATCTAGAACAGGAAGAGGGCATGTTTCACCTTCCTTAGATTGTGCCCATGTGGTAACAGCTGCTAGATGTATTTCAAAGTCAGGATGATCTTGGCCAAGTAATACTGGGACTGGTAATAATGGTACTATCCCAACATCTAACACCCTTTTTGAGTGGGCAGTCTGCAATTCCACAGATGTTGTTGGATATTTATGTACGTCCCCATGAATACAAATCACCCCTGTTTGTACAGTCTTCCCTTGTTGTCCTTCAACCAATTCTGCACGGACTAGGGTCTGCTTACTTCCTGAGTCAATAAGCCCCATGACTGTTTGTGCTCCAATTTGTACAGGGATGACATATGCTCCCAAATTAGCAAGTGCTAAATGAACACCCCCAGATTGTTTTTTTGGGCAAAACCGAGCAATGTGACCTTTTTCATTGCAGTCCCGACATATGAGTTCTGATAGAGGTGGCCTAGCTGGACGAATTCCACCCCAGACTATCTGTTGCCTACTAGGGAAACTATTACTTGTGTTTGAGCCCAGTGGGGAGGGTGTAATAGCAGAAGGTAAAAAAGTATTAGATCTCACCACAGAAGTTCCAGTTGATGGTGTCTTTTTCCGATATGGATGAGCTGTCAAATAGTCCTCAGCTAAAGAAATGGCCTTCTCCGAGGTATCAGGACGGTGTTCTTTAACCCAGAGCTGTACATCCTGTGGCAATATCCTTATAAATTGTTCCACCACAATGGCCTCCACTATTTGATTTACAGTCTTAGTTCCCGGTTGTAACCATTTGGTGCATAGGTCGTTCAGGTGTACATATATTTCTCTGGGATGGTCTACATGTTGGAATTATAATGTACGGAACCTTTGTCTATAAGTTTCAGTGCTGATATCATACCTTCGTAATACTTCCTTCTTAACCTCATCATAGTTCCCCACTAATTGACTGTCCATGCTTCCATAAGCCAATTGTGCCTTCCCAGTGAGGTAAGGAGCTAGACGAAGAACCCATTGTGCTCTGGGCCATCCACAGGCTCCTGCAATCCTTTCAAACATAGTGAGATATGTCTCAATATCATTCTGCTCAGTTAGTTTAGTAAGTTTAATGTCCTTTGGAACCTCAGGTGTGGCTGTAGGGTTTCTGCTAGTACTGATAACTTGAATGGCCCTCAATGTCTCTTGCCACCGCCTTTCATTTCTTTCCTGCTCCTTCTCTCTCACTCTTTGTTCCCTTTCTCTCTCCTTGTCTGCAGCCAGCTGTTTTATACAGAGCCAGCGTAATAGTTCGTGTAGCTGTTCAGGGGGCTCCTCTCCTGGCATTGAATCAGATGGTAGATCCCCAGCATCTGCTCCTTGAGGAGTTGCAACTTCCTCTTATAGCATATGTTCTGCCTCGGGTCTATCAGGCTTCTGTTCAGGGAGTCCTGTCCATAATGATTCACCCCACTTATCCACCATTGTCCTGGTCAGGACACCTTTGGGTCTGGTTACTGCTTCCTCATCTCTGGTATCCTTCTCCATCCCTGGGTTGGTCCAACACCATCTTGGAAAAGTGCCAAAACTGACCTCAAGATCTCAGGATCTCAGCATCCCACTTCTGACACCAACTGTGGAAGGGTTGGGATGGAAGACAAAACACAACTCCAGAGATGATGGACTTTAACTCAGATGTTCAGGCATTTATTTGAAGCCATCAAATACACAGCGAACTTCAGCCGAGAAAATAAAAACAAACATGTAGCAGTTCCCATTCATAAAACTCTAGAAGGCAGCTAGAGTGATGTTGCTGTCTAGAAGGCCATCACAAGACTGACTATCAGTAACATTTGAGTCCTTTTATAGGGGTAAATAGTCATGTGACCTGAAACCTCCTTCTTCTCATAAACTAAATACTTTCTAACTTAATGTGCTTTATATTTATTTTCAGATACAATAAATCTATTAGGAGGGCTGTAAGAATCATTTCCATATTGCAAACATAAATTCCTAAAACAAAAGACATTATTGTTACAGAGAAAACCCTTCTATCTTTAAACATTATAAATATTCATGAGAAAGGGCCGCTGGCTCTTAGTTACCAGGAAGAAGAATGGGGAGAGGCAGCAAGGAGGATTTTGTAGAACTAAAACAATTCAAGTAAGGAAAACTCAAAACAACAATACTTTTAACTTAATCTGATTAGAAATAGCTTTTAAACCCTTTTGTTAGCCTTTTAGGATTTCAGTATCATTCCTTATTAATATTAGTTTGGACCCAGTTTGATTATTGTTTAAAAATTTATATGTTGTTTTTCCCAGTGTTCCTGTCTCCACAAAAAACTATGTTTCACTTTGTTTTAAGGAGTTTATTTGAACACAGAGGACAAAACGAGTTGCTCCATGCTTGAAAATGCCATAGGCGACTGAGGCAGAAAGCAAGCAGTAAGCGTGGTTTTCCTCATAGAAAAAACTACCTCCAGTTCTGAGAGCAAGCGACTCGCCAAAAGAAAAGAGTGCTTTAAAGGAGGTTCTCTCTTTGGTTTCAGAATTACAGAGATTTAACCTCTCGCGTCTTCGCGAGGTTAAAAGACTGCAGGGGAACAATTTCTCCATTTTAAAGATTCTGCTCGAACGTGCGCACGTTCGAGAGGGAAAATCACCACCGCTAAGGTTAGCAGTTAGGGAAACACATCATTTTTAACATCAAATGGGAAAACAATAATCAGGGGGATGGAACGTTGTCCACAGAAGATGGGAGAGAGTTAAAAAATAAATGATTTTAAACAAAAGCATAACGTGTAGTTGGCCAGACCACACGCCAGCTTACATTATAAAAATAATATATAATATTAAGAGGGAGTTTTTAGTGCTGTTGCGCAACAGACTTAGGGGAAAAATAAATATTACCAGCTTATGTAGACAACACTCACTGGACAGGGAGAAGGAAAGGGGGGGTACAAAGCAAAAGGAGGCATCTGTGACATAATTGCATTTCAGATATCTGTAGTTTAACATATGTCCTGTCCTTTGAACTTATACCTGGGGGGTTTCAATGTGTCAGTTTCAGCAAAACTGTAGTTTCTCCTGACAGACGCTCCCTTACATATTTTATACTGCACAAAAAATATCATATTATAATCAGAACCAGTTGTCCATGTGCCACACTTGCCAGATGCTTCAAAGTAATGATGTAGTCGGCAAGAGCTTCCCCCTCCTCTTGTTAAAATCTGAAGTGTTCTGCAATGGGAATTGGCTTAGGACTGAAATGCAGTGACAGTGTCTCTGTGAGTTGGACATATGACACATCCACCACTTTGGCAGGTGCAGTCAGATTCTTGAGGAGTTGGTACGCTGTAGGTTCCAAAACTGCTAGGAAGAGCTTTGCCTTTTTTGCTTCAGGAACTTCATTTGCCTCCAATCAGCGTTCAAAGTGTTTCAAGTAAGAATCAAAGTCCTCTTTTGATTCATCATATTCAGGTAGTCTACCAACTGCTGTCACGGTAGTGGCTGGTGTGTCTGCAGCTGCACTGTCCATGAAAAAAATAACAACTATGTTTCTTGCTGGGGTTTTTTTTTCAGTAAGTGCTGTAACTTCTCTATTATACCACAAGAGGCTGCAGCTGTGCTGTCTTTACTGTCGTGGTCAGGAATCTATGCTGTTTCTAAAGGTGTACACATGATTTAATGTCTGTTTAGGTTTTATATACCAGAAATGGCTCTGGTTCGTGCTTGGAGTAGAGATGTAATTATTTCTTTTCTCTTTTGGACTCAGGAAGTTAAACAGACAGGTTACCAGACTGGAGAATCATGCTGCTCTTTTTTTTTTTACTCTTGCAAATATAGGTTTTGTAGCAGTAAGTAAGAGATTGCAGCTGATAAATATATAGTAGTGCTTACAGAAACCTGGCAGCTAGAGCAAGATAAGCAAGCCTGATGAACCAAACGCGAGTTAGCATGTGGGAAATTATCATGTCCTTTAAAAAAAAAATGCATTCGCTTATATAACCTTTCTTGCATGCCTCTGAGTTGTTTTGCTTTGAGCCTAGGTCACCAGTGTAATATTTATGTGCTTGTACAGGGAGACTCAAATACTGCATGTCTGTTCAGTAGCCATCTTTATTTCGACTCAGAGATAGTGGTCACACATTAGTGGACATAGACAATGAAAAACCCACTGGGCATGACAGGAACTTTACATTAGCCAGTATGACAAATATACATATGCATAAACCACAACCATAATGGCATTCCTTAGACTTCCTACCATATATATCCTTGTACTGTATATCCTATCATACATATCCATGTACATACTGCAGCATGCATGAGTACCTCTGCCTGCAGAGGTGCAGATTCCATGGGATCTTTTGTCTGCAGAACATGCTGTATGACATACACACACGGATGTGGTTACATCAGCACCCATTCCTGTGGGGCTTGTGCTTATGCAGCCACAGATTCAAATCCATGAAGGGGAAGCACATCAGTGCTACTAAATTTCTGTCATCTGGAAGCAGCTGTATTTTGTTTGTCTTACCTGCTGATGGCTGTCTGTGGTTGCCTGTGTGGGCTTGTTCTTTTGCTGGTAGGGGGTGGGGAGTTAAGATTGAAAACCCTAATGCCACACTTCTCTGCTTTTGTTGCTTTAAGCTGAACCCTAAATGGTGCATTAGCACAGTTTTTTTTACAATGAATTTCCTTTTTTTTTGCGATAGTGGAATCATATCTTCATTCACGCAGGTCCTTTCAGGACCTATGTGAACATATATGTCTAGCTGCAGAAGAGCAGAGCCCTCTGGGCTCTGTGCTTCCATCTGGCTACAGAGACAGACACACAGGGCCTGGAAGCTCTGCACCAAGTGAGTAGTCCGTATGGGCATAGAAGTGTAGGACCCTGCAGCTCCTACACTGCCACACTAAGTGAGGAGTCCATCTAGCTGGGTCATGTACTTCCACATGTGTACAGATTGAGACACACAGCACCCAGGCCCTGTGCCAAATGAGAAGTCTGTCTGGCCATGGAAGGGGCCCTGTGCTTCTGTGAAGCTACAGATGCAGTCATGTAGGGTCCAAAGGATCCTGCAGCAAATATGGAGTCTGTCAGGCTGCAGAACTGCAAAACAATTTCAACTTTCACTCATAACTTGGTAATTTTATGATGTTTTACACCAAATTTTCAAAGTAGTCTTCCTATGACCCCACTTTATGAACCCAGTAGATGAAATTTCCCAAACTCCCCCAAAATGTTGTTTTGCACTACAGGTGCAAAAAAATATTTTGGCCAGGACTTGAAAATGATGGCTGTCACAATTATGAGGTGATGTGAAAAAATGGGTATGTTAAAATTTTGGGGTCAAAATCTGTGGCTGGCAGTATAGCTAAGAGGTTAAAGTAACAAGCTGCAGATAAGCTTGGTACATCCAGCAGAGCTGGATTTGATTCCCATAATCTCCATTTCCATACTGTGTGACTCTGAGTAAGTCAGTCAACCTCCCCAGTCCTCCTGGGTCACCCCTGGAAACAGGCACTTGTTTGAACTTGCACTTGTAAAGAATAAAAAAAAATATTGAAAATGACTGAACTTACAAACAAGCATAGAAAAATGTCAAAGTATGCTCAAAACTCTGTGGTTTTTAATATTTTGGTCCCATTTTTCAACATAGCCGTGTTATGACCCCACATCATGAAGCTTGTAGGTGAACATTTTCAAACCCAAATGAAACATTATTTCACACCAAAGGTATGAAAACACTTTTTGGTCAGGATTTGAAAAATGACAGCTGTCACATTCATGATGTGGTGTGAAAAAATGGTTATGTTGAATATTTGAGGTCAAAATATTAAAAATTATCAAAGTTATGAGCATGTGTTGAACAAATTCAATGTACACTCATAACTTTGTTCTTTATTATTATTTATACCTCACATTTTCAACACAGCCTTCTTATGACCCCACCTCATGAATAAGGGCAGAAAAAAATGTCAAGTCCAACCTGAAAGGTGATTTCATGCAGTGACTGCAAAGCCACTTTTGGGGATAGATTTCCATGATTTCACTGCCCTTGTTCATGAGGTGGGGTCCCAAAAAAGACATGTTGAAAATATGGTGTAAAAATGCCCACAAATAACAAAGTTATGAAAAAAGTTCAAACCCTTCTGAACTACATTAAGTCACATTTACCTTATATTCACAGATTGCAGTCACTGGTTCCAGAAGCAAGACATGTTTTCAATCAGAGAGTGGGGTCTACATCATGGGACATGTTCACATGAGAGAGGGTGTGTAGGTGTGTGGGGAGGGTGTTGGGTGGTGGGTGCTGAGTTGTAAGTCAGGGTGGGGTGGATGGGGGGTCAGATTGCTGATGAGCCTTTCTCTTTTCTTCAGATAAAAAGATGAAGGACATTTTTCTTCACTGTAGGGGGACAGAAGCGGACACTGAGGACTGGGCACCTCAGTGTTGGGATAATCTTCAGCAGCACCAAGAGCGGACACCCTAGTGCTGCTATGCATATTAAACAAAGGGGAGGTGGCTGACCTGGAGGGGAGGGGGAAATAAACAATACTGGGGATGGACACCCCAGTGCCACTTCGGAAAAATAGATTGCTAGATAGATAGATACAGTAAAATAATCTGGCACTGGGGATTGGGAATCACTGTATTGGGATGATCTACAGTGACATGGGGTGGGCTCCCCAGTGCCACCACATATACTGAAGGAAGGGGATGGGTGACCAGATGGAGAGGTGAACAAGAGAAGCAGTACCAGGAGTGAGCACACTGGTCTGCTTAACAAACAAAAATGATTGAGAGAGAGACAGAGATAGATAGATAGATAGATAGATAGATAGATAGATAGATAGATCAAGTGACAGACAGAGAAAGACAGATCAGCAGATTGATGGCTCACTGCTGTAATTGAAGCCAGCAGCACAACTCTAGCTGTGGCTTTACATTTCAAGCAAGTCCTACTGTTCTCATACTGAGAATGTGAGTGAAGGCATTATGGGACCTGATCAAGTGAGTGAGGGTGTGTGTTGGAGTGGGGTGTGGGTGCTGAATGGGGAGTCTCTTAGGGTCAATGGAGGTGTTGGTGGGTGACATTACCGATGGAGCATTTTCTTTTTTCAGCTAAAAAAAAGATCAGCTAGGGATAGTTTTATTTATTGTAGGGGGACAGGAGAAGGCATTGGGGATTGGGCGCCCCAGCACCTGGATGAGCTCTGGTGGCACAGGAGGTGGGCACCCTGGTGCCACCATGCATATTAAACAAAGGGGGGATTACCTGGAGGGGACGGGAGAAGTGATACTGGGGGTGGTCACCCTGACACTGGGTGGGGGTGAGTGACCTGGAGGGAAGGGGGGAGAAATAAGTGGTATCAGGCATGCATACCGCAGTATCATGATAGATAGATAGATAGATAGATAGATAGATAGACAGACCGATAGATAGATAGATATGAGACAGACAGATAGAATGGTGAAAAAGGTAACTCTAGGGATTGGTACCACCATCTTCTGTCATGAACTTACCTTCTTTTGTGAGTTCTTTCCTGACCCATGAAAAAAGAAGGTTGACTCACAAAAGAAGATGGAGGGACTTAGTCCTTTGTAAATGTTTCATGAGCTGATCTTCTTCTGTTCTGAGTCACAAAATAACTCAAGAAAGAAGGTTGACTCATGAAAGAAGATGGTGGGATTTAAGTTCAGCCAACCGAACTTCCTATTTTGTGAGATATTTTGTGACTTATGATATAAGGTCAGGTCATGAAAGAACTATAAAAAAAAAACTAAGTCCCACCATTTTCCTTCATAAGCCAAGATTTTTCTTTGATAAGACTCATGAAAGAAAAATTTTGGCTCACAAATGAAGAATCAGGACCCCTCGCTAAGCCTTCCAGTTATGATACTAGGGATTTCAAAAACAAACACCAGAATCTAGCTAAATGGGTGTCGTTTAGCTAGATTCATGTGTTTGTTTCTCTGCAAGACATAATTTTTATGGGTTTTTAAACATTTTTGAGGGGGGAATGGAAACAAGATGGCTGCTATATGAAAGAATAATTTTTCATCACAAAAGAAGATGCTTCTTTTGTAACCCAAAAATTCTTCTTTTGTATCAAACATATAAATAAAAGACCCTATGGAGCATGCTCAGAACCAAAATTTAAAAGCCTTGTAACACAGGAATGGATTTATATTTTTTCATCAAACCAAAAAACAGCACCTTTCTAGGGCAAGCCCCATCTTCCCTGAAAATTTCTGAACAAAATTCCAAATCATCTGGGCTATAGATGAGAGCAAATAAACAACCAGAACCCCTGATTGTTCCACTTTTTGCACTATCTGGGTCTCAGAATCTGGACATCTGACCATAACAAAACTTGTCAATTCAAGGGACCATGCCCTCCAGACCATGCATCCAAACTTTTGTGCAATTCCATTCAACAGGTGTGAAGCTATTAAGGTGCAAAGTTAGCGGCTTAACATTAAACTTCCTACTGAACTCTAACTATAGGAGAACTACCATGTATGTATAATATATTTTATATATATATATATATATATATACACACACACACACACACACGCAATGGGGTGGGTGATAAATGTGGCAAATAAAAACATGTATTCTCACTAGAGTGAGATAAATCCTGCTGATGTAGACACTGTGGAAGATATTTACATTTACACACATGGTATCTACATCAGCAGGTGATAGTCTCACTGTGGTGATGTCTGCACAAACACCTCCCTGTCCGGACTACTTGTAAGCCCAAAAAAATGATAAACAATCCCTAAAAGTAGTCAAAATGCAAATATTTTACACCTGCCAAACAAACATACCACAGTGAACATAAAATGATCCACAGCAACTGCTGAACTTGACATTGAAGCAATCTAGTAGCCACTAAACTAAAACAGAAAGCAGTCACCAAATAAAGAAAATGAAAATCTCCCAAGCCTTCAAAACAAACAGTCCCACACATACAAATTGTGTTTCAGCAGCATGTAAAGTACTATACCTTGTCCTCAAAATATCAGAAACTGAAAAAAATCCACCCCAGGCTCCAAATGAAACACTCAGCCGACAAAAGTACATTACTCGACCCGGACCACGGTAAAAATATAATGAATATGGATGTGAACCAGAAACAGTCCAAAAACATCTGCATGGCCACAGTCTTCATCTCTATATCCACAGAATGATAAAAAAACTAATGGAAAGCACACTTGATTCCCTAAAAATAAAAATTTTCAAAACTATCTCCTTTGCCAGTTACCTACAAAAATCCCACCCACAAACAGACATAAAGCAATTACAAATCACGCAGCTTCACTAACACCCTACATCAACCAATCACAATACAGCCATTCATGAACACAACCAATCAAACATTACAACCTTCCCATTCACAACCAAAGCAGTCACACCTCAGTCAAACTTAGTAATACCAAAGAACCTGCAGATTTATACTACAAATAAAAATAACACCTAACACATACGTTATGAAATAACAAAACCATTTCATTAACCAACTAAAAACACAATCCCTATTGTATAAATTGAACACATGATGTCCAGATCATGGAATATGGAAAATATTCTCACTCCTGCATCATGAGGCATGGATATCCTACTCGTGCCTTCGGCACTTGTGAGATATGCATGTGTCACTCTGCAGGAGTGAGAATATTTTCCATATTCCACTCCTGCCCATCATGTATCCCCTCTATACACATACACATATACACACACACATACATATATGTATATTAGAGGCAAAAAACTCCATTTAATGCATTAGTTAGGGTTGTTTCACACCGACAAAAGTGAGGAAATACAGTGTTAGGGTTGAAAGCCCCCCTTGGCCACCCCTGCCCACATCCCCAACCGGCATCGGAGTGCGCATTACAGTTATCGGCCATAACTCTCACCCCATCACATGTGTAAAGATGCAGAGGTGTAGGAGAATGGGGTGAGAGTCAGGACCGATAACCCTAATGCGCACTTGATGCCGGGTTGGGGTGTGGTGGGGCCAACAGGGCTCTCAACCCTAATATCGAATTTCCTCGCTTTTATCGGTGTGAAACAACCCTAACTAATGCATTAAACATAGTCTTTTGCCTCTAATTTCCCTTCTTTTTGAGAATGATGACAAGAAATAGTGAATGTAATGTGGTGGCAGGAGCACGGGGCCTTTGGGCCCCACGATCCTGCCACATGATGTCTTGTCACATAGTAACATTGTGCCCGCAAACGCAAATAGTAATGCACATGGTGATGCAAAGCGAAACAGAAAAAGAAACAGTAGTGTAGACAGAAATGTTAAAAACAATGCAAAAGCAAGCACAAATGAAAACGCAAAGGGTAATGCATATGGTGGCGTAGACGTGAACCGTAAGTGAAATGGGATCGGAACTGCAAGCGAAAACAGTAACGGTAACAGTAATGTAAGCGCACAGGCTGGTTTTTCCCAAAAGCTGCATAAAGAAAGACAGTGAGTAAAAAGAATGTATGCATAATAATGGTTCTCGGAGCAGAAAAGAGGAGTTGGAATACTAAATTGCTTATATCTCAGGAACCGTACAATGTAGAAAAAAATGTAAAAGTCATATAATTTATGACTTTCCTGGCTAGTTTTGTATTTAGCCCCCATTTTTCTGACGAAAAGTCCATATCTCGCACCGTTTCCGAGATACTGGCCCTGAAAGGCACGGCGAATGCTGTAATGTTATCCTATGGGAAAAAAAGAGAAGTTCGGAGTGCCATAACTTTGGCTCCCTGTAATATTTTTTCAGCAAACCACAAAAAGGCACATCTATGGGATGTTGGATGTTTTCCCTCCAAATTTCAGCCCAAAAGACCAAACCGTTATTTTGCAGCAGGGCACCAAAGGATTCCTGTAATACGTCGGACGCCGTAATGTTATCCTATGGGAAAAAATGTCAACTTTGTAGTGCCGTAACTTTGCTGCCATGTAACATTTTTTCAACAAAATACTGAAAGGCACATCTGTGAGATGTCAGCTGCTTTCCCTCCAAATTTCATGCCAAAACACCAAACTGTTCTTTTGCAGCAGGGTGCCAAAGAATTGCTGTCATTTTCCCACAGCCTAGAAAAGCACTGTTGAAGTTTGCGAAAGCTTTCGCAAATTAATTCGACAGTGTCGGACGTGCGACAGTACTTTGCAAAAGTACTTTTTCCAGAAATGTGAAAAACATATTTCTGGGATGTTTTACCCCAAAATAAAGACATGGCTAGCATCCTCAGGGTCCGACAAGGTGAATACAAAAAGAATTAGGTTGCTAGAGGGTCCCAATTTTAAATGCCAAGCATTTTTCTGATCACTAGCTGAAAACAAAATGGCGGATTTGCTACAGTAAAAGGGCCATTTGCGACAGTAAAAATTGCATTTGCGACACTGTCAAACTTTTTGTTAACTTTTCCCATTGACTTATAATGGGAACTTGTTTTTTGAATAACGTTTAAACCATTTAATATTTTTTCACAAAATCTTCAACAGGCATATCAGGGACCCCAGCTGCACGTTCCCTGAAAATTTCAGACCGGTCACATAAACCGTGCGACTTGTACGAGTGACAGTAAAAATCCAGAAAAGCGTAAACGCACACGCAGATCACACTTAATAACTCCGCTGCTGTATATGCAACCGGTACAAAACTTGGCAGATCCCAAGGGGTATGGTCTTGATAATGTATTCCAAATTTCAGGCAAATCCATCAAACGGTTGCAAAGTTATTAAGGTGCAAAATTTTGGGTTTAACATGTAAATGGCTCCTCAACCCTAACTATAGTGGCACTACTGTGCCACTATTATATTATATATATATATATATATATATATATATATAGATACAGTCTATATATATATATATATATATATAAACAAATAATGCTGGCACGGTAGCACCAGTACAGCTAGGGCTGCCCAACAGGTTCTATGTTAATCCCCTAACATTACACCTTAATAGTTTTGGCCGAATTTGAAAAAAAAAAAAACACCTGTAACATTCGAGAGGTGGTGTTACAAAATGACTATGTAGAAAATTTGAGGTCAAAATACTGACAATTACCAAAGTTATGAGCGAGCATAGAAAAATTTCAGTGTATGCTCATAAATTAGACATTTGTACATATAGTTGGCCGAAAATTCAACATGACCTTTTTGGGGCCCCACCTCATGAACAAGGGCAATGAAATTATTCAAATCTGGCCTGAAAGACAATTTTATTCAGAGACTGCAAAATCACCCTTCAGGCTGGATTTACATAATGTTACCACACTTGTTTATGAGGTGAGGTGCCAAAAAGGGCAAGTTGAAAATTTGGGCAAAAAATACATAAACATGAGCAGTTATGAAGAAAAGTTAAAAATGCACTGAAATACACTATACAGCACTTACCTGTTGCCCTCAGTTCTTGGTCCAGCATTTAAGATTGAAGATGTGTCTCTGGTCCAGAAAGGACTATGGAACTGGACCTCAACTGGGTAAGTATGAGGCAAGGGGAGTGTGGGGTGGGTGTGTGTGAGGGTGCTGAGTACAGAGGGGAGTCAAGGTGAGAGTGGAGGGATGGGGAAGGTAGCAGACAATGAGGGACTGATTTCTTTATTTCAGGAATGATAAAAAGCAAAAGACATTGTGGGATGGTTTTCTTTTTTACAGGTAACTCTGCCACTGGAGATTGGGCACCCCAGTGTCACCATGTCATCTGGGGGCACTGGGGTGGCACCACTGGGGTGGGGGGCACAATGGTGTTCCATATTGCTGAGTCAGGAGGAGGGAGGGAGGTTGTCCACTTCAACACTGGAGATTGGGCACCCCCGGTGTCAGGCACTACAAATTCTAGGAATGGGGGAACATTACAGAGGGGAAGGGGAATGAACTGGTGCTGTGGGTGGACACCCTGGTGTTGGACTACATTATTAATAAACTGGCATCAGAATTGGGCACCCCAGTGCCCAGTTCAAATCAATAAAGCTGCTTATGCAGCTAATTGTAGATACACAGAGAAAAACATACAAACACACACACACACACACCACGCTCAGCTGGGCTGGGGCTTACACACTGGCAAATAGTCCCGTCCCTGCCGAACAAAAACAGCAGGAATATGTATGTAGACATGGAACTGGCCCTGCCACCTGATAAACAAGAGCATTTTTGTAATACGACCACATGACTTCATGTGGTCATAAACATTCTATTATTTTTAGAACAATGATTTTTTAACTGTGCATGCTCAGAAACTGAATTGTTTTTCTTAAATATTTTGAAAACTACTAAACTTTAGGAAACAAACACAAAAGCACACACCTTGGGCCAAACTCTATCAAATCTGTAAGTTTCAGGTTTCAAATCCTCCTAGTTTTTAAGTTATCTTTGAACAAAAAAAAGGTCTTAATTTCTGTGATTTTTTGCCCCTGTGAACTGACTGAATGAAATTTTCAGGATCCAGAAATCCTGGCACTGTCTCCATTCATTCCAAATTTCATGTACGTCAGTTGAATGATGGCAAAGTTATTAAGGTATAAATGCAAAGAAGACACAGAATTAACTCTGTCTGTCTGTCTGTCTATCTATCCTTTCTTGTACCCCCTTCCCACCAGCCTGCATTCTTCCCCAATATATAGGTGGTGGCACTGGGAAGCCCACCCCCAGTGCCATTGAAGATCATCCTGACACTGTGTTGCCCAATCCCCGGTGTCAGCTACAGTCTGGGTCCCACTGTAAAAAAAAAAAAAAAGCAAACCATCCCTTGCTGACCTTTTTTTATTCAAAACTGAAACTGTAAATAAGAAAATGGTCCTTCATTGATCTGATCACCAACAACCCCACCCACCCCATCCCAACCTCCTGCTCGGTATCCACCACCACACATCCCCTGATATACCCCTTTCACCAGAAGAGGGTCCAACATCATAGATCCGCTCTCTTATTGAAAAAATATCTTCCTACTGGAATCATGACTACAATATCAGAAAATAAGGTAAGTCCATTTTAAAGTATTTATGCATTTTGAACTTTTACTCATAGCTGTCACTTTTCAATATTTTTACACCAAAGTTTCAATATGGCCTTATTCAGACCCCACCTCATGAACAAATGGGTGAAATGCTTCAATAGCAAAAGGAGAATCTGTGGTCACCCTTGGAAATCACCTTTCGGGGGATTTGACAATTTTTGCCTACTGGGTTCGTAAGGTGGGGTCATAAGAAGGCTATGTTGAAAATGTGGTGGAAAATATGATAAAATGTGCAAGTTATGCATTAATGTTGAAATATTTCACTGTTCACTCATAACTTGTTCATCATCATTATTGTTCCACCAAACTTTCAACATGGCTTTTTAGGGACTCCACCTCATGAACAAGGCAGCTGAAATTTTTCAAATCTGTGCCAAAAGGCGATTTTGTAGCTGCTCTGCCAAATCACCTTTTGGGCAGTACCTGAACATTTTTGCCTACCAGATTCATTAGTTGGTGTCATAAAAAGACTGTTTTGAAAATTTGGTGGAAAAATATTGTAAAATGACCACTTTATGAGTGAACATTAAAATATTTCAATGTTCTCTCATAACTTCGCTAATTTTATATATTTTGACTCCAAACTTTTAACATAGCCATCTTCTCATCTCATAAACGTGACGTGTTGTTTTTCAAATCCTGGCTGAGATGTGTTTTTGCACTTGTGGTGTGGAATGACATCTCAGCCACTATGCTATAAATGCCACATACCATGTTTATAAGGGGCAGTCATAAAATGCCTGTCTCAGAAATTTGGGGATAAAATAAAAAAATAAATTAATGAATGCTGTGTGTAGTGCCAACCTTTACCCCACTGGGTAGTGCTTTGTGATTCCATGACAGTGAGCTGAGTCTGGGGGTGAGCTCAGTAAGGCAGCTAGATAAGCCAAGCCTAGGGGGATGGTGTTGTCATATGCCACCACCCCCAGAAGGGAAGGTGCCGATTTGCCTGCACAGGACCAAGTGCCATATAGTGAAGAGAAATACTTTCTTGGCATAGGGTCCTGCACTGCTGCAGCTCTGGCTGCCAGAGGGCCCTGCACTTCAGCTGACAGATTTTTTTTTCCAATTATTAAACCAGGTGAGACACACTAAGCTGAAAGCTTGTTTACAGGTGCAACCTGGGAGCACAAGGAAGTTAAGTGACTTGCTCAGGTTCACACAGTATGCAAGTGGGGGCTGTGGGATTCAAACCCAGGTCTTCAGATTTGCAGCTCAGAGCCTTAAACCACTGCACCATACTGCCTCCTTAGATAAGCTGTTTGTCCTGCATGTCTGTGTCTGTAACCACATGCAAGTGCAGGGCTCTACAGCCCAACACACAGCCCCACAAATTCTTCACATCTGTTACCACACTGAAGTGTATGGCTGTAAGGGCTCTGCAGTTCCACAGGCAGATAGTCCCTTCCCTTGGCACAATGCCCAGAGGGCTTTTTGCATCTGTGTCTGTTTGCACAGGTCCCGAAGGGAGGAAGGACATTCTTTGCAAAAAACTGCATTAATGCACCATTTAGGGTTCAACCTAACACCACAAAAGTAGGAAAATGTGGTGTTAGGGTTTCCAGTTCCTACTCCCCACCCCACCAGCAGCAAAAGGACAAGACCACATAAGCAACTACTGTACAGACAGTCATCATCGGGTAATACAAATAACTCACAATGTTTACAGATGACAGATATGCAGTAGCACTGATGTGCTACCTTCATGGATTTGTACCTGTGGCTGCATTAGCACAGGCTCCACAGGGGCATGTGCTTATATAGCCACAGCTGTGTGTGTATGTTATACATCATGTATTAGTATGTGTGGCTGCAGAAATGCAAGTCTTATTGGGGCATGTGCTTCTGCAGACAGAAGGTCCCATGGGGCCTACACTTCTGTAGCCAGTGGTACTCATGCATGCTATATGAGGTACCTCACTAGATAGCATGATACACTCATACAGTTTTTATATGCAGCTTCATAACTGAAAAACTGCTACCCTCTGAATAATTTATAGAGCTGCTGCTGAAACCATGGTACCTACATTGCAAAAGTACTTTTTTTTTTAACTTTCTTTCACTCCAGTCACTGCTGCCTGGGGCACCTTTCAGTCGATTTGCCTTTTTCCTGTCCATAAAGATCCTCCCTGCCTAGGGACCTTCTATCCTGTCCCACCCATGACACACCATCAGAGACCCTCCAGTCATCACCTTCCAGTGCGTGGCAGCCTTCAGCTCCACAGCACCTACCTTACAATTAGAACCCCTCAGGCAGAGATGAAGATCGAGGGTTGTGCAGGTCCTAGGAGGGCAGAATCCATGATGGACATGGGGACAGGTGATGTCTATCTCCCAGGAGGTGGGGTGTTTCCTGCATTCTTTGTTCCCCCTGCAAAGTGCAGACATGCAATGATATCCAGTGCAAGACGGCCAGCTCCTGCACGAGTCCCACAGATGTCCACCATCACCTCTGCTCCTTTCAAAGCTGGTCCCTGCTATTGCACATCCAGTCTCCACTGGGAGTCATTGATTGCAGGGATGCCATAGCCCACCCTCCCCAAGAGAGGATAGGCATGCTCCAGACACTCAATCCACTCTGCCCTGGCCAATCTCCAGCAACCCGAGCTCACTCCCAACCTCGGGTCACCAGCGTGGTGCAAAGTGTGGCATCCAGCACCTCAACCCTCAGCACCACCAGGCCAGCCTTGCAACAGTACTTCTATCTGCATAACTACTTGCTCCACAGGGGCCTACCTCCTGGAGCCAGGAAGTCAGTGTGTATGTCTTACACCTGTGGCTGAAGAGGTGAGGCCCCCCTCAAGGGCCTGCACTTCTGTAGACAGAAGTACTGCTGTAATTTTCATATCATGTATTTTGTGGCATCTGCACTTCTGCAGTCAGTGGTGTGTGTGTGTCTTACACCTGCAGCTGCAGAAGTGCAGGCTCATCAAGTGTGTGCATAACTTACTGTGTGCATGAATACCTGAGGCTACATAAGTGCAGGCCCCTATGGGGCTTGTGCTTCTACAGACAAAATAACTCTTGTAATTTGGGCTTCATCAATTTTTATCTGTGGCTGCAAGGGACTGTGCTTTGGCACACAGAAACAGTGTACAACTGCTAGAACCACTAGAATGAATATTTATTGATAATGGATTATCAGAACCATTACAACATGAAATTTAAAAGGGCATATATACAAAACATTATACATATTGAAAGAAATACTACACATATACATACAGGTCATATTCCATAACTTCAATAATTGATAATACTTTATAATTAAATGCAGATTTAGACATTACATTTTGTTTTTGTTTTCTGTATCTTATTTAAAATCATCAAAATTAGTTGTTAACCTACTATGAATGCATCTTCAGTGGTTCATTATAAAATTAGTCACAGTCAACCAGATATTTTGAGCAGTGTTATGATTTAAGTGTTGTGGATTTCTATCTGCAGCAAGTGAGTGTTTAAGTCTTGAGGTGTGCATGCCACAGACACAAATCCACAGAGGTAGCATAGCAGTGCTGCTGCATTTCTGTTTCTAGAAACAGTTGTATATTGTTTGTCTGACCTGATGATGGTTGTCTGTGGTTGCTTGTGTGGTCTTGTGTTTTTGCTGATTGGGAGGCTGACGGTAAGTGTTAGAAACACTAACACCACATTTCCCTACACTTGTGGTGTTTAGTTAAACCCTAACTGGTGCATTAATTCAGTTTTTTGGAAAGAGAATAATATATAATATATTCATTGCAAAAACTGTGTTAGTCACATCAGGGTTATACGATACACAGACAAAAGTTTGGAAGTCGATGTGGGTTTACAATCCCACCCCACCCACACTCCACACCAACAGGCAATGGGGTGTGCCTTGGGAGTTGTCTGCCCTAACTCTCACCCATTCCATTTGTAAGGAAGCTGAGTGGTACAATATAGGACAATGGGGTGAGAGTTAGGCTCAATGACCCCAAGGCATACCCCGACGCCTGTTGGAGTGTGGAGAGTGGGGGTTGGGGTTAGAGTTGTTAACCCTAACATCGAATTTCCAAACTTTTGTCACTGTAATGACAACCCTAACTAATGCATTAATGCAGTTTTTTTTGTAATGAATTTCCCTTCTTTTTGAGAAAGAGTAATGTTACTCATACGTGGTTGTGGGAGCACAGGGCCCCCATCATGCATACATTTTGTAATTGTCTCTGGTTTTCATGTCTATGTATATAAGTGTACAGATATTTCAATGATATTAAATCTCTATGTGGGAGCCCTCTACTGCATAATGTATGACCCTGTGCTCCCATTATTGCATAATGGGATCCATATACCACTAATCAATCAAACTTTATTTAACCAGGCAGTTTACATCATTGAGTAAGCTCATTTTCAAGATGGTTCTGAACACATAGGACAAATGTGGTTACATTATACAACAGTTCATAATACAATGTACAGAAATACAGAGTGATAAAGGGTACACCATCAATAAAAGCTGTAGTAAAACATGTATAACGAGTACAAAAACACACATTTAGAATGCGGCATATACTGGTGGAAGTCTGTAGAGTACAAAGGGAGGACAGGATGGAGGGACATGGTGGTGGGCAGTATAATGGGAGGGAGACAGACAATAAATGGGAGAGGGAAGAGGGCAGTCTACTTGGTTAGGCCCCCCAGAGGAGTTACCAGGGGAAAAGAGGGAGAAAAATGGGGGGTTACTGTAAAATGTTTCTGTCTGACAGGGCAGTATGGAGACATAGCGCATGCTTAGAGCCATTCCAGGTAACCCTTGTGCTGCAAACGTTGCAATATCTCAGGAACTGTAGGAACTTTGGACAAAATTCCTTCACAGTTGTATCCATGGCCTGGCCACCTCCACACAAGCTTAGCAAAAAGTCTGCATCTCTAACTGTTTTTGAGATAAAGCCGCCGAAAGGTGTCATGACCTCCACAATTTTGTCCTATGGGAAAATTCGCAACTTTGGAATGCTATAACTATGGAAGCAGTGTCCATTTTTTCACCAAACTAGTAAAGGTCACGTCTGTAGGGCAAAGGCTTGCCACCCTGCAAATTTTAGCCCTAAAGTCCTAAACATGTTCTTGCTATGAAGTGGCAACAAAACTGTTTTTGGGGCTGTTTACCTGCTTTCACTTTCAAATCAAAACTTTTCCCCCATAGGATATAATGGGAACTTTAAAGTTTAATACCTTTTGAATGGATTAATATTTTTTCACCAAACCTTCAAAAGGCACATCTGCAAGGCAAAGGCTTTCTACCCTTAAAATTTCAGACCACAACCTAAAGCCATTTCTGAGGTCCAGGTGGACAAAGAAATGTCAAAAAACACAGATTTTTCTATTTTTTTTCAACACTCTATATCTCAGAAACCACACAACGGATTCCCACAAAATTTGGCAGGTCAAGAGACCTCCCCAAGACAGTATTCATGCCACATTTCATGCAAATCCATTGAATGGTACCAAAGTTATTAACATTCAAAAATTCAGGTTTAACAGAGAATGTACCTTTCATGCTAAATATATTGGCACTACCATGCCAGTATATTATATATTACAGTGTGCGCCACTTGTAACAGACCCAGATGTGCTGGACGTCCACTTGTACTGGACAAATTTCAGTAGACAAAAACCTTTTTCAATTTGTCCAATGTTAAGATGACGGTTTAAAACGGACCTATAATTCTGTTTTTTGTGGCCACTGGAGGAGCTCAAGAAGTGTAAATAGCCAAGTTCCAAGCCATTAAAGCAAATGCCACTGTAGGTGCTGATGGGTCGCAAGTGGTTTTAAAAGGTCATTTAAGTGTTCTCATTAGCAGCTCATTACAGTAGCAGCTCAAACTCACCACCTTCTTACTCTCACTCTCATCAGCCTGTGTTGACACGCCCCCAACTCATCACTCACTGACCCTGCATTAATTCAGCTCCTTCTTAAACAGCTCCATGAACACAGCAATCTCTCCATATCAGCTGGCACAGTGATGCAGCGGGCGCAACAGGGGAGTTTTGAGGTCAAATTCCAAATGGCTTTTGTAAATTAGGATTTGCTGCACTTTAAATGAGTTCAGTCACCAGAGTCACAGAGAACACAGAGGAAGGAGGACAAAACTGATCTTAACTTCTTGGGAACTTTCAAAGTCCTCCCCCTGCACCAAAGCTAGCTTTTGTGCCCTTCTCTCTGAGAAGGTTTTCACATTGCTGCTGGGGAGATGTTTTGCTGATTTGCACTGCAGAGGAGTTTAGGGGTCGGACCAATCTGAGAGTGCTATTTGTGTTGCCACACTGATATATCAGATGACGCTTGTAACAGACACAATGCCACATGTCAAACCAGTCTGTTACAAGTGGCGCATACTGTGATTGCAAAAAACTTTATTAATGCACTAGTTAGAGTAAAGGCAATGAAAGTAAGGAAATGTACTGTTAGGGTTTTTAACCCTAACACCCCACCCCAACCTTCAAGCAGCAACAGGCTTGGGGTGTGCCTTGGGGTTGTCATCCCTACTGTTCACCCCATTCTCATATACTGTACCCAGCTCAGCTTATTTACTCATGGTATGGGGTGAGCATTAGGGCTGACAACCCCAAAGCACACCCTATGCCTGTTGCTTGCTGAAGGTTGGGGTGGTGTGTTAGGGTTGGGAAACCCTAATGCCACATTTCCCTACTTTTGTTGCTTTAACCCTAACTAGTGCATTGACAAAGTTTTTGCAATTAATTTCCTTACTTTTTGAGATAGTATAATCACATCCTCCTTTGTCTGTGGGAGTGTAATCATATCCTTATTTGCCTGTGGGAGCCCTCCACAGATGCATATATGTATATTGCTGTGGAAGCACTGTGCCCTCTAGGCCTTCTGCTTCCAATTTTTGTAAAACTGCAACCAAATTGTCATCTTAGCATTCTTATTATCCCACCTCTTGAATCCAGTACTGAAATTTTCCAAATCCCCACCAAAATATGATTCTATGCCATGCAACATTATTCCACGCCACAATATGTTGAAAGTTTGGGGTCAAAATATTAAAAAACAAAGAATATATTAAGTAATATTGATTGTAGAGTTGTCTGGTGCACCTCTGGGGAACACGCTGCCTTACCGTGCCAGTGAGCTCAGTTCAGGTGTGAATTCAGTGAGCCAGTTTACTGGGACAAGGATGATGGGGAAGGTGCTGTAGCATGCAGCACAAGTCATTGCCTGGGTAGGGATGAAGCAGTGTTTTGGCACAGACGCCACACCCTGTGGTGGGTCAGGGAACCTCACCTACAAGGTATTGAGATGTGTGCCAGGGTCTGCTGGGCTCATGCACTGCATCATGACAGTCTCCAATTAGAGATGCAACAAAATTTTATTATGCTGGTGAAATTCCGGCAAAATCACCAGTTTCGCTGCACGAAACATTTTTTGCAGTTTAGCCCTGATGGCAAAATTCACCTGAGAAATTATGCTTGCAATTACGCCTTTTGTCTGCACATTACTTCCCATGTAAGTATCAGGTGAAATTGGGGGGAAAAAAGCATATGACATGACTTTCTCTCTAGCAGACTGCTGGTCACATGGGTGACTGCACTTAGGCAGGAAAGCAGACTAATCCTGCTTCCTTTAGAGCTGTTTCAGCTTAGTAGGAAGTAGGAGAGGAGATAGACTATAGCAGGAGAGTTTCTAAAAAGTAGTGGATTGTGTGCGTGTGTTTACATTTGCAACTTACTTGATTTCTGATCTGTCCCCCATTAGTTTAAAATACTAATATTTTCAGTTTGTATTTTTTCTTCATTTTTTAATTTATCTTTTGTACTGTGTGTGTGTGTGTGTGTGTGTGTGTGTGTGTGTGTGTCTGTGTGTGTGTAAAACTCTCCTCTCTTTTTTTTGGGGGGGGCAGTTGTAGTAGGAGATAGAGATTAAAATGGAGAATTCGAAGAGAGGGAAGAAGGCAACTGAACCAGCTCCACCCAGTGTCCATATATATTGATAGGTGGGCCTTTATGTCTGAGCCCCACAACAGCAGCAGGAGCATGTGCCCCCCCACCCCAACAGAAGAATGCAGCCCCACTCCCCAGGAGCAGCATGAGCCCCTCGTCCTGTCCCAGCAGCAGCAGGATCCTCCTGTGGCACCCACCCCAGGCAGCAGCAGCAGGCACCTCCAGATGCCATCCACCCCCAGCTGGAGCATGCCACCCCCACCTCCCTGAGCAGGGACATGATTTTCCCACTGGCCCTGTGACATCAGCTGTTGCCCTCCCCCCCAGAAAGGGTCATTAGTAGTGTGGTGTTTTTAGGAAAAACCTAACTGACAATTCAATAGTGATCTGCAACTTGTGAGACCAATCAGTTAGAAGGGACGAGACCGGGGGTAATTTTGGGACTGGTGGCCGAAAGAGTCATATGCAGCACCACTATGCTGCAGATTGGCTTAAAAAGCAAAAATAGCTTGCAGCAGGTAGAGGGGCCCGTGGTGCTGCTGAGCAGGTAGAAGGTGAAGGGGGCCAGCAGGAGGCAGGGGATAGTGGCCAGCAGCAGCAGCAGCAGCAGCAGGAGGCAGGTGCAGAGCCCCCATCAGCCTCACTCCAGAGACAGAGTCATCACTGGGTCCACGCTGGGGACACAGCACAGCCTGCAGCCACCCCAGCACCAACACCAGCAGCAGTGAGCGTTGAAGACCTGAGAGCATTGCACAGAGAGGTGGGAGCTCTGCACAGTGAGTTCACTGATTTCCAAGAGGAGGTCAGGGGGGACCTCAGGAAACTCCTTCAGGAGCAAGAGAAAATGTCTGAGCTTCTGACGGAGCTGCATGGTGGTGGTGGTGGTGGTGGTGGCAGGGTAGAATGTGTACCTGGTGCCGGTGCAGTGTAACGGTCAGCCTCCAGATCAGTCAGCGCAGCACTGGCAGCAACATTTTTTTTCTTTTCTTTCTCTTGTCCTTGTTTTCTTACTGTCACTCTTTCCTCATCTGTACCCTCTAAAAATAACAAAAATAAAAATATATATATATATATATATATATATATATACACACACACACATATATATAGAGAGAGTGAGATATTTTCTTCTATATTCTTTCATTTTTTTTGTCAATTTTTTGTGTGCTATGCAATGTTCATGCTCCCTCCCTTTCTTCTTTCATATGTCCCTGATCTGACCTTTATGATGTGCCCCCGTCATGTGTTACTGTCTGTCAGTCACTGTTAGACTTTTTTTTTTATTTATAAAATTCTCAGATTACAAATACCTTTGAGCAGAAACTGCTCATTTACAAAGGTTCCACGTCAAAGGATGAGGGTCAACATACATACAGAGGTAGTAAAAGAATGCACAATAAACAACCAAAACAACTAAAAGAAAAAATAAAGATACTCAGTTATAACATACTTTAAGATAATATTCATATAACAAGCAGCTTGAGTAAGCAGCTGGCTGCAGTAACAATAAGAGCTAGACGGCACCATAGGCAGTTAGTATTGCAGGCGTGCGACCGGGACAGGAAGTTGGCAGGCTAATGGACCACTGTCCGATGGTGGTGGAAAATGTCTTGTACCAGTGGAGATGCAAAGCAGGAAAGGAATCACAAGGAAGGCCCAGAGCCAGAGGGAATGAGACTGGGAAAGGGTGGGCTGTGAGACATGAGTGAGCTGGGAGGTGTTTAGAGAGATCTCTGTTCAGAGAAGCAGTCACATTGAGTGGTAGAGGTGAGGTAAAGTTTGAGATTCCTTTCGAAGGGTCCAAGTGTAGTAGAGAAAAGTGCTTCTTTATTGAGGGAACTGAACCATTGAGCGGCTCTATAGATAAAGGACCGCTGACCCATGGAGGTACGACGGCTGGGAACCTGAAAGGTTAGAGAATGGGCACCACGTGTTTGTTGAGTGCCACTGTAGGTAGTAAGGAGTGAGCTAACACCAGGTGGCATGAGACCGAGGAGAATCTTTTTGGTAAGTAAGCAGGTCTGGTATTGTATTCTGCTGAGTAGGGGTAGCCAGCTGGCCTGTGCATAGAAGTCACAGGTGTGAGTTTGTTGGGCCGCACCCGTTAGTAGTCTACAGGCTTTGTTGAAAGAAACTGAGATCCTGTGGAGGGCACTTGTTGAGGCAGAGCCATAGATGGCAAGGCTGTAGTCAATGATAGAGGTGACAGAGCTGTAGATGGCTAGTTTAAGGGCATCCACAGGCATAGAGTGCTTGTGTTTGTGTAGTAGTCCAATCCATATATTGGCAGTCTTGGCAACAGTGTCAATATGCCGAGTGTAGGAGAGGGTGCTATCCAGGGTAATACCAAGGTACTTGAACTCCTTGACATTTTCTAGTGGGTTCCCAGCATGGTTCTTGATGGTAAGGGACAGAGAGTTGTGCCTGCTCCGTCGGTTACAGAAGGACATGGCTTTAGTCTTGCTGTGGTTCAGGACAAGTTTATGAGAATTGAACCAGTCTTCGGCGCGCTTGAAGTCGAGCTGCAGCTGGGATTCAAGGACTGTAATGTCATGGTGGCTGGAAAACAGGACTGCATCGTCTGCGTATAGTAATATTTTTTGGTGGCAGGCACTGGGAAGATTGTTGATGAAGAGGGAGAAGAGTAGAGGGCCCAGATTAGACCCCTGAGGGACTCCAGAGTGGACCGGTTTCTCATCCGAAGAGATCCCTGCAATCCTTACACGTTGGATCCAATTATCAAGGTAGCTGGTGAACCATGGAAGGGCATCGCTGGAGATCCCAATGGAGGACAGTTGCTTGAGCAGTAGGGGGTGGTTAACTGTGTCGAATGCCTTGGTAAAGTCTATAAATACTACCCCTCCACAATTCCCTTTGTCAAGCATGGCATGGATGAAGGTTGTAAATTCCAGGAATGCAGTGCTGGTGCTGTGCCCTTTTTTGAAGCTATGCTGCTCTGGGCACTGTACATTGTACTAATCCAGGAATTCAACTAGTTGGTCCGACACTATTTGCTCCAGCGCTTTAGATAGTGGGGGGAGGAGTGAGATAGGTCTGTAATTGGTGTGCAGCATCCTATCTCTGCTTTTGTGAACCAGTGTGACAGTGGTTTTCTTCCAGAGAGAGGGGAAATGGCCCAAAGTGAGAGATTGAAGATCTTTGTAAGTGGTTCTAAGATTTCATCGAGGACTTGTGCCAGCAGTTTCAGGTCAAGGGAGTCACCACTGTACCCTTGTTTGCCGATGGCCTTTTGAATGTATTTTCTAGCTACATGTGGTGGGATCTCCTTAAAAAAAATCTTTGGGGTTGTACTTTCTAGTTGGGGGGTAACTTGGGAGGAGCTGGAAGGGAGGTCATTGAAAAAATTGGTGGAAGGACATTGTCCAGGTTTGTAAATGCATTATTAAAAGTACTGGTGATGGTACCCAGGTTGAGTGTAGGAGTGCCATGAAGGTTAAGCATAGTGGGTGGTGCTTTAGGATCCTTGCCTGTGAGTTCTTTCATGTTGTTCCAGAATTTGTTTCCCTGGCCTCAAGAGTTGGTCAGAGCCTCTCTGTAATAGCTGCGTTTAGCATTCCGTATTTTTCGAGTGCAATCATTTCTGGCTGCTTTGTATAATTGTATGTTTACTTGCATTGGAGTTGCATGAGCACAATGCCAGAGGTGGTCTCTGTGCTTGAGCAGAGTTAAAAGGCCAACAGTAACCCAGGGGTTGGTCTGTCCTTTGACCTTCATCGTTTTCACTGGTGCAATAGATGTCACAGGCTTCATTGAAACGTTTGATAAATAGGTCCAGAGCTTTGTTGGTGTCACTGAGGGAGTTGAGCACTGCCCAGTTCAGCCTGGTTAGATGGGATTTTAACAGCTGGAGGTGCCCTTGTTTGATAACCCTGGCATAGATAAGCTTGGGAGGGGGCTTGTGGTATTTGTTTGACCAGGAGCAGATGACAGGCGAGTGGTCACTTATTGTATCCGGGAGTACAGAAACACTGGAGATGCATTCAGGGTGGTTAGATAGAATCCAGTCTAGAAGCGCAAGGGAGCCTGTCCTATAGTTACACCTAGTGGGGGCATTGACCAGTTGAGTGAGGTGATGCGCTGCAGCTGCATCCTTATAGGTAGCGGCCTCAGCGGAGAGCCAGTTAATGTAAAATCACCCATGATTATGGTTTCAGAATTATGTTGCTGGACCCTTAGATATTCCATGATGCTATGGAAGCCAGCAGCCTGGTCTCTTGGGGGTAGGTAAACTGAGATGACAGTGAGTTCCTTGTTATGTGCACCAAGGAGGATTTTGATTGTGAGGACCTGAGAGGAGTTGCTCAGGCTAGGGGATGGGATGACTATGATTATGATTGATATGATGGGATGATTATGTTTTTACCCATAATTACTGAACCTTTCTACTTGGTTTATGTTAGTCCCTCTGACTTGTATGTATTTCCTCCTGCTATCCATAAATGTCAAGTACTGTAATTTGTAAATTGTTCCTAGGAACACATTTTTTTCCCAAAGCTATGTGTGATGTTGTGGGCTGGCAGCAGTTGTTTTGGCTGTGTGCAGGACCAGTCTGAATGAAGATGTTAACAACAATCATAGAAACATAAGCACTTTTATTGCAAAGTTAAACATAATGTAAATTTTGTTTGGTGCTTAACGTGTTTCCCCATGGCTTGTGCTTGCCACAAATTACAATGTTAACTTGGTGTTACAGTGTCCAACCTCACCACCACCACCACCATCACCACCACCACCCAGTCCAAAATGTACTCTAGGGCTACAGTTTAACACAGCCTCTTGAAGCCATGCTGGGCAGAGTAGGCATGATAAGACGAGAAATATAGTATGACTGGAAAAAATTAGGATGACATTGAGAACGTAGAGTGAGACAGAGTGTTGCCAGTATCTAACATGGCCCATAATTCCAGAAATGTTTCCTGAAAAATGTTACAGTAAACCAAGACTGAAATCAGGTCTCAGCCATGATGTTTTAGGGTGCCCCTCGCCACCACCCAGGCATTAAATATCCATTTTAGGGCCTGTTTGCACAATATTTCTGCCTGAAACTCACTGCTGATGGTGCCAAAGAGGGCCTACAAGTCCAGAAAAAAAATTGCACAATACATTGAGAATAAAATCAGGTCCCAGCCATGATGTTTTATGGTGCCCTAACCCCCACCCAGACCAAAACAATGCTCCCTGGTCCACTGTTTACAACTGTTTTTCACTCATATCTTGGTTCTGCCAGTGCAGCACAGGCAGTAAATGTCCAGAAAAGTTGCAGGAAAATGATACATTAAATTGAGAGTGGAATCTGGTCTCAGCCATCATGTTTTAGGGTGCCCCCCCACCACCACCCAGACATTAAATAGCTGTTTTAGGGCCTGTTTGCGCAATATTTCTGCCTGAAACTCACTGCTGCCGGTGCCAAACAGGGCTTACAAGTCCAGAAATGTTTCCAAAGAAATTGCACAGTACATTGAGACAGAAATCAGGTGTCACACATGCAGTTACTTGGCTCACACCCATCATGAGGACCCAAATGTGCTGTTTTCTGCACTGCTTAAATGCTTTTAGGGCCTAAGTGTGGTTCTGCCAGTTCAAAACATGTCCCACAAGTCCAGAAATGTTTCCAAAAAAATTGCACTGTACATTGAGACTGAAATCAGGTCCCAGCCATGATGTTTTATGGCACCCAGACCCCCAACTGGACCAAAATGAAGCTATCTGATCCACTGTTTACAACAGTTTTTTGCTCACATCTTAGTTCTGCTAGTGCAGCACAGGCAGTAAATGTCCAGAAAAGTTGCAAGAAAAATGGTACATTAAATTGAAAGTGGAATATGGTCTCAGCCATGATGTTTTAGGGTGTCCCCCCACTACCCAGACATTAAATAGCTGTTTTAGGGCCTGTTTGCACAATATTTCTACCTGAAACTCAGTGCTACCAGTGCCAAACAGGGCCTACAAGTCCAGAAATGTTTCCAAAAAAAATGCACAGTAAATTGAGACAGAAATCGGGTGTCACACATGTAGTTACATGGCTCACACCCACCATAAGGGCCCACATGTGGGGTTTTCTGCACCATTTAAATGCTTTTTGGGCCTAAGTGTGGTGCTGCTGCCTAACATGCAACATAAGCCACTTTACCACAATGATAAAAATAAATCCTCCTGCAATATGGTCCTGTTGTGACTTAAATTTGCACTTAATTCCTCCTGCTGCAGCTTTCTCAGTTGACTGTGAACTGTGGAATTATCACTTTGCAGTGATGATCCCCTGGTTAGCTCTTTTGTCTCTGTGGTTTTAAGTCAGTGTAGATTGAATGACCTTTTGAGTGCTGCTGCTGTTGCCTGCCTGTGACTGCTGCCTGCTGCTCTGACTAGTTGCCATGAGAAGTAATGCTTTGTCTGCTACATGGGGATCCTCTTCACATAGTCGATTGATGCTGCTGCATACGCAAGTATCTGTATTTATTTATTGTATTTTTTCCGGCACAAGAGAAGGTGGATGGTGAGTTGGTATTGGGACGTCATAAGTTCTTACATATTTGTACTTATTTTATATTTATCTAGTGTGCTGAGGAGTACATCATCATGACAACATGCATGCCAGCCCAGGATATGGATACGGGATGTTGGAACGCACCACATTTAACATTGCTCAAGGACAAGGTAAGTATTGAATTTTTCATTACGGGGATGGATAGGTGACTGCAGCTCGGATATCTGAGTCAGATTGTAATTGTATTATTTTTTTCTTTTCTAAACACATGCAGGAATTCAAGAGCTGTTAACTCCAGGTGCGCTGCTGCTGCTGTTCAATACGTGTGCAATTCATTAACTGGTAGTAAGTATTTCTTAATTTGTGATGGTCTTTGGTGGGCTGGTGGGTGGGCGGGAGGAGGTGGTTCAGGTCGGATTGGTAGATATGGTTAAGTATTAAGTTTGTGGTACTGAAGGACAGAGATGTCAGACTTTGATAGTAACTATCTTATATATGGCTCTGTCAATATTCAGGATTTCTGCTCCTGGGGTGCAAAGTATGTTACCTCTCTACAAATCTGCTATTGGGTGCTGGCTATGCTCATCAGACATAGTCTGTTCATGTCAAGCGTTCCAGTTTAACAGCCATTCCCTGATGAAACTACAGCTTCCTGTAATGATGGTGGGGGGAAGGGGGCACCCAGTTGTTGTAACAATGCTAAAAATGTTTTCTTCTTTTTTTCTTATTGCCAGAAAGGTACATAGTACTTGAAGTGGAATGGTGGCTTGGTTTTCTGGTGGACATTTGCCGAAGCATCCCATCTCTGTGCAGCATTGGTGACTAAATGGAAGTCTTCCATCCTGGTGTGTGGACGCTGGATCGAGGTGCTGCACCTGCAAGGTGTGAGCCACTGCAGACAACTAAAAACATATGGTTCTTTTTGGTGTAAGACTGCTGGAGAAGGAGGAGTAATTTAGCTGAACTCAGAGGCAGCATTAATGTATAATGAGTAACATAGTACTGGCTGTGCTCTGTCTGACTAAGTTGTCACTGTTGTATATTTAGTGGTGGCAAACTCACTAGACAATCATTTATGGTGTCATGGAGGAGGTATATGTGGAAATGGGGGGTGCTGGTGCTGGCGGTGGGGGTGGGGCACAACACCTTTAGCCTTCTTCCAGTGACACATCATCCATGAAGCAGTCCTCACAGTCTTCAAGACTGGAGTCATCACCTAGGTGGAAACTCAGTCAGCATTGCTGCTTCATCTACCGCCCTGCTAGTAGAGGCCTTACCACTGTGGACGTCTTCATTGTCATCATCGTCTCCAAGACACAGTTCTTGAGGCAACATCATCAAAATAATTGTGTTATGTGGATTGTAAGCCTCGTTCATTTTTATAAATGTTAAGCTGGAAACATTCTTTGGTGACAGATTTGTCCTATGGTCATGCACAATGGCCCCAGCAGAACTGAACACCAGTTCCACACTGAGACTGGATGGTGGGTAGCTGAGGTATTTAAAAGCAACAGATGTCAGTGCAGGCTACTCACTCACTTTGCTGCTCCAGTACACCAATGGCTCATCAGTGATGCCAAGATGCTTGCTGTCTTCCATGTAGGCATCCACCATACATTGTGCTGCCCTGAGTCCTGCTGCCTCAGCATGCTCCTCCTCCTCCTCCTCCTCCTCCTTCTCTTCAATTTCTTCAATGCCCACCTGGTACAGAGCATCCCAAATGGGATTGCCTGCCATGCTATGTTGCGACTTTGACATTGTGTCTGATTTGGTGGCCTCTGATGGTTTACTGGTGGTGGTGGTATCAACACCTGGTATTTCCTTATGTGCCTTTTGTTTCTGCATTTTTCATCTGTGCCCCATTTACCCATCTGATAAGGTAATTGGTCTAAATGGTCAATTTCTCCACTTGCACATGACCCCCTTCAGCCATGGCAGGCAAGCCACGTTTTTACCATGGATCCAGCATGGTATCAACAGCAAACTCATTAGACTGCATAATGCCACAGATATGTGTATTGCTGTCCAGTATATGAACCATGTGACCCATTGCATGAACAGAACTCTGATCATCACTTTCCTCCATCTGGTGATGGACATTTACTAGTGTCTGTCACAGCACAAGTATCAGGGGTATTGACTGACTTATGCAGGCAGTGTCCCCACTCACAGCCTGTGTTGCATGCTCAAATGGATGCACAATGCATATTATGCCATCCATTTGTCACCACTGCTCTGTTGTTAGGGCAATGGACACTCCAGCACTGTCCTTGGTGGAGTGCAGCAGTAGGTAATCTGAAACTGCCTTATACTGCTCATAGAGCCGGTTCAGCATGTACTGCATGGAGTTCCATCTGGTAAGAACATCAAGCTTCATATGGTGCTGAGGCAGATGGTCAGTGAGCTGCAGCTCAGGCAGATGGTCACAGGCCTTTGCTGAATGGGCAAAGTGAACACAGATGTGTCTGGCAACAGACACAGTTTCTTTTATTTCATCCTGGTTCAGAAATCACTGCACAACTAGATTAAGGCAGTGCGTCAGGCAGGGAACTCTGAAAAAAGCACCGTCACTAATGCACTTAACAACACTGAAGCCATTGTCACTGGCAGTAAACCCCGCTGTGAGTGACTGTGTGTTGATCCACTCATCAGTGTTATTTAGCAGCACTTTCAACATTTTCTCACCAGTGTGAGACCCTGTAACACTTTGCATAGTTATAGTTGCATTCTGTCAAATACCAGGTGCATTGCTACCACCACAATTATGCTTTATGCAGCTTTTTCCAGGGGGCCCAAATCAACAACCACCCCAGGTACCTGTGCCCAGTGTGCTGTTAAGCACAGATATGAGCTGCCTGCTGTCTGCCCACTTGTCCACATATCCATACTAAGGTGGATATATTTTGAGGAAGAATGCTTCATGGCATGTAGGAAGGACTGTGAAACTCTGCTGTTGAGTTCGGGCATGGCATGTTTGGAGAAATACGCTCGCGATGGCACTTGCCATTTGGGACAGGCACAGGCCATCAAATGGCGGAATCCTGTATTCTCCACAAAGGAGAAGGGCAACAGGTCGATGGTGAGCATTTCAGCTGTGGCTGCGTTCAGCTCATATGCAGCAGCATGATTGGGGAGTTACTTTGAGTGCCACTGAAACACTCCTCAATGTGGGATGCATCTTGGCAGCGGGTCGAGAAAAACACTTTACTTGTGCCACCAATGTTGTTCTTGCTGGGGTGCCAGGTGACTCTTTAGGCCTAGGATGTGCAGCATGTATGAATGGTTATTTTGATGGATTTGGGGGCCTGATTATGTACTTTTATGACTTGAGGGAGTGGCAGATCCACTGCTGCTATGTCCACTGCTCAGGAGAGAAAATGATTCCTCACACTCCTCCTCCTCCACCGACTGATTCAGCCCTCCCTCCTCCTGCTCTATTGTACTGCTGTCACTAACATTAAGCTTGACAAGGGAAGTCCTACCAACAGCTATGGTATCTTTCTTGTGTTGGTGCCAGCACACTGGGTGTTTGTTTTTCAAGTGAGCGTGCTGCCCACCGGTCTCTAGGTGGCTGCCCTTTTTTCCACAAGATACATGTGGTTGACACAGCTGACAAATTGCCATGATGTCATTAGCTGCATCAAACATGAAAAAATCCCAAACTAGGGACTTTGCAGCTCTAGATTTGACATGATGGGACTGAGACTTGGACAGTGTAGCAAAAGATGTGGAAGTTTTTGCTTTTTGTGCCACTTGCATGATATCCACCTTGCTACATTTGGGAGGTGGGGTGACTTGACTGCTTGTTGTAGGTTTGCTGATATCCTCACCCTCAGTCTTGTTATCTAAATGGGCTACATATTCATCACCCTTCATCTTTTTCACTTCTGGCTCCCATAGGGGATCCAACACCTTATCATCATCTGTACCAAAATATATTATATCCTCCTCCTCCTCATCCCTATCACTGCCTACTGCCAGACAAACTTTTCCCTTCTCTGGCATCTCCTCAATGTGGGAGGGCTGACTTTCCTTATCTCCTTCTCTAGGAGAAATAGACTGAAGCTGGACACTATCACCCTCACCACCATCACTTCCTACTTCAGCAGGAACAACAGTCACACTGACAACTTTTTTGAATTCCTCCAGGACCTCTGTGCCGCCACTGATGTGAGTGGCTCCCTTATTCCCAGTATCATCCCCAACAAGCATATTAGCTACAGATTGGGCAGTAAAAAAATGAGTCAGACTTCAAGCCACTTCTAACTTCAATTTTGCTGCTACTGACTGCCACAGCAGCAGTGGCAGAGGCCACAAAGGGCACGGATTCACAAATAGGTTTGCTTTTTCCATCAGACTTCTTTGAGCCACCTCTCACCCTAGCACCTTTACCTGAACGTCTCTTGGCAGGCATATTCATTTTTTATATAGTAGCTGGTAGAGATGGGCGAAGTGGCCCCAATTTGCTCCGCAAAGTGATTCACGGAGTGAAGGTGAATTGGCGGAGTGCCTAGCAACGTGAAGCGGAGTACTTCGCATTATAATGGGTAACATAAAGTCCATTGAAAACAATGACTTTGCGTTACTCCACCTTTCCAAACCACTACTCCACCAATTCTTAAGGCAAAGTACATTGAAAGCAATGTACTTTGCCTCACTTTGCCTTGTTTTTAAGCTCCAAAGGTGAAGTTTGCAGTGATTCATGGGATTTCAGGTCACATGAGCTCTAGATTGTTCTGCACAGCCTCAGTTCAGGGTAGAGTGTGTAGAAAGCTGTAGAAAACAGTCTGCTCTGAGAGCTCTCTGCAATTCAAACCTTCTAAAAACTGTTAAAGCCTTTTTGAGTCTTTTTTTGCTGAAACTTTAGTTCATCGATTGTAGGAGACCCTCCTGTGCTCATATCATCGACTGTTTATTGTTTGTGTGTGGATTTAGAATGTTATGTACAACATTCAGTCTGTACTGAGAGACAGTGGAAGTGGGCTTTGGGGGAGGGGCGTATCTGTGGTGTAGGTAGATTAACTTGGAGAAAAAGACAGTTATTTCTGTTCTGGTGATTTTTTTTATCACTGTGTTAATGTATACACAGTAATATTTTCAATAATTCTTGTTATTTTTTTGCTGATTGTTGTGGTGCATCAGTGCATAATTTTAGTTTGTTTAAAATATGTGGTATATTACTGAAGTTTTCAATTTGCTACGCATTACTTAGTGTGTGTGTGTGAGTATGTGCGTGACGTGTGTCATCAAATCAGATACCTATAATTGTGCCACATAGTAATTTCAGCAATGTGAACCTGCTATCCACTACAGCTGTGTGATTTTTGTACTTCTTTGTGGTATCTTTATTGGTACTAGTAATAGTGACTGTTACTGCAGCAGTGCAGTTTGTAGTACACTGTCCCCCCCCCCGCAGCCCGCCCCAACCGGCAAAGGTATTCTTTTCCAGCTTTAAATTTCTGATGGTGAGCACTGGTTAGGTGTTGTGCCTTTGTATCGTAAGCCTGTTTTGTAGTATCTCTCCAGGTTTCACCCCCCACCATTGTACTCACTGATACATATTTTTAAGTTGGGGATTTTTTTTTTAAGATACAGCTCATCAGGGAAGTACAGTCGTAGGCATTCGCGTTCCCAATACAGTTTCATATTGGTTAACTCACACCATCGACACCGAATCACATTCTTCATTATCACGGTCACAAATGCAGTCACAAATCACGATTCACGATCATGTCATGAATCACATTAATTATTTTTTTAGTTACTTGGATGTATTGTAAGCTTGTTCTGTATTATCTCTCCAGGCTTCACCACCCCACCACTGTACTCATTAATATGTTTTTAAGTCGGGGAATTTTGTGCTGCAGCTCATCGGGGAAATACAGCCATAGGCATTCGCATTCCTTCCTGTATAGCATGTGAGTTACAGTACTATAAGTAGTAGTGGGCGAAGTGGCCCCAATTCACTCCACAAAGTGATTCATGGAGTAACGCGGAACCTGCGGCATACTCCACAATGTGAAGTGGAGTACTTCGCTTCATAATGAGGAACACAAAGTCTATTGAAACCAATGACTGCGTTATTCTGCCTTCCCCAAACCACTTTTCCACCAATTTTAAGGTGAAGTACCTTTGAAATCAATGTAATTCGCCTCACTTCACCTTGTAATTGAGCTCCAAATGAAATTCTGCAGTGATTCATGGGATTGCAGGTCACATGGGCTCTAGATTGTTCTGTACAGCCTCAGTTCTGGCCTGGGTAGTGTGTGTGTGTAGTGGCAGCTGGAGACAGTTTGTCCTCAGAGCTCCGCGATTCAAAACCTCTAAAAGCTGTTTAAAATGCTTTTTGAGTAATTTGTTTTGCTCAAAATTTACAAGGAAAACCTTCTGTGCTCATATCATTGAGTGATTATTGTTGTGTGTGGATTTTGAATGTTAATTTAGAACAGTCAGTCTGTGTACTGTGAAGTGTGCTTTGGGGGAGGGGCGTATTTGTGGTGTAGGTACATTAACTGGGAGAAAACAGCAGTCTTTCTGTTTTGGTAATATTTTTCTTGTATAACTGTGTTAATGTGCACACAGTAATATTTCCAGTAATTCTTGACATTTTTTTGCTGATTGATGTGGTGCAGCAGTGTATAATTTGTCTGTTTAAAACACTTGGTTACATTACTAAAGGTTTTCAATTTGCTACGCATTACTTATAGTGTGTGTGTGGGTGTGTGTGCAATGCATGCCATTAAATCAGACACCTTTTATTGTGCCATAGAGTAATTGCAGCAGTGTGAACCTGCTATCCACGCATGTGCATGAATTTTTTATACTGCTTTGTGGTATCTTTACTGGTAGTGGATTGTTACTGCCGTGCACTAATCCCCCAACTGGCAAAATGCATTCCTTTCCAGATTTGGATTTGTGACTTGTATGCACTAGTTAGGTGGTGTTGTGCCTTTTTCGTATGCATCCCTTGAGTGTGCAACACAATCTTAATCTGTCTGTGCATTTGCAGTGCACCGTTAATTCTGGGAGACTGCATTTCTTGTTACGCTCTCATTTTACTTCATCAGCACTGGGGAGTTTTCTGGACATAAGACAGTAGCACTTTGGGGATGCACATTAATTCTGGTGACTGTGTGGGTGGGGTGCTGCCAATATTGTTGTCACTCTGCCTTACTTAACACTTAAAGTGGAATGACAATGAGAAGTAATAATAACAAGGTGAAGTGAGCATTTCCTATGGGGCACTCTGTGTAGCAAAGTGCTAACGCGAAGTGGCCACTATGCGTGCACTTTGCAGGCGGATTTTAAATTTGCTGCATCACTAGTAGCCGGCTAGGTCAGGAAGTAAACAACAGTGGTGTAACAGGGAGAAAAGGGTTAACATGGTAAGCAAATTCAATCGAAAAACAGGAATGCTGCAATGCAGAGGCTAGATCACACTTTTAATTTCTGTGAGCAATTCAACAATGCAGTGTACCTGAATATGGACAAGTCCACTGTACACGAATACTTTCAATAAAGAAAATAAATCACAAAAGTGATTCAGCAAAGGGAAACAGGAACAGAACAACTCAGTCAGAAGAATGTAGTAACCCTTCAGATAAAGTGACCAAAAAACAGTCAATATGTAAGAAAAATATAACAAATAAGTAGCACACAAACTACAAATCTTCAGACTTAAAATAAATCACAGAAATGGACTCACACCTTGTGAGAAATATGTAAAATCTTAGGAACTAGCCTGCTATACTTTCATTTCACAACAATGCACACACACAAAAACTACACAGTCAACCCTCCCTTACTCACTCCCTCACAGACACAGAGAAAACTGAAACATTAAGTTTAACTAACTATTCTCCAAAGATACAAAAACAAAACAAAATGTTCACTAGCAGCACTAGGAACTAAACTTTTGATTTTGTGAGCAATTAACTCTCCAAAATCACACAAAAAGAGGCTTTTAAGGGTTTATTGGCTGTGATGCACCACACTAAACTGCTCTTCAATTCAACAGACAATATACTGTGTAGGAAACACACTGCATGCGAGATTTCAGCTATCTATCCACAATGTACTGGAATTACGCCAGTGTAATCACAAAACATCGGCGTAATTGAGGCAAATGGCAACATTTCACCTCCTGGGTCCAAAATTGGCATAATATGGGCATAATTACACGCTTTGTGTGAAAGCTAGACCGGGGCAAAATTACATTATGACAATATGAAATATTTCACGTAATCTGGAAATTAAGCGAAATATTACACTAGGTGTAAGTTTTTGATTTTGCACATCTCGATCTCCAATATTGTATTTATCTCATTTCGCAGAGGTCCTGAGTTCCATTATCAAAAAAGGAAGGAAAATCCTTTGCAAAAAACTATGTTAATGTAGACATTAGGTTGTAAAAATGCAAAGCATGCAAAGATGGGAAATGAAAAAACATTAGGGGATTTGGGTCTCCAGAGTATTGGTAAATCAGTGGTGGGGTCTTACTTGGGATTGTCAAACCTAATGCTCACCCCTACCCTGGATCAGATGAGGTCATATGTGATGTCTTCATGCAGGGCCTGAAATCTGTGACAGATTATGTTGGCTATACTGTAACACTATGAGGCACTAGGCTGGAGCTGTATCTTGTGCTTTGGACAGGAGGCTATGGGCTGGAGAGCAGGCATTAGGTTTGACAACCCCAAGTAAGACCCCACCACTGATTCGCCAATATTCTGGAGACCCAAATCCCTAATGTTGTTTCATTTCCCATATTTGCATGTTTTGCATTTTTAGAACCCTAATGTCTGCATTTGCATAGCTTTTTTGCAAATAATATATATTATAGGGGCACAGTTGAAGTCCTATAGTTAGGGTTGAGTAGGCACTTTAATGTTAAACCTGAATTTTGCACTTTAATAACTTTGCAACCGTTCAATGGATTTACACAAAATTTGGTATGCACTGTCCCATTGGGCAGGTCTCTTGATATACCAAGTTTCATGTTGGTTGGATTTTTATTTTCAATTGTTTAATCAGGAGAGAGACACTAAGCTGAAAGCTTGTTTACAGGTGAGACCTGGGAGCACAGGGAAGTTAAGGGACTTGTTCAGGGTCACACAGTATGCAAGGGGGGTGTGGAATTCAAACCCAGGTCTCCAGATATGCAGCTCAGAGCCTTAAACCATTGTGCTATACTGCCTCCCATTGGCAGATTTCATGCTGTGCATTGTGAAAAAATGTTAAAATTCACCTTTTATGGCTGTTTTGTTTCTCATTGCCCTGCGGCCAAACAGTTTGGAAGTTTGGTCTGACATTTTTACAGTAGAAAGAGCTTGCCCAAAAGAACAAGTCAGCACTGGTTTGGTGAAAAATATTAATCTATTCCAAAGTTATTACATTTCAAAATTTTGGGTTCTGTGCATACTTAGTTCAGTCTTTTGGATAGCTGCATGAAACAAAAAAGGATTTTGGTTTAACAAAAAAGGATTTTGACAACTCATGAAAAAGGATCCTTAGAATCATTTTTTGTGAGAAAAAAATTATTTTTCATCAGCCGCCATTCTTTTTTTTTTTTTTTTAGCCCAACCAAACTGTCATAACTCTGACCAGGGATATCTTCTGGAGACATCCAAGTATATATCTTGTTCATCAGCATGTTCTTTATTGTTGTGTGCCTTTACTTTAATTTTTTGTGGCCTCAGAATGGTTATTTTTATTTTTTTAAATCCTTTTTTGTGATTCATTTCCGATCCTTTTTTGTCATGACAAAAAAAGTATTTTGACTGCTCATGAAAAAATAATTTATCTGATGAAAGAGGATTAGCAGCAGGGCCATCTGGTTGGAGAATCCTAATGTCTAACCTACCAACCCTCTAGTTGACCCACCATGACACATCATTAAGTATGTCACTCTGACATCACAGATTCAAAATCTTTAGTCTGGAGCTGCCATCAGGAACCAGTCTGCACCAGCTGGATGGATAATTACCATGGTCTTCCCACAGGAATGTTTGCATTTGCTAGCTGTTCCCTGACATCAAAGACACTTTTAGTGTCCACCAGTATTTCAGTGGTCTGAAGCTGGACAGCATAAAGTTATAAATTTACAAATACGCTCAATTTTGTCTGTCTCCTTCTCATAGTCACTGATAAGAAAGTTGACTGTTTCCAGTGTCTGCTAACTTAAAACTGTTATCCTTGCAGGGAAATAGAGTAGAGATACCTAGCAAATTGTTGTCCCCACTTTTCCACTGCAACCATACAAAAGCAGTGTTGGTTGAAGTTTGCATACATTTGCATAAACACACATTATACATAAAATCACAAAACAACATTTTGTTATAACTTAATTACATCAAAAGAAAAAAAAACAGATAATATATATAGAAACACAGTAATACATGTTTGCTCTTGTTACAGCAAAAGCAGTCCTTAAGCCATATCTAAACAGCACATTAAGACCTGCTATAAGTTTGAGTTCTCACTAATGGTTTCTTCCACCTTGACTGTTTACATAACTGATATCCAGTAGTTTCTTTTGGTAAAAGCAAACAATGAAGTTTATGCATTGGGTCACATACCTTTTTAAACATTTATCTTGCCATCTTTTCCAGTCTTACCTCCAGCCTCTCAAGCCTGCATTTATTTAAAGAGCTAGTGTACTACCTGGAATTAATAATAATTTTTAGATGCAGTCAGCTATTGTGTCTTATATCTGAAGTATTTTTTATTTTCTGTTTGCTTCTCTGTTTGATAATCAGAAGATTTTCCACCTGGCAGTACTGGGCTGATGTGTGGAGAAGCACTCTGTTCAGAAACTAAAAAAAGTCAGTTCTGTTCCTCCCACTACATAATCAGAAATGTTACCAAACACGTTGATGAACCACAAGTCTTGTAGCCTTAGAAACATAGAAACACAGATTACTAGTTACCAATTAAAATGCAGGAAATTGAGACATCACTAGTAACCAAGAAGAATGAATCCTTGCTGTTTCATGTGAAAGAGAATAATCTGGCAGTGAGGCATGGTTCTCCTTGGCTACTAGTGATGTCATAGTCAATGTGGTCTCAGTGTTTATGATGTAGTGGGAGGAACAAAAATGACTTTTTTTTTGTACTCCAGACAGAATGCTGCTCCACACATCAACCCAGTACTGCCAGGTGGAAAAGAAAAAGAATACTTTAGATATAAGAAGTGATATCCAACCACATCTGAAAGCTACTATTAATTCTGGGCAGTACACTAGCTCTTTAATGCCTCAGTATAACTCTTTTCACACACTAACACTATTCTCAGTGTCCTTTTGTGTATCTTTTTAAGTTCCTCTGTTTCATCTTTTGTAAGCCCACCATGCCACGCAGCTGCCCCATATTCCATAACAGGTCTAACCACCGTAAAATAATAATATATTAAATCAGATACATTTAATACAACCATTTTCAAAGTAGTCAAAAAAATATAGTCTACTATTTGCTTTTTTAATCATGGTTGAAACTTGCTCTGCCCAGCTAAAACCATTTAAAAAAATAAAACCCAGTAATTTCATTTTATTAACCACTTCAACTTTCACTCCTTCAAATTGTAACTGATTTATCCCTTCCCTTTTTCCCTGCCTCCCAAAGTGTATCTCCTTAATTTTACTTGGATTTATTTGCATGAAATTGTTTTTGACCAACTTGCTATATATTGTAGATCACTTTGCATGGTACCCATATACCCAATTTATAATACATTTAGGAATCTTAAAACTTTCTAATTTCTTAATTACTGTTTTATGATTAATAAGATCAATGTTTTCTTATATAATCTACCAATACAGCTCTAATATTCATTTAAATGTCCCATGCTCTTAAACGTAATTCTAGAAATTTCAAGGAGGCTTCAGTCACTGAATTTTCCATCAGGGATACAAACTGATTTTTGTCTAACAAACTTTCTACAACCTCCATACTCCATTTACAAATAAAAGTCTCACACACTTTTGATACTGTACACATCAAAGATATTGATTTAAAATCTTTAGACAAATTTTTGGTATCAAAACCTTTGGAAGCGGGACAAATTTTGACTGTTTCCACTGCAAGGAGATTTTTCCAGTTATAATTGACTTATTATAAATGTGACACACCAATAGAGCAAGTAAATCCTCTCCTTCTTTCCAAGTCCAATTTGGGACTGCATCAGGTCCTACTGCTTTATTTAATTTTTTTCAATTCTTTTGCCATTTCATCAATTCTTACTAGCAGTTCGTCTGGAACAAGCACCTCTTAAGTGTCCTTTTCTTCCAAAGAAGATAATTTTTCACTCACTTCACGTAATGCATTGTTTAATGCAGTTAGAAAGGGGCCAACTCCACCTGAATCCTCATATCCACATTATTGTTTCCATTTATCTATTTGATTTATTTACCTATACCCATGAAGTCTTTTTGTTTTCTTCCATTTTCCCAGCTCTGATTTCCTTAATCTGTCCACCTTTCTTTCAGAATAGTGCCTTTTTAGCCTCTTTCCCATCCTATTTACTTTCTTATATTTTCTATTTTATACCACTATATATTTTCACTTAAAGCAGCAGTGCAACAATCTGTTGAAAATGTTTACCTATACTTTTTTATGCTATTTTACATTGCCACTTACCTTCTGACTTGTATGATAGCATTCTTTCCATTATTTTGTCTGCTTTAGTACTTTTTTTCATGTCTGAAATAATAAAAGGAGTGCTCCTTTTAATGCGGTGTGGACCAGGTCTTCATCAGTATCTTCATCTGGTTTTGTCCATCTGTTGTTTATATATCACTTCTGTTATGACTAAAATTAACAAATTATACAGCAGGCAGTGTTCTCTGACCTTACAGAACAATAGTTGTTCAAAAACAGCTGCAGATACTGATGAAAACCTGGTCTGAGCCATATTAAAAGGAGTGCTCCTTTTATTATTTGGGGGTAACAAATCTGTACCCAAAGACTTTATTTTGCTATAACTGTAATACACCAGGTCATATTGCAAGAAATTGCCTTAGTAAGAAGAGTGACACTGGAGCAGATTTGTCCTTAGCAAACTGGGGCAAGTACTTAACAGATGTGAAGGTGGGAGGTAAGACTTTGAAGGGACTTTTAGATTCAGAAGCAGACAGCTCCTAGTGCATATTGAAAGTGCTGGGAAGACAAATTGCAAAACGACCAGGTACCAGTCTCATTTGCATCCATGGGGACACTCAATACTATCCCACCAGCCAAGTGTGACTATTAATGGGGTGTTGCACTAAATTAAAGTGGAGTTACTACCTAAGTTACCTGTACTTGTGATTATTGGAAATTACTTTCCAGGATTTACTGAGTTAATCAAAGAGGGAGTAAATCCTAATGTTTCAGCAGCTGTGGTGACAACAGCTCAGGCAAAGAAAATCTGTTATGGTGGTGACTCTTTTCCTTTCACTGATTTTGATTCTGACTTGTTTGAGCACAGCTCCAAAATCCAGAAGTCCAGAAAAGAAAGAAGACACCTGAAGAAACTGTGGCCACAAAAGGCTGATGGACACAAGAGGTTAACATGAAAATGCTGAAATTATACTGATCACTGATTGTGATTTGTTTTTCAGAACAAGCTAACAATGTTTCTCTCTATGGTTATTTTAAACAGCTGGGGGTGAAACCATAACAGGATGAACCTATGTTTAAAAAATGCAATGGACTACTGCAGAGAGTTTGGGTAAAACCTCAGACACAGGACCAGATAGAACAATTGGTTATACCACAAAAGTATGGGTCTATGTGATAGCGGTGAACACCTAAAGGCAATCACCGTTATTGGTCAGTCAGAGTGCCAAACACATTTTTGGCACTTTGACAAACCCCAGAGCACCAGAACAATGGTGCCAGGACAGATATTTACTGCTTTCTGTGGGGGGGCTGTGTTCCCCCACACTGCCTCTCATGGGGAGGCATTCCTCCCGCACTCCTCCTCCTACTTAAGGATTCTCAGCTCCAGGGGTGTGCATGTTGGGGGTGAAAGCAGGAAAAATAAAAGTTTCAGTCTGAGCACAATAAAAAAATTGCACTAGCGCTCGGACCTGAACCCAGTACCTCAGCCACCCCAACCACTAGCCAATCTACGATGCCACGATGCAGCTCGACCAGCAACCACAGCGCCACCCCTATAGCTCTCCACCCCTCCCAGCCCATGCTTGCCATGCTCACTCCCACCCCCACCCCCGTGGTGCACATATGTATAGTGTTATCCTGTCACCCTGTTCACCCACCCCTCATCTGGTCACCCTACCTTCCATTGCCATGAGTGGATTGCACCGGGAAGGAGTCACCATAATGGATGACACCCTTCCTCGTGCGCCCATTTCACAGGTTACCCAAAAGTATAAATATGAGTTGTTACAGACAGCACATGCTAGTCCTATGGCTGGCCATTCAGGGAGGGATCATATCCTTGCCAGATTGCTGTACAGATATCACTGGCCTGAAATTCATGAAGATATTGCTACTTATCACACTTCTTGTGCTGAGTGTCAGAAAGTAGCCCCAGTGACTAAAAAAGACAAAGTGCCCCTACCCTTGATAGATGTGCCTTTTGAGTGAATTGCAATGGATGTGGTTGGTCCCTTCGACAAAAGTAAAAAGGGTAATAAATTAATTTTGGTAGTATGTAACTATGCTACTCGATACCCACAGGTAGTTCCAATGTGTATTGTCACAGCTCCAGAAGCGGCAACCGTTTGCCAAAATTTTTAGTAGGGTGGGCATACCAAAAGAGATTATTACTGATCAGGGTAGTAACTTTGGTGCTGCATTACTGAAGGAGCTGTATTGACTACTAGGTATCACTGCCATAAGAACCACCCCTTATCGCCCTCAGACAGATGGTCTTGTTTAGCATTTTAATCAAAACCTTAAATGCATGTTAAAAAGGTTTGCAAAAGGGGAAGGGAAAGACTGGGACCAATACTTACCTTACCTGCTTTTTGCTTACAAAGAAGTGTCACAAGCCAACAGGTTTTTCACCATTTGAAATGCTGTATGGTAGACAACCTAGAGGGCCACTAGATGTAATAAAAGAAACATGGGAAGATACCCCGTCAGAAACAATCTATTACATCTTACATGTGTGCCCTGAGAAGTAAGCTGGCAAAATATGCTGAAATGCCCATAGTAATCAGGAAGAGGCCCCAAATCACCAGAAGGTGTATTATGACCATGGGGTAAAATAAAGTTTTTGAGCAAGGTGAAATGGTTTTGCTACTGTTGCCCACTACAGAAAATAAACTGTTAATAAAGTTGCAAGGGTCTTATAAAGTGCTTAGACATACTGGAACAGTTAGCTATGAGATTGAGACCCCTGATAGGAAAAATCCCACTAAGATATACCATGCTAACCTCCTCAAGAAATGGGTTGAAAAAGCACCAAAAACTACTTTGCTAGTTTTACCAGAAACTGATAAAGAAGCTATTGAAGTAGCTTATGATAGACTGGAACAAACTGTAACTGCTGATGCTGTAAAGGAGAATGTTTCCCTAACCTCTGAACAAACTGCAGATATTTGTATCTTGCTAAAGAAATTTAACAGCACTTTTACCACAGTACCAGGCCGAGCAAAAGGGGTCGAGCATGCAATAGTGACAAGTAATGCTCACCCTATAAAACAAACGATGTACAGATTACCAGAGCGGTTAAGAGTAGACGTGGTTAAGGAAATACAAAAAAATGAAAGAATTGGGTATCACAGAAGAGTCAAGAACTGCTTGGTCAACACCAATGGTGACTGTAAACAAAAAAGAAGGGGGTGTAAGAACATGCCTTGATTTTAGAAAACTTAATGAAGAGTCAGAATGTGTGTTATCCTATGCCCTGAATTGATGATTTGGTGGGCAGACTGGAAAGTGCCAAGTATATCAGTACCCTCAATCTCACCAAGGGCTACTGACAAATCCCCTAGCTAAAGAATCCAGAGACAAACCTCCACTTACCACTCCTATAGGACTCTATCAGTTCACCACCATGCCATTTGGTTGACATGGCTCACCCGCTACATTCCAATCGTACATGGATGTAATTTTATCCCTTCACACTGGTTACTGTGCTGCATACAAGGATGATGTTGTGGTGTATAGTCTAGACTTGAAAAGCCAACTGGAATACCTATGAGCAGTTATCTAATCAATCAAAAAGGCAGGTCTGACAATCCAACCAAGTGTGCATTGGGCATGCAAAAAACCAAATAATTGGGAATATGTTTTGGGAAATGGAGAAGTCAAGCCAGAGGTTTCCAAGATAGAAGCTGTAGCTAACAGCCCTGTCCCTGAAACCAAGGTATGTTTTAGGGCTAGCTGGTTATAACTGGAGATTTATTCTCGGCTTTGCTGTGTTAGCTACTCCCCTCACTGAACTCACAAAGAAACTGTTCCCAAATAATGTGAAATGGACCCCAGAGTGTGACAAGGCTTTTTGGGCCATTAAGGCTGCATCATGTTCAGCCCCTGTTTTAAGAAGCCCATACTTTGAGAAACAATTTTTGCTACAGACAGATGCATCAGAGGTAGGCCTAGGTGCAGATTTGAGTCAGCATATAGATGAGAAAGAACATCCCATTCTATGCATGTGCATGTAGGAAATTACATGACAGAGAAACAAAGGTACTCTACCATATTGAAAAGGAATGCCTTGTGGCAAAGTGGGCCATGGAGTCCCTTGGGAGACAACTTTGTACTTGTAAGAGATCACAATCCTCTCTGTTGGCTTAACCAAATAATAGATAAAACTTCTAGAATCACATGATGGTACCTGGCACTACAGCCATTAAAATTTAAAGTGATGCACAAATCTGGGAAAGAGAATGTCAATGCCAATTTTCTGTCAAGATATGGGTCAGGAATTGAGAATTCTGAAAGTTGAAAAAACTGTCAGTTGAAACTTCTCCGTTTGCTATGTTGCATGTGTACTGAACTGTAAAGGTTATAAGATAATGTTAGATGGGAATATTTGTTTTTTCATTTATTTATAATCAGAATTGCAACCTTTGAGTCATAGACTCCTTTGCAAAGGTTCCATGTCAACAAATACAGAGGTAAAGAGTACCTGGTGGTACAGTGGTTACAACAACTACAAGTAGAAACAATAGCAAAGAAGCATTACATAATATGGAAAAAAAAAGTGACAAGTAAGTTTAGGTCAGGCAGACCAGGCATTCAATTGTACAATATAATAGAACATTTTGGAAACCTGTTTTTGTAAAACAGGTTCCCTCTTAAAGAGGGGGGTATTTGACAGTGTTGAATAAGGCCCTGCCCCATTTGTTATTCAGAATGAGTTTAAATGCAAGGATCTTTTCCAGCCTCTACTTTTCTGTCTCTTGTCTGTCTGGCTGCACAACTAAATTTTCTTGTTAGACCTAGGCACTGATGACTGACAGTTTTGCAGTTCTCCACCTCTCGCTATCTCTCTGCCATCCCTTGCTATTTCTGTCTTTTCTTCCCTCTTGCATATCTGCAGGTATAAAATATATGTAAATCTTTATTAGGAAAAGTCACTGATACTGGAATTCCTTTGTTTAAAACTGTATATACTGTAGTTATACTGTTGAAATGAGTGCAAAGCTATTTGGAACTCAAGAGGTTAACCAGAGAATGCTGGATGCAAAATCTTTGCAGATCTGGCTACAAGAGGTCCGTTCTAGGTCATTATGTTCTTATTGCTGCATCTGCAAGAACACTAGAAACTTACAAGAACATTGTGTGAGAAGCATGCTATTTTCTTAACAAGTTTCCCAGGCACAGACTTATAAAAAAAAGCAGCAATGCTTGTGCAAGGGAGAGACAGAGACTGAGATTTGAAACTGAGAAGAAACACTCAGGAGGACTCTGTTTTCTAGGTTTGTACTGCTATTGTAAATAAATATTTATACTGAACAATTTTTTAATTTTTATTTTGCTGTTAATAAAACGCTACTTGCAAATTTTGAAACTGCTCCTGGTTTTCCTATGCTTCCTGACCTGTGCCTCAACAAATCAGATGCATCTACATACATAATGAACCTAAGAGTGCAGTCTGGACTGGTGACCATAGGTGCCTGACACACTGCGTTTTTCTGCAGGCAGAACACAGTAGCAAATATTTCTGTTCACAGGACCTTTTTTGGCATCTTGTTCCTATTGATATCAGAGAGGGGTTTGGCCATGCCATTGAAATTCAGTACAAATTGACTTTAGTACCCTGCCATCCCTAGGAAGGCCCATACTTTCCTTTTGGCTGAAGTATGGCCCATTCCTGGATGGCCTCAATTTTCACTGTCTCAGGCTGGAGGTACCCACTCCCCACCCTGTGCCCAAGGTATGACACTTCTGCCATTCCTGTATGGCAGTTCTCCACCTTGACTGTCAGCCCAGCAGCCTACAGTTACCAGAACACCTCAGTCACATGCTTGATGTGATCCTCCCAGGTCTGGCTATAGATGGCAACGTCATCCATGTATGCCAGAGTGAAGTCTCCTGCCCCCCCTCCGAATGTGGCCCTTGAGCTGCTGAATGGTGTCTGGCACATTATCATCCTGAACTCAAATATTCCAAATAGGGTGATGAAGGCCACATTTCCTCTGGCTTCAGGAGTCAGGGGTACCTGCTAACAGCCCTTTGTCAGGTCTACTGTAGACAGATAATGAGCTCCCCCTAACCTTTCTAGACCTCATCTGTCCTAGGCATGGGGTATGCATCTGACTCTGTGCAGCTGTTCAGTTTGCAGTAGTCAATGCAGAACCTCATGGTCCTGTCCTTTTTGGGAATCAGTACCACTAGGGAGGTGCAGGGACAACTGGACACTTGGATTACCTGGAGGGCCAGCATCTGTTTGATCTCCCCCTCTAGGGCATGGGTTACAATTTGTGGGAGTCTTTAGGGTAGTTGTCGTAATGGTGTTTGGGAGCCTGTATCCACGTGGTGCTCTACCAGTGTCGTATACCCCAGCTCCCTTGTGAACATTTCACCAAACATACTCAGTGCCCCACTTATTTTGGCAGCTTAGGTTGATGTCAGCAGCTGTGAAAGAGTGACAGCATCCACTGTGGATTCTCTTTTCACCTATCCCAGGAGATCTACCAGCAGGTCTGCTTCTGTCCCCTTCTTTAGAGAGCTGAACACAACCAGGACCATCTCGTCCTTATCATGATAGGGTTTCATCATGTTTACATGATAAACTCATTGTTTGCACCTCCTGTTGGGTAGCTCCAACATGTAATTAACATCATTCACCTTCTTAACCACTGAGTAAGTCCCCTCCCAAGCTGCCTGTAATTTGTTCTGCTGGATGGGGATAAGCACCATCACCTGTTGCCCGACTTCATACTCCTGGGCTCTGACCCCATGGTTGTGTTTTCTGCCTCTGTTGTGCAGTGATTTGGTGTTCCTAGGTGAACCCCATAAACTCCTTGAGTTGTGACCTGAAATTTAGGACATACCCCACAACAGATTCCCCTTGGTGAGCAAGTTCACCCTCCCATTCATCCCTTACCAAATCAAGGGGGCCCTATACCTTATGGCCAAACAGGAGCTCTAAAGGTGAGACCCCAGTGGACTCTTAGGGAACTTCACAATATGTGAGTAGGAGATGGGGTAGGTACTTGTCCCACACACTGGTCAGTGAATGCCCTTAACATTGTCTTAAGGGGCCCACTGAAACTGTCAACCATACCATTGGTCTGGTGGTGGTATGGTAATGCCCTGAGCTGCCTTACTCCACACTTCCTCCAGAGACTAACCATCAGATCAGACATGAAGTTGGTGCCCTGGTTCAACACAATGTCCTGGGGAAAACTTACCTGGCTAAATATCCCCATCCAGTTCATCAGCCTCCTTCTCAGTCTCAATGGAGGACAAGGGTGCTGCCTTTGGGCACCTTCTGGTATAATCTACGACCAATAAAATGTACTGCTTGCCAATATCACTTGGGATGCTAAGGGAAAGAAATTAACTTTTTGCTGTACCTGCACCAAAGTACATGTGGTAATAAGTTACATGCACCAGAGTCTGGTTACTTGCACAGGTAGACAAAAACAATAAAAACTGAAAAAAAACATACTAAATCTTGAAATAGTCGCATATGGAACAACTGTAGTATACTGTTCTACATTTCAGTGTCTTCATCACTTTCCCAGCCTTTTTCTTCCTCTTTTCTTGAATCATAATGTCTAATGAGCTGAGCTTGCCTTTGACGTCTTTTGTGTTTTAAATGTCAGTAAAAACTGTTGTCAGAATGTGTGTCAGTGCATTTTTTTATTACTTTGTAGGTTAAATTCATTAGACTACACTAAGGCTTAGCTGAATCGGGCAGGATTTTTTAGTTATCTCGCTAAACTAGGAAACCCAGACTAGGTTGGTATAGCGTGCCTACTAGTAGGCAGCACACAAAGACAAAGAGGCTCACAGTTACACTGACTGCACAGCAGAGATAAGCTACTCTGCAACAATTATATTTAGTTCTGTAGACTGCAGCAAGTATACAACTAGGGTCTTTCTTAGTCTGAACCAGGGCCAGGTAGGCAATGCAGTATTTATTTATTTCTCGCTTTCACAAAAACAGTAACTTTACAGTTTACACTCACACTACAGGTAGAGAGGGACAGGTTATATAGACTGAAGTAAATCAGCAAGGCCAGGCTCTTAGTCTGAACCAGGACTAGGTAGGTTAGGCAGTTTAGTATTTATTTATTTCTCTCTCACAAAAAAATAGTAACTTTACAGTTTACACTCAAGCTACAGATAGAGAGGGACAGGTTATATAGACTGCACTGCAGTAAGACCGTACAGCTCTTTCTTAGTCTGGACCAGATATATATATATATATATATATATATATATATATGTAGGTGTCACTGTCAGGTAGTCGCCACCAGGTACCCCGGCATAGTCCGAGTCAGCCAAAGAAACCAGCAGAAAGAATATTAGGCCAGAAATATATATTTTTTCACATTAATAACTGCCTAACAATAGTGTGGATGCAGTGGGCTCACACAGCAGCAAAAGGGCAGCAGCAGGCTGTAGATAGTACACACACTGCCTGCAACAAACCTCACACCACCTTAGCTTTCTTATTATTTTTGCACTGGGATATTTATACCACTGTTGTATTTATTTTTAATAATGATTTTAAGCCTCAGGGTTTTTTCTTATTAATTTCAAATTCAGACACAAGCACAACTACTGTTGGTGCTGATGGATGGACTACTGCTCTTTCAATTGTAGGCTGGGTGGGAGCAACTGAGCAAGGTCACTAAGACTGTGCTAATAAGAATTAGAAATTACAAATTCACCCACCAAAAATAAAGAAAAACAGTAGTCAGACTCAGAGCAAGGTAGGGTACTTTGGTGCTGAGTACTACTGTCTTTTCTGTCAACTGTAGAGGTCACAGTATATAGGATAGTGGATGGCTGAACGGAAACAAAAGGCTATTCACAGTGAGCTATGTCGATTGTTGACCTCGAGAGCGCAGCTCAAGAGGCCAAATATCCGCATAGCAACCGTGAGAGTAGGAATAAGCCTTGTTGTTTCCGTTCAGCCATCCACTTTCTATATAGTGTATGTTACTGTCTACTAGTGCTCACATATTTACAAAGAAAAAATTCCAGAGATACTACTGCAGCAGAACCATGTTTTTGCTGTCACAGAAAACAAGTTAGAACAATGTTCTAACATACACTACTATAAGACTGTACTGGTAATATGATTTACATTAGATTTTAATATAAATTGCCCCCACCAGAAAAAAAATACAATGCTCAGCAAGATTTCCCTCAAAATAAATGAGTGGAGAATCAAGGTTGTGGTAGGCTAAATTATATAACTACCGTTCCTGACAACATTTTCATAATACACACAGGTCCCATTGCTAAAACTGGATGTAAAAAAAGTACTGGTGCGGATACCCTCGACCCATATTTTTTGAAGGTGGCCATCCATGTATTAGCCGTGCCCATAACCCATTTATTTAACCTATCATTAACTCAAGGATCCATTCCTTCAATATGGAAAACAGCGCATATACCCCTGTTCAAGTCCGGAAATCCCTGTGATCTAAATAATTACAGACCAATTTCGATTCTCCCGGTCTTGTCAAAATTTCTGGAAAAAGTTGTAGGTAACCAGCTGAGGCAGTATCTAGAAGCTAATAACCTGCTTAATCCAGTCCAATCAGGGTTTAGAGCTAAACACAGCACCATCACAGCACTTGCCAAAGTGACTGACTGGCAAAGAGAGCTAGACAACAGGAATTACACCTGCGCCGTATTCTTGGACCTGAGCAAGGCCTTCGACACTGTCAACCATTCTTTGCTACTCTCTTCCCTGACCTCACTAGGTGCTGACCCATTATCTTTACAGTGGTTCAACAACTACCTCTCTCATCGTTTCCAGCAGGTGAAAGCGGAAGGAGATCTCTCAACTCTCACACCTCTCCTAAGAGGTGTTCCCCAGGGTTCTATCTTAGGACTGATCTTATTTGCAATAAACATCAACAATATTGATGAAAGCATAACTAAGGCCAACATTCATCTGTTTGTAGATGACACAGTTCTTTACGTAAGCAGGCTGTCATTAAAATCTGCATGTAATGACCTTCAATCTGAGTTCAACCTGCTGCAACACCAACTCCTAAACAAAAAACTATTACTTAACACCAAGAAAACTAAAGCAATGCTCTTGTCTCCCTCTGCCCAAATGGTAAATTCAGCCCTATCAGATCCTGTGTCGCAGATTACTACAATTCTTGGTGAGAAGTTGGAATTTGTCCCTAAATTCAAATACCTGGGAGTATGGCTGGACCATAGGCTCTCCTTTATAGAGCATGTTGAAGAATTACTCAAAAAATTACGACTGAGACTTGGCCTATTCTTTAGGATAGCCCGCTTCTTAACTAGAGATGCCAAACTACACCTGGTACAATTAACCTTTCTATCCTTGATAGATTATGCTGACATCCTCTACAGCCACTGTCCCATTTCCTACCTCACCAAACTTGACACATTATATCATAGAACTTTGAGGTTCATCACAGGCCTGCCTTATTCCACTCACCACTGCTCCCTATATCAATCAGTGGGGTGGAGTCCTCTTCAATTCAGGCATGATAAAAATGCAGCCTTATGGACCCTGAGAGCCATCTCCAAAAAACTGCCCCAATACATTACAGATTGTCTTCCTATAAAACCAATAGGCAATTACACCCTGAGAAGTTGCAAATCTCTCCTACTGATGGTTCCCAAAGTTAACTCTCTCTTTGGCAGGGGTGCAATAAGCTTTACACTGTCCTCTTTGTGGAATACATTGCAAAAAAAAACTGAAACTGAGGTCACCCATCGGCATCTCATCTTTCATGCTCTTATATTCATGTCTCAGAAATGATCAGTACAATTGTTTCCCATGACCATGAATTGTCGTCATGCTACCCTGTACCATTTAGCCATGAATGAATTACTTCTAGTGCTTGTCTCCTCCTTGGCCCTGGTCTGTCATCATGCTTTCATGTAACACCTTGATGCCTCTGTCCTCCCTTTGATACTGGTCTATATTCCCACTTTCTCCAGCCTTCTTTTCACAACTCTGTACTGCACTCATCCACAATCTACACGCAATCATACTATAAAAGTCCTAACTCCCCTTTCCCTCTCCCCATAGGCCCCCACTGCCACATCAGTTCTACCGACCTATCCTTGGGACTTCACTTGTCACAATGTTTATCCTTCACTTACATATTACATACGCCTCCTGGTACCCCATCTGCCATGAGTTGGTGGTTCTCCAAGCCATTTTCATGGCTAATACTAGTGACTGCCCCTGGTAAATGAACTAACTGGTACTTCTATACAGAGAACATGGTTTATATACAGTTGCATGGTTCAGTGGTGGACCTGCCTCCTTGTATTTAAATCCTCCTCTGTTATGGCTTGCCTTGTCTTCCTTTTATCATTTGACTCCCCTATTACTGCACCATTCTGTTTGTGTTTATATACTTATTAACATGTATTTATATGTTTTTATGATGGATGTTACCTGACCCTGTTCTAATCAGGTCCATCTTGTAAAAGAGCTCTGCTTAATGATGTTTACCTGGATAAAGATTTTGATTGATTGATTAACAAATCAATTCTCACAGCAACTGCTGTTTAGCATTTAAACAGTTGCTCTTATATTTCTCCAAAGAGTCTGAAGCAAAGCCTGCTCAAAATCTCCTTGGGGGAAGGGTGAAAGAAACCCCCAACTCGATCTATTTGCCTGTTTGCTTTGCTCAATTTTTTATTTAAACAAAGTCTCATGATCTGTGCTGCGTGCCTGCCTGCCTAAATATTTATAATGCTATCAGTATTTCAACAAAATACAACTGACTGCAAATTCAACAGCTAGAGCTTGGCACCAAGTGTCTAATCACTACAGCAGCTAACTCCAAAATGCATAGTTCACACAGACGTGCATGCTTATATGAACTGTTACTGTACCATGTGGGTGACAGAAAGAGGCACACATGGTACAGTAATGTTCAGATTGCATTACAGATATGCCATTACCATCACGACTTGTGCTCTGGGACCTCCTCTGTGCTTCAAGCACCCAGTCCCTGCCCATCAATGACTGCCACTGGCAGCAGCAACATTCTCTGCTCAGTGCCCATGGCAGCAGCAACATTCTCTGCCCAGTGCCCGCCCCAATCCCTTCTTTACCAGCCAGTCACCACTGCAGCCCAGGAACTCAGCAAGCTTGATCCTGTCTCTCAGAGACTGTAGCTCCTCTCGATGTCCAGAGGCATGTTCCCGCCTTCCCCGATGTCTACCGTGCCTCCTCCTTCGGCACATTTTCGTCTGTCTCTCTCTCGCTCTCATCCAGACCAGCCAGTACTTGCTCCCGCTCACTCCTGAATGAATCCTCACACACCTAGCATGCGACTTAGCGTCAGCCCCTAAAAAAAAAAAAAAAAAAAGGCTTGTCCCTCTCTGGCACTGCACCCCTTGTGGCAACTTGTGGTAACTGCAGTCTTACAGAATGGAAATTGGCTACCTGCACTACAGTGCATGCGGGAGTAAAACGTACATGCACACAGCTTGTTTCTACTTGCACAGGGAACAGGCTGGGTATGTTAATTTCGACCCCTGTCACAGTGTCCATTGCAACTCACCAAAATGACTCTTCAGTAACAGGTAGAGGAAGCAAAGCTGCTTTAGTCTTGTCCTCAACTTTTCCCACCCTGTGGCACTGCAGACATGTCTGGCAGTAGTTTGTCATAGCTTCCAAAATAGTGGTCCAATAAAAATGATTAATCCACTACCTTTTTTGTATGACTGACCTCTAGGTATCCAGAAAAGGATATATCATGGGCTGAGGCCAGAAGCTGCATCCTATACTCCATGGGCATCACTATCTGCCAGAGTACCCCTTCCTCCAGTGTTCCCTTAGGAAGCCACTGATGGTACAAGAGACCATTCTCCCAGTACACTTACTTTTTTACAACACTGAAGAGTCACTTCCCCACTGGTGGCTAGCTCCCTTAGTTTTTGCAGGGATGGGTCAGCTTGCTGAGCTCTTCCTAGCTTCTCATGCCTGATGCCTAACCCTCAACAGAACACACTCTGCTATGCGAGAACTGCCCACAGATGGGCTCTCCTCAAACCATAGCTGTAGCTCAGAACTACTGCTCCCAGCTCATTCTTTAGCTATGACTTCTGATACTGTGGTAGTGGTTGCTTCTCATGCACTGCCACCAGGGCCTGATTTTGTTACCTTGCGTCAGATAGTGACACACAAAATTGGCCCAACTATCAAAATCATTACCCAAGATTACATCCACGGGCAGGTCTGATACAACACCTACCTCCTGTATGCCCTGGTGACTTTCCCAGCTTAAAAAGATCCTGGCCAGTGACACTGAGACCTTGGGACCTGTTACTTCTCTAATTCTAGAAAACTGGTCAGGCAGGATCTGTTCCTCTTCAATCAAACCCTGCTTCACCAAAGAAATGGAGGGCACAGTGTTCCTCAGTCCCTGGGTCACCATCCCATTAACACACACCAAGTGCATGTGTACAGTGGGTTTTAGGGCACTGTACTCTGTGTACAGGCTACTAACTGCAGAGAGCTTCTCAAGCTACCCCTTTCAGTTGTACTTGCACACTCATATTTGTCAGACAATTGTAAGACAAAAGCCCCAGTTTCTGGCAGCTGCAGCATTTGTAATCACCTGTCCCCGTACTTTTGAGACTGGGGGCTTCCCTTTTTGTTTGCGTATATACTAGCTCCCTTTAGGCTGCCCCTTGTCATTTCCTAAAACCACTTGATGGCCTCCTCCATTCCCTTTGCAGTGAAAAGATGAGCAACTGGATACGAACTGATCAGCTCTCTCAACTGCCTCCTCCGCAGAGCTCAGAGTTCTATCCAACAATCATATTCTCATATCCTCAGGTACAGCTTTTAAAAACTGTTACAACAGAAATAAATCTTTTATCTCCTTTGTGGAGTGAGCTTTTACACCTTCTACCCATTGTTTTAATACATTACTTAGCTGCACATGTTTCAGCATAGCTGTCCCTGGGGCCTTTCTTAACCCCCTAAATTTTTGACCGTAGGCCTTGAGGATTTACTCAAAACACTTTCGCAAGGCATTTTTGACTAAATCATAGCCCATGCAGTTATTATCCATTAGAGCTAAAGCTTCTAATACCTTGCACGTAAGCAGTAGTAATAGATTAGTCACCCAAATTCCAACTGCCCATAGATTCTTTCAAAAGATCTTAAAAACAAATGAAGACCCTCTCCCTCCTAATATCTAAGAAACATTTTAGAATTAATTTTGGCTTTCTGGGTCAAACTCCTCATGCCAATACTCACAGTTTCTGGTGATGCCCTCTGGTGCTGAATCTTCATCTAACTCATGCTCAAGCTGTTTCATCTCAGTCTCATGCTGGTGCTGCTTTTCTTGCTCCTGTCACTGTATCCGGTACTGACATTTCATCTCTTGCTCTTCTGTTTTTCTTTTTCTCTTCTGCTTTTCACTTCTCCCCCTCTTACTGCAGCCTCATCTTCTGCAGCTCCATCTCTGCCTTTGCCTCTCAATTTCTGCCTTCTCCTCAAGCATGACAAGCTGCAGCTGCAACATCTATACCTGGTCTACTTGCACCACTGTCCCAGTCAAAGGTTCGAGCACATTTGCATTCTCCATTACCTCTGTCTGACCACTTTGGCTAGCAGTGACCCCTTTTGCATTATTTTCCTGCTAACTTCTTTGAAGGATGGCTATCAGTTGTGCCCATGTTTGACCCTTCTCATAGGCCAACTGTCTGTTTTGGCACAGCCCCTGTAGCCATAGCAGTAGGCAGCTATGCTATGGCCCAGACAGAATATCTTCTATCTTTCTAGTCTTGATAAAGAAAAAAAAAAAAAACACAAACTAGTAGAATGTGCAGTCCCCTTTTGTACAACTGTTCTGTGACTGGACAGATAACCTTTAGACTGACAAAACTGTTTTAGATTCCACACACTGCCTCCAGTTTGAGACAGACTGGTCCTTTCCAGACTCAGCCTGCATCACTGTCACCAGCTTTCTTAATACTTCAGTAGTTGCAACCACTTACCTTAGAGACACTGTTGAGGAATCTCCAGGTTTGTGTCCCTTCAGAGCCACTGCTCACACAGTACAGTGCTCCTTGCTCAAGGTCATGTGACCCACTCCTCTTGTCACAGCTTAGAACACCTTAGTTTAGAAATAGGATCTGGTAACTGTACCTTCTTCTCAGTGGCAGAAATACAGTTATTGTCAGTTACACATTGGTTAGCTTTATCCCAAAAGGATTCAGTCACAGAAGCATGAAATATATCATAATAATATTTTTAATATTTCAAGATAATTACACGGATACTACATGATTTTACAACGACACTTGAGGGAACATTAAATTCTACAGTAAGGTAAAGAAACATGTTTTGAACAGTAGGTTACAAACAGAGTAACTCAAACTCTCTCTCTAATAAGGTCAATTAGCTTACCACAAGACACTTTGAATCAGGATAGACATGAACTTTTAGATGGTAGTTTGTTTGTAGTCCTAAGCCTGACTGAGTCTGTTAGGACCTGTTAGATCTACCAACCTTCTAGTTGTCCCCCATGAAGCATCATCCAGTATGTCACTATGACATCACAGATTCAAAATCTTTTGTCTGGGGCTGCCCTTGGGAACCAGTTTGTACCAGCCTGTTAGCTAATTACCATGAGCTCCCACAGGAATGTTTGTGTTAGCTAACAGATTTCTGGTATCAAATACACTTCTAGTGCCCACCTGTATTTTAGAGGTCTGAGATTCAACAGCTCAAAGTCACACATTTTTAACCAGGCACCATTTTGTCTGTTCCCCTTCTCATAGTCAATGATAAGAAAGCCTGACTGTTTTCAGTATCAGGGAAATACAGTAGAGGTACACAGCAAATTGTTACAATACTTACCATTAAATAATGTAAATATATGGTCCACTGTACTAAAATTAGTTTCAGATCCCACCTGGATTACAAAGAGGTTACTGTCTCACACCCACTCTTCCAGTCTCATCAGAATTATCTGTGTGTATATTTTCTGTGCTACACATAGAAGTGTAACAGATCTGACTCATCACCTTTCTTGAATATGGGGACAATCACCACCATCTTCCACTGATCAGGGAGAATAAGATAGTTGTTAATTATAATAAATAATTTGGCTAGCCTTGAGGCACACTACACAGGATCAGTTCTAAAGACTTCTGTTGGAATATTACCCACACTGAGGGCTTTATTTCTTTGTACATTAACAGCTCTAATCATCTCCTGTGGTTAAACTGGTGGCCAACAGGGTAAATCTGTTTCCAACTGCAATGTTCTATTTCCCTGTACTGAATTGTATAATTGTATTACAATAAGCATGCCATGTTGATGCATGCATGAATGAGTCAATATTTTTTGACCTGTTGTCAGCGCCTACAGCTAAAAGGTCCCAAAATGTTTTCATGTTTTTGTCCTTGATCGCCTCCTGTAAATTACTCCAAAGACCCTCTTTATAATCTTCTCTTTTCATCTTACAGTAAGTATATGCCTATATTCTCTCTCTCTCTCTCTGCAATTTTTCTACAGCACTCATGAAGTTGGTATTATTAACAACCTTCAATTTTTTCTTAATGCTTTCCTAATTTGTTGACATTCAAGATCAAACCATTCAGCATGGCTTGGTTCAACACTCAGTATATTTGACCTTTGGACTTCATTCGTAGAGTTCCTCAAATAAAGATAGGATTAATTTTCATAATCATATATACAAACTTCTGAATTTGGCACAACTGATGAAGCTTCATCTGCTGTAGCCTCACCAAAATTAGTCATAATATGTTAAAGCAATGCTACCACTTTAGTTTCCATAAGGGAGGCCACATTATTCTTTCTTCCTCAGGAAGTAATCGATATTGTGGCATCTCCTTCAATTGCAAACAGGTTGTTAGAGTATGATGGCCATTTTCCCAATTTGCCATGACTTCCAACTTTTTAACACTGTTATATGAGTACACATCAACCAGAATCAATCACTGTCCCCTCCATACTGGTTGAGTAAGTAAGATTCCCTTCTAAATCCCTTTGGTTTCTTCCATTTAAAATATGTATCATATTTTTTTAAGAATACAAAAGTTTCTTACCCATTCTACTTCAAATCTTATCTTTTGAATTTCTCAGAGGGATGGCCATAGTGTCAGCCACTGTCCATGTGGTGGCAAAGAATTCAATATTACTTCCAAACCTAACATTCAGTTTTCCCAAAATTAATTCTGGCACATTGTTTGTATTTTAAACTGACTTCTGACAAAACTGCTTCTAAGTTACAAGCTTAGCCTTTAATTTCAAGGGGACATAGACATTCATAATTACATACATAATTTTATTTTAGAAACCTATAATTTGATGGCAGATAGGGACTGCTTGGTTAACCTAGTCTGCCCAGTTTGCCTACCTACTGTAACACTGCAGACACTACTTGAGCTCTGGCTTTATCCCCACCCCCTCATCTACCACTAAGGTTCCTTTATGCCTATCCCATGCATTCTTGAATCCCTTTACCATGTTTGCCCCCACCACCTCTGCTGGAAGGCTGTTCCAGGTATCCACCACTCTTTCTGTGAAGAAGTAGTTCCTCACATCTCCCCTGAGTCTACCCCTCCCCCTCTCCGCAGTTTCATAGCATGGCCATTTGTACATGAGCATCATTTTTTCTGAAAAAAGCTTCCCTCTTGAACCTTATTTATACCCATGAGGCATTTGAAAGTCTCTGTCATATCCCCCTTCTCCCTCCTTTCCTCCAGGCTGTAGATATTGAGGTAATTTAGTCTCTCCTCATATAGCTTGTGATGCAGACCCTGCACCATTGAGGTTGCCCTCCACTGGACCACATCTACTTTGTCTATGTCCTTTTGGAGATGTGGTCTCCAGAATTGGACACAGTACTCTACGTGAGGCCTCACCAGTTATCTGTACGGCAGTAACACCACCTACCTATGCACGGAAGCATCCTATTAGCTCTCCCAACTGCCTTGTCACACTGTCTGGCCACCTTTAAGTCATCAGATGTAATTACCCCCAGGTTTCTTTCCTGTTTGGTGATTGTTAATATAATTCCCCTCATTTTGTACTCCATCCCAGGGTTTCTGTGCCCCACGTGCATGATTTTGCACTTCTTTGCATTGAAACTTAGCTGCCACACTCTTGAACACCCTTCTAGCTTTCTTAGATCTCAATTACTTTTTTCCACCAACCTCCCCCAGAGTGTCAACCCTACTGCAGATTTTACTGTCATCTGCAAAGAGGCATACCTTCCCTTCTAGCCCCTCTGCAATGTCACTAATAAAGATATTAAAGCTGACTGGTCCCAGTGCTGATCCCTGTGGCACCCTGCTGGTCATCCTCCCTTCCTTGGAGTGAGCTCCATTTACCACCACCCTCTTTTACCTGTCCTCAACCAATTCCCTACCCAGTTTACCACCTTTGGCCCACTCCTAGGCCACCCAGCTTGTTTATGAGTCTATATAGAATGGTGTTGAAGGCCTTGCTGAAATCTAGGTAGGCCACATCCACCGCTCCACGCTGATCTAATTCTCTGGTCACCCAGTCAAAGTAATCTATCAGAATCTATGCTGCCTCAGATCTTGTAAGCCACTGGATTCAAGACATTTTGACTGTAGAGTCCAACAGTTATAATTTTGGGTGCCCAAAAGAAGAGTATCTTTTTGCATTTGCTACAAGCATACAGTAGAAGAACCTTCTAATACATTATTCGGAACAGTAGTCAGCCAGGTTTCCTGCAGCAGTATAATTAGAAATGTTTTCACAGTATTGCACCAGCTTTGGGCCAGATATTCAAAACTTTGCCCCAGGGCTAAGTTAACACTGTATGGTGGGCAAACTTAGCCCAGAGCACAAAGCAAGCTATATTCAAAAGGATTAGCCTGGGGCAAACAGCTTCTGAATACAGCATGGGAATGAGGCCAAGCAAACTGGGCTGGAAGTGCAAGGCAAATGGAGCTATGGAATAAGACAGCACTGAATATAACAACCAGGAAGTGCAAGCCACAACAGCAACACAGTGCACAGTGACGTGAATGTAGGTAGAGGTGAACCATGTTGCCAATGTGTGTGCCAGAAAATGCGTGGACCCAGTACAGCTGCAGGCAGCAGCAGATGTGAAAGAACAATGTTCAAAACTGTATAATATTCCCTGAACCGTTAGTGCTGCACTAACACATCTGCGCAACTTTAGCATGGAGCTAAGCCATTTGCCCAGTGTTTAACTTTGCCATATTCAAAAGTGACATGGAAATGAACCTACTTAGGTAGTCTCTGGGCAAACATCCAGATTAGCATCTCATTATACTCTGCTTTGCATGCAGTTTGCCCAGCGTTACTGCAGGGCCCCACAGCTCCACCTGTAGGTCAGTCTGGAAGTACAGGGGCTGGCCAGGTCTGGCCACAGCTCCACCTGTAGGTCAGTCTGACAGTGCATGATGATTGCTGCAGGCTACATGTATGCAGTACAGCATAGCATTGTGTACCACAAGAGACAACACAGAATAGGCACAGGCAGTGGTGGTGGTGTTGCATGCAACTGTCCATTGTAGGGCATGCTACAGTGCACAGCAGACACCATGGTAGCAAGGGGGCCAGTAGTGCGAGGGACACAGCAATGCATATGGTGTGTAGGGTAGTGCTGACCACTGCATTGTACACAGTGACAAGACCACCTTGCAGGTGTGTACTGCCAGTGGACATCTCTGTCACACTGTTGTGTGACCCACAGATGCTACACCTCTGGCATGGGATGCTCATAGTGACATAGACATGGCCAGCTGTGTGTGCTGTGGTGTACGAACGGCTGTGCGGTATGTGACTGTGGGCGTACGTATGATCGGACAGGCACACTGGTAATGGAGTATTCCCAATCCTGGCCCATGTGCACTGCATGCTGTGTCCCCTGACTGCACCCAGTCTGTGGTGAGGCCTGGCCACCCATACACCCTCCCCTCAGCACCCACCATGCCCACAGTGCTGCATGTGTGTGCTGGCATCTGTTGGTCCCTACAGATGTATGGTCTGCAGGTGTGTGCTGTATGGACACTCTACCAAGGTGGCCCCCAGGAGCTGGGTCACCACATACTACCTGGCATGGCTGGGACTTGTGGCAGCAGTTGGCATCATTGTGGTGCCATCAGTGAGCAGCATGTTTCCTCCATGTCTGGCTTTATCTGGGTCATAGTCATATGTTAGGGTCATGCAAGGCCAAGCTAATGCCATGTTAATGTCACGTAAGGCCACAATGTCACACAAAGATGTCTGCCCAGATTTAAGACCAGCGTTTCCTGGGTGGTAATTTGTACCGCGCAAAGGGTTGTGCTAAGTTGCGCTAAACACCTTAGTACTGTGCTAGCCGCTGAATATCCCATAGCACCTGTATTTACGTTCAGTGTGCCCCTTGCATATAATTATGGGGTGCCTGGTGCTAGTGTGATTTGCACATGCTATTTGACCTTTTGAGTATAGCAGACCAGCGCTAAACCTGCACAAACGGTTTGCGCACCACGCAAAGCTTTAAATAATCTGGGCCTTGGTCTTCTAAGTTTGTGGCTAACCCTACAATGTTCCAATTTATAATATGGACACATTTGTAGTGATGGCATCAGGAGGTCATGCACCACTGCCCAGCTCTATTAATGGCGTATCAACACACTCTTCGGGACCATTAGAGACACGGGCCTCATTAACAGGGGAAGATGTAGCTAGTGCTAAAAAAAAAGGGCTTATTTCCATTACCAAGTTTGAGTTAATCCATTTACTGAGATGTGACCCCAGTATAGCTGGTGTTTAGATCTTGTTCTGTATCCAGGGAGTTACACCCAACTGAATGTTCAATTTACATTGGACAACAAAATTCAGTTATTCTAGACTGCTTTTATTTGGTATCTTTTTTTTTGAATATTTTTCATAGCATCATTCTTTTGATTATTGTTTCATTTAGGCCATGTTTTTCCTGTTTAGTCTTTGGTTTGTCCCTTCAGTGTTACTAAAGATATTTTATTTTGGCAGAGTAATATTCAGGTTATTCCCATATCCATAAATCAATCTGCATATTTTAGAAGCAATGATCTTATGAGTCCTTAAGGGTGATACAAATCTAGCCCTTAGCCCCCTCGCTACAAGAAAAGGTCATAGCACCACCACGGCTCTTCTTCAACGAACTACTGATATTCTGTCCAACATGGACTCTGGAAAACTCACAGGTGCCATCTTCATTGACCTAGCTAAGGCTTTCGACCTTGTAGACCATCCCCTGATTCCCTCCACTCTCCATAAATTCCATTTCTCTAACCCTGTTGTGGACTGGTTCTGTAGCTACCTGTCAAACAGGTCACAAGCTGTCAAATTTAACTCCTCCCTGTCCAACACGCTTACTATCAACCTTGGGGTCCCCAGGCCTCTATCCTTGGGCCCTTCTGTTCTCAATTTTTATCAACAATGCAGCTGAGGTCCTGGAATCCTGCTCAGCTATTCTCTACGCTGATGACCTGATCGTCTACACTAGTTCTTTTAGTATTGTCTGCATAAACACATTACTTACTTTAGACTTCAATAAGGTCTTAGACTGGCTACTTGACTGTAAGCTTGTACTAAATGAAAAGAAAACGAAAGCCATGCTCCTAGGTTCTGCACCGGAGATTAAGACCTCTTCTAGTTTGCTGGAGGTTCTTCACCCAGGAGGATTTCCACTTGAAAATGTTACTTCCTTCAAGTACCTTGGGATCCTCCTGGACCAGTCCCTGGATTTTAATCTTCACATTCAGTCCTCGTGCAAAGCTGTAAACTCGAAACTAGGAGTAGCTTACAGAATGAGCTACATGCTTACTCCCTCGACCAAATTAGCAACTGCCCGAGATATTCTGCTCTCAACCCTTACTTATGGTGCCTCTATTCTTACCTCTGCTCATAAAACCTCCCTACTAAAATGGGACGTAACTTATAACAATATATGCCAATTTGCCTCTTCGTCGCCTCGACTAAAACATCACTGCCTTCTTTATAAGGATCTGAATTGGCTCTCACCCTCTGCCAGTAGACAATACTACCTTGGATCACTAATGGATTCGATCATCCTGGAAAAAAAACATCCCAGCTTGAGGCATTACTGGTCCCTCAACCATCCTCCCATGGCCTGCGATCAGCCAACAAATCCTTGCTCTATGTTCCGAGATGTCAGACGACTAAAGGCACACGAGCCTTCCAATTCTCTGCTCCCAGGCTATGGAATGCTCTTCCACTCAACCTCCGGCTGTCTCAGTCGCACTTTGGATTTAAAAGTGAATATCGTCGTTATCTATCATTAGCTGATGGTTGTACATGCTTTGACCCAACCTGAAGCTCCTGAGACTTAACAGTAATGTCACCCCTGCTCTAATCCAGCTCCAAGACTGTCTCCTCTTCCCCTCCCCATATTTTCCTTCTCTTTGTAAATAACTTCTTGACTACTAGCTCTCTTCCTTCTCGAACCTTGTTGCTGACCATCCACTGTTGTTTTGCCAATTACCACCCCTGACCTTCCTTCTGTCAGTCTTGTTATGTTTGAACATTCCTCACATTTCTCTCTAGATAACCTTACTATCTTATTAACCCTTTCACTCCACAGGTTGGGTCCATGGTTTCTGCACTTATTACATATCTTACTGCCATTATCTGTATAATGCTTGCCATTATTTTTTGTTGTTTCTACCCATTGTATTTTTGTAGCACTGCTGTACTGTTCCTCTATTTGTATTATTGTACCCATGTTGCTGTTGTTCAACTGTTCTCCTTTTGTTGTACTCTCCCGGGTTGTGCCTGAAAATAGTAATGTTATGACTAGTGCACCTGCCCCGTTAACAAAAACTAAATAAATAAAAAATAAATAAAATGGCAATAAACTGATTTTACATCTGACCATGAAAACATTTTTTCCTACAATGCTCTTACAAGCACTATAAACCATGGCTCTCAGTGAAGAGAGATTCTCATTTCTTACTTCTCGTAGTCCCTTCAGAAAAACTGAAGGCGATAACTTCACCTTCTTATTACAGGCTCTTTAGAGTCTTTAGCTAATACTTGTCTTGCATTTCCATCTACTTTATCATGATGAATTACTTGTTGTCTTTTAGTAGTAAATGCTTGCTGTTGGTCCTTCCTTCCCTTTCTAATATTTTCCTGGAATTTTAATTTAGCCCTTTTTAAGTCAGAGCAATATCTTTTTTTTCCTTCTCGCTAATCCTAGTATGCTGCAACTGTTTTTTATTTTCTTGTTCTTTCCCCTGTTGTACCATTTCATACCTGTCTTTTTCACTAATAGTCTCTTTACTTATACTCATATTTTTAAATTGGGTGTTCACATCATTCATTTGTGACCTTTTGGGATTCCCCTTCTGGGTTTGTTCCCTGGGACCAGATATTCAAAACTTAGTCCAGGCTCTAAAGGGTGTTTTCCCATACTAATCGGGTTTTGTGCCCAATTTGTGTGTGGGGTCTATATTCAGGCACCCACACAGCATGGGCACAGCCCATTACTGCCCAAGCACTAAGTTACCGCTGTGCTCGTGCAACTCAGGGGGTTTCCCCTGCATACATGCACAGAGGTATAGTGAGAGGTTTGCACAGGCAGTAAATGCCACCTGAGCAAGCACAAGTCACCACTTTTACAAACCCCGACATAAAAAGGTGCAAGGCCCTGGTGGTGAGCAAAGGTACTGCAGGCAACCACTCTCCACTCCCCGATCTCAGCCTGTTGCATCTATACATGCCTGGTGTCTAGTAGAACCCCCCTCCAATCCCCATCCTCAGAACTGTAGTGTTACTCCCTGGTGTCTAGTAGAACCTCAAACCCTTTGATCGCCCGCCGCCATAGTGGTAAAGACATCCCTGGTGCCTAGTGGCACCACCCCCCCTTAGATTCCCTGCTGCCATATTATTACAGAATTCCTAGTGCCTATTGGCACCCTCTCCCTCCTATCAACCACCGTCCAATTAAGAAACACATCCCTAGTGACTAGTGGTACCCCCCCTTGGCGATGACCTGTGCCCATGTCCCTCCCAGATGGCCCCATTGACTAGCCCCCAACCACACCAGTTAGGCAGGGGCCATGTGGTGATCCCAATATGACAGCTGGCATAGTCCTCCTCTCATTTTCATGGCTGCCACTGTATGGGAGAACAGGGAGCATATGCATTACAAGTATGGACAAGGTGAGACAACCTGCAGTACACTGGATGACCACCTGCATTTTGCACAAGAACCAATCCATCCCCATGGTGTTGGTGTAGGCATGATTGGCTAGCCCTAGTTCCCATGCTCATTATGAACAAGTAGGTGAAAATGCATCCATTGAACAGAAGGTCAGCCCATCACAGAGCACCAGTGGAAGAGGGGTCACCACAGGTGTTATGTCTCAGGTTTGCATGGCGGCAGACAGAGTGGACTATAGACAGATCATTGCACTTGCATGCTGCCTGGTACTGGAAGTGCTTCAGGAGCTGCATAAGTGCAAGGATACAGTTTTAGTGTACAGCACCCTCATCACCATAACCATGGAAAAGTGACTGTAAGTCAACAAAACATTTTCAAAGGGCAGGGGGATCCCCCACTATGATACTGTAGGAAAATCTTAACTGACATCATGCTCAATTTCCCTATTTTGCAGGGGGATTCCCCTGCCTTTTGACAATGACTTATTGACTGATAGTCACATTTCAGTGGTTATGGAGATAAAGGATGAGGATGCTGCACACTAAAACATGTATCCTTGCAGTCGTGCCACTCTTAAACCACTCCCAGTGCTGGGCAGCACTCAAGTGCAATGCCGGCAGTCTGTCCACCACCATGTAATCCTAAGACACAACACTTGCAGCCCCCCCCCCCCGACTACTACTCTGTGACTGGCTGACCTGCATGTTCAATGGATGCATTTACACTTACTTAATAACTGTCAAAAAAACCAAAATTGGTTGTTGCCGTGTTGGTACACTACCACCATTAGGGCTACAGAGTCCTATTTACCAGGTAATCTTGGTTCTGGTTGCAGTTTTCATGTTCACAAATAATGACAAATGAACACAAGGTTATAGATGGTGCATGTTTAAACAGTGCAAGCTGGGGTTACCACCTGTCCCTATTTTCGCAGGACAGTCCTGATTTGGGCAGCTGTGTCCTGCAAAAAAAACATAAAAATAAAAAAATAAAAAATACTACATGTCCTGACTTTGTAGTAGTAAAAATATTTTCTAATTTTCCACTAAATGTTGTAGAAAACGATCATATCTTAACTAAAATACCTTAAAATGATAAGAAACAATAGAAGCAACTAAGAAACTACAAGTCAGAAAAGACTTGCTTGCTTCTGTTGAAGCTGAGAAACTTGCTATACTGCAGAGAACAAACTAGAACGCATTTGAGGAACTGGGAAGCTGGTAAAACATAATATTGTAGGGGACTAGTTAGGAAGGTAAGCTACGTTTTCTACAGAAAGTTTCATTATTTTCTTATTGGCATTAAGAATTGCAGGATTCCATTAAAGTGTAGTAATTTTATAACCAGAGGGGGTGAAATACAACTGAAGTTGCTTGATTTCTGTGCTATACACCTAGAATTTGGAAGGATATTTGTGCAATATTTTAGAAGTGTCCTACTAGGCTGAGCAGTGAGTTTATCCCTGGTTTCATATAAAAGGGTTTGTGTGTGTATTAGAAGCAGACATAGCAAATTGTCTTCACTGAAAGGCCTGCTTACATCCCAGGTGTCACTAGTCAATCAATTGATTCTGGGTGGGACTTTTATCACTGAGCTGTCTTAGGCAAACTACACAGTGAGAAGCCAGTCAGAAAAGACTTGCCTGCTTCCGTTGGAAGCTGAGAAACTTGCTATACTGCAGAGAACAAACTAGAACATATTTGAGGAACTGGGAACCTGGTAAAACATAATATTGTTGGGGACTAGTTAGGAAGGTAAGCTACGCTTTCTAAAGAAAGTTTCTTTTCTTATTGGCATTAAGAATTGCAGGATTCCATTAAAGTGTAGTAATTTTATAACCAGAGGGGTGAAATACAACAAGTCAGTGGCATGGTGAGGCGAGGGTACTTAACCACTGCAGTTTAACGGTATCATGGAAAAAATGGTGTGGAGCACAGGGGTTTGGCTTCATTGGGACTGGGGTTCCACCTGGAGGACACCAGCCTATACTGGCAGGATGGTCTGCATCTGTCCAGGAAGGGAACAAGTCTTTTGGGCAATCAGTTTAAATGCTTCATTGGCAAGCTTTTAAACTAGTCAAGGGGGGAGGCACTGATAAGAAGCAGGAAAATCCCAGCCTCTCCCTACAAAACAGGGTACTAAATGAGAAAAAGACTAAGGTAGAAAGGTCAGTGGGAGATGCTGCTACAGAAGGTAAAGCCATCGAAAAATGGAGAGCAATTAGTACCAATGCCCATAGTCTGGGTAAGCTTCCTGAATTAGTGGCCTTGATGGCGGAGGAACTTCTGGATATCGTGGCAGTCACAGAAACACGGTACACACAGAACCATGACTGGGACATAAACATACCAGGATACACTATCTACAGGAGGGACAGGGAGGGTAAAAGAGGAGTAAGAGCAGCCTCTACATAAGAGAAGGAATCAAGCAACAGAACAAAAGGGTAAACAGGGAGAAGAAGAAGCACTGTGGGTCAATTTGAGGCAGGCAATGGCACCACAATCCGCGATAGGGGTTGACAGGACCCTCCTCAGGGAGAGGAAATGGACAAGGAAATGATAGAAAGTATACTTAGAATGGCAGATAAAGGGTGATATTGCTGACGGGTGATCTGAATATGCCAGATGTTAACTGGAGTGCAGTTGCAGCAGCCACTTCTAAGAGCGGGGTTATTCTAGATGCCCTACAGGGGGCATGCCTTAGACAACTAGTATTGGAACCCACTCGAGAGGGAGCAATCTTAGACCTGGTCCTCTCAAATGGAGATGGAGAGAGGATCACAGATGTAGAGTGGGTAGCCATTTGGGAACTAGCACCATCGAACAGTATGGTTCACAATAAACACAAATAGAGTCAGTTTACAACAGTAAAAGTACTGGACTTCAGGAGGGCTGACTTTGCTAAAATGGGTGAGTGCCTAAGGAATGCACTAGCAAATGGGTAGGAAGGAGGGGTGGAAGAACAATGGGGAATAATAAAAACTGCCATCACAGAGGTAACAAGCCTTTGTGTGAAGCAAATAAACAAAACAATGTAAGAAACCACTATGGTTCTCAAAGGAGGTAGCAGTGAAGGTTCAAGAGAAAAAGAAAGCATTCAGAAAGTACAAGGAATCACGGAAGGAGCAGGACAGAGAATTGTATCAGTTGAAGCAAAATGAAGCTGGGAAGGCAGTCAGAACAGCAAAGGCCTGAGCTGAGGAAAAGATGGCCAACTCATTTAAGAAGGGGGCTAAAACCCTTTTTAGGTACATCAGGGAGCAAAGGAAGACTAAGGGGGGATAGTGAGGCTTAATAAAGGGGAATGGTGACTTTGAAAAGACAGAGATACTAAATAGATATTTTTGCTCAATATTTACAAACAAAGAGGGGGAGGTACCTAAAACAAACAATAGAAACACTCTGGATACAGAAGTTGATACCAGTCCATTTACAGAAGAAAGGGTTCTGAAAGAACTCTTAAAACTGAAGGTGGACAAAGCAATGGGGCCTGATGGGATTCATCCCAGAATTCTAAAAGAACTAAGGGTAGAACTAATGACACCATTGACTACCTCTTTAACAAGTCATGGGAGGATGGGGTGGTACCTGAGGACTGGAAGAGGGCAGATGTGATTCCCCTTCAGAAAAGTGGGAGCAGGGCAGAAGCAGGAAACTACAGACCTGTTAGTTTAACCTCAGTGATAGGGAAAATGATAGAATCACTTCTGAAGGAAAGAACTGTCGAGTACCTAGAGGACAAAGGGGCACAGGACCCAAGGCAGCATGGATTCACAGCGGGAAGGTCATGCCAGACAAATGATAGATTTCTTTGACTGGGTGACCAAAGTAGTAGATCAGGGAGGGGCTGTGAACATGGCCTACCTAGACTTTAGCAAGGCATTTGACTCAGTCCCACACAAAAGATTAATATACAAGTTAGCCAGCCTGCGAGTGGGTCCCAAGATGATAGCCTGGGCAAAGAATTGGCTGGAGAATATGACACAGAGGGTAATAGTAAATGGAGTCCACTCTGAAGAAAGGGGGTTACTAGTGGGTGCTGTAGGGTTCAGTTAGATCGTCTCTTCAATGTCTTTGTGTTTACATTGCAGAGGGACTGAAGGAAAAGTATGTCTCTTTGTAGATGACACAAAGATCTGCAACAGAGTTGATGCACAAGGTGGGTGGAAAGGATGAGAAGGGACTTGGCAAGGTTAGAGGAATGGTCAAATGTATGGCAGCTTAGATTTAATGCCAAGAAGTGAAGTAATGCACCTGGGAAACAAAACCCAGGGAAGAGTACACAATGGGGGTGAGATACTAACAACAACAAAAATGGAAAGGGACCTGGGGGTAGTCATATCAGATGACTTAAAGGTGGGCAAGCAATGTGAGAGGGCAGTAAGGAGGGCTGGGGGATACTGGGATGCATAGGGAGAAGCATCACCAGTAGAAAACAGGAAGTTGTTATCCCTCTGTACAGACAGCTGATGAGACCCCATCTGGAGTATTGTGTGCAGATCTGGAGACCCAATCTCCGTAAGGACATAGACAAGATGGAAGCTGTCCAGAGGAGGGCCACTAAAATGGTGCAGGGTCTGCACCGGAAGACATATGAAGAGAGACTAAAGGAGCTTAATATGTATAGCCTCGAGGAAAGGTGGGAGAGGGGGGACATGATAGAACTTTCATACCTCAAGGGAATCAATGAAGTCCAAGAGAGTAGCATCTTTCAAAAAAGAGGTGTGCAAGAACAAGGGGGCACAATTTGAAGATGGGGGTGGCTCAGAGGTAATGTGAGGAAGTATTTTTTCACAGAGAGGGTTGTGGATGCATGGAACTGCCTTCTGGAGGAGGTTGTGGAGTCAAAAACAGTGGTTGAATTCAAGCATGCATGGGACAGCCATAAGGCAATTCTAGGGGGTGAGGGTAGAAAGAAGTAGTCTGCTGGTTAACTAGGATCTGTAGCTTATCCATTAGGTAGGGAAACGGGCAGACTGGGTGGGCCATGCGGTCCTTATCTGCCATCAAATTCTATGTTTCTATGTTAAGTTGCTTGATTTCTGTGCTAGACACCTAGGATTTGGAAAGATATTTGTGCAATATTTTAGAAGTGTCCTGCTGGCTGAGCAGTGAGTTCGTTTTTATCCCTGGACTCAGTACAGTGGTTTGTGTAGGAGCAGTGGTCTAGTAAATTGTGGTGTTGGTTGACTTACTATAAAGGGCAGTACTCACAGGGTGGTGGAACAGTGGTGTATTTGTTTCTAACAGTAACCAGTGGTTGTGGCCTGCCCACCCACCTTTCCCCTCACCCCGCCCACCCCAGGTGTGGCATTTCCTTTATAGCCAAGGTTCTGACATCACTTCCTCAACAGGTCTTGGGGCAGAACTGTCATATTCTTAATTACCCAGCACAGTGCATAAGGGGTAAGTACACACACACACAAAAATATATATATATTACTCACTGTATATTATAAGGAAGAGGGACATGTGGGGAGTTGTGCAATGCACTGGCTGTGGGGCAGCACTTTTCCGGGAGACATTCTGGAACCTGTGTTGCTGCCCTATTTGCAGGCAACAGTCAGCTCTGAGGGAGTAGGTTGCCCACCTCCAGGCTGAACTGGCAAGGACTAAGGAGGCCTCCCCCACCCAAAGAGCACCAGTTCTACAACCACTGCCTCAGAGGTTGCCATGTGTGAAGAGCAGATGGACCACAGCAGGTCCTGGGAGGGTGAGGGTGGTGGAGCAGAGGCGTAGCCCCAGAGTTGTACCTCTACACAAATCATATGTCAGTCTGGCAAATCAAGGTTCCTCTATGATGACACCCTCAGTGGAGACCAAGAAGAATGCTGGGGACATCCAAAAGGGAGACCCACAAAAGAGTGGCAAGAGACACCACAGGGGAAAGAAACAGCTTCTGATAGGGGACTCGATTGTTAGGGGTGTAGACCTGGGGAAGGGAGAGGAGAGGGAAGTAAGGTGCCTGCCTGGTGCCATGGCTTGGAGGGACAGGAAGCAAATCCTCAGGATTGCAGAAGCAGCATCACAGAAGAAGAAACTAGATATCATTGTCCACCTCGGGACAAATGACCTAGCTAGGCATGAGATCAGTGCAGTGCAGGATAAATTTGTGGAATTGGGGAGGGGCTTCAGACAGGTAGCAATCACGGTAACCTTCTCAGAGGTGCTGCCAGCCTATGGCAGGGGTGAGGCTAGGGTACTGCACACCATGCAGTTTAATGAATGGTTGCAAAATGGTGCAGAGCACAGGGCTTTGGCTTCACTGGGGATGGGGGGTCCACCTGGAGAGATGATGGTCTATACTGGCATGATGGTCTGCATCTGTCCAGGAAGGGAAACACGCTCCTAGGTGACAGGTTTAAAGGCTTCCTTGGCAAGCTTTTAAACTAGCCAAGGGGGGAGGTGCTGATAGGAAACAGGAAAGTTCAAGCCTCCCCCCACAAAACATGGCAGGTAGTAGGGTAAACACTGAGGTACAGAGCTTGACAGATGGCAGGACAGGGGTAAATGGAAAAATGGACAAGGGCAAAAAGAGCAGGGATGGGGAAAAAAAGGATAAAGCCAACATTAAATGGAGGACAATGAGTACCAATGCCCATAGTCAGGGAAACAAGCTTCCAGAGCTAGTAGCCCTGATGGAAGAGGAACACTTGGATATTGTGGCAATCACAGAAACATGGTACATGGAGAACCATGACTGGGATGTCAACATACCAGGGTACACAATCTACAGAAGGGACAGGGAGGGTAAAAGAGGAGGTGGAGTAGCTCTCTACATAAGGGAAGGGATCAAAGCTACAAATCTAAAAAGTAAAGGGGGAGGACAAGAGGAACTCTGGGTCACCTTGGAGACAGGGAATGGCATCACAATCTGCACAGGGGTTGTATATAGACCCCAGTCTCAAGGGGAGGAAATGGACAAGAAAATGATAACGGGCATTCTCAAAATGGCTGAAAAATGGGAGATACTGTTGATGGGGGACCTGAATATGCCAGATGTTAACTGGCCAACATAGACTGCAGCCACATCCAAGAGTAGGGTAATTCTCGATGCCCTACAGGGGCATGCCTTAGACAGCTAGTGGTGGAACCCACTCGGGAGGGAACAATATTAGACCTGGTACTCTCAAATGGAGAGAGGATCACAAATTTAGAAGTCAGGAGACATCTGGGAATAAGCGACCACTGCACAGTGTGCTTCATAATAAACACAACCATGGAGACAAGCCATACAAAGACAAGGATACTGGACTTTAGAAGGGCTGATTTTGGCATAATGGGTGAATACCTGAGGAATGCATTAGCAAATGGCCAGAAAGGAGGGGTGGAAGAAAAATGGAGAAAAATCAAAACTGCCATCATGGAGGCAACAAGCCTTTGTGTGAAACAAAGAAAATAAAGCGGAATAAAAAACCACTATGGTTCTCAAAAGAGGTGTAAGTGAAGGTTAAGGAGAAAAAGGCTGCATTCAAAAAGTATAAGGAATCAGAGAAGGAGCATGACAGGGAACTGTATCAATTAAAGCAGAAAGAAGTGGAAAAGGCAGTCAGAAAGGCAAAGGCCCAAACCGAGGAAAAGATAGCCAACTCAGTTAAGAAGGGAGATAAAACCTTTTATAGGTACATTAGAGAGCATAGAAAGGTTAAGGGAGGGATAGTGAAGATTAATAAAGGAAAGGGGAGGCGGGCAGAGGGAGACAGTGAAAAGGCGGAGATACTGAATGAATACTTTTGCTCAGTATTCACAAAAGAAGAAAAGGAGGAGTTACCTAAGTAGAAGCACTCTGGGTAGTGGGGTTGACACCAGTCCATTTACAGAAGAAAGAGTTCTGAAAGAACTCCTAAAACTCAAACTGGACAAAGCAATGGGGCCTGACGGGATTCACCCTAGAATCCTAAAACAACTAAGGGAGGACCTAGTGACACCACTGACCACACTTTTTAACACATCATGGGAAGATGAGGTGGTACCGGAGGACTGGAGGAGGGTAGATGTGATTCCTCTTCACAAAAGTGGGAGCAAGGCAGAAGCAGGAAACTACAAACCTGTTAGTTTGACCTCAGTGGTGGGGAAAATGATGGAATCACTTCTGAAAGAAAGAATTGTTCAGTACCTAGAGGCCAGCGGGGCACACAGAACCCAAAGCAGCATGGATTCAGAGCAGGAAGGTCATGTCAGATGAATCTAATCGATTTCTTTGACTGGGTGACCAAAGTAATAGACCAGGGAGGGGCTGTGGATATGGCCTACCTAGACTTTAGCAAGGCATTTGACAAAGTCCCGCACAAATTATTAATAATCAAGTTAGCCAGCATGGGAGTGGGTCCCAGGGTGGTAGCTTGGGTAGCAAACTGGCTGCACAACAGGACACAGAAGGTAACAGCGAATGGAACACATTCTGAAGAAAGGGGGGTTATTAGTGGAGTACCTCAGGGCTCAGTACTGGGTCCAGTCCTCTTTAACGTCTTTATAGGTGACATTGCAGAGGGTCTGGAAGGAAAGGTATGCCTCTTTGCAGATGACACAAAGATCTGTAACAGAGTTGATACACAAGGGGGAGGGTAGAAAGGATGAGAAGGGGACCTGGCAAGGTTGAAGAACTGGTCAGACATATGGCAACTTAGATTCAATGCAAAGAAGTGCAAAGTAATGCACCTGGGAAATAAAAATCCAGGAGAAGAGTACACAATAGCAGGGGAGGTACTAACAACAACAATAATGGAAAGGGATCTGGGTGTAGTCATAGCAGATGACCTAAAGCTGGGTAAGCAATGTGAGAAGTCAGTAAGGAGAGCCAGGGGGTCCTGGGATGCATAGGGAGGGGCATCACAGCTAGAAAAAGGGAAGTGGTTATCCCTTTATACAGACAGTTGGTGAGACCCCATCTGGACTACTGCATGCAGTTTTGGAGACCTCATCTACGCAAGGACATAGACAGGATGGAAGCAGTCCAGAGGAGGGCAACTAAAATGGTGCAGGGTCTACATCAGAAACCATATGAAGAGAGACTGAGAGAGCTCAATATGTATACCCTTGATGAAAGGAGGGACAGAGGAGACATGATAGAAACTTTTAAGTACCTCAAGGGAATCAACAAAGTCCAGGAGGGTAGCATCTTTCAGAAAAAGAGATGTGTAAGAACAAGGGGGGCACAATTTAAAGTTAGAGGGGGGACGGCTCAGGGGTAATGTGAAGAAATTCTTTTTCACGGAGAGAGTGGTGGATGCATGGAACTGCCTTCCTGGAGAGGTTGTGGGGTCTAAAACAGTGGGGGAATTCAAACATGCATGGGACAGACATAAGGCAATTATAGTGGGGGGTTGCAGGAAGTAGGCTGTTGGTTAACTAGAATCTGCAGCTTATCCAATAGGTAGGGAAATGGGCAGACTGGGTGGGCCAAGTGGTCCTTATCTGCCGTCAACGTCTATGTTTCTATGTTACAATACTTAGCCTTAATTCTGATTATACAGAGAACTCGTCTGTTGTATTGGTCGAGGTTACGCACAGTCCTGCGAAAAATCTTGTTTCAGTAAGAAATGTCCCATTTTGGGCTTCTTAAAAGGTGGCAACCCTAGTGCAAGCTTGAATATTCATTAATTATCTTGACAAATGAACATACAGTTACAGACAGAAGCACGTTTACCCAATGCCTGCATTGAAAATGTAATTGCAGTGCCTCTCTGATTCCATCAGGGGCTTGCACACAGATGGGCAAACAGACACATACACACACTCACAGTGTTCTGTTTTCTAGTTTTTTATATATATATAGGTTTTTTATGGGTTTTCTTTGTAGGCTGTATTGCCCGAGGTCACGACACATGGCCGTATGTGTGTGTGGAGGCATGTGAGCACACCGTGGTGCCAGCTCGGCCCTTTCCACCCTGCTGTCCTTGCCACTTATGCTATCCCACGAGACCTCCACCCAGTGGCAGCAGAACTATGGGTAGGCGACAACCCACCCCCACCAACCCAGGAGAAGTGAGTAGCCAGCTGGCTCTACTTGATCCTGCACCCCTCCCTCCAAGCCAGCACCCTGACGACCCGACATCATTCCCGAACCCAGGTTGCCAGTGTGGCACAAGGTAATGCGTCCAGCACCTCAACCCTCAGTGCCGTGGAGCTGGCCTGTTTTTCTAGTTTTTAGTAAGACTTCAACATTAGATGTTTTATAACGTTTGCAAAGTACAACTGCATAACATTCCTTTGGGCATCAGACCTTCACACTGCTACATTTCCGAGGAGTTTTCTTCCTTATCTCCAAGTTGTGCATCCTAGCTAATTACTTCTGTAAACTGGGGCATTCATGTGTAGAATGAAACTGAGGTTTATTTTGAGAAGGCCTGCCATTATCTTTCTGAAGAACTATGTAAGTTCAAAAGCTAAAAGGTTTTTTCTGTAAAACTTTGTTGTTCCAATAAAAGGTATTAAATCACTTATTCTGTGCATCTTGTTAATAACTGGGCATGGGATCCAGGGTTAGCCACTCATGCCCACACCAACACCATGGGAATGGACTGGTCCTTTGTGCAAAATACAGGTAGGTCATACAGTACACTAATGGTTGTCCTGCCTTGTCCTTACTTCTAATGCATACACTCCTTATCCTCACATACGGCAGCCAGCCATAGACGTGAGAGGAGGGCTGTGTTGGCCATCATATTGGGATCACTGCATGGCCGTGTCTGACGGGTATGGGGGGTTGGCTGTGTGGTGAGCATGGTTCTAGTGGTGCAGTTGGGGAAGCTAGCCACTGTGGACTGCTGGGGGGAACAAGGGTACAGATCATTGGTGGGTGGGGGATACCACTAGTCATCATGGACATGTTTTGTAATAGGACAGCAGGCGGTCAGAGGAAGGGGTGCCCCTAGACACCAGGGGAATTCTGTAATAATATGGTGGCAGGTGACCAATGGGTCAGGGGCACCACTAGACACCAGGGGATGTCTTGCCAAATACGGTGGCTGATGACTTGAGGGTGGTGGATGCCACTAGACACCAGGGATATCTGTAGTTTTATTCTGGCAAGCGATCTGAGGGTGGGGAGTGCCATTAAACACCACAGACATCTTGCCTAATATAGCCGCATGTGATCCAAGGGTGGGGGGTACCACTGGACACCAGAGTGCTTTAATATGATGGCAGCAGGCAAACAAATGGTGGGGGTGGCCACTAGACACCAGGGAAGTCATTTGCCTGGCTGGGATTACCATTAAGGGTGGGTAGGCACTCGCCATCATGCCTTATATGGTTGGTGGCCATGGGAGGGGGACAAAGCTGCTGCTGCTTCCAATGCAGTGAGCCCGTATTAGGCATGTATATGACTCCTTAGCATCCTGCTTGCCTTATGGGCTCAACTGGATTTACTGGCTGAATATCGCACCAGGGGCTCCTTGCGCTATCAGGTCTGGGGGCACTGTCCTCTGCCTGTTCATGTGGGCTGCATATAGTCCAGATCCCTGTCAGAGCAGTGCTGCTTGACTTAGCGCTGTGCCAACACGCCCCTATATTCAGTTAGATAGCACCAGCTATCCAGCACAGTATAGCATCCTCAGGGTCATGGGCATGCACAGTGCAAACCTTTGCACTCTGCTTTTGCCCATATTCCAATAACAGACCCCTGGTGTCATTAGGATTGGGGATTTAATGTGTTTAGATTAAGGAAATTTATCGTATTGTTGTTACTCCTGTCAGGTGGTGTTCATCTCCACCCAGGCCCCCATGACCAGACTGAATTCCTAACCAGCATAAGGGACTATAACCATCTTTGAAGATAGTCAGTTTAAACATAAGGGACATTCTGGCTAATAAGGAACTGCTGGAGGCCTGGATGGTTGAGAACTTGATATTGTAAGGAATCGAACATATGAAAGTTGACAGCAGCAAAAGACCATCCTAATCTATCTAGGCTGCTTGAGAATGCAGCTAGCGCCCTATTCGGCAGCTGCCCCACCCCCTCCCCTTCCTTTACCCTCCCATTTTCCCTATCCCAACCCTTCATGAAGCACTCCACTGTGTTACATGCCAACACCTCAGCCAGTAGTGTGTTCCACTTTGCAGCCACCCACTCCATAAAGAAATGCCTCCTGAATCTACCCCCCTCCAATCTCATGGCATGGCCCCTAGTCTCTCTCCCCACCCTCATCCTGAATAGGCCCTCTGTGTCTGTTTTGATTATTCCCTTCATGTATTTGAAGGTCTCAATCATGTCCCCCCTCTTCTCCAGTATATACGTTTCTTTCTTAGTCTGACCTCATATGGCAATTCCCCCAGGCCCTAAATCATCTTTGTTGCCCTACACTGCACCTCCTCCAGCAGCCTAATATCTTTTTTAGGTACAGGCACCAGTACTGCATGCAGTATTCCAGGTGGGGCCTAACCAATGATCTGTAGAACGGTAGAATAACCTCCCTTTATCTTGAGGCAATGCAGCCCAGCATTTTGTTGGCCATTGCTGCTGCCTTTCTGCATTGCATGGAATTGTTCACTGCTCCCTTGAGCATCCCCAGATCCTTCTCCTCTTCTGTTATCTCCAGCCACCCCTCCCCCAGATGGTAGCGTCTCCTTAGATTTTTTGTTCCAAAGTGCAGTACCTTGCATTGAACCACAGCTGTCATCTGTCAGACCATGCCTCTAGCCTTGCCAGACCCTCCTGTAGCCCCTGCCACCCAACCTAGCTGTCCACCACCACTCCCATCTTGGTGTCATCTGAAAATAAGCTGATTTTGCTGCTGATGACCTCCGAGATGTCTGCATTAAATATGCCAAACAGCACTGGGTCCAACACCGACCCCTGTGGAACACTTGTCACAGGCTTAGGGGATGAGTATTTCCAACCTATCACCATCATCTGCTGCCTTTTAGCCAGTTCTCCACCCACCCCACCAGTTTTGCCCCTGTGCCCCATAGCTTGCTTTCAAGTCTCCCATGTGGTACTGAATTGAAGGCCTTACTAAAACCTAAGCACAGGACATCCACTGCATGGCTCCCGTCAATTTGCCTAGTCACCAATAGTATTCCACCAGGTTGGTCTGGCATGACCTGCCCTTGATGAAGCCATGCTGTCTCCCATCCTACAACCCATTCATCTCCAATAGTTCCACTAGCCCCCCCCTTTAGAATGGTCTCCATTAGCTTTCCCACTATGGACATTAGACTTACTGGCCTATAGTTCCCCGGTTTGTCCTTGGGTCCACTCTTGTGGAGGAGAACCATGTGAGCCAGTCTCCAGCCATGGGGCACACATCCTGTGTCTAGAGATGAGTTAAATAATTCTGCCAAGGATCCTGCCAGGACCTCTGCCAGCTCCTTCAGCACTCTTGGATGTACTCCATCTGGTCCTGGTGCCTCATCCACCCTCAATGCCCTTAACCCCTCTAGCACCCTCCCCACTGTGATTTCTCCATCACCCCCCAAATCTGTTTCTATCCTCCTTCCTACTATGGGTAGCACACCCTTCCTTTCTTTCATAAAGACTGAAAAGAAGTAGTCGCTGAGCACTCCTGCCTTTTCAACCCCCCCTTCTTAATTCTTACAATCATGGTTACATTACATGATGGCATAACAGAAGATTGTATTTGAATAGGGGGGTACACAACATTTAAGAAAGGCAGAATGGGCAAGAGGAGTGGGGATTATATGCCTTATGTTAGGGAGGGCTTAAAGGTGGTTGAACTTCCCCCTTCCCAAATTAAGTGCAATTGTTTTTTTGTCTTTTAACTTGATACTGGGGAGTCGCAATCATCCCTTTTAGTGAAGTTTATATTCCTCCAGGATTCCAGTATGGACGTTATTCATGCTATTTTTAAAACTTTACCATCCAATAAAGAATGGATGTTATTGGGTGATTTTAATTCTAATTCGGTAAATAAGACCGTTGATAATAAATTGCACCTGTTTCAGGATTTCGAGTCCATCAAGTAGTAAATTCAACTTCCCGCTACAATCATAAAACTGGAGCACACACAATACTTGACTGAATTGTTGTCTCCCATCCACAAAATACAGCTGAATGTGGTACTTTGCTGGATATTAGCGACCACTGTCTTGTTTATTGTCATTAGTCAGCAAAAAAGCCAAATATAGAGCAAATCAATATTGACTTTCATAATCTTAAGCATTTAGATCCACATAAGTTCAATCAGGTATTGTCTGAACTTGACTGGTCACTTCTGGATACCATTGGCAACACTGATTCAGCTCTTAACAATCTCATCAATGTTTAATGTGTTGTGCGATTCCTTGATTCCCACTGAGAAACTGAGAGTGAGAGATAATAAATCAGAAAGGATTTCCTTTGAAATACTGAGAATACTTACAGAAAAGAATAACATATGGTCAAAAATATATTTACAAAATGACTGGGGATGGTGAAAGGTTACTCAAGTATAAAATATTGCATAGTAAGTGTAATTCTTTAATCAGGAACACAATTGCCTCCTATAAAAATAAACAACTTCAAAGTATGGGTCATCAATATAACTTCTGGAAAACGTACAAAGAGCTTTCGGGAAAGAATTTTGACTCAAAACATAAAGCTTCAATATTTAATGAACAATTTGGAAATCTTCATAAACTTATAGACTTATCGGGAAATGACAAGTCTACAGACTTAATTTCCCCCAATCATAATCTACACAATCTTCTTTCAAAATCTTAACTTGTGCTGATCTAAAATTTTATTTAAACAAGTATAATCCGAAGCCTAGTTAAGGCCCAGGTGGTTTGGACTACAGGTTGCTCAAAATTGCAGTGGATTCTATGGCCTTTGCTATCATGAAGCTGTTTAATTATTCTTTGTTTCGCAATGTTTTTCCAGGGTGACCATTCATCCTGTTCAGATAAATGGTCCAGCTATGGACCCTGGCAACTACAGGCCTATTACATTATTGGGTCCTTTATCAAAAATCTTAGAATAGTTTTTGATCAGTTAAATGATTTTATGGTCAGTTATGATATTAGCACAGCATGTTTTTTGGCAGAAACATATCACTGAAAAAGCCCTGGTGGGATTCACTGACCGCATCCACTGGGTCAATTCTGTTGGTTTGGTGACTCTGGTGTTTGTGGATCTCACCAAGGCTTTTGACTTGGTAGACCATCCCCTACTGTTTAAGGCACCAGCAAGCCTAAATTTTTCAGGTGAGGTGGCTGACTGGTTGGATGGATATTTAACCAACAGGGCACACAGGTTCACAGTCAATGACTCATTTTTTCGATTATAGGAAAACTGATTGTGGAGTCCCTCAGGGTTCTAGTCTCAGACCCCGGCTGTTCACCCTTTTCCTCAATTTACCTGGTGTTTGCCTTTCTTTGGAAATGGTATAAAATGCCAATGATGCAATATTTGTTTAGTGAGGGAGAGGAGCAGAAGCCCTAAATGTTTTTATCCAGGGAGATTTTAATGATCTGCAACACTGGTTCACATTGAATAAGATGATTTTATTAAACATAAAACACACACACACAGGCCATGCTTTCTGCTGGCCAACATACCATGGTAAACTTAGATTTTGAAATTAAATCTCTTGACAGTGATTTTATTGGAAACAGTTAATGAATTTAAATATCTGGAACTGACAAAGGAGACTGCATTAACATATGGTCCACATATTACCAGACTGATTGAGACAATTCATCAATAGATTGAAAAATTTTTTAGTATTAGAAAATATTTGGTCAGGGACACTAGAAGAATAATTTCCCACAACCAAATTATGGGTTTTTGTGCTATTCTGCAGCAAGGGTTGGGATGTTAACCAGTCAATTCCTTGTATAATATTGTTTGCTGGTTTGTCACCGGCCTTCAACTACAAACTCACCATTGCATTCTTTATGAGAGCATGGACTGCCTATCTTTTAAAGACCACAAAAATGTTACACTTGCTACATTCATGCATAAGGTGGCCTTGGGAAAAATACCCTGCATGCATTTTCAACCTTTTTTATTGCTTCAAAGAAGGTTAGCGATACCCGTGCATTGGAATTTCTCTCTCATATATGTTGGTCCTTTCAGAAACAGCCAACCTAGTCAGAGAGTTTTGTCATACAACACAATCAAACTGTACAACAATCTACCATCAATCATCATTCAGAACAACACTGTTTCTGCTTTTAGATGAAATCTTAGTGCTTGGTATAGCTTGATATCTACATGATAGTGTAATGACTAATCCCATTATGTGCTGTATGTATATATTTATTTTGTTTCCATGGCCAGTGTAAAATTTGTTAAATGTTTAACTTATTCTGGTTGCTTGTGAAAACAGTCTTTACTTTGCCTACTATGCTGATCAGTATAATCAATAAAACAAACAGGTCTTGTACTGTACTGACGTTCTAATATTGGTTTCCTTTTTTCCTTCTCTGCTATTGCCATAGTAGTTGCTCTAGATCGTATGGAGCTATTTTGTCCCCCTTTGGAATCTCATTACCTCGACTCCGTTATACAATATGTTACGTTTTTTTCCTTTTTGCATCACAGTCATTTAATCTTTCATTTTCTGTAACAGCTCATTAGTTTTTGTTACCTCATCTTTTATTCCCACCAAACCAATATGTATGAGAGTCTGAGTTACAAAGGATTCCACAACTGGTGGTAGTTTCCCGTTACCTCCACTAGAGTCATTATTCTTCTTCCTACCACTTTCATTTTTTGGAATCCAATGCAACGATGTTTTGCCATAGGTGGGAAATGCCTGGTGGTTATGGGGGAGGGGGGGTGTTAAGCCTTTTATAGTAAGCTGAGACAAAGTTCCCAACGTCCTGTAAAAATTATCCAACTCCAGAGGTTTTTCATTTAACATAGATGGGGATTCTATAGGGTTTTTCTTCTATCTGTTGCTGCTGTCTCAGGTCAAGGAAATTACCATTTTTGTCAATACGCTTGCCTCAGACAGCCTCACCTGTGAATCCCTCCTTTACACTGATTTGGTTGTCTACCATAGTGACAAATCTATGCCCAGCTTATCCTTGGTCCTCACCCAGAACTACTGTGCCGCTTATGACTGGTTCTCAGATAACTTGATGCTAGTGAACACCCAAAATAAACGCTATTTGGGTCAAAACCTTTGCTTGCCAGAGCATACAAAACCTACTCTTCCCTCCTGACCCATCCTCCTAGTGGCCCTGCCCTCAAAACTGTCCATTCCTTCAAATACCTGGGGGTCATGCTAGATCACTCCCTCTCACTCACCGACCACATAAACTCAATAGTCCACAGGATAAATCTTAAACTCTGTGCAGCATATAGAATCTTACTCCTCCTGATTGGGGCTTGCATTGCTACTGCAAGAGGACACTCCCCCCATCGCAAATTACTGTTCCCCAGTCTACATTTGTGTCTCCTCCACCCTTTGAACACAACTCATGACTGTCTACCATAGCATCTGCCACTTTGCCCTGTCCACTCCCTACTCCACCCACAACTGTGACCTTTACAGCTCCCTAAACTGGCTCACTGCAAGGTCGCTTTAACTTCACCCTCGGCTGCTTCACTGATACTTGCATCAGAAACAATCCCACCTCCACAATGGCGACCTTCTTCAAGCACCGCGTCTGGTCTAGAAGTTTCTGATCCTCCCTTGACCCTCCCCTGAAGACGCCCAGAACTGCCACGAACATGGGAGGCAAAGCCTTATCGGTCGTGGCACCCCTACTATGGAATGGACTGCCTGTCCACCTCAGAGCATCCAACAAGCATCAAAAATAACCTTAAATCCTGGCTCACTAAGGAGCTGCACCTGTTCGCCCAGATAACACCAACCTTTCAACTCTCCTAGGACCTGACACCTATTCTCCTTCCTATTTTCTGCTAAGAATAACTACTCTGCCTGGACGTACTGCACCTAGGGGGTGGGGACAAGGTAACCTCCTACTGTACCTAAATTATAACTAATATTGCACTACAATTTAATGTAATTTGTTACCTGCACTGTACCAGTATACTGGTTTGTATCCAAATCTGGCTAGTTTATCACTGTCTGCTGCCTATGCCTCTACTGTGTATACTGTGTTGTACCAAGTGCTGTTGTTATACAGTACAGTTGTGTAGGAACTTACCCTAACAGTAGATCTTCAAGAGAGATTACTTCAGTAGGTCATCACATATAGGACTGGCGCCACCTGGCGTCAGGCCGCACAGCAGACTTTTCTAGCAATCCCTGATGGGGGACCGCCCACCCGTCATGTAACTGACATCAGCGTGGTTATATATAGTGGGCGGTCCCCATGCCAGCCCTCCAGTTCTCCCGCCAGAGCCAGGAAGAGGCTGACAGCAGGAACTAACAGGATTTGGAGTCCCTGTAAGAAACTAAATGAGGGGAAGGAGGGAGGGAAAAATATGACCTACTGAAGGAACCTCTCTCGAAGATCTACTGTTACAGTAAGTTCCTACGTAACTGCACTATCTTACTTCGAGAGGGTTCCTTCAGTAGGTCACCACATATAGGACACAGTCCCAAGCAGTCCCTCCAAAGAGAGACCGAGAGAAGCTAGGGAGAAGGAGAAATAACTCCAACAGAAAAACTGGAATCCAGAATGGATCCAGCCTAAGACAGAAGGGCTTTTAACACAGCTAGGCCGAAACCAGCCCTCTGCCTAGAAGCAATGTCCAGACTGTAGTGTTTGGTAAAGGTATGGACAGAACTCCAAGTGAACATTTTGCAAAACGGCAGCAGAAGCAGTCATGCCCCTAGTAGAATGACCTCTTATGGTACCCGGCAGAGGTTTTTCATACTTCTGGTAACGATACCTAATGCAGATGCCCAACCATTTGGAAAGTCCCTGCTTAGAAGTGGGGTTGCCCTTCAATCTGGGGGTAAGAGAGACAAAAAGCTGATCATAGCTACGGAATTCTTTAGTCTGGTGAGTGCAGCACCAAAGAATCCGATGTACATCCATGGTATGGAGGAGTGTCTCACCTCTATTAGAGGGGGACAGAAAATACACAGGAAGCTCAAATGATTGGTTCAGTGTGGCTTCTGACACCACCTTGAGAAGAAACTTAGGATTCGTCCTAAGGACTGCTGGGTCCTTATGGAAAATAAGATTGGGCTTCTTGCAAACCAGAGTGTGAAGCTCTGAAATCCTCCAGGCTGATGTGATGACAACCAGAAACAATGCCTTCCAGGAAAGGAAGCGCAAGTCACAGCTCACAGCCAGCTCAAAAGGAGGAAGGGTGAGCTTTTCCAAAACAAAGTTCAAATCCCAAGGTGGAGTTGGGTTGTGAAAGGGGGGTTTCAGATGGAGGATCCCTTTCAGAAAGGTTTTTGAGACTTCCAACTGAGCCACGGGTTTACCATCCACTAGCTCATGGTATGCCAAAATTGCAGAAAGGTGGACCTTCAATGAGGAATATGAGAGACCGGAGTCTAACAGATGAAGAAGGTATTCCATGACCTGAGGTGCAGAACATGAGAAGGGGTTCCAACCCTTGGCGGTCGCCCAACTGGAACACAGTTTCCACTTCATGACATATGTGGATCGAGTAGAAGGGTTTTCTAACCTCAATAAGGACTCGAGTGACCCAGGAAGAGACCCCAAAGTGAGAGATCGCTATGTCTGCAGGAACCAACCATGAAGGTGCAGAGTCCTGAGCCCCGGATGCACTAACCGGCCTTGGTCCCGAGTCAGAAGGTTGTGGGTCACTGGAAGTGGAACCGGTGGTTCCCTGGAAAGCTGTTGTAGCAGTGGAAACCAAACCTGTCTCTGCCAGAGAGGGGTGATGAGGATAATCTTTGCCTTCTCTGCCTGAAGCTTGAGAAGCACCCTCTGGAGAATGGGAAACAGGGAAGGCGTACAAAAATGTCCCTGTTTAGGAGAGAGAGAGAGAGAGAGAGACGTGTTGTGCCAGAAAGCACCATGCCCTGGAACGGATGAGCAAAAACTGGGAAACTTTGCATTGTATTGGGAGGCGAAACGGTAGATTTCCAGATGCCCCCAATGCAGGAAGATGGATTCCGCCACTTCCTGATGTTATTCCCACTCGTGAGCTAGGGTCTGAGACTGCTGAGACTGTCCACCAGGACATCTAGAATGCCTGGCACATGCATGGCCACGAGAGCCAGATTGTGCTGGACCGACCAGTTCCATACCCGCATTGCTTCCTTGCAAAAGGGGTATGATCAGGTTCCTCCTTGTTTGTTGAGGTACCAAACTACCGACATGTTGTCCATTTGGACCAGCAGTGATCCCTTGGGAAGGAAGGTCTGGAAAGCCTGTAAGGCACACAAGACAACTCTCATCTCCAGAACGTCGATATGTAATGTCTCCAAGCTGGACCACAGTCCTTGGGCTTGGTGCTTCCCTAGATGTTCTCCCCATCCCATGTTCGAGGCATCTGAAGTTAGGGATGCCGAGAGAACTGGGTTCCAGAAGGGAAGACCCAAAGAAAGTTTGCAGGGATCTCTCCACCAAAGCAATTCCTTTTGAACCGCTGAGACCGGTACCAGATAGTCCAGGTCATCTAGGAGTTGGTCCCACTGCACACACAAGGACCACTGAGTAACCCTCATGTGGAGCCTTGCTAGGGGAACAGTGGTGATGAAAGCCACCATCAGACTGAGTAGGTGAAGGATCTCCCGGTCCGAGATAGTCCTGGAAGAACAACTCGAGAAGCCTGACCAATTAGGGTCTCCGCTCTGTCTGGAGAAGGAATGCAATGGACCGTATCCAAGACTGCCCCAATGAACTGAAGTTTCTGGGATAGCGTCCTGGAGGACTTGGGGATACTGACCGTAATCCCTGGTCTGTTGAGAAGGTCCAAAGTGTAAGAGAGAACCTCTAGTAAAGAGTCCCTGGATGAGGCAGAGATAAGCCAGTTGTCCAGGTAAGGAAAAACCGCAATACGCCTGCAGTGTAAGAAAGCCGCAACCATTGCCAGGAACTTGGTAAACACCCAGACTGCTGATGACAGACCAAAGGGGAGTGCCCAGAATTGGAAGTGTTCCCTCTGGAATTGAAACTGCAGGAATCGGTGGTGGCTGGGAAAGATGGGGATATGCAGGTAAGCATCCTGCATGTCCAGAGCGCACAACCAATGATTCTCCAGAAGGAGTGGAAGGAGGCTCTGGAGTGTCAACATCTGAAATGTTTTGTATTCGACAAACTGATTCAGGTTGACTAAGTCGAGGATAGGTGTGAAGTTCCCAGTCTCTTGGAACCAGGAAAAAGTGGAAGTAAAACCCCCTTCCCCTTTGCCGAACGGGAACCTGCTCTACTGCTTCCTTGAGCAAGAGGCTGCGCACCTCTTCTTGAATGAGAAGAGCTTGCTCCCTTGAATAGGAGGATCTTTTTGGTGGAGATTCTGGAGGAAATTCCAGAAACTCTATTGTGTGTCCAACGGACATCAGCTGCAGGACCCATTCATCGGAGGTTATTGCCCGCCACTCTTGCGCATGATGGGCAAACCTCCCCCCCCACCTGCTCCCCGTCGAGAGACTGAGGAAGCAGTGGGGATAGCAAGTCAGGAAGTGGCTGGACATTCAGAGAGAGGGCCCCCTGTTTTGTCTCTGGTTCTTGGAGGCTGGAGGAATGGCTGAACCTGTGGACTTATGCTTGCCCTGGCATCGGGCCAGGGCTCGCTTCCTCTGCCTCCAAGTCCTTTTCCGAAAGGGTTGCTGTTGTTGTTGGTTGCCTGATCGGTACACTGACCTCACTGATCTGAAGGCAAGACCCCTGTCCTGTAGGTCAGTGATAATTTCCTTAGTGTCACCACAAAGTGTACCAAGCACCTAAAAGGTGCATCTTGAATCGCTGACAACTTCATTAGCAAGTCCGGAAAGGCAAAGCCAGGAGTGCCATCTAAGTGCCACGGCAGTTGCCATAGTGCGAACCACAGAATCGACCGAGACGTATGTAGTTCACAAGGCATGCCTACAAGAAAAATAGGTGAGGCGAAGATCCCTGGCAAGCTCCTCTTTCAAGCAAGACGGTTCCATAGCCTGGACCCAAACTTCCAGTCTGACCAAGGTAGCTTTCTGGTGGGACACCATGTGGGGCACATAACTGAGGGACCGAAGGGTGCATGTGGCCAAAGTGTAAACTTTTCTCCCAAACTGGTCCATCTGCCTCGACTCTTTGTCTGAAGAAGAGGTGCTCATGTGCTTGGGTGCAGCGGAGCGGTCATGAGCAGCGGAAATGACCACAGAGTCAGCCTTAGGGTGTGCCTTAAGAAAAGGGGCATCCTTTGGCACCCAGTAGTCTGTCCGCCTGTTGGGGACAGCCGGGAGGGAATGAGGCATCTGCCAGACTATAGAGGTGAGGTCCTCCATGTCCTGATGAGCTTTCCCCGAGACATGCACTGCGGTTACGGAACTGCTCGGGGATGGAGACTTTGGAGACAGTGGGAGCGGGAGTCTCATCTCCAAGTCAGACACCAGCTCCGAACGAGTCCCCTGCCAACAAGACTGGATGAGAGTCTAAGTCTGGTGTGGATGGAGGGGGTAGAGGAGGAGGAGGAGGTTGGGGCTGAAGGAGGGGGTATGACCGGTGGGGGGGTAGTGGTAACCCTGGTACCTCTGGTAATATGGGTAGAAGCCAGGGTAGTACTGCCCATACGAACTCAGTCCAGAGGGGGACCAGCCGGGAAATGGTTCTCAAAATACCAGAGAGGGTAATGGACAGTCCAGGGTCATGTGTAAATTCCCGTCATCAGGTCTGATGGTGGGGGTACCCACATCAGACCCGCAACAGTGTAGATAGGCTGGGGATCCGGTGTTGGTACAGCCATCGTCAGGGGGACCAACAGGACTGGCACCACCCGATCCTGTGCCAGAAAGGGGTTCCAGCAGAGCCAGATGAAGGGGGTTTGATGGCAGGACCGGGTCTGGCGCTGAAGCCAACGGCTGAGGCAGACTGCTGGGCCCTGGCTGAGAAATGGTTGTCGAGACATCCGGCATTGACAAATGGTTCACCGGTGGGATTGCTTGATAGGAATCCCACCAGAGGGAGGAGAGGCCTCCACGGGAAGGCCGGATGGCCAAGGAGGGGCCGCCTTCTCCGTGACCCTGTCAAGAGAGTACAGGATGGACCCTTGAGGCCTCGATGATGTTGACAGGTTCAGCGCTGTCCTCGCCTGAAGTACCCATCAGTGAAGAGGAGAGTACAGGCGAAGGAAGAGGGGGAGAGGGCCTTCTCCCCCAGTCCTGCCAGTCATTGGGTGAGGTGCCGTTAGGCCCAGATGGGCGAACCATCAGGGACGGGCATCTTATTGAGCAGGAAGAACTCCCGGCTGACTTACTGATGTGTGCTGGGCGGGTCCCCAAAGGCTGGGGAGCCGGCTTACCGGCGGCCGTGCAGTTCCCAGAAGAGCCGGGGACTGACTTAACGGCTGTTGCGGTGTGGTCGTCGGAGGGGCTGATGACCGGCTGACCCGCGAAGGATTTACCAGACTTACCGTCCAACTTCTTGGGTGGTGGCTGGGCCTTGCTCGTCATGGGCAGCATGGTCTCTTCCATAGAGTGCTCCCGCGACTTCTCCTTGTGGTGTCTCGTTGAAGGAGATGATTTTTCGGAAGAGGATTCCTGATACGATCCATCCGCTTCTCAAGAGATGCTTAACGGGTCTTTAAGAGGTGGGCCTCCAAAGCCTGCTGTCTTCACTTCTTGGTGGCCTGGTTGAAAGTTTGGCACACCGGGCAGGAGGAAACAGGATGGTCTGGGCCCAGACAGATGACACAGTTAAGGTGACCATCCTTATGCAGATCTGCATGCCGTAGGACAAGCACTTCTTCTTAGGTGAAGACATTAAGTCAGCAAAACTAAGGAAGAAAATTAGGGCAAAGGAAAAATTCCGACACAAGAACTTTACACAACGATTTCTGTATGGAAGTCTGCAATGCAACTGACACAAGGTGATGGCGGGAAAGAACTGGAGAGCGGGTGTGGGGACTGCCCACTATATAAAGCCACATTGATGTCAGTCACGTGACGGGTGGGTGGTTCCCCATCAGGGATTGCTAGAAAAGTCTGCCATGCGGCCAGATGCCAGGTGGCGCCAGTCCTATATGTGATGACCTACTGAAGGAATCCTCTAGAAGTAAGATCTATTGTTATTCTGTACCTGTCTTTTGCTCGTGCCTATATGGCCCGGGGTGTGCCTGTAAGCGGTCCTCTGGACCAGTGCACCTCACTCGGTCAACAAAGTAAAGTAGTTAAGTAAATATTTATATAGCACCTTTCCACAACCAAGGTGCTTCACATTTAAAATGCGATACACAGACTTAAAATTTACACTAAAAAAATAAATATAACAAATTTAAAATTCATCTGGGAAGGCTACATTAAAAATATATGTCTTCCATTCAGTTTTACATCTGTCGACGGTCAGGCATTCTCTTAACCAATGGTAGAGGATTCCACAGGGTAGGTGCTGCAAAAGAAAAAGCACAGGCACATGTTTTTAAATAAACCCTGGGAATCTCTAGCAATCCCTCATTGGCAGATCGGAGAGGATGGAGGGGGCAGTAGGGAGTCAGGAAACTGTGCAGGTAGCTGGGTCCCTGTTCATGTAGGGTTTAAAGGTAAGCAAGCCAACCTTAATTGTTATCCGCCACTGAACAGGCAGCCAGTGCAGTATGCACAGAACAGGCATACGATTGGCCCTTAATGTACCAGTCAGAAGACTGGCTGCAGCATTCTGCACTAACTGCAGGTGGAGGATATCAACCCCATGAAGTCCTAGGTAGAGGGCATTGCAGTAGTCAAGGCGGGTGGTGACGAAGGCATGGACCAATGTTGGAAGGCCAGCTGGGGAACCAGGTGTTTCACCCAGGAGATATTCCTCAGATGGTAAATGAGGATTTAACCACGTCCGACACCCGAGATTTCAGGGTGAGGCTGTCATCAAAAATAATGCCCAGGTTATACACCCAGCCTGAGGTGGTGAGCTGAACACCATCAAGCCATAAGCCTAACACCTATCCAGCCCCCATACCCGCTCCCAGATGACCTGGGTCCACAACCAACACTTTGGACTTGCCCGTATTCAGTCTCAGTAAAGTCATAAAAAAATAAATATATTTTCTTGACTGTTTAGTTTCCAGTGGTTGGACAGTGTTTGCTACCAAGTTCTGCTTTATTGATCCTGCTTATGAACTGTTAACTCAACTTGGGGGCAACATCTCCTGTGTATTTTCAAACAGGACGTGCTTCTTAAGATTTTCTTTACAAAATGGGTAGTGACAATCCTGACTGGCTGACAGGACATTCCACCTTTTTTTTTTTTATTTTTTTTTTTAAAAAGCATCATATTTTCTCCCCAGCAGCCACTGACCTGCCTTTATTCCAGCCGCCGCTCCAGCTCCAACCCAGAAGTTCTGCACACTCAGCTGGCAGATGCAGCTCTACCCTCGAAAAGGGCACTCCCCCAATGCCCCTGCGACAAGCAAGGAACCATTACCGGCACATGCTGTCCAGTGGAATGTGGCCATCAAGCTGCCGGGATCTGTGCTGCTAGTTTTTTCCAGTTTTCCTGACCTCAGGAGTGCGAGCGTGCAATGACGTCAAGACACATGCAGACATCTGCCATACTCCGTACTTGCTATGCTCACTGTAACAGCGCCCCCAGTCGTCACCAGGGGCCGCTGTACAGTGATGGCTCCCTGGATCCCTCGCCAGGGATAGGAGAGCAGTCCACCAGATGCTCAATCCTTATCCCCCCCAACCAACCCGATGGCCTGGGCTCGCGTCCGAACCCGGGTCGCCAGGCGTGGTGCGGTGTTGCGTCCAGCCGGGTGCTTTTTAAATACCAGGGAACAAGAGCACGTTTCAGACGCCTTTTCACTCAATGGAATCCAGAAGCCACCGATCCAGTCCAAATAAGTGAATGTCACTGCCATTTTGTTTTCCCTCTTGCTTTCATCAATTCTGTTCCAAAAATCCCGCCAAAAGAAGCACCTTTAAAATAAAACACAATGGTCATGATTATGCTAGCAAAACAATCCCTCTACATCAGTCTTCTGACCCTCAGCTCTCATCTGAGTCACATGTGCTCCCTCGTGCTCCGTCCCGATGGCACAGAGTGAGACTGCCGGCATATCTGTAAAAGATGCTAACACAGATGATATTGTGCTGCTGGCAAGACCATAAGGAAATCTTGGTCTCGCCAGCAGCCCTGTGAGCCACAGTGACCACGCTTTAAGAGCTCATTTTTGGTTGCTCTCACTTCATGAATGTGGCCTGTTGTATAGAAACAAAGACATAGACTTTGACGGCAGATAAGGACCACTTGGCCCACCTAGTCTGCCCATTTCCTTACCTAGAGGATAAGCTGCAGATCCTACTTAACCAACAGCCTATTTCTTCCTACCCCCCACAAAAACTGCCTGTCTGTCCCATGCATTCTTGAATTCTCCCACAGTTTTAGACTCCACAACCTCCTCAGGAAGGCTGTTTCATGCGTCCACCACCCTCTCTGTGAAAAAATATTTCCTCACGTTGCCCCTTAGCCATCCCCCCTCTATCCTGAAATTGTGTCCCCTTGTTCTTGCACATCTTTTTCTGAAAGATGCTACCCTCTTGGACTTTGCTGAATCCACTGAGGTACTTAAACGTTTCTATCTTGTCCCCCCTCTCCCTCCTTTCCTCAAGGGTATACATATTAAGCTCCTTTAGCCTCTCCTCATATGGCTTCTCTTGCAGACCCTGCACCATTTTAGTTGCCCTCCTCTGAACTGCCTCCATCCTGTCTATGTCCTTGCAGAGATGGGGTCTCCAGAACTGGACGCAGTACTCCAGATGGGGTCTCACCAACTGTCTGTACAGAGGGATAATAGAAACAATTATAAAGCATAAGGTACCAAACCCATGCATAAAATTCATATAGTTCCGATATGGCTCAGACAAGAGTATGTTTGTCACATCATTAAAGTGGAGGGACTACTCTGCACCAAACCAAACATCTTTTAATCTTTATAATGTTTTAAAAAGTTGACATATTTCTCAACCTATATCCATTTTATATGCACAACACACTAGGTTATACCCTGATAAATTCACTTCTAGGAACAGTATGGCACTTGGCCTATAACCCCATACCTCACTAGTTATGCACTTATTAGAGCAGCGGCCTCATGCAACACTAGTCATGCATTTATCAGAGCATAACCCACACCCTGTAGTGTGTTACTATCTAAATGTTCTCTCTTTGTTGCTTTTGTACCGGGGGGGGCTTTCAGTTTACTCAATAGTGTGTGTTCTTCAATCATATTAATTTGCCATCTAACAGGTCTCTTGTTCCATTATTTTACTTGCTGGCTTTATCTAAGTCCAACTGGGTCAAGGGTAATATAAAATAGCTATCAATTTACCTTTCCTTCCAAATATTTCCATCTTTTTCTCTTTGTTTACTTTTTTGCTTTAAAAGGATTCGCCTCTACTGCTGGTTTAAACAACTGCATATTTTGCTTTTGTGAAATTGTTCCCCCTTTTAAGACACAGAGTATCAAAACAGTTTACTCAAATTTCAGTAAGGGAATATTATACAGTTAGAAAAAAAAATGAAAATACAATAATCAGTCTTATGACTTTGCAAAACCAGAAGATAGCAAGTCAAGTCGAAGGAAATAGATGGACAAGTTTAGTCAATATATATCAGTTCTTCTATAGCCAAGGTCACTACACTACTGCAAGAAATCTGGCTTGCAATTGGGGTACTTTCTTGTGTTTAGGCCTAGTTAAAAAAAATTACATATGAATAAAACAATCCTTACTTAGGGAATTCAATATAAAATCTAATACAGCCTTCAATATCTTGCTTTACTCATGAGATATACAAAATACAAGATTAAACTGGATTTTAATTCAAAAGCAGGTGACTTACAGCTGTACCGAATGCTCAAGCTGGTCTTTATTAGCAGGGGTCTGTAGAAACACCAGTCAAATGTTATCATCTAAAAGGAATAAATTGCAATACTGTACAGGCAAAAGTTCAGTTTAACATGGTGTTACCCTTTCAACTTGCTTAAAAAAAAAAAAAAAGGTTGCATAGCAAAAGTTCAGCTTGCAACGTGTGCTCGGCTCCAAAGCGCCCATCTCCTCAGCACTCCCAATGGAAACTGAACTATGTGAAGGACATGCATCAGTTATGTGCTGCGATGTCAATCATGTGACATACTTGTTATAAGTTTTTAAAACTATTGCTGGTTTTTAATTTAGTTCTCCAGTTTTAAATGCAATTTATTTTCTAGTATGAATATTAAAACAATCACCATCTATTAAGCATAAGATTAAAAAAAAAATGGAGCTGGAAGGACTCTACCTCTTTTGGTTTTGCAATTTAGCACAGCATGGATATCAAGTTGCACATTAAAGTACAGCTCTTATGCAGTTTTAGAGTTTGAGGGGAGTTTATATAGTCTTAAAGAATACTATGAAAGTTATACTATACATTCAAATCAAGTCTGAGTAAGTTGGCTGCTCCTTAGCCGACTTTTAGTTCATGAGTTGGTTTGATCTTTCAAACGTATCCTCCACATTCTTCTACACTGCTTTTCCTCAGCTTCCCAACATTGTCAACTCCGCCCCCCCATCAGAAATGCTGCAACCTGGGCTTGAGCCCACAGTTCATGCTCCTTGTTCAGTGCTTCTCCTTGATTTTCCACTTTCCCTCTATGCGTCCTCCTCCTCCGGCTCTGTCTCTCTCCAGCAGCCCAGCAGGTCCCTGCTCTCTCATTCTCCTATTCTTCCAGCCTAACCATAAGGAAGAGTTGATAACAGCTTGATAGACTCTAAAAGGCTCTAAACAAAAAAGATTCTCCTGGGTTTTTGTGCATGTGAATATACCAGACATACAAACATACAGTATATTATATATATATATATATATATATGTATATGTATGTATGTGTGTTTATAGATATTATAGTGGTGTGGAAGCACCATTATAGTTATTGTTGAGTAGGCTGTTTAATGTTAAACCCCCAAGTTTGCACTTTAATAGCTTCATTCTCATTCAACAGATCTTAAAACAAATTTGAATGCACTGGGGAGGGGGGCATGGTCTCTTGACATGCTAGGTTTTGTTCTGGTTGAATGTGAGGATTCTGATAGCCATATAGTGTTTTTTTTTTTTTTTAAAAACCAGGGGTTAGATTCGCGAAAAGTTGAAAAGCACAGGGCAAAAGTTTGCATTGTGCTTTGGGTTTGACTAGGTGTCTAAGGTTGCTATTCTCAGTCGGATAGTGCACTGCGCTATCCAACTGAGAACAGAGCTAGGCTAAGTCAGAGGTAACCTCATCATCTCTAGAGTTAACCCCACTAGTGCTGCCCCAACCTGCAGCCAGGAATATGGTCCCACAATGAATAGTGCTGGTGTGCCATTTCCAATTCACCAAAGCAGCTATGTAAATAAGCTCACTGGGCATACAAGGCACTATGTGGCCATCTGCATACACATTATGGGCCATTTACATAGGCTGTGCCAGAGCCTAGCATGCCCTTGGCACCTGCCCAATAGGCAGCCCTCAATCCCAGGCGTTCAGTGGTCCTTCCTCCCACCCAATGCCCACCTGTTAGAAATTAAAGTTTTCCCTGGTGTCCAATGGTCCCTCTCCACACCCAATGACCGCTTGATAAAATGTACAGTTTTTTCTTGATGTCCAGTGGTCCCTTCCCCCGCCCAATATAGAGTACATGTTTTCCCAAGTGGTCCCTCCCTGATTATACCCTGTACAGTACACATAAATCCTATCCCTGGTAACCAGAGGTCCCCCATCCATGATCCCTTGTACAATATGCATAAACCCCATCCCTGTTAGCCAGTCCCCCCCCGCCCCAATTGTGGCAGTTCAGTTTGGCAATGAACTAACCACAAGGGGTAAAGGTTATACAGGATTAGCTCAGTGCAAGATGCAGGAATATCAGCATATACACAAAGCTGGTGCATGTGAACTGGAGTGTAACAAAGGTATTTATTAAAATAAAATTAAGGCCCTTGGTACGGTTTCTATCTGGCATGCCACATAGTCTTCCTTCATCGAATGTATGCCTTAATTTCATACTATTTGCCAGCAGATTAGGCCTTACGGTCTATCAAGTCTGCTCGAACCTTAGATCCTTAGTTGGGTGCCGAGGCTCTCCCATCACTTGTGCTCCAGAAACCCCTATCATCCATCCCCACCCCCCACTGGGACAGGCCATCATCTGATACATCCACTTTCTGTGTCTGTCCCACCCTCTCTTGAAGCCCTCCATTTCATTTCACTTCATTAAATAACTTTGTAGCACTCCAACTGTTGGACTTCAGCTTTATGTGTGTGCCAATAACTTGCAATGAATGCAGCATACTGAAGAGAGAGATTGCATGTTTGTGTTGTAAAAAGGCTGGATAAGCAGTTCTGACTCGGAATTTAGTTAAATGTCTAGGAATTGCACTTTCTGAGTACAATCAAGTGCCAGAATGAAATGTTACCAGTCAGGCTTTCATTCTGAGAAATCTACTGTACAGTGTGAATATCTGCTTGTTCTGATATTCTCACTGTAGATCATCTCAAGAAAAAAAATATTTCACCGATATTTTTGTTATCTACCCACAGACACTGTATACTGCACACACCCCATTACAAATGCCCTTCTTGTATGGGATAAGAATTTTTTGTGAGGATGAAGTAGGGGTACATAGCCATTTTTTTCAACTTCATTCTAGATTACCCAAGTACTTAACTGCTAGTTTCAAGACTGGATTTGATATACTAAAAGTGATATTGGAATAAAGATCTCTCGTAGTGTTAGTAAATTTCACCAAATTCATAAGATGTAACACGATTCTATTTATTCTAATAATTCCAAAGCTGTCTTCATTTATTCAGTCCCACCATTTGTGAACTCAGCTCCCACAATCTTCTTGCTGCTTTGTCATCTTTTGCTTGAGGTGCCGGTTCCTTGGGTGCGCAGTCACTAGAATACATAAAATAACTTATAAACCAACTAAACAAAGTTTGCTCCTGTGACAGAGTATGTCCATCATGCTCCTTTCAGCCGTAAGCTGCTTTACAATCTGCAACACAGACAATGCAGGTTTTGACAGGGGCTGCCGTGGGACTTGTACGAAACCCCTTTTGTTTTATGGTTGTCCCTTTAAGGTCTCACTGCACTGGATGTTCAATCTGTTAGTTATCTCTCAGGGGGCGGGGACAGTTAACAAGTAACATCTGAGCCCAATAAAGCGAGAAAGGTGAGCAAACAGAAGGAGGTTTCAGTTTCAGTGAGACGCAAGTGGAGAAACCAAAAGACTGCACTGCAAGAAGTTTCTATTAAGCCATATATAAGCTATTTGTTTCTTTTACCTGTTAATGAAAGTAAGGATTCTACTTGATTTAAACTGGTGTCTGGATTGTTCCCTTTGAGAATGCTCCCCTCCTAGATACGAAAGTCATCTGCATCTACAGAATATAGGAAATCAGCATTAGCTCCTACTTTAAAGGAGAAAGTACAGTTACGTAAGAACTTACCGTAACAGTACATCTTCGAGAACAGCTCTTGCAGCAGGTTACACCATTAGGACTGAAGCTGGCAGGTGCCAGGACCCCACGGAAATGTTCTAGCTAGCAGTATTCAGCGGGGACTGCCCCCGACGTCAGGTGTAGTACATAAGGAGGTGGTCCCCCAGAATCCCCAGTTCTCCTGCTGGAGACTCCCGGCTGCTGGATGACATCAGAAGAGGAGACTGAGGATCTGCATTGAATGGCAATCAGAAAGAGACTGTAAATGCCTTGTCCTAGGAGAAGGATGTTGGAACCAGAATCTACCTCCAGCGGGGATGGTGGGAGGGAAAGTATCTGCTGCAAGAGCTGTTCTCGAAGATCTACTGTTACGGTAAGTTCTTACATAACTGTACTATCTTACTTCGAGAAACACCTCTTGCAGTAGGTTACACCATTAGGACAGATTCCCAAGCAATTCTGGAAATCCCACACTACTGGGAGGAGGGAAGGTAGAAATCCTTGAATGACATTGAGCCTAGGACAGAAGTCCCTGAAGGACTGCTAGACCAAAACCTACTCTTCGCCTTGATGCAATGTCCAGGCTGTAATGCCTGATGAAAGTGTGTACAGAGCTCCAAGTAGCTGCAGCACAAATAGCTGAGGGGGATACGTTCTTTAAAGCCGCAAAAGAGGAAGCCACCCCTCTGGTGGAATGACCATTAACCGCGCCCAGTAAGGGTTTGTTGCGCTTCTGGTAACAGAAATAACAACACTGAATGAGCCACCAGGACAGTGACTGTTTTGAAAAAGGAGCTCCCACCATCTTGTGGGCAAAGGAGACAAAAAGCAGGTCCGATTTTTGGCGGTGTTTGGTTCTAGTCAGGTAGTATCTGAGACACCTATGCACATCTAAAGAGTGCAGAAGGGCTTCTCCTCGATTAGAGTACTTAGGGAAATACACTGGTAGATTGATATCCTGATTAAGGGTGAGAGCTGAGACCACCTTAGGATTAGTCCGTAGGGATACCCTGTCTTGGTGGAAAACCAAACAAGGCTCTTTGCACATAAGTGCATGGAGTTCAAAAATTCTTCTGGCCGAGGTGACAGCAACTAAAATCAGTGTCTTCCAAGAGAGAAGACGTAGCTCGCAATCTGCGGCTGGTTCAAAGGGTGGCAGCGTAAGCTGCTCCAGAATGAAGAGTAGATCCCATGGTGGAATTGGATCCTTAATCGGGGGCCTAAGGTGGAGGACACCCCTCAGTAAGGCACGTGTCGTGTCTAATTGAGCTATAGTGTGTTGACCTATAGGGACGTGATAGGCTGAGATGGCACAGAGGTGTACCTTAATCGAGGAGTAAGCCAAGCCTGACTGGAAAAGGAACAGTAAGTAGTCCAAAACCAACTTCTCTGGACAATCCAAAGGCGAAAAACCGCACGCTTGAACCCATAAACAAAACCTGCGCCACTTCATGGTGCAGGTCGCATGTGTAGCCAGTTTCCTAGCAGCAGCAAGAATGTCTGCTACCTCTTGCGAGACCTCGTGTCGCATTATGGCTATGTTTCTACGAGCCAAGCATGCAGGTTCAGGGAACGTAGGTCCGCGTGGACCAAGGAACCCGCCTCCTGAGACAGCAATTGGGAGCTGATTGGCAGCGGCACTGGAGGTTCCCGGGACAGCTGATGCAAAAAAGAGGGAACCAGATCTGCCTGGGCCAAAACGGCATGATACGCATCGGCATCGCTTGCTCTCTGCGAAGTTTCAGAAGAACCCTCTGGATCAACAGAAAAGGGGGAAAGGCATAGAGGAATCTGCCCGGCCCCAGGAGAGGGACGTGTGTCACCAGAAAACACCAGGCCCTGAATCTAGTAAGCAAAAATTGGGCAGTTCTGCGTTGGATGGGGACGCGAAAATACAGGTTACTCACCTGTAACAGGAGTTCTAGGAATGGTCTATGTTGTTCATCCACACAACCCACCCGACCTCCCCGGCTTCGACAACACAACCTGGCTTCCAGCGGGCTACATCTGGCATCATGGGGTGGAGCCGAGAGTTTTACCACCTGGGTGGGAGGAGCCAGTTTGAAGACCTTCTGGCAAGATTTAAAGCGGCAAGGAACCTGCCAGTAAGTGTGGATAGAACAACATATCCATGTCCCTAGAAAGTTCCAATTCTGGAGTACCCCATCTGCGAACAGATCCTCTGCTACCTCCTGAAGTAGTTCCCAGTAGTGGACTCTGGCCTGAGAGCAGCTCAGGCCATCTGCAATGACACTGTCCACTCCTGGAACATGAACGGCAATGAGGTTTGCGCCATGCTGCAAGACCCAATCCCACACCCTCATGGCCTCCCTGCAAAGCGGGTAGGAATGGGTGCCTCCTTGTTTGTCGAGGTAATATATCACCACAGAATTGTCTGTCTGTAACAGAAGTATACCCGGTGGGATCTCCGACTGGAAGGCCTGCAGGGCGTAAAGAACTGCCCTCATTTCCACGATATTTATGTGGAGATGAGTCTCTTGGTCTGTCCACAGGCCCCGAGACCGAACACTGTTGAGGTGTACTCCCCAACCGAGCCGTGGCATCCGTGGAGAGTGTCACAGTCGGAGACGGCACAATGAAGGGGACTCCCGCCGAAAGATTCCTCGAATTTAGCCATCATTGCCAATCTCGGACTACGGCCTTTGTGATCCGGACTAGATGCTGCTGATGGTCTTGCTTTTGATCCCACTGGACCCTTAACATCCACTGGGTTACCCACATGTGGAGATGGGCTAGCAGGACTGTTGCAATGGCCGCAGCCATGTGTCCGAGCAGGCGAAGGACCAGTCTGGCAGGAATGGTCTTCTTCGCCGAAATGTCCCTGATGAGGGATCCGATGTGTTCCGCTCCGTCTGGGGGGAGAGAGAAAAGCTTTCCCCTGGACGGTGTCCAGAACTGCACCTATGAATTGCAGAGTCTGGGATGGAACCAGGCGTGACTTCTCGTGATTGATGATGATACCCAACATCTTGAACAGAGACTGAGTGCAGTGAATAGCAGACATCAGGGCCTCCCGGGAGAGCGCCATGAGAAGCCAGTCGTCCAGGTAGGGGAACACGTAGTGGCCTTGTCTCCTCAGAGATGCCAGTATGACCGCCATGCACTTAGTAAACACCCAAGATGCCGATGACAGTCCGAAGGGAAGGGCTCGGAACTGATAATGGCGACCCTGAAACTCTAAGTGCAGAAATTTCCTGTGCGCTTGGGCAATAGGTATATGTAGGTAGGCGTCCTGCATGTCCAGGGACACTAGTAAGGCGTCCTACTTGAGCATGGGAATCAGACCTGGGAGGGTCACCCTGCGGAAGCGTTTGTACAGGACTGAGTCGTTGAGGTCGCTGAAGTCCAATATCAGACGAAGGTCCCCTGTTTTCTTTGGAACCATAAAGAAGTGAGAATAATATCCTAGACCCCTTTGGTTCCATGGTACATACTCTATAGCTTCTTTTTCCAGAAGCGTGAGCACCTCCTGCTGTATGAGCAGGGCATGCTGACCCGAGTAACGGGAGAGTAGGGGAGGTCTTGCCGGTGGGTGGTCAAGAAACTCTATGAAATGGCCTTTCTTGACAACTGAAGAACTCACCTGTTGGTGGTGATCAACTGCCACCCTGAAAAGTGGCGAGTGATGCGACCCCCGGCCTTTTGTGCCCGTTGATCCGGAGGAGGGGCGGGGGCTGGGAAGGAGTCATGCTGTGGCAGCACTGGTCCCTGCAGGCTGGGCCGGTTTCGTGTAATGTTGGCCTCTGCCTGGGGACAACTTGGCCTGGGCGCCTCGGTTGCCGGCTGCGAAAGCGGCTCTAGTTCCTGCGAAAGGAACCAGGCCTGTCTTCCCCACGTCCTGGAGTTTGGCAATGACCTTCTACGAGGATTCACCAAAGAGTACCTCGCCATTATATGGGACATCAAGAATGTTTTTCTGTACATCTGGGGTGAAGCCAGCGACACTGAGCCAAGAGTGTCTCCGGAGACAAACGCCTGAAGCTGCAGCTCTGGCAGATGAGTCCGCAGAATCATATGCGGCTCAAAGCACTTGGGTACCCACATCTGACCCTGTGCGGAGAAGACTGAGGAGCTCCGCCTTCTGATCGCCATCCAGAAGCTTATGGACCAGGCCCTGACCCTGTTCCCACAGGGCGTTCTGAAACTGTACCATGTGGGTTAGGTAGTTCAGAGACCTGATGGTGCATGTAGCAGCCGCGTTCGTGCGTCTCCCCAGGGCATCCAGTTGCTTGGATTCCTGGTCCGGTGGCTGTGTGTTCATATGTTGTGGTCTTTGAGACCGGTCCTGCGAGACCGTGATGACCAGGGAGTCTGCCAGAGGTTGCTGGGTCAAGTACTGGTCCTCTCTTGGGGCCTTGTACAGGTGGTCAGCCTTCTTCGGCACTGCTTGAGGTGGGTCTGGGGGCTTCCATGCAGCCTTAGTGGTCCGCGAAAGTGTCTACCAAGGGTGGTACTACCACAGGCTCTGGGTCTTTCTGCCAAAGATAGCAGGCAAGGAATTGTTGTTCAGGGTCAAGGTCTTCAGCATCCCACCTCATGTTGTCCTGGATATGCCTCATGATCTCAGTGAAAGAGGGATCATCTGGAGGAGACCTGAGGAGGTCATGTGGCTCAGGAGAGGAAATGCTGAGTGGAGAAGGAGATCTGGAGTCCTCCCCCGACAGAGTGTACCGACGCCGTCTGGGTCGCTTGAAGCTGGGAGACCCTGATGGAGATCTTGAGGGAGGCCTTCTGTCTTTGGATCTGCCCCTAGGAGGTGGAGTCTGCTCCTTGGGGGTTGGTGGTCATCCTGCTGGGCCCCATAGGTGGAGGAGGGGGCATAGGAGGTGAAGGAGGAGGAGGAGGTTTAACAGGGACCACATCCTTTTGGATGGTGTCCCACCAAAAAGTAAAGAGCTCCTTTACTTCTTCAATAGTCATGCCTGACGGGCCTGGCACCGGTGGTCTGTCACCGGGGTTGGGCGTCGGGTCCCCGGGTGTCTCCGGGTTTGGGGAAGATTCCCACGGGAGCCCGGCATCCTCGGTGTCGCCTGCCTGGTCTTTGGGCAGTGTGGCATCCTCCTCAGTCGATTCCCTTTGACCAGCGTCCACCAGTGACGAGCAGGCAGTCTTCCGCTCCGGAGAGTGCAATGCCGACGTCCGTCTCCTGGCTGATGCCTTCGGATCCGGTCAAACGCCCGGCCAGCGACTGGTGTCTGGCTGGTGTCGTCGGTTCCTGTGAGTGGCTGGCCGACTTCGGATGCTTAGCTGACGTCAGGTGCTTGGCCGACGTTGGGTCTGACGACCGCTTCAGGGACGTTAGGTCCTTGGTCTTTCTAGGAGCTGGATCAGGACCTCTGGGAGGTTAGGAGACTGATCTGGAGTTGGTGTCCCGTCGGGTGGAAGATGATGATTTAGGCGCTTGGAAGAGGCCTTGGGCCAGTGGAGGAAGCGAGGGCCTCAAAGTCTTAATAGGCTGGAGCAAAGAAGAGCCGCTGAAGCCGGACCTTAACCGGGGCTGCAACGAGCCCTGGAGGAGAGCGGTCCGATCTGGTGGAGCCTGGGCTGGAGCCTGAGGCCCCGTTTGGGGATTTGGACCTTACTTTCTCCCGGTGCATATGGGCCTTCGAGGACGATTCTCCCCTGGAGGAAGGTTCTTGGTCCATCCTTTTTAAAAAATTTTTCAAGAAGATACGTCTAGAGTGCCTTCTGATGGCGGATCCTGATGCGGCTATTGAACCCCTGGCAGAAGGTGCAGGCCTTGGTATTGTGGTCCGGGCCTAGGCACCACACACAGGAGGAGTGAGGATCCTTGAAAGGGATCTGTTTGCCGTAGGCACACTTCGAAAGGTGACCCTCTAGCAAAGGAGTTGGAGAAGACATCAGTTAGAAAAACGCAGAAGTTCTGTAGTCGTCGTACGCTAGGTAGAGACCGAGAGGCCGATGCTGGTGAGTCGACAGCGAGAAAAGAACTGAGGATTCTGGGGGACTGCCTCCTTACATACTATGCCTGACGTCTAGGGCAGGACCGACGTCGGAGGCAGTCCCCGATGAATACTGTAAGCTGGAAAATTTCTGTGGGGTCCTGGCGCCTGCCGACTTCAGTCGTAATGGCGTAACCTGCTGCAAGTGCTGTTTCTCGAAGTAAGATCTGTATAACTACTGACCTCCCCGCCCCAAAAGGCATACACCCCAATTAAGCTTTTTATACAGGAACACCCCTTTTTTCCAGCAGCCACTTACAAGTCCACAAACCAGAAACATAGCAAACTGTGCACAGCTCCATTTGCTGTAACAGTGCGGCACCGCACCGCTCACTTACACTGGGCGAGCAGTGCAGCACTGCTGTTACGGTAAATGGAGTCCATAAGGTCCGCCATGTTCCAGTTCTTGAACTTCACGTAAATAAATTAAGTAGTGGCTGCTGGAAAAAAAGGGGGTTCTGTATAAAAGCTTAATCGGGGGCAAGCCTTTCAGGGATGTGGAGGTCAATATTTATGCAGTTCTCCTTTAACAGTAAATCCTCAGTGAAACTACCAGGAGTTTCCTTCAGTAAATATATAAATAATATAAAATAAGGCCCAGATAAATCATGATTATGTATGTAGTGAGTTTACTTGCATTTTTACGTTTTATATGAGTTTACTGGTAGTTTTGCATACATTTTCTTTCTGCATTTTTGGCTGTAGCACTACTAAACACTTCTGCAGCATTGCCAATTTAAATGTATAGGAAAAGTAATTCCTTGGTAAATGCTAGCTATGAATAGTGCATGTCATCTTACAGTATTTCCCTACAAAAAAAATGTTCCAATCTTGTTGCATGTTAATAAGGTGGGGGTAATTTATATCACTTAATTACCCTTAGGGAGGATTATGTAAAAAAAAGCACTTTGGCAATAAGGTCAAGGGTTGAAGTTTTGCTTGTGATTTTAGAGTCTATCAAATGTGATATTTAGACCGAATATATGAGAAGATAGTAACAGTGCTGTTATTTATACATAATGAATACAAATAACACCACTGAGCCACTGCTCATTTTGGATGTCTTCCTGAATAGTCTTAAAATGTTAATCATTAGGCTGTAAAAATATGATATAATATGGTTGTGCAAAACTGCATAATATTTTCATACAGATATATCACTGCACAGATTTACCAAAAGGCAGAGAGGGTAACCAATTCCTTGGGAAACCATCAACATTAAATAACAAAGCCAGAACCGCAATCACATTCATTTTCTGTCCTCAAGACAATTGCAGAACTACCTTATAATTCAGTTTATAACTCGGGTATTTCCAAAATTTTCCAGACCCCATTCTTTGTTACCAAGGATATTTGTATGAAGACAGGACTTCTGTCACTTGGACTTCATCTGATTTTGTAGTTTGCCTACATGTGGCAATCCAGTCATCTGCTTGTTTTAGAACTTTTTTATTGCCTTTAATTTATACTGTCTGTTTTCTCTGTGCCACCCCAAAATCTGGAACAAACCTTGGCTCAGTCCCCCTCCCCCCCAAATCTGAAACAACCCTTGGCTCAGTGTGCTTTTCCCGACCAAAATTTCCAATAAATAAAAAATCTGTATATGGCATACAGGCATGTTTTATTTAAAAGGAATCTAATCAATGGTATGTCAGTTATGAAGCCCTATATCCAAACTTTTGACTGAGATATGGCAGATGTTGAGATAGCTTATTTTGTATACTTCCCAGTTTTACTTTCTGCTCTATTTTCTCCCCTCCCTCACTGGCCCCATCACCCCACCCCTCCAGCCCCATCACTTGATTTCTCCTGGACTTACCAGCTCTGTTCTCCACAGCTTACTCCCCTCCTTTTTGTGGTGGGGTGGCAGAGAGTCTGACTCAATCCACTCTAGCAGGATCTGATACAGCTGCACCTAGGTCATCGGTGCAGGGCCTGAGAGTGGTCAGGAGATCGCTCTGCCAGCCAGAGTGAATGTTTCACCATGTCTTCCTCCCATGGTGGAACAGCATGCAATGCCATTAATGACATCCTCACGCACACTCCCGTGCTTGTGACACTGGGTGCTGGCCATTCTTCTGCCGCAAGACATGGTCCCCAGTGCTCTGCTCACCAGCTGCTGCCAGAGGCCAGGCAAACACCCAGTGCCACACCACCCCCCACCTGAGGACCAGTCCCTTGTATGCTCAAGCCTGCTCCTCCCCAGGCTGACTCCTAGTGCCCTTTGTCTTCTCCTGTACTTGGGTCACTAGCATGGTGGGCAGTAATGCTACCACTGAGACACCGGGCCAGCCCTGGATTTACTAATCTGGTTGAGAATTGATCAACACAGGGAAAATGCAGATGTAAAATATACTCCATATTGTCAAGGGCAAAGGTAACAGTTCTGTTGAGTCTATGTGTTTTGCGAACAATTTTTAAAGTATTCATTTACCGCCTTTTAATAAAATTGGTAATCTCTGACCATTACTCTAAATGCCAGAGAAACTTGTTTCATAATAATTTATTAATTTATCAAGGAGTACACCTACCAAGTTTCTAAGGAACTGTACTAAAGTACTATAGGATTAAACTCGAAAAAAAAAAAAAAAAAAGAAAACATTTACCTAAAAGGCCAACTACTACAGATACTTTGCCTTTTTTCGTTTGCAATACTTTGGTGACCAAGTAATGCCTACTAGGCCCAAGCCCTGTTTTCAGGGGTGACCCTATAGCACTGAAGAGGTTAAGTGACTTGCTCAGGGTCACACAATATGCAAAGTATGCAAGCAAAGGCTGTGGGAATCAACCTCAGGTCTGCTGGATGCACCATGAATAGTGGTAGAGCTGCCTTAATGTTCTGACTGGGATTTTATGTAACAAATCTTTTTTTTTTTTTTTTTTTAATTATAAGGATGTAATCACCTAGGTTTGCCCACCAGGGTAAATAAATCTCTAAGGATGAGGCATTTTTTTTTTTAGAAGGGGGACCCAGGGAATGGTTCCACTAACCGCATCGACAGGAATTCTGTCGATCAGCATTACAGTGGCAGCACAATGCCAGCTGTGGAAACAGGTATTTTGTGGGGGTCAAACTATAAATTACCAACTCTATGTCAGAGCTGTTTCGGCAGGGGGCGAACTCCCCAGAGACAGCAATGTCGGAAAACCCGCAGACCATCACAGCGAACAGCTGATTCTGTCGCTGTGATGGTTTTCACTGTTTTTCCGTCACTGCAGCAATGGTGTATGCACAGGGAACAGCCAGACAGTTACACATACAGTACATGCATCATCCATGCCATCAAAAAAGCAAAATGCTGTTAACTTATTCAATGTATTTGCTAGCCCAAAACCTGCACTGTCCACAGCTTGTCAATAATTAAAAAACAGCAGCCTTAAAGCTATTCAAAACAACCCAAAGCAGGAAGAGGGAGAAGCAGGACCCTTTGCTACATAATGGGGAATATAAGGAGCTGGGTTTAACAAGATGGATGAGCTGGAAGGTGAGGTTCCTGAGGAGAGTTATAGTGTAGTAGGACTCACAGGTTGTGGAATGAGTGAACAGGTTGGGATGTAGGGTTTGAGGGCTATAATACAGTATCTTCAGAAATGATAGAATGGTCAAAGGAGTGGAGATGTTGCTTTATGTAGAAGAAGTCCTCATGGTCTATTGAGTCTGCTTGACTGTGATGCCCTGATCCAGATTACAGTGGCCCTGTCCCCCTGCCCCCAATCCTGACCTTCTCCTTTACCCTGTACCCTCTTGAACCCCCAAATGTCTTCTGAACAATGACCTCAGTAGGGAGTTCGTTCCATCACGACACCACTCTCTCTGTAAAGAAGTGCCTCTTGACTTTCTTTCTGAACTTTCCCCTTTCCAACTTATAACAGCACCCCTGCGGTGGTTTTGTTTTCACTGAGACAAAAAAATCCTCCCCGATATCCACCTTGGTATAAACAATACCAATTCATGTACCTGAAGGTTTCAATCATGTTCCCTCTCACCCTCCTCTCCTCCAGTGATGAATATATGTTCAGTTCTCTCATCTTGCCCTCATATGCCCTACTCTGCTGTTCCTAAAACATTTGTGTTGTCCTCCTTTAAACTGCTTCAAGCTTGTTGATATCATTTTTCAGGTAGGGGCTCCAGCACTGCATGCCGTACTCCAAATGTGATCATACAAAGGATCTCTTACAGTGGCAGTGTTTAACCTCCTTTCTGCTCGTGAATACTCAAGCAAAACATCCCAGCATTCTGTTTGCCTTGGCTGCTGACTTTCTACACTGCATAGCTTGCTTAATTAAGGTCATTTGGTGATGCTGACAATCTGCAAGTCCTTTTTGCTTTTCTTCCTCTGTTTCAGTGACCCTGACCCCCTAAACAGTCCTCAGTTTCTTTCTTCCTATATGCATGACCTTGCACTTCTTCACATTGAACCAGAGTTGCCATATGCCAGACCACTTTACCAGCTTCGTTAGGTCTTCCTTTAGGTCCTGCAACTCTTGCCCACCCTCCCACACAGCTTGGTGTCATCGGAAAAATGGCAGATTTTGCCTAGAATGCTTTCAATGTTATTAAATCATGATGGAAATGTGAAAGGAAAACTGTGATTCCCATTGGGACTTGAACCAAGCCCCCTGGCATACAGTGCTAGTGCTCTAACCTCTAATCTATGAAAGGTTCATTGATTAGCAGGCTTCTGGGCTTTCCCCTGAGGCAAATGTATTCCTTTCTATGTGATGTGTAACCAGCAACTTAGGCATATATCAGAGACACCAGACAACTTCCTCAGTGCAGTAAAGCCACTGCAAGGCAATTTTAAATCATGATGGAAATGTGAAAGGAAAAGGGTGACTCCCACTGGGACTTGAACCCAGACCCATGGTGTACCGTGCCAGTGCTCTAATACCCAAGCTAAGGGAGGCTCGGTGATTAACAGGCTTCTGGGCTTTCCCTTGAGGCACACACATTCCTTTCTGTGTGTTGTGTAACCAGCAACTTCGGCATATGTCAGACACACCAGATAAATTTCTCAGTGCAGTACAGCCACTGTAAAGCAATTTTAAATCATGACGGAAACGTGAAAGGAGAAGTGTTTACTCCCAGTGAGACTTGAATGTTATTAATTAATATATAAAACAACACTGGGCCTGGCACTCACTGGGCCTAGCACTGAACCTTGTGGCCCTCACCAGTAACTTCCCTTGTAGCCGAGGTCGCCCCTGCAAACACATGTGCCCTACTACTGACTCAATTCACCACCTCCCTTGTTATTTTGCTTTCCGTCTCTAAGCCCTCCAATCTTTTGTGGGGTACATAGTTGAAGGCCTTGCTAAAACCCTAGAATATCAACTGCCTAGCTCTTGTCTGCTGCCTTTGTTACCCAGTCAAAAAAGCTGATCAGGTTGGTTTGACATGATCTCTCTCATATGAACTGTGCCATCTCTTCTCCTGAAGCCTGTTTGCTTCAAGGAAGCTAACTAGCCTTTCCTTCAGAATGGCCTCTAACAGTTTACAGACAATGGAGGTCAGACTGATGGGCCTGTAGTTCCCAGGGTTGCCTCTAGGCCCACTCTTCTGCAGTGGTACTATACATGGGGTTCTCCATTCCTGCAGTACCACCCCCGCATCTAATGAGCTGCTGAACAGATCTGCCAGCAGACCCACCAGATCTACTGCCAGTTCACTCTGCACCCTTGTGTGCATGCCATTTGGTCCCAGAGCCTTGTTTATGTTCAGAGAAAGGAGTCTTTCATTACCCGCTCTTCTGTTATCCTGTTCCCATTCATGTCCTCTTCTCTTCCTTACAGTACTGGTCCATCCTGTCTTCTTATTAAAGACAGTGATGAAGTATTTATTCAACACCTCTACTTTGTCCTTACTTACTTCCACCCACCCTTCCCCTCTTTTTAAACTTTACTATGCCCACTTGTGTGTCCCTCTTTTCACTAATACCAGAAGGTGGCTTTCTCTCCCTCATTTGTCCCCTCTACAATTTTGCAATTCCTTCCCAGTCATGGTCTGCTGTCCACCCTTCTAGGATCCTTCGCTTCCTCCAGGTAGTCCCCCTAATCCTCATTCCATCAGGACTTCAACTTCCTGTATGTAGCCCTCTTTTCCCTTTTACAGCCTGGCTCACCTCCCTACTGAACAACCTTGATCACCTGGCTTTGAAGTTTTTCCATTTCTGCCTAAGGCAAGTGTTAGTCGCACCTGCTCTCTCTCTCTTCCTTGATCACTGTCTAATTTTGATCCCCCCCATGGTTATTCTTGTGACTAGCTAGGTGCCCCTCAAGTATCTCCCATCCTCCTGTAACTGACCATCCTGAAGTCCAGAACTTTCATCCTAGTGCTCACTGTTTCCTTCCCCATATCAACGCGAAACCACAACATGCAGTAGTTATTGCTCTTCAAGGGCTTCTCTACTTTGATGTCCCTGACATGGTCACAATTTGTTAATACCAGATTCAGGATGGCTCCCTCTGGAGTAGGTTTGTTCTGTCCCTGGACCAGGAACCCATCCTGAACAGTTTCCATGATCAACTAGCTCCTGGCACAGGAGGTAGATGGGACATACCACCTTAGGCAAACTGAAGAAGTACCCTGGTACCACCACCTCACCCTTGCCTGCTGCCATTCTGTTCATGGTACCAATTCCCTTTCCTTGTCCTCTTCTTGGTTTGGTGGTCTGCAGACTACCCCTAGCCTCACTTTCCTTCCTGCTGTTATTTGGATCTGTACTCACAGTGCCTCTGCCTTCCCGTTCTAATCTCCTCCCTAGTGGAAATGATCCCCTCCCTGATATCAAGTGCCACCCCTTTCCATTTCTCCCTGTCCCCTCCACAGAAAGTATACCGTGGTATGGTGAGGTCCCAGTCACTGATCAGGGCAGCCCAAGTCTCTGTGATCACTATCAGATCCACCACCCCCCTCTGCCATCATGATCTGCAATCATACATTTTGTTCCATAGAGTTCTCACATTTAGGGACACTACCCTCCAGCACTCCCGACCCCCCCTTCATTTTCAATCAAGAGTCACCCTTCACCTCTGCCCGTCTGCCCTCCCTTCCCTCTTCATCCACTTGTCCTCTCCCATTCTTGTGCATACCCCTAGTCCTCTTCTATTCCTCCCAATCACCCTCCTTCCTGACCCCCCATGCTTTCTACCTGACCAACCATTCTTCTGAAATCTCCACCCCTTGCCCTCCTCCACTCACCCACTTCTTCCCCTTCTCTAGCCCATTTGTGTTTTCAACCCGGAGGTGAGCCTGACTGTACACTCCTCCGTGAAATCCTGGGTGCTTTAACCATTTATGGCCCCTCCCTCAGTTTAAATTCACATTCTTGTCAATATATTCCCCTAGTAGGCTGGATCCCTCTGACACAGGTGCAACCTATCAGGTGCACAGAGGATTTTTATCATCCCAGGATATTTCCCAGCTCCCTGTGTATCCAAATCCTTCACCCCTGAACCATTCCCTCAGCCAGACAAACTCTTCTATCCTACATTCCTACAGTAGCTGTGCTGGCTCTAGGTACTGGCAGTACTTCTGAGAAGGCTACTGACCTAGTCTCCACCCTAAAAACCTGCTGCACCACTCAAAACCTCTCCTGCATGGTCTCTACTACACATTCAGCTTGGTCACTAGAACCTAAGGTGGACGACCACATGCGGCTTCCCTCATCTACTGTGTGAGAGAGAGTCTACCATTGGGCCTATGCATTCTGCTGTCATTCCCAAGATGCATACCACACTCCTACCTTGCAGACCCCCCCAGCCCACTTAATCCCTGTACTAGTGAATCCCAATTATTAGGACTCTACAGTTGCCTAGCCCATGCTTTCCCCTACCCATTCCCCTAACAACTGTCTGCCTATCATCCCTCTCCCCCTTCTCCTCTGCTCCCACTGCCTCTGCAGCGCCAGATGAACCCTGACCTCCATATCTCTCCCCCTGCTTCCTCTGTATTCCCTCCAATGGTACCCTTTCTCCTCATGTTGCCCGTACTCTACCGCCTCTTCCACTCCTGTTCCTCTGCAGTCTCTCTTGAATCCCCAGTACAACCCAGTTGTCCCTCTACTAACAGTGTCCCATTTAGGTTACTCCCGTTCCCTGCAGTACTCAGCATTTGGAAGTGATGCCTTACAGGTACTACTGCAGGTTCACTCGCACCCGAGCCTATCCTCTTCTCCCTATGGCCCTCCATCCCTCTTCCCTAGGCTTCCTCTCCCTCTGGGGCAGTGGATCCCAGCACAGTTGGACCCCCAACCCCACTCTCTCTACTCCTTGATCCTTCCCCTGGCCCGGCCCAGCTTCCCTGTCTCCCTGCCAGTATTCAACTCTTTCCTTAGCAACTGCACCTCAGCTATTAAAAAAAAAAAAAACTAGCCTCCTTCACACTGGCCAACCCCCAGCATCCCACATTATTCCCAGGAACACTGTAGCTCCATGCCCCCTACAGCTCAACACCCTGCCCCTTCCTGCCTCTTACCTCAGCATTCTTTCCAAATCGCTACTTAGCCTGCCTCTGCAGGCCTACCATAGATATGAAGTAGTTCAAAGTGGTACCCCCACCTGCCTTTGCAGGCCTACCCCTGATAGGGAGTGGTTCAAGACAGCACCCACACTTGCCTTCACAGGCCTATCCAAATGGAGTATTGCTAAACAGTATTGTGTTTTCAACCTGGAAGTGAGCCTGACTGTACACTCCTCCGTGAAATCCTGGGTGCTTTAACCATTTATGGCCCCTCCCTCAGTTTAAATTCACATTCTTGTCGATATATTCCCCTAGTAGGCTGGATCCCCTCTGACACAGGTGCATACTATCAGGTGCATAGAGGATTTTTATCATCCCAAGATATTTCCCAGCTCCCTGTGCTCTAGGTACTGGCAGTACTTCTGAGAAGGCTACTGACCTACTGCCTTCACAGGCCTATCCCAGATAGGGAATATTTCCAAATATTTCCAATTATTAAAAGGGTATTTCAAATGGAGAAATGTGATTGGCTGATGACATTTTATCAGCCCTATGTTAATCTTTCAATTAATATGCCTGTAGAGCCTGATTACTGGAGTAGTGTTTTAGGTGGTCCTACATTTAGTAAGTGTTCTATTGACAGAACTCAGAGTCACGATTAAAACTGCTGACAGTCCTACCACTAATGTACAGTAAATTAATAAAAAACAGAGGTTTGCACCGGGTTGGTGGTGCTCCAGTTGAAAATAACAGTTGCAGACACAAAAAACGACCACTCAGCACCTCATATAACATGGACACCGGAGACTTGAGCAAAAATATTTATTTTATTGAATAAAATACACACCTGACGCGTTTCGGATCAGCTCAGATCTTAGATTTAAGCTGATCAGAAACGAAGCAGGCATGTATTTTATTCAATAAAATAGATATTTTTGCTCAAATCTCCAGTGTCCAAGTTATATGAGGCGCTGAGTGTACAGTAAATTAACCACACAACAACTAAAAAATTCTAAATTTTCAGCAGTGGTCGATCACCCTTACTCCACTGAAACCTCAAATCCTAGCCTGTCTCACGTACTCAGAAAACACATAATTTATAATAGAAAAGTACAGTACACACTAACTTAGTCTGTACTGGCAAGTAGTTGAGATTCACAAAGTTCACTACATACCGCCTGGCCTGCTGGTGCATTATTTCGGGGTACAATCCAGTACTGACCGTTACAATGTCGATGTTGCTGAGAGGCACAGAAAGAGAGCTGATTTTGCTACATGCTGCCCAGACAGCTGATGATATAGTATTTTGGGGTACAGCTCAGTACTTGCAACTGCTATGTTGGGAGGGCACATCAGGGTGGGTTAAGTGAGGGTTTTGTGTTTGTGACTAAAATTAGCGCTCCCTGTAGTACATTTTAAATAAGTACTTATGATATCAGGAAAGCAGCTTCATCAGGACGAAAAGCCCACCACCAATGCGTCCCAATTAAATGGCTGCTGATTCTATTTTGTTATCATGCTGATACTACCTCTGTGGCAACAGAAATGTGAGAGCACTTGCATGGGCATCATCTCATGCATTTGCAGCATGTCTCAGAGCTCTGAAGGCACACAAGATCTGGGCATACATTCGTTTCGGCCACACACAAAGAAAAAGGAGGAACACAAAACATAAAAATCTTATTTTTTCAGTGAGTGCACTATACACACACACACGTCACATTCGAGAGTGTGTCCATGGCAACAGGGGTACCCAGAAATATCCAGATTTTTTTACTGGACCCAACTTTAATAACAGCAATAAGGTAGGAGAACTATAAGCAATAGTAAAAATGCGTTTGGAGTACAGTTCGGGGCTCCAATACCCCGATCCCCCCTGCAGTCACATTATACATTTGCTCGTTTATGTATGTTATCTCTCCTAAATTCTGGGAATCCCTGTGGTGCAGTCAGTATTTTCTAATAGGGGTACTCATCGCCGGAGATCCCACTGCAAACAACATGATATTCTGACGTGCCTTTGCCGCTTCTGGTATTGTGCCCATATGTTCAGCAATTTAATAATCTCTGCATCTCCCATGCCCAGTGCTATTTTACAGAATTAGCCTAAATGTTGTGTATGCCCTGGCACACACATGGCATTTAGGCAAATTCTGTGAAAAAAGTATTAGGCATACAGGTACAATACCGGAACGGTCAAAGGCATGTTAGCATATTGAGTTCTTTGCGCCAATCTCCAGGGCTGAGTACTCCCTATTAGAAAATACAGTACAGTTACGTAAGAACTTACTGTAACAGTAGATCTTCGAGAACAGCTCTTGCAGCAGGTTACACCATTAGGACTGAAGCGGCAGGTGCCAGGACCCCAAGGACATTTTCTAGCTAGCAGTATTCAGTGGGTACCGTCCCGACGTCAAACATAGTACATAAGGGGCGTCCTCAGAATCCCAGTTCTCCGTCCGAAGACTCACGGCTGCTAGATGACATCAGAAGAGAGACTGAGGATCCGCCATCAAATGGCAGTCAGTGAGATGCTGAGACACCTGATCCTAGGAGAAGGATGTTGAAACTAGAATCTACCTCCAGCGGGGATGGTGGGAGGGAAAGTACCTGCTGCAAGAGCTGTTCTTGAAGAGCTACTGTTACGGTAAGTTCTTACGTAACTGTACTATCTTATGTCGAAAACAGCTCTTGCAGCAGGTTACACCATTAGGACTGATTCCCAAGCAATAATGAAATCCCACACCATTGGGGAGGAAGGTAAAAATCCTTGAGGACTGCTAGAGCAAAACCTGCTCTTACCTCAGTGCAATATCCAGGCTATAATGCCTGATGAAAGTATGCCGCAGGCTCCAAGTAGCTACAGCACAGATGGCGAGGTGGACACATTCTTAAGGGCTGCAAAGGAGGTAGCCACACCCCTTGTAGAATGCCCCTTAACCGTGCCCGGTAAGTGTTTGTTGAGCTTCTGGTAACAGAACGTGATACACTGAATTAGCCACCTGGACAGCGATTGTTTGGAAACAGGAACTCCCACCATCCTGTGGGCAAAGGAGACAAACAGCTAGTCCGATTTTCGGTGGTGTCTGGTTCTGGTCAGGTAGTATCAGAGACACCTATGCACATCTAGGGTGTGCAACAGGGCCACTCCTCAATTTGAATAGTTGGGAAAGTACACTGGTAGATCGATGTCTTGATTAAGGGTGAGAGCTGAGACCACCTTAGGCAGAAATTTGGAAGGACATTAGTTGGTATAAACTTCGAGTTCTAAGTCGATCACCGCTAGGTAGAGACAGAGAGCCGATGCTGGCGAGTCGGCGGTGGGAAAAAAAAACTGCAGGGGATTCTGGGGACCGCCCCTTACGTGCCTGTGCCTGACGTCGGGGCGGGACTGATGTCAGGGTGGTCCCTGCTGAATACTGCTAGTTAGAAAATTTCCGTGGGGTCCTGGCGCCTGCCAGCTTCAGTCCTAATGGTGTAACCTGCTGCAAGAGCTGTTTCTCGGTAAGATCAGCTGTACCATGGGGATTCCCGGAACTCTACGAGTAATAACGTACTTAAACAAGCAAATGTATATTTGTGACTGGGAGCGGGGTGGGGTTGGGGTACTGGAGCCTCGAACTGTGCTCTACTCGTGTCTTTGCTACTGCCCAAGGTCTCCTTTAATGTTCTTGTTAATCACCACTTGGGGCATGTGGCACTCAGCTGAATCTTGTGCCACATTACAGATGCTCACACAGTGATGCAAGGTTTAACATACACTTGGTGTGATGTTTATTAGAAGGAAAAAAAAGACTTTAAAAAAAAAAAAAAACACTTGCAATAACTACTGCAAGCAGGAAGAGTCACAGATCTCTAAATCCCTCCAAGTTAAGAGTTGGATTTCTTCCGAGAGAGTGAAGGCTTCACAACCTCTCCCTCTCTAGGTCAGCACAGTACTGACCTGAACATCTAAACTGTATTCCAGGAATCAGATTTTATACCTGCCCCTTGGAGACCATGTGACCTTCTTGTTTTTACAAAATAAAGTCTTTGTAGCAGCATATTTTTAGGATTTACAACCTACATCCTTAAAATAACATCCTAATGCCACTAAAATATGAACATAAAAATAAATGTATTCTATAATCAAAAGATAAAAATCATTGCTAAATAGTCCAAGCTCCTCCCACCTGGTGACACGGGAGCTTGGTATCAAGATAAAGGAAGTATCAATGTGCCAGCCCTACCCTATAGGAGCTACCAAAATAGGAAGTAACCTTCAGGTATTTTCTTTATACTTATTTTTATATTTCAAATTTCTACTTTGAAATGAAAGGCCAGAAAAAATGCCCTCTTGAAGTAGGCTGTTTTATACTAGCAAGGGAAGAGGAGAAAGGAAAAGAAAATTAACTTTAAAAAAGCTTTTAAGATAGGTTTCTTAACAAGCATTCTCCTGGACAACTTTTACTTTAAACAAATTATCAATCAAAATCTTTATTTATCCAGACGGACACCATTGAGCAAGCTCATTTACAAGATGGACCTGGTTAGCGCTGGGTCAAATGGTACAATGCAAACAGAGATATTTACAAAAGAGCCAAATAACACAAGTAAAAACAATTAATGCAAGTAAGTACTCAATGTTACATCAGTCATATCAGTTCAGAGTGCTTCTGTAATATTCTAGGATATATTTTTAGTAGGAACTTCAGGAGGGAGAAGTGATCGGGTTGAGCTCTACCTATTTGGGAGGACTCTGCACTATTTATTACATAATTATGTATCCATGTATTTAAAATATAGCGCTTAGGAATATATCCCAAGTTTAATAATATCTACTTGGTGTGTTAGCACGAGCAGTATTAAAACTGCTAAGGGACAATTTACCCATTTCATCTTGCCTTTAGAGGTCCTATGCTATGCTCTCCGTTACATACATACATACATACTCTGAGCCATCACAGCAAACTTTTCTTGAATCATTACAAATTCACTGAGTCTTTTGGTGAACTGTTTTAGGTGCAAGCAGACTCCGCTGTCATTTCAATGGGCTTCTTTTATCTTTCCAGCAGATGCACTGCCCATGCTAAATCTTCCACTGTTCAAAATATTCATAGCAACCTCAAAAATCATAAGAAGTCTGTTGTCCCGTAGGTATCTGTCATAAGGGTAATCTTTTGTGTGTCCAAGCCCTCCTAGAACCTGCAAGGCTTCACTAACACAGCTCCAAGCCCCTTTAGAGCTGAAAACCTTGATCTTGGCTGCTTCTATTGAACAATCAGGCAAGTAGTGAGGTCTTAAATCAGTTTATACTCATAGGAGTATTTGTTTGTAAGTTTTCTTAGGCATATGCACTTTATATTGCATACTTTTCACTTAGATACTTTTGGTAAGAGTTTCGGTGGTTTGGAGGGGGGTGTTGGCAGGTTGCCAGTCTGACCGAACTTAGATGAAATAAAAGGATAGTACAGGACAGAAAATAGATGGAGTGCTGTTGCAACAAACTTATAAAGGGAACAGGATAGTGCGGAGTACTCCCAAAATAGGTAGAGCTAAACCCCATCACAACCCCCAGGGAGTGATTAAAGATGACATGTAAAGATCTCCCGTAGTCCGCTCCCATCCCCCACATACCTTTCAATGTAGCTGCGGGAGTCAGGGGATGCTATGATCATAGTTTTCAGAGCAATATTGATATTTTAAATAGCTGCCGAGATGTAGAGCTGAATGCGGAAGCGCCACGCAGGTCCCAACTGAGCAGACACAAGCTGTCACTGGTATTCCACCCATTCTGTGATGTGGATAACACCACTGCCCTTATTGTAGCAGCAGTGGCGGTAGCTTAATATTCTTATTTTATTGCTTCCACAGGGGTCTTGATACCTGAAATATTATTTACAGCAACAGGTTGTCCAGGTTTTGTCATAAGTAATATTTCAGTTATACTAATAGGTACCAACCCCTCAGTGTAAACCATTTGTTATTTTAATCCCACTGTCTGCTCAAAATGTTAGACACCCTGATGCTGGATGTTGCACTCTACCTTTAGAGCACACATCCGACTTCACATTTATAACACAGTTAAGTTAAATTACATGTTAAGTAATTACAAGGGCTGTAGAGTGTTACACTACAGAACCTCTTGCCGACTGCCCCCCCCCCCCCAAAATGCTGATGCCCTCAGTGTGACGCCCTGAAGCTACGGCCCTTGCGCTACAGATCACAGTATGGAGGATCATTTAACTGGACCACAGAAATAAAAAGGAGTAAGTGACGCTTCCTTACTGCACCAAGGCTCCCGATTCAAGCAAGCACCCAGTGCAAGGTGGAGGGAGTCCATGAACTGAACCCAAAATCAATGTCCACACTGACGACAGGGGTGATGACTGGTTCACCAGAATGGCGCAACTGTCCCAAACAGACCTCCACTTGCACAGGGATCAGTTGTTAAGAATGCTTCCATCTACCCTTCCCCCAGGTCACACGTGAAAACTGCCTTTGATTTATGTGCTTATGCCCATCACCATTTTTTAAATAAGCTGTACTGAAGCAACAATTTGACAGAAAATGCCTCTACATCAATCGGCTTCCAGAATTATTATATTAATTTTATAGTTCAATATATACTTTTATTTATTTACTGCATGTTTCACCATGAAAGCACACTGACCAACATGTTGCTTGTTTCCTAGTGCGACCTGGGGGAGAGGGTTCAGGGGAAAGTCCTCAAAGCAAATACATACATATGGATTATAAGTACATGAAACCAATGACATGAAGTACAACAAGGACAAGAGTACATAATACCATATGCAGCAGGGTAAATGTAGTTAATTAATTTGACACTAGTGTTATTCCATTGAGGGCAGGTAACAATTGAGATGAGCAAAGGAGTGCATAATCCATATACATGCCTGTTAACCTTTTAGTCCATCTCCACATACAGGTCAAATAAAAACTATTAAAACAGAATGCTTTACTGAATATTTCTAATTTAGACCCCACATCTAGCGCCATTTCTTTTTGTCAGGAAGCAAGATTTGATTAGCGTTGCTATTCACAAATTATGCTTTTATAAGAATAGGCACATAAAATAGACATTCTGATACTAAAATGCAGTATTAGGCAGTCAACACTATGCTGATTTGTAGAACAGGGTGGTTCTATCATGATTTAGAAGGTAAAATTTATATAAGCTCCATTTATAGTTTAAGTGCAACATAACAACCAATATAGTGCCGTGTGTGCCTTTTACACACACACACACACACACACACACTGCAGTATACTTCACAAAACACCAAGTCAATATGCTTCACTCTGACAAAACCATTATATTTCAAAACACAATCCAACAGTTGTGAAAACCAATGTGCCTCATACACAGCAAACCAATTAGCTGATGTGCAAACCAATAGATTGCACTCTGATCAACAAATCCAGTCCAGCGGCAACCCAATATGCCTTTCACAGATCACTCCAATATAAATTTACATGTAAGCCAATAACAAAAACACCAATAAACATCAGTCTGTAAAACACAATATGCCACACACAGATCAAACCAACACATACATACACTGTTGCCAACAGATTAGACCCACTGGTCTCTCATGCCTACCCGATGCAGTTCACTGTTTGTGCACAGTGACTGCGCTAACACTCCCCTGTAGTTTTCTCCCCTCCCCCTCCCCCCCACAGTCCATAGTCGTGTTTGCCTTACCCCTTTGTTTGTCCCAACCCTTCTTGAACCATTCTACTGTTTCCAGTGTCACTACAACCCTCTGTGAAAAAATGCCTTCTTGCCTCCCCTCTGAAGTTCCCCTCCCTTTTGCTTTGCTGGTGCTTGTGTCCAGAATCGTCCCTATAAATTGGAGGCGTTGGCAAGGGGCCAAATGGGACTTGGCTTGATTGATGGTGATACTCAGGCTGGTGAAAACCTGCAGGGTAAGGGAAAGGAAGTGCAGAAGATCCTCCCTGGACAGGAGCGCTGGAGCCAGTTGTCTAGGTACAGGAATACCTGTACTCCTGGGTACATAGGTGGGCTGCTACCACAGACAGGCATTTGGTAAACACTCGGGGGCAGAGGAAAGACCAAATGGGAGGGCCTTGAATTCACAGTGGTCCCCCTGAAAGCAAAACCAAAGGAATTTGCGGTGGAAAGGGCATATGGGGATATGCAAGTAGGCATCATGCTTGTCCAGAGCGCATAGCCACTGTCCCTGAAGAAGAGGCAGAAGGCTCTGCAAAGACAGCATTCTGAAGTGTCTGTACTCCAAGAACATGTTCAGGGAGCTGAGTTCTAATATAGGCCTCAGATCTCCTGTCTTCTTTGGAACCAGGAAGAAATGGGAATAATGGCTGGTTCCCAAAAATGAGTGGGAACTGGCTCTATTGTTGCCTTGAGAAAAGAAGAGCGATTTCTTCTAGGACCAGAGGAAGATGTTGCAGGAGTAAAACGACTTTGGCGGGGGTCTTCAGGGTGGTTTCTGCAGAAACTCTATTGAGTGTCCTGCTGATATCAACTGGAGCACCCAAGCATCTGAAGTTATCCTCTCCCAGCCCGGCAGATGGGAGGAGAATCTCCCCACTACCGGTTCCTCTGGAATCTCCAGAGGCAATGGGAGAGGCAGGGAGCCAGGAGGTAAGGGGCAGCGCGGCAGCCGAGGCTCCTGCGGCTTTTGCTGGGGGGGTGTCTTGGTTGCTGAACCCCCACCCAATTTAGCAGCCCGCTTGCCTGTGGTTTTGTCTTTGTCGGTTTTGGTGACAAAAGGATGCTGCTGCCCTGGAGGGGCCTGTACACAGAGTTGACAGACTTGAGTGCAGTGCCCTTCTCCTGCATTGATAATGATGTCCTTGACATCACCCCGAACAAGCACTGAACCCCTGAAGGAAGCATCCTGGACGGATTGCACTTCAGGGACCAAACCTGACATGCAGAGCCAGGCATGATGCCATAGGCCCTACGGTGAAAGCTGAGTCCTTCCAGCTGTGTCTACTGCATCGTAGAAGACACAAAGCATGTGCCGACTGGCCAAACAAGCAGAACGGACAAGATCAGCAACTTCCTGTTTAGTCTGTGACTCAAGAAGGGAGTCCAATTTTGATTCCACCTGACTAAAGATGGTCTTCTGGAAATCCCCCATATTTACCACATAGTTAAGGGCCCCAATACCAAGGGTAGAAGAGGAATATATCTTCTTCCCATATTGGTCCAAAGCCGGGATTCCTTATCAGGCAGAGGACAAGCTGAGGTGTTTAGGGCTGGCAGAGCGCCGTGAGAGCGCTGATGACAACAGAGTCCACCTTGGGGTGAGAGGCTAAGAAAGACTACACCTCAGGAGCCTGGAATAGCCTGTCCGCCTTCCTCAGAAAGGGGGCTAACACAGAAGGTCGTTTCCAAATGGTGGAAACAAGATTCGCGTGAGGCTCTATCCAGGGTGGAATCAGTGTAGGAGCGGTCTCAGGCAGATCCAGATGGGCAGCGAGTTTTTTACATTGTGGGTCTGGCTCCACTGATGCACCTCCTGGATTTTCCTCAATAAGTCCAGAAAGGAAGAGTCCTCCGGAGGAGTCCTTGGCCTGGGGCGTTCCGGAGTACAGGGCTTGTCTTCAGGGTCAGAGTGGCTGAACTCAGTCAGAAGCATCTGATCAAGAGGAGGAAGATTCTTCCACACGAGGGGGAGGGACGGCCCCTCTGGGGAGTTCTCTGGGGTGAGTATCCTCCCTTCCTCGGGCGCCAGAGGGCTCACCTCTGGTGTCGGGAAGGGGGAGGAAGTCTCCCGTCTCTGACGCAGGGGATCCTGTATAGGGTCCACTGTCGGTGAACAACTCTCGACCTCCCTAGTGAGTTGAGCCTTGGCCTCAGCCCACCAGGAGGCCACAGTCTCCTTCAAATCAGCGGCTGGGAAGTGGGTGGTGGAGAAGAGGGATATGGATATTGAGGGTATCCATAAAGGTATCCGTAACCAGACAGCGGGTAGCCCGGCGTCTGGTACTGCGACACTAGATAATGCGGCGTCAGGTACTGGGACACCGAGATACTGAGAACACGGTATTGGGGTGTCGGGTAACGAGGCCAGGGCTCTGGCGGAACAGAGACCTGGCAGAGGCCCTGCTGGCAGGCCAGATGGTGGTCATGCTGGCGTCACAGGCATCGGGCCCGGCATGGGTATACCTTTGAGAGGGTCTGAAGGACCGGAGGGAAGGACAGACCTATTGCCAGGTAAAAGGACACTGGATGGTGTCGGGTAGGCCAGTGTCGGGACTTGCGTCAGGGTCTAGCGTTAGGAGGTTCCCTGGCCGGCGTGTCCCAGTATCCTCGGTGATGACTGGGGAAGGAGGATTATAATCCCGGGGGGGGGGGTCAGTCGAGGAGACACAGGGACCTCAGAGGGCAACATGGTGGGGCGTTGAGGACAGCCTGAGGCAGACTATTCTATGAGGTCCGGCATAAGCTTCACGGGTGGGCACTGGTGGAGCTGGCGTCAGACTGATGGTCTCTCTGCCCAAGGAAGGCGCGGAGGAGATGCTGTCTTGTCAGGAGGTGTTTTAGCTGGGCGCTCCCGAAGAAACTAGCGACTTAACGGCCTTGTCAGGCGGCGTCGGTGGGACCGGCGTCAGCTTACCAGACCTGCTCTGACCTGAGGCCATGTGGAAGAAGTGACCTTCATGGGAGCGGAGGCCTCCTTTGCCCCGGACTCTCCCGAAGGGCCTGAGTGCAACCCAGATGGGAGGGGTGACGCCTTCTTGGTAACCACCAAGACTGCCATCGTGGAGTGATCCCTCAGTGGGGACATTACTTTAAGTGCCGTGACTCCAGCCTGAGTCACAGCTGCTGTGGAAGCTGGTTCCCGCTCCTGGTGCTTCTCCTTGTCGCACTTTTTCTTGTGACCTTTGGGGGAAGTAGACGCCTGCCTAAGTTTCTTTAACTTTTTCCATGGGGATCATTTTCTTCTTTAGGATATGGACTTCCAGGGATTGCTGCCTTCTTTTGTGGGTAGTGGAGCTGAACTTCTGGCAGTGCTGGTACTTCTCCATGGGGTGGCCTGGGCCTAGACAGAAGAGGCACAAGGCGTGGCCATCCTTGTGTGGAAGTTGGGAACCACACGAGTCGCACTTGTTCTTATATGATTCAGAGGGCGTTTGCGACGACATACAATGAATTGTTTGAAAAAATAGAAAGAAAATAGGTTGAAAAGTTCAAAAACTTAAAAGTTGACGAATGACTGAAGACCGCTGTTCTACCGCGAGGAACTTTCCCAAGCCGATGGTGGGAAAGAACTGGAAGGCAGGCATGTGGACCGCCCCTTTATACCGACATCATATGATGCTGGTCATCTGACAGGGTGGTCTCCCGACAGAGACTGCTAGCTAGAAGTTTTTTCGTGGGGTCCTGACGCCTGGCGGCTTAGTCCTATATGTGAATACCTACTGCAAGAACCTCTCTCAAAACAAAATCTTTAGGTTCCTCCCTCCCAGGTGCTGGACACAGCATTTGTGTGCACTGAACCCCAGCTGCCACTTTTGGACCCAGCTATCCAGTATCATTAGGTCTTCCTGGAATGCTCTTCTCCCGTCCTCATTGTCAACCACCGCCCCCACTTTGGTGTCATCAGTGAAAAGGATCTTGCTAGCCACCCCACCCTGATGTCCATGATGAACACGTTAAGGAGGACTGGGCCCAGGACCGAGCCCTGTGGGATTCCACTGATGACTCTCTGGGTGCTGATATCTCTCCCCCACCATGACCTTCTGTTCCTATCCTTGAGCCAATTTGCCACCTACTTTACCAATTCCTGCTCCAACCCCAGTGCGCTCCAGCTTCCAGATCAATCTCCTCGTGGAACAGAACTAAAAGCCTTGCTGAAATACAGGTATATGATATCAACTGGCTTACCCGCATCTAGGTACCATATCACCCAGTCGAAGAATTCCACCAGGTTGGCTTGACATGATTTACCACGGACAAACTCATGCCGATTTTCATCTTGAAAACCATTTACCTCCAGGAACTCCACTATCCTTTCCTTTCAGGTGGCCTCCAGAATTTTACCTATGATGGAAGTCCAACTGACTGGTCTGTAGCTTGGTGGATCATCCCAGGGTCCACTCTTATGTATAGGCAACACATGTTCCTCTCTCCAATCCAGAGGGGCATAGCCTGTTTGGAGGAAGGAGTTGTATAGTTCTGTTAGTGGAGGTGCCAGGACATTCACCAGTTCTTTCAGAACTCTGGGGGTGGACTCTATCTGGCCCTGGAGCCTTGCCCATTATAACAGCTCTGAGAGCTCTCCTCACCATCCCAACCTGGATCTCTCCATCTGTGAGATCACCCTTCCCCAGGTCCCCTGTTTCGCCCCCTCTCTGCAGCTCTGGACGATCCTTTTCCCTGGTGAAGACTTGAGCTGAAGTAGTCGTTCAACAGCTCTGCCTTTTCCAGCCCGCTCTCTATCCAGTCCACCCCCTTCCTCAACTTTTTTATCTGCCCATCAACCTTCATTCTCCCCCAATATATTTAAAGAATTCCTTTTTCCCCTCCTTAATCCCTCTTGCTAGCCTGAGTTCCTTAACCGCTTTTGCTCTTCAAACTCTTCTACTAGCTTCCCTGGCTATCTCCTGATATTCCTCGTGGTCCTCCACACTACGACTGCATTTATACATTCTAAAGGCCAACCTCTTTTTCCTCACTGTTTTCTGCACTTCCTTCATCCACCAACACAGCTTCCTGGTTCTGGTCCTTTTATTTCAAGTTCTGGCACAAGTTTCGTGCCCAGGATACCCTGCTTCAAGATGCCCCACTGCCCTTCACATACATCCCTTCCTGATTTTTCCTAGATGCTCCCTGAGGATGGTAGCCATTTTCCCCAAAGTCTGCCCCCTAAAGTCCACAACCCTAGTTTTGTTCGTCTTATATCCTCTCCAAGTCCAAGGTAAAACATATTCATGAAGTGGTCGCTACTGGGCAAGCGAGGCTTCCACTACCAGGTCCCTGATTAGCCCCTCGCCTACCAAGACCAAGTCCAGGATGTTCTCCCTATAGTCGGTTCGTTGACAAGCTGTGTCAGGTATCGTCTTGGAATGCATCAAGTTTTCTGCTCCTTGCAGATGATGATACCATATAACCCCAGTTTGTCTTTGATAAGTTAAAGTCCCCACTGTTACACTCCCCAACTCTTTCTACAATTTCTCATGTTTGCGATTAGTGTCATATTCAACTGTTCTGAGGCATCTGTGACCTGCAGAACACCCCTAGATTAACCCTTCTCCTTCCAATCCTGCAATGTGGCACAGACTACCTATACATTATCTTCTTCCCCTACTGTACTCTATCCTGTCCTAATAAACATTGCCACCCTCTCCCCCATGCCCCCTCTGTCTTTCCAGAGTGTCGAGATTCTCATTTCCCAATCATGATGTGTGGTTGCCCATGTCTCTGTGACTGCAGCCATCCACCTCCCCTTCTATCCGGAACACCTGTAACTCTGCCATCTTGTTTCCCAAGCTGTGTGCATTCATCAGTGCTAGTTTCCAACCCTTCCTAGGTTTCCACCCCTACTCCTCACTCCACCCCCATCTCTTGTAATCTCAATTCCCAACCTTCATCTGTCTGGGAGGGCCTATGCCCTCGGACCTGTTATGCACCCCATGTCCTCTGACCCTCCCCCCTCATTCAGTTTAAATCCACCACTCAGAAATGAATCCTCTGAGCTTAGCGTTTTAGAATAGTCTTCCCCTCCTTGCTTAGATGAAGCCTATCCCTGGCATAGAGGCCCTTGTTCTCCCAAACAGTCCCCAGTTCCCCACCAGCCCATACCCCACCTCCTGGCACCACCAGCTGTTAATTTCACTGATGATCTGCATCTTTTCTGTCATCCCCTTAGAACAGGCAATATTTCTGAGAAAGAGACAGCATTTTCCCAGCTATACATTGTCTTGCCACATCTCAATGTCGGGCTTGCACCTCCATCACACTGTTTTCCTTGACATCATTTGTGTCATCTTGCACTATAATGGGACTCCCCTCCGTGCTTCTGTACCAGTGAATGTATAAGGAATTCCACCCTAAATAGTGTCATCCTGGCATGCATTCCACCCTTTTAGAGCTCCCCTTACCCCCCATTTCTCCCCTCTATCCAATTTCCCTTATGATAGAGTCCCCCAGCAGCAGGATCCTCTCTCCCGTTTTCATTTCATTCCTCCCTGCCCCCACCAGCTTTCTGCCACTCCCCTTTTTTGCCTCTCTGCTTGCTTCACTGTTCCCCTTTTTTCCTGTCACTGACTGTGCTATTTCCACAACTGGTGAGTGGGTGGTCAGAGTCTCCCTCTCTCCTAGTTGTTTTATACCCCCCACCCATCCTCCTTGGTCGAGGTCTAGTTCTGCCCCCATCCTCGCCATGTTCCAAATCCCTGTTTTTTTTTTTTAATAATCATGTCAGATTTTTCACACCCACCCCAGGCTGCCCCCATCGAACCGACTCCCCCAGCCCGTCATCCAGGCTGGGGCTTACCTTTGCCCGGCCTGGGGGCGGCCCAGCGAGTCTGTTCTCACCCTGCTGCCAGCATTCTCATGATCAATTCTCTCCCCGAGGCCCCAGGAGAATGGTGCATGCGTCTTCAGCCCGGTAATGACCCCTACCGCCCAACCCATTGGCCTAATGCCAGGCACCCTCACGGCCTCCAGTGTCTGGCCTCCACCAGGGGCAGCCATTGCCGAGGATGCCACTTCCCCAACCCTGGAGAGAGAGCAGCCTGTCGGCAGCTCCATCCAGCTCCGCTCTCCCCAGCCGTGCCGACCAGGGCTAGTTTCAAACCCAGGTCGCCGACATGGAATCAAGATAAGCTAGCATCTCAGCCTCTATGCTACCGGGCGGCCGAATCCCTGCCTTTTCTATCTCTACCTCCTTTACAGGTACTCCACAAAACTCATGTTTTCCTTCACCCCCCTGCCCTTTACTAGCAGCAACGACATCAGTCTGTGATACATGTCCCTCCTCACCGCTGCCCTCCCCTTGTAGCAGTGGTGCGTACCTGCTGTACAGTATGACACCACCTACTGCACTCATCCGATTTCCATTTAGTGGGGTAAGTCCCTTCTCTTTACCCCAGTCCCCCTTGCAGAGTCGCTTCTGCTTGCACTTGAATCAATTCCTTGGCTGGGAACCCCATCATTTCTCCTGTACCTGTTCCGTGACTATGCACGGCTCTACTCTTTACTCCCAAATCCTTACCATGGTGGGCCACCCACTCCCTTTTAAATCCCAACCTACATTCTTAGTCTTCCTCCTGACCACGTCCTGCGCAACCTGGTCTTGCCCCTTCCCCTCCCTTTCATTACAGTCCTCCGTCCTTCCCCCTCCTCGTTGCACTGCTACATTGCCACCTGCCACACCTCTCTGCCTACTTTCACCCCTATTCCTGCTGGCCTCCCACATTCCTACGGTTCTTACAGGACTCTTCCTTTGTCTGACTTCCATGATTAAGCAGTCAACCATCCTCCTTAACTCCCAGATCTCACCTTCTAGGTGGCCTACCTTCACACATATGGGGCATGTTCCTAGACTCCATATAGTTATGTGTGTAGAGCTGCACCACATCCACTACATCTCACTACTCTGTTAAGTCCCCCATTTGCCCTCCCTCCAGTGGAGCATCTCCATTACTCCCCACTTTTCCAGCCACCCTGCCAGCTTCCACTCCACTGCTGTACTCTATGTCCCATTTTCCCCCATTCACCCCTTATCCTCATGCCATCCCAACTGTTCCATATATCAGAGAATCTCACAGTAACTCTGCCTTGTGAAGCAAGCTGGTCAACACACTTTTTTAAAATGCACCCTACAACTCAGTTCAAAAACTTGCAGCATTATAGCCCCTTTACATCGCCACTGGAAGCAGTAGTACCCATTCCAGTACCACATAAATAGGCTCAACTCTGTATAACTTGCGGCCTTATGCCCCTCAACAGGTCCCACAGCACACAGATATAACTTAAATTCAGTACAAAACCTACAGCTACATTCCCACCTGTAGCACCTCTCTGCCTGCTTTCATCCCACAGCGATGGCTACTTAATGGTAAAGTGCGGCTGAGTGCTGAAAAGGAGTCAGTGGGTGGGTGGCAGACCCCTCTGACCACTCAGGCTACACAGAACTACCTGCAGTAACATCGCTGAGAGGTCTGAACAACAGGAGGCCTTAAAATCAGCATGTTTGGCAATTTGTCATTTCCATCTGAATGAGCTGTAATTACTCTGGAGGTATGCCTTAAACGTTTTCGTGACTGATGTGGATAACCCAGGAGTTTAGACTGCATATGATTTGAGACTGTTACAGCTGATGATCGCTGTACTGAAATATGCTGCTGATGGATGTACTAATGCTGGTTATTGTTTTAACACTGTAATATTAATTTGTGACTGTGTTGCTATGTTTTAATTTGTGGGACACTCGTTTGGTTTACTGCTCTACCTCACTACTGCTATAGTACCTGTCTGAAAGTGTTTTGAGTCGTGCACTTTAGTCCCGTTGCTTGTGCTGCTACATTGCTATATTAAATATTCGGTGCACTAGTGCGTGGACCTTTGTCCCGCTACGTAACGCTTCCGCTGCTTGTTTGGTAGCCGCACCCCCTCCCTCCAACTGGTGGTGGCAGTCCAATTGGGTGAGGGTGTGTGATTCAAATCTAGCGGCCTACTAGATGCGGTGGCGTCTACAGTGGTGGCTAGTTAGCAGGAAAGTGTGACTAGGTGCTGCACAAAGGGAATCACTGGGAGTCCGTGAGAGAGTCTGGGCCGGTACAGTGGTAGCTGTGGTAAACTATATGTATTGTTACACTCTAATATATTAGTAGTACAGGCACAAAGTGAAGGAGATTATTTATTAGTATATATAATGGCTCTGGTTATGAACCTATTAGGTTGGGTAGGTACCCTTATGGTGCTTATACTGCTGTCTGATGGGGTTGGTGGGTCAAATGAAGTAGACAGGCTAATACCAGTAGATTCCGAACATGAATCTGACATGTCTAATCTTTTGGTGGGTCATAATAAGTGTGACTGTAACCCCCCTGCAAATGGGGGTTCCCAAAAGACTTCCAGGAGCTTGCTTGAATGCTCCAAGCCTGAATGGTGTTTGGCGTTTAAGCCATTTATCAGTGTTTTTAGAACCTCTGGTACTGTCTCTTTAAGAGCTGTCTGCTTGCAGACATAATTAGTTTGTATGGGGGAACTGTGTGTTTCTTTGATTCAGTACCACTCAAGCTGCTGCCAATTCACTCCATTTTTGCAGTCACTAGGAGTGCAAAGGAACCTATCTGAAAGATGTAACTGTTTGCCAGAAACCATTTAGAGTAATAATGAAATTACAGTTTGTCTAACCTGCTTTCTTTGCAGTCAGAACTGTGTCTGCCTAGTTCCCATTCTGGTTTGAACTGCTGAACTGGACCAATCAGTGTGGGGTAAGCTAGCTCTAAAATGGTGCCTTGGGCGAATCAGAACTTGGACTCAATCTGAGCCAGCCACAAGAGGCTTGTATGGGCAGTGACTCTGGGAGATGTAGTTTAGACTTGGCGCCTTTTGGACCAACAGCAGCAGTCTATTGTGAGTGACAGCCAATCCAGTCAAGAACTGGGAGGAACTCAAAGGAAGTGCCGGTTTTGTCTGTTGGAGTTTCAGTTTAGATCTGGCAGTGAAGGGGAAAGAAACCCTGTGCTCCTTCAGTGCACAGTTTCAGTCAAAAAAACGTGTGTAAGGCCCAGAGTTCCGGTCTGCAGCTTGTGTAACTGCTTGTTAGGACTGAATCCGTCCTGTGAAAAGAATCAAAGGATCTCTGAAGAGTAGAAACCAGGCTCACCCTGTAGAAGACTGGAGAAATTGTTGAATTGCACTCGGTCTGTCAGGAACTGAATCTGCTGTGTGTTCTCCGGGTGTTGTGCAGTAATTGCGATCGGGATAGAAGCAGCCCCACCTAGTATGTCTTTCTTTTTACCATATAAATGTGTGAGGAGTCTCGTGGAGCTCAAGAGTAGCCCTGCTGACATTGAAGGACCCTATCTTGTTTGGAAGTCGTGAGTACTAATTCAGGGTAGCTCCCTGTTGAATTGCCACATTAAATCCAAATGGAATCACTGTACTGCTGACTGTTTAAACTAATTTTCTTTTCTCTGTGGGAAGGGCCCCTACCAGCTGCCACAGTTTGGACTAGCCACTAGGGCTTGGGTACCCAGGGACAGTAACTGGTAGGGATAGGCCTGTGCACAGAGCCATAGGTAGATAGTAAAGTGATAAGCTAATTAACCTGATTTCCCCTGTCCTTGTTATATCCCCTAAATAAATCAGAGCTACTTGTTTCAGCAAAGTTATACTTCCTGAGGTATTTGTCTATGTTAAAGTACTGTACTGTGATTGTTACTGTATCTTATTTCTAGGAGGTCCCAGTGCGGAACTAGTCCTGGGGGTAGTGTATACTGCGAAGGTAATTCTGATATATTGTGTGGGCCACTAGTGGGAAGAAAGGGGGTTGCAGTGTCCCAGAGGCTGTGACCAAGTAAGTTTAACTATTGCAAACCCCTGACCTCTGGGTGGAGGCACCCGCCATTGGATCCAGGCCCCTCAACCTGTTAGTGGCAAATCAGGCAGTGGTAGTAGCCCCTGGGATAGCGCCATCTAGGGGTTACATGACTATTATTATTATTGTTTGATTTATTTATGAAAGAGAGTGGTACGTATTTGTGGCTGCCTTTTAGTGACTTTTTCTGTGTGTGTCATAAAGGGGCATGAATTATTATGCTTTATTCAAAGTTTGTAGAGATAATTGGTTTGATGATGTTAGCTGGAGATGCTGAAATTAATCCAGGACCTAAAGAAAAAGGGACTCTGAATATAACCGAAGATTGTGTTAGTTCCTGGTCTACTGCTCATGGTTTAAAGATTCTGCATTTAAATGTCAGAAGCTTGGTGCCAAAAATGGACAATTTGGAAGTGGCATTTATGATTTACAGGCCACAGCTGTTGATTATTACTGAGTCATGGTTGAAACCTGGAATCCTTGATGCTATATGCCAGATTCTGGGTTACAACATGGTACAAGCAGCCTGGCCAGGTAAAAAGAAAAGTGGAGGAATAATAATTTACTTTCAGGAACATCTGGAGGTTTCAGTATTGGCCACATGTGTTAATGCGCAGTCTGATTCTGACTGGTTACTTCTTCAATGGATTCTGGGCGGCTGTAAGAAGGTCATAATGGGTGGCCTATATAACCCCCCTAGATGTGGACTTGGGTTAAGACAGCTTTTGGATATAGCTAATGAATTAGTTCATGATCATGATTTTGTCTTGTTAGGTGACATGAATGTAAACTGGCTAAGCTGTGGGAATGCAGGTACTGAAATGTGCTTGAGTCCATACGGCTTGGCTCAGTTGATCAGAGAACCTACAGACTGAATTCATTTTCTGAGAATCATTCATTACTGGACTGGGTTGTTACTAAAAGTCAAACATTGTCTCACAGGCTGATGTCTTAAGTCTCTCAGTTAGCAATCATATGGCCACTTACTGTGTTTCGAATTATAAAAGGCATAAAATTCCATCCCGTATTATTTCTACTCATTCATTCAAAAAAGTAGATAGTTTGAGACTTGAGACAGAGCTTAGTGACACTGACTGGTCTTTACTGAGTTTAATACCTGACCCAGATTGTGCTGTTGATTTTTTTTGTATCCGGTTACTGGATATTCAAAATTGGTTGTTTCCATTACGTAAAGTATGTTTTAGGGGCTCTGAGAACTACTGGTTTTCTTCGGAAATAAAAAATGTATTAGATTAACAGATCAGGCCTGGTCAACTTATAACGGCTCACCCTCAGGCCCTTTGTTGAATATTTATAGGTCACTTAAAAATCAAGAAGTTGGCCGGCCCACTGGCTCTGAGGGCTGAGATGCTGGATGCCTTAACTTGTGCTATGCCGGCGACTTGTGTCCGGGAACCAGCATGGGCCTCCAGGGGTCAGCAGGGAGGAGAAGGACTGAGAGTCAGATGGACTGCTCTCCTTCTCTGGGAAGGGGAGGTCACCAAGTCGGTGTATGACTGGCCCCTAGCTGTGGTTGGGGGGGGCAGCACATCGATGCTCCTGAAAAGGGAGGAGAAGAGGCAGACACTCGGAGCGCGCGTGGATGCGTACGCACTTACTCCGTGGGGTGTCACTGCATGCCTCATCTCCTAAGGGAAGAAATGGAGGTGAAAAGTGTCCTGGGTGCAGCCGTATGAAGTCGATTAACACAGGCGCTGCCCCCCGCGAATAGCAGGAACTACCAGCACTGGATCCATGTTCAGTGGATTGAGGGATCCCTGCCACCCCACCACGGGAGGTAAAGCCATGGTGAAAGCTGGTAGGTAGACTGCGAGCGGGGAGCAGAGCTGGGGGGGGGAAATCAGGCAAGATGAAATGTCTCCCACGGACAAGGAGTATAAAGAGATTAAAAAAAAAAAAAATCAAGTAAGATGGTCATGGATGCAAAAAAGTATTATTATAAACATAAATTTGACTCCCGTTTGGCTGATTCCAAAACTTTTTGGCATATTGTTAACTCACTTTTAACCACAAGGGAATCGGCAACAATTAGACATTTTAAAGTGCATGGCCAGGAGGTAGACCCACGTGTGATAGCGAATTTGTTAAATATTAAATTTACTGATTTATCTTATTTATCTTCTTACTGTTCTGGGACAGGTAATACTCAGAATATGACAAAGGGTTCTCAATCATCCACACTTTTACTTTTGTTTAGTGATGAGGATGGATGTTCTCAGACTGCTCTGTATAATGCCTGATAAGTTTGGAGATTGCGGTGGGGGCCTGGATGCTCGTTTTGTTAAACTGGTTTCTTCTCAAGTGGCAGGACCGCTGGCAAGAGTTTTTAATTTGTGTCTGACTACTGGAATTTTCCCTAAGGTTTGGAAATGTGCATGTGTAGTGCCTGTTCCAAAGAAATCTGGAGCCATGCTTGCTGAGGACTTCAGGCATATTTCTATTTTAAATCTATTGAGTAAAAGTCTGGAGAAGTTGGTCTCTAATCAGATTATAAACTAAACTACTTAAGAGACTTATGAACTAATGTGTCCACAGCACGCGGCTTCTGAAAGTATCATGGAACAGGCACTGCCCTGCTCAGATTCACCAACACCGTCCTAGGAGGATTTGATCGGGGAGCCATGACAGGGGTGGTGTTTGTGGATCTGACCAGGGTGTCTGATTTGATTAATCATTCCATATTAAAGACCAGACTTTCCAATTTGGGATTCTCCGCAGGTACTATTAACTGGTTTGCAGACTACCTTGGGGATCGTTCGAAGGTGGTATTCATTAATTCAGTTCACTCTAAAGCATGTCAACTGCGGTGTGGAGTACCTCGGGGTCCATACTAGGGCCTCTGTTTTCTTTGTTTGTTAACCAACTTCCATCTTTATGTACTCTGTGTGATACATTCTTATATGCCGATGATTGACAAACAATTTAATGATGGGGATCAACTGGCTGCTCAACTGGAAATTGAATTTCAAAATATTTGTCAGTGGTTTGTTCAAAATGCCATGGTCTTGAACATAAGAAAAAACAAAATAATGCTTTATGGCACACCTCCATGATTAGGCACTATCCTAACTTTCAAATACATGATTTGTCTGGTAACAATATTGAGCGGGTTTCTGAATTTAGATATGTTTTTTTTTTTTCCCTGGATTCAAGTTTAACTCTGTTGTCTCAAGTGATTCAAGTAAGCTGTACAATCAATAGCAAACTTCGTATATTACGTAAGTTGAAAAAGTACTTTTCATTATCAACCCGGCAAGTTATAGCAAATGGTTCTTTATTGCCACATTTAGCTTATAATGCAGGTCTTTATTGTAACCTTGGGGTTAAGGAAAGCAATATTTTGAAAGTGGCATATCATAATATTTGTCGATTTGTTTTGGCCCCTTCTTGTCATTTGCATCATTGTTTATTATACAATGTGGTAAATCGAATGAGCCAAATCCTGCAACCTGATAGGTTGGCTGGTACCTTTCCCAGCGTAGTAAATCCTCCAGTGTACCCAATGGTAAAAGCGCCAGCCAACCTTATATCGTGCCAATCCGGTCGCTTTCACTTGAAACGAAACTGCCGCGATTTGTCCTGTCACCGCTTCGCTAAAACACCGCGGCAAATTTTTTACAAAATGACATCCTCTTTCGAAGTGTAGGGACCTCAGTGAGTTAGAAAATAGTTACAAAATATTAAAGAAACAACATTTGCCATTGTATAACAATGTATCCCTCCAGGGTGTGGTATACTGGAGGACTTAACACGACTGGTGTGGTTGGTCAGGCGCCCACACCAGCCATGGTAAATCTCCAGTATACCCACACCCTGGAGGGATAAACTGCTTAATTATATGCTAATTTGGGATGGCTATCCCTAGTAGTAAATTTGCTTTTTCTTTGGATGTCAAATTTTTAAAGCAATTAATAGTTACCATTATTACCCATGGCATAACCTTGTTAAAATTATTTGTACTTTAATTTATTTATTTATTGAAATGTTTCACCAGGAAGGTTACACTGAGCAAGAAGCTCATCTCCCAGTGCGTCCTGGGGGACGGAGTAGGAACAATAAGTATTATAATGATGCATACATTAGCAACTAGATTACATATATATTTATACAACACGTGTTTTGGGATAAATGTGGAGATAAAAAGTGATATCTCAGCTAGGCAGTGAAGATATCACCATGTTCCTATACGTCACTGTGATATCTTCACACTCCTATACGGCATAATAAAACTGAAGCTGCTATTCTCAACTTTCACTTTCTTCTCTAACACTGAGTCACTGACCGCTATTAGTACTACTAATGTTCAGCTACTCATTTAAAACAATACACAGTCTCTACAAATACTGAAAATATCTCTTTTGTACATTAAAACTTATCTAGTTGATCCTGCAGTATTAATTCTGCCCCATTCATTCTGCCAACTTCATTAGTTATGCTCAAGAGTTCCAGTACAATCTTTACTGTAGCATGACTGGCTGTGACTCTCCTGACATCCTGAGACAAATTAAAAAGCGAAATACTGCACCTCACATTTATACACTGTCAGAAGTGTCTCTGTTATCTTTTATTGCATCCTTAGTTTGCTTGTAAGTAAAAATAGACCACACACTGTGCAGAGTAGAGCGGTTTCATAACAAGGCGCTAAGCATGAGCATGAGTTGCTATATGCGCTTGCTCCAGCTGCATCTAGTTCAGAAGGGCTCACTGCTCCCTCTGCACAGCACATGGTCTGTTTATTTACTTACAAGCAAACTAAGATGCAATAAAAGATAACAGACACTCTGACAGTGTATAAATGTGAGTGCGATTCGTTTTAATTTGTCTCAGGATGACAGAACAATCACAGACTCGGTCAGACTATGAAGTATACATTACTAGAACTCTTTGGACAGTATCACTGAACTCACAAAAATGATTGGGACCAGAATGTTCATGGCAGGATCAACCAGATAAGTGTCAACAAAAAACACAAAGACATTTTCTCACTATTTGCGCAAATTACATCTTATTTTAAATGTATGCCACCAACTCACAAACCAGAACTAATGCTCTGTCATGCTACATTTTTAAACATACATTTTTAAAATCCCAAAACACATTTTGTATAAACAGAACATGACATGGCCTTACTGAAGATATCATATTTATCTTCACTCGAGGCCTATGACATCAAGATATCTCACTCATGGCTTCGCCACTCGTGAGATATCATTGGCCTCTCGTGAAGATAAATATGATATCTTCAGTCAGGCCATGTCATATGCCCTATATATACACATATATGTATGTATGTATTAATATATCTATATATCTATATATCTATATATATATGTGTGTGTGTGTGTATATATATGTGTGTGTGTGTGTATATATGTGTGTGTGTGTGTGTGTGTGTGTGTGTGTGTGTGTGTGTGTATATATATATATATATATATATATATATATATATATATATATATATGTGTGTGTGTGTGTGTGTGTGTGTGTGTGTGTATATATGCAGACTGAACAGTTTACAACCAAACAATGGCTAATAATATTTCTAGACTAGTAAACATTTGAGTGACTGATGGGGATAGTAGAGGATAGACAGGGGGTGGGAAGTAGAGGCGAAAGAAAGAGCTTAATTGGAGAAAGTGCAGGCTTGCATGAGGGGTTTGGGATAGGCATATGTGGCCCAGCTGGAGGTAGGGGGAGATATATACCAGCAGATTTGGCAGAGCCCCAGGGGATAGGTGCAATTGCAGTTCATCACTAGGTAGTTTGCTAGGGATGAAGAGAGGGAGTAGGCTGAGGAGGAGTGGCAGATTTGGGTTGGTAGTTGGTTCCAGAGCTTTGGTAGGTGATAAGAGAATGCCAATTGGCTGGATGTAGCATTTCTGTAAGGTATATTTAGAGAGCAGGTATCCTCAGACTGGAGGGTGTATTTGGATGGGTAAGTGGCGGATAAGGAGATGGCTAGGTACGACGGGAGCAAGCCTAGGCAGAATTTAGAGGTAAACTTTGCCGCGTGCAGTGTTCTCCTGTCGACAAGTGATGGAAAATTTAGGGAGCGGTAGAGGGTGCAGTGATGTGTCAGAGCAGGGGCACCTAGGGCAAACCGGCAGAAGGAGTTGTAGAGAGGTTCAAGCCTGGATAAGGAAGATTGAGGGGCAGCTCCGTATATGATATCACAATAATCGAAGATTGGCAGTATCATTTTATGTACCAATTCCTGCCTAGCTAGATGTGGGATACTACCCCTGCTACGATAGAGGCCCCTAGCTTAGGCCAGTGTTTCTTTAGTATAGCATCAATGTGGACGAAGAAGTTTAGGTTCCTATCGAGCCAAACTCCTAGGTCGTGGAAGGAAGCGGTGTCTTCTAATACAGTTCCATCTACGGTGAAGAAGGTAGGTAAGGAGGGAAGCCTTGCTAACCTCTGCCTAGTACCGAATGTCATGGAGACTGTTTTCTTTGAGTTTAGTAAGAGGTGGTGCTTGCTTAGCCAGCGTTGTACCTTTTCAAAATCTAGCTGAAGCCTGGCAGTGACATCAGGGACCAAATTACCAGTTGTGAACAGCACAGTGTCGCCTGCATACATGTGCATGTCAGTAGATAAGCAGACCTGAGAGAGGTTTTGATTAAGATTGAGAAAGAGTGGTATAAGTACTGATCCTGGGGAACCTGTGGTAATGTGGAGGGAGAGGAGATGGCATCAGCTATGCGAACAAACTGAGTTCTACCCGACAAATAGGATTAGAACCATTCAGTGGCATTAGGGGAGACCAGCGGTCCTGAGGCAGGATAGGAGTACAGGGTGGGAGACCATGTCAAGGCCTTGGCCAGGTCAATAAAAATAGCTGAGGTTATATGGCCTTTGTCCATGCCTGAGGCGATAGTGTCAGTCAGGCGTAACAGCAAGGTGGCAGTGGAGTGGTGTTTTCTAAAGCCAGCTTAGAATGGAGTGAGAAAGGAGGAGTTGGTATTGTAGAAGGAGAGTTGTTCAAGTACTATATGCTCCTGAAGCTTAGCCAGAGTGGGAAGGAGAGAGATAGGACGGTAGTTACTAGGGGAGGAGGAATCTCCCCCTTTGGGGAGTGGAAGAACTGTAGCGTGTTTCCAAGCTGCAGAGACAGTGGAAGAGACAAAGGAGAGGTTGAGCAAGATGGATAATAGGATAGGCTATGGCAGGAGCAGACAGAGAGAGGGAGCTTAGGGTCCAGGCCGTCTGGGAGGAGCCTTTAGCAGGCTTGATAGACTGAAGGGCTTGGAATGCAGCAGCAGGGGAGATATGGGTGAAGGAGAAAGGGGTAGGAGGAGGGGGAGCTGGCGGAGTAGAGGAGGGGGAAGCAGGGAGTAGGGGGGCGGGCCTGAGGTGGAGTGTAAGTACATCAGGGGGGCCATTTGGAGCATTGCAGCGCAGGACGTGAAATGGGAGTTAAAGCAGTCAGCGACTGCCAATGGATCAGAGATGTCAGAGAGATTTTGCCTAATGGTAGGAGTGGGAGGCTTGGTGGAAAGGGAAAAGAGGGACTGGACAACTTTCCAGAATTTGGAAGGTTTGTTTGTGTTGGCATGGAAGTTAGCCTGGTAGTGTTCGGATTTGGCCAGCGGATAGCTTTGGTGCACTTATTTCAAAGCTCGTTGTATCATTGGAGGTCCCTGGGGCATTTGGTTACCTTGTGCTTACGCAAGCAGCGTCATGGGCTCTTTGACAGGACAGGAGCTCAGGGGTTGCCCAGGAAGATGGTTTCCTGGACTCTGACTTTAGGCAGCGGTGCGTGTTGGCTCCAAATGTGGAGGAACTTATCATGAACAGTTGGGAGAACCGTCGATAGTGGTGTGGGCAGCAAGTGGGGACCAGTCAGTGTTGGTGAGGTCATGGTGCAGAGGTAGAGTGTCCAGGAGGAGGGGTACGTGTTAAGAGAACTTTGTGGGGTATTTTTGCCTGTGTATTTTGCAAACCATGTATAAGGGTAAGGGATGATGGTCACTAAGGCATCAGGTAGGAGGCAGCGTCCTTGACCCTGTGAGGTGTGGCGTGAGGACTAGGTCCAGAAGGAATGGTTATTAGTTCTGTGGTTCAGGCGGTAGGTTCCTGTATTAGTTGAGTCAGGTTTAGTGACTCAATGTCAGAGCAGTTTTAGCTAGTGTGTTAGAGAGCCAATTTTGTTAGGAGTCGCCCAGTATGTACAGCTCACCAGAGTGGGAAAGGGCCGTTATTTTCTTGATCAGATCTGTGACTTGGGAGGAGGGCTGACCCAGACCAGTATATTCCTGTGACAAATAGAGGCAGAGGTATGGAAGCTTCATGCTGAGGGAGGATAGCTTCAAGGGAGGAGGGAGATGCGACTTTCAACACGACTGTGTGTTGTAGGGAGGTAGAGACATAAATCGCCACTCTACCACCTCTTCCTTATCGGTCCATTCTAGCTGTAGTGAATCCAGGAATAAGGACTTCTTGGTCCGTGACATGGCCAGAGAGCCAGGTTTCAGAGATGATGATGATGACGTCAGGTTTATACTCGAGGACCATACCTGCAGTAAGGGTAGCTTGTTGGTAAGGCTGCGGGCATTTAGGTGGATAATTTTTAGGCTGTTCAGGAGGGCTTGGGGAGTGGAGGGTGTGTGAAGGGTGGTAGGAGAGTTTGTTGTAGGGGGACTAGGGTTGGGGTGGACACCACCAGCTAGCAGGAGGAGGAGCAGGAGAGCGAGGAATCTAGCTTTGCAGTAATTACAGGTTGCTGAGATGCATCGAGCATGGCATCCAGGTAGTTGTACATTGCAGGGCGCAGTTGAGGATATACTGAGCAGCGTGATCAGTAGATCAGGCAGGCAAGTAAGGAAGGCACACGGTCGGGGGGTAGTGCGGGTATTTAGTGTGGCAAAGAGTCAGGGTGTGTGGTATCATTCCTATGTAGTTTACTATGGTTGCTTCTGGGTGAGTAACTGGGTATGTGGCCGGTGAAGCAGGTGTACCCGTCGTCCCTAGGAAGGCGCCAATACATATCACCAAGAGTAGGTGATGTGGATAAGGCAAGTGCATGTGATAGGAAGGCATAGTGGCAGGAGATAAAAAGGTTACCATGTCCCTCTAGTGGCAAGAGAATATAAGGAGCCAATGGAGAAGTAGACTGTTATTAAGTTTCTGCTCATGTCCAGCGATGCCGTCCGTCCGGGGGCTGGGTCCAGAACAACCGGTGGAGCTGTGCACGGATCTAGGACTTCGATCCACTACTGGTACTTTACTTATATCTCCTCTGTGCAAATCAAAAAAGGGTTCCCGTGCTTTCTCTAATGCTGCTCCAGTTTTTTGGAATAATCTCCCTAGTACTTTACGTACGTCTATGTCACTAGCAGTGTTTAAATCTAGATTAATAGAATATCTGTCTTGTTCGGATGAATGTAAATGCAATATTTGATGCCACTGGGTAGAATCTGTTTGTCCAAGTTAATTGTTCTTATGTAATTATATGTTGTACATGTTGTGAATTACTTGTATGTATTTAGGACGGGCCTGAAAAAGGGTATTAATTTACCCAGTGCTCTTACCCGGTTAACAAATAAATGAAATGAAATCATCTCCTTTAACAAGCCCCACAGCATACACCATAATCAGAGTTCCCCAGAGCCCCACCACCTTGATGCCCTTTGTCATCCCCCAATTAGAGTTCAATCCCACAATCATAATCATTATAGTACAGCTCCCCCAGAATCAATGCCCCATACAGATCCCACAGCCCTTCCGTCCCCCTACGGGTCCCTTTCAGACAGTACCTTTTTACTTTCAATGTCCTGGATTCATCTCCTCCTCCTCCTCCTCCTTCCGGCGATCTTTTTATCCCACCTCCGATTGGCTAAATCCTCCTGGGAGTGGTTTGCCATAGCATTTAATAATAGAGGTGGTGTGGGATGGGTGAGCAGGAGAAAAATCTGATTTTGCTAGACAGGCCTCCAGGTACCCCTGAGCAAGTTGGCTGCTGATGTGGCGAGTTTAGTCCCCTCCTGTAGGCGGCGACAGTCGCTCGGTACTCCCGTCGATGCGGTGAGTCTTCCTTTTCCTCCTGGAGCCACTTAGTGCACATTGCCAATGCGGTGAGCTGTCCCCCCTCCAACACAAGTTCAGTGTCACACAAGTCCCGGGGAGCGTGTCTGGGCCTGCTTAAGTAGCCTGATCTGCATCACTCCCCAGTTCGAATTTCGCACCTCCTGGTCTGGCACCCTCTGACTGTCCAGACAGGCCTCCCTGTACCCCTGAGCAAGTTGGCTGCTGATGCAGCAAGTTTCGTCCCCTTCCGTCAGCGGAGATGGCTGCTCGTTACTCCCGCCAATGCGGTGAGCGTTCCTTCTCCTCCTGGAGCCTCTTGGTGCACACCGCTGATGCAGTGAGCCTTGCCCCTCCAACACAAGTTCAATGGCACATAAGTCCAGGGCTAGCGGCTGGGCCTGCTTAAGTAGCCCGATCCGCTTACTCCCCAGTTCAAATTTCGTGCCTCCTGATCTGTCGCCTCTGATTGCAGTTTTAATGCAAACCATTAAACTTAGTAAACAAACCAATATAGGTACTACACAAACCAATGACTTTCACATAAAACAAATCAATTCAGTCTGCAAGCAAACAAATCTGCCTTGCACTGACCAAACCAATATCGTCTGCGCATTAACCAACACACTTCACAGGAACCAATACAATTTGTGTGTAGACAAATATATTACACATGGAAACCAGTTTAATTTCAACTCAAACCAATTCATTTCCTGCAAAAACCCATGTGTATGACACACAAAGTAATCATTTTAAAACACTAAGTATTTGAATCCATATGTCATCCACATAAAACATACAAATCATGCTATATATAAAAAAAAAAAAAAAAAAATACAGCCTGCGTGAACCAATGCATGACAATCACTACTTGTATGATTTTTGTCCTGTGTGGCACCTCATGCATTAGTATACAGACATATATATATAGCCTACAGACATATGTATAGCCTATAGGTTAGAGTAGAGGTGTGAATAAGCTTGGTACATCCAGCAGACAAGGGTTTGATTCCCACAACCTCTACTTGCATACTGTGTGACTCTGAACAAATGAACATATGAAATTGCCAGCAGATAAATGCCTTATGGTCTATCAGGTCTACTAGAGATTGTGCAGTTAGCAGCCCTTATACTGTAGTTGCCCCTCCCTCCTCTCCCCTCTCCAGTGACCTTCCCTCTCCAGTGACCTTCCCCCTTACCCTGTCCCATCCCCTTTTTGAAGCAGCCCACTGTTCTACAGGATACCACTTCCTCTGGTAATACTTTCCACCCAGACACCACCCTCTCTGCAAAACAGTGTCTCCTCATTTCCCTCCTGAACCTTCCCCCTTCCAATCTCAGATCGTGCCTCGAGTGTCCCTCCCCCTCCTTAACTTGAAAAGCGCCTCCATTCCCATCTTATTTATTCCCTTCATGTACTTGAAGGTTTCAATCATGTCCCCTCTATCCCTCCTCTCCTCCAGGGAGTACATGTTCAGCTCACTCAGCCTGCTCTCGTAGGGTAAGTCCCCAAGCCCCTGGATCATTTTTGCTGCCCTGCGCTGCATCCCCTCCAGTAACCTAATGTTCTTCTTCCGGTACGGTCACCAGAACTGAACGCAGTACTCCAGGTGTGGTCTAACCAGTGACTTGCATAGTGGCAGGATTACCTCCCCCCTCCTGCAGGATATGCCTCTGGCAATACCACCCAGCATTCTGTTGGCCTTTGCAGCTGCCTTCCTACACTGTGCCGAGTTGTTCATTGCTGCCGTTATGATCACCCCCAGATCCTTCCCCTCTTCTTGTCATGGCTACTTGAATCCCCCCTAGCTGGCAATTCCTCCTTGTTTTTTTTTTTTCTGCCCAAATGTAGCACCTTGCATTTCTTGGCATGAACCCCAGCTGCCAAGTGTCCAACCAGGCCTCCAACTTTGCCAGATCATCTTGCAACCCTTGCCACCCCTCTAAGTCATCCACTACTGCTCCCATCTTGGTGTTGTTTGCAAACAGACTGATCTCGATCTTGATGCCTATTGAGATGTGTGCTATGAAGATCCCAAACAACACTGGCCCCAGTACAGTGCCCTGTGGCACCCCACTTGTCACCACCTTTGGAGATGAGAGCTCCCTTCCCCCCACCACCCTCTGCTGTCTCCCATGCAACTAGTTTACTGCCCATCCCGCTATCTTCACCCCGTCCCTTACAGCTTACTTCCCAGCCTCCCATGCGGCACTGAATCGAATGCCTTACTGAAGTCCAGGTACAGAACATCCACTGCATGGCCCCTGTCTAACTGCCTGGTTACCCAGTCATAGTACACCACATGGTTGGTCTGACAGGATCTGCCTGAGACAAACCCATGCTGTCTGCTGCCCTGTAGCCCATTAGCCTCTAGGAGGGAAACCAGCTACCCTTCAGGATTGTCTCCATTAGCTTTCCCACAATGGATGTGAGGCTTACTGGTCTGTAGTTACTGGCTCATCCTTGGGGCTGCTCTTGTGGAGAGGTACCACATGCACCATCCTCCAGTCCTGTGGTACACCTTGAGGCCAGGGAGGCATCGTACAGGTCTGCCAGGGGTCCTGGCAGGACTCCTGTCAGCTCCTTTAGCATCCTGGTGTATACCATCTGAACCAGGTGCCCTGTCCACCCTCAGAGCCCTCAAGCCCTCTGGTATCTCCCCATCTGTCACCTCCCTCCTCCCACCCCCTGGGCAAAGTTCCCCTTTCTCTTTAGTACACAGAGCAGAAGTACTCATTTAATAATTCTGCCTGTTCTGCCCCACCCCCCTGTCCCTCTTAATCTTTACTATCTGGTCCTTAGAACTCCTTTTCTCCCGGATGTACCTGAAGAAGTCCATCTCCCCCTCGTTGATACCCTCTGCTAGCCAGAGTTCACTGGATGCCTTGGCTGCCTCCCACGACTCCTGAACAAGTCTCTTAAGCTCTACAGTGCTCCTGGGTCACCCCTGAAACAAATGGATACTTGTGCCTAAAAGTGGGCCTTAGCCAGTTACCAAAAAGAATAAAAAACAAATGTATATGCAATGCATAAAGAAATAAGGAACACTGGTTTACAAAGGACTGCAGATGCTGAAACATTACAAATGCAGTAGTCTACAAAATTAGCTCCACTTGCTGGCCACTTGTTAGTATTTTAAACTTTTAGCCACTCTACAGTGAAATAAACCACTCTCACAAATTCTGTCTAGTCCACAAATTCTGTCTCAAACACTGACAGAACAGGGTGTTAACCAGTATTCTTTTAATTCTGTTATGGTGGCATCGGTCTTCAGCACTCATGCTAAGCAGATTTTCTGAACTCTGAGCAGGTGATCCACCCTGAACCAAATTATGTATTTTAAACATTTGGGGGACTATTCTCCATCACAATTTTTTTCCAAGCTGTATCTATGAACACTTGGCACCATCCATGACAGCATTCCCATCAGGGTTATGCTCAATAGAGTCACAAGCCTTTTTCTGCATGATCACAGAAATCCTTGCTACCATGCAAGAAAGAAGGTAATGACTGCCATGCAACCAGCCCATAGTGCCATTCTACAAGGTGTACTGTCCCTGGAAAAGTTAAACACCCCACCACCACCTGTATAACTAGAACAACAGATGGTGGTGGGGGGTCACACTGTGTGAACAGAAATAGGTAGGGCCTCAAGGAAGCAGTTAAGGGGGGATGCTGTCAGCAATGGGTAGCTATAAAGAAAAGGGCTAGTGAGAGTACCACTGGACATGAGGGATTCCTGCTAAAGTTGACAAGTGGGAGGGGGTCACTGGACTGCCAGGGATACAGGTTATGCGAATATGGAACCAACCAGCCCATCAGAGCTAAGGGGTGGTTGGGCTAGGAACAGGGACATTTTGGGCTGCATAGCTGGTTGGCACCACATCATTACACGGCACAGCACCATGTAGCTGGCACTATACCATGTCGAAACATGGTGTGTGTCACTAAGCAGTATGTTAGCAGGCGCAGTCCAGTTTTGAACAAGTATTCTTTGGAACGAGAAACTGGGCAGCTTATGCCTCCTATAACTCAAAGTCAGGCATTTTACTCACACATCAAGCAATATACAAAGCTTTTAAGGGCTCACTTAAAATACAGTCCACTGGTCTTTTCCAGTTCCTCTGCTACAGCACAGTGGATTGTTGTCTGCGCTCCTTGCCAAGGTGTCTTCATAATGAAAAGCATAAAAGGAATAGCAAACATCCTCTTCCACATGGAAATTGTTGGAAATATATGACGTCCCAACTCAGTACGCACTACACCAGGATGCAAGCTACATGCAGTCACTCCAGTCCCTTTCAATACAAAGTAATGAAGAAACTGATTAGGCGGAATTCAACAAACTATGCATTCTCATGGAGAAAAGATGCTGCAGTTCACATTTCAATGATCAATGCCAACAGAATACGGTTTTATTTTTGATAGATTTATTTTTCAGTGAAAAAGAAATATTTACGCTGACCACTAGGTGGTGTAAATGTTCTTTTTAAAAAGAATTATGCTGAAGCAACTCAGTTACTGCATTCAGAATGAAACATTCCAAGAATGTTGACTGTTGTGAAATAAATACATTAATATGATACAGAGATCTATTTTTCCACTATTCAGTACTGATTGAAAAAAAATTTTGGAAAGAAGAACAATGCTGCAGGTGATATCTTTCACTGGACTAACAAAATGTTTTTGAGAAACTAGCTTTGCAGTAATGTAGGCAAAAGAAGGCAGTGCTTCTGTCTGCCTGCCCTTCTATCAATAGTAATGAACCTCACCTATTAAAAGGGTATTTCTAAGTTACATTTTCTTACTCTGCCAGTGGAAAACAATTTCATGCCAGACCATAGTCCCTAGACCCTCGTGAGTTCATGGCACGACTACATATTATATATATATATATATTTTTTTTTTTACTGAGTATTCTGTGTATTATTTGCTCACTGGATGATGCAGTCAGACATTGTACACTGTGTCTATGATTTGTTTTGTACCAAATCTCCTCATGTCAGATATTGAAACCTTATATTCACTGTTCTCAAATGGACCTATGCATCAAATCTGTATATTGTGCTTACTATTGTTGCTTGTATCAAATCTGTTTGATGTGTATTACTGTTACCTTGTACTACACTGTCACCCTGCGCCATGTGTTATGGCCCGGGTCGTGCCTGAAAACGGTCCCTAGGATCAGTGCACTCACCCAGTTATCAAAGTCATAAACAAAAACCACAGTCAGATTCTTTTTTTTTTCCCCCCTCCTTTGTGTTCCATGACCCACAACTCCTTTGGGCTACCTAGATCCCTTCCGATTCACCTGTCCCTTCCTGAGCCTCCAACCTCACATAGCAGCCACACCCAGGGTAACCCGGTGTGACCCTTCACCGGGTGGGTCCCCGTCCTCCGAGGTGGAAGGCACCAGGAGGGGAGACCAGCACAATGACTTGGACCCGGGGTGCTGCTGAGGTGGACATAGCTCCTTCGGGGCACTGGTGTCATTGGTGGAATAGCAGCCATCATCCGGCTGGTCCTGGAGCGGTCTTCAGTTTTCTGTGTTCCCCCTTGTGCCACCTCTGCAGTGCCCCTGGTCTCCAGTAGAGGCCGGTGCAGAGCGACGCCATCCCACTACCCACCCCAGGAGAATAGAGTAGTCCTATGGACACTCAATCCACTCCTTCCCCTTCCAGCCCCCGCGTCCAGAGTCCATTCCCCATCCGGGTGGCCCATGGATTCGAGGTGAGGCACCAGCGCCTCAGACATCGGCACCACCGGGCTGGCTATAGTCAGATTCTGATTATGTCCAATACTAGTTCTGTGCAAATCATCTCTGTCTGACTGTCAAAAAATATTGGTCGCTATGACCTTTGTCTCTTAGCAGTGCCTGACCAAGCTTCATTCTCCCGATCCACGATGGTTCTGGGTTAGAGTAAGTTCTCTCTTTCAAATACTTTGGTGTTGGGTTGAAATAACATATTGGTTTCTCTAGTCACATTGCTGTTATACACACAAAATGCCTTTGCAATCTTGGGACACTACTGTAACAAAGCTCATATTTCCCCTGCCCATCCACTGGGAAACTGCCCCTCCAAATGATCCTCCCAGCTTTGATTATGGGGATGTGGTTCATAGTACTGCCTCCAAGCCCAGCCTGTCCAGACTGGATCCCGTTTTCCACTCATTCTGTTGATTCATCTTAAAGTGCCGACACCGTACTCAACTACTCCTTATACTCTGAACTCTCTTCCCCTCCCTGGAGGGTAGGTGCCTTTCTCACTGTCCCTCTATCTCCAAATTATCGGTTAGCTCTCTCTGCTTCTATCTCATCTCCTTCTACCACTCTACTGTGTTCTCTTCAGACTTCCATATTGGAAAAATGCACACCCTCTCCCTACTCTTCCTCCTCTTATTTTGTCTAAAAATCCAGCTCCATCAGCACTCAACCCACACCTGATCATGTACTTAAGTCTCCACACTGCAGCTTTCCCTCTTTCCCCACAGCTATCCCTGTACATTTCTTCATTTTCCTTCCCTTCTCACTCATTTCAAGCTCATCCACTGCCTTTCTATCCTATGTCCTCAGGTTACCTGCGTAATGCCTGTTGAACTGGGCTTGTAGTGCAATGTATATCTCTTTAATGGTAGGAGCACAGCCTTCTTGCCATGGTTTTAAAATCACTTTACTATGGTATGCTTGCTGAAGACTTCTGCACTTCTTCATGTCCTGCTAGGGCTTGCCATCATTACCAGCAGCACAACCCATACAATGTATGTATAACATGTACATTATTTATTGCTAGGCAGGCCTGTAGTGACACATCATGTTATGTATGTATACTTTGCCGAGTAATCCCTTTATTGAGTTATCTTCATCTCCACTCCCACAGGTCACTCCTGGAAATGACCTTTCTGTTCAGTGTGCTTTTCTAGCCAACACTTAAATGCCACGTATAGGTTGGAAGTTGAATCAAATTAGACAGAGCAGTCTGCTGGAATATCAAAGTGCAGCAGAGTCACTTCAGATCAGTGACAGTTGGGCAGGTGACCCAAAGTATCTTCTCTGTTTAATGTGCTTTATAAAAGAGACATAGATGTGTCTACTAATGTGAAACAGCCATCAAGATCAAGTGACAGCCCCATGCTTTTGGGGGGATGGGTGTGATGAAGGTTTGAGGGATTACAAAAAAGATGTTTATAAATGTGCTTTTTTAGTGGTTTGTGCCCAAAAGTCAACATCTTTAAGGCTTCTTCTTTGGTGTCAAATAACTGAATTAGCATAGTATCATAGCAACGTGTCAGCCGAAAAAGGACCATCCTGGCCCATCCAGTCTGCCCATCTCCCTGATCTCCTACTTGTCACCGGTGCACAATGAGCCTATCCTCTGTCCTCTAATCATCCCCAAGTCTATCCCACGCTCTCTTGAATCCCTCCACCCTCTTGAATCCCTCCACCACTTCGACACCTACCACCTCCTCAGGTAATCTATTCCAGGGTTCAACCACCCTCTCAGTGAAATAACATCCCCTTACATTACCTTTAAATCTTCCTCCTTCCAATCTTAAAGTATAACCTCTTGTTTTATTTCAGACTTTCCTTTTAAATAGACTTCCTTCCCTCACTTTATTTATCCGCATCATGTACTTGAATGTCTCTCGCGTCTTCTCTCTCTTCTAAATTCCAGCAGACACAGATATAAATCTCTCAATCTTGTCTCATATGGTTTCCCTTGCATACCCTGCACCATCTTTATGCTCCTTCTCCGAACCTTTCTATTACATCTATGTTCTTTCTTAAATGAGGCCTCCAGAACTGTACCCTGTACTCCAGGTGCGATCTAACCATGGTCTTATATAATGTCATCAGACCTCTCTCTTCCTACTAGTTATGCCCCTTCCTATGCACGCCATCATTCTAGTAGCTTTGCCGACCACCTTACTACATATGTCACTTACCCTAAGGCTGTCTGATATTATAATCCCCAGATCCTTTTCCTGTTCTGTTTACTTTATCTGCTCTCTCCCAGCGAGTACTTGGCCAGTCGATTGTTACGCCCTATATGCATCACCGCACACTTCTTTGTATTGAACTTCAGCTGCCATGTTTCTGACCATTTCACTAGTATATTCAAATCTCTCCCCATGGCTTCAATCCTGCCTTCAATGTCGACCCTATTCTATAACTTTTTAAATTATTTTAATTTCAACTGACCATTATTTCTGAGTGCTTTTTTTGGTTAGATCACTGGTAAGTGACCTAATTATGAGAAATGTTTATCGACTGGTGTGCTTTCAGCTCTGTTTGGGACTGTAAACATGCAGGGGTTCACTCTTGTTTTGAAATTTGTGTTCTGTTTCACTGATATAACCATTTCTTACGGCATGTGTATCACATTGCTGGAAGAACAAGGATATGCAGGAGCTGAAACAACACCTGCTCACCCGAGATTCTGGCTTGGCTTGGGTGGGTGGGATAGCACCTTCTTTCCTGGTGCACTAGGTTTCAGCCCCATTCTGTTTTCAAAGCACCTTTTGCAGTGGATGAGCTTCCACACAAGAAGTCTGTGGGAGTTGGAGTAAGCAGTCCTCTTTCAATGTTCTACTCAGCCAACCCACCATGCACCTCCACAAGGAAGTAAAGGGAAAAAAAAGAAATCAGACCTCCTGTGTGTGCTGATTTGTCCCTCGGAAATCAAACCTCCTCCATGTGCTGATTTAACCTCAGTGCTTAGTGAACAGGGAGTACACAATGTGAGTCTATCGATGTGCTGCTGCTGTGGGGAGAGCTGCTGATATGCTGTGTGAGGCAGTGGTGGGGAGAAGGAAAATGACCAAGGGCATGCAGTCCTGGACCTCAAGTGTGTTCTGTGGGGAAGAGGAGAAACCAGACTCAGAGTGAGCCTGTAATCCGTGTGCATGTGTTCTGGGTGCAAGACTGAAGAGCACAATTAAAGTGCAACTGTCAGGTGAGGAAAACAAAGATGTCTAGTAGAGCTCTTGGCTGCTATTAAAAATGAGTCCAGTAGTCAACATGTCCTTCTCAATGGCTGAATAAACAAAATAAGCCACTGGAATAAAATTATCAAATAAAGTTGGGAAAAATACAAATTTTAATTGGCACCCTAGTCCACAACATCCACCATCTCTATCAGACTTGCAGCCATTAGGCTCAGTTCCACATCATAGTAATGTCAACTGCTGAGTCACAAAGAAAGAGATAAAACGCTAATGAGTTTATGTGATGTGCTAATCTGTTCAAAAAGATAAAAACCAAAAGTGTGTCTTTATTGTTTATAGCAACAACAAAAAAAAGCTGATTAGAAACAAACACATTTTAGTCATTTTTGTTCTGGTCTACTGAAACGTCTGTCAGGTTGGTTCATGTTATCCAGTCACTAGTCCTGCTGGCTGATGGCTGAAAAAGCCAATTCTGACCATGTGATATGATTTCTGGTTATTTAATTTTTTTCCCCATGTCAAAAAAGGTAGCATCCAAAATGTTTTCCCCCCTTCACCTTCAAGTAGACCAACACATCTTTCTTTGTAAAAAATGTTGAGAAAGTGTGAGAACAAAAAGAGCCATCATCTCCTACCTGTCAGGTGACGAGCAAGTTCTCTTGTAAAGAGGACATTAGCAAGTTTGCTCTGTCTGTAGCTCATATAGGGTCATAGTTGTTGTCAAGATTTATGTCATTAAAATGAATTTCACCTGCAAAAATAAAGAGGTTAGAAAGACACGATCCTTGGCAAAACAAAGCAAGCAAACATAATTTGTCTTTACTTATCTAGAGTCCCTGGATAGTTTGCTACCTAGTACTAGAAAAACAGGTTTTGTACACAAGCTTGCATGGCCACACAGGTGTCTCCATTAGGGACCATGTTTACATAGTTACCTAAATCAATCTAGTTTCTTCAGTTCTCTGAGGACTAACACTACATAGACTTATAGTGGTAGCTATGGTGATCTGTAAGATTTTTCAGCCATATCGAACCACAAACTTTACTCTCTGCCACTGAACTGAATGACCCATGTCTGGCCATAGCTACCAATAACTAAGGATATCTCCAAGACAGTGGCTACCAAGGTACTTTACTTTATAAATCTAAAATAACATGTACGTAATATTATTAGACTAGCTTCTGAAAACCACTCACAATAAGGGCTGTGCGTAATGAGGCATTCTGCCAGCGGAATGTGTGCAGACCAGCAATTCTGCTTCTGAATGCTTTTCAGAATTCCTTTTTAAATTCCACGGGATTCTGAAAAGCATTTCTGTGTAAACTGTGGAATAATTCTCTGCAGATCATGTAAACTGTAGAATAATTTACATGTCTATATTGTGTACTTAAAGATGTGAAACAACTTTACTTGTGCCAGGGACCCCATTGTAAATTAGCCTTGGCTCAACTGGGCTATGCTTTTCTGGAAATACAGAATAAACTATTTTACTACTACATCTTCTGCGGACTGCTGAAACATATCTGTAGTTTACGTAAACTGTGGATTATTAATCCACTAAACCATTTCACATGCCAAATGTTGGAATTTCGCTACCAATGGAATTCCTCGAAACGTTCCAAAATGCTGTGGAATTCCATTCTGTCAGACTCTGAACATTCCAAACAGCATAGCTCCTGACATTAAACTTTCTGCTGCTTCGTCATTTTAAAAAGCAAAAACCCACCCCTTACCCATGTGAGGTTTCAGCAGTTGGTTGTGGGAGAGATTTTTTTTTTAAATTAGATAATAAAAATAACCGAAGATTGCCTGGGAAGAAAATTTTTTTATTTTTTTTATTTTAAAAACACATAATACGCAAAACAGCATATGAACAACTAGAGCCAATTATTTTCCATTTTCAAAAATGGCAAATTCCGTTTAGCAAAATGTTAAAATCCATTTATTTCACAAAACTAAGGGCAAATCCACATGTTCTATACAAAAATGTGACAAATGGAGGGATCGGTCAAAAAAAGCTAGTGTAAAGTGGGGTTTTTCATGAAAAATGGACTCCAGAGAGCTGGCTTAATAAGATAAATTCCATTTTTACTGTTATTTTCCATTGAAAACAGAAAATCATTGGCCCTAGACAAGCATGTACATCTCGTCTAGTTTCCATCTGGAGTTCTGATGCCACTGGGGACCTTTTGAGGTCCCTATGATTTCATCAGAACCCCTCGAATGAAATACAGCAGTATTGTGCAACGTTAGCCACGCAGTGTTTTCTAGGTTGTGCACAGACTACAGAATTTATATGTATGTGACAGACTTCCTATTCAGCCCACCCCTCTTAAGAATTTATACAGTCATCATGCATGCAGTGTGCTGTAGGCTTTGGATAGCATACTTGTGCCTTGGAGAAATTTACAAAAAAAACAAACTGAAATTGGAACTGTATTTATTTTTAGTCATATATTTTTTAATTTATTTATTCCGATGACTGGGTAAGTGCACTGGCACTGAAGCACCTTTCTTAGGCTCAACTGGTGTACACAACAAGATCGTGGAATAGGTACTGTGTAAGTATCATAATACAAAATGAAGTGACATGGTGCAACGTAAGGTGTTCAGATGGCACATTAAGGCAACAGCGTTTTGTAAGTCATGCAAAACAGATATACATATTAGACTCTTACAGATGTACTTTTCAACTTGGCAGCTAACATTTTAGGGGAAGGGACAGCTCCGACAGCCAAAGGGGTGATGTTCCAGAACAATGCTTCTCTGTATCTGAAAGAGATCTGGCCCATGCCTGTTCACAAGAATGGGACTCTTAAAGGTGACCTGCAAAGTCCCCAAATTCACTTATCTGCTTATTACTGAGTCTCCAGTCCCTGTCTGTGCATGAAATGATGTTCTGAATAATTTTTTTTCCTACCTTCGTTTATTTCTGGATGTTTTCAGTATGCTCCGATTAGGCTGTGTAGAGCTGCGATGAGGCATGGCGCCGATCAGCAGTTTCAGTCATGGCTGATGATGTAACATGTCACTGCCACCACTTCGAAAACTCCCGAGTTTGACCCGATGTTATGCCTAAGTGCGCTAGCGGCAGGCAAATACAGTCTAGTTATTGTGGTCCTGTCATCTACTAGGTGCCAAGTGTCCATCTGGCTATGTAGTACTGTGTCCACGTAAATCACCACAGTACATCATAATGTCTGTTTACACGAATAAAGTGTTTTATTTGCTAACTGTGCCATACTTCTGCATGTCACTGTGAATGCTTACTGCCCCCCCAAGCCATACAATATGCAAGTTAGGTCCTATTATTAGCAATAAATGTGTCTATTTTTGCCACGTAAATCAGAAAGCTAGCGTTGTGTGACCAATGGCAGGTGTTCTATGTTTATTCATGAAATAAAGCTGGAAAAAAAAAAAACAACAAAAGTGTGTGTGCTGTCTTTTCTTGTGACAGTCTTTCTTCGTTGCAGCTCTGACAGCGTGAACAATTTTACTGTGCTGCACTTCTGACATATCGTAACTGACTAATTTTAAACGTTTTGTATTTTCTTGTGTTGTTTTTCAATAGTTTCTTGTCATTGCTTGTCAAAAACTTTCGTAGTCTTTATTTGTTGCTGCTGTCAGCCTGTCCACCCTACATAATGGTTTACTGTGCAGCTCCTAACTGCAAAAATGGGGATACCAGTGGAAAGTCTTTCTTCACTTTCCCAAACTGCAAGAAGCTGCGATGTGCCTGGGTGGCAGCATGACGCAGAGAGCGCAGCTAGAGGCCTGGTGACAGGGCTGTATTGTGCGAGGACCACTTTGATTCCTCTGACTTCACCATGCTTCCTGACCTTGCCAGACAGTGTGGATGTAAAAGGATTGATCTGAAAAAAGGTGTGGTCCCAAGAAGAATCGAAGATCCCTCCAAGCAGCAAGCCCAGCCGTGCAGGAGAGAGAGTGTGTGCTTGAAAAAGCGTAAACTTGACCAGGTATGTTGTTACATGTTTTTGGAAAAAGCCATGCTTTGTGTGTCACACAAATATCCTTGACCCGTCATGCACAGTTGCATCACTTGTGTTTCACCCGACTTCGTCGATGCCTTGCATATACCAGTGCATCATCGGCTTATATCTGGTTCTGTATCCTACAATGCACCAGGTGTGTGTCATAGCTTGCAGGCTTCTGAGTAGCACAAAATACTACATATCAGATGCTGTACTGTTAACCTTATTTGGCAATCGCAGGTGATGTGCCATCATGTTGGTGCTGCCACATCACATCTCATCACAGTCAAAGGTATTGTGAAATGGTCACCATAGACATAGGATGGTGTTTCACTTGCAGCAGCCATCATGTACTGTAATCGGTACTGATACATGGAGTTGTGGCACGTGCTAAATGTATGGTGTATTTGGGGCGTGCATTACTTTTGTATCAGCAAAGTCTCAGTCATGTAACACCTATCATTTACCCTTATTGACGTCCCTCCCTCCCAACTTATAAAAAATAAAGTGTCCATGCCACTGGCAGCTGTAAAGAAGCTGTCAATATCAGCAGAAAAAGTTCTGTGTTGTTGTACTGCTATGCACAGTACTTACGTATAAGGACAAGTGGCATGCATTGTCCCCCACCACCCCATAGACTGAAATGATATCTTTCTCACTGTGCTGATTTCACAAAAAGATGGTTCCAGTTAAAACATTGGCAGACATGGCTAGTCAGTACTTGTTAGCCCTGGTAACCAACCGATTGTCCACTCAAGCGTAATGTGGAGAACCATCCATTTTCCTGACATTATATAACAGTGTTCTGAAAACTGAAAACTGAGAATGACAAATTTGTGATCTGACTACCTTGTTGTATACAGGTGTCCACTGTCGTCCACCACAATACAGATGTTAGCCTCCTTACCACCACTTGGTGAAACACAATTTTGAAGGTGTCACTGCACTATTACCAGGAGAGTACTGTGCTGTGGGAGTGGTGTACATGGTGTACTTCATGCTGCAGTGTACTGCTCTATGTGACCATTACAGGGGGTCTTGGCCTGAGCCCTGGGGGTGAGGGAGACTTAAGAGTGAACACGAGATGGTAATTCTTCACTGACAGGGTGGTGGATAACAGTAATGTGCTTCCTGAGGAGGTATTGGTGGCTGACAGTGTTGTGGGGTTCCAGAGGGCCTTGCACAGGCATTAGTGGGTTCAAGGGAGCTTGGTGGGGCTAGGTGTTAGCATGGTGAAAATAGGCAGACTTCATGGAGCAAGTGGTGGTTTCCTGGCATCCATTTGCATGCTTATGTGATTTTATTATTCAATTTATTTTTGGAAAAGGGTGTTATAACTGCTGGTTCACCACAGTCTGAAACTGTGAACGTACTTTAGCAGATTAGGAATGTGCTTACCAGTAACACTTGAAAATAGGAATGGAGGGGTGCTAAGATGGTGTTACAGGTCATCGCATGAGATATTCTTACCATACAGTGTATAGTACTTTTTACACTGTAACCCTTATTCTACATTTTCTTCATCTTTGCAGCTTATTTCAAATATGTTTCCAGCAGCAGATGATGAATTGGATGACATGGTGTCCGAATCTGCATGTGCATTAGAGACTGATGACAATGGTTGCATGACACAAACGGAGGATGATTTCTCAGTATCCTTTGACTCTGGATTCATGGATGTGAACAGTCCTTCCATGTGCAGTGTTGCTATTCAGGTTTCCCCTGTGGTAATGTTTTTGCATTGATGAACTGTCTGTGTTTCTTTGAAGATTTAGTGATTGCATACAATGTTAAACATATTATTCAATATACTTCTGGCAGTGTTCCAAACTGTGACACCTTGATAGGTGTGAGAAGTACCTGTGGGTGTTGTGTCCTGATGTGCACAGAGGGACATCAGGTCTGATGGGTACGAAGCGTCACAGTATGTTTTACAATCACTGCCCATGTCTCCATGAACTGTATGGGTTATTACTTGATTATGTGGCAGCAGTAACTGATGATGTAGTGTGTCTCCAGATGGAACCACTCAATTTTTCTGTCATTTTATGTACAGCTCTGGTGGAACCACGATAAATGTGTGCGTGCTACACCACAACCTTTCAATGTAACTCACAGTCACGCATTCATACACGTGTCAGTAGAGAATGGCTTTCCATGGACATTAATTACTCCACTTACCCCATCTTGCATGCCATCCCCACCCACACACACACACACACACACACACACCCCAATGACAACTCCATTTGTTTGTCCAAGGCCTTCTCAAACCATTCACTGTATTTTCAGACAAACACCTACTCCAACAGTTTGTTCTCATGACAGGAACTCTGTCTGTGAAATAGTATTATATGATGTCTTCCCAAAACTTTTCCTTCCATTTGAAATGAGCCTTATATATTTTATGTCACGTAGTAACGCATATATAGTAGAAGATTATGCCCCATCTTCTATAGGTTCTGCCTCATGGCCAATAGCAACTCAAGGAACAGTCTGAAGAACACCTCCTACAAGGTCCCCCATTCCCCAGCGTTGTCTCCTAAATGCAGCTTCCCCAATCCATATTTAAGCCATTCTTGAACTGTTTCACAGTAGTAGCAGCCACCATCTGCTTTGGCAATGCATTACATGGGTCCACCACTCTCTTATTGAAGTAGCGCGTCCTTGTATCACCCCCAGTCTCCCACCTTCCAGCTTAATTTAGTGTCACTTACTGTTCCCTGTTCTCTCAGCTTGATGACATTGTCAAGGTTCAACCTATTCATTCCTTGAGATACTTGAAGATGTCTGTCATATCCCCCTGTTTATTCTCTCCTCCACAGACTACAGGTTGAGGTCCAGTGTCTCCTCATAGGGCCTTTCCCTGATCAGCAGTACCATTCTGGTTGCTGTACTATGCACCATGTTCGGTAACACGATGTCCAGGGATGGTAAAACTGCATGCAGTATGCAAGGGGTGGTATAACCAGGCTACTGTACAGTGCAAGCAGAACCTCAGGCCTTCATGAGGGTTATCATCATGGCAATGCAACACAGCATTTTATTGTACTGTGTATGCGCCAGTTTACATGGTTCTGACATTCTTTTTTACATCCACCACCATGTGCTCTTTGTACTGCCTAGAAACATGCAGTGTCCCCTCAACCCCCCAGGTGTATACATGAGTCATACTCTGGTTCCCCACGTACAGAACCTTACAGTTGTCATCATTACAATGAAGTTTCCTGGCTCATGACTATGTCCCTATAGTCTCCAGGTTGTCCTGAAGCTCCATCTTTGCCTCCTCTGCATCCACCACTGCCAAAGGTTTGTGTCTTCCACAAGGATCCCGTTCCTGGCAACACTTCCGATGGCAGCGATACAGGCATTAAAGAGTACTGGGCTCATCACCGACCCCTGTGTTGGACCCACTTGTGAGTAAAACTGTAGAATTACACTTCCCCCACACTAGTCACCGTCTGTAAACTCCCGCTAGCCAGTTTCATATCCACATGAATATCTGGCCCCACACCCCATAGTCTACATTTTCCCAGTAGCCCATGGCATGGAGTCAAATGCCCTGCCATAGTCCACAAAGAGGACATCCACTAGCCTGCCATGATCCTGCACCCTTGTCACCCCTTCATAGAAGTACACAATGGTGTTTTCACACACTGTGCCCTAAGCAAAGCCGTGCTTTCGATCGTCTATGTGACCCCATGCACTCAGAACCCCCTCCATCCTGACCTTCTGGCTGGCCTACATCAGTTTTCTCACTGCTGACAAGAGGTTTACCAGCCTATAGTTACCCAGCTCCTCTGTGTGGATCATGGGTCTTGCTCGCTTGTCTGAGGTTCATCTGTGGCCTGTCTGGTACAGTCCACAGGTGGTTTATATCTATTCTTACCAGAAGAACTCAGAGGGTGGTGTCGTGGATTTGTTCCTCTGACCCAATACCTCTGTTCTGTTAGGGGCCAAAGCATTTGTTGAACGATTTATAATCTCCTTTTAACTGCAATATTTGTTTTTATGTATTTATGATGTCATCCGCCCAGTAGCGGTGATGGTTGAGGTGCTGACGCCACACCGCCAACGCTGGCAACCTGGGTTCGGTAATGGTGTCTGCTGCTAGGTGCTGGCAGGGGAGGAAAGGATCCAGCATCCGGATGACAGCTGTCCTCTCCATGGGTGGGAGGCCAGAGCCTTGCTGCTTAGCAGTCCCTGGTGGATGATAGAGACTGCAGCACGCCGGAGCTCCGATCATGGGGTGGAGCGGCAGCAGGTGTATTTGTCATGTGATTTTATGATCATTTTCTACAATCCTTTTCTTAGGCTCCTTGGTAATAGAAAGGCACCACATAAATAAAGATTATATTATTATTATTATATTGCTGCTACAGATACCTTAAATGTTGTTGCTGACACAGATAAATGTCTGTTTCTTTTTTTTTTTTTTTTGTTTTCTAAGACATCATTCACATACTTATGTCTGTCTGTACATTACTTTCAGGTACTTGTGTGTTCCACACAGACACGCATACCACATCTGAGCAAAGCTACACAGTACAGAACACCTTCAAGAGAGATTGGCATTTAGTGTGTGCCGTTCATGGTGGATGTGTCAACTCAGATGACTACAGCTGAATCATTGCATGGCAGCGACAATGAAGAGATCGACATGTATGATTCAGACTTAGAAGAAAAGATGGAACACAATGACCCCAACTGGCATGTATCAGGTGCGGAAACTGACAGCGATGTATCAGACATTACTTTACCTCAGTAAGTTTTTTTATATTGAAGTGGATAACAGATAACATAACAAATGTAGTACGGTATGGGCTGCCCGCCCATTGGCTTCACGCTGTGGACCATCGGGTGCATAGCCCTCACCAACGCTATTGCCCATCACATGGTAGGTGGTGGGGTCCACTGACCACCAGGGATATGGGGTCATTAATCCTATACTGAAGCCCGTGATCGGGCAGTCATCGGTCCACTGGACCACCAGGGATATTGGATTCAGTTTCTTTCTTCACTTAAGCCCACGATCGGGCAGACAGCGGTCTACTGGACCACCAGGGATATAGGACTCTATTTTATTTACTTAAGCCCACAGTCGGGCATTGGGGGAGGGGATGCTACCACGGAGGTGCAGCCGGAGTTAGGGTGGCCACCCACAGGTGGCAGCTGCAGTGTTGCACCCTGCAATGCGGCAGGTCACCTGTGGTGGCCATCCGTTTTTTTTTTTTTGGATCAACTCTGTGCTGGCGCAGGTAGGGAGTTGCGCATGCATCCTCCGCACATCCCAGGCTGAATATCGGGCTGTGCAGAGTATGTGGGCATGCCTCCCCACCCGTGCCTGCATACATTACTGATGCGCCTCCAGCGTACTTTTCCCTTTTGAATACTGGCGTCAAGATTAGTGGTTGCTATGGCGCAACAATCTTTTGAATATCTGGGCCATACCATTCAGATTAAGATACTAGTTAGCTCCTATTTGAATTTGATTCCTTTTGTATTTGTATTATTGCATCGCTTTGTCATGGAAATGAATATCTGTATGGACTACTGGATCACGGACTCCATTTGTCCAGTCAGACGCCATGCTGCTAGTTCTGCTTTTCCTCCTTAAGAATAATAATCCCATCCCACACACTGTGAGATCATAGCCTTGACTGTTTTCTACAACAACAGGACTGACTGTAATGAACAGAGGCTTCTCCCCCGCAGCTCTGCATGCTTCATGAATTGTCCGCTTCTGCTGCTTGGCATTTTATTTATATTCGTTGTTTTTTGTTTTCTTGTTTTTACTTGGTAACTGAGTAAATCCTGCAGAAGCACTGCAAAGGTGGGTGTGTGTAATCTCTTGCTCAGAGTGAGTCACATACAGTATGTATATGGTACGGAAGTGGAGGTTGTAGCAATCAAACCAGGTCTGCAAGATCTACCAAGCTCATTTGAACAGCACAGCTCAGCTCGACACAATAACATCTAGGCTGACAGAAGACTGTACTACAGTGCCCCACTAACATGGTCCCAAAGGAATACACAGTATGGGCTAAGGGAGGAGGGAAGGCAAACAGAGTGAAACAGTAAAAAAAAAAAAGTTTTAAAAAACTCAACACCATGTGGCTGAATTAGCCCACTCCATGTAATCATGTAGCTGACTTTACTAGCTAAAATTTACAAATCAAAGAACTAAACGAATATATTATTGATTTATAAAAAAAAGAATTGGAGTGGTTATTAATGTAAGTGATGTTTTCTATAGTAGAATCATACACGTGGGCTGGCAGTATAGCCTAGAGGTTAGAGTAATGAGCTGTGAATGAGTTAGGTACATCCGGCAGACCTGGGTATAATTCCCACAACCTCCACTTGCATACTGTGTGACTCTGAACAAGTCACTTAACCACCCAGTACTCCCGGATCGCCCCTGAAAACAGGCACTGGTGCCTAGTGGGCTTTACCCGGTTACAAAAACATAGATTTTGAGAATAGATGGGTCTGCCTTTGCTAATGATTAATTTGCTGAATTGTTATGTAACCCCTAGGTGGCACTATCCCAAGGACTACTACCCCTGCTTACGCGGCTGGCTGCAGGTTACAGGGCCTGGGTACTGAAACAGGTGCCTCCACCCAGAGGACAGGGTTGTTAGTAACAAGGCTAACTTGGGTACAGCCCTCTGGGATGCCGAGGTCCCCCTCTTTCCCCTCTAGTGGCTGAGACAATATGCAACAAACACTTTCAAAGTAGCCCCTATTCAGCATACAAATCCCCACACTGTCTGCACTTACCACCCGGCTGGTTCCACCAGTTCGACCCTAGAGACCCCTGTAAAATAAGGTTAGGCACAGCAAATAACAGTACAGTGCTTTTGGTACAAACTAGAAGTACAGTCAAATTACATGCGCGAAAAAAAAAAAAAAATTCAATCCAATTTATTCAAGGGACTTGAACAAGGGAGGGGTGTAATCAGGTTGATTGATTCTATAACTGATCTAGTTAGGCAATTATGCATGCACTTTTTAGTCCCTCAACACAGTCACACACACGCTGGGTACCCAGTTGGTGAGATAGGCTAGCCTGATGAGTTGCCCAGGGTAGGCGCTGCAGCTGGTTGGGGCCCTGTCATGAAAAGAAAAGGCATCCACAACCACACACAATTTGTTATCCAGAGTCAGGAGGCTCAGTTCATGATGATTAGATAAAACAATTAAATCAGATGACGCACTTTGAGCTGTTGTTGCAGGGAGCTACCCTGGTGTTTACTCATGCTACCCAGTACAGGGCACAGGATGGGCAAAATGGAGACTGCAGGATGACTTGCTGGTTTGCCAGAAGAAGCAGGGCCCACAAGATTCACTGTGGTGTCATTCCTGTTTGTGATGTCGAGCAGGGGCTGATCCCCAGGCAGGTCTCTCATCGATGGTCTTTTCTGTGGCGTGAGTAGCTGGCTGGGCCAAAGTGTGGAGGCCCAGACCAACTGGAGAAGAATTCAGATTCAATCTGGTAGGTGCTGGATGCAGCTTCCAGCAAGCACGGCACAATTAAACAGTGGGGAACCAAATCGTGACCCACTAGCAGGTTGCAGCACATTTATGTAAACAGTAATCACCAATACAGGAGGGCATTTCTCAGGAATTAATGCATGGTTGGGGTGCGCGAGACCGCAGGCAGAGTGCTTCCCACCACCCAACCATGCATTAATTCCTGGGAAATGCCCTCCTGTCTCGGTGATTAATACACTCGTAACATGGCTCTTGGTGTTACAGAGTGTGTTACTACTGCGAAGTGTGTGAGAAATCAAGAAACATGCGATGCATAAATAAATGATTTCGTTTATGATCCTTTGCCATTACATTCCGGTCATAGAACGGACATTCTAACATTACTACGAGGTTACAGTGACAACCACGTTGATCCCGGATCTGCTTTCTCTTACAATTCAAAATACAACAGTTGGGTAACTAACTAGCAACAGTTAACATAGTATTCATGCACAGAACATAACTTTTGTTTTTCAACAGCTTTCTGTTCACATTATATTACTTGTCTGTTCCGCTCCTTTCTTTGTCTGTCAGCCTGCACCCGGAAGTGTTCAGACTATGAACGGGTATTCGGGGTTCCATAACAGTGGTAGTTTATGGGTCTGTTAATAGCGAAATTGGGCATTTGAAATGTATTTGCCTTGCTTCAGGACCTCCTCTCTGTGTGAGTTTTCAGGCAGGCTGCTGGTTCTCTCGCTACTAAGATTTGTTGTGCTCTGCGGGTGCTCATTCATATTACCAGTTTTTTCACCCCTTTGACTCTTGTACACTGGGTGGGTGGGATACTTCTGTTAATGATTTCTCAAACCTGCAGATGACTTCTGTTACTTCACAGCCGTGCATATCTAATGATTTAATGCACGGTTGGAAATGAATCACCTGATCCATTTTGACAAATCAGATTACTTGTTTCTACCGTTCAGATTAATGCCGTGTTACAAAGTAAAGCAATCACCATACCACCAAACGGATAGCATTCCGGTTGCAATATCAGTGTCTCCGAGCAAAACTGGGAGTTCTATGGTCAATGGATGTCCTGACAGGCCGATCACGTACAGCAAATCTTCATTCTTCTTCAGATTTAAGTCTGGTCACTCTTCAGTGGCTTTATCACACTCCAGTTTGGATACAGTCCGATTGCTAAGCCTTTCAAATGGATTCCCTCTCGAGGGACAGCAGGCAGGCCAAGCTCAGTCTTTCCACCAGTCTCCCACATGAACTACACAGGAATGCTGCTCAAATCACTTGAGCTGTTTACTCTCCAAACTCTAACTCCAGACTGACATACTGCAGCAGGCAGCTTGGGAATTTACCTTCGGTCCAAAAGGTTCTGGTTGGTTGATTCATCTGTCTGTCAAAGCAAGCCCCACCCCCCTGGGTGCACTTAGGTGCCAAAGTCTCAAAACTACAATTCCTACAGAAATTCACTCCCACAAGACCCCTGAGGACAAACTCATTTATGGGTCCCCAAAGGTACTGACTGGACCATTCTGGCAGTCCAGGACCAAGATGGTGGAGATAAACAGAACTGTCCATGCTGCAAAGAAGGCAGGTTAGACTAACTACAATACCATTACTATTCTAATAGATAATCAGCAAATAAGTACAGCTTCTAATAGAGTTCCCTCTGCACAACTATCGATGGCAGAAAGGAGCAATCATCCGGCAGCCTGGGCAGGACTCAAGCATAAAACACTCCGCTCCCTCCCAGATTAAAAAGCACCACGTTATAGGCAACTCTTAAAAGACAGAGCACAGAGGCATTAAGGAACTCTCACACAATACTTTTAAAAATGCTAAGACATTGGATACCAGCCTGGCAGTGGGCATTTAGGCAAGCCAAGGGAAGACTTTCGGGAACCCCCATTTGTAAGGGGTTACAGTTAAAATAAAATCCTTTATCTGAAGACATCTAAAGAAAGGGTAAGGCTGGGTGCCCTGTCCTGTACATCTAGATATTAGTCGGTTAGTTCTTAATTGGTCTTAAGCCTAATATGATTTATGATAAAATTAAATTGAATATTAGCTTTTATTAGTTTGCTCAAATAGCCAAATGAAAAATTGAATGAGATGAAGAGTTCCAGTCCTTATGTGTCTGTGAAACTGGGGCTTAATTGTTTTGGTCCCATCTTGTATACTCTCTCACACACACACACACACACACACACACACACACACACACACACACACAGATACCTAAAGGCAGATCAGCTGGCAGATAAATATTCAGCTTTGCCCACTGTTTCACAGTAATCTTCATTTTTTTTTTTTTAACCAATTATTTTACCAGGTGAGACACACTAAGCTGTGAAAGCTTGTTTGCAGGTGCAACCTGGGAGCACTATAGGTTAAGTGACTATTGCTCAGGGTCACACAGTATGCAAGTGGGGGCTATGGGATTCAAACCTAGGTCTCCAGATTTGCAGCTCAGAGCTTTAAACCACTGCGCCATACTGCCTCCTCTTGAAGCATGACAGCTGTATTTAAGTGGCTTATATGCTGCCCTGCCAGTTTCATGACTTTAAATGTTTTTAGCCCAAGCTAAATGATTCTTATGTGGATTGGATAGCCCAAATTGAAATATACTTTAAATGTCTTAAAAAACAGACTAAGTCAAGGTTCAATTAGAAAATGTAGGAAAAAAGGTCTCCCTCAAACTAAATGCCAGCTTCATTTTCAGTGCTTTGCTGTGGTTTTCTGTCTCAGACCCATTACTGCAGAAGGTGGTGCTTCATAATGTTATTTGCTCTCTTTACAAACTGGTTCTAGAAATTTGAAACAAAGTTTTCTGTATCATAATATTAATACTGAATGCCAAACTTACAGAACCAGCATTGTAAAGGGACCAAAATAAAAATTATGCAACACCATCTTCTGCAGTAATGAGTCTGGGACAGAAAACACAGTAAAACACTGAAAATGAAGGAGGCGCTTAGTTTGAGTGAGCCTTTTGACATTTTCCAATTGAATTTCAACAGTTAAATTTAAGTGACATTTTGAAGGCATTAGAATATTATAGAGAGGAGGTCTGATGTTGCTTTCCGTTTAGTCCAGAAGATACTACAAGGTCTGATAGCTTTGATTTGTGCATTACAAAATAAAATGCATACTGCTGGCAATGAACTTGAGTGTACCAGACAGAGAAGTCAAAGTTTGACTTGGGTCTGCCAGGGTACACTTTAATTAATTTGCCAGCAGGATGCATTTCTTCCTTTTATTTATTTATTTTTTTTGGGGTGAGCACATGAGTATAAGGAAAGTAAGCCATCCCTGGCAATATTAAACATTTTCCTGTGGATTCATTGCCCAGGCAAGCAAGCAAAAAAAAAAAAAAAAAAGCTTTTATTTTCTTGAAAAATAAGAGAAAGCGTAAACTTCCTATTTGTTATACAGATAGATTGTTCCAGAAGTAAAAATTACTCACCTTAGTAATGTTTCTTCTAATGGAGTCTTGCTATATTATGACATATGCAGTGAGTCCCAACCTTCGAACTGCTCCGGAGGTGAAAGAGTTAACTTTCCATGCCAGGCATGGAACGCTGAGTTCGAGCTCAGTTGAAACTCTGTCTGTTGTTCTTCAAACTCAAACCGTCAGATCTTTACAAGCTAAACTCACTGAGGTTCTATGTGGAAGCTGTAAACCTACACTAGCCAACTGGCTACTAAACATAAGGACACATTTTTTTGGTCCCAAAACAAAGACTCAAGTCAGGAGACCCAAAAAATGAAAAACACAACACCAAGCCACCCCAAAAAAGGAGGGGTGAAAACAACAAGGTGGGCATCTACTAAGTGCCAACACTGCACTGCCCACCCACATCCCAAAAACAGAGGTTCTGAGGGGCAGGTAGGGGGGGGAGGTCATAATATAGCAAGACTCCATTAGAAGAAACAACATTACTAAGATGAGTAATTTTTTTTCAAGCAACATGAAGTCTTGCTATATTATGACATATGCAGACTACACAGCAGTACCTCCACAGAGGAGGGACAGAACCTACTTAGGAAATAGGCTCTGAAGCACAGCTGTGCTAAACCGAGCATCACTCCCAGCCTGGATGTCCAGGGAGTAATGCTTGGTAAAAGTGTGAACTGTTTTCCAGGTAGCTGCTTGACATATCTCTAGAATAGAGATGTCCCTGGCAGCAGCCAGGGAAGCAGCTGTACCTCTGGTAGAGTGAGCCCTCAGGCCTGAGGGAGGAACCTTACCCAGCTTTTCATAACAGAATTGGATACAAGAGACAATCCACCTGGCAATGGATCTTTTAGTGGCAGGTTTCCCTTTACCAACCTCACCATAAGTGAGGAACAGTTGGAGGAGTCAAACCTGTGACCCTTGCAATACGCTATGTAGTAACTAGGGCTTTCTTCACATCTGTTGTGCAGTCTCCTCTCGCCAGAGGAGGAATGGTCAGTGAAGTACACTGGAAGAGATATAGATTGATTAAGGTGGAAATCTGAAACCACCTTAGGCAAGAACTTCCTGTTAGTCCTGAGGACACCTTATCTCTATGAAAGGAGATAAAATCAGGCTCCACTGACAGAGCTTGTAATTCACTTGCGTCTGGGCAGAAGTGATAGCTACCAGAAACACAGTCTTCCAAGTCAAGTACTTAAGCTCTGCTGAAGACAAGGGCTCAAGGGGGTTGCATAAGCTGAGCAATGCAAACATTAAGATCCCAGAGAGGCAGGGTCCCCGAATGGAGGGTTGTGTGAAGCAATCCTTAAAAAACTTGGAGAATACAGGATGAGCTGAAAGAGAAGAGGGTTTACCTGCTGAAATAAAAGAAGAGACAGCTGCCAAATGTACTTTTAGGGTAGCTGGTCTCAGCCCCAAGGTATTTAAATGAACCATATAATCCAGGACTGTGGATAAATCAGCAGATTCTGGGGAAATATGCTTCCCAGAGCACCATATGGAAAACCTCTTCCATTTGGAATTATAGGTAGCCCTGGTGGAAGGTTTCCTAGAAGCCTTCAGTATATCCATTACACCTTGGGAGAGGTGTAGATAAGCAAACTAACTCTTCAATAGCCAGGCCTTGAGATTGAGAGATTTGAGGTTCGGGTACCAAACCCTCCCCTGAGCACAGGTTAACAGGTTGTGATTCCTGGGAAGACACAGGGGAAGATGGACTGCTAAGGACAGTAGGAGTGGATACCAGGGTTGTCTGACCCAATCTGGAGCAATCAGGATTATCTTGCAGGATTGAGATCTTATTTTGACTAACACTTTGAACAGGGGAAGCATAGAGAAACTTCCCTTCCCAATTGAGAACTAAGGCATCCAGAGGGACTGAGCCCAACACTGGGGGCCTGCAGCAAAAAAGGGGAAGTTGGTGATTGTCTGGGGCTGCAAAAAGATCTATCTGCGGGGTGCCCCATCTGGCAAATATTACCTCCAGGACCAGGGGGTCCAGAGACCATTCGTGATGGCCCTGGGAAATCCTGCTGAGAGCATCTGCCAGGACATTGTCCTTGCCTGGGAGGTGAACTGCCATAAGGGAGGTGTTCAGGGAGTAAACCAGAGACCACAACTTCATTGCTTCGGTGCACAAGGCCGTAGACCGAGTGCCTCCTTGCTTGTTGATGTACCACATTGTGGTGTGGTGTCTGTTCTGACCTGTACAACTTTGTTCTGAACAGATTTGGAAAAAACTTGAAGTGCTAGAAAAACTGCTCTGAGTTCCAACAGATTGATGTGGAGCAGAGATTCCTGAGGGGACCACAATCCCTTGGTAGTGAGGTCGCCCATGTGAGCTCCCCACCCCAACAGTGATGCATCTGTAGTAAGGATTAAGGAGTGAGACTGAGTGACAGAGGGAACCCCTTGTCTCAGATTGCTCTGATCCTGCCACCACTGTAGGGCTTGGATCAGGGTTCGAGTTACTGGGATCAATTTGGTTAGAGGGTCTTTCCTTTGAGACCAAAAGGCTCTCAAATGGAACTGGATGTCCCTCATCTGAAATCTTGCTCCCTGCACTACTGCTGCAGAAGCAGCCATGTGCCCCAAGAGCTGTAGAAAATGCCTTGCTGGTCGAGAGACCTGCAGGGTGAATGAGGAGGCCAGAGAGACCAGGGTCCTTGCCCTGTCCAAAGGAAGGAAGGAAGGAAGGCTCTGGCTTTCTCTGTGCTCAGCTCTGAGCCTATGAAGGTGAGGAGCTGGACAGGCTCTAGAACTGACTCTGAAAGATTCAGAAGGAAACCTAGAGTGGTGAGCAGTTGCAGAGTTATCTGTAGATGTAACTTGACTTGGTCTGGAGAATGGCCTACTATGAGCCAGTCATCCAGGTAAGGGAAGATGGCAATTTTTTGCCTTCTTAGGGAGGCAACTGCTACTACCAGGCATTTTGTGAATACTCTTGAAGCAGGGGTGAGGTCAAAGGGCATTGCTCTGAACTGGTAATGGACTGAGGGCAGCTTGAACCTGAGGTACTTTTATTGAGCTTCTAATGAGAATATGGAAGTAGGCATCCTTGAGGTCCAGGGACGCTAGCCAGTCCCCTGGCCTTAGACAGGGTAGAATAATTCCCAGAGTCACCATTTTGAATTTTGGTTTTAAAAGGTGCTTGTTTAAATATCTGAGATCCAGGATGGGCTGCCATTCTCCTGTCTTTTTTGGGGTAAGGAAGTACCTGGAGTACAATCCTTTGCCCTGGTGTAGGGGTGAAACCCTTTCCACAGCTCTGAGAGCCAGGAGGGAAGAGACCTCTGCTTCTAGGGCAAGTGCCTCTGGTGGATTTGCAGGTGGAAAGGATCTGGTTCTCATCTTTGGAAATTTTTTGAAGGTGAGAACCAGTCCCTGGCTTACTACTTCCAGGACCCACTTGTCTGATGTCAGAGACTTCCAGTCCTGGACAAAGTAAGCCAGCCTGCCCCCTACAGGTAGCTGAGAATCGGCCCTGGCAACCCCATCAGGGTGCCTGCTTGGCAGGGGCTTTGGGCTGAGGGGTGGAAGCAGGCCTGCTTGTACCCAGTCTGCCTCTCCCTCTAAAGAACCCCCTCTGGGCATAAGCAGAAGGGGAGGCCTGGGCTTGGTAAAAAGGCCTATGAAAAGGCCTGCCCCTGCCCCTGGAAAGCTGCCTTTGAGGAGTGGCCTGCCTTTCCTTGGCTTGTGTACTCCTATAGGTGGTCCTATACTCATCCATTTTCTTCATGTAATTCTCTGTCTGCTCCCCAAACAGAGAATTACCCACAACAGGAAAATCCATGGCCTTAGTCTGGGTATCCTGTGACAGGCTAGTACATCTGAGCCAAGCCATTCTGCGAAGTGCCACAGATGTAGCCATGACTCTTGACACATCATTAGAGTCCACTGCAGCATGGAGCTGCACCTTGGATGCCTCAATACCATCAGCAGCCACCCGCTCCAGCTCCTTGGCAAGCTGGCCAGGGACCTGTTTTGCTAGAGCCATAACAGTATCACATCTAGATTTCTGATATCTAGCAACATAAGCCATATAATTTGCCTGTCTGAGTCCCAAGGATGCTGCCATGTACTGTTTCTTTGCCATGGCATCAATCCTCCTGGAGTCCTTGTCAGGGGGGTGTGAAGCCAAGGGAATATTTGCCTTGTTACAGGCTGCAACCTACACTACCCCAACATGGCTGCATTGTTGTGTAACGAGCTCCATATCAGAGCCTGGCAATGTGTACCTCTTGTCCATTCTCTTATCCACAGGAGGTATAGTGTGAGGAGTTTTTAGAATTTTAACTGTGTTTCCCAAAAGATTTATGAAAAGGAAGAGACAGTCTCCTAGATTCTGGGATATCCATCATTTCCACATAGTCAGGCTCCTCTTGATCATCCACAGCTTCCTCCATAGGGAGCTGGAGGGTTTCAGCCACTTTTTTATAAAACAAAATGAGAAGGGGACTCAGAAAGCCTAGGAGGAGACACTCCTGAAGGTCTGTCTGGGGAGATGTCCGGGTCAATGGGCACATCCAGACTTTCAAATCCACATTCACTCTCCTCATACTCCTCTTCCCCCTCCTCCGGTTCACAATATTCCTCTAAATCATACTTGAACGTGGAACCGCCAACCGTACGCTTACTTGATGGTGCCGGTTCGGTCGGAACTCGGAAAGTGACTGGACAATTTTAAATCGCTTACTATTTCTTCAGCAGTTGAGAGGAAAGTTTTGGCTCCACACCAGCTGATTTCCTAGTCCTTTTGCTGGAACCAACTCCTCAGAGTCGGATCTCCTTTGCCTGAGGAAGTCTACTTCCTGGTCAGAGGGCACTCCCCTCGATTCAGTTGGAACCGAACTTGGGCTAATACATCGGTTCAACTGACTTTTTGGCCTCCCTTTCCTGAGCCTACCAACTCTCTTTCCAGGGTAGCTGCAAGAAAATTTTTACAAATCTGGCAGTCTGCATTGAGGTGGTCAAACCCCAGACAATAAATACAGGTGGTGTGGGGGTCAGCCTTGGCAAAGACTTCCCACAGACACTGCAGTGTTGAAACCCAGTGGGCCCGGTTTTTCTTTTGGTTTCTGACATAGTGCCAGTCTAACCAACTTGCCCATTTATGGTAATCCGCCAGGTAAGACCTCTTATCGGTTCCCAACCGTGTCACGGGTCATGGAAAACATAATAAAATCGCTTTTTTTTTTTTTTAGAACCGTAACTACACTCTAAATGACAGATTAATATATTTCAAACAACCTGATCAGTTCAAACCGAACCGATAAACCGTTTACAAGTTCCACACAGAATAGAAATTATTGTAAAACCTATCTAGTACTCACAATACCACAGACAGAGTCTGAACCGACCGGTTGCGGTTTAAATTAGGTCGAAAACCGAGAAAAACAATACTTTAACCGACAAAATGAACCGAGCAGAAGGAGAACTCTCCGGAGCGACTGTTCAGTGAGGCGGAGTAAAGAATCTGACGGTTTGAGTTTGAAGAACAACAGACAGAGTTCCAACCGAGCTCGAGGCCTGTGCATTCCATGCCTGGTATGGAAAGTTAACTCTTCACCTCTGGAGCAGTTTGAAGGTTGGGACTCACTGCATATGTCATAATATAGCAAGACTTCATGTTGTTTGAATAAGGTTTTACAGATACAGCGATAAAGGGGTTGACTTTGGGCAGCTACAGGGTAGGGAACAGAAGGAGCCACCTGCATTTCAGAGAACTCAGTTTGCTTTAATATAGCACCCACACCTCTCATAGATTCACAGAAGTTTGATGGCAAAAGGACTGACAAGGCCCACTGAGTCTGCCCATTTGTCCAGCTATCTGCTTGGACCTACGCCCTCACCCTTAACACTCCCCTGCGATTGTCCCATTCTCTTTTGAATCCCTCCACTGTTTCTTCAACGACTGCCTCCGGGAGTCCTGTTACTATTTCACAGAGAGTGTTAGAAAAGTGTATTTCCTAATGTTACCTCTGAACTGCCCCCTCCCCCCCACCTGCAGGCCATGCCCCTTCGTCCCCCGATTACCCTTCTTTCCACTGGTTCCCCCTGTTTATACCCTTAAGATACCTGAAGGTCCCAATTATATTACCCCTCTTCCTCCTCTGTTCCAGGGAGTACATGTTCAGATCTCGCAACCTTTCTTCATAGGATAAGTGTCAATCCTTTCACAATCTTTGTCGCTCTCCTCCGAACTCGTTCCTGCCTCCCCACATCCTTTTTGAGGTATTGCCTCCAGAACTGGACTCCGTACTCCAAATGCAGTCTAACTGGGAGGGACCAATCTTAGACCTGGTACTCTCAAATGGGGATGGAGAAAGAATCTCAGATTTAGAAGTGGGTAGCCATCTGGAAACAAGCGACCACCAAACAGTGTGGTTCACTATAAAGACAGCCATACAATCAAGCCATACAAAAGCAAGAGTACTGGACTTTAGGAGGCTGACTTTGGGAAATGAGAGTGCCTCAGAAAAGCACTAGCAAACAGGCAAGAAGGAGGGGTGGAGGAACAATGGGGAGTAATCAAACAGCCATCACAGAGGCAACAAGCCTTTGTGTAAAGCAAATCGAAACATAATGAAGGAAAAAACGTTATGGTTCTCAAAAGAGGTGGCTGGGAAGATTAAGGAGAAAAGGATAGCATTCAGGAAATAAGGAAACACAGAAGGAGCAGGACAGAGAACTTCATCAGTTAAAGCAAAAAGAGGCAGAGAAGGCAGTCAGAATAGCAAAGGCCCAAAACCGAGGAAAGGATAGCCAACTCTGTTAAGAAGCGGGATAAGACCTTTTATAGGTACATTAGGGAGCGAAAAAAGACCAAAGGAGGGATACTGAGCCTTAATAAAGAGGAGGGAATGTGGGCAGATGGTGACAGTGAAAAAGCAGGGACACTGAACGAATATTTCTGGTCAGTATTCACAAAGGAAGAGGAGGGGGAGGTACCTAAACCAAACAAGGAAAACACTCTGAAGACGGGTATCGATACCAGTCCATTTACAGAAAAAAGGGTTCTGAAAGAACTAATAAAATTGAAGGTGGACAAAGCAATGGGGCCTGATGGGATTCACCCACAAATTCTAAAAGAACTAATGGTAGAACTAGTGACACCGCCTAACTACTCTATTTAACAAATCATGGAGGATGGAGTGGTACCTGAGGACTGGAGGAAAGCGGATGTGATTCCTCTTCACAAAAGTGGAAGCAGGACAGAGGCAGGAAAATACAGACCAGTTAGTTTGACCTCAGTGGTAGGGAAAATGATGGAATCACTCTGAAGGAAGAACTGTTGAGTGCCTAGAGGCTAGTGGGGCACAGGACCCAAGGCAGTATGGATTCATGATGGAAGGTTGTCAGACGAATCTAACAGATTTCTTTGACTGGGTGGCCAAAGCAGTAGACCACGGAGGGGCTGTGGACATGGCCTGCCTAGATAAGCAAGGTATTTGATACAGTCCCACACAAAAGATTAATACACAAGTCAGCCAGCCTTGGAGTGGGTCCCAAGGTGGTAGCCTGGATAAAAATTGGCTAGACAACAGGACGCAAAGGGTAGTAGTAAACGGAGTCCACAGGGTTCAGTACTGGTACCGGTCCTTTTAATGTCTTTATAAGTGACATTGCAGAGGAAATGGAAGGAAAGTATGCCCTTTGCAGACGATACAAAGATCTGCAACAGGGTTGATACACAAGATGGAGTGGAAAGGATGTGAAGGGACTTGGCAAAGTTGGAGGAACGGTCAAATGTCGGCAGCTCAGATTCAATGCAAAGAAGTGCAAGATAATACACCTGGGAAACAAAACCCAGGGAAGAGTACATAATGGTGGGTGAGACACTGACAACAGTAAAATGGAAAGGGACCTGTGTAATTATATCAGATGACCTAAAGGTGGGCAAGCAGTGTGAGAAGGCAGTAAGGAAGGCTGGGGGGATACTGGGATGCATAGGAAAGGCATCAATAGTAAAAAAAGAAGTTGCTATCGCCTGTACAGATGGTTGGCTAGACCCATCTGGAGTACTGTGCAGCTCTGGAGACCCCATCTCAAGAAAGACACAGACAGAGTGGAGGCTGTCCAGAGGAGGGCAACCAAAATTGTGCAGGGTTTGCACCAGTAGACATACAAAGAAAGACTAAAGGAGCTTAATATGTATATCCTTGAAGAAAAAGGGAGAGGGACATGATAGAACCTTCAAGTACCGCAAGGGAATCAACAAAGTCCAAGAGGGTAGCATCTTTCAGAAAAAGAGATGTTCAAGAACAAGGGGGCACAATTTGAAGATAGAGGTGGGATGGCTCAGAGGTAATGTGAGGAAGTATTTTTTCACAGAGAGGGTTGTGAATGCATGGAACAGCCTCCCAGAGGAGGTTGTGCAGTCAAGAACAGTGGGGGAATTCAAGAATGCATGGGACAGACATAAGACAGTCCTAGTGGGGGGTAGGAGAAAGTAAGCTGTTGGTTAACTAGGATCTGCAGCTTATCTGTTAGTTAGGAAAATGGGCAGACTAGGTGGGCCAAGCGGTCCTTATCTGCTGTCAAATTTTATGTTTCTATGTTCTATGTAACCAGATGGGTGTACATGGGTACTATGACCTCCCTATTTCTACTGGTGATCCTCCTTCTGATGCATCCCAGTATTACACTCCTACTAGCCACTGCCCTCCCGCACTGCCTTTCCACCTTCAGGTCTCCTGATAAAGTGATGCCTAAGTCCCTTTCTTGTTCTGTCACCTCCAGATCTCTGCCCCCCATACAGTACCCTGCCCTCCGATTCCGGTAGCAAAGATGCACGATTCTACACTTTTCTGTATCGAATGAAAGCTGCCACCTCTTTGACCATGCCTCAAGCCTCCCTAAATCTCTCTGCATTTTTTTTTTTTTTTTTCCCCTTCCTGTGTTAATTACCGGCGGCTTTAATTACCCAGAGCGGGTGAAGAAAACCAGAGCAGCGTCAGGCAGACAAACCGGCGGCTCAGACTGGGGCAGGTCAGGGCTTGGGGCAGAGGAGCGTGTCGGAGGCGGCAGGAGCCAGTGCTGCATCGGCAGCAGGAGAGGCAGAGGAGCGGGCTGTCCCAGCGGCTGCGGTCGGCGGCAGGCCGGGATACAAGGGGAGAAGCAGAGGGCCAAGCAGGAGCAAGGGCGCAAAGATTTGACTCACGGCTGGGCTATAAAGGACAGGCCCAACCGCATTCCTTTCACCAAACACAGGAGGAGCTGTAATTTCTCCCCATCCTATCATGCACCTTTGGTCAAGCCCCCCCCCCCAACTTCACCTATAATACCCCTTAGCTAGCTATTTTTCATACATACGATATGTTCTTTCCCTTTCTCCCAGCGTTCAACCTCGAAACATTAAAATTCATAGCACTGGTCTTCAAAATTCAGAGCAAATGGCCAGAATGGGTAGCACTTTCTTATTTTAAAGAATAATATATCTTCAATTAGTAGGCACCATATCAGTGATTATACAAATATTACTATACCTGCTTCATTTTCACCTGGGCAACCACTGTATCAGGTTAGGCAATGGATGGTTCAGACTTCATGTGGAGCTACTGGAGAAAATGGGTTGACAGCTGAACTCTTAATATACTCTAGTAAATATTCCTATGTAACCCCTAGGTGGCGCTATCCGCGGGCTACTACCCCACCTGCTTGACCAGCAGCAGGTTAAGGGCCTGGTAACGAAACGGGTGCCTCCACCCGAGGCCTGGGTTGTTAATGGTCAAGTTAACTCTGGTACAGCCCGGGACACTGTAACCACCTCTTTCCCTTCTAGTGGCCGGAACAATATACAATAATTACTTTAACAATGACCCTTATTCGCCAGGCAACTACCCACACTGGTTGCACTTACCACCAGGACTGGTTCATCTAGATTGACCCTGGGGACCCCCTGTAAAACAAGGTTAAGCACAGCAAATAGCAATAGTACAATACTTTTGGCACAAACTGGAACCACAGTCAGGTTAAATGCAAACAAAAGCTAAATCTGATTTATTCAGGAGACTCGAACAAGGGAGGGGCGTAATCAGGTTGATTTGCTTAAAAGCTAGATTAATCAGACAGTTATGCATGCAGTTCAGAGTCCCTACACAGTCACACACTCTGGGTACCTATACAGGAAAAATGGTGGGCTAGCCAGGAATGTTGCAGCTGGTTGGTGCCCTGTGAAGGAAGAAAGCAACATGCACAACACACACAATTTGTAATCCGGAGCCGGAGGGCTCAGTTCGTGAAAGAAAAGGCAACAAGACAATCAAATGACAACACTTTAGATTTAGCTGTTGTTGCAGGGGGCTACCCTGATGTTTACTTACGATACCCAATACTGGACACAGGCAGGATGAAAATCGAGACTGCAGGCTGTTGAGCTGGAGTGCCCAGAGAAGCAGGACCCACACGAATCACTGAGGGCGCTGCTCCTGTTCAAGGCATTGAACAGGGGCTGATACCCAGGCCGTCTCTCGTCGATGACTTTCATGAGCAGGTATTCTGCTGGGCCAGTGTAGCAGGGCCCAGGGCAAACGGAAATGGATACGGATTCAGTCCATGGAGCTAGATACAGCCTCCCGCAAGCAACACACAGTTCAGACACAGTGGGGAACCAAATCACGACCCACTATAAGAATACAGCACATTTACATGTAAGGAAATTCCACTGTTCCAGGCAAATGGCTCTCCAGTCGCAATTAGTCTCTCTGCACAATCCGGGAGTTCAGAGGTAGCTGGAAGTCCTGACAGGCCGATCGCATTCAGCAAATCTTCGGTTTTCTTCAGGTTAAAGCCTGGTCACAATTCAGTTGCTCAATTCACTCTCCAAATTCAGATTCAGTCCGAAAAAATGCACACATTCCCTCTCAGGAACAGCAGGCAGGCATGCAGGCCAAACTCAGGCCTTTCCACAGTTCTCCTGTACGAATCCACTATGGATTGCTGCTCGAACTGTCTCGAGCCATTATGTCTTCACTTCTCAACTCGGATCCAACTGAAACTGCAAGCAGTCTGGGACTTTCCCCAAGATCAAAAAGGTTTGGTTGGCTGATCTGTCAGTTATAACAAGGGCTCCCCCTCCAGGTTACTTTAGGCGTCAAAAGCCCAGAACTACAATTCCTACAAGCAGGGCTCTAGATAAGATATTTTGGGATGAGTACCTGTACTCCTCATCTTGAAAGTGAGGTGATTAAAACGAAATTGAGATGTGTACAAATGTTTGCTAGAGTGGACTGAGGAGTACATTTATTTAAAAAAAAAAAAAAAAGTTTTTTTTTTTCTAGACAAGATTTTCAGGTGCCAACAGCGCTCCATATAATGTTGGCAAGTAGGAATTTACTCACCAGTTTTAAAACATAGTGAGTAAAACAAAAGTGAGATGCATACAAGTGCTGTAAATCTGGCAAAAAACTGTTCCTTTTGAATCACCAATTATGAAGCACTATGCTTTGGCATGTGGAGTATTTGCAAATGTTGGGTGAGTACTGGTACTCATAAAAAAACAATTTCTTAAGAGTATTTCCTAAAATGAGGCGAGTAAAATAGGCCGGTACACACCTTATCTAATGCCCTGCCTACAAGTTTTGGCCCCACCAAGCCCCTGTAGGCAGGCTCCATTTTAGAGTCCCAAATGTACTGATTGGCCCATTCTGACAGTCCAGGACCAAGATGATGGAAACAAACAGAACTGTCCATGCTGCAAAGAAGGCAAGTTAAAACAAACTGCAATATTATTACTACTTCAACAAATGATCAGCAAACAAGTACATCTTCTAACAGAGCTCCCTCTCAGATTAATTATGACTGCAATCCAGGCAACTCTTAAAGAGACAGTACACAGAAGCTATACGACAATACATAGATACATAGACAGTGTCGGCAGATAAGGGCCTATGGCCCACCCAGTCTGCCCATTTGAGCTTAGGAGTTCAGTTTGTTTTCCTAGAAGTCTGTTGCCCTCACTCCTGACCTCCAGAATTCCTTTATGTATATCCCATGCATTCTTAAATCCCTGTGATTGTTTCAGCCTCCACCACTTCCTCTGGCAGGGTGTTCCACTTGTCCACCACCCGCTCTGTGAAGAAATTCTCTCATGTTTCCTCTGAATCGCCCTCCTCCAACTTCATCCCATGCCCTTTAGTCCTGGAACATCTTTTCGCTTAAAATAGTGTTTTCCTGCACCCTGTTCCTCCCTGTAAGATACTTGTATGTCTCTATCATATCCCCTCTCTCCCTCCTCTCCTCCAGGGAGTACATGTTCAGTTCCTTCAGCCTGTCTTCATAGGACTTGTGATGCAATCCATGCACCATCTTTGTTGCCTTCCTCTGAACCTTCTCTACCCTATGTCCTTACGTAGGTGTGGTCTCTAGAACTGTACACTGTACTCCAGGTGGGGCCTCACTAGTGTCTTGTATAGCGGAATTATGACCTCCCTTTTCCTGCTGGTGATGCCCCTGCCTATACATCCCAGCATCCTATTTGCTTTACCTGCTGCCTTGTCACACTGTTTCCCTACCTTGAGGTCATCAGAGATGATAACCCCAAGATCCCTTTCCTGCTTGGTGCATGCTATATCCTCACCCCCAACTGATGTATTGTGCCAGGGTTTTTGTGCCCCATATGCATTATCTCGCACTTCTTTGCACTGAATTTCAATGCAAACCCTTGACCATTCTTCTTCAAGTTTCTGCAGGTTATGCCTCATTCTGTCTACACCTCTGGTGTGTCTACTTGTTACAGAGCTTGTGTCATCAGTGAACAGTGAAATTCTGCCTTCTAGGTCCTGCGCAATGTCACTGATGAAGATGTTGAATAGGACCGTCCCAGCACTGATCCCTGTGGTACCCCACTGGTCATTCTTTCCTCTGTGGAGTGACAGACATTTACCACCACCCTCTGTGTCCTGCCACCCAGCCAGTTACCTACCCACCACACTACTGTCCTGCCCACACTCATATTCCCCAGTTTGTGTAATAGTCTTCTATGTGGCACAGTGTCAAAGGCCTTGATGAAGTCCAGATAGGCCATGTCCACTGCCCTCCCCTGATCCACCTCCCTAGTCACTCAGTCAAAAAATTCAACGAGGTTGGTCTGACATGACCTCCCTGGTGAAACCATGCTGCCTTGGGTCCTGAAGTCCATTGACAACCAGATGTTCCACCAATCTCCTTCAGTAGTGCTTCCATGATCTTCCCCACTACCGAGGTGAGGCTGACTGGTCTGTAGTTCCTCGCTTCCTCTTTGTTCCCACTTTTGTATAAAGGGACTACATCTGCTGTCCTCCAGTCTTTGGGTACCTCCCCTGTTTCCAGTGATCAGCTAAACAGGATAGCCAGAGGTTCAGCCACCACCTCTCTTAGTTCTTTAAGGACCCTGGGGTGCACCCCATCTGGCCCCATTGCTTTATCAACTCTTATTACTTCCAGTTCCTTCAGGACCCTTTCTCGTGTAAAGGGACTTGTGTCCATTTCTGCACCATTCTCACCCCTTGTACTCCCTTCAGACCCATTACCCTCCTCTTCCTCAGTAAAGACTGAGCCGAAATACCTGTTCAATATGTCAGCTTTACTGTTGTCATCCTCCACGCGGCCCCCATCCTCCCCCTTCAGTCTCACTATCCCTCCCTTTGTCTTTCTTTTTTCACTTATGTACCTGTAAAAGGTTTTGTCCCCTCTACCCACTGATTTTGCAATCTCTGGCAATACATTTAAACTGTGAAAATGCAGGACACCAGCCAGGCAGTGAACATGTAAGCAAGTTCAAGGAAGACTTTTGGGAATCCCAACTTGTAGGGGTGTTACATCTGTATGGTAGAGCTGCATTCTTAACATTACAATCTTCAATGTACATTTATTGTATTTCTGTATGGCAAAATCTGTTTAGAAAAGTGCCCTTTGCATCGCAATAAGTGCCCCGATCCTTCGCCCAGTACCGCAGAATGGCGGGCAGGGTGCTCCCCACTGGGCTAAGCTCCAAGGCGTAATTTTCAATGGAAGCTTGATGTTATTCACTTCATGTACCACTTTAAATTTTTTTTTTTTTTGCTCACTTAGACTGTAATAACTGACTATCAACAGGGGTGCATCTGCCAGAGATCAACAAGTTTGTGGTGGGGGGGGTACATGAGCTACAGGCAAATAGTCATGTGGTGGTGGTGTGTAGTACAGCGAGTGAGAAAGAAAGAGAAACTGTAGGCGGGTCAGCAACGCACATTATAAAAGGTAAGAGCAAGCGATTGACACCAAGACTGAGAGTACAGCCAGACAGTCATATTATTGTGATACTTGTGAGAGTAGAGAGAAAGAGGTGTGAGAGACGCGAGATCCATTAGTGAGGTCCTGGCCAGACCATCTCGGATTTTAAATTGTAAGCATAAGCATATTAGTGAAGCTGAGGCACAATAAGTCTGTCATCCTGTCTCCCGTGTGTGATCCCCCAAAAGCCAAATTCTATATTGTTTAAAAATCAAATTTGTGTCCTGCTTGTTGTTTAGTTTTGTGCGGACTGCGTAAGTGAGTCTTAACTCTAGTCTGCTTTTGTTCTGAAATGAGTGTACCTGCAGTGTGGCGGTGCTGGTCGGGGGGGGGGTTAATTTTCTCAGTTGAAAAAAATGGAATTGGAAATCATGTACTGATCTGATCCAGGTACTGCACTGATCTCATCATCAGGAGGAATGGGAAGAAATCTAGCCAGTTGCGGCTGCATCCCGCCAGCTGACTGCCAGGCCGGGCTGCCCAATCTTGATTGGGCCCACAGCCGGCCTGGCGGTGGGTGGGTGTAGCGACCGGCAGCTGCTGTACTAGTAGTTCACGGACCCGACTGGGGCAGTGGGATGGCAGGGTTTTATTTATCTCAAAATTGATTAGCTGCTTTGCTCATAAAAGTTCTAAAACATTGTGAAAATGCATAGCACTTGCCTCACTGTGTTTTATTTAGTTTTTGATAATGGGTAGGTGCACTAGCCAGCAAGTGACTATTTTCAGGCACGACCCGGGAGGTACAATTACAATACAAATAGTACAGTGCAATTTATACAGTACATGGTAAAGTACATTGAAGTAAGTAGACAATTATTACAAGTAGGTAGTGCAAACAGTGGGTACTGGTGATAAGATAGGATAGACTTCAGAGTATTGGAGAAGCGGGGGGGGGACATGATCAGGAAGAGGGTAAGTACACAGCTATGTTTGGTGGGAGGTGGCAGGGCTAGACACCAAGATAAGGTAGCCCTACCAGCTATTGGAGCTGTTGGGGGAAGGGCATACGGCATAAGTAAAATAAATGATATAAAATGCACGTTGAAAATAGAAAAGAGTTAAAATCTACGTTGACTTGGTCTTCTTCAGGAATATCTAAAAGAGAAAAACAAGTTAATGTTTTTGTTTTTTCTTTTAGATATTTCCTGAAAAAGACCCAAGGCTCCAAACGTTTTTAACTCTATTTTCTACTTTCAGCGTGCATTTAATATAACCGTTTTGTTTTGCTTTTAGACCACATGCTGACGCAGCGCCTTGTTTTTGTTTTTTTTTACAATACGGCACAAGTGATTGCTGGAGGGAGAGTGTCCGGGCCAGGCAAGGTGGCAGGCAACGGTAGGGTGGGACGAGAAAAGTTACAGCTTTAGTGGCGGGAGGCCAGAGCCTGTAGCCGGGCTCATGGAACCGATTCATGGCTTGAAGAAACGGGAGGAGGGGGAACGGGGTAGAAGATGGTAAGAGGCTAACCGGCAATAGCGGAAGGCAGGGAAAAAGTGTCCAGGCCGCTGGTTCTGTGACCGGGCGTGGGGGTAGAGCCACTGTGGGAGTTGAGCTAGAGTTTGGCAACAACGAGCAAGATTACGGCTTTAGCGGAAAAAGCAGGGGGCTGTGACCGGGCTCGTGGAACTGTGAGCCGGCTGGAGGCAGGGTGCTGTGGCCAGGTTCATGGCACCATGAACCAGCTGGAGGGTGTTATAAAGAGAGAGTTTTGGCGACCTGAGCATGCGAACAGTACCCAGCCTCATGGTTTCTTTCACGGGTAAGGAACCAGCGAGGAGGTCGACGATGGGGGAGGGGGCGTGAGGCAGACAGGCGGCTTAGGAAGCCTGGTTTATAGCACGGCAGCAGGATAGACACAGTGCTAGGTAATGTGAAGTTAATGGGGGAAGGGGCAAAAAAACATGGTCAGGTTGGCATTTAATGGGTTAAGCCAGGTGAGGTACCGGCGGAGTTAGGGGGTTTAAACGGCAACAGGGACAAAGCCCTAACTGCTGCGAATAAAATTTAATAACAGGAGCCGCGGAAACAGGGCGGGGTGAAAGCGGGAAATTACGGCAAGAGCGGCAGATTGCTACAACCTGTGTCCGGGCTCATGGAACCGTACTCCGGCAGGGCAGGTGAGAGGACTCGGTCTCTGAGGTAAAAGTACGGCAAGAGGCGGCTTTAGCGCCAAGCGGAAGAGGTCCGGTCTCATGGAACTGAAAGCCGGATAGCATGTCTGGGCTAGTCAGTGTGGGGGGGGGAACAGATGAGGCTAAGAGATTTAGGAAGAACCAGTACCCAATACAAAAAAATTACATCACAGATTGTGCAAACAGCAAGTTGAGAAACAAGCAAAAACAGCAAGGTGACTAGATGCATTTGTCATACACATAGGCATTGGAAAGGCAAAAGACAGTTGAGCCATATAAATTTCTAACCTCCACATAAAAAGTGCAAGCAGTCTAACTGACATAAGGCAAATAGGGGAAATGTAGACGTTAAGCATATACAAGGGATAAGGAGGTGAAAGTAGACAGGGGGAGGTTTAGAAAAAGTGGGCATGAAGGAAAAGCTTCAGGTAGGATCATAACAGGCACATTGGTCCATAGAAGCAAGGTGGTTCCGTAGTCTTCGTTTGAAAATGTAGCGCGAGGAAGCTTGTCTTAGGTCAAGTGGTAGTAAGTTCCACATTTGTGGGGCAGCATGCCCAAACGCACCTGAGCCCTTAGAGGTGCGGCAGTGGGGAACTTTCAGGAGAGACTTGTCAGATGATCTCAGTTCACGCGAAGGGATAATAGGCTGAAACAGTTCCGACAGTGAAGCAGGTCTAACCACTCTGATGATGGAGTCTGAGAGGCAGCATAGGTAGTACAGTCTGGTGGCAGAGGGGGAGAGCCAGCCTAAGTCTTTGTAAATTTGGCAATGATGCTTGAGGCAGAGGGCCTTTGAGGCATGTCGGCAAACACTGTTGTGGGTGATGTCCCATTTTGCAGTGTTGTTTTGTCGCCATATTCAGGATGGGGCACAGTAGGTTAGAGTTGGAAGGAGGATTCCCCTGCAATGCCAGTTTGGCAGTGGGTGTGAGCATGTAGTTGGTTCTGTAGGCAGTCCCCAGTTTGCAGTTAACAGTTTGCAGGTTTCTTGGATATGCAGGTTCAGGTCCAGGGATTGGTCGAGCAGTATGCCCAGATAGCGGGCGATGTAAACCTCGAGAGGGTCCTTCAGGGTCGAGTACATTTGGGGGGATAAGCAGGATCTTAGTTTATGGGTCATGCCCAGTAGCATGGCTTTTGTTTTGCTGGCGTTAAGGATGAGGCAATGAGCATTTAGCCAGTGTTGAGCAGAGTGGAAAGCAGATGTCAGAGTGGCGCTTAGATGGTCAATACTACCTGAACGAGCATAGATGACCAGGTCGTCTGCGTAGAGTAGCGAGGCACCAGATACCAGTTTGACAGCTTGTGTCCTGTCAGTTAGGTAGCTTCTGAACCAGTTCATTACAGGAGATGAGAAGCCAAGATTTTTAAGGGTAGTTAGTAGTAGGGGGTGGTCCACAAGGTCGAAGGCCTTGGTGAGGTCAATGAACACAGCCCCAGTAAGTTGACCTTCATCCATGTTTGTAAGAGTATCAGAGGTAAACTTTGCTAATGCAGTTGTGGTGCTGTGATGTTTCCTGAAACCATGTTGTGCTTCACAGAGTAAATTTGAGGATTCGAGGAATTCAGTGGCCTGGGTGGCTACTATTTTTTCTAAGATTTTGCTGAGGACAGAGAGAATGACTATGGGTCTGTAGTTTGATATTTCGTTTTTGTTTCCTTTTTTGAAAATGGGGGTGATTCTAGCAGCCTTCCATATGCCTGGGACTGTACCAGTGGAGAGGGACAGTGTGAAGATTCTGGCTAATGGATAGGAGATGAGATGGGCAGCAGCTTTCAGCAGTCAAGGTTCCAGTGAGTCGGAGCCTGGGCTGGTGTTGTCGGATATGGTGTTTAATAGTTTAAAAACTTGTTTTCTAGACACAGCTTTGAAATAAAAAGTTCTTGTTGCTGTTGGTACAGGGTCATTTGTCGAAATGTCAGCTTTCTCATTGGTAGAGAGGGGCTGAGGGACAGCAGGTGCCGTTGTTAGGGTGGACGTGTAGGGAGATAGGTCAGAGAACTGTTGATTGAAGGTGTTTGCTATGGTAAGGGAATCGTTGCAGTGGATACCTTTGGCGGTACAAGGTACCAGTGAGCGGCTGAGCTCCTGGTTCCCTTCCTCAGCGAGCGTGCGGTGGTGCAGTCCCTGGCAACAGGCTTCCTGGAGAAGTGTGGCTTTTCTTCGGTGGGGGCTGCTGAGCAAGCGGAGACCCCAGAGGCTGCTTTGGGTGCAGCAGCGGGTCCTTTGGTCCTGGGAGCAGTGGGTCCGAAGCCCCGGCGGGCTTGGAGAGGTCCTTATGGCTTTAGCGCCTTTGGCGGTACAAGGTACCAGTGAGCGGCTGAGCTCCTGGTTCCCTTCCTCGGCGAGTGTGCTGCGGTGCGGCCCGACAACAGGCTTCCTGGAGGAGCGTGGCTTTTCTTCAGTGGGGGCCGCTGAGCAAGCAGAGACCCCAGAGGCTTCTTTGGGATGCAGCCGCGGGTCCTTTGGTCCTGGAAGGAGTGGTTCCGAAGCCCCAGCGGGCTTGGAGAGGTCCTTACGGCTTTAGCACCTTTGGCGGTACAAGGTACCAGTGAGCGGCCGAGCTCCTGGTTCCCTTCCTCGGCGAGCGTGCGGCGCTGCGGCCCCTGGCAACAGGCTTCCTGGAGGAGCGTGGCTTTTCTTCGGTGGGGGCCGCTGAGCAAGCGGAGACCCCAGAGGCTTCTTTGGGTGCAGCGGCGGGTCCTTTGGTCCTGGGAGGAGCGGGTCTGAAGCCCTGGCGGGCTTGGAAAGGTCAGAAATGCTTTCTGTACAGTTAGCATTGTCCCAAGAAAAAAACTGCTAATCAATTATTGAAAACCCTAGGATGGGAGTGGAGAAGTTGCTGGTTGCCGCCGCCCACCCCCTCTTTGGCTCTTCTGCCAAGTTTGGCTGACTAACTGCCATGGTGCAAGCAGGCCACGTGGCACCATCCCTCCCAACCCGTCGTTTTCTCTCCTTCTCTTGCCCCGCGTTCCCTGCACACCCAGTGATGCATTCTACATTATGCAGGCTCCTCCTCGCTCCGCTTTCCCCATCCTAATACTCCAGGCAGGCGGCGCTGCTGACCCCAGGGAGCCAGCATATTTAATTTCCTCTGTCTCACAGTTTCAGTGCACAACAAACAACACTGTTCAAAAAAAAGCTCAAGCAACTCAGGTTATCAATTTAAAATAAATTCTGTTTTTTGTGTCGAGCCAAGAATATCAGAGTAGATTGAGAGTTGAGAATGAGATGTTGCTTACTTGCTTTAATAATTAGTCAGTTAGGACCCTTCAGCTCTGAAGATGTTAAATTCTTTCTCTCTTTTAAAATCATTTCAAAACAGAGAAAGAAAAAAAGAGTAAAAGATAAGACATGGAAAGTTTGGAAACTTCTGAATATTTAAATTGTTCCACTCCTGAATAAAATGATTGATTAATTAGGCTTTTCCTGTACCACACAAGTATGAATTTTCTTCAGGGTAAGGGTAATTAGAAAAGCAGAAATCCATTCCAAAAAAGATGTGAGGCTACTTAGTGATAACTTTACTCAAATGTAGATTCCCTGTGGGTCATAAGAGCTTTGTGGGTGGTTAGGTAGTTATCTGTATCTCCACTGATTGAAATGAACTACCTACCTACAGAAAGATAGAATTAACTGCTGGGGTGGAGGTAACAGATTTACTTGTGCAATTTGCAGCGCACTCCTTCACTGTGAAGAAGTACAAATTGTCCAAACAAGTAAATCAACTTCACTCCTCATTATTCTGTGCATCACAGCAGTCCGTTTTTGTTTTTTTTTTTTAACCTCAGGGTCTCAATTTTCAGTAACTATGGTGGGTAGCAGTACTTCATGGGTGGAAACTGGCTGCACCATTGTGCTTCCACGATTATGCCATACAGTACACAATGCTGGGTGAATTATTCCTCTAGTTGTTAGAGGGTATAAACACAGGCTGGAGTGCACTTGGGACCAAATCACAAACTGGAATTGCACTAATCTCAGTCAATGCCATTCTGTGAATCGGGTGTAATGGTCAGTGCAGGGGCATCCAGCCTGAAAAGCATCCCCCCCTCCTAAACCTAAAATCCTCGAATATAGGGCCATTGTGGGTCACCGATTCCAGATCCTTCATGGCCTAGTGGCTTCACTCCCTGGTGAACCAATGTCAACCCATAGGTACATTGCCCCCTTCCCTCCCCCCATATATGCAGCCATTAGGGATTTTAATTCCTGTTCATGTGTTTGAGAGTAGGGGCAGTGATGTATTGCTTTGGTGATGTTGACAGCCCGGATCCAGTCTCCTAGTACTCAGTACCAGACTCGCTGCTATTTCATAAAGAATCAGCTGCAGCACTCAGGACGGCCAGCCATGCACTGTGCAGAAGCGGCACTGGCGCTGATTGTATTTAAGTGTGTGTGTGCGCAGCGTGTGTATATACACACATACACACATATATATATATATATATATATATATATATATATATATATATATATACATACACACACACACACACACACACACACACACACACACACACACACACACACACTACAATAGTGATTCCGATTAGTAAAATACCCAAAATAATACAGGTTTCTTAGAACTGCTCTAGTCTTCACAGCAATTGTGCAGTGTGAATGTACTGTTCCTCCTGATTTACCAGCTTATTATGTTATATTTTAATGCATCTATTTTTAAATTAGTAGTCTACAGTCTGTTGTGTAGTCTGTCTGGATTCTGGAAAGGGCAGAATCAAGGTGGTTCAAATAAACACCATATACAGTATTATGCTGTGATTTAAACCATCTTGCTTCTGCCTTCTGGTCTATCCAGAGTCTGTCCACACCAGACTATCATAGTTGCATTATAACAAACTGAAATCAGGAAAAAAGTACATACGTGATTCTTTTGAAAAGCACAACTGTAGTTTTGAGCACACCTAAGAAATATATAGATTTTATAATTTATAGTGATAATATTTATGAGATGCCATGGTACAAAGGGAAGATTTAAGAGGTTGGGGAAGGTTCAGAAAAAAAAAAACAGGATCCAACTGTGCAACTTCAGGAGTAGGGAACATGTAACAAAAGTGTGTTTTTTTTCCCTTTCAAGAAAAGCCCTCAAACTCACCACAGAGCATGTAAACCCCTCAGAGCTTCTAGGAGCCTTGCGGCACCCAGACCCCCGGTTCTTTTTTTGGGGGGCGCAAAACTAGTTTCTTGCCCAGGGCAACAAAATGCCTTCCTACAACACTGCTTCGCCCCCTCAACTTTTACTATCTCCCAAGACACATGAATGTATGCCAGCCAATCAGAATGCTTGACTTCAAGCCACTGTTTCATAACATCCTGTGTGCTGTTCTACTACTGTTAAAACTTCTGAAGGTCATTCAGCATTACCATCCCAAATGTCTCACCTGCAACCGCAATAACGACAACCTCCGTGGCATGCTTTTGCACGTAATGATGCACTTCAGACGCAGAATCCATTGGAATTATCCAAAAGTTAAGGACCTGTTGGGACAAAACAGAAACTCAGTTTGGAGATTATTTACATTAGGGAACACATACTGCCAGTTTCCGAATTCAGCGGATTATGGTAATATGTTCTCCCACCGACGACAGTACTCTCCGCCCCTGCACACATCTTGCAATCAGCGGAATAGAAATCTTTGTTCCGTGGGGGCACTCGCCCCACCCCCCACCCCCAGGTCCTCAGCGGAACAGAAATAAGTAGAAGTCCAAACAGAATTAAAATTCTAAGAAATAACACCTAAAGTACTTTAATAGCAGAACCAGTGATGGTGTGAATCTTTGTTCTGTGGGAACTCCCATGCCAGACCCCAAACAGAAATAAAATTCTCTCTCCTTATCAGGGAATGTAAGTAATATGATAACAATCATAGTGGTAAACAACAACTAAAGTACTTTAATAGCAGAACCAGTGAGTACCACTGATTAATTCATTAAGGTACACAGCAGAACGCAGAAATATAATTTGCTCCTTTTGTCGCAATTATAAATATAATTATGATAACTACAACCTTTATTCTGTGGGTGGCCCACCAGGTACACAGAAACGGCAACTAAATTTGTTTAATAACAATCGTTCTTCTACAAACCAAGTACCCCAAACCGACCTGGTCTGCAGCGGTGCGTTTGCTATTATTCCTAAATCACAGCAACAGTTGTTCCGAAAACCATAACATTTCGTTTTGGAGTAGTGTTGAACCAGTGACATATGATTGACTACAATGCGCATGCGGCCGTATTTCTCCCTTGGCGCACTCACATCCCCCTAGTGTCCCCTAAAGTAAATAAATGCCGTCGGTTTTTGTTTCTTGCTGTTTACACTAGTTCCCAATTAACGGAGACAAGCGCAGTTAACATGCAAACTGATACTGTACCTACAAATCGCCGTCTTTCGAACCACCGTAAGAGAAGAGTACTCGGAAACCCAGAGAGGCAAGGACTGGACGAGTTTCCTCCTTTCGGCACAACCCCTAACTTTCCAACGTCACTCAGCATTGCCCTCTGACACCGCCTACCACAGAATAAGAAAATGCCGTCTACCTTTAGCTCGCGTCCAATTCTGGAACCGGGAGGGGCTGGTTTCTGCGCGCGCGCGGTTTTGAAAGCGTCGAATATCCCGGGAAGAGAACCGAATGTGAACACATCAGCTGTCCCGGATTAAGATGGACTTCTTCATTTTACCCGTCAAAATTGCTCTGCTGTAAATCCAGATTCTGAAGTAGAACTGTATAAGTGTGTAAGATCCAAAATCAAAATAAACTTTTTACGAGTAAGCACAATGGTATCCGCCAAGTTCTGAGTTTGAAAATATGTCCCATCTTTTATCAAGTCCCTCAATTCGAGTGTCCGTGTTAATTTTTGTTCCGAAAGGTTGAGAGGTATTTATGCACAAATCTGTAAAATGCACTTTATCTATACGGAAGGAGCAACTTTTCTTCTTCCGGGCCCTTCCTTCAATTACTGGCGACGCCCACAAACACCTGGTAAGAGGCGTGGAACACAACAGTACCATTGCATTCCAATATAGTTTAGTTTATTAGTCTAGGAATTAATACCTTCGAGCCAGGGCTCTTTTACAAAGGTTCCACGTCACAAAAATATAAACAACGGAATGTGTATTTCTTGAAATTATAATGTTAAATAACATCTGTATGCCTGTAGATCATATAAAATCTCTTCATCATATTCCGCTTTGCAACTTGTACATACCAGGAAAGACAAACTTGTTTAAAAATGTTTGTTGTAATAGTTGGAAGTGGTGCGCCACCCCAACGATTTGAGAACAGCAGCGCTCAGCTGCCATGCAATGGGTAGAACAGCAATGTGATGCGCCAACCCATGTGATTGCTGGCCGTGCCCCCAACCCCTTTAATGGCGACTAGGAAATATGCGCTTGTAGCAAGCTAATATTTTCTTATATAATGGTATTGCTGTTCTAGTATTTTTGTATTATAGTTCTGTAGCTTCTGCCACGTCAGTTTTTCACTTCCTTTTTGCTAAAGCCGCCACTCACCCCGTAAATAGATCATCAGGTTCTTTGTCCTGTTGAAAGTACTCTAAATACGCTCCACCTACCCCTTCTAGCTAGGGCCCGGAAGCGCTGCTTTGTGCTGCCACGTCAGGTTTTAAAGCCGAACAAACCTTGTTGAACGCGGTGGAGCATCGGGGAATAGTACTGCTAATCTTATCATCGCCGTGTACACATGCAGTTGTATGCCAAGTTCTTATTGCTGTGTGCATAGCGAAATTTTGTCAGCCTTAAAACCCGAGACTGCTTGATCTTCATAGCCATCATGAGAGGAGTTGTAGCGTTCTGTTGTGTGATCGTCTTGCCTTTTGTTTTGGTTGGGGCCACTGAGCTCACATTTGAGTTGCCAGACAATGCAAAAGAGTGCTTCTACGAAGAAGTCGACCAGGGCATGAGATTTACTCTAGACTATCAAGTAAGGCTTCCACGTGTGTTGAAAATGGGGTTATGACTCCTCGTGAGTCGACTTGTTAAAAGGTAAAAAACACTAGAGCATCGTTAGCTGCCGGTCGTAGGGTTGCCACCTGTCAGGTTTTTAACTTGATTAGGTTTTCAGGGTCACTATTAGGTAATCTGGTTTTACTCAGTTATAGGTTTTTGAACCATTTTGAGTGCTCCCATACCTTAGAAATATATTTTTTCATACCATTCATTGTTTCAGCTGCATTTCCAGGTTGTAAACATGTTTGTGCCTGACCCTCATGACACACTCTGATTCACACCTGACCCCTAGGCCACCTCACTCCCTAAATCCCTTTCCTCCTACTCCCTTTTTCTACCCCTTACCCCTCCCCCTGGTCCCCCAAGGTTCCACTGACAATGCCTCACAGGCAGCTAACCTACTACCACCTAGCACTTCTTAACAGATCCACCCTTGCTCCCTACCTCTAATCCTCCACTCCCTCGACAAAGCCTTCCCAGGCCGCTTTCCTTCTGCTGCTCTATGCTCTTTTAAGAAATCTTCCTTACCACCTTTACCCCCCTCCCTGCCCTCATTTCCCCATCCTCTGATACTTACATTAAACATGCACTTTTGTAACTGTTTAAATTTTCTGCAAAATATGTGACTGCCATTTTTTGTCTTAACATGTATGTAACCAGATGTCCCATTCTTTGTAAACCTCGACTTGGAACCTTTGTAAACAAGTTTCCTAGCTCAGAGGTGATAATCCAAAACTAAAATAGGTAAATATGTTTTGTTGTCATTATAGCTCTTTCTTTGTAAAAACAGTCAACCTGGGAGGTGTAAAGTATGGCCGTTAAGACCATTTGCAGATACTTAATCTAGTCTTTTCCTCTCTGCATCTCAAAAGCACAACAGCAGCAAAGCTGGGCAAAAAAGTCCAACTCTACTTTTGTAACAGTAAAAGATTATCTTCCACTTTTATTTGCTGGTAAACTGCAATACTGTGTGTCCAAACATCACTACATCTCTGTAGTGACCAGGCTGCTCAATCAAAGCTCCTAAAGACAACATATTACTACCATGTGTAAATTATCCTAACTTTAGTTGTAAAATATATGTAATATGTCTTGTGCAAATGTTGAAACTTATAAATGGATTATGTATGTGTATCATCCAGCAACAGTTCTTTGTGGTTAACTTTTCCATTGTACTGTAACTGTCCAACCAATGTTTCTCTATATTCAAACTTTCCAAGTTATGTGAAGCATCTCTGCAACTCCATGCCGCACCTGTAAAAGGGACACCTGTAGACCCAGTGGGTTTACCCGGTAAACAAAACTCAGTAAATGGCTCAGCTAGGGGAGATGATGCTTTAGCGTGATCATCTGGGATCTGGCAACCATAATATGGTAACAGTTGAAATAACGACTAGGGTGACAGTTAGTGCAGCAGTGCATGTTATGGTGAATATTTTAACCTATAGGTTTTATTCTGTGTTCGATTATCACTTATGTTCTGTCTTCTGATTGTAAGATACCCTTTTTCTTCAGTTTGAGTGTGCATTAGCACTTTCTGTATATTTGAAAAAATAAGATGAGCACTCCTTTTAACTATAGCTGTCCCAACATTTTTTTTATCATTATTCTCAATAAACAATAAAACGCAACAGGGTGTGGGGTATTATGTACAGCAGAAAGTAGCGATGTACACAGGAGACTCGAAGGCAAGAAAATTACAAATTTATTGAGACTTTAACAACAAAAGTTCCCTGGCACTTCAAGGGCAACAACCCTCTTCATCGGGTGGGGGGGGTGGAGTCAAGGTACTTAGTTTGTTCATCAAATAGTCGATTATAAATGACATTCAGAGTACACCATTCAACCAGTGAAGAGCTAGCATCATAAATTCATTGATAAATATGTGTATACAATGTAAGATGCATAAACCTCTTAAATTGCACATTGTTATATTTAACAGTTCTCCTTAATTCGAAATTCATACAATATTTCTACAACTCCCAGTCATTCTATATGGGAGCAGAAATTCAAGTATAGAGCCTGGATATTCAAACTGCGCCATTCTGGGCGCAAGCCCTTCGCTGCTCAAAATAGTTAGCGGGGGTGTGGCCGGGGTGATATTCAAAGGAGTTGCGCTATTGCGCAACTCCTTTGAATATCACTCCCCAGCCACAGCACTTGCGCATGGCGCAGTGGAACTTGTGCCACCGCAAGTTGCCAGAGATGAGCATTAAACTTGCAGTGGCGCAAGTACCATTGCGCCATGCGCAAATTTCCGATATTCAAAAGGTGACATGCAAATGGGGCCATAATTTATGCAAGGTGCAGGGGGGGCCATTTGCATCTGTTGTCTTCATTGCATGCCATTTGCATGTAGGTGCGCCGATCCCGGGGACTGCGCCTGGCCACCCTGCCAGGCAGCAGCCGTCGAGGACCGACGCACAATGCTGCAACCTCCATGGCAACAGGGGTACCCAGAAATATCCAGATTTTTACTGGACCCAACTTTAATAACAGCAATAAGGTAGGAGAACTATAAGCAATAGTAAAAATGCGTTTGGAGTACAGTTCGGGCTCCAATACCCGATCCCCTCACAGTCACATTATACATTTGCTCGTTTATGTATGTTATCTCTCCTAAATTCTGGGAATCCCTGTGGTGCAGTCAGTATTTTCTAATAGGGGTACTCATCGCCGGAGATCCCACTGCAAACAACATGATATTCTGACGTGCCTTTGCCGCTTCTGGTATTGTGCCCATATGTTCAGCAATTTAATAATCTCTGCATCTCCCATGCCCAGTGCTATTTTTTACAGAATTAGCCTAAATGTTGTGTATGCCTGGCACACACATGGCATTTAGGCAAATTCTGTGAAAAAAGTGTTAGGCATACAGGTACAATACCGGAACGGTCAAAGGCATGTTAGCATATTGAGTTCTTTGCAGCGCAATCTCCAGGGCTGAGTACTCCCTATTAGAAAATACAGTACAGTTACGTAAGAACTTACTGTAACAGTAGATCTTCGAGAACAGCTCTTGCAGCAGGTTACACCATTAGGACTGAAGCCGGCAGGTGCCAGGACCCCAAGGACATTTTCTAGCTAGCAGTATTCAGTGGGTACCGTCCCCGACGTCAAACATAGTACATAAGGGGGCGGTCCCTCAGAATCCCCCAGTTCTCCCGTCGAAGACTCACGGCTGCTAGATGACATCAGAAGAGGAGACTGAGGATCCGCCATCAAATGGCAGTCAGTGAGATGCTGAGACACCTGATCCTAGGAGAAGGATGTTGAAACTAGAATCTACCTCCAGCGGGGATGGTGGGAGGGAAAGTACCTGCTGCAAGAGCTGTTCTTGAAGAGCTACTGTTACGATAAATTCTTACGTAACTGTACTATCTTATGTCGAGAAACAGCTCTTGCAGCAGGTTACACCATTAGGACTGATTCCCAAGCAATAATGGAAATCCCACACCATTGGGGGGAGGGAAGGTAAAAATCCTTGAAGGACTGCTCGACCAAAACCTGCTCTTCACCTCAGTGCAATATCCAGGCTATAATGCCTGATGAAAGTGTGCACGGAGCTCCAAGTAGCTGCAGCACAGATGGCCGAGGTGGACACATTCTTAAGGGCTGCAAAGGAGGTAGCCACACCCCTTGTAGAATGCCCCTTAACCGTGCCCGGTAAGTGTTTGTTACGCTTCTGGTAACAGAACGTGATACACTGAATTAGCCACCTGGACAGCGATTGTTTGGAAACAGGAACTCCCACCATCCTGTGGGCAAAGGAGACAAACAGCTGGTCCGATTTTCGGTGGTGTCTGGTTCTGGTCAGGTAGTATCAGAGACACCTATGCACATCTAGGGTGTGCAACAGGGCCACTCCTCAATTTGAATAGTTGGGAAAGTACACTGGTAGATCGATGTCTTGATTAAGGGTGAGAGCTGAGACCACCTTAGGCAGAAATTTGGAGGACATTAGTTAGGTATAAACTTCGAGTTCTAAGTCGATCACAGCTAGGTAGAGACAGAGGCCGATGCTGGCGAGTCGGCGGTGGGAAAAAAAAACTGAGGGGATTCTGGGGACCGCCCCTTACGTGCTGTGCCTGACGTCGGGGCGGGACTGATGTCAGGGTGGTCCCTGCTGAATACTGCTAGTTAGAAAATTTCCGTGGGGTCCTGAGCCTGCCAGCTTCAGTCCTAATGGTGTAACCTGCTGCAAGAGCTGTTTCTCGGTAAGATCAGCTGTACCATGGGGATTCCCGGAATCTCTACGAGTAATAACGTATTTAAACAAGCAAATGTATATTTGTGACTGGGGCGGGGTGGGGTTGGGGTACTGGAGCCTCGAACTGTGCTCTACTCGTGTCTTTGCTACTGCCCAAGGTCTCCTTTAATGTTCTTGTTAATCACCACTTGGGGCATGTGGCACTCAGCTGAATCTTGTGCCACATTACAGATGCTCACACAGTGATGCAAGGTTTAACATACACTTGGTGTGATGTTTATTAGAAGGAAAAAAAAAAGACTTTAAAAAAAAAAAAAAAACACTTGCAATAACTACTGCAAGCAGGAAGAGTCACAGATCTCTAAATCCCTCCAAGTTAAGAGTTGGATTTCTTCCGAGAGGAGTGAAGGCTTGCACAACCTCTCCCTCTCTAGGTCAGCACAGTACTGACCTGAACATCTAAACTGTATTCCAGGAATCAGATTTTTATACCTGCCCCTTGGAGACCATGTGACCCTTCTTGTTTTTACAAAATAAAGTCTTTGTAGCAGCATATTTTTTAGGATTTACAACCTACATCCTTAAAATAACATCCTAATGCCACTAAAATATGAACATAAAAATAAATGTATTCTATAATCAAAAAGATAAAAATCATTGCTAAATAGTCCAAGCTCCTCCCACCTGGTGACACCGGGAGCTTGGTATCAGAATAAAGGAAGTATCAATGTGGCCAGCCCTACCCTATAGGAGCTACCAAAATAGGAAGTAACCTTCAGGTATTTTTCTTTATACTTATTTTTATATTTCAAATTTCTACTTTGGAAATGAAAGGCCAGAAAAAAATGCCCCTCTTGAAGTAGGCTGTTTTATACTAGCAAGGGAAGAGGAGAAAAGGAAAAGAAAATTAACTTTAAAAAAAGCTTTTAAGATAGGTTTCTTAACAAGCATTCTCCTGGACAACTTTTACTTTAAACAAATTATCAATCAAAATCTTTATTTATCCATGCGGACACCATTGAGCAAGCTCATTTACAAGATGGACCTGGTTAGCGCTGGGTCAAATGGTACAATGCAAACAGAGATATTTACAAAAGAGCCAAATAACACAAGTAAAAACAATTAATGCAAGTAAGTACTCAATGTTACATCAGTCATATCAGTTCAGAGTGCTTCTGTAATATTTACGGATATATTTTTAGTAGGAACTTCAGGAGGGAGAAGTGATCGGGTTGAGCTCTACCTATTTTGGGAGGACTCTGCACTATTTATTACATAATTATGTATCCATGTATTTAAAATATAACGCTTAGGAATATATCCCAAGTTTAATAATATCTACTTGGTGTGTTAGCACGAGCAGTATTAAAACTGCTAAGGGACAATTTTACCCATTTCATCTTGCCTTTAGAGGTCCTATGCTATGCTCTCCGTTACATACATACATACATACTCTGAGCCATCACAGCAAACTTTTCTTGAATCATTACAAATTCACTGAGTCTTTTGGTGAACTGTTTTCGGGGTGCAAGCAGACTCCGCTGTCATTTCAATGGGCTTCTTTTATCTTTCCAGCAGATGCACTGCCCATGCTAAATCTTCCACTGTTCAAAATATTCATAGCAACCTCAAAAATCATAAGAAGTCTGTTGTCCCGTAGGTATCTGTCATAAGGGTAATCTTTTGTGTGTCCAAGCCCTCCTAGAACCTGCAAGGCTTCACTAACACAGCTCAAGCCCCTTTAGAGCTGAAAACCTTGATCTTGGCTGCTTCTATTGAACAATCAGGCAAGTAGTGAGGTCTTAAATCAGTTTATACTCATAGGAGTATTTGTTTGTAAGTTTTCTTAGGCATATGCACTTTATATTGCATACTTTTCACTTAGATACTTTTGGTAAGAGTTTCGGTGGTTTGGAGGGGGGTGTTGGCAGGTTGCCAGTCTGACCGAACTTAGATGAAATAAAAGGATAGTACAGGACAGAAAATAGATGGAGTGCTGTTGCAACAAACTTATAAAGGGAACAGGATAGTGCGGAGTACTCCCAAAATAGGTAGAGCTAAACCCCATCACAACCCCAAGGGAGTGATTAAAGATGACATGTAAAGATCTCCCGTAGTCCGCTCCCATCCCCCACATACCTTTCAATGTAGCTGCGGGAGTCAGGGGATGCTATGATCATAGTTTTCAGAGCAATATTGATATTTTAAATAGCTGCGAGATGTAGAGCTGAATCTGGAGGCATACGCAGAGTCCCAACTGAGCAGACACAAGCTGTCACTGGTATTCCACCCATTCTGTGATGTGGATAACACCACTGCCTTATTGTAGCAGCAGTGGCGGTAGCTTAATATTCTTATTTTATTGCTTCCACAGGGTCTTGATACCTGAAATATTATTTACAGCAACAGGTTGTCCAGGTTTTGTCATAAGTAATATTTCAGTTATACTAATAGGTACCAACCCCTCAGTGTAAACCATTTGTTATTTTAATCCCACTGTCTGCTCAAAATGTTAGACACCCTGATGCTGGATGTTGCACTCTACCTTTAGAGCACACATCCGACTTCACATTATAACACAGTTAAGTTAAATTACATGTTAAGTAATTACAAGGGCTGTAGAGTGTTACACTACAGAACCTCTTGCCGACTGCCCCAAAATGCATTGCCCTCAGTGTGGCTCCCTGAAGCTCGGCCCTTGCGCTACAGATCACAGTATGGAGGATCATTTAACTGGACCACAGAAATAAAAGGAGTAAGTAGCGCCTTACTGCACCAAGGCTCCCGATTCAAGCAAGCACCCAGTGCAAGGTGGAGGGAGTCCAGAACTGAACCCAAAATCAATGTCCACACTGACGACAGGGGTGATGACTGGTTCACCAGAATGGCGAACTGTCCCAAACAGACTCCACTTGCACAGGATCAGTTGTTAAGAATGCTTCCATCTACCCTTCCCCAGGTCACACGTGAAAACTGCCTTTGATTTATGTGCTTATGCCCATCACCATTTTTAAATAAGCTGTACTGAAGCAACAATTTGACAGAAAATGCCTCTACATCAATCGCTTCCAGAATTATTATATTAATTTTATAGTTCAATATATACTTTTATTTATTTACTGCATGTTTCACCATGAAGCACACTGACCAACATGTTGCTTGTTTCCTAGTCGACCTGGGGAGAGGGTTCAGGGAAAGTCCTCAAAGCAAATACATACATATGGATTATAAGTACATGAAACCAATGACATGAAGTACAACAAGGACAAGAGTACATAATACCATATGCAGCAGGGTAAATGTAGTTAATTAATTTGACACTAGTGTTATTCCATTGAGGGCAGGTAACAATTGAGATGAGCAAAGGAGTGCATAATCCATATACATGCCTGTTAACCTTTTAGTCCATCTCCACATACAGGTCAAATAAAAACTATTAAAACAGAATGCTTTACTGAATATTTCTAATTTAGACCCCACATCTAGCGCCATTTCTTTTTTGTCAGGGAAGCAAGATTTGATTAGCGTTTGCTATTCACAAATTATGCTTTTATAAGAATAGGCACATAAAATAGACATTCTGATACTAAAATGCAGTATTAGGCAGTCAACACTATGCTGATTTGTAGAACAGGGTGGTTCTATCATGATTTAGAAGGTAAAATTTATATAAGCTCCATTTATAGTTTAAGTGCGAAGCATAACAACCAATATAGTGCACGTGTGTGCGCGCACACACACACACACACACACACACTGCAGTATACTTCACAAAACACCAAGTCAATATGCTTCACTCTGACAAAACCATTATATTTCAAAACACAATCCAACAGTTGTGAAAACCAATGTGCCTCATACACAGCAAACCAATTAGCTGATGTGCAAACCAATAGATTGCACTCTGATCAACAAATCCAGTCCAGCGGCAACCCAATATGCCTTTCACAGATCACTCCAATATAAATTTACATGTAAGCCAATAACAAAAACACCAATAAACATCAGTCTGTAAAACACAATATGCCACACACAGATCAAACCAACACATACATACACTGTTGCCAACAGATTAGACCCACTGGTCTCTCATGCCTACCCGATGCAGTTCACTGTTTGTGCACAGTGACTGCTAACTCTCCTGTAGTTTCTCTCCTCCCCTCCCCCACAGTCCATAGTCGTGTTTGCCTTACCCCTTTGTTTGTCCCAACCTTCTTGAACCATTCTACTGTTTCCAGTGTCACTACAACCCTCTGTGAAAAATGCCTTCTTGCCTCCCTCTAAGTTCCCCTCCCTTTTGCTTTGCTGGTGCTTGTGTCCAGAATCGTCCCTATAAATTGAGGCGTTGGCAAGGGGCCAAATGGGACTTAGCTTGATTGATGGTGATACTCAGGCTGGTGAAAACCTGCAGGGTAAGGAAAGGAAGTGCAGAAGATCCTCCCTGGGCCAGGGCAGCTAGGAGCCAGTTGTCTAGGTACAGGAATACCTGTACTCCCTGGGTACATAGGTGGGCTGCTACACAGACAGGCATTTGGTAAACACTGGGGGCAGAGAAAGACCAAATGGGAGGCCTTGAATTCACAGTGGTCCCCTGAAAGCAAAAACAAAGGAATTTATGTGGAAAGGGCATATGGGGATATGCAAGTAGGCATCATGCTTGTCCAGAGCGCATAGCCACTGTCCCTGAAGAAGAGGCAGAAGGCTCTGCAAAGAGAGCATTCTGAAGTGTCTGTACTCCAAGAACATGTTCAGGGAGCTGAGTTCTAATATAGGCCTCAGATCTCCTGTCTTCTTTGGAACCAGGAAGAAATGGGAATAATGAGCTGGTTCCCAAAAATGGGTGGGAACTGGCTCTATTGTTGCCTTGAGAAAGAAGAGACGATTTCTTCTAGGACCAGAGGAAGATGTTGCAGGGAGTAAAAACGACTTTGGCGGAGGGTCTTCAGGGTGGTTTCTGCAGAAACTCTATTGAGTGTCCTGCTGATATCAACTGGAGCACCCAAGCATCTGAAGTTATCCTCTCCCAGCCCGGCAGATGGGAGGAGAATCTCCCCACTACCGGTTCCTCTGGAATCTCCAGAGGCAATGGGAGAGGCAGGGAGCCAGGAGGTAAGGGGCAGCGCAGCAGCCGAGGCTCCTGCGGCTTTTTTGCTGGGGGGGGGGGGTCTTGGTTGCTGGAACCCCCCCCCACCCAATTTGCTGGCCCGCTTGCCCTGTGGTTTTGTCTTTGTCGGTTTTGGTGACAAAAGGATGCTGCTGCCCTGGAGGGGCCTGTACACAGAGTTGACAGACTTGAGTGCAGTGCCCTTCTCCTGCAGTTCGGTAATGATGTCCTTGACATCACCCCCGAACAGCACTGAACCCCTGAAGGAAGCATCCTGGACGGCGGATTGCACTTCAGGGACCAAACCTGACATGCAGAGCCAGGCATGATGCCATAGGCCTACGGTGAAGGCTGAGCTCCTTCCAGCTGTGTCTACTGCATCGTAAATGACACAAAGCATGTGCCGACTGGCCAAACAAGCAGAACGGACAAGATCAGCAACTTCCTGTTTAGTCTGTGACTCAAGAAGGGAGTCCAATTTTGATTCCACCTGACTAAAGATGGTCTTCTGGAAATCCCCCATATTTACCACATAGTTAAGGGCCCCAATACCAAGGGTAGAAGAGGAATATATCTTCTTCCCATATTGGTCCAGAAGCCGGGATTCCTTATCAGGCAGAGACAAGCTGAGGTGTTTAGGGCTGGCAGAGCGGCCGTGAGAGGCGCTGATGACAACAGAGTCCACCTTGGGGTGAAGGCTAAGAAAGACTACACCCTCAGGAGCCTGGAATAGCCTGTCCGCCTTCCTCAGAAAGGGGGCTAACACAGAAGGTCGTTTCCAAATGGTGGAAACAAGATTCGCGTGAGGCTCTATCCAGGGTGGAATCAGTGTAGGAGCGGTCTCAGGCAGATCCAGATGGGCAGCGAGTTTTTTACATTGTGGGTCTGGCTCCACTGATGCACCTCCTGGATTTTCCTCAATAAGTCCAGAAAGGAAGAGTCCTCGGAGAAGTCCTTGGCCTGAGGCGTTCGGATACAGGGCTTGTCTTCAGGGTCAGGTGGCTGAACTCAGTCAAGCATCTGATCAAGAGGAGGAAGATTCTTCCACACGAGGGGGAGGGACGGCCCCTCTGGGGAGTTCTCTGGGGTGAGTATCCTCCCTTCCTCGGGCGCCAGAGGGCTCACCTCTGGTGTCGGGAAGGGGGAGGAAGTCTCCCGTCTCTGACGCAGGGGATCCTGTATAGGGTCCACTGTCGGTAGACAACTCTCGACCTCCCTAGTGAGTTGAGCCTTGGCCTCAGCCCACCAGGAGGCCACAGTCTCCTTCAAATCCAACGGCGGCTGGGAAGTGGGTGGTGGAGGAAGAGGGGGATATGGATATTGAGGGTATCCATAAAAGGAGTATCCGTAACCAGACAGCGGGTAGCCCGGCGTCTGGTACTGCGACACTGGATATTGCGGCGTCAGGTACTGGGACACCAGATACTGAGGAACCGGGTATTGGGGTGTCGGGTAACCGAGGGCCAGGGGCTCTGACGGAACAGAGAGACCTGGCAGAGGCCCTGCTGGCAGGCCAGATGGTGGTCATGCTGGCGCCACAGGCATCGGGCCCGGCATGGGTATACCTTTGAGAGGGTCTGAAGGACCGGAGGGAAGGACAGACCTATTGCCAGGTAAAAGGACACTGGATGGTGTCGGGTAGGCCAGTGTCGGGACTTGCGTCAGGGTCTAGCGTTAGGAGGGTTCCCTGACGGCAGTGTCCCAGTATCCTCGGTGATGACTGGGGAAGGAGGATTATAATCCCGGGGGGGGGGGTCAGTCGAGGAGACACAGGGACCTCAGAGGGCAACATGGTGAGACGTTGAGGACAGCCTGAGGCAGACTATTCTATGAGGTCCGGCATAGGCTTCACGGGTGGGCACTGGTGGAGCTGGCGTCAGACTTATTGGTCTCTCTGCCCAAGGAAGGCCGCGGAGGAGATGCTGTCTTGTCAGGAGGTGTTTTAGCTGGGCGCTCCCCCGAAGGGCTAAGCGACTTAACGGCCTTGTCAGGCGGCGTCGGTGGGACCGGCGTCAGCTTACCAGACCTGCTCTGACCTGAGGCCATGTGGAAAGTGACCTTCATGGGAGGCGGGGCCTCCTTTGCCCGGACTCTCCCGAGAGAGCCTGAGTGCAACCCAGATGGGAGGGTGGCCTTCTTGGTAACCACAAGACTGCCATCGTGGAGTGATCCTCAGTGGGGACATTACTTTAAGTGCCGTGACTCCAGCCTGAGTCACAGCTGCTGTAGGCTGGTTCCCGCTCCTGGTGCTTCTCCTTGTCGCACTTTTTCTTGTGACCTTTGGGGGAAGTAGACGCCTGCCTAAGTTTCTTTAACTTTTTCCATGGGGATCATTTTCTTCTTTAGGATATGGACTTCCAGGGATTGCTGCCTTCTTTTGTGGGTAGTGGAGCTGAACTTCTGGCAGTGCTGGTACTTCTCCATGGGGTGGCCTGGGCCTAGACAGAAGAGGCACAAGGCGTGGCCATCCTTGTGTGGAAGTTGGGAACCACCGCAGTCGCACTTGTTCTTATATGATTCAGAGGCGTTGCGACGACATACAATGAATTGTTTGAAAAATAGAAAGAAAATAGGTTGAAAGTTCAAAACTTAAAAGTTGACGAATGACTGAAGACCGCTGTTCTATCACGGGAACTTTCCCAAGCCGATGGTGGAAAGAACTGGAAGGCAGGCATGTGGACGCCCTTTATACCGACATCATATGATGCTGGTCATCTGACAGAATTGGTCTCCATGAAGACTGCTAGCTAGAAGTTTTTAAATGGGGTCCTGGCGCCTGGCGGTAGTCCTATATGTGAATACCTACTGCAAGAACCTCTCTAGAAACAAAATCTTTAGGTTCCTCCCTCCCAGGTGCTGGACACAGCATTTGTGTGCACTGAACCCCAGCTGCCACTTTTGGACCCAGCTATCCAGTATCATTAGGTCTTCCTGGAATGCTCTTCTCCCGTCCTCATTGTCAACCACCGCCCCCACTTTGGTGTCATCAGTGAAAAAACGCATCTTGCTAGCCACCCCCACCCTGATGTCCATGATGAACACGTTAAGGAGGACTGGGCCCAGGACCGAGCCCTGTGGGATTCCACTGATGACTCCTCTGGGTGCTGATATCTCTCCCCCCACCATGACCTTCTGTTTCCTATCCTTGAGCCAATTTGCCACCTACTTTACCAATTCCTGCCCCAACCCCAGTGCGCTCAGCTTCCAGATCAATCTCCTACGTGGAACAGAACTAAAAGCCTTGCTGAAATACAGGTATATGATATCAACTGGCTTACCCGCATCTAGGTACCATATCACCCAGTCGAAGAATTCCACCAGGTTGGCTTGACATGATTTACCACGGACAAACTCATGCCGATTTTCATCTTGAAAACCATTTACCCAGGAACTCCACTATCCTTTCCTTTCAGGTGGCCTCCAGAATTTTACCTATGATGGAAGTCCAACTGACTGGTCTGTAGCTTGGTGGATCATCCCAGGGTCCACTCTTATGTATAGGCAACACATGTTCCTCTCTCCAATCCAGAGGGGCATAGCCTGTTTGGAGGAAGGAGTTGTATAGTTCTGTTAGTGGAGGTGCCAGGACATTCACCAGTTCTTTCAGAACTCTGGGGGTGGACTCTATCTGGCCCTGGAGCCTTGCCCATTATAACAGCTCTGAGAGCTCTCCTCACCATCCCAACCTGGATCTCTCCATCTGTGAGATCACCCTTCCCCAGGTCCCCTGTTTCGCCCCCTCTCTGCAGCTCTGGACGATCCTTTTCCCTGGTGAAGACTTGAGCTGAAGTAGTCGTTCAACAGCTCTGCCTTTTCCAGCCCGCTCTCTATCCAGTCCACCCCCTTCCTCAACTTTTTTATCTGCCCATCAACCTTCATTCTCCCCCAATATATTTAAAGAATTCCTTTTTCCCCTCCTTAATCCCTCTTGCTAGCCTGAGTTCCTTAACCGCTTTTGCTCTTCAAACTCTTCTACTAGCTTCCCTGGCTATCTCCTGATATTCCTCGTGGTCCTCCACACTACGACTGCATTTATACATTCTAAAGGCCAACCTCTTTTTCCTCACTGTTTTCTGCACTTCCTTCATCCACCAACACAGCTTCCTGGTTCTGGTCCTTTTGTTACAAGTTCTGGCACAAGTTTTCGTCGCTTCCAGGATACCCTGCTTCAAGATGCCCCACTGCCCTTCCACATACATCCCTTCCCTGATTTTTCCTAGATGCTCCCTGAGGATGGTAGCCATTTTCCCCAAAGTCTGCCCCCCTAAAGTCCACAACCCTAGTTTTTGTTCGTCTTATATCCTCTCCAAGTCCAAGGTAAAACATATTCATGAAGTGGTCGCTACTGGCAAGCGAGGCTTCCACTACCAGGTCCCTGATTAGCCCCTCGTCTACCAAGACCAAGTCCAGGATGTTCCCTTCCCTAGTCGGTTCGTTGACAAGCTGTGTCAGGTATACGTCTTGGAATGCATCAAGGATTTTCTGCTCCCTTGCAGATGATGATACCATATAACCCCAGTTTGTCTTTGATAAGTTAAAGTCCCCCACTGTTACACTCCCCCCCCCAACTCTTTCTACAATTTCTCATGTTTGCGATTAGTGTCATATTCAACTGTTCTGACGGCATCTGTGACCTGCAGAACACCCCTAGATTAACCCTTCTCCCTTTCCAATCCTGCAATGTGGCACAGACTACCTATACATTATCTTCTCCCCTACTGTACTCTATCCTGTCCCTAATAAACATTGCCACCCCTCTCCCCCCCATGCCCCACTCTGTCTTTCCAGAGTGTCGAGATTACCATTTCCCAATCATGATGTGTGGTTGCCCATGTCTCTGTGACTGCAGCCACATCCACCTCCCCTTCTATCCGGAACACCTGTAACTCTGCCATCTTGTTTCCCAAGCTGTGTGCATTCATCAGTGCTAGTTTCCAACCCTTCCTAGGTTTTACCCAACCCCTACTCCTCACTCCACCCCCCCATCTCTTGCTTAATCTCCAATTCCCAACCTTCATCTGTCTGGGGGGAGGGCCTATGCCCTCCGGACCTGTTTATGCACCCCATGTCCTCTGACCCTCCCCCCTCATTCAGTTTAAATCCCACCACTCAGAAATGAATCCTCTGAGCTTGCGTTTTAGAATAGTCTTCCCCTCCTTGCTTAGATGAAGCCTATCCCTGGCATAGAGGCCCTTGTTCTCCCAAACAGTCCCCCAGTTCCCCACCAGCCCATACCCCACCTCCTGGCACCACCAGCTGTTAATTTCACTGATGATCTGCATCTTTTCTGTCATCCCCCTTAGAACAGGCAATATTTCTGAGAAAGAGACAGAGCATTTCCCAGCTATACATTGTCTTGCCACATCTCAATATCGGGCTTGCACCTCCATCACACTGTTTTCCTTGACATCATTTGTGTCATCTTGCACTATGACGTGGGACTCCCCTCCGTGCTTCTGTACCAGTGAATGTATAAGGAATTCCACCCTAAATAGTGTCATCCCTGGCATGCATTCCACCCTTTTAGAGCTCCCCTTACCCCCCATTTCTCCCCTCTATCCAATTTCCCTTATGATAGAGTCCCCCAGCAGCAGGATCCTCTCTCCCGTTTTCATTTCATTCCTCCTGCCCCCACCAGCTTTCTGCCACTCCCTTTTTGCCTCTCTGCTTGCTTCACTGTTCCCTTTTTCCTGTCACTGACTGTGCTATTTCCACAACTGGTGAGTGGGTGGTCAGAGTCTCCCTCTCTCCTAGTTGTTTATACCCCCACCCATCCTCCTTAGTGGAGGTCTAGTTCTGCCCCCATCTCGCCATGTTCCAAATCCCTGTTTTTTTTTTTAATAATCATGTCAGATTTTTCACACCCACCCAGGCTGACCCCATCGAACCGACTCCCCAGCCCGTCATCCAGGCCTGGGGCTTACCTTTGCCGGCCTGGGGCGGCACCCAGCGAGTCTGTTCTCACCCTGCTGCCAGCATTCTCATGATCAATTCTCTCCCCCGAGGCCCCAGGAGAATGGTGCATGCGTCTTCAGCCCGGTAATGACCCCTACCGCCCAACCCATTGGCCTAATGCCAGGCACCCTGCGGCCTCCAGTGTCTCTTGGCCTCCACCAGGGGGCAGCCATTGCCGAGGGATGCCACTTCCCCCAACCCTGGAGAGGAGAGCAGCCTGTCGGCAGCTCCATCCAGCTCCGCTCTCCCCCCAGCCGTGCCGACCAGGGCTAGTTTCCAAACCCAGGTCGCCGACATGGGTCAAGATAAGGCGCTAGCATCTCAGCCCTCTATGCTACCGGGCCGGCCGAATCCCTGCCTTTTCTATCTCTACCTCCTTTACAGGTACTCCACAAAACTCATGTTTTCCTTCACCCCCCTGCCCTTTACTAGCAGCAACGACATCAGTCTGTGATACATGTCCCTCCTCACCGCTGCCCTCCCCTTGTAGCAGTGGTGCGTACCTGCTGTACAGTATGACACCACCTACTGCACTCATCCGATTTCCATTTAGTGGGGTAAGTCCCTTCTCTTTACCCCAGTCCCCCTTGCAGAGTCGCTTCTGCTTGCACTTGAATCAATTCCTTGGCTGGGAACCCCATCATTTCTCCTGTACCTGTTCCGTGACTATGCACGGCTCTACTCTTTACTCCCAAATCCTTACCATGGTGGGCCACCACTCCCTTTTAAATCACCTACATTCTTAGTCTTCCTCCTGACCACGTCCTGCGCCCAGCCTGGTCCCCTCCCCTCCCTTTTCATTACAGTCCTCCGTCCTTCCCCTCCTCGCTGCACTGCTACATTGCCACCTGCCACACCTCTCTGCCTACTTTCACCCCTATTCCTGCTGGCCTCCCACATTCCCTACGGTTCTTACAGGACTCTTCCTTTGTCTGACTTCCATGATTAAGCAGTCAACCATCCTCCTTAACTCCCAGATCTCACCTTCTGGGTGGCCTACCTTCACACATATGGGGCATGTTCCTAGACTCCATATAGTTATGTGTGTAGAGCTGCACCACATCCACTACATCTCACTACTCTGTTAAGTCCCCCATTTGCCCTCCCTCCAGTGGAGCATCTCCATTACTCCCCACTTTTCCAGCCACCCTGCCAGCTTCCACTCCACTGCTGTCTCTATGTCCCATTTTCCCCCATTCACCCCTTATCCTCATGCCATCCCAACTGTTCCATATATCAGAGAATCTCACAGTAACTCTGCCTTGTGAAGCAAGCTGGTCAACACACTTTTTTAAAATGCACCCTACAACTCAGTTCAAAAACTTGCAGCATTATAGCCCCTTTACATGCGCCACTGGAAGCATTAGTACCCATTCCAGTACCACATAAATAGGCTCAACTCTGTATAACTTGCGGCCTTATGCCCCCTCAACAGGTCCCACAGCACACAGATATAACTTAAATTCAGTACAAAAACCTACAGCTACATTCCCACCTGTAGCACCTCTCTGCCTGCTTTCATCCCCACAGCGATGGCTACTTAATGGTAAAGTGCGGCTAAGTGCTGCACAAAGGGAGTCAGTGGGTGGGTGGCAGACCCCTCTGACCACTCAGGCTACACAGAACTACCTGCAGTAACATCGCTTGAGAGGTCTGAACAACAGGAGGCCTTAAAATCAGCATGTTTGGCAATTTGTCATTTCCATCTGAATGAGCTGTAATTACTCTGGAGGTATGCCTTAAACGTTTTCGTGACTGATGTGGATAACCCAGGAGTTTAGACTGCATATGATTTGAGACTGTTACAGCTGATGATCGCTGTACTGAAATATGCTGCTGATGGATGTACTAATGCTGGTTATTGTTTTAACACTGTAATATTAATTTGTGACTGTGTTGCTATGTTTTAATTTGTGGGACACTCGTTTGGTTTACTGCTCTACCTCACTACTGCTATAGTACCTGTCTGAAAGTGTTTTGGAGTCGTGCACTTTAGTCCGTTGCTTGTGCTGCTACATTGCTATATTAAATATTGATTGCACTAGTCGTGGACCTTTGTCCCTTCACGTGGCGCTTCCGCTGCTTGTTGTAGTGCACCCTCCCTCCAACTGGTGGTGGCAGTCCAATTGGTGGTGTGATTCAAATCTAGCGGCCTACTAGATGCGGTGGCGTCTACAGTGGTGGCTAGTTAGCAGGAAAGTGTGACTAGGTGCTGCACAAAGGGAGTCACTGGGAGTCCGTGAGAGAGTCTGGGCCGGTACAGTGGTAGCTGTGGTAAACTATATGTATTGTTACACTCTAATATATTAGTAGTACAGGCACAAAGTGAAGGAGATTATTTATTAGTATATATAATGGCTCTGGTTATGAACCTATTAGGTTGGGTAGGTACCCTTATGGTGCTTATACTGCTGTCTGATGGGGTTGGTGGGTCAAATGAAGTAGACAGGCTAATACCAGTAGATTCCGAACATGAATCTGACATGTCTAATCTTTTGGTGGGTCATAATAAGTGTGACTGTAACCCCCTGCAAATGGGGTTCCCAAAGACTTCAGGAGCTTGCTTGAATGCTCAAGCCTGAATGGTGTTTGGCGTTTAAGCCATTTATCAGTGTTTTAGAACCTCTGGTACTGTCTCTTTAAGAGCTGTCTGCTTGCAGACATAATTAGTTGTATGGGGAACTGTGTGTTTCTTTGATTCAGTACCACTCAAGCTGCTGCCAATTCACTCCATTTTGCAGTCACTAGGGTGCAAAGGAACCTATCTGAAAGATGTAACTGTTTGCCAGAAACCATTTAGAGTAATAATGAAATTACAGTTTGTCTAACCTGCTTTCTTTGCAGTCAGAACTGTGTCTGCCTAGTTCCCCATTCTGGTTTGAACTGCTGAACTGGACCAATCAGTGTGGGGTAAGCTAGCTCTAAAATGGTGCCTTGGACGAATCAGAACTTGGACTCAATCTGAGCCAGCCACAAGAGGCTTGTATGGGCAGTGACTCTGGGAGATGTAGTTTAGACTTGGCGCCTTTTGGACCAACAGCAGCAGTCTATTGTGGTGACAGCCAATCCAGTCAAGAACTGGGAGGAACTCAAAGGAAGTGCCAGTTTTGTCTGTTGGAGTTTCAGTTTAGATCTGGCAGTGAAGGGAAAGAAACCCTGTGCTCCTTCAGTGCACAGTTTCAGTCAAAAAAGCGTGTGTAAGGCCCAGAGTTCGGTCTGCAGCTTGTGTAACTGCTTGTTAGGACTGAATCAGTCCTGTAAAAGAATCAAAGGATCTCTGAAGAGTAGAAACCAGGCTCACCCTGTAGAAGACTGGAGAAATTGTTGAATTCACTCGGTCTGTCAGGAACTGAATCTGCTGTGTGTTCTCCCGGGTATTGTGCAGTAATTGCGATCGGGATAGAGAAGCAGCCTGCCTGGTATAGTACTTTCTTTTTTACCATATAAATGTGTGAGGAGTCTCGTGGAGCTCAAGAGTAGCCCTGCTGACATTGAAGGACCCTATCTTGTTTGGAGGTCGTGAGTACTAATTCAGGGTCGCTCCCTGTTGAATTGCCACATTAAATCCAAATGGAATCACTGTACTGCTGACTGTTTAAACTAATTTTCTTTTCTCTGTGGGAAGGGCCCCTACCAGCTGCCACAGTTTGGACTAGCCACTAGGGCTTGGGTACCCAGGGACAGTAACTGGTAGGGATAGGCCTGTGCACAGAGCCATAGGTAGATAGTAAAGTGATAAGCTAATTAACCTGATTTCCCCTGTCCTTGTTATATCCCCTAAATAAATCAGAGCTACTTGTTTCAGCAAAGTTATACTTCCTGAGGTATTTGTCTATGTTAAAGTACTGTACTGTGATTGTTGCACTGTATCTTATTTCTCAGGAGGTCCCAGTGCGGAACTAGTCCTGGGGGTAAGTGTATACTCGAAGGTAATTCTGATATATTGTGTGGGCCACTAGTGGGAAGAAAGGGGGGTTGCAGTGTCCCAGAGGGCTGTGACCAAGTAAGTTTAACTATTGCAAACCCTGACCTCTGGGTGGAGGCACCCGCCATTGGATCCAGGCCCCTCAACCTGTTAGTGGCAAATCAGGCAGTGGTAGTAGCCCCTGGGATAGCGCCATCTAGGGGTTACATGACTATTATTATTATTGTTTGATTTATTTATGAAAGAGAGTGGTACGTATTTGTGGCTGCCTTTTAGTGACTTTTCTGTGTGTGTCATAAAGGGGCATGAATTATTATGCTTTATTCAAAGTTTGTAGAGATAATTGGTTTGATGATGTTAGCTGGAGATGCTGAAATTAATCCAGGACCTAAAGAAAAAGGGACTCTGAATATAACCGAAGATTGTGTTAGTTCCTGGTCTACTGCTCATGGTTTAAAGATTCTGCATTTAAATGTCAGAAGCTTGGTGCCAAAATGGACAATTTGGAAGTGGCATTTATGATTTACAGGCCACAGCTGTTGATTATTACTGAGTCATGGTTGAAACCTGGAATCCTTGATGCTATATGCCAGATTCCAGGTTACAACATGGTACAACAACCTGGCCAGGTAAAAGAAAAGTGGAGGAATAATAATTTACTTTCAGGAACATCTGGAGGTTTCAGTATTGGCCACATGTGTTAATGCGCAGTCTGATTCTGACTGGTTACTTCTTCAATGGATTCTGGGCGGCTGTAAGAAGGTCATAATGGGTGGCCTATATAACCCCCCTAGATGTGGACTTGGGTTAAGACAGCTTTTGGATATAGCTAATGAATTAGTTCATGATCATGATTTTGTCTTGTTAGGTGACATGAATGTAAACTGGCTAAGCTGTGGGAATGCAGGTACTGAAATGTGCTTGAGTCCATACGGCTTGGCTCAGTTGATCAGAGAACCTACAGACTGAATTCATTTTCTGAGAATCATTCATTACTGGACTGGGTTGTTACTAAAAGTCAAACATTGTCTCACAGGCTGATGTCTTAAGTCTCTCAGTTAGCAATCATATGGCCACTTACTGTGTTTGAATTATAAAGGCATAAAATTCCATCCCGTATTATTTCTACTCATTCATTCAAAAAAGTAGATAGTTTGAGACTTGAGACAGAGCTTAGTGACACTGACTGGTCTTTACTGAGTTTAATACCTGACCCAGATTGTGCTGTTGATTTTTTTTGTATCCGGTTACTGGATATTCAAAATTGGTTGTTTCCATTACGTAAAGTATGTTTTAGGGGCTCTGAGAACTACTGGTTTTCTTCGGAAATAAAAAATGTATTAGATTAACAGATCAGGCCTGGTCAACTTATAACGGCTCACCCTCAGGCCCTTTGTTGAATATTTATAGGTCACTTAAAAATCAAGAAGTTGGCCGGCCCACTGGCTCTGAGGGCTGAGATGCTGGATGCCTTAACTTGTGCTATGCGCGACTTGTGTCCGGGAACCAGCATGGGCCTCCAGGGGTCAGCAGGGAGGAGAAGGACTGAGAGTCAGATGGACTGCTCTCCTTCTCTGGGAAGGGAGGTCACTGAAATCGGTGTATGACTGGCCCCTAGCTGTGGTTGGGGGGGGCAGCACATCGATGCTCCTGAAAAGGGAGGAGAAGAGGCAGACACTCGGAGCGCGCGTGGATGCGTACGCACTTACTCCGTGGGGTGTCACTGCATGCCTCATCTCCTAAGGGAAGAAATGGAGGTGAAAAGTGTCCTGGGTGCAGCCGTATGAAGTCGATTAACACAGGCGCTGCCCCCCGCGAATAGCAGGAACTACCAGCACTGGATCCATGTTCAGTGGATTGAGGGATCCCTGCCACCCCACCACGGGAGGTAAAGCCATGGTGAAAGCTGGTAGGTAGACTGCGAGCGGGGAGCAGAGCTGGGGGGGGGAAATCAGGCAAGATGAAATGTCTCCCACGGACAAGGAGTATAAAGAGATTAAAAAAAAAAAAAATCAAGTAAGATGGTCATGGATGCAAAAAAGTATTATTATAAACATAAATTTGACTCCCGTTTGGCTGATTCCAAAACTTTTGGCATATTGTTAACTCACTTTTAACCACAAGGAATCGGCAACAATTAGACATTTTAAAGTGCATGGCCAGGAGGTAGACCCGTGTGATAGCGAATTTGTTAAATATTAAATTTACTGATTTATCTTATTTATCTTCTTACTGTTCTGGGACAGGTAATACTCAGAATATGACAAAGGGTTCTCAATCATCCACACTTTTACTTTTGTTTAGTGATGAGGATGGATGTTCTCAGACTGCTCTGTATAATGCCTGATAAGTTTGGAGATTACGGTGGGGCCTGGATGCTCGTTTTGTTAAACTGGTTTCTTCTCAAGTGGCAGGACCGCTGGCAAGAGTTTTTAATTTGTGTCTGACTACTGGAATTTTCCCTAAGGTTTGGAAATGTGCATGTAGTGCCTGTTCCAAAGAAATCTGGAGCCATGCTTACTGAGGACTTCAGGCATATTTCTATTTTAAATCTATTGAGTAAAAGTCTGGAGAAGTTGGTCTCTAATCAGATTATAAACTAAACTACTTAAGAGACTTATGAACTAATGTGTCCACAGCAGCACGGCTTCTGAAAGTATCATGGAACAGGCACTGCCCTGCTCAGATTCACCAACACCGTCCTAGGAGGATTTGATCGGGGAGCCATGACAGGGGTGGTGTTTGTGGATCTGACCAGGGTGTCTGATTTGATTAATCATTCCATATTAAAGACCAGACTTTCCAATTTGGGATTCTCCATGAGTACTATTAACTGGTTTGCAGACTACCTTGAGGGATCGTTCATGGTGGTATTCATTAATTCAGTTCACTCTAAAGCATGTCAACTGCGTATTGAGTACCGAGGTCCATACTAGGGCCTCTGTTTTCTTTGTTTGTTAACCAACTTCCATCTTTATGTACTCTGTGTGATACATTCTTATATGCCGATGATTGACAAACAATTTAATGATGGGGATCAACTGGCTGCTCAACTGGAAATTGAATTTCAAAATATTTGTCAGTGGTTTGTTCAAAATGCCATGGTCTTGAACATAAGAAAAAACAAAATAATGCTTTATGGCACACCCTCCATGATTAGGCACTATCCTAACTTTCAAATACATGATTTGTCTGGTAACAATATTGAACGGGTTTCTGAATTTAGATGTTTTTTTTTTTTTCCCTGGATTCAAGTTTAACTCTGTTGTCTCAAGTGATTCAAGTAAGCTGTACAATCAATAGCAAACTTCGTATATTACGTAAGTTGAAAAAGTACTTTTCATTATCAACCCGGCAAGTTATAGCAAATGGTTCTTTATTGCCACATTTAGCTTATAATGCAGGTCTTTATTGTAACCTTGGGGTTAAGGAAAGCAATATTTTGAAAGTGGCATATCATAATATTTGTCGATTGTTTTGGCCCTTCTTGTCATTTGCATCATTGTTTATTATACAATGTGGTAAATCGAATAGGCAAATCCTGCAACCTGATAGGTTGGCTGGTACCTTTCCCAGCGTAGTAAATCCTCAGTGTACCCAATGGTAAAAGCGCCAGCCAACCTTATATCGTGCCAATCCGGTCGCTTTCACTTGAAACGAAACTGCCGCGATTTGTCCTGTCACCGCTTCGCTAAAACACCGCGGCAAATTTTTTACAAAATGACATCCTCTTTCGAAGTGTAGGGACCTCAGTGAGTTAGAAAATAGTTACAAAATATTAAAGAAACAACATTTGCCATTGTATAATAACAATGTATCCCTCCAGGGTGTGGGTATACTGGAGGACTTAACACGACTGGTGTGGTTCGGTCACAAGGCGCCCACACCAGCCATGGTAAATCCTCCAGTATACCCACACCCTGGAGGGATAAACTGCTTAATTATATGCTAATTTGGGATGGCTATCCCCTAGTAGTAAATTTGCTTTTTTCTTTGGATGTCAAATTTTTAAAGCAATTAATAGTTACCATTATTACCCATGGCATAACCTTGTTAAAATTATTTGTACTTTAATTTATTTATTTATTGAAATGTTTCACCAGGAAGGTTACACTGAGCAAGAAGCTCATCTCACGGTACGTCCTGGGGGACGGGGAGTGGGAACAATAAGTATTATAATGATGCATACATTAGCAACTAGATTACATATATATTTATACAACACGTGTTTTGGGATAAATGTGGAGATAAAAAGTGATATCTCAGCTAGGCAGTGAAGATATCACCATGTTCCTATACGTCACTGTGATATCTTCACACTCCTATACGGCATAATAAAACTGAAGCTGCTATTCTCAACTTTCACTTTCTTCTCTAACACTGAGTCACTGACCGCTATTAGTACTACTAATGTTCAGCTACTCATTTAAAACAATACACAGTCTCTACAAATACTGAAAATATCTCTTTGTACATTAAAACTTATCTAGTTGATCCTGCGGTTAATTCTGCCCCATTCATTCTGCCAACTTCATTCGTTATGCTCAAGAAGTTCCAGTACAATCTTTACTGTAGCATGACTGAGCGCTGTGACTCTCCTGACATCCTGAGACAAATTAAAAACGAAATACTGCACCTCACATTTATACACTGTCAGAAGTGTCTCTGTTATCTTTTTATTGCATCCTTAGTTTGCTTGTAAGTAAAAAATAGACCACACACTGTGCAGAGTGAGCGGTTTCATAACAAGACGCAAGCATGAGCATGAGTTGCTATAGGAACGCTTGCTCCAGCTCGCATCTAGTTCAGAAAGGGCTCACTCGCTCCCTCTGCACAGCACATGGTCTGTTTTATTTACTTACAAGCAAACTAAGGATGCAATAAAAAGATAACAGAGACACTTCTGACAGTGTATAAATGTGAGGTGCAATATTTCGTTTTTAATTTGTCTCAGGATGACAGAACAATCACAGCACTCGGTCAGACTATGAAGTATACATTACTAGAACTCTTTGGACAGTATCACTGAACTCACAAAAATGATTGGGACCAGAATGTTCATGGCAGGATCAACCAGATAAGTGTCAACAAAAAACACAAAGACATTTTCTCACTATTTGCGCAAATTACATCTTATTTTAAATGTATGCCACCAACTCACAAACCAGAACTAATGCTCTGTCATGCTACATTTTAAACATACATTTTAAAATCCCAAAACACATTTTGTATAAACAGAACATGACATGGCCTTACTGAAGATATCATATTATCTTCCTCGGGGGCCTATGACATCAAGATATCACTCATGGCTTATACTCGTGAGATATCATTGGCCTCTCTCGTGAAGATAAATATGATATCTTCAGTCAGGCCATGTCATATGCCCTATATATACACATATATGTATGTATGTATTAATATATCTATATATCTATATATCTATATATATATGTGTGTGTGTGTGTGTGTATATATATATATATATATATATATATATATATATATGTGTGTGTGTGTGTGTGTGTGTGTGTGTGTATATATATGCAGACTGAACAGTTTACAACCAAACAATGGCTAATAATATTTCTAGACTAGTAAACATTTGAGTGACTGATGGGGGGATAGTAGAGGATAGACAGGGGGTGGGAAGTAGAGGCGAAAGAAAGAGCTTAATGGAGAAAGTGCAGGCTTGCATGAGGGTTTGGGATAGGCATATGTGGCCCAGCTGGAGGTAGGGGGAGATATATACCAGCAGATTTGGCAGAGCCCCAGGGGATAGGTGCAATTGCAGTTCATCACTAGGTAGTTTGCTAGGGATGAAGAGAGGGAGTAGGCTGAGGAGGAGTGGCAGATTTGGGTTGGTAGTTGGTTCCAGAGCTTTGGTAGGTGATAAGAGAATGCCAATTGGCTGGATGTAGCATTTCTGTAAGGTATATTTAGAGAGCAGGTATCCTCAGACTGGAGGGTGTATTTGGATGGGTAAGTGGCGGATAAGGAGATGGCTAGGTACGACGGGAGCAAGCCTAGGCAGAATTTAGAGGTAAACTTTGCAGGCAGTGTTCTCCTGTCGACAAGTGATGGAAAATTTAGGAGCAGTAGGGTGCAGTGATGTGTCAGAGCAGGGCACCTAGGGCAAACCGCAGAAGGAGTTGTAGAGAGGTTCAAGCCTGGATAAGGAAGATTGAGGGCAGCTCCAGTATATGATATCACAATAATCGAAGATTGGCAGTATCATTTATGTACCAATTCCTGCCTATTAGATGTGGGATACACCCCTATTATACGATAGAGGCCCTAGCAGGCCAGTGTTTCTTTAGTATAGCATCAATGTGGACGAAGAAGTTTAGGTTCCTATCGAGCCAAACTCCTAGGTCGTGGAAGGAAGCGGTGTCTTCTAATACAGTTCCATCTACGTGAAGAAGGTAGGTAAGGAGGGAAGCCTTGCTAACCTCTGCCTAGTACCGAATGTCATGGAGACTGTTTTCTTTGAGTTTAGTAAGAGGTGGTGCTTGCTTAGCCAGCGTTGTACCTTTTCAAAATCTAGCTGAAGCCTGGCAGTGACATCAGGGACCAAATTACCAGTTGTGAACAGCACAGTGTCGTCTGCATACATGTGCATGTCAGTAGATAAGCAGACCTGAGAGAGGTTTTTGATTAAGATTGAGAAAAGGAGTGGTATAAGTACTGATCCCTGGGGAACTCCTGTGGTAATGTGGAGGGGAGAGGAGATGGCATCAGCTATGCGAACAAACTGAGTTCTACCCGACAAATAGGATTAGAACCATTCAGTGGCATTAGGGGAGAGACCAGCGGTCCTGAGGCAGGATAGGAGTACAGGGTGGGAGACCATGTCAAGGCCTTGGCCAGGTCAATAAAAATAGCTGAGGTTATATGGCCTTTGTCCATGCCTGAGGCGATAGTGTCAGTCAGGCGTAACAGCAAGGTGGCAGTGGAGTGGTGTTTTCTAAAGCCAGCTTAGAATGGAGTGAGAAAGGAGGAGTTGGTATTGTAGAAGGAGAGTTGTTCAAGTACTATATGCTCCTGAAGCTTAGCCAGAGTGGGAAGGAGAGAGATAGGACGGTAGTTACTAGGGGAGGAGGAATCTCCCCCTTTGGGGAGTGGAAGAACTGTAGCGTGTTTCCAAGCTGCAGAGACAGTGGAAGAGACAAAGGAGAGGTTGAGCAAGATGGATAATAGGATAGGCTATGGCAGGAGCAGACAGAGAGAGGAGCTTAGGGTCCAGGCCGTCTGGGGAGGAGCCTTTAGCAGGCTTGATAGACTGAAGGGCTTGGAATGCAGCAGCAGGGGAGATATGGGTGAAGGAGAAAGGGGTAGGAGGAGGGCTGGCGGAGTGGAGGAGGAAGCAGGGAGTAGGGGCGGGCCTGAGGTGGAGTGTAAGTACATCAGGGGCCATTTGGGCATTGCAGCGCAGGACGTGAAATGGGAGTTAAAGCAGTCAGACTGCCAATGGATCAGAGATGTCAGAAGATTTTGCCTAATGGTAGGAGTGGGAGGCTTGGTGGAAAGGGAAAAGAGGGACTGGACAACTTTCCAGAATTTGGAAGGTTTGTTTGTGTTGGCATGGAAGTTAGCCTGGTAGTGTTCGGATTTGGCCAGCCGGATAGCTTTGGTGCACTTATTTCAAAGCTCGTTGTATCATTGGAGGTCCCTGGGGCATTTGGTTACCTTGTGCTTACGCCAAGCAGCGTCATGGGCTCTTTGACAGGACAGGAGCTCAGGGGTTGCCCAGGGAAGATGGTTTCCCTGGACTCTGACTTTAGGCAGCGGTGCGTGTTGGCTCCAAATGTGGAGGAACTTATCGTAGAACAGTTGGGAGAGCCGCGTCGATAGTGGTGTAGACGGCAAGTGGGGACCAGTCAGTGTTGGTGAGGTCATGGTGCAGAGGTAGAGTGTCCAGGGAGGAGGGGGTACGTGTTAAGAGAACTTTGTGGGGTATTTTTGCCTGTGTATTTTGCAAACCATGTATAAGGGTAAGGGATGATGGTCACTTAAGGCATCAGGTAGGAGGGCAGCGTCCTTGACCCTGTGAGGGTGTGACGTGAGGACTAGGTCCAGAAGGGAATGGTTATTAGTTCTGTGGTTCAGGCGAGTAGGTTCCTGTATTAGTTGAGTCAGGTTTAGTGACTCAATGTCAGAGCGAGTTTTGGCTAGTGTGTTAGAGAGCCAATTTTTGTTAGGGTCGCCCAGTATGTACAGCTCACCAGAGTGGGAAAGGGCCGTTATTTTCTTGATCAGATCTGTGACTTGGGAGGAGGGCTGACCCAGACGGCAGTATATTCCTGTGACAAATAGAGGGCAGAGGTATGGAAGCTTCATGCTGAGGAGGATAGCTTCAAGGGAGGAGGGAGATGCGACTTTCAACACGACTGTGTGTTGTAGGGAGGTAGAGACATAAATCGCCACTCTACCACCTCTTCCTTATCGGTCCATTCTAGCTGTAGTGAATCCAGGAATAAGGACTTCTTGGTCCGTGACATGGCCAGAGAGCCAGGTTTCAGAGATGATGATGATGACGCCAGGTTTATACCGAGGACCATACCTGCAGTAAGGGTAGCTTGTTGGTAAGGCTGCGGGCATTTAGGTGGATAATTTTTAGGCTGTTCAGGAGGGCTTGGGGAGTGGAGGGTGTGTGAAGGGTGGTAGGAGAGTTTGTTGTAGGGGGACTAGGGTTGGGGTGGACACCACCAGCTAGCAGGAGGAGGAGCAGGAGAGCGAGGAATCTAGCTTTGCAGTAATTACAGGTTGCTGAGATGCATCGAGCATGGCATCCAGGTAGTTGTACATTGCAGGGCGCAGTTGAGGATATACTGAGCAGCGTGATCAGTAGATCAGGCAGGCAAGTAAGGAAGGCACACGGTCGGGGGGTAGTGCGGGTATTTAGTGTGGCAAAGAGTCAGGGTGTGTGGTATCATTCCTATGTAGTTTACTATGGTTGCTTCTGGTGAGTAACTGGGCATGGGTCAGAAGCAGGTGTACCCGCCGGCCCTAGGAAGGGCGCCATAATACATATCACCAAGAGTAGGTGATGTGGATAAGGCAAGTGCATGTGATAGGAAGGCATAGTGGCAGGAGATAAAAAGGTTACCATGTCCCTCTAGTGGCAAGAGAATATAAGGAGCCAATGGAGAAGTAGACTGTTATTAAGTTTCTGCTCATGTCCAGCGATGCCGTCCGTCCGGGGGCTGGGTCCAGAACAACCGGTGGAGCTGTGCACGGATCTAGGACTTCGATCCACTACTGGTACTTTACTTATATCTCCTCTGTGCAAATCAGAAGGTTCCGTGCTTTCTAATGCTGCTCCAGTTTTGGAATAATCTCCTAGTACTTTACGTACGTCTATGTCACTAGCAGTGTTTAAATCTAGATTAATAGAATATCTGTCTTGTTCGGATGAATGTAAATGCAATATTTGATGCCACTGGGTAGAATCTGTTTGTCCAAGTTAATTGTTCTTATGTAATTATATGTTGTACATGTTGTGAATTACTTGTATGTATTTAGGGCGGGCCTGAAAAGGGTATTAATTACCCAGTGCTCTTACCGGTTAACAAATAAATGAAATGAAATCATCTCCTTTAACAAGCCCCACAGCATACACCATAATCAGAGTTCCCCAGAGCCCCACCACCTTGATGCCCTTTGTCATCCCCCAATTAGAGTTCAATCCCACAATCATAATCATTATAGTACAGCTCCCCCAGAATCAATGCCCCATACAGATCCCACAGCCCTTCCGTCCCCCTACGGGTCCCTTTCAGACAGTACCTTTTTACTTTCAATGTCCTGGATTCATCTCCTCCTCCTCCTCCTCCTTCCGGCGATCTTTTTATCCCACCTCCGATTGGCTAAATCCTCCTGGGAGTGGTTTGCCATAGCATTTAATAATAGAGGTGGTGTGGGATGGTGGGCAGGAGAAAAATCTGATTTTGCTAGACAGGCCTCCAGGTACCCCTGAGCAAGTTGGCTGCTGATGTGGCGAGTTTAGTCCCCTCCTGAACAGGCGCACAGTCGCTCGGTACTCCGATCGATGCGGTGAGTCTTCCTTTTCCTCCTGGAGCCACTTAGTGCACATTGCCAATGCGGTGAGCTGTCCCCTCCAACACAAGTTCAGTGTCACACAAGTCCCGGGAGCGTGTCTGGGCCTGCTTAGCAGCCTGATCTGCATCACTCCCAGTTGAATTCGCACCTCCTGGTCTGGCACCCTCTGACTGTCAGACAGGCCTCCCTGTACCCCTGAGCAAGTTGGCTGCTGATGCAGCAAGTTTCGTCCCCTTCCGTCAGCGGAGATGGCTGCTCGTTACTCCCGCCAATGCGGTGAGCGTTCCTTCTCCTCCTGGAGCCTCTTGGTGCACACCGCTGATGCAGTGAGCCTTGCCCCTCCAACACAAGTTCAATGGCACATAAGTCCAGGGCAGCGCGGCTGGGCCTGCTTAAGTAGCCCGATCCGCGTCACTCCCCAGTTCAAATTTCGTGCCTCCTGATCTGTCGCCCTCTGATTGCAGTTTTAATGCAAACCATTAAACTTAGTAAACAAACCAATATAGGTACTACACAAACCAATGACTTTCACATAAAACAAATCAATTCAGTCTGCAAGCAAACAAATCTGCCTTGCACTGACCAAACCAATATCGCTCAGCGATTAACCAAACACACTTCACAGGAACCAATACAATTTGTGTGTGAACAAATATATTACACATGGAAACCAGTTTAATTTCAACTCAAACCAATTCATTTCCTGCAAAAACCCATGTGTATGACACACAAAGTAATCATTTAAAACACTAAGTATTTGAATCCATATGTCATCCACATAAAACATACAAATCATGCTATATATAAAAAAAAAAAAAATACAGCCTACGTGAACCAATGCATGACAATCACTACTTGTATGATTTTTGTCCTGTGTGGCACCTCATGCATTAGTATACAGACATATATATATAGCCTACAGACATATGTATAGCCTATAGGTTAGAGTAACGAGGTGTGAATAAGCTTGGTACATCCAGCAGACAAGGGTTTGATTCCCACAACCTCTACTTGCATACTGTGTGACTCTGAACAAATGAACATATGAAATTGCCAGCAGATAAATGCCTTATGGTCTATCAGGTCTACTAGAGATTGTGCAGTTAGCAGCCCTTATACTGTAGTTGCCCCTCCCTCCTCTCCCCTCTCCAGTGACCTTCCCTCTCCAGTGACCTTCCCCCTTACCCTGTCCCATCCCCTTTTTGAAGCAGCCCACTGTTCTACAGGATACCACTTCCTCTGGTAATACTTTCCACCCAGACACCACCCTCTCTGCAAAACAGTGTCTCCTCATTTCCCTCCTGAACCTTCCCCCTTCCAATCTCAGATCGTGCCTCGAGTGTCCCTCCCCCTCCTTAACTTGAAAAGCGCCTCCATTCCCATCTTATTTATTCCTTCATGTACTTGAAGGTTTCAATCATGTCCCTCTATCCTCTCCCTCTCCTCCAGGGAGTACATGTTCAGCTCACTCAGCCTGCTCTGTGAGGGTAAGTCCCCCAAGCCCCTGGATCATTTTTGCTGCCCTGCGCTGCATCCCTCCAGTAACCTAATGTTCTTCTTCCGTACGGTCACCAGAACTGAGACGCAGTACTCCAGGTGTGGTCTAACCAGTGACTTGCATAGTGGCAGGATTACCTCCCTCCTGCAGGATATGCCTCTGGCAATACCACCCAGCATTCTGTTGGCCTTGCAGCTGCCTTCCTACACTGTGCCGAGTTGTTCATTGCTGCCGTTATGATCACCCCCAGATCCTTCCCTCTTCTTGTCATGGCTGCTTGAATCCCCCTAGCTGGCAATTCCTCCTTGTTTTTTTCTGCCCAAATGTAGCACCTTGCATTTCTTGGCATGAACCCCAGCTGTCAAGTGTCCAACCAGGCCTCCAACTTTGCCGATCATCTTGCACCCTTGCCACCCTCTAAGTCATCCACTACTGCTCCCATCTTGGTGTTGTTTGCAAACAGACTGATCTCGATCTTGATGCCTATTGAGATGTGTGCTATGAAGATCCCAAACAACACTGGCCCCAGTACAGTGCCCTGTGGCACCCCACTTGTCACCACCTTTGGAGATGAGAGCTCCCTTCCCCCCACCACCCTCTGCTGTCTCCCATGCAACTAGTTTACTGCCCATCCCGCTATCTTCACCCCGTCCCTTACAGCTTACTTCCCAGCCTCCCATGCGGCACTGAATCGAATGCCTTACTGAAGTCCAGGTACAGAACATCCACTGCATGGCCCCTGTCTAACTGCCTGGTTACCCAGTCATAGTACACCACATGGTTGGTCTGACAGGATCTGCCTGAGACAAACCCATGCTGTCTGCTGCCCTGTAGCCCATTAGCCTCTAGGAGGGAAACCAGCCACTCCTTCAGGATTGTCTCCATTAGCTTTCCCCACAATGGATGTGAGGCTTACTGGTCTGTAGTTTACTGGCTCATCCTTGGGGCTGCTCTTGTGGAGAGGTACCACATGCACCATCCTCCAGTCCTGTGGTACACTCTGAGGCCAGGGAGGCATCGTACAGGTCTGCCAGGGGTCCTGGCAGGACTCCTGTCAGCTCCTTTAGCATCCTGGGTGTATACCATCTGAACCAGGTGCCCTGTCCACCCTCAGAGCCCTCAAGCCCTCTGGTATCTCCCCCATCTGTCACCTCCCTCCTCCCACCCCCTGGGCAAAGTTCCCCTTTCTCTTTAGTAAACACAGAGCAGAAGTACTCATTTAATAATTCTGCCTGTTCTGCCCCACCCCTGTCCCTCTTAATCTTTACTATCTGGTCCTTAGAACTCCTTTTCTCCCGGATGTACCTGAAGAAGTCCATCTCCCCTCGTTGATACCCTCTGCTAGCCAGAGTTCACTGGATGCTCTTGGCTGCCTCCCGACTCCTGAACAAGTCTCTTAAGCTCTACAGTGCTCCTGGGTCACCCCTGAAACAAATGGATACTTGTGCCTAAAAGTGGGCCTTAGCCAGTTACCAAAAAGAATAAAAAACAAATGTATATGCAATGCATAAAGAAATAAGGAACACTGGTTTACAAAGGACTGCAGATGCTGAAACATTACAAATGCAGTAGTCTACAAAATTAGCTCCACTTGCTGGCCACTTGTTAGTATTTTAAACTTCTTAGCCACTCTACAGTGAAATAAACTACTCCACAAATTCTGTCTAGTCCACAAATTCTGTCTCAAACACTGGACAGAACAGGGTGCTAACCAGTATTCTTTTTAATTCTGTTATGGTGGCATCGGTCTTCAGCACTCATGCTAAGCAGATTTTCTGAACTCTGAGCAGGTGATCCACCCTGAACCAAATTATGTATTTTAAACATTTGGGGGACTATTCTCCATCACAATTTTTTTCTGCCAAGCTGTATCTATGAACACTTGGCACCATCCATGACAGCATTCCCATCAGGCTATGCTCAATAGGAGTCACAAGCCTTTTTCTGCATGATCACAGAAATCCTTGCTACCATGCAAGAAAGAAGGTAATGACTGCCATGCAACTAGCCCATAGTGCCATTCACAAGGTGTACTGTCCCTGGAAAAGTTGATCACACCCCACCACCACCTGTATAACTAGAACAACAGATGGTGGTGGGGGGGGGTCGTCACTGTGTGAACAGAAATAGGTAGGGCCTCAAGGAAGCAGTTAAGGGGGGATGCTGTCAGCAATGGGTAGCTATAAAGAAAAGGGCTAGTGAGAGTACCACTGGACATGAGGGATTCCTGCTAAAGTTGACAAGTGGGAGGGGGTCACTGGACTGCCAGGGATACAGGTTATGCGAATATGGAACCAACCAGCCCATCAGAGCTAAGGGGTGGTTGGGCTAGGAACAGGGACATTTTGGGCTGCATAGCTGGTTGGCACCACATCATTACACGGCACAGCACCATGTAGCTGGCACTATACCATGTCGAAACATGGTGTGTGTCACTAAGCAGTATGTTAGCAGGCGCAGTCCAGTTTTGAACAAGTATTCTTTGGAACGAGAAACTGGGCAGCTTATGCCTCCTATAACTCAAAGTCAGGCATTTTACTCACACATCAAGCAATATACAAAGCTTTTAAGGGCTCACCTAAAATACAGTCCACTGGTCTTTTCCAGTTCCTCTGCTACAGCACAGTGGATTGTTGTCTACGCTCCTTGCCAAGGTGTCTTCATAATGAAAAGCATAAAAGGAATAGCAAACATCCTCTTCCACATGGAAATTGTTGGAAATATATGACGTCCCAACTCAGTCACGCACTACACCAGGATGCAAGCTACATGCAGTCACTCCAGTCCTTTCAATACAAAGTAATGAAGAAACTGATTAGGAGGAATTCAACAAACTATGCATTCTCATGGAGAAAAGATGCTGCAGTTCACATTTCAATGATCAATGCCAACAGAATACGGTTTTATTTTTGATAGATTTATTTTCAGTGAAAAAAATATTTACGCTGACCACTAGGTGGTGTAAATGTTCTTTTAAAAAGAATTATGCTGAAGCAACTCAGTTACTGCATTCAGAATGAAACATTCCAAGAATGTTGACTGTTGTGAAATAAATACATTAATATGATACAGAGATCTATTTTTCCACTATTCAGTACTGATTGAAAAAAAATTTTGGAAAGAAGAACAATGCTGCAGGTGATATCTTTCACTGGACTAACAAAATGTTTTTGAGAAACTAGCTTTGCAGTAATGTAGGCAAAAGAAGGCAGTGCTCCTGTCTGCCTGCCCTTCTATCAATAGTAATGAACCTCACCTATTAAAAGGGTATTTCTAAGTTACATTTTCTTACTCTGCCAGTGGAAAACAATTTCATGCCAGACCATAGTCCCTAGACCCCGTAGTTCATGGCACGACTACATATTATATATATATATATATATTTTTTTTTTACTGAGTATTCTGTGTATTATTTGCTCACTGGATGATGCAGTCAGACATTGTACACTGTGTCTATGATTTGTTTTGTACCAAATCTCCTCATGTCAGATATTGAAACCTTATATTCACTGTTCTCAAATGGACCTATGCATCAAATCTGTATATTGTGCTTACTATTGTTGCTTGTATCAAATCTGTTTGATGTATTACTGTTACCTTGTACTACACTGTCACCCTGCGCCATGTGTTATGGCCCGGGTCGTGCCTGAAAACGGTCCCTAGGATCAGTGCACTCACCCAGTTATCAAAGTCATAAACAAAAACCACAGTCAGATTCTTTTTTTTTTCCCCCCTCCTTTGTGTTCCATGACCCACAACTCCTTTGGGCTACCTAGATCCCTTCCGATTCACCTGTCCCTTCCTGAGCCTCCAACCTCACATAGCAGCCACACCCAGGGTAACCCGGTGTGACCCTTCACCGGGTGGGTCCCCGTCCTCCGAGGTGGAAGGCACCAGGAGGGGAGACCAGCACAATGACTTGGACCCGGGGTGCTGCTGAGGTGGACATAGCTCCTTCGGGGCACTGGTGTCATTGGTGGAATAGCAGCCATCATCCGGCTGGTCCTGGAGCGGTCTTCAGTTTTCTGTGTGTTGTTCCCCCTTGTGCCACCTCTGCAGTGCCCCTGGTCTCCAGTAGAGGCCGGTGCAGAGCGACGCCATCCCACTACCCACCCCAGGAGAATAGAGTAGTCCTATGGACACTCAATCCACTCCTTCCCCTTCCAGCCCCCGGCGTCCAGAGTCCATTCCCGAATCCGGGTGGCCTGCGTGGTTCGAGGTGAGGCACCAGCGCCTCAGACATCGGCACCACCGGGCTGGCTATAGTCAGATTCTGATTATGTCCAATACTAGTTCTGTGCAAATCATCTCTGTCTGACTGTCAAAAAATATTGGTCGCTATGACCTTTGTCTCTTAGCAGTGCCTGACCAAGCTTCATTCTCCCGATCCACGATGGTTCTGGGTTAGAGTAAGTTCTCTCTTTCAAATACTTTGGTGTTGGGTTGAAATAACATATTGGTTTCTCTAGTCACATTGCTGTTATACACACAAAATGCCTTTGCAATCTTGGGACACTACTGTAACAAAGCTCATATTTCCCCTGCCCATCCACTGGGAAACTGCCCCTCCAAATGATCCTCCCAGCTTTGATTATGGGGATGTGGTTCATAGTACTGCCTCCAAGCCCAGCCTGTCCAGACTGGATCCGTTTTCCACTCATTCTGTTGATTCATCTTAAGTGCATACAGTGCTCAACTACTCCTTATACTCTGAACTCTCTTCCCTCCCTGGAGGGTAGGTGCCTTTCTCACTGTCCTCTATCTCAAATTATCGGTTAGCTCTCTGCTTCTATCTCATCTCCTTCTACCACTCTACTGTGTTCTCTTCAGACTTCCATATTGGAAAATGCACCTCCCTACTCTTCCTCCTCTTATTTTGTCTAAAAATCCAGCTCCATCAGCACTCAACCCACACCTGATCATGTACTTAAGTCTCCACACTGCAGCTTTCCCTCTTTCCCCACAGCTATCCCTGTACATTTCTTCATTTTCCTTCCCTTCTCACTCATTTCAAGCTCATCCACTGCCTTTCTATCCTATGTCCTCAGGTTACCTGCGTAATGCCTGTTGAACTGGGCTTGGTAGTGCAATGTATATCTCTTTAATGGTAGGAGCACAGCCTTCTTGCCATGGTTTTAAAATCACTTTACTCATGGTATGCTTGCTGAAGACTTCTGCACTTCTTCATGTCCTGCTAGGGCTTGCCATCATTACCAGCAGCACAACCCCATACAATGTATGTATAACATGTACATTATTTATTGCTAGGCAGGCCTGTAGTGACACATCATGTTATGTATGTATACTTTGCCGAGTAATCCCTTTATTGAGTTATCTTCATATCTCCACTCCCACAGGTCACTCCTGGAAATGACCTTTCTGTTCAGTGTGCTTTTCTAGCCAACACTTAAATGCCACACGTATAGGTTGGAAGTTGAATCAAATTAGACAGAGCAGTCTGCTGGAATATCAAAGTGCAGCAGAGTCACTTCAGATCAGTGACAGTTGGGCAGGTGACCAGCAAAGTATCTTCTCTGTTTAATGTGCTTTATAAAAGAGACATAGATGTGTCTACTAATGTGAAACAGCCATCAAGATCGAAGTGACAGCCCTCATGCTTTTGGGGAGGGGATGGAGTGTGATGAAGGTTTGAGGATTACAAAAAGATGTTTATAAATGTGCTTTTTAGTGGTTTGTGCCCAAAAGTCAACATCTTAAGGCTTCTTCTTTGGTGTCAAATAACTGAATTAGCATAGTATCATAGCAACGTGTCAGCCGAAAAAGGACCATCCTGGCCCATCCAGTCTGCCCATCTCCCTGATCTCCTACTTGTCACCGGTGCACAATGAGCCTATCCTCTGTCCTCTAATCATCCCCAAGTCTATCCCACGCTCTCTTGAATCCCTCCACCCTCTTGAATCCCTCCACCACTTCGACACCTACCACCTCCTCAGGTAATCTATTCCAGGGTTCAACCACCCTCTCAGTGAAATAACATCCCCTTACATTACCTTTAAATCTTCCTCCTTCCAATCTTAAAGTATAACCTCTTGTTTTATTTCAGACTTTCCTTTTAAATAGACTTCCTTCCCTCACTTTATTTATCCGCATCATGTACTTGAATGTCTCTCGCGTCTTCTCTCTCTTCTAAATTCCAGCAGACACAGATATAAATCTCTCAATCTTGTCTCATATGGTTTCCCTTGCATACCCTGCACCATCTTTGTTGCCCTTCTCCGAACCTTTTCTATTACATCTATGTCTTTTCTTAAATGAGGCCTCCAGAACTGTACCCTGTACTCCAGGTGCGATCTAACCATGGTCTTATATAATGTCATCAGAACCTCTCTCTTCCTACTAGTTATGCCCCTTCCTATGCACGCCATCATTCTAGTAGCTTTGCCGACCACCTTACTACATATGTCACTTACCCTAAGGCTGTCTGATATTATAATCCCCAGATCCTTTTCCTGTTCTGTTTACTTTATCTGCTCTCTCCCAGCGAGTACTTGGCCAGTCGATTGTTACGCCTTATATGCATCACCGCACACTTCTGCTTGAACTTCAGCTGCCATGTTTCTGACTATTTCACTAGTATATTCAAATCTCTCCCCATGGCTTCAATCCTGCCTTCAATGTCGACCCTATTCTATAACTTTTTAAATTATTTTAATTTCAACTGACCATTATTTCTGAGTGCTTTTTTTGGTTAGATCACTGGTAAGTGACCTAATTATGAGAAATGTTTATCGACTGGTGTGCTTTCAGCTCTGTTTGGGACTGTAAACATGCAGGGGTTCACTCTTGTTTTGAAATTTGTGTTCTGTTTCACTGATATAACCATTTCTTACACACGGCATGTGTATCACATTGCTGGAAGAACAAGGATATGCAGGGGCTGAAACTAGCACCTGCTCACCCGAGATTCTGGCTTGGCTTGGGTGGGTGGGATAGCACCTTTAACTTTCCTGGTGCACTAGGTTTCAGCCCCATTCTGTTTTTTCAAAGCACCTTTTGCAGTGGATGAGCTTCCACACAAGAAGTCTGTGGGAGTTGGAGTAAGCAGTCCTCTTTCAATGTTCTACTCAGCCAACCCACCATGCACCTCCACAAGGAAGTAAAGGGAAAAAAAAGAAATCAGACCTCCTGTGTGTGCTGATTTGTCCTCGGAAATCAAACCTCCTCCATGTGCTGATTTAACCTCAGTGCTTAGTGAACAGGGAGTACACAATGTGAGTCTATCGATGTGCTGCTGCTGTGGGGAGAGCTGCTGATATGCTGTGTGAGGCAGTGGTGGGGAGAAGGAAAATGACCAAGGGCATGCAGTCCTGGACCTCCGAAGTGTGTTCTGTGGGGAAGAGGAGAAACCCAGACTCAGAGTGAGCCTGTAATCCGTGTGCATGTGTTCTGGGTGCAAGACTGAAGAGCACAATTAAAGTGCAACTGTCAGGTGAGGAAAAAACAAAGATGTCTAGTAGAGCTCTTGGCTGCTATTAAAAATGAGTCCAGTAGCTCAACATGTCCTTCTCAATGGCTGAATAAACAAAATAAGCCACTGGAATAAAAATTATCAAATAAAGTTGGGAAAAATACAAATTTTAATTGGCACCCTAGTCCACAACATCCACCATCTCTATCAGACTTGCAGCCATTAGGCTCAGTTCCACATCATAGTAATGTCAACTGCTGAGTCACAAAGAAAGAGATAAAACGCTAATGAGTTTATGTGATGTGCTAATCTGTTCAAAAAGATAAAAACAAAAAGTGTGTCTTTATTGTTTATAGCAACAACAAAAAAAAGCTGATTAGAAACAAACACATTTTAGTCATTTTTGTTCTGGTCTACTGAAGCGTCTGTCAGGTTGGTTCATGTTATCAGTCACTAGTCCTGCTGGCTGATGGCTGAAAAAGCCAATTCTGACCATGTGATATGATTTCTGGTTATTTAATTTTTTTCCCCATGTCAAAAAAGGTAGCATCCAAAATGTTTTCCCCCCTTCACCTTCAAGTAGACCAACACATCTTTCTTTGTAAAAAATGTTGAGAAAGTGTGAGAACAAAAAGAGCCATCATCTCCTACCTGTCAGGTGACGAGCAAGTTCTCTTGTAAAGAGGACATTAGCAAGTTTGCTCTGTCTGTAGCTTACATAGGGGTCATAGTTGTTGTCAAGATTTATGTCATTAAAATGAATTTCACCTGCAAAAAATAAAGAGGTTAGAAAGACACGATCCTTGGCAAAACAAAGCAAGCAAACATAATTTGTCTTTACTTATCTAGAGTCCCTGGATAGTTTGCTACCTAGTACTAGAAAAAACAGGTTTTGTACACAAGCTTGCATGGCCACACAGGTGTCTCCATTAGGGACCATGTTTACATAGTTACCTAAATCAATCTAGTTTCTTCAGTTCTCTGAGGACTAACACGGCTACAGACTTATAGTGGTAGCTATGGTGATCTGTAAGATTTTTCAGCCATATCGAACCACAAACTTTACTCTCTGCCACTGAACTGAATGACCCATGTCTGGCCATAGCTACCAATAACTAAGGATATCTCCAAGACAGTGGCTACCAAGGTACTTTACTTTATAAATCTAAAATAACATGTACGTAATATTATTAGACTAGCTTCTGAAAACCACTCACAATAAGGGCTGTGCGTAATGAGGCATTCTGCCAGAGAATGTGTCAGACCAGCAATTCTGCTTCTGAATGCTTTTCAGAATTCTTTTAAATTCCACGGATTCTGAAAAGCATTTCTGTGTAAACTGTGGAATAATTCTCTGCAGATCATGTAAACTGTAGAATAATTTACATGTCTATATTGTGTACTTAAAGATGTGAAACAACTTTACTTGTGCCAGGGACCCCATTGTAAATTAGCCTTGGCTCAACTGGGCTATGCTTTTCTGGAAATACAGAATAAACTATTTTACTACTACATCTTCTGCGGACTGCTGAAACATATCTGTAGTTTACGTAAACTGTGGATTATTAATCCACTAAACCATTTCACATGCCAAATGTTGGAATTTCGCTACCAATGGAATTCCTCGAAACGTTCCAAAATGCTGTGGAATTCCATTCTGTCAGACTCTGAACATTCCAAACAGCATAGCTCCCAATTCAACCTCCTGCTCTATCATCCACTTCGATTTCTCACTCATATTGACCCTGCTGGCAAAAACCATATGCTGAGATCCAAGACTGGATGAGGGCCAATCGCTTGAGGTTGAATCCAGATAAGACTGAAGTACTAGTGGTGAAATCTGGTCACCCGAGGGTGAGTGTGCAATCTGGTAGAGTCTCCGGGCAGAGGCCTGGAGACTCCCAGTTATTCACCTCTGTTGGGGTGAAGAACCTTGGCGCTGTTTTGGACTGCGGCCTCACACTTAAGTCACAGGTGCTGGCTGTGGTCCAAAATTCATTTTACCATTTGAGAAACATCACCAGGATCAAACACCTGATCCTCCCCCCGGCTGATCTGCCATCACTGGTTCATGCCTTTGTGACTTCACAGCTCAATTACTACAATGCCCTTTACCTGGGGCTAGAGGGGACTGACAGTCACTGCCTGCAGATGGTGCAGAATGCGGCGGCCAGGTTGTTGACCGGTCTATCGAGATAGTGTCACATTACACCTGTGCTGCGCTCTCTGCACTGGCTGCCTGTTAGGTGGCGGATCACCTTCAAGGTCGGTTTCCTGACCTATAAGGCCCTGCATGGGCAGGGGCCCGGTTACCTGCAAGACCTCCTATGACTCTACCACTCTTCCAGACACCTCCGCTTAGCAGACAAGGGATTTTTTTTTTTTAGAAATTCCCAGGGTCCATCTTAAAACATCAGGTTCCTGTGCCTTCTCTTTCATGGTACCAACCCTGTGGAATTCCTTCTCTCTTCATATAAGAAAGATTCCCACATCGGCAGCCTTTAAACGGGAGCTGAAAACATTCTTATTTAAACAGGCTTTTCCATTTAATCAGATTAGGTGATCTAATTAGTAAATAATTTAGAACTATTTTATTGTCATGTTATGTATTTTAATTGCTTTTAGAAAGTTGTCTGTACGTAAAGCGCTTCGAGTCCAAATAACATGCGCTATATTAAATAAAATATGAATAAATGAATGAATGAATACTGTACTCCTTCCACGGGTTCTTACCTTTGACCTCTACATTTCTATATTCTGCAAACCTACAAGGCATGCAGATCAGGAGAATTACTATGAAGACTATAGGAAGCCAGTAGCCTGACACATATACAGGGTCAAGACATAGCCACAGAGAAAGTAATTTCATTGTACTGCCATGGTCTCTAGCTCAGATGACTTGGCATGACTGAAAGAGTAGACCCACACGTGGGGGGAGGGGGGTCGTGAGGCAATAAAAATATAGTAAAACAGGTCACAGAAATTATTTTTTTTTTTTTTTAAATTCACCATGAAAGGTTCCCGGCCTTCCTTTCAACCCTTCAAAATGACATTACTACTGTTAAACGTTTACCTTTTTCTACAAGCAAAATAAGTTTAGTTTCTACTTCAGTACTTGTTACACTGCACCCTCTTTCAGTATTGTTAGCATTTTTCCATACACACACACACACACACACACACACACACACACACTTCTCATTAGTGAGGTTTTTGTCACTTTCATATTACTAACCTTTTTCATGAGCCAAACTCGATACATTAACAATGCGACTGGGAGCAGATTTCTTTAAATGGTCCAACAATAAATTGGTCAACAGGAAATGGCCCAAATGGTTGACTCCAAATTGCATCTCAAATCCATCCTCTGTCTTCCACTTGGGACACATCATTACACCTAAAACATTGATAGTGTACACATGTATTAATATAGCAGACCCCACACAGCCCTTGTACCGACAGATGACCCCTCTCAAAAACTAGATACAGTACCTCACCTAGTTTGTGAAGAGAGAGTCTACACCTTCAAAGAACAATCAAAACAGCAAATAAAACAAACACTCTCCCACATGGCAAGTGACTCCTTCCTAGGCAGATTCCAGAAGATGTGGCCTGCTCTTGATATTTATGACTAGGACATCTGCTTTCAATGGGGAGGACCGGGTTGCAGCACCCTCACAGGCAAAGCAATACTCAGGCAAGTACACCCCATCTGTAATTGACCCCCGGAAGACACTGGAATATCCCAACAGCCTGAAGTGCTCTATGTAAAGTTTTATGTAATACTTAATGTACTTGTTGACTGCTGTGCCAACACACCAAGATGTAAAACAGTTTTTATTTCTGACATTGTAAAGTTAAACTGTATTGCAAGTCATATTGATTGTATGTACACTGATAAAATCTCTCAACAAAAATTATTTAAAAAAAAAAAAGCAGACTGCTGAGGAGAGAGGGATCTGGGGTAGCTACGAAATATAGATTAATCAACAAAAAAGGTCAAACTGTATCAGACTATTTGATCGATACTAAAAGGGAATCAGGACGAAATCTAGGTGTAAAATCTGCTTCCTGTTACCTTTAAACAACATAAGTAAACCTTTATGGCAACAGTAGGATGTGCACATCAAGGCAAAACATACAGGGCAGGATTTCCAAAGAGCCAGACACAGCAACTGCAGCCGTTTTTCAGACACATCATGCGTCCACTCAAATGCATCAGGATGTGCACATCCTAGTCTCATACATCCGGATGCATTTGTGACATTCTGTCTGCAGCTGTGGTACTTGGTCCAACTTCCAGATGCAAATGCACACACTGGCGTTGCTATAGAAAACAGTAAAAGCAATAACCAGTAACAAGGAAACACCACTGTATGTTCAGAAATCTCAACCTGTCAACTTGTGTACCTATAATCCAATAAACTGTAACCTGTTTGTACGTTAGCAGATAAATCTGGATACAATGTCAACAATATTCATAACCATAATTTCTGAAAAACAACATCCAAGATACATATCAGACAATATTTTCCAGAAGGAGGCGATGACTCCAGGGAGAGGCCCCACTGACAATGTTGGAGCTAAAAGAAAAGGAAATTTCAGTAAGTATGAAGGAATCTCTCCTTTCTGAAATTGCGCCACGTCGTCAATGGGTGAACTTATGGTACATATGGGTTATAAGAAACAGTACCCATTTCCAAATTGCGTGGGGGAGAATATTGTCCCATATACATATATAATCTGTACTGGTGAAAAAGTAATTATTTGCTATCCACTGCCTGCAAAACCCTGCGACCAAAGGCCACATCAGCAGAACTGTGAACATCCAGTCTGAAGTGCTTAGTGAATGTGTGAATGGAGGGCCACGATGCTGCCTTGCACAATTCTAACACAGATGCCTCTCCTCTCTCCACTCAAGAAGTAGCCAAAGCCCTGGTGGAGTGAGCCTTGATGAGATTTGGAAGCTTCTTCTTTTCGGCTGCGTAGGCCTTGGCGATACAAGCCCTCACCCACTTGGCCAAGGTGGCTTTGGAGGCTTTCTGACCCTTCATCCCTGCTCTGAAAAGAAGGAACAATCTATCAGTCTTTCAGAACTCAGCAGTTGGTTTGCGGTATGTCCTGACTGCCCTGCGCAAATCTAACTTGTGTAGTTTACGTTCCTCAGCAATGATCAGGCATGGGACAGAAGGACGGCAGACATATTTCCTAATTTACATGAAAAACTATAGGAATTTTAGGTACAAAAACGGAACCGCGCTCAGAACCACCTTTTCCTTATGAATGATAAGGTAAGGCTCATTGTGTGACAATGCTTGAAGTTCGCCAATCCTTCTAGCTGAAAAGATGGCAATTAAAACAAGCACCTTGTATGACAGAATGTCCAGCAGCACTGCCAAGAGAGGTTCCAGTGGTGTGGTGCTCTACAAAGCACGTTCAATGCCAGATTCAGATCCTATTTGGGGGCAGGGGATCAAATAGTGGTCTACTGCTAACCAGTCTTACAAATCGGATAACCTCCCGGTTTATCTCCAGGGAAATTTCTAGTACTGCTCCTGAAGCCAACACCTGGCCTCTCAGGGTACTCAGCGCATGCCCTTTGTCTACCCCATCTGCAAAAAATCCAAGATCTGCAGTACCATAGATTTAGAAAGCCTGATACCTTTTTCTCTGGCCCAAGCCGAGAAGATATTCCACTCTATCATAGGCTGCAGACACAGACAACTTGCTGGCAGTCATCAGGGTATATCCACTACCTTCCTGGAAAAATCCTACCTCAACAATCTCCTCCTCACAGGAGTCAGGCTGCCAGCTGCATCACCCCTGAATCTGGATGCAGAATTGTTCCTTGGGAGAGAAGGTCCCCAGAGTGAGAGCCAGAACAGCACATGTTGAGCTAGATTCACTAGGTCTCAGAACCACGGCCTTCTTGGCCACTCTGGTGCTATTAGAAGAAAGTTTCATTTTGAGTGCCTTATTTTGTGAGTAACCTTGGGAAGGAGCAGCAGAAAAGGGGACAAATATGCTCTGAAGAAATACCATGTCTGGGAAACAGCATCCACTGCTTCTGCCTGAGGCAAACAATACTGATTTAAGACCCTTGGTACTTGAGCAGTTTGACTTGAGGTAAATAGGTCGATCTGAGGATGACCGAACCTTCTGCACAGAAGGTCGAACACCTCTGAATTTAGCATCACTTCCCCTGGATGGATGGATGGATGGATGGATGGACAGTCTGACTCCACCAATCTGCCCTGATGTTCAGTTCTCCTGCCAGATGAACTGCCAAGAGAGATAGAACATTCTCCTTTACCCACAGCAGCACTTCAGTTGCTTCTGCTAGCATTTCTTTGCTTCTTGCACCTCCTTGGTTGTTTAGGTATGTCACGGTGGTGGTGTTGTCAGACCTCACTTTTTTGGCCTTTGACTGAAACAGACTGCGAAAGTGAAGAACAGCAAGCTGTATTGCCCTCATTTCCAATGTTTCTGTAGCTGCTGCTCCTGCGCAGTCCAAATGACCTGGACCGGAACTTGGCCCAGGATGGTGCCCCAGCCCGATAAGCTGGCATCGGTCATAAAAATCAGCTCTGTCCGGGCATCCAATGGGGACCCTTTTCAGCTTCTCAGAACTCTCCCACCAGGTCATCGACTGCCACAGTGACCGTGAGTGGGATCCAGGCTTGGTAGTCCTGAGAGGCTGGATTCCAGGTTGCTAGCACCTAGTTCTGCAGGGGTCGCATGTGTAAGTGGGCGAACAACGCTAGTTCTATCGCTGCAGTATCAGCCCCAAAATACAGGGCAGTCTGTTAGAGGCCGATGACTGGCTTCTCAGCCACTGAACTTCTTGCCTCAGAGTCTCCATTCTGGCTGCAGAAAGGAAACATTTCCGCTCATCCGCCCTGAACACCACACACACACACGCACGTGTTCCAGACTCTTGACAGGCTGAGGGAGCTCTTCTTCCGGTTGACTACCCAACCGTGTGAATCCAGCATCTCCAGGGTCCTGGACACGGATTTCTTCGCCATCTGGGCAGCTGATGCTCGGATGACCAAATTGTCCTAGTAGGGATAAATGTGGTGTCCTTCCTATGACAGTTGTGCCGCAAGCACTACAAGCACCTTCGATAACACCCTGGGTGCTCTCACCAACCCAAAAACAGAACTGTGAACCTCTGAAAAGTACAGTTAGGTAAGAACTTACCGTAACAGTAGATCTTTGAGAGGAGCTCTTGCAGCAGGCAATACTGGTAGGACTTAAGCCACCAGATGCCAGGACCACACGGAAAACTTCTAGCTAGCAGTCTATCACAGGGGAACACCCCCGCCGATGCCAGCATGCTGATGTCTGCCTATCCTACAAAGGGTCAGTCCCTCAGACCTACCTCAGTTCTCCCACCGGAGACCCCGGAGCAGAAGGTAAGAAGGAGAACTGAGGCGGTTCCTCAGAGCTGAGGAAAAGTAGAAGAGATACAAAGGAGAAGAAATTATCAGGGGGAAGGAGGGACGGAAAGCACAGCCTTCTGCAAGATCTCCTTTCGAAGATCTACTGTTACGGTAAGTTCTTACGTAATTGTACTATCTTACTTTGAGGGGGCTCTGCAACACTGGTAGGACTGAGTCCCAAGCAGTACCAGAACTGACCGCAAAATCAGATGGGAGGAGGCAAAAGGCAGCAGCAGGAGGCTCAAGAAGCAAGCCCTGAAGGACAGCGAGTCTGAAATTGGTCCTGCATCTAGAAGCAATGTCCAGACCATAGTGCCGAATTAAAGTATGGACAGAACTCCAAGTGGCAGAGCACATACATCCACAGCAGATACATTCTTGAAGCAAGGGGTAGAGGCAGCCATACCCCGGTACAGTGGCCTTTTACCTTCCCAGGCAAGGGTTTGTCGTACTTACAGTAACAGTAGACAATGCAATTAGCCAACCATTTTGACAAACACTGTTTCGAAACAGGAGCCCCTTCTCTCCTAGGACAAACAATAGGAACAAGTGGTCAGTTTTCCTAACAGTCCAGGTGCAGTTAATATAATACTGAAGCAACTGATGGACGTCCAAAGTATGGGGTAAGGCCTCCCGCTGATTAGAATATTCAGGGAAATAAATGGGTAGGTGGATGGATTAGTTTAACATAAACTCAGACACCACCTTAGGCAAAAACTTAGTATTTATGCACAGACACACCCTGTCTTTGTGAAAAACCAAACAAGGCTCTTTATACATCAGAGCCAAAGCTCCGGAATCCTCAGAGTGGAAGTAACAGCAACTAAAAATAATGCTTTCCACAACAGAAAGCGTAGCTCACAAATCGCGGCAGTCTCAAAGGGAGACAGAGTGAGTTTTTCCAGCATGAAAAGAAGGTCCCATGGAAGGACAGGATCCCAGATGGGAGGCTTCAAATACAGGATCCCCAACAAGAATGTGTGGGATACCTCCAGCTGGGCGACAAATTTGCCCTCAATAGATGCATGGTACGCAGAGATGGCAGAGGTGTGCACATTAAGGGAGGAGTACCCTAGGCCTGAGTCCAAAAGGGAGAGCAGGTACTCCAAAATCAGGTTCACCGAACAGGTGAAGGGATCCAGGTGGCGAGCAGAGTCCCAGAGGGAGAAGCGCTTCCATTTCAAGGCATAGGTGGCTCTCATGGAAGGTTTTCTAGCAGCCACCAGGACATCAGCGACCCTGGAAGAAACCCCAAAGCGGGTGATAGCCAAGTCTGTGGGAGACATGCATGTAGATGTAGAGATTTGAGGTCTGAATGGACCAGTGTGCCCTGATCCTGGGAGAGCAAGCCAGTGCACAGAGGCAAGGGTACTGGAGGTTCCACTACCAGCTGCTGCAACAGGAGGAACCAAATCTGACGTGGCCAGTAGGGGGCTATGAAAATCATCTCTGCCCCCTCTGACTGGAGTTTGTGCAGAACCCTCTGTAGGAGAGGGAAGGGAGGAAAGGCATACAGGAACCCCCCTTCCAGGAGAGGGACAAGTGTTGTGTCAGAAAACTCCACATCCTGGAACGAGCGAGCAGAAAAGTAGCAGTTTTGCATTGAGTGGGGATGCCAAATGATCCAACTCTGGGCGGCCCCACCTGTTGTTGAAGAGACTGTCGAGCCCTGAGGACAGAAGTTCCCACTCATGAGTCCTCAACCTGGACTAGCTTAAACTGTCGGCCAGGGTGTTTAGGCCACTTGGAACATAAGACGACTGAGAGCTCCAGGTCGCGCTCGATGGCCCAGTACCGGACTCTCATTGCTTCCTGACAAAGGGGGTATGAGTGAGTGCCCCTTGCTTGCTGATGTAGTATACCACTGACATATTGTCCATCTGCATTAGTAGTGGGCTAGGAAGAGTGTGGGCCTGCAGAAAATAAAGAACTTCCCGCATCTCCAGCACACTGATGTGGAGATGCTGCTCTGTCTCGGACCATGTACCCTGAATCTGACAGTTGGCAAAGTGCGCACCTCAGCCAAGGTCAGAGGCATCCATCATGAGGATCTGTTGAGGGGAACACAGCTCAAAAGGGGACCCCATGCAGGAGATTGGCAGGGTTCTGTAACCACTCTAAGGTCCTCCTCACTGGGTTGCAGACTAGTACCTGCTGATCCAGGTCATCAATACGTTGGTCCCACTGGACCCGAAGGGCCCACTGAGGAACCTTCATATGCAGACGGGCCAGGGGAACTATGGCAATAGCCACCGCTATGTGCTCCAACAGGTGAAGGAACGCTCTGGCCAGGATTTGTTGACTGGAGGAAACTAATGGGGCCTGTGCTATCAAGCACTCTGCTCTGTCCACTGGCAGGACAGCTCTGCCCTGGGAAGAGTCCAGGACTGCCCCAATACACTGGAGGCACTGGAATGGAGAGATACAAGACTTTGGCAGATTGACCATAATCCCTAAAACGGCCGAAAGGTGCACTCCACGGTCTGTAGCAAAAGATCCCTGTAAGGTGCTGTCAGCAGCCACTCGTCCAGGTAAGGGAACACATTAAAGCCCGGTCTCCTCAGAGCTGCAGCTACTACTGCCAGGCACTTGGTAAAAGCCTGAGGTGCTGAGGAAAGGCCAAAAGGAAGGGCCCTGAACGGAAAGTGGTCTTCCTGGAAGCAGAAATGGAGGAAGCAGCAGTGGGCTGGGAAAACCTGGATATAAAGACAGGCATCCTGCATGTTCAGGGAACAGAGCCAGTCCCTCTGGTAAAGGAGTAGCAGCAACCCTTGGAGAGTGACCAGTCTGAACTGCTTGTACCCCATGTACAGGTTCAGGTGGCTGAGGTCCAGGATCGGCCTCAGATCCCCTGTTTTCTTGGGGACGAGGAAGAAGTGGGAACAGAACCCTCTTCAAGTGGTGGTGGGGGTGGGCTGTATGGCCTTTTTATGCAGGAGACCCTGAATCTCTTCCTGGATGACGGAGATGTGGGCTGGAGGGTAGTGGAAGTACAAAGGAGGGTTTTCTGGAGGGGGTTCTAGAAATTCTAGGGTGTGACTGAGTTCAATAAGCTGTAATACCCATTGATCGGAGGTCACTGCTAGCCACCCATTACGGTAAAAGGAGAACAGACTCCCTAATGCCTCCCCTGTGGTCTCCGCTGGAGTGTGTGTGTGTGTGTGTGTGTGTGTGTGTGTGTGTGTGTGTGTGGAGGGTGAGTTGGGCAAGAAATGAGGCAGCGGACCCAGGGATGGGCAAATCGGCTGTGGGCGCTCTAGGGGCTCTAGGAGCAGCCCTTCCAGCTGGTGTGGTGTGGGCCTTGTGTTTGAAAGGACCTCTTGCCTGTTGGCCCTTGGCGGGCTAGCGAGAGAAACAACGAAAGGACTGATGCTGGGTAGTCTGAGGCTGAGATCGGTAGAGGGAATGAACTGACCGAAGGACTTTGCCTGATTTCTGGAAGCGGGAGATAATGTCCTGGGCATCTCCACTAAACAGGATGGAACCTGTGAAGAGGCATCTAGGATACTGGCTTGAACATCAAGCGCAAAGCCAGACACCATAAGCCTCAAATGGCGGTGAAGGCAGATCCCTGCTGCCGCCCCATGCCAGGAGGCATGAACCATGTCATATGCAGCCCTCAGAACATGGCTACCCACATCTCACCCCGATTTCAGGAGTAGGGCCAAATGTGTTTTAGTAGATTCTTCAGCGAGGGTTTGAACCAGATCCCTCACCTGATCCCAGAGGGCATTCTGGTACTGTGCCATATGGGTCAAACAGTTAATTGCCCGAATGGCTAGTGTGGCAGAGGCATACACCCGCTTGTACCACTGGTTCAGCTGCCGAGACTCCTTGTCGGGGGGGTGCTTAGATGTTTGGGCCTCTTCATATGGCCATGGGTTGCATTCATGACCACAGAGTCTGCCGTGGGGTACTCACCAAGGAAAGGCTTGCCCACTAGTGCATGATAAAGGGGTCCGCCTTCTTAGGTTATAAACCAGGGGTGGAAGAAAGGAGGTTCCACGCTGCTTCAGTAACATCTTTATACGGAGTCAATTAGGAGAGGGACCACCAAGGAGGTCTCCTTTTCGGGAGTATATATATATCGAGCGACTTGTACGCTTGGTCAAAGCTCCTCTATTTCCCATCCCATAAGGGACTGGATATGAGGCACAACATCAAGGAAGAGGGTCATCAGCAGGGGATTTAGGGGCCTCCCTGGCCTAATCCTGACCCTTGGAGGACCCACCGTAGCCATCGGCAGACTCTGAAGATGAAGAAGAGAGTCATCTCCAGACTGATCACTGTCAGGGACTGGTGTCTGAGGATGATGGTCAAATCCACCTGCCGGAGCCCCCCATGTCCCCAGAAGATCCTGTGGTACGAGGGTCGCTAGGTTCTGCCCGGTCTGTGTCCTGAGGAGGGGGGTCCTGGGGAGAATGAGCGGGAGAAGGCCATCTGGGTACATCCTTATTTTACACAATGGACCACCAGGCATTAAACAGGGCATCATAATCCACCGGCGGAAGTGGATTATAAGGAGGATAAGGATAATGAGGTAGGGGATATGGATACGATGGTTGGGGGGCCGCTGTAGGGTACTCTGCATAGGCCCAACTGACACTGGCTGTGGGTCCTGAGGAGGACCAGCTGGCATCTGCTGTGGCACAGGCTGAGGCGGCAATGGTTGAGGAGATGTCAGTTGAGGCGTTGGCAGGGCTGGCACTGGCCTAAGAGGTGAAGGCTGGCATCAGTCCAGGGAAGAAGCCAACACTGACCCCAGTGGCAAAGGAGGCACCTGCGGGGGAGAAGTCGCCAGAGACAAGGGCAGAGGCACTGCCTATGTGGAGGAAGAGGTGGGCGCTTGTTCCGTGCAATGCCTGGAAGGGCTAGCATCAACCCCATAGTCTGGGACCGATAAAGGCAATGCCTTGACCGGGGGGGGGGGAACGGGCAAAGACCCGCAACCAGAGGTACCAACCCCAGTTGAGCCACCTGGCTGCAGATCCATGAGTCCTACGGACTTGTGCATCACGGGCTGGGAGGCAGGGGACGATGTCCACTGACCCAAAGAACCATCGCCCAAAATGGAGATGAGAGCGAGCAGCAGCACCACCTTCAGCCTGGAGGGTGTGAGGGCTCATAAGGATGGAGGGGCTGACCCCACATGGGAGGAAGACCCAGAGGCGGTAGCTGGTTTGTGTGGTGACAGCAAGTCAGAGGCGGACCGAAGACGGTCCTGGTGCTTGTCCTGGCGCTTTTGCTTCCCACTTAACTTTTTCTCCTTCTGGGAAGAGAAAGAATAAGATGCCCTGGAAGACTCAGCCGGGAAGTAGAAGAACATTTGGCCCGAAGCTCCTTATCAATTACGGCCAACTTCTGCTTTAGCAGGTATTTTTCTAAGGTCTTCAAGCGGCATCTCCATGCGGCCTGGTTAAAGTCCTGGCAGTACTATAAGGCCACGGTGTTGTGGTTGGGGCCTAAGCAGAGCAGGCAGGAAGAGCGACTGTCTTTGGCGGGTATCTGCTTGCTGAAGGCACACTTCATTGGCCGGTCGGAAGACAAGGCTGGAGGAGAAGAAGACAAACTTATTGGAAAAAAAAACAAACAAAAAAACACTGAATATTTGATGTTATAACTACTAAAAAAAGAAAATTAAAGCGAGGGTAAAACATGAAAAAAATGGCAGTCGACTGAAGCAGGTGTCCATGGAGGTCCAATGTGCATGGGTCAATGGCGGGAAAGAACTAGGGTAGATCTAGGGGACCACCCACTTTATAGGATAGGTGGACGGCAGTGTGCGGTCCCCCATGATAGATTGCTAGCTATAAGTTTTTGGTGTGGTCCTGGCACCTGGCAGCTTCAGTCCTACCGGTGCTGCCTGCTGCAATAGCTCTCTTGACGTAAGAACTTCTGGTGATACTGGCTAATGGGAATGTGGAGATATGCATCCTTCAAGTCTATGTACACCAAATAATCCCTTGGACAGCCTTATAATTGAGAACAAAGACTCCATCTTGAAGGTTGTAAGTGCTTCTGATCTAGAACTGGTCCGAAACCCTGACCTATCTCATGGTGGTGGTGGTGGGGTACCGGAAAACTACCCCAATTCGCCTGTGGTGGTCCAAGTTTTGAGACACCATCTGTCTCTTAACTGGGTCTTCTGGCACAGGGGATTGCAGGAAATGCAGCATCGTGGGTACTGTTGCAAACTCTACTGCGTAACCTAGTGCCCGTATCTGTAATAGCCATACATCTGACATCATTCAGATCATCTCGTATAAAAATTCTGCAGTCTTCCACCAAGAGAAACGGGGCAGAGATGGGCCTGCGTACCTTCATTAAGCGTTACTTCTTCTATGTGCTGTACCCGTTATGCCAACGGGCAAAGGCTCCTCTGTTACTGTCCTTAAATCTGGAACAGGCTCCCTTATTCCTTTGGTTTTCAAAATTCCGAAAGGGATGAAAACCACCTTGAGACTGCCGCATGCGGCTGACTCCTCAAACTCTCTGCATAAAATCTGTTTTCTGTTGCTGCCTTGACACTGGAAGTTGTCCCTTTTTATCCTGGCCATCCTTAAAGATGTCACCAAGCCAGATCTGAATAAGTCTTGCCTCAAAGGGCAAGTTAAACAGTTAGGCCTTCAGCACCTGGTCTGTGACCCAGTGCCTGAGCCAGACACCCTGCATGGCTGACACAATGCGATAAACGGAAGTGTGTCAGCACTCACAAATGTCCACTGGTGCATCCCTTAGAAAATTGGAAGCCATAGATACCAGCTGTAAAATATTCGCCCCCTCAGAGTCTAATGGAATGGAACTACCCAGGGCCGTAATCCAGGAGTTTAAGACTCTGAAGATGCTAAAAGATGCATAGAAAAACCAAAGACTTACTCCATTCGAGGCAAAGGCTCTAAAGCGGCGTCCACTCGCTTATTGTGCATATCAGTTAGAGCCAGAAATCCTTCAATAGGCATGGTTGCATGCCTAACCAAATTTTCCCGGCCTTATCTGCTGGGGAGGAACTTCCCCACTTCTGGGAGTTCTCCAGAAATGGATAGCTTCTCACCCATGGTCCGGATGGATGTTTTTGCTTTTCCTTGCCTGCCTACTCCTTCACAATAATCTGGTCACAGTGCACAAAGTATGGAAAGCACTTTGAAGCAGAAAAGGACACGGACAGTATTGGATTCATATCCAGGGGCTCCACGACTTGCACCTTCCTTTAGCTGTAATGCCCAACAAGCTTCAGTTATGAGGTAGGATACAGATTCTGCATCAAACACGGGAGGGAATGGAATCTGTCTATTAGGCTCCATCCACTCACCCTCCTACTCTTCAGAGTGGTCCCCTGTAATGTCATTTTGACTCTTTTCATGGTCAAGGTCGGGGTCTGCCTGCAGATCTGGTTGAGCAGTCTTGTCCTGCTCTGGCGCACCGACCTGAGGAAACCACTTTGGGTTTGGGTATGTTGGTGGGGATGTCCTACGGAACATCAAGAGTCAGCAGCTCATTTAGGAGCATCAGAAAGGATTTGCAGAACTCAGCCTTGCCACTACCAGTCAGTATATTAGGTGCACCCCCCCCCCCGGGATTAGATTGTAGGTGACAAAATAGGCATCTTAGATATACTTCTCCCTTCATCTTTCTTCATCCAGAATAGATTATACACTCCAGTCTCACTCTCTTATACCTGGGACTCTTGTTACATCGATACTACCGGTCCTCCTTCGGATCATTCCCTGGTTTTAAGCCAAATATCGCTAGTATCATTACCCAAAAGAGGTTCCAGATGGAAAATGAATGATCAGTTGTTAAAAAATCCTGGTTCAATTAAAAGTATTCAAGAACACATTGAAATATTTAACGAGTTTAATCAAGATCCCTCGGGGAAACCGGATATGATTTGGGGTGCTTTTAAAGCGTATCTTAGGGGTATTCTTATTAGTTTAGCCACCAAAAAGAAAAAAGTATCCACCTTGCATAGGTCCCAGTTACTTTCCCAGATAAGGGTGTTGGAAAGAGACTTATCTCCTCACTCCCCTGATTCAGTTAGACAAGAATTAATTAAATTGAGAGCTGCCTATACCGATTTGCTAAGACAGAAAGTGGATTATGACATACTGAAAGCACATGCTTCATATACAGATCAAGGGGAAAAGGCAGGATGCTTTTTGGCACTCAGGATTAAACAAATGGAATCCTCTTGTTATATAGCCTCAATAAGCTCTCTTACAGATGGCTCCCTAAAAACTAAACCAGAAGAAATTATAGAGGAATTTACCACATACTACAAAAGTCTATATAGTCCTATGCAATCTCCCCCAATCAAACAGATGGTACAAAACTACCTGGCTGAGGCAAATTTACCTCAACTTACGGAAGAACACATTAGACATTTTTTGTTTGTTTTAGTCTTTGGTAACCGGGTAAGGCCCACTAGGCACAAGTGCCTGTTTTCAGGGGCGACCTGGGAGCACTGGGCGGTTAAGTGACTTGCTTAGAGTCACACAGTATGCAAGTGGAGGTTGTGAGAATCAAACTCAGGTCTGGTCTGCTGGATGTATCAAGCTCCTTCACACCTCGTTCCTCTAACCTCTAGGCTATAACCCCTATAACTAGTATGGAAATTTCTGAAACTATTGGAAACCTGCCGGTGAATAAAACTCTGGGAGTAGATGGATACTCGGCTAATTTCTATAAGAAATTTAAGGATCAATTAATCCCAATGCTTCTCCCTCTATATCAACAAAACCTCTCCAGAGCAGAAGTTGATTCCACTCTGTTTGAGGCACTGATAGTCCTCATACCTAAACCTGATAAAGCACCTGAATTTGTAATGAATTACAGACCTATCTCATAAATGAATCAAGATGTTAAAATATTAACTAAAATATTAGAAAATGACATTGGAAAATAAACGAATCTCATTGGTCAAAGCATGCCAGCAGAGATTCATTTATTTTCCGATACTGCCCGAATAAAAACAAGAGCCTATTAGGTGCCCCCATAACAAAGCAATCAGTGTGCACCCAGATGTTAAGCAAATGTGGCCACCATTTGCCCTGCTAAACAAACCACCTCAACAGTCAACATTTAGGCTATTGGCTCCCCGTTTAAAAAAAAAGCAGCTTAAAAGTCAAACAACGTACCAGTTCAGAAGAAACAATCCAAACATACATTCCGGTGCATGGAAGAGCCACTGGTAAAAATTTCCCTACAAACAGCTTGCCGCAGCAGGCCGACCATGAGATCGCCAGGTATTTTCTCAAATCTCCCTACCGCAGATGGAACCTCATTTGCGGCATGGTAGTAGTAAAAAATACCGGTGATCTCCCAAGCACCACAGAAGCCCACTTGTAGACCGCAGCAAACCACCAAAAATGAGTAAATAAAAGCATTTTTCTCCAGCGCATAATAGAATGAGCCCCTGCAGCAGTTAAAACAAGCAAATTGTTTGTAAAAATAAATAAAAAAGCACAATCGTTCATTCCCTACCTGCAGAAATCAAAGGCAGGTCTCAGTGGAGCACGAGCAGGTATGTTGCTCACATATAAAGTTCACAAAATAAAAAATTAAAAATAACTGATTGTAGCTGTAGTAAGAGCCCAACTAGAATTAAAATAAATGGAAAGTAAGGTAAAAATGCATTTCTCACCTCCACTAGTGAAAATCAGACCTGAAGCAGCACGAGCAGGCACGTCACGCACACCGTCACAGAAATCCATATTTCAAAAGTTATTAAAACCGCCACAGCAAAGCAAAAAGTAACAAAAAACACACAAAAGGGAAAAAAAATGTCAGATCTCCTAGAATCACATTCCACATGCCTCCTGAAGAGACAGTAAATCGCTTGTTCCTAGAAGCTGACAACAAAGTTGAGCAGACACCAGAACCCACCAGCAAGAAATTTAAAGGAGCCTCGCGTTTTATTAGTGTGAGTCCATCAGACCTCAATAGCACTGAGATTCAGAGAGAAAAAATAAACACAAAGAAAAATATACAGTGGGCACTGGCAGTATTTGCAGACTGGGCTAGAAAAGAAAGAATAGAAATAGACTGGTTAAATGACAGTTTTGACATTTTAAATAGCCATCTGCGTAAGTTCTATGCAGAAGCCCAAACTGCAACAGGTGAGCAGTACTCAGTGTCTGGGTACTGCGCTCTTCGTGCAGCCATCAACCACCACCTAAATTCCCCAGAAGTAGGTCGTCACACCAGTATAATCTCAGAACCAGCATTTCGTTCCAGCAACAATATAATGACGTCCATACTAAAGAAACTTCATAAACAGAAGGATGTTGCTGCCCACCACCCGTCAATTACTGAAACAGACATTGACAAGCTAAGACGGTCATTAGCCATATCACCAGATACAGCACAGGGATTGGTTCGCAAAGTATGGTTTGACCTCCAGCTCCACATGGCCCGGCGTGGAAGAGAAGGATTGCGAGAACTGCGTCCAGATTCATTCACAGTCAAGAGGATGAACATGGGCAAAAGTATGTGACACTTTCCATAATCCTGCCTCAAAAATCAAAAGAATCACCAGAGATCAACAAAGAAAACGCAAGTGGTTTTATGTTTGAGGATCGTGGCAACCCTCTCTGCCCTGTCCTATCCTTCTGAAAGTACCTCTCAAAATTGCCAGAGGATGCCCCTGCATTCTACCTTAATCCCAGGAAGCTACCTCAGACTCACCTTGACACCCAGGACTGCTGGTACACGAAGGAACCAATGGGCAAGAATTTCCTCGGAAATATGATGTCAAGACTTAGCAAAGAAGCACAGTTATCCACAAGATACACCAATCACAGCATACGTTCAACAGCTGTGCAACTTTTAACTCAAGCAGGACTTTCAGCTCGTGAAATCACCAGTGTGACTGGCCACAGATGTGAAGCCAGTCTGCAGCACTACTGGTCAGCATCTGTAGACAACAGGTGAAATTGGAGTACAATCCTAGGAGGATCCAACCAGCAGGCGCAGCTGCAGCAAGTGGCAAGTATGACACCTGTAGGAGCCAGCAATCAACTCCAGTTACAGAAACCAACAACATCCAGCACCACAACCACTAACTTCAACCCAGTGAATTGCACCTTCAATGCCCCAATTAACTTTATTCCACAAACAACTAGTGGTTACTATTATTTGTTGTTGTTTTTTTCAGCAGTAATTTAGCACAGTGCTCAATTCAGTGTTTTTTCAGTTGAACCCACCCACTTTAAAAAAGGGACTATTTTTTCTCAAAGCTCACAAAAAATGTAATAAAAAGTTAAATAAATAACTTAAATGTTTAAAACTTTAGAAAAAATGTGTCCGAGTTTTTTTTCCCCATTTTCTAAGCGCAATAATAACCTCCAGGGTGGGCGGTATTGGGCTATACCGGACCTTCCAGGGGCTATAAGGCCCTAGGCGGTCAGTATAATAATACACCCCATCAAATAAATTAGCCATTATATAATCGTCTTAGTCCGGTACCCCGCTACTCCTGATTGGACCTGAACAGGTTGGATTTATGAAAGGAAGATGATCTTCTGACCACTTACGCACCCTGTCCCATGTCTTCTTGGCGTGCAGGGATGCACCCTTCCAGCTGCCTTGGTCTCCCTGGATGCCGAGAAGGCATTTGACAGGGTTAATTGGCAATACTTGTTCCAAACTTTGGAAGCGTTTGGCTTCCCATCAGATTTTTTAAAGTGGATCAGGTCCATGTATAAGTCCCCAACCACCAGTGTCTCTGGTAATGGAGTGACCTCAGAGGTCTTTTCACTTTATTCTGGAACTAGACAAGGTTGCCCTTTATCCCTATTCCTATTTAATATTTATTTCTAGCCCTTAATTCGTAAACTGCAAAACTGTCTAGACATTCAAGGTATCCCTATTCACCCATGTGAGATTAAGGTTTCGCCTTAAGCAGACGACCTTCTTCTCCAGCTTTCAAACCCAGTCATGTTCATACCTCCCATGCTAGATATTATTGATGCCTTTGGTAGAGTCTCCAATTATAAACTGAACATAAGTAAAACAATAGTTTTCCCACTTAATCACAAATTATTCAAAGCTGATATCCTGGCCTTTGAGCTCAGTTGGAAACAAGATTCCTCAAGATATCTAGGTATTGAACTAACTAGGCAATCGGGAAAAATTATTAAATTAAACCTAGAATCTTTAATTCACACTATAACTCAGGATCTAAATCGCTGGGCATCACTCCCGATTTCCTTGTGGGGTAGAATAAACTTACTTAAAATGAATGTTTTCCCACAACTCCTTTACCCCCTCTCATTACTTAATATTTGGCTTCCAATATCCTGGTTTAAAAAAAATAGTCTCTGTTTACCAAATTTTTATGGTACAATAAATCCCCTAGGATAGCTTACAACAAGTTGACTGCTCCCAAAACAAGAGGAGGGTTACGCTTCCCCATATAGGATTCTATTTTAGGGTCAGTCACATTAACAAATATTTAAGATGGCTCTCCAAGGAAGATCAATATCTAGCCCCACCATGGCTCAAAACTGAGGTAACTCTGATACGTTTGTGGGGTTTAGTCCCTGAGGGTTTATTACATATCAGAGAAGGCCTTCTCCCTCTTAAACTTAAAAATTCTATAATAGCAGTGTCCTTGAAGATTCATGCTCAGATCTGCCGTTATCTTAAATATGACCACGGTAAGGATGTGAACCAACCTTTAGTAGGCAACCTACAATTCAAAATTGATGGTAAGACCATCCCTCCAAATTGGCTACCTGGTTTACAAAATATGCAAATTACTAATATTATTAATAATAGAATGTTATGGCTTCCGGCTGCTGAATTTAAGAATAAATTTATGCCTTCACACAAATACATTTTTAGAATCATCCAGCTGAGACACTTACTGATACGAAAATTTGGTCAGATTCCCTCATTAACAAATAGTACCTCCTTTATTAAGCAACTGTCTCTTTTAAATGGAGGTCCTAAAGCAGTCTCAAAAATCTATAGCATAATATATAATTGGAAATTACTTAACTGTTTTGGTCCTACCCAATTCTGGGAAGCAAGATTTCCAAATCATGTCACGGAATGGCCTGTACTTTGGCACAACTGCCACAAATTCGCGACTCAAGATAGACTAAGGCTTATGCAGATGTACATTCTTCACAATGCATATTATTCACTGCAAAAATTAGCCAAACTGGGTTTAAAACTTTCACCAGTGTGTATAAGATGCCTTCAAGAGGAAGGTACACTATATCATATTTTCTGGTCATGTCCCAAAGTGGTTCCACTGTGGAACAATATCAAACAACTTTCTGACCCCCTTTTGGGGCTTATGGACTGGTTTACCCCAGAGATCTGCCTTTTGGGTGATTTCTCGGGAATTAGGGTCCTTAACCGTAAATACCACATGACTCATACCTATGTTGGTCAAAAAGCTGGTATTAAGACACTGGATTGATCAGGAGGAAATTTCTTACAATGAATGGCTGACAGAATTGTTGGCAAACCTGAGAACAGAAAAAACAATAGCCAAATTGAATAATAAAATGGGTAAGTTTAAAAAGATTTGGGACCCGTTATATACACTATATTAATTATAGGGCATATCCCAAATGTATGGCTGGTAACAGATTAACCAGTTGTGTAATGGCTTTAACATGCTTATGTAGAATTGCTTATGTACAAGTTGTAGCTCTATGGGTTGGGGGTGGTGAAAAAGGGGGTGAAGGGTGGGGAATGTGAATGGGAGGCCAGGGAGGGACAGATTCATCTTGATATGATGTCTCATGTATCTTGTAACATGTACAAGTATGTCTGCCCTATGTGTACAAGAAAAATAACTGAATAAACTTTTAAATGTTTTTACCTTGACTATGTATTTCTCTTCGCTGGTAACATCCAAGGCAGCCATCTCTTCGCTGGACTAAAATGCTTTAACCTTGCAGGAATACTAAATCATGTATGTTTTGTTGAATCTAGTACCAATTTTTACTGACCCGCTACCCTATTGTTATGTTTCCATGTATACCTATACTGACTGTCTGCTACCTGAACATAAATGTACTCTTACTTGTCTTGTCTGTTGCAGGCCTGCCTGCACTGTTGTACACTTTCATTTATTGTTTATTTGCCTGTATATAAATGCACTGCTACTCGACTTGTGTGATGCAGGTCCACCTTGTAAATGAGCTTGCTCAATGGTGTTCGCCTGGATAAATGAAGAATTTGATTGATGGACTGACTGAAATTGAAAAAAAAAAAAATATGCATATTAGACTGTGTTACACAATGAGGGCAATAAAAACCAAAAGGAGAGGGTCACTTCACCCTCCTGCAGGTCTTATATAATTTGAATACAAGTCTCCGATAAGTCATGGTGCCACGTGCCTTCAGGCAAATAAAAAAAAAAAAAAAAAAAGAAAGACTCCTAGATGATTTACTTCATTTGTTTATCCCTCCCTCCCTACCCTGTCAAGAGTGCACGAGCAAATGATGGGACTCACAGTTTGGAGATTATACAGTGGCCTACGGAAGGAATGCTGCCTTGCAAGGAGTAAATGAAGCAAATGCCCTTAACAAAAGCTTAACTGAAATCAGAGGAGAAAAAAAAAAAAACAGTATTCTCTGCTCTTAGCTAAGCTGAACCGAAAGGAAGCTGCTTGTAACCCTAAAAAAGTGTACCACGGCGCTTGTGCATTGGGCGACGTCACGCAGATGCACCTGATGTCAGGCCATTGTGAAAACAACCACTCAAAAGGCACCTAATAGAACAAGGTGCAAAAAAATGTTGGCAAACTGCTAACAATGTACGCTCAACTGCTCAGTTCAGAGAACAGTGACAAACATGCTGAAAAGTGTAAAACAGCTCTAACCAGGATCTAAGTTCTAAAAGCGCTGGGCTGAATCAGACGATTGGTCAATATCGGCTAGTAAAGAAAAACGAAGTAAAAACTCAATAAATACGTTCCTAGAGAGGCTCAGGAATTAAAACAGGGAGCCACAGTACTAGATACTAGTCACACCAGACAGCTAAATGCCAGAGGGAAAACAAGCCCAGCGACCAAAGCACTTGCCACTGACTAAACACAGACTACATAAAGACAACAGCTCCAGCAAAGGGGGGAGGGTGTCACTCGATTAATAAATGCTGAGGAATAAAAACAAAAAGGAGAGGTTTAGAATCAACTTGTGAAACATGAACTGGCTGTGTCCCCTCCGTAAAATAAAATAAATCACTTACCTGAGACACCAAGTTTTAAATAAAAAAAAAATAAAATAAAAACAGAGACTGAACACCCTGTTAAAGCAATGGCATGTGGTCCCCAATCCAAGCAGAGGGCACTGGAAAATGGGAAGAAATTCATGCAGGTCAATTGGAAGCCGCAGTTTAACCGGCACAACTTCTAAATTTGGGGGTGCTCCCTGTCATCAGGTAGCCCCAACCTGCATCCACAGTTGCATCTTTGAACAAAACACTTAACTTCCTCGGAAAGAATCTTCTATGCTGTTTACCCTTGAGTAGCACAACAAAGACTGGATAATCTCTGGTAGTCGGAATGCTCATGTGTCCAGTGTTCTATGCTGAATCACAGCTCTGGGCTGTACAACTACCCCTAGAAGAGGTGCACATTACCCACATGTAAGTCTTCCCATTGACAATGTGGAGCAATACAGAAAGATGTTAAGGAAAAAACAAAACCTTGAGAAATAGACACATCACAATGGAAAGCTACGTAAACGTCCATCTTTGATCTCCCTGTAAGTGTGAACTCTTTTTATGGGGTTCAATCTATTCCCCATATTAGCTGAAAGAAAATATTGAACAGTCTAACCTCCAAGTTCATGGGGGGGGGGGGAGAGAGATAAACATCACTAATGTACAGGAAAACGGAGATAAAAATTTATGGATCATAAAATAACTTTGTTTTTTTCATTGCCTAATGTTTCCAGTTGTTTACTTTTCCTTTAGCATACACCAGTTTTTCTGTCCAAACTGCAGTTATTAAACTTCACCCCCAAAAGCCATACAGATTCTTTAGTTAACTCGATCACAGCTATACAAGGGCTGGTAACTGATTCATGGTTCCCCAAAATTATCTCCTTACTGTTATTTAAATTAATGTTTGCACCAGTGACCTTAGAGAAGCTTTTAAAATGGTCCAATGCCTGATGAACAAAAGTCAAATCTCGGACTATTAGATGTCATCTGCATAAGTCAGTGCCCTGCAGGATAATAGCACTACTGAGTAGTTACATCTAATATGTGAAGAGGCATATTCATCTGTCTTAATAAAATGTTCAAGGAAAAATATATTGAATAGGGCTTATAGGACAGCCCTATCTTACTCCTCTCCAAATCTTACAGGATTTTCCTAACCAGCCATTTATGAGGGCCACTGTATATAAAAGCTGTAGCCAGGAAATAAGCGTCCGGGATACCACATCTTTTGAAAATCTGCCATAAAAATGCATGGGATACTTGCCCAAATGCCTTCTCCTGGTCTACGGTCAAGAGAAGACCCTCAGCCTGACCCTTGTTCCCAAGTTCAAATACTTCCCAAAGCAAACCCAAATTATCCAATATTTGTCTCCTTGGCTCAGAACAAGACTGTGTGGTATCTATGTACAATAATACGGCCTCTGCCAATCTTCTTCTAAAAACTGTTGATATTTTAAAGATCCATAACGAGCAAACTAACTGGTCCCCAGTTCCTTATATCTTTTCTATCCCCCTTTTTAAATAAATAGATGAGAATACCTTGCCGGAAACTATCATCTATTTTTTTGTTGCTGTGCAAGATGTAAATATAATTCTCTGTAACTTCTACTAGAATATCAATTAAAAAATGATATAGCTGCCAGGATAAACTGTCAGAGCCAGGTGCCGTACTTGTGCTGAGAGAATCTACTGCATGCCGCAGTTCTTCCTTGGAAATACCATCCCCGAGCTTCTTTTGTATATTTTGAAGCAGAGAGGGGATTGGGATTTACTCTAAATAGTACTGTTTTCCATTAGTACTGAAAACTGGGGTACCTAAAGTACTACAAACATACTTGTGTAATTTAAATGTTCTGTAGTGGATTCCAAAATCATATCATCCTCATCACTCATCATAAGAAATGAAAAAAATTTGTCAGTCCTTGCCCAGCATTTTTCCAAGGACTGGCAGAGGATTTCTTGCCCATACTACTACACTTTTGTTCTACACAAACACAAGTCTTCATATTATACTGCAATGCAGACATACAGTATCAAATCTGAGTTAGTGGTCTGTAAAGTTGTCCCCTGCAGTTTTAGAAAGGAGTAATAGCATCTGAAACTGTTGTCAGATGTTTAAATACTTGAAACATTTAACCTGTCCGTCTTTTTCGTGATTCTGGAAAAAGTGCTTAATTTTTATCTTACAGTCTTCCCACCGTCATGCATTTCAAACAGAGACTTTGTAGCTGCTATGAACTATTTTAACATCCTAGATATTCTTTCCTCTTCCAGTGGAGCACTGTTTAGCCTCCATATCCCTGGGCCTAAATGGAGATGTGTCACAGGACCAAATTCCAGTATGAATAATCTGTGGTCCCTGGTTTTGACAGGGTACAATACAAGGTGCCTGATTCTAACCAGGGTTAAGATGAACCAAATAGCTATCCTAGTTGCCAGATTACCCTTAAGGCAAAGAACGTCTCCCTTCCTTCTTGGTCCTATGGGCAGCTGAGACCAGCTAACTTTATCCTATTTCTTAAAAAAGGCCATAGCACTAAAAAAATAGTTGATGTTTTGTTCCTATCGGGAGGCCCAGCCCACAGTTACCCCCACCCCCACAAAGTATTCCCCTTGTGCTACTGTATATAATTATGGCTGGATAAGTAGTTTAAAGCAGCAGTATTTATTAGTCTCGATATATTTTTTTCCACTGATAATTTCTGTCTCACAGAAATATCAAGTATCCATTTTTCTTTTCATTTTCCTTCATTCCTGAACAAAGATACAGGATTTAGGAGTCTGACATTTTTAAAAGTTCCAACTCCCCTGCCATGGCCACCATGAGAAAATTAAATAGCCTGGTATGGTGTTGTACTGTCTGCCATCACAAACATGTGGTAACACCATCCTAATAAAGACACAGGGGTCGACTTTAGCGGTGGCCCGAGGCCACCAAAAATCTAATCGAGCCATTGGGTAATTGTTGGCTGCTGGCCCGACTGGCCAGCAAACACCTTAAGTTGCTTGATGATTTTCGGTACTGTACCTGTAAGATTGGAGATCAGAAGGCGCGTGCATGTGCATGTAGAGCATCCGCTCGTGCACACCACAAGGAACGGACTCGGGAGCACAGCGGAACGCGTACCATGTAAGTGGGAGCCCTGCAGGACTTGACATGCAAAACCACATGATGGTTTAAGGTCTCGCACTTACAGATCACGTGACGACAAGCTGGGACGGTGGCAACAGTCGCAGCGGGAACAGCAGGAGCCAATTGATGGGCACAGTTCTGATGGGCATGGTTGGACAGCCAATGGAGGTGACTGAATGCAGCATGTAAGTACTGTCCCTTTCCTGCGCCAGCTCAGATGTGCCATTGATTTTGATATGACAGGTCGAGGTTGCGATCAGAAAGCTGTTTAAATACTTTCTCAGTCCGTCTGTCTGACCAATAAAAAAAAAAAGAGAAATTGTGTACACTGTTGTCTGGTTACTGAACCAGAAACAATTTGAGTGAACAGAGCAGTTGGAGCAGACGTTGTGGGGGGAGTGAAACTTTACTCAGATTAGTGCTTCTAATCTAAATCCTTTGCTGTTCTTTTGATACCTAAAAGCCAAGCAGGGTGTAAAATATTTCTGTGCGAGGGGAAAATAAAATGGCAGTTTGAACGGAGGGTAGAAGCTACTGCATTTTGCTGTCAACAAAAGTGGCACATCTTAGCACTAAAGAAATGTCTGTGGTAAACTGTTACAGTGGCAAATTACTGCTTTAGCTGTGTCTGTCCATCCATGTAAAACAAAACAAAACAAAAAAAAAAAAAAGCTTTTCCATTCACTATCTAATTTAAATTGAAGAGAAAAGGAGCATCTGTAGTTAACCTGGGTGCAAGGGCTATCAATCTACTCTATGCAGCAGCTAGTCTGATCTTTTCTGTGAAGAAAAACAACAAATACAAGTGTCCTTCCTTTCCTAAGTAGCAAGTAGTCCGAGTTACAGTCTGTGGTGCTCATGCTGGAATCAGGGGCTTGCACAAAATGAGCTTTTGCAGTGAGCTATTTTTGGACCTGGTGAAATAAAAATAAAAAAGCATACATTACAAGACCCTTCATGTTTGAAAGTCCTAATACTGGCATCTCTGTCAGTGTCTAGCAGTCAGGGGCTGGCACACAGCTCAGGGGGCTTTGCAGGCAGTTGTCTAACCCTTGGGGGGGAAAAAAAAGAAAAAAAAAAAAAAAATCAGTCCTTAATTTCTACTGTCATACTTTCTGGTGTGTAGCAGTCTGTGGTCAAAGTCGAGGGACTGGCACACATATTAGGGACCTTGCAGCTATCCAACCTTTGTGAAAAAAAAAAAAAAAAAAGAGTCTATTTCCTAATTTCTACTGTCGTGCCCTCTGGTCACTAGTGCAGCAGTCTGTGGTCAAAGTCGGGACTGGCACACATATTTAGGACCTTTTAGCTATCAACCTTTGTGAAAAAAAAAAAAAAAAACATCAACATTGAAAATAAAACACAGAGACAGTTTGCTTTGAAAAAGGTTTTATTGCACACCGCGGAATAGATCATGTGGCGTTTTCTTTCAAATGTTGAGCCCCCTCTTGCAAAAAAAAAAAAATAAAACAAATGAAGAGAAGTTGGAAAGTGATCGAGCTTATGAAAAAAATGTCAGGTGCAGGATATTTAGGACTGCTTGGCAAACTAACTTTCCATGGGTTAGGTATGATGCAAAGAAAAACCTTAAGTTCTGTAGCCTGTGTCAAGGGTGTGATGCTGCAGATAAAGATTCCCCTTTTGTACACGGTTTTGGAACATTTAAAGTGTACTCTTTAAAAATCACACCATACAAGCAGAGGGCATGAGAGAGCTGCAAGCAAACTTAAAGCTGCAGCTACTGATTCCTCCTGTAGTGAGGCCGGTAGAGCTCTACAGAGTTTAAACAATGCTCAGATTAACAGGCTTACTATTCTAATGAGGAACAGTCATGCAATTGCCAAGCAGTCTTGTCCATTCACAGATTTTGTCTGGAACTGGACCAAATGAAGGGTCTGTAGACAGGCAGCACCTATGTCAATGACAAGTACTGCAGGAGATTTTGTGCTGCCATTGCAGAATATGAATGACTTAAAATTATGAAGTCAAGAATTTCTCATTCTGTTCTATGCGGTGAAGCAACTGATACCTCCATTGCAGAACAACTTATAATTCATATCTGTCATGCATAACAAAGGTGTTATAAAACACCCTTTCTAATTATGGTTAGACTTGAGAAGACAAATGCTGAAAATATATATGAAAGTCTTGTAAGTGAGTGCTCTGCAGTACTTGAAATACCTCATGAAGAGTTTCTAACAGAACTAGTTGGCTTTACAGCAGACGGGGCAGCCGTTCTGCAGGGCAGCAGAACAGGAATCGCAACACGTCTTCGTGAAGTACAGCCTTTGATAGTTGTCACTCACTGCATGCTTCATCGGCTGGAATTGGCCTTTAAAAAGGCCGTAAAATCAATGCCCTGTTACAGTAAGGTAGAGGAAGAGATGCTGCAGATTTACTTATTCTACCACAACAGCCCTCTGAACAGAACAGAACTGAGGAATTCTTGCCAGGCAACAGGGGTCCGATGTTTAGTCCCAACTAGGTAGGAAGTACCAGATGGGTCCGCATCTAAAACGTGCCTTTGAAAATTTTGGGAGATTTATCCCGCAATTATTTCACATCTTGAAAATACTATTGCATCACATGAAACTCAATGGTCAGTGCTAGAGCTCAGGGATTTTTGAAAAAGCTCACATCATAACACTTACGCAGACTGCCTTGGAGCTATAATAGCGTTATTGTTGTAATAGCAAGACTTTCCCTGTTGTTGCAGGAAGAACAGGTCAATATTAGCAAAGCGATGGCAGGATTGACAGTTGTTACGTAACAGCCTTGAAAAGCTGAAAACTAAATCGGGACCAATGGCCGAATGTTCAAAGGAGACATTTAAGGTATTCCTCCTAAGGAAATAACCAGAGAAAAAGGATACCAACTCCTTTACAAGATTTATAGAAACTCTCTTTGACAGAGGTTAACAGCAGGTTTCAGACAATGACCTGTCTGTTGTAAGGAAAGCTGGTGTAATACTTTTAAACCCCAAAATGTGGCCCAATTTGACAAATAGCACTGATTTTGGTAATAGTGAAATTGAAGAACTTATTAATGAATATCGAAATGTACTTCACAAAAATGGTGTAAAACATAGAAACATAGAATTTGATGGCAGATAAGGACCGCTTGGCCCACCCAGTCTGCCCATTTCCCTGCCTACTGGATAAGCTGCAGATCCTAGTTAACCAGCAGCCTACTTCTTCCTACCCCCACTCCCTAGAATTGCCTCATGACTGCCCCATGCATGCTTGAATTCCACCACTGCTTTTGACTCCACGACCTCCTCCAGAAGGACGTTCCATGCATCCACAACCCCTCTGTGAAAAAATACTTCCTTAAATTACCTCTAAGCCACCCCCCCCCCCCATCTTCAAATTGCACCCTTGTTCTTGCACACCTCTTTTTGAAAGATGCTACCCTCTTGGACTTTGTTGATTCCCTTGAGGTACTTGAAAGTTTCTATCATGTCCCCTCTCTTCCTTTCCTCGAGGCTACATATTAAGCTCCTTAAGTCTCTCTCTTCACATGTCTTCTGCAGACCCTGCACCATTTTAGTTGCCCTCCTCTGGACAGCTTCCATCCTGTCTATGTCTTTGCGAAGACTGGGTCTCCAGAACTGCACGCAGTACTCCAGATGGGGTCTGACCAGCTGTCTGTACAGAGGGATAATAACTTCCTGTTTTCTACTGGTGATGCCTCTCCCTATGCATCCCAGTATCCCCCAACCCTCCTTGCTGCCCTCTCACATTGCTTGCCCACCTTTAGGTCATCTGATATGACTACCCCCAGGTCCCTTTCCATTTTTGTTGTTGTTAGTATCTCACCCCATTGTGTACTCTTCCCTGGGTTTTGTTTCCGGTGCATTACCTGCACTTCTTAGCACTGGAATCTAACCTGCCATACATTTGACCATTCCTCTAACCTTGCCAAGTCCCTTTTCATCCTTTCCACCCCACCTTGTGCATCAACTCTGTTGCAGATCTTTGTGTCATCTGCAAAGAGACATACTTTTCCTTCCAGTCCCTCTGCAATGTCGCTATAAAAGACATTGAAGAGACTATCCTAATACTGAACCTGCGGACCCCACTAGTAACCCCCCTTTCTTCAGAGTGGACTCCATTTACTATTACTCTCTGTGTCCTATTCTCCAGCCAATTTTTTACCCAGGCTGTCATCTTGGGACCCACTCCAGGCTAGCTAACTTGTATACTAATCTTTTGTGTGGGACTGTGTCAAATGCCTTGCTAAAAGTCTAGGCAGGCCATGTCCACAGCCCCTCCTGATCTACTACTTGGTCACCCAGTCAAAGAAATCTATCAGATTTGTCTGGCATGACCTTCCTGCTGTGAATCCATGCTGCCTTGGGTCCTGTGCCCCTCTGGCCTCTAGATACTCGACAATTCTTTCCTTCAGAAGTGATTCCATCATTTTCCCTACCACTGAGGTTAAACTAACAGCTCTGTAGTTTCCTGCTTCTGCCTTGCTCCCACTTTTGTGAAGGGGAATCACATCTGCCCTCCTCCAGTCCTCAGGTACCACCCCATCCTCCCATGATTTGTTAAACAGGGTAGTCAGTGGTGTCACTAATTCTACCCTTAGTTCTTTTTAGAATTCTGGGATGAATCCCATCAGGCCCCATTGCTTTGTCCACCTTCAGTTTTAAGAGTTCTTTCAGAACCCTTTCTTCTGTAAATGGGCTGGTATCAACTTCTGTATCCAGAGTGTTTCTACTGTTTGTTTTAGGTACCTCCCCCTCTTCCTTTGTAAATACTGAGCAAAAATATTTGTTTAGTATCTCTGCCTTTTCACAGTCACCCTCTGCCCACCCTCCCCCCCTTTATTAAGCCTCACTATCCCTCCCTTGGTCTTCCTTCACTCCCTGATGTACCTATAAAAGGTTTTATCCCCTTCTTAACTGAGGTTGGCTATCTTTTTCCTCAGTTTGGGCCTTTGCTGTTCTGACTGCCTTCCCAGCTTCCTTTTGTTTTAACTGATACAGTTCTCTGTCCTGCTCCTTCTGTGATTCCTTGTACTTCCTGAAAGCTTTCTTTTTCTCTTGAACCTTCACTGCCATTTTCTTTGAGAACCATAGTGGTTTCTTACATCGTTTAGTTTCATTTGCTTCACACAAAGGCTTGTTACCTCTGTGATGGCAGTTTTTATTATTCCCCATTGTTCTTCCACCCCTCCTTCCTGACCATTTGCTAGTGCATTCCTTAGGCACTCACCCATTTTGGCAAAGTCAGCCTCCTAAAGTCCAGTACCTTTGCCTTTGTAATGGCTTGACTCTATTGCTATGTTTATTGTGAACCATACTGTTCGATGGTCGCTAGTTCCCAGATGGCTACCCACTTCTGCATCTGTGTCCTCTCTTCATCTCCATTTGAGAGAACTAGGTCTAAGATTGCCCTCTCGAGTGGGCTCCAATACTAGTTGTCTAAGGCATGCCCCTGTAGGGCATCTAGAATAACTCCACTCTTAAGTGGCTGCTGCAACTGCACTCCAGTTAACATCTGGCATATTCAGATCGCCCATCAGCAATATCTCCCCTTTTTCTGCCATACTAAGTATACTTTCTATCATTTCCTTGTCCATTTCTTCCCCCTGAGAAGGGGGTCTGTATACAACCCCTGTGCGGATTGTGGTGCCATTGCCAGTCTCCAAATTTACCCCCAGTGCTTCTTCTCCTCCCTGTTTTCCCTTTTGTTCCGTTGCTTTGATTCCTTCCCTTATGTAAAGAGCTACTCCTCCTCCTCTTTACCCTCTCTGTCCCTCCTGTAGATAGTGTATCCTGGTATGTTTACGTCCCAGTCATGGTTTTGTGCGAACCATGTTTCTGTGACTGCCACACGATATCCAGATGTTCCTCCTCCATCAAGGCCACTAATTCAGGAAGCTTGTTACTCAGACTACGGGCGTTGGTACTATTGCTTTCCATTTTTGATGGCTTTACCTTCTGTTGCAGCATCCCCACTGACCTTTCTACCTCGGTCTTTTTCTCATATAGTACCCTGTTTTGTAGGAGAGGCTGGGATTTTCCTGCTGCTTATCAGTGCCTCCCCTTGACTAGTTTAAAAGCTTGCCAATGAAGCATTAAACCGACTGCTCAAAAGACTTGTTCCTTCCTGACAGATGCAGACCATCCTGCCAGTATAGGCTGGTGTCCCTCCAGGTGGAACCCCAGTCCCCAGTGAAGCCAAACCCTGTGCTCCACACCATTTTTTCAACCATTCATTAAACTGCATGGTGCAAAGTACCCTTGCCTCACTCATGCCATTGACAGGCAGCACCTCTGAGAAGGATACTGTGTGTGCTATTTGTCTTAGGCTCCTCCCCAGTTCTACAAAGTCCTTCTGCACTGCTCTAATCTCATGTTGAGCCAAGTCATTTGTCCCTAGGTGGACAATGACGTCCAGCTCAGACTCCCGTGCAGCTGTTCTTCGTGATCCTGAGGATGTGCTTCTCTCTCCAAGCCATGGCACCAGGCAGGCACCTTACTTCAGTTTTTCCCTGCTCCCCAGTTCTATCTCTCTAACAATTGAGTCCCCACCAGGAGCTGCTTCTTCCTTGTGGTGTCCCTCTGCCTCCCTTCCTGTGGGCCTCCCTTGTGACAGGTGTCCTCAGCCTCCTTAATCTCCTCTTGTGGATGCATCCATAGGGGAGCTGTGCTCCCCCAGAATGGTGTATTGATTGTGGAGTGGAACAACTGTGCCCTCACAAAACAATCAGCTAAGAGCTCTGACCCACCGCTGCGATGAGTGCCTTCCTGTCAGCAAGATACCATACACAACAATTTGACAGAGAAAATCCCCTGCTAATCAAACAGAGAAAAATCCATACATCCAAGTCAGACAGAGGTAAACCTCCCCAGCCCCAAAACAGTCTGGTGGTTTGTGCTCTGAAAGCAGTCAGCCCCAAAATAAGTCAGCTGTGCTTTAAACTCTTCCTGCACTGAAAATCTTAAGAATTGGAACAAGACTGTCTTTTCCTGATAATTCTAAGTTCCTTATTTCACCTTTCAGTTAGAAGTAGCCTCCACCTGCAGAATATCTGCTACAAACCAAAGACAAGTGTAAGGTTCACCTCCCTCTGTTGTGAGCACAACTCGCTTTCTTGCAAATCCTATGTTCAGTATTGCAGCTCCCAGCAAGAGGTAGCTTGACTTGAAAAATATTAGCTGTTCTGATGAGTTTGCTACAAAACATTTGCTTATAATACTATTGTTCTCAGGTCTGTTACCAAAGCTATTGGCTGATAAGTAGCTATGATGTAATCACTTCCTGAGAAAGTCTGGAATTTCCTTTTAAGGCACACAAAGATAAACACAAAAAACAGTTTCCTGTCTGGGTCAAATACACAACCTGTACCTGCACTTATTTCAGGATTTTTGACAAATGTTTAGCCCAGGGTTTAAACTCTTCCTGCACTGAAAATCTTAAGAATTGTAACAAGACTGTCTTTTCCTTAAAACTGGAAGAAGTGGAGATTGAATGGGCCTCTTTAAAAAATTCCCCGAGTTCTTGTACCTCTAGTATCACTACATGGGAAGAGATAAATAAAAGGTTTTCAGATGGACACCAGAATATTTTGTCCCTTGTCGACTTCCTCTTATCCTTGCCAAGCACTTCAGTGGAGTGTGAAGCGTGGATTTTCACATATGAATCTGTGAAGTCAGACTGGAGGAGTAAACTCAAGTGATACACTCTCACTCAACCTCACAATTAAACTTCATTCACCGCCATTGAGGATTTTGATGCAACAGGTGTCGATTTGTGGCTAGTCTCTGGGCAGCGAGTCAGAAGACCATGCAGTGGATCTCACAAGAGAAGAACAGATGCAGCTGCTACTGAAACTGTAGACAGCTCTGATTCAAGCATGGACTCAGACTACAGTGTGACAGCCCTTGAGGATGCTGAAATGTGCCAAAACACTTATTCTGATGACTGACCAGAAATGTGTCACCCTGACCCCACTCTGCTCTGACTTGATTTTGCTACTAAGCACAACTCTGCAGTGTCCCTCCAACCAGTTTCTCGGTCCATCTACTGGTGTCTTTCTTGTTATTTTGAATAAATGAGCAATATTTACCACTTGCGTGATGCCGACCACTTGTGTCCCACTTTAAATTTTCAAAATAAGTTGTGGGCCACCATTAAGTACTGCAGGCCACCAAATTACTGGAAGTCTCTGGCCCGATGGGCAATCGTTTTTTCCCCTAAAAGTAGACCCCTGAAGACACAGTATGAATCTAGCATATACATTCAACAAGTAACCTTAACAGAAGAGAATTTTTTAAAATTAAGAATGGCAGCCATCTTTAATGACATGAGTCATTAATTACAAAATTAGCTGTCAAAGTTGTTTTTTTTTTGTGTGATCTTTTTTTCCCCTCTTCGGCCTCCTAGTACTCTACTGACCCCGGGGCAATCCTCTTCTGGAGCTCTCCCTCTCTGCCACACATTGCAGCCAACCCAGAGTTGTCCCGGCGTATCCCATCACTGGGCGGGTCCCCCTCCTCAGAGGGGGAAGGCACATGGGGGGGGGGCAGGGAAACCCAGCACACCATTTATGTCACGGCCCGGGGCGCTGCTGTGGAGGAGGAGGAGGCGGCTCCCGGAGGTTCTGGCGGAATAGAGGATGGAGGCAGTCATCTGGCGGGCACTGAAGCCGTGTTCTGGTTTTCTCCGGTCCCTCCTGCGCTGCTGTTCGTAGTGCCCCTGGTCTCCACCAGGGGCTGCTACAAAGCGAGGCTACCCCCCATCCCACCCCAGGAGAGGAGAGCAGTCCTTCAGATGCTCGATCTCTCCTTCCCTCTCCAGCCCCCAGAGTCCATTTTGGAACCCGGGTCGCCGCATGGTTTGAGGTGTTGCGTCCAGCGCCTCAACCCTCTGCGCCACCGGGCCAGCTCCAAAGGTGCTTTATCCATCTATGAGAAAATACTGAGCATGAATCTAAGGATGTCAGAAATACATTTTGCCAAAAAAAAAAAAAAAAAATGATGAAATGTATTGCTAACAAATACTGCTGCTTTAAAAACTTCCACTCTTTCTGCCTTTGTGGGGCATAGACATTAATCAGAAAAATTCACACCTAACAACAAGACTCTGCTTGGTGGAATATCCACCAATTTCAGGAGTTCAAACCCTTGTTTGAAAAACAAGATTCCCACCCAGAGCAAGGATCCTCTCCTACAGGGCCAAAAAGATGGTTGTATAATTTAGATGTTTTGTGCATAAATGATTTCTCGACAGGTGTGAAATCTGGAGTACTGAAGGAAAATATTATCTGCATTGGCACTCTGGCATGGACTACCTTAAACATACTGCATTCACCCAGCATCCTACGCATTCCTCTTACAGACATACACCAATAATTATCCCTGTCCGAGTGGCACTCCATGCACTGTCGCTTTTTCATCATTACATCACTGCTTACTCACCTACAGCTAGCCCTACACTTCCCAAACGAGGCTGGCTAGTGCTTCTTAGGGTAGTAATCAATGGACTCATGAAGCTTTTCCTCCTATTACTGCTTTGTTCTGGGAATGCAGAATTAAATACCAGTCATTCAGTGCCGATTGAGGCTCCTTCTGATCTATCTCAGCTGAAAGGCCTCAGCTTCCTTCATATCAACCTCTGCAGTTTACTTAAAAGCAGGACATGATCCAGGCCTGGGTCACTCACACCAAGCCCGATATGTTGGTGCTATCAGAATCTTGGCTAAGATGCAGTACCCTAACCATGACATTAATATCCCCAATATCCCTCATAAATGTGTATAGGGCTGATAGGCCTTTGAGGGGGATGTAAATACATCTTGATAAAATCACGGTTTTGGTCTTTGACATTTCTACCATACCTAAAGAGACCTTTAAGGTGAGGCTTTCAGACTCTGTATCATCTAATGAGATTATATTCTTAACAGGTTGCTACAGGCAACCATCAAGGACTTTCTTGGTATATTATCCACATCTCCAGGTTGCTGGAAGTTACTAACTCCGAATCGATCATTTGGGGACCTCAACCTTGACTGAAATTCCTTTACTCTAAACCTTTAAAAGAGATATGTGTACGACACCTATGACATACGAAAACACTCCTAAATGTCACTTACCCCTAATACCAAAATCCTCAATGACAGCAACCTTCTTGACCTAATCCTAGTCAATAAGCCCCACAATATTTCACACATCGGGGTATTCCATAATGACATCGGAGACCATATGGCCATAGCATGTGTAAGGCTTATACCCAAGCATACTTCAACCTCCAGTTTCTTATATAAAATGAGTCGCCAAAAATTAATTTGTCCAGGTTTTCCGGCTGACTTAAGCCAGATTAGATAGCAATACATTTATCTAGCACCCTCAGTCACAGAGGCCTGCAGCTTATTTCAGAATACTGTCCTGGAAGTGATCGATAAACATGCTCCACTTGTAAAAGTCAGAACAAGGAAAAGGTCCTGGTTTACTCCCATGTTAAAATCAGCCTTGCATGTCAAGAGATTTTATGGAAGAAGGCATTTAAAACCAAATTAGTTACAGATTGGGTGGCCATCAGGACCTCAAGGAATCTATGTACTAAGCTCATAAGGGCAGAAAAAGCAAACTATTTCCAAGCAGCTCTCGACTCCTCCAAAATAATGCTGCCAAATTTTGGCAAATTCTTAGGGAAATTGAAGGGCATAGTCCTTCTTCATCTTTGCTGACCAAAATTATTACCAGCAACAAAATCCATATAAGCAAACAATGCATATTAGGGCAGCTCAACATTTACTGCTGGCTTAGCCTTCGATACATCCCCAGCAAGCAAGCTCCTTACTCAATCCTGTGCTAATGACCCATCATGCTCTCCTGCCAAGGCTTCCCTTCATACAACTATGTTTAGTTTTACTCCAATAAACTTCAAGCAGGTTGAAGACTTTTTAATTACTCCTGATACTAAAAAAGAACTGATCAGATCAAACCTTTCTTTCTAAAGATAGGCTTCCACTTCCCGACACCTCCTATCACGCATGTCTTCAACTTGTCCCGCTCTCAAGGGGTTCTCCCTTTTACATGGAAAATAGCTCATATCATTCATCTTTTTAAATATGGCGACTCATGCAACTTTAATAACTACTGGCCTATATCGCTGTTACCCATCCTATCAAAATTACTAGAAAAACTAGTTAACTCACTATTAGAGGGATCACTTGGAAACCTTCAATATGCTCAGTCCCTTACAATCTGGCTTTAAGCCAAAACACAACACAGTATCTGTCCTGGCTAAGGTACAAATGACTGGCAAGTCGCACTCAACTACAAAAACCACAGCAGTGCACTATTTTTGGACCTAAACAAGGCATTTGACACTGTAGATCATGATTTGCTTCTACTTATACTGCATGACCTTGGTGCAGATGACATTGCCTTGAAATGGCTCTCCTGCTACCTCATAGGTAGACAACAGCACGTAAAAGCCCAAGGCGGCACCTCCCAATTAAAACCCTGCGAGAGGGTACCACAGGGGTCAATCCTGGGGCCCCTATTATTTGCGATCTATATGAAAGAGCTAGTGTACTGCTTGGAATGAATACTAATTTTCAGATGCAGTCAGCTACTCACTTCCAGTATCTGAAGTATGTTTTTTTATTTTCTGTTTACTAATTAAAAGATTTTCCACCTGGCAGTACTAGGGTGATGTGGGGAGCAGCACTCTGTCTGGAGGAAAAAAAAAAATCAGTTCTGTTCCTCCCACCACATGGTCAGAAATGAGACCAAACACCTTGAGGGACCACAATCCTTGCAGTTTGAGCAGTGACTCTCACACGCTACCAATTAAAATGCAGGAAATTGTGACATCACTAGTAACCAGGGAGAGCCAGTCCTACTGCTTCATGTGAAAGTGAAATCTGTCAGTGAAAATGGTTCTCACTGGTTACTAGTGATGTCATAGTCAGTGTGGTTTCAGTGTTGATGAAGCGGGAGGAACCGAACTTTTTCTCCAGATAAGTGCTGCCCACATATCACCCCAGTACTGCCAGGAAAATCTTCTAATTAGCACACAGAAAAGAAAAAGTATTTGAGATATAAGATGTGATAGCTGACTACATCTGCAAGTTACATTTAATTGCAGGCAGTTTCCAGGCAGTACACTACCTCTTTAATAACACGGATCCCAAAATCAGTACAGTAAGTAGCCATCTCTTTGCGGTTTGACACAGTACTCTATGTCACCAGGTCTACCCTTGAGCTCGCATGTGTAGAGGGAGGCAGTATAGCGCAGTGGTTTAAGGCTCTGAGCTGCAAATCTGGTAACATCCTGCAGACCAAACCTGGGTTTGAATCCCACAGCTTCCACTTACAAACTGTGACCCCGAGCAAGTCACTTAACTTCCCTGTGTTCCCAGGTCGCTCCTGTAAAAAGCTTTCAGCTTAGTGTGCTACTCCTGGTTAAACAACTAAAAAATAATAATAATAATGGAGCAAGAATGTGATCCTTTACAACACAACCTATTGCAGTTGACACTGCTGCTAAATGCTAAAAAGATGAACGTTAGGTTTCTCTCTCCACAAGCCCAAGCAGTGTCTGTTAACTCACTGAGCACCAAACTTTAAATTACAACCCTCCCGGGGGATTCACTTGAAGTAGAGGATAAGTTAAAATATTTGGGATTTTGGCTCAATTGCAACCTCTCATTCATAACACAAACATCAACAAACTGGCAAAAAAACTAAGACTTAGGTTAGGAATTTTCTACGACATCAGGCAGCTACTTAACCAGGAGACAAAACTAGGATTGGTTCACACCATATTTCTCCCACTTGTCGACTATGCAGACTTTCTCCATAGTCACTGTTCCAAAACTGCCCTAGCCAAACTGGATACTCTGTCTCATATAGCACTAAGATTCACTACTAATGCCCCATGTAATACACACCATTGCTCTCTCTATGGGCAGCTAGGCTGGTCTTCCCCTAGTACTAGGAGATGGAGAAATGCCTCCCTCTGGGACTATACAGCCACTACCAACAAACTGCACTCCTACATCTCTGACCTTTTCAAATACACTTCCGGTGTATATGCACTTAGAAGATACTCCTACATACTCCGACATTCCCAAGATAAGAACCCATTACGGTGCTTCTTCCCTAAGCCACAATCTCCCTACATTATGGAAACTTTACAAAACTCCTTAAAACTCACGCATATTGTTGAGATATTCACCTTTAAATCTCTCCTAAGACTTTCACTGAAGGAAACCTGCAACTGCCACTCCTAATCTGTATCACAGCTACGAAGTATATGTATTGCATTAACTCTCCAGCAGTTTTTCTCTTACTCTTGTTGTTTGTTGTAACTCCTGTAGTAGCCTACATCATTTGTACCCTGCTGAACTCCTATGCAAAAGCAGCCTTTGCAGCGAGTAGTGCGAGTTATCATGGTAAGAGACGCAGGGGTGTACTAAGCAAATAAGGCATTTGTGCTGAGTGCCTTATGCACTTAGGCGTGTCTTACCAAGTGATAACCCACACCTCAGAGTGTGTTATTGCACTTACAAAATGGGCCCTCTAGTAAATAAACGTAAATAAAAAAATAAAATAAGTGTTAAAAAGATTATTAGAATGTTTTTATTTAATACAAAAATTAAAAAAGTAGTCCCTCAATATGGTGTGGTTTTCAATGATGTAGGTCAGACACTAGAGGTCAGTGTTATCTGTGCCCCCCCCCACCAAATAAGTTGCAGTGAAGGTGTTAGTGTAAGTGTTGAGCTGCCTCTTTGCCCTCCACACAGCACCATGAGAACTGAAGTAGTTTATCCCCAATTCACATTCTATACAGCACACTTTATGTGGCAGCAAAGCAGTTACCTTTTTGAACAGAGAGGCTGTGTTTGTTTTCGGCCAACTGGCAAGGGAGCGAGTTTCATTTATTTATTTTATTGGTGCTTAGGTCATAATATCGTGGTGAGGTGAAGCAGTAGTTTGCAGTTGGCAGCATGGCTCACAGCAGCCGTACATAGGCATTTACTGATTTGTGGTTTTCAAATGGAAATGGATGGTCAGGGTACAGAACAGCAAACTCCTTGAAGTTTGCTAGTGCAGTGCAGTTTTGTAGGGATTCTTACGGTGGTCAAGAAGGGGGATGGGGAAGAGATGCAGTCTGGAGATACAAAAACAAACAGGTGGACTTACGTGGAAAATGGGCTGTGAGTAAAAAAAATAAATATATATATATATATATATATATACACATATATATTGAAAACAGTATCGACTGCTTTGTATTTTTTACTTGCTTCGGCTGGCAAAATGATGGAAGTCTTGTGTAGTTTGATTTGACTGTGTCACCGCTCTCCCAGTTCTCTGCGACGCTGGCTGAGGAGCTACAGCGGGAGAACAGTGGCACGCACTGCCAGCCTGTGAAAGGAGTTTGAAGCTCTGGTAGCTTAGTGATATTTCACTGTTGTGAGGTTGTCCAAGGAAAAAACCTTGCCAGTTGGCATATATACGGGCTGATAAGGACACGGCTCAAACATCCTTTTGGCTAATCAAATTATGGCATTTTCTATGCCCATTTTATAAATGAATGTATTTTATTTTATTTTTTTATACCAGGAGACACACACTAAGCTGAAAGCTTGTTTACAGGTCAGACCTGGGAGCACAAGGAAGTTAAGTGACTTGCTCAGGGTCACACAGTATGCAAGTGGGGGCTGTGGGATTCAAACCCAGGTCTCCAGGTTTGTAGCTCAGAGCCTTAAACCACTGCGCTATACTGCCCACTTATATACACCCTCTCCCTCCTTCCTCTTTCCCCTCTTGTTCTCACATTTCAGCTGGTTGCTATTACCTCTATACTCTTCCTGCTCAATGTGTACTCTTGTGATTCACACTTTACTTTCTCCTCCAGATATACAAATTGGCCCTACTCCCTTTCTCCTGTCTCACAACACTTTCCCTAGAACACCAGCACCTATTCCTAATGTGCATGCTTCAGTCCGTTTAAAAACGTAGAAATACTTTGTTAGTTATACTCTATGTATATTATGTATTATGTAAAGTAGATTGTTGCCTTGAATTTGTAATACTGTTGTATTATGTACCACTGCGTCCTTCCAGGACCACCTTGTAAATGAGTCCACTCCATGGTGTTATTTCCTGGTAAAATAAAAATTGATTTGAACTGGTATTTTGTAATGCAGCATAAGAGCTGTGAGCCGTTGTTTAAAAATGTTTATGTTATTTACATTAGTGTTGCAGACATAAAACTGTAGCCTTGTTCCCCCGCTGTAAAAAGCAAGGGGAAAAAAAAAAAAAAAAAAACACACACAAATTATGATCATGATTTTCTTCCTGGTGCTCCAGTCATAGATTTTACATTCCTTTTCTCTAAATTATGGGTATCCGCTGAGCCTTCTTCCATCTCTAATGAAGGATCAGCTTTTAAGGATGCCACAGATGAGCCATCATAATCTTCCTCCATGTCGCCCCACTATAGACTATGAAGCAGGATTTCATACTTATTTCCAGTTGGAATAATGTCCCTTCTGGTAATTTTAGGTCCTTTGGCTCTGTGCTTCCTGGAAACCTTCTGCATATCATCCACAGATGCTACAGCTGGGAGGGCACAGCTTCTTCCAGTACAAACAGAAGCAAGACCAGAACAGCAATGAGGGATCAGCTTCATTTGAGGACAGATACAAACATACTTCTGGGTTCTTGACTTCTTTGGCATCTTCCATAGTTTGCTGTGGTGGAGTGGACTACTGGGCTAGATTTGGAGAGGTTGATTGGTCTTTATCCTCCTGGTTGTGAGTCTAAACGCTCTTCTTGCATAGCTGTAGAAGTGAATGGGCCTGGAGGAGGGCTTGGTGTGAATGAGTCGGTGGATCAGGTCTCGCAGTTGAGGGTCTGAATGATTAACTTCATGGAGCAGTACGCTTCATTTTGTTGACATCTTGCTTTGCTTGGTCCATAGAATCATCTTTATTATGAGTTGCCCATGAACAAGTTCAATAAGCATGACCTTGGTCATCACAATTGTTGCATCACATCTTGTTTTGACAGTGGAGGATAAGATAACCAATCTCAGAGCAGTGACCACACTTGACCGCATTGCAGGAACTGCTCAGGTGTGCACCAAATCCACACTTATAATAAGCATTGGGCTGTCCTTAATAGAACACCACTCCACGGTCCTGGCCAAAAAATAAAATCAGCACATGTTGTAATCCTGTTGGGAGTCTAGTTCAACCTCACATGCATCAACCACCCTCCAGTCCAGATGTTGTCAGAGTCCACTGTGGGCTCAGGACTGCCCTCTACTGTGCAATGTCGTCTCATGAGAGGGACTCATTAGAACGGAATATTCTTCAATTCATGGTCCTTCCTCCAGAAGCGTTTGAGCTCTGCTGCGTTCTTGAAACTTATATTGAAGTGAGCTTCTGCTTGTGAGCAGATCAAAGCATAAAGCTCAAAAGCAAAGAACCCCATGCCATTTTTTAATAAGGTCATGGCCACACGGACCCTGCCAAGGGGCTCCTCCAAGCCTCCTTGGTACCATATTTGACTATCATTCTTTTGCGTCTCCTGTTCAGCTGCTGGCTAGGGTGACAGACAGAATCTGGGGTTATCTGCAGCCTCCTCCCTTGCAGTAACATACCATTTTAATGAGGGCTAGTACCTTCTGGCATATAAAGGGACCATTTTAGTTGAAGAGTCACCACCCCAGCCTGTAGTCTAGTCTTGAGGGTTATCAGTTTGGTTGGTATCCTGGAGGTCCTGTGAGACCTGTGCAACTGCTGCTATCATATTGTTGCCCCCTAGACTTGTCTGAGCAGAAATCTCTGAAGCAGGTTTCAGAAGGGCCCCATGCATAGGTATACCAGCTTGATTAGTACCTCCCATGTCCTGAAGTGGTGTAGTAATAGCTAATGTAATTGCAGGAGGGTGGTAGAAATTTCCTCTGAAGCGTTATTCTGTATCTGCTTGAACAGAACGGGGTTCTGGATAAAAACAAATGTATCAGGAACTTTAAGGGACAAGGGAAAGGGAGATGAAATATTGCTTTCCATAGCTTCCTGCACCACACACTCCATTCTCTTTTCAGTCATATCAGAAGTTAATTTGTCCATCTCTATTTCAATGAAATGTGTATTAGAGACAGATCTGAGAGGATTCTGAGAAATTCCAGGCATAGAATATGCACTAATGTCACTGGAAAAAGGAAGGGAGGTAAAGTCAGATACCCAGGTTTGTCCATCTGTTATGGCAGCCCACTTTGGTCATGGCGTCTGACAGCACTCAGCGTGAAGACTGGGGATTCCTTCCTCTGCCTTGGCCCCGATAACTGGAGCACCTACTCATTCACCATTTACTGCTTGGTTGCACTATCAAAGCAGACATCTTTTATGACTGAGAACTGACAGCTGGATCCAGGTTGCTCCCTGAAACGGACAGCGAGGCTCAAAGCTGATTTAGCTGAGACAGCATTCGACTACAGCACTTCATAAGTTGTGGGGGCATACTGTATTCGTAGGAAGAGTATCTTTTTCAGCCTGTTATAAAAGATGTTTTTTTTTTGTTACTATTTTTGTCCACTGTGGCAATTTTCCAGACAGCAAATTTAGACTGTCGGGCTAAGAGGTACCCAGTGGCCTTGGTCTGAGCCACAAACGCCGGTTCTTCCTCACATAAAGCTCTTCCTCCTCAGCGATTAAATGTAATAGCACAGCTTATTTCTTTTGGAGTTCAGTGTTTAGGCAATGTTCTTCAGGAGTCTGTTCTAACTATATCAGCGCATATCCAGGAACAGATGCTCCAGCCACTAGTCCACCGCTTGGCTATCAGGCAAAATTACCGATGGCTGTGGCAGTACGCTAGGATCAGGGTAGGCTCCATCAAAGCACCCATCTTACATTTAGAAACCACATAAGTATGAGCCACAGGGACTGATTCAACAGCAGGAACATTATCAAGAACATCAGTAGCTGGCTCTTCAGCCCAATCTGCATCAGGTAAACTGTTAGGGTTCTCAATAGCAGGTTCATCCAAGACAGGACAAGCAGAAACAATACCAGCAACAATAGTAGTAGGGTTGGCATTCAAATTATTCCGGGTGGAGCACAAAGCAGACTTCTCTACCCAGGACAACACTACACCCTCCTCTCCTTGGTCCTCCGTCCACTGACAGGAAACGGATAGCACCATGTTCAGGAGGAGTAGGGCATTTTCCCCAGTGTCTTGGCCAAAACTTCCCCTCCCATAAAACCAGTACATGAAACCGTCCAAGGCTGTGTGTGGATATGATGTGCGAAATGGCTGCCACTACATATTAACAGTCACTTCACTACCAGTCTCTCATTCCTCTTAAAATCCTTTGGGGTACAATGTATATGAAAAGCACAATATAAATACCAATTATTCTTTATCTGTTACTGATAGTTTTTTTCTGTTTGAATAATTCCCCCATCTTGAATTTTCCAGGCCTAAGTGAAGGACCTATCTTGCACTGAACCACATTAAATTTCATCGAGTAGTTGCTGACCCACTCCCCCCACTGAAGTCTCTCAGCAGACGGCCTCAACTTTAATCGGAAATCTACCCCCCGCACTACTTTAATATAATTTGCAACTCTATTTACCTTGCTTGACATGTGACTCCAGGTCACCAATAAAAACATTACAGTAGTGATCTTAATATTTACCCCTGAAATCTAAAGGAAAAACTGAATGCCTCTTACCAGCATTATTAATGAGAATGTGCAGTCTTGGTTCACTCTCTTGAACTTCTTTAGCAAACTGACGGACCGATTTCAGTGAGGACAAGTCCAGGTGTTTGGTGACTACATTGCCATTGCCAGTCTCCTTTCTGATCTTCAAAGCTGCTTCCTCTGCTTTCTGAAGATCTCGACATGCCAGGATAACCCGAGCACCTATTGTTTAAACAAAATAAATCATACAACTCATAACACACAATATTGCCAATTTCCATTTAAACAGCTGTGGCTTTGTAAAATAAAAACATGCTCTTTAAACCTGTCATTTGCAAAATATTTTATTAACTGAAATTATTAACCTCGAAATATTCAGTTGTTCTGTGTGTGTCAAATATTTATTTAAGAAATAGTAATAAAACATGGGTGCTATGGTAGCACATGAGCTACATGTACAAACAATACCAGTCAAATTTTGGTAATGGTTCTTTCGAACAACGGAAGAAGATTTTATGAAAAAAAAAAACAAAAAAAAAAAGGCTGCTTACCCCTCTGAGCAAGGTCTTGAGCAGTCTCTCTTCCAATGCCAACATTTGCACCTGTAACTATTGCTGTTTTGCCATCCAGTCTTGCTTTACTTCGGCAAACTCCTCCAGCAAACCATTTCCGGAGGAGAATAAGTCCTATTCCTAGAGTTATATGAAAGAAAACAAAAAAAAAAAAAAAGATAAAGATGGCATGTTACATCTGATGCATCTGTATTTACTGCCAAGTCCAGTCGTCCAGGTAAGACTGGGGAGTTGAATGGGGGGAGGGGGGCAGTGGAGCTGGAACTGAAAGGAGCCAGGCCTTCCATGGCCAGGAGCATAAACAGTATTTTTGGGGAAAAAGCAGATTTCCCCAGTCTCGGCAGCTTTCAAATGCACTTTAATTTGCCGTTAGACCACCTGACACTGCTGGCCAGTTTCACAGCTTCATGCTATGCAACTAAAAAAAATGGCAGTGTCACTTTCTTCTGCAGGGACGTGACATTCCCTGGCTACAGGAAGTACTTAAACTAGCCATCACTCACTATGACAGATGAACAGCTACTAGTTTCAGATGTAAAAGGGTGATTATTCAAAAATGATTAAGCATGTGTGGAAGAGGGATTCTTAACTACTGTGATTAGACACTTATGTTTATGCCCATGGATAGCTGTGCCATCATCCAAGGGCGACTAACCAATCAGAAAATAATTTTTTTGTTTCTATATGATAATGCAGGCCTATAACCCAGAAGCTGGAATGGAAGGAAAGACAGCTGATAAGATTAAAGAATATGTAGCAAAGTGAGAAAGGCTTTGTGACACCTGACATTTTACTCCCTCTCCCAAACAAAGAAACCAGACCCTCCTGACATTAAACTTTCTGCTGCTTCGTCATTTTAAAAAGCAAAAACCCACCCCTTACCCATGTGAGGTTTCAGCAGTTGGTTGTGGGAGAGATTTTTTTTTTTTTTTTAAATTAGATAATAAAAAATACGAAGATTGCCTGGGAAGAAAATTTTTTAATTTTTTTTATTTTAAAAACACATAATACGCAAAACAGCATATGAACAACTAGAGCCAATTATTTTCCATTTTCAAAAATGGCAAATTCCGTTTAGCAAAATGTTAAAATCCATTTATTTCACAAAACTAAGGGCAAATCCACATGTTCTATACAAAAATGTGACAAATGGAGGGATCGGTCAAAAAAAGCTAGTGTAAAGTGGGGTTTTTCATGAAAAATGGACTCCAGAGTGCTGGCTTAATAAGATAAATTCCATTTTTTACTGTTATTTTCCATTGAAAACAGAAAATCATTGGCCCTAGACAAGCATGTACATCTCGTCTATGTTTCCATCTCGGAGTTCTGATGCCACTGGGGACCTTTTGAGGTCCCTATGATTTCATCAGAACCCCTCGAATGAAATACAGCAGTATTGTGCAACGTTAGCCACGCAGTGTTTTCTAGGTTGTGCACAGACTACAGAATTTATATGTATGTGACAGACTTCCTATTCAGCCCACCCCTCTTAAGAATTTATACAGTCATCATGCATGCAGTGTGCTGTAGGCTTTGGATAGCATACTTGTGCCTTGGAGAAATTTACAAAAAAAACAAACTGAAATTGGAACTGTATTTATTTTTAGTCATATATTTTTTAATTTATTTATTCCGATGACTGGGTAAGTGCACTGGCACTGAAGCACCTTTCTTAGGCTCAACTGGTGTACACAACAAGATCGTGGAATAGGTACTGTGTAAGTATCATAATACAAAATGAAGTGACATGGTGCAGCGTAAGGTGTTCAGATGGCACATTAAGGCAACAGCGTTTTGTAAGTCATGCAAAAAGATATACATATTAGACTCTTACAGATGTACTTTTCAACTTGGCAGCTAACATTTAGGGGAAGGGACAGCTCCGACAGCCAAAGGGTGATGTTCCAGAACAATGCTTCTCTGTATCTGAAAGAGATCTGGCCCATGCCTGTTCACAAGAATGGGACTCTTAAAGGTGACCTGCAAAGTCCCCAAATTCACTTATCTGCTTATTACTGAGTCTCCAGTCCCTGTCTGTGCATGAAATGATGTTCTGAATAATTTTTTTTCCTACCTTCGTTTATTTCTGGATGTTTTCAGTATGCTCCGATTAGGCTGTGTAGAGCTGCGATGAGGCATGGCGCCGATCAGCAGTTTCAGTCACGGCTGATGATGTAACATGTCACTGCCACCACTTCGAAAACTCCCGAGTTTGACCCGATGTTATGCCTAAGTGCGGCCAGCGGTAGGCAAATACAGTCTAGTTATTGTGGTCCTGTCATCTACTAGGTGCCAAGTGTCCATCTGGCTATGTAGTACTGTGTCCACGTAAATCACCACAGTACATCATAATGTCTGTTTACACGAATAAAGTGTTTTATTTGCTAACTGTGCCATACTTCTGCATGTCACTGTGAATGCTTACTGCCCCCCCAAGCCATACAATATGCAAGTTAGGTCCTATTATTAGCAATAAATGTGTCTATTTTGCACGTAAATCAGAAAGCTAGCGTTGTGTGACCAATGGCAGGTGTTCTATGTTTATTCATGAAATAAAGCTGGAAAAAAAAAAAAAAAAAACAACAAAAGTGTGTGTGCTGTCTTTTCTTGTGACAGTCTTTCTTCGTTGCAGCTCTGACAGTGTTTCTCAGCGTGAACAATTTTACTGTGCTGCACTTCTGACATATCGTAACTGACTAATTTTAAACGTTTTGTATTTTCTTGTGTTGTTTTTCAATAGTTTCTTGTCATTGCTTGTCAAAAACTTTCGTAGTCTTTATTTGTTGCTGCTGTCAGCCTGTCCACCCTACATAATGGTTTACTGTGCAGCTCCTAACTGCAAAATGGGGATACCAGTGGAAAGTCTTTCTTCACTTTCCCAAACTGCAGAAGCTAGCGATGTGCCTGGGTGGCAGCATGGCCCTGAAGAGCGCCAGCTAGAGGCCTGAGTGACAGGGCTGTGTGCGAGGACCACTTTGATTCCTCTGACTTCACCATGCTTCCTGACCTTGCCAGACAGTGTGGATGTAAAAGGATTGATCTGAAAAAAGGTGTGGTCCCAAGAAGAATCGAAGATCCCTCCAAGCAGCAAGCCCAGCCGTGCAGGAGAGAGAGTGTGTGCTTGAAAAAGCGTAAACTTGACCAGGTATGTTGTTACATGTTTTTGGAAAAAGCCATGCTTTGTGTGTCACACAAATATCCTTGACCCGTCATGCACAGTTGCATCACTTGTGTTTCACCCGCACTCCCCCGTCGATGCCTTGCATATACCAGTGCATCATCGGCTTATATCTGGTTCTGTATCCTACAATGCACCAGGTGTGTGTCATAGCTTGCAGGCTTCTGAGTAGCACAAAATACTACATATCAGATGCTGTACTGTTAACCTTATTTGGCAATCGCAGGTGATGTGCCATCATGTTGGTGCTGCCACATCACATCTCATCACAGTCAAAGGTATTGTGAAATGGTCACCATAGACATAGGATGGTGTTTCACTTGCAGCAGCCATCATGTACTGTAATCGGTACTGATACATGGAGTTGTGTACGTGCTAAATGTTGGTGTATTTGGGCGTGCATTACTTTTGTATCAGCAAAGTCTCAGTCATGTAACACCTATCATTTACCCTTATTGACGCCCCTCCCAACTTATAAAAATAAAGTGTCCATGCCACTGGCAGCTGTAAAGAAGCTGTCAATATCAGCAGAAAAAGTTCTGTGTTGTTGTACTGCTATGCACAGTACTTACGTGTAAGGACAAGTGGCATGCATTGTCCCCCACCACCCCATAGACTGAAATGATATCTTTCTCACTGTGCTGATTTCACATAAAAAAGATGGTTCCAGTTAAAACATTGGCAGACATGGCTAGTCAGTACTTGTTAGCCCTGGTAACCAACCGATTGTCCACTCAAGCGTAATGTGGAGAACCATCCATTTTCCTGACATTATATAACAGTGTTCTGAAAACTGAAAACTGAGAATGACAAATTTGTGATCTGACTACCTTGTTGTATACAGGTGTCTCACTGTCGTCACCACAATACAGATGTTAGCCTCCTTACCACCACTTGGTGAAACACAATTTTGAAGGTGTCACTGCACTATTACCAGGAGAGTACTGTGCTGTGGGAGTGGTGTACATTGGTGTACTTCATGCTGCAGTGTACTGCTCTATGTGACCATTACAGGGGTCTTGGCCTGAGCCCTGGGGGTGAGGGGAGACTGAAGACTTGAAGATGGTAATTCTTCACTGACAGGGTGGTGGATAACAGTAATGTGCTTCCTGAGGAGGTATTGGTGGCTGACAGTGTTGTGGGGTTCCAGAGGGCCTTGCACAGGCATTAGTGGGTTCAAGGGAGCTTGGGGCTAGGTGTTAGCATGGTGAAAATAGGCAGACTTCATGGAGCAAGTGGTGGTTTCCTGGCATCCATTTGCATGCTTATGTGATTTTATTATTCAATTTATTTTTGGAAAAGGGTGTTATAACTGCTGGTTCACCACAGTCTGAAACTGTGAACGTACTTTAGCAGATTAGGAATGTGCTTACCAGTAACACTTGAAAATAGGAATGGAGGGGTGCTAAGATGGTGTTACAGGTCATCGCATGAGATATTCTTACCATACAGTGTATAGTACTTTTTACACTGTAACCCTTATTCTACATTTTCTTCATCTTTGCAGCTTATTTCAAATATGTTTCCAGCAGCAGATGATGAATTGATGACATGGTGTCCGAATCTGTATGCATTAGAGACTGATGACAATGGTTGCATGACACAAACGGAGGATGATTTCTCAGTATCCTTTGACTCTGGATTCATGGATGTGAACAGTCCTTCCATGTGCAGTGTTGCTATTCAGGTTTCCCCTGTGGTAATGTTTTTGCATTGATGAACTGTCTGTGTTTCTTTGAAGATTTAGTGATTGCATACAATGTTAAACATATTATTCAATATACTTCTGGCAGTGTTCCAAACTGTGACACCTTGATAGGTGTGAGAAGTACCTGTGGGTGTTGTGTCCTGATGTGCACAGAGGGACATCAGGTCTGATGGGTACGAAGCGTCACAGTATGTTTTACAATCACTGCCCATGTCTCCATGAACTGTATGGGTTATTACTTGATTATGTGGCAGCAGTAACTGATGATGTAGTGTGTCTCCAGATGGAACCACTCAATTTTTCTGTCATTTTATGTACAGCTCTGGTGGAACACGATAAATGTGTACGGTGCTACACCACAACCTTTCAATGTAACTCACAGTCACGCATTCATACACGTGTCAGTAGAGAATGGCTTTCCATGGACATTAATTACTCCACTTACCCCATCTTGCATGCCATCCCCACCACACACACACACACACACACACACACCCCACCGACAACTCCATTTGTTTGTCCAAGGCCTTCCTCAAACCATTCACTGTATTTTCAGACAAACACCTACTCCAACAGTTTGTTCTACATGACAGGAACTCTGTCTGTGAAATAGTATTATATGATGTCTTCCCAAAACCTTTTCCCTTCCATTTGAAATGAGCCTTATATATTTTATGTCACGTAGTAACGTACTATATAGTAAGCAGATTATGCCCCATCTTCTATAGGTTCTGCTCTATGGCCAATAGCAACTCAAGGAACAGTCTGAAGAACACCCTCCCTACAAGGTCCCCCATTCCCCAGCGTTGTCTCCTAAATGCAGCTTCCCCAATCCATATTTAAGCCATTCTTGAACTGTTTCACAGTAGTAGCAGCCACCATCTGCTTTGGCAATGCATTACATGGGTCCACCACTCTCTTATTGAAGTAGCGCGTCCTTGTATCACCCCCAGTCTCCCACCTTCCAGCTTAATTTAGTGTCACTTACTGTTCCCTGTTCTCTCAGCTTGATGACATTGTCAAGGTTCAACCTATTCATTCCTTGAGATACTTGAAGATGTCTGTCATATCCCCCTGTTTATTCTCTCCTCCACAGACTACAGGTTGAGGTCCAGTGTCTCCTCATAGGGCCTTTCCCTGATCAGCAGTACCATTCTGGTTGCTGTACTATGCACCATGTTCGGTAACCGATGTCCAGGGATGGTAAACTGCATGCAGTATGCAAGGGTGGTATAACCAGGCTACTGTACAGTGCAAGCAGAACCTCAGGCCTTCATGAGGGTTATCATCATGGCAATGCAACACAGCATTTTATTGTACTGTGTATGCGCCAGTTTACATGGTTCTGACATTCTTTTACATCCACCACCATGTGCTCTTTGTACTGCTCTAGAAACATGCAGTGTCCCCTCAACCCCCCAGGTGTATACATGAGTCATACTCTGGTTCCCCACGTACAGAACCTTACAGTTGTCATCATTACAATGAAGTTTCCTGGCTCATGACTATGTCCCTATAGTCTCCAGGTTGTCCTGAAGCTCCATCTTTGCCTCCTCTGCATCCACCACTGCCAAAGGTTTGTGTCTTCCACAAGGATCCCGTTCCTGGCAACACTTCCGATGGCAGCGATACAGGCATTAAAGAGTACTGGGCTCATCACCGACCCCTGTGTTGGACCCACTTGTGAGTAAAACTGTAGAATTACACTTCCCCCACACTAGTCACCGTCTGTAAACTCCCGCTAGCCAGTTTCATATCCACATGAATATCTGGCCCCACACCCCATAGTCTACATTTTCCCCAGTAGCCCATGGCATGGAGTCAAATGCCCTGCCATAGTCCACAAAGAGGACATCCACTAGCCTGCCATGATCCTGCACCCTTGTCACCCCTTCATAGAAGTACACAATGGTGTTTTCACACACTGTGCCCTAAGCAAAGCCGTGCTTTCGATCGTCTATGTGACCCCATGCACTCAGAACCCCCTCCATCCTGACCTTCTGGCTGGCCTACATCAGTTTTCTCACTGCTGACAAGAGGTTTACCAGCCTATAGTTACCCAGCTCCTCTGTGTGGATCATGGGTCTTGCTCGCTTGTCTGAGGTTCATCTGTGGCCTGTCTGGTACAGTCCACAGGTGGTTTATATCTATTCTTACCAGAAGAACTCAGAGGGTGGTGTCGTGGATTTGTTCCTCTGACCCAATACCTCTGTTCTGTTAGGGGCCAAAGCATTTGTTGAACGATTTATAATCTCCTTTTAACTGCAATATTTGTTTTTATGTATTTATGATGTCATCCGGCCCAGTAGCGGTGATGGTTGAGGTGCTGGACGCCACACCTCGCCAACGCTGGCAACCTGGGTTCGGTAATGGTGTCTGGTTGCCAGGTGCTGGCAGGGGGAGGAAAGGATCCAGCATCCGGATGACAGCTGTCCTCTCCATGGGTGGGAGGCCAGAGCTCCTTGCTGCTTAGCAGTCCCTGGTGGATGATAGGAGACTGCAGCACGTCGTGGAGCTCCGATCATGGGGTATGGGAGCGGCAGCAGGTGTATTTGTCATGTGTGATTTTATGATCATTTTCTACAATCCTTTCTTAGGCTCCTTGGTAATAGAAAGGCACCACATAAATAAAGATTATATTATTATTATTATATTGCGCGTTGTGATACCCAAATGTTGTTGCTGACACAGATAAATGTTCGGTTTCTTTTTTTTTTTTTTGTTTTCTAAGACATCATTCACATACTTATGTCTGTCTGTACATTACTTTCAGGTACTTGTGTGTTCCACACAGACACGCATACCACATCTGAGCAAAGCTACACAGTACAGAACACCTTCAAGAGAGATTGGCATTTAGTGTGTGCCGTTCATGGTGGATGTGTCAACTCAGATGACTACAGCTGAATCATTGCATGGCAGCGACAATGAAGAGAACGACATGTATGATTCAGACTTAGAAGAAAAGATGGAACACAATGACCCCAACTGGCATGTATCAGGTGCGGAAACTGACAGCGATGTATCAGACATTACTTTACCTCAGTAAGTTTTTTTATATTGAAGTGGATAACAGATAACATAACAAATGTAGTACGGTATGGGCTGCCCGCCCATTGGCTCACGCTGTGGACCAATGGGTGTACAGCCCTACCAACGTTGTCAGTCACCGGGCGGCAGGTGGGTGGGGTCCACTGGACCACCAGGGATATGGGGGTCATTAATCCTATACTGAAGCCCGTGATCGGGCAGTCATCGGTCCACTGGACCACCAGGGATATTGGATTCAGTTTCTTTCTTCACTTAAGCCCACGATCGGGCAGACAGCGGTCTACTGGACCACCAGGGATATAGGACTCTATTTTATTTACTTAAGCCCACAGTCGGGCATTGGGGAGGGGATGCTACCACGGAGGTGCAGCCGGAGTTAGGGTGGCCACCCACAGGTGGCAGCTGCAGTGTTGCACCCTGCAATGCGGCAGGTCACCTGTGGTGGCCATCCGTTTTTTTTTTTTTGGATCAACTCTGTGCTGGCGCAGGTAGGGGTTGCGCATGCATCACTCCGCACATCCCAGGCTGAATATCGGGCTGTGCAGAGTATGCTTGGGCATGCCCCCCCCCCCTGTGCCTGCATACATTACTGATGCGCCTCCAGCGCACACTTTCCCTTTTGAATACTGCGTCACAGATTAGTGGTTGCTATGGCGCAACACCCTTTTGAATATCTGGGCCATACCATTCAGATTAAGATACTAGTTAGCTCCTATTTGAATTTGATTCCTTTTGTATTTGTATTATTGCATCGTTTTGTCATGGAAATGAATATCTGTATGGATACTGGATCACGGACTCCCATTTGTCCAGTCAGACGTCATGCTGCTAGTTCTGCTTTTCCTCCTTAAGAATAATAATCCCATCCCACACACTGTGAGATCATAGCCTTGACTGTTTTCTACAACAACAGGACTGACTGTAATGAACAGAGGCTTCTCCCCCGCAGCTCTGCATGCTTCATGAATTGTCCGTTTCTGCTGCTTGGCATTTTATTTATATTCGTTGTTTTTTTGTTTTCTTGTTTTTTACTTGGTAACTGAGTAAATCCTGCAGAAGCACTGCAAAGGTGGGTGTGTGTAATCTCTTGCTCAGAGTGAGTCACATACAGTATGTATATGGTACGGAAGTGGAGGTTGTAGCAATCAAACCAGGTCTGCAAGATCTACCAAGCTCATTTGAACAGCACAGCTCAGCTCGACACAATAACATCTAGGCTGACAGAAGACTGTACTACAGTGCCCCACTAACATGGTCCCAAAGGAATACACAGTATGGGCTAAGGGAGGAGGAAGGCAAACAGAGTGAAACAGTAAAAAAAAAAGTTTATAAAACTCAACACCATGTGGCTGAATTAGCCCACCCATGTAATCATGTAGCTGACTTTATTAGCTAAAATTTACAAATCAAAGAACTAAACGAATATATTATTGATTTATAAAAAAGAATTGGAGTGGTTATTAATGTAAGTGATGTTCTTATAGTAGAATCATACACGTGGCTGGCAGTATAGCCTAGAGGTTAGAGTAATGAGCTGTGAATGAGTTAGGTACATCCGGCAGACCTGGGTATAATTCCACAACCTCCACTTGCATACTGTGTGACTCTGAACAAGTCACTTAACCACCCAGTACTCCCGGATCGCCTCTGAAAACAGGCACTGGTGCCTAGTGGCTTTACTCGTTACAAAACATAGATTTTGAGAATAGATGGGTCTGCCTTTGCTAATGATTAATTTGCTGAATTGTTATGTAACCCCTAGGTGGCACTATCCCAAGGACTACTACCCCTGCTTACGCGGCTGGCTGCAGGTTACAGGGCCTGGGTACTGAAACAGGTGCCTCCACCCAGAGGACAGGGTTGTTAGTAACAAGGCTAACTTGGGTACAGCCCTCTGGGATGCCGAAGTCCCCCTCTTTCCCCTCTAGTGGCTGAGACAATATGCAATAAACACTTTCAAAGTAGCCCCTATTCAGCATACAAATCCCCACACTGTCTGCACTTACCACCCGGGCTGGTTCCACCAGTTCGACCCTAGAGACCCCCTGTAAAATAAGGTTAGGCACAGCAAATAACAGTACAGTGCTTTTGGTACAAACTAGAAGTACAGTCAAATTACATGAAAAAAAAAAATTCAATCCAATTTATTCAAGGGACTTGAACAAGGGAGGGGTGTAATCAGGTTGATTGATTCTATAACTGATCTAGTTAGGCAATTATGCATGCACTTTTTAGTCCCTCAACACAGTCACACACACGCTGGGTACCCAGTTGGTGAGATAGGCTAGCCTGATGAGTTGCCCAGGGTAGGCCGGCGTTGCAGCTGGTTGGGGCCCTGTCATGAAAAGAAAAGGCATCCACAACCACACACAATTTGTTATCCAGAGTCAGGAGGCTCAGTTCATGATGATTAGATAAAACAATTAAATCAGATGACGCACTTTGAGCTGTTGTTGCAGGGAGCTACCCTGGTGTTTACTCATGCTACCCAGTACAGGGCACAGGATGGGCAAAATGGAGACTGCAGGATGACTTGCTGGTTTGCCAGAAGAAGCAGGGCCCACAAGATTCACTGTGGTGTCATTCCTGTTTGTGATGTCGAGCAGGGGCTGATCCCCAGGCAGGTCTCTCATCGATGGTCTTTTCTGTGGCGTGAGTAGCTGGCTGGGCCAAAGTGTGGAGGCCCAGACCAACTGGAGAAGAATTCAGATTCAATCTGGTAGGTGCTGGATGCAGCTTCCAGCAAGCACGGCACAATTAAACAGTGGGGAACCAAATCGTGACCCACTAGCAGGTTGCAGCACATTTATGTAAACAGTAATCACCATACAGGAGGGCATTTCTCAGGAATTAATGCATGGTTGGAGGTCGCGAGACCGCAGGCAGAGTGCTTCCCACCACCCAACCATGCATTAATTCCGAAATGCCTCCTCGTTCGTGATTAATACACTCGTAATATGGCTCTGGTGTTACAGAGTGTGTTACTACTGCGAAGTGTGTGAGAAATCAAGAAACATGCGATGCATAAATAAATGATTTCGTTTATGATCCTTTGCCATTACATTCCGGTCATAGAACGGACATTCTAACATTACTACGAGGTTACAGTGACAACCACGTTGATCCCGGATCTGCTTTCTCTTACAATTCAAAATACAACAGTTGGGTAACTAACTAGCAACAGTTAACATAGTATTCATGCACAGAACATAACTTTTGTTTTTCAACAGCTTTCTGTTCACATTATATTACTTGTCTGTTCCGCTCCTTTCTTTGTCTGTCAGCCTGCACCCGGAAGTGTTCAGACTATGAACGGGTATTCGGGGTTCCATAACAGTGGTAGTTTATGGGTCTGTTAATAGCGAAATTGGGCATTTGAAATGTATTTGCCTTGCTTCAGGACCTCCGTTCTCTGGTGAGTTTCTCAGGCAGGCTGCTGGTTCTCTCGCTACTAAGATTTGTTGTGCTCTGCGGGTGCTCATTCATATTACCAGTTTTTTCACCCCTTTGACTCTTGTACACTGGGTGGGTGGGATACTTCTGTTAATGATTTCTCAAACCTGCAGATGACTTCTGTTACTTCACAGCCGTGATATCTAATGATTTAATGCACGTTGGAAATGAATCACCTGATCCATTTTGACAAATCAGATTACTTGTTTCTACCGTTCAGATTAATGCCCGTGTTACAAAGTAAAGCAATCACCATACCACCAGCGGATAGCATTCCGGTTGCAATATCAGTGTCTCCGAGCAAAACTGGGAGTTCTATGGTCAATGGATGTCCTGACAGGCCGATCACGTACAGCAAATCTTCATTCTTCTTCAGATTTAAGTCTGGTCACTCTTCAGTGGCTTTATCACACTCCAGTTTGGATACAGTCCGATTGCTAAGCCTTTCAAATGGATTCCCTCTCGAGGGACAGCAGGCAGGCCAAGCTCAGTCTTTCCACCAGTCTCCCACATGAACTACACAGGAATGCTGCTCAAATCACTTGAGCTGTTTACTCTCCAAACTCTAACTCCAGACTGACATACTGCAGCAGGCAGCTTGGGAATTTACCTTCGGTCCAAAAGGTTCTGGTTGGTTGATTCATCTGTCTGTCAAAGCAAGCCCCACTCCCCTGGGTGCACTTAGAGTGCCAAAGTCTCAAAACTACAATTCCCACAGAAATTCACTCCCACAAGACCCCTGAGGACAAACTCATTTATGGGTCCCTAAAGGTACTGACTGGACCATTCTGGCAGTCCAGGACCAAGATGGTGGAGATAAACAGAACTGTCCATGCTGCAAAGAAGGCAGGTTAGACTAACTACAATACCATTACTATTCTAATAGATAATCAGCAAATAAGTACAGCTTCTAATAGAGTTCCCTCTGCACAACTATCGATGGCAGAAAGGAGCAATCATCCGGCAGCCTGGGCAGGACTCAAGCATAGAAACACTCCGCTCCCTCCCAGATTAAAAAAGCACCACGTTATAGGCAACTCTTAAAAAGACAGAGCACAGAGGCATTAAGGAACTCTCACACAATACTTTTAAAAATGCTAAGACATTGGATACCAGCCTGGCAGTGGGCATTTAGGCAAGCCCAAGGAAGACTTTCGGGAACCCCCATTTGTAAGGGGGTTACAGTTAAAAATAAAATCCTTTATCTGAAGACATCTAAAGAAAGGGTAAGGCTGGGTGCCCTGTCCTGTACATCTAGATGTTAGTCGGTTAGTTCTTAATTGGTCTTAAGCCTAATATGATTTATGATAAAATTAAATTGAATATTAGCTTTTATTAGTTTGCTCAAATAGCCAAATGAAAAATTGAATGAGATGAAGAGTTCCAGTCCTTATGTGTCTGTGAAACTGGGGCTTAATTGTTTTGGTCCCATCTTGTATACTCTCTCACACACACACACACACACACACACACACACACACACACACACACACACGATACCTAAAGGCAGATCAGCTGGCAGATAAATATTCAGCTTTGCCCACTGTTCACAGTAATCTTCATTTTTTTTTTTTTAACCAATTATTTTACCAGGTGAGACACACTAAGCTGAAAGCTTGTTTGCAGGTGCAACCTGGGAGCACGAGGAAGTTAAGTGACTTGCTTGCTCAGGGTCACACAGTATGCAAGTGGGGGCTATGGGATTCAAACCTAGGTCTCCAGATTTGCAGCTCAGAGCTTTAAACCACTGCGCCATACTGCCTCCTCTTGAAGCATGACAGCTGTATTTAAGTGGCTTATATGCTGCCCTGCCAGTTTCATGACTTTAAATGTTTTAGCCCAAGCTAAATGATTCTTATGTGGATTGGATAGCCCAAATTGAAATATACTTTAAATGTCTTAAAAAACAGACTAAGTCAAGGTTCAATTAGAAAATGTAGGAAAAAAGGTCTCCCTCAAACTAAATGCCAGCTTCATTTTCAGTGCTTTGCTGTGGTTTTCTGTCTCAGACCCATTACTGCAGAAGGTGGTGCTTCATAATGTTATTTGCTCTCTTTACAAACTGGTTCTAGAAATTTGAAACAAAGTTTTCTGTATCATAATATTAATACTGAATGCCAAACTTACAGAACCAGCATTGTAAAGGGACCAAAATAAAAAATTATGCAACACCATCTTCTGCAGTAATGAGTCTGGGACAGAAAACCACAGTAAAACACTGAAAATGAAGGAGGCGTTTAGTTTGAGTGAGCCTTTTTTGACATTTTCCAATTGAATTTCAACAGTTAAATTTAAGTGACATTTTGAAGGCATTAGAATATTATAGAGAGGGGAGGTCTGATGTTGCTTTCCGGTTTAGTCCAGAAGATACTACAAGGTCTGATAGCTTTGATTTGTGCATTACAAAATTAAAAATGCATACTGCTGGCAAATGAACTGGAGTGTACCCAGACAGAGAAGTCAAAGTTTGACTTGGGCTCTGCCAGGGTACACTTTAATTAATTTGCCAGCAGGATGCATTTCTTCCTTTTATTTATTTATTTTTTTTGGGGTAAGCACATGAGTATTAAGGAAAGTAAGCCATCCCTGGCAATATTAAACATTTTCCTGTGGATTCATTGCCCAGGCAAGCAAGCAAAAAAAAAAAAAAATACCAAGCTTTTATTTTCTTGAAAATAAGAGAAAGCGTAAACTTCCTATTTGTTATACAGATAGATTGTTCCAGAAGTAAAATTACTCACCTTAGTAATGTTTCTTCTAATGGAGTCTTGCTATTATGACATATGCAGTGAGTCCCAACCTTCGAACTGCTCCGGAGGTGAAAGAGTTAACTTTCCATGCCAGGCATGGAACGCTGAGTTCGAGCTCAGTTGAAACTCTGTCTGTTGTTCTTCAAACTCAAACCGTCAGATCTTTACAAGCTAAACTCACTGAGGTTCTATGTGGAAGCTGTAAACCTACACTAGCCAACTGGCTACTAAACATAAGGACACATTTTTTGGTCCCAAAACAAAGACTCAAGTCAGGAGACCCAAAAAATGAAAAACACAACACCAAGCCACCCCAAAAAGGAGGGGTGAAAACAACAAGGTGGGCATCTACTAAGTGCCAACACTGCACTGCCCACCCACATCCCAAAAACAGAGGTTCTGAGAGGGGCAGGTAGGGGGGGAGGTCATAATATAGCAAGACTCCATTAGAAGAAACAACATTACTAAGATGAGTAATTTTTTTTTTCAAGCAACATGAAGTCTTGCTATATTATGACATATGCAGACTACACAGCAGTACCTCCACAGAGGAGGGACAGAACCTACTTAGGAAATAGGCTCTGAAGCACAGCTGTGCCAAACCGAGCATCACTCCTAGCCTGGATGTCCAGGGAGTAATGCTTGCTAAAAGTGTGAACTGTTTTCCAGGTAGCTGCTTGACATATCTCTAGAATAGAGATGTCCCTGGCAGCAGCCAGGGAAGCAGCTGTACCTCTGGTAGAGTGAGCCCTCAGGCCTGAGGGAGGAACCTTACCCAGCTTTTCATAACAGAATTGGATACAAGAGACAATCCACCTGGCAATGGATCTTTTAGTGGCAGGTTTCCCTTTACCAACCTCACCATAAGTGAGGAACAGTTGGAGGGAGTCAAACCTGTGACCCTTGGTACGCTCTATGTAGTAACTAAGGGCTTTCTTCACATCTAAGCTGTGCAGTCTCCTCTCGCCAGAGGAGGAATGGTCAGTGAAGTACACTGGAAGAGATATAGATTGATTAAGGTGGAAATCTGAAACCACCTTAGGCAAGAACTTCCTGTTAGTCCTGAGGACACCTTATCTCTATGAAAGGAGATAAAATCAGGCTCCACTGACAGAGCTTGTAATTCACTTATGCGTCTGGCAGAAGTGATAGCTACCAGAAACACAGTCTTCCAAGTCAAGTACTTAAGCTCTGCTGAAGACAAGGGCTCAAAGGGGGGTTGCATAAGCTGAGCAATGCAAACATTAAGATCCCAGGAAGGGGCAGGGTCCCCGAATGGAGGGTTGGTGTGAAGCAATCCCTTAAAAAACTTGGAGAATACAGGATGAGCTGAAAGAGAAGAGGGTTTACCTGCTGAAATAAAAGAAGAGACAGCTGCCAAATGTACTTTTAGGGTAGCTGGTCTCAGCCCCAAGGTATTTAAATGAACCATATAATCCAGGACTGTGGATAAATCAGCAGATTCTGGGGAAATATGCTTCCCAGAGCACCATATGGAAAACCTCTTCCATTTGGAATTATAGGTAGCCCTGGTGGAAGGTTTCCTAGAAGCCTTCAGTATATCCATTACACCTTGGGAGAGGTGTAGATAAGCAAACTAACTCTTCAATAGCCAGGCCTTGAGATTGAGAGATTTGAGGTTCGGGTACCAAACCCTCCCTGAGCACAGGTTAACAGGTTGTGATTCCTGGGAAGACACAGGGGAAGATGGACTGCTAAGGACAGTAGGAGTGGATACCAGGGTTGTCTGACCCAATCTGGAGCAATCAGGATTATCTTGCAGGATTGAGATCTTATTTTGACTAACACTTTGAACAGGGGGAGATAGAAACTTCCCTTCCCAATTGAGAACTAAGGCATCCAGAGGGACTGGAGCCCAACACTGGGGCCTGCAGCAAAAAAAGGGAAGTTGGTGATTGTCTGGGGCTGCAAAGATCTATCTGCGGGTGCCCCATCTGGCAAATATTACCTCCAGGACCAGGGGTCCAGAGACCATTCGTGATGGCCCTGGGAAATCCTGCTGAGAGCATCTGCCAGGACATTGTCCTTGCCTAGGAGGTGAACTGCCATAAGGGAGGTGTTCAGGGAGTAAACCAGAGACCACAACTTCATTGCTTCGGTGCACAAGGCCGTAGACCGAGTGCCTCCTTGCTTGTTGATGTACCACATTGTGGTGGTGGTGTCTGTTCTGACCTGTACAACTTTGTTCTGAACAGATTTGGAAAAAACTTGAAGTGCTAGAAAAACTGCTCTGAGTTCCAACAGATTGATGTGGAGCAGAGATTCCTGAGGGGACCACAATCCCTGGGTAGTGAGGTCGCCCATGTGAGCTCCCCACCCCAACAGTGATGCATCTGTAGTAAGGATTAAGGAGTGAGACTGAGTGACAGAGGGAACCCCTTGTCTCAGATTGCTCTGATCCTGCCACCACTGTAGGGCTTGGATCAGGGTTCGAGTTACTGGGATCAATTTGGTTAGAGGGTCTTTCCTTTGAGACCAAAAGGCTCTCAAATGGAACTGGATGTCCCTCATCTGAAATCTTGCTCCCTGCACTACTGCTGCAGAAGCAGCCATGTGCCCCAAGAGCTGTAGAAAATGCCTTGCTGGTCGAGAGACCTGCAGGGTGAATGAGGAGGCCAGAGAGACCAGGGTCCTTGCCCTGTCCAAAGGAAGGAAGGAAGGAAGGCTCTGGCTTTCTCTGTGCTCAGCTCTGCCTATGAAGGTGAGGAGCTGACAGGTCTAGAACTGACTCTGAAAGATTCAGAAGGAAACCTAGAGTGGTGAGCAGTTGCAGAGTTATCTGTAGATGTAACTTGACTTGGTCTGAGAATGGCCTACTATGAGCCAGTCATCCAGGTAAGGGAAGATGGCAATTTTTTGCCTTCTTAGGGAGGCAACTGCTACTACCAGGCATTTTGTGAATACTCTTGAAGCAGGGGTGAGGTCAAAGGGCATTGCTCTGAACTGGTAATGGACTGAGGGCAGCTTGAACCTGAGGTACTTTCGATTGGAGCTTCTAATGAGAATATGGAAGTAGGCATCCTTGAGGTCCAGGGACGCTAGCCAGTCCCCTGGCCTTAGACAGGGTAGAATAATTCCCAGAGTCACCATTTTGAATTTTGGTTTTAAAAGGTGCTTGTTTAAATATCTGAGATCCAGGATGGGCTGCCATTCTCCTGTCTTTTTTTGGGGTAAGGAAGTACCTGGAGTACAATCCTTTGCCCTGGTGTAGGGGTGAAACCCTTTCCACAGCTCTGAGAGCCAGGAGGGAAGAGACCTCTGCCTCTAGGGCAAGTGCCTCTGGTGGATTTGCAGGTGGAAAGGATCTGGTTCTCATCTTTGGAAATTTTTTGAAGGTGAGAACCAGTCCCTGGCTTACTACTTCCAGGACCCACTTGTCTGATGTCAGAGACTTCCAGTCCTGGACAAAAGTAAGCCAGCCTGCCCCCTACAGGTAGCTGAGAATCGGCCCTGGCAACCCCATCAGGGTGCCTGCTTGGCAGGGGCTTTGGGCTGAGGGGTGGAAGCAGGCCTGCTTGTACCCAGTCTGCCTCTCCCTCTAAAGAACCCCCTCTGGGCATAAGCAGAAGGGGAGGCCTGGGCTTGGTAAAAAGGCCTATGAAAAGGCCTGCCCCTGCCCCTGGAAAGCTGCCTTTGAGGAGTGGCCTGCCTTTCCTTGGCTTGTGTACTCCTATAGGTGGTCCTATACTCATCCATTTTTCTTTCATGTAATTTCTGTCTGCTCCCCAAACAGAGAATTACCCACAACAGGAAAATCCATGGCCTTAGTCTGGGTATCCTTGACAGGCTAGTACATCTGAGCCAAGCCATTCTGCAGTGCCACAGATGTAGCCATGACTCTTGACACATCATTAGAGTCCACTGCAGCATGGAGCTGCACCTTGGATGCCTCATACCATCAGCAGCCACCCCTCCAGCTCCTTGGCAAGCTGGCTAGGGACCTGTTTTGCTAGAGCCATAACAGTATCACATCTAGATTTCTGATATCTAGCAACATAAGCCATATAATTTGCCTGTCTGAGTCCCAAGGATGCTGCCATGTACTGTTTCTTTGCCATGGCATCAATCCTCCTGGAGTCCTTGTCGGGGGTGTGAAGCCAAGGGAATATTTGCCTTGTTACAGGCTGCAACCTACACTACCCCAACATGGCTGCATTGTTGTGTAACGAGTCTATATCAGAGCCTGGCAATGTGTACCTCTTGTCCATTCTCTTATCCACAGGAGGTATAGTGTGAGGAGTTTTAGAATTTTAACTGTGTTTCCCAAAGATTTATGAAAGGAAGAGACAGTCTCCTAGATTCTGGGATATCCATCATTTCCACATAGTCAGGCTCCTCTTGATCATCCACAGCTTCCTCCATAGGGAGCTGGAGGGTTTCAGCCACTTTTTATAAAACAAAAATGAGAAGGGGACTCAGAAAGCCTAGGAGGAGACACTCCTGAAGGTCTGTCTGGGGAGATGTCCGGGTCAATGGGCACATCCAGACTTTCAAATCCACATTCACTCTCCTCATACTCCTCTTCCCCCTCCTCCGGTTCACAATATTCCTCTAAATCATACTCTTGAACCGGTGGAACCGGCCGAACCGTACGCTTACCTGATGGTGCCGGTTCGGTCGGAACCGGGGAAAGTGACTGGACAATTTTAAATCGCTTTGGCTATTTCTTCAGCAGTTGGAGAGGAAAGTTTTGGCTCCACACCAGCTGATTTCCTAGTCCTTTTTGCTGGAACCAACTCCTCAGAGTCGGATCTCCTTTTGCCTGAGGAAGTCTCGCCCTGGTCAGAGGGCACTCCTCCGGTTCGGTTGGAACCGAACCGGCTGGCCATCCGTTCAACTGACTTTTGGCCTCCTTTCCTGAGCCTACCAACTCTTTTCCAGGGTAGCTGCAAGAAAATTTTTACAAATCTGGCAGTCTGCATTGAGGTGGTCAAACCCCAGACAATAAATACAGGTGGTGTGGGGGTCAGCCTTGGCAAAGACTTCCCCACAGACACTGCAGTGTTGAAACCCAGTGGGCCCGGTTTTTCTTTTGGGTTTCTCAGACATAGTGCCAGTCTAACCAAACTTGCCCATTTATGGCAATCCGCCAGGTAAGACCCTCTTATCGGTTCCCAACCGTGTCACGGGTCATGGAAAAAAACATAATAAAATCCGTTTTTTTTTTTTTTTTAGAACCGGTAACCACACTCTAAATGACAGATTAATATATTTCAAACAACCTGATCAGTTCAAACCGAACCGATAAACCGTTTACAAGTTCCACACAGAATAGAAATTATTGTAAAACCTATCTAGTACTCACAATACCACAGACAGAGTCTGAACCGATCGGGTTGCGGTTTAAATTAGGTCGAAAACCGAGAAAAACAATACTTTAACCGACAAAATGAACCGAGCAGAAGGAGAACCTCCGGAGCGACTGTTCAGTGAGGCGGAGTAAAGAATCTGACGGTTTGAGTTTGAAGAACAACAGACAGAGTTCCAACCGAGCTCGAGCTCAGCATTCCATGCCTGGCATGGAAAGTTAACTCTTTCACCTCTGGAGCAGTTTGAAGGTTGGGACTCACTGCATATGTCATAATATAGCAAGACTTCATGTTGTTTGAATAAGGTTTTACAGATACAGCGATAAAGGGGTTGACTTTGGGCAGCTACAGGGGTAGGGAACAGAAGGAGCCTACCTGCATTTCAGAGAACGCAGTTTGCTTTAATATAGCACCCACACCTCTCATAGATTCACAGAAGTTTGATGGCAAAAAAGGACTGACAAGGCCCACTGAGTCTGCCCATTTGTCCAGCTATCTGCTTGGACCTACGCCCTCACCCTTAACACTCCCCTGCGATTGTCCCATTCTCTTTTGAATCCCTCCACTGTTTCTTCAACGACTGCCTCCGGGAGTCCTGTTACTATTTCACAGAGAGTGTTAGAAAAGTGTATTTCCTAATGTTACCTCTGAACTGCCCCTCCCCCACCTGCAGGCCATGCCCTTCGTCTCCGGACTACCTTCTTTCCACTGGTTCCCCTGTTTATACCCTTAAGATACCTGAAGGTCCCAATTATATTACCCTCTTCCTCCTCTGTTCCAGGGAGTACATGTTCAGATCTCGCAACCTTTCTTCATAGGATAAGTGTCAATCCTTTCACAATCTTTGTCGCCCGAATCCTCTGCTCCTGCCTCCCACATCCTTTTGAGGTATTGCCTCCAGAACTGGACTCCGTACTCCAAATGCAGTCTAACTGGGAGGGACCAATCTTAGACCTGGTACTCTCAAATGGGGATGGAGAAAGAATCTCAGATTTAGAAGTGGGTAGCCATCTGGAAACAAGCGACCACCAAACAGTGTGGTTCACGATAAAGACAGCCATACAATCAAGCCATACAAAAGCAAGAGTACTGGACTTTAGGAGGGCTGACTTTGGGAAAATGAGAGTGCCTCAGAAAAGCACTAGCAAACAGGCAAGAAGGAGGGGTGGAGGAACAATGGGGAGTAATCAAAACAGCCATCACAGAGGCAACAAGCCTTTGTGTAAAGCAAATCGAAACATAATGAAGGAAAAAACGTTATGGTTCTCAAAAGAGGTGGCTGGGAAGATTAAGGAGAAAAGGATAGCATTCAGGAAATAAGGAAACACAGAAGGAGCAGGACAGAGAACTTCATCAGTTAAAGCAAAAAGAGGCAGAGAAGGCAGTCAGAATAGCAAAGGCCCAAAACCGAGGAAAGGATAGCCAACTCTGTTAAGAAGCGGATAAGACCTTTTATAGGTACATTAGGGAGCAAAGAAAGACCAAAGGAGGGATACTGAGCCTTAATAAAGAGGAGGGAATGTGGGCAGATGGTGACAGTGAAAAAGCAGGGACACTGAACGAATATTTCTGGTCAGTATTCACAAAGGAAGAGGAGGGGGAGGTACCTAAACCAAACAAGGAAAACACTCTGAAGACGGGTATCGATACCAGTCCATTTACAGAAAAAAGGGTTCTGAAAGAACTAATAAAATTGAAGGTGGACAAAGCAATGGGGCCTGATGGGATTCACCCACAAATTCTAAAAGAACTAATGGTAGAACTAGTGACACCGCCAACTACTCTATTTAACAAATCATGGGAGGATGGAGTGGTACCTGAGGACTGGAGGAAAGCGGATGTGATTCCTCTTCACAAAAGTGGAAGCAGGACAGAGGCAGGAAAATACAGACCAGTTAGTTTGACCTCAGTGGTAGGGAAAATGATGGAATCACTTCTGAAGGGAAGAACTGTTGAGTGCCTAGAGGCTAGTGGGGCACAGGACCCAAGGCAGTATGGATTCATGATGGGAAGGTCGTGTCAGACGAATCTAACAGATTTCTTTGACTGGGTGGCCAAAGCAGTAGACCACGGAGGGGCTGTGGACATGGCCTGCCTAGATATAAGCAAGGTATTTGATACAGTCCCACACAAAAGATTAATACACAAGTCAGCCAGCCTTGGAGTGGGTCCCAAGGTGGTAGCCTGGATAAAAAATTGGCTAGACAACAGGACGCAAAGGGTAGTAGTAAACGGAGTCCACAGGGTTCAGTACTGGTACCGGTCCTTTTTAATGTCTTTATAAGTGACATTGCAGAGGAAATGGAAGGAAAAGTATGCCTCTTTGCAGACGACACAAAGATCTGCAACAGGGTTGATACACAAGATGGAGTGGAAAGGATGTGAAGGGACTTGGCAAAGTTGGAGGAACGGTCAAATGTACGGCAGCTCAGATTCAATGCAAAGAAGTGCAAGATAATACACCTGGGAAACAAAAACCCAGGGGAAGAGTACATAATGGTGGGTGAGACACTGACAACAGTAAAAATGGAAAGGGACCTGGTGTAATTATATCAGATGACCTAAAGGTGGGCAAGCAGTGTGAGAAGGCAGTAAGGAAGGCTGGGGGGGGGGGGGATACTGGGATGCATAGGGAAAGGCATCAATAGTAAAAAACAGAAGTTGCTATCGCTCTGTACAGATGGTTGGCGAGACCCCATCTGGAGTACTGTGTGCAGTTCTGGAGACCCCATCTCCGCAAAGACACAGACAGAGTGGAGGCTGTCCAGAGGAGGGCAACCAAAATTGTGCAGGGTTTGCACCAGTAGACATACAAAGAAAGACTAAAGGAGCTTAATATGTATATCCTTGAAGAAAAAAGGGAGAGAGGGGACATGATAGAACCTTTCAAGTACCGCAAGGGAATCAACAAAGTCCAAGAGGGTAGTATCTTTCAGAAAAAGAGATGTTCAAGAACAAGGGGGCACAATTTGAAGATAGAGGTGGGATGGCTCAGAGGTAATGTGAGGAAGTATTTTTTCACAGAGAGGGTTGTGAATGCATGGAACAGCCTCCCTGAGGAGGTTGTGCAGTCAAGAACAGTGGGGAATTCAAGAATGCATGGGACAGACATAAGACAGTCCTAGTGGGGGGTAGGAGAAAGTAAGCTGTTGGTTAACTAGGATCTGCAGCTTATCTGTTAGTTAGGAAAATGGGCAGACTAGGTGGGCCAAGCGGTCCTTATCTGCTGTCAAATTTTATGTTTCTATGTTCTATGTAACCAGATGGGTGTACATGGGTACTATGACCTCCCTATTTCTACTGGTGATCCTCCTTCTGATGCATCCCAGTATTACACTCCTACTAGCCACTGCCTCCCAAGCTGCCTTTCCACCTTCAGGTCTCCTGATAAAGTGATGCCTAAGTCCCTTTCTTGTTCTGTCACCTCCAGATCTCTGCCCCCATACAGTACCCTGCCCTCCGATTCCGTAGCAAAGATGCACGATTCTACACTTTTCTGTATCGAATGAAAGCTGCCACCTCTTTGACCATGCCTCAAGCCTCCTAAATCTCTCTGCATTTTTTTTTTTTTTACCCCTTCTGTGTTAATTACGGCTTTAATTACCCAGAGCGGGTGAAGAAAACCAGAGCAGCGTCAGGCAGACAAATCCCGGCGGCTCAGACTGGGGCAGGTCAGGGCTTGGGGCAGAGGAGCGTGTCGGAGGCGGCAGGAGCCAGTGCTGCATCGGCAGCAGGAGAGGCAGAGGAGCGGGCTGTCCCAGCGGCTGCGGTCGGCGGCAGGCCGGGATACAAGGGGAGAAGCAGAGGGCCAAGCAGGAGCAAGGGCGCAAAGATTTGACTCACGGCTGGGCTATAAAGGACAGGCCCAACCGCATTCCTTTCACCAAACACAGGAGGAGCTGTAATTTCTCCCCATCCTATCATGCACCTTTGGTCAAGCCCCACCCCCCAATCTCACCTATAATACCCTTAGCTAGCTATTTTTCATACATAATGATATGTTCTTTTCCTTTCTCCCAGCTGCTCAACCTCGAAACATTAAAATTCATAGCACTGGTCTTCAAAATTCAGAGCAAATGGCCAGAATGGGTAGCACTTTCTTATTTTAAAGAATAATATATCTTCAATTAGTAGGCACCATATCAGTGATTATACAAATATTACTATACCTGCTTTCATTTTCACCTGGGCAACCACTGTATCAGGTTAGGCAATGGATGGTTCAGACTTCATGTGGAGCTACTGGAGAAAATGGGTTGACAGCTGAACTCTTAATATACTCTAGTAAATATTCCTATGTAACCCCTAGGTGGCGCTATCCCAAGGGCTACTACCCCACCTGCTTGACCAGCAGCAGGTTAAGGGGCCTGGGTAATGAAACGGGTGCCTCCACCCGGAGGCCTGGGTTGTTAATGGTCAAGTTAACCTGGGTACAGCCCTCCGGGACACTGTAACCACCTCTTTCCCTTCTAGTGGCCGGAACAATATACAATAATTACTTTAACAATGACCCTTATTCGCCAGGCAACTACCCACACTGGTTGCACTTACCACCAGGACTGGTTCATCTAGATTGACCCTGGGGACCCCCTGTAAAACAAGGTTAAGCACAGCAAATAGCAATAGTACAATACTTTTGGCACAAACTGGAACCACAGTCAGGTTAAATGCAAACAAAAGCTAAATCTGATTTATTCAGGAGACTCGAACAAGGGAGGGGCGTAATCAGGTTGATTTGCTTAAAAGCTAGATTAATCAGACAGTTATGCATGCAGTTCAGAGTCCCTACACAGTCACACACTCTGGGTACCTATACAGGAAAAATGGTGGGCTAGCCAGGAATGTTGCAGCTGGTTGGTGCCCTGTGAGGGAAGAAAGCAACATGCACAACACACACAATTTGTAATCCGGAGCCGGAGGGCTCAGTTCGTGAAAGAAAAGGCAACAAGACAATCAAATGACAACACTTTAGATTTAGCTGTTGTTGCAGGGGGCTACCCTGATGTTTACTTACGATACCCAATACTGGACACAGGCAGGATGAAAATCGAGACTGCAGGCTGTTGAGCTGGAGTGCCCAGAGAAGCAGGACCCACACGAATCACTGAGGCGTCGTTCCTGTTCAAGGCATTGAACAGGGGGCTGATACCCAGGCCGGTCTCTCGTCGATGACTTTCACTGCGTAGCAGGTATTCTGGCTGGGCCAGTGTAGCAGGGCCCAGGCAAACGGAAATGGATACGGATTCAGTCCATGGAGCTAGATACAGCCTCCCGCAAGCAACACACAGTTCAGACACAGTGGGGAACCAAATCACGACCCACTATAAGAATACAGCACATTTACATGTAAGGAAATTCCACTGTTCCAGGCAAATGGCTCTCCAGTCGCAATTAGTCTCTCTGCACAATCCGGGAGTTCAGAGGTAGCTGGAAGTCCTGACAGGCCGATCGCATTCAGCAAATCTTCGGTTTTCTTCAGGTTAAAGCCTGGTCACAATTCAGTTGCTCAATTCACTCTCCAAATTCAGATTCAGTCCGAAAAAATGCACACATTCCCTCTCAGGAACAGCAGGCAGGCATGCAGGCCAAACTCAGCCTTTCCACAGTTCTCCTGTAATGAATCCACTATGGATTGCTGCTCGAACTGTCTCGAGCCATTATGTCTTCACTTCTCAACTCGGATCCAACTGAAACTGCAAGCAGTCTGGGACTTTCCCAAGATCAAAAAGGTTTGGTTGGCTGATCTGTCAGTTATAACAAGGGCTCCCTCCAGGTTACTTTAAGCGTCAAAGCCCAGAACTACAATTCCTACAAGCAGGGCTCTAGATAAGATATTTTGGGATGAGTACCTGTACTCCTCATCTTGAAAGTGAGGTGATTAAAACGAAATTGAGATGTGTACAAATGTTTCTAGAGTGGACTGAGGAGTACATTTATTTAAAAAAAAAAAAAAAAGTTTTTTTTTTCTAGACAAGATTTTCAGGTGCCAACAGCGCCCATATAATGTTGGCAGTAGGGAATTTACTCACCAGTTTTAAAACATAGTGAGTAAAACAAAAGTGAGATGCATACAAGTGCTGTAAATCTGGCAAAAACTGTTCCTTTGAATCACCAATTATGAAGCACTATGCTTTGGCATGTGGAGTATTTGCAAATGTTGGGTGAGTACTGGTACTCATAAAAAACAATTTCTTAAGTATTTCCTAAAATGAGTGAGTAAAATAGGCCGGTACACACTTATCTAATGCCCTGCCTACAAGTTTGGCCCACCAAGCCCTGTAGGCAGGCTCCATTTAGAGTCCCAAATGTACTGATTGGCCCATTCTGACAGTCCAGGACCAAGATGATGGAAACAAACAGAACTGTCCATGCTGCAAAGAAGGCAAGTTAAAACAAACTGCAATATTATTACTACTTCAACAAATGATCAGCAAACAAGTACATCTTCTAACAGAGCTCCCTCTCAGATTAATTATGACTGCAATCCAGGCAACTCTTAAAGAGACAGTACACAGAAGCTATACGACAATACATAGATACATAGACAGTGTCGGCAGATAAGGGCCTATGGCCCACCCAGTCTGCCCATTTGAGCTTGTGAGTTCAGTTTGTTTTCCTAGAAGTCTGTTGCCCCTTACCCCTGACCTCCAGAATTCCTTTATGTATATCCCATGCATTCTTAAATCCCGTGATTGTTTCAGCCTCCACCACTTCCTCTGGCAGGGTGTTCCACTTGTCCACCACCCGCTCTGTGAAGAAATTCTCTCTCATGTTTCCTCTGAATCGTCCTCCTCCAACTTCATCCCATGCCCTTTAGTCCTGGAACATCTTTTCGCTTAAAATAGTGTTTTCCTGCACCCTGTTCCTCCCTGTAAGATACTTGTATGTCTCTATCATATCCCTCTCTCCTCCTCTCCTCCAGGGAGTACATGTTCAGTTCCTTCAGCCTGTCTTCATAGGACTTGTGATGCAATCCATGCACCATCTTTGTTGCCTTCCTCTGAACCTTCTCTACCCTATGTCCTTACGTAGGTGTGGTCTCAGAACTGTACACTGTACTCCAGGTGGGGCCCTCACTAGTGTCTTGTATAGCGGAATTATGACCTCCCTTTTCCTGCTGGTGATGCCCTGCCTATACATCCCAGCATCCTATTTGCTTTACCTGCTGCCTTGTCACACTGTTTCCCTACCTTGAGGTCATCAGAGATGATAACCCCAAGATCCCTTTCCTGCTTGGTGCATGCTATATCCTCACCCCCCAACTGATGTATTGTGCCAGGGTTTTTGTGCCCCATATGCATTATCTCGCACTTCTTTGCACTGAATTTCAACTGCCAAACCCTTGACCATTCTTCAAGTTTCTGCAGGTTGCGTCTCATTCTGTCTACACCCTCTGGTGTGTCTACTCTGTTACAGAGCTTTGTGTCATCAGTGAACAGTGAAATTCTGCCTTCTAGGTCCTGCGCAATGTCACTGATGAAGATGTTGAATAGGACCGGTCCCAGCACTGATCCCTGTGGTACCCCACTGGTCATTCTTTCCTCTGTGGAGTGACAGACATTTACCACCACCCTCTGTGTCCTGCCACCCAGCCAGTTACCTACCCACCACACTACTGTCCTGCCCACACTCATATTCCCAGTTTGTGTAATAGTCTTCTATGTGGCACAGTGTCAAAGGCCTTGATGAAGTCCAGATAGGCCATGTCCACTGCCCTCCCTGATCCACCTCCCTAGTCACTCAGTCAAAATTCAACGAGGTTGGTCTGACATGACCTCCCTGGTGAAACCATGCTGCCTTGGGTCCTGAAGTCCATTGACAACCAGATGTTCCACCAATCTCTCCTTCAGTAGTGCTTCCATGATCTTCCCCACTACCGAGGTGAGGCTGACTGGTCTGTAGTTCCTGCTTCCTCTTTGTTCCCACTTTGTATAAAGGGACTACATCTGCTGTCCTCCAGTCTTTGGGTACCTCCCTGTTTCCAGTGATCGGCTAAACAGGATAGCCAGAGGTTCAGCCACCACCTCTCTTAGTTCTTAAGGACCCTGGGTGCACCCATCTGGCCCCATTGCTTTATCAACTCTTATTACTTCCAGTTCCTTCAGGACCCTTTCTCGTGTAAAGGGACTTGTGTCCATTTCTGCACCATTCTCACCCCTTGTACTCCCTTCAGACCCATTACCCTCCTCTTCCTCAGTAAAGACTGAGCCGAAATACCTGTTCAATATGTCAGCTTTACTGTTGTCATCCTCCACGCGGCCCCCATCCTCCCCCTTCAGTCTCACTATCCCTCCCTTTGTCTTTCTTTTTTCACTTATGTACCTGTAAAAGGTTTTGTCCCCTCTACCCACTGATTTTGCAATCTCTGGCAATACATTTAAACTGTGAAAATGCAGGACACCAGCCAGGCAGTGAACATGTAAGCAAGTTCAAGGAAGACTTTTTGGGAATCCCAACTTGTAGGGGTGTTACATCTGTATGGTAGAGCTGCATTCTTAACATTACAATCTTCAATGTACATTTATTGTATTTCTGTATGGCAAAAATCTGTTTAGAAAAAGTGCCCTTTGCATCGCAATAAGTGCCCTTCCGATCCTTCGCCCCAGTACCGCAGAATGGGCGGGGCAGGGGGTGCTCCCGCACTGGGCGCAAGCCTCCAAGGGGCGCAATTTTCAATGGAAGCTTGCGTATTTATTCACTTGCGGTACCACTTTAAATTTTTTTTTTTTTTGCTCACTTAGACTGTAATAACTGACTATCAACAGGGGTGCATCTGCCAGAGATCAACAAGTTTGTGGTGGGGGGGGTACATGAGCTACAGGCAAATAGTCATGTGGTGGTGGTGTGTAGTACAGCGAGTGAGAAAGAAAGAGAAACTGTAGGCGGGTCAGCAACGCACATTATAAAAGGTAAGAGCAAGCGATTGACACCAAGACTGAGAGTACAGCCAGACAGTCATATTATTGTGATACTTGTGAGAGTAGAGAGAAAGAGGTGTGAGAGACGAGAGATCCATTAGTGAGGTCCTGGCCAGACCATCTCGGATTTTAAATTGTAAGCATAAGCATATTAGTGAAGCTGAGGCACAATAAGTCTGTCATCCTGTCTCCCGTGTGTGATCCCCCAAAAGCCAAATTCTATATTGTTTAAAAATCAAATTTGTGTCCTGCTTGTTGTTTAGTTTTGTGCGGATGCATAAGTGAGTCTTAACTCTAGTCTGCTTTTGTTCTGAAATGAGTGTACCTGCAGTGTGGCGGTGCTGGTGGGAGTTAATTTTCTCAGTTGAAAAAAATGGAATTGGAAATCATGTACTGATCTGATCCAGGTACTGCACTGATCTCATCATCAGGAGGAATGGGAAAGAAATCTAGCCAGTTGCCGGCTCGCATCCACGCCAGCTGACTGCCAGGCCCGGGCTGCGGGCCCAATCTTGATTGGGCCCACAGCCCGGCCTGGCGGGTGGGTGGGTGGTGTAGCGACCGGCTGCTGTACTAGTAGTTCACGGGACTCCGACTGGGGCAGTGGGATGGCAGGGTTTTATTTATCTCTAAAAATTGATTAGCGTTTTGCTCATAAAAGTTCTAAAACATTGTGAAAATGCATAGCACTTGCCTCACTGTGTTTTATTTAGTTTTTGATAAGTGGGTAGGTGCACTAGCCAGCAAGTGACTATTTTCAGGCACGACCCGGGAGGTACAATTACAATACAAATAGTACAGTGCAATTTATACAGTACATGGTAAAGTACATTGAAGTAAGTAGACAATTATTACAAGTAGGTAGTGCAAACAGTGGGTACTGGTGATAAGATAGGATAGACTTCAGAGTATTGGAGAAGCGGGGGGGGGACATGATCAGGAAGAGGGTAAGTACACAGCTATGTTTGGTGGGAGGTGGCAGGGCTAGACACCAAGATAAGGGTAGCCCTACCAGCTATTGGAGCTGTTGGGGGGGAAGGGGCATACGGCATAAGTAAAACAAAATGGTTATATTAAATGCACGTTGAAAATAGAAAAAAGAGTTAAAAATCTACGTTTCGACCTTGGGTCTTCTTCAGGAAATATATCTAAAGAGAAAAAACAAGTTAATGTTTTTGTTTTTCTCTTTTAGATATTTCCTGAAAAAGACCCAAGGCTCCAAACGATTTTAACTCTATTTCTACTTTCAGTATTTAATATAACCGCTTTTGTTTTGCTTTTTAGACCACATGCTGACGCAGCGCCTTGTTTTTGTTTTTTTTTACACACGGCACAAGTGATTGCTGGAGGGAGAGTGTCCGGGCCAGGCAAGGTGGCAGGCAACGGTAGGGTGGGACGAGAAAAAGTTACAGCTTTAGTGGCGGGAGGCCAGAGCCTGTAGCCGGGCTCATGGAACCGATTCATGGCTTGAAGAAACGGGAGGAGGGGGAACAGGGTAGAAGATGGTAAGAGGCAACCGGGCAATAGTGGAAGGCAGGGAAAGAGTGTCCAGGCCGCTGGTTCTGTGACCGGGCGTGGGGGTAGAGCCACTGTGGGAGTTGAGCTAGAGTTTGGCAACAACGAGCAAGATTACGGCTTTAGCGGAAAAAGCAGGGGGCTGTGACCAGGCTCGTGGAACTGTGAGCCGGCTGGAGGCAGGGTGCTGTGGCCAGGTTCATGGCACCATGAACCAGCTGGAGGGTGTTATAAAGAGAGAGTTTTGGCGACCTGAGCATGCGAACAGTACCCAGCCTCATGGTTTCTTTCACGGGTAAGGAACCAGCGAGGAGGTCGACGATGGGGGAGGGGGCGTGAGGCAGACAGGCGGCTTAGGAAGCCTGGTTTATAGCACGGCAGCAGGATAGACACAGTGCTAGGTAATGTGAAGTTAATGGGGAAGGGGGCAAAAAAACATGGTCAGGTTGGCATTTAATGGGTTAAGCCAGGTGAGGTACCGGCGGAGTTAGGGGGTTTAAACGGCAACAGGGACAAAGCCCTAACTGCTGCGAATAAAATTTAATAACAGGAGCCGCGGAAACAGGGCGGGGTGAAAGCGGGAAATTACGGCAAGAGCGGCAGATTGCTACAACCTGTGTCCGGGCTCATGGAACCGTACTCCGGCAGGGCAGGTGAGAGGACTCGGTCTCTGAGGTAAAAGTACGGCAAGAGGCGGCTTTAGCGCGAAAAGGTGCGGAAGAGGCCCGGTCTCATGGAACTGAAAGCCGGATAGCATGTCTGGGCTAGTCAGTGTGGGGGGGGGAACAGATGAGGCTAAGAGATTTAGGAAGAACCAGTACCCAATACAAAAAAATTACATCACAGATTGTGCAAACAGCAAGTTGAGAAACAAGCAAAAACAGCAAGGTGACTAGATGCATTTGTCATACACATAGGCATTGGAAAGGCAAAAGACAGTTGAGCCATATAAATTTCTAACCTCCACATAAAAAGTGCAAGCAGTCTAACTGACATAAGGCAAATAGGGGAAATGTAGACGTTAAGCATATACAAGGGATAAGGAGGTGAAAGTAGACAGGGGGAGGTTTAGAAAAAGTGGGCATGAAGGAAAAGCTTCAGGTAGGATCATAACAGGCACATTGGTCCATAGAAGCAAGGTGGTTCCGTAGTCTTCGTTTGAAAATGTAGCGCGAGGAAGCTTGTCTTAGGTCAAGTGGTAGTAAGTTCCACATTTGTGGGGCAGCATGCCCAAACGCACCTGAGCCCTTAGAGGTGCGGCAGTGGGGAACTTTCAGGAGAGACTTGTCAGATGATCTCAGTTCACGCGAAGGGATAATAGGCTGAAACAGTTCCGACAGTGAAGCAGGTCTAACCACTCTGATGATGGAGTCTGAGAGGCAGCATAGGTAGTACAGTCTGGTGGCAGAGGGGGAGAGCCAGCCTAAGTCTTTGTAAATTTGGCAATGATGCTTGAGACGGAGGGCCTTTGAGGCATGTCGGCAAACACTGTTGTGGGTGATGTCCCATTTTGCAGTGTTGTTTTGTCGCCATATTCAGGATGGGGCACAGTAGGTTAGAGTTGGAAGGAGGATTCCCCTGCAATGCCAGTTTGGCAGTGGGTGTGAGCATGTAGTTGGTTCTGTAGGCAGTCCCCAGTTTGCAGTTAACAGTTTGCAGGTTTCTTGGATATGCAGGTTCAGGTCCAGGGATTGGTCGAGCAGTATGCCCAGATAGCGGGCGATGTAAACCTCGAGAGGGTCCTTCAGGGTCGAGTACATTTGGGGGGATAAGCAGGATCTTAGTTTATGGGTCATGCCCAGTAGCATGGCTTTTGTTTTGCTGGCGTTAAGGATGAGGCAATGAGCATTTAGCCAGTGTTGAGCAGAGTGGAAAGCAGATGTCAGAGTGGCGCTTAGATGGTCAATACTACCTGAACGAGCATAGATGACCAGGTCGTCTGCGTAGAGTAGCGAGGCACCAGATACCAGTTTGACAGCTTGTGTCCTGTCAGTTAGGTAGCTTCTGAACCAGTTCATTACAGGAGATGAGAAGCCAAGATTTTTAAGGGTAGTTAGTAGTAGGGGGTGGTCCACAAGGTCGAAGGCCTTGGTGAGGTCAATGAACACAGCCCCAGTAAGTTGACCTTCATCCATGTTTGTAAGAGTATCAGAGGTAAACTTTGCTAATGCAGTTGTGGTGCTGTGATGTTTCCTGAAACCATGTTGTGCTTCACAGAGTAAATTTGAGGATTCGAGGAATTCAGTGGCCTGGGTGGCTACTATTTTTTCTAAGATTTTGCTGAGGACCGAGAGAATGACTATGGGTCTGTAGTTTGATATTTCGTTTTTGTTTCCTTTTTTGAAAATGGGGGTGATTCTAGCAGCCTTCCATATGCCTGGGACTGTACCAGTGGAGAGGGACAGTGTGAAGATTCTGGCTAATGGATAGGAGATGAGATGGGCAGCAGCTTTCAGCAGTCAAGGTTCCAGTGAGTCGGAGCCTGGGCTGGTGTTGTCGGATATGGTGTTTAATAGTTTAAAAACTTGTTTTCTAGACACAGCTTTGAAATAAAAAGTTCTTGTTGCTGTTGGTACAGGGTCATTTGTCGAAATGTCAGCTTTCTCATTGGTAGAGAGGGGCTGAGGGACAGCAGGTGCCGTTGTTAGGGTGGACGTGTAGGGAGATAGGTCAGAGAACTGTTGATTGAAGGTGTTTGCTATGGTAAGGGAATCGTTGCAGTGGATACCTTTGGCGGTACAAGGTACCAGTGAGCGGCTGAGCTCCTGGTTCCCTTCCTCAGCGAGCGTGCGGTGGTGCAGTCCCTGGCAACAGGCTTCCTGGAGAAGTGTGGCTTTTCTTCGGTGGGGGCTGCTGAGCAAGCGGAGACCCCAGAGGCTGCTTTGGGTGCAGCAGCGGGTCCTTTGGTCCTGGGAGCAGTGGGTCCGAAGCCCCGGCGGGCTTGGAGAGGTCCTTATGGCTTTAGCGCCTTTGGCGGTACAAGGTACCAGTGAGCGGCTGAGCTCCTGGTTCCCTTCCTCGGCGAGTGTGCTGCGGTGCGGCCCGACAACAGGCTTCCTGGAGGAGCGTGGCTTTTCTTCAGTGGGGGCCGCTGAGCAAGCAGAGACCCCAGAGGCTTCTTTGGGATGCAGCCTCGGGTCCTTTGGTCCTGGAAGGAGTGGTTCCGAAGCCCCAGCGGGCTTGGAGAGGTCCTTACGGCTTTAGCACCTTTGGCGGTACAAGGTACCAGTGAGCGGCCGAGCTCCTGGTTCCCTTCCTCGGCGAGCGTGCGGCGATGCGGCCCCTGGCAACAGGCTTCCTGGAGGAGCGTGGCTTTTCTTCGGTGGGGGCCGCTGAGCAAGCGGAGACCCCAGAGGCTTCTTTGGGTGCAGCGGCGGGTCCTTTGGTCCTGGGAGGAGCGGGTCTGAAGCCCTGGCGGGCTTGGAAAGGTCAGAAATGCTTTCTGTACAGTTAGCATTGTCCCAAGAAAAAACTGCTAATCAATTATTGAAAACCCTAGGATGGGAGTGGAGAAGTTGCTGGTTGCCGCCACCCCCTCTTTGGCTCTTCTGCCAAGTTTGGCTGACTAACTGCCATGGTGCAAGCAGGCCACGCGGCACCATCCTTCCCACCCCGTCGTTTTCTCTCCTTCTCTTGCCCCGCGTTCCCTGCACACCCAGTGATGCATTCTACATTATGCAGGCTCCTCCTGCTCCGCTTTCCCCATCCTAATACTCCAGGCAGGCGGCGCTGCTGACCCCAGGGAGCCAGCATATTTAATTTCCTCTGTCTCACAGTTTCAGTGCACAACAAACAACACTGTTCAAAAAAAAGCTCAAGCAACTCAGGTTATCAATTTAAAATAAATTCTGTTTTTTGTGTCGAGCCAAGAATATCAGAGTAGATTGAGAGTTGAGAATGAGATGTTGCTTACTTGCTTTAATAATTAGTCAGTTAGGACCCTTCAGCTCTGAAGATGTTAAATTCTTTCTCTCTTTTAAAATCATTTCAAAACAGAGAAAGAAAAAAAGAGTAAAAGATAAGACATGGAAAGTTTGGAAACTTCTGAATATTTAAATTGTTCCACTCCTGAATAAAATGATTGATTAATTAGGCTTTTCCTGTACCACACAAGTATGAATTTTCTTCAGGGTAAGGGTAATTAGAAAAGCAGAAATCCATTCCAAAAAAGATGTGAGGCTACTTAGTGATAACTTTACTCAAATGTAGATTCCCTGTGGGTCATAAGAGCTTTGTGGGTGGTTAGGTAGTTATCTGTATCTCCACTGATTGAAATGAACTACCTACCTACAGAAAGATAGAATTAACTGCTGGGGTGGAGGTAACAGATTTACTTGTGCAATTTGCAGCGCACTCCTTCACTGTGAAGAAGTACAAATTGTCCAAACAAGTAAATCAACTTCACTCCTCATTATTCTGTGCATCACAGCAGTCCGTTTTTGTTTTTTTTTTTTAACCTCAGGGTCTCAATTTTCAGTAACTATGGTGGGTAGCAGTACTTCATGGGTGGAAACTGGCTGCACCATTGTGCTTCCACGATTATGCCATACAGTACACAATGCTGGGTGAATTATTCCTCTAGTTGTTAGAGGGTATAAACACAGGCTGGAGTGCACTTGGGACCAAATCACAAACTGGAATTGCACTAATCTCAGTCAATGCCATTCTGTGAATCGGGTGTAATGGTCAGTGCAGGGGCATCCAGCCTGAAAAGCATCCCCCCCTCCTAAACCTAAAATCCTCGAATATAGGGCCATTGTGGGTCACCGATTCCAGATCCTTCATGGCCTAGTGGCTTCACTCCCTGGTGAACCAATGTCAACCCATAGGTACATTGCCCCCTCCCCCCATATATGCAGCCATTAGGGATTTTAATTCCTGTTCATGTGTTTGAGAGTAGGGGCAGTGATGTATTGCTTTGGTGATGTTGACAGCCCGGATCCAGTCTCCTAGTACTCAGTACCAGACTCGCTGCTATTTCATAAAGAATCAGCTGCAGCACTCAGACGGCCAGCCATGCACTGTGCAGAAGCGGCACTGGCGCTGATTGTATTTAAGTGTGTGTGTGTGCAGCGTGTGTATATACACACATACACACATATATATATATATATATATATATATATATATATATATATATATATACATACACACACACACACACACACACACACACACACACACACACACACACACACACTACAATAGTGATTCCGATTAGTAAAATACCCAAAATAATACAGGTTTCTTAGAACTGCTCTAGTCTTCACAGCAATTGTGCAGTGTGAATGTACTGTTTCCTCCTGATTTACCAGCTTATTATGTTATATTTTAATGCATCTATTTTTAAATTAGTAGTCTACAGTCTGTTGTGTAGTCTGTCTGGATTCTGGAAAGGGCAGAATCAAGGTGGTTCAAATAAACACCATATACAGTATTATGCTGTGATTTAAACCATCTTGCTTCTGCCTTCTGGTCTATCCAGAGTCTGTCCACACCAGACTATCATAGTTGCATTATAACAAACTGAAATCAGGAAAAAAGTACATACGTGATTCTTTTGAAAAGCACAACTGTAGTTTTGAGCACACCTAAGAAATATATAGATTTTATAATTTATAGTGATAATATTTATGAGATGCCATGGTACAAAAGGGAAGATTTAAGAGGTTGGGGAAGGTTCAGAAAAAAAAAAACAGGATCCAACTGTGCAACTTCAGGAGTAGGGAACATGTAACAAAAGTGTGTTTTTTTTCCCTTTCAAGAAAAGCCCTCAAACTCACCACAGAGCATGTAAACCCCTGGAAGCTACAGGAGCCTTGCGGCACCCAGACGATTCTTTTTTTAGGGGGCGCAAAAACTAGTTTCTTGCCCAGGGCAACAAAATGCCTTCCTACAACACTGCTTCGCCCTCAACTTTTACCATCTCCCAAGACACATGAATGTATGCCAGCCAATCAGAATGCTTGACTTCAAGCCACTGTTTCATAACATCCTGTGTGCTGTTCTACTACTGTTAAAACTTCTGAAGGTCATTCAGCATTACCATCCCAAATGTCTCACCTGCAACCGCAATAACGACAACCTCCGTGGCATGCTTTTGCACGTAATGATGCACTTCAGACGCAGAATCCATTGGAATTATCCAAAAGTTAAGGACCTGTTGGGACAAAACAGAAACTCAGTTTGGAGATTATTTACATTAGGGAACACATACTGCCAGTTTCCGAATTCAGCGGATTATGGTAATATGTTCTCCCACCGACGACAGTACTCTCCGCCCTGCACACATCTTGCAATCAGCGGAATAGAAATCTTTGTTCGTGGGGCACTCGCCCCACCCCCCACCCCCAGGTCCTCAGCGGAACAGAAATAAGTAGAAGTCCAAACAGAATTAAAATTCTAAGAAATAACACCTAAAGTACTTTAATAGCAGAACCAGTGATGGTGTGAATCTTTGTTCTGTGGGAACTCCCATGCCAGACCCCAAACAGAAATAAAATTCTCTCCTTATGTGGGGAATGTAAGTAATATGATAACAATCATAGTGGTAAACAACAACTAAAGTACTTTAATAGCAGAACCAGTGAGTACCACTGATTAATTCATTAAGGTACACAGCAGAACGCAGAAATATAATTTGCTCCTTTTGTCGCAATTATAAATATAATTATGATAACTACAACCTTTATTCTGTGGGTGGCCCACCAGGTACACAGAAACGGCAACTAAATTTGTTTAATAACAATCGTTCTTCTACAAACCAAGTACCCCAAACCGACCTGGTCTGCAGCGGTGCGTTTGCTATTATTCCTAAATCACAGCAACAGTTGTTCCGAAAACCATAACATTTCGTTTTGGAGTAGTGTTGAACCAGTGACATATGATTGACTACAATGCGCATGCGGCCGTATTTCTCCCTTGGCGCACTCACATCCCCCTAGTGTCCCCTAAAGTAAATAAATGCCGTCGGTTTTTGTTTCTTGCTGTTTACACTAGTTCCCAATTAACGGAGACAAGCGCAGTTAACATGCAAACTGATACTGTACCTACAAATCGCCGTCTTTCGAACCACCGTAAGAGAAGAGTACTCGGAAACCCAGAGAGGCAAGGACTGGACGAGTTTCCTCCTTTCGGCACAACCCCTAACTTTCCAACGTCACTCAGCATTGCCCTCTGACACCGCCTACCACAGAATAAGAAAATGCCGTCTACCTTTAGCTCGCGTCCAATTCTGGAACCGGGAGGGGCTGGTTTCTGCGCGCGCGCGGTTTTGAAAGCGTCGAATATCCCGGGAAGAGAACCGAATGTGAACACATCAGCTGTCCCGGATTAAGATGGACTTCTTCATTTTACCCGTCAAAATTGCTCTGCTGTAAATCCAGATTCTGAAGTAGAACTGTATAAGTGTGTAAGATCCAAAATCAAAATAAACTTTTTACGAGTAAGCACAATGGTATCCGCCAAGTTCTGAGTTTGAAAATATGTCCCATCTTTTATCAAGTCCCTCAATTCGGAGTGTCCGTGTTAATTTTTGTTCCGAACGGTTGAGAGGTATTTATGCACAAATCTGTAAAATGCACTTTATCTATACGGAAGGAGCAACTTTTCTTCTTCCGGGCCCTTCCTTCAATTACTGGCGACGCCCACAAACACCTGGTAAGAGGCGTGGAACACAACAGTACCATTGCATTCCAATATAGTTTAGTTTATTAGTCTAGGAATTAATACCTTCGAGCCAGGGCTCTTTTTACAAAGGTTCCACGTCACAAAAATATAAACAACGGAATGTGTATTTCTTGAAATTATAATGTTAAATAACATCTGTATGCCTGCAGATCATATAAAATCTCTTCATCATATTCCGCTTTGCAACTTGTACATACCAGGAAAGACAAACTTGTTTAAAAATGTTTGTTGTAATAGTTGGAAGTGGTGCGCCACCCCCAACGATTTGAGAACAGCAGCGCTCAGCTGCCATGCAATGGGTAGAACAGCAATGTGATGCGCCAACCCATGTGATTGCTGGCCGTGCCCCAACCCCCTTTAATGGCGACTAGGAAATATGCGCTTGTAGCAAGCTAATATTTTCTTATATAATGGTATTGCTGTTCTAGTATTTTTGTATTATAGTTCTGTAGCTTCTGCCACGTCAGTTTTTCACTTCCTTTTTGCTAAAGCCGCCACTCACCCCGTAAATAGATCATCAGGTTCTTTTGTCCTGTTGAAAGTACTCTAAATACGCTCCACCTACCCCTTCTAGCTAGGGCCCGGAAGCGCTGCTTTGTGCTGCCACGTCAGGTTTTAAAGCCGAACAAACCTTGTTGAACGCGGTGGAGCATCGGGGAATAGTACTGCTAATCTTATCATCGCCGTGTACACATGCAGTTGTATGCCAAGTTCTTATTGCTGTGTGCATAGCGAAATTTTGTCAGCCTTAAAACCCGAGACTGCTTGATCTTCATAGCCATCATGAGAGGAGTTGTAGCGTTCTGTTGTGTGATCGTCTTGCCTTTTGTTTTGGTTGGGGCCACTGAGCTCACATTTGAGTTGCCAGACAATGCAAAAGAGTGCTTCTACGAAGAAGTCGACCAGGGCATGAGATTTACTCTAGACTATCAAGTAAGGCTTCCACGTGTGTTGAAAATGGGGTTATGACTCCTCGTGAGTCGACTTGTTAAAAGGTAAAAAACACTAGAGCATCGTTAGCTGCCGGTCGTAGGGTTGCCACCTGTCAGGTTTTTAACTTGATTAGGTTTTCAGGGTCACTATTAGGTAATCTGGTTTTACTCAGTTATAGGTTTTTGAACCATTTTGAGTGCTCCCATACCTTAGAAATATATTTTTTCATACCATTCATTGTTTCAGCTGCATTTCCAGGTTGTAAACATGTTTGTGCCTGACCCTCATGACACACTCTGATTCACACCTGACCCCTAGGCCACCTCACTCCCTAAATCCCTTTCCTCCTACTCCCTTTTTCTACCCCTTACCCCTCCCCCTGGTCCCCCAAGGTTCCACTGACAATGCCTCACAGGCAGCTAACCTACTACCACCTAGCACTTCTTAACAGATCCACCCTTGCTCCCTACCTCTAATCCTCCACTCCCTCGACAAAGCCTTCCCAGGCCGCTTTCCTTCTGCTGCTCTATGCTCTTTTAAGAAATCTTCCTTACCACCTTTACCCCCCTCCCTGCCCTCATTTCCCCATCCTCTGATACTTACATTAAACATGCACTTTTGTAACTGTTTAAATTTTCTGCAAAATATGTGACTGCCATTTTTTGTCTTAACATGTATGTAACCAGATGTCCCATTCTTTGTAAACCTCGACTTGGAACCTTTGTAAACAAGTTTCCTAGCTCAGAGGTGATAATCCAAAACTAAAATAGGTAAATATGTTTTGTTGTCATTATAGCTCTTTCTTTGTAAAAACAGTCAACCTGGGAGGTGTAAAGTATGGCCGTTAAGACCATTTGCAGATACTTAATCTAGTCTTTTCCTCTCTGCATCTCAAAAGCACAACAGCAGCAAAGCTGGGCAAAAAAGTCCAACTCTACTTTTGTAACAGTAAAAGATTATCTTCCACTTTTATTTGCTGGTAAACTGCAATACTGTGTGTCCAAACATCACTACATCTCTGTAGTGACCAGGCTGCTCAATCAAAGCTCCTAAAGACAACATATTACTACCATGTGTAAATTATCCTAACTTTAGTTGTAAAATATATGTAATATGTCTTGTGCAAATGTTGAAACTTATAAATGGATTATGTATGTGTATCATCCAGCAACAGTTCTTTGTGGTTAACTTTTCCATTGTACTGTAACTGTCCAACCAATGTTTCTCTATATTCAAACTTTCCAAGTTATGTGAAGCATCTCTGCAACTCCATGCCGCACCTGTAAAAGGGACACCTGTAGACCCAGTGGGTTTACCCGGTAAACAAAACTCAGTAAATGGCTCAGCTAGGGGAGATGATGCTTTAGCGTGATCATCTGGGATCTGGCAACCATAATATGGTAACAGTTGAAATAACGACTAGGGTGACAGTTAGTGCAGCAGTGCATGTTATGGTGAATATTTTAACCTATAGGTTTTATTCTGTGTTCGATTATCACTTATGTTCTGTCTTCTGATTGTAAGATACCCTTTTTCTTCAGTTTGAGTGTGCATTAGCACTTTCTGTATATTTGAAAAAATAAGATGAGCACTCCTTTTAACTATAGCTGTCCCAACATTTTTTTTATCATTATTCTCAATAAACAATAAAACGCAACAGGGTGTGGGGTATTATGTACAGCAGAAAGTAGCGATGTACACAGGAGACTCGAAGGCAAGAAAATTACAAATTTATTGAGACTTTAACAACAAAAGTTCCCTGGCACTTCAAGGGCAACAACCCTCTTCATCGGGTGGGGGGGTGGAGTCAAGGTACTTAGTTTGTTCATCAAATAGTCGATTATAAATGACATTCAGAGTACACCATTCAACCAGTGAAGAGCTAGCATCATAAATTCATTGATAAATATGTGTATACAATGTAAGATGCATAAACCTCTTAAATTGCACATTGTTATATTTAACAGTTCTCCTTAATTCGAAATTCATACAATATTTCTACAACTCCCAGTCATTCTATATGGGAGCAGAAATTCAAGTATAGAGGCCTGGATATTCAAACTGCGCCATTCTGGGCGCAAGCCCTTCGCTGCTCAAAATAGTTAGCAGGGGTGTGGCCGGGGTGATATTCAAAGGAGTTGCGCTATTGCGCAACTCCTTTGAATATCACTCCCCAGCCACAGCACTTGCGCATGGCGCAGTGGAACTTGTGCCACCGCAAGTTGCCAGAGATGAGCATTAAACTTGCAGTGGCGCCAGTACCATTGCGCCATGCGCCAATTTCCGATATTCAAAGGTGACATGCAAATGGGGCCATAATTTATGCAAGGTGCAGGGGGCCATTTGCATCTGTTGTCTTCATTGCATGCCATTTGCATGTAGGTGCGCCGATCCCGGGGACTGCGCCTGGCCACCCTGCCAGGCAGCAGCCGAACAGGCAGCCATAACAGCAGCCAAAAGGGCCATACAATGCATCACATGTATACAGTCCCAGAAAGTCATACCTGGACTGCACTGAGGATCAGTGTACTGCATGCTACCACCTGCCAAGTGCAATCATAACTGAGCTCTGTGAAGACACCAGGAAGAGCTCCAGAGCACCACCTGTAGGGGTATCCAGTCCCTGTTGAGGTAAAGGTCACCACAGCACTGTGCAGCCTAACCACAGGGACATTCTAGACCTCCACAGGTGACACAGTGGGCATCTTGCTGCCTGTCATGTCATGATGCCTGACGCAGTTCGTGGATGCAATGCTTCAGTGAGTGGACACATACATCTAATGCCCATGGTATGAACAGCAGTAGTGGGCTGTCAAGCAGGCATTCTATGATATGGCACAGTTCCTGCATGTGTTAGGTGCAGTTGACTGCACACATGTTCCCATAAGGACACCACCAGAGAAGGCAGAAGTCTATGTGAACAGGAAGGGGATCCACACAATAAACATGCAGGTCATCTGTGATGCCCAGTGCTGGATCCTGGATGTTGTAGCACAGTACTCTGGTTCCTGCCATGACTCATACATACTACAGAACTCTTGGCTGCATGAGGCATGGGAGGCAGGGCACATCAGAGGAGCCTGGCTCATCGGTAGGTACAACTGGCACACGGGGCCACACAACCACACAGGCATGGCAGGCAACCACAGCAGTGCAGTGACAATGTACTCCCACTCCCAACAGGTGACAGTGGATATCCACAGCTGCCATGGGTCTTGACACCCCTCTGCCACCCACACACAGCAGCAGAGCACAGATACAATGATGCACACACAGCAACAAGGACCATGAAAGAATGCACCACTGGTACCCTGAAAACACAGTTCAGGTGCCTGGACTGGTCGGGGGCACCCTCCAGTACTGCCCTGAAATGGTCTGCAAGATGTTCCTCACGTGCTGCATCCTGCACAACCTCGCACTGAGGAACAATGTACCACTGCCAAACATGAACGACGTGGACCATGACATGGATGGACACCAGCAAGACAGGCCCATGAGACAGCTGCAGGCCCAAACCACACTGTGCCATGCAGGACATGTCAGATGGGACCTGATCGACTATCACTTTGCATAAGGTCAGTAATACCAGGCAAAGTGCACCGGAAGCAGTAGGGAGGCAGAACAGTGGGGGGGGGGAAGAAATACAGATGGAAATTCTGCCCAGTGCTGGAGAGATGCGAGGGTGACACTGTACACACCTGCCAGTGCCCCAACCCTGTGCCCAGCGGCAGGTGGACAGACCACCCAACCAGGACCTTTGGGTGATGACACATGACCCATCCACAGCCAACAGGCCGACCACACTGTAAAGTGCATGGGCCCTACACAGCAGAGTAGTGCTCACCTGTGACACAGCCACCAACATCACATACCCTGCCACAACTGTATACATGACATGCACACACCAGTAGAGGCCAGCTGTGGCACACACAGCCAGCAGCGCTGCAGTTGGTGGCAAATGATACAGGGGGCATGGAACTCACAGCCAGGCCTGGTATAGCACTGTCCAAGTGTGTCGAAAATTTACATGCTGTGACCTTTGCAATGTACAAGCATTTGCATCATAATGCAATATCACACAGAAAAGCACTACGCAAATGCGGTATGCATAAAGTGTATATGCGTCTATGGCTTACTCATGTAGCACATGCAGCACATGCGCTAGCCACGTGTGGTAGAATAGTACCAATGTGACAGGCCTGCAGAGGAACAGGGAAGCCTGCAAACAGCAGACAGTGGCCACAGATAGGCTGAATATTGAGCACAGGAGTGACAGGGATTGCACAATGTCTACATTGAGTGGCAGAGTGCCCAACTACAGTGCAGCTGAAACTGTACAGCTAGTGAACCTAGTGCAGCAGTAGCCCACCACATTGCTACCACCAGGGTGCAGGGGCCACTCACCTTGGGAGAGGGACAGGGTGTGGAGGGCCATCAGTGCACACCTGCAGGGGGTCCCAGGTGTGAGGAGGTCCATCAGACAGATAAAGCACAGATGGCAGGACCTCTACAGAAGGAACAGGCCAATACTGGTGCACCTGATGGACATGATGGCCAGATGTGATGTGAAAATGAGAGGTAGAGGTACACCCAGGGAAGGTGAGTAGTGCTCCCCTGTCCATACAATGTCACCCAGCAATGTTGCACATCCATGTGCATATGTCAGTTACACTGACCTGTGTCCATCTTTCATGCTACAGGATGGAGCAGTAACAGACATGGGCAAGTAGGAGGACAACCAGAACAGCATCTTCCACATGGGCACCAGCATGGACAGCACAGTCACCACCACTGAGGCAGGTATTGGTCAGGTGCACCCATGGGCATGTGTGTAGCTTGCCACAGGTGCACTCTGCCAGTATATGTACCATCACTAAGTGACCTCTTCCATGACAGACTAACAGGTGTCATGTCCCCCTGACACAAGTGGGCACCTGACATTACCAGCATGCTCCAGGGTCCTACTCAGAGCCATGGCAAAGCAGAAGCACCAGGATGCCATAGCATATGGGGTAAGAACAAGGCTTATGCAGAGGAGGGCACATCCACTGCCACCAGAAACATCTGAAGTGGATGAAGATGATGGGCAGCTGGAGGTGGATGACACTGCACAAGCAGAGCCCATGGCAAAGGAGCCTGCAGTGGCAGAGGACACCCCCGAGGTGGAACAGTCCATGAAGGTGGACACAGGTGGCCCAGGCACTGGTGGGGCATCCATGGATGCCGGCATGGCTGACTCAGGGGATTGCAATGGCACCGGTCTGTGGGACAAGTCTGCAGTACAGGAACCATGCCTGATGACGCAAGGACGGGGCAGGAGGATGCTGCAGAGGTGTGCAGTGTGGAGATGCCAGAGGCAGGACCCAGTGCCAATGACAGGCCGCACAGTAGTGCAGATGTGGATGTGGCTGTAGATGCAGCAGTGGGGGATGCAGGACAGTGGCCACAGGTATATTTTTCCCACAGACAGGGACAAGGGACTAGCGGACCTTGTTGGAGCAATCATGGCCGATGTTGCCCAGCTGCATGGTTCACTCAGAAGGAGGTGTGGAGCAACAATGGGGAATTATCAAAACTGCCATCACAGAGGCAACAAGCCTTTGTGTGAAGCAAATAAACAAATCAAAATGAAAGAAAAAGCCATTATGGTTCTCAAGAGAGGTGGCTGTGAAAGTCAGGAAGAAAAAGATAGCATTCCGGAAGTATAAGGAAACACAGAAGGAGCAGGACAGAGAGCTGTACCAGTTAAGGCAGAAAGAAGCAGGGAGGGAAGTCAGAATAGCAAAGGCCCAAACTGAGGAAAAGATAGCCAACTCAGTTAAGAAGGGGGATAAAACCTTTTATAGGTACATCAGCGAGTGTAGAAAGACAAAGGGAGGGATAGTGAGGCTGAATAGAATGAACGGTGGGTGGGCAGAGGGGGACAGTGAAAAAAGCAGGAATACTGAATGAATATTTCTGCTCAGTATTCACTAAAGAGGGAGGAGGAAGTGTCTAATCCAATTAACAGAAGCACTCTTGATAGGGGTTCGATCCCAGTCCTTTCACAGAAGAAAGGTTTCGCAAGAACTCCTAAAACTGAAGGTGGACAAAGCAATGGGTCCTGATGGAATTCACCCCAGAATTCTAAAAGAATTAAGGAAGGAACTAGTGAAACCACTGGCTACTCTTTTAATAAATCATGGGAGGATGGTGTGGTACCCGAGGACTGGAGGAAGGCGGATGTGATTCCCTTCACAAAGTGGGACCAAGACAGAGGCAGGAAACTACAGACCTGTCAGTCTGACCTCTGTGGTAGGGAAAGTGATGGAGTCACTCTGAAGGAAAGAATAGTTGAGTACCTAGAGGTCAGTGGAGCACAGGATCCAAGGCAGCATGGGTTCACAGTGGGAAGGTCATGTCAGACGATCTAATAGATTTCTTTGACTGGGTTACCAAAGTAGTAGACCAGGGAGGGTTGTGGACATGGCCTACCTAGACTTTAGCAAGGCATTTGACACAGTCCCACACAAAGATTATTAGTCAAATTAACCAGCCTGGGAGTGGGTCCCAGGGTGGTAGCCTGGGTAAAACATTGGCTGGACAACAGGACACAGAAGGTAATTGTAAATGGAGTCCACTCTGAAGAAAGGGCGGTTACTAGTGAGGTACCGCAGGGTTCAGTATTGGGTCCAGTTCTTTTTAATGTCTTCATCAGTGACATTGCAGAGGGACTGGAAGGAAAAGTATGCCTTTTTGCAGATGACACAAAGATCTGCAAAAGAGTTGATACACAAGGAGGCGTGGAAAGGATGAAAAGGGACTTGGCAAGGTTGGAGGAATGGTCAGACGTATGGCAGCTAGGATTCAATGCAAAAAAGTGCAAAATAATGCACCTGGGAAACAAGAACCCAGGGGAAGAATACACAATGGGTGGGGAGGTAGTAACAACAACAAAACAGGAAAGGGACCTGGGGGTAATCATATCAGATGACCTTAAGGTTAGCAAGCAATGTGAGAAGGCAGTAGGGAGGGCCGGGGTTATACTGGGATGTATAGGGAGAGACATCAGCAGCAGAAAACAGGAAGTTGTTATCCCTCTGTACAGACAGTTGGTGAGACCCCATCTGGAATACTGTGTCCAGTTCTGGAGACCCCATCTCCTCAAGGACATAGACAGGATAGAGGCAGTCCAGAGGAGGGCAACTAAAATGGTGCAGGGTCTGCAAGAGAAGCCATATGAGGAGAGACTAAAGAAGCTTAATATGTATACCCTTGAGGAAAGAAGGGAGAGGGGGGACATGATAGAAACTTTCAAGTACCTCAAGGGAATCAACAAAGTCCAAGAGGTAGCATCTTTCAGAAAAGGAGACTTGCAAGAACAAGGGACACAATTTAAAGATAGAAGGAGGGCGGTTCAGGGGCAATGGAGAAGTATTATTTCACAGAGAGGGTAGTGGATGCATGGAACAGCCTTCCTGAGGAAGTTGTGGGGTCTAAAACTGTGGGAGAATTCAAGAATGCATGGGACAGACATAAGGCAATTCTTGTGGGGGCAGGAAGATATAGGCTGATGGTTAACTAGGATCTGCGGACTATCCTGTAGGTAGGGAAATGGGCAGACTAGATGGGCCTAGCGGTCCTTATTTGCCATCAAAGTCTATGTTTCTATGTTTCTCACCGCTCTACAGGAACACTAGTGGCCAGTGTAGTGTGAGGTACACATGAGGACTGCACAGGACAGTTGTCCATATGGGTAGGGTGAGGGTCCATTTGTCATACATGTTACCATGTTGTTTGAGCTGAGAGGAATGACATACTTGGTAGTTTGAGGCTTGTAGGGTACTCTGACTGTTAGTGGAACCCACTGTGGCACTGTACAGAGCTATTATATGGGGCGGTGGGGGTGTCACATATGTTCATGTTGCTGCAGCTGTTTGCAAATAAATCATTCACCTTTACAAGTATCCACTGTGGTGTTGTGTAATTATTTATGGGCCATACCATCTCCCTATATGTGTGTCTTGTCCACATGTGGCCACAAGCATGCAGTCTGCTGTGCTGGTGGATGTGTTGCCACATACCATGTATGGTGCCTGTGTGCCAGCAGTACACTACACAGCTGTAGGTGCATCACAGATGTACAGTGCAGCACTCCACAGTGCACAGCCAGGATTGCACTGAGGTGTGCTCTGTACCCTGCCCTGTGAACGCACAGGTGGTTCATCACCACCCATTGGTCTGCATGGCATAACACCACCTGCCTGCATCCATCAACCACCAGGTGGCACCCTTGGCACAGTGTCGTGGAGTTGCACTCCACAGTCCATCCACAGAGGTGTGCTCCTGGTGCTGCATACCGTCACAAACCCACTCAGCAGACCAGACCCTCTGCTCCCACAGTGCCAACCTCTGAGCTCAGTATTGTGAACAGTGAACAGAACAGGGTAACCCTCCTGTCTGTTTTGTGGGTCCGAATCACCTTTGGTCTCAAGTTCTGGAGGGATTCAAACTGTGAATCTTATGCTAGCGTACCCAAATGTACAGGCTCAGATAATTCTGCTCTTCAGGGAATGCCAGATATCTTTCACCTAAGGGCACTTAACCAGGTATCTCAAATAAACCCTAAAAACTCTATGAAAGACCTTAGGAAAATTCTTATCTTTTCCCAGTTTGGTATTACCATCAAGCTTTGAACAGTTTAGTCAGCCTTAACTGTCTGTAATTCACATACAAAAGAAAGAACTTCGAAGGCTCCAGGCAGACTCTTTAAATATAAGAAGTTTACTTAGAAAATGGATAAAAATAGGTAAAATGCAAACACAGAACAATATATCACAAAGCATACAATCACTTAAAAGAAAAAAGTACAAACTCCTACCACCATACAATTAGACTTGTCTCTCTAATGTATTTTTATTTTCTTACAGTGCTTATTAGATGTTGTTGCTTCAGAGTCCAACAGGAATTTGTCAGTTGAAAAACACAGAATACAATTCAAAAATGCTGTGTTTCAACTCCTTCCATGAGATCGTCTATCTCCTCCTTTCAGAATATAAAAAATATACAAAACAGGATGTCCTATCAAGAGGTGTATTAAATACTGTGAGTTCAGCAAAACTCATTTGTCAAATTATGACACCCCTTAAATAACATACCCTCTTTGATCTTGAGTAGTTTCTCTTCCCAGGACACTTCAAAGGATTTTTATGACTTAGCACCATAGTGATAGAACCTGGTTTCTTCCTCTAAAACCTCATAAAATGGATATTTTAGTTCTTAGCTTCAAAGAATCACAGCTCATCAACAAGGCCATAAAATGTGACTTCTTGGAAGTTAATCACATTACAGATCTCTGCTGTTTAACATATATCCTGTCATTTTAACTGAAACCTGTGGGGGGTATGTCATCCCAGGGGCACAGGATGTCTCCTGTGAGACAGGTCACATACCACATTCTATATTACAAATCATAGAACAATCATAACCAGCTGGCCAAATGTCACACATACCTGTTGTGGTATCACTATGAATATACACCAGTGGCCATGGCCTGTGTGTGGTGACTGGTGGTTACAGCATCATGGCAAGGTGGTGACATGTTGTGCTAGGTGACATAGGCCCATGTGTTTTGCCTACTGCCCTTCAGCCACAGTATGCACACACAACAGTGCCTGGGCCCAGGCAGGTGCTTGCCCAGCTTGCAGGCATGTGTGGCTGGAAGGCCTGGGGTAGGTCACAGTGCAGGTTCGGGGTGCCGCACTGCACCCAGGGCAGGCATGTTGGTATGCAGGGTGTCATGTTGTGACCATTCCATTGCTCTTGACTATGGCTGTTGTGCACCATATGGTACGTTGTGTTGTGTTATGTTGTGTGTGTGTGTGTGTGTGTGTGTGTGTTGCACAGCAGGCAATGGCTCCACTGTGGTGTTGGTGTGTTGCAGGGCACAGTGTGTGTAGACATGCAACCTCTATTACATGCACCCATGTGTCCCCTGCAGTGACCGGCATGTCGGCAGAGCACATGGCAGCCCACACTGCTGAGGGCAGCTGTTCACCACTGCCAGATACACACAACTGCCCAACATCAGTGCAGTACGTGGAATCCACTGCAGCTGTGCCAATGGCACACAGCAGTGTACTAGGGATGTGTGGTATGGATGTGACACCCCACCACCCCCCCCGGATGGAAACTCCACACATCTGTGGAGTACCACATCAGGCTGGCGCAGTGGCATGCCCACCCAATGACCACATTGTCTGGCCTGGCCATGGTGCTGTGCCATGCAGCACACAATCAGCCACCCATACAACCATGACACCACTACCGCTGTGGTTCCACATTGCATTGCATATTGGGGGGCATATGGTCCCCTGTCGTGTGTGGCTCCAGTCACAAAGGTGCACATGGTGCCACCCCTGCTATGTTGTGTCCCTTTGCCCATCATGACATGCATGACTCAGACACATGTATGACACACCCCTGCACAGGCTCCCCCATTGGCACTCTGTCCATGGCCATGCTTCATGGTGGGTCAGCTCTGCACACACACTGGCCATGTCCTCCGCCATTGTAGATGTTGTCTACCATCCACCAGGGGATCACATGCACAGGCACACATCATTCAAAGCACACACTGAGACAGACACTGGTGTAGTTGGTATTCATGCTTTGATTGTGCACTGTGCACGTCACCCTACATATGTACACCCCCCCACCAGTATCAGGTGCATTCTGTGCTTCTGCGTATGCCAGCCTACATCCCATTGTGCCCACACCCCCATTCATTGCTCTGCCAGTGTCCCTGTGTGCAGTCCCATGTAAGTGACCACTGTGTGGCATTCAGGTCTAATGGTGTGCACCCTGCACTCTGTTCACCGTCTGTCAGGGATCATTGGTGGGACACACTGGTGTGCATTGGAGCTGTATCACTCTTGTGCCAATGCCGTCCTCTGTACCGGATGTCCTGCTCCATTTGTTGCCACCACTGTTGGATATTACAGATGATGGTTGTGCCTGTTGTACCCTTGCACTTCAGCTGGGTCCCACATCTGTTGCCTGCTGTGGTAAGCCATATCATTTCCCTGCACTGGGAACACCACCTGTTGTGCCCCTTGGCCTCCTGCCATGCTTTCTGGGTGGGTATCTGGTCCCTGGTTGTTGCTGGTCTGGCTCTTGGAGCTCCGCATAATGGTCAATTGTGCTTGGCTGTGTGATGGTCACTGCCACACTGGCTGTGGTGGGTACACCAGTGTTCTGCAGCTGTTCCACAGTGTCTTGCTGTGGACTTGCACTGTGGCCCCCTTGGCCGGGTTGTGTCTTCCAGTTGCATGTGGTGCCCTTGCTGGCTGCTGCTCGTCTGTAGGTCCACAGGCATTGTCTGTGTTACTACTGCCATGGTGCTACTGGAAGATCCATCCCATGGCTGTGTTGTGTGCTGCATGGCTGCCATGTGCAGTGGGTGTGTTGTAGCCTCTTGCTGTCTGGCCAGCAGGATGGTTGCCATGGCATGCAGGGCTGTTGATATGGCCTCCATGTGCTCTTGTTGTTGCACTATGTATTGCTCCACTGCAGCGGTGCACCGCATGTGTGCCTCTGTCTGCAGCTCTGCCTGATGCAATAGGCCATGCAGGGCCAATGCAATGTTGCCAGGCCTTGGTGCTGTCATGTGTCCCTACCTGTATGGCACTGTGGATCTCAGATAACTGCCCCTCTAGCTGGTTGTGTTGCTCTTCCATACTGTTCCACAGGTTTCCCAGTTCCCCATCAGCTCAGCCTGCTTCACTACAAGTGTCTCACAGTATTCTCCAACATATTGTGGTGTGCTGCTGTCCCATGGTTCTGTTCTTTTGCCCTCATCGGGTCAGTCCTCTAGGTTGTCCAATGGTCAGGAATTGTCCTGGCTGGTACTGTGCTCATGGAGGCTTGGTGTATGCACTGTGTCCCAGTGACATGCCACACTTGTCCCTAGCCACCATGGTGTCTGGTGTGCTGCTGTCCCTGTACTCCCTTGTGTGGGCACCTGCCATTCTCCTGCTCCTCCTGGACTCCCCTGCCAACTTTGTGCATTGCTGTCCTGTTCCTCCACCCACCCACACTGGCATCCATAGTTGATGCTGCATCCTCCTCAGTGGCACTTGGGTCCTCCTTGGTGGCAGGAGATAAGGTGCTGCTGATGTCACTGCCTCTGTCCTCCAGGTCTGTGTCCTCCTCCTGAGGTCCCTGTTGTGAGCAGGTTGCTGCCTGGCCTATGGTACCAGTGAGATCATGGAATGATCATTAGCTGTGTTATGGGTGGTCCTGTGTTGGTCGCACACATGCATGTATGCATGTCCATGCCCACAGGCATGTGTTGTTGTCCCCCTCCACTTACCTCTGGCATGCTGCATCCTATAGGTGTCCAGGTTGGTGTCCTCGCTGATGTTGTGGTCATTCAGGAGTGTGGCCACCAGCTGATCCATGGATGTCAGTGACTGTATCTGTGTAGGTCCACCTTCAGTGCCCTGGGCACACCACTGATTATGTGTGAGCTTCTGCTTTACCACCCTCTTCATGTTGCTATACTTCTTCTGGAGGTTGCGGACTGTGCGCCTCTGTGTGGCCTCTGCATTTACCTTTCTGGCCAGCTTCTCCCAGGCACTTTCTTTTGTCCCTTGTTGCCTTTTCTCAGCTCCTGCTGGAGTAGGGATGCCTTGGGATGCACCTCTTCAATGAGGATGTCAGTCTTCTAATGGGAGAATTTCTTTTTTCTCTTCTGTGCCCCTGCGGCTGCACCATTTCTTGACCCCCACTATGTACTGTCTGTTGCGCCATGGCATTTGCTGTGCTCCAGCCACTGTTCCTGTGTCTTGCCGCCTTTTATGTTGCATGTTGAAGTGCGACTTTGTGTTCTGAGCCATGTCACAACTGCTGTGTTTTATAGAATCTGGCGTGTCTGCTTGGTTGTATCTGTGGTGGCATATGTTGCGCATTTGTGTATGTTACGCATGTCGCAACTATGTCTTCTAGAATCGGGCCCAAAAACTAAATTGTGTTTTTTTTTTGTGTGTATTCTATTTATACCCCTGTTGTGCTCTGGAGCTGCCTCTCCTTCAGGCTGCCATGACCCTCAGACATCCTCCTACTATCTCCCCAAGCCACCTAACCTCAGATCTGTAGCCATCCTTGGGATAGCCTGGTATAACCCTAGACCGGGTGGGTCCCTCTCTTCTGAGGGAGAAGGCACCGGTGGGGAGAAGACGGCACACTATTTTCCTTGGTCCCAGGCACTGCTGCGGCTTTCGTGGCTTCGGGAGTCTTCAGAGGTGTCTGGGTCTGGCAGCAGTCATCCGGTCAGTCCCCAGAGTGGTGTTTCTGGTGTTCCCCTTAATGTGATCCCTCTGCTGTGCTCCTGGTCTCCACTGGGGGCCGCTGCAGAGTCACCATGAATCCCCAATGTACCCCAGGGGAGGAGAGCAGTCCTATGGATGCTCAGTCCTACCCTTCCTACCAACCCCCGGCACCCGAGTCTGTTCCCGAGCCCGGGTCACCGGCATGGTTAGAGGTGTGGCATCCAGCGCCTAAACCCTCTGCGCTGTTGGGCTGGCCTATAATATGTATTTGATAAATGTGTGAGATCCTATGAACTGTACTGGAACAATGCATTATCACAACATATGATGCAAACAACACACTATTTCTATTGGACTCAGATAACATGAATGTGCTGCCGTGACATTCCCTAATCCAATGTTGGCTATTGATCAAAGTATTTGGGGAAAGGGGGGGTCAGTATGGCATTTAGATCTCACACTGTGTCAAAGGTAAAAATGTATTAGATCAGTGATGAACCACCACCCTCGATCATACAAACACAATAATTTACCTAAGATAGCATATTCATGACAATGATTGCTATATTTTGCTCATATGCATATTCAGTGCTTGCTCATGTGAATGTTGTTTGATTTAGATTAAAATAGCAGCTTCTCTTCCCCCAGCCCAATCAGTCACTGTGGCATAACACTTTAAGTGTCATAAATTCAAATAATATCACTTGTTTTGTTAGTACATTTTTTTTGACTTTGACAGATGAACACATCATGTGCACTCCCAGGTTGTGAGGCACAGACATTGTGATGCCCATGGCATCGCACACCACCTGGCAGTTGACACTCAGGTCCCTTACGGTTGATGTATGCCATGCCCTTAGGGCCAGGTGGCATGTAGATGGCCACATGGGTGCAGTCAATGGCCCCAATCATGCCAGGCATACGTGCCACCCTGTGGAAGTCCCGTATGGTTGCTGTACACTCTGCCTGTGTGCTGGAGAAATGGATGAATTCTGAAGCATGTGGCAGCAAAGCATTGAGGAACTGTGTGAGGAGGGATATGGCTTACTGGGTGATGCTTGTGGTGTCCCCTGTTGGTCCCTGGAAGGTGCCCATGGCAGTCATCTTCATCTCCACAGACATGACGTGGCTCCATCTGGTGGGTGCCTCATCTCCTCACTGTACAGTTTGAAAAGCTGCCTCAGAATGGCCCTGTTCAGGTGGTACCAGACCATAATCTCAGTGTCAGTGTAGTTCTCAGAGCTGAGGTGGGCACGGTACCACCTGTGTCAGGGATACCGCCAATGGGCCTTCCTCAGCCACATTGCTGTTCCTCCTGCCCCTCACACCCCTCATTACTGCCTCCATCATGAAGGCACACTGTCCATGGTCCTTGCTGTCCTCTGTCCCCCTGGGCGGTTGACTGCTGGCTGTGTGGCACCATGGCACACAGTAGGTGTGTGTGTGTGTGTCTCTCTCTCTCCTCTCCCAGGCCACTTCTCTGTCCCTGTCCCTCTGTGTGTGGCCTTTGTCTGTGTGTCTGTCTGTCTGTCTCTCTGTCTCTCCCTCTCACCCCCTGTTGCAAGTAATGTCTGTGTGTTTGTGCCCTGTATTTATAGGAACAAGACTGCTTGGAGCAACTTCAATTTGCTCCACACTTACGCCATGTTTTCAAGGTTGAATATGCTATTGCTCTGGATATTAATGGGAATGTCCCCTGCACTTGCGCCTGCATTCATTATAGTTGCACATTGGCACAATGGATTTTGTGCTGTGCACTGGCTCCCACTGAATATGGCTCCTGGTGCACTACCACACTTTTGCTAGTGCAACGCAATTGTGCCATGCACAACTGCTCTGAATATCTGGGCCAGTCTGTGTTAATAAAAATAAAAAACTATGTCTAGATGATGTGGAGTTCATACATGATATATAGGGACCTGGCTGACTCACAAGTTTTAGACATTTTTTTGAGACTAGAAACATTTAAGTATTCAAGAGTATACTGTTTTGCAGTGTAAATTTTTTGTCCTTGTAAGGATAATATTGCTCATTTAAGGATAATTGTATTATTGACTCTTGTCAATTACTTCCAAATTCTTCATTTTCTAGAAATATTCACTACATAAATTGTTCACCTTGAACATATTTGAATCCCTGTACCCTAAATCCCACTCATGCACTATGCTACAGGTTTGAACATGGGGACATCCCACGGGCCACCTAGTGGGTGAGTATGGCACGGCAAGGGGTGACAGAGCAGATCTGGGGATAGGTGGGCACGGTTGCATGGTAGCATGAGTGCCAGAGACAGGCAAAAGTCACAGCATAGAATAGCAGAGGGCTAACCATCTCACCCTCCATAGGTGACAGTGCGTATCCACTGAGGCCCTTGCTGCTCACCCCTAACAGCACCCATCATTCCTGGCAGAGGAACAGAACAACAAGGCACATGCCAGCATGTGCAATATCATCAAATGTGTCTTTGGCATGCTGAATGCATGGTTCCATTGCCTAGACAGGTCAGGAAGTTCCCTACAGTACAGCCCCTTGAAAGCATGTGGCCTATTCCTGGCCTGCTGCATACTGAACAACATGGTCTTTGACCTGGGATGGTTGTTGAGGCTGAAGAGGATGGCAGTAGTGCGAACAATGGAGACAATGGGCTGGAGGGTGGTGGAAAGCCACCCAGGGTGGAGGAACTGAGCTGCTCCAGCAGGTGAAACACCACCAGGACACCACCGCACAGGAGCACTATGGTGCACACAGGTAGGTGGTGCTATACACATGCATGGGCCACATAAACAGGTAAAGCATACATGCAGGGGCATGCACAGCAATGGACATGCTCAGACAGAGGCATGATGCATGGGTAGGGGAGTCAGTGGCACACAACTACTCACAGCAACACACACACACACATACCCACCCCCAGGCATTGGTATGTGGCATGGATCAGATGCACTGCACCGGTGCACAGGCACAGCAGGTGCTAGACTGCCCTCATCATGCCTACCCCACATGGTCCAGTGTATTGGGGTCACCTGATGCCGGGTTTGTGGGGTGGACAGCACAGTGCGGAGAAGTCACCTGTGCAAGGCCACCCCATATGGCAGCCAGCAACACAAAGCCATCTGTGATCGCACTGGCAATGTGATCCAAGGATGCAGTCATGGCTTCCTGCATGTGTTGCATCCCCATCAGGATCTGTGCAGTGCCCTTTCCTACTGCATCTAGCTGGTACACCTCCACATGTAGTGCAAGCACCCCAGTGGCAAGCAGCACCTGTTGCTGAAACGGACACCCAGCAGCCGGGTATGCTCAGCCAGACAGTCAGTGTCCTGCAGCTCCTGGGTGGGATGCCAATCATCTTGTGGTGACCAGCCATGCTGCACAGCCCCCCTCTCTGGTGGATGCTGCACAGTGGGGTCTGCAGGGGGAATGGGCACAGCAGGCGCACCGGCGGTGAACCCTGTGTCTGGCTGCTCAGTGGCACCCACAGCCTGCTGCCATCGCCTGTCCAGCTGCTGTACACTGACCTGTGTCTGTGAGGCCACACCACCAGCACCACAGGGTACAGCTAGGGCAGTGCACACCACTCCACCTGCATGGGTGGCAGGCAGCTGTTCCATCACTGGCAGAGTGCTGGGCGTCATGCCTATGTCAGATGCCAGCAGGGGTGACACACCCACAATGGCACCCATGCTAACCAGAAGCTGAGAGTAGTCCTCATCTGAGTCGGACCCCTCCATGATCTGTGTCTCCACACACAGGACACCAAGGCTGGCATCCTGCAAGAGCACATCCAGGGCCTCATCTGACCCCAGGTCCATGATATCTGCCTGCACCAAGGTGCTGAACTGCAGCCTGTCAGGCCCTCGGATGCCAGTGGATGTGGACGGTTGGTCCTCCGGGGCTATACCAGCATCCACTGTTGTTGCAGCTGCTAGTGCCTATCATCTGCGGAGGCATGCTGGTGCTACAAGAGAAAAAGGGCATGTCAGTGATACGGGTCACATGTGCACCCTGTACACTGTTGATGCATGTGTCCTGCAGCATGGCATGTGCATGGGTGCACACACATACACATGACATGCATGCCGGCTGCGAGGCACATCAGCATACCCATGTATGCACCAACCATGAAACCAGCAGTGCATGTCTGACATACTTACCATGCAGTGATGGGCTGCCACCTATCTGGAATCCTCCTCCAGGCACAACCTCCACCACGTGGTGTGGTGCATGGTGGCTGCCACCAACTCCTCCTGTGGCATTAGTGTGGGTGCATCCACAAGCCCTCCCATGGTGGCTGTACGGGCCACCCGGATGGTTGCCATCTTCTCCTTAATGCGACGCTTGTCTGTTCTCACATTCTTTCAGCACTCCTGTGTTGACCACTGGTGGCTGCCGTGCTGGTTCACGTAGGTTGTCACCTCCTCCCATACACCAGCCCTGGCCTGAGGTGTGCCTGTGGCACCACTCAACAGAGGATCCCTGTCCAGGTAGGCCTCAAACAGGGCATCAGTCTCTGCCTTAGTGAAGTTGGGCCTGTGCTTTCATGCAGGCCCCTCTCCTCTCCCTCCTCATGTGCCGACATGTTGCTGCCTGTGGACATGGACAGTACACTGTGTCAGTGGCAGCATCTCCTGGTCCATCCACCCTGCAGTGTTGTCTGCTCCCAGTGAGCTGTGGCGGCATGACAGCTACCTATCAAGGTTACAATACTGGTCCTTGGCCTGTGCTGTTCTGGCACTACAAAGTGTAATGCATGTAAATGAGGTTGGGTGCAACAGTAATGACATGTTAATGCACCCATTGCAGCAAGCATTGGCTGATTAGCTCATTTGCATGTGGTTTCTGAATATCATGATACAGCACCATGTTCAGCGAGACTGCGCAGGTGCAAGTCACGGCACAATGCACATGCATGCACAATGCACTGGCCTGCAGTGCACATGTGTGTCATGGTATCATGGTGTCAATTGCACACCGTGTGCTGATAGCATGATGCAGTGGCATGGTGTATGATGTGTAAGGCCTGCTACATGCATAGTCGTGCATGGGGTATGTGCCCTAATTCGATGTGCATACTGTGCAATAGCGGGCAAACCTTGACCCCGCGGTCAGACCTCTGACCCTGTGACCCCATTAGCCATGCCCACTCTGCGCATTTCCAGCACTGTGCAATGGGCGGGCACTCTACATGCTCACCTGCATTGCACATCAGGCTCATGTTGTGGACACATGCGCATCCTCCCACCATTTTTGCCACTGAATGCATTATAGTAGTGACCATGGCACAGGGAAGATGCAGGTGTTCCCAGAATTAGTTGCAGGTGGAGCTGGCCAACTTAGTGGACTGTGTGGGGCCCCATACCCCCCACCTCTTTGGGCAGGTGCCCCTGCAGCAGGCCAGGGGCACCATGTAGCAAGATATATTTCCCAGCCTGGAGCACAGGATGGGGGTACCCAGGACAGGTGAGCAATGTTGCTACCACTATGGGGACTTCATGCGGCAGGACCCAGAGCAGTTGAGGGGGCTACAGGCACACACCAGGTGAGGGGCTGTGCCACAGCCAGGTAACTCATCCCATGCTGCATGTCTTCCTTGGTGCTGTACTGTGGTGTTGGCTTGGCTGCCGGGCATGCCCTGCAGAGGGTACACTGTCATTGCGCACATCACAGAGTGGTATTGCCAGCTTCTGCTTGCATTGCAATGCAGCCATGCAGGTGTTCGAGACATGTCAGGCAGGGACACCCTGTGCACAGGGGTGGGGTGGGGCAGCTGCTGTGGTCAGTTCCTGATGTGCACCTGTCTTCTTTCCATTCCCAGGACCGGAGGACCAATGGTGGTCCCAGGCTGCAGCAGTGCAGCAGTTGCAGTGGGCCATGATGGAGCAGAGCCAGCACCAGCAGGGCCACAGAGGGCAGGTAGGCACTGTCATGGTCCTTTGCACTGTACATGGGGGATGGTGGGGGGAGTGGGTGCGGGCATGGCTACCTGTGCCATGTGCTGTGGCAGCTGTGTGTGTCACACTGTGCATGGTGCATGCCAGTGTGGCGCATCCATTGGACACATGTGCCATCTGTTGGCGAGATGGGTGTGCACCCGGTTGCCACTGTTGTTGCTGTGGTGCTCCGGTGCACTGTGCCATGTGATTGTCATTGCGCAGTTGAGTGGCCATTGTGCGGTGGTTACCACCTCTGTGCAATGTTGCAGTGCGCCGAGTTGCTGGCTTGTAGGCCCACCCCAGTGGGTGGACATTATGGGCCCTCCAGGGGGTGTGTCCAGCCACCCACTGCGCACTGTGGGTGGGCATGGTTCCTTGGAACATTGCACTGATCACCTGTCCAGTCCCTTGTTCTAGGTGTCCGGCGGTGAAAACCGCCATGGTCGATGATCTCCCGACTGCTGCACCAGACACTCCTTGTGGCCTCAACAACACTGGAGGTGGTGGTTCAGATCTGCAGGATGCTGGTGGCCAAGCAGAGGCAGCGTCTGATTGCCAGGGTGGCTGGATGGGGCCGCTGTTAGTTTGGCCCCTGTTTTCCATGCTGTACTTCCCCCTACAGTCCCCCCTCACACTGTACAGTCCCTCTTCCATGTCCCCTTCCCTCATTATACCTACCCTTTCCCAGCTCCTGGTTATTGTAAATAGTTTGTTATAAAATATATTTTTCTGACTTACCTGCCTGTGTCTGTGTCTGCTTTGCAGGAGGTGTGAGGAACCATGCTACAGTAGCCCAGTGTCCATCCGTGTGGTGTGCATGTGAAGGAGTGTGTGTTGTGCTTCTGTGGTTCACTGATGTGTGCTGTGCATGTCCCACTGTGGTGCAGGCATTTTGCAACATGAATGGCCAAAAGAATGTTTTCAATATTGAGACCACAGTGTACAGACATCCAAAAACCAATGCATGTTTGTGTTTTGTTAAGTTCAATGCGTCAGTGATACTACTCATACTGTAACATCCAATTTCCCAAATTTTTTTTTTTAATCAAACTGGTCATTGATGAACAGAAGGAAGAAAACAGATGCACTCCTATGTATTATATAGTACCTTAATTCAAGGTGCGCACCTCTAACATTTTACATGCAATGATCTATTACTCCAGAAAAGGAGACACAGTAAATACATTTTGAGCCCTTGTATTGGAATGCCTGACAGCCCACATCATTTTAAAACCACCCAGTTATGTACATGCAAACAAGTTATATAGCATGACTGAAATAAATAGGATCAATTAAGCTTAATCAATTTCTCCTGAGAGAATGGATACTCCAGGGATCAACTGTGTGTCACCCAATTAAGTATATAGTATCTGTACTTCTGTATTGATCTTCTCTTTATTCTTCAAATTACCTGAAGAAAAAAAACTCTCTCTCACAAACACTATACAGTATGCTTCTACTGCATGTGTTTGGATATCAATCTCTGCTTGACAACATAGTTTTTTATACAGATATAATTAGTAATAAAGAATAAGGGAAAGATTAATACAGAAAATGTATATAAAAATATAACCAAAGTTGTATCTAACAATAAGCTGAGGGCAGAAAATTCTACCAACTGCAGTAGCAATACAGTGTTTAGAAGACTGCAGCTTTGATGGAACACATAAATGGAAATATATCTCAATGTTACAGGCATGCATGGGTCAGATCCTCCTGAAACAAAAAATGAAATGTACTGCAGACGGTTAAACACACTAGAAGTATTTGTTTTATATTTTTGTAAATGTTAAACTCTGCATTACACTTTGCCAGTGTATATGTACAGAGTAGGCACATGTGCATACAGTGAATTAACATTCCACGGTTTCTGACAACCAGAAAACTGCCATCTCCGAATTTAGGAGTATGCTGTTCTAACATATTAGCTTTAGAAACTGAATCCATTGTCTTATTTTTCTACCAGATTCAGTTTCTACAGCTAATATGCTATTTTTAACGATAACACATTAGCTGCATTATCTGAATCCAATAGAAGGAAAGGTAGGATTGTCAGGCTTAAAGGAACCAGTCTACTAATGTAATTAAATAAGATGATAATTAGAATGACTAACATAATTGAAACAAGAGGAACTCCACATTTAGATATGATCCTCAAAAAGGTATCGATTTCTCTTAATATTAATATATTTTCTTTTTTTTTTGAAGGCAGGGTCCCCAGATCAATTCAATATTTTCCTGTAAATTACAATATTTCCAAATAGAACCTGAATTGCTCAGTTTTTTCAGCATTAGCAATATGCCTGTAGCAACACTTTCCCAGTAGAATATGCCATGTTTTTTTAACATACTAAGTCAAGTTGATATGGAAGCCCTGAGAATGTTATCACACATTTATCTGGCACTCATCCCAAAAACATGAAAACTTGAATGCCAAACAGAACTTTTATAATGTGGCCAGAAGGTTCAAAATCCAGTTTACCTTCCTAAAACGTGAGAAGTAGGCAGAACAATATCAAGCACAATTGCCTCAAAATGATTTATTCTTGGCAGGGTGCAGCCAAGACTGGATTAGTTCGCTTTAGCAAGTAACACAATGGTGAGATTAAAGTATGAAAGGACATGATCTTCTGTTTGAAAAAGACAACCTGATGGCAACCAAAGTGTCTGGGATAGCTGAATGTTTCATAAGTGGTCCAAGTAGACAAGAAGGAAATGAAGTACTGAAATCAGACATTTGAATATCCAGAACAAAGGGAGTTCTAAGACCCAAAAGCCCTGTCTTAATGTTCTGAAACACAAACTGATAACCAGGAGAAGTTAAGTAAGGTAGATCAATGACTCTCATTATGACAAGACACTGATAGCCTACTTACTGAAGAGTAAAGACTTGAATGGGAATTATTAACCTGTAGCAGTAGCCCAACAAAGAGTCATGTATCTAGAAAGACAAAAGGTAAGGAACCTCAGAAACCAACAGCCGACAGATACCAACCCTTCTCATCAATTAGAGGTCCCAATAGGCCAAAAGAAACTGATTCTCAACCCCACTTATCTGTCCCAAGACAGCATCCCTTTAGGGCAAAGTGCAACAGAAAAGTACTGAGTGAGGCAGGGATTTATGTAAGCTGATTATTATAGTCTGGCATTGACCTGATAAAATGGGAAGAAGTCCAAATCCCAACTTCTGCATGAGCATAGCAGAGCCAAGGGTAGGATGAAGCAAAGTCAACTACAGAACCAGGCCAATAAGGGATCCATGTCATAACTGTGATTGCAAAATAGCAGTCGCCGTTACAGCAAGTGTACCTCGCCGAACAATCAAAATAGCGATGTACACTCCCAGTGACGCAAGCAGGGCAAAAAGAGCTCTGTATTGTATTATTTATACAGGGGGCTGTGCCCCCCGCGCCCTCCTAAATAATGACTGCTAACTCAAGGAGTTGCATGTTGGGAGGGAGAACCATAGAAAAAAATCACGCCACAAAAAACAAAACAAAACACTAAATACTGTGCTCCTCCCCAGCCGCGAACCCTGCACCCTCACCACTGTAGCCAGCCACCATCACCACCACCACACCACATGGCCACTCGACAGCCTCTCACTGCACTACCTCCCACATACCTTCCCTCTTCTTCCATTCCTCATCCTGTGGGTCCAGTGGCCTTCCTACTCACCTGTTGCTACCCTTTCGGGGTAGCTCACATAGCGAGCGCTGAACTTGAGTCACTCATATCCAAATCACTCAAGTTCAGTCGCCGTTACGATGGTATACTGCCAATCAGCAATCACCTGCAACATCTGCACCAATCTGTGATGTTTTACTCAATAAAAGTGGATCATTTCTTTATATAAAATTTCTAGCCATGGAATGCTTGCTAAAATTAACTCAACTCATTCTACTTAATACTACAGGGACAAAACACAGTGAGGTCAAGACTGTCATGAACATTGTAACTTGAAATAAAGTTTTGTGAGAAAGAAGGGCAGGCACCTCTAGGTCTCCAAGACAGAGCTGCAAACAGAACATCTTCCACAGAATCAAAAGACAAGACCTAGACCTGCCAAACTAGGTAGCAACCATGCTTGCCTTTGGTACAGATGTCCTCAAAACAATGATAATTCATTACTCAGTGACTGTAATAGAATCACACACAACAAAAATATATAAAAAGTTGATCTGGCCTTTAGTCACATACACTTTGTTTCATAGTATCATGGGAAGAAGCCATAAGGACTGTACATAAAGAATAATGTCTGTGCAGGTATGTGTTATAAGGATTTTTCACACACCCGAGGTGTGAGAAATATCCTCACAAAATAACTTTGCACAGGCATTATTTTTTATAATAACTGGTGCAAGGTTTCAATGGAGAAAAAACAAGCTGTATTTGTGTGAGCAAGCATCTCCCGTGTAACTGCCACATTCGCACAAATACAATGAAGTGAGAGCACAAGGAAGAAAATGCTATAATAACCTATCGAGTTATTATGGAATTCAGCAGGTTATTATGGCATTTTATCAGGAACTGATATCCAGGCATTATAGGGGGTTACCAGTTATTATACAACACTCTGCAATGGCAGCAGGTGTAAAAGTTAAAGGAAATTCAAACTGAACACTTATTTCCCAAAATCTTATGTTATATTAGGGAATACACATATTAAGGTTAGAAAGATTATGTATCCAGTATTCAATAAAATTAATCTTTGAACCTTAACTTTATGGCATCTTGATCACTTGGATCATGACCGGAATCAGTAGGCAGAATCAGTCTGCCTGTCATCCATCCATCCATCTCATCTCTCTCTCTCTCTCACTCTCCATCTCATCAAGTTTGGTAGGAATCAGTGAACAATGTTTAAAACAGTGAAGGAAATTCTCATTTGACTTTTGTTCCAAAATACGTGGTTTTATCTTGCAAGGACTTATATAAGGTATATGTTGGTAACTGATAACAACTGTTTGCAAAAAGTGTTAATAATCCTGTGAGATTTCCAAGAAAACTTGTTCTGTTTATGCATTCCTGTGATTCATTCAGGATGTCCCTATGGCCATTAATGTTGGTAGTCCCATTTGGGCTTGGTTCCATATTTACTGTACGTATGATTCTCCAGACAGTCCATTTTCTCTGTGGCTTGGTCTGATCACCGTGCCATTAAGTTAAGTTTAAGATTACTGCAGGAAGAGCTCATAAGCCACTGCACAGAGGCTCATTTCCAATGATGTCCCATGCAAAGTGATAAAAATATAAAGTATAAAGCTACATAATAAAACATGCATACATTATGGTTAATCATATTTATATGCTTGATGTTGTGGTTCTGTTCCTTTCAGTCTCCACTGCTGAAATGAAGCAAACATGTCCCAGGTGGTTCCTAAACTCTAACGCATTGCTAGATTCACTGAACTCACCAAACTGACAACTAATAGCATCAAGAAAATTAAACTAAACTAGTGCTAAACTAGCAGAGAATACCTATTCCGTAATTGTTTCAGCTTCCACTATCACTACCTCACTGCACATCCATATGTTGTCCTTATGACATGAACTTTTTTGGTTCACAAGGAAATTTGGTAGGCCAAGACCGTAGCTCACACATATTTGCATAAGTGGAACAAATCTGACACCAGTCAAGATGCACTCAAACTTTAATCCCATTAGTAAACTTATCAAGAGGCCATCTTTTTACAGAGAACTTCATTATTTTCAAATTTATGAAAGAAACAAAAAAACAGACCTACTGCCCTTTTAAGCCTATGGATGATCTACACTATCCTCTTGTTTCTATCCCTTCATAAAATCATCTAATAAGCATTTTGAAGCATTTTGCAACTTCTTCAAAAATAAAACAATTGATGACATCAGGGCCAGATATTCAAATATGTGAAAAGTAAGTGCAAATATTTGGTCTGTGTCTTGCACTTGCCCAGGTGCCCAAGAGTTATATTCAGTCAAACAGCACACTGGCACTATTTGACTGAATAGAGGGCCATATCACCACAGTGCTAAGCCACTTAGTGCTGCCCAGACAGGGCTCCTGAACTATGCCACCAGAATGGATAACGCCAGAACGTTATTTGCAATATTCAAAGGAAACCATGCAAAGGAGTCCACTGGGTATGCAGAATGCTAAGGGGCCATTTGTATGCCCATTATGGGCTCATTTGCATGGGTAGCAAGGCAGTTTAGTATGACACTGCCTCTCCAATTGCTCGGTCCAAGACGTGCAGACATCCCAGGTGGTTTTGGTGTCCCACCCTCTGATCCCCAGCCCTGTAATGTGAAATACATTCCCTGGGGGCAGTGGTGTCCTCCCTCCCCTGATCTCCAGCCCTGTAATATGAAATGCAGTCCCTGGTGGTAGTGGTGCCCTCCTCCCTGATCCACAGCCCTGTAATATGAAATACAGTCCCTGGTGGACTTCCGGTTATGCAGTGCACTGGTTAACAGTTCCCTCACATCACTCCAGCCACCTGACTCCTCTTTCTTGAATTATTTTACCAAAACACATCAGAAAAGCGCCTAATTATACAGAGCTACAAGATGATCTTTGGCTATCAGTTAAAGCGACCCATACTAGCCATGGATGCCGAAATGAGGAAAACTCCACCCAGGGATACCCCACCAGTAATGCCAGAGAAAGCCCCAAAAAAGCCACAGGCCTCCAGCTCCGCCACAGGTTCCAGCACTGGGTCCTCATCCACAGATCACAAACTGCTAACTCTGCACCATTTCCTAGAGGAATTTAAACCCTTTCAGGAAGATTTACACAAAATAACCTCAGCGATCAGATCCCTTACTCAAGCTCTGGAAGATGTCTAGCAAAAGACTTCAGATAACTTTGCCAGAATTTGCTCTCTGGAGAAGAGACTTGACAAAATAGACCCAGAGTTAGTAGCTTGCAAACAAAAAATTTCCAGATTGGAATTAAAAGTGGAGGACCTAGGGGGCCGCAGTCACCGATACAATGCGGTCCTCATAGGTCTCCCAGAAGGAGAAGAAGGCCAAGACACTGCTCTTCATACAAAAATGGTAAGAAAAAATCGTTGGCCCCTCTCCATTTGGACCAAATTATATCATTCAGCAGGCGCATTGAGCCCATGACCAAAACCACTGGCGAGGCTCCAACACATCCTCCAATCTTTTGCTTCTGAATTTCTTAGAAAGACAACATTTCTTATCCAAAATAAACGAACTCCAAGAGGTAAGCTGGAGAGACAATAAAATCTGAATTGCACAAGACCTCCCGACTTTGGTATGGTTAAGGAGAACTGCTTTCCACCCCTTGGTGTCAAAATTAATCGCAGCTGGAATAAAGTTTAAAATGATCTATCCTGCAAAGCTTCAAGTTCTGATATCTGGGGCCTGGGCCTCCTATGATGATCTGGAGGCAGCATCTGTGGGACTCAAATCCAGCCTCCTTGACCTCTTCAGAGATACCTGAGCAAGATATGAGAGGGGTCTGAAGCTTCTACTTGTGTAATAACTACTATGTTTGGTTCCTTTTTACACACTCTCTGTAGTGTAATGCAAGCAGAATCTTTAATATGTGTTGGTAATGTAAACTTTATGGGCTGAACAATTTCCTCGGTAACCTGTACCACTGCAAATCGAGTTTTGGGATGGTATGTAATGACTGACTTTATATGGTCTCCATGTAACTTTATAGCTGGAGTAAAACACTACTTCACTGAGTGCCTGGAAACCCATGTTTATTTCCACCCCTTCTTGGCAGTGCGAATACTCAAGTAGCAGTCAGTGCGTGTTCAATCTCTTCTGTGGCATATCTTTACCACCACTAGAGGGAGCTTTAACACAGCAGCACTTCCCCAACCTGTGCTATACATTCGTAGCTGTGTCTGAATGTTGCAAGCTCCTGCTTATGAAAGAATGTACTATATCTTAAGAATCCATCTTCAGTTGCCTGTACTTACACTTTTGTTTATTTTTTATTTATGCATTCTATGGATTATCCTGTGGTTGGCCATTAGTTTCTACTCACAGAGAGCCGAAAATAACTATTGAACTTTCAAGGAATCACAGCAAGGAGGCCTTGCTGTACACGTTTACTTGTTTAATAGAGAACAGTTTCACTCATTGTTGAATGAAAGCACTTTGACATCCACTTTTCCTTGGATACCGTTTAGTAATTTTTCAGCAAGAAAACCCACTCACTAATCACCTTTTATTTGAGAACCAGGAACTGTTTGCTCTGTCTGCTACAAGTACCAGACAAGGCTGTATCCCCATATTACATTACAAGACTCTAGGTTCTAAAAAGCTTTGTGTGGCTTCCAGCTTATGTTTATCACTAGCTGCCAGGGCCATCCGAACGACTGAAATATCGTTTGCAAAATTAATACAATTATGGCATGAATTTTTTAGAGGACGGGAATAATTTGTACTTTTAAACTGTACCTAAATAAGCCTGATTTACCACTATAATTTTAGCAGTTTGGGACACTTGACACGGAACTGCCTATCGGAACTCATAGAGCCTATGCCTTTTAATGTTGTTTTCCTCTTACTTTTCAGTTTCCTTTTAGGGCAAAATTAGCCTTTTACTGATCACAGGGTTGCCTTTAACTACCTCTGCCCTAGTGAGAGGGTTGTCTATGGTGGACATATATCCCACTTAGTTGCTTTACCCTGCTACCACGAACCTTCGTTTTTATCAGGTTTGTTAATATATGGCAACAGTTAGGAGATCATTGATGTATATCCTGGTTTGTTTTTGTTATTTGTGTTAGCCAATGGTTTAGAACATTTATAGTTAGGTAAGGGAGTTTAAACCGGTGGCTGGAAGGAGGAGGAGAAGTCATATGGTGTGATGCAATGTGTGAAGCGATGTGATAAGGGTAGGGGTGGGTTGGAGCTGGGGGCATGGGCTTACAGTTTAATGGACATGGTTTTATGGGTTTCAGGTTATGGGGGGAAGGGTTGGAGGGCAAACACAGAGACACTTCAGACAGAGGGCAAACAATTCCTAAATATAACTCCACATCAAAGAATATTCCTACAGCATTAAGTTTCAACGGCTAAGATGTTGAAACTAGTTACATGGAACGTTAAAGGGGCTAGAAATAAAATTAAACAATATAAAATTCTAAAACATCTCAACCCTCTGAAGGCTGATATTGTATTTATACAAGAATCCCATTTGCTCAATTCAGAAGTTGTCAAATTGAGAAGACAACAGATAGGACAGTTTTTCTCTGCAGAGGGCAATACACAAAGCCATGGTGTCATGATTTTATTAAACAGGTCCATTCCATTCTCTCCCACCCAAACTACTGCTGATCCTCAGGGCAGATACGTGCTAGTGAGGGGGGAACTACATATAGTGGAGATTATCTTAGTGTAACCCCCGGACCACTGCCTTTTTGCAAAACGACAGGTGGCATGCTGTTGAAGCTGGTTCAGGGAGGATTAGGTTACACGGCACAGGGGCCTTGGTTTGACTACTCTGCATAGGGGCACCCAAGTAAATCCAAACACAGGAAGCAATAACTGTAATGTCCAGAACCAGGAATGGGATTCTACAGTGTGGCTTTTATTCACATCAAACTGAACAAACAAAGCATAGATGGACCCCACAGGGCTACAGTCCTGGTAATGCAGATTAGAGACAACAGAACACTTCTTCACAATTCCAGCCCTCAGGCTCTAAACCCACCAGGCACACAGCCCAGACTTGCACGCAGCTTTGGGACACAGCCTGACTTGTACACTACTTGGGTTTTCCCACTGGCCCTTCTCCCCACCGCCACTTGATCCATGGTCCATTTTGGGAAATGAACCAGTTTTCCTGTTGGTGGCTCCCCAAACCACCTTAGAGCCTTTGACTCCTAGAGATTTTCCTTCCAATCCCACATCTGGGTACTTCCCTCATCACTGGCCAAGTGCATGAGGCAAGCAGAAATCCACAGAGCAAATCCGTGGAGGTGGACCTGGTCACTAATGATGGGGGGTCTCCCACAATCCATGCCCGGCCATTTCTCTGGAAACTAAACAACTCTTTTCTGAAAGCTTGGCAATGTAGACTACTGGGTAGACATATATCACATCTCCTCTACATGTCTCGACTTCCTTATGTGCTGGACTTGAACATACTTTTACTTTTGGCAAGTCTATTACTCTAGGCCTCCCACTATTTCAGTAGTCCAATCCCACTATCACACAAGTCCCAGGGTGAAAACATGGGCCCTTTAGAACGAGCAGAAACTCACCCTCTGGTTGCAGGTGCCCCACAGGCGATTCACAAAATCTTCTTGTTTCCCAAAACTCTTGGACCAAATAAGGCAGCTTCTCCACTAGCAGTAGCCAGGGGGTTGCCCCTGTAATATGCAGGAAAATCTTCCTGCGGGGATGGGGCACTGAGACCCGATTCAGCGGTCTCCACCACTTTAAAACTAGCTTCTGTGTCTCTCTTTAGGTGGAAATACACACATTATTCCTAAATGTAGCCCTATGTCAGGGCTGAGGCTCCTAGCGCCTAACACACAGCTGCTGTGCTCCTTTCACAGCAAGCTCCAAACTCCAACTGACCTACAGACTACTGTTCAAACCTCCCAACATTCTACTCCAACTCCCTGCTGCAGATTCCATTGTGGCTCATGCAGCTGCGATAGTTCTATGGTGATGTCATCCCTCAGTCTCAGCTGAGACTGAGAACAGAGTGAGATAGTGTGAAACCCATTTAACAGGAGTTTCACAAGCCACCTTCCCTGCCTACCACTAGGTCTTACTGGGATTCTAGTAACCCCAGGTAACAAGGGGGTTACACTCACCCTTGACCAGGAAAATGACTGTCCACAGTCATTGTTTACCCGGCTTTAGGCCACCCCACCCTATGTGCTACCTGCGGAGGTGGGTGATCAGGCCCCCTCCTACCATGTGCGAGCACAGGCAGGCAACACTAACAGCCTAGAGGCCTTTAGCTGACATATCAGCCTCTACTCTGCCCATTTACTATGGTCACCTAGTGGCTCTGGTAGAACTGTCCAGAGCATAGCCCTAATAGCTCAGCACTGCAGTCCCTATGGCCATTCGGGACCACAGCCTGTCTATCCCCCCCAGCCCTCTAGGGAAAATCTGTCTGCCTCTAACTTAACACCCCAAAAAACAAAAACAACCCGGGGACCTCCCCGACCTTGGGCAACCTGCAATCGCACACCAAGAAACTAATACCACACTACTACATCACTTTACTGCCTCCTCCCTACCCCCACAACCACACCTGTGGAAGGAAAGGGTTAATACAGTAACAACAACAATAACACCACCACAGTACTTTAAATCACTACACACTAAAGTACTAGTGAGAAACTCCAATGAGCCCCTCCTCCTCTTCTTGTCTTCTCTTCTATCTTCTCTAGGAACACCTGCAAGAAAAAGAAAGACAACACACACTCCTAATCTGCATACACAGTCTACCTAAACCCCTACCATCAAAATACTGAAGAATCCCAAAAAGATTTTTTTAGAAAAGGTAGAAAACAGTATACACATTCAAAAATAGTAGAAAAACAATGACATTATTTACAATACACATTTGAGGGGATGGAGTGCCCTGAAAGTCCCAACTAGTGACCACAATGCCCGAAGGCTAGTCCATTAAAGAGTCTCTCCTGGGCCAGAGCCCAGTGAAGCATAGTTCTAACAGGCCAAAGTCCCGAAGGAGAGAGTCTTTGAGGACAGTTCACACATTATGGAGTCTGCTAGTGTACGGTGTGTACTGCAATGTCATAAAGATAGAAAAGTTCAGACTTACTAGCCCCTTGTAGTACGAAAAATCTGAACCGACCTGCACCTCAGACGAAGACTCTCCCTGGCAGCATTTCTTCCGATACAGCTGGGCAGACATCTTCCAGGAACTACAGAAGGCACATCTGGGAACTGCTGGGTTGATGTCATCTCTGGAGATGGAACCTAGAACAGGGACAAAAAGGAAAACAGCTGGTCTGACGTCATCTGATTACCAGACGATGAAACAGGATACAGCTGGGCTGGTGTCCTCTCTGGATCTGAAGTCATGTGGTGGGCCAGTCGATGGATTCTGGAAAGGCCAGTACACTGTAGAACTGATGAATGTGGGGCACCTGAGTCCTGGATGTCCATACTGGCGGATCAATAAAGGCACTTCACAGGCTGGTGTGGCAGTATTGACTACCAGTGCTTGGTTTTCCATTTAGTAGGCACAGGCACATTTGCTGGGAGGTCCTTGCATTGAGGCCAATAGTACCGGGGCTCAGGAGCTTGAATTATTACTCTGTCTGGGTGCACATAATTCACACAGTGGGAGATTTCACGTCCCTCTCCATCCACTATTCACACTTTGTCCATAAACAGTGTCCTGCCTCTCTTCCACTGGGTATATTTCTCATGAAACAGTCTGTTCTTGACATGCTTGTTTGCACCAGGATGCACACCTTTCATTGCTTCGGCCCAGATCCAGGATTTCCTGCTGTTCTCAATCTCCTCCCAGACTTTCCGAGGAAAGGTCATACCATAGATCTCATTCACCTTCCTACAAACCAGTCTCTCCTCTTTACTAGCTTTGGTCAACCTGAGACTGCTGGCCTGGTTTGGGGGTGGCCAGTCCTGGTTCTGCCAGCTATGCATCCTTAACGAGATTAAAAACGGATCCCTGACTTCTTCTTCTTGCATAGCCAGGGCAGTGGCATCACCACTCTCTTCCATGCATTCCTCTGAGGCAAGAGCTTGAGGCTGTGTACCTGTTCCTTTTTCACAAGGCCACATAGGTTCCCCCTCATCTTCTTCCTCACTAAGGATCTGAGCCCAGGATTGAGCAGTCGTCCTCACTCCTGAGACTATCCACTCATCACTAAGTGCGGAGGTCGACACCTCCCATTCAAAGGCCTCCTGCTTCTCATCATCTCCTATGAGACTTGGGCTAGGCCCCCCCCAGGGGTCTACAGATGCTTTATCCGAACTTTCCTTCTGGGATCCAGCATCCGAAACTTCAACTTCTGGTTCCGTCTCTAACTCTGCACCCTCTAGCTTTGTGCCACACTCCCCTGAGGTGCCTTCTTCCACAGGCTCCACCTGGTGCTGTGTGCTGCCAACTGCAGATTCCTGAACCTTTGTCCATGTGGGAGCCAAACGAATCTGAGGCACTTTATCAAGCCATATTTTTCTAGGCACCAGCACAGTGAGGTATCATGAAGACGTCCCTTCCAGCGTTCAAGCATATTTGACACACATGCACTGGAAAACCAGGAATTGCCACATGAGGAGGCAGTTGTCCTCCATAGCACCACTTTTCAATGTCCCTCAGTCTATTTACTGCTGCTGTTACTGCAACCCGGGCATGATCCGCATAACGAGGTGGTCCTGAGGCCATAACTGCAGAAAAAACAAACAAAGTTCACTGTAACTGAAAGTCCTACTTTACTGAACACTCTCTTTACTTTTAAAATGGCTCCTCTGGTGCTGTGTTTACTTACCACCCCACCCTGTAATGGCGGTGGTAGCACTCCTGTACATCAACATTCAGAAATTGGGTAAAACCACTGCACATCCGATTTACACACTACTGATAACTTTTGCTCAAACTGCACAAACTTGCACTGTTCTTGTTCTAAACACATTTACATGATTTTCCACTGACTTTTACACACTGGAAACATTTCTTTAACTCACAGTCCCTTAAACTTCAGGTTTTTAAGTACAGGATTGCCTGTAAAACTAGTGCTGCACATTTGGCTACAACTCACAGTCTCTCTCTGGCTTTAAACTTTAAACTGATGCTGAACTCATTACTATGCACACAGTCAATGGCTTAACAGACTTGCACTAGCTGGTAGGACTTGACACAGTCATTACTTGCAAAGCGACTGCACTGCTGCACACACATTTAAATGGCTTTTAGCAGAAAATCACTGTTTGAGCAATTTCAATGTTGGTACTTACTGTTATCAGTAGCTGTTAGCTGCGATGGGAAATGGCCTGCAGCCAGTCTTGGAGGCCTCAGAAGGAAAACGGGTGGGCAGTCCTGCCGGTCGTCTCCTCGACCACCATACTCGCAATTTAGATGATCGAATCATGGGTTGAACCCAATTTTAAACAAGACAGTTTATTTTTAGAAGGTTTACAGCGTTTTTAAAACTCAGCGACGCTCCTCCACAAGCCACTACACGCACTCCACTCACACTCCCTCTCGAATGCTGGGGCAGTCACTGTAGAGCTGGCTGAGGGCGGAATGATTGCAGCCTCACCAATCACATGACGCCATGCAAATGAGCCTCTTCTTCCTCATGAGTGCTCTTTCCTCACGGCGATCGCCGAAAGCAGGCAACTTTAAACTGCAGAATGTTTTTTTTTTTTCTCCCTCAACTGACTCCACGGCGGAGCCCATTTCAGCCATTTAACATAGCCATTCACACTGCAAGTCTCTCAGTTCATTCAGAAAGCATTTCCAACGTCCAGGGCACAATTTTCCTGTTGTTACCCCTAGTCTTCCACACTTTTCTTATCACACAGTTCTTTTAAAAGCATTTCCAATGTCTAGGGCACAATTTTCCTGTTGCTGCCCCTAGTCTTCCACACTTTTCTTTACCACAGTTCTTTTAAAAGCATTTCCAACATCCAGGGCACAATTTTCCTGTTGCTACCCCTAGTCTTCCACACTTTTCTTATCACACAGTTCTTTTAAAAGCATGCAAAATGCTGTAAACACTTGATGCAGGACAAAGGCACACTCTTTGGCTTTACTGCTCCTTGGTAAACAGTTGGCATTTTAAACAGCAGCATTAGATACACAGCACACAGCAACACACTAGTTAACTTGCTTCAGCTTTTTGGGCTACCCACTGCCAGATAGTCAAAACACTAGCCCTTGCTCGAGCACCTTCCTCCCAGAATTAAAATTCAAAGCGGTGCCTCCATTTTGCAACCCCTGGACCCTGCCTTGTTGCAAAATGACAGGTGGCATGCTGTTGAAGCTGACAGCAGTACCTGGTGGGGACTGGGTTCGGGGAGGATTAGGTTACTCGGCACAGGGGACCTTGGTTTGGCTACTCTGCACAGGGGCACCGAAGTAAATCCGAACACAGGAAGCAATAACTGTAATGTCCAGAACCAGGAATGGGATTCTACAGTGTGGCTTTTATTCATATCCAAGCTGAACAAACAAAGCATAGACGGACCCCCACAGGGCTACATTCCTGGTAATGCAGATTAGAGACAACAGAACACTTTTCACATTTCCAGTCCTCAGGCTCTAAACCCACCAGGCACACAGCCCGGACTTGCACGCAGCTTTGGGTACACAGCCCAACTTGTACACTACTTGGGTTTTCCCCACTGGCCCAGCTCCCTGCCAGCCACTTGATCCAGCGGGTCCATTTTGGGAAATGAACCAGTTTTCCTGTTGGTGGCTCCCAAACCACCTTAGAGCCTTCGACTCCTAGCGGAATTTTCCTTCCAATCCCACATCTGGGTACTTCCTCATCACTGGCCAAGTGCATGAGGCAAAGTAGAAATCCACAGAGCAAATCCATAGAGGTGGACCTGGTCACTAAAGATGGGGGGTCTCCCAGCTCCAGCTCCCACAGTCCATACCCGGCCATTTCTCTGGAAACTAAACAACTCTTTTCTGAAAGCTTGGCAATGTAGATTACTGGGTAGACATATATCACATCTCCTCTACATGTCTTGACTTCCCTTATGTGCTGGACTTGAACATACTTTTACTTTTGGCTAAGCCTATTACTCTAGGCCTCCCACTATTTCAGTAGTCCAATCCCCACTATCACACAAGTCCCAGGGTGAAAACATGGTCCCTTTAGAAAGAGCAGAAACTCACCCTCCGGTTGCAGGTGCCCCACAGGCGATTCGCGAAATAATCTTGTGTCCCAAAACTCTTGGACCAAATAAGGCAGCTTCTCCACTTGCAGTAGCCAGGAGGTTGCCCTTGGAATATGCAGGAAAACCTTTCTGCCCCATCCCCTCAGAGATGGGGCACTGAGACCCGATTCAGCGGTCTCCACCACTTTAAAACTAGCTTCTGTGTCACTCTTTAGGTGGAAACACACACCTTATTCCTAAATGTAGCCCTATGTCAGGGCTGAGGCTCCTAGAGCCTAACACAGACCTGCTGTGCTCCTTTCACAGCAAGCTCCAAACTCCAACTGACCTACAGACTACTGTTCAAACCTCCCAACATTCTACTCCAACTCCCTGCTGCAGATTCCACTGTGGCTCATGCAGCTGCGATAATTCTATGGTGATATCATCCCTCAGTCTCAGCTGAGACTGAGAACAGAGTGAGAGTGTGAAATTCATTTAACTGGAGTTTCACAAGCTGCCTTCCCTCCCTACCACTAGGTCTTACTGGGATTCTAGTAACCCTGGGTAACAAGGAGGTTATACTAGGAAGTGTGTATAGGCCTAATACTACCTCTCCTGAGTTTTTTTATGCAGTTTCTCAATGTTTTGATTCCCTTTCTTTTGATTCTGATAATTATAGGGGAAGATCTAAATTTAACCTTCGACCCAAACATGGATCGCTTGGGAAATTCCTGTAAGGGACTCTCCCCAGCACAAAGAGCGCTCCGTGAACTACTGGATCAAACAGGTCTGTGAGATATCTGGTATGTCTTTCACCCCTTGGAAAGAGAATATACTTTTACCTCTCAGGTACATAAATCCTCTTCCCGAATTGACTACCTGCTCATCTCCCAAACACTCATTCCAAGGGTGCTGGACTCCTCTATACACCCGCGTCCACCTTCCGACCACTCCCTAGTCTCATGTCTGATTTCCTTTACATCCCTCCCCAATAAAGGAGGGAATTGAAAGATCAATAACCAACTCCTAAAAGACTCAGGAACTGTCAAATACATATCAGAACAAATTACACAATTTGTCTCATTTAATGCTAACTCTACAGGTAAGCCTGATGTTGAGTGGTGTGCCTGAAAGCTTATTTAAGAGGGTCACTTATTGGGTTAGCATCCAAAAGGAAAAAAAAAAACAAAAAACAAGAAGAGCAGCTTAGGTCTCTTCTATCCCAAATTCAAGAAAAAGAGAGCAAGCTTACCCCTCAATCCACAGAACAGTACAGGCAAGAGCTGGTGAAATTAAAAGACTCATATTTAGAATTACTGAGAGAAAAAGCAGAATTTGCCATCTTGAAGGCTAAGACTTCCTATTCAGATCAAGGGAAGAAATCAGGTTGTCTGCTTGCCCTCAGACTCGAACAGCAAGAGTCTTCAAGGCTAACTGCAGCCGTCCGTTCCCAGGAAGGGGGTGCTTTAAAGACCTCTCCAACAGATACAGTATCAGAGTTCAGGGATTACTATAATAAACGGTACAGTCCTATGGATAACCCTCCTCTATACCTCAATTAGATTCCTACTTAGCAGAATCCACTTGCCTTTCCTTTCGGAATCACAGAAACTGTTCTTGACATCCCATTTTTCCACGGCAGAATTAGCCAGAGTAATTAAGGATCTCCTCATATAAAACAGCAGGACCAAATGACTCTTCCTCTAATTTTTATAAAGTCTTGCACACCAGTTAATCCTGATTCTCCATTCACTCTATCAGCATATCCTCTCCGGCCTTGAGTCAGACAAATCCTTGTTTGAAGCCCTAATTGTACTCTTGTCCAAACTGGGTAAATCCCCAGATTTGGTATCAAGCTACAGACCAATCTCACTTCTTAATCAGGATATCAAAATACTGATTAATCTTTTGGCTGACTGGGTTAGCAATGTCCTCCTGGACCTTATAGGACCAGAACAGGTAGGCTTTATGAAAGGTAGGTCCTCAATAGATCACCTACGTACTTTGTCGCATGTCTTCCTGGCATCCAGGGATGCCGATTTCCTTGGTTCTGGTCTCCTGGATGCTGAGAAGGCCTTTGACAGAGTCAACTGGAGCTATGTGTTACGCACCTTGAATGCATTTGGCTTCCCCCCAGAGTTTCAAAAGTGGATAAGTGTGCTTTATAAAACCCTTTACTGCTTGAGTCACCAGTAATGGGGTTACATCTGAGCCATTTCTTCTGCAAGCCGGAACAAGGCAAGGATGTCTTCTATCCCCACTCCTTTTTAATATCTACTTAGAACCCCTTATACGTAGGCTAACAGATTGTCAAGAGGTGCAAGGTATAATTATTCAGGACCAAATAGTTAAAGTCTCGGCCTATGCAGATGACCTGCTTCTCCAACTGTCTCATCCAGCCAGCTCTATCCCACTAATGTTAGCAATCATCAAAGATTTTAGCAGCATGTCCAATTATAAATTAAATGTAGAGAAAACAGTGGTGTTTCCCCCTCAATTATAGAGTTTTGAAACACACCATATCTGCCTTGGGATTTACCTGGAAATCTGGGGACTGAACTTACTAGGAACTCGAATAAACTTATAAAACTAAACTTGGATCCCCTAGTGGCCTCAATCAGTCAAGACCTCAAAAGATGGTCCCTATTGTCTATCACTATTTGGGGGAAGATCAGCCTAATAAAGATGAATGTTTTTCCAGGTTTATTCTATCCGCTTAATCTCCTGAATATTTGGCTTCCCCTAGCATGGTTTAAGAGGATTCACAACTTAATTGCTGATTTCATCTGGTAACCCCGGATAGCGTACTATAAACTAGCTGTGCCTAAGATGAAAGGTGGATTACGCCTACCACATACTGAATTGTACTACTGGCCAGCCATACTACCAAGTACCTAAGATGGCTATCTGTTAATAATCCCTTGGCCCCTTTGCCTTTCTTCCCGGTCTGGCTTAAAATAGAATCCACTCTTATACAGGTGCAAGGTCTTTCCCCTTCAGCCTTATTATATGCCACAGTAAGCTCTCTCCCCCACCTTTAAAACTCTCTCCTATTGCAGTATCTATCAGGGTCCAATCACAATGTTGTGCCTTTTTAAAATACAAGCATACTAAAGATCCATCTCAAACTTGGTGGGGTAATCCTAACTTCAAAATAGAGGGCAAACCTCTCCGGTCGAGGTGGATTCCCCAGTTAGGAGATTGTCCTCTTACATACTGTATTTTATTAAAGAAAACACGCTTTGCTTTCCGCTTCAGAAATTTTGGACAAAGCCAATATCCCGAAATCTAATATTTTCAAGGTGTTCCAACTATGCCATCTGTTATTGAAGGTCTTTGGACTTACCCCACCTCAACCCCCAAGATTATCTTTCCAAACAGACTTAAGCCCTTTAGTGGGTCTCCCTCAAGCAGTATCCAAAGCATATAGTACTATATATGACTGGATCTGCCCCGACAGTTTGGCCCAGTGCATTATTGGTCCGCTCTTTTCCCTGACCAAGATATTACCTGGCCCTCCTTATGGCAAAACTGTCACAAATTTGTTATGCAAGACAGGCTTGACTTATGCAATTCAAATCCTACACAATCTCTTATTATTCCCTCAAAAATGGCTAAACTGGGAATGATCCCATCCTCAACTTGCACCAATGCCTTCAGGATGATGGCAACTTACTTCATATTTTCTGGACATGCCCTAAAGTAGCCCCCCTCTGGGATAGTATTAAACAACATGCTGATCCACTTTTAGGCATAGATTTATTTACAGCAGAAATCTGCCTATGGGGACTTTTCCACCATCCAGGTTTTAAACTGGAGATACCACATAGCTTTAATTGCAGTGTCTGTTAAAAAACTAGTTCTGAGGCATTGGAAAGACACTGCAGAAATCTCATACACTGAATGGCTTCAAGAACTTCTAGCAAACCGTAGAACAGAGAAGGCCATAGCCAGCCTACATAATAGGCTCAAGAAGTTCAATAAGATTTGGGGTCCCTTGCAAGCCCTTTATTCTCTCCAATAGACTGCAGATGCCACCTCACTCTCAACTTGATTTTGTATAGATATGTGTGCTCTTTGTGGGTTGGTTGGAGAGGAAGGGGGGAGTGGGGAGGGGGAAGGGGAGGACATATCTGCTGGTTTCACTCTGTATAATTTATGCATTTTATGTGTAACATGTATCTCCTCTCTGTAAATCAAAATGGTTAATAAACTTTAAATTGAAAAGGAAAAAAAAAAGATATACAGTCCCTGGTGGTAGTGGTGTCCTCCTTCTCTCCCCCGCTCAATTTGATTCAATGCACTTTGTGAACCTGCTATAATAAGGGTTCATCCCTAGATGGCACTGCCTTTGACAAAGCCTGTGTTCAGGTGAAATGTTAGGTGTTATCTGTGTTCTCTCTGCTGTTTTAAGAGTCTGCAACAAATAAAATCGGAATGTTTTGCATCTAACAGTGAATGGACTTCCAATTATTTCAACTAGAGGGTGAGTACCCTGACTTGTGTTGGATTGGTTGTGCATGGAGTTGCACATCCAGTATTTTATATAGTATATAGTGCAAAGAATAATTAAGAAATCAGCCATTGCTGAACTCCAGAATCTCTGCCACCACTGTAACAGTTCACTTTTGTTTTAAACTGTCTAATGTGTAGTGCAGGAGTTCTAGGAGTGGAAAGCAGGTATCTTGTGGATTTCAGAATCAGATAACATTCCATGACCTTTGAACTGTGGTACAGCATTTTAGCTGGCATTAGAAATCTATACAGAACATGCCCTCACTATATATTATAATGAAATTATGTTGCAGTGCTCCCTCAAGTATTTGCCCTTAGATCAGCAACCACCCTCTGTATCTACCTTCTGCCAGTTAAAAACTGACACATTATTTTATTCCTTGGTGTTAATCATCCTCAATTATACAATGGGTACTCAAACTGTTATATTCCGATTGGCTGATCGGCACCTTTTACCCATGGTAAATCCTACAATATACCAACAGGAAAAGGTGCCAGCCATCAGTCAGCCACATCAAGAACCCCCCAAAATTACTTCAACTATGGACTGGTGATGGACGGTGAGATGCTCGTTCACAGCACTGATGGAAAATTGAATTCCAGTTGAATTCTGGCTAGTTTAACTAGTTTTTGCAGTTTTCATGTAGAAAACAACTGGGAAAGCAACATATGAGGCAAAACTGTTTATTTATTTATTTTTTTCTTTGTACACATCATTCTCCATAACAGCTTCCATGCTGCTCACCTGTAACGTCACTGTCACTTTGGCTCCACTGCCACATCAGGTTGTGACTTCTGCAAACAACCCAGACTGCTGAGAGTTCCCTTCCCAAAACAAAACATGTCACAGCCGTTCTTCACAACTGCTCATTTTCAACATTAGGCACTGGGATTCTTGAAGGAGACAACCACACTCTGTAGGATGCCATACGGTCACATCACGCTGACCCAGCTGTCACATTTTACTCAGGGTTCTCTCAAAGAAAAAAAAAAAACAACGCCACGACTCCCTGGCTCTCTCTGTTCCGTAAAAATAAAAGTGACAGCACTGTACACTTTCAGTACTCAGACCCCAATACCCCTGGATGGCCATTCACACTACTAAAAACAAAAACATGACAGCACTGCACACTGTAGTCCTCCTGACCCAGATACCTCAGGATGGCCGTTCACACCATCTGTCAGTCACGTGAAGAGCTGCAGGATTAAAAACAAAAAAGCTAAAAACACTTTCTCTTTTCCGTACAATATAAAACTGACTCAGTTGCAGGACGCTGGGGTGGGGGTGAGGGTGTAACCATATGGCAGTGGATCTTATTCTACCTAGCAACCTAGAACTATTTTTTCAGGAGGAACAATAATTTTAATAAAAATTACTTAAAATACTAAAAGAAAAAATGTGTTTTTTGTAATTAAAAATGAGACATTGTATATTGCAATTAACCACCCCAGGGTGTGGGGTTACGCTAGGATTTATCCACAGCTGACCTGGCTGACTACTGGCCTGCAGCATGTGGCCAAATCACACCAGCCATTAGTAAATCCCAGTATAGCCCACACCATGTTGTGGTTTATTGCCTAATTATACAATTTGGGCTCTAAATACACTTAGCTGATTGCTCAGTTGGTGTCTTTACCTGTGGGTAAATCCCAGCACAACCCATGGGTAAAGTTCCAGCTGTCCCAGCTAACCACACCTCACAAAAAATCAATACCTCTTTGTTGTTTTATCCTCCCACTTCCATGTAGTCTTAGTGTTGGCTCTGTCTCCCTCAGTTTTTCAAATTGCAGCTCCACATTACAACTCCTTGAATGTGTCCCAATCAACCCCCATTTCCAAAAAAGAAATAAAAAAAGAAAACACCAAGTGGGAGCGTCACTACCTCCCAAACGGAAAAGGACATTAATTCCTGAAACCAGACCCTGTAGGCAGCCCTACAGTGCTAATAACCACCAGAGAGTGAGAGTTTGCCAGTAAACAGAGAGAAAACACAGCGCTGACCCTGGGAGCGTCATGCTCTACTCAGACCATCAAACTTCAATTAATCAAATACTAGAAAAGTTCCAGGAATGGTCAAGTGTGGAAAGTGTTTCTTTTTTAAAAATGAGGGCTAAAACTTAAAAAAAAAAAAAAAAAAAAAAAAATCAGCTGAAAAGCCGAGCCGCAATACTGGGTATGCACATATCCATATGCATAAAGGTGCATGCCCATTATCACACCTCGGCTTTTTGAATGCAATTTCTCTATGTTGTAACCCTCTTTTTTTTAAAAAGAAACACTTCCACCTGACCATTCCTAAAACTGTAAAATATACGATTAGATACGGTGATGGTGCGAGGTGAGAATGACTCATGGAGCTTCAGTGCTGTGGTGACCAGCGCACTCTGTCTAACTCATAGTAGCAAATAAAGCAAGCTCACAGGATCAGACTAGTGCTGTAGCGACCAGCACCCTTACTAAATGACTTCTTGGAGATGGCACTGCCACTGAGTGACTTCTGAGATGGGGGGTGTTTACAAAAAACAAACAAACAAACCAACAAAAAGAAAAAACAATGAAACCCTCACACAGTGTAAACAAGCACTGTTTTATGTGGTGCAACACTACATACAATAAAAACTATTAAAAATGGCAAAAAACTGTAAATTTATTTTATTTATTCTTACAGAAACAAAAGGGGGCCATTGTATAATCGCAATAAACCACTCCAGAGTGTAGGTTATGATGAGATTTACCCATTTCTGGTGTGGATTTGGTCACTCGGCTGCACCTCGTGACCAGACCACACCGAGTGTGGGTAAATCCCAGCATAATCCACATCCTGTCATGGTTTATTGCTTAAGTATCCACCAGGTTAAGTGTGAATATCCAGTTGGTCCTTAAGTACTTAACATACTGTGTTGAGGAAGCCTATCAAAATCTTTGTGTTACCACAGAGGCTAAACAACTGATGGAAGCAAATGTGCAAATTACCCTATTCAACGTAGCACTATCTAAGCCATTTGGTGAATGGCAGGGTAGAGTTTTCTATGTACACAAACTTTTAATTCTGAATGACTTTTGATTCAAATATCTGAAGCTTTAGGATGGGTCTGCAGATTGTGAACTTCAATACAGAAAGCCCAGCATCAGGCAATACTGCTAAAACAGGAAAGTACTCATGCTAGTTGCTTAATGGTAAAAATTCCTTACTGCATATAAAGGACACTCTTCCCATAATCCAACATTTCATGCAACTCCTTTGTGCTTTCTAAGGTGTACAATGCCAAAGCTCTTAAAGTGACAGTGCTTGTGCTTATTCATTTTACAGCCTCATCAGTTACATACTGTTGTATTACAATAGCATACCACATAAATATAAATAAATTACAATAAATATCACAGTGACACAGTACAATGGACAAAACACCCAGTGTGATTAATATGCCCAAAATATACTTTTGTATTATTGTGTGTGCAAGCCCTTAGCAAAGGTACTAACTGGAAGCTGCTTTTTTTGGTATCTACATTTGTAGCTTTTAGAGCTTGCTCCAGTGATACTGCTCACTTTTTGCTGGGTTTTGTTAAGCGCAGTGTTGCATTTGCACTGGAATCCAACAGGTGCAAAATATCCGCTGAGCCAACTCATCAGTTCATACCGGCAATCTTTAGAAGCACAGAGCCAAATGGGACTCCCATCTCTGACTTAGCCCACGTATTATTTCAACATGGTGGATCGGGAAATCCGTTCCTACAGAACAGGAATGACAGCCAGGTACCTCCTCAAACAACAACAATGGGGTACTAAACAGTGGAGTCACAATAGACATAAAGCGAAACATTTAGACAGCTGGAAAAAGTGGCACTTCAAGCTTGGCGCATGTATTGGCAGCACTGTGGTTTAGAAGCCTATTTGAGCGTGGGCAGAGTTCCCAGAGGCTTGAGAATAACAAAACACCCTGCATTTGGTCAGACATGCTCTGCAGTCTTCAGCAGTTTCATCAGGCTAATATTAGAAGATGGCAGAGAGGTGAAGAAGCAAATAAAGAGGGATATTAAGGAAAACAAAGATATAGTCAGGACCCCTGGTGTTCTGAGGCAGAATTTTCTGATTTCTGCGGCATGATTTATTCATTTCTCTGGCAGAATGCAGTCCTGTCATTGGCCAAATATGATGTGATGTCATCGATGACGACATATGCTGAGCAGAGAGGAGGGGCTTCAGGATAAACAAGGTGAGAAAGAAAGCCTGACACTATGGAAAAACAGTATATTTATATGAAAATTCACCAAAAACAATTAATTCTGCGGCACTATATATATTCTGTGGCATGATGAAATTTCTGGCAAATTCAAGAACCGCAGAATTCCAGGGGCCTTGGATATAGTTAACAGCTTTGAACATAGTCCTGAGTACCAATCTTACCAAACAATGATGAGACACTATAGCAAAGAATGACACCAAAATCAGTGAAACTGAAAAAAAAAAAAATGTCTCAGAGACAAAGAAGACAATGAGAAAAGGCACATATTTTTCTAGGGGAAAAACAAAAAGAAAACTAGAAGCTGGAATCAATCCGTGAGTACACCTAAATCAATTCATAAGAAAACTCAGCAGAGGGTGTAATAATATACCAGTGGGTCAGACACAAATAGCTCTGGGTCTTCCTTTTTTTTAGGGGAGAGCCTTCCTTGATCCCAGAATCATCAGGAACAACAGCAAGCACCAAGACAGGATACATACCATGAACCACTACTGAGGAGGAGCAAACAAACCATAGATTTCGGCAGGAATAAGACAAAGAACCTGAAAAGAAGTGTGAAGAAGAAGAAGCAGAGGAGGAAGAAGAGATTCAAAACTTAAGGCAGTTCAGGGGGAAAGGGCAGAGGAAAGAAGACTGTGCAACAAAATCGGAAAGGATGCAGGAGATGCTTAAAGTGGTAAATATATCAATATATACATTGTCAGACTCTGAACTTGAAGTTTTGAGGAAAGGACTTTATTTTGTACCGACTAAAACAGGGAATCATTTTGAGATCCTTACAGATTTGTATAATTTCTGCAGAACTTTAAATCTTAAGGTTTATTTTTCTATGATGCCCTTTTGGACAATGGACTCAGAAGTGGTTCCATCTTTCCCCAGCCCAACAACCCCCCCCCCCCAATCATCCCTAATGGACAATACTAACTTTCTAAACAGAGGGACATTAACATTACAATGGAAATGTACGTTGTACCCTCCTACAGCACAGCAGTTTCCACTTTTGAGAAGCTATGTGAAAGGGACTTAGAGAGATTGTTTAAGAACTCCCACAATTAACTTGTTTTATGAACTGCACTCGGAGGAGTATCAAGCACTAACTAGTTTAGCAAACAGTTAGCAAATTATAACTAACCTGCTGATAAGGATGGGGTAATAGTTATACTTGATGTAGTTATGCACACTGCAGAAGTTAACAGACAACTGGGTAATTACCATTATAAGCTTCTAGAAGGGATCTTATTCTCAATTTTAAAACAGAAATTGATCAGGTGATACAAGAAGCAGTTATGGAGGTCTCAGTACCAAAAACATCAGAGTTTCTACTGGTGCAAGATCCTGTAAAAGCAGTATGCAGCATATTGCACAAAATACACAAAGGCATAAAGAACCCACCAGGCAGATCTATTGTGGCTAGTATAGGCTCTCTAACAAAGCCACTGGCCTGGTATGTAGATGCCCATATAAAACCAATAGCACAGAGCCCATCAACTTATATAAGCGACACTACAGACATACTTACAGCATTGAACAACTTGGCAATTGAAGACTGTTATTTAGTTACCATGTCCTTTTATGCAAATATATACCATGGGGGGGTGGGCTGGAGAGTGGAAGCTCTTAAAATGGCATTAAGGGTACATGCAGAATATTAAAACAGATTTGTTGATTTTTTGATATGTTTAACTGAGAAAGTCCTATGTTGCAATTCCTTTTTTGTTTGATTGTAAGCAATATTTACAATTACGAGGGACAGCCAAGGGGGCAGCCATGGCCCAAACTATGCAAATGTCTACTTACGCATGTGGAAACAGGACTGTGTGTTAGATCCAGCGGTCCACACTTTCTATGGCTTTCTTGATATGTGGAGGAGATACATTGATTATGTCATAATGGTGTGGGGGGGGTCCTTAGAGATTTGGGAAGGTTAAAACAGTACCTTGAAAGCACTAACAAACATCTAAGATAATCAGTGACAGCAAGCCAGACCACAATATAATTCTTGGATCTTGAAATAGCTAAGGATGAAGAGGGAAGAGTTAAAATCTCTTTGTGTCAGAAAATACAGGTTACTCACCTGTAACAGGAGTTCTAGGAATGGTATATGTTGTTCATCCACACTCATTGGCAGTATCCTTGCCGCTTTAAATCTTGCCGGAAGGTCTTCAAGCTTGCTCCTCCCACCCACCCGGGTGGTATAACTCTCGGCTCGCCCATGACGCCAGATCTGGCCCGCTGGAAGCTCAGGTTGTGCGTCGAAGCCGTGAGGTCGGGTGGGTCGTGTGGATGAACAACATATACCATTCCTAGAACTCCTGTTACAGGTGAGTAACCTGTATTTCTAGGGACATGGATATGTTGTTCCTCCACACTCATTGGCAGACTCCTAGCAGTTCTCCGGGAGGAGGAGGCAAGACGCACACCCCATATACTTACTTGGGAAAGAGAGACTGGAGAACCGAGGCCCCAAAACCAGCATCCCGGCGTGACTCAAGGTCGATGTGGTAGTGGGTAATGAAGGTGTTGCTGACTTCCAGGTAGCAGCCCTGCAGATTTCCTGGATAGGGGCGTCCCTGGAAGCAGCCACCGTTGCAGCAGTATGGCGGGTAGAATGAGCTCTTATCCTCTGGGAGGCTCCATGCCCGCCAACTTATAGCAGAGATCTATGCAGGAGGTTACCCACCTGCTTATCGTCCGCATGGCTGCAGGTCTGCCAGATGCGGCTTCAGCGTAGGTGACAAACAGCTGGCGTAACCTCTCCCGAATTTCAGCTGCAGCTCCTTATAATAAGCGAGCCCTTCTAGGTCCAGAGTATGGAGCCTATATTCCCTCCGAGGTGTGATTGGGGTAGAACACCGCAGAGTCAACACCTGGTTAAGGTGAAACTCGGCACCACCTTCGGAAGGAATTTCGGGTGGGGGCAGGACAACCTTGTCCCTGTGGAAGACCAGGTAAGGAGACTCGATGGAAAGCGCCTGGAGCTCTCCCATCCTTCTGGCTGACGTGATAGCCACCAAGAAGGCGGTCTTCCACGACAGGTGAGAGAGAGCACACCTGTGCATAGGTTCGAATAGCTTGCCCATGAGCTTGCCAGTACCAGCAGTAGATCCCACGGAGGTGGGGTTCCCGCACTGGAGGAAATGTGATCAAGGCCTTTGAAAAGCGCCAGACCACCTTCTCCTCGCCACCGACTGCTTCCCGGCCAGCGCCCGGTAAGCAGAGATGGCTGCCAGGTGCACCCTTAGGTCGTCAGAGCCTAAGCCCTTGACTAGAAAGGGACCATAATAGTCCAAGATGCTTGCCAAGGAACAGGAGGAAGGGTCCAAGCCCTTGCTCCTGACACCAAATGGAAAACCTTTTCCATTTGAAGGCATAGCATTTTCTGGTCGACTCACATGGACGCCTCAACTACATTGAGGACCTCGCCGGAAAGACCCAAAGCCTGGAACTCGTAGCTCAGGAACCAGGCCGTCAGGTGCAGGGATTGAAGGTCCGGATGGAACACCTTCCCTGATTGACTGAGAGCAGGTCAGGCGAGCTGGAAGCTACACCGGAGTCCTGGAGCTGAGACTGAGGAGATCTGGGTACCAGAACTGGCGAGGCCAGTCTGGGGCTATCAGAATCACCTGCGCCTTGTCCCTCCTCGCCTTGAGAAGCACCTTGTGGATCAAGGGAAATGGGGAAAGGCGTAAAAGAGACCGGGGTCCATTGCCTCGAGAAGGCATCCCCCTGCAGCGAGCCCTGCTGAGGGGGGCGGCATGAAACAGACTCAGCTTCGCGTTCTCCATGGAGGCAAACAGGTCCACCTGAGGTGTGCCCCAAAGGGAGAACAGATGCTGTACTACCTCCGGCAGGAGAGACCACTCGTGGGATGCAGCCCCTATCCGGCTCAGGGCATCGGCCAGGGTGTTGGAGGCTCCTGCCACGTGAATGGCTAGGAGATCCGCCTCCAGGCTGCGCACAGTGACCAAATGCGGAGGCTTCCTTGCATAGAAGCATGGAGCCGTCCCGCCCTGGCGGTTTAGATAGTACATGGTACGTGGTATTGTCCGTCTGGACTCGGACCACTTGACCCCGGAGGAACGGACAAAAGCGGTGAGAGCTAGGCGGACCGCCGGAGCTCCAGCAGGTTGATGTGGCATCGGGACTCCAAGGGGACCAGAGGCCATGAGCCCAGTGTTCCCCCAGATGGGCACCCCAACCCATCAGAGAGGCATCGGTCGACAGAGAGACCGTCGGCTCGGGGCGGACGAACGGGATGCCCTCCTGCAAATGATCTGGAACGGTCCACCACTGGAGAGCGTTCCACATCCCCTGTGTCACCGACACAAGCTGGTCCAAGGGATCGCAGCGTCGTGACCACTGGCTGGCCAGTCCCCACTGAAGGGGACGCATGTTCCAGCGGGCCCAACGGACCACGCTGGTACAGGCCGCCATGAGACCCAGGAGGCGCAGGAAGTCCCGGGCAGGGCGCAATTGCCCAACCAGAAATGATCGGGCAAGGAGGAAAGAACCTCGGCCCTGTCCGCGGGAGCAGCGCTGGCTCGAAGAGAGTCGAGCTGCGCCCGATGAATAAAATCACCTGCTTCGCTCGAAAGTCTGACTCTGGCCTCATGATAAGGAGGCCCAGTTGAGAGCAGACCTGAGGCCCAGATCTCTGGACCACTCCGCCTCCTTCCTGGAGGGAGCTGCTATCAGCCAGTCGTCCAGGTAAGGGTACACCGGACCCTCGGCGCCCGAGGAATGCTGTCACCACTGCCATGCATTTGGTGAAGACCCTGGGAGCTGGAGACAAGCCAAGGGCATGGCTTGAACTCAAGAGAGATCCTTCCGCTCGAAGCGAAGGAATCTCTGGTGAGACGGACGGATAGGGACGTGAAAAGCGCGCCCTGCAAGTCCAGAGAGCAGAACCACACGCGCTGTTCCAAGGATGGTATTATCTGAGCCAGAGTGACCATCCTGAAGGTTCGAGACCTTAGGAACTTGTTTAGGTCGTGTAGGTCGAGAATGGGGCGCCAGCCCCCCGTCCGTTTCGGAACCAGGAAGTACCTGGACACAAACCCTGGGTCTGAAAGAGGGTCCACCACCTCTCTTACCACCTCCTTCTGGAGGAGGAGAGCGATGTCGGCTCGACGAGCCGCCAGTGAGGCTGGGGATCCCGAAGCCCCCCGAGGGGCGACGGCTCTGAAGGGTGGTGCCTGCTCGAATTCCAGAGGCAGGCCTCTTCCCACCACCTCCAAGACCCACCTGTCCGTGGTAACAGCGACCAGGCGGAACGGGAAGTGCGGAGCCGTCCTCCACGGGGGACCCAGGGTGAGAGCGGGGATGGGGGGCGACACCTCAGCCCGTCCACTGGGCAGGCTTGGAGAGGGACCGGCCGAGGACCTCCTGGGCCCTTCCTCCTGCCTCCTGTTAGAGGAAGCCGGCGGCTTGGGTTTGGGATGCTAAGGCCGAGCCTGCTGGCCCTGACGTTGTTGGTCGGCTACTGGGGCACAGAAGGACCCAAAGGGCTTAGGGCTGTGGTTTGGCGGCCTTGTCCTGAGCCGGAAGAGACCGAGTCCAAGGTGGCATTGGACTTCTCGATCCTCTGCAGGTGACCTTCCACCCCAGGGCGAAGAGGTCAGTCCCCAAAAGGAACATCCGCCAACTTGTGCTGGGTATCCAAGTAAAGGTGGATATCCTCAGCCAAGCCCTCTCGGACGATAGCCACCACGGCTCGCCACCGATCTGGCACATAGGTCCCCTACATCCAAAGCAGTCTGAGCTGCTGTTTGGCCACTGCCCTGCCCTGGTCCCGCACCTGCTTAACCGTAGTCTGCAGATCGGCGGGAAGATGAGGATGACCTCATCCAGGAGCCCAACAGGGCATGAGAAAATGTGCCATGAGGGGCGGCCGAACTGGCCTGACGAAGGCCGAGAGAGGATAAGCGTAGACTTTTCGCCCGACATAGTCCAATTCTCTTTGGACTCCTTGTCAGGAGTTTGTCCACATCCCTGGCGTTACGTGGCAAAACGCTGTCGGTAACCAACCCCTCAGCAGAGGGTGTTCAAAACCGGACAAGGAACCGGTAGGGACCGCGACTACTTCTGGCCATCCTGGCCGGGCGCAGGGCAGGAAGCAGGGCGCTGCCAAAGTTCCAGTGCTGGACCCACTATGGCCTCGGCCACCGGAAAGGCCTCCGTCGGAGAATCCCCTCGGTCCAGAATCTCCGTGAGGGGATACCTGGCCCGTTTGGAAACGGGTTCGAGCTCCATCCCGGTAGACTCCGAGATGAGCCGAAGCAGTCCTAGGAAGGACGACGGGCTATCGTCCATTGGCTGACCTCCTGAAGACTCCAAGTCCAGTCGCTGAGAAGAAGGAGGAATCATCTTCGGACTCGGAAGAGTCCTCGAAAACTGCCTCTGGCCTGAACCACCCTTCACCTGCCGAGGTCGGTCGGAGTGAGGGTAACTGACACCCGATGGGGTAAACCCTTGTGACCGAGAATCCTGGTGAGACCCCAGTGGTGGCTGTGGAGGCGGAGGTTCCACCGCAATCGGTGGAGCAACTGGTTTGGCGAACAACGGCCTGGGTATAGGCTCTCGGGCAAGTCGAGGGGTTGTGTCGGCGTTCGGTGACCTTCACTTAATGGCCGGGAAGGCGCGGGTCGGCTGTTCCCGGCCAGGAGGAGCTGTTGCAACATAAGGTCCTCGTCACTCCGACGTAATTCATGCGAAGCCTCCCTCATCGAGGAGGAGGGCAAGGACCAGCCAGCCGACGCCGCTTACAGCAGTGCCGAGACCGAGACCGCCTATGACGGTGGGAACGGCTGGACCGCGAAGAGGTCCGAGACCGAGACCGAGAGTCCCGGAATTTCGGTCGGTGCAGGGAGGTGTCGTCGAACCGACACTCCTTCGCTCGAAAGGTCCATCCGAGGGCTCTGGAACCGAGGCACAGGCGAGCCCAAGGATCCTCAACTCCTCCCGGGGAACCGGAGGGGAATCTCGGCTGCTAAAGGCGACAGCCGTCCAATGGGTCGAGAAAATCTCGACTTCATCAGTGGGAGTCTCGGTCAACTGACCTGGCGGGGACACCGTGAGGCCAGTGGCGAGCGTGCAGTCGACCAAGCCGGACGGTCGGCGGCCCGGGAGAAGGACCTTTCCGCCCCAAGAGCGCCGACGAGGATTCTACCTTGTCCCTCTTTTTGGACCGAGAAAGGTCCAGCAGACGCAGGCCCTTCTCCTTTAGTGGAGAGGGACAGACAAAAGCTCCTTAAAGGAAGCCGTGTAGGAAGAACCCAGAGAGGCGGGATAAATGCTGGCCGAGGAAGATCTGACCGCGCCGCGCCTCCTCTTGAGGCGACCATCCGCCGAAGGACTGTACGAGGCCCGTCAACAAGGACACCGCCAACCGGGCCTCCTTGGACTTCACCGAGGAACGCTCGGACGGCCCAGTTGCAATCGGGCAGCACGGTCTTCGAGGACGAGGGCGAGAAAGATGAGCACAGGTCGCAAGCCCGCGGGTCGTGCTCAAGGCCTAAGCAGTAGACACACGTGGAGTGTGGATCCGTCCGAGACATCTTCTGCCCGCATGGGCATCTCGAAAATCAGGGTCGATTTATCCGCCATGACCGAGGGATCGAAGACTGAAGTCTTTGCAAAATATTATTTTTTAAATCCGCAAACGGAGAAATAGGAACCAGTCAAAAACGCAGAGCTTAAGAGGAACCTGAGCTTCCGAAGCGCAAGGAAGATCTAGGCGCCATGAGGGAGCCGAGGTTATACCACCCGGTGGGGAGGAGCAAGCTTGAAGACCTTCCGGCAAGATTTAAAGCGGCAAGGATACTGCCAATGAGTGTGGATGAACAACATATCCATGTCCCTAGAACCTACAGTTACTAATTCTTTATTTCTTTATTACATTTCACCAGTTGTCATCCCCACTACACCACTGAAAACATTCTCAAAAGTCAGTACTTACGGGTGAAGAGAAATTGTACTGTAGTACTCCAGAAGATTTTAAATTCCATGCTGACATACCATCAGAGCGGTTCAAAAACAGAGGGTACAGATGGGAATGTATTAACAGGGCCAGGCAAGCAGCACAAGACCTAGATAGAAATACGCAATACCCAGATAGGCTGGCTGTGAGATATACAATGCTAATGTTAATGTCACGGAAGGAGATGAGGAGGAACAGTTTGTGCAAAATGTGTATATTCAACCACAAATTAGACAGAACTTTATTACAACTTACTCTGCCCAGTCAAATGATATCAGAAAAGTGATTGCAAAAAAAAAAACAACACTGGTCTGTAATCAGTTCAGAACCCACATTGAAGGATGTGGTGGAAAATCTTCCTAGAAAGGCTTACAGGAGAGGGACGAATGTGGGAGGTAGTGTTACTAGAAGTTATGCAAAACCTTGTGCTTAAACCAGGTTATCAGCTCTTCCCTCGGACACTTTCAGGTGTGGAATGTGTTAAGTACTGCTCTGTTGTAACTAAGCTACTTTTCAGACACATGAGGAGGGACAAGAATATCAAACATGGCACTTCAATCATGATAGTATGGGCATTATCTGTTTGGCGAAATGTAATTGTAGTTTCATCTATTCTGGAAAAAACTGAAATATGTTTTAAAATTAGAATACGGTAACATGTTACAGCCATTGAGAAGTTGGAAGAGGACAATGCATTAACTCTACATATTAGGCAAACCCCTGAGGAGACACAGTGTTGAGTTCCAGGGAATAGAAAGACCTTGATTAGGCCTGACAGGGGGTGACCTAGATGGGAAAAGTACAGTTACATAAGAACTTACCATAACAGTAGATCTTTGAGACAGGCTCTTGCAGTAGGTAATTACGCATAGGACTGACCCTGCAGGCATCAGGACCCTATGGAAATATTTCTAGCTAGCAGTCTTTGGCGGGGGGGAATGCCCCCACGTCAGGTGACCGATGTCATGTGACGTCAGTATAAAGGGGTGGTCTCCCACATCCGCCTCCCAGTTCTTTCCCGCCAAAGGCCAAAATGGGCAAGACGAGAGGGAAGCAGATATCCCCTATCTGGAAAAGGAGCTGAAAAAGCTAAGGGGGATGGAGGGTGGGAAGGCATTACCTACTGTAAGAGCCTCTCTCGAAGATCTACTGTTACGGTAAGTTCTTATGTAACTGTACTATCTTACTTCGAGAGGGCTCTTATAGTAGGTAATTACATATAGGACTGAATCCCAAGCAGTCTGGAACAAAGAAAAGCACTTGCGAGGAGGAAGACTAACCAACCAACAGAACCTCCAGCTGTAAGGATCTTAAGAAAGAAGACCTTGCAGAAAAGCCAACCCGAAGCCTGCTCTACAGTGAGAGGCAATGTCCAAACTGTAGTGTTTTTCATAAAGGTATAGACAGAAGTCTAAGTTGCAGCTGTGCAGATGTCTGCTGCCGACACATTCTTGAAACAAGCCGTAGAGGCAGCTACTCCTCTGGTGGAGTGACCTCTGACTTGACCCGGCAGGGTCTTTTTATACTTGTCGTAACAGAAAGTGATATAATGAGCCAACCATTTGGACAGACATTGCTTAGAAACAGCACTGCCCTCTCTTTTTGTGGGCAAAGAGACAAAAAGCTGATTAGATTTCCTGAGATCCTTAGTCCTAGTGGTGTAGTTATCTCAGTATTCTGTGAACATCCAAAGTATGCAAGAGGTACTCCCCTTGATTGGAGTGTTGTGTAAAGAAAGCAGGTAGCTCAATGGATTGATTCAGCGTAGATTCAGCTACCACCTTAGGGAGAAACTGAGGGTTGGTGTGCAAAGCCACCGTTCCTTGTGAAAAAATCAAATAAGGGTTTGCACATCAGAGCCTGAAGCTCGAAATTCGTTGAGCTGAAGTAATGGCCACTAGGAAGAGAGTCTTCCAAGAGGAACTTCAAGTCTGCTGAAGCTGCCGGTTCGAAGGAGGCAGGGTAAGCTCTCGAGAACAAAGTTCAGATCCCAAGGATGGGCATGAATGTGGATGGGGGTCTCAAATGGAGAACCCCTCTAAGGAAAGACTTCCAACTGTGCGAAAAGTCCTATCTCCAAAAGGGGACATGGTAGGCTGAGATAGCCATCATGTGAACCTTCAAAGAGGAATGGCTGAGACCCAGGTCAAAGAGATGATGCATGTAGTTCAGGACTCTTCCGACAGGGCAGAATGGCTTGAAGTCTTTAGAAGAGGCCCAAATCAAAAACTGCTTCCATTTCATGGCGCAGGTGGATCTAATGGAAGGATTCCTGGCCTCCACCAGAATATCTGCGATGAGCGGAGAAACCCCGAACCGGACCTGAGCTATGTATTTAGGAGCCATGCATGAAACTGAAGGGATATGAGGCCTGGATGAACCAGAGTCCCCTGATCCTGGGTCAGCAAACGCTGTAACAGAGGAAGAGGAAACGGAGGTTCCTCTGAAAATTGTTGCAGAAGAGAGAACCAAACTTGCCTGGGCCAGAATGGAACTATGAGGATCATCTGGGCTCCTTCTGTACTGAGTTTGTGTAAGATCCTCGGAATTAAGGGAATTGGAGGGAAGGCATAGATGAATCTGTCCCTCCAGTTGAGAGACAGTGTCCTGCCAGAAAATGCCTTGCCCTGGAGCAAGCCAGCAGAAGGCGGAAAGTTTTGCATTTAGAGGAGACGTGAAAAGGTCTACTTGAGGGGTTCCCCAGAGTAGGAAGATGTCGTCTACTACCTCTTGATCCAATTCCCACTCGTGGACTTTGGCTGAAGACCGACTGAGATGGTCTGCCAGCGTATCTTCTACTCCCAGAACATGAACAACCGTCAGGTGAAGGTTGTGCTGAACAGCCCAATTCCAAACTCACATTGCTTCCCTGCACAGAGGGTAGGAACCAGTTCCTCCCTGCTTGTTGATGACAAGAATACACGTTATCTGTCTGGATTATTAGATGACCAGGAAGAATGTAAGGGTGCAGAGCCTGGAGAGCATACGAGATGGCTCTGAGCTCAAGTACATTTATGTGAAGGCTCTGCTTGAGTCTGGACCAGGCCCCCCCCACCCCGAGTCCTATGAGACTCCAGATGGGCTCCCCAGCGCTCTCCTAAGGCATCTGTTGTCAATGTTTGGGAGGAGGTTTGATATAGAAGGGAACTCCCCGGCAAAGGTTCTCTTGTGCCATCCACCATTGCAAGTCCCGGACTATGTGATCGGAGACTAGAACCTCCTGATCTAGCTCGTCCAGTGTCTGGTCCCATTGAGACCGGAGCATCCACTGAGAGATCCTCATATGGAGCCAAGCGCAAGGGACTGCCGGGATAGCAGCCGCCGTGAGCCCAAGGAGGTGAAGGACTGACCTGGCACAGACCCTTCTGCAACTGAACAACAGACTTGCTTGAGCCTGGACGGTATCCACCCTGTCTGGAGGCAGAAAGGCCTTGCCGATGGTCATGTCCAGGATCACCCCAATGAACTGGAGTCTTTGGCAAGGGACCAGATGGGACTTGGCCTGGTTGATGGTGATATCCAGGCTGGAAAACCTGCAGGGTAAGGAAAGAGTGTAGAAGTTCCTTCCTGGATGGGGCTGCCAGAAGCCAGTCATCCAGGTATGGGAATACCTGCACTCCCCTGGGTACGCAGGTGGGCTGCTACCACAGAAAGACATTTGGTAAACACTCAGGGAGCCGAGGTAAGACTAAATGGGAGGGCCTTGAATTCGTACTGGTCCCCCTGAAAAGAAAACCAAAGGAATCTGTGGCGGGAAGGGTGGACAGGGATGTGCAGGTAGGCATCCTGCATATCCAAAGCACACAGCCACTGTCCCTGCCTAAGAAGAGACAGAAGGCTCTGCAGAGAGAGCATTCTGAAGCGTCTGTACTCCATGAACATGTTCAGAGAGCTGAGTTCTAAAACAGGCCTCCGTCTTCCATCTTCTTTGGAACTAGGAAGAAATGAGAATAGTAACCTGTCCCCAAAGATGGGTGAGGACTTGCTCTATTGCTGCCTTGAGAGAGGGAGGAAATTTCTTCTAGGACCAGAGGAAGATGTTCCAGGGAGTAAGACAACTTGGGTGGTGGTTTCTGGGTGGTTTCTGAAGAAAGTCGATTGAGTGTCCTGCTGCAATCGGTTGGAGCACCCAAGCATCTGATGTAATCCTCTCCCAACCCGGTAGATGGAAGGAGAACCTCCCTCCTACTGGTTCCTCTGGGGTCTTCAGAGGCTGTGGAAGAGGAAAGAAGTCAGGAGGTGTATGGCAACGCAGTGGCTGAGGCTCCTGCAGCTTTTTTGGGCAGGGAGGCTTGGCTGCTGGAGCGGCCTAACGTTTGTTGGCCCGCTTGCCCTGAGGTTTTGCTTTAGGTCGAGAACGTCTGCAGAAAGGGCGATGCTGTCCCTGAGGGGGCCTGTACAGAGTCAACCTACTTCAGTGCAGTGCCCTTCTCCTCCGGTTGGTGATGATGTCCTTGACATCACCACCAAACAACATTGAACCCTGAAGGCACATCCTGAATTGCAGATTGCACTTCAGGGACACCTCGAGGCCAGGCATGATGCCTAAGACCTACTGCAAAAGCCGAACTCCAACCAGCTCGTCCACTGCATCGTAGATGGCATGGAGCATGTGCCAACTGGCCGAACAAGCAGATCGGACAAGATCAGCCACTTCCTGTTTGGTCCGAGACTCAGGAAGGGGTCAATTTGGATTTCACCTGACTCAGATTGTCTTCTGGTAGTCCCCCATATGTGCAACATAGTTCAGGGCCCTAATCCCCAAGGTGGAAGAAGCGTACACCTTCTTCCCATACTGGCCCAGAATCCGGGATTCCTTGTTAGGTGGAGACAAGTTAAGGTGTTTAGGGTTGGCCGAACATCCATGAGCAGCGCTAATCATGACCGAGTCGGCCTTGGGGTGAGTATTCAAAGAATCCACACCCTCAGGAGCCTGATATAGCCAATCTGCCCTCCTCGGAAGGGGGGGACTAACATGGACGGTTGCTTCCAACTAGTGGAAACAAGATCTGTGTGAGGCTCAATCCAGGGTGGAATCAATGTCGGAGCGGTCTCGGGTAGATTGAAGTGTGAAGCAAGCTTCTTAAGCTGTGGATCTGACTCCAGGGATTGCCACTGATGGACTTCCTGGATCTTTCTGAGTAACTCCAGAAAGGAAGGATCCTCCAGAGGAGTCCTTGGCCTGGGATGATCTGGAGTATGTGGCTCATCATCAGGATCACAGCATCCCCCGAGTCAGAATCAGAGGTCTCAAAGAAGAGGAGAAAGACTCCTCCTGACAAGGGAGAGCAGTCCCTTAGGAAGCACTGGGGAGCGTGTCCTCTCCATCCCTGGCACCTGAGGGTTCGCCTCTGGTGTAGGTTAAGGGGGAGGAAGTCTCCCGTCTCTGGCGTAGGGGATCCTGAGCAGGGTCCGGTGCCGGCAGATGGCTCTACATTTCCCTGGTGAGCCGAGCCTTGGCCTCAGCCCACCAGGCAGCCAGAGTCTCCTTCAGATCCACCAGCACCTATGGGGGTGGTGGAGAAGGAGGAGGGGGATATGGATACTGAGAGTATCTGTAAGGTGAGTATCCATAACCCAATGGCAGGAAGCATGGCATTGGGTATTGAGGTGGCAGATACTGTGGCACCAGATAAAGAGGTGCCGGGTACTGCGGCATTGGATACTGCGATCCCGGGTAGGACGGCACCGTATTAAGTAGGGTTGGATAACTGGCAGCCAGGGGCTCTGACGGAGCAGAGGGTCCTGGGAGAGGTCCGGCACGCAGGCCAGGTAAAGGTGGCCCCATGAGCATTTGGCCCGGCATTGGAGCGGTGTCCGGCAAGGGGACATCAGCTGGTGTCAGGTAGGCTGGCGTCAGAGCCGGCGTCCGATGGTCCGGTGTCAGGGGGTCCGGTCCTATAGGAGGAAGCCCTGATGTCAATGTGCCCAAATCCTCCGTGTCAACCAGGGATGGAGGGTGAAAATCCCCAGGGTCCAGCAGAGGAGACGCAGGAGCCTCGTCGAGCAGCAACAAGAGCTGCAGTGAGCCAGGGACATTGGACTAGTCCAAGGGGTCCGACGTAGGCTCTTTTGCTGGGCATTCATCAGAGGGGCTGACGTCTGGCTTACCAGCGGGATCCGGGCAGGCGTCTGACTTATCAGAACCTGGGCCCGATGAAGGTTGTGTTGGGGAAGCAACCTTGTTGGGTGTCCGAGAGGTTGTGCACCCTCCTGAACAAGCAGGCTTCTTATCGGCTCTGTCTGGGCGGACATCGGTAGACCCGGCATCTGGCTTAATGGACCCGCTCAACACAGAGCGCTCCATGGTAGCAGCCTTCCTGGGAGCTGCAGCCTCCTTTGCCATGGAGGCACCCGAGAAGCGATGCCGTCTTGGGCACCGCCAAGACAGCCATCGAGGATCGGTCCCCCGGAGGGGACACTACCTTAAGAATGGCGACTCCGGCGGTCGTGGAAGCCGTGGAGGTGGAGTCCCAGTCCCGATGCTTCTCTTTCTTTTCTTATGGCCTTGGGCAAAGTGGAAGCCTGCCTTAGTTTCTTCAGCTCCTTCTCCATGGAAGCCATCTCTTTATTCAAAGCATGGGCCTCCAGGGACTGCTACATCCATTTACGGGTGGCCGAGTTGAACTGCTGGCACTTCCCCATGGGGTGGTCCGGGCCTAAGCAGAAGAGGCACAGGGAGTGACCGTCCTTATGCAGCAGTTGGGAACCGCATGAGTCGCACTTATTCTTATGCGATTCAGAGGGTGTTGGGGACAACATACACAGCCGTTAGGTGAGAAAAACAAGAAAAAATGATTGAAAAAACTTGGTAACTAGACCAATGTAAGACTGATGAGTGAAGGAACTTTACCACGAGGCACTTTCACAAGTCGACGGCGGGAAAGAACTGGGAGGTGGGCATGGGGGACCGCCCCTTTATACTGACGTCATATGATGTCAGTCACCTGACATGGGGGCAGCCCCTGCCAGAGACTGTCAGCTAGAAATGTTTCTGTGGGGTCCTGGCTGCAGAGGTCAGTCCTATATGTAATTATCTACTTCAAGAGCTCTCTCAAGTAAGATCTCTTACATTGTGAGCAGTATTGGATCTTTAACCTCAGAGCTATGAAACCACCTGGTTTAAATGAGATATTTGAATTAGCTCCCTTTCTCTGTAAGTATAATGTTAAAATCTGCATCATGAGTGTCTGGGATAGGTATTTGGGGGTGAGGGTACTCAGCATAGCAAGCCTTCAGATCCCTCTATGGGGTACCATATATGCTGCTACAATCCATACAGAAATGATAAACATTTAAGAATAAGAGACAAAACAGAAATAATGTCTAAAATGGATTAAATTCTGGCTTTTAAGTTGATGAGATGGTAGTACAGGAGATTTAGTTTATGAGAGGATAATGTACATCTACAATACCATTCTAACAGCAAAATATGGATCTGAACCAAAACACCTGTACTGTTTTATTTATTTATTTAAATAATAAGGGCATATTTATCACATTGAGGGTGTTTTGCTCATTGTACTCTGTCAGTGTATGTTGGTATGCTGTTCTAATGCAACAGTATGTAATTGTTGAGGCTATAAAATGGACAAGCACAAGCTCTGCCACTTCAAGAGCTTTGGGACTGTGTAAGAGTTTTCACTGAGTGGCACTGTACACCTTGTAAAAGTGCAAAGGAATTGCAGGAAATGTTGCTGGATTATGGGAAGAGGGTCCCTTTATGTGCAATAAAGGCATTTTTACCATTAAAGGGGACAGGGAATTTGTGTCAACTGGCAGTAGTTGGTAATGTTCTTAAGAGAAATAAAAGACTTGCCTCTAAATTAACCATACTTATCTGTACCTTAACACATTGATGTGAAAAACTGTTTTCAATTTTTTTTCCTTTTTATGGACAACATTCTGCATAGTTCTCATTATGGAACCAGTAATTTGGAGTTTTTGCTATGTCTCGGTTTATGTACAGAATGTTAAACATGAGCTATTGTCCCATCAGAACCATGCTTAGAGTTTGGTACACAAACAGTGACATAGTTAATGATTCAGATCACTGGTTCCATGAAGAGAACTGTGGCAGAATGCTGCCCATAAAAACAAAACAATGCAAAGTATAGTTTTTCACATCACTTTATTCTGGGACAGTTACATATGGGTCATTTAGGCGTCATTGCTTATATCATTTCTGTAAATGGAACATTATAAACAGCTACCGATTAGAAATCATTTCCTGTCCTCTTTATGCAACTATCATTGTGAGTATTTTGTTATTTTTTGCTGGGCTTTTTGTAATGTAATTTGTGTGTGCATGCCTTTAGCACAGACACTCACTGGGAGCAGCTCTTTTTAGTATTCGATTATGAGCGTGACTATATTTCTGAGGGAATTGGTCACAGAGATCTCTCACTTAACAATACAATACCTAGATATTCATATGCAGGAACTATCACCCCTATCTTTTCAGTTTCACTCAAGTTTTCAAGCCCTCCCCACTTGCTGCTATTTTCCCCTACCAAGTGTCCTTAAACAATCTTTCATCACATCTATGTACCTCATCATACAATGTCACTTCTGTATATATCATGCCTGCAGCATATTATAATCTCGTAACAATGTATTCTTTGCATATTACATTTACTGTAACCATATTTAACTTCTGTTTGATTTGTGTTTAACATTGTACCCGGGTCGCAGCTGGAAACGAGCCTCGGCTCAGTGTGCCTTTCCTGGTCACCAATTTTAAATAAATAAATAAATAAATAAATAAATAAATAAATAAATAATGAAAACTCTACCAAGACTCTTGCTAGAAGTAAACTTATAAAACAGGACAAACACAAGTGAACACTTACCTTTAAATAAACAAAATCATAGCAACCAAAGAAAAACTAAGGTGCATCACAGACTACTGTATGATGTACTGTAAATGATAGTGAAACATAACAGTTTAACCCCTTAGGCTGCCAACAGAATTAGAATGTATAAGAATTCAGGACTGACATATCAGTCCGTGGCACAGCAAGGGTTAACATATGATTTTAAAGATAATATGCCTTCAATACAAATAAAGAATAGCAAAAAGTTTTGCAAAAATGTTTTTTTTTTTTTTTTTTTTAAACTAGGCCTCAGTTACACACCACTTTCAATTATCCGTCAGTCTTTTCCTGCACCAAAGTGGATGGATAATCCAGGAAGAACTGCATGTACAATAAATGTCACCTGTAGTAAAAGTAAAAGCAGGACATTCCCATTCAAAAAACACAACTCAACTAAAATCCTTCCCCATACAAACTAGCCCTTAATACAGTACTTTTTGACAATCTCTCATCACCTCACGGCTACACTACTGTAATGTTAATTCTTTGATTTCCCAGTCAAGGTACATCTTCAGCTAGTTCAAGTGCTTTTGCAAAGCTGATGACTGCTCTTACTGACTTCATATCCCCATTGTTATAGGATTTGCATTGGCTTCCATGGAATGGAGTTCAAAATTCTGGTTTAACCTACAATATAGGCCCTGTATTGTTCTGGTCCAACTTACCTAGGTAGCCTTCTCCTACACTACAGTCCAGCTAGGAATCTTTGGTTTAGAAAAGTGTTAGTACAAAGGTTTGCAAGCTCAACCCCTGTATTTACAATACAATTTAATGAATTTAGTGGGTGGCTCCTGGTGTGTGACCAAACAGAAACACATGATTAAAGTTCCAGGGCCTTACCTCCCCTTCCCCTTTTCTTGCTGCATTAAAGCCTGCATTTTTTTCAAACTAACTCCAATATTCTTACTTTTCATATTTTTCGGAGGGGCTCTTGGTTCTCATCATCCAGCTGAACCATGATTTAAGCCTGACAACTTCGGCAAAGTGACCACCTCCATCGGTCAGGTAACAAGCATCCTATTTTAACTTGCCTCATCAGAGCTGAGGTCTCCTTGCCTTCTCTACACTTTTGAAGAGACCATTTTCTTGGTTTCATTACTTATAATAGGCTCTGACCAATGAAAGGCTCAAGTTTCTAATAACAAGCATTAAATTTTAAAACTGCTACCTTTGCCTGCTTCAGGTCTTGTTCAATGCCTCCAGTTGCATCCGCCATTCCTCCCGCTGTTACATTGGTGGGGACCCACATGGGGTGGGATCCAAGGGTACCGGTATGGTCATCTGTGATGGCTGGTGCACATGCATCTTTCCTCCCTTCTTCTTCCTCCAGTTTCCGTCCGAGGTGCATGAGCATATCGTGCATGTTATAGGCATCTGCACTGGGTCCCCTTCTCGCAGTGCTTGCATGCTGCCACCAGTCCCTGCTACACAGTGACAGTGCAGCAAGATGCATTAACCCCAGGAAGAACAGCCATCTGTGGGATGCTCAATACCTTCAACTGGCAGGCCCCAAGTGACCCTGGTCCAATCCCGAACCAGCGTTGGCGCAAGGCAGCAGATGAGGCACCAACACCTCAGCCCTCCGGCCACTGGGTCAGCTCAGGCTGAGTGATTTTCAACACACCTGGGAAATGCATTCATTGTCTAGAAGCCCATGCCTTGGTGTGGGATATTGTCTTGTAAATATTTTTTTTTTTGGGGGGTATTTTCCTTTAGTTAGGTTGTTGCTAGGTAGAATATGTGAGTTTGGTAATAAAGTCTGAGTGCCTTTGAATGAACCCAGGAAGTGCAATTATTTTGAAAAAAATGTATGCGCTGTTCTGGATTTTGGTGTTTATAAAGTGGATTTTTTAAACTTTAATGGGAAACAGTTTTATTTCTGTTTAGTTAGGTTGCTGCTAGTTAGAACAGGTTAGCTCTGAACTTTTCATATACCACATATTAATGAACGGTCACGTGATACGTTTACACTGATGAAGCTGCCAGGATTCTGACTCCCATTTTAGAAAACAAAGTAGGGCACATGAGAGGCCAAGGAATTACAATGGGCATGGAGACTGAACCGACCTCTTGTCTACATGGTGGTCCTTCCAAGACAAGGTTCAGGCCCATTAGTGGGGTAGTGTGGCATTTTTCATAAGCATTAAATTCAAACACAGCAATAAAAAATAAGTAGGACTCTCTCAGTCTTTGGTTTCAGATGATGATCTGCACTTGGGAAAAAAAAGAAAATCTGGCACTGTGATTTGTATTGCTTTGCAAGCACGTTCTTTATAAACACCTCCATACTTACATTTCCTGCTTCTTTCCTCCTCAGTGTAAGGTCAATACTTGGTTAGACAGTAAACGGTGTTAGTGTAAAAACTGCATTTTTGCATAACGGTTAGTGTAGGCATTTTTATTTTTATGTTTATGTGCATAAGAATGATCTGACATTTTAAGTGGAATATTTTACGAGTGATCTCATGTGTGTGAGTGTTATGTCCTTAGATGAAATAACATTATGAGATGGAGAACCAATCATTTTAAACTTCTAATTATGACATCATTGTGAGATCATAACTGTTGTATATAAATGTGTTTGTAGCGTGTAGTCTTCAGCCTTTGAGAAAGGATTTGGGTCCGAAACGTGTCAGGCGAGGCTGACATTTTTAGTGTTTTTATGTCATCCAGTACCGTGTAATAAATACGTCTATACTTGAACATAATTTCTCTGAGCTCCGGTAGTCTCTATATTGGTGTGTCAGTGAGCGAGTTTCTGAATGTTTTTTTTCCCCATCCTGCTTTTTGCTCCCCCCGTTACCACCTCGCCTTGCTTGGCAGTGGGGGAGATAAGGTATTTCTGGTATTTCTCCCCAGTCCCGGGACCCTGTTGACAGTCTCGCATGCACTCTGTGGCTCCTGTGATGGCCCCTTCCTCCCAGCCTAATTCCAGGTCCCCCATGGCTTGGTACAGTCACCTAGCCTCACCGAAAGCAGCTAAGAGCCGGGAAACCCCATGTCCCTCCCCAGAGAGGAGAGCTGCATTGTGGCTGCTCAATCAGTCTCCTCACCCCTCCCCCCCCATTCCTGAACTCGGTCGCCGGCATGGTGCGAGGTGTGGTATCCAGTGCTTCAACCCTCTGCACCAGCGGGCTGGCTTTTGAGTTTCTGAATTTTTGATAAAAATTAAGTTGCACTGCTACTTCAGCAAGCCAGCAGAATGACATCTTCCAAAAGGCTAAAAAACATAGCCCTTTCAGGAGAAAGGAAAAAGATAAAAGGAAAAGGGGATACTGTTTAACCAGGAAAGGCACAATAAGCCAGAGTTTGCTTCCAGGTGTAACCTAGGAACACAAGAAAGTTAACTGACTTGCTCAGAAGTCACACAGTATGCAAATGGGGCTGATGGGAGTCAAACCCTGGTCTCCAGATTTGCAGCTCAGTGCACTTAACCACTGCATTACACAGCCTCCTTTATTAGCTATTTGACAAGGCAGAAGTCTGTGTATCATGGCCTTTCTCTAACCCACTACTGACAGAGGTACAACTAGACATCATATACAAGGATTGGTAGCAACCCTTCCAACAGAGTGAAAACAACATCATGGAAGTCACTACCATTTGATAAGATTTTGCCTGACGTATAGACCCAAATGGATTAAATCTGAACAGGACAGGGACATTTTCAAAATGTGTAATTTCCTGAACACCAAAAGCTCTTACAGTTGACCTACACCATTTCTGAAAACAGTTTGGTGAAATACTTGTTAGTAAAGAAATTAGGTTTCAGAATGCAGGCATAAACATTGTTTCTATGACAGAGCGCATGTCGGCAAAACAGTGCTCAAACAATTGTTGAAAAATGGGTGATATTAAATTTTGCTGTCATCTCCTATCACCTTCATACTGTATCTGTTTCACAGATTTAAACATTGGGCTGTTGATGTAATTTGAATGTACTGGAATGCAGGACAGCACAACAAGGTTTAAATCAGCCACAAGGTCTTCTCAGAGGGAATGACAACCATATCAATTCCAAGTCAATCAAACATAAATCTGTGACTGTAATATTAGGGAACTAAAATGTTTACTTAAAATCTAGTTTAGCGAGACAGGCAACTCTAGCGAAAACACATCGCATCAAAACAAGTAAACAACCAAGCTCCTCAAAAGACTAATTTTCCCTTCTGACTAATTCAGAAATAGACTCCCAGGCCGAAGTATCTGATCTGGCTGAAATTCTGTGCCAACCAACCAAAACTATGGTATAAACTGATGGCTACAGCATAAGAGCCATAAAAGGGTGCAGCAGCAGAGGACGAAAAACTCAGATGAACAGAGACCTCAGTTTTATATATCATTTGCCTATCAGGGGATCCTCTGAATGCATCTCACAATCAAAGATGAAAATTCCTCCAGGACTCCCTGTACTTGGTAGGGCCAAAGAAAGAACAGCCGAGAAGTCCCCAGATCAGCTTCGAAAAATAGCCTCCGATTAAAAATTCAGACCTGGCGAAAAGGACACAGCCTAACCAAGCAAATTCATCTGCTGAAATTTGTTCCAAGATCGAATGTTTTAGGAGATCTGAAATCAAGACAAGCCATCTACATCAAGAGTTAAAAGTGGCAAGTCATGATGTAGTCCAGCAATTAAAGTAGCTTTCTGGAATAGTAATAAATTATTTAAACTGTCAAAAGTAAAATGAAAATCAACTTTATTTCCTAGGCCTCACATGCAGCTTCCTCATAATGCATCTCTTTCTGAATGGATTCCCCAAGAGAAATCATCCCAATATCAAGTACAATGACCAGTATGTTAAATTGTGAATGTTCGCACTCTTCTGCCATATCATTAGATAAAATCACAGATATATTGCACCGAACTCAAAGTAACTTAAAAAAGGGGCCATTATATGTGTCAATGTTACCGGGGAACTTATCTGAAAAATATGTACATCTGTAAAGGAACACAACATCATTTGGTATGGTCACACTTTATTATGGAATGGTATAAACATATCTGAATGCTGCAGTGTCATGTCTGGTTTCATTCTGGAATAGCTTCTGAAAGAGACATTTTTTTTTTTTTAAACAAGCAGAGGAAGACACACTGAAAAGACCCGGGGCCCTATATTCAAATGAGACATATTGTGTGATCAAAACAAGCGTTTTACTTACACAAAAACATCCCTGCCTCAGCATCCTAATGTTGGAAATGGGTTGGTCTGGCTCCTTCGGAGCAAGTAACACAGATTGCATGCACCACTGGAAATGGGGCAAGATCGTGATCCACATGCAGGACTTGTTAAACATGAACACAGATCCGCCGGCATACTGGGGGTATGATGGGAGTGGTTATGTACACGGAGTATTACACTCTTCCATAACCACTGGCTTACTAGGGAATATAAAACAACTGAGGGACACAGACTTACAGAAAGGAAAGAAGGAGTTATGTGGGGCAGAGAGAAGTGCACAAGTTAGGGAAGCTTTTGGGCCCAGTGATGTCAGTCCACAAAAACTAACAGGTTAATTTTTATAAGCCTGTTTCCAGGGGTCTACAAGCACATAAATGGCTCGCATTACCACAAATCTTTGGCATCATGTGGAACAGGGACTCATGGAACACTTAAAACAGACTTAAAAACTCCACCCATTAGTTTCTACAGGCTGGCATGGGAAAGGAGAAACATGCCACCCCCCCAATATTCCTGCAAAACAAGGGGGTTTGCAGTAGCATAGGTGGATAGGGCTCATTTACCAGCTTGTGCTGTGGACAAAAGATATGCCAAGTCACACATAACTTGGGTGGCCTGCAGCACAATGCAATCATACAAACAGCTGTGGGTTGCCTATTCAGTATTGGGCCCTGCAGTGGCGGGGCTAGAGGGTAGTCATCTCTCTTGGCTGTGCCAGCATGAGTAGTGGTACCCCTCTACTATTTTTATTCACTGTTGGGCACTCGCTGTGGAGAACCATGGTTAACTGAATTGCAACCCTAGCTCACAAACCTGGCTCCACTACTGTCGCCCTGAATGTTTTAATGTGCTACACAAAACCATTTAACTACATGTGTGAAGGTAAAAAAATGCTAGAAAATATTTAGGGTATGTGGTGCTAAACACTTATAATACCACGGAAGTTTTTATACTGTACTGACATGAAGGGTTGCACATTTTTTGCTTTAGAAAACTATTAATATAATCTATGAAGATACCATGACAAACTCCACTGTTTAAAAAAAAAAAAAAAAAAGTATCTCTATCACAATAAAAATAATTTCACCGACTCATATTTTGAAGAAAACATTATGATTGCAGAAAATATGCAAAATTAGTTACTCCAGCTCCAGTCTTTCAGATTATTCCTCCAACTTAGTCTACCAGTTGCTCATATGATAGATTATCAGAAACTGGTCTTTAAAGAGAATCTTTCTTGGTATTTTCTTATTTCTAGAAACATCATACAGGGAGCTCCTCTACCTCACTGGGAGCTCCTCGAGGCTATTTTCACATTTTTTTTTAATCTAATATCCCTCCCCAAAGGAGGAAGGATTGTAATTTGCCAGAGGGCTGGCCGCATGATCCCTTTCCACTTCCTGACTCTCTGAACCACCCGTGCTCCATTTTGTAGCGTCTTTGTAGATTCGAGCATGGCGCGCTCCATTCACTTGAATGGAGTGTGTTATTTCAGATTTTAAAATCGGGTTTTAGTACCTACTGTTACAGATTTCAACTATCAAGGCTGTCATTATTTGAAACCTGCATCAATGGTGCAAAATCTGATTTAAAATTAGGAAATAACATTAAAAAGGCGCTCCATTCAAGTGAATGAAGCGCGCCTCCGCGCTTGACCTACAAAGACATCACAAAATGTCGAGCGCAGGGGCAGTGCAAAGAGTCAGGAAGTGGAAAGGATCATACGGCCAGTGCCTCATGGCAAATTACAATCTTCCTTCCTTTGGGGGAGGGGTGATAAAAAAAGTGCAAAAACAGCCTGGAGGAGCTCATGATGAGACACGGGAGTTCCCTGTCTGATGCTCTCAGAATTAAGAAAGGTGCTCTTTAAAAATACCATACATTTTACTTCTTTCAAGTGATAAATGTGGCAAACTATTTCCAGATAGATTCATTGAAAGAGAAAGCTTAAATTAAACTTAATAATATTTAACATTTCTTCATAATTACATGATCTCCATTGATAATGCTGATAAGACTGCGCAATTTCTGGAACATTTGTTCGCCTCCTTACTTGGACCCCTACAGAATAAAATATTTTTTTTATCAACTGGGGCCATCCTGAAGCACTCATTTGTAATAAATAAAATAGACATTGGAGGCCAAGCCAGAAGATCAAGCTGAAAGACTAAACCAAAAGTAAAGAAAACATTTATTGCGCAAATTAATGGAGTCACAATAGATTCAGAATACTGAAATTCCTATGATAATATTTATGTAGAATGAAACAAATTGACAATGTCCCCTATAAACATAATTTTGCCATATATTTGTTTCTTTCATATGACACTATTAGGCACTTTGCAATAATGGGATGTACGGAAAATACTAATATTGGCAAATAGAAAGGATTAACTTCCTTACCTGGTTTGGATGGCTATACCACACCACATCAATATTCAGAAATTATGTATACTTTAAATAACCTAGTAAATTGACCACATATACATAGTGCAAGTACAAACCACACACTTTCTTCTATACAGTATCTATTTACTAACTCTACCACTAATTGGACTTTTTTCTGTGAAGAAACTTTTTAGCATCATCACTTGGCCAATGCTGACCACAAATAAGATGACTGTCTCTCCAACTGACCAATAGGCAACAAGCGTATTAAGATCTTCAGCTCGGCACGATCCTGAGCCTCCCTTAATCGATAATGAGTCTGAGACTCGATCACTACCTTTAGAGCTTCATGAATTGTGACACAAGCAGATTCCATCTAAAAAAATAAAAAAAAAAAAAGGCAAAAAAAAAAAAATCAGATTTATAACTTTAAATATTAGGTACTTTAATATGAAACATTCATTATGGTTAATTGACATCCTTAACCACACTGTATCATCAAAGCTTGCTGCAACATGAAAATACCATAAAAATAAAGTGACCATATTATTTTAGAATGTCTTAACCCAGGATAGTCATGCCAAGACACAGAATCACATTTATAATGATGTCCTGCTTCCACCCAATTTTACAGATGAGAGGACAAGAGCAGCAGATAAAAAAATGACTGGTCCAATACTACCATCACACAGTGATACCATGGATGTGCTGGGGTTGAATTAGAATCACTGGCAGTAGCTCAAAGTCTCTGCTCCAGTCGTATTAGCTGTTATATCATGACGCCCGAGTCGGGCCTGAAGGTAGACATTCATATGCCTAGTGCACTTAACTGGTTACTAAAACCCGAATAAATATCATACCATTGACTCCTATACGATTACACACATGGAAGAAAATAAAAGGATGTCTGATACCTTGCCACAGCACACACAGAGATCATTTGATATCTACAAGTTTACTAAGTTGGTGATTTAACTGGGGGAAAAAACTCATGATAGTAAAGTAGACTGTGAGACGACTCACTGATCAAGTACTTTAATATTTAACTATAAAAGACATTGGGCACTATATTCGAAGCCAGTTATGAGAACCACACAGACAGGAGTGCAGCACAGAAAATAGTGCACAGCCGGCTCAGGGGCTATATTTAGACAGCAGCACAACGATCAGAGCATACTAATTGTCTAAATCGGGGGCTGTGGCAGCACACAGCACAGTGACTATGCACTGGCCAGACCCACCCTCAGACTGACTATGACTCATAAGAGCCAAAAGAGCTCCTGTGAATCATGTTCAGCCCCAACACACTAATGGGCCCACTGGGAATACACGGTACTAAAGGCCATATCCCCTCACCCCCACTGCCACTCCTGATAACCTGTATGTCAGTTCCATTAAACTTATCTAGGCATGAAAAAAGTGAACGAAAACAGCAGAGAGAAAGTCGGGGGAAAGGGGAGAGGGAAAGCAGCACCTGCTACAAGAACTCTTCTCAAAGATCTACTGTTATGGTAAGTTCTTACACAACTGTACTATCTTACTTTGAGTGAGAGCTCTTGCAGCAGCAACAACCATAAAGACCGAGTCTCAAGCAATCAAAAGATAAGGAACAGGAAAGTCTGGGAGGAGGTTGAAAAGAACCAGCTAGAGGCTCAATAAAGTAGGCCTTGCAGTTCCAGCTCTGCATCTGGAAGCTATATCCTAGCTGTAATGCTTGATAAAGGTGTGAAAAGAGCTCCAGCTAGCCACTGGACAAATATCTGCTGTGGAAACTTTCCTCAAAGAGGCGAAAGAAGTTGCCACGCCCCTGGTCGAATGGCCTCTTACCGAACCCGGTAAGGCTTCTTGTATTGTCATAGCAGAAAACTATACAGTTAACTAGCCACTTAGAAAAGGTTTGTCTGGTAACTGGTGCACCCTGAGTCTTGGGAGCGAACGAAACAAACAGATTTTTTTTCCGTAAGGCAGCGGTGTGATTTAGGTAAAAACAAAGTATCTGATGGACATCTAGAGTATGCAACAGCAGCACTTCCTCCCTGTTAGAATACTCAGGGCAGTAAACAGGCAGGTGGATGTCTTGATTTGGGGTGAATTCCGACACAACCTTAGATAAAAATATAGGATTTGTACATAAGGTTACCCTGTCTTATGGAAAACTAAATAAGGCTCTTTACACACCAGAGCCTGAAGCTCTGAAATTCTTTGAGCAGAAGTAACTGCAACCAAAAATAATGCTTTCCATGACAGAAAGAGTAGCTCACAATCTGCGTCTGGTTCCCACTGAGGGACAGGATCTCGGATGGGAGGCATTAGGTGCAGAATGCCCCACAAAAAGGTATGGGACACGTCCAGCTGAGTGAGAGTCTTACCCTCCACTGGTGAATGGTACACTGGGGCGGAAAGATGCACCTTGATGGAGTAGCTGCTCAGACCAGGATCAAAAGAGAGAGGAGATACTGCAGCATGGAGTTTGGAGGGCAGAAAAGGGATTAGGCTGGCTTACCATAGCCCACAGGCAAAACCCTTTCCACTTCATGGCATAAGTGGATCTAGAAGAGGGTTTCTGACCCCACTAGGACAGCCGCTACCTTGGGGAGAACCCAATATCTAGCCGCAGCTAGGTCTACAGGAGCCATGTGTTAAGATGCAGGACTTGAGGTCTGGATGGACTAAGGTGCCCTGATCCTTGGACAGCAAGTGCGAGCTCAGAGGCAGAGGAACTGGAGGTTCCACTCCCAGCTGCTGAAGCAGTGGGAACCAAATCTGCTGAGGCCAAAAGGGGCTAAGAGAATTATCTGCTCCCTCCACCTATAACTTCAGAAGCCCTCTGAAGAACAGTGATGGGAGTGAAGGCGTGGGGAACCTCCCTGTCCAACAGAGGGACAATCGTCTGTCCAGAAAACTCCAGACCATGGATCTAGCAAGCAGGAACTGGGCAGTTTGGCACTGACTGGGGATGCAAAAAGGTCCAATGCTAGCTGGCCCCATCTGACGAATAGCTGGTCTGTTACCGACTGAAGGACCTCCCACTCATGAGCCTTGGACTGAGACCTGCTTAGGCTGCTGGCCAAGATGTTTTGGATGCCTGAAACATGAACAGCGGTGAGCTCGCGGCGGTGTTCCAGTGCCAAATACCAGACCCTCAATGACTCCCTGCAGAGAGGATAGGAGTAAGTCCCTCCCCGCTTGCTAATGTAAAAGACAATGAACATGTTGTCCGTCTGAATAACGAGACGACATGGAGAGAAGTCTGCTTGAAATGCCTGTAAGGCATTCAGGACTGCTCACATCTCCAGAACGTTGATGTGGAACGAATGCTCGTCTGGTGACCAGGTCTTCTGGGTCTGCCTGGTCTCCAGGCAAGCACTCCAACTAAGACCTGAGGTGTCTGTGGTCAGAACTCATATCAGGAGCTTCTGTATGAAGAGGACCCCTGTCGATAGATTGCGTGGGTCCAACCACCAGGTTAGTGTCCTGCAGACTGGGTTGGAGACCAGGGCTGGCTGATCTAGGTCGTCGGACCACTGGCCCCATTGCACTCCGAGTGTCCATTGAGGGACCCTCATAAGGAGGTGAGCCATGGGAACTGTAGGATGGCTGCTGCCATGTGACCAAGGAGTCTCAAACAGACTCAGGCCGGGACTTGAGAAGCACAGGATACCAATCGGGCCTGATCCAGAAGGCGATTCGCCCTGTCAGGGGGGAGGAAGGCCATGCCACGTACTGTGTCCAGGACTGCCCCTATGAACTGGATTCTCTAGATGGGCCATGGGGATGACTTTGGGATATTCAGGGTGATCTCCAACTCTCGGAAGAGTGTAAAGGTGTCTCAGAGTGCGAACCATCTGTTTCTTCGTAGGAGCTGCCAGGAGTCAGTCATCTAAGTAGGGAAAGACGCAATGGCCCCGTTGACATAGAGTCACAGCCACCACCGCTAGGCTCTTGGTGAAGACTCTGGGAGTGGAGGAAAAGCTGAATGGCAAAGCTTGAAACTGACAATGTTTGCCCTGGAAGAGGAGCGCAGGAACCTCTTGTGAGGCTGGAATACCAGGATGTGCAGGTACATGTCCTGCATATCTAGAGAGCAGTGCAAGTCCCCCTAGTGCAGGAGGGAGATCAGACCCGGCAGCGTGACCATCCTGAACTTATTGTACTCAATGAATTTGCTCAGGGAACTGAGATCCAGGATAGGCCAAAGATCCCCGGTCTTTCTGGGAACTAGGCTTGTTCGAACTCCAGAGTATGACTTCTCTCTATGAGCTGTAAAACCCAGAGGTCTGTTGTTATTTTGCTCCAGCCCTCAAGATAAAAGGAGACGCTAACCCCTACAACTTCCCCCACTGACTCCGCTGGAGGAGGGGGGTCTGGCAAGGAGTCCTTGTGTTGCTCCAGGAGTAGGCAGAGGGGCCTGGGAAGACTTTGAGGCCCAAGAGGCAGAGCTTCCAGGAGTCTGGGAGATGGCCTTTCTTTTGTAGCCACCACTCTGCTAAGGCTGGTTTTGGGGCTGCTGACCCAAGGGCTTACGAACTGGCCACTTCTTAAAGGGTCTTTGTTCCTCCTTATACATTTTTGTGATGGACCAAATGGACTTCCCAGAGTCTTGGAGATGGGTAATCAGTTTCTCTATCTCATCCTCAAAGAGGACTGAGTCCTTGAAGGGGAGGTCCAAGATGCTAGACTGCAGATCTTGAGAGAATCCTGAGACTCTAAGCAGGCATGGCGCCTGAGGCAGATGCCCAAAGCCGCCGCTCTGGCTGCTATATCTGCAGTATCATATGAGGCATGCTGAACTTGGGTGCCTACATCCAACCTCGATCTGAGGAGGTCCAGGAGCTCAGTTTTCTGTGCAGAGTCTGGAAGGGCCTGAGCTAGCTCCGTACCCTTCTCCCACAGGGTATTTTGGTATTGAACCATGTGTGTGAGAAAGTTAAGGGACCTGATGGAGCAAGTGGAGGATGAGTAAACCTTTTTGCCCTTCTGGTGGATGTATCTGGACTGTTGGTCAGGAGGCTGAGTACTCAGATATTTAGGCTTCTTTGATCTATCGTGAGCAGTCGTAATAACCACAGAGTTTGCCATAAGGTGTTCCACCAGAAAAGGCTCTTCCCTAGGGGCTCTATACAGCCTGTCCAACTTCTTGGAGACGACAGAGGTGGTGGATGGGAGCTTCCAGGTTAACCTTGTGAGGTCCTGAATGGTGTCTACCAAAGGAGGCAACACTAGAAGCTTTGGCTCCTTCTGCCAAAGGTACTTTGCCAACCTCTGCCTCTCTGGAGCCAGGTCCTCAGTCTCCCATCTGTTTGAGATCTGGATGTGCCTTATGACATCCGTGAATGCTGGGTCATCAAGAGGCGACCTGGGGGTATCCTTATTATCCAGGGAGGAAAGGTGACCCCTAGGTTCAGAATGGTCCAAGCCCAAGGATGAAGAACTGCAGCTGGTGTCCACGAAGAGGAGGAGGACAAAGAGCTAGAGCAATGTCGGCTATGGGACCGGTGCCCACTGTGGGACCGACGTCAGCTGTGAGACTGGCAAAGGTGATGGCTGGATGAGCGGGAGCCCTTGCCGTGATGCTGCCCTCTGTATGGGGGTCTACTGTGGCAGTCGTCTGGGCTCGGGTATGGTCCTTAGGAGGAAGAGACAGTAGTTTAGACTCCTGGTCCTTGTCATGGTCCGGCAGCACCTCGGGCTCCATGGTCACAGGCTTCTTGTGGGGGAGCAAGTCTCTTTTGACCTGGTTCCACCAGAAGGAGAAAAGTTCCTGGATCTGGTCCATGGAGAATTGTAGACCAGACGGACCGGCTGGCAAATGAGAAGCTGGCGTCAGCTTGCCCGGCATGGGAGCACCTGGTGTCCAAGGTGGTGGCAGAGCCGGAGGTGAGATGGGGCAGTTAGAAGCCCTGTCTGGCCTAAGATTACTTGGCCGGGAGACTCCACTGGAGAGTGAGGGTCTATCTCGACTGGTGACAGAGAATGGGCCAGTGAGGAGGCGGGCAAAGCCGATCCAACACCTGGAAGATGACCCCCTTAGCAGGCCGGCTGCTTGGTAGAGTTGGGGCAGGTGCAGCCATCCAGCTTGGCCGGGTCTAAGGCGAAGGCACTGAGTGTAGGGTGGGGGCATCGGGTGCTTGTGTGTGAGCCTGATGCCTACCCCTGATGATGTGGTGTCTTGTTCAAGGCTTTGGAAAAGGCAGTCATTGGAACCGAGTGGGCGGGAGCGAAGCATCACCACCCTGCTCTGACCGGTCCCAGCCCCTAAGGTGGAGGGTGACCCTGCTGATGTGGCCTTCACCTTGAGGGGTGTCAGGATAGAGACTGAAGCCCTTGACCCCGACTTGCTCCCAGATGATACCAGGATGACGATGGGAGGCTTTGCTACCAGCTGCCCAGAGGAGTTATGGGTAGACTGGGAGGAATGGTCTGATCCCCTGTGGGATGAGGAGCCAGACAAAGACTTCTTGTGGAGCGGGGACCTGGAATGGGAGCATCCCCAGGACTTCTCCCAGTCCTTAGACTTGTGTTTCCCCGAGTCCTTCCATTTCTCCTTATGCAGCTTCAAGGTGGAGGTGGAACTGAAGAAGATGAAAAGGACTCTTCCTCGCTGGCTGAGTCTGCATGGCGGCAAGTTGCTGCTCAAGGATGCGAGCCTTAAGGACCTTCTGGCAGTGGATTCGAGTACGGGAGTTAAACCGCTGGCAATACTCGCAGGCTGCAGTGTCATGGTTCGGGCAGAGGCAAAATTCCTTCGACGGCAGCTGCTGGCCGCAGGTACACTTGGATTTTCTTCATTCCGTGCATGAAACGGATGATGCCAGAGAAGAAGTCATGCAGAAAGGAATGAAATTTGTTAAAAAGAAAAAAAATATATCACTGAAGGCATGAAAGTGGTGAACTGTTGCAAGAAGGCATCTGAGGACCCGATGTGAATGGGTCGATGGTGGGAAAAGAACCGAGATGGGGCTGGGGACTGCCCCTTTATACCATAGACTGACGTAGGGATAGAGCCGACATCGGGGCGTCCTCTGAAGACTGCTAGCTAGAGGATTTCCATGGGGTCCTGGTGCCTGGTGGCTTAGTACTTATGGTTACTGCCTGCTGCAAGAGCTCTCACTGGAAGTAAGATTGTAGGTTGCCAAAGAACTGAGCCAGACAAACTAAAGGCCAGATCAGCTTCAGGTTTTGTGATGCAAATCTAAAACATCAACTTGCAGTTCACCAGTCTCATTTAGTGTCAGTATGGAATCGCGTTTATACAAGCTTGATTATTCTGGAATATAAAATGTGTGCAGTTTTTATCTTCCTCCCCTTCCCCTTTAATTACACTGTATTTAATGAATGGTGGTGGGGAAAGCACTTGTCTCTTGACAAAGCATGCCTGGGTGAAATGTTGAGGCTCCTGGATGGATCAGCTATTTGCTACCGGCATCTCTTTGTATTAATAAATCATTGTGAAGTATCACTTAGTATAGTATTTGTGTGCATTTTTTTTGTTTGTTTTCTTTCTTACCAACTGCAAAAGTATCCACCTTGCTCTCTGAGCTTCCTTCATTTTCTTGTATATATATATATATATATATATATATATATATATAGGCAGCCATACATCAACTCCTGCACCAATACACTGAACCCCAGTTTGTATCTGAGAGGTACACCATTTCAATAACTCCTATACAAACACAGAAGAATCTGTGAGTCATAACGGATGAAGGTCTGACAATGGAGGCCCAGGTGTTGGTCGTAGTGTGGAATGGCTTTTTCCATCTTCGGAACATCCACCAGATCAGATCCCTCATCTCCCCCAAAGACCTGGCCACGCTGGTTCATGCATTCATGACCTCAAGGCTGGACTACTGTAACGCTCTGTACCTTGGAGTAAATGGGGGGTATGCTATGATGCCTGCAGCTGTTGCAGAACGTAGCTACTCAGATGCTTGTCAAGATCATGCCATAGTTCTCCAGTACTGTGTAATCTGAACTGGCTGCCGGTGATGTGGAGTATTTTATTTAAAATAGGTTTGTTAGCCTAGAAAGCCCTGCACAGAATGGGGCCCAGCCTAGCTGAGAGAGCTCTTGCACCCATATACCCCAGTTCGCCCACTCTGATCTTCTGAGAGGGGCATCCTGATGGTCCCTAGGGCAAGACTAAAAACTCTGGGTGATTGGGCTTTCGATGTAGCGGGCCCAGCGCTTTGGAACCCATTGCCCAGGACCCTGAGGGAGGCCCCCTCAGTGGACGTTTTTAAAAAGGGACTTAAAACATATCTTTTCCAGCAAGCTTTTGGAGAAGCTTTATGATGTTTACAGCACATCTACGGTCTTATTACCTATATTTTTACCATATTTATTATGATTATGGTATTTTATATAATGGGTATTGTTATGGTATATCATTTATATTGTTTTATTGGTATTTTGTGGTTTGTATTTGTATTATATGGGTTATGTTGTATTTTATTGTGATGGCGCCTGGGCCTCAGGCGAAGGATGCCAGATATAAATGAAATCTTCTACTACTACTACTACTACTACTACTACTACTACTACTACTGAGACAGATATGTGCAAAATCTCTGCATAAGTTGCATAAACAGAGCACAGTAATGTATATATCTCTATCCTCACAATCCATTCTTTCACCTCAGAGTATGTGACAATATCCCCACTGGTGGCTACTAGTGGACCCTCCACCTCCAATTGCTGTCCCCCGATGTTCATTTTTTTTTGTTGAACTTTATGTTTATTGCAATTTTGAATATGCAAATACATATAGTACAACATCTGCAAGGCATCACATATATCAGCGGATACATCCAATGTAATAATAATTAGGTAACCTTTACAGTCCAGTATAAGAAATATGGGGGAAATCCCAATTAAAAGATAAAAGTCCCATATGAGTTCAAATAGCTGCATCCTACAAAGGCTTTTAGCAATCAAAAACCAAGATGGAAAAGTCCAAATATTTTTGTAACTCAGCACACAGTGCTGATATATCCCCAAATCTAAAATGTATATAATTCAATCAAGTTTAGTACAGAAAACAAGACAGTTCCCCTATCTTCATAAACACAGAGTAGTATACCCCATCTAACCCCACAACACATTATTAAGGCACAATAAGCCTGTCTTAATAGAAAAACATAAATGGAGTACTTTACAGTCCTTTATTTAAGTAAAATGTCCCCAATTCAGGTCTCATCTTCAGATTCTGATTCAGACTGCACCTCCCCAGATTTAAATTCTCTAGCGATAGCTTCAGCCTTCTTCCCTGCATCTACAGGGTCAGTAAACTGGAAGGTGTGGACCACATAATGAATATGCAGGTGGGCTGGCATCAAAAGGAAGTGATTAACCCCCAAACTTCACAGTCGTGCCCTGATTGCATCAAATTTTTTTGCGGCCTGCATGGGTAGCAAAAGAGAGATCTGGAAACAAATGTAGAGTAGCCCCATCACAATTTAAGCCCTCTGTTGATCTGGCCACTTGCAGCAGGACATCTACCGCCAAGTTAACTGCGACCAGCAAGATGGTCAGAGGTATCTCACCTCTTGGGCCTGTTGCTCTTGGGGTGATGCAATAAGCTTTACACATCTGGCCAGCAATTGTGTCCCGAGACAGATTTAGAACAACAGGAGCCACTCCTGAAGAAACCCCAGATTTAGAACAGCAGGGAGCCACTCCTGAAGAAACCCCAATAGATCGGTCCCTTCATAACCTTCTGGTAACCCTATAATCCGCATGTGGGAGGCCCAATTGGCAAAGTCACTGATTTACAGTGTTTAAAACAATGAAATTCCATTTTCAAGACTTCAGAATTGCACCAGTGATTGTCACTCTAATTTCTGGATTTTACCGGGATTCTGCTATCATTCTTTTAGTATGTGCATAAATAATCAGAATTAAAGAAGGCTTAATATACACATCATTAAATAAAGCAAACTGAAAATAGTACAGGAAGGAATTAAAAAAAAAAAAAACACACAAGTTTTGTAGATTTACTGATCTGATATAAAATGCAGATTCCATGAAATCTTTGTTTTCAGGCATCCCTAATTCCAGAATTTTACAGGATTTTCCGGTAAAAATGAAAACAGTGGCCTTGCCAATTGGCATTCTCTAGGGCCCAACATGTAGCAAAGTTATACATTTTCTTGTATCAGTTTAGATGTTGCTAGGGCCTGTGTGGCGTTCTTTTCAGCCAATGTTGCCATCTGGATACATCTCCAGTTTAGTGTCATGTTCTGTGAAAGCGTTGAAGGATCGACTCAACTTTTAAGTCAATTGCTTACACTGAAGCTTGTGGAACTCTCCATGGGGGCTCGGGCCTGGCAACTATCATCGTGGTGGTCACGGCCTGGGTTTCTACAGCTGATGGGTGTTTAGCGCTGCTTCCACCAGCTTTTTGGGTGTGACCCATCGTCTTGGCTGGTAGCAATCAACGCCGGAATACACCCTCTGTCAGGTAGAAACAGTTCTATTGTGTTTGCTGTCAAAAAAAAAAAAAAATCACAATTTTAGTGGTTTGAAAATGAAAATAGGCAGAGCTGGTCTGATGTGCGTCTTGCCTGTAGGAATGCTCAACAGCGCCCCCTACCCCCTTGATGTTCAATTGACTCCCCAGTCCTCCGCACGGGACCTACACCACATCCCCTCCCCATACACGATGCTGTTACATGGCATTTGAGGCGGCAACTGGAACAGCCACTCTGCTATCCCTTGGCCAGATGCCATCTGAATGACAGGGTGCGATTGCATACTTACAGTAGAATGTACAGCAGGCGTACAAATGCTCAGTGTCATTATGATGATGGCTGGCCGAGGTGGTGAGCAGAGGGCTGTACCAGTCACTGTCTCAAATGCCATAGCTGACATCAGGGGACTTGGGGGTGTGTGGCGTGAAGGGTCCTGAGCAGGCAGTGGTGGGGGGCAGCTGGACATCAGAGGGCAGCAACTTGGGGTGGAAGGCCCACTAGTAGCCGCCAATGGAGTTGTCTCTTACTCTAAGGGGAGGAAATGGATTGTCTGTAAGTGCAGAGATACATGAATTACTATGCAGTAGTTATGTACTTTATGGAATGGTTTTCCTAATGTCTGTGTATGTATAGGTTTTTTTTAAATGGTATACATCTCACGTACATACTAGTATTTCAGCATATTGCTGCGCTGATGTACGGTTGCCTTTATGTATCCATATACATTTAAAGGGACTGGCATGCTGTCACCAGGAATGGTGACAGGGAGAACACCATGCATGGCGATAAGGGTAGGGTTGGCAGAGTTAAACAGCAGCTGTTTAAGCGGCTGTAAGGAAACCACTGAATGCATTGTGACACAATATGCAAGTGGGATCCCTAATTTGGATGGCTGCATTAGTAAATTTTGCAAGATTGCTGTCTGGTAAGCGCCTGTACACAGGGCCTTTGAATATGGCTCCAATGGCTAGCATTATGCTCAGTTAGTGCAGCACTAACACAGTTACTGCTGACCTTACCTTCAATATCAAGGCCATCGTTTTTAATCACATAAGCTCTAGTACTAGCTTCTCTGATGGTGCTGTGCTGCTGTATTGTATTCTCTTGTTGTTTATTATGTGTCTAATCTGTATGTAATACATACATTGTCTTTGAGGTGACTGATGAATACTAGGTGTGATCTACTATTTATTTACTATTATACAATGGCAAGAACATTTCCTGGTCTCTGATTGGTCAGTGTGTCCCTGGCACAGTGAGTTTATCTCAGCACAACCTCATTGTATTGCTTTGGATGCCTTGGATGATGATCATTTGGATGATGAGTTGGATGACATCCTCTTAAGAAACAGAGATATATTGCCACATTAAAAATTTACTAAAAACATTTTTTTTTTTTTTTTAATTTTGTCTAACAACGAGCCATTGCATAATAGCAGTAATGCACTCCAGGGTGTGGGTTGTGTTGGGATAACCTCACATCTGGGACACTGGACACACTCGGCCTGCGGCTTCTTGCCCAACCACCCAGGCGTGACGTTATCCCAGCACAACCCACACCCTGTTGTGCATTATTGCTTAAGAATTGTATGGACTGTATGAATGATTTTAACAGGACAACTCTGTAAATAGGTCCTCTGGGCCTAAAGTTCTTATCCTGTCAAAAAAAACTTTTAACTGTCAGAAAACTGTTTAGTTAAGACTAAGTATCTTTATAAACGTGATGTGTTTCAAGGGTTAATAGTTTGCTTCTTAATATGAACTCTCCATGGATAACGTGGGCCATTTATGGCATAGTACAGCCATGGTGGTGTCCATGACAGTAAAGGACATTAACGGAGATGAGAGAATTGGCCATTAAAATTAAATGATTCCCCTTTACTCTTTCCCAGTGACTTCCACAGTCCCTGTCCTATAGCATCTGTCCGTGGCTAGGTACTGGATGATAAATGGAAGATCCCATTCAAGAACCTGTGTGAGATGACAAAAAGAAAATAAATAAAAAAAGAGGAAACTACAATTTGAAAGGGCTGTAATAAAAATCAACAAAAAATCACAAGGCCAAATTGGAAACAAAAAACCCACAGATCAAGGTAGCGTATGCAATATTTGATGATTTGGACACAAACTGATGAGCGTGGAGAGCAACTAAAGAATGAAGGACATCGTTATTTATTGGCTAGTCTAAAACTATATGTTTGTGGGGATCTCTGATGTTTTTTCATTCTAGTCTGAAAAGAAGATCGCCAGTTACAAGTACATATCAGAAGGAGTTACAGAGGTCAAGTCACTTGTTGCAAAGTAATGCCATAAAGGGGACTGTAAACTCTGCAGCCTTCCCACATCATTTTTGGCTGCCACTTGTCCTGCTTCTGTCTCCCGTCTTTAAAACCTGAGGCCCCCATACACGGTCACACTTAGGTGCCACAAAGTCAAAAAAAGGACCATTTTGCAGCAATTCAATCTCATGCACCTTTGTGCCATACACAGTCGCAAGCCTTTCTCTGTGCAGGCAAAATGACCAATGCACAAGGAAAGGGGCAGGGGCTGGTACACTAAGTACTGTGCTAGTCACAGACGCCTCCTGGACCCCATTCCTGCTGCTGAGAAGTGTAGCTCCACCGTAGAACTATGGAACGTAGTTTCACTGGGCTACTGCAAGCGTGTGGCAGCTCTGACAGACTCCACCATGGACCTAAGTAGTGGCAAAATAGGACAGAGCTTAACCATGCTTAAACAATATCTGTATGCATGACTAGGGTTGGGGGGCACTGTACACCAAGGATGGATTTAATCCTTCTGAATGGTTGGGGGCCACTGGACCACAGGAATGGACCTTATGAGACATAATTAGGATGTTTCACCTTGGCCTAAAAGTGGGCTACAAGGTCGGAGGAGGGGTCAGGGGATGACTCAAGTGGTAGAGCCACCACCAGAGACATTTGGGTATGTGCAAACCGCAGCACTGCCATGCCCAACTGGCTGTGGGTGCAATACAATGTTTTTGGTCATAAACTCTGTTTGCTATCACAAACATATGGCGGTCCACATTTGCACTGTAATGGGAAGGATGATAATAGTGAGGAGGTGAGGAGGTATACCATCCAAGGGGGTTTTACTGTCCAGTCACCAGGCACCATTAAATCTCCCTCTGGGTGGAGGCACTGCTTTATTTTTACTACCTAGATATGACCAACCGCCCCTTATTAGTAAAGAAGAAAATCAAGCCCAGGAGCCACCGAAACAGACTCTGTCCCCTCAGAATCAAACCACTGCAGAAAGGCACCCATCACCTTATACAAAAAGCTAAAAAAACTATCAGAAAAGGGAATTTAACCACACTGGCGATGCTGCAGGGAGGGAAAAAGAAGGAAAACAATGGCAGAAATACACTATCCATCCTAACTATGCCAGAAGAAACTCTATTACTTACCAGAGGCACCAGGCTAGAAGAAAACAAACAAAAAATCAAGCACACAAACTATGTACACCTTCAATAATAAAGACACCCTAAGGATGTAATCCCCATTCAGGTACTGAATGAAAGTTAGCTAGTAGGTTAGTCAATATGAAAACTGCAGCTGAACAGGCATGATTTCTAAATTTAAGGGTCCTCCCTGTCACCGGTGAGCCCCAAACTGCTTGAGTTGCCCCATCCAGAGAAAACAAAGAATAACAATTATCTGAAGGCCAATCTTCCAGACAGCTCAGCTCTATGCATGCTACAACTTCAGTGGTATAGCTGAAACCGAGTAACTGCTGTATCCGGAATGTTCTATGACCTTACGGATATAGGTTGAGGTGTCAGCTTTCAAGCTGTTGCCCGCGATCGGGCTTCGGATATGGGGGTGTTACATGTACCTGTACTGCCCGCGATCGGGCTGTGGGAGATGTGTGGCGGGGGAGTCGTGTTACACTATTCCCGCGATCGGGCTGGTGGGGGCACAGGAAAGAGTTGGGCCAGCCAGGAGTGGCAGCTGCTGTGTTGCGCCTGCAATGCAGCAGCTCACCTGTGGGTGGCCCTCAACTTAAGCCTTTTTTTGGGCTCGATGTGTAGTCAGCAGGCTAGTGTTATTGCGATGCACAACTCTGCACAACCCGACTTGAATATCGGGTTGCGAGGTTATGCATGGATCCTCCCTCCTGTTGAGCATGCATTCATTTGCATTGCTCTCTTGCGCAGCCTGATGCAAGTGGCGTAACTGCCTCCTGCTGAATATCGCAGAATGGCGCATTTTGGACTTGCGCATGCGCAACCCTTTTGAATATCCAGGCCAGAGTGTATAGCCATCTCTGAGACACACAAATTGTGCCTTTGAACAAGAATGTTAGTGGAGCAGAGTTACACAGGTGAAGTTTCAAAAGAATTATTTTAAATCTTAGACTGGTTACATTACGATCTGCCCTAAATGGTGATCCAAAACATTTATACCAGAAACATTTAAAAAAAAAAATATAACTAAAGCTTTTTGTTTGATTCTATACTTGAACCTGTCTGCTATTGTGCTCCACTATTTAAGCTAAAAGTGCAGATAAAATATGTAAAATATCAGTGCTATAATATATGCAAAATATAAGCACTTATAACCCACCCCTGTACCCCTCTTATATGCACCTTAGTCCACCCTGTCGTCTCTGTTTGCCTCAAAAATCACATTCTGCCTGCGTCTCTCCATAAACAGAAACATAGACTTTGACGGCAGATAAGGACCGCTTGGCCCACCCAGTCTGCCCATTTTTCTACCAAATGGATAAGCTGCAGATCCTAGCTAACCAACAGCCTACTTCTTCCTACCCCCAACCACTACAATTGCCTTATGGCTGTCCCATGCATTCTTGAATTCAGTCACTGTTTTTGACTCCACAACCTCCTCAAGAAGGCTGTTCCATGCATCCACAACTCTTTCCATGAAAAAAATACTTCCTCACATTACCTCTGAGCCGTCCCCCCTCTAGTTTCAAATTGTGCCCCCTTGTTCTTGCACACCTCTTTTTATGAAAGATGCTACCTCTTGGACGTTGTTGCTTCCTTGAGGTACTTGAAAGTTTCTGTCATGTCCCCCCAAGGCTATATATATTAAGCTCCTTAAAGGGACATTGTCAACCCCCTTAGGTCTCAAAGTGTTCCTAGTTTAAAAAACACATTTTATGATTGCCAAAATTCTGTAAAGATTGCTGATGTAGCTGATAGTTTGATTCTGACTCTTATTTTTTTTTTTAAAGTGAAAGACTGTCCTACATACTAGTGTTACCACACCAAAACAGGCTTGTGTACATTACTTGATCAACTCCAATTGCATCTTTCCTGGACTTGGGAGAACCCACAACACAGTCTAGCCCCTCATGTTTCAGTGGGAGTTTAAAAGGCTACTGCCTTATGAGTGACTGCACTGTTTGGGTGTGTTTCTAATGCTCAGGAAGTATGTAGTAAGGACAGATCCAGGATTGTAAACAAAACAAAGTTGTTTACAGATGTACATTGCCATGCATTTCAGTTCTAGGAGACAGACAAAACAAACAGCAGTGTCAGTGAATTTTAAAGAGGGTAAGCAATCATAAAATGTAGGGTTTCAGCTAGAAGTAATATGATGAAAACAGATTGACAGTGTCACTTTAAGTCTCTCTTGATATGTCTTCTGGTGCAGACCCTGCACCATTTTAGTTGCCCTCCTCTGGACTGCCTCCATCCTGTCTATGTCTTTGTGGAGACTGGGTCTCCAGAACTGCACGCAGTACTCCAGATAGGGTCTTACCAGCTGTCTGTACAGTGGAATAACAACTTCCTGTTTTCTACTGGCGATGCCTCTCCCTATGCATCCCAGTATCCCCCCAGCCCTCCTTACTGCTCTCTCACCTTTAGATCATCTGATACAGGGTTTTAAATAATTGATTAGCAGTTTTTTTCTTGGGACGATACTAACTGTGCAGAAAGTATTTATATAGATTTTCTAGAAGTGCTGTGTTTGTTAGGCATAGTGAGGCAAGAGCTATTAATTTTCACAAAGTTTTTGCACTTTTATGAGCAAAACGCAAATCAATTTTTAGAGTTAAATAAAACCCAGTGATATGACTACCCCTAGGTTCCTCTCCATTTTGTTTGTTGTTAGTATCTCACCCCCCATTGTGTACTCTTCCTCTGGGTTTTTGTTTCCCATGCGCATTACTTTGCACTTCTTATCATTGAATCTAAGTTGCCATACATTTGACCATTCCTCCAACCTTGCCAAGTCCCTTCTCATCCTTTCCATCCCACCTTGTGTATCAACTCTGTTGCAGAATTGTGTCATCTGCAAAGAGACATACTTTTCCTTCTAGTCCCTCTGCAGTGTCGCTTATAAAGACATTAAAGAGGACCAGTCCTAGTATGGAACCCCTGGGTACCCCACTAGTAACCCCCTTTTCTTCAGAGTGAACTCCGTTTACTATTACCTTCTGTGTCCTGTTCTCCAGCCAATTCTTTACCCAGGCTACCATCTTGGGACCCACTCCCAGGCTGGCTAACTTGTATATTAATCTTTTGTGTGGGACTGTGTCAAATGCCTTTCTGAAGTCCAAGTAGGCCATGTCCACAGCCCCTCCCTGATCTACTACTTTGGTCACCCAGTCAAAGAAATGTATTAGATTTGTCTGACATGACCTTCCCGCTGTTAATCCATGCTGTCTTGGATCCTGTGCCCCTCTGGCCTGTAGGTACTCAGCAATTTCCTTTCTCTTCTTCCATTCTGTCCTCCGCAATTTTTCATTTCCTCCTTCCGTTCTTCTTTTCTTTACTCCAATCACTGTAAATGTTTAATATCTATGTTACACTAATGGCTATCAATTACTGTTTTGTCACCTTACCATCTAGTGCTACATACTATTGGCAAGTTATTATGCATGTTCCAGTTTTGCCAACTGTTGCCAATTTGCTATATGTGTCTTCATATCTGCTATGTGTATGTGTGATTTGGATATATCTGATGTATTTATTATACATTACATCAGGTACTGTACATATGTCAATAAGAGAACAGCCATTTCTTCTGTTGCAACACATATCTAGAGTTTGAGGCTCTGACACAAGGTAGTAAAATGTCAAGCAAGCCTCCATTTACATGCAAATGAGTCACTTGTAATACAGCCCCTCCCATTCCTTGATGTCACTGCAGAACAAAACATAAGGGTATCAATGCTGTCTAGCCTGATTTTAGTTTGTTTGCAATGGCTTAAGGCAGTTCTGACATGCAACTCACAAAGGGAGTAGTATTTGTAGCCTTAATACTGTATGTGCAGAGCAAATAATACATCCAGTAGTATTTCATTCACAGGAAACAAAAGCTGTTTCTCTGTACTGCTCATTCTCTCTGTGAGATAGTTGTAACATGTTGTGGAAAGCAGTAGACTGAATCAGTCAATCAACCAACCAACCAATCAATCAATCGAGCAGTCAGTCAGTCACTCTGTATTGAACCAGGTGAGCACCCTTGAGAAGATTTGTTACAAGATGAGCCTGGGCAGTTTACCAAAGGTTCACACAATACTGACTTATACATATCCCCTTTCAGCAGCCTGAAAGTGGAGAGTGAGATCATTTACTTTATAAAGTGTATTGTTTTACATTTCAAATGCTCCTTAAATCTGAGTTTCTGACTGGAAATACCAAGACACAGAATGCATATGACATGGAAGGAGTGAGCTAAGCAAATACAGAGCACTACAAACAGAGACTGATTAGTTTCTTTACCTACAACAGCTGAGGTGTAGCATCTGAATTGAGAGGCACATCCTACTTCAAATGCTGGCACTACAAAGTGGGGGTACCTTGAAAGTGAAGTGCTGTAACTCTCACATCACTGCCAAAAATTTATAATGGGAATTGGGGCAATTTTAAAGTCATGGACCTGAGGGGCCATCACAGTTTCTAAGGGAGTTTGGGGAACTTCTTAAGGGTTAGAAAGTAAGGGACTCTAGTAGGATTTGAACCAGAGTCCCCCAGTGCTTGTGCCTGTGCTTTCCTGGTAACCTATTCCTTGCTGAATTATTTATTGCCTTACAGCAGCCATCCAGTCACTGACTGCCTAGTTACAAAGGGAAAGGGGCCTATTTGCAAGACTGTTTCTCACTGCTGGTGTCAATCAAAACAGAGAATGTTAACACACACACACCCCATAATACAACAGCTGCATAATACCACTTAAAACTCTTGCTGTACCCAGAGTCATTTATTGGGTAAACTGTTTTTGCTAACAGAAACAGTAACACAACACATACAGGCACTTTCTTATATGAATACTGTATATACCTCATATCAGTGCTGCATCACACTCACATGGTCCTAGTCCCTATTAGACCTGCACTTCAGGATGTGCACAACACTTAAAGGGTTCCTCCATTACTCAAGTGGGGAACCAAACATTGTGGGTTTGGTCTATCATGGAACTGCATTTAGTGCAGCACCATTATCTGTTGCTCTGGTGACATCATCCTCCAGCAACATTGATGGTAAAATGGAGGACAAACATATTGATAACTTTTGGGGGCTGTATATTTTTATTTATAATCTAGATCTTGACAGCAATAGGACTGCTGGCAACTATAGGAGGCACACAACAGTTACACATAAGGAGTTGGGAAAATATTGGTGTGGAACTATGGGAGACTTCCCCTTTAACCGTTTTATTGCTAGCCATTGTGATCCACCTGTAATCCCTCCTGCTCTTATTCTGTGCAAGAAAGCAAATTGTATTCCAACATTGTAACATTTCTCTGTATTCTATGTGTTCTACCCCATTGTTCCCTACCCCCTAGGTCACACCGGGACATGAGCAACTTGTTGCTCAGCATGCCTTCCTGGTGAAACATTTCAATAAATAAATAAAAATGATGAATAATGAGCCAAACCTGCTGTGTCATAATAGCGTACGACATTAGAGCTAACCCAGAACAGCGCCATAGTTGAAAGTGAATGGTGCAATACCGCTGTGCGCGGTATTGCACCACTCGCACTATCCCAGACAGAGGATAAGACCGCTGCTGGGGTTGGGTCCACTGAGCAGCTGCTGTGGCTCAGTGGACTGAACCACTGCAGCAAGGAACCCAGGCACAGCTTCTGGGACCGGGTCTAATTCCTGGTCGCAGAAACTTTAATTTTTTCCTAGTTTTGCACAGTTTCATGCTGAAACAACCCCCAGAGTTGAGAATCCTTATGGGGAGGGTTTGGGCCCCCCCCCAAAAAAAAGAAACATGCCGCATGGAAGAAATTGCGCTGTATTGGCAGTGCAGTTTTTCTATGTGGCATAATGTCTTGTGACATTATGACCCCGTGCCTGAGCCAAAGAGTGATTCTTGGAACATTTGAGAGATATCAGAAATAATAATGTGGAATTGTCACTTGCACAACAGTATATGAACATGCACAATAGCAACCTACAGTCTCTCAGGTTCATACTTATAGAACATGTTAAACCACTTCCAAGGAAAGCGGATAGAAAGCAAGTTATATTACAAAGAGAATCCAAGTGGATTTTTTACATTAGAATCATTAATTCCAAAATGTCTAAACAAAGAACTTGACCTCAGTGTGTATTTGTAAGGGTCCCTGCTCAATGTTTCTCCATTAGCATCATGTCTAAGATATTGCCTGGTATTTCTTTATCATTTCCTTTTTCCGTGTCTGATTCATCTCACACACAGCTGGGCATTAGTTGATTTGAGACAATATAAATCTTTAAATCTTATAGATGTTTATCGATCACTTATTTGCCATGCTGAGTGTTTTTGTAGAGTAATTAATAAGGCTGGTGTTGCTAAACTGCCTACAAAAAACAATACTCCCAATATGTATTTACATGAGCTTGAGTGAAGGGAAAAAAAAAATGAAGCCCGTATTTATGTGGAGTAAAAAAAATTGATAATTTGTAATAGATGAATCTGACAATGGGGAAGTAGGCATTTTTGTAATATTTTTTACTTGTGTACATTTTAATAACTGTGGTAGTATTTCACATCTGCACTTCATTATTTTACGTATTATCTCTGCACTTTTAGCCTAAATAGTGGAGCACAATAGCAGATAGGTTCAAAAGGGACTGTTTATAGAATAAGACAGAACCCTTAAACATAATTTAAAAAAAAAAAAATGTCTCTGGTATGAATATTTCGGACCGCCATCCAGGGCAGACCAATATATAATCAGTCTAATATTTAAGGCCCCCGTATTCAAAAGTCCCCTTCAAACCCGCGCAAGTGCCTGCGCTGTGCATCTGAGATCCGCCGGCCCAGGGTGCAGTGTTTGGGGTTGCTCCCCGGATGGTGATGGTGGTGACATGGCACCTGTGGCTCAGGGTTCATCCATCCTGGCATGCCTGCTGTGTGTAGGTGCCTGTAGCATGTTCTGGTGCATCTCCAAGGGTTGTTTTCAGATGGCTTGCCTGTATTTCTGCGGCCTGCCTATGTGTGTTTGGCCATTTAGGCATGCTTTTTCCATGCCTAACTTTGGGCCGCTCATTTCTGAGATGCACGGCACATTCATGGGAACGCCCCCTCTCCATGCACCGCATACATTATAGATGTGCATCTGGAGATGCGCGATGCATCTATCCCTTTTGAATATTGCGGTTCCGATCATTTTCTGGGATGTGCTGCACATATCCACTTTGCGCCACACATCTGCTTTGAAAATGTGGACCTAAAAAAGGTCTTTTGAAACTTCACCTTCGTAACTCTCATTCAAAGGCACAATTTTTGTGTCTTTGAGATACAGCTATGTATACTAGAATATCTGCTCCCGTAAAGAATGATTGGAAGTTGTAGAAACTATTGTATGAATTTCTGATTAAGGTGAACTGTTAAATATAATGTAATGTGCAGTTTAATAGGTTTATGTATCTCACATTGTATGTATGTTTTCGTCAATGAATTTATGATCTTAGCACTTTATTGGCTGAATGGTGCACATTGAATTGCGTCATTTATAATTGACTAATGAATGAAATAAGTACCTTGCCCCCCCCCCCCCAGATAAAGGGGGTCATTGCCCTCAAAGCGCAGGGGAACTTTTGTTGTTAAAGTCTCAGTAAATTTGTAATTTTCTTGCCTTGGTGTCTCCTGTGTGCATCACTACTTTCTGCTGTATGTACTACTCGTGTCTCCCATTCTTTAAGTGCAGATCCACAAGAGTGACTGAGAAAGTATGCTGGTTCTGTGTTTCTGGGATGTGGGATATTGGTGGATACCCACACACCCAGGGGCGTGATGAGGCCTGACGTCAAAGGCAGAGGAGGGTCTTACAGCCCTTGGAAGTGTGGTATCCACCAATACCCCACACCCAGAAGGGTCTTACTATGCTTAGAAAATGAGTTGGGAAGAATTAAAAAAATATCTCTGAAGGATAATAAAAGACTACAAGAAATGCAATAAAATATTGCTTAGAAAATGTAAATGGCCACGTCCACAGAAGGATTCTACCTGCAGTCATCTGTCTTTCTACACATGCAGCAGAAGGTTTGTTTGTTTACCATGAAATGTGTAAGAATTAATTATTCTGCAGTATTCCTCTGATAGAACTCTGCTCACACCGTCCCCCAGCATGGAACGTTAACATGGAATGCATGAATTCAAAATTCTGAAAAATTCCTCTGGTGTACACTCACACAGACAAACACAGGCCTAACAGTGCCAGAGACTCACTTTTTTCTGGGGCAGGGTTAGTAGCAGAGACTGCTCTGTCAAGGTGGTTCGGCTGGGGGAGGGGGGGGGATATTTTTCCTGGTCATCAAAGAAACACCAGAAATGCTCGTTTTGAAAAAGTCCTGCAGCCTTTAAGGAATCCTGAGACAACCAGCACCATACTGAAACACTTCTCCAAGACTTTCTTGTGGCTCCCTAGGTGACTGTATTGCCAGTGTAGTCCTGCCTCTTCTTTTCCAACCAAACAAGGATAAACAGGAGAAACATGGCACAAACATCAAATTGAGCCAGACAACATTTGCTGATCTGAGCAGCAGGACTTCATCACTACTGAGATTCTAAAAGAAATAAACACAGGGAGGGTGAGGAGAGACTGTAATCCTGCACTTTCATCTGTTTCATAAAACCATAACTTTCTTTAGAGCTACGCTTTGGGAAAATTACCATTTTGCCTGAACTAATGGAGTCTTGGTTTACAGGTGTGTTAAAGCTCCAGCAAACATATTAGCTACTCCATCCAACATCAGCATATGGTAGAGCCTACTGAAGTCTGTCTCTGGACCAGCCTGTAGTCTTTAAAGTATTCTGCAGGTGAATGCCCAGCCAGAGGGCCTGGTTAGATATGACCACCCTGACTGACTGGGCACTGAACAAGGAATATCAGTGCTATGTGATTTACAATCTTAATCTAAGTGTGTACCCTTTACCTTCTGAGCGTGGACTGTTTAGCTTTGTTGTTTCTCTGGTATTCTGCAGTTAGCAGGGAAAACACACTGCTTTTGGGATGGGAGATTGCCAGAGGTTTCCGACTGCGTTCCTGCCTGACTGGGACCCTGTTTGTTCGACGTCTGTTTCCGCTCTGCCTCTACAAGCATGAGCACGGAGTTTGAACTGGGGATACAGCGTGGTCTTTTTCTTTCGTGATAACACTGCTGCCAAAGACTCAGTTTATATGAAAGTTTTCCCACTGGTCTCCATTTGGGGTGAGTGGGTTTTGCAGTTGTCCTGGAAGGAGAGCTGAAGAAGGTCTGTTAGGGATAATATTCTTGACAGCCTTACATGAGCAGAAATTCCTTGAAGTCTCAAGCTGCATAAGGGAAAAGACTTGGGAGGCTTGTTAATCTCTGGACCTGCTGCCTTCTCTGGGTTTGAGTCCGTGGCCCATTAGACCATAGTATATTCTGGTGTGGCCCAGCCAACCTGTGTCTAGGTTGGTGGGTTTTGTGGTGGCTGCATTAAGGGTTACAGTGTCACCACTGTTGGTTTGGAGCCAGCTGTTAGTATACCATTATACACTGTGAGAGAGTGTCAGTGGGTCGGTAGGCACTCATGATATCGGTCTCCCCCATATGTTTGTTCTTCTGGACTTTCTTTTCAGTCTAGTCTGGTCAGCTGAGACTAGCATCTGCGTTACATTCCGGGATATTTTTATTTGGAACTGTGTTTTTGGTGACTGTTTAATCTAAACTTGGACAAACTCTCAACATATAGTGGCAGCCTACCGGGTTAGATTGCCGTATAGGGAACGGCGCACATCAGAGACAGTGTGGGTGGGAGTAGTGACAGGGTGCAAAACCGCCGAAGGATCAATTTGCGATTGTAGAAACATAGAAGTTGACGGCAGATAAGGACCACAAGACCCATCCAGTCTGCCCATTTTTTCCTACCTTATGAATGTGCCATAGACCTTTACTGTTATCAATGGCCTATCTATTCATACTCATCTGTATTGCTCCCTTATGCCTATCCCATGCCTGTTTGAAGCCTTGTACTGTGTTCATATCCTCCACTTCCTGAGGTAGGCTGTTCCATACATCCACCACCCTTTCTGTGAAGAAGAACTTTCTCCCATTGCCCTTAATCGGCCTCCTTCGTATCTCATGCTGTGTCCTCTTGTCCTGCTATTTTTCTTGTATTGAAACATGTTGGACTCTTTCACCTTGTTAATGCCCTTAAGATGTTTGCATGTTATCATTTCACCTCTCTCCCCCCTTTTCTTTAGGGTATACATATTGAGCTCCATTAATCTGTCCTCATATGTTTTCTGATGCAGTCTCTGCACCATTTTGGTTGCCCTTCCCTGGACTGCCTCCATTTTGTTAATGTCCTTGTGCAGGTGCGGTCTCCAGTACTGCACGCAGTACCCCAGATGGGGCCTAACCAGTGTCTTGTAAAGAGGGATTATTACCTCCCTCTTGTGACTTGCAATACCCCTACTAATACACCCCAACATCCCTCTAGCCTTACCTACTGCTTTAGAGGTCTGCTTGGATGATTTCAGGTAATCTGTGATGATGATGATGCCCAAGTCTCTTTCTTCCCTTGTGATTGCCAGCAACTCCCCCTCCCAATCTATAGGTGGCTTCAAGGTTTCTCTTCCCTATGTGCATGATCTTGCACTTCTTTGCGTTAAACCCCAGTTGCCACTCTTCTGACCATTTTGCCAGTTTATACAGATCTCTCTTCATTCTGCCCACCCCATCTGGATCATCTACTCTTTTGCAGATCTTGGTGTCATCTGCAAACAGACAGACCGTACCCTCCAGTCCATCTGCAGCATCACTGATGAAGATATTGAAGAGGACTGGCCCCAGGACTGACCTCTGAGGTACCCCACTTGTGACTTGCATCTTTTCTGACTGTATACCATTTACCACCACTCTCTGTATTCTGCCCACCAACCAGTTTGCCATCCAGTTGACCAACTTGTGACCCACGCCGAGCTTACCCAGCTTATTAATCAAGCTTCTATGTGGAGCAGTTTCGAAAGATTTGCTGAAGTCGAGGTAGGCAACATCAACTGCACCCCCTTGGTCCACCACTCTGGTTACCCAGTCAAAGAAATCTATGAGATTAGTTTGACAGGACCTTCCTGTTGTAAACCCATGCTGTCTTGGATCCTGTGCTCCTATGAATTCCAGATGTAGCATTATCCTTTCCTTAAGGAGTACCTCCATAATCTTGCCCACTACTGAGGTAAGACTGACCGGTCTGTATTTCTCTGCTTCCTCTCTGCTACCACTCCTGTGGAGCGGGATCACATGAGCCCTTCTCCAGTCTTCTGGGACCTCTCCTGTGCTCAGAGACTCACTAAACAGTTCTGCTAATGGGTCTGCTAGTTCCACCCTTAGCTCCTTAAGTACCCTGGGATGTATGCCATCTGGTCCCATTGCCTTGTCCTCCCTGAGCTTAGCGACCTCTTGTAGGATCCTTTCTTTTGTGAAGGGATTAGTGCATACCTCACTCCCCCCTGCGTCCATGGTGCTGAGCTGTGGGCCCTGCCCTACCTTTTTCTCAGTAAATACTGAGCAGAAGTATCTAGAAACATAGAAGTTGACGGCAGATAAGGACCGCAAGGCCCATCCAGTCTGCCCATTTCTTTTTCTACCTTATAAATGTGCTATTGGCCTTTGCTCTGTCAGTGGCCTATCTATTCATACTCATTTGTATTGTTCACTTATGCCTATCCCATGCCTGTTTTGAAGCCCTGCACTGTATTCATAGCCACCACTTCTTGAGGTAGGCCATTCCATGCATCCACCACCCTTTCTGTGAAAAATAATTTCCTCACATTCCCCCTTAATCGGCCCCCCTCTAATCTCATGCTGTGTCCTCTTGTCCTGCTATTTTTCTTATGTTTAAACATGTTAGACTCGTTCACCTTGTTAATGCTCTTAAGGTGTTTGAATGCCTCGATCATATCACCTCTCTCTCTCCTTTGCTCAAGGGTATACATATTGAGCTCTGTTAATCTGTCCTCGTATGTCTTCCGATGCAGTCCCTGCACCATTTTGGTTGCCCTTCTCTGGACTGCCTCAATTTGGTTAATGTCCTTGTGAAGGTGTGGCCTCCAATACTGCACGCAGTACTTCAGATGGGGCCTAACCAGTGTCTTGTAAAGAGGGATTATTACCTTCCTCTTACAACTTGTGATACCCCTACTGATGCACCCTATCACCCCCCCTAGCCTTACCTACTGCTTTAGAGGTCTGCTTGGATGATTTCAACTCATCAGTGATGATGATGCCCAAGTCTCTTTCTTAATTTGTGACTGCTAGTAACTCCCCTCCCAGCCTATAGGTGGCTTCGGGGTTTCTCTTCCCTATGTGCATGATCTTGCACTTCTTTGCATTAAATCCCAGTTGCCACTCTTCTGACCATTTTGCTAGTTTATCCAGATCTCTTCTCATTCTGCCCACCCCATCTGGATCATCTACTCTGTTGCAGATCTTGGTGTCATCTGCAAACAGACAAGCCTACCCTCTAGTCCATCTGTAAGGTCACTAATGAAGATGTTGAAGAGGACTGGCCCAGGACTGATCCCTGAGGTACCCCACTTGTGACTTGCATCTCTTCTGACTGTATACCATTTTACCACCATCTCTGTTTTCTGCCAGTCAACCAGTTTGCCACCCAGTTGACCAACTTCTGACCCACCCCAAGCCTACCCAGCTTATTTATCAATCTTCTATGGGAACAGTGTCAAAGCTTTGCTTGAAGTCAAGGTAGCGACATCATTGCTCCCCCTTGTCCACCACTCTGGTTACCCAGTCAAAGAAATCTATAGATTAGTTTGACAGGACCTTCCTTTGTAAACCCATGCTGTCTTGGATCCTGTGCCCTATGGATTCCAGGTGTTGCACTATCCTTTCCTTAAGGAGTGCCTCCATAATCTTGCCCACTACTGAGGTAAGACTGACTGGTCTGTAGTTCTTGCCTCCTCCCTGCTACCACTCTTGTGGAGCGGGATCACATGAGCCCTTCTCCAGTCTTCTGGGACCTCTCTTGTGCTCAGAGACTCACTAAACAGTTCTGCTAATGGCTCTGCTAGTTCCACCTTTAGCTCCTTAAGTACCCTGGGATGTATGCCATCAGGTCCCATTGCCTTGTCCACCCTGAGCTTAGCAAGCTCTTGTAGGACCCTTTCTTTTGTGAAGGGAGTAGTGCTCACCTCCCTCCCCCCTGTGTCCATGGTGCTGAGCTGTGGGCCCTGCCCTACCTTCTCTTCAGTAAATACTGAGCAAAAGTATCTATCTATTTAGGATAGATGCTTTTCCTTGGTCCTGCTCCACACACTCCCCCTTATCCCCTTTGATCTTAGCAATATTCCCTCTGGACTTTCTTCTTTCACTAATGCAGGGGTTCTCAAATGGTGAGGCCAGCCTCCCTTGGGAGGCCCCAACCTGTTCCAGGGGAGGCTCAAGCAATTCTGAAAAAGTACTGTATTTAAATTTTGAGTTTTTTATATTTTGTTTGAAAGGAGGAAGCAAACTGAAAGAGGATAATAGTAGGTGACATTTATGTATTTATTTACAAATCATTGACAAGAGAAGGTGAAGGAGTCAAGACTTACTTCAGGAGTACCCGAGACGGTAGTGGAATAATAATTAAAAGGTAACTCAAAGCAGTCAAGCAATACAAAATGAACAATAGTGCAAACAAATATGAAGAATAAATTAATAATGAGTGGTGGTAATTGATCAATTTAGAGTGATGGCAGAACAGCCCAAATACAAGGGTTGAGCATAGAAGCTAAGAACAATAGTAGGAAGGAGCAAAGTAATCCCTAAGAAGTTGCATAAGAGCAGGGAGGGGGGAGGTGAGGTATGTAGGAAGGTTATTCCAGATAGAGAGGAAACAGAGAAGTAGTCTGACCCATGAAGGTACTGCAACAAGGGGTAACAAATGGTTCAAGAATGAAAATAAGCGGAGCAAGTAGGTCAGTTGTTTGTGTGAGGGTGTGTGGGTTACAGTAAAGTGAATAATAATATTTTTTTATTTGTTAGTTAGTTAACACCTTTGAGCATAGGTGCTCTTTTTCAAAGGTTCCACATCAGTGAAAGACAAAGAACTGAACGAGAGCCAAGTACTCAAAGGGGTTTCAATTTATTCATGGTGTACTGTGCAAAGTAAAGTATGTTAATTTTCTTTGAGGAGGCCCAAGATTATTTCAGTTTTTGGGGAGGCTCAAAATCTTTTCCATGGATTTGGGGAGGCTCACTGTGACAAAGTCTAAGAACTGTTGCACTAATGTATCTGTAGAAAGTCTTGACCCCTTCTTTTACTGTCCGTGCTATTGTTTCCTTGGGCTGAGCCTTTGCCTGCCTTACTGCCTTCCCTGCTTCCCTTAGGGAAGTTTGGTATGCCTCCCTATCTTCATCCCGTTGCGTTTCCTTATATTTCCTGAAGGCCAGCCTTTTGGCACTGACCTCTTCTGCTACTGTTTTTGAGAACCAAAGTGGTTTCCTCCTTCTTTTGCTCTTGCTTTTCTCTCATAACACAATGGGATGCTGCGTCAGGTGTTGCATCCTTAATGCTTGCCCACTTTGCCTGTACCCCCTCACTTGTATTTCTTCTTGCCAGGGGTAGTTTAACTCTGTTGGCCATCTTATCAAAGCTGGCTCCTCTAAAGACCCGTATTTCTGCTTTGGAATGCGATGATTTAGTTCTAGTGGCCAAATTGAACCAAACCATGGATGGTCACTGGCCCCCAGGTGACCTTCTACCTGGAGATCTGTGATCTTTTCCCCATTAGTCAGTACTAGATCTAGGATAGCCCTGTCTCCTGTGGGTTGTTGTACCAGTTGTTTGAGGCCCTCCCCCTGCAGGGAATCCACCATGTGTCCAGTTCTGGTGGATGTTCCTGCTGCTATTGACCAATCTGTATCTGGCATGCTGAAGTCTCCTATTATAAGAACCTCCCCTTTAGCTGTCATGGTTTTGTGTATCTTATAACAGTAATGTGTCTGTGTCCTTCCCCTGGCCTGGAGGCTTGTAGACAACCCCAGTTCATATGGCTGTCCCATTTCCTGTTTCCAGGGTATCCCACAGTTTTTCTTGCTTCTTATGTGTATTCTGAATTTCTGTTGCTTTGATATTTTTATTGGCATAAGCGGCCTCTCCAACCCACCCCCTTTTTTTGCACCTCGGTCTCTTCTGAACAGTACATAGCCAGGTACTGAAGTCTCCCAAGTGTGGTTACTGGCGAACCATGTCATGCTAATGGCTACTATGTCCAGTTTAGCCTCTGCCATTGTTGCCTGCAGGTCTAGGATCTTGTTTCCCAGACTGGGGGCATTTGTGTACATGAATTTCCATTGGCCAGATTTCGGTGTGTTAATTGTTGGGCGAGGTCCGGCATTTCCCCTGCACGTCATATGGGGAGACGGACCTTTTTCCTTACCTGATCATGCAAATGAACAGTAAACATGCTGAACTCCTGTTTGATCACTAGCTGAGGGGAGAGAGGTGTTCTTCCTGTTCAATGTATCAGTTGCTGCCACCCTGTCCCCATTTGCTAGTTTAAATATCCTACAAAGACATCAAACTTCTGCCCCAATGCACTGACTCCCTCCTTAGTCAAATGCAGTCCATCGAATTTAAAGAACTTTCACTCTCAAAACTGTTGCCAGTTACCTACAAATTTGTGTCCTTTTTTCTGGCACCACATGTCTAGCTCCCCATCTCCCCTTCTCTGACCTTTCGTCCGTCTGCCCCTCTCTCCCAGGCCGGCAGGATCTCAGAAAAGGAGATGCCGGACAAAATGGATGACAGTTTGTCTCCCAGCCCTGTCTCTTTCACTTGCAGAGGATACGTCCTCTAGCTGGAGGAGGCTCCGACGAGCAGCTACCATGGCTCGATGGGATGAGCCACGGGCAGCAATGGAGACAGTCCATCTGTGGACTGGGTATCGAACCCTGGACCCAGACGCACATAATTTTTCTTTAATTCACTTTTTGTGAAATAAGTATCCCCCAGAGTTGATTATATTAGTTGGAGGGTGCAGGGGACTGCAAAACAGAGTTATGCCACTGGCAATATATAGCACTGTACTGGATGTGGTTTTATTACTTTGGCATAATGTCTTGCGACATTATGACCCCGTGCCTAGTGGCAGTATGTGCTGCGCCATATTTCCATGCAAATCTGTTGCTATACCATGCTAAAGTGACAGCTGTTTTATTATTTTATTTTCCCCTCCCCTTTTTGTTTTTATTTTTAATTTTATATTTGATTTAGTTTTGTGTAAGTTGGGTTTGTGAATGAAATGAGGATTGTTGCTGTAGCTTTGTGTGCATTGAGGATGACAGTGGGTAGGGTGGGATTTAGTTTTTTTTTATTTTCGTTTTGATCCAGATGTGTAGAGGTACTAGCTGGGTCAGGCACATCTACACTGGTGACCACCTGCCATAGCTGCATCCATTCGAACCCCATTAGCTCTCCTTGCAGAGGTCCAAGGCCACTGCTGGGAACTGGGGATTCTGCAAAGGAGGGGCAAACATTGCAGAGGGGGTCCCATGGATGATAGTCAGGGGAGGTAGTATTGATGTGGTAGGGACTAGGAGATGCCTGGGAAGGAGATAGAATCAGGATCGGGGCCCCCCACACCTGGTTCCCTTCCCCAGGGCCCTGCCTAATGTCAGTGAGCAGGTAGTAGTCCATCTGACTGGCACTTCTCCTCCCCTTTGGGCCATTCTTTGTAATGCAAGATCACTGAACAAGATGGCAGTGATGGAGGGTTTCATCGCTGATTCCCCAGCTGACCTTGTTTGTGTCATGACTGCAGACCTGTTCTGGAATTATGTATCCTGGTGGGGTTTCTCTGTGGTGTATTATCCAAGGAGGGGTCGCAGAAGGGGCATGATGGTCATTTGTTTTAGATCCAGTCTGGGATGGGATTCGCTGCACTCCCCATGAGAACTGTCAGGTTCTTTGAATGTGTGGTGGCTAGGTTTGGTTCAGGTGTCGGTGTCAGGATCATTCTTATCTACCGACATCTGAGAGGTAGGAGTGATTTCCTGCAGGAGTTAGTGGACTTCATTGCCAGACAAGTGTAGGAGGTCCCCGATTATTAGAGCTGGGGGATTTCAGTGTCTGGGTCAACAAGAAATCTTCGCAATTGGGACAGGAACTCCTCAGCCACTGTCATCACTGGGACTGACACAGGCTGTTACCTCGGAAACCCATAAACATGGTCACACATTGGACCTGATCTTCTTATCGGGACTTGATGTTAGTGCGGTCTGGGTTGATCCGGTCATTTGGTCAGACCATCGTGCAGTGTCATTCAATGTGGGTCCCCATGTTTGACTACTTCCTCTGTGGAGACTACCCAGTACCATCCAAAACACATTTTGGAGCCTTGCAAACTCCAGGAGGTAGTGGATATCTCTGGTACATTGCTGGCCTGTGCACAGGGTCCTGAGGTGGCTGTAGAACACTACAGTATAATGCTTGTGCTTCCTTACACTCGGTTGCAACCTGCTGCATTCGTCCCTTGATGTTCCGGTGTAGTTCACCATGGTACTGTGCTTAGCTGCATCAGTTGAACGCTAAGGGACAGAGGTTGGAAGATTCCTGGAGAAGTTGCTGGCCGGTAGAGGACAGGTTGACATTAAGAATTCACTATGTTGAGTATCAACTGGCAGCCGACCTAAAAAAGGCAGAGTTCCTGTCAAGGTCGATTGCTGCAAGGAAAAATCGTCCAGCACTGCTCTTTAGTACTGTAGACAGGTTGTTAAATCCTTCCTGTCTTTAATCCATTAGAGCCTTTTCTGCAGATAATTGCGAGGAGTTTGGACGTTTTTTCACTGACAAGGTGTTGGCCATTAGATCAGGGATTTCTTCAACCGACCTGTCTTGGGCCGGTAGTGGTCTCACCTTTGGTGATGTAGATCTGCCTGCCTGTGATGAGTTTTGACCTGTTTCAGAGGTACTCCGGATAGTTGGTAGTTTGCACCCCACCAACTCTATACTGTACGTGGAACCAACATGGCATTCTCGGCTGTGGTGTGTGCCTGGGCCCAGTGTTCACAGAGATTGTTAATGGTTCCTTGAGGGAAGGTGTCTTTCCATCTGCCCTGAAAAATGCTGTGGTCAGACCCCTCTTTAAAAAGCCTTCCTTGGATGCTGACATTCTAGTGAACTACAGGCCTGTCTCTAGTCCCCTTTTTAGGGACGGTTATTGTGAAGCTGGTGGCAGAGCAGTTGAAAGACTGACTGGAGTCTTTTTTCATTGAACCTCTCCAGTCAGGCTGTCAGCCATGTCACAGCACGGAGATTGCTGTCATTAGGGAAAAGCTAGCCAATAACAGAAGCATCATAATCAAGAGAGCAGATAAAGGAGGAGCAACAGTTATCACCAACACCATACAACATGAGAATGAAACATTGAAGCAATTAAGTAATACAAAATTTTATTTGCCTTTGTCTTATAATCCTACAAATAAATTTAAGAGCAAGATAGATGTTTACCTGCATGAAATGTACGTAATGCCCCTATTTCTAAAAACACATGAATTCCTTACAGTGAAACATCCTGTTAGAGCTGTCATTTATACGTACATCCTGATTAGTTTCGCAGCCCCAACTAACCCACTTCTTGGAATATTCCAGCCTCCCCTCCTTAAGCTCTTACGTGGTACCTCCAGATAGTAAATTGAGCTACTTAGCCTCCTCCACCTGAAGTTGCATCCTTACCTCGTTAGTGGTATCTGCTGCTTGTAATTTTTTCTCCAAGACATCCATTATGGCTATAGCATATCTGATCAATCACACCTATTCCAACCCCTTGCTACCATGCGGATCCTATTTTCAACCTTGTTCGTATTGTGCCCTTATGTGTCTCTGCACACTGAGTCCATGGCACTCACCCCTATCCTCCACACATTACCAAACTCCTATGCATCCAGTCTGCATTCCCTCTGGGACGAGTCAACTGTCTCCCTCACATCAACCCTTTTCCTAACTCAAACATTATTTTTTCGGGCCATCTCACTCACATGTGCATCCTCCTCATTCTGCCTGTATCCGTCCTCGAAGCAGTCACCTCCACTGAGGCTTTCAAATCTTCACTAAAAACATATTTATTTGAAATGGCATTTGGGGAAACTGTTTAGTATTGTTACTGCTGCCTTGATTTTTATTTTTTGGATTTAAAGTTTTTATATTGTATACGCGTGTTGGTTTATTGAAAAGTGCTTTCAAAATAAATTTTGATTTGATTATTGCCACACAGCACTGTTCCTTACAAGGAAAAGCATATATTTTTGAGGCACAGGTTAAAGAAATTTATTACAATATTGCTTCTCTGTTCAGGGAATATTGAACTAAACCCAGGGCCTATTTCCTCCCTAGCTTCCCCGTTTGAATTTGCATTAGCTTCCAGCCTAAAAATTATGCTAATCAATACGAACATACAAAGAAGCCAGCAGAAGAAGGCCATTTGGTCTATCAAGTCTGCTCATATTGCAGGGTCCACAGCTTGAGTTAATGTCCCTGCCCTCCCTCCCCACTCCTCCCATCCTGTCTACCCATGATCTTTGCCTTCCCCCATGATTATCCCAGCCTCTCTTGTCCGTTTTAAGGTGTACACACCAGTACTGAACTCCATACTCTAGATGCGGCCTTACCAGTGACCTGTACAAGGGCAGTATAACCTCCTCTCTCCTACTACTGATCCCCCTAGATATGCATCCCAGCATCTTGTTTGCCTTTGCTGCTGCATTCGTGCACGGCGTGGAGTGTTTCAGGTCACTATTTATCATCACTCCCAGGTCCTTCTTCTCCTCCTCTGATGCAGATACTCTGACTCCACCCAACTAGTACTCTGTCCTGGAAATCCTGACTCCAATATGCATAACTTTAGATTTCTTGGTTAGTTTCGCAACCCCAACTTCCCCACTTCTTGGAATATTCCAGCCTCCCCTCCTTAAGCCCTTACATGGTACCTCCGGATAACAAATTGCGCTAACTAGCCTTCTCCACCTGAAGTTACATCCTTACCTCGTTAGTGGTATCTCGTCAGGGTAACTCATGATCTTCTCTTAGTGAGAGAGACCAAGGGTATCCTTCTGTTTGGTGCTTCTGGCTCTGTCAGCAGCGTTTGATACAGTTGACCATGGAGTGCTTCTGGATCACCCGAGGAGCTGTATGTGCCTCACCAGTACAGCTCTTTGTTGGTTTGAGTCCTACATAACCAGGAGAACACAGCAGATAGTCCTGGGTAATTTTACTTTGGGGGCCTATGCATTGTCCTTTTGGAGTTCCTCATGGTTTGATTATCACCCCAATTTTGTTTTCTGTGAATATGCTGCTGCTGAGGGAGATCATTAGACAGTACATTGTTAAGGTTCACCACTATGCAGATAACACTCAGCTGTACATGCTTTGTTCTCCAGGCAAGGATTCTGCATCTGTTTTGAGTTGATTTTTGGCTGAAATAAATGACTGGATGGCCTCAGACTGGTTTAATAATAAAATAATAATAATAAAACTTTATTTATTAAGTACCTTTCAGACATCAAGGTGCTGTACAGATTGAGCAGTAAAATCCCAAGAAATAAATTAAAAGCTAAAATTAGAATCATAATAATACACACATCAACTCACGAGTGCTTGTCTCCACAAGTGAGTCTTAAGGTCCCGCTTGAAGCTCCCCACAGTCATGCATTCCTGAAGCTGACAGGGCAGAGAATTCCAGAGGGTTGGGGCCATAAACATAAAAGCATGGGCCCCAGAAGATTTTAAAATAACCCATGGAACCTCCAGCCACCTCTCTTCAGACGAACGGAGCTGTCGCACAGGGCTGTAAGGACTTAGAAGCTCTTTCAAGTATTTGGGACCAAGTCCGTGTAGGGCTTTGTAGGTCAAAAGACCTACTTTAAAGGTGATCCGCCACTGAATCGGCAGCCAGTGCAGATTGTGCAGTACAGGGGTAATGTGTGACCTTCTTGACACCCCTGTCAGCAACCGAGCTGCAGCATTCTGCACTAGGTGAAAGCGGTGGATAGCAACCCCAGGAAGCCCTAAGTACAGGGAGTTGCAATAGTCAAGGTGAGAGGTCATGAAGGCGTGGACCAGCACAGGTAAATCGCTGGACGGAACAAGGTGTTTCACCCTGGCAGTGTTCCTCAGATGGTAAATGGCTGACTTTACGACTGCTAACACCTGATAACGAAGGGGTCAGCCCATTGTCAAGTACCCCTTCCAGGTTACGCACCCGCTCTGAGGTAAGGATCTGATCACCCCCCAGAAATAACCCAGAGAGCTGATCAGTCCTCAACCCCTCTATCCTGTGATCCGGGTCCACTACCATAACCTCAGTCTTTCCTGCGTTCAACTTTAACCAGCTCAAATTCATCCAGTCATGGATTTCAGTGAGGCAGTTATTAAATACCGAGAGAGCACTAGCCCAGTCAGGAGCAAAAGACAGGTAGAGCTGGGTATCCTCAGCATAGCAGTGAAACCTCAGCCCATAACTGTCTTACAATGCCTCCAAGGGGTAGCATGTACACTGCAAACAACATGGGGGAGAGCACCGAGCCCTGAGGAACCCCACAAGGCAGAGAGAAAGGGTCGGAAGAGAAAATCCCCCGACACAGCTCTCTGCATTCTCCCAGATAGGAATGATGTAAACCATCTTGAGTACTGTACTTAACAAGCCACAGATGGACCTCAGGCACTTGAGCAAAACCCCATAGTCTACAGTGTCAAAAGCTGAAGAGAGATCAAGGAGTACCAGAATAGAACGGTTTCTCCGATCTCTCACCATCAGGAAATCATTGAGCACCTGAACCAGAGCAGTCTCAGTACTATGCCTCTTACGAAAATCTGACTTGAGAGGTTCGTAGATATTATGGATGGTCAAATGGTTCTCCAGCTGGTTTGTCACTACTTTTCTCAATAACCTTTCCAATCAAGGAAAGGTTCGAGATCAGTCTGTAGTTAGCAAAAATATCTGGGTCCAATGAAGCTTTCTTCAGAAGGCGTGTCACCACCGCCTCCTTCAAGGAGTTTGGTAACTCACCTGATTCTAAGGAGCACCCGATAATTTGAGCCAGAAACGGGCCGATGATCTCAAAACTACCCAAAATTGGGGAGGTTGGGCCTGGATCTAAACTACAGCCCCTGGACAATCTGCATAACATCCTCGAACTCTGGCAGGTCAAAGGTACTCCAGGTGACACGGGGTACCATGACCGAATGCCAACCAACAGCGTCCCCATAGAGCGGGTCAAGTGGATCTCCGATCTGATGTCAACCACCTTATTTGCAAAGAATTGAGCAATCTCATCACACTCCTTTTGTGAAAAAGCTTGACACAGCTGTAGACAAGCTGGGTTGCACAACCTGTCCACAGTTCGGAAGAGCTGAGCCGGTCGATTCTGAGCGACAGCAATCTCCCTGTACAGGAACTATGCCTTCTTACAGGAGATCTCCAATTGGTAGAGCTGATAATGCTCCACCAAACTAAGGTGGTCGACTTCCAGGGCAGATTTCCGCCAGTGACACTTTAACCATCGTACCACATGCCGCAACTCCCTCAAGGACCCATCAAACCAAGGGGCCCGAGGGCGGAGAGGGAGGGGACGAACACGGACAGGAGCTATCAAGTCTAGGGCCAAGGAAATGACCTGATTATAAGCCAGAACCATCGACTCCCAACTCGAGCTGGTAACAGGAAACCCTGAGAGGTTAATCACCGCCATCAGGTCTTCAGGGCACACATCCTGTAAAGGGCGGTAACTAAGCATCTCCACAGGGGCAGACCTACAAAGGGGAGCACAAAAGTTGAACCTCACGGTGTAATGATCAGATCAACTGACAGATTCCAGCCCCAAATCGGAGGCCTCAATCCCCAGGAGGAAAACCAGATCCAAAGAGTGACCATGATTATGGGTAGCTAAAGAAACAATCTGTGTAAAACCCAGCGATGTCATCAGCTGGAGGAAGTGTTGATCAAAAGATGAGAGTTTGTCGTCGACCCAGGCGTTGAAGTTGCCCAGATCAATCAATCTGGGCGACTCCAGTGCCATGTCGGCCATGAAGTCTGCCACTTCCTGCAGGAATCGCTTCTTGTCCCCGGGTGGATCGTAGACGAGAGCTCTCCTGCAACCCACACCAGCTACCACAGTCCACTCATAGGATTCGGCCTCCTCAACTGGTACACCCGTGAGACCCACCCCGGTCTTGAAACTGACCGCTATGTCTTAACCCAGGAAAGATGGAGGTCTTGGTAAATAAATGGGATGCTGGGGCATGGCAATTGGGAGAGATGTGACTCTTCCTTCAGTGGGTGGCTAAACCCCTAATGGCTGCTGATGCAGTGAAGGACCTGGGGGTCATTTTGGACTGTAGACTGATGCTGGAACAACAGGTTTCTGCTGTAGTCCAATCTGGCTTTTATCATCTTTGAAACATCGGCAAGATAAAACCTCATCTAGCTCAGGCAGTCCTGATGATGATCGTCTATGCATTCTTCACCTCTAGGTTGGACTATTGAAACAGGTTTTACTTTGGGCTATCTGGAGGTTTGATGTGACACTTGCAGCTGGTCCAGAATGCTGCAGCCTGACTGGTTGTAGGATCCTCTTGAGTGATCATATCACGCCAGTCCTATGTGCACTGCACTGGCTGCCTTTGCGGTGGCACATCACCTTCAAGATTTTCTTGCTGACTTACAGGGTCCTATGCGGTTTGGAACCAGACTACTTGAAAGAACTCCTTGTTCCCTACCTCCCAGTTTGCTCCCCTCCATTCCATCGATGCAGGCCTATTTGCTGTCCCCTCCTTCTCGGCCAAGACCTTCGGGAGACAGGGAATTTGGAGTTGCTGCTCCAGTATTATGGAATGCATTACCTTTATATAAACAGATTTAGTTTGGTTGCCATGTTGGTCCTTGTAAGAACAGATCCAGAAGCAAATGGTTTGATACCTTCTATTGGACCGACATAGATGTTACAAAAAGAACAAAGTCCCTAAGCTTTTGGACCAACCAAGTCCTTCTTTGGAAGTTAAGCTTCCGAAGAGTGACTTGGTTGGTCCTAAAGCTTAGGGACTTTGTTCTTTCTGTAACATCTGTGTTGTTCCAATAGAAGGTATCAAACCATTTGCTTCTAGATCTGTTTTTACCATTATATAGTCACACAGCCAACATGGTGGGGGCCTTTAATGCCTCTCTTAAAGACCATCCTGTTTTGAACAGGCATTTTCTAGATAGCCAATTTATTTGTGCCATGTATTTTCAGTTTTATTAATTGTATTTTACAGTGTTGTTTGAACTAGTTTTTGCTTAGATTTAAAGCATTTACTGTATACAGCTCTTCGATCTAATGGGAATAGATGCTTTATAAATAAATATTGCCTGGTCTTGCCACCCTCTTGCATGAGCCATCTGACGATGGTCACTGCCATAACTGACCTATGAGGCTTGGTAAGCAAACTCAGCAGCTAGACATTGATCTGACACAGCAGCTGCATTTTGTGGATGTACTGCAGAAGAAATTCCAGCATGCACAGCTTGGGCTCTTGTTTGAATTGAGGGTAGGACACCCCATTTAGTGGCTGTTTTTAGTGTGTCTTACAATGTGAAAATGTACCATCCTTGGGTGCGGACTAGCCTGGACACCTCCAGTGCCCTAACCAAGACCCTTTTGATCGACACTAAAGAGAGAAGTGTGGCTCGCTTCATCAACAGTTGTTCCAGGTCCAAAGGCTTGTTAGAACCCCAGGACCTGAAAAGAAGTAGCACTCTATTCATATCCCAGGTGCACCTATAGTTGGAACGAGGGGGCCTCAACCAGTTGATGGCCTTTATGAACCTACAGACTTATGCAGACTGACCTACAAACTTACCATCCACAGGAGGTGTGCCCTGCAGAGATGGCAGATTTTAACACATTAGTAGATCTGTAGGACTTACCTGCTTGATAAGAATGGAACAAAAACTGCACAATCTGAGTTATAGGTCTGCAAAAGGGATCCAAGTTCCTATCCAAACTTCAGCTAGCCCATAAGCACCAAGCAGATTTGTAGGACTTCTTGGTACTTCCAGCCCCGGATCTCCAGAGGAGGCCAGCAGCCCCCTCCCCCCCCCGAAAGCCCTGGATACTGACCGGGAATCCTAGAAAATGTCCATGCAGTCAGATGGCATGAGTCTTCCAGGATGAGTGGGTGTGGGAACCACTCCATGCTCATCAACAAATCTGGGACTACTGGGAGAAGCAGGGGCACCTCTTCTGATAGTTCATGGAGCATTAGATACCATGCCTAAGCCTGACAAACTAGTGTCACTATCACTGCTTCCACGTGTTGCCTCCTGATCTGCTCTAGTGCCTGGCAGATCATAGAAGGGGAGGAGGCATAACCCTGGTGATCCTTCCAGTTCTGAAGGGAAGCGTCCATTGCCACTGCCTCTGGGTCCAGACACCAACTGAAGAATAGTTGACTGGAGAGCCTGATGGCAAAGAAGTCTACTAACAGTGTCCCCCTCTCTCCCCTGAATCCCCAAGATGTCCCGCTTGAGAACACATACGCTCACATCTAAGAGGTGCCTTGAGTTCCAGCGTGCCTCGATTGGACAATCCCGGGATGTTTGGAGACTGAACCCTTAGGTTGTTTTGGATGGAGAAGCTCTAAAATTGCTTTGCCACCTGAATCAGTGCTGGGGACCTTGTGCCCCCGAGGCAGTTTATGTAACAGACAGCCACCACACTGTTTATAGGAAGCAGGATAGATGGATCCCTCCTATCCTTTGCAAAACAGCAGACCAAAAAGGAAGCTGCTTGCTCAGTTTAAGAACACTGATGTGCGACTGAGCCCAGAGGGGGACAACTGTCCCCTCTACTGACCTGCTTTTGCAAGACGCACATCAGCCTAGAAGGGTGATGTTCGAATCCATGACCATTTCCGGTTGGGGTCTAAAAATGACTCTACAATTCCAAAAGTCCACCTGAGTGAGCCACCAAATTAGCTCTGATCTCACTTGTGGAGTCAGAACCATGTGGACATCGGGGGAAAAAAACCCTGTTTGTGAAGGACCTGGATTTTGAATAATTGTAATTGCTAACAGTGCAGCAGGGCTGGGAAGATGGCCTGAACTGAAGCTGAGAGGAGACCTATAGCTCTGTCTGCATCCCTGACCAGGGCAGACTCTGCCCTGAGAAAATGTGTGATTTCCTTCTTGATCTTCTTCAGCTTGGGGGGTGGAAGAGCCAGGGTTGCTTCCTTCAAGTCCAGATGAAACCAATAAAAATCAGTGACTGGCAAGGGAGGGGAACTGATTTGTCAGTTTATGACAAACCCTAGGTTCTTTAGCAGAGTCACAGTCACACCACATCTTCTGCCACCTTCTCTGGCAGGTGCATCATAGGAGAATGTCATCCAGATAAATCATCAAATGGATTCCAGTGGTCCTCATTCAGGTCACCACTGGCCAGAGAAGCTTCATTAAGCATTTGGGACTGATGCTAAACCGAAGGGAAGGCAGGAGAATTTCAAGACCTCTGATCGCCCCTTGAGGAACATCAGTCCTGATCAAAGTGCCACGGTACTGGTCCATGGTGACAGTACTCGCACTTCGTTGTAAAAAATTAAGATTTATGAATCCTGCTCTAACTGCTGTGTTTATCAATTTGGGTAAGCAGCAATAAAAGCGAACTTTGATCAACACCTGGACTACTTATATTTTTTTCTACTTGGGTATACTTCTGGAGTGCATTTGCTTCTTGTTTCTGGTTAAATCTCTTGGGGTTTCTTACCCACAGTTGCACCCAAACCCCAGCAACATGCAGCATGATCCTGCCTTGCTTCCTTCTCCAAATGGTCTGGGACAGAAAAGTAAGCATCTGTGAAGTCTGTTCTGGTCAGCCAGTGCCCCTGTAGCAGAGTGTCCTTGAGGAGATGGACCCCTTCCAGTTTGAAATATTTATAGAGAATGAAGTCATTCAGCCATTGGAGGTTGCTTACTGGACGGTTGCCCACCCCTTTTTTGGGGACCAGGAAGATGGAGCTTATCCAGCCCTGGACCCAAACAGTGCCCTTCTTATTGCTCCCTTTATGGACATAAGAGATATTTCCCCTCTAAATAAGAAATTACTCCTCTGCTGAGAATTGCTTGTGCCTAAGACATGGACTTGAGAGAGAGATCACTGACACAAAGTCTAACCGGTAACCCAGTAGTGTTTCCAGCACCGAGGGGTCCTGGGTGATCGGGGACCAGTTTAGAGCAAACTTTCAGCCTGCCATGGAGTTGGAGAGGACCCAGTACCTTGTGAAACTGTGGAGGAAGGGCCAGGTGGGGAATGGCCCCCTCAGAACTTACCTGTCTGAGCTGAGTTAGATCCCTGCTGGGTTCTCAGAACTCCTCTTATTGGCCCCTTCCTCGGAATCCTTTCTTTCCTCTGTCTCTCTGTAGAGGTAAAGACCACCCAAAGTGGAATAATCAAACTGGGTGCCCTGTCTCTGCTGTTGACTAGAGTTCTTTGCCAAAGGGCAGACCCTTCCCCATCCAGTCCTTCCAATAAATTCTCTTCTTGTGGTCCTGAGGAAGGCGGCATTTGTTTTATTGAGGAAAATCTCTTGCCTAACTTTTTCAGTTCTTTGAGGGCAGGGTCTCCAAAAAGCATGCCGTCAGCCTCGACCCTTGCATCTGAGGTAGCCAGGTCCTCCGAGTTAGGAAGAAACTTAAGTAAGGTAGATGTTCTCTTTTTTTTCTTTTTCCCCCTCCTCCTCAGCTGGCCCCCATCTACCTTGCTATTCCCCTATCCCGCTGCTGTACATCGCTTCATGGATCACCTCCCCCTGTGGTCCCTTTGTGGACCCCTGTAGCAGAGTATCCTTGAGTAGATGGACTCCTTCCAGTCTGAAATGTTTATAGAGAATGAAATCTAGATTTAGTAGTTGCTGTATTGGTCCTTGCAAGAATAGATCCAGAAGCAAATGATTTGATACCTTTTTAATGGACCAACATAGATGTAACAACAAGAACAAAGTGCTCTAGCTTTCGGACCAACCAGTCCTTCTTCAGAAGCTCATGGCAGTTGTTTAGAAAATACAATACTTATAACAGCTAGATAATGCAGAGAAAAACAGAAAAAAATCCCCATTGGTTTAAAATACTCGTTTAAAAAAAACAAAAAAAAAAACAGAAGATGATGTCAGAGAAGTTTAACAGTACCATACTGCCTTCAGCCAGAAAGAACCTTGGGTAAGACGTGCTTGTTGGAACACACATACGAAGAATCCTACTGCATATAAATTTAATTGACATAAGATAACACTGCTGAAGCAGATAGCTCCTAAATCAAGCTATGAGTGTCACAGTTAGTATAAGGATGTGATTACTGAAAGGCAACCCCCACCCAGATTAAAGATAAACTAAGATTGTTATAGGGCTCATGAAGTTTCAATGTTTGCATTATAGACAAGAATTTACCAGTAAAGTTGTCTTAAAAACATCAGTGCACACTGTGTGATGTGTAAAACCTAGCTGGACCTGTCACCCAGCTGTATTCTCAAGCTAGATATAAGGCCCAAGAAATTTCAAAACGTCAGGACTATATAAATGATAATTTAAATATAAATTGATAATATAAGTGTCAAACAAAAACTCTAGTCGAGGAACCTCAAAGGAATTAAGACCATGTAGCCTGATATGTACTGATGTCAATATATACTGAGAATGTAACAACTTGATGTACCAGGGTCTAAGGAATCTGAAAAAGAGATAAAAATGTAATTTCTCTCCTCCTCTTCATACAAACAATACAACCTAACCCACCCCATATCACCATAATGTGGGTGGGGGAGATACATAGCTTAAAGGAGATGTCTCTCCCTCCCCTTTTTTTTCTCTCTCTCTTTCCACAGACACACACACACACACACACTCTCTCTCTCTCTCTCTCTCTCTCTCTCTCTCTCTCCCCTAGTGAAGTTATATTAACTTCAGTCACTGCAATTGTTCCCCAAAAGAATTCAACTTGTCATGAAATCCTGAGTAAAAGGGCTTATGTCTCCTAATACCTACAGAGCAAAAATGTAACACTATTTAACTGTACTGCTATCTGCATAGTAACATTTCCAAGGATACTAGATAGCACTACCATGAAATAAACCTGCCACCCTCCCCAGGATAAGGTAACTAGAAGTAAATATAAAGTATATGTGTAAGACCAGAGGTCTAACATACCTACATATCCACAAATTACTACAATATTAGCCTAATGTAAAAAGATCTGTGCAGGACCCCCATGCAAATGAGATCACACACCCCAATATGTACAGAGTTACAAAAAATATATGTAACAGTATATGATAACACTCCTGTATGTACACTAGCAGGCTAGGTAATCTGAATATGGTGCAGTGGAATCAATCCCCCCCCCCCAGGCAAAGATAAAAAGTAAGGAAGAATAATATTCATTATGTGTGTAAAATAAGAATAGTAACACATTATAATTCCATATATCTAAATAGAGACTTACCTCAATGTGACAGCAAGCCCCACATCTGTTATATCACATACCTCACAACACATACCCACACACATACATACACACACACGCACCCACATCCCACACATGCTGAAGTCCTATAATATGTCAGTTTGAAGAAGAAAAGGTCTGTGGATGTTAGTTTCTGTAGTGTCCCATAAAGCCAAGATCAACGTTCATCCCATCTGCTACCATATTGAGATGTAAAATAAGTTTAATCTCAAAAGCTCGTCTCTGTTGTGTGTTTTTGAGATTTCCTTTTAAGACCATTGCTGACGTATCTGAGATTGAGTGGTCAGGCTGGGAGAAGTGGTGCCCCACTGGTTTTTCAGTCTTCCTTGCTGTAATAGTATGTCTCACACAGACATGGTGCAGTGGAATCAATCTTCCCCCCCCCCCCAGGCAAAGATAAACACAGTGTGCACTATGTCTCACACAGACATACTATTACAACAAGGAAGACTGAAAAAACAGTGGGGCACCACTTCTCCCAGCCTGACCACTCAATCTCAGATATGTCAGTAATGGTCTTAAAAGGAAATCTCAAAAACACACAACAGAGACGAGCTTTTGAGATTAAACTTATGTTACATCTCAATATGGTAGCAGATGGGATGAACGCTGATCTTGGTTTTATGGGACACTACAGAAACTCAACATCCACAGACCTTTTTCTTCAAACTGACATATTATAGGACTTCAGCATGTGGATGTGGGTGCGTGTGTGTGTATGTATGTGTGTGGGTATGTGTTGTGAGGTATGTGATATAACAGATGGGGCTTGGTTGTCACATTGAGGTAAGTCTCTATTTAGATATATGGAGTTATAATGTGTTAACTATTCTTATTTCACACACATAATGAATATTATTCTTCCTTACTTTTATCTTTGCCTGGGGGATTGATTCCACTGCACCATATTCAGATTACCTAGCCTGCTAGTGTACATACAGGAATGTTATTATATACTGTTACATATAATTTTTGTAACTCTGTACATATTGGGTGCGTGATCTCATTTGCATGGGGGTCCTGCACAGATCTTTTTACATTAGGCTAATATTGTAGTAATTTGTGGATATGTAGGTATGTTAGACCTCTGGTCTTACACATATACTTTATATTTACTTCTAGTTACCTTATCCTGGGGAGGGTGGCAGGTTTATTTCATGGTAGTTCTATCTAGTATCCTTGGAAATGTTACTATGCAGATAGTAGTACAGTTAAATAGTGTTACATTTTTGCTCTGTAGGTATTAGGAGACATAAGCCCTTTTACTCAGGATTTCATGACAAGTTGAATTCTTTGTGGGAACAATTGCAGTGACTGAAGTTAATATAGGTTCACTAGAGAGAGAGAGAGAGAGAGAGTGTGTGTGTGTGTGTGTGTGTGTGTGTGTGTGTGTGTGTGTGTGTGTGTGTCTGTAGAAGAGAGAGAATAAAGGGGGGGGGGAGACAACATCTCCTTTATTGTATCTCCCCCACCCACATTATGATGATATGGGTAGGGTTAGGTTGTATTGTTTGTATGAAGAGGAGGAGAGAAGTTACATTTTTATCTCTTTTTCAGATTCCTTAGACACTTGTGGTTCATCAAGTTGTTACATTCTCAGTATATATTGACATCAGTACATATCAGGCTACATGGTCTTAATTCCTTGAGGTTCCTCGACTAGAGTTTTTTGTTTGACACTTATATTATCAATTTATATTTAAATTATCATTTATATAGTCCTGAGGTTTTTGAAATTTCTTGGGCCTTATATCTAGCTTGAGAATACAGCTGGGTGACAGGTCCAGCTAGGTTTTACACATCACACAGTGTGCACTGATGTTTTTAAGACAACTTTACTGGTAAATTCTTGTCTATAATGCAAACATTGAAACTTCATGAGCCCTATAACAATCTTAGTTTGTCTTTAATCTGAGTGGGGGTTGCCTTTCAGTAATCACATCCTTATACTAACTGTGACAGTCATAGCTTGATTTAGGAGTTTTCTGCTTCAGCAGTGTTATCTTATGTCAATTAAATTTAAATGCAGTAGGATTCTTTGTATGTGTGTTTCACCAAGCACGTCTGACCCAAGGTTCTTTCTGGCTGAAGGCAGTATGGCACTGTTAAACTTCTCTGACATCATCTTCTGTTTTTTTTTTTTTTTTTTTTAAATGAGTATTTTAAACCAATGGGGATTTTTTTCTGTTTTTCTCTGCATTATCTAGCTGTTATAAGTATTGTATTTTCTAAACAACTGCCATGAGCTTCTGAAGAAGGACTGGTTGGTCCAAAAGCTAGAGCACTTTGTTCTTGTTGTTACATCTATGTTGGTCCATTAAAAGGTATCAAATCATTTGCTTCTGGATCTACAGAGAATGAAGTCATTCAGCCATCTGAGGTTGCTTACTGGATGGTTGCCCCCCTTCCAATAAATTTTCTTCCTGTGGTCCTGAAGGAAGGCTATATTTGTTTTATTGAAGAAAATCTGTTACCTAACTTTTTCAGTTCTTTGAGGAGAGGGTCTCCAAAAAGCATGCCGTCAGCCTCAACCCTTGTGTCTGAGGTGGTCAGGTCCTCCGAGTCAGGATGAAACTTAAGTAAGACAGTTGTTCTCTTTTCTTCTTTTCCCCCCTCCTCCTCAGCTGGCCCCCATCTGCCTTGCTATTCCCCCATCCCACTGCTGTACAGCGCCTCATGGATCACCTCCCCCCCATGGTAGGGCCTACTGAGGACACCACCTCTGGGAGGAGAGTAGGTAAGGGATGTGATGATGGCAGCACAGTATACAGTGCAGGGTCCGCGTGGGAGTGCAAGTTCATCCTGCACAGCCTCTGCTTTTTACACCAGTTTTCTCCCCTGTCCTTGGGTGCTGTGCAGGCAAGGACTGAATGGGAAACGCACAAGCTTCCTCCCTCCCCTAGTGGCTCTGCTGCACTGCCAACAGTGGTCACTCAGTTTGCAATATCGCAGCAGAGCCAGCCGACTTTTTTCCCCAAAAGGAGAGTGTCCTGTGGGACGCTGAATCAATCCCCAGCTGAACCCCAAGCAAACTAGGTCTTTTCCTGAAGCTGGGTCACCAGAGACCTTCTCCTTTCTACTGACATGGCCTAATTGGCATTTCCTAGAAAACAAACTGCCCTCTGCAAAATATCCTGGCATTCCTGCAGATCCAAAACGGTGTCTTCGACAATAGCCTCCTGCACCAGGTCACATTTTATTTATTAGTTATTTATTTAAAAGTTCCACCAGGAAAGGCATACTAAGCAGCATTTCTCATTTGCAGATGCGTCCTGGGGGAGAGGGGGTACAGTAAAAATACAGGAAATAGCCAATTGTAAGCAGTCATATACAAGCGTGAAAAAAAAACCAACAGGAATTTACAACTGATAAACAGTCATTTACAAGCATGGTTAGAATACAAGATTATACAGGGAGAAGTGCTAATATTGGTATGAGAACAGCGGTACAGTGAAGGACTGAGATTAGCATATTATACAGCACTGATTAGATTGTGGGTATGGAGGGCCAGGAGTCCAGACCCAGAGATAGACATTGGTAAGGGGATGAGACAGGGAAACCGGGCCAGTGTCCCACCAGGTCTAAAGGTTTATCTTCCTTCCTACCTTCCTTTTTTTATTGTAGTTTTTGTTGACTGAGTAAGTGCACTAGACAGCAAAGCTGCCTATTTTCAGGCATGACCCGGGAGATTTCAGGCTTTTTTACACCAACTTCAGGCTTCTGTTAATGCCCTTCTTAGGGTATTTCCCCAATTTCCCAAGGTACATAGAGAAATGACATTTTTTAATTTCGGTGCTAGTGGTGTCTCATGAAGAAGGAAAAGTTTGGAGCAGTCTTTCCGGAGCCAGCACTTGCAGTTGAGGAGGTTTGCGAAGGAAGATGAATAAGGTATTCCAATACCTTGGGAAGAGGTGTCCATTTAAAGGGAGAGAGCCCCTAAGGGCCTCCAGGTTGAATGAAAGCTTCTTTTAAGGACCAGGCTCCTCATCGATTGGAAGGGTTCTCCTCCATTTGCCAAAATCAAGGGTACAGAAAACAAAAAAAGAAAAAGACAACCCAGTCTAACCTAAATATATCTATACGATCAGAAAATACTAATGTTTTGACCTTAGATATAGTCAGATACTCAGTTTAGACAGGGTTGTCTTTTACGTCATCGCATCTTTTCCAGTATTGCTGGTACTTATCATTAGTTCATGTAGGTTTCTGTTTATGAACTTCTATAATGGCAGTATCAATCATTTATTTACTTTAATCAGTTAGTTAATTTGTGGCTATTTAGTATATTTATATGATGGTATTTGCTCTCCTGCTGTTATTGGGTATTGTAACATTCTTGTATACTGTGCCACTTTAGTTAGGGTTGAGTAGGCAGTTTAATATTAAACCCCAATTTTTGCACTTTAGTAACTCCTCAACCAGTCACTGGATTTGCATGTAATTTTGCATGCATGGTCTCATGGGGTAGATCTCTTGACATGCCCGATTTTGTTGCAGTCAATTGTGCAGATTCCGAGATATGGATAGCAAAAATACACAGAAAATCGTTGTTTTTCTGGTTTTGTGTGCCCTCGTATAGTGCCAGTACGGTTTGGAATTTTGATCTAAAATTTTCAGAGTAGAAAGGGCTTGGCCCACAGAAGTGCCTTTCGCTGGTTTGGTGGGAAAAGTTTATTTTGTTCCAAAGTTATTACATTTTTAAAATTCGGGTTCTGAACATGCTTAGTCAACAGTTCAAAATAACTGTATGAAATTTTCATATGGGAACCTTTTTCATGAGGTTTTTCATATGCCGCCATCTTGTTTTCCATTTTTCCCTAAAACAGTCAAATTTGGAAACCCACAAAAATGACATTCTGGAGAGCGACCAACACATGTACCTTGCTCATCTGGACTCCCTTAGCTAGATTCTGCACTTAACTGTTGGAGAAATGTCCCTGACATATTTTTTTTTTAAGGTTATAAATCTTTTTTCGTGACTCGTGCTATAAAAAAGATTATTTTTTTCATATCACAAGTCACAAAAAGATACATTTTCATTAGGGAAAATTAATTTTCCCTTTGCTGGTATCTGTTCCAGGGTGTCTAGTGGCACACGGCACCTCCGATTGGTATCCCTCTAATGCCACTTTATTTCCCTATGTTCCCCCACTATCTGATTGCCCTCCCTGTATTTTTTTTTTTTTATTTTTATTATTGCATGCTTTTGATTTCTGCCCAGTATCTAGTGGCACCGCCACTGTCCGATCGCAGCCCCTCCCAATTACTAATTATTTGTCTGATGACACCCCACCCTCCAGTCAGTGTCCCCATAATTATTTACTAATTTTCCTGTGTCTAGTGGCCCCCCACCCTCCTGTCATCGCTGTTCCTGTAATATATTTGTTGACCCTGGTGTCCATGGCATTCCCTACACTCTAATCGCCGTCCCTAAAAATGTTGTTTTGTCATTGGTGTCCAGTGGTACCCCTCCACCCACCCTCAGATATCCTCTCTTAATGTAACCGCAATAAATAAAACTGTCCCCCATGTCTTTTTTTTATTATTTATTTATTTTTTAACCTGTAAAAAAAGGAAACAATCCTTCTCTGAGCCGAACCCCCACACAGACCTCCCATTGCACCCCCACTACACCCTCACTCACCTGAACAGATCTTATGGTGAAGATCCACTCTTCAATCGAAAACACGTCTTGCTGCTGGAACTGCCGACTGCAGTATGAGAAACTAAGGCAAATGTGGTTCAGTGTATTTCAGTGGGGTTTTCGGCTTTGATAACTTGGCCATATTTGCATATTTTGAAATTGAATTTTTAACATGGCCTTTCTGGGACTCTGCCTCTTGAACAATGACAATGGAATTCAACTAATCTGGCCCAAAAGGCGAAATCACCTTTCAGGCAGAATTTGAAAACTTTCACTGCCCTTGTTCATGACATTTGGTCATTAGAAGGCATGTGCGTTGAAATTTTACTGCGCTTGCTCGTAACTCTGGTAATTTTAAATATTTTGACACCAAATTTTCAACATGGGCCCATTTTTGCACCACCTGATAAACACGACAGCTGTTGTTTTTTAAATCCTGGCCAAACTGTCTTTTTCTACCTGTGGCATGGAATGATGTGGTGACATGGAATCACATTTTGGTGGGGATATAGAAATGTTTCCATACCAGGTTCATGACATGGGGTAATAAAGTCTATGGTGACAATTTGGTTGCAGTTTTGGTAAAATTTTAAGTTCAGGTCCCAGAAGGCCCCTCACTTCCACAGCAATGTACGTATACGCATCTGTGGAGGGATGGGGGCCCTGCACTGCAACAGTCAAATAAGGATATGATTACACTATCTCAAAATGTATCTGGATGGGCCTTGCACTCCCACAGGCAAATGAGGATGCAATTATATTTTCTCAAAAAGTAAGGAAATTCATTGCACTAGTTAGGGTTAATGTGACAAAAGTAGGGAAATGTGTCGTTAGGGTTTCCAACCCCAACACCCCACCCCTGCCCTACAAGAAGCAACAGGTATGGGGTGTGCCATGAGGTTGTCAACCCTAACGCTCACCCCTTTCTCATATACTGTACCCATCTCCGCTTATTTACTCACTAACTAGTGCATTAATGAAGTTTATTTTGCAATGAATATTGTATATAAATAGTTATACCTGTGCGTGTATGTTTTTCTTGTGGTATGTGTTTCTAAGAATATTATATTAGCATATTTAATTAGCACTATTTTTTTTAAACATACTTTATTAACATTTCCAAAACATCAAACCCAAACAAATGGGGAATAACTCGGCACATTACAGCATACAAATAACAACTTTCCCCCCAAAAAACAAAAAATTATACTAATGTATCCCCTCCCCCCTGCACACCCCCTTTTCCTCTCCCAGAGCACATTCCATAAACTATGATCCCAAGTGCCAGCCTCAAAAATAGTTAGCACTATTTAACTGCATCTCTTTGGAGAGATGTCACGTCTTGACAAAGCGTCAGTGTGACGCCAACCATTGATGTTGTTTTTGGAAGGGGGGGGGTGCTACCAGTTTGGGCTCAATAAAATAAACTTTTATCATCTCCTAACAGTGGAGAGGGCTCTACAGTGCCGGTTCAACATCAGTTTCGTCCACTGACATCACAGTGACGGAATTTATGCTGACCGCAAGTTGTGATCAATGTAAATACCAATGGACTCCCGGTCCATTTTTCTGTTGGGGGGGGGGCTCTGCCCACTTCATCCCCCGTTCTAATTGTAATCATCTCAGAGTCGGAGTTGATTCAGGGAGGGGGTGCAGGACTGGAAGACAGTATACCCCTGTCTCTGGCACACCAATACAATGACCTGTCGACAAACTGTCGATTTTGTCAGCAGCGATGTAGGTCACAGTATTGGTGTTGCTCTGGAGGGTATACCCAGTGGGAGTATATGTGTCCTTGATGTGGAGCCATTTTTTATGTTTTACCTTTGAAGTGTCTTGTTTTCGACTCTGTCTCTGTGTGTCCGGAGCCACTGGTTAACTTGTTTCAGTTTGCATCCTCTTAGAAAGTAGTTGCCCAATCCTCAGTACCAAAGGACTGGCGGTAAATTGTTGCACCACAATTATTGCCAGTCCCCTACCTGCAACCACCCTATGCAGTGCTGAAAGTTCCAGAGTCTTCACCATAGGGAACATAAGGACAGGCTGGAGACAGTGCGGTGAAGGGTAACAAAGATGAAACAGGGCAGGTCATATGAGGAGCATCTCAAGGCACTGAATGTGTACCTGCTGGAGACCAGAAGGGAGAGTGGAGATATGGTAGAGACCTTGAAGTTCCTTAAAGGAACAAACAAGGTGGACTGCAGGGAATTATTTAGCATGGGTAACAGTTCAGGAACATAAGGGCATGAGTGGATATTGACTGGAGGGCAGTTCAGGAGGGACATGAGGAAGTATATTTTACAGAAATGGTATTGGAAACGTGGAAGAGTTTACCAGCTGGGGTGGTGGTGGTTGCTAAGGCCTTTAATGGTTTTGAGCGCAGTTGGGACAGAGTGAAGGGCATAGCAGTTACAAGGGATGATAAAAACTGCGAGGGGGAATAAGGGTGTGGATGGGGAGGGCTAGGACCTTGGATGGACAGTGGGTCCCGGAGTTAGATGGGGAATCATGGAAGACTGGATGAACCATTGATCTATTTCTGCTGTCATTACCTATGTTTCAAATGTAGTCACATGCTTCTACTGATCCAGTACACATCCCCAAGTGTGCTGGAGCACAAGTGGTACACGCCATAGGCGAAAGCATGATGACACTGTCTAACTGCGTGCAGAGTCCTGTCCTAGGAATAATTTAGGTGAAGCAGCAGGGACATCACAACTCTGCACTCATTACGCACAGATGTCAGGTGGGGGGGTGCTGAGTGGGTATAACGGGAAGAAGACATGCATGCCCTATTCCGTGAAAAATACCGGAAGTAGGAAGGGCAGCACAGTAGTTCTATTAGCAGGGAGTTGCAGGACTACAGAAAGACGTGCTGAATTTTAAATTTTATACTTTGACTACACGCCCTGTGCCTGGACCTCGTATGAGAGGTAGACGCACAGAGGACGTGTATCTGTGATTTTAGGACAGATAATTTGTTTTATTTTAAAACTCTGCATTGCAAGCTCCGACCCCAATAGCACTTCGGGCAAAAGCTATATATTGCCCGGCCTGCAGCGAGGCAGAGGCGGTGCGGGCAGGTGCGCTTTGTCGCCCGCGAGACAACGTGTCTTATGCCTGGTCAGCTGTGTCCGCTTTGGTCGACTGGGGAAACGGGGTGCATGCATATTATTAGAAACACTACACCAGAGGAAATCTTGAAGCCAAGGTAGGCCCTTCTGAAATAAATAGTGGCACAAGCACAAGTAGTACATACGACTAGTGAAAATAAACATGGAGACTGATAGTATGTACCGAATGTTATATGTACACTGAAGGGGAATTTCAAGATGGGTTTGTCTGTGAAAAATGTACCCTTATAACAGTCCTACAAAGAGAAATCACATCCCTTCAAAATAGGATACAAATTCAACATGATATCATTGAATTAGAAAGATTCATTGAGACTGCAGAAGTGGTTACTTTAGATTTAACTACTCCTGTAGCTGGGGTTCTGGAGGACCCTGAAACTATGAGAAACATAGGTACAAATGGTACAAGTAAGCAGAGTAGGCCTCTGGGAGACCCAATAATGGTTGAAATACAGGGAGTAACCAACCATGACTTAGATACTGATGGAGTGCTAACACGTGATAAAGACAATTGGAGTGTAGTGCAAAAAGGAATAAAAAAAGGGAAGGCGTAATATAGGAGGGACCTTCTCTTTGGAGTTACAAAATAAATTTGAAATGCTGGAAGAAGGAAAAAACCCAGAGGTGGAAATTTTAAACAAAATTCAGGCCTTGGGTGAAGGGGCACCTTTAACACCTGGTGATGTACTTGTAGTAGGGAACTCATTGTTGAGAAATACTGATCGCATACTATGTAAGTACAGGAATGAGCATACCACAGTTAGTACCCTACCTGGGGCTGGTTTAGGGGATATTAGAAAGCTATTGCCAGGACTCCTACAAAATTGTATTAAACCAACTACTGTTCTACATATAGGAGTAAATGACATTGGGAAAAGGAATATGGCGGAAATCCAGCAGGATTTTGAGGAAGTGGGCAAATCCCTAAAAGGAAGGGGGTTCAAAGTTTTTATCTCGGAGGTTCTCCCAATTCCAAGGGCTGGCCCGACAAAGACTAGGGAAATTAGATATTTAAATGGTTGGCTAAGAAGGTGGTGCCTGTGGGAGGGATATACATTAACAGAGCATTGGAAAGCATTTTCAGATTATAGATTTTATAGCAATGATGGTTTACATATAAACAAACGGGACTAGAATTTTAGCCCAGGACATCCAAAGAGCAGTACAAGTGAAACCTATACATTTAAACTAGAAACTGGGGGGGTTGAGGGGTGAAAAAATGTATAGGCAGAATTATAAACATATTACCATGGGAAATAGAAAAGACTCCATTTGGAAATGTTTAAATATTAATGCAAGAAGCATTGTTCAAAAATTTGACGAATTGGTACACACAGTCACAACAGATAAGATACAGATATGCGCCATCACAGAAACTTGGTGGGATATAGAAGATCAATGGAACCGACAGATTCCAGGGTACCAGCTGTACTGCGCAGATAGACCTGGGGGGAAAAGGGGGTGCGGGGTTGCCATCTTTATTGCAAATAATATTACAACAGAGGAACTGGAGGTTCAGACATTAGAAGGTATTGACCAATTATGGATAAGGACCTCCCCAGTTAATCAAGTTAATATCCCTGTAGGTGTGATATATAGACCCCTTTCAACCTTACCAAATATAGATGCACAATTAATGGATAGAATAGAAGAAATGAAAATACCCGAGAACCTAATAATATTAGGAGACTTTAACCTACCAGGTATAAACTGGGAAAATTACACAGCAGGGACTACAGTGGAAACTAGATATCTTGATACCTTTAGCCTCATGGGTCTGGAGCAATATGTACAACAACCAATCAGGAACTCGAACATACTTGATCTTGTATTAAGTAATATGGGGGAACATATTCAACAATGCAAAGTAACTACACCACTAGGAACCAGTGATCACAACAGGGTAGAATTTACTATAGAGGGACAAGTAAATAGAATATCTGGAGAAACCTTAACTAGGAATTATAATGATGCTGACTACAACAAAATAAGGGAGGATTTCAGAAACTGGGACTGGAAGGTTAATTTACAACAGAAAACTGTCACATTGATGTGGGATATTCTTACTGAAAAACTGAAACAGATAGTAGATAGATATGTCCCAATAAAGAAGAAATATAATGGATCAGGGAAGATTCCTGTCTGGATGACAAGAAATATTAAACATTTGATAAATAGAAAAAAAAAGAGCATATGCTACAGCCCAAAAAAATGGCCATGAGATAAATTGGAGAAAATATAAACAGCTGCAAGAAAAGACTAAGAGATGCATCTCAAGAGCCAAAAGAAACTGTGAATATAAATTGGCAAGTAGAGTAAATGATAATTATAAAACCTTTTATAGCTATATTGGCAGTATAAAGGGAGGATTAAAAGGGATAGGCCTACTAAAAAAAGCAGATGGTAGCCTAATCCAGGATAATGTATTAATGGCTAAGGAGTTCAATGGATATTTTTCATCAGTATGTAACCCAAGTACCAGCGTCACCAAGCAACATCAGGAATCAACAAGTCAGCTAATACTAGATAAAGAAGCTATTTAATATAAATTGCTTAGTCTAAACTCTAGTAAATCTATGGGCTCAGATGAGATCCATCCTAGACTGATCAAGGAATTGGCACATTTATTGGCAGAACCACTGACCCATTTATTCCAGGCCTCTTTAGATCAGGGAGAAGTTGTAGATGCATGGAGGGAGGCAAATGTCACCCCCATTATTAAAAAAGTCACCAAACACGATGTAGGTAACTATTGCCCAGTAAGCCTGACCTCAATATTAGGGAAGGTGTTAGAGGGTATTATAAAGGAATACATAGAAGAAGATATGCAAAATAGGGGAGACATAGACATTGACATATCACAGCATGGCTTCATTGCCAGACTAACCTCTTGGGATTTTATGAAAATGTTAGTAGAGCCCTGGATAAGGGACATCCAGTGGATGTCATATTTCTGGATTTCTCCAAGGCCTTTGATAAAGTGCCCCATGGAGAGCCTGTGGACTCTTTAATAGAACATGGCATCCACGGAAAAATAACTCGATGGATCAGCTCCTGGCTTTCAGATAGAAAGCAGAAAGTGACAATAAAAGGAAGTAAATCGGGTTGGGAAAAGGTGACGAGTGGTGTTCCGCAGGGGTCTGTTCTGGGACCTTGTCTCTTTAATATGTATATACATTCTATGACAACTGGAGGGGATATTTGGGTAGCTAAGTTTGCTGATGATACAAGGATTGGCACTATAGTGAACAATAGCCTGGATACTGAGAAAATACAGGATACCTTGATTAAATTACAAAACTGGGTAAATGCTTTAAGACTAACCTTCAATGTAGATAAATGCACAGTTATGCATTTTGGCAGAAACAATAAAAGGGCCACTTATAGGTTAAATAGCAAAATCCTAAGAGAAGTAACTGATGAGAGAGATTTGGGAGTGAGGGTCCAAAATGACTTGAAGTTCAATCAACATTGCAGCCAGGTGGTGAAAAAGGCAGGGAACATACTGAGCTGCATAAGTTGACATATTAAGTCTAGGAGGAGTGAGGTTTTGTTGCCACTTTACAGTTCTTTGGTACAACCGCACATGGAGTGCTGTGTTCAGTTCTGGTCTCCAGGCTACAAGAAACAGATTGTGGCTTTGGAGAAGGTCCAAAAAAGGGCCACACGATTGATTGATGGTAATCAAGGTTGTGACTATCAAACCCGTTTGAGTAAACATGGATTGTACACACTGGAGTAGGAGGTTGCGAGGAGACATGTGTTTGGTTTATAAGGCACTCTCTGATATCAGTTTAAGGGAATCACTGGGGTTAAATTTAAGAGAACAATTATACCAGACCAGAGCACACCCTTTACAGTTAAAAATGGAAAAATACAGGTTTACAAGAAGGAAACATTGGTTCCGTGTTAGGATTGTGCCAATATGGAATAAAATGCCCCAGGAAGTGGTATCTAGTAGTACTATGCAGGACTTTAAAATGAATTTAGACAAATATTTGTTAGGTAATAGTATTTTGGGATACTGACAATTTTGGCAAGCAGTATGGACCAAATAGGTCTTTTATGCTTTGTAGCAACTAATATGAACTTAAGAGAAATGTGCCAGGAAGGGGGATCCACTGGACTACCAGGGACTGTTTAGTGGCAGAGGTTAGGAAGGGGGGCCTCTGGACTATGGGATAGACAGCAAAGGACCAAACAATGGGCATCATCCCTGGGTCCATGAGTGGGCCAAAGATATATAGGTGTGGCGGCTGGGGGGGGCACGTATGTGTGTTGGAATATCTCATGCATGTCTGTGCTTTGCGCTGCACCATGTACTGACATGCATAAGTTCTTAATATTCTTCATTGCTGTGTGCTAACCCAGGTTTGCACACAGTAACAGCTGGACGGTCTGATTTGCATTTAAGGTTTTGTGCTGGGGGGCCTCTGATCTGTATTATCTATAGTGCTTTATGTAGGAGTTTCATGAGTCTGCATAATGTGCATCAGTTTCATAGGTCTGCCCAACTTTGCCCCATTTTGTGGCCCATTAAATTGTGACTGAGAATCGGGCCTTGTGTGTTTCACCGGAATGATGCTGTCCTGGTGTGCACAAATTCTAAATGAATGATAAAAATAATTTTCAAGCTCAGTAGTGGACAACTGGCATATTTTATTTGGACTCCATGATGGAGATTGGAGCGTACTCAGAGGGTGGTGGTTGGGGGCTAGTCTCATCTCCAAGGAGAGTCACTAGTGGGGTTCCCCAGGGATCTGTACTAGGGCCACTCCTGTTTAACGCCTATGTCTCAGACATAAGGAAGGGTATCAGGAGTGAAATGAGTCTCTTTGTGGATGACTTGAAGCTGGGTGCGGTGGTGGATGAGGAGGAGAGGAGAGTGGCTTTGCAGGAGGACTTGGAGGCTCTGGAAAGGTGGTCGGGAAAGTGGAGACTGAAGTTCAGTGCAGGGAACTGCAGGGTTCTGCACCTGGGGGCCAAGGGTATACCCTTGGGAGAGACACACTACAAGTCTCGAAGGGTGAGAGGGACCTGGGGGTGATTGGTAGATGTCAGAATGAACAACTCGGAGACTTGTAGGAGGGCAGTGGCAAAAGCTGATAGGATGCTGAGATGCATCACTAGGGGGATTACCTCCAGAAGGGTGGACGTGATCCTTCCTCTATATAACTGCTTGGTTAGGCCACACCTTGAGTATTGTGTGCAGTTTTGGAGGCCGCACTTAAAAAGGGACATTACACTCCTGGAGAGGGTTCAAAAGAGGGCAACAAAAATGATCTGGGGCCTGGGGGAAAGGACCTATGGGGAGAGGCTTGAGGAGCTCAACATGTACACCCTGGAGGAGAGGAGGGACAGGGGGACATTATAAGAGGTCTTCAAGTACATAAAGGGGATTAATAAGGGAGGGACAGTCTGGGTGCTCCAAAGGAAAGGGGGGGCAACTAGAGGACACGGTGGAAGCTGGGGGACTCGGGGAGCATGAGTGTTACTTAACTGAGAGAGTTGTGGAACCATGGAATGTGCCACCAAGGGACTGGTGAAGGCAGAGACAGTGGAGGGGTTTAAGAGGGATGGGACCGGTATAGGGGTAGGGTGAAGTTGACAAAGCCCAATACAAGGAGGACATCTTGGACTGGGGACAGAGAAACCCAAGGGGGTTGGGGGACAACAAAGTCGGCGCTCAGAATGGGTGCTATCGAGCAGACACGAAAGACCATTAGGCCTCTTCTGCTGGCGTTTTCAGTATGTTAGTATGAAATGTAAAAGGAAGTAAAGTACTCAGAAGAGGGCCTGTTTCCTCAATATTAAGGTGGACTACTTGTTTTCTGATTGTAACTTGCTTATTTATTTATTTAAAAGTTTGATAACCAGGAAAGGCACACAGAGCCGAGGCTCGTTTCCAAGTGTGACGTGGTGGAAAGGGGAGAGGAATTGGGCATACAGGCCAGGTACAAACATCAGAGGAGCAAGTAATGTCAAAAATATGAGTGCAATATACAGATCAATCAATCAATACTTTATTCATCATCAAAGTATAAATGAATAGGGTACTCAGTTGAGCAGAGCTCATTTTCAGTGAGGTCCCGGAGTAGAGCGCAAGATAGAAGTTTGACATGGACATGAACATGTATAGACTATGCTTATATCCTGCATCACAAATAGGCAACAGTACCAAGCATCAGGTATGCACAGAATACAAACTGAGAGGCATCAGTAAGAATTGTAAGGTATAAAACCGAGATGAGTAAGCTCTGGTTAGAAAGAGGAAAAATAGGAATGGGAGGGGCAGCCGGAAATATATGTTTTGTAAGATGGAGAAAGGGTTAAGGGGAAAGGGGAGGAGAGTTAGGTTTGGGTGAGGAAGACCACACGAGAGGACAGGGCAGGTGTGGGGGCTCCAGAATTAGCAGCCCATGGACAGAGGGGAGAAGAAGCAGAGGCAGAAAAGGAGATTGGGGGAGTGACAGGAACAGGGAGGAGGAGAGAGCCTGTATAGTCGTTTTAGAGAGGGGGAAGGCAGAGGATAGGGGAGAAGGTTCCACTTACCCTTAATTTGTTTCCTGTTGTGATTTAGTTCACAAGTTGTTGTTTTTTGTTCATACAAGTGCATATTCTCAACTTCTGCATGGTAGTCACTGATACTGTTTTTTCTGTAGGAAAGTTTGGTTTGACCGGCCTGAAGCAAAAGAACATGCATAGAAATAAGATGTTATGTGTGCCATTATCTAAGTAGACTAACAGATACTTTTTAACTAATTAAAAGGTGATTACAGGTGGTAACTATGATGTGGACTGCTACATGGAGGACCCTCGTGGAACAGTACTGTATAAAGAGACCAAGAAGCAATATGATAGCTTCATCCACACCACAGAAGTTAAAGGCATCTACAAATTCTGCTTCAGCAATGAGTTTTCCACCTTTACGCACAAAACTGTCTACTTTGACTTCCAGGTTGGGGATGAGCCCCCAATTATCCCTGAGATGGGCAGCAGGGTCACTGCCTTAACACAGGTGTGTATACTTTAAATTAAGCAGAGTCTAGCATGAGATAATTACAAAACTTGTTCTATGATAATCAGCTTGTACTAAATCATATGTAAGGCCCCTGTAGGGCTGGCATTCTTCCAGTTAGCTTAGGGGTGGGAGACATTACTGTCTTTTCTGTATCCCTCCATGCTGTTAATGGGGAATTATTACATGTGGATAATGTGCTCTCCCACTGGTTTAGTGGTACAGCTTGAAAGCTGACACCTCAACCTATATCCGTAAGGTCATAGAACATTCCGGATACAGCAGTTACTCGGTTTCAGCTATACCACTGAAGTTGTAGCATGCATAGAGCTGAGCTGTCTGGAAGATTGGCCTTCAGATAATTGTTATTCTTTGTTTTCTCTGGATGGGGCAACTCAAGCAGTTTGGGGCTCACCGGTGACAGGGAGGACCCTTAAATTTAGAAATCATGCCTGTTCAGCTGCAGTTTTCATATTGACTAACCTACTAGCTAACTTTCATTCAGTACCTGAATGGGGATTACATCCTTAGGGTGTCTTTATTATTGAAGGTGTACATAGTTTGTGTGCTTGATTTTTTGTTTGTTTTCTTCTAGCCTGGTGCCTCTGGTAAGTAATAGAGTTTCTTCTGGCATAGTTAGGATGGATAGTGTATTTCTGCCATTGTTTTCCTTCTTTTTCCCTCCCTGCAGCATCGCCAGTGTGGTTAAATTCCCTTTTCTGATAGTTTTTTTAGCTTTTTGTATAAGGTGATGGGTGCCTTTCTGCAGTGGTTTGATTCTGAGGGGACAGAGTCTGTTTCGGTGGCTCCTGGGCTTGATTTTCTTCTTTACTAATAAGGGGCGTGTTGGTCATATCTAGGTAGTAAAAATAAAGCAGTGCCTCCACCCAGAGGGAGATTTAATGGTGCCTGGTGACTGGACAGTAAAACCCCTTGGATGGTATACCTCCTCACCTCCTCACTATTATCATCCTTCCCATTACAGTGCAAATGTGGACCGCCATATGTTTGTGATAGCAAACAGAGTTTATGACCAAAAACATTGTATTGCACCCACAGCCAGTTGGGCATGGCAGTGCTGCGGTTTGCACATACCCAAATGTCTCTGGTGGTGGCTCTACCACTTGAGTCATCCCCTGACCCCTCCCTCCGACCTTGTAGCCCACTTTTAGGCCAAGGTGAAACATCCTAATTATGTCTCATAAGGTCCATTCCTGGTGGTCCAGTGGCCCCCAACCATTCAGAAGGATTAAATCCATCCTTGGTGTACAGTGCCCCCCAACCCTAGTCATGCATACAGATATTGTTTAAGCATGGTTAAGCTCTGTCCTATTTTGCCACTACTTAGGTCCATGGTGGAGTCTGTCAGAGCTGCCACAGCTTGCCAGTAGCCCAGTGAAACTACGTTCCATAGTTCTACGGTGGAGCCACTTCTCAGCAGCAGGAATGGGGTCCAGGAGGCGCCTGTGACTAGCACAGTACTTAGTGTACCAGCCCCTGCCCCTTTCCTTGTGCATTGGTCATTTTGCCTGCACAGAGAAAGGCTTGCGACTGTGTATGGCACAAAGGTGCATGAGATTGAATTGCTGCAAAATGGTCCTTTTTTTGACTTTGTGGCACCTAAGTGTGACCGTGTATGGGGGCCTCAGGTTTTAAAGACGGGAGACAGAAGCAGGACAAGTGGCAGCCAAAAATGATGTGGGAAGGCTGCAGAGTTTACAGTCCCCTTTATGGCATTACTTTGCAACAAGTGACTTGACCTCTGTAACTCCTTCTGATATGTACTTGTAACTGGCGATCTTCTTTTCAGACTAGAATGAAAAACACATCAGAGATCCCCCACAAACATATAGTTTTTAGACTAGCCAATAAATAACGCATGTCCTTCATTCTTTAGTTGCTCTCCACGTTCATCAGTTTGTGTCCAAATCATCAAATATTGCATACGTTACCTTGATCTGTGGGTTTTTTTTGTTTCCAATTTGGCCTTGTGATTTTTTGTTGATTTTTATTACAGCCCTTTCAAATTGTAGTTTCCTCTTTTTTTATTTATTTTCTTTTTGTCATCTCACACAGGTTCTTGAATGGGATCTTCCATTTATCATCCAGTACCTAGCCACGGACAGATGCTATAGGACAGGGACTGTGGAAGTCACTGGAAAGAGTAAAGGGGAATCATTTAATTTTAATGGCCAATTCTCTCATCTCCGTTAAGTAGTCCTTTACTGTCATGACACCACCATGGTTGTACTATGCCATAAATGGCCCACGTTATCCATGGAGAGTTCATATTAAGAAGCAAACTATTAACCCTTGAAACACATCACGTTTATAAAGATACTTAGTCTTAACTAAACAGTTTTCTGACAGTTAAAAGTTTTTTTTGACAGGATAAGAACTTTAGGCCCAGAGGACCTATTTACAGAGTTGTCCTGTTAAAATCATTCATACAGTCCATACAATTCTTAAGCAATAATGCACAACAGGGTGTGGGTTGTGCTGGGATAACGTCACGCCTGGGTGGTTGGGCAAGAAGCCGCAGGCCGAGTGTGTCCAGTGTCCCAGATGTGAGGTTATCCCAACACAACCCACACCCTGGAGTGCATTACTGCTATATGCAATGGCTCATTGTTAGACAAAATTAAAAAAAAAAAATGTTTTTAGTAAATTTTTAATGTGGCAATATATCTCTGTTTCTTAAGAGGATGTCATCCAACTCATCATCCAAATGATCATCATCCAAGGCATCCAAAGCAATACAATGAGGTTGTGCTGAGATAAACTCACTGTGCCAGGGACACACTGACCAATCAGAGACCAGGAAATGTTCTTGCCATTGTATAATAGTAAATAAATAGTAGATCACACCTAGTATTCATCAGTCACCTCAAAGACAATGTATGTATTACATACAGATTAGACACATAATAAACAACAAGAGAATACAATACAGCAGCACAGCACCATCAGAGTAGCTAGTACTAGAGCTTATGTGATTAAAAACGATGGCCTTGATATTTCGGAAGGTAAGGTCAGCAGTAACTGTGTTAGTGCTGCACTAACTGAGCATAATGCTAGCCATTGGAGCCATATTCAAAGGCCCTGTGTACAGCGCTTACCAGACAGCAATCTTGCGCAAAATTTACTAATGCAGCCATCCAAATTAGGGATCCCACTTGCATATTGTGTGCACAATGCATTCAGTGGTTTCAGCAGCGCTAAACAGCTGCTGTTTAACTCTGCCAACCCTACCCTTATCGCCATGCATGGGTGCCCCTCCCCTGTCACCATTCCTGGTGACAGCATGCCAGTCCCTTTAAATGTATATGGATACATAAAGGCAACCGTACATCAGCTTGTGCAGCAATATGCTGAAATACTAGTATGTACGTGAGATGTATACCATTTAAAAAAAAACCTATACATACACAGACATTAGGAAAACCATTCCATAAAGTACATAACTACTGCATAGTAATTCATGTATCTCTGCACTTACAGACAATCCATTTCCTCCCCTTAGAGTAAGAGACAACTCCATTGGCGGCTACTAGTGGGCCTTCCACCCCAAGTTGCTGCCCTCTGATGTCCAGCTGCCCCCCACCACTGCCTGCTCAGGACCCTTCACGCCACACACCCCCAAGTCCCCTGATGTCACTATATGGCATTTGAGACAGTGACTGGTACAGCCCCTCTGCTCACCACCTCGGCCAGCCATCATCATAATGACACTGAGCATTTGTACGCCTGCTGTACATTCTACTGTAAGTATGCAATCGCACCCTGTCATTCAGATGGCATCTGGCCAAGGGGATAAGCAGAGTGGCTGTTCCAGTTGCCGTCTCAAATGCCATGTAACAGCATCGTGTATGGGGAGGGGATGTGGTGTAGGTCCCGTGCGGAGGACTGGGGAGTCAATTGAACATCAAGGGGGTAGGGGCGCTGTGAGCATTCCTACAGGCAAGACGCACATCAGACCAGCTCTGCCTATTTTCATTTTCAAACCACTAAAATTGTGATTTTTTTTTTTGACAGCAAACACAATAGAACTGTTTCTACCTGACAGAGGGTGTATTCCGGCGTTGATTGCTACCAGCCAAGACGATGGGTCACACCCAAAAAGCTGGTGGAAGCAGCGCTAAACACCCATCAGCTGTAGAAACCCAGGCCGTGACCACCACGATGATAGTTGCCAGGCCCGAGCCCCCATGGAGAGTTCCACAAGCTTCAGTGTAAGCAATTGACTTAAAAGTTGAGTCGATCCTTCAACGTTTCACAGAACATGACACTAAACTGGAGATGGTATCCCAGATGGCAACATTGGCTGAAAAGAACGCCACACAGGCCCTAGCAACATCTAAACTGATACAAGAAAATGTATAACTTTGCTACATGTTGGAGGCCCTAGAGAATGCCAATTGGCAAGGCCACTGTTTTTCATTTTTTACCGGAAAATCCTGTAAAATTCTGGAATTAGGGATGCCTGAAAAACAAAGATTTCATGGAATCTGGCATTTTATATCAGATCAGTAAATCTACAAAACTTGTGTGTTTTTTTTTTTTTTAATTCCTTCCTGTACTATTTTCAGTTTGCTTTATTTAATGATGTGTATATTAAGCCTTCTTTAATTCTGATTATTTATGCACATACTAAAAGAATGATAGCAGAACTCGGTAAAATCCAGAAATTAGAGTGACAATCACTGGTGCAATTCTGAAGTCTTGAAAATGGAATTTCATTGTTTTAAACACTGTAAATCAGTGACTTTGCCAATTGGGCCTCCCACATGCGGATTATAGGGTTACCAGAAGGTTATGAAGGGACCGATCTATTGGGGTTTCTTCAGGAGTGGCTCCCTGCTGTTCTAAATCTGGGGTTTCTTCAGGAGTGGCTCCCTGTTGTTCTAAATCTGTCTCGGGACACAATTGCTGGCCAGATGTGTAAAGCTTATTGCATCACCCCAAGAGCAACAGGCCCAAGAGGTGAGATACCTCTGACCATCTTGCTGGTCGCAGTTAACTTGGCGGTAGATGTCCTGCTGCAAGTGGCCAGATCAACAGAGGGCTTAAATTGTGATGGGGCTACTCTACATTTGTTTCCAGATCTCTCTTTTGCTACCCATGCAGGCCGCAAAAAATTTGATGCAATCAGGGCACGACTGTGAAGTTTGGGGGTTAATCACTTCCTTTTGATGCCAGCCCACCTGCATATTCATTATGTGGTCCACACCTTCCAGTTTACTGACCCTGTAGATGCAGGGAAGAAGGCTGAAGCTATCGCTAGAGAATTTAAATCTGGGGAGGTGCAGTCTGAATCAGAATCTGAAGATGAGACCTGAATTGGGGACATTTTACTTAAATAAAGGACTGTAAAGTACTCCATTTATGTTTTCTCTATTAAGACAGGCTTATTGAGTGCCTTAATAATGTGTTGTGGGGTTAGATGGGGTATACTACTCTGTGTTTATGAAGATAGGGGAACTGTCTTGTTTTCTGTACTAAACTTGATTGAATTATATACATTTTAGATTTGGGGATATATCAGCACTGTGTGCTGAGTTACAAAAATATTTGGACTTTTCCATCTTGGTTTTTGATTGCTAAAAGCCTTTGTAGGATGCAGCTATTTGAACTCATATGGGACTTTTATCTTTAATTGGGATTTCCCATATTTCTTATACTGGACTGTAAAGGTTACCTAATTATTATTACATTGGATGTATCCGCTGATATATGTGATGCCTTGCAGATGTTGTACTATATGTATTTGCATATTCAAAATTGCAATAAACATAAAGTTCAACAAAAAAAAATGAACATCGGGGGACAGCAATTGGAGGTGGAGGGTCCACTAGTAGCCACCAGTGGGGATATTGTCACATACTCTGAGGTGAAAGAATGGATTGTGAGGATAGAGATATATACATTACTGTGCTCTGTTTATGCAACTTATGCAGAGATTTTGCACATATCTGTCTCAGTAGTAGTAGTAGTAGTAGTAGTAGTAGTAGTAGTAGTAGAAGATTTCATTTATATCTGGCATCCTTCGCCTGAGGCCCAGGGCGCCATCACAATAAAATACAACATAACCGACATAATACAAATACAAACCACAAAATACCAATAAAACAATATAAATGATATACCATAACAATACCCATTATATAAAATACCATAATCATAATAAATATGGTAAAAATATAGGTAATAAGACCGTAGATGTGCTGTAAACATCATAAAGCTTCTCCAAAAGCTTGCTGGAAAAGATATGTTTTAAGTCCCTTTTTAAAAACGTCCACTGAGGGGGCCTCCCTCAGGGTCCTGGGCAATGGGTTCCAAAGCTTGGGCCCAGCTACATGAAAAGCCAATCACCCAGAGTTTTAGTCTTGCCCTAGGGACTATCAGATGCCCTCTCAGAAGATCAGAGGGGCGAACTGGGGTATATGGGTGCAAGAGCTCTCTCAGCTAGGCTGGGCCCCATTCTGTGCAGGGCTTTCTAGGCTAACAAACCTATTTTAAATAAAATACTCCACATCACCGGCAGCCAGTTCAGATTACACAGTACTGGAGAACTATGGCATGATCTTGACAAGCATCTGAGTAGCTACGTTCTGCAACAGCTGCAGGCATCATAGCATACCCCCCATTTACTCCAAGGTACAGAGCGTTACAGTAGTCCAGCCTTGAGGTCATGAATGCATGAACCAGCGTGGCCAGGTCTTTGGGGGGGGGGGGAGATGAGGGATCTGATCTGGTGGATGTTCCGAAGATGGAAAAAGCCATTCCACACTACGACCAACACCTGGGCCTCCATTGTCAGACCTTCATCCGTTATGACTCACAGATTCTTCTGTGTTTGTATAGGAGTTATTGAAATGGTGTACCTCTCAGATACAAACTGGGGGTTCAGTGTATTGGTGCAGGAGTTGATGTATGGCTGCCTATATATATATATATATATATATATATATATATATATATATAGAAAAAGTGAAGGAAGCTCAGAGAGCAAGGTGGATACTTTTGCAGTTGGTAAGAAAGAAAACAAACAAAAAAATGCACACAAATACTATACTAAGTGATACTTCACAATGATTTATTAATACAAAGAGATGCCGGTAGCAAATAGCTGATCCATCCAGGAGCCTCAACATTTCACCCAGGCATGCTTTGTCAAGAGACAAGTGCTTTCCCCACCACCATTCATTAAATACAGTGTAATTAAAGGGGAAGGGGAGGAAGATAAAAACTGCACACATTTTATATTCCAGAATAATCAAGCTTGTATAAACGCGATTCCATACTGACACTAAATGAGACTGGTGAACTGCAAGTTGATGTTTTAGATTTGCATCACAAAACCTGAAGCTGATCTGGCCTTTAGTTTGTCTGGCTCAGTTCTTTGGCAACCTACAATCTTACTTCCAGTGAGAGCTCTTGCAGCAGGCAGTAACCATAAGTACTAAGCCACCAGGCACCAGGACCCCATGGAAATCCTCTAGCTAGCAGTCTTCAGAAGGGGACCGCCCCCGATGTCGGCTCTATCCCTACGTCAGTCTATGGTATAAAGGGGGCAGTCCCCAGCCCCATCTCGGTTCTTTTCCCACCATCGACCCATTCACATCGGGTCCTCAGATGCCTTCTTGCAACAGTTCGACCACTTTCATGCCTTCAGTGATATATTTTTTTTTTCTTTTTAACAAATTTCATTCCTTTCTGCATGACTTCTTCTCTGGCATCATCCGTTTCATGCACGGAATGAAGAAAATCCAAGTGTACCTGCGGCAAGCAGCTGCCGTCGAAGGAATTTTGCCTCTGCCCGAACCATGACACTGCAGCCTGCGAGTATTGCCAGCGGTTTAACTCCCGTACTCGAATCCACTGCCAGAAGGTCCTTAAGGCTCGCATCCTGAGCAGCAACTTGCCGCCATGCAGACTCAGCCAGCGAGGAAGAGTCCTTTTCATCTTCTTCAGTTCCACCTCCACCTTGAAGCTGCATAAGGAGAAATGGAAGGACTCGGGGAAACACAAGTCTAAGGACTGGGAGAAGTCCTGGGGATGCTCCCATTCCAGGTCCCCGCTCCACAAGAAGTCTTTGTCTGGCTCCTCATCCCACAGGGGATCAGACCATTCCTCCCAGTCTACCCATAACTCCTCTGGGCAGCTGGTAGCAAAGCCTCCCATCGTCATCCTGGTATCATCTGGGAGCAAGTCGGGGTCAAGGGCTTCAGTCTCTATCCTGACACCCCTCAAGGTGAAGGCCACATCAGCAGGGTCACCCTCCACCTTAGGGGCTGGGACCGGTCAGAAGCAGGGTGGTGATGCTTCGGCTCCCGCCCACTCGGTTCCAATGACTGCCTTTTCCAAAGCCTTGAACAAGACACCACATCATCAGGGGTAGGCATCAGGCTCACACAAGCACCCGATGCCCCCACCCTGCACTTCGGTGCCTTCGCCTTAGACCCCGGCCAAGCTGATGGCTGCACCCGCCCCCCAACTCTACCAAGCAGCCGTCTGCTAAGGGGTCATCTTCCCAGGTGTTGGATCGGGCTTTGCCCGCCTCCTCACTGGCCCATTCTCTGTCACCAGTCGAGATAGACCCTCACTCTCCAGTGGAGTCTCCCGGCCAAGTAATCTTAGGCCAGACAGGGCTTCTAACTGCCCCATCTCACCTCCGGCTCTGCCACCACCTTGGACACCAGGTGCTCCCATGCCGGGCAAGCTGACGCCAGCTTCTCATTTGCCAGCCGGTCCGTCTGGTCTACAATTCTCCATGGACCAGATCCAGGAACTTTTCTCCTTCTGGTGGAACCAGGTCAAAAGAGACTTGCTCCCCCACAAGAAGCCTGTGACCATGGAGCCCGAGGTGCTGCCGGACCACGACAAGGACCAGGAGTCTAAACTACTGTCTCTTCCTCCTAAGGACCATACCCGAGCCCAGGCGACTGCCACAGTAGACCCCATACAGAGGGCAGCATCGCGGCAAGGGCTCCCGCTATCCAGCCATCACCTTGCCAGTCTCACAGCTGACGCCGGTCCCACAGTGGGCACCGTCCCATAGCCGACATTGCTCTAGCTCTTTGTCCTCCTCCTCTTCGTGGACACCAGCTGCAGTTCTTCATCCTTGGGCTTGGACCATTCTGAACCTAGGGGTCACCTTTCCTCCCTGGATAATAAGGATACCCCCAGGTCCGCTCTTGATGACCCAGCATTCACGGATGTCATAAGGCACATCCAGATCTCAAACAGATGGGAGACTGAGGACCTGGCTCCAGAGAGGCAGAGGTTGGCAGTACCTTTGGCAGAAGGAGCCAAAGCTTCTAGTGTTGCCTCCTTTGGTAGACACCATTCAGGACCTCACAAGGTTAACCTGGAAGCTCCCATCCACCACCCTGTCGTCTCCAAGAAGTTGGACAGGCTGTATAGAGCCCCTAGGGAAGAGCCTTTTCTGGTGGAACACCTTATGGCAAACTCTGTGGTTATTTACGACTGCTCACGATAGATCAAAGAAGCCCAAATATCTGAGTACTCAGCCTCCTGACCAACAGTCCAGATACATCCACCAGAAGGGCAAAAAGGTTTACTCATCCTCCACTTGCTCCATCAGGTCCCTTAACTTTCTCACACACATGGTTCAATGCAAAATACACCATGGGAAAGGTGCGAGCTAGCTCAGGCCCTTCCAGACTCTGCACAGAAAACTGAGCTCCTGGACCTCCTCAGATCGAGGTTGGATGTAGGCACCCAAGTTCAGCATGCCTCATATGATACTGCAGATATAGCAGCAGAGCTGCTTTTGGGCATCTGCCTCAGGCGCCATGCCTGCTTAGAGTCTCAGGATTCTCTCAAGATCTGCAGTCTAGCATCTTGGACCTCCCCTTCAAGGACTCAGTCCTCTTTGAGGATGAGATAGAGAAACTGATTACCCATCTCCAAGACTCTGGGAAGTCCATTTGGTCCATCACAAAAATGTATAAGGAGGAACAAAGACCCTTTAAGAAGTGGCCAGTTCGTAAGCCCTTGGGTCAGCAGCCCCAAAACCAGCCTTAGCAGAGTGGTGGCTACAAAAGAAAGGCCATCTCCCAGACTCCTGGAAGCTCTGCCTCTTGGGCCTCAAAGTCTTCCCAGGCCCCTCTGCCTACTCCTGGAGCAACACAAGGACTCCTTGCCAGACCCCCCTCCTCCAGCGGAGTCAGTGGGGGAAGTTGTAGGGGTTAGCGCCTCCTTTATCTTGAGGGCTGGAGCAAAATAACAACAGACCTCTGGTTTTACAGCTCATAGAGAGAAGTCATACTCTGGAGTTCGAACAAGCCTAGTTCCCAGAAAGACCGGGGATCTTTGGCCTATCCTGGATCTCAGTTCCCTGAGCAAATTCATTGAGTACAATAAGTTCAGGATGGTCACGCTGCCGGGTCTGATCTCCCTCCTGCACTAGGGGGACTTGCACTGCTCTCTAGATATGCAGGACATGTACCTGCACATCCTGGTATTCCAGCCTCACAAGAGGTTCCTGCGCTCCTCTTCCAGGGCAAACATTGTCAGTTTCAAGCTTTGCCATTCAGCTTTTCCTCCACTCCCAGAGTCTTCACCAAGAGCCTAGCGGTGGTGGCTGTGACTCCTATGTCAACGGGCCATTAAGTGCTCTTCCCTACTTAGATGACTGACTCCTGGCAGCTCCTAATAAGAAACAGATGGTTCGCACTCTGAGACACCTTTACACTCTTCCGAGAGTTGGAGATCACCCTGAATATCCCAAAGTCATCCCCATGGCCCATCTAGAGAATCCAGTTCATAGGGGCAGTCCTGGACACAGTACGTGGCATGGCCTTCCTCCCCCCTGACAGGGCGAATCGCCTTCTGGATCAGGCCCGATTGGTATCCTGTGCTTCTCAAGTCCCGGCCTGAGTCTGTTTGAGACTCCTTGGTCACATGGCAGCAGCCATCCCTACAGTTCCCATGGCTCACCTCCTTATGAGGGTCCCTCAATGGACACTCGGAGTGCAATGGGGCCAGTGGTCCGACGACCTAGATCAGCCAGCCCTGGTCTCCAACCCAGTCTGCAGGACACTAACCTGGTGGTTGGACCCACGCAATCTATCGACAGGGGTCCTCTTCATACAGAAGCTCCTGATATGAGTTCTGACCACAGACACCTCAGGTCTTAGTTGGAGTGCTTGCCTGGAGACCAGGCAGACCCAGAAGACCTGGTCACCAGACGAGCATTCGTTCCACATCAACGTTCTGGAGATGTGAGCAGTCCTGAATGCCTTACAGGCATTTTCAAGCAGACTTCTCTCCATGTCGCCTCGTTATTCAGACGGACAACATGTTCATTGTCTTTACATTAGCAAGCTGGGAGGGACTTACTCCCATCCCTCTCTGCAGGGAGTCATTGAGGGTCTGGTATTTGGCACTGGAACACCGGCGCCCACCGCTGTTCATGTTTCAGGCATCCAAAACATCTTGGCCAGCAGCCTAAGCAGGTCTCAGTCCAAGGCTCATGAGTGGGAGGTCCTTCAGTCGGTAACAGACCAGCTATTCGTCAGATGGGGCCAGCTAGCATTGGACCTTTTTGCATCCCCAGTCAGTGCCAAACTGCCCAGTTCCTGCTTGCTAGATCCATGGTCTGGAGTTTTCTGGCGAGACGCATTGTCCCTCTGTTGGACAGGGAGGTTCCCCTACGCCTTCACTCCCATCACTGTTCTTCAGAGGGTGCTTCTGAAGTTATAGGTGGAGGGAGCAGAGATAATTCTCTTAGCCCCCTTTTGGCCTCAGCAGATTTGGTTCCCACTGCTTCAGCAGCTGGGAGTGGAACCTCCAGTTCCTCTGCCTCTGAGCTCGCACTTGCTGTCCAAGGATCAGGGCACCTTAGTCCATCCAGACCTCAAGTCCTGCATCTTAACACATGGCTCCTGTAGACCTAGCTGCGGCTAGATATTGGGTTCTCCCCAAGGTAGCGGCTGTCCTAGTGGGGTCAGAAAACCCTCTTCTAGATCCACTTATGCCATGAAGTGGAAAGGGTTTTGCCTGTGGGCTATGGTAAGCCAGCCTAATCCCTTTTTCTGCCCTCCAAACTCCATGCTGCAGTATCTCCTCTCTCTTTTTGATCCTGGTCTGAGCAGCTACTCCATCAAGGTGCATCTTTCCGCGTCTCAGTGTACCATTCACCAGTGGAGGGTAAGACTCTCACTCAGCTGGACGTGTCCCATACCTTTTTGTGGGGCATTCTGCACCTAATGCCTCCCATCCGAGATCCTGTCCCTCAGTGGGAACCAGACGCAGATTGTGAGCTACTCTTTCTGTCATGGAAAGCATTATTTTTGGTTGCAGTTACTTCTGCTCAAAGAATTTCAGAGCTTCAGGCTCTGGTGTGTAAAGAGCCTTATTTAGTTTTCCATAAGACAGGGTAACCTTATGTACAAATCCTATATTTTTATCTAAGGTTGTGTCGAATTCACCCCAAATCAAGACATCCACCTGCCTGTTTACTGCCCTGAGTATTCTAACAGGGAGGAAGTGCTGCTGTTGCATACTCTAGATGTCCATCAGATACTTTGTTTTTACCTAAATCACACCGCTGCCTTACGGAAAAAAAATCTGTTTGTTTCGTTCGCTCCCAAGACTCAGGGTGCACCAGTTACCAGACAAACCTTTTCTAAGTGGCTAGTTAACTGTATAGTTTTCTGCTATGACAAATACAAGAAGCCCTTACCGGGTTCGGTAAGAGGCCATTCCACCAGGGGCGTGGCAACTTCTTTCGCCTCTTTGAGGAAAGTTTCCACAGCAGATATTTGTCCAGTGGCTAGCTGGAGCTTTTTCACACCTTTATCAAGCATTACAGCTAGGATATAGCTTCCAGATGCAGAGCTGGAACTGCAAGGCCTACTTTATTGAGCCTCTAGCTGGTTCTTTTCAACCTCCTCCCAGACTTTCCTGTTCCTTATCTTTTGATTGCTTGAGACTCGGTCTTTATGGTTATTGCCTGCTGCAAGAGCTCTCACTCAAAGTAAGATAGTACAGTTGTGTAAGAACTTACCATAACAGTAGATCTTTGAGAAGAGTTCTTGTAGCAGGTGCTGCTTTCCCTCTCCCCTTTCCCCCGACTTTCTCTCTGCTGTTTTCGTTCACTTTTTTCATGCCTAGATAAGTTTAATGGAACTGACATACAGGTTATCAGGAGTGGCAGTGGGGTGAGGGATATTATAGTACCGTGTATTCCAGTGGGCCCATTGGTGTGTTGGGGCTGAACATGATTCACAGGAGCTCTTTTGGCTCTTATGAGTCATAGTCAGTCTGAGGGTGGTCTGGCCAGTGCATAGTCACTGTGCTGTGTGCTGCCACAGCCCCGATTTAGACAATTAGTATGCTCTGATCGTTGTGCTGCTGTCTAAATATAGCCCCTGAGCGGCTGTGCACTATTTTCTGTGCTGCACTCCTGTCTGTGTGGTTCTCATAACTGGCTTCAATATAGTGCCCAATGTCTTTATAGTTAAATATTAAAGTACTTGATCAGTGAGTCGCCTCACAGTCTACTTTACTATCATGAGTTTTTTCCCCGTTAAATCACCAACTTAGTAAACTTGTAGATATCAAATGATCTCTGTGTGTGCTGTGGAAGGTATCAGACATCCTTTATTTTCTTCCATGTGTGTAGTCGATAGGAGTCAATGGTATGATATTTATTCGGGTTTTAGTAACCAGTTAAGTGCACTAGGCATATGAATGTCTACCTTCAGGCCCGACTCGGGCGTCATGATATAACAGCTAATACGACTGGAGCAGAGACTTTGAGCTACTGCCAGTGATTCTAATTCAACTCCCAGCACATCCATGGTATCACTGTGTGATGGTAGTATTGGACCAGTCATTTTTTTATCTGCTGCTCTTGTCCTCTCATCTGTAAAATTGGGTGGAAGCAGGACATCATTATAAATGTGATTCTGTGTCTTGGCATGACTATCCTGGGTTAAGACATTCTAAAATAATATGGTCACTTTATTTTTATGGTATTTTCATGTTGCAGCAAGCTTTGATGATACAGTGTGGTTAAGGATGTCAATTAACCATAATGAATGTTTCATATTAAAGTACCTAATATTTAAAGTTATAAATCTGATTTTTTTTTTTTTGCCTTTTTTTATTTTTTAGATGGAATCTGCTTGTGTCACAATTCATGAAGCTCTAAAGGTAGTGATCGAGTCTCAGACTCATTATCGATTAAGGGAGGCTCAGGATCGTAGCCGAGCTGAAGATCTTAATACGCGTGTTGCCTATTGGTCAGTTGGAGAGACAGTCATCTTATTTGTGGTCAGCATTGGCCAAGTGATGATGCTAAAAAGTTTCTTCACAGAAAAAAGTCCAATTAGTGGTAGAGTTAGTAAATAGATACTGTATAGAAGAAAGTGTGTTAGTTTGTACTTGCACTATGTATATGTGGTCAATTTACTAGGTTATTTAAAGTATACATAATTTCTGAATATTGATGTGGTGTGGTATAGCCATCCAAACCAGGTAAGGAAGTTAATCCTTTCTATTTGCCAATATTAGTATTTTCCGTACATCCCATTATTGCAAAGTGCCTAATAGTGTCATATGAAAGAAACAAATATATGGCAAAATTATGTTTATAGGGGACATTGTCAATTTGTTTCATTCTACATAAATATTATCATAGGAATTTCAGTATTCTGAATCTATTGTGACTCCATTAATTTGCGCAATAAATGTTTTCTTTACTTTTGGTTTAGTCTTTCAGCTTGATCTTCTGGCTTGGCCTCCAATGTCTATTTTATTTATTACAAATGAGTGCTTCAGGATGGCCCCAGTTGATAAAAAAAATATTTTATTCTGTAGGGGGTCCAAGTAAGGAGGCGAACAAATATTCCAGAAATTGCGCAGTCTTATCAGCATTATCAATGGAGATCATGTAATTATGAAGAAATGTTAAATATTATTAAGTTTAATTTAAGCTTTCTCTTTCAATGAATCTATCTGGAAATAGTTTGCCACATTTATCACTTGAAAGAAGTAAAATGTATGGTATTTTTAAAGAGCACCTTTCTTAATTCTAAAAGCATCAAACAGGGAACTCCCGTGTCTCATCATGAGCTCCTCCAGGCTGTTTTTGCACTTTTTTTTATCTACCCCTCCCCCCCAAAGGAAGGGAAGGGATTGTAATTTGCCCATGAGGCACTGGCCGTATGATCCCTTTCCACTTCCTGACTCTTTGCACTGCCCCTGCGCTCGACATTTTGTGATGTCTTTGTAGGTCAAGCGCAGAGGCGCGCTTCATTCACTTGAATGGAGCGTCTTTTTTAAATGTTATTTCCTAATTTTTAAATCAGATTTTGGTAACGATTGATGCAGGTTTCAAATAATGACAGCCTTGATAGTTGAAATCTGTAACAGTAGGTACTAAAACCCGATTTTAAAATCTGAAATAACACACTCCATTCAAGTGAATGGAGCGCGCCGCCATGCTCGAACTACAAAGACGTCACAAAATGGAGCACGGGGTGGTTCAGAGAGTCAGGAAGTGGAAAGGGATCATGCGGCCAGCCCCTCTGGGCAAATTACAATCCCTTCCCTCCTTTGGGGGGGAAGGGATATTAGATTAAAAAAAAAATGTGAAAACAGCCTCGAGGAGCTCCCAGTGAGGTAAAGGAGCTCCCTGTATGATGTTTCTAGAAATAAGAAAATACCAAGAAAGATTCTCTTTAAAGACCAGTTTCTGATAATCTATCATATGAGCAACTGGTAGACTAAGTTGGAGGAATAATCTGAAAGACTGGAGCTGGAGTAACTAATTTTGCATATTTTCTGCAATCATAATGTTTTCTTCAAAATATGAGTCGGTGAAATTATTTTTATTGTGATAGAGATACTTTTTTTTTTTTTTTTTTAAACAGTGGTCGTTTGTCATGGTATCTTTCATAGATTATATTAATAGTTTTCTAAAGCAAAAAATGTGCAACCCTTCATGTCAGTACAGTATAAAAACTTCCGTGGTATTATAAGTGTTTAGCACCACATACCCTAAATATTTTCTAGCATTTTTTTACCTTCACACATGTAGTTAAATGGTTTTGTGTAGCACATTAAAACATTCAGGGCGACAGTAGTGGAGCCAGGTTTGTGAGCTAGGGGTTGCAATTCAGTTAACCATGGTTCTCCACAGCGAGTGCCCAACAGTGAATAAAAATAGTAGAGGGGTACCACTACTCATGCTGGCACAGCCAAGAGAGATGACTACCCTCTAGCCCCGCCACTGCAGGGCCCAATACTGAATAGGCAACCCACAGCTGTTTGTATGATTGCATTGTGCTGCAGGCCACCCAAGTTATGTGTGACTTGGCATATCTTTTGTCCACAGCACAAGCTGGTAAATGAGCCCTATCCACCTATGCTACTGCAAACCCCCTTGTTTTGCAGGAATATTGGGGGGGTGGCATGTTTCTCCCTTTCCCCATGCCAGCCTGTAGAAACTAATGGGTGGAGTTTTTAAGTCTGTTTTAAGTGTTCCATGAGTCCCTGTTCCACATGATGCCAAAGATTTGTGGTAATGCGAGCCATTTATGTGCTTGTAGACCCCTGGAAACAGGCTTATAAAAATTAACCTGTTAGTTTTTGTGGACTGACATCACTGGGCCCAAAGCTTCCTCTAACTTGTGCACTTCTCTCTGCCCCACATAACTCCTTCTTTCCTTTCTGTAAGTCTGTGTCCCTCAGTTGTTTTATATTCCCTAGTAAGCCAGTGGTTATGGAAGAGTGTAATACTCCGTGTACATAACCACTCCCATCATACCCCCAGTATGCCGGCGGATCTGTGTTCATGTTTAACAAGTCCTGCATGTGGATCACGATCTTGCCCCATTTCCAGTGGTGCATGCAATCTGTGTTACTTGCTCCGAAGGAGCCAGACCAACCCATTTCCAACATTAGGATGCTGAGGCAGGGATGTTTTTGTGTAAGTAAAACGCTTGTTTTGATCACACAATATGTCTCATTTGAATATAGGGCCCCGGGTCTTTTCAGTGTGTCTTCCTCTGCTTGTTTAAAAAAAAAAAAATGTCTCTTTCAGAAGCTATTCCAGAATGAAACCAGACATGACACTGCAGCATTCAGATATGTTTATACCATTCCATAATAAAGTGTGACCATACCAAATGATGTTGTGTTCCTTTACAGATGTACATATTTTTCAGATAAGTTCCCGGTAACATTGACACATATAATGGCCCCTTTTTTAAGTTACTTTGAGTTCGGTGCAATATATCTGTGATTTTATCTAATGATATGGCAGAAGAGTGCGAACATTCACAATTTAACATACTGGTCATTGTACTTGATATTGGGATGATTTCTCTTGGGGAATCCATTCAGAAAGAGATGCATTATGAGGAAGCTGCATGTGAGGCCTAGGAAATAAAGTTGATTTTCATTTTACTTTTGACAGTTTAAATAATTTATTACTATTCCAGAAAGCTACTTTAATTGCTGGACTACATCATGACTTGCCACTTTTAACTCTTGATGTAGATGGCTTGTCTTGATTTCAGATCTCCTAAAACATTCGATCTTGGAACAAATTTCAGCAGATGAATTTGCTTGGTTAGGCTGTGTCCTTTTCGCCAGGTCTGAATTTTTAATCGGAGGCTATTTTTCGAAGCTGATCTGGGGACTTCTCGGCTGTTCTTTCTTTGGCCCTACCAAGTACAGGGAGTCCTGGAGGAATTTTCATCTTTGATTGTGAGATGCATTCAGAGGATCCCCTGATAGGCAAATGATATATAAAACTGAGGTCTCTGTTCATCTGAGTTTTTCGTCCTCTGCTGCTGCACCCTTTATGGCTCTTATGCTGTAGCCATCAGTTTATACCATAGTTTTGGTTGGTCGGCACAGAATTTCAGCCAGATCAGATACTTCGGCCTGGGAGTCTATTTCTGAATTAGTCAGAAGGGAAAATTAGTCTTTTGAGGAGCTTGGTTGTTTACTTGTTTTGATGCGATGTGTTTTCGCTAGAGTTGCCTGTCTCGCTAAACTAGATTTTAAGTAAACATTTTAGTTCCCTAATATTACAGTCACAGATTTATGTTTGATTGACTTGGAATTGATATGGTTGTCATTCCCTCTGAGAAGACCTTGTGGCTGATTTAAACCTTGTTGTGCTGTCCTGCATTCCAGTACATTCAAATTACATCAACAGCCCAATGTTTAAATCTGTGAAACAGATACAGTATGAAGGTGATAGGAGATGACAGCAAAATTTAATATCACCCATTTTCAACAATTGTTTGAGCACTGTTTTGCCGACATGCGCTCTGTCATAGAAACAATGTTTATGCCTGCATTCTGAAACCTAATTCTTTACTAACAAGTATTTCACCAAACTGTTTTCAGAAATGGTGTAGGTCAACTGTAAGAGCTTTTGGTGTTCAGGAAATTACACATTTTGAAAATGTCCCTGTCCTGTTCAGATTTAATCCATTTGGGTCTATACGTCAGGCAAAATCTTATCAAATGGTAGTGACTTCCATGATGTTGTTTTCACTCTGTTGGAAGGGTTGCTACCAATCCTTGTATATGATGTCTAGTTGTACCTCTGTCAGTAGTGGGTTAGAGAAAGGCCATGATACACAGACTTCTGCCTTGTCAAATAGCTAATAAAGGAGGCTGTGTAATGCAGTGGTTAAGTGCACTGAGCTGCAAATCTGGAGACCAGGGTTTGACTCCCATCAGCCCCCATTTGCATACTGTGTGACTTCTGAGCAAGTCAGTTAACTTTCTTGTGTTCCTAGGTTACACCTGGAAGCAAACTCTGGCTTATTGTGCCTTTCCTGGTTAAACAGTATCCCTTTCCTTTTATCTTTTTCCTTTCTCCTGAAAGGGCTATGTTTTTTAGCCTTTTGGAAGATGTCATTCTGCTGGCTTGCTGAAGTAGCAGTGCAACTTAATTTTTATCAAAAATTCAGAAACTCAAAAGCCAGCCCGCTGGTGCAGAGGGTTGAAGCACTGGATACCACACCTCGCACCATGCCGGCGACCGAGTTCAGGAATGGGGGGGGAGGGGTGAGGAGACTGATTGAGCAGCCACAATGCAGCTCTCCTCTCTGGGGAGGGACATGGGGTTTCCCCGGCTCTTAGCTGCTTTCCGGTAGAGGCTAGGTGACTGTACCAAGCCATGGGGGGGACCTGGAATTAGGCTGGGAGGAAGGGGCCATCACAGGAGCCACAGAGTGCATGCGAGACTGTCAACCGGGGTCCCGGGGACTAGGGGAGAAATACCAGAAATACCTTATCTCCCCCACTGCCAAGCAAGGCGAGGTGGTAACGGGGGGAGCAAAAAGCAGGATGGGGAAAAAAAACATTCAGAAACTCGCTCACTGACACACCAATATAGAGACTACCGGAGCTCAGAGAAATTATGTTCAAGTATAGACGTATTTATTACACGGTACTGGATGACATAAAACACTAAAAATGTCAGCCTCGCCTGACACGTTTCCGACCCAAATCCTTTCTCAAAGGCTGAAGACTACACGCTACAAACACATTTATATACAACAGTTATGATCTCACAATGATGTCATAATTAGAAGTTTAAAATGATTGGTTCTCCATCTCATAATGTTATTTCATCTAAGGACATAACACTCACACACATGAGATCACTCGGAAAATATTCCACTTAAAATGTCAGATCATTCTTATGCACATAAACATAAAAATAAAAATGCCTACACTAACCGTTATGCAAAAATGCAGTTTTTACACTAACACCGTTTACTGTCTAACCAAGTATTGACCTTACACTGAGGAGGAAAGAAGCAGGAAATGTAAGTATGGAGGTGTTTATAAAGAACGTGCTTGCCAAAGCAATACAAATCACAGTGCCAGATTTTCTTTTTTTTTCCCCAAGTGCAGATCATCATCTGAAACCAAAGACTGAGAGAGTCCTACTTATTTTTTATTGCTGTGTTTGAATTTAATGCTTATGAAAAATGCCACACTACCCCACTAATGGGCCTGAACCTTGTCTTGGAAGGACCACCATGTAGACAAGAGGTCGGTTCAGTCTCCATGCCCATTGTAATTCCTTGGCCTCTCATGTGCCCTACTTTGTTTTCTAAAATGGGAGTCAGAATCCTGGCAGCTTCATCAGTGTAAACGTATCACGTGACCGTTCATTAATATGTGGTATATGAAAAGTTCAGAGCTAACCTGTTCTAACTAGCAGCAACCTAACTAAACAGAAATAAAACTGTTTCCCATTAAAGTTTAAAAAATCCACTTTATAAACACCAAAATCCAGAACAGCGCATACATTTTTTTCAAAATAATTGCACTTCCTGGGTTCATTCAAAGGCACTCAGACTTTATTACCAAACTCACATATTCTACCTAGCAACAACCTAACTAAAGGAAAATACCCCCAAAAAAAAAAAAATCAGTTTTACAAGCACAATATCCCACACCAAGGCATGGGCTTCTAGACAATGAATGCATTTCCCAGGTGTGTTGAAAATCACTCAGCCTGAGCTGACCCAGTGGCGCGGAGGGCTGAGGTGTTGGTGCCTCATCTGCTGCCTTGCCATCAACGCTGGTTCGGGATTGGACCAGGGTCACTTGGGGCCTGCCAGTTGAAGGTATTGAGCATCCCACAGATGGCTGTTCTTCCTGGGGGGGGGGGTTAATGCATCTTGCTGCACTGTCACTGTGTAGCAGGGACTGGGTGGTGCAGCATGCAAGCACTGCGAGAAGGGGACCCAGTGCAGATGCCTATAACATGCACGCATATGCTCATGCACCTCGACGGAAACTGGAGGAAGAAGAAGGGAGGAAAGATGCATGTGCACCAGCCATCACAGATGACCATACCGGTACCCTTGGATCCCACCCCATGTGGGTCCCCACCAATGTAACAGCGGGGAGGAATGGCGGATGCAACTGGAGGCATTGAACAAGACCTGAAGCAGGCAAAGGTAGCAGTTTTTAAAATTTAATGCTTGTTATTAGAAACTTGTGAGCCTTTCATTGGTCAGAGCCTATTATAAGTAATGAAACCAAGAAAATGGTCTCTTCAAAAGTGTAGAGAAGGCAAGGAGACCTCAGCTCTGATGAGGCAAGTTAAAATAGGATGCTTGTTACCTGACCGATGGAGGTGGTCACTTTGCCGAAGTTGTCAGGCTTAAATCATGGTTCAGCTGGATGATGAGAACCAAGAGCCCCTCCGAAAAATATGAAAAGTAAGAATATTGGAGTTAGTTTGAAAAAAATGCAGGCTTTAATGCAGCAAGAAAAGGGAGGGGAGGTAAGGCCCTGGAACTTTAATCATGTGTTTCTGTTTGGTCACACACCAGGAGCCACCCACTAAATTCATTAAATTGTATTGTAAATACAGGGGTTGAGCTTGCAAACCTTTGTACTAACACTTTTCTAAACCAAAGATTCCTAGCTGGACTGTAGTGTAGGAGAAGGCTACCTAGGTAAGTTGGACCAGAACAATACAGGGCCTATATTGTAGGTTAAAACCAGAATTTTGAACTCCATTCCATGGAAGCCAATGCAAATCCTATAACAATGGGGATATGAAGTCAGTAAGAGCAGTCATCAGCTTTGCAAAAGCACTTGAACTAGCTGAAGATGTACCTTGACTGGGAAATCAAAGAATTAACATTACAGTAGTGTAGCCGTGAGGTGATGAGAGATTGTCAAAAAGTACTGTATTAAGGGCTAGTTTGTATGGGGAAGGATTTTAGTTGAGTTGTGTTTTTGAATGGGAATGTCCTGCTTTTACTTTTACTACAGGTGACATTTATTGTACATGCAGTTCTTCCTGGATTATCCATCCACTTTGGTGCAGGAAAAGACTGACGGATAATTGAAAGTGGTGTGTAACTGAGGCCTAGTTTAAAAAAAAAAAAAAAAACATTTTTGCAAAACTTTTGCTATTCTTTATTTGTATTGAAGGCATATTATCTTTAAAATCATATGTTAACCCTTGCTGTGCCACGGACTGATATGTCAGTCCTGAATTCTTATACATTCTAATTCTGTTGGCAGCCTAAGGGGTTAAACTGTTATGTTTCACCATCATTTACAGTACATCATACAGTAGTCTGTGATGCACCTTAGTTTTTCTTTGGTTGCTATGATTTTGTTTATTTAAAGGTAAGTGTTCACTTGTGTTTGTCCTGTTTTATAAGTTTACTTCTAGCAAGAGTCTTGGTAGAGTTTTCATTATTTATTTATTTATTTATTTATTTATTTATTTATTTAAAATTGGTGACCAGGAAAGGCACACTGAGCCGAGGCTCGTTTCCAGCTGCGACCCGGGTACAATGTTAAACACAAATCAAACAGAAGTTAAATATGGTTACAGTAAATGTAATATGCAAAGAATACATTGTTACGAGATTATAATATGCTGCAGGCATGATATATACAGAAGTGACATTGTATGATGAGGTACATAGATGTGATGAAAGATTGTTTAAGGACACTTGGTAGGGGAAAATAGCAGCAAGTGGGGGAAGGGCTTGAAAAACTTGAGTGAAACTGAAAAGATAGGGGGTGATAGTTCCTGCATATGAATATCTAGGTATTGTATTGTTAAGTGAGAGATCTCTGTGACCAATTCCCTCAGAAATATAGTCACGTTCATAATCGAATACTAAAAAAGAGCTGCTCCCAGTGAGTGTCTGTGCTAAAGGCATGCACACACAAATTACATTACAAAAAGCCCAGCAAAAAATAACAAAAATACTCACAATGATAGTTGCATAAAGAGGACAGGAAATGATTTCTAATCGGTAGCTGTTTATAATGTTCCCATTTACAGAAATGATATACAGTACGTACGCCTAAATGACCCATATGTAACTGTCCCAGAATAAAAAGTGATGTGAAAAACTATACTTTGCATTGTTTTGTTTTTATGGGCAGCATTCTGCCACAGTTCTCTTCATGGAACCAGTGATCTGAATCATTAACTATGTCACTGTTTGTGTACCAAACTCTAAGCATGGTTCTGATGGGACAATAGCTCATGTTTAACATTCTGTACATAAACCGAGACATAGCAAAAACTCCAAATTACTGGTTCCATAATGAGAACTATGCAGAATGTTGTCCATAAAAAGAAAAAAAAATTGAAAACAGTTTTTCACATCAATGTGTTAAGGTACAGATAAGTATGGTTAATTTAGAGGCAAGTCTTTTATTTCTCTTAAGAACATTACCAACTACTGCCAGTTGACACAAATTCCCTGTCCCCTTTAATGGTAAAAATGCCTTTATTGCACATAAAGGGACCCTCTTCCCATAATCCAGCAACATTTCCTGCAATTCCTTTGCACTTTTACAAGGTGTACAGTGCCACTCAGTGAAAACTCTTACACAGTCCCAAAGCTCTTGAAGTGGCAGAGCTTGTGCTTGTCCATTTTATAGCCTCAACAATTACATACTGTTGCATTAGAACAGCATACCAACATACACTGACAGAGTACAATGAGCAAAACACCCCAATGTGATAAATATGCCCTTATTATTTAAATAAATAAATAAAACAGTACAGGTGTTTTGGTTCAGATCCATATTTTGCTGTTAGAATGGTATTGTAGATGTACATTATCCTCTCATAAACTAAATCTCCTGTACTACCATCTCATCAACTTAAAAGCCAGAATTTAATCCATTTTAGACATTATTTCTGTTTTGTCTCTTATTCTTAAATGTTTATCATTTCTGTATGGATTGTAGCAGCATATATGGTACCCCATAGAGGGATCTGAAGGCTTCTGCTATGCTGAGTACCCTCACCCCCAAATACCTATCCCAGACACTCATGATGCAGATTTTAACATTATACTTACAGAGAAAGGGAGCTAATTCAAATATCTCATTTAAACCAGGTGGTTTCATAGCTCTGAGGTTAAAGATCCAATACTGCTCACAATGTAAGAGATCTTACTTCGAGAGAGCTCTTGAAGTAGATAATTACATATAGGACTGACCCCGCAGGCGTCAGGACCCCACAGAAACATTTCTAGCTGACAGTCTCTGGCAGGGGCTGCCCCCATGTCAGGTGACTGACATCATATGACGTCAGTATAAAGGGGCGGTCCCCCATGCCCACCTCCCAGTTCTTTCCCGCCGACTTGTGAAAGTGCCTCGTGGTAAAGTTCCTTCACTCATCAGTCTTACATTGGTCTAGTTACCAAGTTTTTCAATCATTTTTTCTTGTTTTCTCACCTAACGGCTGTGTATGTTGTCCCCAACACCCTCTGAATCGCATAAGAATAAGTGCGACTCATGCGGTTCCCAACTGCTGCATAAGGACGGTCACTCCCTGTGCCTCTTCTGCTTAGGCCCGGACCACCCCATGGGGAAGTGCCAGCAGTTCAACTCGGCCACCCGTAAATGGATGTAGCAGTCCCTGGAGGCCCATGCTTTGAATAAAGAGATGGCTTCCATGGAGAAGGAGCTGAAGAAACTAAGGCAGGCTTCCACTTTGCCCGAAGGCCATAAGAAAAAGAAAGAGAAGCATCGGGACTGGGACTCCACCTCCACGGCTTCCACGACTCCGGCCGGAGTCGCCATTCTTAAGGTAGTGTCCCCTCCGGGGGACCGATCCTCGATGGCTGTCTTGGCGGTGCCCAAGACGGCATCGCTCCTCGGGTGCCTCCATGGCAAAGGAGGCTGCAGCTCCCAGGAAGGCTGCTACCATGGAGCGCTCTGTGTTGAGCGGGTCCATTAAGCCAGATGCCGGGTCTACCGATGTCCGCCCAGACAGAGCCGATAAGAAGCCTGCTTGTTCAGGAGGGTGCACAACCTCTGACACCCAACAAGGTTGCTTCCCCAACACAACCTTCATCGGGCCCAGGTTCTGATAAGTCAGACGCCTGCCCGGATCCCGCTGGTAAGCCAGACGTCAGCCCCTCTGATGAATGCCCAGCAAAAGAGCCTACGTCGGACCCCTTGGACTAGTCCAATGTCCCTGGCTCACTGCAGCTCTTGCTGCTGCTCGACGAGGCTCCTGCGTCTCCTCTGCTGGACCCTGGGGATTTTCACCCTCCATCCCTGGTTGACACGGAGGATTTGGGCACATTGACATCAGGGCTTCCTCCTATAGGACCGGGAACCCCTGACACCGACCATCGGACGCCGCTCTGACGCCAGCCTACCTGACACCAGCTGATGTCCCTTGCCGGACACCGCCCAATGCCGGGCCAAATGCTCATGGGGCCACCTTTACCTGGCCTGCGTGTCGGACCTCTCCCAGGACCCTCTGTTCGGCCAGAGCCCCTGGCTGCCAGTTATCCAACCCTACTTAATACGGTGCCGCCCTACCCGGGATCGCAGTATCCAATGCCGCAGTACCCGCACCTCTTTATCTGGTGCCACAGTATCTCCACCCAATACCCAATGCCATGCTTCCTGCCATTTGGTTATGGATACCACCTTACAGATACTCTCAGTATCCATATCCCTCTCTCCTTCCACCACCCCATAGGTGCTGGTGGATCTGAAGGAGACTCTGGCTGCCTGGTGGGCTGAGGCCAAGGCTCGCTCACCAGGGAAATGTAGAGCCATCTGCCGGCACCGGACCCTGCTCAGGATCCCCTACGCCAGAGACGGGAGACTTCCTCCCCCTTAACCTACACCAGAGGCGAACCCTCAGGTGCCAGGGATGGAGAGGACACGCTTCCTCGAGTGCTTCCCAAGGGGACCGTTCCTCCCCCTTGTCAGGAGGAGTCTTCTTCTCCTCTTCTTTGGAGACCTCTGATTCTGACTCGGGGGGGATGCTGTGATCCTGATGATGAGCCACATACTCCAGATCATCCCAGGCCAAGGACTCCTCTGGAGGATCCTTCCTTTCTGGAGTTACTCAGAAAGATCCAGGAAGTCCATCAGTGGCAATCCCTGGAGTCAGATCCACAGCTTAAGAAGCTTGCTTCACACTTCAATCTACCCGAGACCGCCCGACATTGATTCCACCCTGGATTGAGCCTCACACAGATCTTGTTTCCACTAGTTGGAAGCAATCTCCATGTTAGTCCCCCTTCCGAGGAGGGCAGATTGGCTATATCAGGCTCCTGAGGGTGTGGATTCTTTGAATACTCACCCCAAGGCCGACTCGTCATGATTAGCGCTGCTCATGGATGTTCGCCAACCCTAAACACCTTAACTTGTCTCCACCTAACAAGGAATCCCGGATTCTGGGCCAGTATGGGAAGAAGGTGTACGCTTCTTCCACCTTGGGGATTAGGGCCCTGAACTATGTTGCACATATGGGGGACTACCAGAAGACAATCCTGAGTCAGGTGAAATCCAAATTGGACTCCCTTCCTGAGTCTCGGACCAAACAGGAAGTGGCTGATCTTGTCCGATCTGCTTGTTCGGCCAGTTGGCACATGCTCCATGCCATCTACGATGCAGTGGACGCAGCTGGTTGGAGTTCGGCTTTTGCAGTAGGTCTTAGGCATCATGCCTGGCTCCGAGGTGTCCCTGAAGTGCAATCTGCAATTCAGGATGTGCCCTTCAGGGGTTCAATGCTGTTTGGTGGTGATGTCAAGGACATCATCACCAACCGGCAGGAGAAGGGCACTGCACTGAAGTAGGTTGACTCTGTACAGGCCCCCTCAGGGACAGCATCGCCCTTTCTGCAGACGTTCTCGACCTAAAGCAAAACCTCAGGGCAAGCGGGCTAACAAACGCTAGGGCGCCCAGCAGCAAGCCTCCTGCCCAAAAAGCTGCAGGAGCCTCAGCCACTGCGTTGCCATACACCTCCTGACTTCTTTCCTCTTCCACAGCCTCTGAAGACCCCAGAGGAACCAGTAGGAGGGAGGTTCTCCTTCCATCTACCGGGTTGGGAGAGGATTACATCAGATGCTTGGGTGCTCCAACCGATTGCAGCAGGACACTCAATCGACTTTCTTCAGAAACCACCCAGAAAACCACCACCCAAGTTGTCTTACTCCCTGGAACATCTTCCTCTGGTCCTAGAAGAAATTTCCTCCCTTCTCTCGAAGGCAGCAATAGAGCAAGTCCCCACCCATCTTTGGGGGACAGGTTACTATTCTCATTTCTTCCTAGTTCCAAAGAAGATGGAAGACGTGAGGCCTGTTTTAGAACTCAGCTCTCTGAACATGTTCATGGAGTACAGACGCTTCAGAATGCTCTCTCTGCAGAGCCTTCTGTCTCTTCTTAGGCAGGGACAGTGGCTGTGTGCTTTGGATATGCAGGATGCCTACCTGCACATCCCTGTCCCTCTTCCCGCCACAGATTCCTTTGGTTTTCTTTTCAGGGGACCAGTACGAATTCAAGGCCCTCCCATTTAGTCTTACCTCGGCTCCCTGAGTGTTTACCAAATGTCTTTCTGTGGTAGCAGCCCACCTGCGTACCCAGGGGAGTGCAGGTATTCCCATACCTGGATGACTGGCTTCTGGCAGCCCCATCCAGGAAGGAACTTCTACACTCTCTTTCCCTTACCCTGCAGGTTTTCTCCAGCCTGGATATCACCATCAACCAGGCCAAGTCCCATCTGGTCCCTTGCCAAAGACTCCAGTTCATTGGGGTGATCCTGGACATGACCATCGGCAAGGCCTTTCTGCCTCCAGACAGGGTGGATACCGTCCAGGCTCAAGCAAGTCTGTTGTTCAGTTGCAGAAGGGTCTGTGCCAGGTCAGTCCTTCACCTCCTTGGGCTCACGGCGGCTGCTATCCCGCAGTCCCTGCGCTTGGCTCCATATGAGGATCTCTCAGTGGATGCTCCGGTCTCAATGGGACCAGACACTGGACGAGCTAGATCAGGAGGTTCTAGTCTCCGATCACATAGTCCGGGACTTGCAATGGTGGATGGCACAAGAGAACCTTTGCCGGGAGTTCCTTCTATATCAAACCTCTCCCAAACATTGACAACAGATGCCTTAGGAGAGCGCTGGGGAGCCCATCTGGAGTCTCATAGGACTCGGGGTGGGGGGGGCCTGGTCCAGACTCAAGCAGAGCCTTCACATAAATGTACTTGAGCTCAGAGCCATCTCGTATGCTCTCCAGGCTCTGCACCCTTACATTCTTCCTGGTCATCTAATAATCCAGACAGATAACGTGTATTCTTGTCATCAACAAGCAGGGAGGAACTGGTTCCTACCCTCTGTGCAGGGAAGCAATGTGAGTTTGGAATTGGGCTGTTCAGCACAACCTTCACCTGACGGTTGTTCATGTTCTGGGAGTAGAAGATATGGCAGACCATCTCAGTCGGTCTTCAGCCAAAGTCCACGAGTGGGAATTGATCAAGAGGTAGTAGATCATCTTCCTACTCTGGGAACCCCTAGCAGACCTTTTCACGCCTCCTCTAAATGCAAACTTTCCGCCTTCTGCTGGCTTGCTCCAGGGCAAGGCATTTTCTGGCAGGACACTGTCTCTCAACTGGAGGGACAGATTCATCTATGCCTTCCCTCCAATTCCCTTAATTCCGAGGATCTTACACAAACTCAGTACAGAAGGAGCCCAGATGATCCTCATAGTTCCATTCTGGCCCAGGCAAGTTTGGTTCTCTCTTCTGCAACAATTTTCAGAGGAACCTCCGTTTCCTCTTCCTCTGTTACAGCGTTTGCTGACCCAGGATCAGGGGACTCTGGTTCATCCAGGCCTCATATCCCTTCAGTTTCATGCATGGCTCCTAAATACATAGCTCAGGTCCGTTCGGGTTTCTCCGCCATCGCAGATATTCTGGTGGAGGCCAGGAATCCTTCCATTAGATCCACCTGCGCCTGGAAATGGAAGCAGTTTTGATTTGGGCCTCTTCTAAAGACTTCAAGCCATTCTGCCCTGTCGGAAGAGTCCTGAACTACATGCATCACTCTTTGACCTGGGTCTCAGCCATTCCTCTTTGAAGGTTCACATGATGGCTATCTCAGCCTACCATGTCCCCTTTTGGAGATAGGACTTTTCGCACAGTTGGAAGTCTTTCCTTAGAGGGGTTCTCCATTTGAGACCCCCATCCACATTCATGCCCATCCTTGGGATCTGAACTTTGTTCTCGAGAAGCTTACCCTGCCTCCTTTCGAACCGGCAGCTTCAGCAGACTTGAAGTTCCTCTCTTGGAAGACTCTCTTCCTAGTGGCCATTACTTCAGCTCAACGAATTTCCGAGCTTCAGGCTCTGATGTGCAAAATCCCTTATTTGATTTTTCACAAGGAACGTGTGGCTTTGCACACCAACCCTCAGTTTCTCCCTAAGGTGGTAGCAGAATCTACCCTGAATCAATCCATTGAGCTACCTGCTTTCTTTACACAACACTCCAATCAAGGGGAGTACCTCTTGCATACTTTGGATGTTCATAGAATACTGAGATACTACACCACTAGGACTAAGGATCTCAGGAAATCTAATCAGCTTTTTGTCTCTTTTGCCCACAAAAGAGAGGGCAGTGCTGTTTCTAAGCAATGTCTGTCCAAATGGTTGGCTCATTATATCACTTTCTGTTACGACAAGTATAAAAAGACCCTGCCGGGTCAAGTCAGAGGTCACTCCACCAGAGGAGTAGCTGCCTCTACGGCTTGTTTCAAGAATGTGTCGGCAGCAGACATCTGCACAGCTGCAACTTAGACTTCTGTCTATACCTTTATGAAAAACACTACAGTTTGGACATTGCCTCTCACTGTAGAGCAGGCTTCGGGTTGGCTTTTCTGCAAGGTCTTCTTTCTTAAGATCCTTACAGCTGGAGGTTCTGTTGGTTGGTTAGTCTTCCTCCTCGCAAGTGCTTTTCTTTGTTCCAGACTGCTTGGGATTCAGTCCTATATGTAATTACCTACTATAAGAGCCTCTGAGTAGATAGTACAGTTACATAAGAACTTACAGCTAACAGTAGATCTTGAGGAAATGCCAGTAGGTAATGCCTTCCCACCTCCATCCCCTTAGCTTTTTCAGCTCCTTTTCCAGATAGGGATATCTGCTTCCTCTGCCTTGCCCATTTTGGCCTTTGGCGGAAAGAACTGGGAGGCGGATGTGGGAGACCACCCTTTATACTGACGCCACATGACATCGGTCACCTGGACGTGGGGCATTCCCCCGCCAAAGACTGCTAGCTAGAAATATTTCCATAGGGTCCTGATGCCTGCAGGGTCAGTCCTATGCGTAATTACCTACTGCAAGAGCCTGTCTCAAAGATCTACTGTTATGGTAAGTTCTTATGTAACTGTACTTTTCCCATCTAGGTCACCCCCTGTCAGGCCTAATCAAGGTCTTTCTATTCCCTTGAACTCAACACTGTGTCTCCTCAGGGGTTTGCCTAATATGTAGAGTTAATGCATTGTCCTCTTCCAACTTCTCAATGGCTGTAACATGTTACCATATTCTAATTTTAAAACATATTTCAGTTTTTTCCAGAATAGATGAAACTACAATTACATTTCGCCAAACGGATAATGCCCATACTATCATGATTGAAGTGCCATGTTTGATATTCTTGTCCCTCCTCATGTGTCTGAAAAGTAGCTTAGTTACAACAGAGCAGTACTTAACACATTCCACACCTGAAAGTGTCCGAGGGAAGAGCTGATAACCTGGTTTAAGCACAAGGTTTTGCATAACTTCTAGTAACACTACCTCCCACATTCGTCCCTCTCCTGTAAGCCTTTCTAGGAAGATTTTCCACCACATCCTTCAATGTGGGTTCTGAACTGATTACAGACCAGTGTTGTTTTTTTTTGCAATCACTTTTCTGATATCATTTGACTGGGCAGAGTAAGTTGTAATAAAGTTCTGTCTAATTTGTGGTTGAATATACACATTTTGCACAAACTGTTCCTCCTCATCTCCTTCCGTGACATTAACATTAGCATTGTATATCTCACAGCCAGCCTATCTGGGTATTGCGTATTTCTATCTAGGTCTTGTGCTGCTTGCCTGGCCCTGTTAATACATTCCCATCTGTACCCTCTGTTTTTGAACCGCTCTGATGGTATGTCAGCATGGAATTTAAAATCTTCTGGAGTACTACAGTACAATTTCTCTTCACCCGTAAGTACTGACTTTTGAGAATGTTTTCAGTGGTGTAGTGGGGATGACAACTGGTGAAATGTAATAAAGAAATAAAGAATTAGTAACTGTAGGTTTCTGACACAAAGAGATTTTAACTCTTCCCTCTTCATCCTTAGCTATTTCAAGATCCAAGAATTATATTGTGGTCTGGCTTGCTGTCACTGATTATCTTAGATGTTTGTTAGTGCTTTCAAGGTACTGTTTTAACCTTCCCAAATCTCTAAGGACCCCCCACACCATTATGACATAATCAATGTATCTCCTCCACATATCAAGAAAGCCATAGAAAGTGTGGACCGCTGGATCTAACACACAGTCCTGTTTCCACATGTAAGTAGACATTTGCATAGTTTGGGCCATGGCTGCCCCTTGGCTGTCCTCGTAATTGTAAATATTGCTTACAATCAAACAAAAAGGAATTGCAACATAGGACTTTCTCAGTTAAACATATCAAAATCAACAAATCTGTTTTAATATTCTGCATGTACCTTAATGCCATTTTAAGAGCTTCCACTCTCCAGCCCACCCCCATGGTATATATTTGCATAAAAGGACATGGTAACTAAATAACAGTCTTCAATTGCCAAGTTGTTCAATGCTGTAAGTATGTCTGTAGTGTCGCTTATATAAGTTGATGGGCTCTGTGCTATTGGTTTTATATGGGCATCTACATACCAGGCCAGTGGCTTTGTTAGAGAGCCTATACTAGCCACAATAGATCTGCCTGGTGGGTTCTTTATGCCTTTGTGTATTTTGTGCAATATGCTGCATACTGCTTTTACAGGATCTTGCACCAGTAGAAACTCTGATGTTTTTTGGTAATGAGACCCTCCATAACTGCTTCTTGTATCACCTGATCAATTTCTGTTTTAAAATTGAGAATAAGATCCCTTTCTAGAAGCTTATAATGGTAATTACCCAGTTGTCTGTTAACTTCTGCAGTGTGCATAACTACATCAAGTATAACTATTACCCCATCCTTATCAGCAGGGTTAGTTATAATTTGCTAACTGTTTGCTAAACTAGTTAGTGCTTGATACTCCTCCGCAGTGCAGTTCATAAAACAAGTTAATTGTGGGAGTTCTTAAACAATCTCTCTAAGTCCCTTTCACATAGCTTCTCAAAAGTGGAAACTGCTGTGCTGTAGGGAGGGTACAACGTACATTTCCATTGTAATGTTAATGTCCCTCTGTTTAGAAAGTTAGTATTGTCCATTAGGGATGATTGGGGTTGTTGGGCTGGGAAAGATGGAACCACTTCTGAGTCCATTGTCCAAAAGGGCATCATAGAAAAATAAACCTTAAGATTTAAAGTTCTGCAGAAATTATACAAATCTGTAAGGATCTCAAATGATTCCTGTTTTAGTCGGTACAAAATAAAGTCCTTTCCTCAAAACTTCAAGTTCAGAGTCTGACAATGTATATATTGATATATTTACCACTTTAAGCATCTCCTGCATCCTTTCCGATTTTGTTGCACAGTCTTCTTTCTCTGCCCTTTCCCTGAACTGCCTTAAGTTTTGAATCTCTTCTTCCTCCTCTGCTTCTTCTTCTTCACACTTCTTTTCAGGTTCTTTGTCTTATTCCTGCCGAAATCTATGGTTTGTTTGCTCCTCCTCAGTAGTGGTTCATGGTATGTATCCTGTCTTGGTGCTTGCTGTTGTTCCTGATGATTCTGGGATCAAGGAAGGCTCTCCCTAAAAAGGAAGACCCAGAGCTATTTGTGTCTGACCCACTGGTATATTATTACACCCTCTGCTGAGTTTTCTTATGAATTGATTTAGGTGTACTCATGGATTGATTCCAGCTTCTAGTTTTCTTTTTGTTTTTCCCCTAGAAAAATATGTGCCTTTTCTCATTGTCTTCTTTGTCTCTGAGACATTTTTTTTTTCAGTTTCACTGATTTTGGTGTCATTCTTTGCTATAGTGTCTCATCATTGTTTGGTAAGATTGGTACTCAGGACTATGTTCAAAGCTGTTAACTATATCCAAGGCCCCTGGAATTCTGCGGTTGCTGAATTTGCCAGAGAATTTGCATCATGCCACAGAATATATATAGTGCCGCAGAATTAATTGTTTTTGGTGAATTTTCATATAAATATACTGTTTTTCCATAGTGTCAGGCTTTCTTTCTCACCTTGTTTATCCTGAAGCCCCTCCTCTCTGCTCAGCATATGTCGTCATCGATGACATCACATCATATTTGGCCAATGACAGGACTGCATTCTGCCAGAGAAATGAATAAATCATGCCGCAGAAATCAGAAAATTCTGCCTCAGAACACCAGGGTCCTGACTATATCTTTGTTTTCCTTAATATCCTCTTTATTTGCTTCTTCACCTCTCTGCCATCTTCTAATATTAGCCTGATGAAACTGCTGAAGACTGCAGAGCATGTCTGACCAAATGCAGGGTGTTTTGTTATTCTCAAGCCTCTGGGAACTCTGCCCACGCTCAAATAGGCTTCTAAACCACAGTGCTGCCAATACATGCGCCAAGCTTGAAGTGCCACTTTTTCCAGCTGTCTAAATGTTTCGTTTATGTCTATTGTGACTCCACTGTTTAGTACCCCATTGTTGTTGTTTGGAGGAGGTACCTGGCTGTCATTCCTGTTCTGTAGGAACGGATTTCCCGATCCACCATGTTGAAATAATACGTGGGCTAAGTCAGAGATGGGAGTCCCATTTGGCTCTGTGCTTCTAAAGATTGCCGGTATGAACTGATGAGTTGGCTCAGCGGATATTTTGCACCTGTTGGATTCCAGTGCAAATGCAACACTGCGCTTAACAAAACCCAGCAAAAAGTGAGCAGTATCACTGGAGCAAGCTCTAAAAGCCACAAATGTAGATACCAAAAAAAGCAGCTTCCAGTTAGTACCTTTGCTAAGGGCTTGCACACACAATAATACAAAAAGTATATTTTGGGCATATTAATCACACTGGGGTGTTTTGTCCATTGTACTGTGTCACTGTGATATTTATTGTAATTTATTTTATATTTATGTGGGTATGCTATTGTAATACAACAGTATGTAACTGATGAGGCTGTAAAATGAATAAGCACAAGCACTGTCACTTTAAGAGCTTTGGCATTGTACACCTTGAAAAAGCACAAAGGAGTTGCATGAAATGTTGGATTATGGGAAGAGTGTCCCTTTATATGCAGTAAGGAATTTTTACCATTAAGCAACTAGCATGAGTACTTTCCTGTTTTTAGCAGTATTGCCTGATGCTGGGCTTTCTGTATTGAAGTTCACAATCTGCAGACCCATCCTAAAGCTTCAGATATTTGAATCAAAAGTCATTCAGAATTAAAGTTTGTGTACATAGAAAACTCTACCCTGCCATTCACCAAATGGCTTAGATAGTGCTACGTTGAATAGGGTAATTTGCACATTTGCTTCCATCAGTTGTTTAAGCCTCTGTGGTAACACAAAGATTTTTGATAGGCTTCCTCAACACAGTATGTTAAGTACTTAAGGACCAACTGGATATTCACACTTAACCTGGTGGATACTTAAGCAATAAACCATGACAGGATGTGGATTATGCTGGGATTTACCCACACTCGGTGTGGTCTGGTCACGAGGTGCAGCCGAGTGACCAAATCCACACCAGAAATGGGTAAATCTCATCATAACCTACACTCTGGAGTGGTTTATTGCGATTATACAATGGCCCCCTTTTGTTTCTGTAAGAATAAATAAAATAAATTTACAGTTTTTTGCCATTTTTAATAGTTTTTATTGTATGTAGTGTTGCACCACATAAAACAGTGCTTGTTTACACTGTGTGAGGGTTTCATTGTTTTTTCTTTTTGTTGGTTTGTTTGTTTGTTTTTTGTAAACACCCCCCCCCCCATCTCAGAAGTCACTCAGTGGCAGTGCCATCTCCAAGAAGTCATTTAGTAAGGGTGCTGGTCGCTACAGCACTAGTCTGATCCTGTGAGCTTCGTTTTATTTGCTACTTAGAAGTTAGACAGAGTGCGCTGGTCACCACAGCACTGAAGCTCCATGAGAGTCATTCTCACCTCGCACCATCACCGTATCTAATCGTATATTTTTACAGTTTTAGGAATGGTCAGGTGGGGGAAGTGTTTCTTTTTAAAAAAAAAAAGAGGGTTACAACATAGAGAAATTGCATTCAAAAAGCCGAGGTGTGATAATGGGCATGCACCTTTATGCATATGGATATGTGCATACCCAGTATTGCGGCTCGCTTTTCAGCTGATTTTTTTTTTTTTTTTTTTAAGTTTTAGCCCTCATTTTTAAAAAGAAACACTTTCCACACTTGACCATTCCTGGAACTTTTCTAGTATTTGATTAATTGAAGTTTGATGGTCTGAGTAGAGCATGACGCTCCCAGGGTCAGCGCTGTGTTTTCTCTCTGTTTACTGGCAAACTCTCACTCTCTGGTGGTTATTAGCACTGTAGGGCTTCACAGGGTCTGGTTTCAGGAATTAATGTCCTTTTCCGCTTGGGAGGTAGTGACGCTCCCACTTGGTGTTTTCTTTTTTATTTCTTTTTGGAAATGGGGTTGATTGGGACACATTCAAGGAGTTGTAATGTGGAGCTGCAATTTGAAAAACTGAGGGAGACAGAGCCAACACTAAGACTACATGGAAGTGGGAGGATAAAACAACAAAGAGGTATTGATTTTTTGTGAGGTGTGTGTTAGCTGGGACAGCTGGAACTTTACCCATGGGTTGTGCTGGGATTTACCCACAGGTAAAGACACCAACTGAGCAATCAGCTAAGTGTATTTAGAGCCCAAATTGTATAATTAGGCAATAAACCACAACATGGTGTGGGCTATACTGGGATTTACTAATGGCTGGTGTGATTTGGCCACAATGCTGCAGGCCAGTAGTCAAGCCAGGTCAGCTGTGGATAAATCCTAGCGTAACCCACACCCTGGGGTGGTTAATTGCAAATATACAATGTCTCTCATTTTTTAATTACAAAAAAAAACACAGTTTTTTTTCTTTTAGTATTTTAAGTAATTTTTATTAAAATTATTGTTCCTCCTGAAAAAATAGTTCTAGGTTGCTAGGTAGAATAAGATCCACTGCCATATGGTTACACTCCCTCACCCCCCCACCCCACGCCCTGCAACTGAGTCAGTTTTATATTGTATGGAAAAGAGAAAGTGTTTTAGCTTTTTGTTTTTAATCCTGCAGCTCTTCACGTGACTGACAGATGGTGTGAACGGCCATCCTGAGGTATCTGGGTCAGGAGGACTACAGTGTGCAGTGCTGTCATGTTTTTGTTTTTAGTAGTGTGAATGGCCATCCAGGGGTATTGGGGTCTGGAGTACTGAAAGTGTACAGTGCTGTCACTTTTATTTTTACGGAACAGAGAGAGCCAGGGAGTCGTGCGTTGTTTTTTTTTTTTTTCTTTGAGAGAACCCGCGAGTAAAATGTGACAGCTGGGTCAGCGTGATGTGACCGTATGGCATCCTACAGAGTGTGGTTGTCTCCTTCAAGAATCCCAGTGCCTAATGTTGAAAAATGAGCAGTTGTGAAGAACGGCTGTGACATGTTTTGTTTTGGGAAGGGAACTTCTCAGCAGTCTGGGTTGTTTGCAGAAGTCACAACCTGATGTGGCAGTGGAGCCAAAGTGACAGTGACGTTACAGGTGAGCAGCATGGAAGCTGTTATGGAGAATGATGTGTACAAAGAAAAAAATAAATAAATAAACAGTTTTGCCTCATATGTTGCTTTCCCAGTTGTTTTCTACATGAAAACTGCAAAAACTAGTTAAACTAGCCAGAATTCAACTGGAATTCAATTTTCCATCAGTGCTGTGAACGAGCATCTCACCGTCCATCACCAGTCCATAGTTGAAGTAATTTTGGGGGTTCTTGATGTGCTGACTGATGGCTGGCACCTTTCCTGTTGGTATATTGTAGGATTTACCATGGGTAAAAGGTGCCGATCAATGTCGAATATAACAGTTTGAGTACCCATTGTATAATGAGGATGATTAACACCAAGGAATAAAATAATGTTCAGTTTTAACTGGCAGAAGGTAGATACAGAGGGTGGTTGCTGATCTAAGGGCAAATACTTGAGGGAGCACTGCAACATAATTTCATTATAATATATAGTGAGGGCATGTTCTGTATAGATTTCTAATGCCAGCTAAAATGCTGTACCACAGTTCAAAGGTCATGGAATGTTATCTGATTCTGAAATCCACAAGATACCTGCTTTCCACTCTAGAACTCCTGCACTACACATTAGACAGTTTAAAACAAAAGTGAACTGTTACAGTGGTGGCAGAGATTCTGGAGTTCAGCAATGGCTGATTTCTTAATTATTCTTTGCACTATATACTATATAAAATACTGGATGTGCAACTCCATGCACAACCAATCCAACACAAGTCAGGGTACTCACCCTCTAGTTGAAATAATTGGAAGTCCATTCACTGTTAGATGCAAAACATTCCGATTTTATTTGTTGCAGACTCTTAAAACAGCAGAGAGAACACAGATAACACCTAACATTTCACCTGAACACAGGCTTTGTCAAAGGCAGTGCCATCTAGGGATGAACCCTTATTATAGCAGGTTCACAGAGCATTGAATCAAATTGAGCGGGGAGAGAAGGAGGACACCACTACCACCAGGGACTGTATATCTTTTTTTTTTCCTTTTCAATTTAAAGTTTATTAACCATTTTGATTTACAGAGAGGAGATACATGTTACACATAAAATGCATAAATTATACAGAGTGAAACCAGCAGATATGTCCTCCCCTTCCCTCCCCACTCCTCCCTCTCCAACCAACCCACAAAGAGCACACATATCTATACAAAATCAAGTTGAGAGTGAGGTGGCATCTGCAGTCTATTGAGAGAATAAAGGGCTTGCAAGGGACCCCAAATCTTATTGAACTCTTTGAGTCTATTATGTAGGCTGGCTATGGCCTTCTCTGTTCTACGGTTTGCTAGAAGTTCTTGAAGCCATTCAGTGTATGAGATTTCTGCAGTGTCTTTCCAATGCCTCAGAACTAGTTTTTTAACAGACACTGCAATTAAAGCTATGTGGTATCTCCAGTTTAAAACCTGGATGGTGGAAAAGTCCCCAATAGGCAGATTTCTGCTGTAAATAAATCTGCTAAGCCTAAAAGTGGATCAGCATGTTGTTTAATACTATCCCAGAGGGGGGCTACTTTAGGGCATGTCCAGAAAATATGAAGTAAGTTGCCATCATCCTGAAGGCATTGGGTGCAAGTTGAGGATGGGATCATTCCCAGTTTAGCCATTTTTTTGAGGGGAATAATAAGAGATTGTGTAGGATTTTGAATTGCATAAGTCGAAGCCTGTCTTGCATAACAAATTTGTGACAGTTTTGCCATAAGGAAGGCCAGGTAATATCTTGGTCAGGGAAAAGAGCGGACCAATAATGCACTGGGCCAAACTGTCGGGGCAGATCCAGTCATATATAGTACTATATGCTTTGGATACTGCTTGAGGGAGACCCACTAAAGGGCTTAAGTCTGTTTGGAAAGATAATCTTGGGGGTTGAGGTGGGGTAAGTCCAAAGACCTTCAATAACAGATGGCATAGTTGGAACACCTTGAAAATATTAGATTTCGGGATATTGGCTTTGTCCAAAATTTCTGAAGCGGAAAGCAAAGCGTGTTTTCTTTAATAAAATACAGTATGTAAGAGGACAATCTCCTAACTGGGGAATCCACCTCGACCGGAGAGGTTTGCCCTCTATTTTGAAGTTAGGATTACCCCACCAAGTTTGAGATGGATCTTTAGTATGCTTGTATTTTAAAAAGGCACAACATTGTGATTGGACCCTGATAGATACTGCAATAGGAGAGAGTTTTAAAGGTGGGGGAGAGAGCTTACTGTGGCATATAATAAGGCTGAAGGGGAAAGACCTTGCACCTGTATAAGAGTGGATTCTATTTTAAGCCAGACCGGAAGAAAGGCAAAGGGCCAAGGATTATTAACAGATAGCCATCTTAGGTACTTGGTAGTATGGCTGGCCAGTAGTACAATTCAGTATGTGGTAGGAATCCACCTTTCATCTTAGGCACAGCTAGTTTATAGTACGCTATCCGGGGTTACCAGATGAAATCAGCAATTAATTGTGAATCCTCTTAAACCATGCTAGGGAAGCCAAATATTCAGGAGATTAAGCGGATAGAATAAACCTGGAAAAACATTCATCTTTATTAGGCTGATCTTCCCCCAAATAGTGATAGACAATAGGGACCATCTTTTGAGGTCTTGACTGATTGAGGCCACTAGGGGATCCAAGTTTAGTTTTATAAGTTTATTCGAGTTCCTAGTAAGTTCAGTCCCCAGATACCTCAGGGAATCAGATTTCCAGGTAAATCCCAAGGCAGATATGGTGTGTTTCAAAACTCTGTAATTGAGGGGGAAACACCACTGTTTTCTCTACATTTAATTTATAATTGGACATGCTGCTAAAATCTTTGATGATTGCTAACATTAGTGGGATAGAGCTGGCTGGATGAGACAGTTGGAGAAGCAGGTCATCTGCATAGGCGAGACTTTAACTATTTGGTCCTGAATAATTATACCTTGCACCTCTTGACAATCTGTTAGCCTACGATAAGGGGTTCTAAGTAGATATTAAAAGAAGTGGGATAGAAGACATCCTTGCCTTTTTCCGGCTTGCAGAAGAAATGGCTCAGATGTAACCCCATTACTGGTGACTCAAGCAGTAAAGGGTTTTATAAAGCACACTTATCCACTTTTGAAACTCTGGGGGGAAGCCAAATGCATTCAAGGTGCGTAACAGATAGCTCCAGTTGACTCTGTCAAAGGCCTTCTCAGCATCCAGGGAGACCAGAACCGCAAGGAAATCGGCATCCCTGGATGCCAGGAAGACATGCGACAAAGTACGTAGGTGATCTATTGAGGACCTACCTTTCATAAAGCCTACCTGTTCTGGTCCTATAAGGTCCAGGAGGACATTGCTAACCCAGTCAGCCAAAAGATTAATCAGTATTTTGATATCCTGATTAAGAAGTGAGATTGGTCTGTAGCTTGATACCAAATCTGGGGATTTACCCAGTTTGGACAAGAGTACAATTAGGGCTTCAAACAAAGATTTGTCTGACTCAAGGCCGGAGAGGATATGCTGATAGAGTGAATGGAGAATCAGGATTAACTGGTGTGCGAAGACTTTATAAAAATTAGAGGAAGAGTCATTTGGCTCTGCCGTTTTTATATGAGGGGAGATCCTTAATTACTCTGGCTAATTCTGCCGTGGAAAAATGGGGATGTCAAGAACAGTTTCTGTGATTCCGAAAGGGAAAGGCAAGTGGGATTCTGCTAAGTAGGAATCTAATTGAGGTATAGAGGGAGGGTTATCCATAGGACTGTACCGTTTATTATAGTAATCCCTGAACTCTGATACTGTATCTGTTGGAGAGGTCTTTAAAGCACCCCCTTCCTGGGAACGGACGGCTGCAGTTAGCCTTGAAGACTCTTGCTGTTCGAGTCTGAGGGCAAGCAGACAACCTGATTTCTTCCCTTGATCTGAATAGGAAGTCTTAGCCTTCAAGATGGCAAATTCTGCTTTTTCTCTCAGTAATTCTAAATATGAGTCTTTTAATTTCACCAGCTCTTGCCTGTACTGTTCTGTGGATTGAGGTAAGCTTGCTCTCTTTCTTGAATTTGGGATAGAAGAGACCTAAGCTGCTCTTCTTGTTTTTTGTTTTTTTTTCCTTTTGGATGCTAACCCAATAAGTGACCCTCTTAAATAAGCTTTCAGGCACACCACTCAACATCAGGCTTACCTGTAGAGTTAGCATTAAATGAGACAAATTGTGTAATTTGTTCTGATATGTATTTGACAGTTCCTGAGTCTTTTAGGAGTTGGTTATTGATCTTTCAATTCCCTCCTTTATTGGGGAGGGATGTAAAGGAAATCAGACATGAGACTAGGGAGTGGTCGGAGGGTGGACGCGGGTGTATAGAGGAGTCCAGCACCCTTGGAATGAGTGTTTGGGAGATGAGCAGGTAGTCAATTCGGGAAGAGGATTTATGTACCTGAGAGGTAAAAGTATATTCTCTTTCCAAGGGGTGAAAGACATACCAGATATCTCACAGACCTGTTTGATCCAGTAGTTCACGGAGCGCTCTTTGTGCTGGGGAGAGTCCCTTACAGGAATTTCCCAAGCGATCCATGTTTGGGTCGAAGGTTAAATTTAGATCTTCCCCTATAATTATCAGAATCAAAGAAAGGAATCAAAACATTGAGAAACTGCATAAAAAACTCAGGAGAGGTAGTATTAGGCCTATACACACTTCCTAGTATAACCTCCTTGTTACCCAGGGTTACTAGAATCCCAGTAAGACCTAGTGGTAGGGAGGGAAGGCAGCTTGTGAAACTCCAGTTAAATGAATTTCACACACTCACTCTGTTCTCAGTCTCAGCTGAGACTGAGGGATGATATCACCATAGAATTATCGCAGCTGCATGAGCCACAGTGGATCTGCAGCAGGGAGTTGGAGTAGAATGTTGGGAGGTTTGAACAGTAGTCTGTGGGTCAGTTGGAGTTTGGAGCTTGCTGTGAAAGGAGCACAGCAGGTCTGTGTTAGGCTCTAGGGAGCCTCAGCCCTGACATGGGGCTACATTTAGGAATAAGGTGTGTGTTTCCACCTAAAGAGTGACACAGAAGCTAGTTTTAAAGTGGTGGAGACCGCTGAATCGGGTCTCAGTGCCCCATCTCTGAGGGATGGGGCAGAAAGGTTTTCCTGCATATTCCAAGGGCAACCTCCTGGCTACTGCAAGTGGAGAAGCTTGCCTTATTTGGTCCAAGAGTTTTGGGACACAAGATTATTTCACGAATCGCCTGTGGGCACCTGCAACCGGAGGGTGAGTTTCTGCTCTTTCTAAAGGGACCATGTTTTCACCCTGGGACTTGTGTGATAGTGGGGATTGGACTACTGAAATAGTGGGAGGCCTAGAGTAAAGGCTTAGCCAAAAGTAAAAGTATGTTCAAGTCCAGCACATAAGGGAAGTCAAGACATGTAGAGGAGATGTGACATATGTCTACCCAGTAATCTACATTGCCAAGCTTTCAGAAAAGAGTTGTTTAGTTTCCAGAGAAATGGCCGGGTATGGACTGTGGGAGCTGGAGCTGGGAGACCCCCATCTTTAGTGACCAGGTCCACCTCTATGGATTTGCTCTGTGGATTTCTACTTTGCCTCATGCACTTGGCCAGTGATGAGGGAAGTACCCAGATGTGGGATTGGAAGGAAAATTCCCTCTAGGAGTCGAAGGCTCTAAGGTGGTTTGGGGAGCCACCAACAGGAAAACTGGTTCATTTCCCAAAATGGACCGCGGATCAAGTGGCCGGCGGGGGAGCCGGGCCAGTGGGGAAAACCCAAGTAGTGTACAAGTCGGGCTGTGTACCCAAAGCTGCGTGCAAGTCCGGGCTGTGTGCCTGGTGGGTTTAGAGCCTGAGGACTGGAAATGTGAAAAAGTGTTCTGTTGTCTCTAATCTGCATTACCAGGAATGTAGCCCTGTGGGGGTCCGTCTATGCTTTGTTTGTTCAGCTTGGATATGAATAAAAGCCACACTGTAGAATCCCATTCCTGGTTCTGGACATTACAGTTATTGCTTCCTGTGTTCGGATTTACTTCGGTGCCCCTGTGCAGAGTAGCCAAACCAAGGTCCCCTGTGCCGAGTAACCTAATCCTCCCCCGAACCCAGTCCCCACCAGGTACTGCTGTCAGCTTCAACAGCATGCCACCTGTCATTTTGCAACAAGGCAGGGGTCCAGGGGTTGCAAAAATGGAGGCACCGCTTTGAATTTTAATTCTGGGAGGAAGGTGCTCGAGCAAGGGCTAGTGTTTTGACTATCTGGCAGTGGGTAGCCCAAAAAGCTGAAGCAAGTTAACTAGTGTGTTGCTGTGTGCTGTGTATCTAATGCTGCTGTTTAAAATGCCAACTGTTTACCAAGGAGCAGTAAAGCCAAAGAGTGTGCCTTTGTCCTGCATCAAGTGTTTACAGCATTTTGCATGCTTTTAAAAGAACTGTGTGATAAGAAAAGTGTGGAAGACTAGGGGTAGCAACAGGAAAATTGTGCCCTGGATGTTGGAAATGCTTTTAAAAGAACTGTGGTAAAGAAAAGTGTGGAAGACTAGGGGCAGCAACAGGAAAATTGTGCCCTAGACATTGGAAATGCTTTTAAAAGAACTGTGTGATAAGAAAAGTGTGGAAGACTAGGGGTAACAACAGGAAAATTGTGCCCTGGACGTTGGAAATGCTTTCTGAATGAACTGAGAGACTTGCAGTGTGAATGGCTATGTTAAATGGCTGAAATGGGCTCCCGCCGTGGAGTCAGTTGAGGGAGAAAAAAAAAAAACATTCTGCAGTTTAAATTTGCCTGCTCGACGATCGCCGTGAGGAGAAGAGCACTCATGAGGAAGAAGAGGCTCATTTGCATGGCGTCATGTGATTGGTGAGGCTGCAATCATTCCCGGCCCTCAGCCAGCTCTACAGTGACTGCCCCAGCATTCGAGAGGGAGTGTGAGTGGAGTGCGTGTAGTGGCTTGTGGAGGAGCGTCGCTGAGTTTTAAAAACGCTGTAAACCTTCTAAAAATAAACTGTCTTGTTTAAAATTGGGTTCAACCCATGATTCGATCATCTAAATTGCGAGTATGGTGGTCGAGGAGACGACCGGCAGGACTGCCCACCCGTTTTCCTTCTGAGGCCTCCAAGACTGGCTGCAGGCCATTTCCCATCGCAGCTAACAGCTACTGATAACAGTAAGTACCAACATTGAAATTGCTCAAACAGTGATTTTCTGCTAAAAGCCATTTAAATGTGTGTGCAGCAGTGCAGTCGCTTTGCAAGTAATGACTGTGTCAAGTCCTACTAGCTAGTGCAAGTCTGTTAAGCCATTGACTGTGTGCATAGTAATGAGTTCAGCATCAGTTTAAAGTTTAAAGCCAGAGAGAGACTGTGAGTTGTAGCCAAATGTGCAGCACTAGTTTTACAGGCAATCCTGTACTTAAAAACCTGAAGCTTTAAGGGACTGTGAGTTAAAGAAATGTTTCCAGTGTGTAAAAAGTCAGTGGAAAATCATGTAAATGTGTTTAGAACAAGAACAGTGCAAGTTTGTGCAGTTTGAGCAAAAGTTATCAGTAGTGTGTGTAAATCGGATGTGCAGTGGTTTTACCCAATTTCTGAATGTTGATGTACAGGAGTGCTACCACCGCCATTACAGGGTGGGGTGGTAAAGTAAACACAGCACCAGAGGAGCCATTTTAAAAAGTAAAGAGAGTGTTCAGTAAAGTAGGACTTTCAGTTACAGTGAACTTTTGTTTGTTTTTTCTGCAGTTATGGCCTCAGGACCACCTCGTTATGCGGATCATGCCCGGGTTGCAGTAACAGCAGCAGTAAATAGACTGAGGGACATTGAAAAGTGGTGCTATGGAGGACAACTGCCTCCTCATGTGGCAATTCCTGGTTTTCCAGTGCATGTGTGTCAAATATGCTTGAGCAGCTGGAAGGGCGTCTTCATGATACCTCACTGTGCTGGTGCCTAGAAAATATGGCTTGATAAAGTGCCTCAGATTCGTTTGGCTCCCACATGGACAAAGGTTCAGGAATCTGCAGTTGGCAGCACACAGCACCAGGTGGAGCCTGTGGAAGAAGGCACCTCAGGGGAGTGTGGCACAAAGCTAGAGGGTGCAGAGTTAGAGACGGAACCAGAAGTTGAAGTTTCGGATGCTGGATCCCAGAAGGAAAGTTCGGATAAAGCATCTGTAGACCCCTGGGGGGGGCCTAGCCCAAGTCTCATAGGAGATGATGAGAAGCAGGAGGCCTTTGAATGGGAGGTGTCGACCTCCGCACTTAGTGATGAGTGGATAGTCTCAGGAGTGAGGACGACTGCTCAATCCTGGGCTCAGATCCTTAGTGAGGAAGAAGATGAGGGGGAACCTATGTGGCCTTGTGAAAAAGGAACAGGTACACAGCCTCAAGCTCTTGCCTCAGAGGAATGCATGGAAGAGAGTGGTGATGCCACTGCCCTGGCTATGCAAGAAGAAGAAGTCAGGGATCCGCTTAATCTCGAGTAATGATGCATAGCTGGCAGAACCAGGACTGGCCACCCCCAAACCAGGCCAGCAGTCTCAGGTTGACCAAAGCTAGTAAAGAGGAGAGACTGGTTTGTAGGAAGGTGAATGAGATCTATGGTATGACCTTTCCTCGGAAAGTCTGGGAGGAGATTGAGAACAGCAGGAAATCCTGGATCTGGGCCGAAGCAATGAAAGGTGTGCATCCTGGTGCAAACAAGCATGTCAAGAACAGACTGTTTCATGAGAAATATACCCAGTGGAAGAGAGGCAGGACACTGTTTATGGACAAAGTGTGAATAGTGGATGGAGAGGGAGAAATCTCCCACTGTGAATTATGTGCACCCAGACAGAGTAATAATTCAAGCTCCTGAGCCCCGTACTATTGGCCTCAATGCAAGGACCTCCCAGCAAATGTGCCTGTGCCTACTAAATGGAAAACCAAGCACTGGTAGCAATACTGCCACACCAGCCTGTGAAGTGCCTTTATTGATCCGCCAGTATGGACATCCAGGACTCAGGTGCCCCACATTCATCAGTTCTACAGTGTACTGGCCTTTCCAGAATCCATCGACTGGCCCACCACATGACTTCAGATCCAGAGAGGACACCAGCCCAGCTGTATCCTGTTTCATCGTCTGGTAATCAGATGACGTCAGACCAGCTGTTTTCCTTTTTGTCCCTGTTCTAGGGTTCCATCTCCAGAGATGACATCAACCCAGCAGTTCCCAGATGTGCCTTCTGTAGTTCCTGGAAGATGTCTGCCCAGCTGTATCGGAAGAAATGCTGCCAGGGAGAGTCTTCGTCTGAGGTGCAGGTCGGTTCAGATTTTTCGTACTACAAGGGGCTAGTAAGTCTGAACTTTTTCTATCTTTATGACATTGCAGTACACCGTTACACTACGCAGACTCCATAATGTGTGAACTGTCCTCAAGACTCTCTCCTTGGGGACTTTGGCCTGTTAGAACTATACTTCACTGGGCTCTGGCCCAGGAGAGACTCTTTAATGGACTAGCCTTCGGCATTGTGGTCACTAGTTGGGACTTTCAGGCACTCCATCCCCTCAAATGTGTATTGTAAATAATGTCATTGTTTTTCTACTATTTTGAATGTGTATACTGTTTTCTACCTTTTCTAAAAAATCTTTTGGGATTCTTCAGTATTTTGATGGTAGGGGTTTAGGTAGACTGTGTATGCAGATTAGGAGTGTGTTGTCTTTCTTTTTCTTGCAGGTGTTCCTAGAAGATAGAAGAGAAGACAAGAAGAGGAGGAGGGCTCATCGGAGTTTCTCACTAGTACTCTAGTGTGTAGTGATTTAAAGTACTGTGGTGGTGTTATTGTTGTTGTTACTGTATTAACCCTTTCCTTCCACAGGTGTGGTTGTGGGGGTAGGGAGGAGGCAGTAAAGTGATGTAGTAGTGTGGTATTAGTTTCTTGGTGTGCGATTGCAGGTTGCCCAAGGTCGGGGAGGTCCCCGGGTTGTTTTTGTTTTTTGGGGTGTTAAGTTAGAGGCAGACAGATTTTCCCTAGAGGCTGGGGGATAGACAGGCTGTGGTCCCGAATGGCCATAGGGACTGCAGTGCTGAGCTATTAGGCTATGCTCTGGACAGTTCTACCAGAGCCACTAGGTGACCATAGTAAATGGGCAGAGTAGAGGCTGATATGTCAGCTAAAGGCCTCTAGGCTGTTAGTGTTGCCTGCCTGTGCTCGCACATGGTAGGAGGGGGCCTGATCACCCACCTCCGTGAGTAGCACATAGGGTGGGGTGGCCTAAAGCCGGGTAAACAATGACTGTGGACAGTCATTTTCCTGGTCAAGGGTGAGTGTAACCCCCTTGTTACCTGGGGTTACTAGAATCCCAGTAAGACCTAGTGGTAGGCAGGGAAGGTGGCTTGTGAAACTCCTGTTAAATGGGTTTCACACTATCTCACTCTGTTCTCAGTCTCAGCTGAGACTGAGGGATGACATCACCATAGAACTATCGCAGCTGCATGAGCCACAATGGAATCTGCAGCAGGGAGTTGGAGTAGAATGTTGGGAGGTTTGAACAGTAGTCTGTAGGTCAGTTGGAGTTTGGAGCTTGCTGTGAAAGGAGCACAGTAGCTGTGTGTTAGGCGCTAGGAGCCTCAGCCCTGACATAGGGCTACATTTAGGAATAATGTGTATTTCCACCAAAGAGACGACACAGTAGTTTTAAAGTGGTGGAGACCGCTGAATCGGGTCTCAGTGCCCCATCCCCATGAGAAGATTTTCCTGCATATTACAGGGGCAACCCCCTGGCTACTGCTAGTGGAGAAGCTGCCTTATTTGGTCCAAGAGTTTTGGGAAACAAGAAGATTTTGTGAATCGCCTGTGGGGCACCTGCAACCAGAGGGTGAGTTTCTGCTCGTTCTAAAGGGCCCATGTTTTCACCCTGGGACTTGTGTGATAGTGGGGATTGGACTACTGAAATAGTGGGAGGCCTAGAGTAATAGACTTAGCCAAAAGTAAAAGTATGTTCAAGTCCAGCACATAAGGGAAGTCAAGACATGTAGAGGAGATGTGATATATGTCTACCCAGTAGTCTACATTGCCAAGCTTTCAGAAAAGAGTTGTTTAGTTTCCAGAGAAATGGCCGGGCATGGATTGTGGGAGACCCCCCATCATTAGTGACCAGGTCCACCTCTACGGATTTGCTCTGTGGATTTCTGCTTTGCCTCATGCACTTGGCCAGTGATGAGGGAAGTACCCAGATGTGGGATTGGAAGGAAAATTCCCTCTAGGAGTCAAAGGCTCTAAGGTGGTTTGGGGAGCCACCAACAGGAAAACTGGTTCATTTCCCAAAATGGACCATGGATCAAGTGGCCGGTGGGGGAGAAGGGCCAGTGGGAAAAACCCAAGTAGTGTACAAGTCAGGCTGTGTACCCAAAGCTGCGTGCAAGTCTGGGCTGTGTGCCTGGTGGGTTTAGAGCCTGAGGGCTGGAATTGTGAAGAAGTGTTCTGTTGTCTCTAATCTGCATTACCAGGACTGTAGCCCTGTGGGGGTCCATCTATGCTTTGTTTGTTCAGTTTGGATGTGAATAAAAGCCACACTGTAGAATCCCATTCCTGGTTCTGGACATTACAGTTATTGCTTCCTGTGTTTGGATTTACTTGGGTGCCCCTGTGCAGAGTAGTCAAACCAAGGCCCCTGTGCCTGTAACCTAATCCTCCCTGAACCAGCTTCAACAGCATGCCACCTGTCGCTTTGCAAAAGGCAGTGGTCCGGGGTTACACTAAGATAATCTCCACTATATGTAGTTCCCCTCACTAGCACGTGTTCGCCCTGGAGGATCAGCAGTAGTTTGGGTGGAGAGAATGGAATGGACCTGTTTAATAAAATCATGACACCATGGCTTTGTGTATTGCCCTCTGCAGAGAAAAACTGTCCTATCTGTTGTCTTCTCAATTTGACAACTTCTGAATTGAGCAAATGGGATTCTTGTATAAATACAATATCAGCCTTCAGAGGGTTGAGATGTTTTAGAATTTTATATTGTTTAATTTTATTTCTAGCCCCTTTAACGTTCCATGTAACTAGTTTCAACATCTTAGCCGTTGAAACTTAATGCTGTAGGGAATATTCTTTGATGTGGAGTTATATTTAGGAATTGTTTGCCCCTCTGTCTGAAGTGTCTCTGTGTTTGCCTCCAACCCTTCCCCCCATATCCTGAAACCCATAAACCATGTCCATTAAACTGTAAGCCCATGCCCCCCAGCTCCAACCCACCCCTACCCTTATCACATCGCTTCACACATTGCATCACACCATATGACTTCTCCTCCCTCCTTCCAGCCACCCGGTTTAAACTCCCTTACCTAACTATAAATGTTCTAAACCATTGGCTAACACAAATAACAAAAACAAACCAGGATATACATCAATGATCTCCTAACTGTTGCTACATATATTAACAAACCTGATAAAAAACGAAGGTTCGGTGGTAGCAGGGTAAAGCAACTTAAGTGGGGATATATGTCCACCATAGACAACCCTCTCACTAGGGCAGAGGTAGTTAAAGGCAACCCTGTGATCAGTAAAAGGCTAATTTTGCCCTAAAAGGAAACTGAAAAGTAAGAGGAAAACAACATTAAAAGGCATAGGCTCTATGAGTTCCGATAGGCAGTTCTGTGTCAAGTGTCCCAAACTGCTAAAATTATAGTGTAAATCAGGCTTATTTAGGTACAGTTTAAAAGTACAAATTATTCCGTCCTCTAAAAATTCATGCCATAATTGTATTAATTTTGCAAACAATATTTCAGTCGCTCGATGGCCCTGGCAGCTAGTGATAAACATAAGCTGGAAGCCACACAAAGCTTTTAGAACCTAGAGTCTTGTAATGTAATATGGGATACAGCCTTGTCTGGTACTTGTAGCAGACAGAGCAAACAGTTCCTGGTTCTCAAATAAAAGGTGATTAGTGAGTGGGTTTCTTGCTGAAAAATTACTAAAGCGGTATCAAGGAAAAGTGGATGTCAAAGTGCTTTCATTCAACAATGAGTGAAACTGTTCTCTATTAAACAAGTAAACGTGTACAGCAAGCCTTGCTGTGATTCCTTGAAAGTTCAATAGTTATTTTCGGCTCTCTGCGAGTAGAAACTAATGGCCAACCACAGGATAATCCATAGAATGCATAAATAAAAAATAAACAAAAGTGTAAGTACAGGCAACTGAAGATGGATTCTTAAGATATAGTACATTCTTTCATAAGCAGGAGCTTGCAACATTCAGACACAGCTACGAATGTATAGCACAGGTTGGGGAAGTGCTGCTGTGTTAAAGCTCCTCTAGTGGTGGTAAAGATATGCCACAGAAGAGATTGAACACGCACTGACTGCTCCTTGAGTATTCGCACTGCCAAGAAGGGGTGGAAATAAACATGGGTTTCCAGGCACTCAGTGAAGTAGTGTTTTACTCCAGCTATAAAGTTACATGGAGACCATATAAAGTCAGTCATTACATACCATCCCAAAACTCGATTTGCAGTGGTAGTCAGGTTAATGAGGAAATTGTTCAGCCCATAAAGTTTACATTACCAACACATATTAAAGATTCTGCTTGCATTACACTACAGAGAGTGTGTAAAAAGGAACCAAACATAGTAGTTATTACACAAGTAGAAGCTTCAGACCCCTCTCATATCTTGCTCAGGTATCTCTGAAGAGGTCAAGGAGGCTGGATTTGAGTCCCACAGATGCTGCCTCCAGATCATCATAGGAGGCCCAGGCCCCAGATATCAGAACTTGAAGCTTTGCAGGATAGATCATTTTAAACTTTATTCCAGCTGCGATTAATTTTGACACCAAGGGGTGGAAAGCAGTTCTCCTTAACCATACCAAAGTCGGGAGGTCTTGTGTAATTCAGATTTTATTGTCTCTCCAGCTTACCTCTTGGAGTTCGTTTATTTTGGATAAGAAATGTTGTCTTTCTAAGAAATTCAAGAAGCAAAAGATTGGAGGATGTGTTGGAGCCTCGCTCAGTGGTTTTGGTCAGTGGGCTCAATGCGCCTGCTGAATGATATAATTTGGTCCAAATGGAGAGGGGCCAACGATTTTTTTCTTACCATTTTTTGTATGAAGAGCATAGTGTCTTGGCCTTCTTCTCCTTCTGGGAGACCTATGAGGACCGTGATATAGCCATGCATCAAGTCCTAGGTCCTCCACTTTTAATTCCAATCTGGAAATTTTTGTTTGCAAGCTACTAACTCTGGGTCTATTTTGTCAAGTCTCTTCTCCAGAGAGCAAATTCTGGCAAAGTTATCTGAAGTCTTTTGCTAGACATCTTCCAGAGCTTGAGTAAGGGATCTGATCGCTGAGGTTATTTTGTGTAAATCTTCCTGAAAGGGTTTAAATTCCTCTAGGAAATGGTGCAGAGTTAGCAGTTTGTGATCTGTGGATGAGGACCCAGTGCTGGAACCTGTGGCGGAGCTGGAGGCCTGTGGCTTTTGGGGCTTTCTGGCATTACTGGTGGGGTATCCTGGGTGGAGTTTTCCTCATTTCGCATCCATGGCTAGTATGGGTCGCTTTAACTGATAGCCAAAGATCATCTTGTAGCTCTGTATAATTAGGCGCTTTTCTGATGTGTTTTGGTAAAATAATTCAAGAAAGAGGAGTCAGGTGGCTGGAGTGATGTGAGGGAACTGTTAACCAGTGCACTGCATAACCGGAAGTCCACCAGGGACTGTATTTCATATTACAGGGCTGTGGATCAGGGGAAGGAGGGCACCACTACCACCAGGGACTGCATTTCATATTACAGGGCTGGAGATCAGGGGAGGGAGGACACCACTGCCCCCAGGGAATGTATTTCACATTACAGGGCTGGGGATCAGAGGGTGGGACACCAAACCACCTGGGATGTCTGCACGTCTTGGACCGGGCAATTGGAGAGGCAGTGTCATACTAAACTGCCTTGCTACCCATGCAAATGAGCCCATAATGGGCATACAAATGGCCCCTTAGCATTCTGCATACCCAGTGGACTCCTTTGCATGGTTTCCTTTGAATATTGCAAATAACGTTCTGGCGTTATCCATTCTGGTGGCATAGTTCAGGAGCCCTGTCTGGGCAGCACTAAGTGGCTTAGCACTGTGGTGATATGGCCCTCTATTCAGTCAAATAGTGCCAGTGTGCTGTTTGACTGAATATAGCACCTTTGGGCACCTGGGCAAGTGCAAGACACAGACCAAATATTTGCACTTACTTTTCACATATTTGAATATCTGGCCCCTGATGTCATCAATTGTTTTTATTTTTTGAAGAAGTTGCAAAATGCTTCAAAATGCTTATTAGATGATTTTATGAAGGGATAGAAACAAGAGGGATAGTGTAGATCATCCATAGGCTTAAAAAGGGCAGTAGGTCTGTTTTTTTGTTTCTTTCATAAATTTGAAAATAATGAAGTTCTCTGTAAAAAGATGGCCTCTTGATAAGTTTACTAATGGGATTAAAGTTTGAGTGCATCTTGACTGGTGTCAGATTTGTTCCACTTATGCAAATATGTGTGAGCTACGGTCTTGGCCTACCAAATTTCCTTGTGAACCAAAAAAGTTCATGTCATAAGGACAACATATGGATGTGCAGAGTAGTGATAGTGGAAGCTGAAACAATTACGGAATAGGTATTCTCTGCTAGTTTAGCACTAGTTTAGTTTAATTTTCTTGATGCTATTAGTTGTCAGTTTGGTGAGTTCAGTGAATCTAGCAATGCGTTAGAGTTTAGGAACCACCTGGGACATGTTTGCTTCATTTCAGCAGTGGAGACTGAAAGGAACAGAACCACAACATCAAGCATATAAATATGATTAACCATAATGTATGCATGTTTTATTATGTAGCTTTATACTTTATATTTTTATCACTTTGCATGGGACATCATTGGAAATGAGCCTCTGTGCAGTGGCTTATGAGCTCTTCCTGCAGTAATCTTAAACTTAACTTAATGGCACGGTGATCAGACCAAGCCACAGAGAAAATGGACTGTGTCTGGAGAATCATACGTACAGTAAATATGGAACCAAGCCCAAATGGGACTACCAACATTAATGGCCATAGGGACATCCTGAATGAATCACAGGAATGCATAAACAGAACAAGTTTTCTTGGAAATCTCACAGGATTATTAACACTTTTTGCAAACAGTTGTTATCAGTTACCAACATATACCTTATATAAGTCCTTGCAAGATAAAACCACGTATTTTGGAACAAAAGTCAAATGAGAATTTCCTTCACTGTTTTAAACATTGTTCACTGATTCCTACCAAACTTGATGAGATGGAGAGAGAGAGAGAGAGAGAGAGAGAGAGAGAGAGAGAGATGGATGGATGGATGACAGGCAGACTGATTCTGCCTACTGATTCCGGTCATGATCCAAGTGATCAAGATGCCATAAAGTTAAGGTTCAAAGATTAATTTTATTGAATACTGGATACATAATCTTTCTAACCTTAATATGTGTATTCCCTAATATAACATAAGATTTGTAGATAAGTGTTCAGTTTGAATTTCCTTAACTTTTACACCTGCTGCCATTGCAGAGTGTTGTATAATAACTGGTAACCTCTATAATGCCTGGATATCAGTTCCTGATAAAATGCCATAATAACCTGCTGAATTCCATAATAACTCGATAGGTTATTATAGCATTTTCTTCCTTATTATCTCACTTCATTGTATTTGATATATGAATGTGGCAGTTACGGAGATGCTTGCTCACACAAATACAGCTTTTTTCTCCATTGAAACCTTGCACCAGTTATTATAAAAATAATGCCTGTGCAAAGTTTTTGTGAGGATATTTCTACACCTCGGTGTGTGAAAAATCCTATAACACATACCTGCACAGACATTATTCTTTATGTACAGTCCTTATGGCTTCTTCCCATGATACTATGAAACAAAGTGTATGTGACTAAAGGCCAGATCAACTTTTTATATATTTTTGTTGTGTGTGATTCTATTACAGTCACTGAGTAATGAATTATCATTGTTTTGAGGACATCTGTACCAAAGGCAAGCATGGTTGCTACCTAGTTTGGCAGGTCTAGGTCTTGTCTTTTGATTCTGTGGAACATGTTCTGTTTGCAGCTCTGTCTTGGAGACCTAGAGGTGCCTGCCCTTCTTTCTCACAAAACTTTATTTCAAGTTACAATGTTCATGACAGTCTTGACCTCACTGTGTTTTTTGTCCCTGTAGTATTCGTAGAATGAGTTGAGTTAATTTTAGCAAGCATTCCATGGCTAGAAATTTTATATAAAGAAATGATCCACTTTTATTGAGTAAAACATCACAGATTGGTGCAGATGTTGCAGGTGATTGCTGATTGGCAGTATACCATCGTGGCGACTGAACTTGAGTGATTTGGATATGAGTGACTCAAGTTCAGGTCTATGTGAGCTACCCAAAGGGTAGCAACAGGTGAGTAGGAAGGCCACTGGACCCACAGGATGAGGAATGGAAGAAGAGGGAAGGTATGAGGGAGGTAGTGCAGTGAGAGGCTGTCGAGTGGCCATGTGGTGTGGTGGTGGTGATGGTGGCTGGCTACAGTGGTGAGGGTGCAGGGTTCGCGGCTGGGGAGGAGCACAGTATTTAGTGTTTTGTTTTTTTTTGTGAGCGTGATTTTTTTTTTCATGGTTCTCCCCCCTCCCCAACATGCAACTCCCTTGAGTTAGCAGTCATTATTTAGGAGGGCACGGGGGGCACAGCCCCCTGTATAAATAATACAATACAGAGCTCTTTTTGCCCTGCTTGCGTCACTGGGAGTGTACATCGCTATTTTGATTGTTGGCGAGTACACTTGCTGTAACGGGCGACTGCTATTTTGCAATCACAGTTGCGTGACATGGATCCCTTATTGGCCTGGTTCTGCAGTTGACTTTGCTTCATCCTACCCTTGGCTCTGCTATGCTCATGCAGAAGTTGGGATTTGGACTTCTTCCCATTTTATCAGGTCAATGCCAGACTATAATAATCAGCTTACATAAATCCCTGCCTCACTCAGTACTTTTCTGTTGCACTTTGCCCCTAAAGGGATGCTGTCTTGGGACAGATAAGTGGGGTTGAGAATCAGTTTCTTTTGGCCTATTGGGGACCTCTAATTGATGAGAAAAGGGGTTGGTATCTGTCGGCTGTTGGTTTCTGAGGTTCCTTACCTTTTTTATGCTACGATACATGACTCTTTGTTGGGCTACTTACTGTAGGTTAATAATTCCCATTCCAAGTCTTTACTCTTCAGTAAGTAGGCTATCAGTGTCTTGTCATAATGAGAGTCATTGATCTACCTTACTTAACTTCTCCTGGTTATCAGTTTGTGTTTTCAGAACATTAAGACAGGGCTTTTGGGGTCTTAGAACTCCCCTTTGTTCTGGATATTCAAATGTCTGATTTCAGTACTTCATTTCCTTCTTGTCTACTTGGACCACTTATGAAACATTCAGCTATCCCAGACACTTTGGTTGCCATCAGGTTGTCTTTTTCAAACAGAAGATCATGTCCTTTCATACTTTAATCTCACCATTCGTGTTACTTGCTGAAACGAACTAATCCAGTCTTGGCTGCACCCTGCCAGAAGTAAATCATTTTTGAGGCAATTGTGCTTGATATTGTTCTGCCTACTTCTCACGTTTTAGGAAGGTAAACTGGATTTTGAACCTTCTGGCCACATTATAAAAGTTCTGTTTGGCATTCAAGTTTTCATGTTTTTGGGATGAGTGCCAGATAAATGTGTGATAACATTCTCAGGGCTTCCATATCAACTTGACTTAGTATGTTTAAAAAACATGGCATATTCTACTGGGAAAGTGTTGCTACAGGCATATTGCTAATGCTGAAAAAACTGAGCAATTCAGGTTCTATTTGGAAATATTGTAATTTACAGGAAAATATTGAATTGATCTGGGGACCCTGCCTTCAAAAAAAGAAAATATATTAATATTAAGAGAAATCGATACCTTTTGAGGATCATATCTAAATGTGGAGTTCCTCTTGTTTCAATTATGTTAGTCATTCTAATTATCATCTTATTTAATTACATTAGTAGACTGGTTCCTTTAAGCCCTGACAATCCTACCTTTCCTTCTATTGGATTCAGATAATGCAGCTAATGTGTTATGCGTTAAAAATAGCATATTAGCTGTAGAAACTGAATCTGGTAGAAAGTAAGACAATGGATTCAGTTTCTAAAGCTAATATGTTAGAACAGCATACTCCTAAATTCGGAGATGGCAGTTTTCTGGTTGTCAGAAACCGTGGAATGTTAATTCACTGTATGCACATGTGCCTACTCTGTACATATACACTGGCAAAGTGTAATGCAGAGTTTTAACATTTACAAAAATATAAAACAAATACTTCTAGTGTGTTTAACCGTCTGCAGTACATTTCATTTTTTGTTTCAGGAGGATCTGACCTTAGCATGCATGCCTGTAACATTGAGATATATTTCCATTTATGTGTTCCATCAAAGCTGCAGTCTTCTAAACACTGTATTGCTACTGCAGTTGGTAGAATTTTTCTGCCCCTCAGCTTATTGTTAGATACAACTTTGGTTATATTTTTATATACATTTTCTGTATTAATCTTGCCCTTATTCTTTATTACTAATTATATCTGTATAAAAAACTATGTTGTCAAGCAGAGATTGATATCCAAACACATGCAGTAGAAGCATACTGTATAGTGTTTGTGAGAGAGAGTTTTTTTTCTTCAGGTAATTTGAAGAATAAAGAGAAGATCAATACAGAAGTACAGATACTATATACTTAATTGGGTGACACACAGTTGATCCCTGGAGTATCCATTCTCTCAGGAGAAATTGATTAAGCTTGATTGATCCTATTTATTTCAGTCATGCTATATAACTTGTTTGCATGTACATAACTGGGTGGTTTTAAAATGATGTGGGCTGTCAGGCATTCCAATACAAGGGCTCAAAATGTATTTACTGTGTCTCCTTTTCTGGAGTAATAGATCATTGCATGTAAATGTTAGAGGTGCACCTTGAATTAAGGTACTATATAATACATAGGAGTGCATCTGTTTTCTTCCTTCTGTTCATCAATGACCAGTTTGATTAAAAAAAAAAATTTGGGAAATTGGATGTTACAGTATGAGTAGTATCACTGACGCATTGAACTTAACAAAACACAAACATGCATTGGTTTTTGGATGTCTGTACACTGTGGTCTCAATATTGAAAACATTCTTTTGGCCATTCATGTTGCAAAATGCCTGCTTCTTGTCCAAGATTCATGTCACCAGAAAAGGGGAATGAATGCTTGACCTGGGATGGCAGAGCAGTTTTAAAGCTGTGTTGTGGCCCCGAGGGATTACGTGTAAATTATTGCACCAGAGTCTAGCTACTGACAATATTATTACTAGCCCAGTTGACTTTATAAAGCAGATCAACACTTAGAATGCTATTTATTGACAGCCAGAATCTGGTGAGGGATACTCCCTGACACCTTCACATTAATGGTCTGGTGCAGTGGCCTTATAAATAGCCTCCCACTTTTGCTCACACAGAACTGAGGATGTTTTTTTTTTTTTTTTTCCGCACATCATAGCTGGAGGGGCCTTATTTGCCTGATAGCACAAATGGCAGGAGACTCCCAACTTTGTCATTTGTGCAAGTAATTTTTAATATGGCAACTTTGCCCCATTAGACATTTATGAACATGGCCAATGTTTAAATATTGGACCAGCATATTTAATACAATTTTGGTAGTGGGATATAGTCCAGGAATCACACCTTAACTTGGCAAATGAGTTTGACAAGGAGGGTGTAACTCCTCTGCAGCCCTCAAGCACTAATATGAATTGCAGTGTGGCACCATAATTCTATATTGTAATTTTTTGGTTCAGTCATTTTTTTCCATCAGTGCATCTAAAGATATTTCTTGTCATGCATGCCAGCTTTCTTCAACTCCAGGGGGTTCTCAAGCAGCCTGTGTAATAATCAAGTTGCAATTACATGACTTCCAGTCAGTTAGGAGGCTGATGTAAGACCTAATTTTATCATGTAAAATGGTAAACAATGACATTTATAATGTACTGTATTTGTATGGTTATAAACACAATCACGTTATAACATTGTAAATGAATCGCTTAGATGACTATATGCATCATACAATGCAATTGTGTTTCTAGGAGTACAAATGTAGGAAAACTTGATTACATGTGTGCCATTTTAATAATGAACATGCACTATATTGTTTTCATAACAGTTTACTGTAGTTCCACTGAATGGAGTGATGATAGTCTGATACATATTTTAATTATACCCTGAAATACTTGAACTGTTTTCATGAGTATGCCTTATTTTGTTTCATAGTCCATTTCTTTTCACCTATTTGAGATTAGTGCCCATTCACAAGACAGAAAAGCCTGATGTTGCAGTTAATCAACATTTTAGTACAGTGTATAGGAGGCAGTTTGGTCTGTTGGTTAGTGCACCTGCTTGGGAACCAGCAGACCACATGTTCAAACCTTGCAAGTGCCACATTACTCCCTGTGTGACCATACGCAGATCACATTACCTCCCACTGCTCCACTCAGCTGCAGAAATGAGTAGCAGCAGAACTCTACCAGAAGTGAGATTTTGCATCTCAGCTGGCATCTCCTGGGTAAATAAACTGTAAAACAAAACAAGTTTTTGCTTGAAAAGTTATTAAATACTAGTTGCTCTCTAGGTTACCACAGTGTTATCTTGTCAACAAATAGATGCTAGATACTTTATTTTTTCTAGCCATGGCATTATAACTGTCTATATATATTTTATTGATTCTGATGTCATAGCATATATAAATATAAGAAGTAGTACCAGTTGTTTACTCACATGCAATACATCTTATCCTGTTTGGGGGGGATGTTATTGTAAAGCAATGCTTTTACTGTATGGGCTGTAATTGTAATGGAATTTTTTTGCAAAAATTCATTAGTCTTATCTATGCACACTGGTGACTAAAATCAAATGTTTACACATCTGACTCGTTTTTTTTCCCCATTTATCTGCTGTGATTGCATGTCACTTTTATATTTAATACAACCATTATTTTCTAATGAGTTGTGGTGGTCTCAGTTCCCTACATCACAAGACCACCATCAAAATAGGGACTGTTTATACTATTGTGGCAGTTTCACATAAAAGCCAAGGGTTGAATGTGTACGAGTCCGAAACTTCCTGCCTACGCATTACATGTTGAGGAAAGTGAAGATAAGGGTAACATTTAACAAACCCAGATCTTACTTCGAGAGGGATCTTGCAGTAGGTAAGTACATATAGGAGTGACGCTGGCAGACGGCAGGACCCCAAGGAAAAATGTCTAGCTAGCAGTCCCTGGTGATGGACCGCCCCCACGTCAGGTGACCGGCATCAGGAGACGTCAGTATAAAGGGGCGGTCCCTGATGCCCACCTTCCAGTTCTTTCCTGCCGTTAGCTCATGCAGCACCTCACAGAAAAGTTTGTGCTTTGCCAGCCCTATCTTCATCGTTTTTTTACCGAAATAATTGCCTTTTTTCGACTAACGTCAGTACCATCGTGTCGGTGTATGTCGTCCCCTACACCCTCCAAGCACAAAAATAAGTGCGATATCTGAGGCGCCAACTACCACACAAGGATGGCCATTCCTTGTGCCTGTTCTCCCTAGGCCCCGATCACCCGGTCGAGAAGTGCGAGCACTGCCTCAGCTTCAACGTGGCTACCCGGAAAAGGTGGCAGCAATCCCTGGAAGCCCATATTCTGAAGAAGAAAATGAGTTCAATGGAAAAGGAGCTCAAATAACTGAGGCAGGCGTCCACTTCCCCCAAAGGCCATCGGAAGAAGAAGGAGAGGCACCGGGACAAAGGCTCCTCTACCACGTCTCCCTCGGGAGTCACTGGGACACAGGTAACATCCCCTCTGGGGGACTGCTCCTTGACGGCCGCCTCAGAGGTTTCCAAGGGGGCATTGGCCCCACCCATCTAGCTCATACTCGGGCCTTGTAGGCGCCTCGAATTGGAAGCCTCAACCCCTGGTTGCCGCAGGCTTGCGGCCTACCACTGTGGGCGACTCTGGTAAGTCGGGCATCGGCTCCTGAGACGTCCGCCCGGAGAGGGCCAGTAAGACGCCAGACCCTTCGGGGCGGCGCACGGCCTCCACTCCACCGGACCAGGCCGATCCCTCTTCTCGACCTGCCTCCGGTGATGGCTCTCATAAGTCGGATGCACGCTCCTCCGGCGCTCACCGGGAGCTCGCCCTTAAGCCACACGTGAGCTCGTCCGACATCCGGCTGGTGAAGGAACCGACGATGGACCCTCCCACATCCGTCATTCCCGGTTCCCCGCAGCCTTCACTGCCATCTGGGGACCCAGAATCTCCCCAACACGACCCCGGGGATTTCTCCCCTCCATCCACGGGCGGAGCTGGGGACCTTCCTCCTACATCAGTCCTTCCGCCATCTAGTGCGCCGGATCTGACGGCTCCCCGGACGCTGGCTCTGACGTTGGTACATCTGATGCCAGGGCCTCCAACGTCGGCCCTGATAGCTGCCCTACCGACTTTGGGAGACATCCTGCTCCTGTCGAGCCCTCTGGGCCCGCCAATGTGGACCCGCTCGTCTGCTCCAGCAGCCCCCCTGGCTCCTGGGTACCCTTGGTCCTATCCAACGCCGGCATCCCTGGGACCGCAGTATCCAGCACCACAGTACCCAATGCCGGGCTTCCCGATGCCACAGTACCCGATGCCACAATACCTGACGCCGTGCTACCCGCAGCCAGGTTTTGAATACGCTCCATACGGTTATAACCCGTATCCTTATCCCCACCTCCTCCTCCTCCACCGCCCTCGTGGCCGCCGGTGGACCTGCAGGAGACTCTGGGCGCCTGGTGGGTTGAAGCCAAGGCTCAGCTCACCAAAGAGGTCGAAAGCCGCCTTCTGACGACGGTGCCATCCCAGGTTACCGTGACGCCTGAGGCGGCACACTCCCCACCACCTCCGGATTCCAGGGTTCTTCCGTCTGATCCAGAGCGGGCAGGACACGCTTCCCGGACTCTCTTCCCATTCTCCCGGGTCAGGAAAGGAGTCTTTTCCTCTTCATCCTCCTCTTCACCCTCGGACTCCTCAAATTCTTCCGACAGTTGCTCCGAGAGAGCCGACAAGCCACGCTCTCTGTCGAAGCCCAGGCCAAGGACTCCTCCGAAGTCTCCTCCGGGGGATCCTTCTTTTATGGAGTTGCTTAGGAAAATCTAGGAGGTTCATCAGTGGCACTCCCTGGAACCAGATCATCAGCATCTGAAACTCGCTGAACATCTGGATCTGCCCATGACAGCTCCTACCTTGGTGCCACCCTAGAGAGAGCCTCACACCGACTTCGATACCACAATGTGGAAACAGCCGTCGGCTTTAGCCCCACTTCCCAGGAATTCGAACAGGCTACATCAGGCTCCAGATGGTGTTGATTTCCTATATTCTCACTCTCGTGCCGACTCGGTCATGCTTAGCGCCGCTCACAGCCGGTCGGCAAATCCCAAACATCTTAGCTCATCACCACCTGATAAGGAATCATGCCTTCTGGACCAGTATGGGAGAAAGATTTAGGCTTCCTCCATGTTGGGGATCAGGGCCCTGAACTATGTCAGCCATATGGGGGGCTACCAGAAGGCCATTCTGACTCAGGTGGAAGCCAAACTGGACTCTCTGCCTGACTCCCAAGTCAAGCAGGAGTTGGCTGATCTAGTCCACTCTGTTTGGCCAGTTGACACATGCTTCTTGTGACATACGATGCAGTGGACACTGCTGGGCGGAACTCAGCTTTCACTGTAGGCTTACGGCGTCATGCTTGGCTCAGTGTGTCGGGGTTGGTCCCGGAGGTGCAATCTGCTATCCAGGAACACCCTTCCAGGGGTTGGTGCTTTTCGGGGGTGATGTCAAGGACATCATCACCGATTTGCAAGAGAAGGGGACGGCACTGAAGTCAGTTGATTCCATGTACCATCCCCATCAGCAACAGCGCCGTCCCTTTTGCAGACGGAATTGGTCAAAGTGAAACCCCAGGGAAGATGGGCCACAAAACTCTAGGCCCCACAGCTGTTAAGCCCCCACCAAAAAGCAGTGGGTGCTTGGCAGCGGGCCTGCCTCACATCACCTGACTTCTTCCTCTCCCACTGCCTCCGGACTCCCGGAGGAACCGGTAGGAGGGAGGTTTTCCCTCCATCTTCCGGGATGGGAGAGGATAACCACAGATTCTTGGGTGCTCTAGCTCATAGCAGGACACTCGATAGAGTTTCTTCAGAAACCACCCCTACCACCCCCCCTCTGAAGTTGTTGTATTCACGGGAACACCTTCTCTTGGTCCAGGAGGAAATTTCGGCTCTTCTGCTGAAACAAGCAATAGAGCCCATCCCCCTTCATCTGCGAGGGATGGATTACTATTCCCATTTCTTCCTGGTCCCAAAGAAGACAGGAGATCTCAGACCAATTTTGGATCTCAGTTCCCTGAATCTTTTCGTAGAATACAAAATGTTCAGGATGCTCTCTCTGCAGAGCCTTCTGCCCCTCCTCCGGCCGGGTCAATGGCTGTTGTGCTCTGGATATGCAGGATGCTTATCTGCACATTCTCATTCGCCCATCTCATCATATATACCTTCGTTTTATGTTCCAGGGGGACCACTACCAGTTTACGGCGCTTCCATTTGGTCTATCCTTGGCCCCCCGAGTGTTTACCAAATGTCTGGCAGTGGTGGCGGCCCACCTGCATGCCAGGGAAGTGCAGGTTTTCCCGTACCTGGACGATTGGCTCCTGGCGGCCTCGTCAAGGGAGGAACTCCTGCGTTGCCTCTCCCTTACCCAGCAGGTTTTTGCCTGCCTGGGTATTACCAGTAACCATTCCAAGTCTCATCTGGATCCATCCCAGAGACTACAGTTTATTGGGGTGATTCTCGATACAACCACGGGCAAGGCTTTCCTTCCTCCGGACAGGGTGTCCACCCTCCAGACCCAAATAAGTCTGCTGTCCGACCGCAGGACAGTTTCTGCAAGGTTAGTCCTTCGCCTTCTCAGGCTCATGGTGGCTGCTATCCTGAGGGTTCCTCGCTCTCGTCTCCACATGAGAATTTCTCAGTGGACTCTACGCTCTCAATGGGATCAGCTAGTGGACGATCTAGATCACCCAGTTCTGGTCTCCTCGCCGATGCTTTAAGACTTGCAGTGGTGGATGGTTTGAGAGAACCTGTTTCGGGGAGTTCCTTTCTTTCATCCTTCCCCCTCCCAGACTCTAACCACAGACTCCTCTGGCAAAGGTTGGGGAGCCCATCTAGGCCCTCATCAGACCCAGGGCTCCTGGTCCAAGACAGAACAAGCTCTCCACATCAGTGTGCTCGAGCTTCGGGCAGTGTTGTACGCTCTCCAAGCCCTTCACCAATACATCCTTCCCGGCCACCTAGCTGTCCAGACAGACAACATGTGCGTGGTATGGTACATCAACAAACAGGGAGGGACTCAGTCCTACCCTCTTTGCAGGGAGGCAATGAGGGTTTGGGATTGGACAACACAACACAACCTTCACCTCACGGCAATTCACGTTCTGGGAGTCGACAACACCCTGGCAGACAAGCTAAGTCGCTCTTCTGCTCTGACTCACAAGTGGGAACTGGACCAAGGGGTCCTAGACAATATCTTCTGACTTTGGGGAACACCACAGGTCAACCTGTTTGAATCCCCTCTAAACGTAAAACTTCCCATCTTCTGCTCGCTCGTTCCAGAGCGAGGCACTTTTTGGAGCAACGCTCTGTCTCTAGACTGGAAGGACAGATTTGTCTGTGCCTTTTCCTCAATTCCACTTATCCCATGAGTCTTGCAGAAACTAGCTTCAGAAAGAGCACGAATGATTCTGATTGCCCCTTTCTGGCCCAGGCAAGTTTGGTTCTCTCTTCTGCAACAATACTTAGAGGATCCTCCTCTTCCTTTTCCTCTCTCTCGAGGTTTACTGACCCAGGATCAGGGGACCTCAAATCCCTTCAACTGCATGCATGGCTCCTGCAGACTTAGCCCAATCCCATTTTGGAGTGTCTCCCAAAGTGGCGGAGATTTTGGTGGAGGCCAGAAAATCCTTCACCACATCCACTTATGCCATGAAGTGGAAAAGATTCACTATCTGGGCTGCTTCCAAGAAAGTGGAACCCTTCTCCTGTTCAGTCGGACTTCTGCTGGAGTATCTACGTAATCTCTTTGACCTGGGTCTCAGTCATTCCTCTCTGAAGGTACGCATGGCGGCCATCTTGGCCTATCCTGTTCCCTTCTGAGACTAAACTTTCGCTCAATTGGAGGTCTCTAAGACCTTCCTCAGAGGGGTCTTCCATCGGAGGTCCCCCATCCGTACTCCGGCTCCCCCTTGGGACTTGAACTTTGTTCTCGAGAAACTTACTCTCCCTCCCTTCGAACCTGCAGCCTCTGTGGATTTGAAGTTCCTTTCGTGGAAGACTCTCTTCCTGGTGGCCAGTACTTCTGCTTGGAGAATTTCTGAGCTCCAGGCCCTGATGTGTAAAATCCCATACTTGATTTTTCACAAGGAACATGTTGCTGTTCTCACGAATCCTAAGTTTCTTCCTAAAGTAGTAGCTGAGTGTACTCTAAATCAGTCCATAGTTACCTGCCTTTTTCATGCAGTACTGTAATCAAGGGGAGTATTTACTCCATACTATGGATGTTCACCGGATTCTGAGATACTACACCAACAGGACGAAGGATCTCAGAAAGATTGATCAATTGTTCATCTCTTTTGCTTATAAAAGGGAAGACAATGCTGTTTCCAAGCAATGTCTATCTAAGTGGTTGGCTCATTGCATCACTTTATGTTATGACAAATACAACAAGACCCTCCTGGGTCAAGTAAGAGTCCACTCCACAAGAGGAGTAGCTGCCTCAGTGGCTTGTTTCAAGAATGTGTCTGCGGCAGACATCTGTGCTGCTGCCACCTGGACTTCTGTCCATACCTTTACTAAACACTACAGTTTGGATGTTGCCTCTCGCCGTAGAGCAGGCTTCAGGCTGGCTGTTCTGCAAGGCCTACTGTCTTGAGGCTTGCACTGCTAGAACTGCTTTTTGGAGTAGTTTTCCTCCTCCGGTGCCTCTCTTTGTTCCAGACTGCTTGGGATTCAGTCCTCATATGTAATTACCTACTGCAAGAGCCCTCTCGAAGTAAGATAGTACAGTTATGTAAGAACTTACCGTAACAGTAGATCTTCGAGAGAGGCTCTTGCAGTAGGTAATACCTTCCTGCCCTCCATTCCCCTAGGCTTTTTCAGCTGATTTCCAGTGAGGAAAATATCCGCTTCTCTCTCATCCGGCCTTTCTGGCTCTTGGCGGGAAAGAACTGGAAGGCGGGTGTCAGGGACCGCCCCTTTATACTGACGTCTCCCGACGCCGGTCACCTGACATGGGGGCGGTCCCTCGCAAGGGACTGCTAGCTAGAAATTTTTCCATGGGGTCCTGCCATCTGCCGGCATCAGTCCTATATGTAATTACCTACTGCAAGAGCGTCTCTCGAAGATCTACTGTTACGGTAAGTTCTTACATAACTGTACTTTCTTTTAGAAATAAAAACATATTAGTTTAGGAAAAAAGATGACCAGTAACCTGTCGATTGCCCCCCCACCCTGTATGACTATATTGTTACAACTTTCTAACGTACTTCTCTGCAGTAGTTCAAACGTAAAGGTAGAAATAGTATTAACTGATGTAGCTTTTTCTGCAGATGTATTACAGGTTTTCACAAGTCATTCTGTGAAGTAGTTTTTCCTAATATAGTCTGAGCGTGAAGTTGAGTTCACTGGGCATGCAAGATGCTAAGTGTCAATTTGCATACCCATTATGTGCTAATTTACATGGGGATAGTGCCTGGTCCCCAATGAGCAATATTCAGCCTGAGCATGCAATTGACTTCACTGGGTATGGAAGATGCAAAGGGTCCATTTGCATACCCAGTATGTGCTGATATGCATGGTGTGCAGCAGCCCCATAGCACCCCTGTCAGTAGTAGAAGCAGTTCCTGGTGGTCCGGTGGTTCCCCCGATTGCCCAGTATACAGTTCAGTAACAGTCTGTGTTGGTCATTCATTTCCCCCAACCCCCGATCTCTCAGCATACATTCCTGTAACAGTCCCTTGTGATTCAGGGGTTTCACCCACACACCCCAGTTGTCCAGTATACACTTCAGTAACAGTCCTGGTGGTCCAGTGGTTCCTTCTTGACCATACCCACAACCCCTACCCACCGAGGACCCTCACCCTATACCCTTCTCCTTACAAGTGCTGCCCATGAAAGCAGCAGCCGGCACATCCCTCCAGTCACCTCTTTTACCAGCTGCTGTCTGACAGTCACTAAGCACAATCTCTGATCATGTTCTCCCTTTTTAATATTTGAATACTGCAGTAATATTACCCAGAGTATTATAGTTTCCATGGAGAACAGTGCCGGTTCTGTCAGTTGAACAACATAGTGCAGTATGGCCCCAGTATTGAAAAAATGGGCCAAGTGCTGCACAGCCATTTGCACTTTGCTTACCCCAACACTCCTCCTAGCCATAGTGATACTCAAATGTATAGCACTCGCCAATGGAGTGGCACTGTCTGACTGAATATCAGTCCATGTCGGCACAGTACTAAGTGAATTTGAGCTGCTCCAACATGGACTAGGATTTCATATGGCCCACAGGGGACAACACCTCCCAAACATGGACAGCACCAGGTCTCCAGTGAGCTACTTTCAGCCCAAGCATGCAGATAAGCTCATCAGCCATACAAGGTGTTAAAAATGTCCATTATGTGCTCATTTGCATGGCACACAGGAGCCCCTTAGCACCCCTGCTAGTGCTCAGTATGGGCAGGCAGCTGCAGTGCAGCCACCCTGCCTTGGGGAGGTTAGTGTACAAATAAGTGTTTTTTCAGTGGCAGCTAACAGTGCTGCCTGGGGAGGCATGTTTCACCTTCATTTGCATAGCATTGCAGTATTTTATCCCCGTGGCACAGCTAGGTTTGGGGGCACTCCAGGAGTCTCTGAATATGGCCCAACATGGAGCACTGGCACACATCCAACTTAGCACCAGCACAAACCACATTCACACAGGAGATAACTTTTGAATATTGAGGCCTGAGTGTTTTCCAGCACTTCATCCACGTTGGTTGCCCTACTCAGCATCTTTCACTCTTATCAATGTCTTCTCTCAGTATGGGGACCATAACTCTACACTGTGCTCAAGAGGGGAGCCTGAACAGTAATCACTGGCACAAAGAGTTTGCAATGTTACCTTGTAACTGTGGATCAGACCCTAGATGCGCCAAGCAGATCTTTTGGAATATTGGATTAACATAGAAACATATACTTTGATGGCAGATAAACTCTGCTTGCCCCACCTAGTCTGCTCATTTCCCTACCTAGAGGATAAACTGAAGATCCTATTTAACCAACAGCCTATTTCTTCCTACCCCCCCATAAAAAATGCCTTATGTCTATCCCATGAATTCTTGAATTTTCCCACAGTTTTAGACCCCAAAACCTCCTCAGGAAGGTTGTTCCATGCATCCACTACCCTCTCTGTGAAAAAATACTTCCTCACATTGCCCCTGAGCTGTCACCCCTAGATCTTCAAATTGTGTCCCCTTGTTCTTGCACATCCCTTTTTCTGAAATATGCTACCCTCTTGGACTTTGTTGATTCCACTGAGGTACTTAAACATTTCTATCTTGTCCCCTCTCCTCCTTTCCTCAAGGGTATACCGTTAAGCTCCTTTAGTCTCTCCTTGTATGGCTTCTGTTGCAGACCCTGCACCATTTTAGTTGCCCTCCTCTGAACTGTTTCCATCCTGTCTATGTCCTTGCAGAGATGGGGTCTCAGAACTGGATGCAGTACTCTAGATGGGGTCTCACCAACTGTCTGTACAAGGGATAGCAACTTCCTGTTTTCTGCTGGTGATACCTCTCCCTATACATCCCAGTATCCCCCCAGCCCTCCCTACTGCCTTCTCACATTGCTTGCCAACCTTAAGGTCATCTGATATGATTACCCCCAGGTCCCTTTCCATTTTTGTTGTTGTTACTACCTCCCCCCTCCTTGTGTAATCTTCCTTTGGGTTTTTGTTTCCTAGGTGCATTATTTTGCACTTCTTTGCATTGAATCCAAGCTGCCGTACTTCTGACCATTCCTCCAACCTTACCAAGTCCCTTCTCATCCTTTCCATGTCTCCTTGTGTATCAACCCTGTTGCAGATCTTTGTGTCATTTGCAAAGAGGCATACTTTTCCTTCCAGTCCCTCTACAATGTCACTTAAAAAGACAATAAAAAGGACTGGACCCAGTACTGAACCCTGTGGTACCCCACTAGTAACACCTCTTTCTTCAGAGTGGACTCCATTTACAATTACTTTCTGTGTCTTGTTGTCCAGCCAGTGTTTTATCCAGGCTGCCACCCTGGGACCCACTCCCAGACTGGTTAATTTGACTATTAATCTTTTGCGTGGGACTGTGTCAAATGCCTTGCTAAAGTCTAGGTAGGCCATGTCCACAGCCCCTCCCTGGTCTACTACTTTGGTCACCCAGTCAAAGAAATTGATTAGATACATCTGACATGACCTTCCGCCTGAACCCATGCTGCCTTGGGCCCTGTGCCCCACTGGCCTCCAGGTACTCAACAGTCCTTTCCTTCAGAAGTGATTCCATCACTTTCCCTACCATAGAGGTCAAACTGACAGCTCTGTAGTTTCCTGCCTCTTTCTTGGTCCCACTTTTGTGAAGGGGAATCACATCTGCCTTCCTCCAGTCCTCAGGTACTACACCATCCTTCCATGATTTGTTAAAAAGGGTAGTCAGTGGTGTCACTAGTTCTCTGCTTAATTCTTTTAGAATTCTGGGGTGAATTCCTTCTGACCCCATTGCTTTGTCCACCTTCAGTTTTAGGAGTTCTTTCAGAACCCTTTCTTCTGTGAAAAGACTGGTATTGACCCCCTCCCCATCCAGAGTGCTTCTGTTAATTGGATTAGGCACATCCCCCACCTCCTCTTTAGTGAATACTGAACAGAAGTATTCATTCAGTATCCCTGCTTTTCACTGTCCCTCTCTGCCCACCCACGTCCATTCTGTTCAGCCTCACTATCCCTCCCTTTGTCTTTCTACACCCCTGATATACCTATAAAAATGTTATCCCCTTCTTAATCGAGTTGGCTGCCTTTTCCTCAGTTTGGGCCTTTGCTATTCTGACTACCCTCCCTGCTTCCTTCTGCCTTAACTGGTACAGTTCTCTGTCCTGCTCCTTCTGTGTTTCCTTATACTTCCTAAATGCTATATTTTTCTCCCTAACCTTCACCACCACTTCTTTTGAGAACCATAGTGGCTTTTTCTTTCATTTTGATTTATTTGCTTCACACAAAGGCTTGTTGCCTCTGTGATGGCAGTTTTGATATTTCCCCATTGTTGCTCAAGCCCTACTTCCAGCCTGTTTGCTAGTGCTTTTCTAAGGCACTCTTCCATCTTGCTAAAGTCAGCCCTTCTGAAAGTCCAGAACCCTCACTTTTGTATGGCTTGACTCAGTAGCTGAGTTTATCGTGAACCACACTGTTTGGTGGTCCCTTGTTCCCAAATGGCTACCCACTTCTAGGTCGAAATCCTCTCACTGTCCCCATTGCAAACTATGAGGTCTAAGATTGCTCCCTCCCGAGTAGGTTCCATCACTAGCTGTCTGAGGCATGCCACGTGAAGGGCATCGAGAATGTCCCTGCTTTTGGATGTGGCTGCAGCAAAGGTGCTTCACCTGACATCTGGCATATTAAGGTCCCCCATCAACAGTATCTCCCCTTTCTCTGCCATCCTAAGTATGCCTTCTGTCATATCCTTGTCCATTCCCTCCCCCTGACATGGGGGTCTGTATACAACCCCTGTGCGGATTGTGGTGCCATTTCCAGTCTCTAAGGTGACCCACAGTACCTCCTCTCCTCCCTGTTTACTCTTTTATTCAGTTGCCTTTATCCTTTCCCTTACATAGAGAGCTACTCCACCCCCTCTTCTCCCCTCCCTGCCTCTCCTGTAGGTTGTGTACCCTGGTATGTTAACATCCCAGTCATGGTTCTCTGTGTACCATGTTTCTGTGACTGCTACAATATCCAGGCATCCCTCTTCCATCAAGGCCACCAGTTCAGGGAGCTTGTTGCCCAGACTATGGACGTTGGTACTCATTACCCTCCATTTCTTGATGGAATTACACCTTTTTGCTCCATCCCAGTCCTTATTGCATTTGTCACTTTCTCCATTTACCACTGCACTACTCCCTATCGACATCTCTATGTTGGTGTCTACCTCACTTAGTACTCTGATTTTTTTGGGAGGCTAGGATTTCCCTGCTCCTCTCCAGTGCCCCCCCCCCTTTGCTAGATTAAATGCTTGCCAATGAAGCATTTAAACCTATCACCTAGGATCCTGGTTCCCCTTCTGGACAGATGCAGACCATCACGCCAGTATAGGCTTGCATCACTCCAGGTGGACCCCAAGTCCCCAATGAAATCAAATTTCTGAGCTTTGCAGCAGTTTTTCAACCACTGATTGAATCCCATGGTGTGGAGCACCCTAGCCTCACCCATGCCATATACAGGTAGCACCTCCAAGAAGGTTACTGTGCATGCTATTTGTCTAAGGCCCCTCCCCATCTCCACAAACACTTCTTGCACTGTTCTGATCCCTTTCTTAGAAAGTTCATTTGTCCCTAGGTGGACAATAACATCCAGCTCCCTTCCCTGTGCAGCTGCTCCTGCAATCCTGAGGATTCACTCCCTGTCCCTCCAAGCCATGGCGCCAGGCAGGCACCTTACCTCTCTCTCCCCTTCCTCCCCCAGTTCTACCTTCCTAACAATGGAGTCCCCCACCAGGAGTTGTTTCCTTCCCCTGTGGGGTCCCATGCCACCCTCTTGTGGGTCTCCTTTGTGGAGGTTCCCAGCATCCTCCTTGGTCTCCAGTGTGAGGTCCGCCATAGAGGAACCACACATTTTCCAGATTGGCATAGAAATTGTGGAGAGGTACAACTGGAGGGATGCACCTATGTTCCACCATCCTCACCCTCCCTGAGCCCACTATGGTCCAACCGCTCCTTTTTCTTGGCAACCTCTGAGGCAACGGCAGTGACCCTGGTGGTCCCTGGGTTGGAGAGGAGGTCCCACAAATCCTGGCCAACTCAGCCAGGAGATGAGCAATCTCCTTCCTCAGCTCAGAGAGGTGCCTGCAGATGGGACAACACTGCATACTCCAGAATGTCTCCTGGAAGACTGCTGCACCACAGCCACTGCACTGCACTGCACCACTCCCATCATGTCTTATTTCTGGCCCCCTAATTGTTGTTTGGAATACTTACTCTTTCCTGTATTTATTTCTTTTTTTTTTTCTGTCCCTACTTACCTCTGTGCCCTTTTAGCTCCTGATCTTCCTGTTCTGAGACAAGATGTTCTCATATTTCTCAGTAGTCTCCTTACTTGCTCAGAGTCAGACCTGCAGCAGCTGGGGGTGAAGAGCTGCTCTTGCCATTTTAGGATGGTAAGTCTTTGGTGGCTTTGTGATCACTCACTTCCTGCTCCCAAACAGGAAGTTCCTGTTGGCAGTTAAATCCTGTGCCTATAAAAGTAGAACTGGCTTTGGGTGGGGGGAAGGGAAGGAAGGCAATATAGTTCCAGTAGAGAAGTTTAGTTATACCAGCACGTCCTTCCTCCTGGTGCTCTGCTTGTTCTCTGGCAGAAGTTATCTAGGGCAGTGTTTAAATCTGGTTATACAATGGGTCTCATATTCCAGCATTCTCATTGGCTAACTGGCACATTCCAAGTGTTGTAAAATGTAGCTTTACCAATGCAAAAGGTGCCAGTCAGCCGCATGTTCCCCAAATCAATCCGACCCCAAAAAGACAAACAAAAAGGTGCCATTTTTCCATCCCGCTCAAGTGCAGCAACATAAAAACTTAATCTTAAAAATCACCTCACACTCACCAAAGCCAAACCTGCCCCTTGCTCCTTCCAGCTTCTGTGCTGTACACTTCTCCCTCCTATGACAATGACTCCCTCCCACCTCCAGTTAAGCTGAAACTCCTCAAAGAACTCAATAACTGCGATCACACAGTGGCCACTCACAGCAATGGGTGGCCCTTTACAGCTTCTCCCTTTAAACTGTCACCTCCCTAATAAAAGTAAATGCTTCCGTGCCTTGCAGTTAAAAAGCGATTCATTGAAATAAAATAAAAAAAAATGCCTGCCAGGTGCAAGTTCCTCACCACCAACTGTCCCAGCCTCCTAGTTAGTGCCCATCGGGGCGCCGGAGCTGATTTCAGAGGCTGTTGTTATTCCAAACCCTCACAAACACCGCATACTTTCATCACTGCATCCAAGCAGTGGAGAACAGCTAGGGGACAATTTTTCAACACACCATGAATGTAATTTTCATCATACCTGTGTCTCCTCTGTATGTCTCTCACAACTACATTCACAGTCTCTCACTCCACTCCCACTCGCGCCATTCTCCCAGTCTGTCACTCCACTCCTGGTTTATTCGTGGTCTGTTCTCTACCTGAACACCTACTGCCACTTTCTGAATGCTTTAAATAAAAAAAAAAAAAGGTAAAAAAAAGTGGAAAAAAATTTCTCCCGACCTATACAGTTACTTTCTCCTTCCTGAACAGTTGAACCCAGAAGCACACAGTCTCCGGTGCCACCCGTTACTATTTTCAGCACAGACAGTTAGACAGTCACTTAAATCTCCTTTGCTGTCTCTGTGTTTAAAAAAAAAAAAAAAAAGAAATTACCACAACAGCAGTCCTTTTTTTAATACAAAAAAAACACCCAAACAAAACAGCACTTCTCTATATATAGTTGCATTATGATAAATAGGGAACTATTTTTTGTGGTGGAATGACAAATGTTATAAAAATGATTATAAGTGGAAAAAAATCTATTTTTCTTTTCATTTTTGTTACAAAAAAATCAAGGGGAACATTGTATAATCACAATAAACCACTCCAGGGTGTGGGTGACCCTGGGATTTACCGACGCCTGGATGGTTTGGTCACTCGGCCTGCAGCCTCATGACCGAACCACACCAGGTGTGGGTAAACCCAGCATCACCCCCACCCTGTCTTGGTTTATTGCTTAATTTTAATCTGGCTCCTTCTAGCTAAGCCACTCCCCCTACTTTGCAAGTGTGTAGTTTGCTGCTAGCCTGAATAATATTTCCTAGGGCAAACTTGAATTAATTTTATTGGATTTAGTTGCCTGGAACTATTTTCCAGTTGAATTTATGTCAGGTTGTAAGAAACACCTCCCAAAGTGAATATGGAGATTAAGGAGGGATACTACTACTTGATATAAATCCTTTCTGTACAAGCTGTATTAGTAAGCCAGTAGCACCTAGGCAGATGTCAGAGGATCCAACCTGACCACTGACTGGGTTTGTTTATGTAAGGGACAGAAGGAAGAAATAAACAAGAGAAGTTAGGCATACCAGAGACTCCTTTCTGATTTGGATGCTGAAAAGATCCAAGAGCTTCCTCAAGCTCAGTTAGGAATGTGTCTAAACTGTATAACGTTACCAGTCCCCAAATCTTTAGACTTGAGTGGCAAAGCCGATAACTGGAGGGAAGAGTATTACTGACCTGTTTAACTTTATCTTTGCAGCTTCTTGCCAACCATCCACTACTACTAATCCAATGAAGCTGACAATAATCCCGTGGTTCTCTGTTGACAGGGTATAACAGTACAAGGCTTGCTGGACAAAATAAATTTGAATTAGAGGAAATAATTGAAACTGATGTACATACTAACATACTATTTACCAGCAGATTAGGCCTTACGGTCTATTGAGTCTGCTCGAACCTCAGATCCCTAGTTGGGTGCTGAGGCCCTCCCCCCCCTTGTGTTCCAGAAACCCCTATCATCCATCCCCACCCCCCTTGGAAACAAGAATGTATTCTTGTACAAGAATGTATTCTAAATCACATAACAGACAAAAGCTGTAGTCTCAATGAAATGGAACTAATATTTCTCAAGTATGCATTGTGCCAAATCTGTAGTCCTCGGAAGTATTATATTTTAGTTTAGACACTGGGGAAAGGGTGAGTACCTGGAAAAATGTGCCCCAGTATTTAAGGCTAGAAATGCTGTCTATCTTTAACTGTAGAACTATATTCCTCCTATCTACAGTTCTCAAAATTCTTGAAAGCAGAGTCAGCGTTCAAATAAAGAATTTTATAGAACTGAACAACAGCTCGGAAAATTTTCAACTGGCTTTTGCAAAAACTATCAGTTAAGTGTCTGTTACAATTTAACTGTTTCATATGAAAATTCTCAGTGGACAGGGGCCATATTTAAGGACCTTATGAATGGACCTATCAAAAGCTGTTGATCATGAACTGCTTCTCAAGACATTTTATACTGGGTTTTAGTACAAACCCCTTACATTGTTTCACTAATTATCTGTATCATAGAGTCCAATTGGTCTCTTTTTATGACTTTGTGTCTGCAGAATAGGATATTCCCAAATGAGTACCACAGGGTTCCATACTGGGGTTGCTCGTGCTCTCTGCTAACATTGAGTTAGGGAGAACATGTAATCAAGTGAGTGCATATGATTTAAACTATCAGTTGTACACAGATCACTGAATATTGTACATAAACAGAATCTGTACAAAAAGTGCTATTACAAAATGACTTTGATGCCTTAATTGAATGTCTCCCTAACTTAAACTTCTCAATGGGTGCAGATAACAACAAAGCAATGGTTTTGGGTCAGATGCTGCTTTTAAGAATTGTGTGAATATCAAACGTTTCTCAAAATGGGGTGAACATCTTCAGCAAGTGAGTAGCTATAAGTACTTGGAACTATTGTTGGACCAGTCCCTCACATGAGATGCCCACAGAGAGAAAGTGAAATAAGCTTAATACAAGTATTTGCTTTGTATTTAGAAAGAAGAGCATCTTATACTACAAGGCAAACAAGAATGTTGGCCAATCATTAATTTTACTAGTAATGGATTATACTGCTTTATTTATGTCTCAACACTGGCATATAAATGTTGTATTGTGTGTAGCAAGCTGCTTTAACTAATTTTAACATACACTTAATGACATCCACCTAATTTGATGTTCCATCAATTAGACTTGTTGCCACTTATGGCGGGAGACAGATGCACAGGATGCTTATTCATAAAGGTTTAAATGATGAAATACTCCCATATCTAATATAGTTTGTGGTCTAAAAATACAGTAGCTTAGAACTGAAAGTCTCTAAGGGACAGTATAGCCTTATTTGTATGTTAAGGCAATTAGTCAGTTTGGACAAAAAATACTTGTGTCAGATCTTGTGACCTGAATCATGTAAGAACCGCTAGTAATAAACAATGATTTCAAGAGTGGATGGTTCATATAAACTATGCTGGTTAAGGGGGTAAGGAGGTAAAGTGAATCAAAACTTATGATTATGTATATGATGACTCTGTATGTTGAGGTATTATTGTTGGCTTCCTTTAAATTTAAATTAGGAGATACTTCATGGAGCAAGCTTCTTTGAGGAATTCTAATAGGTGTTTGAATCTCTTCTGACTACTGTAGTTGATGTAGCCTGTCACTTGTGGAACTGCAGTTAACTTTACATGTTCAAAATGTATGTGCATGTGTATTTAGTAGTGATGTTTATTTTCTGTTTTCACCTTAAGCATTGTTTTCGTATGCACTTCTTATGATATATTATTCAGTGGCTAGAGCCTTTGGAGAGAGAGAGGGGTATTACTAAATAACAACTATCTGTATTGAAAACTTGCTGCTGCTTTTTATCAGGACATTACTGGAAATGACCATGTGACTCAATTATTTCTTACTAATAAATAAAAATGTTATCCCTCTAGGACAGTATTGAGGCACATTGCAGGGTATTGTGGGGAGAAATGCACTGAGACCAGCTACAGTGTGCTGTACCTCTCATGTGGACAGACGACTGTGGTTTGCAGTATTGTTAATTTTGCACCTTTTGCAGGCAGTACACTATGAAGCCTGTAAAGCAATCTTTGTTAAATATGAAAATTTACTGTTTTACTTGAGCATTTAAAATAACTGTTACATCCCCAAGGGGAAGAAGAAGAAGCTGTACCTTTTTCTTTTTTGTCTACTTTATTTGATGTTTATCAAAAAGCCACTATTCTCATTTAGAGGGTAGTTTTTTTTTCATGTTTTGCAGATTTGCACACAGTACCTCTGTTTTAAAACTGCAGGTGATCGTATTTATGAGAACTAAGCATAACATTAAATTGTTTCCATGTGTTGTGGAAGAGCATAGTGTCAGATCTACAAATGATCCTCAGCATGTTTTATTTTTCTGCATGGTTGTAATTTATTTGGAGTGGGATATACTCGGGAATCCATCTTAGCCTTTTGTTGCACTACCCAACAGGACAAGTTGATTCAAAATTGCATTAACCTGCAGATGGTTACACTAGCCCACAATTATAATGGTGAATTTTGATCACTTACACAGGAAAAAAAAATCAAGCCAATAAATATTGTGATTATTGCACATTGCCTCCTGCCTCAGCACAAAAAAGACTGCCATGTAACCACACATAGTGTGCCTACCCCATTGTTTTGTACCATGGCCCACTTTCTTCCTCTGTCTGTGCCCACTGAATCACCTTACTTGCACTAACATCATGGCCCTACAGTATCCCTCCAGTACTCCTGTGACAGTGATGCCCAGTGTCATGCTCTATCATGATGACTTAAGATATCTAGAGCCTTCTTTCACAATGGCCTAAATCGCAACTAGTTGTAAGACCTTGCATCACTTGGTGCCACTGTTTTCCAATAGTAAAAATATACATTGTTATCTACAGGGTTGTTAGATCAGCCGTCGGCATCGTACTGAAATAGTGCTGAATGAACATGTGCTTCCACAAGTCATTAAGTCAGTGAGCTCTAGTGGTTATCTGGCATGTTACAAAAATTCAGGCTAGTGCACAGTGATGTCCATAACTGTTCTTCATAGTTTGTCACTCAAGATAGTGAGCTGCTACTTGGCACCACTCTACTTTTACTATGGAGCATCCTATGAATGCTACTTTATTGCTGCTTTACTCAGTCTTTACCTTCCTCTACAGTGGCAACTCAAGTGTTTGGGCAAAATGTATCGACTTGGCTTTGCCAAAAGTATCACAACATTCTACAGTTTCACAAAAGCTCATAAAAGCCAAATTTGAATCTTTGACTGCTTATAACTTGGTTAGACTTTGACCAACAGATTAAAGAATCGGCACAAATAGCCTCTTTTTTTCCATATTTTTTTTCCCCTGTATGGCAGCTCATCTCTCAGGAATATGCTATGTTCACAGGGCTAGATCCTGATCATGCTGAACCCAGCAATCATTTAGTTGTCTACTGGATTTTTCTCCATTTTTTTACCCTCCCATTTCCCCTGCTGGGGGTGGTACCTCTGTCAGACTTGCCCAGCCACAGCTTCCTCTGTGGCAGGAGCAAGCTCCCTGACCCAGCTGCAGGGGTCACTCTGTGGGTGGAACACGCTGCCAGCCTTCCCGGGCTGAGATGGACTGCCATGTGGCAGCAGTCTCAGGCACGGCCTGCCTCTCGACATTACTTCCCAGGCAAACTTCTGAATCCAGGTCTTCAGCATGACAGCATAATACTCTGCTGCTGGGCCATGGAGGTGGCCTCAAAGCCTAGTATTCAGTGCCAATGAACCCAACAAATTGGTGATATTCTGTTCCCTAGTTTTAAAGTTATAGGGGCTTAAAATTCTGCAGTTCACATAATGGCAAATTTAATTTTAAAATGTCCAAACGTTTGGAGACTTATAACTCCATAAAAATAGAGATCAGAAACTTGACACACACCAGTGTGGATTGTAGTAAATTCTTCCTACCAATCTTGGTGCAGTTTGGACAAATATGTTTTAAATAAGACTGAAATACCTGAAATCACAATTTTGGTGAAATGTCATGAAGTTTCATGGAAGAGAAATTGGCATTTCACCAGAATTTTGGTAGAGGAAGATACATGAGTCCCACAAGGCTCCATCCTGGGCCCTATTCTCTTTGCAATATACATCAATAATCTGGATTCGCAGCTGGGCACAGCAAATGTGCACTTATTCACAGATCATACTGTACTCTATACCACAAATTCATCCTTGGATCTGGCCCATGAGTACTTACAGAAAGACTTTGTCACCCTCCAGTACAACCTTCTCACTCATAAGCTCCTCCTCAACGCCAAAAAGACTAAAGCAATGATTCTCTCACTAAAGTCTACTTCCGGATGTCCAAATATCACACAGATCTGAACACTCTTAGATGAACCCCTTGAAGTAGTTGATACCTTTAAATACCTAGGGTTCTGGCTGGATAACAAGCTCAACTTTCTGTGCCACTTAAATGAAACCTTGAAGAAACTAAGACAGCAATTAGGTTTATTCTATCGCATTAAACACCTACTCACATTAGAAGCCAGAATGAGACTAGTACAAACTACATTCCTACCTATACTGGACTACGCTGACTTCCTTTACAGTCATTGCCCATCAACGATGCTAAACAAACTGAACACCCTTTACCACCGGGGCTTTAAGATTTATCTTAAATCTACCCCGTAGTACACATCACTGTCGTCTATACCAGGTTTCGGGATGGACCTCACTCTCAACTAGAAGAAAAAGGAATGCTCTCCTCTGGTTTTTTAGAGCATTATCTGATAACCTCCCTGCATACATCTCGAACATCTTCAAATGGGCTAAAGGTTCCTATGGCCTGAGGCACTTCTCCTTAATCTGCTTCCCAGATTCCTAGAGTGAAAACTACCCTTGGCTGAGCAGCAATCAACTTCTCACTTCCATCACTTTGGAACACTATGCAAGACTCATTAAAATTATCCTCATTTCCAAGCATTTTCACATTCAGAGCTCTATTAATGGATTATCTGAAGGAATCATGCAACTGTTTCAGATGCCGATGACCCCTAAGCCTCGGGTGCCACTCTCAAATCCTACGCCTAAGTAGCTCATCCACCCCACATTCCTAACAATAGAAACCTAGAACCTACAAGCCTAGTTCCCTTAATCCAAAATGACCCTGCCTATTCTCTACCTTTTACCTATTCTGACCTCACTTTTGGCTGCCTACTCTTTCATCCCAATTTCTACCCTATTCCTTAATACCTCCTTATTTTTTATCATTTAGGTATGAGCTCTTACTCAACGGAGACTATATGGGATTGTTGTCTCTTCTCATTTCAATAAAGCTTATCATTATGTACCTTTGCATGTTAATTATGTTGACCAGTATGTATAGGCCCATGTTGACCGGCACCTTCACAATGTTTTTTTTTTTTTTTTGCACCGTTGTCCACCGTAATTGTAATCTTATGAAGTGTACTGTATTGTATTTATGCCCAGGACCACCTTGAAAATGAGCTTGCTCAATGGTGTTTATGCCTGGTTAAATAAAGTGATTGATTGATTGATTTTGACCAGCCCTATCCCCACCCATAGTGCAATGAACACAGTCTGGCACAGGAGAGAAAGATGTTCTCAGCCCCTACCCTGTTATCAACCAGAGACCTGCACTTCTGGAAGTTTTCATACAGTGTCAAGTGAGTGAGGGGCAGATCTAGGATTTCTTTGGGGATAGGGCCAGGCATACCTAGGGAGTTTGGGAAATAGAAAACTTTGCAACTCTACTACTGGGACTAAAGAACTAGATCTCTACTACTGGGGCCTTCAGTTAGGGAAAAAGAAAGTGTTAGTGTGCTTGTCCGAGTTGTGGGAAGGAAACTGTTATCCATGCTGTTAGCTAGGAGAAGAGGACAACTGTAAATTGGGGTGTGTGGCTTAGGCAGCAGGAAGCCAGGTGTCTGCATTTAAAATGTCCCTAGTTAGCTTTTGGCAGACAGCAGCAAGAGGAAGAAGGTGCAGCTAGAACTTTAGTACTCTACTACTAGGACTATATAGCTCTCCCACCCCACCCCATCTCTTTAGCCAGTTCCACTTTTATAGGCACTGGAATTGATTGACAACAGGAACTTCCTGTTTGGGAGCAGGAAGGGAGTGATCACAGAGGCACAAAAGACTCACCATCCCAGAAGGAAAAGAATAGCTCTCCCGCACCCACTAGCTGCTGAAGGTCTGTCTCTGAGCAAGTAAGAAGGAGATTACTGAGGAATACAGGAACTTCATGTCCCAGAACAGGAAGGGCAGGAGCTGTAAGGGCACAGAGGCAGTAGGAAAGTAAGGAGAAAAAAAGGAAAAAAAAAAAGGAAAATGGAGAGAGGAAAGAGTAAGGATACAAAACAGTCAAGGGGCCATAAATAAGATATGATGGGAGTGGTGCAGTACAGTGGCTGTGGAGCGGCAGTCTTCTGGGAGAAGTGCTGGAGGATGCTGTGTTATCCCATCTGCAGGCACCTTTCCGGGCTGAGGGAGGAGGTTGCTCATCTCCAGGCTGAATTTGCCAGGATTCAAGGGACCTCTTCTCCCACCCAGGGACCACTAGGGAAGCTGCTACTGCCTCAGAGGTTGCCAAGAAAGAGGAGCAGTTGGACCACAGTGAGCTCAGGGAGGGTGAGGGTGGTGGAACAGAAGTACATCCCTCCAGTTGTACCTCTCCACAATTCATACACCATTCTGGAAGAGCATGGTTTCTCTATGAAGGTACCCACAGTGGAGACCAAGGAAGATGCTGGGAACCTCCACAAAGGAGACCCACAAGAGGGTGGCATGGGACCCCACAGGGGAAGGAAACAACTCCTGGTGGGGGACTCCATAGTTAGGAGGGTAGAATGGGGGGGTTGAGAGAGGGAGGTAAGGTGCCTGCTTGGCACCATGGCTTAGAGGGACAGGAAGTGAATCCTCAGGATCATGGGAGTAGCTGCACGTGGAAGGGAGCTGGACATCATTGTCCACCTAGGGACAAATGATCTGGCTGGCAATGGGATCAGAGCAGTGCAGGAGGAGTTTGTGGAGTTGGGGAGGGGCCTTAGACAAGTAGTATGCATGGTAAGCTTCTCTGAGGTGCTGCCTGTCTATGGCATGGGTGAGGCTAGGGTGCTCCGCACCATGGGATTCAAGCAATGGTTGAAAAACTGGTACAGAGCTCAGGATTTTTGACTTTGTTGGGGACTGGGAGTCCACCTGGAGGGATACAGGCCTATACTGGCACAATGGTCTGCATCTGTCCAGGAGGAGAACCAGGATCCTAGGTGATAGGTGAAAATGCTTCATTGGCAAACATTTAAACTAGCCAAGGGAGAAGGTACTGAAAAGGAGCAGGGAAATCCCTGCCCTTCCCCCAGAAAAACAGGGTAGTTAGTGAGGTAAGCACCAAGATAGAGAAATAGATAGGGAGAAGTGCAGATGTAAATGGAAAAAAAATGCCAAGGCAGTAAGAACAGGGATGGGGCTAAAAGGGGTAAGGCTATCAAAAAATGGAGGGCAATGAGTACCAATGCCCATAGTCTGGGTAACAAGCTCCCTGAACTAGTGGTCTTGATGGAAGAGGGACACCTCAATGTCATTGCAGTCACAGAAACCTGGTACGTGGCGAACCATGACTGGAATGTCAACATACCAAGGTACACAATCTACAGGAGGGACAGGGATAGTGAAAGAGAGGAGGAGTAGCTCTCAACATATTGAAAGGGATCAAAGCAACAGAACTCAAGTGTAAACAGGTAGGAGAGGAGGCTCTGTGTGTCACCCTGGAGACAGGAAATGGCACAACAATCTGCACTGGTGATTGTATACAGACCCACATCTCAGGGAGGAAATGGACAAGGAAATGATAGAAGGCATCCTAGGATGGCAGAAAAGGGAAGATATTGTTAATGCAGGACCTGAATATGCCAGATGTTAACTGGAGCACCTTTGCTACAGCCACATCCAAGAGCAGGTTCATTCTTGATGCCCTACAGTGGGCATACCTCAGACAGCTAGTGTTGGAACCCACTCAGGAGGGAGCAATCTTAGACCTGGTACTCTCAAATGGGGACGGAGAGAGGATCTCAGATTTAGAAGTAGGTAGCCATCTGTGAACAAGTGACCACCAAACAGAGTGGTTCATGATAAACACAGCCATAGAGTCAAGCCACACAAAAGTGAGGGTACTGGACTTTAGGAGGGCTGACTTTGGCAAAATGGGAGAGTGCCTCAGAAACACACTAGCAAATGGGCAAGAAGAAGAGGTGGAGGAACAATGGGGAAACATCAAAAATGCCATCACAGAGTCAACAAACCTTTGTGTGAAGAAAATAAATCAAAATGAAGGAATAAAACACTGTGGTTGTCAAAAGAGGTGGCGGGGAATGTTTGGGAGAAAAAACATTCAGGAAGTATAAGAAAACACAGAAAGAGCAGGACAGAGAACTGTACCAGTTAAAGCAGAAGGAAGCAGGGAAGGTAGTCAGAATAGCAAAGGCCTAAACCGAGGAAAAGATAGACAACTCAGTTAAGAAGGATAAAACCTTTTATAGGTACATTAGGGAGTGAAGAAAGACCAAGGGAGGGATAGTGAGGTTTAATAACCCCACAAGCAACCCACCTGCTTACAACAGGCTGAGAAGGTGCTTGCTGCCCATGCTCCTCCTTGGCCCATAAGGCTGATCGGAGCCCACTGGGCTGGTACCACTGACATGGTCCCCACCACAAGCAATCCGCGTGCCTAGGACAGGCTGAGAAGGCACCTGCTGCTCATGCTCCTCCTTGGTCCATAATGCTGATCGGAACCCACTGGGCTGGTACTGCTGACGTGGTTCCCTCCACAAGCAACCTGCCTGCCTATGACAGGCCAAGAAGGTGCCTGCTGCCCATGCTCCTCCTTGGCCCATAAGGTAACATCTGGTCCTGGACCCAGAATAAGGGAAAGAGGATTTTTGAGCCTTCCTCCCAGTGGGAACTGAAAGGTTCCCAACGTCCCGGAGTGCTGGCCTTGCTTTCCTGCCCAACGCTGCAGCCAGTGCTGAAATTGTTGGACTAGGGCATAATATTACAGAGAAACAGACCGTTGATGTTTCTTCATTTAGCAGCTGTGTAGTGAAGTCCTGATCTTTTTGCTTACCAATTCACTCAGTTGCACACTTCTGTGAGTAGTTCAGTGCAGAGCAGCATTTGCATAACCTGCACTGGCCTGTCGGTGATTTTTTTTTTTCCATTTGCAAATTATACTAAAAAGCCAGTAGAGGGCAACAACACATGTAGGTTGCAATCTTCTTCCCACTGCTCTCCCCTAACACTTCTGGTCCTGAGTCATTCATACCTAAAGCAAATTATCAATGTCTTAACATTCAGTGTTGTGATCTGAGCCTGTAAGCCTGTACAAAGTCTCTACTACCCTACCCAGAATGGTTTTCATCTCCCTTCTACTCATACCCTTCCTGGTTCTTACCCTTATCCCAGTCTCCCTCTCTACACCTATTGCCAATTCTCTCTCCCCTTCCCTTCTAGATACCTCCTTCTTTTTGTCAATCACTCACATAGCTCCTTGTAAACAGACTCCACTTTCCCTACTACCCTCCAGCCTCTCTGTTTTCCCTTCCTAGTCACTTTGCCTTTCTTTGTTTTATCTCCTTCTCTCCACCCCTCCCTCCCTCTTTCCCTCCTTCATGTTTCTTACTCCAATTACATAAGTCCTAAACTTCCCTATTTCATCCTTGCCCTCCTCCTTCTTTCATCAGGGAACATCCACCCCAACCATGGCCCTATTTCTTCTCCTACCCTGGCTCCTTACCCAGATAATGTTTCCAAACCCCACTTCCACTACAACCCTCTCTAATGGGTTGAAGCTCCTCCACCTGAACATCTGCAGCCTGCTACCTAAAATCGACCTCCTACAAACTCTTATGATTTCACATACCCCTAACATCCTAAATATTACTGAGACATGGCTCAAAAAAAGCACCCCTGACAGTGCCATTGCTATCCCTGGTATTCTGTCTCCAGACAAGATTTATTGGGTAGTGGAGGGGGAGTGACCATGTATATTCTGTCCTCTCTACAGTTTACTACCACCCTATCTACCTCCATCCCAGCTACCTATGAAGCCCTTGTTACCAGCATTACCCTTTCTTTCTCAATCCTAATCTTTGTGGCTGGCATCTATTGCCACCCAAGCATTCAACCCCCGGTCACGACTGAACTCTTAGCTAATATCACCTCCCTCTTGCAATCTGAAGTTTTTATAATGGGTAATGTGAATCTAAATAGGTTGTTTCCCAAGTTAAACAAGCTATGCAATGACATCATTGCTGTAAATCTCACTCAACTTATACTTGAGCCCACATGCCCTAATCCCAAAACACGAAACCACACCTTGCTTGACTGGGCACTCACAACCCACCCGCACCGCATCATTAAATCTGGTCTCCTCCCCAATGCCCTTAGTGACCACAACCCCATTTTCATTGTACGTAAGGTTCATCGTCCCAAACCTTCCTCTAAAATAATACAGCTCTGGTCCTTTAAATCCTTAAACCTTGCCCCAATCAGCTCTGCACTCACTTCCACCGACTGGACCCTCCCTCTCCACTGCCATTTCTGTCAACCAAGCACTTGACTATTTTAAGGATAAATTCATTGCCACCTGGAATGCCTTTGCTTCTTTCAGAAGGACCAAAGTCTGTGGGCTTTACCTCCCCTGGATCACCTCCGAACTACTGGCCTGCTTCAGGGAGCATGACCAGGCCTGGAGAAACCATAAATCTACTAAACATCCAAACGACTATGCCAAGTACAGAACACTACACAATTCATGTACTAAAGCTACTAGACTGGCTAAATCCGATTATTTCAACTCCTCATTCCTGACTAACATTAACTCTCCATCTAAATTCTGGAGGGTAGCTCATGCCCTATTCTCTCCCCCCTCCAGTTCTCAAAATAAATAACTCCCTAGTTTCTGACCCTGGCTCTGTGGCTAATTAATTTAATGCCTACTACACCTCATGCACCATGTAACGACTAAATTCCCTCTCCCCATTGCCACCTACTAACTTCAGCCCTTCACCTCAGCCAGTGCCTACCTCTTCCACATTTTCCTTTTCTGCTATCTCCTCTGACAAAACTCTTAATGCTCTCCTATCCCTCAACCCCTCTAAAGGTTCCTCACCAGCAGAGCTCGATCCTAAACTTCTCTACCTTTCTGTTCCTGCAATTGCTTATCCTAGCTCCCTAATCCTCAACCTGTCCTTTATTTCTGCCCAAGTTCCCTCATCCTGGAAACACGCTGTAGTCCTTCCTCTCCCCAAGGGTGGTGACACATCCAGTCCTGGCAACTATCGCCCCATTTTCCTCCTTTCTACCCTTGCCAAACTTCAAGAATATTTCGTTCTTTCTTAACTATTATCCTTCTTCTCCGATTCCTCCTTCTTCACCCCCTTCCAGTCTGGTTTTCAGAAAAAACACTTAACAACCACCTCCCTCCTCAGGCTTACTGACTCCATCCTTTCAGGGATGGATGATGGCCTGATCACCTCGGCCATCTTTGTCGACCTAGCCAAAGCTTTTGACACAATTTCCCATCCCCTGCTTCTTGATTCACTCTCCTCTGCTGGCCTTGCTCCATCAGCCACCAACTGGTTTAAATCCTACCTCATTGGCAGGACCCAATCGGTGAGAATCCTTGATTCCATCTCCCCTCCACTCCCCATCAACACTGGTGTCCCTCAGGGCTCAGTGCTTGGTCCCCTACTCTTCTCCATTTTCCTTAATGATCTTCCCACCGCCTGATCATTCTCTTCTATCCACATGTATGCTGACAATACTGTTTTGTACAGTTCTGGCAAAAACCCTGCTGTTGTGCAAACCAGCTTACAGCATGACTTCAACCAAGTTCAGCTCTGGTTTGCTTCTCACCAGCTTTTTCTAAATGCCAAGAAGACAGTCTCAATGACCTTTGGCACCAGGCAGAGACTCTCTAGGATCCCGGCCCTACCCACCTTCCACACTCTTGATGAGACCATCTTGGAGGACACTTCCTCATTTAGATATCTGGGGGTTTGGCTGGATCAGCACCTCAACTTCTCTGTGTATATCGATGCTATCCTGAAGAAACTGCGCCCCAAGCTCGGTGCTCTGTACAGGAATCGTAGTTGCATCCCGCTGACTGCAAGGTGTGCAATTGTCCAGAAGATGATACTCCCCATCTTTGACTACTGTGACATAGTCTATGGTGCTGCTCCCAAATCTTCCCTGACCAAGTTGGCCACTCTCTTTAACTCCCTTCTGCTGCTTTGCTATCAACTCCCCTTTCTGCTCCCACCACTGTGAACTCTATCACTTTCTAACCTTCCTTCCACTATCTCACAGATACATCTCTCACTGTGCCAAACTAACCTCCAAATTCTGGTTTTGGGGGCTCCCCTCCTATCGCTCATCCTTTCTCTCCACTCCACCTCCCTCCCACCCACTCTCTCTCAGATCAAATGACACCCGTACCTTGATGGTGCCTTGCCACTCCACCCTCATTGGTCAGGCTGGTTTCGACCATTGTTTCCCTTAAATATGGAATTCCCTCCCCCCTGAAATATGACACTCCTCCAACTACTCCCTTACCTCTGCCCTATACAATTACCTTTCCCTCAACTGTTCCTGCTTTAACCCATCTTAATACCTATCCTCAGTTTCTGGCTTCCTACCACCCCCCCCCCAGCAGGGTTCTCAACATCCTGAATGGGGAATCAGGAAATTGCTATCTCTACTCCTCATATTCAGTTCTTACCTCTCCCCCTCTCTTCTCCTCCTGCCCTTCTGGGTGACCAGTGTGCACAACCTAACCCCATTCTTTTTACTCCAACAGCACTTGCATACTACCTCGAGCCTGCTCCTGGTACACTCATGCATTATAAATGGTTCTATCGCATTATTACTGTTTTGTATATTTATATGTTCTTTTGTATGATTTTGGACATGTATTGTAATTTACTCAATGTTCCACTACTGTTTATTGTACAATACCTTGTGTTCCAACTGTTGCACAATCTTACAATGTTGTATTGTTTGTACTACCCACATACTATTGTTGCTGATCATCCTTCACAACACTATGTAACCTCTCCGCCTCAGGTCACACCGTGAGATGAGCAACTTGTTGTTCAGTGTGACCTCCTGGTGAAACATTTTAATAAATAAATAAAGGGGAGAATGGGTGGACAGAGGGTGACAGTGAAAAATCAGGGATGCTGAACAAATACTTCTGCTCAGTATTCACAAAAGAAGTAGAGGGGGAGGTACCTAATCCAATCAGTAGAAGCACTCTGGATAGGGGAGTCGATACCAGTCCATTCACAGAAGAAAGAGTTCTGAAAGAACTCCTAAAACTGAAGGTAGACAAAGCAATGAGGCCTGATGGGATTCACCCCTGAATTCTAAAAGAACTAAGAGGAGAACTAGTGACACCACTGACTACCCATTTTACAAATCATGGAGGATGGTATGGTACCTGAGGACTGGAGGAGGGCAGATGTGATTCCCCTTCACAAAAGTGGAAGCAAAGCAGAGTCAGGAAACTACAGACCTGTTAGTTTGACCTCAGTGGTTGGGAAAATGATGGAATCATTTCTGAAAGAAAGAATTGTTGAGTACCTAGAGGTCAGCGAGGCACAGGATCAAGGCAGCATGGATTCACAGCGGGAAGGTTGTGTCAGATGAATCTAGTAGATTTCTTTGACTGGGTGACCAAAGTAGTGGACCTGGGAGGGGCTGTGGACATAGTCTACCTAGAATTTAGCAAGGCATTTGACACAGTCCCACACAAAAGATTAATAAACAAATTAGCCAGCCTGGGAGTGGGTCCCAGGGTTGTAGCCTGGGTAAACAATTAGCTAGACAACAGGACACAGAGAGTAATAGTAAACAAAGTCCACTCCAAAGAAAGAGGGTTACTAGCAGGGTACCGCAGGGTTCAGTACTGGGACCAGTCCTTTTTATTCTCTTTATAAGTGACATTGCAGAGGGACTGGAGGGAAAAGTATGCCCAGGGACACTGGTTTACCGTGATTGAGAAAGAGCAAATTCCGTTTTGCACGTTGGAAAAACCGGTATTGTCACCGGTGTCTGTGAATCCAAAATCCGTTTTTACCGGTGTTTTGTTTTGGGTAATTTATTTAACAAATATTTGCTCTGCTACCATGCATATTACCAATTTTGACGTCCACTATTGTACATAGATCCATCCTTGCACCAATTTTGTTATTTTGATAGGTATAAGATGTGATGGCAGCAGCAGCACAGTTGTGCCCAACCCTCAAGTGTGACGGCAGAGTCAACAGCACTATGGCCTCACTCTATCCCTCAGATACTGCACTGTAGCCCCCACCCTCTATTGCATTGTCTGCAGAAGGACACGGCTCCAATTCCGCAGGTGTTACAGCAGCAGCAACAGCACTATGTCCCTATTCCTCAGGTTTTACTGCAGCATGAACTCATCCCTCAGATGACATGGTGACACCAACACAGCCAACTCCTCCAGGTGCCAACACAGCTTCTCCCCACAGTGCCCCCCCCAGATGCAACAGTGTGCACAAATACAGCCAATCCAGTCCCCAAAAATTGCACGCAGTCAGCTCTCCCCCAAGCACCAACACGGACAGCCCTGAACATAAAGGACAGCCACTCATGCAACCAAATCCATGGTTTAATGAACAGAATTTCCCTGCCCAGTCACCCATTTTCAATGGGTTCTCTACTGAGCAATACCATGGTAATTCCCTGTTGGGCAGGGATATTTCCCCAAAGCCCCCCAACCAGGCTTTTTTGCCCCTCTATGACATTGGTACCATGACTTTGTACTTTGGTCTATGCTATACGTCAAGTAATCATTGCTCTGCATGTCTTGTCATATCACTAATTCAGAAATGAATAAAATGAAATAGTGTTTATAAAAATGTGCAGAAAGAGTACATTGAAATACAAAAACATCCATACAGTAAAAATATGCAAAAGTATTTAAAAAAAGCATAAAAAGGTGTGGGTGTAATACGAGAAACCACAGTCTATACAATCTATACAAAAATGTTATAAAACGATACACTGAAAGTGTAGAAACAGTGAAGAACAGACATTTGAATGAAACCCATATACGATAAAATATGCAGAATGTGAACATAACATATAAGTACAGCAATTAAACTAAAGCTTTATCAAAGAAATGTGTAAAACCTGACTGACTACAGTGAAAAGCAAGTGAACTAAAACCTACAGTATAAAAATATGGTATCTAACCAACTATAAATACATTAAATGTGCAAAGGCATATATTATATGAAATATGGAAAACTGGGCAATAGTATAAAAGGTGTTCCTCACATCATGTCATGTGTATTAATGGGGTAGCATAGATATGGTGTCCTGGAGAACCAAGACATGTATGCACAGCATATGCTGCACCAGAGTTTGTAGAGCTCAGGGATTGTAAGGAAAATCTGGGACAGTTTATTATGGAAAAGTATAACTTAAAGCTGGCAGGGTGATTGTGTGGGTGTGGGCAGTAAACCGCACCACCATGCAAAGGAGTCCATCATCAGTCTCCAAGCCCCCAATAGACAGGCAGAAGGAGGGAGCAATCAAATCTCTATTCGCAAAGAAGGGTAAGGGAAAGGAAGACTGTTAAGAAGGAGGGTGGTCAGCAAGGGTCAGAGCAGGTGCAGGTACTAAACAAGTACTGTTTAGTGTTTACCAGTGATGGTGGGGACAGGGTCCAACTTTGGGTGACGAATTATCCTGGGAAGAGTGACAGACAGGGCACATGAGGAGAGAGAGGGCTCAACATGTACAACCTAGAAGATAGAAAGGAACGGGACATGAGTGAGACCTTCAAGTACCAAGAGGCCAAAAATAGGGAAGGACAACAGGGCAACAGTCTGACATTAGAGGAGGAGTCAGCCCATTATTTCATGGTGAGGGTGGCACTGGTGACTGGCTTGACTACGCTAATAGAAGTATGAAAATGGGAATCAGACATGTTGAGGAAACCATGCAAAATATATAATCCAGCTACTTGTTGTACATGAGCTGGGATAGCAGTTCAGATTTTCTACCAGCAGGTTCCTCCTTTGATCTGTGTGGATCTGTCCATATACAGAGAAGGATCTCCACATCTGCACTTGACTACAGGAATCCAGATGGCTTGTAGAGCAGCTCTGGAGAGTACAGTTAGTTGTGACTGCCTTGAAAGCTGTACTGCCCAACATCCAACTCCAATATGCTTGGAAGTTCCTTATATCCTCCCTAGCATATACATCCCAGTCATTTTGCAGTTCTGTTTGGTTGTGCAGTGCTAACAGAGGAATGTCACTGGCATGCCGTGTCAAATCCCTATTCAGTTTTGGTAAATTTCTGGGGTCCAAAATATGGCAAGCCTTAAAGAATTCAACTGATGGGTTTGTGTCCATATGCTTAGAAAGTTTGTTTAAAGTGACACCAAATGCTCCTTGGAAAAGGGCAACATTTTCCTGCTTGACCCGTGGCCTCATAGCCTGCAAGTACCCGTCAGTTCTGTCACCAAATCGTTCCATCTTCAACACTCCTGCTTCAAACCGCTTTTTTATTTTGCTAATAATGTCATACAGCAAAACAGCCAAGGGCTTTTCCTTGCTTTGCAAAAGCTCGATTGCATCAATAAGGTCAGTACAGTTTTCAGCAATGAATGCAGTTTGAACCTGCAGCTCTGTGAACCAGTCTTCAAATAGTTTTTTTAAGGACCTCATGGAGTTGGCATCACTGGTTTCATCCTTGAAGAACTCTCGCAGGTGTTCCAGATATGCAGAGTGGTATTTTACTGCTTCGAACCAGGTGTTCCAACGGGTCAAGACAGGAACAGGAGGCAATATTGTTTTTTCCACACCCCTCTCCTCCAGGAATGCAATGTACTCTCGTTTACGTTTTGGTGATTGTTGAAAGGCATATTTTATAAGTGCCACAAGCTTATTGACCTGCTCAAAGTGGTCAATCCAGGTATCACCCACCAATGATAAAACGTGCGCCCAACAACCCACATGGACTACGTGGTCACCAATTAGGCCACGTAATACATCATTAAAGCACTTTGTCATGTAACGTGCATTGTCACTAACAAATGCTACCACTTGTTCCATCTCCACACCATATTTATGCAAGGTCTTTAAAACACTTTGGGCAACAGTGGAGTGGTTTACCACTGTTAGCTCTATGGTGTCTGCTATTATAGATTTTGCACCCTCCATTACAAAGATAATGTTCATTACACAGCGGGAGTCTGCATCAGTTGTTTCATCGCACATTACTGCGAGTGTCTTTCCTCTTACCAGCTGGCTAATTCCCTGCTCCATTTCCCTGTTTAGTCGGGGCAAGTAATTCTGTCGTAAAGTGTCTGCCTTTGGAAGTGCTCCAATTCCTTTGATATACTTCTCCATCCAGTCTCTCAAGCAGGGCTGATCCAGCTTTTAATTGGTATATTGGCACCACACAAGCCCTTAACGTGTCCAAAACAGTTTCCTCCTTGCAGCAGCTGCAGCTGTTGTGGCATTAAAACTGGTGTGCAGGGTCACCTGTCTGCTGTTACTCTTCTGGCTTGTGTTCTTGGTGTGTTTTTGCTTTACAGTGATCCACCACTGTGTCCTTCCTGATGTGGTCAACAGGGTGATCACAGGAGCGACAGAACATCTTCCCTCCATCTTCATACATGCCATAGGACTTGAATTGCAACGTCGGTCTTTAGCAGTAAGAGATGAGATTTTGGCCATTTGCTTGGTGGTGGTGTTGCCATTGCTACACGTGCAGTGTGATGATGACTCCCAACAAACTAAAATTGAAACAGTTGGGAGATATAGAAAATATATTTACAATTGTGCAGCACAACTAATTAATCTTTCAAATCAAGACAGAAATCATGCTGCCCTTCAAGTTTACAGTCCAGACTAGAACTAGTCTATCTGTGGTAAGAAACAAGCATCCAAATCTCCCCGCTAATGTAAGACCATGTCTCCGCAGTGAGAGGAGCAGCTTCAGATTTTACGTGACCTCAGCCACTTAAATTCCAGACTACAATATCGCTATTTATCTACATCCATCCCATTCTCATCCAATTCCGGACCACTATTTCAGAGTTAGGAGTAGCTGACAAAATCACGCTGACCTCAGAATGTCACAGTACAATAGCAAGAGTACAAGATCGGCATTTGAAATATATCTCAGCTAATAATTCTTCTCCAGCTTTGAGAGTGAGGAGGAACAGCTACAGAAATCATGCTGCCCTTCAAGTTTACAGTCCAGACTAGAACTATCTATAGTAAGAAACAAGACCATGTCTACGTGATGGGGAGGAGCAGCTACAGATTTACGCTGACCTCAGCCACTTAAATTCCAGACTGCAATATCGCTATTCATCTACATCTATCCCATTCTCAGCCAATTCCTGGCTACCATTTCAGAGTTACTTGCATGTCTCTGCCAAATCTCACTAACTGCTAATGTGAGGCTATGTGGAGAAGGGTACCAAAAAGAAAACACTGTGACACCAGAAACATACAATCTAGACTTTGAGTCACTGTGAGTGCAAAGAAGTACAACAATACCTTTTCAGAAGGGCAAGAGCTCACAGCAGCAGACCAACAGCACTTTCACAGTTTGACCTAAAAAAAAAAAACACAGTAAGTCCTAACTCTGCAACACCAAAGCATTCACATTTTTAGCATGGAAAACCCACTAGTGGGCAAAAAGAAAGCAAACTGTACCTTTTACAATGGAGGACAGTAGCCCTCAGCAGATCACGTCCGATAGCACTTCAAGGCCTGAAATTGTAATTGAAATGTTTACATGGCCCACAGAAAACTGTACACATAACTCTTAAAAGATCATCATCATCATCATCATCATCATCCACATCCTCATCCTCATCAATGCATTCTCCAATTACAGTTTTCCACCAACACCATGCCTACTTACTTGAAGAGTGGTGCAAAGGGATGAGCATGAGGCGCTGGTAGCAGTGCTGGCAGGTGGTTCAATGTCAGAAGGAATCTGCAGCAGCGCAGGCATCATTCATGTTCATGAAGACTTCACCTTCTGATTCCCAGCAAGATGGATGGCAACATCAGGTTCATCGATTCTCCAGGATAGACAGCAGCAAGTGCAGCCCCCACCCTGCAGGCATGATGGCAGCAAGTGCAGCCCCCACCCCGCAGGCGTGACGGCAGCAAGTGCAGCCCCCACCCCGCAGGCGTGACGGCAGCAGGTGCAGCCCCCACCCCGCAGGCGTGACGGCAGCAGGTGCAGCCCCCACCCCGCAGGCGTGACGGCAGCAGGTGCAGCCCCCACCCCGCAGGCGTGACGGCAGCAAGTGCAGCCCCACCGCAGGCGTGACGGCAGCAGGTGCAGCCCCCACCTGCCGGAGTGGCGGCAGCAGGTGCAGCCCCACCCGCGGGCGTGATGGCAGCAAGTGCAGCCCCCACCCCGCAGGCGTGACGGCAGCAAGTGCAGCCCCCACCCCGCAGGCGTGACGGCAGCAGGTGCAGCCCCACCCGCAGGCGTGACGGCAGCAGGTGCAGCCCCCACCCCGCAGGCGTGACGGCAGCAAGTGCAGCCCCCACCCCGCAGGCGTGACGGCAGCAAGTGCAGCCCCCTCACCCGCAGGCGTGACGGCAAGTGCAGCCCTCACCCCGCAGGCGTGACGGCAGCAGGTGCAGCCCCCACCCCGCAGGCGTGACGGCAGCAAGTGCAGCCCCCACCGCCCAAGAGTGACGGCAACAGAGTTAGAATGACAGTACTCATCCAATGCCATGTACCAAAGCTTTACAGAGCTCAGACGTGAATTAAGCTGAACCACCAGACGCCAAGGTGGACTCCGTCGGTTCAGTCCCTAACATCTAGCTCCCTGGATTGGTTTATTTATATGTAAACAAAGTGCATCCAATTAAAACAAAAATCCACAATGATTAATGAGGATTGGGACTGAGGATGCTAATGGAGAGAGATCAATAATCTGTACTGAAGAATAAACCAATCAGGAATTGCACCAACAGTAAATTGGGCACTCTCACTTGGACCTCATGAAAATGGAGCCTCTAGTTTTCAAGTCGAGCTCAACTGCTGAAAGGTGTTCTACCGGCACAGGTAAAGCCATAAAACCACTGTGCAGCTCATAGCTTCATCTATGTCTCTAGCCCCTTGCAGTCAACAGAAATAAATCTATCTTTGTGCTCAATCACCAATTTGAGTGCTCACTGAGAGCAAAGACTATTTTTTTGTATAGTGCCTGTGGGGGCGCGAGAGCTGAAGCCCCAATCTGCACGGTGGTCAGGGCTCTCCGCCTGCTAGTAATTCACCTTTTAAGAACTTATCAATTCTCTGCAATTCCCCAACACTTCCAACAATATTCCAGTAGACATTCCTGCGGTTATTCAGTTTGATGTGGCTTGCTTGCATAATAAAGTTATTATGTCTGACTGTGAACCAGTCCGTCCAGCCTGCCCATCTGCCGACTGTTCAACCAACAAACCAATGGAGCGTGGCACGGACCCGGCAGACTGGTTCACATGCTGGGAAAAATGTTTCTGTGCCGCTCTGCCCATTCACCCCTCCCTCCGAGGCCAGAACCATTTTTCCCAGCATGTGAACCAGTCCGCCCAGCCTGCCCATCTGCCGACTGTTCAACCAACAAACCAATGGAGCGTGGCACGGACCCGGCAGACTGGTTCACATGCTGGGAAAATGTTTCTGTGCCGCTCTGCCCATTCACCCTCCCTCCGAGGCCAGAACCATTTTTCCCAGCATGTGAACCAGTCCACCCAGCCTGCCCATCTGCCGACTGTTCACAACCAACCAATGGAGCGTGGCACGGACCCGGCAGACTGGTTCATGCTGGAAAAATGTTTTGTGCCGCTCTGCCCATTCACCCTCCCTCCGAGGCCAGAACCATTTTTCCCAGCATGTGAACCAGTCCACCCAGCCTGCCCATCTGCTGCACTGTTCAACCAGCAACCAATGGAGCGTGGCACTGACTCGCAGACTGGTTCACATGCTGGGAAAAATGTTTCTGTGCCGCTCTGCCCATTCACCCCGTCCTCCGAGGCCAGAACCATTTTTCCCAGCATGTGAACCAGTCCGCCCAGCCTGCCCATCTGCCGACTGTTCAACCAACAAACCAATGGAGCGTGGCACGGACCCGGCAGACTGGTTCACATGCTGGGAAAAATGTTTCTGTGCTGCTCTGCCCATTCACCCCTCCCTCCGAGGCCAGAACCATTTTTCCCAGCATGTGAACCAGTCCACCCAGCCTGCCCATCTGCCGACTGTTCAACCCCTCCCAACATCTTCCCTCTCTTGCTTTCCCATTCAAATAAAAGCAGCAGCAGGGCTATCCAAAACACATAACATTTAAATTCAGCAGGCACACAGAAAAGCAGTAGATGGCAAGGCAGGTCTACTATAGCACAAGGCAGACAAAGGTGCAGGTCAGGAGCACCAGGCTGCTAGTACAGTAGGGCAGGTGAGCAGCACAACGTTTGCAGGGCAGTTGAGCACGGCCACTCTTCACACCCTCAGACCAGCCCAGACACTCACTAATCTTTCCCCTCCGACACACCAGCCCAGTCACTATCCCCACCCTAATGGACCACCACAGCCACTCCAACCCACAAGAAGCTGCAGCAGCATGGGTGGCGCTATCCCAATCCATATGCTGGTGATGCATGATGACCACTCTGCTTACCCAGAGTGGACACTATTCCCACCCCGACGGGCCGGCATGAATACTTTCCCCACTCTGACAGATGCCCAGGGCCACCCTCCTCACTGCAGTGTAGCAGCAGGGTCAATCTCCCCATCCCAGTGGACCACCAGGGCAGTATCCCAATCCAGATGCTGATGCACATCAACTCTGCTTCCTCAGATAGACTAGCCCAGCCACTCTCCTAGCACAGACAGGCCAGCACGGCCACTCCCCCTACCCCGATGGACCACCAGGGCTACTTCCCCACCCCAACAGACCACCAGGGCCACTTCCCCACCCCAACAGACCACCAGGGCCACTGCCCCCACCACAACAGATCACCAGGGCCACTTTCCCCACCCCAACAGACCACCAGGGCCACTGCCCCCACCACAATGGACCACAAGGGCCACTCTCCCTCCCGACATGCCAGCAGCATGGCCAATCCCCCTCCTGACAGATCACCAGGGCCACTCCCCACCCGATGGACCACCAGGGCCACTTCCCCCACCCCGACGGACCACCAGGGCCACTTCCCCCAACCCGAAGGACCAGCCCAGCCACTCTCTCCTCCCCTATAGGCCACCCATGGGGGTGGCACTATCCCAATCTCAATGCTGATGCACAGCTTCAGCCCAGCTCTCCCCACCCTGATAGACCAGTGCAGACATTTTCCCATCCCCAACAGACCAGAACAGACACTGTCTATCCCCACCCTGATGGACTAGGCTAGCAACTGTCCTCACGCTGATGGTGATGCATTTATTTAATAAAACCTCTTCCCTTACCTGCTCAGCTGAAGCTGCAAGTGCTTCCTTCTCCTCACCTCACCCCCGGACAGCGCGCGACAGCTGCATTTATTTATTTAATAAAACCTCTTCCCTCACCTCACCCCCGGACAACTGACAGCTGCATTTATTTATTTAATAAAACCTCTTCCCTTACCTGCTCAGCTGAAGCTGCAAGTGCTTCCTTCTCCTCACCTCACCCCCGACAGCGTGACAGCTGCATTTATTTATTTAATAAAACCTCTTCCTCACCTCACCCCCCACCTCGGACAGCGCAAACAGCTGCATTTATTTATTTAATAAAACCTCTTCCCTCACCTCACCCCCGGACAGCATGCGACAGCTGCATTTATTTATTTAATAAAACCTCTTCCTCACCTCACCCCGGACAGCGCGACAGCTGCATTTATTTATTTAATAAAACCTCTTCCCTCACCTCACTCCCCGGACAGCGTGACAGCTGCATTTATTTATTTAATAAAACCTCTTCCCTTACCTGCTCGGCTGAAGCTGCAAGTGTTTCCTTCTCCTCACCCCCCCCGGACAGCGCGCGACTGCAGCATTTATCTATTTAATGCAACCTCTTCCTTCTGCCAAGACCAGCGATCTCCGATCTCACTGCATCCAGGAACAGTGAAAAAAGTATCAAATACTCACAGAACCAGAAAAATTTTAATTCCCCCAGGACTCCAGCAGCGAGATTTCTCCAGGACTCCAGGACAATACTGGCAAAATGACTGAGCAGGCAGTAAGAAAAGACGCACGCTACCGCACTCACTTTTAAAGCCTGCACATCACGGGAGGCCCGAGAACAAACGCTATTTCCGTTTTGGCGCCGTTTTCCTGCGGGCCAATCGCAATTCCTGGGTTTCCGTCCGCGTCACCATTAATGCAGTAAACCAGTGTCCCTGAGTATGCCTCTTTGCAGATGACACAAAGATCTGCAATAGGGTTAATACACAAAGGGGGGTGGAAATGATGAGAAGGGACTAGGCAAGTTGGAGGAATGGTCAAAAGTATGGCAGCTTAGAGTCAAATCAAAGAAGTGCAAAGTAATGCACCTGGGAAACAAAAACCCAGGGGGAGTGTACACAATGGGGGGTACTAACAACAAGAAGAATGGAAAGGGACCTGGGGTTAGTCATATCAGATGACCTAAAGGTAAGCGAGTAATGTGAGAAGGCAGTAAGGAGGGCTGGGGGGGATACTGGGATGTATTGGAAGAGGCATCACCAGTAGAAAACAGAAAGTTGTTATCCCGCTGTTCAGACAGTTGGTGAGACTCCATCTGGAGTACTGTGTGCAGTTCTGGAGACCCCAGGTCCACAAGGACATAGATAAGATGGAGACAGTCCAGAGGAGGGCAATGAAAATGGTGCAGGGTCTGCACCAGAAGCCATATGAAGAGAGACTAAAGGATCCTAATACGTATACCCTCGAGGAAAGGAGGGAGAGGGGGAACGTGATAGAAAATTTTTAGTACCTCAAAGGAATCAACAAAGTCCAAGAGGGTAGCATCTTTCAGAAAAAAAGATGTGCAAGAACAAGGGGGCACAATTTGAAAATAGAGGGGGGATGGCTCAAGGGCAATATGAGGCAGTATTTTTTCATGGAGAGGGTGATGGATGCATGGAACAGCCTTTCTGAGGAGGTTGTAGGGTCAAAAACAGTGGAGGAATTCAAGAATGCATGGGACAAACATAGGGTAATTCTGGTGGGGGTAGGAAGAAGTAGGCTGTTGGTTAACTAGGATCTGCAGCTTATTCAATAGGTAGGGAAATGGGCAGACTGGGTGGGACAAGCAGTCCTTTTCTGCCATCAAAGTCTATGTTTCTGTGTTAACATTTTTATTTATATATACAATTGGACTGTGTCGAGGAGTGTAATATTTTTTAAACACTGACTTGCAGAAAGCTCAGTGACTGAGTCAAGTGCATCAAGCACTTTCTGTCACATGCAGCGGATGTATTGCTGCTTGAGGGAATAAATTATGCCCTGGTCTAGGGGCTGGATGATACAAATCATATTGGGGGGTAAGAACACCAGCTTGATGTTTTTTTAAACCAGGGATAGCTGGGTGCCCACTGAAATTGTCCAGGATCAGGACAATTTTTCGTTACCTCTGCTACCTGTCCCATGTTCTCACCCACTCCGTGAATATTTTGCCAGTCATCCAAGTGATTTTATTGGATCTGTAGGTGACTGGGAGATGATGAACCCCTTGAAAACAATGAGGGACAGCGGATTTGCCAATCACTAGCAGCTCACGCTTGTCACTGCCTTACATGTTGCAGCATACCAAGAGGGAGATGCGCTCCTTGGCCTTTTGCTGCCCAAGTAAATTTTCAGATTTGAAAGCTAAGGTCCCATAGCCTATGCACAAAAAAAAAAAGTCCGGTCTCGTTGGCATTGTAGATGTTATTGGGGGTGTAGCCATCTAGCAATCCAGGCAGCACATCTCTCACCCACTGCATAGCACTGGCAGCATCAGCGCTAAGTTTTTCCAGGTGGGTCTGGCGAAAGCCGATGTTAGTTCATGCTTTCTACCTGCCCAACCATCTATCAGATGCAGTGAAGTTTGTGTGACCCAAGGCTGCTGCCAACTGTTTGGCTTTTTTGGTAAGAACTGGGCCAGAGATCAGGGCATCATGACCGCGGGCATTTTCAGACCAGCGGAGAAGGGCTTCCTCCACTTCTCTGTCTTTCTCTTCTCTTTTCCTTTTCCTGTTAGGATTTGCATTGGAGTGCCATTCGGCCATCCACTGCTCCTTCTGCCAAATTAAATCTGCAGTTGTTGATTTCGGCATACCCAAGTGTTGAGCCAAATCACGCTGACTCATGCGTAGCAGATGTTCGATCTTATTTATCATCTCTACGTTCTCTGCCAGAGACAGAGCTTTGTGTTTCGATCCACCAGTTGCCATTGTTAGCAAAGTCTCAAAACTGAATGAAAGGATGAGTCAGGGCCATCAACTGGTTTCCTTTATGTGCTAGTAGAGAAGTTGCAGGCAATTAGGCAATTAGTGTCAATTTGAGGTGAGGTAGAGATTACCTGTTGGCTGCTAAACCTCTGCAGGTCGATAACGGCTGCTAACTATGTACAACATGTTGCAGACCTAGACAAAAAATGGATGAGCTACAAGGCAGTCAATGTTCGTTATAACACAAGCTTATATTACAGGTGTCAATGGGCATGGCAAATGGATTTAGAAAAATGCCCGCTAAAACCAGTTGCCCACTTTAAACACGGGTGAAATAAGTGGCGTTAACTGTATCTGGCACAAAAGTATTCATTTTTAATGTGCTTTGTGCTAACAATAACAGCATTTTTTTAAACCTTGCCCTTTCTGTTTTAATATCTGTGTTTTGTCAACCTGGAGCCCTGACAGGTGGCTATGGCCCTCCTAATGGAGAGACTCTCACTCTCTCTGGTCCCTCCAGTCCCGCTCCTGCCAATCCCTGGAAATTCCCCCATGGCTTACCCCCCCCAAATGGTGTGGCCAGGGAGGAGGTTGCCCACTTCTACTTCCCCTCAGAGACCCAATCCAGAAGTCAGGGATGGCCCTTGGGATACAGCGGACCAACACGGAGCCTGCCAGGGTCTTGTCCACCATTTTTCTCCCTTTGTGCAACCTTTGCATTGTAAGTGGATTCTGCTTCTTGAGGAAAAATTAATTGGCCTCCCCCATCCCTACTCAGCAGTATCCACTGCATACAACAAAAGATACTGTAGTCCATAATGCAAAAGCTTCCACACTTGTATTTTGTGCAAAACTTATAGAATAGCATAAAATGGCTTACTGATCTGCAGCATGATTAAAAGCATACAAATAGACAGCTGGTCATAGCTTACCACCCTTGAGTGGACTGGAATTAACATTTCACTTGTATTGGGTCAACTCTGAATGAAGCTTGTCTTAGTACAAGTGATGTGTTAGATCTTCTTCTAGGATATCTCTTCCATTAGGCCACACCTTTGGAACTATCATCATCAGGCACTAGGACCACACAGAAACTTGTGCTAGCTAGGGGCTGCCCACAACCACATCATGCATCAGTGTCTATATAAATGTGGGCAGCCCCATCACTGCTTCATTCTTTTCCTACTATCGATCACTCTCATTGAACTTGCTGAGGAACGCCATCGGCTAGTCATTGTTGTCTACTCTTTTTTTGTTGTTTGTTTTACCACAGTGTTTTTCATCATCTCTGCATGCTGCTGAAATCTGCAGCCATGTTGTTTTGGTATTGTAAGTGAGGAGACAAAATTTATAAAAAAGACTTGCACATGGTTTGCGTGTGGTGTTTGGGCCTGTATGACAGTGTGAGCACTTATGAGATCTGCCAGAGTTTCAACCAAGCAACAAAGTGATGCTGTAAGAAAGCTTCAAAAATGTCTTTCTTCAAAAAGCATTAGCAGCTATAGAGAAGGATTGAGGCCCAAAATCCCAGTTGCCATCCATGTCAGCCGAGGTGCAGCCACCAAAGTCGAGGGACCAGTACAGGGAGCAGTCATCATCACAACCTTCCTCATCGTTGGGACACAGCGTAAGCACTGAGACAAGGAGAAGTCTACTTCCCCAATGAAATCACAATCATCATTGAAACAAGATAATCTTTCAGCATCATTGCCCACTCTGGTGATGTTGACAACAGCGCCCCCTCCCGATCATCATTGAGACACCAAGGTCGGGGCCTGACTTAGGTGCTTCCCTACTTACTATGTATGGTATAATGCCATCATCATCAGGCCAAGGCCCATCATCAATACAAGTAGTAAAAGCCCCTGGCCAGGGCGTCATTGACTCTCAGGCTGTGCAGGCATCATTTTCAGAGATGATCCACATTCTGAATAACTTATCTGTGCAGGCTATTTGTCGACTGGGCCAACAAGTACTTGGCTGTCATCGATGACTACTTCCAGCACACAGCACATTCTTCCTTTTCGGCTGCCACCATTATCTCTGGCAACTTCAATGGCTCCTTTCATTGACAGAGAGGTTGATGAGGTGGAACATAATCCTGACCTCATGGTATTAGAAGAGGATTTAGAGGAGGATTATGATGGAGAACAGTATGTGGCACATCGTTCTAGTTCTATCCTCTCATCTTGCATTAAAGACTTGGTGGAGTATACCCAGAGATCTCCTCCTGAGGATCCCACTTTTCAAGCCATGATGCAGCAAATACAAACTGTCATTTGGCTTAACTCTGGAAGAAGAAAATTCAACTAAGAATAATTTAATGGACTTTTTGAAGGTTTCTTGCTTACCTTCCATTATAATTCCTCCTATTTATCCTGCATTAGAAGATGCTACCTTTGCTGCATGGCACTGACTAAACTCACTGCCTGTAGTACCCAGAAACACTGACAACAAGTATCCTGCTCCATCTGAAAAGCCTTATTATGCTAACCAGACAGAAACTGACTCAGTAGTTTTCTTGGCTGCTCATGATAGAGCCAGAGCACCTAAGCACCTGAGTACTTTGCCTCCTGACAAGGAATCGAGAAGGCTGGATGTGATGGGCAAGCATGCTTATGTCTCTGCGTCCTTGGACCTTTGGATTGCAGACTACTAGGCCATATAATCAAATACCAGAACAGCCTGTGGAATGCTGCTAAGACCGCAGCCCAGGCTTTGTGTGAGGGTTCTGCCAAAAATTAGTTATTTAAAAACTTTAAGTTCTGGGGCTGGGGCTGAGGTTGACAAACATTTGCTAAGGTCTGCCTATGATGTCTCTGCTTCTGCCAAAGCTGCTGCTTCAGGCATACGTATGAAATGCTAACCTAGTTTTCTCACTGTTAGACTCACAATTTGCTACTGTAACAACCTAACTATGTACTGCTATACTGTAACAACCTGACTATGTACTGATGTACTGCTATATATCCTGAATGTCTCTGTATGTAAACTATGTGACGTGGAACCTTTGTAAAGGAGTCTCTGACTCAAAGGTAATTTATGAACATTCAGTAAATAAATAAATATTTTTGCTTAGAGTTGCTGGTTTTGCTAATGATGTGCAGTAAGCAGTTTTGAATGCCCCATTTAGGGGGACAAAACTGTTTGGTTATAATAGTGAAGAGATACTGCAGAGACTTCAGACATTCAAAATGACCCTCAGATCTGTTAATTCCCTTTATCTCACTCCTTCTAGGGGTGGTGGAGGGGCACTTTTCATCACCCTGTTGCAAGAAGTGGTCATGCCCACTGTCAACAAGAATGGAGAGGTGGCTGTTTGCCAGGACCCCTCTTCCTAGGTGTCCATTCAGAAGTACCCAATGCAATCAGTGCCAGTGGCTCTGCACCCACTGGTTTTGCCTGTCACTTTTCAGACTATAACCCCACCTACACTGTTTTCTCCAGGAGTGGTTGTGGGGGACAGGATCTCCCTGAACCTAAAATAGTGATGGGAGTTGATCACAGATGAATGGGTACTGGAGATAATTGCAAGGGACATGCTCTGGAGCTGTTAGCAACTACTCCAGATCATTCTCTAGCTCCTTCCAGTTATCTTCTAGGCCATTTGTCCTGACTGAAAAAAGAAGTGCAGTCATTATTCCAAAAATGAGCAATAGAACCAGTTTCTCTAACCCAAAGAAACAAAGGATTCTATTCTAGATACTTGCTGGGCCCAAAATGGAAGGGGGGATATGTGTCCTGTACTAGATCCCAAGGATCTTGGTTTCTACATAGTATACAAGAAGTTTTGTATGGTGTCCCTGTAAGCGTTGATTCCCTTGCTGCAAAAAGAAGACTGACTATGCTCCCCAGACATGAAGGATGTGTACCTTCATATATTTATTTATTTCATTTTTGGAATTACAACATTTGAGCCAATTGGCTCTTTTACAAAGGATCCATGTCATGGAAAACACAACTGTACTTAACCAAAAAGACAAGCAGTGGCATTTAAACACCAGTACAAACAAAAGGCATTGCAGTGATAATATCAATGAGGGTAGTAAGTTCAGTACACAGTAGGAGGACAAAATGTAGTGCAAACAACATATACAGGCTTTTATGCCTGCTCAGTGAAACAAGAAAGAGAAAGCATAAGCCATGTTTTTTTTTTTTTGCATTTAAATGTTTTATTGTTTTCCAACAGAAAGAAAAACACACACAACTTACAAGTACAGTAGGTGTATATAACCGGATACCTTTCGTGTTGACTGCCTGACTTTATCCTTGACATTATACCGGAACAGTCATAATATCCCTTCAGACTACATCTACAGTTGTGCATTCTATTACATGTGAAGGATAGACACATCTTGTATAGTACCCATGTATTAATGTGCTACACTGGTATCAACTATCATAAATAACAAACATACATAACAAAATACAGAAAAAAAGGAAATACAGAGGGGGGACCCCTTAGGGTGTATACTGTGTATACCTATGGATTTCCTGGACCTATAGCACACCAAATATACAAAATAGATAAATGCACCTACCTTACCTTTCCCATCGTACGCAGCCATAGGGAGGTATCAACACATATAAGACAAGGCTTCATGGAATATAATAGTTACACCTTCTCATGGCTGCTGCTTACACTGCTTCTGGGGGAGAGAGACCACAGAGTAAACAAAGTAATATAATAAAGTATATACTACTGCTGTGGAGCGCAGCTACTGACAATAAGCAGTAATGTGCATTCTATATAGGTGGACTAGGTATGCTAGGTATCATTACTCGGACTTCATAATATAGCACGTAGTAAGTATACACATACCAATCTTTAACTTATACTAAACCCACAAAGCAGAAATTACAACTTGCAGGTAAACTATGTACAACTTATATCATTTCAAATGCGTACAACAATGCAAGTTACTAACACTCTGTACCTTTATATCCATAGATTCATAAATGTACTAGCCATAGATAACATTCAGTTCAGACAATAAATGGTGGCAGTTAGATATGAGACGACAGATCAACCGATACCAGCTCTGGCTGACAAGTATGCCATAAAGGGGGCCCAACAGAGAGAAGAGTTCCATCTTCCCGGTAGACGTGTGTCTGCCTATCTATCTCATATATGGAGGAGAGTGATGCTATAATCTCATTGAGACTAGGCAGAACAGTACTTTGCCAGTTTTGCAGGGTTGCCTGTTTCACCTGCATACTAAGTAGCATTAGCCATCTAAATTCCTGATGGTTGGGGGCACCAGACCTCAGACTCAGCAGCATAAGAGCAGGGTTAGCAGGAACCTGACATTGAAGTATCAGGCTATCCTCTTGTAACACTTTCTCCCATAGACCATGTATCCGAGGGCATTGCCAAAGAATATGAAATAGATCACCACCAAGCTGGAGACACCTCCGGCATGTATCATGTACAAGGACTTTCATTTTCTTTAATATAACAGGTGTCCTGTACCAAGAGTGCAAAATTTTATTATGTATGAGTCTACTCCGGGTATCTTTATGAGTTTTGAACCCAACCTGCCAGCACCATTTCCACTGTACATCTGATATTTGTATATTTAAGGCTTTTTCCCACTTTAACTTAGATTTTATGTTGGAGGAAGGTAGCAAGTCCCTCACTACAGCATACTATGTGGCTGCAACTTTGTTGGGTAAGTGGAGCCACCCTTTTAAGTGTGAGTTACAGGCTGGAGAAACTTTACCCTGACTTAGGAGAGGTTAAGAATATCACGCAATTGCAGATATTTCCAGAAATCTGATTTATCCAGGTTCCATCTAGATTGCAGATTCTGATAAGTATCCACCACCAGGGAGTTAGGCCCCACTATGTCCTGAAGAAATGTGATCCCCTTTTCTTGCCAAGAGGGCCAAACCACCATGGAGCCACCGATGGTTATGCTGGGGTTGTTCCTTAAGGGCATATATGTAATGGGAAGAATCGGGAGCCTTATTTTTTTATGTAAAAGCCTCCAATAACTGATTGAGGAGCCTATAGTGGGATGCGAGAAATACTCCTGACGGGGGGGGGCAGAGAAAAGAGACTGCAGTAGGGCTATTACAATAAGTCTGCTCAAGCATTAGCCACTGAGGGGATTCAGTATTATAGGGGTGGAACCATTTCAATGTTTGTGCTCCTTGAAAAGCTAGCTTATAGCCTTCAATCCATGGGAGACCCCATCCCCCCTGCAGAGGATGAGCCTGAAGTTGGTTTCTGCTAAAACGAGGTCTAACTGAGCCCCATAGGAAGGATCCAATCATCGCATTGAATTTCCTAAGCCAGTGAACTGGGAGAAATAGGGGAATATGAGCTAGCAAATAAAAAAATGTAGGGGCGAGGGACATCTTAAAAGCGGCTATCTTGCCTGCCACGGTTAAATGAAGCTTGTTTATTCGCTCCAATTCAAGTTTGCAATTGGACAGCAGAGGGCACAGGTTATTATCCCACCACTTCACTAGGTTACTCCCAATCTTAATTCCCAAGTATTTGATTGTATGTTGTGACCATTTTAATCCTAACTGTGCCACCGAGTGGGATTTGCACTGAGAATTAAGAGGGAGTATTTCCGTTTTAGATTGATTTACCTTTAACCCAGAGATTGATGAGAAGGAGTCCAGAATATCTAGAAGCTGGGGTAAGGACTCGTTAACGTCACCAGCAGATCATCAGCATACAGTAGGGTGGAGACATAGATCTGCCCCCTACCGATACCAGTGATACGCGAGTTCTGTCTAATTGCAGCTGCTAATGGCTCAATAGCAATGACAAACAAAAGAGGAGAGAGAGGGCAACCTTGTTGTGTGCCTCTGTGTAAAGGAAATGGTTCAGATAAAACTGAATTGGTGAGGACTTTTGCATTGGGAGATGTATATATGGAGGAGACAGCCACTCTGAAGTTCAGTCCAAAACCCATGTGCTGTAAAACGTTCTGCAAGTAATCCCACTCCACGGAATCAAATGCTTTTTCAAAATCAATGGCTACAGCAGCTGACGACATTGATGTATCCTGATTCGCTATATGAATAAGATTAATAAGTCCTCTGATATGGTCAGTACTATACCTGCCTTTTACAAAGCTGACCTGTGATGGATGAATCAGGGATGGTAGGATCGGGGCCAGTCTGTCAGCTAGCACCTTAGCATAGACCTTACTGTCTGAATTTATTAGGAATATGGGGCGATAACTAGCCGCCTCTTCAGGAGGTTTATCTTTTTTGGGAAGAACTGTAATGATAGCCTCCCTTAGTGTAGGAGGTTATATACCTTTATCCTTGGTCTCTTTAAAGACCTTATAAAGCAGGGGAGAGATCAGAGGGGATAATAGTTGCACGCATGGTAGCTTTGTAAGCCTCCCAGGTGTTTTGGGCAGATGTGTCTTCGACAGGGTTCTCCCTAAGAAAATTTATGGTTTCTGATTCAGCCCATTTTCCAAAAATTGGGATCCGTGAGGAGTAACGGATCCAGTCTCCAGGAGGGGGACCTTTGAGTGGAAGGACCTCAAGAGATAATCACCTGTACTGGCGCATGGTCCAAAATTACCATGGGAAGAATAGCAGAGTCCATAACTAAGCCTGTGAGGGTATGGGAAATAAGCAAGTAGTCTAATCTACTGTAAGTGCCATGGACCCCAGAGTAGTAGGAGTAATCCCGGACAGAGGGGTGCACTAAGCGCCATATGTCTACCAGCTGATACTCGGAATGGCCTGAGCCCCTCTAGTGTGCGTTTCCTTACCTAAATCACTCCTATCTAACACAGGGACTAATGTAAGGTTAAAACCCCGAAGATAATAGTGTGTCTTGTTCTACCATTGTGTCTAATTTAGAGTTCAGATCTAAGAAGAAAGAAGAGTCATCCACGTTTGGGCATAAATATTTACCACCAGAAGATGGCCATTAGGGGTGTCGAGCAAGGCTATTACCCAGCACCCCTGAGAGTCTGTCTTCCTCTTTACCACAGCCCAGGGAGTGATTTGTGGAGCAGGATTGCTACGCCTCTTTTCTTAGTGGATGCGCAGGAGTGCAACTCCAAACGTACCCAGTCCCTAATTAAGTATTTACAATCTTTCTCAGCGAGTTTAGTTTCTTGCACTCAGGCCACCTGGGTTTTAAGCCTTTTAAGATGTGTGAATACCTGCTTCCTTTTGGAAGGGGAATTTAACCCTCTTACATTCCAAGTTATAAAGGAGATATCACCCATTAGGATGAATATAACAAAATCTTTTGGGGGGATGGGAGGAGTAAGATCGGCCAGCCATAGTAACATCTCCCCAGATCCAATCTGCAACCATACATGCATAAGACAGAGTTTACTAATGCTTAGCACCTCACAACTGTTTTGCAAAGCTGTAAGTATAGTCTGAAAAACAACAAATACTAACAAACTAATACTATTTACATGCGGTGCGCTCCATTGCGCATTGGAGAAAAACGGTGTCTCAGGCCGAGGAGTCAAAATCCTCTCAGGCCACATCGTTCCACCTGAAATGGGGTAGTGGTCTTGTATGCTCATAAGGACTTTGTCGCCCCTAAGTGCATCTCCTTTCCTTGGGGACCTAATGAATTAAAATAGCCCCACACCCAGTTTCTCTAGCAGCAGTCGGATAAGCATACCGGATAGCATACTGATCCCATAAATAGCTACGGTGCCCGTGGGGAGGGGGGTAAATTCTCCATTCCGACTCTTGACATTATCTAGGTGCAACCCTAGAGATACGCTAGAAATCAGAGTTTCCCCCTTCCACAAGCCCTTCATAGGTCCACAGAACCCAGATATTTACTACTATTAAGGGCCTCACCAGATCCATCAGAGTTTAAACCAGCTCTGTATGATACCAGCTAGTGCCATAAAAGCGTGGGAGGACCAGTTAGACCAAAGGGATAACATTTGAAAAAGGGACTGCACATACCTATTCTTTCTCCCACTCAATCCTCATAGCTGCCCACTAACATACAGTACAAACATGAGCACTTATCTAACAGTGGTCCTATGCATCCAGGGGAGGCAAACTTTCCGTGCTGATTGCAGGCTGGCGAGCACAGTGAATTGAGCTGTTCCCCACATGACTGTTTGTATGTAGTTCTTGAGTAGAATCCTTAAGTATGGGCACAGCTGGAACAAGACCACAGATGGGGGGGGTTCAGCCTTTGAAACCTCCTGCAACATTTCCTCTTCAGGGTAATCTGGGAATTCATCCTGAGAGACAAAGGCGAGTGGTGCATATCTGTTGAGGGAAAGGAATTTGGAATCAAAGTCATCGGGTTAAGTGTCATTTCAGAAACATTCCCTGCATGATTGATAGGATGGGTTCTCTTGGGGTGGTTCTCATTTTGTTGACGTTTCCGTGTTCTTTCAGGGAGTGGAGTACTCTGGCCCTGAAATTGGAAACCATTTGGACGAGGTGTAGATATGAAAGTGCCATATAGCGATACAGTGTTACTGTGACACTTCACTGGTACAACAGGATCCATTAGAGCATTATCCCCATTAACATTCCCAGGCCATTTTTTTTTAAGATATTCAGACAAACTGCTCGGGGTGGTAAACGAGAGAAATGAACCATTCTCTTCTAGCTGCATGATCGCAGGGTAACGCAGTGAGAATTTGATACCTTTTTCATGCATTATACGCCTGGCCTCAGAGTATTCTTTCCGGTGAGCTGCCAGGTCATCAGAGTAGTCCTGAAACATCATTATTTTATGCCCTCACCAGTAAAGAGCTCCAAGCTCCCGGGCTCGAGATGTAGCCCATTCCTTGTCAGCAAAGTTTAATATACATAACATGAGCGGTCTCGGCCTATCACCGGGTTTCGGCTTAGGAGCGAGTGTTTTCTGTGCGCTCACTCAATCGTGAAACTGGGATAGAGATTGTGCTTCAGTAAATCAGGGAGGGTATCATATAGGAATTCAATAGGATTACCTTGCTCTACGCCTTCAGGGAACCCTAACAGCCGCAGGTTGTTACGCCGGCCTCGATTTTCCAAATCGACAACTTTAACCTGCAGAGCCTGGATTGACCTCTCTTGAGCCCTCATTATAGCAGAAAGATTCTCCAGTGCATCGGTGTTTTCTTTTGTTTTTTGCTCAGTTATATTGAGTCGGGAGTCGAGCCTATTACTTGCCGCTGTCATATTGTTTGCTGCCAGTGTCACCTCGGCCATTTGTTTCAATAAAGTGGTGAACATACCCTGAGTCTGTTGCATACTGGGGCCTGCGGCCTTCCCCGGGCTGCTTCGTTTCGACATGATCAAGTGCCTTAGTCCTGTCGCCCCTGTCAGACATGTGGGCCAAAATTTCTCAGTATAGCCAACTAGCCAAACCCTTCCCAATAACTTCTAGGCTGCTAATTAGTTTGATGCAAGTTGAAGCACGGAGCTATCGCTCTAAGATTATCCCCAAGATACAGAGCGCTCACATCAGGTGGCCATCACGCCAGGAGCCAAGCCACGCCCCCCCCCATAAGCCATGTTACTAAGTGCTAAGAAGGAGGTTGCTAAGTGCTGAGGGAGGAAGAATGGTAGAAGGAAAGAGGAGAGAAAAGACAATAGCAGCCAGAAGTGGCTTTGTCTTGTTGAGAGGCCAGGCAGTGATCCCTAAGCTGAACAGTCTCAGTTGGGGGAGTTGGCCAAGTAGAGACAGAGAGCTTTCTTGAATGTGCCATATTTTCTTGCTGCCAGATGGTGGGGGGTAGGTCATTAAGCCATAGTGGACCGTGGTACAAAAGGGAGCGTTGTGCTATGGTGGTTCTTTTAAATGGTACTTGCAGGTGGCCCTTGACTGAGCTCCTCGTATTTGTTTGGAAAGGGTTATATTGGAAGAGTGTAGACAAGGATTCTGGTGTATGCCTTAGTAGCGCTTTTTTCCCCCAAGTAGACAGGCTTGGTATTTGGTCCTTTGGGAGAGGGGAGCCATCCAGTCGAGGAATACAGGCTGCAGGTGTGAGTGTAATAATCAGCCCCCAAAACAAGTCAGCAGGCCTTATTAAGGAGAAGCTTTTACTCACTTAAGTGAGGTCTCAGAGGCTGTGCTGTATATGACTAGGCCATTGTCAATAGTTGACAGTATGGAGCTCTATGTGACAAGATTGATGGCCTCTGGGGTCATAGCTTTTCTGTGTCAGTATAGGATCCCAAGTTTGACATTTGTAGATTTTATGATGTAGTCTATGTGGGTAGCAAAAGAGAGGGAGTCATCAATATGGATGCCCAAGTATTTGAAAGTGGAGACTTGTTCTAATATGTCACCTTTGTGACAATGGACAATCAGGGGGTGGGCCTTCTTGTTAGACCGCTGATATGAGAAATGTATGGACTTTTTTTTTGTAATTTAATAGGAGTCTGCTGTGTGAGACCCATGACTTGAGTTTTGAAAAGCTGTCTTGAAGGGCAGCATTTATGTCCAGCAAGCAGTGTCCAGGGACAGAGATCACTGCATCATCTGCACAGAGCAACATTTTGGCAGGGCAAGCACTGGGAAGCGAGTTGATAAACAAGCTGAATAGTAATGGCCCAGGGATAGACCCTAGTGGAACCTCTAGTGTTACACTCCGGGGTTCAGAAGTGACTCCTTTTATCCTAACACTTTGGTTCCTATGGGACAGGTAGCTCAAGAACCATAAGACTGTGTCAGAAGATGGGCCAAGGAATATTAAGTTGGCAAGCAGGATCTGGTGATTGACAGTGTCAAAGGCTTTGGTCAGGTCTATAAATATAGACACCACCATCATACCAGAGTCTAGGGTGTCGTATAGATGTGTAGTGAAGTCTGTGAGTGCCATGATGGTATTATGGTCTTTATGGAACCCATGCTGCTGGGGGCAGAGTAGATTATATTTGGACAGATGTTCGGTGAGCTGGTCGGACACCAGTCTCTTGAGGGCCTTGGAAAGGGGTGGTAGGATGGAGATTGGGCGATAGTTACCCAAGGAAGTTTTGTCCCCATTTTTGAAGACCGGTGTAACTAGAGCAGTCTTCCATGAGTCAGGGAAATATGCCTGACCTTAGGGAGATGTTGAAGATATTAGTAAGGGGATAGGCTAGTTCTTCCAGTGCAAGAGCAAGCAGCTTCATGTCAATGGAGTCACTGCCCATTCTAATTTTACCTAAGACCCTTCTAACATATTTGATGGTTTCAGACCTTGACACCTCCTTGAAGTAAAAAAGGGGTTGGGAGGGGTTTGCGGTTGGAGCAGATTGGGAACTAGGATGCGTCCTGTTAGGATCATGGTCTAGGTAGTCTGGGGGGAGTACTGAACTTAGGTCCGTGAAAGCTAAATTAAATGGATTAGCGAGGTCTTTTGGATGTTGAATAGGGCCTGAAGGAGTAACTATGAGGTCAGGTGGTGCTCTCGACTCCCTCTCTGTGAGTGTTTTTATGTTCTCCCAGAAATCTTTCCCTTTTCCCCAGCACTGTCTTAATTTCTCTTTGTAAAATATAGCCTTTGCATTCTTAATTAACCTAGTACATTTATTCCTTGCTGTCTTGTAGGTTGTGAAGTCAGCTGGTGAGCCTGTGGCTCTCGCCTTGTGCCATAGGTTGTCCCTTAGTTTCATTTGCTCAGTTAAGGTGCTGTTGAGCCAGGGGTTGATAGTACCCTTAATTTTGAATGTTTTTGTGGGGGCAAATAGGTCACAGGCTCTGTTGAAGACTGAGGCAAAGTAATTGAGGGCAGAGTTGGGGTCGTGGCAAGCATCAAGAGGGAACCAGTCAGCTTCCTTACGGTATTGCCTGAATAGATGTAGTTGCCCTTTCCTCAGTGACCAATTTTTGACTAGTTGTGGGAGATATTTGATGCCCTTGTTAGACCATAGACAGACTATCGGTGAGTGGTCACTCAATGCATCAGGGAGGACCAAGACATCTTTAATATGATCTGGGGAAGTTACTAGGAGCCAGTCTATGAGTGTGCTAGTTCCTGTGCGATAGTTCCTTCTGGTTGCCTGATTGACCATCTGCATGAGGTATAGGCTGTGTACTTTGTCTCTTACATCCACCGTATCATGTGCTAGCCAGTTTAAGTTGAAGTCCCCAAGTATTATCTGTTCCCAGTCCTGCTTGGACTTACTAATGTGATCATAGAGTAGTTCTAACCCTTTTTCTTGGTTACCAGGGGGAATGTACACTGTTGTCATTAGTAGTGTTTTGTGTTGCTACCCAAAGGAGAGTTTTAGGGTTAGAATTTGGGCTTCTTTAGTGTTGGTATTATAGGGCATGATCTGGCCTTTAATGTTTTTGCTCAGAGAAACTAGGCAACCTCCCCCTCATTTAGCCAGTCTATCAAGGCGGAAGATGGTGTATCCCTCGAGGGAGACTGCTGTATTTGGGACTTTTGGAGACAGCCAAGATTCAGTGATTGTGATAATGTCAGGCTTGTGCTGTGATACCCACACCTGGAGTTCAGGTAGCTTAGGTAGAAGGCTGCTGATGTTTTATTGAGGCAATTTTGGTGAGCCCATGGGATGATGGTTTGGGGCTGTAGACCAGTCCTGGTTTAGGGTGAATGTTCCCAGAGAGGAGCAGTAGGATGAAGATTATCCTTAGTACATAATGCCTCCACCATGCTCTGTAGACAAGGGAGTGTAGGCAGGCATCACCATGTTTTTTATACATGTGCAGGCAAAGCCCACAGACAGTATCTACATTTTATGCTGGAAGGGGAGCACTATCAGTTCAGAGTATTGCCCTTTGGCTTGTCCTCTGTACCACGGGCCTTTACCACATGCTTGGCAGTAGTGGCAACAGCCCTTCACAAGGAAAGCCTGTATGTGTTCCTCTACCTGGATGATTGGCTTCTGATGGCCAACTCCAGAGAGGCTTTACTACATACCCTAATGAGAACAAAACAGTTGTTTCTCGACTTAGGAGTTGCAGTGGATGTACCCAAGCCAGCCCTGACTCCCTGCCAAAGACTGCAGTACATAGCACTGTCTTGGATGCAGAGAAGGGATATGGCTTCCTGCCACAGCATAAGGCAGAAAGCCTAATTGTCCAAGTACAGCTGCTCTACAGAAGTTGCTATGTTCCTGCATGGCTCTGTTATGTCTTCTGGGCCTCATAGCTGCAGCCATTTTGACAGTGCCATTGGCACACTTACACATGTGGATCTCACTGGACATTAAGGGTCCAGTGAGATCAGCTCATGGATGAGCTGGACCAGAGGGTCCTTGTCATGTTACCATGGTGCAGGGCTTCACTGTGGTGGATGGATCAGCAACAATCTCTTGCAGGGTGTTCCATTCCTTGTCCCAACTCCTGCACAGATCCTCACCACAGATGCCTTAGGTTCTGGATGGGGTGTGCATCTGGGTCCCTACCAGGCACAAGGGTTATGGTCCCAGGTGGTGGCCAAACTACACATCAGTATCCTGGAAATAAGGGCTGTCCTCTACAGCCTGCAGGCATTTCGGGAGCATTTAACTCTGGGTCTTCTGTTAATCCAGATAGATAATGCCAGTGTGATGCATTACATCAACAAACAAGGGGGTACCCATTCCTAACCCCTATGCAGGGAAACAATGAGATTTTGTTAATGGCCTCTGTCCCATGTGCCTTCAACTGTCTGCCATACATATTCCAGATACTTAAAACTTCTTAGCAGATGCTCTAAGCAGGTTCTAGTCACAGTTGCATGAATGAGAACTGCTGACCTCCGTGGTAGATACCCTCTTTGCAAGATGAGGTCAGCCAGAGTTGGACCTTGTTTTGCATCTACATAGAATGTAAAACTGCCACATTTCTGCTCGCTCCCTCTAAGGTCTGGAGTTTTCTGGCAAGATTCATTGTCCCTCTCATGGACAGTTAAATTCTTGTACACATTTCCTCCCATTCCTCTAATACAGAGTCCTTCTCAAACTGCAGATGGAAGGTGCTACCCTCATCTCGTTACCCCATTCTGGCCTTGCCAGATATGGTTTCCACTCCTACAACAACTAGTGGTGTAGCATCCCATGCTTCTGCTGTTGTATTGGGGTCTGTTGTCACAGGACAAGGAGTCCTGGGCCCATCTGAACCTGAAGTCCCTACAGCTGCATGCATGGCTCCCGAAAACATAGCAATGGCATATTTTGGAGAATCCCCTAAACTTGCTGATATTCTGGTTGCAGCTTGAATATCTTCTGCCAGACAAACGTATTCCTTGAAGTGGAAGCGGTTTACTTTTGTGGGATGCTACCAAGAATTTTGACTCATTCTCATGTCCTGTAAATATAGTGCTGGAATACTTGCTGACCCTGTCAGATTCTGGCCTACAGTATTCCTCCCTTAAGGTACATTTGGATGCTATATCAGCTTTCTATGCCCTTACTGATGGATGTACGGTTGCACAACTGGAGGTGTCCCATACTTTTTTGAGAGGTGTTCTTGATATAAAACCTCCTAATCATAATCCAATCCCTCACTTGTACTTGAATTTTGTGCTTAAGAAACTGACGTTGGCTCTGGTTGAGCTGACCGTGAGTTGTGGCCTATGTTTTCTGTCATGGAAAATATTATTTTTAGTTGCACTCTCTTCTGCTCAAAGGATTTCAGAGCTGTAGACTCTAATGTGTGAGCCTTCTTATTTGATTTTTCACAAAGATATAGTAGTTTCTTTGCGTACAGATACAAAGGTGGTATCTGAATTTACACTGAATCAAATGATACACCTTCCTGTTTACTATCCAAACATTCCAATCAGGGTGAAGCATTGTCTTTGCTTTAGTTGTAAATAGAATACTGAGGTAGTACGTGAATCGCTCTAAGGACTGTAGAAAGTCCTCTCAGCTTTTTGTTTCACTCACCACTGGGAAAGAGGGTGTTCCTGTGTCTGAACAATGCCTGTCCAAATGGCTGGCACATTGTATTAACTTCTGTTATAGGAAGTACAGTAATGAACTTGCTTGTGTGATCTGTGGTCATTTCACAAGGGGGATGAGCACTTCTACAGCTTGTTTCAGAAATGTCTCTGTTCTTACCATTTGTGCTTCAGCCACACTGAACACTGTTCACATCTTCACTGAACAATCCAGTCTGGACATCATCTTTTGTAGATGTGCTGGGTTTGGTCTTGCTGTAGTGCAAGGTCTCCCATCTTGAATGTATCAGACTATACCAACCTACCAGTGCCTTTTGGGCTCATTCCAAAGGTGTGACCTAATGTAGGATATATTCTCGAAGAAGATAGAACTGTTAAGTTCTTACCATTATAGTAGTTCTTCAAGAGAATCTCTTCCGTTAGGCCACGTGAAGGCTGAAAACCTCTGCATCAAGCAAATAAGCAAATGCCAAAGGAAGAGGAGACCACTGTGGTTCTCAGAAGAGGTAAAGGCTAAAATAGTATCATTCAGAAGGTATACAGAGAGTCAGAGAGAGGAGGATAAGAAAGTGTATCAGGAAAAAACAGAAGGAGGCAGGGAAAGCAGGAAGGAGAGCAAAGATGCAAACTGAAGAAAGAATAGCTTAGGCAGTATCAAAAGGAGACAATACATTTTCTAGGTATGTTAGTGAAAAAAGGAAGACCAAGGAAGGGATTGTAAGGCTTTGTGGGGGGGGTCGGGGGACTGAGAAGAGAGTTTGGAAAGCGCTAGGTAACCTGAAAGTGGACAAAGCTATGAGGCCAGATGGAGTGCACCCAAGAGTGCTGAGGGAATTCAGAGAGGTACATAAGAACATGAGAATTTGCTGGCAGAAGGAGACAGTGTGGTCCATCTAGTCTGCCCAGGTTTTCTACCCCCCCACTATCAGTTTGTCTTGCTAAGGTGACTATGCTGTCTATCACATGCCTGTTTGAATTCACTGTCCATCTTGGCTGCCACTACCTCCAGTGGCAGGCTATTCCAAGGGTCCATCACCCTCTCCGTGAAAAAGTACTTCCAAATATTTGTTTTGAATTTACCTTGCCTCTCCTCTGACAGACCTATTTAACAGATTATTGGAGACCCGAGTAGTCCCAGAGGACTAGACAAGGGCAGATGAAGTCCCACTGTACAAAATTGGTAGCAGGGAGGAGGCGGTCAATTATAGGCCTGTCAGCCTGACATCAGTGGTGGGTAAGTTACTGAAAATGCCACTAAAAGGAAAGGATTGTGGAATATCTGGAATCCAGCAGGTAACAGGATCCAAGGCAGCATAGATAAATAGGGTGAGGGAGGTCATGCCAAAGAATTCTTATAGATTTCTTTGACTGGTCGACATAGGAGTTAGATCAGGGTGGAGCAGTGGATGTGGTCTATCTGGATTTCAGCAAGGTGTTCGACTCCATTCTACACAGAAGACTGGTAAGCAAGCTATATAGCTTAGGGATAGGCAACAAGATGGTAACCTGGGTAAGAAACTGGTTAGTGGGTAGGAGACAGAGTATAGTGGTAAATGGAGTTCGCTTTGAGGAGGGAAGGGGAGGGTGACCAGCAGAGTACCTCAGGGTTCAATGCATGGACTGGTCCTCTTTAATGTCTTTATTAGTGACATAGCAGAGGAGGCGGAAGGGAGGTCTGCCTCTGCTGATGACAACAAGATCTGCAACAGGGTGAACACTCTGGGGGGCAGAAAGCATGGGCAAAGATATGAAAAGAATGGAGGAGTGATCAAGGGTATCAGCTGGATTTTAATGCAAAAAAAGTGCAAAATAATGCACTTAAGCGATAATAACCAGGGCGGAGTACAAAATGAGTGGAGTGACACTGACAATGACCAAGCAGGATAGAGACGTGGGGGTAATCTTATTGGATGACTTAAAGTGTGACAAGGCAGTTGAGAAGGCTAGTGGGATGCTGGGGTGCATAGGAAGGTGGATCACTGGCAGAAAAAGGGAGACAGTGTTGCCCCATATAGATCACTACTAAGACCCCACCTTGAGTACTGTGTCCAGTTCTGGAGACCACATCTCAGGACAAAGATACAGTGGAGGCAGTCCAGAGGAGGGCTACAAAAATGATGCAGAGTCTACATCAAAAGCCCTATGAGGAGAGGAAAGGAGCTCAATATGTACACCTTTGAGGAGTGGAGGGAGTGGGGGATATGATAGAGACCTTTAAATACCTCATAGTGGTTATTAAGATACAGGAAGGGAGTATGTTTCAAAGAAAAAGATGCTCTAGAACAAGAGGACCTGCTGTGAAGCTGAGGGGGGAGATGTGAGGAAATATTACTTCACAGTAAGAGTGGTAGATTCCTGGAACACCCTTCCAGCTGAGGTGGAGGGTAAAAATAGTGATGGGCTTCAAAAATCCTGGGATAGGCAGAAGGGAATCATAATGTGGGCGGAGGGGAGACAGCATCGTAGATTAAGGGGATCTACAGCAAAAATGAAAGTAGAAAATAAATAAATTGGGCACAATGAGATGGGGCAAGTGGCCTTTATTTGCCATCAGATTCTATGTTTCTCTATACATTTCATGCCATCCCTCCCTCTGTCTTCCTTCTTCTTCAGGGAGGGTTACATCAGATATTGTGCCTAATCTTTATCCATGTCTATTACATCCAGCACCGTATATTGCCTTGTTTGCATGGTGCTGGTCTGATCTCCTGGTTCTTCACAGGTGATGGGCCTCTAAGCCTAATCTATGGTGGGGAACTGAGGAGTGATGGGGTCACCGACGTTTATGTAGACACTGAAGTATGACGTCATCACAGGAGCCCCTGGCCAGCAAACATTTCCATGTGGTCCTAGTTCCTGATGGCTGTAGTTCCAAAGGTGTAGCCTAATGGAAGAGATTCTCTCAAAGATCTACTGTTATGGTAAGTTTGTAACTGTCCCTTCTGGTCCACCTGAAAGTGGTAAGCTCCAACTAGCTAGATTTGTTTGTATGCTTTTAACCATGCTGAGGATCTGAAAGTCATTTCATGCTGTTTTAAATGTTTTACACAAAATAAAGTGTGGAAGCTTTTGGCATTAAGGACTGCAGTATCTTTTGTTGCACATAGCACATACTGAGTAAGGATGGGGGAGTCTGGTGCATTTGTTCCTCAAGAAACAGAAGCCTATTTTAACCTTTCAAATTATGTTTTATTAAGGTTTATTTTTGTACCATAAATGTTCCAAAGCATTGTTTTGTGGATGAAAGGACATGCTGGATGGTAATGGTGGGACTGCATGGATGGCATTGACTTGCTTGGTCCCTTAGGAAGGGTTGGAGACCCCTACACCTTCCAGTAATGGCAACTATGGGTCTATAGATGCCCATTTCAGAGTCTGAGCTGCAGTGGTGTCTAGGGAAAGTGCACAGTTGGGAGATTGGAAGGAGAGAGGGAGCAGGTATGGTGAGACTGGAATAAAACTTACCTGCATGGCAGATCCTGTATACCACTATGTATTTTATCACTGAAATGTTCGATATAGACACTTAAAAATATAGGGAAATGATGTGTACTGGTCTTAATATTGAGGGAAAAATCATCAGACACATAAAGACAAGTTCTGCACACTGGAAGCTAGTAACTTAGCAGAACTCGACCCTTGATCACAGGCTGCACACAACCTAAAAGTGGTAAAAGTTGTAACAGTGGAGTGATAATGACTCATACTGAGTCTTTTATGGAATCCGCCTCCTGTACTGCTAGATAATTGCAACTCTAAAAGAGCTGTTCATCACACTGTCATCTGGAACACTGATAGAGAGTAGCATGAGAGTAGTATTGGTGCATGCTAAGTGATAAAATGATTGATGGGCTTTTAATGACCCCCCTGGAAATGATGTAGCCCCCACCCCACATCACTTCCACTTCCAGCTGCACAGGAAATGGTGTAGCCCCAACCCACATCACATCTGCTTCCAGCTACGCAGGATATGACATAACCCCACCCCATGTGCCAGTGATGCAGTTCCGGCAACACCGGATGTTACATAGTGTTCCCACCCTAGATATAATGCACCCCCTTTTCTGGCATGGGGTTATGATGCACTTAAGGGTTGGGCAAATTTGGGCTTGTTTAGGCTTGTCAGGGCATGTCAGAGGGTCCAAACCAGACTTGATGTTGCTAAAGCCACACACCATTGAGTGTCCATAGTCTACCTGTGCCATGTTTTGCTCATGTGTGTGTGTGTAGAGTTCCTGAGGAGAGTAGCAACGATGATAACAATGATTCAGCCACTGGGTGTGCTATGATGGATGAACCTAGCCAGTGTTATCCTACACCTTCTGCTAGTGTCACAACAGAGGGGGTCAATTTGGTGGACTCTGGTATGCCCGATTTGATAGAACAATTAATGAACCTCCATTTGCAAGATACTCATGAGCTTGTTAATATAGATGAGCAGTGGGAAGAGTCAGATGTGCTTGACACTGAGAAATGCTCTGATGAAAAGTCTGCTTCGGCCGGGGCTGCGAGTTATGCATCACCTGTAAAGTCTATCATGTTAGGCCTGGTAAAGGGCATTTTAATACAACTACTGCAAGACTTGATGGCTCAGGACATGAAGATAATGTGTGAGGGTTGTGCAATTGACCACCCATTGCAGCTAAGACATAGCTGTATATATGGCCCTGAGGAGGAGTACTGGGAGTGTGTTTTTTCCTGAACTCTGTGAGAGATTGCGCCCTCGATGGATCAAGCTATTAGTGGAATCTACAGCATGGAAGCATGGGCGCACAGCATCCTATTTTGATACAATACACGCTGTTGATGCATTGACAGAATCTAAAGTGTAGCCAAGTGTTGCTAAAGGTCTTTACAAACTGTATGACCAGTTGAGTATAACACTACAGAAAGCTGTTGAATAAGCCGTTTCTTCAGGAAGTTGTAAAAAAAATATTTTAAAAGCCCTCTGCAAAAAGGAAGCCCTGTGTCCTATTACATGTACTTGTATGATATTGGGAGTTCTGATGAGGAACACATGGCTACTTGGTGAGAGCCATTAAGATGGGTAACCTGTGGGGGAAACCACCAAAGAAACTTTGAAAAGCAGAAAATGAAAAATATTTTACAGACATTGATAACCATGCAAATTCCAGACTATGCTACTCACCACCAATGCAGTCCCATAAATGGTGATAAACTTCGGTTTATCCAGATTTTGATGAATGACATTAAAAAAGACTCAGTTGGTGTGAAAATAATGAAAATGACTGTGTATAAACAATAATGTGTTATAAACTGTTCAAAATGTGCTGCCACTAATATTTGAAACACAGGGTCTGTTTCTCAGGGTCGTGTATTGGTAGCTATGGCCTACATCGTTGAGATCTGCTGTTCTATTTTAAAATGTCAAAGACAGCAGGAAGTTAGAGACATGGTTAAATTTACATCAGATTTTCTTGTAACGCAGCAAAACAAGGTCTGTCTTTTCTTGTTGTGATGTTTTATATTATCATATAGTGTAATTCTGGCACAGCTGCTATTGCATGTTTTGTGTTGTTATATAATGTATGTGTACAATGTGTGTGCGTTCATAATAAAAATATTAAGACTGGAAAAAACACGTGTCTTATTTGTGCTGTTTAACAAAAATTATGGTTAAGAAATCCTTGAAAAAAATTTACTATGATCCTCTTTCACCTGGTAGCTTAGGAGGCGTTCAAAGACTACATGACACTGCAAAACAAGAGAAAAGGTTTACTCACACACAAGTATCACACTGGCTATCATTGCAAGATGCCTACACTATGCACAAGCCTGCAAGGAAACAGTTTCTTAGAAACAGGGTAGTTATTAACAACATTGATGCACAATGGCAAGCCGATTTGGTGGAGATGAGTAGCCTTTCCAAAGAAAATGACGGATTCCAGTTTATTCTGACAGATGTTGATGTTCTGTCAAAATATGCATGGACTAAAGTGTTAAAAAATAAATCGGTGACAGAGGCTTTCAAAATGATACTACGAGAGGGCCACAAGCCTGAAAAATTACAAACAGATGAACGGACTGGATTTCTTAATGCTAAATTTCAATTATTTTTAAAATCACAAAGCATACACCATTTTACAACATCAAATGATGTTAAGGCATGCATTGTGGAAAGATTAAGCTGCACATTGAAAACAAAAATTTGGAGATATTTTACAGCGTTTAATACATATAAGTACATAGATGTCCTACAATCTTTAACAAGGCCCTATAATTATAGTTATCACCAGTCCATCAAAATGAGGCCTGTCGATGTAACAAATGGCACTTCTTTAATGACCTGGAAAAATCTATATAAAGATCTTGCACCAAAAGTGAAAAGACCTTTCAAATTTCATGTGGGAGATCACGTGTGTGTTTCTAGAGTTAAGAAAACATTTGAAAAAGGCTATGAACAAAACTTTACCAGTGAGATATTCATTATTTCTGAATGTATACCTAAGCCTATACCTGTGTGCAAATTAAAAGATTATGATGGTGATGAAATAAGAGGTACATTTTATGAGCAAGAATTGGTAAAAGTCACAGACACAACAAACCGTGTATACAGGGTGGAGAAAATAGTCTCACAGAAAACACAAGGGAATAAACAATTTGTTTTAGTGAAATGGCTTGGCTGGCCATCAAAATTTAACAGTTGGATAGAATCCAAACCGGTGCACCACTTCAGGATGAGACCCTGACGGCGAAACACAAAAAAAGACCATTACGGCGACAGTCACTGTAGTGGTTCTTTTTTGATGCTTCACTTTCTGCCAGTGTTCTGCCCCCCGGACCAACTCTGACCTGGAGTTGAGAATCCTAAAGTCCAGGGGGTGCAGGGGGCAGAGCCCCCCACAGAAAACACTCGCTGCATGGGCAGCACAATATCGACATCGATATTGTGCCGTCGCTGTGGGAGAGGTCGGCATTTTCACTGTTGACCTCCCTTGGTGCTTCCAATCCAAACAGCTGAGAGATTTAAGATTATAAAGACGCATTCGTGTTTTGCATGATGGCAGTTGCGTGAAGACATTAGAGGTAAAACAATGTCTGAGAATGGTTTTTATGTTACATTGTCCAGCAATGCCTCTTTTGAAATGTTTCCCAACACAATATTGGATTATACTGTGAAACTAGCAAAACCTATCAATTTAGTGGGTTTATGGGAAGTTGGTTTGTCAGAAGTACAGTACCAAGGACATGGGACAATATTACATCACACGATGGGAAATTTTATGCAGGTGAAACTTCTAGGTCTATATTAACATTATTGATTCCCAGGGGTCATTATCAAAATGTTGATGACGTCACAGCAGCCATCAATGAGACATTGGAAAGTGCACAGCTAGAAATGTGGCTGGAATATGACAGTTGGGACCAGAAAATAAAATTCCTCAACATTAGTGGTAGATCATTCATAGCTCACAATAATCTTGCTTGTATTTTGGGGGTACCACCTGGTATCCCACAAGTGCAGTCAAGCATTGTACCATATTATGCAGACATCAATGGCAGTTTTTATACACTGTTTGTGTATTCAGATATTGTTGAGCTACAAAGAGTTGGAGACAGCCATGTCCTCCTACTTCGTTGTGTGGAAATATCTGGTAAGAATAATGACATCACAACCATCTGCTATGATAAACCAGATTATATACCAATCAGCAAACATCAGTTTGACACTATAACTACTGTAATAAGAATGATCAAGACAAAAATGTGTTATTCTTGTTTGGCAAAGTGATCATGAAGCTTTATTTTCACCCTGTTAAAGGAGCCTTCTGAATGCCTACAATGTCACAGAGGTTGTATAGTGACCCTAGCCTTTATGTGGCCTATTACAAAGCACAGGCTGATCATGGCTTGTCTGGTTTTCATGGAGCCCCAGTTATGTATGGTGCTGGCATAGGTGGCATATTTACAGGATTATTTAGAAAAGCTGTTCCACTATTACAAAAAGGTTTCCAGATAGTGAAACCCCACCTTAAATCAGCAGCTAAAAATATTGTAAAAGATGTAGTGGGGAATGCTGTGAGTTCCTTTACAACACATGATCCAGAGTAGCCACAAAATGGGGCAGGAATGGTTGCTTACAAGAGAACCAATAAGAAAAGGAGAATGGCCCTCCTGGGGATGCATGAAAGCACTATTAATAGTCTGCATGTTCAAAAGAAAAGAACAGTTGTGAAACTAAGCACAAGGACAGAAAACATCATAAAAGCAACAGACAAAGGGACTTATTTTAAACCATGTCTCTGGTACACTGCATGTGTCAAGAATGTGGAAAATCAGAACTAGACCTCTTCATGTTACCACCGACCCAAACCAGTATAGAGAAAAACCTTTATGTCGAAATCCCACCACTGGAGTTTTATGTGGCTGGTAATTGTAGAGACTACATTGACCTAAACAATGCCTTGTTTTACCTTTTGTGCAAGATCACTAAGGCTGATGGTAGTGATATTGATGGTCAGGCTAGAGTGAGCTTAATTAACTACCCTTTAGCAACAATCTTTAGCCAGGTGGATATAGTGGTGGGCGATCATTTAATTAGCCAAAGTAATAACAGTTACCCCTACAGAGAAATTATTGAATCACTGCTCAGTTACAGTGAAGACACCCTGTCTACACAATTTTCATCTGGATTATTTTACAAAGACACCCCAGGACAGCACGAAAATACAGTTCTTAATGGGCTCAATTTGGGCTTTAAAAAAGCAAGCAGCTTTTACAGCAGGCAGCCGCATGGTAGAAATGGCTGGGCCAATTCACGCAAACCTTTTTTTCCAGGAAAAATTGCTCTTGAATGGAGTGGATGTTAAAATTAAACTTGTTCATAACAAGAACAAATTTTGTTTAATAAGCATTGATGCAGATGAAGAATGTAAATTACAAATAAAGGCTGCATCTATATATGCAAAAAAAGGGTAAAAATTTCACCAGCTGTACGTATTGGTCATGTTCGGGCTTTACAGGCTGCAAATGCAAAGTACTCTATTGATCGTGTTAGCACGAAAGTGTTCACTATAGCTGGTGGGAGCCATGTATGTAACCAAGATAATCTGTTTCTGGGTCAGATAAATTATTGGTGATGGGCTTTGTAGATAATGATGCTTTCAGTGGTGAGTATAATAAAAACCCATTCAATTTTAAACATTTTAACATTAACTTTATAGTCCTCTGTGTGGATGGTGAACAAGTCCCTGCTAAACCACTGCAACCTAACTTTACAAGTGGTAATGCTGTTGGAGAATATATCAGTCTGATCCACACGAATGGAAAACATATGAAAGACAACCCTGCTGATAAGCCATATAAGTTTTTGTCAGGGGTACACACTTTTTGCTTTTGATCTAAGCCCTGACCAAGACTGTAGTGACCATTATTCACTAATCCACTCAGGCAATCTGAGAGCTGAAATACGGTTTGCTGACCCACTGCCAGCTATAGTGAATATGGTGGTGTATGCGATTTTTTATAATGTTGTGGAGATTAATCAAAGACAAAGCGTTGTGTTTGACTTCAATTAAACAGGAATACTCCACAACTGGACACATTTCTCCACACCAACCCTTCTACCAGAAACAGCTTTTTGGGGGTCCTTGCAAGTAATAAACTACCTTCAGAGAGACTTACATGCATGCCTGCCTATTTAGTTGTGAATACACAGCCCCAGTGTATGCCTGGTGAACACTGGTTAGCTATCTGAAAAATGTGAGAGAAACACTGTTTAACTAAACAGGTTCAAGATGTAACATCTATGACCTGTGGCCACTATTGTGTATTTTTCTTACTTCATAGATGCAAAGGTGTATCCTTTAATGATGTGATTAGGCTGTATTCTGATAATTTAATAATGAATGATCGAAAAGTTTATAAATTTGTCAAGCAATGTAGAATTATTAAAAGGCTGAAGCATTCTTTTTCTTTAAGCCCACAGTCAGTAATTTCATGTTATGATTATAATCAATGATATTACTGTTGGTAGATCCACAAACAATGCATGCTGTATTTTCTAGACAACATTGTAATTTTTTTTTATAGTGTACAATTAATAAAGGTGCTGCTGTGAGGAGACAATAAATACAGCTATTTGTGAATTGCATCAGAGTGTTTGTTTATTTTTACAATATGAAAACAAAATAAAAGGCAACATATAGTTTAATTAATAAAATGTACAAACACACACAATTAGGAGAACTGTGTAGGACTTAGCATAGATGTTAAAACATCAACCACTGTGGTTTTTTGAAAGGGGTTCTTCTTATCCTTGTCACTGGTGATACTGTGTGGGATTCAGATGCTGGGGCTCCAGAAGTATCTGTTCGAACCTCTGACAGCTGTTTTTTAGAACTCTGAATCAAATGCCTGTTTTGTATGTTGGGTACCACTGATTCAGGAGCATTAATTTCTGCTAAAGCATTGATAAATGTATCCCACCCCCTAGGTTTTTTAGCATCAGTTGTATATCTTTGCAAAGCAATAGGTCTGACTAAGTCAAATATGTGAGACCCTTTAATAGGTACAACATGATATATAAATTCACCATGATCATTCCAATCTGTAACACCAGCAGACCTTTTTAGTTTGTTTAACAACATTTCAGTGTTTTTTTCAGGCATGTACAGAAACACCTTGTACTATGTCGCTGCATATGTCATCAGTGCCAGGTAGCAGTGTGTTGTCATCTTGTGACTGCATTAGCTTATGTGGCGTCAAAGATAATGACAAGTTTGCAACATCTTTTTCACCCTGGCATACAACTGTGAGATAGCGTTGTAGCACATTCACATATACTTTAGCCTTCTCATATTCAGAGTGGTCAGGCCTTTGAAGAACAGCTTGCATCTCAGCATCCAGCTGTCATTCCACACTTTTTCTTGGTGGTTCTTCAGGGGGTGGATGACCTCTTAGCATGTCCAGCTGATGTTTAGGTACCAAATACATTTTATGTGCATAAGCCATGCCTATCTCATCTGCTTGATAGAAGACTAGTTAAAAATGGTATAACCATGCTGAGCAAGGTGCCTATAAAACCCCCAGATTGTTACAAGATTTTTTTTTATGTTTAACAGACATCTTTTTATTACTTAATTTTATAACAATGCTACATCTCCTCTTTAGCTTCCTAATCTGGTGAGTTCTGAGAGGTATATTCCCTTTAATAGCATTGACTGCCACCTCTGCAATTGCTGCTATTAAATCATCAGAGGCTGAACAGAGAATAGCTTTTCACTGTTGTGGTGGCCCCTTCACCAGCAGCTTAAACACTGCAAGGTTTCTTTTTAGACTTGCTGACATGTCTCAGGGCTATGACCATCTGGCTACAATGAACAATTGAGGCAGGTCTTATTTTCATGGGGGATTCTGTTTCATGATGTATGCAACAAGTAAAGCAGGTGGAAACAAACCAGACCTTAAGCGGTGTGATTCTGGTGTAGTGGCTTTTAAATCCACCAGAAGATAACCGGGTAGCATCTTCACAGACCTCTTCAAAAAATGTGGTCTTTCCAGGATATATCTGGCGGGCCAGTGTACTAACCTGTAGCTTATCTCTGGGATTTTTAAATAAAACTATATAATTAGCATTTAAATTTATGGTCCTGCTTTTTTTACCCTGGACAAACAAATTTTGTGTGACATACAGGATACTAACATTTCTGTGATGGCAGTACTGTGTGAAACATTTTTGAATTTCACAGTTTTCAGATGCTGTTTCCATTAAATCATCTACAATTAAAAGATTTACTTTTTGAGGTGGTAATAGTTCATCATCTTGTAGAGTGCTAGGAATACCTTCTTTAAATCTCAGCTGAGGAAATTTACTATGTAATTCTGTATACAAAGGTTGCCAACAGCTATAACACCAGGCAATATTTTCTGGAAATCTTGTTAAAGCACTGAGACCTGCTTCCAACATACTTTTAATAAAATAACTTTTCCCACAGTTTGATGGTCCAGCCAAAATACAGGAAAAAGGGTGCTGCAAATGCATATCCATACACGTATCAGAAGCCTTAAGGCAATGTTTTAAACTCCTCAGTCAAAATCCTTTTGTTGTAGACAACCCTGAAGGTTTTCTTTTCTGGCCTGTTTTCAATAGTAATGCTGTTTTTGTTTCTCACAATTTTTTTCAGTCCAATAGTAACTGATTGTACCCTAACACCTTCATCTGCACCACCATCCTTGGCAAAATGCTCTACTAGTGATTTGAGACAGCTGTAGTTAACCTTTTCACTATTTGCCATGTTTAGTGTTATGCCTTTTGCCTTCATGCAAATTTTACCATTGGTCAGTTTGTAGCCATAGGTTTTAGGACCACCAGACACAAACTCCACAATGTGTTCACCATGTGGTAGTTCACTGGTCAGATCACCCAAATGGTCACCCAGTGGAGGATCCCAGTCACCCGGTCTGCTGACAAATATGACAGAGTCTGTATCATGGCATAAACAGTGGTCCTGCAGGTTTTCGAGTAAACTGTACAATTTAAGTCGAGCATAAGCTGTGGTAAAGGCAGCAATAACAACATTAATGTTGGTAGCATTTGCATAGTGATTTTCAATGTATTTCCATTGTACTGAGGCTGTATCATCATTGATGAAATACAGACCAGATACATGGTAGTGATCCGTGAAAAGGTACTGAAAGAGTTCTTCAGCATTCTTGACAAGGGCTGTGTTCATCAAGTTAGGTCGCTGGCCAAATTTTCCCCACAAAGAATTCAAAAACAGCTTTGAAATCTGTCTTTGTGCTGGGTTATTTGCTATATTTTCTGCTTCTAAAAAATACATTCTTTAGCATAGTACTGCCTGATGCATGCTTTACATTCTACATCAGATGTATACCAGTTTGGATACCCTGAAGCTTCCTGTTTCCCCTTTAGGTGTAATTTAATATAGTCTGTAAAAAGACTGTCTGACCTGTCTTGGTCATGCCAGACTTCATCCACCTTGGCCACCTTATAACCTTTCTCTAAAGCCAGCTTTAGATGTTCAGTATACCATGTACCCTCCAGAGATCGTTGTTCATCTGAATGGGTACATGGTTGTGACTGTTGAACTGTCTCAGCACATGTGCGACACAGTGTAAACACCAACTTACCACCTGTCCTGCTGGGCAGAACAGGCAAAAAGAGACCATGGGGCAGATACACTTTAGCTTTTATAAGCCCAAAATATTGTCTGAGATCCTTGAAATTGTAATATAATTGTAATATATAACCACTGGGTGCTCTATGGGGTATGTCTTGGTCTTGTTCACACAGGGATGCAAACTGGTAAAATCAAAATAATGGATTTTCTCACCAGGCTGTGCACTTTAATATAAACCTAGAGCATTTGTGCGCCCTCCATAAAGTGATTCACAGGGATCCATTGGCTCTGGAAAATCAGCTACTTTAAAAAAGGCCTGCAACTCAGGATCCTCACACACCAGCTGTTTCCATTCATGCTCCCACATAACCCTTACATTCATATCCTTTTCATGTCTGGGAAAGTTTAGTTTCTTGATAGTCATGTAATATAGATGTTTGTAGGTTGTGGCAAGCATTGGGTTAAACAAATCTTCAAAGAAACACACCCTGCAGCCATGATAAAAGCAACCTAAAAACTCAAATGCTGTAGGTACACTGTCTATTACAACATAATCATCAAGAAAGTAATTACCTACCTGCACTTCGTCACCATTCAATGCATGCTTTATGGAAATATTTTATTGTTTACTTATGTACATAAGCCACTGTATGGCAGGTGTGGAGTAACCCTTGCACTGGCGGTGATAGTTGTCAGAGGGTATAATCCTTATGGTGTCTGGCTCTAAAAATTTAAATTGATACATGGCCATGCATAATGATGCTATAGTGACGTACTGAAAGGGGTCAATTTGCCCCCTTTCCATACCTCTCAAGTGTCCCTCATTATGAGGGACATCTCTCATTTTGCCTGTTAAAATTGTTCTGTCCTTCATCCATCCCTCATGGAAAAGGTACTGCCTACACAGAAAATATGCTGTAAATTTAGACTTTAAAGCAGAAACACTTAATATTCTAAAATACTAAATCCAAAATAAACTTTGTACAAGTAAACACTATGGTTTTCACAGTGTTCTGAGCTTGTATCTCCATGTTTGAGGATGTGTCCCTCATTCTGAGGGTCTGTGTCCCTCATTGTTCCTCATTTTGAGTGTCCAAAAATATCCATGTCCCTCATTTCAGCAACAAAAGGTTGAGAGGTATGCCCCTCTCCTCTACAATGTCTTGAACCATTACCACTACACCATCTTGAAACATTTCACATGCCTGTTTTAAAATCTCTACATCTGACTTGGAGTAGCGGTGTAAGTCCTTTTTAAAATGAAATATGTCTTTTTTATGCAATTAATACCATTCTAAAAACTGCTTTTTTTTCATCTGCCATCATGTAACCTGTACCATAATCTTTGGTGTCAGGCATAGGCCCTACATAATTCTGATTTTCTGGTTTGTTAAAAAAGTGCGGAAAGAACCCCTTTACTCTATCAAAGCCCATCGCATGTGGCATAGCAGCTAGTCTCATAGGAAGGAAATTTAAGCTGTCAATAAAATGGATTTTTAACCATGTTACAGTTACAGACATCAGTTTACTTCCCTGAGTCAGTAACTCCACCTCCATTTTCTCTTTTACAAGCTGGATTAAGATGAAGTGACTGTTATACCCCTTTGCATTATGAGCTATAAAGGTGTACCCCTTGAACCCTTTTTGAATAAACCTTTTTACAAAATGTGTAACACAGTCAGTGCCTTCAAATTCCCGCTTGTGACCTCTTTCAATGGCATAGATATAATTAGGAATATGTCTAGAGTCACCAGCACCGACATCTTGCAGGCATTCAAAATCATAAAATATATAGCTGCTTGAACATGGTGGTGTCTTTAATGGCTGAATGTAGCATAAGTGGGGTTCAAAAGGGTGTACATCTGTAAGACAGTTATGACACTTTGGCTGAAAACAAACATGTACACCCTCTTTAGGTTTTCCACATGATTTGGATAATTTAGTTAAATGACAATTGGGGAATGCCAATTTATGCTGTCTGTAACAGTCTGTGGAGCTACAGTGTTTATTGCAATCAGGGCACTTTACCACTTCACTTTGCACTTCACTACAGCCAAAGGATCTGCATGCATGGCACATATTAGGGCATGTATGAACCCTTTTGTGCAAAAAAGGCATGACAATGCGCACACACATTTCTGGCACAAAAAAAGCCTTTGAGCTTTTTAATACCATAATAATGGTTTTTGTGTAAAAACATAAAAACAGTATTAGCCCATTTATTAGGAGAACTCACAAACTTCTGCCATGCACCAGCTTTGTTCATAAAGTAAACAAAGATGGTCACATTTAGCTTTGTCTCAAATAGGTGTATGTGACTCAAATCTACAAGTGTGTGTTCCAACATGCCACTCTGTTGTGTAAATCTTTAGCTTTTGGTAATATCTGCTGATCAACTAATTGCTTGTTTAGCAAAACAGTTAAACTAGCAGCAAAGCATGATGTGTTACTTTGATTTACATTATTGACTAGGTGTCTTGCTTTTTGCTTTACAATGTGGCTAAATAAGATGCTTCTGACATCTCTGGAAACACCCCCATGCACATTTCACACAACTGTCACAACCAACATTAATGTCTCATTAGCACACACCTCCATTTTGCTGTTTAATAAATTGGCAATATGTTCTAAAAATTCATCTGCATTTAATTCATTGGGGCTCCGATGTAATGAGTACACAGGGTCATTTAAGCTATCACAACTCAGGTGTAGCTGTACAAAATCATTACTGCCCAAAGTGGGCCTTATTCTGTCCAACAACTGTTGCACAGCTGTGTGGATTGCAGAATAGTATTGGTCTATGGATGTTATTTGGTCTAGGTTGGCAAAACGGAACTGCTGGCGATACTCAGTACCATTAAAATTATTTCTGGGTACTTCATATTCATTTATTAATTCTAAATACACAGGTTCTGGTATATCATCTTCCCTCTCATGTGGGGCCCCTTGACTACACATGTCTTCTTCTTCTTCATAGTATGGGGTACCACCGCCCCCTAGCCACATGTGTTCATATGTGCTGTTTTGAGAAGGTCCCATACATTCCTCACAGCCTGACAGATCCATACAAATATCAGAATTATCACTCAGCACACATTCACAGTTTTCACCCATACAACTTGCTGTTTCACAGTCACTATTTACTTCACACTCAGGAGACTGCTGGCTTGACAAACACACAGGACAATCACACAATCACAAACACAACTGTCAGAATTATCAATTGTGTTGTTTTGAGAAGGCCCCATGCATACCTCACTGTCTGTCAGACCCCTACAAATATCAGAATTATCACTCTGAGCACATTCACAGTTTTCACTCATACAACACGCTGTTTCACAGTCACTATTTTCTTGGCATTCAGGAGACTGCTGGCTTGATGAACACACAGGACAATCACTCAAATGATCACGAACACAACATGACGTGAAAGACCCAGGTTTCCCATGGTTATGCTGTCGTGGCTTGTGTCTGTGCTAGGGACTCTGCTGTTTTTTCATTCTGCTACAGACAACCAATATTTTTTAACCCTTCTAATTTTACTACTAATATACTGGCTCACTATATTACGCCTGGTGTCTCTGATGACCCGCCCTTGTTGAATAATTCTATTAATAATTTTATTACGCTCATTTTGAATAGTACACATTTTTGCACCACCTACAGCTAATTTTTGAATTAGTTTCCTGGTACCTACCATTTTTGGTATACTAGTCAAAGCTAACAGAATTATTTAAAATTTTAAAATTGACTTTATGACTTTGATTCTGTAAGGCTAACCACCTTAATTATGTTATTAGTAATTTCAAATATTAGATTGCAACCAGCAGGTATCTGCACATGTGAAGACACTGTCACAGGTGTACCAAAAGTTTCTAAATTGTATCTATATGTATACACAAGTGAACCACTAGTTGGGCCTTTAATATGTGGTTACGCTTTTTCAGGTATCAGTGTTCCAGGCGTAATTAGAGGGTTGGTCTTACTCACACAAACACAGCTGATGATTTACTGCATAGCAGTTCTGCAGTTACACTATCAGTGGCACAGTCTAATATAACAGGTGTTTGTGTTTGTTTATTATTACATTTGCAGCACCTCTTACCCCCAATCTCTATATGGCAACAGTGTTCATGTTTTGCACTTTTGTTGGTAGAAAGTGTATGGGCAGCTCTTAAAGACACACAAGGTGGGACTGAATAAAGTTTCAAAATGTAATTATTGTTTTGGGCTGCTGCCATGGTTGCAGGCACTGTGGGCAGGGATGGTCCGATCTTGTTAATAGGGCTCTTTTTCTGTCTGGATAGCCTTGAATGTGCGTGATGACTTCTTGCAGACTTTTGAAACACAGCTTCTATATGATTAAATTCTGTATCATCTAATAATAATAATAAATAATAATTATTTTATTTTTAAAGCGCCTTTCAAATTTTCAAAGCGCTGTACAAAACATATAGTAAAAAGAAAGCCAAACATTATAATACAATATAAAACATTCATAAAAACTAAAATTTCATCAACAATTCATACAAAATACTATAAAAAGGCAATTTGGTACAAATGAGTTTTTAAACCACTCTTAAACTCCCCCATGGAGGTGCACTGCCGTAACCGACAGGGTAGAGAATTCCAGAGAGTGGGAGCAGCATAGGAAAAAGCTCTACAGCCAGATGAATTTAGACTCACTCTCGGAATCTCTAGCAATACCTCTTCGGCCGTGCGGAGCGATCGGCCAGGGCAGTAAGACACTAGAAGATCTTTCAGATAAGCTGGACCCTGGTCAAGTAGGGCTTTAAAAGTCAATAAACAGACTTTAAAGGTGATCTACCACCGAACAGGAAGCCAGTGCAGTTTGTGCAGCACCGGGGTAATATGACAAGACCTACTGGCCCCTGTCAAAATCTGGGCTGCCGCATTCTGCTGTAGCTGAAGGCAGTGGATTTCAACCCCAGAAAGTGCAAAATACAGGGAGTTGCAGTAGTCCAGATGAGAGGACACAAAGGCGTGGACCAACGTAGGTAGCAAGTCAGATGGAACAAGGTGTTTCACTCTAGCGATATTCCTGAGGTGGTAAAAGGAAGTCTTGACCACTGCTGACACCTGCGAATGCAGTGTCAGCCTGTCATCCAAGATAACCCCTAGGTTACGCACCCATTCAGAGGTCGGAAGTGACACACCCCCAAGAAAAATTCCTGAGGATGCACCAACAGACAACCCCTGTATCTGACAGTCTGGGTCCACCACCAAAACCTCTGTCTTTTCTGAGTTCAACTTCAGCCAACTAGAATCCATCCAACCCTGGATTTCTTTCAGAGAGTTGTTAAACACTGAGAGAGCTCTATCCTGGTCAGGAGCAAAAGAAAGGTATAGCTGGGTATCATCTGCATAGCAATGAAACCTCAGCTTATACCATCTTATAATGTCTCCGAGGGGCAGCATATACACCACGAATAACATGGGAGACAGCACAGAGCTCTGAGGCACCCCACATAACAAAGATGTTGGGCCAGAGGAAAAAAGCCCCGACACAACTCTTTGTGATCTCCCAGTGAGGAATGAGGTGAACCATCGAAGGACAGTTCCCGATATTGCACAAATCTGCCTCAGGCATGCTAGCAACACCACGTGATCCACGGTATCAAAGGCTGACGAGAGATCAAGAAGAACTAGAACAGAACGTCTCTTCTGGTCTCTCGCCCTCAAGAGATCATTAAGCGCCTGAACCAGCGCAGTCTCAGTGCTATGTCTTTTACGAAAACCTGATTGGAAGGGTTCGTAGATGCCATGGATGGTTAAATGGTTCTCCAATTGGGTCGCCACTACCTTCTCAATCACTTTCCCAATAAAGGGTAGGTTTGAGATGGGTCTGTAGTTTGTGAAACAGTCAGGGTCCAAGGTAGCTTTCTTCAAGAGGGGTGTCACCACCGCCTCTTTCAGGGAGCTAGGAAACTCACCGATTCAAGGAACACCAGACTATTTGCACAAGGATTGGACCGATGATGTCGCAACAACCCAGTATTAGGGAAGTTGGTCCAGGATCCAAACTACAGCTCGTAGGGTGCACACCATGGATAATCCTCATGACATCCATGAAATCAGGTCTGCTGAAGGAACACCAAGAAGACTGAGGTACTGTGAACTCACGCTGTTCAACAGCATCCCCCTTAGAAGCCGCTGGACGCAGATCCGTCCTGATGTCGGCCACTTTATTAACGAAGAATCGAGTGAGCTTCTTGCACTCTAATTGTGAAAAAGCTTTCCAAACTTGTAGACAGGCTGGGTTGTACAGCCTGTCCACAGTTCGAAAAAGCTGAGCTGGTCGATTCCTGGCTACTGCAATCTCCCTGGACAGGAATTCTGCCTTCTTATGGGAGATTGCAGATTGATAGACAGAATAATGGTCCATCAATCTAAGGCGGTCGGCATCAAGGGCGGATCTGTGCCAGCAGCGTTCTAATCTTTGCCCCGTCTCCGCATCTCCCTCAACGTCCCATCAAACCAGGGCGCCTTGAGACGAAGGGAAAGGGGGCGTACACGAACAGGAGCAATAGTATCCAGAGCCAATGTAATAGCCTTGTTATAGGCTGTCACCAAGGTCTCTGGACTACTGCTCACCAACGCGGGAGACGAGAGGTCAAGAACCGCCGCAAGGCCCTGGGGTGTAATTTCCCATAAAGGGCGGTATCTCGCCATCTCCACAGGGGTAGGCCTTCTCAGGGGGTACTCAAATTGAACCTCACCATGTAGTGGTCTGACCAAATGACTGGTTCCACCCCCAAATCGAAAACATCAATCCCAAAGAGAAAGACTAAGTCCAAAGAGTGCCCAGATTTATGAGTAGCGGTGGAAACCACCTGTGTAAAGCCCAAAGAAATCATTAATTGGAGGAAGTGATTACCAAATTGCAAGAGTTAATCGTCGATCCAGGCGTTGAAGTCACCCAGAACCATCAATCTGGGTGACTCAAACGACATGTCAACGATGAAGTCTGCCACTTCCTGTAAGAACCGTTTCCCATCTCCTGGTGGATGGTAGATTAGTACGATTCAAATGCCAACACCCGCTACCACTGTGCACTCAAAGGACTCAGTCTCTCCCGTAACCACACACATGAGGCCCAATTCTGTCTTAAAACAGACTGCAACCCCCCCACCCCTGCGGTCCAATCTCTGGCGGTGTATCACCGAATACCCGGCTGGAGTCATAGCTTCCAATGTGGGGCCTGGATTTTCATCCAGCCAGGTCTCAGTGATGCAAACCAAGTCCGCTGAACTAACAAGATCAGCTATAATGCCAGTCTTGTTTCTGATAAACCTAGCATTGCATAGCACCACCCGAGTTGAATGAATCTCAGAGGCTGTCAAGCTCATCTGCCTACTTAATTCTGTAGTGCCCTTGGGTATGGGCACAGACATGGTAAACCATGATCTGGGTTCCATTTTTCCCAGGCACCTTCTAGATCTAACAACCCTATAACCCAAAGCTTCTGTCCATCCTCCCTGGTTCGCAGCCCCCCACCCTCCTCCCTCTCCGAGCAATTCCCAATGCTTTACAACATTGATATATATCATAGTAAAGAGGTGGAGGATAAAAAGGGTGGAGGGTGTGAGGAAAGGAGGATGAATAGCACACCACCGTGGGGGTAATAGGCCAGCACATGCTGCTACAAAACTATTAAAAACAACACAATAACACTAAAAATTCAAGTAAGCCCCAAAATAAATCTAATAAAATAAATAGTCTGAACTAAATCAATAACTTTTCAACCCCACCTTGAAGAAAATCAAGTCAATCCCAGCGAAAATAAAATAAAAATAAATATATAAATAAAATAAAATCAAACAACTCAAAACTAAAATATACAATAACACATCCCTACCCCCTCCCTCCCAGTCCTCTCATGACCAGGGAGAAGAGAAAAATAAAATAAAGTCACCCCCCCTCCAGCTCTCTCACCATCGGAGGGCACTTTAGAAGAAAAAGAAAATATTTCTACACTCTCACTGTAAAATATTAAACAAAATATTTCAAAACAAATAACTCAGCACTCTCACTGCAGAATATTTCAAAATAAACAATTCCCACTTAACATATAAAATAAGATAACCCTTCCCCCCACCACCACTCCTCTCACGACCAAGAGATGGAGGAAAAACAATAAAATAAATAAAATAAATGGACACAAGGTCCTCTCACCACCTCGCTGTCCAACTCAAAAAGAAAAAGAAAAAAGAAAAGTCACTGGGAAGGAGTCATATTTGTTCACAGGTGGGAATCCATATGAAGATCCAAATAATCCATGAAAATCAGAAACATCAAGGGCTCAGGGCAGACAAATCTATCTCATGACCGGAGAAAGAGACCCCACTCCCTACTGGGCACACCACAAGATATTATGAGACCCAATAAAGCACCCCAGGGCAGGCCACATCAGTAGCCCAGCCTGGGGGTTACGAGGGCAAATAACAGCAGCCAACTCCTTGGCAACAAATTTTAATGCCCTCTTCGGACCGCAAAACAAGTAGGGACCCAGCGGGCAGGAAGACTCAAACTAAGTCAGAGTCAGAAAGTCAGAAAGGTCCAAAATAGATGGTAGCCAAAGGCAGGATGCAAATCCTGAACAGCCCAGATAAAGCCCAAACAGAGTAACCACTAGTAACAATAAATTAGAGAACATAAATATATCAACACTATACACCATATTGACCACATCCTGGATACAAACATGCAGTATGCCAACATATTAAATAGTTTGCTACAATGAGCCACACATAATTAAAACTATAAAATCAGAAAAACGATGCAGTTTAAAAACATTGCCATGCCCAAACTTCTTAACAAATATTGTACAAACATATGGTTTTATATTACAATTTTTGTTACAAGAAAGCATGCTAAATTTACAAAAAAAAAGAAAATATTTGCAAATACCACCACAGCTTCCCTTATCCATCTGCAGCATCGTAAAAATCAGAAATTTGTTTTCAGTTAATGCCCAACACAATTTTTTTTTTCAGTTCAGTTCATTTTTATTGTTCAGTAATTACCATTACAATATACTAAAAACATTAAAATGTACATTATGACACATACAGATACATAAACATCAGTTACATCACAGTGTAAATATTAAAAGTCCTTGGTACAAAATATCAATATACATAATCAGACAGAAAAATTATCTCTCTCTTATCTTTTCCTTTCTTTTTCCACACAATCCCAACCCTCCCTTTCTTAATATTTGTATCATTTTACTAAGGATCAACACTTTACTTAATTTTAATTCATTTGAGCCAATACGCTTCAAAATGATTTCTCAGAGGCAGGGAGATGTTTTTCTTTATATTTCATCACTTGGTAAAAGAACCCTGAAGTCATCTTAGCCTCTTCTATTGTATGAGGGTGTAAGAGCACAAATAATGGGTCATATTCTACATTTGCATATTTGTTAAGAAAATTGTTAAGTAGTTTAAAGCGCAGGATTTTATATAAAGGGCATTGTATTGTGATACGATAACGATTTTCTACGAAACCCCTATTACACCTACATGTTTCAGGGCAGGTGTTGGGGGCAGCTGTTCTATTAAAGAATATATATTTAGAGCAGATAATGCCCATCCTTGCCCATGTAATCATTTTGCTATCTAAAGGTGAAAGGGGTAAAATTAGATAGGTTTCCAGAAATACGTCAATCTTATTTTGGGCTAACCAAAAAGCCTGACGCTATGCTCTAAGAAGCTCTATTTGTTTTCTTTGAGCAAATGTAAATTTTTTTTAACCAGTTCCTTAAATAAGGGAGATATTGTAATTGATTTTTCCCAATCTAGCCAAAGATGATACATAGCTATTTTCTCCAAAATACCTTGGAAAAACTTGACCCAAGATGATCTGAAATTTTGATTTTGCCAAGCAATTTTTTCTTTCAGGCAAAATAGTAGTAAACTGTTAGCCTGATGATTAATAATTTTTAGCCAATAACCCACCATACACATCTCAATTATGGTGGCAATGGGTAATCTTCCTAATTCAGCCCTAGCTATAGGATTAGATGTAGATGTAGGGACCTGTAATAATGATTTATAAAAAAAAGAGAGAGGAGTCTCCAACCATAAAGGAGGGTTTACACCCCAAACCTCTGCTCCATATGTTAGAATAGGATTAATTTTTGCCTCAGCAGCAACTAATGCCAGAGAAACTAAATGACCTGCATATTTACTGTTAAAGTGCAGTAATGCTTTAGCCATCAATTTGGCTTTGGCCACTTGATCCCTCCAAAACTCTGACCATGCTCCATTCGAAGAAAACTTAACACCTAGGTATATATAAGAAGTTACACCTTCAATATGTGCTTTATTTATATATAATCTTGGTTTCTTACCTTGACCCTGCTTTGGAGCAAAAATCATATACTTAGTTTTTTTCATATTTATTGTTAAATCCAATTGTTTGCATTTAATATTTGCAGTTCCTGTATAGATAGAGCAAAAATAATTAAGTCATCTGCATACACAAGACTGTGAATTGGGTAATTCCCAATTTTACGAGAATCTAAACTGGGTACCTTACTGTAAGTCATACGAGAATCAATATACAGATTAAATAAAAGTGGAGCCAAAAGGCATCCCTGTTTGACTCCTGAGGTTGTTCTAAGGTAATCAGTAAGATTACCTTTGTTATCATATCTAACAGCTGTAACTGTATGTGAATATAGCATATAAATTGGGACCAGAAGATTCAACTGTATTTTTTTCCTTATTAGAATTTCCCATAATTTGTTTCTATTCACCGAATCAAATGCTGCCGTAAAGTCGACAAACAAAACATACAGCTTCATTCTGCGAAATGACCTATATTTTTCTATTAAATGAGATGAGATATATATATTATCTGTAGTTGCAAAATCCTTGCGAAATCCTGCTTGAAACATAGATAATGGAGAATTTGTCATTGTCTAGTTTTGTAATTTTTGTAATAACATTTTTGAAAACATGTTCCACTAATATCAATAAGACTAATTGGACGATAATTAGCTGGTGATTGCAAATGTCATTTTTTATGAATTGGCACAATTATAGTTTTCGTCCATGAAAATGGTATAAATCTTTCTTTTAAACATATATTAAAAAAATTTGTGAAAAAGATTACCCAGTAGTTTAAATGTGCATTATAAATTTCCCCAGGGATCAAGTCAGGTCCAGGTGCTTTGTTATTTGGGAGGTTCGAGATAGCATCTTCTACCTCACTTATTGTAAACACTAAAGGTATATATTCTCCCCCTCAATGTAACTATCCACTATTTCTTCCCCTACATTAGTGTGTTTATTAAGTAAGGAATTATAATATATGGTCCAAGTTTCTTTAGGAATATATGTCTGAAGGTTTGAATTCTGATAATTAGTTCCTCTTAATACTAATGACCAAAAGAGCCTACTGTTACCCTCCTTAATAGTTTGATACATTACTTCCCATTGTTTATGTGTAAACTCCTTTTTTTTGAACCAGAAATTTATTATTTTCACTACGAGCTTTATTTAACTTTAGCAGCGCCCCTTTTGTCGTATTTTTTTTGTTTGTCTAATAAGATTGGCTAACTTTTTTTCTTCCTCTTACAATGGTCATAAAACCAGGATACTGACTTAAAGTCATTAATATTAGTGTAATAAATCTCATTAATTATTTGTTGGTATCCTAAATTCAGTAGGTGATAAATTTGCTCGCCTTTAGGATCATTTTGTATACTCTGATATAGGTTAACAAAGGTAGGAGAGTATATTATATGTGATACTTCATTCGTTACCTTATTATTCAACCTTAGCTTCTTATTCCCTCGAATCTCAAGCTCAATCATAGGTTTAGGTAAAGAAGGAGAATTACTATCAGGATTCTCAAATGCCAGCAAAATTGCTGCATGATCACTTTCTGTTCTCATAATCACCTCTAATTTTTTAAAATATTGATAACTAAAAGGGGAGCATAAAATAAAGTCAATCACACTCCTACCTAAGGGGAAAAAAAGTACATTCACCATCATAATCCCCCTTCAATCTCCCATTAAGGGACAATAACGTTATTATCCCTAATAAAGGTTTGAAAACATCTCCCTGCCTCATTAACAATCATATCTGTAGTTCTTCTTTGTTCGAGATCTGGCATATAAAGTTGTTCTTGCAGCGCTCTTAAATTATCAAAATTTGCAATCCTAGCATTAAAATCACCTGCTAATAGTACTATATCTACTTTATTTGTTTGTGTAAGCAAATCTATTCCCATAGACAATTGAGTCCAAATATCATATGTGGGGTGAGTATGAAAACATGGAATATATACATTTACAATCAGAACAATATTGGAATCCCACTCAACAACTACCATAAGTATTTCAGAAGTAAGGGGGTGACTTGTAAAAACCCTTAAACCCTCACCTAATTTTTATCATAATTGCTAGTCCTCCTTTATTTCTTCCATATTTTTTCACTATACTTGCAGGTACAAAGTTTGATTCAAAACCATTCAAATAAGGCTGAGTTAGTGCCCATGTCTCTTGAAAAATAATAACTTCAAAAGTAGAGACAAAGCTAACCCACTGATAATCTACAATTTATTATGAAGTCCTGCAATATTCCAGTTGAGGATGTTACAACTTATATTATTCATTACCTTCCATCCCTGATTTATTAATACATCAAAATCTTTGCTTTCAAATGGTTATAGTCATGAATGAATTATTCCAAATTGTTCCTGTGTTTCCCACTCATTCAATTCCACCAAGTAAATACCCACCTCATCCAATATATGCCTGTTCTCTAATAATAGTGCTACTAATTGTGCAGAGGATATAAAACAGTTTATCTGAGTGCCTTGTTCATCCTTCATGACCCTCTCTACTTGTACTATTTCATCCGAGTGTATTTGTGTTTTAATGATAGCTGACAAAATCATTCTCAAAAAGGATGGTAAATTATCAGCAGTTTTTCCCTCCAATATTTCTATCCCAAAAATAACAAACATAGAGCCTTCAGGGGGTACTACAAATTCCCAGTTCAGCAATGCAAGGGTAGACTTAAATTTGTCATATGTTAGCACTTTACCTGGTTTAATCCCATTATAAGTGCTTTTCCAGACTGTGGCCCAAGTCACTCATGATGACAGTGCCATTCCAAATGAGTCAATCAGACCTTGCTTTGCCCAGACTTCTTTTGCTACATCCAAATTTGGGAGCATAAAATAAACTGGACCAAAGGGATTAACTGTGTCCCTGGTTACCATAATAAGAGCCTCTGCTACAGCTGATAATTCCAATTCTGATCTCAACATATGGGCTATAAGATTTGTCAAAGTTGCATTAGTTTCATAATCTTTACAATACATATAATCCAATTTGAAGATTACTTCCTTGCCTGTACATAAGAGATCATATGTTTCATGGTCTTCTTTAGCTACAAAATGAGTATCATCCCTTAATAACACTGAGTTATTTCCAGAGCTTTGTTTAGGTTGATCTCTCTTGGTTGAATTTTCCAGAGAAATTAACTTTTGGATTGGAATGGTTTTACTAGTCCTTTTTTCTTGAACTTTTAAAGAAATTGGTTCAGCTAGTGTTAGGTTAGTTGCTAACTCCATATTCACCCCATTCAATAGGAGAGGTGACTTAAGTTGTTCTTTGGGCACCTGAGCCCCCTCTAGATTAATATGCTCATTAGTCTCTGCTATAGTAGAAGGTCCTCTTACCATTCTTTCATTTTTATTAATCTTTTTGTTTTTCTGTTGTCTAAATTTACTATTATCAGACTTTTTCTTAGGGTTACTCTCCTTTTTTTCCCCCTTTTTCTTGTTGAACCCCTCTTTTTTTATTTCTTAGAGTCTCAACGAAACTTAGAGAGGAGAATGACAAGTTTTGATTTAGTCTATTAGTCTCATTTTTTTCAATCAGTAATAAAATTTGTTGTTCAAGTAAAGCAAATTTTTCTATACAGAATTGTGACAAATTTTCCAAGGCCACTTTAATGCCCTTTTAAGCCTGTAATAGCACAACATTTGACATGACCGGATGGGCCAAGGCCTTGATAATGTATTTGGATATAGTATCAGGGCATTGGGCAATAACATCCTGGTCTAAATAGGTATTCTGTACCTCTCTATTCATTCTTTCAAAGATCTCATCTGGGGATCCATTTAAATTTGGATACACTTGCTCCTCCATTTCCATTATTGAGTCCTCTAGAGCTGTTGATGTCTCTGACATTTCTAAAGGGCTAAATAGGTTCAAACCAGATGGAAAGCAGGAGATAACATCATCCTTTATTACAGAGACCCCTTGATTTGTCTTAATATCAGAAGAGTAGTTCACTGATTCTCCTATCTAATCGTTTTGAGCAGAGACTCCCGAGGAATTTATAACAATAGTATGTTCCTTCAGGGAAGTCTCTAGATGACCTTCTATATGTCACAATATAGGTTGGGTACTCAGATTTATAGCTTCATGAGATCCAATCTGGTTTTTAGAGGAGAAATTAGTGATTTTACCTTGACGAAGTGTACTATTAGGAAGAATGGGTGGATATCCATTTACCTCCAACTTCTTAATTATAAATCGATTATTGGAGTTAGTCAGGAGTTTTTTGTTCAACATTTTAACCCCAACTTGCATTTTTTTTGAGCACTCAGCGCTATTTACCTTTTTGTCTTGAATTGATTTGTTAAAATTCTCTGATAATAAAGTACCCTGTGAAAAATCCCTCTCTTTAACCATGTATTGATTTCTATAATTAGATTCCAAATCTATTAACCCATAGTTTTGTACACCATGTTCTTTTATAGAAAAATGGGGAAAGGAAGGTGAAGCAACTTCTTCAAGTTCAGGTTCCTTAGCTTCTTTAGGGGTCAAAGCCATAATAACTAAATCTTGCATGTATACACAGCAATTACTTTTACTTTTAACCCCCTTAACCCCTTTAGCCTTCGGATTTAAATTTGAATGGTCAGTTAGCAATTTATTCTGTTTGTTCACACCCCTATTATTTTTTGCCACCATCTTACCACTACGGGTATACATAAGATAATTGAAACAAATTAGATTAGATAAATTCCCTTTCTTTTTAAACCAGTTAAATGTGATCAAATACAGACTACAACCTCAAGCGCTGTCGAAAAAGTGATTGCTTAAATGCAAAATAAAATACAAAAGGTACAGGAAATACAAACATCAGCACAAACATCCAATAGAGCTATTTCGGTCTTATAACTTCTTAAAAGAATGACTAGGAACAGAAACTATGGACATTTAAAAAAAAAAACACCATCACCATTACCATAACCACCAGGTCCATATCGGTATCCATATATTTTTGTATTATTCTTAGGGAGATGAGAAGCAGTCACAGTTTAAACTCCTCAGGCCCCCTTCGACATCTCTTTCAAAATCTTAATGATGGAGAAACAGGGAGCAGCAGAAGCAAACAAGACACGTATATCTGATACTACCAAAAATTTATGGCATATATAATATTAGTGGCATTAGAGCATGTGAGGTGAAAATAAAGGATCTTCAGAATCTCAATGAGAATCCCGCTAATGTCCGTTGATATCCATGAGTTCCCCTTGATATTTATAAAAGTTCTAGATTCCACCAGGTTTGATAGAGACGATAAAGATAATCCCAGTAATAGTCCCAGTGTCCATTAGCGCCACGCTGATACGCTCTCTTAGTATAATAATTGGGCACTATAAAACAAAAAACAGGGAAACAAACTCAGAAGCTAGTCTTTCTAGGATCCTAAAAAATTACTCCCCCCTCAAAACAAATTATGAGCTCACAATCTTATACCAGTCTTATATCAGAAACTCATAAAATCTTATAAAATCAGAGGAGAAGAAAAAAACATATCGAATTTTCCCTTACTTTTAGCAGCAGTTGTCAAATCATAAATTTGGGCTTCCTTAGCCTTGGCCATTGTCCACTGTTTTACCACCCTTATTGGTTTGCTAAATCAAGCAGATCAAATCAACAAGCGGATCAAGTACGAATATTATGTCTTTCCCTTTTTTGGCGATAGTAAAATCAAGACAAAGCAATATAACTATAGCTATAGCTGGTAATCCCAAGTAGAGCTGCCGTAATCCTCTCTCCTATGAAAACACAAAAGCATCTGAGGAGGACGCCATGCATGTGCCTTAAATACCCAGGGGAAAATGCTAGCCGGCTATAGGCTGGTCAAGCATACGTGACTTATCCAAGCCCAGGAAAATTCAAAATGGCCTAGAAACAAAGTCAAATTCTAAGTTCTAAAAAAAAAAAAATCATTCAGCGTTAAAAAAATGAAGATAAAGCAACACTAAAGCAAAACCTAAAAGGATCAAGAAGGACCAAAAAAAAAGTAAATATGTATATATAAAAAACACACAATAAAAACAACAAAGAGTTTTTACATCCCTTTAGGATAAAATCTATTGCAGAACTGCAGCTTTAGCTTCAGGTTAATTAATAAAACAAGGCCCAAATCTCTCCTTTTTTTACTCCTTCATACACTCCTTTCTGTCAGCCCAAATGGCATCTTCCAGTTACCACTTTACTCTGCTCTGTCACCTCAAACATTTCCCCCACAGCTTGGCTTCTGGTTCTCGACCTTTCTGAAGGGCCGCTTTGTCCTCCGTGGTTCAAGAGCAGTTACTACTGCCACCTCCGTGGTACACCTGCGGGGGCAGAAAACAATGGGAACCACTGGCGAGAAGAGAGAGAATGCCACAAGAAAATCCGGTAAGGCACAATTATAAAACCAGTGGCATACCTTTGCTAGGATAGAATATAGCACAAATCGTAGCCCTGCTGCAAGAACTCCTTGTCAGCACTCACAGCGTGCAGGCAATCTCTCTCTCTTGCGCAGCACTGGAAATCCTCCCCAACACTATTAAAAACTTTAACACATACCCGCTGTTTTGTCTTCATTAACTGATGTTGTTTTATTTTCAGATGTGGACTCTGGCTGACCAGTTTCTGTTAAAAATCAAAACAGTATATATGTCACCACTAACCAGATAGTGTTTCCCAAGCATACTGTGTGTAGTCAAACAGCTATTACTTCTTTACACATTTAAAAACAGTATTTAGCTAGTTTTAAACTTTAGCAGATTTTTTCATCTATCTACAAAGTGTAGGTGTCAATAAATCAGTTTACTAGAGGGTTTAGAATCATGTGTATACATTGATAGAACAAATTAGCAACATGTATATTAACAAACCTTTATATTATTGCTAACCTTGCAGCTGTCGATGAATTAAACTAAGGCTCATCGTACTGTAAAGTGGCTACAGCAATCTCAAATAAATTAATTACTATACAACACACCATAATGTAAGCAACATAGGCAGAAAATCCACTTATGTGTATGTTCTCATGCAGCACAATTATGATATGGCAAGGCAGAGGGGTACCATGATCTTGCCTGGACTTGTCCACATAATTAAGACATTGGCACATCTAACTGGACATACCATATGATGTAATATGTGTGCCTGCAGAAGAGTTGCTTTGTACACACAGGGCCGGCAAACCTGAATTAGGAAAACTTAGTTATAGTCTTATAAGTATGATTTTAAGCAATCAAAATATTAAAAACAATTAAAAAGTGCACTCACCAACAGCTCCTTGTGGACCTTCTGATTTTAGAACAAGATCATGAAAGCCAATCTGAGAAAACTGTTTTGCAAAAAAATTTGCCATTTTAATGTCAAGATAACAACAGTACTTCACAAGCTACAGCTTTGCAAAAGCTTACCAAAGGTGGCTTCAGAATGGCAGAGACCATACCTCTCAACTGTCCCTGATTTTGCCTCAAAATTTTAATCTGTCTCTCCTAAAATTTGTGTTTCCATGACTTAAAAGTGGAGATTGTAAGCACAAAAGAATGTCAAACAATAAAGTTATAGATTTGTTCTTCATTAAAAAATGCATTTTATACTAATCCCTTTACTTTGCTAGCTTCCTGAGTGGATGTCATCCATTTTGAAGAAGTGTCCCTGATTTTGGTCTTTTGTCCCTGATTTTTTTAAGCCTTGTCCCTGATTTATGAGACAGGAGGTTGAGAGGTATGGCAGAGACTGGTGCAGTCTAAAGCATCTCCTTTTATATTGTCCTAGGGGCTGTGACAAACCCAAGCATTATACAGATTGAGAGCCTGTGTAACAAAGACCCATGATGACCAAAAAACTCACTGATTAGTAATCAATACATTTAAATACACAGGGGTAGTGGGAGGGGTGGTGGGTGGTTTAGCTAATATGATGCTTTCATGTTTAAATGTTATTTTCTATAGATTAGAAACTTTATTTTACCTGTCAAATAATGATTTCATTTAAACCTTGCTATATAACAATGCACATTCTTAGTTTAGGCTGACTATGACAGCTGATTCTCTGGAGCTGCTTAACTAAGAGCCACTGTCATGGAAGTTAGTATACATGGTTGCAATCAAAAAAAAGTCAGAGTTAGATATGTCTGACACTCATTTTATCAGAGTATTTTGATGATATTTAACATGCCGTGTGTGTGTGTGTGTGTGTGTGTGTGTGTGTGTGTGTGTGTGTTTAACATTAACATTCACTACAGCAATGAATTCATTGTTTACCCGTTTTCATTTTGTTTTAAAGGCAGAAAAATGTGGCTAGTTTTAAGGGTTTATATTATAACCATAAAAAGCCTTTTTATGTTATTGCTCTTTCTGTATACTTGAGAACACCATAGTGTTTTTAACCACCACAACCCCTAGCTGCTGTAACAGATGTGTGTTATTTAGACTTTTATATTACTCTTGTTTTTTAAGGGTATGGAGTAAACACTGTGGGTCTTACACAAACGGTCCTAAATCATTAGCTAAAACTATGTATTACAGACTACACCTCTGTTGAGCTGGAAAAAATGCATTTTCTTAAAACTTTCCCAGGCTTACCAATCAGCATTAACATTTTAAGGTTAGAAACGGCCTTTTGTTTTTTTGGTAGACCATCTGTGATTCTCCATTTTAAAAACAATGGTATCAAACAAAAGTTAAAAAAAGAGGTATCCAGCTATTGAGCTGCAGATAAATAGCATTTTTCCTAAACTTTCCCAGTCTTATCAGCCACCATCTTTTAAGATCAAACTCAGGCCACTGTGGCCATTGCACAGAGACTGTGCATATACCATCAACATGAATTTCTGCTCGGAGCCTGAAACACACACATTTGCTAACCAGCTTCCAGCACAGCAGCTTCTGTTCATTTCAGGTAACACTAAAATTCTTTTGCAGAGTTTTAGATAACATTAAGCTTTTAACTACATACACAAAACAATATTTTATATAGGGACATAACTTTTGATAATCTGTAAACATTTTGCAGCAGGCCAGAATTTTTGTAAATCAGATTCACTGGTATGATAACAGAAACAAAATAAGTTATTTTTATGATGCAGGTGACAAAAACTTTAAAAGCATTGTGTATGTTGGGAGAGAATTCTTAATTACAGAAAGAAGCACTGCTCCATTTAAAAAATCAAACTAAAATTACAGGATACAATTGAAACACTAAACCCCACTTTAGACTGACAAAAAGAAAAAGAAAATTATAAAACCAGTGAGGAAAAAACAACTGTTTAATTCCACTGTTACTATACTCCCCCCCAAAATGTGAAAAACAGCATTTTAAAAATGCATGCATTTACTACACAGCCTTTTTAATCAAATATGACAGTTTCATACAATCAGTGTTTTAGCCTTTTTATTTATTTATTCATTCACAGGAAATATACACCAAGTCTGGTTTGCACTCTCTGACATGCCCTGACAAGCCTGAACAAGCCCAAATTTGCCCAATCCTTAAGCGCATCATAACCCTGTACCAGAAAAGGGGGTGCATTATATACGGGGTGGGAACGCTATGTAACATCTGGTGCAGCCAGAACTGCGTCATTGGGACACAGGGTGGGGCTACATCATATCCTGTGCAGCCAGAAGTGGATGTGACATGTGGTGGGGGCTACATCATTTTTGGGGTGGTCATTAAAAGCCCATCAATCATTTTGTCACTTAGTATGCACCAATACTACTCGTGAGGACTACAGTCTGCTAAAATAGGGACTTTTTAACTACATTGACAGCCACAGAGAACCTGCACTAATCAAGACGGACAAGTAGAGGGTTAGCTGCACTAGTCCTGGTCAGTTTGCACTAGATGCTGGACTAGTAAAACAATGTACAAATTTAACCCTGGTTATACAGTACATTATCAAAATACAACAGTACACTCCAAAAAGACAGTGCTACTTTTGCACTGAATAAAAATCTTTAATGAACAGTGATATTACAGCTATTGTACAATAGGGGTGAAGTGGTATGCTATCACATAAAAAGCTGTATCACAACCACAGTGTGATAACCAGATCATGACATGCACACCCTGAAGATATCTACCACAGTGTACACGTCATCACTGGTTATCAACACAGTATACACATCACTTCCCCCTGCCCCATGCCACTAAAACAAAAAAACAAAATAGTAATAAAAACCCTATTGTATAAAATGAATACGTGATGTCCCTATGTATCACGACTTGTGGACGGTGACCTCAGAAACCTCAGTTGTGGCTCCGCTGCACTCCACCGCTCGTGAGCCAAGGTCACTGTCCACTTGTTGTGATACATACAGTATCACATGCCAAGCCATCACGTATCCCCTTAGTAGTGCAAGTAGTATCCTGTTTGCTGCAGCTCACAGAAAGAGAGGGCCTGGGTTGAAGGTTACATCATAAAATAATACAATTAAAATATGTGCAATAAAACAGAATAGGCAGGATTTCCAAAGGCCTGTAGGGCCATTGCATCATGATTCCAATACACTAGCACAATTTGCACTTGAAAGTTTCACCACCTACGAGGTGGTCTACTATGCATCTGGAATTTTTGCAAATTGCGCCCAAAAAACGATTAAGTGAGAAAAATGCTACAAATCCATCAACACTTTTGAAAATGACATTTAAAGGTTTTGATGCATCTGGCACAACACAGGCTTTGTTGGGAAGTATATGCTGCATCTGCATCATGACTTTTGAGAAGCCTGCCCTAGGTATCAAGGGTCAAAATTCATTGTGCTCAACATGCAAAACAAACATATACTGTATGTTCTTAATATTTTGTACACATACGATATTGCCTATATGCAAAAATTTCAGATGAAGCAAAACTTAGATGAATGGACCAATATTCTATAAGATACTTTAGCATCACACTAACAGGATTTGTGCCATGTACTCCCTGGAGGAGAGGAGGGAGAGAGGGGATATGATAGAGACATACAAGTATCTTACAGGGAGGAACAGGGTGCAGGAAAACACTATTTTTAAGTGAAAAAGATGTTTCAGGACTAGAGGGCATGGGATGAAGTTGGAGGGAGGACGATTCAGAGGAAACATGAGAAAGAATTTCTTCACAGAACGGGTGGTGGACAAGTGGAACACCCTGCCAGAGGAAGTGGTGGGGGCTGAAACAATCACGGGATTTAAGAATGCATGGGATAGACATAAAGGAATTCTAGAGGTCAGGGGTAAGGGGAAATAGACTTCTAGGAAAACAAACTGAACTTACAAGCTCAAATGAGCAGACTAGGTGGGCCATAGGCCCTTATCTGCTGACACTGTCTATGTATCTATGTATCTATGCTAACTACGGTTTGCGTGTTGAAAACTGTACTAGTATAACTGGGGTCATATTCATAGGCACAGGCATGGTTAAAAACTGTTAAGATGTGAGCACTGACACCATGTGTGCATTCAAATGAGTGGTGCTGGCAAGTGATGTGTGAAGTTGGAAAAGTTTGTTCCTCCAATTTGTGAATTTGCTTTATTTAGTGGAGTTCATCCACTGTGCGAAGTCCAAATTCACGGAAAACTGATAACTCTGCAAAATGTGAAGTTGGCAACTCCGCCAGTGAAGTTTGGTACAAAGGCGAAGTTAGCAACATGTGAAGTTGGTAACTTCACTGGCGAAGTTTAGTGCAGAGCTAAAATTTGCAGTGTACTATGGGATTGGAGGGCACATGTTGCTGAAACAAGCTATATTGCATGAGGAGGCTATCTTCAGTGCAGTGTTCTGAAGAAAGAGTGGGAGGGAAGTCTGTGTATGCTTGTCTGATGAAAATAACTTATAAAATACATCTGATAACTGAGCTTTTTGAATCCAAATTGCTCAAAGATTGTTCTAAAGGGCCTAGTGCTGCTAGATTTGTGGGGAGGAGGGGTTTATTTTTTCAGTGATTATCTACTTTAAAGTAGTGGTTTCTGTTTTGTCAGTCTGTAAAGCATTGGGGTGGGGGAAGGTAGGTGTACTCTGTAAAGCAAGGCTTGCCAGAAAAATTGGAACCTTTTTGTGTAAGCAGGAAATTTGTGTTATATTTTGATTTTCTCACTCTTGTTCATCATTTTTATCTGTAATGAATAATTTCTCATTTTTATTTCTGTGGTTTAGTTTGCTGTGTTTAAGGAAATTATTTTGTCAGAGTCTTTCTGTAGCAGTTTTAGTGATTCTGTAGTTCTATTTTTCTTAAAGTGACAGTGTTCTATCACTTTGTGTTGTACTAAATATTAAATTAGCCCTGTTATCCATATCATTTTAATTCCTGTTCTGTTTAAAAAAAAAATAACTTTTTGGGTTGTATTTAGTAGTAGTTTTTTTTATATCACACTGCTGATCCTTGATTCCCTAGGGGAAGGTGTTGTCTGCTGCTAGTACTTATTTGTACTGTCATGTTAATTTATTAATCCCTGTGCTAGAGGGAGGTGTTGTTTGCTGCTGGTAGTTAATAATTTATTTAACTCTTTTACTCCTGTTGTGTGTGTGTCATGTTAATCCCTGTGTTGTTTTATTTTTTCAGATAACACTGCTGATCCCTGATTCCCTAGGGGCATGTGTTGTCTGCTCCTGGTACTTTTTGTATTGCAAGCTTTTTTTTTTTTTTACATTTTGCAATTTTTCATCCCAAATCAAGTTACAATTACCATATAAGAATGACCGGGAAGAGATGCTGTGTTAAAGGGAGAGGTGCCGGGGAGGCAGCAACGAAGTGTTCAGAATCTCTGTGGCAAAATAGTACTGAAGTTAAAAAAGAAAATGATGTCTGTAGCAATGTGTTCTGTGGGATCTGGGCTGGTAGTAGCAAAGAAGTAGTTGGTGGCGGTGGCATTAGTGTAGCCAAATTTTTCTCTGACACATCTGTGGCAGCCATGCTGGTGGGGAATGTGGGAGGTGATAAGAGAAGCAGCACTAAGCAAGGAACAGTGTTCTAGGGGGAAGTTGTTGGTGTCCCCATGGTTGCTAGTGGTGGTGCTGAGCCTGATAATGTGGAGCCTGAGTCAATGGTTGAGGTGGAAGATCTGGAAATGTGCATCACACTCAGACTCCTGATGATGAGAGGGTAAGAGAGCCTAGAGATGGTGGCGATGATGAGCAGGACAGACCTGTGGAGGAGGAGGACATCAGCAGCAGTGCTGATGATGATTTGTTAGATCCCCCTATGGGAGCCTGAAGAGAACAAGCATAAGGGTGGTGCTGCAGATGGTGCAGGTGACATTGTTTGCAGTGATCCAACTACCAATCCCCCCATTCTTATTGAAGTTATGAAATCGGCCCAAAAAACACAAAATTTCCACCTCTTCCCTTCAGCTGTCCAACTCCCACCGATATGGTAAATCAAGGATTACAAAATCCCTAGTTTGGGACTTTTATATACTTGACCCAGCTGATAAGACAGTCACTATCTGTCAGCTATGTCAAGCACAAGTTAGAAGGGGGAAAAAGGGCAGCCACCTAAAAACTGGTGGGCAACACACACACCAAAAGGACAGGCATCTGTTACTCTGGCGTCAACACCAGAAGGAAGCCAGTGCTGGAGGTCCCTGACTCTCATCATCATCATTAGGCAGGGCAATAGACCAGGTGGATGGGGGGGTGAGTGAGGAGCACTACAGAGAGGAGGATTCTGTGGGTCTGCCTAGTAGTGGGCATAGCAGCAGTGGTGGATTGAATAGTACCACCCAGAGTCAGAAAAGCACAGTGTCGAAACCCCTCAAAATCAGTGGTGTAATTTGAGCTGCAGCACATATGAACTCCCAGAAGTCAAATACCACCCCACCAAAAATGCTGCCACAATTATTCCAGCTGTTTGGCAGCCCAACCCCAAGAAAGGTCCAGCCTACGCTGCATAGCATGTTTGAGCATTGCTCCAAATTCACTCCCAGTCATGCAACTGCAGGTGAGCTAAATGCAGCAACTGCTGAAATGCTGGCAATTGATCTATTGCCATTCTCTTTTGTTGGGAATGTTGGATTTCAGAGGTTGAAGGCCCCTGCCTGTCCCAAATGGCAGATTCCATCAAGAACATATTTTTCTAGAGGTGCCATTCCTGAACTCTATGGGACAGTATCAGAGATGGTAAACCATACCCTGAAGCATTTAGCATCACCATACATACATCTGCGCATGAATATGTGAACCAGTGGCAAAACAGCTAGTAGTTCCTACTTGTGCATTACCACACATTGGGCACAGGCACCTGGGGTAGCCATGCCCTGAAGCATTCAGCATCACCATACATACATCTGAGCAAGAGTATGTGGACCAATGGCAAAACAGCTGGTAGCTCCTACTTGTACATTACAGCACATTGGGCACAGGTAGGTGGGGTAGTATTTGACTCTAGGTGTAGGAAAAATTGCAGTGAGCCCAATTGTGGTGGTAGAAACACTCCAGGTATTCAACAGCATGCCAAGCTGATAATAAAGAGTATAGGTGGATCACACATGAGTGAAAAAATGCTGGAAGTGCTCCTTATCAAGATTGATGAGTGACTTAACCCCCATTCACTGAAAGCAGGTTTCATTGCGAACAATAATGGCTCAAATGTTATGAAATGCATCAGTGATGAGGTGTTTCTCAGGTTGCCATGCCTGGCACACTGTCTTAATCTAGTTGTGCAGGAGTTTCTAACCCATCCTGATATCAAGACCATGTTGACTGTGATCCTTGGCATCTGTGACCATGGTTCCGGAATGGCCTGTGATCAGCTCTGTCATCTGCAGATACAAAACAAACTGCTTCAGCACTGTATGAAGCTGGATGTTGTCACCAGCTGGAACTCAACACTGTACATGACTGAGTGGTTATACTAGCACTATAAAGTCATATCTAAATATCTGCTGCTACATGCAAGCCTGACAGTGCTGGAGTATCCATGTATCTGACAACAGAGCAGTGGGACCAAATGGATGGCCTGATCATGATTCTCAGGCCATTTGAACATGCAGCACTGGCAGTGAGTGGGAACACTGCCTGTATCAGTCAATCCATTCCACTACTACGTATACTGAGGCAGACACTGGTGAATGTGCAGCAAGTGCTAGAGGCAGGTGGTGATAGTGGAAGTTGTGCATTAATGGAACATATGCTCCATGTCTTAGACTGCAATACACATATTTCTGGCATTCTACAATCTAAAGATTTTGGGGTTGCCACTGTGCTGGACCCATGTTATAAACATGGGCTGGCATCAATAATTGAAGGTGAGCATCAGCAGGTCCAAAAGTTAATCGATCTTCTAATAAGAAGGGTACATAGGACACAGATCCTAAAGACACATTTTTCTAAGGCACAACATGAAACTCCACAGAGACTGGATGTTGCTATCACCACCTCACATGGGAAATGGTATGAGAAAACATGCTAGTTAACAGAGAAAATGTCAAATATCATTTGGGGTGTGTTAGATCAGACGGAGTTGAAGACATGGAAGAAGAGGAGGAGGCTGATGAGGCAGCAGGACTATGTGCAGCACAACGCATGACAGATGCATATTTGGAAGACACAAGGCACCTTATCATCACTGACAAGCCCTTGTTATACTGGAGCAGCAAGGTCACTGAGTGGCCAGCACTGACCTTGGTTGCAATGGAATACCTCAGCTGCCCACCCTCGAGAGTCACTGTGGAACATGTATTCACTTCAGCTGGGACAATTGTGCAGGGCAGGCACACCAATCTGTCACCAAAAAATATTGGCATGCTAACGTTTATTAAAATCAATGAGGGGCATATTCCACACAAGACAAACATGTGCATGTTACTACCACATGAAGGTGGTTGTAGTGATGAAGAGCAAGTTGTTGTTGGCATTAGCAAATTGTCTTCTACCACCGAGACGGATGTAGCAGTAATGGAGAGAGAATTCAGATCTGGTGACAGCTCAAGTCCGGAAGACTGTGAGGGCTGCTTTCTTGATGAGGTTGAAGCATAAAAAAAAATGTGTCATTTCCCTCCTTTCTCTTCAACAGTATAATCCTGTACTTTATTATGATTCACAGTTCTGTTATTTTCAGACATTTTACTGTTCCCCATCCACAATTGTTGTGCTTCTGTTTCCTTGCACCTAATTGATTACCTGCCTCCACCACTTGAATATGACATCTAGAGACAATGCCAGCTCCAGCCAGCAAGAGACAGCATCACCTCCTCCTCCTCCTCTGGCCTGCTTGGGTCATACACAGCCACAAACAGCATGGTCCACCACCTCCTTACAAATGCAAAAATGGTCCTGTCTCTAGGAAATGCGGTTTGACTTGATCCTATGGTACAGTTACAAAACTCCCTGACCTAAAAAAAAATCTCATATAAATAAATACAATGTTCACTCAGAGATAATTTAATTTATTTATTTATTTCAAACCTTTCAACAGAAAATACATACTGAGCTGAAAAACAGCTTGATTCCAGATACATCCTGGGGGAAAGGGTCAAGGGAGAAAACAAATATAACAGATTGGAGCATTTACAGTACAACATTTACAAACAGGAGTAGGACCATATATGCAATATAAGCAATAAGAGGCACTCAACAAAAGGCAACTTAGCAATTATGAGCTAAGTGAGGAATGGAGCAGAGGACATTGTTTAAAAGAACCAAGAACTATACAGGAGGAGGCAGTGGAAGTCAGACAAAGGCTTGGGTGTAGGTAGCAGGGGGGCTAGGGTGTTATGGGGGAAGGAGAAGACAAGGTGGAAGAACAGTGGTGGGAAGAGGTTGGAGTGGAGGAGCAGGGGTGAAGAATCAGGAGCATTTACATGAGGGAGAGATAAGTCTCAGAGAAGAGAGGAGAGGAAGCAAAGGGAAGTGGCAGAGCGGGTAGCTTGGGGAAGGAATTCCACAGTTTAGGGAGGCAGAGAGCTAGGGAGTGAAAGCCAGAGATGCGAAAGGAGTAGGAGGAGGGAGGGTGGAGTGAGAGGAGAGGTAAGAGGGGAGAGAGCTAAGCCAGTGCTTGGCAATAAAGGAGGAGCAATGTGCAAGGCATCTGGCATCAAGGGAGGTTAGGGAGAGGGAGGCGAATAGGGAGCAATGGTGAGTGCAGGGAAGGCATTTGAGGGCAAACTGTCAGAAGGAGTGATGGAGATGATCCAGTCTGACTAGAGTGGACTTTGGAGCAGTGCTGTAAACTGTGTCTTCATAGTCAAAAATAGGGAGAATCATTTTCTGTAGAATGGCTCTGTGGGCCAGCAAGGGGGTACAACCACGGTTTCTGTAAAAAGCACCTAATTTGGGGTGCATCTTTTTGTGGATGGCTTCCACATGCCCAGAAAAGTCAAGGTGATAGTCAAGCCATACCGTGAGGTACTTGAAGGAGGGGACATCCTCAAGGGGGGATCCATTCAAGGTGTGAAAGGAGGGGAGGACTGTAAGTTTGGAGAGCTTTTGCCTGGTTCTGAAGGTCATGGAGACTATTTTCTTTATGTTGAGGGACAACTGATTAGAGCAGAACCTGCGCTGGATGTTGTCAAAGTCCATCTGGAGGCTGCTCATCAAATCAGTGGGGGAGGAGCCAGAGGCAAATGTAACTGTATTGTTTGCATACATATGGAGGGACACAGAGGTACAGGCAGTAGGAAGATTGTTTAGGAAAACTGAGAAAAGAATAGGGCCAAGCAGGGATCCTAGGAGGATGCTAGTGCTGATAGGGAGAGGGGACTGGGCATCTCCAAAAAACAGAGAGGAGTTACTTGACATCTTTCTACACCATCTCAGTGGCATGCACCAGCCAGTAAACAGCATGGCCAGCAGCACTAATGTAACAGTAACTATCATTATGATTTTTTTTTGTTCTCCTTTTTCACAGGTACATGGTGTGCCATGGTGGCCATTGCCAAAGGGAAGCTAAATAATTTCTCTTTTTTCTTTACAGGGGATAGGTATAGTAAGATGGGGAGTCAGCAATGGCTATATTGTGTGGCCACCACAGTGGCTGAGTGAGGCAAAATAATTTCTCTTTTTTTCTTCACAGGTGACCGGGATGGTGACCGGTATGGTAAGATGGGGAATCAAAAACAACGATACTGTGTGGCCACCACAGTAGCTGAGTGAGGCAAAATATTTTTTTTTTCACAGGTGACAGATATAGTAAGACAATAATGGCTGTACTGTGTGGCACCCACCACAGTGGCTAACTGAGCAATCAAGCCATCGCCATCTTCTCCAACCAGTTAGTCTGACATCTACAAAACTTTTCATACTTACCTTCTGAAAATTTGCAAAATTCCAAAAAAAGATGCAGGCTCAACCTATGCAGCACCCAAGTGATAATACCTGAAAATAAACAAACAGTAAGAAAAAATGGTTAGAAAGAAAGTGGTTACAACCCCCCCCTTCAGTCAAAAAAAAAAGAAAATAAAATACTTTGCTGGTAGGTCACAAAGTTATTGAGTGCAGGGAACAACAGACTGCATCTTTTCCAAGCAAAGTACTGGAATGGCCTGCTAATGTCTTCCCAGTTTGTATATCATTTTGGCATAAAAGGAGCTGTAAATTTGGAAGGGGCCAATCAATAGATACAAACAGATCCTTCAGAGGGGTACAACAAAGCAATCAAATTCCTTCAGGAGCTCCTTTTTATTATTTAGTTTTTAGAGAATTTCCAGAAGTGAGAAATTTATATATTGTGCTTGCCAGTTGTGTGTACTAAACTGCTTGACAACACAGACTGTCCAAGAGAGTGACTTAAACAGCATAGTAGCAGAGGCAGCAGCAGCAGTTTATTATCAGTACTACTGATTTCTGGTTTGGGAGAGAATTTCCAGAAGTGAGAAGTGTATATATTGTAACTGGCAGTTGTGTGTACTGAATTGCTTGACAGCACAGTAGCAGAGACAGCAGCAGCAGTTTATTACCAGCATTATTGACTTCTGATTTGGGAGAGAATTTCTAGAAGTGAGAAATTTTTATATTGTGCTTGGCAGTTGTGTGTACTTCAGTGTTTGAGATTTGGACACTTGAGGCAAATCATGGGAAAACAGAAGTAATGTGTCTTGTGATTAACACACAACTAACACAAAACGCATAAAGAAGAGTGTTGTCGGCTATGACCCACAGCACAGAACCATGTGGCAATGGCAGTACTACTAACTTGTAGCTGCCTGATATATTTATTCTGGTAGTTGAAAAAAAATTCAGAAAATATAGAAACAGAAAGAAAGGAGAGGTGTGATGTATGGAAATTGGAGCATAATGAAAGAAAATATAGATAGGATATAAACATTTATTTTGTGTTTTTTTTTTAAAGATAGAACTGGAGCAGATAGTATAGAATTATAGGCAGGTGGAACAGTAAAGAAATGAACATTAAATTTTTTTCAACATTTGTTATATTTTTTATAAGAAACAGAGTAAGAAAGTGTCACATAGACTTGCAAAAAAAGATAGAAGAAGTTATATAGAAAAGGAAAGGCATGAGTTTTTTTAAACATTACTGGCCCCAGCCCCAGAAGTGCCAGCACCACCACCCATACTGCCCCAGTGCAGCTCCACCATCCCTTCTAACAGCTGTTGTTGGTTGACCAGGATTCTTGTCATCACCTCCTCCATAGCAGTGACCCTACATTGCAGGTCCCGCATTCCCTCCAGTAAAGTTGCCTGCTCCTCCCCGATGCTGGCTAGTGTGTTTGTGGGTGCTGCTGCTGCTGCTTCTGCTGCTGGTGCTGGTGCCAGAACATGTGGTGCAGCCCCTTCAATGAAGTTTGCCCACTGCACCTCTGTCACACGCCGCCAACACTGGCTGTGTGGCACCTGTGCAGGCACAGAAGAGGGCCCACCACTTCCCCCACCACCACTTGACACCTCTTTCTGATGGGTCTCCCACTGCTCACCATGATGGATTTTCAGGTGGGTTCCCTGACCACCTCTGCCCAAGTGTGTCCCTTTTTCCCTGCCTCACCCTGACCTTACAGATCTTACATTTGATGACACTGTTGCCACTTTCATCACTGTGAAAGAACTCGCACAAGAGGGAAGATCTGAGTGGGCGGTGGCATTGGCCATGACAAGCTGGTGGTGAAGGAACAGAGGATGATGGACAGGACTCCTCTGCTTGGGAGGGGACCTGGTGGCAGTGGTGGTTCCACAGGGGCCATAGCAGGTTCTGGCTGCTGACCCTCATGGGGAACTGGGGGAACTTGGGGCTGTATTGCTGTTGCTACTGCTGCTGTTGCTGGTCAGGGGCACACTGACCAACACTCCCTGAGGACACTGCTGCTATTCCTGCTGCTGGAGGGAATGCTGAGTGGAGTTGCTGGGAGGGGGGGTGACACAGCTGTATGGCACCACCACGGGTGTGAACCTGTCCTCTCTCCATCATTACTATCACCGTGACCTCAGCAAACAAAAACAAAAGAGAGATTGAAAGAGACAGAAAAATTATTGAAAAAAATGGTAAAATGAAACTCCCTAAAAAGTACAAAAAATGTTTAAAAAGCTTAACTAGAACAAAGCTGTTCAGAAGAAATAAATCAATAAACCAAAAAAGAAAAAACAGCTAAAAAAGACACTTTTATTCTCCAAATCTCAAATAAAAAGCTTTGTTGCGAACAGGCCTCTTCTGTCTCTGACTAACAATGCAAAAGTGAAAGTAAGGCAGAGCCACAATATAGATATGTACCATGTGAGTGCAGAAGCTGAAACATGTGACCTTCAGACAAGTGGTTTACCACTCCAGAAGCCTCATTTTCAAAAACTTCACATTTGACACCCTAAAAGTGAAGTTAACAGCTAAGTTACCAGACAAGTTAACTGTGAATTTTGAAGGTAATGGTAAAACCTTGGGAATTGCTCTATGGAGGTGAAGTCAGTAACTTTGCTAGAAATCGGGAAGGGAGAAGCCAGAGAAGGTGAGGAGGGCAGCAAGGTCAGCTCCCTGGGGGGGGGGCTGACCAAATGAGCAGATGCGAAAGACCGTTAGGCCTATTCTGCTGGCATTTTAGTATGTTAGTAAATTCACCTGTGAATTTGAACTTCAGAACATTTCTAGTGCTAAGATGCATATGGTGTACACTGACATATTTAACTAGTTTGGGATGTACAAACACTCTGCCTGAGCAATGCTAGTTAATGCTTCTAAAACCTTTGTTATATGTGGTTCAGAGCTCAGTGCTTGTGTTACATACTGCATCTTGTAATGTAGATTTCAGTTTGGATACAGAGGCCAGACCAGTAGGTAGAGTTATGCGTCCATGGTATAGTTATGAATGGATAGTGCTTAAGTACTTGGACATAGACATGAATAAGTCAGTGATTATTGTTCATGATGAACTTGACAGTATGATAGTGCTGATACTGGAACAATTGAGTTGATCAGTATAAGTTGATGGTGTGACTTTACTCTGTATCCCACTGTAGGAAGGAAGGTTAGTTGTTTAGGATGTGATACCCGCCTGGTGGGATAAGAGTGCCGGAGAAGGAGGAGGTGTAAGGGGTGGATGGAGGGTGAGTGTGTCTTGCCCTAAGCAGAGCATCAGGTTTCTGCTGCTTAAGTATGATATGGGGGAGGAGTTCTTCCCCAATAACTACTGGCAGAGCCTTTCAATTATATGTGGTTCAGAGCTCAGTGCTTGTGTTACATACTGCATCTTATAATGTAGATTTCAGTTTGGATACAGAGGCCAGACCAGTAGGTAGAATGATGCTTCCATGGTATAGTTATGAATGGATATTGCTTAAGTACTTGGACATAGACTTGAATAAGTCAGTGATTATTGTCCATGATGAACTTGACAGTACGATAGTGCTGATACTGGAACATTTGAGTTGATCGGTATAAGTTGATGGTGTGGCTTTACGCTGTATCCCACTATAGGAAGGAAGGTTAGTTATTTAGGATGTGACACCCCCTTGGTGGGATAAGAGTGCCGGAGAAGGAGGAGGTGTAAGGGGTGGATGGAGGGCGAGTGTGTCTCGCTGTAAGCAGAGCAACAGATTTCTGCTGCTTAAGTAGGATATGGGGGAGGAGCTCTTCCCCCATATAACTACAGGCAGAGCCTTTCAATTACTAATGTAAGCTAATGTAAATTAAGCTAAGTGCATTGTATAGGAACAAAGTGTGTATCCCACTACCTGTCCAAAGAGAAATTGTAATAAAGATGATTCTCCCTATTTTTGATTATGGTGACATAGTCTTTACTGGAGCTCCCAAATCCTCCCTTTACTAGACTTGACCCCCTCTTTCACTCTTTCTGTCATTTTACTTTAGATTGTTCCCCACGCATCCACCATTGCTCATTCTACTCTGCTCTTTATCTCCCCTGCCTTGATGCCAGGCACCTTTCTCACTGTGCCTCCTTTATTTCTAAATCCTGGTTTGGTTTCCTTACCTCCTACGTTTCATCCCACTTATCCTCCCCCTCCTCCCCACCAACTACCCCCTCTGCTATGCTACTTCTTGTTCCCTCTCTATTCCTTCTAGAAAAACTACAGCTGGTCAGTCTGATTTCTTTTATCATGTTCCTAAACTCTGGTCCTCTCTTCCCCTATCAATTTGCTCTGCTTTTTCTTTAAAGTTTTTTCTTCATGATTTTTTTTGTCTCTATCCTGCAACTGTCCATGTCCCCATACCACTCAACTGCTATGAATTTCACATAGCGCTAGAATTTTTGCACCCAAATTTAGCCTTGCTCCGCAAAGGTTTAGTGACCTTCTTGATAATGTTTGTGTTATTTCTGGACACACAAACTGTTAAATGATTGAACAAACTTGATAGAAACATTCCATAACATTAACTATATGGGGCCTACTATTTGTAGACACATTATTCTTTAAAATAAGAAAATGCTACACATTCTGGATATTTGTTACGAATTTTGAAGGTCGGTGTTTTGATTTTTTAATGCTGAGAGGTTGAGAGGTATGCACATCCCTCTTCCTAATGACTCCAAATCTTTCCTTCGTAGTGTTTCCTCATTCCTATTCAATGTTCCTATACTTAAAAAGTAGTTCCCGTGCCCATATTATTGCAACTGTATCTACTGCACATATCTATTTCAGTTTGCCTTCAATTTTTTTGATTATGACCCTGTTACATTGTAGTTACTGTATTTTACTACCCATATCCCCTTCCCCCAGGATGCATCTGGAAATGATCTGTTAGTAGCTCAATATATCTTTCCTGGTGAAACTTTTGAAATAAAATAAAATTAAATAAATAAATGTGTACAGTGCATGTTAACCCTCCCATCCATCCCACAAACAGTGATTCCTTGGAATCCAGTGGCACACCTCTCCTGATCCCTTATACAGTATGTATTAATACTGCCATGTTCTTGGTACTGTAGTTCAGTGATCCCCACCATGGTCCCAAGATGTCAGCCAGCTCATACCCACTGCTCATCTCCATCACTGTCTGCTTCATGCAAGTTTGTAATCACTGTACAAGCACATATAACTTTGACAAACATTTAACCTATCTGAGGAGGGTGGCAGAAGGACAGAGGGAGGCATACACTGTCCCCCACACACAAAATGAAGCCCGAGGGAAGGAGACCCTGAGGGGAGAAAACTCCTCCAGGGAACAGGTTCAAGACAGAATAAGGAGAACTCGAGACAAAGAGTCAAGGAACAACCATAGTAATATGAGAGAAAGAAAATGAGGCAGGGCCAAAGGAAGGGGGTTGTAGTGGGGTGGGAGAAAGATGTGAAAAGCCATGTGTGCAAATGCAAGAATTCTTGGAAATGAAATTCCAGATCTTCAGGCTATCATGCCAGAGGCAGACTTGGACATAATGAGCATCACTGTGTCATGGTGCTCAGGAAACCACGACTGGGACTTGCCTATACCAGGATACATGCAGATCAGGAAGGATAGGGAGGGGGGGAAGGTGGGGATTGTGTTATAATTCCACGAAGATATCAAGGCAACAGAAATGCAAGGGGGTTGGGAGGGGCTGGAGGTACTGTGGATCACCCTAGCCAGCAGCCAGAGCCTCCATTCACACTGGGGTAATTTACAGTTCTCCAGCACAGGGGGAGGATCCAGACAAGGAAATGGGGGAAGCAATTAGCAAGATGGCAAAGAAGAGGGAGGTACAGATGATGCAGGACTACAGTCTACCAGTTATTGGTTGGAGTCTTCGGCCACAGTCTCAGCTAGAAGTAGTCATCCAAGACTCCCTGCAGGGGATGTTTCTCTGAGGCAGCTAGTCAATGACCCCACTCATCATGGGGCAGTACTGGACCTGGTGCTTATGACCAGGGACAGTGTTGAGACATAAGGGTAGGATGCCACCTGGAGACTAGTGATCACTGTACAGTGTGATTTAACATTAGAATGGCAGTGGAGGCGAACTGCATAAGGATGAGGGTCCTGGGCTTCAGGACAGATTTTAAAAAAATGGATGAATATCTCAGAGACACTCCAGTAGTGGGGATTACCCTGATGGTGTGAAGGGACAGTGGGACAGATTAAGGGCTGGAATAGTGAAGGCAGCAAACCTCTACACAAAAGAGGTGAGCAAAAGTAGGAGGAAAAGGAGATGAATATGGTTTTCAAGTCAGGTAGCGGCAAGGGTAAGGATCGTACCTGGAAACGAGCTTTGGCTCAATGTGCCTTTCCAGTTTACCAAATGTTAAGATTAAATAAATAAATAAAAATAAAGGGCAGCATTCAGGAGATACTAGGAGACATAGAGGGAAAAGGGCAGAGGGGTGTATCAGCAAAATCAGAGGGAAGCAGGTAAGGTGGTGAAGGGTGCTAAGGCACAAACTGAGGAAAGATTAGCTGAAGGGTAACAAAGAGAAACAAGACCTTTTTAGGTACATAAGTGAAAAAAGAAAGACAAGGGGAGGAACTGTGAAGCTGAGAAGTGCAGCGGGAGACTGTGGAGAGAATGATCCGGAAAAGTACATACCGTATTTCACCGTTTAGAAGCAGTGGCTTCTATTGCATTTTTTTGTTTTGAACTGTGGCTTCTAAATGGGGCAGCTACAATTCGGGGGAGGCTTTAATTTATAAGCTGTCAGCCAACCATCAACGGCATTATTTTTTTCAGTGGCACAGCAGTATGTGAATTTACTCCAGAATGTTGTGGCCGTGCTTTGGGAACTGCTAATATTCAGTGGCGAACTGAAGAGGAAGGAGGTTTTGCTCATTGGGAAGAAAGACATGCTGCATTTAGATGTAGTGAGCGCTCCTGCCTGCAAGTTATCAGTCAGTCTTGGGCTCCAAAAGGTAGCAGTTGGAGTGGAGTTTACAGCCCAAAAGATTCGAATGTGTCATGAGCAACGATGAGGTCCAGGTAATCGGCAATCAATCAGAGGGAGCAATATGCAATCAGTATACAATCAGGTGAGCCTAGAAGCCTCTGGGGATGTTCGTAGAGGTGGAAGGACCTGATGAGAGATCTTTGGAACTTGTTGTGTCTCTGTCACTCTGCAGAGCTGATCCATAACTATTAGGGAGTAGTGAGAGGTGAGCTGGATAGAGAATTTGTGCCCAAAGGCTTCTTGCCTTTAATTGTTTGCGAATGGGCCAAAGGATCCAAGAGGGAGAAGACTGGGAGTGACTTTACATGATGACAGTATTTCATCATTTACAGGCTGCCCCCATTAGATGCTGCGGCCTCAAAACGGGGACGGCTTCTATTAATAAATGTTTTTTCCTGTGTAGCTTTTATTCGGAGGCGACTTCTAAATGGGGCGGCTTCAAAACAGTGAAATATGGTATCCTGAACAAATACTTATTTTCTGTTTTCATAGTGGAAAGGGAAGGGGATGAGCCTGATATAGGTTACAGAACCACTAAGGGGAGGGAAGTAGGCACAAGTCCATTCGAAGAGTAAAGAGTCCTGAAGGGACATGCAAATCTGAGAATGGACAAGGCTATGGGGCTCGATGTGGTACATTCAAGGATACTGATGTGTAATTTAGTGTGCATTTGTACTGCTTGTATTGTTTGCAATGTTTATTGTAAATATTTTTATTGTGTGTGCTAATGCACCCGACTCATACCCCAAAAAGCCATTTTTTGCCAGTGTACTTACCTAGTTACCAATTAAATAAATAAATACATACATACATGAATAACCCCCCCTTCCGGGCTTGACTCCTTCATTACTGTAGCTAAATCCACTTGCACCTTTAGAAATTCTGCAAAAGCATCTCTCGTGGTTCCTTTCTGTAGGACTGTGCTTTATTAACAGGTATTTGCCTACAGAGCTCCCTCTTGGATCAATGAACTCTCATCCTCTATCAGCCACCTACCTACCATTGGCCCCTTCAAAGCAGCCCTAAAGAACTGTCTGATCAAGCAATCAACTTGCAGTTGTTCTGAATAAGATTTGATTGGAAAACATCTTGCTCTGTTAGCTTTTCTGCCAACAGCAGTTGTATTCTACCTTTATAACAAAGACCCTTAGGTCTGCTGTGGAATTTGTTGTACTGCACTGTTTTCTTTGTTATTGATTGTCATGTTTCTCAACCAAGGCAAGTCTCTGACTGGCTCCTTAATTATGTACCTTGTTTTGTTATACCTTATGTTTCCTATGTACAATGGCCTCCCTGCCTCCTACCTCAATGTTTGTTAATTTTCTGCTGTCATGTAACCCTGATGAGGAGCCTTTGTAAAAGAGTCTGGGACTCAAAGGTTATTTCTGATTTCTCAAATAAATAAAAATAAAATTGAAAGACTTCAGGAAAGTACTGTCTGCACCTCTGACAACCCTGATCTGATAATGCCAGATCAATGAGAAACAAGACCGCAGTTATGGCGGATTTGATTTCATCAGTCGATCTGGCTTGCATCATAGAGACCTGGCTGGGCAATGATGCTGGACCAGTTTTGGAGGCCACCATTCCTACTGGGTACTCTGTAGTGCACTGCCCAAGGAAGGAACACAGAGGCAGGGGTTTGTCCATCTGCTTTAGATCCTGCTTAAACTTCACCATGCACCCAGTGGGTTCTATCACATCCTTTGAGTGTGTGTCAGTGCATGGGGGTCCAGGTGTGGGTTGCAAGATTCTCCTCATTTACTGCCCTCTGGGGTCGGGAGGTGAGTTCCTGCAGGAGGTCATTGACAGGGTGTTGTTGTCCCCCCAGTGTTTGATTCAGGGGGCCTTTAACACTTGGATTGATGATTAATCCTTGCAATTTGATTATGACTTCCTCTAGTTGATGACATCACTAGGCCTTACACAAACAGTTGCTTCTGTGACCCGCCACTACAGACACACATTGGACCTGGTTTTCTTGCTCGGGCTTGAGGTCACGAACCTCAAGACTGATTGGGTCACTTGATTCGATCATTGCACGGTGGAGTTCTCTTTTGGGCCCCCCCAATAGTCCACCCCCCACATTGAGATGATCAGTTATTGACCTTTAAGGGGATTGTCCCCAGAGGGACTGTTGGCAGTAGCTGACTTATCTGGTGTGACTGCTGCATGTGCAATTGGCATTGGTGAGATGGTAGTCACCTATAATAAGGGGATACCCAGGGTGCCTGATGCCATTGCACTGGCCTGTATACAACTCAGATCTTCTCACTTGAGACTCCCTTGGTTTGATGGGGCTCTCAAGGTGATGGTCAAGGGTCAGAAGTTGGAGTGGTGTGTTGGTGGAAGACCCGTTCTGAGGAGATCAACCTGGCCTTGTGTGTGCACTATCGTGAGTACCAAGGGGCAATCAATCCTAAGAAGGCAGAGTTCCTGTCTGGAGAGATTGCTGTAGGAAGGAACCGACCATCTCAGCTATTTCCGACTATGGACAGATTACTTCACCTAGTCTGTCTACAGCTGAAAAAGCTCTTTCAACCACATTGTGCACTGAGTTTGCTCAGTTCTTCTCTGACAGAGGGTGCTCCATTCGGACGTGGATCTCATCAGTGAGGCAAGCTTTGCCTCACAGTGGTCTGCTGGTTGGAAGAAATGGCACTCCTATTGTTTGGGAGGAGTTTAGACCAGTGGAGGTGACAGGGCATTGAGGTGATTTCGAAGCTGAGGCATGCTTCTTGTGAACTGGACCAGGCCCCAAACCTTTTTTTGGGGGGGGGGTGTTGAGATCATTGGTCCAGTATTCGTCAGGATTATCCAGTGTCCGTTGTCAGAGGGAGTCTTTCCTGATGGCTTGAAGGAGGCACTGGTGAGACCTCTCTTGAAGAAGCCATCGCTCGACCCAGATGTCCTGGTGAATTATCAACCAAACTCGAACCTTCCATTTTTAGGAAAGGTTGTTGAGAAAATAGTAGTGCAGCAGCTCAAGGTGAACCTCATGGCCTTTGACATATGTAAGCCATTCCAGTCTGGTTTCAGAGCTAGGCATAGCACTGAAACAGCTTTGGTTAGGGTGCAAAATTACCTCCTCAGGGCAAGAGACAGAGGAGACAGGTCAGTTCTTATTCTCCTGGATCTCTCTTCAGCATTTGACACCATGGACCACTTAGTGCTTCTGGATCACCTTAGAAAATATTGTGGATTTGCTGGTACTGTCATCAACTGGTTTGAGTCCTATCTCTTGGGCAGGAAGCAATGGGTGGTGATGGGGAATTTCTCCTCCTCCCTGAAGCTCCTGCCATGTGGAGTTCCTCAAGGCTCGATCTTGTCGCTAATGTTATTTGTGGTGTGCATGCTATGCCTGGGTGAGCTCTTTAGGCATTACAGTTTGGGTTTTCACTGCTATGCAGATGATACCCAGCTATATATGTCCTTTGCCCCTGGAACACAGGATGCCTTGGAAGTGCTTTACAACTCCTTGGCAGAGATCAATGATTGGATGTCCTCCAACTGGTTGTGACTGAATCCCAACAAGACAGAGGTCCTAGTGATTGAGCCAGGTCATGTGCATAATAGGAGTGCCTCTGGAGAGGCGACAAGATTGGTCCTGGGATCCACTCTGTTGATGGCTTCCCCTATGGTGAGAAATCTTGGCATCTTCCTGAATGACAGATTGACTCTTCATGCACAGGTGTCATTTGTGGTCCAAAGTGGTTTTTACCAATTAAGGAATGTCACCAGGATTAAACCCCAAGTTCTGCCCAAAGACCTGCCAAAACTGGTACATGATTTTGTCACATCCAGGCTTGATTACTGTAATGCCCTGTACTTTGAGTCAGTGGAGGGACCCTCTGCCTGCTGCAGCTGGTGCAGAACACTGTGACCAGGTTACTGACAGGCCTGTCTAGGTCTTGTCATGTGACCCTGGCCCTGTGAGCTCTGCACTGGCTGCCTGTCAGGTGGAGGATCATCTTCAAGGTGGGCTTGCTCACCTATAAGGCCCTACATAGACTAGACCCTGGCTGCCTGATTGATCTTCTAACACCTGCCTCCTCAGTCCACTCCCTCTGCTCCTCCATCCGGGGCCTCCTTGTGGTTCCAAGGGCCAGGTTAAAAACACCAGTCGACAGACCGTTTGAAGTCACTGCACTGGCCCTTTGGAACTCGCCCATCTTTCTCAAGAAGGCCCCAATGGTGGAGCTTTTAAAAGGGTTCTAAAGACTCATCTTTTTAAGTTGGCCTACCCAGACTAACCAGAGCTATTTTATGTTCTAAAGACTGTATTTATTGTTTTCAATTTCAATTCAGTTCAATTGATTATGCATTTTAATGTATTTATTTTTGTAATTTAGTTTTTCTGTATTACCTTGCTTGTTTATATGTAAGTCGTCCAGGGCCTCCAGGATTGGGCACCATATAAATAAAACCTACCTACCTTTGAGGCTGGCTCCCTCCCTAAAGTTTACACCATCAAAGGTACTCTCGAGCAGTTCCCTCATCTGCTGTTTGGTCCACCCCTCAAAATTGGGCCTACTTGGCTCCTTGTGGACTGGTGCTACAAGAACTCTCCCTTTCTGTCCTTTTTGCATTGCCTTTCTAGCTGCTGGCTTCCTCAGAGCCTGTTTCTTTGTCTCTGGAATCTGTGGTGTCTGTGCCCTCTTCTGGTCCTGATGGTTGCTCGCCACTGGTCCGGGAGCAGGCAAAAGCTCTGTAGATGATGCTGGCTCTGCTATTGGGGTCATCTGTGTCTGAAGCCCAGAGGGCCCTTCACTTGTTGGGTTCTTAAACTCTCTCCTAGAGACTGGAAAATATGGCTTCCACTAGGCCATGCCCCACACCTGTACTAGTGCCTGTAGCTGCTTCTTGAACTCCACTGACCTCTGCTTCAGCGGCACATTTCTCTTACTTGGCATTCTTCTTTGCTCTCACACTGAAAATCAGAAGGAAAATACAACCTGACCATGCCCATGCTACTGTGCTGTTCTAGACTGTTCTGTGCACAGCACAACCATTAATTTGTCATTTTGTACCTTACCTATCCTCCCAGCCTGCTCCCCATGCCCTGCTGTCATCCCCTGTTTGTCTTCCCTTTTTCTTTTTTTTTAATTGGCATCAGGCTCACGAGGGAGAGCCTTGCCATGGCTGTCTGGCTTCCCCTAATGCTCCCCCTTTTTTCCTAGATGCCTTCCATCCCCCTTCAAGGTGGACCTACCACAAGGCCCTGACCATTGCCATATCTCCCTCCTTTTGTTCATTTATTTATGGAGTCATTATTTATTTTTTAAATTTACTCATGATCCCATTTGTGTCCTGCTTATACCTCCATTATGATCCCCACCTACTCGTCCATGCTTCCACCAGTAGCCTCATTGCCCTTTTTTTTTGTAACCAAAGGCCATGATTGAGTTAGATGCTTGTGACTGACTATGTACTGGCTTTAGAGCCATCCTGTTCACCTTTCGATTATTGCTGGGCTCTGCGTAACAGGACTAGTTTCCACCGCATGACACTGCCATACACAAATCTGCAGGTGCATTGACTGGCACCCTGCCACATGGCAGTGCTGGCTCAAAATGGCTGCCATTCCCCCCAAGCACACATGGACATGCTGCAGTTACCAAGATCTTGGACCATTTCTATGACCAGCCAAAAAGCAGCAAAATGGCACCTTCCTTTACTCATGCCCCAAGCAGGTGGCCCTGTTGCTGATGCAAAACCACTCCCCCATGCTAGCTGGCCAGCACTGAATTCTGGTTTCTAGATATGCCTTCATTAACAGAGATATTTTAACTGATGGCCAACCCCCAGTTAGTCTCCATTTACACCTTTTAATGCTGAGTTAGCACAGTTAAATATCTGGTGAATCTTTACTTACACCCCAACCCCCAGTTGCTCATCATTTACACATGTTTTGGAGCTGGGTTAACCATATTTAATGCCTATTACTTATACCCACATGCCCAGGGATTTTGTTTGCCCAGTTCTGTGGCAATAGTAGCAACATTCCACCATGCCAATGGTCACTCACACCATTTTTTATGCTGTCTCCCAAGAACCTCCCCGAGGAATAAAACTTTGCTGTTCCCCATCGTATCCCAATTCGTGCCCTGAGCAGGCAGCCTGTTACCAGGAAAAACTACTACTCTGCATGTTGCCATGGCAACAGCTCCATCACCATGCTGGCAGCCAACCCAAGGAACCAACCCATGTGGCCATTCTCCCTTGCCTGCATTGTATATAGGATAGTGGATGGCTGAACAGAAACAACAAGGCTATTCTTACAGGAGTGGTTGATATGCCAATTGTTAACCTCGAGAGTGCAGCTCAAGAGCTCAACATTCAGCATAGTAACCATGAGAGTAAGAATAAGCCTTGTTGTTTCCGTTCAGCCATCCACTGTTCTATATAGTGTATTTTACTGCCTCCTAGTGCCCACATATTTACAAAAAAAATAAAAAAATCCTGAGACATAACATGCTTTGTGAAAGTACTTGACTGGAAGGGGAGAGAGAAAAGAAAAAAAAAGATTACTTGCAGTGCTTGTACAGATTGTATCATAAGACCGCCGCTACTTCGCACACTACTCCCCCAGTACCATGATCACTATGCTGCACAGTTAAACTTTGACCTCTCACCCGTTACCCCTCACTGAGATGGGTTTTAATTGTTAAATAACTAACTCGAGTTACGAGCAGCTACCAGGACCACGACTTTACCACACAACTGATTTTTTTTTTTTTAGAACTACCATTTGGCACATGGGGCAGTGCCGTGAATCATTGCCATGACCAACAAAGCGCTCGTGAGGGTACTGGTATGACGTCCGTACTGAAGCAGAACCACAAGTCATTCTGCTGCAGTACAGACATCACTACTGCAGCAGAACCATGTTTTTGCTGTCACAGAAAACAAGTTAGAACAGCATTCTAACATATACTATGGGGTAGTAATGGCAGGATCTGTGCAAAGTTTTCACTGCTGCTTGCACATGTCCCATGAGTCTTTTCCAGCTGCCTGATTCCTCTCCGGTCATCATGGTGCCCCATTCAAACTATAATTGAAAGTGAGCTCCTCCTCTGGATCACATCCCAAGTGTTCCCACACACTCCCAATCACACTTTTATTCTCCAGTCCCTGACCAACTGTCACACAAAACTAAGCACCCATAAGCACCTGCTGGGATCCTTGTGCACCTGTTTAACCTTGCCTGCTGCCTGTATTGTACCATATGTATAAGTTCACCTTCTTTCTTTTTTCTTAATCTCCAACCACATCTCCCAACAGCCATGCACTGTGCAGAGTCAAGGCTCAAAGATGTTCAGTATGCCCAGCTGCCACCAATGTGCTACCTCTGTTGTGGCCAAATGTCTCTCTCCTCCCAATGTCTATATATCTATATCTGTATTTCCAGTTCACCTCAGCTGGTTACCATTGCTCCCTATAACCCTTTGCTGTCTAACATGCCTCCATTGCTCAATTGTGCTTGCTCTGGTCCTGTCCCTGTCTACGTTCTGCTGGTTAACCTCTTGATCAAGACAGGTAGAAGGAGTTAAGAGGCTGGGCTCATGTGTGTTGGACTTTAAGTAGCTTCCTAGCTCCTCTGCCTGCCACTCCCTCCTCCCATAGGCTGCCCTTCCTCTGTGCTCCTCCACTATTTCCCTATTCCCTATCCTTCCCTCCTTGGCACCTTCTGCAAGTTGTCTAGGGAAGGGTCCTCAAACAAAGGCTCACAGGCTTCAAGGGGGAGGCCTTCACCTGCTGTTTATTACAATACTAAATCATAAAAACAACATATGCTTAAATATCCCAAAATTGTCTATCACAACTACAATTTGCACAGAACAACATCTCATTAATTGCATGCCAATTTGGTAAACAGGTGAAAGAACACTTAAAGTTAACTTTACCTGTACCTACTATGATTAAATTGACACCTGGGGCTACATTCACAAGACTTTGCACTGGCACAAACCAGGTTTTGCATAAGTAAACCGCACTTTTTGCCAAGTTGGTATTCACAAAAGCCCATTTTGCACTGTCAAAGTGGATTTGTGCTGGGGCAAAGTGTGGAGGGGGCCGCAATGCAAAAGAGGGGGAGGAGACGTGAATATTGGCACTGTCCCATTTGCAAAGTATTTGCTCTGCACAGGGGAGTCTTGCTCAGTCCCCTTGCACTAAGAAAATACCGCCAACTGAGACCTTGCTTTAATCCCCTGCAACCCTAGTGGTTGGCGAAGGTACAGCAGCAGCCTCCCCAGCCGATTGCCGGCCTAATAGTTAATAAAAATACAGTAATTCCCAGTGGCAATGTAACCCCCCAGCAATTGCCAGCATGAAAGTCAATAAAATGTTGTCATTCACTGGTGGTAGTGGTTCTCGCTAACCCCCGCAACCACTGATCACCGACCCAACAGTAATATAGTGTACTTTCTCTGGTGGCTAAGGCTCCCCCCTCCCTTTGATTAGTGGCCTGAGAAAAAAAAGAATGGTCCCATGGACTGCCTGCTCACTAGCCCCTAAGTACACAGCGTGAGAGGCTGTGTTTGGAATTTACAATCGTTTCCAGCTGGACTGGAGGAGTGAGTGGGGGGAACCAATTGCTGCTGTGAGGGGACGGGGAGGTTTGTATTTAAATGCAAGCACCGCTCGAAAGCGGCATTGCTGTGCTGTAAACTGCTGTGCATTTGTTGGGAACGACGCTCGTTAGCGGCTTGAACTATCATGCCTTCCAGACCTGGACTTCCTTTCTCCCCCTGTGGACTGCCTGCTCACTAGCCCCTAAGTACACAGCGTGAGAGGCTGTGTTTGGAATTTACAATCATTTCCAGCTGGGCTGGAGGAGGTGAGTGGGGAACCAATTGCTGCCTGTGAGGGGTGGGAGGTTTGTGTTAAATGCAGCGGCAGCGTGAAGGCAACATTGTGGCAATTAGCTGGCCACTCGGTGTTAATTTATTTTCTGTTTGGGATGAGAGGAGGGAAGTGGGCTAGGATACAGAAGTTTTAACTGTGATAATTAGGCTTCTTTTATAGGAAGTGTTTTAAACGTTTTGAGCTTGCATTAATTAATGTGTTTATTGGCTTATTTAATTAGACATGTGTAAGGGGTCTGTAGGGTGATCTGTGGGGCCCAGGATTACTTATGGGAACTCGCAGCTGCATGCTCTGTGTCCCTTTGTCCCTCTCCCTGTGTCTGATATTATTATCAGGCATTGCAGGGAAGTGGGGATTGTAAGGGATTGCTCTGCCTGTGGGCTGTGGGATGACCAGGAGTGGGTTGATTGAAGGATAGAGGTGGTTAAGTCCAGGAGATGCCCTGGAGTAAGGAGGGCATCTAGGAGGAGCCAGACGTGGTTGGTGCCCATTTCCAGGGGGACCACCAAGCTGAGTGGTCAGGTAACCCGAGGGGCTGCGTCACCCTTTACATCTCTGACGGCAGTGCTATGCAATGCCAGGTCGATCAGAAACAAGACGGCAATTATTGCTGCCTTGACTTCATCGGTCAACCTGGCTTGCATTACGGAGACCTGGATGGGAGATGATGCTGGCCCTATTTTTGAGGCTGCAGTCCCCCCAGGATATACCGTGGTGCACTGCCCCAGAGAAAATTGCAGGGGTGGTGGTGTAGCCATTTGTTTTAGATCGAGCCTGACCTTCACCATGCACCCAGTGGGAACCCCAGGTTCATTTGAATATGTGGCCATTCATGGAGGACTTGGCATTGGCTGCAGGATCCTCCTCATCTATCACCCTCCTGGCCCGATGGGGGGCTTCCTGCAGGAATTTGCCGAGTTTGTTGCCGGCGAAACATTGGATTCCCCAAGATGTATTTTTCTGGGGATTTCAATGTTTGGGCCGAGGACAAAGCTCAAAAGAGCACCAGCGAATTTCTGCAGAGTATGTCCCTTTTGGGGCTGGTGCAGTTTGTTGGTGCACCTACTCATCGCGATGGCCATACATTGGACCTGGTGTTCTCACTGGGCCTTGAGATTGTTGATCTTGCAATTGATCAGGTATTTTGGTCTGATCATTGCACGGTGAAGTTCACGCTTAGGGCTCCCGTCATAAGTTCTTCCCCTGCTGAGATGATTCGCTGCCACCCTTTATGTGATCTTACCCCTGAGGGTTTTATGGCGGCAGTTGATTTATCTAGTATGGGTGATGCATGCGTCGGAGCTGTTGATGTCGGGGTAGACACCTATAATAAGGTGTTGTCTGGCACCATCGACTCCCTCGCACCTATCCGTGTATGACCCAGAACTTCGTACCTGAGGTCTCCTTCATATGATGGAGATCTCAGGGAAATGAAGAAGCTGGGTCGGAGATTAGAGTGCCGCTGGAGACAGACAAACTGGTCCTGTGTGCGCATTATCACGCATATCAGGAGGCAATCAACCAAAAGAAGACAGCATTTTTGTCTCGGGAGATTGCTGCCGGGAGAAACCGACCAGCCTCACTCTTCCGGACTGTTGATAGACTTCTCCATCCTCTCTGTCTTCAGCCTGGAAGAGTTTCCTCAAATGAGGATTGTGAGGATTTTGCTCGGTTTTTCTCAGACAGGGTGTCTTTGATCCAGCGGGAGGTTTCTTCAGCCATCAATACCACTGCTGTCAGTGGTTGTCAGTTGTGTTCTAAGAGCACTCCGCCTGGTTGGGGAAGAGTTTAGGCCAGTGGAAGTTCGTGAGGTTACTGAGGTAGCGGCCAACTTGAAGCATACCTTTTGTGAACTGGACCCAGTGCCAACGCGTTTCTTAATGAGATGCATTGACTCTGTTGGCCCGGTGTTTGCCCTGATTGTCCGGTGTTCCCTGAGTCAGGGTGTCTTTCCAGATGCCTTGAAGGAGGCTCTGGTGAGACCCCTTTTAAAGAAATCTTCTCTGGACCCGGAGATTAGGGCAAATTACCATCCTATCTCAAATCTTCCATTTTTGGGGAAGATTGTTGAGAAGGTGGTATCGCTTTAGTTGGAAGAGCATCTCACGATCCACGATTTGTATGATCCCTTCCAGTCGGCTTTTCAGGCCAGACATAGCACTGAAACTGCATTAGTTCAGGTGCAGAATGACCTCCTCAGGGCTAGAGATCGGGTGGACAGGACAGTTCTTGTTCTTCTCGATCTCTCTTCAGCATTTGATACTGTGGACCATTGTGTGTTGCTTCTCCGCCTGAGGAAGCTATGTGGACTCACCAGTATTGTCATCAAGTGGTTTGAGTCCTTTCTCACTAATAGGAGGCAACGGGTTGTGATGAGAAATTTCTCATCTACACTCTGCCTCCTTTCGTGTGGAGTCCCTCAGGGTTCGGTATTGGCCCCAATGTTGTTCGCAGTATATATGCTGCCCCTGGGGTGGGGATCATTAGGAAGTATGGTCTGAGTTTTCATTGCTATGCTGATGATACTCAGCTATACTTATCCTTTGCCCCAGGAACATCAAATGCAGTGGATGTGCTAAACATCTGTCTGGCTGAGATTAACGACTGGATGGCCTCCAGCTGGCTATGACTGAACCCTGACAAGACTGAGGTACTGGTAGTGGAGTCGAACATAGTTCGTGATGGGATGGCCTCTGACTCTGGGACTGGCCTTGTTCTAGGAGCTGTGTCATTGATGGCCTCCCCTTGGGTGCGAAATCTTGGTGTGATTTTTGACAGGAACCTGTCCATGGAGGTTCATATATCCTCCATAGTTCGTTTCTGTTTTTTCCATCTTAGAAACATTGCCAGGATTAAGTCTCTTGTTCCGGCTCTGGACCTCCCTACCTTGATACATGCCTTAGTCACTTCTAGGCGTGAATACTGTAATGCCCTCTATCTCGGGGTCTCTGGAGGTTCTCTTCGTAGACTACAGCTAGTGCAAAATGCTGCTGCCTGGCTTTTGTCCGGGCAAAGCAAATTTTGCCATATTACTCCTATACTGCGCGAATTGCACTGGCTGCCTGTCAGATGGACAGTACTCTTCAAGGTGGGTTTTCTCACCTATAAGGCCCTACGAGGCAGAGCCCTGGTTACCTGTCTGATCTCCTGATACTTCCCACCTCTGTCCAGTAATCTCCTCTCCTGTAAGCGGTGGCCTCCTACACTGTCCCAAGAAGCGAGACTAAAGTCTGCGGGGGACCGAACTTTTAGTGTCGCCGCTCCCACTTTTTGGAACTCCTTGCCTTCTGTAGTTAGGGAGGCTCCCACCATAATTGCCTTTAAGGTTCGCCTGAAGACCTTCCTATTTTTGCAAGCTTTTGGGGATTAATTTTGATTATATGTATGTAGTAATTTTAATTTATAATTTATACGGTATGAAATGCTGTAAAGTTTTTGTGCAGCGCCCAGAGCCTTCAGGATTGGGCGTCTTTTTAAATAAATTTGACTTGACTTGTCCCTGCACCAGTGTATCCCCCCCATGATCTGTGATCACTGGCCCAAGTAGAAAAAAAAGAATAGTCCCTGGTGCCAGTGGTCCCCCCCACACTCGCCAGCCCGAGTAAAAATAAAAAGGTTTCTCTGGTGGCTAGTGGTCCCTTCCCTTACCTGGTCCTTTACTCAACATAGAAAACAATATTCCATGGTGGCTAGCAGTCCCTCCCCATACCTGATCCTTCACCCGATATAGAAAAAAACTTTCCCTGGTGTGCAGTGGTCCCACACCCCCACCCGATCACATGCCAAATATATAAAAAAGTGTTCCCTAATGTCCAGTGCTCCCTTCCCCCATCCGATCACCTGGCCAATATATAAAAAGGTTTCTCCTGGTGTCCAATGTAACCCGTCCATCCCTATCCCCTGTATAGTAAAGTGAAACATTTCCCTGGTGGTCTAACAGACCCTACTACCTAGCCTCGATCCCCTGTATTGTGAATGTAAACCTTTCCCTGGTGGTCTAGTGGACCCCACCCCACCCTGGCAGGTAGTGACCTACCATTCTGCTCCTCCCATCCCAACTCCCAGCTGGCGACCTGCACAACCCTCCTCTCTCCACCACAGCCAGCCACCAACTGAGCTGTCAATGAGCGCTTACTATATTCAGTGGGGGTGGGGCTGTGGGGTCCACTAGAGCACCAGGGAAGGTTTACATTCACTATACAGTGGATCAGGATGGGGGTTATACTGGACACCAGGAAAACTTTTATATATAAATTGGGGGGGGTGGAACCACTGGGCACTAGGGAGAACTTTCTTATATATTGAGCAGGTGATTGGGTGGGGTAGAAACCACTGGACACCAGCGGAAACTTTTTTATGTGTTGAGCAGGTCAGCAGGTGGGGGGATGGTCCACTGGGCACCAGGGAAAGTTTTGTTTCTATGTCCAGTGAAGGATCAGGTGGGGGGAGGAACCGCAGGCCACCAGGGAAAAATTTTTATTTTTACTCAGGCTGGCGCTTGGGGGACACTAGCACCAGGGACTATTCTTTTTTTTCTACTTGGACCAGTGATTGGAGATCACAGAGGAGGGGGGAACCACTGGCACCAGGGACTATTCTTTTTTTTCCCTCAGGACAGCGATCATCGTGGTGGGGGGACCAGGAGGACCAGGAAAAGTACACAGTATTACTGTTGGGTCAATGATTGGTGTTGGGGGGTCATTAACCTCCTTTGTGACCCATGTAAATGGGACCATAATGGGCGTGCGAGTAGCCACATAGTGCCTTGCATGCCCAGTGGGCTCATTTACATGGCTGCTTCTGTGAATTCCAAATAGCGCACCAATGCTATTCATTGTGGGGCCATTTTCTGGGATGCATGTCGTGGGGGCTCTAGTGGGGTTAGAGGTAGTGGTAAGGGGGTTAGCGTTGCTTCGTTCTGGCCCTATTCACTGTCGGATGGTGCAGTGCGAGATCAGACTGAAAATAGTAAATTTACACACCTGCGCAATCACAAAGGGCAGTGCAAATATTTGTGCTGTGCTTTGCAATTTTCTTGTGAATCTAACCCCTGAACTGCTGTCTCTGATACATCGTTTCCTATACTGAGCATAATGACTAAATTTATGAAATTTACCTGCTCAACAAATAATAAATAACTAAATAAAAAACTTCATTAACAGTGCATTATTCATTTTACAGTGTTAGTTGTACATTTTCCAGGTCCAGTATTTTTATAGTTAAAACACAGCACAATCCTTAATACATTTTACCTTCCATACATATAGACACTACACTTAATACCGTTATATTTCTTAGGTGGTAAAAATATAATCATCATAGTTTTCTGGGAATAATGTACTTTTGGCAAAAACATCAATAAATCCATATTTTTTTTCTTTTCATGTTATTTCATTCCTGAACTGAAATATGTGGTTTTGAAGTGTTCGGAAGTCCTTGTTCTCTGGCCACTCCCATTATGAGGTAAAACAGAATTACCACACCAACCATCAACCTCAAACAAGCAGTCAAACACTGAAAGATGTATGCAGGTATAAATAAGGGATATTCAATGGTGAGCTGTCAGATAAATGATTTATCTACACTCATGCTGTTTGACCTCGGACATCTCACTCGTGGCTTACACCACTTGTGAGGTTACCCAAGGTCAAACAGCACTTGTGTAGATAAATCATTTATCTGAAAGCTCACCATTGAATATTTCATTTATGAATAGGGATGCTTTCTGTCATTGCAGGGACATTTGCTTTTGATCGTTTATCTTTTTTTGCATATGTTTGTCAAAAAAGTGAACCAAAAAATGGCATTTTCTGCTCTTTTTTGCTAATTATAAAAAAATCTGTAAGGTATCTATAAATGAAACTACTCATTTTGTAGATAATTGTGTGCTGAACAACTTTCATGCTCACAGCACTATGCTATTTTTTTTCATTTTAAAGTTATTTGCATTTGAATGTAGTTAGTACTGGTACAGAGGCTGAACATTCTAAATGAATTCCGGAGTGATTGTGACATATCTACTATGTATATAAATAAGAGATATGCAGCGGTTCAGTGTGTGATAATGCATTTATCTTGTACAGTTTCCAGTGACCTCAAGTAACCTCACGAGTGCCGGAGGCAGAGTGGGAGTTCGAGGTCACTGAAACTGTACAAGATAATGCATTATCACACTGAACCACTGCATATTCCATTTATGCAACAGGTTTAGGTGTTGTGTGAACATTTTGATTTTGGAAGGTGTAAATAATTTGTCAAAAAAGGGGAAAGAAAATTGAATTTTATGCTGTTTTTTGCTAATTATAAAAAAAACAAAATGGTATCTATAAATGAAACACCACTCATTTTGTAGATATTTTTGAGCTGAACATTTTTTCGTGCTCACAGTACCATGCTATCATTTCTTGTTTTAAAGTTATTTATATTTGTTTGTCAAAAAAATGAACAAAAAATTACATTTTCTTCTGTTTTCTTGCTAACCATATACAATATACAGGGTTTATATAAATGAAACATTATTCATTTTGTAGATAATTTTGTGCTGAACAATTTTCCTGCTTACAGTACCATGTTATCTTTTTTCGTTTTTAAGTTATTGACATTTAAATATGGTTAGTACTGCTTCTGAGGCCAAACATTCTAAATGAATTCTAAAGAGAACTGTGTAGATAAATGAGCTACTGATGTAGTTACTGTGTTGAATAAATGGGTGATGGTGTAGTTACTATGTGGATAAATAAATTTATTACCATAGTAGTGAAGATAAATGGTTTTATTCTACAGTTTTTATCCTGACCCCTGTTGCATAAATCTGTAATGATTCATCTACTGTGTGTATAAATGTAACATTTTGAATTTATCTCATAGTAGCTCAGATTTATCACATAGGATTTATGTCCACATCTACTGCATAAAATCTTTTATTGCAAATAACCCACAAGCAGGTTAAGAACCTCTTACTAGGGACACCAGCAGGAGCCGATCACACCAAACCTCCAACCGGTTTCACCTAATGCATCATCAGGGAGTTATGAAACAATTCAAAACATCTTTGTGTCAAGCAGTGTTGTTTACCATCAGAAATGTACTAGCACCGTACAGTTTATATAGTTGCAGAAAATCGCCTCAATAGAAGATATTTTTAAATTGCTTGTGACATTATTATGTCATTATTACATAAACAGCTGAGGGAATAGAAAATACTCAGAAAATGAAAATAAGGATGTCAGAAATACATTATTGCTAAATGTTGTTTTTATTTTATTATTTTTTAATATTTAGTGACCTGGAGGGTGCTCTGAGGAAATACTTATTTCCAGGCATGATCCAGGGGAGAGGTACATGACAATACAATTACCCCAGCAATAAAGCAGAGTAGGCAATTGCCTCAACAGCAATAAATAACACCAGTCATGTCATTAAACTCCCAATAGTGGCAACATCAGGGAAGCAAGAAGCACAATTGGACCAAACAGACGCCCACATATAATAACAACAATAGTGATTGCAAATACCAATAATAAGCAAATCACAAACGTCCTAGTAAACAAATTGACAGCAGGGATGCAGCATACCCTGGTGAGATGAGCAGAGGCAGAACAACGTGGGGGGGGGGAGGTAGAAGGTTTAAAAAAACGATACGATGCAAATTTCTGCAACTACAAAATGCTGCTGTTTTAATTGGTAGGGGATGGAGTTAACCTGGTACTCTGAGTAAATACTTAACAGATAGATTATTCCATTTTAGAGCCTGAAAATAGTCTATTGCACAGATCACAGGGATAGCCTGACATTGAACATGTATACATACTGAAATACAGGTTGCAGTATTGTGCATTATCTTAAAAATCCACAAGATGATTAGCTTCAAAGAAAATACATAATAACATTACAAGGGAAGTGTCTAGCTACATTACAGTCATACTGTTATGGCCACAATCTTGGCAGTTAAAGTGATTGTCTTATTACCCACATAACATTTACAGTTGGCTTCACCAGAACATTATACAAAATTCAACTATAAGTTGAATTTCTGGATGTTCCATTTTTATTACTGAAAATTTTTTGCATGAAAGCAGAACCTTACCCATACATACTTTATCAGTCCCAGCTATTTTTCCCATCCTGAAGTCATAATCTTCTGCTTGTGTCATCATATAGAATAGTATATGGTGATCATACACAACAAAGCTGTGTTTCCATTGCGGGGTTGTGATGACATCATACAGACCTCAAGGATGAAGCTTGAGAGGTCTCTATAATGGCATCATATCCCTGAGATGAAAATAGCCTTGTTGTGTATGGTCATCCATACATTGTTTTAAATAGTATATGATTCTGTGAGATTTAAAAAGTTTAATTTCACAAGGTTTCATACTTTGCATACATGTTCACTCTTGCTCTGGGAACTTCAAGCTGCTATGAAGTGGCTCTCTGTGGTCCTACTCTGCTCCCGACCCACTGAGGATTCACAGTGGCAATGTTTTTTAAATAAATATGTAACCCGGGTGCCATCTAACAATGGGCTCCTACCACTGCCTGTTAGGCTCCAACCAGGTTAAGGGGCTTGGGCTCTGTTCTGATGGTGATTGGGGGTTCTTTCCCAAACAGAAATGATAATAGTGTGGTGCCTCCAACCAGAGTGAGTATAGTGGGCCAGATGTTTGTAGGGTGCAACCCCCTGGGATGCTGTTCCTACCCACCTCCCCTTTCAGTCACCCCCACACAGAATACCATATACCAACTTAACACTCTATGTTGCATGCAGTTAATAGCTATCACTAATAATATGCTCACAGACAAAATTATGCGGTAACAACAATAACCAATTTATTTTTAGAGAAGGGGAATGGGAGATGCAAGATTATAGCAGTTGCTTGAAATTGGTAAATTAGACCAGTGATAAAACATATCAGTAACTGTGCCCACCCCCAGCAGCAAAAACATTCAAATAGCCCTCCTCCTCCTGCTCCTCACTGGTAACAGTGTCAGTAGAGAGTCTACCTGGTTACCTAGATAAGGTGCAGGACAGATTGTTGCCGTGGCTTGGCCAGTGTTGGTGCACTAAGAAAACATTAAGCAACTGGATTGCTCTCTCCAGCTCATGGCAGGCCCTGCTCTTACGGTTTTGAAGTTCCATTCACAGGGTCAAACAGAATCAGCAGATAACGGTTGTCTGTGATGTTGCTGGGGCCTTGAATGGCACAACTAGAGGTTGTAGTGGCTAACCATGACATCTGGCACCTTGTCCCCTTCAGATGGTTGCAGGCTGTTGCAGCTTGTCACCTTCGAGCTGTTTTTCTGCAGCCACTGGAACAGGCCAGTCTCAGGGACCAGGGCCACACATCAAGTCTTCTAGTTCTCAGGGAAAAATGTTTAGCACTGCCTAGCATTGGCAATATGGTTCTATATGATAACCGTGAGGACAAAAAGGGCAAACAGACAACAGCATGACCACACAGAGCAACTGTGAAAACACAGCAATAATCAAAACGGTGACAACAGTGGCAGAGTGCCCCCCCACACCCCTCTTACTAAATATAATAATCTCCTGGGGGGGCACACAATTCGGGGAAGGGAAAATCCGTAGGTCACCATTTTGGTGATCGCTGTGTTTTCACAGACGCCTTTTGTGGCCATGCTGTTTTTGTAATTGCCATCTTCACAGGATTCTGTCAATACTGGGCTGTCTCCCCAGACCATCCTGGATGTTATAGAGTTTTTTCCCAGATGTGTTTTTAAACAGTCTCTCACTCTCTGTGGGCAGCAGTCACAGCTTTGTGGCAGATTTAATACACTTTCTGGCAAACAGTACCTACAGTATCTAGGTAGAGCTCCCTACTCTCAGGCAGTAATCTTTAATGCTTTCTGCCTCTCCAGGCTGTAGCAACCAAATAGGCATCTCTCAATGCTGATTTCAGTCACTGGATCCACCTTAAGTTCTGGATACTCAGTCCCAGCCCCCCGTAATGGCTAGGGACAATTCTTAGGATACTAAACTGCCTTCTATACGTTGGAGCTGGGATTCTAGCTCTACCAGTACAGGTAGTGGAAGACTTCAGCAAGTCTCTGTGGTAGCTGCAACAAAGGCCTTAGGCTGACTTCACAAAAGTCTCTCTCTCTCTCTCTCTCTCACTCACAACTCCCCTCCTTCCTCAGTGAGCCTCAGCCATGAACTGACCTGAGCTGAAAACTGTCAGTGTCTCAGACAAATATGGCAGCTTCCCATTGGTTAAACACAGCTGTCCATCTTCAAAATTAATAAACATCAAGTTCTGTTGATGCCTGATTGGTTGACTGTTTGTACACAAAGAACACTGGTCATCCCACATTCCCAGGAGCCATAGCTGCAGATCCTTGGGCTCCTTGAAAGCTGATTGGCTGGGATGGAGTCAAAGGCAACAAATATGGCTGCTGAATATACAGTTTATGTGCAGTCACAACATTTACAGTCTCTTACAGGCAAACCAAATACTTTTAATAAATAAATGTCCCATTGCCCAAAAGCTGCCTCTCTGCCCTATTGTCTGGTAGGAGAGAAGGGCATGGCAGAGTCCTCCCCTGCCTGTTGCAAGTACTGCAGCACTGACCTCCTTAGATGACAGACAGAGCTAATGAATATTCATATTTCTAGCAGCCAGTCTACTCATTTAAAGTGACAGTGCTTAAATGTGCTCTCTTAAATATTTTATTCTGTTTCTCATGCCTCTGGACCCCTTTATCATTTATGTTGTTTTTGGGGCCAGGGCACATGAAGGTGATACACCATGAGCTGCTGAGTGGCTCTCAGTATTAAGCACCACTGAGTTAGTACAGACTGCAAGCCGACAGAAGCAGCTTGCACATTCGAGCAGGCTGAGCTACGTGGTGGGTGATTTTAATTTGAAGAATGCTCCTCTTCTCACTCACTGAATGGAAACACACTGAGGCTGGCAGAAGCATAACCAAGGAGGCACCCAATGGACCAGGACTAGCAGGACACAGTGGCCAGGAGGCAAATTACAGAAAACCCCACCTGTGGGTGGGAGGGGGTTACAAATAATAAAAAAAAAATTAGTACAGTTTGGTAACACAGAGCTGACTAAGACTGTCCATATCCACACTGTCTCAGTGAACCACTTGCTAAGCCGTGCCACCATTTTACCCTGAATGTTTTGTGCAGAGCGTGGTTTTGTCCATTCAGGTGGCATGTCAAGGGGGAAAAGTTGTGGTATCCTTGTGACATAAAAATTATACTACAGCAACTTTCCGTGACCTTTGAAATGTCCTACAACTTTTTGAGAGCCACTGAATTCCATACACAACTAGTCTTAGTGATATAATAAAGAAATAATGCCCAACAGGGTTTGTGTTGTGCTGGGATAACATCACACCTGGGGTGGTTCGGGCCAAGTGCATCCAATGTCCCAGAAGTGACATTATCCCAGCACAACACACTCTCTGGAGTGCATTATTCCTATTAGACAATAGCACATTTACATGTAGATTTAAATAAAATAAGAAATGTTGTTTTAAAATGTTTCTTAATGTAAATATTTTATTGTGGAAGTATACTGGCTTAAAAATAGTTCCCTATAGCATTTGTCGTGTGTGTGTGTGTGTGTGTGTGTGTGTGTGTGTATGTGTATGTGTGTGTGTGTGTGTGTGTGTGTGTGTTGTGTGTTTGTGCTGCTGATGTGACTCCATCTTGACTTCTTGCTGTCTTGGTCCAGTCACTTTGTGTGTAGTTGTTATGCTGTGGCTCTCTGTTGTTTCCCTTCGGCCTTCCCGCTATCTCGGTCCAGTTACTGTGTGTGTGGTTTTTATTACTGTATGTGGCTCTCTGTTGCTTTTCTCCATCTCAGTGCAGTCACACTCGCTCTACCTTTTAGCTTTGTACTCTTCAGGAAGATAAATGTTTCTTGGGGAGAATGACATCCCAATTTTTGAAGCAGAGTTCACTGATGAGGGTATTGAGTGCAAGGGATTGTTGGACAGCTGTGATTGAAGGATGCCTGCAGATGGGACAGGTGGGCTTTACTTGACTTGTACATAGAGAAGATTTTTTTTTAATTGTTTTTAATTGCAGTTGATGCTCCAAATGAAATACTGATCGGGGATAATACAGCGAGACTGACTGGTTAGAGAAGTGGACAGCCTTATGCTGGTCTTTTCCTCAAGCACTTGCTCGCTGTTTTTTGTAATGGAGGAGACAAGGAAAAGTAAAAAGGGAAAGCAAAATATCTAGAGAATGTTTTTGTGAGTTTGGAGGGGGCGCTCTCTGATTTGGTGGGATGGAGGGTCTTACTTTTACCAATTTGCCTATTTCAACTGAGGAGCCAGGCACAGAGTGGGCTGCCAAGGACAGTGAAGCCAATCATGCAGACAGCTTCAATTATGCTGAGTGATTTAACATATAATGTGGTCATTTGTTTACTGGGACTAGATCTGTGATGTTATGCTGGGATAACATCAGGGTTCCAGTCCCAGACCAACCAATCAGAGACCAGCATTCTTTCTTGTCATTGTACAATATGTAATAATTTCAGTGGCAACAGACTGTAATGTCTGAGCAGAGGATTAAGACTGCAAGGCAATAAAAGCATCAGGAACTAGTAAAGGCAAACAGACTGATTCTTAACAATTCTCATTAGTAACAGATGATGGAATGTGCTGAAATTTAAAATTATAGGATACAATATGAGACTTGAGTCAAGCTGATGCCAACTGTCAGTGTTTTCCAAAAAACTGGAAAATCTCTTAAATATGTTTGATAAAAGGCAAAATTAGTCAGAAAATATGTATTGCTGATTTAGGACTTCTGAGGTCTCTTAATCAGCTTCATATTCTCAAGGAATGCTTTATGGACAATAACAATTAGAGGTGTTACATTTGTGAGCTATAAACAGAAAGGTATTGACCTACAGAATCCAGTCCTGTAATCATGAAACTGTTTATTTCACTAGCTACCACAGAGGGGAGCTGATGCTACATGTTTTTAAATACAATGGTATTCAGCTCTGTAATGAAAGTAAAGGAATGCTTCTGATGCCCTACTGCTCTATGCTTATTTATTGTGGTGTTACCTTTTTGGATGGTGTCTGGTGAACCTGGGTACAGTATCTTGCACTGTTCTCTTCCACACAGGTGTTTTAGTGATTTTGTTTTGCTATCTTTAGCAATCGTCCAGTGATGAATTTCTTTTCCCTCACAATGGTATTCTTTGCATAGCGTCTCATGTCTAGTTGGGAACAGTTGCTGAACATGGGAAGGTTTTTTTTTTTTGCCTTCTATGCTTTAATAACATTTTTGTTAGGCCAAAGCATAATGAAACAGTCACATGGGTATACCGATTGTAAGAAAATGCCAATATGAAAAGGGAAGATTTCAGTTTCAGTAATAAGAAATATAAAAGGTGAGTGTATACAAGAGACATCCATGTCTCATATCATTCAAGAACTTTGTGACTCATCATTGACTGGGAATTTTGATATAACAGATTATGTATTTAAAAAGGAAGACACTTAATTTTGGGAGACATACGTTACTCCTTCTGCAGTTCTGTGCTGTGTTGTGCATGGATGAGAACTGACTTTAAGGTCTCAATTATGTCATAGGAAGCCTAACAGGACTAGTTCTCCTTTACTGTTACTGGGCCCGTCTGTGCCCTATATTCTTTTGCAGTCCTTACATTCTTTTGAGGGAATATTGCTGGTGGCCCCACAAGCCAAACTGAAAACAACAAGAGAAGGAGAATTCTCTGTGGTAGCCTATCTGATGAAATGCACTACCATGTAATATGCATATAGCCCCTATGCTAGAACATTTTATAAAAGGGCTTAACGCATTTGGGTTCAAACTGGCATATCTGTGACACTGTACCATGTAATATCCATGATACATATCTGATTATGCTATGCATTTGTTGTTTTATGTGCTTGTACATTGTAAAGTGTCTTGGATCATAAAGAACTATTAGATAAATTAACTAAAGAAATATTAGATAAATTAACTTTACTTTTAACTTATACCTGCTACAAACTGTTCCAAAACATAGGTTTCCCTAAGTTTATTATACGTTATAGAGGTCAAAGGCCTGGATTTATTTGTCCAGTGTATAGATATGTTTTTCTGTTTGAATTTTTGCCATTGTTAACCTCTTCAAACACCAATGTCTCTGGAGATACTTTACCTAGGAAACAGCATGAAGCCCATAAAACACAAAACTCTATGATCATGGGGACTACTACCCTGAAACTAGGAATAAAACGGTCCTATTCTCCAAACTCTGTATCAAACACAAGTTATATAAAGTAGTTGTAATTGTAACTTTTTGCCTCAGCATTCTTTACTATGTTAAGGAGGACATGAAATGTACTTATGTGTGTAAGGGTATTGACTGGAGGCATAACCTGCAGCGTTGCAGGTACAGCGGTTATGAAAGGCCCTAACTGATCATGGAGGACTGTTGATGGATGACTCTTATACTGTACCTTTTGGAAAGGATGCTTGTGCGTATACTGTACTGTGGATCATACTGTGGATAAAGGGATAAAATCAGTCAATAAGCCAAACTGAGATTATCCCCACACTTTCTCATAATAAAACCTGTTATACTGTCTTGTTCCCCTCCACTTATCTAAAAAAAAGTTGTTTTTTTCTTTAAGATTTTTTTGTTTACTTTTTCTGTTTGTGAATTTAATGCTTGCAAAAGGTGCTGGATTGACAGCACTGGAACCTGAAGTCTTCTGTCCATTAACATGACAGGTACAGCATGGATGATCACAGTGCAAGCTTCCTCAAACTGCCCCATCAATGTGCTTCAACCCTGCCATGGAGGGACCACCATCTAGGTGAGAGGGTAGTTCAGACTCCATGCCCATTAAATCCTTGGTCTCTCATATAAGACTGCCAACAAGGATGCCTGTTGGTGGTTTTGTGATGTGGACACCTGCCCACTGGGAACTGGACTGAGACCACCACAACTCATTTCACATGGGCCACTGAACAACCCTCAGGTGATAATGGCATTTGACCACTACTGACCTGTTGTGGATTTGAACCCGTGACCTTGAGGTGAAAGGTTCCTTAACCTACTACCAATCCACTGAGTCATCCATTTTCCACAAACCATATTTAATTGCAACCAAACTAGCATGCACTCTCCTACAATAAATTTAACATGACAAGTTTGGATATCCAATGAACAAGGCAACTACAACTGAGCACTTACAAAAACTGTGACTCAATTACGGTGCCTGTGTTCAGGGCTACCTGGCAGGGTAGCGACTGGATACCTGGGTAGGCGAGGTAGGGTGATGGGACATGTATGTGCATATATGCATGTGCACACGCATGGGGGAGAGGAAGTGGAGGGAAGGTATGTGGAAGGGTGTGGTGAGCAGCTGCTGAGCTGGTACGCTAGCATGGTGGGGAGGGTGGTCGGTTGGGAGGTGTAGGGTGCAGGGTTCGGGTCCAGAGTGGTTCTTTTTTTGCCAGCAGGTGGCTTTTTTTTTTAAAAATATTTCACCCCCTCGACATGCACCCCTGGAATGAGAATCCTTTAGTAGAGTGAGAACCTAGCCCATTAAAGGAAACCCATACATCTTGGGTACCCTCTTGCCGTTCGCTGCAAGTGTGCATCACCGAAATTCATTTTCGTCGATGTAAACTCACCCTAATGGTGATCACTATTCGGCAATTGCTGTTATCACATAGAAGTCTGTGTAATTTTAAATATGCAGCCTTTAACTCTTGTGGGCAGTATGCTTAGTTCAGAAGGGTCACAATACCCCTGTCTTTCTTTCCTCTGTTTCCCTCACCCATAATTGATTTTGAGATCACCAAAGCTGAGGTTTTCCTCTACCTAGGAGGGCAGTGAGCTACTACCTTCACAACCTAGACCAATGCTGCTCTACAGCCATTTAGTACGGGGTGTCTGAACATTATGTTTTGGGACCTAAGTTCCTTTTAGTAATAATAATAATAATTAAACTTTATTTATTAAGTGCCTTTCAAGTACCAAGGCACTGTACAAACTTAACAACAAAATCCCCAAAAATAAAAATAAAATAAACATTAAAATCACAATATCAATCATATCAATTCATGAAATGCTTTTCTCCACAGGTAGGTCTTAAGTTCCCACTTAAAGCTCCCCACAGTCGTACATTCCTGAAGCTGATGGGGCAGAGAATTCCAGAGGGTTGGGGCCATAAACACAAATGCACGGGTCCCAGAAGATTTCAAAGTAACCCTCGGAACCTCCAGCAACCCCTTGCCAGCCAAATGGAGCTATCACACAGGGTTGTAAGGAATCAGAAGCTCTTTCAAGTATTCGGGACCAAGTCCGTGTAGGGCTTCGTAGGTCAATAGACCTACCTTAAAGGTGATTTGCCACTGAATTGGCAGCCAATGCAGATCGCGCAACACATGGGAAATATGTGATCTTCTAGAAGCCCCTGTCAACAATCGAGCTGCAGTGTTCTGCACTAGCTGCCCCAGGAAGCCCTAAGTAAAGGGAGTTGCAGTAGTCAAGGCAGGAGGTCATGAAGGCATGGACCAACACAGGTAAATTGCTGGACAGAATGAGGTGTTACACCCTGGTAATGTTCCCAAGATGGTAAAAGGCTGACTTGATGACTGCCAACACCTGATCACCTGATAACAGAGGGTCAGCCCGTCATCAAGAAACACTCCCAGGTTACGTACCCATTCCGAGGTAAGGATCTGATCGCCCCTCAGAAATAAACCAGAGGGCTGATCAGTCCTCAACCCCTCTATCCTGCGACCAGGGTCCACTACCATAACCTCAGTCTTTCCTGCGTTCAACTTTAACCAGCTCGAATTCATCCAGTCATGGATTTCAGCGAGGCAGTTATTAAATACTGAGAGAGCACTAGCCTGGTTGGGAGCAAAAGACAGGTAGAGCTGGGTGTCATCAACATAGCAGTGAAACCTCAGCCCATACCATCTTACAATGTCTCCGAGAGGTAGCTTGTACTCTGCAAACAACATGGGGGACAGCACCGAGCCCTGAGGAACCCCACAAGGCAGAGAGAAAAGATCAGAAGAAAAAATTCCTGACACAACTCTCTGCATTCTACCAGATAGGAATGATGTAAACCATCTGAGCACTGTACTTGACAAGCCACAGATGGACCACAGGCACTTGAGCAAAACCCCATGGTCTACAGTGTCAAAGGCTGAAGAGAGATCAAAGAGTACCAGACTAGAATGGTTTCTAAAGTCTCTCGCCATCAGGAGATCATTGAGTACCTGAACCAGAGCAGTCTCAGTACTGTGCCTCTTTAGCATGGGATGTGTGAACATCATGAATCAGGACCTAAGTTTTTTATCTCTAGTGAATCATTCAAGCCTCACAGATCCCATGGCTAACTAGTCCAAGTCCAGATACAGTCTTGGGTTTACAGTGTGGAACAAAATTAGGATGACCCTGAATAAGGCCTGTAGGCTCACCAATGGCTGAGACAGGCTCACATGCTACACTCTACTCCTCCACCAACTGGCTAAACTTGATGGGAGGCTTAAATATCAGACCTACCTCTTTGCTAAAAAATAACTGCAGGGCTTTTCCTGCCTCCCTCACCCCCACACTCCAAGCACCCTGTCCACCCGCCTCACTCGGCAAACCGCAACAACCCATTTCAGGGTACCCCACTGCAAGACCTCCTTGGGTCAAAGAATGTTTAGGTACCTGGCTCCTGGCTGGTTGAACTCCCTCCCTAACTCCTTCCTCACAGAACCCAAACTTGGCCTGTTCAAGTCCCACCTACGAGACTTAATCTCTCAAGGATCAGTATGTGACTGTTCCTGATTTTCAGGCCCTCCTGTCTCTTACCTGACTTTGGTCCTGCTGCCCCAAAGCGTGCTTATATTTGACAATGGGCTCCTCCAGTCTAGCCCGAAAAATGCATATAACCACCAGGGCATGGCTGTGCCACCATCCTATAGTGTATGTACTCTGTTGGCTGTTACTGTCTGTATTCTGCTCCTATTCTTGCAACCCTATGTACCAGTGTATTAATAACTGCAATGCTCTGTTATCTGTAACCATGTTTGACACTGTAATGGATGTAGTACTTGCTCCTTGTGTCACCTCTGTGTCACACTGTTTCCAGTGTGTTTGATGAACTGTTCTCATTTTATTTGATGACTCTGTATTCAATTGACGTGGAACCTTTATAAAGGAGTCTTTGACTCAAAGGTATGTTTCTGATACTCTTCAATAAATAAATAAATACGCTCAGGACACTGATACCATGCTTCTGGGCAAGCCTTGTAGGTTCCCATAACTATACTGTAGTTATCGTGTAAGTACACTGTAACTGTGAGGTATTTGTTATATTGATTTGTAACATGCATTAAACATGCCTGTAATCTGGAAGGGTGGGAGCAAGCCTTCTACTGTATGCAGACGCAGCTGTCTCAATGCCCAGATCATGGATGAGCTCCTCAAACTAGAATATTGGATTACTGCCAACAAGCTGGTCCTAAATGCCAAAAATACCAAGGCAATATTGTTTGGTCCTAGGAACCTGGGGCTGTCTAGGCAACGAGTCACAACAGAGGCCACCACCCCGAAGCTGTGGTGTGCATGGACAAAACTAGGCAATTTGTATGCTGAAGACCAACACCAACCAAAAGAACAGCTCAAGAAACAAATAAATGATAATTCACAACATTTATTGAAACACAGCAGAGTGCAGCATACCTCTCACAGGAGAGCAGAGGGACAACCTATTCCACCTCTTACTGGTTTTGCATGTTCAGTATCCTCAGGGAGTGGTGACCATTGTGAAACAATTCCTATTTATACCAGGTGCTTAAAGGGGTACATACATAAAGTGAAATAGTGCAATATTCCATAACCACTTAGAAAATATATAAATATACTATCTTCCAAAAAAATTGGGTGGCATGTCTTAGTTGTTTTCATCACTAAAGTGTTTAAAAATATTGTAAATATAAACACATAAACACATACCCCCCTTTATCCTTGTTACACCTCAATGTGAATAAAGCTGACAACCCCAAAATTCATTTTTGCAGTTGTGTCCTGTGGTATTGGTTTAGGATTGAGACTCTGTTCAGCTGCTAGAAAGGGGTTGTCTGACTCACATTCTTTAAAAACCAGAGTCACTAGGCTTCCCCCTGAAATCCCAAATCAATGTCTCACAATTTGGAAGACATCCTGATTCACTGTTGTCTCCTACCACTACATGAATTGAGGTAAGAGCACACAAAATACTATGTAGGGATAAAGGTTCAATCGGTAGCAATGGGCAGGTGGTAAAAAATCAAGGAGTCACAACAGAGGCCACCACCCCGAAGCTGTGGTGTGCATGGACAAAACTAGGCAATTTGTACACAGAAGACCAGCACCACCAACTGAAAGAACAGCTCAAGAAACATACTGTATATAAATGATAATTCACATTTATTGAAGCACAGCAGTGTGCACCATACCTCTCACAGGAGAGCAGAGGGACAACCTATTCCACCTCCTACTGGTTTCACTTGTTCAGCATCCTCGGGGGGTGGCGACTATTGTAAACTAATTCTTATTTATACCAGGACCATTGTAAACTAATTGTTATTTATACCAGGTCTTTATGCTTGGGAGACTTAAATGTCCAGGACTTAATGATGGTATTGATTTAACTGTTTTTTTTTTTAAATAATCAAAAACAATCTTGAGGCTATGTGATTTTCTAAGGTACACTTTTGATATCTACTTTTTGCTCCTTGGCCGCCTGACCTACTCCCCTTAACTCATCCTCGCAACTAGCTTGAGGACATCCAGCCGCCGACCACCTCTACTGTGGGCACCCAGACTCCTGCGGCTTCCTCCCCCTGCAGCGGGGCCACAGGGAGCCCCCAACTCCCCGCAGAACACGGATTCAGGCGGGTGCTACAGGAAACTGCAGATGGCCACCAAGCCGCTTGCTTCAGGCACCATTTTTCCCTGGTTTTCTGTGTCCCCATTAGTGCAAGCTCAGGCAGTGCCTCCAGTCTCCACTGGGGGCCGCTGCTGAGCGATGCATTCCCTGATCCCACCCCTGGAGAGGAGAGGAGAGCAGCCCTCTGGATGCTCAATCCTCTCCACCCCCTGCCGACCCCTGGCACCCCAAGTCTGTTCCCAAACCCAGGTCACCGGCGTGGGTCGAGGTAAGGCGCCAGCACCTCAACCCTCTATGCCACTGGGCCAGCCCTCTAAGGTACACTTTTAATCACTTTAGATACAGCCTGATCTTGGTCTTTTTATGCTGCCTTATTTACAAGCATATATGTGATGTATAAAAATCATATCAATTCATGAAATGCTTTTCTCCACAGGTAGGTCTTAAGTTCCCACTTAAAGCTCCCCACAGTCGTACATTCCTGAAGCTGATGGGGCAGAGAATTCCAGAGGGTTGGGGCCATAAACACAAATGCACGGGTCCCAGAAGATTTCAAAGTAACCCTCGGAACCTCCAGCAACCCCTTGCCAGCCAAATGGAGCTATCACACAGGGTTGTAAGGAATCAGAAGCTCTTTCAAGTATTCGGGACCAAGTCCGTGTAGGGCTTCGTAGGTCAATAGACCTACCTAAAAGGTGATTTGCCACTGAATTGGCAGCCAATGCAGATCGAGCAACACATGGGAAATATGTGATCTTCTAGAAGCCCCTGTCAACAATCGAGCTGCAGTGTTCTGCACTAGCTGCCCCAGGAAGCCCCAGGAAGCCCAAGTAAAGGGAGTTGCAGTAGTCAAGGCAGGAGGTCATGAAGGCATGGACCAACACAGGTAAATTGCTGGACAGAATGAGGTGTTACACCCTGGTAATGTTCCCAAGATGGTAAAAGGCTGACTTGATGACTGCCAACACCTGATCACCTGATAACAGAGGGTCAGCCCGTCATCAAGAAACACTCCCAGGTTACGTACCCATTCCGAGGTAAGGATCTGATCGCCCCTCAGAAATAAACCAGAGGGCTGATCAGTCCTCAACCCCTCTATCCTGCGACCAGGGTCCACTACCATAACCTCAGTCTTTCCTCGTTCAACTTTAACCAGCTCGAATTCATCCAGTCATGGATTTCAGCGAGGCAGTTATTAAATACTGAGAGAGCACTAGCCTGGTTGGGAGCAAAGACAGGTAGAGCTGGGTGTCATCAACATAGCAGTGAAACCTCAGCCCATACCATCTTACAATGTCTCCGAGGTAGCTTGTACTCTGCAAACAACATGGGGGACAGCACCGAGCCCTGAGGAACCCCACAAGGCAGAGAGAAAAGATCAGAAGAAAAAATTCCTGACACAACTCTCTGCATTCTACCAGATAGGAATGATGTAAACCATCTGAGCACTGTACTTGACAAGCCACAGATGGACCACAGGCACTTGAGCAAAACCCCATGGTCTACAGTGTCAAAGGCTGAAGAGAGATCAAAGAGTACCAGACTAGAATGGTTTCTCCAGTCTCTCGCCATCAGGAGATCATTGAGTACCTGAACCAGAGCAGTCTCAGTACTGTGCCTCTTTAGCATGGGATGTGTGAACATCATGAATCAGGACCTAAGTTTTTTATCTCTGTGAATCATTCAAGCCTCACAGATCCCATGGCTAGCTAGTCCAAGTCCAGATACAGTCTTGGGTTTACAGTGTGGAACAAAATTAGGATGACCCTGAATAAGGCCTGTAGGCTCACCAATGGCTGAGACAGGCTCACACGTACCTGCACTCTACTCCTCCACCAACTGGCTAAACTTCGATGGGAGGCTTAAATATCAGACCTACCTCTTTGCTAAAAAAATAACTGCAGGGCTATTCCCTCCTGCCCTCACCCCCCCCACACACTCCAAGCACCCCTGTCCACCCGCCTCACTCGGCAAACCGCAACAACCCATTTCAGGGTACCCCACTGCAAGACCTCCTTGGGTCAAAGAATGTTTAGGTACCTGGCTCCTGGCTGGTTGAACTCCCTCCCTAACTCCTTCCTCACAGAACCCAAACTTGGCCTGTTCAAGTCCCACCTACGAGACTTAATCTCTCAAGGATCAGTATGTGACTGTTCCTGATTTTCAGGCCCTCCTGTCTCTTACCTGACTTTGGTCCTGCTGCCCCAAAGCGTGCTTATATTTGACAATGGGCTCCTCCAGTCTAGCCCGAAAAATGCATATAACCACCAGGGCATGGCTGTGCCACCATCCTATAGTGTATGTACTCTGTTGGCTGTTACTGTCTGTATTCTGCTCCTATTCTTGCAACCCTATGTACCAGTGTATTAATAACTGCAATGCTCTGTTATCTGTAACCATGTTTGACACTGTAATGGATGTAGTACTTGCTCCTTGTGTCACCTCTGTGTCACACTGTTTCCAGTGTGTTTGATGAACTGTTCTCATTTTATTTGATGACTCTGTATTCAATTGACGTGGAACCTTTATAAAGGAGTCTTTGACTCAAAGGTATGTTTCTGATACTCTTCAATAAATAAATAAATACGCTCAGGACACTGATACCATGCTTCTGGGCAAGCCTTGTAGGTTCCCATAACTATACTGTAGTTATCGTGTAAGTACACTGTAACTGTGAGGTATTTGTTATATTGATTTGTAACATGCATTAAACATGCCTGTAATCTGGAAGGGTGGGAGCAAGCCTTCTACTGTATGCAGACGCAGCTGTCTCAATGCCCAGATCATGGATGAGCTCCTCAAACTAGAATATTGGATTACTGCCAACAAGCTGGTCCTAAATGCCAAAAATACCAAGGCAATATTGTTTGGTCCTAGGAACCTGGGGCTGTCTAGGCAACGAGTCACAACACAGGCCACCACCCCGAAGCTGTGGTGTGCATGGACAAAACTAGGCAATTTGTATGCTGAAGACCAACACCACCAACCAAAAGAACAGCTCAAGAAACAAATAAATGATAATTCACAACATTTATTGAAACACAGCAGAGTGCAGCATACCTCTCACAGGGAGAGCAGAGGGACAACCTATTCCACCTCTTACTGGTTTTGCATGTTCAGTATCCTCAGGGAGTGGTGACCATTGTGAAACAATTCCTATTTATACCAGGTGCTTAAAGGGGTACATACATAAAGTGAAATAGTGCAATATTCCATAACCACTTAGAAAATATATAAATATACTATCTTCCAAAAAAATTGGGTGGCATGTCTTAGTTGTTTTCATCACTAAAGTGTTTAAAAATATTGTAAATATAAACACATAAACACATACCCCCCTTTATCCTTGTTACACCTCAATGTGAATAAAGCTGACAACCCCAAAATTCATTTTTGCAGTTGTGTCCTGTGGTATTGGTTTAGGATTGAGACTCTGTTCAGCTGCTAGAAAGGGGTTGTCTGACTCACATTCTTTAAAAACCAGAGTCACTAGGCTTCCCCCTGAAATCCCCAAATCAATGTCTCACAATTTGGAAGACATCCTGATTCACTGTTGTCTCCTACCACTACATGAATTGAGGTAAGAGCACACAAAATACTATGTAGGGATAAAGGTTCAATCGGTAGCAATGGGCAGGTGGTAAAAAATCAAGGAGTCACAACAGAGGCCACCACCCCGAAGCTGTGGTGTGCATGGACAAAACTAGGCAATTTGTACACAGAAGACCAGCACCACCAACTGAAAGAACAGCTCAAGAAACATACTGTATATAAATGATAATTCACATTTATTGAAGCACAGCAGTGTGCACCATACCTCTCACAGGGAGAGCAGAGGGACAACCTATTCCACCTCCTACTGGTTTCACTTGTTCAGCATCCTCGGGGGGTGGCGACTATTGTAAACTAATTCTTATTTATACCAGGACCATTGTAAACTAATTGTTATTTATACCAGGTCTTTATGCTTGGGAGACTTAAATGTCCAGGACTTAATGATGGTATTGATTTAACTGTTTTTTTTTTTTAAATAATCAAAACAATCTTGAGGCTATGTGATTTTCTAAGGTACACTTTTGATATCTACTTTTTGCTCCTTGGCCGCCTGACCTACTCCCCTTAACTCATCCTCGCAACTAGCTTGAGGACATCCAGCCGCCGACCACCTCTACTGTGGGCACCCAGACTCCTGCTGCCTCCCCCTGCAGCGGGGCCACAGGGAACCCCCAACTCCCCGCAGAACACGGATCCAGGCGGGTGCCATGGTGAAACTGCAGATGGCCACCAAGCCGCTTGCTTCAGGCACCATTTTTCCCTGGTTTTCTGTGTCCCCATTAGTGCATGCTCAGGCAGTGCCTCCAGTCTCCACTGGGGGCCGCTGCTAAGCGATGCATTCCCTGATCCCAACCCTGGAGAGGAGAGGAGAGCAGCCCTCTGGATGCTCAATCCTCTCCACCCCCTGCCGACCCCTGGCACCCCAAGTCTGTTCCCAAACCCAGGTCACCGGCGTGGGTCGAGGTAAGGCGCCAGCACCTCAACCCTCTATGCCACTGGGCCAGCCCTCTAAGGTACACTTTTAATCACTTTAGATACAGCCTGATCTTGGACTTTTTATGCTGCCTTATTTACAAACATATATGTGATGTATAAAAACTACCATAAGTTATTTATGATATAATGCATTTTATGAATATTTGGGGGGTATAAATGGGAGATACACCCTTTTTGATATATGGATCTTGGATTTAATATGTCTGTAAAGCATACAAAAAAAATTCGGTAATACCCTCAAACATTTACTGATAATACTACGGTCAATCACTTTTAATAGTATAGTTTAAGTGTGATAATACTATCTTTGCACTCCTCAACGATAGTATAACCACAGTCACCACAGCGTGGCATACAAAAGATGCCTTCTGCCCTCAAATGCGCTCTAAGCGTGCCTCCTGGTTGGCAGTGTTTCATGTGTATGGGCACAACATTTTAAAAACACGGCAGCTCGCTTTCTCACTTAGTGAGACCGTAGTCCCTCGCAACATAAAATTTTTCTCCCCCTCAGAAAAAAGAGAAACTGCAGCCGAAACAAGTAAAAAGGTAGGACTACCAACCACTTTTTTTTTTATAAAGTGAACTAAGGCAGGAAAGGTGTAGCGCAGTGGGCTACAATGAGAGCAGCAACAAGGAAGGTGGCAGTTGGCTATGACACAGCATCCATGTCTGAAACTGCTGACTGCCACCCAGAAAGAAAACACAAAACAAAATCCAAGATCCACATATTAAAAAAAACAACGAATAGGCGCCAGTGCATTACCAGTGAGTACTATCTTGAGGTTCTGGACATGGGAACCTCTCGAGCTTCGCTCTTGAGGTTCCTACATGTCCAGAACATCTCGGTGGTATTACTAGCTGGTAATACACTGGCACCTATTCATTATTCTCTTTATATTTTATAAAATGTTAAAATGCTCTAACACCAAAAATTCATATGCTTTTTTGTGCAGTAATAATAAGTTTTCTTTTTTCAGTCCCCCATACAAGATACTTTGTTATCTGTTATTTATTTATTTATTAGATATTGAATTCTATCCTTCTGGTATTTTACATATCAAAAGAGATGTAATGAATTTTGGTGTTGTCACCTTTATTCACATCGAGGTGTAATAAGGAAAAGAAGGAGTAAGGTGTTTGTATTTAAAATATTTTCACACACTTTAGTGATTAAAACAACTAAGACATGCTCTCCAAGTTTTATGTTGGCGAGCTTGCGCAGCCAGCATCTTGTGGCAGTGGGGATTTGGAGGCGTAGTCGCTGTTGGGCGAATGCAGGGCACGCATCAGTAGGTGCATCCCTCATTCCCCAATCAGCCTGCATGCCGGCATCCCACCATGCATACTAATGTGGTGAGCACATCTAAGGAAAGGTCCACTGCAATCCGAGCAAAGCTTGTCAGACACAGCGGACCCTTCCTACGTCTTCATGCATTGTCAGCATGGTGGGCAGCCATAACTGCCAACCGAGTGCCCAATCCCCTGCCCGGCTTACTCTGGCGCAAAGAATTTGCCGACGGGGCCCACTCCCTCGTTGGCATAAACAGTTCCCCTATTTCTTATATGCTGAGGGAGGGTGCCCAATCCCCTCGGCTCTTGCCTCCCCTGCTTTCCTTGTATGCTGGCCAGAGCCCCAGTCCCCATCGGCATAAGTACCCCTTTTGTTGTGTGTGCCAGCGGGTGCCCAATCCCTGTTGGATGCAGCAACCCCCAAACAGTTAGGTGGCTCACTGGGAGTCCACCCCAGCGTCTAAGTCCCATGAAGGAAAAAAAAACTGTCCCGCCATGTTAGTTTTTTCCTCCTGCTAACTATAAAGCGGTCACTCATAGTCTCCCTACCCACCACCGCACCCACCACTGCACCTCTGCCTCCCCACCCCCTCACCCCATACTTACCTCGGAGTCCGGTGCGCCGATCTTTGGTGGACCGTGAATACGTCTGCACTCTTCAAAGCCGACCGCGAACTGACGAAATGCGGTTAGCTGTATAATGGAATAAATAGTTTTTTTTTTCAACTTTGATGCATATCTTGGGCATTTTTTGGAATTTTTGCACCAAATTTTCAACATGGGTTTTTTGGGACCCCTCCTCTTGAATTCTGTTACAGTTGTGATGTTAATTGGTTCTGAAAGGTGATTTTGTAGTCACTGCACACAATCACCTTTCAGGACTGATTAATGCAAGGACAGTGGCAGTGTTCATAAGGTGGGCTGTCAAAAAGCCTATGTTGCAAATTTGGTGGAAAAAATCCAAAAATTATTGTTTTATCTGAGCGGCATTGCACAGTTGCTAAAGACACTGTGAATCTCTTGTAATCTACAATATTTTCATGACAGATTTTCAACATTGTCATTTTTCTACACCTCCTTGTGAACAATACAGCTGTCATTTTTCACATCCTGGCCGAAATGTGTTTCCGCACTTCCGGCGCACAATACCACGGTCACTGTGGGAAATCAGTATTCGGGGCAGATTACGAAAATGACAGTTACACTGTTCATGAGCAGAGGTCCTACAATGCCTATGCTGAAAATTTGGTGATGATACTCCATAACATGACTGTGTTACGAGCGTTCGTTGCGCAGTTTGCACACACGCTTGTAAGTTTGCGAATTTATAATATTTTCACTCCAGATTCTCAACATTGCCATTGTTCTGTACCTCCTTATGAACAGAACAGCTTCATTTTTCACATCCTGACCAAAATGTGTTTTTGCAGTTCTGGCGCAGAATAGCATGGTCGCTGTGGAACGTCTGTGTTTGAGACACATTATGGAAATGATGGTGACAGTGTTCATTAGCAGAGGTCCTAAAATGCCTATGATGAAAATTTGGGGCTAACAGTCCATACAATTAGTGTTTTACAAGCGTACATTGTGCAGTTTGCATGCACGCTTGTGACTTCGTGCATTTGTAATATTTTCACTCCACATGTTCAAAATTGGCATTTTTCCACAACTCCTTATGAACAGTACAGCTGTCATTTTACATATCCTGCCTGAAATGTGTTTTCGCACTTCTGGTGCAGAATCGCAATGTTGCTGTGCAAAATCAGATTTTGGGGCAGTTTGAGGAAATGACGATGACACTGTTCATGAGCAGAAGTCCTAAACTGCCTAAGTTGAAAATTTGGTGCCAAAAGTCCAGAAGATGACTGTGCTGCAAGCGTACGTTGCGCAGTTTCCACGCAGCCTTGTAACTTCGTACATTTGCAATATTTTCATGCCACATTTTCACCACTGGCATTTGTGCACACCTCCTTATCAACAGTACAGCTGACATTTTTCACAGCCTGCCCAAAACTCGTTCCCACAACTGTGGTGCACAATGGCATGCTGCCTGTGTGAAATCACCTTTTGGGACACATTAACAAAATGCAGCGCCACTGTTCATGAGGGAGGTCCCAAAATACCTATGTTGAAAATGTGCCAAAAAAACTCCCACAAATAATTGGGTTGCGGATGTCTGCTGCGCAGTTGGTATGCATGTTCATTGCTTCACCAATACTTCATATTGCCACTCCAGATTTTCAACATTGCCATTTTTTATGCCTCCTCATGAACAAAACAGTTGTCATTCTCCACATTCTGCCCAAAACTGTGTTTTCCTCCCTCTGTCACCAAATGCCACAGTCGCTGTTCAAAACCACCTTTCAGTTAACAAAGTGATTGTGCCGCTTTTCATGAGGTGGCCTGACTAGCAGCCTATGTTGAACATGTAGAGTGAAACTACCACTACACGCCTACGGTGTTAGAGTTTCCAACTACAGCTCCCCACTCAGTACAGACTGACAGGCATCAGGGTTGTGACTTGGGATCATCGGATGTAATGCTCATGCCATTCCATCCCACCCACGGCCATCCTGCAGCCACTGACAGGCATCGTGGTGTGTCTTGCACTGTTCGGCCACAAACTTCACCCCATGCTCCTATACTGCACCCATGTCAGCATATTTCCTTATGGAATGGGGTAAGTATAATGCCCAAAGACCCCAAAGCACACCATGACACTTGTCAGTGTCTACAGGGTAGGGTGAGGTACAATGGCATGAGCATTATATCTGACGACCCAAAGGCACACCCCACTGCCTGTCACTGTCTACTGGGTGGGGGTGGGGTTGGCGCCACTTCAATACTTCACTGCCATTCCTATTCTGCGCCTCTAGCTCTGCCACTGCCAATGCCAGCGTGACAACATTCAGCATTGACAAATGCTTGTTTTTGGGAGGGGGATAGTATATTTATATATTTTTCTAAGTGGTTATGGAATATTGCACTATTTCACTTTATGTGTGTACTCCTGTAAGCACCTGGTATAAATAACAATCAGTTCACAATGGTCACCACTCCCTGAGGATGCTGAACAAGTGAAACTGGTAGGAGGTGGAATAGGTTGTCCCTCTGCTCTTCCTATGAGAGGTATGTTGCATACTGCTGTGTTTCAATAAATAATATTACACAATGGCAAGGAAGAATCCTAGACTCTGATTGGTCAGTGTATGCCTGAGACAGTGATGTTATTACACAATAACATCACTGTATGGCCGAGCATATGCTTGAGCCATTTTTTTTAAGAAACAAAGATATACTGCCACACTAAAAATCTACTAAAAACATTTTTTTAAATGTTTCTTATTTTGTATAACAACGAGCCATTGTATAATAGCAATAAGGCACTCCAGCGTATGTGTTATTGTGTAATAACATCACTCCTGGGGGTGGTGGAAGGACTCGGCTTCGCCTCATGCTTCAACCCACCCCAGGAGTGACATTATTACACCATAACACACACCCTGTCATGCCTTATTGCTTAATGAATTATCACGTATATGTTTCTTGGGCTGTTCTTTCGGTTGATGGTGCTGATCTTCTGTGTACAAGCTGTCTAGGCAAGGGAGTGTGCTGTGGAGCATCAAACAGGGCAGATGTCTTTCCAAAAAAGCTCCATGGTGTGCTTAATACTCTATTTAAATATTACTTATATTTCTTCTCTTCTGCTTATTTTTGAGCATATCACCAGCAAGAGGAATTCTGGTAGAACAATATGGGCCCAAAAAACCCCCACCAGTGGCCCACATCATCAGAGCTTGAAACATATTTTAACTTGCCTGGGACCAGCTCACCATTGAAGACTGGAGGCTCGACAGCAATTAACGCATCTGACTTTGCTCAGATTATCCCAATCCTGACTAAATTGCAAGTGACAGGAGATGACATGATCAACTGTTTGGCTACTATGGATCGGAAGCTCACTGACTTGGATGGCAAGATTACAGAAAATAAAACTGCAATTGCGGAGCTTACCAACACATCTGAGCATCAATTGGAAGTTACTACAGGTCTGTTCTGCGATGTCAGTTTCCTCCAAGCCAAGGTGGAAATGTTGGAGAATGGGGTCCACTAGTGCAATGTCCGTATTGTGGGATTTCCCCCTTGGTATGCAGGTTGAACGGAATTGCTGGCCGCACTGGACAGGTTAGTTTTTGATTACATAAATTTATTACCGAGGGATATGGGAGTCTGAGTACTACAGGCCTTCACCATCCCACTGCGTTTGAAGCCTCGTGGAGGATTCAGGAGAGACCACTAACAGCCATCAACACGCTTTTCACATCAGAAGCCAGGGTTCCACTGCTACAGGCTGCGAGAAGCAAAGGGGATATTGTATGGGAAGGCAGTGGACTGGGGTTTTTCCCAGACCTGTCTTCACAGACACAAGACAGCAAAAAGAAACTGCCGATTACAAAAAAGTCTCTACTTGCTAAGGGTGTGAGGGCTCAATTACTGTACCCAGCTTGTTTGGAAATCACTCACAGGAATTAGCCTCACATATTCACTGATCCTGAAGTGGCCGCTAATTTTGCAGAAAAGCTGTTGGCTCAAATGGATGTGGGGACCCCAGAGAATGTGCAGATGGTGAACCAGAATGAAAGCTTTGGACTTTGCTAATTACTTAGCCTTGCAGGCTAAGGTGTGCGATCCTAAGGCTTTTCTGGATGTTCTTAGGTTCTGAGATGCTCCATAAATATTGTTATTGCAGGCATGTCTGTTAAAAGTTTACAGCATAAAAAAATTGCTCTGGGTTATATTGGTGTGCATGCCTGTGAAGTTTTCTTCAGTTTGCAATGGGACAGTTAAACTCTTTTACGTGTGCTGATGTGCACCATTCAGTTTGTGGACTTCAATGCCTCCTGTGAAGTATTCTTTCCCCTGTATGGTCCCTTTGAGGACTTGTGTATGTGCCGGATCTCACTTTAACTTAACCGAGCACAGTTAATCTGTATTATTGATCTTTGTTTAATTGCAAAAGTTAACCCCCACAGCTCTCTCAGTTCTGCGAGTGGGAGTAAAACTTGACAAATAGTCATTAACTATAATATCCTGGGGCAAGAGTGCTAAATCCTGTGGATTTATTCTCCTTGTTTTTTTTTTCTCTTTAATACTTCGGAGGGTGGAGGGTCTTTATCTGACTGACATATTGTGCCAATTAGTCTGTTAACGAATATCCTGAACAGATACTGTATTCCCTCTACTCAATGAATGCATAAGTACTCTGAATGTATGTACATTTTGCCACTTTGTACTATGATAATCCATAAATAAAAAGTAAAAAAAAAAGCTGTCTAGGCAACACCTGCTTGCTGTCACTACCTCCGCTGGAACACCCATACAAGTAGCTGAGGCCACCAAATACCTGGAGTTTGTGCTGGCTAGGGTTCAAACCTGAACCCCAGCTTGCCTTCTTGGGTTTACTCCATGTACATGGGATGGCCTTTCGGCCTCACCATGACCTTGGGAGCAACCACCCCATTTAGAAATTGTGCTTGAATAGGGAAGTCTAACTGGGTGTGCATGTTAGCATGCACTTGGCTGCGTGTTCTGCAAGTTCATTTGGACCAGGAACTTTCCTACAGAATTCATATTGACCATATAACTCAGATCCTTCACCATAAAATTGGTGTACTCTATCACACTGGCAATCTTATCACTAAGGAATGATGGCTTATAATTGTTACTGGAACTCTACTTCCCCTCCTGCAGTATGGTGCCCCTGATTTGTAGTCCCTGAGGTGCTCTGAGCTCAATAAACTCAAAGTACTAAACAATAAAGTTGGGTGCTATACCATCAGAGCTCCACCCAGGGAGCACCACTGCAATGTACTGCACTCACTGAAATGGCCTTTACTGGAGGGTCAACTTGAGTACCCTCTTCTCTGCCTGGCCTACAAGCTTATTAAAGGTCCCTACCCTCCCCCTAGCCTGTGTGATATTCTAAAAATGAAACCTCTGAGTAGGGTCCTGCGGTCATCCAGAAATCTTCTGTTGGAGATACAGTACCTAAACTTAGAATTTGTGTGGGGAAGAGGTCCTTTGCCACCTCAGCACCCACTATGTAGAATGCCCTCCTTTCTGCCCTTCAAGACTGCCCTCTGTGGGTGGGTTTAAAAAAGGATTAAAGATGTACTACTGGAATATAGCCCCTGTACCTGTAATAGGTGACAATTCCATGTGGCATGATTGGCTATGCCTTTCCATTTTGGATCACTCTGGATCATTCTGATGCACTATTGATCAATGTTTCCCTTCCCTGCTTTGTGCAGTATAAGACTGTTATTAACTCTATTTCATGTGTTTATCTCTTAAAATTCCCAAATGTATTGTCTCACACCTTATGTATTTTGACTATGTCATGTCTGACCTGTTCTGACAATGTATTCTTTTTTTTTTAAACTTTATTTTTAATTTTATCATATATCATTGCAATATATCATGCATATAGTGAACAGACCACATAGGTTACAAAGCCACTGGGGAGCAACCCCTTAATCAAAGGATACAAACTCTATAAATGCATCCACTATATAGTTTACAGCAGTGGAGGGAACCAATATTCTGAAAACTAAATATAGAAAAGTCCCCAATTATGCCGTGTTGGAGAGTCCAAGAGCAACATGGCTGTTCAAGTCAATGTGAGGATAGTCCTTCAGTGCCCAGCCTTATTCAAGGGAACGTGTCCCCACAGGGACTAACGGCACCATGCATAAACCAAAATGCTAGAAAGATACCAATATAAGTATTACATTCAGCAGCAGAGTTTAAAATAATAAAGGAAACATTTTGTATAAACAAAGATTTATTTCCTCAGCATATAGACCCCCTCTAATAAAGATAAAGTTCCAATTATTGGATTTATCCAACTGTTAAGCTACTCAAAATAAATATCACCCACTTATTTAACTTATCATTGTCCCAAGGGCTTATTCCGCAGATCTGGAAAATTGCTCATGTCATCCCCTTATTTAAATCAGGGGATCCCTGCCGCCTTAACAATTACAGACTAATTTCTCTCCTCCCAACTTTATCGAAATTTCTGGAAAAGATTGTCAGCAACCAACTAAGGGACTACCTCAAATCCAATAACCTACTAAACCCTCTGCAATCTGGCTTTAGAACTAAACACAGCACTATTTCGGCCCTTGCCAAAGTAACAAATAATTGGTACTGAGAACTGGACAGCAGAAACTTTGTCTGTGCTGTATTTCTAGACATTAGTAAGGCTGTTGACACAGTGGATCATAGCCTGCTTTTCTCTTCTTTGAAGAGTATAGGCCTGGACTCAGTTTCTTTGCATTGGTTTACTCAGTACCTTGTAGGATGGCGTCAACAAATTAAGACTGAGAGTGGGCTATCCCCACTCAAACCTCTACTGAGGGGAGTACCGCAAGGACCCATACTTGGTCCCTTACTATTCGCTATCTATGTTAATAACATTGATGAGAGTATTAACAAGGCCAACATACACCAGTTTGCTGATGACATGGTTGTATATGTAAGTTGCAACACCTGAAGCCGCTTGTGCTGACCTCCAGGAGGAAATTAACCAGTGCCAGAATCAGCTCCTCCATAAAAAACTTCTTCTAAATGCTAAAAAAAACAAAAGCAATGTTGTTCTCATCCTATAGCTGTGTGATGAATCCGGCCAACTCTGGAGCACTACCTCAGATTATCACAATGCTTGGAGAGGAATTGGAATTTGTCTCAAAGTTTAAATACCTAGGTGTGTGGTTAGACCATAATCTATCATTCACTGAGCACGTTGAGGACCTTGTAAAGAAGTTAAGGCAGAGGCTGGGGCTATTCTTTGGAATTAACCACTTTCTTACTAGAGATGCAAAAGTGCGCCTTGTCCAAACTACTTTTCTTTCACTGATCGATTATGCAGATTTCCTTTTTAGTCAATGTCCCAAAGCCTCACTTGCAAAGTTGGATACGCTTTACCACAGAGCCATCCAGTTTATTACTGGTCTCCCCATTTCTACCCATCATTGTTCCTTGTACAAAGCCATAGGGTGGTTCTCTCTTATGTTTAGGCATAATAGAAACTCAGTCCTTTGGACTTATAGTCTTCTTGAAGCGGCTTCCACAATATATAATAGACTGTCTCCCACTAAGTGAGCCAGGAATGTATGCCCTGAGAAACACATCCTACATCACATTATGTATCCCCAAGGCTTCCTCTCACTATGGCAGAGTGGCCATTAGTTTCCTGTTGCCAACATTGTGGAACAAAGTACAACAATTATTGAAATTAAGCTGCCTCCACCAGTATGAATGCCTTTAAATCTCTATATGCACGGTATGTGCGTGAACCATGCAATTGCTACCCCAGCCCCTAATTTTAGTCCGAAGCATCAGGCTGCTGCCCTCTGAGCATAGTTGAATTTATGATCGCTTGTAACCTTTGGTGACCTTAACTCTGTTAGCGTCTTATGCCTTAAATGTTTTTCCCCTCTAGAAATCCCTGTAGGGTTATTATCTCTTCATGGCTTTCATGGCCACTACACCTTACTCACCCTGCTGTCTTTTTACATATTGCTTAGTCTGTGGCTCTTATTTCCTACCCTGTACCATTTAACTGCCGTATTTCATCTTCGTATTCCTTTTCCACTGCATTTCACTGTTACTATCTCTTTCCTCTGTCCCCCAACTCTCTTCCTTGCCTTAGACTAGCTCTTCAGGGGCTCCCTGACCCTCAGGTGGGAGAAATGCGGATACCGGGCAGTTGTCGATTCCATTGCTGCCACCTGAGACACCTAGACCAGACTCCTTACTAGCAAGGTGCGGCTTTGCCGATACCCAATTGGAACATGAGCACTTTTCTGCTCTGGCATCTGATTGGCTCCTGCAGTCTGCTCCTGTGTCTCCCTCAATACTAAGCTAAAGTATGATTTTCTGTCTAAAACTTGCGCAAAATAGAGCTGTACTTATTTATTGCCTAACAGTTAGGACCTCTATTTTTTTACAGTTTACAGTGTCAAGAGCTGGGACTCTGTTTGATTATACTCCTTTCTGAATTTCTGTGGTTGGGCCAGTCTTTGGGCATCAAGGAATACCCAATTCTGTTGTCCTGCTGTTGTGGTCCTCCCGCTGGTTTAGATGTTCCATTGCCCATGGCCCAGTACTTAATAATGACCCCTTCTTCCATCCTCTGCCAAGGATATGCTCTACACGAGCTCCCTGCCCATAGGCGTGGGAAACCCGGGCACCGGGAGGTCGGAGCTGCCTCCACCGCCACCCGAGAACCTAAGGTCAGACTCTCCATTAGCAAAGCAAGGCACTAGCAGCCATCCAATCTGAATGTGAGTGCTCTTCGGTGTTGGCTTCTGATTGGTTCCTGCAGTCTGCTTCTGTGTTCTTTTAAACCAAGCATAAATCTGATTTCCATGCCAAAATTTGCCAAAAAGAGAGCTGCAATTACTTTTCTCCTTGACTATTAAGACCCTTATCCTTCTGTTTAGAGTGTTACATTTAGGGATACTATGTGATTACACTACTTTTGAAATTCTGTGCATGCGTCAGCTCCCTACACTAGTGGCCAATCACTTCTCCCTACTGAAGTTCCTACTAAGTCTCATCTTATGTCCTCCTTAAATATTACAGAAGCACTCTGAACTGATATGACTGATGTAACATTGAGTACTTACTTGCATTAGTTGCGTTAATTGTTTTTTACTTGTGTTAATTGGCTCTATTGTAAATATCTCTGTATGCATTGTACCATTTAACCAGGTCCATCTTGTAAATGAGCTTGCTCAACGATGTTCACCTGGATAAATAGAGATTTTGATTGATTGATTGAAGTAAGGTACTTAGCTGACTAAGCATTAAGGAAAGTCCAGCAGTAGAGTTCAAATATTCAGGTGTCCTCTTCGGTCTCCTCAATCCTGTCAGCCGCATCTCACTGCTTGGAAATCGCAACCTTGCAGTCAGCCAATTTACCCGCTTCAGCTGGATCCAAAAAAAGGAACACCTTCCCCTGATATGTGATCCACAATCTTGCAGGGAAAAATCATGGTATGGGTGATGTTTGCTACTCTCAGGGATCTGCGGACTCCATCAAACCATTTTCTGTGCTGGTGAGTTGAATAGCTTAGATCTGGGAAGAAACAGACAGGATTGTCCTCCTGAATGATGGGGCTAGCTTTTTGAGTGCATCTAAGAATGTGATCTCGGGAGCCGACTCCTGCCGTAATGACCATGAGGCTTCTAGGTTCCTCTGAGTTTTGTGATCACCCCCGGGGTGTGCCATGATATACTTTCTGTATGTCCCAAGAGACATCATCACCCGTTGGCATCAGTTTGTCAGTGAGCCACTCCTGAAGAAACATTATCAGGTGATCTCCTTCACTCCCATCGGGGAGACCAGTAATGTGGACATTGCCAGCCCAGGCCTGGTTTTCTAAGTTCTCTAGTCTAGCATGTAGGTATTGGTTTTCCTTAACCATTAGGGTGCTCACAGTTGTGTTGCTATCCGATTGCTTTTTAATCACTTATAGCTCTTTTTTTAGCCCATCTACAGCATTTTCAACCACCGGTGCCCTTCCATTAAATTCATCCACCTTTTGATTAAGAGTTGAAATGGAGGCAATTAAACTTTGAAGTTTATGTCCCAAAGTCTCCATTGTCTCAGCGGGTGCAGATTCCATTTCAGCTGGTTGGTTTAGGATGGACCGCAAGGCCCTGGCAGTTCCCTTAGCTCTCTCAGTCCCACCTTGCATTTTTTCCTTTTTAGAGTTGTCCATTTTATCACTTTCTGACACGCTCGTTTGGATTCTGATATCAAAAAGCGAATTATACTGCCCGAAAATAGCTTATTTTAGCAATTAAACAAGGTTTAGCAAATCTGCTACTGTACTGCTCAGGCTCCACAGCCCCCCCCCCCGACAATGTATTCTTGATAATTTTCTGCCTACCTGTTACATGTAATTAATTACAGGTTGCCCTAAAAAGGCACAGTTATGTCTCAGCAGGCCTACCCAGTTAACGCAAACAATCAATCAATAAATAAATAAAACATGTAACTATTTGATAATTATCTCTGCTGCATGTAAGAAATTATTACTTTACCTGCAGGTTTATTGAAACTGCCACAAAGTGAAGTGTCATCCTGTAAATAAATGCATCAAAGAACTCTTAGCAGACCGGCTGTCACATCCCAAAGGCACAAGTATGAAACAGAAAGGTAACAGTGAAGTCCCTTAAAGGAGATGAGAAGCACTGCAGCATTCTCATTCTGTCTGAGATTCCCAATTACCTGAAATGGAATGGAAAGCACAGCAGCATTTCAAACCCAATCAAAGAGATTCCCTATTGCTTTCAAGGGAATGGGATGGACTGCAGTATTCCCAACTCTTTCAAGGAGATTCACTATTGCCTTAAGGGGCAGCTGAAGTTTTGCAAAAGAAGGAATTCAGGATATCTGCGATTCTAAAGTAAAATCAATAGAAAGTTGGTCTTGGGTCACCCAAATGACTTGTAGCATAAACCAAGATAAAAAAGATGGGTTCAACTCCATTCCTCTTCTGAAATCTTTATTTTTTATTACTTCACAAAATATATCCACAAATGGAAGGTGATGTTTCATGGCACCTTGCCACTTTGTCTTGGCCCACTGGTACTGTGTTATCATGTCTGCAATATGTTAAAAATAGTAATCAAACACCTATTATCTATGCTAAATCGTAAAAGCACCCACTGCCACCCACACCTTAAAAACATCAGCGTTCCCAACACCAAGCTATTAACAAGACTGAATTAGCATATTTTCATTAAGGTTCACTAAGGTTTGGGAGAGGAGCAGAAGCCCTGGACTCGTAGAAGCGCCTGTGCTTTAACAATAATAATCTATTTTGTCATTGTTCAACAAAAAGCTATCAAGGCTCTTTTCAAAAGATGTTTTAGTCTCACTAATTACAATGTCAGGAGTCAAAGGGTTCCAGGGTTTGATAACCCTTTGCAAGAAACAATAACCCCTCTTGAAGGTATTACACCTATAGCAGCCAGTTGTAAGGGATGGCCCCTAGTTTCAACATTGTCTTGCTTGAACTCCAACCCAATTTCAGACACCAAATAATCATCTTTTAAGATTTCCCATATCATCATTAAATCCCCTCTCATTTTTCTTTTCTTAAGATAAATGAGATATAATTTGTGCAACCTGACATTATAGCTAAGACGTGTTAAATTGTCAGTACTCTTGGTTACTTTTCTTTGTACTTTTTTGAGATGTGTAATGATACCTTTTAAATGGGGTTCCATAGCTGGGATGAGAAGTCTAAGTGTGGCAGGATATAGGATCTATAGAGTAGTAGTATAAAATATATCTCTTGACTTTGTTTCAACATACCTCCCACCATACTTTGTTGGTTCTACTAATTATCTTTGATATATGTTTGTTGAAAGTAAAGTCATCCAAGACCACTATTCCCAAACACTTTTCTGATTTCAATGTATTTAGCTGAATACTGTACAAATAATTGTTGTTTAAGGGGTTGTGCAGACTGAGATGCATCCCACCACTTTTGTTCAGATCAGACTTCATCCCCCATTTGTTAGCCCATACCATGAGGTTGTTGAGGTCAGACTGGATACGGGAGCTATCCTCATGGTTTTTACACGGTCCACTTACTTTGCAGTCATCTGCAAACTTAGCAACCCATCTGTGTAACTGAGAGGACAAGTCATCAATAAAAATATTAAAAATCATAGGACCACACACTGAGCCCTGCGGAACACCGCTCAACACAGGACCCCAATCCGAAAAGTAACCATCAGTCTGTACCCTACCCAGTAAACATGATTTGATAGCCATTTGGCTATCCATGTAATGTATCTAGGAGCAATATCTAGACTGTATGTTTTTTTGACAATAGCCCAATGGGGAACTAAATCATAGGCTTTGCTGAAGTATAAAAATACTATAGTGTATATTGGAATGCTGTTACCGCTAAAAAAATAGCACATTTCGAAACCTTGTTATGCTTCACCATGGACGTCATGCATACTGTTATGCTGCATTAGCTATGTACTCACTACAGCATAACAACATCGAACGGCAAGACTCACATGCACCATGCCACCTGGAACTCACAAAAATCAAACAGCATTGTCAGTTCGTAGGGCCCAGCGTAAACCGCAGAGAGACAGGTATATAAAAAAAGCCAGAATGGAATATTTTCGAAAGCTAACGTGGTCTGTTTCTGAAAGGAAAATGCTTGTTTTTAGCGATAACAACGTCCTCAATATACACTATAAAAAACTATGGATGGATTTCAATCGGTAACATCGCTGATTAGCGCATCTTGCGTTTCCTAAGGCAACCGAACCTCTAGAGCATCGCTCTCAAGGTTACATTGGTCACCTTAGAAACTGCTCAATGTGCTAACAGCACTGTTACCGATGGAAACCCATCCATAATTTTCTATATATCATATGGAATGTTATTGTCCAAGGTAGAGCTATCTTTTTCATAAAAACAGCTGGTTGGTCACATATGATCTGCCTTTAGTAAAGCCATGCTGATTACTGTCAATATTACATAGTGCAGCCTATATCCTATCTTCAATTATACCTTCCATATTCTTGTCTAGCATGGGGGTAAGGCTTATAGGGCAATAGTTATTTATGTCCTGTTTTTGACCATTTTTAAATAAAGGGATAACATTTGTTGTTCTACACTGAGAGGGTACCATACCTCTATTAATACTGTAGTCAAAAAGTAATTTGATTTGTTTTACTAAGTGTTTTTTCATGATCACATATACATGTATTGCAACGAGCAAGATGAGAACCTCACTAAGTTATATTTTTCTGTCTGCATTCTTCTGAACATTCACACATAACCACTGAATACATTCCATGCTAGTGTTAATGTGTTAACTGTCATTATTAACAATATTAATAATGTGAAATAAATACAAAGATTTTGGAAGAAGAATGGAAGCGCACCCAACTTTTTTACCTTGATTTAAGCACTGCAGCATTCCCATCACATTCAAGGAAGTTCAGTGTTGCCTTAGTGGATGGGAAGCACTACCGCATTCCCAAATCATAGTTGCTTACTCCATGTTCTCTTTCAGTATGTCTCTCTCTCTCTCTCTCTCTCTCTCCTTTTGGTTTCTGTCTTTCTGGTGTTTAAAACCAACTTTGTATGTAACCTCTCATTGCACCATTATAGGTTCTTCAACCAGTGACATCATTGCAATCTGTCAGTGGCTGCTCATATTGGCTGCTACTCAAAATATAGAGCAGCTTCTCAATGTACTCAATTTTCAGTGCACTAGAATGTTATGCAGGTAGCATTATAAGTATCAGGAGACACTGCCAGTTTGCAACCAAAAATGCCACTGGTTGGAATGTATATATGGTGCAATAAGGGTGCTACATGTGGAACTAGTTTTAGAGGGAACTGTCAACACCCCTTTGGCTTCAAATTATCCCTAGTTTAAAAAATACATTTAAAGATTGCTCACATTTTGTCGATTTTGTTGTCGTAACTAGTAGTTTGTTTCTGATTCCATTTTAGTTTTTAAAAGTGAAGGACAGTCTGCCCACCACACTGATGTTGCCACACAAAAACATTTGTTTGCATTGTGTTATCAACGCCCAGTGTAACTTTTGTGGACTTTGGAACACCCCAGCATAGTCTAGTCACTCATGATGCAGTGGGAAGAGAGGAGACTATTGCATCATGAGTGGCTGCACTGTTTGGGGTGTTTCTAATGTTCAGGAAGTATGCAATAAGAGTTGATCGATGACTTCAATGAAAAAGTTGGGTATAATAACACCATTAGCATGCATTTAAGTTCCACTAAGAATTTAATCAGCTCAAACAACCAGCAACACCAATGAATTTTAGAGAAGGTAAGCAATCATAAAATGTGGGTTTTCAACTATAAATAATATGATGCAAAAAGGTTGACAGTGTCCCTTTAAAGACTAGGGAGACAGGAAACCAAACAGAGAGACACACACATGTTGACTGGATGGGTCTAAATGTCCTTTTCTGTTGACAAAATTTATGTTTGTATGGTACTATCCAATAGAGAAGGAGAACAGGGGACAAGTACATAAATGCTGCAGTGCTTCCCATCCCCTTTAAAGATCTGTACTGAATAGAGTAGAATCCATTAGAAGGAAGTTAATGCCTCATTACCTATACCTCCATTTAGACATTAACAATATATCTTCCTCAGAAATTGATTCAAACTTGGGAAAAACAAATCTCAAGCTATGTAGGGAATGGCAAAAGGCCAAGGGTAAAATTAAAAATTGTCAGGGCAGCATACAGAATGAAAAGACTTGTCCTTCTAGACAATTACAAACTCACTATCCATATGTTGTCCTCTGCATTTGTCTGCCCCTGGCAGTCCATAAAACTGTAAGTTGTGCCCTAAATGAGGTAATTTGAGCGGTGAATTTTCTTCCTCAACTAGCCCTCACACTGCTGTTTCTATTCCCCAAAGTTAACTGTGATGAACTCCACCATGGCTCAGTGTCTTGGGGGTGGGGTACCCCTGAGAGAACCACTGGTAGTCATGCACATGTGCTGCTGTGACAGACTGTGTAAGGGAATTTCCTACTTTTGCCTGCATGCCTCCAGCCTATACCACACTACTGCCTCCTCTTGCTACCCAACTGTATCCCTGGGTTACCCCTGCCATTATCTATGGCTCCCAAAGTTGGAATTCCCTCAAAACTATCTGCACAGCATCAAGGCAACTCCACCTGTTATTAAAATCTCTGTGATATCTGAATTTCATCAAATTACTAATATTTTGTAAAGACACATTAAGACAAATGGGTATGCATTATCATTCTGAGATTGTAAATATACTAAAAATCTCTAGACAAGTAAAAAGCAATTTTTTTTTTATTTGGTGGATACAATGATTTGGCTCCTGCCAATAGGTTATCATTTGAATTTTCACCACATCATAATTTGTAAATGTTTACAAAGAGGAAAAGATAAGAGTTTGTGTACCATCTCTAGTTTTAAAAAGCTAGAAAGCATGAAAATTGAAAAAAAACTGATAAAAGCTTATAACCAAGGCCATCGGTTTGCTGGCATAAAGCACCTAGCTTCACCTGAGCTCTTTTCTTCTAGGATTTGCTTGAAAGGACAGAGCAAGGAGCAACATTAATAGAGCAAGGAGAAACATTAAGGCTTCTTTTGGCTAAGCAGAGTTACTGTTGTGTTACTATTTTGTTTTGTGCTTACATGTTGTGCTTACAGGTTTTATTACTGTTTTGTGCTTACAGGTTGTACAGTTTACTGCTTTATTTTTCTCTGATTGAAATGGTTTTTGCAGGGTATATTTTCTTTTAAATTATTGTGCAGGTTGTCTTGCTGAAAAGAAGGAAAACACTCACTGTGATGGTGGGTCAGAGCTGTCACTGATTGTTTCTGGAGGGCACAGGACAGGGAACAATGGAGAAAAAGGCAAAGACAGTAAGGACAGGGATTGAGCTAAAAGGGGTAAGGCTTTCAAAAAATGGAGAGTGATGAGTACTAATGCACATAGTCTGAGTAACAAGCTCCCTGAACTAGTGGCTGTGATGGAAGAGGGACACCTGGATATTGTGGCAGTCACAGAAACTTGGTACACAGAGAACAATGACTGGGATGTCAACATACCAGGGTACACAATCTACAGGAGGGACAGGGAGGGTAAAAGAGGAGGAGATTAGCTCTCTACATAAGGGAAGGGATCAAAGCAATGGAACTAATGGGTAAACAGGAAGGAGAGGAGGCACTGGGGGTCACCCTGGAGAAAATAAATGGCACCACAATCCGTACGGCAAGTATATAGTGTCAGGGGAGGAAATGGACAAGGAAATGATAGAAGGCATCCTTAGAATGGCAGAAAAGAGGGAGATCTTGTTGATAAGGGACTGAATAAGCCAGATGTTAACTGGCACACCTTTGCTGCAGCCACACCTAGAGCAGGGTAATTTTTGATGCCCTACAGGAGGCATGCCTCAGACAGCTAGTGTTGGAACCCACTCGGGATGGAGCAGTCTTAGACTTGATGCTCTCAAACAGGGGCAAGAGAGAGAGAGAGAGAGAATCTTGGATTTAGAAGTGGGTAGCCACCTGGGAACAAGTGACCATCAAACAGTGTGGTTCATGATAAATACAACCATAGAGTCAAGTCGTGCAATGCTGAGGGTATTGGACTTTAGGAGGGCTGACATTGGCAAAATGGGGGAGTGCCTCAGAAAAGCACTAGCAAATGGGCAAGAAGGTGGGATGGAGGAACAATGGGGAAAAATCAAAGCTGCCATCACAGAGGCAGCAAGCCTTTGTGTGAAGCAAATAAACAAAACAAAATGAAGGAAAAATCCACTATGGTTCTCAAAAGAGGAGGCGGGGAAGGTTAGGGAGAAAAAGATAGCATTCAGGAAGTATAAGGAAACACAGAAGGAGCAGGACAGAGAACTGTACCAGTTAAAGCAGAGGTAAGCGGGAAAGGCAGTCAGAATAACAATGAATCAAAACGAGGAAATATAGCCAACTCAGTTAAGAAGAAGAGGGATAAAAACCTTTTATAGGTACATTAGGGAGTGAAGAAAGACTAGGAGGGAGAGATAGTGAGGCTTAATAATGGGGAAGGGGTGGGCAGAGGGTGACAGTGACAAACCAGAGATACTGAATGAAGAAGAGGAGGAGATACCTAAACCAAGTAATAGAAGCACACTGGATGGTGGTGGTGGTGGTGGTGGTGGGGTCGATACCAGTCCATTCACAGAAGAAAGGGCCCTGAAAGAACTCCTAAAACTGAAGGTGGACAAAGCAATGGGGCCTGATGGGATTCACCCCAGAATTCTAAAAGAACTAAGGGGAGAACTAGTGGTACCACTGACTACCCTTTTAAACAAATCATGGGAGAAGGGTGTGGTACCTGAGAACTGGGGGAAGGTGGATCTGATTCTTCTTCACAAAAGTGGGAGCAAGGCAGAAGTAGGAAACTACAGACCTGTTAGTTTGATCTCAGTGGTAGGGAAAATTATGGAATCACTTCTGAAAGAAAGAATTGTTGAGCACCTAGAGGCCAGCAGGGCACAGGACCCAAGGCAACATGGATCCACATTGGGAAGGTCATGTCAGAAGAATCTAATAGATTTTTTTGACTGGGTGACCAAAGTAGTAGACCAGGGAGGGGCTGTGGATGTGTCCTACCTAGACTTTAGCAAGGCAATTGACACAGTCCCACACAAAAGATTAATAAACAAATTAACCAGCCTGGGATTGGGTCCCAAGGTGGTAACCTGGGTAAAAAATTGGCTGGAGAACAGGATGCAGAGGGTAATATTAAACGTGGTCCACTCTGAAGAAAGTGAATTTACTAGTGGGGTATCACAGGGTTCAGTACTGGGACCGGTCCTCTTGAATGTCTTTATAGGTGACATTGCAGAGGGACTGGAAGGAAAAGTATGCCTCTTTGCAGATGACACAAAGATCTGCAGCAGGGTTGATACACAAGGGGGGTGGAAAGGATGAGAAGGGACTTGGCAAGGTTGTAGGAATGGTCAAGTATGGCAGCTCAGATTCAATGCAAAGAAGTACAAAGTAATGCACCTGGGAAACAAAAACCCAAGAGAAGAGTACACAATGGGGGGGGGGTATTGACAGCAACAAAAATTGAAAGGAACCTGGGGTAATCATATCAGATGACCTAAAGGAAGGCAAGCAATGTGAGAAGGCAGTAAGGAGGGCTGGGGAATACTGGGATGCATATGGAGAGGCATCACCAGAAGAAAATAAGAAGGTGTTATCCCTCTGTACAGACAGTTGGTGGGACCCCATCTGGAGTACTGCGTGCAGTTCTTGAGATGCCATCTCTGCAAGGACATAGACAGGATGGAGGCAATCTAGAGGACGGCAACTAAAATGGTGCATGGTCTGCACCAGAAGCCATATGAAGAGAGACTAGAAGAGCTTAATATGTATATCCTCGAGGGAAGGAGGGAGAGGGGAGACATGATAGAAACTTTCAAGTACCTCAAGGAAATCAATGAAGTCCAAGAGGGTAGCATCTTTCACAAAAAGAGATGTGCAAGAACAAGGGGGCACAATTTGAAGATAGAGGGGGTGACTCTGGGGCAACGTGAGGAAGTATTTTTTCATGGAGAGGATGGTGGATTAGTGGAAAGGCCTTCCTGAGGAGGTTGTGGGGTCAAAAACAGTGGGGGAATTCAAGAGTACATGGGACAGACATGAGGCAATTCTAGTGGGAGGTAGGAGGAAGTAGGTTGTTTGTAAAACCAGGATTTGCAGCTTATCCGGTAGGTAGGGAAATGGGCAGACTGGGTGGGCCAAGTGGTCCTTATCTGCCATCAAAGTCTATGTTTCTATGTTACAGTTGTAAAAATTGGTAACAAACCTTACTTCCTGTCACAGAACTTATGTGTCGCTGCATAATTCACTATTTATAGTGATTTTCATTTACAGTCGCTAATACACCACAGTTTCTGTCTCTTTTATATACTGCAGCTGTTTATTCTTCTACCTGGTTGACCTCCTTGTTAGGCATTTCTGCCTGCAATCCCCAAGCCTTGTTGCCTACTCACCCATGCTCCAAGATCCTGATGCATGTCCCCCCATGGGGGCAGAAAAAGAATCTTTGCTCCCACCAGTAACACAATTACTGGCCTAGGAATCTTTCTAGTGGCCTCCATTGTTCCACCTGTTTATGCCCTCTGATCCTTGCCCTCCCACGTTCTAAGGCGTCATGTACACACACACTCCACTCTGATCGTGCATGTACACAGAAGGCCCCTTGTGCGGGGTAAGTTAATGTAGAACAACCTTCCAGAGTTGAAGTTATGGAAACTTTTTATGAAAGAAGTTAAATAACTCTGATTTAAAGATATGGTCTTATGTTTCTCACATCACCAATTCAAGAATCTGAAATACATTGCTTTTAATGTTGCTACTAGCTTTTGAAAACACCTGGGTTACAATAGATACTGCCTAGGGTAGCTGCAAAGTGGTTATAAAGACACTCTTATGTCCACACTGTGTGCTAGTCCATCATATCATGCTCAACAGGGTTGTAAATGCTTCCCAGGAAACTATATGTTATTTGGTGAGTACCCAGGATGAAGGGACCACATTGCAAATCTACACAAAGTCTTCACACAGCATTGAAGCCCTTACAAGCCAAGTTGCAGACTGCCATGATCCCCTGACATAACTTAATGAGAATGCTTGTACCATGAAAGTTGGGAAGATTGCATGGGTAACTTGAGGGGTTTGCATTAGTAGCTGGGGACATGCATTGGGAGATAAGGCAGGGGACCTGCATAGGTAGAGGGCCCCTGGATCAAGTCCTGGAGTGGTGATGGCATCAAGTGACAGGCACTGTATTTGATAAGTGGGGACCACATTTGGAGATGGGGTGGAGGGGATTGGGTGATGGATATTTCATCAACTGATCATGGGACCACATCAGGAGACATGAGACTGCTGCAGGAGACTGAGACCACATTAGGAGAAAATGAGATTTCCTCAGGGGGTTGGGGTGTCACTAGGTACCAGACAGTGTTTATAATCTAAATGCAATGTACATGGGTTGCAACTGCACAGCCTCAAAGGGGCTTCATGTTCAAAGCACACAAAGAACAGTCCTTGTGCAATGCCAGTAAAGACGCACAGTACCCGTGGATAAAATGGATCTATGTTTCACAATTTATTACTAAATGCTTCAGTCATAACACACAAATTACACAGCCAGCAAGCGAGTATACTCCCCAACATTTCATATCTCACTGGTGCTTTTTCAAGGGGTGGACTTGTAACATGATGGTGTGAGTGAAAAGTGAGTGCCATGGGACACTAGGAAGTATTGGTAAACATATGGAGGGCCTGGCTCCACAGTTGCAGTGAGACACGTTAGTGATGCAAAATTCACTGGGTGTATGATGCAATGCTGCATAGTGCCATGTCATCGAACAGTCACTGGGATGTTAGTGTGTACTTTCCCTGATAGCATCTGATAACATCTGGATCAATTATTTGATTATGTGCTGCAATGGGGTGAGCTCATAGTGCCAACTTTGTCTACACCAATGGTAGCTTAGAACTGGGCCCTAGTTATATTCAAAAGCAATGATAAACAATATTCTGGGAAATGCTGGAGTGGTTATGATACAGAGAATGTTGACCCCACAAACACTTTTGGCATATCATAATTTGGGAATATATTGGAAGGAGCTAGTGGAGGATATAAGGGATACATAGGCTTGGGAACTGGGCATCAACAGAACCATGGTCAATAAAGTCACTGCAAGGCTGCTGAATAATCTAGTGCAGAATTTATTGAAAAACAACAACTCCAAACAACTCCAGCATTTTGAACTATGTACAGGCACTTTGCCAAGGATGGCACTATCTAGTGCAATAAAACTTTTATACCGTGTCTGTTGTGCATTATGATGTCAAAATGCTCATTTCCAAAATTTAAAAACCTCTAAAAAGGAGCAAGTTGCTTCAACTACCTCAATGAAAAGAGAAATGGGGGGGTGAGGGAGAAACAAGAAAAGAAGGAAGAAATAGAAGAAAGGAAAGGAAAAACATTAACAAACCAAAAAACAGTAAGGATATGGCTGAGTTGAGGTGGAGAGAGGAATTATAGTAGAAAGTGTAACTGCCACACTGACTTTGTGCCAGTCATAGGCTTTTGACATGAAGCAAAGATAAAAGAGCTGGACACTTCCACATCCCCAAGCTTGCTAGTATCCAGCTTACCTTGCTTCATCCTTCCCCTACTTGGATGCATGGACGTAATTTTCCAAATCCTGCCCAATTGCAACAATTTGACCTGGTTTAGGGCAGTATGCATCTAACTATGAATCCATATGCCATTCCAGGACTGTGTGAGCCTCCCTAGACTTTCAAAGTGATGTTATTGGCTGACAGAGCTTTGCAGACTTGGGCTCGGGCAGGAGTGAGGGAGAGAGGATAGGCCAATCATGGCCACAGATGCAGGGCTTCCCTGCCAGCAACCCATGAGAGAGCAAACTATAAACAGAACAAAAATGCAGCAGCTACCCCCATGTATTCAGCATGGCTTAGTCGGCCATGTTGGGCGGGGGTGCAGACAGATAGATCCCCACTTCCTCTTAATCCTCCAGTGAATAGGGGGACCTTATTTAATTTGTCCAACATCCACATTATAAAATATCTCTTGGATGCAGTAGGGCTGCAACACACCTTTTGACATTATACTTAAGAATAGTGTGGGGTGTAAGGATTTTAAAATCCAGCCCCAGATGTTCAGTCTGACCATGCAGCACTGCCAGTATCACCATTATAGGTATGGGAACTCTCCACAGTTGTGCTTGGGTGGGAACATTTTGTAGAGTTTGGTGCAGCACTCAAGTAAGGAGTGAGTATCAATAAAGCTTTTTCCATGGTGGGGACCCAACAAACTTCAGGAACTGCAGTTCAAAACTAAAACAATCAAAACATGTATGCAGGATGGTACCATGAACAGATTAGCAGCCTGTGTATGTATCATTAGTTAAATGGCCTTCTATGGAGATAAATGCAATCATGTTTTAAGGAAAACTATGAACAGGATTTTCAAATCACTATTTTTGATCTGATACTTGATGCATGGGGGACTTGAATTAAAAAAGGGATTAAAAAAATGGATTTTACATCCCTGCATCAAAAGGATGCACACTAGACACATCCTATTGTCAAACAAGCATTTGGGGAGCTGCTTGAGTGTATTTTGGGGTTGCTTGTGTCTAAACATAAGTTGCTCAAATCATGTTCAAGTGCCGCAAATACTCTTAACAGTAGTAAAATAGCGTGAAAGTACATCCAGTGGACACGGCACACTTGTAATGTATTAGTTCCTGCACAGAATTCTACTCACCTACTGTATGAAGCAGGTGTTCATAGAAAAAAAGAGGAGACCTGTGAATTATGATGCCTTTGCAGTCTACTCCAGGAGCTGCATGCTTCAAGCTAATGAACTGCCAGATGGATGTGATTCAAAGTTATAATAAATCTGCCTTATTGCTTGATTCTGTCCTTGTGTGGACATTCACTTTATTGAATAAGTGTATTATGGGTGCCCCTCAGATCACACAACTGTTGTCCTATTTTGTCTGCTTCATGCACTCTGGCTGCCGCCTCTCCCCCCGATGGTCAGTTGCAACCATATCATAGCAATCAGCAACACACACAATAATATTGATCTTTTGCCATGCTACAGTCTGTTTTTGTTTACAGACCTGTGCTTACATTTTTCAGTAACTTGGTTGTTTTTGTCAAGAAAATGCATTCTTAAATACTGTAATCTTCTTTGGGCTAAAAAATTATTAAGCAATGAAGTACTCCCAGGAGCTACAATAACAGTTTGTTAAACACGCACTACGGGTGTTATGTGGCACAAGACATTGTTTGTAGAATGTAACTGATGGTTAGTCTAACCCTGAGAAGTGCTTTATTGTTATTGTAACTTTTTTTTAAACGAATTTTTGAAATGTACCTTTTAAATGTTTTCCTGTTTGAGATAGAGAGAGCTTTAATAAAGTAGTCTATATTCACCAACTGCCCATGGATGTGGGTTCAGAATATCAGAATGCATCTTATGTCATTCAGCAGTGCCATTGGATAGAATGCAACTACTTTTATCTAAATAATTCATGTGCCATGGTGATTAAGCTCTAAATGATGGTTTAACAGAGACAAATGTAAGGCTCTTAGCATGTGTGCAGCCAATGAGATTGCAGCATTGCTGAAACCATTTTTATAATCTTTATTATGAAATGGGTTTAAAGAACACAGGCTGTTGATCATACCTCTCAACTGCTATGAATTCCACATAGCGCTATGATTTTCACAGTCAAATTTACCCTTGCTCCTCACAAGTTTACTGATGTTCCTCATAATGTTAGAGCTATTTCTGGGAACACAAACCATTAACTCATTGAATTAAGTTGATAGTAACATTTCTTATCACTAACTATATGGGGCTCACTATCTGTAGGCATATTGTTTAAAATAAGAAAGAGCTACACATTCTGACCCTTTGCTATGATTTTTGAAGGCTAGTGCTATGATTTTTAATGCTGAGAGGTTGAGGAGCATGGCTACTTTCAGCTGGCCTGTTATCCCAGCACAACAGCCTGGCTGAAGTAGCTTCTGACAATGTGGACTCAGCATGTAAGAAATACTCCTATGTTCTTTTGAGAAAATTACCCTTAAACAACATGCCTGCACAGCTCTCAAGTGCATTTCCCCACACACAGGCCCCTGCCTGCTCCAGCTATCCATTAGTCCTTGCTCCAGCTACAGTTTCAGCCCAATAAAATGGACCTGTGCTCACACAGTGCAGGTATCTGGTGCTGCTGTGGGGTTGCTAACCCCAGGCTACAAATAGAAAAGTGCATAAGTTGAGCGCACTCACGTAGTAACCTTAGCTAGCTTAGCTGAGTGAAACACTGTCAAAGATAGGGTTACTGCAAATAGTTCACCAGTTTTATTTTATCAAGCCTTCTGTCAATAATCCTGTGTGGGTTAAAGCACTGGGGTACTTACAACGTGTCTACTGTGTAAATATCACCTTAGATTTTGCTGGACAAAATAAAAGTGGTTAACTGTTTGCAGTAACCCTGTTTCTGACAGTGTTTACCTCAGATATACGAGTTAAGGTTGCTACATGAGTGCGCTGAACTTTTGGACTCTCCAGCTACAGTATCCCGCCCCATCATTAGTACTGCTTCAAACTTGAAAGTAATAAAAAAAAAAAAAAAAGCGTTCCTTATTCCATTCGCGAAGCGGTGGCATCCGTTGTTCTTCATGCCTCAGCACAGAATTCCACTGCTAATTAAAAAAAAAACAACATCCAATGGACTTGCTGGTGCTCTTACCACCCAAGTCAAACAATACACACTGTGCATTATTACGTAGATGAGATGCTCATCATTTAAAACTCATAGTGGTTGGTTAGTGTCCTGAACAGCCAGTGACTTGCTCTGCCACACCCTTACTTCATGCTCTCAAGCTAGCTGGATGAGGACTGATGCTGACGTGGCTTGAGGCCACAGCCTGCCCCCCTTACCCTTACTCATGCCATTGACAAACAACTGCTTTTTGTTTTTTTAAGGTTTTTTTTTTAAGCTTCTTTCCCTTAATTTACTACTGCTAAAATTATTAAAAAAACAAACAAAAAAAAAACTATTTACTTTCAGGAATCCCTTTCAGAATTGCAATAAGGCACTCCAAGAGATGCATCATGGTGGGATAACAGCCTTTCTCAGGTGGTGGAAGCACTCAGCTTTGCTTCAACCCACCCAAGGCAGGCCATTATCCCACCATAATGCATCCCCTGTCATGTCTTATGGCTTACATATCAACTTACACTAAACACAATTGTACATAATTGTTTTATATAAAGACTGATCTGAAAAGGATCATCTCAAGAAGACCATCTTGCTCTTTACCTGAAGTAATGTGGGATTGCCATTAGATGGCATTAATGGTTGATTTTTCCACAAAATTGTATATGCTTCTGATCTTCAGAAAAAAGTGATCAGATTAGTAGACAGAAATAAGGCAACATACTGTACATACCCAGACTATACTGGTTTACTAATGGGAGAGTCTGCAGCAGTCTGTTATTGGGATCAGCAACCCATATGGTTGGGGTTAGAGCACAAGACTGTGAAACAGGAGATCTCTGGTTTGAGCTCGATTACAGCAACTGTCTCATTTTGCACCTAAAAAAGCTACTACAGTAAGACCCCAAACCACTAGAGCATTATCTGATAGCCCTTTTACACTGTGTTTACCTGTAACAGTTGTTTCAGCATTGTGGCATTCCAATTCGGCTTCTTGCACTAACCACCACTGTTTACACACTGCAGGTGTTGCATTTTAGAATGGTCATTTGCATTGTCCACGGCCATTCGATTTACATTTGCCTGGCAAGACTTCTGACCTTGCTGGTGGGGTCAGCATGGGGTCAAGTTGCACTCCATGCTTCCTGCTGATGTCATTGACACATGCTTGCTGTGCAAAGTGTGGTATTTAAAGGGGTTTAATAGTAATTCAATGGACTACACTGCTGCTGCACAGTGGATACTGGACAGGCTTGTGTTGTGGCAGTTTTGACCATTGTCGACCAGTTGTGGGTCCCAGTTTTAGTAGCGTTTGTTTTACCTTACTAAAAAAAATAATAGTTTCATTCATGACTTTTGTATCTTTCAAAATATTGCCTTTAAAGGCCTGTAGAAGCCCTCCTGAATAGTCCGAATGATATCCTGGCACAGAGCACTTCCTGATTGCACTTTCTGGTTATGAAGGTGAACAGCAGGCTGGGTAGTAATGGAAGCAGGCTGGGTAGTAGTGCGAAGCAGGCTGGGAAAGCATGCCGGGAAAGGAGAAACACGTGCGAGAGTAGTCACTTGTAACGCTACTGATGGCTCGAGGGCTTTTACATGCATGGCAGAAACAGCACAGAAAGGGAGGAACCACAAGAATCTGGGACTGCGTTTTCAGCAAACGCTGTATCCTGCACCACATAACAGGCTGTTCACATGCAAGGTAATGTTGCCCCACAGTCACTTAAAGAGCTGTAAGCCAATACAAAATGCTGTGTGTAAAAGGGCATGATCTTCTACACCTTCATCATTACACACTTGACTTGGTCCAGTGGTAAATCCCTACTTGAGATATAATGAGTATTTACTAACAGAACATTTTCCTTCCATGTGCCCAAATTCTGAATTATGTTACCTACTGTGTATTTGTAAGAAAAACTGAAACCTATAGACAAATAAGACCACTGTTTAGTGTAAACTTCCTCACGTTTCTTCTGTACCAGTTGTCGTAAACTATTGCCCTGATGTGCTTGTCTGCTTGTCCTGCTCATTCCTGAAAATAGGCTAAATATGTAGCCTAGTGCATTTACCCAGTGAACAAAAGCATATATAAATCAATAACTAAATAATATCATCACAGGATTGCCTGTTTCTGCCCTCCAAGCTGTGTAATTGGGTAGAAAAAATGAGTTGATGGTTGTAAGATGATGACATTGGTTTTATACAGCACCTTTTGTAAAACCTGTATCCAAAAGTTCTTTGCAATCAGGAGCATGAGGAGAGATAGTGTTGCTGCCAATTTAAGCAAACATGGAAGATTCCAATAGCACAGAGACTGACTAGAGAGACTTCTTTAGGGTCATCAAATAAGGGGGGTGTTGGGATTCAAGGTTTGGTTTCTAGTTTCTTTGCTCAGCATTCTAACCAATTTGATTTGGTTAACCATAAGTGATTTGTTCATACGTTAGGTGCTGTGGGGTAATCTGAGCCCATCCAAAATGGTTTGATAGCTATCTGAAAAGTAGACAATATAGGGCAAAGGTGGGGGATGTATATTCTGATTATAGGCTGACCAGCATCGGAGTCCCACGGGATTCAATATTGGGCCCAATGCTGTTCAGTCTATGTATTAATGACCTTCCGGATGTCTGCACAAAGTCATCTGTTTTGTTACATGCAGATGATGATGTTATATTTTTAGTCACAAAGGATGTTTTTTTTTCAAGTTTCAAGTTTATTTGCAGGAAAACACCATTGAGCACACTCATTTACAAGGAGATCCTGGGATGACATTAAAGCACAACAATACAGAGCAATGGACAGCTACAATGAGTGCAAATTACAATGATTACCACTTACAATGAGTACAATACAATAAGTACAATTTACAATGAGTACTACACTATAAACAGTGTAGCACCACAACAACATGATAAGTGCCGGCAACGTAAGTGCTACATTTTAACATAGTAGCAGTAGTGTTGGGGGCACAATAGCATTGGGGGACTAGGGGAAGCATACAGAATTTGAAATCAACACTTTGGCATGAGAACAGTGATAAGGAGGACAACAACAATTAAGAATTTGAAGTCAAGAAGGAGAGGTAAACACTACAACAGACTGTGGAGGGTGCAGGGGTTTTGGAAGATGGACACAAGATGATCCAGTTGCTGGAGGGCCAGTGTTGGAGGGAACACTCCAGTGTATCCCATTAGGACAGTCAGGCAAGAACAGATCAGGCAAGAACAGATCAGGTTAGGAGCGGGAAGGGCTGAGGACCCCGAGGAGGGGTATATACTGTTGGCTGAAGTAGAAGCAGGGGAGTGAGGGTATTGAATGGGGGGGAGAAGTGCTGCAACAATCAGGTTAAAGCATGATGGGTAAAACTACCCGCTGTGGCATTGGCAGGTTTCCTGGAAAATCCTGTTGAACAGACATTTAAAGGAGTTGACAAAGACAGCCTCAATAAGTTTGAGTGAGGTTTGTTGTTTTGTTTGGATGCTAAACAAGCATTGAAGAGCTTACAGATTGATTTTGATGTTTTCAGAAAGCAGATTAATGAGCACATATTATCTTAAACACACAAAAAAAATCCTAAATCAAAGTATTTTACTAGTACCCATATTTACAATCAGAAGGTTTCTTAAATTTTAATTTACACATTGGACAACATATATCTTGAAAATGTGACATCATTTAAACATCAAGGAATGATGTTAGACGGACCCCTGACTCACTGTTTACATATTGATACTATGATAAAATCAGTGAATAAGCAACTTTGAATGTTATATCATTGCTGAGACTGCATCTCAGATTCAGCCATATTGCCTGTAGTTCAAGCATACTTTGTATCTCTGATTGAGTATAGATTATTGATTTATTCTGCACCTAATGCCGCTACATTGACTAGGGTGCAAATATTAATGAACCGTAGTTGTTGCTATTGTCTGAAGTCTAGTACATTCTCACATCATTGCGATTTATACACTGTACCCTGATGAACTGGCTTCCTTGACACAAATCCACAAGCCTTATTGGTGTGGAAAAGTTTGAATAATCCCATGTCCCACAGGTCTTAAATCTAGGATTCATTTTCAGTCTGGCCTCAGAATCACTACAGCAAATGCCAAAAACGATCTTGTTCCTAGATTTAAAACTAAACTAGGTCAAAAAACTATTCTTAACTATTGACTATTGCCCTTAAGAGATGGAATCTATTTATCATTAGTAGTAAGAATGACTCAGATTTTGGTATATTTTAAAAATGCACTGAAAATATACTTGATGACGTCTTGTAAATGTGCATGTTTTACTGTTTGATTGATGATGTTTATTATTGCTCTTAGCTTTATTTTGTATTGATAATATACTATTACTGTACTGTAAATTATTGTAATGTTTTGTTTTATATTGGTTATGCTTGATTGTGCTTTGCACTCGAGTCATCTCTGAAAATGGATACTTGTACTCAGTGGACTTACCTGGTTAACAAAAACAAACAAACAAACAAACACTGGGCAAACACCTCCCCCTCTTCTTCCAATTTTAACCACCATTTCCCTCCTTCTTAAGATCCTTAGCCCATTTAGATACCCCTTTACCTTGATGAGGCCAGCTTCAATGGCTCAGCTATGTGTGCACCAATATTTAAACAAGACAACTTTGTAAAATAGGGCTTGCAATCTTATAGATCTTCTTCGAGGATATCTCTTTCATCGGACCACACCTATGGAACTATAGCATCCAGGCACTAGAAATACATGGAAACATTTTGCAAGCAGTCCACTAGGGACCACCCACAATGATGTCTTACGTCGGCACTCCCATAAATACATGGGTGGACCCTTCCCTCCTTTGTTCTTTCCCCACCATCAACCATACTTGTTGGACCCTATATGGAGACGCTGCTGCTATAGTCAGCTGCTATTCTGTGTTTTGTGTATTTCTCTCCCTAGTTCACTACCACTTTTCATAAGTGATAACCATCATCGTGTATGTCATCTAAAGAACCAGCGAAGCTTTTTAGATACTGTAAGTGCAGTGAAAAGATTTACTAGGGTGATCTGCGCGATGTCTGCATGTGCTGCCTAAGCATAGCTCATAACATTAAGGCCTGTGAGAGTTGCCTCAAGTTTAACACCACTACCTAGCAATGTAGAAAGAGCACCTTAGAGACTCACCTTTTGAAACAGTAGATAGCCAGGATGGAGAAGGAGCTCCAGGAAAAGAGCTCTGCTACATTGCCGTCCCTTTCCTCGGGTTCACATTCATTGAAGTTCTGGGAATAAACCTCTGGGCAACATAAGCACAAACACTGGGAGAGGGACAGAAGCAAAGAGAAAACCTCCCTGGTACACTCTAGGTCATCCCTTCATCCCCAGTGTGACCGTTTTTGCACTGTTGCCTGCCCCAATGGCTATGCTACCAGCCACCCAGACTGTTGATCCCTCTAGGCTGGGACAGGCTGTGAGCACCGCCATACCTATTATAGCTGTTGAGGTGCTGTTGACATCCGGGATGGTGCCTCCCTCATCGACATCACAGAGCGCACCTGTATTTTAAAAAACACCAACATACAAGCAGTGCTTTTGCCCTTTGTGGACATGTTGCAGTGCCTGCTACCTCCTTCTCCTGCAACAGGAGCAGCATTGATGGGGCATTTTCAGCAAGCCCTAGTACAAATGCCTGTCAGGTCAATGTGCCAATTGCCTTTCAGGGCATCAACAATCTCTTCTGTTACCTCCTTGAGGCTTATAGAAACCATCGACGAGGATCAGGAATATAACCCTGACGTCATCATGCAAGAGGAAAAGGAGGAGGAACAGGAGAAGGAAGAGTATGTGGAGAGCTCTTACAAGAGGTCCAGCTCCACCATCCTCACAAGGAGTGAGGACTCCATAGTGTACACCCTGAGGTCCCCTCCTGAAGTCCCTTCATTCATCTCCATAATGCAGCAACTCCAGTCTGCCATGGGGTTTGAATCTGAAGATCAGGACATCACCAAAAGAAATTTGGGAAAGTTCCTAGAAATGCCTGACTCTTCACCAGTTATTTTTCCTCCTCTGTTGCTTACCATAGAGGATGCCACCCTGGCTGCCTGGCACAGACCAAATATGATACCTGCCATTCCTAGGAATACAGATAAAATGTACCAGGCCCCCTCAGGTAAACCCTTTTTTGCAGGTCAGCCTGACTCAGTTGTAATAAATGCAGTCCATGATAGATCTAAAGTGCCTAAACATCTTAGTTCCCACCCTCCTGACAAGGAGTCCAGGAAACTAGATGTTCTGGGGAAGAGGACCTTTGCTTCTGCTACCTTGGGCCTGAGGATTGTAAATTATCAGGTCTATATATATGATAAAATACCTGAATACCCTGTGGAGGAAGGCCAGGGTAGTGGCCCAAGCCCTATCAGAAGGTACTCCTAAGCAGAAGCTGCTAAAGGCCCTTCAGGCAGGGCAGATGTACGTAAGCATCTTTTATGCTCTACCTGTGACATCTCTGATGCTTCTGCTAGAGCAAAGAAAGCACAAAACAGCTTGACTGCCAAGGAGTGTGCAGGATAACAAAACCAGAAGAAGTGAGAAGGCAAATATTCACACTGCTCAGTAAAGTGTAAAAAAAAGATTTAATAAACAAATTACAAATATACTGCCACATGAAGTAACATTGGGCCGTCATAAACACTCCAACCCCAACTGGTGTAACATGTAGTGCATCATCAGGAGGCTGAACCATTGATAAAAATAGGGTCTTAAATAGTAACAACTTTAAAGTGACAGTGCTCAATTGTGCAAAAAAACACACAAGTGCAAAGTGCCAAGTGCTACATAACTATAAAAATTGCATAAACTATAACTAATAATAATCACTAATAAAGTCCTTTACCAAACTGCAGAAATTTTGATAATGCACATGTTGATCTTCTTCTAAAAATTAATATTTTTTGTTGTTATTTGTTTTTCTCTCTCTTCCAGTGCTTGAGGTACAATATGTATTTAATCCCCTGCACCCTAGAAGGAAGAACACACAACAAAATTAATCATATTTTATGCAGTGCATATGCAATTAATCACTGTAAAGGCAAAAAGAGAAGAACATCATTTTTTGATACAAGGAAAAAGTTATATCTGGTCATTTAGACTCGGATGGTGCATAGCCCCCAGTGTGAAAATGCAGTATGACTCCCTTTGGAGAGATTTGCTGTCCAGACCCCCGCACATGGGATCCCAACCTGACTCTCTTGATACCACAGAATTTAAAGCTGTGTCTGTTACCATTTTGTTCAGTAAGCCTACAATGGCAGAATAAGGCATTCTTACTGTGACTCCCTGCTATTGACCTCAAATATTCATCTATCCAGATTTTGAAAGGCCTGCTTGTCTTGCCCACATAAAATGCTCCATATTCACAGGTAGCCATGTATACCATGTTTTCAGTGATGCAACTACAAAAATCATGGACATCAAATGTTTTAGTACTGTATGCATGCACAAAACTTGAAATTCCCGCAAGGAAAATTGCCAAAAGGTAGTGGGGGTAGCCAGTTGTCCGAGGTACTAGTATCCCTAACCACTGGTTGGTAACTATGTACCAGTTTGTCTCAGATGTTCTTACCTCTCCTATAAACCATTTTAGGTCTCTGATGTGTGGCATCAACTAAAAGAGGATCTGTTTCTAAAATGTTCCAGTTCCTATTGATAATCTCCTGCATGTGGCTAGTATGTCTAGAATAAGTTGCAATATAATTCATTCTAGGGGGCCCCTTTTCCCATTGTCTGACCATAAATAAATCCTCCCTTGGGGTTATCAATGCCTCTTGGTAGGCCTGCTCCACCAGAACACTACCATAACCCCCTCCTCAGAAAACCATCTACACAAATCAGAACCATGCACAATGTAATTAACATCCTTTGTGCAATTCCTACAAACTCTCATCATTTGGGCTTTTGGAATATTATTATTAATTATTTCAAAACCAGTAGAGGAGGTAAATCAAGGCATTCTCTGTAGATGTCTTCATCAAGGTGTCCAATGGAGTGTACAGATGCTAGTTTACCAAATATAGCTGTAGTAGGATCAAAACATGGTAAAGAAACAGTGAAAGACACAAACATAGTATCCTTAATGGAACATTTCTTAGAAGTAAAACATGGACCAGTATTAGGGTGCCTGGTCACAAACCCAAATTCCTAGCAGTAGAAATTGGAATAGTAAGAGACTGTAGCATACACATGGCAACACAGTTAGGGGACTTGCAATGAGGACAATACCATTTAGAGATACGTCTGTCATGTATGATATCAGTGATTCTGCCGGATTCTAGATCACTGAAGAGACTATTGATGGTAGTGATAATATAAGATCCATAGGCTGAGCATAATATTTCACGGGCAATGTATTGCTTATCTGCTTGTTTATTGTTCTGAGCAATAAGGGAGTTAATCTTATCTTTAGAATCTGTAAATGCCTTAGCAATGTCATGCATATTGTGTACAGTGTACCTCTCTTCCTGATTAAGGCCATCCACACCATGCAATAATGGGGGTATGATATCATTGACCATACCAGTTTAAAACTTTTGTGAATGTACTTTGATAGCGGCAATGTCTGCTTTATTCCAGATAGACATTGCAGTACTAAAAACACCAGTGATGGTGCTTGTGGCACCAGTGACATCAGATGTGTCACGTGTATTACGTTTATGACTTTGATAATCTGGATTAGGTTTTCTTCTAAAATTGCCTCTGTGCTCGGTGATGTGGACCCCGGCAATAGGGTCTTGCTTACGAATCTGAAAAGCTGCTAAACTATCAAGTAACAAAGTACTATAAAACAATGATGTATTAGTAGTATGACACATACCAAATTATTTCATATTCCAGTAAGTCAGGTTAAACAAAACAGGTATATGCATATATTGTAAGTTTTTAATAAGTGAGCCAGGTAAGGCAGTGGCTGTGAGACCACTTCAAGGACCAGGGGTTTGTTTCCGACATTCCAAAAGCTGTTTCTCAGTAGGGGTAACACAAATAAATACATGGCAGCTGAGGCCATGTTGTGTACAGCACAACATTTCCTGGCAGAATCTTTAGACAAAGAATCACAATATGAGGGGTCAATTAAGGCAGTGATATTGTATAAACCAGAATGACTAAGAGAGGTTTGGAGCAAGGAAAAAGTACCATTTGGGGATAATTTGGTATTTGGCCAACCATGGTAGTTCCCTTGGAGAGTTTGGCCATGGGGAGTATTTGTCCTTGAGACTTGGTTTGCCACTCAATTTGTAGGGTCGAGTTATCAGGAGCAACAACTGAGGCAGTGAGGTAGGCATCTGAACCTTCCTGGACAGTAATCAAATTGTTGGTAATATTGATGAAGACTCCCTCTGGGGTAGTTGGGGTAGGTGGATCAAGGTGAGGAAGGAGTTGTTTTCCCATGTCTTGGATGCAGGAGATAACTCCTGAGAGGAGGAGAAAATGGAACAAGATAGCCATCTTGTCAAAGTATCTGAAAAGGAAAATCAAACATTAGCAAATTAATACTATTCTGCCTATTGGGGTGAGGAAAAGTAATTATACTCCTTTATACAGTTTCAGCGGGTTTGCATGTAACCATTTGTCAGTCAATTTGTTGTTGTGCATGAGTTTAACCTGATAGACTGCTGGACTTACCTTGTTGACAATGGGATAGGGGCCTTCCCACTTATTGGAGAAGGAATGTGTGGGACGTGCAAATCTGAGAACTATTACCTGATCTCCAACTTGCCAATCCACTTCTTGTGCATGTTTGTCAAACAGGATTTTGGACTGTTGTTGGGCCTTGCCCATGCAATTAGCAGCATACAAATGAGTGTGTATGAGATCTTGCCTGAGTTTTTCCACATATTGGTCCACTGAGACATGTTCTGCAGTGCTAGTATGCAGGTCAAACAACAGGTGTTCAGGTAATCTCATGTTTTTACCAGTGATCACCTCAAAGGGTGTGAGCTGGGTGGTGGCTGAGGGTGTGCCCCTAATTGCCATGAGGAGTAACGGCAGTAGGGAATCCCAATCCTTGGGATTATCCTGAATAAATCTGGAAAGCATTTGCTTAATCCATCTGTTGGCTCTCTCTGCTTGACCTGATGATTGTGGGTGGTAAGGTTTGTGGAACTTCTGATGAACTCTGAGGAGTTCAAGTGCTTCTTTCATCAACTCACCTGTAAAACTGGTTCCTTTGTCTGAGTCTACCTTGAGAGGTAGGCCCCACCTGGAGAAGATCTGTTCCACCAGAATCATGGCAGTGGTTTTAGCAGTGCATGTCTTAGTGGGGAAAACTTCAACCCACTTAGAGAAAAGATCAGTTACCACCAGGGCGTATTTGTTGTTTCTACTGGCATTGGTCAGGGGACCAATAAAATCAGTTTGTATGGCATGCCAAGGGCCAGAATGCCTTTGTGGTAGTAGCTTGGCATTACGTTTGGTAGGTATGGGATTGTTTTGAGCACAAACAAGGCAGTTGTCTAAGTACTGTTTGACATCCTTGGTGACGCTAGGCTACCAGGTGGTGGTCTTGAGCCTTTGGAGTGTGTTTTACACTCCCTGGTGTCCACCAGTGGGGGTGTTGTGCACTTGGTGCAGAAATTCGGACCTGAGATGATGAGGGACCACCCACAATTTGGTGGGGGCATCATCTGGTTGGTACCAGATGAGTTTGTCATCAGGGGACAGGTGTAACTTACCTTCATGCCTTCAGTAGGGGTTATGGGTAGGTAAATTCTTCTCAGTACCTTTGTCCAGAAATCTGAACACATCTTTGAGTTCAGAGTCAGCATGCTGGGCTTCTGACAAGTCAAGGGAGAAGGGTTCAGGTTTCTTCCTGACTGCTGCAATGCATACGGCCGCTTTGGCCTCCGGATGGTCCATCGTCCAGATGTCCCTCCCCTCGGGCCCCTTCCTTTGCAAGGGTGTCAGCAGTGTCATTGAAGGCATGATAGGGGTCATGTATGGACTGGGCCTTAACCTTGTGTACATAGAGTTTGTGTGCAAACTTCTGTGCCAGTGAATGAATGTATATTACCAGTTCCTTATGTTTCACCAGTGTGCCATCAGAAGAGGTAAAGGAGTTCTTCTGCCAGAAAGGAAGAAGTTTTGTAAGGGAACAACAAACCCAGTTAGAGTCTGTAAAAATGATGGTATCCTCGGTTCTATGCTGGATGAACTCAAGGGCGCAGGCCACCACTACCATTTCTGCATACTGTGATGATGCCACACTGCAACGCTTAGAAATTTTAACAGTGTTACCAAAAGGGTAAATTACTAATATGCCCATTCCTGCTATTTGTTCTCCCTGGTATTAGGAAGCTGATCCATCTGGGAAGACACAACATAATGAGGTATTCTCAAGTAACTGTCGTGAAGCAGGAAGGAAAGGACCTGGATCTGGTAGATCAGGTGGCTGCAGTGTACAATCATGGGGTTCTCCTTGGAAAAGGAGACCATGCGCCAGCATGGGTGGGATTTTGATTGGATGGACCTTAATGTCTCTGTCCTGGAGAAGGAGGGACCAGTGTGTCAGTCTGGTATATGGAGACTGACCCATCCTTTACTCTGTCTGATAGCAAAAAGGTTGTTGGGGTGTGGTTTGTATTGATGATCGTAGGGAGTACCCAATGATATACAGAAAGTGCTTGACAGCCCAGTAGGTGGCCTGAATGTTCCTTTTGCAAAGGCTGTATTTCTGTTCCACTGGGGCCAAGAGCTGTGATGTATATGCAATGTGTCTCAGGGTGCCATGGTCCTTCTGGGCCAGCACTGCAGACATAGCAGTGTCAGAGGTGGTGGATTCCAGATGGAATGGCAGGGACGGATTGGGGATAACCAAAGCTGGAGCTGAGGCCAGGGCCTGTTTCAGTGACATCACAGCCTGGGTGTGAATGGGGCTCCAAGTCCAGGGGACACCCTTTTTCAGTAGTTCATACAGAGCGGTGGCCTTCTGAGCAAAATCACAACTAAAATCACTAGAATAGTTTACCTTACCTAGAAACCTTCTAAGGGTGGCCAAGCTGGTAGCCAGTGGCGGATCTTGCAATCCTTGTATCTTCTTCCAGGCAGGGCTTTGGCCTTGGTTTGTTATCCTCAGGCCCAGAAAGAGTACCTCTCTCTGACATAGTTGTGCTTTTGCAGGGTTACATTTGAGGCCCGCCCTCTGGATGAGGGGCAGTAGTTCATCTAAGAGATCTAGATGTTGTTGCCATGTGGCTGTGACCAACAACAGGTCATTCACATTCTGCAAGAGACATTGGGGTATAGATAAACCCTCAAGGGCATCCATCGTGTGCAAATGGAACAGGAAAGGGCTGTTATGGAACCCCTGTGGTAAGCAGGTCCACGTGTACTGCCTGCCCTCAAATGTGAAGGCGAACTTGTATTGACTTTTGGGGGCCAATGGCAATGACCAGAAACCATTGGAGATGTCCAGGGCACTAAACCATTGTTGATCAGGGGTCAGTAGTCATAGAATGTCTGGTGCTGATGCCACAGTTGGGGCACAACTGGGGGTGACCTGGTTTAGTCTCCTGTAGTCAATAGTAAGTCTCCAGGCACCTGTGGGTTTTTCACAGGCCAGACTGGGGAATTTGCAGTAGAAACACACATCCTGATTACACCTTGCTTGTGAAGTGATTTAATTATTTCCCTAAGAGAGAGCAAGGCCTCAGGTGGAAAGGGGTATTGCCATTGCCTCTCATGTGCTGGGCTTATCACATCAATGACAGTGTGCATCCTGACACAGTCATGCTTATTGGTGGCAAGTGCCTCCAGATGTCTTTGTAGAATTAGGGAAAAGCTCATGGTTCTTAAACAAATCTATGATGTCATACTCTTTGTTGTTCGCAGAGATTGTTGCGACCACGTGTGAGTCAGGGATCAGAATGGTGTGATATTGTCCCTGAATTTGTATCAGTAACATGTTGGCTAGGTCTACCACACAGCCATCTGGTGCCAAAAAGTCAATTCCGATTATACTAGGGTGATCGTGCAGTACCATTAGCTGAAAGGTATGATATTCCTTCAGGTGTCCCAGTGTCACAGGTAGTGGCAGGGAGCGGTATGCCTGTAACCCAGTTCTGTCTACACCAGACATATTGGTCCTCCATCTGGTAGACCAAGGTGATGTGTCTGGGTTATCATCCTGTAGTACAGACACAGCTGCACCTGTATCCAGCAGTACTGTCAGTAGGTGGCTCCTGACCTCGGCCTCAGTGCAGAGCCTTCCATTTGCATCCAAGACCAGCTTGTTTACAATACAGACTAGGGCCTGTAATTGTCAATCTGTACCAGTGGAAGCATGGGGGAGCTCCTGAAAGAGAGTCTGGGCCTGGTTCCTGTGAACCATCTCACCATGCTATATTGAGGCTATATAAGGAGTCGCTTCTGGGTTCAGGCCTGTAAGGGCCTGAGAGCCTGGACTTCCTGTATCCCTGTGGCCTTTGGAGGCCTGCTCTTCTGGCTGTATTGCAGCAAGGGCCAGTACCAGAACAGCATCTGCTACAGAGCGCACTTTCCCCAGGAGGTCTCGGAGACTCTGGTTCTTGTCAGCTATTTCCCTATATGAAGGGCCAGGTCTTTGCTATTTACCCTTATTGTTCTTATGGTGTTTCTTATTTTTGTGGTAGTTCCAGTTCCCACCCCAGGATTATTGTTGTTGTTGTTGGGCCTACTGGGAGTGTTGGTTGTCCATAGGGAGGGGCTGTTTCTCCTGGGCCTACCCCTCTACTGTGTAGTGCATCGTGGCCTCTGGAATGGCTTCCACGGCAGCTACTTTCTTGGAACTGGAGTCTGAATCACGGATGTAGAGTTGATAAACTCTGTCTGTTTTCTGAAGAATATCGGAAAATCTCTCCGTATAGGGGTAAGTGGTCAGCTCTACCTTTTCTCTTACTGCAGGGATCATGTTCCTGAGAAACAGGGTCTTATACTCAATGAGGTCCACATCTGCGGCTTCTCCTACAAGATGCTTCCCTACTCGGTAGGCCATCCAGAGCCTCTGGTGGAAAGTCGCTGGACTTTCTTTTTCATTGTTTCACAGGGTATGCGAGCATCACTCCTACTACACCTGGGTTGTGAGCAGTGATGAGTTCAGCTGCTACTTCATCAAAGGTGGCGTGGCTGTCCTGGCAGACGACATCAGGGAGTTTTGCCCACAGGCCAGGATCTATGGTCTGGTATAGGATCTGGACCTGGTAGTCTGCCGGGAGACTAAGCATTTCACATTTAACACTCACCTTTTCCAAGTGGCAACTGAGGTTGTTGGACAGACTTATCCGACCAATACTGTCAGCTATTTGCTGAACAGAGTAGGTCATTTGCAGGGGATTATTGGGATGATCAAGCAGAGGTAGAGTGCCTCGGGTGCTCTCCAGGGCTGCCTGAGCCACGGCTTCAGCCACAGAATGAACCATGCCCTCCTGAGTACCAGCTTCATGTAGAAGCTGCCTAATCTGGGTCTTCAGAAACCGTTTGTTTTCCCTCAGAGATAGGCACAGTGCCTAAGGCACTCTCAATCATTTTCTCTATCTCCTGCCTCTGCTTCTGTAACACTCTACACGTGGCGCTCAATTCATGATTGTCCTTAGTAGGTACTCCTAAGTCATTACGTACCTGGTTTATCTCGTCCTGTAACTCTCCCAACTTCTCACACATCTGATCATTCGTTCTACTTAACAAGTCATTCATTTGCAAAGCCTGACCCTTATTCTGTCTCAAACTCTCACACTCCTGCTTCAACATACAAAGTTCCTGCCCGTCTGCCTGAACAGAATGATGCAAAAGGAAATCCTTTTCATTCTTCAGAGTTTGGAGTTCAGACTCCAAATTCTGCTCACATCTGACACAGTCAGTTTCCTGCAATGCCATCTCCTGCTTAAGAGATGAGATTTGCAGTTCAAGGGAGCGAAACCTCACCCAGAGGCTTCCAGAGCAGCATAGAGAGCCACAACCAACAGCTCTTTAGCTTCTCGCTTTCTGGCTGTTTGTCTCATCTCTGTGTACTGGGTTGAAATCCCCAGCACAGGGTTTTCAGATTGACTTGCGTCCCATGTGAAATCAGCCCATCCTCCATGGAAGGCAAAGAGGTTTGAGACATTGAGTCTCAGTTCTGCACAGATATTTGATACAGTGGCCATTGTGTGGGAGGGAATGAAAAATCAAACTGTAAAAAGGCACCATGCCATGTATCAATCCACAACAGGTGCACTAGTTCACAGTCGGGCTACTGTGCACTTGTAGGCTTGCAATTCAAAACTGCTGTGGGGTGGGTTGTGTTGGCATCGACAACACCCAATAAGCAGCCAGACTTTGCAAGTGAATACAAAGTGGGTGAAAAATGGGAGAGGTGTTGTGGGAATGCACACCTACAGTCCCCGTTGGGAAGGGAAAAGTTTTAGTAACAAGTGAAACTTTGCAAACTCCAAATATTGCCTGCATGTGGTTGCCAATTGTCAGGAGGCCTAAACCTCACTCTCAGGTTCTTGGCAATAATGGGCATGCAAGGAATCATAGACATGTTGCATAAGAGTAATAAAGCTTGTTTATTATGACCAAAAGGAAAATCACAGTTGCCATAAGCAGTTCTTACCAATGCTAAGTGTTCCCTATACCTAGAGGAATCTCCATGTCTCCTGGAGTGTCCAAGGTAGAAGACGTAATGTCTTACATTATATACCTAAGATAATTACCATGGTCACTGTAAGATAGAAACATTTCTAGTTACAGAGATGAGCCCTGTTGGCTAAATTAGAGGTGGCTCCTCAGTCCAAGACAACATTATACAATTTTGTAATAGTCATCACTTTGTGGAAACAAAGAGGTTAGCCATGTAGTAATACAAATCATCAGAAGATGGCAATGCCGACTTATATATCATAATCATTACAAGGACACAGATGTCCTAACATCTTGTAAACAAGAAATACATGTGTATATTGGAAAGCAAAGTGTATAGCAATAATGTGCATACATATCCGGACATCTACTCTTATACAGTAGATGCCCTTAGCCCTATATGTTAGTATAACTTATACCTAAATGCTAGCTGTCTGTGGTGTACCTTTGGGGGTACCAATTAGGGTGCAGGGACCTCATGTAACACTGCACTACCTTGAAGTTGCCAGTCCAGCAGGTTGCTCAAGCCAGTCATCAGTTGCCAGGAGAAGGAATAAATCCTGAATCATCCAAAATTCATAACTAGCATAAAGACTGTATTGCAGCCCTCTAAAAGGTCCGCTCCAAAGCATAGTGCCTGAACTCCCACACATAACAGAACAAATGCTCCCAATGAAGATACCATGTTTTATTAGTTAGTAGAAGTTCCCCTCAAGATTTGCAACACTAACTGAGACAGTTGCCCCCCAGCATGACACCCCTCCAGCGAATCCCGAAAACAGACCATTATAACAACTATCGCTGTAATGGTCTGTTTCGGTTATGCCTTCTCCCAGTGTTCTGCCCTCCCAAGAACAACTCCGATCTGGAGTTGATTATATAGAAATTTGAGGGGTGTGGGGGGCAGTGCCCTCACAAAAAACACTGTGTTTTGGGACGGCACAATACCGGTGTTGGTATTGTGCCTTCACTGTGTGGGAGGTCGGCAAATTCACTGTTGACCTCTAGTAGTGCTTCCAAACTGAGAAGTATATCCAAACTGATGAGTTGACTAATAAAGCAAACTCCAATGGGGGAAGGGAGAAGGAAGCCAATGAGCCTACAATATTATTGACTGCACAACTGTGAACTGCAGAAAGCCAAAAGTAACATCAATTCTCTTTAAATAATTCAGGGAATAACTTTGGCATCTCTCTTTTGGCCTGCTCAACAGAATCAAAACTGTGAAGAGCCCATTGCAGGTGACCTGAAACCTCACAGGATACAACAAGCGAAAGTTGATATGAGCTGCTAGCACCTTGGAAATGACAGGACGACAGGCTGCCCTCCTAAGCTATAACTATAAACATAACTGATTGTGGAAGGTCCTGGGTCAACAAATCTTATTGACCTCCCAAGTTACCTCCTGGAGACCTCTCACTCAAACCAAAAGATGTTGTTTGTTGAGATAATTAAGAAATTTAAAAATGGGCCCAGTGGTGCTGAGGGTTGAGGCACTGGACACCACACCTCACACGATGCCAGTGACCTATGTTTGGGAATGAGCACAGGGAGAGGATCAAGTACAGCTCTTCTCTCCTGGGGAGTGAGGACTGGCACTCTGGCTGAATGATTGCCCCCAGGTGGATGCCGGAAAGTAGTGCAGGTCTGAGGGGCCAGAAGAAGGAAGGGTGCTGTGGGACTTCTGCAGATGCATGCACGTCTCCATGTACGCACATCCTGTGTGTGCACCTCAGCAACAGGAAGGGAGAAAAATGGAGGAAAAACACCTCTAGCTGCAGATGAAGACCAACCCCTCACGGGCTCCACACCCGGTGACCGGGCAGGGGTAAGTCCCGATGATACCAGGCTAAAGGGGCTGGGGTGGTTAGTTAGAAGGGGCAGCTGGGGACAGACAAGGAGCATAAACTGTATATATATATATATATATATATATATATATATATATATGAAATTTAAAAATGGAGGGCCTAGGGTTTGAGCCTTCTGGGGGCATCAGCCTGAGCACTCTATGCACACACTTAATTATATAAGAGGAACCACTGGGAGAGGGCCCAGCAAGCTGTTCACAGAGTTTTTGCACAAACCGAATAACATTAGGATCTCCACTTTCTCTGGCAAGCCAATAACAATGGCATTGTGGTGGTGGCTCCTACCCTCTAAATCCTCAAAACAGACTTCCAGACAGACCACTTTTTGATGGAGAGACACCACCTTAGGGTCTAATCAGCCTCATCAACCATCCCGGAAGCTTATGCGGGCCTCTGCATCACAAACTTGTCTGGTGAGAGATTCAATGGCCAGCTGAATAGCTTTAATGTCATCACTGAGGGCTTGGATAGCATCCTTCAATGGGCTAACTTCCTGGATAAAATGATCTTGTGTAAGAGCTGTTGATGTTGAAGCAGTACGACTAGAGGGAGCAGGCTGTGTCTTTAATTGTTTGGAGCCTGTATCCCACTCAGGAGTAGCCGGTGGAGTGTGGCACATAGAAGGCAACTTCATTTCAGTCTCAATGGTTCCCAAAATGACTGGTAGCCGACAATCTAGAGACTAAGAGCAGACAACTGAAATAAGACACTTCTGAGTACACTAAGTTAAATTCAATAAAACAAAAAAACTAGGGCTAAGGGAGCTGGAGAGGTTGGAAAAAGCATGTCTCAGACTCTGTGTTGCCCATCTCTGAGCCTGAACTATTACTAGGTCATAGTGCTCTACAGATTTTGAAGGGGGGTGTCATGTCTCAGACTCTGTGTTGCCCATCTCTGGGCCCGAACTACGACTAGGTTTTAGTGACATACAGATTTTGAAAGGAGGGGGGTGTCACATCTCAGACTCAGTGTTGCCCGTTTCTGTGCCTGAAAACTACAACTAGGTCATTCTGCCATACTACAGATTTTGAAGGAGGGTGTCACATCTTAGATTCTGTATTGCCCATCTCTGCAGCTAAACTAATACTACTAATTAAGCAATTAAGTTGGACCCAAAAAAATGGATTCAGAATCAGAATCTGTTATGGAACATGTTGCCAACACCAGCAGTATGGCTGAAATTGGTACACATAACAATTCAAATATTTCCAGAAAAGAAATTTAGAAAAAAAGGGAAATTCACTGCTGAAGATATAATTAATGCAACTGATAAAAATGAAGCAACACAATCAAAAAAAGAAAAGAATGTTGGTAGATCCCCTGACCAAAGTAGTGCAGCACTGTCAGCATGGCCAGAAAAATCAGATAAAACACAAAAACAGCCAAAACAGTTAGACCTAGAAAGTCCATAATCAAGGAAAAGGCTCTGTCTAGTACCACTAGACATGACACTCCAGCTCTTTCATCAGAAAGCAGTGCTTCTGATGAAGATGTTGTAAATATACAAGAACAAGATCATGATGTATCACAGTTATGCTCTTCCAAAGGTGATGAATCAGAATGTGATTCCGCTGAGGTAGAGGATGCCACCTGGGTTCCCCCACCCAAAAAAAAAACAGATATAGTAAGCACCACCACTAGCCATGGCCAGTAGTGGAATAACAATCATAGTAGCTCTTCTGGGGACAGCCATAGTGTGCATGAATCAGGGTCAGAAACACCAGTCACCAAAATTGCTGCAGTTCTTGGCATAACGACAAAACATTCCACCTCAGCTGTGTGGAGCTATTTTCATGTAAGTCCCAAAATGAATGTTTTGCTGTCTGTACCTTTTGTCATCAGGAAGCTAGCAGGGGGAAAGTAAGGGGCCAGTTCAGGACAACATCACTAAAAAAGCATTTGCAAAGAACACATCCAACCATTCAGCTGGGCAGCAGTCCCGAGCAAGGGAAAAATATCTGTGATGAAAATAATCCTACAGATAATAGCGATAGTGAAGAAACCAAGAGAAAGGGCAGAAAGAAATGTTTGACTTCACTGACAAAACTATTTAGACAAGTTACAGCTTCACCACTGTAGTCCTGGGGTTTCTGCCTCCCAGCCCCCGCATAAACTAAACAGCAGACCATTACTGTGATGCTTGAACAAAAAACTGCCTACAGTGCATCACATCAGTAGCGTTAAAAATTGATCAGTTAATAGCTAAATTTATTGCCAAGGACCTGCAACCATTTTCTGTGGTGGAGAATGAAGATTTTAGAGCCCTTTTAAAATATTTTGCTCCACGTTACAACATACCAATCCGTAAATATTTTGCAACTGTGGCTGTTCCCAAATTGTACAAATTTGCAAGTATGCAACGTAAAATAAAATTGCCTCTTAAAAAGAGTGATGTGGTGCTGTGCACCTGGCCACAAGTGTTAGCATTTTTGGTAAACATCACACCACTGACAATATTTTGAAAGCGTTGCTTGACAAAATTTCTGAGTGGTTATAGCCCCTAGGACTCACTACTGAATTTGTGGTTTCAGGCAATGGTGCCTATATTGTTAGTGCATTGAAACGTAGTAGTTTTACTCACACTCCGTGCTTTGCACACTCATTAAATCTGTTAGTACGTGCTTTCTGTTCCATGGCAACAGTATAGTAACACTAGTGGGAGCTACAAAGAAAATCTGTGGTCATCTTATTCACTCTGTAGAATCATTTGGTATCTTTGCTGACCTCCAGAAAAAAAAAACAGCATGCCAATACAGCCACTAAAACAAGATATTCTTCCAACAAGATGGAACTCAACATTCTACATGTGTGAGAGACTTCTCACACAAAAGAAGGTGATCCAACCATGAATATACCATGGAGCGCAACATAGCAGATGGTGTGCTGAATGCACTCCAGTGGGGCCTCATGTAGCATCATACATTGCTCTTAACCCTTTGTGAGGCTGCAACTCAATAGAGTAGCAAAGAGAAAGCTGCTCTAAGCCAGATTATTCCCATCATAAATTTATTGAACAAGGAACTCAGGTGGCTGCGTAGAGGTTTTGAACAAAAAGGAAACAAATCTAGTGCATCCCTTACTGGTACTTCAGTTCCAAAATTGCAGAAAACTTAATGTCACGACAGCCAAAACTTAATTTTTTTGACTCTTCTTGACCCTCAGTTTAAGTTGCAAGAGCTGCCTCCTTCAGATCTTGGAGACTCTTATCTTGATTACAAAAACATGCTGATTTCAGCAGTTGCACAGGAAAAGGAAGGAACTGTATTTGAAAATACAAGTGAATCATGTAATGTGGATGCTGCATCTGATGATGCAACATCTATTGGTGGGGACAGCAATGATTTCCACTTTGTGACACCATGTTAACCTTCATCAACATTGGGTAGTCCTGCCCAAAGTCCTCTTTCATGGCCCTTGAAAAAAGGCATGTCATTCTGAAAAGCACATAGATGACTCTCAACCTTTTAATCAAAACTCATGGAAACTGATAATTCAGATGTGTTTATCATGGAGCCACCTTCTTTGTCTTTGTTTGATATTGTGGATGCCTATTTAAGAGAGCCACTCATTAATAGTACTGATGACCCTTTTGAGTACTGGCTGGAAAAGAAAAACATGTGGCCTGCACTGCCTGCCTTTGCTATAAAGCTTATTAGTTGCCCTCCCACTAGAGTTTACTGTGAGCATATATTTAGTATGACTGGAAATGTTGTCTCTGATAGCCGCACAAGGCTTACTCCTGAAAATGTACAGTGCCTTACCTTCCTAAAAGTCAGTCTCAACAAATTATCTTACCAGTTCAGTGAAGAGTGGCAGGAACATAAAAGTGATGATGACAAACAGCTGCAGCAGGTGTTTCCTAATCATGGTGCTTCCTTGGTGGCATTTGAAGATGATAGTGATGATATTTTATTATTCATTTCTTTGAATTCAGAGGACAAAGGCAGCAACCATCACAGAAAGTTCAAGTAAAAAAAGTCCTTCTCGTGAAGTGTATATTAAATGTATTGCTGTATGCGTTTTTCACATTCAATTTGGAAACCCAGGAGAAGTTTCATTTGTTTATTCAACAATTTAAAAATACAAACAAGCAGTGAATCACCTACATTTTAAATGTAATTATCTTAAATGTACAGAGGCACTTGTACAGAATTTATTTAAACAAAAAATGAAACAGGCAGTTGTAACTACATTTCAGTTGTTGTTGATATAGGGTGGTGAAAAACAACCACTAGATTTTTTTTCAGTTATGCTTGCTGAATACATTGACTAAATCAGCGGCTGATCTTGTATGGGATTTTTTATCTCTTCAGTCTGATACAACATTTGATTTAACCTTTTGACATAAAACTGGAATATAAAATGTAAACTGGCTATTTCTGTTTAATATGATGGGGCCAAGCTGTGCAGATGCGTAAAGCACTGGATTTACCAATTTTGTTATCAGATGGCTCACGCAAGGGTGCCGGAAGATGGTAAAAGCTGAGGGGGCTGAGAATCAAAAGGGCACTTATGAGGGTACAAAGGGCACTTTCTCTATACTAGTTTTTGCCATACAGAAATAAAAAGTGGAGTGGCTACCACCCCTTTCATCCCCCTGGTTCCGGCACCTATGGATGGGTGCTGTAACTTACTGTTTATGAGCCCAGATCCAATGCAGTAGCGGCCCCTTATGGTCAGCCAGAGAGTGTGCTCCTTCAAAGCAAGGCAAGGCAAATTTTATTTTTATAGCACCCTATCCAAGAGCTCAGAATGCTTAACAGTAAAAGCAATGCCCACAAGATTTAAAATCAAAAATCTAAATAAAACTAAAAACTTTTTCAAAAAGAACAGTTTTTAAAGAGGCTTTAAAGGCCTCCACTGAGCTGGCTGCATGTATGTAAGATGGAAGAGAATTCCATAGAGCTTTTGCAGCAGTACCAAAAGCTCTGTCGCCCGATCTCTTAAGGCGAGAAGAGGGTACAACAAGCAAGCAAGCCTCTAAGGAGTGCAGGTGATGGATAGGTCAATACAGAACCAGGAGCCCTTTGAGGTAGTCAGGTCAGGGTCTTGTATGTTAACAAGCAGATCTTGAAGATGATGTGCGAACTCACAGGCAGCCAGTGCAGAGTGTGCAGAACAGGACTGACATGATCCCTCAAATAGGCACCAGTCAGCATCCTGGCCAATGCATTCTGCACTAGTTGCAGTCAACACATCAATCTTCCAGACAGCCCTAGGTATAGAGCATTGCAGTAATCAAGTCTGTTGGTAACAAAGGCATGGATGACTCTAGCCAGGTTAAGAGGCATCAAGAAAGGCTGGATCCTGGCAATATTCCGGTGATGGAAAAAAATGGATTAAACAAGCAACGACACCTGTTGTTCAAGGGTCAGTCAGTCATCTAGAAAAATGCCAAGATCTTTAACTGCACTTACCACCAACAGGGGCTGCTCACCAACTGCTGGGGTGAGCAAACTCCCATCAGTGGAAACAACTCCATGACTAGGCTCAATCACCATAACCTATGTCTTGCCAGAGTTGAGACATAGCCAGTTTGCAGGTTACCATGTGATAACAACCCCAACAAAAACAGCAGTGAACAAAACAGTGACTACATATTGGCAACAGCAATAAAAGCCACGGTCACCACAGTGACCTACAATAGAAACAATCAAAACTTAATTTTTACAAAATAAACTTAAAATATCTAATATAATCAACTTCGGGGGGTGTGACACTGGGGGAAAGAGGAACTCACAGGGGGGGCTATACCACGGGGGTGTTACCTGTGCACAAGGGGAGAACATTGGAGGGGAAAACAAACTCAGTGGGAATGGAATGCCCCTAGAAACAAACAAACAAACAAAAAAAATAAACTACAACACCCGAAAACCACAAAAAAAAAACAAAACGAAGCACTACTCCAGTCCCAAACCCCACTCTGCCAAAATTGAGAGCCATCACCTAATCCACCATGCCAGACAGCCAGCTGGAAGTAGTCCTCTCAAATACAACCTCCATCCTTCATGTCATTCCTCTGCCTGGCTATTCAGTACCTAGCCATCTTTCACATTCGCTGTAATTCGCGTCACTCTTTAGTAATACTCACTGTCTCCACAGTCGCTCAAATTGAGTCACTCATGTTAAGTCGCTCAGTTTGAGCAGCTCATATCACGGGTTACTGTTTGCAGACATCCAATCATTAATCTCAGCCAAACACTAGCTCGGCGTACCTGAGGCTGAAAGGTCACCTGGGGCACAGGGCAGGTACATCTGGGTGTCATCCACCTAGCAGTGAAACGCAAGATTGTACTGCCTAATGATACCTCAAAGTAGCAGCATGTGCAGGGAGAACAACAGGGGGACCAGAACAGAACCCTGCGGAACACCACAAGGCTGCACGGAAAGTCCAGAGGAAAAATTCTCAAGGACAACACGCTGGAATCTTCCAGTTAAATGTGAGCTAAACCAGCACAGGACTATGTCAGTAGTGCTTACATAGTTCTGCAGATGATCCAATAGCACCCTGTGATCTACTGTGTCAAAAGCTGAGGATAGGTCCCAGAACACCAAGGTGGTACATTGCCCTCAGGTCCTCGCCATGAAGAGATAATGTGCCACCCTGACTAAAGCTGTTTCAGTGCTGTGCCAGGGCTGAAAATTCGACTGGAGAGGTTCAAAGATGGGCAAACTCGCCAAATGCTCAGCCAGCTGGTCAATCACCACCTTCTCAATAACCTTCCACAAAAAGGGAAGATTTGAGATATGCCTATAGTTCGAGAGAACATCAGGGTCTAAGGTTGATTTCTTAAGGAGGGGTCTCACCACAGCCTCTTTCAAGGCTGTAGGAAAGATACCCTCACTTAAAGACCCATTTACAACCTCCACGAACAGTGGACCCAGGGAATCCAAGCAGCTAATGACAAACCACGTTAAGTCTGGGTCCAGGGCACAACTGGTGGGATGCAAGTTGGTGAGCACACGGAGGACCTCAACTGCTAAAACCACCCAAAACTCACTCCAGCTCAGCAGAGGATCTCTACCAACAGACTGATCACCACCAGCAAAAGCTGTACCAGAAGAGGCAATACTTGCTCCGATAGAGGACACCTTGTCAGCAAAGAAGCGCCCAAACTGCTCACACTTTTCTGTGGAAAATGCTGTCCCAGACTACAGACAGAAGGGGTTCAGCCAGCTGTCTACAGTGTGGAAGAGGGCAGCTGGGCAATTCTCCACCACAGCAATTGACCAAAACAAAAACTCCATCTTCTTTAGATTGATTGCCCACTGATACTCTAAATAGTGGAGCCTCAGTGCCACCTTGTCCTCCCCAGAGAGAGACCTCCTCCAGGCACACTCTAACCTATGCCCCTTAGTCTTCAACCGACCCAGCTCAGCAAAGTACCAAGGTGAGCAGTGTTGGGAGGTCAAGGGGTGAATGGAGAAAGGTGCAATCAGGTCCAGGGCATCGGTCAAGGCTGTATTATAAGCATCAACACCAGCCTTAGAAGCCTAAGCATAGGCTAGCAACAAGCTCGAGACATCCACGGACTCCTGGAGCTGGCGAGGCTCCAAGTTATTTTTTGGATGACACGGATAGTTTCCGTAGTGGGGTTATTTTACAGGGGGCCCCACACAGGAACTGAACAGCATGATGATCTGGCCAACAGACCAGATCAACCTTGACTGCCATAATGTCAAGTCTGAGTGAGAAGACCGGGTTGAGAATGTGGCCATGTATGTGCGTCTTGGAAGTAACCACCTGAGACAATCCCAGCAGATTCATCAGCTAGAGGAGCTCTTGCCCAAAATGACAGGATTCATCACCAGTCCAGGCATTAAAGTCCCTCAGGACCAAAATCCTGGATGACTCCAACACCTGCTCAGCAATGTAGTCTGCCAGCTTCTGCAGGAAAGGGCTGCCCCCCTCCACAGGCCAGTTAGATGAGGACTATCCTGCCATTGACTTCCAAGATGCACTTGGAAACCACACATTTGAAGGACATTGGTGTTCTCACTGGGAATGCAGTGCAGCCCAGAGCAGATCTAAAGCAGATGACCACCGTGCCCCCTCCTCAGGTAATGTAAGACTGAAAAACCAGGGGGAACAGGGGAAGACAGCACAGAGCCAGTGTCGTCGCCTACCCAATTCTCAGTAATGCAAACAAGATCAGCTGAGGAATCAACAATGAAAGACTCCATTACCATGGTTTTATTCCTCAGTCACCATGCATTACAAAGAACAGCCCAAAGGAGATGAGCCGTACAGACCGGATGGACTACCTGCTGCCCAGAAACATTTGGCAGAGCCCTAAGGAGGGGTATCAGGTATGATGGTCCTCTGTACTAGGACCCTTCTCCTCCCTGGGTGTCTCCTGGGCCATATTACACCAATCCCACCCCCCCACATCACCACATTGAGGACACTCACTGCAGCGAATGCTCCCCCTCTCAGAACTCCCAACAAAGGTTGATGCATGCCCAGCATGTGCTACTGCATCTGAGGCTGCCAGAGGCTATGCTGGACATCTGTGGTGGAGGGTGGGACTTGGGGGGGACACCAAGGAAAAAACCTGCATGCATCGCTGCTGTGAGTGCAGCCCCCCCATGGTCCTTGGGTCCAGCACCGTGTGGCCCCCCTCTGGCTTATAAGGGGTGTGGTGATGGGCCTGGGGACTGGCAGGTGGGCCTCATTGGCAGGAGTAGGTGGCAGTCAGGGCCAAATAGCTCTGTAAAAAAAAAAAAGTATACCGAAGTTGACTGTGCACTGCCCCACAGTGCTCAGGTCCCACACCATGCAAATCCCTGCTGGCTTGACAATAGGGGGAGCGGCGATGGGGCTGCGGACTGGCAGGTGGGCCTTATGGCAGGAGTAGGTGGTGATTGGGGTCAAAGAGCACCTTAAAAAAAAAGTATACCATAGCTGACGGCAATTGGTAGTTGTGGAAGCTTGTAGGATATATCCAAAAATTGCAATGCCAGATGGGGTGGGGACAATGTCAACCAGATAGAAAGTAAGTTACAAATCACAAGTGGTAAAATAATTGGCCAATCAGGCAGGAGTGTGTGGAATATTTTTTATGGCCCATGATGCTTGCTATAACACCAAGTAGGTAAGTAAAATAATTACAAATAAAAAAAAATAACATCTCAAGTCAAAAGGGTAGGAGGGATGACTGGGGCCCCATCACATATCCTGTTCATGTTGCCTGTCTCCCACCAAAAAGCATGCCAGACTCAGTGAAGGTCTGCACTCTACTGTTGTTTTTCTGCTGTTGAATTTATTGGTCTCTCTCTCTCTTTCTGACTAACGTTTGACACACTGCCTCCTTTCACTGCAGGGCTCCCTATATTCAAAGGGGATGTATGGCACATCTCGGCACAAACCAGAGATGTACCATGCATCACACCAAATGCACTGAAGTGTGATATTGCGAGGGGGGAGATGGGTGGCCCAAATACAAATGGACCATGGCCCAAACATAATGTATGCAGTGCATGCAGAGGGTGCATTCCCATGAATGTGCCGTGCATGGGCTTATTCATAAGGAATGCACCCTGCATGTGCCAGTAATGTGCCACACACAGATAGGCTTGGAAAAGTTGGCCTAAATTGCCCAGACACCCACAGGCAGGCTGCTGTAGTGCAGACAGGTGCATGGCAGCATGCCAGCCCCAGTGGTCCAGTGGAACCCTCCTTCCACACAGTCCCCCAACCCGGTACCACATTGTAGGCCCCCCCAACCCTGGTCCCCAGTGCAGGAATAAAGACATCCCCACCCATGTCCATCAGGATCTGTGCCCCCCACCTGGCCTGATCACCATTCAAAGAGATCCCACCCCCTCCATCCCGATTGACAGAGTAACAATCCCCCCACCCGGCCCTTTCCCCATCTATCATACAATCATGCCCCAACCCAGCCCCATTCCCTGATTGAAGTAAACCACAGCCTCTCCCACCCCCAATCCTCGATACTCGAAGGACTGCTCAGACCACGCCCAGTACTGTCATAGTGTAGTGGCCAGCACCCCAGTACCCCAATCCCCATTCCGTACAGAATTCTGCCCCGTATTATGTAGTACACCATAATCGCAGGTACTCCCCACTCCAAACCCGACCCAGAATCCCCATTCATACCATAATCCTGCCCCATACAATTTACCATAGTGTAGTAGCCCCCACCCCAGTAGGTGGAACACCCTCCCCATGCCACCCATGCCAGTGACTGGTGCAGCCTTCTGCGCTCCATCATGGCTGGCCACTGACTGAATAGTCCAGGAATGGTACTGTACAGAATACGCGCTCGGACAATGATTCTGTATGGAATGGGGATTGGGGTTCAGGATGGGGGCCACTACATTACAGAATATATTCAATAGGGGATTCTTGTTCAAACAGGGTTGGGACTGGGGTGTGGGGTCCACTACACTATGGAAACGGGGGGGGACCTTTACTATGGTAGGTAGGGGGCCCTCACTACTATGGGCATTGGGCACCGGTGCTGGGTGGGATGTGTGTGTGGTTGTTTGCCTGCTGGAGGGGTTCAAGGCTGAATGGGAGCTGCATTGGTGCATCCTGCCCAGCGCAGCTATGCAAATAAACCTATAACAGGCATGCATGAGGGCTGTTTGCTCCATGCATGCCTAATGAGCTCATTTTCATTTTGTGGCTGAATATCACCATGGTGGGGTGCAGCACATCTGGGATGCACTGGTGCATCCCCCATTGGCGGTATTCAGCCCATCCCTGGAGTGCTGTTACTGTGCGTTGTCTGCCTCCCCTATTTGCACTCCCCACACTGGTTGCAATATTCAAACAGGATGTGCAATCCCCTGGGATCACGCATCCTGTTTGAATATGGCATTTCTTTGTGCTGAAGCAACTTTCTGGGCAGCACATCTGGCTGTGCCGCGCATCTCCCCAGCTTTGAATATGGGGGCTCAAATTCCCACATGAGCTGCACACAGTGTTTCCTACAAATGTCATCTGGTGGCTGACACACAGAATTGGCAGGAACAGTCAATCAAACAAAAAAAGACCGTAATTGATTGGTTCCCTTCAATGCCCCAGTATCACGAGTTTTGCCATTCATACAGTTTGTTGGTCATGAGGGCCCAGGGAGTATTCAGTAAGACACTGGGGGGAAAATGTTTTTTTTTTTTTATTATTATTTTTTGGAACCCTGCTCTGAGCTATTTGTTCAGTGTCTCACTACTGCAGTACTGGTGAGTGTTACATATTTATTTTTTATTGCTGTTGGCTGCTTGCTAACCTAGAAATTACACAAAAATACAGACACAACATTTTTTTAAAGTTATATTTCATTTTTTTTAACAGAGGAATCTAAAAGAATAACACTGATGCATTTCTCATACTCAAATAGACTAAAATGGGTCTACAATTCATGATAGTAAATCAAAGTAAATCAGAACCTTGGAAATATATCAGTCAGAATTAGAACCGGGTCGCAGTCAACTCTCCCATCCCTAATAAATCGAATAGAATTTTTTGACTAGGTGACATGGGACATGAAGAGGGGGTGATCTGTTAATGTGGCCTATTTTGAATATCGACACAATGCCACATATGAGGTTACTACAGAAGTTAAGAGGCCTAGAGATGGGGGGAAAAATAACCCAGTGGGTTGAAAATTGGCTAAGGAATAGAAACCAGAGTGTGGTATTAAATGGGGAATTCACAGCGGAGATGGGAGTCATGAGTGGAGTACAACAGTGGCCAATACTAGACCCCATACTCTTCATTATATTCATAGAGGATATAGGGATTCGGCTAGAAGGAAAAGTCACTTTATTTGCAGATAACACAATCTGCAATTAAGGAAACAGAACAGAGGGAGGAGAGGCCATGAGGAGTGACCTGGAAAGGCTACAGTAGAAGAGTTGTCTAGAAATTGACAGCTGGAATTAAATGCAAAAAAGTGCAAAGTAATGCACATTAGACACAACCCCCTCCCCCCCAGAGTCAAGTACAGTATGGGAGGAGTGGTCATGGCATGTTCTTCAGAGGAAAAGGACTTTGGGGTTATTATTGCAGATGACCTGAAAGTAGCATCCCAGTGTTCAAGCGTTGTGGGAAGAGCATATAGGATAGTGAGCTTCATAGGGAGGGAAATGAAAAGCAGGAGGAATGTCATACTCTCCCTGAAAAAGTCATTGATTTCCCCCCACCTTGTGCAGTCAGAAGTCCTCACCTTACAAATGACGTTCACCAGGTGGTGGCTGTGGAGAGGAGAGAAACCAAGATGATACACATGCAGCAGGGGAGTCCCATGAGGAAATGGTTAATGGTCTCAACATGTACTCCTTAGCAAACAGGAGAGATGGGGAGGGGGGGCATGACTGAGACCTTTAAATATAAATACCTCTGGGGGATAAATGGAGTATGGGGAGCTTTTTAGGTTAAGCACAAATGTACAAGAGGGAACACAATGACATTAGTGGGAGAAAGGGGTAAGAAGGAGGTGAAGATACATTTCTTTGTGGAAAGGGTAACATTATGAAACAGGTTGCCAAGGGAAGTGGTGGGGCTGAGACAGTGACAGGATTCAGGCATGCATGGGACAGGCACACAGGTATCATTAAAAGGAAGAAACACCTGGAATGGGTGGGGGAAGCTGGGCTGCATGGGACTCTACCAAATCATTGGGTAGGAAGGTTAGGGCAGTCTGGCAGGGAACAGTTTAACTGGTATAGCATAGCAGAAATCGACACAATTTTCATCAGTTACCACACAAAATTGTTTATGTAACAGTCACTTGCTACACATTTAAGTTCACACAAAAGTGGTTGTACAGCTGTTTTACACAAGGTTACCTGCAAAATGTTACACATGTTTTCCTGCTGCTACTCAAATAAAATTTTGTAACACTGCAATTGCTGTGCAAAACTTTTTCCATAACATTTTTCCTGTAAACTGGATGGGCCTTGGCAGTGCTTTTCTACTGAAAAAAATCTCTGTTTCTATATGCTAAATGTCCACTAACTGAAATACAGGTAAGCAATAACACCTGAGAGGGTGGGCAGTATTGGGCTATACCAGACTGCCCAGGGTCATATGATGCCTGTCATCACAGGCAGAGGGCATTATAGCCCCTAGAAGGTCTGGTATAGCCCATACTACTCACCCTGGAGGGTATTATACTGTTTAGCAAATGGGCTACATGTGATAATTTTATGTAGAATAGATACCTGTAAAATAAAAAAAATAATTAAGAAATCTAAATTATTAGAAATTAATGTAATAAATAGAAACTTGTTTTAGTGGTAAAGTAGACCCTCTACAGGTATACTTGCCAGTAGAGGGCACTGTAGTCTTTCACAGTTGTTTTACTGTGACTTGTACTCTAGTGCTGTGTTTCTTATACTCTCTCATCATGTGCTTTTTTAACTGGCCTGTCCTGCAGCTCAATGCTGATCCTCGGCAGTGATGACTTTAGTGTGGGGCTGGAGGGTGGGGATTGCATTATCGTGAGTTCACAATTTGCAGGGAGACATGCTAAACTGGAACAGACTGCTGTGGGTATGGCAGGGCACAGATGGAATGTAAATGAAGGTAAATTATTTTGTTTAAAACAAAAAATGATTCTCTTCATGGTGTTTCTCTGTTGTGGGCGAGCAGAAGTGCAGTCAGCACAAGCAGCTCCGAGTAGCACTGAGAATGCGATGTGCTAGCACTACTGTTTGGATTGTAAAAGCTGTTTTTTTTTGTTTGTTTTAAGGGGAAAACTTCACTGTGGGAAATTAATGTCAACAGTGATGTGCACAGGCTAAGATGATTAATGTTGAGTACAAGGGAATGCAGTGGGGTAGGGGAGTGGTTTGATGGGAAATGTATGACCATAATGCATGGCTGGAAGCATGCAGTTTAAAAAAAAGTGTGTAGCTTGCTAAAGTGTTATAAAAGAGAGTAGAAAGTATTTTGTGGATGTTTTTGCTTTGTGTACAGGGCAGGGGAAGTAGTTGGTGCTCTGTTTTGTGTGCTTTGAGTTGGTGTGGTGGGTCACTCACTGAGCGATGTGCAAACTGTCAGTTGTTAAACTGGAAATCCAAAGTGGCACAGTGATACCACTTGGTAGTGAGGCATGCTAGGCTGGTACTTTTTATTTCCTGGGCATCTATTGAAAGTTAATGTACCATCCTGGCACAGGAGCCAGCCAGTCAGCGTCCAAGAAATAAAAAGTCCATTTTCTAATGTTACTTGTTCTGGGCAACTTTTACGGCTGTAGGGCAGAGCTCTGCAGGCATTTTACTATCACATAGAAAAATGGACCTCAGCAAATTACTAATGGACTTCATTAAATTGGAGTTTTATAGCAATCCATCTGCTCAGCAGTCTGTTTACCGCACTATTTTTTCTCTGTTAGTCAGTGTTTCCCAGTGAGGAATGAGGTTCACATTTCATTCAGCTAGTGTACCTGAAAGTTAATGTCTTGGTGTAGGCTCATAGGCAAGAGCAAAGGCCGATGGCAGATTTATAAGGTAGAAAAAGAAATGGGCACACTGGATGGGCCTTGCAGTCCTTATCTGCCATCAGCTTCTATGTTTCTATGTTTCTAAGTTTAATTAGACAACCCTGGGATTATAGTGTCAAATGTCACAGAATGGAATGTTTATGTAGTAAATCTAATGCTCCAACTGTCATTGAAGATAAGTTAGAGGACACCAAAACACAGTTCAAGCTACAGTTTTTTTTTACAGTGGAGGTTTGAAATTGATTGTTCACATGCACTTTTTCACCTTAAAAAATACCATGCTGTTGAAATTCTGTTGTAAAAGTACTGAAAAAGGAGTTTGTTACAGTTTTTTTTTACAGTGGAGGTTTTAAATGGACTGTTCATCTGCGCTTTTCATCTTAAAACTTACAATGCTGTATAAAGTCTGTTGCTAAAGTACTGAAAAAGGAGTTTGTCTGTGCTAGTTACTGTATGTGCCTTCTTCTTGAAAACTTAGATCAGCTTAGCTAGCTGTCTTACAGGGAGTGTGTCTTTTTACCTTTGGGTTTCAATGATGTTTACTGTACTTGTGCTCACTGTTCATCATGTCTGAGGTAGAGGAATATAAAGATGTTGTTTAAATTTTGATATTGGTATCCAGCTTTACCAATTTGAGCCCACAGTATCCAGTATTAATCAATGTGAGAGGGCACAAGCTGCATCTGATTCTGACATAGAGATTGACAGTTCTGATTCAGATGACACAAATCGGAGTCTTACCTTGGATTAGTTAGTATTTTTAATTATAGATACCTAATAATTGCTTTATCTGTAATATAGGGGACATTGCCTGTTTTATTTAGCTATACAAAGTTATTACAGCCCTTCATCTGTGATAGCTCCCCCCATTATATTGTATAGCAGCTCACTGATCTATACTGCATCACAAATTGCATATCTATATTTTTTAATATGTCTTTGTACTCCTCAGTTCTGAACTATATCAAGTCATACTGTTTATTGAGTGTATGTGGGGAGGGGCTCTGCAGAGGTGTCAATGTGCACCATTGTTATCATAGGACGAAACCCATTCCTTCCTTAAATCCCATAGTAGATCTTAGAGGTAAGGTTATCGAGAGGATAGATACCTTTAAATATTTAGGACTTTTGTTGGATTCCCACCTATCCTTTGAACCACATATTTTTCCATATGGAAACAATTAAATCAAAGAATTGGTTTATTATATAGGGTCAGACCCTGTCTTACAAAGGAATGATGTATAATTTTAACTCACAGCTTTTTGTTAAATTTACTTGACTATGGTTTAATTGTATATACTGCCACTTCAGATAAAATTCCTGATAATCTTAGTATTACCTATAATTCAATCCTGAGATTTCTGACAGGGTCAGCCTATTACATTCACCATTGCAAACTTATTAAACTATCTGGCTGCTGGTCTCTACAAAATAGAGTATGTTACAAGATTGTGCTATTTCTTTTCATGGGTACCCTAGGCCTTTTACCTCCTTCTATATATGCCCTATTTCCAAGGGCTCTGAATGGTTGTGGAACCAGACTGCAAAGCAGGTTAACTTTTTCCATCCCATTTTTTAGGAAATCTTTTGGTCAAAGGTCCTTACTTTACAAAGCTCCTCAATTGTTTAACATGCGTCCATCTAATAGAATCAGTTGCTCCACTGTTTATCTATTTAAAAAAACATTATGACAATGGCTCTATGATTCAGATAAATATACCTGTTTTTAGGCCTTGAACTGATTGCTTTATATTTATTCATGTCTGTTAATATTTTTGTCTTTTTTGTTGTGTATTTATTGAACAATATATTGTAATGTTTTAATGTTTTTTGTACACTTGTCGCATATGAAAATGGGCAGACCTGCTCACTGTACTTACAAGTGTAAAAAATAAAATAAAATGAAATGAAATTAAATAATCAGATGGTGCTTCATATTAGTTTATAAAAGGCTGTGCATTTTTTTTTCATTGTATATGTTACCTATTCTGCTGTGTTTGTGTGTGTGTGTGTGTGTGTGTGTGTGTGTGTGTGTGTGTGTGTACATTGTGAGGGTGGTCCTGACTGTCTGTTCCTGTACTGTCAACTGTGTGACCACATGACCACATGTAGATGTTCATGGACAGGGGTCGAAACTGGTACAGGACCCACTAGCCAAATGCTGTTAGATATTGTTTTGGGAAGACACAAATAGTTGTAAGAATAAAAAAAGAGCTTGCAAGTCTTGTGTTTACCACTTAGAAAAACAAGACCACAATCCTGAGCATGTGTGTGACATTGCTGTGAATGTGACATGCATGCTCAGGATAACGGTTCTGTTAATGTGTGATAAAAGTAAGACTTGCAGCGCTCTTCATTATTCTCATGTACTGTAAGTTCTCTCTCTCTGTGTCTAGGGGTTTTGAGATGGAATAAAATGTTTGTGGGGAGGGTGCCTAAGCCAAATTCACAGTCCAGCAACCGATCCAGTTTAAATAGCATGACAAAAAAAAAGTACCTGATAGAAATCTGGGGTTTGGGCAGTTGACAGAAGAAATTTGTCAAGGTGCAGCTTCGGGTGACCAGAGGACAGTAGACTGGATTCCTGTGGGGGAGGAGACAAGCTTGTTACTTCACAGCAGTTCATTTAGAACTTTAAAATCTGAGCAGGTTAAACAGAAAACTGTCCAAACAGATTGTGTTGAACAAAACAGGATGGGATTTATTTGAGTTCTCCCTTATAAACAGTCTTATAAAATAGGCATTCAAAATCAACAAATGTGATTGACTACCAGCCCTTCAGACCCGTGTTCTTAACAGACAGCATCATAGCCAACCGGCACTACTTGTGCAAACCAAACATAGCACATGGAAAAATCAAACCGAGGCACCACTCTCCCAATGCAGCCCATCACCAAGTAAGCGAGAAGACCAAAACTGCTGCACCATGAGAGAAGAAACAGCATACCACCAGCACAAAACAACATCCTCCGAATTTCTTCCAACACCAGGTCTCCAGTCTTGTTACCTGTTTTATTTTTTTGCTGCCATTTAACATGGCCAGTGTACATCCATCTCTCAGTCCCTCCCAGCATATCAAAGCGAGTGATTGGTGGTGGTTACCACAATCTCAGCTGCACTCTACATTCTTCTAGCCACCCCTCAACATCCATGACAGAACAAAAATCACAAAGCACCACACAGCATCAGTTACTGTTATTTCTTTGAGTAAAACCAGGAAGCAAAAAAGCGGTCAGTATGGTGGCCACTACGGGACATGCTCACACACAATCTGAGAGCCCGAGGCTGCAAGTAAAAAAAGAAACTGAATAGAAAAGGAAACTAAATTAAAAAAAATGTTGCCGAACTTGGGGGAGAAACAGGGATGGGACTAGACACAGACAAGCAGTAGAAACACAACCTGACCAGGTGCACTCTCTACACTGACCTTTCTTTAGACTCACAGTCACCACATGGAAACCGCAGTTTACAGCTTCCAGTAATGGATAGGCTGGCTGACACTCAAGCTGCCTACTAGCTACAAATAATTGAAACACATAGCCGCATGAAAACTAAAATAAAGTGAATAAAAAATGAAGTGTTTCTTAGAGGACAGACAGACATGGGAAGAGAGACAGACACCAATGTCCTCCTGTAGTGGCAAGATAATGCAGTACAGATGGACTATTTTTCTGCCTTCTGCATATGGAACAGTTTAGCACACTTTTTTAATCTTTTTTTTTAACTAAGGGGGTTTATGGGGGGGCCCATTTTATAAGCACAATAACACACTCCAAGGTGTGGGTTGTCTCCTGATAAGAGCACACTCAGGTGTATATGGCACTAGGCACAAGCACCTCATACCTCATAACACACCTGGGCATGCTCTCATCAGGAGATAACCTACAACTCATTGTGTGTTATTGCTTGCTTAAAAGGCTCAAGCAGTAAAGAACAGCTCCGTGGGGCTAGATGGGCACATTTGATTGCAAAAAAATGGAGAGCAATGAGTACCAATGCCCGTAGTCTGAGTAACAATCTTCCTGAATTAGTGGCCTTGATGGAGGAGGAACATCTGGATATCATGGTAGTCACAGAAACATGGTTCACAAAACCATGACTGGGATGTAAACATACCAGGATACACTATCTACAGGAGGGACAGGGAGGGTAAAGAGGAGGAGGAGTAGCTCTTTACATAAGGAAGGAATCAAAGCAACAGAACAAAAGGGAAAACAGGGAGGAGAAGAAGCACTGTGGGTAAATTTGGAGACCGGCAATGGCACCACAATCCGCACAGGGGTTGGATACAGACCCCCTTCTCAGGGGGCGGAAATGGACAAGGAAATGATAGAAAGTATACTTAGAATGGCAGAAAAAGGGGAGATATTGCTGATGGGTGATCTGAATATGCCAGATGTTAACTGGAGTGCAGTTGCAGCAGCCACTTCGAAGAGTGGGGTTATTCTAGATGCCCTACAGGGGCATGCCTTAGACAACTAGTATTGGAGCCCACTCGAGAGGGAGCAATCTTAGACCTGGTTCTCTCAAATGGAGATGAAGAGAGGATCACAGATGTAGAAGTGGGTAGCCATCTGGGAACTAGCGACCATCGAACAGTATGGTTCACAATAAACACAGCAAAAGAGTCAAGCCATACAAAGGCAAAAGTACTGGACTTTAGGAGGGCTGACTTTGCCAAAATGGGTGAGTGCCTAAGGAATGCACTAGCAAATGGGCAGGAAGGAGGGGTGGAAGAACAATGGGGAATAATAAAAACTGCCATCACAGAGGTAACAAGCCTTTGTGTGAAGCAAATAAACAAAATGAAATGATGTAAGAAACCACTATGGTTCTCAAAGGAAGTGGCAGTGAAGACTCAAGAGAAAAAGAAAGCATTCAGGAAGTACAAGGAATCACAGAAGGAGCAGGACAGAGAACTGTATCAGTTAAAGCAAAAGGAAGCTGGGAAGGGCAGTCAGAACAGCAAAGGCCCAAACTGAGGAAAAGATAGCCAACTCAGTTAAGAAGGGGGATAAAACCTTTTATAGGTACATCAGGGAGCAAAGGAAGACCAAGGGAGGGATAGTGAGGCTTAATAAAGGGGGAGGAGGTGGGCAGAGGGTGACTCGCGAAAGGCAGAGATACTAAACAAATATTTTTGCTCAGTATTTACAAAGGAAGAGGGGAGGTACCTAAACAAACAGTAGAAACACTCTGGATACAGAAGTTGATACCAGCCCATTTACAGAAGTAAGGGTTCTGAAAGAACTCTTAAAACTGAAGGTGGACAAAGCAATGGGGCCTGATGGGATTCATCCCAGAATTCTAAAAGAGCTAAGGGTAGAACTAGTGACACCACTGACTACCCTCTTTAACAAATCATGGGAGGATGGGGTGGTACCTGAGGACTGGAGGAGGGCAGATGTGATTCCCCTTCACATAAGTGGGAGCAAGGCAGAAGCAGGAAACTACAGACCTGTTAGTTTAACCTCAGTGGTAGTTAAAATGATGGAATCACTTCTGAAGGAAAGAATTGTCGAGTATCTAGAGGCCAGAGGGGCACAGAACCCAAGGCAGCATGGATTCACAGCGGGAAGGTCATGCCAGACAAATCTGATAGATTTCTTTGACTGGGTGACCAAAGTAGTAGATCAGGGAGGGGCTGTGGACATGGCCTACCTAGACTTTAGCAAGGCATTTGACACAGTCCCACACAAAAGATTAATATACAAGTTAGCCAGCCTGGGAGTGGGTCCCAAGATGACAGCCTTGGTAAAGAATTGGCTGTAGAATAGGACACAGAGAGTAATAGTAAACTCTGAAGAAAGGGGGGTTACTAGTGGGGTACCGCAGGGTTCAGTATTAGGACCAGTCCTCTTCAATGTCTTTATAAGTGACATTGCAGAGGGACTAGAAGGAAAAGTATGTCTCTTTGCAGATGACACAAAGACCTGCAACAGAGTTGATGCACAAGGTGGGGTGGAAAGGATGAGAAGGGACTTGACAAGGTTAGAGGAATGGTCAAATGTATGGCAGCTTAGATTCAGTGCTAAGAAGTGCAAGGTAATGCACCTGGGAAACAAAAACCCAGTGGAAGAGTACACAATGGGGGGTGAGATACTAACAACAAAAATGGAAAGGGACCTGGGGTAGTCATATCAGATGACCTAAAGGTGGGCAAGCAATGTGAGAGGGCAGCAAGGAGGGCTGGGGGGATACTGGGATGCATAGGGAGAGGCATCACCAGTAGAAAACAGGAAGTTATTATCCCTCTGTACAGACAGCTGGTGAGACCCCATCTGGAGTACTGCGTGCAGTTCTGGAGACCCAATCTCTGCAAAGACATAGACAGGATGGAAGCTGTCCAGAGGAGGGCAACTAAAATGGTGCAGGGTCTGCACCAGAAGACATATGAAGAGAGACTTAAGGAGCTTAATATGTATAGCCTCGAGGAAAGGAGGGAGAGGGGTGGGACATGATAGAAACTTTCAAGTACCTCAAGGGAATCAACAAAGTCCAAGACGGTAGCATCTTTCAAAAAAAGGTGTGTGCAAGAACAAGGGGGCACAATTTGAAGATGGGAGAGCAGCTCAGAGGTAATTTAAGGAAGTATTTTTTCACAGAGAGGGTTGTGGATGCATGGAACGGCCTTCCGGAGGAGGTTGTGGAGTCAAAAACAGTGGTGGAATTCAAGCATGCATGGGACAGTCATAAGGCAATTCTAGGGGTTGGGTCGGAAGAAGTAGGCTGCTGGTTAACTAGGATCTGCAGCTTATCCATTAGGTAGGGAAATGGGCAGACTGGGTGGGCCAAGTGGTCCTTATCTGCCTTCAAATTCTATGTTTCTATCTTTCTATGGTTCAATTAATCTATGGCACAGTGCTGTGGCAGCAGTCCTTTTTGGGCACAAAGCCTACTTAGAAATCCTCACACCACAGAGCGGAAACACACTCTGGATATCGGGCTGATGGAGAACACCACAGGGCAAAATCTTTCAGGCAGGATGCCAAATGTACAGTCCATGCTTGCTCCTGAACTTCACAGCAATATTTATTTATTTAGTTTTTGTTGACCGGTTAAGTGCACTAGACAAATTCTGCCTATTTTCATGCACGACCCGGGGGAAGGGGATATAGATGAATGTCAACTAACCTTGAACCAGATTAAGCTGTTGGTGGTATTTTTAGTGAATGGGGGAAATTTGACCAGGGCACTGGAGAAATTCCCCTACTCTGCTTCCTGTGAGCAGGGGGGACCCTTTTGTTGGTGACTCCAAGATGGACGACATTCCTGCTGTGGAAGGTGGAGGTGGTGGTGAAGACTCTGCTCTGCCTTTGGATCCTGTCTTGGTGTCTGAGCCTGTTTGTGTTCCTGCTTCTGAGGTTTCTCAAGTTCACATTGACGGTGTGTTTCCTTCTGCTTCTGCTGTTGATAAGGATTCTACTGTTCCTTTCAGTTTATCTGACATGGAGACTTCTGCTAAACAGGACAGCCATGAAGCTGCTGTGATTCCTGATGCTACAGTATGTTGTGACAGATGTTCTCTCAGCATAAACAGTTGATTCTACAGTTGAAATATGATGATTCTTCTATACAAGACACTTTGCCTGACGCCGATTATTCTATGTCTTCTGCTACTCAGACTCCGCTTCAACAGGCCTCTGAAACCCTCCCTACTGATTTGCCTTTTCCCCCGGCCTTCCATTTGCACCTTAGACCTACCTCAAGGACTGCTGTTGAATCGAGTGCTACTTGGTCTCCAGACGCTGCTCTGCGTGCTGCTGGCTGGCAGAGATCTTCGGATGGGAAGCCCTGGGCTTCACCTGGTCCTGTTTCTGCTGCTGCTATTATTGGAATGCCTACGGATGTTTTTCCTACTGCTCCAGCTTTGGTTTCTACTCGATCTTCTCCCCCTGTGGAACTTGAGACAGATCTTTCTGTTCCACTGCTTGCTACTGAGAATACCGCTGACTCTTTGGACGTTGTGGTCCAATCACAGGTACTGACAGAACACTGTGCTTCTGCTCACCAATCTTCTCCTTCTGCTCCTGTCCCTGAGGACTTGACTCCTTTCAAAATGTCTGATTTATTTAAATCTGTTGGGGAACCCGCTCAGTGGAAAAATGCAGTTCAATTGAAGTTCCTGGGTGATTCTTCTGTGGCCCCCACACGCCGTGCTGTTCTCCAAGGTATGCTTAGACTCTCTCTGGAAATTAGCCCTTCAGCATTGTTTGCCTTCATTCATTGTAAGGGGGAAAATGTGTACGACATTAGTTTCAAATCTGTTCAGACTCTGGAAATATTTTGGACTCAGTATGAACTGGTTAAGAACACTCCAATTTGGGCCTCTTTTTTAATCATACCCCTTACTAAACCCTTGGTGAAAGTACTTACTTTATTATTTCGTAGTGAAGGAGTTAATATCCGTGATGTGCAGTTTTGGCTTCATCAGATGTGTGATCTGTTAGATTCTCCCTGCCCTATTTTTGTTGAAGATTTAGTGTGGACGGGTGGCTGGAAGATTAAAGTTCAGCTTAAGCAAACTGAGCAGGGGGCTCTACATATTCCTGGTCGCATTTACATTGGTCGGGATAGGGGTATCTGTTTCTACCCTGGCCAGCCTCACACCTATCATAAGTGTGGCTCTCAGACTCTCCTGAGTTACACATGTGATCAGCCTAGATGCACCTTGTGTCTTGCTTATGGCCATGTTAGCTTGTGTTGTCCTAATGCTCAGTTTTGTAATCTGTGTGAGGATCACAGTCATAACTACCCCCAGTGTCCCTGGGTTGAACATAATAGGGTTGATAGGGTCCCCCAGGACCAATCTACCATCATCTCTGATTCCCAGTTACAGGCCTAGAAGCAGCAGCAGGAGCTCTCTCTGGTGCCTACCAACCCAGGGCCTACTACTGGTCTGGACCTTGTGTCCCTCGGTTCTCCCTCCCGGAGCCCCTCTTTCTCAGACTGTTACTCCGGTTCTGGAGTTTGCCCAGGCTTCTCTTGTGGTTGCTGCTATTCATTCTCTGGTCCCGATCTTGATGGATGTTATGCCTCCTCCCCACCAAACTGATTTGCCCTTTGTTACTGTCCCTTCTACTAAACGTGGGAAGGGTAAGCATAAGTCTGAGTCTCATGCCCCTGCTACTACTGTTATTACTCGAAATAAGTTCCAGTTGCTAGCTAAAAGAAGACAATGGGGGGATACTGAAGGTGAGGAAGAGGATTCTTCTCGTGCCTCTTCCTCTCATATGGACCTTTCTTCTGAATCTGGTAGAGAAACTCCACGGTTGGAAAGAGATGCAGAGAACGCAGTTCCCTCTTAGGTGATTTTGAGGGTTCTTTTGTTCTGGGCTTTCTGTTTTGGTCAGATTGTTTCATTTTTCCTGCCCCTGACACCCATTGCAGTTCTCTGCATCTCTTTTGACCTTTATTGCCCATGCTTCAGCAGCCTATTTTGCAGTGCTGCACGTTAAATGTGTGCAGTATGAAATTTTTCCGTAAACAGCTTTCTACTGTTGGTTTCTTGCTTTCCTTGAAACAGGATGTTTATTTTGTTCAGGATACCAGGCTTAAATCTAGGTTTGAGGTTGCACAGGTGAGACATCGATGGACTGTGGGGCCCTCCTTTTGGTCCCATGGGGAGGATCTCTGTGATGGGGTGGGCATTTTGTTTTTTGGCCATCGGTTTAAGATTTCCAGGGTTCTCAATGTGTTTCTGGGGAGGGTTCTCCTTATTGATGGTTCTTTTGATTTTGTTCTTTTTCATTTGATTAATACTTATGCGCTGCAGAGTATTGCAGCGTGGTCTGCTTTGTTTCTTGCTATCCAACCTTATTTATTTACCACTCAACAAGTTTATTTTGGGGGTGATTTCAATTGTGGTCTTTCTGTTTCTGATAGACCTAGTAATGCCCACAAACTTTTTAGTGATGCTGCTACCTTGTCTAAAATCCTTCTTTTGGTCCATTTGGTGGATGCTTATACCTCTGTTCACCAGCAGGGTGCAAAAACTTTTTATGAGGGAGCTCAGCTCTTGCAACACGGATTGATTTTTTCTTCATTTCCAGGAATGCTTTGGTCTCTCAGGCTTTTGTAATTCCCTGTGAGACGTTGGATCATTTGGCAGTTGCTTTGCTCTGCTGTCCTAGTGCTGGACCATATCTGTTTGCTTCTTGCATCCGTAGGAAGTCGAATAGTTCTTTGTTGACTGATTCTCTTATCTCTATGGGTTGTCTGGATTTGCTAAGAGCCAGAGTTTCTGTACTGGATGCTTATTCTTCTTCTATCCTCTGGTAGGAGGATACTAAAACTGACCTTCGTCGTTTTTTTATCAAATCTGCCCGCTCTCGGTCCCGCTCTACTTATTTTCGGTATTCCCAACTCCGTCAGCAGCTTTTGGATACTTATTGTAGGGCTTCTGCATTCTATCTTGATCTCGCCAGCGAAATTCAGGCTTTGAAGTCTGTTATGGAATGATATCAGTATGATCGTGCTCTCTCTTTGAAGATTGAAGCTCAGTGTAGCATGCAGGCTTCTAAGGCTGCATTTGATCCTTATAAGAGTTGTTCCAATAGGATCTCTTCCACGATTATTGACGGTCTGGTTGATCCCCTTACAGGAGTGCACCATACTTCTCTTCCATTTTTGAAGCACATTGTACAATCCCATGTGGAAGGGATGTTTGGTACTGTTTTGTCTGTTTTGGATCTGGCTGAGTATCTTTCTGATTTGGTCATTCCTGAGGTTTCTAAGTGACTTGCTTCTTGCTCTTGTGCGTCCCATTTCTGTTTTGGAAACGATGACTGATATTAAGGAACAGAAACAGCATACTTCTCTGGAGTTAGATGGTTTGACGGCTGAGCTTTACACTCTTTCATTGATTTTTTTGCCTCTGCTCTATTGTTTTTAATGATGTCTTGGCTTCATTTTCAGTCCCTCTCCATTTTTCGGACACTGTTTTGCTTTTGATTTATAAAAAAAGACAACCGTTCTGATTTACGGAACTGGAGACCTTTGAGCCTCCTTAATGTGGATTATAAGATTCTGGCTGTCATTCTTTTGGGGCAGCTCCTGCCAATAGTGGATGTTGTTATTTCCATGACTCAGACTTGTGCTATTCCGGGTCGTTATGCTACATTCTTTGTGTCATCTTAGGGATGTGTTGTATTCTTGTACTGGTGTAAGTAGGGCGGTAGTGTTTTCTTTGGCTCAGGAAAAGGCTTTTGATCGGGTAGAGCATTCCTTTTTGTTTTCTGTTTTGGCACACTACCATATTCCTTCTGACTTTATTTCTTGGCTTAAGCTCTTATATAACACTGCCTGGATCACCCCTCATGTCAACCATTCTCCTGGTGCTGCATTTTTAAGTAAATGAGGAGTGCATCAGGGTTGTCCTTTGAGTCCCCATTTGTATTTGTTCCAGATTGACCCTTTGTTATGTAAGTTGAGCTCCTGTCCTGCTATTCCTCCCTTGTTCCTTCCAGGTGGTCACTCTGTACCTACTGTTTTTGCATACGCTGATGATTTATGTGTTTGTACCACATCCTCTCTTTCTGCTTCGGGTTTCACACGTCTATTTTCTGAATTTAGTTCTCTATCTGGTTCTCAATTGAATTTTCATAAAAGTATGGCTAAGACCTTTTCCTGCTCAGTGCCCTCCTCTACTACTACTCCTGTGACTGGGATTCCTGTTATTTCTGGTCATGTTAAAATTTTGGGTCTGTATTTTGGCAGTCCTGGTGATTCTCTGTATAATTGGAATTTGGCTATTGATAAAGGTCTCCAGCTTGTTACCTCTTGGAAGGGTCAGTCTATTTCCAAGAAGAAACGTGTTTTGCTTTTGAAGACTTTAGTTCTTCCTATATTTTTATATGTGGCTACTGTTTTCCCTCTTCCTTTTGTTTTGGAAGCCAAAGTCAATAGTGGTTTTTTCAAGTTTTTTGGGGTTCTCATTTAAATCCTGTCTGGCAGTTGTTTTTATATCATGATTATTGTCAGGGAGGTGTTCGTATGTTGAATCATGTGTTTTTTTTCATTGCCTGGTTCTTAAATTTTTGTTTCCTTTTCTGTTGCAGCCTTCCCTTCCCCTTGGGTTTCTATTTTGGGTGCCTGGGTGACTCCCTTGTGTGCAAAATGGCTTGGTCCTCCATTGGAAATCCCCCGGAACTTTAGGACTTTTGGTATTCCATCCTTCTTGTTTCCCACTTTTCTCAAAATCCATCAATGGCACTTGACCCCTCAGGTTCTGCGATCTCAGTCTAGGAAGCAATTGTATCATACTGTTTTGCTTTCCTCTTTTTCAGATACCCCTAGGCTGTTGAATGCTCTTGGTACTGAATTGGATACTGCTGTGATTTTTCATCAGCTTACTGACCCTAGACTTCCTGCAAAGTTATGGGATGTTACTTGGTTGTCGTGTCATGGGAGATTGTGGGTGTGTGGTAATCACCTGCACAAGTCTTCGGTGGGGCGTATGTGTTTTCGGGATACTTGTCCGGGCGTACTGAAAACCATGAGTCATTTTTGGGGGGGACTGTCCTTTTAGTAAGGATTTTTGGACTCTTTGGTTCCATAAATGGAAGGAAAAGCGTCTTACGTTGATTTCGTATGACATTTTTGTGTATGGGCTGTTTCCTGCCTCCCTTTCTCAGTATTATCCTAGTACCCTCCGCCTTGTCTTTGCCCTTTGGTAGGTTTTTTTCTATGGCAGGCCAGTTGTGCTCATTTGTTGCAACAGAAATCTTATACGAGCACACATATTATGGATCAGATTTTTGCAGAGCTCCGCTCTATTCAAGATAGGAGCGTGCTTCTCTGCCCTGTGATACATACCAGCTCTACTGGGCTTTGTGTGAGTGGCTTTCTGCTGCTTGATCTTGTCTGTGTTTTGTTTTGGTTTGGGGGTGGTAGTCAGTTTTGTTTTGGGCCCATACTTTTTAGTCCCAATTCTTTTCATATTCTTGATTTTTCTTTTCTTTTTTTTTCTGGATTTGTGATGTGATGCTGCTTTATGTTTGTTTTAATATGATTTTATCAAACATTTCTCCTAAAATTTCCATATGTGGGGAGGGGGTGTTTGTTTCTTTTTTGGGGGGGGTTGCAGCTCTTTACCAACAGTTGTATTGGGTGTACGATGTTCCTTATTCATTTCTGTTGTTCTTTTCTTTGATTCCAGGTAGAACTACTCTGTAATGTTTACCTTTTGTTTACATGTATGATGTAATACATATTTTCATTTCTTTCCTGTTTTTTTATGCTTTCATGTGCCATATTACTGTTTGGTTGTATCATGCTTTTATATTTTGTCAATAAAAAAATTCCCCTACTCTTTTAGTGGGGGGGGGGGGTCCTTTCTGTCTTGGGATTAGATTTGAGTTCTACGTCTGTATTAGACAGCCTGTTTGGATATGTATGACTGTAATACTTGTTTGCTTTTGTTATGATTTCTACTTTTCTTTTGTGTGAGGTAACACTGTTTTGTATTGTTTTGGTTTTGTTATTCTAATAAAAAATTCCCCTACTCTTTTCGAAAAGGGCCATGAGATCTTTAACATCCATCTGAACTACCACCAGAAGAGGCAGATGCAACCTCGGTTTAACGTCTCATCAGAAAGACGGCACCTCAGGAGTGCAGCACCCCCTCATGCTACACTACAGTGTCAGTATTGGGATATTAACCCAAGTGCCTGGTGTGGGGATAGTACCCACAGCCTTCTGATCTCCCGGCCTCAGAGGCGAGTGTGCTACCTGCTGAGCCACTGACACTGTCTAGGGCTATTAGGGTTCTTAGACTCTTCATGGGCATAGCTCCACAGCCTGGATCCCATCTTTGGACAGCTTCACTTTCCCTCCCTTAACAGAGTCAGTATGACTCAGTGTGGCATTATCTCAGGGACCCATTGAAGGGGTACTCTCCCTGGGCCTGACCACCACCCTTTGCTGCTGCTCCATGGGGGTACCTGGGCACAATCAAAGTATCTAATTTTCCAGATGACACACAATCCATCCAGTGGGCAGACATGGACTCCAGGCTAACAGGCCATAACCTGCATGCCACGGCCCCCCGAGCTGGTCTCTCACTCTCTGAAATTCGGGAGGCCCCTTATAGCAGCCATCCACTCACCAAACATTGCTGCAAGCCTCTTTGCTGATCTTGCCACCATGCTGGGCCTGCCTGGTGCCAAAATCATGGTGCGGGGGTCCCTTCTTTCTCCCCCGGCTTTGGCTCTGCTGGATGGCAGTGGCACAGCATCTTAGGATTCTCACAACAGCACCAGGGTGCCTTGCGAACACTTTGCCCTCACATTGGCTGTATTTTTGACCAGACCCCACTGTCTTGAGGGCCGGGGTGGCTATCGCCTCACCCAGGCCCAGGCCCTCGGCCCTGACTGCTACTCTTCCCGGACTCCGCAGCATGACTTTACAGAAGACCCCATTTTCCTCCTGGGGGTCCCTTTTATAGCGATGCCAGGTCCCCGCCTAGGGGCATCATAGTAAGTCCACTGATTGGGGGGGGGACTTACACACTTCCCCCACTGAAACACTTCACCTCCTGGTGAATTTGCTGACATAGCTACCCCTAGGTGTGTATGAGGGGGATAATGCACATCTCTCCCCGACATCCTCTCCCAGATGCTCACTGGCCTGGCTGCATGTAGCAGCCACTCCTTTTTCCCTGGTGGGCATACCCACCTTAACTCAACTTGACTCCCAGTGTTCTGGGGCCCCAACTACCCTACAGGGGTTTCGTCCTGGCAACCCGGCCTGACTTCCTCCAGATGGGTTGCCGACTATATCAGGGCCGGTGTTCCACTCAGCTCCCCACCCCCCATTGGCACAAAAGAGGAGGCCCAAACATACCATGGACTTGGTTGCCCTGTGGTGTCTCAAATAGTTAGGGGAACTAACTCATCACACAGAGGCTAAGGGTGCACTACTAACTACCAGTTATCCTAAACATTCTAGATTTTAAACTTTAACAGCAAACCACCAAGGTGGAAATGGGTATCCAAAGGAATGCTATTAACAGAACATAGACTACTACTTCCCCCCATCACTTTTTTTTTGCCATTTACTGGACTCTCTATACCCTTTAGGCAAGCAGCACAGTCAAATACTTTAATCCCTACTCTATACCTACACTAACATCCTATACTTCTACACAGTTCACAACTATATTTTCCCTTATACCTAAACTATTATGGCTGCTTAACAGGTAATACTACACTTTACTGCTACATTAGCACAAATACTACTCTGCACCACAGTACCTGTTTTTAGCAGGTGCCCTGGGAGTAAATCCATTTCTGGGCATCCATATCACAGCATCCATTCACAAGCTCACCATGGCTTGATTTCAGGGCAACCCCTTATGGTGACTAGAGCTACACAGCTACTTTCTAAACAACAGTTGAATAAACCCCCCATTTCCTGGGGCATAAGGCCCTTACTACCTACATAACACCCCACATTTCTAATCGCTGAAATGGGCATTTACACAATAAAATTTTTTTTTCAGATTTCACATTCGTTTGAGTTTTCAAACTTTACAATTTTTACAATTCAACTAGCAATTTAACATAAATACAGCCTCACCAGTTGTAGTCCAGTAGGGGGATGTAGCAGTCCAAAATGCAGCACCGTGTGGCACTGTAAGTCTATTTCTTTCTTGGAGCCTTGGAGTCCATGGCTGCCCCATCTGTAGCAAAGTAGAAGCATGGGTGAGGTTTAGTACACTCAATGCCTCGGCAGCCCTGGCTGATGACATAATACTTCAGTTGGTTCCCAGTCTTATCCTGCACTATGGCAAATATTTTAAACAGAGTGACCCCTGCCCACACAGTCAAGGTGCACATGGACCTGGCTGTATTGATAACCTTGCTTCTGTCATAGGCAGAGGCAGAGGGTGTCACATGGTTTTGGGCATGCATTTTTTCCATAGCTCCATAAAATACCCAGCCACTCCTTTGCACCTCCACAATACCCCACATTCTCTCACTGAGGTATGGGTAATTTTCCCCAGGGTATTCCATCTTCACATATATCCAGTCCCACCTGTCTGCCTGGCTCCATTCTGAGATTGATCATATGTTTGTTCTTGGTGCTTGGCCCCTCGACAGCCAGCTACCCTCCCTGTAGCGGAGATAGCTCATCTCTGTGGGGTGCAAGGAGATCACTGTTTTTTATGACAACAATCAGGGAGCAGCAGGGTGAGATCTGGCAATCCCAAGGAGGGCATGATGTACAGCTTGGGTATCTCCTGCTCCACAGCCAGGTCTTCATACATGTGGGTGACCTTTCTTTTGACTGCAGCTCCCGGGTAAATGGGCCACCCACCATGCTTTTGATGTCAGACTCTTCCTCCTCCACAGTCACATCCACTACTATGTCTGGGCTTTCTGCACCCAACACTTTCTCAGGTTCTGGTGGTCTCTAATGCCATGGTTCTCTAGCCAGGTGGCCAGTCTCCACAGGCACAGGGGACTCTGTCTGAGCCATTTGGATGCCTCCAACACTGGCCTCGGGAAGTTCCCTTGGGGTTGCCCAACCATGGCCCCTCCCTCTGCCATGGAGAGGTTCTGGGGCAACCAGTCATGGAAAAGGGCAGGGCAGACAACTGTGCCCTTCCATCCCCTTCTTCTCCTCTTGTGACTTCTTGACTGCACAACTTACCTCCAAACTTTGCTCCACCAGAGGCAAACTTGGCATCCCTTCATGCAGGGTGTGCTTCATGGTAAGCACATTTGGCTCCACGGGTGGGAGACTGGCTCTCATCTCCTTCCAATGTTTAGCAGGTTCAGTAGCAGACACTTCACTCAATGTGGGGGTAGCAGCATGCTCCCAGCCATTCCATGGCAATACATACGAGGCCCCAGGCACTGTAGGCCACCCACCAGCACCACAGGAGCAGGGAAAACACAATGGCTGGTGCAGCACTGTGGTCCCATTCTGTCCACACATCACTCGGCCACACTACTTCTCTCTACCATGCTCCACAACCAATTGAGCAGTGACTCCGGTACAGTCACAGTTCAGCCTCCAGGACTCAGGGCAGATGCCATAGCAGTCTTGGCTAAATCCAGCATTCCCCAGCACTTGGGCAGCCAGAATTTGCTGCATACAGCCAGGAGGCACCACTCTCACTTTAGGTCCAGAGGGTGGGTTTTTTTGCAGTCTCTTAGGACCCCCTCTTTTATGGACACCTTGGGCATATGGGCTCCACCAACCTTTCACCAAATTATCCATGCATGCACATGGCATGCCACGAGGTGCCAGGTGCCTTCTTGTTGCACATGAGGTGTACATAGTTTAAGATGGTAGCCACTCCAAGACTTTCACAATGCTCCATGACCTTTGAAATCACCCCAGGTGACCCAGTCTCTCTGGCACCCTTCAGATAAGGCTAGTTGCCACCCCATTTTGCAGATCCCAGATGAGCCCCCACATTGTAAGCCCCCTCATGTCTAGGGGTTTTGAGGTGGAATAAAATGTTCCCGGGGAAGGGGGCGACTGCCAAGTTCACAGTCCACCAACTGATCCAGTTTAAATAGCATGATAGAAAACAGTACCTAATAGAAATCTGGGGTTACATAGGAACATAAAATTGATGGCAGAAGGGGACTGCAAGATCCATCTAGCCTGCCCAATATAGGTAACTAACCCCCCTTCTATCCTTTCTGTGAAATGATACCTTTGTGCCTTTCCCCAGGTGTTTTTGAACCCATTTACCATTTTGGCCTCCACCACTTCCCGGGGCATGAAATTCCGTGGGTTGACCACCTTCTCAGTGAAGAAGAACTTCCTAACATTGCTCCTGAATCACCCACCCTTGATCCTCATATCATGTCCTCTAGTTTTCATGCTTTTCTTCTCCTGAAGGAGCTCCTCTACCCCTATCTTATTTATACGCTTGATATACTGGAATGTCTCAATCATGTCCCCCCTCTCCCTCCTCTGCTGCAGGAAGTACATGTTGAGCTCCCTCAGTCTATCCTCATAGGCCATTTGATTCAGACTGTGAATTATTTTTGTTGCTCTCCTATGCACCGCCTCAATCCTATCAATGTCTTTCCTAAGGTGCAGCCTCCATAACTGTACACAGTACTCCAGTTGGAGGCACACCAGTGCCCTGTAAAGTTGCAGCACCAACTCCCTTCTGCAACTCGTGATTCTCCTCCCTATGCAGCCCAGCATACCACTGGCCTTAAGCACCACCTTTTCACACTGCTTTCCCACTTTTAAGTAAACTGATATAATGACTCCTAGGTCTTGCTCCTGGTTGGTGCATGCCAGCTGCTCCCCTCCCAGGTAGTATCCCACCTTGTGGTTTCCCTTGCCTAAGTGCATGACCTTGCACTTTATGGCATAGAACTTCAACTGCCAGGTGTCTGACCACTCCTCAAGTTTCCTCAGGTCTGATTCCATGCTCTTGACTCTGTCTGGGGTGTCCACTCTGTTGCAGATCTTGGTGTCATCTGTAAACAGACACACCCATACCTCTCAACCTGCTAGGACCAAAATCATGGACATTCTCCTCAAACATCATGCACAAATGACCAAAATCAGGGACACCATATTTTATTCTGCATGGGAGTATGCCATCGTATGACATGTACAGTACAAGTCACATTAAACTGTTCCCTCAACTCACTGGTATAGCATTGTTCAATGAGTTTCCTAATCTGTGCAGTGTTTAATTCAATTAATTAGTAAAAGCTTAGTATTGGTTTGCAACTAGCTGTTATGCACTATAAGCTTTATTTTCAGCTGAGTGCTTATGGGTTTCATTTCAGAAGGCAGACTAAATAACTCTTAAGGAATGCTGTGATATTTATAAACAATGCCATGAAAATGCATTGCATAAACTCTGCAAAACAGCTACTGCCATTTTACTAAACAGGTACAAGTGAGCTGAATAGGCAGTGAAGGATAACTGGAAAACAGTTAAATGCTTCAACAGTTCGAGCTATCAATGCAGTAGCATCACAAAAAAAAAATGCTACACCAGTGAGTTGATGGAACAGTTTAATGTGGCTTGTACTGTACATCACATGATGTAGTACACTACAAATTATTTAAAGTATCTTTAGTTTATGCTTTTTAAAGTGTCAAAATCAGTTGCATACTACCAACTGGCACAATAAAAAAAACACAGGTAAATGTTTTGCATCTTCTTTTTGTTGACATTTTTGTACATTTACCTACTCGAAACTAAAGTGTAACATGGGCATTGTTAGAGAAATCATTTTCTTTAGAAGCCAGTGTTAAGTTAATTTCCAGGCTTTTAAGGATCCAGTGTTATTAATTTCCAGACTTAATTGAACAGAAATATACTGTATTGGAATGCAGTGTGTGTGTGTGTGTGTGTGTGTCTCAGTCTCATCAGAGAAACAGATAAGCCTGTGGAATGCCCTGGTGAGGGCTGACTCCTATAGACTGCTTTTGTCTGCTTTGGCCAGTTTAACCCATGCTGTGTTGTTGACTGATATATCAGTCCAGAATTCCTATACATGCTAATTCTGTTGGTAGCTTAAGGGTTAAACAGGTCTGCTAACTTATACTGGCATTCTAAAAATTTGTAGTAGAAGCAATTATGTCGGGACTTCAGGACAGGGAGTCTAAATTCAGGAAGTCCAGGAAAATCTGGGACAGTTGAGAGGTATGGACACACCTTACCTTCCAATCCAATATCAGTGTTGGCTATGAGTAGTGGCCCCAGCACCAACCTCCGAGGCACTCCACTAGTCACCTCCCACTCCATCAATACCACTCCGTTTACCTGCACCTGTTGTGTTCTTCCCTTCAGCCAGTTGCTCACCCAACCCACCACTTCCTTACCTATGCCAATGTGGTCCAGCTTCTTTACCAGCCTTCTGTGTGGAATTGAGTCGAAGGCCTTACTACAGTCCAGATAGACCACATCCACTGCTCCCCTTGGTTTACTGTCTTCATTACCCAGTCAAAAAAGTCAACTAGGTTTGTCTGGTATGACCTTCCAGCCATGAAACTATGCTGTTTTGGGTCCTGTTTCCCATTGAATTCCAGAGGTACTACTATTCTTTGCTTGAGCAGTGTCTCCATCGGTTTTCCTACCACTGATGTGAGGTTTATTGGATGGTAATTTCCAGCCTCCTCCCTGCTCCCTTATTTGTGAAGTGGAACTACTGTCACCCTCTTCCAGTCTTCAGGCACTGTTCTGCTTTCTAGTGATTCGGTGAAGAGCTCCACCAGGGGCACTGCTATCACACTCCCCAGTTCCTTGAGAACTCTTGGGTGAATCTCATCTGGCCCCACGGCCTTGTCCACCATTAATTTATTTAGGGCTTTCAAGACTTGTCCCTCCATGAAGGGGCTCGAGTCTATCCCTGGTCCCTCAAGTAACTGCTTTGTAGGTTTGGGCTGTCCCCTGTGTTCTCTGTGGTGAACATTGAACAGAAATATTTATTTAGGATTTCTGCCTTCTCACTGTCCTTCTCTACTAGTCCCCCCCTCCCAAAACTGCTAGCCTTACTATTCCTCCTTTAGTCTTTCTCCTTTCTCTTATGTACATAAAAAAGTCTTGTCTCCCTCTTTAACACCCTGTTCTATCCTTAGCTCAGTGTGAGCTTTAGCTTTTCTTATTACTTTTCACCACTTCCCTCTGTGCAACTATGTAAGTTTTCCTGTTTTCATCATTGCTTGATGCCTTATATGCCTTGTCGGCCTTTTTTCTCCCTTGCTGTAGTAACCACCTTGTTGGAGAACCAGAGGGGTTTCCTTCTTTTATTTGCCTCGCTGATCCTCCTAGTGTGCTGCTTGGTTACCTCCTTGATAGCTCCCTTGAGGTTCTGCCCCCCATACCTGAGTTTCTTTGCTGGGCTGGTTCTCTTTTGGAATAGTCTGCCTTTCTGAAGTCCAAAACTCTGATCTTGGAATGGCTGGTATCCATAGTTGTGTTGATTTGGAAACTGACCATACGATGGTTGCTGTTGCCAAGATGGCACCCCTATCTCAGCCCTCGGCTGAGGTCAAAAGTGCTTTTTATCATCTCATTAACATTGCCTGAATTTGAGCCCTGAGCCCTCCTGAGGACCTACCCACACTGGTGCATGATGTTGTAACTTCCAGGCTAGATTACTGTAATGCCCTTTACCTTGGGCTATCTGAAGGCAACCTCCGCAGACTGCAGCTGGTGCAGAACTTAGTGACGAGACTATTGACTGGGATAAAGAGGTGTGAGCATATTACCCCGGTCCTCCGCGGACTGCACTGGTTGCCGATCAGGTGGAGGATAGTCTTCAAGATAGGGCTCCTTTACCTATAAGACCCTGCATAATGGGGGTCCTGCCTATCTGCAAGATCTCCTTGACCCTTACTGTCTGGCCCAGATGCTCCGTTCTACTGAGGGGGGCCTCCTGGGGGTTCCCAGGGTTAGGTTGTGGCATTCAGGAGATAGATCATTTGCAGTGGCCGCACCAACCCTGTGGAACTCCTTGCCTGACTATCTAAGGGGGGTCCCATCGGTGGAAGCCTCTAAAAGGAACTAAAAACGTATTTATTTATTTTTTTATTATGTTTTATTTTTATTTTTTTATTTATTTAGTTTTTGTTGACCGGGTAAGTGCACTAGACAAATCCTGCCTATTTTCAGGCACGACCCGGAGAGGGATACAGATGAATGCCAACTGACCTTGAACCAGATGAAGCTGTTTGGTGGTATTTTTAGTGAATGAGGGAAATTTGGCCAGGACACCAGGAAAGTCCCCTACTCTTTTCGATAAGTGCCATGGGATCTTTAACATCCACCTGAACTACCACCAATCCAGGCAGATGGGACCTCGGTTTAATGTCTCATCCGAAAGACGGCACCTCAGAAGTGCAGCACCCCTCTCATGCTGCACTACAGTGTCAGTACTTGGATATTAACCCAAGTGCCAGATGTGGTAACTGAACCCACAGCCCTCTGATCTCCCAGCCTCAGAGGTGAGTGTGCTACCTACTGAGCCACTGACGCTAAAGTGTGAGTTTGCTTGATAGATGGAATTAAATTTTGTATTTATAATGATTTTATTATGTACAGGTATGTTGGTGTTTTTAAATAATTCTGAATTGTGATTTTACTGTATAGTGCCCAGAGTCCCAGGAACTAGGTGCTTTATAAATAAAAATATCTATCTATCTATCTATCTATCTATCTATCTATCTATCTATCTATCTTGTGTCAGTGTCAGTGTCAGTGGCTCAGTAGGTAGCACACTCACTTCTGAGGCCAGGAGATCTGAGGGCTGTGCGTTCAGTTCCTACATCTGGCACTTGGGTTAATATCCCAGTACTGACACTGTAGTGCAGCATGAGAGGGGTGCTGCACTTCTGAGGTGCCGTCTTTCGGATGAGACATTAAACCGAGGTCCCATCTGCCTGGATTGGTGGTAGTTCAGGTGGATGTTAAAGATCTCATGGCACTTATCGAAAAGAGTAGGGGACTTTCCCCGGTGTCCTGGCCAAATTTCCCTCTTTCACTAAAAATACCACCAACAGCTTAATCTGGTTCAAGGTCAGTTGGCATTCATTTGTATGTCCCTCCCCCGGGTCGTGCCTGAAAATAGGCAGGACTTGTCTAGTGCACTTACCCGGTCAACAAAAAATAAATAAAAATAAAATAAATTATCTATCTATCTATCTATCTATCTATCTATCTATCTATCTATCTGTCTATCTTTCTACCCTGTCACTGTTGGTCAGAACGAAGTCCAAGACAGCTCCACCTCTGGTTGGTGAATCAACAAGTTGCTTGAGCCCTGCCCCCTGAAGGGCCATTACAAATTCCCTGCCTCTTGTTATTGATGCTGTCTGAGAATGCCAGTTAATATCTGGTAAGTTAAAGTCCCCTACTATAATTGCCTTGCCATTGTCCACCATTTTATGTATTGACTTTAGTGTTTCTTTTTCCCTCATCTTCCCTCTGCAATGGTGGCCTGTAGACAACTCCTAACCTAATGGCTACTCCGTTTCCCCATCTCAGCTGTTACCCACCGTGCCTCAGTGTCACCAAGGGTCCCCTGGATTTCTGTGCTTTTGATTTCCTCCTGATGTATAATGCTTTGCCCCTCCCTTTTTCCCTTTTCTGACCTCCTGTACATGTTGAATCCAGGAATGGCCATGTCCCATCCATGGCTTCCTGTGAACCACATTTCCATCACAGCCACTAAGTCTAGTCCATCCTCTGCTATAGTGGCCATGAGGTCAGGGATTTTGTTAGCCAGGCTTCTGGCATTAGTTACCATTCCCTTCCATGTGCTACCCTCCTTTTCTTTTACAAGCATGATTTCTCTCTGAAGCCCACTTTTCTGTAGTTTCCATGATGGAACTTCAGGCAGTTGGATGGGTTCGGACAGTTGACAGGAAAAAATCCATCGAGTGCAGCTTTGGATGACCAGAGGACAGCAGACGGGGGGGGGGGGCAAGCTTGAAGCTTGTTAAGCCACAGCAGTTCATTCAGAACTTCAAAATCTGAGTAGGTTAAACAGAAAACTGTCCAGGCAGATTGTGTTGAAGAAAACAGGATGGGATTTATTTGATTTCTCCCACATAAACAGTCTTTTTTTTTTTTTTTAACATATAATGTTTTATTGAAGTTTTCAGTTTTCCATTTAGTTCACTTAGCACATAGCAGCATATTCACAATAGGTTTCAGTTGCTGACACCACACTATAGGATATTTAATGCCACTACCATTTTACAGAGCTTATCCTAGTTACCAGGTTACAGCCATACTGAGTTTCTATTGTGTAAAATCTATGTCTCCATTAACCTTAATAGGAGGCCTGGCCTGTATAAACAATATACTAGCTACTGCAGCCTTTAAATAGACGTATGTAAATACTAGAACATAAGATCCAATAAAGCCTTACCTTGCAGCGCAGACCTTTCAATTTAAACATTAGGTGTACACTAGCTATGTGCTTCTAATCAACTTATATCCAACAGACCTACGAAGTAGTGCTTAAACTACAGATAGGACTAGGGTTAAGAGGGAGACAACAGGCAAACAGTATAGGGAGAACATTGACTTAAACAGAAAGAGGGAAAGAAAAGAGTATTACAGAGTCTACACACCACAGAGGAGAATGCATGGCATAAAGCATACCATCCTCGACTCACCTTTGCTATTAAGTAATAGGAGGGTTCTGTAATGGAGGAGGGGGTACTCTGCAAATATGTGAGTGAAGATAGGCGTCCCATTTTACATAGTAATCAGTCAGTTTGCCTCTAGCTACTGCCGTCAGTCTTTCAAATCTGGCCAGTCTGACCATGGCCACCCTCCATTGAGAAAGTGTGTGGGGCATAGGTTGCCTTCATTTTGCTAGCAGTGCTCTCTTCGCTTCCATGATAGTGACCAGGAGCCAGGCCTTATTAGAAGGGGTAAGTGCATTAAGTGAGAACGTATCTCTGAACAGCAGAGAGTAGTGTTGCAGAGATAATGGGGTACCCACTATTGTAGAGCAATCCTTCAGGACTAAAGTCCAAAAGGTACGAATTGTTGGGCACAGCCACAGTATATGATATAGGTGGGCCGGGGAAGAGTGGCATCTCCAGCAGCTGTCCTGTGGGATTATATTATGCCTGTGTAGAACTGCAGGAGTTTGGTACCATCTGAGAAGAATTTTTAATTGAACCAACTGGCTCCTTGAGTCTACATAAGCCATATGGGCCAGTCTGAGACATTCCAACCATTGTTGTAGAGATAAATTGTGCGAGGTATCTTGCTCCCACATGGCTTTGTTGGGTAGGGTGACATCAGGCTGGGAGTGTCTGAGTGTTCTGTATATAGCACCTACAAGGCCCTTGCTTCTATTAGGCAGGGAGATGTTGTTCAAACAACTCCAAGGGGACTGAGGAGGCCAGTTTTTGAGTAGGGGGGTCACAGCACTATGCAGTTGGAGAAATTTCCAGAAGTCTTGATTTGGTAATTTGTATTTAGTTTTAAGCTGCTCGAAGGACATCACCGTACGCGTATTTGGTATTAGAAGGTCAGCTATTGTCTGCATACCTGTAGAAGCCCAGGAAACCCAGTGAAGTGGCTTGCAATCCACTTTTACAAGCGGGTTATTCCAAATTGAGGCATAGCTTAAAGGGGGAGGATAATCAGAACTGGGAACTCCAGTTAGATCCATTACGCGTTTCCACAGAGCACATGAGTTTGCAGTAACCAACGTGAGTTGGGAGTTAGTCAGCTTCTTATTGGATAACAGAGAGTAAAGGGGGGTCCCTTCTGCCAATGTAGTTTCCAGCACCACCCACTGAGGAGGGGGAGCATGACGAGGAGCAAACCACTTCAGGGTCTGGGCCATATTAAAGGCCAAGTGGTATCCAACAAACCAGGGGAGACTGAGCCCTCCCTTAGTCCAGTGTGCCCGTAGTTTCATTCTACCCCAGCTGGGGAGGCCACCTTCCCAGAGTAGAAGTGCCACCAGCCTATCTAGGACTTGGAATGGTTTCTGGGAAAACAGAATTGGGAGATTGTTTAATAGGTAAGAGACCCTCGAGAAGATAAACATTCTCATAGCCTCCACTTTACCCTTTAAAGTTAGCTGCATTTTCCTCCAGCGATGGACCTCCGCTGTTAGGGCTGTTATGAGGGGAGAGAAGTTGGCCATTTCATGATCCTTCCAGACTGCTGTGATGTTGATGCTCAAGTAGGGGAAGCCCTGCAGCGCCCAAGAAATATCTGTACCCGCTAAACACTGTCTGCCACATTTCTTATTTAGGGGAGATAAAAGGTTTTTTTTTTTTGATTTACTGTCAGGCCAGATATCTCAGCGAACTCTTGCAGTAGAGATAGGACAGGTGGGAGGGAGGACTACGGATCCACTAGGGTGAGAAGCGTATCGTCTGCATATGCATTGACTAAATATGAGATGCTTCCCACTGGAATACCCGTTACAGTTGGGGTATTGGTCAGGGTTCTAATTAAGGGATCCAGAGCTATCAAGAACAGGAGTGGCGAGAGTGGACACCCCTGCCTGGTACCTCTTTGGAGGGTAAAGGGGAGGAGGTATCTTTGTTGGTAAGAATTCTGGCCAAAGGCAGGTTGTACAGCGTGCATACCCATGAACAGAATTGGGGTCCAAATCCATAGAGCTGTAGAGTCTGGTGTAGATACTCCCACTCCAGTGAGTCAAAAGCCTTGGCAAAGTCGACCGCCAAGGCTGCCATAGGGACTTCAGAGTGCAGAGCCAACCATTTTAGGTTTAAAGTAAGGCGTAGGTTGTCTGCACTCGATTTCCCTTTTAAGAACCCCATTTGGGAGGGATGGATCAGTTTTTGGAGCACTGAGGACAGTCTAGTTGCCAAAATTTTAGCTAATATCTTAGTGTCAACCGAGAGGAGTGAGATAGGTCTATAGCTTGCGTACAATAAGCTATCTGAAGCTTTCTTGGGGATCAGTGATATAATGGCCTCGCGCATAGTGGGGGAAAGAGTACCACTTAATTGGGCTTCTTAGAGAGCCTGTAATAAAGGGGAAGTGATCTCGTCCTATAGGACTTGGTACAGTTCAGCAGATAGCCCATCCGGCCCAGAAGCCTTCCCTTTGGCCACATGGGATAGTGCAGACTGTAGCTCATCCTGGGTAATAGGAGCATCCAGCATTAGAACCTGCTCTTCCGAGAGCCTAGGAAGCTGCGCCCTTCGGCAGAAGCTTTGCAGCTGCTAGGATAACTCTGTAGCTGAAAGAGAGTTCTTAGATTGATAAAGATCCTGATAAAATACTTTCATAGCTTCATTAATACACTTTGGTGTTGTGGCCACCTTCCCCTCCTTGTTTTTTAATGCTAGGATTCTGGAAGCAGTCTGTTGCTTCCGTAGGCAGTATGCTAACAATTTCACTCCTTTATCTCCCTCCTCCCAGAACCTGTGTTTAGCATGGGTGAGTTGCCACTCCACCTTCCTGTTCAGCAGCACATTAAGTTTATATTTTAGGCAAGTGATGTAAGCTAAGAGATGGGAGCTAAGCGGGTTGGTAGGTGACAGTTTAAATTGTTTCTCTAGGGATGCCAGATCTTTTTGGAGCTCAGATATTCATTTTGCCCTTTCTTTGTTTCTGGCCGCAGAGAAGGAGATGATTCTTCCCCGTATGACTGCCTTAAAGGCTTCCCGGACTGTGGCTGCACTGGTTTCCACGGGGGTGTTAACTGAGAAGTAGGAGAGGGTTTCCTTTTTTATATATTCCCAAAAAGCTGCATCCTCCATTAGTAATGGATTGCATCTCCATCTTGTAGAATTCGGACTCTGCCCTGGGGGGAGAGAAAGTAATCATTACGTGGGCATGGTCCAAAATGACAATACTGCCAATAGTGGGAGCTACTATTCCCAGCACAGCAGCATGATTGGCCAGCCAAAAATCAAGTCTACCATGTGTCACATGTACTGTGGAGAAGTACCTATAGTCATGCCCGCTTGGGTGATTAATCCTCCATGGATCACCTAACCCCCATTCCGACATCAAGGAATTTAGTGTTTCCAAGACCCTTGGGTGGGACTGTGGTGTAGGTACGGACTTGTCTAAGAAAATGTCACGTACCAAATTGTGATCCCCCCCCTAACAGGATCAGGACACCCAGGTCATCCCCAGTGAACTCTGCGAGGGCTTGACCCACCTCAGAGTAAACATCCCCTGTATCCGTGTTAAATCCGTAGACATTGGTTATCAAAGCTTTGCCCCCAGGATACGCCAACTTAACCACTAGCCACCTACCCAATGAATCCTGACGATGACCTTCTACAGTCCACGGGCCTGACTTCCATAGGAGGATAGCCACTCCTCTGGATTTCATGGAGGCACAACTGGCCAGCACCATACTCACCCACAACTTTTTTAGCCATTGCACTGTGCGGCTGGTAAGGTGCGTCTCCTGAAGTAGTGCAATGTCTGTTCCCAGTGAGTGTAGATAGATACTGCAATACCTTGGTCCACTTTGCTGGATGTTGAGGCTATGCACATTCCAGGAGATGCAACCCTATCCTTGCGGCATTGCTTTAGTTTGGGCCATGATATCACTCTCCTATTACGTAGGAAACAGAATGTGTGTACTCACCCAGTCAGCAGGGAAGAGAAAGGTAGATGTTGGTGGGAGAGTGAGACTACCCGGCTAGTGACTTATAGATGGTCTTGTGCCGCAGATGAGCCTCTAAATCACCAGGTGTATAAGAACGACCATAACGGTCAAACTATCTGTAGCAGTAATAAGGCCTGCGCAGAGTAAAAAGAGGAAAAGGAACAGTGAAAACCAGAATTATGTGCTTTAGAGAAATAGGAGAAAGAAAGACAGGGCAGAAAAATTGCCAACATACAACTGTCAGGTAACCAGGTTAACCAGTAAATTAGTTAAAACCAATATCACACAATGAATCTGTCAGCTATAGCTCAGTTACTGGCGTCAACTTGAACGCATGCATAGGGGCAATGCCCCTAAGCCACACTGCTTCAGACAACAAATGTTGATAGGGCGGGAGTCCCACTAAACCAAGTGTTCTGTCCCAGTCCAAAACTATGGCTCTGGCTAGATGCGCTGCATCAAGCCTCCAGGGGCAATTTATAGACTGGTGCCACCCCCTCATCCTACCAGGAGGGGGGGGAGAGGATTTTAGTAGAAAGCATCCAACCAAGGGGTAGGAGAAGGGATAGGAGTGGGGAAGGGGGGGGGGAACTGTCAATCCACTCGAAACCTTTTAACAACCATTTAGCATATGGGGAAAGGAAGTGATCCCTAGGTGTTCACGCGCTAAGTATCTTACACAAAACATAGCAATGACTATTAGGTACACCCATGTGTACCACTTAGAAGTAGTCCAGCTGATGAATTACTCATGCAGTATAGAATTAAATCAGGAGTGCTAGCAATTAAAATTACACTAGGGTGCACGACCCTTCCATTAATAGGCATGGGGTATGTATGGCAAAGCATCTGCCTTAGTGGATAGGGGGACAAATTATTGATCTCGTCAGCCAGGCCAGACAGAAGCTTTGCATGGGCAGATAAAACGAGGTAGATACGGGGGGGGAGAAGGTCACTAGCCCCTGACCCCCAATCATAGCCTCATACTGCGCTAGATAGGCTAGTGTAATCAGGGGGACAGCAAGGGGGGGGATGCCCCCCTTCCCCAGCTACTGCACTGCAAATGCAACCCAACTTTCAACTATTGAGTATCAAAAAAGGCAAAGTCCTCTAAATTTCAAGTCCCGGTATGGACCGGGCTTCGGCCTAGGTTTTCAATCCTAGCTTCACAGCAGCGCAGGTTGTCTTCTCCACATCGCTCTCTCCTCCATAGCCATCGCTCAATCAGTCAGTGTCGGGTCGTCCTCCAAGGCCCCCATTGCTTCCTCTGCTTTATCCACTGTTCTGCTTCTCTCCAGCGTGTTAAGATCCACTTTTAGAAACTTGGCAGATGGGGATGCAGCTGAGTTCCCCTGTACTGGTGGATGAGGACCTTTAGGGCATGTACGCTGTCTCGCTGGCATCGGTGGGTCAGCCACTTCCGGCATTTGCTAAATTGGAGCCTCTTTAGGTGTTTCCAAGGCTTGACTTGATGCAGAATGCAACATATTTGTCTTAGTTTCATCGGGGGGGAGGCCCATAGCTGCCTCTGCGATGGGGGAGCTGTATTGGTTGGACTCGTCCACCTGCGATAGTGGTCCTCTGGAGCAGCACTAGCTTTTTTGCTGGTTTCCTGCAATATCTTGCTCCTAGGATTCCAAAGGCATCTGGGAGATGTCGTGCCAGTCAGCATACCTGGCCAGTGCCCTCGGATCCAGGCCTCCGTATCCTTCAGCGATTGTGCCACAAATGACTGACCATCCTTGAACATATAGAGTGAAGTGAGCCCTTTAAATCTGTACTGTACTGAGTTTGCATTCAATACTTTTTTAACCAGCTTATAAGTGCCTCGTCTTGCCACAACCTCTTGCGAGAAGTCTCTGTAAATAGAGATGGCGTGCCCCCTCCAAGCCAGTTCCCCAATATCCCTTATGGCTTTCAGCAAGTGCTCCTTTACTGATAAACACAGCAAACATGCTACAATTGTCCGAGGACTTTTGTTGTGGTTCGAGTTACTAAGGACCTGATAAGCATGCTCCACATTGACAGGCTCCTCCCAGCATTCCCCTACTATCTGAGGAAGCCATTCATTTAGAACTTTCTCTAAATTAGGGACCTCTGCCCCCTCTGGTACCCCAAGAATACGAATGTTATTTCTTCTTATGCGATTCTCTTGCACTTCAGCCCTCTGCCACAGATGCGCCAGCTTGGCTTCATGGTCTCTTAGTTTATGCAGGACATTCAGGTGCTGGCTTTCCAGTTCCCCCACACGCTGCTCCAGTACATTGTGTTGGCCCTCCAACCTGCGGACATCTGCGACATTGCCCGCCAGTGAAGCACCAATGCTGTCCACCCTGGAGAGTAACGCCTCGAGCATTTTGGTAATATTGCCAAGAGCTTCCCCCACATTTGTCTGAGCCAGGGCACCCTGTACAGCCGCCCCATCATTGCTGCTCACGATTTGGTCTATCCTGCCAGCAAGTTCCCTGCGTGACAACAGCCGGGTGTTTAGGAAGCTTTTTGGGGTTGTGGCTTGATCCACTTCAGCAATTCAGAGTTCCAACTGGCTTTCAGCACCCTTAATTTCTATCTGGGCAGGTTCACACAGGATTGGGATGCAGACGCTCCATGGAGAGAAGACCCCAATGTGCTTCAGTTGGGAATACCGCGGTCGGGCCTGTGCGGCCTAATTAGCTGCGATTCAGCCGGTGATTGCACACTTCATCAGCCCTTCTACATTTTATTTACCAATAAATTGCTTTGTTAGTGGTGACAGGGGGTGGTGGGGGGAAAGTTAGGGGCAAAAAGCGCTTAAACCATCACTTCAGCAGCAGGTGCAGAATTTCCATTGGGCTGGGGCAGAGAGATCTGTTTTATGCTGCCATCTTCACTGGTTCCCACTGGAAGTTCCACATAAACAGTCTTAAAAGGTTCAAGCAGTAAAGAACAGCTCTATGGGGCTAGATGGACACATTTGATTTGGTTCAGTTAACCTACAGTACACCGCAATGGCACCAGTCCTTTTTGGGCACAAAGCCTGCCTAGAAATCCCTTCACATCATGGAGTGGAAACACACTTCAGACCTCTGGCTGATGGAGAACACCACAGGGCAAAATATTTCAGGCAGGACACCCAATGTACAGTCCATGCTTACTCCTGAACTTCACAGCCATACAGGGCTATTAGAGTTCTTAGACACTTCATGGGGATAGCTCCGCAGTCTGTATCCCATCTTTGAACAGTTTCACGTCCCCTCCCTTAATGTAGTCAGCACGACTTGGTGTGGCATTATCCAGGGGACCAACTGAAGGGGTGGTCTTTCTAGGCCTGACTGCCACATTTTGTTGCCACTCCATGGGTTACCTGGGCACAATCACAATCTCTAATTTTCCAGATGACACACAATCCATCCAGTGGGCAGACATGGACTCTTGGCTAACAGGCCATGACCGGCATGCCGTGTCCCTCCTGAGCTGACCTCTCACTTGTTGAAACTCAGGGGCCCCCCATGAAAGTCACCCACTCTCCAGAACATTGCTGTGGGCCTCCTTGTTGATCTTGCCAACATGCCGGGCCCACCCCAGTGCCAAAATCACAGTGCAGGCACCCTAGTTCTCCCACAGCTTTGGCTCCACTGGATAGCAGTGGCACAGCATCTTAGGATTTCCACTACAGCACTAGGGTGCCCTCACATTACTGTATTTTTGAGTGGATCCCACTGTCTTGAGGGACGGGGTGGCTATCGTCCGACCCTGGGCCCAGGCCCATGGCCCCAACTGCTACTCTCCCCAGACTCCACAGCATGGCTTCACAGAAAACCCTGTTTTCCCTCTACATGGTCCCTTTTATAGTGATGCCAGGTCCCTGCCCATATCTACAGATCCTAGCATTGTGCATGGCACAGATGCCCCCTGGGGATTGTAGTAAGCCCACCAAGTGGGGGGGGGGCCTTACACTTACAAAGATCCCCATTCTCAGAAGATCATGTACAGTACTTTTAGCTCCAACTATCATTTACAATTGTTCTGGAAATTTGCAGACGATCAATGCATGTTCACATTGAGAAGAGGCAACTGGTGGCAAAGGATCAGCCAAACAATAAGGTAATGTACTTGGTCTGAGCTAAAGTATATATTTTAAAAATTTAGGTAACATATCTTACTGTTACTCATACTGGGGTACATAAATAGTTTATTTTGCCATAGATGATATTACAGGCACACTGGTCACACAAGTTCAGTATAGCTGCTGAAAGCTGATAGAGTACCTTTGGGTGGTGGTATCACTTCAGTTGGGGGAACATCTCATGACCCACGAGTTGTATGATCCTTCCAGTCAGCTTTTTGGGCCAGACATAGCACTGAAACTGCATTAGTTGGTGCAAAATGACCTCCTCAGGGCTAGAGATCGGGGGGACAAGACAATTCTTGTTCTCTTTGATCTCTCCTCAGCATTTGATACTGTGGACCATTGTGTGTTGCTTTTCCACCTGAGGAGTTATGCGGACTCACTGGTATTGTCATCAAATAGTTTGAGTCATTTCTTACTAACAGGAGGCAGTGGGTTGTGATGGGTAATTTCTCATCCGTACCCTGCCTCCTTTCATGTGGAGTCCCTCAGGGTTCGGTATTGGCTCCAATGTTGTTCGCAGTATATATGCTGCCCCTGGGGAGGGATCATTAGGAGGTATGGTTTGAGTTTTCATTGCTATGCTGATGATACTCAACTATACCTATCCTTTGCCCCAGGAACATCAAATGCAGTGGATGTGCTGAATATCTGTCTGGCTGAGATAAATGACTGGATGTCCTCCAGCTGGCTGCAACTGAACCCTGACAAGACTGAGGTACTGGTAGTGGATTTGAACAGAGCTCGTGATGGGATGGCCTCTGATTCTGCGACTGACCTTGTGCTAGGAGCTGTGTCATCGATGGCCTCCCCATGGGTGCGAAATCTTGTTGTGATCTTTGACAGGAACCTGTCCATGGAGGCTCAGATATCCTCTGTGGTTCATTCCTGTTTTTTCCATCTTAGAAATATCGCCAGGATTAAGCCCCTTGTTCCGGCTCTGGACCTCCCTACTTTGATACATGCCTTAGTCACCTGTAGGCTTGACTACTGTAATGCCCTCTATCTCGGGGTCTCTGAAAGTTCTCTTTGCAGACTGCAGCTAGTGCAAAATGCTGCTGCCTGGCTTTTGACCCGACAAAGTAAGTTTTGTCATATTTTTTTTTTTTTTATTTAACTTTTTCCTCCTTTCCGAGCCCCCCGCCGCCTATTCATCTGCCCGGTCACGGGCCGCCAGCTTCTGCCTTCAGATCAGCCGCTGCCACCCATCACCCCGTGGCTTACCCCCCCCACGGTGGGCTGCGAATGCACGGCTCCCCATACCGCAGGCACTGTAATTAGGTCGGGGCTCGGCCTGAAGGCAAATTGAAGTTTAGCGCAGCTTCATTCATGGCGGCGGACGGCCTACCTTTCCCGTTTTCTCCCCAGGGAGGCGGGTCGTGCAATGATGCCCCACGTCCGCCCTGCCCCTGGGCATAAGCTCGGCAGCGTGGTGCCCTGGCCTCCGCCAGAGTCCCCATCGCCCGGATGCTGCCCCAACCTCCCCCGAGAAGGAGAGCAGTTCAACGGATGCTCGATCCTTCTCCCCCCGGCCAGCCCTCCGACGACTCGGGTCCATTCCTGAACCCGGGTCGCCAGCGTTGCAAGTGGAAATCCAACTGCTGCACCGACGGGCTGGCAAGTTTTGTCATATTACTCCAGTATTGCGTGAATTGCACTGGCTGCCTGTCAGGTGGAGAGTACTGTTCAAGGTGGGTTTTCTCACCTATAAGACCCTACATGGACAGGACCCTGGTTACCTATCTGATCTTCTGGTACTGTCCACCTCTGTCCAAGATCTCCGCCTCTAGTGGTGGCCTCCTTAAAGTTCCGAGAGCAAGGTTGAAATCAGCAGGGAATCGAGCATTTGGAGTTGCTGCTCCAGCTTTCTGGAACTCGATGCCATTCGAAGTGAGAGAGGCCCCCACTATAGAGGCCTTTAAGAGTCATCTGAAGACCTTCTTATTTATGCAGACTTTTGGGGATTAAGTTATTATGCGTACTATATTTTAATGTAATGTATACGGTATGACATACTGTACAGTTTTTGTGAGGCGCCCAGAGCCTTTGGGATTGGGCGTCCTTTTAAATAAATTTGACTTTGACTTTGACTTTAATGTGTCCAGACCTCAACGCAGGGCAGGACAGGGGTAAATGGAAAAATAGGCAAGGGCAATAAGAGCAGGGATGGGGGAAAAAGGATAAAGCCAACATTAAATGGAGGGCAATGAATACTAATGCCATAGTCTGGGAAACAAGCTTCCCGAGCTAGTAGCCCTGATGGAAGATGAACAATTGGATATTGTGGCAGTCATGGAAACATGGTACACAGAGAACCATGACTGGGATGTCAACATACCAGGGTACACAATCTACAGAAGGGACAGGGAAAGTAAAAGAGGAGGTGGAGTAGCTCTATACATAAGGGAATGGATCAAAGCTACAGAACTAAAAAGTAAAGGTGGAGGACAAGAGGCACTCTGGGTCACCTTGGAGACAGGCAATGGCATCACAATCCGCACAGGGGTTGTATACAGACACCCATCTAAAGGGAGGAAATGGACAAGAAAATGATAGAGGACATTTTCAAAATGGCTGAAAAAGGGGAGATACTGTTGATGGGGGACCTGAATATGCCAGATGTTAACTGGATGACATGTACTGCAGCCACATCCAAGAGCAGGGTCATTCTCGATGCCCTGTAGGGGGCAGGCCTTAGCTAGTGTTGGAACCCACTTGGGAGGGAGCAATACTAGACCTGGTACTCTCAAATGGAGAGAGGATCATAAATTTAGAAGTCAGTAGAAATCTGGGAACAAGCGACCACCACACAGTGTGCTTCACAATGAGAACAACCATGGAGATAAGCCATACAAAAACAAGGATACTGGACTTTAGAAGGGCTGACTTTGGAAAATGGTGAATACCTGAAGAATGCACTAGCAAATGGCCAAAAAGGAGGGGTGGAAGAACAATGGAGAAAAATCAGAGCTGCCATCATAGAGGCAACAAACCTTTGTGTGAAACAAATAAAGAAAACAAAGCAGAGTAAAAAAACACTATGGTTTTCAAAAGAGGTGGCAGGAAAGGTTAAGGAGAAAAAGGCTGCATTCAAAAAGTATAAGGAATCACAGAAGGAGCACGACAGGGAACTGTATCAATTAAAGCAAAAAGAAGTAGGGAAGACAGTCAGAATAGCAAGGGCCCACACTGAGTTAAAAATAGCCCACTCAGTTAAGAAGGGGGATAAAACCTTTTATAGGTACATTAAGGAGCATAGAAAGGTTAAGGAAGGGATAGTGAAGATTAATAAAGGAGAGGGGAGGTGGGCAGAGGGAGACACTGAAAAGGCAGAGATACTGAATGAATACTTTTGCTCAGTATTCACAAAAGAAGGTGAGGAGGAGTTACCTAAACCAGACAATAGAAGCACTCTGGGTAGTGGGGTTGACACCAGTCCATTCACAGAAGAAAGAGTCCTGAAAGAATTCCTAAAACCCAAGGTGGACAAAGCAATGGGGCCTGATGGGATTCACCCCAGAATCCTAAAAGAACTAAGGGAGGACCTAGTGACACCACTGACCATGCTTTTTAATAAAATCATGGCAGGATGGGGTGGTACCTGAGGACTGGAGGAGGGCAGATGTGATTCCCCTTCACAAAAGTGGGAGCAAGGCAGAAGCAGGAAACCACAGACCTGTAAGTTTGACTTCAGTGGTAGGGGAAATGATGGAATCACTTCTGAAAGAAAGAATTGTTGAGTACCTAGAGGCCAGCGGGGCACAGGACCCAAAGCAGCATGGATTTACAGCAGGAAGGTCATGTCAGATAAATCTAATTGATTTCTTTGACTGGGTGACCAAAGTAATAGACCAGGGAGGGGCTGTGGATATGGCCTACCTAGACTTTAGCAAGGCATTTGACACAGTCCCACACAAAAGATTAATAATCAAGTTAGCCAGCCTGGAAGAGGTTCCCAGGGTGGTAGCCTGGGTAGCAAACTGGCTGTACAACAGGACACAGAAGGTAATAGTCAATGGAACACATTCCGAAGAAAGGGGGGTTACTAGTGGAGTACCTCAAGGCTCAGTACTGGGTCCAGTCCTCTTTAGCATCTTTATAGGTGACATTGCAGAGGGTCTGGAGGGAAAGGTATGCCTCTTTGCAGATGACACAAAGATCTGTAACAGAGTTAATACACAAGAGGGGGTAGAAAAGATGAGAAGGGACTTGGCAAGGTTGGAGGAATGGTCAGACATATGGCAACTTAGATTCAGTGGAAAGAAGTGCAAAGTAATGCACCTGGGAAACAAAAACCCAGGAGAAGAGTACACAATAGCAGGGGGGGTACTAACAACAACAAAAATGGAAAGGGACCTGGGGGTAGTCATATCAGATGACCTAAAGGTGGGTAAGCAATGTGAGAAGTCAGTAAGGAGAGCCAGGGGATACTGGGATGCATAGGAAGGGTATCACAAGTAGAAAAGGGAAGTGGTTATCCTCTATACAGACAGTTGGTGAGACCCCATCTGGAGTACTGTGCAGTTTGGAGACCTCATCTACGCAATGACATAGACAGGATGGAAGCAGTCCAGAGAAGGGCAACTAAAGTGGTGCAGGGTCTGCAGCAGAAACCATATGAAGAGAGACTGAGAGCTTAATATGTATACTCTTGATGAAAGGAGGGATGGGGGACATGATAGAAACGTTCAAGTACCTCAAGGAATCAACAAAGTCCAGGAGGGTAGCATCTTTCAGAAAAGAGATGTGTAAGAACAAGGGGCACAATTTAAAGATAGAGAGGGACGGCTCAGGGTAATGTGAGGAAAGTTTTTCATGGAGAGAGTGGTGGATACATGGAACCGCCTTCCTGAGGAGGTTGTTGGGTCTAAAACAGTGGGGGAATTCAAACATGCATGGGACAGAAATAAGGCAATTATAGTGGGGGGGTTGCAGGAAGTAGGCTGTTGGTTAACTAGAATCTGCAGCTTATCCAGTAGGTAGGGAAATGGGCAGACTGGGTGGGCCAAGTGGTCCTTATCTGCCATCAAAGTCTATGTTTCTGTGTTTCTATGCTCATGCATTGCATTGAAAATTTCCAAAGAGCTGGAAAGTAGAGTAAGCTGAAACTGAATAGTAGCTAGAAACAAACCATTAGGAAACTTTTATTAATTCATTGGAGTGGGCAGTGCACACATTAAGCAACTCACTGTAAAATGCTAAACCAGTGAGTTGTAGGGACAGTTTAATATGACTTGTACTGTATGTTATACTGGAATATATATGCATATATATGTATTAGTTAGTGTGTGTGTGTGTGTGTGTATCACACTAATTAGAAAGTGCAGTGAGGTGGCTCAGTGTTTAGTGCAAAAATTGCTAGTTCACATTCCCCCACTATCTAGATCAGTTTCAGACTTATGCATGTCATTGCTGATTTACATGAGCTGTGTACTGGTAACCCCTAATCTTTTGATGTTCCTCAGAGCCTGAAAAAAAACAAAGTGGTCCCTCAATGTCTTTTGTTTTAATCTGTGAAAAATGTATGTAGACAGTGCACTGCTATGTTATACTGGAATATAAATGAATATGTGTGTGTATGTATTAGTCAGTGTGTGTGTATCACAACAATTACAAAGTGCAGTTAGGTGGCTCAGTGGTAAGTGCAAAAAATGCTAGTTTACACATTTCTCACTGACGACAATATCATTATTTTGCAGCTGTATTGGCTCTTGCTAGATTTTGTTGGAACTGGCTGTGATCTGACACCTTGAGGACAGTCCCATTGACAGTAATACTAAGTCATAAATTGAGTAGTTCCACGTCCATCTGGAACATTATCATGTTCACTGGAAACTTCTAAAATTGTATAGTATGTCATTTGTTGCCACAGAATGTGTGTCGCACAGCTACTGAAAACCTCAAGGTTGCTCGTAGCAAGCATTTTTGCCAAAGAAACATCAATATATTTTAATTTAATCTGAAAATAGTTGCAGGCTAATTTTCATAAAACTGTCCTTTGTGATAATGTCATGTTAGCCTGGAGGGACCTAAGGTCTTTAAAATCTGTATAACTGGCAAAGGCTTTAGCCGGATAATTATTCTTTGTTGTTAAAACAGCAAAATTAAGACATTATGCAGTAAATTATGCTCTGGAATTAATATTGATAGAGGGCCACATGAATGTGATACATGTTTATCATTTTCCAGCCTGTCATTATATCTCAGCGATTCCATTAGAAGTACTGTAGTTTGAAATGGCATGTTTACCAGGTATTATACTGAAGCAAGACTCATTTTCAAGTTAAATGCCCAGGCGCTTACGCTGAAACTAACCCGACCCTTTAAAGGGACCCCTTTATCTGATTACTGCATACGTGCCCTCCAGGGACCAAACGCAGGCCATTGCCTCTCTTACAGAATACCTTACCTCTCTACCTCCTTCCGCTGATCAAATTCTGGTGGGTGACTTAAATGTCAACTGGCTCAGCCCTCCTCCTCCTCTACCTGAGACTCCTTTTCTGCAATAGACCTAACGCAACTAGTTACCCACCCTACCAGGACTAACCCCAAGAGAGGCTCCAGTACCCTGCTTGATGTGGTACTCACCAACCGCCCTAATCGGATCCCCAATGTACAAGTCCTCCTAGACTCTCTCAGCGATCGCTCCCCCATTCTATTCCACTGGTCAACCTCAGTCCCCAAACCCATAGCACAGTCCACATGCCGGCGGTGTCTAATACCTGGTGGACTGATAAAACTTAAGGAACTTCTGTCCCAAATTGACTGGTCTCCTATACAGGCAACTCTTGACATTGACACAGCTCTCTCCTTCTTTACCCAAACTTTTAATAATGCCTGTGATATCTTTGCCCCAGTGTTGACCCGCCGTTCTAAAAGGAAGAATGCCCCCTGGGTTACCCCAGCTTTGATCCACCAGCTCAAACATAGGGACAACCTATGGCACCGTGCCATTGAGACTGGCCGGCCCAATGACAGGCGGTTATATGCTGCCGCCCGAAACAAGTGCACTCGGGCCATCAGAAAGGCCAAGTCTGAGCACCATCGGTCCTCACTCACTGCCTCATGGGGAATCCCAGAACCTTCTGGGATAACATTAAACAGTTAAATGGGAGTGCACACTCCCCACCCACCCAGATCAACATTAATGGTGTGATTCCTCAGACCCAGCCTCATAGCCAACCACCTCAACACCTCATTCACTGATCTTAGCCCTATCCTCCCTACAAATCTTTTGACCCTCCTCCCCAGCACCTGCCAGAAATCTTTCTAGCCTTATTTTCTCCTCCTACTGTGTTTCTGCCCAAGAACTTAGGGTCGCACCTTGTCACTGCCCTCAAGAGTAATAGTACAGGCAGTGACACCCTGGATCCGGGTATCCTACGGCTGGTCTTAGACACAGTCCTTACCCTGATCACATGCCTCATCAACCACTCTCTTTGCCTGGGGAAGGTTCCAACTGCCTGAAAGTCGCCACTGTCACCCCTATCTTTAAAGGTGGTGATAGGACTGTGGTTGAAACTATCGACCGATCTCCATTCTCTCCTCTCTCAAGGCCTTGGAAAAAGTGGTGGCCTCTCAAATCTCTGGACTACCTCTCCACCTACAATGTCCTTTGTCCTGAGCAGCATGGCTTCCGAGCGGGCCACAGTACCAACACAGCCCTCCTAGAGTTCTCCAACTTTCTCCACTCCTCCTTAGACACTGGTTCTCTGGCTGGTGCTGTCTTCATTGACCTCTCGAAAGCTTTCGACACTGTCTCCCACCCCCTCCTTCTTGATGCCCTTAGTCTCTGGTTTTGCTGCTGGGCCTATCTCCTGGTGCACCAGTTATCTGTCTGACCGCTCACAGGCGTGTAAAATTAATGGGACCTACTCAGACATCTGTCCCATCTTTTCTGGGTTCCCTAGGGCTCCATTCTGGGCCCCTTACTATTCTCCCTTTACCTTAACACTCTTCCACGCTCTTGCTCGGGGAACATTCTATTGTACGCTGATGATGCAGTCATCTTTGCCTCAAGTCGTAACCCTACTGCCCTCCAGGACTCGCTGCAGAAGTCCTTCACTGAAGCCGAGGGCTGGTTCAAGGAACATAGATTGGTGATAAATCTTAAAAAAAAAAACCATGTTCTTCACTCATCCCCAAAACAAGTCCTGCAACTTCAACCTCCTCATTCACTCTGGGTCCTCATTCCCACTCGAACAAGTTTGCTCCTATAAATACCTAGGGATCCATTTTGACCCCTCCCTCTCCTTCCATGGACACATCGCTGCCCTAGCCACTGCCACTAATATCCGATTGGGCATCTTACATCGGTATAAACACTGCCTCCCCCCGGAGGCTCTTCGACTCGCAGTCACCTCCTCTATCCTGTCCCTAGTGGACTATTGACTACCGGTGTATGGTGCTGCTGATCAGACCGCACTCCATAAAATTCGCACTACTCTGAATAAGGCCTGCAGGTTAATTACTGGAGCACCTAGGATGACACACACCTGTCTACTGTATGCTAAAGCGCTGGTACTTGATCTCGACGAGTGCCTCAAATATCTTACCTGTACCCTTACAAAGACCCTCCTTGGGCTTTCCCAACAGGATTGACCACCACCACGCGCTCTGTCCCACTAGTTCATACTCGGACCTCTGGGAAAACTCTCTTGTTATCCCTAGAGCTAGGACCTCTCATGGCCAAAGAGCCTTCAGCTTTAGGGCCCCTCCTGGTTCAACACACTGCCCTCCATCTCCGAAGCTCCAACTTATCGTGCTTCAAAACTTCCTACGTAACCACCTTATTAACACCGATGCTGTAACTGCCACTAGTCAAAGCCGAACTCAATACTTATGACAAGGCTTATTACTAAGCTGCTAAGGATGACATAACTCTGGTATTGTTTGCATCCATCCCTACCTGTACCAGCTTGTTTGTATCTATGTCTTAATTTTACTGTTATACTTATGTGTTGTACTGCTATACTGTGTATTTTGGTTTGTCTTACTGTGACAAGGTACCTTTGTAAATGAGCCTATGGCTCAAAGGTTTTCCAAACTGCTGTTTAAATAAAATAAAATAAAAATGCCCATGAGGTTAGGATCATCTTACTAAACTGTCTTTTTTTGTATAATAATTTGCGGTTTTGACTGGTAACATGCTAGCCAATGTAGCATAAATGGAACAAGTGTCAGAAAACCTGAGGAGAATATAATGAAATGCAATATGGTAATTTATGTCATGTATAGTATAAAGAAAGTAATGTCATTGTATACTGCAAGCTCATAGGTAAAGCGCATTTTATTTGTAAAGGACTGAAACTGTTTTTTTTTCATTGTTAGATTATTACAAGGATATTGAACAGAGAAACAGTACATTTATTGATTTACAGACCATTTTACTGCTAGGGAATATTCAGAATGCACAAAGTATCTACAGTATCATTCTGTTTTTCCAAAACTCTTACAGGAGCTGAAGAATCAACATTTATATGCAGTCCTGAATAAAAAAATTATTGAAATTCAATCTGCTCATTTTATTGTGCTGCTTTGCCTCTATACTGCAGTTTATCCAGGATATAGAGCATGACAAAGCTTTGTAAATGAGACTAATATATTCACATAGGGTCATTTTATCAGTTAAAAAAACATCATTTTTGGCAAACCTAACCACAGAAAAAGACAGCATTACTTTGCTGTGGCAAAATATTTTTCCTAGGGTGGTTGGTAATTAGTATTAAAAACTCTAGGGTCCCGATATTCAAAAGGGTTGCGCCAGCACAAGTCTGAAAATGCGCCATTCTGCGATATTCAGCAGGAGGCAGTTGCACCCCCCAAATCACACTGAGCAATAGCGCAATGATAATGAATGTATGCACAACTGAAGGGGGAGGAACCATGCATAAATGGTGCAGTGCGATATTCAACAACATGCGCCATGCGCAATAGGCGAGCAAGCGGAAGTTGAACCATAGCGGAAATGAGCCAAAATAAAAAGGAACAAGGGAGAGGTGCAAGAACACTACAGGGAAGGCACATGTTGCTGAGCTATAGCCAGCCATACAGGCAACACACACACAGGGTAGGACTGAGAAAGGGTACCTGGAACCCACAGGCTCAGGGAAGGTGTGGGGAGCCACAGCCACAGTGCAGAAGGAAGAAGTGCCACACATCACTGAGGCCAGCATGGTTAGGTGTTCCCAGTTCAGGGGAAGTAGCAGCCAGGACAGCAGGGGGAACACAGAAACAGCTGCCAGGGGGGTGAACACAAGCCAGGGACATGGCCAGTACCACCATCCAGATGGAGGCAGTAATGAGGGGGGTGAGAAGGCGGGCAGCAGGGGGTGTGGCCATGGAAGGGCCCATCGGCGGTATGCCCCCAACAGGCAGTACCGAGCCCACACCAGCTTCGAGCTGTACAGTGGTACTGAGATCATGGGCCAGTACCGCCTGAACTGGGCAATTCTGAGGCGGCTCTCTGAGCTGTGCAGTGATGTGATGCAGGCACCCACATAATGGAGCCATGCTCTGTCAGTGGAGACTACAGTGGCAGCTTGCATGTGCTTGCTCACCATGGGTAGCTTCCAGAGACCAACAGGGGACACCACAGGCATAATCCAGTCAGCCGCGTCATGCCACCTCACCCAATTCCTCAGTGCACTGCTGCTGTATGCTGCGGAGTACATGCATTTCCCCAGCATACCAGCGGAGTGCACAGCAAACATACAGGAGTTCCACAGGGTAGCACGTATGCCTGGCATGCTAGGGGCAATAGACTGCACCCATGTGGCCATCCGCATACCTCCTGGCCCCGAGGGGGCCACATACATTAATCGCAAGGGCTATGCTAGCATCAACTGCCAGGTGGTGTGCGATGCCAGGGGGCGCATAATCAATGTCTGTGCCACACCCTGGGGGAGCACATGATGCCTTCATCTGGCACCAGTCGGCACTGTGCCACAGATTCGAGAGTGGGGACATCCCCACTGGCCACTTAGTGGGTGAGTATGCAAACCCCATGGACAAACTTAGGGCTTGGGAGGGGCATGGTCAGAGGTGACATGGGTAGTGGCCTACATGGCCTGGGGCAGGGTGATGCTGACCACGAAACTAACCTCCACCCTCTACACACAGGTGACAGTGGATACCCACTCCATCCCTGGCTGCTCACACCATACCGACGGCCCGCAACCCCATCACAGCAACGCTACAATGAGGCACATGCCACCACACATAATGTCATCGAGTGGGTGTTCGGTATGCTGAAGGCACGTTTCCATTTCCTGGACACCTCCAGTGGTGCCCTACAGTACAGCCCCTCAAAGGCCTGTGGGCTATTCCTGGCCTGTTGCATCCTGCACAACATGGCCAACGAATGTGGGATAGCCGTACAGGTCAAAGAGGGGGACAGCAATGGGGACGATGAGGACGCCAGTGACAATGGTGATGGGCAGCCCCCCCTTGGGTGACGGGACCCCCGACTGCTCTGGCTGGCACAGCTGCACTGGGACACCATCATGGAGGAGTGCTTCAGCCAACCCAGGTAAGTCATGGGGCCATGTGCAACCACCAGTGGCAAAGGCACAACCCACAAACATGCATGGACACACACCAGGGGTGCATGCCATCAAGGGAAGTGGCCAGGCATGGAACCACACACACCGCCAGGGATGGGTGAGGTCTAACATGGCACGCGGACAGACAGACATGCACACACACACACACACACACACACACACAACTCACCAGACATGCACAAAGGGTAGGAGGCACGCTGACCCAGAACGCCACCCCTAGCCACACACATGTCCACAGACCACCATGCCCACTGCCTGTCATTGTGCATGTGTCAGACGCTGGGCACCATTACACATTGGCGTACAGCGCAATGCAGGCATCATCATGCACACGCAACTGCGGACAGCAGCCGGGAGGGTGTGCAGATGGACTGTGTGTGTGCGTGCAGGGCCGAGTATTCCCCTGTGCATTGCCCACTGAATGACACAATGCACATAGGGCAGCATCAGACAGTAGCCGTGCTGGGAGACAGGTCAGTCACGCGCCACAGTGCCCCGGCCACCACAGATGCATGGGCAGCCCCGCCGAGACCCGCCAGCAGTGACAGGCTGACCACTGGCCTCATGGGGTGGCACCGATGGTCCCCCAGGGGTTCCACTGCGTGAACGTGACCGTGCTCGCGCAGGGGCCTGCAACACACTAAACTTGCCTGTGCCAGGCATGCTCGGGATGCCCACAGCTGCACCCGGTGTTGACAAGGATGGTGTCGCATGACACCGGGAACAGGGTGTGCACATTGTACTGCGGGTTCACAGTGGCAACAACTGTGTGCCCCTGTGGCCATGGCAGCTGTGATTGTCGTGTCAGCTGTCAATGGCAGCAGTCACATCCTCCCGCATCCGGTCCATCCCTGCCAGAAGCAGAGCTGTTTCTCTGCTGCGATGCTCCTCTGCCTGGTGCAGAGCTGCACTCAGTGCATCCACCGCCATCACAAGCCGCATCTGCTGATTGACTGATGCTTGCAGTATGCGGGTGTGCTCATCCAAGAGGTCATCTGCCTGACCAGCATGCTATGCCTCAGGGTGTTCGTGGCCCTGATGCTCATCACCCCTTGAGGGTGGGCACTGCACACCAGGGCCAGGCCTGGGCATGTCCACAGGTGGTGCACTGATGCCGCCCCCTGACACTGTACCCTCAAGCCTATTGGCCGACTGCTGATGCTGCCCCTCCGGCTGCTGCTCCCCAGGGCTCAATGGTGCTGCCACAGTGGCCGCAACAGTCCCACTGTCCTGTACACACACCAGTGCTGCCCCAGCAGTACTGACAGGCACAGGCTGGGACTGTGATGACACACAGGCCTCCACAGCGGCACCACCCACAGCCATGGCCGCGATGTTACCTGCTGTGTGGCCATCCTGTGGCACACATGTGTCACTGCCCATGACATTAGTGACATCATCATCGGTGATGGACCCGGCACCAGCCCGAGTCCCAGCATGCTGGCATCCATGGACGCTGGGACACGTGCAGGGCCTCCTCCGCACCTGCTCCAACAACATCAGTCTGGACGCCCAGGTGGGCCCACTGTCACCCTGAGCCACATATTCCTGTGGAGGTGGATGGGCCCTCCTCCATCTCCATCTGACCAGCCTCAGTGGAGAAGCCCACCATCACTGACCCATGCAGATGCTCAGGAGCTGTAAGGGAAAACAAAGTCGCTTACTGCATGTGACCTACCCTGTCCCCCCAGTAGACAGACCATGACCTACCATGCAGTGACGGGCTACCACCCGTCTGGAATCCACCACCCAGATCACCCTCAATGGTGCAACGCTGCATGCTGCCAGCAACCCTCTCCTCCTGTGGGGTCAGGCGTAGCACCTCTGGCTGTCCCCCACCTGTCGCAGACTGTGCTGCCCTGATGGCAGCCACCTTTTCCTTAATCCTCCTCCTGTCTGTGCCCATCTTCTTCTTGCACTCCTGTACGGAGCTCTGGTGGCTGTCATGCAGGTTTACAGCACGTGCCACCTCCTCCCATACAGCAGCATGGGCCTGTGGTGTTCCCTGGCATCTGCTGAGATGCGGCTCCTGGTCTAGGTAGGCCTCGAACTGGGCATCCGTCTCGGCCTTCATGAAATTTGGCCTCCTCCTCCTCCCTCAACTCTGTTCCTCTTCCTCAACAACTCGCTCGGTCATGCTTCAGCCTGTGAGAATGACAGGTGTTACCTGTGACTGTGCAGTCCCATGCATGTCCCAAAATCCACAGTCCACACTCCCAAACAGCATGCAACTCACCAATAGACTGCAGTAACCGACTATGGCCAGTGCAGCCCAATGTCGCACTTTTATAGCGCAACCCATGCAAATGAGGAGAGGCGCATCTTTAAGTGGATGCAAATGCAATGACTGCGCCATTGAATGGCTGATTTGCATATGACGCTGAATATTGCGCTGTTGTGCTGCGCAGTGTGTTGAGCGATGCTGAGCCAAGGGGCGCAGTTCTGGAAGGCCATCGCATAGTACACACTTAACCGCGCATGCCCAGGTTGATGATGCAGGCGCCTGCCATGCTGCTGACGTGCTGTGCGTGGGAGGCAATGCAGGGCACGGCCACAATTGTGCCAGTGGTGTTACAGCGCTGTTCACCTATATGGCACTGTGGCACTGGGGTATCATAGGCACACTGGGGCAACAGCGCGGTAGGCCACTACAGGCGGTGGCACCCAGGCACCCAATCGCTCTAGACACATTGGGTTCCAATCGCTCTGTGGCTGTCCGTGCGCCAGAGGCCCTTGACCCTGTGCCCGACCTTTGCCCCCGAGGCGCCATGCATCAGGCATGGGTGCACCACTATCGCGCTGTTCGGTGACAGCACAATAGGGAATGGCAGCACTGTACCGCGCAGCATCTGCACGTGGCGGAACTGCGCTGCAGAGCGCCATTTTGACTTAACTGAGCAGTAGAGATGGCGTGGAGGAGAGCTGTACAGTGGAGCCAGGTGGAGCTGGCAAACCTGGTTGCCATTGTGGAGCCACATGTTGGCCCACTATTTGGTGAGGCACCCTTGGACAGGGCCAGGAGTCAGGTGTGGCAGGAGGTGACCGACGCCCTGGAGGAGGCCACTAGTATGGGGCGGATGGCAGAGCAGTGCTGCCACAGATATGGGGACCTGAGGTGGAGGGACCCTGACCTGCTTGCCTGCCACGGCCAGGTAGGTGCAACATCCATACACTTTATCTTCCATATGGGTATCAGTGGTTGCATGTGTCCGGCACATTGGGGGCCATCCAGTGTTGGCCGTGGCGGTGTTATGAGGGTGGGGTGGGTGGGTCTGGCTGTGTGGGACTGCACACACATGGGGGCGGGGGGACTTTGCTACAGGATTGTACTGATGTTCCTCTCTCCATGTTTGCACCTTAGGACCAGACGAGCGCAGGCTGGCGAGGGAGAGGAGGCACCACCAGGAGGACCCTCCGGCCGGGAGGGCCGAAGGTCCGCAGAGGCGCAGGGACCAGTCTGATGATGGTGAGTGCCTTACATCCATGATTACTATTGCATGCTGTGTAACAGGACGGGCAACGGGGCATGGCCACTATCCATTGACACCACTGCCATGCACGCAACTTGTTATAGTCAGCACTGTCCAGTGGCACTGCATGTCTGGGAGTGCATCAATGGTGGTCCATGCATGCACCGGGCACATGGCTGTGCCACTGCCTTCACACCGCATAGCCAAGTCACTGTACAGCCACGGTGATGCTGCACAGGGCATGGGCGGTTGGTGTGTGCAGTGGTCCACATGGCTGTGGCTGCCTGGGTAGGCAGGTCTTGTGGACACAGTCACTTTGGGTGGTCGCACACCATCACAGAGGTGTGGCACATGGGTGTATGCCATGCACAATGGGTTTGCTGCAGGGGAGTGGACAGTCACAAGTATTGACTCTGCTCCCTTGTCCTAGGTGGACAATGCTGGATGGCCCTGGAACAGGCAATTCAAGAAATCCTGCAGCTGGCACGAGCATCCCTGGCAGCCTTGGAGAGGTTGGAGAGACATGGGGTCCAGAGGAGGAGAACCTGGAGGCGCCACAGGAGTGCAGAGCAGGGCAGGGAATAGGCCCTCTATGACCCCCTGACAACCATACCCCCTGGACCCACCCTCACACCCCTTCTTCCCTCTCCCATTTATACACCCCTGCCCCATGCCTGCCCCCACCTGGTTTGTGGCCCTTCCCCCCCCCGTATATATTTGCAAATATGTTACATAGTTGTTATATTTTAATACATATATTTTGTTATAATAACTGTGGTGGTCTCTGATTTGCAGTGGGCTACAGGTGCTCAGCTGCAGTGGTGTGCATGGTGTCAGGGGTGGTGCACGCATGTGCGTGTGTGTGTGTGTGCAGAAGTGAACCGCCTATGGTGTGGGCAGGGGGATCAGTCACTGTCTGTGGTTTGTGTGTTGTATTCTGTGCACTGGACGCCTGTGTGCAGTGGTCCATGGGGCCTGCACTGTGTGCATGACACCCCTGTCAGACCGCCCATGGCCTGTGCAGCTGACACCCTTGCATGTCTGTGATATGCACAGTCTGCTGGTGTGTCAGTGGTAGCTGCTGTGGCCAGTGCTGGGACGGGATGTGTCCTCGGGAGGGTGTGCAGGGTGCTGTACTGCTGGAGGTGGGGTCCGGGGCATGCCCTGTCACATGTGGGGTACCTCGTGTGCTGACACATGGTCGGTCTCTCAACTGTACCTCGGGGGGGGACATGCAGGGTGGCACTGTATATGCATCTGTTGCATCTCTGTCTGCTGCCACCCACTGCAGGGTGTCCATGGTGGGGCTGCCTTGCATGGCTCCATGGTGCACAGGGTTGCATTGCCACAGTGGGGGTTGTGGCATGCATGGGGTGTCCTGCACTGTTGGGTGCCACTCCTGGGCAGGGTGTATGGGGATCATGGTGCAGGGTGTGCTCTGCATTTGTGGGATGGTGTGGTAACGGGGTGGTCGGCCCTCCTTGTGTGCCGGTCACAGCTTGCCAGTGGGTGTGATGGGGCACCATGGCCCAGCTGTGGGTTGGTTGCTGGTCTCATGGGCCAGTGGTTATTCCAGCCCTCCCCCAGTTGTGCAGTGCATGGGGTGGGGGGGATGATGTCTGTTCTGCTGTGTGTTCCTCTGCCCATCTGTGGTATAGGTGGTGGGCCTCTGCATCCCTGGTTGTGCTGTTGCATTGCTGCCCTGCTGCTGGGGGGCGTCCCTGGTTGCGTTATGGCACATCTGGACTGCTCAGCTTCACCTCTCTAGTTGTGCTATGGCGCAGGTGGTGTGATATTCAGTCGTCGGCTGTAGGCGCATCTTGGCCTGCGCAGTTTTTGAATATCGCGCTTCTTGCACAAGGGCGCAATGGACTTGCACTTGCTCCTGCTGTTGTGCACTTTTTGGGCGCAGTTTGAATATCTGGGCCAAGGTCATAATCTACAAAGGCTGCCGCAGTTCATTGCTTGTACACATAGGCACTGAGAGCACAGTAGCTGTACACCATGCACATGTCATGGTCAGACATCTCTGTTTTCCAGGGTTAAACTACCTCTGCATTATGATTTTGCATTTGGAAAAACACACTCAGCGCACAACAGATAATTCACTGCACTGGCATTTTTTATTTTCTGGAATTCTGAGGATTTCTTTGACTTCAGGAGCACAGTAGCATCCCTATAGTTAGGGCTGAGTAGGGTATTTAATGTTAAACCCTTAACTTTGCACTTTAATAGCTTTGCCCCTGTTCAGTGGAATTGCACAACGTTTTGCATGTGCAGTTGTGGGGGGGTAGCAAAGTCTTTTGATTTGGCAAGTTGTGTTTTGGTTGGATGTGTGGTTTCTAAGATTTGGTTAATGCAAAAATAGGAATTTTTTTTCCTGCTTTTTTTTTTTTTTTTGCTCTTACCTATAGCCCAGATGGTTTGGAATTTTGTTCTGAATTTTTCAGAGAAGTTTTGCCATTGAATGGTCCAGGTCTACAAGGTAGTTGTTGCAACACAGTGGTACAGGGCAGGTGCAAGTAAAACGGCAGTCAGCCCCACAACAGTAAGGAAATCCAGGTACTTGTACTCATGTGCACACACTATAAGCACAAACATGCAGATCTAGAATTTCTGTTCAATATCAATTTATTTTTCTTCAGTCGCGGTTGGGCAATGCCAATACCCCAGCGCTTTGGCACGAAGCCTTCATCAGGGTGTGAAGCTAAGACAATTACATATAATTCTTAAATACTCCAAAACGCTGACATCATCACTTGGGAGACCAACTGGATTAAGGTACAAAAATTCAAAAACTTCAAAAAAAATGTTTTTATTAATTAAAGTAGAAAAGTTATATTCAAAACACTAAACACTAAATACATGACATATCATAACTCATTTTAAAACCTTTTAGTACAGTTCTTGGTTACTAGGTTTGTTTAGACACAAGAAGGAATAATCATCGATAGTGTCTCCCAGTGCTAAGTGGGTGTATTATGTGTGTCTCTTTGTCCAACAGAGGTAGTTATCCAAGCGCTTTTTAAACATGGAAAAATCTTGCCTCTACCACACCATCTGGAAGGTTATTCCATAACCTAGCTGCCTGGGTACTGAAGTAGTTATCTCTTCTCCTTATGTTAGCTTTGGGGATGACTAGTTGCCTATTACGGCTCCTTAAATTAACATCCCTATGCATGAATTTAAGGTTACATTGAGACTTAAGGGTCAGATTTTGTAGGATTCTGTAAAGCTGAAGTAGATCACCCCAGTTCTACATTCCTCAAGGGAAACTAATCCTGTTATTTTCAATCTATCTTCATAGGCTTCATAGCATTTTAATTTAGAGATCATTTTGGTTGCCCTATGCTATACCCTTTCTATTTGATTTATGCCCTTCTTTATATGTGGATTCCAACAGGGTGCACAGAAGTCCAGGTGTGGCCTCACTTTCATTCTTTATAGAGGGATGATACATTGTTCTGTTTTGTTTATGAAAGATCTCTTAATACAGTTAAGTAGTATATTGGCAGTATTTGTTATCTTATTAAAGTGGCTTATGGGGGCCAGTGTGTTATTTATAACACCTAGGTCCCTTTCTTTGAAACATAGAACATAGAAACATAGAATTTGATGGCAGATATGGACCGTTTGGGCCACCTAGTCTGCCCATTTCTCTACCTAATGGATAAGTTGCAGATCCTAGTTAACCAACAGCCTACTTCCTCCTTCCCCCCCACTTGAATTGCCTTATGTCTGTCCCATACATTCTTGAATTCCCCCACTGTTTTTGACTCTATGACCTCCTCAGGAAGGCCTTTCCATGAATCTATAACCCTCTCTGTGAAGAAATACTTCCTCACATTACCTCTGAGCCGTCCCTCCTCTATCTTTAAATTGTGCCCCCTTGTTCTTGCAATCTTTTTTTGTGAAAGATGCTACCCTCTTGGACTTTGCTGATTCCCTTGAGGTATTTGAAAGTTTCTATCATGTCTCCCCCTCCCTCCTTTCCTCGAAGCTATACATCTTAAGCTCCTTTAATCTTTCTTCATATGTCTTCTAGTGCAGACCCTGCACCATTTTGGTTGCCCTCCCCTGGACAGTCTCCACCCTGTCTATGTCTTTGCGGAGATGGGGTCTCCAGAACTGTACACAGTACTCCAGATGTAGTCTTACCAACTGTCTGTACAGAGTGCCAACAACTTCCTGTTTTCTACTGGTGATGCCTCTCCCTGTGCATCCCAGTATCCCCCAGCCCTCCTTACTGCCTTTTCACATTGCTGGCTCACCTTTAGGTCATCTGATTTGACTACCCCAGGTCCCTTTCCATTTTTGTTGTTGTCAGTATCCCCCCATTGTGTACTCTTCCCTGGGTTTTGTTTCCCAGGTGCATTACTTTGCACTTCTTATGCTGAATCTAAGCTGCCATACATTTGACCATTCTTCCAACCTTGTCAAGTCCCTTTTCATCCTTTCCACCCCACCTTGCATATCAACCCTGTTGCAGATCTTTGTGTCATCTGCAAAGAGACATACTTTCCCTTTGTCCCTCTGCAATGTCACTTATAAAGACATAAAAAAGGACTGGCCCCAGTACTGAACCCTGCGGTACCCCACTAGTAACCTCCCTTTCTTCACTGTGGACTCCATTTACTATTACCCACTGTGTCCTGTTGTCCAGCCAGTGCTTCACCCAGGCTACCACTTTGGGACCCACTCCCAGGCCGGCTAATTTGTTTATTAATCTTTTGTGCGGGACTGTGTCAGATGCCTTGCTAAAGTATAGGTAGGCCATGTCCACAGACCCTCCCTGGTCTACTTTGGTAACTGCTTTTAATTTTATGTTATTTAGTGTATATGTAATTCTCAGATTGTTATTACCCATGTGTAGAACAACACATTTCTTCTGATTTAGAACCATTTTGTTATCAATCGACCATTTCTCAATTTTTTGCAAGTCATTTTTTATCTATCTGCCTCACCTCCCAATTTAGTGTCATCAGTGAATTTAGCTATGTGATTAATGATGTCATTGTTAATATCACTGATGAAAAGGTTGAACAGTGTAGGGCTCAGGACAGACCCCTGTGGTACCCCGCTGGTGACTGCTTTACAGCTGGATAGATGATGTCCCATTCTAACACGCTGAGTTCTCCTGGATAACCAGCTATCTATCCATCTGATAGTAGGTAAACTCAAGCCTAAATTATTTAGTTTTTTTATTAACTCCTTATGGGGGACTTCATCGAATGCTTTTTCAAAGTCAAGCAATAACACATCCACAGGCTTGCTGTTGCCTAAGCTACTCCCTATTTTGTTATAGAAAGAGATTACATTTGTGACACAAGAGTGCCCTTTGGTGAAACCATGTTGGCAGATATCTTGGAAACCTACATTTGATAATTCATTCTCTATTTTTCCTTTTATTACTTGTTCCATAATTTTACTTATAACTGAGGTCAGACTGATAGGTTGATAATTTTGTATATTACCTTTTCCCCTTTTTTGGTATATCGGTATTACAATTGATATTCTCCAATCTTTAGGTAACTCTCCCAACATTAAGGATTTGTTGAATATCTTAGTAATAGATACTACTAAGGTATCCCTTGTCTCTAATATGAATCTGGGGCTTATGTTATCTGGTCTTCCTGGTGTATTTGCTCTTAGTTTACTAATTTAATTTCTGCATTCTTCTGTACTTATAGGGGTGATAGAAAAAGTGGATACATAGTTATTTATTATGTCTGCTGTACTGTTGAACACATTGCAGAAATAATTATTAAATCCTTCAGCTATAATGTCTTCATCAGTTATACTGGTGTTCCCATTAGTGAATGAGATAGTGTTATGTGCTGATTTTTTTTTACCATTATCATATACATAAAATGACTTATTATTGTCCTTGGTATATGTTATGTTGAATTCCGTTTTATACTTTTCATTCCAGATTAAACCCTTTAACTTTTTTACCTCTTTCCTATATAGAGAATAATTTTCTGCAGTTACTTTTCCTTAGCTTAACATATGTTCTTTCTTATGCCCTTATTTGCCTTTTCACCTGATTTGTTAATCATAATGGAATTCTACCTTTTTTATTGTGCTTAGAAAATACAGGTACCATTTCTCTTTCTATAGATATGATTGTATTTTCTTATTCTAATTTCATTTATGTCCTGTAACAAAAGTTAAGCATAGAACTACATGACAAAATGTGTTAGTGCCTATGATCACTCACTTATATTTAAAACTAGATATCTGTGGATCCACAATAAAGCACTGAAGAGGAAAGGGTGTGCCAAAAAATGTAAACATATAGGAGAAAGAAAAATAGAAATAAATTCAGTTCACTGTAGTAATCACCCCTTGTGACTTTCCATGGCTTCACAAGTCTACTTAATTTTCCAGGGATCCACAACCAGTTCCTGAGGATCAACCTCATGTATCATGCAGAAACCTAGAGTGAAAGAAAGGGAGAGAGACAAAAAAAAGAAAGAAAGCAAGTGTACATCAGAAACAGATTCAAACACAATTATCTCTTTTTCAAAAATGGCTTTATATCAAACTGATCATTAAGTCCATCTGGTTTGGCAGTTTGTAACTTATAAATCCAATGGCTTTCTTTTAGCAGTAGCAAATTGACCCTATCTCCCTCATATCTGGGTGTTGGCATAAATTCAGTTCCCATAAATTTTAAACCACTCTGGTCTGATTCATATTTATTCAAAAAATGTACCCCTACAGGTGTATCCTTCCTTTTATTTATTATTGACCTTGTGCTCTTGTATCCTTATTTTAAGGTTGTGAGTAGTGCATCTATGTACAGTGTTTTACATGAGTACCAGTGCACATAGACTACAAACACAGTATCACATGTTATACACTCCCTCGTATCAAAAATATGCCTGAAAATAGTCACTCTCGTGTCTAGTGTGCCTATTCGATAAACAAAAACTAAAAACTAAAATAGGTTGTCCTGGGTGTACCAAAGATTTACCTGTACTGCAGTATTCACAGATGTTACATCTTTGGCATTTGTAACAACCTCCTGTCCTCTTGGGTAGCCAGTTAAGGTGTGAAATGTTACTGATTTCCATAGCTAGTCTGCTGTGGATTAGTTAATCTTTGAGATCACATCCTCTGCTAAGAGTGACCTTAGGTTTAGGTCCAACTGCCTCTGCCACCAGGGGATCGCCCATTAAGATGGATCAATTTTTATGGATAATATTACCCACCCTGCCAGACCAGTTGTTGAACTCAGTGATAAAAGTTATTGGTTTGTTAGTGTTAGAGCCCTTCCTCCTGTCTACAAACAAATTATCCATATTTTTAAGGTGAACCCTATTTATGGAATCATCTAGTGTTTCCTCTGAGTACCCCCTCTTCAGAAATCTAAGTTTAATTTTCTTGGCTTGTTCAAAAAAATGTACTTTCCTCAAAACAATTCCTACGGAGTCTAAGGAATTGGCTGTATGATACAGAGTCTTTTAAGGACCTTGGGTGTGCACTATCAGCTCTCAACACTGAGCTGGTACCTGTCTGTTTTCTAAAACATTTCATGGTTACATTTTTGCACATTCCTGTAGGTTTGTTTAGTGAAAGGTCAAATAAATTAGTACTATCTCTGCCTGATGTAAATGTAAATCTGAAGTTCAAGTCATTATTCTGAAGCCATTCTATAAAAGAATTGATTTCACTGTTGTCGCCCCCCGTCAGACTCAGATTACACCATCTATAAAGCGGTGCCACTTTAGGATATTAGGGAAGTAAAGATTAACTTTAGCATCAAATACGTACCTATTTTCCCAAAACTCTAAAAAAAGATTTGCATTTGTGGTGGGCCATTGATGCCCCATGGCAGTACCACATACTTGAAGGTAGCATGTATTTTTAAGCTCAAAATAGTTATGAGTTAGTATCAACTCAAAAGCAGTTAAAATAAACTCATTTGGCATCTCTGCTTTCTGGATGCTTTTCTAGAAAGTATCTACATGCATTAAGCCCATCCTTATGTTGGATAATGTGTAGAGGGCTTACGCATCAGTGATTATCCACATTATACCCTCTTCCCATTTAAAATCAAAAAACTTGCTAAGTACATCTGCAGTATCTTTTACACAAGAACCCAGATTGATAACACTTTTCTGTAGAAAATAGTCACCAAATTTTCCTAAATCTTGGGTAAAGGAAATTACCCCAGATACTGTAGGTTTCCTGGTGGATTCATACTATTTTTATGGATTTTGGGGAGGATATAAAAGCAGGGTGTAACTGAATGTTCCTTTCAAATGAACTGATATTTGTTATCTGAAATCTGACCTAATGCAACAGTGTTTTGTAGCATAAAAATCTTTCTTGAATTTATTTAGGGGGTTGCCTGGCAGTTTTCTATAGTTGTTATGATTTAACAAAGGAAGAGCTATGCTTCAATAATGGCCTCTATCTAAAAGCACTATATTCTCTTATTTGTCAGACAATTTTACTACAGTATCAGAACATTCAGTAACTTCAAGCAGTGCTGCCCTTCCTCTGTTACTCAAGTTATTGTTTTTAGACATAGAGACATTATTCAAAATTTCATTAAGTTGTTTGGGTACTACCATCTCAAAAGCTGTTACCACTGTATTAAATGCATTTGTACAGATTGGAGAGTCTGGTTTGAACAGCAATTTTCATTCTTCTTTGATGTTAGTGGCTTCTGTTTCACACATCCATGTATTTTCAGAATTAATAAGTATCTCCAGAGATTCATAATCAATATTTTCAATGTTTGCAGTATCTTCACTAATCTCTGTACTTAACTCACTCTGTAGTCCAATCTCATTCAAGATGACGTCCATGTCCTCGCAGGGTGTGTGTGTGTGTGTGTGGTGGTAGGGGGAGCATTTACTAGAAAACACACATTTCTGCAATTCTGTGGAGGAGTCCTGGAGATAAATACCACGCCAAAGAAACCTTTGCTGCATTAGATATGACCCAACTGGTATCCCAGCCTACCAGGGCCAAACCCACTAATGGAACCCACACACTACTAGATGTCCTGCTCACTACTCGTCCCCCCCATATTACTGACCTGGGTGTCCTTGCCAATGCCTTAAGCGACCAATCCCAATCATCTTCAGCTGGTCCTGTCAGCTACCTAAACCACCACCAAATATCACCTTTCATCATTGACTATGCCCAGGAGGCATAGCCAAACTCAAACAATATCTAATTAACTGGTACTGGTCCCCTATTTCCCAAGCCCAGCACATAGATGATGCATTGCACTACTTCACCACCACCTTTAATACTGCCTGTGATGCTTTTGCATTGAACATCAAAGTGACCACTAAGAAACATGGTGCCCCCTGGATCACCCCAGAACTCCTACAACAGTTCAAAATGTGTGACAACCTCTGGCATTATGCCACTGCCTCTGGTTTGCTAAGCGATAGGCAGGCCTATAATGTTACCCACAATAAGTGTACCTAGGCAATCGGCAAGGCCAAGGCAGAGCACTACAGAACTGTCCTAGCCATCTCCTGGGGTAACACAAGAAAGTTCTGGGATAACATCAAGGAGCTTAATGCTAAATCCCGTTATCCTCCCTCACAACTTAGTGTAAATGGTACCACCACCACAGACACACTTTACATAGCTAACTGCCTCAACTCCACTTTCTCAGACCTCAGCTTAGTCCTCCCTAGCAAATTTTTTTGATCCAATTCAGCCTACCCCACCACCTGAGCTCCTCCACCACTTCAAACTCAGAGTCATTACCCCTACAGAAGAAAGCCTACCTGTCCAAAGCCCTCCAGAGCTCCATATACTGCAAAGATACTTTTGATATGCATATCTTATACCTTGCTAGCGCACTCAGTTTTCTCCCCACTCACGGACCTTTTAAATCTGTCCCTATGCTCGGGCCAGTTCCCAGCCTCATGGAAAATGGCAGTGACAACACCAATATTGAAATGTTGAGACAGCTCCCTCCCAAACAGGGGAGGGACAACTACCGGCTCATCTCGATTCTCACCCCACTCTCTAAAGCTCTTGAAAAGATTGTGGCCAATTAGCTCACTGACTACCTCCTCACACACAACTGCTTATGTAGGGAGCAGCATGGTTTCAGAGCTGGTCATAGCACTACAACCACCCTCACAGAATTCGCTAACTCCCTGCACTCCATGCTTGACAAGGGGCACCTTGCAGGGGCCATGTTGATAGACCTCTCAAAGGCCTTCAACACAGTTTCTCTCCCCATCCTTCTTAACACATTACAACAAATTGGGGTCTCTCATTGTCCACTCTCATGGTTCTCCAGCTATCTTTAATCTAGAATCCAATGTGTTAAAATCATAATACCATACCTACTATGCTGCCTATGCACTCAGGAGTTCCACAGGGATCTATCCTGGGTCTTCTGCTATTCAGCATCTACCTCAACACCCTGCCTAAATCCTGCCCCGGCAACCTTCTCCTCTATGCGGATGATGCTGTTCTTTATGCCACATATCTGATCCTTTCTCTCTCCAGTGTACCTTACAAAACTCCTTCTCTCAGACTGAGCACTGGTTTGTTGAACACAGATTGGTGGTCAACATTAAAAAAATTAAGATGATGCTCTATGCCCACCACCAAAACAAATCAAAGGATTTCCCACTGGAAATACTCTCTGCCTCTCTCATCCCACTGGAACAGATCCAAACGTATAAGTATCTAGGCATTACATTTGACTCTTCCCTCTCGTTCCACGAACATATAAAAATCCTCACCTCTACTACCAACACCCGCATTGGTCTCCTTTACAGATATAAAGACTGCCTGCCACCTGAAGCACTTCACCTAGCCATTATCTCTTCAGTCTTTTCACTAGTGGACTATGGCCTCACAATCTATGCTGACGCTGACCCTACGGCACTTCATCAAATACCAGTAGTCGTCAATAAGGCCTGCCGGCTCCTCTCTGGTGCTGACAGAAATACACATACCTGCACCCTATACACACTCACCAATATCCTCTCCCTTGAGGAAAGACTATTATACCAGACCTGTCTCTTCACCCAAAAAATCCACCTGGGTTTAACCCCAATAGGTGTCATGGCTTCTCTTCAGGCAGCCACCATCTCAGCATCCACATGGGCCACCCCAAAAACTATCTGGAAGGTGCCTAGGGTCAGGAACACCATGGCCCAGCGATCCTCCCCCCTTAGAGCTCCATCCTGGTACGATGCCCTCCCACTGGCCATCACATCAATCATCAATTTAGGTCCTTTTAAAGCTGCCTTAAGGGCCCATATCCTCTTCTCACATCAATGCCAGTGTAACCGGTAATCTGTGGATCCTGCACCATGCCGCTAGGCCACGCTTCTGCCCTTGGCCTGGCAGTGAAGAGCCCTCACTATTTCTAGCCTACAGGCTCCTCACCTCCCTCAGTTACCATATAGTTGCACTGGACTATGAAAGCATTGTTTTATGTATAAGACAAGGCCTCCCTGAGGTGGCTTACTACCAACTCATATCATGCATTGCTTTAGCTACCAATTGTATAGGTCTTAACCACTCAGTAAGTAAATATGTCAATAGCTCTGCCCTGTTTTAGCTACCAAATGTATAGGCATTAACCAGTGCTCATTGTACTTATACTCCATATGATTGCTCACCCACATTTATTCTATGTATGTACTGTAAGAATGTCTATGTTTTATTCTGATGTGGAGCATTTGGAACCGAGTCTATGACTCAAAGAGTTGTAATTCCGATTTCCCAAATAAATAAATAAAATGGAGCTTTAGTTTTATTTTTCTAAAGAATTTATACAAGTCCACATTCACTTGAAAGGAATTTAGCTGAGATGTAGGTACAAATGTTACCCCTTTCTTTAATACAGTTATTTGTGCTTGGGACAGTTCTTTGTGTGACAAATTCACTACTTGAAACTCTTTTGTGTTACTTTGCCCCTCAGGTTCCTTTTCAGTTGTCTGATTACTTCTGACCATGGGAGGCAGAACTGCAATGTGCGCAGGCGCTAGCTAGGCATCATAGCCAAACCTGTCTACTTCTGAAGCACTCGCTTGTGGCATTCCTGCATCTATGTGAGGAAAACATCCCAAGAATATTGAAATGGCATTCAGGGTTTTTGAGGTGTGGATAGTATTTTACAAGTATTTTCAGAGAAGAGCACCAGGTTATGAACTGCCGCGCTAACGAAAGTTTTTCTCGGATTGAAACCGTATGTAACTGAACTGGAATATGGTAGAACATGTTGGCGTGTGATCAAATGTGGCAACCGGCATATTTTCTGTAAATTCAGTATCTGAATTGCACCTCTTTTGAAACAGTCTGACTATTTTTCGGTCGACAGTACACATGACTGAAGTCGGCGGTGTAACGCTATAAGAATTTAAATGGAGACATCTTTAGGCAATGTAAAGCAGCAGAGCATTTTTTCTGGAAGACAGGAAAAGATTACTACAGGTGAATAAACCCATTTTTCTTTCCTGTTTGGAGTGAAAAGCTGAACCCACTTCAAAATAAAGTAAGAGACAGTACAAATAAAGATAAGTTGAACCAATCAGCAAACCACAGTGCAAAAAAGTTCTAAAGCTTGAAAGGGGAACGGTTTATTTAAACTAACAAGAAAATAAACCAATATATTAAGCTGGAATTTGGTGGTGTAATAAAATAGCAACTAAGGTGGGCCCACTAATTATCTCTCAGATGCTATACTGGGGCAAACAAGTAAAATTGCTGTATAAAGGTGCAGAAGTGTTCAATACAGTGGGTTTCTTTTTCATTGCATGAAACTAACAAAAATAAGATTTGCATTTGGTCAGTCTGAAAATAAAAATAAAAAGTGGAACTTTCAAACTGGACGGCTTTTGATTTCTGTTGTGAACTGGATCTGAGAAATCTGTGGAAGAAAATAAATTGCTGCAGGCTGAGGGTAGTTATTAGTTCTGAAGTGCAAAGGAACAAATTTATTTATGTCTGCAGAAGCAAGCTCACAAAACACAAAAAGATTAAGCAAATTATTCCAAACTGCAAGCAAACGGTTAAGTAAAAGCCTTGAGTTAACAGAAAAAGGCATTGTGAATGTACAGGAGACACTCCAACTTAAAAAAGTTACAAACAACTACAATTATCATTTAAAAACTGTTGAAGCCCTACAGGCTGGCAGGCTCATCTAATTGGAAAATGCCACCCAAAAAGGAAGTAGATACAAAAAAGGAAAAACAAGGGAAACAAACAAGCAACAATACTAATGCAAATAAAATAAATCAAGACAATTGCTGAAGACAAAAATGATTTCCCTCCTGAACAGGCAAAACAAATATTGGGCAACATTCAAATCATTCAAAACTCTATAGAAAAATTACAACCCGTGGTGGAAGCTATTGAAAATTTGAAAGATTCTCTCCAAAGCATTGAAACAAAAATCGAACAAGGGGCCAAAAGAATGGATTAGCTGGAAAAGCGTCAGTCCCAGATAGAAGACTAAGTTCAACCAATCTCAAAAAATTTTAAAAGTTTTTAAAAAGTACAGATAGATCAGCAAAACAAAATGGATGATTTAGAAAATTGTGCAAGAAGCAAAAATATTAGAATTTTTGACATATTGCAGGACTGGGAGAAAGAACAATCTCTGAAAGGCATTGTCACAGGAATCTTAAACATAGAAACATAGAATGTGATGGCAGATAAGAACCGCTTGGCCCACCTAGTCTGCCCATTTTCCTACCTAACAGATAAGCTGCAGATCCTAGTTAACCAACAGCTTACTTCCTCCTACCCCCCACTAGGACTGCCTTATGTCTGTCCCATGCATTCTTGAATTCTCCCACTGTTCTTGACTCCACGACCTCCTCAGAGATGCTGTTCCATGCATCCATAACCCTCTCCATGAAAAAATACTTTCTCACATTACCTCTGAGCCATCCCACCCCTCTATCTTCAAATTGTGCCCCCTTGTTCTCGCACATCTCTTTTTCTAAAAGATGCTACCCTCTTGGACCTTGCTGATTCCGTTGAGGTACTTGAAAGTTTCTATCATGTCCCTCTCTCTTCTTTCCTCTAGGGTATACATATTAAGCTCCTTTAGTCTTTCTTTTGTATGTCTTCTGGTGCAGACCCTGCACCATTTTGTTGCTCCTCCTTGGACAGCCTCCACTCTGCTCTATGTCTTTGCAGAGATGGGGTCTCCAGAACTGCACACCGTACTCAGATGGGGTCTCACCAACTGTCTGTACAGAGGGATAACAACTTCCTGTTTTCTACTATTGATACCTCTCCCTATGCATCCCAGTGTCCCCCAGCCTTCCTCACTGCCTTCTCACATTGCTTACCCACCTTTAGGTCATCTGCTATAATTACCCCCAGGTCCCTTTCCATTTTACTGTTGTCAGTATCTCACCCCCATTGTATACTCTTCCCCTGGGTTTTTGTTTCACAGGTGTATTATTTTGAACTTCTTTGCATTGAATCCAAGCTGCCATACTTCTGACCATTCCTCCAACCTTGCCAATTCCCTTCTCATCCTTTCCACTCCATCTTGTGTATCAACCCTGTTGCAGATCTTGGTGTCGTCTGCAAAGAGACATACTTTTCCTTCCAGTTCCTCTGCAATGTCACTTATAAAGACATTAAAAAAGGACTGGTCCTATTACTGAACCCTGCGGTACCCCACTAGTAACTCTCCTTTTTTCACTGTGGACTCCATTTACTACTACCCTTTACGTTCTGTTGTCTAGCCAATTTTTTATCCAGGCTACCACCTTGGGACCCACTCCAAGGCTGGCTAATTTGTGTATTAATCTTTTGTGGGGGACTGTATCAAATGCCTTGCTAAAATCTAGGTAGGCCATGTCCACAGCCCCCTCCCTGGTCTACTACTTTGGTCACCCAGTCAAAGAAATCTATTAGATTCGTCTGACATGACCTTCCCATCGTGAATCCATGCTGCCTTGGGTCCTGTGCCCCACTGGCCTCTAGGTACTCAACAATTCTTTCCTTCAAAAGTGATTCCATCATTTTGCCTACCACTGAGGTCAAACTGACTGGTCTGTAGTTTCCTGCCTCTGTCCTGCTCCCACTTTTGTGAAGAGGAATCACATCTGCCCTCCTTCAGTCCTCAGGTACCACCCCATCCTCCCATGATTTGTTAAAGATAGTAGTCAGTGGTATCACTAGTTCTACCCTTAGTTCCTTTAGAATTCTTGGGTGAATCCCATCAGGCCCCATTGCTTTGTCCACCTTCAATTTTATTAGTTCTTTCAGAACCCTTTCTTCTGTAAATGGACTGGTATCAACTTCTGTATCCAGAGTGTTTATCTTGTTTGGTTTAGGTACCTCCCCCTTCCCTTCCTTTGTGAATGCTGAGCAGAAATATACATTCAGTATCCCTGCTTTTTCACTGTCACCCTCTACCCACATTCCCTTCCCTTTATTAAGCCTCAGTATCCCTCCTTTGGACTTTCTTCACTTCCTAATGTACCTATAAAAGGTCTTATCCCCCTTCTTAACAGAGTTGGCTATCCTTTCCTCGGTTTGGGCCTTTGCTATTCTGACTGCCTTTCCAGCCTCTTTCTGCTTTAACTGATAAAGTTCTTTGTCCTGTTCCTTCTGTGTTTCCTTATATTTCCTGAATGCTATCCTTTTCTCCTTAACCTTCCCTGCCACCTCTTTTGAGAACCATAGCAGTTTTTTTCCTTTGTTGTGTTTTGTTAATTTGCTTTACACAAAGGCTTATTGCCTCTGTGATGGCTGTTTTGATTACTCCCCATTGTTCCTCCACCACTCTTTCTTGCCTGTTTGCTAGTGCTTTTCTGAGGCACTCTCTCATTTTCCCAGAGTCAGCCCTCTTAAAGCCCAATACTCTTGCTTTTGTATGGCTTGATTGTATGGCTTTGTTTATCGTGAACCACACTGTTTGGTGGTCACTTGTTCCCAGATGGCTACCCACTTCTAAATCTGAGATTCTTTCTCCATCCCCATTTGAGAGTACCAGGTCTAAGATTGCTCCCTCCCGAGTGGGTTCCAATACTAGCTGTCTGAGGCATGCCCCCTGTAGGGCATCAAGAATGACCATGCTCTTAGATGTGTCTGCAGCAAAGGAGCTCCAGTTACCATCTGGCATATTCAGGTCCCCCATCAACAATATCTCCCCTTTTTCTGCCATTCTAAGGAAGCCTTCTATCATTTCCTTGTCCATTCCCTCCCCCTGAGGTGGGGGTCTGTATGCAACCCCCATGCAGATTGTGGTGCCATTTCCTGTCTCCAGGGTAACCCAGAGTACCTCATCTGCTCCCTGTTTACTCTTTAGTTCTGTTGATTTGATCCCTTCCTTTACATAGAGAGCTACTCCTCCTCCTCTCTAACCCTCCCTGTCCCTCCTGTAGATTGTGTATCTTGGCATGTTGATATCCCAGTCATACATATACTAGGGGCCAGCCCAGAGATCCCAGTCATAGATAGAATACACTAGCTGGGTGAAGCAAAAGGAGCTCCAGGAACAAGACCAATAAGTGTAAAATTTCTCATTTCAGAATGGAAAGACACTATCATGGTATCTTATAACAGAAGTCCTAACTTCAGATATAAGGAGCAACAAATTTCATTCAAAAATGATTTTTCCAAGTTTCTTTGGGAAAGAAGGAAAACTTTTAACAATTTACTACAGTTCCTTTGGTATAAGGGCTTTAAGGCTTATACTATCTATCCTGCAAAACTTAAAGTTCTTTTGAACAATCAGATTCTATTTTATGAGTCTGCAACAGAAGCATTTCACGATCTCAAACTCAGACTTCCAGAGCACTTTCAGACTTATGAAAGGGATTAGCTTCAGCTATGGTGGTGAGTTATGTTGAGTGTGACCTGGGAGATGGGGGGCTGGAGGCCTGGTGCACATTGTTTCTAAATGTAAGTAAGAGGTCACCAGACATTGTTTTTGGTGAAACAAGGAGGGAGGGAGGAGGAGGAGATTGGGAAAGTGGGGAAAAATACATATTCCATATAATTAAGTTTATTATCACTAGTTATTATGATTATTTTAGAAGAAATACAAAGGTGCATAATATGATTCCAACAAAAAGGGAGATAAGAAAAGATGTGTTTGATTCAGAATGGTGTATGTATTAAAGGCAGCAACATGGAGTATTAATGGGTTTAACTCCCCTATTAAAAAATACAGAATTCTGACAAGGGTAAAAAAATAAAGTTGGATGCAATATTTCTGCAGGAAGTGTTTTTGAATAAAAAAAAATAGACAGACTTAAAAAAGGTGGAATGGCAGAATTTATTATTCATTGGGCCCTTCAAAAAAAGGCAGGGGCATTAATAATGCTCTCTAAATATTTTAAAGGTACAGTGGTTGACTCAGTATGTGACTCACAAGTCTGTATAGTAGCATTAAAAGTAAACATAGAAGGTCAAAATATGTTGCTATGCTCAGTCTCTGCACCCTTTCACAGCATTTATTCATTTTCTTGCTGAGATCACTAAACTCATTTTTGATTTTGGTTGCTTTAATATTATTATGGCGGGGGGAATTTAATTGTTTTGTTAGAGAGCCATTGGATAAATCTACACCCTTCTCAACTTGGGACAAATATAAATCCAAACAACTGAACAACTTTCTAGAGTCCAATAACTTAGCTGATTTATTGAGGGAGTTAAACTCTAACACAAACGATAGTGGGCCAGATATTCAAAGGTTTGCCCCTAGGCTAAATTAGCATTGTCTGGTGTGCAAACTTAGCCTGGAGCACAAAGCAAGCTATATTTAAAAGGAATAGCCCAGGGCAAACAGCTTCTGAATATAGCATGGGAATGAGGCCGTGCAAACTGGGCTGGGAGTGCAGGGCAAACGTAGCCCTGGAATAAGACAGCGCTGAATACAGCAACCAGGAAGTGCAAACCACAACAACAACACAGTGCACAGCAATGTGAGGGTAGGTAGAGAGGAACTATGTGGCCAATGTGTGTTCTGGCAAATGCATGGACCCAGTACAGCTACAGGCAGCAGCACACATGAAAGAACAGTGATCAAAACTGTATAATATTCCCCGAACTGTTAGTGCCATGCTAACACGTTAGTGCAGAGCTAAGCGGTTTGTCTGGTGCAAACACGTTAGCCCCGCGCTAAACTTTTCCATATTCAAAAGTGACATGCAAATTAGCCTACTTAGATAGTCACTGGGCAAACAGCCACATTAGCATCTCATCATGCCCTGATTTGCATGCAGTCTGCACAGCGTTACTGCAGAGTCCCACAGCTCCACCTGTAGGTGAGTCTGGAGGTACAGGGGCTGGCCATGTCTGACCGCAGCTCCACCTGTAGGTCAGTCAGGCAGTGCATGATGATAGCTGCAGGCTTCATGTAAACAGTACAGCATAGCATACCGTACCCCAGGGGACAACACAGCATAGGCACAGGTGGTGGTAGTGCTGCATGCAACCTTCACACTGTAGGTCATGCTACAGTGCACAGCAGACACTACAGTAGCAAGAGGGCTGGTAGTGTGAGGGACACGACACTGCCTATGGTATGTAGGGCAGTGATGCCCACTGCATTGTACATAGTGACAGGCACAGCTTGCAGGTAATTACTGACAGTGGACAGTACTATCCGCTGTTGTGTGAACCATAGATGCTGCTCCTTTGACATGGGATGCACACAGTGTCATGTACATGGCCGGCAGTGTGTGCTGTGACATCTGAACAGTTGTGTGGTAGGTGGCTGGGGGGCATGTAGGATCCGACAGGCACACAGGTGGTGGCGTAATCCCACTACTGGCCCATGTGCACTGAGTGATGTGTCGCAGCCTTGTGGCCACACCTGGGCTGTGGTGAGGTCTGGCCACCCATACACCATCCCCTCACTGGCCACCATGCCCACAGTGCTGCATGTGTGTGCTGGCATCTGTTGCACACCACAGACGTATGGTCTGCAGGTGTGTGCTATATGGCCACACTACCATGCTGTCCCCTGCGGGTCAGATCACCCCTCACTGTCTGTGCTTGGCTCGGACTGGTGGCAGCTGATGGCATCATGGTGGTGCCATCAGTGAGCAGAATGTGTCCTCCATGTCTGGCAGTTTCTAAGTGTCATGATCTAATGTTAGGGCCATGCAAGCTGCGCTAATGCTGAGATAGCACCACGCAAAGTGCGCAAAGTTATTTGCCCAGGGTTAAGACCAGCTTTTCCTGGGCAGTAAATTGTTCTGCACTATGAGTAGCGCTATGTCGCACTAAACATCTTAGTGCAGCGCTAGTCGCTGAATATTTCATAGCGAATCTATTCATGTTCACTATGCCCCTTGCATATCATTATGCTTAGCCCGGCGCTACTGCTGTTTGCCTGCGCTAGTTGGCCTTTTGAATATGGCAGACCCACGCTAATCCTGCACTATTCCCACGCAAACTGTTTGCGGACCATGCAAAGCTTTGAATATCTGGCCCTATATATTTTTTTCAGCCAGACACAAGATTAATTAATGTTTGGATTATATTTTTATTTCCAGGGACTTATTACTCTCCTGTCTAAAGGTAAATGCCTGTATACAACCTATGTTAATATCAGACCATAATATGGTCTCTTCAGATATAACTTGTGATAAGGTTTCAAAAACATCTAATATCTGGAGACTTAACAATTTTGTTTTGAAAGAAGCATCAATTTATAAAAAGACTGAATTGGCAGTTGTAAACTTTGTGATGGAGGCTGGGAGTCAGGGCATGGGGTGATAGCATTAGGGTGGAGTATGGAAAGATGCCTGGGGGAGTGATCTGTGGATGTATGTGCCTCTGCCTCCACTGGCATCATTGCATGTCCATTACTCCAGTAGAGGAGGGGTGGAATGAACAGTGGAAAAGTGTGGCACCTCTCGCATGGCTTGATGGCCATCCGTGAGTGTTTGTTAGGAGCTGGCACCCGAACTGGATCTGTGTGGGTGGGGAGTTAGGGGGCTCCCTACCGGCCCACTGCAGGGGGTTAGCCATAGGGGTTTCAGGGTGCCAGCGGTCCTGGGTGAGACAGACGGTGGCTAGATCCCAACAAAAGATGTGCGGTACAATGGAGGCAGAGAGATGGCCCAGGAGGATAAAGAATCTCAAAAACAAAGGGGGGTATATAGATAAAAATACAGAATTGACAGAATTGAGGAAGTTTATTAATTCTACAGAGATATGCCAAACTAAATGTCGCTGGGCAAATAAAAATAAAAATCAGAAACAGCATAGTGAGCAAATTGGGAAATTATTGGCACAAAGAATACAGGAACAAGAAAAAAGTGGAAATAACTTTAATTAAAAAAGGAAATGGTCAAGTCTGTACTTCCCAAGAAGAAATTGAGAAAGAATTTTTTGATGTTTATGTTAAATTGCATACATCTGAATGTAACCCGGAGAAAGATGAGATATTATCTTATGAAAGGTTTTGTCATACAAAAATTCAAGAAGATGATTGGGATAAACTGACAAGCCCAATACCAGAACAAGAAATTATAGATACAATCCAGAGCATGAAGAAGGGAAAATGTCCAGGCCCTGAAGGCTTAACTTTGGAGTTCTATGACATTTTTAAATCAGTATTAGGGCCTTGGTTACAAATTATTTTTGGTCAAATACAAAATCAAAACCATTTACCAAACTCATTTAATCATGCTTATATTTCACTCATACCCAAACAGAGGAAAGATTTATTGAAAACAGAAAATTATAGAGCTGTGGCTATCTTGGATGTGAGTTACAAAATCGATACAAAAATTTTGAACAGTAGAATTCTGGTTCATTTGGGATCTATAATACACAATGATCAAGCAGGGTTTATTCCAGATAGAAATATACAAAATGGGTTTCATAGAATACAATTTGTCATAGAATATCTTCTAAAGTTCTGGTACACAAGCAATTTTCCTTTTGTTAGATGCCACAACAGCTTTTGACATGTTGGAATGGTAATATATTTTTCAAGTAATGGAAATATTTAACTTTCCTACATTGGTTTATAAATTATATAAGAACTATTTATAATAAACCCATAACTCAGTTAAAAATAAATGGACTTCTGTCTAAACCCTTTAACTTATACCGCGAAGTCAGACAAAGATGCCCACTGCCCCTTCTCTGTTTTTAATAGGGTTGGAGCTATTATTAAAAGAATTACAGGCAAACTAATCTATTTCTGGAATAAAAATGGCACTATTAGAACTGAAATATAACATGTATGCAGATGATATATTTCTTCTAATACAGGAGCCAGAACAAAGTTTAATGGAACTAATGAAATTGATTAGGCAGTTCTCTAAAGTTGCAGGCTATAAAATAAATGAAACAAAATCTGAGATGGTAGCCTTCAACATAATTAACCCAGAAATGTATAAAACTATAATAAATGCTGAAATTCAAGAAAAAGGCATGACTTATTTAGGGATTAATATCTCTAATAAAATGCATGATTGGTATCATCTAAATTTTGAGTCAATATACAATTTCAAGGATGGAGCAAATTTCAACTTTCAATATAGGGGAGGAGCCAGCTCATAAAGATGGTAGCGATTCCAACATTATCTTATAGGCTGCAATAAATACTATATCCAATTCCAGTTCAGTGGTTTAAAAGAATAATAAACTATTTAATAAGTTTATTTAGAATAATAAAACTCCTCAAATAGCTTGGGCAAAAATATGTTTACCAAAAGAAAAGAGAGGGTTGGCATGCCCAGGTAGATTAATCTGCTATTATGCATTTGTACCTAAATTATTAATTAATTTGGCATTTAAAGGAACAAATCTACAATGGGAAAATTTAGTTAATGATTACTTTAAGGAAAAAATAAATATTAAAATGTTGCTCTTTTTGGTGGCTATAGGAATAAAATGTAAGTGTAGCATTATTAAAAACTTATGTACAATTTCCAAAAATTCCTTATGCAACAAATTGGTTAGCAACTAAATCACCATTAAATGATACATGGGGGAATCCCAATTTCAAATTACAAGGAAAACCATTACAAAATGCTTCTTGGGTACAGAAGGGGGTTAAAACATGAGAAGATCTATATAATAAAGAGTCAAAACTTCCCTGAATTACATTTAAATAAAAATTCCAAATGAATCAATCTCACCTATTCTACTTTAATCAAATTAGTAACATTTACAAAAAGGACTATCAAAGGTGGGAAAGAGCTCCTAACACTAAAATACTAGAAATGGATTTGAAAAAATACTTGATTCTGGTACAGAAAGACCAAACTTTATTCTTGTATAAGTCCTAAATTCTACAAAAATAAAAGAAAAACATATAAAAACACTGTAACAAAACAATTACAAGACACAGCAGGGTTGAATGAAGATGCTAACTCCCTGTATGAAGAAGATCTTGCAGATTCCAGTGTAGAAGATGCAGGAATGGGGGGGGGGTGCATAAAGAAACAATTGCAGATCGGGAATAGGTTTCAGCTGGGACAATAACAAGACCTTTCAGAGTAAACGGCAAAAAGCTAAAGAAAAATTACAAGGGTCTGGCGAACCTGTGACCATCAATGGAGATATAAAATCCACCTTCTTGAAATTAGAAAGGCTGCTTTATAAGCAATTGGACATTACTTATGATATCACTACATTGGAGCAATATCTGGCTAAAGGCCAGGCACCTCGTAGTTTATGAATCTCCATTGTTCCTTCCAGCGGCTTTGAAAATTTCCATCACAAGGAGGAGTGGTTGGCTGCAGCAGAGGCTTGCTCAAACAGTTTGTGGAAATTATAATTAAAGAGTATACCTCTAAATACTGTACGAGGCTCTAGCAGCACAAATTTCAGAAGCCAAGAATGAGATACTGAATTGCAAAACTGATGTGGCCTTCAAAGATCAGGATACCCAACTTTAGAGGTGGCTGCACAAATATGAGAACAAACTAATTAGCAAGAAACAGAAGAAGCTAATTAGGGATGAAGAAGACTACAGCAACGGATGAGTGCTGAAGTGGGGGAAGGGAAGAGGCAGAAGTCAGAGCTGATCCAAGTTACGATTCTAATCTTAAAGCAAAGCAGCTAACATGAATAAAGGGGGTGCTTTTTTAGCCAAAGAAATTTTAACATCAAACTAAAACGCAGGACAAGGAGAGGCTGAAGGGGGAAGGGGAAACAAGAAAAACAATCAGACAACTGAAAAGGAACCTGAGGGGCAAAGTAAAACGGAAGAGTTACAAGTAGTGAATCTGTCGCACAAAGAGCAATCCCAAGCACAAATAACTGTATTAAAGAAAGGGTTAACACTTGTACATACACCTCAGCTAAATCCCTTTCAAGTGAATGTGGACTTGTATAAGTTCTTTAGAAATATAAACTTTAGCTGCATTTTTTTCAGGACTCCTCCTCAGAACTGCAGAAACATGGGTTTTCTACTGCCCTTCCCTCCCCACCCCACCCCTGTGAGGACATAGACTTCATCTGAAATGAGATTGACTTCAGCGTGAGTTAAGTACAGAGATTAGTGTAGATACTGCAAACATTGATAATATTGATTATGAATCTCTGGAAGAACTCATTAATTCTGCAACTGCAGAAATGTGTGAAACAGAAGCTACTAACATCAAAGAAGAAAGAAAATTGCTGTTCAGACCAGACTCTTCATTCTGTCCAATGCATTTAATCTAGTGGTAACAGCTTTTGAGAAAGTAGTAACCAAACAGCTCAATGACATTTTGAATAATGTCTCGATGCCTAAAAACAATAACTTGAGTAAAGGAGAAAAGGCAGCATTGCTTGGAGTTACTGAATGCTCTAATATTGTCGTAAATGTTGCTCGACAAAGGAGAGAATATAGTGATTTTAGATAAAGATCATTATAGAAACATAGCACTTTTTTTGTTAAATGATAATAACAAATATAGAAAACTACCAGACAACCCCCTAAATAAATTCAAGAAAGATTTGTATGGTCTCCTACAAGACACTGTTGCATCAGGTCAGATTTCAGAGAATGAATATCAGTTCATTTGGGAGGAACATCCAGTTACACCCTGCTTTTATATCCTCCCAAAAATCCATAAAAATATGGAGAATCTATCTGGGAAACCTATAATATCTGGGGTAAATTCCTATACACAAGATTTAGGAAAATGTGTTGACTATTTCCTACAAAAAAGTGTTATCAATCTAGGTTCATATGTAAAAGATACTGCATAAGTACTTAGAAAGTTTTTGGAGTTTCAATGGGACGAGGGTATGATGTGAATAAACATTGATGTGGAAGACAAAAGAACCTCAGCGTGCAAGCACTGAGGCAATGGTTACCCAAAAGGCACTGGCCGGGAAGCCAAGTTTCAAAGAAATACAAAATCACACATACCCCCATAATGCAAAGCACCATGGGCTATATATGCAAATCACCACAGAATATTATGCTGGTTCAGCTTTAAGCAGAAATGCATGGTACTGAAAGGTCTCTCACTCAGTCTGCAAAGGGTGCTAACAGAAGACACATACATGTGTTTTGCCCTACCAGGACTCATCAGTGTGCCACATCTGTGTGACACCCCAGTGGAATGAACCAGCTACCCAAAGATGGTTTATCTGGGTTGTGTTGTGGTGAACCCAATAAAAACAAAAAGCAAGCTAAAAGACAAAAGAACCTCAGTGTGCAAGCACTGAGGCAATGGTTACCCCAAAGGGTACTGGCTGGATTGATGTGGAAGCCCTCTACACATCAATATAACATAAGGATGGGTTTAATACATGTAGATACTTTCTAGAAAAGCATCCAGAAAAAGCAGACATGCCAACTGAGTTTATTTTAACTGCTCTTGAATTGATATTAACTCATAACTATTTTTTTTCTTAGCCTGATGCTTCCCCGTTACCCCTCCTGCCTTGCAGCAACAGGGAAGACATGGTATTTATATTTTCTCCCCGTTATTCCCAGGAACCCGAAATGCAGTTGTGCATGCACGTGAAAGCACGCACGCGCACCGCGGCTCCAGTGACAGCCCCATCTGCCCTCCCAGCCTAGTGCCTATGTTTCTCCCAGCCAGGCACTACCACCTAGCCTCCACCAGGTGGCAGCCAAGAGTCAAGGAATCTTCATGACCATTTCCGGAGAGGACAGCTGCCTAGCGGCTGCTCAATCCTGTCTTCTCCCCCTCATCTCCTGACTGACCCCTGACAGCCCACGATCACTTCTGAAACTCAGGTCACTAGCATGGCAAATGGTGTGGCATCCAGCACCTCAACCCTCAGCGCCACTGGGCCAGCGCCAGCTCATAAGTATTTTGAGTCTGAAAATACATTCTACCTTCAAGTATGCTGTACTGCTATGGGGGCATCTATGTCCCCTGCATATGTAAACCTTTTTTAAGGTTTTGGGAAAATGTGTACATCTCAGACGTGGAAGTTATTCCTTACCTCCCTAATATCCTAAAATGGCACCACTTTATAGATGACATGATCTGTGTGATCTGTGTCAGGCAGAGGGACAACACTGAAATCTAATCTTTTATGGAATGGTTTCAGAATAATGACTTGAACTTAAGATTTACATTTTCATCAGACAGAGATAGTGTAAGTTTCTTTGACCTTGCTTTTAGCAAACTTACAGGAATGTGCAAAAATGAAACCACAAAATGTTTTAGGAATCAAACAGCTACCAACTGAGTTCTGAGAGCTGACAGTGCACACTCAAGGTCCTCAAAAGGCTACGTACCATACAACCGATTCCTTATGCTCTGTAGGAACTGTTCTGAGGAAAGTACATTTTTTGAACAAGCCAAGTAACTTAAACTTAGATTTCTGAAGAGCGGTACTCTGAGAAAATACTAGATGATTTCATAAATAGGACTCACCTAAAAAATAGGGATGATTTGTTAGTAGACAGGAGGAAGGGCTCTAACATTAAAGGACCAATAACTTTTATCACTGAGTTCAACTACTGGTCTGGCAGGGTGAGGAATATTATCTATAAAAATGCATCCATTTTAATGGGGGATCCCCTGGTGGCAGAAGCAGTTGGACCTAAACCTAGGGTAACTTATCAGAGGATGTAATCTCAAAGATAACGTAGTCTACAACAGACTACCTATGGAACTCAGTAAGATTTCACACCTAACTGGCTACCCAAAAGAACAGGAGGTTGTTATAAGCACCAAAGATGCAACATTTGTGAATTCTGCAACACTGGTAAATCTTTGGTTCACCCAGGAAAACCAGATCTTGGGAACACGACAATTTGCTCCCGACAATTCTCCCCACGACAATTCGCTCCTGACAATTCTTCCCCATGCAAATTCACTCCTGCGACATTCATTTGCCTATGACAATTTGCTCCCAAAGTGATTCGAGTCAACAAATAAATATCTACCCTATGACAATTCGCTCCCAAAGTGATTTGTGCGAGCTTACAGCAATACATGGTGAATGGTGGAACAGTATTTGCTCCCAAAGTGATCTGAGTCAACAAATAAATATCTCTTACCAGGTTATGTGCAACTCTCATCTGGCTCAGCGTGTGACATTGTAAGGCGTCAACGTCCATAGCTACCATGGTTACCCAGCCACTCTATAGCAAGTTCATATAGAAATTTCATTTTCATTTTCTTAAAGGAAAACTTTATTTCAAAACTTTAAAAACAGTTTAATGCAGTCATTAATATTCGAAACTATGTGCTACTCCTCGTAAAAGCTTCTCGGTAGTACGATCTGCACATTTCTCCAAAATACAGGTGAGCCTTGCAACATTGTCTCTGTACACTCTCCGTGAAGCTGTGGGTGGAATCCCTGCCAGTATCTGCTCCACTTCTGAATCCCTTTTTCTTTGCACTCCCCTCAGCCCATCAATAAATTTCCATACTGTTGGATGTGACATGCATAACACAGTCTGCATGCCACAGTGGAAAGCTTCCACTACATTATTAGTTTTTGCACGACCATTTGATACACTTTCGGAATGATTCCACAACTGTGTGTCATACAGTGGCTGTCTGCATCCTGTTCCTCGTCTATTTCGCCTCCCCACCCAAGTATCTTCGAAATAGTCGATTAAAGGCTCCAATTCATCAGGAAATATGTGTGCAGAATCGTCTGTTATTTCCTCAAATCATGCAACCACTTGTTCGGGGGGATAATATGCTAGTTCAGGCAGATATTTTAATTTTAATGCAAATTCGGAATCCTGTGAATATCTGATAGATAATCCCTCTGTTTGTATTTTCCTGTAGATGCACTGGGTAAAATGGAAAAAACATCCTAATATCTTTGCTTGTGGAACACAGACTGAAAGCAGCAATAGACGCCTCTCAAAATCTATCATTACCTGCTCTAGGTTAAGATGTGGACAAATATTTTTAGTGCAGCCAGCAGACGTTCATAACACTCTCGATTTCCCGGTAACAGTGCATAAATTGCAGGCTGAACATTAGAAAACCGTTTTCATTATAACGTATAGCTGCTTAAACAGTGGAGGTAAATGCTGAATGTTCCATCTGCATACCATAGTTTACATTTCTGCAGGAATTCAAGATTTTTTCAGTTCCAAACAATAAAAATCTGTTGTGTCCTGGGCTACTATCGTGCAATAAGAATGGAACAGTATCACCTGCATCAGTTGTGCTATACATTTTGTACTCATTTGGAATTACAAGTTCAATGAGGTCTTTAGGGTTAGGTGGAGCACCATGAACTCTCACTCGTTGGATAGTTCATTTAAGATTTTTGTCACACATTTTACCCTGTGATGCAAGAGACATAGTAGACTTAGAGTGAATCAGAACCTGGGCTGTGGTATCTTGTGTTGATGCAGCTCTATCTTTGGCCGCATTGACAGCAGCAGCTTTTTCAACTGCACACACATCTGGTGCATGCGAATGAATGGAAAAGCAATGAATTATTGTTGGGTCCTCGATTCCTTGAGTGTGCACTCTGGCATTGCACAGCTTTGTTTTACGGACAGCTAGCTCACACTGCCAAATTGCCTTATTCATATGTCCTAATTTATGAAAGGTGTAAATGAAATTTAAGTCATCTACTAGTTTTTTGTTCCCTCGCTCTGACAAAATGAACCGCAAGTCATTATATTACTGAGGAGTGAATGCTTGGAAGAAGTGAAAAGTGAAACTTAAAGATTTCTAATTACCCACAATCACTGACAAGCAAGTCTTTACTCTTGGCAATCATCAATCAGGATTAGTTACAAGGTGAACAGTGATTCGAGAACAACATGGGGCAAGCAGTTACATCTATTGGCAAATTACTTTGTTTAAAATGAAGGTGCGAGCTTACAGCAATACATGTTGAATGGTGGAACAGTGTTTTACAAGTAAGAGGGAGCGAGTTGGCATTACATGAATTGTCATAGGAGCGTAATGACAGCGGGGTGTATTTTTGGGAGCGAGTAGTCGCACTACGAATTGTCGGGAGCGAATTGTCATGTACCCCCAGATCTTATATTTGATATAAGGCAATGTATAACATGTGATACTGTGTTTGTAGTTTACATGCTCTGGTGGTCATATAAAACATTGTACATAGGACACACTATACACAACCTTGAAACGAGGATACAAGAGCACATGAGGTCAATAATAAATAAAAGGGAGAATACACAAGTAGGGGTACATTTTATGAATAAACATAAATCAGACTCGAGTGGTTTAACACTTATCGGAATTGAATTTGTGCCAACTCCCAGATATGGGGAGATAGGGTCAATTTGCTACTACAAAAAAAAAGTCAGTGGAGTTATAGGTTACAAACTGTCAAACCACATGGGCTTAATGATCAGTTGGATCTAAAGCCATTTTTGAAAAAGAGATGATTGTGTTTGAATCTGTTTCTGATGTACATTTATTTTCCTTTCTTTTTTGTCTCTCTCCCTTTCTTTCACTCTAGGTCTCTGCTTGGTATGCACAATTGATACTTAGGAACCGGTTTTGGATCCCCTGGAAATTAAGTAGACTCATGAAGCCATGGAAAGTCACAAGGGGCGATCACTACAGTGAACTGAATTTATTTTTATTTTCCTTTTCATATGTGTCTACATTTTTTGGCACACCCTTTCCTCTTCAGTGCTTAATTGTGGATCCATAGATATCTAGTTTTAAATATAAGTGAGTGATCACAGGCACTGACACCTTTTGCCATTTAGTTCTATGGTATCTTGGTTAGTAAGACAAAAGAAGGACGAGACCCATTGGGATTGTCTTCCACTACAAGGTGGATTAATTTCTGATTCTTGATTGTAGAATAAATTTATCAAGAGTATGTTTAAAGTTATCAACTGAGTTTATATTTACTAGGAAACTTGGTAATGCATTCCAATGTTTTGCAGCCCTTTTAGTGAAAAAATGTTCACATTTGTTAGTTTTTGCCCTGTGGACTATTAATAGTTTATTATGAGATCTTAATATAGTTCTTGTGTTGTTAAATTGTATACCCAGTTCTTTCATGGGCTCGTTGTTTTGGAGGATGTTGCACAGAAACAGAAGATCTCCTCTCCACCTTCTTTCCTGGAGGCTAAATAGTCCTAAATTATTTATCCTAACATCATTGTTTTAATTACTTAACTCTGAGATCATTTTTGTGAGCCTTCGCTGTGGGCTCTCAATATGTTTTATATCCTTTTGTAAGTAGGGACTTATGCTTAACTTTTGTTACAAGACATAAATGAAATTAGAATAAGAGAACTGTAGTAAAAGGTATTAAAATGAATTAGGATATGTCCTGTATTTAGTGTTTAGTGTTTTGTATATAACTTTTCTACTTTAATTAATGCAACATTATTTTTTGAAGTTTTTTTGTTTTGGGGGTATTTAACAATTATACATAATTATCTTAGCCACACCTCTGATGAAGGCTTAGTGCCAAAACGCTGTGGTATTGACATTGCCCAACTGAGATTGAAGAATAATAAATTGATATTGAACAGAAATTCTTGATCTGCCTGTTTGTGCTTAAGGTGTGTGTAAGTGGGTGCCAGTACCTGGAGTTTCTTGCACTAGAATGACCCCTTTCATTGGTTTGGAGTCAAAATATTAATCTATTCCAGAGTTATAAGGATGTGAAATTTCAGTTCTGAGCATGCCCAGTGGGTTTTTTTCAGATAGATGTTTGATACAAAAGAATTTCATGCTCATGAAAGAATAATCTTCTTTTGTGAGCTGAAATTCTTCTTTCATTATTAAAAAATCCTTTTTTTGTATGGCAGGCATCTAAAATTGAAAACCCATAAAAATGATGCCCTGGAGAAAAAAAAAACACATGAATCTGGCTAAATGGGACATATTTAGCTCAGTTCTGGAGTTTTTTTTTTAAAGTATGTTTTTTGGATATTTTGAAAATCCTTACCAAGATTTCTTTCGTGAGCTGAATTTATTGTTTCATGAGTCTCATGAAAGAATATTTCCATCTAAGGAAAGATGAATCTACACTTCATTTGGGAGACTACACAAAAGAACAATGTTTCTTTTGTTTGACCTCATGAAAGAACTATGAGAAAACTAAAGTCCCACCCTCTTCTTTTGTGACCTGATCTTCTTTTGGCAGTCAGGAAAGAATTCACAAAATAAGAATCTTGGCTCACAAAAGAAGATAGTGGATTTAATTTGTTTCCATAGTTCTTTCACAAGCTGATCTTCTTTCATGATCATAAAAGAACTCACAAAAGAAGAATCTCAACTCACGAAAGAACTTTGGAATTAGAACTAATTCTACCATCTCTTTTCAGGAGCCAAGATTCTTCTTTTGTGAATGCTTTCATTTTTATTTCATTTCATTTCCTTTTTTATTTTGTATACTTGTAAGCATGATGAGCAATACCGCCCATTTTTTCAAGTGACTAAGTATTACAAAAAAGATTAAAAATGAATACAGACAAATAACAGATTAAAAAACAAACATTTTTCAATGACAATACAACGTGCATCAAGGCTAGGCAGTACATCTTCCATGTTAAAAATCAGGTACATTCATTTTGAACATCAAGCCAAGTTTTAAGCCTTGTTTTAAAAGTTTGAACTGTCAATCAGTTGGTAACTGCCACTTTCATGATCGTGAAAAAAGAAAGTCAGCTCAAAAAACAATAATGGAATAAAACTAAGTCCACCATCTTCTTTCATGAGCCGAGATTCTTCTTTAGAAAATTCTTTCCTGACTGCCAAAAGAAGAAGATCAGGTCATAAAAAATAGGGCGGGACTTCAGTTTTCTCATAGTTCTCTCATGAGGTCAAACAAAAGAACCATTGTTCTTTCATGTGATCTCCCGGAAGAAGTGTATCTAGGACCTTCTGTCTGTTCATCTGTCTGTCTTTCTGTCTGTCTGTCTGTCTATCTATCTATCTATCTATCTATCTATCTATCTATCTATCTATCTCAGTTTTTGTTTGGTATGCTGACCGGAGGTCAACACCGTGACTGCGAAGACCAGCACAGTGACAGATTTCTCCCAAAATCGTTGGGTCTCTGTGCAGGTCCCTGCAGACACCAACAGTGTGTGTTCTGGTGTTGCACCCCCTTCCTGAGACAACTCTGACTCAGAGTTGTATATCTAGAGACTGCGAGTGTGTGGGAGGTGAAGCCCCCTGAAGAAAGCACACTGGCATCCCCAACAGTACAATGCCAACACTCGGCATTGTGTCTGTCACTGTCGGGGATGTCGGCATCAGTGCTATAGTAAAACTGTTTTTTTTCTATTAAGCAGACCAGGATGCCTTCCCTGGTACAATTTCTTTCTTCCCTCTCCCCTCCAGGTTGCATGCCTACCCATATTATGTTTTTTCAATATTAAGTGGACTGGGGTGCCCACCCCTGAAACCAGTTGTCTTGCCCCCTCCCCTCCAGATCACTGACCCACCTTGTTAAATATAGATGGCTGCACCAGGCTGCCCACCTCAGGTTCCACCAAAGATCACGCTGACACTGGGGTGCTCAATCCCCAGTGTCAGTTTCTGTCTCCCTACAATAAAGAAAACCATCCCTCATTAATCTTTTTATATTTTGTTACCTAAAAAAATCCATCTGTGGTCTACCACCCACCACACCACCACATGTCTGCCTGTCTGTCTGTCTATCTATCTATCTATCTATCTGACTGTCTGTCTGTCTGTCTATGTATCTATCTATGTACTGAGGCAGACCAGGGAGCCCAGACCTGGTATCGCTTGTCTTGCCCTCTCCCCTCCATGTTGCCCCCCTTGTTAAATATTTGTGGCGGCACCCCTGGTGCAGCTGAAGATCTTGCTGCCTCTGGGGTGCCCAATCCCCAATGCTGGCTTCTGTCCCCCTACAATAAATGAAAACTGTTCCTTGTTGATCTTTTCATTTTTTTACTAAAGAAAAAAATCCATTGGTGATCTGCCTCCCCACCACACTGCTACCTCTGTCTGTCTATCTATCTGTCTGTCTATCTATCTATTGAAGTGGATTGGAGTTACCACCTCTGGTACTGCTCCCCTAGCTCCTTCCCCTCCAGGCCACTCCTCATTGTTAAATATTGGTGGCAGCACCAGGGTGCCCACCCCCGGTGCCACTGAAGACCATACTGACACTGGGATGCCCACTCCCTAGTGTTAGCTTCTGTCTCCCTACAAGAAAGAAAACTGTCACTCTTTGATCTTTTTATTTTTTCCTGAAAAAAAAGTCCATCAGCAATCTGCCCCCACACCGGCACCTGTCTCTCTGTCTGTCTATCTATCTATCTATCTATCTATCTATCTATCTATCTATCTATCTATCTCTATCTATCTTTCTATCTGTCCATATACCTATCTATCAAAGCAAACCAAGGTGCCAACCCACTTGTCCCCCTCCCCTCCAGGTCATCCCTCCTTCTTGAATACTGGTGGTAGCACCAGGATGCCCACCCCCAGTGTCACTGAAGATCTTGCCAACAGTGGGGTTCCCAATCCCCAGTGTCAGCTTCTGTCCCCCTACAAAACCATCCCTCATTGATCTTTTTAATTTTTTCTGAAAAAAAGTCCACTGACGATCTGCCTTCCCACACCACTACCTGTCTGTCTATTGTATCTGTCTGTCTGTCATTCTGTCTATTTATCAAAGTGGACTGGGGTGTCCACCCATGGTACCACTTCTCTTATCCCCTCCACATTGCCCCTCTTGTTAAATATTGGCCAGGGTACCCACTCCCTGTGCTGCCGAAGATCACGTTGACACTGGGGTGCCCAATCTCCAGTGTCAGCTTCTGTCATCCTGCAAGAAAGAAAACTGCCCCTCATTGATCTTTTTATTTTTTTCCTAAAAAACAAAAGTCCATCAGTGATCTACCCCCACATCACCACTTGTCTGTCTGTCTATCTATATATCTATCTATTAAAGTGGACTGGGGTACCCACCCCTGCTACTGTTTCTGTTGCCCTCTTACCCTCCAGGTCACCCCCCCTTGTTAAATATTGGTGGCAGAAGCAGGGTGCCCACCCTTGGTGCTGCCAAAGATCATGTCTACACTGGGGTGCCCAATTCCTAGTGTCGGTTTCTGTCCCTGTACAAGAATAAAAACCATCCCTTGTTGATCTTTTTATTTTTCCAAAAAAAAGTCCATCGGCGATTTGCCCCCCACACTACTACCTGTCTGTCTATCTGTCTTTCTCTCTATTTCTCTGACTATCTCTTTATGCATCTGTCTGTCTGTCAATCTATCTATAGCTCTATCTATCTATCTATCTAGCTGTCTATCTGTCTATCTACCTATTTATCTAGTTTTCTAAGAAGTGGACCAGAGTGCCCACCCCATACCACTTTTCTTGCCCTCCTCCCAACTGGGTCACCTGCTCCCTTTTTATTATTATAAAAATATGAGTGTATATTAAAATTTAGCATTGCACGCTCATACATTTTCGCTATTTTGACCTAACATTTTCAACATAGTCATTTTTTTACACCATGTCATGAACGTGACAGCTGTTGTTTTTCAAATCCTAGCCAAAATATATTTTTGCACCTACACCATGGAATGATGTTTTGGCCAAGATTTGAAAATGTTCACCTACCGGGTTCATGAGGTGGGTTCCTAACAAGGCTTTGTTGAAAATTTGGGGTCAAAATATTAAAAAAATACATTTATGAAGGTACATTGACATTTTTCTGCATATGTTCACAACGTTGGTAATTTTTGGACATCCGCTGTACAGCAGTGCAGAGTCAGCAGGGCACTGCACTTCTGTAGGCATACAGAGTCTTCCCTTGGTGCAGGGCCCAGATGACCCCTGCACATCTTCATCTGTTCATGCAGGTCCCTTCAGGTACCAACAGTTTAAGATTTTAACTCTGCATGAGATATATATATACTTTGTCAAGCTTAAAGTAGCCCACCACTGAAACATGACAAAACTTTCCTACCTGTTCTATCAGTACAGCCAGAAAAAAGAAAATAGAAAATTCTTGACTCTGTTTGTTAAACTCTAATGCCTTCACAAACCCCACACTCAAGCAACAGTAAAAGTGCAACATTCTGAACAAGAAAAAGTGGATTTAAGGCAACCAAATGTCAATCCGTTAGTAGGCAAACCTCAACTTGAAGTTGTGCGATCACTTTAGGCATCCATTTCATTGTCCCCCTCTGACTCTGACTGGGAATGTTCATTGATCCTTCTCTGTGACTGTTGGGCCCATTCAGGGATTCTGCAGGGTCTGAGAGCATGAAAGCTTTCCCCTCATGCAAAAAGCGCAGGCGAGCAGGGAACAACATGCCTATAGGGAGTATGGCACGGATGCCATCAAAGCATTTCTTCTTTTAGTGGGTGGCGTAACTGAAGTCCAGGTAGACAGACACCTGCTGACCATCCTAGAGTAACATGTGCTTTTGTCTGGCTAAAGCCAAAATGAAGTCTCATGTCCCAATGCTGTCTACCACCATTACTATTGCTCTGGTGATATCTGTGTTCATGGGTCTTCCATGGAAGGCCACTCTGTATATTTTCTGTGTGGTAATGTGCCAATCCACTAGTGGCTGCCCCAGTTGCTGTTCAAGTCAGTCTTTTATGAATAAGCCCAAATGGTCCCTTTCACTGCATTCTGGCATTCTGATTATTCTCAGATTAGTGGCCTGGGCTTGATTTTCTAAGTTCTCCAGCCGGGGCCACAGATGGGTGTTTTCCCTCACTAATAATGTCATAGCCCCCATGGTAACTTCTGATTGTTTTCTAGTGTCAGTCACTTCTATTTTTATTTATTTATTTAGTTTTTGTTGACCGGGTAAGTGCACTAGACAAATCCTTCCTATTTTCAGGCACGACCCAGGGGAAGGGGATACAGATGAATGCCAACTGACCTTGAACCAGTTTAAGCTGTTGGTGGTATTTTTTTAGTGAATGAAGGAAATTTGGCCAGGACACTGGGGAAATTCCCCCAGGAAAGGAAGTTACCTCCAATTCTAAGGTAGAGACTCTGTTGGTTAGTGAGTCAAACTTCTCAGACAATCTGACCATTGAGGTGAGCATCCTATTCATTTTCTGGTCCAAAGTCTGTAGGGTTTCCTCTCCATATGTGGTGGGTTTGGGGAAGTTGTGGCCTTGTGTAGACCATGTGGTCAGTGGCCCGGGAGCATTTTTACTTTTATTGCTGTCCATTACAGTTTTTGTCTTTCTTTGGGTTCCCCATTTCAGCTGAGGAGGTATTCTGATTTGTGGAAAATGATGTAGCACCGCAGTCAAAGTACTGAGTAAATCAAGTTTAAAAGCTTTTTAAAGTTGTAAATGTGCAGAGCTTTAAGTCCTGGCAGCCATTTTGCTCAGGCTCCACAGCGCCCCCATGGCACCAGTTAAGGTAAAACTTAATACAACAAAAGTAGGGAAATGTGGCATTAGAATTTCCAACTGGGATCGATGCTAATTCCCATCAACTAAAATCCTGACAGCTATGTTACTAACACCAAAATCCCATCATTGCAGTTTCCCGACATATTGATTTCCCAACTGCTGAAAGGGCGACCAGTGTAAATGTAAACAACACTTGCACTTGATGGTGAAGGAGAGCCAGACTTTGAGATGGCAGCAATAAATGCGGGGAAAACAGAGTTCCCGGAATCCACCAACAAGTATGCCTCTTTCATTTAGGCCAGATAGTATGGCGTAAAACTGGCACTCACTTTGGGACGAATGAGCTGGATTTAGTGTTCTGAACTCTGAGTTCTGAATATTCATGACCGGTGTAAATGTAAACAGTAACAGGTACTCTCAGTAATCAGTTTCTATGTTAAGTCCCCTCTTATTGGCTGCCGACCTTACTGACCATATTGCTAATAGCTGTGCAGTTGACGTGCAGCTGCTGACCTGGATTCCTGGATATAAGGGTTGCCATAGTGTTAACTCAGCTTTGTAACTTTGCACCAAGCTGTTGTTTTTTTGCCATGACTGAGTCAGGAGTTTTGTGTTTGCAGGGTCATCCCTTCCCAGAAGGGAAGATACAAGATAGTCATTGACAGCTTTCTCTTGGTAAAGGAGCAAAACAGTGGTGAGAGGTATTATTGGTATTGTCAGGAAAGGAAAAGCTCTCATTGCCATGGGAGAGCTACAACTGTGTTACTTGGTGGGAAGCATTCTTTAATAAGCCATGCTCAGCACTCTCACCAGATGCTGCAGATGTGCCAGTAGCTGATGCAGTTGCAGAAATGAAAAAACGGGCATTGGTCGCACAGGACAACCCCTCACAAATTATTCAGGCAGCAATGTCATCACAACCCCCTGAGGTGTGTCAGAAATTTCCCCCAAAACAGGCCATGTTGCAGATTGTAAAGTGCGCAAGACTGCAGCATATGCCTTCCGGAGGCCCAGTGTCTTGATGAGCTAACCATTCCTGACCACCTTAGACCCATTAACGGTAGTCCATGGTTAGCCCATGACTCCACCATTGGGATGACAGAATTCTTTTGTTCACCACACCTGCAAACATTGAACATCTCTAATCTGCCAAATATTGGATAATGGATGGCACGTTTCACACAGTGCCCACGATATTCCGACAACTTTATTCAATACATGCACCAGTTGGCAATACCAAAAACTCCCACATTCTACCACTTGTATTTGCTATTATGTCCTTGAAATCTCAAAGCTGTTATCAAAAGGATTTTTCAAGATCTCCAGGACATTGCTAATGATGTATACCTAAGTTTGTCACCAGCATTTATAATCACGGACTTTGAGATGGCAGCAATAAATGCAAGCAAAGCAGAGTTCCCAGAATCCACCAACAAGGGATGCATCTTTCATTTAGGCCAGATAGTATGGTGTAAAATTCAAAGTCTGGGGTTAGCAGCATAATATGGGTGTGACCCTGACTTTGCCCTTCTGCTGAGACATCTTGTGGCACTGGCATTTCTGGCCCTAAGTGAAATTAGACCAGCATTTGATGAACTAAAAAAGAATAATGCCTGACAACTGTACTCCCTTGGTTCCATGGTTTGAAGAGACATACATATTGGGATGCATTATGAGGCAAATGCGGAATCACACCGTAATTCGTAGCCCTTCAATGTTCCCACCAGAGTTCTGGTCAGTTCATGATCAAGTAGGTCAGGGTATCCACCATACACAAAAATAATGTGGAGGCTTGGCACAGGATGCACTAGTTGGGTCTTCACATGTTGGAACATACAGATTCATGGAGCACCTCAAAAAAGAACAACTCATGACAGAGACAATGATTGAAAAAGTTGTTTGAGGCTTGCCAAGATCACCCAAAAAAGAAACACTATGCAGAAAGAGAGGTTAAGATCTGCAATGTGATAACTGAAAGGCAGCAGAGATCCTCACTTGAGTTTCTGCATGGCATAGCCCACAATTTAACTCTTTGAATGCTTGCTGTGCATTGGAACAGTACCTGATTGCAATTGTTTTATAGCCCAAAATTTTACTCTGTGAATGCTTGCCATGCATTGGGATAGTACCAGATCACAATTTTTTAATGATCTTTTAATAAAGAGTGATTTTAAAGAGTGATTTAAAGACTGAATATGCCAAATGGAATTATGCCTTTGTTATGACATCACACCTAATTTGCAAGGTAAGGAAACTATGCATACAATACTTTTATTTTGCAAAATAAGCCGCAACTATTACTGTTTACTTTTATTAATGCAGACATGGTTTGTTATTATGGCGAATATTACTGTTTTGTACTGCTGTTTGTCACTGCCTCTGTCACCAAAGTTCCTTGACTGGCTCTCCTTCAACATCAAGTGTACAGCGACTGGTAGTATGTAGCTGTTTACGGTTACATTTACACTCATCGGGATTTCAGCAGTCAGGAAATCAATATGTTGGGAAACTGCAATGACGGGGGAAACGGTGATGGGAACATTGATGTTGGGCAATTGGGATTCGGGATTTAGTACCTGACCCTTTCCAACTCTAACTCTGCACCCACACACCCCCAGGCAGCAAGAGGAAAAAACATAAGGATTTTGGGTCTCCTGAGTCTTGGCGAATCAGTGGTGGTCTCTTTCTTGGTGTTGTTAACATTAATGCTCACCCCTTTCCCTGAGCAAACAAGATCAGATGTGATCTGTTTTCTTCATGGCAGCCTTGTGTGAAGAAAACAGATTTTGTTGGCAATATTTGGTGAGACCTACTTTTCTAGCTTTGAAGAGTGTATCAGTATGAGGTACTGGCTTGGAGCTTTACCTTGTGTTTCAGACAGGAGGTTACGCGGTGGGGGGGATGAGGTGAGCATTAGGGTTGACAACTACAGGGCAGAATACACCACTGATTTTCCAAGTCTCAGGAGACCCAAAACTGTAATGTTTTTTCCTTTTGCTGCTTGGAGAGTGGGGGTAGGAAGTAGAGTTGGAAACCCTAATGACATTTTTCCCTACTTTTGTTGCATTAAGTTGAACTCTGGGGGAGGTGCTTGTTAGGGGTGCAAAACTGGAAAAAAAAATTGGGGCTGGGTGTAATAAAAAGTACTTGCACCCAGACCTCAACCCAGCACCATTTGCACACCAGCCCTGAACCCACCCACCATGTCATGGGGCCAGCTCGGCAGCTCACTGCAGCACCACCCTGCACAAACCCTCCCTCCCTTCCTGCCCCTTGTTGAGTGTGCTCACTCCCCCCCATGTGCGTATTCATGTAGCGACATCCTATCACTATATGTGCAACCCCCCCATCTGGTTGCCCTCCCTGGTTGGTCACCCCGATGACATGCACCGCGACTGAGTCATTGTTTTTGTAGGCACCCAATCACGTTTGCCCATGTCATGAGATACCGAGCAAAACAGTACAAACATGAAACATCTATACCTAGAATTATGAGGATCTGTCAAACTGTCTGACTTTCTGATGCTATCTGATAGATATAGGTAGAACACAGTAACAAACCACTGTAAGATGGCTAACATACCACAGAGTGGCTAGTAACTAACTATCAACAATAGGTCTATGTATAAATAAACACTGATGTGAAAAAAATGTGTTTTCAATAGTTTTTTTTTTTTTTTAGGGCAACATGCTGCACTGTCCTTTTCACGGATCTGGTAGGTTGAAATTTTTACTATGTCATGGTTTGTGTACTAAATGCTAACTATGAGCTGTTGACATTTCAAAACCTTACTTTGAGTCCTGTACACAAACTGTGACATACAGTAGTTAAAACTCCAGATTACAGGTTCTATGATGAGACCTGTAACAGAATGCAGCCCATAAAAAACCTATAGGATAGTGCATGGGAGCCCATACACAACCATGCTATTCTCATACTAAGTGGTTTCCATGGTGATGAGGACCTCAAGAGCAACGCTTGAGAGGACCCAGTCATCATGGAAGCCACAAGATATAAGAATAGTGTGGTTGTGTATTTGGGCTCCCATACACTTTTCTATATAGTGTATGGTGCCCCAAAACACAAGATCGCTTACTTTTTCTTGTTTTTGTAGTCAATGTTTGCCACCGGGGACCTGCACTTCTCGTCCATCTGCCCACCAGCCAGCTAGCTCACACATGTAATGCATCAACTGCCCCCTGTCCTATGAGCAGTGCTGGTGGGGCTGGCTGCATTGCAATGTAGGTACTAATGCAGAACGAAAAGTCATTCTGCGTTAGTAGCTACATCACTACTGCAGCAGAACAACTTTGGACAGTGTATGGATCTCCATACACGAAAAAACAATGCAAAATGCAGTTTTTATCTCAGTTTTTATTCAGGTGCAGTTTAATTTGAATACTTCCAGTAAATGAATGTCATTTTTGAAAATAAGAACTTTATAAACAGTGACCAGTTAGAAATGCTTTCCTGTCCTCTTTAAAAACATGAATCCCTTAAAAGGGGGAAGGGAATTTTACCCTGAGCAAAGTAGTGGAATTATTATGTCCTGTGTAGCAAAATCACAAGTTAAAATGTTTTTTTAGTACTTACATTTAGAAATTTTAGAAACATTAACCAGATAGATGCTTTACCCCTGCCCATTGTTCCAACACTAGGGGAAGGGAGGAGGGTACCAGCACTACCAGCAGCATTTAGCACTACTGTATCCCCTTGCCCAGATGACAGTAACAGCAGGCAGTAGACAGAATATTAAATTCTATACCTTTTTGTCGCAAATCTATGCTAACTCCAGTAGTATGATTCTGATTAATCTGCAATCCCAGGGAGATCACGTGATGCAGGGTCCCTGGTAGCAGCACTGAAACGGAGCTCCTAGTGCCTCGCTTCTCCTCAGCTTATTTTTATGGTTATAACTGAAGAAAACACTGCCTAATAGTGCATCAAGAAGACCTTCGAGCTATAGTGCCTGTCCTACGTAGAAATCCAGCTTCGCGACTGGTTACATTTGATTTAATGGAGGCCGACATGAAGCAGGCCTTGCCTAGGTATACTCCGCCGGCTACACCGGAAAAAAACGCTCAAGAAACAACGGGCTCAAGGAGCTGGTTCTGACAAACCGAACCCCTCATCCTCTGCTGCAACTCCATTAACTGAAGATCGTTTCCTGCAAGAAATGCTTCCCTTCAAAGAAATGCTTTCTGACATCTCGGCGGAGTTGAAATCCCTTCGTAGTGATTTAAATGGCCTTACGAGAAGGGTAGGAGATAATGAGGCCCATTCAGTTTCCCTAGAGAAGTGGAGAGAGAAAACAGAGCCTGAAATGGCCCATTTACGTCAGCAGATTCATAAATTACAGCTGAAGATGGAGGAGTTGGAGGGCAGGAGCCGACGGAATAATATCCTGGTCCTTGGCTTACCGGAATCGGAGGAAGGAGCCAACATCATTCCCTTTGTGCAGAGGTTTATGCAAAAAGTGGTAGGCCCTTCCCCCCTCAGTTCCAACTACCAAATTGAAAGGGCACATCGCTTCTTCAGGCCTCGACCCCCTATAGGAACTCTCCCCAGGCCACTCATTGTGAAGTTCCTAAGTTATGTAGAGAGACAGCATGTGTTTACTAAAGTCAGGGATCTGCATAAAATCTCATGGGAGAGTGCAACCCTCAGAATAACTCAAGATTTACCTCAGGAAATGCACCAGAAGTGGGCTGCCTTTCATTCCACCATCAGTAAATTAATCGCCGCTGGAATCCCCTTCAGGATGCAGTATCCGGCTAAACTGCATGTGTCGGTGCAGGGAACCTGGCTCATGTATGATACACCTGAGCAAGCAGCTTCAGGCCTAAGTACACGTCTGCCTAATCTCTTCAAAGAGGGCTGAACTTTTAATAATGACATACTGCTGTTCCTTGCAGTTAAAAGAAAGGCTGTGACTGATTTACAATACCTGTATGAGTGTTGAAGATGGTTTTACCTGGTTGGGTTCATGGAGGAGATTTCTGGTCTTGGGTTGGGAAGGCTTGGGGGGTCTTTTGTTTCACAGGGGGGAACCTATTTCTGCTGGGGGTGGTTTCCTAGCTGGGAAGTATGCAAGGACTGACTGGGGTGCCCTTATTTTCTTTACCCCAACTATTTCCTCGAGTAATGGAAGTCGCAAGGATCAGGTCAGTCATCTTGGGTACTATTGGTGATTCGTAGGGTGGGTTCCCACTCCTCATGTGTTGGTAAGCGTTATGGATGGCATTACCAGTGCCAGATACATTTTTATTTGTAGCCGAATATGGGCCCTAGTTAGTTACGCTGATCCTGAGGTGGCCTGTAATTTTTTGTTAGGGCAATTCCAACCAAGGCCTGGCCTTTATTTTTAATCATACAGGTCTTAATCGGAGGATAGGCTGCATTCTCGCAAAGTCAGAGAGGATTTAGCAGGAGGCTGAATTAGTTTGTGCCTTTTGTTTCCTTTAGGGTACCCCCTTCAGGTTCAGCCAAGAATTACTGCAGACTGGCTCGAGGTTGTTAGGTCTTCCTTAAATTGGGAGAGGTCTCCTATTATAGCAGTGCTTAGAGACAGAGGGTTGGGGCGGGGGGCAGGGGCTCCGGGTTGGAGCAGGCTCAGGAAGGCTGCATAGCGTACTAGCTTGGGGGGGATGGCGTTTTGTAATTTCTTCTCTTTACTTTTTTTTTGCATTAGATGTTCTTTAGCTCAGAGGATATTTACTATGTTGCGGGTGCTGCAAGTGCTAACAGGCCAATCTTTTTGTCTTTTTTGCATTATGGGTACAGAAATTGCCATCTGGGTTGGGCTAATCATTAAGATATCATATAAGTACAGACTTGTACACTTTTGGGACAAGGAGCCTAGTGTAAATAGTTATGGGGATCTATTGGGGGGGGGTTGGGGTTTTATTGAACTCTAGACTGTTGGTATTCCGACTAAATACCTTAGCTACTGTTCCAATACTGTACCTAAATTTAAAAAATGTTTTGGATATTACATTTTACATTTATATATTGGTTTTGGAATTGTATAATTATGTTGTTACAGGGGGATTAGTTGGGGGGGGTGGGGATGGAGTGCGCCACATGGGTTTGGTTTATGTGAGGTTGGGAACTTTATTCTGTATGATTGTTGGGGATAAATATGGTTTATAGTCCTGTTAAAATTGTTACGTGGAACGTTAGAGGAGCAAGAAATGCTTCAAAAAGATACTAGATCCTTAAGCATTGTGCCATTCTGAACGCAGGTATTATCCTGCTTCAAGAAACGCACTTGGTAAGTGCAGAATCACTCTGGTTACGTAGACAAGGAATCTCACAAGTTTTTGTAGCCGGGGACTCATCCTCGAGTCGTGGGGTGTACATACTAATTAAAAGGAATATCTCCTTTCAAATGGAGATGACCACTACTGACTCTAGGGGGAGATTTGTTTTAGTCAATGGGGATTTTGAATAGTAGTACAGTGGTTTTGGGATCGATATATGGTCCGGTGGGAGGGGACCCAGATTTTTTAATGGATCTGGCCAACAAAATAGCAACATGCTTACCCTTCCCCTTGATTTTAGGGGGGGGGATTGGAATATCCCACCACCCAAGACCTGGATAGGACATATAGGCCGCTGAAACTGCTTTCGCCATCACAGAATGCACTGAAGGATCTAATAGCTTTGTTGGGGCTGTGTGACCCATGGCGTACCTTAAATTCTTCACAGTAACTGTATACATTCTACTCAAGCATTCATCAATCTTGGTCAAGATTAGATTCTATTTTAATCAGCTGTTCCCTTATGCCTGGTCTTTGCCAATCTGGTATTGAGCCCATAGTCATATCCGACCATTCAGTTGCCTGGTTAGTTCTCTCTTTGGATTCTCACGCCCACAGGGATGCAATCTGGAGACTGAATACACAGTTGTTAAAGGACAATTCCACTGTTTCCCATATTAAAACTCTTATTTCTACCTTTATGGAACATAATGGAGATTTCATAACAAGAGGTGACCTTCTATGGTGTACCCTGAAGTGCTATCTTCGGGGAGAGTTTATTAAGATAGCTTCTAGGAGGAAAAGGCTTAGGGAAGATAAGGCACTATCTCTATTAACTCAGATTAAAGAGAAGGAAAATGCCTTGGCCTCCACTACATCCCCGGCCACTCTAGAAGAGTTGCTAGCGATGCGTAACGAATACGCTGACCTGATAAAGGAAAAAGTGGAATATGCTCTTTTAAAGACCCAGGCCAAATATGTTGACCAAGGCGAAAATACCGGAAGGTTGCTGGCTGTGCGGTTGCGCCAATTAGAGAGTTCCCATCTCATCCCCTCCATTCGGTCCTCGGGTGGTTCTATAAAAACTGAAACCCGAGAGGTCGCCCAGGTTTTTGAAGTAATTTATAAAACACTCTATGGAAAATGCCCTTTCCAAATATTGCCCCAGGATATAGAGACCTATTTGGATTCTCTGGACCTTCCTGTCCTAGATGACATATCTCAGTCTTCTTTAGTTTCCCCAATAACTACTACTGAAATTGAAATGGCCATCAATAGCTTCGCTCCAGATAAAGTGCCTGGTCCTGATGTGTTTTCTTCTAATTTTTATAAAACATTTTCCAAAGAGCTATCACCCCTCCTGCTTAATCTATATAATTACATGTTCAAGGCCGACAAATTGGACCCAACCCTTCTGGAGGCAACAATTATCCTCTTACTCAAACCAGATAAGCCCCATTTAGACCCAGCTAGTTATCGGCTGATCTCCCTTTTGAATTGTGACATTTAAGTCTTGGCCAAGGTACTTTCGCTTCGGATAAAGACTCTATGGACCCAGCTCCTAAGTCCGGAACAAGTAGGGTTTGTGTCCGGTCGCTCTTCGGTAGACCATCTGAGAACCCTCACACATATTTTTCAAGTGGCCCAAGCTTTTCAGTCTCCAACGGCTCTAATTTCTCTAGATGCTGAGAAAGCTTTTGATAGAGTGTACTGGGAGTTTTTGTGGATAACCTTGAAGAAAATGGGCTTCCCTTCCCCTTTTATTATAATGATTCAGTCAGTTTATTCCTCTCCCTCGGCCAGGATTTATTGTAATGGGGTTTTCTCTGCTAGATTCCCCTTATTTACTGGTACCAGGCAGGGCTTTCCCCTTTTACCCTTCCTTTTTAATCTTTTCTTAGAACCCCTCCTTCGTCATATTAAACAGTCCCCTCAAATTAAAAGTATCCCAATTCTTAATCAAACCTTAACATTCTCAGTATATGCAGATGATATTCTCCTTCATCTGGAGCAGCCGGCACCTTCTTTGGAGCATGCTCTAAAAGTCATTGGCCAATATGGCAGGTTACCTAATTATAAATTGAATATTTCCAAAATGGAAATTTTTCCACTGAATAACTACACTGCGAAATCGGACTTTGTTCATCTGGGCATTAAATGGTCCTCTCAGGCAATCAGATATCTCGGCATATACCTAACTAGGGACCCCACTTATACCAAGAAACTCAATCTGGATGATTTAGTGGTGACCATTCAACAAGATCTCCAGAGATGGCAGAAATTACTCTTATCCCTATGGGCTCGGATAAGTGTTATCAAGATGAATGTTTTGCCCCGTGTCTTTTATCCCTTAAACTTGTTGAATTTATGGCTTCGATATCCTTTTTCAAATGACTACACTCCATGGTCTCAAGATTTATTTGGCTGGGCAAACATCCCCATTGTGCTTTCTGCAAACTTAGTATGCCCAAGGCTTTGGGGGGGGTCTTCATTTTCCCAATTTTCTTTTTTATTATTGGGTAAGTCACTTAACCAAGTTGGGGAGATGGCTTTCTCAAAGGGACATGACTTATACTCCCATTTGGCTCCAGATAGAGAATAGTCTTTTAAGGTCTAATGCCATAAACCTTCCCACCATTTTCTATATGTCAAGAATTTCATTGCCAGTGGCATTGCAAGATTCGGTAATTAGCACCTCACTTAAAGTCCTCTCACAGTGCTGTGCATACTTCAAGATACCCCTTAAATATGATATGGAGCAGCTGATTCTATTAAATCCCAATATTAAAATAGATAGTTCTTGGCTTCCTAGCCAATGGCTCCCCCAGTTACTGGAGGCGCGGGTGGAAAACCTATTTTCTCAGGACAACCTTCTTCCTTCCCCTGAAATTCTCTCTAAATTTGATATCCCGAGGAACCAGATATTTAAGGTGTTCCAATTAAGACACTTTATAGGTGCATTTTTTGGTTTCAAGCCTCGAATATCAAGGGCTAGACCCCTATTGGCTCAGGTATCTGATTATGCTTCGAGACCACACTGTGTTTCTACAATATATGCCCTTCTTTTGACCACTGCCGGCTCCAATCCTCTCCCTGGCTCGCCAATCTGGAGTGCCTTACTTCCAGACTTGAAGCTCGATTGGGCCCAGATCTGGAAGGACCTCTATATATCCCATTCCCAGGACAGATTCAGACTTACCCAATATCATATTCTGAACAATATGTATTACACACCTATTAGATTAGCTAAATTGAGAAGGTTACCGGACTCTATTTGTACTCGATGTGGCAAAGCAGAAGGGAACATAGTACACATATTCTGGTATTGCGAAAAGGTATTCCCTGTTTGGCAGGAAATCTGATCTAAATTGGATCCCTGGTTGGGACTGGAAGACCTTTTCATAATTGATGTCTGTCTGTTAGGTCAGTATTCTGGTATCCAAGTCAAAGAACGCAGAATCCACATAGCTTTGATATCTATTATTGTTAAAAAGCTTGCTCTTAAACATTGGATGGACCGGTTAACCATCTCCTATAGTGAATGGTTAAATGATATTTCTGTTTTTTTTAGAACAGAACGATTAATTGCAGGCTTTCCCAATAACATGTTAGGTTTTGACAAAAAATGGGGCAAATTATATGCGTTATATTTAAAGTAGGAGTGCTGTAACTTAGCTGTATTTAGGGTTAATGGGAAGCATTGGTTTTAGGAGTTTTGATTAAGAGATGAAGGGGTCTCTTTCTCCTCCATTATTAATAAATTAAGGCACACTCCTAAGGGGTGGGGTGGGGAGGGCTAGGGAGTTGGGAAAGGGGCGGGGGGGTGTTATTTAGTTGGCTTACTTGGTAAGATTAATGTTGGTTCACTATTGATGTATATCAAGTGTATAACCTTCCATGTATATGTAACATGTCCCTTCCTTTTATAAATTCAATAAAATCTTTGAATAATTAAAAAAAAAAATAATCTGCAATCCCAGATAATATTTAAAGAGCGAGTACTTAGTAAGGAAGTGTATGTTACAGAAAGGAAGGTTTGGGGCTTTTAGATGCCTCTGTAATCATTTTGTTTGCTTTTATTTATTTCTTTAATTACCATTTCATAATTGTAGTTTTATTTTGTCAAGTACTAGCAAAAAAAAAAAAAAGAGAATCCTGTGGAATTCTTGCATTATGATGTCAGAAACATTCTACTTGGCAAGACTGGCAGTGTATTTCAGTGGGAAATTACAAACCTGTTTTCGGATTTTGATTAGAGAAATAAAACATTTGCTACCACCAAGATATTATTGTTTAATGGAAATAAAAGATGTTTGATAGCCTGTGATCTTTTTTTAATAATTTAGCAGGTTACATTTTCTTCATAACCTGATGGGTGGAATGTATGCCAGGCATGGCAGCAAGGAGGGCGGGGCCATTTATTCAGAGGTGGGCAGGAAGAGAAAGGGAGAAGCCCCACACCATAGTGCTCCTGGGCACAAATAACTTTGGGGTAAACACAGTTGAGGAAGTTCAGAAGAGATTCAAGGAGCTGGGCAAGCTGTGCGAGGAGATGGGGTCCTCGGCTGCTTTCTCAGAGGTACTCAACATACCCAGGGTGAGTACTGTCAGGAAGCAGAGGATTGCAGGGTTTAACACATGGCTGGGAGCATGGTTTCAGACCAAAGGGTACGGGCTGGTGGAGGGTGGGGCAGAACTTGGGGAAAATGGAGCCCTGTATGCCCAGGACATACTACGCTTGAGTGGGGTAGGGTTAGAAGTCTTAAAACAGAGACTGAGAGAGTACATAATAACCAGGGTGACTTTAAATTAAGGTGGGGGGAGGGTAGACACCATACAAGGTATCAGAGCCAGGGAGACCAGTGGGTCTTCCCCCTAGCAGCAAAAAAGGTTCAGAGGAATATTCAGTCAAGGTGGGCACTAAGTGCAATCAAACAAGGATAGTAGGGGGAGCAAGAAGGGAAAAGTGCAGGGAAGGGTCAGGGAAGTATCCAAATAGGGTTGGCTCTAAGAGTGAGCTAACAGGGACTGAAGGGCAGGGCTCATTCTGAAGGGTGGTCTTCTTGAACGCAAGGAGCCTAGGGAACAAAACAGCTGAGTTGCAGACTCTGATGGCAGAGGGTGAGGTGGACATAGTTGCCATCACTGAAATATGGGCCATCCAATACCAGGACTGGGACTTGGTAATCCCAGGATACAGGCTGTACCAGAAGGACAGGGTGAAAGGGAATAGAGGGGAGGTAGCCATCTATGTTAGGGATGGGATTGTCTGTAGTAGGAAGGAGGGAGAGGAGGGCAGGGTGGAAGCATTATGGATGATGATCCAGGACTCAAAAGGGGGGAGGGTTAGATTGGGGGTAGTGTATAGGCCACCTTCTCAGTCGGAGAACATCAACAGAGAACTAGCACAGCAGATAAGGAAGGTCTGTGGAAAGTGATCACTGTGACTGTGGGGGACTTCAATCTGCCAGGGGTAGAATGGAGCACCCCATCCACCTCGAGCACTAAAGAACAGGTCATCCTGGATGCTGTCCAGGACAGCTTCCTGGTCCAGTTGGTTAAGGAGCCAACCAGGGAAGGTAACATTCTAGACCTCATACTAACCAATGGGGAGCTTGCCAGGGAGCTGGGAGTGGAGGACGCATTGGTAGGGAGTGACCACCCCACACTGTGGCTCTCCCTTAGTATGGATAAGGAAGCAGCGAAGACCAAGAAAAAGGTGCTAGACTTTAGGCAGGCTGACTTTGGCAGGATGAGGGTTATATTGGCATAGCACCTAGGCCTGCACATGGATGCTAACCAGAGGTGGGAGGTAATCAAACTCGGGTTAGCGGAAGCCGCTAGCTTGTGCACAAATATCTAGAGTAAAAAGGCCAGGGCCAGGAAGCCAAGTTGGATCAACAGTGAGGTGTTGGCAAGGGTTAGGGAAAAAAGAGCAGCCTTCAGGAAATGGCTGAGTTCCAAATGTGGAAAGGACAAAGAGAAATATCGGAAGAGATCTAGGGAGGTGAGCAGGGCAGTCAGGGCAGCCATGGCTTCAAGGGAGCTAAGGCTGGCACAGGGTATAAGGGAGGGGGATAAGGAATTCTTCAAATATATAACACAGAGAAGGAGCAGTAAAGACCAAATAGTAAGAATAAGGAATGGTGAAGGATGAGCAGAAAAGTGGACAAGCAGGCAGAAGTGCTCAATGAATACTTCTGCTCTGTGTTTACCAGGGAGAAGCAAGGGTCAATGCCATAGTGGGTGGGCACAGGAGGAGCAGATTTAATGGATGGGGAGATCTGGATGAGCAGGGTGCTAGAAGGCCTGAGGGCCCTGTGGGTTGAAAGGCATCTGGACCAGATGGCATACACCCCAGGGCTCTGAAGGAGATGGTAGAGGTCCTGGCAGAACCATTTGCAGACCTGTTCAATGCCTCCCTGGGAACTGGATGTGTGCCACAGGACTGGAGAATGGCACATGGGGTGCCCCTCCACAAAAGTGGATGTAAGGATGAACCAGGTAACTATAGACCTGTCAGTCTAACTTCCATTGTGGGGAAGCTACTGGAAACTATACTGAAGGAATGGTTAGTAACCCTTCTGGAGGGAACGGACTCCAGGATGACAGACAACATGAGTTTGTCTCTGGCAGATCCTGCTAGACAAACCTGATTGACTTCTATGACTGGGTATCCAGGATACTAGACAGGGGCCAGGGAGTGGACGTCCTGTTCCTAGACTTCAGCAAGGCCTTTGATTTCGTACCACATGGGAGGCTGCTTAACAAATTGAGTTACCTAGGAGCAGGGGAGAAATTGGTGGACTGGATAAAAAACTGGCTTCAGGACAGGCAGCAGGGAGTGGTGGTGGGGGGGAACTCTAAGCTCCAAGAGCTGTAACCAGTGGAGTACCACAAGGCTCAGTACTGGATCCAGTGTTGTTTAGCATATTTATAGCAGACATGTTGCATGGCATTAAAAACAAGGTTAGCCTTTTTGTAGATGACATGAAGATCAGGGCAGTGGTGGATGAGGCAGAGGGTTGGCAGGAACTGCAAGGGGATCTAGCTAAACTTGAGCACTGGTCAGAAACATGGCAGCTGGGGTTTAATGCAAATAAGTGCAAAGTAATACACTTGGGAGCAAGAAACCCAAAGAATGGTTATTGGTTGGGGGGGTACAGTAGTCCACTACAGAGGAGGAAAAACATCTGGGGGTGCTTATAACAGGGAGCATGAACCACTCAGCACAGTGTAGGAAAACTGCGGCCAAGGTCAACAAGATGCTGGGGTGTATAGCAAGAGGAATACCCTCCAGGTGTGGGGAGGTCATCCTGCCACTGTACAGATAGCTAATGAGGCCACACCTGGAGTGCTGCATGCAGTACTGGTGCCCCTACTTGAAGAAGGATGTCAAATTGCTAAAAGGGGTTCAATGCAGAGCAACCAGGATGATCCTCGGACTGGAGGACAAACCCTATGAGGAGAGACTGAGGGTACTCAGCATGTACTCCCTGGACGACTGGAGGGATGTGGGGGACATGATAGAAACCTTTAAATATATGAAGGGCATAAATAAGGTTAGCACAGAGGGCATTCTTAAGTGGAGGGATGTTAGGGACACTAGAAGGCACAGTCTGGAGCTGGAGGGAGGTAGATTCAGGAGGGAAATGAGAAGGCATTACTTTACAGAAAGAGTGGTGACATGGTGGAATGCTCTGCCAGGGAAGGTGGTGTCCTTAACATCAATGGGCAGTTTTAAGAGGGGATGGGACAGAGTCAAAGGGAACTTCACAAAGAGGGAGACGGAGGAAGTGGTTTCAGCAAGCAGGGGCATGACTTCACAGAAGCAGGTCAGGGAAGGAGGGGCAGCTGCAGTATAATGGTTTGCTAGCTGCACACCCGAGCAGACTTGACAGACCATATGGCCTGTATCTGCTGGTATTTTTCATATTTCATATGTTTACTTGGGAAGAAGAAAAGAGGGGTTAATTACTGTTTTAAAATTTGTAAAGTCATACAGATGTACCACAATAATGCAAACATATAAAAGGTAACGTTTGGTGTTGAAAGAAGTATCTATTTCATTTGAAAAAAATATATTTAGTTTCTCACTGAAATACACTGGGCTCATAATTAGTTTGCAGTTTTTGACAATACAATACCAGGGGCCAGATTTTCAAAGGGTAGTGCTGGTTAAAATGTGTTTGCACCCGTACTATCCAGTTTACATCCAGTTTTTGTGGGGATATACTCAAAGGCCCCTATAGTGCATGTTAAACCTTTTTGTACCAAGGTGCCACCATAACGCTGTGCCCATGCAAATGAGGATCTCTCCTCCTGTATATGGGTGCAATGGCATGTTCAAAGGTTTGCAAAAGTGGTAAATGGCACCCATACTGGTGCTGTTTATCACCATTGAAAACCTCATCTTAACCGGGTTCTAAGCCTGTGCCCCCACCCCACCAATGGTGGGACAACTGTACTGTAGCCACCTGCCCCCGACCGCCAGCATGCCAGCAAGGTTGCAGGATCTGGTGTCCAGTGGCACCCCCCAACCTGACCACCTGTTCTGTCTAAGGTACACCACTCCCTGGTGTCTAGTGGTACCCCCACCCCCCGATCACCCATCACATATATTATGCCCATATCCCTGGTGCCTAGTAGCACTCCCTGCCCCTGACCTGACACCTGTCCCATATATTATACACATATCCCTGGTATCTAGTGTCACTCCCCACCCTCCAATCACCTGTTTCATGTAGTGTACACATATCCCTGGTGTCTAGTGGCACCCTGCACCACCAATCACCCATTTCAAATAGTTGAACACATATCCCTGGTGTCTAGTGGCACTCCCCACCCCCCCAGTCACCCATCCCATACATAGTACACACATCCCTAGTGTCTAGTGACATCCCCAACCCCAGATTGGCCAGCCCATGTACCCTATAATATCCATGGTATTCAGTGGTATCATGCACCCACCACCTGATTGCCGGTTGTCGTGCCGACTGGCAAACATTAGTGGTCAGCTGCACCCATGCCCATATGCACCCAGAACACACCTAGCCTAACCACCCCCTACCACTGTGAATGGGAACATGCACTGAATCCTGATACAGTGACCACCACAGCCCTCCTCTAGCCTCCTTGGCCAGCCACTGTCTAGGCTGACAGTGAGTATGTGTATAGTATAAAGTATACTATACCTAAACACTGTTAACTCATACAGCAGCCAGCCAAGGGGTGAGGAGAGGGCTGTGATAATCTATGGGATTCAATGCATGTCCCTGGATACACTTGTAAGGGGGAGTTCAATAGGCGGTGTTCCAGGCACATATGGGGTTGTTGGGGGGGCCGATGAACAGCCACCATTCATTGGTCTGTATGTCAGCTGGCATTCAGCAGAGTGTGGGCAGGGTACCACTGGACACCAGGGATAGTATAAGGTACATGGGCTGGATAATTGGGGGGTGGTGGGTGCCATTAGACACCAGGGATATGTGTAAAATATACAGGACAGATGACCAGGGGTTGAGGGGGGTGTCATTAGACACCAGGGATCTATGTTCCCCTATACAGAGCAGGTGATCAGAGGTGGAAGGTGCCACTAGATACCAGGGATAGGTGTACATTATATGGAATGGGTGATGGTGGGGTGGGGGTGCTTCTAGATATCAGGGAGAGGTGGTCGATATATGGCACGGGTGTCCGGAGGGTGAGGGGTGCCACTAGACACCAGATATATGCATTCCACTATGCAGAACGGCTGATCAGGGAGGGTGTGGGGGTGCCACTAGACATCAGGAATATGTGTATAATATACAGGGAGGCTGACTGCAGGGTGATGGGGGTGCCACTAGACACCAGTGATATGTGTTCAGTCAACAGAATGGGTGATCAGGTGATCAAGGGGTAGGGAATGCCGCTAGACATCAGGGATGATGTGTCCAATGCCCTCAGGATGGGCACTAAAGGGTCACTGCTTGCCATGCAAATGAGCCCATAATGGGCATGCAAATGGACCCTTAGTGCTTTGCATGCCCAATGAGCTGGTCTGCATGATGCAGCAGAACATAGCCAACATGGCTGTAGGTACAATCCGGTCCCAGGGTGCTGTTACCTGTGGACAGCATACAGTCCAGGTACATGTTGGGGCAGTGCAATTTGACTTACTGTTGCGCCAACATGGGCCAATATTCAATCAGATAGTGCTGGTCTGCTATGCAACTGAATATAGCAGCCTCTGGGTTAGGCACTAACACAAGCACAGTGTAAACACTTGTTTTGCGCTTGTGCACATTTCTGAATATCTGGGCCCAGAATTCAAATGAATTTTTTACCAGCAGTGTGAAAAGCAAAGGTGAAAACCCATTTGTTTCACTGCACTAACAACTATTTTATTATAAAAGGTAGAAAGTAATTACTAACACATCTAAATACAATAAATGACTGAGTCAGTTGTCTATTTATTAGAAGTAAACACCTGGGGTCAGATTTTCAGTCCCTCAGAAATCAGTACAGGTGCAGGGAAAACTACTGCAAGTGGGGCTTCACTTGCAGAGATGTATAGTTTTTTCCCACAAATGCCATATTTTCAAAGTGGTGGCCAGTTTACGACCAGCTCCATGATTCATGGCACCTTACGGCTGCTTATTCGGCGCAGCTGTGTCAAAATGTTACGCTTGGTTGGACCAGGCGTAACATCTCCTGCAGCAGCACCTGCCACCTTTGTGGAGCTAGAGCTGAAAATAGTAAAGTCAGCAGTTGTAAAGAATTTGTTCCACACAGGCTGTTGCAGAGTGGGACTTAGTCCCAAGAGGGCTGAAAATCCAGCCTCTGCTCTTTAACTTTATTGATATTTAGTATGTAAGTGACTGAAAAATAAATATTTTTGTTATTTTTTTGGATGCTAACTCCTTAGAAAAATGTTCTTTAATATGAGGGGATAAAGTGAAGTTTTCCTTTATTATTTTATAATATATCACTATTATAAGAATATACTGTACAGTCATATCTATTTTTGGGGCTTTTATAGTATACATTTACATATGTTTTTCTTGTTGGCACCTAGGTATATTCTGATTATTGATAAATAAGTATGAAATGTATTGATAAACTATAGGATTAAATTAGATTAGAAATGAAATTATTGCTTTATCTTAATTCAATATTTGGCTGTCCTCCACATAGGGACATTCCTGTATACCTGTGCCAGACACATGGTGCGTGTTCCTGTAGCTTCTGGACACATTGCTGTGTGTGTGTAGATTTACAGTCTGTGATGTTCCCAGAGGGCATGCCTAATGTGGGGTCCATCAAGGATATCACTGTATGCTTCAAAATGTATACTGCTTATATCCAAATACAGCTGCAATTTTACCAAGCTTGGTCTCCGTGTCCTAAATGAAAAGAAGTAGTGGGACCACTTCAGACTGGAAGCAGTGCAGTCAGTGACAGCACATTCTGGAGCAGTGAGTGCAGGACTGGATTAGATTAGATTAGATTAGATTAGTAATGAAATTATTCTGTTATCTTTATTCAATATTTGGCTATCCCCTGCATAGGGATATTGCTATATGCCTGTGCCAGACACATGGTGTGTATTCCTGTAGCTGCTGGACACACATTGCTGTGTGTGTTTAGTTTCACAGCTGATGATGTTCATAGCGAGTGTTGCCATCACACATGGGTAGAGCCAGGGTTCTCCAGATTTTTGGGATTCTGGTTTGGTTCTGGTTCTACAGTGTGGGGTTCTGGTTCGGTTCGGTTCTGCTTAAAAACTACATGTTTGGATTCTTGTTCAGTTTGGTTCTAGGCTTTTGGTTTATTTTCTAGTTCTGGTTCGGTTCTGGTTCTACATCAAGTTAAGTGTTACTAAATTCACTTTACATTGCTAAATAATATATATATGTACATACAGTGGCATCCCCCAGGATGAAACGCAATTCTGCAGCATTTTGCAGCACTCTGCAGAGTGCTGCAGCAGACCTACTGAATAAAGCAATGTAATTTCAATGACAATTAGTCCCTTTTGTCATGCAGGAGAATGTGACACTGCCAGGATGAAGTGAATGCCACAACTGGAAAAATATAGAATAGCATGGATAGACTACTGCCTCCATGTGGGTTCTCCTCATCTCACGTGGTCTGGATTCAGGTTCAGTTCGGGTTCATCTGTTTTTTATTTTTAGGGTTCTAGTTCAGTTCGAATCGGGCAAAAATTGAATAGTTCTGGTTCGGTTCAGGTTCAATTCTCAGAAGAACCCTGGCTCTACACATGGGTACTGTCCACATCATGGCCATGCATGTGGTGGCAATACAGTACTGTATCCATCTGTAGGCTGGAGGTCAATGCCGCATGACCACCTGTGAGTGGGAGGTCAACACCACATGGTGGGTGTTGCCAGTGTGCTGTTTGTCAGACATATGGAACAGGCATGACATGGTACCAGTGTAGCTACTACAACTATGCCTGCTGGTGGTGGAAGGTAGACCTCATTGTCTTCCATTGCTGTGAGGGATTGCCATTCAGGACACCATACTGTTGCTGGCTTGATGGACTGGCCACAAATCCCACACAAATGCCTACAGTTTAACACTGTGGTTCTAGGACTCTGTTTCTTTTATAGTATCTTTAGGCACCATTATGATGTGTACTTGGGGTGCATTCACATATGCTGCACAGTGGCCAGCTTATGTTTATTCTAAGTGGCCTGTACATAGATATTTTGTGGTGTTACCACTTGCATGTGCTTACATGTCCATGTGCCTTTTGTACAGCTTTGCATTGTCCATATGTTGTCATCTCAACCCCTCAATGGAAACACAGTCTCATTATGTATGGTTGCCCATAACCTATTAAATACATTGAGTGCCATTGTGGCTCATTTGGTATCACACTTGTTTCTGGGCCAAAGGGTCATGGATTCAAGTCCCACACTTGGGACATCGGCACATACTTCTGACACTGCACTGCTATACAAAGGTATTTCCTTCTTTGTCATGTTCTATTCTTTACAATCTTTCTGACTGTGTAATGCTGGGCAGAAACCTGTGAATTCTGAATTAGAAATTTCATGAAACTTTGCAAATTTTGCAAAACTTTTGTGAAATTCTGATTTTTGTGAAATCTGAATCCTCCAAATATGTTTGGTGAATTTTCACCCCATTCTTTGAAATATTCTGTCTGAATTGCAAAATCATAGACATGAAATGTGGAATGACAGTTCTGTAGAATTCCATTTCGCATTTCAAAACATCAATCTTCAATACATGCAATCATTCCAAAGTTCAATTATCAGGTCTCAGGAATTTCTTTCCACAGTTTAATATATTAATCTTCAGTTCATATATTCATTCTGCCCTTCTAAGTCAGAATTTAGTATAAGTTGCCAAAGTGCATTCTTAAAGTTTGCAGAAACGAAATTCCAGCATGGCACTCTGATTGTGTAAACAATTTTTAAAGTAGGCATAAAAATGCAATCATTATTATGATTAATAGTAGCAAGGGTAGTGCAGTGGCCAATAACCCTTCTTTCCACCACATGCTTATTGCATGAAGCACATTAAGTCATGGGGGCATGTTCTCTTAGACTATGTTTTTATGCTTGCTCAATTATCTTCTGCTAAAAATATTACATGACATATTGTATTTGACAAACAGCATCCCATTTGTTTATTTCCTTATACTGTATGTTCCACCTGTTCCCAGAAGTGCTATAAAAGGCATTGTTAATTACAACTAATTCACTTATCCTTTATTTAAAATAGAAACATGAAAACACTGAAACATAGACAATGACAGCAGAAAAGACCCTTGGTCCACCTACTGTAATCTGCCTGTAAACCCAAAATGGAATTTAAAACCTCTTTGACAGAGATCTTGTCTCCTTTTATGGTCATGACAATCAAACAGTAACATATCAAAACAGCAGCTAATATAGAAGAGGAAGAAGAAGATTCAGCATTTATATAGCACTTTTTATACACATTGTATTCCAAAGCATTTTAGTAAGCAAAGCTAGACGGGTAGTGAAGTGACTGAATGTGTAGTGGCAGCCATTTCACACCCCAGCACCCACACACAGCCTTTAACAAGTGCATGAGTCAGCTTTATATGAAGGTGAACGTTGGCCAGGATACCAGGGAAAATCCTCTACTCTTGTGAAAAGTGCCTTGGGTTCTTTTACTTCCACCTAGATACCCAGCAGGACAGCACCAGGGATGAGTAGAAAGGACCTCAGTTTAACATTTCATCTGATGGATGGCATGCCCCATAGCACAGTATCCCCCTAGTACTGCACTTGGGTGTCAGAGTGTAAGGTACAAGACCAATCCCAATGTGGGACTAGAACCCATGACCTTCTGGCCCAGAGGCAGATGTGCTACCAAATGAGCCATGCTGACACACTTAGTCCTCCTACTTTATAGGTAGTACTGGTGCATACAATACATAATTTAGCAAAAAGCAAAATCAGGTCTCAAATGTTCTCCTGTTTTTCATTTTAAATTCTTGCAAGGTAAGCAAATAATGCAGTTGCAGACTAATATGTCTGAATGTCCAAGACCAAGGGACCAAAATACTAAAGGCTCTTTTAACTGTCTTTGGATAGAGCACTGTTAACCCCAAACTCTTTGGTTAAGGAGACCTAACTCTAAAACATTAAGTAAATTGCTACTATTTTAAGTTGGATAGTCACATCTATTAAAATAAATAAACATACCAAAGTGGTATCTTAGCAGTATATTTGCTGAAATACTACAAGAAGAATATAATGAATACAGAGGAGGTCTAAGTGAAAACAAAATGCATTTCCATTCCATTCAGACATGTCTATTGTGATGTTTAGAATTCATGTTTTAAATTCCACAACCGCAAAGAGTTTTCACTATTAGGGTCATCTGGTTATTACTCTCATTTTTATGATGTTGAATTTTAGTAGCAGTGATATAGAGTACATATATTTCTTCCATTGAAAGAGAGAAAGGTAAAAAGCAAGGCTCTTTTATAGAAAACTCAGTATACTGTAGATGTTTATGCTATTGCAAAAGTAATTAATAAAAGTTATTTTCAACACGTGTACTTACATTGTATCCCAAAGTACAGCAAATCTTAATCATGCTGAACAACAGTAATTTTTGCCTAGTTCAATGCAGTGATTCCTAAACATTTTTAACGGTGATGTTTTAGCATTGCATAACCTGAATTTTACAATTTGAGATCTGTACATGTCCTAAGATTTATGAAGCTGAGGTTTAAAATGCCATTGCTAGTATGAATGTTTAAGATCTGCTCACGCAGTAGTCTTACAGTATTTATGAGGCTGCTTTAATCCTTTAAATAAGTGTAAAGTTGAACTGACCATAGATTTATAAATAATTAATAAGAATTGAATACACCTAGAAGGAAACTGGTTGCCCATTTAAACCAAAAGCCTATGGTATGTAGAGTACTTAATATCAAATGTACTGGGATTTTTATTTCTTCAGTTGAATGATGGCTTTATACCTGATTTTTTCTGTAACTATTTCATTATTGCTTTTAAAAGGAATGTGTGATAGGCATGGTGAATCAACAATCTAGTATGTTGCACTGTAGATAGTTGAATACATACTGTACTCTGAGGATAGCAAGTTACAATAAATCCTGCCAGTGATGGCTGAATTGTAATTTAAAATTAGATCACCATAGTGAATTAGTGGATCTTGAAGCACAAGGCATCAGTGCCTGTTTGGGGTGGGGAGGGGCCTTGGTACCAGTGAGCTTGCTTCAGTTGCATGAATAGCAGGGCTCCAAAATCAGTAAAAAAAAATTTCTATAACTGTGGAGGTGTTTTTCTGTATTTCCACATAAATTATAAAATAGACGTTTCCTCCTTCTTGGTTAGCTAATTTTCAAGACGCACATGTCAGTCCCCCACTGCATTATTTCCTATGATATCTAATTGATGTGGTATTCATACATGAGCAGTATAGAACTATATGGTAACAGTTTTCCTCTAGCCTTGCCTTTTCTCCTGTAAAATTAATGAATCCTTATTCATCTGGGAGTCGTAGAGTCTTGCAGAAACGAGTCCATAAAAATTTAATAAGATCAGCAATAACAAATTGTACTTCTTGTAAAAGAGGTAATATTAGACTTGAGGTGACAAATGTGACTGTAAATGAAAACTGTCTCCTTGGTAGTGGGCATCTACAGTAGGTAACTGAAACTAAAATTTTAACCTTGCACATATTATTATTATTATGCAGTATGTGTGCAGTGTTTACAGTAAATAATAATTAGGGCAGTATTTGAGTCACAGCTAAGTTTGTCATAAATACCATGATTATTTCCACTTTTATATAGAGAATAATGGATAGGTAAGTGTATGTTATAGATTTGTGTTATTGATTTTTTTTTACACACCTGAGGTGTGTGATGATTATAAGCCTCGAGGCGAGCTCAAGAGGTTTATTGGAATCAACTGCAGATGTATAAAAATCCAGAAACAGACACTTGGCTAGTCTTTATTTTTTTATAATTACTGGTGCAGGGACTGTCTATGCACTAGTAGTTTAAGAGAGAATAAAAAAAATGCTTCCAGTTTATTACATGCTTTTTTATTCTTTGAAATAATAAAGATTCAAGTGTATGAAATTCAACATTTTTAATATAGCCGACAACAAAATTATGTTTTAAGCTGAACTTGTTATAACAAGAACTTTAGAAATTTCTGTTAGTGGTCTGCTTCTGTTTTTCTGCAACAGGAAGGACAATACTAAGTTCAAGTCACCGTCTGTTTTATGTGCGGTGTTTTGGTTTTGTTGCTGCATTATGGACATTTCCCTCTCGTTTTCTTCCGGCATGTTGAGTCTGCTTTCCATTTTATTGGTTTTTTTAAAAGGTTTCACCAAGACTTGCTCTTAGAGGGTGTGCAGGACTGCATCTGACAGGGACTGAGAGAGCAGAGGGAAGTTGAGTATGCGCTCGAGTTGTCTCAAGCCACTGCATTGTGCTTGGGGACATTGCTCCTGAAACAAAGTTGTGAGAAAGCTGTAATAACTGGTTTTCAGGTTATTATGGCATTTGACAGACTCGGAGCTGTGTGATAAGGGGGTTGCCAGTAATTATGAAAATATCATGACTGGGGCATTTTTTCATGACTGAGAAAGCCAAAAATATCAGTTTTAAAACATTTAAAGCTTTCATGATATGCTTGTATAAAACACATACCAAAATAGAGGTAAATGTGTTTACCACTCAATGGATCCATGACTTCTCATGACTTTACTATGATTTTGACCGAGACACTATCATGATCTTCTCCAAACTTCACCATAACAAAAGTACTACAAAGCTTCTGCTTTTTTAACAAAAATCTGATAAAGGAGCACAGGAAATACTAGACAAAACAAGAGATAGCTGGTGCCAACAAGAGCAACATTTTGTAACATTACTGATTCACCCGAATGCTTTAGATGTATAATAACGCACATAGGACTTTTGATAAGAAATCAGAACATTTTGTTGCATTACTGTGTCAACTTGATATCCACTGGACCACATCTCTAGGGTTTAGCATGCATATGTTTTGGGCCATATTGTGGCTATTTATGTCTAAATATAAACACAAGCTTCTCAAAGCATATACAAGTGCCAAAAATGTGCCTGTGATTGGAAAATTGGGTGTAGTTTTGGATGATGGACATGGCGGAACCACAGCACCCTAGTCCATGGCTGCACCTGCATCTCTGGACCCTGGACCTGCATATGAATGTCTAACACAAGGAATTTTCATTTCTAAAGACAAGCTGGCACTACTGGATACTGTACTTCCACAAAGGTAGAGGTCGATCCACAGAGCCCTTCACATATTTCTAGGGTCGGCTTCATGTCTAATCTCTACAAAAGTAGAGCACAATGCAGTGCACTTGCTAGCTGAGTGTTGGCTTTGATTGGACCCAAATAGATCTAAAATATTAAAAAAAGCCATCAAACATGTGCTATTAATGATTTCTATAGCATGTGCCCCATTCTCTCGAAACCTTTTCATTAAAAACTGTCAGAGCATGGTGGTAGGGTGCTCACAATAGGCAGGGAAAGAGATAATCGTGCTGGCTTCCCAGAGAAAAATGATGATTCTTTCCTTCCCTTAAAAGCTGAACAGAAAAGCAGAGACTTTTTCTTCAGTTAAATCCTTTTAATCTATGCCTGCTCTAGGGGCTGAAGTGTGGACCAAGTAAGCTTGTGTCTTCAGCCCCTAGCCGTGTGTTAGAACTGTCTAATACACATCCCTTGAGTGTCTTACTGGGCTTATAAAGTGGTCCCCAATATTTTACATACATGCAAAAATCCAAATTGTTGTGTTTATATTAAAAAATTATAATATCTAATGTACTTTGTTGGAAAATAGTTCATCCACCTGGAGTTCTTAGGACTTTTGACCTACTGCAGCCACTGTAGCTCTAGTTTGTTTTCTATAGTGTCAAAGTGGTTGCTATGGCTCCATGACTCCCCTGCCATAGTTTATATTTTATTGTGCCATATTTCATAGTTATACTTGTTTTATAAAACACAGTGTCTTCCTTAACAGGCTGCCATGGCTTCCCTACTCCCCCCCAACACACACATATATCAACTGCTTGTCATGGCCATTGGTTGGAACCAGGAGTGTTGTAGTCATTCACCCACCCATTCCTACACACACACACACACACACACACTCAGTTTTCAGTATGTGTTGGCTGAAAGTGAGAGCAGTGTATTCTTTTAGAATGGTTCCTTCCTTTCTCTTGGGACCAAGGAGAAGTTTAGCATGGAGAGGTTTGTGAACAGTGAACAGTAGTGGCAGTCTGTAAGTACTTTCAAATGATAGCAATTAATGATGCATTGGTGGGCAGGCCAGCCAGCTTTATGGCAGTTGCAGGGCGGGGTGGTGGAGGACAGAAGCCCAGTATCCAAAAACGGCATTTTGGGTAAATAAAGGAAGGAGTGTAACTTTTGTTTCATAGACATTTAGATGTTTAAACGCAGTGTTGGTGAACAAGCACGGTCCTCAAATCTTGAGACAGTGAGTGAGTGGACAATCACATGTGGGCAGGCTGGAACAGATGTAAGGAATAACGATTTAAAAAAAATATTGGTGTTATTAAGACACTGTCAAAGTAAAATTAGGATGCAACTAACATATGGCACCTTGCAGAGAATGATGGCTTTGTGTATGTGAGACAGGCAAGGTAAAAAGAAATGGCTGCTGCCAAAATTTGAAAAAAAACACATTCTAAATTGTGCTCATTTATTTAATGCATGTGCTGCATCATGCTTTGCAGCACTTGTTTTCAGCCATTCATTAGACACTTCTAATTAATTAATCAAGATGCAGGATTTACCCATCCCATTTTATAAAAAGAACAAAACTGGTGCTCTTTAAGTCGGCAGAGCATGTTATGGTGAAAATGTTGTACCTACACTTTTTATTCTATTTTAGATTGCTCTTTTTTGGTTCCACCAAACTGGTTCGACAGGGTAAATGCCGATGGACACTACAGCAACAACATCACCACGACACCCCCTACAGGGACAGCCAAGCAAACCGAAACACTGGAACAGCAACAATTAGTGGTCATGTAACTGCAGCAAATGAAACACCAGTTTTGTTGTATAAATGCAGGGGCTCCACCCCCCCACACCCCCAGATATTACTATAACAAACTCCTTGGTGCACGTACTGTAGAAAAAATATGAGCACAGAATGTCCCGAAGAAGTAGAACCCCTCCCAACAGTGTAAACAGGCACCCATTGTAGTAACACACCTGTCAGAGGTGCAAGCAGTTCACCGACACTGCAGTCACAGAACTGCAGTCACTGTAATTGTGTTGCTGTTACAGCATCGCTGTAACAATGGTATACCTTAATTTTTATCTGTTTATACTCCCAGACCCCGGGAATCCTTCAGGAGTGCTCACTCGGACACAACCCTAACTCCCAGCCTAAACCCCCGCATCTCCCAGGCCCTCCCCCCGAACGACCACAGGCAGGTCCGACCCCTGGTATCACCTCTGGGGCTGGTTCCGCCCTCCCCTGGCAGTCAACTCCTAAGTGTGAGGTGCCTTACCTGCAGCTGAACAGGCTGGCTATGGAGATATCTGGGCTCATCTGGGCCAGCGATTGGGATGTGGATGATCCCCTGGGGCCACCATCATCTCACTGGTGGTCTAGGAGGCCTTTTCTTGTGTAGATTTCCCCCCAAGTGCAGTCATGCAATGGCATCAGGCATTGCCCCGTAGATGCTGCCGCGCTCATCCCTGATTCTTGTTCCCATGCAAGTAGTAGCCCCGGTCTCCACGGGGGGGTCACTACTGCACCAGGAAGACCCCTGGATCCCTCCCCAGGGAGAGGAGAGCTGTCCCATGGATGCTCAATCCATCTCCCTCCTCTGCTGACCCTCAGTGCCCGGGCTTACTCCCAAACCTGGGTCGCTGGTGCAGCACGAGGTGTGACATCCAGTGCCTCAACCCTCAATACCACCGGGCCGGCTATTCTTTTTTATTATATCTTCTTTTCTCCATTTGAATCTCCCTTAGCAATTATTAATCATTCCCTTTCTATAAGGTTTCTTTTGATCATCCTAAGATCCCACTGTCATTCTGCAGGGCTTACCTACCACAAGGGATCCCACTACGGCCCTCGAGCCGTCTATCCATGTTGAAATTTGTGAGGGTCCCAGTATTGCACCAGCTGGCTCCCCAGCAAGGTGCAGCATACCTAGCAGCATTGAGTAGCAATACAACTTACGTTTACCACAAAATGAATTGATCCGGACAGACTACGGAGCAGGGACGACAGCACCTTGTTAATGTGATAGGCTGTGCCTGTTACTGTCAGAGGCAAGATCACATGTCTCTGTAACTGCCACAAGTGTCAAGGCTGGGACCTGGTATTGGAGCCTCCATTCCCACTAACAAATTAGCACCCGTGTGTGCCTTAATACTGGGATGGGGTGGAAATAAACTCCATTCCATACAGAACTGCTGCCCTTTCCTTCTTGGTCACCAGAACAGTCACCCTGTGGGGCATACTGAAGATTCTCCCTAGATAGCAAAGAGCATCTGTCAAACTCCTTCTCCTATGCCTGCCACATATGATTAGGACTGTGAGTTTTGGGTTGAATGCACAGGCCCCCATGTGGAAGGAAAGTGCCTTAGCTACTAGGCCATAAGAGCAACCTCCTTTAGCATTTTATTACATTTAAAGTAATAAATGAAGTGCTCATTTTAATATTGCTATCGTCAGTCTTATATCAGAATTAATTTTCATTTCATTTTTCTCATTTTCTATATTTCAGAAACCTTTGAGCTAAAATAGCCCTCTACAAATGTGTCCACATCAGGTACAAACAGTACAAATAGTAAAAAAACATTTACAGTCACAAGTAATATTATTTAGGAACATCTGTAATACATGAGTTTTAAAAACATTTAAAGTGCTTAGACAACTGATTTCAGTTGGTAACAAATTCCAGACCTTAGCTACTCTCATCGATATAGACCTTTGTCCCAGGCTTGTCTTGTAAAATGGTACATGAAGATTTTCACATGCCATATTCCTAGTTGAATAACTATTAGAGGCATAGTTAAAGAGCTTTTGAAATCCAGAAGGAGTATAGCCCAACAAAGCCTTTTTAATAGTATTGAAAGATTGTAGTCAATACTAGTATGAAGTGGTAACCAATTTAATGTACTATATAAGCAGTATCTATGACTATCCCTTTTACAATTTAGAGCAAATCTACAAGCATTATTTACAGCAACATTTATTCTTTCCAGCAAGGTATTACAGGCTGCTCAGTAAACTACTGAACCAGAATCAACAATTAAACAAGTTCAGACTACTGACCAACAATTTTTTAATCTCAATAGTAAGATTGTTCCTATTTCAATAAAGGAGACCAATGAGGCAATTAATATTTGTGACAACATGGTCAACATGGCATGTGAAAGACAACAACGGGTCTAAAAAAACAATTAAATGATTGCACCTGCTGAATACAATCACCACTAGGTGTCATTATGGTCAGAGTTTAGCATTTCTGCAGGTTATGTCTACTCCTGAAAAACATAACCTTAGTCTTTTTTGCATTAATAACTAGGCTAGTTCATTCGAAACATTCCCAAATTGACTATAAGTCAGATTGCAGACATTCTTGCATATTAGTTACATTCACTCCTGAAACAAAAAGAACAGTATCATCAGCATATAAGATTGTATGAGAGAATTTTGAAATATTTGGCACTATATTTATACAAATACTAAACAATAAGGATCCCAAAAACTGATCCCTGTGGGACCCCATATCTAAAGGTAGGATAGAAGAAAACAAATCATTATACTTTACCCTTTGTGTGTGATTAGTCAAATAATCTGAGAACCATGCCACTGCATCAAGCGACAGGGCCATCCCACATAATTTTTTTATTAATAATCTATGCTCAACAAGATCTAATTAAAATACGTTGCTTAACACCACTTTTCTTGTGACTAACATGAACTAGCATGCAAGACACAAGGCTCCCTGAACTTACAGAACAATCAATACTTACAAACTGTTGAGAATCACAGTGGCAAGGATACTGAGAGATGTTATGCTGCCTCACACAAGCATGACTCCACTGAAAATGAGAGGTGGCATCTCAGTTACATTGTCTTGTGTAACTAAGGCTAAACAAGGTTGAGCCTGGTCTGCAGTCTGACGGGAGACCACCAGTAAACATCAAGTGCTGCAGGAAGTGGTGTTGGTAGTTGTTCAGGGTGCATGCTTCCCGTTGCTTATAAGTTACCAAATGGAAGTCCCAGCATGGTGTTAAGGGGACACAGGACTGTTGTAAGGTGCCATCTTTCAGATGAGATGTTAAAACTGAGGTCCAGCCTGCTGGTTCTGCTGATTGTTAATGTGGACATAAAAGATCCCATGGTACTTCTGGATTAGGGGAATTTTTCCAGTGCTCTGTCCTACTTCCTGTATTCCATTCCCCATGGGATGAGGCTGAAAACAAAAAAAAATATTACCTTAGACCTCTTTGCAAATGCTTGGGGAAGGGCAGAGATGCTGAATAGGAAATGTCTCAATTGGTATATCATTACGATGTCCATGTCACTATGCAGACCAAAACATATACACTCTGAATGGTTGCCTTTTCTCTTAGTGAAACCCGCTGTAATAAGACAGGTATTCTGGACTGGATGTCACAAGGAGGTCTGCAGCAGCATTATACTCCAGCCATAAGTGTCAAATCTAGCCAGAAGGTAGGTGCCTTGTACAGCAGTGTACAGAGACCTGAGACAGCAAACCCTAACTACTGCAATCAGCTGAAATATTCAATATTGAACTTTAGCCTAAGACTACTTCCAGCTTGCTGCCAACCCTTTTTACCACAATATGAATTTTATACAGGATAAGCAGTGTTCATTGCTTCAGTTCACTGGGCTCAGAGAAGTAGACACTTTTAACTGATTTTGTGTTTGATTTCAGAATGAAAGTTATACAATAGCTTCAGTGAGAAAAACAGGTTCTGGAAGTGTGTTAGGCTGTGATCCAATGAGGTGGATGGAAATAATACTGCAACCAATGGGGGGATGAACTTGCTGATGATGAAAGTTTTCCACCAGAAAGCGCACTTTTCAAATGAGTTCACCACTCCAGTGAGTGTGTTGGGTTTTTCTGTTTTGATAATGCTATATGCCAATGCACCTATCTGACTGTTTCTCTCTCTGCCTCACCACTTCCTGCCCCATATTACCCTGCTCAAGATCATGGCCAATGAACCACCTGAGTTTAATGCTTCTAGTATTTAAAACTGTATGTTTAGGAGGCAGTATAGCACTGTGGTTACGGGCACCGAGCTGCAAACCTGGAGACCTGGATTTGAATCCCACAGCTCTCACTTGCATGCTGTGTGACCCTGAGTAAGTCACATAACTTCCTTGTGCTCCCAGGCCACACCTGGAAACAAGCTTCAGCCTAGAATGCATTTCCTGGACAATTTTCCCTTTCTCTTTCCATTAGATGACCTTGGCACTGATTAGTAAAGGGACTTTTTTTTAACTCCCTGAAATCTTCAACTTTTTTTAGTGACCACAGCAAAATTGACTGGAACTTCGATAACATGGTTATATGAGGGAAAACTAAAATGTTACTGGAGTAAGAGAGATTGAGTTCTTAATAAAGCCTGGAGGGCATGGAGGTGTTTTATTTGCAAAAAAGAAGACACAGACAGAACACGAGGCTGATCTGTGAAATATTAAAAGGCATGAGAAAGGTTACAACTGCAAGTCATTTCACAGTCTGACAATAATACTAGCTATTACAACAGAAATATTTAGGCTTAGGGGAATTTGAGTACAATGTAAACCAGAAGATAATACTTTATACAGATTGTGGTTGTTTTGTGAGATGGCTTGCCGGCTAAGTACTGTAGTATATGAATTTTCAGTACTGGGCTAGATACTGTGCATTCTTAGCAGAGAATAATATCGGTGGCTATGATTTAAGATAATGGGGAGATTTACTGGATAACCTTTGATCTAACTGTGTCTCTAAAAGTTTCTAGTTTCCATAGGCCTCTAGCATTCCATGTTAGGCAAAACATGGTGACAGTAGACCAAGAAATGAGCACTGTTGTTAACAAAGCTGGCCTTACATTCCTGGGGGCCCCCATCAGGCTTAGTTATTGGGTATTTAGGTGACATTGGTATTGATTATTGAGGGGGCACTTAGCTCTCCAACTCTACAGCGACCGCAGCAAAACTGATCAAAACCTTGATAACATGGTTTTATCAGATGATTGGATCTTTTTTTTCTTAGCAAGCAAAATGAGAAATTACTTTTTGGAGCAGTTTACTGATGGGAATCTTGCTTTATGAAACTGATGAAGCTCATAACACACATACCTCTCAACCTCAGCTTTAAAATGCATAGCTGTTGTTGGCATTCATCTGTATCCCCCTCCCCTGGGTCGTGCCTGAAAATAGGCAGGATTTTTCTAGTGCACTTACCTGGTCAACAAAAACTAAATAAATAAAATAGCGCTGGCCTTGAAAATGCAGAGCTCATGGGCAGAATGCATAGCGCATTTTTAAACAATAATAAGTGTAATAATAATGGGCATTATGTGTTTAGTGTAAAGGGTTGCTTAAATCCTGTTTATTTCACTTTTGTTATAGTTTGCATGTCCAGAAATAGCTCTATCATTATGAGATACATCAGAAAAGAGTGGAGCAAGGGTAAATTTGGGTGTCAAATACATAGCACAATAAAAAGAAGATAAGAAAAATGTCAGCAGATGGGGACCGCATGATCCATCTGGTCTGCCCAAAAAAGACTAACCCCCGCCCCCCTCATTGCCTGCAACCTAACCTGTCCGCAATACCTATCCCATGCAAGTTTGAAACCTCTAAACGTCTTGATGCTACCAGGTCCTGGGACAGGCTATTCCAAGGTTCCACCACTCTCTTTGTAAAGAAGTACTTCCTGAGGTTGCTTTTGAATCTATCTCCCACCAAACTCAAATTATGGCCCCTTGTACATGCTGTTGTGTTGTGCTGAAATAGATTACCTGCCTGAGTTGTGTTTATACCCTTCACATCCTTAAATGTTTTGATCATGTCACCTCTGTTTCTTCTTTGCTCGAGGGAGTATAAATTTAGCTCCCTGAGTCGCACCTTGTATGTCTTGTGGTGTAGAACCTGCACCATTTTAGTAGCTCTTCTTTGCGACGTCTCCAAATGGTCAATGTCGTTTTTGAAGTGAGGTCTCCAGAACTGACTACAGTATTCCAAGTGTGGCCTTACCAAGGACCTGTAGAGCGGCATGACCACCTCCCGCTTCCTATTAGTAATGCCTCTACTAATACAACCGAGAATGCCATTTGCTTTCTGTGCTGCCTTCTCACACTATTTTTCTACCTTTAAGTTGTCAGTGATCACTATGCGGAGATCTCATTCTATCTGTGTTTCTTCGAGTTGGATTCCTCCCAGTGTATACTTAATTCTAGGGTCCCTTCTACCCAGGTGCATTACTTTACATTTTTTAGCATTAAATTTCAGCTGCCAAGCCCTGGACCATTCCTCCAACTTCCTGAGGTCAGCTTTCATGTTGTCTGCCCCTTCCAATGAGTACACTCTGTTGCGGAGCTTAGTATCATCTACGAACAGGCAAACTTTCCCTTTCAAATCATTTGCGAGGTTTCCTATAAAGATGTTGAATAGTATAGGTCCCAACACTGACCCCTGCAGGATGCCACTGGTTACCCTACTTTCCCTCGACAGAGATCCATTTACTAGTACTACTCTCTGGGTCCTATTGTTTAGCCAGTTGCTGATCCAATTAACTACCTTTTGTTCAACTCCTGTATGTTCCAGCTTGTTTGTTATCCAATCCAATCCAACTTTATTTATATAGCACCTTTCGAATCCAAGGTGCTGCACATAAAACAAATACAGAATAATAAAATTTCCATACGTTAAAATATGTCAGCCATGACTAGGTAAAAGCTAAATTGAATAAATATGTTTTTAAAGCAACCTTAAAACTATCGATGGTTGGGCATTCTCTCAACCAACGAGGTAGAAAATTCCACAGGGTTGGTGCTGAAAAAGCAAAAGCATGAGATCCTGATGTCTTTAATCGAACCCTGGGAATCTCCAGCAATCCCTCATTGGCGGAACGGAGAGGATGGAGGGGGCAGTAGGGTACCAGGAGATCTTTCAGGTAACTGGGTCCCTGATCATGTAGGGCTTTAAGGTTAGTAAACCAACCTTAAAGGTGATCTGCCACCAAACAGGCAGCCAGTGCAGTTCACAGAGCACAGGCGTAGTATGACTGGTTCTAGAAGTCCCAGTCAAAAGCCTGGCTGCTGCGTTCTGCACCAGCTGGAGGCAGCGGATATCATCCCCTGGTAGCCCTAGGTAGAGGGAATTGCAGTAGTCCAGACAGGTAGTGACAAAGGTGTGGACCAATGTTGGAAGATCCCCCGGAGGAACCAGGTGTTTCACCCGGGCGATATTCCTCAGATGGTAAAAAGAGGATTTGAAGACAGCTGACACCTGAGATTTTAGGGTCAGACCATCATCAAAAATAATGCCCAGATTTCGCACCTGATCGGAGGTAGAGAGTGGTATACCACCAAGTAGCAAACCTGATGGTTGTCCAGCTCCCAAACCCGCCCCCGGACAACCTGGATCCACTACCAATACCTCAGTCTTATCGGATTGAGTCTCAGCCAGCTGGAACTCATCAAAGTCTGATCTCCACAAGGCAGTTATTCAGTACAGAGGTGCATCACCCTGACCGGGGAGAAAGGACAGATACAGCTGAGTATCATCTGCATAGCAGTGGAAACCCAGACTGTATCGCCTGATGATTTCTCCCAATGGCAGCATATACACTGCAAACAACATGGGAGCTAAGATGGAGCCCTGTGGTACCCCACAAGGCAGGGAGTGAGCACCAGAGGAATAAATTCCAGTGACAACTCTCCGAGACCTGTCCATGAGGTAAGAACGAAACCATTTGAGGACTGTACCAGACAGCCCACAAAAAACCCGCAGGCGCTCCAACAGCACTCCATGGTCTACAGTGTCAAATGCATCAGAGAGATCGAGAAGGAGCAGAATAGTACATGCCTTTCAATCTCTGGCCATTAGGAGGTCACTCCATACCCGGACAAGGGCAGTCTCCGTGTTATGCCTTTTCCTAAAGCCAGACTGGAGAGTATCATAGACATTGTGAGTTATAAGATGATCATCCAATTGCAACGCAACTGCCTTTTCAATAACCTTACCAACAAATGGCAGGTTAGAGATAGGCCGGTAGTTGGCTAGACAATCTGGATCCAAGGAGGATTTTTTAAGGAGTGGTCGAACGACCACCTCCTTAAGGGGCGGTCAGGAAAGACCCCCCTCTCCAAAGACTTCCAGACAATGTCAGCAAGGATTGGGCAGATAACTTCTACACATCCTACTAAAAGAGGTGTAGGGCTTGGATCCAAACTACAACTAGTTGGTCGCATTGTTTGGATGATCTTCACAATGTCCCCGAACTCCAGCCGGTGAAAATCTGACCAGACAGACTGAGGGCATGCCATTTCTCACTGACCACTTCAGTCCCCCATAGGACAGGTTGGACCGATGCCGGACCTGATGCTGGCTACCTTATCTGCAAAAAAACGAGCAAACTCCTTGCATCTTAGCTGAGAAAAAACTTCTCTGGGCTGAAGACAGATTGGATTGCACAATCTGTCCACTGTCCGGAAAAGCTGAGCCAGTCGATATTGTGCAGCAGAAATCTCTCTGGACAGGAATTCTGCCTTCTTACGAGTGATTTCTGATTGATAGCTATCATAATGTGCCATCAACCTAAGCCTGTCAGTATCAAGGCCCCGGCTTCCGCCATGCTCTCTCCAGCCTTCGGCCAAATCGCCTTAACTCCTTCAAGGAGCCATCAAACTAAGGGCTCCTTGGACGGAGGGCGAGAGACCGAACACGAACAGGAGCAATTTTGTCCAGAGCATCTCCCACAGCCTTATTATAGGCTAATACAAGATCATCTGGATTCATGCATTCACCCAACAAACTCGATAGATCCAGTACCACCGTTAGGTCACTGGGGTTAATACCCCTTAAAGGGCGGTACCGAACCATCTCCATAGGGGCAGACCTATTGGGGGGGGGGCCCTGAAACTGAACCTTATGGTGTGATGGTCAGACCAGCTGACAGGTTCCAACCCCAAGTCAGCGATCTCCATACCCAAAAGAAAGACCAGATCCAGTGAATGACCCCCTATATGGGTCGAGGATGTAACCACCTATGTTAGGCCCAGTGTATTCATCAGTTAGCCTTCTGTGAGGGACGGTGTTGAAGGCTTTGCTGAAATCCAGATATGCAATGTCCACTGCCCCTCCCTGATCCACTATTCTGGTGACCCAGTCGAAGAAGTCGATCATGTTGGTATGACAAGATCATCCCACTGTGAAACCATGTTGTCTTGGGTCATTTTTTATCTTTCAGGTATGCCACTATCCTCTCTTTTAGTAATGACTCCACATTTTTCCCTACAACTGAGGTCAAACTGACAGGGTGGTAATTTCCTGCTTCTTCTTTGCTCCCGCTCTTGTGAAAGGGCACCACTGTTGCCCTTTTCCAACCTTGAGGTATTTCCCCGCTGTCTAGTGACTTGTTGAAGAGCTCAGCCAGTGATGTGACTAGTTCTTCACAAAGTTCTTTTAAAACCCTAGGGTGTATGCCGTCAGGCCCCATGGCCTTGTCTATCTTGAGTCTACTCAGCTCTTTTAGGACCCTTTCCTTTGTGAAGTGGCTAGTGTCCCATACCTGACCATCATGCCCTGTCCTACCTAGTGTGGGACCTTTGCCACTGTCTTCTATAGTGAAGACAGAGCAGAAGAACTCATTTAGGGCTTCGGCCTTTTCCTCGTCCCTCACTGCCATCTTGCCTTCTTTAGTTGCTATTCGGACTATTCCTCCCTTAGTTTTTCTTTTCTCCCTTATGTATCTGTAGAAGGTATTCTCTCCCTTCTTAACATATTGTGCTATTTTCTCTTCAGTCTGCACCATTGCCCTTCTGACTGCCTTCCCTGCCTATTTCAGTTTTTTCCTGTATTCTTCTCCATCTGCTTTTGTTTTGTTCACTTGAATTGTGTAAAGGCCCTGCATTTCTCTTTGATTTTGGATGCTACTTCATTTGAGAACCAGAGAGGTCTCTTCCTTCTTCTGGACGTGCTGGTCAGTTTCACTCATTTAGTTGTTATAATGTGCAGAGCAGTCTTTAGGGTATTCCATCAGACCTCTACATCCCCTGAGTTTTTGCCTTCCATTATGGATGCTAACATAGTTCACATTTTGGTGAAGTCAGCTTTTCTGAAATCTATTACCCTGATTTTAGTATGACTAGTATCTTCCTCCTGGTTTACTTTTTTTACCAGATTGACCTGTGGTCACTGGTCCTCAGATTGACTCCTACTTAGGTTTCTGAGACCCTAGAGCTGTTTGTGAGCACTAGGTCCAATAATGTTCTGTCTCTGGTGGGTGAGTTCACCAGCTGACAATGCAAAATGCATAGCCGTTGAGAGCTACAGCAACACAGTTTTGACCCTGTTCACAAATGTTTCTACCATTAAATGCTTTTAAATTTTATTTTTCTTTTAAGAGTCAGCCTCCTGATTTTAATTATGTCTAGTCTTGTACAGCCTTTATTTTGATTAGACAAAATGTTGCCACACACAAATGTGTCTGTCATTGGTCTTAACACTGGAAAGCCAGTTTCCTCTTATGCCTGCTTCTATAGCTGCAAATGCATAACATGTTACCAGAGTAAAAGGCTTTGGGGGAAAACTTTACTGGCAAATAGTGTTTAGTCATATTTTGGCCGTAAAAGAAAAATAAATTAATAAAATATATTATTTTTAGTTTAATTAAATGCCAGCATGTTACAGTATATTGGGCACCAATGAAATAAGACTGAGGATACAATGAATTAAAAAAGGCAAGAGATATAATTTTTTTGCACTGCTGTTATTTTGTTTTGGGGGGGATTCAGAGTTGTAAATCATATCTTTAGACAAATTGAAATGGTTTAACATTTCAGTAGCTTTTCATTTACTTTCCTTAAAAATGTGTACATCCCAAGTGTGGTCCATCTGCTTTCTGTAATGGAAGTGGTACTGCCTTTACTGTGATGGGAATAGAGAGGATTTCTGTAGACATATGACTTGTTATATTTCCAAGGTGCATACTGTATACTTTTTTTTTTTAATTTACAAAGTTCCCTCTCCTATTGTGAACTTTCAGTTCCACACGGAAAGCTCTAAAGACGTGTCTAAACATATGAATCCACTGTAGAAAGGTAAACATTTGGGACCCATGTATGCTATATGTCAACGTATTGTTCAAATGAATAATTGTGAATACAAACTGTGTGCTACATCCAGCACAAATCATCTGTACGCTATGTACCTGTCACAACCATGAATCACTATGACAAGCAGTTCTGTACAGCTGCCATGCCACTTAGTCTGGATGCTATGTTAGCTCTTTCTAATGATATTACCATTTCTTTTAAAGCTAAATATTGCCATTTTGATTCCATTTCATTTCCTTCTCCAACTGCATAAAACACTATCTGGCAGGAGAGAATTGCAGCAGCTGTGTCATTTATTGCTTTTATTCATGTCTATTCCCCAGATGGCATAACCTTCAGGCACCCTCACCAGTAAACAAAATTGAGAGGTAAAAGAAAAAGAGCTGGAACAGAATTAGACCAATGTGCTACTGTATGTGTTCCCAGCTGACTGTAGGATAAGAACAGAAAGTTACAATAAACAGCAATCTGTCAGCATGGAAACAGATGACCAGTGCGGTTCTATAAGAGTCTGCCTCAGAATGAATGTATTTTTAGGTGATGTGGAAGTGGAAAACAATTTAGAAATCATTACATCATTCTTAGCCAATCAGGATTGTTTATATAGTGTATAGAGACATCTTGTTCTATATGGATTTCTGTCCTTACCAGAATGCCATTTTACCACATTGCAAAGGTCATAGTTTGTGGTTGCACTCTTCTGGGGTACAACAGTGTTCCATGAGCTTTCAATGCCTATGAACCCACCTGCTGCTTCACTACAGCTTAAAACAACTGCCCAGTCATCAAAGTCAAATCTCAGCTCAATCAATGAGATGGCCACGGTGGTGTTTTCAAAGAACTATAACGAGTGCCAGAATTTCAAAAAGAAGAACAGAAACAAGACAACTTTACAGAAAATAGTAAACAGTTTATGTTAAACAAATACATTTGTGTTTGAGTCAGGAGTGTGAGAATGGTTTTAGTGTAGCAGAACATCCGTGAACGGGACAAGAGTTTTAGTTTTTACCTATAAACTAAATTAATTTAAACTGTAAAACCCGGCTTGTAACTTAAATTGCTGTCTTGAAATCTTTATCTGTTGCCCTATATACTACAAAAAGAACTGGTTGGGCAAAACTATGCCTAACCAGCCTGTGCTGTCACCTCGAGGTTCAGATTCTTGTTGATCACTTGAGCTTTGCTGTTGAGGTCAGCTGGAATCTGAACCTCTCAGTGGCAGCACAAGTTGGCTGTGCATGGGTCCGCCAGTACTATCTTTTTCTAAATGGTCCAGGTACCCTTATAACCACAAGAGAGTGTCTAATGCAATTAGTTCTGAAATTCTAAAGTTTTATATTCAGTTGACACAGCTAATTTTTCACTGGAGGTTTCTCTAATTTTCACTAAAGTAAAACATTTTAATTTTAAATTTTATTTTCAGTTTTTAAAAAACAGAACTCTTCAATATGATTTATAGAATGTTTATATGTACAGTTACTAATACTATGTCTCTTGTGGTTATAATATAAACATACAAAGTAGCCAGCAGAATTAGGCCTTTTGGTCAGTTCCGTGTGTAAATATCACCTGCAAAACAAAGTGGGGCATGTCATCACAGGCAGTGCATCGCGGTCTGAAACACTGCAAGGGGAAAATATCATGGCCCACAACTTCGAATGCCACCAGCCCTTGGTGCAGCACCAGGCCCCAACCAAGGCCGGAGGGACAGCAATGAAAGCAGACATGGTGCAGCACCCAGTCAGAGTGGCAATGGGAGAGATGTGGAGTGCAGGCAGTGCCACACGGACTGGCAGAGAACAGCCACAACATGCCGCACCAACAGCAATCGAAGGACATTGTGGCCAGATGCACAGGAGCCATGTAGGAGGAGGGCACAGTGGTTCCTGGTGCCCACACCCCACGGATGGACCCACCTCCATAGTCCCCAACCCGTGAGCCCCAGGAACAAAGACTCACCCACAGCCCCCGAACCTGCCCAACATAGTGCCTGCCCAACCCTACCATGGATAATGCAACCCTGCCAGATGGGGAATGCCTTCCTCACCAGAAGTCATCCTGTCATCCTGCTGCCTGTGACATATGGCATGGTGCCCAGTACAGGACCATTGCAGCCCCAGCCAAGTGTCAATCCCATAGTCAGAGACGTGCCAGAATGTGAATGCCACAGCCGGTGTGGGACACAGGAGCAAGGTGCTGTCCCACACACGAGTGATGTGAGACAAACAATGGAGTGCTGCACACCACCGCCATGGACCACAACATGTACACAGTGGTAGTCTGCACAGTAATGTCCTGCGATATTAGTCCCTCGCGTTATTGTGGTCCGCATTGTTTTGCCCACGATGTGTTGTGCTGTAATATTCTTTACCATGATTTTAACACATGGAACCTTTTGGTCTTTCTAGTCTGCTCAATGCATAGGGTTTACTGCTCAGGCTGATGTCCCTATTCCCTCCTTCCCAACATTTCCATCCACTACTTTCTTCCCTCCCATGACCCTTATCCTTCCCCTGTATCTATCTCAGCCCCTCTTGAAGTTAAGCACTCTCCTAACTGAGATCACCTCTTCTGGTGGCGCATTCCACTTGGTCACTGCCCTTTCTGTAAAGAAATGTCTCCTGACCTTCCTTTTAAACACCCCCCTCCAGTTTAAGGCTATGTCCCCTCATAATTATGTTGCCACTTAACCTGAAGAGACACTCCTAGTTCACCTTATTGATCCCTTTTAAGTACTTGAAGGTCTCAAGCATGTCTCCCGTCTCCCTTCTGTCCTTCCATAAGTACATCTTCAGAGACCCCATTCTCCTTGTATGATCTACCATGCTGCCCCACAAGCATCTTTGTAGCCCTTTTTTTGGACTGTCTCCATCAGGTTGATATCCTTTTTGTGGTGAGGGTGCCAGAACTGCACCATATACTCCAGGTGCAGCCTCACCAGTGACCTATACAAGGGCAGAATCTCCTGTCTTCTACTGCTGATCCCCCTGGCTATGCACCCAACATCTTGTTTGCCCTTGCCACTGCCTTCCTAAATTATACAGAGTGATTAAGGTCACTAGATATCATCACTCCTAGATCTTTCTCCTCCATTGTGGAAGATACTCTGAGCCCTCCCAGGTTGTTCTCTGTCCTGGAGTTTTGGTTCCAATGTGCATAACCTTGCACTTTTTGGCATTTAAAGCTCAGCTGCCAGATCCTGGACAACCTCTCAAGTCTTCTTAGGTCCCCCTTAAGGTACTGTATCCCCTCTATTGTGTCTTCCCTTCCACAGAGTTTGATGTCATATTTGAACAGACACATTCTGCCCTTGATGCCACCATCAGTGTCATTCATGAACATGTTAAATAGCACCTGCCCCAGCACTGAGCCCTGTGGGGTGTCACTTGTGACTGCTCTGGTACTAGACAACTCTCATCCCACTAACACCTTTTGTGACCCGTTTCCTAACCAGTTTTCCACCCATTTAACCATCTTTTCTCTTACTCCAAGGTCTGCCAATTTCCTGACCAACCTCTTGTGCAGTACAGAGTCAAAGACCTTACTGATATCTAGGTAGAGGATGTCCACTGCCTGGCCGCCATCCATTGTTTTATTGACCCAGTCAAACAAGTCAATTGGATTCATTTGACAAGACCTCCAACCATACATCCATGCTGCCTTGCATCCTAGGGTGTGTTAAAAAAATCCATATACACACAGTTGCTTATTTTTTTATTTTTTATAATTACTGGTGCAGTTTGCTCTGTGTCTCAGTATATCTGCTGTTTACAAACACACACACACTGTCTCACAGACACTGTCTGTCTCACACACACACACACACACACACACTCACTCACTCACACACTTTCTCTTTCTTCCTTGCTCTCTCAGACTGACCTTTTTTTTTTTAAACTGTCAGCTGTTGACTGGTACTGGGGTCCGTCAAGCATTCAACCTGGAGTCGGCAGGATCAACCAGATTGTCCTTTTGTATTTGGAAGGTGGGATCAACCAGATAAAACAATACAAAATTAAATAAAGATGGGGAGGGTGGTAAATAAAAACAGCTCATCGGCAAGTGGAAAAACGAGCTGCCATTTTTTCAACCTATTCAGCCTGCCCATGCACAGAGCATGAGTTAATGAAAAGGCAGAATACAGATGAGTGGCACACAAAGGAGACAGGTGGTTTCCCAAATGCCATAATAACTTGTTTACGGCATTTTGAAGAGCCTTGAAAACAGTTTGATAAAGGGGGTCACCAGTAGTTATTAGCATTTACAGGTCATGGTTCTCATCCTTAGAAAAAGAAGCACATTTTTATAAAAATATTTGAAGTGTGCATTCCATAAATACATTTTGTCATAAATATCAGTGTTCCAGTACGTACGAGCATCTAAGGGGGCATCTCTAAAGAGGTAGTTTGCATCATTCTCTTTTTTCCCCCTTTGGGAGTTCCTTGTATTATTCATTTTTGGACAACATTATGGTATCCGTTTCATATATTTAATCATGTCCTGGGTAATACATTTCACAGGTGAATTCATTAAGATTCAGAATGTCTCCTTCTTTGTAAGTACATTTGACAAAAAACATCATTTGATAAATACATTCCTCATCCTGTGATATTTTGGGCAGTAAAGTAGAACATGAGTTAACGTTTCTAGTTCTTTAAGACCACAATCACAGTTTAAATCTTTATGCAGCAGCCTATCTTTGGAAAAAACATATTGCAAAGTTTTGGATGGATATAATTTTAAATGAAACTTTAAGAAAATAGCTATATCCTTTCTTTCTGAGAGATGAAGCAGGAATGGTTCTAAAAAGTGGTTTATTTTATTATGTGCATATCAGTGATGTACCTATAGTGATCTTATTTTTTGCATATCAGAGTCATCGAATATTTGTTATAGTCTGTTTTTGATTACTTTAACATAACTCTGAGAAATAATTATTTCTCAGAGTTATAATCTTGCACTCTGTTGAACTGAGACAGACCGACCTGTAGTTCCCTGGATTGTTGCTGGGAGCTCTTGTGGAGGGGAACCACATGTGTCATTCTCCAGTCCTGTGGAACCATGCCCAACTCCAGTGAACAGCTGTACAGATCTGCCAGTGGCTGTGCAAGCTCCCCTGACAGCTCATTTAGCACTCTAGAGTGTTTTCTGTCAGGGCCCAGTGATTTGTCTGTCTTCAAAGTTAGCAGCCCTTTTTTCACTCTTTCTCTGTCTATTGACCCTTCTGTCCCCCTTCCCCTCTTGGGACCCTTTTTCTCCATTGGTACCGGGAAAGATTGAATAATTACAAGGACAGTGATCAGTGGGTGGGAGGGGGGCACTGAACACAAGGGAATGATTAAATAATTATGAAGAAGGCAACTGAAGGGTGAGGAGTTCCACTAGACACCAGGGAACAGTTAAATAATTACGGGGATGGCCATACGCAAATTTTCGTATGATATTTTCAATCATATGAACATTTTCGTACTGAAAACGAGTCACAAACATAGAAACATAGATTTTAACAGCAGACAAGGACCAATTGGCCCACTCAGTCTGCTCATTTCCCTACCTATTGGATAAGTTGCAGATCCTAGTTAACCAACAGACTACTTCTTCTTACCACCCCAGAATTGCCTGATGTCTGTCCCATGCATTCTTGAATTCCCCCACTGTTTTTAAACCCACTACCTCCTCAGGAAGGCTGGTCCATGTGTCCACCACCCTCTCAGTGAAAAACTACTTCCCCACATTTCCCCTGAGCCACTCCCCATTTTCAAATTGTGCACCCTTGTTCTTGCACATCTCTTTTTCTAAATGATGCTACCTTCTTGGACTTTGTTGATTCCCTTGAGATGCTTGAAAGTTTCTATCTTGTTCCCTCTTTCCCTCTTTTCCTCTAGGGTATACATATTAGGCTCCTTTAGTCTGTCTTCGTATGGCTTCTGGTGCAGACCCTTCACCATATTAGTTGCCCTCCTCTGGACTGCATCCATCCTGTCTATGTCCTTGTGGAGATGGGGTCTCCAGAACTGCATGCAGTACTCCAGATGGGGTCTCACCAATTGTCTGTAGAGAGGGATAACAACTTCCTGTTTCCTACCGGTGATGCCTCTCCCTATGCATCCCAGTATCCCCCAGCCCTTCTTGCTGCCTTCTCACATCGCTTACCTACCTTTAGGTCATCTGATATGACTACTCCTAGGTCCCTTTCCATTTTTGTTGTCGTTAGTACCACCCCCCTCACACTGTGAACTCTTCCCCTGGGGTTTTGTTTCCTAGGTGCATTACTTTGCACTTTTTTGCATTGAATCTAAGCTGCCATACATTTGACCAGTCCTCCAACCTTGTCAAGTCTCTTATTATCCTTTCCACCCTTCTTTGTGTATTAACCCTGTTGCAGATCTTTGTGTCGTCTGCAAAGAGGCATACTTTTCCTTCCAGTCCCTCTGCAATGTTACCTATAAAGGCATTAAAGAGGACCGGTCCCAGTACTGAACCCTGCGGTGCCTCGCTAGTAACCCCCCTTTCTTTGGGGGTAGACTCCATTTACTATTACCCTCTGCATCCTGTTGTCCAGCCAATTTGTTACCCAGGCTACCACCCTGGGACCCACTTCCAGGCTGGCTTACTTGTTTATTAATCTTTTGTGTGGGACTTTGTCAAATGCCTTGCTAAAGTCTAGGTAGGCCATATCCACAGCCCCTCCCTGGTCTACTACTTTGGTCATCCAGTCAAAGAAATCTGTTAGATTAGTCTGATATGACCTTTCCGCTGTGAATCCATGTTGCCTTGGGTCCTCTGGACTCTAGGTACTCAACAATTCTTTCTTTCAGAAGTGATTCCATCATTTTCCCTACCACTAAAGTCAAACTAACAGGCCTGTAGTTTCCTGCCTCTGCCTTGCTCCCACTTTTGTGAAGGGGAATCACATCCACTCTCCTCCAGTCATCCAGTTCTCAGGTACCACACCATCCTCCCATGATTTGTTAAAAAAGGTAGTCAGTGGTGTCACTAGTTCTCTCCTTAGTTCTTTTAGAATTCTGGTTTGAATCCTATCAGGCCCCATTGCTTTGTCCACCTTGAGTTTTAGGAGTTCTTTCAGGACCCTTTCTTCTGTGAATGGACTGGTATTGATCCCCGTATCCAGAGTGCTTCTATTGTTTGGTTTTGGTACCACCCCCTCCTCTTCTTTTGTGAATACTGAGCAAAGTATTCATTCAGTATCTCTGCCTTTTCAATGTCACCCTCTGCCAACCTCCCCTCCCCTTCCCTTTATTAACCCTCACTATCCCTCCGTTGGTCTTTCTGCACTCCCTACCTATAAAAGGTTCTATCCCCCTTCTTAACTGAGTTGGCGATCTTTTCCTTGGTTTGGGCCTTTGCTATTTTGACTGTGTTCCCCGCTTCCTTCTGCTTTAACTGATACAGGTCTCTGTCCTGCTCCTTCTGTGATTCCTTATACTTCCTGAATGCTATCTTTTTCTTCCTAACCTTCCCCACAACCTCTTTTGAGAATCATAGCGTTTTTTTCCTTCGATTTGTTTTGTCTATTTGCTTCACATAAACTCTTGTTGCCTCTGTGATGGCAGTTTTGATGTCCCTCCATTGCTCCTCCACCCCTCCTTCTTGCCCATTTGCTAGTGCATTCCTTAGATACTCTTCCATTTTGCCAGCGTCAGCCCTCCTAAAGTCCAGTACCCTTGCTTTTGTATAGCTTGACTCTACAACTGTGTTTATCGTGAACTACACTGTTTGGTGGTCACTTGTTCCCAGATGGCTACCCACTTCTAAATCTGAGATCCTCTCTCCATCCCCATTTGAGAGTACCAGGTCTAAGATTGCTCCCTCCTGAGTGGATTCCAACACTAGCTGTCTGAGGCATGCCCCTTGTTGAGCATCGAGAATTACCCTTTTCTCGGATGCTACTGCAGCAAATGTGCTCCAGATAACATCTGGCATATTCAGGTCCCCCATCAGCAATATCTCCCCTTTTTCTACCATTCTAAGGATGCCTTCTATCATTTCTTTGTCCATTTCCTCCCACTGAGATGTGGATCTGTGTGCAACCCCCATGCAGATTGTGGTGCCATTTCATGTCTCCAAGGTGACCCACAGTGCCTCTTCTCCTCCCTGTTTACGCTTTACTTCCATTGCTTTGATCCCTTCCCTTACCCAGACAGCAACAACTCCTCCTCCTCCTCTTTTACCCTCCCTAGCCCTCCTGTAGATTGTGTACCCTGGAATGCTGACATCCCAGTCATGGCTCTCTGTGTACCATGCTTCTGTGACTGCCATGATATCCAGTCATCTCTCTTCCATCAAGGCCACTAGTTCAGGAAGTTTCTTGCCCAGACTACTGGCATTGGTACTCATCGCCCTCCAAACAAGGATTTTAAAGTTTTTAAAAATTTCAGGGTAATTTCTCCAACAGCTCTGTGCAGAATTTGCACAGGCAGATTTAGAGGGGGGGCTAAGGGTGCTATAGCTCCCCCATCATGGAGCTCCTCTATAGTAACACACTGCTGCATTCTTAATCATGAAAGCTGCCTGAGCCACACAGGTCTCATCTGTCCTCCAGCAGAGCTGGCCTTAGCTAGGTGCAAACTGTGCCCCAGCACTTTGGGGGCCCCATTCTGTTTCTTGAGGAAAAAAAAATAATTTAAAACATTTAAAAATGCCTAAATGTTGTTAGAGATGAAAATATTTACCAGCAAATGAAAGTGGAAGAAAACTAGCTCTGTTACTGTTACAAAAGGTGGGGGCAGCTTTGCTGTAATGGAAAAGATTAGGTTAAGTAAGTGCTAATGATGTTAATGGCCATACTTTACACCTCCCAGGTTAACTACTTTCACAAACAAAGGGTTATATTGACAAGAGAACTTGTTTGTAACCTGGACATGTAGGTGAAACAATGAATGATATAACAAAATATGTTTCAAAAGTATGTGAGCACTCAAAATGGCTCAAAAACTTGACTAGCACACAGCAAAACTGGATTTCCTGATAGGGACCCTGAAAACCTGATCACCAGGTAAAAAAACTGACAGGTGGCAACCTTACTGGTGTCCCATGATAATCCTCTCTATTCTCTCTCACTCACACCTCCAGAAAAGTTAAGTTGTTTAACTTGTTTGCAAATCAGAGTATCTGAGGTGTGAGTGCCCAGTGATGATGTCCCTGTCCTTACAGAAATGAATACGGTAGTAGTACCGTACTTACTTACGTTCTTGCTCCAGGCTCAGTCAGATTCATTTCCAATGGTGAAGTCAAGTAATTCAATGCAGTCAATGGCACTAATTAAAAGATGCTGGTGAAACTAGTAGACCTGGTACTGCTTTAGTAATTCAGGGCAGGAGGGTTAGTGAGGTGTAAATGTTGGTCGTGGGGGGCCTACAGGGAATGGAGTGGTGGGTCCTGGCAAGGGCTGCACAGGGGCCCAGAATGGTTAAGGCTGGCCCTGTCCTCCAGTGTCCTGGTAGTGCAGTAAACAACCATCCCCACCCGCATTACATAGTTGATCCCCCGGTCTCCAGCATGAATTTCTTACTAAGGTTCATCCTGTGCCATGTGGTCCGGTACCAGCACTGTGACAGCAGTTGGTCTTGTCTTGGTGAGCCTGAGCATTCATTCTCTACTTTTGCAGGCTTGGTGCAGTTCCTTTGTTCATGCACGGGAGGGGGGGTCATGCTTGGGGGGGTACAGCTACAGTAAAGCGGAGTGGACCGTAACAATACAGATCACTACCAAGTCGCCTGGTGCTCACTGCTCCTGATTTGCTGTTGCATCCAATAGTAGATGTGGCTAGCAAGGGGCACCTACTTTAAATGTCTGGACTGCTGAAACCAGAGTGAGCTGTAATTCATTAACTCAGAAGATTAATTTTGGAGCAAGAAAGGAGTGAATGTACTACTGAGGAGCAGACGGAGAGAGACTGGAGCCCACAAGTGAAGAGCAAAGCCCGAGGTTTCAGGCGGCCGCAGTCCAGTAATGCAGGCAATGGTGGTTCTACACCAGGGCCCGCCAGGGCACATGCCCTGGTAAAAAAAATGCTGTGCCCCAGTTGGTGCCCCATATGGTGCAGAGATTCCCCCATAGTAACAATATATAAGTGCCCCGGCTGTGCCCTGGTAACCATTTGTGGCTAGAGCCGCTGCTGAATGTGGGGTCGGTGTGGCCTTGGTAAATCAGCACAAGGAGTTGGAGTGGGGTTCAGGTCATCTTCTGGTAGCTGAAGCAAGCTGTAGCTGAGAGCTATGCTCATTAGGAGACATGAGGTCAGTGTGTGCTGTCTAGAGAGAGAGTTTGGTGGCCAGGTGACCGGAGAAAGTACTCAACTAGGGGTACATAGACTTCAGCCTGCTGAAAATTGATCAGGTCTTCTTTTAATCAGGTACTTCTTGCTTTAAAAATAAAAGACATTCACAGTCACAAACTATGGTGGGTGGGGGGCAGCTGCTGGGATGAAACAGGACATCAGTGTTCCATCAAACTGGGTGTGTAATAAATGTAGTACTAGTGTTATTAATTTCTAGTATGGAGAGCTTAAATTCATGACATTAAAATTGTTTAAGGTCACTGCTAGTTTTGTCCTATATGGCAAATTGATTTTGGTGCAGATTTGCAGGAGAGGGAGTTGGAGAGTAGTGCCCTTCTGTAGCATGCTAGGAATGGTACAAAACTAATGCTGGGTCAGGTCTGGTCTAGGCAACAGCATGAACCAGGAGAGGCAGAAACTGGTACATGAGACCTTTGAACTGAGGTACAAACTTCAGCAGGTACTATATGTCTAATCTATGTGGTCTTTTCAGTTGTGGTTGTACAGTGTGGATGAGCACAGAGGGAATTAATAGACATGGGGACTTTGAAGGTGTTCTGCTGTAAGTTATGGCATGTGCAGGAGTTTCTGCATGCTTGGAGAGCAAAACTGGCAACAGAAGTCATAAGACCTTGTTTGGCTCATTGACACAGGCAGTTACAAAACTGAAAAAAAGTGATAGAATCAAATATTTAGTTTATGTAGTTCTATGTGTTGAATTGGGGGTGCAAGTTGTTATGTACCCAAGCAAGTGCTGTTGCTAATAAAAAAAATGCATTTTATATTTGTTTAAAAACTGCTTTTCTGTCTGCTTACTGACTTCTTGGGCCTATCATAACAATTAGATGCCTCATACCATGGGGTTATCCCAGTAAAGGACATTTTAAAACAATAAAAAATGTTTTGTTTAAAAATGTATTTTCTTTGGAATATACTGTTCTATAGAATAAACTATGTTTTGCAAAATAGCAAGCAGACTTGAAATTATATTTTCAGAAACTAGATAGCAAAGTGACTTTCTTCCCATATTTCTACAGTTATTGTATTTTTTTTTTTTTACTGAGACGAGGTTGGGGATACATTAATCTGTACTGCAGGACAAACTGGGATGGGTTGGCTTTATGGTAATGCCATAATGTGCTTGAGTGAGTGACATTTGTGAACTTGTTTGCTTGGATTGTCATTTAATTTGTCTGCAATTTGTCTTTATCACCAAGTCTCTTTCAACTTTTCTCATTTTTATGTGTTTCAGATGGGCTGCTGCTCAGCTGCAGTCTTTTGGTATTTTGTGTTTTTGGGGGTGGGAGGTATTTTGGGCAGCATACTGTCATGTGGACTGTGAGGACTCTGGGGATGGTGCTAGGGTGCAACTAACAAAGCATGGGGAGGGAGGAAATGAGTAGAAATTGCATTAGAAATAACTTCCAAAATGCACCAGAATGCACCAAATTGTTACAAAATTTCTGGGGGCCTAGGCGGCCCACCACACCCCTGGCCTATTATTTTTAATTTTTCTCTGACTTCAGCTCCCCCATTTATAGGACTCCTGGATCCGCCCCTGGAATCTGCCTAACAGAGTCCTGATGAGCAAGATAGAAGTGTTGGTCTGTTTGTAGGATGTCAATTTTTTTACTTGTTACAAAAAAAGGAAAACAAGATGGCAGCAAACAAAAAAGGATTTTTCCCTCATGAAAAAGGTATGGCCTCATACGATCATTTCATACAGCTATTTTGAAGTGCTTACTGAGCATGTTCAGAACCCAAAATTTTAAAATGTATTAACTTTAAAACAGACTGTTATTTTTTCACCAAACCAGCCAAAGACACATCTGTGGGCCAAGCCCTTTCTACCCTGAAATGTTCAGACCAAAGTTCCAAACCTCCTGGGTGCAACCCCACAAAAAAACTATGATTTGTTTACATTTTTTTACTATCCAGATTTCAAAATCTGCACTTGACCTGAACGAAACTTAGCAGATCTAGAGATACACCTCCATGAGGCTGCCCATGCAAAATTTCATGGAAATCCACTGAATGGTTGTGAAGACATTAAAGTGCAAAGTTTGAACTTTAACCCTAAATGTAGTGGTGCTACCACTTACAGCTTAAGAGGTGAAAGATTATGGTCTACAGCACTGAATGCCTTGGTAAGGTCAATAATTGTGCCCCCCCCATGGCAGCTCTCGATTATGGTTAAGAACAGGTCATTCATGATATCATGATATTTAAGAGAACAGTGACAGTAGAATGATTTGGGCAGAAAACAGATTGTGCTTCGGATCAACAATTATGTTTGAGGATGAGATCCAGAAGTTCTTTATTCATCAATTTTTCTAAGGGTGTGCTGAGGACTGAGCAAACAGAAATTGGGCAGTAATTGTTTGGGTCAGACGTAAGTCTTGACTTGAGAAGAATGACAATGGCTATTTTCCAGGATGTTGGGATTTTCTCTGTGCATAAGGAGACACTGAATATGGTAATAATAGGTTAAGAAAGCTATGTTGCTTAGGAGTCAAAGCTCAATACCACAACGCTGACAGTTTTAGCGATATCTGTGATGCTTGGCCAGCTGGTTATGATTATTGTATGATATTTGTAATATAAAAATGTAGTATGTGATTGTCTCACATAAGACAGATTGTGCTTCATTGGGTGCCTCCCCCTAAGGTTTCAGTGAAGCTACAGGATATATTAAACTGACCAGAAGATCTCTGTAATGTAATTAACTTCCTTGAGAAATGGCATTTTATGGCCTTTTTATGACCTCATGCTTTGAAGTTGGGAAACTAAAATCTACATTTTATTACAGGACAGAACATAGCTATCTCACACCTAGGTGAGGAAATTCAGGGTTGTAAGCCTCAAAGGAACTGGTGGATCAAAGACTTATAATTTGGGAAATGAGTTTTTGCTGATGTCACCTTATTTATTATGCTTCCTGATAGGACATTATGTTTGTATTTTTTTCTATTTTAAAAGGAGGAGCTAGATGACTCACCAAGAGGATGCTGAGATGGGGTTGAAATGTATCCTTGTAACTGAGGAATATGTCTTATTATTTTAGGACTCAAAGACACAGCTCTCTGATCTAACTTTAAAGGCACTTATAGAGGTAATACATTAGATAGAAAAGGTCTAACTGTATTGTGGTACGAGTTTTTGTTTTGTAATCTTCCCTTGTTCTTTTATGTGATTGTGAGCTCTTTTGATATATTGTTCTGTGTTTACATTTTTCATATTTTTATCATCTTTTAGTAAAGTACCTATTATTTGAAAGACTGCCTGGGTGTCTGCCAGTTCTTTTTTTGCATGTGACGTATACAGGGTTAAGACTGACAAAATTGTTCAACAGCTTGCTGGTGTTACTAAACTGTGAAAAGGTAAGAATATACCTAAGGTCTTTCATAGAGTTTTAAGGGTTCATTTTGGAAGCCTGGCTTGGTGCCCTTGGTGAAAGATTGTACCATAATCCCCAAAGAAGGTACATATCTGAGCCTGTACATTGGGTACGCTAGCATAAGGTTCATAATTTGAATCCCCCCAGAACTTGAGACTAAAGGTGATTCAGACCCAAAAGCAGACAGGAGGGTTACCCTGTCTGTTACCTGTTCACACTATTGTGTGCTGAGGTTGACACTGTGAGAGCAGAGGGCCTGACCTGCTGAGTGCATTTGTGACAGATTTGGTTGACAACAGTGCAATAAAATTGGTAACAAAAAGCTTTAACTGTTCAGTGTGTCAGCTTAATACTGTACAGTTCACTTGCAAAATAAGGCAGTGATTTATTTTTAAAAAGGAAACAGAACTACAGTATATGAGTTAGAGTAGCTGTAGTTAGGGAAGAAGATGACTTCCAACTACAGCGGGTACATTGCAGACTACTTAAGGTAGTTGTGCCAGGACAGAGGAGTCCTGCATAAGGGGGAGAGCCACCAAGCAGAACCTTGTGGATGTCCTGATGGCAGCAGATGCCCAGAGCATCAAGTCATAGACTGTGACTGTAAAGGACCAAACCTTGGGCATGGAGAGGCCAGCGGCCAGTGCAGTGTCCAGATCCAGTGAGGGGGACAGCAGGACCAGTGCAAGCCAAGGGCCACAGCAGCAGGGGAAGGTCACCAGCATTCTGGAGCCAGAAGCAATCAGGCTGCAGATTAAGTTGTGCAGAATGGAGCTGGAGTTCCAGAGAGAAGAGAAGTGAGAACAGTGAGATGCAGAGGAGAAGAGGGAGTGAGAACAATGAGAGGTGCACTGTGAACAGTGTGAGCACCAGAGGTGACATGAACTGGAGAAGTTATGACTCCAACCACCAGCACCAGAGCAGGTAAGTGGCTTGGGTTTAACTGGAACTAAAAGACTAGGTTACAAATGAAATTCCAAATTGATAGCTGAATTAAAAGAGGGTGAGGATATGGATGCCTTTTTAAATTCCTTTGAAAAAATTTGTACTCAGGCAAAAATTCCTAGAGGGTTCTGGAGCTTCCAGCTATCCCCGCTACTTACTGGAAAAGCTCGGGATGCATTGAGTCAAACGGACAATAAGGACAGTAATGGACTACAGAAAACTTAAAGCTGCACTTTTAAAAACATTTGATTTAACTGCAGAAGCATACAGAGTTAAATTCCGTAAGCTCAGAAGAAGCCCTGACGTGAGTTATGAGGAGCTAGCCATGAAACAATGTCAGTTTTTAAAATGCTGGTGGGAAGGAATTGAAGCAAACTCTTTAGATAAAATTGAAAATGCTATATTGTTAGAACAGTTTTTTTTTGGGTATGCCCAGCAGAGCTGAAAACCTGGCTGGAGGACCTAGATCCCAAAACAGTGCAAGAGGCTGCTGCACTGCTATGCCAAGAGTGGACCTGCTCAGAGCCGAATGGGGCAGGCATGGCAGTGCAGAAAGGGAAACACACAACTTTAGGGCACCTAAAACCCTCACTGCCTCCTCTGAAAACAGTTAGCCCCAGGTTTCAAAGAAAAGATTTATCTGAGAAAAGAAATGAATGTTGGGTTTGTAAAGAAACTGGGCATATTGCCAGACAGTGTCCCAAAAGGATGAGCAATGCACAAAATGGGGCTAGGAAAGAAGTGGGTTGTTTGTATGTCTTTGGAAATATGCCTGTGAATATGAAAGAACACATGCACCCAGTCACGGTGAATGGTGTACAGACAGAAGGGTTAAGGGACACAAGGGCATCCCTGACACTCGTAAAAGGAGATCTGATAGAGCCTGGTCAGCTTATACCCAATAAATTTGTAACTGTACAAGGGTTCACTGGTGAGGAGAGAACATTGCCACTTGTAGTGTTCTCCTAGACTGAGGTGAAACAGGGGGAACTGTGCAACAGGTGGCTGTAGCCAAAACTTTAGCAGTTGACATCATCCTTGGCAATAATCTCAAACAGAGGATGGTGTGTGCAGTTACGTAGCCAAGCGGGACTGGGAAGTTGTAGTTCCCCAGACTCCATAGAAGACATTGTGAAACCACTGGGAGGCTGGTTCTCCAGCCTGTATCTCCTAATATTGAGACTAATGAAAAGGGGGTAGAAATTTCCCCAGAAGCAGTTAACCACACAGCTATGGAGGGTTACTCCGAAGAAGGAGGGGTGACCCATTGTCAGAGGGTTAGGGATGACAGTGATTCTGAGTGCCCTAATGCTAGTGCTAGTGCTAGGGACCCTAGTTTAGAGACTGAAAGGGACCTGTCCCATGCCTTGGGAATGTGTTAGGAGTTTGCAGCTGCTCAGAAAAGTGACCCTAGCCTACAGAAGCTGAGGGCTTGGGCAGATTCTGACAGAGCACAGGGAGGGGATGGTAAACAAGGTTTATTGAGAAAATGGACTGATGTATACTCACGCTGTGAAGACAGAGGGAGAGAGGAGGGTTGATAGGCAGGCAGCTTATTGTTCCACAGGGGTATCGTGAGTAGTTGCTCCAGATTGCACACGATATTCCCTTGTCTGGTCGTCCGGGAATTGTGCACTATGCAGTGGTTGGCCCGGAATTTCTATTGGCCCAACTGCAGCAAGCAGGTGAAGGAGTATTGCAGGTCTTCTCACCGGTGCCAAGAAATAGAGAAGGCAGGTAAGAAACCCTAAGCTGCCCTAATTCCATTGCCCATAGTGGAGGAGCCATTCCAGAGGGTGAGAATGGATATTGTGAGGCCTTTAAATATCCCCAGCTCCTCCAGGAAGAGGTTCCTCCTGACTGTGGTGGATTATGCCACCCAGTTTCCAGAGGCAGTCTCCCTATCCTCACTGAGGGCAGACAAAGTGGCAGATGCCTTACTTGGAATTTTCTCCCATGTTGGGATTCCGCAGGAGGTTATCACTGATTGAGGGGGTTCCTTCATGTCAGACCTGATGAAATGTTTGTGGGAGAAGTGTGGGATGGTGCAGAGGTGCATGACACTTTATCACCTGCAACCCAATGAGCTTGTGGAAAGATTTAATGGTACCCTGAAGTCAATGCTCCAAGTGTTTGCTGAACAGCATGGGAGTGACTGGGAGAAATACCTTCTCCACCTGTTGTTTGCATACAGGGAGGTGCCCCAAGAGATAACAGGATTTTCCTCCTTCGAGCTCTTGTAAGGATGCTGGGTATGTGGGCCCCTTGACTTGATCCAGGAGGACTGGGAAGGCAAGCATGCCACCCAGGGAACTCCCATAGTGGATTATGTCCTTAGGTTTAGGGAAAGGCTGAAGGAGCTTATGGGGACAGCCCAGAGCAACCTGGCAGTTGTGCACAGAAACAAAAAGTGTGGTATGACTGCAGAGCCAGAGCTCACTCATACATGGTGGGTCAGGAAGTCATGGTCCTTATTCCGGTCTGGAAAGACAAGCTGCAGGCTGAGAGGGCAGCATCGTACAAAGTAGTTGAAAAGGTAAATGATGTGAACTATATCATAGAGTTACCTGACAGAAGACATACAGAAAGAATGTACCATGTCAACATGATGAAGCCATATGCTAATAGGGCTGACATGTTGTTTGCAGTATGTAGTCCTGAGGTGGGGACGGACAAAGGAGACCCCCCTTCTGGACTTGCTGGAAGAAAGAAAGTGGGAGTCCTCTGTGGAGGCAGTTATATTGTCACCCCAGCTGGCCCCAGACCAGAACGAGCCCGCACCACCTTCGAACAGTACAATGACACTGAGATTGTGGGCCAGTACCACCTGAACCAGGCAATTCTGAGGCAGCTCTGTGAGCTGTGCAGTGATGAGATGCAGGCACCCACACAACGGAGCCATGCGCTGTCTGTGGAGACTAAGGTCACAGCCATCATGTGCCTGCTTACCAAGGGCACCTTCTAGAGACCAACAGGGAACACGACAGGCATAACCCAGTCAGCCGTGTCATGCCTATTCATACAATTCCTCAGCGCAGTGGTGCCACATGCTGCGGAGTACATCCATTTCCCCAGCACACAGGAGGAATGCACAGCACACATACAGGAGTTCCACAGGGTAGCACGGTTGCCTGTCATGCTTGGGGCCATAGACTGCACCCATGTAGACATCCACATGCCACCTGGCCCAGAGAGGGTGGCATACATCAACCGCAAGGGCTACCCGAGTGTCAACTGCCAGGTGGTGTGCAATGCCAGGGGGTGCATAATCAATGTCTGTGCCATGCACCCTGGAGGGGCACATGATGCCTTCATCTGGCACCAGTCTGCACTGTGCCATAGGTTCGAGAGTGGTGACATCCCTACTGGCCATCTGGTAGGTGAGTATGCATAGCATGCTGGATGATGGGTGCAGATGTGGGGGGGTTGGGGGCATTGGTACGGGTGCCATGGGGGATGGCCATGCTGGCCCATGGCACAGTCTTGCAGACCACCATGCTAACAACTCCCCTCTACACACGGGTGACAGTGGTTATCCGCTACGGCCCTGGCTGCTCACACCATACCAGCGCCCCATGACACTAGTGCAGCAACAGTACAATGAGGCACACGCCTCAACACGGAATGTCATCGAGTGGGTGTTTGGGCTGATGAAGGCACGGTTCCATTGTCTGCACACATCAGGCGTTGCCCTACAGTACAGCCCTTCAAAGGCCTGCTGGCTATTCCTGGCCTGCTGTACCCTGCACAACATGGCCACTGACTGTGGGATAGCCATTGAAGTCAAGAAGGGGGACAGCGGTGGGGACGAAGAGGACGCCGGTCCATCTGGTGTTGGGCAGCCACCCCCTGGGTGAAGTGACCCCCAGCTGGCCCGGATGGCACAGCAGCACCGGGACACCATCGCAGAGGAGCACTTTGCACAAAACAGGTAGGTCAACAAGGCCACATGCAACTACCAAGGACAAGGGCACAGCCCACAGACAGGCAGGGGTGGACACGAGGGGGACTGTGTCAGGGGCATGGGAATAGGCGGGGGACCGCACACAAAGGCAGGGATGGGCAGTGCTGCACCTGGCACACACACACCACAACCCATGCCCACAGGGCAACAGGCACGCCCACCCCAACAGGCACCCCCACACAGGACCACACACTACCACGCCCAGTGGCTGGCACTGTGCGTGCCTCAGACACTGAGCACCATTGCACAGTGGTGGACAGTGCTATGCAGGCATCATCATGCACATGCCACAGTGGCCAGCAGCCAGGAGGGAGTATACAGGGACTATGTGTGTGTAGGCTGGGCACCTCACCCATGCAATGCACAAAGAACACCACAGTGCACACAGGGCAGCGGCAGACAGTGGCCATGGAGGGGGATGGGTCAGCCATGTGGCACAGTACCATGGCTGCCACGGATGCATGGGCAGCCCTGCCGAGACCTGCCAGCTGTGCCAGGCTGACCAGTGGCCTCATGGGGTGGCACAGAAAGGGCCCCCAAGGGTGACACTGCGTGAACATGACCGTGTCTGCACATTGGTCTGCAGGCCTCCAAACATGCCCGCACCAGGCGTGCTAGGCATGCCCACAGCCAAACCCGGTGTCAACATAGCAGGGGTCACATGACGCCGAGAACAGGGGGTGGACATAGCACTCTGTGGGGTGTGTGGTGGTTGGGCACTCAACCTTTGGCCAGTGTAGCTACAACAGTCACCATTGCAGTGGTCTGCCTGTCAATGGCAGTGGTCACATCCACCCGCTGCTGAGCCAACTCTGCCAGGAACAGGACATGGTCCCTGCTGCACCGCTCCTCTGCCTGGCACAGTGCTGCACAGACCGCATCCACCACCACCATGAGCTGCATCTGCTGATCCACTGAGGCATGGAGAAGATGGCTGGTGTCATCCAAGAGGTCATCTGTATGTCCAGCATGCTGTCCCCCTTGGTGTTCCTGACCCTGCTGCACAGTGCCCCTCAATGGTGGGTGCCACACAATGCTGCCATTCTGGGGTACATCCACGCACAGTGCACTGCCACCGCCCCAGCCACTGTCCCTACAGTAACAATGGCCATCTTCTGCCACTGCCTCTCCGGCTGCCTATTGCCAGGCAACACTGGTGCGGCCGCAGCAGCAACAACAGCCCCACCATCCTGGCCACACGCCAATGCTGCCACAATGGAGTCTGCAGACGCAGCCTGGGAATGGGCTGCTGTGCAGGCAGCCATGCCAGCACTACCCACGGAACCACCTGGGCAGATGCCATCCTTGGGACCATCCTGTGTCCCACATACATCACTATCAGGGAGGTGCGTAACGTCATCATCAGTGCTGGAGCCAGCCCCGATCCGTGTCTCAGCACACTGGACACCGAGGGTGGTGTCACAGTGGGACACAGCCAGGGCCATGTCTGCATCCACACCACTGGCATCAGTCCGGACAGACATGCAGGGCTGCAGACAGTCGGTTCCTTGGACACCTGTGGAGGTGAATGGGCACTCCACCATGGCCAGGGCCTCCCCCTCAGCAGACACACCCACCACCGCTGCTCCATGCAGATGCTCAGGAGCTGTTAAGGAACACAGCACCATTAGTGGTTCCTTCTGGCCCTGGGGCCTACTCCCCCTTCCACCCACACACTGCCAGCACCGGACCTATCGTATAGTGATGGGCTGCCACCCATCTGGAAGCCATGGCCAGGAACACCCTCAATGGCACTACGCCGCATGCTGCCGGCCATCTACTCCTCCCATGGCATCAGGTGGGGTACGTCCTGCTGGCCCCCACTGGTGGAAGCACGTGCAGCCCTGATGGTGGCCACCTTATCTTTTATCCACCTCCTGTCTGTGCCAACCTTTTTCTTGCACTCTTGCATGGACCGCCGGTGGCTGCCCTGCTGGTTGACGGCATGTGCCACCTCATCCCATGCCACTGCATGGGCCTGTGGTGTTCCCTTCTGTCCACTAAGCAGTGGCTCCCTGTTGAGGTATGCCTTGAACAGGGCATCGGATTCTGCCCTGGTAAAGTTGGGCCTCCCCCTTCGTACCCTTCCCTGCTCCTCTTCATCCTCTTGCTTGGTCATGCTCATGCCTGGGGGATGGACAGGTGTTACCTTGGACTGTGCAGTCCCATATAGCCCTCCCAGAGCACTGTCCCCATGTCCCAACAGCATACCACTTACTTCAAAGGACTGCAATACTGATCCATGGCCCATGCAGCCTCAGGTCACATTTTTATAGCGCAACGCATGCAAATGAGGACAGGTGCAACTATAATGGGATGGAAATGCAGTGGATGCACCGTGGAATGGCTCATGAGCTGATTTGCATAACCTGGCTGAATATCATGCTGTTGCACCTTGTGCAATGGTGTTGAGCGTGCTCAGGCTGTGGTGCACCACTGTGACGTGCACAATTGTCACCACACCATGCTTGCCCATGGTGCTGACGCCAACACTAGCAGTGCTGCTGAAGTGCTGTGTGCAGGAGGCAGTACAGGGCATGGCCACTACAGTGCCTGTGGCACACATGCTCTGTATGCCTAGAGGGGCGCTCGTGCCATGGTGCACTGTGGGTGCCATGGCACCACAGCATGGTAGGCCACTGCATGGTGACACACACATGCACCTTACTGCACTACATGCAGGGCTTCCCACTGCTGTGGCGCTCTGTGTGCGGACAGACCCTTGATCCTGTGGCTGACCTTTGCCCTCTAGGTGCCATGCGTACACATGGCTGCCCCCCTTTTGCGCAGTCCAGTGCCAGTGCAATTGCAACTGGCAGCGCAGTACTGCAGTGCCTCTGCACATAGGCCGTGTGTGCTATAAGGCACCATTTTGTGCTCACCGGTGACAGCACCATGCCGCGTACCAGAGCGCCAGTGTGGACAGTGGTGGAACTGGCTATCCTGGTGGCATTAGTGGAGCCCCATGCAGGCGCCCTCTTTGGCCAGGTACCCCCTCCTGAGGCCATGGACAGCAGTGTGGCAGGAGGTAGCAGAGGGCCTTGAGGAGGCCACAGGGAGCAGCAGGACTGCTGACCAGTGTCGCCACCACTATGGGGACCTCCAGCGGTGGGACGCCGACTGCCTAGGGTGACTGCAGGCACCTGCCTCATGGGGCGCTGTGACACAGCCAGGTAGGTGCTCCTTCACAACACTAATAGTATCCGTTTGTCCTGGTATCATGGTGGTCAGCAGGCCATGCCGCGGGGGGGTATACCTGTGTTGCCAGTGTTGGGGGTACTTTGTGTACACCCTGTACCATCATGTCATGGCTGGGCTGTATGGGCATGCACACAGCAAGGGGGGGCTATGTTTCTGCCGTGTACTAATGGTACTCTCTCCATGTTTGCACTCTAGGCCAGGAGGATAGCCGTAGGTCCCGGATGGCCTGGGAGCAAGGACAGCAGGATGGCAATGGAGGTGTGGCCTTGCAGCAGGGCACAGTGGTGGTGCCAAGGGTCAGCAGCGCCCTGCTGACTGGGATGCAGGTGAGTGTCATGTTTCCCCTTACATCTGTGCATGGTGGGTTGCAGGGGTGGTGGTGGGCCATGGTCCCCTGCACATGTCCCTTACTGCCGTGCACATCCCATGGTACCCTCTACACCATCCTGTGGGTCTGCATGTGTTGGTTGGTATCGCAGGTGGGCTGTGCGTGCACTGGGCACCTGGCTGTGCCACTGCCATCACATTGCATAGCCATGATGCCGTATGACCACGATGGTTCTCTGCAGCGCATGGGTGATGGGGATGTGTAGCGGTTTGCATGGCTTTGGGTGCCTGGGTAGGCAGGTCATATGGGTGCACCCACTGTGGGTGGTCGCATGCCATCACAGGGGTGCAGGCCACAGCTGTATGCCACGCACATTAGGTGGGCTGCGGTGATCTGGCCAGTCACATGTACTGTCTTTGCTCCCTTTTCCTAGGTGGACAATGCTGGGCAACCCCGGAGCGTCACATACAGGAGACCTTGCAGGTCACCTGGGTCACACTGGAGCTGCTGCAGGGTATGGAGAGGAGTGAATGGCGGTGGCACAGAAGGTGCCACAGGGAGCACAGGAATGAGAGGGGCCACCAGTAGAGCCTGCGGCACCCATGCTGTTCCTTTCCCTCCCTGAACTGTACCTCACACCCCTTTGTCCCCCTCCTTGTTATTCCCTTTGCCCCCTGCCCATCCCCTCAAGTTGTAGCCCTGTACTTCCCCTTCCCCACTTTGTATATAGCATTGTAAATAGTTCCTGTTATTTATGTTACCTGTTCCAATATACATGCTTTTCATACTATGACTGTGTTGGTCTCTGATTTGTAGCGGGCATCTGGTGCCTTGCTGCAGTGGTGTGTATGGCGACTGAGGGGTGGTGCTGGCCTGGCCGTGGATGTGGATGTGTCTGCCAGGGATCCTCCACTGGTGTGGGTGGGGGCCATGGTCACTGTATGTGGTATGTGTGTGGTGCCCTGTATACTGTTTGCCTGTGTGCTGCGGCCTCTGGTGCATGTGCTATGTCCCAGTCGCCCCTGGCAGTGTGTGCCTGGCCCATGCAGCTGTGCCCCTTGTGTGTCTGTGGTATGCAAGGTCATGCCGACCCCACCACTGCATGCATGGCTGCTGATGTGACATTGGTGGCAGTCCATGCCAGCCACCCTCTGGGCATGATGCCTTGGCAGCTGGCATCCTGACTCCTGGTCTATTGCATGTCTGCCTCTGGTGACACTGTGGGTGGTGCTGTTGTTGTCCCACTCCATGCTGTCTATGGTGTCTGGGGTGGTGCCTGTGGTCTGGTGTCTGTCACATGGGCTCCAGGTGCATGCTGGTTGTGGCCTGGTTCATGGTGCGCACACCACATGGCTGGCTCACCAGCACCATGGTGGTGTGCAGGCTGTGGGTACATGGCAACATTGGACCCGTGACAACAGCATCTGTTGCCCTACTGTGTGCGGCTATTTGACGGGGTACCCTTGGGACCGGGTGGGGGGGTTTGTTTGTGCCCTGTGTTGCCTCCTGTGTGGCACATGCCTCCATGCACCACAGTAGGCTGCTGTGCTGTCTGGTGGGGCCAGTGCTAGGACAGGGTGCGTGCATGGCTGGGTGTGCAGGGTGCCGCCCTGCTGGTGGTGGCATCCAGGGAGGGCCTTGTCACATGCGGGTCCCTCGGGTACTGATGCCAGGTTGACCTCCTTGCTGTGCTACTGTGGGGGCCATGCAGGAGGGCCTTGTGTATGCTGTGGTGGTGTCAGTGGCTGGTGTCACCTGCTGTGGGGGGGCATGGTGGAGCTGTCGTGCATGTTGCCATGGGGCACTGGGTTGCATTGTCACAGTGGTGGTGGTGGTGACATTCCTTTTGTGCCATGCGCTGTTTGGTTGTGCTTCTGGGCTGGGTATCTCGGGATCGCTGTACAGGGGTGGTCAGCATTGGTGTGGTGCTGTGGTATGGGAGGGTCCTGGCCCTCCTGGTGTTGCGGTCACTGTTTTCGGGGGGACAGTGCTGGGGCACTTTGCCCTGCTGGTGTGGACTGCTGGCCCACGTCTGCTGTTGGATTGGTGCAGGGGTACGTGGGCTGGTGGTCCGTTCAGCTCACCTCTGGTTGTGCAGCTCATGGGGGCCTTTCCTGGGGGTTGGTCTGTTTGGCCTGCTGCGTGCTCCTCCATGCATGGTGCATCCATGGCTAGTGCACTCCTGCTTCCTGTCCTTGTCCCTGCGCATCCCTGGGTGTGCTACTGCACATTGGCCCTGCTCCACTGCACATTCCTAGTTGCGCCATGGCACATCGGGCATGATATTCAGCTGTGTTGCGCAGGTGCACCTTGGCCTGCGCTTGATTTGAATCTCGCACCCATTGTGCAATGGTGCACTGCTCTTGCGCCTGCTCCTGCTATTGTGTGTCTTTTTGGCATAGTCTGAATATCCCACCCCTGTTGTACATGAATTTTTATGTGAACCTGTTAAATACGACAACAAACAAACACCAGATTGCTGATTTCCAGTTATAGGGGCTCCCTGTTTTACCTCTGCTCAGGGCCCCACAAAATCTAAGGCCAGCTCTAAGTTGCATCTTAGAATAATATGACTTTCTGCTTTAAAGGAGAACTGCACTGAATCTGTAAGACTGCAAGTCATTTTTCACAGTAGAGGCTTATTTTTAAATACTGGTTCAAATTATGTAATTTTGTTCCATCTCTACAGGATGTTTAGTTATCCCAGTGTGTGTCTCTGATTTACACACAGCTGGAAAGGACCATTTTAGAAGTGTATGATGCACAGTCTGTCCCTCGCTCTGCTCTTTTAGTATTGGCACAATGCGTTAGTACAGTGTTCTTGTACAGAACTCTGTGGTTGGAAAGGACATGAACTACATCATGCAGTTCTAAATGGCCACTTACCAGAGTGTAAATCAGAAATGACCACTCTGGTTACTGACAGACTTGTAAAGATAAAACAATAACAAATTGGAATTTGTTCTTAAAAACAAGTTCTAATGGGAAAATTACTTGCAGGTTCAGTGCAGTTCTTCATTAATGTCTGAATTTACAGCACATTATCTGTGATTCTGTGTGATAACATCACATTTTCTATGAGGGATGGATGAGGGACAGACTGAGCAATTTTGAGGGGTAAAATGAGGGATGTCCATCGTAATCAGGTACAGTTGAGAGGTATGGTGCCTGGAAATTCATAAGGTCCAAGTGAGATGCTGGCGTAACCCCCCTACAAATGGGGTTCCCAAAAGTCTTCCTTGAACTTGCCTAAATGCCCACTGCCAGGCTGGTGTTCTGTGTCCTACAATTTAAAAGTGGTTGCATGTGAGTGCCCTGTTAGTCTCTGTGCCTGTCTCTTTAAGCGCTGCCTATTTTGTAGAGTATAATTAATCTGGATAGGGGCAGAGTAGTTTCAGGCTCGAGTCCTGCCCAGGCTGCTGTGTTATTGCCCCATTCTGCCATCACTATTTGCGCAGAGGGAGCCCTACAAGAATCTGTGACTGTTTACTGATTATCTGCAATAATAATAATAATAATAATATTGTAGTTTGTCTAACTTGCCTTCATTTGTAGCATGGACATTTCTGTTAATCACCACCATCTTGGTTCTGGACTGCTAGTTTGGACCAATCAGTACCATTGGAGGCCCTAAAATGGAGCCTCTCCCCAGGGGTCTTGTGGGAGTGAATTTCTGTAGGAATTGTAGTTTTTGCCCTTTGGCGCCGAAATGGAACTGGAGGAGGAGCTATAGCTGTGACAGACAGATGAATCAACGAATTGAACCTTTTGGATTACTGGTAAAGTCCCAATCTGCCTGCAGCACTGAGTCAGTGTGGAGTTAGAGTTGAAAGAGTGAACAGCTTGAGAGATTCGAACAGTTGCTCCTGCATGATGTGCAGGGGAAATCAGTGGGAAGGCTGTGTTTGGCCTGCCTGCTACCATCTTCCTAAGTGAAGAAACCATAAGCCTGAGATCAGACTTCTTCCGAAACTGCAGCTTTTGTGATCGGATCCTGAATTGTGACAAATTAAATTTCTGCTGAAGTGGACCGAAGAGCTGCCTCAGTGCAATCGGCCTATCAGGACTTGAGACTGCCGCAGAGCACAAGGTTTGTGCAGAAGATCCTGTGTATTGCAACCGGACTGTGGTATTGCCTGGCTTTTACTGTAAGTGTGCTGAATGCTGATAGTGGGTCATGATTTGGTTCCCCACTGCCTGAATGTGTCATGCTTGCTGGAAGGGTGCATCCAGCACTTACCGGACTGTCTCTGAACTGTTCATCTGGTCTGAGCCTTGCCACTTCGGCCCAGACAGCCACTCACACTACAGAGAACCAACTGACGAGAGACCCGCCTGGGGATTCAGCTCCCTGATCAACACCATCGAACAGGAATGACACCACCGTGAATCGTGTGGGCCCTGCTTCTCCTGGCAAACCAGCACTTCATCCTGAGATCTCCAGTTTCATCCATCCTGCCACCTGTTGGGTGTTGTGAGTAAATCACAGGGTAGTTCCCTGCAGCAACAGCCTAATCAAAGTATGTCATCTAATTTAATTGTTTTGTTTGATTGTGAAGAACTGAGCCATCCAACTCCCGTATTACAAATTAAGGGCTAACGTGCATGTTGTGTTTTTCTTTCTTCCTAAGTGCCCCAACAACAGCTGCAATGCTGGCCTACTCCGGGCAATGCTTCAGGCTAGCCTGTTGTTCCAACTGGGTACCTAGAGTGTATGTGAATGTGTTACAGGGACCTTTAAGTACATGCCTTATAACCTGAACCTTTCAGATCTCGAATCAACAACTAGATTTTGCCCCCTTCCTTGTTACTGCCCCTTACATAATTCAGATCTAAATATTTTTGCATTGAAACTGGATTTGGTGTACCTTTGTACAAACAGTATAGACATACTATTGGTTGTTGTGCTAAATCTCATTTTACAGGGGGTCTCCAGGGCCGAGCCAGCTGAACCAGCCCTGGTGGTAAGTGCAACAAGTGTGGGGTTAAAATTGTGGTCAAGGGTAAATTGCAATCATGTATTCTGTGAACCGTTTAGGCCACTGGGGGAAAAGAGGGTTTTAACAGTGTCCCGGAGGGCTGTACCCAGGTCAGCTAAGCTACTACCAACCATCTTCCAGGTGGAGGCACCCATTCTCAGTGCCCAGGCCCCTCAACCTGCAGCTAGTCATGCAGGCTAGGGTAGTATTCCTTGGGATAGCGCCACCTAGAGGTTACAACTTGGAGGCACCGCTGAGATTGTGTGCCTTCTAGTGGTCAGAAGTGGGTACTACAACCACATGCATAAAATTTGTGACAAAATGGATGTGCTTGCTATGCATAAGTTTAAGATTGCCCCCCCCATAAGCTGTTAGTGCACCGTATGATGGGGTGGAGTGAGGCTGAGGGGATAGACCCCCAACAGGCCATTTTGTTAATGGATGTCCTGGTAGAGACCACTAATGCAACAATTATAGAGACTGTTGAACAAGTTAAGTTTTTGGGGAAGGTTGAGGTGAAAGGGAGGGACTTGGATCTGTTTTACCAAACCATGGTGGCCCTACTCTCCTGTAGCCTCCTCATAGATTCTGAGAGAGTGCCTCCCGTTATTTTACCTGAAAAGTCCACAGAAAGGGTGGTGGGTCATTCATTGCATAGTGACCTGGCTGCTCCTGGAGGATCCCCAAATGTAGAGGGGGTTTAAAGATAAATTACTTAGACTGCTAGCCACTGAGGGGTGATCTGCCAAAGAGTTAGTGAAGATGTTAAATCTTTCTGGAGACACCATCCCCTTGCAGTCCCCTTTAGAGTCTCCTGCCACCCCTACAGCTTCCCCTGTGGTAACCTCCCCTATTGTGATACCCTCAGTACACCTGGACTCTTACTGCAGACTGAGACTCTTCTCAGGCACAGTCCCAGTGCCTTTGGGGGAGGACGACCTGGAAACATGGATGGATTATGCCACCCCTTTGGAACAGGAGTGGCAGTGTTCAGAGGGAGAGAAAAGAAAAAGACTAATGGAGAGCTTGAGGGGCCCTGCACTGGAGGCCATCTGCTTTCTTCATTCCACCAGCCCAGAGGCCAATGCTACCGAGTACCTCTCTGCCCTGGAGGGAGTCTTTGGTAGCACTGAGTCAAGAGAAGACCTGATGTGGAAGTTTAAGTCCACCAAGAAATGGAAGAATGAAAAGTTGTCCGTGTTTGTTACCAGAATTGAATGGGCCTTGCAGAAGGCACATAGAAAAGGGGGAGTGCCTGCCAGTGAACTGAAACAAGTCCGATTAGAGCATGTTTTGAAGTCTGCCAGGTACTCTAGTGGAATTATGTTGAAACTGAAATTACAAGATAGGAAGGCAAATCCTCCTGAATATTGTTATCTTATGAAAGAGATTCATGAAGCAGAGAGTGAAGAAGAGGGGTGGGAGGTGGGGTTGCCCATACCAGTCAGACCCCTGATTGAAGTGATGAGTCTGAACTACAATAGATGAGGGAACTTATTAAAAAACTGAAAGAGATGAGGGCCAGTAAACAAGCTAATGAGGCGGCTAAATATGTAAATTTTTTTCAAGCACCTCTAGAGCAAAAGAGTGAGAGACCACCTGGAGGGGTTGGGGTGCATGTCATTTCCTCTGAAATTCAGACAGAGAGTAGTCTGATGGAAGAAGTATGAGAACTGAGAGCCCTGGTAGGAGACCTTATTAGGGCCACTCAAGTAGCTGATTCCTGGAGAAGTTCAAAAGGAAGGGAAAGTGACTTCCAGATCAGAGAGGAACCCCGGGACTTGCCTGCCCTGCCTAAACAAGAAAGTGGCTTTTCTTCCCTTAGAGATTCTAAAGGACCTATCCTCTGTTATCACTGTGGGGAAGACATCCATACCCAGCCCAACTACATTTTGCCCGAGAATCTGAGAAAGGTTACTACAAGGATACTGGTTTTAATTCAGCAAAGAAATATAAGGCCTCAGACTGGGCTTGTGAGAAAGACTTATTCTTCTAAGACTGCCATAAAACAGACAACTAAGTCCCCATCACCTGATTGGACCAAAGTGGTAGGCCTGTCAATGGAAACCACCGTAACAGTGAATGGTGTATTTGCAAGGGCCATGGATCACAAGTGACCACAGTGTTTTAAGATTGGTACCTAAAACACCTATCTGATGTGCCTCTGCAGCACTTGGAGGGTCTGGATGTGTTGGGGTTAAGCTAGAAGTCCTACCCATACTTGGGATATATTCAGATCTGGCTGTCTTTGCCTACTGCAGTTGCCAGAGTGGATGAACAAGTAGAGACGCTAGCTCTGGTGTGCCCTCCTACGGCATTGTATAGTGGAGTTCCCTTGCTCACTGGAACCAACGCCCACATGTTTGGAAGACTAGCGCAGTTGTGTCAAGAGAAGCAGGGGCAATGGACTTGGTGGGCCCTGAGAATCCCAGCCTTGATAAAGAGAGCCTATGACCTGCAAAAACAGACTACAGAAGCATACAGAGATGAGCCGGTGAGAATAGTGTGGAAGAATGATCCCGATTCTCTAGTACTACCATCCAATCCTCAGTACACTGTTCATGGAGAAGTTCACATTAGGACATGAAAAATAAAAAATTGATGCTGGATGCACCCAGTGAAGGGAAGTTTCCGGAGAGGTTGTTGGTCAGACCCAGTATCTTACCTGCCTGTGCACATGCCTATGCATGGCGAGTGAAGGTCCAAATACAGAATGTGTCTGATCGAGAAATTCGAGTAAACCGAGGGGGTGCACGTTAGCTACAGTACATTATGCAGACACTGCAGTACTGCCCAGCAACAAATATTCCAGTGAAAAGGAGAAGGTGACCCCAGACCTATTTGACTTTGGTGATTCCCCACTGTCTGCTGAATAGAAGGCCCGAGTCAGTAGGAAGCTTGTCCAGAGGGACCAAGTGTTTTTCCTAAAGAAGTAGGATGTAGGGTGCATCCATGGTGCTGATCATACTATCAGGCTTCATGACGACAGACCCTTTAGAGAGCAATACCACTGCCTTGCCCCAGCTGATATAGATGATGTTCGGAGGCACCTGCAGGAGATGCTAGCTGCTGGCATTATTCAAGAGTTAAGAAGCCCCTATGCATCCCGCATCGTAGTAGTGCACCAGAAGAATGGATCCATGAGGATGTGTGCAGATTATCGGACGCTAAACCAATGGACTGTACCAGATCAATACACCATGCCCCGCATACAGGACACCCTGCACTGCCTGAATGGGAGTCAGTGGTTTTCAGTACTTGATCAATGAAGTGGGTATTATCCCCGTTTTCTCCCCAGAGGTCTCGCCAACCTCAAATGTCACCTCGCCCAAATCGACTGGTCCCCATTGGCCAGCGCTCCTGACATTAACTCTGCCCTAACCTACCTCACCACGGCCTTCAACCACGCCTGTGATCTGTATGCACCCCTCAACACTCTTAGGATAAAAAAACGGACTGCTGCATGGATAACTCCTGCACTGATCCAACAACTAAAAAAGAGAGATAACCTCTGGCACTTAGCTAATGACTCCATTAGGGTTGCTGACAGGCAAGCCTACAGGGCAGCCCGCAATCAATGCACTTGGACAATCAAGCAGGCTAAAGCTAAATTCTACCAGGCTGCGTTGACATCCTCCTGGGGCTCGTACAGAGCTTTCTGGGACAACATTAAAGATTTAAATGGTAAGACCCACTCCCCCCCTCCATCCCAGATTGTCATAAATGGGACTGTCTCGACTGACCCCACCTGTATTGCTGACTGCCTTAATAAAACCTTCACAGACTTAAGTGCCGTCCTCCCGGCCCACTTTTCTGACTCGGTTGCCAAACCCACCCACGCTCCCATTTCCAGGCCACAATTCCACTTCCGAATGATCTCAACCCATGATGCCAAACCTTTCTTAATAAAGTCCTTCACCTCTCAGAACCCTATCAGTGACCCTCTTGACTCCAGAATACTTCGCCTCATGCTGGATGTCATGCTTACCCCACTGACGCTTATCATTAACAAATCCCTATGCCTCAGCCAATTCCCTAAGGCCTGGAAGCATGCTGAAGTAACCCCCATCCACAAGTCTGGGGACCGTACTCTGCCTAATAACTACAGGCCCATCTCCATCCTTCCCCCTATCAAAGCCTTAGAAAAAATAGTAAACACACAGCTCACGGAATATCTTACTAACTACAACCTTCTATGTCCGGAGCAACACGGGTTTCACCTGGCCATAGCACATCCACTGCCCTTCTGGAATTCTCCCACCACATTCACTCAGCACTTGACAAAGGTCATCTTGCAGGGACGGTTTTTATAGACCTATCCAAGGCCTTCGACACGGTGTGCCACCCCCTGCTATTAAACTCCCTTAGCATACTGGGTTTCGCAGCTGACCCCTTGAAGTGGTTTGCAAGCTACCTACACAACAGGTCCCAAAGAGTCAAGCTAAATGGGACCCTCTCCTCCTCCTACCTTCCTGTACACTCGGGTGTCCCAAGGCTCCATCCTTGGCCCGACCCTCTTCAGCCCATTCCTGAACACCCTCCCCAGCTCCTGTTCCAGTAAAATATTACTCTATGCTGATGACGCTGTTATCCTAGCATCACACCTTGACCCACTCCCACTCCAAATCATGCTGCAAAGCGCCTTCCTCCAAACCGAAAAGTGGTTCAATAATCACCTCTTAGTCCTGAACCTAAAGAAAACTAAGTCCATGCTATTTTCTCATCGGCAAAACAATGCCAGGGACTTTCCCTTCCACATCACCACCAGCATGCCCCTCCCTCTGGAGCAGGTTACATCCTATAAGTACCTGGGCATCACCTTTGACTCCGGCCTTACTTTCCACGCCCACCTTAAAGCTTTGTCATCTGCAATGAACTCCAGGATCGGTCTTCTTTACCGCCACAAAGACTGTCTCCCCAAACCCGCCTTAAAACTAGCCATCACCTCATCGGTATTATCACTGGCCGACTACGGACTCCCTGTTTACGCTGCTGCTGATGCCTCCGCCTTATCTAAAGTCCAGACCTCCATCAACAAAGCCTGTAGGCTCCTTACCGGTGCCCACAGCAGAACCCACATCTGTCTGCTATACTCCGCCACAAAAATACTCACTCTTGAGGAAAGACTGAAATATCAAACCTGCCTACTGGCCAAAAAATCCATGTCAGGTCTCTGCCCTCCTGGGGTCTCTGGACCCTTGCAGCAGACTGCCAGGTCCCTGCCAACCCGGTATGCCGCCGCAGCCACCTTCAACGTTCCCAGAGCAAGGACCTTTCGTTGCCAAAGATCTTTCCATCACCAAGCCCCATCCTGGTTTAACTCCCTTCCTGAAACTATCTCCAAGATCCCAGGTATTGGCCGCTTCAAAATCGCCCTCCGCCAACATATTATTGACAGCCGATGTTGTAAATGCTTGTAGCTGCCCTGTGCCGTTCCTCCCAACCCTTTTCAGGCCCCTCGCCACCGGTCTTTTAACACTACATATTAGTTTGTGACTTGTTGTTAAATTGAATAATGTATCTCTTGCTGTTTACCAATGTTAGTACCTTACACAAGTTTGTTCCAGTACAGCTTCGCTGTCTGCTCTCTCCAAGTGTGTATTTTATGTATCTAACCTGTACGTCATCCCTGCCCTAACCTCACTCTACTGTTGTCTCCCCCTTTTTGATGAGGTACCTTTGTAAACCAGTCTTTGACTCAAAGGTTGTAAAACTGATCTCTCCAATAAATAAAAAATAAAAATAAATAAATTCTGATGGCCCCGGAGGACCGTGAGAAAACAGCCTTCACTTGTCCCTTGGGGGTCTACGAATTTCTAAGGATGCCTCATGGGATTTCGGGTGCACCCTCTACTTCCAGAGGTTGATGGAACGTGCAGTAGGGGACATGAACGTATTAGAATGTCTGGTATACTTGGATGACATCATCATATTTGTAAGCACATTAGAAGAACATGAGACCAGGCTATTCAAAGTTCTTGACTGTCTGGAAGAATTTGGCCTGGAACTATTCATAGACAAGTGTCAGTTCTTCCAAACATCTGTAAAATATGTGGGATATATAGTGTCAGCTGAGGGGTACAGATAGACCCCAGTAAAGTAGAGTCCCCTGACCAACTGGCCCCAGCCAACTAACTTAAAAGAACTGCAGCATTTCTTGGGGTTCTGCGGCTATTATCGCTGGTTCATTAAAGGGACACTGTCAACTCCCTTAGGCCTCATAGTGTTCCAAGTTTAAAAAACACATTTTATGATTGCCAACATTCTGGAAAGATTGCTGAAGTAGGTTATAGTTTGATTCAGATTCTTTTTTTCCTTTTAAAAAATGAAAAACAGACTGCTCACCATACTGGTGTTACCACACCAAAACATGTTTGTTTACATTCCTTGATCAGTTCCCATTGCATCTTTCCTGGACTTAGGAACTCCTCCAACATAGTCTAGCTACTCATATGGCAATGGGATTCTAGGCGGCTACTGCCTCATGAGTGACTGCATTGTTTGGGGGGTGTTTCTAATGCTCAGGCAGCATGCAGTAAGAACAGATCCAGGACTGTAAACAAAACAAGGTTGTTTATAAATATACATTAGCATGCATTTCAGTTCTACTAAACAAGCAGACAGACAAAACAAACAGCAACATCAATGAATTTTGGAGAAGGTAAGCAATCATAAAACATGGGGTTTTAACTAGAAATAATATGATGCAAAACAGATTGACAGTGTCCCTTTAAGGACTATTCAAAGGTAATCCGTCCACTTCTCAATCTTGCTCAAGGCTATCCTCCTACCAACCACAGGTATAAGAAGGGATCCCTCAAGGAAGAAGAAAAGATGCATTTCCAAACAGGTGAACCCGTTGGACCCCTGAGAGCAAGACAGCATTCTTTGAGATCATCTGTCAGCTAACTCATGCCCCATTACTTGCCTATGCTGACCCTACCAAGCCATATGTCCTGCTTACTGATGCCAGCCTGAAGGGACTCAGGGCTGTGTTGTATCAAGATTATGAAGATGGCCTGACACCTGTGGCCTTCGCCAGTTGAACCTTGACACCATCTGAGTGAAATTATCCTGTTCACAAGTTGGAGTTTCTCACTCTTAAGTGGGCCATAGTCGACCAATTTCACGAGTACCTCTATGGGGCCAAAATACTGGTAAAAACTGATAAAAAAAACCTAACGTATGTACAGACCTCAGCGAAGCTGGATGCCACTGGGCACTGGTGGCTTTCTGCCTTGTCAACTTACGATTATGTGGTTGAATACTGACCTGGACTGAACCATATCAGTGCTGGTCTGGTACCAGTGTAAGATCCATTGCCAAAAGACAGCCAGCCAGCAGTAGTGCCTTCAGCAATCTGGTCTCATGTGCCAGCACAAGGACCAGCAACAACACCCAGCCAAAATGAACTTTCCTCTAGAATCACAGACTCTTGTTGTGCCAGTGTAAGGACCAATGTCAACATCCATCCAAAATGAACTTCCCTCAAGAAACTCGGGGCCAATATTGGAACATGGGCAAAAATGGAGCACATAGGTCTGCTCTGTGCTTGGCCTTGTCCATGACCCTGAAGATACAATATTCAGCCAGACAGCACACTGGTGCTATCTGACTGAATATGGGGGCATGTCGGCACAGCACTAAGTCAGTAGCACTGCCCCAACATGATTCTGGGAAATGCAGGGAACAGCGCTCCCAGACCCAATAGCACCAGGGGCCCGGTGTGATATTCAGCCAGCATCATGCAAATGAGCCCATTGAGCATGCAAGGCGCTAAGGGGCTATATGCATGCCCATTATGCGATTGACCCCCCCGACTATGATCGGCCATCCATGAGTAATCATTCCCTTATGTCTACTGGCGTCTCCCCCAATCTGATCACCATCCCCATGTAGAACTAGTTATTCCATGGTATTTAGTGGTACATGCTCCCCGATCACCGTCCTCCTACAGAAATAGCAATTCCTCGGTATCCAATGGCACCCCACCCTACAATCACCATCCCCATACAGAAACAGTAATTCTTTGGTGTCCAGTGGTTTCTCCACCCTCGATCCTCATTTCAGTAAATAAATACTTGTTCCCTGGCATCTAGCAGCCCCCAACTCCACCCACACTGAGCAAACCACTCTGCCACCCTCACTTACCTCCATCTCTGCTGGTGCCGCACAGATCCGATACAGCGACTGGCACAAACCTGTTCTCACCACCTCGTCTGATCACCATATGGAATGATGAGGAGTGCACATCCTCTGTACTGTAAAGGGAGTGCAAGCTACCTCCAAAAATCATAACCCACAAAATAGCCTTAACTGCTTCAAATTTATACACTTTGTAAGTGCATGCCTGCCACAAGTTACCTTTGGTAATGTTTCTTACTATTTGCCCTGTACTGCGTACTGGGTGTTACCTTGCCACCAGCACCAGTACATGCAGATTAACACAATTAAACTGGACCCCCAGTTCCCATTTTCCAGATGGGCCCCCATACCAACCTTCCAAGTGGGCCCACTGTGCCACAGTCTAACACTGAATGTCACTCAGCGTATGACAAAGATACAGGAGTTACTGTGTACTCATTTGACTGAGAGACACATAGAATCAGAATAATTTTAATAATATTTCTTCCCTGGTACTGTTTTTCTGGACACTGCAGATTGTTGTTCTTGTAAACTGCCTTAGACTAACTCTTAATGTACTTCATGCCAGGTATTAGCATACAAGTTAGATATTTGTTGTAAGTGTTCCATATGTTACATACATGCAAACCTACTCAAAATGAGGCATTCATTCAGCCTATATTATATGGTAGGACTGTCTCTATGTATGATATCAGGAATGCTGCACTGCAACAAAGGGACATCTTAACTGATTATAAACCATCTGAGAGGTATGTCAGACTACTTGCACTTAACCTAAAAAAATAAGGCCTTCGCAGCCTAGTCATTCTCTAACCTTTACAGAGTAAATAAGTTTTTTTGTTTGTTTTGTAGTTTTTGTTGACCGGGTAAGTGCACTAGACAAATTCTGCCTATTTTCAGGCATGACCCGTGGGAGGGGGATACAGATGAAACCTTGAACCAGATAAAGCTGTTGGTGGTAGTTTTAGTGAATGAGAGAAATTTGGCCAGGACACCGGGGAAATTAGTGTACTCTTTTCGATAAGTGCCATGGAATCTTTAACATCCACCTGAACTACCACCAATCCAGGCAGGTGGGACCTCGGTTTAACATCTCATTCGAAAGGCGACACCTCACAAGTGCAGCACCCCTCTCATGCTGCACTACAGTGTCAGTATTGGGATATTAACCCAAGTGCCAGATGTGTGAATTGAACCCACAGCCCTCTGATCTCCTGGCCTCAGAGGCGAGTGTGCTACCTACTGAGCCACTGACAGTTGGGAATGGTCTTCATATGTTGGCTAGGTATAATTAGACTAAGAGTGAAATAAAACCTGAGTCCCACATTATTTTAACTTCACAGAAGTATCAGACCTTCAACATGCTCAACAGCATGTTACAGCTTTATCTTCTACCAGAAAAATTACTGTCTGTAGAACTGGGCAAACAGGTCTTTTTTTTTTTTTTCTGCTGTTTGAAACTGTTCCTTATAGGGTGCGGACTATCTAGTAGCTAACATGTGCCACTTATGTCATTCACTATCCATTACAGTGATTAATGCTTCATAGTTTAATCAGTGCATATTCACATTAGAGTTCTGCAAATATATGGTTTCATTTTGGCAGTACATATCTGGTCCATTATGTGACAGCCTTGACATTTCTGTCTGTAATTACTAAATGCGGGCAATCTGCTGGAAAGACTGCCAAGCTATTTTGAAGAAAATTGGATAGAGCGATTCTGTGAAACTGTGATATATATCACAGTAGCTCATACAATTATATCAAACACTAACTGCAGTATCACATTGCTTATTCTGACAGTAAAATGTATATGGCAGAATTCTGAAATACATTGCACTCCTGTTTCCATGGGATCATGGCCATATACACCAGAGCTCTGCTTGCCAATACTATTTCATCTTACCATTTCTGTAAAATCTTGTGATGACTGAATAATGAAGGAAATCAAGTGTGATGAGTCAACCATGTCACCACCTAGTACTGGCCACAAGCCACTGCTCTAGCTAGAGGTGAGTTGACAACAATTGTAAGTTCACTTGTTTTGCCAAACAACATATCCAGTCACTTTAAAGGTGACTAACAAGTAGTCACTCTATTCAGATAGCACCTGGGGAACAGACCAGTGGCCCAATATTCAAAAGTTGGCATGGACGCAAACTGGTGTTTGCCTGTGCAAACCAGGTGTTGCGCCAGACTGTGATATTCAAAAGGGGCAGTTGTATGGGCAAACAGAGTTAGCTCCCCCCCAAAAAAATAATGTATGCGGGTTGGCAAAGGGAGGGGCGGGGACAGGAATACCCACGCAATCCCATAGTCAAAAGCGTGATCCTTTTGCACAGTGCAAATACTGCCAAACTAAACTCCATCTTACTCTAGGCAACCCTAGTGACTACTGAAGTTATTGCAACCAACTATCAAGTAGGCCAGTGGGGGAGCACACCTGCGTCCTGGTGCCCAGTGGTCCCCACAACCTTTGATTGCTGGCCTTATGCCAAGAAAGTTCTCTCTAGTGCCTAGTGGTCCCCCTCCCTCTGTTCGCCGTCACTGTGCCCAATGTCCCCCACTCCCCCGTGTGTACGGCCAGAAAACTGTGCCCCATTAAGTTTCTGGAATGAGCAAGCAAGCACATTCCCTTTGCTGTCTACTGTAGCAATGAACGTACTTTGCCTGACTGCTTCCCAGAATGAGTTTTCATTGTTGGAGGCAACATTTTGTCACCAAAGTGAAATAAAATGCTAGATGAGACATTTGAATGCCTCATACTTGTGAAATGCAACAAAGCCTACTGTTACTAAAAAAACAATTCAGCAGAATGGATGTGTGGTTGATGTGTGATTCTTGGTAAGATAAATAAAAATTAAATATGTGTCTTTTGCAAAATAAATTTGCTGATAGCAGTTGCCCAAAGACTTGGTGTGTTTTTTTTTAAGTACCTCAGTTACTGAAAGACTTGATATGTAATTTATTAAATCCTATGTATAAGTATTAAAATATTGAAGAAATTATATGAGTATACATATATACATATATAAATGAATATAAATATATGAATATGTGTTGTATACAATATAATATACACTGTGTAGTAACATTTATGGAAAAATAGCTATTAAAATAGCTATTAATTGTTATTTTAATTATTAAAGTACCATTAATTTAATGAATTAATAGGCTAAAATGATCATTTTTTTATTTAATTTAATTGACCTAGATGCTGAATTAATTTAATGCATTAATAGCATGTATTAATTGGTCAACCCTGGTGTACGCCCTGTACAGTACATAGGATGTGCGCTCTCTGTGACTTTGCATATAGGCGCCAACCAAAGAGGTGTGAGAGGGCTGTGCTGGTCACCATATGAGCTCCATGGCACCAACAATTCAGGTAAGGGGTGATGGGGATCGGTGCTGCATTGACAACGCCGTACCTGCAATGGGGGGAATCGGGACACACCAGGGAATAGGTTTTTTTGCCCTGCAATGTAATGTTTACTAACAGCATAAACACAAGGACTGGATGTTGTTTGTGTTAAGGGGCCGAGGATTGGTGACCAGGGGAGGGGAGACATTGGATGCCAAGGAATATATTTATCCTATGGGGCTGGGGATCAGGGAACAGGAGGGACAACTGGATGTCAGGGACATCTCTTACTCTTAATGAACTGGGATGGGGGGTGGAGGTTGAGACACTGAGCACCAGGGGGCCTATATTTATTTAGCAACTGGTGATCGGGGGAGACCACTAGGCACCTGGGATGTATTACTTAGGCACAGGGATGGTGATCAGAGGGGGGACCTTAAGCACAATGGATAATGTACTTGGTGTGGGCACAGTGATCAGAGGGAGGGGAACCATTCAACACCAGCGATAACGTACTTGGTATGGGGACAGCATTCAGGCGGGGGGACCACTAAGCACCAGGGATACCTTACTTGGACATGGGGACAGCGATCAGAGGGTGGGGGACCACTAGGCACCAGGTAATTCTGTACCTTTATGGGACTGGGTGCTCAGGGTGGGGGCGGTGCCATGCTAACCTGCTGTGTGTCCCATGCAAATGAGCCTATAATGGGCATGCAAATGGCCCTCTAGTGTCTTGCATGCCCAGTGGACTAATTTTCATGAGTCCCCTTGAAAATCACGCCTAGCACTCAGGCACAATCTAGTATGTGCCGCTATTCCCTTCACAGCAGACAGCCATGTGGGGGCAGTGTTACTTGACTTGGCATTATGCCAACATGTCCCTGTATACAGTCGGATAGCTCGGGCATGCTCTCTGACTGAGTATAACATCCTTGAACTCCTGAGCAAGGGCAAAGCACAGCGCAAAACTTAACACTCCACTTTGCCCAATTTTGAATATCGGACAGAGTAAAAGTCTGATTTACAACCTTGAGAAACTTAATACAGCTTGTTTCAGAGGGAAAAACAGGAAGAGGAATATTTGTTAAACTATGTTTTACTAACTTGGGTAAGAAAACAAGAAAATCTGTATACAGTTTTTATATTCTCTTTTTCTGTTTTGTTTTACTTAACAGATGAATAGAAAATAATAATACACTAATAAGTCAAGATATGCAACTATCTGAGACAAAGATTCAGATTTATACAGGAGTGAGCAGATAACTCACTAAATAAAAACATGCATTCTCACTGCAATGTGATAACTAGAGATGCAACAAAATTTAATTTCACAGGTGAAATTCCGTCGAAATCGCCAATTTCGCTGCACAAAACATTTAGCATAATTGTGCCCTTATGGCAAAATTTCGCCAGTAAATTTCTGCGAAATTTCGCTGTCAGTTTCGTGTTTTGACTGCACATTTCGCTGCATGTAAGTGTCAGGCGAAATTGGGAAAAAAGCTTATCACATGACTTTCTAGCAGACTGCTGGTCACATGGGAGACTGCACTTAGGCAGGAAGTCAGACTGAATCTACTTCTTTTAGAGCTGTTTCAGCTAGGAAGTAGGAGAGGAGAGAGACTGGGAGAGCTAACTTCATTGAAAAATTAGTGGATCGTTTGTGTTTGCATTTGCAGCTTATTTGAATTGTGATCTCTGTTCCCCATTAGTTTAAAAAAGTTAATATTTTCAGTTAGTGGTTTTTCTTCATTTTTATAGTTATCTGTCTTTTGTATTGTGTGTGTGTGTGTGTGTGTGTAAAACTCCCCCCTTTCTTTTTTCTTTTTTTTTTTGGGGGTGGAGAAGGAGATAGAGATAAAAATAATGGAGACTAGTGGGAATGGGAAGCAGGCAGCTGGACCTCCCTGACCCAGTATCCATATTAATAGGCAGGCCTTTATGTCTGTACCCCCCCGAACAGCAGCAGGAGCATTTGCCCCCACCCCCCCAGCAGAAGAATATAGACCAGACTCCCTAGGAGCAGCATGAGCCCCTTGCCCCATCCCAGCAGCAGCAGGATCCTCCTGTGACACTCACCCTCAGGCAGCAGCAGCAGGAACCTCCAGATGCCATTCTCCCCAGCTGGAGCATGCACCCCCACCACCTCCCCCGAGCAGGAGCATGATGTGCCCACTGGCCCTGGGACATCAGTTGTTGCCCTCCTACACAGACAGGGTCATCTGCTGTGTGTTTTTTGGTTTAAGGAAAAACCCAAATGACTGCTCCACCATGATCTGCACCTTGTGTGGCAGATCAGTGAGAAGGGGCAAGACCGGGAGTAATTTTGGGACTGGTGAGCAAAGGAGCCATCTGTAGCACCACCATGCTGCAGATTGGCTTGAAAAACAAAAAGAGGTTGCAGCAGGTAGAGGGGCCTGGGGTGCTGCTGAGCAGGTAGTAGAAGGTGAAGTGGGCCAGCAGGAGGCAGGGGCCAGTGGTGGGCATAGACGCCGCAGCAGAAGGCAGCAGCAGCAGGAGGCAGGTGCAGAGCCCAAGTCACCCTCGCCCCAGAGACAGAGGTGTCATTGGGTTAATGCTGGGAATCCAGCATAGCCTGCAGCCGCCCCAGCACCAGCAAAAGCAGTAGTGAGTGATGACCTGAGAGCACTGCACAGAGAGGTGGGAGCTCTGCGCAGTGAGTTCAATGACTTCCGAGAGGAGGTCAGGGGAGGACCTCAGGAAACTCCTTCAGGAGCAAGACAGAATGTTTGAGCTTCTGAAAGAGCTACGTGGTGATGGCACATCAGGAAGTGTACCTGGCACTGGTGCAGTGTTACAGTCAGCCTCCAGACCAGTCAGCACTGCACTGGCAACAACCTTTATTTATTTTCTTTCTCTTGTCCTTGCTTTGTTACCGTCACTCTTCCCTCATCTGCACCCTCTAAAAATAACAAAAAAATATATATATAGATACAGATAGATATATATTTTTTTTTCTGTCCTCTTCTTCTATATCCTTTCATTTATTTTGTCTTTGTCTTCCGATCTATATCATCTTGTTTATTTTACCTTTACCAGTTGGTTTATCCTCCCTCCATTTTCCATCCCCTTTCATATATGAATACAAGTAAGTTTGTCCTCCTCCTAACCATGCGGGTCCCCACTCCCCAGTTTCCACCTCCCTGTCCCCCTGTTGTACTTGTAGTACCCTGTCCATAAATCGTGTACCTTCCTACTTTTATCATACTCCATTTTCCTTTATGTTTCCTCCTTGCTCCATCTATCCTATCCACAAATGTCAAGTATAAGCACTTTACTATGAACATATAATGAATCTTGGCTCTGCTCATGTAAAACAGGGCCCTCAGGTAATGAAATGCTTCCCAAAAAATGTGACATCAAATTGAGACTGAAATGCACTGTCAGTCCTGATGTTTTATGGTGCCCCACCAGCAACCAGACATTAAAATGCTGTTTTAGCTGCCGTTTACAATTGTCTTTAGGTCCTATCTTGTTTCTGCCACTGCAGCACAGGCAGTAAATATCCAGAAATGGTGCAGAAAAAATGGTTCATTAAATTGAAAGTGGAATCTGGTCTTAGCCATTATGTTTTAGGGTGCCCCCCCCCCAACCCAGTCATTAAGTAGCTGTTTTAGGGCCTGTTTACACAATATTTCTGCCTGAAACTCACTGCTGCTGGTGCCAAACAGTGCCTACAGGTCCAGAAATGTTTACCCAAAAATGTGACATCAAATTGAGACTGAAATGTGCTGTCAGTCCTGATGTTTTATGGTGCCTCACCACCTCAGGGACCTGAAAAAGGGTGCCAACATACAGAGAAAATGAATTCATCCTGCAAAATGCTGCTGCTACTTTCAGTTCTTTCCTGCTGCTGCTGCTGTGTTTCAGTTGCTTGACATAGAAATGCAGAAGTATCATTTCCCTATCCCTGTGCTGCTGTACTGATTGTCTAGCTGTCTTGACTGGCTGACTCTGTGGTAGTAGCTTGCCTGGCGGTGGGGTAGTGAATGAAATTTTGGGGCACTGTAGCTTGCTGCCTGCTGCTGTCTCTGACTACTACTTTCCAAGGTGCCGCAAGAACTACTGTTCTGGATGGTTGATGCCTGGTGGATTATCTTCACACAGTCCATACTGCTGCTGCTGAACACGTAAGTATCTGTCTTCATTTTTTACCCTGTGCAAGGTAAGGGTGTTGGTGGGTTGGTATTATGGCATCTTGAATTCTAATATGCTTGTACTGCTGTTATATTATTTTTCAGTGTGCTGTGGATGACATCATCATGCCGGGCCATGAGGGAGGGAGATGTCAGATGCATGTATCTTCCCAATTTCCCAATGCAGATGGTAAGTATTGGAATTTTCATACAAGTGTAGTATGTCTGTTACTGCTATAGAGTTGTCTAAGCTTGATAGTAATTGTGTTATTTTTTGATTTTTTCAATGTCAGTAATTCAGGTGAAGTTAAGTATTTTGCCATCCTGTTGCTGCTGCTGCTGGCTGCTAAACCAGGTCTGGGGGATTTATTTAATTGCACCCCTGCATGATGATTCCACTTTCACAGTCCTTGAGGTAAGTATATCTTCGTTTTTCATGGCTCTGTGGGGTGGGGGAGGGGGGTGGATGGTTAGACTAACGGGTGATGAGGGGGAATTTTCAACAATCACCAACGTTTATTCTTCATTTTTTTCTTATGTCAAGGTACACAGTGCTGATAAGGAAAGGGGAATGCCTGCTAGTGCTACTGTGGTTTGTCGGACCTTGTCTGGATTGGAATCATGTGTACCACACAGCATGTTCATGTGGGGAATGTCCTTAGTTGAATGACATCACATCACAAGGTATGGTAAGTATACATTTTTTTCTCTGCTTCTTCTTCTTCTTCCAACTTGTTAGGTAAAAGCAGGTATGCAGACTGGTTAGTATCCAACAGTTTTTCTTATCTTTACTCTTGTTTAGGTCATTTTCCTCTGTTGAGGTTTCAGTTTGTCGTATCTTGATGACTACATGATCAATCCAGGCCATGCAGGAGCAGAATCTGTGTTGTGTCGTTGAAAGACAGGGTTGCTGCTTGAACTGCCATGTTGACCACTGGACTGGTGTCCATACCATTACCATTAGTGAGTAATCACCAATGCCACTGCCACCCACATACAGGGAGGAACTATATGCGAACACAGATGGTTGATATGGGGTTTAGTAAATAATTAGGTGGAGGGGGTTAATGTCTTGTCTACTCAGTGGGGATTGCATAGCTGCAGTAATCATGAACATTTTGAATCCATTCAAAGTGAGGACAGCAGGACACTCACCCTGCCTCACCCCGGAACTATTGCGATTTTGGTGTACCTTAACCTGGTATTGTAGAAGTAACCTTTTTGGAGGGATTTGATGTTGTAAGTTGTTAAGCCTCTTCATGATTACTTTTGTAATTAATGACTGGCATCTTAAAGATGGCCACCATTCACCATTTTTCAAAATGTGTTCAACTTGGTGTTAACTGTTGAATTAGCATATTACATTCATATGCTACTTGTACACTTGTCTAGGAGCCAGGGTTCTTGTACATGTCACCAATACTAAGTGGCAGAAACATTTTTTTTTAGTCGCATGGAGTGCATGGGTGTGTCAGGTCAGTTCAGATGACGAGAGGGGGCAGTGTGGAATTTGCCATCCTGGGCACTTTTAAGGATATCAAGACAATATATCTTGCTGTAAGATGATGATCTGTTGATATAGTCAACATGAAAAGTAATATATTTTTTGAAGAAAAACATTAATCATGCAATTGCAAAATATTTACAGGTATGGTAATTACTTTGCTGCTGCTTTATATAGGCTTGTGACCTTGGGGGGCTGGAGGAGGTGGTAAGGTGACCAATCAACAGGTTATGGTAAAGGGTGATGAAATGAAACTTATACACACTGCAGACTGCAGCATATAACAACATATTTCCATAACCAATACGGTGGTACATAGCTAGAAATAAGGTGTAAGTTACACACCCCAGCAACCATACGGAGTTCAAAGTTGTTGTTGGGAGGAGGGCCTTGGAGTAAACTCAGCCTTTTTCAACTTCCAGTTCCACATCATCCAAGAAGCTCTCCTCACAGTCATCAAGACTGGAGTTCTCATGAAGTGGGAATCCTCTCAACATTGCTGCCTTATCCACCTTGCTACCGGTGGCTGTCTTACTCACGGGATTGTCATCATCCTCATCTCCGAGACACAGTTCCTGTGGCAATATCACTGACATCACTGTGTTATGTAGAATGTGCCTTTCATTCATTTTTATGAATGTTAGCATGGACACATTCTTGGGTGACAAATTGGTCCTACGGTCACTCACAATTGCCCCAGCCACACTAAACACTCATTCTGCAGTGACACTGGATGGTGGGCAGCTCAGGTATTTCACTTCAACCGATGTTAGTGTTGGCCATTCAGTCATTTTACTGCTCCAGTACAACAGTGGCTCATCATTAATGGCAAGGTGCTTTGGGTCCCCCATGTAGGCCTCCACTATTCGTTCTGCTGCCCGGAATCCAGCTACCTCATCTGTCTCCTCCTTGTTTTCCTCCATATCTTCCACTCCCACCTGAACGTGAACATCCAAATTGGGATCGCTTGCTATTTTCTGCTCTGCCTTGCCCATTTTCTCTGATCGGGTTCCCTGTAAGCTGCTGGTGGTGGTAACAACACCCGTTTTTGATGCATTGCATGCATTTTTCATTTGTGTAGTATGTGCCAATCTAATGAGGTTCTCTGTCAACTGCTGTACTCGCTGATGACCTTCAATTATAGAGGGCAGGCCACGTTTGTACCGTGGCTCCAGTATGGTGGTGATTGCAAACACATCTGACTGTAAAAAGCCAGATACATGGGTATCTGTGTCCAGCACATGGAGCATGTGATCCATTAGATCACAAGTGCCACGATCCCCACTTGTCTCTGTCTGGTGTCGCACATTCACTAGTGTCTGCCTCAGCACACGTATGAGAGGTATGGAGTGACTTATACAAGCAGTGTCCCCACTCACTGCCTGTGTAGCATGCTCAAATGGATGGAGAATGCATATTAGCCCATCAGTTTGTCGCCACTGCTCTGCTGTTAGAGCAATGGACTCTCCAGCACTGTCGTGGGTGGTGTACAGCAGCAGGTATTCTGACACAGCCTTATACTGTTCATACAGCCAGTCAAGCATGTACAGTGTGGAGTTTCACCAGGTGACAACATCAAGCTTCATCCAGTGTTGAGTAGCGGTGGATGAAGTGGCCCCAATTCGCTCTGCGAAGTGATCCACGGAGGAAGGCGGATCACAGAGTGCTCCACAACGCCAAGCGAGTATCACAAGAGTATAGGGTATATGCATAGTCCATTGAAAACAATGACTTTGCATTACTCCACCTTCCTAAGCCGCTACTCCACCAATTCTTAAGGTGAAGTACCTTGAAAACAATGTACTCCGCCTCACTTCGCTTTGTTTTTAAGCTCCAAAGGCGAATTTTGCAGTGAATAATGGGATTTCAGGTCACATGGGCTCTAGATTGTTCTGTACAGCCTCAGTTTGGGGTAGTGTGTGTATGAAGCTGTGGGGGAGAACCTACTCTGAGAGCTCTGTGATTCAAACCTTCTAAAAGCTGTTAAAAAAAGCCTTTTGGGGTCATTTGTTTTGCTGAAACTTTAGTTCATCGATTATAGGACACCCTCCTGTGCTTATATCATCGAGCATTTATTGTCTGTGTGTGGATTTTGAATGTTAATGTACAATATTCAGTCTGTGTACTGAGAGACAGTGGAAGTGTGCTTTGGGGGAGGGGCATATCTGTGGCGTAGGTAGATTAACTTGGAGAAAAAGACAGAGCTTTCTGTTTTGGTGATATTTTTCTTGTATAACTGTGTTAATGTACACACAGTAATATTTTCAATAATTCTTGCCATTTTTTTGCAGATTGTTGTGGTGCAGCAGTGCTTAATTTTAGTTTGTTTAAAATATGTGGTTGTATTACTGAAGTTTTCAATTTGCTATGCATTACTTAGTGTATGTGTGAGTATGCGTGTGACGCGTCATCAAATCAGACACCTTTTATTGTGCCACATAATTTCAACAATGTGAACCTGCTATGCTATCCACTGCAGCTGTGTAATTTGTGTACTTCTTTGTTGCATCTTTACTAGTACTAGTAATAGTGACTGTTACTGCAGCAGTGCAGTACACTGCCCCCCCCCCCATGGCCTGCCCCAACCGGAAAATGAATTATTTTCCAGATTTTTGAATATCTGATGGTGAGCACTGGTTAGGTGTTGTGCCTTTGCATCTGCATCTCTTCAGTGCGCAGCGCAATCTTATTCTATCTGTGCATTTGCATCTCTTTAGGGCCCAAACTCCATCTCTAACTTAAGTCACAGTTGTTTCTTTGGCTTCCCTTCTGAGTACTGGACAGGCATGGTGCATAATTCTGCATGAACATTGTACTCATTAATATGCGTTTTTAAGTCAGGACCATTATCACGAGTCATTCATGATACAAATCACGTTCTTCATCATCATGGATGGTCACAAATGCAGTTACAACTCACGATTTACGATCACATCACTAATCACAGCATTAATCTTTTTAAATAGTTACTAGTTACTTGGATGTATTGTAAGCCTGTTTTGTAGTATCTCTCCATGCTTCACAACTCCACTATTGTACTCATTAATGAGTGTTTTTAAGTTGGGGAGTTTTGTGTCACACCTTATTGGGGCCCGGGGAAGTACAGCTGTAGGCATTCGTGTTTCATCATCATTATGGTCACAAATGCAGTCACAAATCACGATTTACAATCATGTCATGAATCTCAATATTCTTTTTTTTTAATAGTTACTTGGATATATTTTAAGCTTGTTTTGTAGTATCTCTCCATGCTTCATCACCACCCCACCATTGTACTCATTAATGAGTGTTTTTAAGTCGGGGAGTTTTGTGCCACACCTCATCGGGCCCGGGGAAGTACAGCTGTAGGCATTCGCTTTTCTTCATCATCACGGTCACAAATGCAGTCACAAATTGCGATTTACGATCATGTCACGAATCACAACATAAATTTTTTTTAATAGTTACTTAGATGTATTTTCAGCCTGTCTTGTAGTATCTCTCCATGCTTCACCACCCCACCATTGTACTCATTAATGAATGTTTTTAAGTTGGGGAGTTTTGTGTCACACCTCTTTGGGGGGGGGCCTGGGGAAGTACAGCTGTAGGCATTCGCATTTTGTCATCATCATGGTCACAAATGCAGTCACAAGTCACGATTTACAATCATGTCACGAATCACAGCATTAGTTTTTTTTTTAATAGGTACTTGGATGTATTTCAAACCTATAAGAAAAATAAAATTTACAGAAAGAGCAAATTAAGTAAAAAAGAGTACAGAAAAGACAAAAAAATGTAGCTTTTAAAAAAGCTGTTGGGTCTGAATCAAAGTTTAAATCTCCTCCTCTCTGATCTCAAAGTATCAGCAGTCACAAAACACACTACTCTCTCTCCGTCTATGCAGGAGAAAGTAAAAGTGTCTGCTTGTATGACTCACTTTCTTCCTACCTAGCTAAAGAGCATGTGACTTACAGTATTGTAAGCCATGTGATGTGTGGGGGGCTGCCAAATCTGAAACATCAAGTGGGTCACTTAGGATCATAATGAGGAACGTGAAGTCCATTAAAAACCATAACTTCACCTTACTTCACGTTGCCATTCCGCCTTAACGCAAAGTGGTAATGAGAAGGCGGAATGAGCACTTTGCATTGCCCACTCCACATAGTGGAGTGGCAACATGAAGTACCCACTTTGCGTTCACTTCGCCAGCGGAATTTAAATTCACTGCATCTTTAGTGCTGAGGCAGATTGTTATTGCGCTGTTGCTCATGTAGATGGTCACGGGCCTTTGCAGAACAGGCAAAGTGGACACAGATGCGACGGGCAACAGTAACCATTTCCTTAATGTCCACATGGTTGAGAAACTGCTGAACAACAAGATTAAGGCAGTGTGCCAGGCAGAGCACTCTGAAAAAACCTCCATCGCTAATGCACTTCACTATATTGGAGCCATTATCACTTGCGATGAATCCTGCTGTGAGTGACTGTGTGTGTAGCCACCCATCAATCTTGTCCAGCAGAACATTAAGCATTTTCACAGCCGTGTGTGAACCAGTGACACTTGTCATAGTCAGGACTGCATGCTGCCAAATACCAGGTGTGTTGCTACCACCACAGCTTTGTTTCATGCATGTTTTGCCAGGCCCAAAATCAAGTACCACATCAGGCAACTGTGCCCAGTGTGCTGTCATGCACAGATATGAGCTTGCTGCTGTTTGTCCACTGGTCCACATATCCATGCTAAGATGGATATAGTGTGATGCACTATGCTTCAGTGCATGTCTAATGTAATCAGCAACTCTACTGTTCAGCTCCGGCATGGCATGCTTACTAAAATAGGTTTGCGATGGAACGTGCCATTTGGGACAGGCACAGGCCATCAACCTGTGGAAACCAGTCTTTTTGAATGAGAATGGCAACAGATCGATGGCCAGCATTTCATCAGCAGCAGAATTTAACTCTTGTGCAGCAGCATGATTGAGTGGGTACTTTGTCTGCTGCTCAAGGATGGTCTTCAGAGTGGGCTGCATCTTTGGGGCTGTCCTACCAGAATGCTGTACTTGTGTCAGCAATGATTTTCTTTTAGGAGAAACAATTGACTCTTGGCCAGGCAGTGGAGACCACTTGAAAACAGTTATTTTGGTTGCTTGTCAGTGTGAGGGTGGTTTACTTTTAAGACTCGTGGGACTGGGACTCACACCACCACTGCTATGCCCACTACTAGAGAGAGCAAAGGACTGCTCACTCTCCTCCTCCTCCACCACGACCCACTCTGCCCTCCCTCCTCATGTTCTTGCTCTACTACATGCACCTTGCTTCCAACAGCTCTGGCATCCTTCTGGTGTTGATGCCATCTCAGTGGGTGCTTGTTTTTCAGGTAGGCGTGTTGGCCACCAGTGCCTATGTGGCTTCCCTTCTTCCCCCCGACTAACACGGGCTTGACAAAGTTGGCATATTGCTGTGGTCTCATTAGCAGGATCTAGCATAAAAGTCCCAAACTAGGGACTTTTGACCTCTGGACTTCAGATGCTTCTGGGACTGGAATGATTCAGAAACAGGTGTGGAAGTGTATATTTTTTGAGCTGCTAACATGACTTCCATAAGACTACTTTTGGGAGGGGTGGTTACTTGACTGCTTGGAGGTGTGCTTATAGGCTTGGTGACAGAATGACCCACCATGGGCTGTGCATGTAAATGGCCTACATCACCCTTGACCTTTTTTAACTTAAGCTCCCGTGTGGGATCATCCCAGTCATCATCATCATCATCATCACCACCAATAGCGATGATGTCCTTGTCTTCCTCCTCCTCTTCCTCCTCCTCCCCCATCACTGTCTTCTTGGAGGACGGCACCTTTTTCTTTCTCAACAACTATCTCAGGGGGCTGACTATTCTTATTTCCAGGACTATCAGACTTTTGTTGAACACTATCATCACCAACTCCTGCAGGAACTTAGACAGTTCACTGACAGACTTATTATCACCCTCCTCCGAGTCCTGGACCACTGTTCCTACGCTGGTGTCAGTGCCTCCCTTCTTCTCACTGTCAGCATCTCCCACTGGCATGGCTGCAACAGTCTGAGCTTTGAAAAAGTAACACACAGGTATGCCTGACCCAGTTAGGCCATCAACTCCTTTGCTGGTTCCTTCCACACCACCAGGGTCCACATCAGAACTTGAAGACAGTGATGCAGACATACCTGTGCTTTAACTGCTATGAGGAACTGGAACTGAAATTGCACTTTTTTCAGCAGACTTCTTAGCTCCCTCATCCCCCTGCCACATTTCCCCCCTGTACTTGGCCGCTTCTTACCAGGCACTTTTGCTGACTACTGCTTCAAAGCTTTGCCTTTCTCTGGGAGTATTTGAAGGAAGGATGTATTACTACTAACTGTGTGAATAATACCTCACACGTGAATGATGACATCACACACCTACAGTACTGGCTTCCTTAAAAGTCCCAAAACAATCATGACAGGAACCAGCACTTACAGTGGAACTAATACCATATATAGTAGGCAGCCTGGTGTAGTAAAAATCAAAAAGGTAACTTTTTTCCCCAAACAGGAAGGAATTAAAGCAACACACACATGGAAAAAGGGCACAAGTGGCACACTTTAAATACAGATCACCTGTGTCTCTCTGGACAAATAAAGTACTGTAATGTGTTATGTTACTCAGTACCACAATTTGTTTTTTACAGTAGCAGCCACAGACACTGACAGCTATTTCCCGAAATTTCTGTGATATTTCCAGATATACCTAATGCTTTCACCATTTCTACAGTAGGGGCAGCAGAGAGACACTCTTTAGAAATTTCGCAACATATTGGGAGATAGCAGGCAATGTCTGTGGCTACTACTTTATATGCAGGCAGAGACAACCATAAAAGAGCAACAAAGGAAATTAGTACCACACAATATGTTAGTGATCTGGATGGAAGAGATTAACAAGACATGTCTTGAAAATGACTATTTTAATATATACTGTTTTATAATGTGCACGTCAGGTGAAACACAAGCAATGCTATAACAGAGAAAGGGTAATGTATGTAAGTTAACTAAAACAGGAACACCGCGTAGTGTGTAGAGTCAAGCTCCAGCAATAACCTACAGGACAACAATTCAACAATGCAGTGTGACTGTAATAGACACGTTCAAGTGATTGAGTAGAAGTACTTTACAACTGTTGATTTTCACAGTTTTAGTAACACACAAGTTAACATTCCAGCTAACAGGACTAACCACAAAAAAAATTAAAAAAAAGGATCAGCTCTGTGTGTTTAAAACTTTAGAATTCAAAATCAATTCACAACTAAAAGCAGAAGAATGGTATATATAACACAGCTACCAGTGGCAAGAACTCTCTCAAATAGGACAGAGAAACTTTTCAGAGAAAATAAATTGCAAGATGTAACAAAATGAATAAGAAATAACAGTAAATAAACTACTCACAATTGTGAGTAAATACTAATCTGCTTGGCTAGAAATAGCCTGCACTGCTTTACACTCCTACCCTACCCCACATAACTCTTTCAAAGACTGAGAGAAATGTAAACCTAATTCAAACTACGTATTATACAAAAATTAAAAAAATTAGAAAATGTTCCCTAGTACCAGGCACTACCAGCACAGCAGCACTAGGAAAAAACTTCATATTTTGCAGCAATTAGCTCTCAAAAACAAGTTTTAGCTATGTTTTCAAAGGCTTTATTGGCTCTGATGCACCACAACACACTGCTCTCTGACTCAACATGCAGCAGAATGAGCTGGAAACAAGCTACATGTGACTTTTGACCTATTTACACACAATGCATTGCAAATTTCACCTTTGTACCAAAATTTTGCCAGCTAAATCAAATGTTTCGCTGGCGAAATTCCACCACAAGGTGAAATTTGGATCATCAGTGGGCGAAATTGTCATGGTAAGTGAAATTTCGCCATTACATGAAATCAAGCAAACAGGCGAAATTTAATTTCACATAGGTAAAATATTTCGCGTAATTGTGGAATTTACGCAAAAAATTTGGCCAGGCGAAATATTTCAGTTTTGCACAACACTAGTGATAACTCCAGATATCACACTGTGGTTACATCATCAAATAAAAAAAACAGCACACAACACAGTGAGGCAAGGGAGAGCATAGGAGTGCATGCACCAGGAACTTTAACTCATGGTTGAAGAACTGGTGCTGTGAGGAAGGGTTTGGATTCATTGGTGACTGGGGACCCATCTGGAGGGATGGAGGTTTGTTCAAGCCTGACGGCCTGCATCCATCCTGGAGGGGAATCCAAGCACTCAATGATAAGTTTAAATGCTACATTGACAAGCATTTAAACTAGCAAAGGGGTGGCAGGCCAGCAAGGATGGTACCTACTTGCTCACCCCCACAGCTAGTAATGGAACCAGTGAACCAGAGGTGGCTATCTCTGCAAAGCAGTGTGCAAAGTTGGAGATTAGTGTCCAAAAGGTGGATAAGCAGAAAGGGCAAAATTTAGCAGAAGGGCAGGCAGCAAGGAGAACCAGGGATAAATGACAACCAAGGAAGGGGCTGGAGTAGAACAGTGAAGCAGTCTAGGAGGTCAAATCATGGAAAGCCATGTGCAAATGCCAGGAGCCTTAGCAACAAGATGGAAGATCTGGAGGCTGTCATGGTACAGTCAGACCTGGACATTGTGGCCATCACTGAAACCTGGTGTAATGATAACCATGACTGGGAGATAGCCATGCCTGGCTACAACATATTCAGAAGAGACAGAGCAGGCAGGAAGGGAGGAGGAGTGGCACTGTATGTGAAAAATGACATAAGGGCCACACAGATCCAGGAGGAACAAAATGGGGGAGAGATACTGTGGGTTAAGCTGGAAAGGAAAATGGGGACAGCCATCTGCACAGGTGTGGTCTATAGACCACCAGCCCAGGAGGAAGAAACAGATAGGGAGCTGATGCTAGCCATCCAAAGGATGGCAGACAAGGGTGAGGTAGTACTGGTTGGAGACTTCAATATACCAGATGTGGACTGGAGCATCCCAGCAGCAGCATCAACTAGGAACAGATTTATCCTGGACTCCCTTCAGGGTGCCTTCCTCAAGCAACTGGTCATGGAACCAACTCGGCAGAAGGCAATACTGGACCTTGTGCTCACAAACAGGGACAGTGTGATGGGGGTAACAGTGGGGGAGCACCTGGGAAACAGTGACCACCAGTCATTGTGGTTTGAAATCACAGAAAGAGCAGAACCAAACCACACAAAAACACGTATCCTGGATTTTAGGGGAGCAGACTTTGGGAAAATGGGAGATGCTTGAAAGAGACATTAAGAGAATGGGACAGGAATCAGGGATTGAGGAACAGTGGGCAGTATTTAAAATGGGGATTATAAGAACAACAGAATTATGCATTAAGCAGGTTAGCAAGAGGAAAAGAAAGAGAGACCATTATGGTTTTCCAAAGAGGTAGCAAAGAAAGTGAAAGCCAAAAAGACTGCATTCAGGCAATACAAAAAGACACAGGCAGAAGGGGATAGAGAGAAGTACCAGGAGAAACAAAGGGAGGCAGGGAAGTCAGTAAGGGAAGCCAAAGCTCAGACAGAAGAACACATTGCAAAATCAGTGGTTAAAGGGGACAAAACCTTTTACAGGTACATAAGTGAAAAAAGAAGGTCAAAGGGAGGGATAGTTAGACTGAAGGGGGAGGATGGGAGCAGCGTGGAGGATGACAACAGTAAAGCTGACATATTGAACAGGTATTTCTGCTCAGTCTTTACTAAGGAAGAGGGGGGTAATGGGTCTGAAGGGAGTACAAGGGTGAGAATGGTGCAGAAATGGACACAAGTCCTTTACCGAGAAAGGGTACCTGAAGGAACTGAAGTAATAGGTTGACAAAGCAATGGGGCCAGATGGGTGCACCCCAGGGTCATAAGAACTAAAGAGGTGGTGGCTGAACCTCTGGCTATCCTGTTCAGCCAATCACTGGAAACAGGGGAGGTACCCAAAGACTGGAGGACAGCAGATGTAGTCCCCTTATACAAAAAGTGGGAACAAAGAGGAAGCAGGGAACTACAGACCAGTCAGCCTCACCTGGTAGTGGGGAAGATCATGGAAGCACTACTGAAGGAGAGATTGGTGGAACATCTGGTTGTCAATGGACTACAGGACCCAAGGCAGCATGGTTTCACCAGGGGGAGGTCATGTCAGACCAACCTCATTGAATTTTTTGACTGGGTGACTAGGGAGGTGGATCAGGGGAGGGCAGTGGACATGGCCTATCTGGACTTCAGCAAGGCCTTTGACACTGTGCCACATAGAAGACTATTACACAAACTGGGGAATATGGGTGTGGGCAGGACAGTAGTGTGGTGGGTAGGTAATGGCTGGGTGGCAGGACACAGAGGGTGGTGGTAATGGCTGTCACTCCACAGAGGGAAGAGTGACCAGTGGGGTACCACAGGGATCAGTGCTGGGAACGTCCTATTCAACATCTTCATCAGTGACATTGTACAGGATATAGAAGGCAGAATTTCACTGTTCGCTGATGACACAAAGCTCTGTAACAGAGTAGACACACCAGAGGGTGTAGACAGAATGAGAAGGGACCTGCAGAAACTTGAAGAATGGTCAAGGGTTTGGCAGTTGAAATTCAATGCAAAGAAGTGCAAGATAATAATGCATATGGGCACAAAAACCCTGGCACAATATATCAGTTGGGGGTGAGGATATAGCATGCACCCAAGCAGGAAAGGGATCTTGGGGTTGTCATCTCTGATGACCTCAAGGTAGGGAAACAGTGTGACAAGGCATCAGGTAAAGCAAATAGGATGCTGGGATGTATAGGCAGGGGCATCACCAGCAGGAAAAGGGAGGTCATAATTCCGCCATACAAGACACTAAGTGAGGCCCCACCTGGAGTACAGTGTACAGTTCTGGAGACCAACCTCGTAAGGACATAGACAGGGTAGAGAAGGTTCAGAGGAGGGCAACAAAGATGGTGCATGGGTTGCATCACAAGTCCTATGAAGACAGGTTGAAGGAACTGAACATGTACTCCCTGGAGGAGAGGAGGGAGAGAGGGGATATGATAGAGACATACAAGTATCTTACAGGGAGGAACAAGGTGCAGGAAAACACTATTTTTAAGCGAAAAAGATGTTTCAGGACTAGAGGGCATGGGATGAAGTTGGAGGGAGGACGATTCAGAGGAAACATGAGAAAGAATTTCTTCACAGAACAGGTGGTGGACAAGTGGAACACCCTGCCAGAGGAAGTGGTGGGGGCTGAAACAATCACGGGATTTAAGAATGCATGGGATAGACATAAAGGAATTCTAGAGGTCAGGGGTAAGGGGAAATAGACTTCTAGGAAAACAAACTGAACTTACAAGCTCAAATGGGCAGACTAGGTGGGCCATAGGCCCTTATCTGCCGACACTGTCTATGTATCTATGTATCTATGTCCTATTGTATAAAAGGCATATTTGATGGCTAGGTGTGTGATACAGAATATATCTGAAGAGAGCTCAGGGAACCATAACTCGTGGCTCTGCTACACTCCGCCACTCATGATATTTCCCCCGAGCTCACTTGCCACTCATTCAGATATAATCTGTATCACACACCTAGCTGTCATGTATCCCCTTATTATTCAGTTTTGCCTGATCTGATCAAGTAGATGAAAGACTGGTTTTCGTAAGTTTGGACTGATTTTATTTCAACATGATTTGGAAAAAAAAATACCTTTGTGGCTGGGCATTTAAATGGCTGTGCTGAGTCACACAGCACTGCAGCATTCTAGTTTCCCATTATCTGACTTTTCAATAGAGTACCATGCTGAGTAGCAACAGGGGGGAGCAACGTAAAGCAAAGAATAAATGGTAAGTAAGCAGGGACGATGCAAATAAGAACAAACTCTGGTCCAAGCCACAGTGGCTGCTACTGCAATAGTATTAAAGTAATTTGGATGCACATGCTCATAAGCCCCCCCCCCACATCCCACTTTTTAGTGTACTGCTCAGATGTACTGAACTATATGCTGTATCACTGTCCTTTGCAGATTGGGTAACCAGCTTATGTTCAATGCACATAGAAATAAATAGCTAAGAGCAATGGGCATATTGTTTAAATACAGGCTGGTTACAAGGTCATATAGTGCAAGTCAATAAAAATTATAGACCAAGAAAGCATACGTTGAGGAAACTAGGGGATATACCTCCCATCATGCTTGTATGTATCAAACTAAACATGGCTATAAGCAGACATATTCCTCTAAACTGTTGTCTCAAAGATAGTTTAGATATGATAGCAGCTACCACTGGGCTCAGCTTGTCCATTCTGTTAAACCCTTTTTGTAAAAAGGTAAGTTTTCTGAATCTCTGCTGTTCACTGAAAAGCTGTAAAAGGGAAATCCTTGAACCACAGAGTATAGAGGAACAGCTGAACCCGCTATGCTGCAGCAGATAAAGCAGCTAAATGTGAAGTCAGAGAACAGCAGGGATTTAGTAAACTAATCATGGATGTCTACACTTTGGGCATGCCATAACAGACAGCTTCTTGCTTTTCTCAGCCATCAGATCCCCCATTGCAACCCATTAAAAGGAGCAAGTCTGGTCGTCTTGGCAATATTTACCTTTTTACAAAAAGGTTTTACAGAATTGACAAGCTGAGCCCAGTAGTATCTACCATCATATCTTAACAGTCTTTGAGACTGCAACCGTCATGGCACTTTATTGCTTACACATACTTTGCACATCGCTCTCATACTTTACAAAGATTATCTTTTGCACTGCATCAGGCACTTTACTCTGACTTTCAAATATTGCTGCTATCATTTTTCTTTGTCTGTCACTGAATTATTCTTATGCTTCTACTGATTTTTGAAACAACAGTTTGAAGGTATATATACATGTTTGCTCATAGCTATGTTTAGTTTGATACGTACAAGCAAGATGGGAGGTATAGCCCCTAAATTTCTCAATGTGTGGCCAGCAGGGTCGGCAGAAAGAAAACTGTGTGGTGGGGTAGGGGAGGAATCCACTGTACTGTACTTAATGGAGAGGATGTGGAGAGATATACTTCAACTCCTCTCAGCGGAAGGACACAGCTGTGGTGCATTTGTAGTCACGTGCTTCCAGATCCCTTTTCTCACTGTAATAGAACATCACACATAGCTCTTGCTATGCAGCCATAAAATCAGTTCTGCCACAGTTCATATTCATTTTATATGTTCTCAAAGGGACACTGTCAACCCCCTTAGGCCTCAAATTGATCCTATTTTAAAAACCACATATAGTAATTGGTCACATTCTGCAGAGAACACTGGTGAAGCTGGTAGTTTGGTTTTGATTCCTGTTTTCACTTTAAAAATGAAAAACAGACTACATGCCATCTTGGTGTTACCACACAAAAACATGTTTGTTTACAGTCCTTGATCAATACCTACTGCATCCTTCCTAGACTTGGGAACAGTCTATCCACTCATGATGCAGTGGGGAGAGAGAAGACTTGCATCATGAGTGGCTGCACTGTTTGGGGGTGTTCCTAATGTTCCAGAAGTATGCAATAAGTGTAGGTCAAGGATTTGAAACAAAACAAGTTTGCGTATAATTTCACTATTCACATGCATTTCAGTTCTACTAAAATGTGAAGCAGATAAAACAACCAGCAACATCAATGAATTTTAGAGAGAAGGCAAGCAATCAAAAAATGTAACTTTTCAGCTAGATATAATATGATGTTCTAATCCCATTGCATTACCGAGTGACCATCACACGGTATGGTTCGATTTGGCTACTACATCTAAATCATCCCATTCCAAGGCAAAAATATGGGACTTCAGAGGAGCTGACTTTGATCAGATGGCCAACAGAGTTAAGCTAGCCCTGGAAAAAAGAAACACAGGTGAGGGGGTACAGGCAAAGTGGGCAAGCATTAAGGATGCAATACTTGAAGCAACATCCCATTGTGTTAGACAGAAAAGGAAGTGCAAAAGAAGAAGGAAACCACTTTGGTTCTCAAATACAATAGCAGAAAAAGTCAGAGCCAAAAGGCTGGCCTTCAGGAAATATAAGGGAACACAGCGGGATGAAGATAGGGAGGCATACCAAACTGCCCTAAGGGAAGCAGGGAAGGCAGTAAGGCAGGCAAAGTCCCAAACTGAGGAAACACTAGCACAAACAGTAAAAGAAGGTGACAAGACTTTCTATAGATACATTAGTGAAAGGAGAAAGTCCAGAGGGGGCATTGCTAAGCTTAATGGAGAAAAGGGAGCATGTGAGGAGGAGGACCATGTAAAAGCATCTATCCTAAATAGATACTTTTGCTCAGTATTTACTGAAGAGAAGGTAGGGCAGGGCCCACAGCTCAGCGCCATGGACACAGGGGGGAGGGAGGTGAGCACTACTCCCTTCACAAAAGAAAGGGTCCTACAAGAGCTTGCTAAGCTCAGGGTGGATAAGGCAATGGGACCTGATGGTATACATCCCAGGGTACTTAAGGAGCTAAAGGTGGAACTAGCAGAGCCATTAGCAGAACTGTTTAGTGAGTCTCTGAGCACAGGAGAGGTCCCAGAAGACTGGAGAAGGGCTCATGTGATCCTGCTCCACAAGAGTGGTAGCAGGGAGGAGGCAGGGAACTACAGACCAGTCAGTCTTACCTCAGTAGTGGGCAAGATTATGGAGGCATTCCTTAAGGAAAGGATAGTGCAACACCTGGAATCCATAGGGGCACAGGATCCAAGACAGCATGGGTTTACAAAAGGAAGGTCCTGTCAAACTAATCTCATAGATTTCTTTGACTGGGTAACCAGAGTGGTGGACCAAGGGGGAGCAGTTGATGTCGCCTACCTTGACTTCAGCAAAGCTTTTGACACTGTTCCACATAGAAGATTGATAAATAAGTTGGGTAGGCTCGGGGTGGGTCAGAAGTTGGTCAACTGGGTGGCAAACTGGTTGACAGGCAGAAAACAGAGTGGTGGTAAATGGTATACAGTCAGAAGAGATGCAAGTCACAAGTGGGGTACCTCGGGATCAGTCCTGGGGCCAGTCCTCTTCAACACCTTCATTAGTGACCTTGCAGATGGACTAGAGGTAAGGCTTGTCTGTTTGCAGATGACACCAAGATCTGCAACAGAGTAGATGATCTAGATGGGGTGGGCAGAATGAGAAGAGATCTGGATAAACTAGCAAAATGGTCAGAAGAGTGGCAACTGGGATTTAATGCAAAGAAGTGCAAGATCATGCACATAGGGAAGAGAAACCCTGAAGCCACCTATAGGCTGGGAAGGAGTTTCTAGCAGTCACAAAGGAAGAAAGAGACTTGGGCATCATCATCACTGATGACCTGAAATCATCCAAGCAGACCTCTAAAGCAGTAGGTAAGGCTAGGGGGTGTTAGGGTGTATTAGTAGGGGTATCCACAAGTCGTGAGGGAGGTAATAATCCTCTTTACAAGACACTGGTTAGGCCCCATCTGGAGTACTGCGCAGTATTGGAGGCCACACCTTCACAAGGACATTAATCAAATTGAGGCAGTCCAGAGAAGGGCAACCAAAATGGTGCAGGGACTGCATTAGAAGACATATGAGGACAGATTAACAGAGCTCAATATGTATACCCTTGAGCAAAGGAGGGAGATAGGTGATATGATCGAGGCATTCAAACACGTTAAGGGCATTAACAAGGTGAAAGAGTCTAACATGTTTAAATATAAGAACAATAGCAGGACAAGAGGACACAGCATGAGATTAGAGGGGCCGATTAAGGGGAATGTGAGGAAATTATTTTTCACAGAAAGGGTGGTGGATGCATGGAATGGCCTACCTCAAGAAGTGGTGGCTATGAATACAGTGCAGGGCTTCAAACAGGCATGGGATAGGCATAAGGGAGCAATACAAATGAGTATGAATAGATAGGCCACTGACAGAGCAAAGGCCGATGGCACATTTATAAGGTAGAAAAAGAAATGGGCAGACTGGATGGGCCATGCGGTCCTTATCTGCCGTCAACTTCTATGTTTCTATGTTTCTATGATGCAAAAAGGATTGACAGTGTCCCTTTAATCAAGAAAATTTCACATCTCATCTAGCAAATCCTGTGGAAAGTGATGTTTGAAATATTCCTAAAACTATAAAAATGGGAAGTCGCTCCTCTGGAAGCCTGTGCATCATAAATGACATGCTGTCCTTTTAAATGTCGTCTCCAGCTAGCACTAGAATAGTAAACACATACTCCAAGCTTGTTTACACAGTACACAGCAGTGGTGCAAATCCCGCCCAATTCTTTAGTAATATTCATGGTCACATATGGAAACCACACCATTACAGCCTCTTGACTTCAGCTGAAACACTCCTTCCATGGGACTTTTCACATTCTGGGTGTTATTTAATGACCCTCCCCGAGAATCAGAACTCCTTACCTAAGCTGATGCATTCAAGAATCCTCTGCAAATATGAAGTCTACAACCTATTTAGAAACTGCAACAGGTAGTGTATCCCCTACAAAATAAACAATTCAGCCTGGAAACTGTCCCAGCACAACAAAAGACAAAAGAGTGAGACTATGACCTACTTTATGCTAAGGTGTTGGGTTAAGTCCATGCTACAGCCAGCCACACTATCAGAACCAAACCTGGATCCACCAGAATCTCAGGGTCAAATCCCACTCATTGCATCCCAACTTTTGGATTCTCCTTCTCTCTCAGTACCACTACCCCCAACATAACCACCGATCTCCAGCAAAGTGATCACAGCACATTTAAACACCAGATAGAAAGATAGAATTTGTTGTCAGATAAGGACCGCTTGGCCCACTTAGTCTGCCCATTCCCCTACCTAACAGACAAGCTGCAGATCCTAGTTAACCAACAGCCTACTTCCTTCTACCCCCCACAAGAATTGCCTTATGTCTGGCCCATGCATTCTTGAATTCCCCCACTGTTTTTGACTCTACGGCCTCCTCAGGAAGGCCATTCCATGCATCTACAACGCTCTCTGTGAAGAAATACTTCCTCACATTACCTCTGAGCCGTCCCCCTCCATCTTCAAATTGTGCCCCCGTGTTCTTGCACATCTCTTTTTCTGAAAGATGCTACCCTCTTGGACATTGTTGATTCCCTTGAGGTATTTGAAAGTTTCTATCATGTCCCCCCTCTCCCTCCTTTCCTCGAGACTATACATCTTAAGCTCCTTTAGTCTTTCTTCATATGTCTTCTGGTGCAGACCCTGCACCATTTTGGTTGTCCTCCTCTGGACAGCCTCTACCCTGTCTATGTCTTTGCAGAGATAGGGTCTCCAGAACTGTACACAGTACTCCAGATGTGGTCTTACCAACTGTCTGTACAGAGGGCCAACAACTTCCTGTTTTCTACTGGTGATGCGTCTCCCTGTGCATCCCAATATTCCCCCAACCCTCCTTACTGCCTTCTCACATTGCTGGCCCACCTTTAGGTTGTCTGATATGACTACCCTCAGCTCTCTTTCCATTTTTGTTGTTGTCAGTATTTCACCCCGGACTGTGTACTCTTACCCTGGGTTTTTGTTTCCCAGATGCACTTGCAGCGCTCTTTCTAAGAAGCATTCAATCAAAGTCTTTTCTCTTTCTCTTGCATGATTAGCAGTTCTCTCAGCCACCACCACCTGACTCCCCCAAAGGAGGCTGTCGAGAAATGTTGGCCTGTCATTTGCCAACCATCTCTCTGCCACATTTTGTTGGTTGGCAACTTGGCAGCATGTATTTTTCCCTCCTCCACTGATTCGTACCAGTTCAAACACTGACACTAGATTAGCCACCATCACAAGGGAGCATGAGCTAATCACCAGCTCCCCACAGCTTTACTACTACTCTACTCTATTCTCAACTTACACACAGACAGAAAATATGAGTCATGCTTTAGCTGCCACCCCTTTCTCTCCAGAATAGAACTGCACATTATTTTCCCCCATGATATCCCTCTGTATGGTTCCCACAGTCTATATACAAGTCTCCATTCCTAATACAACCCTCCCGCTCCCACTACCTGAGTTATGGTCCCTGTGCCATGTTTTAGTGCCACTGATGACTCATCAAGAACATAAACTGCTGGATATGTTGCCCCGATTTTCTGGTTTCCTTGCCAAATAATAGGGCGCTAACAAGCGGTGAACTGAGCCTGTAGTGTAGACTACAGTACACGAGTGGTGCTCTGGTTGGGTAAGCAAAATTTAATTTTTCACTGTATGACAGCCTGACACTCCATCTCCTTTATCTCACCTAACCTTCATGCTTCACTCAGTGCTCACTGTCGAGTCTTGGCACCTTGTCTTAGCTGGCAAGATGCAACTCCAGGAAACACCACCCATCCTGTCTATGCCTGCCCCCTATTCATGATGGATGCTGACTACTAAGCAAAGAGCTATCAGTCATGCCAAAGCTGCCAATGAAAGAAAGACCTAGTGGATTTTAGCCAATGGGGTCTCATCTCATTGCCTGATCTTATGTTGAACTGCTCAGCATTGGCCAGTTGGGAAAGGATGGACATGTATTGTGATCTTGGAATCCGGAGAGTACTGGAAGTTGTAATTTCTTGTTAGAAGACTAAAGGACCTTAATATGTACACCCTGGAACAGAAGAAGGAGAGGAAGTATGATAGAGACCTTTAAATACCTCACAGTGTAAATAAGGTACAGGAGGGGAGTATTTCTCAGAAGAAAAGGTGCTTCAGAAGAAGGCAATATGCTATCAAGCAGTGGGGGGTAGATTCAGGAGAGATGTAAGGAAGTACTTTTTCACAGAAAGAGTGGTGGATTCCTGAAACTGCTTTCCAGTGGAGGTGGTGGGGGCAGAAATAGTGGTGGGGCTCAGGAATGTATAGGAGAAGCACAAGGGAATCATACTGGAAAGAAAGGAGGAGGGAAGAAAAAGCTGTAGATTGGGCATGGTCTTTGGTGCTAGTGTAGGTAGGGAGAAATGGGCAGACTGTATGGTCCAAGTGGTCCTTATCTGCTGTAAAATTCTGTGGGCAGGATTTTCAAAAGTATTAGATTTCCACAAGCCCTGGTGTGTCAGCAATGTGACACAAGGGGCTTGCAGTAATCTAACAGGATTTTCCATCCTGTATGGCAATTGCCACAAGTTAGACCAAACTTTTTCTGATCGAACTTGCAGCAATTCTGGTGGCTGTTATTATGAAGCTTGCACCAGATATTTGACACAAGCTGCTGTAATCAGTGGAAACTGTTGCAAATGCACCTGAGGTTGTAAAATCCAGCACAGTTGTGGCAAAGGGTATGGCACACCACCAAAACCTAACTGCTGTGGCACAGGGCTGGGTACAAGCCCTGTGCGATGGTTGGAAAATCTGGCTTATGATTCTAAAGTACTATGGCTGTGCATGAAGAAAGCATCTATGGACACATCAAACATGGCATTGCAAACAAAACAACAAACTGTGATACGTACAAGCAAGATGGGAGGTATACCCCTTAGTTTTCTCAAGGCATGGCTAGAGAGGTTGGGAGCAAGAATGTTGTTTTGTGGGGGGGGGGAGGAAGCAACCACACAGTACTGAATGGAGAGGACACAGAGAAAAGTGCTTCAACTCCACTCTGGTGGAAGGACACATCTGTGGTGTATTCGCAGCACCCCACAACTGCAGTCATCCAGTGGAAGGAAACAGTTGTGGTGTATTCCCAATGATATGCTATCAAGGCCCCCCAGTCACAGGCACATGCAACCAAAGCACCTTCTCAATGTAATCCCACAGTGTCAGCATAGCTCTTGCTATGCAGCCATAAAGAAACAGTTTGCTATGTATTACATTACATGAGGGTATATCTGTTTCTATTTTATGAAATGGGTAGGCTATATCAAGCAATTTGATTGGCTAGTTACCCATGCATGAAATATGTTCCATGCATGGGTAAAAAAAAGGTCAGAGAAGCAGAACCGCATTTCCAAATGAAATCAGGAGTGTTAGAATGTTGGCATTTAAAATGCCGCCATCTTCTATTCACTCGCTAACGCTCCGTTGATTTCATTCTTAATTTATCAACATTTGAACAGCTGTGTGCCTTTTGAATAGAATGCAGTTTAGAAATTCCCCGCTAAAGATTGTTGTTACTGTCCACAAATCTGTTTCTGGCAGTCAGAGTCAGCCCCTGTGAAGCAGCGCTATTTCACGTCTTGTACGGCAGTCAGCCCCTGTTGCCCTCTAGTCTTTTTTTTTTCTACTGCTTGCTCCCAGGTAGTTTCCCATGGCAATTGCTGTTTTCTACTGTGTGGGTCTCTTAATCTGATTAATCGAAATGCCCCTGTAAATTCAGAGAAAGGCTCAGTCAACAATGGAGGGGGAGTGAAGGAACGCATGAGAGCAGCACAAACATACAACTGCTGGCGGGAGGTACGTGGACTGGGGATAGCATACTTCAGTCGGCTTCAGCAGGCATGTTTACAGAAAAAAAAACAGGCTTCAGCATTCGTTTGCAAACTGTGCACACTACAATTATAGCAAACTGGAGTCACATAAATGCAAATCTAAATATGTTTCAGCACAGACTGCACAGTACATATAACCTGGAGTCAGAAATGCAAATTAGCTCATGAATAATATAACTCAGTGTCTGCGGGAGGACTATTTTAGTTTACATTAGCATCTTAAAGTCTTTTTTTCCACATGCAAGCAAGATTTTTCTATATGTAAAAATAAAAATAAATATAGGTGCCCATTTTATAAGCGCAATAAGACATTCCAGGTGTGTGCATGTAACATATTTTACCACACCCAGGTTCTAAAGGCATTCGGCCAAGGCCTCGTGCCTTATTACGCCCCTGGCCGTGCGGTAAAATATGTTTCATGCACACCCTGTCATGTCTTATTGCTTACTTATTACCATATCATCCTCCCTTTTTATGCATATTGATGCATAGGACTTTAATAATTATGTCATGTCCCCCCTTCAATATGAGGATGCTGCCCAGCTGCTGACCATGAGACCAGAAAGCTGATGATGCAATTTAGAGGTCCAATCATTCAGAGCCCTTGTTGCCATAGAGTGTGAGTTCTGAGGATTTTGCTGAACTGGGGTTGGGATGGGAGTGATTGATGAATGAGAATGAATTGTTGATCATATAAAGATATCACCCTGCATGATTTGAGTGAGTGTGATTTTGATTCTTGGGTGTGGAGCGGGTCAGATTACTATTGTGGTGGCTGGGATTATGATGGATTATTATTATCAATTCCTGCATAGCTTCTGTGATATCCAGAACAATGCTATTGCTCTCTGCAGTACTGCTGGGGCTGTGTTCAGTGTCACAACCTCCATTCACAGCTGCTTAAATGCACATGGCTGTGGACAGCATGTGGTGGGTGAAGGGGCTGGAGACAGAGTTACTGCAACACCTAGGTGCCTACCTAAAACCAAACAACTCTGCGATCTGAAAAGGTAATGAGAAGTTCAACATTGCAACACAGGGAAAGGTAGTCAGAGTCTTTGCAGGGCAATTCTTTTTAAAACAACCACTCACTAATTTAAAGGGGTTTATAATCTTGCTATGGGCAGCACTGAGAGTGATTCACAAAAGGTCACTCCCTTGGGGCTGGTGCTCGAAAGTCCCAATGAAGCAGCCAGCAAGGACTCAGCATTCTAACCACAGATGTGACTCAAACATAGTAATTTCATTCAAATAATTTTATTTTGTTTTGCACAAAATAAAAATATTTGGATGAAATGACTATATTTGAGTCACGTCTGTGCTAGCACTGAGAGTGGTTTGTCTGTATAAAGATGTAATCTTAAAAGGATAGTAAAGTGTGACCAGCTGGGTCGGGAGCAAGAAAATAGTGCAGCAGGGGGAGGAAGAAACCGCACTGTATTGAATGGACAGGATGGGGAGAAATGTGCTTCAACTCCACTCCAGTGGAAGGACACAGATGTGGTGTATTCACTGTGACATACTGCCAAAGCCCCCCTCTCCAGTCACAGTCCCATACTATGAAAGGCCCCTTCTCAATGTAATTGCACATCCTCAGCATAGCTCTCACTATGCAGCCTTAAAAAGGAGAACAAAAAAATGGCAAAGTACATTGTGGATTACAGACACATTCTCAAGAGTGCAAGAAAGGAGAAGCTGTCAGCTACTGTGCATTCCAGGAAAGGACTTGATATAATTTCTGATTTACTTTTCTTGACAATACCTGGGTTGATTGATTTAATTTTAATATTTTTAAAATGAAGCATCAAAAATCGAGTACAAAGCCAACGTTACTTTCATCAATCACTACATACTGATCTCTGTAACAGATGATACACACTACGGCTTTTACTTATTTACATCAAATTTTATCTATACATTTAAGATGTAATTGTAAGTGCAAATGAACGGCATATCATTTTACAGATCTCCTCATTTCACACACTTTGGCTGCTGCACATGAAAAGAAAAAAACACATACCATAGCAATTAGAACTGCAGTAGTAAGATCACAGTTACAACACAGAACCACCAATGATGTATAGCTTGAACGAGATTTATTAATTATAAACTAAATGCAAAAGAATTACTGACATAAAGATCACAGATTTAACAAAAAAAACACCACCACTTAAAACACTTCATAACCACCACTGCTTTCAGTAAATAAACACAGGTGGGATCCACCTCACACACAACTTGTGGTTCAGTCTGTCACTGCACCGAAATTAAGTGCTGAGAGTTAGGCTGCAGTTAATCAGAGATCAAAATATAATAAAATCATTAGCAAACAAGGTGACACATGAAAAAGATTCAAAAACAGACAACTGACATTGATTTAAAACATGTTTTATTTAAGCTACATTCTTTTCCCATATCCTTCAAAGAGCTAGTGTAATGGAATGTTTTCCAGCACTGTGATGCCTGTAGTACAGTTTTGTCTATGTATTACAGTAGTGATATACTGACTTTGCAACTATTCATTGTTTGTATATTAAAACTTTGAACATGCCACTGGTTTTCAACTGTGCCCCGATTCTGTCCTGAAGACTGAGTCAGCTACTGGCACTGTCACAATGAAAAACGAAGTGACAACGTTGGGAGGAAAGCTGACTCATACTATACTGCTGTGCACCTTATCACCAATGAGTCAGCAACAGAAAGGCATTTAATAATCTGCCTTGTTTTCTATTGTTATTTTGATTATAATTTTGCCTTGAGGACATACATTCTTAATGGAACTTTTTTATTATTTCATTTTTCAAGTGTAAACATCACAATCTGAAGAGGTTTCTGTTACAGCTTAATTAGCATGTGGAAACCAAACTGATGGCTGTAGTACTGAACAGTATCTACAGCAGTGGTACTGAACAGTGTCTTACTCTTTGGTGATAGAAACATAGAAATTGATGGCTTATAAGGACTTCTTGGCCCACGCAGTATGCCCTTTTTTCCCTACTCACATTGTTACTGCAGACTGTACTTGATCTACCTCTGTTTCTCCCCACCCCCTTCTTTTCCACCATGATTGTCTTGTGCCTATCCCATGCATTCTTGAACCCTGCCACTGTCTTCACCCACACTACCTCCACTGGAAGGTTAATCCAGGAATCCACTACTCTTTCTTTGAAAACGTACCTCCTAACAGCTCTTCTGAACCTACCCCACTCCAGCTTCATAGCATGTCCCCCTGTTCTTGAGCACCTTTTCTTCTGAAAAACACTTCCCCCTGTACCTTATTTACCCATACGAATATACGAACATACGAAATTTACCAGCAGATAAAGGCCTACAGGTCTACCAAGTCTGCTCGAATGTGCAGCTAGCACCCCTTATTCTGCAGCTGCCCCTTCCTTCCACCCTGCCTCTTCATTGACCCTCCCCCTTGTCCTGTCCCATCCCCTTTTGAAGCAGTTCACTGTTCTACTGGATACCACTTCTGCAGGTAACGCATTCCACCCAGCCACCACCTTCTCTGCAAAAAAGTGTCTCCTCATCTCCCTTCTGAACCTTCCCCCTCTAGTCTCATATCATGGCCCCTGGTGTCCCTCCCTCCCTTACTTTGAACAGCCCCTCTGTACCTGTCTTGTTCATTCCTTTCATGTACTTAAAGGTTTCAATCATGTCCTCCTGTCCCTCCTCTCCTCCAGCGAGTATATGTTCAACTCCCTCAGCCTCCTCTCGTATGATAAGTCCCCCAGCCCCTTGATCATCTTTGCCACCCTGTGCTGCACCCCCTCCAGTAACTTAATGTTTCTCTTCAGATATGGGCGCCAGTACTGCACGCAATATTCCAGGTGTGGTCTAACTAATGACCTATACAGTGGCAGAATCACCTCCTCCCACCTCGAGGATATACCCCTTGCAATACAACCCAGCATTTTGTTGGCCTTTGCAGCTGCCTTCCTACATTGTGCCAAGTTATTCATTGACCCTGTAATGAGCACCCCCCAGATCCTTCTCCTCCTCTGTCTGGGCTAGCTGCACTCCCCCCAGCTGGTAACTCCTCCTTGGGTTCTTCATTCCAAAATGCAGCACCTTGCACTTTTTGGCATTAAACCCCAGTTGCCAGATGTCTGACCAGGTTTCAAGCTTTACCAGATCATCCTGCAACCCCTGCCATCCCCCTAGGTCATCCACCACCACTCCTACCTTTGTATCATCAGCAAACAGACTGATCTTGCTCTTGATGTCCAATGATATGTCTACAATGAATATCCCAAACAACACTGGTCCCAACACCGAACCCTGTGGAACACTGCTCATCACTACCCTTGGGTGTGAGAACTCCCAACCCACCACCACCCTCTGTTGCCTTCCCTGAAGCCAGTTCTCTACCCATCTCACCAGCCTTGCACCCGCCCCTGTGCCTTCTAACTTATTTCCCAGCCTTCCATGTAGCACCGAGTCGAACGCCTCACTGAAGTCCAGATACAGGACATCCACTGCATGGCCCATGTCCAGTTGCCTAGTTACCCAGTCATAGAACTCCACCAGGTTGGTTTGGCAGGATCTGCCCCATATGAAGCCATGCTGTCTGCTGTCCTGTAGTCCTTTGGCCTCTAGGAGGGCCACCAGCCTCTCCTTCAGGATAGTCTCCATTAGCTTACCCACGATGGATGTGAGGTGTTTAAAGGTCTCTATCATATCCTCCTTCCTTCCTTTCTTTCTTCCAGGGTCTACATATTTTTTTTTTTCGATTCTCTTTATGGAGCCCCACCAGACAGCAACTCTCTCAGGTTACCAGCTCACCTGCTGCTCTACCACCCACTGAGACCCCCAAACTCCTCAGAGTCATTAGCTCTCCCCACAGAACCCTCTGGCCCCTAGGTCTGTGGGGAGTTCAAGGGGCAGAGGCGGAGGTCCAGTTATGGACATGTGGTAGTCAGGCACTGTGGAGCCTTCACCCTATCCAGCCAGCGAAGGGTTCTAGTACTTTCACCCAGTGTGGCATGCAAGCGGCACCATGGCACATAGCAACCTGCGGTGTCCCACCATGCAACCGCAACTGTCTGGACGCTGTCCTGCAGTGCCCCGGTCTCCACTGGGGGTCACTGGGACACCGGCCATCCCCAATTCCCTCCCACCAGGAAAGGAAAGCCATCCTGAGGACACTCAATCCATACCCTCCCTGCTGACCCCTGGCACCTGAGCTCGATCCTGATCTCGGGTTGCCGGCGTGGCGCGAGGTGTGGCGTCCAGTACCTCAACCCTCAGCGCCACCAGGCTGGAGGGTCTATGCATTGCGGTCCTTTTGTCTTTCCTTGTAGATCTTTTAATGTAGACTCTGCACCATTTTAGTTGTCCTCCTCTGGACAGCCTCCGCTCTGTCTATGTCCTTCTGGAGATGTGGTCTCCAAAACTACACACAGTACTCTTGGTAGGGTTTTACCAGAGATCTATACAGAGGTAATACCTCCTTATGCATCGCAGCATCCCACTAGCTCCGTCAACTACCTTGTTGCACTGCGCTCGAATATCATTTGTTCCCATAGTGTGGTTCACGGGGCAGAACTGAACCCGGGGCTGCCCCTTGGGCAGTGTCCTCACTGCCTCTGGGGAAGTGCCTGTGTAATTGGTTCCTGTGGGCTGCCCCGGGGCAGTGCCTGTGTAAATGGTTCCCATGGGCTGCCCTTGGAGAAGTGTCCTCACTGACCCAGGGGCAGCGCCTGTATAATTGGTTCCCGTGGGCTGCCCCTGGGGCAGCACCTGTGAAATTGGTTCCCATGGGCTGCCCCTAGGGCAGTGTCCTTGCTGCCTCTGGGGCAGTGCCTGTGTAATTTATTCCTGTGGGCTGCCCCTGGGGCAGCGCCTGTGTAATTGGTTCCTGTGGGCTGCCCTTGGGACAATGTCTGTGTAACTGGTTCCCATGGGCTGCCCCTGGGGCAGTGTCCTTGCTGCCCCTGGTGCACCCCATGGGAACCAGTTACAAAGACACTGCCCCAAAGGCAGTGAGGACACTGCCCCAGAGACGGCCTATGGGAACCAATTACACAGGCACTGCCCCAGAAGCAGCAAGGACACTGCCCTAGGAGCAGCCCATGGGAACCAATTATACAAGTGCTGCCCCAGGGGCAGCAAGGACACTGCCCCAAGGGCAGCCCACGGGAATCAATTACACAGGTGCTTCCCCAGGGGCCATGAGGATGCTTCCCCAGGGGCAGCTCACAGGAACCAATTTCACAGGTGATGCCCCAGGGTCAGCCCACGGGAACCAATTACACAGGTGCTGCCCCAGGGGCAGTGAGGACACTGATCCAGGGTCACCCCACAGGAACCAATTACACAGGTGCTGCCCCAGTGGCAGCAAGAACACTCCCCTAGAGGCAGCTCATGAGAATGAATTATACAGGCGCTGCCCCAGGAGCAGCCCACAGGAAACAATTACACAGGCGCTGCCACAGGAGCAGCAAGAGCATTGCCCCAGGGGTAGCCAACAGAAACTAACCATCATGGCACTGCCCCAGGGCAGCACCAGTAGTCAATCATCATGGTACTGCCGGATTTATTGCAAATTATGAGTAAAATATATTCTCTCGCTGACGTCTGTCTTAATTTAGCAATATAAAAAAAAGGTGATGATTTGTGACACTTACATGATTAAATGCTCACAACTGAGTTTGACACAAAGCACAAAAAATGTCCCTGGTTAAGATTTGAGCCCTTGAAGTCTGGCTCTTTTGGAGGCAGACAGACATACACCTTGAGCTGCCAAAATTTAAAGAGAAGCAGTGCACATTGCTGAACGGAGCATATCCATAACATTCTCATCTACCGTTAAAACCCTCAATTCATCAGACTTGCCACAATCAGATTTGTGGGAAGTAACAGCTACAGGTTGCTGCCCTGGGGGCAGGGGACAAAATCCACCAATAGGGATAGGTGGAAAGTGGAGCATGAGGGTGCTGCCCCGGGGGCAGCACTACCAGTGAGCGAAATCCACCAATTGGAGTAAGGTGGAGAAGGAGCTAAAGGGTGCTGCCCCGGGACAGCTCTGCCCCGAGAACTACACTATCGGAACAAATGATAATCAAGCTTGCACTGCCTGGCCACCTTTAGGTCATCCAGTATGATTACCCCCAGGTCTCTTTCCTGCTTGGTGGTTGTCAATACCACTCTACCCATTTTGTACTCTGCCCCTGGGTTTCCATGCCCTGAGTGCATTATATTGCACTTTTTTCACATTGAAACCCTGCTGCTATACCCTTGACCACTCCTCTAGTTTTCTCAGGTCTCTGCTCATCCTGTCCACTCTCTCAGAATGTCTACCCTATTGCAGATTTGGGTGTCATCCACAAAGAAGCAGACCTTCCCTTCCAGGTCCTCTGCACTGTCACTTATAAAGACATAAAAGAGAACTGGTCCCAGCACTGATCCCTAAGGCATCCCACTGGTCACTCTCCTTTCCTTGCAGTGAACTCCATTTACCACCACCCTCTGTCACCTATCCCCTAACCAATTTCTTACCCAGTTTACCAACTTTGGACCCACTCCTAAGCTACCCAGCTTACTTACTAGTCTGCTATGTGAAACGGTGTCAAACGGTGATCAGAAAATAAGACTGATGTGATTATCATTCTTCTTATTGTATTCTATTGACTGCTACTCTTCAAATGCTTTTTTAAAATTGTGTTTCAAAATGTAGGCAGCTGTCGATGGACTGGCTGTTTACTGCCTTTATTCAAGAAGTGAAGTTGCCACGTGAAGTGCCATCTGTCATTATTTAATTTTCTGTGTATGTGAAACCTTACAGAAGTGAAGTTGCCATGTCAAGTGCTGCCTGTCAGTATTCCCTGTTCTGTATGTGAAACCATACTTGTTCATTGTGTGATCACTGTGGTGTATAAAAAATATTTTGTCTCATCTGATAAGTGTTCCATTGACCAGTACTGACAGTAGTTTGTATAAAGCTATAACCTTAAAAGGACAGTAAAGCATAGCCATTGGGGTCGGAAGCAAGAAAATCATGTGGTGGGGAGGAGTAAAGAAAGCAACCGTACTGTACTGAATGGAAAGGACATGGAGAGGTTCAACTCCAGTTCAGTGGGAGGACACAGCTGTGGTGTATTCACAGTGATGTACTACCAAAGCCCCCCCCAATCATAGTCACATGCTACCAAACCCGCTTTTCAGAGTAAATGCACTATATCAGCATAGCTCTCACTACGCAGCCATGAAAATGGGGTTAAATAGAAAATTAAAGGGGCACTGTCAACCCTGTTAGGCCTCAAGGTGCCCTAGTTTAAAAAGCACATGTTATGATTGGTCTCATTCTGTAGAGAATGCTGATGTAGCTGGTTGTTTGATTCTGATTCTTTTTTTTTTCTTTTAAAAAGTGATAAAACAGACTGCTCACCATACTGATGTTACCACACACAAACATGTTTGTTTACATTCCTTGATCATCTTCCACTGCATCTTTGCTGGACTTAGGAACATCTCAAATACAGTCTAGCCACTCATGATGCAGTGGGAGTAAAGGAGACTATTGTATCATGAGTGGCTGCAATGTTTGGGGGGGGGTGTTTCCAATGTTCAGAAAGTATGCAATAAGAATAGTTCCAGAGCAGGCCCAGTGGCGCTGAGGGTTGAGGCACTGGATGCCACACCTCACGCCATGCTGGTGACCCGGGTTCAGGAATGAGCCCGGGCTGCTGGGGGTCGACAGGGGAGAGGGAGGATTGAGCATCCATAGGACTGCTCTACTCTCTTGGGGGGGGGGATCCAGGGTTAAGCCCGGCATCGCAGTTGCAACCGGAGGCACTGCAATGCTCAGGGCTCAATAGTGGGTAGCAGAGTTGTGATGGACATCTCTGGCATCATTGCATGCTCAGGCTCTGCCAGGGAGGAGGGGGAAAGGGCGTAAACCACCAGAAACCACCCTCTCACCATTAGTAGGCGATGTTAGGGCCAGAGGTCAGGACCCCACGTCACCGCTGGGCATTCGATGTCCAGAACTGGTCCCTTCCAAAAGGGTTGCATCCCACAACACTGTAGATAGAGCACCTGAGGAGTAAGGCAGTCCCTCCCCAGGGGACTCAGAGCCCAGTGGAACGGGCTAGCAACCTGAGAGGGGTCCTTCACACTGGAGCTTCAGGCAGATGGGAGACAGTCTCAGACTGTGTGCCCACACCAGAGAGAGTCCACTGGAGAAGAGGTGAGAAAAATAATTGTAAAAAAAAAAGAATAGTTCCAGGATTTGAAACAAAACAGGTTTGGTATAACTAAACCTTAGCATGTATTTAAGTTCTACTAAGCAAGGAGGTGGATAATACAACCAGCGACATCAATGAATTTTAGAGAAGGTAAGCAATCATAAAGTGTGGGCTTTTAACTAGAAATGCTATGATGCAAAAGGTTGACAGTGTCCCTTTAAATGGAACTGAGCTACAAAGCCTAGCAAATAATAAATGTGGGAGATTGCAATGAAGTAGGGAGGGAGGGAGACAGAAATGCAGTATGAGAAAAAGTTAAACAGACTGGAGAAAGAGTCTGAAAAAAGAATAGAGATAGAGAGATGGAAATAAAGGAGGCGTTGGCAAGAGAGTGAAACAGACTGTGAGAGGAGACACAGAACAAAAGAAGAAAGAGTGGAAGAAAGAATGGTGGAGTTTCAGAAATTAAAATGAAGGGACGAGGGACAGTAAAACAATTAATGGTGGAGAGCACAGAGAATGAAGAGATGTAACACAATGAACAAAAGAATGGTGAAGAGAAAGAATAAAATGTATGTATGTATTTATTTATTTGAATTTTGGTAACCAGATAGACCCACTGAGACTGTACAGTCCCTTTTTCAGGGATGACCCAGGACAAGACAACAGTTACATAAACAATTCAGAGGTGTAGAAATACAAGGGATTGCAAAACAGTGCCAACACAGGTATGTACAGTACGAGGGTGCAATACACAAATGTTATATCAGGATAAATAATGTACAAAAGCAATGTAAATAACATCAGACTAAAGTAATGTGAAAAACAATTAAAAGAACATTTAGGCTAGCTAACAGTCAGACAATGTGGATAGAAGTTGTCTAAATGGTGTTAGTTATACCACATGGGCCAGATGCCATCAACGAAAACAGGAGCAAGGAGAGGGGGCAAGGAGGTGATATGAGAGGTAGTGTTTAAATTGTGGGAGGGAAGTACAAGAGAGAATCGCGAGTGGGAGAGAATTCCAGGTGGATGTGGCCAAAAAGGCAAAGGATCTCCTGCCTACTACTAACTGAAGGTTGGTAGTTACAAGTAGGGGAGGGAGGGAGGCAGACCATAGTGCACGCTGGGAATGAAGGGTAGAAAAACAGTGCAAAAAGAATAGGGCATAGAGAAGAGAATGAAAGGGGAGAGAGACAGTGAAACAAAGAAAGGAGAAGAGAGAGAAGAAAATGATGGGGGGGGAGAGAGACAGTGAAACAAAGAATGGGGGAGAGAGAAGAGAATGAAGGGGAGAGAGACCGTATACCATTGAAACACCGATGGTAATACCTCAAAGACCATTACAGTGACAAAATTGGCATTTCCTGTAATGGTCCACAGTACACTGACACTGTTTTCTCCGGTGTTCACCCCCCCTCCCTAAAAACAACTCCAACTCAGAGTTGATAATCATAAATTGTGGGGGGTGCAGGGGGCAGAGCCCCCCAAATGGTGGGGTGGAAGGCAAGGCCCCACACAAAAAATACTCTGTTTCACTGACAGCACAATGCCGATTGTCAGCATTGTGCCATTGCTGTAATGATGTTTGACAAATTCAATGAAACAATGAATGAGGGATTTTCAGAAATGAGAGAGTAAAACAATGGGGATAGAAAAGAGAATGAAGGGAAGAGACAGTGGAACAAAGAATGATGGAGAGAGAAAAGAATGAAGAGAGAGTGACACTGAAACAGAATGGGAGAGCAAGAAGCAAGAAGAGAATGAAGGGGAGAGATAGATCGTGAAACAAAGAATGGAGAGGAAAGGAGAGAAGGGAATGAAGGAGAAAGAGAGAGACAGTGAAACAAAGAATGGTGGAGAAAGAAGAGAATGAAGGGGAAGAGAGAAAGAGGCAGTGAAACAGAATGCTGAAACGAGAGAAGAGAATGAAAGGGAGAGAGACAGTGAAACAAAGAATAGGTGAGACAGATGATACTGGAGGAGAAAGAGACAGTGAAACAAAGCATAGTGGAGAAAGAAGAGAATGACAGTGAAACAAAGAGTGGAGAGTGAAAAGAATAAAGGAAGAGAGAGACACAGTGAAACAAGAATGGGGAAGAAACCAAGATGAGAGTAAAATAAAGAATGGTGGAGAGAGAAGAAATGTAGGGGAATGAGACAGTGAACCAAAGAATGGTAGAGAGAAAAGAGAATGTAAGGAAACAAGACAGTGAAACAAAGAATGGGGGAAAGACAGAATGTAGCAGAGATAGACAGTGAAACAAAGAATAGTGGAGACAGAAGAGAATGAAGGTGGAGAGAAACAGTGAAACAAAGAATGATGGGGAAAGAAGAGAATGTAGTGGAGTGAGACAGTGAAACAAAGAATAGTGGAAGGAGAAGAGAAGAAAAAAAATACTCTCTGTAGTAATGTTGTGTCTTCTCTGGGATCCATTAAGGAGCCTTACAAATGGCATCACTCTGCAGGAGTATGCTGCCCCAGAGATGTAACATTATGCTAATTTTGGAGCACAGAATACAAGTTCAAACTCTGCACTGTGATCACACTTCCCCTGCTGTTCTAACATCAGATTTGTTTCTATAGCCAAGGGAGCAGTGACCCCTAAAACTATCTATATGGCTACTAAAATGTTCAAATTATTACTAAAATTTGAAAAAAAAAATCGTAGCAGACAAAACATTTAGGCTTGAAATACAGTACAAGTCACATTAAACTGTTCCATCAATGAGTTGGTTTAACATTGTTTTTTTTTACAGTTGGCAATGCATTGGCAAGTCATATTATTTATTTATTTATTGAATTTTGATGACCGGGTTGGCCCACTGGGCCCCGAAGGTCCCTTTTTCAGGGGTGACCCGGGGAACAGAAGCAATACAATACATATAATCAGGTGATGCAGTAGCAATACAATATATACAGTCAGGTGATACAGGATTATGAGAAGACAAGTTAACGAGGATAACAGTACAGGCAATAATTCAAATTGTAGACCATAAGCGCAACACTTGAAAGAAGGCATGATTTAATGTCGGTTTAGGTGAGAAGAGAAGGGAGATGGGTGTGATTATCTTATACCCTCATAATGGCATGAGCTTGTCCCGAGCAAATATTGCATTGTTTTTCAATGCTTAACTAGCTCAAAAACAATGTTTATGAAATGTTTTTGCAACTTAGTTATAATGCATCTGCAGCCCAGTCACAATGCAATGTGAAACTGAGTTTTAAATCTTAAACAGTTTCTGTAGGGATTTGACCTGGATCCTGCAACACTTATGCAACTTGGTCAGAAATGCTAAAGCAGCTCATTGGAGGAACAGTTTAATATGACTTGTACTGTAGTCATCACAATTTCAACGTTGTTGAAAATTTGAAATAAACAATGATCAAGCGACTGTAAGATAAGAACTGATTCTTGTGTGAACATATTTTCAGGTTCTAGAAGTGTTTGTAAGGCTCATTGATGGATCCTGAAAAGAAACAACATTACTATGGTGAGTAATTAAACAGCAATCCATCAATGAGATGCCTCACAAATGGCAGACTCACTAGCAGTATCCTGGGAGGATGGGTCTAGAATGTATTTAAGAAAAAGGTTCTGCAAGACAGCAGTTCCAAAACGTGCATCCCTCCTGGAATGTATGTCCAGATTGCAGTGCTTTGTGAAGGAGTGTGCTGTTTTCCAGATACCTGCTTAATAAAGTTCTTGCAGGGAGATGCCCTTAGTAGGTGCCACAAAGGCAGAGGTGCCCCTTGTGGAATATGCTCATAGGCCTCTTGTGGTATCCTGCCAGCTTTTTTATAACAGAACTGTATACAGTAAACTATCTAATGAGAGACAGTAATCCTAGCTGCTGGCTTATTTTTACCAACCTCTCGATAGGTAACAAAAAGATGTGTACTCTGGGACCTGATATCCCTTGGTAAGTCCTTGTAGTAGCCTAGCACTGTTTTTTCATTTAAACATTTGTAACACCCCCCCCTTGGGGGCTTACATTGTTTGCTCCCGGTTTGCCCCGTTATGGTGGGAGCCCTGTTGGCTCCCTTTGTCCTCCATCACAGCCCAGGTTTTTGTTGTCTCTTGGTGCCCTCTGACCCCCGGAACAGCTTTGCAGTTGGGTATGGCCCCGGTTGGGCTCGGATTGTTGGTAACGATTCGCTGCCGCTCTGTGCTGCTTCACCGAGCAGGTGGGCAACCACCCATGTACTTAAAAGTGTTTTAAAGTTTCCGACCACTGTTTGTAGTCAAAAACAGGGAGTACTTCTTGGTCCCAGTTCCCCTGTTTAGTTTTTTGGGGACCAGAGACCAGAGCCTAGCTGGTGAGAGGCAGTTTTTTTATTTGGGGAGGGAGACATTAAAGTTAAACTTGGGCACATAGCGGGGGCTCATGAATGATTCATGAGCCTTCTTGCATATGAATGAGTAGCTGCCTGGCATCTTGTGAGGCAGTGTTTTCTGTGGCAGTGACAGCTCGAGTATTTGACATAAACAGTCATGAGTGGCACTGTATGAAAGGGCATTGTTGGGGCTACCAGACGGTGGGGGCACCATAATTAAAGGGCATTTTCCATGTCTGCGGCAGGACTCTGAACATAGAACTGCATGGAACTGCTACTGAACTGATTGGGGACTGACATTTCATTGATACTTTAACCCCATCCAGCAGCCTGTCCCTTTCTAGGCACCCAAAACTGTGCCAAAGGACCTCTGGGAAGGGGAATTTCCCAAATTCAGGCGCCTAGATCATGCTCCAATGAACAATTTGGAGGTATTGGTCACTATGGTTATTGATGATTGACTGGCTTGAATAGCCAATCAGGAGGCTGGATTCTTGAGAGAAAAACCTAGGACTTTTGGGTTCGAGTCTGTCTGTTCCTGGGCTCTTCTCGAGCTTGGAGGATTCTGTGTGAGAGGAACTTGACTGTCAGAGGCCTTGTTCAGGTCTCAGCTGTGGATTGTGCTGCAGAAAGTGAGCCAAGGAGAAAAGAAAGGAGAGCTTGGACGGATTTGGAAACTCTCCAGGTACTGTGAAGTGTGCTGTTTCGATTGGGAAAAGTAGCTGTTGAAGAGATCCTGCACTAGTAACCAGAACTGTGCTGCTAGAACTGAGTTGACTTATTGTGGAATCTAGACAGTTGCTGCAGAGGACTTGCTTACAGTCTGAGACTCTGAAAATAATTCTGAAGAGGCGAAGCATCTCTGGTTCAGGGTGCTAGCCAGGTTTGGTGGATTTGCTTTGTGGATTGACCAAAGTGGCTGAGAGCTGTGTCCCAGCTGAAGCCGAAAGGAACCTTTTGTGGAGAGATTAGAGCTGCAAACACTGAAGGGAACAGGGATTGGGCTAGTCTTGGACCTCCCCTGCAGAGTTTTATCATCTGAGTGAAAATCAGAGGGCTAGCACCTGTGGTGAAGTGGAACTGCTCTTTATTTTGGACAGTTGCTTGTGTTTTTTGGGACTTTTGAACTCAGTTCAGGGACTGAAGAGGACTCCCACTGCTGGGGAGTTCTCACCCAGAGCCAGGGAGGGGAACTCGTTAACCCCTTTCAAGTGGGATCCACCATCTCAGGAGGTCACCGGTGCATGCTGGGTGCTAGAGCATCTGTGATCCATATGGGGAGCTGAGATGTGGAGATGCTCCCGGGTCTGGGCCTTCTGGGGCTGGTATGGACCTGCTACCAAACTCTGCAATGGGCCAAAAGCAGCTAAAGGTGACAAGCGGCCAGACCTTCAATCAAGGGGACAAGCTGCATGACCTTCAAGCAAGGTCCAACCTGCCAAGGGAACTGAGACCATCCTCCCTTCTGCCTATTGCTGCACAAATTGAATGGAGCTCCACTCTTGGCTGGAAATTGTTACGCCAACCATTGTTGGGGTCTATAAACCGTGAGTACCCCAGGATCCTGGATTCTGAAACAAGAGTGTGTGATTCTAAATTTAAACATTCTCTCAATCTTCCAGGGCCCCAACAGCTGACCAGCCCATGGCAACATCCAGGCCTGCACCATGTGGGTACCCCAGGGACTTCTTAGGGTAAACACTGGTACCAGTGGGAGTGGGCAGCTGGGGGTGGAATGGCCTGCGCTCTTCTATGTTTAATGTTTTACTATTTGCCACTAACATAGAAACATATAGAAACATAGACTTTAATGGCAGATAAGGACCGCTTGGCCCACCTAGTCTGCCCATTTCCCTACCTACAAGATAAGCTGCAGATCCTAGTTAACCAACAGCCTGTTTCTTCCTACCGCCCACAAGAATTGCCTTATGTCTGTCCCATGCATTCTTGAATTCTCCCACAGTGTTAGACCCCACAACCTCCTCAGGAAGGCTGTTCCATGCATCCACCACCCTCTCTGTGAAAAAATACATCCTCACATTGCCCCTGAGCCATCACCCTCTCTCTTCAAATTGTGTCCCCTTGTTCTTGCACATCTCTTTTTCTGAAAGATGCTGCCCTCTTGGACTTTGTTGATTCCACTGAGGTACTTAAAAGTTTCTATCATGACCCCTCTCCCTCCTTTCCTCAAGGGTATACATATTAAGCTCCTTTAGTCTCTCCTCTTATGGCTTCTCTTGCAGACCCTGCACCATTTTAGTTGCCCTCGTCTGGACTGCCTCCATTCTGTCTATGTCTTTGCGGAGGTGGAGTCTCCAGAACTGGACGCAGTACTCCAGATGGGGTCTCACCAACTGTCTGTACAGAGGGATAACAACTTCCTGTTTTCTGCTGATGATGCCTCTATACATCCGAGTATCCCCCAGCCCTCCCTACTGCCTTCTCACATTGCTTGCCAACCTTAAGGTCATCTTTTATGATTACCCCCAGGTCCCTTTCCATTTTTGTTGTTGTTACTACCTCCCCCCCAATTGTGTAATCTTCCCCTGGGTTTTTGTTTCCCAGGTGCATTGTTTCACACTTCTTTCCTTTTATTTCCACAGCCACTCCTCATCCAGGTACCCCTCTCCTAGCCCTTACCCCCCAAAAAGCTGTGAGTTTGATTGTTGAAGCTGCTGTGTCAAGAGAGGTTCTTTGCATTTTAACATACTAACATACTATTTGCCAGCAGATTAGGCCTTATGGTCTATCAAGTCTGCTCGAACCTCGATCCTTAGTTGGGTGCCGAGACCCTCCCATCCCTTGTGCTCCAGAAACCCCTATCATCCATCCCCACCCCCCCGGGACAGGGTGGGAGAGAGTTATTTGGGATCTTGTGTGCAGGGTGGCTGGTTGGGGAGGTGGGTAGGTGCAGTATCCCAGGGGGCTGTACAATTCAGTCACCTTGACCCACTTAAAACTTACTCTGGGTGGAGGCACTGTGCTATTATTCATAACTTGGGACAAGAACTCCCAACGGTCACCATAGCATGACCCAGGACCCTTAACCTTTACCAAGGCCAACAGGCAGGGGTAGTAACCCACTGGCACATGGTGCCTGGGCTACATCTTTGGAGGCACTGCTGGGATCTCCTGTTCACCAGTCATACTTGCCAAGGAGAACTCAAATGGTGAGACTCCTGTGGGGTCCCTGGCACCCAAGTCCACTCCACCCCGGCCCCGATTCAGACCTACTGAAGCGGACAAAGTGAAGTTGGTGGAATGGATTATGAACATGACAATGGACCCATAGAAGTCCTTTCTTATGCTGGGAGAACCCCAAGAGATGGACAAGGGGGACTTAGAGAAATATGTCTCCACCAAATCTAGACTGGGAATAGTGAAGGTACAAGGGAAAATGCTGGACTCACCTAAAGGTACCGGTACATTGACTGTGTTGATGGAGAGTTCTAATGTGATTGAAGCTGGCTGTATACCTGCGGTGTTGATGGCGGAGGGGCTGTCTGAGGCTCTGCCCATTGTGACTTCTTTTAGTGTAATTTCCCTGGGGGAAGGGGGACGGTGAGTGGGGCCCACACTGATATCTCCCAAGACTGAGAGACCCCAGCTGGGTCAGGTGCCCCGTAGCATTTAATTCCTACCAAAAACTAAGAATGTTCTTGGGAGTTAAGCCTACCCCGAGTAGCGAGGAGGACTTGGAGGCCTGGATGGATTGCACCACCCCTTTGGTGCAGGATTGGCAATGTTACGAGGTCAAGAAATGGAAGCATCTGGTAGAAAGCCTCTGTGGTCCCACCTTAGAGGTCATCTGTTCTTTGCGAGCCACAGACCCTGATGCCCCCACCCAGGTATACCTGACTGCTCTGGAGAGTGTATTTGGTAACCCAGAGTTCTGCAAGGACCTCATGTGGAAAATCAAAACCACACGGCAGTGGGAGGGGGAATTCCTTTGTCTGCTTTCCTCATTCAGGTAGAGAGAGCCTTGCATAGGGCATTTAGGAAAGGGGGCGTGCCAGCTCAGGATCTAAACCGGGTGACGTTAAAGCATATGGTAAAATTTGCCTGCCGTTCCCCCTGCTAGTGTTACAACTTCATCTAGCTGATAGGAAGAGTAATCGTCCCCTTTACTTGGTATCTGTGAGAGAGGTCAGAGAAGCAGAGGAAGAGCAAGGGCAATGGGGCATGCAGAGGGCTACTATGGCCACTGCTCAAGCAAGAAGGGAAATGCCCCCAGGTGAGTTGCAGGAATTGAGGACCCTACTGAAGGAGTGTAAGGATGTGGTAACTTCAGCCAAATTGACAGTGAACCCAGGATTAGGTGAGCCACAAGGGATGAGTGGGATGATCCCTAGCACAGGCCCCTCAACTTATGACACCAGGCTCCCCATGCAAGTGCCCCCCTCTGAGGTCGGACTTAGGGTCCAATTGGATGTGTTGGCCCGGAGAGTAGCTGAGCTGGGGGGTGCCAGTTATGGCCCAGGGGGATGACAGGGTTATGGAATAGGTCCCCATAGCACAGACTGCCCCAGTAAGAGTGTCAGGTACCTGCCCTGCAGCGCCAGATAGGCCGCAGCCGCGGGAGCCCATTATAGGTCATCAGTATGGGGATGAGGACCATATAAGGAAGGGGTGTAGGATGCTGCTGAACTGTACCCCTGTTAGAGAAAGGATACCTGCAGACTCAACCCCAAATCAGGGAAACTCTGGAGGGGCCCATTAAAGGAGCGCACCGTGGACCCCGGCAGGTCCAGCTCCATGGCTCATGTAAGAGCCTCAGCCTCCAGAACCACCACATCAGCTCCAGTTGACATGTGCAAGCTAGTGGGACCATCGACCGAGACCACCATTACCATCAATGGAAATTCCACCCGGGCTGTTCTTCCAAGTCACCATTATTTTGAAATCCCGGTATGACCAGCACTTGCCAGATGTTGAATTACAACCACTTGAAGGACTGCACGTGTGGGGACTTAGTGAAAATTCATACCCCTACCTCCGCTATAACAAGGTATGGATGGCCTTCTCCAGCTAAAGTTGCTGGTGTAGGGAGGCCTTAGAGACCCTGTCTTAGATCTGCCCCAAGTCCAGAATCTATGACGGAGTGCCTGTACTAATGGGCACGAATGTGCAGATGTTTGGATGTCTGGTCCAACTGTGCCAAGCTCGGGAGGATGAGAGGGATAGTAGAGAGCGGTGACTTCACCCCCTGGTTAGAGAGGCTTACAGACGGAAGAGGAAGCCCCCTGTCCATGAGCCAGATGACTCTGTAGGAATCGATGGAGAAGTGATGAGGATAAAATTGTGCTACCACCAAACGCGGAGTGTAACATTGCCGGAGTAGTGAGGTTGAAGAAAGATGTGACAAATCAGTTTGCTGATATTGGATGCCCCGGAGGAACATGGGTTGTTGGTGGGACTATTGGTGAAGCCCAGCATCCTGCCAGTCAGAGCACATGCTTATGTCTGAAAGGTTATTGTACAAGTGAAGAATGCCACAGACCTGGAAGTGGTGGTGAGGAGAGGTCATACTTTGGCAAGAGTTTACTGTGCCAATACTGCAGTGCAACCCACTACAGTGGATGGAGGTGCCCCCCTGGGGATGGAACCTGAATTATTTAACTAGAGTGACTCCTCCATCCCGGAGGACTGGAAAAAGAGAGTGCAAAAGAAATTGGCTGCCCCAGCGAAGGTGTTTTCTCTACACAAATGGAATGTGGGGTGTGTGAGCGGACAACAGCATCACATACGTCTTTCTGATGAGAGGCCATTCCGGGAAGTATCTAGGCAGCTTGCCCCAGCTGACATAAACTATGTCCAACGGCACCTTCTGGAGATGGTGGCTGTTGGGATCATTCAAGAATCGAGGAGTCCATATGCCTCCCCTATTGTTGCAGTGAGGAAAAAGAGTTGGGCCATCTGAATTTGTATCGATTATTACACATTAAACAAATGGACTATGCCAGACCAGTACAGGATGCCCTGGATTGTTTAAAAGGTAGCCAGTAGTTCTCAGTCCTGGATCTGTGGAGTGGATATTATCAGATCTCAATGGCCCCCCAGGACTGGAACAAAATGGCCTTTATCTGTCCCCTCGGATTTTACAAGTTTCTCAGGATGTCACAGGGGATCTTAGGCACCCAGCCACCTTTCAGCACCTAATGGAGAAGGCTGTGGGTGATATGAACTTGCTGGAGTGTTTGGTCTACCTAGATGACATTACTGTATTTGGGAAGACCCTAGAAGAATATGAGTTCCAGTTGCTCAAGGTGTTGGAGTTTGGACTGAAATTGTCAATCGATAAGTGTCAATTCTTTCAGACTTCAGTTAAATACGTTGGGCATATAGTTTCTGCGCAGGGCATCCAGACCAACCCAGCAAGATTGAAGCCCTCACCATTTGGCCAAAGGCCCAGATTTTGAAAGAGCACCAGCGTCTGCCTGGTTTCTTTGGATACTATTGGAGATTTGTGAAAGATTACACCTGGTAGTTTAGCCCCTACTGAATCTGCTGCAGGGGTATCCGCCTACCAACAAAAGCAAGAAAGCCACTTCGCCTGGGGCCCAATCTAATCAAACCAGCTATTTTCAGCCATCAGAACCTTTTGGCTCCCGGTGAGACGAGGTGTGTGACTGGACATTTGAAGATATCATCTACTGTTTGACACACACCCCAGTGCTTGCATATGCAGATCCACAGAAACCCTATGTCCTTCATACCAATGCCAGTTATAGTGGTCTGGGAGCAGTGTTACATCAAGAGTACCTAGAGGGCTTGTGCTCAGTTGCTTTCACAAGCTGGAGTCTGAACCCATCCAAGCAGAGGTACCTGGTCCACAAGCTGGAGTTTGTGGCATTAAAATGGGCTGTTGTGGACCAGTTCCATGACTACCTGTATGGGGCCAAGATCACCATGAAAACAGACAATCCCTTTACCTGTGTGCAGACCGCAGCTAAATTGGATGCAGCTGGTCATAGGTGGCTGTCAGCTTTGTTCACCTATAACTACTGCATGTAGTATCGTCCCGATCTGAATCATGTGGATGCCAATGCCCTGTCAAGATGCCCCCGGTGTACACCAACAAGCACTCTAGCTGGGTGAAAATGTTAGAGCAAGCAGTAAAAGCCCTATGTGAGAAGCATGACGGCAAAGAAACCTTCTTAGTAGTGGATACTCCATGCCTGGTGGAATGCTTGGCAGCCTTGGGAAGTTATCCCCAGTTGCCTTTTGCTGCCTGGCCACCTTGGATGTAAGATCTCTTCCACAGCTGACCACCCAGGACTTGAAAAGAGAACAAAGAGCCAGTCCTGTCACCGGAGAGATAATTTGAGTGCTTCAACACAATAGGGATCAGACTCAAGTGGCCCAAGTTGAAAAATGGACTGCTATATCGGGAGATGCAAAAACAGCAGAGGGTACCTCATGACCAGTTGGTGTTACCAGAGCAGCATATAAAGACTGTGATAAAGGCATTGCATGATGATATGGGACACCTAAGCACCGAGCGCACACTTGAACTGGTCAAGAGCAGGTTCTACTTGCCAAAGATTGGCATAGATGTGGAGAATTATTGTAAAAACTGCAGGAGATGCATACAGAGGAAAGCACTTCTCCAAAAGATGGCACCTTTGGTCAATATCCGAACCAGTGGCCCCATGGAGTCGGTATGTATCGGCTTCCTCACTTTGGAGCCAGATTCATGCAACATCTTAAACATACTGGTGCTCACTGGTCATTTTACAAGATATGCCCAAGCTTACCCCACCAAGGACCAGTGAGCTTCCACAGTGGCCCAAGTATTAGCGGATTCATTCAGACCTGGGCCATGACTTCGAGAGTCGACTTATCAAAGAACTCGTCACTGTGGAGCATCAGAAAGTCTAGGACCACCCCGTATCATCTCCAAGGTGATCCCCAGCCCGAGAGATTCAATTGGACCTTGCTACACATGCTGGGCATCTTGGATCCTCGAGACAAACACACTTGGAGTCAACAGGTGAGTGCCCTGGTCCACGCCTGCAACTGCACCTGGAATGATACGAACATATGAACATACGAATCTGCCAGCAGAAACAGACCACCTGGTGTATCAATGTCTGCCCGAGTGTGCAGTTAGCCCCCTAGACTGCAACTGCCCCAACTCCCTCCCCATCTGTCATTCTCATGACGGCCTCAGCCCCCTCCGCCCAGACCCTCCCTCATGCTCTGTCCCAAGCCCTCTTAAAACCTCCTAATGTTTTAGCCCTCTTAAAAATTCCTACTGTGTTACATGATACCACCCCCTCTCATAGAGCATTCAATTTAGACACCACCCTCTCAGTGAAGTAGTGCCCCCTCATATCCCTCCTAAATCTTCTGCCCTCCAGTATTAGTCCGTGCCCCTTTGTGTCCCTACCTTTCCTCAGTTTAAACACCCCTTCCGTGCTAGCTTTGTTTATCCCCCTCAAATACTTGAACATTTCAGTCATATCCCCCCCTATCCCTCCTCTCCTCTGGCATGTACATATTCAGCTCATTCAGCCTGTCCTCATAGGCCTTGCCCTCCATCCTCTGTAACATTTGTGTTGCCCTCCATTGCACAACTTCCAGTAAATTAATATCCCTCTTCAGATACGGCCGCCAGTACTGCACACAGTACTCCAAGTGCGGCCTGACCAAAGATCTGTAGAGGGGCAGGATCACTTCCCTATGCCTGGATGAGAAACCCCTTGCAATACAGCCCAGCATCCTGTTCACCTTAGCTGCTGCTTTCCTGCATTGGGAAGAGCTGTTCATGCTCCCTGTTATCAACACCCCTAGGTCCTTCTCTTCCTCAGTGATCCCCAGCCTCACCCCTCTCAACCAATAGTCCCTCATTGGGTTCTTTGCCCAGAAGTGCATAACCTTCCACTTTTTCGCATTGAATCCCAGCTGCCACCTCTCCAACCATACCTCCAGTTTGGTTAGGTCCCCTTGTAGTTGTTTCCATCCATCCTCTTCATCCACCACTGTCCCATTTTGATATTATCTGTGAACAGACTAATTCTGCTCCCAACTCCATGTGCAATATCTGAGATAAAGAGCCCAAATAGCACCGGGCCCAGCACTGAGACCTACGGCACACTGCTCGTCACTGGTCTAAGTGTCGAGAACCCCCCCCCACTACCACCTGTTGCAGCCTTCCCTGCAGCCAGTTCCTTATCCCATTTGTCAGCTTCATCCCAACCCCTGCAGCAGTCAGCTTCCCCCCAAGCCTCCCATGAGGCACTGAAATGAAGGCCTTGCAGAAGTCCAAGTACAGGACATCTACAGCATGCCCCATATCCAGCTTTCTTGTTACCCAGTTGTAATATTCAATTAGATTGGTCTGACAAGACCTCCCGAGATGAACCTGTGCTGCCGCCCATCCTGGAGGTCATTACCCTCAAGGAATGACACCAGCCTTTCCTTTAGTATCGTCTCCATAAGTTTAACCACTATGGAAGTGAGACTGACAGGCCGATAATTTCCTGGCTTATCCCTAGGGTCACTCTTGTGTATGGGCACCACATGGGCCACCCTCCAGTTCTGAGGCACCCATACTGTGTCCAATGAGGTGCTGAACAGGTCCGCCAGTGGTTCGGCCAACACCTCCACCATCTCCCGCAGTACCCTGGGGTGAATGCCATCAGGACCTGGTGCCTTGTCCACCCTTAATGCCCTCAGACCCTCTAGTACTCTACTCTCCTCGATCATTCCATCCATCTTCTCCTCCCCTCCCTCCTCCACCCTCCCAACCCATGATGGTAGTGGACCATCCTTCTCCTTTGTGAAGATGGAGCAGTAGTATTCATTTAGTACTTCTGCTTGTTCCTCTCCCTTTTCCACCCACTCCCCTCCCCACTTTATCTTCACTATATGGGCTTTGCACTTCTTTTCCCTGACATATCTATAAAAGTTCTTCTCCCCTTCCTTGATTCCCTGCGCTAACCTTAGCTCCCTGGAGGCCTTGGCTACTCTCACTCGCTTGGTCACCTCCTTGGACCAACTCATGTAAGCCTCCCTGTCCTCCTCCTTCCTTATTCTCCTGAACTTCTGGTATGTAGCTCTCTTCGTACTCATCCTCTCCAATACGTCTCAGTTCAGCCAGTATGGTTTCCTGGCTCTGCACTTCTTGCTCTTAGTCCTGATGCAAGCTTCTGAAGCCTCTGTTAGCCCAGTTTTAATAATTTCCCACTTTTGCTGTGCATTCATCTCTGGCCTAATACCCTGACGTCTCCCTTGCAGTATTTCTCTCATCCTCCTGAAGTCCGCCCTCCTAAAATCCACCACCTTTGTTACTGTGCCTTCAGACTCCCTGCCAGCTTGAGAGTGAATCAGATAGTGGGTCTTCCACCCTTATTTCCCTCACTGTCTCCCCATTTGACAGCACCAAGTCCAACGTGTTACCTAGTCATGTTGGCCCACTGACCAGCTACGTAAGAAGACCATCTTGGATCACATCCAGGAGCACCTGCTCCTGGCACTGGAGGTGGCAGGGGTGCTCCAGTCTACCCCCGGCAGATTGAAATCACCCACAATCACCACACTCCCCTTTCTACACACCCTCCTTATCTGCTGTGCTAACTCCCTGCCCAGTTCCACTGATTGGGCTGGTGGTCTCTACACCACCCCCTGCCTCAGCTTTCTACCCTTGGAGTCCAGAAGCTGCATCCATAGTGCCTCTGTCCTGCCTTCCTCCCCCTCGTCCCTTGTACATCTGATCCCTTCCCTCACAGAGAGTGCTACCCCACCCCCTCTCCCAACTCCCTAGTCTTTTTCTGTAAATTTTATACCCCGGGATTGCCGGATCCCAATCATGGTACTGGGTGGCCCAAGTCTCAGTCACTGCAGCGACATCCACACTCCCCTCCACAAGGAGCGCCTGAAGCTCCGCTGTTTTATTACCCAGGCTCCTGCGTTTAGGGAGACCACCTTCCACCCATTCCCATCTGTCCTTCCTCCCCCCTTGGCTCCTTAGTCTGCCTCCTATCTCAGTGGTCCCCTCCCCTTACCCTCAACGTTATCAAGGGGGGACAGTGTGTTTTGCACTCCAACCTGGCGACCCTGCATGCAAGCTGCACACTCGCCTCTCCCCTACCTAGTTTAAATACCCTCTTGAAACAATATAATCCTCTAATTTGCTCTTTAACAGCCCCTTACCTGCCCCATTTAGATGTAAACCAACCCTTGCATACAGTTCTCTGTTAGTCCATGTATCTTCCCATCCTTCTACCAACCCATACCCAAGGCCCCTAGAATTCTGCAGCCGTAGAATTTTACACAGAACTTGCAATCTACTGCAGAACTTCTGCAGTGCTGCAGAATTCACTCTTCTTGGTGATTTTTTATTAATATTTCTGTTTATCCATAGAATCTGGTTCCCTTCCCCTCTTTTTATATTCAAAACCCCACTGTGCTCAGCATGTGATGTTATCATTGCTGTAACATCATACATTAGCTGCAACAGAAATGAACAGTCACTTATCTACCGCAGCTCCCGCTGCCAGAGGCAGTGACACAGCACATCAGGCATGGTGATATTTGCTCAACATGCACTACAGCCTAATACAATTTTCAGTCTTACATTATTGCTCTAGGGCCAACTTAAACAAAACCTTGTCAATAGCACAGGCCTGTTAAGTCCATACCTCACTTTGTACAAACTTATCTGTGCCTTTAAGATATAGAGATGCCATCTGAAATGAATAACTGGTAAAATGAATTTAACTGTCATTTTAAGAAAAATAAAGTAACTATGCCCAGAAAAATGTAATATAATAATGTAGTATATGGTTAGGGCTTATTGTTGATGAAAACCGGTGGCTTTCTAAATCTTGTTGTAGGGCAGTTCAAAGGTCAAAAAAGTTGTTGTACTATCGACGTGATGTCAGAACGATAGTACAGCAGCTTTTAGCTTTGAACTACCTTCTGATTGGCTCATACCAACAAGCTCGACATAAAAAAATACTGCAAACATGGCTGCGGCAGTTTAGCGAGCAGCAAGTAGAGGACTCTGCCCGTTTTGACACGAGGAGCTACCATTGCTCCGTGTCACAAAAGTGATTTTATTTTAAAAAGTACTAATGGCGACACTGGATGGAGCAGAAGCGACATGTAAACATGCCAGCAGGAAGTAGGGAGAAGCAGGAGCGGTAGCAGCAAGGCGGGACAAATTTGAATGGAGTGGGAACGGGAGATGCTCGAGTGAGAAACGTGACGGTAAAACAAGTGAGCAACGGAAACAAAAAAATGTTCATCAACAATAAGCCCTAAGCCATATACTATATAAAACAGTGGATGGTCGCCCATCCACAACTAAAGCTGTTTCCCTCTCGGGAGTTGATGACATCAGAGAGACCTCTCAAGCTTCACTCCTGAGGTCTCGATGATGTCATCAACTCTCGAGGGAAATACAGCCTTGTTGTGGATGGGCTAATCGCTCACTATTCTATATGTGTAGACCTGCTGAAAGAACAGACCTGTTTAATAAATAACTGCACTGTACACATTTTTGCCAGGGTTATTGATTACATATTGTCACTGGTTGATAGTCACCCAAGTTATGGAGAAATGTGTTCAGGGCCAGCTGTTGGGCCAGAGGGTAGCATGCTGTGTTTCCATGCCGGCAACTCAGGTTCAGAGATTAGCTCTGGGAGCTGGCTGGGTAGCACAAGGATTGGTGGAACACATCACTGCTCTGAGCCTGGGAAGGTATGGTGCAGTGTTCTGACACACGGTGGACACATTGTGATGGGCTGGAGAACTCTATCTCACAATCGGTTCACATGCATGTCATCGCCTGATAGTGTTACATAGTGTGTCACGGGAAGCAGGTTGGCATGAAAAATTAGTTTTGCAATAACTCCTCTATTCCATTTCCAATGGGACCTGTATACATAAGGATGCAATATCACGGAAATTAAAAAAAAATATATATATATATATATATATAGGGGTGTGTGTGTGTGTATATATATATATATATATATATATGTGTGTTTGTGTAAATACACACACACACACAGACACATACACACACATGATCTCTCTCACTATACACACACACACATATTTGTATGTATGTTACAGATTGCATATAAATATATAAGTGATACACAGAGGGAACGTCATGAGTAGTGTAGAAAGCACATACAAATATATAAGTGATACACAGTGGAGACCTCATTAGTGGGATAGATAGCATGCATATAGAAATACCTTATTTATCACATAAGGTCCCCTCTGCATATTTCATTTATGCAATAGGCTAGGACCTTAAGGAAGAGACATTTGTTTTGCTTGTTTAGGCATAAAATTATTTCTATAAGTCTGTTATTTTTTGAACTAGTGTTACTGTGCTTTCCACCATCCTGGTTGCTATAACAACTGCCATGAAAGTGAAGTCAGGATGACAAGCTGACACTGTGATGTGGTAGTTTGTTAATGCCGCAGAACTTCTGCAGAAATTACAAACCACCGCTGCAGAAGTTCTGCGGCAAATGGTAGTCTTGCCACAGAACTTGGTCCCACTGTGCCGTAGAAAACTAGGGGCCTTGCCCATACCCTTTTGCTTTGCATCAGTCTCTCAGCAAGGAGTTGAACTCCACTATCCTTTCCTTTCTTGCCCAGCTCACCTTTGGGACCATTAGCACCTCAAAAATGCCACGGACCTCCCTATTTCCAAGCATAGCTTCCCCAGTTCCTCAAACCTCTTCTGTACCAACTCCACCGTGCAGCCCCCCAGGTCATTTGTGCCCAAATGTACCACCACGTGAGGTTCCTGCCATCCTCCCCTAACACACTTCCTTAGAGCCTGCCCTGCCCTGTCAGTTGTAAGGCCCTGTACAGGTTCCACCCAAATTCAACTGCGTCTTTCACCCCTCCCCCCAACCTGATCCCTTTCAGGATAGAATCTACTATCAGTATAACTCCCCCACTTCTGCACTCCCCTTCCAGCTGCACCCCCCCCAACACACACTTCTCATGGCCTTCGTTCCTTCCCTGGCCCTTAATTTGCAGAGCTGTTATTCTTACTCCTTCTTCTCCTCTCCTCTTTCCAGCCTCCTGTCCACACTGCCCCCCCTCACCTAAGCATCCGTTCTCCCCTGTGGTCGCCCCATCCTCCTATGCACCATGCCCCCGTCCTCCTGGGCACTCCCTCCTGCCATTGCCATGGCATTGCCCCTCTTCCCGATGTGCGATGTCCCCTCTGTAGCATTGGCCCCTGTGCCCCCCTCTTCCCCTCTCTCAAGCATCTCACTCCCCCTTCTACTTCAGTTGCCAGTACCTTGTACCTGTTGCATGACCCCAGTCCCCACCCCCATCCCCTGCTGTGTCCTCGCTCCTGCTCTATATTTCTCCTTGGCATCCTCTCCCTCCCCTTGTGCCTACCTACCTCACCCTCTCTGACCATGTTCCTCAACCTCCCTATCTCCACCTCCATCCACTGGATCTCTGCCTGTAGGTCTCTTATCCTTCAAAATATGGGACACTCCTGTAGCCTCCATAATGTGTCCATCCAGACTGCCAACCCACATCTTCAGATTACTAGTCTTCCCCCCCGTTCCTACTTCTGCCTCCGCTCCCCTGGAGCCTGCCCCCCCTTCCCTCTTGACCTCACCACCTCCATCCTGCTGACCGCAACATCTCCTCCTCCTCCTACATCCCCCTGGTGTCCGCATCTCCCCTCCCGTGCCATGCCCCCTATCTCTGTCACTATACTCAGCCACAAAATGTACCATGCCTTCCTTTGACTATCCAGTGCTGCTCAGAGCATCAATGGCATAATGACCTCTCTTCCCTAAACCTCTGCCAGTCCTACCTGCACATTACATAAAAAAACAATTAAATCCGAAAATACAACTAGTAAAAGCTTGAGTGACAGAACTTTTCACCACCTGACTGTTAGCTTTAGATGTTAGTTCATATGGCCAGTTTGCAGCTCCCCAAGCTCCTCCATCACAGCCTTCAAACCCAACCCTCAGTGGTGTTCCAGTATTTAAGAAAGGCTGCTGGAGTTTTATTCCAGCCAGCAACAGTCCTGAAAATACAGTTACAGAGTTTAAAGAAAGCTTTAAGCTGCTCCCAAGCCAACATCAAACTCACAAAAAATCAGTTACAGAGTTAAATAAAGATTTAAGCTAATCCCAAACCCACAGCAAACTCACAAAAAATCAGTTACAGAGTTAAATAAAGATTTAAACTAATCCCAAATCAACAGCAAAACTCACCCTTCTCTGTTTCCCCACAACAGGCAGAATGATGCTACTGGGTTCTCTCCATACCAGCTCATGTTTGGTAGGGAAGCCCGGTTGCTGGTGGATCTTTGCTTCGGGGTCTCCAACGATGGTCTTGAGGCAGGGGACTATCTGCAGAATGTGAGGAAGTTAAAACAGCAACTGGATGATGCCTATCGCCTTGCTTCAGAAATGGCCACCAAAAGGAACCAAGTGAACAAAGACCATTATGATAAGAAGGTGCGAGTTTAGGATCTGGAGGCTGGTGATAGAGTATTGTTACGATGTCTCGGCATACCAGGAAAGCACAAGATCACAGACAGATGTGGAAGCACGCATATGTCATTCTGGAAAAGTTGGAAGGCCTTCCGGTACATAAGATTTGGCCTGAGGGACAGACTCGAGGAAACAAAGTCATACATTAAAACCGTCTTCTGCCCATTGGTGACTGAATAGTGGACATGGAGAGCTCAATGGAAGATCTTCCTTCACCCCCGCCACTCATGCTGCTGCACACAGGAGACGGAGACATGAAAGTAGTGATGCCATGGGGGCTGGGTCTGCCCAGGGTGGGGGGCGGTCTCAGATGGAGAAAGTACAGATGATGAGACCGAGGGAGAAGGGGATAGAACCCCCAAAAGTTTTTACCCTACCCCAGGGTTAGCCTGACTATTTCAGGGATCACCCCTGATGTTGCTGTACATGTATGTATCCAGAAAACAGGGTGGAGATGGGGAGGCTGCTCCTACTCTGCCTCTGGGAGGGACCACTCTGGACTTGAATACTAGTCCGGCTGAGCCCTGTGAGTGGTATCAGAGCAGCTCTCCTGCAGAGATGCCTTTTGGAGAATCCACCATGGACTTGAATACTAGTCGGCCTGGATCATCTGAATGGCCACAGGATAGCCTTGAGGAACGGGAAGGAGAGGAAGAGGAGGTGCCTTTTGGAGGGCCCACATCGGAACTGAACACTGGTCTGACTGTGTCCTCTGAAGGGCCACAGGATAGTCCCCTTAGACAAATGTGCGAGGATGTGGGGACACTGGAAAGCTTTTCCCCAACAACTGACAGAGAGAAATGGGGCAGGATGTCTGTGACAGTGAAGTGGACTCTGCCTCTGAGTAAGAGGTGGTTACTGGTCCCGGGGTTCAAGAGACCCCAAGGAGGTCAGGAAGGAATGTTCAGCCTATTCTCAAGCTAACGCATGATGCCGCTGGGATTCATTCTAATTTGCCTTTGTTTGTGGTATACAAGGGATTCTATATTACCCCTAGGTCCCTACAGAAAGTAGTTGCATGTCCTGCTGATGCTAAACTCCCTAGACCCGAGGGAGAGGTGTCCAGGAAAAGTAAGGTGGAGGTGAAAGGGTACCCAGGAGGTGTGAGGAAGAGTTGTACTATGTGGGGTTTCAGTATCCTATGGCTGATAGACTAAACCTATGGGTGCCACTTTTCATGCGGCCAGGGGCTCATAATAGGAAAGGCATTTGCTGAAATGTATATAATGTTTCTTATTTGAGTGTTTTCCTGTTCTAAAAATGGTTATGACAGGATAGGAAGGATTCAGGTGCATAGTTAGAAATGTAATCGTGTTAATGTCAAACAGTTCTGATACTTTACCCTTAGGCTTGGCGTGGAAGCCAAACATTCAAGGGAGGGGAAGAGTAACCCCCACATTAGGGGCTTACCTTATTTGCTCCCGGTTTGCCCCTGTAATGGCGGGAGCCCTGTTGGCCTCCTTTGTCCTCCATCACAGCCCACGTTTTTGTTGTCTCTTGATACCTTCTGACTCCTGGAGCAGCTTTGCAGTTGGGTTTGGTCCCAGTTGGGCTCGGAATGTTGGTCATGATTGGCTGCCACTCTGTGCTGCTTCACTGAGCAGGCGGGTGACCACGAATGCACTTAAAAGCACTTTAAAGTTTCCAACCGTTGATTGCAGTCAAGAACAGGGAGTGTTTCTTGGTTCCAGTTCCCCTGTTTAGTTTTTTGGGGACTGGAGACCATAGTCAGGCCGGTGAAAGGCAATTTTTTTTGGAAAAAAACATTAGAGTTAAACTTGGGCACATAGCAAGGGTTCATGAATGATTCATGAGCCTTCATGCATATTAATGAGGAGCTGCCTGCCACCTTGGGGGTCAGTGTTTTTGATGGCAGCGACAGTCCAAGTATTTGATATAAACAGTCATGAGTGGTACGGTATGAAAGGGCATTGTTGGGGCTACCAGATGGTTGGGCACCATAATAAATGGCATTTTCCATGGCTGTGGCAGGACTCCGAATGTAGAACTGCATGGAACTGCTACTAAACTGAATGGGGACTGACATTTTGTTGATACTTGAACCTCATCCAGCAGCCAATCCCCTTTCTAGGCACCCACAACTATGCCAAAGGACCTCTGGGAAGGGGAGTTTCCCAAATTCCGGTGCCTAGATCATGTTCCAGTGAACAATTAGAAGGTATTGATCACTATGGCTATTGATGATTGATTGGCTTGAATAGCCAATCAGGAGGCTGGATTTCCAGAGAAAAGCCCAGGACTTTTGGGTTTGAGTCAGTCTGTTCCCGGGCTCTTCTCGAGCTAGGAAGATTTTGTGTGAGAGGAACTGGACTGTCAGAGGCCTTGCCCAGGTCTCAACTGTGGATTGTGCTGCAGAAAGTGAGCTAAGGAGAAAAGAAAGGAGAGCTTGGACGGATTTTGAAACTCTTCAGGTACTGTGAATTGTGCTGTTTTGATTGTGAAAAGTAGCTGCTGCAGAGATCCTGCTCTAGTAACCTGAACTGTGCTGCTAGAACCGAGATGACTTGTGGAATCTAGACAGTTGCTACAAAGGACATGCTTACAGTCTGAGACTCTGAAAATAATTCTGAAGAGGCAAAGTGTCTCTGGTTCAGGGTGCTAGCCAGGTTCGGTAGATTTGCTTTGTGGATTGATCAAAGTGGCTGAGAGCTGTGTCCCAGTTGAAGCTGAAAAGAACCTTTTGTGGACAGATTAGAGCTAAAAACACTGAAAGGAACAGGGGTTGGCTTGGTCTTGGACCTCCCCTGCAGAGTTTTATCATCTGAGTGAAAATCGGAGGGCTAGCACCCATGGCGAAGTGGATCTGCTCTTTATTTTGGATAGCTGCATGTGTTTTTTGGGACTTTTTTTTTTTATATTGTATTTTTTATCCTCCTTCCCATCTCTCCAGCCCCTGCACATTCAGGAGCCCCAGTGGAGTCTGCCCCTGCATAGGCCACCTACCTTAGCCATCCTGGAATCCCCCATGGATCCGCAGATCTACCCCCCAGGTAGAGATGAGGTGGGGCAGCTACACCCTGAACACTTCTCGTCTCGTCAGGATCCAGGACCGGCCAGGCAGGTGTGAGCCATAAGCAGACTGCTGTGGAGCTCCATCTACCTGGAGCCTGGAGAGTGTTTTTCCCCTGTTCTGATAGGCATGACATGCGCCCGATGTCGTGGCATGACCGCTGATGTTAATCATGTTTTCCCCCTTGTATCCGACTCAGTGCTTGCTGTATCTCAGGCCTCCGCCTGGGGTCAGTCAAGTGTCGGGTCATTGTCCCCCTCCCTCCTCCATCCTAGAGAAGATGAACATGAGCAGTCCTTAGGATGCTCAGTCTTCTTCCCCCCCATCCCTCTGACTCCCTGGGCTCATTCCCGAACCCGGGTCATCACTGTTGCAAGCAGTAGTGCTGCCGGTGGGCTGGCTCATTTATTGGGACTTTTGAACTCAGTTCGGGAACCGAAGAGGGCTCCCACTGTTGGGGAGTTCTCACCCAGAGCCAGGGAGGGAACTCATTAACCCCTTCTAAGTGGGACTGACTGTTTCAGGAGGTCACTGGCACATGCTGGGGTGCTAGGGCATCTGTGAGCTGTGTGGGGAGCTGGGATGTGGAGCCACTCCTGGGTCTGGGCCTTCTGGGGCTAGTGTGGACCTGCCACCTGGCTCTGCAAGGGGCCAGAAGCAGCTGAAGGTGACAAGTGGCTAGATCTTCAATCAAGGGGATAAGCTGCAAGACCTTCAAGCAAGATCCAGCCTGCCAGGGGAACTGAGATCAGCCTCCCTATTGCTGCACGAATTGAATGGAGCTCCACTCTCCAGGACGGTTGGAAATTGTTACACCATCTGTTGTTGAGGTCTACAAACATGAGTACCCAGGAGCTGGTTCCTGGATTCTGAAACAAGGGTGTGTGATTCTAAATTTAAACATTCTCTCAATCTTCCAGGGCCCCAACAGCTGGCCAACCTGTGGCAACATCCAGGCCTGCACCAAGTGGGTACTCCAGGGACTTCTTAGGGTAAACACTGGTACCAATGGGGGTGGGCAGCTGAGGGTGGACTGGCCTGTGGGCCTCTATGATTAGTGTTTTACTATTTGCCACTAACGGTCCTATTATTTCCACAGCCACTCCTCATTCAGGTACCCCTCTCTTAGCCCTTACCCCTTATAAAGTTGTGAGTTTGATTGTTGAAGCTGCTGTGTCAAGAGAAGTTCTTTGCAGTTTACTTTCTAACTAATTTATGGTATTTGATGGCAGAGAGTTATTTGGGATCTTGTGTGCAGGGTGGCTCATTATACAATTTTTAAAACCTGTGGGTCCCCCCCCCCCCACCACCACCCCGTCCTCTTTTTTGGTCTGTCTAACGTGCAAAACTGTCAGCAGACTGTAAAAAATATCACAGAGTTAAATGTAGAGCAATCATGGCTGATTCCTTATATCTAAAAGGAACCATGCTTTAAACACACTTATTTGTGATTATTCAAAAAAGCAATCGGTTCCTAGAGTGAAAAGGGAACCGATCGCTACCAACAGAATAAGTAATCAATGTGTATACTTTCAAACTGAACAGTTTTAATTGACTAACTGTAATATTTATTTAAATAGCTAGCTGTCAGACCTGCAAATTACACACTTTAGACTAAATAACTTGGTTCCTGGGAACTGCGATGGAACCACTAACAATTAATTAAATTACCCAGTATAAACTAAACTCAAGTAACTAACTAAAAGAGGCAGAGTATGAATAAAATATCTAAAAGATATCACTTTTCAACAAAATAAATAGTCTTGCAGCATGGTAGCTGTGCAGTCTTGGGGGAAAGTCCTGCTGGCTACATGGAAAAACTGAATCTGGCAGTCAGGGTGAAAGAGGCAGTAGTTTTTGAATGTAGCATTCCAAATTCTACTAATTTGCATACATTCCAAACTGAAAGTTCCGGGGCAGTCAGCAGCTCTACACTGACTGCAATATTGTCTAATCCTACTAGAAGATCCCTTGTAAGAAACATCATTATAGCAAGTATTTTTTTTTTTCTTTTTGCTCACCCGTACTAGAATGTTCAGTATAGAGAACAGGAAGAATAACTTACTGGTTAAATTGAATTCTCAGGCCACTTTATGTAAGAACTTCTTATTGGTCCTAAAGACTACCTTGTCCTTGTGGAATATTATGTACATAGTTTGGATCTGTACAACAGGATTGCAGTTTGCTTACCTGGCTGGTAGATGTCATCACTGTCAGGAACATTTTTCCCATGTGACATATTTTAATTCAGCTATGGCCATAGGATCAAAAAAAGCCTCCACTAGCTGGGCAAGACAGATGTTTAGGTCCCACTGAGAGACTGGTTCCCTTACTGGGGAAAGTAGATGGTTAAGGCCCTTGAACAACCTTTTAAAACCAGGTTGAGAAGTCAAGGACCTGTCTGTCTGCTAATGTGTAGGCTGACACAGCTGCCAGGTGTCCTTTCATGGTTGACGGTTCCAGACTCAAGGACTGTAAGTGTACAAGCTAGTCCAGAGCTGTAGGCAGCCCTGTCTGCACTGGAATTATCATTCTGGGAGCACATCAGTGTAAAAATCTCTTCCACTTAGAGGGATATGTTTTTCTTGGTGCTGGTTTCCTGGGGACCTTAGCACTTCTGACAAATTCAAACTAGAGAATTCTAGCTCTTCAAGAACCATGCCCTCAGATACAGTGTTCTGAGGTCTGGGAATGTTATCCTGCCTGAGACAGAATCAGAAAATTGTATCTCAGTGGTAGGTTGATTGGAATCCTGATGGGCAGGGTCTGCAGCATTGAGCACCAAGCCTGTCTGGACTAGTCTGGGAGTATCTGGTTCATCGCTACTTGTTCTCTACTGAGCTTTATGATTATTCTATGTATGAGTGGGAATAGTGGGAAGGCATGCTGGAACTTTCCTGCCCAATCCAGCACTAAGGTGTCCTCTGGGACTGTGTTCTTGGTTGGTGACCTGCAACAAAACTTTGGGAGCTGGTTGTTCTCCCAAGAGACAAGCAGGTCTATTTGTGAGGTACACCATCTCCTTAAGACTGAAGCCATCACTTTCTGGTTTAAGGTCCACTTATAACTTCCCTGTCTGATTCTGCTTAGTGAGTCTGCTAGAACATTGTCCTTGCCTGGCAGGTGCACTGCACAAATCTTTGTGTCCCAGGAGAAAGCCAGATCCGAGATATTCATTACTTCTGTGCACAGTTTTGAGGGTCTTGTTTCTCCCTGTTTGTTTATTCAATACATTGTTGTGGTATTGTCTGTCTGAATTTGGACTGACTGACCTTGTGGCTGGGAGGAAAAGGACTACATTGAATGCAGTACTGCCATAAACATGGGGGGATCTAGGACACTGGCAGTGACTTCAGGGGGGCAGACTTTGTGGGCATGGGAAATATTCTCAAGGATCACTTGAAGGGGATTACATCAGTGACAAATGTGGAAAATAGATGGGAGGTCATAAAACGGGGACTTCATGAGGCAGTCAGGACCTGCGCTAAGGTGAAATGTAAGGGAGCAAAGTCACATAAACCATGCTGGTGGTCCAGTGAAAGTTCAGGTGTGTCGGAGAAAAGAAGAAGGGCTACAAAAATATAAAACAACAAGAGGGATAGGAAAAGGAAATGTACCATCTTGCATCTAGAAAAGTCCCTCGGATGGTGAGGGGGGCAAAGTCCAGTAAAGAGCAGTGGCTGGCACAGGGGATAAATGGAGGGGAAAAGGGGTTCTTCTGGTACATTGGGGAGTGGAGGAAAAACTAAGGGCCATCTCGGCAGATTGAGATCAGAAGGAGGGTGGGTGGAAGAGGCTAGGGACCAGGCAGAGGTATTAAACGAGTACTTCACCTCTGTGTTCACAAGGGAAGGGGATGGGTTATCTACAAAGAAAGGCACGATGGGGATAGAAGCGGTAGTGGGTGGGATCAGGGGAGCAACAGAAATGGAGCAAGAAGGAGGGAAAGGTACCCTTGGGTGTCACATCAGGATAAGGATAAAAAGGCCAGTAAGGTGGAGGGACGGATGATGCTATCTCCACGAAGGGTGTGGTTAGCCCTCAAGGCCTAAAGAAAGATAAATCTCCTGGGCCAGATGGCATTCATCCGAGAGAACTATGGGAATTGGCGGACATACTGGCTGCACCCCTGGCGGAGCTCTTCAACAGGTCACTTGAGACAGGGAGGGTACCTAGGGATTGGCGAGAGGCACATGTGGTGCCAATCCATAAAGGGGGGTCTAGGGAAGTACCAGGTAACTATAGACCCATCAGTTTGACCTCGGTGGTGGGAAAATTAATGGAGAGTATACTAAAGGAATGATTGGGGGTGTACTTGGAGGAGGTGGGAGGTCTGGATAGTCGGCAACATGAGTTTGTGCCAGGTAGATCATGTCAAACCAATCTTGTGGAGTTCTACGAATGGGTAACATCAGAACTGGACAGGGGAAAGCCTGTGGATGTATTATTCTTGGACTTCAGCAAGGCGTTTAACTCTGTCCCCCACAATGGTCTGGTGGAGAAACTGACGGGGCTGGGAGTAGGCTCTTTATGGTCAGATGGATTGAAAACTGGCTAGCTGGATGCACCCAGAGTGTAGTGGTCGGTGGGGAGCTCTCAAACCCTAGAGAGGTCAGTAGTGGGTACCGCAGGGCTCGGTCCTGGGTCTGATCCTGTTTAATCCATACATATCGGACATCAGGGAGAGTATAGGGTGTGAAATGAGTCTCTTCACTGATGACTCCAAGATGGGAGCAGTAGTTGAGGGGGAAGAGGGGAGGTTGTGCCCTGCAAGGGGACCTGGACACCCTGGAAAGCTGGGCTCACACATGGAAGTTAAATTTCAATATTACTAAGTGCAAGGTGTTACATCTTGGGCGGGGAAACCCTAAACACAGGTACACCCTGGGAGGAGAGGTGCTGGAGGCCTCAACAGGGGAAAAAGACCTGGGTTCATGGTGGATGCATGTATGAATAACTCTGAGCAGTGCAGGAGAGTGGCTAGCAAGGCAAACAGGATGTTGGGATGCATTGTAAGGGGGATCACCTCTATGAGCAGGGAAGTGATTCTGCCACTGTACAATGGACTGGTTAGACCACACCTTGAGTACTGTGTACAGAACTGGAGACCACACTTGAAGAGGGACATACAGCTCCTGGAGAGGGTACAGAGGAGGGCAACTAAGATGATACAAGGACTAGGGGATTTGACGTATGAGGACAGACTTGAGGAGCTCTGCCAGTTTTCATTGGAGGAGAGGAGAGACAGGGGGGACATGATTGAGGTCTTCAAGTACCTCAAGTGAATAAATAGGGTAAACATGGAGGGGATCTTTAGACTAAAGCAGGGAGGTATCACCAGAGGGCATGGTTTGAAGTTGGAAGGTGGAAGGGTGAGGGGATAAGAGGAGGAGGAGGTTTTTCACTGAGAGGTGGTAGACCCTTGGAATGCGCTGCCTGGAGAGCTGGTTCAGAGATCCACAGTGGAGGGCTTCAAGAGAGGGTGGGACAGACACAGAAAGCAGATGTATCAGATGATGGCCTGGCCCAGGGGGGTGGGGATGGATGATAGGGGTTTCTGGAACACAAGAAGGGGAGGGCCTTGGCACCCAACTAGGCATCTGAGGTTTGAGCAGACTCGATAGACCATAAGGCCTAATCTGCTGGCAATTAGTATGTTAGTATGAGATTTGTGTGTTTCTAAAGCTCCTGAAGGTTCCAGACTCTACTTGCTGTGAGACCCTCCAATGGGACACCCCCACACTAAGAGTGAGGCATCTGTTGTAAAGACTTACACAGATACACAGACGGTGATGGCAGATAAGGACCACATGGCCCACCTAATCGACCCCTTTTCCCTACCTAATGCATTACTGCAGACCCTAGTTGATCTACGGCTTACCCTCTTTTCATTATTGCTAGATTACTCTTATGTCTATCCCATGCATTCTTTAATTCCCCTACTGTTTTTGCCCCCACATCTCAACAGGGAGGCTGTTCCAAGAATCCACTACTCTTTCTGTGTAAAAGTACTTCCTCACATTGCCCCTGAGCCTACCGCCCTCTAGCCTCATATCATGATCTCTTGTTCTTGTACACCTTTTTTCTGAAAGATGCTACCCTACTGTACCTTGTTTATACCCCTGATGTACTTGAATGTCTCTCATATCTCCCCTCTCTCTTCTCTCCTCTAGAGAATACACATTGTGGTCCTTTAGTCTTTCCTCATATGACTTTTGGTGCAGTCAATGCACCACTTTTGTTGACCTTCTCTGGACTGTCTCTGTTTTGTCTATATCCCTCTGGAGATGCAGCCTCCAGAACTGGACACAGTACTCCATATGAGGGCTCACTAGTGATCTGTACAGCGACATAACCAGCTCCTTTTTTCTGCTGCTGATACCTCTTCCTATGTACCCGCCCACCCTAACATCCCACTGGCTCTCCCTACAGCTTTCTCACATTGTTTGGTTACCTTTAGGTCATCAGATATGATTACCCTCAGGTCCCTTACTTGACTAGTGGTTGTCAGTACCTCCCCCCCATCTTGTACTCCTCCCTTGGATTTCTATGTCCCAAGTGCGTGAGTTTGCACATCTTTGCATTGAATCTTAGCTGCCACACTCTCAACCACTCCTCAGATCCTTTCTCATTTTTGCCACCCCCCCCCCGAGTGTTGACCCTTTTCCAAATTTTAGTGTCATCTGCAAAGAGGCATGTCTTCCCCTCCAGCCCCTCTGCAATGCCACATATGAAAACATTAAAGAGGACTGGCACCAGTACGGATCCCTATGGCATCCCACTGGTCACACCCCTCTCCTTGGATTGAACGCCATTTACCACCACCCTCTGTGTCCTGTCACTGAATCAGTTTCTGATCCAGTTTACCACCTTGGAGCCCACTCCCAGGCTACCCAACTTATTTATCAACCTGCTGTGTGGGACAGTGTTGAAGGACTTCCCACATAGGAGGTTGATGGTTAGAGATTGCTGGAGAAAGGGTCTGCCCTGTCTGAGATTGTTTTCCTCCTTCCACAATTTATAATAATATGCTGTCATTTGCACTCATAGTAATACAAATGCCTATCCATTTATAAAACATGAGGTAGATGCAGTGCCCATATAGAGGTTCATCAGGGTTACAAATACCAGTATGTTCTTGGCCTCTCTTTCCACCCACAACCACTGATCGGGTATACACAGGAACCTTTAGAATTTTCTCCCCAATCAAGTAGCTACAGAACCTGTGTAGGAGAGAGAGAGAGATGGGCTGAACTGGACTAACCCAGGAGACCACAGAGGTGTGAGGCTTGGACAACCTTAAGCATGACTCTGACACAGTTTCAAAGTGAAAAATGAAGGCGCATTTTACTGAACTGCTTTGCAACACACAGAAACAGTTTTGTATGAAAGGCATTAATATTCAACAACAACATAAACTTTTGTCAGTATCTGAGTTTTGCATAAAATGTTACACATTAACACCTTTTTTCTTGTTCTACCACAGGGCTGTATGGTACTGGGTCAATATGTCACAGACAAAATCACGCAAGGAGAACCACGCTGTCTAAAGAGCATAATAAAATACGGCGACAAGCACACTACCACTACCCCTGTCACACACTCTGAAGTGGAGGAAGGACTGAAGACACCACAGTTACTGTGTCTGGTCAAGCCACTCCTGTGGTGGAGTGGCTAAGGCACATGCACCTGGTGCCGTGGACGTCTGGGGATTGGGTTTGAATCCCCATCTCCCAACATGCATTTTTTTATCCTTCTCAAAAAAACAAAGTCCCCCGCTCTGAGTTTCTCCTTTTCCCCTTGGTCCACACCCCCCTCGGAGTTAGATATTTAAGTTGGGGTGGTGTGGGAGGTGCGGGGGTGGAGGTGGAGCCCCCTACAAAAACAAAGAGTGTGCCACCGGTGTGTGCTTTTGTTTTGCAGTTGGCGTTTTCTGCCAACCTTATTTTGCCACATGCTGTAATGCCTGTGGCATTGTTTTTCTGCATGGTTTCATCCACGACATGATGGCCCCATGCTGTCTGTACCTGCTAAGCCCTGGAGACTGTAGGCTATTTCACCACTCACCAGCCTTTCAGTTAACCATAACCTTACCCAGCACTAGGCAACACTGCAGACCTCAGTCACTGCACATACATAATCACTTGCTTAAGGGTGTGCAGTGGCTACTAGACCTATATCCACCTCAGTCAACCCACTCACCCCTTATTACCAGATGCCCTTCCCTGGTATCTAACACTGTAACTTTAACATATATAGACACTCTAGTCACTAAAAACTATACACATTCACATTAACAGTTATTTTGCATCACATAACATTACACATTTACATTCAGATTCCCTTCCCCAGTCTTTGGAAATGCAGTCCTTCACTAGTTGGATGGAAGTTCATGAAGCTAGAAAGATTCCAAATTCAAAATGCAGAAGAGTGTCCCTCTTAAACTAGTCCATAGATGACAAATAAATATACTATACTACATTCCTTTATGACTGAAGAAAATTGTATCCTGCACCGTACGGAGTCAGCAGTAGATCTGATGCTGGTGATCTTTGGAGATGACCTGGATGCTTGAAGCAGTTGCAGTCTTGTTGACTGAGGCTTGACTTGTGTGAAAAACAGGTACTCGAAGCAGCAGGCTGATCTACACTGGCCATAATCTCACTTACTGCCCTACTACCCCTAACATGAGGATGCAGGTGACCCCCTATAGTTTCTTAACTTAACTGAGGGCTAGTCCCCCAAGCCCTATCAACACTGGCCATACTCTCACTTACTGCCCTACTATCCCTAACACAAGGATACAGGTGACCCCCTGTAGTGTGTTAACTTAACTGAGGGCTAGTCTCCCAAACCCTATCAAACTGGTAGGTCTTAGTAAGCTGGACTCCCTTTCTACAGGTCTGGTCCATTCATGTCAATCTCCCTGCTCAAACTCCCCTTAAATGAGCTGTGCAGCTCCTTTTATATGTTTTCAACATTCTATTTCACAAAAATTCTGGTCACTGACTGGACAAAATCCTGTTCCAACCCTCAGCATCAATCAAATTAAATTCCACCTTGGAATTCTGCAGCAGCATATGCCACAATGGAATTCTACCTTTTGAATTCCAACTGCCTTCCCTGAAAATTCTGAGGCAGCCTTGCCCTGTCAGCCTGGATTCAATATACGTAATACATAACTTTTAACACAAATAAATTACTGTAACACAAAGTCTAAGCACTTTCACAATTTTCCCATAAGAAAGCTCCCTTTCCTGGCTTTCTCCAGTGTATTTTTTAAAGAAATTGAGTTATTGGGTCCTAGAGTCTCTAAAACTTGAAGTCTCTCCACTTCAAGAAAACAAGATAGCTTGCAATGACTTCCCCTCTGACAATAACTAAATTACCACAAAAATAAGCTATTTCTCCTTTAAATGACTTTCCTCCTTAAGACTGGAGCCCAGTCCATTTAAATATTCCTTTTTTTGTGTCATACTTCTCCCTGGGGCAGTCCCATGGGCATCTGTAATATCTCCTGCCTGAGAGCATACACCCTCTCCTGGCTCCTCGTCTACCCAGTCTCCCTGCAGCATGGATTCTACACTACAATAACTCTGTTTTCCCAAGTTAGCAACCCCCTTTTCCTGCAATATTATTCACTTAAATATATTTCTCCTTGCAGAGCACTTCCTACTTTACATTCCTGCCAAGTTTGGTGCAAATCAGAGTTTAAATGGCTTAGCAGTGCAATTAAAAAAATAAAGGTGGATTTTTTCTGCAGTTTAAACAAGGTGGATTTATTTCTCACTGCACAGTGTGCTTCAAATAGCTCTGTTTTTAATATTATATATTTTTGTACTCTATAATCTACATGTATGTGTTTCTGGACAGTTATCTAGGTCCCTTAAGCTTGCATTCTCCCCCCACCCCAAAGAAAACACTCAGGCCCAGATATTCAAAAGGGTTGTGCCATGCGCAATAGGGTTGCGCCTGCGCAAGTCCGAACTTGCTCCATTCTGCCATATTCAGCAGGAGGCAGTTGCGCCACAGAAAACATGCTGAGCAACAGCGCAATGCAAATGAATGCATGCTGAACTGGAGGGGGAGGAACCATGCATAAACTACACAGCCCGATATTCAGCAGGGCTGTGCAGAGTAGTGCAGGCGCAACCCCCAACCTGCGCCTGCACAACTTTGAAAACAAAAGGCTTGATTGAGGGCCACCCACAGGTGAGCTGCTGCATTGCAGGGCACAACACAGCAGCTGCCACCTGTGGCTGGCCCCTAACCCAGTCCCTGTGCCCCCCAGACTCGATGCGGGCAGCCGACTGTAAATCCCACCACCACCCCCACTGGCCAGTCGTGGGCATAGTTTAATCCCCCACCCAGCCCGATCGCGGGCAGTAATGTAACTCCCCTTCTAATTCATCCCTGGTGGTCCAGCGGGGTGGTGAGCTTTGTGGGTGGAGTGGGTGGGGTGGGGGACACTAGCCACCAGGGCTATTTCAGGGAGTTTCTTAGCGACTACCGCCAGCGATTGGCTTTCGGTCACTGGACCACCAGGGATGAATGGAGGGGGGTTTAAATCAACTACTGCCCGCGATCGGGCTTTTCGGTCCACTGGACCACCAGGGATGAATTCGGAAGGGGGGAGCTTACATTGCTGCCCGCGATCGGGCTGGTGGGGGATTAAACTATGCCCGATCGGGCCAGTGGGGGTGGTGGGGATTGTACACTGTTTACGCCTGCAGTCGGGCTGCAGGGGTGTTAGTCCCTGAGGCTGCTGCCTGGCAGGGTGCCAGACAAGTCCTCAGGGATCGGCGCACCTGCATGCTAATGGCATGCAAATGGGGACCATAATCAGATGCAAATGGCCCCCTGCGCCCTTGACATGAATTATGGCCCCATTTGCATGTCACCATTTGAATATGGGGATTTATGGCGCAGATAGGGTACTTGCGCACCGCAAGTTGAATGCTCCACTCTGACCACTTGCGGTGGCGCAAGTTCCATCGCCATGCACAGTGGCTGTGGCCAGGGTGATATTCAAAGGAGGTTGCTCAAGGGCGCAACTCCTTTGAATATCGCTCTGGACACTCCCCTGTGCAACTATTTTGTGCAGTGCAAGGGCTTGCGCCACAAAATAGCGCAGTTTGAATATCCAGCCCTCAGGCTAAAGCCTGCAAGCTAATCATCAGTGGACTTGGAGCAGACAAGTGTAGACCAGAGCTCTTGTGCTCACTGACTCCACATTAGGCTCTCCTGATATTTACCTGGCTAAAAGAACAAAAATGCACTGGACCAGACTCCTCCAATTCCATTGTACATGATCAGCATTTGGTGCATAGCACCCCCCCCCACCACCACCACCACCTCCACCACCATTGTGAATACTATTCAGTATTCAGCTTTTCTCAGGCTATCCTGATTTACCTTGCTCCAGTGAGTTGAGGTAAACAAAGGAACAAACTGCATGGGGTTCGGCTCGCAGCATGCAACCCCCACACCACCTCCATTCTACAAGTTCACTTGAGTACTTCTTGGTTGCTGCATAATTCCCAGGCACACGAATGGGAAAGAAATCTCTATTATTTTACTCAGGTTCTATGTAAGCAATAATACCCACCAGGGTGGGTGATATTGTGCCTACCAGATCGCCCAGGACTGTAATGAGGCCTGGCACCACAAGCGGAGAGCCTTATAGCCCTTGGAAGATCTTGTATAGCACAATACCACCCACCTTGGAGGTTATTATTGTGCTTAGAAAATAGGCACTGTAAAACAAAATAAGTTTAGTGAAAAAATGTTTATAAACAATTAGTTTAAACTATGCTTTGAAATAAAATAGTTCCTCAGCCTGTATTACAATTCTGTGAATTTTTTTTTTTGAGTTAGGGACTTTTGTCCTTCAGGAGCCTCTGTTGTTGTGGCTTTTGGTCCTGGTTGTCACGGTTATTTTTCCCCTCCACAGGCTTTTGGGAGCAGCGGGAATTAGTGTTTTATTTTTAACTTTAGTAGAAGTAGCTTTGTTTAGTTTAATTTACAGGAAGAAATGAGTTGATCATTTGAGCAAAAACAGTTGAGAGAGAGAGAGAGAAAAAGAGAGAGCATGCTATCACCTGTAGCACCGCTATGTGTAAGACAGAACCTCTCATGCTTTTCATGTCTGCAGTGCCTGATCACTGATTGCAGCAAGTTATGAAGAGATGGCTTTGTATTTTCTATTTCTTTGTGGGATGTGGCCAGTGTATGGCGAACAGTTCAGGCGGTCAGTACTGCTGAGTGTGGTTGCTATGGTGAGGTGTGCGCTGCCCACCACCAGTTATGTGATGCCAATCGGTCTGACAGCTTCATTTTTCTTTCTTCATTGGCATTTTTTTTAAATGTGTGGTTACTGTTTATTTTATGTTCAACTCAGTAGGTCTTTGCTGGGGTTATATGGTGTCTCCCCTTCCCCACTCCATCCCAGCTGAGAAAAAATTTTGAGTGTGTGATGTAGACAATGGTAGCTGAGACACCATATATGTGTGTGGATCAGGGAGTTGCCCTGTTTGAAAATGCAGCTGACATGGCTAGGGAGCGTGTTATAACAAAACAAAACAAAAATATATGATAAAAACTATTGTGGCCACTTGTGTTTTTTTTATGGGTTTTGTGGGAGTGAGCAGTCAGGGCATAGTGAGCCCACTAAGTGGAAGAAAGAAAATGGCGGCAGATAGAATTTCAAAATTCTAACTTGCCGCATGATTTCAGTGATCCTGGTCAATAGAGACCGGCACTTGCTTTAACCCGGGCTCTGTTGCTTGATACATGCCCACCTTGCCAGGGGTATCATCCAAACAGAGCATGGGAATTTCTAAGCCCATTTTCTAATTGTGTTTGTTGCCCTGGCCTGAGGGTCATGTTGCCCCTGGATTTTCCCAATTTTGCTGTACTCAGCAAAGTACACTGAGTATGCCTGCCAATGCCTACGGTTAATAAGTGTCTATCTTCAGTTGGAAATGGAAGGGTCAGATAACTTTCCACCAAGTAAAAAAAGTTTGGTTTTAATGTAAAATAGAGATATCTTATTTTTCCTGAGGTTGTCTAAATCATCCATTCTAGATAGATCATTTGACATTGTCTTATAGGTCATGACCTTTTCTTCCACCTGGACAAATGACAAACAACGAGCTTGGAGTAAATGGCCACAGCCATGCGTTTATTAGTATGAGCCAGTTAGAAATCATATTGCAACTCAGAAACAGGCATGACATGTGCATCATGGTAGTTGCAGCTACTAAATAACAATTTGTTCCAAAACATATCGTCCCTCCCGCCCCTTTAGAGGGGGCTGCTCTATTTCTTAACCATCTTACGAGGTCCATAGGCCACCAAGGTGTGTGGGGTGGCTCTGAATAGATTAAATAGAAAAAGCTGCCACACAGTCTGGGTGTGTAGAGGAAACAATGTGTACCAGGAACTAAAACTCCAGGACAGACCCACTGAAGAACAAACACTCATGAAAGTCAATTCAGTGAACAGCAGTAATATTTAATGGAGCATAACAAACACAAGTGCCCAGACCTGTTTCAGGAATGGTATCCACCAGTGGGACTCACTAACCTCCTACCAGATTCACATTAAAGCAACATTAGGGAGTTCTGGAATTTTAATTCCTGTGGCTCCGAATAGGCCAGTTGCTACAGTGCCCTCCCCCTGTGGAGGGCACCACTGGCTAGTGACTTGTGGCAGAGAGTTACCCTTCACCTATGGCTGGTGCCCCTCTGGCCCTAGATCACCATGGTCTCGCCTCTCCCAGCCTCAGGGTCTGCCTGAAAAGGAGTGATAACCCAGTTCACCCCCCATGTATTCTAGCACATGACTTCCATGCCGCAGTACTGCCCCCCCCCCCATGACTGTGACATCTTGAATAACTGATTACTAAATACTTCTAAAAAAAAACACCAGGGAAGGTAAAAACCCAGGAAACCCTGTGGGAAAAAAATTGAAATTCCTTTCTGATCTCTAAGGTGATCCCCACGAATAGGACAGCGGGGTCCCTATCTCTGGTTCCATGCCTCTGCTTTTATGAGGGGAGGGATTGGGAGGGTATCTGCTGCAGGCAGGGGGGAAAAAGTAGGCAGAGTCCCTTATGCAGTCACCTAAATAACTATGGCTCTTCCTACTACAGGTACCAGTCCTGCCTACTGATAACCCTATCCCTCTGCCCAACCTGAATTTTCTGGGTGGACCCCCAACTGTCCATCCCAGTGTCAACAAGGGTGTTCCACCAGATAAAATTCTGCCTGCTGTTAGTCCTTTGCAGGCTCTGTCATTGTCTTATAGATTATGATCCTTTCTTCCACCTGGACAAACAAGACAGGCTACAAGCTTGGAGGAAATGGCCACAGCCATGCGTTTATTAATATGAGCCAATTAGAACTGAATCATATTGCAGCTCAGAAATAGGTGTGACATGGGCAGCAAGTTGCAAGATGATTCAATTCTAACTGGCTTATATTAATAAATGCATGGCTGTGGCCATTTCCTCCAAGCTCGTTGTTTGTCTCATTTGTCCAGGTGGAAGAAAGGGTCATAACCTATAAGACACAGCTACTAAATAACCAATTTGTTTCAAAACAGCCATCCCACTGGTGCAATGGTAGTGCTGCCGCTTGTGACATCAATGATTGAGGGCTGGCCGGGGGAAGGAAGGATCAAGCGTCTAATGAACTGCTCTTCTTTTCTGGACGGAGGGTGGGGATCTGCCCGATACTTGCCTGGTTCCTGACAGAAGCCTGGGGAAAGGCAGCCCAGGCCAGCAGGTCAGAGAGGGGACAGAAGTCAGCAGGTGTCATGCAGGAACACGTAGCACATGCCTTGATGCCCTTACACATTACGCCTCCAGGGGACAGAAAAAGGGGGGGAGACCCTGGTTGGCAGGATGAGCGCTGCCTGCCACAGGCCCCGCACCTGGAAACTTAGGCACCTCTCATGATCTGGATCCAGTCCTGGCAGGGTGAGAGGACTTCCTTCCACTGATGTCAATCTGTGAAGGGCTGCAGGAGAAGGTAAGTCCTAGGGGAGGCTGGAGTGATGGGGCTGGTGGGAAGGAGGGGCAGCCAGGGAAGGGAGAAAAAAACTAGCAAAAAAAAAAAAAATTGTTTCAAAATGTATCAGTCCTCCCTTCCCTTTTGAGGGGGGCTGCTCTATTACTTAACTACCTTGTGAGGCACATAAACCTCTGAGGTGTAAGGGGTGGCTCTGAATGGGTCAGTCCCTAAAGTGCCTTCCCCCCCCATGGATGACTCTGCCAGCTAGTGACCTGTGGCAGAGAGTTATCTTTCTGCCTATGGCTGGTGCCACTCTGGCCTCAGACTGGCAATGTCTTACATCTCCCCGGCCTCAAGGCCCACCTGAAAAGGAGCAATGACCTTGCCCCCCCCACCATATATGCTAGCACGTGATTATCATGCTGCAGTACCTCCCCCATGACTGAGACAGCCTTCCTACCGACTACTAAATACTTCTAAAGAATCCCACTGGGGAAGGTGAAAAACCTGAAAACCTTGTAGGAAAAAAATGGAAAATTCCTTTCTGACTCCTATGGTAATCCCCCCTAATGGGATAGCAGGTTCCCTATCCTCGGTTCTGTGCCACTGCTTTTTCAAGAGGAGGGATTGAGAGGGTATATGCTGCATGCAGGGGCAAAAAGAAGGCAGAGTCCCCTGATGCAGTCACTTAAATAACTATGGCCCCTGCTACTGCAGATACCAATCCCACCTCCTGGGAGCCCTATTCCTCTGCCCAAGCTGACCCTATTGGGTGGACCTTACCTGCCATTCCCAGTGTCAACTAGGACATTCTCCCAGACAAAACTTTGCCTGCTGCCAGTCTCTTACAGGTTGTGTCATTGTCTTATAGGTTATGACCCTTTCTTCCACCTGGACAAATGAGACAAACAACGAGCTTGGAGGAAATGGCCATAGCCAAGCGTATATTAATATAAGCCAGTTAGAATTGAATCATCTTGCAACTCAGAAATAGGCATGACATGCGCAACAAGGTAGTCACCAATTTGTTCCAAAATATAGCGGCCCTCCCACCCTTTTTGAGGGGGCTACTCTGTGGCTTAGCCACCGCTCAAAGCCCATAGACCACCGAGATGTGTGGGGTGGCTCTGAATGGGCCAGTCCCTACAATGACACCCCCTCCCACGCACGGATGGCATCCCCGACTGGTGACCAGCATCAGAGGACTATCCTTCACTTATGGCTGATGCTCCTCTGGCACCAGACTGTCAAGGTCTCACCTCTCCCCATTTTCCAGGCCTGCCTGAAAAACAACAATGACTCTGTTCACCCCCTCATGTACGGTATCATGCAACTACCATGCTGCCACATGATGAGTGCCCCAGTGCCTGGGCACTCATCCCCCATCAAGCACATCATGCCAGGACTTCTTCCAAGCTATGCCGTAGGTTATCTAAAAGCCTGTCATACCCTAGATCTGACAAGTGTACACCATCTTTTCTATACAACTGGGAATTTTGCCAAAATACCATCATACTGTAGCACTCCTCCCTTAAGGGATTCCATGATGTGCCACATCTCAATGTTGATCAGCCCATGCGCCCTCTCTATGGTGCTGGGGTTCTGGGCATGGTGCCTCTTCTGCCTCTGAATCATATAAGATCACACTATCTGTGATTGTGGCCACCTGCGGTGCACCATTCCCAAATCTGCCTCTATCCTGTTCTGCAACTCCACAGACTTCATAAGGCCCAAGTCATTTCTGCTGAAGTGGACAACAAGCACATCCAGCAGGCTATTGCACCCAGCCTCAGTGGTAATCCAGAGAAGCAGGTCCCCCCATCTCATCCCCCTTCAGCCCATCCATTGTATCTGTGCCCACTGGGGATGGATTGCAGGATTGGCTCCATATTGAAGCCGCTTTGCTCTAATGGCTGCCCACTGCCCAGTAAACATGAGAATGGCTAAATATCCAGACACTCAATGGCCAGGAGTCTTGACCTGTGAACAAAAAGAACAGTTTGAAGCAACTGTGGGCAAACATGGGGCAACCATGTCTTTTGAACGCTTGTGACTTCCATCTCCCTAGCGACTGAATCCTTCCAACTGGGCATATCCTAAAGGAGTGAGTGTTATAGTCCTGGTACTCCATCCATCCCCAGCTCATTCAACGCCTTGATCAGCAGGCACCGAAACTGAAATGACGTAAGTGGAGATCTGCCCTTAAGGCTTCAGTTTTTGTTTTTTTTATTCATTTGTTAACCAGGTAAAGGACACTGGACCAAAGGCCCTTTTTCAGGTCCGACCCGGAACACTAAAATATTAAACAAGTACAAAAATAGACAATGCAGAATACATTAACAAACATTAAATATAACAATCACATTGATATTTCATCAAAAGAAATGGTTTCAATTTTTTCTTAAAAACAACAATTGACGTAGACTGACGAATAGTCAAGGGGAGTGCATTCTAATAGAGGGGAGGGGAGGGGAGACATCCAACTCAGCCTAGAACACAATATACAATTATGGGTTCGGGGAGATTCCAACAAGACAAATCAACAGATGTTATTATAGGCAACCTTCAGCAATTGTAATTCCCTGCTACCCATGCCCAAATAAATATGAGAAACATAATTGTAAAGTGGTAACATCAAACCTACAGCTATAGATTTTCTAACCTCAAAGGAAAAATAATACTTATATTTGTATAACAAACCAAACCTTTGATTTATGGTACGAGTAACTGAACTAACTTGGGAAGAGAAGGTCATACTAGGATCCAACAAAACACCAAGATACTTAAAAAGAAAAACCTGTTCTATGGCCTGTCCTTTATGGTCAAACAAGCATAATGTAGGATTAGTGCTAAGCATTTCCTTGGTCCCAAAAACCATAGATTTTGTCTTGCCTGAATTTAAGACTAACGAATTGCTCGAAAACCAAGAACAAACCCTACCAAAATCATAACTTAAAGCAACAGACAATTCCTCAATGGATTTTCCCTGGGAATAAATAATCAAATCATCTGCGTACAAAATAGTTTTACAATTTAAACTAACAGTGGGAAGTTCATTTACAAAAATAGAAAAAAACAAGGGGCCCATGAGGGACACCACAATCAATCAAAGATACTTTTGAAACACAAGAACCAACATTAACAAATTGTAAATGGTTGGTTAAATAATCTCTTAACCAAGCTAGAGCCGATCCAGAAAAACCTAAAACCCTTAATTTCTGACAAATTAATTCATGTTCTAATAAATCAAAAGCCTTGGTCAGGTCCACAAACACCGCCCCAGTCATATGGCCTTTATCAAAGCCTCTTAGAGCAGTGTTTGTGAACCCGACCAAGGCAATACCAGTACCGTAGTTCTTGCAAAAGCCATGCTGATGTGGTGAAAGTTGCTGACTATATGTTGATACCTAGCCCCTTATATCCTACTGCACCCCATGGGGGTGACTTGAGGCAACACCAGCAGCCCCTGGCTCACCTGTCAATCCTGCCCCTCCTGGGGTCACTGCCATGTCATCATTGCCTAGCACCACCTGCAAAGCCCCTGCTTTGCTCAGCTTTGTGATCTCCAACACCTCAAAGGCCCCATAAAATGCTACTAGGTAAGCTGTTTGAAAAAGCAGGGTCTCTGAGGCTGATGAGCAAACACTTGGCAGTGTCACCATGATCTTGGCCAGCAACATTGGGCCTATGGGGTCCATGTACTCCTCTTTTGGGATCCCTCTGCACCCACCCCTCAAGCATTTTCTGTATTTTAAAAGCACGGGTCATGTCCTGCACCTCCGTAGCTTTTTCAAACCATGCTATTGTGGCCAAGTGCTGTTCCCACCATTCCCCGTGTAACACCCTGCCACTTCATATGAAGGAGGTATGAACACAACTGACCGTCTGGCACCGGTCATGTCGCTTCCCACCCCAACTGTTCTATTACTCTGAGAAAGGTGTCCATCCCCTGCTTGTACGCCACCCTCATGCTAAGCACTAGGAAACACTGAAGAAACGTCCACTCTTCTGGATCACCAAATCCATAGGTAGGGTGGAGTTTCCCTGGGGCATGTCTCCACTTCTGGTGTCAGCTGATGAAATTGCTTCCACTGCAAACGAGAAAGAGCATCATCATCATCATCATCAAATCTTTATTTATTCAGGCGAACATCATTGAGCAAGGCTCATGTAACCCCCCTGCAAATGGGGGTTCCCAAAAGACTTCCAGGAGCTTGCTTGAATGCTCCAAGCCTGAATGGTGTTTGGCGTTTAAGCCATTTATCAGTGAGTGTTTTTAGAACCTCTGGTACTGTCTCTTTAAGAGCTGTCTGCTTGCAGACATAATTAGTTTGTATGGGGACTGTGTGTTTCTTTGATTGAGTACCACTCAAGCTGCTGCCAATTCACTCCATTTTGCAGTCACTAGGGTGCAAAGGGAACCTATCTGAAAGATGTAACTGTTTGCCAGAAATTATTTAGAGTAATAATGAAATTACAGTTTGTCTAACCTGCTTTCTTTGCAGTCAGAACTGTGTCTGCTAGTTCCCCATTCTAGTTTTGAACTGCTGAACTGGACCAATCAGTGTGGGGTAAGCTAGCTCTAAAATGGTGCCTTGGACGAATCAGAACTTGGACTCATAATCTGAGCCAGCCACAAGAGGATTGTATGAGCAGTGACTCTGGGAGATGTAGTTTAGACTTCAGCACCTTTTTGGACCAACAGCAGCAGTCTATTGTGAGTGACAGCCAATCCAGTCAAGAACTGGGAGGAACTCAAAGGAAGTGCCCAGTTTTGTCGGTTGGAGTTTCAGTTGAGCTTTGGCAGTGAAGAAGGAAGGAGCCCTGTGCTTTTTCAGTGTGCAGTTTTAGTCAAAAAACGTGTGTAAGGCCCAGAGTTCCGGTCTGCAACTTGTGTAACAGCTTGTTAGGACTGAATCCGTCCTGTGAAAAGAATCAAAGGATCTCTGAAGAGTAGAAACCAGGCTCACCCTGTAGAAGACTGGAGGAATTGCTGAAAATTGCACTCGGTCTGTCAGGAACTGAATCTGCTGTGTGTTCTCCCGGGTATTGTGCAGTAATTGCGATCAGGATACAGATGCAGCCTGCCTGGTATAGTGCTTTCTTTTATATGGATGTGTGAAGGGGTTTGTGTGCCTCAGGTGAGCCCTGCTGACATTGAAGGACCCTATCTTATTTGGAGGTCGTGAGTACTAATTCAGGGTCGCTCCCTGTTGAATTGTCACATTAAATCCAAATGGAATTACTGTACTGCTGACTGTTTAATTCTCCTTTTCTCTGTGTGAAAGGGCCCCTACCAGCTGCCACGGTTTGGACTAGCCACTAGGGCTTGGGTACCCAGGGACAGTAACTGATAGGGATAGGCCTGTGCACAGAGCCATAGGTAGATTATTAGAGTGATAAGCTAATTAACCTGATTTCCCCCTGTCCTTGTTATATCCCTAAATAAATCAGAGCTGCTTGTTTCAGCAAAGTTATACTGCCTGAGGTATTTGTCTATGTTAAAGTACTGTACTGTGATTGTTGCACTGTATCTCATTTCACAGGAGGTCCCAGTGCGGAACCAGACTGGGGGTAAGTGTATACTGTGAAGGTAATTCTGATATATTGTGTGGGCCACTAGTGGGAAGAAAGGGGTTGCAGTGTCCCAGAGGGCTGTGACCAAGTTAGTTTAACTATTGCAAACCCTGACCTCTGGGTGGAGGCACCCGCCATTGGATCCAGGCCCCTCAACCTGTTAGTGGCAAATCAGGCAGGGGTAGTAGCCCCTGGGATAGCGCCATCTAGGGGTTACACTCATTTACAAGATGGACCTGATAAGGTTCAATAGTTGATACACAACAGCCACTTCATTAGCTACATCTGTCACATACATTGCCCTAAACTGCCCATTCAGTATCAAACATTTGAGTATAAATACCCTCATGAAGTTTCCAATAGGATGTTACCCATTAATGCTATACACCATCCCTATATTGTCCATTCTGAATATCACCCACTTATTGTGCCACTGCTCCCCCCAAATGGTTAATGCTACTTCGATGGAGAAAAGCTTGAGGAGCATGACTTGATGCAGCAAGTCAGCCTCTGCCCACTCCTGGGGCCAGGGAGCTGCATACCAGGCTCCTCAAACGTAGGCTCTGAGCTTAAGCTACTGGTCATGTCTGTGTACAGCTCCAATTCTTGGCTCATAACCTCCATCAGCCAGAGTGCAACCCAATTGAAGCATGAAAGAAAAGTGAACCATACCTGAAGGTCATCCTGCATGACTTCTATATACCTAAGCCTTTAATATGGCTTGCTGCATCCCTCTCTGCAACTGGTCAGTCACTGAAGGAAGGTTATCCCCATCAGCATGACTTTGCATGCAAATTTGAAAGGTCCAGTCAACTGCAGGAGCTTTTTCAGTGTTATCTTGCCTACTTGCATGGCCTTGTGCAACAATCCCCTCAATATCCTGATTTTTTTCTTTTGGGAGATGGAACTCTGTAGTCATCGTTGCAATCTGAGCCTCCAAAAAGACAAACAGATTCCTGGTCCCTTTGTCTTATCATGGGCTATTAGCACCCCTAAGTCCTCACACACTGAGTGGAATGCTGTTATCAGCTGCATACTGTGGTCCATCCCTGCCTCTCCCACAAATAAAAAAAATCGTCCAAGTAATGTAACAGCTTCATTCTCCCTGCCTTCTGCATGGTTGCTCACTGTAGAAATATGCTAAACTGTTCAAACATTGCACAGGCAGGGGCATAGTTGTTTTTTTTTTTTTTACAGGGGGGAGGTAACAAAAAAGTCCGGATTTTTGCATATCGCAACGGTGAAGAGGCTGGGTGTCCGGGTGCCGCCTAGGGCCCCAGAAGCCATAGGATATGTGTTTTCTGGTTTAATGATGCTTCATACTGTTGTGCCAAGCACAAAACAGCAGCCTGTGACTGTCTCTTCCAATAACCTTCAACTCCAACCAAGACTGTAAGTACCTACACTGTAGTAGTGCCCCATACCAAACCAAAACACATACAACAGATGTGAGGAAGACTGTGCAGAAATAGTAAATAGAAATAACCAGCGACAGCTTAATGTGGTTACATCATGTCAGTTGGCCAACCATAAATGATCCCCCCCCCGCCCCTCCTCCTCACCAGCTTAATGATGAAGGCACATGGCAGGCTGAAAATGGGCAGAATTGTTTGTGTAATTCTCCATTTCCAGACAACAAAAACAGAATAAAATCACACAGCAGTGCTCACTGAGATGTAAAATGATACTTGAATCCTGCATACTTGGCAAACAGTAAATGGTGGTTGGTTGTGGGATTCAATCTTGTGTGCATCTCAAGGTTGCAGGTTCATAGCTCTGCTCTCCAACCATTTATTAGGCCAAACTGCTTTACAGTTTTGGATCAGAAAAAGAAATGATGAAGATCAAATTACCTTGTAACAGCATGACTTGCTTTAAAAATACAGTCTGCTATTAATTGTACAGTGATGCAGTATTAAGTCTTAAGGGAAGAGAGCTACAATTCATATGTGATGACAGGATGGAAAGAAGCTCAATGACTGACAACCCCCTAGAGGGCAAATGGCATTATCTGGCATATCAAACAATATTTTTCTCCTTTCCCCCTTCCCCTCCATCCACTTTTTGTTAGCTGAAGGCTAGCTTATTTTTTTGAGACCCCAATATGTAAGAGACATGAATAGCCTTAGAATACTATATAAAATATTGTCTAGCCACCAATTAGCCAGATAAGCTTGCAATTCAGTTGCACTGACCTGTCACCCATTGGAGAGCTTGTCCCCCAGGTTTACTGCAGCCAGCTCTGCCCAACTTCCCCAGAGTCCAAAAATTGACTGATTTTAGTTTTATTCAGTTCTTTCATCTGCCTCAGGAGTCAGGACTATTTTTAACCAAGGCTAATCAATCAAATCATTGACATCCTCGAGTCTGGCTAGGGTCTAAACTCTAGAGGCAGGGCCTGTCTCTGAGTCTGGCTAGCCTGGCCATCCTAGCCCAGTCTGGCAAATGGTCTGAAAATAAATGCATTGCATTGCTGCAGCCTGCTTAACCATAGTGCAAAGTGCAAACAAATCAACCACTAAGACCAAAATGTTAATAATGCCCAAAAAACATTCAAAAAGAGAGACTCCAACTGAAGTACTTAACAAGTCTCTCCTCTCCCTTCTCCAGGTACTACCCTGTCTACCCTGTCCCCATGCCAAGTCAGAGCAACCCCCCACCCCTTACTGCAGTCAGCTCAGAGAAGGAACTGAATAACTCCCTCCAGGGACCCCAGGCCAATAAGAGCACCACGTGATACCACCACCACCACCGTGCCTCCCCCCCCAAGTTTTACTGCAGCCCTGAGCCACCTCTCAGCCCAACTCCTCCTGAGACCCAAGCCAAGTCCAAAAACTGAGATTGATATTTTATATTCATTTCTTCGGCTTTGGAAGTCAGGAGTGGGGACCTAGTTACTTCACTCAAAATATTTAAGGAACACAGAGTTGGCCAAACTCCTCCTGAGACCCAATTCAAGCCTAAAAACTGAGATTTTTTTATATTCAGTTCTTCAGCCTCCAACCTCCATTTTGAGTGGGTGGGTGTGGGGGACTCAAGCTGAAAATATTTAAAAACTTCCAAGTTCCATCCAAATGAAGGATGGAGGAACTCACTTCAATCAGCAGCTCTTCAAGGCCGAGGCCAGGGTCCTTCCTTCACACTCACAGGCAGGCACTTCAGTTCTCCTCCCGCTCCCAGTCCAGGCAGCTGAGGCCGATGCACCAGCAGCATGACAGCAGACACATTTGAGGGCAGGTTCCCTCTCGACTCAAGTCTTGTGGCTCGCCTCTCATCTCAGGCCTGGCCAGTTGGCCCCTCTGCTCGGCTCTCCGACTCCCTCCCTCCCTCCCAACTTGGGTCCCAGAGACCTGGACTCCTCTCGGCGGTGGTCTATTGGGTCTAAGTTGTCTCTCTCCATTCTCCTCCTCCCACTGCCTGCTAGTCTTGCTCTTTGCAGCCTGATTCTGCCACTGCGGCCTGGTTGAGCCAAGCAGCAGCCCAACATGACTCTCTCTCTCTCTCTCTCTCTCTGGAGTCCAACTCCTCTCCTTGCAGTCGGCAGTTGTTTCCTTGTTGGGCCTGGCTGGTGGCAGTGAGAGGCTGCAGCATATGTTCAGGCAGGTGGGGTGGGCCTCTCAGCGGGGACAGGGCCGGGGAGAAATTTGAGAGGAAGTGAGGAACTCAGGAGAAATTTGTTCTCCAGACTCTGACTTCCAAGTTCCGACAGTCACAGGAGGACTGGAGCCTGGGAGAGAGATTGAGTTCATGTGACGGCAACTGAGGAGAAATCCTTGCTCTTTTCTCAGGTGGACGGCAAACCTGGGCGAGCATGTCACTCACAGTGGTGGAGTCGGGTGGACTGGATCTGACCAACACATTGAACGTGCACTCTACGCTGGCTACAGTGATCTCAGTCAGGTTCCCTCCTCTTCTTCTCTATGGCGGGCACCTAGAAACGGTGCCGAACAGTTTACCAGGTTGTGCAGGAGCGCGCGTGACTGCGGCTGCAGTGCTCTCCAATTGGCTGAAAAATGCATGTTGCTGTGGTTACGACATGCTTGCAGCCAGTCAGAAATGGGGATATTTGTGTCAGTAGTCAGGATGAGTCATGGGACGGGAGTCAGATTAAGATATTTAAAAAATATATATGCACTCAGTCTCTCATCCCCCCTCCATCTCCCAGTCAGGCAGGTCCCAGAAGAGCAAAAAAAAAAAAAAACCCCAAAAGCAATCTTTGCAAAAAATAAATAAATAAATTATGAAAGTGAGCATCACAAAGTCCTGGTCTCTTTGCTGGGGGACCTGCCCCCAATCTACGTCACTGTGCACAGGCCACTGTGCAACCCTTTGGCATCGCAGTTATCGGCATAGTACTTGCCCTCAAACTTCATCCTTGGTAAATCCCTGACCAGTGGGTGGACCAGCAACAATCAAAAAGCTGATATGATGTCAGACTTGCCCAATAAAACCCCCTTTCCGACTCCCTGTACTGGTTTCATCACACTGTCAAATAGCACATGACACTGCCGTGCCTTCCGGGTTAATATAGTGATTGACTGAATCCTCCTTATATAAGACAGGTGATGGACTAAATGGAACTCCCCTGGAACATTCTTAAGCACCAAGCCTATCAGTGAAACCTGGAGGTGAGAGCAAAGAGGTTGACAAAAGGGGCCAGTGACTGCCCAGCACTACCTATTTCTCAAGTTTTTTCCTCACCACATCTGGAAGGTCCCTGGAAGATTTGAGTTTCTCAGTTACAGAAGCCATGCTAATGCCACATTATGGGATTCTGAAGCTCTGTGCACCCTTCTGCCAGGGACTAGGCAGCCTGCCTATCTGGGCAGTTGTGTAGCCACTGCTCAATGCGTTCCCCCCCTTATTTGGGTTGGCAGGTTTGCCCTGTTCCTTCTGAAAGGGCTGTGGGTTCATCCCTTTTCTACCCTGGAAGAAGGGATGACTTTTCCCACAGACAGAGCAGTCATGTCTGTGTAACCCCCGATGGGGGCTTACGTGTTGCCCCTCAGGGCTGCCCCGGTCTCCAGTTTCCCCTTTCTGGTCCCCCTGCTGGCTTGAGTCCCCTGATGTGTCCCCATTGCTGGGCTATGCCCCAAACGGTTCCTGTGGTGCCCCTGGATCCTCCCTCCAGCCCCCAGAGTACTTTTTAGCCCAGAATGGGGCTGGAAGAGCTGCAGCACGGAGTCACCAGTTGGTTGTGTATCGGGGTGCAGTCCGGTGATCAGCGCATGTGCAGGAGTGCATTGTGGGTTTTGGCCATTCCTGCCTGGGTGCCTCTTTGGTGTTCCCAGTCCCCTGTTTGGTCAGTACGAGGACCGGAGACATGGAGAAGGCACAAGAAGAGCAGCAAAAGGTGTTTTTGAAAGAGCGCTGTTTGAGCGCTATAAAACAAAGGGTGCCTCATGAATATTAATGAGGCATGGGGTAATGAATGAGCCAAGCCTGCCTGTTGCCTGGGAGTAGTGTATTTCGGCAGCAGTGACAGGCTTGGGGGTTAAACTAATATATGAAGCACTGCAGTGATCATTAGGGCAAAGGGGCTGCTACACAACTGTGGGGCCTGTGAAAGGTAAAAATTTTTATTATGGCTGCAGGAGGACTGTGAAGTGGGACTCAGTGTGAACTGCAGGGGAACACTGAGTTCTAGGAGCAGCAACAAGAAGAGGATTGAATGAAGGTGGTAAATTGTGCAGTTGCTTTGAAGAGCACAGGGACTGCTAACAGACTTTGAGGGCAGATGGAATTGGAAATGATTCTGCTAGCTGCACCAGGGCATGAAAGTGGGAGCATTGGTGGACTGTGTTTGAAACTGTTATTCAGCAGTCACGTTAGCAAGCTTTGTCCCCTATTTCAGCCAATGGGGGAGCCAGGATTGCTGCCCAGGACTGAGGGACTGCCCAGAGACGTTATGGGGAAAACACTGGGGAAATACTTGTCACCCTTTCACTCAGCCTATCAGGCATCGAAGGAGGTTCATATATATTAATTTTCTGAAAGGACAGTGGTATTAAGCAATCAGGAGCTGCAGAGAGCTACCAAAATGTGAGAGACTTTTGGTCCCAAGTCAGTTTGGCGGGAGCCCCTCCAGAGGGAGAGGGCTCCAGCCGCAATGCAGAAAATGGTGCTGCAACCTGGAGAAGGGCCTTTCTGGGGGTTGTCAACTACTGGTCCCCCAGGGCCTGCAGGTCTGCCTTTCTCCATGTATGGAGGAATGTGGTCAAGGAGTATTGTTGTGTAGTTTAGCAGAGAGAGAGCTACAGGGTTTTGCAAAAGACTGCTGTGGGAAGGAGCTACACCACAGCAGTGAAGGTTTTATTCAGAGGTTACAGAGAGGAAAGGTCAGCTGATTATGAATTTTGTCTACACCACAGCATGAGAAACAAGGACAAAGGTTCTTGAAAGGAGAAAAGGTTCTGTCTGTACCCAGGTGTACTTAACATCACAGGAAAGAGGAAGGACATTTTAGCCAAAGGTTTATGGAAAAAGGTCTATGGAAGCTTGGTATGGGAGTTTCCCTGACAAGCAGAGGCTTGGCCAGTAAAACCAGGTACATTTAGTATGGGAGTCTCCCTGACACATGGAAGATTGTGCCATTAAAACCAGGTAGTCTGCATTGGAGAAGAGAGGGCCTATTCTGGGTTGTTAGCACCTGCATGGTGAGGAAAAGAGATTTTGAGTATCAGGGGACTGGTTGATTGAAAGAATGTGTTCGGTCAGTGCCAAGATCAGGGTCCTTGGAGGAGCCCATTTGGATGAGCTAAAGTCTCACGGAGACTATGCACTAAGTGAGAGTCCAGAGACTGTGACTTGTGTGAAAAGGGCCATGGCTGCCACAATGGTAATGTGGCTGAAGGATGTTGTCTTAAACTTCAAAATATTGAAATTGCCAACTGGACCTGAAGCTAGAGAGACACAGAATGTGCTCATTTTCAGCCTGGAGCTAGGTAGGGAACTTGCCAACCCCTATCAAGTGGGACTGACTGGGCTACAGGGAGCCACGGGGGCATGCCTGTGCGCTAGGACACTCTAGATCCAGAGGGGAGCCAGACCGTGGGGTCACTCTTGGGTCTGGGTTTCTTGTGGCCTGGAAAGTTTTGTGCTTGCAGCTGTGTAACAAGCCTAGAAACAGACAGAAGAGGACAAGCTGCAAGACCTTCAATCAAGTTGGAAGATCCCAATGGCAGAATGCTTGCTCCACATTTCAAGTCTCGTCAGATCCAAGTCTTTGAGTTCTGCTGTGCCATCTAACCCAGACCTAATCCCAATACCAATCAAGACTGTCTGCAGAACTGTGAATAAAGGCAGGAATTATCCTGCACCTATGGGATGTAAATAGTTTTTTTTCCAAGTTGTGCCCAGCGACATAGTGAAATCCCAAAGCAGCTAATAAGGGTTCAGAAAGTTTTATTTGATTCAAAGTAAGCATGCCAAAGCCAGCTGACCAGCTGTGCCACAGGCCTACAACGTGTCAGCATTGGGTACCCAGCTAGGACTTCTAGAGGTCAAAAACTGGTACCAGTTTGGGTTTGTGTAAATGTTAAAATCTGCAGCAGTTAGCTAGCCAGAGGGTGGGTGGCTGCAAGTATTAAAGTGGGTTTTGAGATTTAAAGGGGAAATGGTTGTTTTAAAATGCTAATCTGATGCCAATATCCAATTAAAAAAAATGTTATTACTGCTTAACCTCTAATCCACTCACCTATTTCTAACCCTCCCCATGTTAATAAAAGAATGGTTTATTGTTTTGGAAAATATTTGACTCGGGAGCCTGATTTAGTGAACATATTATTAGTTCAAATCATTACCGTGTTAAAAAGGGGATGTTTGGTTTATGGTATTCCATGTCTGGGGCGACTGTATGGGGAGGTGTGTTGGCACACCATCCCAGGGGGTTGTACTGCTAATATCAGAGCCACTCAAGATGTACTCTGGGTGGAGGCACCATGCTATATATTCTATCTTGGGAAAGGACCCCCTGTAACAGCTAGATGGGAACCCAGGCCTCTCAACCTGGTTAGCGGCTGCCCAGGCAGAGTTAGTAGCCCTCTAAGACCTGGTGCCAGAGTAAAATCTGTATTTACAGGCCTCCACCTTGCAAAATACATAGTTGCAGTGGTAGCACTGTCCCCCTTCCCCCTGCCTTTTCCATAGTCCCTGATGCCGTACCACTACTCCCTTAGTAGCCTCCCTGTTTTAACTGCTGAAAGCTCCAGACTGGAAACCCACTGTCTGAGTAATGCACCCCCCTGCCTCTGTGGCCCACAACAAAGGTAAATACAGCACCCCCCAAATTCTGCTGGTGTCATACTGATTCCTCCTCCTAAACTCCTTGTCATACCCTAACCAACCCCAGCCCCCTTTTGATGCGTGTATCGCCATTGTGCAATTATAATAGGTCAACAAGCCCTGAGATTTCTGCAGACACAGTTCCATTACCAGGCCAGCATAAATCACAAAACCAGCCTGCTAGTTCTCCCAGGTGCACGTAATGACCACCTTACATTTTCATTCCACCCCCATCCCCTTTCTCTTTTTCCTCCTGCGACTCCTTATCAGACTCTGGCTCCTTAGGCCTATTTAGCAAAGTGAAGACATCCATGAACTTTTTATTTATTTTATTTTTATTTATTTAGCTTTTGTTGACTGGGTAAGTGCACTAGACAAATCCTGCCTATTTTCAGGCACGACCCGGGGGAGGGGGATACAGATGAATGCCAACTGATCTTGAACCAGATTAAGCTGTTGGTGGTATTTTTTACTGAATGAGAAATTTAGCCAGGACACGGGAAATTCCCTACTTTTATAAGTGCCATGGGATCTTTAACATCCACCTGAACTACCACCAATCCAGGCAGATGGGACCTCGGTTTAACGTCTCATCCGAAAGACGGCACCTCAGAAGTGCAGCACCCCTCTCATGCTGCACTACAGTGTCAGTACTGGGATATTAACCCAAGTGCCAGATGTGGGAACTGAACCCACAGCCCTCTGATCTCCCGGTCTCAGAGGCGAGTGTGCTACCTGCTGAGCCACTGACACTGACTTGCACTCCACAATCTGCTGCCGAACCTTCTCAGGCAAGTGTGACCCCCATTGGTTCCAGTATGGAAACGTAGGATCCCTGGGTCATCCTGGTGGGCTGCTGAAGCCTCAAATCCCCTGCCCCCCAAGCTTTTCCCCCATTCCCCTTCTCCCCCAGCACCTCTGGCCTGTTTGTCTCCTTGTCACCCAAAAGAGCTAACAGTTTGTCCACCTTCTCCTCCAGCATCTGTGTTCCATTGGGAGGATCCTCTGGACTCAGTTATGGACTCAGTGCCTCATCCATGGAGAAGTCCCTGGCTGCAGGGGTAGTAGGGGCTGTAATTGAGGTGAGGGCAAAACCAGTTGGAGTAGCAGCACTGGGGACAATGGTGCTGGGTTAGACAGCAGTGGTGTCAGTTATGAACTCATGGGGCCTGGTTGTGGAGCCCCGCACTGGCACAGTGGAAGTTGGCAAGATGGGCTGGGGTGCAGACCCAGCCTGTAGGGTGCCACAACCTGATGAGTAGCTGGATATGGGCCCATGGGGATTGGTGCCTGCCAATGAGGGGTCAGGTGTGATGACATCGCCATTCCAGGGGTTGAAAGGAGTGACCTAACTGGAAAGGACTGTGGAGAGGGGACCGGACCTGGTCTATCTGCTGCAAGCAGGGGCAAAAAGAAAGCAGAGTCCCCTGATGGCAGCCACTAATATAACCATGGATCATCCTACTGCAGATACCAGTCCCATCTTCTGGGAACCCTATACCTCTCTCCAACTTGCCCCTTCTGGGCGGAACCCCACCTGTTCATCCCATTATTAACCAGGGCATTCCCCGTGACAATACTTTGCCTGTTGCCAGTCCCTTGCAGGCTCTGTCAGTCTCTGTTTTATTGTCCTTTTATAGGATTCTGAGATTACTATTTATTTTTCTTATCATTCCACAAGTGAATAAGATTACATTTTTAAAAATTATTTACAACTGCAGATAACCATACAGAATGAAGATTTGGTTCCATTATGATCAGTATATCCTGATACTACTATCATCACAATGACCTAGGTCACAACTAGTTTTAATGCTTGGTTTAACTTGATGTCAATGTTTTTGAGTGCTATAAATATACTTAGTCATCTTATAGGTCATTAAACAAAAAAGTCAGCAGGTGGCATTATACAGAGCGCAGTGTATGTGTGTGCCTTCACAAAAGGATTGTCCTCAATTGGGAGTACTTGAGGTGGAGGAGGTCACTAGTGGGGTGCCAGAGGGTTAGGTCCTGCAGATGGTCATCTTTTTTTTTTAATTTATATATTTTTTTTTATTTAGTGTATCTTGTTCTCCCTGGTCCCCACCAGTTGTGCATGCCTTCTCAGCCATCCTCCCAGCCCCACACCCACGGTCAGGCCACTGTCCCCAACATCCTCCATGGCTTCCCCTCCATCGCAGGGCTGTGAGGAGCCCACAACTGTATTCACTTCGAATAGGATCCAGATTGTCGGGGGAGTGCCATTCAAGTCAGGGCCTGTGGAGGGTGGCTGTTCATCCGGCATGACTTGGGACCTTTTTCCTCTTTCTCCCACGAGAGTGGGGTGTGCAATGATGCCAGTGGATGGGGTGCGCACATGTTCAAACGTGCTCCTCCCGGCACCTGTCCCACTCAGTTCCTTCTTGCAGTATCAGTGCTTTACCCCTCAGCCACTGCCAGGGGTCAGAAGTGCACTGACCACTGAAATCCCCACTCCACGGAGAGGGAGAGCAGTCCCTCAGATGCTCAATCCCTCTCCACCCCTGCCAACCCCTGGCAGCCCGTACTCATTCCTGAACATGGGTTGCCAACGTAGTGTGAGGTTAGGTGACCAGCACCTCAGCCCTCAATGCCAAGATGGTCATCTTTAATATACTCATTTGGGACATTGGGGAAGGAATCCAGAGTAAAATCTGCCTCTTCATAGATGAAACAAAGGAATGCAGAAGAGTGGACAGTGAGGAGGGTGAAAGAACCACAGGAAAGGATCTGGAAAGACCAGAGAAATGGTCAAGTATATTGCGGCTGGAATCTAATGCAAAGCAGTGTAAGGTAATGTAATTAGGGGTGAAGAACCTAAAAACAGAATACAAGACGTGGGGTTTTGTAGAGAGAACAACTGCAGAGATGGATGTCGGGGTGATAATTACAATGTAAAAACATTACCAGAGAGCAATAGGGCAGTGTGTGTGTGGGTGGGGGATATAGGATGCTGGGATGCATAGGGAGTAGGATTAGCAGAAGGAAAAGAGTGATCCTGCCCCTGCACAGATCCTTGGTTCGACCTCACCTGGAATATTGTTTGCATTTCTGGAACTCGTGTTTGAGGAAGAATACAGACAGGGTGGAGGTAGTACTGAGAATGGAAACAAAGATGATTCAGGGACACAGAGGAAAGTCCTACATGGAGAAATGGAGGATCTCAATATGTGCACTCTGAAGTTGAGAATGGAGAGGGGACATGATAGCGATACTGAAGAGACAGATTAGACAGGGCAGAATCTGTGGGCCAGACAGTCCTTTTCTACAGACAAATTATGTTTCTATATAAATACCTTCATCATAGAAACATAGAAACATAGAATCTGATGGCAGATAAGGACCGCTTGGCCCACCTAGTCTGCCCATTTCCCTACCTAATGGATAAGCTTCAGATCCTAGTTAACCAACAGCCTACTTCCTCCTATCCCCCACTAGAATTGCCTTATGCCTGTCCCATGCATTCTTGAATTCCCCCACCGTTTTTGACTCTACGACCTCCTCAGGAAGGCTGTTCCATGCATCTACAACCCTCTCTGTGAAGAAATACTTCCTCACATTACCTCTGAGCCGTCCCCCCTCTATCTTCAAATTGTGCCCCCTTGTTCTTGCAAATCTCTTTTTCTGAAAGATGCTACCCTCTTGGACTTTGTTGATTCCCTTGAGGTGTTTGAAAGTTTCTATCATGTTCCCCCTCTCCCTCCTTTCCTCGAGGCTATACATCTTAAGCTCCTTTAGTCTTTCTTCATATGTCTTCTGGTGCAGACCCTGCACCATTTTGGTTGCCCTTCTCTGGACTGCCTCCACCCTGTCTATGTCTTTGCGGAGATGGGGTTTCCAGAACTGTACACAGTACTCCAGATGTGGTCTTACCAACTGTCTGTACAGAGGGACAACAACTTCCTGTTTTCTACTGGTGATGCCTCTCGCTATGCATCCCAGTATCCCTCCCCCCCAGCCCTGATTACTGCCTTCTCACATTGCTAGCCCACCTTTAGGTCATATGATATGACCACCCCCAGGTTCTTTTCCATTTTTGTTGTTGTCAGTATCTCATGCCCCAATGTGTACTCTTCCCCTGGGTTTTTGTTTCCCAGGTGCATTACTTTGCACTTCTTTGCGTTGAATCTAAGCTGCCATACATTTGACCATTCCTCCAACCTTGCCAAGTCCCTTCTCATTCTTTCCACACCACCTTGCATATCAACCCTGTTGCAGATCTTTGTGTCATCTGCAAAGAGACAATTTTCCTTCCAGTCCTTCTGCAATGTCATTTATAAAGACATTAAAAGTGCCTGCCCCACTACTGAACCCTGCTGTACCCCACTAGTAACCCCACTTTCTTTACTGTGGACTCCATTTACTATGCAAGCAATAACACATGACGAGGTGTGGTTATTTCCTGATAAAACATGCCCAGAATGCGTTGTTGACGCAGGCGCTTGCACCGGTGCCTTATGCACCTGGGCGTGCTCTTATCAGGGTATAACCCACACCTTGGAGTGTGTTATTGCACTTATAAAATGGGCTTGCCTCCAAAAAAATTTAGTGGGTAAAAAGAAAAAAGCTAGAAATGTCAGAAATTTAAAAAAGGGAATTTCAGTAGTTGAAATTGTAAAAAATAGTCCCCCATTAGGTCTCAACGTGTTTCACTGGCAGTACAGTGTACCTAACTATTCATGAGGTTATCTGTGTATTTGTGTATCTCTGTTGTTTTAGTATTTTAGATCTGCCTCTCACGTTGTGTTTTCTGTGTTTAAATTGTGAAAGCAGTCGTTTCATGTATGCTGAGTATGCAGTTTTAATGATGGCTGCAGTCGTGTCTGGTGATGTTGCTGCATCTCAGCGTGTGCCCCTTACTAGCCACTGTAGAGAGCGATGTTCTGAACTGTGCCATGAGAAAGAAAGTTATTGTGTGGCATAAAGAGGCATAGAAAGCGACTGAGGGTAAATAACTTAGAAAATAATTTTTTTTTTAACAGGCGAGCGAGGCGACGGTACAGAACTTAGAAAACACATTTCTTTTAACAGTCGTTGAGTGAGCCGGGCGCTGAAGTGACCTTTGACCCCACTTCCCCTCGCTACAGTAAAATTTTATTTATTTTTTGTGTGTGTTTGTGTGGCTTTCTGTTTAATTTTGCCACTTTTATCTTTTCTGCATGGTTTCAAAAGGGGATACATTTTGTTTGTGAGAGTTGTGACCACGATTTACGGAGTCCGCCGCTAGAGAGTTATTTCCAGTTCTCAGATGAACTTTGAAGGTTGTAGTTGGTACTGTGGTGAGGTTTTAAAATATGATTAATGTTGGTATGGTTTGAATGAAGAAAAATCGTGTTATGGATTGTGTTGGGTGAGGGAAGATGGTTACATCGGGGAGTGCTTTCTAGATTACAGGAGTACTGTGGACAGTGGTCTTACGTCTGTTTAGCGTGTCATGAAGCTGCAGGTTGATTTTCTTTCACAGGATGGTGTTGGGGACAGTGATATTTTGTGTGGTAAGGCTGAGGTTGGCAGAATTAGTGCCGGTTGGCACAATACATGCTGATAAGGACACGTCTAAAAGTACGTTTTAGCAAATCAGCAGTCTGGATTTTTTTTGCCCATTTTATAATACCCTCTGTTTCCTGTTGTTCAGCCAGTGTTTTACCCAGTCTACGACCCTGGGACCCACTCCCAGGCTGGCTAATTTGTTTATTAATCTTTTATACAGGACTGTGTGAAATACCTTGCTAAAGTCTAGGTAGGTCATATCCACAGCCCCTTCCTGATCTACAACTTTGGTCACCCAGTCAAAGAAATCGATTAGATTTGTCTGGCATGACCTTCCTGCTGTGAATCCATGCTACCTTGGGTCCTGTTCCCCACTGGCCTCTAGGTACTCAACAATTCTTTCCTTCAGAAGTGATTCCATAATTTTCCCCTACCACTGAGGTCAAACTGACAGGTCTGTAGTTTCCTGCCTCTGTCTTGCTCCCACTTTTGTGAAGGGGAATCACATCCACCCTCCTCCAGTCCTTTGGTATCACACCATCCTCCCATGATTTATTAAAAAGCATTGTCAGTGGTATTACTAGTTCTTCCCTTAGTTCTTTTAGAATTCTGGGGTGAATCCCTTCAGGCCCCATTGCTTTATCCACCTTCAGTTTTAGGAGTTCTTTCAGAACCCTTTCTTCTGTGAAAGAACTAATATCAACCCCCCTATCCAGAGTGCTTCTATTGACTGGATTAGGTATCTCCCCCCTGCTCTTCCTTTGTGAGTACTGAGCAGAAGTATTCATTAAGTATCCCTGTTTTTCACTGTCACTCTCTGCCCAACCACATTCCTCTTTATTCAGCCTCAGTATCCCTGCCTTAGTCTTTTTTTGCTCCCTAATGTACCTATAAAAGGTTTTATCCCCCTTCTTAACCAAGTTGGCTATCTTTTCCTTGGTTTGGGTCTTTGCTATTCTGACTGCCTTCCCTGCCTCCTTCTGCTTTAACTGGAACAGTTCTCTGTCCTGCTCCCTCTGTGTTTCCTTATACTTCCTGAATGCTATCTTTTCCTCCCTAACCTTCCCCGCCACTTCTTTTGAGAACCATAGTGTTTTTTTCTTTCATTTTGATTTGTTTATTTGCTTCACGCAAAGGCTCGTTGCCTCTGTGATGGCGGTTTTGATGTTTCCCCATTGTTGCTCCACCCCACATTCTTGCCTGTTTGCTAGTGCTTTTCAGAGGCACTCTCCCATTTTGGCAAACTCAGCACTCCTGAAGTCCAGTACCTTCACTTTTGTATGGATTGACTTTACAGCTAAGTTTATCATGAACCACACTGTTTGGTGGTCTCTTGTTCCCAGATGGCTACCCACTTCTAGATCTGAGATCCTTTCTCCATCCCCATTTGAGAGTACCAGGTCTAAGATTGCTCCCTCCTGAGTGGGTTCCAAAAGTAGCTGTTTGAGGCATGCCCCCTGTAGGACATCGAGAATGGCCCTGCTCTTGGATGTGGCTGCAGCAAAGGTGCTCCAGTTAATGTCTGGCATATTCAGGTCCCCCATCAGCAATATCTTCCCTTTCTCTGCCATCCTAAGGATGCCTTCTGTCATTTCCTTGTCCATTTCCTCCCCCTGGGACAGGGGTCTGTATACAACCCCTTTGGGTTTTTGGTGCCATTTCCAGTCTCCAGGGTGACCCACATTGCCTCTTCTCCTCCCTGTTTACCCTTTAGTTCTGTTGCTTTGATCCCATCCCTTACATAGAAAGCTACTCCTCCTTCTTCTCTTCTACCCTTCCTGTCCCTCCTGTAGATATCAGGTAAATATGGTAGTTAGTAAAGAGCTATTCACACCTAGTGAGAACACTAGTACAAGTGGAGATCAATGAAGCTGGTGGAGGGGGGGAATTTAGGAAAGATGTCAGGACGTATTTCTTTATAGAGAATAGTAGGTACATAGAATAGACTGACAAGGGAAGTTGTCTGTGTAAATTCTGTGCAGGAATTTAAAACTGAGTAGGACAAAGACATGTGGCTGGTAAGAACATCACAGGAGAGAGGAAGGGGGAGAAGAAGGAATGATAGGCTGCTATGACCATCACATTCTACTACTGTATATGTCCTACTGGGCAGACCAGCTGGGGTGCAAGGCCTTTTTCTGCCAACATCTTCTATGTTTCTTTGATTTACAAAAGTAAAAATTATAATTTGGTTTTGTGAAAATGGATTGTGATGCTTCTTCATAAACATCACTTACCATTTTATTTACTGTATCAATCTTCTTCTGAAAAAAACATCCTTGGACCTAGTCATCATGGTGAATTACCAACCTGTCTCCAGTCTTCCTTTTTTAGGTACAGTTGTTGAGAAGATCGTGGTGCTACAGTTTGAGGAGCACCTTGTGGTTTTGACATCTATGAGCCATTTCAGTCTGGTTTTCATGCGAGGCACAGCACTGAAACAGCATTAGTTTGGGTGCATAATGACCTCCTCAGGGCGAGAGATAGAGGAGAGGGGTCAATTTTCATTCTCCTTGATCTCTACTCAGCGTTTGATGCAGTGGACCACGTTGTGCTACTCGATCACCTGAGGGAGTACTGTGGACTTGCTGGCACTGCCATCTGGTGGTTTGAGTTCTATGTCCCAATCAGGAGGCAACAGGTGGTGATGGAGAACTCCTCCTCCCTGGGCCTCCTGTCCTGCATGGTACCCCAGAGCTTGGTCCTGTCACCAATGTTGTTCGCTGTGTATATGCTGCCCCCGACAAACTCATTAGGAAGTACAACTTGGGTTTTCACTGCTATGCTGATGATACCCAGTTGTATCTTTCCTTTGCTCCTGGAGCATCCGACGCTGTGAATGTGTTAAACAGCTGCCTCACAGAGATCAGTGACTGGATGTCCTCCAGCTGGTTGCGACTGAACCCAGATAAGATGGAGATACTGGTGGTGGAGTCGAACCAAAGGCATGATAGGTTAGCCTCTGGCGCTGCAACAGGTCTATTCCAAGGGCCTGTGCCATTGAAGGCTTTATCTAGGGTGCACGATCTGGACATCTTCCTTGACATCAGACTGAAATTTGAACATCAGGTGTCATCTGTTGTCCAAATCATCTGAGGAATATCACCAGGATTAAACCCCTAGTTCCGCCTGGGGACCTCTGCATCTTGGTACAATCCTTTGTGACATCCAGACTGGATTACTGTAATGCACTCTACTTCAGGGTCTCTTGAGGTACCCTCCACTGGCTGCAGCTGGTGCAAAATGCTGCTGCCAGACTGCTGACTGGACTGTCAACGTTCAGTCATATCACCCCGATATTTCGCAAATTGCACTGGCTGCCAGTTAGAGGGAAGGTTACCTTCAAGGTAGGTTTGCTCATCTTTAAGGCCTTACATGGGCTTGGCCCTGGCTACCTGGCTGACCTTCTAACACCTGCCGATCCTGTTCGCTCCCTCCATGCTTCCTCTAGGGGCCTCCTTGCGATTCCAAGGACGAGGTTAAAAACTGCTGGTGACAGGCCTTTTAGTGTTGCTGGCCCCATCCTGTGGAATTCTCTTACACCACCTGTTAGGGAGGCCCCTTCAGTTGAGGTTTTTAAAGCCTGCCTCAAGACCCACCTATTTAATTTGGCATTCCCAGAAATAGTCTTACAGAGATAGTTTTTGAATATCTTCGTACCTGCTCTTTAGGCAATGCCTTTCTTTCTGTTTTAGGCCTGCAGTTTTTACTATGCAATATATTTTTATATATATATATATATATATATATATATATATATATATATGTGTGTGTATTTTATATGTATACTACCCTTTTAGTTTATATTTGCATAGCACCCAGAGCCTCTGGGATTGGGTGCCTAAGAAATAAAATCTGCCTTGCCTTCTTTGAGGCACTGAATTAAAAGCTTTCCTACAGTCTAAATAAACTATGCCAACAGCATTCCCCATACATTTTTCTTGTTACAAGTCAGATCAAATTTGGAACTGTTAAAGCATACTAAGAAGGACCAGTCATGACTCTTAATCCATTTTTATCTGTAAGATGGTAAGGATAGTTCACTACACTGCATGCATCTACCACGTGTGACCATTTCCAGACCTGTGCTGCACAGTAGCCATGCATACACATGCATAGTGCACAGTAAAGTGCATGCACAGTACACAGCACAGCTCATGTGTTGCACACTTACACAACACTCAATGCCAATGTCATCACACCGTTCAAGCTGAACTGTAGTGCTCTCATGCACAACACATAGTGTTAGTACGGATGGTCATTGGAGTAGTGTGGCACTTTGTACTTACCATGCTTGCTACAATGTGGCATATTGAACTATGACATGCAAATGTGCTAATTACACAGCACACAAATGCTGCACAACCATCTCATGAAAGTCTGAAAGTATGAAATTGTGTAACCATCTCATGAATGTTTGAAAGTATGAAATTGTATTTAAATATTAAAAAAAACTAAATGTTTGCAGTTTAACAACAAAAGACGTGGGTCCTAATTCTCAAAGATCAGCACAAGCTGTGCCAATGGCATCTTGCACCAATCCTCATTGCACCTGGGATCCTTCGCCCAATTCACTTACAGAAGGGGTCCCAGTGCAACACAGTCACTGGTTACAGCAGCCGCTCCTGTGCACCACACATTTGGTGCATGGGAGGAGTTTGATGGAGGGTGCAGCAGGGTGGCATGGATCACCAACCCCACTGCACAGCACAGGGACATGCAAAGGTTCCAGGGAGCCTACCCTGGCCACAGTGCCAGAGGAGGGACATGCAGTGTGGAGAAGTGGGGCCATGCCCAGGACCTGCAAGGTGCTGCCAACAGGTGTATCTGCTGCAGATCCAGTAGGCAGATGGAGCACATGTTGGATGGTGGGTGGCACTGTTTCAGGTGCGGTCTGCACCCAGCCACATGGCTGTAGTCCTCTGCAGTGCTGATTACTCAGCTGCCCACTTCTCCAGGCACCAGGCTGACCTCTGATCCCCCCGCACTGTTTGCGGAGGTGGCACAAGGGCTGTTAGACCATCTGTTGGGTGGTCTAAGTCCTGGAGGGTCCCGCTGGCTGTTGGAATCCCATTTAAGGGGATGTGGCAGCCAGCATCCGCTGCAAGCCCCCTAGTGCCCTGGTGCACCCTGATCTCAATGCACAATGGGTCTGGCGCAGGGGGTCCGCAGTTTGCCACAGCTGACCTTCCAGAATCAGAAACTCTGCAAGGTTTGTATCAACTGTGTTTGATGCAGGCACCTTGCATCAGAATTGGAGTTTTGTGAATCGAGCCTGTGATTTAGTTTATAGTTGTTTCCAAATTAGGACAGCAGATGAATCATGACTGGAGCAAGTAGAATCCTACTGGTACTTGGGAGCCCTACTGGCTTCTAATATATCATACTATTGAATATAGATGCCCTTGTTAAAGCGGTCAACATAACATTTGGTGCCTTGTACTATAATAGAGAGAATCTTACTCCTGAAGCCTGTAAGCAGGTAATTTTGACTTTTACTAGTCCCTTATTCAAATATGGTTTGATGATTTATTCTTCTGCTGGTAAAACTGCATTGCATCATGTTGAGATGTTGCTGACTAGACTGTGCAGGTTTGCATTTGGTCTTGCTATGGACTGCCATACCTGCACACTCAATTCAATAATAAAACTACTTTGCTTGACCCAAAGAACTCAAACAGTCAAGTATCTTTTGGGGTGGTGGGGATAGAAATATACTATGGGCATGCATCATATAATTTGAGCCTTTTGGTACAAAGATGAGGTTCAGATACTACAGTTACTAGATCATCACAAAGAGCCATTCTGAAATGACCTTGTTGTAAACATAAAATTGGACAATGTTCATTTTACAAAAGAGGAGGACAATTTTGGAATTTACTAACCACAGATTTAACTATGGAGATGACCTATAAGCAATTTGCACATTCACTCATACTGTACTTGAACAATTCTTATTGTTGTACCAGTTTTAAACGACTATGGACCAGATATTCAAAGCTTTGCGCGGTCCACAAACAGTTTGTGCGGGAATAGCGCGGGATTAGCGTGGGTCTGCCATATTCAAAAGGCCAACTAGCATGGGCAAACAGCAGTAGCACCAGGCTAAGCATAATGATATGCAAGGGGCATAGCGAACATGAATAAATTTACTGTGAGATATTCAGCAACTAGCGCCGCGCTAAGGTTGTTTAGTGCGACATAGTGCGACCCATAGCACGGTACAATTTACCGCCCAGGAAAAGCTGGTCTTAACTCTGGGCAAACAGCTTTGCGAGGTGCTATCTCAGCATTAGCATGGCTTGCGCAGCCCTAACATATGAGTATGACACTTAGAAACTGCCAGACATGGAGGACACATGCTGCTCACTGATGTCACCACCATGATGCCATCAGTTGCCACCAGTCCGGGCCAAGCACAAACAATGAGGGGTGCTCTGACCCAGAGGGACAGCATGGTAGTGTGGCCATATAGCACACACCTGCAGACCATACGTCTGTGGTGCGTAACAGATGCCAGCACACACATGCAGCACTGTGGGCATGGTGGACAGTGAGGGGAGGATGTATGGGTGGCCAGACCTCACCACAGCCCAGGTGTGGCCACAAGGCTGGGACACATCGCTCAGTGCACATGGGCCAGTAGTGGGATTATGCCATCACCTGTGTGCCTGTTGGTTCCTACTGTACATGCCCCCACAGCCACCTACCACACAACTGTACAGATGTCACAGCACACACTGCCGGCCGTGTACATGACACTGTGTGCATCCCATGCCACAGGTGCAGCATCTGTGGATCACACTAGAGCGTGATAGTACTGTCCACTGTCAGTAATTACCTGCAGGCTGTGCCTGTGACTGTGTACAGTGCAGTGGTCATCACTGCTCTACATACCATAGGCAGTGTCATGTCCCTCACACTACCAGCCCTCTTGCTACTGTAGTGTCTGCTGAGCATTGTAGCATGACCTACAGTGTGAATGTTGCATGCTGCACTACCACCACCTGTGCCTATGCTGTGTTGTCCCCTGGGGTACGATATGCTATGCTATGCTATGCTGTACTGTTTACATGAAGCCTGCAGCTATCATCATGCACTGCCTGACTGACCTACAGGTGGAGCTGCGGTCGGACCTGGCCAGCCCCTGTACCTCCAGACTCACCTACAGGTGGAGCTGTGGGACACTGCAGTAACTCTGTGCAAACTGCATGCAAATCAGGGCATGATGAGATGCTAATGAGGCTGTTTGCCCAGAGACTATCTAAGTAGGCTCATTTGCATGTCACTTTTGAATATGGCAAAGTTTAGCGTGGGGCTAACATGTTTGCACTGGGCAAACCACTTAGCTCTGCGCTAAAGCCGCGCCTAACATGTTAGCGCAGCGCTAACAGTTCGGGTAATATTATACAGTTTTGATCACTGTTTTTTCATGTGTGCTGCTGCCTGCAGCTGTACTGGGTCCATGCATTTACCAGAACACACATTGGCCACATAGTTCCTCTCTACCTACCCTCACGTCGCTGTGCACTGTGTTGTTGTTGTGGTTTGCACTTCCTGGTTGCTGTATTCAGTGCTGTCTTATTCCAGGGCTACCTTTGCCCTGCACTCCCAGCCCAGTTTGCATGGCCTCATTCTCATGCTATATTCAGAAGCTGTTTGCCCTGGGCTATTCCTTTTGAATATTGCTTGCTTTTTGCTCCGGGCTAGGTTTGCCCGCGGGGCAGTGCTAATTTAGCCCCGGGGCAGAGTTTTGAATATCTGGCCCTATGTATGTTATTTATGTGATGCTTTGTATGTTTTGTACACTGTAGAGTTGCCTACGAAAATGGACAATTATGTCCATAGGCCTATGTTTTAAATGAATATGGAATGAAATATGAAATGAATGAATGCTCATTAACTGCACAGTTTACATATCATAAACCTGGAACCACATAAAGGTACTCACAGCACCACCATCATCCTCAGATCACTGAGGGCAATGCACTGAATTCAGGTAAGTGACAGACAAGTGTAGAGTATACAATATATAGTATCCTCTCCAAGAAAAAGTGTGCCTAGCCTTTGATAAAGGAATTCATTCCAAAACACGTTATACATATTTTAGTATTGTTTAAATCAATAAAAAGTTTTTTTTATTTATACTTAGAGTTTTGGTGGATTTTTGAAATGGGTGACAGTGCTACAGTTTTCTTGAGAGATATATACAGTATATAGGCAGCACTGCAATGTTACACAGACTGTAATGCTGTCTGTAGTTTACATAGAAACATAGAAACATAGAATTTGACGGCAGATAAGGACCGCTTGGCCCACCCAGTCTGCCCATTTCCCTACCTGATGGATAAGCTGCAGATCCTAGTTAACCAGCAGCCTACTTCTTCCTACCCCCAACCCCTAGAATTGCCTTATGACTGTCCCATGCATGCTTGAATTCCACCACTGTTTTTGACTCCACAACCTCCTCTGGAAGGCTGTTCCATACATCCACAACCCTCTCTGTGAAAAATAGTTCCTTAAATTCCTCTAGCCCCCCCTTCTATCTTCAAATTGTCCCCTTGTTCTTACCTCTTTTTTGAAGATGCTATCCTCTTGGACTTTGTTGATTCCCTTGAGGTACTTGAAAGTTTCTATCATGTCCCCCTCTCCTCCTTTCCTCGAGGCTATACATATTAAGCTCCTTAAGTCTCTCTTCATATGTCTTCCAGTGCAGACCCTGCACCATTTTAGTGCCCTCCTCTGGACAGCTTCCATCCTGTCTATGTCTTTGCGGAGATTGGGTCTCCAGAACTGCACGAGTACACCAGATGTGGTCTCACCAGCTGTCTGTACAGAGGATAATAACTTCTTGTTTCTGCTGGTAATGCCTCTCCCTATGCATCCCAGTATCCCCCAGCCCTCCTTGCTGCCCTCTCACATTGCTTGCCCACCTTTAGGTCATCTGATATGACTACCCCCAGGTCCCTTTCCATTTTTGTTGTTGTTAGTATCTCACCCCCCATTGTGTACTCTTCCCTGGGTTTTTGTTTTCCAGGTGCATTACCTTGCACTTCTTAGCATTGAATCTAAGCTGCCATACATTTGACCATTCCTCTAACCTTGCCAAGTCCTTCTCATCCTTTCCACCCCACCTTGTGCATCAACTCTGTTGCAGATCTTTGTGTCATCTGCAAAGAGACATACTTTTCCTTCAGTCCCTCTGCAATGTCGCTATAAAGACATTGAAGAGGACTGGTCCAATACTGAACCTGTGGTACCCCACCGTTAACCCCCTTTTTCAGAGTGGACTCCATTTACTATTACCTCTGTGTCCTATTCTCTAGCCAATTCTTTACCCAGGCTGTCATCTTGGGACCCACTCCCAGGCTGGCTAACTTGTATATTAATCTTTTGTGTGGGACTGTGTCAAATGCCTTGCTAAAATCTAGGTAGGCCATGTCCACAGGCCCTCCTGATCTACTACTTTGGTCACCCAGTCAAGAAATCTATCAGATTTGTCTGGCATGACCTTCCGCTGTGAATCCATGCTGCCTTGGGTCCTGTGCCCTCTGGCCTCTAGGTACTCGACAATTCTTTTCCTTCAGAAGTGCTTCCATCATTTTCCCTACCACTGAGGTTAAACTAACAGGTCTGTAGTTTCCTGCTTCTGCCTTGCTCCCACTTTTGTGAAGGGAATCCATCTGCCCTCCTCCAGTCCTCAGGTACCACCCCATCCTCCCATGATTTGTTAAAGAGGGTAGTCAGTGGTGTCACTAGTTCTATCTTTAGTTCTTTTAGAATTCTGGGATGAATCCCATCAGGCCCCATTGCTTTGTCCACCTTCAGTTTTAAGAGCTCTTTCAGAACTCTTTCTTCTGTAAATGGGCTGGTATCAACTTCTGTATCCAGAGTGTTTCTACTGTTTGTTTTAGGTACCTCCCCCTCTTCCTTTGTAAATACTGAGCAAAAATATTTGTTTTAGTATCTCTGCCTTTTCACAGTCACCCTCTTCCCACCCTCCTCCCTTTATTAGCCTCACTATCCTCCTTGGTCTTCCTTTGCTCCTGATGTACCTATAAAAGGTTTTATCCCCCTTCTTAACTGAGTTGGCTATCTTTTCCTCGGTTTGGGCCTTAGCTGTTCTGACTGCCTTTCCAGCTTCCTTTTGTTTTAACTGATACAGTTCTCTGTCCTGATCCTTCTGTGATTCCTTGTACTTCCTGAATGCTTTCTTTTTCTCTTGAACCTTCACTGCCACTTCCTTTGAGAACCATAGTGGTTTCTTACCTCGTTTCGTTTTGTTTATTTGCTTTACACAAAGGCTTGTTTCCTCTGTGATGGCAGTTTTTATTATTCCCCATTGTTCTTCCACCCTCCTTCCTGCCCATTTGCTAGTGCATTCCTAGGCACTCACCCATTTAGCAAAGTCAGCCCTCCTAAAATCCAGTACCTTTGTCTTTGTATGGCTTGACTCTATTGCTGTGTTTATTGTGAACCATACTGTTCGATGGTCGCTAGTTCCCAGATGGCTACCCACTTCTACATCTGTGATCCTCTCTTCATCTCCATTTCTGTACCATAGTGTTGTACCCCACACTTGGTGTATTGTGATACAGAGTAGCTAGCATTAGACTGCACCCTGAATACATGGCCAAGGATATGGCTGTGCTTGCATGGGAATACATTGCCTGTGAAGATGTTCTAGGGCATAGTAAAACCCCTACGGCTGTGAAAGACGAGCTGACAGAGGCCATGAATTCTGAGGGCAGAATGTCCTGTACATTGGGGGCCCACAATTTTCTTGTGGCATTTCCCCATTGGGATTTAGTTATGGCTCCCTAATAGGAGTCAATATACCAGCCTCCCTAATTAGGAAGTTCACCATAGAGATTATCTGGTTTTAGTTGTTGCCTGGATTTTTTTGGGCTGTTACATTGTTGGATTAAGTGGTTTTGTTATTTTTGAGTTTGGGCATGCATGTCAACCTCCTTGAGAGAGAGTAGGCTTTGAGGGGTGTAACACTGTCTGTCCAATGCAGAGTGCTCTGCTTGGGGCTTGACAGTATCACACCAATCCTCAGTCAGGCTGGTCCTGACACTGTTTTGCCTGCAGTGGTCTGCACTTGAAAAAAAAGGCTGCACCAATCAGGAGCCGGCTTTTTCCTTTTATCTACCGGTCACTGTAGAGCAAACAGCTGATTGCGTCATGACATCTCCACTGTAAGCGCGATCCGATCATGCTGGCTGGGAGGAGGTGCTTTCCTTGCCTGCCTCCTCCATGCTGCTATGGTTTTCCGACACCGAGATGTCAACTCCCAGTGTCGGATGCATCCACCCCCACATAACCTCCTACCTCGAGGTGCCCAATCCCTGGGTCGGCATTGAAACCCCCAGTACTCTGGCACACTGGGAGCCCACCCCAGTGTGCCAACATCCATAGCTTCCCTGTAAAGAAAAGAAAACAGACCCACAAATTCTATTTTTTTTAAACCTGAAAAGACAGAAAACGGTCCCTCATTGTTGCCGCCATGCTCGTTCCCCAACCCTCACTGTCCCTCTGCACACCCAATCTCCCCGTACCCCCTTCACCCATACTTACCTCCGGAGGTTGGGAGCAGCGATCTTCAGTGGACTGGGAACATGTCTGCACTCTTCAAAAGCTGACCGCAAACTGAAGAAATGACGGTAAGTCCTATAATGGCAGTGAATGGGGGGTTTTCAATTTAGGTTGATAGCGCAGCCATTTTTGGGAGTTTTGGTCCCACATTTTCAACACGGGGTTCTTGGGACCCCACCTCATGAACACAGTCACTGACATTTCGTTTCTCTGTCTTGAAAGGTGATTTTGTGGTCTCTGTGCGGAATCACCTTTTGGGACCAATTAACGACCAATTAATGAAACAACAGTGCCACTGTTCATGAGGTGGGGTCCCAAAAAGCCTTTGTTCCAAATCTGGTGAAAAAGCTCCCAAAAATAACTGCAATACAAGCGTCTGTTGCGCACTTTGTTTCTACGCACGCGCACGCTCGTAACGTCATCAATTTTTAAGATTTTCACTCCATATTTCCAACATTGCCATTTTTTTACACCCCCTTATGAACAGTACAGCTGTCATTGTTTGTATCCTTCCCAAAAATGTGTTTTTGCACCTGTGGCACAGAATTGTGTGGTTGCTGTACGAAATCAACTTTTGGGACAGATTAACAAAATTCAGTGCCACTGTTCATGAGGAGGTCCCAAAAGGCCATGTTAAAAATTTAGTGAAAACATTCCAAAAAATGACTGTGTTACGAACGTGCATTGTGCAGATTCTACACAGACTTGTAATTTCGACACTTTTTCATATTCTCACTCTAGATTTTCATCATTGCCATTTCTTCACACCTCCTCATGAACAGTACAGCTGTCATTTTTCACACCTGGCCTGAAATGTGTTTCGTACCTGTGGCGCCAAATGGCACACTTCCTGTGTGAAATCACCTTTTGGGATTGAGTAACAAAATGATACTGGCACTGTTCATGAGGTGATGTCCCCAAAAGCCCATGTTGAAAATCTGGAGTAAAAATACCCACAAACACCCTTAAAATGCAAGACAGAGGAACATACAGAGAAAAATATGGGAGGCATGTACAAGAGCAATACCAGCAGCGAACACTTGGCATTGACAAATGCTTGTTTGTTTCCTATTGTTAATGGTTGGTTACTGGCTGTTTGTTGTACTGTTTATATTTATAGTCCAGTCGCTAACCAGGTATTTGCTCAGTGGCACCATATCTTCAATACGGGGAGTTGTGTTAATGAGTTCTATATAAATTTATTAACTGGTATTTGTAGATTAGAGAGGATACAGGGTTGACTTTAGGGGAAAAAACTGCTGACCATTGGGCCAGTGACTGTCACTAATTTGGTGGCCCACAGAAGTGTTTGGTGGCCGGCAACTATTTTTGGAAATCGTTAGAAAGAAGATGTCAACGTCCACAACATTCAAGACAGATTGCTGCCTGAGTCTACAGATTTCAAATAAAATAAAATTATAACAAGAAAACTTTTTGTTTTTAGTACTTTTTAGTCCCCCAACCCCCAAGAATAGGTAGATGCACAAGCAGCAAGCTCTGGGCCAGTCCCTGCCCCCACTTATTTAAACCATTTCTGCCCGAGCCGGATTTAATGTTTTTTTTTTTAATGCAGGGTTATCTAAAAGTACAGCACCCAGTGTCTCTAAAATATAAAGCACTTAAGCAGATTTTTTTTTCAGTTAATATAAAATTGATCTTGGACAGACTGGCATGATAAAACAGAATGGGGCACCAAAGAAACAGTTGTCTCCTCAGAGCACCACAGAACACTCCTGTCTAGTCAGCATCTAAGTCAGATCTGGTGGCAAGGCCAGAAGGGACAGTACTTACCCAAACACAGGGTACCCTTCATTGGTTGTCCCGATCTATCCATCACCAATCTGCCACCCAACTGGATCTCCATTTGCGCCTATCATACTGAAGGGCTGGATGACAAGCTCTGTCCTGTGATGCAAGTGGGAGCCCTGAAACTAGTTTGTGGTTTATATTATCACGTCGTGCTGGGCTCCCACCTGCATCTACTGGTTTCCCACATACTCCATTCTGTCTTCATTGATGTGAATGAGCACATCCGACTGGCCAACACTGAAACAGCTATTTGGAAGAGTGTCAGCCAGTTCTTAAAGGCACAGTACTTTACAATGGCGGCAAAGTACAAAAAGAGATGCTGGCCAACCGGGCCAGCAAATAGTGTGACTCCAGGGGCCTGAACCCATTTCAGGTGGCTTCTGCCACTGGGCCACTGCTAAAGTCGACCCCTGGGATCCAGTTGTTCATGTTAAGATCTGAACTAGACCATATGTTTACGCAGACCTTGATATGTTTTTTTTTTCTCTTGTTCCTATGCAGGCATTTTTAGTTTTAAGAGGGCTCGCTGAATCATTTTATCCACCTAATACCACTCCCCATGGCTAAGCACTCAGTGGTAATGTCCATAGATATAAATGGAGTGCACAATCCCATTAAGCATGCCCATCTTATACTGTTCCTGTGGAGGGAAAGATCAGAAATTAATTTTCTGCAGGAGACACATTTGTCTCCAACAGAACATGCAAAGCTGAAATCATTTGGATTCCCGGTAGTGATTGCCTCCTCTCATAAATCTGGTAGGAGGTGTGGGGTGGCCATCTTGATTCCCAGGGGGAGTCCCATTTGTTACAGGATCAGTGGGAGGATACAGAGGGTTGCTACATTATAGCTATAGGCACACTATATGCCTGCCCAGTGACTCTGGCTTCAGTTTACTTCCCCCCAGGGTCATCCAAAACATTGCCAGAAAGCTTTTCTAATAAATTGCTTTCAATGCTTTAGGTGCAACTGATTATGGGGGGATCTTAACATGACTCTTAGTCCTACCTTAGATGTTTCTAAAGCCCTGGCCCACCTGACTAACCTGCTCCAGAAATACTTAAAGCATACTTTGCCTTCTTTGGGGATCATAGATGTGTGGCATCATTGCTTCCCTACAGTTAAAGAATACTCTCATATGGCTGCCCATACAGAGGTTGCTTCCGCCTTGATTACCTTTTCACCATGGCTGAACTTCTTGCCTCACGTCAGGATGTTTGGCATGGTGTGACCTTTTTATCGGATCATGCGCCTGTATATGTCAAGTTCTCCTTGGGAGGCGTGGGTAAAGTGTCACACTGGTGTCTTAATCTTGCTCATTTTCGGGACCCAGAATTTAGACAGATGGTTCGGGATTGCATCCCAAGGATACTCTCAGAAAATTTCTGTCCCAATGTTTCCCCAACGATCCTGTGGGATACCTTGAAGACGGTGATTCGGGGGGGGGGGATTATAAAATATTCAGTGAGGACAAAAAAGGAAAGGGATCACTGTCTTGAGGAACTGCAGAGTGAGCTTTGGATGTTGCAGTCCCTCTTAGCACAAGGGGATAAGTCAGTAAAACCAGAGTTATAGGAGGTTAAACAAAAATTTCAGAGAATTGTGGATCAGAAAGTAGAACAGCAGTTATTCTACTTAAAGTATACGTTTCATGAAGGAGGCCCTATGGGAGCAAGAAATCTTACCTGACGCCTCAGGATGAATAAGGCCAGAGCCTGTGTGATGAGCATGTTTGACCTGGCTACTGGGGATTTGTTGACTCAGCCTACTACAATCTGAAATGCTTTGACTAAATATTGCCAAGCCTTATATACAGCAGAGTCCTCCCCCCTCGATAACCCAAAGAGTCTTATTTACAAAAGCTGCCCCTACCTAAAGTGTCACCTGCTCAGGCAAACTCTCTCTTAGCCCCCCTATCTAGAGGGGAAATAGAAAAAATATAGAGATTGGCCAAGTCTCTAAAAGCACCTGTCCTGGACGGTTACTCTTTGAATTTTATGAAGAATTTAAAGATTTACTCCTACCTCCTTTACTAAAGGCATTCCATGTTGTACAGAAGGGCGACCCCCCACCTGGAGGTATGAGGTAATTGCAGCTATCCCTAAGCCCCAGAAAGACCCATGATACCTAACTTCCTACCACCTGATTTCCATGTTAAATTATGATTACAAGCTTCACATGATGGTCCTTGCCCACCGACTGGGGGACTTGATGCTGTCTCTCATTGATCCAAATAAGGTAGGCTTTATTAAAGGAAGGCAGGCACAAGATACAGTAAGATGAACCTACCTGTTAGTGGATTATCCTACCACCAGGAAAATTCCCTTGGTCCTTTTGGGGCTTGATGCAGAAAAGGCCTTTGACAGGGTCACCTGGCCTTTCTTATGGGGTGACCCTCTCTCATTTTGGCTTGCCTAAAGAACTCATATTACAACTTCAAAATATTTATCTCTCACCCCAATCTTATGTGAGACTGGATGACTCTCTCTGATCCATTTATACTTTCTCATGGGACAAGGCAGGGCTGTCCCTTGTCCCCCCTGCTTTTTGCATTGTACCTGGAATCCCTAGCTGAGGCAATACACCAACATCACAGTATAGAAGGCATCCCTATAGGTGGTCATTCCCACAAAATATCTTTATTTGCAGATGATATACTCCTCACCTTAACTAATCCTGAATGACCTATACTGGAGGTGTGGAACCAATTAAATTTGTTTGGCACCCTCGCAGGGTATAAGGTAAATGATCAAAAGACGGATGTGCTGGCCCGGTGGTGCTGGACACCACACCACACCTCATGCCAGACCAGTGACCTGGGTTCAGGAATGGACTCAAGCTGCCGGGGGTTGGCAGGGGAAGGAGAGGATTGAGCATCCGGAGGACTGCTCTCCCCTCTTGGGGAGGGCTGTGGGGATTGCCTTGCTCTGTAGCGACTCCCGGTAAGGACCGGGAGCACTACAGAGCTGCAATGTAGATGGGGCAGGAAAAATGTGGAAAACGGCATCTACATTGGCTGGATGATGGTGGCCCCGCCTCCTCACAATGTGAAGCTGAGAAGCCACCTATTGCTGAGTACCCTTGCCCGGCAAAGAAGAAAGGGAGTGCTGAGGTGCACTCTGGTCTCACTTCCAGATGGCCCTGTGTGGGCAGGGGGCCCTTCCAGTGAAGGGATACATCTGGGTCAGCCGAGTGAGGGACAGCAGTAAAGACGGCAGAACGGGAGAGGCAATGGTGGGGTGAAGGCTGGCCACCCAAAGGAGTGGGTGACTGGATGTGGGTAGGAGAGGTAAAAAAAATATGCAAAAAAAAAGACATATGTACTGCTTTACAACCATACCCCCTACATCTTTGAAAGTACCTTCCCCTTTAAGTGGCATGGGTTGTCCATGTGGTACTTTGGAATCAAGTTAACAAAACCTGTGCAGACCTCCTTAATTATGAGCCCTTGACACAACAACTGGCAGATGACCTATCTTAATGGTCGAAACTCCCCCTTAGCTTTTTGGGCAGAGTAGAAGCTATCCAACAAAATATCCTCCCTTGCATTCTGTTCCTCCTTCAGACACTCCTCTTGGGTTGGCAGCATAGCCTAGAGGTTAGAGCAATGAGCTGTGAATGAACTTGGTACATCCAGATGACCTGGGTTTGATTCCCACAACCTCTACTTGCACAATGTATGACTCTGAGCAAGTTACTTAACCAACCCAAAGCTCCTGGGTCACCTTGAAAACAGGCACATGTGCCTAGTGGTCCTTACCCGATTAATAAAGAATAAAAAAAACCCCATCATTCCCAATAATTCTTACTTTCAAGCTTGGGACAGACTGATTTCCTGTTTTGTTTGGAAGGGTAAACCTCCCAGGGTGAGATACTCCAATTTACAACTTCCAAGGGACAAGGGGGACATTAATCGCCTTAATTTAAAATATTATGCGATGGCTGCTAAATTACGCATAATAATGTGCTAGTTAAACCCTCAATAGGAAGCATATTGTAAGCAGATCAAGCTCACTTTGAGTGATCTAATTGATCTTACAAGTCACCTGTTTGGTCAACCCCCATACTGTATACAGCTTACTAAATTCCCTCAGTACGCTGCTGTGCCTTTCAAACAATGGCTTAAGGTACTGCATAAACAATTCACTCAGTTAGAAACCTTATGTATTCAATCACTTGCCCAGGATTCCTTTTTCTCCCCAAATACCATAGATGGGACCTTGGATCCTTGGCAATCTCAAGATTTGTGGTACGTATCTCAACTGATAGGTCTAAATGGTATTCTTTCTTTTGTTTAACTACAATCAGCTTATCAACTGCCACAAACTTCTTTTTATAGATACCTACAGTTGAAATCAAACCTCAGACCCTCTGAAGACTCACTTATTTATTTAGTTTTTGTTAACCGGGTAAGTGCACTAGCCAGCAAGTGACTATTTTCAGGCACGACCCGGGAGGTACAGGAACAATACATAGTACAATGCAAAGACAGTAAGGCAGAGTTTCATGTCAAGGTACATTGAAATAACAGAAATTGTTTTAAAAATAAACAGGAGAGAACAACGGGTACTGGTGCCGGGACAGACCTCAGAGTGTAGGAGAATGGAAAGAGAAAAAGGGGGGGGCAACATGGTAAAGGAGGGGGCCAGGGATCGGTAAGGTCTGTGCTCTGACAAGTTCCACGGTAGGTAGCAGGGCTGGAGACCAGAGTAATAGGTTAGCTTACCAGCTAGCAGTGTAGGGGAAGGCGAGGGGTCGGAGACGAAATGCTGTATAACCTGCGGCATCGGCGGCTGAGAGTAAGAAAAGTGTCCGGGCCACTGGTTCTAAAACTGGGCAAGGGAGCAAGCTCCAGTCGGGTGGGACAAGAAATTACGGTGTTTGCGGTAGAAGGCTGGGGTCTGAGGCCGGGCTCATGGAACCATTTGCCGGCTTGGAGTAATTCAGGAGGTGGGGGTCGGGGTGAAAACGGCAAAAACTTGTGGCATCAGCAGTTGATAATAAGAAGAGTGTCCGGGCCGCCGGTTCTATAACCGGGCATGGGAGCTGAGCTTCAGTAAGGTGGGACGAGAGATTACGGCTTTTGCGGTAGGAGGCAGGGGTCTGAGACCAGACTCGTGGAACCGTTTGCCGGCTTGAGAGTATTCGGGAGGTGGGGGTCGTGGATAGGAAATGGCAAAAACCAGTTTTAGCGGCTGTACGTGCGAAAAGTGCCCGGACTCATGGTTTCGTTCCCAGGCATGGTATCAGTGATAAGTCAGAGATGGGGGGGGGTTACGGTGGTCAAGCGGCTTTGGAAACCGGATGAGTCATTACTGAAACAGATCCATCGAGGGGCAACAGGAGTGACGCATAGTTTGGTATAGGGGAGAAATTGTAGGAGGGGGGACCAAACGGAGCCAGGCTGGCTTTAACGGGCAAAACCAGGGGAGAGACCTACAAAGTTAAGGGGCTGAAACGGAAGCGAGGAGGGAGTCCTGGCCACTGATTCTATTTCAAGGCATAGGAGCAGAAGAATTCAGTTGGGGTGTGAGTGGGAATTTTATGGCTTTTGTGGCAGAAGCTGGGATCTGTGTCCAGGCTCATGGAACCACTCACCGGCGAGAGCGTATGCAGGAGGCGGGATCAGAGGTGTAGTACGGCAAAAGGCGGCTTTAGCAGCCGAGGGTGCAGAAAGTGCCCAGGCTCATGGATCTGATTACCGGGTAATAGGTCTGGGCTTAGTCGGTGTGGGGGGGGGAGGGGGGAACAGGGAGGCTGAGACCATTAAGATGTACCAGTGCCCAATACAAAAAACCTTCATCTCAAGTATATAAGCAACAAGTTGAAACAACAGGCAAACAGTGTGAGGGCGAGAGGCACTGTCAGACACTAGGTATTGTAGAGGCATAAACAGTAAGGTCTTGTTTTTTATACATAATCATTAAAAGTGCAAAATAGGCTACCTGACATATAAGGCAGACAAGGGAAATATAGGCAGCCAGCAGATAGATAGGATAAGGAAGTGGTAGTAGGAAGAGAGAGTGATTAAGGAGAGGGAGTCCAACACATTGGGGAGAAAAGGGGTTGGGGAAAGAGGGCATGAAAGGACAGGCTCAGGTAGGGTCATAGCAGGCACATTGGTCCATTGTAGTTAGGTGGTTGCGTAGCCCTCGCTTGAAGAGGTAATGCGAGGAGGCATGTTTTAGGTCGAGTGGTAGCAAGTTCCACATTTGTGGGGCAGTATGCCTGAATGCACCAGAACCCTTTGAGGTGCGGCAGAGGGGAACTTTCAGGAGAGATTTATCTGATGATCTCAGTTCACGCGAAGAGGCAACAGACTGAAGCAGTTCCGATAGTGAGGCTGGTCTATCCATTCTGATGATGGAGTCGGAGAGGCAGCATAGATGGTAAAGTCTGGTGGCAGAGGGAGAGAGCCAGCCTAGATCTTTGTACAGTTGGCAGTGATGCTTGGGCGGGGGCCTTAGAGGCATACCGGCAAACATTGTAGTAGTGACATCCCATTTTTGCAGGGTAGTTTTATGCACCATAGACAGGATGGGAGCACAGTAGGTTAGGGTGGGAAGGAGGATTCCTCTGGCAATGGCCAGTTTGGCAGCAGGTGTAAGCATATAGCTGGTTCTGTAGGCAGCCCCCAGTTTACAGTTTACAGTTTTTCAGGTTTCTTGAATATGCAGGTTCAGGTCCAGGGATTGGTCAAGCAGTATGCCAAGATAGCGGAATGTGCTGACAACCTCAAGAGGGGTTCCATCAAGGTCAAGTATTTTTAGGAGAGATGAGCAGGATCTTAGCTTATGGGCAGTACCCAATAGCATTGCTTTGGTTTTGCTGGCGTTTAGGATAAGGTGATGTGAGTTTAGCCATAGTTGAGCAGAGTGGAAGGCAGATGTCAGAGTCACGCTTAGGTGGTCAATATTATCCGACAAAGCATAGATGACCAGGTCATCTGCATAGAGAAGAGAGGCACCAGATACTATGCTGCTGGGAAGATTGTTTATGAACAATGAGAACAGGAGAGGGCCCAGTATTGAACCTTGAGGCACTCCAATATTGATAGTGGTGCAGTCAGAGATTGCAGAGTTGAGTTTGACAGCTTGGGTCCTGTCAGTTAAGTAGCTTCTGAACCAGCTCGTTACAGGAGATGAGAAGCCAAGATCTTTGAGGGTGGTCAGTAGTAGGGGGTGATCCACAAGGTTGAAAGCCTTGGTGAGGTCGATGAACACAGCCCCAGTAAGCTGGCCTTCATCCATGTTTGTGAGAGTATCCGAGGTGAACGTAGCTAACGCAGTTGTGGTGCTGTGATTTTTCCTAAATCCATGTTGTGTTTCACAGAGCAATTTTGAGGATTCAAGGAACTCAACGGTCTGGGTGGCTACAAGTTTTTCTAAGACTTTGCTAAGGACCGAGAGAATCGCTATAGGTCTATAGTTTGAGATTTCATTCTTGTTTCCCTTTTTAAAAATGGGGGTAATTCTTGCAGACTTCCAGATACCTGGGACAGTGCCATTGGAGAGGGACAGTGTGAACACCCTGGCTAGTGGATAGGAGATGAGATGAGCAGCTGCCTTCAGCAGGCGTGGTTCCAGAGAGTCAGAGCCAGGGCTGGTATTGTCAGATATGGTGTTTAGTAGTTTAAAGACTTGCATTCCAGACACAGCTTTGAAGTAGAAAGACTTGGTTGCTTGAGGCACAGGTTTATTGGTTGAAGGGCAGACTTGTTCACTGGTAGAAAAGGGCTGAGGTGCAGTGGGTGCAGTTGGTAGTGTGGATGTGTAGGCAGACAGATCAGAGAACTGTTGATTGAAAGCATTTGCTATGGTGAGAGAGTTGTTGCAGTAGATCCCATGTAGAATCATTTCCAAGGGGGTGACTGAGTGTGGGATGCCCAGGAAGGTCTTGATATGACCCCAGAATTTGCGGGGATCATTTGCAGAGCTGGTTAGCAGGTTTTGGCAGTATTTGCTTTTTGCAAGCCTGATTTGTTTTTTGCAGAAGCTTCTGTGTTGTTTGTAGATTAAGCGATCCCTGGGTAGACCAGTGGTCTTGAAATGCTTCCATAGATTATCTCTGGTTCTGAGTTGTCAGAGGAGATCTTTATGGAGCCATCTTGTTTGTTGGCCTCTAACTCTTCTCTGCACTTTCCGTGCATGCCTATTTTGTACATCTCTGAACCTGGTCAGGAACACATCTAGGGCGTCTTCAACTTTTGTTACTTAGTAGATTTCAGTCCAGTCAATGTTGGCAATGTCTAGGAGAAAGGCGTTTAGATCCATATGTGTAAAGTTAGTAAATGTGACCAGGCGGGACTGAGAAGAGGGTGATGGACCAGAGCGCCAGTGGCAGATAGTGGGCGAGTGGTCAGTTATAGCATCAGCCAGGACGGATGCCTTTGTCATATGATCAGGTCTGTTTGTGAGGATCCAGTCTAACAGCATACCCGATTGGGAGTTGGTCATTCTGGTGTTCTCAGTTATACGCTGGTGGAAGTTGTGCCTTTGGACTAGTGATGCCAGAGCGCTATGAGACAGGCCCAGCCAGTTTAGATTTACATCACCAAGTATGATGGCCTCATTCATGTTAATTACTTGTGATGTTTGTTGGAGTAGTTCCTGGAAACTTTCCACCCCTCCAGTGGGTGGATTGTAGAGACATATTATGTGCAGATTTTTCGCACCTAGGGACAGAGTTACGTGCAAGGACTCACAGAGCCGTTGGGGTTAGGGACAGGAGCCACTTTTAGGGTGAGGGGGGTTTTGTGGTAAATGGCAACACCCCCACCCCGTTTAGACCCTGTCCTATCCTGTCGGATAATAGAGTATCCAGGAAGGGTACACTGGGCATCCAGGATACTGGGTTTAAGCCATGTTTCCATGAGGCATAGAATGTCAGGACCAACCACTTTGGTCCAGGCCTCAAGTTCAGCCAGATGGCTCAGAAGATTTCTAATATTCATGTGAGCAATTAGAAGACCTTTTTTTGGCTTGGTATGAGGGTTTATTGGGGTGCTGTTTTGGTGAGGGCCAGGGTTAAGTTCCACGTCGCCTGCCAGCAGTAGTAATAGCGGTGCTAGGAATTTAAGCTGCGCCCTGTTTAAAATATAGGAGGATTTCCGCTTTTTCTTTTGTGGCAGGTAGTTAGTGACAACCAGGTACGTGCATCCTTTTTTAAGAAGAAAGTAGTGCAAGGCAGGTTTAGGGTAAGGATTGGAGAGGAGTAGGTTTGAAAAACTAAAGTCACTGAGTGATGGGGTATCATGTTGTATGCAATGAGGTAGAGACAGAAAGATTTTGTTTAGTCTGAGCAGGAAAAGAGGGCAAAGCAAGATGGACAGTACTTTTAGTCTACCACACGATGGCGACGGACCCTCATGGAGGAGGAGCATGATAGCGATTTTGGAGAGGGGAGTAGGATTTAGAAGGAGCAGCAGAAAAATAAGGGAGGAGGCTAGAGGGTGAGGTAAGGAATATACAAGGGGGGTTTTAGGAAAAATTACGTAGAAATATGGTAGGTTTGGGAGAGCAAATACACCACGAAGGAGAGGCACCCTGGTAAGGTGAAGGGGGAGTGGTGGAATAACAGTTTAGAGAAAAGGGCAGAGACCCGACCGTATAGTTACAGCAGAACTGCAGGCAAATGCTAACTGTCGGTGTGTAAGATTAATGCCCCCAGTGGTTAGAGAGTATAAGGAGCCAATGGGAAAGTGGACACTTAGTCATATGACCAACAGAAGCCTATATAGCTAAAGGGTCGACCAGGGTTGATGAGGTGGGGCGGGTGGGAGCCAGCCGAAGTGCCGGTGGGATGAGTGTTCACCGGAGAAACTGTAACACTAGCCGCGGAAATGGCGTTCACAGTCCTGGGGGTTGTTTAGGCTGTCCAAAGTCCAAAAACAAGGTGAAAACAGCCGCTTTCAGTGAAGGGTGGAACCAGCTAGGGCCACCAACCCCTACTGGAGAGAGCCGGTGGGAAGAAATCGGTGAGAACGTACCTTACGGCTTTAACACCTTTAGCGGCATGAGGTACCAGTGGCGGCCGAGCTCCTGGTTCCCTTCCTGGGTGGCGTCACGTGTGCGGCCTCTGACAACAGGCTTCCTGGAGGTGGCTTTCTTGAGTGGGGGCCGCTGGGCAAGCGGAGACCCCAGAGGCTTCCTTGGGTGTGGTGGTGGGTCCTTAGGTCCGTGGAGGAGTGGGTCCGAAGCCCCGGTGGGCTTGGAGAGGTCCTTATGGCTTTAACGCCTTTAGCGGCACGAGGTACCAGTGAGCGGCCGAGCTCCTGGTTCCCTTTCTGGGCGAGCGTGCGGCGGTGCAGCCCCTGACAACAGGCTTCCTGGAGGAGCGCGGCTTTTCTTTGGTGGGGGCTGCTGGGCAAGTGGAGACCCCAGAGGCATCCTTGGGTGCGGCGGTGGGTCCTTAGGTCCATGGAGGAGTGGGTCCGAAGCCCCGGCAGGCTTCTATAGTAGAGAAACCCCCCACTTTTGATATCTTTGATTCAGACCTACCAAAGCGGGGCCTCCCCTGAGCACTTAAATAGTCACATGAAAAACATTGTCATCTGATTTCAATATAATACTCCCTGTTCTTGTGTGGTATTTCATGATTTATGCCATGCTATTCCAGTCTGCACAGTGCATTTTTTTTCTGAACATTGAGGCCAGTGCCTTCAGCAATTTGTTGAGGAAGCATTAACACCTCAAAGGTAAACTTTATGGTTTATGTTAAAGATCAAAATCCTGTCATGCTTGGGGTGTCACCAAACAAAATATTAGTATAACCTGAATGTGTGCTCAAAAAAGAATACCTTTTTGGATCTTGTACCTGAGGGAGAGGGGGAACATGATAGAAACTTTCAAGTACCTCAAGGAAATCAACAAACTCCAAGAGGGTAGTATCTTTCAGAAAAAGAGATGTGCAAGAACAAGGGGGCAGGCTGGTCTGGTGGCTCTGAGGGTTGAAGCACTGGATGCCACACCTCATGCCACACCGGTGACCTGGGTTTGGGAATGGACTTGGGCCACCGGGGGGCTGGCACGGGAGAGAAAGGATTGAGCGTCCCACGACTGTGCTCCTTCCTCTGGGATGGTCTGGGCAACGTATTGCGCTGCAGCAGTGACTGGCAGAGGCCAGCTGCACTACAGCTGTGTGCCTGGAAATGGGGGGAGCACGGCGGGTGTCAGCATGGCTGTGTATCTGATGCCATTGCACATTCAGCTCCCAGGGGCAAGAAAATGGTGGAAAATAGCAGGCATTCTCGGCAGCTGATGGCTGTGCCCTGCGCCCCAGACACGAGAGTCACATTCACTGGGGTGTGGCCGACCCCGTGTGCATGGGGCATATAAATCCACACCAGACCTGATGCGGGTACTTGCAGCCAGAGATCACTGGGTCCACTTTGCAGGGGGTGAAAAAAAAAAGAACAAGGGGGCACAATTTGACGATAGAGGGTGGACAGCTCAGAGGTAATGTGAGGAAGTATATTTTCACAGAGAAGGTTGTGGATACATGGAATGGCCTTCCTGAGGAAGTCATGGAGTCAAAAACAGTGAGGGAATTCAAGAATGCATGGGACAGACATAAGGCAATTCCAGTGGTGGGGGGGTAGGAAGAAGTAGGTTGTTGGTTAACTAGTATCTGCAGCTTATCCATTAGGTAATGAAATGAGCAGACTAGGTGGGCCAAACGGTCCTTATCTGCCATCAAATTCTATGTTTCTATGTTTCATTAGTTCTTGTAACTGAGAATTATTAACTTCTAATCAACAAAGTGCTTGTGTAGTTTCATTTATGCCTGGAAAATGTCAAAACCAATTAGGATTTACATGAACCTCCCGATGACAAATCAATTAATAGTAATAGGAATCCTTTTCCTAAGGTGGAGGAACTGTTTAGTTGTTTTCTATTTTTTGTTTATTTTTTGTGCAGTGCATTCTTTTCTGTGCTCATTAAAGATACTGGATTGACAATACTTGTGTCTAATTTTTCTTTTCCACATGACAAATACAGCACAGGTGAGTACAGAGCATTCTTCCCTAAATAGTCCCCCAGCATTGACCCCTAAACATTAAGGGGGAGATTGTGTATCTGCAGCATGTAGGCAACACTACGTATGAATGCCACAAACTACAGAAAGGATGCACACTGCCTGTGCACTTGATTCCTCAGCCATTCAGGCCCAGCCAGTCCAGGGCATGTCTGGTAGTTTGCCCACATTCTATGCCATTTACGAAAGCACAGAGTGCTGGGCAAGGGAGATGCAGCATACAGCAGCAGGGACCCTGCTGTATTTTTTATGATCACCCCATGATGTGCTCTCCCAGCCCACCAGGCTGACAGGAGGGCTGGGGGCAGCCATTCGGGCACTCACCCATACTTGAACAGAATTCCAGTTCTGTGCCCTCCCAGAATCCCCTGCTCACATGCAGCAGGGGATGCACTATGGAACACAGGATGGGTATACCATTGGATACTCACCTGTGTCCTCCAAAATGCCCCCTATGATTGTGTGCACCAGGAAGAGAAGCCATGGACAGGCACCCTGTTGGAGTACGCAGTTGTGCATACCTTATACCCTGTGTCTGTCTGCAGGTGCATAGTTACATGGGCCAGGTACGTGTGAAGTGTGCATACCTGGCCACACATTAATGCATAGCCCCCAATATAGAGGATAATGTATGGGCATTAGTGAACAACAACTCTATGCTCACTTTGAGTGGTTGGCATGACAAGTTAGATAAACCTCAAGAGTGCAGCTTGAGAGGTTTACCTAGTTGTCATGGCAACCACAAGAAGCAAGCGTAGAGTTGTTGTTCACCGATGCTCACACATTGTCTTTTATAGTGTATGGGCATCAGTGCCTACAGTTTAGGTCACTGCATTGTGTTTTACAAAATACCATCAAAAATCCTGCCTTCTTTGACTTGTGCCCCTCATTGCCATAACAATCACTGTCTTACCTTGATCCGCATAAACCCAGTCACAGAGGGGTTGATTAAAATGCAGCTTTAATTCGATCAGGAACAAACACGAGTAGGAACCAAATGCAAAGCATTTACACTTTTAAAAAAGTGCACTTAAACTCTGTGATATTTTTTAAAACTATCACTGCGCTCTGCAAGTTTCAAACAAGGGAAATGAGTGATCAGCATTACTGCCATGGCAACTACAGCGCACGTTCATTACCTTTTGTTATACCATTGTGGTGACATAGCCATGATGGTATAACAACATCATGATGTCACCGCGATGGTACAACAACCTTGTAAAGTTATAAAAAACAAAGTATTACAAGGCTCTCTAATACATTATATGCCTGTGTCCTGTCATAAAGGGATCCCCTTGTCATACAGAAACTAGCTCTGACTCGATACACATTCAATCTTTTGCCACAAATGTGACACTGCAAACAAGGGTTATAAGAACAAATTGTTTATGAAGACCTGTGATTTAGTCACTTGTAGCCTACCTAAACAGGCAAGTGAGGGTTAATATTTCACAGTCCAAGTTATCAATTGGGGGAGAGCTGAGTAGAGAATTTTCTGCCCTGTGTACCAAGTAATCAAGTGGCCCAAGGTAGGGAATGGGCTGTTATGGTCCAGAGGGGGTTATGAACAGGGAAGTTCAAAAATTCCAGCGCTCATTTCCCAGGTTCTTAATTTAAATGTGTGTGTGTGGGTAGCAAAATTCCAACTTACATTTCCCAGGTTCTTGTTCATTTAAATGTGGGGGTGGTGGGGGAGGGACTGATTTTGGATACGATGGGAGAGACCTCTAGAAATCCAGCGAAGCAATGTAGATTAAAGAAATGAAGGTTCTCAACCCCTGGAAGTTCTGTTTTATGTACCGTATTTATTTTTGTAAATATATCCATTAAATTACATCCATATGGGATTTAATAAATTCCTTTAATTTACATTATATATCCAAACGGATTTCAGATCTTCATAACAAGACTTCGGAATAGAAAAATATAAATTCCGGTAGTATCTAAAGTTGTAAAATAAATATTAAGCTCTGACTGTTCAGAACAGCTTTTATATTACTGACTTCTGATAAACTGCTTATAAATTCATTTGTTTATTGCAGTAAGTCTGCTAATGTTTCAGGACCTACTGGTTCCTTCATCAGAGCAAGTGGGCTGGAGGGGAAAAGGAAGAGAATGATAATGCTTACATAATTTATTGTTTAAATCATTATCCTTGTGGCAGTAGGAATTCACCTGCTATTAAGTTCAGACTAAATAATTGTCAGTGTCAGTGGCTCAGTAGGTAGCACACTCACTTCTGAGGCCGGGAGATCAGAGGACTGTGGGTTCAGTTCCCACATCTGGCATTTGGGTTAATATCCCATTGCTGACACTGTAGTGCAGCATGAGGGGGGTGCTGCACTTCTGAGGTGCTGTCTTTCGGATGAGACGTTAAACTGAGGTCCCATCTGCCTGGATTGGTGGTAGTTCAGATGGATGCTAAAGATCCCATGGCACTTATCGAAAAAGAGTAGGGGAATTTTATTGAAAATTGAATTTCATTACAGTACAGTCATAAATCAAAAGTCAAAAGAAAAGTATACAAATAATAACATGCAAATAAACAAGACAGAATTCATATTTATATATATATATATAAACAATGAAAAACAGTAAAACCTGAGAAAATATCATATTAACATACATAGTCACACCATTCCATACAATTGGCCCACACGTTTTACTTTTTCAGGTGGACATCTATTCATATTATATTGCATGGTTCTCCTGAGAGCATGTATAATATTCTGTAGCAGTTCTGCATGTGATACCTTCTTTTTCTGTAAAATCCATAAGCACAATGATTGCCAGATGAAATATTTTATAAGTACAAAGAGAATGTAAATAGTATATGCATGGTATCTAGTAAATGAGTTATCTGATGGGCCATAGACTATAGTGGGATAGTCTAAAGATGAAAACTTTGGTTCCTTTAAATGTACCGCTAGTGCTCTCCAAAAAGGTATTATATATGGGCAGGTTAGAAACAAATGTTCCTGTGTTTCTGTCACCTGATAGCATAATTCCCTTGGGCAGTTCCTTTCTGCCATCTGCTTATGCTTGCTATTTCCTTTCACACTCAGTCTTCCAAAATTACACAGCCATGCATAAGGTGGAATTTTAATATTTGTTAACTGTTGTACTACTTTAATTGTGAAGCAGGACAGTCAGGGAAAATAATCTCTGATTTACACTCAGCTTGTAGTATCAAGTTGTAAATTGCTTTCCTTTCATTTACAAATACTTGCTGGGGGAAAATTCTCCATTTTAGAAGACTCTTGACGATTTCCAAACCATACTGAGGGGCTTTGAGTCTATTTAGACCTCTCATCTGATTATTTTCCCACAGGGGAAGACAAGGCCTCAGCCAGGATTTTAGTAATACTGTCTATGAGAGTGATCCAGGTTTCATGGCCTGGCTAAAATTATAAGAAACAAAAAGACTTATAATGTATGGGAGACGCTTGTTATGTATGGAAAACACACAGATTATTTTGTAATCTCATCGCTATGACTTCAGTGATAAACCTCTATTAAGTACGTCATAGCAATGAGTTTACAAGATGGAATGCCAGCATCAATCATTATACCTTCTTTAGAACCCAATCGTTAGCCCCCTGCAAGTGTTTGAATTGTTAATTACACTGTATGAGCGCTTGCCTGAACTAGCGATCGCGATGTCCAGTTCATTGTATTACTGCCAAAAACTGTATTGCAGTTAAATAAAACATATTTTTTTCTGCCCCAAATCCAGTTACCTTGTTTTCCTTGGCTTTATCGTTAGGCCCTTCTCGACGGTGGAAGACATGCTGATGTCTCCCAGAACTCCTTGCGACCTGTTACCACGTGGTGTCCAGCGATCAACCGGATTTCTTCTTCCAGACTCCTTTTAAAGCGGCAGTGTTTTTTAAGCTTTAGTGGCTGGTAGATCCCATACACTATAAAATATAATATATGGGAGATGATCAGTAACCACTCTGTAATCACTTCTCAAGGTTACCATATCAACGGTAAATCTCTCGAGCTTCGCTCTCAAGGTTTACTACATTGCCATGGTAACCTCTCGAAGTGATTACAGCATGGTTACTGATTGTCTCCCATACATTATCCTCTATATGTAAAAAGCAACAGGGTGTACTAGTCCAACCCCTTCTTTATTAACTGATAGGTATGTGAATTCCCTCTTAATGGGGTTTAGGTGCGACTCCCAGAATGCTTGAAAAAAGATACTAAGTAAACTTGTGAACCTGCTCTGCGGGGGTGGATAAATGTAGCTAAGGTATAGAAATACCAGGACCAAAAAGGTTTTTATGAACATAACCCATCTTTTTTTTGATAACTGCTGCCCTTTCCAAGCATTAACTAACCATGTGGCTCTAACTAAATGTTGATTCCAATTATGCACTGACATATCTCCTGGTCCAAAATCTACTCCCAATACTGGAATTGGTTGTGTTGACAAAGTGATCCCTAATAATTGTCCTGTGGGTGGTATAGGAGTATTCCCAATTGTTACCCCTTTACTTTTCTCTAGATTGATATGGGACCCAGAAATCGTGGAATAAGTTACTAGTGTACTGGATAGTTCGACTTCCGATACAGTGGGAGGAACACCAAGTACCATGTCATCTGCATAAGATAAGGTTTTTACCATAGGATACTGAGGAATGACTGCTATACCATCTATACTGACGTTATTCTCTATTTGTCTAATCAAAATATCAAATGCAAAAACATATAGTAGAGGACTTAGTGGGCATCCCTGTCTAACATGTTTTTTGATTAGGATTTTGTTTCCCAGCCACCCGTTTACATTTGGTACAATAAAGGCTGCTTTATACATTTGCCTTATCCAGGTAACAAATGTTTTGGGAATGCCAAAGGATTTTAAAACCAAAAATAGAAATTTATGAGATAGCCTGTCAAATGCTTTTTCCTGGTCTAATGCCAACAAAAACCCTTTCAAAGTACCTTCTTCCCCGTTATTAAAAATTTCCCTTAGTATTATCAGATGATCCTGTTGTTTTCTTCCAGGAACTGTGCACGTCTGTCTAGGACTTACTAAGTAATTTGCCACCTTCAATAGTCTCTCTAAAAGTATTTTACTAAGAATTTTCAGGTCTGTGTTTAATAAATATAGTGGGCGCCAATTATGTATATCATTTTTGTCTCCTTTCTTATATAGCAAGATCATGATTGCTTCCTGCATAGAGGCACCATATGTGGATGTTTTCAAAATAGTAGGTATACCAGTATGGGAGCCAAATCAGTGCAAAGAGTCCTGTAAAACCCAGTGCCAAGTCCATCTGCCCCTGGTGCTGTATTAGGTGCTAGGTTTGAGATTGCCCTTCTAACTTCCTCCAATGTTACTTCAGTAATCAATAGTTCTGCATCAATCTGTTTTACCTGTGGTAAGCCTAGGGAGTGCAATATAGTTTGTACATTCTCGACAACCTGAGGGTTTCCAAATTGTGCAGCTGCATAGGACTCAACAGTATGAAGAAGATCTTTAGGGGAAGAAACCAAAGTCCCATCTGGGGAAATGAGTTCTAAAATAATTTTGTTCTCTACTCTTTTCTGGCATTCTTTATGTGGATCTAAGGAGCCTTTTGACATCCTAGTTCCAAATTTCATCTCTTGATTCAGAGACTGGGTTCTGTCATACTGTATTGCTGTCAGTTTTTGTTTAGTGGTCTTTATTTGCGCACTATAGTCCAGATTAGACTCTGAAGCTTGCGAAATTAGGTGCTGCAAATGGTCTCCTAACTGTAAATAAGAGATGTAGTTATTTTGAGCTACATATTGAGTGCTTTTTTGGAAAAAACTCCTGCCAACTCTGTTTTGTGTCCTACCACCAGTCTACAATGTTCTCAAATACATCTAGTACAGAGAGTCAAGCTGACCATTCCCTTTTCCATTGTTTTTGTAGAGATGGCTCATCTAGTAGTGACTCATTAAGCCTCCATTGGTTCTTTTTACATGGGGGAGCATTATCCCATGTGATGTGTGCCATTACTAAAACATGGTCTGAGAATTCAGTGGGATGGATTGTTGCTTGACTGATTCCTAGAGAACAGGAAGCAAAAATGAAGTCTATCAGAGTTTTTAATGTCCCTTTATGATATGTATAACCTTAATTAGAGCAGCAAACTCTGTAAACATCTTTTAAATTAGCAGTTTGGAGCATTTGCTTCAATGTTTGTGTATCACAGAACAGCTTATTTGTACGTAAACCTCTATCATGAATGGACAGCCCACAATTAAAATCACCCACCTAAAGCAATATTCTAGATGTATGTAAAAAGGGTTGAGTTTCTTTAAATAAGGCTGCTCTTTGGGCTTTTGTCTGGAGGGCATAGAGAACAATTAAATGAAATCTTTCTGAAAAATAGGAGATATCCAACAATAGCGCACTACCAGGATGAATTTCCATTAACCTAGAAACCTTGAGAAAAGGATTAGAAAAGAGAATACCCAACCCGTCACATGTGTCCGGCCCTGTAGACCAAAATGAAGGACCAAGAGTCCAGGCTTGTAAAGCTTGCTGGAGCTCAAAATGTGTTTTTAATCTAGTATCTTGCAAGCATAATATATCATATCAATTCTCTTGTAAAGAGAATAATGCCCCTATGTGCTTCCTATCGCTTTTGATACTGTTTATGTTTAATGTTGCAATTGTGAGGGAATGCATAGTAGTAGGTTTTGATTGAAATGAGTACTATTTCTCATAAGTGTTCAGATATTTTTTAAATTTCTCCTTTGTCTGGTTCTTTTTGTTATAGAATTGTTCCCTCCCCAGTCTGTGTCTGTAGTTGAAGCTACTGAGGACGAATCAGTGCCCTCCCCTTCAGAATCACCAATCGTACCTTCTGAAGCTAAAATCATGAATTTATTGCTAGTTGGGATGAGTCCTGCTGCTGAATTAATTATAGGAACAGTTTTCCCCTGCCTATTTCTCTTCTTTGGGGGTACTTTTTTGAAAGGTGGATCCTTGCTTCCTGGCGGGGGGGGGTATACCTGTGTTCATAGATTCTGATGTGGAAATTTGGTCAGACACAACTGGGGTCTCAACTATCTGGGGTTCTGAGACTGTTTCTGCCTCTTCAGATCTATCAGGCTGTCCATCTGGGCCTTCCTGGGGAGGATTTGGGGCCTGGTTGTCCATATCTCTAGTGTCTCTTTCAGCAACCTTTTTGCCTGCTGGTGCTGCACTATATTGATCAAACCCTCATTAGAAGGGCAATTGTCCCTGTTGTGGGAGGCCCATGGACATCTCATATAAGCGTGGCCTGTTTGCACGCATAGGTTACATTTAAACAAATTAAGACAAGCTGATGCTTTATGCCCAAAATCTAAACAGTGATTACATCTTGAAGAATCACAAGCTGAACTTAGGTGAGATCTTGACCCACATTTAAAAAAGGATTTAGGTTGCCCGATATAAAAAATAGCACTCCAGTCTTTCCCTAAATAGAAGGAGCTTGGAAAATGCACTGGGCCTGTATTTGTGGTGAACAACTTAAGCTTAATCCACCAACTCTCATCCCAGATCTGCTCACTATCTAGGTTTGGAAAGGGTTTCCCCATAATTTTGCACCGTTGTGGTAATCAGAACATAATGTCCTCCATATTTACCCCTTCATTTCTGAAGAGGACCATGCTAGTTTTAATCAGGGGTTTGGTTAATGGGATAACATGAAATGGTATCCATTTCTGGCTTGTTTTTGAGAGTCTGGTATTGGGCCCAGAATCGGTCAAGACTGGACACAGCTTTAAAACTAATATCATAGTTCCCCATTGCCTAGCTCAATTAGCGCAAAGATTTCGGAAGACAAAAACCTCATAGATACTTTCAGTAAAGGTTTGGCTATGTAGAGCCTATCCGGGGGGTTTTCTAATCCACCTTTATATAAAAAATGAACCGTATTGCGTCTAGGGGCGGGCTTGCCCTTCTTTGCAAAGAGGGCCCTGCAGGGTTGTCATGTACAATATTTTCACTAGGCCCTAAATGCATAGAATCTGCCCCATCTCCATCTGCCTCATTATCAATTACTCCCTCAGTAACTGTCACAATAGTAATATTTGCAATGTCACATGTCACTGCAATATCATTAATAACAGTAATATTTTAAAAACTGTCAATGGTATTACACCCGGGGTGAGTTGGAGCTCGGTGGAGTATTCTTGTTGGCGGCCACTCCTGTCAAGGAAGAGCAAGGTGGGGTCCGGGAAACAGGGACCTATGGGTCTGGGATCCATTGACCCGTAAATTCCTTCATCCAGCCTGCTTGGGTTAATGCATTTTCAGGTGTCCAAGAATCAAAGTCAATATTCTGGTGCCCCAATCCTTATTTGCTTGTCTCTCCATGAAAGAGAAAGTTTTTTTCTCTGGTTCCAGGCATTGCAACAGTGCATCTTGCTGTTCCAACCCCTAACAGATGTGCAGTTGGTCTGTCTTTCGGCTCCTCTGTGCCTGGGCATGTGTGCATAGTTTTCGGTGGCTTTCAGCACGGGTGTTGAATTACCCTTTTACTGCCAGCCACTGCAGAGGCTGTTTCTGAACTTTTGACAGGCTCCCTGGAAACTTTTGACTGCTGTTTTACCTCTGGATGACTCATCGGCTGTTTGACAGCTAACTACAAGTTTTCAACAGCTTCTCCTTTTTTGAGCTGCCACAATTCTCTGTCCAACTCCAACGCCTGAGCCAGCAGCTTCTCTCTTTGCAACAAGGCATTTTTTTACATCAGTACCTGATTTTGAGAGTGTCTGAGCAGAGGCTTTGACATTTTCCAAATGGTTACATTTTTCTTGCAAAATCCCTGTTTCAGGATCTACCTGACTGATGTTCAGATCTTCAGATTCAAAGAAGTCCAAAACTAGTTCAGCATCTGCGAGTTCCTGAGATGACAAAGCAAGCCTAGAATCAGGGCCTTCAGCTTGCAGCAAAACCTGCTTCCCTGCCACATCATCATGTCCTCCTCCTCTGTGTCTGGCTGTGAACGGGTCCCTCCATCCCATCCGCAGAAAGTGGCAGCACCCCTACAGGCAGAGTAGGGGAATTTCCCCAGTGTCCTGGCCAAATTTCTTCATTCATTAAAATACCACCAACAGCTTAATCTGGTTCAATTTCAGTTGCTTACCATCTGTATCCCCCCCTCCCCCCGGTCGCCCCTGAAAAAAGGAACTTCTAGGCCCAGTAGGCTTACCGGGTCAACAAAATTCAATAAATAAATAATAAATAACACAACTTGGCATAAACTATATCTCTCAGTATTTATTTTACCTAAAACAAAATACCTGATTGGTTGTATTGGTTTTATGTTTAAATGCCACTAGGTAATAAGCTGTATTGTCTCTAAATGTTCAGTTTCTTCTTAATCCAGGAATATATTGCCTCGCCTTGTAATCTATTATGTCCTTTTTGAATTTGTGTAATTTGATATTGTTTTATATAGGTGTCAGACTCCTATAATGATTTTTATTTATTTTATTTATTTAGTGGTTCAGAAAACACCTTTGAGCGCAAGCTCTTTTACAAAGGTTTCATGTCATAGATTGCAAAACAAAGTACAATAGGAGAAAGCAAAGGTGCATCACAATGAATGCTGCAGCTTGGATTCAGAACTTACAGAATGAATCAAAACATTAGTACAAGTTAAAATAACAAGAAAAACGCTTTATGAGGGTGTGTGTGTGTGTGAATAAGCAGCCACAAAGTGTCTTGTCAGTAGTTCAGAGGGATGGGGATAGCTGGTAGTGGGGTGAAGAAAGAAGGTACAAGAGAGAGGTAGGTACTGCGGTGGAGGTGAAGGGCCGGGGATGAAGGGAGATAAGGTATAGGGAGAAATGGGAGATGAGGGGAGGCTGAGTGGAGAAGACATGCTAGAGTAAATGGTGGGGTGCAAGGGGGCATGGTCAGTCAGCTTGCATTAGTAGTGACTATTAGGAAAACTCATGGGACTGAGAGTTGGGGGAGAAGGGAAAGTGGGGTGGCTGGTGCTGAAGAAGCATGATGTAAACTGATTGCTGAGGCAAGTCATGAGAAGGGACAGAGGGAGGGGTACCTGAGGCCTGCTTAGTGCTTGCTGGGGGGCAGAGAGAGCAGGTGTGGCTGGACATAGGGGCAGGTGCACTTAGAGAGTGTTATTAGGTGCTGTTTGAGGTCAGTTTTGAATTGGGCCAGACAATTGGTGACCAAGAATTGCCCGGGGAGTTCATTCATCCACAGGGGGCCTGGTAGGCAAATGCACGTTGCCCAAGTGAGGTGCAATGGAAGGGGATAGCCAAGGCCCCTCTAGTCCTAACCCTGGTGACCTGTTATGAGTTGGCCACCTTTATCAAATTGCCTACACAAGGCAGTGTTTTACCCAATAGAGCCTTCTTCCCTAGGATGCAATTCTTGAATTTAACCCTGTTTCTTAATGACAGTCAATTTGCTCATTCATACAGAGCACAGGTGTGCATGCCACCCATTCTATTTCTATTCCTAAAAATGTTGAGATCATTTGGTTTAATACTTTCTTCATATTGAGTTTCCGTAAAGTATATTACCTGTGTGAGTGTAATTTGTCCGATGGTGATAGTTTCAGTAAGCAGTTGCATAAAATCTATTGAGCACTTAGCTCAAACCCCATCCCATTTGTCTTGGAAGCCATCTCAGTAGAAACCTAGGTTGAGTTCCACCAAAATTCTGAGGCCCCGCAATATATATATATTTGTGCTTGGTTTATTCACATAAAGTGACTGTGTGCCAGTCCAATCTTATTTCTTTCTCTTTTAGCGTCTGTAATTTGTTTACAGAGTTTTTTTTTATTGTCAGCATCTATGATGTCTCTGGTACTTTTAACTAAGTTAATTTTTCTAGTAGCATCATTCACGTTCACAGATTCAGGTGTTGATTGTGCCACTGTTAGATTGTCCAATTCAGAAAAGGTGGCCATATTATATTATTATCTTCAATCTGATTATGCTAAATTTCCTCTGATTTCCCAGTGTTCAAGGTATAATTTTGTTATATTGTAGGTACTTTGGGAAATGACCAAACTATTTCAAAGTAGTAGAAAATATGCAAATTCCAACTTTAATTTCCCAGGATCCTGTTAATTTAAATGGGGGTGGGGTGAGGGATTGTTTCTGGATAGAGTGTGTGAGAGACCTTCAGATATCCACAGAAGCAATATAGATCAAAGAAATAAAGGTTCTTAACCCCTGGATGTTCTATTGTTTATGTATTTATTTTTGTAAACATTGCAATGTGAATTACATCTATATGTTTTTATTAGTAAAGTCCTTTAAATTCCTTTGTTTATCCAAACAGATTTTAGTTCCTCAAGACAGGGCTTCAGAATAGAAAAATATAAATTCCAGTAGTATCCAAAGTTGTAATGTAAATGTTATGCTCCCCTGTTCAGAACAGCTTTTTATAATATTGACTTTAGATATGTTGTTTATAAATGCATTTGTTTATTGCAATAAGTCTACTAATGTTTCAGGACCAACCAGTCCCTTAATCAGAGCAGGTTGGCTAGATGGGCAAAGCAAAATAAAGAATTTGTTTTTAAAAAAGCTTATTTGCATATAGATAGTAAATCATTATTTATTATTTAAATCATCTGTGGCAGGAGGAACTGATCTGCTATTATGTTCAGATTAAGGAACACAGTTTAGCCTAGACTGTATCTCTTAGTATTTATTTTACCTAAAACAAAGTACCTGATAGGTTATACTGGTTTAATGTTTAAACGCTTCTAAGTAATATGCCATATTGTCTTTAAATGCTCAGTGTCTTCCTTATCAAGCAATATACGTGTTCATCCTTGTAATCTATTATGTCTCTTTTGAATTTGTGTAATTTGATGTTTTTATAATATATAGGTATCAAACTCCTGTAAGGATTTATACATGCTATCAATATAGGTTTTGAGATCATTTGGATTAATATGTTCTTTACACTGAGTTTTCATAGAGTGCATTTCCAGTGTGGTTCTGATTTGAATGATGGTGATACCTTCAGTAAGCAGAAGCATAAAATTCATTGAGCACTTACCTTGAACCCCATCCAATTTGGCTTAGAAGCCATCTCAGGAGAAACCTAGGTTGAGTTCCACCAAAACTCTTAGGCACCCTGCCTTTTTGCTTGATATATTCAAGTAAAGTGACTGACTGCCTGCCAATCTAGACCTTATTTCATTCTCTTTTTGATTCTTTGGTTAAATAGATTTTTGGAATGCCGGTGTCTGTGATCCTTCTGGTAAATTTAACTAAGTTCATTATTCTAACTGCATTGTCTGTGTTTATAAATACAAGTAAGGATTGTTCTTCTGTTAGATTGGCCAATTTAGGAAAGGTGGCCATATTCTATTACTATTTTCAATTTGATAATGCTAAATTTCCCCATTTCCCAGTGTTCGAGGTATAATTTTTCTATATTTAAGGTACTTTGGGAAATAAATAAAACTATTGCAGACTAGTAGAAAGTACACATATTCCAACAAACATTTTCCACATTCCTGTTAGTTTCAATGTTGGAGAGATACAGTTTGTGCAAAGCCATGTTCCTTACTCTGAACATGTTAGCAGGTCAGTTCCTTCTGCCACAAATATAATGATTGAAATAGTAAATCATTCACTAAAAATACCACCAACAGCTTAATCTTGTTCAGTGTCAGTTGGCATTCATCTGTATTCCCCTCCCCCCGGGTCATACCTGAAAATAGGCAGAATCTGTCTAGTGCACTTACCTGGTCAACAAAAAATAAATCAATCAATAAAAAATAAATTATCTGTGTGGCATTAGGAAAGATAGTGATTTAAATAACACATTTTGATTTAACAATCTATATGTGAATAAGCATTTAAACCAAAATTCTTTCCTTTGCTTTTCCCCTGCAGCCCACTTGTTCTGATGAAGGGATGAATAGTTTCTGAAATACATATTAGCAAGTGTACTGCAATAAGAAATTAATTTATAAGCAGCTTATCTGAATTCAATATTATAAAAAGCTGTTCTGAACAGTGGAAGCTTAACATTTAGTTTACAACTTTGGTTACTACTTGGATTTATATTTTTCTATTCTGGAATCTTGTTTTGAAGAACTAAAATCTGTTTGGATATACAAAGGAATGTAAAGGAAATTATTAAAACCCATGGGGATGTAATTCACATGTGTATAGTTACAAAACAAAAAATACATAAACACAAGGGGCCCGATTTTCAAAAGCCCTGAAAATGCTGCAAGCCCCCGGTGCGCCGATCATACGGCACAGGGGGATTGCGACATTCTCCACCACCAATTGTGATTTTCATTCCTGTGTGCCCAATGCCACATGTTAGACCAGCTCCCCCCTGGATTAACTTGCATCATTTAGGGAACCCTTTTCATGGATTTGTGACACATATTTGGTGCAAGCTGCCATAAAGTGTGGAAACTGTTGTAGCTGCGCCCAATGTACTAAAATTGGGTGCAGTTGCATCAAAGGAATTTGGTGCAGCTGTGTCAAACAATGGGGCTGATGCAGGGCTTGATGCAAGCCCTTTGTCAGCCTTGAAAATCAGACCCAAGAACTTCCAGGGATTTAGAAACTTAATTTCATTGATCTAAATTGCTTCTCTGGATTTCTGAAGGTCTCTCCTCACTGTATCCAAAGCAACCCCCCCCCCCCATTTAAATGAACAAGAACCTGGGAAATATTTGTTGGAATTTTTGTACTTTCTTCTACTGTGGAATAGTTTTATTCATTTTCTGAAGTACCTGAAATATAATAAAATTACACCTCAAACACTAGAAAATCAGGGGAATTTAGTATAATTGGATTGAACATAAGAATAGAATATGACCACCTTTTCTGAACTGAACAATCTAACAGAGGCATGATCCTCCCCTGTATCTATAAACCTGATGATGCCACTAGAAGAATGAACTTAGTTAAAAGTACCAGAAACTTCCCAGGCACTGGTATGCCAAAAATCTCTTAAAAAAAAAGTTAGAATTTGAGAGAGAAAGAAATAAGATTGGATTGACACACAATCACTTTACCTAAATATATTAGGCAAAAAGATATACTATGGGGCCTATGGGTTTTAGTGGGATCCAACCTATGTTTCTCTCCAGGGGATTTCCAAGACAAATGTGATGAGATTTGAGTTAAGTGCTCAGTGGGTTCTGTGCTTCTGCTTATTTAAGCTATCGCCACTGAACAAATCAGACCCACACAAGAAATGCACTCTATGGAAAGTCAGTTTAAAGAAAGCATTAATCCAAATGATCTCAAAACTTTTTAGGATACAAGGGATAAATCATTACTGGAGCCTAATTCCTATATAAAAAGCATCAAGTTACACAAATTCAAAAGGGACATAATAGATTAAAAAGAGGACAGAGTATACACCTTGATAAGGAAGACACTAAGCATTTAGAGATGATATGGCATATTATCTAGAGGCATTTAAACATTAAACTAGTATAACCTATCAGGTATTTTGTTTTAGGTGAAATAAATATTGAGAGAAACAGTTTTTGCCAAGCTGTGTTCCTTAGTCTGAACTTAATAGCAGGTCAAATCCTGCTGCCACAACGATAATGATTTAAATAATAAAACATTAGCAAGCTTATTGCAATGATAGATGGATTTATAAACAGCTTATCTGAAGTCAGTATTACAAAACGCTATTCTGGACAGTGGGTGCTTAACATTTACTTTACAGCTTTGGATACTACTAGAATTTATGTTTTTCTATTCTGAAGTCTTGCTATAGAGAACTGAAATCTGGCTTAATAAGCACCAGCACCTCTAAAACTCTGAAACTTTGGTATCTCATACATTACTATGAACTGACTCATGTCTGCAGTGTAGTCTATGTACATGGAAATAAACTACCAGCTCTGCAGTGACTTTTGGCTCTTTGGTATAAATATGGATTAAACCCATTTAGAGTTCTTTTTTTTAATTTGTTAATTATTTGTAGAACTGGCTTATAGGTTGCATTATTCTCTGACACCAATTTATATGTATTCTTATGTGGCAATATTTAGGTTTGAATCTATAAATCTGATAAACTAGTGTTACAGACTTTTGTGCAGAGTATTTAAAATATATAGATGTGTTCTATGTATATCAGACTATAGCTATCTAGACAGTCCTAACTGACTTTGTGTAGATTTCTGTATAAATATGACAAAGACTTAGTAAACGTTTGGATAAAAGTGGTTCTGTTTGAAAGTCTCACTAATGTATATAGCTTAGGAGTTATATTAAAGGAAGGGTGGAGGAACTGCGGGGGCTGTTAAACTGGGGAAATTGTATCCTTTTATAGCATGGAACCAAGTTTGGCTTTGCTGTGAATTTCATTAGTCATTGTATAAGACCGTTTTTTTTTTTCTTTATTGTTGTCTGAGATTTATTTATTTATTCTGTGTAGTTGATGTTACCTAATATTGTCATCCCTCAATGTATTAGATTATATTTTTATCAATATAACAGATTTGTTTAAGATAGATTATCTTTGCTCCACTCAACCAAACTTTAAGGACTTTGACTATATTGTCAACAAAATTGTGAGTATTTCTTTGGTTATTTTAGATAAGGATTTATAGTGATATTGGCTATATGTGTGTACCACTGTGTCAGTGTACATAAATTTAAAACTGTAAAAAAATCTAAGTAAATGTTTATTTATTCTTTATTTATTTATATATTTGAAAGTTTGTGAATGGGAGAAGCACACTAAGGTGAGGCTTGTTTCCAGGTGCGACCTGGGGGCAAGGGAAGAGGAGTATGTGTACAGATGTAGACTGACTTACAGAACCAGATTAAGCTATTTTTAGTATTTTAGTGAAGTAACAAAAAGAACTAACTCCATTTGGATATATGACGGAATTTAAAGGAATTTATTAAAATCCATATGTGTGTAATTAACATGGGTACATTTACAAAAATAAACACTTAAAAACCAGAACTTCTAGGGGTTGAGAACTTTCTTTTCATTTATCTATATAAATAGGGAAGCCCAGAAAATGTTCACAGTTCACATTATATGCTTTACAAGAGATAAGAGGAAGGAGAATACTCATAGTGCTAGCTGTGACCAGCTGGGGGGGACTATATGGCCCAAGGTTGGCAGCAGGGGTTCTGGCTCTGGGGTGTGGCACAGGTCTTCCATCAAGTCTGTCTCCTACTTGCCTGTGTTGAGGCATGCAGTATCAGGTGGTGAATGGCCTGAAATTGGAGATTCCCCTTGAGGGTTTGCTCAGATGACTGCACTGTTTACCATCTACACTCATATGCATGAAAAAAGGCTGCCAGTTTGGTAAGTAAAATAAGATGTTGACTCGGAAGGCTTATGCACCTTCTACCATCTCAGGTGAGTGTAGCAGCATGGTTGTATAGCTGGGAGTGTCCCTCAAGCCTGGGGTAGTAGTGCTTCAGTAACAGAAGGTGTAGAGCTTTCTGTTTAGTGCTCATCTTTTTACTACTCAGGCTACTGTATGTGTAGAGTATCTTCCTGGGAGGACAGCAAAAAAGCGTGCCTTGCACTGTAGTTCAGACCCATAGAAAGGGGAGGTTGAATTTCTAAATTTCACATTCTGAGAGGCTGTGCTTTCTTAGAGAAATGACAAAGAAAGTTGCTAAGTAAGTGCCACAGATATGACCCCCCATGAACTCTTGACTTGTTCAGGGTCAGCAAGGTCAGCAATGTGTAGGATATCACACAGTGTTCTCTAATTAGATGAAACATATTTACTGGACTTGACAAGGCACAAAACAGAAGGTGACTTATATGTCAATGAATTAATACAATGCATGCTCCAAAGGTGATAAGGTACCCTGAATATAAGAACAGTCTGCTACATTTATATATTTAATTTATTTATTTGTATTTCAGATGACACCTTTGAGTCGAGGGCTCTTTTACAAAGGTTCCATGTCAAGGCAATAAGGACAATAAGGTACAAAACATAACATGATCATTACAATGGAACTTACAAAAAAAAAAAAAAGACAAGTAAGGTTACAATAATAGCAGCCAAAGGCATTGTCAAGGAATTGTGTTGCGAGTTAATTATACAGTACAAGTAAAGCTTTGTTAGGAGTGGGTTAGTGGGAAAAGAGAAAGAAGAGTGGTGGTGAGGGGTGGTATGGGAGAGAGAGGGAGGAGGGGAGAAATAGGGAGGGCTAAATAAATTAACTAAATTATGAAATAATATCATGTTCTTGTTTAACTGCAAATAAATGAGTGATGCCCTGTTTGTATCTGCAATTGGAGATCAGCAGAAAAGCTAAGGTGGAGGTATGCAAGGCAATTTTATTTTTATAGTGCCCTTTCCTGAAAGCTCAGGGTGCTTTAAAATAAATACCATAAAAGTTCAAAACAGCTAGTATAAAAACAAGCAGAGAGCAAAAAGTCATAAATATAACAGTAATTTAAAAATTCAAGGAAAGGCTTCAGAAAAAAGAAAGGTTTTTACATTGAACTTAAAGGCCCCTACCAAACCATGTGGCAGATCTAATATTTTAATGCAGTGAATTCCACAAGGTAGGTGCTGCAACAGAAAATGCTCTGTGCCTGATTGCTGCAGCCTAGATATAAGGACAGAGTGCATGGCTGCATTGGAAGAGCAGAGTGAGTGGGTTGGGTGGTACAGAACTAGGAGTTCTTTTAAGTAGTCCAGTCCCGAACTGTGTAGGGCCTTAAATTTTGTCAAGCATATATTAAAGGTTATGCACCATCACCTAGGCAGCCAGTACAGTGCACACAGTACCAACGTAATGTGTTCTCTATGAGATGAGTCTACAGTCAACTGGGCAGCAGCATTTTGGACTAGCTGCAGGCATTGCAACAAACCTCCAGATAACCCAAGGTATAAAATGTTGCAATAGTCAAGCCTAGAGGTGACAAAGGCATGCACTATCTTCATCAAGTCAGCAGGGGCTAGCTGCTGTTTAATCCTGGTGATGTTATGAATATAGTAAAAGCCAGCCCACACCGCAGCGGACACCCGTTGATCAAGTGTCAACTTGCAATCCAGGATGACCCCAATATTCTTAACTGCATCTACAGCTCTGTGTGGAAGACCACCCATTAAAGGACTTATAGTCAGTCCACTTGTCATCACTGGGCCCTGCCTATGCATCTTGAAAATCATGACCTCTTTCTTACCCATGTTAAGACATAGCCAGTTTGAGGTCATCCAGTCATTAACTTTAGTCAAACAAATCTTCAGCACCAAAACTGCAGTGAACCCACCAGAAGTATCAGATAGGTGAAGCTAAGTATCATATGCATAGCAATGAAACTGAACACCATACCATCTAATGATCTCATCCAACAGCAACATATACATTAAGAGCAACATGGGAGCAAGGACTGAGCCTCAAGGAACTCCACAGGAGAGCACTGAGGCCCTGGAAAGAAAAAATTCCCAGGGCCACCTGCTGTTTTTTCCTGGTTATATAGGACCCACACCAGTATAGTGAGGTGCTGGTGAGTCCCACATAGTCCCTCAGGCATTCCAAAAACATAGAATGGTCAACAGTATAAATGGCACCGAGAGATCTAACAGGACCAGAATGGTACAAAGACCCTGATCCCTTGTCATGAGGAGATCATTCATCACTCTGATGAGAGCAGTCTCCATGCTGTGGAATGACTGAAAACCTGTCTGGAAATGTTCACAGATGTTAAACTGCTCAAGGTGTTTGACAAGTTGCTCAACCACCAGCTTCTCAATAATCTTCCCCAAACAGGGGAGATTAGGGACAGGTCTGTAATTCCCCATCACATCAGGGTCCAAGGAAGGTTTTTTAAAAAAAGACCTCACCACTGCCTGTTGAAGGGCAGATGTTAAAACACCCTCTCTCAAGCAACACCCAGTGATCTTGCAAATAACTGGACCCTGAACCTCCTGGCACTCTAAAAGTCACCTGGTGGGACCAGGATGTAGCAAACAGCTGGTGGGATGCAAACCTGCAACTACCCCGAGTATCTCTTTCACCAAAACCAGCCAAAACTCTCCCCAGGCAGGCAGATCAACAGTTTCACCCAGGTCCTGGCCATCATTGGTCCATGACGGACTACTTGAGCTAATACCGGATCTGATGGAGGAAACCTTGTCAGAGAAGAAATCTCCAAATGCATTGTATTTTTCAGCAGAAGAAACTTGAGTAAATCACAGATGGGATGGGTATAATTACCGTCCACGGTGCAAAAGGGTTTAGCTGGGCAATTTCTACCTGCAGTAGTTGTCCATGACAGGAACTCTGTTTTTTTTGAATAAATTGCTTGATTATACTCACCGTAGTGAGTTTTCAATGCCAGTCTGAGAATAGCATGTATCAAGGGTAGAGGTAATGAATGACGTTCCATCAAAGGGTTTTGCGAGTTGCAACATGGGTATGAAGTGCTCAGATACCCCACAATATCACAGGTTTTCTATAAGGGACATGCTAAAGGATTTCCTCACTTCCTAGTGGGGAGTAAATCAATGAGTGGTGGCACACATGCCAATTTTTCTAAGTGAAAGCACTTCTGGATTGGCCACATAGAAAGGAATGACCTTGTGTAAAGGCACTGCGCAAGTCTGAATTTGAACTTGTTCACCAAGCCTAGGGCCATCTGCTCAAAGTCAGATACATTAATCCCTCTGTTTTATACACTGTGCTGGGGCGTAGCCAAAACCACATGGGTAGGGGCTATATACCTACAGTATCACTTTTTTCAAATTTTTGCCAGTGATACCTTGCAGAATACTACAGGAACACAATGGAATCCAGATGCAATTACTCTACTCTATCACACAGGGCAGTGTAATATGTTTAAGCCAGTTTACATGTCTGCATTGCACCGTAGCAAGCTGAACACTCAGGTTGCTGTGGAGCAAGATTTGCTGGAATCTACAGTTCATTTCAAAACTTCTTTTATTAAAGCCATCCATTTTGCTGCAATTTCTGCAGATCCTCAAGAATTGGCACTTTGGGATATTTAAGCAATAATGATCAAGCTGGTGGTCGTTTCCTGGGGATTAATGACCATGGTGGGGGTTGGGTTGCTGGAGGCATAGCCGAGGGCAACCACCCGACACACGCTCGTTAAGACCCAGGAAACAACCACCAGCAAGGTCATTATTGCTATTATAAAGCTAATTAGACAGTATTTGTACAAAGAAATGAAAAATAAACTTACTATTTAAATGTTTTGTGCATCTGGAGGTTGCTTACATAATTCTTGGTATTGCTCTTTGGTCACTTCATGGTGACGTGTGTATACATCCGCACTGCTGCCATAAACTAGTGTGACTGCATGGATTTCAGGAGGTCACACATTCTGCAGTTGCAGAAATGGAGGCTTTAATAGTGGCTTTTTTTTTCCTCCAGGAAAACTCAGCTTTGACACTCATGGCGAATCCATCCCTCACACCAACAACGGTAAAGATGAGTGACAGCAGCCGCAAGTACAACAGCTACATAGCAAATCATGGGCACATGAAACAAGTGACAGCTAGGTGCCAAAAATAAAATCAGAGCCGCAGAAACTACCACGATAATTTTTGAATACCTCTCACAGTAAACAGCTGACAGGTGATGGGCTGTAGCAGGGCTCTGAGGCGCGATCACGGTACTTGTGATACTATCACTTTAAGCCTGTCAGCTATCTGTCAGCTGTTTACTGTGAGAGGCATTCAAAAAGGATTGAGGTACTTTCTGTGGCTCTGATTTTATTTTCAGCACCTAGCTATTACTTGTTTTAGTTGCCCGTGATTTGCTACGCAGCCGTTGTACTTGTGGTTGCTGTCACTTGTCTTTACCTGCATTAGTGTGAGGGACGGAATCGCTGTGACTCTGGCAGAGTGGTTAAATCTGCCCCATATGTGAGGTGGTCTTGCGTGCTGACAGCACATCTGGATTGGTCATTAACTGGATGTTAATGATCGATCCAGTAGTGAATCATGGCCCACCATCAACTCATTAATAATTAATTAGCCTTATAATCTGGATTATATGTCTGAAGTGGCAGTTGGAGAACAATAAAATGTTGTTGTGATTTGTGGCTTTACAAAAAAAAATGTTCTTACTGTGCCATCCTCTTTCTTATGTACAATGGAGCCCGCCAGTATGCAGCACAGTACTGCAGAATTCTGCAGCAGCATTTCTGCAGGAAACAAGGCAATTTAAATAGCAGTTAATCCATTTTGCCATGCAGAAATCTGTGACAGTATGTTGCATTCTGGTGGGCACCACTGTATCATAAGATCTAGGAAACTAACATTGGTACTACTGGCCCGGACTATGAACTTAATGTTGGGGTTTGTCCTGGGGGTAGTGAACAAGGTCATCCAAGTCTGTCCTGCAACCCCTACAGCCCAACAAAATATTGTCTATACAGTGCCTCTGCAGATCTATCTGATTGTAATAAGGATTATTCTGGGGGATAGAGAAAATTTCTTTCTCCTATTTCCCAGGGTACAGGTTTGCATAATTGGAGACAAACAATGCCCCCTTTGCCGTATCTTTGATCTGCAGAAAGAACTCATCCTGAAGTAAGAAAGCATTAGAGCACAAAACAAAATTCAGCACAGGTAAGCAAAAATTCAATAAAGTTAGCATGAATATTAGTCTGGTTCTCCAGCCAGTATCATGGTGCTAATAGGCCTCCTTGATGAGGAATATTAGTATAAATCAGCTCTATGTCCATAGACACAAGCCACCATTCTTCCTCCAACTGGATATCCTTCAGGACTCCCAATGTGTCTGCCTTATCTGTTATATATGATGGTAGATTCTGTATGATAGTTTTAATATGTGTGTCTACTGAAGGAGACAATGTCTCCTTAAGTGAGCCAATGCTGGTGGCAATTGGCTGTCTTGGAGGATTATCCAGTCTTTTTTGGACTTTATGAAGAACATAAAGTGTAGCCCTAATACGGCATCCCACTGTTAGAAATTTGTGCACATAATCAGGAATAATGTGTGTAACCCTGCCTTCAATATGAAGAAGTCATTTTTGTCTTTAAACCTTACTGTAGGGTCAGATGGCAGGTTGCGGTAGAAATCACCATTTTTCAGTTATCTTTTCAACTGGAAAGTATACTTGCCTCTGTCCATGATAACCACTGAATCACCTTTGTCAGATATTTTTATTATCACAGAATGTTCTCTCTCCAAATTCTGTAGAGCTGTTCTTTCTTCTTGAGTAATATTCACAAAGATGGGCAGTGGCTGAGAATTTAACATGTGCCTAATGACCTTCTCACATGCACAGTCACACAGTCACTGTCAGATTACATGATGGGCAAATAGAAGATAGAGGGTGGGAGACTTCCAAAAGTGTGGATTGAGAGTTGGTTATACTCCCAGATGTGGTGATATCCACCATACTGTCTGATTGTGCTATTCTAAATTACTTTTCTGGTGCAGATACTTGACTGTCTCCCATATCTGATGATGATGTTTGTGTCAACAGGATGGCCATACTTATAACACTCATTTGTTGTTTGCCAATTTTTAGTTTATCTTAGAAAGCTTTTAAATTAAGATGAGTGAGATGATGCAAGTCCAGAAATAATTCAAATATTTTGATAGCATATGTTGGGACAAAAGAGAGTCCTTTACCTAACAGCCAAATTTTAGATTCTGTCAGCTCTCTTGAGGATAGGTTGATAGCATTTATTTCCTCAGGTAAGTTTTCACTTTCTTTTGCTGGTTTCTGCGGACGGCCTGACATGACTGCCTCTGCCTCCCCCCCCCCATCTCATCCTCTTTCTGCTTGTTTGAAGGTCACCATACTTTGGCTCTTGCGTGGAAAGGGCTATCTTTGTTTATTACTGGTGATCACCTGATCATTCAGGTAGTCTACCCTATTTCTTTCAAATTTCTTTAGTTTTGTTGACACAAAAAATTAACACGTGCTTTAATGGAGGATTGAACTGTATGGCATACAATTTATTATATATAGAATAAAGTATGGGGTGGTGTGTGTAACAAGAATTTTACACACATGAGGTGTTGGATGCTACATAAACCCAAAAGTGTAGCTTGAGGGGTTTGTGCAAGCATCCAATACTGTGGGTGTTGTATCATGATGATATGGTATTGGATTCCCTATAGGAGCAATAATCTGATATTGGCATGATAAAATATGGCACAGAAGGCCAAGTACTTTATTTCCATGAAGCAACTGGATTTTTTTTCTGAGGATAGTGAATCCACTATCACATTATTGCTATTATGCTACATTTTAAAAAATATTTATTTTGTATTTTTTTCTGCACCCGTTCTATTATAGGGGACGGCATCAAGGGCAAGATCTGTCTCTTTACAGATGACATGAAGATCTGCACAAGAGTGGATACATGAAAAGCGATAAGGGAACTCAGAGTGAATCTGAGCTGGCTGGAGGGCTAGTTGAAGATCTAGCAGCTAGGCTTCAATGCTAAAAAATGTAAAATGATGCACACTGGAAGAGGAATCCAAGAGTGCAGTATGAAATGAAGGGAGTGGTGCTTGAAAGCACCATGGAGGAAAAGAACCTAAGGGTCATTATATCAGAGAGCCTAAAAACAACTTCATATTGTAATAAAACAGTGGACAAGGCAGACAGGATTCTGGATTGCATAGGGAGGAGATAAGGAGTAGAAAGTTGGAGGTGAACAGACAAGGGAAGTCTGAAACACTCGCACTCCATGAAACACCAGCTCGGCTCCACGATGCTGTCAGACACATTTATTGCTAAATCAAAATTTAAAGTATAAATCATCAGCAAAAAAACACAATAAATCCCCAAAATGGACAGCTGACAAGGTACAAGTTGCTGCTATCTAAGGGGCTTTTGCAGTAGCAGCTTGTATGTTGTCAGCTCCTCATTTTGAGGCTTTATTGTGATTTTTGTTGGTGATTTATACTTTAAATTTTGGCATACAGTAAATGTGTGTGACATCATCAAGGAGCCAACATGGTGTTTCTTGGAGTGAGAATGCTTCACACATCCCTTGTATTGTTAACATTATGCGTGGGGGTTAGCCTTCATCACCAGATAACACTGCCCCTTAACCACTGCTATCAGCACCTCCCTCCCTTTGTACAGGTCATTGGTGTGACCACACCTGGAATACTGTGCAAGATGCTGGAGTCCACACTGGAGAAAAGGAGATGGAAGCAGTGCAGCACAGGGCAAACAAGATGGTCCATGCACTGGGGAACAAGACATACAAGGACTAGCTGCTGGACTTGAACATATATATACCTTTGAGAAAATGAGGGGAAAGGCTTACATGATCGAGCCACACAAGTACCTGCATGGGATAAATAGGGTGGATGTCAAGGAACTTTACTCCTTGAGCTCAGATACAGGGATGAGAGGTAACTCACATATACTTGCAGAGAGAGAGATTCAATAGAGCCATTCATAAGCATGTTTTCACCAAAAGATTGGTGGACAAGTGGAACAAGCTACCAGAAGAATTGGCACAGACCAAATCAGTGAACAGCTTCAAGCAGGGATGGGACAGGTATATAGGATTAGTTAGAAAAGAGGGAGCAGAGACAAAGCGGAGGGATGGCAGTAGGGCCAGTCCAGAGTAGTTAGGTAGGGTAGGCAGAATGGATGGACCCATGGGTCTTTTTCTGCCATCACTGTCCATATGTCTATATATTGCATTGTAAGATAATGCTATCACTACTATCATTTTACTGAGAATAAAGTGATTGCTGTGATATTGCTGTAGGATAAACTTTGTAGCTCTGCCTTCTGATTGGTGAAGAGTGTGCCCATGTGTAATGTGCTATAAAGAAAGGATTATGACATCTCTGTAGATAAACTGCAGGAGCAGATGAAGTTTAAGGGCCCAGTCCACAAAGGCACCCCAGGTATGCAAACATTGTGCTTATTTGAAGCGCTTACCTCCACACCCTCAGATGCCAGTGTACATGATCATATTCATGTCCCCCAGGTTCCCAGTATCTATGTGCAGAGCGCCTTGCAGAGGGGCCATGGGTGGGTCAGGGGAGGTGCTGTACCAGACTTCAAGCATTCAATCGAATGTCTGGAGGATGCCATGGAGGATGGCCGCTTAGTGCTCACGCTTTCTACTACCTCACCAAAATCTGACATCTGTCATTATAACCGCCCCTTCTAAAACCTTTTTTATGCTTGCCTAGCTCAGCTACATCCCAGCACACCATCTTTTGTTCACAGTTTCTGGCAAGTCCAGTCTACTTGCCCATCATTTTGTATGTTTGGTTGCCTTGACCTTTTTGCGCTGATTCCCATACCAGAATGGCATCGGCTCCTGCTGCATCTGGTTCTGACTTAGCCTACATTGAAAGCATGTTTGCTCAACTGTTAACCAGCACTGTGGAGATCCAAACTGCGTGCACCCAGACCAGTTCTCCCATATTAGTGTGGTAATCATTTTGACGATGCCAATATGAGAGAAGGCAGTACACTGCCAGGCATTACAGTGCTAGGTATTGTGGCTCCCAGGATGTATAATGCCAAAGTGTCATCTCAGGAAACAGTCTGTCCCAAGAAAGATAACTTTCTCTGGGGCGGGCATGCTCTGGAGAGGGCAGAAATTGTGTGGGCACAAAGGATGGCATGAGTGAGAGGTGATTTAAAATCAAGATCACCCCTGTCACTTTTACCCTTGTTGCATCACCCTAATTGCTGTGCAAAAATTAAGTCACTGCACTAACGATATACCACCCAGACCACCCAGGATATCTCTTACCTGAAAGCCAGAGTCTCCTCCATGGAAAACCAACTTCAATAGGAGACCCACCATTACGATACTGTTGAAGAGCATCTCCAGAATAAGATTGCCTGCTCTGCTACCTTTGGGACTGCACTGAGGACCTAGAAAATAGGAGCAACAACTTATACTTTGTCAGCTTTCCTGAAGGCTGCAAAGGAAAGGACTGCATGGCATTTCTTCAGTGGGTGCTCCCTATCCTGGTAAAGATCCAAGGCACTCAAGTCTACGAAAAAGAGTGGTAACATCACTTATTGGACCCACGCCCAAAGTCAGGAGAGTGTCCCCACCCGACTCTGGCCTGTTTTCTTAGATTCCCAGATAAAGTTAATATGCTTTGCCTGGCGAGAGAGAGTGGCCCGTTAATGTGACAGGGACACCGCATAAAAATCTTTCAGGTCTTCTCCCAAGAGTTGAATAGGAGATGGAGAGCCTACATTGATGTAAGAAAAAGACTGCTGGGGCTAGGCACGGAATATAGCCTTAGGTATCCTGCCACACCTTGTATAACAGTAAATAGAGTTGCCAAAGACTTTCAATCATCTGAAGCTGCCTCATCTTTTGTGGACTCACACTGGCCCTTGGCTGCAGCTCTACTGCTCACTGATTTACCACTGGAATCAGCCCCAATGGACACTACATCACCAGGACCTGAATCAGAGCCTGTGAGAGTTCAGGAACCACCTGCCAATGGTGACTGGAAAATCATCACCCAGGGCCATAGCACCAAGCCCAAGCCAAAAGATCAGCATAAAGCACATCTCAAAAAACAGAGAAGCAATACTCCAGAACTAACTGGGTCTGCAGCCGCAGCCATAGCAAGGATTCCCAACAGTCATCTAAGGACTCCCTCATTGTGTCTTAAGCCAACAGGTTTGCAACTTTGAGGAGTTTGTCACCCTATCTACTGGTCAGCTTTCCTTCGTTATTGCCTGTGACTGGCTTTCTATCACCTCAGCCACTGCTATTGACATCTTGGGCTGTGATTGCAGCTTCCATGGCCCTTTCTGCTAGTAGCTCTTCAGGACCAGATGGTACTCATCAGGACATCTCACAGAAATCCTCCACCCTTGCTGAAGGTGCTCTGAATGGGTGAAGAGGGGGGTCCATGCTGGCTGACTTTCTCTTCTTAAAAGCTTTTGCTCTCAGTTTCCAAATGCAGTTCAAATCAGGCATCTGCACTGGCCCTTACCCCCACCGACCCAACAGGAAAGTCTTTTCCGTGAGTACATCCTGCAGCACTGAACTTATCTGTTTTTCTTTCCCACCCCAGAGTGGGACTGTTTTTCACAACTGTGAACTCTTCTGCAAATTTATTTTATTGGTTTTATTGTTCCTGTTGCTGCACTATATGTTGGGGTATCTGTGTGGGTGTAGGTGTGAGGGCAGGGGGCCTTGTGTGCTTACTCTCCTATGTTTTATATTTTGTTTTCTTGTATTTGGGAGTGGGGACTATGTTGCTTGGATCTTGTTCTTTTTCTTTCCTGTACAGCCTGAGGAGGTCAGGCTTTTTCCAGTGTCACCTTTGTGATGCCACGACTCTGAGTGTGCAGCTTCTCAAGCCCGATCCATGCTGATTTGAGCCTGTGCAATGATGCTGTTTCTCCTCTCTCATACATTCACAGTGCTTCATTCTTGAATGTATGACGACCTTGCCTGTCACCTTCAGGGAGTTTGTGCAAGTCTTCATTTGGTGACATTACAAGTTCGTGGAGCACCCCTCTCAAACATGCGACCTGTCATTATTCATTCAGCTGATAGTTGCCAGGTTATTAGCTCCATGGAGTGACGCAGACTGGCACTTCACCTTTCATGGTTTGGGTCACCTGTCTGCCTTGGACATGGATAGGGACCCCCCCCTCCTTCCTCTAGCTAACAGTCCTGCCTTTGTCATGGGCTTTGGTTGTAATCAGAGACCCTTTCTCCCTTTTCTATGGCACAGCCAGGAGATCTTTATATGCTTATAGTGACCCCCCAACCTTCTACCAGTTTCAATTTTCCTAGACCTTTTTGACTGGGTAATGAACACAGTGGACCAAGGGGGTGCAGTGGATGTGGTCTATCTGGACTTTAGTAAGGCCTTCGACTCGGTTCCACACAGAAGGCTGGTAAAGAAGCTGGACCACATCGGCGTAGGTAAGGAAGTGGTGGGTTGGGTAAGCAACTGGCTGAAAGGAAGAACACCATGGGTACAGGTAAATGAAGTGGTATCAATGGAGAGGGAAGTGACTAGTGGAGTGCCTCAGGAGTCAGTGCTGGGGCCCCTACTCTTCAATGTATTCATAGCCAACATCAGTAATGGATTTGAAGGGAAGGTGTGTCTGCTTGCAGATGACACCAAGATCTGCAACAGAGTGGACATCCCAGAAGGAGTCAAGAGCATGGAATCAGACCTGAAGAAACTCGAGGGGTGGTCAGATACCTGGCAGTTGAAGTTCAATGCCAAAAAGTACAAGTTCATGCACTTAGGTAAAGAAACCCCAAGGTGGTATACTACCTGGCAGGAGAGCAGCTGGCATGAACCAACCAGGAGTGAGACCTAGGAGTCATTATATCAGATGACTTAAAGGTGGGGAAGCAGTGCAAAACAGCAGCACTAAAGGCCAGTGTTATGCTGGGCTGCATAGGGAAGGGAATCACGAGTCCCAGAAGGGAGGTGGTGCTGCCACTTTACAGGACCTACAGGATACATGTTTACCCCCATGGCCCACAAAGAAGTTTTATTTTTCCAAAATGTTTTTCTAGCATGAGCAAAGTGTCTGATTCATCTTTGTTGATTTCCAATTCATAAAAGTGCGCACTTGAAATGTGGTGCTCACAAAAAGTCCATAGATCTCAACACAGAAAGATGGATACAGCGTGTTTGTCTTCAGTTCTTATGGAAAAAAAATAAGTTAATGTTTTGAGAGCATTGGTGTCCTACTTTTGATGGTGTTGAGTGCCCACATTTTTGTGTTGAGATCTCTGGTGGTTTCCATCCTCTCTGATAACTCCTCCTCCTCCTTTATTGCCTCAGCTTTTCCTGGGCTGGGTGTTTAACCACCAATGTTAATATGACCACAAAGGCATACAAACATAGAAACATGGACTTTGATGGCAGTTAAGAACCGCTTGGCCTACCTAGTCTGCCCATTTCCCTACCTACAGGATAAGCTGCAGATCCTAGTTAACCAACAGCCTATTTCTTCCTACCCCCCACAAAAATTGCCTTATGTCTGCCCCATGCAATCTTGAATTCTCCCACAGTTTTAGACTCCACAACCTCCTCAGAAAGGCTGTTCCATGCGTCCACCACCCTCTCTGTGAAATAATACTTCCTCACATTGCCCCTGAACTGCCCCCCCCTCTATCTTCAAGTTGTATTCCCTTGTTCTTGCACATCTCTTTTACTGAAAGATGCTACCCTCTTGGAATTTGTTGATTCCACTGAGGTATAAAAGTTTCTATAATGTCCCCCCTCCCCCCTTCTTTCCTCAAGGGTATACATATTAAGGTCCTTTAGTCTCTCCTCATATGGCTTCTCTTGCAGATCCTGCACCATTTTAGTTGCCCTCCTCTGGACTGCCTCCATCCTGTCTATGTCCTTGCGGAGATGGGGTCTCCAGAACTGGACGCAGTACTCCAGATGGGGCATCATCAACTGTCTGTACAGAGGGATAACAACTTCCTGTTTTCTGCTGGTGATACCTCTCCTTATACATCCCAGTATCCCCCCAGCCCTCCTTACTGCCTACTCACATTGCTTGCTAACCTTAAGGTCATCTGATATGATTACCCCCAGGTCCCTTTCCATTTTTGTTGTTGTTACTTCCTATCCCCCCATTGTGTATTCTTCCCCTGGGTTTTTGTTTCCCAGGTGCATTATTTTGCACTTCTTTGCATTGAATCCAAGCTGCCATGCTTCTGACCATTCCTCCAAACTTGCCAAGTCCCTTCTCATCCTTTCCACACCTCCTTGTATATCAACCCTGTTGCAGATCTTTGTCATCTGCAAAGAGGCATATTTTTCCTTCCAGTCCCTCTGCAATGTCACTTATAAAGACATTAGAAAGGACTGGACCCAGTACTGAACCATGTGGTACCCCACTAGTAACCCCTCTTTCTTTAGAGTGGACTCCATTTACAATTACCTTCTGTGTCCTGTTGTCCAGCCAATGTTTTACCCAGGCTACCACCCTGGGACCCAGTTCCAGGCTTGTTAATTTGACTATTAATCTTTTGTGTGGGACTGTGTCAAATGCCTTGCTAAAGTCTAGGTAGGCCATGTCCATAGCCCCTCCCTGGTCTACTACTTTGGTCACCCAGTCAAAGAAATCAATTAGATTCGTCTGACATGACCTTCCCGCTGTGAACCCATGCTGCCTTGGGTCCTGTGCCCCACTGGCCTCTAGATACTCAACAATTCTTTCCTTCAGAAGTGATTCCATCACTTTCCTACCACAGAGGTCAAACTGACAGGTCTGAAGTTTTCTGCCTCTCTCTTGGTCCCACTTTTGTGAAGGGAAATCACATCTGCCTTCCTCCAGTCCTCAGGTACCACACCATCCTCTCATGATTTGTTAAAAAGGGTAGTCAGTGGTTTCACTAGTTCTCCCCTTAATTCTTTTAGAATTCTGGGGTGAATTCCATCGGGCATCATTGCTTTGTCCACCTTCAGTTTTATGAGTTATTTCAGAACTCTTTCTTCTGTAAAAGGACTGGGATCAACCCCCATCCAGAATGCTTCTGTTAATTGGATTACGCACCTTCCCCTCCTCCTCTTTTTTGAATACTGAGCAGAAATATTTGTTCAGTATCCCTGCTTTTTCACTGTCCACTGACTGTCCATTCTGTTCAGTCTCACTATCCCTCCCTTTGTCTTTCTATGCTCCCTTATGTACATATGAAAGGTTTTATATACCTTCTTAACCAAGTTGGCTATATTTTCCTCAGTTTGGGCCTTTGCTATTCTGACTTCCCTTCCTGCTTCCTTCTGCCTTAAGTGGTACAGCTCTCTGTCCTGCTCCTTCTGTGTTTCCTTATACTTTCTGAATGCAATCTTTTTCTCCCTGACCTTCCCTGCCACCTCTTTTGAGAACCATAGTGACTTTTTCTTTCATTTTCATTTGTTTATTTGCTTCACACAAAGGCTTGTTGCCTCTGTGATGGCAGTTTTGATGTTTCCCCATTGTTGCTCCACCCCTCCTTCTAGCCTGTTTGCTAGTGCTTTGCTAAGGCACTCTCCCATCTTGCCAAAGTCAGCCCTCCTGAAGTCCAGTACCCTCACTTTTGTATAGCTTGACTCTGTAGCTGAGTTTATCATGAATCACACTGTTTGGTGGTCACTTGTTCCCAGATGGCTACCCACTTCTAGATCTGAGATCCTCTCACTGTCCCCATTTGAGAGTACGAGGTCTAAGATTGCTCCCTCATGAGTGGGTTCCAAAACTAGCTGTCTGAGGCATGCCACCTGTAGGGCATCGAGAATGGCCCAGCGCTTGGATGTGGTTGCAGCAAATGTGCTCCATTTAACATCTGGCATATTCAGGTCTCCCATCAACAGTATCTCCCCTTTCTCTGCCATCCTAAGAATGCCTTATATCATGTCCTTATCCATTCCCTCCCCCTGACATGGGGGTCTGTATACAACCCCTGCGTGGATTGTGGTGCCATTTCCAGTCTCTAAGGTGACCCACAGTGCCTCCTCTCCTCCCTGTTTACTCTTGTTCAGTTGCTTTTATCCATTCCCTTACATAGAGAGCTACTACTCCCTCTCTTCTCCCCTCCCTGTCTCTCCTGTAGGTTGTGTACCTGATATGTTAACATCCCAGTCATGGTTCTCTGTGTACCATGTTTCTGTGACTGCTACGATATCCAGGCATCCCTCTTCCATCAAGGCCACCAGTTCAGGGAGCTTGTTGCCCAGACTGCAGGCATTGGTACTCATTACCTTCCATTTCCTGATGGCCTTACCCCATTTGGCCCCATCCCTGTCCTTATTGCCTTTGTCGCTTTCTCCATTTACCCCTGCTCTTCTCCCTATCAACATCTCTAACTTAGTGTTTACCTTACTTACTACCCTGACTTTTTTGGGGGGGGCTAGGATTTCCCTGCTCCTTTCCACTGCCTCCCCCCTTGGCTAGTTTAAATGCTTGCCAATGAAACATTTAAACCTATCACCTAGGATCCTGGTTCCTCTCCTGGACAGATGCAGACCATCACCCCAGTATAGGCCTGCATCACTCCAGATGGACCCTCAGTCCCCAGTGAAGCCAAATCCCTGAGCTGTGCACCAGTTTTTCAACCACTGATTGAATCCCATGGTGTGGAGCACCCTAGCCTCACCTGTGCTATAGACAGGCAGCACCTCCGAGAAAGTTACTGTGAGTGCTACTTATCTAAGGCCCCTGTCCAACTCCACAAACTCTTCCAACACTGCTCTGATCCCTTTCTTAGCCAGGTCATTTGTCCCTAGGTGAACAATGACATCCAGCTCCCTCCCCTGTGCAACTGCTCCGGCGATCCTGAGGATTCGCTTCCTGTCCCTCCAAGCCATGGCGCCAGGCAGGCGCATTACCTCCTTCTCTCCTTCCTCCCCCTGTTCTACTTCGAGAGGAAGTGGCTCACCACTTGGCCCCAAGATCCCTTCCTAAGAAAGGTTTCTTTACTGGGGTGTACTATCAGTGCCTCTTTGTCTTTTTCCCCTTCTCTAGCAAGCGTCTGTTAACTCTGCTGAGTGGACATGCTATTTGCTCTCCTCATTTACCAAAGTTTTCTATTTGAGCTACTCTTCTGCCTGTGCTAATTTGCTTTTTACTGAGGTCCTGTGTCACAACTGTTTTTAACTCTGCTCATTTTCTCTTTTCTTCACTAATCCATTACTTCACTGCTGAGCTGATGAACCTTAAAGGTCCTCCCATTGGTGTAATCTCTCAACTTGCTCACCACCCTCCAGAATGGTTTCCGTCTGCAGAGTAGTGAATCCCCCCTTCAAGAGACTCATTTTGAATGAGTATGTTCTTTCCTTTTTTTTTATTTTGATGCTATTTTTAACTTACCTGCTAATGGCTGGCCTTGACCCCGCTAGGTAATTTTTCCAGTCATTATTCTTGAGGTGGACTGGTTTCTTGGGTCCTGTGTTGTGTGTGCATCATGATCTGTAGCGGTAAGTCCGCAATATGGTCCATATTCATACAGTAACTTGCCTCATAGTGGCGAGGCCATTCCCTGCTGCCATGCTTACATATTTGTGGGTTCTACATAGCCGTCCCCACCTCCTTAGAAGGGGAACCAGCTTAGTTTTTTTTTACCTTATGAGGTATGTAGAGAAAGCTGATGGTGTCTGCTTAGCTTTAGGTTTTCTCTCTCCCCCCTACTTGGAGTGCCTTGTTGGTCTCTCAGTGGGACTGGGGATGAACACCCTAGGTTTTTAGGGGCGTGGGTAATTCTGATATTTGTTATGTTTCAGGTTATTTCACAAGTTGCTGTGTGGATGAGCTGCTGTTACTTGTTTGTATTGGTCATCTATGACAGTTTGTTGCTGAACTGACTTACTATTTCAGTCACTTCAGGTACCCTTTCTGATCGCCCTGTTGGTGGCCACGAGTGTTGTGGGAGGTATTCTGCATCTACCATGTTTTGCTATTCCCTCCTCCTCTCTGTTATTTTTATCTTTATGATCAAGATGGCTAATGGGGCACTTGCCTTTGTCACATGGAATGTGAAGGGCTTACATCACCTCATCAAAAGGGAGGTGGTCCTCACACATCTTACAAAAACTCAACCCTGCTGTTGCTCTGTTACAAGAAACCCACCTCACTCGTGAGGAGGGCCTCAAGTTGAGGAGAGACAGGGGCAGCACGGAGCTCCTCTCTACCTATACTAGGCATAAGCAGGGGGTATCATTGCTGTATCGCAGACATCTCTCTTGGCATGTACTATCCCACAGATCAGATCCAGAAGGTCAATATGTGTTAGCTATTGCAAAAATTCCAGACTTGCAGTTTGTTATTGCTGGAGTCTATGGCCACAATGAAGCTTATTCTAACTTCTTTACTAACCTAGCTCAGATCATTGGTGATTTTAACACAGACAATCTCCTGTTCTCTGGGGGGCAATTTTAATATTACAATAGACGTGGCCCTGGAAAGAAACTCACCCCCTACATTACAACTAACCCTGGCCCATCAAGCATTGCAGGCTCTTATAGATGCGAATGCTTTAATCAACGCCTGGTGGCTGCTTCTTCCAACACTGTGTGACTATTCTTTTTTTTCACTGGTGCACAAGTCTTATAGTTGCATTGACTATTGACTCCTGCCCCCAGCTCTCACCCAACCTCTGGTGCAAGCAGACATTTGGATCAGGCCCCAGTGACAGTTACTTTTCAGTTGCCCCCCCCCCCCAACAGGCAAGGCCTTCTAATGGCACCTTGATCCCTTGTTGCTCCAGGATAGCAATTTCAGGAAATTGTTAAAAAATTAGTCAGTTTCCTTTTTCCAGCTAAATGCCTCCTCCAATATAACCCCAACACTTTGTTTGAGGCCTACAAGGCTTATTTATTTTTTATCTACTTAGCTTTTGTTAACCGGGTAAGTGCACTAGCCATAAAATTACTATTTTCAGGCACGACCCGGGAGAGTACAGACATGCAGAAACTTAACAGGATAACAATTTATAAGTGCTTTACATACAATGAGTGGGGACCATAATTCATTTTTTGGCTCACCATTGAAAAGAAAGAGAAAAGGAGACAGCAGAGCTTACAACAGCATTACAATCAAAAGAGAGTGCCTTTAAGGCAGAGATGGACTTTTCTGAACAAAACTTGTCCTCAATCACTTTCCTAAAGTGTCGGTTAAATGCCCTTCTCCCACAAAGCCAAACTAGCTCTTGTTCACACTAATGGGATTCACCCAAGAATTCTAAAAGAACTCAGGGTAGAACTAGTGACACCGCTGACTACTGTCTTTAACAAATCATGGGAGGATGGGTTGGTACCTGAGGACTGGAGGAGGGCAGATGTGATTCCTCTTCACAAAAGTGGGAGCAGGACAGAGGCAGGAAACTACAGACCAGTTAGTTTGACCTCAGTGGTAGGGAAATGATGGAATCACTTCTGAAGGAAAGAATTGTTGAGTACCTAGAGGCCAGTGGGGCACAGGACCCACGGCAGCATGGATTCACGATGGGAAGGTCGTGTCAGATGAATCTAATAGATTTCTTTGACTGGGTGACCAAAGTAGTAGACCAGGGAGGGGCTGTGGACATGGCCTACCTAGATTTTAGCAAGGCATTTGATACAGTCCCACACAAAAGATTAATCCACAAGGGCCCCAAGGTGGTAGCCTAGATAAAAAATTGGCTAGACAACAGGACGCAAAGGGTAGTAGTAAATGGAGTACACAGTGAAGAAAGGAGGGTTACTAGAGGGGTACCACAGGGTTCAGTACTGGGACCGGTCCTTTTTATGTCTTTATAAGTGACTTTGCAGTGGAACTGGAAGGAAAAGTATGTCTCTTTGCAGACGACACAAAGATCTGCAACAGGGTTGATACACAAGATGGAGTGGAAAGGATGAGAAGGGACTTGGCAAGGTTGGAGGAATGGTCAAATGTATGGCAGCTCAGATTCAATGCAAAGAAGTGCAAGGTAATGCACATGGGAAACAAAAACCCAGGGGAAGAGTACACAATGGGGGGTGAGATACTGACAACAGTAACAATGGAAAGGGACCTTTGGGTAATTATATCAGATGACCTAAAGGTGGACAAGCAATGTGAGAAGGCAGTAAGGAAGGCTGGGGGGATACTGGGATGCACAGGAAGAAGCATCAATAGTAGAAAACAGGAAGTTGTTATCCCTCTTTACAGACAGTTGGTGAGACCCCATCTGGAGTACTGTGTGCAGTTCTGGAGACCCCCATCTCCATAAAGACATAAACAGAGTGGAGGCTGTCCAGAGGAGGGAACAAAATGGTGCAGGGTCTGCACCAGAAGACATACTAAGAAAGACTTAAGGAGCTTAATATGTATACCCTTGAGGAAAGAAGGAGAGAGGGGACACGATAGAAACTTTCAAGTACCTCAAGGAATCAGCAAAGTCCAAGAGAGTAGCATCTTTCAGAAAAAGAGATGTGCAAGAACAAGGGGGCACAATTTGAAGATAGAGGGGGGGCGGCTCAGAGGTAATGTAAGGAAGTATTTTTTCACGGAGAGGGTTGTGGATGCATGGAACAGCCTCCCTGAGGAGGTCATGGAGTCAAGAACAGTGGGTGAATTCAAGAATGCATGGGACAGACATAAGGCAGTCCTAGTGGGGGGTAGGAGGAAGTAAGCTGTTGGTTAACTAGGATCTGCAGCTTATCTGTTAGGTAGGAAAATGGGCAGACTAGGTGGGCCAAGCGGTCCTTATCTGCCGTCAAATTCTATGTTTCTATGTTTCTATTAAACACCAATATTGCCATAGTGGGGAACATGCAGGGAAGCTCCTTGCCCACTGCTTGCAGGTGCAACAAGCGAGTAGGCATATAGGGTCCCTCTCTGATACCTAGGGTTGGCACTGGCATACCACCTCTGACATCAGTGACATTATGAAACACTTCTATGAAACTCTCTACCAGTCTGCTGTAGCTCCCTCTCAGGAGGTCATTCATGAATTCCTGTCTCAGCTACTCCTTTCTCAGTTGTCTATTACTTGCCAGCAATCACTAGGCTGAGCCCCCACAGTGCTCGATGTTACAAAGGTCACAAAAGCCCTCTCCTCTTCTAGAGTGCAAGGCAATTATGGTCTTCCCGTGGACCTTATCAGCAGATTCCAGACATCGTAGCCCTGCACTTAACAGGAGCTTTTGACCAAGCTTTTAAGATGGGTGACCTCTCTCCTACCCTTCGAGGTGCTGTTATCATTGTTATACCCACAAAGGATTAGGATCCCATGCTTTGCACCAACAAGCATCCTATTTCCCTCATCAATGCTGACTGTAAAGTGCTTACCAAAGTGCTGACTTCACACCTTGAGCCTCTTTTACCTCATCTAGAACACCCTTCCTGGGTAGATTTCATGAACGGGAGACTCGGGTCAGACCACCTCTGCTCCCTTCTTAACTTCATGACTGCAGCACAAACACAAGGCATCCCAGCGACTGTTATTTTCATTGATTTTGAGGAGGTCTTTGACTCCATTTACTAGCCCTTTCTATAAGCTGCTGTCATGCACTTTGGTTGTGTGGACTTATTCCTGAGATGGGTCCAAGTGTTATATAGCTCTCCGGTGGCCAGGGTATCCACAAATGTATGGCTGCCCTCTCCCTTCCCTCTGCAAAAAGGTGTGTGGCAGGGTTGTCCCCTTCCTCACTACTTTTCTTACTCGCATTGAGCCACTGGCAGTAGCCTTCTATCCCATCCATCTATCTCAGGCATTCCAGTGGGCCTAGAGCACTACTCCATGTTGTTATACATTGATGACCTGCTGGTTTTCTTACCTCTCCTACTACATCCCTCACTGCCTTAATGCAGACCTTGCAACACTTCTCTGCCATTTTGGACCTCAGGGTTAACAACAGGAAAACACAGGTCATTCCCATCACTGAGACTTGTCCTTCTACCCCTTTCACACAAGCAGACCTGAAATGGATGCCACTAGGTATCACATACCTGGGTCTAACAATTAAACAAGACATGTCAGCCATGCCACTTGGCAACCTTGAACCTGTTCTACAAGGCGTGAGAATGGAGTGTGATTGGTGGAGAGCATTTAGACTATCCTTACTGGGCAAGATAGAAGTGCTGCGGATGATTATTTCTGAAACTTCTCTATCTGATCTGTAATCTTCCCTTGCTTATCTCCAACACATGGTTCACCAGAATTCACAGACTTATAGGCTCCTTTTTATTTGGGAAGGTCACTCCTCACAGTATAGCAGGGCTAAACTGTGGGCACACTGGGCCTCTGGGAAATGGGGTTTGCCATGGTTTAAAGGTTATCACTTGGCTTTCCTGGGAGCTCAGACCCTTCACTGGTTTCAGAATGATACAGAATGCCTCCTCCTATGGGCCAGAATGGAAATGCAATTCGTGTTAGGGGCGTCTCCCAGTATAACCCTGAATGGTCCACTCCCCCATAGTTGCTGGGCCATACTCACTACGTCCGCTTCCATTGCAGCCTGGAAATCGCTCAGTAAAACTCTGTGTACTGATCTCTACCCCTAGACTTTCTCCCCCTTTGGAACAACTCCTTAATTAAGGTGGGTAGTAAGCCTCTCTATTGGAAGACTTGGCATGACAGTGGAATTTGGCAACTCCAAGACCTTCAGTGCTAAGCAGAAGTAGCTTGGTCTCAAGTAGCTTTGTCTTTCTGTTGTTGGTAACTTTCTGGAGGTTTTGAGCTACCCTCAGCTAGGATCACATTCCAGATACTTGTGTTACATCCTTGCGTGTTCTGTCTTCTGGCAGTAGTTCCTGAATTTGTTTAATACAGTTGTTTTTGTGATTTTTATTGTGAGTTTAGGATTTATATTTCAACAGGCATTTCTAGCAACCTTCTGGAAGCTTCTCAGTTTCCCCCTCAGCTAGGATGGATCAGTTTACAGCTAATTGTGTTTAAATACCTACGTGTTCTCTCACATAGCAGCAGTACTAAGCAGGAGTAGCTTGGCTCAGGTAGCTTTGTCTTTCTGTTGTTGGTAACCTTCTGGAGGTTTTTTGAGCTACCCTCAGCTAGGATCACATTCCAGGTACCTGATTGTTTTTGTGCAGTGGATGGGCAAGAAAGGAGACTCCTCCAACCACCCCCATTCCCACCATCCCTTGGGTACTCTTTCTTTATAGACATTGATGGAGACACACCTACTTACAGGCACAGGGAACATTAGGCAGCACCCCACAAGAAAGGGCCTATCTGAGAATACAGGCAGCAATACAAGGGAAGAGCAGTCAACTAGGTTAGCAAAGGCACTTGAAGTAGAAAACAGAGGAGTAATTTAGTTTGAAGGGGGAGAAAGGGAAGAGAAAAATTTAAATGAGAAGGGAGGTGGTAGTAGTAATCGGGTTCAGTATAATGCAGGGAGTGGTGCAGTGCTCTGAGTGTGGTGCAGCAGTCTTCAGATGAACATTATGGGTACTGCGGTACTGCTCCATATGCAAGCATCTCTGTGGGCTGAAGGCGGAGGTCACCAGTCTCTGGGCCAAGCTGGCAGGAGTACTGGAGACCCTCTTCCCCACCCCGAGGCCACCATGTTCCCAACCTATGCCACAATGGCTGCCTCAGGCAAATCGCAGAATGGACTATGGTGGGCTCAGGGAGATTCAGGGTAGGGGGGCAGAGACACGTCCACCAGCCAGTCCCACTCTGAAACCCCTTCACTGTTTTGGAGGAGCAGAAGAGTCCTGCAAAGGAACCCAAGGCTGAAACCAGGGAGGATGTGAGGGTTCTCCAGCAGGGAGACCCAGTGATGGGAGGAAGAGAACCTCAAAGGAGGAAGAAGTTACTCCTACTGGGGGACTCGATTGTCCTTGGAATGAATATGGGCACAGATAGGAGGGAGGAAAGGGAGGTCAAGTGTCTTCCAGGATGCACAGCTTGGAGGGAGGGGGAGAAAATCCAAAGGATCACTGAAGCAGTGGCAAGGAGTGGTGGTGGAGGATGTCTTTGTCCATCTGGGAACAAATGACCTATCCAAGGACAGGGCTAGCTTGGAACAGCTGAAAGAGGACTTCATAGGTTTTGGAGGGGGGAGCCTGGGAAAAGTAGCAACCTCTGCAACATTTTTGGAGGTGCTGCCAGTCTATGGCAGGGAGAGGGATAGGAATCTCCATATTAGTAACTTTAACTCATGGTTGAAGGCCTTGTGCAGCAAGAAGGGGTATGACTTCATTGGGGACTGGGGTCCTACCTGGAACGATGTGGCACTGTACAGAGGGGATGGACTGCATCTGTCCAGAAAGGGGAAAGCAGCCCTCAATGAGCGGTTCCAACACTTTACTGACGAGCGTTTAAACTAGCCGGGGTTGGGGAGGCAACAAGAACAGGCAAACTCTAGCAGGCCACCCCACATGGTAGAGACACCAGAATGATGTTGCCAAGGTCACCTGGAGAAAGGCAGAAGGGGCGAAGCAAAGAAATCGGGGACATATGTTAAAGTTAACAGGTAGGGGAGGAAACTGCAGGGGACCAAAACCAGAAGTGGGGGAAGGACAGGCAGTAATACTTGGAAGGCCATGGTGACAAATACCCGCAGCCTGAGAAATAAAATCCCAGACATGGAGGCTGTGATAGTTGAGGCAGACCTGGACATAGCAGCAATAACTGAAATCTGGTACACTGCCAATCAGGAGTGGGAAGTAAATATACCAGGTTATACTCTGTTCAGACGGGACAGGGGAGGCAAAAAACTGGAAGGAGTTGCCCTGTATGTCAAGGATGGTACAAAGACAATACAGATACAGGGTAGGCAGGGGGAGACCAAGGCACTGTGGGTCACCCTTTAACCAGGAAATGGCACAGCAATATGCACAGGGGTGCTATACATGTCTCCAGGTCAGGGGCAAAAAGTGGACAGGGACCTTCAAAATGAAATACACGAAATGGCAATGAAAGATGAGATTCTGCTGATGGGGGATTTCAATATGCCAGACATGGATTGGACCTCCCAGGCAGCTGCTTCAGTCAGAAGCAGAGGCATCCTGGATTTCCTACAAGGGAAAGAACTCAGGCATTTGGTGCTTGATTCCACCAGAGACAGGGCAATTCTTGATCTAGTGATGATCAATGGGGAAAGAATCACTGTTGCCCAGGTGAAGGGGCAACTAGAATCCAGTGATCACCACATAGTGTGGTTCAGCATACAGGCAGGGATTCAATCAAGTCACACTAGGGCAAAGGTTTTCGATTTCAAAAAGGCAGACTTTGCTGAAATGGGGTTAGTTATCAAAAGTGCCCTGGAAAATAGGGGGACAGGAGGGGGGTTGAAGAGCAGTGGGAGAACCTAAAAGGAGCCAGTGGAAGTAACAAACAAATACATCAGATTGGTATCAAAAGACTAGAGAAGGAAAAGGCCACTATGGTTCTCAAAAGAGATAGCAGAAAAGGTAAGGGCTAAAAGGGCAGGTTCCGGAAATATAAGGAGACCCAAAGGGAGAAGGACAGAAAGGTGTACCGAGAGTGTCTAAAGGAAGCAGGGAGAGCAGTGAGAAGAGCAAAGCTGCAGACTGAGAAAAGTTTAGTGCATACAGCAAAAAAAGGGGACAATACATTCTACAGGTACATCAACGAATGGAGGAAAACCAGGAGGGGAATTGTAAGACTTAAAGGGGAGGAAGAGGAGTGTAAGGAAGGAGACATGGATAAGGCAGAAATGCTGAATAAATATTTCTGCTCAGTATTCACAGAAGAGGGGGAAGGATGGGGACCACAGCTGACCATCAGATGTTAAGGGGTGAAAGAGGAGAACAACAGTCCATTCACAGGGAGAGAGTCCTGCAGGAACTCACTAAATTGAAGGTGGACAAAGCAATGGGACCAGGTGGCATACACCCAAGGATACTGTGGGAGCTGCCAAGAGAGCTAGCAGAACCTCTGGCAGCATTGTTCACCGAGCCACTTAACACAGGAGTGGTGCCAGAGGATTGGAGGAGGGCACATGTCATCCCTCTAGACAAATCGGGCAGTAGGGAGGATGCTGGCAACTATATGCCAGTCAACCTCGCATCGGTAGTGGGGAAGATCATGTAGCATGGAGGCACTACTTAAGGAAAGGATAGTGGGACATCTAGAAGCCATCAGTGCCCAGGACCCTAGGCAACATGGGTTCACACTGGGTAGGTTGTGTCAGACAAATCTCATAGACTTCTTCGATTGGGTGATGAAGGAAGTAAATCAGGGGACACGGTGGACATAGCCTACCTCAGTTTCAGCAAAGTCTTTGACACCGTCCCACATAGGAGGCTGGTTATCAAGATGGGTAGTCTAGGCATGGGAGACAAGGTGGTAAACTGGGTTAGGAACTGGCTAATGGACAGGAGACAGAGGATGATGGTAAATGGAGTACAATCTGGGGAGAGCAGGGTGACCAGCAGATTACCTCAGGGATTAGTCCTTGGACCAGTTCTGTTCAATGTCTTCATCAGTGACATTGCAGAAGGGCTGGAAGGAAAGGTCTGCCTGTTTGCAGATGACAGAAAGATCTGTAAAGGGTGGATACTTCTGAAGGGGTGGAGAAAATGAGGAGGGACCTGGGGAAGCTTGAGAAATGATCTGCAGAGTGGCAACTGAGGTTTAATTCAAAAAAGTGCAAAATTATGCACCTGGGATACAGTTACCCTTGGGAAAGCTACAGGATAGGGGTAGAGTTGCTGACAGTCACCAAAGAGGAAAGAGACCTGGGAGTTACTATTTCAGATGACCTGAAAATATCAAAGCAAAGCACAAAGGCAGTAGGAAGGGCCAGTGGCATGCTGGAGTGCATAGCAAGGGGCATCACCAGCAGAACGTGTGAGACAGTGATGTTATACAAAACCCTGGTCAGACCTCACATGGTGTACTTTGTGCAGTCCTGGAGGCCGCACCTTTGAAAGAACATTAACAGGCTGCAGGCGGTCCAGAGAAGGTGACTAAGATGGTACAGTAAGGGACCTCAATATGCACTCACTGGAGGAGAGGAGGGAGAGAGGGGACATGATAGAAACATTCAAGTATCTCAGGGGCATAAACAGGGTGGAAGAAAACCGACTTTTTTTCTCTCCAGACAGAGTGCTGCTCCACACATCACCCTAGTACTGTCAGGTGGAAAATCTTCTAATTAGCAAACATAAAAGAAAAAGTACTTGAGATATAAGACATGATAGCTGACTATGTCTGAATGTTACAATTAATTACAGGCAGTTTCCAGGCAGTACACTAGCTCTTTAAAAACGATGCTGTCTCAGTCAGGTGACAGCCAGTATGCAGCGCACCCGAGGCAAGCGGGAGGAGCAGTCTGTTCATCATTTATGATGGAAGGTAGACTAACCAATCAGCCACCTAGCATCATGTGAAAATTGTGCTTTTTACCCTGCTGGGTCATACCTGGAAATAAGCATTCAGTTTTACCTACCCAGTTACCAAATAACAAATAAATAAAATAAATATCAGTGAGATGCAGACTACTCCCCCCCCCACTCGCTCATGGGCACAATGCAGGCAGACAGATGATTTGGAAGAATATCATTGAATTATACAGACATATTGGGGGATCTATGGGAAACCACTAAGGGGAGTACAGGTAGCTGTAAAGCTACCACAAGGAACCTAAAGAATGCCAGAGGTTTTCCTTGAGTAGTGAACACACCATTATTTATGGTAGTCAGCAAATACTATTCATTACTCACACAGCCCTATGCCCTCTGGAGCAGAGCACATCACTTTTGAGAGGTGTTGCATATCCCTCTGCCAATACGAATGTGGGATTTTTGGGCTTGCACATCATGGACCAGTCTCCCAGATGACATCTGATACACTGCCACTGTAGCATTTGGCAGGTCTTTAAATACTATAGGCAGGGAAAAATGGGCAGACAAAATGGGCCAAGCAGTCCTTATCTGCTGGCAAATGCTGTTTCTATGCATGTTTCTATGTTTAAATAATACAACCCTTGAAATCTCCTCTTTAAGGTCAGCGCATTGCTCTTCAAAGGCAGTATTAACAGTTCTGCTCCAGTGTCTGAGATTTGTATCAATTAAGATTTTCAGATGGCAGCATACGCCTTGGCAGTATCACATATATATTAATTACCAATGAGTGAGATGGAGTCTCCTGTTTCTCTGCTTCTTAGTTTTTTGAAAAAAAAAAAAAAAAAAAACACGTATAGTTTCTGTTGCTTGTATATAGCAGCACCCTAAAACATGTTTTCTAATTGAGTAATTTTTTCTTAAAAATACAACCAAAGCACACTACGGTAGGTGTGAATGATGTTTGTCACTCAGATTTATGCTGCAATTAATGTTAGCTGGAATGAGGTGAACAATCGGGAAAGGTAGATGCTACAAATAAGAATTTCTAGAGACAGAATTTCATTCCTCGATCTGTCATATCAGGAGATTAAATAATGATTTAGTCTGGATAGGCATTCCATAATGTAATTAGTGGCTACACTGTGAGGACAACTAGCAATATAAGACTAGACACAGCTTATCGGTTCCTCCTGCAGCTTCTGTGGATTAATGTCCATTTTATTGCTTTTCACTTTTGACTCTTGCCAGAGATAGGTTTTGATTTTATAGCTATCACACTATACACATTTCATTAGCTTGGTGGTTAATTTCAATGCAAGTACTTAATCAAACTACATTACTTTTCTAAAACACACTAAAAAATTAATGCCATAATGCTGTCATTTTTCCAATTGATTAGTATGTCAGTGGTCATAGAATGTATTAACTGCACTCACATGTAGCCACCCAAGTTGCTGCAGTTAACTGTTTCATTTTAGTCATAGATGGTTGAATTGCCTTTTTTTTCAGTGCCATGTTTATCTCTTTCTTGCCCAGGTGTATGCCCATTTTGTCACCCCCCAACCCTGACACCTACCTTCTCCAGAACTTACCACACCACTTACTTTGTATCAGTTGGTGGGAGGGTGAGTACCATGGTCAGTAGTGCAGTGCAGGGTCTGCAAAGATGCATGCATCATTCTTCCTGCCAGGGTTTTTTTCCTCCAGTTTTCTCCCTAGTAATACACCAGCATGCAATGACTTACATGCGTGTGCATGGACGCAGTTGCACTGGCACTTGGTGGCATCCCTCCCAAACTGAATGACTTCGCTGTGTGACCACATGGCTTCAAGAAGTAGGAGAGCTGTTCCCAGGATGCTCAAGCCTCTTTCCCTCTGAAAGGTTCTCAGTGACTCAAGCTCATTTCTGAACTTAGTTCACTGACGTAGCAAGCAGAAGCACTACCACAACACTGCTGTGCTAGCTCAGAGGATTAAATTGCATATAAATACATTACTTTTTTTTTCCCAGTTAGCCTTCTCTTCGGACACGCTCTGCCTGCTGCCCACATCCCCAGGCTTGACCCCCTGGGTGGGGCTGTCAGGGGACCTCCTCCTCCCAATGGACACTGTTGGCAAGCGCTGGTCTACCCCCCGGGTCAAGGCCATGGGAGCGAGACACCCCCAGTGGATATCAGAGGCAGTAGACGACGAGGTACAGTGGGTCATCATGCTGGGAGGGGGGGTTCCATGCTTGCTCCCTAGGGGTAGGCATGTGCAATGACATTAGGCGTCTTCCCCGGCCCCCTAACGTGATGTTGCCAGTCGGGGCGGTACCCCCAGCCTCTGCCAGGGGTCCATAAAGCGACAGGCACTCTTCCTTTCCCAGCCCCTAGAGAAGGAGAGCGGTCCTCAGGACACTCAGTCCTTCTCCCCCGGCTGGCCTTCCAACTCCTGGGTCCATTCCTGAACCTGCGTCATCAGTGCTGCAAGCAGAAATCCAACCGCTGCGCCAGCAGGCCAGCCTAAATAAACAACATTTCTAAAAGCAGCAGATCATGCTAGGTTATTTTCTTTTTTCAAACCATCTGCTTGGAAGGTATCCCTATCCCTTTTGCAAAGCATATTAGTATTTGAGATTAGGACTATTGTGCCTGCTCATTCCTATCTAACTAATGTTTAAAAAGCACCTTTCTCCCTGCATTATAATAGAAGCAGGAGGCTCCCTTACCTTTTTTCCCCCAATTGTTTAACCAGGAGAGACACACTAAGCTGAAAGCTTGTTTACAGGTGCAACCTGGGAGCACAGGGAAGTTAAGTGACTTGCTCAAGGTCACACAGTATGCAAGTGGGGGGTTGTGGGATTCAAACCCAGGTCTCCAGATTTGCAGCTCAGAGCCTTAAACCACTGTGCAATATTGCCTCCCTGAATGGGAGTTCCTCCATACCCACTTCAGCACATTAGGATTTGCCCCTAAGAAAAGGAAGGGATTGTATTTTGCCCCAGAGGGGGTCAGCTGCTCGATCCCTTCCACTTCCTGATCTGTGACACCATCCATGCACTTCCTTGTTTTGTGATGTCACTATAGGATCAACGCGGGGACATGCTCCATACAAGTTCATGAGGCATCATTTTAAAAGCTATTTTCTCTATTTTAATCAGACTTTTGCTACAAATCATAGCTAGTATTAAAGTAACAAGGCTGTTGTTGTAGTGGGGGGGTTATGGTAGAAATACCTAGAAGCATTGGAGAGATGGTCATGCAACTGGCAGTTGGGTTTCAGTGCAAAGGAGTGCAGGATTATGCACTTCGGAAACAATAATCCTGGATACAGTTTACCAACTGGGGGGCACGCAGTTATCATTATCCATTGAAGAAAAAGATATGGAGTGCTGTTCACAGGCCATATGAATCATTCTGCACAATGTAGGAAGGTGGTGGCAAAGGTCAATAAGATGCTAGGGTGCATAGCAAGGGGAATCACCTCAAGGAGTGAGGAGGTGGTTCTGTCGCTGTACAGGGCACTGGTGAGGCCTCACCTGGAGTACTGTGTGCAGTTCTGGTGCCCCTTCTTCAAAAAGGACATTAGACTGTTGGAGGGGGTAAAGAGAAGGGTGACCAAGATGCTAAGTGGGATGAGGGAAAAGCCCTACAAAGACAGGTTACAGAAGCTCAATATGTGCTCCCTGGAGGATAGAAGGGATGGGGCAATATAATTGAGACCTTCAAATACTTGAAGGGCATACATAGAGTTAGCCATGAGGGCCTGATTAGATACAGAAAAAAGGGATCACAAGAGGGCATAGTCTGAAATTGGAGGGCAGGAGGTTCAGAAGACAGATGAGGAGGCACTTTCTTACAGTGAGGGTGGTGACGGCATGGAATGCTTTGCCTGAAGAACTGGTTTTGCAAACATCAGTAGGGGGATTTAAGAGGGGGGGGGACAGGATCAAGGCCAAAATCAGAATGGGGAAGGGGAGGGGAGGAAGCTGGCGGTAACTCAGACAGTGCAAGCAGAAAGGAAGGGAAAGAGGTGGTTGGGGGGGCAGCATCAGTACTCAACACTGACAGCTGCACACTCGATCAGGCGATAGACTGTAAGGCCTCTATCTGCTGGCATCATCGTATGTTCATATGATCTCTACCAAGTTCTTGTATCTGTCCCACTCTTAATTTTATCCCCCCAATTAATTTTACATAGACCACCTCCTTACAAAGAGTCATGCCTGAATAAGGAGCCTCTGGGTCCAGTGCACATACCTGAATAATAAAATCAAAATCAAATCTCATCTAGCAGTTTGTTTAGCCCCTCCACCACCCTCTCCATGAAACAGAACTTACTGATATCTCCCTTAAGCTTGCTCCTCACCATTTTTTGGGAGTTGTCTGTAGTGTCTTATTTTACACTGTGTCTGAAAAGTTCCCTGTTATCCACTTTATGTACCCTGTGGATGTATTTGTATGCTTCAGTCATGTCCCCTCTTCCTTCTCACCTGAAGCACGTGCATGTTCAGATCTGCCAACCTCTCATCATACATCCTTTCCTGCTGTCCCTGCAGTATCTTGGTAACCCTCCTCTGCACTGCCTCCATTCTGTCCCTGTCCTTTGAATGCAGACTTCAAAAACTGCTCTCTGTATTCCAGATGAGCATAAAATCAATACAGTGGTAGCAACACCACCTTTCTCCTTCTGGTGACATCCCTCCCTATGCACCCCAACATCCTAGTTGCCCTACCCATAGCTGTATTACATTGTACTGATGTCTTCAGACGGTATAACCTTATTACTCTCAAATCCTTTTCCTCTATAGTGCTTTTCACTACTACACTCCCCCTTCTATAGTCTGTGCTAGGATTTTTTTGCCTCTGTATTTATCACCTTACATGTCTTCACATTAAATGTTAACTGCCATACTTTTGACCACCTTTCCAACTTACCCAGGTACTTCTTCATAATTTTGACATTCTGTTAGCTATCAACCTGTCCAAAGGTCTTAGAATCATCCATAAAAAGACATACTGTATTTTGCCCCGAGTCCCTACCCCTGTGTCACAGATTAAGATGTTGACTAGAACTGATCTCAAGACCAATCCCTCTGGCAACCCGCTAGTGACCTACCGGATCACTGAGAATTCCCCATGTGCAGTATTATCACCCCATGGATCCTTTCACTTAATCTGTTTCTCACCCACCTAGTGTATTTGTCCTCTACTCTAAAGTCCTGCATCTTCTCAACCAACCATCTGTGAAAGCTGGAATCAAAGTTTTACTAATGTCAATGTACAGTACGCACTTCTCCTGTATGTTGCCCACTGCCTTTGTCACCCAGTTGATGAAAGTGATCAGAATGTTTTGACATGACCCCACTGTGAACCCATGTTGTTTTTTGCTGTGTAGTCAGTGTGCCCCTAGGAAACTAACTATACATTCTCTTATCTCTAGCAGTTAACCCACAAAAGACATTGTGGTGACAGGTCTGTAGTTTCCAGACTTACTCCTGCTCCCACTCTTGTGCAGCAGAACTGTTTGCGGTCCTCTAGTCCCTGAGTGCTATCCCTTTCTTCAGTGAGCTTTTGAATAGTACAGCTAGCAAATAAGCTAGGACCAGTCCCATCTCCTTAAGCACACATGGATGTAGTCCATCAGAGCCCATGGACATCCACTTTATGTGCCTAAGCCCTCCAGTACCCTCTTAACTGGAATGAGCTATTCCTTCCATTCCTCTGCCCTGGTAACAGAATCAGGCATTTGCTCATTCTCTATTTAAAGAGGGAGTCAGGCCCAAATTTCTGTCATGAGTAAATTCATAATTTGGATCTTCATATCCGCAGTCAGCCTCATGCCAAAAATGAGATATATATAAGTTACTTTGTTTAAAGGTTACAAGTAATTTTATAACCTTAAATTCACTGCCTGTTCAAGGAAGCCAGTTTCTGAAAAAAAGAAACTTCTGATGATGTCATAACCTGATCTCATAGCTTATCCATGCAAGCTACCTTATAAGACTTTTTTCTCCTGTGTTGCATAAAACTGCAGTTGTAGTAAACATCCGAAAAAAGGAAAATTGACACTGGGTGGGTTAGTGCATGCATTTCCACTATATGCAGATGCATTGTACAGACTTCAGAATGTGATGGGGATTTAGAATGCAGCAGCAAACATGACTTTAGAATGACAAAGTTGTGTGCAATTTTTAGAATACTGAGAGTATGAGATTTCTAAAATGTCACCAGGTTGCAGTTGTGGAATGCACCAATCACACAATCTCAGAAAGTAGCTGAGACACATAATTTTGGAATGTGGCAGGGATGCTAAAACTCATTAATATGGTGATGCCATATATTTTTAGAATGTGCAAGATACACATTTTTGACCTGCAGAGGGCACATAGTTGTGGAAGATGGCAAGGATATGTAATTTCGTAATGTGTCATGGATGCATAAATTTGGCATGTGGCGGTGACTCGCAATTTCAAAATTTGGTTTGGATGCTGGATTTCAGATTGTGGTGACAACATGCAATTTCACAATGTGACTTAGACACAAAATCTCAGAATGTGGTGGTGACACAATTTCAGAATGTGGTAGTCACATGCAGTTTCAGAATGAGGCAGGGATGCGTAATGTTAGAATATGACTTGGACATGCAATATCAGAATGTAGCAGTGACAGTCATATTCAGAATGTTATGGGAACATACAATTTTGGAATATGGTGGGAATGCACAGTTTCAGAATGTGACAATGATAAGCAATTTTGGAATGAGGACGTTTAAACAAAATTTCAGAATGTGGCAGAAAAGTACAATCTTAAAATGTGGTGGAGATGCACAATTTGGGAATGTGAAATGTGAATGTATAATTTGAAATTAAAGAAACTATGCTCTCCCTACCTAAAATAAAAGCCTTGGTATTGATGGCTTTATGACTGGATTCTGTCAGGTGTTCAATGAAAAACTGATTCCCTGGATATTATTAATGATTCAAGAAGTTCAGGATGCTAAAATAGTGCTCCTCAAATCTATGGATGAATCAAAAGTTGTATTGATTCATAAAGAAGGGAAACCTAAAGGCACCCCGATGGCTATAGACCAACAGCACTTCTTAATGTCAACTATAAAATTATCAGTAAATTAATAGCAGACAGAACACTGATAGGGATTCCAAAGATTACTCATACAGAGCAATATGGCTTTATACTGGTAGAACAATAGTGAATGCTTCAAAAAGGATACAATTACTATTCAAATATGTTCAAAATGTCCCAGATAAATATTTTGCACTTTCTTTGGACACTAGCAAAGTATTCAACTTGGTTAGTAATGATTACATGTTCTAAATCTTGGAAGAATGGGGAACACCAAAGGATTATATTTATATCATAAAGCAGTTATAGAGCAAGAGGAGGTTAAACTAAGTGTATTCGCTGATGCCACTCATATTATTCAATGATTTAAATTCTTCTGTATTAGCCATTCTGTGTGAGGTGGAAAACTTCACTAAGTTTGCAGGATATCAGTTAAATCAGGACACATCTATTTTATTTCAAATAACTCAAGGGGAAAAGGATAGAAACTATCTATGGAAAACTTCACAAAAGCAGATCAATTTAAATATTTGGACTTAATTCTGACAAATTGGACTCTAACATTACTATAAATCTCAAGAAAACTAAAGAAAAAAATATATAATAAACTGCAAACCTGGCAATATCTTTCTCCCTTTGGGGGATAATAGAAGTGATAAAAATGATGGTGTTACCCCAACCTTATATATGTGATGCAGACTATGATTGGACCCCCGACTGTTAACTCACTCATCCCCATAGTGCATACGTGCGTCATCAGGAAATTTTCTCTAGTCCCCATAGCGCATATGTGCATCAGATATTCACTTCATCTCATCCCCTGAGTGCATATGTGCATCCTGTACTTCTTATGCACTTTCTGGATCAACCAATCAGGGATAAGGTTATTGGAAAGTGCAGGTCAGTAGGAAACATTCCTACCTACCAGAATACTGACTTTATATTGGACACATTTGCTACCTTTCAGATTTTTTTAGGTTTTAATTTGGGTTAAAAAGTGAAGAAAATGCTATTTTTCTCCATCACAGGTACTGTTAAAAAAAAATTGTAAATGCTAGAAACGTGTAATCCCTGATTTGAAAGCTCTTTTTTATTGTGAAAAATTAGTATGCTGGTGTCTGGGAGCTAGGAGGTGTACTTTTTTTAGTTTTTTGGGGATAAAAAAAGTGTAAAACTGATTTTCCTCCATTTCAGGTACTGCAAAAAAAAAAAAATGTAAATGCTAGAAACATGTGTGACCCATCATTTGAAAGGTCTCTTTAATGTGGACAATTATCGTGCTGGTGTCTGGGGTGTAGGAGGTGTACTTTCTATGATGTAGGGTTTTATTTGGGAACAAAATGCTCTTTTTTATCATTTCAGGAACTGTAAAAAAATCTGCAAATGCCACTAACATGAGTGACCATCATCATGTGGGCAGTTGTGCAGAGCATTTTTCCAAATTCAGTCAGTTTACTGGCGTTATGTGTTGGCACATGCCTTACATTATGGTCTGTTTTATTATGTAAAACAGCTCAGAAATACTCTAAACTGTGGCAGTGTAATGCACAGATGTTGGTGTGATGGAAAACCATCATACAACAAACATTTGCCACTTCTAAGGTGTTTTTTTTAGTTTTTTTTTTAAAAGATAAATTTTAATTGTTACATGCTCTGTAAAAAAAAAAGTTAATGTTACTAACATATGTGACCCCTCATTTTAAAGATATTTTTATTGTGAGCAAACTTCGTGCTGTAAGTTTTGTGACAGGAGATATAGTTTTTTAGTTATTTATACACCAAGTCGGAGTGTTACCATTTCAGTTCCAAACATTCTAACTGCTCAGGAAAACAGTCATTTTTACACAGTAATACAGCACTCACTCAAGATTCCATTCTAGAGATGAGTGAGTTAAATGGATTTTTGAGATTAAATAGCAATTTAAAAAGTTATTATGGAGAGGAGGCAAACCTCAGATTGCCTAGGACTATTTGATCACAGTCAGAAACCAGGGAGGATTTGGCTGTCCAGATCCCTATACAGTATGTATAATTTAAACAATGTGCTAGTTGCTTTATGAGAATGGGCCTTTTTTCTGCATCAAGATCATATAATATTGCAGAATACAGTATATAACTCAAATCAACAACTATACCTCAGAGATTTCCTCTTTAGGATAAAATATAAAGGCTTTACAACAATTACAATACTAAGCTCTTGGATCTCACATCTAACATATGTAAAACACAGACTTGGTTTAGTAAATATTCATGGTTACATGGGAGGATTTTTCTTCAGAAAAACTTCCCTAATACTGCTAATTCAGCTATCAAATTTCTGAGAAGAATGGGATAAATGGATGGACCTTATCAATGAAGGGACTGTTTTAAGTTATGCCAAATTTAGAGAGAAATTAAATAAAGACCCAAAGGGAATTATTTATTATATTCAGCATTACTTCAAAACAAATAAAATATATTTTTTTTTATTGCTGTTATGCCTTAAATCTCAACCAAAAAATTAAAACACATAAGAAAATAATAGGTTCTCCTTCAAGGAAATTGTTATCCAAAATGTATTTGAAATTAACTAATAAAGAAAATGATACTCGTATTAAAAAGAATACATAATTGGAAAACAAATTAGTATAGCAATTATCTCTAAAGAAATGGAGGAATATATGAATATAGGCAAATAAATGCATTTCTTCAGCCAAGAAAAAAACAATTTAGGAAAAAATCAGTAATAAAGCATATATAACTCTTGAAGTTATACACAAAATGGACCCAAGTTTTGACCCTGCATGTTGGCATAAATGTGGAATGAAGGCAGATCTATATCATTGCCTCAGGGACTGCCCAAACATTTATAACCCAGAGCGACACACTACTAATCTAATTTCTATTTTTCTGGAGAAGAATATCCCATGTGACCCATTGGTATATTTATTTAACGAAACTAAAAAACTAGATGTAATAATAATAAAAAAAAATTATAAGACAATGAGGTACTCTTCCTTGCAACTACTGCAACTAAGAGAGTCATATTGGAGTATTGGAACAACCAACCAATTCCTGGAGAATTTAAAAATAAATGGTTGTATATAGTAAGGGAAACTTTGATTTCTGAAAAAAACTGAGGCACAACTGTTAAAATACAAATAGTTTATTAGGCTCTTCATGGAAATACCTGATACTTTAATTCCCTCCATTATTACAATGTTGATAATTAATTAATATGGGGGTGGGTTGGGGGAGGAGAGACTATATTTAGATAGGCTATATATATACACATTTTGATGATGATAAGATATTGTCAGATTGAATAATATGTTATTATGATGTGTTTTTCTCTTTAACTCAAAGATGTTTTTCTTTCTTGTTCTTTTCTCCCTTTTTGTATATATCATTGAAGAACAAATAACATTATTTCTAATTTCTAAAAAAAAAAATGGATTAAGGTGTTATATGGGCAAACAACCATTCTCTCATGTGTGAATGGCTGGTTGGGTAAAGAAGTAAAAATGAAAAGAAGTGTAAGGTAGGAGTGCCCATTAAATGCATTGTTCTATGCAATTTCCTTAGATCCTCTTAAAAATGCAGCAGAAAGCTCAGATTGAATGGTTATGCAATTCAGGCATTACAATGCCTAATACATTAGCATGTGCAGACGATATGCACAGTATGCTATAATCAAGAATACTAGCTCCATATCTTCAGTCTTACAAACATTACATGTGTATGAACAAGTTTCAGGAGCTAAAATTAACTACAATAAAAGTCAAGGAATTTTGATTGGTTATAATACGACAGACTGTGCTGGTATAAGTAAGCAAATTCATATATCTGATGACCTTTTAAAATTACTGGGAATTACTTTTGGCATACAGAATTGTGCACAAAACAACTGGGAACAAACTATTAAAATTGCAAATGAAAAAGTAGCACTTTATAAAACTAGATTGCTCTGTAGACAGAAGCAAATGTATGCACTGAAACATTAATATTACCTCATGTTTACATCTGGCTAATAGTTTTCCTTCTCCATTAAGTTTTGAAATGCAGATATACAGCATTTATTTCAAGGTTTGTGGGGAAGTCGTTTAAGCCCAATAAAAAGAAATATTACATATAAAGGGCCAGATAGTCAAAACTTTGCCCCAGGACTAAATCTGCACTGCGCTGCTGGCAAACTTAGCCTGGAGCACAAAGCAAGCTGTATTGAAAAGGAAATAGCCCAGTGCAAAACCAGCTGAATATAGCAAGCAATGGAAGCTGGGCAAACAGGGCCAGGAGTGCAGGGCAAAAATTGCCTGGGAATAAGACTGCACTGAATATAGCAACAGGGAAGTGCACACTGCAACTGCAGCTCATTAGACTCTGTAGCAAGCCAGTGTTGCAGGTAGAGAACATTGTGTGTGATTGCACAGAGATGTCTGACATCTATAGCAAACAACAATGTAAGCCACACACTGCAAAACTGTGCTATGCTGAAGTAAGATTTGCCTGGGGCTAACTTGATTGCACAGTGCTAACACATTAGTGGTACCGCTCCTTCCTACCTCAGTCAGCAGCCGGCCGTGGTGGTGAGAGGAGGGCTGAGCCAGTCACCAGCTGTGTTTTTGGATGCTATTTGGATAAGCAGGATGTCACTGCCGGGTTGGGGGGGCACTAGACTACCAGGGAAATGATTTATTGTGATTTGAAATGGGGGTTGGGATACATGCTGGGGGGTTGGAAGGACCACTAGACTACCAGGGAAATTATGTCATGGGGTGGATACTGGGGATCGGGAATCTTGCTTTGGGAGTGGAGCACTGCCGGCACATTACCGCTGGCCTTTTCTGGGTGGTATTCAGCGCTGCGCTACAGGCTGTGCAAATACCTGTAGGGCGGCGCTATACTTTTGAATATGCTTGTGCACCAGCATTCAGGGCCCCTCCCTTCAGTCCCTCCCTTGCATACATTATAATTTAGCGTCAGTGCTAACACCTAGTGCCAGTGCCAAATGTCCTTTTAAATATGGCAGTTGGGGGCAAATTCAGCGCTAGTCCAGCGCCACGGATTTGCTCCCCGTGCAAACCTTTGAATATCTGGCCCTAACACTGCAGTAAAGAAAGTGTTAAAATGATAAAGCCAATTGTATTCTTCTATAGCATATTTCTTTACACTAACATAGGCCCTACACTTCTGAAAACATAGAAAATTTGGATTAAAATTCTATTAACATGGTTCGTACCAGTACTGGATACATGGGGGAAAAAAAATCTTAAAATACCAACTAAGGTGTCAAATCTTCTCATCCCCTTTTACATATTATCATGTCTAAAGAAAATCAAACAGTGGGACATTACTCCTTTAAAAATTAAGTTTAATACTATTACAGTATAAATTGGTATTATCAAATCATATTTTACATCAAATACTCAGATACCGTTTTACCTGACAGGCAAAGTGGATGAAAGTTTTCTACAGCTTACAGACAATTGGGTACCTAGAGGAATGTTGGATTTAACATGGTTAGCAAGCCACAGAAAACTGAATGTTAAAATTCCCTGAAACATTAATCAGTTGAAGACAGAATGTCTTTGGCCAACTTGTGTACAAACTTTAGAAACACAAGAACATTCCCTAGTCACCCAGTTACACAGAATTTTCAGTCTTTTCTATCCACAAAATGGACATTACTGAAACATTGTCATATATCATATGAAATTGTGGCCCTTGTATTATGTCATTCTATTTTTGCACAAATGCATAAAGGCACTTTGATAATTTCTGCTGTGATCCGATATTATCTGTGGCAAGCAAGATGTGCCTCAATGCTTCAGCAAAGACAAGTTGATAGTTTTAAAATTCTGCATAACATATATATTTACAGTTTTAAATAGAATCTCTGTGAGGAAAAAGAACAGTCTTTTTCAAAATATGTTTTATGCACCATGGAAATAGTGTGAATGGATTGAGAATGCTGCAACTTAATAAGCTGTCTTGCTTCCTAAACTGTATGATGGTGACATAATCTTTTTGCTTTTGTCTGTATTTTTGTTGGTTACACTTGTAAGATGGATGTACTCTAAATTTGTTTTAATTTGATTTTTTTTATTAAACATCTTAATTGTTAAATCATTATTTGTTTTTTTAATACAAAATTCCCATACTCTTCTTTGATAAGTACCATAGGATATTTCACTTCCACAGTGTCAAACCAGGTGCTGTGAATGTCAATGCAGGGTGGTGCTGCTATCAGGGAGGCTAGCTCAAAGCTCTGACAGAAATCCAAATGATAGTGCTCTCAGGCAAATACTTTATGGACTGCAACATACAGTATGAGGCAAAGCACATAGTTTGTTTGCTCGGTACTATCAGCATTAGCCTCACGTCAAATTGCATATATTGTCAACACAGTATAAAATAAAAAACAAAAGTGCAGTCCACACATCCTACACAGCAGTTAGTACCCCAATGCTTCAGCTCACAATGAGCCTTTGTCAGGGGGTGTAAATTGATGTGAGGCTAATTTTGATACTAATGAGCAAAAAAACTACATGCTTTGCCTCATATGTTTCAGTCCGTAAAGTCTTTGCCTGAGTGCACTATCGTTTGGATTTTTGTCAGATATTTTACTTCCACCTGGACAGTGACCAGAGATGGGCAGAAGGGACATTGTTTTAACATCTCATCTGAAAGACAACACCTCACCAGTGCAACACCCCCTTTGTACTGCACTAAGTGCCAGGTGTGGGGCTAGAACCCACAGCCATTTGATCTTCTAGCCCCAGATGGCAGTGTGCTACTGGCTGAGCCACCGACACTTGTAAAGTGAGTTGGGGTTGGATGGTGGCTCACCTTATCCTACAATTCTGCCATTCCCTGTCTCCTTCTGGAAGTCATGCTTCTGTCTGCTATCATTTGTCACCAGCCATTAGTTATCTATAATATGTCATTACTCCACTTAGTCTGTGTTTACATCTTCTGCTTTGCAGCTCTTTTGAGTTTCTTCCTAAGGAATCTTTTATCTTTAGCCTCAGGGAATTATGTTCTTGTGGCGACTCTAGGGGTGAAACCCTCCCCAGGAGGGTTGTCTTGCCTTCATGGTACACCAACAGAGTGGTAGTCACTCAGGAAACAGAGAGTATGAATGGCAAAAGTATCTATATATAACAGTCAAATAATTCAAGTACAGCTAGCCTTCTGACTATCAACGATGTTGCTCAAGTATCACTCGACACTGTGGCTGTATACATCCATTGAAGTTCAATGTTGTTATATATTATTTTTCACAGTTTTTATGTGGGCATCAGTTGTTCTTTAAGTGGGCTTTAGTACAGCAGAAAACTTCATTGAAATTTTCTTCACAGCTCAAGAATACAGTCTAAAGGCCTTTTAGTTCTATTCCCTTTGCCGTAAAGCTTAAATTAAATTAAATCAACTGAATCAAATACATCAAAGTTTTCTGACCTTTCTTCCATTTTTCTTTCTTTCATTACAGCAGAGAACATGTTGTTCTGTTAATGCAGCAGGAATAAAAAACAATCTAACTCTCTTGCAAAATACTAGACTGCATGGATGGATGGATGGATGGATGGACTGAAAAACTGAATTACAAAAAAAATTTATATAAGCCCTGCCATTCTCTGAATGGTGCCCATTAATTAGTCTTCCTATCCTTGTTAATACACATTTTTCAGATGTTTGCATAAATCAGATCATTACTTTTTCTGAGTAGCTGCTGTATATCTTGGAGCTTGTTTCTACATCTTTTCCTCACTATGGGCCCTATGCACAAAAATACACAAGATGCGTAGCTGCCATGTTCAGGCATACATGTATGAAATGCATGCAAACTATGCATGAGTGGCATTCATGAAAGGCTCGTAGCGTGGCAGATAAGTGCCCCCAGTAGACTTGTGCTGCGTAGAGGCCACACATGTGCAGAGGGGTGTGCCCGCACAGTGGACCACTTGTCTGCCGGTACGCACATGCATGACACCAGATACATTAGCAAAAAGCACATGTGGAAGCGGGGGAGGCACTATGCCAGGCTACAGCAGCCATAAAGTCTCTGTGCACTGTGCACAGGAGGAGGCCACTGCAGAACAGCGCTGCGGCACAGCCATGGCATGGGACAACAGCACCACGTAGTGCACTGGCAATGGACATGCCACAATGTGAGTGGGTGTATGGTCCCTGTACATGACAGGAACTTCAACACCAACCGACACCCACGGCCGGCAGGCCAATGAACACTGGATTCACCTAGGGACATACATGGAGTAACACATGGCTAGTGCCCCTGGCATGTGCATCCACTTGCCCTGTAGCCACAAGCCCACAAACCTGTGTAGACCTGCAGATGACAGTGACACGTATGGATAGGGAATACCCCCATATACCATATGCATGTCCATCAGTCCTAATGCCCTGGTGACCCCATAGTCCTGAGTACTAGAATACCCAGTAGACCTGGGAGCACTGCAACATATACTCTGTGAGTCTGCAGTGCCCACACCACTGCAATGTGCACCAATGACATCTGCACACGTAACAATGGGCAGCAGGACACAGGCCAGGAAATACACTGTGTGTGGCCCATGGGTGGCACACTTCACACACAGCCCTGCGGTGCCAGAGTCTGCAGTCCACTGCAGTGGCCAGGCAGACCCCCACAGATCATCCCTGACTATCTCCCCAGTGGTCCACCCACACATCTTTGTGAAGGACTCACACTATACTCCCTTGGGAAGGCTTGGTTCAGGGCACATAAGCCTAAACTAACAAGCAGAACAAGTGGCATTAGTGCTTTCACACAGCAGAGAACACAGAGAACAGTATTGTGTTGCATTCATTTAGCTTTTTTCCACACTGTACATACAGGGACTTTAGCAAGCTACAGGAAGTGAAGAACAGTCTTTACTGGGCTAATCACAGTTAATTAGAGCACTACATTGCCTTTCAGCACAAGGCTGCTGGAAACCAGTCCAATTTTTTGTGTATTTGACAAAATATACTGTATTGGGGCACGAGTGGTAAAACGGAGCCAGAGTGACATAATTTCTGGTCCGACTCCCTTAAATCTTGAACGCTGAGCAAGTGATGCGAGATTGAGTGGGCGAGCACGCGGTGAAGCACGCTGAGATACACACAGAGACAAGTGCATCATCACATGTCTTGCATGCCCAGCAGGTACAAGGGACACAGGGCCATGGCACTAAGGTAGTATAGAGGATGCTATATACATAAGGTAGGGCTAATTTCAAACTGCACCGAGACAGTAGGAAGACTGTGGGTAAACAGAGACTAGTTACCACAAAATGGTCACCGAAGACATGAAAGTAGATTACCTATTAGCCTCCCTATGTTAGCAAGGAGAACTGTTAAAATGCAGTACATGTGCTATGTATGCTGTAGCAACACAGGACACAATAAAACAAAACTTTACATGTATAAAATGTATTGAAAATATAAGGCTGATGAACGGAATCAAGAGAGTGAAATGCTTGGTTGCTGAGGACATTAGACCAATAACTGAGACACCCATCACCACCACATCACAGGAAAACAATGCACAAAAGCTAGAAGGGGGTTGCACTACAGAATACACTATCGAGGACTCAGACACCAACAGCTGAGTTATTGCTTATGACAGTTATGACTCTAGTAGCTGGGCTACTGTATCTAAGGGCTCATATAAAAAATGGAGAAGAGCACATTGGCCTACTGCGGTAACCTTACATGATAAATACTCCCCCCTTGGCACAATCAATGAGGCAAGTTCTGATATCCCAGATAATGACACCACATCAGACATAAAGGCCCTGATCATAGAAGACTCTATATTAAGAAGAACAGACACTGTCTTGACAGAAGGTAATATAGTACAGTGGTAATCTGTCTCCCAGGAGCTAGAGTCAGTGACATAAAATGCTGTTTACCTAGAGTATTACAAAACACACCAAACTCCCAAATAATGGTAATGCATGTGGGCAGTAACAATATTGGGAAGGACCATGAGAAGGACATAGTGGCTGAAATGTTCGAGTGTGCAGACCAAATAAAGATAAAGGGACAGACACCTATGATCTCAGGAATACTACCTCACCATGGATGTAACGCTGAAAAAAATCCCACCATTTAAAGGGTCAGCAGTAGACTAATACATGGCTGCAGCACCAGGGGCATGGTATTTATTAATCTATGGGAGATGTCTATAGACAACAAAACAATGTATAAAAAGGATGGAGTGAGGGGTAGCAACATATATATATATATAGATAGCGTATCCTCAAATCTATTGGCATATCATAAAAAGTTAAACAAGGGAACGAAGGACCTGAATCCATTTGGATCAGGGTAGAAATAGGAATAAATGCACACATCATTGTAGGAGTATGTTACAGGCCCCTGGGGGCTTCATTGAAGCTATCTAAATTAATAAATCAAGAGATAAATAAAGCCTATGAACTAGGGAAAGTACTGTTTGTGGGTGACCTAAATTATGGAGACATAAATTGGGAGACACTAGAGCCAGGTAACCCACTGAGTTTGAAGTTTTTAAAACTTAGCCAGGAAATGAACATGACCCAAAATGTCAACACTCCAACATACTCGATTTAGTGATGACAACTAAAGAAATAAATATCACATCCTGTCAACCTCCTCCCCCCCCCACTAGAACATAGTGACCATAACAGGGTTATCTTCACATTTGGACAATACATCCCTATAAGTAAAGGATGCAGGGAAATTTATAACCTGAACACTGCTGACACTAAAAATATTTTGGAGGACCTGGAGGGAATGAACTGGAATAGCAAGCTAAAAAACAAAAGAGTGGAAGAATTGTGGAACATTTTTAAACAGGAAATCTTTAGTATATGTGACAAATGTAGTAGAAAGTTAAAAGTCTACAACATAAGGGGAAAAAATGGCTAACCAAAACTATACTCAAATTGTTAAAAAAGAAACAGAGACTTTACAATATATATAAAAGTACTGGAGACCTTCAGGTATGGGGTGATAATAAAATAATACAAGATAAATGTAAGAGGATGGTAAGAAACAGCAAGCAAAGAATGGAGGTAAAAATGGCCACAGCCAAAAAAAGATAACATGCAACAATTCTATAATTACGTAAACTCCCTAAAGAAAACCAAAAATAACATCTCCATCAATAAGGGAAATGAGACAATTACAAATGTGGTTAAGGCTGCAAATATCTTTAATGCCTGCTTTAGTACAGTATTTTCCACTGAACAACAGGGACAGGAAGACAGTAGGCCTAACAGGGAATGTCACAAAGAGATAACAACTGAAATAGTATTGAACAAAATAAAATCTTTAAAAAACACAAACTCAGCTGGGCCGGACAATATTTCAAACATGTTGCTCAAGTTACTTTCCCCTAATATAGCTGTCCTGTTAACACTGATATTTAAAAACTCACTTGAAAGTGGCAAAGTTCTGAGGGATTGGCTGACGGCAAATGTAGTGCCCATCCATAAGAAGGGTGGTAGAGCAGATTATATTAACTATAGGCCCATAAGCTTAACCTCACTGCCAGGTAAATTGATGGAATCCATAATAAAGGATGTAATAGACACCCCCGTTACATACACTGACCAGGGGGACAAAAAGCAGCATGGATTTGTGGCAGGTAGGTCATGCGTGACCAATATGCTGTTTCTATGAGAAAATCTCTGCGGCTTTGGACAGGGGAGAGGCTGTGGACTGCATCTATTTGGACTTTGCAAAGGCCTTTGACAAGGTTCTCCACCTACAAGTTTTGCACTGCCTAAATAATATAAAAATGGACCACAGGGTGTTCCGCTGGATTAAGGACTGGCTGGGTGTTAGATCTCAGAGGGTGTGTGTAAATGGGTACTACTCAGACAAGACAGAGGTTACAAGTGGGGTTCCCCAAGGATTGGTCCTGGGTCTGGTTCTCTATAGAATTTTTATACCTAGTATAGGAGAAGGGGTGGAAGCTAGATAAGTAAATACACAGATGATACTAAGTTAGCTGGGCTGGTAATAGATGCAGAGGGGGTCAACAGCCTGCAGACTGACCTAAACAACATTTGTGGTTGGGCAACATCAATAGGCATGAGTTTTAATTTAGATAAATGCTGCGTAATTCATTTGGGTAAACACAATGACAAAAGCAACTTCTCTATAAATGGATCAGCTCTGGTCAAATCTGAGGAAGAAAAAGACCTGGGTATTCTGATTGATCATAAACTCACATATCGCTCTCACACTAATAAACAAATCATAAAAGCTAAACAGGTGCTGTGGAATATAAAGAAAAACTTTGGGCTCAAAAGTTGAGAGATTATGCCTCTGTATAGGGCATATGTCAGGCCTGTACTGAACTACGGAGCCCCAGTGTGGGGACCTATCACTAAACAAGGAGTAGCCAGCATTGAAAAAGTACAAAGACAAGCCACCAAAATGATACTTAATATTAAAACTATGCTGTGCAAAAGATGCTTGAAAGATCTAAAACTTATGTCACTAGAGACAATTAGGGTTAGAGGAGACTTATTGTTATGTTTTGATATAACGCAGGATGATTATATACTAAATTAAATAAATCTTTTATTCAGAAATGATGAAAAGGGAACCAGGGGCCATCCACTTCAGCTACGACACATAAAATACAACACAAATAGGAGAAAAGCTTTCTTTACTCAGAGGGTGGTGACTCCCTGGAACAAGTTACCAGAGGAAATCATCCGTTCAAAAAATAAGACCCACTTTAAAAACCAACTGGATAATTATATACTAGAAATACATTTAATACCTTATTAAGGGTGAATGGATGGGAGCAGTAATGGGCCACAGATGGTCTTCTTTGCTCCTAAATTCCTTGTATAACTCCTTGTATGACATACCCCCAGATGGCCCTTCATCATCCCCAGCAGAAGCAATGGACACAAGGAATGCTGGAAAGGCAACCTTTATTTTGGCACATAGTAGGACATGTTGACTGGTTAATAGCAAGGCAAAATAACCCCCCCCCGGCCCTCCGCTGCACCACATCACTCCTTCAGTTCCTCCTCTTCAGAGTCCTCCGATGATTGGTGCGGTGTGGTGTCACTGAACATGGACCATGGTACCCCTGCAATGAGAGAACACGTGGAAAGGTACACGAGTGGGATACAAGTGCATGGTGGCAGCAGTAACCATCACATGGAGAAATGATATGGGGTACCACCTTAGAGGGCTGCAGAACGGACCACATCTTCCCCACATCATCTTTGTAATAGATGTCTGAGCTGCCAACCCTGATGCTCAGGAACTCCAGTAGCTTTTACCTCCAGACTTGACAACAGTAACTCTCTTTACTTCGGGGTCATGAAAGGGACCCTCTGCAGGTTGTAGCTGGTGCAGAATGCAGTTGCTTGGTTACTGAGGGGCCTGTCTAGGTCCAGTCATGTGACCCCAGTCTTGCAGGCTCTGCACTAGCTGCCTGTCAGGTGGAGGGTTCTTTTCAAGGTGGACTTGCTCACCTTTAAGGCCCTATATGGACTGGGCCCAGGCTACCTGACTGAGCTCCTGACACCTGCAACCTCTGTCTGCTCCCTCTGCTCCTCATCTAAGGGCCTGCTGGATGTTCCCAGGGTTTGACTCAAGACATCGGGAGACCATGCTTTCAGTGTTGCTGGGCCGACCCTGTGGAATTTATTTCCATCTGCAGTCTGGGAGGCCCCTTCTATTGAGGTGTTCAAGCAGAGGCCAAAAGGCCACCTCTTTCACCTGGCCTACCCCAAGTAGAATTTTTCCACCTGACTGCCTGAGTTATAACACCTTTGACCTCTGTTTTTGATTTTGAATTTTAGTATTTTATAACTGTGCATTAATGTTCTTGTTTTATTATCCCATTTAATTGATATTTTCTATATTGTTTGTATTGTTAGGCTCCCAGAGCATCCGGGATTGGGCGACATAAAAATAAATAAAATTTGCCTTTCCTTACCTTGCTCCTGCCATCGGCTTTGCTAGGCTATCACCTGCCCAGTGACTGCATTCCCCAAGTCACAGAGCTGCAATGCAAACTCCTCTGGGTGGCCAACAAAGTCCTGTGGAGACACAAGATGGCAGACAACATCAGAACAATGCTTAAGCATGCTGCCCACACACACAGGGGCATACATCACCAGATACCCACCTCCTCAGGCTCTGTGATGCACCATATGGCACCACCCTTTAGACTGTCTTGGTAATACCTGGCAGACATTCTCCACAGTTAATGGGAGTAGACCCCCATATGCCCCACAGCTGCCGTATGTTCAGAAACAGCCACCATGCCATCCATCAAGACAGACAAACAGACAGGAAGAACAATGGCACGCACGCATGGACATGCAGTGCTACCATGCAGTTCGGGAGTCCACCCCTCCAGTGGTACAACAGGAAGTGGGGACCTGCAGACCAGTGACCTAGGAGACTTATACTCTACCAACACAGCTGTTCCCTGAAGGACAGGCTACATGGCACCAGAAATATACAACGATGTGTCCAGGACTACTGCTGCATGCAGTACTGCTTGATGATGCTACGGCGCATGGCCGTGCACGAAGGCCACAGAGGTGCGCACACGTGCTCTGCCCATGGCTACAGAGCCATGATCTATGGGACACACACTGCCTCAACAGGTTCTGAGTAGTCCATGCAACACTAGTGCACCTGTACCACATGGTCAGATCCCGTGTGCAGTCATGGACACTGCGGTCCAATGCCATCTCTGTTGAGACAACGGTGTTATGTGCACTTTCATATTATACCACAGGGTCATTCCAGAGGGTGTTAGGCTATGTCACAGGGGTTAGCCAATCCTCTGTGTCCTGCCCCTTGCATCAGGTGACAGATGTCCTGCTCCATAGTGTCCACGCACACATACAGTTTCCTTCAAAACTGCAGGAATTACAGGCAACCAAGTGGGCGTTCTATGCTATGCATGGCATGGCATACCCAATACACTGGGTGCAATTGATGGCACACATGTGGTGATACTGGCACCATCTGTGGATGAGGAGGCATACAGGAATTGGAAGGGGTTCCACAGCATAAACTGTCAGGCAGTTTATGATGCACATGGCATAATTTATTTATTTATTTAGTTTTTGTTGACCGCGTAAGTGCACTAGACAAATTCTGCCTATTTTCAGGCACGACCTGGGGGAAGGAAATACAGATGAATGCCAACTGACCTTGAACCAGATTACGCTGTTGGTGGTACTTTTAGTGAATGGGGGGAAATTTGGCCAGGGCACCAGGGAAATTCCCTTACTCTTCGTGGTAGGGGGCCACTGTTGGCTATGGCTGACGATCCTAGGCTGGGCCAGTTGGCTGGCGAACCTGCAGGTGAGCAGTTCTCCCTGCCTGCAGGTTCATTGAAGGAGAATGTTTCTGTGAGACCTAAGGAAGATATGGACATGGTTGTTGAGCAAGTTCTGAAACACCAGGAGGTGTTCTCTGAAGAAGATTTGGTTGCACAACTTTCAGTGCAACAAAGGTGATGTTTACTGCATTTGCTGACTATTACTGATTCTAGCAATGGACCTGATGATATGGAGCACAGATTGCCTGTCAAAACAGGCTCAGATATCCCTCATAGCACCCAGACTGAGGCTTTGTGTGAGAGCCGGGAGAAGAATGGTACCATGTTTGATACTGCCTGTCAACCTGCCAACATCCACTGCCGGCATTTCTCGTTCATCTGGAGTTTTGCTGGAGCCAAATGTTTTGGACCAGTGTTTATCTGCACAGGATGGGGAAACAGTGAGTACTGAGGTTTCTATGACTTGTGGGGATTTTGCAATGCCAATGGCACCTTCTTGACTGACCGAGGAGGCTGGTGCATCTACGGCTCAGGCTGTAATTTCTACTACCTCGATTTGTGTGGGTGTGGGGGTTGGCTTTGCTGTTGAGGCTGTGAGACAAGATGGTTTTGACCAGCAGAGTGGCTGCATAGATGTGGAGTTGGTGACAGAGACTGTGCCTACAAATGAGACACCTCTGCTTACAGAAGAGGTTTTAGGGGTCCCAACTGAGGTTTCAGGAGGCAAGCAAGATGGTTGCGACACAAATGTGTAGTATTGCAGGTGAGCTGATTGCTCAGTGGATTTAGTGGTACCTACACCATTACAAGTCTCTCCTGACTATGACAATAACATTCTAGTCACTGGTTTATCAGTAAACAAAGCCATCCGACAAGCATGTTGGGTTCACCATTCTAAGAATCAGCAATGGGCCTCCCCTGGTTGCCTGATATTACTGTTGACCCCTTGGAAATCCCAGATTCTTTGGAGTTAGGCGATTCCCCGAACTCCCAAACACCATTTATTTCCATATTGCACCATGACTCTGTTGATTTGGTGCAGACTCCATCCTCCGACACTGTTAGTGGCAGCCAGAACCCCCAACCCCCTGTCCAGGCTCGCATACTTCCAGATGACATTTCTGCTATCACACCACCGGCTTAGACCCATGGTGAACGTGGCCCGAGATGTAGTCAACAAGGTACTGCAAGGTCGACCACTTCGACTTCTTGCCATAATACTAGAACTTTTGCTGGACTATTTTGTGTACCACCTGAACCGGCTAAACGTCGGAATGCTGTTCACATTAAATATAGAGGGGGCTTAGAAGTTTATCCAGATAGAATTTATGTTGGTAAAACCCTATTGAAGGACAGTATGGGTTTTTCAGCCCAGGAGATCTATGCATTGATTAATTCTTTGGGTGACCATGTCTTTGATGCTAGTTTTAAAACAGCTGCCCGATTGGAATTGTATTGGCAGAGGTACCAAGGCCTTTGACAATCCCTGAGTGGATGCCATTTGTGGTGATCCCCTTGTCTAGGCCTACCTTCCCTACAATTACGGTTCTATTTAAAAACAAGGGGGTGGCAATTGGTGATATCCTGTGTTGGTTGAAAAGCAAATGCACTGTATTGGGGCTTCCTGATTCGATTATGGACATGGAAGACATCTGGACGGGTGGTTGGCATATCAGGGTTCAGTTGCCTCTGTCAAATGGCATTATCCAGCACCTTCTCAGTTGTTTTTTCCTCGTCCAAGACCGTGGTCTTGTGTTTTACGCCAGTCAGCTGAGATCTTGTTTTAGGTGCAGTGCTTGCTCTCATCTTAGCAGTGTTTGCAATCAGCTGAAATTCACACTGTGTGGTGGCATTGGACATGAGTCTATAAATTGTCCCACACCCTTGCATTGTAATTTATGTGAGGATACGACTTGTTCCTTCTGGACTTGCCCTTGGGCGGCGCATGATAACCCTGATACTGTTGAAGACATGGACCAGAAGCAGCCCTCTCCTGAAGACCACCAGGCCATACATCTAGGAGTAAGCAGATCTACCCAGGACAGCATGGCTTTTGAGCCTCAAGCCTGCTCTCCAAACCCTATTCAGTATATAGGCTCACAGTTGGAAGGTGACACCCAAATGGGGGGAGATAGATTCTTCAATCTGGACAGCTTGAGACTTGCCCTCAAGGTAGGAGGGGAACCATCTGACTGAGGAGTCAGAGAGCCCTGCTGCCTTGAGCTTGTCCAGGAGAAGGGGATAGGCAACAGTATTAAAGACTTTGGCCAAGTTGACAAAGATGGCAGAGGTGGCCAAGCCCTGATCAGTGCCAGATAGGATGAAGTCAGGAAGCCATAAGAGAAAGGTAGAGCTGGAGTGGGACTTTCAGAAGCCAGACTGGTAAGAAGTGAAGAAGGTGAAAAAATAAAAAAAGAGGTAGAGCTGGGATACAAGCATATGAAAATGCCAGCAGATATAGGCCAGATGGTCTATCAAGTCTGCTGAAATATTCATCTAGTAGTCCATTACACAGCAGCTGCCCCTCCCAACCCTACCCCTTTGTCCGAATTCAAGCCTGAGCTTACTGACACCCCACCTTCCTGTGTCCACTCTGTGACCCTCCCTGACCTTGTCCCATCCCCTCTTAAAGTTGTCCACTGACTTTACGGATACCAGCTCTTTGGGCAGTGCATTCCACTTGAAACCATCCTTTCCATGAAATAATGGCTTGTCATTTCCCTCTTGAATCTTCCACCCTCCAACCTCAGACTGTGCCACCTCATGTCCCCCCTTCCCCCTTAACTTTACAGTTTCCTCTGTACCAGTCTTGTTTAATCCTGTCATATACTTAAAGGTTTCTATCATGTACCCTCTATCCCTTCTCTCCTCTAGGGGGTATATGTTGAGCTCCCTCATCCTCTCTTCATAGGGTTTGTCTTCCAATCCTAGGATCATCTTGTTTGCCCTTCGTTGGACCCCGTCCTGCAATTTAACATCTTTATTTAAGTAAGAGCACCAGAACTGCATGCAGTACTCCATGTGTGGCCTCACCAATGACCTGTACAGTGGCAGGATTACCTCCTCTCTCCTGGAGGTGATTCCCCTGGTTATGCACCACAGCATCTTATTAACCATAGCTGCTGCTTTCCTGCACTGGGCAGAGTGATTCATTTGCCCTGTTATCACCCCAAGACCCATCTCCTCCTATGTAATGGCTAACTGTACTCCTCTAGCGGATACTAATTCCTTGGGTTCCCTGCTCCCAAGTGCAAGACCTTGCACTTCTTTGCATTAAACCCCAGTTGCCATGTGTCTGACCAGTGTTCTAGCTTTGCCAGATCATCTTATAGCCCCTGCCACCCTTCTCTGTCATCCACTAATGCACTGATTTTGGTGTCATCCACAAAAAGGCCCACACAGTGTTCCTGGAGCTTGGACAGTGTGGGGAGGAGGGAAATTGGATGGTAATTACAAGGAGAGGTGGAATTGCCCTTTTTGGAAAGCCAATAACTGTAGCCTGTTTCCAAGAATCAGGGACAGAATCTAAGGAGGAGAGTCTGAGAAGAGTGGTAGTAGATAGGGTAACATCAGGGGCAGATATGCACAGGAGTTTGGGGTCTACACTGTAAAGGCTGACACTCTTGTGGGGGTTTAGAGACAGTCACAGGAGATAGAAGGGCATTAAGGAATGTAGTGGGTGTGGTGGGAGAGATGGAGAAGGGGTGGGGGTAATGGGTGAAGTGTGAAGGGTTGGGGTTGGCAGAAAGGGGAGAAGTGGGAGTGTGCATAGGAGGTTAAGAAGGAGTTGAAAGCTGAGGTGACAGAAGAGGGGTCAGAAATAGGAATGTCACCCACCTTTAGGATGGAAAGAGGTGATTGGGTTGGAGGAGAGAAAAGGGCATGGCTGACATTCCAGAACTTGGAGGGGGGATTAAGGTTGTTTTGGATCATGGATGCAAAGTATTTGGATTTATCAGTCCTGGTAGCTCTTGTGCAGGCTTTAAAAAGAGTTCAGTACTTGATTTAGTCAGCAGGGGAGCCAGAGGACTTCTGAGTCTGTCAGACAAGGTCTTGCATGTGGAGACAAGCCAGCAACTCTTCTGTGATCCATGGGAGGTGGGAAACTTGAACACTGTTTTTTCTAAGGGGCATGTAGATCCCAGAAAGGCATTAATTTGGGGTTGAAATATTGGAGGGCAGAATTAATGTTGTTGACTGCAGAGATGGGTGATGAGCCTGTTAGCCATATGGTCAGTGTGGAGGGAGGACATGTCCTGTGACCTGAAGGACCGGAGCTGGAGAATTCAGAGGGGGCTTTGAAACAATGAATCTAAGTTGTACACGCACAGTAGACCATAGGGTGGTCACTGAGGGCATTAAGGAGGGTACCAGCATCCACAATATGGTTGGGAATGGATGGCAAGAACCCAGTCCAGGAGGGAGTGATTGAGGTAACAGGGATTGTGTTGAGTGAGGTCAGTAATATTCTGGGGAAGCTGGAGGGACATTATGTTTTGGCACAGTTTATTTAGAAAGGAGGCAAGCCAACTGAGGTTAAAATCACTGAGGATGAGAAGCTCACCAGAGGAGACATGGGTGGTGAGAATCTCAGTGACTGATGGTGGAGATAAGCCATTCCAGCCGTACACACCAGCTACAGATATAGGGACAGAGAAGGGGAGGGAGAGCTCAAGGATAAGCAACTCATATGAACATATGAATATAAGAAAACACCAGCAGAAGCAGGCCATACAGTCTATCGAGTCTGCTCAATTGTGCAGCTAGCCCCTCAACTTGCAGCTGCCCCTGCCTCCCCACCCCTCTTCATCATACCCTCTCACGCTATACCAACCCCTCTAAAAGCCACCCACCATTATACAGGACACCATCCCCTCGGGCAGAGCATTCCACCTGTCCACCACCCTTTCCATGAAAAAATGCCTCCTGATTTCCCCTCCTGAATCTTCCCCCCTCCAGTCTCAACTGGTGCCCTCTCATCACCCTCCCTCTTTTAAGCTGGGAGAGTAAGCTTCACTCCAGTAGGGGAGCACATGAATTGTGAGCAGGCCCGTAGCTAGGATAGCGAGATGGGTGGGGCAGAAGGAATGACTGGGGGGGCAGCTACCAATCACTCTTCCTGTCACATGATTAGTCAAAATCGCAGTGTCAGATGTCAGAACTAAGCCTTGTTTTAGCTACTTGTGAGTTATTTAACAGTTAACTCCAAACATGCAAGTGCTGTACAATATTCATGAAACTAAAGTTGAAGTCTTCTTGGATAGCAGCATCTGAAATCTTCCACAAAGACATCCAGGTTGAGACATGAAGTCACATAATTTTCATATGATAAGAGAATGAGGTTTCTCTTTCATTCATGACTCACGCTCATCCTCTGATGTGATAACAATTTTTTTCAAGAAGTCTGGAGAGCTAGTAGAATACAGTGCTGACAAGCTTTTGTATGACTCAGAGTTCCTCTGAGAAAATCTCCTTTGCAATTCAGTAGTGGTTTCATTAATCAGTTCATGATAAATCTGGGAGCACTGATGCTCATTCAAAGTTTGGAATCCTGGTAAATGTTCAGTGATGACTGAATCATGAAACTTTCTGGGTAGCACCCTGGCTGTTTTGATGGCACCATGACCAGCACAATATAATGCCAATGTTTCATCCCATGCACTTTTCAAAAGTGGGTACTTGGATGAAATATCTGCTACAAAATCTTCAAACAGTTCTCTCTTCTGTTGAAGTGTTTCACAGGAAATAATAATCAGTTCAAGTCCCTTAGCAAGGTGCATCAATTCCTTTTGAAGGTAATTATTCACCGGATCAAACACATTCAAAATTATTCTCATGACCTCTGCCAAGAACAGGAATTGGGATGATTTTATAACTTCCAGTAGCCCTCTTGCATCAACAGACAAATCACCATAACCATTTGCAAACTGTGACAGAACACTCTGAATGTCTTCCAAATTATTGAAGATTTTCTTCCAAGGTTTTCAGGTGACCAGTCCATCTTGTTTCTATGCGTCTTTGCAGGTGCTGAGCTTTGCATAGCACACTAACTTCATGTCTGTGAAAACATTTGTACTGTGAGTTGCAATTTGAGAACATATCTGCCACTGCTGTGCTCTTCTCACATATATAACCACTAGATGCAACTGATGATTCAAGCAGTGTGTATAAGGAATTTCCTTGTTAAATTACTTTTGCAAAAGGCTGGCCTGGTGGCTCTGAGGGTTGAGGCGCTGGACGCCACACCTCGCACCACATCGGCGACCCGGGTTTGGGAACAGAATTGGGCCACTGGGACCTGGCAGGGGAGAGGTTGGATTGAGCATCCCAGGACTGCTGTCCCTCCTCTGGAGTGGGCTTAAGGGGTTGCATCGCACTTGAGCGGCCCCTGGTGATGACTGGGGGTGACACAGGTGCAGCATTGGAATAGGGAGGAGTACAGCAAGATACCCATGTACACGCTGTGCCTCACTGCATTGCCAGCTCCTGGGGCATAACTAGGCAGAAAAAGGGCTGGGCAAGACCATGCAGCTTGATGACTGTGCTCCCGATGACCTTGCGGCCTGTAGTGGAATCGCATCGGGGGGTCCGGTGATGGCCATGCCAGACCGCCACATATCAAGTGAGCCTGCTGTCCTCTGGGTTGGTGGGGGCCGACGGCTGGATGCCCCTGCCAGAGCACTGCAGTAGGTGCATAAACAGAAGTACTATAAAAAAAATTATCTTGCAAAAGCTTTTGTACACCTTTGCACCCTGACATAACGGAGGTATCATCAAAACAAGATCATAAAATATTTTGAGGCTTTATAGCCAGTTCTTCATTGTCTTTCCAGATCTGTTGTATAATATCTTCAGCAGCGAGGCCATACAGTTGTGATACCCCAATAAGTCTTTCCTTCAATTTGCCATCTACAGAATATCATAAAATAACGGACACATTTTCAACATTCACAGCATCCCTTGTGGTGACAGATTTCAGGCCGAAGAACTTGACATCATCATTGTTTTTAATATCTGCAACAATATCTTGCAAAAGCATTTTTTTCATAATGTCAATTATTTCATTCTGAATTTCAGCAGAAGTGCACTTTGCATTTTTTGGAATGGTTTTCAGAATATCCATGAATATTGGATCTTGCCCTGCAGTAAACTTTATTAGGTTGATGAAAACTCCTAATGAATTGTTCAATGTAAGATCTAACTCATCAAACTTGATGATATCTTTATCTCCTCTCAGAGGCAGCTCATTTAGAACAGCAAACTGAATGATTTTTCCCAAGATTTTTACATAGTACCTATTCCTTTCAATTTGTGCAGATAACATCAAAGCAGCAATTGTGGCACCTGTGGCCTCTTTTTACCTTGCTACAGTCCAATCAGCCATTGCATTCCAGTGGACTAAGCTGTGCTCATGTTTGTTGAGACCTTTCCCTTGACAAAGAGCTTTTTCCAGTTGCAAAATCCAGAGGATATAAAATCATATCAGTTCCCATTCCACCAGCATTGCCAGGGTGTGCATACATCCAATAAGGAAAACAGAAGGCCTTATCAACCGCAACTGGGTATTCCAACCATGGTCAGTCCACATACCATTTTTCACTAAAACTACACAACACTCCTCCAATGTTTGTTTTAGGAAAATTAATTTTGGGTTGAGCTGGTACTTGAGTTCCAAGATCTGCTGGTATTAATGAAGTATTCTTGTTTGTAACCTCACTATGTTGTTCATTAGCACAAGTTGAAATAGATGGTGAACTTGGTTTAGTCTGTCTATGAGATACACGAGCACGAACAACAAATTTGTCCATTTTTAAAATCTACCTACACTGCTGTGGCAGTGGCAATGAGGAATGAGGTCAGTGTCAGCCGCCTAAAGAAGTCTAGTCATACAGCTAAGCTCAGCAAGTTGGCTGGGGCAACAAGTGGAACTTTAAAATAAGTGCTGTGTTGGGAGGATCACATGATGAACTGATCAAGGAAGGACGTCCTGAGTGCTGCTTCCAGGCCCTGCCGAATCTATTAAATATTAAACTTACCTTTGACTCCAGTGCGGTGGTGGAAATAACACGGTCAAGCTTCTAAGGATAGTTGCACTCTTTCAGAAACTCTTCTGTGCAGATGGTGGGACTTTATTAGAGCTTTGCGGAGACTCATAGGGCTGACGGTGATGGCTGAGATGGAGTATGGAAGCCCTGAAATTTTGGATGCACGAGCACTGGCAACGAAGCATCCAAAACCCCCCTCGCCAGTGCTGGAAGATTAAGAGACTCGACTGAATACGGAAGGAGGAGGTCAGGCATCCCTCAATGATATCTCAGAAATTAAAATCTTACTTCGGGGGCTAGTGGCTGATTTCTCGACAGTCAAACCAATGTTAAATGCTTCGGCATGGAGAATAGGAGATGTAGAGGTTAGAATTGCTTCCCAGGAACAAAAAGCCTCAACGTACGAGCAGGAGCTGGTGGCTTTATGGAAACAAGTCAGAAAGCTTGAGGATCGAGTTGAAGACCAGGAATCTCGCAGTCGGAGGAATAATTTGATCATGGCGGTTCTTCCGGAGCGGTCAGAATGATCAGATTGCATAACTTTATTCCAGGATCTACTACTGAAGCTGCTGGGCCCAACGCCATATGGGGACTCATACAATATCGAGAGTGCCCACTGCTCGCTCAGAGAAATACCTCCACTGGATGCTTGGCCGAGGGTCATTATTATGCGGTCCTTAAATTATAAAGAGAAAGCCTATGTTCTAAGCAGAGCCAAAACACTCAAAAACCTGCAATGGAACGGAGCATCCTTGTGAATATTTCAAGGTCAAACACCTGTGATTCATGAGAAACAGAAGGAGTATGTGGATATAAAGAAAAAGCTATACCTTGCTGGAGAGAAGTTTAGAATTCAGCACCCTGCTACTTTGGTGGTGAAACTGCAATCCGGAGATTGGAGGTACTTAACTGCGAGGGATGCGGCAGAGGGACTGCGAGTTGAGCTTCCAAATTTGTTTAGGCCTGTGACCTGACCGTGAGTGGTGGGAGAAGACCTCAGTCAGTTTTGAGACTTGCTAATCGTGCAAATACATTTATTTGGAGCAAAATAGTGAGGCAGAAATGCCCTAAAGTTTACTTAAGGAGTATTTCCTGCATTAGATTCAATGGGACTGCCATTTTATTTTCATTTCCAGGTAAGAAATATGCAGAGGGACAGATTAATATTGTTGAAAAGACAAAAGTAATCAAAGGCAGTCAAATACGAACTGTTATGTGTTTTAGTGTTAGGTGTGGGCTCAAGATACTGTGCATTGATCCAACCCTGGACTTAAAGAGACTGGACCCTAATATGGGGCCTCAGAAGGATAGGAAACCGAGGTATTATAATGTGTAATTTATTTGTCTTCTGGTTATGTAGGGCCACATCATAATCATTATTATTATTGTTACTAGTTTCTGCATAGCTTGATATACTATATTTGGGGTTAGGAGAGAATACTAATGGGGCACAATGGGGGGGGTGAGTGGTAACATAGGGGAGTCAAGAGGCTTCAGGTGCTCCGGAAAAGATCCGGGGGACCTGAGGCACTCTCAGGGGATGGCTCATTGTTGTATCAACTTGTGGTAGGAGGGTGATCAAGGATCGAGGTCATGCTGGGGAGGATCAGTGGGATTGGAGAAGAGAGAGTCCATAGCATGTATAAGTATACGGGCGGAATTTGTTGGAGTGAGAGGAAGGGGTATGGAAGAATAATATGATAAATATTAAAATTATTTCCTGGAATGTTAAAGGCCTCAGAGAGAGAAAGAAAAGATTAATGATTTTAAAACATATTCATCAGCTAGGGGCTCAAATAGCAGTACTGCAGGAAATCCACCTATTAAAAGATGAGTTAGGTCTTTTAAAGAGGCTGTGGGTGGGCCAAGTCTTAGGAGAGGGAAAAGTGAAAGCCTCGGGGGGTAGTGATTCTGATTGGGAGAACCTGCCGGTTCACAGTATCACAAATTAAAGCCAGAGAGGAAGCTAGAGGGATATATGTTACGGGTACTATCATGGGCAAGCTATTATCGATTGCATCTGTATATGGCCTGACGCCATCTAACCCTGATTTTTTCACCTCGTTGGAATTGGACATAGCTACCTTTTCATCCCATCCCTTAATTATAGCAGGAGATTGGAATCTGTGTCTTAAAAACCTTCATCTAAAAAGACACCTTCTACAGCCCAGGTAGCTATGGCTAGATTCCTTGAGGTAACAGTGTTGGTTGACCCATTCCAGGTGTATAATAAAGGGGACCGTAGTATGACCTTTTATTCAGGGGTGCATAAAACCCATTCGTGAATCGATTTTTTTTTGGTTAATAAGGAGGCACTGCAGGGAACTAGGGAGCTGATTACCCATAGCAGAATTTTATCCGACTATTCCCCAGTTCAGTTGACTTGGGCGATGGAATCTATTCCAAAGGAAGCCCTACAGATGGAGGTTAGATGAATCCTTACTACTAGATGATAGTATGTTATCTCGGTTAGAGGAAGCACTGCTGGAAATTATCCAGACTCAAATCCCAACACTTCAGAATAGGAGATTAGCATGGCCCACCTGTAAAGTTTTATATGCTGGCATAGCACAGAGGTATACAGCCAGAAGAAATAGTATGAGAAAAGCAAGGAAAGAGTTTATATTGGGTGCTATCAATTCACTGGCTACCCTTGAGGGATCTTCCGATGGGGTGGATACCAAGCTTAAGGAATTAAGAGATGAAATGGTAAGCATCCTTTATGGCAAGATAGATTTTTTGGCTTGAAAAGCTTCAAGCTAGATATCTACTACAGGAGGATGTACCTAGTCAGCTTCTTGCAAATAGAATTAAGGAATGGAAGGCTGCTTGTACGATTCCATTGATAAATTTCCAGGGGGAGTTAATAACAGAGCCTCAGAGAATGGCTGATGCCTTCCCGGCCTATTTTGCAGAGATTTATCAAGGGACCACGCCCAGTAATGAGGTGGATGTATGGGGGTTTCTGGAAAATATACCGTTACCTAGATTGGACCAAGAGCAAGTCCAAGGACTGGCGGCCCCCATACTAGACTCTGAAATAATGGAGATGATTAACTCGTTACCAAGTGGCAAAACACAGGGACCAGATGGTCTATCAGCCAAATTTTATAAATCCCACTCTCTAACTATATTACATTTATTGAAAGATATATTCTCCAATATTATGCAGGAAGGGGTACCTCACCCACCATTATATCAGGCTTACATTACACTCATCCCAAAGCCGGATAAACCAAAAGAACTCCCTGGAAGCTATAGACCAATTACACTCATCCCAAAGCCGGATAAACCAAAAGAACTCCCTGGAAGCTATAGACCAATTGCTTTGATGAACCAAGATCTCAAATTGTTGATGAAGATATTGGCCAATAGAATTTTAAAAATTGCCCCATGCTAATCAGTCAAGAGCAAGTTGGGTTCATGCCAGGTAGAGAGGCACACGACGCCCTTCGGAAGCTCCATCACATACTTGACAGGGCTTCTAACTCTAGGTTACTCATGGTGCTAATTTCATTAGATGCTGAGAAGGCCTTTGACAGGGTCTCCCATACTTTTCTATTTGCGACCATGAAGAAGATGGGTTTCCCAGAAGGCCTTCTCAGAGGCATTAAAAATCTCTATGCTGCTCCCACGGCTAGGGTTCTTTGCAATGGCTGTTTATCGAAGGAGTTTCGCCTTGACAACGGGACTAGACAGGGATGCCCCCTATCACTAATTTTGTTCAGCATATATGTGGAACCCCTATTAAGAGCAATCCAGATGGACCCGGTGGTACAGGGGATTGTTGTCGGGGGGAAGGAAATGAAATTTTCTGCTTTTGCAGATGACATACTGTTACACCTACAGGAACCAGCAAAGAGCTTTAATAGGGCTCTTGAAATAGTAAGAAGATTCTCTATGGTCTTGAATTAAAAGTTAAATCTGAGTAAGACCTAGGTTCTCCCTCTCACCCTATATACCTACAAAGTGGATTTTGAACCTCTACAATTGAACTGGTCCCCAAAAAGGATTAAATATCTTGGCACTTGGATCACTGCTAATGTGGGGGAAGGAGCGGAAGCAAACATAAGCAAAGTGCTCTCAGTAGTCAGAACAGATATAACTAGATGGAATAAACTCCCCTTGAACTTAACTGCTAGACTTGGTTTGATTAAAATGAACCTATTGCCTAGACTCCTGTATCCAATACATTTGTCCCTGTATAATATCCCAAAGTGCTGGTTTATTAAAGTGCAAAAATTAATCTTTGACTTCCTATGGAATTCAAAACCCCTTAGGAGAAAATGTAATATTTTACATCTTCCTCATAGTATGGGGGGGTCTCAAAATTCCAGACCTCCATTTATATTATGTGGCTGGACAACTAGGTATAATGGGTCGGTGGAATAGAATACCGGAAGAAGGGGGTTATATACCAACTTGGCTACACACTGAGAGACAAATTCTCAAAGACATGGGTATCTCCCCAGAACCATTGCTCTTTTCCAACCCAGAAGGACTACCGGATGGGGGAAAACAAACTCCAATATATAAGTCAGTGTCGGCTTGGTGGTCTCTCTTATCTCTGAGTCAAAAAAAAACTCAAAAGAGCTGCAGGGAGCAGCCTATATTGGGTAATCCTAATATGACTATTGGGGGGTCAAATAATTAGAAAACAGTGCGCTCCTCAACTGTCTAATTTAAATTGGGCAGATCTTATAGTAGAAGACAGGGTGGTCTTCCCAGCTCAGTGCAAGAATATGAACTTCTTTAAAAGGATACTGGTTACCAAAATGGTGCAAAAAATGTTGAGAGAGAATAGTGGTGCTCAGGATACCCTGTTTACCTGGGATAACCTTAAGAAAATCAGCCATTTACGAAAACCGCTCTCTAACATATATAAGGTGCTATTAGATTTTCTAGGCGGGGATCTTTTTGTGAAGGTTTCATACTGGGAAAAAAAGAATATCCCCCTTGGGCCTGATTGGAATGAAATTTGGAAGAGCTGTGGTTATGTGCCGATACCCAAGTACAGGATTATGCAGTTTTTTATATTCTCTAATATATACTATACCCCTCCCAAACTATGTGCTCGGGGCCTTAGGCAGACAGACCTATGTTTTAGATGTGATGTGAACCCAGGGGATATACTACATGTATTGTGGGATTGTCCTAAAATTTAACCCCTCTGGGTTCAAATTAAACAAAATATGGACTCCGTGTTAAATTATACGGAGTTTATTTTGCCTGAGATCTGTGTTCTGGGAGATATAGCTCAAATCCCAGGAGCACTTACTAAACATCATATATCTTTGATGTCTGCCCTAGTTAAAGCCTTTGTCCTGAGGCACTGGAAAAGTGATTTTATGTATACATATGACCAGTGGGTGGAGGATTTGTTGAAGACGCTTGATAGGTTCAGGAGGCAAATGCTTCGGGATGGAAGAAAGGGAACATATGATAAGAGATGGAGGACCTTGGAGGCAGTTTATTCAGTACAAGCTAAAGGTGCCCAAACACGGGTCTGTCTGCCTGACTGTGCTTAGTTCAAGATTTATGGATAGGGAGTAGGTGAATAACAGTGGGTTATATTTATTTATCTTCCACTGTAGGGGGTTAGGTATACTCCTGTTGATTATTATTGGGATCATATAGCATGAGTTTTAGAATCTGCCAAACGATTGTGGGTGGGGGAGATTCTCTCTTTTTCCCTAAGGATGCAGCTGCAGGGTTCTACACCAATTTGTCGATACTTGTATGGAGATTATATTAACTATTTGAGGGAACACCTCCTGAAACTGATGCTTTAGTATAAGAGTTAGCTCTCTAGGCACAAGATGCCTTCTATAGTACAAACTAGTACAGTTGCTTATGATGCTTGAGGGGGGTTACTTATCGCAGCTGTGTATGTATATAGTTATTATTGTATATCGTGACCACACCCAGTTTTGGGGTGTGGGCCTGGGAGCTCTCTGGGTATCAATGTATGTTTGTCTAATGGTTATTAAAATGACAATAAAGAAGCTTTAAAAAAAAATAAAATAAGTGCTGTGTTACCCCTTTGAGTTTCTTAGGCCACACCAGTCACCACACAACAGCACGCAAGCAGTGATCTCTGGCCCTCTCAATCTGCACTACTACTGTGGCAGTGTAGTGACATTGAGGAATGAGGTCAGTGTCAGTCACCTAACAAGGCAGGATAGTCAGCAGAGCCAGCAAGTTGGTACTTTCTCTGTGTATTTGTTATTATATATTATACACCTTAAGAATTTAGAACACAAGCACAAGTAAGAGATGGCCACTTGGGGGCTGAGTTTTAAATAAAATGTGTTCCAAGAAATGAAGTGTGTCTGTGTTTTATTTATAGAACTCAACTCAGAAGAGATGGGCCTGGGTGGGGCTGTGTTTCTAATAAAATGTGTTGCACACTCCAAAATGTACTGTGTCTGTTTTATTTTCTTTTTTTATATTTATTTTTATACACACAGCCACACTACAATACACACATTCTCTGACAGACTGAAATAATACCTTTTCTCTTTCCAGGAGGCAGACAGAGGCAGGTACTAACTAGGTATTGGTACACTGCGAAAAATGATGGTCTTACAAATAGGCAAAAAAACTTAAAATTGTATATTTTATCCTTGAAATAAGCAAAATGATCTGCCAATGGGGTAAGATAATTATCTTAATAAGACTTTTAAAAAATAAGATAATATAACTTACTGTCTCGATGTTGCTTAAAATCTTTGTTTTCTTAAAACAAGAGTACACATCTTAAAACATGACTACTTAACTAAAAACAAGAGTTATTAGACATACTGAAGTGAGTCAAAAAATCTTAAGTTAAGACTGTTTAGCCAAAAACCAATATTTCTTTGCTTAATTCAAGCATGACAAATCTTGCAAATGTCTTGAAACATGAGTTTTTAGATATACTGAAACATCCTGAAATCTTAAATTTAGACTGCTCACCTCAAATCAAGACATTTCATTGCTTAATTTAAGTATGACAAATCTCGCAGATGTCTTGAAACAAGAGTTCTTAGACAAAATGAAATGTCAAATTATTACTGCTCACCCCAAATTAAGACATATCTTTCCTTAATTTAAGTATGAAAAATGTTGCAAATGTCTTGAAACAAGAGTTTTTAGACATACTGAAACATCCAGAAAATCTTAAATTTGGAATGTTTTCCCAAAAATCAAGACATTTGCTTAATTTAAGTATGACAAATCTCACAAATGTCTTGAAACAAGATTTTCCATGTCAGCAATCAAGGCTATAAATAAGAATATTTACAACTAAACTGTGCTCATTTAATCGACAAATAAGTTAACTGCTCTGGAAAATAACCAAATGTATACAATATATCAATATGCATATTGCTCCTAAATTAATATTTAATCCTGTTTACTAATCTGAAAACATGATTCTATATTTTGGCACTCTTTGAATTACATTACATCCCCAGAAATGAACTCTGAAAAAATGTACCAATATTAATTTTTCATAATTAAAACAGTATTCATAGCGAGAAAGATATTCCCCATCAGTTTACCTCAAGGTAAGCCATCAAAATTATTTAAGAGGTTATCCAGTTTAGCAAAATTAAAAAGTATATGTGAGTATACTGAAAGTTTTCTATTATAAAAAAATGTTAAATTGTTTTTAGGTCTTTTAACGATGCAATACCTCATCCAAAATTCTTTCTATACAAATTTGTTTTTGTTAACCAATATTGTCATGTGATCTTAGACTTGTTTCCTTACCCTGCCTCCAACTTCGTATGCCAATATCGTCCCCTGTAGCACTAGACTACCTGCTTGATGATGCTTAGAGCACTAAACATAGAACCAGAATGCAGTTTGATTCAATGCTCACAAACATATCCAAATATTCCTTTTTTAATTTGATAGTGAATCAATACCACAGATGTTTGCATGCCAGTCTGCATTACTACATATACCACCAAAAACAACAGTATCTATGAATCCCACCCTATCTGACCTTTATTAAGTCCCCCAACATCCTTGCTGCTTTATGGCAACTTTCAGTGCAGTGTTCCTTTTATGGCTCCCAGTATTATGCACTGTTGTGATTCATGACAAACACACTGCTGTATACATGCCAAAATAAATGAGCAAATAACAGAATATAATTTCAAGTTTTATTGAATAGGTTCCAATTTTGTATGAAGTTTCATTTGTTATACATTGACAGTCAATAGGTATTCTTAGTCAGTTGTTAGCGACAGACTAACTCTGAAAATGTTCAATTTATTAAAACATTATCAGTCTGTGGGAAGCAAGAGACAAAAGACTTAAATTAAACAGCTTTGTGGTTAGACTCAGGCAAAAGAGTACCATATGGTAAAGGCATGTTACATCATGAAGCCTGTACTATGTTATACCTCAATTCAGATTTGTAAGTGCAATAACATGCTCCAGGCCATGGTTGTATAGGGGCATTAATGCAGTTGCCTGGTGGTCAGGAGGTCATTTGGCCTTCAGCCTTACAATGCACAGGGAGCATAAATTAATGGCTCCAAATACACCATAACATGTTGTGGGTTATAGGTTATGTATTTTAAGGCAACTCACTGCAGTATTCAAAGAGGAGGTAGCCCACCTCCAGGCTGAACTGGCAAGGACTAAGGAGGCTTCCCCCACCCAAAGAGCAGCACTGCCACAGAGGCTGCCAAGTATGAAGAGCAAGTGGACCACAGTGGGTTCTGGGAGGGTACAGGTGGTGGAACAGAGGCGAAGCCCCCTAGTTGTACCTCTACACAAACCATATGCCAGTCTGGTAGAGCAAGGTTCCTCTATGATGGCACCCTCAGTGGAGACCAAGAAGAATGCTGAGGACACCCACAAGGGAGACCCACAGAAGGGTGGCAAGGGACACCACAGGGGAAGGAAACAGCTTCTGATAGGGGACTCAATTGTTAGAGGGGTAGACCTGGGGAAGGGAGAGGAGAGGGAAGTAAGGTGCCTGCCTGGTGCCATGGCTTGGAGGGACAAGAAGCAAATCCTCAGGAATGCAGAAGCAGCATCACAGGAGAGGAACTAGATATCATTGTCCACCTTGGGACAAATGACCTAGCTAGGCATGGGATCAGTGCAGTGCAGGATGAAATTGTGGAGATGGGGAGGGGCCTCAGAGAGTAGCAAGCAAATTATCTTCTCAGAGGTGCTGCCAGTCCATGGCAGGGGTGAGGCTAGGGACTACACACCATGCAGTTTAATGAATGGTTGCACAACTGGTGCAGAGCACAGGGCTTTGGCTTCATTGGGGACTGGGGGTACACCTTGGAGAGATGAAGGTTTATACTGGCAACGATGGTCTGCATCTGTCCATGAAGGAACCAAGATCCTAAGTGACAGGTTTAAATGCTTCCTTGGCAAGCTTTTAAACTAGCTATGGGGGGAGGTGCTAATAAGAGGCAGGAAATTTCAAGCCTCCTCCCACAAAACATGACGGGTAGTAAGGTAAACACTGAGGTACAGTGCTCAACAGAGGGCAGGACAGGGCTAAATGGAAAAATAGACAAGGGCAAAAAGAGCAGGCATGGGGGAAAAAAGGATAAAGCCAACAGTAAATGGAGGGCAATGAGTACAAATGCCCGTAGTCTGGGAAACAAGCTTCCTGAGCTAGTAGCCTTGATGGAAGATGAACGCTTGGATATTGTGGCAGTCACAGAAACATGGTACACGGGGAACCGTGACTGGGATGTCAACATACTGGGGTACACATTCTACAGAAGGGAAAGGGAGGGGAAAAGAGGAGGTGGAGTAGCTCTATACATAAGGGAAGGGATCAAAGCTACAGAACTAAAAAGTAAAGTGGGAGGACAAGAGGCACTCTGGGTCACCTTGGAGACAGGGAATGGCATCACAATCCACACAGGGGTTGATACAGACCCCATCTCAAGGGAGGAAATGGACAAGAAAATGATAGAGGACATTCTCAAAATGGCTAGAAAAGGGATATACTGTGTGAATGGGGGACCTGAATATGCCAGATGTTAACTGGATGACATGTACTGCAGCCACATCTCAAGAGCAGGGTCATCTCGATGCCCTGTAGGGGCAGGCCTTAGACAGCTAGTGTTGGAACCCACTGGAGGAAGCAACACTAGACCTGGTACTCTCAAATGGAGAGAGGATCACAAATTTAGAAGTCGGTAGACATCTGGGAAACAAGCGACTCACTGCACAGTGTGCTTCAATAAGCACAACCATGGAGACAAGCCATAACAAAACAAGCATACTGGACTTTAGAAGGGCTGACTTTGGCAAAATGGGTGAATACCTGAGGAATACACTAGCAAATGGGCAAAAAGGAGGGGTGGAAGAACAATGGAGAAAAATCAAAACTGCCATCATAGATGCAACAAGCCTTTGTGTGAAACAGATAAAGAAAACAAAGCAGAGTAAAAAACCACTATGGTTCTCAAAAGAAGTGGCAGAGAAGATTAAGGAGAAAAAGGCTGCATTCAAAAAGTATAAGGCATCACAGAATGAGCCCGACAGGGAACTATATCAATTAAAGCAGAAAGAAGTGGGGAAGGCAGTTAGAATTGCAAAAGCCCAAACTGAGGAAAAAATAGCCAAGTCAGTTAAGAAGGGGGATAAAACCCTTTATAGGTACATTAGGGAGCATAGAAAGGTTAAGGGAGGAATAGTGAAGATTAATAAGGAGAGGGGAGGTGGGCAGAGGGAGACAGTGAAAAGGCAGAGATACTGAATGAATACTTTTGCTCAGTATTCACAAAAGAAGATGAGGAGGAATTACCTAAACCAGACAATAGAAGCACTCTGGGTAGGGGGGTTGACACCAGTCCATTTATAGAAGAAAGAGTCCTGAAAGAACTCCTAAAACTCAAGGTGGACAAAGCAATGAGGCCTGATGGGATTCACCCCAGAATCCTAAAAGAACTAAGGGAGGACCTAGTGACACCACTGACCACACTTTTTAACAAATCATGGTAGGATGAGGTGGTATCTGAGGACTGGTGGAGGGCAGATGTGATTCCCCTTCACAAAAGTGGGAGCAAGGCAGAAGCAGGAAACTACAGACCTGTAAGTTTGACCTCATTGGTAGAGAAAATGATGGAATCACTTCTGAAAGAAAGAATTGTTGAGTACCTAGAGGCCAGTGGGGCACAGGACCCAAAGCAGCATGGATTTACAGCAGGAAGGTCATGTCAGATGAATCTAATAGATTTCTTTGACTGGGTGACCAAAGTAATAGACCAGGGAGGAGCTGTGGATATGGCCTGCCTAGACTTTAGCAAGGCATTTGACACAGTCCCTCACAAAAGATTAATAATCAAGTTAGCCAGCTTGGGAGTGGGTCCCAGGGTGGTAGCCTGGGTTGCAAACTGGCTGCACATCAGGACACAGAAGGTAATAGAGAGTGGAACACATTCTGAAGAAAGGGGGGTCACTAGTGGAGTACCCCAGGGCTCAGTACTGGGTCCAGTCCTCTTTAACATCTTTATAGGTGACATTGCAGAGGGTCTGGAAGGAAAGGTATGCCTCTTTGCAGATGATACAAAGATCTGTAACAGAGTTGATACACAAGAGGGGGTAGAAAGGATGAGAAGGGACTTGGCAAGGTTGGAGGAATGGTCAGACATATGGCAACTTAGATTCAATGCAAAGAAGTGCAAAGTAATGCACCTGGGAAACAAAAACCCAGGAGAAGAGTACATAGTAGCAGGGGAGGTACTAACAACAACAAAAATGGAACGGGACTTGGGGGTAGTCATATCGGATGATTTAAAGGTGGGTAAGCAATGTGAGAAGTCAGTGAGGAGAGCCAGGGGGATACTGGGATGCATAGGAAGGGGCAACACAAGTAGAAAAAGGGAAGTGGTTATCCCTCTGTACAGACAGTTGGTGAGACCCCATCTGAGTACTCTGTGCAGTTTTGGAGACCTCATCTACGCAAGGACATAGACAGGATGGAAGCAGTCCAGAGGAGGGCAACTAAAATGGTACAGGGTCTGCATCAGAAATCATATGAAGAGACTGAGAGAGCTTAATATGTATACCCTTGATGAAAGGAGGGATGGGGGACATGATAGAAATGTTCAAGTACCTCAAGGGAATCAACAAAGTCTAGGAGGGTAGCATCTTTCAGAAAAAGAGATGTGTAAGAACAAGGGGACACAATTTAAAGATAGAGGGGGGACGGCTCAGGGGTAATGTGAGGAAATCTTTTTTCATGGAGAGAGTGGTGGATGCGTGGAACTGCCTTCCTGGGGAGGTTGTTGGGTCTAAAACAGTAGGGGAATTCAAACATGCATGGGACAGACACAAGGCAATTGTAGTGGGGGGTGGCAGGAAGTAGGCTGTTGGTTAACTAGAATCTGCAGCTTATCCAGTAGGTAGGGAAATGGGCAGACTGGGTGGGCCAAGTGGTCCTTATCTGCCATCAAAGTCTACAATTCTATGTTTCTAAAAGCACACCCTTTTGACAGCATATTCACTGGAAGGTTTTGGGACAGGTGAAAGAAACAGAACCCCTGTTTACAATCATCGAAATGTGATGACAGAAAAGGACTGTCTTGGCCCATCTAGTCTGCTGTTTAGCCCCCCCGAGATCCCCCACTCTGCCCCCTGGTCAGACCCTTGCATCTGTCCCATGCCCTCTTGAATCCATCCACCATTTGGTCCCCTCACCACCTCTTCTGGCAGACTGTTCTGGGGCTCCACGACACACTCAGTGAATTAATGCGCCCTCAAATTTCCCCCACACCTACCTCCCTCCATCCATAGACCATGACCTCTAGTCCTAGCTACTACCTTTCCTGTGAATAAGCTCCCTCCCTGGCCCACTAGTGCAGAGGGCTGAGGTGCTGAATGCCTTTGCCTACACTACGCCAGTGACCCAGGTTCGGGAATGACATAGGGTCATCGGGATGGCAGCACAGGGGGAGCAGATCGAGCAGCCTATGGCAGCTCTCCTCTCCTGGGGAGGTGGTCACCCTCCTGTATTCCCATCACCACTGGATGGAGGTTCACTGTTGGCACAGCCGGAAGGGTGACATGAAGGGAGAGTGTTTCAATGTGCCAGAGATGGGGGTGGGGAGGAAACGGGCAAAAGCTTATAAAATATATACAGCGAAAAAAAAATAAGCTGCATCCCATTTTATTTATCCTCTTAATGTACCTAAGCATTTCTATCATGTCTCCCCTTCTCCCTTCTGGTCTCCAGTGAGAATAAACCCAACTCCCTCAACCTCTCCTCATAGGGCTTCCCATTCAACTCATGCAGCATCTTAGTGCCCTTCTCTGTACTCTTCCATCTATGTCCCTCCGTTGATGAGGTTTCCAGAACTGAACCCCATACTCCAGGTGAGGCCTCACCATTGGCTTGTAAAGATGCATCAGCACCTCCCTCTTTCTACTTGTTATAACTCTTCCTATACATGCCAGCATTCTATTAGCTTTTCCCTGCCACCTCGCTGCATTATGATCCCTAGATCCCTTTCCTACTCAGTTGCCTTCATTACTCCCCCATGTGTAAGTTGCTTGTAGGTTTTTCCACCCCATGTACATTACTGTGCATTTTTTGGCACTGAATCTTAGTTGCCCTGTATTCAACAACACACCCACTAGCCCCTCAATTTTCTGCCGGTTCAGGTATTACCTGCAGTATTTTGTAACTTAGGGAGGCAATAGTCAGTTGCTGCTATTTTTACTATTTTATTCTAAGCCAGTATTAGCTGGACACAATCATAGTTTTGCCCTGGCAAGCTAGGCAGCCAGTCCCTTCCACTTCCCAGTTATCTGTACACAAACATGTTCAGGCAACTAATGACATGGAGAAAGGGAAAGTGGAGTGGGGTGACCCCTTATTAGGCCCTAGTTAGTAGAGTGGTGGCCTTCATTAATCTCCAACTAATCTCTAACTGGCCAACAAAATGTTTTAAACTGAAATCAAATCTGCTGCCCCTTGACTTCAATGGAACTTGCCCCCATGCTCTCCTATGCTCCAAGTTATTACATGACTGAATGGTGGGGTATTCAGATGTATTGGGAAGTAGGTGGGATTGGCTGGTCATCATTTCGGGACCAAACTATGATCTGTTCCCGCTAAATACATGCAAAGGAAAAAAAAAAGTATCAGCAGACTTTCAATGCCCTAAGCTATCAAATAATGCATTACATACATGAATCTTGGTGAAAAAATAACTAAATTACAGTGAGTAGATCAATAATTTATCACAACTAGAAAAGATAAGATCATTTAGCTAACTACAGTATATATGCCGCTGACCAATGGCAAGAAATTAACAAGGACAGGAACTATTACTTGTAACAGTATTCTAATAAAAGTGTTTTTTTCCAAATTAGGAGTGCAGATTGTTTGTTACATACTATACTTCAATATTTAACTTGGCTTTAATTTGTTTGGTGAAATTTACTTTTTCAGCTCTGCAACTGCCTTTTTGAATGATGCATCTTATCACCAAGCACTTCGCTCTGCATCACTGAGTGTGCTGTTCCTAGGAATCAGGAAATAATTGCTAGGAATTTGTGATAGGCCACATAATGACTGCAATGAATATGAATACCACATTATATAAATGATACACACTCAGGTAACTTGTCCTTTGGAAATGTGGTTACAGTATTTCACCAATAGCAATAAGGCAGCAGTTTCTCTCAGGTATTACAACAGAGAAGCAAGGAGTCTCTTCCGCATGTAGGTTAATGGACCTTCATTTCCCTGCAATTGTAAAATAAACAATAATTAAACAGTAATTTAGCAGTCACACCAAAACTATCATTAGCAATGCAAACAAATATAAACTTTGTCTTGATGTAACACTCAAAATCCATAAATACCAGATCATTCAGTCGGTCAATAATCAGAAAAGGACATTACATGAGAACAAACTTATGTAATGGGAAATGGCCACCTGTAAATGGGCCACACAGTAGTGAGTGCCAAGCAGGGCCTGCTTAGCATTTTTACAAATATTCAAATTTTTTTAACTTACTGACTTTTCAGTTATGTCAGTTTTATCTGTTTTATCCTGCAGTTCCTTCCACTGGCATTTTAAAAGAACTACCCCATCTGTGCACCCACAACATCATTTGGAGGACTTGAGACAGACAGAGCCAGCAAGCAACCACAGAAGCATATACTAAAAGCTCTGGTTTGTGATCTACATGTCCCACTAGACTCAGACCTGGTAATGACTCTCTAATGCCGAGTGAGACATTGCAAAGCCATAATGACTATTAGCATTCTAAATGGGCCATGAGAACAACAGGTGGATAGTTGTAGGAGCCACATGGTGCCACTTCAAGGTGGGGGGGGGATAGGGAAGAAGTTGGAGGCAAGATAGCCTTGAGCTGTTGCAGCAACAGGAGTCTGGGTTCCATATATGCCATTGCACCTATAAACACCTTCCAAGCACACGGCAGCCGAGTTCATGTCAGTCTGCATTGTCTCGTCTTACCAATGAAGATATAACAGTACCATTTTAGTAAAAAGTTTGTGGGGGGGGAAAATGTAGTGTTTTATTATTCACTATTCATCTTAGGTCTATAAATTTCATGGACATCTTCAAATATCTGGCCAACATTTTCAAAGGAGATGCGAAGTAAATTTAAGATGTGCCGCCCATCTCAAAAAATGCACCAAAACGCGATATTCGAAAGGCATCTGATGCATCATTCTGTGAAATGAATGTATGCAACACAAATAAGGGAGGGGCGTCCCATGAATATGCTGTGCATCATGGAAATGAGCTGCCTAAAGTTAGGCATACAAAAGGATGGCCTAAATCGGCCAGCCACCCACAGGCAGGCCAACAGAACTGCAGGCAGACCATCCAGAGAGAGACCTCGGAGGTGCACAAGAACATGCTCCAGGCAGCCACATACAGCAGGCATGCCAGGATGGATGAACCCTGAGCCACAGGTGCCATGTCACCACCAGCACCATCCAGGGAGCAACACCCCACACTGCACCCTGGACGTAGAGATCCAGCAGCCACATGCTTGTGTTGCCAGGATGGGGAACAGAGGGAGTAGGGCAGAGAGCATGCCAAGGTAGGGAGCAGGAGGATTCTCTTTGCTACCAGGACAGGGAACAGAGGGAGTGGGGCCTACAGCATACAGAGGGAGGGAGTGGGAGGGTTCATCTATGCTGCTTGGACAGGAAACAGAGGGAGCAGGGCAGGCAGCATGCAGAGGGAGGGAGGAGTGGAGGGTTCACTTCTGCTGCCAGGACAGGGAACAGAGGCAGCGGGGAGGAGAGCACGCAGATGGAGGGAGCAGTAGAGTTCACTTGTACTGCCTGGACAGGGAAAGGAGGGTTTGGCTAACAGCACAATGTAAAAGAAATTAAGCACTCTCATTGGAGCACTTAATTTCTTTCAACTAGAGAATGGCTTCCAGCTGTGAAACTTAAACTAGTGTCACAGTCTGGCTGCATGTCCATTGTTCTGTCAGGAATGAGTATGCTGTAGATTGCTTAACATTGGACTTGTCCCTGACACACCTCAAATGTCATTCTACCATAAGATGTTTCTTGTGCATGCACTATGAAACAAAAATTGGTAACCAGGAGAGGCACACCAAGCCAAGGCTTGTTTCCAGGTGCGACCTATGGGGGAGGGGAGATGGAGTCCAAAACAGTACATTGGTACAGTGTTCAGAAGAATGCAAAACATGCTTTAAGAAGTGAACAAAGCAAGTTAAAAATTGGCATGAAAGTAATGAATTACAATGCATGTACCGTTATGGGAGCCAATAACCTGAAAAGTGGGCCCATAACATGCAAGGTGGGTGGGGGAAGGGCAAATAACTTGCAATGGGAAGAGGAGCTAATTACCTGCAAGGGGAAGAGGGCTAATGGACTGCAAGGGAACAGGGGCACTAATAATCTGTGAGAGGAGAGGACTATTATCGTACAAGGGAGAATGGTACAAAAGTTTGCTGAAGGAGAGAAGGGCTGTTACCAACTGGCATGTGCACATATTCTGCAATCTGATTTGACACTTTTTGGTGATGCAAATTTTGAGAGGTTTGCACCCCCCAGGTTAATATCATAAAGTCCACTTGCTGTAACCAAATGAACCCCTTCCTTCCCTACCACAAATTTCAGTTCAAATGGTGCAATTATCCACCTCCCAGGCAGTACTTCTCCAAAGGACTTGATCTACATCCCCTCCAAGTTTATTTACTCAAGATGGCCCATTAAAGATGCATCTTCTTATTTTCAGTGAGGTCCTGCTTCTTGCTATATGTTACTGCTTGGAAGTAGAGATGTTATGAAACTAAATTTTGCCAGTGAAATTGTAGCAAAACTAGCAATGTTGCAACGTGAACATCGCATGAATTCTCCAGTTCCATTAACTTTTTTGACAGGTGCGAAATTTTGTGGTGAAATGCTTAATTTCACCTGAAATGGCAAAACTTTGCCCAAATTTTGAATTTTGCCTGTGGAATTTCGCATTTTGCACCCGCAAAATATTTTGCAAAACACACGAATTTCGTGAAATATTTTGTGTAACGAAATTTCCTAGTTTCGCACATCTCTACTTGGAGGATTGACATGCTTAGAGGTGAATGATTTACAGGAGGTCGCACAATTAAGTGACACTTTTGGGATCTGAATCTAGGTTTCCTTGTTTGCAGGCCTGTGCTTCAACCATTGCACCACAGTGCTAAAGGGAGTAAATAAAGGTGGCCACCGGCAAATTCAGTTCTGCTCTGAATCCGAAACCTTAGCTTGGTTCAACTTTGGAATTGGTTCCACCCACTCATATTAGAATGTAACAATTCACATAGAGGTAAAACAAGACTACAAATGTGGGAGAGTAGACCAAGCTATAAATTCATCCCAGTCATTTTCCACACCTTCCAACCCCCTTCAGTTCCCCACCAAGTTTACAAAAACAAACATTTGACAATGCCAGATGTTGTCTTGCTGGCATTGGCATTAATAGAGCAGGAGTTAAGAGAGATGTATAATAGGAATGGCAGTGAAGTACTGAACCGACATCAACCCCACCCCACCCTGCAGAGACTGACAGGCATTGGTGTGTGCCTTTGGGTCATCAGCCATAACGGTCAGGTCATTTCACCTCACCTTACCCTGCAGACACCAAGTGTTGAGGTGTGCCTTGGGGTGTTCAGGTTTTACACTCACCCCATTCCATCAGGAAATACACTGAAATGGGTGCAGTATAGGAGAATGGGATGAACTTTGGGGCTCAACAGTCCAAGGCACACCTCGATGCCTGCCACTGGGTGCAGCATGGGGGTGGAATGGCATGGGCATTACTGTCGACAATTCCAAGTCACACACCTGACACCTGTCAGTCCCTACAGGGTAGGGTGTTATGGCTGGAAAAACAGGGTAGGGTGTTATGGTCAGAAACCCTAATGCCCTGGGCGGTTTTTGAAATTTTCACTCCAAGTTTTCAACATGGTCTTTTTGTGACCCCACTGCATGAACAGTGCCATGATCAGTTCGTTAGCCGAAAGGTGATTTTGCACAACAACTATGCCATTTGGCATCACAGGTGCAAACACGCATTTCAAACAGGATGAAAATGATAGCTGTACTTTTCATGAGGAGTAAAAAATGGTAATGTTGAAAATGTGGCATGAAAATATAACAAAATTGGTGAAGTCATGAGCTGCAGAAACCAGCAACACACACCCATAATGGCCTTTATTTTGAGGATTGTGGTCACCAGATTTCCAACATTAGCATTTTACGAACTCCGTTTCATGAACAGTGGCCTGCAATTTTTCTTAATCTGTCCCCGAACGTTGATTTCACCCAGCAACCATGCCCACTGTAATGCCACAGGTGTGAAAACATGTTTTGGGCAGGATGACATAAGGCCCTTGTTAGTTGGACGGTTACTTACATTTCATTGCCATTAAGCTTCACTATATCATTAGAAAAAAATGAAAAGCTGCCCATTGCATAATGGAATTACCCCACTCCTCACTGGCATCTCACCAGCACTCTAGTGAGCCGGGGCAGAGCATGGGCAGCAGAAAAAACGGAAGCCCTTGGGACCTGGTTTTCGCCTTTTTATGAGAGATAGATCTGTTTAGTTATTTAAAACTTTGATCAATCTTCACTTCATTTTGATCCTGTGGCAGCAAGGCATGGATGGCTATGGTGCAGGGGCTCACTGAGTTATCCTGGTGTCTGTTTAAGCATCTAAAATGTATCTTCACATTTTTATTTCAATAAAAATAACTTATCTGATGCCTGTTTGAGAGTTGGTGCATTTTTTCTTCTTGGAAACTCACACCTAAAAAGAGAAACACAAATAAAAACTATAGATGATGGGTTTATTTCAAATATTTGCCTATTTTTTTTTTGAGGGGGGGGTACTGACTGACCTTGGCTGAGTATAAATAGTAGGTGTCAAATAAAATAATGCTTCATGTTGTTCAGCTGAGCCCAGATTCTTCTAGTGTAGAACCCTTAGCACAGGGGGGGTCAGACTATCCACCAAGGAAGAAGAAAAGGTGTGAAAGTGAGCTATGTGACATACAGGCATCTACATAAATAGTGTGACGAGCCTGTTTATTTGATGAGTAACTGTGTAAATAAATATTTATATACTGAGTTACTATAACATACTCCATTTGTGTACATAGTTTCTATGTCACCCCCCCATTACCTGCTGGGACCACTTTAAACAACTCTATATTTCAGGTTTCTTGTTTTCTCAGCTCCTCAGGCTCTGCCCAGGTTCTTACCCTGCTCACCCACTGCCGCCCCCCACCCATGGCTGTCTGCCTACTTGCTACAAGTCTGCCAACTCATGTTCTACTCTGGACCCATCAGCTCCATTCCATTCTCTTTTGCACTACTCAACAAAAGCCCCAAAACAGGAATTGTTTCTTTTTAAACTGCAATTTCTGAATGGTGCTAACCAGCATTACCACTTGTCCACTCCGGCTCCAACACTGCACTCGGTTACTTGCCCAGGCAACAGGAAAATGCAGATCAACCAGATATAAAAATGTTACCATTTTATTAATAAAAAATAAATAAAAGACTGACCAGTTCATGCATATCCCAGCAGGTGCCTCCACCAAATCCACCACACTCGCTAACCCCTGCTGCCATCTTTTCTGAAAACTTTTCAGAAGCTAGATCCTGAACCAACCATGGCTATGTCTTCATGTCAGCATCCCTAACAATGGATATAACTGGCCAATCATACCCCATTCACAAAAATCCCCTTATAATGCAGAACCACAAAATGACAAATTACAAGACATCCCTCAAAATAAATATGAGTGCCATTGTAATATAATAAAAATAAACCAAACCAATATCAACCAAGAAAGGCCTGTTGCATGAACAGAATATGTGGGGCGGCTGTGTGATAACTCATTTATCCACAGCAGTTACCTCGAATTATCACCGTGGCTTTGCCACTCATGACGCTACTTGAGGTCACAGGCAACTGTCTCAAAAAGTAAAAATAAATCAAACCAATATCAAAACAAGAAAATCATGTTGTATAAACAGAATATGTGAGGAGATCAGGATAACTCATTTAACTGGGTACCTGTGACCTCGTAACCATCTCTTGTGGCTTTCACAATCAATGATGTTACTTGAGGTCACAGGCAACTATCCAAGATAAATGAGCTATCACACAGTACCCCCCCTGCATATCCCAGATATATGCCTCAGCTGCCCAGCTCCAGACTGACTGGGTTCCCCCAGAGTAGGACAGTAGCAGAGGTCGGTGCCTAAAGCACATCCTGGTTTTTGATCTCCGAGTTGGTGTTTTTCCTCCTTACATTTCTATCCCCTTGGATGTCGGGGCACTAGATGACCCAGTCAGAAGCAAGCAAATGTGCTTCACTTAGGCCTTTACCAATCTCACACTCTCACTACCTGCCACATTACCATCTGTGGTCACCCAAGTGTCAGAGATTTCCCTTCCTCCCTCCTCAGAGGGAGTGTGCATATGGGATGCTCTGTCATCCTGCCCCAGCTGGCCCCTGACAGCCCAAGTAGTTCCCAAATTTGGATCAGTGCCGTAAACGGATGGTAGCACTATCATTGTGCTGATAGACTGGCCCTGTGTTTGACATTTTTAAATAACTTCATCCCACTGTCCCACTCAGAAATAGAACACTGTAACAAACTGTAATGCATCAATGTGGTGCAGTCTGACGGGGGGTAAAAGAGTGAAAACTGAATGCGCTGGCTATCTGACTGTTCAACAGACCATCAACAATCCTTCCTGACACCATTATTAGTTAATCTACCACATACCAGTAACCAACATAACCAACGCCCCCCCAGCACCAAAAGTCCTACCTCTCCTTGACCAATAAACTTGGTAGAAACCAAGGAATTCCCAGCTACTCACCTATCCCCACAAATCATCAGTACTTATGATTAAAGTCTGTAAGGAAATCAAAACCTGACAACTAAAAGCTTCAGCATGCCAGGAAAGGGCGGGGGTTCAGTGTTTTGTGCCACCATCCAATATTTATTTTACCACCCTCATTTACCTTTTTGTGCATCTATTTGCTCCCTTGCACTGACAAGCCCCCATCCACCAGTCTCCACAGTCTTGTCACCTCCAGGACTTTGCCTTGTGTGGCTCTTCCTCCAGGCCTCTCCTCACCACAGCAGGGTCCCCCAAGCCCCAGCAGAGACAATGGACATCTGCCTGGATAGCTGGGTACAGGGCCTGCAGGAGACAGATGTCATCCTACCATTCAGCCCCAATCTTCCCTTGTTGTCCAATCTCCTGGTACACAGTAGTCAGTGTTCAATGACACCAATGGCCAAGCTGTGCACCCTTAATGCATGAATGATGCTGGGTATCTGCCCTGCCTCTGCTTCTCCTGTCATCATTTTTTTTTAGGTAATTCAAATCGACTTCAGTTTTACCAGAAACACCAGTTTTTATCCATTGAAAAACGCCTCAATGTGTTTCTCAAATGCCCTTCAAAAAGTGCACGAAAAATGCTAATTAGCCTTCAAAAAGAAGGAAAGAGAGTGGTAAAAAATTGTTCTGAATAGACCTTTCAATTGTACCTTAAACACTCTTCTTTTCCACCTAAAATGAAGGCCTTCAAATTCAAGTTTTATTCAGTTTTTGTAATTGGTTTTGAAGTACTTCAAATTGCCTTCATTTTACTTGGAACACTAGTTTTATCTAGTAAAAACGCCTCAATTTGTTCTCAAATGCCCTTCAGAAATTGCACGAAAATGCAAATTAGCTTCAGAAACACAGAAATACTGCTAATAAACTGATACTCTAAGTTAACATGGTATTATGTAAATGAGTATGCTTGATTTGATGTCTTCTTCTTAGAAACACTCGTTTGGTAATGCAAATAGAATCTTTCTAAAAGAAATCCAATAACAAAACATGCTCATTTACATATTTTGCTACATGTGCAGCCTACTGTAAGGCATAAACAATCCATTAGGGGTTATTTTTGACTTAAAAACAAGTCTACCTGTACCTTCTCATGTGCCCTTTCTTTGTGCAACAATACTCAGCTAATTATCATATGAATCCCAGTTACTTTGGATGCATTTCAGGTATACCAGATAGTAAACACCACATGAAAATCAACGTGTTCAAAGGCATTATATCTTAGAAGGAAACTATATTTAGTTACTGTATTGGTAAAACGTTTTGTTTATGCTATTCTTTCCTGTTACTATTTTATACCATCTGTCTGTTCTTCAAAAATTATGCATCCATAAACATCCTCTGTTACAGTCACTGCACTATTATAGTTCACTCATTTAGTATAGATACTAAGCAGGGGATCACTTACTTGGGTCCTATGAAGCCTGGGTTGGGGTCTCAGGGTGATGTCCAGTTGTACCTGAGAAATAACAGTGATATGGTCAAAATGTATGGAGAGGTACACATTGGGAGGAACAAGAGTTAAAAGTGCGAGCCCAGAAATTAAGTAAAAGTTAATTTAGAGAAGTAAGTGTTTAAGTCAAAAGTGAGTGAAAAAAAGATCTAGAGATAAAAAACAATAAGAAAAAGAGACAAAGAAATGAAGCAAGTGCTGTGGGGTGGTCTTATTTAAATATGATTTAGCCAGTGGTTCAGTAAGTTAGCGTAAGCTTTGGGCTATAGGCCCATTCCTTTAAAATGGATTATCCCTGGCATCTGGTGGGTCCAACAAAGGCTTCTTTCCCCAGACTGCTGGCTTCCTGTTGTCCTTCTCCATGGTGTCAGAGCAAGTTACCGATGCTTGATAGGCAATGAAGGAGTCACCGATGATAGCATACGTGGAAGCCCAATCGGACAGTAAAGGAGCCACCAATAGCAGCATAGTAGGAAACCAGAGCAGCAGGCAATTAAGTAGCAGTCATTGGCAGCATAGAAGTAAACTATTGGGGGGGGAATACTGTGCTGGAGGAATGCCATATAGCAGAGGGCTAAGTGAGGGTAGGCACTCAAAACGTAGAGAGAGAGGACTTACCCATGTCTTTTTCCTTGGAAGTCAGACAAACAGTGATCAGAGAATAGCATAAAAAAGAAAAAAAAATGGATTAGTTATACAATGTCTGTGGGAAAAGCCCCACTCAGGAACCCAAGGCTGGGACCAGGGAGTATGGGATGGTCTTCCAGGATAGGGCCCCAGGGAAGGGAAGCAGGGAACTCTGGTGGAGGGGGGAAGCTTCTCCTAGTGGTGGACTATTGTCTGGGGAGTGGAGTTAGGGTCACCTAACAGCAGGGAGACAAGGAAGTCAAGTGCCTCCCAGAAAGCACTGAATGGAAGGATGGTAAGCGGGTCCATAGGATCACTACGGCAATAGCTAGGAGGGAGCAGCTGAATGTCATTGTCCACCAGGGAACCAATGACCTGGCCAGGAGAAGGGGAGAGTTAGAGTCCAGAATGATTTCAGGAAGCTGGGGGAAACCTGAAATGGATAGCATGCTCCATCTCATTCTTGGAGGTGCTACCTGTCCAGCGTACATGGGAAGCTAGGGTACTGCACATCCATACCTTCAACTTCTGGTTGAAGGATTGGTGTGGAAGGGAGGGTTCTGGCTTCATAGGGGACTGGAGCTTGACCTGGCCAGATGCTGGCTTATATAAGGAGGATGGCCTGCATCTGTCTGAGAAGGGGACCTTGGTCTTTTGTAAGAAGTTTAAATGCTTCAGCAGGGAGCATTTAAACTGGCCATGGGGTGAGAGCCAGGAGACTTAGGAACATAAGTTGATTACGGGTACAGTTAAAGCAGGCAGGGAAGGGCAGGCAGGTGAAGAATGTATAAGAAATTATATGGGGGGGACAAGAGCACAGGAAAGGAAACCGGAGGGAAGGGGGAGATTCTGTAGAGGGAGAACAAGAGCAGAGGATGGGCAGAATGTAAAACATGGAAGATCATGCCAATGAATGCTGTAACCTAGGAAATAAGGTTCCAGAACTGGAGGCCTAGTTGGCAGATGCAGACCTTGACATAGCAGCAACAACAGAAACATGGTACTCTGCTAATCATGGCTGGGAAGTCGATGTGCCAGGCTATACATTGTTCAAGTGGAACAGGGAGGGTAAAAAGGATGGGGGAGTAACCCTGTACATCAGAGATGGTATAAAAGCTGCAGAAGTTCAGTGAAGACAGGGGGAGGCCAAGGCAATGTGGGTCATCCGGGAGCAAGATAATGAAACAGCAATATGCACTGAGGTGATCTACAGACCTCCGGTGCAGGGGAAGGAAGTAGACGGGGAACTAGTGGAGAACATACACGACATGGCTGCTAAAGGAAAAATCCTGCTACTGAGGGGCATTTTAATATGCAGGACATGGATTGGCCACCCAGGTGGTCTGTTTCAGCCAGAAGTACAGCCATCCTGAATCACTGCAGGGGTTGGACTCAGGCAGCTGGTGAATGAGCCAACCAGAGGGCAAAGTAATTCTGGACATTGTACGGACCAATGGAACAGAGTTAAAGAATTATAGGTGGAAGGGAAGTTGGGGTCCATTGACCACCACATGGTGTGGTTCAGCATAGATACATGGACTCAGTTGAGCCACACAAGGGCAAGGGTATTAGATTTCAAGAGGGCGTATTTTATTGAAATGGGTAGGTGTATACAAGCAGTCCTGGAGAAGGGAGAGGTAATAGAGTGGGTGGAAGAACAATGGGAGAAACTGAAAGGAGCCATAGTGGATATAACAAACCAATATGTTAGGATAGTGGCCAAAAGGAAAAAGGAGGAAACCATTATAGTTCTCCAATGAGGTGCAGGACAAAGTCAGGGCTTAAAGGCCGAGCTTCAGGAAATATAAGGGGAAGGCCAAAGGGAGGAGGATAGGGAGGTGCATATCTTGAATGTCTAAGGGAAGCAGAGAAGGCTGTTAAGAGGGTGAAGGTGCAGACAGAAGAGGGCTTAGCAGAGTCTGTAAGCAAAGGGGATAAAGTATTTTATAGGTACATCAGTGAAAGAAGAAAACCGTGGGGGGGGGATTGTGAGGCTCAAAGGAGTGTAAGAAGGGATTCGACAAGGCAGAAATACTGAACAAATACTTCTGCTCAGTATTCACTAAGGAGGGGGAGGATCAAGGACCACAGTTGGGTTGCAGAGGCGATGAGGTGGGGGGAGAAAGAGGTGAACACCAGTACATTCATAGTGGCGAGAGTTCTGGAAGAACTCACAAAGCTGAATTCATGAATTCACAGCAGGAAGGTCATGTCAAACCAATAAAATAGTCTTTTTTGATTGGGTGACCAGGGAACTTAATCAGGGAGGGGTGGCAGAGGTCCCCTACCTAGATTTAAGCAAAGCCTTTGACACTGTCCCACATAGAAGGCTGATTAACAAGATGGGTAGTCTGAGAATGGGAAACAAGGTGGTGAGCTGGGTTAGGAACTGGTTAACAGACAGGAAACAGATGGTGGTGGTAAATGGAGTACAATCTGGGGAAAGGAGGTGACCATTGGGGTACCTCAGGGATCAGTACTAGGACCAGTCTTATTCAATGTCTTCCTTAGTGACATTGCAGAGAGGCTAGAAGAAAGATCTGCCTGTTTACCAATGACACCAAGATCTGCAACATATGGGATATTCCAGAAGGGGTGCAGAACATGAAGAGGGACCTGAAGAAGCTTGAAAGATGGTTGGAGATGTGGCAACTGAGGTTCAATGCAAAGAAGTACAAAATAATGCATATGAGGCACAAAAACTGTGGAGCAACATATTAGTTGGGGGTGAGGATAGAGCATGCACCAAGCAGGAAAGAGACCTTTGGGTTATCAACTCTGATTACGTTAAGGTAGGAAAACAGTGCAACAAGGCAGCAGGCAAAGCAAATAGGATACTGGGATGGCAGGGGCATCACCAGCAGGAAAAGGGAGGTCATAATTCCACTATGCAAGACACGAATGAGGCCCTACCTAGAGTACAGTGTACAGTTCTGGAGACAAAACCCACGTAAGCACATAGACAGGGTGGGGAAGGTTCAGAGGAGGGCAACAAAATGGTACAGGGATTGCATCACAAGTCCTATGAGGACAGGCTGAAAGACTTAAATATGTACTCCCTGGAGGAGATGAGGGATGGAGAGAGGGTATATGCTAGACACATACAAATACCTTACAGGGATGAACAGGGTGCAGGAATATACTATTTTCCAGCAAAAAAGATGTTTGAGGACTAGAGGGCATGGAATGGAGTTGGAGGGAGGGCGATTCAGAGGAAACATGAGGAAGAATTTCTTCACAGAAAGGGTGGTGGATAAGTGGAACACCCTGCCAGAGGAAGTGGTGGGGGCTGAAACAATCATGAGATTTAAGAATGCATGGGATAGACATAAGGGAATCCTGGCGGTCAGAGGGTAAAGGGCAACAGACTTCTAGAAAAATGTAAAGGGAACTTACAAGCTCAAATGGGCAGACTGGGTGGGCCATATGCCCTTATCTGCCAACAGTATCTATGTAATAAAAAAAAAACATTAAGGGATTTCTCTGTTCAGCAAGTCTGTATGCACTAACAAGCCACCTACAATTCTTTTTTTTTTTAAGCTAATTTGTTTCTCCTTTGGTCCCCACCAGTCAGCTACCTTCTTTCAGCCACCCACCAAGCCCTGCACTCTACATCAGACAGCTATCCCCTTCTTTGCCCATGATTTACCCTCCATGGCAGGGTGGTGAGGCCCCCCCCCCCCCACAGCTCGACTCACCTTGAACAGGATCCAGTTCCAGGGAAGTGCCATTCAGAGTCGGGCCTGCGGAGGGTGGCTGCTTACATCCTGCTCGACCTGGGACCTCTGTTTTTCTTGTTCAGTTCCCTTGAGTGGAGTGTGCAATGCCAGCAATGGCCATACTGTGTGTGCTTCTGCCCACAGCACACAAGCTCACTGCGCCAACTCCCCTTGCGTGTGACAAGCTCATGGCTCGCTTGCACCCTGCCACTTCTAGGTGTCAGGGAAGCACTGAGCCTGTACTTCCCTCCACCCCACAAGAGAAGAGCTGTCCTTTGGATGCTCAATCCTCTCCCTCCCCAGCTGACCTGCTCGCACCATGAACATAAGTCACCAGCATGGCAGAAGGTAAGGCACAGATGCCTCAGCCTTCCATGCCACTGTGCCTGCTAGCCACCTACAGTTCTAAAGATAAACATTAATAAGAACAAGATGCAGACATACTTACTGTGAACACACTGCAGCACCTTCACCAGAAGCCAGCAAACTCCACCAGCAGCATCCAGGCAGAGCCCACACTGCAAAACAAAAACAAAGGGATGTTTAACCCACACTGACTAACAAGGTTAATGCAAAGTACAGTAATAAGAATAACCACTCCAAGGAACCAGCAGACAAAGTCAAGAACAACATGAAGATGACGGAACACCACAGACCCACTCAATGGCGTTTTTTTTTGTTTTTTTAAATAGCCGTTCTTAGTCCTCAGACAGCTATACCCTCCTTCAAGGCTCATGCTGCCCATCCAGTGTGTGTGTCTACATACCACTACCACCCAACTATGCCCCAGCTTGATCACACAACTTCCTCCCACTGCAGCACTTTCCACCTACCTCCTAAAAGTCCTGACCTAGTACCATTCACTTTCCTGTGTCTAGTGGAAACTCTGACCCCTCCCTAATTTGTGCAGTCCCTGGTGCTCAAGAGTAGACCCACTCACTCTCCCAGACCGACAAACAGCAGACATTGGTGTCCACCAGTCCACTCTCTCTGTCCCTGACCTATTCCAAGCAGTCCCCGGTGTTAAACATAGAAACATAGAATTTGATGGTAGATAAGGACCACTTGGCCCACCTAGTGTGCCCATTTACCTACCTAATGGATAAGCTGCTGATCCTAGTTAACCAACAGTCTACTTCCTTCTACCCCCCACTAGAATTGCCTTATGTCTGTTCCATGCATTCTTAAATTCCCCCGCTGTTTTTGACTCCACAACCTCCACAGGAAGCCTGTTCCACGCATCTACAACCCTCTCAATGAAAAAATACTTCCTCACATTACCTCTGAGCCATCCCCCCTCTATCTTCAAATTGTGCCCCCTTGTTCTTCCACATCTCTTTTCCTGAAAGACGCTACCCTCTTGGACTTTGTTGATTCCATTGAGGTACTTGAAAGGTTCTATCATGTCCCCCCTCTCCCTCCTTTCAGTGGTACCCCTTTGAGTGATACCAAGCAATACATCCTCTTTCTCCCCGACCTGAAGTTGAGCAGTCTTCTGGTGTCCAGTTGTAGCACCTCTTTCTCCTAGGAACTGCTGCATCACCCTGTACTATCTCTGGTGCTGTTTGGGTAGAATGATCATGACAGACCATTCCTTCCATAAGTAGTGACGTGTGAGACCCCATTTGGAGACTTCTGCTGTATGTAGCGGTAATAAAATTGTGTACAAATACATGTGTATGTATGCACTGTGTGTGTATCTATGTGTCTCTGACACTACTGTTCTATGCATGAGAGGTGGTACAGAGTAGTGGTGTATGTACATGTCTGTGTATGTATCTGTGCTGTCATGTCTATAGAGTAATCTAAGCATGTGTGTGTGTGTGTGTATGTATGCGCGCACACGTGTGTGTAAACATGCATTTGTCAACTGTGCATATGCTATGTCTGCATCTGTTTCTGCTGGTGTGCGTGACTATTTGTGCATCTTTTTAGATGCGAAGATCCATATGCACGTGTGTGTGTTTCTAACACTATATTAACTCAGGATAGACTCTGTGATACAATATCTGTCCTGCTCTTACCCATTTGACTAGTTTTACTGTCAGTCTGCTTGAATGGTTACACCATCCATGTGTATTAGGTGGGGTTGGTTGGGTTGGTTGTGTATGTGTACTGCTTTGTGATCTGTGTGTAACAGTAAGTGAATGCTTCTATCTACTGTTGTATGTGTAATGGCATGTGTGTCTCCATACAGTGGTTTGCATGTCAACCACCAGACAGCCATTTAACCCACTAGACCATGATAAATATTAGTTTAAGAAGGGTACCACTGGGAGAAGATGTGGTCTAAAGCTGATATCACCCCCAACTGCACCTTCTGTCTTCTCCCTTTACTTCTCTTACCAGTTTGAATTTCCTTTGATTACAGTGGTATGTAGTATCATGTTCCTTCTTAAGTCATGTTGTGACGCTACTGCTTAGATGCCTAGTGATGACCAGGACTGGCAGTATTTTTTTTTTCCAATTGTTTAACCAGGTGAGACACACTAAACTGGAAGCTTGTTTACAGGTGCAATCTGGGAGCACAGGGAAGTTAAGTGACTTGCTGAGGGTCACACAGTATGCAAGTGGAGGCTGTGGGATTCAAACCCAGGTCTCCAGATTTGCAGCTCAGAGCTTTAAACCACTGCGCTATACTGCCTCCCTAGCCTAGAGGTTAGGGTAACTAGCTATGAATGACTTTGGTACAGTACATCTACCAGACCTGGGTCTGAGCCCCACAACCTCAACTAGACCCTGTTCATTCCCACGTAGCAAAGGCTAATCCCTAGGCCAAACCTTCCACACTCCTGTGATTTGCCACCCTCACTCCTTCCCTGTTCTTCCACATGGATTAAAAAAAAAATTGCATACTCCTGGAATTTGTAAAAGGCCCCCTCCTTAGCTAGACCCCCATCCCAAAATAGTCATTATTTAGATGTTGGGCTCCCCTCCTGACCTCCAAGCCATGATATGGGGACCACATATAGCAAGTTATACCAGACAGCATGGTCCCCTCCCCTTCTGACTGCCAAGCCATGATATGGGGACCACATATAGCAAGATATACCTGATAGCATTGTCCCCGCCCCCCCAAACCTACAGCATTGTCTGCCACCAGCTCTATCAGTCCACAAGCTGAATGACAGAGCGTGTCAGTGTGCATGATTGGGGGAGGAGGCAGATCAGAGTATGTCATTCATGACATTTTGCAGAAATTAGTCTTTCCTAGCATTATCAATGACACTCACCATTCTGGGCACTCCCTCTCATGCACTGGCGGTTTCGTGCTGTATTGAGCAGCTGACTGATAGAACAGGTGGCCATGCTTTGTGAGGGATTGGGGGGGCGCCCAATTAGGCTATTTTAAATATCAATACAAAGACAGTTTCTGCATTGTTTTCTAAACCCAGTAATTCACCGGGGAGGTTGCATGGCAATCGGGCTATCCTGAATATCAATACAAAGCCAGTTTCTGCAGTGGTTTCTACACCCAGTAAGTCACCTTTAGAATGCTTAGAGAATTATTTCTCTGAACGGCTGCACCAATCATAGTTCTACTCCAGCAAACCTTGTAATTATTCTGCACTGTGAAGCCATGTTGTGTGTTTTAAACTAGAGCTGCAAGATCGTTTTCTTCATTCTGTGCCAGTGCTTCTCCAACAGCAATTGAACTTGCTCGGGACATTGTCAGTTTCTCCCAATCTGAATTAGCTGTGAGAGGGCTGTTCAGTGAGTGGCTAATGCTGAAGGAGGAGGGGCAGGACAGCGTATAAAAAACTTCCGTTACTACTGTGCAAGCATGAGTGGCGCGAGCAACACTTGGAAGAGAAATTTTGAAAGATTGGACAATAAGAGGGTTATAACGAGCCTTGCATATTGAGAAGTAAAGTATAAATGTATTCTAAATTGTTAGATAATATTAATGAACTTATTTGTCCCAAAGTGAACTAAAATCTTCAATATCCTCCTATCTTGTATCTGGCTGGTGGCAGAAGCTGGCTATCAGAGTTTAGTAGAGATATTAATAGTTTAGGGTGGGTAGTTCTGAATACAGCTACTCAGGTTTTGCTTAGTGTAGGATAATTAGGTTCGTGAAAGAAATGGGTTTAATTTTGAAACTAACAATTTTACTTCTGATATTATTTATAATTAACATAGAAACATAGACTTTGATGGCAGATAAGGACCACTTGGCCCACCCAGTCTGCCCATTTCCCTACCTACTGGATAAGCTGTAGATTCTAGTTAACCAACAGCCTACTTCCTGCAACCCCCCACTATAATTGCCTTATGTCTGTCCCATGCATGTTTGAATTCCCCCACTATTTTAGACCCCACAACCTCTCCAGGAAGGCGGTTCCATGTGTCCACCACTCTCTCCGTGAAAAAGAATGTCCTCACATTACCCCTGAGCCATTCCCCCTCTAACTTTAAATTTAATAGTTGATGATTCTAAATCATCCTGTTTTAAACAATTTGAAATTAAGGAGAATGCAATGTTCTTACAAAGTAATTTGACAAAGGACTTTTGTACATCAATTAATTCAAACAGATCAAGTTGGCAGGATTTTAAGTTTGATGATAATGTTCAAGAATTGCATTTCACCACAGGGGATATGATGTCACTGTTGCTTTGTTTGCACTGTAATTATGAGATTATTTCATCTGTTCATCCAATTATGGTTAATTATACGTCACCAATGTTTTACAAGAAAGGTTTGATGTTTTCGAACAGAATGAGGAAGTTAGCATTGCTACTACTGCTGCTTTTAGGAACAGTACATCCAAATCCGGGCCCTTTGTCTGAGGAACCAGTTGAAGTTAAGAGTCTATTAAAATCTTCCCTTCACGTGTGTAAAGGTGTGGGATGTAAAAGATGGACAGAAGCTCCAGAAAAAAGGTGCAACCCACCTAGTTAAGTGGGAATTTTATTATGAAAAAAAAAAAATATATAAATCTCAGTCTTAGTTTTGGCACCTTCTCCAGCATTCACTTCAGCTTGTACCAGCTTGTAAAACAAAATACAAAAGAAAAAGATATAAATGGCATTCCCTCAAACCAGTGGAACCTTCCTCCACCACTGATCAGAAAGCACTGATCTTATCTATGGGGGGGCCCCTTACCAATCGGCAGGTCTGGGGAGGGGGGGGCATCACTGGCAGGTGGGGAGAGGGCTAAGCAGGGAGAAGAGGTACTGGAAGTGGAAATCACAGCAGAGAGAGTGAGGGAAGCCCTCAGCTCCCTTAAGACGGAGAAAGCACCGGGGCCGGATAAATTACATCCTAGAGTACTGAAGGAACTTGCAGATGTCCTGGCGAAACCCCTGGCAGAGCTTTTCACCATCTCTCTGAGGACAGGGTGGGTGCCCCAAGACTGGAAGGTGGCGCATGTAGTGCCTATCCACAAGGGGGGGATCAACTGAGGTGGCAGTGAACTACAGGCCTGTCAGCCTGACATCAGTGGTGGGCAAGGTGATGGAGGGCATTGTCAAGGAGAGGCTAGGAGGGGACCTGGATAAGTCAGGGTGCCTGGACGATAGACAGCATGGATTCATCCCGGGGAAATCATGTCAGACAAACCTGGTGGAGTTCTATGACTGGGTGACAAGTGCCTTGGACCTGGGTAAACCAGTGGATGTCCTCTTTCTAGACTTCAGCAAAGCATTTGACTCTGTTCCTCAAGTGGGCCTGTTGGATAAACTAGGAGAAATGGGGGTGGGAAACCAGATGATAAGATGGATAGGCAATTGGCTCCAGGACCGGACCCAGAGGGTCATAGTTGGTGGGATAGTCTCTTCCCCAAGGAGGGTCATTAGTGGGGTCCCACAGGGATCAGTCCTTGGGCCCCTTCTGTTCAACGCCTACGTATCTGACATAAGGACAGGAATCAGGAGTGAGATGAGTCTCTTTGCAGATGACTCGAAACTGGGGGCGGTGGTGGATGGGGAGGAGGGGAGGGTGGCCCTGCAGGGGGACCTGGAGGCTCTGGAAAGATGGTCTAGAAAGTGGAAGCTGAGGTTTAATGCAGGGAAATGCAAGGTACTCCACCTGGGGGCCAGAAACCCAGGCCAAGTGTACACCCTGAGGGGGAAATACTACAAGTCTCAATGGCTGACAGGGACCGGGGGTGGTGGTGGATGTCAAGATGAACAACTCTGAGACTTGTAGGAGGGCAGCAGCCAAGGCCAACAGGATGCTGGGATGCATCACTAGGGGATCACCTCCAGAAGGAGGAAGTGATACTCCTCTGTATAATTGCTTGGTGAGGCCGCACCTGAGTACTGCATGCAGTTTTGGAGGCCGCGACTTAAAGAGGGATATTAACCTCCTGGAGAGGGTCCAGAGGAGGGCAACCAAAATGATTTGGGGCTTGGGGGACAGGACCTATGAGGAGAGGCTCGAAGAGCTAAATATGTACACTTTGGAAGAGAGAAGGGACCGAGGGGACATGATAGAGGTCTTCAGGTACATGACGAGGGTAAATAGGGGAGGAACAGTGAGGGTGCTTCGAAGGAAGGAGGAGGGGCCACTAGAGGGCATGGGTGGAAGCTGGAGGGGGGAAGATTCAGGGGAGAAAGGAGGAGGTGCTACTTCACTGAGAGGGTGGTAGAGCCATGGAATGCACTACCTAGGGGGCTGGTGGAGGCAGAGACAGTGGAGGGGTTCAAGAGGGGGTGGGACAGGTACAGGGGAAGGGTTCAGGAAGCAAAATCCAATGCAGCAAGAATATCCGGAACTGGGAAGGGAGAAGCCAGAGAAGGCGAGGGGGACAGCAAGGTCAGCACCCAGGGTGGGGGCTGACCAAACGAGCAGACACGAAAGACCATTAGGCCTATTCTGCTGGCATTTTAGTATGTTAGTATGTTAGTATCTAAAAAATATAGCAGCCTAGTATAGGTCATTTATATCCTCCCACCAAATCATGTGACTAAGTATCATTATGTAGCAAGGCAAAAAATTATTTTAAAACTTGCTCTATCATATTATAGTACATATGAAATGCTGTACAGAACTCAAGTGGATTTTAGAACTACTAGCTGTAACCAAATTTCTATATACAAAGTCTCAGTGTATTAAGAACACTATACATTACTTTGTAACAGTATAAAAATAGCCCACTAAGGGCCGCCATTCCCCTATAGCCCAATGACTAAACCTTTATTTAAGCCTGCTCAAATTCTGCTGCAACAGGTCCTTTCTTATTGGAAAAAATATCTCTCACAACATAGGAACAGGGGAAAAAACAGGTTTCTTGAAATACACAGCAGAATACTATGCAGACTTGACAGGCTAAGCTGTCGGCAGTGTTTTTCTAAACCGTTTGGCATTTGAGCTTGGAATCTCTTCAGGGAGTCACTGCACTCTCACTAGGATGAGGGGATTTCTGATTTTGGGCAACAACATACCTTTAGGCAGTATTTAAAAGAATACTGCCGTTAAATCCCAAATTCAGGAGTGAATTTATGCCGTACCTAATGTAAGCATCGATCGACTATCGCAGTTATCACAAATCAAGTCAGAAGCTTGAACAAAACGGGATAGCTACTAAGCAAGCTAAATAAGCCTAATATTTCATTATTACTTCCTAGGGAGGAATCCTAAGGGCCTTGCTTCACAAAAAATAGAAAGGGTACATAACTCCTACAGTCACAAACTCAGGGGATATCTTTTCCTTTATTTGGGTTATCATTATTTCACAACAACAATTATTTAAGGGAGCCATACCCTTTTCTCCCACAAAGATTAAGGTGGGTTTCTATTGAAAAGGTTGTACTAATGTTTCATTTGAAAGAAGAGAATAAAAAAGAGGGGAAGAGATTATAGAAGACTTTATGGGGGGGGTTACTTGATAAGGAGGTGGCCTCCCTCCTTATCGGGAAAAGAAAAGGATAGCTCTAGAAGACAGGAATATAGATGGTTGCAACCATGAAAGAAATGACACATTAGTACATGACAGGTATTAGCCCTGTCACATTTACCACCCCTTAAAGAAAAAGAGGAGAATACTTCCTCTTTTATTTAGTCTTCCCTCCCAAGGAGGGTGGAACTCCTGCCCACCCACTCTCAGGAGTTCGAGTCCCAGGACCCCTGTGATACCAAGATACTGGCATCCATTATATCCTATTCGAACTTACCCTGGGATAACAGTAGCCATGTACTCTTTTCCTACTATCTCTTTTTGGAATTATATAGTATTCATATGGTCCAACCCCTTTTTTACTTTAAGGGATGGAGGAGCTCTGTCCCACCCTCTTCCAAGAAGCTCCATCTCAGGGACCCTGTCACAGTAATTAATCCAACATGAGTCAGATCCTAATTACAATATATACTAAATACTACATTTTCTCTGAGATCCATATGATACTAGATTTTACATTTCCTGTAAACATTCATTCCTTTTCTAAGGTTCTGTTTTCCCCAGATGTATTTTCAACATCCGCCCCATATCGGGATAGATAGTCAGCATTTTGTGTTCACTCCCTTTCCTATGAATGACTTTAAAGCGGTATGTTTGTAAGGCCAAATAGCATCTCATGATTCTGGGATTTTTCTCCCGCATTTGATGTAACCAGCATAGGGGATTATGGTCCATAACAACAGTAAATTCTGAACCCCAGAGATAATATTTCAAAGCTTCTATAGCCCACTTAAGGGCCAAACATTCTTTTTCTACTGTTGCATATGTCTGCTCTCTCACATGTAGTTTTCTACTCATGTATACTATTGGATGTTCTTTCCCCTCTATAACCTGTGTAAGTACAGCTCCCAGACCTATCCCTGATGCATCAGTCTGTACAAAGAAAGGTTTCACAAAGTCTGGACTTCTCAAAACTGGGAAGGCACATAATGTAGCTTTAATCATTCTAAATGCTTCATTGCATTCTTTTTTCCACTCTACCCTATTTGAGTACTTTTCCTTAGTTAACTCTGTTAGGGGTCCTGCTATGGCTGAAAATCTGGGGATAAAGTGACAGTAATAACCGGCTAACCCCAGAAAGTCCCGAACTTGTTTTTTTGTTTGGGGAATTTCACAGTGGGATACTGCTTCCACTTTATTAACTTCAGGCTTAATAACCCCATTCCCAATCATGTACCCTAGGTACCTTGTTTCAGTCTGTCTCAGGTGACATTTGGTAGGATTTATAGTGACCCCTGCCCTTTTTAATGCCCTTATGATCTGTTCTAGGTGGCTCAGGTGTGATTCCCAATCTGGACTAAACACCACCACGTCATCCAGGTAGGCTGCAGAGAAAGATGTGTAGGGCTGTAGTATGTGATACATGAAGCACTGGAAAGTGGCCGGCACTCCATGCAGACCAAAAGGTATTGTTAAGAACTCGTAAAGGCCTACCAGGGTAATAAAAGCAGTAATCTCTCTTGACTGAGGAGCAAGGGGAATCTGCCAGTTCCCTTCTGTGAGGTCAAGGGTGGATATGTTCCTGGCACTTCCTATGCGATCAATAATATCATCTATTCGAGGCACAGGATATCTATCAAGGAGGGAAGTGACATTCACTTTTCAGAAGTCCTAACAAATGCGAATACCCCCCCCTCCTTTTCATTAACTATCACCATAGGTGAAGACCAGGCACTATGGGAGGGCTGAATTATTCCTAGTTGTTCCATGACCCTTACCTCCTTTATTACTTCCTTTCTAACCTGTACTGGTAACCAGTATGGTTTCTGATGTATCGGGTTATTCTGAGTTAACCTGATCTCATGCTGTATGCCCACCACTCGACCAGCTACACTGGTAAATGTGTCAGCATATTTACTGAGTAATTGTTGCAACTGGGTATGTTGAGATGTAGTTAGAAAAGAATTTATTTGCATCTCCTGTAGTCGACCCTCTATTTTCCAATCTTTTGTAAGCTATGTCCAGCTCAGACTGTTGTGGTTCAGTTTGAATATAGCCACCTAATTCTTCCTCTTTGGGTCTTTCATGCCATAGCTTTAGCAAGTTGGCATGATATATCTGTTTTTTATTCTTTCTATGGGGCATCTGTATTTCATAGGCTACAGGGCCAACTTGCCTAACCACACTATAAGGCCCTGCCATTTCATTAATAGCTTATTTTCACTGGCAGGTAAAAGTAATAATACTTGATCCCCTGGGACAAATTGTTTATGTCCTACCCCTACATCATAATGTTTCTTTTGTTGGACCTGTTTATCACTCAACGTCTGATGAGCTAAGGTAATATATCTTTTCAGACATTGTCTTAGAGCTACCATATACTCCAGGACCCCCTTCTTTCCTATCTTAGTGTTTTCTTCCCTGGATTCTTTAATTACATCTAAAGGTCCACTAGGGTTACGACCATACAAGAGGGTAAAAGGGGAGTAGCCTGTAGAGGCCTGTGGTACCTCTCTATATGAAAACAAAAGGTAGGGCAGGAATAAGTCCCAATTCCTACCTTCCTCACTAACATATTTCTTTAACATGTTTTTCAAGGTCTGAATAAATCTTTCTGTCAACCCATCAGTTTGGGGGTGATAAGGTGAAGTCTGAATTGCCTGTATACCCAGTAGTCGATATAATTCTGCCAATAGTACAGAAGTAAAATTGGTTCCCCTATCTGTTAATACCACTTTAGGGATGCCAGCTCTACAAAAAACCTTTGCCAATTCTTCGGCCACTCTTTGTGCTGTGACCGTTCGCATTGGAATCGCCTCTGGATAGTGAGTGGCATAGTCACAGATTACTAAAATAAACGGGTTACTCTTAGTGCTTGTCACTAAAGGGCCTGCCATATCCCTGGTGATTTTATCAAATGGCTGGTTAACTATAGGTATATTCTGGAGATGTACCTTATCCTTCTTTCCTATCTTGGCAACTTTTTGGCAGTCAGTGCAACTCTGGATATATTCAGCTACCATGTCATGTATTCCAGGCCAAAAAAAACGATCAGGTATTTGTTTTAAGGTGGTATTTCTCCCAGAATGCCCTGCTAGGGGGATATCATGGGCCAATTGTATTATTTCTTTCTGAAATTTATGTGGCATAATCAATTGCAATACTTTATCCCCATTTTTAGGGTTGGTGCATTCTCTATACAAGATGTTATTCAACAATAAGAACTTGTGAGTCCCATCAGTCCCATCATCTTTGTTAATCTGCAAAAAAAATTGGTTAAGGGTTTCATCCTCTCCTTGTTCTTGAGCTATTATCTCAGGTCCCTGACTCGTAAGTCCATTAAACCTTTGGTTTCGCCAGTCCCTTTTTATTTTTCATTTTTCTGCTTTCCCTTATGTGTTTTCCCTTGGGCCTCAAATAAGTCATCTGAAAAAGGAAACACAGATTCCATTTTTTTCATTTGCCTGCTTAGCTTGTGAGTGTGTTGTTACCACTACCACAGGTGACAAATCATGTCTTTCCATTAATTTAGAAAAGTCTGGATGATCTTGTCCTATGATCATTGGAACAGGCAGATGAGGTACTACTCTTACTGCCAGGTCTTTGGTACTTCCATTGATAGTGAGTCTCATTGGAGCAGTGGAGTAATAGTGGGTGTCCCCATGGATGCATGTGACCCTGGTTCCTCCTTCCATCTTTGCTGTTTTCTCCACTAGGTCAGCTCTTACTAGCATTTGTCGACTCCCAGAGTCCAACAGTCCTATGATGTTATGGGGTCCCATTTTAACTGTGGTAATATACGGAGCCCAATTGGCCAAAGCCAAATGTCCAAAGTCCTTTTAGCTGTTGGGCAGTTTCTAATTACATGTCCCTTCTTCTTACAGCCATGGCGCACTACCTCTGACAGGGGTATTCTTTCCCTTCTCTCTTTTCTTATTTCTGGTCTATTGCTATATGAATCAGAAGTAAAGGTGTTTCTTACCGGAGCAGTGGCAGATGTATGGACAGACCCCCCGTATATCTTCCCCGTGATGGTCTCGCTGCCAGGAAGTCTTCGACCAATTCAATGGTTTTTTCAGCTCCTTCAGGCTTATGTTCCCTAACCCAGAGTTGTACATCCTGGGGGAGAATTTTGATAAATTGTTCAATGGTGATGGCCTCCATTATTTGTTGAATGATTTACTATTAGGCTGAAGCCATTTGTTGCTAAGATCTTTTAAGTGTGCATAAACCTCTCTGGGGGCATCTGCTGGCTGCATCTTTAAGGAATGAAACCGATGTCGATAGGTCTCTGTTTATATCATATCTCTGGAGTATTTTCTTCTTTACATAGTCATAATCATCAGCCACTTGTATATCTAATTGGCTATATACAACCTGGGCTCTTCCCGTCTGGCTATATACAACCTGGGCTCTTCCTGTCAACTGGGGGGCTAGTCGCACAACCCATTGTTCCTTCTGCCATCCACGTTTGTGCCACCCTTTCAAATGTGGTCAAATAGGCCTCAATGTCATCAGTATCTTGTTACTGAGCTAATTTAATGTCCTGTGGGCCCTGAGGTTGGTCAGCATGTTCCACTCTGATAGCCTGTAGTATTCGCATAGTATCTGCCCATTTGGCATCTTGACGCCTTCTATCCAGTTCTCTTTCCTTGTCCAACTGAACCTGTCAGAACACACAACCATTTTAATAGCTGTCCCACATCCTCCATTGGAGCTTGTTCCATATATGAAGCATCCACCTCCTTCTCAAGATCCTCCGATTCCAGTAACTGTTCTGTTGGCAAGTCATCTCTAGGTTCACCAGGTTCCTCCTCTGACCTCTCAGATGGTTGTCTCTTAACTTTGGGTTGCACATCAGGCAAGCCAGTCAATAACTGGGCCCCAGTCTGGGCTGCCATGTGTCGTGTAATGGTGCCCTGTGGTTGTCCACCAGCCGCCATGTCCATCCTGGGTATCCAAACAAATACCGGCCACTTCGACTCTCTTCCTCACTCTGGTAACAAATACGGCAATGATATCCCACTTCTCTCACCAAATGTAATGGTGTGGGATGTAAAAGATGGACAGAAACTCCAGAAAAAAGGTGCAACCCACCTGGTTAAGTGGGAATTTTATTATGAAAAAAAAAACAATATAAATCTCAGTCTTAGTTTTGGCACCTTCTCCAGCATTCACTTCAGCTTGTATCAGCTTGTAAAACAACATACAAAAGAAAAAGACATAAATGGCATTCCCTCAAACCAGTGGAACCTTCCTCCACCACTGATCAGAAAGCACTGACCTTATCTAAAAAAAAAAAGGCAGCCTAGTATAAGTCATTTATATCCTCCTACCGAATCATGTGACTCAGTATCATTATGTAACAAGGCAAAAAATTATTTTAAAACTTGCTCTACCATATTATAGTACACATGAAATGCTGTACCGAACTCAAGTGGATTTTAGAACTACTAGCTGTAACCAAATTTCTATATACAAAGTCTCAGTGTATTAAAAGCACTATACATTGCTTTGTAACAGTATAAAAATAGCCCACTAGTGGCCACCATTCCCCTATAGCCCAATGACAGAATGCCACAACTAGATCTCAGAGCAACTTCACTTTTATGTCTCCTGCCAAGTCTGATGTACGTTTTACTTACTCCTTCACCCTTTCATTTTATATTAATAATACTAATGTGGAATAAATGGAGGGACACTTTAATGGTGCAGATGGCATAAATGGAAGCCAAACAGCTATTAAAATGCTCCAGGGGAAAGAAAAGAAAAAAAAAACAAAAACCCTCACAGGAAACTTAAGCTTATGCTTACATTAACAGAGTTTCCTGGGTTTCCTGCAGAGACTAAACCTTTATTTAAGCCTGCTCAAATTCTGCTGCAACAGGTCCTTTCTTATTGGAAAAATATCTCTCACAACATAGGAACTGGGGAAAAACCAGGTTTCTTGAAATACACAGCAGAATACTGTGCAGACTTGACAGGCTAAGCCGTCGGCAGCATTTTCTAAACCGCTTGCTTGAGGTTTAAGTATTTGAGCTTGAATCTCTTTCAGAGAGTCACTGCACCTCACTAGGATGAGGGATTGCATTTTGGCAGCAACATACCTTTTAGCAGTATTTAAAAGAATACTGCCGTTAAATCTAAATTAGGGGTAATTTAGCTGCACAGATATGCATACGATAAATACTATCGTGGCTATCACAAGTCGATTCGCAAAGCAGAACAAAAGGGGGATAGCTACTTAAGCAGGCTAAATAAGCCTAATATTTCATTATTACTTCCTAGGGGAGAATCCTAAGGACCTTGCTTCACAAAAAAAGAAGGGGTACATAACCCCCACAGTCACAAACTCAGGGGATATCTTTTCCTTTATTTGGGTTATCATTATTTCACAACAAAAATTATTTCAGGGAGCCATACCCCTTTCTCCCACAAAGATTAAGGTGGGTTTCTGTTGAAAAGGTTGTACTAATGTTTCATTTGAAAGAAGAGAATAAAAGGGGAAGGGATTATAGAAGACTTTATGGGGGGGGGGATTACTTGATAAGGAGGTGGCCTGCCTCCTTATCAGGAAAAGAAAGGGATAGCTCTAGAAGACAGGAATATAGATGGTTGCAACCATGAAAGAAATGACACATTAGTACGTGACAGGTATTAGCCCTGTCACAACGTGGTTCATCTAAATGGAGCTAGTCTAATAGCAAAAAAAACAATTTTGGAATGCTGGGTTCTGAATAACAAGTTTGATGTAGTTGCTCTGACTGAAACTTGGTTGTCTGATAACATTACTAATTCTGAAATTCTGTTACCAGATTATTCTATCTTTAGGAAGGTTAGGGTAGGTAGAAGGGAGGGATGCTTGTTTTATGTGGCTGATCATTTGTTGGTACACGAATTAGCTATTATTCCTGATAGTAAAATGTTTGAATCAATTACTATTTCCATTTCATTCAGTGATAAAAAAGTTTCGACCATCATACATGTTTATGTGCCACCAGATAAGTCAAAGGAGGGGGTTCCTGCTTTTTTCAATTGTGTTCAAAATTTATCAATAATAAGGGAAACTATTGTGGTTGGTGATTTTAATCTAAATTGGTTGTCTCCAGCAGTACATGAGATTAGAACAACTGTCATTGATCTAGGGTTTCAACAATTGATTGATGGCCCTACCAGGGTGAATTATAAAACAGGGTATTCATCAACCCTTGTTTGGGTAATTACAAATAATCCATCACATATAGTTAAATGTGGAATTCTCCCTGATGGGATCAGTTATCACAGTCCTTTTTTTTTTTTGATTGGTAAGTCAAAATTCATAAAAAAGAAGCTAGGATTATAAAATACAGAAGGCTCAGGGATTTAGATGAGCAAAGGTTTTTTGAGGAATCACAATTACTTGATTGGTCATTTCTGGATGACATAATTGATATTAATGAAGCCTATCAGAAATGTTGTCATTATTTCATTCTTATTTGTCACAAATGAATACCTATTAGATTTATTAGGGTTAAAGGAAATGGCAATGTTTGGTTCATCCCAAATTTACTGAAATTAATAAGGGAAATCAATCAAGCATGAAAAGCTTATAGAAGGACTAAACAACTGGATCACCAATTACTTTATAAAAAACTTAGGAATAAATGCCAACTAGCTATTCGTGCAGCAAAGAGGGATTATTTTAAGCAGAAATTTTCAGAAGTAAAGGGGAATCCAAGTGCAACTTGGAATACAATTAATCTGTTATTGGGTAAACTTAAGGGGAGTGAAAACTGTGTATTGGAGAAGGATGATAGTATTATTATGGATCCTAAAACTGTGGCAGAAGCCTTTAATTTACACTTTACTAACTTGAGTAGGTATAGTTCTAATGTGGGTAGTATGTATAGTTTCTGGAGCCACTTGGATGCATTCTTGCAACCAAGTAGTGATGGAATGTATGGGGGTAATAACATTCCAAAATGTTATTTCCATTGTTTACAAACTAAAGACGTGATTGAGTTTGTGTCTAAAATGACCTTATAAGGACCTTATAAGGGATCTGATGATCTTGATCATAGGATACTGAAAAGAGTTATTAATAGTGTCGCAGGACAGTTGACAAAATTGTTTAATCATTCTCTTTGTTTTGGGACTTTTTCTGATGTGTGGAAGAGTGCAGTGGTTAAGCCAATATATAAATCAGGATCAAGACTTGATCCTAATAACTATCATTCAATTTCTATGCTTGCCCCCCTTTCTAAAATATTAGAGAAAATAGTTCAGTTCAGTTAACAGAGCATTTAATAAAATACAAACTTTAGTCAGACTCACAACACGGTTTTAGGTCTAATCACAATATGGAGACAGCCTCGGTGAGGTTCACTAGTCTGGTCACTAGAGCAATAGATATTGGGATATTGTAGTGGCTTTTGTGGACCTCACCAAGACTTTCGATCTAGTTAATCACGAGGTTCTTTTGAAACAGTTATCTACTTTAAAGTTGTCAAATGGGATTATATCTTGGTTTAGTGGCTATTTGGTTGACAAGAATCAGAAGACATTCATTAATGAAATATTATCTGAACCTTCCTTGTTGAAATGTGGAGTCCCTCAGGGCTCCATTTTAGGCCCTTTGCTTTTTTTTATTTGTAAATTCGTTAGCTGTTAATTTTAAAAACACTGAGTTATTGTTGTATGCAGATGATGCAGTTTTGTTTTGTTCTGGTTCAAGTTTTTTGTCTTTACAGAATACTTTGTAACATTATTTTAATTTGTTGCATTATTGGTTTGAGAAACATAAATTGGTGTTAAATTAAAAAAAAGCAAGACAATGATATTTTCCCATCCTAGGAAGGTGCTAAATCAAGAATTAAAAATTACTGATAATTTGGGTAATGCAATTGAACAGGTTAGGCAGCTTAAATATTTGGGAGTACTAATTGTCATTTAGCATCTGATTCTTATGTAACAGAGTTAATTAGTAAGGTACATAAAAGGTTGAGGTTTCTTTATCGAATTAGGGATAATCTTATGGTAGATGTTAAATTACTGCTTACACATAGTTTATTATTATCTATGGTGGATTATGGGCCTGTAATGTATTCACATACCTCTGAAAAAGTTTTATCTAGACTCCAAGTAACATATCATTCTGTCTTACGTTTTGCCTCTGGTAAATCAAGGTTAACCCATCATTGTTCACTCTATAAACAATTAGGTTGTTTGTCTTTAAAGGAGCAATTTTATTTTAGGCCACTGTTGTTTTTGCATAAGGTTTTTTTAGGTATTCTGCCGCAAAGCATTCTAAATTTATTCCCAAGGAATATATCTGGTTGCACAAGATTACAAAGTAGGGAGGGCTTTTTGGTTCATTCTGCCAAACAACGCTGGGCCAAAATTAATTGAATTTTAATACGGTTAAGATGTATAATCAACTTCCTAAAAATGTTACAGGACAAAAGAAATTGTCTATTTTCAAGTCTGGACTTAGAAAAACTTTATTAGAAAACTCAAACTGTAAATGTTATGTGTAATGTATATTTATACCTTGTTACTGTTTTAAATTTTGTATGCATGTTTAGTACAAAAAAAATGGTCGTTTGTGAAAATGGGCTTGTCCCACAGACTTACCAGTATAAAAATAAATAAATGAAAAAATGAAATTAAATGAAACCAAACAGAGCCTGGAGTGCAATCTGATTATGACAGGCTAACCCCTTCAAAAGTGCCAATTTCAAAATAGCACCCAGTGAAAAAAACAGTACTGGGTGCTGTTTTATAATCAGCACACATGATGGGGGTTTGTCTGTCACTTATATGTTTTAGAAACAGCCTGCTCATATCATTATATATAATGAACCCGTCTCCTTGAAGAATGCACTGGTAACCTCATGATTTGTGAGGTTAATGACATCATGAGGGTACACGAGCTTTGCATCCATGCCCATGATGTCACCAGCCTCAGTCAGTGTGACTTGTTCTACATGGAGGGGGTTCATTATTCCTTGTATGTGCCTGCTATGAAATCTCAAATGCAAGGTTGGACCTGGTCAGTGGAGACCTCCAACAAATGCCGGGTAGGTTCAAGTCTGAAAATAGCTCTCATTTCCAGGCTAAAATGAATAAATACCCACCATGTCCATTAACTGTTGCTCAGACTAAATAGTTCCTCACAGTTCACCTGGTTTATCCCTTTCAAGGGAGTCCCTAGTGAGGGGGCACATGAAGAGAAGTGGGTCTAACACCACATAGCCAAGACGTGATACATCACATCCTAGGGGTAGTAGAGGCTTTTCATCAGTGTCTCAAACCTTTATTCACTGATGCTTTTGGGGTTTGATCTTCCTCACAGTTAAGTCATGCCATTTTTTAAATACTATTTAAAAAATGTATTTTGCCACTGTTTAATATTTGAAATGGTGCCCTGAGCCTCAGAGGAAGAGTGTCACATGAAATAAAGGCAACAACACATACTACTACAACAACACTACAAAGCACTACTGCCACCACCACCACTGGCCAAGACATTAACCCCTAGTACCACAGTCTCCAACACCCTGAGTTACCCTATCTTTCTCAACCTCAGATACTAGCTCCCCCACCCCAGACACTAGATTCTTCTCCTTCCTCAACCCCCCAACACTATTCCCCCTCCAGCCAATAATAGCCCCCTTCCCCAACAGTAGTCACTCGCTCTCTTCAATGCCCCCTACAGTGGTCCACCTCCTTCCAAAGGCACCTTACACTAGCCCCACCCCTCCCTGCACAATACTCAAAATGTATGCCATCTGCCTCCAGACTACCCCACACTAGCCTCCTCTCTCAGTGGCTTGATACTAGCTCCCTCCCTCTACAGTACCCTGCAGCAGCCCACCTCAGTCCGCAGCACCCTATACCAGCCTTTTCTGTCCAGATCACCCAACACCAGTCACTTCCATCCATAGCAGCCACCGCCCTCAATGGACCCCAAAATACTAGCCCCCTCCGTCCATAGCCCCAATACAAATGCCCCTCCCTCCACAGCTCTGGACCTTAGCCTCTCTCCCACCAAGTCCCAACACTAGCCCCCTTCTCCTACAGCACAAGACAGTTTCCCATCACAGCCCAAACAGTAGTCCCCACACTCCAAAGCAGGCTGAACTAGCCACCTAACTCCACTCCTACCATGCCCCAACACTAGCCCCTTCCTCTACAGCACAAGACAGTTGCCCATCACAGCACAGACACTAGCCCCCACCCTCCAAAGCACCCTAAACTAGCCACCTAACTCCACTCCTACCATGCCCCCACACTAGCCCCAGTCCTCCACAGCACAAGACAATTACCTCTTACAGCCCAGACTAGCCTTCACCCTCCAAAGCACCCTAAACTAGCCCCCGAACTCCACTGTCCCAGACAGCACCATCCCTCCATGACCACCACAAATATCCCCACCTCCACAGTCCCCAAAACTGCCCTGTTTTTTCTAGAACTTCACTATTAACTCTCTCCCTCCAAGGCCCGACACATACCCCTCCCACATGCCCAACTCCAACACACACTGCAATGGGCATGGCAACAGCATTACAGCCAATCCACGTATAGGCAGAAGTTGAGTCTCTTACCTGAGTAATAGGGAGCAGAGAAAGATCTTTAAAGGATGATGTCCACAGGACTTGTAAAATACAATACAAAGAAAGGGGTCACAAAGGATCCACAGTTCTTAAGAGAGTAAACAGTGTGGAAACAACAAGCTAGGGATAGAATTATACTTATCTGATGGGGAAAAAAAGGAGTCGGTGTCCTCTCAGACATATAAAATAAAGAAAATTGGGTTAATATGGAGAAAATACAGTAGCAAGAGCAGAAATGGAGAGCAGAGGGGTGCAAGAGGTATAGAACAGCACAGAAGTAAGGAAAAGGGTGAATTTAGAATTAAAGGGAAGCTTTCACCATGCCAGCCTCCCACCCCAAGGCTTACCCTCGGGTTAAGCCTTTTAAGTATGTTGCTGCATTTTTCTTCCATCACAACATACTTTATTTTAATTGCAAAAAGTCTGCTACCCAGAAGTAGGTGGACACTAGTGGCTCCATTATCTGTAAAGGTGCAGCGATGCATCATGCGCTCAATACTTTTGTATTGAAGTGCAGCAATGTGGTGCCTGCCTCACACATAATGGAGCCTCACTTAATGTCCACTCATACTTCTGGGTAGCAGACTTATGGTATTAAAATAAAGTATGTTGCTGTGGGAAAAAAAATGCCACAACATACTTACAAGGCTAAACCAGAGGATAAGCTTAGTGGGGGCAGGAGGCTGGCATGATGAAAGCTTCCCTTTAAAGGTTACAGTTGGGTCAAAGAAGGAAAAAAGACACAGAGAAAGGAAATACATGGGGATGGTCAATATGGGCAGAATTGCATTCTTCCATGAGCAACTCAGTATGAGTAGGAATAAAATAATAAAGACAGGAAAGAATAGAGAAAGTGTTATTTGGGGTGGGGCTCAGCTAAAACCCTTAGTGCTCTGAATGGGCGGGTGGCCAGTACTTTAGAACACTAGCCCAGGTGGGTTAGTGGGACCACAACTGGGCTAATGGCCCAGCTTTAATGAACTCGGGAAGGGGGAAATTGTTTAACCAAGAAAAGCACACTAAGCTGAAGATTGTTTCCAGGTGCAACCTGGGGCGCACATGGAAATTAAGTGACTTGCTCAGGGTTACACAGTGACCCAAATATTCAAAGGAGTTGTGCCTGGTGCAAAATGTACCCCGGGACAATATTCAAAAGAGGTACTTGTGCAGCGCAAGTCCCGATGTGCCGGGGTGCAAAGATAATGTATGCGGTGCATCTACAGGGGGCATTCCTATGCATATGTGGCACATCCCGATATTCAGCCCAGGATGTACAGCGCATATGCTGGCACATCCCTGAGATGCCCTGCATACCGATGGGCAATGCTGAGCCTGAAAAAAAAAAAAGGGCACAAATGGTGGCCACCCACAGGTGAATTACTGCACTGCAGGGTGCAACACAGCAGCCGCCAGCCATGGTTGGCCACCTACCCACCCAGTACACTGTGCAGAAGCAGATGCACCCATACCATCCCTGGTGGTCTAGTGGACCCCCCTCCCTCCCTGTAGCAGTGATCACCTAAAATAAAATATAATCATACCCTTGGTAGTCTAGTGGCCCCCCTCCCTCCCCCATAGCTGCAACCACATAAATGAAATGAAGCACCTATTCCTGGTAGTCTAGCGGTCCCCTTACTGCTCCTGTAATCCCAATCTCCAAATATCCAGCAACTGCCCCTCCCTGGTGGTCCAGTGACACCCCACTCCCCACAGAACCCCAGCTCACCCAGCCCCCATCAGTGGCGGGCAGCAGCATCCCACCACATACCACCTCGCAGCTGCCTGCTGATTGACAGTTACTGTATGGGCTGCAGCCCATTGGTCCACACTGTGGACCAATGTGATTACAGCCTGTACAGTAGCTGTCAGTTGCTGGGCAGCCACAGAGGTATGTGGTGTGGTATGCTGCCTGCTCGCTGAAGGGGGGGTCTGGTTGTGCAGGGAGTCCTGTGTGGGTGTTGGGGTTGCCACTGAACCACTAGGGAGGGGTAGTCACTGGACATTAGATGATCGGGGCTACAGGAGGGGTTGGGGAACTGCTAGACTACCAAGGATAAGTAATTAATTTCATTTATGCGATTGTGGATACAGGGAGGGAGGGGGCGCCACTAGACTACCAGGGAATATATTTGATACGTTTTAGGCGCTTGCCACTATGGGGCGGGAGGATGCCCCTAGACCCCCTCTCGCAGCACATGCTTTGCAAGGCGGCATGTGCATTTCGCTGGCTGGCCCTTAACAGCTCATGCAAATGGGGCCATAATGACATACAAATGGACCATTTCCACCTTGCATACATTATGGCCCCATCTGCATACTGCCACTGAATATCAGGAATTTGCGCACTGCATAACTTGTACTGGCACGCAGTTTCCATTTCTGCTGTTTATCAAGATATATTCAAAGGTGATGCACCATGGCTCATCTCCTTTGAATGTGTCCTAGACCCTGGAGTCAGTTGAAAACCAATTATGACTGACTTACCACACATTATGACTAATTTTTTCAACTAGTTTGACATTTGTGACTTCAATTAACTAAAGAAAATCCAACCAATTTTTTCAACTTTCACCATCGTTGCATTTTATTATGTAGTAGTTTGCCACTTTTTTAACTTCATATCTCGTGACACATTACACCACTAGTGGGTAATTAACAGACAGTTAATCAGTAGCATGCCTCATTGCTTAATAAATCACACTTTCGTTTACATCTGATTTTGTACACACATCACAACCACTCACAGGGGTCAATCTTAAACATTTTTTGCACTAGCAAGCAGGACAAGGTGATTCAAAATTGCAGTAGCCCACAATTATAATGGCAAATTTTGATCACTTATACAGGAAACAATTCAAGCCAAGAAATACTCTGATTATTGCACATTTATCACATTTCCCTATTCCTTCCTGCCCCATCTGCAAAAAAAAAAAAAGATGCAATGCCATACATACAGTGCACAGGCATGACACTATACTACCTCTGTTTCTATATAGGATGATCTATGCACCCCAGGAATGTCTATTTTAACCTTTAAAACTATGTATTTTATTAAGGTTTTTTTTTGGGGGCAGACATGCTCTAAAGCTTTGTTTAGCTGGGTGGGATAAGGGTAGGAATGTAGGGTGGGACTGTATGGATGGTACTAACATACTAAGAAAACCAGCAGAGTAGGCCCTATGGGCTATCAAATCTGCTCGGGGATCAGTGCCTGTTTAGGGCATCGTTTTCTGCCCCCTTCCTCCTGAGGTCCCACTCCTCCTTCCCCTGACTTGGTGGCCCCCCCAATGCTGACTCCATTTAGATGCTCTCTCCCCTATACCTGTCCCAGCCCCTCTTGAATTCCTCCACAGTATCCACAGCCACCAGTGTTGGTTGGCTTGGTCCATTTAGAAGAGCTAGGGACCCCATACACTTTCAAGCAATGGCAGCTATGGCTCTGTGGATGGTCATTTCAGAGTCTGGCCTGCAGTGGTGTCCAGGGAAAGAACAGAGCTAAGAGATTTGGATGAGAAAGGAAAGTTATGGTGAGGCTGTGATAAAACCCACCACCTGCAGGGCAGACCCTGGATACTACTTAGCATTTTGTCTCTGAAATGTTGGATACAAACACTCAAAATGTAGGGAAATGAGGGGCACTGGTCTTAATATGGGACAAATTGTCAGACAGACATGTATGGGGACAAAAACCTGCTAAATAGAGGCTTTTTTCAACCTCATTAACAGCCATGAAAACATGCAGTAGTCAAGCCAGACAAGTAGAGTTAACTGAAGTTAGCAACTGAGGTTCAATGCAAAAAAAGTACAAAATAATGCATTTGGGTAGAGGAAACCCTGGAGAGAGCTACAGGTTGGGGGGCTGACTGTCACCAAGGAGGAAAGGGACCTAAGGGTTATCATCTCTGATAACCTTAAGGTATCAGAGCAGTGCACAAAGGCAGCGGGGAGGGCCCGTGGCATGCTAGGTTGCATAGGCTGTGGTATCAATAGCAGGAGGTGGGAGGTGGTGATGCCATTGTATAAAACATTGGTAAGGCCTCACCTGGAGTACTGCCTGAAGTTTTGGAGGCAATACCAGTGCAAGGACATAAACAAGGTGGAGACTATCCAGAGAAAGGCAACAAAGATGGTGCAGGGCTTGCACCACGAAACATATGAGGAGAGACTAAGGGACCTCAATATGTACTCACTGGAGGAAAGGAGACACCGGCGGGACATGAAACTTTCAAGTACCTCAAGGGCATTAACAAGGTGCAGGTGGGGACCTTTTCTAATGTAGAAAAAGTACTAGAACAAGAGGGCACAATATAAAACTGTAGGGGGGTAGATTAAGAGGTAACGTGAAAGTTTTTCTACACAGAAAGTGTAGTTGATGCTTGGAATAGTCGGCCAGAGAAGGTCATGGAGCAAGCACAGTGTAGGGGTTTAAGCATGCCTGGGACAGGCACAAGGAAATCTTGAAGGGAAGGGAGTGATGAAGACATTGATCACATAGGGTCAGTGGCCACATACAATGTATAGGGACTACAGGCAGATGAGATGGGCCTAGCAGCTAGCGGTCCCTATCTGCCAACAGTTTCTAGGTTACTGCACTAGCCCTGCTTAATTTGCACTAGGGTTTGGGCTAGTAAAACTATGTTAAGATCGACCCCCCTCCCACTCACTGTGAGAGTCCATCCAGGATATGAACAGACTGAGTGTGTGTACTAAAGGGAAAAAATCTGTTGTAGTTTTGTTGCCCAGGTATACGTCTTTTTTTTTCAACAGAGTGGAACACAACATGACTGAAGAGGGAGTAGACCAGGATGGGCTGATGGGAGACTCGGACACCAACAGAAAAAGAAAACCAGCACTAGTGCCATGTACCTTAAGCACTTTTATTACAAGAAGGGTGTTCAAAATCAATTCACAATAACAACAGTTTTATTCTATTTCTACCACTGATGTAAACCTGGGTCAGCAGTAAAAGAGCTCTCTTTTATTTCATTTCTATGGAATCTGAAAAAATATGCCAAGGGGAGTCTGTCAGGGAGAGGACTAGGAGACTCAAAGTGGGATGCTCATGCACTGTCTTGACTAAATGGGGGATGGGGTAGACTGATGTTTTCATATTTTTTCTACAGCCACAGATGAGGTGCCTGAGCTCCCTCTCGTGCACTACACAGTATAAGACAAACATTGTTTTTCCTTTTTCTCTACCTGCGATTCTAACCTGTAAAAAAAAAAAAAAAAAAAATCCACTGCAGCACATTTATAGTTTACTTAGTTTTCCAGTTCAGAATCCTTATCCGGACCAATTCTCCCTCTGAACTTCCTTCCACCAGACAGACTTAAGTGAACTCACTCTCTCAACAATAACTGAGATGCATGCTGTGTCACAGCCTAGGATGGCTCCTCCAGGCTCTGTCTGGACTCCCACCAAGCAAGATCAAGGCAGGCCACACCGATACTGCCGCCCGTCGATGTCACAGACCCAGGCTGCGCCTGGCACTATGACACGACAACCGACTACAGGGGACGCTTGACCTGGTCCTGCTGTGGTAGCTGCTGCTAGGCTTTACTGAATCTCTGCATTTAGCACAACCAAGTCAACTGCACTGTGTCTGCTATGGTGGGAAAGTTGCCAACTGCTTTCTGGGGTGAGGTGGAGTGGACTGACTGGCAAGTACCTGGAGGTGAATGTAGCGCCATCTTGACCAATGTGGTCTGCAAGGATAATGGCCAATCCAATCAATGAAAGGCAATATATGCCTGCCCCGACCAAGCCTTCACCCTGCCCCCCCCCGGCAACATCCTTCCCATTATGCCATTTAAAAATATGAAATATTAAAGAGAGATTTTAGTTTCAATCACACACCTGCACTCTAAGAATAACTGTATATCAACTGTACCTGTGCAAAGTTTGTCTTATGAGGGTTTTTCATACACTTCAGGTGTGTGGAGAATCCCCATAACACACACCTGCACAGACATTAATATCTATATAACATCTATCTGCAGTCTCAAAGGTGCAATCATTGCTATGAAAGCTCATTATCTTAAAAAAGATCATAGCAAACATAACTAGGCAAGGCACATCCCTCACACTGTAATTATGAGTAATTGAATAATTATTTAACAGTTTCTCATCAAGTCTTCCTATAAAATGCTCTTTAATTTTTCTTTCGCAACAGGCCTGACTAGATAGTCCAGTTCAGGTTATTAAAAGAGCTGCACATGGAGGGGAACTCCAATTTTAATAAATACTGTACAAGAGACACTGGCCAAGAAATGTCCATGGATTTGTGGCTAACTTTCTTTTTAGATATCATGGAAGTCTGTTCATTCATTGAAGGAAAAAGGAACAACTGTTTAAAACTAGATATTTACTGAAAATAATTAACATACTAACATACTAGAATGCCAGCAGAGTAGGCCACACAGTCTATCGAGTCTGCTAGAGAGTCTGTACCCTTAGTGGGCACCGATGACCCCCTCCTGCCCCCCACACACACACATACTCCCAACTTGTTCTTGGAACTTTACAAGCATAAATAATTCTCAGGAAATAGTATGCCTTAGAAAGTTGCTGACACCATTTAAGGAAACCTACAGCTAGGCAACTCCACCTTCTATCCAATTCCTGGTGTGACATTAAGAGAAAAAGCAATTAAAAGTATGAAGCAACAACCAATATTTTCCCTAAGCCAATCCAAAAGTCAACTCAGAACAAAGCCCCTGGCACATTTTAAAGAGCAGCAGAGCATAGCCAAAGAGGGGGGCAAATATGCAAACAATTACCGGAAAGGGAGAATATATTTCATGGCATGTATTATTTTAAACCAGAGGGTTAGAGGGCACCTAACTCTCACTGGAGTAAGTAACATTCTGCATTAATTTCACCCCCTGGGGCTAGCTCCCACATGATCAGTGCCCATAAATTTAAATGCATCAGTCAGAGTGCCACTCTCAAAAGCAGTAACCTGTTTGGCACCTCAGTCATCCATTACTCTCTTAGAAAGGACTGGCTCAGAAAGCACAGCAAGAGAACAGCAACACAAACAAGAACAAAAAGTAAAACCAAATTAAAGCAGCAAAGTTAAAATTATGTTTTATAAGTTCTTCACCCTATAGATTTGTAACACAAAACAACCTTGGCACAGGCCATTTCATGGGGGATTAATGACTGGCTTCAGCCCCCAACCCTCCTCAGCTGCCAGTTTATTAATGCTTTGGAAATGGCTCATACCTTAACTGTTCTTCTTTACTTCTCTCTCAATCATTTTTCAAACTACTGTTTCATACTCATACTTGTCTCAGATATAATGTTTTACTGTATGATCATATTCTTGTACCTACAGATTGTAGGTACAAGAATATGATCATACATTAAAACATTATATCTGAGACAAGTATAAGTATGAAACAGTAGTATAGTATTATGCTAGTTACCCAAACACCTATATTGTTAAAAAATCCAACCAGTGCAATCTGCAGCTTGACTTTCTCAATGCATTTGAATATATGTAGACAAGGCATGCAATCCACCTCACCGCAGTGGCAAACAGGCACAGGTCACAGCAAGTGATCTTTGCAAATGGTGCTTTGTGATCTCCTTTTGCACTGCAGTGACCTGTCAGTGGACCAAAAGTTTAAAGTGTAACTCAGTGCCATGATGGGTAAGTGGTGCCAGGGCTGAGTTGGCCAAGCATCAGTTGCTATCATCAATATTGTGCAAGCTGCATGGCATGCACCTCTGACTGATTACAATTTTGTTAGGTGGCAGGCCAGAGTAAAGTTCAAGGAAAGTGCTGCAGCTGCCTGTGAAATCCTAATCCGGCAGCCAAGATCTGCCCGCAGTGCCACTCATCCCTAACAGTGTCAGTCACTCACCTCAGTGCAGGGCAGTCCTGTCCGTGGCATGGTGGCTTTCCAATCTATGTACCACGTTGCTCAGAAGCTGGCAGGCACTTTTTCTCCTTAGGCCCTGCTGGCCTGCTCACCTTGACATCTCTGCCACGGCTGTCCCGACTTTCACTCAGTCCATCCAGACTCCTCCTGCTGTTTCTGTCAGGGAAGGGAGGGACCTTGCACATTGCGCAACAACCCACCCATCCCTCCCTACTCCTCCCAGACTCGATCCTTTGTTGGCTTCAGTTCGGTGTCCCCAAGCTCCAGCCCATCATTGATGATCGAACTCATGTGCAGCACAGCGTGCAAATTCCTGGCTCCTCCTCTCTCTTACATTCTATTGGAGGAGGACTGTTGCTGAGTGGCAGCAGCACTTGGCATTGGTTGGGACTCAGGAGAGGGATGTAAGGGCTGTGGCCAGCAGTGGTTCATAAATTATGTGGCCTCACCTCAGCAGTTGGCTTTGGGGAGGGGGCCGCGTTAGGCAAGCAGCAGCTGCTGCAAACTACAGCAATCTGCGAAGGAGTCATGGACTTTAAATAAATGTGACTACACTCAGTTTCAGCTGCAACTCAGGGCAGTTCCAACTAATTGCAACTTCCCTGAATTACGATCCATGATTCCTACGATCAATGGCGGCTCTGGGGTCTAATATATCCCTGTGTAGCACCAGCACAACTCAGATGTGCTGCGCCACCATATGCGTCATTGCCAGGCGCAAGTCTGAATATTGGGGCCAGTATGTAAATGAGGGCTGTGTGATCATAGGCAAGCCAGGATTTTTTTTACCTAGAGCCAAGCCAGAGCTAAGTCAAGGGTCTGGCTTGACTCTACAAGCCAAAACATGAGCCGAACCCTGGCTACTGCAGGCTGTTTTCTGAATAGGAGTTGAATAATTCAGACACTTTACTGACTACTCAGGCTGACAAAAATGTTTACTTTGACCATACCTGGCTTGGCCTTGGCTCTCAGTTGGCTATAGAGGTCGAGGTATGCATAGCCAGCATGGGATTGGCAACCTGGATTGTGTTGAATGTCTAATGCATACAGTAAGTTAGCATTTCTGAATTAAACAGATTTAGACAGCAAATCCATTACTGAAGCGAGGGCCTTGCAAATGCATCTGCCGTTATTTAAAAATGCATGCAGTTCATGTTAGTTCTGGTGGACTCTGAATGATGGGCTGTTTGGGTTAGACAGAATACCAAGATTTGAAAAAAAACAAAAAACAAAAATAGGCTAGATGCCAGTTGAAATGCGTTTGCTTTACAGCCACAGACAACCCTGGGAGCCAGGAGCAGCACTATACTCTGCTCCCATGCCATAACTGAAGCTATGTACTCCATACTACTAGCACAGCTGTGCCCTAAAAAAAAAAAAAAAACAGGTGCCGAGTCCCAAAAATGCATGTGCACTGTGCTCCCCCCAAAAAACATACACGGGGCTGTGCTCCCCCCAAAAAATGCATGTGCACTGTGCTCTTTTCAAAAAACCTCACATGGGAGCTGTGTTCCCCCCCAAAAAACACATGGGAGCTGTGCCCCAATCCCAAGCACACACACAGGAGCTGTGCTCCATCCCAAACACATACACTGTGTGCCCCCCTCCAAAAAAACAAAAAAATACTGAGGTGCTGTGCTCACCCAACACTTGTGAGCCAAAAGGCAGCAAGATCAGAAATGACCAATTGTCATGTGATGCAAAATGTAGTCAAATAAGACAACCCCGCACCCTTACATTCAGGCCAAAGACCAGAAATAAAATATGCCATGCAGGGTAGTTTATCCATTTGGTTTACCCATTAATTAGGAGAGGAGAAAATAGAAATCAAGCCGCTAAGAAACAAACAAAATATTTAGGAAGGCCACAACCATGACTTGTAGACTCGAACTACAGTAGTGGTAAATGACTAGCTGTAAATGCAGTGCTTTATGATAAAGTGGTTAATACAACTTTTCATCACGGCATTAACCACCAGACCCTGTAAATAAAATACAAAGCACCAGACCCAAGTCCTCACCTCCTGTCTCTGCTATGTTATCTCCACAACAGACCTAAGTAATTCCCTCATGATCCACCCATTCAATTACTCAAGAGTAATTTACTCCTTGTGTTTATTCGTTGATTGCTGCAACTTACCCTACCATCCTGTCGGAACCCGTGGCCTACTCCTGACTGCTGCTGCTGCAAATGTGTGCCACTGTCACATTTAAAGCTAGCCCTTGGCCACCAGATTTGTGGCTGCCCATGGGGCTGCCGTCAGCCTGGATGGAACCGTCGGTCCCAGGTCCCTGGCCCAACTGCGACCATAAACGACTCACCTACTGACTTTGTGTCTGGGGATCACTGAACAACACTGCTGAATGTTTTTATCTCGACTCTGGTGCTGACTGGCTGCTGCCACCTAGTGTTGCTACCTCCCAAGCACAAAAAACCTGGACATCTAAACAATATAAGCTGGGGGATCAGGGTGCCACAAGGCCCCTAGGAGATCTGGGGGTTTAGATGGTCTGTGGTGAGTTTTGGGGCTTTTCTTGAAGAAAAAACACACTTTTGGTATCTCTTTCCTAGCCCTGATTCCAGGGAGAAAAAACATTTTTTCCCCTGAAGTCATGGATGTGGGAGAATCTGACTGGTCAAATGAGGGTCAGGGGCCAAGGACAAGTAGCTGTGCTGACCAGCAATGTCGTGATGAACCAACCCACCCATTGCAAGGTAAAGGCTGGGGGTCTGGGGGATGCTAGGCCCCCAGAAGCTCTAGGGTTGTAGATGCTCTATGGTGAGTTTTGGAGCTTTTCTTGAATGCAAAACAAACTTTGTTATGTCTCTCCTATCCCTTACTCCAGGGGGAAAAATGTGTTTTTCCCCTGAAGTCATGGGGTGTGGGAGAATGTGACTGGTCAATGGCCGGGGCGGGGGACAAGGACAACTGGCTGACTGTGCTGACACGTCATGAGGAGGAGTCTGAACAGAGGTTGGAGACACCATGGGAAGGGGGCAGGAGGGTATGATTCGGACCATGGAGAAAAAGGATCTCTGCAGTTTTATATTGGGGGAAAAATGGGCAGACTGGATGGACCAGGCGGTCCTTTTAAAAGACCACCTGGCCCATCCAGTCTACCCATTTAGCAATACCTAATATAAAGCTGCAGATCGTACATGGTCTCCTTTTCTGCCATCAGCCTCTATGTTTCTATGATGAACCACCCACACATTGAAATTTAAAGACTGGATCGGCACCCAGAAGCTATAGGGTTGTACATGCTTTGTGGTGAGTTAAGGGGAAAAACTTCCTGGACTATATATCTCTTAATGTCCACCACCAGCTGTGGCAAGAAACCAGCCAGTACTAGGTTGCAGACTCTTGATGCTTTGTCCTGGCCTGCAGCATCTCAGCCACCGCAGCATTCTCCCAGATCCCTTCACCAGCCATGTCCTCACTATGGCAGCATTCGCCCCATCCTTAGTTTCAAGTTCACCTTCCTGGCTTCTAACTCGTGACCCTGATGCCACCCCCCACAATGGAAACATAAAAACATGGAGTCTGATGAGCACCAACCGAGGAGAGACTTTCTTGTTGTCTGCCTGCCCTCCGTGCGGCTGCCCCCGATGTCTCTGTTGCAGCCTGCAAAATCATCACTCTGCATCGAGGGAGTATCGAGTCAAGCGGCAGCAGGTCGCTGTCCAGTGAAGAGAGGCCCTGGAGCAGAGGAGGACTTAGCACCCCACCACTGTGGCAGGGATCAGATATTTTTTATCTTGGCCCAGTGCCGCCGTGCCAATTCCTCAACCACTAAAGCTCCCAGACCCTGCTCAAGGCCTATGAAGGCCATGCTACCACACCGCCATCGTTATTAGCTACCTTGCTTCTCCACGTCCGACCGGGGCCGGGCGCACTGTGTAACTACTCAAGCCCTTATCCTCTTCAACTACAGAGGGACAGGTCACGATAGGGAATTTTTTTTTTCTTATCTGCTCAACCTAAGAGTATTCCTCCAAACTACTTCCTGCGTGTGGTGGGAAAGCGCCAACGCACTGTAGCGCAACTCGCTGTGACCGTGTTCTCGTGCTCCTTCAAGTCACGTGTTGCTGCCCACCACTGCTAATAGGTGGAGAGAGATTTAGGGCAGCCATGCACTACACACATAAAACACGCATGCACGCCATGGCAGGGGGTATTGGGGCACATATCTGTAAGCAAAGGCGGTGTCCAAGCTGTTACCACACCAGAAGACTAAATAAGGCAAAATACAGGGGTGGCAAGAGCTCTACTGAAAGACACCCCTTCATGCACATACCCTCTCTCAGACAAGTGAAGAAATGCTAAATAGTTTAATCCGACAACATTCGGCTATGACATTTGGTCTAATGAGAGTTAGGTGAATGAAGCCAATTAGGCAAAAATACATTAGACCAAATGTCTTATTATGCCACATGTGGTATGCCAAAAGTAGTTATGTTAAACCTTGTATCACTGTCTCAGGTCACTCTGCTCGCTTGCCAGCCCTCCAACAAAGGAACTGTGCTGCCCTCCCAACACAGGAACTGTGCTCCATCACCCTCCCAACCCAGCAGCTGTGCTGTTCGGCTGCCCCTGCTCCCCCAAAGTAGGAGCTGTGCTCCCCCACCACCCCTCTAAGGCAGAAGGTGTGCTCTCCTGCCACCCCTCAAATGCAGGAGCTGTCTTCCCCTGCCACCCCCCCAACACAGGGAGCTGTACTGTCCCACCACACCACCTCACAACACAGGAGCTGTGCTCCCTCACCACCACCACCCCCTCAATGCAGGAGCTGTCCTCCCTACCACCCCAATGCAGAAGCTGTGCTCCACCAGTGCCCTCTGCAATACAGAAGCTGTACCTCACTGCCACTTCCCCTCCCACAGTGCAGGAGCTGTGGCTACCGCCACCCCAACACAGGAGCTGTGATGTTCTCTCAGCTCCCCCAACAGAGGAGCTGTGCTCCCCTACTGTTCTCCAACACAGGAGGTGTGCTACCCAACTACCCCCCCAAACACAAGAGCAGTGCTCCCCAGCCACCCCAACATAGGAGCTGTACTCCCCAACACAGGACCTGTGCTCCCCTGCCACCTACCACAATGCAGGAGAGATGCTGTTCCAACAAAGGAGCTGTGCTGCCCTGCCATTCCCAAACAGAGGCGGTGTGAGCCCCAAAAACATTGGAGATGTGCCCCTCCTTAAACACAGGAGGTGTACTCCCCTGCCCCCAAACAAAAGAAGTGTGTTTGCCTGCCCATAACAACTTAGAATTTGTGTTCTTCACCCCCCCAATAATGCAGGAGATGTGCTCCCCTCACCCCTCAACAATGCAGGAGCTGAGCTTCCCCTGCCCTCCAACAATCCTAGATATGCTCCCCTGCCCTCCAACAAATGCAGGTGTACTTCCGTGCCCTCCAGAAATGCAGGAGGTGTACTCCCCCAACCCAAACAATGCAGGAGGTGTGCTTCCCAATTCCCCAACAAAACTGCTGTGCTCCCCACTTCCCAACAATGCAGGTGTACCCCCCCAAAAACCACTATTTTGAAAGCTAGTGGTCAACACCAACCCACAAACTAATTTGTCTGACCCTACAACAGACCCTCAAGATACTAGAATGGACACCCTGTCACCAGGCATGACTGATCTGCCACCCTGACCCACTGGAATGGATACACTAACCCACCAGAACAGGGATGCAACCAGCTGGAAATCCCAGCAGATGGACCACTCTTCTAGGAATCTGCTCCCCAGTCAGGCAGCCTCTTTGTACCTGAGCTACCCTTCTAGGGCTTGGATTTGCCTCCCCTTTCAGTCAACCAGCCTGCCATTAGCAGGCCTTCCTAACCCCCCAGACCATTCTTTCACCCCCTGACTAAACTTCCTCCCACCATCTAGACCACACTTCCAGATCCTGGACTAGCCTCTCCAACCCAGCTAGCCACTGTTCCTACCACTGAACCAGCCCCCTAACCAGTCTTCTTTTCACAGCTGACCACCCTCACTGCTGCTAGATGACCCTTTCAGTCCCCAAACCAGCCTCCCACCCTTAGCTGACCCAGGTCCCAGTACCACACTTACAGCCCCTGGACCAGTTCTGAGATGCCTGGAACAGCCTCCCCATCTATGTTCCCACTGTCCACCCATCTGGACCAGCCCAGGGTCCCACACTAGCCTCTAACAGGGTCTCCCTGTCTGCCCACCCAGCCCAGCCCTGGAACTCCCAGACTTGTCTCTCCCACCTAAGGGCCTAATTTTCTTCCATTCGGACCAACACTGGGACCCCTGACTAGCCTCTCTTACCTACATCTCTCCTCTCTGCCTACCCTGACCAGCAATTGGAACCTGGACCAGCATTCACCACCTACATGCCCCTTTTTAAAGTTGCCCCACCTAAACCAGCTCTGGACTGTTGGACATGCCTACTTGACCTACGACCTCTTGGTACCCCCACTTGGGCCAGCCCTGGGATGGTTGAAATGGATTCCTACATCTATGTTTCAACTGCCCACTCACCTGGACCAGCTCTGGGACAACTAAATCTGCCTCCCCCACCTATGTCCCCCATGTCCCTTGACCTGGATCATCCATACGATCCAGGGATTAGCCACCCCTAGCAACAGCTCCCCTTTTTGCCTGCCTAGAGTATTCCTGGGAACCCAGATTGGCCAACCCCACCTATGTTACCTTGTTCCTTCAGCCAGACAATCCTTTGGACCAACAGACTAGCTTTTCACACCTATCACTTCCCTGCCTGCCCACCCAGCCCAGTCCTGGGACCCCTGGAGTATTTGGCTTTAGTGGTGTTTGAACCAGTGAACTCCCAGTTTTCAACCTAGAGTCCTGGTTTGACACTTTTTGTATAGTATGTCTACTGCAAATCAGTTGATGCAGTCATTGTCTGGACTGTTGCTTTGAAATATCTACATGACAAGTAAAAACATTAAATAAAAAAACAAGGAAAACTAGAACAACAATAAGCATCTTAATTTGTACTGTTGTGTAATTTTCATCATAATGGAAAAATGTTTTGAGGACTGCAAATGTAACTAATAAACCATGACAGGTCATGTTTATTTTGGAGACACAATGGTGAGGGCTGAGTGCCTTTAGCCAACTGGGAAGTGCATTAATACATCACAAACCCCTGAGCTGGAGCAGGTTATTGGACATATAAAATGGGTTTTTAACATTAAGTATAAAAGAATGAAAACAATGCTTTCAAATTCTTTTGTTAATCTTGTTTCTCTCCTGGTCTCTGGTTGGCTAATTCTGTTCCAGGCATCCTTGTCTCTGGCTGCCGCTCGTCCCTGCACTTCCCACATTTTGGACCATCACCACTTACCACCACGGCTTATCCCTTGTGGCGGGGTGGTGGGGAGCCCCTCATCTTCCTGGCTAGGACCAGATCCAGTATTCCGGCAATATCCTTGGAGATGCATGGTCAACAAACGACCATCAAGCCATGCAACCAAGGCCTTTTTCCCTGATTTTTCTTCCCTTATGGAGAGGAGGTGTGCAGGACGCCAGCGGAGGGAGCATGAACACGTCTGCACATGCTCCTCCAGGTGTCTGCTCCCTCTCCACCCCCTTATCTACAGTATCGGTACACTGCCCCCCCAGCTGCTGCCAGGGGCCAGTACAGTGCTGAATACTGGCAACCCCCCCTCCCCAGAGAAGGATTGCAGTTCCACGGACACTTATAGATACATAGATACATAGACAGTGTCGGCAGATAAGGGCCTATGGCCCCCCCAGTCTGCCCATTTGAGCTTGTAAGTTCAGTTTGTTTTTCTAGAAGTCTGTTGCCCCTTACCCTTGACCTCCAGAATTCCTTTATGTCTGTCCATGCATTCTAAATCCATGATTGTTTCAGCCCCCACCACTTCCTCTGGCAGGGTGTTCCACTTGTCCACCATCCGTTCTGTGAAGAAATTCTTTCTCATGTTTCCTCTGAATCGTCCTCCCTCCAACTTCATCCCATGCCCTCTTGTCCTGGAACATCTTTTCGCTTAAAAATAGTGTTTTCCTGCACCCTGTTCCTCCCTGTAAGATACTTGTATGTCTCTCATCATATCCCCTCTCCCTCTCCCTCCAGGGAGTACATGTTCAGTTCCTTCAACCTGTCTTCATAGGACTTGTGATGCAATCCATGCACCATCTTTGTTGCCCTCCTCTGAACCTTCTCTACCTGTCTATGTCCTTACGTAGGGTATGGTCTCCAGAACTGTACACTGTACTCAGGTGGGGCCTCACTTGTGTCTTGTATAGAGGAATTATGACCTCCCTTTTCCTGCTGGTGATGCCCTGCCTATACATCCAGCATCCTATTTGCTTTACCTGCTGCCTTGTCACACTGTTTCCCTACCTTGAGGTCATCAGAGATGACAACCTCAAGATCCCTTTCCTGCTTGGTGCATGCTATATCCTCACCCCCAACTGATATATTGTGCCAGGGTTTTTGTGTCCCATATGCATTATCTTGCACTTCTTTGCATTGAATTTCAACTGCCAAACCCCTGACCATTCTTCAAGTTTCTGCAGGTCGCTTCTCATTCTGTCTACACCCTCTGGTGTGTCTACTCTGTTACAGAGCTTTGTGTCATCAGCGAACAGTGAAATTCTGCCTTCTAGGTCCTGCACAACGTCACTGATGAAGATGTTGAATAGAACCGGTCCCAGTACTGATCCCTGTGGTACCCCACTGGTCACTTCTTCCTCTGTGGAGTGACATCCATTTACCACCACCCTCTGTGTCCTGCCACCAGCCAGCTACCTACCCACCACACTACTGTCCTGCCCACACCCATATTCCCAGTTTGTGTAATAGTCTTCTATGTGGCACAGTGTCAAGGCCTTGCTGAAGTCCAGATAGGCCATGTCCACTGCCCTCCCTGATCCACCTCCCTAGTCACCCAGTCAAAAATTCAACGAGGTTGGTCTGACGATGACCTCCCCTGGTGAAACCATGCTGCCTTGGTCCTGTAGTCCATTGACAACCAGATGTTCACCAATCTCTCCTTCAGTAGTGCTTCCATGATCTTCCCCACTACCGAGGTGAGGCTGACTGGTCTGTAGTTCCTGCTTCCTCTTTTCCCACTTTTGTATAAGGGACTACATTTGCTGTCCTCAATCTTTTGGGTACCTGCCCTGTTTCCAGTGATCGGCTAAACAGGATAGCCAGAGGTTCAGCCACCACCTCTTTAGTTCTTTAAGGACCCTGAGGTGCACCCCATCTAGCCCCATTGCTTTATCAACTCTTATTACTTCCAGTTCCTTCAGGACCTTTCTCATGTAAAGGACTTGTGTCCATTTCTGCACCATTCTCACGCATTGTACTCCCTTCAGACCCATTACCCTCCTCTTCCTCAGTAAAGACTGAGCAGAAATACCTGTTCAATATGTCAGCTTTACTGTTGTCATCCTCCACGCAGCCCCATCCTCCCCCTTCAGTCTCATTATCCCTCCCTTTGTCTTTCTTTTTTCACTTATGTACCTGTAAAAGGCTTTGTCCCCTCTACCCACTGATTTTGCAATGTGTTCTTCTGTCTGAGCTTTGGCTTCCCTTACTGACCTCCCTGCCTCCCTTTGCTTCTCCTGGTACTTCTCCCTATCCCCTTCTGCCTGTGTCTTTTGTATTGCCTGAATGCAATCTTTTGGCTTTCACTTTCTTTGCTACCTCTTTTGAAAACCATAATGGTCTCTCTTCCTTTTCCTCTTGCTAACCTGCTTAATGCATAATTCTGTTGTTCTTGTAATCCCCATTTTAAATACTGCCCACTGTTCCTCAACCCTGATTCCTGTCCCATTCCTTAATACCTCTTTCAAGTATCTCCATTTTCCCAAAGTCTGCCCCCTAAAATCCAGGATCGTGTTTTTGTGTGGTTTGGTTCTGCTCTTTTGTGATTTCAAACCACAATGACTGGTGGTCACTGTTTCCCAGGTGCTCCCCACTGTTACCCCCATCACACTGTCCCTGTTTGTGAGCACAAGGTCCAGTATTGCCTTCTGCTCGAGTTGGTTCAATGACCAGTTGCTTGAGGAAGGCACCCTAAAGGAGTCCAGGATAAATCTGCTCCTAGTTGATGCTGCTGCTGGGATGCTCCAGTCCATGTCTGAATATTGAAGTCTCCAACCAGTACTACTCACTTCCTTGTCTGCCATCCTTGGATGGCTAGCATCAGCTCCCTGTCTGTTTCTTCCTCCTGGGCTGGTGGTCTATAGACCACACCTGTGCAGATGGCTGTCCCCATTTTCCTTTCCAGCTTAACCCACAGTATCTCTCCCCCATTTTGTTCCTCCTGGATCTCTGTGGCCCTTATGTCATTTTTCACATACAGTGCCACTCCTCCTCCCTTCCTGCTCTCTCTTCTGAATATGTTGTAGCCAGGTATGGCCATCTCCCAGTCGTGGTTATCATTACACCAGGTTTCAGTGATGGCCACAATGTCCAGGTCTGACTGTACCATGACAGCCTCCAGATCTTCCATCTTGTTGCTAAGGCTCCTGGCATTTGCACACATGGTTTTCCATGATTTGACCTCTCTAGACTGTTTCACTGTTCTACTAGCCCCTTCCTTGGTTGTCATTTATCCCTGGTTCTCCTTGCTGTCTGCCCTTCTGCTGAATTTTGCCCCTTTTCTGCTTATCCACCTCTTGGGCACTAATCTCCATCTTTTGCACACTGCTTTGCAGAGATAGCCACTCCTCTGGTTCACTGGTTCCACTGCTAGCTGTGGGGGGTGAGCAAGTAGGTACCCTCCTTGCTGGCCTGCCACCCCCCTTTGCTAGTTTAAATGCTTGGCAACGTAGCATTTAAACTTATCATTGAGTGCTTGGATTCCCTTCCAGGATGGATGCAGGCTGTCAGGCTTGAACAAACCTCCATCCCTCCAGGTGGATCCCCAGTCACCAATGAATCCAAACCCTTCCTCACAGCACCAGTTCTTCAACCATGAGTTAAAGTTCCTGGTGCATGCACCTCATGCTTTCCCTTGCTCTCACAGTGTAGTACTTTGAGAAAGTGACAGAAGTAGCTACTTGCTTGAGACCCTCCCAGTTTCCTAAACTCTTTCTGAACTTCCTTTTGCTCCCCATTTGCCAGGTCATTAGTACCTAGGTGGATAATGACATCCAGCTCACCCTCCCGTCTTGCCTTCCTAGTGATCCCCAGGATCTTCCTTCCATCCCTCCATGCCATGGCACCTGGTAGGCACCTCACCTCCCTGTCCTCCCCCTCCTGTATCCCTAGCTGGATCCCTCTTATGATGGAGTTACCCACCAGGATTCACTTCCTCCTCCTCCTCTGGGGTCCACTGCTTTCCCCGCTGAGGTCACCTCCTTGGCTAACCTCCACATCCTTTCCTTCCACTTCTCTGGGTACCTCTATTTGGTTGTCCTCATTTGCCAGTGTGGTATATGAGTTCTTGAGTGGAATAGGATCTGGGATGTGCCTCTGCCTGACTGCTCTAACCATCCCTGAGCCCACTGTCATCCAAGTGCTCCTCGTTCTCGGCATCCTTTGAGGCAGTTGCATTGGACTGGGTGGTCCCTGGATAGGGGTGATGGTACTCCTGACCCAGTTTACTTCGCTCTGAGTCTGGCTACCTCATCCACGCGGTCCAGAGAGATGCATGCAGATAGGGCAGCACCTCAGTGTCCAGAAGGTCTGCCTGAATATGGCTGCCCCACAGCCACTGCATTGCACCACTCCCACATTATACTGCAGTTCCACTACTTGTCTACTACTGAAGCTCTCCTAGTTCCCTTTTATTAATTTACTGTACTAAAATCTCTGCCACTGATCCTCAGATATTTTTTTTAAAGAAAAGAAACCAATAAATAAATAAATGAGTCAAAACACTTTGTCGTGCTGAGGGTGGGCTTCTTCCTCTTATGCCCTCCTATTTCACACCCTTACTATACCCTGTGTTTAGCTCCTGTCAATAAGATTTAACAGGGCATATAAGTAAGAGTTGAGGGAAGGGGAGGGGGGGGCTAAAATTTGCAGCAATTAAAGACAGCACAGAATTACACCACCACTATGTTTTAAATTTTCAACAGCCCAAAAGCAATTATAAGTAAAGACAACAAAGAAAGTATAGTGTCACTAAAAGCCCACAATCTAAGTTTAAAAGAAAAATAGCAATTACCAGTTACTCTAAAGCACTGAATTGAATATGTTTCCTTCCTTCCCCTTCTGGCTTCTTCTGAATCAATCCTCAATCCTTCTCCTTCCCTGGCGACCCCTGGCAACCTGTGCTCATTCCCGAACACAGGTTGCCAGTGTGGCTTGAGGTAAGGCATCCTGCAGTACCTCAGTGCCACCTAGCCAGCTAATGCTTTCAAATTCTGATAAAAATAAAGAAATGCACAGTATTGCATATTGTTAAACTTTTTTAAACTCTGGTTATCTCTCTTTCTTATAGTGGGGATATATCCCATGTCTTGTAAATTTCAGGTCTCACTTCCTCCTACCAAGTATCCCTCCAGTTCACCTGTAGAAGGTGGCCTGTGACTTACCCCTCAAGGTGGGGCTCCTCCAGAGGGGAGACCTAGATCCTCCTGAGAACCCCAACGAGCTGGCTGATTGTAATTTGGGAGAGGATCATGCTTACGTTCAGGGCCTTATGCTGCACATGAGAAGGAGGGCTTTCTTTGTTGCCAGCCCATAGTGGAAGTGGACATGCAATGACATCAGCGCACATCAGAGTTACTCCAACCCTCAACATGCAGACATCTACTGCCCCATCATTCCAGTGCCTCAGCACTGGTCCCAGTTGCACTCACCTCTAACCATCACAAGGTGTCAGTGTCTACCGGGTGCCAGTACTGTTCCCCACCCCGGAGAACAAGAGCAGTCCTTGGGACACTCATCATTTCTCCACCCCCTACCCAGCTCTCCAGTGGGCTGAGTTTGCCACAGAACCTAGGTTGTCAGTGTCGCAAGAGGTCGCTATCACTGTGCCAGTGGGCAGGCTCCTATTGTTAAACACTGTAAAGTAGCTCAGTCTTTTTGTAATGTTTGCATTCAGTCATTTAAAGATAAAAAAATATACTGTTAAACTGTTCTGGATTATTTTTAAGCATGGCAAAACATTTGAAAAACAATTCTTAAACAAGCACTTCAGTAACATTCACTGATGTTTCAACTGTGTTCTGCACAAGTGCTCATGGAGTATGCCATATATTTTCCAGCACTGTGAAACTGTTTCAACATGGCTATTAATAAATTATTCTCTTAATGAAAACAAGGCTCTTGCATAAATGTGTGTGTAGTCCATTTGAAAATGTGCTAGCTAATCATTTACTTTAGGTTGTCTGTCCATTGCACTGCTGCTATTGTTCAGTGACTGAACACAATAAAACTGGGATTTTTATACTGCTTCTGATTGCTATTCACTATTACAGCAGTATTTAACATTAGCAACAGCTCAGAATGATTTCCAAACTGAATGCTAAACTAATTGACTGCTTTCTTACTTCTAAGGAACTCTTATTTTTGCAATCAGAAGGCCATCTGCATGCTGATGTACTGTAAATATAGCAGTCTGTCAGGGTAAGGGTAGGGAAAGCTGAAAGGAAAGGGGAAATTGTTTAAAGACACACTAAGCCTCAGCTTGTTTCCATGTGCGACCTGGGAGCACTTAGAGAAAACTGGATGGACAACTATTCAGAACCAGTGTGTTCTGCCACAGAGAATTTCTTATTCCCTCTGACCTTGAGAGTGAAGCTTGAGAGGTCCATGGGAATCAGAACCCCGAGGTGACAAAACACACTGGTTGTGCATAAAGTTGCTCATCCTGTATTTTTTATAGTGTATAGTACTGTGTGAAAAATAGAGGATTGTGTATGATCGCTCATACACAACAAGGGTATTTTTCACTCAAGAGGTTTCCATGGTAACTGGAGACCTCAAGAGCCCAGCTCGAGAGGTCTCATTACCATGGAAATCTCGAGAGTTGAAAAATACCCTTGTGTATGCGTGATCATACATAGTCTTTTATAGTGTATGGTCGAACATACAAAGACTGCACTTATTTACTCCACACTTGTGTGCAGTTTTCACTTCTACTGGCCTGTTTCACCACCGCAGCCTTTCTTTGCTCATCGCAGTCGCCCGATCGCGCATGCGCGCGAAACTTCACGCGTGCACTCACCTTCTAGGTTATGCTGTACTAGTTATGTTGCTAATCCAGCACAACAGCTATGATGACGAGCTAGTGCAGCTATAACAATGCTGTTGGGAGCATTGATTTCCATGCTCAACAGCATTCTACCATACACTATATGTGTTTTGTGAGTTATTTTGCTTTCAAAATGAAACTGACTTATGCAGTCTCCAGAGGTTCTAGAATGCTGTTCTACCACAGTAGGGTAGAACAGCATTCCATGACCTTGGAACTGTGGTAGAACAGCATTTTGAAAGGGATAGAATTCTATACAGAACAACACTCCACTATACACTATATAGAGGATAATGACTGGGGATCGGGTGATAACCACGCTGTAATCACCTCGAGTGGTTGCTAGGGCACCATGGTAAACCTCGAGAGGTTTACTGTAGCCCTAGCAACCGCTTCAGGTGATTTCAGTGTGGTTGTCGACCGATCCCCAGCCATCATCTTTTATAGTGTATGGCCAAAAAAACACTGTTTGCATTCTATGTGTGAGAATTATGGAACTCTAGTGCATTCTTTTTTGTTATGCTACTGTTTAGGAAATTCTGAAGTGTGGGTAACAACTTTTAAAATTCTAAACAGTGCATAACAAAGCTGTGTAACTGCTGATTATGGTGGTTAATAGGCACTTACCATACATTATAATAACTTAAATGACTTGCTCAGGGTCACACAGTATGCAAGTGGGGCTGATAGGATTCAAACACAGATCTCCAGGTTTGCAGCTCAGTGCACTTAACCACTACAATATACTGCCTCCATAAACCTTAAGGAACTGATATTATGGGCTCTAATTTCAAAAAAACCTTAGAGCGACAAAAGTTGCATTGCTCCAGGGCTGCGGCAAACTCCAGGTGTGCCAGGGATCCTGACCCCAACAAAAAATCAAGTTCTCTGCATGCAAACCTGTTAAGTTTTTTAGATAAAGCTTGCTAGGTTCAGATGTATGGGAACCACTTGAAAACACTGAACAAGTATGTGTGTGTGTGGCACACATTTTTTATTTTTTATTTATTTATTCTGCATGTATGCTGCACACTTTTATTTCTGTAAGGGAATGAAGTATATAAAAAATTTAAATTAAAAAGATACAGTAAATTCAAATAAAAGTACACTAAACCTAAACCAAATACAGTGAACAGTGAAAACAACCAAGCCAAAAAGGTAATGTTCTTTTCATACCATGCTCAGATATGGTTTTTGAGTTGGGGGAATTAGAGGGGGCTGCAATAAGGAGATGGGTATCTTGCACTTGTTCAAGCCTCCCTGCCCTCTTGCTCCCAACCCCTCCCACCAGCCATGGTGGCAAGCTCGAGTCCCCCGCCATGGCAGCATGCTCCTTGAGTTGCCCCCAGCTATGTCATCAGACTCTTGAGAGCACCCATCCCTGGTGGCATGCTCCCCAACCCTGGCCTCTAGCTTCCAACCCCCCTCCCCAGCAGTAGGCTCCTGAGCCAACCACAAGCTATAGTGGCATGCTCACCCCACCCCACTTCGGTGGCCTATAACTTCCCCCCGCCCTGGCCTCAGGCTCCTAAGGTCCCCCCCAGCCATGGCAGTATGCTCCCTAGCCCCACCCACGGACTCAAGCTCATCCACTCTAGCCCTGGTGCCCCCCACCACTTGAGGCTGACTACTGATCCCCTTAGCCATAGTTTTAGAATCCCCCTTAGGCCTCAAGCTCCCATACCCCCGAAATACCTCCCCACCCCAGTACATACCTCATGCTACACCCAACCCCAAAGTAGGCAACTGGCTTTAGTAATTTTCATTTAATAAGCAGGATTTGCTAACCTGAACATTAGATCCCCTTGAAAACAGCTATTGTATGTGTATAACCAATCATCGCATTTGATGTCAATCACTATGGTACCCAGCACTGTCCCAGGATGCCTTGGAATCCCCTGACCTGATGGCACTTGTGTTAGTTAAAAAAAAAAAAAAACTATTTTAAGAAATTTAAATGCGGCTGCCACTCAGCCTGCAGGCTACATATTGTGGATGTCCATGTGGCTGTTTCCAGGTTTTGATATCCACAGTATGGTGGCACATTTTACATACTCGCTGGCCAGTGCATAGATGCATTGAAATTCTAGGCTTTCTAGTGTAGTTCTGTGGGCAACACCTCTTCTTGAGGCATGTAAAGCACACTGCCATCATGTGGATGATAAGACATGTTACCTCCAGGGGGGTTAGTCCACTCCCCCGGCCCTCTCCTAAACTTGCAGATCAGGACCAGAGAGCACACAGCTACTAGACCTTTCCTGAAAATAGGTATTTGATTGCCTAGTGCACTAACTTGGTTAATAACAACTAAATAAATAAATAATAGTCTTCAGCTGTAGGGTCCAGCTGCAGGGAAGAGTGGGGAGTCCCGGTGCAGGGGGAAGATGGTGGGGACTGGTCCAAAACCTCTCAACTGTCCCTCATTATGAGGGACTTCCCTCATTTTACCTCTCAGCAAGAAGGTGCTGTGAGTACAAAGCTAGTCTTTGGCTATGGAGGTCCAGCCTCAGAGTGGCCATGTTGGGGGTTGGTCCCATACATCTCAACTGTCCTACATTATGAAGGACGTTCTTCATTCTATACCTCAGCATTGCTGTCCCCCTCATGGAAAAGGTGTTGCCACACAGAGAAAGTGCTTTGAGCACACAGCTAGTCTTCAGCTGTTGAGGGGCCAGATACAGGGAGGGGTTGGGGGTCCAGCTGCAGAGGGGCCAGATATGGGGCAACTGACCACATACCTCTTAAATGTCCCTCATTATGAGACTAGGTTCATGGCACCCACCCCTTCATTGGACAGCAACATGTCAATTCATCCCAATCTATCTGCTCCATGAGAACTCATGGTGTACTATTTTTTCTAGTGTTAATCAGCCCCCTGAACAAATCATTCCCTGACAATTCACCCTCAGCATAAATTTAATACATTAAACTCCAGGGGGGAACAAGTTTTGCAGGGAGCCATTTGACGCTGGAACTAATAGTATGATGCAAGTTGTCACAGAGCGGATTAACTGGGATGGCTTAACTTGTCACCTAAGTGGACTCCAGCTGTAACAGATGCAGGATCACCATTATGGCTCAAATATCCCACCTCCCAATCAAGTAACTAAATCATGGGTACTTACTGGTCCAGGTAAGGGAACTTCTGTGTAGAGCTAGATTCTGGATGCTGGGTGGGGAGTACCTATAAAACAAAGGTTACACAGGAGTCACAGGGGATCCATAGTTCGTAGAGCAAATAGTACAGATAAGACAATAGTAAATAAAAGTATACTTATCTGAAATAAGCACAGGTCAAAGTCCAGTCAGTCCTGCGGAAATAAAGGGGAAAATATGTTTGATACAAAATTGTCAGTAGTGAGAGTAGAGATGTAATAGGGTACAGAATGAGGTTAGAAATAAAGTAAGAGGTATTTTGATTTAAGGGTTTTAGGGAGGAGAATTCACCCACCCACCTACAAGAGAACCAAAGTCAGAAGACCCAGAAGAAGACAGGAGTCAGAGGACCCAGAGGAGTCAACCAGAAGACAGTGCAACTGAGCATCTTCTGGCCAGGAAGGCTAAAGTCACCTATTCTGTAACATCAGCGTAGGGGAGACCAACTTGTCTGGGCTTGAGTACTGGGGGATCCATTGAGCTGAGCTTGGGTGCAAAGGGGGGGCCCACTGAGTTGTATTTGGGTTCATGTGAGGACCTGCTGAGCTGGACTTGTTTGCAGGAGGGGAACCCAGCAGGACGTACTTGTGGGCAGGAAGTGACACGGTGAGCTGAGACTGGTGAAAGGACGGGATCCTGCAGGCTGAGCTTTGGTGCAAGAAGGGACCCAGAAGGTTGGGTATCTGTACAGGAGGAGATCCAGCAGGCAGGGTTTGTGTACAGGAACAGACCCAGTGGGATGGGCTTTTTTGCATTGTTGTCACACATTTGCATAGTTCTGATATATTGCCTTGTTTTTTCCTTTTTGCAAATAATTATTTTTCAGAGAGATAACAAGTTTAACATAGCACATAAGAAAATCAAAAACAAAATTCTAGCTTGGCTAAGCAATCACAGACATGTTCATATTACAATACAAATACACAACATGAAAAACAAGAAATACCCTAAATAAACAAAAAAACAATCCCTTCCCACCCTGCAGCAGCTTCTCTACCGTAGCCTATTTGCACCTATAACATATATTATATAAACCAAATAGTCCCTTATAAGAGTCCTGTAAAAGGTTCAAGTACAAATTCATGGCACAGCCTTTAACCAGTCTAGCACAAAATGTAACGAAAAGGGAGGAGAGAGGAAAGAGAGGGGAAAAAAAGCCTGTAAAATAAGATAAAAAAAGGTAATACTGAAAGCTACTATACCCCCCATGAAAACATAGAAGTATATCTATCCCTATGCAGGAAATCACCTAAGGAAATAAAATATGAAAGAGGGATCTTAGGCCTTGATAGGCTGAAAGGAGCAGGGGTCTGGTAGGAGTTGGTTCAATAACCAAGTTTATCCTTAAGAATTGAAAAAAGTTCACCCCAGCATTCCTGGAACTTCTCTCCAGAGTGGGAGAACCAGGCTACACATCTTTCTGCATTTAAAGCGGTAAGAAATTCCGCCCACCATTCTCTAAAAGAAAGTTCCCATTCCTCCTTCCAATGTCTAAGTATTACTAACTTAGTGACCAAAGCCACCAATGTTAACTGTGCTTTTTGAAAGTGGGTGGGGACCGATGAATACATACCTAACAGACAAGTGTCCTCGTTAAAGTACGGGGCGATTTTAAGATAAGACGCCACCTTCCTTTTGACCATATTCCAAAATTTAACTATTCTGGGGCACGACCACAATTTGTGATGTAACGTAGCAAACTCAAAGCCACATTCTCTACATTCTGCAGAAGCCAGCATTCCTAACCGGTATAGTTTAACTGGTGTAAAATATAAATTGTGGAGAATATTGAACTGAATGTTCCTTAATCGGTCTTGCTTAATTTAAAAGATAGTTGTCAGTCCAGATCTTTTCCCATATTTTATCTGGGAAGTCCTTGTTGTAATTATTTTTCCAATAATAAGCTATGGGAGAAAGCCTTAACCCAACATGGCTTATAATTCTTTTATACAATTTAGCTATCGCTTTCCGATCCTTAGACATTAACCAAAGGTTATTTAAAACTACCCCCGCATAGTCCGACCATGGAGGTTTGCCCAGAAAATGTTTAATACACTGGCATATTTGAAATAACTGAAACCGCTTTTCCAAAGGCACCTTGAACTTAATTTGAAAGTTAGAAATAGATAGGACCGAATTATCTGAGACAAAACGGCTAAACACAACTCGTTCTGGGGTCCTCCCAAAAAAGTTTTAACTGTTTTATTTTCTATTTTTAGGTTTGGATTATTAATCAAGGGTTGCTTCAGGTCTCTTGTGGTGGAGATTTGAAGCAAAGAGCATAATTGTTGTAAAACTCTCACATCCCACCTGAGAGGAGAATCTCTGAGTTTTAGTGAAATATTTGCCCATGGATTAAACAGCAAAGCCCCTAGGGCCATATTACATGAACACGCCTGTTGGTTGTCTAAGAGCAGCCAGGAGGGGCTCTCCAAAATGCTGGCCGTAGACATAAACCAATGCAAAAATCTATTAGCATGAATGGCCAGATAGCAAACAAAGAAATCAGGTAATTGAAGCCCCCCCCCCCCATTCCCCTCGGGTGGGTGAGTTTCCTATATGCCCTTGCTTAGGGCCTTCCTTCCAAGGAAATCTGAACATATCCTCTGAAGCAACAAAAAAAAAAGACTTAGGGAGGTAAATATTAAGGTTGCTAAGGGGGTTAAAAACCTGGGCAGAATTGACATTTTCAGGACATTAGACCTCCCCCAGAAGGATAATAGTAAATTATTCCACCTGGCCAGATCTTCCTTAGTTGATGTTTAACAGTGGGTCTAAATTAAGTTCCTTGAGTCTAGAAGTGTCTTTAGAGATTTTGATACCCAAGTAAGTTAGGCATTCTTTCTCCCACTGGAGGCCCATATTTTCAATTAAGTCTCTCGTAAAGAGAGGAGATAAAGAATATACCATAGTTTTATTTTTATTGAGTTTATAACCTGAGAATTCACTAAACTGAGAGATAATTTGGAGGGCGCAAGGGAGGGACTGTCTGCTGCTCGAAATATGAAAAAGTAGGTCGTCAGCAAACAGGGATAATTTAAATTCCAAATGTTCCAATTGTATACCTCTTATCCCCTGTTCTAGATTGAGAACTCTAGCTAAAGGTTCTATGTATAAATTGAACAAATAAGGGGAAAGAGGACAACCCTGTCAGGTACCTCGACGAAGTGGGAAAAACTCAGAGATGTGATTATTACACTGCAATCTTGCTGATGGGCATCAATACAAAACCCGAATCTGATCAACAAATGGCTGTGGAATACCAAACTTCGAGAGAACCTCGAACAGGTATATCCACTCTACCCTATCGAATGCTTTTTCTGCATCCAGGGACACCAAGGCCGCTTCCAGCTCGGAGTCCCTGGATGCAGAAATCAGGTGGAACAGTTTCCTGAAATGATCAGAGAAGTACGCTCCGCCACAAACCCTGCTTGTTCAGGGCTTAATAGGCTTTTCCATACTTTCTCCAACCTGTTGGCCAAGATTTTTGCTTATATCTTGACATCAATATTCAGCAAGGAAATAGGCCTATAATTGCAATCACTGTGGGATCCTTCCCTGGTTTGGGCAGGAGGATTATTCTTGCTTCAAATAGTGATTGATCCAGGACTGGGAAGGAACTCCAGTAAATGTACAGCTGTAGCAACAGAGGGATAAGATATTTTTTAAAGGTTTTGTAAAATAGGCCCGTAAAGCCTTCTGGGCCCGGTGCCTTATCTGGCTTTAAAGAGTCGATCACTGTCGAGATTTCCTCCTCGGTTATTGGGGCTACTAAGCAGGCCTGGTTATCTCCCGATAGGGTGGGCAAATCAGCCCTCTTTATAAATGCTGCCATTTTCTCCAAATGGACACCCAGCAATGGATCCGGAGAATACAATGCTTTATAGTACTCTCTGAAGAGACTTAATATCTCCGGTGGACTAACCACCAAAGATCCTGATTGGGGGTGTCTAATAGCTGCAATCCATTTTGATGTTGATTGTTGCTTCAATTGCCAAGCAAGTAATTTGTTTGCTTTACTACCCTGGCCAATATAAGAAGCTTTTATTAGAGAAGCTGACCGCTCTACTTTTTCTAGTAGTATAATTGCATAATGTGCTCTTAGCCTAGTAAGTTCTTGATCTTCTAAAGGTGAGAGTACGTCCACCCCTTATTTTCCAAACTCTTAATTCTCTGCAGAGTCATTCATTTGACTAATCTTTTTCTTTTTTCGCACTGTGGCGATACATTTTAGTTCCCCCTTCCATGTAGCTTTTAAAGCTGCACAGACCAAATCCACTGCGGGGATTGATTTATAGTTAACCTTGATGGAATCCTGCAAAAATTGTTGGAATTTTGAGATAATTAGTTTGTCCTTTAATAATCTATTGTTTAACAACCACGTGTGCGACCTGACAGGGACATTGGGCATTTCTATCTGGACAATAATTAAGGAGTGGTCAGAAATTACACGAACTAGAATTTTGGAATCTGTCATGAGTGAAATTAGTTGATGACTTACTAAAAAATAATCAATACGAGAGTAACTTTTGTGTACTGGGGAAAAAAAAGTAAACTCTTTTCCTGATGGATTAAGTAATCTCCAAGGTTCTATAAGACCCAAGGAAGAGATAAATTCCCCTAAAGCTTTTTGAGCTGCAGACAGTCCCATCCCTCTAAGATAGGTGTGGTCCAGATCACTTGCTTGAACTAAGTTCCAGTCTCACCAATTATAATGGGATAATGCAAAAAGGGGGCCAATACCATTGCTAAGTGTGTAAAAAAGGAAGGGGTTTCCACGTTAGGGCCATAAACTGATACCAATACCATATCGAGACTACCTAATTTACCTACAACAAAGATAAACCTCCCCTCAGGGTCACTAATAGAATCCAGTGGAGTAAAGGGTAGTTTTTTGGCTAACAACAAGGCCACCCCCCATTTACTAGAGCTGAATCCCACTCCAAAATCTTGGCCAACCCAGCTCTTTTTAAAAAACCTTAGCTGTTCTGGAAGCATATGCATTTCTTGAAGACACACTGTTGCAGGGTCGTACTTGGCGAGATGGTTTAGAATAATATATTTCTTCTTGTTGTCTTTCCCCCCATTAATATTCCACGAAAGAATATTCAGGCAGTTGAGCATAAATTAATACCTGATTGTGCCATGTAATAAAAAAGGTTTAAAGGACTGTTCTGCTGCCACCCCCCCCCAAAAACAGACAAACTACCTCAAAATTAACCCCCAAGCACACTAAAATTAAGCTAACATTCAGAAACATTGAGCTATTTACAAATCTCTTTACCCGGGCTCTAGGCCCCCTCCTTGCCTCCAGGTCCATGATACTCACAAAGGGAAGAGCGCCGCTCTACCACCTCCCCAACCTCTGATCGAGAGAAAAAAATATATAGAGGTAACTCATGCCACACCCACTGTCGTCCCACCCCATAGCTTTCTACCCTCCTAAATAAAGGTAGTACAAGGGAAGGGATGTTATATGCCACACCCAGCACTGACTAGGCAACAAGGCTCCTTCCAATAATCATGGAGAACGGGCAAATACTACTCCGTGAAGATATTTGCTGACATTTGTGTAATCTGGCATTGACTGGAGCCCTAGAATCTAAAATAGGAAAATGAAATTCCAGAAAATTAAGTACAAGTATAAACAAGCTTAGACCCTGATAGGAACTTAATTCCATAGAGAACCATGCCTTCCCATTACAAAGGTAGCACCCAGAGAATATTCTGTGACCTACTGCCATCTCAGTTTAACCCCAAATCCCAAGCTGCCACGTAAACTGTAGAACATTCTTCCAAAGGGACTGTACAAACTATAAATTGTGCCCAAGTAGTTAGCTAGTCAAGTAGAGAGAGAACTAAATGAGAAATGCTAAAAAAAAATAACAGCAGCACTGTATGAGACTGAACAGTCTCAGCTGGAATTCCCATCAAATAAATTTGTTTCCCTCGCAAGGGAGTACTGTTCGGTACCTCTGTCAGTCAAAAAAAAAAGGAAAATTATACATCTGTCCCACTAAGCCTGAAACACATTGAAGTATAAAAATTGCATAAAGATACAATCTAGAACTGTTACCTAGATCGGAATTGAAAAAAGAAAACAGCGAGATGGCAAAGGTACCGAAGAACAAACTGCAGTTGAAGGATCTGGAAAAAGCACTTATCTTTTAAACAGAAAGTATTTGGCACCTTCTAGTGGACAAACCAAAGAACGATATTCACCGCAGCTTCTTGGTAAAATCAACCAGAAAATAAATAAGGACAAATAGTTAGGATTGACATCTAAGTATGCAATGGTGACCCCGTAAAAGTGTCTTGCTTACTCTGTTAGAGAAATACATGCTCCCCTCTACAAACATTTGAAAGAACAGATCTGCTTAAAGATAAGTAAACAGTGCAGTGATACGCTGTCCTTCTCGAATGCCGATTTTTAGACCCACATACAGCTAAACTATATCTTCCTCACTTAAGTAACAAGTTAGGGTAGCTTTTCCTAAGAGTCTTTATAGCATCTTCTGCTGAATCAAAGCGTTTGGCTCCTTCAGTTAAAGTAACTTCCAGACAAGCTGGATATAAGAGGCGATGCTTTATGCCAGCTGCCCACAACTTGGAGGTGATGGGACGAAAGGAAGCCCTTAACTGTCGAGTCTTCAGCGTTAAATCTGGCACCAACTTCAGTTTTTTGCCCTCCCAAAGGATAGCTGATAGTTTTCTGGCTTCCTTATGGATGAATTCCCGGTCTAAGTAATTTAGTACTTTAAAGATAATTAGGCCTAGGCGGATCAGCTGGGGAGGGTTTTGCCCTCAGGGATCTATGTGCTCTTTCGATAATATACTCCGGGCCATTTGGGGAGGGACCCACCGTTTTCTTCAAAAAGCGTTCTAGAAACTGAATCATGTTAGGGCCCTCTTCACCTTCAGGAAGACCTATCAGCACCAACTTGTTCCTCCTGTTTCTCCCCTCCAGGTCGTCCAAACGATCTTCCAGTTTAGACAGACCCCTTTTTAATTCCACCACCTCAGGCTCCATCTTGCCTTGCTTTCTTTCTATAGAGGCTACTCTGGCTTCTGCATCAGTAACCCTGCGGGCTAGCTAGGTAAGCGCCGGCTTAAAGTCCGCTACATCTTCAATTAATTTCAGTAAGGCCTCCTTAATAGTTGTTAGCTCTGAGTAAATATGTGAGGACAAGAGCTCCTTTGGAGGAGTTTGGGGAGAGGAACTACGATGAGGGTGCTTAGCTTCTGATTCTTGCACGGCCTCCTCGGCTGGTTGCTACGTAGACATGTTGCAAGGGATATTCAACTTCTGGTACCAACCAAACACCGATTAGTTGAGTTTTTATAAGATTGAAAAAACAATCGGAATAAGTGGGTGTTTGTTGCAATTTAGGCCGGTGGGAAAGCGGAGCTCCGACGAACACATCCTATCCTTGGCACAGCATCATGTGACTCCTCGATATATTGCCTTGTTGAAATTATGGGATAAATTCTGAAAGATGGGCACAAGCCATGCCAACGGCAGCTTGCGCCAGTTGCCAGTGCACCAGGAACCCTGCACCCAATTCACTATTGGGTACGGTCCCAGCACCGATATCCAGCAGTTTTCAGTAAATGTGGCCACGTGGCAAAAAGATGTCACACCCAAGAAGTTTGGCATGAGCTGCGGTGCAGTCAGGCAGCATCTGTGCCCTGTGATAGAGCCCTATCAGGAGGCTGCCAGGGTCATGGGGGATGGGGCAGTGCATGGGGAGGGCTGGTGGGTCACAGATAGGTGACCAGAGGGGTTGCACCAGCACCCTTATGGGGCTGTAGAAGGGCCACTGCGATGCCAGTGTATTGGAGAGTGCCCACATGCTAGGCACGAATGGGGGGCTGCTGTGGGCACCGCACCACAAAGGGCTCCTGATATATATATTTTGTCAGTTTTTGTTTACTGGTTTAGTGCACTAGACAAATACAATACCACTGCAACTACCGTGCAGTTGTGGGACATGTGGGAGACCACGGGTGGTTGGCGGCACATAGTCCCTCCTGCCCAGGGATGGCTCTGGGGGTGGCGCATGGATTGTTAGACCAACCCTGGCTGGTCTAACTGTCCCGGACCATGTGCCTTCTGGGAGGGTTTCCTGAACCCCAATGCTGAGGATATGGCAGCTTGCATCTGCCACAAGCCCTCTAGCACCCTGGTGCAGTCCTGGCGTAGGGTCGGTCCGGTGCACTGGGCCTTGGGTTGGTGCCGGAGGCCTTCCTGAATTGGGAAATCTGTAAGTTTGGACACAAGGTGTCCCTTACATCATCCTCGACAGGATTGCAAGAGATTCCCAGGGTCCATCTGAAGACATCTGGAGGAGAGCATTTGCTTTTATGGCTCTGACCCTGTGGAATTCTCTACCTCATTGGATACAAGATAGCCTGACCGTAGAGGGTTTTAAAACATCTTTAAAAACCCACCTTTTAAATCAGGCCTTTTCTGGTTTGTAATAGGAAAGGCCTTTTATTAGGTAGCTGTTTGATAAGGAATGTGATTTTCACATGGAAAGCCGTTTCTGGAACTTAGCTTCCGGCCCATGCCCTTTGGGGTAATTCTTGCCTCAGTGCTTATGCACTAGTGTTCCTTGTCTTTTAGTTTGTTTTGTTCTATTGGGTTCACATTTTATTTACAGACCCCCATCTCAGGGGGAGGGAATGGACAAGGAAATGATAGAAGGCTTTCTTAGAATGGCAGAAAAAGGGGAGATATTGTTGTTGGGGACCTGAATATGCCAGATGTTAACTGGAGCACCTTTGCTGCAGGCACATCCAAGAGCAGGGTCATTCTTGATGCCCTACAGGGGGCATGTCTCAGACAGCTAGTATTGGAACTGACTCAGGAGGGAGCAATCTTAGACCTGGTACTTTCAAATGGGGATGGAGAAAGAATCTCAGATTTAGAAGTGGGTAGCCATCTGGGAACAAGTGACCACCAAACAGTGTGGTTCACGATAAACATAGCCATACAATCAAGCCATACAAAAGCAAGAGTACTAGACTTTAGGAGGGCTGACTTTGGGAAAATGAGAGAGTGCCTCAGAAAACACTAGCAAACAGGCAAGAAGGAGGGGTGGAGAAACAATGGGGAGTGATCAAAACAGCCATCACAGAGGCAACAAGCCCTCGCATAAAAAAATCAATAAAACACAATGAAGGAAAAAAACGCTATGGTTCACAAAAGAGGTGGCAGGGAAGGTTAAAGAGAAAAGGGCAGCATTCAGGAAATATAAGGAAACACAGAAGGAGCAGGACAGAGAACTTTATCAGTTAAAGCAGAAAGAGGCTGGGAAGGTAGTCAGAATAGCAAATGCCCAAACCGAAGAAAGGATAGCCAATTCTGTTAAGAAGGGGGATAAGACCTTTTATAGGTACATTAGGGAGCGAAGAAAGACCAAAGGAGGGATACTGAAACTTAATAAAGGGGAGGGAATCTGGGTAGAGGGTGACAGTGAAAAAGCAAGGTTACTGAACGAGTATTTCTGCTCAGTATTCACAAAGGAAGAGGAGGGAGAGTTACCTAAACCAAACAAGAGAAATACTCTGAAGACGGGGGTCAATACCAGTCCACTTACAGAAGAAAGGGTTCTGAAAGAACTAATAAAATTGAAGGTGGACAAAGCAATGGGGCCTGATGGGATTCACCCAAGAATTCTAAAAGAACTAAGGGTAGAACTAGTGACATCGCTGACTACTCTCTTTAACAAATCATGGAGGATGGGGTGGTACCCAAGGACTGGAGGAGGGCAGATGTAATTCCTCTCTCACAAAGTGGGAGCAGGACAGAGGCAGGAAACTACAGACCAGTTAGTTTGACCTCAGTGGAGGGAAATGATGGAATCACTTCTGAAGGAAAGAATTGTTGAGTACCTAGAGGCCATTGGGGCACAGGACCCGAGGCAACATGGATTCACGATGGGAAGGTCGTGTCAGATGAATCTAATAGATTTCTTTGACTGGGTGACCAAAGTAGTAGATTAGGGAGGGGCTGTGGACATGGCCTACCTAGATTTTAGCAAGGCATTTGATACAGTCCCCCACAAAAGATTAATACACAAGATAGCCAGCCTTGGAATGGGTCCCAAGGTGGTAGCCTGGATCAAAAATTGGCTAGACAACAGGACGCAAAGGGTAGTAGTAAATGGAGTACACAGTGAAGAAAGGAGGGTTACTAGTGGGGTACCGCAGGGTTCAGTACTGGACTGTCCTTTTTAATGTCTTTATAAGTGACATTGCAGAGGAACTGGAAGGAAAAGTATGTCTCTTTGCAGATGACACAAAGATCTGCAACAGGGTTGTTACACAGGTTGGAGGAAAAGGATGAGAAGGGACTTGGCAAGGTTGGAGGAATGGTCAAATGTATGGCAGCTCAGATTTAATGCAAAGAAGTGCAAGATAATGCACATGGGAAACAAAACCCAGGGAAGCGTGACACAATGGGGGGTGAGATACTGACAACAGTAAAATAGAAAGGGACCTGGGGTAATTATATCAGATGACCTAAAGGTGGGCAAGCAATGTGAGAAGGCAGTAAGGAAGGCTGGGGGGATACTGGGATGCATAGGAAGAGGCATCAATAGTAGAAAACAGGAAGTTGTTATCCCTCTGTACAGACAGTTGGTGAGACCCCATCTGGGAGTACTGTGTGCAGTTCTGGAGACCCCATCTCCGCAAAGACAGACAGAGTGGAGGCTGTCCAGAGGAGGGCAACCAAAATGGTGCAGGGTCTGCACCAGAAGACATACGAAGAAAGACTAAAGGAGCTTAATATGTATACTCTTGAGGAAAGAAGGGAGAGAGGGGACATGATAGAAACTTTCAAGTACCTCAAGGGAATTAAAGTCCAAGAGGGTAGCATCTTCAAGAAAAAGAGATGTGCAAGAACAAGGGGGCACAATTTGAAGATAGAGGGGGGACGGCTCAGGGGTAATGTGAGGAAGTATTTTTTCAATGAGAGGGTTGTGGATGCATGGAACAGCCTCCCTGAGGAGGTCGTGGAGTCAAGAACAGTGGGGAACTTCAAGAATGCATGGGACAGGCATAAGGCAGTCCTAGGGGTGGGTAAGAGGAAGTAAGCTGTTGATTAACTAGGATCTGCAGCTTATCTGTTAGGTAGGAAAATGGGCAGACTAGGTGGGCCAAGTGGTCCTTATCTGCCATCAAATTCTATGTTTCTATGTTTCTTATTAATATTTTAATTGTATATGGTGTTGTGAATTTATGTCTATGTGTATATGTTAGTGGATGTTTGATCTGTAAGGGCACCCCTTTGAAAAATAAAGTGATGATGATGATGATGAACTTCAGAGCTTCAGGGATCAAGACCCGTGACTATAGCATACTGAGTCATCCCAAAGAGAATGAAACTTGTGTCTGTACTTTGCCATTCTTGGCTAATATTGAATCAGACGTGGAAGCCTGCTTAATAGGTAGTGTCTGTTCTGGTGATGCCTTGTCAGCCTGACATACACAAGGACTTGCATTCCCATAGGATGGATAGGATAGGATAGGATATACTGGGCAGCAATGCCAAGCTGCAAAATGTTTCTCCTCAAGGATTATGTTGACACTGATTTGGACTGGGTATGGTTATTTGGCAAATGGATTGGCAACCCTATTTTTCAATGGAATGTGACGTTTGTCTTCATTAGGAAACTAAACTCAATTTTCTTCACTATGCATCCTTAAATACAATTCTATAACCAGGTAATTTTTATCAAAGTGCCCTATATGGTCCATAATTCACTGCGAATGTATCCAGATTTGGTTCTGTCAGTTGATAAATTCCTAGATAAGAAATGCAACAGCTCCAGTGTGCACCTTTGAAAAGCATCATCCAAAATTCTATAGTTGAAGAAGTTTGCCACATGGCTAAAATTATTTTTCAAGATGGGAACATCCCTAAACTCAAGGTTCAGATTCAGCTGGACGCCTCAGTTTCAGCAGCTATTTCTCCTCTGTTGCTGCCCAGTTCTGATCAGTGCAATCCCTCATTGCTCCTGCATTACACCACAAAGAACTACTGCAGCAGCGGCTGTGATGGTGACAGCAGCTTGGGTGCTCACAGTCTGATGTTCCTGTGTCCCAGTCCCTGTGATCCTGAAGTGAAAAATAATTCCAGAGCTTTTCTTTTTTTACTCAGTTTTACCTGGCTGCTGACAGAACTGAAACAGACTAGAGTGATAACGCTGTAAATCAGTCACACAACAGCAGGGAGGCCCCTCGCTGCCTCGGGGCCCATACAATTGCATGGGTTGCATATGTCTAACACTGCCACTGCGGAGTCATCAGCTTCAGAACAATACAACTCCACTCAATTATGGCTGCAATTCAGGGCAGTTGGAACTAATTGCAACTGCCTTGGATTGTGGCTCACAATTCCGAAGGCCAACGCCGGCTCTGGGAACTAATTCATAGTATCTTCATCATTCTTAGCGCCTTTTTTGTTTTATGGTGTTACATTTTACTAAAAGCAGCATATTTAGCTGCACAGTGTGTGTGTGTGTTTCTTTTTATAACTTCACTGCACAGTATCAAAGAGTACAGTAGATGATGGTAGTCAGTATAAGCAGTGGGGATCTCTGTGGGTGATTAATCCCAGCTGAGATGTAGGGTGAGGAAGTTACAGTGCAGCACTCATTGTGGGACACGTACCCTGGTGATAACACTTTCCTCCACTTCATCCTTCTCTGTGGTGCTTTTTTTTTTTTTTCAGCTCTACTTTTGCACTGGCTACAGGCAGGCTACTTACCCCAATTTTATCCCTCTCGCCTCTCACTAGCATCCCCCATTCAGCTGCCCAGGTTGGAGGTCTCGTAGCTTGCCCTCTATTGCAGGGCTCACTAGGGAGAAACCATGATCCATCAAAAGCCTGTTCAGGACTTATGCTTCCCATCATCATTCAGGAGAAGTTGAGGGTCATCATGAAGCGCTACCGCACAGGGTTTTTATATTGTGTTGATTTCCCCAAGGTGCAGATCTGCAATAACATCAGCGTGCAGGCATGCATGCTTCCATGCATGCCCCAGAGATGTCAGCCACTGCTGTCTCTCTTCTTTTGTGGTCCTGGCATGGTGTACACCCAGCCTTCTCATCACTACCCCTCCCCACCAAAGGTAGAGAGCAGTTCATGGGATGCTCATCCAACCCCCCCCCATCAGCCCTCTGTTACACAGAGCTCATTCCTGAACCTTGGTTGTCAATGTCACAAGTGGTAGCGCTACCGCTGCACCAGTGGGCCAACCCATCTCATGTTGCTTTTACTCATGAAATGTAAACAAAAAACAGTGATGAAGGGGACATGTGAAACTGGGAAAGGGGATACCAGTGGGAGAGAGGGATATGGAGTGTGAGGGAGTGTGATACGGAGAAAAGGACAAGGACTGTGAAAGAGAGACTAGGGATGTAGAATGTAAAAAGGAGACAGGGAACACAGAAAATAAAAGAAAGAGTGGGCACATCGAGTGTGACGGGGGAAAGTGGACACAGAGTGTAAAAGAGGGATCCAGAGAGAAAGAGGGAATATGACAAGTGTGAAAGGGAGACAGAAAGGATATGGAGTGTCAAACAGAGGATACAGGGGTAAAAGCAAAAAGGGCATCAGGAGCTTTGTGAAGCTTTGCTTGCTTGTCCTGAGCCCAGGCCAATACCCGGGAGCTCACCTATTGTCCACGCTGGATTCAGGTATGAGGGGAGGATGGCTCTCTTCTTTCCAGCCCTGCAGTGTGGAAAACATTTCTTGGAGTAATGGAGATTGCAGCTGAGTCCTGATTTTGGAACCTTCTGGAGCAGTCACAGGGATGGGAGGAATGACACCTGAATCGTAAAGCTCTGCATTCTTTCAACCCCTTCCTCCATGAATTGCACAGGGCCCCGGATAGGAGGAGGAATTCCAAGGATGGTGCTTAGCTGGAGAGGCTGGTCAAGGGGCTGGTAGTGGGCCTTGTCCATGAATGGTGGTCATGCAGGGGGGTGAGTCCCAGATGCTGGGAAGGTGGTAGGCTGGGGGGGATCCAGATTGTTGAGGTGTCTTCCTTCTGATGAGGCATAAAACTGAGGTCCCTTCTGCCCATCTCTGGTCACTGTCAAGGTGAAAGTAAGAGATCATCTGGCTCTAATCAAAGAAGAGTAAGGGAGGTTCCCCGGTGTCATGGCCATCAAAAGTGTCAGTGTAAGAAAATCATCATTTAACAAAAATCCTGTTTAAGAAACTTTATATTCATAGAAATACGCAGAAACCCAGCCACTTTAGAATGTATAGATTGTGGGCCTGGTAATCACAGAAAGTAAGAGGTAAAAAATGCTTGCCAACAATAAATCATAAAACCAGACTGAGAGAAAAAAATGAAACTCTAAAAACTAGTACTATAGTCAAGGCCCCTAGAATTCTGCGGCCGCAGAATTTTGCGCAGAACTTGCAATCTACCGCAGAACTTCTGCGGTGCTGCAGAATTCACTCTTCTTGGTGATTTGTTATTAATATTTCTGTTTATCCATGGAATCTGATTCCCTTCCCCTCTTTTTCTATCCAAAACCCCCTATATGCTCAGAATGTGATGTTTTCATTGCTATAACATCATACATTAGCTAACAAAATGGCTGCATTCTGCAACAGAAATGAACAGTCACTTATCTACCACAGCTCCCACTTCCAGAGATGGTGGCACGGCACATCATGCATGGTGATATTTGTTCAACCTGCACTACAGCCTAATACAGTTTTCAGTCTTACATTATTGCGCTATGGCCAACTTAAACAAAACCTTGTCAACAGCACAGACTTGTTAAGTCCATACCTCACTTTGTACAAACCTATTTGTGCCTTTAAGGTATAGAGATGCCATCGTAAATGAATAACTGGTAAAATGAATTTAACTGTCATTTTTAAGAAAAATAAAGTAATTATGCCCAGAAAAGTGGAATATAATAATATGTATACCTGTTGAAAGACTAAACCTGTTAAATATATAATTGCACTATACGCATTTTTGCCAGGGTTATTGATTACATATTGTCATTGGTTGATAGAATCACCTAAAAGTTATGGAGAAATGTTGTGTGCAGGGACAGCTGTTGGGCCAGAGGGTAGCATGCTGTGTTTCCGTGCCTGCAACTCAGGTTCAGAGATTAGCTCTGGGAGCTGGCTGGGCAGCACAAGGATTGGTGGAACACATCACTGCTCAGAGCCTGGGAAGGTATGGTGCAGTGTTCTGTCACATGGTGGACACATTGTGATGGGCTGGAGAGCTCTATCTCACAATTGTTTCACATGCATGTCATGGCCTGATAGTGTTACGCAGTGTGTCAGGGTAAGAAGACTGACATGAAAAATGAGTTTTGCAATATCTCCTCTATTCAATTTCCAATGGGACCTGTATGAATCAGGATACAAGTTCGTGGAAATTGAAAATATATATGTACACACACACACACACAGTATTTCTGTCTCTCTCTCACCACACACACATTTGTATGTATGTTACGGATTGCATATAAATATATAAGTGATACACGGTGGAAACCTCATGAGTGGTGTAGAAAGCACATACAAATATATAGGTGATAGACAGTGGAAACCTCATTAGTGGGATAGATAGCATGCCTATAGAAATACCTTATTTATCACATAAGATCCCCTCTGAATATATCATTTATGCAGTAGGCTAGGACCTTAAGGGAGAGACATTTGTTTTGCTTTTTTAGGAATAAAATTATTTTTGTAAGTCTGTTATTTTTTGAACTAGTGTTGCTGTGCTTTCCACCATCCTGATTACTATAACCACTGCCATGAAAGTGAAGTCAGGATGACAAGCTGACACTGTGATGCGGTAGTTTGTTAGTGCTGCAGAACTTCCGCAGAAATTATAAACCACCGCCGCAGAAGTTCTGCGGCAATTGGTAGCCTTGCCGCAGAACTTGGTCCCACTGTGCCGCAGAAAAGTAGGGCCCTGACTATAGTCTAAAAACCGGATAATGCCATGAAGCTATCACAAAAGATTTTTAATCACTGACATTAAAAATTATTAAAATAGGAAAAATATACCATGAAATAAGCTTGTTTTTCTTGACAAGATAACTCTAGAGAATTTGTCTTGATGTAAGTCTTTTTTTTCTTAACGAGTAAGAAAAAAATCTAGAGGTAATCTTGGGGGAAAAAAATTAAGATTTTTAGTTAATGAAATAAGATATTTAGGCTTGTCAAGATATTATTTTTCGCAGTGTAGCAAATTAATACTGTTCTTGTTCTAGACTACTACTAATCACTCCATGTACCAGCAGTCAGAGAAAGTACCAGTCCAGCCTAACCTGTCCTTATCAGAACTAATCTTTCTTCTCTACCCCCTGTCTTCTCCCTTATACGTTGGTCTCCCTCTCCAAGTCTCTTTATCGTTTTTTGCTTTTCTATTAATAACAGTACAGTGGTGTTCCTGGAATTTTCTTGTCCCTGTGACTGTCGCCTCAGCCTAGTCCCTCTATCTCCCTCTCTCTCTCTCCCTTGATTTTTTTACTACTTTACCTTTAGCACTGTCTGCTGCACAGTGCACACCACTGTATTATACAGACTAGTGCAGTGTGCACCCTGCTCTGGCTTTACTTATGGGCAACTGCGGTCCGCAACACAAAGAGGCCTCGAAGCCCCTTGCTGTAATGCTATTTGTCTTTTTTTTCCTTAGGCAAATAAGCAGTTCTACTTGTATGGTTGCACCTTTTACTTGTGTAGGCAACAATTTAACACAAGCCTGCCTTGTACTAGTCCCCTTGGTCTCTTCCTCTTTAATTTATGTGTTGTTGTTAGGGTTTTAAACTCCTTCTCCCTTCCTTCTGAGCCGTGTTCCTTTTATTTGTACCAACCTAGTGTAGTACTACCAGCTTATCATGCCCTAAACTGTATTAGGAGGCAGTATAACGCAGTGGTCTAAGGCTCTGAGCTGCAAATCTGGTGACATCCAGCAAACCAGACCTGGGTTTGAATCCCACAGCTTCCGCTTGCATACTGTGTGACCCTGAGCAAGTCACTTGTGCTCCCAGGTCGCTCCTGTAAAAAAGCTTTCAGCTTAGTGTGCTATACCTGGTTAAACAACTAAATAAAAAAAAATAAACTGCCTTAGAGAATAAGGCCAGGGAGGTAACACAAACCAACACCAAGTCCAAGATACATCATTACACCCTCAGCCGGTTATTTAGTGTGTCAACTTTTACTATATACTGTTTTACTGTTTTGGCAGGACTAGGGAGTTCTTTTCTTTCTTTCTTAAATTCTCTTAATGGCTTCTATATGATTTAGTCTGTCACAGAGTTTTTGCGATACACTGTTTTACTGTTTTGGCTTACACCCTACAGCCTGTCAGTTCTTTTATTTCTTCTTTCTTAGTTAAATAGTCTTTCCTTTGCTTCTATATGATTGACTAATTAATCATTTAGTCTGTGTCACCATACTAGTTCACTCCACTCGATACTGTTTTACTGTGTTTTAGCAGGGAGAAGATGTTCTTGTCTTCTTGAATACTCTCTTAGTCTTTAGACAAGTTATTTATTATCATAGTTCATTTTACTAGGTCAGATGGAATGTGAAACACGTGTTTAAGAGGCTATTTTTAAACTGAAAAAGTAAGTTGCTGCCTCTGTCCTCCTGTAGCCCCACAGCTCCCTTCTGCCCTCCCACATCACGGATCTTCACTTCAGGCAACAACAACAACTGCAGCCTCAGTCAGGCCTACTCACTTAATGCACACCACACACACACGCTGCACAGATGAGGAACAAGAAGTAGAACTGCCGTGCCAAAATGCTTTTTTAATTTCTTGACTTTGACCCTGGCAGACTTGGGGAAACAACTCTGTCCCTGACAACCGAACCACCAACTCCAGAAATTGAAAAACACAGAAAAGTGAAAGGCGCTGATGAGAGATGAGTGCTGAGTGCACCAGAGATACACACACACACACGTTCTATCTCTCTGCAACTCCGCAGTGATTGATGGTGCATGAGCACTTTTTCTCCCATCTCCATCCAAGTCTAGGCTACCAAATTTGCCAATGAAGTGCCAACAACTTGAAAATCCACTGCCGTGGTGCAGCCAGATGGGTAGACTTACCTGTTTAGACTGACCGCCGATTTGCTGTGGCACCTGCCAGTCCAATGTGGATCCACCTCTGTTGTTCTTCTTACTTCCTCCCCATAGCCATGTGGCCACTCACTCCCACCTTGCTGACTTGCTCCATGCCCGACCCAAGCCCATGGCCACATGTGCTCTGCTCTTGTGGGTCACATGATAACATGGGATGGCTAGTCTGGAGCAGTGCAGCAGGGGAACCAAACTCTCTACTGGAGGAAGCAAGTACTGCAGTGAATCATCTGTGTGTACTGTGGAGGATCATTCATTCATTCTTTTTATTAACCTCAGTCAGTGCAGTACTATAAAATGAAATCTGCTCTGAGTTGGCTTACAGGTGGCCAGAAGCATATTAAAACAATCTGGACTGGACTGAAAATTTACAGGGGCAAAACAAATTATAGGGGGCAGTGCCCCCATGCCCCCCCTGTAGCTACGGGCCTGATTATGAGGGAGAAAAGGCTACACCCAGGAGGGAAGGAAGCCTAAGATAAATTAATTGGGGGCTGGAAGTGGGCCTGCCGACTATCACCAGACGAGGAGAACCCTAATTTAATAATTTGGGGGAATGTAGGCTTCATCTTGAGGGAGAACACCTAGATTAAACAAACTGGAAGCAGGCTACACATAAATGGGGAGGAAATGTAAACTACAAAATTGGAGGGGGGAGAAAACAGGCTTCACCCAGAATGAGAGGAAGCCTAATTAAGGAATTGGGGTGGGTGCATGCTTCAGAAAGGGGGATGTGGCAACCCTCAGGAGAGAAGAAAGTCTACATTGAACAGTGGGACTGTAGCAGGCTAACTGAGTAGGTAATGAGGATTGCAGCACACAAAGCAACAGGCCTCTCTGCTAATTAATTGGAACAGCTTAAGCAGGAGGCAGTGTAGCCACTGGTAAACTGTACTTTTGCATAACCTCTTGTGACAGTAGAACAAACACAGCAGATTATAAAGGCACAACTAGAGGCTAACACAAATACCAATCTATCAACAGCTCAGTAAAACAATAGGTACTGTAATAAGACACAGCAGATTGTAAGAGCACAGCTGTAACCTTAATACCAATACTGACTAACAGCAGTACAGTATACATCTGAGCATCACACAACAGCACAACTTACAGTTTGCATGGTGGAAGATGGGCAGAGTCCCCTGGTATCCTGGGGCCTCCCCTCATGAGCCACCCCTCAAGGACTCCTACACTTGGTGTGCCACTTAAGTGGGACTGCTGGAGGGCATGGATTTATAAGAGAGGCAGGAGTCCTGGATTGGTTGGGCACATTAGAGTTCACCAAGCAGCTGCTGTTGCTTGTACATGTGTCTCAGGTGAGTTAGGGGAAGCCTACAGGTCAGCAGGCTCAATGACCCCCACTGATGGCATCCTTCTTGTGGCTGCAGCTGGCAACATTGCTTGGCTTCCAGCATGGAGGTCTCATTCTCTTTTCCGTGTGAGTGCTGGAGTCCTGGATTGACTAGGCACAACAGAGTTCAACAAGCAGCTCCTGTTGCTTGCATATGGCCATCTGGTGACAGGGTGAGCTGGAGGAGTCTACAGGTCAACAGGCTCAATGACCCCCACTGATGGTGTCCTCCTTGTGGCTACAGCATGGGACAGTGCTTAGCTTCCAGCATGGAGGTCCATTTCCCTCCTTTGTGTGAGCACTGGAGTCCTGGATAGTCTGAGCACAACAAAGTTTAACATGCAACTCCTGCTGTTTGCAAATGGGCATCTGGTGATCAGAGTGAGTTAGGGGGAGCCTACAGGCCAGCAGGCTCAATGACACCCTATTGATGGCATCCTTCTGGTGGCTGCAGTCATGATGAAAAGCTGGTGAACTTGGTCATCTGCTGCAAACATACTATATGTTGTAGGAGGCAGAACAACAGGATCAGTGTGGAATTGTAGAGGGTGCAAAAAGGACTTGTCCAGTACAGCCATACCTCAAAAAATGAAGATTAACATTATTTGTATTTTTTGAGGAGAGGACAGAAAACCAATAAGCTGACGCTAATATGTAAAAAATGGTATTGGTTTCAAAATGTCCCACTCACCCTTGAATGATAATTCAAAAATCACTTTAATTCGTTAATATCTTTTTAATTTCATTTACACTAAAATAACTTCCAGTCCATAAGAAATTTTTTCAACGTTTCAGGTAAACCCTTCTTCAGGAAGGACCAGTTCATTCTAAAAAATATATATATATATATATATATATATATATATATATATATATATATATATATATATATATATATATATATATATATATATTACAAACATTATATTCATAAATGTCACACAAAAGTCAGGAATGTAAATCAGGTGTAAGTACTCATAAATAAACATTTAACCTTACTTTTATATTTCTTGTTGATAAGTGATATCTGGTAGCATATCATTTAAACATTCATTTGTTTGGCTTCCATCTGAGATTACTAGAGCAACGATAAAATATAACCAAATCTAATACACAAAATAACTTATGTGAATTTCATTTTAAACTGTTTAAATATTTTCAAATTGTAATTTAGAATAATATCTCATTTCTAACCTTATTTGCTTTTTTATGTGCTTAAAGACTCATTGTGTAGATAAAGTTCATGCTGTTAATTACCTGCAGCTGTATAATCTAATGTTTTAACCTAAAAAATATAAACACCATCTTAACTAAATCAGTAATATATAATACTTCAACTAACACAGGAAAAACATCTCAAACTTATTTCAAATATTTGGAAACAGCTTGCAAAAATAACAACGTTTTAACATATAGAATAACACTGTAAATAGTACTGTCCTCTAAAGCGTGAAACCCTTCCTTCAACCAGGTCATAGGTACTCATTATATATTTCAAAAAAACAGTCTCACATAAACTTAAATGCCTAAATTAATTATTCTCAGTTCCTGAACATCGTTAATTCATTCTCAACACTTTGACTCCTAAATCGTAACACGTTCAATTAGCTCATTCATACTACTTTTAAAAGCTTAAACTCTGTATAAACTTTATTTTAAGTAAAGCGCTAACCTCCTTAGATGTTGGCTCCTCTAAAGTGTGAGACTGTTTCTTAACCAGGGCATAAGTACACATTGTATATTTAAAAACAGTCTCATATACACCTAAATACCTAAACTAGTTATAATCTGCTCCTGAACATCATTAAATCATTCTCAACCCTTTTTAATTCCTAGATTGTAGCACATTTAATTAGCTTATTAATACTGCTTTATAAAGCTTAAACTCTATATTAACTTTATTTAAAGTTAAACACTAACCCCTTTAAATATTAACTCATAACCATCGCTAGATTATCTTCTGTATACTGTTTTGCCAAAAGTTTTTAACTGTATAAACCTTGTCAAAAAAGAAACGCTAACCTTAGTCTGTGTTAATTCTCCATCTCCTGACCCTCGTTTCAAAATTTACAGCTTTTTGAATACTAAATAAATAACATAAACTGATTAGAAACTTGATTTGTATTCATTCTGTTTAAATGTTTATCAAAATCATATGCTTACACACGCTTGATGTATTCTCTCACTCTAGATGTGCTCTCTTTGCTGGCTCAGGTAGACGTGAACGCTGGGCCAATAAAACATCTTTTTTTAATGGTTTTATTGCTCCCCCTCTAAATCTGGCAACCAAACACATTAGCATAAACGCAAGCAGTTAATCTGCTTGCCTAAGTGCCAGACCCACTACAAAGCGATACCAATTACCAAAAGTATTGGTGCTAGAGGTACTTGTAAAGGTATATCATTGTACTATTGTAATTATAATAATATAAAGACCTGAAACTTTATCTGTATACTATTAATGGTGACAAAAATCCTAAAATAGTATAAGACGCTTACTAAAATGGCCAAATTGATTGCACATTGGGATCCTATATCCACAAAACGAATGTATATTGTTCCATTATAAAACAGGTTGCCATTCTATAATTTCATTGAGACCATAGCGTGGATTAGTTGTTTGAAACAAATTAATGAACCATGCTTCTCATAGGAGTAATTTATTGTTAAAATCACCCCCCCGATATTCTTTTTTACTTTTCCTATACCAAAAAACCGCAGAGATGGGATTTGATGTCCTCTCTCTAGAAAATGACGTGCTATAGGTGATGTTAAATCCTTGTTCCTAATATAGACTTTATGCCCACCAATCCGTTGTTTTAATTTCCTTTTGGTTTTCCCTATGTATAACAAGTCACAAGGGCATTTTATACCATAAATGACTCCTTCACTTTGGCAATTAATGAATTCCTCTATGTCAAAATTTTCATTTTTACTACTGTTCCAAATTGTTTTTAATTTATAAGTGTTGTTACAATGTATGCATCTCCCACAGCTATAGTTACCTTTTAATTCTTCAGTCAAAAACATGATGGCCCAGATATTCAAAAGGGTTGCGCCATGCTTAACAGGGGTTCTCGTCGAACTCAAAAATGCGCCATTCTGCGATGATTGAGAGAGGCCGGCGCCACCGAAAACACGCCTGAGCCACAGCGCAATGGAAATGAAGGCATGCGCAACCGGCGGGGCGGTCCATACATAAAAGTGCTGAATGCGAGATTTGAACACTTGCACATGCGCAAGAGTGGCTCAGCCGGAGGATGCGCTTGTACCGGATGTGAGCCAAAATAAAAGGCTCAAGGGGCGGCGCAAGAACTCTAGCAGGCCGCAAACCGGGGAGAGAGACAGAGACAGAGAGAGAGAGAGAGAGAGAGAGACAGAGACAGGAGCAGGAAGGGCAGAGAGGGACAGTGGGTCCTGGAGGACAGAGAGGCCAGTGGGGGTGCCGGTGCAGTGGAAGCAGCAGTGGGGGCAGTGGGGTAACACAGGAACAGCAGCTGGGGGCAGGAGCCAGGGAGATGGACAGTGTCAGCTTCCACATGGAAGCTGTAATGAGGGGTGAGACAGCATGCTGCAGGGGGAGTGGCCGTGGAGGGCCCGTGTGTGATCTGACCCAACAGGCGGTATCGGGCCGCATCAGCTACGAGCTGTACAGCGATGTCGAGATTGTGGCCCGGTACCGCCTGAACAGGGCACACTGAGACAGCTCAGTGAGCTGTGCAGTGATGTGATGCAGGCACCCTCACGGCGAGTCATGCTCTGTCCGTGGAGACCAAGGTGACAGCCTGCATGTGCCTGCTCACCAGGGCACCTTCCAGAGGCCGACAGGGGACACCACAGGCATTCGCGAGTCGGCCACATCCGCATCCTCACCCAATTCCTCAGCGACTGCTGCCTCATGCTGTGAGTACATCCATTTCCCCAGCACCGTGGCAGAGCGTACAGCAAACATGCAGGAGTTCCACAGGGTAGCACAAATGCCTGGCGTGTAGGTGCCATAGACTGCACCCATGATGGCCATTCGCGCGCCACCTGGCCCGACGGGCAAGCATATCGGAACCGAAGGGCTTCTCGAGTGTCAACTGCCAGGTGGTGTGTGATGCCACTGGGCGATCATCAATGTCTGTGCCACACACCCTGGTGGAGCACATGATGCCTTCATATGGCACCAGTCTGCACTGTGCCATCGATTCGAGTGGGAACATCCCCATGGGTCATCTAGTGGGTGAGTACACATGTATGGAATGCAAACTCTGTGCAAGGGTGGGAATGACACAGGTGCCATGGTAGTGGCACACAAGGATATGGGCAATATGGACCTGACCTTACACTGATCTCCACTATCTCCACAGGTGACTGTGGATACCCACTCCATCCCTGGCTGCTCACACCATACCGGCGCCCCACGACCCCAGCGCAGCACGGTTTCAATGAGGCACATGCCGCAACACGGAACATCATAGAGCGGGTGTTCGGATACCCCAAGGCACGCTTCGATGCCTGGACACCTCGGGCGGAGCCCTACAGTACAGCCCCAAAAGGCCTGTGGATATTCCTGGCCTGTTGCATCCTGCACAACATGGCCAAAGACCATGGGATAGCCATACAGGTCCAAGAGGGGACAGCGATGGGGGACGCCAGTGGCTACCGTGATATGGGTGATGAGCCGCCCCTAGAGACGGAGGGACCCCGACTGACACAGGACCCAGCTGCACCGGGACACCATTGCAGAAGAGCACTCACGCCCAACACAGGTAAGTCAAGGGGACATGTGCAGGCAACACTGTCTGTCGCAAACCACAGGCACACAGGGGAACACACCATGCATGAAGGTCAGGAGTTGAAGGTCTAGGCATACCAACACATCATCAGAGAGGGTGAGCACTCAAATGAACACACACACACACACACACACACACACACAGGCAGCATACAGGGCAGCAGCACAGCACTGCGGAAATTACACGCTATCACACAGCACCACCACCACCCTCACCACCTGGACTGTCCACGTGCGTGTGTCAGGACCTGGGCAACCTGCACCTTGGTGTACAGTGCAATGCAGGCATCATCATCCACACGCACCTGTGGACAGCAGTTGGGAGAGTGTGCAGGTGGTCCGTGTGTCAGTTTGGTGAGCAGAGCACCCAGCAGTGCGCTGCCCACCATGACACACATTGCACACAGGCAGCACCAGACAGGGCCTGCATTGGGAGACAGCTCAGTCAGGAGCACTGTCCCACGGCCACCATGGATGCGTGGGCGGCCCGCCCGTGGCCTAGCAGCACTGGCAGGCTGCGCAGGGGCTACATCGGGTGGCACTACTGCACCACCAGGGTCCCAGTGCGTGACCGCGACCTTGCCCGCACAGGGGTCTGCATCCCGCGAAAGAAACTTGCACCAGGGGTGCTCGGGATGCCCACAGCAGAACCCGGCGTCGACAGGTCTGGTGTCGCACAACACCGGGAATGGGGAGTGGAGTGCGCACTGTGTGGGGTGCGTGGTACAGGGTCACCAGACAGTGTGGTCAATGCGGTCGCCACAGAGACCACTGCCTGGGTCAGCCTGTCGATGGCAGCGGTCACATCCGTCCGCATATGGACCATCTCGGCCCGGTCCCGAGCACACTCCCTGCTATGCCGCTCCACGGACACAGTCAGTGCCTCCACAGACCTTGCAACCCGCCCCTGCAGCTGTACTGACTCCTGCAGCAGGCGGGTGTCGCATTCAAAGGGTACTCAGCCCCAATGGCATCGTGATTCCCAGGGTGTGGATGGTCCGGTGCACAGCACCCCTTGAGGGTGGCCGCTGTTCGCCAGGACCAGGTAAGGGCTGATCCAAGGGTGGTGGACAAGTGCCACTGCCTGACGCTGTCCCCCAGGCCTGGTGTGCAACTGCTGCTGCCCCCCAACTGGTGAGCCCCAGGTCCACCTGTTCCACCCTGTGCTGTCAACAGTGCCAGACACCTGCTCAGCCACTGATGCTGCCCCACGGTGCTGACAGGCCCAGCCTGTGACTGTGCCAGCATGCTGGTACACAGGTGTGGAAGCTGGGCGGCCCAGGGGCACGTGCTGGCCTTCCATGTGTCCTCGTGGGACACACCTCTCACTGGCCATTGCAGGCCTGCCATCATCAATAGTGCCGGTGCGTGCCACTCCATAGGCACAGCATGCTGGCACACCTGCATGCCAAACTGCTGTGACACAGGCTGTGCACCCCCTGCACCCGTATCACTGCCGGCGGAGTTGTCGGCCCAGCCGGCCTGCTGCTGCAGTGCGTGCAGGCTGCTGGCGGAGGTGGAAGGTCCCTCCTCCTGGTCCAGCAGGTCTGCCTCACTGTCAGCACCCACCACCACCGTCTCCTGCAGACGAACAGGATCTGAAACAGAAAGAGAGTACATGTGAGTGCATGTGAACAACAGCCCCACCGCACAACATCACCATGACATACCGTGCAGTGATGGGCTTCCACCTGTCTGGAATCCTCCACCAGGAACACCCGCAATGGCACTCGGCTGCATGGCCGCAACCAGTGTCTCCTCGGTCAGGGTCAGCTGCAACACCACTGGTGGTCCCCCACCAGTGGCAGCATGCCCCCTGAAGGCTGCCACCTTCTCCTTCAGCCTCCTGCGGTCAGTCCCCATCTTCTTGCGGCATTCCTGCCGGGCGCTGGTGGCTTCTGTGCAGGTTGACGCCAGAGCTACCCCTCCCATGCAGCTGCACACTGCTGAGGGGTGCCCTCCACCCACTCAAAGCGGCTCATCCTCCAGGTAGGCCTGGAAGAGGGCCTCGGTCTCTGCTGTGGTGAAGTTCGGCCTCCTCCCACGCCCGCCGTCCCACAGCCTCGGCCTGGTTCTCGCCACTCATGCTGATCTGTATGGGTGGAAGTGGACACCTGTCACTGTGCAGTCCACAGCATTTCCCCATGAGCATAGCTGCAGGCCGGAGGCAGCCCCCTTTCCTGCCGCATGGCAGATACTGATGGAAAGGGTGCCCTCTGCCCTTTCTAAGTGCCCTCATCATGCTCAGCCCCTCAACCTGTGACATCCTCCAGCACCCTGCCCATGAGCATTGTCCTGAGCATCACACAGCATGTAACTCACCTCTCAGCTGCAACAACCAAATCAGCCGCCACAACCCAGTGTCGCACTTTATAGCGCAACACATGCAAATGAGGTGTGGCACAACTTAATGACATGCTAATCGCGCCACCGCGCCTTTGCATGGCTGATCGACTGATTTGCATATGTCGGCTGAATATCGCGTGTTTGAGCTTAGCGCCAATAGGGAAGGTCGGCTGACCGATGGCGCATGTTTCTGGCTGTGTGCTACACTGCATTGCGCGTACCCAGACAAGGTTACATGCGTCGATCGCGCTGCGGACCTGCTGAGCCGCGATAAGCGATTCTGGCCATGAGCCACCATTGTGCCAGTGGTGCTACAGCACTGGGCACTATATGGCGCTGTGGCACTTCTGCCGATAGTCCACTGTGGCACTGATGCTCTGCTTAGCAGTCGTGCAGGATGCCCCATCCTATGGCGCTGTGCGTAGCCTGCGTCATTGCGTGACCTTGTATATGCCCTCTGACCCTGGCGCTGTGGGCATGCCTGTGTATACGTCCCTATTAGCGTGTCTGGTTACAGCGCCATGTAAAGTGATGGCTCTCTGTGCGAACAGCGCGATTGGAGCCTGTGCTGGTCTATTGCGCAACAACTCCACGTGGGGTCACAGTGCAGCGGGCACCATATTGCCTGCTGTAAAGTTGGGGCCATGGCTGGAGGAGGTGGTGTCCTGGAGCCCAGTTGAAGTGGCCAACCTGGTGGCCCCTAGTGGAGACCCACTATGACCGGACTATATGGTGAGGCCCCCTCACTGGACCTAGGACCCATGTGTGGCAGCAAGTGGCCACCTGACCTGGTGGGGTCACTGGCAGGGCGGTCTGCGAGCAGTGCCAGCACCGGTACAGTGATTCTCGCCGGAGGGACCCAGAACTGTTAACGCTGGGCTGCGTTCCGCATAGCACGGGCCTGGTGCCCAGGGCCACATGAGTGTACCCATCTTTTCACCTATATTCTCTGTAGGGGTGTGTGTGTGCCTGGGTGGCTGTGCATCGGTGTGTCAGTGTGTGCAGCCTGTGCGATGGATGGTTATGGCTGTGTGGGCAGGCAGTCTTACTGGGGCAGGGGGCACTCTGCTTTTGAGTCACACTGATGTTTGTCTCACCATATGTCTCCCACAGGCCGGATGGTGAGGGCGCCGGACGAGGCTGATGTGGGCCATGCCAGGGCCCCAGTGCCACAGGCCATCAGGCAACAGCAGCAGCAGCATCAGCAGCAGCAACAGCAGCAGCATCAGCGGCAGACCGAGCTGCTGGAGGAGTGTGAGTATCATTACGTCATGGATGCTATTGCATGCTGGGGGGGCAGGACCACCAACCATGATGGACACAACCAAATGGGAGGTCGTAGTTCCACTAGACAAAACACTAGTGAATCCCCACACTGGAGTACAGTGTACAGTTCCGGAAAACATGCCTGCGTGTGGACAGGGACTGGGTGGAGAGCGTTCTCGAGGGCGACATGGATGGTGCATGGATTGCATCACAAGTCCTATGCAGACCGGTTGACAGAACTGAACATGTACTCCCTGGAGGGGAGGAGGTGTGGGATATATGATGGGACATACAAGTATTGTACAGGGGAACAGAGTGCAGGAAACAATATTTGTCAGTGTAAAGGATGTTCCAGGACTAGAGGGCATGGGATGCAGTTGGAGGGCTCGTTTAAGGGAACATGCGAAAGTGTTTCTTCACATAATGGGTGGTGGGACGAGTGGAACACCCTGCAGAGAGGATGTGGTGGGGGCTGACTTGGTCACGGGATATCTGTATGTGTGGGTTCACCATGAGGGACTTCTGGAGGTCAGGGGTGAGGGGGAACGGACTTATAGGACAAGAGAGTGATCGTACAAGGCCAAATGGCCAGACTGGGTGTCCCATAGGCCCTTATCTGCCGACACTGTCTATGTATCCATGTATGTAGGCGTGACACAGGTGACCTGCATCACAGTGCAGCATCACGACATGTCTGTGTATGCATCACAGGTGGTCCAGGCATGCACTGGGCACATAGCTGTGTAACTGGCATCGCACCATGTTGCAACATCACATGACAGCCTAGTTTGTACTGTGATTGACATGGGCAGTGTGTGTGGGGTGGTGCGATGGCTGGTGCCGCTGTTTGTGATGGCCATGTGCATGTTCACTGTGGTGGTGCATGCCATCACATGTCACTACATTGGGTTAGATGGGTTGCAGGTTGGGTGGTGTTCAGGGTTGTGGTCAGTCTCAGCCATTGACTGTGTTCCCATTTTCCTAGGCCTCGGTGCTTCAGCGCATGGCGCATGATGTGCGGCGCCTGACCCAGGTTGTGGTCGAGGCGGGAGCTCCTGCAAGCCCTACCGCCAGAGGGCGGTGGCGCAGACATAGGAGGAACGACGGCAAGGGAGGAGCAGGAGCCTGCTGGGTCGTAGCCACCTTTCATTTGACCTTCACCCATCCCTTTCACCCTGCCTTCCCTCTCAAGTTTTTTTCTTCTTCCCTCGAGACACCCCTGCCTTTTCTACCCCCCCCCCCAACTTGTACATAGTTGTAACTTTATTGTTCACTGTTTTTATTTCAATATACATTTCTATTTTGGTACAACTGCTGTGTTGGTGTCTGCTTTGCAACTGGCTCTGGGTGCTCCGTTGCAGGGGTGTGTGTGTGTGTGTGTGTCCATGGGGAAGTATCACCAGCATAGCATTGCCTTTCTGTTGCTCTTGCCATCTGCTGCCACCCACTGCTGGGTGCACAGGGTGGGTCTGGCTGGTCTGCTTCTCTGCAGCATGGGGTTGCCATGTGGCACGGGGGGGGCATGGTGTTTCCTGCAGTGCCTGTCACTGCACATGAGTGGTGTCTTGGGGGCATGGTGCACACTGTGCTGTGCGTCGGGGGGACTGATGTGCACTGTGGTTGTCAACCCCCGGGGTGTGGCACTCTCTGCCTGCCAGTGGTTGTGCTGGGGTGTCATGGCTCTGCTATGCTTTGAGTTGGCTTGTCCCCATGGGCACGTGGATCATCCGTCCACCCCCAGTGATGCTGTGCTTGGGTGTGCCATGTGGTGTGGGTTCTGCAGTGAGTTCCTGTGCCCATGTGTGGCATGGCTGGCGGTGGGCCCCAGCCTGCCTCCTGGATGTGCAGTTCCATTGCTCTGGAGGCTGTGCTTGGCGCTATGGCAGCTCTGCACTGCTCAGCTGAGCTTCCATGGTTGCGCCATAGCGCAGCATTTTGGCTCAGCCTCTCCTACCTGGTTGCGCCATGGCGCAGTATGTGCGATATTGAGACGTTGGTTGCTTGCGCAATTTGCTCTGCTCCATGTTTGAATATCGCACCTGTTGCGCATTTGCGCAACTGGTTTGTGCTTGCTCCTGCTGTTGCGCTACTTTTGAGCGCAGTTTGAATATCTGGGCCGATGTGTTTTTTTACTTCAGGTAATTTATGCTCAGAATGGACTAGTCTATTAGAGAGAGATCTTACTATTTTTGCTACAACTTGAACACCAATACCGAAAGCTTTTTTACCTTGTTTCGTTGATTCCAAAACATTCCAATGTTTTTTGACTATCTTATTAATATCATAATACACATCACTAAATTTTAAAAATAACACTATTTTCTCATTAGCCGGATTTCTATCATTAATGGGTTTGCTTAGTAAATCTACTCTAGTTTTTTCTCTACCAAGTTTTAAGCTTTATCCAAAACTTGTTTTCTATATCCTCTTTTTATAAATCTGTCAGTCATTTCTTCTTCAAAAAATTCTCTATGCTCATTCAATGAACAATTTCGTTTACCCTTGAATATTGACCAATAGGAACAGATTGTACTAGCTTTCTTGGGTGAAAACTGTCATCTCTTAAAATAGTATTTCTGTCTGTTGGTTTTCTAAACATTTTTGTGCACAGATCACCATTACTTTTGAAAATCACTAAATCTAGGAACAAAATTTCCTCTCTATTATATTCTATTGTGAATTTAAGACATTCTGTACTAGTATTAAGATAATTATGGAGATCGAAAAGTTCTTCTTCTGTTCCTTCCCATACTACTAGAATGTCATCAATAAAACGCTTCCATAATAATAAATTTTGTTTGAAATTATTATTATTATAGTAAATATATTTCCTCTCAATATAAAAGTAAGGTTAAATGTTTATTTATGAGTACTTACACCTGATTTACATTCCTGACTTTTGTGTGACATTTATGAATACTGTATAATGTTTGTAATAAGTATATATATATATATATATATATATATATATATATATATATATATATATATTTTTTAGAATGAACCGTCCTTCCTGAAGAAGGGTTTACCCGAAACGTTGAAAAAATTTCTTATGGACTGGAAATTATTTTAGAGTAAATGAAATTAAAAAGATATTAATGAATTAAAGTGATTTTTGAATTATCATTTAAGGGTGAGTGGGACATTTTGAAACCAATACCATTTTTTACAATTGTAGAGGGTGCTCAATGGACAGAAATACAAATGGTGAGGCAGGATGTGCAGTGCAGACAGGGCCTCACAGGTAATCACAGGAGGAGGTTTCCAGCCCAGTGCTGAAGTTAAACAATTGATTGCATGACAATCCTCCCTTGAAGAAGCGAGAGAATCCTGCAGCAGGTGATAATAGCCACAGGCACAAATAAGATACCAGTCTTTGATGTTAGTTAGGTTATATTGCCAGGATGTGTGGATCCATAAGCAACCAAGAAGGGTAGAAGAAAGTTATTTCAGTAGGCTGGAACACAGCAAAGGGTATTAAAGGAAAACTACTCCCTCATATCTTATAAATTTTACTTGTTTCCATGTCAAAAGATAACTTTTTTCCTGTAGCTGTTAGAGATATATGTGACTGCTTTAGTTTATTTTCACTGTTCTTACTAGTCTCTGTAACTATCCTAGGGGTCTCCATTTCCTGGATGTTGAAATCTCATTGTCCCTGAGAGCTATTTTAGCGTATGAGAACATGATATGTCAGCATCCTGTAGGCTCACCACTATACCTGTCTGCTTAATTAGATTTCAACAAAAGAATGTGCAGCAAGGTGTGAAATATCACATTTACCTTCAGTTAGCTTTGCAAACTGCCCGAGTTGTAATATAAGGGGCTTCCTTTTAAATAGTTTTCAACTTGTGTATTTTCAGAGTTTTTTTTTTTTAGATATTTATATTTTCAGCATAGAGATACATGGTATAAATGGGTGCCGTGACATCGTGTTCTCATATGCTAATACAGGTCTCATAGAAAATGAGATTTCAACAACCATAAAATTCCACCCCCCAAGGATAGCTACAGGGGAGTAGCATGAACATTGAAAACAAACAAAAGCAAAAATGTATATTCCCCTTTGCTACAGGAAAAGAGTTGTCTTTTGACAAGGAAATTACATTTACAAGATACAAGAGTGTTGTCTTCCTTTAAATCACATCTCTAGGATGCAGGATTGGAGATGAGCCTTTGATCCTTGAGTTAATGTGGTATTTGAGGTCCATATCTGTTAAATTTCCTTAGGGGATCATCAGAGCAAAGCCAGAGAAGACTGTATATAGTGTATTGTGGAAAGTAATTGTTCAATGAAATCTATCTCCCTCAAAATGCTGTTCTGTTGCACTAGTGATGTCTGCAGTGCAGCAGAACCAAAAAGTGACATCCGCAGTACAGCAGAATGACTTTTTGTTCTGCTGCAGTGCAGATGTCACACATTGTGTCCTCAAGCAGCAATCTTACAGTTAGGACATTCTGACAGGGCACCCACAGCCTCAGTAAAATGATTTAAAAAAGAAAGATGTGGTAATGTTTTTTTTTCCATGTGGGGACGTTCCACAATATGCTATAAAGAACAGTGCATGCGTAATATTTTACAGCAGGGTGGTTCATTCACTTCACCGATACTATGATGATGGATTACCTCTCGAGATGCGCTCTCGAGGTAATCCATCATTATAGTACCAACTCTGTGAAAGAATAGCCCTGTTGTTAACTGTTATTCATGCACTCTCCTATATATTTATTTAGCTTTTGTTTACAAGGTAAGCACACTAGACAAAACAGATGCCTATTTTCAGGTGCAACCTGGAAGGTTACTAGGAAATATGGAGGCACATACATGCAATTACAAGCAGGGTAAGGATGTACAGAGTTTTAGGTTAACGGTATATATACGTTGCAAGATCTTACCTAGAGGCAGTCAAAAATACATAATTCAGAAATTGTTGCTGCAAAGTAGCAGATACAGGAGTTTCCCAGTAAAGATCTTGATTTAGGAGCTTTCCAGAGACATTCTAGAATAGTTTCTGAAAAAATGCTGATATTCAACTTTGCAGATTTTGTAGTAGATCTGTTCAGAATGATATGCTAAAATGGTGCAGGTATTCTAAGCAAGAGGAGGGAAGAAAGCACATAAACTAACTCTATAGATTGGGTAAATGAAACCAACAAACTGCTTTAGCAACCATTAATAGCCTAACCCACAAAATGTGTATGTGGCTGCGGTGCATAATGTTATGATGTGCATAGTGGGAGTGAGTGAAGTGGCCACAGTTTGCTTCATGGGCTTGATTTTCAGCCAGCCACTATATCTGCAGCAAACTCCAGGTGAATCAGGGACCCAGTACCCTATTCCAGAAAAAGGGAGTCCCTGTGCCAAAGTCCCGAGAGTTTCTGCAGTCTCATTGTTGTGGCAAACCTTTGGCACACTGGAGGAGTTTGATGAAGGGTCCCATCAAACCCCCTCATCCTGGCACAACCCCGGCTCTGACTGGCAATGTGGGTGCATGGCAAAGGGCAGATGGACCAGTGGGTGTGCTAGTAGTAGGTAGAATGGGCACGGCAGGTTGAGGGAGGATACACTGGTGGCACCAGGACAGTTGTGCCCTGGACAGGGTAACAGAGCTGCCAAGTGGGCACAGGATGTATGCTGGCTCAGCCCATGTCATGGACCTCCTAATGCCACCAGTCCTGCCAGCCACCCACATTGTGCAACTACCCTGACAGGGGTGACACACCATGACAGCATGGGATGATGTGCCACACTCAGTGGAGAAAATATACCCAGGACAGTACCACCAGCCCAAATGCACTGCCACAGCTGCTAGCAGAAGTACGGCAGGTGGGACGGGCACCTGAATTGGCAGATGCCATCCCCAGGTCTAGCAGTCAGTATGTCGGGGACTGTGCATGCTGTGGATCAGCTGGCAGGGCTGGCAGCATCAGGGCTCTGAGACACAGTCCATGCCAGCAACTGCCCATTGTTAGTCTGCAACACTCTGTCACAGTCTAGGGCACACCTGCCCTGTTGCCACCAGTGTTCCCTACCACACCTGCTGTGCCCATTACACCCAGTTCTGACAACCCCACTCATCCAGCTACTCTGCACCATGCGCTGTCCCCCCCCAAAAGCAGCTTGCACCAGACACCTAGTGCAAGGCTGTTAGACCACCACATGGCTGGTCTAACCTTAGCGCCGAGTTGTGGCCAAAGTGGGTCTTCCAAAATCTCAAATAAGGGGATGCTGCAGCCCCACAGTGGTACAACCCCCTTGTGACCTTGTGCACTGGCATTCCTAGTGCATGGGTGGCATAGGTTGGCTTTGGTGCAAGGCATCCTGATTTCAACACAGCCTTCATCTGGAAATCAGGATTGCTGCAAAATTTGGCTCATGGTACTGTACCACTTACATCAGTTCTTTTTGATGCAGGCACCTTATGCCAAATTTCCATATTTGAAAATCTAACCCATGAATTAATTCATAAATTCCATGTAATTCAAGAATTTTTATACAGTGAAAATGTGCTTTATTCATCAAATTGACCAACATGTGCTTATGAAGTGACTATTTCTGCAATAGAGTTGATGCACAAAGTGGGGTGGGAAAGGATGAGAAGGGACTTGGCAAGGTTAGAGGAATGGTCAAATGTATGGCAGCTTAGACTGAATGCTAAGAAGTGCAAGGTAATGCACCTGGGAAACAAAAACCCAGGGGAAGAGTACACAGTGGAGGGTGAGATACTAACAACAACAAAAATGGAAAGGGACCTGGGGGTTGTAATATCAGATGACTTAAAGGTGGGCAAGCAATGTGAGAGGGCAGTAAGGAGGGCTGGGGGGGATACTGGGATGCATAGGGAGAGGCATCACCAGTAGAAAACAGGAAGTTGTTATCCCTCTGTACAGACAGCTGGTGAGACCCCATCTGGAGTACTGTGTGCAGTTCTGGAGACCCAATCTCTGCAAAGACATAGACAAGATGGAAGCTGTCCAGATGAGGGCAACTAAAATAGTGCTGGGTCTGCACTGGAAGACATATGAAGAAAGACTAAAGGAGCTTAATATGTATAGCCTTGAGGAAAGGAGGGAGAGGGGGGACATGATAGAAACGTTCAAGTACCTCAAGGGAATCAACAAAGTCCAAGAGGGTAGCATCTTTCAAAAAAAGAGGTGTGCAAGAACAAGGGGGCACAATTTGAAGATGGGGGCAGCTCAGAGGTAATGTAAGGAAGTATTTTTTCATAGAGAGGGTTGTGGTTGCATGGAACGGCCTTCCAGAGGAGGTTGTGGAGTCAAAAACAGTGATTGAATTCAAGCATGCATGGGACAGCCATAAGGCAATTCTAGGAGTGGGGGTAGATAGAAGTAGGCTGCTGGTTAACTAGGATCTGCAGCTTATCCATTAGGTAGGGAAATGGGCAGACTGGGTGGGCCAAGTGGTCCTTATCTGCCGTCAAATTCTATGTTATGTTTCTATGTTAGCTAAATAAAAGTGACTTTGTATTAAAAACTTTTCAGTTTCAGCAAAGTCAATACTCCTAAGAGCTGCAGAAACTTCACAATGACAAATTTTGGAAATTCTCGGCCACTTCACCATGGAAATTTAAATTTGCAACAGCTCTGGTGTATAAAGAACAGTTACGTAAGAACTTACCATAACAGTAGATCTTCAAGGGGATCTCAGTCATCAGGTTACAGTGTAGGAACTTCACTGTCGATGAATGGGGAATCCATACAGAAGATTTTTAGCCGACGTCACCAACACTATAAAGTCGTAGGCGGACCTGTGCCCTCCTCAGCTCTTTCCCTCCAGAGAGCAAGGGAGCAAGGCTGATGCCCTGGGAATGCAAGGAGAATGAGGGACCCGGCCCTCAGAGAAATTATGGAAACAGCAGATAGTCAGGTCCTGAATAGCAGCCCCCAAAAAGGGGGATGGTGGGAAGGAATAGACCTGATGACAGAGATCCCCTCGAAGATCTTCTATTATGGTAAGTTCTTACATAACTGTTCTATCTTCTTCAGGGGTATCTCAGTCATCAGGTTACACTGTAGGAATGAGTCCCAAGCAGTGACAGGAGTACAGTATATGGACAGCCTGGGAAGCTAGATTTCCATAAACTTAAGACAGGACAGAAGAACAACCTACCCATTCAAGGAGCTTCTTAAACTTAAGACAGAAGACCTTGAAAACTGAACCGATCAAGGAACTCCATAAACTTAAGACAGGAGTTCTTGCAGTACAGCCCTTCCAACTCCTGCATGGTCTCTAGAAGCGATGTCCAGACTATAATTCTTGGTGAAGGAGTGGACTGTACTCCAACTGGCAGCAGCGCAAATGTCAGCAGTGGCTAAGACCCCTTTGAAACAAGCCACAGATGCAGCCATGCCTCTGGTGGAGTGAGCTTTGACACCACCCCGGTAATTCTATGCCGTACGTATTGTAGCAGAACACAATGCATCTGACAACCATGTGGATAAACATTGCTTAGAAACTGAAGTGCATTCTCTACCTGGGGCACAAGAAACAAACAACTGCTTAGACTTTCTGGACCCCTCAGTCCTAAGCAGTTAATACTTCAAAGTTCTGTGCACATCTAAAGTATGGAGCAGTGCTTCCCCTGGATTGGCACGTTCCAGGAAATAAACAGGAAGGTGGATTAACTGTTTGAGTGTAAACTCAGAAACCACTTTAGAAAGAAACTCAGGATTTGTGTGCAAAGACATCCTGTCTTTGTGAAAAATCAAATGAGGCACCTAGAACCAGAGGCCCTGAAGCTCTGAAATTCTTTGAGCAGAAGTTATTGCAACTAAAAAGAGCGCTTTCCAAGAAATAAAGTGCAAATCGCAAGTTGCAATTGGCTCACAAGGCATTTGGCAGCCCATATGGCAAGTCGTTTCCACTTCATGGCATAAGTGGCAAGAGTGGAGGGCTTGCAAGTGGCCACTAGGATGTCTATCACCCTGCTGGAGATGCCAAACCTGGTGATGGCTACATCCTCAGGAGCCACACATGCAGATGTAGGGACCTCAAATTGAGATGGACTAGGATTCCCTGATCCTGGGTCAGCAGATTCCTGCAAAGGGGCAGAGGGACTGGAGGTTCCACTGCCAGTTACTGAAGCAGAGGAAACCATATTTGTCAGGCCAGAATGGAGCCACCAGGATCATGCTGGCCTCTTCCATCTGCAATTTGATCAGCACCCTCTGTATTAGTGGGAATGGAGGGAATGTATACAGAAATCTCTCGCTCCAAGAGAGGGACAACATGTATCACCAGAAAACTCCAGGCCCTGGATCTAGCAAGCAGAAATTGGGCAGTTTTGCATTGTGTGGGGGACTCAAAAAGGTCCAGCTTTGGATGACCCCATCTGTTGAACAGATTTTCTGCTATGGGTGAGAGAAGCTCCCATTTGTGCATGCTGGACCGAGTCCTGCTGGAGCTGTTCACCAGGGTGTTTAGAATGCCTGGCAGATGTACGGCAGATAGTGTCAGACTGTGGTCCAGTGCCCAATACCATACTCTCGTGGCCTTCCTGAAAAGGGGGTATAAGTGAGTCCTGCCCTACTCGTTGATATAGTAGACAACACTCAGATTGTCTGACTGCACCAACAGCTGGCCTGTGGTCAGATGATTCTAGAAGGCCTACAGGGCATAGAGCACCGCTCTCATCTTTAGGACATTGATTTGCAAGGCAGCGTCCCACTGGGACCAGGATCCCTGAATTTAGGAGGGACCCAGGTGGGCTCCCCAGCCCAGACCCAAGGCATCCTTGGTTAGGATCTGACTTGGGGAAGAAAGCTGGAAAGGGACCCCTTGAAGGAGGTTCAAGGGGACCATCCACCACTGAAGTACCTTGCGTACTGGGGAGGACACCATGACTAGTTGGTCCAACTCATCCATATGCTGGTCCCACTGCACCCTGAGGGTCCACTGCAGGGTGCACATGAAAAGTCTGGCTAATGGAACTGTAGGAATGGCTGCGGCCATGAGTCCTAGGAGCCTTAGATACAGCCTGGCAGGGATGTACTGGCTCTGGGTGACCTCCTGCACTTGGGATATGAGGCATTCTGTCCTGCTCTGGGATAGGAAGGCCATTACCTGCCTAGAGTCCAGGACCACCCCAATGTACTGTAGTCTTTAGGATGGAGCTAGCACAGATTTGAGCAGATTGGGATAACGTGATGCGGCCAGCTGAGTAGCAGCTCTCACATTGCATTCCCTCTAACCCCACTTCAGATATCTCTGGATAACTGTCCCTCTAAGCTTTAATGCTTTCAATTGTCTTAATTTGCATAGAGAACTTGACTACCTACATCCAGATCCAAAAGCAGAGTGTCTCAGCGATGAAATGGAAGCAGAAATGCAGTCGGCATTGCCCAAGCATATGCCGCCATCAATACCCCGAGAAGGTCAACAAAAAGACAAAATCTCAACCTGCTACTACTACTCACTCCACAACATCTCAAGTGGACCAGAAAGTGCTCACAGTGGAGTGTTTCTTGGCTGAATTTCAACCTTTTAGGGAAGAGCTTCACTCCCTTACCAGAGAGCTCAAATCCATGGCTGGGGCTTTGGAAGACGTTACTAGGCACACAGGAGACAATGAGGACAGAATCATATCTGTAGAGAGGAAAATGGAACACCTGGATCCAGAAATTGTAACTACCAAGCAGCGAATGGCTAAATTAGAGACAAAAACAGAAAAATTAGAGGGGAGAAGCAGAAGAAACAATGCTGCCATAATAGGCCTTCCTGAGAAAGAGGACGGCTCAGATCTGGTGCGCTTTACTCAAAAACTCATTACTAAACTGGCAGACTCTTCTCCATTTGGGCCTAACTACGATATAGAGTGCTGTCATAGAGCTTTGCACCCAACACCTCCTCTGGGGCACCGCCTCACCCGCTGATATTTAGATTTCTCAATTACCAAGAGAAGCAGCACTTCTTAGCCAAAATAAGAGACATACAAGAAGTTTCTTGGGAAGGAGTTAAGATACGAGTGGCACAGTAACAGTGCATCTGAGAAGAGCCTCCTTTCATCCCATAGTGACAAAATTACTTGCAGCAGGCATCAAATTCAAAATGGGCTACCCGGCAAGGTTCCAAGTACTCATTAATGGCAATTGGACCACCTATGAAGACCCAAAGATTTACAGTCTGCCCTGACAGAGGCCCTACCAGAACTATTTAAGAATTGCTGAGAGGCAATGCAATTTTCTATTTGGCATTCAGCTCTTAAATCAGAGATTTTTTTTTGACCATGGGCCCTTGAATCCCAAGTATGTACCATCATGGATTAAACCTGTTGGTGTTCATTCCCCCTTCTCCTTCAGCTTTGAGGTCATGCAGATCGATTTGTAAATCTGCCATGTTGCTTCTACTACACTATTTCACAACAAGGCAATCAGACTGTTAGTAACCTGATCTACTGGTACTGTGAGTGACTTTTTTCTTTATTATGGATGGGATCTAACTCTGGGGTCGGTGTATCTGTTTAATTTAAATCATCCATCCATCACCATGGGATATATACAGTATTATTTCTTTGGCATCTAGCTTACAGTGCGAAAGTCATCTTGGACTTTGTTTAGAGTCACCAACTGCAATTCAGCATCACAACATTTCCTAACTGCATATGCTTTTAGAGGAGGTACTTTGCGTTTTGACTTACTGTAAGAACCACGAATGGATGTGACAATTTCCTCACCACAATACTGGCTTTGTTTTTGTTTATTTTATCTCCTCGGGCGTTCATCAGAAGAGGAAGTTTCATGTCCTGGATTCCGGTGTTACCAGTTCTCTGATGCAGCTTTCTAGTATCTGAACCTTTCTATTTACATCAAGTTACTGTTCGTTGTTATTGTTCTTAACTGACCATTACCATTAGAGTCTCCTTTTGATCACTTATTAGGCATGTTTTTGATTGGTCTTGTTAGCAGTATGAAGGGACAAATTGAGTCTGTGAATCCCTGGGGATTAGTTCCCTATCAGTTATCAGGGCATATGTTTCTGGATGTCAAAGAGGAAACTCCTCAGGTAGAACACAGTATACTTTATACTGGGGGGGGGGGTTCTTACAAATAGGTGAACATCTTGTACCATAATCATTTTTTGTTGGTGGGAGGAGGGTCAGTGATAACTATTATGCTGATAATGTGTATTTTCTTCACAGAATCATTTGAACTGTGAGTAACGGGGAAGTTGTACTGTACTTGGGGTTCTGAATCTGTATGTATTCTAATTTTATGTTTGAGGTGGGTTACTTCATGGTAGAAGGGGAGGGGTTAATGGGAACTCTGGGCATCAGCGGTCTAACTGTCACAGGTTCTTTCACTTTAAATATGGCCATTTGGATACTGGATTTGCAGCGGATGGTATGGGAGATGGCTAATTGCAGGAAATTAGTTCATGGAATATTAGAAGGCCTCGTAACAAAATGAAAAGGTATCAGATCCTAAAGCACATTCAATACTTCAAGGGATATATCATTTCAACAAGAAACACATTTATTGGAATCTGAAGCTAACCTTTTCAGGAGGAAATACATTGGGCAAGTTTACACTGCAGGGAACAGTATGCAAAGCAGGGGCGTAGCCATTTTGCTATACAGACATATCTCCTTTGCATGTGAACAATGTATCCAGGATCCAAATGGCCACTACCTGCTTTTGAAAGGGCTATTAGATTGGACAGATGTAACCTTAGGCTGTCTACATGGCCCTAATGCAGACACCCCAGCTTTTTTTATGGAGCTTCTGACTGTTCTTGCACCCTTCACTACGCTGCCTATTATGTTAGGTGGAGACTGGAACTTGCCATTCTCCCCCAATTTAGACAAATCTGATAAGAGAAAGAGTGGTCTTTCCCCTGTGCAGAGGGCAATACAGGACCTACTTGATCAGCTTGGTCTTTGTGACCCTTGGAGGGTTATCTACGTAGACTCTAAGGAATATGCATTCAGCTCTGCGATGCATGGGTCCTCCTAAAGAATTTATTATTTTTTGATCAGTCATACACTTCTATCTGGGGTATTAGAGAGTAAAATAGAACCCGAGGTAATCTCTGATCACTCTGCAGTTTGGAACCAACTGAATTTTTCTCCCAATCTACCTAAAGAAACAATATGGAAACTTAATAACCAACTGTTAAAAGATAGTAAGGTAGTCGAATGTATTCCGCAAGTAATAGACCACTTTACTGAGGTTAATCTACATTCCACAGGCAAAATGGACATAGAATGGGGGGGGCATTAAAATGTGTCCTAAGAGGGGAATTTATACGCTTACCATCTACTAGGAAGTGTATGAGAGGAAAAAAGTCTTTAGAACTCTTGTCTCATATACCCAGCCTTGAAGACCAGATGTCACTGAACACCACAGAAGAGGTCAGATGTGAACTGGGAGGTTTATGGGATCAATACAGTGAACTACTAAGGAAGAAGGCTGAATTTGCTATTCTGAAAACTGGAGTGATGTATTCAGATCAGGGAGAAAAGGCTGGTAGATTACTTGCCCTTAGGCTTAAACACCAGGAAGCATCCAGAATTATTAAAGCTATTCACTCACTATCTGATAACTCCATAAAACTGAATCCCTAAGATATTATTAAAGAGTTTGCATCATATTACCAAGACCTTTATAGCCTAATGCCACACCTCCTGATAGGTCCATAGTAGACAAATATCTTGACTCCATGCCACTACCAACCTTAAAAGAGGAGCAAAAAAATAGAGCTAATTACCCCCTTTGATGAAACTGAGATACTGTCCACCATCAGATCCTTGCCTCTGGACAAGGCTTCAGGTCCAGATGGGTCCTCCCCCAATTTTTTCAATGTTTTCACCTAGCAGTTAATCTCTTGGCTGCATAAACTATATAACTGGATTTTAAAGTCACATACTATTGACCAGAGACTGCTAGAAGCCTTAATGACAGTTCATCATAAACCCAGTAAAGATGCTGAGAGGGTCACTAGTTACAGACCAATATCTCTGCTAAACTATGATGTTAAAATTCTAGCTAGTCTACTTGCTAATAGACTGGCCAAGGTGCTACCCTCCATAATTCAGCACGAACAAGTCAGTTTCATGGCGGGGAGAACTTCATTAGATCACTTGCGCAAGTTGGCCCACATTTTCTCTGCGTCCAGGGATTCTGCCATTCCAGCTAGCCTATTAGCCCTGGATGCAGAGAAAGCTTTGACCGAGTAGATTGGCAATTTTTATTTTGAGCTATCCATAGATTTGGCTTTCCCCCACTATTTATCCAATGGATAACCTCCCCTTTCCATAACCCATGTGCACCTATATACTCTAATGGGGTCTTTTCAGCCACATTTCCACTCTACTCAGGCACCAGGTGGGGATACCTGTTATCACCGCTTTTGTTCAATATCTACTTAAAACCTTTGTTATCTAAGCTAAGAACAAACCCTAGTATAAAAGGCATACTTCTAGGATCCCTGGAACTCAAATTGTCGGCCTATGCAGATGATATATTACTGCACTTAAGTCACCCACAGGACTCATTCCCAGCAACCCTAGAAGCCATTATAGAATATAGTTCACTATCCAACTATAAAATTAACCTGGACAAAACTATAGTCTTTCCCTTAATGTTACAGTAATAAAGCATGATATTAAACATTTAGGGCTTCAATGGAATCCCCATAGCCTGAAATACTTAGGTATTACCCTAGCTAGAAGTGAATCCAATGGTACGACTCAGTCTAGAAGCTATCCTACAATTAGTTCAACAGGATCTAACTAGATGGAAGAGCCTCCCTTTATTGCTTTGGAGGTGCATCAGTATTGTCAAGATGAACATATTACCAAGTCTCTTTCACCCCCTTAATATGCTAAATTCTTGGCTACCCATGAAATGGTTTAAAAAAGTGCATTCCAGTATTATGGATTACATCTGGCTGGGTAAACCCCCAAGGAGAGCCTATTTTAAAATGGCAGCACCTAAAGATGAAGGAGATTTAAGGTTACTGCACTTTGGACTATATTACTGGGCCAGTCAAGCAAGTAAGTATTTGTGGTGGCTCATCAAACAAAGGGATCTGAACTCCCTCTCATATGTGCCTATATGGCTGAAATTAGAAAGAGAGTTGATACTATCAGTAGGTATTTCCCCAGACGCTCTTTTACATATAATACCAAAGGACCTCCCCCATAGTCTAGTTAACTCCCCAATAGCAACTTCTGTTAAGATTCATACTCAGTTATGTTCCTTCTTAAAGTACAAGCAAAGAGGAGACATAACCCAAACACTTACAAGGAATCCTAACTTCAAGATAAGTGGGAAGTTATTCAAGCCCACTGGATTCCACAGCTTAATGGGGTTAAGATAGAAGACTTCTTCCAAGAAAGCATTTGTAGGGCTTTAGGAGACATTATGAGTAACTATAACAGAGAGTGATTTCAAGCCTTTAAAGTGTATCAACTGAGACACTTACTGATCCAGAAAAAAGATTGGTTAACTTGGGTTGACAAGACTGGTGAGTTTTTTGTGTCCCTGTCACCTATCACTAACCTTTCCCATGCAATATCTAAAATCTGCATTTCCTTATTTGATAGAGCCTTCTCCTGTTTAGATGGCATATCCAGTTACTCATCAATGCAATTCCTTGATTTGAAGGGAGGCTGGGGTCAGATTTGGTAGAACTGCTATAGGTATGTTACTCAGGATAGACTGAGGTTAATGCAATTCCAGTTTTCGAATAATATGTTTTGAACCCCAGTTAAATTACATAAGTTGGGTAGAACTTCCTCTCCCATTTGTGTCAGATGCCAGCAGGCTGATAGAACCTTATTACATATATTTTGGGAATGCCCATAAGTTAGAATTCTTTGGGACACTATTAGAAAAAAGACAGACCCCATGCTTGGTAATAAGGACCTTTTTGTCCCTGAAGTCTGCTTGGTTGGAAATTTCACAGCCATTGCAGTTTGTCAACGTAGGTACTACATGGCCTTAATCTCTTTATCCCTAATGAAATTAGTGCTACGTCACTGGTTGGATTCGAGTCCAATCACTTACACAGAATGGCTGCAAGAGCTACTTTTCAATCTAAGGGCTGAACAGCTAAAAGCCAGCCTGCATAGTTTCCTACCTAAGTTTAAAAATATTTGTGAGCAAATGCACACTCTATACCTGCTTCAAACTGGTCCCAAGCCACCTCAAGGACCTCCTCCATGACAGTGTAATTTTTTCTTATTTTTTTTTTTTTAAGTTTTTCTCCACCATTTACTTTCCTAGTCACTGTCATTAATGCCTGATGCCAGAGGGAGAATGTGGGGTGGGGGAAGGGAGGGGTATTGATGGGGGAGGGAGGTGGCAGTGGTGCAAGTGGTAGGCAAGAAGCATAGGAACTCAGGCATTGGCAAATATCAAATACAGAATGAAGATCCTCAATCTGAAGGATAGCTGTGCTGCGACACATCTATCAGTTTAGCCACTAGTAGAGTCTGTTAGAGATATTGAAGTATTTCTAGGAAAACAGCATTGTTGTACAAGTCAAATGTTGTTATGGAAACCCTAATTTCAGATCACAGGCCCAGAAACTGTCATTATGTTGCTGGTTTAAGAATTTTTGTTCTGGTGTCAGTTGGAAGAAGTACAGGAACTCTGTTCCTGCTGCAAAAAAGGTACAGGAACTGAGCTCCTGTGTTCCTGTTCACTTTCATCACTGAGGGTGGGACATGTAACTACACATTTTTTAAATGTATCTTCCTATATTGACACGTTTTCTAATTTCATGTCTTGTAAATGATGAAACTAATAAATATTTAAAAAAAAAAAAGATTTGAGCAGATTGACTGTTATGCCCGGAGACTGAAAAAGCTGAAGAGTATGCTCCAGTGTGGAAAACCACTGCTTCCTGGACAGGACCTTGAGAAGCAAGTCATGCAGGTATGGAAAGACATACAGTGTCTTTCTTCTGAGGGCTGCTGCCACTGCTGCTAAGAACTTGTTAAAGACACGTGGCACAGAAGATAAAACAAAGGGCAATACCTTGAACTGGTAATGTTCCCCCTGAAAGGAGAAATGGAGAAACCTCCTGTGAGGAGGGAAGACCGCGATATTCAGGTAGGGGTCTTGCATATCCAGAGAGCAGAGCAGAGCAAATCTCATGACTTGAGGAGGGGGAACAGGCCTGGTAAGGTTACCATTCAGAACTTTTTGTACTGGACATAAAGACTGAGGTCTTTCAGATCCAAGATTGTTTTTTGAGACCAGGAAGAATCTTGAATAGAACCCCTGATTTCTCTGCCTCTTTGGCACCAGTTCTGCCAACTGTTTGCACAGGAGAGACTGCACTTTCTCCCGGAGAAGATACAGATGAGCCAGAGGGAGGTGGAGGGGGTATCTGGAGGCTGCTGGACAAGATCCATAGTATGACCACACTCTATGATCTGCAGGATCCAGGCGTCTGATGGTATGCTTCTCCACTTATTCAAATGGAGGGAGTACCAACCTCTGACTGAAGGGCTTGGGCAGCTGTCTTGCCCTTTCTGGCATTGGTGTTCTGAAATTTCACCACGTAAACAGGTAATTTGCTATCATCAAGACAAGGGTAGAGGAAGCGTATGCCTTTTTGCCCCAAGATCTATCCTGCGGGATTCTTTCTCCTGGGACAAGGAACTAAGGTGCTTGGGCACCTAAGACCTGTCATGTGCCACCTTGATGACCACTGAATAAGTTTCAGCCTGTTCATCCAAGTAAAGAATGCCCTGAGGGGCACTGTAGAGCTTATCAGTTCTGTGGGGCATATCTGGTTTGTGCCAGGCTGCCATGGTAGCATTCCTGAGGGCTGGAAGCATGTGAGGAATAATCTTTGGGGGAGATTCAGGGATCTTCAGGTAATCCACCAGGTCCTTCCTGGTGGCATTCTCCTCCTCTGTCTGAAACCCCACAGTGGAAGACAGTTGCTTCATAATGATGAAGAATAAATCATCCTCATGCGGAGACCTGGGGGTATGCTTGACCAATTCTTCACTGACAGAGGAGGCAGTGGACTTATCTGAAGTGTAATACTGCTTTTCCTCCCCTTCCTCCTCTACTTCATCGGCAGTATGAGGTCAGGGTGGTATTCCTCTTTGATGTTGACCTCTTCATCTGGGTCTGGCATCAGATGTGTTGTCGATGATCCTCAGGCTGGCTCCCAGGGCCGATGAACAGGAGTCAATGATTAAGGTGTCAGTGAAGGTGCTGGTGACAAAGGCCTGTTAAAGGCAGCAAACTGCTGGACAATCACATTGGTGAAGCGGACTAGAACTTTGTGCAAGTCCATTGTCACTAGAGAAGGGGTCAACAGCATTGATGTCACTGGATCCAACTGCATGCCTGATGAGCCCGTAGCCTTGACAGGGAAGGGTTGGGTCTCAAAGAGGCTTTTGATGATGATGGGCCCATCACTAACAGAGGAGGGATCAACAACCAGGAAGTTAATAGCCAAGAGCCCTGAGAGTTGGGCCGAGAAGCTGTTGTATGGGTTTTGGAGTGAACCAGGACCTGGACAGCAGGTCTGTTCATTGGAGCAGCCGCCGATGATGAAGAGACCCTGAAGAGGCCGATGGGGAACAGGATGGCCAATGGGGGAAGTGGTCATTATCCCGGTCTTTTTTATGACTTTTCACCAAGGACCTGTCTTTTGGCCTGGGAGGCCTTGGAACTCTTGGACCCAGAGGGTGACTGTTTGGCCGGCGACCTGTAGTACCCTGGCTTGGAGCTAGATACCTACTGTTCCATGAAGGTACAGATAGTCTTTCTGTGTTGCCTAAGGGTGGTTTGGTTAAACTGTTGGCAGAGCTCACAGTCGGAGGTGTCATGATCAGGCCCAAGACAGCAAATACACACAGAATGCTCATCATTGGAGGCAATCTTCTTTCCATAGTGGCAGCAATGGGAGAGAGAAGCCGAAGGTTTTTCTCTTGACATAAAAGAAAAAAAAAATCTCTGAAAAGAGATTAGTGAGGGTTGTGTAGAGAAAAGGCTGTAGGCCACAAAAAGGCATGAACACTACGATGGCTCTTGCAAGTTGACAGTAGGAAAGAACTGAGGAGGGACCAGGCCCACCTACACCTTTATAGGGTTGGTGACGTCGGCTGATGTTGATGTCGATGGCATGGGCAGGCCCAGCTGTACTACTGAAAATCTTCTGTGTGGATTTCCCATTCACCAATGGTGAAGTTCCTATGGTGTAACATGATGACTGAGATATCCCTGAAGAAGATCATGTATAACAAAATATGGTCAGAGTCACTACGGCTGCTAATGCAGTAACTTGATAAGGGTGTTTCATGGGCTTAAATGTAAAGAAGAATTGCTGTAGGGAGCTTTATGTGTACATTTCATTTTCGGGAATGCTAGCTGATTTATCTGGTTGATCTTGTGTTTCCCAGCTTTTTAAAGGAGAGTTCAGAGAGTGGCCATAGCCGCAGGACACCTGGGGAGTGGCGGTAACCATGGGAGGAATGGAGAGCGGCTGTAGCTGTGGAGAGCAGGTGATCCAGAGGGCAGCCATAGCCATGGAGGAGACAGAGGCAGCCATAGCTGTGAAAACTGGGGACTGCTGGTGCTGTTTGCGGCCATTGCAGCATTTTGGACTTGGCCCATGAGCCCATCAGTGGGTGCTAAAAAAGGCAGCAAGTTTAAATGAATCTCTACTTATTTAAAAGCAGAGACACATCACAGGCTGCTGGAGAAGTCAGAGAGTGGCCGTAGCTGCAGGACACCCGGGGAGCAGCAGTAGCAGCAGGAGTAACAGAGAGTGGCCATAGCCATGGAGAGCGGGAGACCGAGAGGTGGCTGCAGCTGCAGAGGAGACAGATGGCAGCTGTTGCTGTGAGAACTGGGGACTGCTAGTGCTTTTAGCTGACATTGTTGGATTTGGCCCCTCAAGCCAATCAGTGGGCACTAAAAAGGTGCCAAGTTTGAATGGGTCTCTGCTGATTTAAAAGCAGAGACCAATCACAGGCTGTAGGAGAGTTCTGGCCCACACCACTCCCTCCATTATTTAAATACTCTCCCTGGGCTCCTCCCAGGGAGGCTGCTCCATTAAAATAAGAGTGGAGGTGGAGAGGCACTGGGAGGGAGTCTTCAAAGGGAGCAGGTGGACTAAACTATGGAAGATACTAAATGTCTTAAGGCTGAAGGTTAAACTGTGTAAGCATTGATTGGGTGGGAGGGCTATTATAGAATACAGCTGTAGGACGGGAAGAAGGAACCAAAAAAAAAAAGCCAGAATGTTTAAACGTTGGTTTAGCTGAAATGTTAGAATACTTTTAACTCTTCAATGTTTGAGTAACTGAATTGTTAAAAGGCTTTTAAATCCTTGAGTAGTGAGTGGGAGAGCTAAGCAGCACCTAATAATTGTATGACACAGGGGGAGATGCTCAGAATGTAAATATTTGGTGGCAAAGTGGCATGTGGGAGAAGAGTTGAGCAGCATCTAATGATTAGTTTTACACAGGAGGAAGGCTCAGAATCCAATAATTTGGAGTGCACAGGGGTACTATGTGAAGTACATGAAGAATGGGTCAATCAGCAGTTTGAGTGCCAGCTTTTAAAGGATCTCTTGTCAGAGGGGGTCTAAAGGGAGTAGGAGCCTTGATAAAGTTAGGAGATATGGGAAACCAATCAAATTATTCAGCTGTAGAGATTTAGAAGTGGTAGGGGGAGGATGGGAAGCATGAGAAGGGGGCAGGCAGGTAAAGATTACACATGAGGAGGGTTTGGCCAACATGGGGGGGTAGGTTGCAGGGTATAAGAGAATGGTACAGGGGACAGCAGAATGTCAGGGGGACAAAGCTGCGGAGAATAGCGGGTTGTAATGGATGTGGGACGGTGGTTTGGTTGGACTTATTATGGAGGCTGGTGGGTTGTCCAATTTGCCACAGGCTAGGAATCCTGGAGGCAGAAGTGCAGAGGCTTGCTAGGGAGGTGGTGGAGGTTGGGGGATGGAGAGAGAGAATAGGTACTGGCTGGCCAACTACAAGGACTAACAGGAACTCTGGACCAAGGGGTACTATAAGCTCTGGACATGGAGCAGGGAGAAGGTTGGGGTACAGTGCCATGGGGAACAGGGAGGCCGGTGACATAGGGAAATCTTGGGACAGTGGGAATGAGTCATGGCACAGAGGTACGGTGGTGACAGAAAACATGTTTGAGGTACTGGCAACAATGGTGGGCTAGTTGGGGGCATATTTCTGTGGAGGCAGGTGGAGGAGGGGGTAGTAAATGTCTATGGAACTGCTCTCAGACAGAGGAAGGGGGCAAGATTAAGGGTAAAGGGGATGCAGCTAAAAGTGTGGGCATGGGAAGTTCGGCAGAGGAGGGGACAGCAGGAAGAAGCTCCGTGCATGGGGAAGAATGGTATTGGTAAGGAGGGAACTGTAGGAGAGGAGGGGGACAGGTCAGGCACAGTGAGCATAAAAGGGCAAGAAAGGGGAGGAGTCTGGGGTAGTGTAGGGGGTATTGTTAATGATGTAAGGGTGCAGGGTAGGGTGAATGCTCGGGGCAGATACAGGGAAAGAGGGACAGGAGGAGGCAAGAGAAATGGTGAGGAGAGTGTACTTGTGCAGGGAGATTCTATACTAAAAGAGATCAGATGGGGGAGTAAAGGGGAAAGACATAACCCCATATGGGTAGAGTCAGTACCTGCATTGGCAGCGGGCAATGCAGGACAGGCTATCCTCAAGAGTGTAAAGAGTCAAAGGCACAAACTGCATGTGGTGGTGTACGTGGGTACAAATAACTTGGTGGGTGAAATGATAGAGGTGGTAAGGGCTAGGTTCATGGAACTAGGAAAGTTGTGTGAGGAGGTAGGGGGATCAGTGGCCTTCTCTGAGGTTCTCCCAGTGCCCAGGGCTAGCATGGTGAGGAAGGGAAGGATAGCTGAATTCAACAATTGGCTGGGAGAATGGAGTCTTTCCTAGGGGTACGGGTTAGTGGGTGTCTGGGGCAGGGTCTGGGACAATGGAGATCTTTATGCAGGGGACAGATTACATTTGAGCAAGGAAGGGCAGGAGGTGTTAAAACACAGAACAGAAGAGTGCATAGCAACAAAGGTAAATTTAAACTAGGTGGGGGTGGCATGTGTGTAATTGGTATGAGGGGTCTCCAGAAAGGGGAGACCAACAAGTTTACCCCCGTGCATAGGAGCCGACTCCATGGGTACATGGGTGCTCTAGCACCCACAAAGCTGACATAAACACCCTCAATATTTTGAGCGCAGTCTACAACAAAGGATTATTAGGGAACCTGGTCACAGGAAAAATACTACCTACTGGAAATGAGCACCCACAAAGATTCCTAAAAGCCAGCATTCCTGCCCCCGTGTGAACAAGGTTGAATACAAGGAGTGGTTGGGGGTTAAGAGGGGTGGGAAATGGGTGGGGTGAGCAAGGTCACCTTCTTTAGGGTTGCCTTCTTAAATGAAAGAATCCAGGGGAACAAAATCGCAGAACTACAGGCTGTTTTGGAGGAGAGGATGGTGGACATAGCGGCCATCACAGAAACCTGGACCAACCATTACCAGGACTGGGATCTGATGATCCCAGAGTACAGAATTTGTAGGAGGGATAGGGACAAAGGGTAAGAGGGGAAGGGTGGCAATGTACATGAAGGAAGGGATAAAGTGTGAGAGGGAAGAGGGGGAGGAGCGTAGGACAGAGGCCTTGTGGATGCAATTCCAAGACATGAACAGTAGGATTCTCAGGATAAGGGTGGTTTACAGGCCACCAGCTCAGAGGGAGGACCTGGACATGAAGTTGGCAGGGCAAATCAGGAAGGTGTGGTGGGAAAGGTAACACAGTGATCATGGGGGACTTCAGTCTACCAGGAGTGGACTTGAGTACCCCTGTCACCTTGAGTGCTAGGGAACAGATTCTCCTGGATGCCTTCCAGGACTGCTTCCTGGTACAATTGTTAACTGAGCCAACTAGATTGGGAATATACTAGATTTTGTATTGTCAAATGGGGAGGCAGTAAGGGAAGCGGGGGTGGAGGACCCATTGGCTGACAGTGACCACAACTTGGTGCGGTTCACTCTTAACATGAGTAGGGGAGCAGCAGGTACAGGGACCAGAGTGTTTAATTTTAGACAGGCTGATTTTGGTAGGATGAAGGAAATCGTGGGGTGCGTGCACCTGAATGGAATTCAGCCATACTGGGTTGTGAACCAGAAATGAGAAAAAAATTAAACTGGGGTTGGTGGAGGTCGCTGAGATATGTGCCAAATCATAGAGTAAGAAGAGAAGGGCTAAAAAACTGAGCTGGTTGAGCAGGGAGGTCTTAGAAATGGTGCATGCTAAAAAAGCAGCATTCAGGAGATACAGGAAATCAGGGAAGAGGGAGGATAGGGAGGAGTATGTGAGGAAGTCCAAGGAAGTTACCAGAGGAATCAGGGCTGCTAAAGCCTCCAGGGAGTTGAGACTGGCACTGGGCATCAAGAATGGGGAAAAGCACTTCTTCAGATACATACGGGAGAAAAGCAGTAAGGACCAGATAGTGAGGATCAAGAGGGATGGGGGGTGGGCAGAGAAAGGGGTGGAACAAGCAGAAGCATTAAATTAGTATTTCTGCACTGAATTCACAAGGGAGAGGGGAAGGCAACTACCACAGAGGGTGGGCAGCAGGGAGGAGGGGGTAATGGATGGGATGATCACAGAGGGAAGGGTACTAGAAGGTCTTAGAGCTCTGAGGGTGGATAAGGCACCAGGTCCGGATGGCATCCACCCCAGGGTGCTGAAGGATACAACGGATATCCTAGCTGGACCTCTAGCACATCTAGTCAATATGTTCTTGGACACAGGGTGTGTGCCACAGGACTGGAGGATGGACCACATGGTGCCCCTCCACAAAAGAGGCCACAAGGATGAGACAGGCAATTACAGCCTAATGTCTATTGTGGGGAAGCGGATGGAGACAATACTGAAGGAGAGACTGGTGTCCTTCCTGGAAGACAATGGGTTCCAGGATGCTCAACAACATGGGTTTGTCTCTGGAAGATCCTGTCAGACTAACTAGTTGAGTATTATGACTGGGTTATGAAGGAGCTGGATGGGGGCCATGCTGTGGATGTCATATACTTGGACTTCAGCAAAGGCTTCGATTCGAGGCTGAGTGGTAAGTTGAGGTATATGGGGGTGGGGGTGAAGATGGTCAAATGGATCAAGAATTGGCTGCAGGGGAGACAGCAGAGAGTAGTAGTGGGGGGGGACTGTCATCTCCAAGGGCTGTAACGAGTGGGGTGCCACAGGGATCGGTGTTGGGGCCAGTGTTGTTTAGGATTTTCATTGTGGGAAATCTCACATAGCATCAGAAATAAGATCAGTCTGGTTGCTGGTGATACCAAGTTGGGGGCGATGGTGGACAATATAGCAGACTGGCAGGGGCTGCAGGAAGATCTGAACAAGCTGATGGAGTGGTCAGAAGCATGGCAGTTGGGGTTCAATGTGGAAAAGTGCAAGGTAATGCACTTTGATGTGAAAAACCCTGGAGGGGTTACCAGTTGGATGGGTTGCAGTTGGGTATCATGGAGGTGGAAAAGGATCACGGGGTGGTGGTAACAGGGAATATGGCAATACAGAGCAGTGCAGGAGGGCGGCAGCAAAGGTGAACATGATGCTGGGTTGTATTGCGAGGGGCATCACCTCCAAGAGCAGAGAGGTAATCCTGCCAATCTACAAGTCACTGGTCAGGCCGCATCTGGAGTACTACTTGCAGTTCTGGTGCTCATACCTGAAGAAGGATGAGATTACTGGAGGAGGTACAATGAAGAGAGACAAAGATGATCCAGGGATTGCAGGAGATGCCGTACAAGGAGAGGCTGAGGGATTTGAACATATACTCCCTGGAGGGAAGAGAGATCGGTGGGACATGATTGAGACCTTCAAGTACTTTAAGGGGCTAAACAAGACCAGTACAGTGGGGATATTAAAGCTAAGGAAGGGGAGGGACACAAGAGGACATAGTCTAAGATTGGAGGAGGTTAGATGTAGAAGGGGAAACTGAGGAGGCACTTTTTCACAGAGAGGGTGGTGACAGAATGGAAGTCTCTACCAGAGGAGGTGGTATCCTGTAGGATGGTGGGTAGTTTCAAGAGGGGATGGGACAGGGTGGGGGTAATTGTGAAGGGGAGTGGGACAGCCATTAAGTAAAGGGGGCTAGCTGCACACTTGAGCAGACTTGATAGATCAAGAGGCCTATTTCTGCTGGCAATTTCGTATATGTTCGTAAAGTGTGAGGGGCCAGTGCATCTTGTACTATATGGTGAAGAAGAGGGAGCTCTGCACCAAGACTTTCCATTTATGGTAGACAAAATGGTGCAGAGAGAAGAGGTATGACTACAATGGAGACTGAGGGCCAACCTGGAAGGATAAGAGCCTATACTGAGGTGAATGCCAGCTTCCATTAAGGAGGGAATCAGTCCTCAGTGCACATTTTAAATGTTACTTCGATGGACATTTAAAGTAGCCAAAGGGGGTGATGGAACAAATGGGTGAGGCAGAAGGTGGACCACCACAGGCTGAGACAGAGAGTAAGGAGATCCCAAGCAGGGGGGTAGAAAAGGAGAAGGGGGAAGGGAGGAGCAGTCAAAGAAGAAAGGTGAGGAAGGAGGACCAACTAGAAAAAGGAGAAAATGACACAAAGAAAGCTGAGAGATGTCAAAATGGTGCAAGGTCTGCATCTGAAGCCCTATGAGAGGAAGTTGAAAGAGTTCAATATATACACCCTGGAGGAGAAGAGGAAGAACTGGGATATGATGGAGCCCTTTAAATACCTCATGGGGGTTAAAAAGGTACAAAAGGGAGGTATGTTTCAGAAAAAAGGTGCTGTGGAACAAGGGGTCATGATATGAAGCTGGAAGGAGGTAGATTCAGGAGAGATGTGAGGAAGTACTTATTCACAGAAAGGGTGATGTATTCCTAGAACAGCCTTCCATGGGAGGCATTGGGGGTGAAACCAGTGGTGGGTTTCAAAAATGCCTCAGATAAGCACAAAGGAACCCTTGGAAGGAAGGAAGGAAGGAAGGAAGGAAGGAAGGAAGGAAGGAAGGAAGGAAGGAAGGGGATGGAAGAGAAAGTGCTGTAGATGAAGCTGTGTCTCCAGCAAAACTAACTATAATTAAAAATGGGCAAACTAGATGGGCCAAGTGGTCATTATCTGCCATCAGCTTTTATGTTTCTATATATGACAGGTTAAGTGATTCAAATGGATACAGTGTAAAATCATTAATATGCACAATGTCAATACTGTAAACTGTGAGGTACAAATAATTCATGTTGTACTGTGCTACACAGACATGATAATCAAATCAGTAATAATATATGCATTGAGCAAGGCTGAAAAATCAAGAGGAACCTGTGTGAAGGAATATACTACTCAAAGAGTTCGGTACTGGGACCGGTCCTCTTTAATGTCTTTGTAAATGACATTGGAGAGCACCTGGAAGGAAAGATATGTTTCTTTGCAGATGACACAAAGATCTGCAACAGGGTTGATACACAAGGTGGGGTGAAAAGAATGAAAAGGGACTTGGCAAGGTTGGAGGAATGGTCAAATATGTGGCAGCTCAGATTCAATGCAAAGAAGTGCAAGGTAATGCATCTGGGAAACAACAACCCAGGGGAAGAGTACACAGTTGGGGGTGAGTTAATAACAACAACAAAAATCGAAAGAGACCTAGGAGTAATTATATCAGATGACCTAAAGGTGGGCAAGCAATGTGAGAAGGCAGTAAGGAGGACTGGGGGTATACTGGGATGCATAGGGAGAGGCATCAACAGTAGAAAATGGGAAGTTGTTATCCCTCTGTACAGATAGTTAGTGAGACCCCATCTGGAGTACTGTGTGCAATTCTGGAGACCCCATCTCTGCAAAGACTTAGACAGAGTGGAGGCTGTTAAAAGGTGGACAACCAAAATGGTGCAAGGTCTGCACCAGAAGACGTACGAGGAGAGACTAAAGCAGCTTAATATGTATACCCTTGAGGAAAGTGGGGGGCAATGATAGAAACTTTCAAGTATCTCAAGGGAACTAACAAAGTACAAAAGGGTAGTATCTTTCAGAAGAAGAGATGTGCAAGAACAAGGGGGCACAATTTGGAGATTGAGGGGGACAGCTCAGAGGTAATGTTAGAAAGTATTTTTTCACAGAGAGGGTTGTGGATGCATGGAACAGCTTTCCTGAGGAGGTTATGGAGTCAGGAACAGTGGGAGAATTCAAGAATGCATGGAACAGTCATAAGGCAATTCTAGTGCTGGGTAGGAGGAAGTAAGCTGTTAATTAACTAGAATCTGCAGCTTATCCATCAGGTAAGGGAAATGGGCAGACTAGGTGGGCCAAGTGGTCCTTATCTGCTGTCAGATTCTATGTTTCTATGTTTGTATAACACCATGATACGTACATACTGTATGAATTTACTGCATTATAATGGTACCAAGCTGTATACCAATGTTGAGTAAGCTATAATATGAAATTTTATATGTGTTTTATTTTTAATAATCCAGACATTGTCTACAAAGTAATGACAGATAGCCGAGGATGCTTTTTGCAGTTTGTGACCTTGTTTTTTTTGTTAATTCATTTTTGGAAAATCGCTTGTAATAGGACTGCAATTCTATTCAACCAATTAAATTTGGTTTTGAGGATGGAAGGAAATGGAAGTGACAGTGGTGTAGGTCAAGTTGGGTCTGCAACAAAAGTGAACATACAGTAATTAAATACAGGCAGACTAAATGGGCTCATCAGTCATTATCTACCGTCAGTTTCTATGTTTTTATGCAAGACAGGTCATGAGATTCAAATGGATACAGTGTAAAATTATTAATATGCGCAACAGTGATACTGTAAACTGTGTGGCACACATAATTCATGTTGTACTATGCTACACAGACACAATAATCAAATGGTTAATAGAGGATAGAGGAGGTGAGACAGTTAGGTGTTGCAAGCTCTGTGACAGCTGGTCACATGTATATTCCTGTGGACAGACTGCAGATGAATGCCCGGATACCTGCCAGCTATGTACAGTCTGATGTCATACCTCTACACAACACTGTAGGTATAAAAACTGATAAGAATGTATTGTTTTCCTGTTTCCAAAGCTGTTTTTTCTAATACTTGGAGTTATTACTAGGAATTCTGAGATAACAGGAGACATTGTACATCCATATATAGTTGTTTCATAATCATGTAAAATGGTCAGTTAGTTATCCCCGTTGCATATATGTGTTTAGTTTTCTCTAGGTTCCTTATTCCCACAAAGGGCTGTGATAAGGAGTGAGAAGTAATTTAATTTTTTTTTTTTTTACTTTTCGGACTGGCCAACTGCTGTTCCACCTGAGGCCTCCTCAGATCTAGCCTCTGTCCCGGGATCTCTCCTCACCCTACTACCGGAGCCCCAACCCCCCCAGCTCTGAGCTCCACAATGTGGGACCGCCTATTTCTCTGGTGCTCTATCTAGAATCTAGTAGGGCAGCTGGAGTGGTGAGGAGATTTGGAGACTGGCTGGGGTAGACCTGGGATTGAGCGTGGGGGCCATCCACTGGACCCACCTTCACCTTCCCGGGTGCCAGGGCCTTTTTCCTTATCTTGAGTTCCTGGAGGTATGGACGTACAATGTCACTCAGTGCACGATGGGCATGCTTCTACACTCATCCGGGGATGTCTGCCGTCACCTCTACACCCCGTGCATGTGCCCCACTAGTGGCAATGCTGCCAGTCTCCACTGGGAGCCACTGGAACTGTAGGATGCACAACCCACCCTCCAAAGGAGAGGAAAGTAGTCCACTGGATGCTCAATCCCTCTCCTCCCCAGTGACCCGAGTCTGCTTCCAAACATGGGTCCCCAGTGTGGCATGAGGTAAGGCTAGCACCACTGGTCCAGCTAAGAACTAGTAGAAATTGCTATTGTCAAACTCCAAAGTGTAAAAGAATATGATGTGGGGAGGGGTACAAAATATTTCCCTTCCATATCCAGCAAATGGACCAGTGCTGCTTCATGCCAGCTGAATAAATGCTAGGGTCTAAAAATTAGCAGCTGGCTAAAATGCACCCAGTGCTTTAACCACTTGTGAACTGAATTAGCCACTCTAAAAACATGGTCTGATGTTGCTTTTCTGCCTCTGTGACCCAAACATCCTGGGGTTCTCCACTGTTTCGTGCTGGAATTAGACTGGCAGACATCATGTTCTGAAGGGGCTGACAGTATAACCTAGAGGTTATAGTACTGAGCTATGAATGAGCTTGGAACATCCAGCAGACCTGCATTGTTTCCCACAACCTCCACTTGCATACTCTGACTCTCAGCAAATCACTTAACCACCCCGGTGCTCCTGCACCACCCCTGAAAACAGGCACTTGTGCCCAGTGGGCCTTACTCAGTTACCAAAAAAGAACAGAATAAAGGGGCAGTGAGTGAACTTGCACTCTCTAGCAGGCTTGAAATGTGGGTTCAGAGGTTTGTTTCTAACTGGTTGGTGGTGATTCTCTGGACATTCGTTTCAAATATGCAGAACATATAGAATAGTGGATGTGTGAACATCCACAACAAGGCTGTGTTTCCATCGAGGGAGTTGATGACATCACAGATATCTCGAGAGTGAAGCTCGACAGGTTTCGCTGATGTCATCAACTGCCCGAGATGGGAAAGCAGATTTAGTTGTGGATGTTCACCCATCCACTGTTTTATATAGTATACGTTTTTTTTTTTGTTTTACATTATTTTTTTTTGCTACTTGCTGCAGGCACACACTGCTCCCCTTCCGTCTGGTGCTCCTGCTCGCTCCCGTTCCCACTTATGCTCTGTCCGGCTTGTCAGTTTCTCCTCTGCACATCGCTTAGTTTTAAAATCAGGGAGAAAAAAAAAGAAATAGTGTGTTCAGAAAGGGAGTCATGTATGGCTCTCTGTGTCCTGACTCTCGACTTCAGAGTCAGTGGCTCCGGTGCCTGGTGCTTGCTAAATTGTGCCGCCATGTTTGTTTTTTTTAGAGAGCCTCGTCTGAGCCAATCAGGTGGCAGGTCAAGGGTAAATAGTTGTTGTACTATCGATGTGACATCAGAATGAATTTGTGAAATTTTTTGACCTTTGAACTGTACTACAACAAGATTTCAGCAGTTGCTGAAATCCATGCACAATAGGCAGTACCCATATACTGTTGCTATTTAGTAGTAAAAGACTGAGTTTCATACAGGCTTGTTGAGTACACTGACATCATTAGGGCAACTGTTCATTTGAAGTGAAGCACTAGAGTGCTAAAGTTGCTGTTTTCCCCTAATCAAACTCCCCCACCTCTCCTCCAACTCCCTCTCCCCTCCCCTCTTGCACCTACCCCCCCAACTTCCTACACCTCCTTCCCTGCTCCCAGCTGCTGCCTGTGGTGTTTCCCTAGCTGGTACCCAAGCTACATTATTTCTGTTCTAAGTGCATTCTATGTATATAAGTTTTTCCCTGTAAATAAATTGTTGTTTTCATTAACATGTTTTTTCTGTTGATTATCCTGATGTACACTTTGTTCTACTGGTTGTATATATTTCCAGTTATTTATTTCATCTCTTCCTTGAATTTTGTGCAAATTGCATTCTACTGTACACTCTATTTTGCAATTGTTATTCATTTTTTACAACTGGACGTTTGTGAAAACGGGCATTTTTGCTCACATACCTTCCAGTATAAAATAAAATTGATTAATTGATTGATTTGATTGAACAGAACCCTGTGTACAAAGTGATCCTATTTCAGGCTACAGTTTGACTAATGAACACTAATTGCAGACTGCACATGTTTAAACAGTGTGAGTCTAAATATTCACAAATAATATTGATAAATGAACACACGGAGTTATGTATTGTACATATTAATGATTACAGTAGGCACCACTTAAATGGGACCCACTTAAAGGGGATGACAGCTTAAAGGGGACAATTCCTAAGGCACCAATTTAGAGCCCATGATATCCTATGCATGCTCATTCCCTTTAATCGGGACCCTTGAGTCTCTTAATTGGGATGATTTGCTTCTGCTCTGCCTGATACTGTCATCATTAACTGCCATTAGTGCTCGTTAACACCTCATTACATAAACAGTGACTGATAACTGACCATTGTTCCCAGTTTTGAAAACTGTTTGTTTGTTGTACTGTAGCTCCACAATAGCATCCACTAAAAGAGTAGACCTCCCTCTGTCGGAAAAGATTAAGGTTCAAGAATGCCTTCAGCAACCAAACTCCTCCCTTGCAAAGACTGCTAAGCTGTTTGGCATTTCCATGAGCCAGGCCGGGAGGATTAGCCAAAACTGGGACTCTTTAATGGCTGAATGGCAACAAAACAGTAACCCCACACGCAAACAAAAAAGGGAAGACAAGGACAGTGAGGCTGAGGATGGCTTACTGACATGGTTTAATTATGTTGTCAATAGAGGTATTCGACTTACTGGTCCTGTGTTAAAGCAGAAGGCCGAAGAGATAGCCAGACATCTCAGTCATGACACCTTTGAAGTGACCGATGGCTGGCTTACACACTGGAAGAACCAGAACAGCATTGTGTGGAAGTGTGAGCAGGGTGATCGGCTTGATGCAGACGCTCTCTCTGCTTCTGTGTGGGTAAAAAATGTGCTCCCTGGTCTGCTTGCCGAGTACCCACCAGTTGACATCTTTAACGCTGATGAAACCATTTTTTTTCACCGTGGGTATCCGGACTGTGGGCATACACACAAGGCCACCAAGGTTATTGGAGGAAAAAAGGCAAAAGATTGTGTCTCCCTCCTGTGCTGTGTGAATTTAGCTGGGAATGAAAAACTGCCTCTGTTAGAGATCAGGAAGAGCAAGAGCCCCAGATGTCTACCAAAGGACCTTGCTTCTCTCCCGGTCACATACCGCAACTCAGCAAATGCCTGGATGACTTCAAGTTTGTTCCACGAGTGGCTTGTGATTTGTGTTGTTGTCTGTTGCTACTTCATGTACAGTATTTTTATTGGCGTTGTTAGCGGTTGTGTGGTAGTGCAGTAGTGCAGGAAGTTTTTTTAAAAATAGATGCTTCCTTTAAACAGGATGGCCGATTAAAGGGGACGTTTTGCAGGCCACTGAGGTGTCCCCATTAAGCAGCTTCAACTGTAATATGCTTTAGCATACGCACACACATACACTTACTTTCTTTGGCTTCAGTGAGATTTGGAACAGCTGAGTAGTCAGTTCATAGCATTCCATTCTGTGACCTTTGACTTACTAGTCTCAGGAATGTTTGTTAATCTCTGGTATTTCTTGACTAGAGCTGCAGTGAATTTAATTTTCACCGGCAAAGTGGCGGTGAAGTGGCCAATTTCGCTGCACGGAGTAATTCATGACATTTTCCACATTAGGCAGAATTTCGCCTAATGCAGGTGAAATTTCACCTTCCATGGGTGAAATTTTGTTGCAGGAGGCAAAATTTCACCGTGGAATGTGGAATTTCACTGTGGAAGGCAAAATGTCACTATTTCACTGGGTGAAATTTCACCATTCTGCCAGGCAAAATTTTTCATTTCACTCCGTGAAACAGGCTGAATTTCTCAGATTACATCATGAAGCGAATTTTGCTCACTTCGCCCACCACTATTCTTGACTAATGGCTAATCTGTCATACTCATGTTTAAATTTTTTATTTATTTTTTTTTTATTTTAATGATATCTTGGAGAACACCTGTGAGCAGATGCTCATTTGTAGGTTCTGTGTCAGTTAGAAGAAGAAGGTGAACAGGTGCTTAGCATTACTAACAAGGCATTACATTACAAGCAAGTATAAAATTGCATTGGTACAAAACAATACATTAAAAGCTAGGTATACAATAAACTGGTGTGGATTACAAGATTGGGATAGCATTTAGTTTAAGGTATAACATTTAGACATTGCTTCAGCATTGGTGAGACTGTACCTGCATCAGAGAGTTAAGCCTACTTGTGGGGGGAGAAACAAAGTGGAGAACAGGCACAGCTGTGGCATAGTGAAGAATATGCCTGCATACGGGACTAAGAACAGATTTAAGGAAGGTTATAGAGAGTGGGGCTAGGAAAGCAGCAGGCAGGGGAGGGGCATGAAGGCAGGGACCGAGGGGAATGGGTGCCCAGTGTGGAGGAGGGGGTGGGCAGGGGGAACAATGAAGTGCTGTAGCAGTAGATGCCCCTAGGATTAGGAGGAACACTAAGTGCTACTGCTTTATGGTAGTCCTGATGTAGGAGAGTTGTTTTGGTCATCATGAATGACTAACGGAGTCATAATTGTCATCTGTGGCAAGGTGCTGCCTGAGTTTTCACTTGAAAGCACCAGTGGTTGTGATATCAGAGATGTCTGAAGGAAGGGCGTTGGTTCAGTGTAGTGCACGGTAGTAGAATGCACATTGACCCTGTGCAGTGCAGCATCTAGGTTCACTGAACTTTTGACTGTGGGTGCTTCTGGTCAGCCTGGCACTTACATGGCACGTGAGCAGATTCTGGACTCCTAGTGGCATCAGATTTAGTGCTTTTGTTTTGGCCAGTAGACAGGCATGCTACTTAATTCTACTCTTTAGCTGGAGCCACCCTGCCTGTGAATAGAGCTCACAAGGCCTTGCAACACCTCTGAGGAGTCTGCAGGCCTTATTAAGGGCCAGAGAGATGCAATGGAGGGTTGAGTCTAGTGCAGAACCATAAACTGCTAGCCCATATTCAACAAGGGTAACAACTGAGCTGGTGATGGCCATGTTAAGTGCTTCATATGTAAGGCTGTGCTTGTGGTGGTGGAGTATCCCAATTCTGGAACTGATGGCCTTGGCTATGTTGTCTATATGCTGTGCATAGGACAGGGAGGAGTAAAAGGTGATACCCAGGTACTTAAGGTACTGTACGTGGTCCAGCACATCACCACTGTTCTTCAGGATGGATAGTGGGAAGGTCTTGTATTTACCATGGGTGCTGGAGTAGATCATAATCTTAGTTTTCTTGTAGTTTAGGACTAGTCTGTGCTCCTTAAACCATGCTTCGGCAGCAGTAAACCCTAGCTGGAGGTTGTTTTACAGTAGTTCAGGATTAGGGTTGCAGGTGAATATGACAGCGTCATCAGCATACGATAGCCTGCGACTGGTACAAGAGCCTGGAAGTTTATTTAAGAAGATACTGACGAGAAGGGGTCCCAGTATTGATCCCTGGGGGACCCCTGAGCAAACATATTTGCTATCCGGGACAATGTCTCCAATCTTGACCCACTGTGAGTGATTGCTGAGATAGCTTTTAAACCATAGAACTGTATCAGAAGAGAGACCGGTGTTGTCTAGCTGTTCAAGGAGGAGTGTGTGGTGAACCGTATCAAAAGCTTTCAATAGGTCGATGAATGTAGCCCCTACTAGCTTTCATTGATCCAGGGCTTGGTGAATATAACCAGTGAATTCCAACAGGGCTGTGATAGTGCTGTGTCTCGCTCAGAACCAATGTTGTTCTGGGCATAGGAGTTGGTGCATATTTAGGTATTCCACACGCTGATCCACCACTATCCGTTCAAGTGTTTTGAAGAGTGGTGGGAATATGGAGATCAGTCTGTAGTTGTTCCATAGTGCCTGGTCTCCACTTTTGTGAACTGGTGTTACAGAAGCCAACTTCCAGAGCTGGGGGTGCTGAGAGTGGTGGAGGGATAGATTGATGATGGTGGTCAGGGGCTTAATACTTCTGCAAGTGCCATAGTGATGAACTTAAGGTCCAGGGTGTCTCCACTGTGCCTTGACTTGCCCAGCACCTTCTCAAGGTACTTTCTAGCCTCAGTTGTGCTGACTTCTTTAAAGCAAAAAAGTGGATGGTTCCCCATAGGGGATTAACCACCCACTGGGTGCTTCTGGACTGCAGGGTCAAAGTAGTCTGCTGGGAGCACTCCACTTAGGTCCGTGAAGGCAGTATTTAGAGCATTTGCTATTTGAAGTGGATCCAGTGTTGGTACATCGTTGACCAGGAGCATGGAGGTGGCTGTTTTGGGATCCTTGCCAGTAATATTGCTGAGGCTGGTCCAGAAGGATTTGCTGCAGTTCCAGGAGTTAGAGAGAGCTTCCTTATAGTAGAGGCATTGTGCTAGGTGGATAGCTTTTGTGCATTGTTTCCAGATTTTTATATAGTTGGATATTGACAGCTGTAGCATGTGTGCATGCCTTTATCCAGAGTTGGTCCCAAGCACTGAGTTGTAGCAGGAGTTCTGGCATTATCCAGGGGCTGTAGGGAGCCTTAGATTTTCTTGTTTTCAGGGGGGCACGTTTATCACAAGTGGCATTACATTTTGTGATAAAGCATCTGAGTGCGATCTGTCAATTGTTTCATGTAGGTCAGACCAGTCTAGGCCTTGAAGGTCTGCCTTAAGTTGTGGTAGCTGCCTTTTAAGGAGTACATGGCTAGTTATGGTTCTGGGCAGGGGCTTGCTGAAGTTGTTTTGCAAGGTGCAGGCAATGGGTGAATGATCACTCAGTGAGTCAGAGAGGACAGTGGTGTTGGTGATGCAGGCTGGTCAGTTTGAGAGGATCCAGTCCAACAGTGTACTAGTGCCCATTTTGTAGTTGACCATTGTTGGGGTTGCCACCAACTGGGAAAAGTGGATAGTTGCTAGGGCGACTCTCACCATGGCAGCTGCCGGAGAGGGCCAATTAATGTTGAAATCCCTGAGAAGAATGTTTTTTTTCTTTGGGTTATTTAAAAACTCTCTTAAAAATGATGCACAAATTAAGACTGAAATACATGTACTGTTATTGTGACCATTATTTCCCACCAAACTTAAAAACACTGTCAGAGTGAAAGAAAAAATATCAACCACTGCAGAATAGCATAGTTACAGATGACAGCCTTGATCTCCTGCAGTAAAAACAATACTTCATTCTGTGATGATCTGAGAAATCTGAACCTCATTCCTCACTGGAAAACATTAAGAGAGGAAAAGTAGTGCACTAAACAGACTGCTGAGCAGAGTGATTGTTATAAAACTCCAATAAAAAAGAAGTCAGATGGACATTTGGCGAGCTCTGTATTTTTGCTGTCCTAGCAAAATGTCTGCAGAGCTCTGCCCTGCAGCCATAAAAACTAGTTAATGAGCATTGTAGCACACTTTGATGTGCACTAGCATTGCTAATTGACATATGACACAAGCACACACAATGTGCTCAACTGTCACATTAATGCGCATTTTGGCCCCATGCACAAATGCAGGCTGGGTACACATGCCAGGCACATGCCTATCCCGCACCCCTCCACATGCATGGACAGGCACGCAGGGTGTGCCATTCATCAATATGAGCCAACTGTCCATGGCTCACATACAGTAGATGGACCAGCTGACACAGGAAGACATGAAATTGGATGCCTTCCTTGTCAGGGAAAGTGGATCCCCTGTTCCATGCGGAGCAGGAGATTGTGGGACACCACAGATGAGGTCACTGACCCTACGCAAACCACCTTCTCAGAGTACACCACACCAGCACTTACTTAGCTTGCTCACTAGTTTTAAAACTACAACAATAAAAACATTACATGTCCCAGAAGAGAGACTAAAATATGAAAGATATATTTTGTCCATTTTTTCTGTTGACTAATTTAATATTCCTTAACTTTTAATGTGTTCAGAGCTCTCCTTGATGACCATTGTACTGAGGTGTGTACAAGTGGCTAAACCATGATCCTCTGTATCTTTGGTCCATACCCTAGTACTGTATGCCATGCTACTGTATATTTTCTGCACTGCATACCCTGTATATGCTATTATATCTACACTGTATGCATTTTTCAACATTCCTTATTCATGTTATGTAAAGTTTCCTTGCTTGCAGTTCCTGTTCATTATCTTGAGCTGTATTGTTGTATCTGTCATGCTATTGTATTGTCATGTGTCCTGTTTGTATTTTTTTTTTTTTAATTGTTTTGTACACTGTTCTACCCAGCACTTCCTTGTAAATGAGCATTGCAGAAAGGAGCCTTTTAATGGCACAATAAATAAATAAATATAAATAAATGCTACAGCACTCCAAACATGATCTACTCTTTTTAGGTTATTGAGTGTGAGAGAGAGAGAGTGAGAGAGTGAGTGAGTGAGTGAGAGAGAGGGCGAGCTACAGAATGTCCCTGCATGCAACAAAAGCTAACAAACAACAAAAAAAAACTCAAAGAGAAGCTAGTGAATGTGTGATGGTGTTTAACAGAACTGTCATTCGAACAGCAGTTTAAGCACCTTGGTTGAATCAGTTAAAGACAATTCAACTGATTTAAACTGCATTGCTTCATCTGGCTCTTCAGTTCTCATTTGCCTAACAAAAAACATACCCCTCCCCCCCCAAAAAAAAATGTGAAGTAGGAGGATGATAGGGTTCTTTTCTGAGCCATTTGTTTCAGGTCCATTTATAGTACAATATGTGTAAGGACTGTGTTCTGCTCCTGGTATACAAACAAGGCTTGTAGAGACTTTTTCAAAAGATTGTTACCACAGGATAGTAAAACCCAAAATAAACCCATTTGAAATCAGGGACCTTCTAAGTGTTTATTTATGGGGGAAATTTATGGCATTGGAGATCTCTGTATCAATCCATTGTTAAAGTGCAGATATCCTTCACACTAACCATAGACTCTTAAATCTAATTAGAGTGCATCATCTTTTACAAAGTTAAAAAAAGAGCAAACTTTCCAATACCATTCAGTCCTGAGCCTCTGTCAGGCAAACACTGCTAATGAAGTTTGATTAAATAAAGGATTTGTGATGAAAATTGTTGTTTTGTTAGTGTTTTTAATATGAGCCCATTGAAGTGAGTGCATGTAGTTTGCATCGTTTTGCTGGAGATAAATACATGTAGTTCAGCTTCTTTCTAACTAAAAGGAATATGTTTGAATTTTAAAGGTTAACTGTAATCCATATTGTTGTTGCTGAAAAGGCACCCTCCAGCTGTAGCATACATCAATATTTATTGCTGACAGATAGCCAGTACATACGTGTCAGCATTTTGTAAATGGATTTTATTGATCGTAGAATATAAGACTTCTTTATCAAATTGACATAGATGTTAATCATTTTTTTAAAGGATAACTTTTGTAATGTGGTTATGTGAGATAAAAAAATGGAATGGTGAGGACATCTATAGTTGTCAAATGGGTAATTTTACTAAATAGGTATGCGGGAAGCTCTGTATATAATGACACTAAAGCTTCTGCAGGGTCTGCAAGAGAAGCCACACAAAGTGAGATTAAAGGAGCTTAATATGTATACCCTCGAGGAAAGGAGGGAGAGGGGGAACATGATTGAAACTTTTAAGTACCTCAGTGGATTCAACAAAGTCCAAGAGGGAGGCATCTTTCAGAAAAAGAGATGTGCTAGAACAAGGGGACACAATTTGAAGATAGAGGGGGGACAACTCAGGGGCAATGTGAGGAAGTATTTTTTCACAGAGAGGGTGGTGGATGTATGGAACAGCCTTTCTGAGGAGGTCATGGAGTCAAAAACATTAGAAGAATTCAAGAAAGCATGGGACAGACATAATGCAATTCTTGTCGGGGGTAGGAAGAAATAGGCTATTGGTTAGCAAGGATCTGCAGCTTATCCTGTAGGTAGGGAAATGGGCAGACTAGGTGGGCCAAGCGGCCCTTATCTGCCATCAATGTCTATGTTTCTCTACTGACTGATAGTGGGACTGCCAGGAAGGAAATGTATCAGAACTTTCATAGCTCAACCCAGGCAGTCCTCTCAGCCAAAACACATGTGTGCAGTTATACAAGTAGGAATCTACTTTATTTAGGAACTCAGATGAGCTCCCCAGGTGGCTTTCTATTTCCATTATATATGCTGTCCCTTTTCTCCAATGGGAGCAAATATGAGTGCTTTGTTTATTGACCATACTTTAATAATAAGAAAGAAAGATGGAAAGCAAAAACCACAATCAAGAGATGGAAACTAGCCAGTACTGAAAAAGAGAGGTAGGAATTCTGGAGAAGAATTTAAGAATAGGGATGGGCCAAACATCAAAACACTGATATGCAACAGAGTTAAATTATCCCACTACAGATGGGGGTTTACTCCATGATAACTGTCATAGTTTATGCAATGTATGATGAATTATCTATAGACAGTATCTATACCTTTGGTAGCTTCACTCTTGAGAGAGAACTAGCTTCCTAATTGTCTTAACCCTCTTATACCTAACCAGATTTAAAAAGCAACTTTGGCTACACCTTCTGGAGCCAAGCAATTGCTTTTAAGTCCCAAACTATTTTTCTAGCTGTTACTAGAGTATTTATGTATGTAATCATAATTGCTAATTGAATATATGCTGTCCACTGGAACCCTCAGACAAATTAAATAGAGTTAACTAATGTCTCTATTCCAGTGTGCATAATTTCTAATAAGTTTGAAAAGGGTGTTGTCCTTCTTTACAGAGCATCATCAGTATCCTCCAGTGACCACCTTGACACCAAGCTTTCGATTTTCTACCCTTAATTTTTCCAAAGTTAGCCCTTGTCAAAGATAATTTCTTTAAAATGAGATAACTCTGGAACTACAGAGGCTAGGAACTTAATTTGCTTTTAAATATAAATGAATTGTAACCTCCTGATGACATTATTCTTAATGTATACTGTACATACTGTTTGTTGTATATTTTTCTTGCTGTTAATCTGTAATTCTCCCAGGCTGTATCTGAAAATAGGCATATGTAGACCTAATGTATCATGCCTGGTATCAATGTAGGTAGGTGAACTTTGCCATGCAATTAAAAAAAATTCAGTTATGCAATGGCACATCATGTCCACAGCATGGAGGTAGATCACCAGTTTATGTTTATACGGATTGAAAAGCTCACCCAAACCTAGAGTGGTGTGTGTGTGTGTGTGTGTGTGTTTGGGGGGGGGGAGGGGGGCTTTGATTTGAAAGTCCTGCAAAGAAAGACTTTCTGGATTTGCTCCCAAAGAGCATATGAGTGGCTGGAGTTTAATTATAGGTTTGACTTAGCACATTTTTTTGAAGCACCTATACTTTTATGCTGCTTTAGTTAGTAGTACACTAATTTCTATCTCTCTTCCTTCATTCCAGCAATGTCTAAGATGTAGTTTGAGAGTAGGTCTTTCACTACCCAGTGATGAGGGCCATGTTTGGGACATTACTGAAGCCTCTTTCTAAACTGCTTGGGGTTAGTGCACATTTTTGTAATAATTGTGTTTGGGACAATAAAGAAATTAAGTTCTATTTATCATAGGTAGTTACAGAGCAGAGAAGACTTTCGTCCATTGTGCTCACTTAAGCCCTAGTTATGGTAGCTCCCTATTTTGTTCGCTACACAATATTTGTCCCATTCCCTCTTGAACTCAAACATGGTCTTACTAGCAACTACCTCTTCAGGCAAGTTGTTCCAGACTGGAATTACCCTAACACTAAACCAATGTTTTCTTTTTATTGTCTTAAAATGTTGCCCCTTCAACTGCCATGAGTGTGTCCTGGTGCCATAATACTGATCCCTAAGTGTAAGTCCCAGTTTCTCCCTTAAGTTGATGTCTTTAAGCAATCTATACACCATACACAAGTCTCCTCTCAAGTCGTCTATACTCCAGTGAGAACATCCCCAGCTCTTCTAATCTGTCTTCGTAATCTTGGTCCCTAACATCTGCCACCAACCTTGTTGCCCTTCTCTGAACCCTCTCCAATCTCTTGACATCTGTCCTAAACCCTGGTGACCTGAACTGGGCACAATACTCCAAATGTGGTCTCACCAGTGAACCATACAGAGGCACAATCACCTCCCTCTTCCTACTCTTAATATGTTTCTTAATATTAATAAGAATACCACTAGCGGTCCTTATCACCTGGCTACAGTGTTGATGGAACTTGAGATTATTAGTCACTTTAACACCCAGATCTCTTTCTTCAATGACCTTCCCCAGCATATGTCCATTTAGAACATAATCTTTTTTTGTTATTTTTCCCCAAAGTGCATAACTGCACATTTATTGGTGTTAAAAGATAACTTATAATCCCTTGCCCATCTTTCCATTTTAAATAAAGCATCCTGCAGCTTCATTACATCCTGACTATTTTTGATACTAGTACCAATCCTGGTGTCATCTGCAAATTTGGTTTCCCAAACATCCTCCACCAGTGTGTGTGTATGTAATATATATATATATATATATATATATATATATATAAAAACAAAGAAGGCCCCAGTACTGATCCCTGGGGAACTCCGCTTTCCACACCTAACCAATAAGAATATATACCCTTTAAACAAACCCTTTGCTTTCTATCACTCAACCATGCTTTTACCCAACATGTAATATACCCAGGTATTTTGTGTTCTATTAAGGTGTCCACCAATTCCCCATGTGGGACCTTATCAAATGCCTTTGAAAAGTCCAAAAACACTATGTCCACAGAGGTGCCCTCGTCCAAGGTCCTACTCACATGCTCATAAAACTCCAGGAGATTTGTCTGACATGATAAACCTTTCCTAAAGCCATGTTGTGCATTATCACAGTCCCCTGCCAAGTTCATGAACTCCACTATTTGGTCCTTAATAATAGTTTCCAACATCTTCCCCAAAACAGTGGTCAAGCTTACAGGCCTATAGTTACTCAGTTCCTGTTTTGATCCCTTTTTATGGATAGGGATGACATTTGCTTTACGCCAGACCTCTATCACCTCCCCTCTATCCAGTGATGTTTGGAACAATACAGTTATGGGTGCTGCCAATACTGTTGCCAGCTCCTTAAGAACTCTAGGATGGATCCCATCTGGTCCCTGAGATTTATTTGGGTCCAGATGCATCAATCTGTCCTCAATATCCCCTTTATTCAAAACAATTCTATAACCTGCATTATACTGATGGTCCCTAGTACTTTCAGATTTGTCATTAAAGACTGATGAAAAATAAGTATTAAAATGCCTTGCCATAGCCTGGTTGTCATCAACTAAATTCTCAGCCTGGTCCTTAATAGGCCCCACAGTAGTTTTACACCCCTTTTTGTTATTAATATGAGTAAAGAAAGTTTTATGGTTATCCTTATATATACACATAGGTTAGTAGTTTTTTTTTGGCATGTCATGAAATAGCAACTTAAAGGATATTGCATCTAGCTAGCTATCTCCCTCAATCTTGGGTGGACCACATCTGGCCCCATTGCTTTGCCTACTTTCAGATTTGTGAGTCCCTTTAGGAATCTCTTCTCTGAAAACTGAACAAAAGTATTTGTTCAGGATGTCTACTGTTTCATGTTCCCCCTCTGCACAGTGCCCCCTTCTCTTCTTAACCTTACAATCCCACCCTGGTCTTCCTTTTTTCACTTACACAGCTGAAAAATGCATTGTCCCCTTTTGTTACTGCCTTGACTGTTCTCTTGTCAGTTTGTGCCTCTTCTCTCCTTACTGCTGTCCCTGCTTCTCTCTGTTTACCATGATACACCTCCCTATCCTCCTCCCTCTGCATCTCCTTGTACTATACCTTCTGAATGCTGCCCTCTTAACTCATACCTCTCAACCTCTTGTCTCATGAATCAGGGACAAGGTTTAAAAAATCAGTGACAAAGACACAAAATCAGGACACATCTTAAAAACTGGTACTAGTCACTCAGAAAGCAGATAGAATAAATAGATTTGTGTTAAGATGCATTTTCTAAAGAAGAACAAGTCTGTAACTTTAATGTTTGACATTATTTTGTGATCTTAATCTGCACTGTTCTGTCACAAAAACACACATTTTATGAGGGACAGAGGAATATTTTGAGGCCAAATCAGGGACAGCCCTGAAAATCAGGGACAGTTGAGAGGTATATCTTAGCTTTTACCTTTTCTGCCACCTCTTTTGAGAACCACAGAGGTCTCTTTTTCCTCTTTCTTTTGCTCTCTTGCTTGATGCAAAGGTTTGTTGCCTTCAATATGGCCCTTTTTAGTTTCCCCCACTGTTCCTCCATCCCACCCAATTCATCCCCCTCCCCCGCTGCTAGGTCATCCCTGAAGCATTCACCTATCTTTTTAAAAACTGTACTCCTGAGGTCCAGGACCCTCACCTTTGTGTGATTCCGTTCTGCAGCTGTCCTTATATTGTACCAGTAGAAATCTCCTGTCCCCCTCAGTCAAATTGAAACTGGAATCTTTGAAGTGCAAACCTAATAAAAATTTCCTTATGAAGTTTTTCTGAATGAAACAGTTATGTCTCTTCATTGCCAACTTCTTTATGGTATTAGCTAATATTAAAAGCAAAGATGAGGGTTTGTAGTATGGGTGTGCAGTGAACCAAATACTTTTCATGAATAACACTAATAATAAGCAATTTGTTATTATGAACCAAATAATGTATGTTACCCATTGTTGTCATTGAGGGACTAGTCTTTAAAAATTCTAAAAAGGCCTTATAAAGACTGAACTATCCCACAGATTTCCAGGGCTATCGCCATGGCCACCAACCACCTCTGTCTTTTGTCACACACTCCCCCCTGGCTACCCTATGCAGTACATGCAAACAATATAAATCAGCTAGTGTAGGAAATCTGAACAGTGACACTTTTTGACTGCATAGATTTTTAAAGACACTAGCTGCCTTGACTGACTTGCTCCTGATCCAAACAGCCACATTCTGCTGAAAGCCCACTCCTACCCTTATGTCTAGGATTTTAAGAAGTTGTAGAATAAATATTCAATCTACATCAGCAGACTCCACTCCCTGACCCAAAGTATACTGCCTGCACCTTCAGTATGCTGAGGATGACAGCCTATGCAGTGCACACCTGGGAGGAGTAAAGGTAATGGTGTGGTCAATGATACCAAGCAGACTGACCAATCAGTAGTTCTTTACATTTCTCTCACCGAAAGAAATTGAGAAGGCACTCATAACCATGAGATGTTATTACTGTGCATATAAACTTACAGTATGCTGTACTATAGTAAACTCAGTATATACAGCAGAAAATTCAAGGCATAATTTCTATCACATGTCAGTTATTGTATATGAGTCCAGTTTAAGTTAAAGTCTTTAGTATCAAAGTTTCTACTAGTGGATTATTTGGGTCTACTTTTTTTTTTTTTTTGCTGCTACAGACATTTGGATTTCCCTGGCCATTCAAAACAGTCACTGCATTTGCCTGATATATGTTCTTCATGTGGTACTGTATATTCTGTAGCTTTGGCAGTTTAGGCTATATACTCTCCTACAGTGTGGCTGGAAGTTGTACTGTGTTACATAAAATAAACTTGTAATCTTTCAACTACTAGTGTGCAATTTCTACATTCAGATCCAGTGTCTCACCACTTTCAAAACTGTCCAGATTAGATTAGCCAAGGCATGTGTTTTACACTGAAGCATACAGGTCTTTTCACTGCTATAGTCAGCAATATCTTACCATTTCTTGCATCCGGTCCTCTTTTGTGTTATGTTGCAAATGGCTCCTGAATCAGTCAGCATGATCACATGCTCTCCAATTAGATAAGCATGTTTTCCAATGTTCTCTTGAGACACTACATGGAGAAAAACCCTATTTATGATAGGATTCAATGACATGTAGATATGATCATGACCCTGTAAATTTTTTATTTGCCCAGAATACATTGCAAAAATGTTTATTTTCCCCACAGGGTCAGCACAGTTTGCCTTTTGTGTCTGTAAAATCTCAACCAGAATAACCTTTTGACAAAATCAATATCAGCATGCCTCTGGTGGTTCATTTGACTGCTTTCTGTTTATTACTGTACCTTGGATTTTGCTGACTGTGATATCTGTTTTCCCAAAGGGGCCTTTGTAGTACCTAGGTGATGAGGTCCCTGCTCACTATATTAATGCACAGTTCACTGCCATCCTGTTCTGTTGGTCTGCAGTTTTCATGGGCTTATGTACAGTATGTTTTGTGTATTTGTGACTGTGAGGCTTCTTCCCTCGGGGACACAGGCTAGGAGGATATTCAGTGTATATTTAACATCCACAGGGTCCTGCTTAAAGTTATCCCAAGGTGTACCTACTGTAAATGACTCAGCCAGCAGAAAAAAAGAATCTTGTTCTTTATCTGTCTGAATAAATGGTTTTCATAGGCAATGTTTTGTTTTTGTTGTCTGAAGTATTTTGACAGCTTTACAACAGTTTACTGAAATCTAGACTTTTCTTGTACCTTTTTAGGATGGCAAGCACATTTTCAAGTCATTCCCATTTTAAGTACATCACATTCTTTAACAGATCTGTAACTCTAGAAACACTGAGCAGCATATAACTGTTCAGCCACAGGCACATATTTAGCTAGCACTGACTATATCCACTGAAATGTGAAAAGCATCTAATGCACTATTGATACTAGTAAAAGGACTGAAAGGAAAATAAGGCATGCAGGGTTAAAGAGCATGTAATTGCATGTGGTGATATTTGGCCCTACACCTAAATATGATTATTGTAATTTGCAATCTGCTTATTTTCTTTGTACTGTTTTTTGTTATCTTTCGTTATATAAGGGTCTTGTAACCATAACCCTCTTACTATTGCTTATTTGTATAGTTTATTTCCTATGTAACCCTGCTCCCCAGGTTGCACCTGGAAATGAGTCTCAGCTCAGTGTGCCTTTCCCGGTCACCAACATTTTAAATAAATAAATAAATAAATAATATTGATATGCTATCAGACCCTATCACAATCTGTGTTTACTTCTGCCATGACAGGGGAATAAAAAGTGGATATACCATCAGAAATAAACTATTTCTGCTTTTCCATGGAACAGATGCTTACCCTAAGTTCTCATTGCCAACAAAATGTACTCCAGAACATGGGATGGTGATTGATAGTGCTCCCTTTATTTACCTTGCTTCATCACATGCAACTACATGCTCTTAACCCAGCATGTCTTATTTTCCTTTTAGTCCTATTTCATCCAAGCAATACAAGAGCACTGCTATATGAAATAAAGCACATGAACACACACGGATATACATATATGTAGAGAATACTGGATGGGCAACTACAGTATGTACAACCAGTGTGTTCTGCCACAGAGTGGTCGATTCCCTCTGACCTTGAGAGCAAAGCTTGAGAACTCTGTGGGAAGCAAAACCTCAAGATGGCAGAACATGCTGGTTGTGCATAAAGTTGCTCATCCTGTATTTTTTATTTATTTCATTTATTCATTTCATATAGCGCTTTATTTCATTATCATGCAAGGTGCTGTACAAGTAAACAGATTCTATATAAACAATATAAAAATCATAAAATACAACATTAAATTCAATTCATTGATTTAAATGAGCTCAGGTCAACTGGAGGGCAAAGCTTCTCTAAATAAAAATGTCTTTAGCTCCCCTTTGAAGGCATTAACTGATGGGGCCTCTCTGATCGAATGAAGCAGTGAATTCCACATGGTCAGTGCCACAAATGAAAATGCCCAGGCACCTGATGATTTCAAGTAACCCTGGGAATCACCAGGAGGCCGTCTTTGGCCGACTCGAGGGGATGAGATGGGTGGTAAGACTGTAGGAGGTCTTGCAAGTATCTGGGCCCCAGTCCATGCAGTGCCTTGTAGGTCGGCAAACCAACCCTGAAGGTGATTTGTCACTTAACCAGAAGCCAGTGCAGAGAGCGCAGCATGGATGTAATGTGACATAACCTCAAAAGGCCAGTCAACAACCTGGCTGTCACATTCTGCACCAGCTATAGGTGGTGAAGATCAACCCCCAATAGAACCTAGGTATAGGGAATTGCAATAATCAAGTCATGATGTCACAAAAGCATGGACTAGCAATAGCAGATTACCCAGGGAACTCAGGTGTTTGATTCTGGTAATGTTTCTAAGATGGTAAAATGCACTCTGGACGATGGCTGACACCTGAGATTTAAGTGTCAGACCGCAATCCAGTACAATGCGATAATTCTTCACCTTGACAGAGGTGAGCAACTGGGAGTCTCCTAGCCTAAGCCTGGAAACTCAACCAGGTTGCACACCAGCCCTCAGGTGGCCAGATTCCACCACCAGTACTTCTGTCTTATCTAGATTCAATCTCAACCAATTGGCATTCATTTAGTGTTGGATCTCAGCAAGGCACCGATTGAAGACTGATAGTATTATAGTATTATGTGAAATGAATGTGGCAGTTCTTTCACTTTCAGAATGAAACTGACTTGTGGAGTCTACACAGAACAGTACAGTCACATTCCATGACCTTTGAACTGTGGTACAACAGCATTTTTTATAATAATTTTTGTTATTAATTTTCCACAAAGAAATAAAAATAATAGATCAAACATAGAATATAAGAAACCAGAGTGATAAATGTTAGTAATAACATTTCCAAATATAAAACAAAATGAATTAAACTACTCACAACATTACATAAGACTGGACATGAATCCAATTTCTATCAAGGCATAGGCTAATAATGGAGCTTATGCACTATGCCTACGTGCTGCAGAAACTGTGCATGTAGGCATAGATACATGTGAATGTCACACTGCAGGGGTATCAAAGACCCCCAGCAGCATTCACAATTGGTGCACAAGTCAGTTACATGCCAGGTCCCCCGGCCACACAGTCAGCAATGCACCAGGGTGGGTGGGGGACCAGGGGTATGCCTGCATCATGCACCATGCACAAAGGTGCATACTGTTTCTTGCAGGGGGGCATAGGAGGGCACAGGTTATGGCAGAGGGGACCCTGCTGTACATGCTGTGTGTACATAGTCCTTTGCCCGGTCCAGGCAGACATTCTCATTCCCCTACCAACAGAACCCCTGCACCTGTCCCCTATGCCAGCCCACCACCCCCGCACACATATGTGCCCTGTCCTTGTCTGAGTGCATATACCTCGCCCCAAACACACAACAGAACACACACCCTGGTCCTGGCATCTGATTGGTAATTCCCTCAACACACTGGTGCTCTGTCCACATAAACCCAGACATCCCCTCCAGACACATCTGTGCCCCGTCCCCGTAAAACAGGAAGCCCCCCACACACACACATGGTACACCAAAAGGGCAGCTCAGGAGCAATCAAATGGAGCCAAACACAAATGCTAATAGCCAGAAACAGTATGGCTACACCATCCAAAGGAAGCACTACTGCATCCAATGTTAGGATATTATAGAAAGAAGTTTTTATTATAAAAACATACTTAAAGACACATAGTTGTGCTGGTACAAAGAGATGTGAGTGGCACCCCCAACGGACAACCAGGCGGTTACATCAATGTTTCACATTGCTCTAATGCATTGTCAAGCATTAGAGCAACATGAAATGCTGACGTAACCTCCTGGTTGTCTGTGGGAGGTGCCACTCACATCTTTTCGTACCAGCACAACTATGTGTTTTTTAAGTGTGTTTTTATAATAAAACCTCTTTCTATAGTATCCTAATGATGGATGCAGTAGTGATTCCTTTGGCTGGTGTAGCTGAATTGTTGTTTGTGGCTACCCATCCACATCCCTGCCCCCACCAGGACCTGGCAACAATAGCCCCCCCAACAGAGCCCCAGCCCCGGTCTGCTATCCAGGGATGCAATCCCCTCCCAACCATAGCCCTGTCCTAGTGTTCACATAAAAGTGCTGCCCTGCAATCTACACCCCTGGCCCGATCTCTTGAATCGGCATTGGTGGTTAGTGACCCCCTCCTCCACCATGGCAGCACTGGCAACACCACCCCTATCCCCCGTACTTGCCATTCAGTGTTGCCACCAGGGATGACCAGCTGCACAACTCTTCACACACCTCCTCAGCTGCCAGCCATCCAAGTGATGCTGGTAGTGTGCCGCTATATACAGGCAGCATGCTCCAAGCATCGCTTGGATGGCCGGCAGCCGAGGAGAAATGTGGGGGGATGTGCTGATGATGATCCCTCATGGTGGCACCGACTGGCAGGTACAGGGGATGGGGGTTGGTGTTGTTGTCAGTGCCACCAGGGTGGGGGGCCACTAACCACCAATGCCATGTCAAGAGTCAAGGGTTGGGGGTCAGGGGTGTGTGCAGTACAGGGCAGCACTGTTACATGGGCACCAGGACAGGGTTATGGTTGGGGAAGGGAGGGAATCCCTGGATAGTAGACCGGGGCTGGGGCTTTGCCAGGGGGTCTATTGTTGCCTGGTCCGGGCAGGGGTAGGTATGTGTGTGGTGGGATGTCTGCTGTTACAGGGATGGGGCACAGATGTGTCCGGGGGGGGTGTCTGCTGTTATGTGGACAGGGCACCAGTGTGTTTGGTGGGGGGGTTGTAGGTACAACTACAAGGACAGGGCATATGTGGGGAGAGGCTGGCATATGGGCCTGAGTTGGGGGTCCTGCAAGTGGCAGTTTGTCTGTGCGGTGGGAGGCTGTGGTGCCACAGGGGCTTGGGCAGGGGTCCTCTGGCCAATGGCATGCCCATGTGGGTCCAGGTGCTCGTGTTAGCTATTCACACACCTGGACTCATGCTTTCATGTGCAGGTAATCCACTATGTGACCCAGGATAGGCATCAGATTGGATGCCCACCTGGGTTTGCTACTCCACCCCCATCCACCCTTTGCAGTCCTGTGCACTGAGGGTGGTGGGGCTGCAGACAGGTGGCTGGCATTCATGCATACTAATGGATTTACACCCATCTGTGGGTGCATATATATACGTGGGTGGGGTACCCACCTCTGGCAGGCACTTTCCACCCCTTAGCAGATAGGCATCAATAAAGGTATCCTCCATATCATTAAAGACTATAAGGCCAGCCCGCTGGAGCAGCAGTTGGATTTTCATCTGCGATGCCAGTGACCCGGGTTTGGGAACGGACTCTGGTTGCTGGATGACCGGTCGGGAGAGAAGGAAATGAGCGTCCGACGACGGCTCGCCTTCTCAGGGGGGAGGGTGGATGCACGACTCAGCGCCTGCTGACTCCTGGAAGAGGCTGGGAGTACAGCAGGACATTGGCCCCAATACACTAGGGAGTGACGGACATCGGTGTAGGCCTTGACGTCAGTGGCATGTCACTCTCAGGGGAGCAAAGCAGAAAAATGGGACTGGGCCAATCGGGTGATGGCCCTCCAGAACCCTCACCACCAGGCTCTCGGACCTTGATATGCCATCCCAGCAGCACCCCAGGATCATTGTTTGGCCACAGGTCATTCTCCTACGGAGGTAAGAGACCCGCTAGGTGAAGGGATACACCGGGGTTACTTGGGGCTGGCTTTGATATATGTCGGTAGGGGTCAGGAGTAGCCACGATGGGGCAGTTCATGTGGGGGCCTGAATGAGAGACCTGCCAGGTGCGGGGGAGTAAAAAAAAAAAAAAAAGTCTATAAGACTTACGAAGGTACCCATATTTTTTTTGAAAGGCCTCTGTTCTATCATTAACTGAATAGGTTATTCTCTTACTGTTAGCAAGGAAGGTCATTTGATCATAAGGTTCTTTTAAGGATTGGTAGGACTCTGTCTTCCAGTTCCTTAGGCGAATTTGCTTAAGACATAATGCAGCATGACATGCCCATATTCATTGGCACGTATCAAGATTTAGGGGACAAGGGAAAATCTGTAATAGAAACACAGTAGGAGAAAAAGGGACATGGGTGTTAGCTATTGTGGAACATAACTCATGAATCGCATTCCAGACTTTGAATTTCTGGGCATGTCCATAATACATGAGCCAGCCCTGCATTTATCTGACTACATCTCCATCAGTTGTAGTTGTTGGAGTATGCCATTTTAATTGGCCTAAGTGAAGACAGATAGAACCTATGTAAGATTTTTAATTGTACGAGCATACCTTGGAGCTCTTTAAAACTTCAACATACCAATTTCCAGGTGGATTCCCATTCCTTTTCTGTTATACTGACTTGCAACTCTTCTTCTCAGGATTCTTTGGCTTTACCAGTTAGAGACACAGGTAAGGTAGAGTTAGTCAGGAATTTTTTTTTTATATGTAGTTTATGTATTTTTCTCCCCGACATGGGACCCCAGCAGACACATGCATGCACGTGCATGGAGGCGCACGCACATGCCATGTACCAGTTAGGCCCCTTCCACCCCACCCTTAGCTATCACTGCCGCCCCATCATGCCTACACTTCCCACCAGACCTCCACCGGGTGGGAGCGGAACTATGGAGGGTGTGGGCATCCACCCCAGGAGGGGAGAACTGCCTTGTGGCTGCTTGATCCCACTCTGTCCCTCCCCCCACACTGGCTCCACGATGACCCATGGTCATTCCCGAACTAGGCCACCAGTGTAACATGAGGCAAGGTGTCCAGTGCCTCATGCGCCACTGGGCTGGCTAAGTTAGTCAGGAATTTATATATTAAACCCACCCCTATCCTAAGGGTGCTAATCTTTAACAACTGATTCCAATACTAACATTTAGATAATATGTAATCTTTTGTTAGGATATCTTTACTAAGAAAATCTGTAAGTTACATATAGAGATAAAAATGTGACTTATATACTCCATACTTCTGAGTTTCTTCAAAGGATAATAGGGAGCCAGCTTTCTGGTTTTTAATGTCCCTGACTTTTAAAAATACCTGCTTTGGCCCATATTGGATTAAAAAGCATTTTGTTTCCATAGGCTAGAAGGGTTGGACCAGATTGGCATGAAATCCAGTGGTATTTTGTGTGGATTGATAATAGAATTGATGTGTTTAAGGGTTCTGATACATTAAATGTTATATCACATAGGCACTCAGTGCTCTATTGGGTATTAACTAACAAACCAAATCACATATTAAAATGTGGTATAATAGCAGACTCAATGAGTGATCACCCTACTTTTTGTCTATGGACACATGCATGTCCTAACAAACCTAAACCTATAATAAAAATAACTATACATTATGCAGATTTCGATTTAAAAGGGTTTTGTGATAAGTTGAATAGTATAGATTGGACATTTATGAACTCTGTTCCTGATGTTAATTATGCATTGGATTTTTTTATAACTGAATTTACTTCTGTATTAGATCTGTTTGCCCCATATGTTAAAAGACGGACTACAGGTAAAAAAAGTGGTTGACTCACTTCGTCATTGTTAAAATTAATATGAGAACATGATAGGGCCTGGAAAAAATATAAAAAGGACAGTTCCTCTATTACTTATCAGACATATTGTTGTCTTCAAAATAGGTGTAAAACTCAAATTAAATTGACCAAAAGGAATTTTCTTCTACAAAAACAAACTAGTGGTTTGACAGACAATGTGAAATTTTGGAACACTGTAAATAGTTTCATAAATTCAACTCGTGACCCTGAGCCAACTATGAAACTAGGGGATGAAATAATATCTTGTCCACAAAGAATAGTGAATATGTTTAATAAAAGTTTACAGACTTAGATAGTTTTTTTGGGACTGGAAATAATTGTTTATTGAATGATAAAAACACAAATATAGACCAAAATTCTATCTTAAAGTAACATCACCTGAAGAGGTACAAAAATGATTTCAACAAATAAAATCAGATAGCTTAACAGGAGCAGGATATGATGATCTTCCACCAAATTTACTTAGAGATGTTGCAGCAGTCTTATCTTCTCCTGTTAGTACCCTGTTTAATTTATCTTTCATGACAGGTCAAGTTCCAGACTTATGGAAAGGTTCTTTAGTGGTGCCAATTTTTATATCAGGTTTGGCCCAAGATTTTGCAAACTACAGACCTATTTCTTTACTGTTCACACTTGCTAAGGTACAGGAAAAGTTAATTTTTAATCAGCTTATGGCTAATGTTAGTGAATATTGTCTACTGTCTCAAAATCAGCATGGATTTAGAAAGGTGTATTGGAATGGAGACTGCCTTGTTCAAATTCACGAACATGATCCTAGAGGGAATGAACAGAGGGTGTTTGACTGAAGTTGCATTCATGGACTTGACCAAGGCATTCGATTTAGTGAATCATACACTCCTTATTGCTAGGTTGGGTACATTGGGTGTGGGGCAGTCTGCACTTGGTTGGTTTATTCTTTACTTATGAATAGACAACAAATGGTTAAATACTGTGGTAGTCTTTCTGACAATGCATATGTTAAGTGTGGAGTTCTGCAGGGCTCCATACTGGGTCCTATTTTATTTTCATCATTTTTTGACAAAAGTTTCTCAGTTTTAGATAATGCTAGTATTATATGTTATGCAGATGATGCAGTAGTTTATTTTCAAGCTACTGCAATAGAAGAATTAAACGGGGTACTAACAGTTGAAATGAGTAAGGTGCAACAGTGGCTGATCACTAATAAATTGATCTTAAATAAAGTCAAAACTAAAACAATGGATTTTGGAACCATGGCAAAATTATGGGACAGCAGGAGGAACTTGCAGATTCCAGTGCCTGATGGTACAATATATGAAAATGCAGATCATTTTCAATATCTAGGTGTATCATTGGATCCAACATTAAGTTTTGAGCCTTATTTAGTAAAAATGACCTCCAAGATTCATGCTAAAATTGGTGTTCTGTATAAATTGACATCTTTTTTGACACCTGAAACTAGAATGGCCATCACTAAGCAATGTCTATTTCCAGTTGTAAATTATGCCTCCCTCATCATGGATAATGCATCTATTTGTATTGTTCAGAAAAAATCTGCTTTATTGCAACATTTGGGAAAATTTGCACTAACAGTTCCATGGAAGACACATCATTGCACCGTTTTGAATGGCATGGGATGGTAACCAGTTCATTTACATTTCAAATATCTTTATGCTAAATTTACATTTAAAGTTATTAGGGATGTAGTTCCCAAGAAACTGTATTTTTACATAGATACAATCAGAAATTTTTGTCCAGGGCCAGGGTAGACAATGAAACATTAAAACTGCCTTTAATGAGAACTACTTGTGGTCTGCGGTCTTTTACATATGCAGCTCCTAAAATATGAAATGAGGTTCCACTTGAAATAAGAAACGTAACTACAAATAGATCCTTTTCTACCTCTCTTTATCAACACTTTAAGATATTGTCTGAATGCCAACGTTTTAATTAAGCAATAATGCCCGACAGGGTGTGTGTCGTGCTGGGATAACGTCACGCCTCAGGTGGTTGGGCACAAGGCTGCAGGCTGAGTGCGTCCAATAACTGATGCGTGATGTTATTCCAAATGACACACACCCTGGAGGGCATTATTGCTATTATACAATGACTCGTTGTTATACAGAATTAAAAAAATCATTTTAAAGATGTTTTTGTGTGGGAAAAATATTTTTGGTTTTTAAGAGACAATGGAAACAATCAAGCAAAGCAAATCAAGCAAAAGCAAAAAATCAACTACAGGTTCACAGTGAGGCTGAGACTAGACCCGTGATGTTGTACTGGGATGACATCACGGGTCCAGTCCAAGACTGACCAATCAGAGTCCAGGATTTTTTCTTGCCATTGTATAATTTGTCTTATGAGATGTGGAAGTTTGTATTCCTATACTGTATGTATTCTTATGTATAAGTCTTATTGTTTTGTATTGTTATATAGTTTGATTTCTGTGGGTCACACCTGAAATGGGAACTTGTTTTCCAGTGTGCTTACCCAGAAAACAAATAAACAAATAAACTTAAAAGATAAAGATTGTCTTTTAATAGTGGGTTAAGATGTAAAAACATATGGTCAGATAAATTATGAGGTTTAAGTAAATGTTGTTCAATAGATAGCCACAGTGGTTGGGAAGATAAGGTATCAGGTGAGCTTTGTAAATAGGCTAATGCCAGCTTTAAAATAGAATCATACTAATACTGCTGCTGCCATGGTAGGGCAAAGCCACCTAATTCTTGTGAAGCTCTCAGTTTGGCAATGCTCAGTTGGGAAGGTTTCCTATCCCAGAGAAAATTCCAAATAATCTTCTTTAGTCTTTTAAAAAAATCTTTTGTCTGAAAGAATTGGCATGTTTTGATAGAGATAGAAAAGTTTGGAGGCCACATTAATTTTTAAAGCTTTAATCTTACCTCAGAAGGACAAGTTAATTTTGTACCATCTATTCTGTCTTTCATCAAGAGGGAGAAATTTATTAGCAAAATGTCATCCAGTTTCATTGTAACCTGTAGGCAAAGATAGATAATATTACTGGCAAACCATTTTTTTTATCCAGTATTGCTTTCAGTCGGTTCCTTGTGATTGAGTTAAAATGATTATGTGGAATTTGCATTTTGTCACAATTAACTATAAGTCCTGATATGACAGCAAAATCATTCAGGAGTGGGTGAAAAATTTGACAAGAGTCAGCTGACTGGCTAATCATGAGGAGTAAATCATCCATGAATGCAAAAGTTTTATGATTTAGTTTTCTTAATGAAATTCTGTGGATTTCTGGGTAATCATTAATAGTTCTAATTAGGGATTCAAATGCCATAATAAGTAAATATGGCAAAGGGGGGCATCATCACTTAGTGCCACAGGACAAGTTAAATGGTGCTGATAAGGTGCCACTGGTGAAGACTTGTGTAGTTGGATTTTCATAAATCATGGCCACCCATGGGATGAATTCCTCCCCACAACCAAACTCTGTGAAAGTTCTGAATGTATAGTCCTATTGAATCGAGTACGATGCCTTGAAGATATCTAGTGAAAGAGCAACATAGGGTTATTTCCTCTTGTTGGCCTACCAGGTTAGGTTGATTAGATGGTGCATACAATCTGCTCCAGATTTATTCAGGATGAAACCAACTTGTTGCTTGCCGATTATTTTGGTGATGGCAGATGGCAATCTTTTTGCCAGACTTTCAGTCAATATTTTGTTGTCTATATTCAATAATGAAACAAGTCAGTACCTTGAACAATCTAGGGGGGGTCTCTGCCTTTTTTTGGGATGAGTGATGTAAGATTCCCTCATTGTGGTAGGAAATTATTTGTTCATCCATGTTTCTCACAAAATATTATATACAACATGAGGGTAAGGGTGCGGACAAGTGGTTTATAATATTCTACTTGGAAGCCATTTGGACTATATTTGTGTGAAGCAAATAAACGAAACAAAACAATGTAAGAAACCACTATGATTCTCAAAGGAGGTGGCAGTGAAGGTTCAAGAGAAAAAGAAAGCATTCAGAAAGTACTAGGGATCACAGAAGGAGCAGGACAGAGAATTGCATCAGTTAAAGCAAAAGGTCACTGGGAAGGCAGTCAGAACAGCAAAGGCCCGAACTGAGGAAAAGATAGCCAACTCAGTTAAGAAGGGGGATAAAACCTTTTTTAGGTACATCAGGGAGTTAAGGAAGACTAAGGGAGGATAGTGAGGCAAATAAAGGGAGGGTGGGCAGAGGGTGACTGTGAAAGGCAGAGATACTAAACAAATATTTTGCTCAGTATTTACAAATGAAGAGGGGAGGTACCTAAAACAAACAATAGAAACACTCTGGATACAGAAGTTGATACCAGCCCATTTACAGAAGAAAGGGTTCTGAAAGAACTCTTAAAACTGAAGGTGGACAAAGCAATGGGGCCTGATGGATTCATCCCAAATTCTAAAGAACTAAGGGTAGAACTAGTGACACCACTGACTACCCTCTTTAACAAATCATGGGAGGATGGGGTGGTACCTGAGGACTGGAGGAGGGCAGATGTGATTCCCTTCACAAAAGTGGGAGCAGGGCAGAAGCAGGAAACTATAGACCTGTTAGTTTAACCTCAGTGGTAGGAAAATGATGGAATCACTTGAAGGAAAGAATTGTCAAGTACCTAGAGGCCAGAGGGGCACAGAACCCAAGGCAGCATGGATTCACAGCAGGAAGGTCATGCCAGACCAATCTAATAGATTTATTTGACTGGGTGACCAAAGTAGTAGATCAGGAGGGCTGTGGACATGGCCTACCTAGACTTTAGAGGCATTTGACTCCAGTCCCACACAAAGATTAATATACAAGTTAGCCAGCCTGGGAGTGGGTCCCAAGATGATAGCCTGGGTAAAGAATTGGCTGGAGAATAGGACACAGAGAGTAATAGTAAATGGAGTCCACTCTGAAGAAAGGGGGGTTACTAGTGGGGTGCCGCAGGGTTCAGTATTAGGACCGGTCCTCTTCAATGTCTTTGTAAGCGACATTGCAGAGGGACTAGAAGGAAAAGTATGTCTCTTTGCAGATGACACAAAGATCTGCAACAGAGTTGATGCACAAGGTGGGGTGGAAAGGATGAGAAGGGACTTGGCAAGGTTAGAGGAATGGTCAAATGTATGGCAGCTTAGATTCAATGCTAAGACGGCAAGGCAATGCACCTGGGAAACAAAACCCAGGGCAAGAGTACACAATGGGGGTGAGATACTAACAACAACAAAAATGGAAAGGGACCTGGGGGTAGTCATATCAGATGACTTAAAGGTGGGCAAGCAATGTGAGAGGGCAGTAAGGAGGGCTGGGGATACTGGGATGCATAGGGAGAGGCATCACCAGTAGAAAACAGGAAGTTGTTATCCCTCTGTACAGACAGCTGGTGAGACCCCATCTGGAGTACTGTGTGCAGTTCTGGAGACCCAATCTCCTCAAGGACATAGACAAGATGGAAGCTGTCCAGAGGAGGGCAACTAAAATGGTGCAGGGTCTGCACCGGAAGACATATAAAGAGAGACTAAAGGAGCTTAATATGTATAGCCTCGAGGAAAGGAGGGAGAGGGGGACATGATAGAAACTTTCAAGTACCTCAAAGGGAATCAACAAAGTCCAAGAGGTAGCATCTTTCAAAAAGGGTGCAAGAATAAGGGTTTACAAGTTGAAGATGGAGGAGCTCAGAGGTAATGTAAGAGTATTTTTTCACAGAGAGGGTTGTGGATGCATGGAACTGCCTTCCGGAGGAGGTTGTGGAGTCAAAAACAGTGGTTGAATTCAAGCATGCATGGGACAGCCTTAAGGCAATTCTAGGGGGTTGGGGTAGAAAGAAGTAGGCTGCTGGTTAACTAGGATCTGCAGCTTATCCATTAGGTAGGGAAATGGGCAGACTGGGTTGGCCAAGCGGTCCTTATCTACCGTCAAATTTTATGTTTCTATGTTTCTATGTTTCTATGGGCCTGGGGTAATACCTGTTGGTAATTCCTTAATGGCTTGTTCTATGTTAAGGATATTTCTTTCCCTAGGTGTTATCTGTGTTGGAGAAAAAGTGAGGGAAGTTTAAGTCTCTTAAAGAAGTCCTCTGCACAGTCAAGTGGTGCCTTATATTTTTAGCATATATCCCACTGTAAAAATGCAGAAATTCTCTGTTTATGTCTTTCTTCTTGTTAACCACTTGCCCCCATTTGTTTTTCATAACTAGTATGAAGTTTTGCTGCCGATTTTTTTTTTATGTCTGAAGGCTAACAGTTTGCCTGACTTCTCCACCACTTCCCAATATTTTTGTTTCATCCTGAAGAAGGTGTATTTGGCCTTCTCAAATTACATTTTGTTAATTCCAAATTTCAGGGTTGGGATTTGGTATAATCATTCTTTTCTTGGTGTTTTGGAATTTTTTGATAAGCTTTCAAAATGTTTAATTTGTTAAATAAATTGTTCTTCCTATCCCTTTTCCTTTTTGATGAAAAACACATGATCTTGCCCCAATAAGTGTTTTATAAGCCTCCCAAGTGCAAGCCTGGGATACTTCCCCTTTATTATTTCCCTCTAAGGATTCATTAGTATTTTTGATTACCCAGTCTATAAATTCCTTGGGCCTGATTCTAGAATCTTGGTGCAAGTCACCTTTGGTGGTGACTTATGCCAAACACCATTGCGACATGGACCCTGCACCCTATTCTAGAAGGAGCAGGGTCTCCACGGCTAAGTCCTGTGACTTGCGACATGCAGACAGGTACGCCAACCTAAGGGCATACCCTAGGTGCATGTCGCAAGTTGTAGCCCCCCACAAGCATAAGTGCCCCCTCAAAGTCCTGCAGGGCAGCTGTGTCCCCTCCATCCAGTCCCCAACCCGATTGTAGTGCCACAAATGTTCCAAATATAAACCCTCTGAGATCCCTGGTAGTGTAGTGGCCCCCCACCCGCACCACCCAGCAGTGCCAGTCCACTCACATCCCCCCCACCCATCCCCAGCCAGCAACTGGCACAGCCCACCTCTCACCTCCATGGCCAGCCGATGACTGAGCTCTGCATGAGTGCTTACTGTATAGACGCACTCAAAAATGAATGAATACTGGCTGGGGATGGGTGGGGGTGTGTGGATGGACTGGCACTGCTGGGTGGGGCAGGTGAGGGGCGACTAGACTACCAGGGATCTTGGGGGTTTTATATTTGGAACATTTGTGGCAATACAATTGGGTGGGGGACTGGATGGGGAGGACACAGCTGCCCTGTGGGGCTGCTAGCAGGGTGGGGTTTGGGAGCATGATGTGTGTGGGCTGCTCTGCAGGGCATTTAGGGATTGGGGGTTCTGGGGGCTGGGGTGTGAGATGCCCAATTGGGCACCTCTGCTATGGGGGATCAGTTGCTGGGGTTGTGGGCTGCCCTGTGGGGTGCCGATGAGGGTGTTCTGGGCATGGGGGGACACATCCTGATGTGGAAGCAGTGGGTCTACAGAACACCCAGAGGGCATATGTACAGTTACGCCAGCTAAATGCTGGTGTAACTTACATTGCCAATTCTCCTCTGGGGGTTCTTGTAGAATCCCGACATTGAGGACTTTGTTGCTGCTCTACTAGAATAGGGCGCAACTACTGTATAAACCCCTAGCGCCATGCTGCAGGGGGTTTATGGTGCAACTGCTGGCATAGCTGCTTTTTGGCGTAAGTAACCTATGACATGTTGCAGGCCAAACTGTAGAATCCTGTAAGTCGCAACTGCTGGCGTAAGTTGCTACTTGTGCCATTCTATTTGGCGCAACTGCTGTTATGCCAGGCATATCTCTTTTAGGCTCGGGCCCAAGAAGGGCAGATACACCAGACGCAAATAATGCAATTGCACAAAGTATGCCAATGCAATTGTGACATGCGACATACACCAGATTCTAGAACATACGAGACATATGCCAAAGGCAAATGTGCATGTCGCGACCCACAAAATACGTGATATAGAAGGGCGTAACATGCAACACTGGTGGAAGATACACCCCTGGAAATGCAAGAAAGATGGCAGAAGCTGCAACACAGAGGCAGAGATGGAAGAGGAACTTCAGTCATGATGAGGTCCAGACCCTGGTGGAGGAGATATACAAACACCATGCACCCCTCATGAGCTGAGGAGGGGAAACAAAGAAGAGGAGAAGAAAAAGGCATAGGACAGGGTCACACGCAAGGTCAACACCATAGCGACACAATGGAGAACAGTGTGACACATACAAAAGAAATACAATGACATGAAGCGCAAGCTGACCCAGAACAGATGCAACGCACAGGGCACACGGGGCGGACCCACCCAGCAGCAGCCACTCAATAGTCTGGAGAGGAGGATAGCTGCACATCTGAGCCAGCATAGCATCAGCGGTGTCATGGAGCAGGACACCATCAGACTGCAAGCAGGCACAGGTAGGGACAACAAACAGCAGTGCATGTGATAGTTGTGACATGGCAACAGCACTGCAACCACCAGCAAAGGTGGTGTTAGTAGGGTAAGAATGTGTAGGCTGATGCTGCAGTGTGGTGGTGTGCCAGTGCAATGCCACATGCCCACTGCCTTTCCCAGGGTGGGCCCAGGGTACCATACCATGTCTGGGGGTGCCCAAAAATATGCACTATGAGCAGCTGATGTGTGGTGCCATGCAAATGTACTTGCCCTGCCGGATGGGGGGGGGGTCAGTGATATGCACTGTGCACTGCTGTGGGGGACTGTGCAGAGGTATGTGCTGTACTGAACACGGGGTCAGGGATATGCACTATGTACTGCTTGGGGGCCATGCAGAGATATATACCATGCTGAACATGGGGGGATAGTGCTATGCACTGTGTACCGCTTAGGAAAGGCGTGCAGAGGTATGGGCAGGCGACATGGGGAGGCTGTGAAATGCTCTGTGAACTGCTGGCAGGGGGGCTGTGCAAAGGTATGTGCTCTGCTGAACATGGGGAGCTATGACATACACTGTGAACTGCTGGTGGGGGGCTATGCAAAAGTATGTGCCCTGACTGAACATGGGGGGCTGTGATATGCACTGTGCTGCTGGAGGGTTGTGCAGAGGTTTGTGCCATGCTGAACATCGGGGGTCAGTGAAATGCACTGTGTACCGCTGGGGGGGGGTCATGCAGAGGTATGTGCCCTGCTGAACATGGGGGGGGCAAAGATATGCACTGTGTACTGCTGTGGGGGATGTGCAGAGGTATGTGCTGAGCTGAACATGGTGGGGACTGTGGAATGCACTGTAAACTGCTGGCAGGGGGCTGTGCAAAGGTATGAGCCTTGCTGAACATGGGGGGTCAGTGATATGCACTGTGTACTGCTGGGGGGCTGTGCAGAGGTATGTGCTGTGATGAACATGGAGGGGCATGGGGTACTGACACAGTGCCCGCTGAGGGTGGTCAAGGGCAGATGGGCATGTGCATGGATGGCAGGGCCAACATAACTACCCATGGGGGGCTGGCCCCTGCAGCACAGTTGCTCCCAAGGCTGCAGCCATGCACAGTGGCACTGTGCAGCTGGGAGATCAACAGGGTAGCAGTATGAGTGCTGGGAATGATGTACGAGGGTGGACAGTACATGATGGGCAGCAACAGTGGTGGGACAATAGCAACTATGAAGGATGTATCGTCACATAGGTGTTAAACAACTGGTAGGACTGTACACAAGGTGAGACAAGTGCCATGTGATGCCGCAATGTCCTAGCACACCTGTGAGGGCAACACTAAGCAGGCATTAGAGTGACATACAACCCTGTGTACGCATACTGATATGGTGTCCATCCAACAGGTGCCATGGCCGCTGGTGACAGTGGCCAAGTGGAGCTGGACAGCATGAGCAGCAGCAGCAGCATGGCCAGAGTGATGCAGGCACAGCCCAGGACACTGGCACAGCATAGGGAGAAGGCAGCAGCACACCAACAAGTGGCAGCAGCCCAGACACCAGTACACCTGTGGCCGACATACCAGATGACGTAGTGGACCCTGAAGGGAACGTGGATAGTGACAGCCCCATGGGTGATGAGGAAGAGGACAGCAGTGTGGAGGATGGAGTAGGCTGTCAATGCGAGCAGCAGAGGACCACTGAGGACACCAGCAGGGACACCACACCGGCAGAGGTGGTGTGGACAACCAGAGACAGTCAGCTGGTGACCAAGCCTCTGCAACCAGCAACGCAGGGGACAGTAATAGGGTCCATGACCCCCCCTGAGCACCAGTGGACTGGAGGAGCAACTGGATGAGGCCATCTGGGAGCTGCAGAACCAGCTGTCTCCACCAGCATACATAGGGGACTACTGCCAGTCTGTGCTGGCCGGGCAGGGGGATGTGATGTAGGAGCTGGGTAACATCAGGCAGGCCATGCAGGACCAACACCACAGCCTTGAGATGCACCTGTCCGGCATCACCAGCGGTCTGCAGGCATGTGCTAGGGAGACCACTATATGCACAGGCAGCATGAGGGATGCTATACAGGGCATACAGCACTGTGTTGAATGCTAGGTGGTGTTCATGGACCGCCTCTCCACAGCCACGGATCCACTTGCTGGCACAGCAACAGTGCCATGATGCAGCCATGGCCATGGCCATGCAGGTCATAGAATGCACACTGCAGCCATTGCAACACCTACAGTACATGGCCCAGCATGTGGCACCCCCTGCCACTGCACAGGCATGAACACAGACACTGGAACCAGTGCAACCACCTCCCCAACCATGACCCAGGTGGTGAGGGCACCACCTGATGCAATCATGCAGCCCAAGCCACAGGCCCAGCCGCACATTGTCACAGACTTGGCCCCAGGCCAGCACCACGGTGCACCCACCATGACCTACGACACTGTACCGGCACCACAGGCGCAAGCCAAGACCCCACACACAGACATGCCCACCACCACAGTGACAGGTACAATGCCCACAGAGGGAGGTGTGTACACAGTGTCCGCTGCACCACAGGCCACACAGTTGTCAAGAAGGTCCACATGAGATAGGGGTACACACTGTGTAGCATCAGCACAGCTGACACCACATGTGGCAATGAGGCATGTTGGCCTGAGAGGGCGGAGGTACAGCAGAGCCACTGTGGTGGCACACACGGGCCCACAGGGCACAATGCCAAGGGAGGTCCAGCAGGGCACTGCACATCCCACCAGCACAGCAGGTACAACCACAGCCCAACACCCATCCCCTGAGGCATCTGTGTGACCATGGTGTGGCAATGGTAGACGGCTGTAGAACACCCAGCAGCATGGTGCAGATGGTGGTTGGTCAGGTGGAGTTGCAATGGCGAGGTGGGGGCAATAGCATGTCAGGGAGGTACCAGTATCTGGGGGGGGCACTGTGCACTACACAGGGGTGTAGATGTGTGAATGTATGAATGCGTGTATGGGTGAGTGTGTGAGCACATGTGTTGGGATACACAAGGGAGCACTGTGTCAAGTGCAGCTGAAGCTGACTGTGCACACTGTAAATAAATACACTTCACCTGTACACAGTGTTGTCTTGTGTCATACTTCAGGTACCCTGTGAAGGCCAGCAGTGGTGGTCACAGCCCCGGATGGTCAAGCACTGTTTGGCAGGTGGTAGGCATTGCAAGTCATAGGTCAACACATCAACAGGACAACACACCCCAGCAGTGGCATGGTGTCGTCACTCAGCAGGCTCAGGGAACAGGTATTCAGCGGCCAGACATCAGCCATGGGGACTGATGCGTGGGGTACATCTGGACACCAGGATGGCACAGACCATGGCATGCATGTGCCACAGTGAGGGGTGCCACAATGTCCGCTGTTGGCAGGGATGCCACAGGCAGAGGCCTGTACAGACAGGCAGCCCAGGCAGGCCACATGCCATGTGGACCTGTGCCGGCAGAAGCAGCATGCATCACCAGCCATGGCTGCAGCCTGTGGTGTGCAAGAGTGGGCACCAGCAGGGGCATGGCCCAGTGCATTACCTGCAGACTGCAATGCCACTGGATGGGGAGGCACTGCACACACATCTGCACGTGGACACAGCAGCAGCCGCTGTGCATGCTTGATGTAGGTCATAGGGCACTCACACCAGTGGCAGTGGACAACAGGGCAGGCTGCATGGGCCACAGGACTGCCACACACTGGCCATCGTACTGCAGATGTCCTGGACCCACACACCCCAGGTACACACACACACACACACACACACACACACACACACACACACACACACACACACACACACATACACTCACACAGACACACACAGCACATGCAACAAGTGGTACAGTACTGGGCAGATGCCCTGGGGGACATGTGACCAGCACCAGGGCATGCATGCATGTCCGATGGCATGCAGGGGATGGTGGAACATGACAATGAGGTGGGTGCCAGCAGGCACCACACACTGGCCATGGCCGTCAGGCCGTGTGCGGTGATACCACAGCAGGTGTGCAGCACTGTATGGCACAGCCACAGGACATGGCAGTGGCCTGGTTCCCCAGGCCCATGTGCCACCGGTGCCACCACCAGGGCCAGAGGTGCCCCACGGTGGTGTGTTTCTGGGTGGGGTCACAGTCAGCACTGCTGATGGCTGTGCTGAGCGTGGGGTCTGGGAACACAGCACACTGCTGTGCATAGGCGACACAGGTGTCATGCACCACATGTGCATGGCCCCTGTGAGGTGTCAGCACTAGGCACTGTGCATACCACACAGCCGTACCATATGCCTGCAGCAACACACATCGGATAACACCATGGGGTGGTGTGTGTTGCACAGCCGATGTCCACACAGAGTGGCACACACACAGCACACAGGTGCCAGCACAGTGACACACAGGGCCGTGGTGTACGATGTCGAACAGCATGGTACATTGTAGCAACATCTGTCACACAGACAGCAATGTACATCATGATAGGATACAACATAGCTACCATTGGGATGAACATGCATGCAGCCCAACCTTGCCATCGACAGGTGCTGTGCACCTATGGGTATCCCAGGCATACCAGCAATGAGCCTCGCTGTCAGTATTCCCATGGCACAGTGCCACATCCCCCCAATATGTCTGCAGGGGATGCAGCCCTGCAGCTGGCATGATAGGGTATCCTTGTGCATTGTCTAGGCCAGCAGTGCTCCATAGACGTGCACGGTGACATGCAGTCCCACATATGTGGGTGGACAGATGTCGGATAGTAGCATGCAGACCACTTTCCAACACTGGGTACATACATATAGACATGCCTACATGCATGCCGCACTTGCATGATGCCCATAACGCATATTGCATATGTTCACAGCCCAGCAGCAGCACATCGCAGGTGTGGGCATCGGCACTACAGGCCGCAACTGCACATCACAGATACCCAGTATGCCGCAGGCCGCAACTGCACACATGCAAGCTGCGATACATGTGCGGTGTGTACATGTGCCATGTCCAGCTGTGAGCCATGTGGTGTAGCTAGGCCGCAGCACCGTGTCACGGGTGAGAAGCTGGAGTGCTGATTACAGTGCAGGGGGACAGCAGTGCCACAGGACAGGCAGAGAAGGACTGTAGCAGACTGCAGACTGGTGATTACTGGGCCACAGCAGGCCATACCTCCCTCCCCCCACATCACAGATCAGGCCCCAAACAGGGTTACCGTCCTGTCAGAGTCCAAGCTTGGTACATAGCATGATGTGACATGAGTACTGCCAGGACAGTACATATTCCCATCCCAATGCATCAGGCATGTCAACTCCACATAGTCAGGGTTAGGGCTTTGTATTGTATTCACTGTGCTGCTGCTATTATGTTGCATGTCCATATGGTGGGTTAGCTTAGATGCTATGGATATCTGCAACACATGCTGGAGTGTTAGCCAAAATTGTTCTTGATAGACAGACAGGACATGTAGTATCATACGTGTTTGTTTGCAGGACACGGCTGACCCTGTCTGGACTGTCCCACGACAATCAGGACAGGTGTTACCACAAGCCCCAACAGACAGTACAGAAGGGGGCCAAACACAGACCATTGCCAGCAGCAGACACAGGAACACAGCTGCCTGCATGTCTGGATGTGTTCCACTGTCTGTGTACCACGTCCTTCCCAGTATGCTTGTCATGTCCACATTGGCAGCTTGTCTGCCACACCACCTGCTAGCATTACAGGCAGCGTCCCGTCCCCACCTCCCAGTGCTGGGTTTGCCATGGCAGGGTGACCTGGGGACAGGGACATTCCTGTGGGTTGGTGACAGATGGGAGGTATGCAGCACCCACAGGCCAAGGCCACAGTCACATATTCATCAGTGAACTAACCTATGTCCATTCCCACTGTAGCACCACAGTGGACACGCCCAGGATATAGGTGAGTAATAGCCAATGCACAGCATGCACTGTTCCATTGCATGTACTAGACTGTGTACCTGACATTGTTGTTCACTGTCCCCTGTGTAGGATACATCTCTGCTGCACAGGACCAGGTAGGGGCACACTGCCACACCACTGCAGCTGCTGTTGTCACTGTCAGTACCACTGGCTAATGTTGACCTGCACTTCCTCCATCCAGGTGTGCCACCAGAGCCAGTAGCACTGCCCATGCCTGTCACCGCAGTGCACTGTCCATGTAGGTATCTGTCATATGTCATTGTGTCAGCTGTGGTGGGCCATAGGACTGCACCCTGGCCACCTGCCAGGTTGGGCTGCATGCTGCTCCATACAGTGGTGGCAGTGCTGATATGTGGCAGGGCTGCATGCAGTGCTCCCCGCCCACACCCACACTGTACAGAGTCAGGCTGTGTCATGCCTTTGCCGGGGGCTGGTGGACTGTTGGTACACTGCTGGTACAGTATGCTGCAGTGCATCCTGTTCACATGCATGGCAATGCACAGCCAGTTCATGCTTCCTGTTGTGCATGTCATTGGTGTGTGATGCACCACCAGTGGTGGGGGACTGCATTTGCATGCCCTGTGACCCTGGCCCATGCACCACAGGATGCTGATGAGTGTTACACCTGGAGGGTAGGGGACAATAACACATCCACGGCGGCATTGTGTAGTGACCTGTGTACCATTCCTTCCCCCCTTGCAGGTATCACATCAGTAACTGGACATGTCCTCTGGATCGTCACTCAGCCTCAGCAGGTGGGCGGGCTCCAAACTTTACACCCATGGAGACTGCTATGCTTGTGAACTGTGTGCAGCAGTGGGGCAGGATGCTACTGCCACCTAGGTGCAGGAGGCGTACCGCCGTAGAGCGAGATCGTGCATGGCACGCCATCTGTGAATGCATGGGTGAGTGCAGTGGCATATGCCGGACAGTCTGCCAGCTGACGCACCACACACGGAGGGAGCCCGGTATCCTGCAGTGCATGATAGGCATGGCATGGTGCAGGGATGCTGAAATGTGGTCTGGACAGGACACAGGTGCAGGTATGTATGCCTACGGCTGTTCATCCGATGGGGCAGTACTGGCATGTGGGCCATGGCATGTTGAGCTGCACACCACTCACCCTTCCCTACAACCCCCCAGGTTCGACAGGCATATCCCAGGGAGTACAGCATGGCCGCATCTGCAGCCTCAGGCAGGAGGCGCTACACTTGAAGTCTGGTAAGTGCATGCAGTGGTCCCCATGTGACATGGCCATGGCGATCAGCCACATGGTGGCACACGCCGCAACCTTACATGTCCTGTGTGTGCACGCCACATGGCCAGGCCCAGCAATGACCGCATCCTTTGCTTTACTACAGAAGTGCATAGCTGACTATCACAGCGGCAAAGGACCCTGCTGAGGACCATGGCAGAGCTAAAGGCCTCAGATGCTGTGGAGTACTGCAGGTGCATGCAGCACAGGCAGTGGAGGGCCCTGGTCCTTCCACCAACCTCATCCTCCTCCTCCTTGGCAGAGGTGCCTGGTGACAGCATGGTGAAGTTGCACAGGAGGCAGTGGCACAGATGATGGACACCAGGGGCCTGCAGCACAGCCTGCTCCTGGTCTGGCCACCGTAGGTGACATTGCAGGGGAGGTGGACCTAGCCATGGCTGCATCTCCTTCAGGGACCATGGCGGTGGATACTGCAGCACAGCCATTCGAGGATGCTCCTCCAATGGACACCGAGCAGTGCATTGCTGCACCAGTGTCAGGGGTCCCTGGGCCACAGCCACTGGACATCATCCAGGAGCAGCAGCAGGGGGAGGTTGTGGACATTACTGCTGGGGGGCCTGGTGCTGTTCCTGTGTAAGGGGGCCTGGATCCGGAGTGCATAGTGGCCCTGGTGTCAGCCATTCTGGAGGATATTGGATGCCTGCATGGATCATTTGGGTGCCCTGTTGGTCGAATTATGCTGGATATAGTAATTGTGTTACTGCACTGTATTTCTGGGGATGGGACTGTGTCTGTGGGTGGTTTTGTATATATGGGTGGGTGTATTATTCGGGAGGTTATGTACACATGGGTGTGGTGGTTTACATATGGGTGGGATTGTGTATATGTTTGTGTCATTCTCTATGGGTGAGACTGTGTTGTTGTGGGGACCTGTGTTTTGTAGGTCATGGGTGCGGGTGGGAATCTAGGAGTGTTGTGGGTTGATGTTAGGGTGTTGTCACTGTGTTGTGTTTTTCCATTGTTTGTTTTGTTGTGTCCCTATTGTTGATATCTATACATTAAACTGTTTTCCTACCTCACTGTGTCTGTGTGTCTGTTCCAGGTGTGTATGGCCATGTGGGTGTGTGTCGCGTGCACGTGGGAGCTCACTGGTGGTGGTGCTTGCTGTCCCCAGTGTATTCTCACTGTGCATCTGGTCAATGTGCTGGTTGTGCTGCTCATGGCCCATGGCACTGTCCACTGACCACATCTGTGTGGCGTTCTGTGTGCTACAGCTCACCGTGCATGGTGTGGCACCCATGCCACCACACAATGTATGTCCCAGGTGTGTCTTGACAAAGCGTCTGATTGCGACGTGAAACGTTGATGATTTTTAGGGTTTTGCTACCACTCTGATGTACCTTCAAAGCAGTTGTTGTTACTGCATTTAAAAAAAAAAAAAAAGCAGTTTTAGTGTGTCCTAACTTTGTGGACGGTTCTTCATTGACAACTGTAGAGCCCGTGTTTTCTTTATTGCACATATCGCTTCATAAATAGGGCCTGCCGCTATGCTCTCAACCAAAACTGGGACTCCCACAAGTGCAACCTGCATAGCAACCTAGGGTGGCTTAATCTTGACTCCAGACTGCATTATGCTATTCTTGTCATAGGCAAAAAATCTCTGCTTGGACTACTGCCCCCTGGCATCCTTTCACTCCTGTCACTTCTGAACCCTATAACCTCCAGGTACACAACTAGTGGTGTAAAACATAACTCCATGATGATCCCACATAGAAAAACCTCCCTGGATCAGGCATGCTTCTCATTCAGCTTTGCTAAGTTATGGAACTCACTCCATCACTCAAAACCACCAGCTCTCACTCCAACTTTAGGTCCTAGCTCCTAGCCTCTCTCACCCTTCATAACCCCTATGGCTGCTATTGCAGACAAGTCCACTGAATCCCTTAGCCTCTCTTGTACTCTATGCTTTCTTTCCTGTCCCACTTTAGGACACTGTTGCCACCCACTCGTGTTCTGTGCTCCTATGTTGTGATACTCTGCTGCTTCTTACCCACAATAAGCTGAAGCATGCCATTATGTAAAAGTGTCATTTTTGAAATGCACCTTTATGTAAAATTATTTACTTCTGTATTGTTTACACTGTACCACTGCCATAACACTGCTGTAACTATGTATAATACCTGTAACTATTCTAACTATTCTAAGCTGTATCCTGTGCACCTGTGCTGTCTAACTCTACCACATATTAATGTGTCAAACCCTACTGTAAATATGTAATATACCTGTACCTATACTAAGCTGCTATATATGACTTTAGACCCTTTGAAAATTGACTCTGCCTAAAGGATCTTGTGTGTAATAAATAAATAAGTAAATAAATGTCCTTACTTTTTGAAATAATATAATCGTGTCCTCGTTTGCCTGTGGGTGCACAGGGCCCTCTGGGCCCTGCACTCCATCCCTCCATAGATGCATATATGTATGTATGTTGCTGTGGAAGGGCAGGGCCCTCTGGGCCCTGTGGGTGAGTGTCATGCAGAATTTTCAAATTGCAGCAGAACAAAATTTTGTGGGATTTTTGAAATTCCACTGAATTTTGCTGTAAACGGAATGGCAGAATTCCACAGCAGAAAAATGCAGAATTAGTTTTTCTGCAACATTTAATTCTGTGGATCTCAATATTTTCTGTGGAAATGGTTGCGGAATTATTTTCTGCAGAAAAATGCTATTCCACAGAATATTATTCTGAAGATCACAATATTTTCCATAGAAATGGTTGCAGAATGATTTTCCATGGAAAAAAATATTTTTTCCACAGAATATTATTCCACAGATCACAGTAGGCAGAATTCTGCAGAAGAGCCAGAGAAATTCTGACAAATTCCACCAGCAGAATGGTCATTCCATGCTAATTTCAACAGTGAATTCCGCATTCCAAGCAGAACTACTGTGCTTCTCATTCTGCTGAAACAGCAATTTCTTTTCTTTGTTATATGGCTCATTAAAGATCAAATGTTATCATATGGGAATTTGCATTTTTTTATTTCTTATTTTTTTTATATATTTCCCCTAAATGTGTAGGGGAGGAATATGTGTTATTCTTGTAGTACTCATGAAGCCTTTATTTTGAGATACATACACATATACACATACACACACACACACACATATATATATATATATATATATATATATATATATATATATATATATATATATATATATATATATATATATATATATATATATATATATATATATATATATATATATATATATATATATATATATATATATATATATATATATATATATATATATATATATATATATATATATATATCATATATATATATATATATATATACACACACACACACACACACACACACACACACACACACACACACACACACACACACACACATATAGTCCAATAAATCAATGTTATCCTATAGGAATTTGCATTTTTTTGGTCATTTTTATGTTGCACAATCAAGAACAAGAAGGGTGTCTCCAATTCTGATGTGCCACTGTCAATAACAAAGTTCAAAGCAAGAAAACAGGGCACCAACCACTATAAATGATAAAAGGGTTTATTTGCTCAAGATAAGGAGCATCGGAACAAACAGCATGGTGCCATGCAGATGAACAACTTTCCCTCTCACACAAAGGCCTGACCTATTTTGCACATGTGCGTCTTCAGGGATAGCCTTATCCTGTTTACAACATTGCTTAAATAGTGAACAAAATTAAAGTGACAGTGCACCCATAAAATGAATGGTAAAAAGATTAAAAGCATGGACTCAATACATTTAACAGCACAATTGCATTATCAAATCAGAATAATAAATATTCCAAGTACTGAGACCATAAAAGTGTGCCAATAATCTAATGGAGCAATACAATTAGAATTAGAAACACTTGTGAAGAAACAGAAAAGAAGTATAGAAGACAGCTAATTCTAGATGTTTCATGGTAACACCAGTTGTCATGGCATCATTCTAGGTTAGAGATAGTAGCATTTAAGCTGAGTGAGAGGACAGTGACCAACAAAGAAAGTCAGGTACTCTCACTGGGATTATCATACTCTATAACAAAATCAACTGACACTTTTCAACTTGAAGCGGATCTAGACAGAGTCTATTGGAATCTACATCTACAAGCTCAATTTGCTAATACTGTACCACAAAACAAAGATAAAATAGCACCAAGATCAGCAGTAGGGATAAAATCAACATATGTACCTCAGGCAGGAATTAATAACACAGTCGAGACATACATAGGCACGGTTAGAAACAAAATCAAAGAGTTGTTAAAAACACCAGATTCCCCAGACCGAACTTTACAAAGAACCAACAAGAAGCACTATGTAATCTTGAACAAGATGATGAAATTGTAATAAAACCCACAGACAAAGGGGAAGCAGTTGTAGTCCAAAGCACACAACAGCATGTGACTATGTGTATGAATCTATTGACAATTGAGACTAACTATAAAAAACTGGACACTGACCCACTACCCAGAATCAAACAGAAAATAGCAGAATTTTTAGAGGAAATGGTATCAGTCAACTGTCTAAGAGATTGGGAACAGATATGCTTACCTGCCAGTTTCCACAAAACCCAGTGTTTTTCTCACTTCCAAAAATACACAAAGATGCTCAAAATCTCCCCTGCAGACCCATTGTATCAGGATTGACTCCATCCTGGAACCCCTGTTCAAATATATAGACTTCCATCTATAACCCCTGATAGAAAATAGCATACCTTAAAGACACTACTCATGTACTGAACTTATTGAAAGTTAAATGAAACAAAAGACACCACAGAGGCTATGCTGGTAACGATGAGAAAGAACTGTACACCTCAATCCCACATACAGAGGGGATTGCAGCATTAGGCAGGATACTATCGAATAGACCAGAAGGTTCCAGACCAAAGACTGAATTATTACAGGAGATGACAAAAATCATCCTTTGTAGTAACTATTTTACAGTCAATAATGTCTACTATGAACAAACAAAGGGGACAGCTGTGGGGAGTAGCATGGCCCCAGGATATGCTAACTCCTACATGAGCAATTTTAAGAATAAGCATACTTTTAATGTAATCACCAACACATTTCACAATAAAGTGCTTTTATAGAAGCACTTTATTGATGATGTGCTGCTGAAATGGAGAGGGGATGAGGAATCACTAGGGTAATTCAAGGAATACATAAACACAAGAGACCAAAACCTGAAGTTCAACTTTAACAGCTTTACTAAGGAAATATATTTCCTAGATAAACATTATGAATGTAGGACCCAGATTAGAAATGAAATTTTATGCTGTAGGAAGGCCACAGACCATAAAACAACATTATGCACACACAGCTTCCATCCACGGAACCTTATAGAGAGCATCCCATATTCACAGCTATTAAGGGCAAAAAGAAACTGCAGCCAAGAAACTGGTTTTGAAGAAGAACAGATAAAGATAGTAGTGAGATTTACAGAGAGGAAATACCTGAAAAACACTCTAAAGGCAGCAACACAAAAAATCAAAAGAGTACAGAGGGCACAGACCCTGACATAAAAAGATAAGATAGTAAAGCTAAACAAATGCATTTCTGCACACAACACAATATACATTTGCCTAAAATCAAGAGAATAATACTATATAACTGGAAAATACTTCAGAATAATCCAACATCAAGGGCACTATTCCCCTTGAGGCCATTTGTGGTCTCTAAGAAAGTTCCAACAATAAGGGACAAACTGGTGCATGCTGAACATGCTCCAAAACAATGACAGAGAAGAGGACAACTACTTTTGGGTCCACTTTAAAATGGAATAACACCATATGGCAGATGCATTGCCTGTGGTCACACTAGCAAAAAAGATCACTTCAAACACCCACATATAGGCAAAGAATACTGTATATAATCTCACATAAACTGCAATTCCACTAGACTGATTTATGTCATACACTGTCCATGTGACTGCCTGTATGTTGGAATGACACTAAGGAGATTAAAAAAAGAATTTCAGAGCATAAAAGTAGAATAAGGAATCAAGATGAAAACTCATCCTTAGCTAGTCACTACATGGACACAGGACATACCGCAGTGCAAATAAGATTTTGGAGACTAGAATAAGTACCAGGACCACCTGGGGTGGAGACTATAAAAAAACAGTAGAAAAACGGGAGATGTGGTGGATCACGGAACTGGGCACCTATAAAGAGACTTGAAGCCTAAATAAGGAGGTTAATTGGCAAGCCTGCTGGTAGTATAGCCAGGGCATAAACAGTAATATATGACTTTTAGGAGGTCTCTTGACATTATTAACACATATCTAACACACACAACAAGAACACAAGAGAACCATCTCTAAAGATGAGAAGGTCAGCACGGATGACCCTGAGCAGGTAACCCATAGGTGTAGAGAATAAAAAAAATTGAAAAAGTAATCTAGAGAAGAAAACAAAAGAATGTAGATCACAACAACAAAAAACTAGAACAGAAAGAACATACACAGAAGAAAAAGGTATGTGACGAAAACAGAAAATCAGGAGAGACAGAAGCTCAAAGCAAATGACCCTAAACAACAATTGTGCAGATGGAGAAAGCTAAACGAGAACAACATTTGGGTACTAAGAAACAGAGGAGGTCAGACTGAGGGTCCCAGCAAATGAATGCTGTATAAAATCTTACATAGACTGCAATTTCACTGGATTGATTTATGTCATACACTGTCCATGTGACTGCCCGTATGTTGGAATGACACTAAGGGAGATTAAAAATAGAATTTCAGAGCATAAAAGTAGAATAAGGAATCAAGATGAAAACTCATCCTTAGCTAGGCACTACATGGACAGAGGACATACCACAGTGCAAATAAGATTTTGGAGACTAGAATTAGTACCAGAACCACCTAGGGGCGGAGACTATAAAAACAAGTTATGGTGAGATCCACCATGGCTGCATAATGAAGTTAGTGAAGTAGTGTGGAATTGTTAAGGAGGCATGGAGAAATTGAGGAGGTGTAAAAAAATGGTAATGTTGAAAATCTGGAGTAAAAATTAAAAAAAAAATGATGAAGTCATGAGCTTGCATAGAAACTGCGCAACACGCACCCGTTATGCAATTATTTGGGGGATTTGTTACACCAGATTTTCAACATAGACATTTTGGGACTGCCGCTCATGAAGAGTGGCACTGTGATTTTCTTAATCTGACCCAGATATTGATTTCACACAGCGACTGTGCCCAGTGTGCTCCAGATGTGCAAAACCACAGTTTGGGCAGGAATCAGGATGTGAAAAATTACAGCTGTACTGTTCATAAGGAGGTGCGTAAAAATGGAAATGTTGAAAATTTGGAGTAAAAATATTAAAAATTCTCTAAGTTATAATTGTGTGTGGAAACTGCACTATGCATGCTCATAACATAGTCATTTTGTGGAAATTTGTCACCAAATTTTCAACATAGGCATTTTGGGACCTCCGCTCATGAACAGTGTCACTGTAATTTTCTTACTCTGTCACAAACATTGATTTCCCGCAACAACCATGCCATTGTGTGTCAGATGTGTGAAAACACATTTTGGGCAGGATGTGAATAATGACAGCTGTACTATTCATAAGAGGGTGTGAAAAAATGGCAATGTTGAAAATCTGGAGTGAAAATATAAAAAATTCTTGAAGTTATAAGCGAGGGTGGAAAGTGTGCAATGCACACTCATAACACAGTCTTTTTTAATTTTTCACCAAATTTGCAACATAGGCTTTTTGGGAGCCCTCCTCATGAACAGTGACACTGTTGTTTTGTTAATCAGTCCCAAAAGGTGATTCCATGCAATAAGTGCAAAATCACCTTGTGGGACTGAATAATAACATAACACTGACTGAATTAATGAGGTGGGGTCCCAAAAACCCCATGTTAAAAATTTAGTGCCGAAAGTCACAAAACTGGCTGAGATAGCCACCTAAGTTGAAAAAAAAGACATTTACTGTATGCCATTATATAGCTTACTAGCATTTCTTTAGTTCGCAGTTGCCTTTGAATAGTGCAGACACGTTCTTGCTCCACCGAAGATCATTGCGCAAGGTTCTGGAGGTAAGTAAGGGGTGAGGTGGTGGGAAGAAAAAGTCGCAGAGGGTGGGTGCAGATTGGGGAGGGGCACCACTGACAATGTGGGACCATTTTTGTTGTTCACAGGTTAAACAAAATAAAAAACTGTTGCAGAAAGGTTTTCTTTGTTACAGGGACATCTGGCATGCTGGGGGTGGGCTCCCAGCATGCCACCTTGGTGTTTTGTGGAGGGGGTAACTGGAGTCAACAGGGATTGGGCACCCCATCAGCAAAGAAGAAAGGGTTTTTGTTTGAGGAGCATGATGCCGAGGGGGATTGGGCTCTCCCTCGGCAGACAAATTATTGGATGGGGGACCATTATGTTGATGGGGATTGGGCTCCTCCATCAGCAAATGAACTGGGGAAGGGGCATGCCTACAGAGGGAATTAGGCACACCCAACATCAGCTTTCTGGGGACTAGAGGCAGATGTCGACAGTGACAGCACCATGTTTATTGAAACATTACACCAGGCAAGGCACACCCAGCAATGAGGGGGTGCTCCCTCATTGCAGTGACAAACTTCTTTTAAATTGGTTTTGCTCTGCTATCATAGACATCATGCTCATTTATTGTTGCCACAGAGACAAGCCCCACAGAGCAGTGCAGGCATTGGCCACAACACAACAGCACAGCCACAAACTGCTACTCCTGCAAGTTATAACATGTTTCTTGCACATGTGCACAAGCAAACATAAAAAGCATGCCTAAAATACAACATGGCATGATCAGTCTCTCCAGTCCTGTAACTGCCAGAGGTTGGCAGCTCTACTGAGAACTTTTTTTCTAGGAACATGGATATGTTGTTCATCCACACTGTCTGGCAGGTTCCTTGCTGCTTTAAATCTTGCTGGAAGGTCTTCAAGCCGGCTCCTCCCACCCAACCAGGTGGTAAAACTCTCGGCTCCACCCCATGACGCCAGATCTTCCTTACTGCTTGGAAGCTCAGATTCCCTCCTTAGCGCTCTGCATCTAGACTGGATCTTAACTCTTCTGTTCACCCGAAAATAATTTTAACGTTTTCTAGACTTCGGTCTACTTCTTCCTTCACGGCTGCGATGGACAAATTGACTCCCGGTTTTCGACAGTGCCCATGCGGGCAGAAGATGTCCAGGACCAATCTGCACTCCACATGAGTCTACTGCCTCGGGCCTGACCACGCCCCGCAGGCCTGCGAGTTGTGCAGGTCTTTTTCTGCAAACGTCCTCGAAGCCCGTGCTGCCCGGCTCCAACTTGGGGACCCCGAGAAACATTATCTGCCGGTGAAGTCCAAGGAGGCCCATTGGGCGGTTTCCACGGCGGCTGGCTCAGCTGAGCAACTCAAGCAGATGATCGCCCTCGAGCAGGAAGCAGCCCAGGCTGTATCTTCATCATCCTCGGTCACAGCATTTATCCCTCTCTCCTTGGGATCCTCCTATACAGCTTCCTTTAAGGAGCTTTGTCAGTCCCTCTCCATGAAGGGTGAGAGGCCATCGGGACACTCTTCTCGGTGCAAAAAGAAGGACTTGAAGGGTAAGTCCCACTGTCAACATTCGTGGGAGTGGGAGAGGTCCCCTTCCCCAGACAGTCAACACTCAGCTTCGGTTGAGGTTGTGGCTAAGGCCACTAGCTTCACGGTGTTCCCGTCAGTCAGCCGGCCAAGACACCTGTCGACGCGGTTGAGATTTTTCTCGACCTGTCGGATGGGCTGTCGACTGGTGAAGCCGACAACCCTTCATCACTGGTTCCCCCGGTGGAAACTAAGGACTTGCCTGTGCCTCCTGTGCTGAGTCCCCAGTCAAGGCTCCCGAGCCGAGGGAGGAGCGGGTTTACCCCGCTCCCTTCCAGACCCACCTTCAGAAACACCGATGGTCTCGGTCTCGGACCTTGTCTCAGTCCAGCCAATCCCGCCGGCACTGGCGGTCTCAGTATTGGCACCGAGGAAAGTGGCATGTGCCGCTCGTCCTCGTCTTCCTCCTCCTCAGATGAGAGGCTTCGGCGCAAATTGCGTCAATGCTACGAGGACTTAATGTGGCAGCAGCTCCTTCTGACCAGGAACAAGCCGACGCCATCGCCTTCCCCGGCCATTAAGTGGCTGTCACCCGAAAGGCCGAAACAACCCCTCATCGGTGGTCGAGGTGCCCAAGCCTGGGCCGGTTGTTCAGCTGAAACCAGTTGCCCCACCGATTGTGGTGAAACCTCCACCTCCACAACTGAAATTGGGGCTCTGACCAAGGATTCCCGGTCAGGTCAGGGACTGCCCCAGCAGTTGTCGGTCACCCTCACTCCCGACCATCCTCGGCAGATGGAGGGTGGCTCAGGCCCTAGGCAGCTCTTCGCAGACTCCTCAGAGTCTGATGATGACTCCTCCCTGTTTTCCAGGCTCCTTGACCTGGAGTCCTCCTGGGGGGGCAGTTGATGGACGTGAGCCCATCATCATTCATGGGTCTGCTTCAGCTCATCTCGCAGTCCACCGGGATGCAGCTCGAGCCCATATCCAAGTGGGCCAAGTATCCACTCATGGAGATACTGGACCGAGGGGATTCTCCCACGGAGGCCTTTCCGGTGGCTGAAGTCATTGTTGGCCCAGCCTTGGAGCTATGGCAGCAGCCAGCTTCCTGTCCGACTCCTTTGGCCAGGATGGCCAGGAAGTATGTGGTACCTACCGGCTCTTTGTCCGGTTTCTCGGAGCACCCCTCTGTGGAGGGGTTGGTCACCAACAGTGTTTCCGGCATTGCGGGAATGCCAGGGATGTGGACAAGCCCCCGACAAAGAGTCCAAAAAGCTGGACTATGCAGGGTGCAAAGTATACACTGCATCCTCCCTCAGCCTCTGTCAGGCCAGTTCGGCCGTACTGATGGTGCACTTCTCCCACGCCCTTATGGGCTCCCTGGATGAGGGGATCCCTCATCTTCCGGCTGACCTGCAGACTACGGTCAAGCAGGTGCGGGATCAGGGAAGGGCAGTGGTGAAACAGCAGCTCCAAATGGCTCTCGATATCGGAGACTCCTATGCCCGGTTAGTAGCGGCCGCAGTGGCCATGCGCCGCAGAGCTTGGCTGAGGATATCCACCTTTACGGTGGATACCCAGCACAAGTTGGCAGACGTCCCCTTCTTGGGGACCGACCTGTTCAGCCCTGGAGTGGAAGACCACCTCCAGAGAATTGAACAGTCCTATGCCACCTTGGACTCAGTCACATCTGCTCAGAAGGACAAAGGCTGTCGACAGCAACATAAGTCCTTTAGCCCTTCTGCCCCTGCAGCACGTCTGGCCCAGCAACACCAGCATCAGGCCATCAGGCTCGCACTTAGCACCCCAAAGCCAAGCCTGCAGCTTCCTCTAACAGGAAGCAGGAGGAAAAGGCCTAGGAGGTCCCTCAGCCAGTCCATCCTCCAAGCCTGCCCAGTGACGGGTTGAGAAGTGTCGCCCCCAACCTCATCGCTTCCCCCTGGGTTACCCCTGCGGGGGGACAGCTCCACCACTTTCTTTCCACCTGGTCTGCTATCACCATGGACCATTGGGTGTTGGAGGTGGTAGGAAAGGGTCTGCTTCTGGAGTTTGAGCAGGCCCCGCCCTTCCGAGCTGTCGCCCCACGGGGGTGGGTTACGGGGTCGCAGCCTCTCTGTCAGCTTGTCGAGCTGACATTGCCCTGCTCCTCCCAAAGGAGGTGATTGGGAAGGTGGCGGATCCTCCACCAGACCCAGGGTTTGTGTCCAGGTACTTCCTGGTCCCGAAACAGACGGGGGGGCTGGCACCCCATTCTAGACCTGCATGACCTGAACAGGTTCCTAAGGTCTCGAACCTTCAGGATGGTCACTCTGGCTCAGATCAGTCCATCCTTGGAACGAGGCATGTGGTTCTGTTCTCTGGACCTCCAGGATGCGTTCTTTCATGTCCCAATCCATCTGTCCCACCAGCGATTCCTCCACTCCAGAGCAGAGGGGTCCCTCTACGAGTTCTGGGCCATGCCCTTCGGCCTTTCTCTAGCTCCCAGGGTCTTCAGCAAATGCATGGCTGTGGTGACAGCATTCCTGTGGTGCCTAAGGGTCCGGTTGTACCCCTACCTGGACGACTGGCTGATTGCGGCCTCCTCCAGAATGGAGATGGAGCAGTCCAGGGATCTGGCCCTCCAGATTTGCTCTCAAGTTGGCCTCCTTATCAACAAGGCCAAGTCAGAACTCATGCCAAAGCAGGTGATCCAATTCATCGGGGCAGAGCTCGACTCTCTGCGAGCCAGAGCACAGCTCCCGGTGGACAGGGCCGAGGTTCTTTCCTCCTTTGCCCAATCATTTCAGGTTGGGCAACTGCACCCTGCCCAGGATTTCCTGCACCTCCTGGGCCTCATGGTGGCCTGCACCAGCGTGGTCCATTGGGCCCATTGGCACATGCGTCCCCTTCAATGGGGACTGGCCAACCAATGGTCACAGTGCTCCGGTCCTTTGGATCAGCCAGTGACAGCGATCCAGGAGATGTGGAATGCTCTCCAGTGGTGGATCGTTCCAGCTCATCTGCAGGAAGGCATCCCATTTGTTCACCCCGAGCCGAAGGTCTCTCTATTGACCGATGCCTCTCTGATGGGTTGGGGTGCCCATCTGGGGGAGCACAGAGCGCACGGCCTCTGGTCCCCTCAGGAGTCCTGATGCCACATCAACCTGCTGGAGCTCTGAATGGTTCATCTAGCCCTCATCGCCTTCACTCCATTTGTTCGGGGTCAAGTGGTCCAGGTCCAGATGGACAATACCACAACCATGTACTACCTAAACCTCCAGGGCAGGACGCGCTCCATGCCCCTGTGCAGGGAAGCTCTCCACATTTGGTCCCTTGTGCACAGCCTGGAGGTGGATCTCCTTGCCATCCATGTGGCAGGAACCTCCAACATCCTGGCCGATGTCCTAAGCTGGATAGGAGCTGCGTCCCATGAATGGTCTCTCCTGCTGGAGGTAGTACAAGATCTGTTCTCCCACTGGGGCATGCCTCAGGTGGATCTGTTTGCCTCCAGGGAGAATGCAAAGCTGAGGCTGTTTCATGCCCGCTCTCCCTCAGTGGGGCTCACTGCAGGGGGATGCCTTCTCGAGGCCATGGACCCTGGGCCTCTTCTACACCTTTCCCCATTTCCCTTGATCCACAAGGTGCTTCTCAAGGTGAGGAGGGACAAGGTGCAGGTGATTCTAGTAGTCCCAGACTGGCCCCGCCAGATCGGATATCCAGATCTCCTCAGCCTCAGCTCCAGGCTCCCAAGGTGGCTTCCAGCCCACCTGGACCTGATCTCTGTCAATCAGGGGAAGGTATTCCATCCGGACCTTCAATCCCTGCACCTGATGGCCTGGTTCCTGAGTGGCTAGAGTTCCAGGCCTTGGGTCTTTCTGACGAGGTCCTCAGTGTTGTTGAGGCATCCCGTAAGGAGTCAACCAGGAAATGCTATGCCTTTAAGTGGAAGAGATTCTCCATTTGGTGTCAGAGCAAAGCCCTAGACCCTTCCTCCTGTTCATTGGCAAGCATTCTGGACTACCTATGGTCCCTTTCTCAGCTAGGGCTTCAGTCGATGACCTACGTGACCTGGCAGCCATCTCTGCTTACGGGCATGGGCTGGGAAGCAGTCGTGGCACAGGAGAAGGTGGTCGGGTGCTTTTCAAGGCCTTGATCACATATCCCATCCAGTACAAGAATCTCCACCTCCATGGGATCTACTGCTGGTACTGGCTAAGCTCATGGGCAAGCCATTCGAACCAATGCACAGGTGTGACATCTCTCACCTGTCATGGAAGACTGCCTTCTTGGTGGCTATACATCAGCCAGAAGGATGGGAGAGCTCCAGGTGCTTTCCATCAAGTTTCCTTATCTGGTCTTCCACAGGGACAAGGTTGTCCTGAGCCCCCAACCGAAATTCCTTCCGAAGGTGGTGTCGGAGTTTCACCTTAACCAGGTGTTGACTCTGCCGGTGTTCTACCTCAATCACACCTCGGAGGCCGAATATAAGCTTCATACTCTGGACCCTAGAAGAGCGTTCGCTTATTATAAGGAGTGGATGGCTGAAGTTCGGGGAGAGGTTCGCCAGCTGTTTGTCACCTATGCTGAAGCCGCACCTGGCAGACCTGCAGTCAAGTGATAGGCAGGTGGGTCACCTCCTGCATAGATCTCTACTATAGGTTGGTGGGCATGGAGCCTCCCAGAGGGATAAAAGCTCATTCTACCCGCCATACCACTGCATCGGTAGCTGCTTCCAGGGATGTCCCTATCCAGGAAATCTGCAGGGCTGCTACCTGGAAGTCAGCACACACCTTCATTACCCATTACCTCATCGACCTTGAGTCACGCCGGGATGCTGGTTTGGGGCCTCGGTTCTCCAGTCATTATTTCCTAAGTAGGGGTGTGTGCCTTGCCTCCCTCCTCCCAGAGAACTGCTAGGAGTCAGCCAGACAGTGTGGATGAACAACATATCCATGTCCTAGAGATAGGGTTACTCACTTGTAACAGGAGTTTCGAGGAATGGTACATGTTGTTCATCCACACGACCACCCGCCTCCCGGCTTCGACGCACAACCTGGCTTCCAGTGAGCTAGATCTGGCATCATGGGGCAGAGCCGAGAGTTTTACCACCCGGGTGGGTGGGAGGAGCCAGCTTGAAGACCTTCCAGCAAGATTTAAAGCAGCAAGAAACCTGCCAGACAGTGTGGATGAATAACATATACCATTCCTAGAACTCCTGTTACAGGTGAGTAACCTGTATTTTTTGGCCTGCTGCCAAGTGTGTAAAATTAATAACACTGCAGAAACCTGTGTGTGTGTGTGTGTGTGTGTGTGTGTGTGTGTGTGTGTGTGTGAGAGGAAAGGAGGAATCTGCAGACAGCTGAGTCTTTCCAGTGCACCAGTTGTTGACTGTGATGGTTAATTTCACTGTTGCAGTATATGCTAGCACAACAGAAAACACAAGGGGAAATAAGCATTTGTCAATGCTGAACATTTGCTTGTTGGTATTAGCATTGGAAATGCAGGAGTTAGACAGACGCAGAATAGGAATGACAGTGAAGTACTGAACTTCACTCCAACCCCACCTCCACCCTGCAGAGATGGACAGGCATTGGATTATGCGATTGGGTCGCCACCCATAATGTTCATGCCATTTCATCTCACCCTATCCTGCAGACACCGACAAGTGTTGAGGTGTGCCTTGGGGTGTTCGGCTTTACAGTTACCCCATTCCATAAGGACATATGCTGAAATTGGTGCAGAATAGGAGAACAGGGTGAACTCTGGGGCTGCAGAGTCCAAGGAACACCTTGATTCCTGTCACTGGTTGCAGGATGGGGGTGGAATGGCATGAGTATTACAGTCGGCAATCCAAAGGCACACCCCTGATGCCTGTCATTCTGTACAGGGTGGGGCATTATGGTTAGAAACTTCTAATGCTCCTGGCATTTGTTGGTATTTACACTGCAGATTTTCAACATGGCCTTTTTGTGACCACCACCTGATGAAAGCATTGGGGACCTCTGTTCATGAACAGTGGCACTATGATTTTGTTAATCTGCCCCGAATGTTGCTTTCTAACAGCTACCATGCCATTCTATGCCAGGTGTGCAAAACCACAGCTTAGGCAGGATGTGAAAAACAACAGCTGCGCCATTCATAAGCAGTTGTGAAGAGATGGCAATGTTGGAAATCTGGAGTGAAAATACTAAAAAATCTCAAAGTTACGACGTGCATGTAACTACGCACGCTCACATAATAACAGTCATTTTTAAATTTTTCACCAAATTTTCAATATAGGCATTTTAGGACCTCTGCTCACAGTAGCATCACTATGATTTTCTTAATCTGTCCCAAACATTGATTTCCCACAGTGAGCACGCCATTGTGTGCTGGATGTGCAAAACCACTTTTTGGGCAGGATGTGAAAAATGACATCTGTGCTTTTCATAGGAGGTGTGCAAAAATGGCAATGTTGAAAATCTGGAGCGAAAATATAAAAAATTCTCAAAACTACATGTGTGCATGAAAACTGCACAATGCATGCATGTAACATAGTTATTTTGTGGAATTCTGTCACCAGATTTTCAACACAGGCAATTTATGACATCCACTCATGAACAGTGCCACTATGATTTTTTTAATCTGTCCTGAACATTTACTTCCCACAGCGGCCACACAATTATGCGGTGGATGTGCGAAAATGCATTTTGGGCAGGATGTGGAAAATGCCAGCTGTACTGTTCATAAGGAGGTGTGAAAAATGGTAATGTTGAAAATCTGGAGTAAAAATATTAAAAATTCTCGAAGTTACGAGAGTACATGGAAACGGTGCAATGCACACTCATAACACAGTCATTTTGGGGAATTTTATCACCAAATGTGTAGCATAAGCTTTTTGGGAGCCCACCTCATGAACAGTGACACTGTTGTTTTGTTAATCGGTCCCAAACGGTGATTCCGTGCAGTGACCCCAAACTCACCTTTTGGGACTAATAATAGATGACAGGGACTGAATTCATGAGGTGGGGTCCCAAGAACCCCATGTTGAAAATTTGGTGCCAAAATTCACAAAAATGGCCAAGATATTCACCAAAGTTGAAAAAAAAAAAAACAGCATTTATGCCATTATACAGCTTACCGGCATTTCTTCAGTTCCTGGTCAGCTTTGAAAAGTGCAGATGTGTTCCTGGCCCACTGAAGATCGTCACATCGGGCTCTGGAGGTAAGTATGGGGTGGGTGTGTGTGTGTGTGGGAAGGTGAGGTGTGTAGAGGGTGGTTGCATGTTGGGGGAGGGGGTAAGAGACTCAATGAGGGACCATTTTCTTCTTTTACAAGTCTAAAAAAAAAAAAAAGACAACACAGGACTTTTGGCATGTTGAGAGTGGGCTCCCTGCATGCTACCTGGAAGTTTGTTGGGGGTCATGGAGCTGACAGGGATTGGGCACCCTGTCAACCATACATTTTGTGGGGGAGTACATGAGCATGCTGGGGTGGGCTCCCAGTGTGCTAACTTGGTGCTTGTTGGGGGGGCTGGAGCCAATGAGGATTGGGCACCCCTGTCAGCCATACAGTGTGCTTGGGTGGGAGGGTGCATCAGCCAAAGGGGATTGGGCACCCCCTCAGCACACAAAAAGGGGAGGGGCACATCATGCCAACAGGGGTTGGGCTACCCCATCAGCAAATGAACTGGGGAAGGGGCATGCCGACAGGGGGATTGAGCACCCCTGATGTCAGCTTTTCTGGGGACTGTAAGAGGTGGACAGTGACAGCTGCCGCCATGTTTATTGAAAGGAGACACCAGGCAAGGCACGCCCTGCAATGAGGGGGCACTACCCTCATTGCAGCAGCTAAATCATTTCAAGTTGGTGGCATGCTTGCTGAACTAGTGTCAGCAGCAGTGTGCCACCACATTGGGGAAAGAGGGACAAGCCTCTAAATGCAGTGGAGGCATTGGCCACCTCAGTGTCACACCTCCAAAACCTTGCTTTTCTCCTAAGCTGTCACATAATGTTTCTTGTGCATGCATGCAGGCAAGCATAAAAAACAGCAGTACAGTAAGCAACCCAATACTCTGTCCTGAAAATTATAATAATTTCTCCATGTCCATGTTTTATGCTTATATTATCTGTTGTCTGCTTTCAATGCTTAGCAGTAATTGTGGGCATTGACACACAGAGATCACTGATTTGTGCAAAAGATTATACACCTTAGGTTGTACCTTGACTATAAACCTCTAGGTACTGTTTGTTTTTTTGGCACAGGGTGCCCCCAACTGAATACAGGTCTGTTTACTCATCGGTGTTCAGATATGCTTCACTCACACTGAAGTTTAATGATAATGGTTGTAGTTTGTTTTTAGATTTAATTTCTGTGACCTACACAGTTATTCTGATATGCTCCACTCACACAACAAAGCTTCCTTGCTACTAAAGCATCCCCTTTAAGCTAATCACTTGTCCTATATACCCCTTCCCCTTCCCCAACCATTTTCCTATTTCCTTATACTTAATGCATCATTTTACTTTTACAACTGTTCATTAATATTCTCCTCCCATTTGTAATAATGCTGTACATTTATGATAATGGCTCTGTATCATATGTATTAGTCTCTGTACTTAATTGTATGTTACTTTGTCCAGGACCATCTTGCAAATGATCTTGCTTAAGGATGTTTCTTGCCTGGTTAAATAAAGTTTTTTGATTGATTGATTGATATTTAATTTAGGTCATACTGGCTATTACATTCTAGATTTCTTTTCTGTGACATACTCACTGTTCAGATATGTGGAGGCTTAAAGTCTCAGAACAACCCTAGCTCAGGTTACTAATAAATAAAGATCCACCATAATGTTTAATATTTTCTCCATTTAATAGTCAAAACCAACACTACATGCCCTACTTGTCCAGGGAAAGATCACTGTGGACAGCATTTCCTGTAATGTTTGCTGTGCCCATTACATGGAGAAAATATCTGGTAAGCATTAGTGTGGATTACTTTAAACCTCCAGGTGCTGTTTTTTTTTGTTACAGGGTACCCCCTTCCCCAGCTGAGTGCAGGTCTGTTTACTCATTAGTGTTCAGATATATTTCACTCACACTGAAGTTTAATAATGTTCATACTGTGCTTGTAGATTTCATTTCAGTGACCTTCAATGTTCAGATGTGCTTCACTCACACAACTGAGTAATACATTATTTTGTATAAAGCTTCTTTTTCTACAGACTCCATCCTCTTCCTCTGCCCATGACATTATCACACTCTATATATTAAACTTCAAAGCACAAAACCTGTTCATATGCTAACATCCTCAAGCCTTCAGTCACTTCACACAATAATGTTAAAATGTCAGATGCCAGGTTCTATAGGAAAACTGCCAGACTTTCTGTCTGAGATGCATATGACTTTAAATTCCTTTTCCAGTAATTCACATTGGGTGAATCTTGCATGCCAGTGTCAAATCCACTTTCCATGTAAAGGATATTAGCTTAAGCAAGGCCTTTGTTTCTAGTGCCTATACAGTGTCACAGTTTTGAATGTATCACATCCAACATTTGCTTCTGAGGTTGCTGGAGATAAGCAATCTTAAATTACTGCTAAGAAACCAGATCCATATAGTCTGGACCTATGGACTGAAAGCGACTGGCTAATAATTAACTAGCTCACTACATTACTGCTACTGATTAGAGAAGGACAAAGTGGCCCCAATTTGCTCCCCAAAGTGATTTGCGGAGTGCTCCACTACACAAAACGGAGTACTCTGTGTTATAAGGAGACCACACTTGAAGAGGGACATACAGCTCCTGGAGAGGGTACAGAGGAGGGCAACTAAGATGATACGAGGACTAGGGGATTTGACGTATGAGGACAGACTTGAGGAGCTCTGCCTGTTTTCAATCAAATCAATCAATCAAAATCTTTATTTATTCAGGCGAACATCATTGAGCGTAGCTCATTTACAAGATGGACCTGAGTGGTCATACAAAGAAGGATACAAGTTTTTTACAAAGACATGAGAATAACATAACATTAGTACAATCAAATAAATAAGAGATATATACAAAATTTACAGATATACAAGGCACAGTAACAATAACTTAACCTGTAAAAAAAGAGGATAATCGATATAGAAGAAATAATCAAATAGTAGGGCTTCTATAGGCTTTATATGAAATGTGATAACTGACTGGGTAGAAGAGTAAACCAAACATAGTGGATTACAGAAGGAGGGATGTAGGTTGGGTGGAGACTAGGCCTTATGGAAGCAGTTGCACAGTTCTGGAAATAAGGTGGTATAAAATTTTTTGAAGGATGATATGGGTAAGGGTATTCAGATTCATAGATTTTGGAGTGAGTTCCAAGAAAATGCTAGGGAATAGCTGATAGCAGCCTTCCCAAACCGGGTGCAGTATTGGGAATCTTTAGCATAATGAGCTTATTGATCCTTAAGGTGTATGGCCTGATGTGATTCGGGTGAAACAGTCTGAGATATAGGAGGAGTTTGCCTGATAAAGCTTTAAAGATCCAGATTGCAGCATTCTTTTTCTTCTGTGCTGTAGGGATGTCCAATTGACTGCCATGTAAAGAGAGCAATGATGGGTGCTGGAGGAAGGTCTGTAATAAATCTGATGGCTCTATGATACAGGGTGTCCAGCTTATTTAAGAGGAGAGTGAGCAATGGCGTAGAGAAAGTCAGCATAAGTCAATAAGGGATAGGAATGATGCCTGGATTAATCTTTGTTTGGAGTCTCTGGTAAGGTAGTGTTTTATTCTGTAAAATAGGCCAAGTCTTTGTCTCAACTTTTTAATAGCTCTTCAATGTGGACAGAGTAGTCAAGCTTATTGTCAATCCAGACTCCAAGATATTTGAATTTATCCACAAATTCCAGCTTTTCTCAAATAAGGTGGATAGTTGTGGGGTGATGAATGATGGGGTAGTGAAAGAGCAATTCTTTGTGGCAAAGAACATAGCTTTTTTTTTTGGCATTTAGAAGTAATTTTTTCCAATAGGTTGTGTTGTAGGATGGAGAATTCTGACTGTAACAGTTCACAGGCTTTTGATGGAGAGGGATTGCTGACATATAATACAGTATCATCAGCAAACAGGTGAATGTTAGATTGAGATAGGTTGAGTCAATGTTATTAATATAAATGGCAAAGAGGATGGGGCCAGGATAGAGCCTATGCAGTACACCTCTTAGCAGTAGTTTAGAGGTAGATAGGTAATTTTCATTTTTACCAGTTGTAACCTTCCAGAGATAGTACCTAAACCAATTGAGAGAGAGTGAATCAAGGCCTACAGATCTAAGAGGAGATTAATGATTCATGATCCACTGTATCAAATGCTTTACTCAAATCCAGGAATACAGCACAGGTACTATTCTTTATCCAAGGCAGTCTGCCAATCGTTAGTGACTTTGGCTAGGCAGAGATGGTGCTATGCATTGATCTAAACCCAGATTGTGCTGGATTTAGGAGGTTGTTGGTATTCAGATAGGTCCTTAACTGCGATTTACTAATTTTCAAGCATCTTGGATAGTACGGTAAGATGGAAATGGGCCTGTAATTGTTAAGGTCCATGGGATCACCTGATTTCAGTAGTGGAACTACTTGAGCTGTTTTCCATATAGAGGATGGAACCAGTAGCTAGGGAAAGATTGAAGAGGTGAGTGAGGGGGGCAGCTAAGGCATGCAGTGCTACTTTAAGAAAGTAGGGATCCAGGGAGTCTGCACCTGCACTCTTAGATGTATCTAAATTGGATAGGAGGTCTTCTTCTTCTTTTAAGGATATTGGTTCGAAGGAGAATGTTGAGGCAGCCTTTTGGCCCACAGTGGATTGAAGGTTTAATGATGATCTCAAGAGATTTGCAGGTGAAGAGTCAAATGCTAGGCCAGCTGTAGTGAAACGGTCATTGAAGGCATTTAAGATTTCTTGCTTGTCAGTGATATCTATGTCATTAGGAGCAGTTTGGAGGGTAAGACAGGGGTAGAATTTTGGCCTAGAATTCCCTTTATAGTACCCCAGAACCTGGATGGGTTGGTATAGGATGCATCCAATTCAGCTCTATAGAAGACAGCTTTGGCATTTCTTATTTGTTTTGTGCATGAGTTTCTTGCTTTTCTGAATTGAAGCCAGTCTCTAGGATCCTTTGTTTTTCTTGCCTTTTTCCAGAGTTTGTCTCTGGCTAACAAAGCTGATCTAAGGTTTCATTGGAGGAGAGGAGAGAGAGAGGGGACATGATTGAGGTCTTCAAGTACCTCAAGGGAATAAATAGGGTAAACATGGAGGGGATCTTTAGACTAAAGCAGGGAGGTCTCACCAGAGGGCATGGTTTGAAGTTGGAAGGTGGAAGGGTGAGAGGGGGAAAGAGGAGGAGGTTTTTCACTGAGAGGGTGGTGGACCCTTAGAATGCACTGCCTGGCGAGCTGGTTCAGAGATCCACAGTGGAGGGCTTCAAGAGAGGGTGGGACAGACACAGAAAGTGGATGTATCAGATGATGGCCTGGCCCAGGGGGGGTTGGGATGGATGATAGGGGTTTCTGGAACACAAGGGGGGGGGGCCTCAGCACCCAACTAGGGATCTGAGGTTCGAGCAGACTTAGACCGTAAGGCCTAATCTGCTGGCAATTAGTATGTTAGTATAATCCACCTTCCCAAACCACTATTCCACCAATTCTTAAGGTGAAGTACATTGAAAACAATGTACTTCGCCTCACTTTGCCTTGTTTTTAAGCTCCAAAGGCGAATTTTGCAGTGATTCATGGGATTTCAGGTCACATGGGCTCTAGATTGTTCTGCCCAGCCTCAGTTTGGGGTAGTGTGTGTAGGAAGCTGTAGGAGACAATCTGCTCTGAGAGCTCTCTGCAATTCAGACCTTCTAAAAGCTGTTAAAAAAGCATTTTTGAGTCATTTTTTTTTGAAACTTTAGTTCGTTGATTATAGGAAACCCTCCTGTGCTCATATCGAGTGTTTGTTTGTGTGTGGATTTTGAATGTTAATGTACAACATCCAGTCTGTGTACTGAGAGACAGTGGAAGTGTGCTTTGGGGAGGGGCGTATCTGTGGTGTAGGTAGATTAACTTGGAGAAAAAGACAGTGCTTTCTGTTTTGGTGACATTTTTCTTGTATAACTGTGTTAATGTGCACACAGTAATGTTTTCAATAATTCTTGCCATTTTTTTGCTGATTGTTGTGATGCAGCAGTGCATAATTTTAGTTTGTTTAAAATAAGTGGTTATATTGCTGAAGTTTTCAATTTGCTATGCATTACTTAGTGTGTGTGTGTATGTGTGTGTGACACGTGTCATCAAATCAGACACCTTTTATCGTGCCACATAATTTCAGCAATGTGAACCTGCTATCCACTGCAGCTGTGTAATTTTTGTACTTATTTGTGGTATCTTTACTGGTACTTGTACTAGTGACTGTTACTGCAGCAATGCAGTACACTGACCCCCCCGTGGCCCACCCCAACCAGCAAAGGTATTTTCCAGATTTGAATTTCTGATGGCGAGCACTGGTTAGGTGTTGTGCCTTTGCATCTGCATCTCTTCAGTGCACAGCACAATCTTAATCTGTCTGTGCATTTGCATCTCTTTAGGGCCCAATCTCCGTCTCTAACTTAAGTCACAGTTGTTTTTTGGCTTCCCTTCAGAGTACTTGACAGGTGTGGTGCATAATTCTGTATGAACATTGTACTCATTAATATGTGTTTTTAAGTCAGGACCATCATCACGATGAGTCACTCGTGATACAAATCACGTTCTTCATCATTACAGTCACAAATCACGATTTACGATCACATCACAAATCACAACATAAATTTTTTTTAATAGTTACTTGGATGTATTGTAAGCCTGTTTTGTAGCATCTCTCCATGCTTAACTACCCCACCATTGTACTCATTAATGTTTATTTTTAAGTCAGGGAGTTTTGTGCCACACCTCATCGGGGCCCGGGGAAGTACAGCCATAGGCATTCACGTTTCTTCATCATCATGGTCACAAATGCAGTCACAAATCATGATTTACGATCACGTCATGAATCACAACATTAATTTTTTTACTAGTTACTTGAATGTATTGTAAGCCTGTTTTATAGTATCTCTCCAGGCTTCACCATCCCACCATTGTACTTATTAATAAATGTTATAAGTCAGGGAGTTGGACAATGTCTGCAGTATGTACACAGACTGGAAAGAAGACTGACTGCACACATGCAGTTTAACACAGTATACTTGTACTGCTCAGAATACAAAGTGTCACACATCCGGAAGACGACAAAAAAAGGGCATAATTACATACAAGGGTCGGGGATGGTGGAGGAATACATTTTATAAAACAGCAAGGAAGGTGTGGGGGGCACATGGTGTGAGGAAAAGAAAACTAATGTGGGATCCCATGGTGATCTAGCAGCAGTTCCAGCATGGAAATAATTTGCAACTGATGTCCCTCTATGTGATCCAGCCACTGCTCCACAGCACTCACCCTCTCATTGTTCTCCTTGACAGCACTCCAGAGAACTGCCAAGTCAGCCTGTGTTACACGTAGTTCTCTGGGGTCCACATGTTCTACAGGCTTACCTGGTGGTGGTGGGGGAAGGGGTGCTGGTGGAGCTGCAGGTGCTGTTGTGGCCCTCCTCTTCTTAGGGATTCCGCAATGCACAGCTGCACCCTCTGCCACCGAATGGCCAGCAGGTGCAGGCATGGTCCGTTCTGTGGCAGCCTGCCACTCCAACTGCTGGTGATTGAGCATATGGGTGTGCTGGCCCCCAGTCCCCAGGTGAGTCCCCCAAGGGCCATGGTGCACCTCCACCTAACATAGGCAGCACTTGACCACACTGCTGTCCCCCCCAACACAGTCAAAAATCTGCCAAATAATGGAGGTGCAGGGAGGACCAGGAACAGGCAGAGGATAGCCAGATGAACTGGCAGCTGGCTGGTCATGGTGCTGAACAGGGATGGGATCCATACCTGGGCCCCGGAGGAACAGGCGTATCCTGCTCCAGAGGACCTGGTGCTGGACTTGATGGTGGTGGTGGTGGTTCAACTGCCTCAGAGTCAGGACAGGAGGTGGTGCTTGTCCTGCTTCCAGGGGGACACTCACAAGTTTCAAGTGGTCCAACAGGAATGGGTGCCCATGCCCTCCACACAAGTGCATGGTACGACGCTTACCACTACCACGCTCTCTCAGAGCTGCCCCCGTCCCAGACATTCCCTTGCCCTGGTCCATCTCTCCCACTGAGCTCCCTCAGTCTGAGCAATCACTACTCACACTGTCACACCACAGACACACACACACACACACACACACACACACACACACACACACACACACAAGTCACACAGTCACACAAACAACTAACTACTTACAAAGGTAAGAAAAATAAAATTTACAGAAAGAACAAATTAAGTAAAAAAGAATACAGAGAAGACAAAAAAAATTTAGCTTTTAAAAAAGCTGTTGGGTCTAAATCAAAGTTTAAATCTCCTCGCTCTGATCTCAAAGTATCAGCAGTCTCAAAACACACTATTCTCTCTCCATCTGTACAGGAGAAAGTAAAAGTGTCTGCTTGTATGACTCACTTTCTTCCTGCCTAGCTAAAGAGCATGTGACTTACAGTACTGTAAGCCATGTGATGTGTTGGGGGGGCTGCCAAATCTGAAACACCAAGTGGATCACTTAGAATCATAATGAGGAACATGAAGTTCATTAAAAACAATGACTTCACCTTACTTCACATTGCCATTCTGCTTTAGCGCAAAGTGGTAATGACAAGGCAGAGTGAGCACTTTGCATTGCCCACTCCACGTAGCGGAGTGGCAATGTGAAGTGCCCACTTCGCGTTCACTTCGACTGCAGAATTTTAATTCACTGCATCTCTGCTACTGATATATCATAACCAAAATGTTTCTTTGTTACATAGATCAACTCAAAATAAGTAACTCTTCTATGTATTTCCTACCAACTTCTTCTCAAAATCGGATTATTTCTATGATGTCCTTTACAGGTCTAACATTTCCATTTCTGTACCAACTTTGGTAAGTTTTTTTTTCCTTTTAGGAAAGATAGAAACGATAAGGTATCTCTCATGTTCTGGTGTGTGTGTGTGTGAGTGTGTGTGTGTGTGTGTGTGTGTGTGTGTGTATAGTATTTGGTTACTTTTTTGATGTCTCCTATGGAGGGACTCAGAATGTGCAGGATAGTGTTTTTAAGCAAATTCAGATAAATCACAGACACACCAGACCTGGACATTGGGTGGAGTTTTCCTTTAACTTTTCTCAAGCCAGAGGCAAGCCAAAATAAAACTATGGAGGAGATTTCAATTTGCAAAAAAAAGGCTATTTAAAGAGATTCTTGCTAATGGCATAATCTTCCCATCAGTGTTAGTGCTAGACATACTGCAGCTAGCTTGCCTTGAGGAAGGGTGAACATGGTCAGGACCCCTTAGCAACTGAGATGCATATGCAGCAAATAAGTCAAGATGGACTAACTTACCATAAAACTGTTGTCTCCCTATCATTCCTAACTGAAGTGATACAGGTATACTTTTTTCCTTTTGCATTTCATGCTGGCATTTGCAATGGCCCCTGCAAATTAATTATACTGCTTGTGTCAGTAACTGTGCTTTTACTGTTATTTGAGAAAACCATCACCCTTGATAGATTTTTTCATTTGTTTCAGCATTCCCCCACCATTCATGTGGCATGAAGCACAGTGCTAATTTTACACACTGACTATCCTGTACTACATATATGGGATATGACATGAGTGAGAGTGAGATAGCAGAAATATCTCCACAAGCTGCCATTGAACTTTTGATATCCCATGAGCGGTGAAGTCACGAGTTGGATATCTAGAGTTCAGTGGCAGTGATTGGAGATATTTCTACCATCACACTGCCACCCATGTCATATTTGATGAATACAGCAATTATGGGTCTCTTTTTTTTCAGTTTTAAGTTATTCACACTTGTTTGTTGCAAAAAGTGAAAAATAATTAGATTTTTTGCTGTTTTATGTCAATTATGCAAAAATTAAAAGGTATCTGTAAATGAAACACCATTCATTTTATAGATCTTTTTGTGCTGAAGAAATTTTGTGCTCACAGTACCATGCCATCATTTTTCATTTTAAAGTTATTTGTATTTGTTTGTTGAAAAAGTGAAAAGAAAATGCATTTTCTGCTGTTTATTTGTTAATTATAACAAAAAATGTAGCTATAAATGAAACATCACTCATTTTGTAAATCTTTTTGTGCTGAACAATGTTCGTACTCACAGTACAATCCTATCATTTTTTGTTTTAAAGCTATTTGCATTTGAATACGGTTAGTACTGTTACTGAGGCTGAACATTCTAAATGAGTTCCAAACCTTTTGTGACATACCCAACTGGGCAAGATATCCATTGTGACATACCCAACTGTGAAGATAAAAAGTGATATCTCACTTGTGGTCAGTGAGATATCGCTTTTATCTTCCTGAAAAGAGGCACACACATGTTGTATAAATTGTTTTCAGTAGTTGACCACACTACAATATATGGCAAGATGCTAAAAATGTTTGTTTTGACATTGGATGCCTAACTGAAGTGAAAAAAAATATTTTTTATTTCTTTTTATAGTTACAGTTTTGGCCAACTGCTTTAAAATGCAGAGCAATTTGGTGCTTTCTCTTTTATACTTTGAATACAACATTTTTCTGTATTGTAAAGACACTGTTTTAGGATAAGAAGTTCAGACAATATGGATATTCATAAGTGACAAAGTAAGGTGATAATTTAGTACATCATTATTGAAAGGGGAACATTACGCTGGTTACAGTGAACACCAGACTTAGTTTTATATAGAGAATAATGGCTATGCAGGTGTTTGTTATGGTGTTTTTTTTTTTTTTTTTTTTTTTTTTACACACCCAAGGTGAGTGATGAGCCTTAAACCTCAAGAGTGAAGCTCGAGAGGTTTATGAGCTCATCAATCACCGAGGGTGTATAAAAAACCCACCATGAACACACCCCTACCTAGACTTTATTTTTTATAATTGCTGGGGCTTTGTTTTGTGTGCAGCACAAGAGCAGTCAGTCAGCTCCAGTCAGTTTCTGATCTGACTGACTAAGCCCCAATAGAAATGCAAATTTGGCAGGATATTTTTTTTTGTGAAGGCAGGATAAACTATATAAAAAAAATAAAACATACTTTACTGGTGTGGCGATGGGGCGGTACAGGAATGAGCAGTCAGCAACGTGGGTCTTCGATAGCGGCGTGAGAGAGCCATGTTGTTGGGATCATTGGCCTACCCAACTGGACTGAGAGCCAATGAGGGGATGTGCTCGACTTCAGTGACAGCCCTTCCCTTAGTTTTCGGTGGAAAAAAAGCTGCTAAGTGTAGTGCAAGGAAAGCGAGTGATTCAGAGGCTTCAGAAGACCTGACAGAACCGTTTGCAAGTGTTGCTATGCCAACACTCGCAAACATTTGCATCGACTCTTCTGAAGCCACTGAGTCACTAGATCTCCCTGTATAATTGGTGGCTTCTTTCACAAAAAAAAAAAACTGAGGAACTGGGGAAATTATTTTTACAGCACAGATTGGTCTTTGGGGTATTCTGTTCAACAGACCTGGTCTGGACTGCTGCAGGCTTCTTGGCGCGAGACTGTAAAAGTTGTATCAACCCGCGGGTTGATACGAGTTTTGTGTATCAACCTGCTGGTTGATACGACTTTTTACAGTACTCAAAAATGGGTTAATAATGGGGGTCACCAGTTATTATATCACATTATGATGCAGGCAGATGCAAGATCTACTTTCTGTATCTTCTTTGCCAAAAACCATGATGTTCCCTCTGAGGCTGTTCTTGCAACCTAGGAAAGGTAGAAATGATGAGGTATCTCCTCTCTATTCCTGGATGCAAGTTCACTCCACCCTGGGAACACCTGCCTGCCCTTAGTGGGTAGCACCTGCTTGCCCTCCTCCTGCAAACCTGTCCATCTAAGTGTCCTGGTCATGCCCCTAGACAAATTCCTGCCTCCTTTGATGTCTTGCAGGGAAGGAATATGAGCCAGAGGAAAAATAGTGCTCTCTAAATCCCATACATACACAGGCAGCATAGTAATGAGGCTTCAGTGGAGGACACTATTTTTAACACTCTAGCATGTTGTTCAGAAGGTAATTATGCAGAGATTCCTTTTCTCAAAGCAATACATCTGCAGGCTCTGCCTACTGCAGTCATAAAAACAGAAGAAAAATGGGCAATATGGTGGATCACAGAACTGGGCACCTATACAGAGACTTGGAGCCTAAATGAGGAAGTTAATTGGCAAGCCTGCTGGTAGTATAGCCAGGGCATAAACAGTAATATATGACTTTTAGGAGGCCTCTTGAGATTATTAACACATACATAACAAACACAACAAGAATACAAGAGAACCGTCTCTAAAGATGAGGGAAGATCAGCACGGATGACCCTGAGCAGGTAACCCATAGGTGTAGAGAATAAAAAATTTGAAAAAGTAATCTAGAGAAGAAAACAAAAGAATGTAGACCACCACAACAAAAAGACTAGAATAGAAAGAACATACACAGAAGAAAAAGGTATGTGACGAAAACAGAAAGTCAGGAGAGACAGAAGGTCAAAGCAGATGACCCTAAGCAACAATTGTGCAGATGGAGAAAGCTAAATGAGAACCATATTTGGGTACTTAGAAACAGAGGCACTCAGACTGAGGGTCACAGCAAATGACTATCAAAAATGAATGGAGGCTAAACAAACCTAAAATATAATCCTAATGGAGACAAAAAGAAACACACTAACATGAAATAGGAAATGATCTCAGTGAAGGTATAATCTATGATTGGAAACTCTTGAGTGTCAGGACAACAAAGGAAGGTCATGGACATCGACCCCTAGCATATGTAAGACCTGATACCATTTAAATCCTAAAAATAAAAATACAATGTGATGAAGATTAAACAGACAGTAAACTCTTTTGTATTTCTGCGGAAGAATCCCCCTCAGTAGTGAAAGAACACAGATCTACATTAACTTGAGAGAATAGGTTAAGTGTAGAGAAATGTTTACATCACAAACTGTCACAGGGAGCAGTGCTTAGGAGCAAAGAGTGCTTCCAGGTGATTGCCATTAGACAATATAACACACAGTGCAACCACAAGTACCCATATGTAAGCTGTTTCTACACTCAGCAGAAGCGTTGCCATGATAACGTGTGACATCACAGTCATATGACTAATTACGGTTACAAGAGGGAACGGCATCTGTGAAATTCCTAATGCTGAAAGTTGCCAATAAGGAGCACAAGTAGAGAAACTACAGACTGTATTTAAAGTAAGTTTAAGAACTTATCTAAGATATTGAAGGAGAGCTTCTTTTCCAATTTAAACAATGCATATTTGAACATTATGATAAACTTAGAGATGGTATAAACAGGAACAGACTGTAAATATGTGTGAGACCTTTATAATTATAAATGTAATATAGAAAGATACTGTGACCACAGTTTTGTACAATAGAGAAAGCACTGCATGACAAGCATAACTTAGATATAAGAAGCACTGGAAATGCCAAAAAATAAATGCAGGATAACTTACCAACACTAGGAATTAAAAGACAAACAAGTGGGACATTGAATGCTGAGCAAGCAATATGAATTAACATAAGAAAGCAATACGCAGTTTAAAGTTGAGTGTACCAGCATGTATCAGACATAAAGGCTGTAGTCACTTGTAGCAGCAAGTACAGTATAAGGAGTTAAACTTATGCGAACAGCGAGGTAGTTGGCTGTATAAAAGATAGTAACAGGCACAAGATGTAAAAATGAAAAAGCTTTTATTTATTGTTTTGTCAGAGCTAGAATACTGAGACTAACTAACAGATAAGTATGTATTAAGTTTAGGTTATAGGACAATATGAATGTTCTCATGACTTAAGGTGCAAAATGTATATAAAGAATAGTTGTTTGTTTTATGTTTTCAGACTGTTATCTTGAAAAGCTCCATGAATACTGTATCGTGATTTGAAGCAAGGATAAGGCTTTGCACTGAATGTACAATACTTAATGTCCAGTACAAGAAATATATAACAGAAATGATATGAACAAGATTTAAAGATGCAGTCCCCAATATTCAGAATTGTGCCTGAGAATGGCGCAAGAGGTGGTGCAGTGCAACTGAGTTGCGCTGGTGCAACCTAGGGATATATTCAAAAGAGATGAGCTAGGGTGCATCCCCTTTGAATATAGCAGGTAATGCGCACTGCGCAAATAGAATACATTGGTGCATCTCCCCCAGACAGGGCTGAATACCAGGAATGGGAACAGCACCAGTGCAACAGAGTTACACTGTGTGCAAATTCCTGATATTCATCCAGCAGTATGCAAATGGCGCCATAATATATGCAAGGTGCAAATGGGGCCATTTTCATGTCATTATAGCCCCATTTGCATGAGTTGTGCAGGGCAGGCCAGCAAATGTGCATGGCACCCTGCACAGCATGTGGTGCTGCCAGAGGGGCTAGTGATATCCCCCCCCCCCCCGTAGCCATGATTCGCAAAAAATAAATGTGTTAAGTATCCCTGGTAGTCTAGTGGTATCCCCCCTCCCTCCCTCCAGGTAGCTGTGATCACATAAAAGAAATGTTTTAAATATCCCTGGTAGTCTAGTGGTCCCCCAACCCCTCCCAATGCACTGATCTTTGTAAATAAACATTTACATATTTCCTTGGTAGTCTAGTGGTCCCCACACCCCTTCTGATGCACTGATCTCTGTAAATAAACATTTACCTATTTCCCTGGTAGTCTAGTAGTCCCCCACCCCTCCTGATGCACCAATTCCCATAAATAAACATTTATCTATTTCCCTGGTAGTCTGGTGGTACCCCCCTCTCTGCTCATATCCCTGATTGGCAGTAAAATCGGTGTACAAATTGCCCTGGTGGTCCAGTGGCACCCCCCACCCACAGGACCCCTGCCCACCCAGCTCCCCCATCATTGGGGCAGCTGCACCCACCTGCATACTACCATGGCCACCCACCAAATGACAGCTTACAGTAGCAGCTGTAAGCCCATTGGTCCACACAGTGGACCAATGGGCTTGCAGTTCACAGATATGTGAAAGAATGATTTCATTCCATCCATTTTTGTTGTGGTCTAATCCTGTCTCTCTTCTTTCCTTGAGTACCCCATCTGGTACTTCCTGACTGGTTCAGAGGCACTCAATGCAAGAAAACACTGTAATGGAAGATATAGTACAAACCAATGTGGGAACTCATCCAGTTTACTTGACTCTCCCAATTCTGCCCCAAAATATTTCAAATCAACACACGCAGGAGCCCTTGTCCGGCCAGATTTCCTGACGAAGTACCAGGAAGGGCATTCAAGGAAAGGGGAGAGGCAAGATTAGACCACAACAAAAATGGATGGGGCCCAAGTTACAACTACAGAAGGGGACAGTACAACAACAGAAACAGATGCAACAATTGGGGAAGATTCCAATGCAGGAGTGGTTGGCAACACTGTTAGGAAAAAAGGTTGTAACCATAAAATCAATCTCTAGTGGTTAATATTTCTCCTTATAAACTATCTGAGACAAAAGAACAACTTTTATCAAAAGGTTTGTCATTTATCCCTACTAACAACAATAGAGAATTTGACACTATTGTTGATTTAAACAGTTATGCACAGAAACTTAATTTGAAGATATTGTATTCTCAAGATAATTTTCAGGACAATTCCCAAGATGAGGACATACAGACAGCTTCAGATTTGTCAGGAAAAGCAGAGGGACTATCTAGGGAACAGAAGTGGAAAATAAATTAACTTTCATGCCAGCCATGAATCCAGTGGTGAATGTTTTTCTTAGAAGATGTGAACAGGACATTAATGAGTTGCATGAGTCCTTGCCTAAACCAAGGTATTACAACTGCTCCTTGCAAGAGAAAGAAGCAATACAAACATTGCAGACCAACAACGCCATCACCATTAGGCCCACAGACAAAGGCGGATCCATTGTGGTGATGGACAAAGTTAAGTATGATGATATAATGTTGGAACATCTAGAAAATGTAGATTTTTATTGCAGGGTTAACAAGATTTAGCCAGAGCCATTAGGGCTGTGAAGAGTTACCAAATGACCAAAGTTATTTTCTCGTTGGTGTCATATAGTGCTGTTTAGTCAAAATCGACAACAACTGTCATGCTGCTAAATCAGTCCTCTTGAATTTATTTAGTCAGAGTAAATGCTACTGGTGTGTGTGTGTGTGTGTGTGTGTGTGTGTGTGTGTGTGACTGCTCCCAGATTAAGTTTGCCTTTTTCCTGTAACTGCAGGGCAATTTTCCTACATTTTCCAGTAGATTACATTATTTCCAATGGAAGCCAAATTTCTCTGTTTTCCCGTATAACTAATGAAAGTCTATGGGAAGAATTTCCCTGTAGATGGCTCCAAATCCATGTAAACAGAGTTCCTTAGAATTTAGATAAAATACCTGACATTCCCTACAAGTTTAGCTAAAGGAGAACTGCATTGAACCTGTGAGTAATGTTTCCTGTAGACGTTTTTTATCATATAGTGGGTCCCCTTCTGTTTCTTCCCCATTTTTGCTGGCCTTTTAGTTAACCCATTGAATATTTATGGGTTACATATTGTTGCAAAGGGCCATCTAAGAATTGTATGATGTTGTTTATGTCCCCATGAACCTAAGAATTCTAAATTAGAACACAGATGCATTGTACCAACAATATAAGTTCTTGACAAGATCATACTGCTCTAAAATGGTCAGTGCCAGCATTGTGTGAATCAGAAACACTCATTGAATTTACCAAAAGGCCAGATCAGATTAAGCAGTAGCAAAATGAGAACTGGTATTTTCAAAAATAACATCTACTTCTGCAAAAATGCATGTTTGCTGATTCAAGGCAGTTCTCCTTTGAGATATTAACAGCCCAGTCTAAATTGTTCACTATTTATGGGGTTGGCATTATAGTCCACAGGTTAGAGTAATGAACTATAAATGAGCTTTGTACATCCAGCATTCAGACATGGGTTTGATTCCCACACCCTCCATTTCCATACTGTGTGGCTCTGATTAAGTCATTTAATCTCCCCAGTATTCCGGGTTGTCCATAGAAACAAGCACCTATGCCTAGTTGGCCTTACCTGGTTACCAAAGGAAAAAATATTTTTATAAAATTACATTTTTTTTTCCTTTTAGTTTACTTTTGAAGCTGTCTGGAGGACAGAAACATAACAGTTTTACACTGACCTTCTGTTGCGTGGGAAGGCTCAAACAGTGTAGCTGAGCCTCAGACTGTAAATCAGTGATAAGAGATGACCAGTCTGCATCACATGGCCCATCCCAAGGCAGGATTATACACACACACACACACACACACACACACAAAAACACTTTCCACTTGATACTTCCGACTCCAGAAACAGAAAACAAGCTATTTTCTATGTGTGACTGGGAAGCTGGACTTAATTAACTCCGTCACACTAGTTTATGCTTACTTTTTTTTTTCGTTTGTTTGTTTAAAGGGCAAGATCCTTCAGGCAAAAAAAAGTGATGGGTCTACAGCTCCCCCGCCCTGCAGTTCGTATGCAGTGTGCTCATAGGAATGAAATAGCTCACAGACCATTGTCTGTAATCTGACACTGTAGAAGCTCAGTGTTTTACAGACATTATATAATGAGTTAGCCCCTATGTTGCTGAAAGAAATAGAACACTTCTTAGGATTCATAGGATGTAACGAGCTCAGGAGGTGAATGCCCTTATAGAACTTGCCACCAATATGGTGGTTCAAATTATATCATGGATAGGATGTTTTCTTACTATCCATATAGGTGTCTGATTGTCTTTTGAATAGATCCATAGTGTTACTCTTGACTATTTCACTGGATAGAACATTCCACTGAGACACCACCCGTTGAGTAAACCAGTGGCATCTTTTGCAGGTTTTACAATTACTGCCTTTTAATTTAAGATTTTGTGTTCTGGTATTAACTTTAGAAGTGTTCCTCATTAGGTCCAATGTTTCCAGTAACAGTGGATCATTGATTGCTTTGTGTACTAAGCAGAGATCCCCATATAATTGTCTATACTCCACAGAGTAGAGATCCAATTCGTTTAGCCTGTCCTCATACTCTAAGTTATTCATACAGCAGATACATTTTGTTACCCTCCTTTGTACTCCCTATATTAGTTTTTTTCCTTTAATTGTTACCAGTGCACAAAAGGGGAGCAATAGTCTAAATGTGGTCTGACTAGGCTTGTGTAGAGTGGGAGAATTACCTTGACGTCTCTGCTTTTTATATGTTTAAAAATACAGTCGACTATTCTTTGACACTTTTTAACCTTATCTAGGGTGTGGGTATTGAAGGGTAATTTATTATTTATTATGACTCCTAAGTCTTTCTCATTAGTTGTTTCTGTCAGTTGCACGTTATTTGTATTACAGGGAAATTTCAGATTGTTATATCCTAAGTGCATGACCGTGCACTTCTGTTCATTAAAGTACATTTTATTATTGGTAGCCCAAGAACCAATATTGTTCAATTCATTCTGAAAGTTGTTTGCATCCTGCTCACTATGAATTATACTTCCTAGTTTGCAGTCATCTGCATATTTGGACATCCAGATGTTACAGTCTGTCTGCATTACCAAAATTAATAAATTGAAAAGAACAGGGCCCAATACAGATCCCTGTGGAACCCATCTGTTGAGTCTGGCCCAGTTAGAGCAGTGGCCTCTAATGATAATGCATTGGCGTCTATGTTGCAGCCAAGATATAACCCAGTTAATTATGTTGGAATGAAATTTCAGTTTGTACATAAGATTTATCAGACTCAATAGACCATATAGCCTGCTTCTACTGGCATTTTCATACAGTATGTTTTTATGTACCCCTTGTGATGCACCACCTGTGGAATATCTGCCAATGTCTTCGATAGGTCTTGTTGGTTGATTATCTTTTTGATTGCAATAGGAAGTCCACGACTCATGGATGAGAACTTTGTCTAGTAGTTTTTGCCTTTCAGTATCATGCTATCAGTCTGAATGTCTTGGGGTTGTGGTGCAAGATCAGCCCTGGATCAGCAAATCCGAGCACACGGGTATGAGCCATGGGAAGTTGATCAGCATTGCTCTGATAAGAGAATGCCATGACCTCCTTGGCCAGTCTCGTGCTATCAGCAAGACTATGATTGTGGTGGTTCTGATCTTGTGGAGTACTTTCACAATCATGGGTATTAATGGAAATAGATACTGTACACACTGTTGAAGTTCCAAGGAGTCGATAATGTGTCAGTTTTCTCTGCTTTGGAATTGTGACAGTGTGAATGGTAATAGGGAAGTTGTGCATTGAGCCATGAGGCCATTAAATTCACCTGCAGGGATCCTCCTCCTCTTGTTGAGTTAGTGGACGATGCAGGGTGTAATTGCCATTCCACCTGATTGAGGGTGAGTCTTCTAAGCCAGTCTGCATAGGGAGTTCAGCTTTCCTACAAGGTAAGTTGCTGATATTGCCAGTGGGTGCCTTTCCACCACCTGCTGTAGTACTTTTAAGGCCTTCTTAATCGTGGTGCAGCTGCAAGTCAATCCTTGTTTGTTTAAGTAGGCTGTGGTGACCAGGTTGTCCTTTCTTACCAGGTCTGTTTGTCCTGTGATGAAGGGGTGAGAAATAATGGTGCATGGTACAGCTGCTGTCATTTCTAGTACATTGATAGGTAGATGTGACTTGGGTGGTATTTATTTATTTATTTAGGTTACGTTGACAAGGAAAGAGGAGCTAGAAAATTCTGCCTCTCTTCAGCCTCATCCGGGGGAAAGGGGAGGGATACAAATGGTAACCAACTGAAATTGATCCAGGTTAAGCTGTTGGTGATATTTTGTAGTGAATGGGGGAAATTTGCCCAGGACACTGGGGAAGTTCCCCCACTCTTTTGAGGGTGTCATTATTTAAAGAAATGCAACCTTTCTTGCAAACTTCCAGACTAGTTATTTGGGCAGGAGATTTTAATTGTGGTTTGGAGTTAGCTGATAGAGGCCTAAGGATTTACAAACTTTTTTGTGATGCTTCGGCTCAGTAGAATATAATTACTACAGCAAGCTTGCTAAATTCTTACAGGACTCAGAATTTGACAGGTGGACATACTTATTTTAGGGGCCCCCTTTCTACCCGTTTTGATTTTACTTTTATTTCACCTACACTGAGACACCACAGGCCTGGGAATTTTCAGACCACAAATCAATAGCAATACAGGCGGGATTGGAGAATTCACCTAGGAGTAAAAAAAGTAGTTGGAGGTTAAATGAGGCCCTGTTAGATAATCCAGAGGTGAGAAAGTTATGGATAAAAGAATGTGGTTGGATGCTATGAGAATCTAGTAGAATGGTGGGAGGACACTAAACAGACATCGAAAGTTTTTTTCCAGACCCATTTGAAAAATATAGCAAATACTGAGTATTTAAAATATTTACGGTTAAGAGATAAACTACTGAAACTGATTTCTCTCACAGAAATAAAAAAAAATTGATAATGGGGCAAATTCAACTAATCAAAAAACAGATGAGAGATATTCAATATAATAGAGCTAAATCTTTAGATCAAGAACTTAGGTTTGGTACTCAAGTAAAAAAAAAAAAAGGTTCCATGGCCCCTTTCAAGGAATACAAGAATCAGGTAGAACATAGGGTGATTACAGAAATAAGATCAGAATCAGGACAACATATTTCTTCTCCAAAGGAAAGGTAAGGCTGGTAGAAAAGCACATTAAAACTGTTTGGAAACCCCCCTCATATTATCTGGAGCCCTGAAAAAATAAGACAACTCAATCTCCCACAGCTCACAGAAGTAGATTCTCAGAATTTGACTAAAGAAATATCCTTGGATGAAATACAGTTAGCCATCACCAGGTTAAGAAAGGATGAAGCTCCGGGGTCAGATGGGCTAGGGACTGGGTTTTATAAAACTTTTATGGAAGAATTAGCCCCAGTCCATGTTATTTTATTTAATCATATGTTACAGACAAAAAAAACAGTGAATTCCTTGTGTGAAGCAGTGCTTATTCTTCTATGTAAGATAGGTGCTAGATAGGATTTAAATAACTGGAGACCATTTAGTTTGTTAAATACGGATATAAAAATATTATTTATTTATTTATTTGTGAGAATCAGTTTACAACCTTTGAGCCAGGGGCTCATTTCCAAAGGTACCTCATCACATTGAGGACATACATAGCATTTTAGGTTACATAGCACAGGTTCTCTCAAATAGGCGTTCATCAGAGTCGCCGCGTCACACTGAGGTCAAACAAAATACATTTGAGTTACAGGGTACAAGTAATTGAAATAGGTCTTGCACAAGTTGGTTTCATATGTTGAACAATCTACTGGCATTATCATAAGACAGCAGGCACTGGCCAGGTTATACTTAGGTATGGTGTGCCGGGAAGAGGTGGAGGGGTGGGCTAGGTGGAGAGCCACCCGGTGGGTGTTGTCATGAGTGGAGAGGTCGAGGTCAGGCCTCATTCAGAGACAGGAGCAGCTATGAGTGTTGAGGAGTTGGCTTCGAAGGGTGGTTTTGAATTTGGAGATAGTGGTGACATTGGTGATGGGGGCAGGGAGAGAGTTAAACCAGGATGGGGCTCTGTAGCAGAAGGACCTCTGACCATGAGTGGTTCTTGATCTGGGGACCAGTAGAGTGGTCTTGTTGGAGGACCATGTTGCAACTGTAGGTGGGATCCAGTGGATGGATGCAGTCACCCCTGGAGGGGAGAGCCTGAGTAGGGTATTTTTTGTGAGGAGGCAGGTATGATAGTGAAACTGTTCAAGGGTCAGGAGTTTAGCATCGTCATACAGTTTGACAGGTGTGTGGGAGCCTGGGGGCACCAGTAATCAGTCTGCAAGCCTTATTTAGGGTTATGTGAATTTTTTTGAGGGCAGTTGTGTCAGCAGCACTATAGACTGGTAAGCCATAGTCTACAAGGGACAGTACTGAGGACGTAACAGCGAGCCGGAGAGCATTTGGGGGAGGCAGTTTCTATGGTGGGAGAGGATGCCAAGCCGTATGTTGGTGGTGGATGCAAGGGATCAATGTGGTCATAGAATGTGAGGGCTGAGTCGAAGGTAATCCCAAGGTATTTGTAGGAGCAGACTTGTTCCAGAGGTTGTTTGGTACTAGGAAGGATATGGAGTGGGTGGTTGCTAGCTTTGTTTTGGGGGTGGGCAAAAAGCATAGCTTTGTTTTTTTTAAGATTAATGATGAGTCTGTGCTCCTTAAACCAGGCATCAGCATCATTGAAGGATTGTTGTAGGGATTACTGAAGGGAGATGGGATTGCGGTGGGTGGCAAAAATGACAGCATCGTCTGCATACAGAAGCATTTTGCCAGAGCAAGCACTGGGCAGGGTGTTCAGATAGAGTGAGAAGAGGGCCCAGGATGGAGCCTTGGGGAACCCCTGAGTGTATGGGACAGGTATCACAGAGTGTCCCATTGATTTTAACACACTGTGACCGAACATCTAGATAGCTAGAGCACCATGCTAGAGGGCCAGCCGAGAGACCAGTGTGGCAGAGGGCATTCAGCAGAAGAGGGTGGGAGACAATGTCGAAAGCCTTTGATAGGTCGATGAATACTGCACCAGCTAGGGAGCTGGTGTCCAGGGAGGAGTGTAGGAAATTGGAGAATTCAATTAGTGCAGTGCTGGTACTGTGACTAGCCCGGAAACCATGCTACTCTGGGCATAAGATGTTATGCTTGGTCAGATATTCAGTGATTTGAATGGCCACCACTTTTTTCAGGGCTTTTGGGGGGGAGGATGGAGATTGGTCGATAGTTGTTGGTCGAGGACCTGTCACCTCCTTTATGAATGGGCGTGATTATGGCTATTTTCCAAGCAGTGGGAAATTGTCCCAGGTAAAGCAATCAGTTTAGTAGGCTGGTAAGCAGGGCAAGGACTTCATCTAGCACCAGCCTGAGGATACTGGGGTCCAGTGAGTCGCTGCCAGGACTATTGCCATTTAATGCTTTGATTAGGATGGGTCTGCCCTCCCGGGCAGATATCTTGCGCAGATGGAAGCTGGGGTGGTGGTGGACAGGGGGAGGTTGGTTTGGGGGAGGATCAAAGAAATTACTGGGGAGGACTGAGCTAAGGTCAGTGAAAGCGGTGTTTAGGCAGTTAGCTATGAAGGCAGGATCGGTGGAGGTAGTACCATCACTAGTGAGCTGAGATGGGGGAGGGGAGCGTGACTTACCATTTAACTGTTTAATATTATCCCAGAAATTCCGGGCTGAGCCCCAGGAGGAGGTGAGGGTGGCCTGGTAATGGTTGGCCTTGACTTTTTGGACTGCCCAAGAGCACTTATTCCAGGCTGCATTGTATGCTTGTCTATCAGACAGCCAGCCCGTTTCAGTGGCAAGGTGCCAGAGGTTATCCCGATATCTAAGTAATTGTAGGAGGGCAGGGCTGACCCAGGGTGCATTCTGTTTTTTGGATCGGATTTTTGTGAAGGGTGCAAAGAGATCACAGGCCTTGTTGAAGGTTTGGGAGAAGAAGGTGAGGGCAGTGTCAATGTCAGGTGCACGCTGAATGGGGGACCAGTTTATCTGGGTGAGAAACTAAGTTTTTCAGACCACCAGGGCAGAGGTGCCAGTGGAGGGTGATCTGTGCTTTGGGTTTGGGATTGGGGACTGCCCAAAGAAATAGGATAGAGGAGTGGTCACATAGGGAATCTGGTAGGACCTGGATGTTTTGGATTTTTGTGGTCGGTTGGTGATGATTACATCCAATAGGGTGCTGGTTCCTCTTTCTAGGTTTATTCTAGTGGGCTGGGTGATGAGTTGCGTCAGGTCTTGGGTGGCAAGATTCTGCTAAGTAGGATCACCAACATAGGAGATCAGTTGATCAATCCAGTTTAAACTTGTGCAGTTCTGAATAGGTACCAACAGGATAATCTTATAACATTAAGGAAGATTTTTCAACACAACGAACTATCAGAATTACAAGGTTATGTAATTGGTCTTGATCAAGAAAAAGCTTTTGCAGAATTAGTCATTCATACCTTTTTGAAGTACTGAAGGCTTTTGGGTTTCATAAAGAATTTATTGGATGGATCAGAGTGCTGTATGACAAAGCAGTACTTATTCCTAATGTTAATGGATGGCAGGGAGAAAGAATTTTAGTAAAAAGAGGGGTGAGACAGGGCTGTCCCCTCAGTCCATTATTGTATGTTTTTGGCATAGACATTTTGATCAGAAGCATGAATATGAATAGTGACATAACTGGTTTATCGCCAGCACCAGATGTTTATCTAGTAAAAATACTTGCTTATGCTGATGATATTATATTGACCCTTGCTCTAGAAACTAAAGCATCAGCTATTTTAGAAGCAATGTAATTCTTTTCTGATATGTCAGGTTCCAAAACTGATTTTGTGAAAAGCCAGAGAGTTAAGTTAGGACATACCCTTTGCCAGAAGGTGAAGTTTTGCTGATTTTTCTCTAATGCAAGATACCATAAACATCTTAGGGGTCGATTTTGGATGAGGAGATATGGCCCTACAAAACTGGAATATAGCCCTAATCAGAGCCAATAAATTAGTTTCCAATTGGAGAGGCTTGCAAATTGTAAAACAAAACGAGTAGTGCTAATTAAAACTTTGCTGATTCCTACTTTCCTTTAAATTAGCTATGTGTTTCCACCTCCTCAGTCCATTACAACTGCATTATTCAGTATATTTTTTCAGGCATTTTGAGGTAGCAGATTAAATCCCTTAAACAGAGAGCTCACTTATAGAAGGGTACAAGAGGGAGGTATTAATATGATTAATCCAGTAGTTTTTTTAATTATAGTATTTTTATAAGCTATAATGTGGGTGGTGCTTTGAGACCAGGTGATAAAATATGGAAGTCATTGGTACTTTCCTGGCTAACACCTTGCTTGGAACCCTGGAGGCAGGGGAAACCAAAACATTACTTGATACCCTAAATATGGTATAGCTATAATGAAGAATATTATCAAATGTGGTGTTATCATTACACATTTAAACAGTGGGTAGAAAAGTAATTTATTACAGCATCCTTCCATTGAAAGAAATAAGGAGGTAGTTTTTCCACAATGTCCAGTTCAGGACTTTGACAGAACATTAAAACAATTATCCAGCCCTAGACTAACTGCATTTATTTGGGATATAGTGTGACTGGGAAATTATGGGAGATTGAGAGTTAGAAACAATAATAAGCATAAACAGCTAATAGATAGGTACTGTCTGAGGGAGTCATGTTTGCAAATGTTGGAAACTCAGGAATACTTATTTTTAGAATGTAACTATGCAAAAGAATGCTGGCGTTAATGTAGCGATGGAATGGGGAGAACCTCTCTTTATCCAATTATCTTATCCAGAACATATGTATGGCACTTCATCGGAAGGGGGGGAGAATACAAAAGACACATTATATATTGTATTTGCTATATTAAGATATTATATATGGCAGGTTAGATGCATTTTACTTACTGGACAAAGATTTTTTTCATTTATAGAATAAAAAATATAAAATCATCCTTGCAGAGTTTCTTGCAACAAGATGCAGACCTATACAATGGAAAAGGTGCAACTTTTGTGGGTACATTTTAAACACCGGATGAATTAATTTTCCTGCCATGATGTGTAATTATGAACTGGGTAAAGTGTATATATTAATGTGTGTAGCAGTCTATAATGTTTTATAAATCTGTATTAATTTATATGTTTTTGTTACATTGTATCTAATTATGGTTCTGTTACATTGTACCTAATTATGGTTCTGTATCCTGTATTTTTTCTGTATGTAGTCCTTTTTCCTCGATATAAATTCCCTACTTTTTCATGAAATGACATGGATCTTTAACATTCACCTGAACAACCACCAGAACAGGCAGACAGAACCCTTAGTTTAACACTGCATCCGAAATACAGTACCTCAGGAGAGCAGCATTCCCCTCAAGATGCACTACAGTGTCAATGCTGGGATTTTTTTTTATTTATTTATTGAAATTTCAGATAGTACCTTTGAGAACAAGTTCATTTCATAGGTTCCATATCAGACGAACAATACTTATTGGAAAAGTATGAGACGGAAAACAAACAAAACAAGCAAGTATACAAAACATTACAACAGTATATAACTAGAGATGTTCCAATACATGTGGCATTGTACATATGTATGCCAAGGTGTGTATTTGATTAAAACCTGGAATTCAAAGGGTCGTATTAGAGGGGGGTGGGGTCTCATGAAACTACCCTTTACAGGAAAATGAGAACATACTCAGCCTATTATCTAATAATCAACAAGGTAAGGGATGGCATCAGCCCATGGGCCTCATCAGAGGTGAGAAGATATGAGACAAAGCATTTTAAAGTAATCAAGGGAGCTCGGGAGATATAACGGGGGGGTAGAGGGAAAGTCATAGAGGGGTGAGGGGGAAAGAGTGGAAGGGATCAAGAGGAAATGTGAAAGGAGATTGATTAGCAACTTACAACAGTTATTTACATGCTGAGAAGAGTTATGCCTAAGGTCAGGATAGCATAAGGTTAGAATAAGTGCTGGTCACAAGAAGGAAGGTTATTGGAAATAGTCACTACTGGCATCAGCAACTAGCTGTTGTTTAAATTTAACCTTGAAGGAGCCCAAGGTGGATGCTGAAGTGATGTCATGGTGCAGTGAGTTCATCCATAACAGGGCACGGTAGGCAAAGCACCTTTGTCCCAGAGACGTGCGACAGCGAGGTATATTAAAAATCTGACTAGTAGGGGGAGATCACGTGATGCAGAGTGCTGAGTAGAAGCTCCTTCAAGAAGCTCCTGCCTCCCGATCACTAAATCATCTTTTCTGGATGTCTGAATTCCTTAATTTCCCCTGCTTTCAAGATTCAGTGCTGTCTGTACACTTTGGAAGCCTGGTTTGAGTGTAAAATTAGCGGATGGAGGCTTACATGAAGAAAGCCCCGCAGAAGCACCCCCCCCACTACTCCTGAAAAGACCTCTAAGAAATCCAGGGCTTTGGGTGGGCCTGAGAGGCCTGATCCTCCGAGTCAATTTGGAGAACAGAAACCTTTAACACTCACTAGGTTCCTTGAAGAGTTTAAGCCGTTTCGCGAGGAAATGAAAGAAATGGTGATGGATCTGAAGTCTCTCTCCAGAAAATTAGATGAAGTCTCACTATCTGGTTCAGATAACACAGCTCGAATAGTCTCAATAGAGAAAAAGTTAGAAAATCTTGATCCTGATCTGGTGACTATGCATCAGAAATGATCTCATCTCGAAGCCAAGCTCGAAGATCTAGAGGGCCGCAGTCCTAGAAACAACATTGTGATACTTGGGTTACCGGAGGGAGAAGAAGGCCAACATGTTGTGGCATTTGTGGCAGAAGTTGGTGGAGTGGGTTGCCAGCCCCTCTCCTTTGGCCCTGCCTATATTATAAGCTGAGCTCACAGGTCCCCTCTGACACAAACCTTCTCCGGGAGGACCCCATCCCATTATCTGTCGGTTTTAAACTACTTGGAGAGGCAGCATTTTCTGCAGAAAGAGAGAGCTTTGCAAGAGGTTCGCTGGGAGAACATGAAACTGAGAATTTCACAAGATTTGCCTGGCTCGGTTCGCCTGAAGTGGAAGGCGTTCCATCCCATTGTTTCTAAGATAATTGCGGCAGGCCTGAAATTCAGGATGGGATATCCAGCCAGGTTACAGGTTCTAGTAAATGGATTCTGGTCCAACTACAATGATCCTGCAGTTGCCCTGACGAGCCTTAAATCTACGCTACCAGATCTATTTAAGAAGCCCTGAGATGCTGTGTTTGCAGGATGGAGAGATGTGTGGAGCTGAGAATTGGAACTTTTGTGTTTTCCCTTTTTGAGAAACTGTTCAGTACGAATCGGAGGAGAAACTTCCCCTGCTTTGTTTGGACTGGGGGGATCAGCGCAGGGCGCTTGCTACTAGTTTCCTTGGCTCCAATTGCAGAGGGCCCATGCCGGTTAAGGGCAAAGGACACTTAGGGTCTCGTGACTTGTTCACGGGGTAATAATATTTCAAGTTTTAGTATTTTTTGTATAGGTAAACACAATAGAAAGGGGAGTCAGTTTTGCTGAGATTTAGATTCGTGTTTATTTCACCTGGATTGGAATTAGAGCAGTCTTGGGCTTTCTCTGTAGATCGTTTTCATTCTGTCATGATCCGGAATTGGCCACTAGAGGGCGAATCAGGCATTAGTAATTCACGGGTGTGCAGCCCTCAATTCGAGGGGGATCTCTCTGAACCTTCTCACTAGACTTGAGTGCAAGACAACTAACTTTCACATGGAGAGCCAGTGCACTTGGAGGTTGGTTATTTCTGGGAAGACACGTTTTTTCTGTCTTCCCTTCCTGCGATGTGATTACTATCTCTTTCTCGACTCCTGCTCTCAGTCTGTGGCACAGGTATTGAAAGCCCAGGACTGTTCTCTCTTTTTTAGGGATAACCAGCACTGTTTTGTTCTTTTATCTGAGGATAGTGAAATGTAAAGAGTTTTTATGCTGAGGGTGCATCATCGGGGCGGAGATGAAGAAAAGCACCAGTACTGTGCTGAACATTGCTTTGACAGTTTAGAGGGTTGGAGGCGGGTTTCAGGGTATTGTTGGAGGATAGGTGGGGTAGAGGATGTGATGGACTTAATTGTGGGGGGGGGTTAGGGAGGAGGGAGGGCTTTACTGCAGTAACCATGGGTGTACGTTTGCAGGAGCTATATATCCCGTATGCTGAGCTGAATACACTAAGTCTAATTACCATTACTGGATGGCTAATGAGATAACTTTTGCGACTTGGAATGTTAAGGGGATCAGGAAAAAGTACAAACAATATCAGACTCTTAAACATTTAAGCTTACTTGGCTCTCAGATAACTTTTTTTTTTTTTTTTTACAGGAAACCCACTTATTAGAAGTGGAAGCTTTACAGTTAAGGAGACAACAGGTAGGATTGGTTTACAATGCCCAGGGTTCTACAAATAGCTGTGGGGTCATGCTCATGATTAATAGGGGTATTCCCTTTGTTTCTATACAGGTTATTAAAGATCCTGAGGGAAGGTTTATCCTTGCTAAAGGTACTCTCTGGTCTGTTCCAATATTACTTGGCAGTATCTATGGCCCTAACATAGATGACCCAGGATTTTTTATGAGACTTATATCTGCTATTCTCCCAATGCTTCCCATCAGGATTATTTTAGGGGGATTTTAACCAAGTACTTGAGTCTAATTTAGATAGGTCAGGCAAAGGTCTGGGAGGGGTCACTCCAGGACAGAAGGCTTTTAAAGATCTATTGGATCAATGCTTAGGCTCTCGATGTCTAGGCGTGTTTACTTCAATTCTAGAATGTTACTTTCAGGTCAATGATACATGTTTCCAGAGTCGCACTGATTACATACTTATTTCTCAGTGCCTGTTACCTGGGGTTAAGACTTCCGTGATTCGACCTGGCCCAATCTCTGACCACTCACTAGTTTTATGCAAATTGGTACTGCTTAATTTACCTAACAGGAAAACCAGATGGAAACTTAATGAACAACTTCTCAAGGATGTTAAATACTGCAACCTTATAAGAGAGCAAATTGAATCTTTTTTCATCTAACCCATTAGATAGTGCAAAGCCGGACATTTTGTGGGGGGCCTTTAAGGCCTTCATGAGAGGGACCCTTATCAGCATGGTGGTTGGTAGGAAAAGGGCACAGGAGAAGGAATTAATATCTTTACTATCCCAAATTAAATCACTTGAAAATAATTTCTCGATTAATCCTCCAGATGAGAACATGAGGAAACTCAGTGTTGAAAGATAGATATTTGGAGTTACTCCGAGACAAAGCAGAATTAGCTATTATTCGTACAAAAGCTAGTTACACTGATCAGGGAGAAAAGGCGGGGCGCCTACTGGCACTGTAAATTAAGCAACAAGAATCAGTGAGATTTATCCCTCCTATCAGGGCAATGGCTGATGGATCCTTAAAAGTATCTCCCACTGAAATAGTTCAAGAATTTGCCCATTAACAAACTTGTACAGTGACATGGAGCATTCCCCTAGCCCTGAGAGTACGGAGAGTTACCTGAAAGATTCCCATTTGCCCCCTCTCTCTGACCGACAAGGATTTCCTGGTTGTTCCTATTTCTCAGGAGGAAATTGCTGATGTTATTAGTGAATTGCCTGCAGACAAGGTCCCAGGCCCAATGGTTTTTTCTCCTTATTTTATAAAAGTTTTCCAGGACCTTCTATCATCAGTACTTTGCCGTTTATTCCAGTACATTTTAGCTGGGGCGGAGGCCGACTCCCATCTTTTTGAGGCCTTGATTGTTCTGCTCCCCCAACCAGATAAAGATCTTGAGCTGGTTCAGGGTTACAGACCTATCTCACTTTTAAATCAGGATATTAAAATTCTCTCCAAAATAGCCAATAGGTTAACGGTAGTTCTTCCTGAGTTGATAGGTATAAACCAGGTAGGATTTATGAAAGGGCATTCATCTTCTGACCACTTACGTGCCTTGTCACATCTTCTCAGCCACCAGAGATGCTGAATTCCCTGCAGGACTGGTCTCCCTGGACGCCGAGAAGGTATTTGATTGAGTGAACTGGAGCTTTCTGTTCCGGGTTCTGGAGGCATTTCATTTTCCCTCTCTGTTTATTTCCTAGATTGCCACACTTTATAAAAACCCGTCCGCAAGAATTTCAGTGAATGGAGCATTCTCTAAGCCCTTTTCGCTTCACTCATGAACTAGGCAAGGATGTCCCTTATCTCCTTTGTTATTTAACTTATATTTGGAACCTCTCATTCAAAATATTCTCAATAATGTTTCTATACAAGGTGTTAGAGTTGGGTGGCATGAAATTAAAGTCACTGCATATGCGGATGACCTGTTGATACACTTATCTCACCCTGTATCCTCTGTTCCGGCTTTGCTAAGGGAAATAGCAAGATTTAGTGACCTGTCCAATTACAAACTGAATGCTAGTAAATCTCTATTTTTCCCACTAAACCATAAAGTTTTCAAAAATGACATGAGTCTATTTGGTTTGTGTTGGACTTCCAGGTCATTTAAATATTTGGGTATCAAGCTTTCTCGTAACCCGCTAACATGGTTTAAGGAAAACCTGGATTCTCTCTTGCAGTTGATAGCTCATGACCTCGAGAGGAGGCCCAAACTTCCTATTTCATTATGGGGCTAGATCAACATAAATTAAGATGAACATATTTCCTAGAATTTTCTATCCATTATCTCTTCTTAACACTTTTATTCCCTTACTCTGGTTCAAAGAGACACATGGTGTATTCACCAGATTTATCTGGGCCGACAGATATCCTCAGCTGGCTTATCATAAGCTGGCAGCCCCAAAATGGGAGGGGGGTTTATGAATTCCCCATCTGGCCATATATTACTGGACTAGTCACTTAGCAAAATGTCTGAGATGGATATCCTGCGGCCCAGAAAAAGAGCAACTGGTTTGGCTTAGAATAGAACTGGATGCAATCAAGTCCAAGAATTTGGACCCTCTTACACTATTTTTCCTTAAGTTTCCCCAGGTACATATGACTGAAGAGTGCCCCATAATAATGACCATTAAAGATTTATTCTCAATTGTGTTCATTTTCACAATATTCCCCTCATTGGGACCTGGCTCAGTCTATTTGGAATTCTCCATCTTTCACTATTAACAAGAACCAGATTTCCCATCAATGGTTGTCCCAATTGGGGGATGGGAAGCTATTTCCTCTTATGGATGGAGAGGGGCATTGGTTATCAGTGGAAGATATTATTAAGAAATTTCTCATTCCGGTTTCCTCTCATTTCAAAGTTATACAATTAAAGCATTTACTTGTAACCAACTTAGGTAATACTCCTCCCTCCTAGACCATCACTTCTCTGATACCTGAGGTTTCCCCACTTTCTGGATCTTCAGGTGTAATCTCTAAGCTATATCAGGTTTTGTTTCACAAAAAATATGGTGGTCCCTTTGGACCTACAAGATTCTGGAATAATTTTTTCTCTCAACATTATTTGGATTGGCATTCTCTGTGGAGAACATGCCATAAATATATTTCTCAAGACAGACTGCGTCTCATGCAATATCATATTTTACATAATTTGTACAACACCCTGGTTAAATTACAGAAGTGGGGTTACCTGAATTCCAATTTATATATGCAATAAATGTTTGCAGGAAGAAGGAACATTTTTCCACATGTTTTGGTCCTGTCCTAAAATCTCCTCCTTATGGGATTCAATTAAAACTTTCCTGGACCCTCTGCTGGGCCTTCAGGAATACTTTACTCCCAAGATCTGTCTGTTAGGGGACTTATCATTTATTAGAGTTAGGGTACGAAAGTTTCACATTTCCATGATTGCCTTATTGGCTAAGAAGCTTATTCTAAGCCACTGGAAAGATAAGTCCTCTCCATCTGTCCAGGAATGGGTAAAAGAAATTCTGTCCAATCTGCGCACAGAAAAAGCAATTGCCAGTCTCCACAATAGAATGGCAACATATACCAAAATCTGGGATCCCCTTCACTCTCTAATTTCTCTGGTTCAAGTCTAAGTATATCTCAGACTATATTGTCATGTAAGATCTTAAGTAAGGTGCTTGGCATTTGATGGGCATTAGATTGGGTTACTGCAGTATGGGGGAAGGAAGGGTGGGTCAGGCAGTTATTCCTTTATATTGTATCAGAATGTTCATGTCACTGTCATTTAAACTACCTTTTATTGTGGAAAACGTATTAATACACTTTAAATTGAAAAAAAAATCTGACTAGTAGAGCTTCTGCTGCAATGACAATTGATAGAGGAGGGTAATAAGCTTTTGCACTTCTGGAGGCATTTTGCCTAAACTTACTGTTTTGGACAGTAAACATGTTTGGTACATGAGTCTACCTTTGAATCAGAGCCAGTTAGCCTGAGCGTACATGTTGCAGGTATGGAACAGACAGGCTGAGCTGGTAAGGAGCCAGCATGCTTTGTTGAGTGCAACTATGATGCAGTGAAGAGTTGTTTCAGTAGCTGATCCATAGATTGGTAAGCCATAATCAATAAGTGAGACAAGAGAGCTTTGAATGGCCAGGTTAAGAGCCCCTGGGGTCAAACATTGCTTATGCCTATAAAGTAGCCCAATGCAGTGTTAACAGCCTTAGCAATGTTGTCAATGTCGTAGGCATAGGTCATTGTACTGTCAATAGTAATCCCCAGATGTTTAAAGAGCTGACTAGCTCCAAGGGAGAGACATCTTCGTTTGTGATAGAAAGAGGGTAAGTTCTGTGCCTATTTTGGGAGCTGGAGAACAGCATAGTTTTAGTCTTGTTGTAATTCATAACTAACTTGTGCTTATGGAACCATCTTTCTACGACTATGAAATTACTCTGTGGCCTGGATTCAAGAATCTTAGGGTCTGGATTACTGGTAAACAGCACAGCATCATCAGCATATAAAAGGATGTGACCCTGACAGGAGTAAGGAAGGTTGTTGAGGAAAATGCTAAACAAAAGAGGGCCCAAGATGGACTCTTGAGGAACTCCAGATAGGACAGGTCTGCTATCTAAGAGGGTGTTACCAATCTTCAGCTGCTGTGTACGGTTGTGCAGGTAACTGTCAAACCAGGCTGTGCTGTCATGAGCTAGGCCAATGGTGGTAAGCTGTTTGACCAGGAAGGCATGATTCACTGTGTCAAAAGCTTTGGTTAAATCAATAAAAGCAGCACTGACCAGATGTCCTTGATCTAAGGAGTGGTGAATAAAGCCTGTGAACTCCAGAAGGGTGGTAGTGGTACTATGACAATTTCTGAACCCATGTTGTTGCGGGCATTGTAGCTGATATTTTTCTAAGTATTCAACCAGTTGGTCAGCCACTACATGCTCAAGAGCTTGAGAGTGGGGGCAGGCTAGAGATAGACCTGTAGTTCCCAGTAATTGTGCTATCCCCAAACTTATGAACTAGTGTCACAGTGGCAGATTTCCATTTCTGAGGGAACTGAGAGCAACTAAGTGACATGTTAATAATAATATGTGTTAGAGGTGACAGAATTTCATCCAGCGTAACGGCTGTAAACCTAAGATCCAGGGTGTCACCACTAAATCTTGATTTCCCTAATACCTTGAGCAGGTAATTCCTGGCTTCATGGGCTGAGAGGGTTTTGAAGTAGAAAGAAGGATGAGAAGGGTGCTCTCTTTCCCAGAGTAGTCACACGTGAGGGGGTGAGAGAAGTAGCCAGGTGGCAGGACACCACTCAGGTCCGTGAAGGCATTATTAAAAGTGTTAGCAATAAGTTTGGGGTCAAGTGAGGGTACACCATCAATCTTAAGCATGGTGGGGGCAGACCTGAGGTCTCTCCCAGTGACCTCTTTAAGGTTAGTCCAAAATTTTCTGCCATCATTCCAGGTCTGAGAGAGCACTTCCTTATAATATTTTGATTTTTAGCTGCATCAATAGCCCTCGTGCAGTTGTTTCTAGCTGCTTTGTACCTCTGGATGTCGGCCTGGTTACACAGCTACCTAGACCTGTGCCATAGATGGTCTCTGGCATTCAGAAGCTCAAGGAGGTCTGGAGAAAACCAGGGATTACAGTGGCCTTTGATTATATGCTTTTTATGGGGGTGCCTATCACATATAGCGCTGAACTGAAGAATGAATTAGTCGAGGGCAATGACAGCGTTGTTAGTTGTGTAAACCATTGACCAGTCCTGATTATGCAGGTCAGCTTTTAGTGATTCAAGATGCCCATGGATGACTACCTTGGTGGTAATTGTTCTAGCAGGTGGTTTAGAGAATTTGTTTACCCAATGAAACAAGACTTGGGAGTGGTCACTGAAGGTATCTGGGAGTATGGTTGTGTCCAATATATGATCAGGGTGGTTAGAGAGCACCTAGTCCAGTAAGGTACCTGTCCCAGTTTTATAGTTGATTCTAGTGGGGGACTTGACTAGCTGGGTGAGGTGAACTACTGAAACTGCATCTTTGAAAGGGCTTGTGTCAGGAGAGAACCAATTGATATTGAAATCTCCTAACATGATAATTTCTGAATTAAGACTCAGAGAGCCAAAACACTCCAAGAGTGAATCAAAGCAGGAGGCCATCTGTCTGGGAGGAATATAGATTGAAAACACAGTAAGGGTTTTATTGTGTGCACCTAGAAGCACTTTTATGACAAGGGCTTGCATATGGTCATCAGTTTTGGGCAGAGTTAGGATGAGACCTTGAAGGTTGTTTCAGAGGTAGATTGCACAAGTGCCCCCATGCTTGGAGAGATGATCCTGTCTAAAGACTGTGTAGTCTGGGATGGAAAATGAAGCATCCACTGTTTTTGGAGAAAGTCATGTTTCTACGACTGAGAGGATGTCTGGGTTATGTTGTATGATCCATGCATTCAGTACGTCCATTTTGGAGAGGAGACTGCATATGTTAAGTGCGGCAATTGTAAGTAACCCAGTAGATGAATGTGGGTGTGCCGTAAGTTGTGGAGGGCCAGGGTTGGGGTCAGTATTGGCAGAGCTGCAGCAACAGTAAAGCCAGTCCACACATATATTCTGTTAACTGCTTGTTGCTGAGTTTGTGAAGCTTCCTCTGTGTTGAGCGTGCTTTATAGTTGGCTTGTAAGTTGAAGATCCCAGGGAGGAGTGCCAAAGGGGGTAGCCGGCTAGAGTGATGAAATGGCAACCCCCAGTCACTAAGGGAATGCAGGTTCCATGGCACAGTAAGAGAGTCACAGCATTGGGATAAGGTGATAGTACTATAAACATATAAATGATTACTATCCAGTGTTGGTGAGGTAGCTGTTAGAAACTTATCACAGGCAAGATCAGATGGGGTCACTAGAGAGAGCAATATAATACCTCTAGGAAATAGAGCCATTATAAGAGACATTATGATACCAAGGAGTGCAGCAGTAAGGGCACATGCAAGTTCACAAGCACAGTGCAAGGTTAATTATATTGGTGTTTTTTTTTCTTCAAAGTACAATATGCTAAAAGTGAGAAGCAAGGAAGGGGGTAACAGTGATTAGAACAGGAAAAAGGCAGAGGCAAGTTGGACAAGTGGGTTGGAGGATTAACTGGAAAGATAAGATGCCTCTAGTGGCAGATCAATATAAACTTCAAATGGGAAAATGGGCAAAAAAAAAAAAAGAAATCTCTACATCAGACTAAACATTACTTAAAGTGAGAAATCAAAACATTTTAAGAAGTGATCAGACCTAGCATTAATTTCTTGGCAACAATTCCTAGAGGACTTCTGGATTGCTGCACATAGTGTGGGGAACACTGGCAAACAGGAGCAAGTAAGATTCCTCCAGGGGTTGATGCCAAAATTCAGAGTTCCAACCCGTACCTTGCTTGGAGGGTGAGCTTTGGGCAGCTTCGTGTTAGGCAGGTTATCAAACTGCAGAATGCAGTTTGCTTGAGAGGAAACAGCCCGAAAGGGCGCAGTAGTCCCCTTGCTTGGAAGGTGAGCTTCAGGCAGCTTCACCTTAGACATTTTACTCCTAGTGCCTGGTGATGGACTAGAACCTACCACCTGCCAATCTTCTGGCCTCAGAGACAAGTGTACAACCTGAGTGACATTGTGTCCCAGTGTCACTCCCCAGCCTTTCAGACTTGCATCCACTGTGATTTTCATTATGGGGCTACAAACAGTGGCATTCCCCTTCTCAGCTTGATGAAGCTCAGTACAGGGGAGTCACACATGCTGACCTCTTCCAAAGGTACAGCTGCTATGAAGAGCCAGAACTTAGAATATAAAATAAACAAAAAAAAAAACACAAAGAAAGTGCACACACCACTGGCTGATTTACAATTGATTTTAATTGATCACACTGTGACAATCACCCCTTCATAGTACCTACCAAATAGGCTTCATCAAGGGGCATGGTGGACTGTGCAAAACATGAGCAATAAATAGCCCAATAGTGCTTTAAGTATTAGCATATTCATTAATTCTCTTAAAGTTGTACTTATTGCACAAAGTAAGTGTGCTGGTAATAATGTGCGTCAGTGTGATTGTGTCTGTCTTCCAAGGATGTCAAGAAATTTGTGGAGAGCCATGTGTGCCAGTGCTAGGAGCTTAGGAAATAAAATTTCTGACCCTGAGGAAATCATTGCAGAGGCAGACTTGAATCTGGTAGCCATAACAGAACCATGATGCACTGATAATGACAGTTGGGAAGTGGCCATAGCAGGCTGCACCACGTTCTGAATGTACAGGACAGAAGGAAAGGTTTAGGAGTTGTTTTATACATGAGGGAAGGTATAAAGATCATGGAGATACAGGGACACTGGGGGAAAAGTAAGGGCTGGAGGTTCTTTGGGTTGGCTTAGAGATAGGGGTCTTGATTCTCAAAGCTCCCAGTGCAGTGCAAAGGGTCTTGCACCACAATGAATGGCATAAAGTGCCCCTTGTACCAAACAATGCACTGGGAGTGCTTCTCAATGGCAGCCTGGATCAGCAACAGGCTGCCTGCCCCAAATGGGGCTTGTGCTGCCCATGCACCCAAAAATGGCCTGCATCATGGCACTAGGAGGCATGTGGCAGATGCAAACTGTCACATCCCTAAAAGTAGGATTCTCCGAAGTCGCCCATGGGAGAAATTCCAAGTATTGTTAGACCAACCAGGGCTGGTCTAATGGTACTTAGAAAATTCTCCTCTGGGAGAGCTGACCTGTTTTCCCCTCCCCATCCCTGATGTTGCCCATACACATATTTAGTAATGAACCCCTTCCTGGTGGTCTAGTGACCCCCCCAATCTCCGATGTTGCCATAGTCGCATTTAATAATATCATTTCTTGGTGGTCTAGTGCACACCCCAATCCCCAATGTCACCGTACTCATAATTTAGACAAACTCACTTCCCTGGTGGCCTAGTGGACCCCCATCCCAGCAGGTATAGTCCACCACCCAGCTACCCCCAACCCAAAACACAGCCAGCGACCAGCACAGCTCACTTCTCATCCTTCTCAGTTGGTCATCGAATGAGCTGTCACTGAGCCTGTGCTGTGTAAAGTATGCGCTCATTGATTGACAGTCAGTGAATGAGTGCATACACTATACGGTACATGCCCAGTGACAGTTCCATTGGTGGCCAGCCACAGAGGTGAGAGGTGGGCTTTGCTGGTCACCAGCTATGTTTCAGGATGGGGTAGGCACTACCTGCTGGGATGGGGGTCCACTAGGCCACCATGGAAGGGGGTTTGTCTTAATTTTGAGTATGGTGATATCGGGAATCCGGGAAGGGGAGCACTAGACCACCAAGGAGGGATATAAGAAATATGACTATGTCAACATTGGGGATCGGAGAAGGGGGCCACTAGACCACCAGGAAGGGGTTTTATATATTTTACAATGGGATACAGGATGGGGGCACCGCTAGCCTTTGCCACATGGAGCCTGTGACAAACACCTCCCGTGCACCTTGTGTTTGTTGCACAGGAGAGGTTCCTGCAAGTGTGGTGACTTAGGTGCCAGGACCACTCCTGTACCAGAATCTGGTGCAGGCTCCCTTGTGCACCAGGCTTCGGTGTACAGGGGGAGGAATTAGATGAGGTTTTGGGAAGTCCATTGGAAAGCAGAGGGGAGATATAGATTATGGGGGACTTTAATCTGCCAGATGTAGGCAAGACAAAGTTTATTTCTAAAGCACACAATCCTGGAGGCTCTGGGCACCGTACAGAAAAAACATACAGCAGGCAGAGTAACAGATAAAATTGAATCATAGAATAAACCAGAGAAATAATAAAACAACAAATACAATATCAGAATCAACACATTTTAACAGATTTTATGGGCTGGTCAGAGCTCTACAACCAGGAAAGCCAAGGAGAATAGATAGGTTTTTAGACCGCTCTTGAACCTCTCAACCTATGGGGCCTCCCTGATATCAGCTGGTAAGGAGTTCCACTGGACTGGTCTGGTGACACTGAAAGCTCGGTCACTGGAAGTTCTTAATCTGGTCCTGGGAACTTCAAGGAACTTGAAGACTGGAGCATTCTGGCCACAGCTACAACTAGGAGCAGAGCCATCCTCTACTCTCTACAGGGGACATTTCTCAAGCAGCTGGTTATGGAACCCACTAGATATGGGGCAGTGCTGGACCTGGACTTATGAACAGGGGCAGCATTGCAGACATCACAGTGGGTAGTGCCCTGGGTACAGGTGGTCATCATATTGTGTGGTTTGGCATAAGGACTGAGCAAGAGGAAAACCACACTAAGACAAGGGTCATGGACTTCTGGAGGGTAGATTTCAAAGATATGGGAGACTGCCTCAGTAAATATCTTCAAAGGAGGCTGGCCGAGGGGGGTGGAGACTCAATGGAAAACAATCAATGAGGGAATATCTAAGGCAATGGCATGCTTTTTGAAGGAACTGAGCAAGGGCAGGGGGAGGAAAAGGCCACTATGTTTCTCAAAGGAGTGTGCTAAGGCAGTAGAGGAGTAAAAAACAACTTTCAGGAAGTACAAAATAACCCAGATCACTGGTGTGTGCATTTTCATTGTTCTACAGTCTCCTTGTCAGATTGGACTTGTTCATCCACCAGAGCAAGTTATCCAGAACTGCTGATTTGGGAGGATCTTTGTACTGAAGTCCTGTGTGATTTGAACCCATGTGTCCTGAATGTATCAACATATGTGAAGTCTGGCCTAATGTACTGTATCTGTCAGTGCTGCCATTACCCCCCAATGTTTGTAGATAATACTGTACTGGTTTGTAGGGATAGGACCCAATTGTGTTTATGTGCTGAGTTGCTTCATACGTTGTCTTCTGAGGGTGTCACTATATTGAGTCTTCTGTTGACTATCGCCCCCAGGTGTATGATTTATTGAGATGACATTAGCTGACTCTTGTTCCAATGTATAAGCCAATCATACTATTGGAGGTATTAAACTACCAGCTCCATGTCCCTCTGTCTCTGGAGTTGTGACCATGCTCATATGAGTCAAGCCATGACAAGGACTCCTCCTTTGGGTTGGGTGTTCACCAGCACCACCAGTGTCTTAGTAAATACTTGTAGAGCTGATAAAAGTCCAGATGGAATGCAGGTATTGGTAATGCTGTTTGATGATGAACCAAAAGTTTTTGTAGTGACTCTGTCAGATCAGAGTGTGAAGGTACGCATCCTTCAAGTTGATTGAGGACATAAAGTCACCTGGTTGAATTGCTAGGATTGTGGATCTCAGTATCTCCATTTTGAATCTTTTGTCAATTATGTGCGGATTTAGAAATTTCAGATCTAACATGGGGCACATACTGCCTGTCTTTTTTTAGGAACATGAAGACAGAGTATACACCTATTTTGTTCATGTAGGGGTACTGGTGAAATAGCTGTTTTTGATCAGACTGAGAATGGCTTGTTGAATTGTGCAAACTTTCTACTGGGATGTTGATGTTGGGGAGGTCATTGGTCTGTGTGGAACTATCCCTTGTTTTGTTCAATCGCATACTTCTGTGTGACCAGTTCCTTGACCCATCTGTCCATTGTGGTGTGTGCCCATTGACTGGAAAACTGCTGAAGCCACCCCCCCCCACTGGTGGGTTGCTCGCCTGGGTCTGTCTCGACTTATTGTTTCTGATTGCTGTTCTGTTGGAAGTTTGGTTTGATGTCAGATGGATTGAAGTGTTGGTTGGAGTTAAATCTTGGCCCGTTTTGTGAGGGACAGTTCTGGAAACATAATCTTGACACCCAGCCTCATGAGTGTTGATGATTATGTGGCCTTGACTAATTATGAAAGCTCTTGAACTTTGAACCAGAGGAATATCCTGATGGCAGGTGCTAGTGCTCATCTCCAGATCCCTATTTTCCACCTGTCCTGTCCTTTAAGAATGGCATGAGGGCTTCTCCAAACAGGTGTCCAGTCTTACGTGATAATTTCATGAATGCATTCCTGGACTCACTGTCTTACTTCCACAGCTTCGGCCAGAGTACTTTTCTGGCCAGGTTGGCAAGCAATATCATCCTTGAGCCCAGTTTGACTATGTCCAGTGATGCATGAGTAATGTAACAAGCTGCCTGGATGGTGCAAATGACATTGCCTGACCAAGAAGAAGTCTCAGGAATGGCCTCCACAATAGAATCGTTCCATCTGAGGAGTGCCATGCTGGGGAACCCCACTGCTCTGTCTGCTGAAAGTAGCATTCCTGACATGTCATGGACATTCTTTAGTTGCTCCTCAATTTTTTTGTCCATGGTGTCTTTTAGTGCTGCCATGCTTTCAGTCAGTATAGTGGTCCTTTTTAATAGGGATGAGACAAGGAAATCAAATTTGGGACCTCTGAACCATGCTGTTTTTCTTGTCTGCCTGAGAGGGTATGTTTGGTTGATTGTGTGTCTCCCTGGGGGCCCTGGTGGGCTCCACTGCCTCATGTTCCTTTTCTTTTCTTTTCTTTCTTTTTTTGCAGTTAGTGCTCTTTATTCTCCTCCCAATCAGCCCCATCACTGGGGACCATACCCCATCACCATCACCCTGGCTCTGCACAGACTTCACTATCTCCTGGGGCTGTGAAATGGATCCTCAAACTGGAGGCACACCAGAGAACGGTGTGGGGCCTGTGAGAGGTCAGTCCCATCATGCTGACTGCCCGTGGTTTTCACCTTCTTTTTACATGCCCCAGGAGGGTGAATGTGCAATGCCACCCAGACATACATGCGTGTGCACCCACAGTCAGGATGTCAGCAGCTGCCACTCCTCCACCCCCAAAATGCTGTCCATGTCTGTCCAACCACCAGATCCAGCAGCCCTCCCTCCCTGGAGAAGGACAGCAGTCCTAAAGGTGCTCGATTCTCCTCCATCTCCCAGCTGACCCTCTGAACACTCAAGTTCACTTCTGAATCCAGGTCATTGGTGCTGCAAGAAGTAGTGCTACCACTTTGCCAGTTGGCCACCTTGTTCCTTTTAAAGTATAGCATCGAGGGCTTGGCATGTAGGAAAAAGAGATCCAGTCAAACTTTGACTTGCGAGAAGTAAGGGGTCCATAGATGTAGAAGGTTTTTCAAATTTGTCTGCTATTCTGAGTACATCCTTAATCTTGTGGATTGTTTCCTCTACATCTTCTCTGGGGCATAGTCTGCCTGAATTCTTTTCTGGTTCCTCTTCATAGTTAAAGACTTGTGGTGGGTTATCCCCCTCAGTTGACAGACAGTGTTTCTTAGCTGGTTCTTTTCTGTACATGTCTGCAGTCTTCTTTTTTGTCTTAGTTTTGTTTATGTTTTCCTGCACTTTGGACTGTGGATTTTCTAACAGTTGGAAGAGGAGCTCAGCCTGTAAAGCATTTAGTGCAAGTGAGGCGGTTGGAGGTGGTAGATCTTTGTCTGGAGATGGACTCACTGGACGAATGCTTTGAGATGGGGTCATTTCTGAGATCATGGAGACTGCACATACAAGCTCTCTTATGTGGCCATCTGAAGATTGGTAACACATTCAGTGCCAGTAGGCAGGATATGGTGCCATTTGATATTAGTAAGAGTCCTATGGGAAACGGAGAATAAATTGAACAAGATATGATCCTTTGTTGTGCTGCATAGTAAGCGGCTTTATCGGCTATATAAAACATGTACAAAAGTACCTTCTCCCTTGCTTCTGGTCTGTAAGATGGTCACAGGAAGTGTAGGTGAAATGTAGTATATGTAGCCCTGTTGGAATGCAGAAAGAGCCATCTAAAATGACTACTCCAATGTTTTGTGACCAAATGACTACCGTTTCTGTGAGAACAATCAGTGGAGTGGATAGCAATGCCTCTTGCAACATGGTCGCTGATATACAAAGAGAAAGAAAATGTCCACTGATCTCACAATATCATGACACCAGGGAGTTAGGGCTAAGTGCATTAGATGCCCCTAAAATGGTTCCTGAAGTCTTGTAGCCCCTAAATGGCTACTCAGTAATCTTACAAGATTTTATTGATCCAAATGGGGATTGTGCAATCTCATGAGAAAAGACTCCTTGAAGCAAAGGATGATGAAGACCTCTGTGCCCAGGCAGACCCAGAATGGAATAGTTAATGGGATTGGACACCAAAATAGCTGATGGATATGGCCATCAGAAGCTGACCCAATGTAGTCAGAATTTAAGCAGTGAACAAACACGGAAATCAGGTGGGAGATTCGAACTGTAAAGAAGGCAAACAGAAGAAGGGTCAAACTCCAGGTGAGCAGGCTTTAATAAATGGTCTTTTACAAAATGGAAAAATATACACTTGTGCAGAAATGCATTTGTGGAGTGGAATTACCACTTTAAATCTGTCCAGCAGTTGCTCCAGAGCAAAATGGAGCAAGGTGGACAATGGATCTGACAAAACTGGTTTCTCCCTGGATATGCAGGGGGTATGAACACTGCAGGAAGGGTCCATGCACACCAGAGCTGCATGATAAAAATACATGGCATTAGAATTGGGTGCTATAGGACATTTCATTTCTGCAGGTACACCTAAGTAGATGTTGAGTGGTAGAGACATTGCAGGAGGGTCCAAACCACATAAAGGCACCAGTTGCAGATCAGAAAGGCTGGACCCTGAAGGAGTGTCCAGTCCTAAGTGGGTTCCAGTAAGGGAGGTATCTTAAATGCATAAATATAATAGAACAGATGGTCTGGAAACTGCAGGAGGTTCCAGATCAATAGACAGAGCCCAGTGAAATATTAAATAAGATTTGTGGCAGAGCATATAATCTTTGGGTAGAATATAATAAAAAATGGAAGAAAAAGCATATATAATTCCTACATGCTGAAGGTACAATAAATCGATGCTTCTGCTAAAAAATGTAAAAAGGGATAGTGCGAAATGAACAGAAAGGTAAGAAAGGAATTAGTTAAAAATAGCTGGATGTTTGGGAGCAGTATAAGATCATGATCAACATCGAGATGCAAGAAGTAGTCTGAGGCTTACAGAATGGGCTGGGGGATGGCCTCTACCAATCAAGAATTTGACTAGATTTAGCCGGCCCAGTGGTGCTGAGGGTTGAGGCGCTGGACGCCACACCTCGTGCCACGCTGGTGACCCGGGTTCAAGAATGGACTTAGGTCACCTGGGGCTTGCAGAGGGAAGGAAGGATTGAGCATCCCACAACAGCTCTCCTTCCTTTGGGGTGGGTTAGGGATATGCGCTGCACTGCAGTGACACCCGGCGGAGGCTGGGTGTTTGGCAGGTGCAGGCATTAACATGGGGGAGAGATGGCAGACATCTGCACGTTAGTGCATTGATGTCACTGCACATCAGGCTCTCTAGAGAGGAAAGGAGGAAAAACATCTCCCAAGCTTCCTAGATGATGACCACCGTTGCCTGCTTCTCCGCCTGCCGACTGATAAAGGAGCAGACTCCGCTCTGCGCAGCCCGATCACTTGGGGATAGAAGAGGGTTAGGAGGGCCCCTTCCTCACCCCGCAGGGGGGGTAAGCAGGACCATCCAGGGACCCTGAGAATTTGAGTGTGTGGCACTCTAGGAGCAGACTTGGGGGTAGTCGGTAGGGTCAGGAAGCAGAGCACCTTGGTGGCCTGAAGGAGTGGGGGTTAGGAGACAGTAGAGGCGTAGAAATAGAAAGTAGAAAAAAAAAGAATTTGACTGGATCATGCATTGGCCTATAGAATGGATGGAGGGCAACCATTGATGAGCAATAGGTCTGAGTACTATAAAGGTTGATTGGGATAATGCACCATTACTGCATTGCATCCTGACTGGCCTGGCACTGCTATATGTATGTGTGCATAGTTGCTGAACAAAAGATGTGAAACAGGAAGGTTTGTTTTTCCCTAAGTTGGGGCATCATGCACAATATCAAGAGACTGTTGCTAAGAGGTTATAATGACCACTGAGTGACAGTCCCTGCATGTGAGCCTGTTGTGGTACGCACAAACAGGGTCACAGCCCCTCCCTGCCTCATCATTAAACACATTCCGACTGTGTGAAGAAGAGGATCCCTTGCAAATGGCCTACAGAGCCATTCACAAAGCATGGCATCTTTTGCCAAGGTGGTTCCTGAATTTTGGGACACCCCCCTGCATGTAGAAACCCTACTGGCAGGTGGTAGGAGTGTTGCACCTCTGTTACCATCCTCCAGGATCAATTGAGAACAGAGGTTATCATGGGAACAAGTTAAGGATGGAGTGCCATGTCAGGATGGAGCTTGGTTGTGTGATTCTACTAGATGCTATTGATTAGTTTTTATTTTACAAATAATCCTTTAGGCAGATGCCTATTTTCAAAGGGTTCAGAGACAGGTACAACAGTGATGCATATACAGGTAGGTATTGTTCCACAGGACAAGTCATAAATACAGACAGAGATTCATTAACAAAATAAAAGATGAAGCGGCATATGTTGTTGAAGGTGACATCCCATTTCTGTAGGGAAGATGATGGGGCATTTGTGAAGAGGAGAGAGCTGTATTTTGTCTTCCCCAACTTAACCCATTCTAATCCCTGACATTCAGGTAGGTAGAGGAAGACTTAGTCTGGTGTTTTGGAGGGGGGAGCAGTAGCACTGTTTCCCTAGGGCTCTGGTGATAGCATAGCACCATCAAAGTCAAAAAGAGTTTATCTGATCAGCAAACAGCCTTTACAAAACATACAAACATACAACAATTCAATAAAATCTCATTAAAATATGCAAGTCAGTCAGTTGGTTTGACATTTACAATTCTTTGTAATAAATGTCATAAAATATGACTAGATCCATTTCCTATACTCGATACAAAATTTCTCAGTCCTAACATTATTTCCAGAGTCATCATTTTCATTCTATTCCTTAAAATATTTACAAATGTATTGCTGATAAATATCCTAGAAGTTTGTTTAATATATCAACATCAACAGTAGCAAGGAGATAAGTTAGCATAGGATTGGGAGAAAGGCCAAGACTTGCCAGGATTTCTCCAAACCACTTCTTTCTAACATTTGCATGGATATGGTACAGTAAAATAACTTGTTTTAAGTAATCTTCTACTTCATTCCCACAAACACAGAGGGGATCCATTATCCCTTCTCTCTTTTCTCTAAAATGTATATATTTAGCTGCATAAAGTTCTAGTTGAAACTTTGTGATTAATCTCTTAATTTGATGGTTTGAAATTTTAAGCACATATGGTTCCAATTGATGTACTACTTTAATTTCTTTATACCATCTGTAAAATTTTAGATTTTGGATTCTTCTTAGATCTTTCACAATTGGCAAATCCATAACCCTCAGTTTACTATTGAGGAAATTCCTTCTTTGGTCTTATGTAAATTTCACAGAAAAGGTGACCTAGTCCCACTGGGTAAAGTTCTTTTTGAATCAGTTTAATATTTGGGGCAATAAAGCCCAAATTTGCATAAGTAATTTCCTCTTCCAGACACCATCTAGGCATCCTGGTATCTGGGAGATGAAAAAGTCCCAGCATATACAATATTTGTTTTTCAATTAGCATAGTTTCAAAAAAAATTGTCAAGTTCCATCCTGAGAACTTTTACAGGAACTGATTGTGGTACCATCAGAATATAATGATATAATTTGTTTATGATGCATTCAAGATCTTTTAAATTTGAATCACCCCATACTTCTGAAGCATACAAAATACTAGCCTTCAATTTAGCATTAAGAACCCTAAGAATTCTCTTAACTGTGCCGTTGCCCTGTTTGGAATTAAACAGCCTTAAAACATTAGATGCCACTTTTATTTTAGACTGTATAAGCAAAATATGACTCTTCCTTGAGTTATTTTGCACAAAACGTAATCCTAAATAATAGTAACATTTATCAGTTGCAATTCTTTCATGATTTACAACTACTTTAGGCATTAGTTTTGATTTAACAAATATTACTACCTTAGTTTTTTCTTTGTTTATATGCAAGCCATCATCTTTGAAAATTTCTGCAAAGCTATCCAGCTTCCCTTGAAATCCAAGAAAAGATGCAGAAATCAAAATCAAATCATCTGCATATGCAGAGGGACACTATTATTTCCAATTTTTGGTGAATGATATTCAAAATTATCAAGATTCTTCAAAAAAGGGTTAATGTATAAATTGAACAAAGTTGGGGCCAGTATGCATCCCTGAGGAACCTCTAGGTTTGTGTTAATTTTTGCTGTTGTCAGTCCCTGTTGGTTATATTTAATTTGAGTCCAAGTGTCCTTCTGCAGTCTAATAAGAATGTCCAGAAGGGTATAATCAAGACCCAAGTTCTGCAATTGTTTCCCATAGAAGTGCCCTACTTATGCTATCAAATGCTGCTGATAGATCCATGAAACAACAAAATAACTTCAGTTAAAAAGTAACATTTCCATATCAAATGTTTTAAAATATAACAATGCTGAACTGTAGATCTACCAGCACTAAAACCATTCTAATATTCACTTAGTGAATTATCGCTAATCCAGGATTGAAGTTATATAATTTTACAAAATACTTTCTGTGAAACATCAATCAGACTTGTAGGTTGATACATTCTGGGGTCTATTGGGTCTTCTTTCTTTAGTATTGGGAATACAGTGCTCTACTTCCAACTATCTGGGATATTCCGTCCCTGTGTCAAGGAGTTGAATAAAATGACAAAGACTGGCATCTACCAATTCGGAAAGGTTTTATATATGTCACCCAAAATACAGTCAGGTCCAAGGGCTTTATTCAAAGTTATCGTGACTAGTGCTTGAAATTTCAGTTTCCCCCTATAGCCATTGAGACTGGGTATAATATATCCTCTTCAATCAGTTAATTCGTTATTAAATTATTTATCCGAAATTCCTCTTCTTTTGAGAAAAATAATTTCCGAAAATGAGTCTCTCAGACTTCTGGAGTGACATAAGCTTCTATTTTAGTTGAATATTGAATGTATCCTCCATTAACATTTTTCCAAAATATTTTTATCTTTCACAGTAGCAGCTTTTCTCAGCTTTTCCCATAGTCTCATGTTATATTTATTCTTCTCTTGTTCCAACAACTGCTTGTAAGTCTTTCTTGCTTTGTTTAAGTCTTTAATATTCCTTCTTGTTCTCCTTTGTTTTATTGTTCTAGCCATCTGATTTCATTTTTGTTTAGCTTTTTTGCAAGTGTTGTTGAACCATGTTTTCTGACCTAAAATTTCTTTATTTGTCTTGCAAAGAGGCCCTATATAAAGATTTATTTTTTACCATTCATAGATACTGTACATACATACTATCAGCAGATAAGGTCCACCAGGCCCATCCAGTCTGCCTGTTTATGCTACCTGATAAAGTGGCCAGTGACCCAATCTGGTCATCAGCTTTAGGTTCTTCTTCCTGTCTCTAATGTCCCTTTATACCTGTCTCATGCATGTTTGAAGCCTGCCACCATGTCCTGGGGCAGGCTATTCCATGCATCCGCCATCCTCTCTGTAAAAGAACTTCCTGACATTACCCCTTATGTGGCTACCCATCAATGTCATATCATGCCCTCTTGTTCTGGCACTACTTTTAAACTGGAATATGTTGTTCCCTTCCACCTTGTTCATGCCCTTGAGATATTTGAACATTTCTGTCATGTCACCTTTCTCCATCCTTTTCTCCAGGGTGTACAAATTGAGGTCTCTGACTCTTCCTTGTAAGGCTTGTGATGCATACCCTTAACTATTTGGTCACCCTCCTCTGCACCATCTTTATTTTGTCAATGTCCTTATGAAGGTGTGGCTTCCAGAACTGGACACAGTGCTCAAGGTGAGGCCTCACCAGGGTCCTGTACAGTGGAACTATCACCTCCCTCCTTTGGCTTGTGATTCCCATTCTAATACACCCCAACATCTTAGTAGCTTTCCCCACTGCATTCTTGTATTATATTGGTAAAGTTGGCAGTTTGTAACACATACTGTTGTTGCTTTTCAGGCTACTTTCCGGTTATAGTTCCTGGAATATACTTATGGTATTCTCTGCAACTTAATCCTTTTAAGATTCAGGATTTCCATGTTACTCTCCTGGGTGGATATGTCTACTTGTTCACCATTAGAATTTTGTATCTGTATCATACTTAATATTTGATAATAGGAAGAATCTGGTTGGTCCAAGACCATTACATTTTGTATTATACTAAGTGCTTCCACGTTGACCTAAACTAGATCAATTGTGGAAGGACCCATGGGTCCTATATATGTGTAACTTCCTTCCTGATCTCCAGTTGATCTTCCATTCTTTAATATCAAGTTATTCTCTGAGAGGCAGGTTATTAAATCCTTCCCTCTTTCATTATATTTTTTATAATAAAGTTTCCTAATATAACTTATGTTTTGGTTAATTGCTGGGAGACACTGGAAGAGATCTTTATTCAGATCTCTTGTATATTTCCCACCTGGGACTCAGGCACTAAAGTCTCCTACTATTAAAATTGGGCTGACCTCTTGTTCCTCTATTGCATTTTCTAAAGTTTCTTTGATGTTTATCCACACGTCCACTGATTTTTTTGGAGGTGTATATACTTTGATTATTAAAAATTCAATTTTGTAATTTTCCATCTTTAATGAGAGTTAATAAGTACTAAGGCATTTCATTTTAGTTATTCTAAAGTTCAAGGAGGTCTTCATGTAAGTAATAAGTCCAGCTTTCAGGTGGCCCTGCTTTTTGTCTTTTACACAGTAAATCCTGAAATAAAACATGTTTCAAAATGATTGCTCCAGGTCTCTAGTAAACACAGCATATCAAAAGTCCCAAGAAAATCCTTGATTTCCCAGACAGCCAGTTCATGTTTTATACCCTCTACTGTATGTTCCATGATAATATTTTTACTAGTAGCCACAGACATGGTCAGATATTTCCAGATATTTTGCAAACTTTCTAAAAAGATTCTCTCTGCTGCCCCAACTGTGGAAATGCAGAAAGCAGGAGATTTCTCTACAAATATCACAGAAATTTCAGGAAATATCTGACAATGTCTTTGGCTTTAACTGTAGGTCCATGACATTCTCCCTATCATTAAGTTCCTGTCATTTTGTATTCGATTCCTGAGTCTGTATAACTGGACTTCTTTCTTTCTTTTTGCCATCGTTCATTGTTTGTCCCCTAGATATTTTAAATATCAAAATGTTATTTATGCCTTCATTGTTATGTTTTTCTGTATTACCCTTTCGTGTTCTATTTGTAGTTGCTGTAAAGACTTTTGGAGTTGTTATAAGAGTACCAAATTTATCCAAAAATGTAGCTTTTTCGAGAATTGTATCCGCCACGTGAGCATTTTTGAAAATTATATCTATTTGTGTTGTTACTGATGTTTGATTGTGCATTCTTATATTATCAATTGCATAAGTCCGGGTTACAATATTAAGACAGTGTATTATAAATACAATAATTTCTTTCCCGATTTTCCCCTTATACCTTTCTCCTAATGTATTCCATCCAAAAATCGAGATAACTTTACTCTCCCATAAGAATACCACATGTATCCAGTAAAATAGTTTTTTCGAGAATTGCATCCACCATGCAAGCATTTTGTGTATATTGGCCCAGATATTCAAAAGGGTTGCACCATGCGCAATAGGGTTGCGCCTGCACAAGTCTGAACTTGCTCCATTCTGCCATATTCAGCAGGAGGCAGTTGCGCCACAGAAAACATGCTGAGCAACAGCGCAATGCAAATGAATGCATGCTGAACTGGAGGGGGAGGAACCATGCATAAACTGCACAGCCCGATATTCAGCAGGGCTGTGCAGGTTGTCAGGCACAACCTCCAACCTGCGCCGCACAACTTGAGCCAAAAAAAGGCTTAAGTTGAGGGCCACCCACAGGTGAGCTGCTGCATTGCAGGGTGCAACACAGCAGCTGCCACCTGTGGCTGGCCCCAACCCAGTCCTGTGCCCCCCTGCAGCCTGATCTGGGCAGCCGACTGCAATCCCCACCACCCCCACTGGCCCGATCCAGCGGGCAGTAGTTGTTAGAAACCCCCTCCTCCGCATTCATCCCTGGTGGTCAGTGGACAAAAAGCCTGATAAGTGGGCGGTGGTTGTCTATAACCCCCTCCTTCCGCATTCATCCTGGTGGTCCAGTGGACTGAAAAGCCTGATCAGGGTGGTAGTCATTTAAGAACCCCCAGAACATAGCCCTGGTGGCTAAGTGTCCCCACCCACCCACCCGCAGCCTCACCTGCCCGCTCCCGGCGGCCGGCGGCATCCCAACCGCCTGCCACCCCTGCCGCCCGCCGACTGACTGCCGGTAGGGCCTGCCCATGGTGCAGAGCAGAGCCAATGGGTGTACAGCCATACCATATGACTGTCAGATTTGAATGAATACATTCTTCATTCTGGCTGGTTGGGGTGGTGGTGGGGATTGTACACTGTTTCACCCACGATCGGGCTGCAGGGGACGTCGGTCCCCAGCGGCTGCTGCCTGGCAGGTGTCAGGCGCCAAGTCCTCGGATCAGCGCACCTGCATGCTAATGACGCATGCAAATGGGGCCATAATCAGATGCAAATGGCCCCCTGCACTTGCATAAATTATGGCCCCATTTGCATGTCACCATTTGAATATGGGGATTTTAGCGCATAGGCGCGGCCGGTACTGCGCCACACGCAAGATAGATGCTCCCTCTGACCACTAGCGGTGGCGCAAGTTCCACTGCACCATACACAGTGGCTGTGGCCGGGGTGCTATTCAAAGGAGTTGCTCAAGGTGCAACTCCTTTGAATATCGCTTTGGGCACACACCTGCGCAACTATTTTGTGCAGCGCAAGGGCTTGCGCCGCCAAAATAGCGCAGTTTGAATATCCAGCCCATTATATCAATTTCTGCTGTTCCTGATGTTTCATCAAGAATTCTTATATTATCTACCGCATAAGCTGGGATTTCAATATTAAGAGAGCATATTATAAATGCAATAATTTCTTCCCTGACTTTTCCCTTAACCCTTTCTCCTAGTGTATTCCATCCAAAAATTGAAATAACTTTACTCTCCCATTCTAAATATTGTTTATTTTCATATTCTGCTATAATTTCAATAAGACTCTGTATTTCTTTATCTCTTTCCCTTTTGTTGTGCTGTGCTTTATACTTTGAGTTTTCCTCGGATGTTCTATCCGGAATAATGGGTACCCTCTGTGGTTGGCTTATATTAAAGCCTTTTGCTCTACATACCTCTGCCTGTGCCCATATCCTCTCCATCAGTATCTAAGACTGAGAGCATATTAAAACAAGATCTGGAATAGTAGGGTTGAGAAGTCTTATAATATAAATTTCCTTCTCCTGGGTATTTATATTTAGTAGTTCCCAAATATGTTTATCGAAGTCTTTTTGGTGTATCTTTTTCCAGTACCTCAACCCCATCCATTTCCACTAGAAATTATGTTTCATGTTCCTCTCTCTCTCTCTTTAAAAGACTGAAGAAGGTATATTCATGCTTATTCCCCTTAGTATTATTACCGATTGTCCCTCTTAATTCTTCAAAATTTCCACCTGGAGTTACAACTTTTGAGGTCCTGGCCTTCCTCACAGCCCATTCTCTAATTACAATTTCATTATTTGCTTCAGCTCCTCCAGTATCAAGATCTTTCTCTATGGAAATGTCATAACTTAAGCTCTTAATCTCTTTATTCTCTTCATTTACTGATCCATATGCCTAATATTTCCCACTTCCATCAAAGCAGATTGTATCATTTTCCCTGTTTCAATTTCTCCTTCCTCTTTGCTTTCCTTAATGTCAACTTTACAATTATTTGAATTTTTGTCTTTATCTCTATTTTGGTTTTCATTCTTAATTTTGTTATAATTCTGATTATATTTGCTTTTATTATTCCTTTCTTCTTTCCTTTGCCTTGGGCCTTTCCCTTAAACAGGGCACTGTCCAAAAAGGGAGACGTAGACTGTTCTTTGACTATATGTGGGGGTAAATTCACCTGTATTCCATGATTTTCCCCTTGCCACTGAACTCCCTATGTAACTCTGATCTCCATCCTTGAGTTAAGCTCATTACTTTCACCCAAAATTCCTAGCTATTCCAGCAAAACCTTATTCCTAAATACACTGACTTTTAGTGAACAGACCTCTTCCTTAAGGGCTGCAATGTTTTCCAGAATTAGTACATTTTCATAATATGGATTTTTAATTATCTCTAGCATCTGTCTAGACAAAACAGAGCTGGATGTAAAATGTTCTTCATTCGTGAAGTATTTCTTATTATACTGTATTGAATGCATGGTAAGATTAGGATTGATACCTGATTTTTTTTGTTCTCAGGTTTTCTGTGCTAAATCCCCCTCCTGTTTGATGGTCCCTAGAATATTGTTCTCCCTGCTATATTTCTAATTTCTTCAAGCCATCTATAGTATTACTCCGTTCTTGTATAACTGAGGCCAGTTCATCACCTCTACTTCTTTCCAAACTTTTCCAGTCCTTTTTCCTCTATGAGTAAGGGGTGGATGAAAAAGGAATACAAGAATTTTTCATTGTTTGATTGGGTATAGTTTCTCCAAAAGTGGAGTATTCTGGGGGAAAATCTCCTTGTAGGAATCTAAATGATTTTCCTCAGATATTTGCAATTTTTGTGTTTCCCAGCCACACATAAGTAAAGAAATATCCCCATCTTGTGCTTCATGAGTTGCACTATTATTGCCCACTGTGGGATTTTCTTAAAAAACCAGATTAATTATGTCCCCATCTTTAAGTTGTTTTCGATCAGACTTAGGTGTAGATAAGTTTAAGGGGGCATCTACATGTTCAGGAAAAAAGCAGGTATTTAAAATTGTTTGCTATTTTTCCCTTGAGGCACTTTGACTGATATCATTTCCTCATTTCCCCTTCTGTTATACAGTAGTTTTCTACATATTTTTAGTTTTCTTCCCCTTCCCTAGTACTGGTTTCTCTAGGGTACTTAAGTTCAGGGGGCTATTTTTACCACTTCTTGTTGAAATCATGTCATAATAATCTAGGTTCAAGTTATTCTAGTATACCACTATATTAAACTTTATGTTATGCAAAGTCTTTACATTCCAAATATAAACAATTGAAAATGAATTAAGAAATTTCAAAATGCTGTGCTTATATACAGGTATCCTGGCTAAGGTAAATCTAATAACAGTTTTAACTGCCTCAGCAATTAGAAGGTAAATATCATATATTCCAAAACAAAGTCAAAATACACAATAAAAAATTCACCACCAGTCCTTTGGGAGTCCTGCAATATGGATTTGTCTGAAAATGAAAATTCATTGTCCTTACAGCCTTTCCTTTTGATTTCATTCAAGGGCTCAGACTCAGTTTCCAGAAGACACAGATTAGTCTTTGCTGAAATCAATTTCTTGGCTTCCCAGCAAGAAGATCTAAAGCAAATTTGAATAAATAAGGCCTTCTCCTCTGCTTCCCTTTGCTTCTTTGAGCTGATTCTTCTGGTATGTAGAAATATTTTTAAAACCTCCAAGTATCATAAAGTATTATGAACTGTATTAAACTTAACAATATATGTACTATATGTAGTATGTGACTTATAAATTATAACTTTATAAACTCTTTAGCATTTAGCATATAGCCTATAAAAATTGTTTCCAGAGAACTAGAACTTAAAAACTACAATGTTTAAAATCTAGGCTAAAAGTAGCTTTAATTAAGGTGCTTTTATAAAGTTCTTTAATATATTTCTAGTATATTTAATTTTACCTTGTATGGAAGCTCCTTTTAATTTAGTCAGCATAGGAAAAGACCCAAGTCTTCCTGAAAGCTGCCTTATGGTTCTCTGAAGCATCTAACAAAAGACACAGGTTTTAGTTTCAGTGCCACCAAGACCTTTAGTTTAAGGCCCTCAGTTTAAAAAAGGATTTCAATTTACCTTTAGTTCAAGTTAATACAGCTCTTTGCAAGATCTTGCAGACTTCTTCTAGTTTCTCCACTTTAGAGAAACACTGCAGTGATTGTGCTCTTGCACCCACTAAGTTTCTAGTTAAGCTACTACCTGTAGTCACTCAGTTTAATTTCAGAAATAGCTCTGCTCTGAGAGAACACCAATACATGCAAAGTACTGAGAGTCTCCACCTGAGGTGTTGTCACCTGTTCTCTATTGAATAGCCAGTTACCCAAACAGTATTAGCAACCTGATAGCCAAACTTGTGTCTCTTGATTTGTTATTATTAATTGTCTAATTAAATAATAGCTTCCACTAAATCTCCTCCAGCAGGTAACAATAAACTATGTACCACTTAAGTGCTTGTGTGCCTTAATTTAATTATACAATTTAAAGTGCTTGTGCCCCTTTCTTTAAAATGTATGGCTTCATGCACTTTGTAAGCCTAAAACCAAGTTAAATACTGAAACAGTCAAAGTGCCCAGAAAGTTTTAAAACTCTAGGGCCCAGATATTCAAACTGTGCCAGGCTGTGGCCAAGCCTGGTCGCAGCTCAACTTTGTTGTGCACGGGTGTGGCCTGGGCAATATTCAACAGAGCTGCGCTATGGTGCAACAGCTTTGAATACCGCACCCTGGCCACCCCCACTGTGCATGGCACAGTGACACTGCGCCAGCGCAAGTGGCCAGAGTGGAGCATGGAGATGCACTTGCGCCATGCACAGCACCTGCGATATTCAAACGGGGACATGCAAATGGGGCCATAAGTTATGCAAGGTGCACAGGGGGCCATTTGCATCTCATTACAGCCCCATTTACATGCCATTAACATGCAGGTGTGCTGATCCCTGATGACTTGTGCCTGGCGCCCTGCCAGGCAGCAGCCGTCGTGACCGACGCCCCCTGCAGCCCGATCACGGGAAGTCCTGTAAGATAAAAAACATCCAATATCCCTGGTGGTCAGTGGACCTCTATGTGCCCGATCGTGGGCATCCTGTATTCCCCAAGTCCAATATCCCTGGTGGTCAGTGGACCCACACTGAGCCGATCGGGCATCATTAATCACCCCGATATCCCTGGTGATCTACTGTACCCCTACCCACCCACCCACTGAGCCCCACCGCCCCACTGCCCCCGTCAGCTGGCGGGTGGCAGCACCCTCCCCTGCCACCCGCCACCCCATTGGTTCACAGCATGAGCCAATGGGCGTACCTTATACCATACTACTCAGTCCAGATGTGTGAATGAATTCATTCACATATCTGGACAAATAGTCTGATATGGCTGCATGCCAATCGGCTCATGCTGCTGAGCTCATGGGCATCAGCTGACTGTCAGTCGGTGGGCGCTGGGTGGCATGGTGGGTGCTGCCCCGCTGGCTGACGGGGGGAACGGGGTGGTGGGGCTCAGTGGGTGGATGGGGTGGGGGGTACAGTAGATCACCAGGGATATTGGACTTGGGGGTGATTAATGATGCCCGCGATCAGGCTCAGTGCGGTCCACTGGACCACCAGGGATATTGGACTTGCAGGGGAATACAGTGATGCCCGTGATCGGGGCACATAGAAGTCCACTGGACCACCAGGGATGTTGGACTTGGGGGGGCATTATAGATGCCCTTGATCAAGGCATGGGTGGGCGCCGCCAGGTGTGGCAGGAACTTGCGAGGGCCCCACAGGTGGCAGCTGCTGTGTGCCCTGCAATGCAGCAGCCTCACCTGTGGTGGCTACATCACTCTGTTCCTTTTGGGGGCGTAACTTTGTGCAGGCGCAGGTAGGGGTTGCACATGCATGACTCTGCACAGCCAGGGCTGAATATCGGGCTGTGCAGGTTATGCATGGGCACCCCACCTGTGCCTGCATACATTACTGATGCGCTCCGGCGCATTGGGATTTGTGCGGCACACTTTTCCCTTTTAAATATCGCCAGAGCAAGATGGGTTGTGCATGGTAACACTGTTGCGCCATGCGCAACCCTTTTGGATATCTGGGCCTAAGAATTCTTGGATCCATAGTTAAGGAAACAACAGCCAACACAATCAGTGTCTCCAAAGTTTTAAAAGGTTGATCAGGCTCTTAAAAACTGAAAATAGCCTAAAGAGAAACCCCTTTCCAAAGTCTTTTAACTCTCAGATATCCTTACCCTAAGTGGTCTTGTTCTTTGTGTTCTGGCTCAGGGTTCAAGGCTTTCATCCCCCAAGGCCAGTACTTCAACTTTTCAGTATTTCAAAGGATTTTATTCTCTGTATAGCTTTTATGTAGCTTCTGTATTTAAGCTGCAGTTTCCAGAGGGAAGGTCCCAAAAGTGGGTCATCACTCTTAATCTTTAAAATGGAAAAGAGCACTGAACATCTATATTTGGTAAGGCAACAATGGCATACTTTTTCAAAAATAAGAGGAAGCTCTTCAGTGCTCCTGCACACTTCCTCATCTGAGTTTCTCCACAGCAAAAAGTGAGCATTGGTGTTGTCTGTCTGTCTGTCTATCTCTCTCTCTCTCTCTCTCTCTCTCATCAAGGATCCTCTCCCTCTATCAGTCTCTGCACATGCTCAGCCCCACCAGCCAATCCCTGATTGGTACTCTCTACTATAGCACCATACAATGCATCATGTCCAGTCCTCCTTGGGTATCGCAAGCCAGAATGCTAGTGCAAACCCTGTTTTCATGCACTAACATCTGGTCAATTGATTTGCATTGAAGCTTACATATAGTATGACTCATTCTCAAGCCAATGAGTCAGACATTTGCACATTACAAATGTTGGAGGAAACACAGTGTGGTGCCTTTTTGACCACAAATTTGTGCTGCCACCAACAAGAGTTGCGAATGGGGCTCCAGGATTTGACAGTAGAAATAGTTTTGAGATCATGGAATGGATACTGGATGTTGTGATCTGCTTGTTTTAACACAACAGTGATACCAATAATTTTGATAATGTGGACAAAATGTGGTAGTGTGTATTGATGTTTACACAGAGTTCTTTTGTTATTACTGCTTGTGAAGCAATTCTGGTACCAGGGGATGTATCCTTTAGCTGCGGCAGTTGCTATTGTGGCTGGATTATAAATTAATGGGGCCTCCAAGAAGTGTCTCTTATGGTATAAAGGACTCCAGGGCAGGATATTCAAATAAAATTACAAGTGCAGCAAAAATGTTTGCCCTGTGCTTGCACCTACGCTCAGTCCAGCTCATGTGAAGTTCAGTCAGATAGTGAGCGGCACTATCTGACTGAATATCATTCCATGTCGGTGCAGCACTACTCGAATCTGCACTTCCCTAACATGCATCAGGGCTGCATATAGTCCACAGGGAATAGCACTGCCTGAAACAAGATAGTGCCAAGTCCCCTGTGGACCATATTCAGCCCAAGCATGCAAATGAGTCCATTAGGAATGCAAGGCACTAAGGGGTCATTTTCATGCTCATTAAGGGCTCATTTGCATAGGGTACAGCAACCCCTTAGTGCCACTGACAGCCCTGGAATTAAAACTCTGATTGTCATGTGGTACTCCAAACCTCAATCCTCAGTTCAAACATAGTAACCCAAACCCTGGTGTCCAGTGGTACCCGTTATCTCCCCGATCATCCGTTCAAGCAAAGTAACACAAACTCTGGTGTCCGGTGGTATCCCCCACTGTTTCTCACCCATTCAAACAAAGTTACACAAACCAGAGTGTCCAGTGGTACCCCCCAATCTCCCATTCAAACCAAGTAACACAAACCCTGGTGTCCAATGGTACCTCCCACCCACCAATTACCTAGTCAAACAAAGTAACACACACCCTGGTGTCTGGTGGAACCCCGGGCCTCCTATTCAGCCATTCAAACAAGGTAACACAAACTGTGGTGTCCGGTGATACCCACTGTCACAAGCTCACCCCTATGCACAGCCAGATCCCCTACTCCTAAGAGAACCCCCCTTTGATGAACCCAGTGACTTTGACTGTCAAGAAGGACAGCTTCCTCTCTTTCTATCCAAGGAGTCTTTTTTTCTAAAATTCAGTAGTTAGTAGTTAAGCGGTCCTACTAAAATGAGGCATCAGTCTGACAAAATCTTTTCCCTTAAAAATTTATATCACACAAATTAGACACAGACAGAGTTGATAAGAAAATCATAAAATGTTTATGTAAAGAAAGAAAACACATTAAAATATTCTACACAGTTTAGGGTATTGGGTTGCAGGCAACAAATGTTAAAAATATATGGAATTGCGAACATATGAAATTGCCAGCAGAAACAGGCCTTGAGTCTGTTCGAGTGTGCAGCTAGCACCTCATCTTGCAGCCGCCCCTCCCACCCCCCTCTTCCCAGTATCCCTTCCCATTCCCCTGTCCCAACCCCTCTTGAAACTGTCCACTGTCTTACAGGACGCTATGTCTCCTGGTAAGGTGTTCCATTTGTTCACCACTCTTTCAGTGAAAAAATGTCTCCTCATCTCCCTCCTGAATCTTCCCCACTCCAATCTCAGTCAATGCCCTCTCATGTCCCTCCCCCTTCTCATCTGGAAAATCCTTCTGTGTTGGTCTTGTTTATCCCTTTCAGACACTTAAGATCTCGAGCATATCCCCCATCCCTCCTCTCCTCCAGCGAATACATATTCAGTTCTCCCAGTCTGTACTCATAGGGCTTGCTCTCTAATACCCGGATCATTTTTGTGACTCTTCGCTGCAGCCCCTCCAACAATCTGATGTCCTTCTTCAGGAATGGGCACCAGTACTGCACACAGTACTCTAGGTGGGGCCTGACCAATGACCTATACAGGGGCAGGATAACCACTCTCCTTCTGGAGATTCTTCTTGCAATACACCACAGCATTTTGTTGACTTTTTGCTTCCTCCTTCCTGCACTGAGCAGAGTTGTTCATATTCCCTGTAATGATCACTCCTAGGTCCTTCTCCTCTGTGGAGCTCCCCAACTGTACCCCATTCAAGTGATAATTCCTCCCCTGGTTCTTGGCTCCAAAGTACAGAACCTTGCACTTCTTGGCATTGAATCCCAACTGCCATGTTTCTGCCCACTCCAGCAGATTAGTCAGGTCCTCCTGCAACCCCTTCCACCCCTCCACATCATCAACTACAGCTCCTATCTTGGTATCATCCATGAACAGACTGATCCTGCTCTGCATCCTGTGTGAGATATCTACAACAAAATTCCCAAACAGCACTGGTCCTAGTACCGATACCTGTGGTACCCTGCTCATCAGTGCTCTCGGTGATGAGAGGTCCCCCTCACCACCCTTTGTTGCCTTCCCTTTAGCCAGTTTGTGCTCTATTTCACCATTTTTGATCCTGCACCCACAAATTCCAGTCCCCCCCCCACAACCTCCCATATGGCATTTATCAAAGGCCTTGCTGAAATCTAAATACAGGACATCCACTGCATGGCCCTTGTCCAGTTCCCACATCACCCAGTTGTAGTACTCTACAGGGTTTATCTGGCAGGATCTGCCCACTACAAACCCATGTTGTTGATCATTCTGGAGACCATTTTCTTCCAAGAAGCTCACTAGCCTCTCTTTTAGGATGGTCACCATGAGCTTTCCAAGATCAATGTGAGGTGCATTGGCCTATAGTTTCCTGGTTCATCCTTTGGGCCACTTTTGTGGATCGCACCACATGAGCCATTCTCCAGTCCTCTGGTACACATCCTGTGTCCAGGGAGGTATTGAACAGGTTGGCCAGTGGCCCCACCAGGACCTCTGCCAACTCCCTTAGTACCCTAGGGTGAATGCCATCAGGTCCAGGTGCTTTGTCCACCCTTAATGTCCTCAACCCATCTAGTATCCTGCTCTCTGTAGTCCCTAGATCTGTCACCTGCCCCTTGCCTGGGGTATCTGCCCCCCTTCTCCTGCATGAATACAGAGCAGACAAATTCATTCAGTGCTTCTGCCTGCTCTGCCCCTTTCTCAACTCACCCCCATCCTTCTCAATCCTCACCAGCTGATCCTTGCTCCTTTTTCTCTCTCCAATGTAGCAGAAGAAGTTTTTTTCTCCACTTTTGATTCCATGTGCCAGTCTCAGCTCCCTGGATGCCTTGGCCACCCTGACCAGTCTGGTAACTCCATGGACTTCTCCTTGTATGTATCCTTATCTTCACCACTGCCTGATTTCCTGTACTTTCAAAATGCTGCCCTCTTGGCCCTCACCCCTCCCATAACCTCCTGTGTCAGCCAACTGGGTTTCTTTGCCTTCCCTTCTTGCTTTTCTGACAACATCAAATACTTAGGAATGTACCTTGACCAGCTCACTGGGCATGTTTTCAGTCAGAAAGTAATAATCCCCGCTCTACCATAAGTAGTTGGAAGCAGGCTGTGTCACCACTTTTGAGGAAAATCACACTGCTGTGAATACTTTGCAGCACCTGCAAAATCAATTCCAGAAATGGCTTACACTGTATTCCTTATCTCCAGGGTTCATAGCATCAGATAATGGTGCAAACATAGTCAAAGCTGTTAGAGATGGCAGCTACCAACACATACCTTGATTTGCACATTGTTTAAATCTTCTCATCCGTAGTTTCTTAAATGGAAACAGAAATGTTGAACACCTTTTAGGCCTTGCTAGGAAAAGATGTGGGCATTGCAGCTCCCCTGTGAAAGCACAAAAAATCCTGAAGGGGCTGCAGTTAAACAACTTACCACTGCATACATTAAAGCAAGAAGTTCCAATCCACTGGAATGCAACATTTTACATAGAAACATAGAATTTGACAGCAGATAAGGACAGCTTGGCCCACCCAGTCTGCCCATTTCCCTACCTAATGGATAAGCTGCAGATCCTAGTTAACCAGCAGCCTACTTCTTCCTACCCCCAACCCCTAGAATTGCCTTATGACTGTCCCATGCATGCTTGAATTCCGCCACTGTTTTGACTCCACAACCTCCTCTGGAAGGCCATTCCATGCATCCACAACCCTCTGTGAAAAAATTCTTCCTTAAATTACCTTTGGGCAGCCCCCCATCTTCAGATTGTGCCCCTTGTTCTTGCACACCTCTTTTTTGAAAGATGCTACCCTCTTGGACTTTGTTGATTCCCTTGAGGTACTTGAAAGTTTATATCATGTCCCCCTCTCCCTCCTTTCCTCGAGGCTATACATATTAAGCTCCTTAAGTCTCTTCATATGTCTTCGGTGCAGACCCTGCACCATTTTAATGCCCTCCTCTGGACAGCTTCCATCCTGTCTATGTCTTTAGGAGATTGGGTCTCAGAACTGCACACAGTACTCCAGATGGGGTCTCACCAGCTGTCTGTACAGAGGGATAATAACTTCCTGTTTTCTACTGGTGATGCCTCTCCCTATGCATCCCAGTATCCCCCCAGCCCTCCTTGCTGCCCTCTCACATTGCTTGCCCACCTTTAGGTCATCTGATATGACTACCCCCAGGCCCCTTTCCATTTTTGTTGTTGTTAGTATCTCACCCCCCATTGTGTACTCTTCCCCTGGGTTTTTGTTTCCCAGGTGCATTACCTTGCACTTCTTAGCATTGAATCTAAGCTGCCATACATTTGACCAGTCCTCTAACCTTGCCAAGTCCCTTCTCATCCTTTCCACCCCACCTTGTGCATCAACTCTGTTGCAGATCTTTGTGTCATCTGCAAAGACATACTTTCTTCCAGTCCCTCTGCAATGTAAACTATAAAGACATTGAAGAGGACCGATCCTAATATTGAACCCTGTGGTACCCCACTAGTAACCCCCCTTTCTTCAGTGTGGACTCCATTTACTATTATTCTCTGTGTCCTATTCTCCAGCCAATTCTTTACCCAGGCTGTCATCTTGCGACCCACTCCCAGGCTGGCTAACTTGTATATTAATCTTTTGTGTGGGACTGTGTCAAATGCCTTGCTAAAGTCTAGGTAGTCCATGTCCACAGCCCCTCCCTGATCTACTACTTTGGTCACACAGTCAAAGAAATCTATCAGATTCATCTGGCATGACCTTCCCACTGTGAATCTATGCTGCCTTGGGTCCTGTGCCCCTCTGGCCTCTAGATACTCGACAATTCTTTCCTTCAGAAGTGATTCCATCATTTTCGCTATCACTGAGGTTAAACTAACAGGTCTGTAGTTTTCTGCTTCTGCCTTGCTCCCACTTTTGTGAAGGGGAATCACATCTGCACTCCTCCAGTCCTCGGGTACCACCCCATCCTCCCACGATTTGTTAAAGAGGGTAGTCAGTGGTGTCACTAGTTCTACCCTTAGTTCTTTTAGAATTCTGGAATGAATCCCATCAGGCCCCATTGCTTTGTCCACCTTCAGTTTTAGAGTTCTTTCAGAACCCTTTCTTCTGTAAATGGGCGGTATCAACTTCTGTATCCAGAGTGTTTCTGCTGTTTGTTTTAGGTACCTCCCCTCTTCCTTTGTAAATACTGAGCAAAAATATTTGTTTAGTATCTCTGCCTTTTCACAGTCACCCTCTGCCCACCCTTCCTCCCCTTTATTAAGCCTCACTATCCTCCCTTGGTCTTCCTTGGCTCCCTGATGTACAGTACCTATAAAAGGTTTTATCCCTCTTCTTAACTGAGTTGGCTATCTTTTCCTCGGTTTGGGCCTTTGCTGTTCTGACTGCCTTCCCAGCTTCCTTTTGCTTTAACTGATACAGTTCTCTGTCCTGCTCCTTCTGTGATTCCTTGTATTTTCTGAATGCTTCCTTTTTCTCTTGAACCTTCACTGCCACTTCCTTTGAGAACCATAGTGGTTTCTTACATCGTTTTGGTTTGTTTGTTGCTTCACACAAAGGCTTGTTACCTCTGTGATGGCAGTTTTATTATTCCCCATTGTTCTTCGCCCTCCCTTCCTGCAATTTGCTAGTGCATTCCTTAGGCACGCACCCATTTTGGCAAAGTCAGCCCTCCTGAAGTCCAGTACTTTTGCCTTTGTATGGCTTGACTCTATTGCTGTGTTTATTGTGAACCATACTGTTCGATGGTTGCTAGTTCCCAGATGGCTACCCACTTCTACATCTGTGATCCTCTCTCCATCTCCATTTGAGAGAACCAGGTCTAAGATTGCTCCCTCTCGAGTGGGCTCCAATACTAGTTGTCTAAGGCATGCCCCCTGTAGGGCATCTAGAATAACCCCATTCTTCGAAGTGGCTGCTGCAACTGCACTCCAGTTAATATCTGGCATATTCAGATCACCCATCAGCAATATCTCCTTTTCTGCCATTCTAAGTATACTTTCTATCATTTCCTTGTCCATTTCCTCCCCTGAGAAGAGAGTCTGTATCTAACCCTGTGCGGATTGTGGTGCCATTGCCTGTCTCCAAATTTACCCATAGTGCTTCTTCTCTCCCTGTTTACCCTTTTGTTCTGTTGCTTTGATTCCTTCCTTATGTAAAGCTACTCCTCCTCCTCTTTTACGCTCCCTGTCCCTTCTGTAGATAGTGTATCCTGGTATGTTTATGTCCCAGTCATGGTTTTGTGTGTACCATGTTTCTGTGACTGCCACAATATCCAGATGTTCCTCCTCCATCAAGGCCACTAATTCAGGAAGCTTGTTACCCAGACTACAGGCATTGGTCCTCATTGCTCTCCATTTTTTGATGGCTTTACCTTCTGTTGCAGCATCCCCCACTGACCTTTCTACCTCGGTCTTTTTCACATTTAGTACCCTGTTTTGTAGGGAGAGGCTGGGATTTTCCTGCTGCTTATCAGTGCCTCCCCCTTTGACTAGTTTAAAAGCTTGCCAATGAAGCATTTAAACCAATTGCTCAAAAGACTTGTTCCCTTCCTGGACAGATGCAGACCATCCTGCCAGTATAGGCTGGTGTCCCTTCAGGTGGAACCCCAGTCCCCAATGAAGCCAAACCTCTGTGCTCCACACCATTTTTCAACTATTCATTAAACTGCATGGTGCAAAGTACCCTCGCCTCACCCATGCCATTGACAGGCAGCACCTCTGAGAAGGATACTGTGTGTGCTACTTGTCTTAGGCCCCTCCCCAACTCTACAAAGTCCTCCTGCACTGTTATAATCTCATAGGCCAAGTCATTTGTCCCTAGGTGGACAATGGCGTCCACAGACTCCCGTGCAGCTGTTCTCGTGATCCTGAGGATCGCTTCCTGTCCCTCAAGCCATGGCACCAGGCAGGCACCTTACTTCAGTTTTCCCTGCTTCCCCAGTTCTATCCCCTAATAACTAGGTTCCCACCAGGGCTGCTTCCTTTCCCTGTGGTGTCCTCTGCCTCCTTCCTGTGGGCCTCCCTTGTGACAGTTGTCCTCAGCCTCCTTAGTCTCCTCTGTGGTGCATCCATAGGGAGCTATGCTCCCCAGAATGTTGTATGGATTGTGGAGGAAACAACTGACTGGGTGTGCCTCTTTCCACCATCCTCACCCTCCCAAGCCCACTGTGGTCCAACTGCTGTGCTTTCTTCACAACCTCTGAGGTAGTGGTGGTGGCTCTGGTGCTCCCTGGATGGGGGAGGTTCCCTTCCTACTGTCCAGTGTGGCCTGGGGGAAGGTTCCGTTACTACTGTCCAGTGTGGCCTGAATATGGGCAGCTTTCTCCCTCAGGGCAGAGAGTTGTCTGCAAATAGGGCAGCATCTCAGCCTCCAGAAAAACTCCCGGAAGACTGCTGCCCCACAGCCACTACATTGCACTACTCCCCACATGTTTATCTACTTTCTTTTTTTGTGTGTGTGTGTGATTGGTTTGTTATATAGAAATATATATATTATACAATGTGTATGCTTATATTGTCAGTACAGTGTGCTAGAGAGGATATGACAGTGATATGCACCTTGCACTCTTGAGAAATGATGTCAGAACCCCAGGTATAAAGGAACTATTTCCAGGGGTGGGTGGGGTGAGGGGTGGGCAGGGGTTGGGCCTAAACTGTGCCCTCACGAAACAATCAGCTAAAAGCTCTGACCCACCGCTGCGATGAGTGCCTTCCTGTCAGCAAGATGCCCTACACAACAATTTGACAGAGAAAATACCCTGCTAATCAAACAGAGAAAAATCCAGACATCCAAGTCAGACACAGGTAAACCTCCCCAGCCCCAAAACAGCCTGGTGGTTTGTGCTCTGAAAGCAGTCAGCCCCAAAATAAGTCAGCTGTGCTTTAAACTCTTCCTGCACTGAAAATCTTAAGAATTGTAACAAAAGTAAAGCTAGATCCACCTCCCCTCTGTTGCTTGAAAGACTGTCTTTCCTGATAATTCTAAGTTCCTTATTTCACCTTTCAGTTAGAAGTAGCCTCCACCTGCAGAATATCTGGTACAAACCAAAGACAATTGTAAAGTTCACCTCCCTCTGTTGTGAGCACAACTCACTTTCTTGCAAATCCTATGTTCAGTTTTGCAGCTTCCAGGCCAGAGGTAGCTTCACCTGAAGAATATTAGCTGTTCTGATGAGTTTGCTATAAAACACTTGCTTATAATACTGTTGTTCTCAAGTCTGTAAGACTCTTCCAAAGCTATTGGCTGATAAGTAGCTATGATGTAAGCACTTCCTGATACAGTCTGGCCTGGCCTTTTAAGGCACACACAGATAAACACAAAAAACAGTTTCCACCCCCTGGGGTACTGTCTGGGTCAAATACACAGCCTGTACCTGCACTTACTTCAGGACTTATGACAAATTCTTAGCCCAGGGTTTAAACTCTTCCTGCACTGAAAATCTTAAGAATTGAAACAAAAGTAGAGCTAGATCCACCTCCTCTGTTGCTTGAAAGACTGTCTTTCCTGATCATTCTAAGTTCCTTATTTCACCTTTCAGTTAGAAGTAGCCTCCACCTACAGAATATCTGTTACAAACCAAAGACAATTGTAAGGTTCACCTCCCTCTGTTGTGAGCACAACTTGCTTTCTTGCAAATCCTATGTTCAGTATTGCAGCTTCCAGCCAGAGGTAGCTTCACCTGAAGAATATTAGCTGTTGGAAAGGCTTCTTGAACACAAAAAAGCTGTACATTGACTACACCATGCAGAATCAAATAGGTACACATCATGCTCAGTTCAGGCAGCTGGACTGTACTTGAATATTTGGTCATCTTATTAGAGCCATTTGAGGCCATCACACATGATGACAGTGTGGACAGTACAACTCTGAGTCAAATTCTTCCTCAGATCATCAGACATCTTCACATTTTCCTTGATAACAAAGAAAGACTTTCAGTCAAAAGGAGATACCACTGCTGTTATGCTGGCAGATGATTTGAGTCTGGCTGTTGACTGATCAGAGACTACTTGGGCTCCTGCCTCCTGATTCTACAAAGCTACTCAACCCGTTTAGTAGCTCATGGCATACACATAGCTTGATCAACCAACATCTATCTGTCCCAAGATGCCGAACCACACAGGGGCAATGCCAATTTGCTCACAGAGCACCACTCTGGTTCAATGCACTGCCTAGTGATATCACAGCCATTCCAAAACCGGATCCTTTTAAAAGCTCTTTTCTTTAGCGTCTGACTGCCAACAGTTCCTGTGACTGCTTCCCCTTACAAGGTACATCTGCCAAAGGACATTCTCAGCAGTATTGCCCCTCCTAGTGCCTCCATCCCTACCCCTTCACCACTCTGACCACTGTTACCTGAACCTCCCTTCCTGCCCCCATCCACTTACTTTCTCCTCCACCTCCCCCTCTCCTCTTTACTTTTCAATGTATTTTCCTCACTTTCATGAACTCTTTTCAGTCTTAATTATCTATTTCTTATATGACAAAGCCTTTCGGCTGCTTCCTCTTGTTTAGCTCAAATTTGTTTTTTTATACTTTTTGTTTATTTAGGTCATATTTCAAGGCACTTATAGGAGTTTCATAAACCTTTACACATAGTTACATATTACATAGCACCCAGAGATTACAGTATGGTAATGTTGCAATGTAACATTTTAAACTGTTCTCATTAAAATAAGTTTATACATGATTGCCTAGCATACCAAACAAACCTTATATATTTGGAAACTAGACTTTATACAGGGTTTTATTTAACTCCAAAAATTGATTAGCGTTTTGCTCATAAAAGTGCTAAAACATTGTGAAAATGATTAGCACTTGCCTCACTGTGTTTAACAAACATAACACTTCTAGAAAACCTATATAAATACTTTCTGTACAGTTAACATTGTCCCAAGAAAAAAAACTGCTGATCAGTTATTTAAAACCCTGTTATATAAACTAAAGCAAGATAATTTAACCATAGAGGACAGGCATTAGGCACGGAAGTATTGGATGGGTTTCATTGTCTGCTTAAGAATTACTGGTAACTCCACTTATTTTTCCTAACCAGACCTTGACAAAGAAGGGCTTCCAGGGGGGTAAATCCCAAGGAACAAGTAAATAGCCACCCATCAAATTCAGGTTCTAAATCTGTTCTTGATATAGTATCCACCTAGTCCAACATGTAGTAAAGGTTTCCATCTTATTATTTAGTGCATATGACATTTGTTCATTATGGTGTATAGTTTGGATTATAGAATTTCCACTCTCCTGTCATGGGGGATTTATTCTGGAGCCATTTTTTAGTGATTGCTTTATACACTGCTCCCAGTAGTGTGACCCATAAATAGACAGCATGTTTATCTGTCAGACCTCTGGGGAATGCCTAATATTAGGTTAATCTCTGATATGGGATTACAGCAATCGAATATATTTTTGATATGATCTGTAATCTCTTTCCAGAAACCTTCCAATATGGGGCAATCATAAAAAATATGTTTATAAGTGGCTTTGTTTTCCCCACATAGCCTCCAACATTTTTTGGATTGTCCCGGGTTTCTGCGGGCTAGGGTTGTAGGCACGAGGAAGAATCTTGCCCTTACTTTCCATATAAATTCTCTCCACAGTGGGGAGAAGGTGGTAGACCATGTACCTCTCTATATTTTAGACCAGTCAATAATACTGATGGTTTGTTGGAATTCTTTTTCCCAATTTGCTTTGACTGGGTCCATGCTATGTTTATATAACCCAATTAGAAACTTATAAATTATTGAAATAGCTTTTCCCCCTGAAGGAGAGGACCATATCTGTACAAATGGGGGTAGGACTTCATACCCCTGGGGTTCACTTTCTTGTGCTCTTAGTTGGGTGTTTATGTAGTTTCTGATTTGATAAAAGAATATTCTATCCTTCTCCATCCAAGCAAATTTTTGCTGGACTTCCTCAAAAGTTAAAACTATATCCCCTTTCATAATTTGCCATGGAGCTATTAACCCTTTTTTAATCTGGATACCGTACCAAGAGCCAGCCACAGAGACATCAATTTGTTTGTTAAGTGTGAACCATTGGTACCTCCAAAAGTGATTTAGTATTCGATTATTACTTATTCCTCTCCGCCAACCCTCCAAAATGGTGGATGTAGCCCTGGGCATATTGTCTAGGGTTCATTTTGGGGGGGAGACTAGCTCCGCAGGTAGAGGAGGGGGCATTTCTCTTGTGAGATCCATTTGTTTCCAGACTGCTTGATATGAGTGAGAGTTCCATAATAGGGCCAGATGCATTTGATCCGCAGCCCAGTAATCAGGTAGAGAGGGGAATGCCACCCCTCCCATCGACATGGGAAGAGAAAGCTTCCTAATGTTAAGTCGAGGCTTCTTATGGTTCCAGTGAAAGGCTACAAATGATTTCTGCCAGGCTAATATTTCCTTGGGGTGGATTACACAGGGGACACATTGAAACAGGTATAGGAGATGGGGTAATGCATTCATCTTAAGAGAGATAGTGCGGGTGTAGAAAGAGGTAGGGAGGAGATTCCATCTTCTCATGTTGCATTGAAGTGTTTCTACCAGGGGAGTGTAATTTAGTTTAAATAATTGAGATAGATCTCTGGGGATGGTTATTCCCAGATGTCTTATACAGGATCTGTCCCATTTTACAGGGAACTTTTCCCTTAACAAGGGTGAAGGTTCTTAGTTTATTTTTAGAGCTTCTGTCTTATTAATATTCAAGGTATAACCTGATAATTGGGAGAAGGCTTGAATCTTCTGGATGACCACAGGCTTAGAGCTTTCCAGATTAGTTAAGTACAACAAGAGGTCATCTGCGAAGAGCGCTAACTTGTGCTCAGTCTTAGAAAGGGTGATTCCCTGAATTTCTGGGGATTGCGGAGGAGTTGAGCCAAGGGTTCTATGTAATATGCAAAGCGGGGATAGGGGACATCCCTGCCTTGTTCCCCTTTGAAGGGAGAATCGGTCTGTTAAATGACCATTTGCATGGATATAACCTATGGGACTCTTATAGAAACTAAAAATGGTTTCTATGAACTGGTCTGGGAATCCAAATCGGGCAAGGACCCCTCCCAAAAATCTCCAAGATACCATATCAAATGCTTTTTCAGCATCTAATCCCAGTAGAAGAGTTGCTATTTTCTGGGATTGAGAGTGTTCCAGTAGGTACACTGTTTGCTTTACATAGTCTTGGGCCTGTCGCCCCAAGATAAATCCACATTGATAAATATGGATTTTGTTGGGGGAAAATGATAGAAGTCTACTAGCTAATATTGATGTTAGTATTTTGTAATCTGTGTTTAATATGGATATGGGTCTATATGATGCACATAGGGTATGATCCTTGCCCGGCTTCGGAATAACAGAAATTATGGCTTCATTCTATGAGGGGGGGACATCCCCCTCTTTAGAGGTAACAAAGGTGTACACTCTGGTCAATAAAGGGGTCAAGACTTTGGACAGTGATTTATAAAATTCCCCTGGGAGTCCATTGGAACCCGGGCATTTCCCTTTTTTTAACTTACCTATCGTTACCATAATCTCTTTCAGTGTGATTAGAGAGATCAGTTGAGAGCTCTGCTCTATGGATAAGGCCGGGAGATTTAGTGTTTCTAAAAAATGTTTAATTTCCTGATCAGATGCAGAGTCTTTTGATATATAAAGCTGTGAATAATAGTTAAGGAAAGCCCCAGTTATTGCCTGAATTGTGTTATGAAGTTTACCTGTTTGTGGATGTCTAATTCTCAGTATGTTTGACTTGGCCTTCTGTATCCTTAATTGGCGTGCTATTAATTTTAAAGATCGGGGACGCCCATCATAAAACCTATGTCTGAGGTACATTAAATTCTGTTCTATTGAATAGTCCAATATTTTATTAAGTTCACTTTTCAAGGAGGTTAGTTCCTTAGTTCTGTTTTTTGTTATTTTAACAACCTGTAAACCTTCCAGCATTCTTATCCTATTTTCCAGCGATTTCCTATGTGCTTCCCTGAGTTTCTTCTTATTAGCTGATATGCTAATCAGCTTACCTCTTATAACTGCTTTAACCGTGTCCCATAAGGTGGATACAGAGATATCGGGTTTATTATTTAGGTCTAATGTCTGAGTTATTGTTTCCTCTACAGACTTCAAGACCTGGTCATCCCTTAATAGAGAAAGGTTTAATCTCCAAAATGTTGTTTTCCTTATAGCTTGGGGGTGGAACTGGCAAAATATTGGGGTGTGGTCTGATAGTGTATAATCCCCAGACCAGGTCTTGATTATATCTCCCATTTGTTCTTTAGGAGCTAGAAGGAAATCCAGACAGGAGTATACCTCATGGGCTTGGTAATAATATGTGTGTCTGGGGGTAGACCCATGCAGATAACCCCAGGTATCTAAATAGCCTAACTCCTGCAGTAATTTCTTCACCCTATTTGTGATTCTTTTCTTCTTTCCCTGCATAGCTTGGGCTGCATAATTTTCTGCTTTATTTAAGTTGAGGTCCCCACCGCATATCGTTTGCCCTCTGCCCATTCTGCCAGTTTGGAAAAATGGAGCTATATACCTCATAGTCTGAGGTGGGAGGGGATATATATAGATGCAAAGGTTACCAGCCAACCGTCCAAAAGGCCTTTCACCATGGCAAATCTCCCTTTCTTGTCAATTAACTGATCTTTAGGTTCAAATTGTGTCCCACGCTTCACCAATACTATTGTTCCCCTTCTTCTTCCTCCCTTATAAGAAGAGGTCATGACATGAGAGAAACCCAACCTTTCAAATTTTTTATGTTCCAGTTGTGAAAGGTGTGTTTCCTGTAGAAGGATAATATTTGCCCCTTCCTTTTTCATACTGTGGTTGATTTTACTTCTTTTAATGGGATTAGTTATACCATGCACATTGTAGGTGCATATAGTATAGGGTTTCCCTTTATTCATTATTTAATTTGAGTAGCCATCCTGTTTTCCAATTCTCCGGTCTGGTTTCCATCAGGTCGTGGCCCTCCCTTCACCCCTCATCCAGCTCTGTGCTCCAATGAATCTTTCTGTCTGCCTCTTATATTTAAAAATTAAACAGTTATTGAACTGGGCCAACATGGCCTAACAAAATGTGTAACAATCGTGTAAAATTTAAAGAAGTGCTTCCAAGGTAGGGGCTATTTCCCAGAGTAGCCCTTTGTTCTTCCTCTCCCAAGGGAAGAACTCGGAGGAGTACTAGCACTTCCATTACTGGAAGACCTCCCGTCGAGCACTCGATGTTAATTGTACTCAAAATTTTAGAGGAGATTAAATTATCTCCACTCTATGGGAGCAGGATGTAGTGTAGGATCATCTTTGAGCTAAAGGCGCTATCTAATCCCACTATGCTCAGACCCAGTCTGCCAATTCAGATTTAGGAATGTTCTCCTCACAAAATTAAGTTACAGAGAGCAGGAGACCCTGTAATGGGGTCATACAGTATCATTTTGTGGAGGTTAAACTGTAAGGCAGAAAGAGTCTAAAAGAAGACCCCCCCAGCATAGCCCCCACGCCCCTCCGGCCATTATTCGATGCATGATAGAAATGGGCAAGCCCCTCATACTGCTCCCAAACTGGCGATCTTGCCTGATCAGAGATTGTATACGTTCTACCTGACTGGTAAACTACATTAACTTCAAATCTGGTATGTACTTGCTTGAACTTAAATTGAGTGCAACTTGTCTGATAATATGGGGAGCAGAGACTGCACTCGTGAGTACAGGGAAGAAATCCATGTCAACTTAGAAAGAAATACAAATTGTGTAGGGTTGCTTGTAATTATAAGTTGTCTCACTCTGCATTAATTAGCCCAGGGCCCTTTCATAGGCTCCATTTCGTCTCAGTTGCTGGCAAAGCCTAAGTCTGTATATTACTTCTATATGTGTATATAAAAAAAAGGAGATTAATCAGAGAAGGTTGAAAAGCATGGCAGTGTTCAAGTTAAACTTTGCCCGTTGTCTTAAGAGCATCCTCACTACCCCTCCCTTTCAGTCCTCTGTTCGAAAGTTCATACAGTCAGAGAGTAAGTGAGGGACTTATCTCATGTAAGTCATTTCCATCAGCAGCGCAGCACAGAGGGAGTCACTTCAGGGATCACTGCCCATTCAACACAATGCCAGGTGCGTTGCATCTAGATCAGATTGGTTTTTCAGTCCTGTTTCCTCGCTTCTCGATGATGGATTGCAATCTGCGAACTGCCTCACCGTACAACCATATTTTCTTTCCCATCTTCTTCTTCTTGCTTGGGGTGCTCTGCCAAATGGAGTCGCTCTTCCCGCTGTTTTGGTTCCGGTTCTCGATTATCTGGATTTTTCAGTCTCTCAGGGCTTCTCTCGCCTCCTCCACCGTGGTATAAAGCTTCGTACCGTCCTCCCAAAAAATCCAGAGTCTGGCTGGGTAGGGGATGTGAAAGCGAATTGCTTTCTCTCTCAAAGATCTCAAGATTGGTAAATATTTCAATCTCTGTTGCTGGACCTCCTGGGGGTAATCATGGTCCACAAAAAGTCTATTAGTAAGGTATTTAATTTCTTTTTTGGCCCATGCTCATCTCAAAATCCCTTCTTTATCACTGAAAGAGCTTAACTTGAACACTATAGATCGCGGTCTAGCTGCGGAATCTGTTGGCTTGTTTTGCAGCGATCTGTGAGCTCTTTCCACATGGAAGGAGAAGGTAGTAGGCAATTCCAGTACATCTTTAAGCAGATTTTCAATAAAAGGAGTCATAGGAGTTGTCTCCATTGCCTCAGGGAGCCCATACAAGCAGAGATTATCTCTGCGAGAACGCCCTTCCAGGTCCAAGCATTTGGCTTTCAACTCCTCAGTTTGTTGGACCAGGGCCTGCATTATTTGAGCAAGTTGAGTGGTTGATTCTTCGCTCTGAGTTACTCTTTCTTCAATCATACTTATACGAGATTCAAGTGTGGTTAACTGCTTTCTCACTGCTTTAAACTTCTGTTTGTTTTCTGATCTTGACTCCCTTATTTCATTCAGTAGTGTTTCGAATCTCGTTCGGGAAAGTTGTTCAGATTCCCCATCTGTGTCATAGCTGGTCACGTGGGAGCTCGCCAGGGAGACAGACCTGCTAGGGGGGCCATTCTGTAATCGAGTGTCATCCATGTTTCTGCCGTTAGTTTTCTCTCTGTTTCTGCCTCTGTAGTTCTCAGACTGCTTCCCTCCTGCATTTCTGGACATTTTGAGGTGGATTTGGTGATTTGTGGAGGTAGAATTGGCAGACTGTGTGATGAGCGTTCAGCCCAAAGCTCCTAGCTGCTCCGTGACGTCACCGGAAGTCCCTTTAGCTCAAATTTGGAACATCTTACCTACCTGTTGCTTTATTTTTTTGAATTCTCCTATTTTTTGCTTTGTTAAAGTTATTTTTATTTTCCTGTTTATTGGAACTTTTGTAACACCTACCTTTGTATGTCTGTCACCCCTTCCACTGATGTGGAACCTTTCCAAAAGAGCTGTTTCTGCTCAAAGGTATTGTAATCTGAGAATAAATAACTAAATAAATAAAAAAAAAATACATGCCATGTTTAAGAATGACACCTATGTGCTGGCTACATTGCTAGCTCCCTGCTTTAAGTGGAACATTGAAGCCATCCTTCCTGCAGGGGAAGACAGTGGCCCAGATATTCAAAAGGGTTGCACATGGCGCGACAGTGTTGCACCATGTGCAACCCACTGATGCGCCCTGGCATGATATTCGAACGGGAATTGTGCCTGGCACAAATCCCAATGCACCAGAGCGCATCAGTAATATATGCAGCGCAGGTGGGGGGGGGTGTGCCCATGCATACTCTGCACATCCCAATATTCAGCCCGGGAAGTGCTGAGTCCATGCACGCACAACCCTTACTTGCACCGCACAAAGTTGATCAAAAAAAAAAGGAACAACGGCTGGCAATCCACAGGTGAGCTGCCTTATTGCAGGGCACAACACGGCAGCTGCCACCTGTGGGTGGCCACCCGAGCTCTGGCTGCACCTGGCGGGGTTCCCCCATGCCCGATCATGGACATACATACAAATATGACCCTCCAATATCCCTGGGGGTCCAGTGGACCGCTGTCAGCCCAATCGCGGGCATTTGTAAAATAAAATAACTCCTATCTCCCTGGTGGTCCAGTGGACCACTATGAGCCTGATCATGGGCATTTGAAAAAGAAAATAAATCCAATATCCCTGGTGGTCCAGTGGACTGTTGTCAGCCCAATCGTGGGCATTTGTAAATGAAAAGATATCTAATGTCCCTGGTGGTCCAGTGGACTGCTGTCAGCCCGATCGCGGGCTTGTGTTGATAAATTAAATCCAATATCCCTGGTGGTCCAGCGGACCCCTCCCCACCGCCACTGGGCCCACCACCGCTCCCCGGTCAGCAGTGGGCGGCGGTACCACCTGCCTGCTGCCCACCACCCGCCCGACTGACACTGTCGGGAGTGGGTATGCCATTGGTCCACAGCATGAGCCAACGGGCATGCAGCCCATATCGTCATACACATTCAGATATGTGAATGGATCCATTCACATCTGGAATAGATACAATGTCGACTACACCCGATTAGCTCACGCTGTGGACCAATGGGCGTACAACCCTACCCGATGGTGTCGGTTGGTGAGTGGCGAGGTGAAGAAGGCGGGTGGGTGCTGCCGCCCGATGCTGACTGGGGAGCGGGTGGTGGGGCTCAGTGGGCGGGTGGGAGGGGTCCGCTGGACCACCAGGGATATTGATTTCATTTATTAACACTAAGCTCGTGGATCGGGCTGACAGCAGTCCACTGGACCACCAGGGATACTGGATTTCTTTTCATTTACAAATGCCCACGATCGGGCTGACAGTGGTCCACTGGACCACCAGGTATATTGGATTTCTTTTCTTTTACAAATGCCCATGATCGGGCTGTGGGGCTCATTGCTGTGCTGCAGGGGGCATTGGTCCCGATGGCTGCTGCCTGGCAGGGCGCCACGTGCAAGTCACTGAGGATCGGCGCACCTGCATGCAAATGGGGCCATAATGACATGCAAATGGCCCCATTTGCACCTTGCATACATTATGGCACCATTTTCATGTGCACTTTTGAATATCGCGGTAGCTGCGCATAGCACAACGGAACTTGCGCTAGCGTATCCCCCTGCTCCACTCTGGCCACTTGCACTGGTGCAGTGCCACTGCACCATGTGCACTGTGGGTGGCCAGGGTACGATGGCGTAGCACCATTGAATATTGCCCAGTCAATGCCCCTGTGCAGCCAAGTTGCGCTGCACCCAGGCTTGCACCACAGTCTGGTGCAGTTTGAATATCCGGGCCATTGAGTATTGCAGAGATCTTCTTCTAACCAAATGTAACATTGCCCTACCAACACCATTAACTGGAGGACAGTAGTCAAACCCTGCTAAACTATCAGAGTGCACCTCTGGCACAGACGATGGCACATCTATCAATTCTTCATAATCACTAGTGTCATCAGCGAGGGAAAGGACATCTAAAGCTACTTCTTGGGCTTCCTTTGTTCAAGGTAAGAAAGGTAAGTCACTTCTGAATCAGCTGCAGCAACATGGACTAGTATCCTGTAAAGAAAGTGCAGCTAGTTCATCTGCCAGACTAGTAACCATCTCACACAGCACAATGATCCTGGAGTATTTTGCAGACCATACTGTGATTGGTCTGAAGGAAGATCCATTACTCTATTGGAAAGAAAAGAGAACAATATGGCCAGATCTAGCAAATCTTGCAATAATGTACCTCAGTTGTTGACCTTCAAGTGTATATTCAGAATGACTATTTAGTGCAGCTGGAGAAATAGTCACTGACCGCAGAACACTACTATGTCCTGCAAATGTGGAATGGCTTACAATTCTCAAAAGGAATGCTGACAATTTCCCAATTGTCCCAAACATTGAATTATGAGAGTCTGACCCTGAAAATGAACAACAGCCTGCAAACAGTGATACTGAATATTATTACTAGGTTGTGCATGAAATGAATAGAAATATCACCACTGCCACCATGCCAGCCACATGTGCCACACTACTCTTAATTTTCTTTTGGCAGTCATCAATTTTACATTTTGTAAGTTTGATTGATGCCCACCATGGGTATAATTTATGGATACAGCAGCAGCCTCACTCAGATCAGCTGTGACTCTCTTACCTACTTCATCAATGCCCGTCATGGGTATAATTTTTCAAAACAGCTGCAGGCTCAATCAGACCAGCTGCACCTCTCATACTTACATCAGAAATGCCCGCTAGGGGTATAATTTTTGGAAACATCAGCAGGCTCAATCACAGCAGCTGCACCTCTTGTAACTACCTCAGAAATGCCCACCATGGGTATAATTTTTGGACACAGCAGCAGGCTCGCTAAGAGCAGCTGTGCCTCTCATATCTGCCTGAGCAATGTCCGCCATGGGTATAATTTTTGGAAACAGGAGCAGGCTCGCTAACAGCAGCTGTGCCTCTCATACCTGCATCAGCAATGCCCCCCATGGGTGCCTCAGGGCACCTAACAAACAGTGTAATAGTAAAAAAAAAGTCTTTCACACAATTTATGTTATGGTCCGGGTCAGGTAATCAGGTAGTAGAATGGGTCAGGTAGTAACTACTTGACTCAACTCAGCTACTTGGTTTTCATCTGAGTATCTTTGGGGTACTTTTAAGGTACCCACAGTTAGCGCTGGTTGTCGGTAATTTTACTACCTGCCCATCCCTCTTTATAATACTTGAACAAAGCATCATATCTTGCCACTTTCTATCTCGACTGTTAGTGCTCGTGTAGACCTATACGACCTGAGTGGGGATTGAGAATGGATGTTGCTGTTCACAAGATGACATTCATGTTTTAAATGGTTGGCCAGAGCACTGGTTCCCAAGGCCTGAGCAGACTGACCCCTCTGCTCTCCGCCACACTGATTGCAGTATACTTTCAGTGGATTTGTGCTGTCATCTGCAAAATACTGCCCCACTGCAAAGAGACTGTTTGTTTTTTAGCTACTATGGACTGGTGGTAGTGGTGGTTCTTTAGTAGGACTGGGGTAGTGTCTGCAAGATAGTCTTTTTTTTACCTCTATGGAATGACCTGTCTGTGGATGGTTAGGAAGGGCATTAGTAGCAATGGCAGTAGTAGGTGACACTCTAGTATGGGGCCGATGTGGGAGCTGGGGCTTGTCTTTAGTTTTCCCTGAATGAAAAAAATCCCTTTCCTGCTTTTCTGTTTCTATCAACTTTTTTTAGGTAGCTCTTTGGTCAGTGGGCTGTCACCTTCCCCTGCTTCCAGTCCTCTGCCAGAAACCCCACAGTCCCATATGTCACTCCCCACCATCCAAACCAGTGGAGATCAACATGGAGCAGTGTAACTGTCACTCAGACTGCATGGTGCAAATTTCTTTTTCAGGTGTTCTTTCTTAGCCCCACCCACCTCCTGCTGGCACCAGGCAGTACACCTGTAGGCCACACAAGCACGTAGTGACACCCTGGAAGGTGATAAGTGCTCTGGGTCACTACTAGTGTCACTGCAGCTCTGAAACCACAGTACCATCCCTCTCTGGCTGGGAGGGTTGCCACATGGTAGCTCCACTGCAGTACCCTTGGCTGCCTAAGCCAGCTTCCAAGTCTTCTCCTAAGCTTGTGTCACCAGGATGTGAGTGAGACACTCTACCCATTGGGCCATCAGGATTCAATATTTATTTGAAAACTGATAACTGGGAAAGGAACACTGTGCTAAGGCTCATTTCAGGTGTGATCCTGAGAAAAGTGGAAAGCAAGTACAATAATACAGCATACACAGCAAGAAGGACAAGGTACAGAGTAAAATGCATACAAGTGTACATACTGACATGGTGTGAGCACAATGACAATGGCAAGAATTGGACGATGGTATATTTAGCAACACTGTTGTGCAAATGAAGTGACTGGTGCAAGTATAAAAGCAGCAGTGCATTAGCTGTTGGGAAGAAACTATTACAGGCACAGGCAGCACCCAGGTGGGAGTCAAACACAAGGATGGTATGGAATAACAGAGGAGGGTCAGACAGAGGACTGGCAGGAACAGGAGAAGCAGGGAGACATTTTAACTTGTGTCTAAAGGAAATGGGGGAGAAAGAGAGATGGAGAGAGAGGAGGGGAGCAGGTTCCAGAGGGAAGGAAGGTGAGAGAAGGTAGACTGCTAAGAAGACAGTCATGGGTGAGGAAGGGAGACGATGTGAGGATCCATGGAGCTGGGGAAGTAGGTTGTGGAGGGGAAGGGGAGAGGAGGGAGGGAGGAGAGGTATAAAGGAAGGGACCCAAACCAGTATTTTGGGATGAAAGCGGTGCAGTGGGACTGGTGACATGAGGATAGGGGGAATAGCTTTTTTAATTTTGCTATCTCCTTCAATGATGATCCCCACTCATCTGTATCACAGGATTACTTATGGAATCCTAAAACTCAGAATCCCGACACCCAGGATCCCGAGCCCTACAGCCTAACATTTCATCTGCTGGATGAATCCCCACCCCAACGGTGGAAAGCCCGACACTGCAAGTATGGCAGTTTCATAGGTGGGCGGGGGGCAATGCCCCCAGTGCCCTGCACCCCCCTAAAATACTATAATCAGCTACACAGTCATTGCATGTTCAGGTGTCAGGCTTTCCACCGTTGGGATGGCAATTTGTTGGGCAACAGAAATGTCGGGCTGTGGGGCTCGGGATCCTGGGTGTCAGGATTCTGAGTTTTGGGATTTCTCAATATTCCTGTATCATACTCATTACCACTGGTCATTGTTGTAAATGACTTTCCAGCTGTTCTCATTCTTTGTCCTCCTATTATGCATATGCTTCCTTAAGCCCTCCTACTCCCATGTCTCTTTTCCCACCTCCTCATCCCATACTTCCTGCATATGTTCCTTCTTTGTTTGTACTTCTTCCCTTTGGTTCATCCCCTCCTTTCATGCTCCAACATTACCCAGCCTCTCCTCTCCTCTCCTCTCCCTCTTACTTGGATCATATGTTTTTTCCTGCACTTTCCCTTCCTCCTTTTGTGCTTTCATCCCCTTCTCTTCCATCTCAATCACATGTCCTGCTCTGACAGGTCCATTTTCATATGCTGCTCACTGCTACTCTCTATTACAACTTCCTTTGGTAGTGGTGCTGGTTACGTTCTTTGTGTAATTGTGGGGTTGGTATATCTTGCACTGCCCCTACTCTCATGAACAACTGTTCCTTTTCTTCTGGTGACAAGACGACAATAGTGTGCCTGCCAGACCCATATAATGTCAACTTCCTCACACAGTGATTGAGCAGCAGGTGGGGCTGCTGATTTTGAAGCATCATAAAGCAGTTCAAGATGACTGCCAATTGTCGATATCTACAGTATGCACAGGTGACTCCAGCAGTTGTGTTGCTCATATGAAAAAGACAAGAGGAGGGTTTGCCTTTACATTTTTGGATAGATACTTTCTATTCCAAGAAGGGGAACTGGAACTGGAAGCACTTGAAGTACAAGAGGGAAACTTCTGGATTACTCAGGGTGGTTTTCTCACCAGATACACTGGATGCTCAACCGTGAAGGCTTCTTGGATTTGGAGTGGAAACAGTGTATATCTGGGGACTACTAAACCATGATTTAGTTGGTTGTGTTACCACACACCCAGCCCTTGTCCTCACATTTTCACAGCTCCATGATGACATCAGTTCCCTGTCCATGATAATCATCTCCTTCTCCTACAGCAGAGCTTGCAGAACTTGTACTTGGTTTGACTTGGATGGTGGAACCATTATCTACTTGTTGCCCCCCTTCATTCCTTTCTCCTGCTAATCTTTTCCTCATGTGTTCTACATGACACATGCAAAACAGGTGATGACACTATGCAGCCGTTGCTGAACGTGAACTATGATGACTATGATAAAACAGCATTTGGGCCAGATGGTATTGCAGGACACATGCTATATTTAATGTCTGATTTTTTTTGTTTGCCCACTAAAACTCTTGTATGAAAACTGTGTCAACAAAGACTTTGATCCTTTGGATTGGAAACGTGCTTTGGTTGTGTCCATACACAAGAAAGGATCTAAGCAGGATTGGGCTAATTATAGGCCTGTTAGCCTTACATCAAATCTTGGCAAGCCTAATAAAGGATTAAATCTCACAGAGAATTAATAGGGGAGATGAAGAACAACATGAATTTAAAAAATCTCGTGGGGTCTTGGCCAGCCTGATGTGCTTTTATGAAAACATACGTAATCAGCTTAATAAGAGAATTCTGTGTGATGTGGTATTCCTTGATTATAGTAAGGCTTTTGATGTAATGCCCCACTTGGCTTTGAGAAGATTAAGAAATATAATGTTAACTTTGCTATTATCAGATGGATAAGCAAACAGCTGATGACAGACAGATATCAGAGGGTGATAATGGTATTCAATTGGATTTGGGCGCAGTTTCCAGTGGAGTTCCACAGGGCTCTGTTTTGGGCCCCTTCCTCTTTCAGATACTCATATCTGATATGACTAAAGATTGTCTTAACTACTCTGTCAAAAGTGCCAATGATGTCAAAATTAGAAGGCCGTGTGCACTTTTCCCAGGATCTCCAAAGGGCCCTTGATAAAAGCACAAATTGGGTCAGTAAATGGGGTATAAGGTTGAATACGGAGAAGTGCAAAGTAATGCATATGGGAAAACATAACCTGAATATAACCTACTCGATAGGTGGAAATATCCTAAGTATCACAAATAATGAAAAAGATTTGGGTATGCACATAACTGGTGATTTGGGGGGCACTGAACAGATTCATGTTGCCATTTGTAAATTAAATAGTTATATGGTCTATTAAGCAGAACTCGACATCAGACAATTCTGAAGTACTGATGCCATTGTTTAGGGCTTCTGCAAGACCACATCTAGAATACACAGCTTGACTGTGGTGTCCATGTAAAAAGCCTGATTGCAAAGTACTTGAAAGAGTTCAAAGAAGATATACAAAAGACATCTACGGGTTAAAAAATATTCCATATGAACAAAGATTGGTAACTTTAGACCTTATGCCGCTGGAGACCAGAAGGCATTGGGATACATACTCTTTATGTATGACATTATAAATTACCCATCCCTCATGTCTGAATTGGGGATCTACTTCAAGGATAGTGGGAGGGACATCAGAGGTCATCCCCTGCAAATTTTTGGAAGGTCTTTTAATATACTAAAATGAAATATTTGTTTACCCTTAGAGTTGTCAGTCCTTGGAATAAACTACCACTTGATGCAATTATAAGTAGAAAAAAAGATGAATTAAAAAAATGATTAGATAATTATATTCATATTGGAGGTCTTCTTAGTTATTACTCAAATTAGTAGGCATAGGAGCATTCAGTGGCAGTTTTGCCTCCTCTCTCCTCTCTTCACCTTAGTATGCACATTAGTATGTGTTACACACAGACACCACAAGACTCATGAGGTGGCAATGAATTTTGAGAGATGAGTTAGAGTGACACCACCAAGCCACATCTACTGACAGACCCGCAATACCTCATAGTGGCTCACACACTAATCTACTTCTCTTTTCACTCACTGAATAGCTGGCACACACTCAGGCAAAAAATGGAAAGATGGATTTCTGTGCCCTGCACCACCAGCAGTAAGTAAAATGAAAACAATTTGTAAAATAAAGCCTTCAAAAATAACTTGCACCTTTCACTGTCTGCTAAAGTCACTCAATGCAAAGTTGCAGGGGCTGCAGCTCTAGGTCTGCAGCAAGCACACTGCATTCTCCTCACCTCTGCAGCAGCAAATGATTTCACTGTCCTGCCTGCCTGAGACTACACTTAAATGCTGTGAACTACATAACTAGAATAATAATATATAACTTTCTGATGAATTATATCTCAAATCACTCTTTTTTTTTTGGCAAAGAAATGACGAGCTCTCAGGAACCGGGTCCTTCTCCATGAGAAATCTAGAACTGGCAATGAGACATGTGCCACACCAGGTGTTACATAGATACTGTTGGCAGATAAGGGCTGCCAGGCCCATCCAGTCTGCCTGTTTATGCTACCTGATGAAGTGGATGGTGACCCTATCTGGTCATTGGCTTTAGCTTTTTCTTCCTATCTCTAATATTCCCTTATTCCTGTCCCATGCATATTTGAAGCCTGTCACTGTATGGGTGGCCACCTATTACATCCACCACCTATCTTCTCCATAAAAAAGAACTTCTTAGCATTTCCCCTTATGTGGCCACCCATCAGTCTCATGTCATATCCTCTTGTTCTGGCACTACTTTTAAACTGGAATATGTTGTCCCCTTTCACCTTGTTCATGCCCTTGAGATATTTGAATGTTTCTATCATGTCACCTCTCTCCCTCCTTTGCTCCAGCATATCCAAATTGAGGTCTCTGACTCTTTCCTTGTAAGGCTTGTGATGTAGACCCTTCACCATTTTGGTCACTCTCCTCTGCACCGTCTCTAATTTGTCAATGTCTTTACGAAGGTGTGGCCTCCAGAACTGGACACAGTATCCAAGGTGAGGCCTCACCAGGGTCTTGTACAGTGGAACTATTACCTCCTTCCTTCAGCTAGTGATTCCCCTTCCAATATACCCCAACACCCCAGTGGCCTTCCCCACTGCCTTGGCCATCTGCCTTGTGGCCATCTGGTCATCTGTGATTATGACCCCCAAGTCACTCTCCTCCTGAGTAACTACCAACAGCTCTACCCCAACCTGTAGCTTTCTCCAGGGGTCCTGCTCCCACGTGTCCATGATCTCCAGCATTACTGATTGCCTGCTGTAGGCCCTGTGGTTGTCATAAATGTATACATGCCCAGTGTGCTCCCTGTAAGAACAAAATCTGGTCAGAGCTACTATGGCTGCTAAAACATTAACTTGATAAAGGTGTTTCATTGGCTGAAATATAAAGATGAATTGCCATAGTAATCTCCATGTGTGAATTTAATTTTTGGTAAAGTTAGATCAATTATAGAGTTCGATCCTGTGTTTCCCTTGTGTTTAAAATGCAGGCCACAAGTGTATCTTCTACTATATGGAGAAGAAGAGGAAACTCTGCACCAAGCCCTTCAAGTAAGGTTCTATGTGATAATATTGCCTACAACATAGCACAGAAAAAAGCAGCGAGTGCACGTCGCTGAAAAGCATAACGGTGACAAGCACTACAGCCTCTGCAAGAAACAGTGACAGAGACTTACTTTTTCTGCGGGGGGCGAGGTGAACTTACTTTTTATGGGGTGGACTATGAAGCCCCCCACACCCCATATATAATAAACATCACCGAGGGGAGCACAACTCAGGGAATGGGAGAAACCAAGGAGGGGGGATATTCTCTAGGGGATGCAACTTGGGGAGGGAGAGAAAGTACAGGGGGCAAAGTCAACACTGCAGCTCCAGGGCTGACAGAACTGGGGATGCAGGGGAGACACAAACTCTGGTATGGGGACAAACTTGGGGGGGGAGGGGAGCGCCCACCAGAATCAAATCCAACTCTGCTGCATGTATCAGAGAAACACAGTTGGCAACTCTAACCATTACTCCACACTGGCAGCATGGTTTTCAACACACAGCTGTTTAACTATATCCATCAAGTATTTTACTGCATATTCCTCCATACTTCATTAATATCACCACTTGCTGTTCTGACCATCACTATTTTCTGACTCTCGCTATTTTGTGACTGTCGCTATTTCCACAGGTGCTCAAACTGAGTTGCACAGTTTGACTCACTCAATTTGAGTCACCCATACCATGGGACACCTTCAAGTAATGGTAGGAGGAATGGTCCAGAATGGAGAGGTATGACTACACTGGGGACTGTGGGCCAACCTGTAAGGATAAGAGCCTATACCAAGGGCATAGCCTGCTTCCATCCAGGAGGGAACTATAGTCCTCAGTGGACAGGTTACTTCAATGGATATTTAAAGTAGACAAGGAGGTGATGGAAGAAATAGGGGAGGCATAAAGGTGGCCACTACAGGCTAAGATAGAGAGTAGAGAGATCCTGAGGGGAGAGAGTCCCACCAGGATGCAAATTATTCAAGGAAGTGGGGGGGTAGCAAAGGAGGAAGGGGGAGAAAGGAGCAGTCAAAGGAGAAAGGTGAGGAAGTGGGAACAATTGGAAAATGGAGAAAGCGATAAGAAGAGAGCTGAGGGCCGTCAAAATGGTGCAAGGTCTGCATCAGAAGCCCTATGAGGAGAGAGCTGAAAGAGTTCAATATGTACACCCTAGAGGAGAGGAGGTAGAGTGGGGATATGATGGAGACCTTTAAATACCTCTCAGGGGCTAATAAGGTACAGGAGGGAGATATGTTTCAGAGAAAAAGGTGCTCTAGAACAAGGGGTCATTATATGAAGCTGGAAGGAGGTAGATTCAGGAGAGATATGAGGAAGTACTTCTTCACAGAAAGGGTGGTGGATTCCTGGAACAGCCTTCTATGGGAAGCAGTGTGAGTGAAACCAGTGGTGGGTTTCAAAAATACCTGGTATAGGCACAAAGGAATCCTAGGAGGAAGGATAGAAGGGGTGGAAGAGACAGTGCTGTAGATCAAGTTGGGTCTGCAGCAGAAGTGATTATACTTAAGAATGGGCAGACCAGATGGGCCAAGTGGGCATTATCTGCCATCAGTTTTTATGTTTCTATGTAAGACAGGTTATGTGATTCAACTGATGCAATGTAAAATTATTAATATGCGCAATGTTGCTACTGTAAACTGTGTGGCACACATAATTCATGTTGTACTATGCTACACAGACACGATAATCAAATGGCCAATAATATATGCATAGAGCAAGGGAGAAGAAAATCAAGGGGAACATATGTGAAGCAATATACTACTTATAGAGTGGTGACACCATGATAGGTACATACTGTATGAAGTTACTGTAGTATGATGGTACCCAGCCATATACAGTACCAATGTTGAGTTAGCTACAATATGGGATTTTATTTGTTGTGATTTTTTAAAATCCAGACACTGTAGCCTGCCCAGTGACATGGAGGGATGAGGTATCCTGCCTTACCTCCTACCACACCATCAACCCTTGTTTGCAGTGTGAGTGGGTTGCCTGGGCTCGGCCAGGAAGGAAAATTATTGAGCATCCCCGGGACAGCTTTCCTTCTCTGAAGAGGGGGGCGATCAGCTGTTGGTGCTTGCCTTGCCCTAGCAGAGGCAGGGCTGGCACACCGGCACTGTTCATGGTGTGCAGAGGCACGGCAGATGCCCAATATGACACACACTGCAGTGTGGGTGGCACCGTCATCAACGTCATATGCATGCCCTGTCCCTGAGGGAAGAAATGAGAGAAAAATGTCTCTCCCAGCTTGATGAAGGAGGGTTTGCAGTTCCTGCTCCCTGAATAGCCATGGTGCTGGCTGGAACTGGATCCGGTCTTTGGTGGGGGCTTGGGGTACCCTTGCCGACCTCACTGGGGGGGCAAGCCCTGGGGGAAGATGGTTAGTGCCGGCTGGTGGACATTGGTCAGATGAGGCTGGGGCTCCCTCATGACTGTGAGCTGGGAGAGAAGGGGAAAAAGTACCAACAAAAAAAATAATACAGACATTGTCTACACAGTAATGACTAATCCAGAAATTGTCTACACAGTAATGACATATAGCCAATGGTGTTCCTTACAATTTGGGACCTTGTTTTTTTCCTTTTCTTTTATTTTTTACCACTTTATTTTGGAGAAATCACTTGCAATGTGGCAAATAATAAAGAAATGTATAGACAGCAGACCTGCAAGAATGATTTGACCTGCATTTTTGAGTGACAAGAAGACTTTAGGCCAGGAGTGGATTCAGGCCTTAATGTTGACAGTAGTACAATTCTGTTCAGCCAATTAACTTTTGGTTTACCTAGGCATACCTTTTACAAGATAGTACTGTATGTATTAATGGCAGTGGCACAATGTTACCCTTAGGAAAGGTTGTGGTGTGCATTTGAATAGATGTAAAAATTGTGGTGCTGCACTATATGTCAAGCAAAAAATGGTGTCCCTGATTTTGAGCATTTGTCCCTGATTTTAAAGGGCAGTGTCCCTCATTTTGTTCCTGGCAGGGTGAGAGGAATGCATTCCAGGGTAGCCAGGAATTGCAGTTGACACATCTGTGATTTCTTTTGTAAACTCCTATGATGCCCATTGCAACCCCTGGAAACCCCTAAAACATTAGTGCCTAGCATTTATTTACATAAAATGCAATAGGTGGAGGAGCTTTGCAACCTGTATGATTCTGCAGAAATTATATTGTACTACTGGTAAGGTCTCAGCTTCCTGTAGAGGACAGCTACTTCTCCTACAAATATAAAGTCATGAGAGTTCCACCTTGTAAACAGTTAAGATTTATCAACTGAATTCTTAGACTACAGTATGGTATTTATTGCATCAAATTGAAAGCCACACAGCAGAAAATGTTAAACATTTAAAAAGGCTGGGAACTAATTAAAAAAAAATGTAAGTTGACAAAAAAGTCAACTACGTTATCACGTTTGGTCATCTTCAGTTTTCAGCATTTCCCTGTATAGTACAGACTGGTTCCTGAACCCCCTCACTTCCCCCTAGAAAGACACTTGTGAATAGTTTTAAGAATAATTCAAGTCTGAAGCAAACTGAATAGAATGCCACTAAGAATTAGGTCCTGAAAGGATTAACAAAGAACCCTACATACATGAGTAAATCATTGTAGACTGACACACACACACATTTGGGGGAGGAGGTTTAATTTGAACCTCTGCTGGAGGATTGCAGCCCATTACAAACTGTTTTGACCAATAAGGCATTTTTTAGATAACAATTGGTTCCTAATCCCCTCACTACCCACTAGAAGGACACTTGTGAATAGTTGCAAGAATAATTCATGTCTGAAACAAACTGAATAGAATGCCTTTAAGAATTAGGTCCTGAAAAGGTTAACACAAAACCCTCCACACATGTGTAAATCATTGTAGACTGCTCCCCACCCACACACAAAATTGGGGGGAGGAGAAAGCAAGACAGAGAGAAAGGTAATTTGAACCTCCACTGGAGGAATGCAGTCCATTACAAATTCCATTTTAACCAACAGGGCATTTCTCAGATAAAAATGAATGGAGAACCATAATCAGGAATAGATACACTAACAGGACTAATAGCGCAAGCACAGTCTGGGTGCACAAGTTAGTTCTTAATATCATGAACATCTTTGTTAGGGATCAGCTCAAGTGTTGAAAAATGAGCACTCAGATGTACCTCTTGCCACATAATGTGAATGTGGTGTGCGTTCTAATAATGAATACATTTTTTGCCATTCAGTAACAGTAATCAGGAGAATTCCAAATGTTGCATATCCTGACATGACTCCCTGTTTGTATTGCTGCACACACCATTTCAATCATGGGTCTGGATGTACAAGTGAGCTCCCAATATCACAAACATCTTTGTCAGGGATCAGCTTGCATGTTTGTGAATGGGCACTCATATGTGCCTCTTGTCTAATAATGTGACCATGGTGTGCTTTCTAATAATGAATGCATTTCTTGCCATTCAGTAACACTAATCAGGTAAATTCCAGAATCAGAGTAACAGTAAAGTAGGCCCCTAAAAAAAAAAGAGAGAACTTTGCAGAAGACCAAGTGATACAAATCCTGTCATGGCTAGTCATTATGGGTCTGGATGCACAAGTGAGTACTCACTGTCACACACATCTTTGTTATTAAGTGGCTCGAGTTTGCATGAGTGTGCACTTGCATGTGCTTCTAATCTCATAATGTGTGCCTGTGTACGTCCTAATAATGAATGCATTTTTGCCATTCATTATCACAGATCAGGTGCATTCCAGGGTCAGAGGAATAGCAAAATAAGCCCCAAAATAAAACAAGCATTTGTCAATGCCTAATGTTGTCTCAGTGGCATTGGCATTGGTAGTGCAGAGTTAGAGACGCATAGTAGAAATGGCAGTGAAGTATTGAAATGATGCCAACCCCAACCCCACCCTGTAGAGACCTGACAGACATTGGGGTGTGCCTTTGGGTCGTCAGCTATAATGCTCATGCCATTGTACCTCACCCTACCCTGTAGATGCTGACAAGTGTGGTGGTGTGCATTGGGGTCTTTGGGCATTATACTTACCCCATTCCATAAGAAAATACACTGAGGTAGGTGCAGTATTGGAGAATGGGGTGAACTGTGTGGCCGAACAGTACAAGGCACACCACGATGCCTGTCACTGGCTGCAGGGTGGGGGTGGGGTTGGAATGGTGTGAGCATTACAGACGATGATCCCAAGTCACACCCCAGATGCCTGTCAGTCTCTACAGGGTGGGGTGCTACAGCTGGGAACCCTAACACCATAGGCATGTGTTGGTATTTTCACTCCAAATTTCCAACATGGGCTTTTTGTGAGCCCACCTCATGAAAAGAGGCACAATCAGTTTGTTAGCCGGAAGGTGGTTTGCACAGCGGCTATGCCATTTGGTGACACAGGGATGAAAACACATTTTGGGCAGGATATGGAAAATGACAACTGTATTGTTCATGAGGAGGCGTAAAAAAATGGCAACATTGAAAATCTGGAGTGAAAATATGAAAAATTAGTGAAGTCATGAGCATGCATAAAAATTTCGCAACACACATCCCTAACCCAATTATTTTGGGGAGTTTGTTGGGCACATTTTTAACATAGGCATTTTGGGACCTCCCCTCATGAACAGTGGTGCTGTGATTTTGTTAATCTGTCCCAAAAGTTGATTTCCCACAGCGATCATGCCATTGTACGCCACAGGTGCAGAAACACATTTTGGGCAGGATGTCAAAAACGACAGCTGTACTGTTCATAAGGAGGTGTGAAAAAATGCCAGTGTTGAAAATCTGGCATGGAAATATTTCAAATTTGTGAAGTTACAAGGGTGTGTGGAAACTGCACAACACATGCTTGTAACACAGTCATTTTATGGACTTTCGGCATCAAATTTTCAACATAGGTATTTTTGGACCTCTGCTCATGAACAGTGTCAATATCATTTCCTCAAACTGTCCTGAAAACTGATTTTGCACAGTGACCGTGTTATTCTGCGCCGGACGTGCAAAAACACATTTTGGCCAGGATATGTAAAATGACAGCTGTACTGTTCATCAGGAGGTGTGGAAAAATGGCAATTATGAAAATCTGGAGTGAAAAATATTACAAATGCATGGTTACAAGCTTGTGTGGAAACAGCACAATCGCACGCTCATAAAAGAGCTATTTTTGGGATTTTTTCCACCAAATTTGCAACACAGGCTTTTTGAGAGCCCCTCTCATGAACAGTGGCACTGTTGTTTCATTACTCAGTCCTGAAAGGTGATTCCATGCAGTGACTGTGAAATCACCTTTTGGGATCAAATAATGCCATGACAGTGACTGAATACATGAGGAGGGGTCCCAATAACCCCATGTTGAAAATTTGGCGCAAAAATTCCAAAAAATGCCTGAGATATGCACTAAAGTTGAAAAAATGCTATTTATGCCATTATACAGCTTACCGGCATTTCTTCAGTTCATGGTCAGCTTTGAAGAGTGCAGACGTGTTCCTGGTCCACCGAAGATTGTCATGCCGGACTCCAGAGGTAAGTATGGGGTGAGGGGGGTGTGGGTAGGCAGGGTGCACTGAGGGTGGGCGCGGGTTGCAGAAGGGGGGCAGGGAGATGGCTTGGGACTGTTTTCTTTTTTCACAGGTTAAAAAAACAAACATTGTGGGGCTGTTTTTAATTTTCAGGGGATTTGGCATGCTGAGGTGGGCTCCCAGCGTGCCACCTAAGTGTTTTTTTTTGGGGAGGATGCTTTAGCTGATGGGGGATTGGGCACCCTCATGGGCACACAAGGAAAGTGGGGTGGGGCAAGAGCCGAGGGAAATTGGACACCCCCTCAGCATATGACAAAAGGGGGGGGAGTACTTTATGCCGATGGGGAGTGAGATCCCTCATCAGCACATACATTGGGGGCAGGGCATACCGACAGGGAGATTGGGCACCCCCGAAGTTGGCATTATGGCTGGCTGTGTGCCGCCATGCTTTTTTTTTCTCTGTCAGCATAGTAAGCACATTGGGAAGTCTGCTACATGTGATGAGCTTTGCTTGCATTGCAGCAGACCTTTTCTTAGATGTGCTCGCCCGCATGATGTGGCGCAGGCATGCAGGCTGATTGGGGAATGAGGGACGCACCTACTGATGCATGCCCTCCATTCGCCCAACAGTGACCGCGCCTCCAAAAGTGCTACTACCCCAATATGTTGGCTGCACGTGCACGAGCTAACATAAAAAGAAGATCTTTGCAGAAGACCAAATCATGCATATCCTGTCATGGCTAGCTGTTTGTGTTGCTGCACACACCATTGCCATTATGGGTCCAGATGCACAAGTAAGTACTCAGTGTCACACACATTTTTGCCAGTGAGTGGCTCGAGTTTGTGTGAGTGTGCACTCGGATGTGCCTCAAGCCTCATAATGTGCATCTGGAATGTGTTCTAATAATGAATGCATTTTTGCCATTCAGTATCACAGATCAGGTGCATTCCAGAGTCAGAGGAACAGCAAATTAGGCCACCCCCAAAAAAATTTGAGAAGATTGCAGAAGGCCAAATGATGCATATCCTGACATGGCTTGCTGCTTGTATTGCTACACACACCATTTCAGTTATGGGTCTGGATGCACAAGTGAGTTCTCAATATCACAAATATCTTTGTTAGGGATCTGCTCGAGTGTTTGTGAATGAGCACTTGGATGTACCTGTTACCTCATAATGTGAATGTGGTGTGCGTTCTAATAATGAATGCATTTTTTGCCATTCAGTAACACTATACATATGAATTCCATGGTTAGAAGAGCAGCAAAGTATCCCCCTATAAAAAGAACTTTGCAGAAGACCAAGTGATGCATATCTTGTCATGGCTAGCTGTTTGTGTTGCTGCACACACAATTACCATTATGGGTCTGGTTGCAGAAGTGAGTACTCACTGTCACACACATCTTTTTTAGTGAGTGGCTTGAGTTTGTGGGAATGTGCACTCAAATGTGCCTTGAGCTTCATAATGTGTACCTGGTGTACATTTTAATAATGAATGCATTTTTGCCAATCAATATCACAGATTAGGTGCATGCCAGGGTTACAGGAACAGCAAATAGTCCCTAAAAATTGCAGTGAATGGAACTGACTTTTTGAAGTGCTGCTAAGTGCTAGTGAGTCAGGACAGTGAATCTTGTTAAGTTCCTCCAAGACTGATTGGGGAGATGCACATTTTAACTCTTGATAGCAATTGCAGAGTTCCTCCAGTATTGTGGGGGATGATGGCACAACTCACTCTGATAATAGTCCACAGTTCTCCAAGTTTGTTGGGGGTAGGGGGCATTTGTTTACTGGACATCTGACAGCCATCCATACTTGTAGCAGGCTTGTGTTAGGGGATCTCAGATTAAAACTTCCCTCGCTGTGCTCCCTACAACTGTAATCCTCATCCCCTCGGGGCCACCAGCTGAGGCCATTGTTAGCCTACAAGTTGGCAACCACAACCTGTAGTTTTAGTTGAGCTACCCCTTGAAAAAAAGGCTCACATTTTTAATAATGTGACGAGGAGCCTTTGTAAATGACTATATGGCCCAGATATTCAAACTGCTCCCAAAATGTGCGCAACAGCAGGAGCAAGCACAATTCAATTGCGCATATGTGCAACAGACGCAATATTCAAACATGGAGCAGAACAAATTGCGCAAGCAGCCAGCGCTGAATATCCACAAACTGCCGTCATAGCGCAACCAGAAGGGGAAGCTGAGAGAAAGGTTGCCCATAGCGCAATGGCAGCCCAGCTGAGCAGTCCAGAGGTGCCATAGCGCAAGCAGAGCCTCCCAGCAGAGCAATGGAACTGCACAACCAGGAGGCAGGCTGGGGCCCACTGCCAGCCATGCCACACATGGGCACAGGAACACACTGCAGAATCAACAAGACACCTGCACACCCCAAGCACAGCATCACTGGGGGTGGGACGGATGATCTACTGGCCCATGGGGACAAGCCAACAAAGCACAGCAGGGCCATGACGCCCCAGCACAACCACTGGCAGGCTGAGACTGCCACAGACAGGGGGTTGACAACCACAGTGCACATCAGCCCCCCATATGCACAGCACACCCTGCACCGTGACCCCAAGACACCACCCATGTGCAGTGACTGGCACTGCAGGAAACACCATGCATCCTCCCGGCACACGTCAACCTCGTGTAGCAGAGAACCATACAAGCCAGACCCACCCTGTGCACCCAGCAGTGGGTGGCAGCAGATGGCAAGACCGACAGAAAGTCACTGCCACACTGGAGACACCGCCCCATGTACACACACACACACACACACACACACACACACACACACACACACATACCCAGGACCATACCACCCCAGATGGCATGCACACCACTGCAACTGAGCAACCATAGCCAGCTGCAAATCAGAGACCAACACAGTATTCATATCAAAATATATATGTATTAGAAAAATGTAAATTACAAAATTAACAACAACAAAACTATTTACAAGAGGGGGTAGGGGTACAAGGTAGGGGTGGGACAAGGGTAGGGATGAACAACTTGGAGAGGGAAGGCAGGGTGGGAGGGATGGGTGAAGTGGGAAGGGGAAGCCGGCCTAAGGCCTAGCAGGCTGGTCCTCTGCTGCCTGGTGCCGTCGTGTCTGGCTGTGCCTCCTCCGTAGGCCATGGCGCTGGATGTCGTGGAGGATGGTCCTGTTGTCCATGGACACCCGGGTGAGCTGCTGCAGTGCCCGCTCTATTCGTCGGAGCACAATGAGGCCTAGGAAAACGGGAACACAGTCAATGGCTGTGACTGACCACAACCCTGAACACCACCCAACCTGCAAGCCATATAGCCCAATGTCCCGCACCTGTGATGGTATGTACCCACCCACAGTGAACATGCACATGGCCAGCCCAACCAGGCGGCACCAGTTATGTGCACCACTGCACACACACACTGCCCATGTCTATCACAGCACAAACAAGGCTGTCAAGTGATGTGGCAATGTGGTGCGATGCCAGTTCCACAGCCATGTGCCCAGTGCATGCATGGACCACCAGTGACGCACACACAGACGTTCAGTGACACTGGACAATGATGAATGTCTCCTGTGTCGTGCATGGTTGTGTTGTGCATGGCTGGTGGTCATGCCCACCCCCTCCAGCATGCAATAGCATCCATGATGTAATGATACTCACAGTCCGTAAGCAGCTGTGGCTGCTGCTGCTGTGGCCCACCCGCAGCACCACCGACCGCCACGGGGCCCTGCCACGCCTTCCTCATCCGTGCCTGCATCCTCTCTGCCTGGCCTGTGGGAGACAAATGTTGAGAAAAACATCAGTGTGACTCCAAAGCAGACTTCCCCTGCCCCAGTGAGAGTGCCTGCCCACACAGCCAGACCCATGCATCTCACACCTGCACACACTGGCACAACAACCACTGTCAGAGCCATCACCCATGCACAGCCACCAAAACACACACACACCCCTACAGAGAATACAGGTGCATAGATGGTACACCCACCTGGCCTAGGCACAACGCCCCTCCTGGTACGTGACCGTAGCTGCTCATGCAGGTCTGGCTCCCTCCTGCGGAGGTCACTGTACCTGTGCCGGCACTGTTCAGGTCATTGGCCACTTGCAGCCAGACCTGGGTTCGGGCTATGGTGAGGGGCTCCTCCCCATACAGTGCCCCATAGTGGGGCTCTACCAGGGCCACCAGGTTGGCCACCTCCACCGGGCTCCATTGGAGTGCCCTCCTGCGTGCCATTCCTCCAACTTTACAGCAGGCAATATGGCACCCCGCAGTGCGGCAACCCCACGTGGAAATGTTGCACAATAGACCACCATAGGTTCCAATCACGCTGTTCCGTACAGCGCCGTCCAGTCCATAGTGCTGTCACCAGACAAGCGCAATAGGACCATACACATGGCAGCCGAACAGGCACCAGGGGCAAAGGTCGGACACCAGGTCAGGGTCTATGACGCAAGGCCATGCACAGCGCCATCTGACGCTCACGCATCCGCGCGATCGACCACCTGCGTGACAGTGCCACAGTGGACTATGCGCGGTAGTGCCTAGCGCCATATAGTGGCCAGTGCTGTAGCGCCACTGGCACAATGGTGGCCATGGCCTGGATGCCGATCTGCACCAGCACGTCATCAGCGGGCAGATGCCGCGTAGCTACCTGGGCATCGCCAATGCAGTGTACCGCCAGATCACAGATCTGCGCTATTGGCTCAGCCGGCTCAACCGTATTGCGAAAAGCGCAATGGCGCGATATTCAGCCAGCACATGCAAATCATCCAATCAGCCATTCAAAGGTGCAGTGGCGTGATTTGCATCTCATTACAGTTGCTCCACTCCTAATTTGCATGCATTGAGCTATAAAAGTGCGACAGTGGGCTGCGCTGGCCAGATTCGGTTACTGCAGGTGAGAGGTGAGTTGCATGCTGTGGGATGTTCTGGACAATGGGCATGGGATAACGCTGTAGACTGCACAGTGACAAGTGTCCACTTCCACCCATACAGATCGCCATGACCGAGCAGAGCTAAGGTGAGGGTGAGGATGGTGGGCGAAGGAGGAGGAGGCCCAACTTCACCACGGTAGAGACTGAGGCCCTCTTCCAGGCCTACCTGGAGGAGGAGGCACTACTGAGTGGATGGCGGGGCACCCCTCAGGCCCATGCGGCTGCATGGGAGGGGGTAGCCCGGGCAGTGAACCTGCACGGAAGCCACCAGCGCTCCATGCAGGAATGCAAAAGAAGATTGGGACAGACCGCAGGAGGGTGAAGGAGAAGGTGGCAGCCTCAGGGTGCGCTGCTGGCACTGGCGGGGCCAGCCAGCGGTGGTGGAGCTGACCCCGCTGAGGACCAACTGGCTGCATCAATGCAGTGCAGTGCTATTGAGGGCGTACCAGGAGGTGGATTCCAGACAGGTGGAAGCCCATCACTGCATGGTATGACATGGTGGTGGTGTTGGGGGGGGAAGGTTGTTCACATGCACTCACATGTCCTCTCTTTCTGTTACAGATCCTGTTCATCTTCAGGGGACGGTGATGGTGGGTCCAGGCAGTGAGGATGACCTGCTGGACATGGAGGAGGGTCCATCCACCTCTGACACCAGCCAGCATGCACTGCACCAGCATGCACGCTGGGCTGCCAACTCTGGTGTCGGTGATTCGGTGTGGGGTGCACAGCCTGTGTCTCAGCAGTCTGGCATGCAAGCATGCCAGCATGCTGTGACTGTGGCTGTAGCACATACCTGCACCATTGATGATGCTGGACTGCAATGGGCAGTGACATGTGTGTCTCCCATGATAGGACACACAGCAGGCCAGCACGTGCCCCTGGGCCTTGCTGGTTCCAACATTAGTGCCAGCATGTCGGCACAGTCCCAGGCTGTGCCTGTCAGCACGGTGGGGCAGCACCGGTGGCTGTGCAGGTGTATGGCACTGCGGCCACGCGTGGTGGAATGGTGGCCCTGGGGCACAGCGGTTGGAGGGCAGCAGCAGTCACCCACCAAGTCTGGGGTACAGTGTCCAGTGGTGGCACATGCCCGCCGCCCTTGATATGCCCATTCCTGGTCCAGGTGAACAGTGCCCACCCTCAAGGGGTGTTGTGCATCAGGACCTTCCACACCCTGGGGGACAGGATGCCGTTGTGGCAGAGTACCCATTGAATGAGCACACCCACCTGCTGCAGGAATCAGTACAGCAGCAAAGGCGGGTGCAACATCTGTGGAGGCACTGTGTGCGGCTGTGGGCGGCACAGCAGGAGTGTGCTCTGGACCATGCAGAGATGGTCCATATGCGGATGGATGTGACCGCCGCCATTGACAGGCAGACCCAGGCATTGGTGGCTATCGTGGCTGCATTGGGCACCTGCGCAGGTGCTCTGTACTGCGCTCCCACACGAGTACGCTCTCCACTCCCCATTCCCGGCATCGTGCGACACCAGGCCTGTCAATGCTGGGTTCTGCTGTGGGTATCCCAAGCACCCCTGGTGCAGGTATGTTTGGCATCCTACAGACCCCACTGCGGACAAGGTCGCGATCGCATAGTGGGACCCCTGGTGGTCCATCGGTGCCACCCCATGTGGCCCTTGCTCAGCCTGCCAGTGCTGTTGGGTCATGGCGGGGCTGCCCACGCATCCGCGGTGGCCGTGGAATGGTGCAACATGACTGACCTGTCTCCCAGTGCGGGCCCTGTCTGCTGCTGCCCTGTGTGCACTGTGCGTCATGGTGGGCAGTGCACTGGTGGGTGCCCTGCCCATCACGCCGACATACGGACCACCTGCACACCATCCTGACTGCTGTCAACAGGTGTGTGCATGATGATGCCTGCATTGTACTGTACACCAAAGTGCGAGGGGTGCCCAGCATCTGACACACGTGCTTGGACAGTACAGGTGGTGGGTGTGGTCTGTGGATCTGTGTGTTTGCCATGTCTGTTCCTGCTATGCTGTGCACCTGCCCATATGCGCTTTGTGCCTGGTGTGTTTGTGTGTGTGTGTGTGTGTGTCCATATGACTGTCGCGCCTCCCTGATGGTGTGTTTGTGTGCCTGGTCCCTTCCACCCCTTGCTGTCATGCACCCTGGTGTGTTACTCTGTGTGCCTGTGGGTTGCGCCAGGACAGTGTTGTTTGCACATGGCCTCTGACTTACCTGTGTTGTGCATAATGCTCCTCCATGATGGTGTCCCGGTGCAGCTGGGCTCCCGGATCAGTCTGGGGTCCGCCATCCAAGGGGGCTGCTCATCACCATCAACACTGGCACCACTGGCGTCCCCATCGCTGTCCCCCTCTTCAACCTGTACGGCTATCCCACAGTCATTGGCCATGTTGTGCAGGATACAACAGGCCAGGAATATCCCACAAGCCTTTGAGGGGCTGTACTGTAGGGCACCGCTGGAGGTGTCTAGGCATCAGAAGCGTGCCTTGAGCATCCCAAACACCCACTCAATGATGTTGCGTGTGGCGGCATGTGCCTCATTATAGCATTGCTATGATGGGATTATGGGGCGCCGGTACGGTGTGAGCAGCCAGGGATGGAGTGGGTATCTGCTTTCACCTGTGTGGAGATAGTGGAGATCAGTCTCATGTTCAGGTCCATATTGCCCATATCCCTGTGTGCCACTACCATGGCACCTATGGCATTCCCACCCTTGCCCCGAGTTTGCATTTCCTACATGCGTACTCACCCACTAGATGGCCTGTGGGGATGTCCCACTCTCAAATTGATGGCACAGTGTGGACTGATGCCATAAAAGGCATCATGTGCTCCACCGGGTGTGTGGCACAGACATTGATTATACGCCCAGTGGCATCACACACCACCTGGCAGTTGATACTGGGGAAGCCCTTTCTATTCCTGTATGCGGCCCCATCGGGGCCAGGTGGTGCGCGAATGGCCACATGGGTGCAGTCTATGGCCCCTAGCACGCCAGGCATACGTGCTACCCTGTGGAACACCTGCATGTTTGCTGTACGCTCTGCCACGGTGCTGGGGAAATGGATGTGCTCCACAGCATGTGGCAACAGTGCACTGAGGAATTGGATGAGGATGCGTGACGTGGCCGACTGTGTGATGCCTGTGGTGTCCCCTGTTGGCTTCTGGAAGGTGCCCGTGGCGAGCAGGCACATGCAGGCTGTCACCTTGGTCTCCACTGGCAGAGCATGACTCCGTCGTGAGGATGCCTGCATCACATCACTGCACAGCTCACAGAGCTGCCTCAGTATTGCCCTGTTCAGGTGGTACCGGCCCACGATCTCTACATCTGTGTACAACTCAAAGCTGATGCGGGCACGGTACTGCCTGTTGGGGGCGTACCACTGATGGGCCCCTCCACGGCCACGTCCTCCTGCACCTTGCATTCTCACCCCTCATTACAGCTTCCATGTGAAGCTGCCACTGTCCATCTCCTGGCTTGTGCCCCCGGCTGATGTTGCTTGTTACCCCACTGTCCTGACTGCTACTTCCACTGCCAGCGGGCCCCCCGCTGGTCTCTGCAGCCTATGGCCCCACTGCTTCCTTGCCTGCCCTGGCCTGTCACTGTCTGTCTTTCTCTCTCACTCTTCCCACTTGGCATCCCTGTAGGCGTTCTTGCGCCGCTTCCTTGAACCTTTTATTTTGGCTCATTTCCGTTTAAGTGCAACTTCCGGCTGGTCGCTGTGCGCGTGTGCAGAAGTCTTTGGATATAGCATTGCACTCTTTATGCATGGATCCACCCCTTCAGTTGCGCATGCCGTCATTTGCATTGCGCTGTTGCTCAGCATGTTTTCGGTGGCGCAACTGCCTCCTGCTGAATATCGCAGAATGGCGCACTTTTGGACTTGCGCAGGCGCAACCCTATTGCGCATGGTGCAACCCTTTTGAATATCCCACCCTATGACTCAAAGGTTGTAAATCCGATATATGAAATAACTAAATAAATAAAATAATAAAAGCACGATTTCAAGCCCTTGTGTCATGTTTTATGTTTCCTGAAAATTTGTAGTTTTCCAAAAATCTGCATTTCTTTACAAGCACTGCATTAACTGAGTCAGCCAAAGACAGGAATGAGGAGGGAGGAATGTCACCCACCCCACATGGCAGCGCAAGCTGTAGAGTTAATCAAACCTTGATTTCAAGCCCTTGTGTCATGTTTTATGTTTCTTGAAAATTTGTGGTTTTCCAAAAATTGCCATTTCTTTACAAGCACTGCATTAACTGAGTCAACCAAGCACAGGAATGAGGATGGAGGAATGGCACATCACAGCAGCTGGCTGCTTCTATCTCAGTCCCCCTCCCCCCTCCATGGCAGGGCAAGCTGTAGAGTTAACCATTTCCAGTCCAAGAGTTTTAGTAACACAGACTCTGGTCAGTGCTGAGGTAGATTAAAATCTATAATTCCCATCATGTTTAAAACATATATGCCTGTATCACTGAGCCTTTTAAGAAGAAGCATCTGTAATTCCTGTCATGTTTAAAATGGATATGCCTGCATGACTGAGACTTTCAATTAACAGCCAGCACTGCTTGGAATCCGATCCCTGAAGGACAGAGCACTTAATCGCCTGGGCTTACTGGGAGAGTGAGAAGCAAGTGCTTCTACTAGTGGAGTGATTTTGTGAAGTAGTAGTGCTTCAACTCCAGTTTTGTTCTTCAGTGGGAATCTGATGAGATCCTTTTTCTGCTATAGCAAGACATCTGCAGAGCTTCTCCCTGCAGCCATAAAAGCACTGCTTCATGAGGTTGAAGTCCAGAAATGCCAGTGTAAAGCAAAGTTCATTTAGACCCGCTTTGCTGGTATCAAAAGTGTCAGATTTTGGTACCTTCACCAAGTGGCAAGTTGGCTGTGTCTTCCCCCTAGCCCAGTGCAGAGAAAACAGTTAATATTGATAGCAAATATTAAATCCCTGTACCCTGATGTAAGCACTGGTTGTGAATAGTTTTGCCTGTGTGAATTATAGATGGCTTTGCACTGGGTAAATTGCTGTGTTTTTTGTTTTAATTAGGAGTTCTGCTTTTTGCTATTTACAGCAGTTGTTCCTGTACTATACCATGTTGCATCCATGTGTAAGTTGTTATTCATACCCAGAATACCTTTATAGTGTATGAGTAAGGGCTAGTGTGGATGGAATTCAATGGGATCCTAATATTGTTGTGCCACTGTAGTGATGTCAAGAGGTTGTTGTACCCTCTTGAGTACATCACAACAATGCCACAACAAAATCAAACACTGGCGTGCGCTGCTGCTTCTGCCTCTGATCACAGCGATGTTCATTTTTTTAAATTGTTTATATGGCTTCCAAATACCACCAAACCTCTCTTGAGGGCACATTAGTGGGAGAGCTGTGGCAAGGAAGATGAGCAGAGACACTGTGGACTCCTGGATAGAATAGTAGGCTCATTCAGATTTGTTTACTTTTTTGAAAACATTGAGTCTGCGTGAGTGGTGGATGGAGTGGGGCTTGATCATGGGGGATGGCGAAAGTCTGAAACAGCTGCACAATGCTCACAAAATGCTCCATTGTTGTTTAACTGTCACTCATACACTATAAAAGACAATTAATGGTCAACAGTAAACAACACAAGTTCACTTCTCGAGGTTGTAATCCCAACCATAGACCTCTCGAGCTTCGCTCTTGAGGTCTACTTGATTGTCATGATAACCTTTAAAAGTGAACACAGCTTTGTTATTCAGTGTTGCTCATTCATTATCCTCTATGTTTTTCATCTACATTCAAACCACCACATTGCACTGATTCAGTTATTTTTTATTCAGTGAACATCAACAGTTGGCTGAGATCCACATAATTTACTTATGCCTCTGGCACTTACAGTTTTCTGCAGTCTGTGCAGTCACTGGAGCTTGTAGCAGAAGATTCATAACTGTTGCTGTTTTTCTCTAAATGCTGTTCATAACTTTTTGAGATGATTTGGCTAACTATTCTATTTCCATGAGTGCAATGCAAAGATATTTCTTTTATGGCAATTCTTTTCAAGTTCAAACAAAAAGATCTTTCCTTAATGTGATTTTTCAGGTTTCTGTTAAAATATATACTGTTGACATCAGTAGGACTCAAATCTTATAAGGTTTCAAACAACAAAAAAGAATGAATTCCTGAACATTCCATTCTTTATTACTACAGACATTTGCATTGACAAGACGCTCTTTGCCCCTTAGACATATCAGTCCCTGCTGCTTTTCTTGCTTTGAATTCATACTCATCTGCTTGTGACATCAGAATTCTGCCCATGACAACAGGTTCTGTTGCCACAAGAAAAGGATTATGACTTTACAGTAGGCATAAGCATAGCAAACAGAGGAAATTTGTAGAAAAAAGATCCTCTTTCAATGAAAATGTCTTCAGTTATAAAGAATACAATGTTTTGAGTTAAATTGTGGATGCATTTTGTGTACCCACGTTTGAACAATGTCAGCTGTGATTTTTGTGTTGGAAACTAGAACATCTCTTAAAATTAAATGAAAAAATAATTTCTGCTGATAGCAGCTTTTATTGCTTGAACCATAAAGAAACCTCTTTTGGTGAGTGATTATAAAATTGTTACATATAAGTATACAGGACCCTATACCAGTTCTCTCCTTAGGGAGCATTCCTTTCAAGCAAACTGCTGTCTTCTGGATGACTCATAAGCTTGAATTATTTATGGAATCATATAAACAATAACAATTATTTGCACAGCAAACTGTATTACCACCAAATAGTGGAGCTTATTTGCAGTTCATGTATCCATTAGAGAAGATAAACATGGTTCATAACACTTAATGTGATCCAGTTGCAGTATATCCCATTGTTTCAAGGAAAACTGTAACTAAAAACTAAAGAAAAAAAAAATCAAGAGCTTCCATAACTGAGCAACAACAACCAATATTTAATTTATTTACCATTTGGTCAGTCATTAGCTGACAATTAAGCAAAGGTAAGGAATGGAGGTTGTAATTATTGCTGTTTCTACTTATTCTAATTTCTAATTATTGCCACTGTGCATCTTTTACTACAGAATTCTGGTTTGGTTCTCTCCCCTCTTACCTCTCCTCTCATTTCTCCCAGGTGGCCACCTTGAACTACTTCCTTCATCGCAGAGACCCTCAAATGTTCTCTCTTCCCTACACCCACTCTGTTTCTGGTCAGTCTGCTTTCTCCTTCTGTTTCCCGTCTCTCTGGAACAATTTACCCCGACTTTTGACTATCCTCTTCCCTCCACCCTCCTTACTTTCAAAATGCTTCTCAGACTCCTCCCCTTCCAGCCCTGCTCCCAATGTCCCCCTCTCTGCTCCACCCTAATGTTTTGGTTTCCCTGTTGTTACCTATTCAGGCCTTCTGCTCATCTCTGGGACTGCTTATTCCGTTCCACTCTTCTAGCTGCTCCTTGTGCACTATCTTTCTTCCGTCATAGCCCAGCCACCCCTACCCTTTTTCTTCAAATTTCTGCTTTCCCTTTCTCCTTTGTATGTTGTCCTCTGAGTTATAATAGCTCTCCTCCTGTTGCACCATCTCTCCCCCTTGGTATTATGTCCCTATCCCTTAGCCACCTCTCCCCTACCAGTCCTGCATCTAAGCAACCTCTCTCCTAGCCTCAGCTATAGTTACTGCAGTACTCAGCTAATCTCACATACTAAAGCCCCTGTACTCACCTCTGCCATCCTCTCATCTCTAAACTGCTACTCAGTTGTCCGCTCTTGACATGTGTTTCCATTTCTCACTCTACCTTGAATTAATTGACCTGCAACTGAACTTAATAATGTATTATTTTGTTTTACTTGTTTTTATTGTTATTGTTGCAGTTTTTATCTGCATTTATGTACTTTTTGTAACCCTGTGTTTGTGCCATTATCCTGTCCATGGGTTGCACCTGGCAACAAGCCTCGGCTCAGTGTGTTTTTTCCAGTCACCAAATATTAAATAATTACATAAATAAATTTCTAATATGAAAGGGGTAACCAAGTAGAAATGATGATTACATCATGAGTAAATTATCATTAACAATTATCAGTTGTGATCAGAACCACAATCAATCTGCAAAAAATCAGCTGTGATTCTCAACAAAAAGTTCATATGAACCAGTTTTCAAAAATACCAAAAATTTAAATTGCTTGTTTCCATTTCAGAATTTTATGAAGTCCAACTCATTGAAGGGAAATTCCCCTCAACCTATTTTCTGAATACTTGTGTAGTTCGTAGGCATGAACAATGATTCCTTTTCTTGCATCTCCCTAATTTTATCCTGATTTATATATAAATGGGGTTGCTTCACTTTCATCTGTCCAGGTGTGAACAAGAGAACAAAAGGTTCACCAGGGAGGCTGCCAGACCCTACCCACCTCTCGGCACCTGTGTGTACAAGCTATTGGGTTCCAAGAACTTTTCAACCTTTAACCCTTTCAGTCTAATATTTATTTAATTACAATTGTTATAGTTAACTAATAACTATTATGGACTGAATTAAAAGAATAAAGAAATATATTTGGCTGAGAGGTTTTTGGAGCAATGATTAAATCCCATAACATATTCACAGTTTCCAGAAACCTCAAGCCAACAGCCTTCGCATACAGTAGTTCACAACTTCCTCCTCTTGTCCTCCATTCAATTCCCCACACAGATGTTCCTCTGACCCTGCTTGTACCCAAGCTGTTTTTAAGAATATATTTTTTGGTAGCCTTAGTTAGACAGCTGAAATGAACTCCCCACAACCCAAACTGCAGTTTCTTCTAAGAAGTACCAGTCTCCCTTGCTCTTTTTCAGAGGCATGCGCTCATCAGCACCACTCTTATTACAATCCAAACTGCCAACAGACCACATGGTTCACTCACCCTGAAATAATCACCAGCCACAACATTGAAAACATGCTAAATTAAAAATCAGAAATAAAACTCTTACCTGCTCAGCCAACATAATTGTACCAATTGCAGTTTAAACACAATCCCCACCACACTGATGCTGTCCATGTTCCATGATAATGGATTCAGTACCACCAGTCAGCTACCCCCAACTCATAGAAAGCCACAAACACCAAGTAATGATCACTGCTTGCTGCAATGGCAATTGGAAACTGCTTGCAAAACAGAGTGGGTGATTAGAAAAGTCACTTGCCAGACTCCACAGCACTGAAAAAAAATGAAATCCATTCCACTTAGATGCCTTTGTGTGTTCCCTCCTGTCAGTCAACACAATACGAGGAAATAAGGAGCAGAGTTCACATGTTCACATAACTACAGAGACCAAATAGCTTGCATTACAATAGTGCCATCAAGAGGACTTAATTAAAACTCAGAACTTTTTTCAATATTTTGGAAAATAAATTGTTAAACATTTTTTTACATTTTCATTTTGTACAAAAAATTGAAACCAGTTCATAACAGCAGCAATACACTCCAGGGTGAAGTATATCATGGGATATTATTACTTCTTGGGTGCACAAGACACTCGGCATGTGGTTCTGTGCTTCACATGTACCCAAGGCTTGACGATATTCATGATGTACCACACCTTGTCTTGTTTTATTGCTTAACTGCCTTATAATCAAATATATTAACATTGTATTTTTCTTTACTGTACATTTTGTGACTAGCCTTAGTTAGAGCAGACCCTTATCTTCCATATCACTTAAATTTATTTATTTGCTTCTGGTAACCACATAAATGCACTAGACAGGATTGCCTATTTTCAGGCACGACCCGGGAGATTACAGTTCAAACAAGTTACAAACAATAGTACAGGGAGGAGCTGATACAATGCAGTACATAAATAGATCAACAACCTTACATGACAGTAGAATTACTTAGCATGAAAGTGATGGCATACATAGCATAAGAATTATGGTATAAAAGAGATAAAAACAGCTTGCAGAGATCAGTAACATAAGTGCATAACAGCAGTGCTGGTGGCATAGGATGAGAGTATGGGACAGGGAAGGGGATAGTAGTGCAACGGCAAGTAATACATGAACTATGACATTTTCATGCATCTAGGGAGGTGAGGTAATTAAGGAGTGCATGCTTTAAGGCAGGGTGAGAACTGAAGCTTCTAAGGGAAAATGGAAGGGAATTACAGAATTTGGGAGCATTGACAGAGAAGGCAATTTCACCCATTTTAGTGGAGCAATTAGGGACAGTGACCAGAGCTGAAGTCGAGGACTGGAGGAGTCAGGGTCAGTCAACTGGGGTGAATATGGCTGCAAGGGAGGAGGGGAGAGAAGAACAAATTATATTGTTGGTCAGGCAGCCTATAGAATATAAACACTGGGAGGAGGGGGATACCCAGCGGAGGTCAGAGTAAAGTGTGCAGTGGTGTTTAAGCCAATGGGCAGACAAGACAAATCTGTAAACATTGTTGTAGGCAACATCCCACGCTTGAAGGACGTTCGCCTGCACTTCAGCAAAGACTGGCAGTGCATAGCAAAGACCAGGGAGCAGAAGTCCTTGGGCAACAGAGATCCTAGCAGCAGGGGTCAGGGCATGGTGGACACAATAAGCCAACCCAGTTTTGGCATTGACAGACTTGCATGCTGCATTGACATGGAAAGAGAAACTGAGACACGGATCCAGAGTGACCCCTAAGTATTTGAAGGAGTCGGTAACTTGTACCGGGGAGCCATCGAGACAAGAGACCAGAAATTAGGGGTTTAGGGCACCGAGCTTCCTGCAGGACCTGAAGATCATGGCCTGGTTCTTGGCAACATTTAATATGAGGTGGTGAGATGTGAGCCATGTTTGGATTTATTGCATGTCGGAAGAGAGGAGGGAATTAATGTCAGAGATGGAGCTATAGGAGGTATAGAGGACCATGTTGTCAGCACAGAGTAAGGTGTGACAGTGGGGAATGGTAGGTAGATTGTTTATAAATATAGAAAAGAGCAGGGGCCCAAGGATGGAACCTTGTGGAACACCAGTGGATAGAGGGGCAGGGGAGGAGAGGACTCTGTGGTAGGAGACAGACTCAGTGCGATTGTGCAGGTAGCTGGAGAACCAGGCAATAGTGGACTGGGAGGCGCCCAGTGAACCTAGCTGATGCAAGAGTAGTGAATGGTTGACTGAGTCAAAAGCCTTCGTTAAGTCAATAAAAACAGCCTGCGTAAGCTGGCCTCTATCCATGGTGGTTGAGGTATCGTTAGTAAATTATGCTAGGGCAGTCGAGGTGCTGTGGCCTGATCTGAAGCCATGCTGGGAAGGAGATAGCAGGTCATAGTTGGCTGCAAAGTCTGACACCTGACTATGAATAAGTTTCTCCAAAAGTTTACTAAGAGTAGACAGGAGTGCTATAGAGTGGTAGTTTGTAGGGTTTTTAGGGTCACCTTTTTTAAAGACAGGTATAACCCTGGCTTGTTTCCAGGAGCAGGGCACAGTGCCAGAGCTAATGAAGAGGTTGAAAAGGCACAAGAGGGGGTGGGAAGAATGGAGGCGCCAAGTTTGAGAATTCTAGGTTTCAGACCGTCAGCACCAGTGCTGCCATGAGGAGACATAGTGTTGAGGATCCATAGGACATCAGTTCTAGAGACAGAACTGAGAATAAGAGGGGATGGGGCAGAGGGAGGCCTGAGGAGGGAGGGAGGAGGGACGGAAGGAATGGCTGCATTGGAGGTTGAGGAAGGAGGGGAGGTAAAGAGTGAGTTAAAAGTGTTGGCTATGGTGTTGGGGTTGTTACAAGAAACATTGTCAATTAGCATGTCATTAGGGGCTTGAAAAGCACTGCGACCCAGAATGTGGTTGATATGTGCCCAGTACCTTTTTTGGGTAACAGGCAGAGGCATGGAGAAGACCTCTATAGTAATTGCTTTTGGCAGTGTGGATTGCTTTCTTGCATGAGTTCCTATGGGAGCGACAGACAACAAAGTCGGAAAGAAGGGAGGAGGCTTTCCACCTGGCACAGAACTTGTCAGGAGATTTAAGCAAGCGGAGAAGGGGTCTGGTCAACCATTTGGTGGGAAGGCCCCTAACCCTGCACCTAATGTAAGGAATGTGCTTGGACTGCAATGAGCGCAATGTGTTGGAGAAATACTCCACTGCCAGGTCAGTGTTGTCTGTGGTGAAAAGGGGAGACCAGTCAACCTGCTGGAGATCAGATAGAAAAGCCAAGGGATCGAAGGCAGAGAAGTCAGTCACAGAGATAATTTTAGGTGGGTATGAAGGGGCGGGCATCCTAGACACAGGTTAGAGGAGAATGGTCACTAATGGAGTCAGGCAACACAGTAACTGAGGAGATCCTGTCTGGCCTTTTGGTGAGGACCCAGTCAAGCAGGCTGTGACTAGTGCCACTGCTGGAGTGCCTGGTAGGTTCAGTGACAAGCTGAGTTAGATTGACTTTGGCCATGTTATTGCTGAGGATAGGGGAGCTAGGGCCAAGCCAATCTTGATATCCTTATGTTAGTAATCTGTGATATAATAATAATTAATAATAATAATAATTTTTTATTTATATGGCGCCTTTCAATTATCAAGGCACCTTACATAAATAACAGTTAAAACAGTTAAAAAGTCATTAACAATATTCAGCAAAACCAAGACAATTAGGTCAATCAGTGTTCCAAAAAGGCTTTTTCCCAAAGAAAGGTCTTCAAAACCCTCTGAAATCCCTCCACAGAAGTGCATTCCCATAACCAGCGGGGTAGAGAGTTCCAAAGGGTGGGGGCAGCATAAGAAAAAGCTCGAGTGCCAGAAGAATTCAAATTCACCATTTGAACCTCTAGCAACCCCTCATTGGCCGAGCAGAGCAACCGATCGGGGTGGTAGGGAATCAAAAGTTCTTTCAGATAGACCGGGCCCAGATCATGTAGGGCTTTAAAAGTCAGCAAGCCAACTTTAAAGGTGATCCGCCACTGGATCGGCAGCCAGTGCAGTTCGTGCAGCACTGGAGTAATATGACAGGATCTATAAGAACCTGTCAAGGGCCAGGCTGCAGTATTCTGCACTAGCTGCAGGTGACAGATTTCAACCCCTGAAAGCCCTAGATAATGGGAGTTGCAGTAATCCAGGTGCAAGGACACAAAGTCGTGGACTAAAGTTGGCAGGTTGGCAGATGGAACAAGATGCCTTACCCTGGCGATGTTCCTAAGATGGTAAAAGGAAGTCTTGATGACAGCTGACACCTGCAACTGCAGTGTCAGTCTATCATCAAGAACTACCCCCAGGTTCTGCACCCATTCAGAGGTCGGGAGAGAAACGCCTCCAAGAAAAGTTCCAGAGGATGCAACACCACCTGACCCCCCCCCCATCTGTCGACCTGGGTCCACAACCAGTACCTCTGTTTTTTCTGAGTTCAACCTCAGCCAGCTAGAATCCATCCACTCCTGGATTTCTTTTAGACAGCTGTTAAAGACTGAGAAAGCTCCCTCCTGGTTGGGGGCAAAATAAAGGTAGAGCTGGGTATCACCTGCAGAACAGTGAAACCTCAGATGTCTCTGTTGGGTAGCACATACACTGTAAATAATATGGGTGACAATAAAGAACCCTGAGGCACCCCACACAACAAAGCCATTGGATCAGAGGAAAAGACCCCGGACACAACTCTTTGTGATCTCCCAGTGAGGAAGGATGTGAACCATTTTAAGACAGTTCCCGATATTCCACATAACAGCCTCAGGCATTCTATCAACACCATGTGATCTACGGTGTCAAACGCTGAAGAAAGGTCGAGGAGAACCAGGAAGAAACAGCTCTTCTGATCTCTAGTTATCAGGAGATCATTGAGCACCGAACCAGCACTGTCTCGGTGCTATGTCTTTTACGAAAACTGGACTGGAGTGGTTCATAGATGTCATGGATGGTCAAATGGTCCTCCAGTTGTGCTGCCACTACTTTCTCAATCACCTTCCCAACAAAGGGAAGGTTAGAGAGGTCTGTAGTTTGCGAGACAGTCAGGGTCCAAGGTAGCTTTCTTCAAGAGTGGTGTCACCACTGCCTCTTTCAGGGAGCTAGAGAACTCTCCAGATTCCAGGGAGCACCTGACTATCCGCACAAGGACTGGACTGATGATGTCAATACAGCCCAAAATTAGGGAAGTCGGTCCTGGATCCAGACTACAGCATGTAGGGTGCACATTCTGGATGATCCTTATGACATCCATGAATGCCAGCTGACCGAAGGAACTCCAGGAAAACTGGGACACAGTGGTCTCACACCAGTCAACAGCAACCCCCTAGAGTGCGATGGGAGCAGTTCTGCCCTAATGTTGGCCACCTTATTTGTGAAGAATTGAGCAAGCTCCTTGCACTCTAACTGCAAAAAAGCTTTCTGAACTTGCAGACAGACTGGGTTGCACAGTCTGTCCACAGTTCGAAATAGCTGAGCTGGTCGGTTCCGAGCAACTGCAATCTCCCTGGACAGGAATTCTGTCTTCTTATGGGAGATTGCAGATTGATAAACCGAATAATGGTCCATCAATCTAAGGTGGTCAGCATCAAGGGCGGACTTTCGCCAGCAATGCTCTAACCTTCACCCCTGTCTCCACATTTCCCTCAGTGTCCCATCAAACCAAGGAGACTTGGGGCAAAGGTAGAGGGGGCGAACATGAACTGGAGCAATGGAATCCAGAGCCCCTGCAACGGCTGTGTTATAAGCCGTCACGAGAGTCTCTGGGTCACTGCTTGCCATCATGGAGGATGAGAGCTCAAGCACCGCCACAAGGCCTTGGGAATCTATATCCCACAAAGGGCGGTACCTAACCAACTCCACAGGGGAAGGCCTTCTAGAGGGGGTGCAAAAACTAAACCCCACGGTGTAATGATCTGACCACCTGATGGGTTCCACACCCACATCAGATGCCTCGACCCCTAGAAGGAAGACTAAGTCCAGAGAGTGTCCAAATTTATGTGTAGCAGTGGAAACCACCTGTGTAAGGCCCAGCATTGTCATCAACTGGAGGAAGTGTTGACCAAATTGCGAGAGTTCGTCATCGACCCAGGCATTGAAATCACCCAGAACCATCAATCTGGGTGACTCAAACACCATGTCGATGAAGACGTTCGCCACTTCCTGAAGGAATCACTTCTCATCACCAGGTGGATGGTAAAGGACAGGGATTCGAAAGCCTACACCTGCTACTAAAATACACTCAAAATACTGAGCCCCCCCCACTAGTACCTCCGTGAGGACAAGTTCGGTCTTAAAACAGACCACAACCCCCCCACGATCCAATCTGGGGCGGTGTATCACCGAGTACCCGGCCAGAGTCATAGCCTCCAAAATGGGGCCAGAATTTTCATCCAACCAGGTCTGAGTGATGCAAACCAGGTCCACCGTACCAACAAAAGCAGCAATAATTACAGTCTTATTTTTAATGGACCTGGCATAGCACAACACCACCTGAGTTGGATGAATCTTGCAGGCCACCCAGGCCATCTGCCCACCATAATTGGTGGTGCCCTTGGGTATGGTCACCAGACATGGAGAACCACGATCTGGATTCCATTTCACCCCAGGGTGCCTTCTGGACTCAACCACCCCAATACGGAGACCCCCCAGTTCATCCTCCCCCGTTCATAACCCCTCACCCTTCTTCCTCTCCTATGCATAATGCCCAGCAATCTACATCGCTGGTAGGTCTCAAACTGGAGAGGGAGAATATAGAAAGGGCGAAGGGCATGAAGTGAAGAGGATAAGTAGCGCACAACTGTGGGGACTAGGGGTCAGCACATGCTGTAGCTATGCTGCTAAATAATAAATACAATAAACAAACCTCAAAATAAATCTAATACAACCACCCCTAAAAGAAAACAATTTAAAACCCCACCCGACTCCCAGGATTAGCTAGCAACAAATCTGAGCTTGAATTAAAAAGCCCCCGAAAGTCCCCACCAACAAAAAATAACCCAAAAAAGAAAATATAAAAAGACAGAGTTTAGGGACTCTCACCCTCCAAACCCCAAAAAATAAAACAATAAAGTGCAATATATAATCCCCCCCCCCAAGTTCTCTCACCACCAGGGAAAGAAGGTAAAAAGGCACTCCCACTGCCAAACAGTTATAGCAATTATAATAGGACATCAACAAATGAAATACAGAAACAAATCAAAAAATTTCCAGTCAACGAAATGAAATGATAAATCCCCCCCACCCAGTCCTATCACAATATAATCCCTCATCAACCTATGGATACACCTCATCCTACAATTCTGCATTTGTACAGTCTTCTCTGATGCCAAAGATGGGCTGTCTAATGAGGCCTCATACCCCACACCCAAACAGAAGAGATATGCACAATGCTTTGGAGAAAATGGTCTCAGCCACATATTTATTGACTTAATACTTACATCAGTAACGTGGCATCCATAGCTGAGGAGTATCAGCAAGTCATTGGTGGTCAGCACCATAACCAGTTTGTCCCATACCCCTGGGGACCATTTGGGCAGACCAACTCCATCCCAATGTGTGCTGCTTCAAGAGGCCTAAAGGGTGGTTCAGCAGCATGTGACATGCACCCATCTCACGTCAGATGATGTTACACATGTGGCCAAGCCCAAAGAGGCCATCCCCTGAAGGGCCCCCACTGTGCCCAGTCATTGGGGCCTCACCTCCTACTAGGCTAGGGAGAAACCCATCTGTGACAGTAGAAGATTCCCCGTTACCACTTTTTCACTCTCCTTGAGAGACTACCATTCCACACATTTATATGACTGTGACATGCCTAACTAAACATTTTAGTAACTTACCCCACCAGAGGAGGTGAAAAACCTGAAAAAACTAATTTGAAAAAAGTGGGGAAATTCCTCCTCAATCCCTAATGTTATCCCCCCATATTAAGATGGCAGAAGTCCCTACCTACCTAACAGACCAGATTTGTCCTGTTTTTATGAGTAGACTGGTGGGAATCTCGTCCAGAGATCAGGAACCAGAGAGGTTGGGCTACAGTAAGTTGGCCTCTGTGCACCTTTTATAGCTCTTCCTCTTCGGCCATAGATTCCTTCTACCCCGGCGTAGGCCTATCTCATACCTAAACTCTCCCCATTTCCTCCTTCTCCCTAGTACCCCCACATTCCCTTATCTATCTGTTCTGTTTTGGTGTCAAGGGATATGGCCACAGACAAAGGGTCACCCACTGCAAGCTTCTATTTGCAGGCTTTCTGTTATTGTATTAGGCCCCATACCCCAAAACCTGAACAAATGGGACATACACAGTGCTTTGAAGAAAATGGCCATAGCCATGTATTTATTGAATTGACACTTACATTAGTAATGTGGCATGCACAGTTCAGAAGTGTCAACAAGCCTTTGGCAGTCAACACCATAACTGATCCACCCCTACCTCAAGGGATCACCATCTGGGCAGACCTACGTTATCCCAAAAGGTGCCTTCTCTGGAGGTAAAAAGCCTCAAAGGCCTAAAGGGTGGCTCAGAGCTGTGTGAAGAGTATCTATTGATGTTACACAGATGGGCAAACCTAAAGAGGCTATCTGCAGACTGTCTCCCATGGCGCCCAGTCCTTGGGGCCTCACCTCCTGCCTGCCTTGGGAGAAACCCATTGGTGACAATAGCAGATTCCCTCCATTACCCTTTTTGTACACTCCTTGTGAGACTACCATGCTACCACAAGATGACAAAGTCAGTCACCAAAAAGCAGCCACGCTAATGTTTCTCCAACGCACCACATAGATCTGCTAGGAACATGTTATTGCCCTGCATCTGACAAGTGCAGATCATCAGATGCATACAGCTGAGGTAACTTTGTGATTAGTGTATCATGTCTAAACACAATTCCCCTACTAGTGGCCATAGATGTCTGCATGGTGATGTTAGCCAGCCTGCTGGCCTCCTTAGTCACCATCAAATTCCTGGCACGCCTCTACCTTTGCCTTTGTACAATGTGTGCAGCACCATCCCTAGCCAGGTTTTCCAAAGCAACCGCAGGTCATCTTTCATATGGCATAGCAACCCCAGTTATTTCTCCTGTCTTGGACATTTACACACCATGAACCACCAAGATTTCAGAATGGCCCTGCCACCATGATTTAGCCATATCCCATGAAAGAAAATTCCACCACTTGCTCCTCAACACCACAGCCGCTGCATCTGCTGATGTCAGGGGTCAAAGAGGAGTTCCCCTGCCCCCACCAGAGTCTACTTCACCTGCCTGGTCACCCAGGGAACAAATGAGTTCTCATAGATCCAGACATGTTTTTTACTTGAGATGCCACCTGCCAGAAAAACAAGCACAGTTATTAATACGGTTGCACATACCTTTGAAATGCCTGGGACAGCCATTACCCCAGTACCTGTATCAGGCTCTCTGTGAAGCCTTCCACCCTTGCATTGGTCACTGCTGTAATGCATAAAGTGAGTGTTAAACTCCTCTGGCATCAAACTCAAACTCTTTTTGGCTTGCCCAAGAATGTGTTGGAACTGAAAAGCTGTTAGTAGGATGCCATCTCTGTGTCAGAACATCCCCCTCCCCATCGGACCTCTGAGTTACATATTTCTGTATCTCTGCCAGCACATTTCAACTCTCCCCGGGGATGACCTCAGGATACCCCTGCACAAACAACCCTTCAGGCACATCCTAATCCACTAATATCATATCAGCCCAGGCTGCTTTGTTTGACTGCACCAGTTTAGACACCCAGAATGCCCCACAAAAGGCTACCAAAAAGGTTGTTCTGAACAAGCCCATTTCCAATGGGGATGAGCATACTCACTGCAATTCACCCCAAACCTGTGTCAACAGGCCTGAGCTAATTAAGCATCTGCCATCTACCCTTTTGGGTACCCCCTCTGTGCCCAGCCCTCCCGCATCTTACGTATCTGAAAGGCCCTAGTTTTATTTGCAAAACCACTGACCTTCAAAAACCAAGGTATGACTGCCAGGTGTCGACTGACTACCCCTGGCACAAACCTCTTTGTTTCATCAGGATCACATAATGGCATAATTAGCATAGTGGTATTGGCCACACATTACCTCACCCCGGGACAGCCTTATGTTTAGAAAGCTTTCAACTCCCTCCTGTATGCTTCACTTGAACTAAGAGCCAAATAATTCCTTCCATGCTTCTTTCTCACCAACTCCTAGAGGCAGGCGGAGACTTCCTTGGGTTGTTCCTCTGCTTTGGGAACCAGTTCCTGGAACCTTTGCCACTGTAAATGAGAAAGAACATCAGCTGTACCATTATCCACACCCGACACATGTATCACTTTAAAGTGGACGTTCAATAAAAGTCACTATAGTACAAAGACCTGTTTGACCTCCCCATCCCACCTTTTGCTCCTGACTGCCCATTAATGGTATGAACCATGCCCCTATTATCCATTTTAAAGATGACATTATGATCCCCGAATTGCATCCCCCCCAGACCTGAAGATCCACCACTACTGTGAAAAATCTGAGTAAGTTGATTCTCTTGGTGACCCATGCCTCACTCCAGTTAGAAGGTCATTGTCCTGGCCCCTTGAAAGTACACTCTGAAGCTGAAGACTGCAGTGACACCCATGTAGAGCTCCAGGTCCTGGCTGATTATGACCATGGACCAAATGGACACCCCATTGTGACACTGAAGAAATGCTGCTCAGGCTGCTAAATCATCCCATATGCTTTTGGTCACCAACATCCTGTGGTGTTTTTTTAAACATCTGGCACTCACCTTTGCATCTGGCACTCACCATTGTGGTAGTAAACGGTATACAGTCAGAAGAGATGCAAGTCACAAGTGGGGTACCTCAGAGATCAGTCCTGGGGCCAGTCCTCTTTAATATCTTCATCAGTGACATTGTAGATGGACTGGAGGGTAAGGTTTGCCTGTTTGCAGATGACACCAAGATCTGCAACAGAGTAGATGATCCAGATGGGGTGAGCAGAATGAGGAGAGATCTGGAAAACTGGCAAAATGGTTTGAAGAGTGGCAACTGGGGTTTAACACAAAGAAGTGCAAGATCATGCACATAGGGAAGAGAAACCCTGAAGCTATCTATAGGTTGGGAGGGGAGTTGCTGGCAATCACAAGGGAAGAAAGAGAATTGGGCATCATCATCATTACAGATGACCTGAAATCATCCAAGCAGACCACTAAAGCAGTAGGTAAGAATAGAGGGATGTTGGGGTGTATTAGTAGGGGTTTCACATGTCATAAGAGGGAGGTAATAATCCCTCTTTACAAGACACTGGTTAGGCCTCATCTGGAGTACTGTGTGCAGTACTGGAGGCCACACCTACACAAGGACATTAACAAAATGGAGGGTCCAGAGAAGGGCAACCAAAATGGTGCAGGGACTGCATCAGAAAACCTATGAGGACAGATTAACGGAGCTCAATATGTATACTCTAGAGCAAAGGAGGGAGAGAGGTGATATGATCGAAATGTTCAAACATCTTAAGGGCATTAACAAGGTGAAAGAGTCTAACATGTTTCAATATATGAAGAATAGCAGGACAAGTGGACACAGCATGAGATTAGAGGGAGGCTGATGAAGAGGTAATGTGAGGAAGTTCTTTTTCACAGAAAGGGTGGTGGATGTATAGAATGGCCTACCTCAGGAAGTGGTGGATATGAATACAGTGCAGGGCTTCAGACAGGCATGGGATAGGCATAAAGGAGCAATACAGATGAGTATGAATAAATAGGCCATTGACAGAGTAAAGGCCTATGGCACATTCATAAGGTAGAAAAAATGGGCAGACTGGATGAGCCTTGTGGTTCTTATCTGCCGTCAACTTCTATGTTTCTGTTTCTATATGGCACAGAAAGGCATGGCCCATCAGGGTTAATTTGCATATAAAATTTGAGGTGACCAAGGAGTTGCCAGAACTCACAATGTTAGTATTGTAATCTACTACACTGTATAGGTCCCACTAGTAAGCAGTACAACAATAAGCAATAGACCCCACTAGTATGCAGTTTAACAATAAGCAATAGACCCCACTAGTAAGCAGTATAACAATAAGCAATAGGCCCCACTAGTAAACAGTATAACAATAAGCAATAGGAACCACTAGTAAGCAGTGGGCTGGCAGTATAGCCTAGAGGTTAGAGGAATGAGGTGTGAACAAGCTTGGTACATCCAGCAGACCAGACCTGAGTTTGATTCTCGCAACCTCCACTTGCATACCGTGTGACTCTGAGCAAGTCACTTAACCGCTCAGTGCTCCCAGGTTGCCCCTGAAAACAGGCACTTGTGCCTAGTGTGCCTTACCTGGTTACCAAAGACTAAAATAAAATAAAAAAGTTTAATAGTAAGCAATAGGCCCCACTAGTAAGCAGTTTAGCAATAAGCAATAGACTCCACTAGTAAGCAATATAACAATAAGCAATAGGCCCCACTAGTAAGCAATTTAACAATAAACAATAAGCCCCACCAGTAGGTAGTACAACAATAAGAATATTTCTCACTAGTAGCAGTATATGATGAGCAATATTCAGTTACAGTACAAAGTGAGCACTTACTGGTTGCAGGTTGGAAGCTGGGCAGAGTTCCTTGGCATCCTAGTGTCTCCCATCTGGTGGTTCCCCTTGAAGGCTCCCACTTTTGCTTGTCCACTCACACTGGAACCACTCACATGGGACTGCTAGGCTAGGCACTGTTTACGTAAGACAAGATAATCTGTTCCCTGTCAGTTAAGACTCATCTGTCAGTGTTCAGCGCTCTGATTGGAGAACAGTCCCAACACTGAAAAGCAACTCCTGCTGCTTTCAAGTCTGGAGTTGGAGTTGGCTAGTGAAGGAGGTACCTGGTAGCTGCAAATTCAAGACCCCCAAGATGGTGTCCTTTTGATGTGCTTCAGGCTGACTGATGACAAAATGCATCATAAGGCAAGATGAGCTGTTCCCTATGGGTTAATACCCACCTCTCGGGGAGCGTTCAGCACTACGACTGGAGAATCCTGCATTCATGTTAATGTGCAGGGATATTATGAAAAAGAAAAGCTACATTTTTCATGTTAATTTGCACTGTTATTATGAAATGGGAAAGCTTCATTTAGTGCATATAAGAAATATAAGCTGAAATGTTGAAAATTATAATTTCCAAAGTTTCTCCTGTGATGACAGAGGCTCTTTACAGGGGACAGGACATGTGTGCATATTGGCAGCTACTTATAATGTTCCTGTTTTCTGAAATGATGCCTATATCACCAAATGATCCATATACTGTATAACTCTACCTGAATAAACATTGATTTGGAACATTTAATTTTGTACTGTTTTCTTTTCGTGAGCAACATTCTCTACACAGAACCAATAATTGGGAGTTTTGACTATATCATGAGTTGCATACAGAATGCTAAGCATGAGCTATTCATCATTCAGAACTGTGCGGAGTTCTATGCACAAACCGTGACATACGCTATTCAAGATCCCAAATTACTGGTTTCATAAAGAGAATGATACAGAAAATTCCCAATAAAAGATAAAATGTGGCAAATAGATTTTCCCATCAACATTCATTCAGATGCAGTAAAATATGGACCAGTGAAGGTATGCACATCATTTCTGAAAACAGGAACATTACGGACAGGTTCATGTCCTTCCTGATAATCCATACACTGTGTTATTGCGACTAGGATCAAATAAGTCCCTGTTTGTAAGATACATTTTCAATACTGTTTTTGAAAGGAACAACCCATTAAGTTTTAGTTGAAAATATACTACTACTGCTAATAATAATAATTAGAATCATGTACTTTTTATTCACACATAGAGGGAAAGTATTGGTACAGTCAAAAAGACTAAGCAGCACTTGTTCCCCCTTCTGCTGAATGCTCACATACTTACCTGCAGAAAGAGAATAAAGTGGGTGTTTTGGTACCTTTTATTGGCTCAACAAGAGATTTACAAAACACAAACTTTCAGGTTACATAGAGCCTTTCATCCAGTGTAGCAAGCAGGTTCTACAGAAAGCAAGCTTCTTACAGACCTGTATCTTCAGGAAACCAACAGACAGTGATACCTGCACAAAATCAGCAATCAGCCTAGGCACACTAAAATCTGTAAAGTAAAACCAAGCGCTTCTATGCCACCAAATCTGTTAAAGTGAGAAGGAAGAGATAAACACTTTCCTGCACTGAAACAAAACACAACATTTATTGAACAGGGACACTCTTCTAGAGAAATTGACAGAGCTGTGAAACATACCATTCTTACACCAAGGGAACAACTACTACATATAACAAAGTCTAGCCAGAGCCGATAGGGCTGTGAACAGCTACCAAATGACCAAAGTCATTTTCTTGTTGGTGCCATATAATGCTATTTAGTCACAGACATCACAGTGTTCCCAGATCCAAATAATCATTTTCCTGTAACAATACCTCATTTTTCCTGTATTTTCCCTGTTGAGGCAGCATCAAATCACTGTATAAATCCCTGTAGATTTTTTCATAAGCCACTAGTTCCTTATTTCTGACTTTGTTGTTTATTTAAATGTAAAATGTTGGCAGTATTTTATTAGGAAAATGGCTCTGATTTGCTGTTAGGTATTAACATTATATGTCAAGCTGACAGTGAAATCACAGGTAAATGACCTGGCAGTCACTGAATTGCTGTTCCTAAGTAGCAATGATGTTAGGGGGCAGTATAGCTAGCTATGTCAGCTGCCACACAGAGTGCTGTTCCACACATCACACATATTAACATCAGGTAAACAATCTTTTAATTAAACAAAGGGAAAAGATAAAGTACCTAAAATATAAAAGGTAATGGCTGACTGCTTTTAAAATCTAATATTAGTTTTAGGCAGTACACAAGCTCTTTAACCCATATACCTAGTGTGGGGATAGAACCCATAGCCTTCTGATCTTTCAGTCTCAGAGGCCTGTGTGCATGCTATTTTTTGTATCTTTCATTTGTTAATTTTTACATAAATTCTTTCAAATTTTTTTCTGACCACCTAATAGAATCTTGAATGAGTTACATAAATGTTATTATTTTCTTCAAGGCCCTGTCCCTGCAACTACGTGCACACTCAGTACATCATATTATAAAATGAGAAAAAAAAACAGTCTTCTGTTTCCAGTGCTTGCCTCCAACCTGTCCTATGGAAAGGAATGGCAGCTAATAAACTGCAATTCCACTGTCTGTAATGTGACACTGAGTCTGACTTTTGTTTTCACAAAAAACCAAAGGAAATGAGTTAACCCCTTGGTTGCTGAAAGAAACAGAACAAATCTGTTAGACTAAGCTGGATGGATGATAGAAACAGCAGTTTAAAAGGTTTTTTTGTTAATAACCTCAGGAGTTCTGAGGTACAATACAGTAGCATCCCCCCCTTCAGATGCCTTTAACATAGAGCAACAAATAGCAAACATCAGAGGGGGAGGCACTACTTTGCAGCTGAGGAGGAATACATACAAATGTCTAAAAAGGAAGTTCTAGGAAAAGCCGTTTTTAGAGCTACAGATGACAGAAGGGTTGTAGGCTCCGCCCACAGCCCTAAAAACCACCACCAACCAGACACCCATTGTTGTTACATACAGCCCTGATCTGGAGCTCCTATGAAAAATTATTAAGGACCTACAACCAATATTCAGTGAAGAAGCCTTGAAATGTATTTTCCAGGAACCACCTTTACTGTCTTTCAAACAGCCACTTCATTTATCCAACCTGATTGTGAGAAGCAAACTTATATGTGACCGAAACAAAAGAACACTAGAAGGCACTAAACCCCTACAATATTCATAAATGTAAAATATGTGAACACATTTCCACTTTAGATTGTATAACGCCCCCCCCCCAAACAAGCAATTCAAGATACAGAGTAGTTATACATGTGGCTCCCAGAATGATGTTTATTACATCCTGTGCTACAATTGGCCACATGCATGCTCTGTGAGGGATTCAGATAACTCCTTCCAAACCAGATGAACTCACACAGGCACAACATAAAGGAGAAAAAGACTGAAAATCAGTGGGACTACCCATCTCTGACCTCTCCATCCTGGTTCTCAAAGGGCGCTTCAAAATACACAAGAAAGGTGAGTTTATGAGCTTAAACGTATTCATCTTCATGACACTATTTTTTTATTTATTTATTTGTAAAAATCAGTTTACAACCTTTGAGCCAGAGGCTCGTTTCCAAAGGTACTTCGTCACTTAAAGGACATACATAGTGTTTTTGGTTACATAGCATAGGTTTGCAAAACAATAGGCGTTCAACAGAGGCGCCACGTCACATTGTGATCAGACAAATACATTTAGGTTACAGGGTACATGTAATTGAGAACAGGTGTTACACAAGTTGGTATCAATAGTGAGCAATCTAATAGGTAAACACTGAAACAGCTGGCACTGGCCAGGTTCTAGGTGGAGAGCCGCCCGAAGGGCGTTGTCATGAGAAGTAGAGGTGGAGGCTACTTTCAGAGACAGGAGCAGTTACGAGTGTTGTCGATGTGGTTTCGAAGGGTAATAACGGACTAAATTTAGACCTTGGTTTCATTACTAATTACATATTTTAACTGGTAACTGTCTTCTTCTTGGTTCAGGTACAAAAACAGTTCCTGTGACTATATTTATATACTGCACATTATCTCTTACAATTGACATATTTTTAGTGTGCCTCATACATTAACAAAGTGTTATTTATATTGCAGTCTCTCTGTGTCACACACACACACACACACACACTCACACACACACACACACACACACACACACATACATCTGTATTTAGGGAGGTTCTTTGATTATAAACATCTTATAATTTATAAGCCTCTTGCTGTCACATTCCATTTCAGGAGAGGGGCCTACATCACTAATCTGATTTACAACCACCTAGTATTTCAAAGACTTTTTTGTATCAGTGTACCCACTTATCAAAAGAGCTGTTGTACCCATGTGTAAATGTTTATTTACCAGTAGATTTCTTCAGAAGAAGCTTTTTTTTTTGTAGAATCTGGCTGCTATGCCTGATGAAGTGCTCTATGTAGCCTGAAAGATTGTGTTTTATAAATCTCTTGTTGGTCCAATAAAAGGTATCAAGTAACTCTCTTGGTTCATTTTTTTGTACAAGGACATATATGATTACAAACAATTCTCTACATACATATCTACAGGAATCCAAAATGATTTATTATTGTTCCACTCTTTTTTTTGTATAAATTCTCAACTCTGTAACATTATAGTTCTCTGTGTAACTGCAGGCCAAACCATGCAGGTATCATCTTTGCCCTGACATATTAATTTTATATAATGAGCTCTTTGTGTCTCATGGCTCCTAGTTGAAGATTTATGAATCCTCTCCAGACCTTCATCTACTCTGCTCTAAGCATAAGACTCACAGAGATAAACCTAGGAGAAATCTAATATATGAACCTAGCATGACTGAGCATTAATCTTAGCTTATTGCTGTTTTCTGTTTTTAGTTTTCTACTGTTAAATAAGTGACAACAGAGATTATAATAACCACGGTGCTTCACAAGCATATGTTACAAGGTTTATCAAATGTGAACTTGATTTTCATATAGAGTGTGAGCCACAGTCTGCATTTTTGGATAAATACTCCAACTCAGTGTTTTTCTGTAGTGAATGCTACAAATTCTCAGTAATTTATTTATTTCAACCATTTTACCAGGAAAGACATGCTGAGCTGGCTCACTCGCAAATACATCCTGGAGGGAGAGGAAAGAGGAGAGAGCAGTGCAAATAAAAAGTACAATGTTCAAAATGTAATAAATGGAAATAAGTATAACAGCAAAGCACCAAAGGTACTAAGGTTATTAAGGTTAATCAGGAATAGAAATAGACTTAAGTGGTCCTTCATGCCTATTCCCCCACTACCCAATGGATTGATCAGATACCCTCAACATGTAGCTAACAGCCCTTTAAAGCTATTGATGTCCTTTGCTAGGGCAGTTTTGCTTGGTAGAGCATTCCACTGCCTCACCACTCTCTGTGTGAAATAAAATCCCCTGAAGTTCATCCTATACTTTCTCCCCTGTAGCTGCAAACAGTGACCGCTGATATTGTGAGTACAATCTTTGAATACTAGTCACAGATTTTTGTCTCTGATTATATTGTAAAGTAATAACAAATCACTTCTTTTTCTCAGTTTTTCCAAACTATACAATCCTAAAGAATCTAGTCTAGTTTTATAGTCCTGCCCTTCTATGCCATGTATGCACTCAGTGACTCTCCTTTGTACTTTTTTCTACTGATTTGATTTGTCCTTTTGGTATGGGTGCCCAGAATTCTGAGCAATAATCCAAGTATGGTCTGGCCAAGGATCTATACAAGGGCATGCTAACATCTCTATGTCTGCTACAAAAATGTATTTTTATGTTTCCCAAGATTATAAGTGCTTTGTTGCTGATTTGTTTGCTGTTAACTGAGAATGACAAACCAGACTCTTTCCTGCTCTACATGGCATAGGAAATGATGACTCAATACTGTTTCTTGGAGTTCTGTCAACCAAATAGCATTATGCAACAAATATCTTAGTTGAAATTAATTCCCCATGTGTCCACCCATGTTTGTATTCCATCCAGATCCTCTTGTTTCTTTGATGCGTCTTCTTCAGATAGCACTGGACCCTCCAGCTTTGTGTCATCTGCAAACTTAGTAACACTACTTGTAATTCATTTATGCAAATGCACAGTCTTACACATGGGCAAAACAATCCCAAACAATCATACTCTCTAAATAACACAATTTTCAGGACTTCTAACAGTGAAAAAGACCTAGGAGTAATAGTAAACAGCAACTTGTCCTCATCAGACCACTGTAACAAAGTAATCAGCATATCCAATACACTCCTTAGATGAAATAACCACACCTTCACCTCAAAATCTAAACAGTGCGTAATTACCTTATATAGGTCCCACATCTGACCATACTCAGACTATGGGTCCCCCTTTTGGAGCCCCTACCTGATGACTGACATAAAGAGGATTAAGCAGATACAACGTAGGGCAACCAAGATTGTCCCCCACCTAGTCCATCTCGATTATGACGATAGACTGAAAAAGAACAGGCCTCTATTAGCTTGAAATAAGAACCAGAGGAGACCTTCTCCAGTTATTCAAAATCCTCCAATCCCCCACCCTAATGGAACAGTGTGGAATCATGTACTCCAACAGGAAAATCATAGCCAGGCTGCATAACAAGCAGTTAGAAGTCAGCAGAGCGAGGACCAATAAAAGGCTAAATTTCTTCACTATTAGGGCCCCAAACTGTGGAATAAGTTGCCACAAGGAATAGTTAATTGTGCACACCTAACTACATTCAAAACATATTTAGATGACTGGCTCTTCCATTAACCATTTTGGGGTTCAATGTCCCACTATGTGGGGGACAATCACGATGGGCCACAACCTTCTTTTGTTCTTACTACCAAGTAACTAAGTAACCAAGCATGTCTGATATGTAAAGTGTGAACAAAACTGGACTGAAAACAGCCCTGTGGCACTCCACTTAATACCTCAATGGTATTTGACAGTGAAACCCCTATTCTTATAGCCTGTGACCTCCTGTCCAACCAATATCCTATTCACTTCACCAGCCTGGTATCCAATCCCATGCCACCAACTTTCATAATGAAATGAAAGGTAGCAAATCACAATTCTTTAAGGTAACCATGAATAAGCATCAGCTGCTGAAAATCTCAGTGGGCAAAAACTATAGAAAGGTACAGTAGCTGTTAAACTTGTCTTGTATAAATGAACCTACCTGCCAAGTGTATGATATGATTGCTGTTTTTTTGCTCATTTACTACTGATTGTACAGAAGACTTGATTTCTGTCAGACATGTGGAACACTTTATCATTTATGAAGATGATTCATGGTGGTGGTGGTGGGGATATCTAACACAGCCCACTACAGTGGTGTCAGATATTTGACTAAAAGGAATCATTGTTTAGTAGCTATTCCCAGGTGATCCACTATTGTGGCTGCAGTTTTTTGAAGTGTAAAGTACTTTCTATCCATGGATTCAATTATTTATTAAGAACTGCAAACATTTTTGGTGGGGGGAGGGAGGGACAGCTGCCTTGAACCACTGCAGTGTTTTGTCTGCTAGTTATCCTTGCTTAGGTACAGTGAACCACCAGTCCACACATTGAATTATTTCATGCCATTGTAAGACCAGTATGCCTGCATCTTTTAGCACCATCACCCATTGTACAGATCTGTATTAACTCAATCTGCAATTAACGTGCAAGACAAAACTTTAAATTCATATCATAAATCATGGACAGCGTGGGAGTTCCTTATGTGATTGCAGTTTTTGTTATAGTACACATATAATGGAAATCATAGACCTCAAGTAACCCTTCACATACAGGCTGCCTCATTTTTGATAGATTGGGAATAACTATGCAGTCAAAAAAAAAAAACTAGATGCAACACAACAGCGGGATAGAGCAGCCCCCACTCACCACCACCACAGGTTTTTTACTCTAAGTAAATCATTCAGTGAACGGACTCCCAATGCACTTTACACACCTACTGCACCACTACAAGATCCCAACCAAAAGAGACATGTACATAGTAGACAGCTGTAGACCAGCCATCTGGTTCAAGGGGACACAGCTGTTGCAAAAGCAAAAGAAGCAGGGCTTCCACTGAAATATAGAGCCCTCCCCCTCCCAGGAGCAACATTCAGGGACACTGAATTCTGCAGCACAAAGCAAGTGCATGATCAATCTTCAGCAGAACACCAAGGACTATAATGTAGAAATCCATAATGCTCTGTTAAGCTAAATCACAATTGAACTACCATGCATAAATAGGAAAATAAAGGCACTAGATTCCATCGAATGACTGCCAACAGTATCATAGCAGTAATAGTTACCTGAGCCCAGACTCAAGCTGGCATTACCCACTATTGTCACTGATGTCTCTACAAATTACTGATGCAAAAAATCTCCAAGATAAAATATTACTCAAACAGTATTAAACTGTACGATGAAATCAGAGCAGGGTCTTCAAAAGAACTACAGCATTCTACAACTCAGCCCCAGCTCATTCTTCAAAATGCAAAGCTACCAAATGGCCCATCCTGATGACTGTAGAGACATTCAAAGGGGAACAGTCAGCACAAAGGGCCCCACACTCAAGTTTCAGGCAAGTCCTAATGTGCCCCTTGCAGGCAAAAACATTCTGGTTTACTTACTGTTTACTGTAGCATAGTAGATTGTATTAGACTAATTTTGCTTAGTTCTAGGCTGACATCTTTTACTACAAATCTCAAAATCTTCTACAGCTGACATCAGAGCTGTAGGCAGTAGTGGGAGATTCAATAGCCTGCAGTGCATGTTAGAGCTTTTATAATCTCTGATCAGATGCTTTCTGGGACTGCTTTTCTCCAGGGGCTAAGTACAGTCATCTGTGTCTGTACCTAGCCAATAGGACAGAGGGACCAGTAAACAAAAGATCAGCGCTTATGTAAACTCTAACATGCACTGAAGGCTATAGAATCTTCTCACTGCTACAAACTGCTCTGATGTCATCTGTAGGGGATTCTGGGATTTGTAGTAACAAAAGATATCAGGCTATATAACTAAACAAAATTAGGGCGATGAAATCCACTATACTACTGTAAACAGTAAGTAAACCAAAATGTTTTTCCACACAAAGTGTGCATTGAGACCAACCCCACACTTGAGTGTGGGGACCCTTGGTGTTAACTGTTCTCCTTTAAGGTCATAGCACAAATTAATGACAGAGAAAAAAAAGAATACCATTTTATCGTTGATTCAATAATGATGCCATTCCGATCCAAAGTATTTGAAGATAGGAATTTCAGTCTATTCAACTGAGTATGGGGATGTTCTAATGGGATAGGCACTGGATTTCAGCCAAGGATGAAAGCATTGATTTAAAAATGTATAAATAAAGCAGTTTTCTTTTATATAGTGCTTAAGTGTGTCTCTTCTTTTGTTGCAGCTATGACTCTGATCAATGTTGCAAGTTGTGAGAGCTTTTAGTATTATTTTTTGACAGTGTGTTGTATTCAGTGTCTAGAATTGGTAGAAAAAAACAATTATTAATAGAAAATGAAGGGCAATGGATGGATATCTCTTGGCTAATCAAGAGATTCATCTTGTAACTCCTTAAGGTTCCAGAACCACTCGGCTTCACTGTATTGTTCTTGAGTGCTAAGAAGAAGTCATGAGATGACTCTCTTGATTGGCCAAGAGGCATCTCTCACCCGTTACTGATACCAGACTCTTAGCTGATTGAAGCCTCACTCCCGACTGCATTCTCCACACTTTAGTGCTGACCTGCCACTAAAATCTCTGATGGCACTGCAGAGAAAGCTGAGAGGGATGACACATTATTTTTTTAGTTGTTGAACCAGGAATAGCACACTAAGCTGAGAGCTTTTTTACAGGAGTGACCTCATTATTAGAAGTGCCATTCCTGAAAGTTTTCCCTATATTCTTCAGTGAAGATCTTTACTCCAAAATAATGTTTCAGAGGGAATTTATTAATTTAAATGAGTGTCCATAACAGACTCCCTGTTTGTGGTAGTGACAATTGTAGTGGAACTGGAAAGATTGTTCTGGTATAGCTGGAGGGTCCTGTTTGCGGTGCCTAACTTATGATACTTGGTTTGCCTGAGGATACTTTTTCTTTCTTTTTCTTTCACTAACAATTAGTTTAATTATTTATTTATTTATTTATTGAAATTGTTTCACCAGGATGGCACACTAAACAAAAAGATGCTCATCTCCCAGTGCGGCCTTGGGGGGGCGAGAGTACAGTGGGAGATAACTCGCAGGTTATCAGGAGTTATATATGTGAGGAAAAACAGTAGAACATAGCTGAGCACAATTGCAGCAATACAGTAGTCAGATTCAGTTGAACAGTTTACAGATAAAGTTTCAGTTATGCAGTTGCAGGATACAATTGTGTGTTGGAATGGGGCAAGACAGCAGTATAGTTCAACAACAACAGTAGGCAGGCATAGATTATATTGCAGAATGGGATAGTATTGGATAGATGAGGGGTGACACTGAGTGGAGAAAATGTGAGGATCAGGCAGTATCAAGGAGTGTTTAGGACAGGGAAAAGTCCATGTACTAGAAGTGCCGAAGTTGGTCTAGATAAGTCGGCTTCCATAGCGTAAGCTAGGTGCTGCTGGTCAGGCAATCGGGAGGGGATAAAGGGGGACCTTTGTGGCTTAAGTGCAGGAGCAATTTATCAAGAGGTAGTTTGCTATTGCTGAAGACAAGGAGTGTGTAGAGAAGGAGTGGTGAATTTGGGGAAGGAGTTCATTCCAGAGTTTGGGGAAGCGGTAGGAGAAGGCAGATTGCCCAATAGTGGTTTTCCACCTAGGGATTTGAAGCTTCCGATCATCGAGGGATCTGAGGGCATGAGAAGGGGAGGGAGCTGGTTAAGTAAGGTAGAGAGGTATAAGGGCAGGGCGTCATGCCAGAATTTGGCTACAAATTTAGCGCAGTGCTGCAGGCGACGGCTTTCGAGGGAAGGGAGTCCGAGGGCATGGTAGAGGTTGCAGTGATGGGTTCGGGGTATGGCATCGAGGGCAAAGCGACAGAAGGCATGGAAAAGTGTGTCCAGTTTAGCTAAGGTAGATTTAGGAGCAGCACTGTATACTATGTCGCAGTAGTCAAAACAGGGGAGGACCATCTTATGCACTAGCTCACGCCTGGCCATGAGAGGGAGGCAGTTGCAGTTCCTGTAAAGGGCTCTTTGCTTGGGGTGCAGTTTTTTTATGATGGCATCAATGTGGTCAGATAAGGACAGGTGACGGTCGAGCCAAACCCCGAGGTAGCGGAAGGAAGCGATGTCCTCCAGTACCGTCCCGTCAAGGGTGTGGAAGGTAGGGAGGGAATGAAGCCTGGTTAGACGTTGCCAAGTGCCGAAGGTCATGGTGGTAGTTTTGTTCACAATGTGAGAGAGCTGGTGAGAGCTAAACCATAACTGTACCTTGTTGAAGTCAGCCTGGACGTTGGCTGTTACCTCTTCTGGGGAGGATCCTGAGGCAAAAAGGACAGTATCGTCTGCGTACATTTGAATAGACATGGATGAGCACACCAGAGGGAGGTTATTTAAAAAGATGGAGAACAGGATAGGGCCAAGTACTGATCTTTGTGGGACTCTGGTGGCTATAGGGAGGGATGAAGAGGTGACGCTGGTGATTCTAACTGATTGAGTTCTGTTAGTGAGGTAGGCTTTGAACCAATTGGTAGCTGAGCCAGCTAGGCCCGCTTCCGAGAGACATTGAAGTACCTAGGGTGGGGGACCGTATTGAAAGCTTTGGAAAAGTCTATGAAAATGGCCGAGGTGATCAACCCTTTGTCCATGCCTGAGAGGATGTAATCCATGAACCTAACCAGGGAGGAGGCTGTGGAATGGCCCTTCCTGAAACTGGACTGGAACAGCGTGAAGAAGTTGATGTCAGACAGGAAGGAGCTGAGTTGGTTGAGCACTAAGTGTTCTTGTAGCTTTGCGAGTACAGGGAGGAGGGAGATAGGATGATAATTTGAGGGGGAGGTGATGATGCCCCCTTTAGGGAGGGGGATGACAATGGCCTGCTTCCAGACCTGGGGGACAGCGGCAGAGGAAAAGGAGAGGTTTAAGAGGGTGGCGAGGGGGGTTGCAATGGCTGGGGCAGAGAGGTGGAGGAGATTGCAGTCGAGGCCATCAGGGGATTTACCTTTTGTTGTGTCGAGGGCCTGAAGGGCTTCAAGGACATCAACTGGCAGGATTACTTTGAAGATAAAGGTGGTGGGCCCACTGGAATTAGAACATATGGGAGGAGGACTGAGTGGCAACGAGGTGGGCAGGGATGAGAGGAGGGTCGAGGCACAGGAGGAGAAATATGTGTTGAATGTAGTGGCAACATTCTGCGACTCAGTGAGGAGGGAGTTGTTCACGAGGACAAGAGGGAAGGGTGGGCAGTTGGGGGGAGAAGACGGAGAGAATAACCTTCCAGAATTTGGATGGATAGTTTTAGTTGGAATGAAGGGAGGAGCTGAAGTATTCCACTTTAGCTAGGTGGGTTGCTCTGGTGCATTTATTGCAGGATCCCAAACAGTAAGCCAAATGCCAAAATCTGATTTCTGGTTGGCATCTCATGTTGCTTATGGTCAGCACTGAAAGTTCAGTTATGGACGTCTCCACCCCCTATAACTAAAGTATTACTGAGAACTGCAAGCTCATAGAAACATACAAGTTGCTGGCAGATAAAAACTTAGGGCCCATTCAATCTAAACATAAAAAGTTTCCTATCTATCCCTCTGACCTAATGTCTCAAATGAGTTTTCTACTCCAAACCCTCACTGTCTCCTCCTAGCCTCCAACCCCATCTCCATAGCTCCTCCTCCTGGAGTTAGTTGACCTTTAAACCTGCCCCACACATGTTTTAAGCCACTTATAGTCCCTGACCCACCAATTGCAAATCATTATAAAACTGGTTTTGCAACCATCTTTTAAGATGGATTATGAATGACTTAACGTTTTGAAGCCCATCATGCAGTCCACATTAATTCATTGCTTTATTTTACTGAGATTTCAAGAAAACAATTAAACCCTCAATCTAAAATGAACCTTACAAAAACAAGTATGAACACAGCGCTGACCAGGGAAATATGTCCCTCACTAACTATCCTGCACTCTGTATAACAATCATTGCCTTTACTTTTTTTAATTGTGCAGATCTGTGATGTATCAACCCAGTGTTTGAAAATGAGAAACATAAATTTCAGTTTTATTTTCCTTAAGACCTGCTTTCCAAAATATAGATGTCATCTTCTTACCTTCAAGTTCTGATGTGTTTACACTGTCTTTCTTACTAGAATCTTGCTGGGTTTTTAGATAGATTACCCATACCATCTTCCAAGCATTCTAGCAAAAATAAAATTCTAAACAGAAGCCAGAACTTGGAGGTAAGACATCCACTTATAGTGCAAATGTGATATAATTATAAGTGTAGTTCTTACACCATGAAGTATACAAGAATGTAATAAACTGAGGATGTCTCAAAACTGCTTAGATAATATTAACATATTTAACCCTTGCTGTGCTGTGGACTGATACATCAGTCTGGAATTACTATGCATTCTAAGTCTGTTGGCAGCCTAAGGATTAACGGTATCCATCACACAAGATATAATCTTCATACAAATACTGTAGGACCATATAAGTGCATACATCTTCAAACTGTTTGTGTAAATGATTCCATTGAAACCTTCTTCAGCATTGAGATTTGCCTTACAGCAGGCTGAGTGTTTATTTAATGTCACTGGTTTCTCTGACATGGAGTTTATAACATTAAACCATATGCAGTAACAAATGTCACAATCAATTATTCTATTTGAAAAAGTTGAAAGGGACATCGTTTTTTGTGAAATATATGCAGTGGTGGAGCTAGGTTTGGAGCGGGGGGGCAGTCTCTTGTGGCCTCAAAATTTCAGAGAGTGGAAGTAGTGACAGATTTCAGCTTAAACATGCATAGTTATGTTGCATGATCACACCATTTGCCATGTCCGATTCTATCCTAGATTTAAGATAGAAAAGAAAGAAATAGTTTATATATGTAGGACCATTGTATGCATCAGCACTTGGGTTTGGGGGGATGCTGTATTCTGAGTTAATGTCCTGGTCCCAGCCCCTAGGGGTTGTTACTCCATCCATGGGCTTCAGTCTTGGTCATCCTATCTTAAAGATAGCCAAAAAAAGGAGCCAGGACAAAAGCTGCCTTTCCCTGGGGCTTTAGCAGTTGACTTAGAGCTGTTACAGCTTGAAAACATCGAATGCTGAAGGCAGAAGAACCAAGGTCCATTCCATCTGCCCTCCTGTAGTGGACTTTACCTGAAATCTACATCATATCCCAGGATTCACATTCTCAGTCAGTTGCTCTAAGTGGAGTTTCCTTTGCCACCTAGCTTTCTTTAGACTGTCCCCCTACCATTTACCCTGCTACTTCCATTAACCCCTTATTAGTATTCTAATGTTACCTAAACCCATTGACAGAGCTAATTTTTATGAAGTTTAAGAGGGCTGTGAGGAAGTACTACTTAACTGAAAGAGTGATGGACACCAGAAACAGACTGCCAGTAGAAGTGGTGGAGGTGAAAACAGTAGGGGGCTTTAAGCATGTGTGGGATAGAAATAGGGGTATATTAATAAATAGGCAGGGAGGAGGGAGGGTCACCAAAGACCAGTTAGGGTCTACAGAGATAGATTAGGCAAGGACCATCTGGGCAGACTGGGTGGGTCAAGCAGTCCTTTTTTGCTGAAAATTTCAGTGATTCTATGTTTCACCTTCTTAGGTAAGCTGTTTCATTTGTCCAATACCCTTTCTGTGAAAAAGCATTTCCTCACACTTCTTTTGACTTTGCTTCTCAGTCTTGTAGTTATGTCCTGGCTCTTGAGTTCCCAGTATGCATAAATAGGTGTGGCCTCACCCCATAAAATGAACCCTTTAACCCTTCTGTCACTTTCAATCACACCAAAACATGATGTGACATATTCACTTACATTGCCTGTTGAGAGCAGTTCATTGTGAGGTCACCTGCAGTGTTGATTGCCACCCCTACCAAGTCTACCACAGACGCCACTAAGGCAATTGAGTAGTACTGTATGACAGTGGTACTAGGAGTCTGAGAGAGTGCAGCCTGCAAATTACTTCAAGGTCCACTGCTTTTGTTTGTTTTTATTTTGTTGACCAGGTAAGATACACTGGCATCAAGGACACCTTTTACAGGCAAGAACAGTGCAGCATACAATAGTACAGTATACATAATGATAAATACAATATGAACACAGACTACAATGCATAGACACATATGTAAGATGTAATTATATAATAGAACTGAATTCAGGCAGAAACGTACATAGTACAATATAACCAAAACAAAAAAATTTAAAACACATAGATAAAGAGGTAATTATAAAATACTGTGGAATACAGACAGAACACATGTAATTATTCAGTGTTAAGATATGATTCTTCAGTTCTTTACAAAATGAAACACAACTAGTTAGTGATCTAATTGGTACCAGAATAGTGTTCCACATAGAAGGAGTCCAAAAGCTGAACAATTTATGGCCCATGCCTTTTGACATATGAGGAACCAATAAGCAAAAAGTTGATGAGGTTAATTGTAGCAAACATTCTAGGCTCACAGGTTGTTACTTGTCTAACAATTTGAAACTGAAGTTTGTCAAAACCAGCTTCGGATTTCTTTTCAAAAGTAGGCCATCCCAAACCTTCTAAGATTGAACAGTAATGCAAACTATTGCCACTTTGGCAAATAAACATTGCAATTTTATGATATAGTACTGTTTTAGTATCAAGCTTGACTTTAGGTGCTGTGTCAACAACCAAGGAGCCATAATCCAATATGGAATGCAAATGGTGTTTTGCAATACTTAATCTGGCATCATGTATCAAAAATGTGTTTATTTAGTAGAGATGACCTAGTATTTGATGTATTTAACATGTTAAGTTTTTAATATGGGGGGCCAAATGTCAGATCTGAGTCTATATAAACACCAAGGTATTTAAAAACATTAATAATATCAAGGAGTTCATCCCTGTAAATTGATACTAGCAAATTATTGGCATTCTTTCTAGTTTTTGAAGCTGAACCCAGTAACACTGCTTATATTTTTGTTACATTTATGATCATCCTATTTTTCTAGAACCACCTATGCAGAGAGTTGAATTCTAATAACTGCAGCCTCCTTTGCCTGGGTAAACAGTACTGCAGCGTCTGCATAAAGTAGCATACTAGCTTTGTTGCAGACTGTTGGAGCATCATTTATGAAAAGTGATAATAACAGAGATCCTAAAATAAACCCCTGTGGCACCCCACATGAGACAATCCTAGTGTTTGACAATGCTGGTCCCAATGTAACCTGTTGTATCCTGTTCATTAAGTCATTTGTAAACTAGTTAATTACAGGAGGCACAAGACCAAATTTTTTAAGGTTTACAATTAAAAAACTATGGTCTACCAGGTAAAATGATTTTATGAGGTCCACAAACACTGCTCCTGTCATCAGTCCTTTATCCATAGCTCTATACGAGTATCTGTGAACCGTAAAAAAGCAGCATCTGTTCCATGTTTACAATGGAATCCGTGCTGCTGTTCACTTATTAGGTGGTGATGTTCTAGAATAGATATTTAGTCATCTGAGTGTGAATGATCCTTTCCTGGACCTTAAACAAGACTGATAAAACGGATATGAAACTATAGTTCTCCACATGTCTGATATTGCCCTTTTTGAATAATGGGACTGCATATGTACACTTCCAGAGGGCAGGCACTTGTTGAAATTTGAATAAAAGGTAGATTTACCTTGTTACTGGATAGGCTATGCCTGGAGAAGCTAATTGTAAGAATTTAGGGTATAGACCATCAGCCCTTGCAGATTTGTCTATTTTAATACCCTTTAATAATTTGTACACTTGTGCATGGGTGTCTACCTTAAAATAAAATAATGGTGTGTCAGACATGGGTAATTCTTTTTTATCCCATGGATGAGGGGTTACAGTTTAGGCAAAAGTGATGTTTTTCATAATCGCAAAAGTAGTCATTAAAATATTGAATATTTCCAGTGGGTTAGTTAAATTATTGTCTCTGTGGTCCAGACTCAGCTGTGGCTGCTGTTTGGTAGGATTTAACAAACTGTTCAAGCACTGAAAACTGTTCAAGCACTTCCAGAAGCCCTTAGGATCAGATAAGTAAGATGTCTGCTGCTGCCTCAGGTGATTCCTTTTGGCTGAGTTTATTGATTTTTTATAGGCATTTCACAACATCCTATATTGCTCCCAGTCAGATTTTAAGTTAGTGTTTTTAAATTTAGCCCAAGCCCAATCTCTGTTTTTCTTGAGTTTAAAAAGTTCTTTTGTCATCCACCTTGGGCTAGATATTCAAAGGGGTTGTGCCTGGTGCAACTGAGTTGCACCAGTGCAACCCTAGAACTGTACCCCGGGACAATATTCAAAAAAGGGAAATGCACAGTGTAATTCCCAATGTGCTGGGGCACAAAGATAATGTATGTGGCACACCTCCATGAGGCATGCCCTTGCATATGCTGCATTTCTCGATATTCAGCCTGGGATGTGCGGCGCATCTGCTGGCATAACCCTGAGATGTGCTGCATACCTTGGCTCAAAGTTGAGCTTGTAAAACATGGCTCAAGTACAGATCATCCACCGGCAGGCCACTGTATTGCAGTGCACAACACAGCAGCCACTGGCTGTGGGTATCAACCCCCCAACACCGTGCACAAGCACACACATTAGACCCTGGTGGTCCACTGGTACCCCCTTCCCTTCCATAGCACCAATCACCATACTGTACTACCAATAACATCCCTAGTAGTCCAGTAGTACCCCCTTCCTGCCTGAACCACCAATTGCAGTAAAAATCCAATGTTCAGATCCCTGGTGATCCAGTGGATCCCCCCACCCTGCCAAACCTTCTGATCACCATACAAATCCAATTGTAATATCCCTGGTGGTCCAGTTGATCACTCACCCTGTCCATACCTCCAATCACTGGTGAATTGGTAAATTACATGTCCCTGGTGGTCCAGTGGTAACCACCACCCCCCTACCCACACAGGACCCCCAGCCCACCCAGCTCCCCCAATCATTGGCAGGCAGCACTGCTGCCAACATACCACCATGGCTGCCCACTGAATGACCGCTTACAGTAGGAGCTACAAGCTCATTGGTCCACACTGTGGACCAATGGGCATGCAGTGCATACTGTAATAATGCACAGCATGGGGTCATAATGTCGCATGGCAAAATCACGCTGCCAATACAACGCGATGTTGCCATGTGACATAAGTCTTTTTTTCTGTGGGGGGCTCCACCCCCACCTCCCTTGTTATGGGGGGCTGCACCCCTCAGACCTCCCCACTAAAGATTCTCAACTCTTGGGGGGTCAAACTTGGGGAGCGCACAAAGTGTGGAAAAAAATAAAATGTCTGTGACTGGGAATCAAACCCGGTCCCAGACGCAGCACCTGGGTTCCTGCTGCTGTGGCTCAGTCCAGTGAATCATGGCAACTGCTCGGCAGAACCAACTCCTAGCAGAGGTCTTATCCTCTGCCTGGGATTGTGTAAATGGTACAATACTGCATACAGCAGTATATGTGGTATTGCACCATTCACTGTCATGGACAGCGCTGTTTCAGGTTAGCTATAATGTCGTATGCTATTAAGCGTATGACATTATGACCCGGTAGGAATAGTTCACAACTTTGTGAATGAAGTCATTCATTCACAAAGTTGTGACTTATTACAGTATGCACTGCAAGCCCACTGGTCCACAGTGTGGACCAATGAGTTTGCAGCTCCTACTGTAAGCTGTCATTTGGCGGACAGCCATGGTGGTATTCAGGTGGGTATGCTGCCCACCTTTGACCGGTGGGAACTGGGTGGGCTGGGGGTCCTGTGTGGGTGGGGGTTACCACTGGACCACCAGACACATGTAATTTGCCAATTTGCCAGTGATTGGAGGTACAGGCAGGGTGGGGGGGATCCACTGGACCACCAGGGTTCTGAATGTTGGATTTTTACCACAATTGGGGGGTCATGAGGGGAGAGGGGTACCACTTGACTACCAGGGAAATTATTGGTAGTACAGTACAGCGATCGGTGCTATAGGAGGCGGGTACCACTGGACTACCAAGGACATTATTGATAGTACAATATGGCAATCTGTGCTATGGGAGGGGGGTACCACTGGGCCACTAGTGATTTCAGTGGCACACCACTATGGGTGATGTGAGCAATGTGCTGGGGGTTGGCAAACATCTGGACCTCCACTGTCAGCACCGTGTGGTGTGCAGGGTGCCAGGCGCATTTTGCCAGCCAGCCCTGCACAACTCATGCAAATGGGGCCATGATGACATGCAAATGGCCCCATTTGCACCTCACAGGCATTATGGCCCCATTTGCATATTGGTGGCTGAATATCAGGAATTTGCACACAGTGTATCTCTGTTGCCCTGGTGCAATTCCCATTCCTGGTATTCAGCCCTGTCTGGGGGGAGGGTGCACCAGAGCATTGTATTTACGCAGTGTGCATTACTTGATATATTCAGAAGAGATGTGCCATGGCTCATCTCTTTTGAATATATCCTTTCATTGCTCCAGTGCACCTCAGTTGCTCTGCGCACCCACTCATGCCACTGCCAGGCACACGTTTGAATATCAGGCCCCTAGAGTTTAAGCCTGTTGAGATGGGAATCAAGTTTATGTTACACAAGAACCAAGGTCTCCAGTCCTACTGTGTGTGGCAAAATGGTGGTATCCAGTGGTCCTCCCAGTTGCCTTTCAGAACCTCACCACCCCATGCTAGCTGACATAGCCCCCTTCTTCCCTCTTTGTCCAGCAAACATCTAAACAAATTCACACAAACTGAGCAAGCAAATACCATGTTGTGTGTAAATCAACACAAACTTGAGCTGGAGATACTCTGCAAAAAACTGAAATTTAGTTAGTTAATATTTATATAGCATGCTAAGCTCTATAAATTCATGAGCAATTTGCTAAGCTTGTAACTTTGTCCTCTTACTTGGGCATGATTTTACTGGGACATATACATATATGAGCAGAGAGGTTGTTTGTATCATTACCCACCTAGCCAACCAGTAGAGATCAAAAGGTCGGTCTTACTAGTCTCTGTAGGTGGGGAAGGGGATTGACTGGGCCAGATGAGCACAATGGAGAGAACATAAATGCACTGCTAAGTACCCAGTAACTGAGACTGTAAGATGCATTAACAACTCTAAATTTACCTGCAAAGTATTGCTGTTATCTGTTGATCCTTTGTATCCTACCTCAAAGGCTGCATAAGTGCAGGATTTCAGCAAGGCCTTTGTGCCCCACAAGAGGTTGTGCAGGAAGTTGGTGGATCTTGGGGTTGGGGATAAGATGGCCAGATGAGTGGAAAACTGGTTAAGGGACAGAACCCAGAGGGTGGTTGTGGAGACAGAGTTATCTGGCACCAGAGATGTCACCAGTGGGGTCCCACAGGGCTTGGTGCTGGGGTTGGGGTTGTTCAATGTCTTCATCAATGACATTGGGAATGGCATTAAGGGCAAAATGTGTCTATTCGCAGATGACACCAAGCTCTGCGGGAGAGTGGACACAGCTGAAGGGATGCAGGACCTACTGGATGATCTGGAAATGTGGAGGAGGTGGTTGAGGATCTGGCAGCTTGGTTTCAATGCCAAGAAATGCAAAGTAATGCACATTGGAGCCAAGAATCCCAGGACAGAGTACTACCTGGGTGGAGTCCAGATATCTGTATTGGAGGAGAAGGACCTGGGAGCGATGATCACTAGTGACCTGAAGCACTCCATGCAGTGCAAGAAAGTAGCAGCAAGGGCAAACAAGCTACTGAGATGCATAGCTAGGGCGATCAGTAGTAGGAGAGAGAAGGTTATATTGCCCTTGTACAGGTCACTAGTGAGGCCACATTTAGAGTATGGAGTTCAGTACTGGTGCCCACACTGCAAAAAAGACATTAACCTTCTGGTGTTATTCCTGGGTCCCACACCATCTACTGACCCATGTGTTCATACCATAAGTAATCTTGTTTATTTTCACTGTGATATTGCTGTATTGCACTAACATATAGAAATAGATATTCATCATTCAAGCATTGGTACTAGGACTATGCTTGCCACTGATATATGCTACTGTACATTATGTTTACATAATATTATGGTTTAATATATGTTTTATGTTTATTACATCTGACATGCATATCTTTTTTTTATTGTGTTTACGTAGGTTATGAGTGTTCCTTTTATGTTCTGATATAGTCATATAATCATGTGTAATTTGTGTCTTATACCAAAGTATCATGCCATGTGCATTTCTGCTTATGCTGCATTTATAACATATAGCTGACAATGCATTTTCTTTGTTCTGAGATTCTTACTTACCTAGCAACTTCATTTCCTATGTAATTGCCCAAGGGAGTCACCTTATTTACATGCTTTATCCAATGCTGTATGTTTATCATATCTGTAACTGCACTGCTATCAGTCATATATAATTGCTTGCACACCAGCTCCTCAGAGACAAAGAGACCTTACTCGAGGAATGGTGGGAAATCGACTCCCTTGTGATTGCTTTGTCACATGTCTGACATGAGTATTTGTATTAAAACTGCTTTTTATTACATGCTGCTTGTAGTATAATCTTTGGATAGCCAATCCAACATACAAGATTCTGATGGTATGCTGGACTTACCATAACAATGACAACCATGGTAAATGTTTTTTTTTTTTTGGCTAACAAAGGTACACTCATTTCCTATTGGGAACTGAGTTCTGGGAATTGATTTTTCCCTACAAGTAGCTGCGAGCTACAGCTTGTGTCTCCAGTTTAAAATCATGGACTGCAGTTCTCTGATTGCTAGAACACTGGCACTAGGGACTCCGTTGTACAGCATACTGTCACTCCCATACTGAGTGGGTCTTAGGCAGCTTTGAATCTCTGTACAGGTGGGCTGCCACTTTGCATTTGACTAAAGCTTAAGCTGGGCTGCTTGCTTGTAGGTTGTAGGGGTCATTTTACAGGCACCCACATATGTCAGAGCCATCTGAGTGTCTTCAACTACTGTGGTTCAAAACACACTTGCTGAGCAACAAATGGCTATGTCTAAAATATGCACAGAGTTGAGAGAAGACATCTCAGCTTACCTCACTGCACATGGTGGGTGGGAGTGCTTTAAAGATGAGTTAACTAAAATGATTTGGATCCAATTAAGCTGATTTGTGAGGAGTATAGTGAACTGAGGCAGTCAACTAAAAAAGCAATCCATGAGAGGGCTTCTTTAGATGCATCTTTACTAAAGCTGAAAACACTGAAGTCAAGTTTCACTGCAATCTAAAAAGAATTTAAGTGTAAAAACTTTGGTCTATACAACTATTCCTTGCTACTCACTTTAGAAATAGCAATATGTTTAATAGTAGTAGTATGCCATCATTTTGTTTTCTGTTCCTTGAATGCATAGTTTATTTTGTTAGACTGAGAACAGCTTAGTCAAGGACACGCTGTATCATGCAGTTGAGATAATGACTAATTGGAGAATGTTCAGAACAGCAGAGACATTACTGTATTCTGTAATGAATCTTCTGGTTTAATGGTATCAGCTTCATTAACTATTATAGTGTGTTTTATTTTAAAACTGTTTTGATAACAGCAATTAGTGCTGGTTGGGATGCAGATGTTAAGTCTGTCTCTTAGATTGACTGCGTCACTTGGCTTTGTTCACTTGCAGTAATTATTTTTGAATTTGAAGAATCTTCTTTTGCTTGATAAAGGTTAGCCTTCATCAGTGATGTAGGGTTGAAGAATATGCTTTTGAACATGTAGAAATGTGCCATCCTGGATTTTAATGTCTGGTAATATTTGTAGTTGGGAAACAATGTGCCAAATTAAGCATGTGCTATATCAAATTGTCACTGTTACCAGTTATCAGGGTCTCCAACTATATTTTCTGAAGCTTCACTATTTTGTTTTGTCATTTGTAATGAGGAAAATTTGCTCATAAAATGGCTGACACCTTTGACTTGTTGCCAAGGGCAAGTTCTGGTCTGCAGTGTTGGCACATTGTCTGCAAATTTTCTATCATTCAGATGAGTGGTTGGTTTAAGGTTGCAATATGCAGACTGGTGTCATTAGTCTTGATTCAAGTTAATCATAGTTTGTTGAAATAAAGCATGAAACGGCAGCTTGCAAAGGTTTTCTGTGTTTTTTTCCCCTTTCAAATAGGGCCTCTCCATCTGCCATCAATTAAATCATAATGGTTAAGCAATTTTGTTTTTGCTGCTTCAGCCGGTGACTAGGATTTGTTCTTGTATCTGTAGGAACTCTCATTCAGTGCAGTGTTGATGGACACTGCAGCTATAGCTGCATTTGAATCTCAGCAACCATCGTTTACACAGTGTGTGACCTTTGGCAAGTCACTTGACCTCCTTGTGCTTTTGCGCTGTACCTGTTTTTCCAGTTCATAATTGATGTACCTCACTAATTAAATCAGTACTTTTTATCCAAATTTAACTTTTATGGGGAGTGCACACCTAATGTACTTTTTAAAAGTTTCTTTTTTTTTTCCAGGCCTCATCATCTTTACGTGACGTTAGGACTGAAACTTTTTCCCCTGTGCTTGCAGCCATAAAGCTGCTTGCTATCTACAAACCCGCCCATTCTTACATATGCCTTCCTTTATGGAAGCTCTCACTGCTTCTTTGTCCTTGCCCTGTATCACTTATCCCCATGCATTGTACAGTGATCGGGGGGGGGCTGATCACCCCCTGCATTTGTACTATGCCATCTACTAGGTGTCAGCGTGGCTCAGTTGGTAGCACATCCACCTCTGGACCAGAAGGTCATGGGTTCTTGTCCCACACCGGGATTGGACTTGCACCTAAAAATCGCTGGCATCCGAGTGCAGTATTGGGGGGTGCTGTACTGCTGGGGTGTGCCGTCCTTCGGATGAGATGTTAAACCGAGGTCCCTTCTACCCATCCTGGTGTTGTCCTGGTGGGTGTCCAGGTGGAAGTAAAAGAACCCAGGGCACTCTTCAAAAAGAGTAGGAACATTCCGTGTCCTGGCCAACATTCCCCTTCCCATAAACTGGTTCATGCAATTATCCAGGCTGTGTGTGGGTGATGATGTGCGATATGGCCGCCACCACACATTCAGTCACTTCACTACCAGTCTAGCATTGCTTGTAAAGTGCTTTGGATGTATGAAAAGCACTATATAAATACTGATTCTTCTTCTTCTTCTTCTACTACTTTAACTTTAATGAGCTAGCTACACAATTTACACAACCACAAAAAGTATTATAACTGTTTTGGGAGATTTTACCATTTATGTTTGTTACAGGCCTAAATATATCACCTTTTTAACAATTTTGTATGAACAAAAATACCAGTATTATGACTTGTGTTATTTATCAGAATGATGTGTGTTACTGACACAGTTCTAATGTCAAATTCAGAGAATTAGGAATGCCTAATTGTATGACTTTAAGTCTAATTTAATTTCCTTTTCAGGAATCCATTGGAGTGTAATAATAGCTACAATAAAAACATCCTACCCCCAAGGGTTGTCGAAGGCATGCATCTGTATAGAGTTGATATAAGTATCAGCATTTTGAAAACAAATGCTAACCTTCCACAAGGAGAATGCTGTGAGGAAAAGAGATGTTCCCTTTCATGGCTTGTGTTTTATTTTTTCTCTCTTACTGGGATAAGACAATCTTTCACAAGTGACCCCTGGTAATGTATAACAATGCTTTAATGAGTGGTCCAATTTCATTATAATGTTATTGTAGTTTAATTTATAGTAGGATACTGTATTGCCCTATCTTTTTTAATGACAAATTGGGTCAAACCATTTGTATTTATTCAGCATACAACCTTTCAGGTGATAACTGATTGGCAAAGAAGGATTGTCAAAATGTTTGTGGATAAATATCCACATCACTATTGGGTATAAAGTGTTATCTAACGTTTATGCAAAAACCTGTTACAAGTAAATGTAATAGTATTTACTATTGTATGATCGGTCATCTGCTCCAGCATTGGTCATAGAGTATCCTATATAATCTGAGCTACCTCTTTCATAAAAGAAAGAGCTCAGTGGGGGGGGGGCAAAGGCATGAATTGTACATGTGCCCACCCCCATTAACTAATCGCTTACATTAACAACTGTTTTAACAACTGGTGTGCCTGTGAGGGGCAGATAATTGTTGGAACTGTTAATGACATAGTTAACTGCTAACAAATCATTGCATGCCTATTTGTTCAACAAATAACAGTCTAGGAATGGTGTCAGCTGTATGTGTACTATTTATCACAGGCTGCACTCACGGATAGAAGGCTTTTACGGGTTCATCAGTGTTGGGTATGTATAATGCTGCAGTTGCTATCATTCTTAGTGTGACTCACCATGTCTATGACATTTCCATAGATACGTTATACTATAATCCAATCCTCCTGAACTATACAAGGAGCTTGGGGGATTGAACCATGCCACCTTGCAGTGCAACACCTATGATGGTTGCAAATAAATAAAGGTCCTTCTGGACCTGACTGAGCTACAGCAAGCAGATCCAGAAATGAGGGAGGTAAACCCACTGTCACTCCAGTAGGAGCACACAAAAAGAAAAATGTGTGTTTGCTAAAAACCCACTTGTTGTTTACACATTTTGGAAAACATACAATGTACTCTAACCTTATAAACCAGCTCAGCCTCTCTGCCTTCCCAGTGTGGTCTAGCACAACCATGCACAATCTATTTGCAAGTGGCTTTATGACAGCTGGCACCAGCCAGGTGCAAAGGTCTTGGCCCTCAACTAGTAATCAGCTGAGCTGGGGAGTGGGAGAGAAGCTGTGTACTTTCCCATATTCTTTCACATATCCTTTTTACAATATTATTTCAACAGTCATTCCTGGACATTTTAAATGTGATCATTGTTTAAAATGTATTTCTGCAATGTGCTTAATATGACTATTATTTCATTGTGACAATGTTTTTTTTTTTGCCATCATGTTTTTACATATTGTTGCAGCTTATCAAGTATAAGCTCAGTAAACTGCTCCACATCCATGAATGTTTTGGAGTATTAGGCCCATTTGGGTGACATCTGTCAGACCCACATGGGGGGGTACCAAGTACTAACCACTAACACGACAAATTAGTTGTTTTCACAAGCTGAAATGTCCCAACAACACTGAAAATAGCCCCATGAATGATTATTTCTTTCTTCCAGCTTATGTGCCACCATCAACACTCCCAAACAAAAGGGATCAGCATTGCTGGCCAATCCAGATTAATTATATCATGATAACCATGCACACCTGAACACCATAGTGGTGGTCCCTAACCAATCTCACTTACAGACTAAATGGCAGACTGCTAGCAATCAATAACAAATCCCTAGGGCCACTAAGCTAATGGCACACTCCAAGATAGGCCCTACACCAGAAGGCCATCCATTGGCATCCTATCTATATGCCAAGCCCAAGTGCAACACACTGGTTTCTACACCTGAACTGTACTCATATATCCATAGTATTGTACACCTCATTCCATTGCTAGCACTGCCATGTTTCCAACTGTCATTACCCCAACAGAGAAAAAGACTACCCAATGTTTCAAGCATAAACCCAGATCAACTAGTGGTCTGATTGCCTCATCACTCCAAGGTACCCTTGTAAATAATGTGTAAATACACACATAATATGGCAGAATGTAAATTCTGCTTCAATACAAACACTTCTAGGCTTCATAGTGTCATGTTACAAGACCCCTTTTGCAAAAGATCTGATACATACTCAAGACCCAGTATCAGAGCACCACTCTATTAACTACATTGGAATATTTCACCCTAAACAAAAGACCTAACAAAAGGGACCTTTTCAAATCCCACAGGCACAACAGGTGCTGTTGCATACCCCTGTGTTACATGGTGTAAATGGCATATAACAATCATAATACCACACTTTCAATTTCATGAGATAGGCCTAAATCAGGCCAAACAGCAACACATAAGCAGGGAAACTATGTTGTTTTTCCCTACTGTCACAACATCTTCTGAGACTTGGAAACAGGGTGTATTCACAGATGAATAAATGGTATATTCTTATTATTGGACCTCGGCCTGCACCTTCGAGTGCATGGCCAACAGCATCACTTGTCTATGATGCAGCACACCATAAGCAAAGTCATTACTAATAACCATACAATTTTCTTTTTTTCTTTCAAAACAACTATATGTGTATTTTAAAACTAACATTTTAACAAAGTTTTACAAGTTTTTAGGTTTCCACAGAGTGGTACTGGTAAGATCTTCAAGCAACATATGCAACTTTTCTTCACGGCTGCTATTCCAAACTTGACTGGCACCTTATATGAACTGAGTGTTCTTTTATGGACTGTGCTCTTGGTTGCTCTTTCATGAATTGTGTTCTTTACTGTGTTGTTATGAACTGTCAATATTTGTGCAAAGATTTGCTTTTTTTTACAAAAATCTATGCCTGTGTGGGTGTGGCTATTACATTGAAACATTCAATGGACTATCTCATGCAACTCTTACCAAGGCCTTTGCCAATCCAGCCAACCAGCAGCCAACTATATGAACATTACCTTTCTTACCATGCTGGTACATGTCTGAACAGCCTCATGTGCCATGTATGCACCATGGGTTACTAACTTTCGATAAATGCCATTTCAAATGTAACTACACTGATTTGTGGTTACCACCTTGAACCTTATGGACTGGTTCCTCTTTAAGGATATTGTTATTAGATTCTTCAATCAAAGACGTACGCCACCATTATCTGCCTTTTTCACTCTCAATATGGAATGTTCTTTATGAATGGACAATGACTTTAACACTGTTTTTATAAACAATGTTCTGTGATAATACACATGAACAATTTTTCTTATACACATATCCACTGTGGTGTTGACATACCTAGTTTCTGTTTTGTGCTTTATGATCTGACCATCTGTGATTACCCCTGTGTCAACTCCTGAATATAAATACTTTCACAGTCACCCTGACTATCTGTATGCTATGGAAATGTAATTCATTTACATTACGAGTTTTTATGTGCTTTGAAAAGCAGAAATTTAAATAAATGATTTTAAGCTTGATAATAATTTATATCTTAACTTGTCCACTACTAACCCTTTGTTGTCTGAGGCGTACTTTTAACCAGCATCTTGCATGGCTGCAGTACTTTTACCAGGCTCACATCCCAGGCTAGTTGATGAAATAAGACATACCATTACTACACCTAACCATCTTTTTGTTGTGTTGCCTTTTGAGCAAGGCAACAAGGAGGGGACTGTTATGCCTAGATCCCACACCGCGTACTGACCCGTATGTTCATACTATAAGTAACCTTGTTTATTTTCACTGTGATATTGCTGTATTGCACTAACACATAGAAATAGATATCCATCATACAAGCATGGGTGCTAGGACTATGCTTGCCACTGATATATGCTGCTGCACATTATGTTTACATCATTTTATGGTTGTATACATGTTTTATGTTTATTACACCTGACATGCATATCTTTTATTTATTGTGTTTACCTAGGTTATGTGTGCTCCTTTTATGTTCTGATACAGTCATATAATCATGTGTAATTTGTGTCTTATACCAAAGTATCATGCCATGTGCATTTCTGCTTGTGCTGCATTCATAACATACAGCTGACAATGCATTTTCTTTGTTCTGAGATTCTTTCTTACCTAGCAACTTTATTTCCTATATAATTGCCTCAAGGAAGCTGCCTTATTTACATGCCTTATCCAATGCTGTATGTTTATCATATCTGTAACTGCACTGTTATCAGTCATATATAATTGCCTGCACACCAGCTTCTCAGAGAGAAAGAGACTATACTCGAGGAATGGTGGGAAATCGGCTCCCTTGTGACTGCTTTGTCACATGTCTGATGTGAGTGTTTGTAATAAAACTGCTTTTTATTACATACTGCTTGTGGTATAATCTTTGGATAGCCAATCCAACAAACTAGAATCTGATGGTAAGCTGGACTTACCGTAACATTGGAGACGGTCCAAAGGAGGGCTACAAAGATGATAGTAGGTCAGCAGGGTAAGGCATGCAAGGAGAGGTTGAGGGCACTGAACATGTACTCCCTGGAGGGCAGGAGAGAGAGAGAGAGAACATGATTGGGACATTCAAGTACTTGAAAGGGATAAATAAGGTGGATAAGGAGGGTCTTTCTTTAAGCTGAGTGGCAACCATAACACAAGGGTGCACAGTCTTAAGCTGGAGGGGTAGAGATTTAGGACGGATGTCAGGAAGCACTTTTTCATGGAAAGGGTGGTGGACACTGGAATGCACTGCCAGAAGAGGTGGTCTCATTGAAGACAGTGGGCAGCTTCAAGAGAGGCAGGGATAAGCATAGGGGAAGGTACGGATCATGGGTAGGGAGGATGGGAGGAATGGGGAGGTGGGGCAGGGACAGTAGCTCAAGCTGTGGACCCACAATACAAGCATACTAGATAGACCAAATGGCCTTCTTCTGCTGACTTCTTTGTATGTTTTTATTCCTAGATGTGTTTTTGTTATAGGCTAGAACTGTCTGCTGCAATAATAAATGCAGGTAGGATAGGTCACTGAGTTTGTGTGTGAGAGGGGAAGCTGGGCAACAGTTCTGAACAGTGAGTCAAGTGACAGTTTGGTTGCTATGATAACTCTTATCAAAACCTAAGATGCAGCTTTGGACATAATTGAGTATCTGTTAAGAGTGTTGCTACCATCCTCTCCTGCTCTGAAGTAAAAAAGGGTTCTGAAGGTAACTGTCACAGTCAGGGGCAAATTTGACTGTACACACTGCCATTGCTTTACAATTGTTTTGTAACTTGATGACAGCCTGCTTGGGGACCAAGCACTCAAAAATGAAATGTGAGGAACAGGAAGGTACTTCTGTAACTCAGCAGAGAGAACTTTCATTTCTCACTCTGCTCATTCCTGTCTGTGCACAGGATACCTGCAAACTGTGCAATCTTTTTCTTCATTATACTGCTACATCAACCAATAATAGAAATGTTTAAAATTAAAAACTGCAGTTGCAGTATGAAAGACAGCTAAAAGCTAGTTCGCTCTCAAAATTACTTAAAATCCAAAGTAATCATTGTCAACGAGTGCTGTATGAACTCTCAATGTCACACAATGAATGAGCTGCAATGTATAGCAGCAGGCAAGTTTTGACTGTGAGCACACCCCCAGATGACACCTAAGCAGGAAAAAGAGGGATTATCTTCTTCCCACTAGGGGCAGGGGCAGGCAGATAGGCAGGGTTCCTGTGGATTGGGAGCTACTACCTGCTGGAGCAGAGGAGCATTGTTTACTTAAACTGGTGTAGCAAGGGCTCTTCCTTCTTCCAGCTACTCTCTGTCCAGCAGATAGCAATAGTTCCCAGGACTGCAGCAAACTCAGTGGCCAGTGCTTATTTAGGACACTTGGGTAAGGTACTGATTCTAGTTAGAGATGCAGCAAATTTTAAATCCGCCGGCAAAGTGGACGCAAAGTGGCCACTTCATGTTGGTGGAACGTAACATGAAGTGGCCACTGTAAAGTGCTCACTTCGCCTTCTCATTATGACTTTGCATTGTCATTCCACCTTAATGCGAAGTAAGGCAAAGTGACAACAACATAGGCAGCCCCCAACACATCACATGGCATACAGTACTGTAAGTCACATGCTTTAGCCAGGCAGGAAGGAAGGAAGTCAGAAAAGCAGTTACTTTCACTTTCTCCTTTGCAGTTGTAGAAGGAGGAAGCCTTTTTGGTGAGAGAGGAGAGTTTGTTTTCTAGTTGCATCGTTGTGATTTTGAGCACAAAAAACAGCTTTTTTAAAAGCTACATCTTGATTTTTTTTTGTACTATGTTTTTAATTTTTTTTTGCTACTCAATTTTTTTTTACAAGTTTTGTTTCGTGTGTGTGTGACTGTGTGTTTGCATGTCTGAGAGTGTGAGACTGTGGGTGCTGGTGAAGGTTGTACTATTGAGGAATCGGTGATAGTTGGGGACTTGTGCGTGATGGACCAAGGATGAGGAGAGTCTGTGGCCCATGGGTGTGGGCAGAGGAGAGGAGTGTGCACACATGGGGTGGTCGGGTGTTATTGGACTGCTCTCAACTCTTGGGTGTTGCATCTCCCCCTGTGGAAGCAGCAGCAGCAGCAGCAGTGCCACCAGTGGCTGCACATCCACCTAGTCCACCACTACCACCACCACCAGTAGCAGCTGCAGGAGTTCCAGCAGCACCCCTTCACCACCCCACAGCTGCAGGTGGAGCCCCAGGTAAATGTAGATGGTTCCAGCAGTATATCTGGTCCCCCCACAGCTCCCCAGTGTGACAGTTTTTTAACTGCGTGGGGAGAGACAGTACCATTGTGGTTTGCCATCTGTGTGGTGTGCTGCTGCGCCGTGACCCTTGGGGGACACATTTGGGAACTGGTGGCCAGTGCACACACATGGCAAACCACCACAAGATAGAGTGGCAGGCTGCCACCACAGGGGCCAGGTATCCACCTGCTGGCCCTTCTCTGGCAGTGGCAGAGGGTGCTGGGGGTGAACTTGTGCCTCACCACCACAGCAAGAGGAGGGAAAATGCAGCAGCTGCTCCACCACCAGCATTGCCACCACAGCCACCAGCACTACCCTCTCCACCACCACCACTACCTGGTTTTCCTGCTGCAGTGGACCCCGCCACAGTGCTTGCAACACAGGCCAACATTGCTCTGGTGTGGGTGACCCTCAAGGAAAGCAATGAGAGGGTGGGTTCTGTGCAGCAGCAGGTGGCTCAAATCCAGCAACAGCAGTTGCAAATACTGACAATGCTCCACCTGCTGCTCGAACACCATGTAATCCCCCATTAAGGGAATTTTCTGGACCCCTCCCCCCCACCACTGTGCTGTACTGTTTTTGTGTTTTTTTGTTGTTGTTTAATAATAGACATTTGCCCTTCTGTTGTTGCAGTGCCTCAATAATGTTGACTTTCTGTTGTGGAGTGCTTGTGGGCAAGCTGCTGTGAACAGTGCAAGTATGATGTACTAAATTGCATGTGTGCAGTCAGTGTTGTTTCCTGTGTGTGTGTGTGTGTGTGTGTGTGTGAGACATCGGGCATTGTGCAGCTTGTTGCAAACATATATTGCTGTTGCTGACTTGTTGCAGTGTTTGTGCTATAAAGAATAGTGAGCAGAATAAAGTATATTTTATCGTCACCATCATCATCAGTGGACTAAGTGATACAATACCTTTTCAGAGGTGTCTGGCCACAGTGCACCTTAGTCACATACTGCACACATAACTTGTAGGAGAGCATGTGTTTTTTGTGTTATGATCTCTGCAAAGTCATGTGTGCACTGTGAGTGACTGAGGTGCACAGTGACTTGATACCTCTGAAAAAATATCTTATCACTTACTCTGCTGGTGCTGATGGTACCAATTAAATATACATCAGGTATTCTTTGTTATTTTTATTCTTGATACTGCAATAAGTCTTACCATATATATGTTTGCATGAAGCTGGACAATGTATGCACACACAGGAAAGAACACTGACAGCACACATGCAGTTTAGCACAACATACTTGCATTGCTCAGTCTTCATGCTGTTTGTGAAACACTTAAAATCCAGTTCATGAGTCCCGACACAAAGTAAACATTACTGAGGCTCTATAACTATTTCTTTTGTGAAACAGAGAAAGAGATTCACCAATCTTTCAGCATTGCACTTTATGATAGGGTGCCTTTATTTGAGGGATTTTCTTTTCCACATGTCCCCGTATCTATTCTGTGAAATTACCTGTAATTATTAGTAGACACGTCAGAGAATTTATTTCTGAAAGTTGCCGTCTTGTCCCTTTCTCGCATAGACGTGATGCCAGGTGGAAAGCGGCGCGCGTCCATTATAGTGAATGTCCGCAGTTATCCAACAGCTTTATAAAGAGATTGTACCAGTTTGTAGGAATGGATGCCTCACCAACAAGGCTTGTTACTGGAAATGCCCATGTTTCACCACAAACTGACCATTATAACAAAGAAACATTCGGAAAGCTGTCGGATAATCGGACATTCACTATAATGGAGCACGCACCCACGTTCTCCCTGGCATCACGTCCTAACGTTGCTGAGAAAGGGGGGCAGAATTTAGGCAGCTTTTCTGAACAAGAATTCCTCTGTGACGTGACACACTTTAATGAAATTACTGGTGGTTTTCACAGAAATGTATTGCACTATGTAAGGGAATGTGGAGCAAGAAAGATTCCCTTGGAAGTAAGGTGCCCACATATTAGGTGCAACACCATAACTATGTAACATGGTGAATCTTTATAAAGCAGCAGTGAAACAATCTGTTGAGAACTCTGACCTATATTTTTTAATGCTATGTTACAACTTCCTTTACTTACATCCTGACTTGTATGATACTATAATTTCCAGTATTTGAGTCTGCTGCACTACCTTTTTTCATGTGTGAAATAAAGAAAGGAGCACTCCTTTTAATATGGTGCTGACCTGGTCTTTGTCAGTATTTTCCGCTGCTTTTCTCCATCACATCACTTAGTTGTTATATATTACTTCTGTTGTAAATTAACAGTTATGCAGCAGGCTGTGTTTTATGACCCCGCAGAACAATATTTATTGAAAAGCAGCTGCAAATAAATTCAAACCTGGTCACAACAATATTGAAAGGTGTGCTCATTTTTTTTCATAAATGGCAAAAAGTAGTAAACTAAGTAGAGCAGACAGAAATTGTGAAAAGAAGTGTATCATTCAAGTCATGACTCGGAGGTAACTAGTGGCTGGCAATGTAAAATAGCATAAAAAAGTATGGTTCAAAATTGTCACCACATTCTGGCAATGCTGCTTTAATTGATGATGTCAGTATGACATCATGAGCTCACAGTCGCACAACACACAAAATGCATCTGCCTTGTATCCAGAAAATTGATAAGTGGTAACCAAGTGAAATGGGAGCATTTCAGCACATACAAAGTCCCCCAGAATTAATGGCGCACTCAGTCATGTACGCAGTGGTGGCACAGAGTCCCCAGATTTTTTCTGCATGCCCAAAATGCATCTGCCTTGTGTCCAGAAAATTGACAAGTGGTAACCAAGTGAAATGGGAGCATTTCAGCACATACAAAGTCCCCCAGAATTAATGGCGTGCTCAGTCATGTGTGCAGTGGTGGCACAGAGTCCCCCGGAATTAATGGCACACTCAGTCATGTGCGCAGTGGTGGCACAGAGTCCCCAGATTTTTTCAAAATGCTCAAAATGCATCTGCCTTGTGTCCAGAAAATTGACAAGTGGTAACCAAGTGAAATGGGAATGTTTCAGCACATACAAAGTCCCCCAGAATAAAATGATGACCGTGAGTGAACTGTTGCTGGTCCAATGTGTGCTGTGATTCCAGCAAATGCAATGTGATCTCAACTGGATGGAAGGGTGCCCTTTGTCTGTACACAAATAGTAGCCTTGGTGAGTTGATATGTATATAGATACATATTTGTGTATTTTGTAGGTGAGGGGGGTTGACATGGACATGCACTCATTGCATTGTTCTGTATCACAGGTCACAGATACTGTTGGTGTGCACATTCCAGTGCTTGATGTGAACTTTCTGCGTAGAAATTTGAAATAGATAACTCTCAAGCAAATGAAGGTAAGTATTTTTTGGGGGGGTTAGGGGAAGCATATTTGCAGGTTTGTCTCTAATGGTTTCTTATTTGGTTACTTCTTCACAGATTTCATCTGCATCCTTCTTGAGTCTGGTTGTTAATGATGGTCATGGTCATCGAATGAAATGACTTCTGCGTGTTGCATGTGTGCCCCAGCCTGGGGGGGGCCTGATGTTGAAGAACTTCTTTGGATAAGGCCACTTTGACACAACAACAAAGCATCTGGAAGTTTATGAAAAAAAGAAATGAATGACTTCTTACAACTTTATTGTAATTTGTCCCTGGTTCTCAATCTCAAGTCAAGTTACATTTCAAAACCACATCTTGTCAAGTAACACAACCTGTGTGCAACTTTTTCAACACTGTCATGGTCAGGACTGCATAGCTGCAAGTTCAGAATACAGTGCATAAATGATATCCTACAGAAATAGTTTTGGTGATGTACATATGTCACCTAGTTTATGAATCGTACTCAGTCGCATTTGATGCAGTCTTTCCAAAAAAATGAAATGGATGAAATAAAATCTTCATACTTACCAGAATGGATTTCAAATGGATATTCCATAGGTTCCTCTGTACAGTACAGCTGCAGTACCATTCCTACAGACTTTCAGCGAGTTTTTTTGTTAACCTATAAAAAAATAAGTGTACCGTATGTGTTTGACCATTGCGGCTCTGAAAAGCTACAGAAAACAAAATATACAACTAAAGGAAGTTAAATAGCATAACAAACATTAGTACACATACTCACTTTATAGTTTAAATATTAAGAAGCTTTGTGCCTATGGCTGATGGTTGTGGTCTCCTGTTCGACTCCCTCTGCCTTGGCATGGTAAATGTAAATGTAATGGGGAAATATTGTCTGAATGACACTGGTGGTGGGTGCTGGTGGTGATAGCTGTGGCACATGATGACATTCTCTGTTATATCTTCCTACATCTGGTGCTGGTGGAAGTGGCTAACATTGGTCCCAGTGGTGGTGGTCCGGAGGGCAGACAGACTCATGCTCAGTGGTGGCAGTGGCTAACATCAGTCCCAGTGGTGGTAGTGGTCCAGAGGGTGGACAGACTCATGCTCAGTTGTGGCAGTGGCTAACATCAGTCCCGGTGGTGGTGGTCTGGGGGGCAGACAGACTCATGCTCGTTGGTGGAAGTGGCTAACATCAGTCCCGGTGGTGGTGGTGGTCCGGGGAGACAAACTCATGCTCAGTGGTGGAAGTGGCTAACATCAGTCCCGGTGGTGGTGGTCTGGGGGGCAGACAGACTCATGCTCATTGGTGGAAGTGGCTAACATCAGTCCCGGTTGTGGTGGTGGTCCGGGGGACAAACTCATGCTCAGTGGTGGAAGTGGCTAACATCAGTCCCGGTGGTGGTGGTCCGGGGCGGACAGACTCATGCTCAGTGGTGGAAGTGGCTAACATCGGTCCTGGTGGTGGTGGTCCGGGAGCAGACAGACTCATGCTCAGTGGTGGAAGTGGCTAACATCAGTCCCGGTGGTGGTGGTCTGGGGGGCAGACAGACTCATGCTCATTGGTGGAAGTGGCTAACATCAGTCCCGGTGGTGGTGGTGGTCGGGGACAAACTCATGCTCAGTGGTGGAAGTGGCTAACATCAGTCCCGTGGTGGTGGTTCGGGGGCGGACAGACTCATGCTCAGTGGTGGAAGTGGCTAACATCGGTCCTGGTGGTGGTGATCGAGAGCAGACAGACTCATGCTCAGTGGTGGAAGTGGCTAACATCAGTCCCAGTGGCGGTGGTGGTCTGGGGGTGGCACACCGACTTTTAACAACTTCAGTTAAAACCTGCCAACATTAACCACATCATCATCCTCATAAAGAAAGCTGCCCTCACAGTCATCTATGTCTGAAGTCTGACCACTGGGAAATTCTTTCTCCATTGTGTCATCATGTACATCAGTGGTGGTCCGTTTCATGCTGCCACTGCCAGTGCCACCAGGATGGTCCATTTCCACATCACCAAAACCACCATGACTAGGCCAGGGTATGAACACCAAGATTGCAGTCTGTGCTGGTATGTGCCTCTCATTCATTTTAATGAATGTTAGCAAGCTAACATTTGCAGGAGACAGGTTTGTCTGATGATCCCTGACTATTGCACCTGCTGAGCTGAATACCCTCTCGACACTTACACTGGAGGGTGGGCATGCGAGGTACTTCAGTGCCACTGCAGTCAGCTCTGGCCATTCACTGACCTTTCCACTCCAGTACAAATGAGGATCATCAGTTATTGTCAGATGCATGTTTTCAGACAAATATGACTCAACCATTCTCTGTGCAGCACTAAGTCCAGTGGTTGATGCATCATCCTGGTCTCCGGAATCATTTATTTCACAAATCCCCACTTGGGACAAAGCCTCCCAAAGCTGGTTGACTCCAGCCACTTTGCATGACAGACCACCTGGAATTGCAGTCCCCTTCCCCTTGTAGGATAAGCTTGATGGTTCTCCAGGTACACCTTCAGCTGGATTATGCTGCTGAGGTTTGCTGACCTTGGCACGTGTCTTCTGTGCCCCATGAACCAAGCGCACCAGTTGACCACTGATATTTTTTACCTGTTCAGGCCCTCCCTCAAGTACTGATGCAATTCCATGTTTGTATCGTGGGTCCAGCATTGTTGCTATGGCAAAGTTGTAACTATGCTGAATGCTCACAATGTGATGATTCTGATCGAATACCGTCAGCATGTGTTGCAGCAACATACTGCTAGCACTGTCTCCAGCAACATCAAGGCCATGCTGTACATTCACCAATGTCTGCCTCAGCACCCTGCAACAGTGGAATTGATTGGCTAATGGAAGCAGACTTGTCACTCACTGCCTGTGTGGCATGTTCAAAAGGCCACAGAATTGTTATTACAGAGTCCATGAGGCACCATTGTTCAGTCGTCATAGACATGGAGGCCCCGGAACTGTCACAGCTAGTGTGCATCACAAGATATTCTGAGATGACTTTGTATTGTTCATACAACCTCCCTGCCATGTATAAAGTGGAGTTCCATTGGGTGACAACTTCCAGCTTCAAGCGGTTCTGAGGCAGGCTGTTTTGCATCTGCAACTGCCGCAGTTGGTCACGGGCCTTTCCAGATCGTGAAAAGTGAGAGCAGATACGGCGTACAATGGTCAGCATTTCCTTTACATCAGGGTGCTGCAGAAACTCCTGGACCACCAGATTTAAACAATGGACAATGCATGGAACACGAAAAAAAAAAACATTTGTGATGCATTTCACCACATTTGACCCATTATCACTTGCTATGAACCCAGCTCTCAGGGACAGGGAGTTCAGCCACTTGTCAATTTCAGTCAGTACCACGTCCAACATGTTTTCACCAGTGTGTGAACAGATTACATTGTACATAGCAATCGTTGCATGCTGTCAAATTCCTGGAAGATTGCTACCACGACAATCCACCTTACTGCACTGATTATTCACACTACCAACATCACAAACAACCCCTGGCACCTGCGCCCAGTGTGCATTTCTACACAAATATGAACTCCCCACTGTTTTGCCACTTGTCCACATATCCATACTTAAATGGATGAATGGAGAGGAAGAATGTTGAAGGGCATGTCTTACTGAGTAGGACACAGTACGGAACAACTCGGGGACAGCACGGGTAGAAAAGTATGTCCTGGATGGGACTTTCCATTTTGGACAGGCACATGCAGCAAACCGCCAGAACCCAAAAGATAAATTGCCAGCATTTCAGCTACAGCAGCATTAAGTTCACGTGACACTGTATGATTGGGGGTGTACTTCAGCTTATGCGCAACAACACTCTGTAATGTGGGCTGACAAACGTTTTACATGGGGTGTGATGACAAATGGTTCTGCTCTGTGATGATTCTGAATGGCATTGGCAGGGGGTGGAGTGTGGACGTTTGATGAAGACGGCTGCACAGGTGATGATGACAAACCCAGAAATGCAGTTATTTTGCCAGATTTGTCAACCGGGGTTGATGTACCACTTGCACTAGACGTACTGCATTCACCACCACCACCAAAACTGCTACTCTCACCAGCACTGGACAACATTTCAAAGTCATAATGCTCCTCCATCTCATCATGCCTGTAGTAATCCTCTGCTCTTATTACCTCACTACTGCACATGTTTAATTTCCTACTGGACTTAACAGTCATGGAAGGGAATAACATGCTCATCATGGTTGCTGACGAGGGTGAACGCCCCACTGTGGTATTAGCTGCCATCTTGTGCTGGGTCCACAGTGCCATGTGCCTATTCTTAAGATGCGTATGCTGTCCTCCTGTGGCCAGATGGCTCCCCTTTTTACCTCGACTCACATGCACATGGCAAACCTGGCAGATTGCAACTGACTCATCATTTGCATCTTGAACAAAAAAAATCCCAAACAAGGGATTGTGATGCTCTACTTTTAACATGTCCATGATGCTGCTTATTTAACTCCATTCTTTTAAGCACTGAAGTGGGGGGGGGCTATGTGATGTTTCGGGCACTGCACACCTGGAATGCAACTGACCATCTCGACTACCTATCATTATTACTGGGTCATCATCATCATCAACTGAAACTGGTAAGTCACAAATTTTTACGGGGGTGATTACTGCAAACAGACTCAGACAAAGCCACCTTGAATTTCTTTTTCTCCGGTTCCCAACTGGGGTCAATTACATCATCATCATATTCATCAACATCACACACATCCACATCTTCTGCTTGGATGCTGGCATGTGGACTGCATGTTGCAACCACAGCAACATCATCGTCATCATCACATTCATCATCAACATCTATACCACCATCACCTGATATTTTTTCACCACACTGTGAATCACTGCATGGAAAATGCGTGACATGAACCGCCACAGTGGCTGAAATATCACATTGTATGCTATCGTTGACATGATTATCAGAAGCTTCAGGTTCAGTTACTGGGATGTTACTGGGAAGTATGACATCATCTACACTGCCACTCACTTGCACTGCTTCACACTCCACTATATTTTTGGATACGGTACACTGGTCAAAATTCGAACTTGAGGCAGCAATACTCATACTACCACCACCACCAACTGCACTAACACCACCGGCTGGGAAAACATCATCTCCTCTAACAATGAGTGAAGCTACTGATTGGGCTGTAAAAAACATTGCAGGAGAAATACCTTTCCTCACATCAGCAATGCACTTCTGCATCTGTGTACTGCCACATCCACAGACTATCTTACTGGCAGCAGTGCCATGGCGAGAACCAGCTTTGCTTGCACATCTCTTTGCGGGCATTTTGGGGGATCAATAACAATATTCAAAACAAATTTAGATTTTGGTACGTTCACTCTCTGATCGGGGGGGGGAAGGGGACGCTGGATGTGAAGCCAAAAAAACAACTATGGCTTCAGCAACAGATACAGACAGTCACGCAAATTCACAAGTGAAAACACCTTCAGTAACCAGTGGTGCTGAGGTCACAAACAATCCAATCTGGTAAAAAATTCCTTTTGCTGGTGGGGGTGGGGGGGAGCACTGACTGCAGATTTTTATGGCAGTACAAGCAGCAAAACAAAGAACAGATACCACGATCGCAGTACAAAATCAGGCAGCTGCAGTGGATAGCAGGTTCACACTGCTGCGCCTGCAATTACACTGTGACACAATAAAAGGTGTATTATTTGATGTCATGCAACACCGCACACACACTCACACACACACAGAACAGTTTGTCTACAATGGTGAACGAGTAATGTGTAGCAAATTGAAAAGTTCAGTAATATTCCACGTATTATAATTGTAAACAACTTGAAATTATGAACTGCTGCACCAGATCCACACAACACACAATCAGCAAGAAAATGTCAACAATTACTGACAATATTACTGTGTGTACATTAACACAGTCAGTTATATAACAAAAATATAACCAAAAACAAAGAACTCCCTATTTCTCCAACTTAAATCTACCTACACCAATGATACACCCCTCCCCCAAAGCACACTTTCACTGTCTTTTACTACAAACACTCAATGTTGTACTTTAACATTCAAAATCCACACACAAACAAAAATGCTCGATGATATGAGCACAGGAGGGTTTCCTACAATCGAACTAAAGTTTGAGCCCCAAAAATGCAAAAACGCTTTTTTAATAGCTTTTAGAAGGTTTCAATCACAGACAGCTCTCAGAGCCCACTGTCTCCTACAGCTTCCTCCACACACTACCCTGAACTGAGGCTGTGCAGATCAATATAGAGCCCATGTGACCTGAAATTCCATGAATCACTGCAAAATTCACCTTTGGAGCTTAAAAACAAGGCAAAGTGAGGTGCAGTGCATTGCTTTCAATGCACTTTGCTTTAAAATTTGGTGGAGTAGTGGTCTGGGAAGGTGGAATAATGCGATGTCATTGTTTTCAATGGACATTGCGTTACTCATTATAACGCGTAGTACTCTGCTTTGCGTTGCGGAGCACTCCACGAATCCGCCTTTACTCCACAAATCACTTCATGGAGTGGATTGAGCCCACTTTGCCCACCACTAATTCTAGTATGACTGTATTCTGAAAGGTTTAGTTCATGGTTTTAGCAGGTGCAATGCAGGTTTAAATATTAAACTGAGCAGTGGTAAGGAGTAAAAGGTTAAGTTTGGCCCCAGTAGCCCAATATTGTTTGCTTTTTGGGAGAGTTGGCACTCACTCACCTTGTTCCCAGCCATTAACAGACTCCCACATTATCTATAATACAATGTTTAATTAAGGAGACCAAAAAGCAAGCACCAGGCTTCAGTCGCTATCCATTTAGTTTACTTGCTCCAAAGTAAATATCATTTTTTTTACTGATTCCTTTATTATATTCTCTTAATGCACAGGCAAACTAGGTTACATGGTGGAATGGTGGACACTGGTGGGAGGGGACATTTTCCTCAGGTTCAGTGTGCAGTGCAAACACTGACCAAGGCAAACGGATGAATGATACATCTACCCTTTGTTTTTACATAAATATTATTAGCCATAGTGGGTCAGCTTGTCTTTGTGCACGTGGGGGTGGATGGAGTTTTTCATTGGTTTCAAAACCTTGCTGTGTAGGCATACTAAATAATTGTACAGTAATCAAGATTTTCAGGTTAGAAGGAAGCAGGGAATGCAGTCAGAATATCAAAGGCCCAAACAGAGGAAAAGATAGCCAACTCAATTAAGAAGGGGGATAAAACCTTTTATAGGTACATTAGGGAGCAAAACAGACCAAGAGAGGGATAGTGAGGCTTAACAAAGGGGAGGGGAGGTGGGCAGAGGGTGACAGTGAAAAGGCAGAGATCCTGAATGAATACATTTGCTCAGTATTTACAAAAGAAGAAGAAGGGGAGGTACCTAAACCAAACAATAGAAGCACTCTGGATAGGGGGTCTATACCAGTCCATTCACAGAAGAAAATGCCTGAATGAACTCCTAAAACACAAGGTGGATAAAGCAATGGGGCCGGAAGGGATTCATCCCAGAATTCTAAAAGAATTAAGGGGAGAACTAGTGACACCACTGACTACCCTTTTTAACAAATCATGTTGATGTGACTTACCTATACTTTAACAAGGCATTTGACACAGTCTCACACAAAAGATTAATAAACAAGTTAGCCAGCCTGGGAGTGGACCCCAAGGTGCAAGCCTGGGTAAAAAATTTGGCTGGACAATGGGACACAGAAGGTAGTAGTAAACGGAGTCCACTCCAAGGAAAGGGGGGTTACTAGCTGGGTACTGCAGGGTTCAGTACTGGGACTGGTCCTCTTTAATGTCTTTATAGGTGACATTGCAGAGGAGCTGGAAGGAAAAGTATACCTCTTTGCAGATGACACAAAAATCTGCAACAGGGTTGATACACAATGAGGGGGTGGAAAGGATGTGAAAGGACTTGGCAAGTTGGAGGAATGGTCAAAAGTATGGTAGCTTAGATTCAATGCAAAGAAGTGCTAAGTAATGCACCTGGGAAACAAAACCCCTGGGGATGAGTACACAATGGAAGGGGGGAGGTACTAACAACAACAAAAATGGAAAGGTACCTGGGGTAGTCATAGCAGATGACCTAAAGGTAGGCAAGCAATGTGAAAAGGCAGTAAGGAGGGCTGGGGGGGGGATACTTGGATGCAGAAGGAGAGGCATCACCAGAAGAAAACAAGAAGTTGTTATGCCTCTGTACAGACAGTTGATGAGACCCCATCTGGAGTACTGTGTGTAGTTCTGGAGACCCCATCTATGCAAGGACATAGACAGGATGGAGGCAGTCCAGAGGAGGGCAACTAAAATGGTGCAAGATCTGTACCAGAAGCCATGTGAAGAGAGACTGAAGGAGCTTAATATGTATACCCTCGAGGAAAGGCAGAAGAGAGGGGACACAATAGAAATATTTAAGTACTTCAAGGGAATCAACAAAGTCCAAGAGAGTAGCATCTTTCAGAAAAAGAGATGTGCCAAATCAAGGGGACACAATTTGAAGACAGAGGGGTTACGGCTCAGCAGCAATGTGAGGAATTATTTTTTTACAGAGAGTGTAGTGGATGCATGGAACAGCCTTCCAGAGGAGGTAGTAGGGTCAAAAACAGTAGGGCAATTCAAGAATGCATGGAACAGACATAAGGTGATTCCAGCTGAGGTTAACTAGGATCTGCAGCTTATCCAAAAGGTAGGGAAATAGGCAGACTGGATGGGCCAAGCAGTCCTTATTTGCTGTCAAAGTCTATGTTTCTATGGTGGTGCCGGGTGCCATGCGGCAGGCCTGAATGCCTGCAACTTAGAGAGGATGAGCCCAGGGGAGGATTCACAAGTTTAAGACTTGGTTAGGCCTCCAGGTCCCTCACTGTGACAGCTAGTCTGCCCTGCTTTAGGTCTCTCGCAGACAATCACAATCTCCTGAGAGCCCAGCACCTTCTTTCTCATATTCAGTGTCTAATTCAGATGAAGAGTATTTAATCATACATGCACTAGCTGAACTGTATAATTGATATCCCTTTTAGAATGGTGTTTGTGTTAACTACTTTTGTATGATGAGGGAATTAATGTACACACTTTGTTATTCCTAACCAAATGATTTAAAAAGTATGCAATTGTGGTATTTAAAACACATTAATTTATGTATACACCTCCTGGCTTTTAATGTTGAAGGCATATATCATTGGTATAGTTAGCAAAACTCATGCGAACACAAAGTAGCAGAGATAGGTTTTTATGTTTAACTGTGAATCACTTCTAAGGATGATTAGCTTAGAAACAGTCTCGCTATTGAACACATGTGGGTATCAATTCTCTGTTCAGTAACATAAAGTACTCAGGCTACATGTTTGGAATAGTTGCCTGTAATGAAATACAGTGAATTAGCTTTAGTCTGTGGTTTCCATTGCATTCTCTTTTTAAATAACTGGTAGACTAATATGACCATGATGGTGGACAAAATAACTATAATAGAATGTATACCTCAACATTGTGAATTTGTCAGCTCTATCTATCTGGTCCAGACTTTGCTTGGGTAGCCTAGCATCTCTCTCTCTTCTCCATGCATGCATAAGATAACGTGCAGGCATCCAGTTTTACAGTTGACATTTTCAGAAAAAATGAGTTATCAAAGCAGCAATTATTTAGCTGAGAGATAAAACTCTCATGTAGCTTTAACTGTGAGAGAGTCTCTCCTTTCAGATTTTAATTACAAAACAAAGTCAGGTTGTTCGTTTTTGGCTGAGTTATGAGTAATTAAACAGTGCTCGTCCCAGTGCTGGTGGTCTTCAGCCTCTGCTAATTAGCAATACTGTGAAAAGTCCAGTTAACAAGGACATTCTCAAAATCTCTGCAGGATCCCTGATGCTTGTCTTCATTTCCATAAGAAGATTAAGAGTGGAGGGGAGCACACACTGATATGCAGATGCTGAAACAAGTGTTTTAACAAGTATAATAGCAGATGCTTGGCCAGTTCTCTCCTTACTACTGGAAGTTAAGCCTCTACTGGCATCTAAAGACAAAAAATTCTAAAAATGTTTTGTTGTACAGTCTGACTCCATAAGGGTTCGCAGTTCATATGTTGCTATCAGGATATCACATGTCTTGCTCAGTTCAACTTCTGCGATCAACTAGTTACCACAGCTCTGAAGCTTTTCATAATGCTCTTTAAAATTGCTTTGGAATGATGAAGTAAATGTTAAATAAAATAAAATCATGCTTCTGAGCAGTCAGTCCAGTACTAGGACACAGAAACATAGAAACATAGAAGCTGATGGCAGATAAGGACTGTGTGGCCCACCCAGTCTGTCCAGTTTGCCTACCTATTTCAAAACCACAGATCCTACAGTAGCTGATCTGCAGCTCACCCTTTCTTTCCTTTCTCTAGGATTCCCTTGTGTCTATCCCATGCATTCTTGAATTCCCTGTTTGTGCTGCCACCACCTCCTTTGGGAGGCTGTTACAAGCATCCACCACTCTCTCAGTGAAAAAGTACTTCCTTATGTTGCCCTTGAACCTTCCCCTGTAACTTCATCGTGTCCCCTTGTTCTTGCACATAATTTGTTTTTGAAAGATGCTGCCCTTTTGTACCTTGTTTATACCGCTGAGGTACTTGAATATTTCTATCATGCCCCCCATTCTCTCCTCCAGGGAATACATATTGAGTTCCCCTAGCTTCTCCTCATAGGGCATTTCATGCGGACCCTGCACCATCTTTGTAGCCCTCCTGTGGGCTGCATCTACTCTGTCTATGTCCTTCTGCAGATGTGGTCTTCAGAACTGGACACAGTACTCTAGCTGAGGTCTCACCAGCAATTTGTACAGTGGCATAACCACATCCACTCTGTTTGTGCTACCTCTCCCTATGCACCCCAGCATCCCATTTGCTTTCCCCAAAGCCTTCTCACATTGTTTGGTTGCTTTTAGGTCATCTGATATCAGTACCCCCAGGTCCTGTTCCTGCTTTGTGGACACCAGTACCTCCCCCCTTTTTGTACACCTCCCTTGGATTTCTGCTTCTCAAGTGCATTACTTTACACTTTTTTCCATTCAATCTTAGCTGCCACACTTCTGACCACTCCTCCAACCTACTTTCATGTTTTCTACCCCCTCTGGAGTGTTAATCTTGTTGCAGATCCTTGTGTCATCCACAAAAAGACATACTGTACTTTCCTTTCCAGCCCCACCTCAATGTCACTTATGAAGACATTGAAGAGGACAGGCCCCAGGACTGATCCCTGTGGCAACCTGCTGGTCACCTCCCTTTCCACAGATTGAACACCATTTACCAGTACTCTTTGTGGTCCTGCCCCTCAACCTGTTTCTGACCCAGTTTACCACCATGGGGCCCACCCCCTTGCTGCCTAACTTGTTTGCCAACCAGACCATTTCTGGGAATTAGAAGGTCTACTTCTATCATAAAAAAATTATATATTTTTAAATTATTCATGAAGGACACTCTATGGGCTAATTACCTGTTACTGACTTGCAGTGGTATTATAACAGAAGCTAGCACCTCAAGTACTTTAAATTATATATGTCATGAGCAAACACCTGAAACTTGATACTTTTCTTTAGTCTGTTGGTTTGCCACTGGTGTTGGTGGGTCGATAGAACCCTAACTTTGTTGTTGTGTATGACTCCCCTAAGAACTGGAAAATCAGATTGGGGGCATCTTGCAGTTCTACATAACCCCTGTCAGGAAAATATGTCAAACGAATAACTGACAGCATATATTGTACTTAAAATTGCTTTTTACATAGCATAAAAACAGAATCTCCTTTTGTTAAAGCCTACAATTAAGTGAAACATAAGAACTAACTTGCTCTGTGATTTTTTTCTGAACCTGAAAAGACTGTAATCACTTGGTTCAGTGCTTAATAAAAGGACTTATGTCATGGTTAAGTACATCCAAGATTCCTTTTAATTTTTAACTGTGTGTTGGATGTGCCATGATTTTTTTTTCCATATTGCTTTTTATCCTCCACAGAGGGCTGCTGACCATGTCAGCCACCCTTACCAGTCTCTGGGGGTCTTTCACGATCTTATGGAAGCCTTGCATGTCCCAGCAGATCTCCCAGAGCTGGCCCAGAGGCTACAACCACTGTATTTCTCAATTTACTCCCCTTAACCCTGAGGCCCCAGAACACGGATGCGCAAGCGTATGGAGGTGTGCATGCACACCACGACTGCTGATGGCCCCTACTGCCCTCCCCTTGGCCTAATGTCAGGGCTCCTCAACACGATGCTGCTCCCCAGCTTCAACCAGTAGGCGACCAAGTACCGAGGATACCCTCCCTGAGGAGGAGAGCTGCCCACCGGCAGCTCAATCAGCTCCTCCCCCTTCCCCTAGCCGAGCTCCGGTGGCCCAAGCTCGTGAACAAACCCGGGTTACCAGCATGGTGCGAGGTGTGGTGCGCAGCATCTCAACCCTCAGCACCACCGCACTGGCTTGGTGTGCAGTGATTTTTGATGTGGCCAAATAACTGGTGTTGACATAAAAGCCCTTCTCAGTATCCCATATAATAAGCTCCCACAGCCCCTGAAACCAACCCCTATAGGAACCTCAGTCTTGTTTAGTAAACAACTTCACTGACTATTGGGCACAAGCCCCCACCTGGATCCAGAACAACCCCTAGCAGGTAACCTTAACTTCAAAATACAGCACAAAACCCTTCCAGCAAACATTCTGGGTGCTGTCTTTTATAAATTATATTTTAAGACTATTTTTATTGATTTTAATATTATACTGCACGTTAAATATTGTATTTGTGTGTATTTTATCCTATTTGCATTTCCCTCTATGTCTTTCTTTTATGTAAGACGCCCAGAGCCTCCGGGATTGGGCGCCATATAAATAAATGTGCCTTGCCTTGCCTTGCCTGTCGAGTTACACAATTTCAATACGCAAATGGAAATGGAACTCCCTAGTATCCTATAACAAGTTTAAGCAAAATATGGCACCCATTCATATACCAGCTTTCCCCTTCCTTCAACTCCAACACATGCTGGCCCTGGCCCTGGGCCCCAGACCCTGGGAGACTAGGAACTTTACTAAATGAGATGAACTGGGAATACTGGCAGAACAATGACATGCCACCTCCCTAATATGTGAAAAACTGCTGTCTCTCACCACCGCGCAGGAAAATGCTTACTGCACATACTGGCAGTCCAAGTTCCCCAAACTCACCACTCTAAGAAACATAACTGCTATCTGGAAACAGACTTATAAATTTCTCAGACTCGATGGCCTAAGGCTAATGCAATATAAAATCAATCATAACCTTTATTATACCCCAGTAAAACTATACAAAATGGGGAAGCTCAATTCTGACTTATGTTCCAGATGTAAGCAGGATAGAGGCATGCTGAAGCATAACCTATGAGATTGCCCTAAAGCAAGACCCTTATGGGATTAGGTTAAATCACATCTGAAACCATTATTAGGGCTGAAAAATACCTTAACCCCCCACATCTGTTTACTAGGGACCAACTTAGACATGGTTTTTGGCCAAAGGAAATATTACATCTCACTTACTTCAGCTATTATTAAAAAGCTTATTCTTAAACATTGGATTGATGATGTAGTGCCTACATACAGTACCAGGAATTACATAACTCAATTCTGGAGGCAATACGTATAGAGAAAATGATTTGCCACTTGAGAAATGTGCAGGCACTATGTCAAAGAAGATGGGGGGGGGTTGTTGGATGCTCTACTCTTAACTGTATGAATGTGCTCTAAGTTAGTGCTGACCCTTAGTATTCTCTACTTTCTGCATGTAGTCATATGTCCTGAATGAGTTCTTATTTATATTTATGTATCAGCACCGTTGTAGCGCAGCCTAGTCCCTGAATGTTGATGGGTCAGGCAGTCATTAGTTTCACTGTATGCGCCATTCAATGTTAATTGTTTTGTTGTACTTTAAAAAAAAAACAATAAAGTTTACTTTTTTCCAAAAGAACAAAGTAGGGGCAAGGAGCTGTGAGGTGGGGAACCCACTGTCTCTCTATGGAAGGATCACCTTAGGGGTCAAGAAAGAATTTTCCCATTTTTTTTCCCATTAGGTTTTCCAGTTTTTTTCAGAAAACAGTGGACAAAAGTTGGCTCCATACTCTCTGGTGCAAGGCAACTAGTGTCCTGGGGGTATCTAGCCCCCGAATGCAACTCAAACCAAACCAAGAGGGGCTACACTCCCACAGTGTAAGTATAGCTTCCAATACCTGATGGAGTATCCAGATAAAAATGAGTCAGTGAGAAAATAGAAAATACAAGGCATTGACTTTATTCGCCAAAAAAAACCCCAACAAATAAAATAAAACCAGATTGCAGACTGCTATGGCTGGTGTTGCAGACCAGATCCAAAAGCAAGTCAGGTGCCCTGGTGCTTCACTCAGTGGAGCTTCTTCAGGGAGCATACACCTGGGTTTAATGATGTCCCTTAAGAACTGGCAACATCATGACATCATGACAGGTGAGCATATAGTATTAGCTGACTTGTTAAAAATACAAGAGAGTCATGTAACAACAATTGTTTTGATACCAGGATTCATGGTGGGGCTTGAACAGCAAAACTACATAAAAACATTTCAATATTGATACATCATCACTGTCAGCTTCTTTTTAACAGAAATCCAAATTCACCTAGACTTTGGTTGGGGGGGGGGGTTGAGAGGATATAAATCAATTTCCTACTGATGATTGCTACTGCAAGATGCAGAGTTACTCATAGAAAGGGTTTAAGATCCCAATTAATATTCAGACCGTGGGGTTGCAGATTAGTCAGGGAGAAGATCCAACACTACCTCTGTAGTAATCTTTTAAAGAACAACTTTGCATGTCAGCATGTACTTTCATAAACATAATGGGTGGGATATTCAAAGGGGTTGCACATGGCGCAACAGTGTTGCACCATGCGCAACCCACTGATGTGCCCCAGTGCAATATTCAAAAGGGGATGTTGTGCCACACAGATCCCAATGCACCGGGGTGCACCAGTAATGTATGCGGCACAAGTCCATGCATATTCCGCACATCCCGATATTCAGCCTGGGATGTGCAGCGCATATGCTTGTGCAACTCCTACTTGCGCTGCACACTGGTGCTCAAAGCTGAGCCAAAAAGAAATAGGAGCAAGGGCTGGCCACCCACAGGTGAGCTGCCATATTGCAGGGTGCAACACAGCAGCCACCAGCTGTGGGTGGCCACTCGAGCTCCGGAGCCAGGGTCTGTCGGCGTCGCACCCCCCCCGATCACGGGCATTGTAATAGAACCGATATCCCTGGTGGTCCAGTGGAGCGCTATCAGCCCGATTGCAGACACAAGTACATCATAATACATGTTCCATATCCCTAGTGGTCCAGGGGACTGCTTCCAGCCCGATTGCGGGCATAAGTATGGAAATAAGATCTTAAATCATCCCTGGTGGTCCAGTGGACCACTTCCAGCTAATCACGGGCATAAGTACAGAAATAACATTTCAAAATATCCTGGTGGTCCAGCGGTACCCCCTCCCCACCCGCCCACTAAGCCCTGCCACCATGTTTCCCCCTGTCAGCGGCGGGCAGCAGCTCCACACCGGAAGCCACCCAGCTGCCCGCCAACTGACTATGTACAGTATGGCTGTTATGCCCAGTGGTCCTGGCGTGAGCCAATGGGAAACTATGTCCCGTACTACACAGTCCTAATATGTGAATGGATCTATTCACATATCTAGACTGTAATAATGCAATCTGCATGCCCATTGTTGACGCTCTGGACAAACGGTCTGACAGTTGTACCAGGCGCAGTCATGGTGGTGGCTGGGTGGTTGTTGGCGGGAGCTGCCGCCCGCCGCTGACTGGTGGGGGAGCGGGGTTGCGGGGCTTAGTGGGCGGATGGGGAGGGGGCTACCGTGGACCACCAGGGATAATTTGAAATGTTATTTTTATACCTATGCCCACGATCGGGCTGGAAGCGGTCTACTGGATCACCAGGGATAATTTAAGATGTTATTTCCATGCTTATGCCTTCAATTGGGCTGGAAGCGGTCCACTGGACCACCAGGGATATGAGACATGTATTATGTTATACTTATGCCCGCGATCAGGCATTGGGGCACTTTGCCGCGATATGCGGGGAGGCGTCGGTCCCCGATGGCTGCAGCCTGGCAGGGCGCCAGGCAAAAGTCATTGGGGATCGGCGCACCCACATGCAAATGGGGCCATATTGACATGCTAATGTCCCCAGTTGCACCTTGCATGCATTATGGCACCATTTGCATATCCACCAATGAATATCGTGGTTCCTGCACCTAAGCGCAACCGCACTTGCGCTGGCGCATACCCCTGCTCCTCTCTTGCCACTTGCACTGGTGCAGTGCCACTGCGCCATGCGCAATACAGGAGGCCATGTTGCCATATTCAACGGTGCTGAGCCATGGTGCAGCACCATTGAATATCACCCAGCACACTCCCTGGAGCATCCCAGTTGCACTGCGCCAGGCTTGCACCCCTGCCTGGCGCACTCTGAATATCCCACCCAATGTTTCAGCTGTTACAGTTTACTAGAGAATAAATTTTCTTTTTCATTTTCAGTGTTCCTTTCCTAGGTTTGCTGCACATCTTAGTAATCTAAAGTTTGTATAAGAAAACATTTGCCTCTCCCCTGTTAACCTCACAGTGACTTTGACTATAATATCATAGTGCTCACCATGACAACAGACAGTGGTGTCACAAACAGCAATTGTGTGGTTAGCAGGGGAGTGTCAGATACATTTTGAAAGACTAAATCAAAAAAAAGTATGGCATTATCTATAATATTTAATATACCAAAGACAGGTAAAAGTAAAACAAATTGCTTGAAAACGATAAAGTTAAAACATAATGTAGCTGATATTCAGAATTGCGTCTGGCAATGGCGCAAGTGGTGGTGCAGCCCAACTGAGTTGCGCTGGAGCATGTAAGAAAAATATTCAAAAGAAATGTGCCATGGCGCATCTCTGCTGAAAAGTTGTGAATGACTATTACAGTATGTACTGCAAGCCCATTGGTCCACAGTGTGGACCAATGGGATGCAACAGATTCTGTAAGCTGTCAGTCAGCAGGCAACAAGGCAGCCACGGAGGTATACAGGTGGGTTTGCTGCCTGCTGCTGATAGGGGTAGGGTGGAGCTGGGTGGGCTGGGGTCCTGTGAGGGTGGGGTGGGGTGCGGGTACCCCTATACTACCAGGGAATGGGGAGTTGAATGTTTACTGTGATCAAAATTACAGGCAGGGAGGGGGCTACCACTAGACCACCAGGGTGATTCAGATTATGATTGTATTGCAATCAGGGTTACAGGCGGGGGGGGGTACCACTAGACCACCAGGGTGATTCAGATTACCATTGTATTGCAGTTAGGGTTACAGGCAGGGAGGGGGAGTACCACTAGATCACCAGGGATCATTAAACATGTTTATTTCAGTGATTGGAGGAACAGAATGGGGAGGGGGAAACCACTGAACCACCAGGGATATATGTGGGTGCTTGTGCACAGTGTTCTGGGGTAGCCACCCACGACTGGGAGCTGCTGTGTTGTGCATTGCAATACAGCAGCATGCCTGTGGGTGGCTAGCAACTGAGCCATTAATTACAGGCTCAACTTTGTGCCTAGGTATGTGGTATATCTCTGGGATGTGCCAGAAGATGCACCACACATCCCAGGCTGAATATCAGGATGTGCCGTATATGCATGGGCACACCCCTGGAGTTGTGCTGCATACATTATCTTTGTGCCCTGGTGCATCGGGTATTGCGCTGTGCAATTCTCCCTTTTGAAAATTGCCATGGGGCACATTTCTGCGGTTGCAGTGGTGCAATTCAGTTGCTCCAGCCGCAACCCCTTTAAATATCTCACCCAATCAGAGTAAATCTAGTGTTTTTAAGCTTTTTATTATAGTGAGTTGCTCTTTACGTCTGTCACCGCCACGTCTCTCTACTTTGACCTGTTCAGTTGCTATGCATTTAACCTCAGTAATATTGCTGTCAAAGTGTAACATAAAATGTTCTGCTATGGGACTTTCAGTGCTGTCTTTCCTGATATGCCTTATGTGTTCCTGGATTCATTGTTTCAGAGGGTGAATGGTACACCTCACAGAGGTCTTAGGGCAATGACACAAGATCACATACACCACAACGCTGGTACTACGTGAAATAAATTGCCTAATATTAACCACCCAATTTGTTGTCTGATGTGATTTCTGTCCTCTCAGCTCCCCCCTTCCCCGAAGCATAGGTTATGCATTAGAATTATGGTTCTGGTATGTTTAAGCTTTGCCATAGTGTCTATACTCAATTTTTTCTATTTCTCACTTTAGCAGATGTGGAGATGATTTGGAGAGTGCAGTAATTCCTATTTAAATGTCCCTGACTATGCATGGTTGTTAGGGAGTGCCACGTGAACATATAGGGGTGAGCCCATGACTCCAGGTACAGGATTCACAAAACTTTGCCCCAGCACAAACCTGGTTTTGCACGTGGAAACTGGGTTTTGCTCCAAGTTGGTAGTCACAAAAACCTGGTTTGCAGACTCAAACCGGGTTTGCATCAAGGCAAAGAGTGGAAGGGCCACAATGCAAATGAGGGAGGACATGCATGGCATGATCTGTTGATCAAAGCATTTGCTCCAGGCAAGAGCTTTTGTGGGGTTCCTTTGTGTGGGCGAATATTGCTGACTGAGACCTTGCTTTAATATTGTGCAACCCCAGTGGTTGGCAAGAGAGGTTACTCTTGGTGCCCCAACCAATAAGCTGACCCATGTATAAAAAGTTAAGTTACCCTGATGCTAGTGGTCTCCCCCCCCACTGCCAATCACTGGCCTGATTGTAAAACTTTAAGTATGCCCTGGTGCTAGTGGCCCCCACCACCGATCTCTAGCCTGATTGTAAACATTTAAGTAGTCCCCGGTGCTAGTGCCCCCCACTGATTGCCTGTCCAAGTGTAAAACTTTAAGTATGCCTGGGTGTTAGTGCCCCCCCCCACTGATCGCTGGCCTAATTGTAAACATCTAAGTATTCCCTGGTGCTGGTGGCACCCCTTCCCCCTATTACCAGCCCAGGTGTAAAACCTTAAGTATGCCCTGGTGCTAGTGGTTCCCCACCACTTATTACTAGCTTGATTGTAAACAGTTCAGTATTCCCTGATGCTAGTGCCCCCCCCCACTGATTGCCAGCCCAATTTTAATAACATACATATCCCTGGTGGCTAGTGGTCATACATTGAGAGCTCAGCTGGAAGCTGGCCATGGTGGAGAGCAGGGGCTATGCCAGTTACTGTCTCAGGGTTGGGATGGGGTAGCGGGGTGGGGTGGTCCACTAGACACCAGGGAAAGGTTCTTCCTGCATGTCAGACCAGCGATCACGAGGGGGGGGGTCTACCCAAATGACTTTCACTGTTGTGGGGATGGGAATCAGATGAGGGGATGGGACCACTGGACACCAGAGAGAATCATATTGTCTGACTCAGGCATGGGATTGGGTGGGGGAGGGACCCCTAGCCACCAGTGACAATGTCTCACAGGTTGGGTGAGGGATCAGGTGGGGGGGAAGGACCACTGGACACCAGGGACAAACATATATATGTATGGGGCAGGCATCAGGTGGAAGGAGTGAAGACTAGCCACCAGGGATATATCTTCTATTAAAATTGGGCCAGAGAACAGTGGGGGTGACCACTAGCATCAGGGAATATGTAAATGTTTACAATCTGGCCAGCAATTGGTGGAGGAGGACCACTAGCACCAGATAAATTATATTTTTCATTTCTGGCTGGCGATCAGCGAGGGTGGGGACCACTAGCACCAGAGAAATGATATTTTTTCAGTTTGGGCTGGCAATTGGTGGGGAGACCACTAGCACCAGGGAAATTATATCTTTCATTTCAGGCCAGTGATTGTGGGGGGGGCATGAGACACCATGGACACAGGGCTGCCTCTAGGGCAGGGGCTGGGGGGCATGCTAAACTCCACCACAGTCCATGTAAATGGACCAATAATGGGCATGCAAATGGTCACATACTGTCTTGCATGCCCAATGGGCTCATTTACATGGCTGCTTTTGTGAATCAGAAATAGTGCACCTACACTGTTCAATGCAGAGCCATACTCCTGGCTGCATGTCAGGGTAGCACTAGTGGGGTTAGCAGTGTGGTATTGGGTTTAGCACAGACTTGACCCTGTTTTCATTCAGATAGTGCAGTGCATTGTCCAACTGTGTATAACAGCATTTGACACCTGGGCAATCACAAAGCGCAATACAAACTTTTGCGCTGTGCTTTGCAATTTTTTGTGAATTTAGCCCCAAGTGTATGTTCACTCTTTCTTATGAACTTTTTTTCTGTGTCTGGTTAGTTATTCCATATCTGGTTAGTTATAACCTTTTTTCTATGTCTGGTTAGTTATTTATTGTTTGGTTAGTTATCAACAACATCCTTGGTGGCAGTTTTCGAATCATTGCATTGATGCTATGGATTTGCAACTTTGATATGATATTAATATTGCATTCAATGAGAATATGCTATGATGTTATTTATATATTTCCTGCTACCTGAGGAGCACTGAACTTTGTGAATTTTGATTTCTGTTAAAAAAATCTGTGTTTTTATTTTTTCATTTTTGTGTAAGCTGACAGCGATGATGTATCATTATTGAAATGTTTTTCTGTAGTTTCACTGTCCCATCACAAACCCTAGTATCAAAATAATTGTTGTTACGTGACTCTCTTTTATTCTGACAAATCAGCTGATACTGTATAGTCAGTTGTCATGATGTTATAATGTTACCAGTGCTTAAGAGACATCATTACACCCAGGTACCTGCCCCCTGATGAAGCACCACTGAGCGAAGCACCAGTGCACCTGACTTGTGGTTTGATCTATTCTGCAACACCAGCAGTACCAGTCTGTGATCTGGTTTTATTTTATTTTTATTATTTTGGCAAATAATGACAGCACCTTGCATTTTCTATATTTTGATGGACTCATTTATTTCTGGATACTCCACCAGGAATTGACAGCTATACTTATGGGAGTGAAGTCCCTCTTGGTTTGGTTCAAGTTTCCATTATTTTTTTTCACCTTCTCTGGTGGGTTGCTAGTAGTATGCAATTAGATAGGCTGGTTGTCACAGTCATGCAGGTGAGGTGTGGTGGTATGGTAGTCTGGCAGGATTGCACAGAGGGGTTAACAGGGTAACTCGCACCTTATCAGATTGACTACCCTGAGGTGGGGAGAGGTGAGGTCTTGGCGGCTGGTACCTGAGGGATGCCAGCAATAGGTGAAGGATAACTCTTGGGCTTCAGCCCACAGTCAGTCACACCCTCTGATGGGGAAGGTGCATTCAAGATTGGCTCACTAAAAGCATTCCCTTTTCACTCAGAGGCCAGAGTCCCTCATGAGATTATACTTAGTATGTCAGTCCCCTCCAAAGGGGAGTGGAGGGCCTATATATAGATTGGTTGATATGATTAGCAAAATGATTTTATTTTTTTTTTTATTTTTATTTTATTGAAATCTAGGATTACAAATACTTTTGAGCAGGAACTGCTCGTTTACAAAGGTTCCACGTAGAAGGAATGGGGGTATACATACATACAAAGGTCAACATAGTAATACATAGTGACACAATAAAAAGTAGCAAGAGACTGAGGCTTAGGAAATTCCAGTAATTCAAAATGTGCCAAATGTTAGGTAGCATGACATACCAGCCAAGGACAATCTTAGAAATAAGTGCTGCAGGTGAGGGGTATGCAGGCAGTAAAGCCATTGTCGGAGGGTGAGGGTGAGGTAAGAACTCTAAAGGGAGGGAGGGAGGGAGGGATAAAGTCAGGAAATGCCTGGGGAGGAAAGGAGAGGGGCAAGGGGTGGCAGGTAGGAGGGGCAAGGCGGGAGAGGTAGCTGTCAAGACTGAAGTGGAGGCAGTGGCGGTGGGCCCCAGATTAGGCGAGGCAGTCACGACTAGTTGAAATGAGATGAAGTCAGGTTGTCTCTTCAAAGACCCAAAGCAGCAGCAGTAAGAGTTTCTTTGTTGAGAGTATTGTACCACTGTGGTGCTCTGTGGGCAAAGGCCCTCTGGCCCATGGTAGTCCAGCATCTGGGGACAAGGAAGGTTAGTTGTTGTGAACTTCTAGTTCGCTGGTGCTGTGGTTGGTCAATAAGGAGCTTTTCAATGCCCAGGGGCATGACCCCGAGGAGGACTTTTTTGGCTAAGAGGCAGGTTTGATACTGTATCCGGCTGATGAGAGGAAGCCATCCTGCCTGAGTGTACAGGTCACAAGGGTGTGTAAGTCAGTCAGCCCCAGTTAGCAGCCTGCATGCTTTGTTGAGTGCAACTGTAATTCTGCGGAGGGCAGAGGTGGAGGCAGAGCCATAAATTGCTAGTCCATAATCGATGATGGAGGTGACAGAGCTGTTGATAGCCAACTGGAGAGTGTCAGGAGTCATGCAGTGTTTGTGCCTGTAGAGTAGGCCTATACGGATGTTGGTGGCTTTGGCGACAGAATCTATGTGCCGATGGTAGGAGAGAGAGCTGTCCAATGTGACACCTAGGTATTTAAAATCAGGAATGTGTTCAAGTAAGGTCCCTGTTTGGTTTAGGATGGTGAGGTCACGATTTGTACTTGCTCCTGGCATTGTAGAAGGTCATAACCTTTGTTTTGCTGTAGTTCATGACCAGTTTTGTGACATGAACCATTCTTCGATACACATGAATTCAAGCTGTAATTGTTTCTCAAGGCTCTGCATTTGGTGGTTGGTGAACATGACTGCGTCATCAGAGTAGAGCAGTAATTTCTGGTGGCAGACACTGGGAAGGTCATTGAGGAAGAGGCTGAAGAGTAGTGGCCCCAGGATGGACCCCTGTAGGACCCCTGAAAGGACTGACTTTTCTTCCAAGGTGACACCGGCAATCCTAACCCGCTGGACCCTCTCCCCAAGGTAGCTTGAAAACCAGAGCAGCGCTTCATTGGAGAGCCCAATGTTTGATAATTGCTTGAGTAGGAGTGGGTGGTTCACAGTATCAAAGGCTTTCGTAAGGTCTATGAATACTACCCCTACACAGTTTCCTTGATCAAGCGTGGTATGGATGAAGCCCATGAATTCTAATAGTGCAGTGGTGGTACTGTGCCCTTTTCGGAAACCATGTTGCTCAGGACACTGGATGTCGTATTTTTCCAGGTACTTGACTAGTTGGTCTGAGGCGATGTGCTCCAGGGCCTTAGACAATGAAGGGAGGATGGAGATAGGTCTGTGGTTGGAGTGCAGTGATTTGTCTCCACTTTTGTGTGCACGGTGATGGTCACCTGTTTCCAGCAGATGGGAACTGGGACATCCTTAGTAATAGATTGAGGACCTTTGTCAGGGTTCAAGGACTTCTTCAAGGACAAGTGCTAACAACTTCAGGTCAAGGGAGTCACCGCTGTAGCCTGCATTGTGAATGGCCTTCCGAATATAGGTTCTGGCTTCATGCACTGGGATCTCCTTGAAGTAGAGTTGTGGGGCAGGGTGTAGGAGAGGAGTAGTTGCAGGATTGTTACTACTAGAGGGGGCATCAAAGAAATTAGAAGGGAGAACACTATCCAAGTTGGAGAACGCATTGTTAAAGGTGGTGGTGATTGTGTACAGGTCAGATGTTGGTGTTCCATTTATGTTGAGCATGGTGGGTGGTGACTTAGGGTCCTTGCCTGTAAGGTCTTTCAAATTACTCCAAAATTTTTTCCATCACCCCAGGAGTTGGAGAGAGCTTCCTTGAAGTATTTGCTTTTGGCGCTCCTAACTGCCTGCATGCACTCATTTCTGGCAGCTTTATCCTTTTGAATATCCCCAGGTTTGGATGTTGCACGGGCACAGTGCCAGAGATGATCCCTATGTTTGAGTAAAGTGATTAGATCGGAGGTTATCCAAGGGTTAGCTCTGCCCCTGACCTTCAGCTTTTTGAGAGGTGCAAAGATATTGTAGGCCACAGTGAAGTGGCTGATGAAAAGGTCTAAGGCTTGGTTTACATCAATGGCAGAGTCGATTGGTGTCCAGTCCAGGTGGTTTAGGTGTGTCTTTAGTACCTCAAGTTACCCCTGCTTTAACACTCTGGTGTAGATTATTTTAGGAGGGGGCTTAATGAATTTGTTTGTCCAGGTACATGTGACCGGTGAGTGGTCACTGATCCCATCAGGGAGCACTGAGACTTTTGAGATTCGTTCAGGGTGATTAGTAAGAATCCAGTCCAGAAGTGTGTGCGACCCTGTCCTATAGTTGCATCTGGTGGGGTTGGTAACAAGCTGGGTGAGGTTCTGTGACGTGACAGCATCCTTGTAGTTTCTGGCCTCCAGAGATAGCCAATTTATGTTGAAGTCGCCTAGTACTATGAGTTCAGAGTTATGGTGTAATCCCTGTAGGCTTTCCAATATGGTCATAAATCCATTGGGCTGATCTTTAGGGGGTAGGTACACAGAGGCAATGGTGAGCTCCTTGTTGTGTGCCCCAAGTAGAACTTTAATAGCAAGAACCTGCGAGGGTGGTTTAGGGTTTGAGAGCGGAAGACTTGACCCAGAAGGAATTCCTGGGTAGATGGCACAGCCTCCACCTCATTTGGAAACCCTGTCATGTCTGAATATAGAGTATCCAGGGATGGTGACTGCAGCATCTGGTATCTTGGGGTTAAGCCATGTTTCGACAACAGAGAGTACATCAGGGCTATGTTGCTGGACCCAGGTTTGCAAGATGTCAAGTTTGTTAAGGAGGCTGCAGACATTGATTGAGGCTAATGTGAGGGACCCCTCCTGCCTTTTTGTGGCATGGGGTGCTCGGCTGGTAGGCCCCGGGTTAGGATGAACATTTTCAGATATCAGAAGTAGCATAAGTAGTATCCTAAGAAGGTACACTTTAATCATTTTGCAGACTAGTTTTGTTGTAGGGCATCTAGTCCTCTTGGCCTTGCTGGTCTGTGTTTGCCCCATGATATTGCAGAGCACAATATATAAAGCCATGTCCTCAGAGGTGCCATGTGATTGATGAAAAGTAATCAAATCCACAGGAAATGGTGAACTACCAGGGACCAGAAAGCTGTTATTGTAGCTCAGAGACCCAGAATGTGATAAATTCCTGAAGGGGTTAAATTCCTGAAGGTGATGAACACTGGCCTGAGGCATGTGCAGGATGTAAAAATCCTTTGTTAGTATCTAGCCTTTGTTCTCCAAATGGTTGTGAATAGACCTCAAAGACAAGTACACATCTTTTAAGAACAAGTCAGGCGAAATGTGGATTCAAAGCAGCACTCCACAACTCAGTGCTTGTATAACAGATTTACTGACCTTACTTTTGGCTTTGATGGCGTCCAAAAAAGTTGATTTATAATAAGAATGCCAATACCTGGTGGTGATGTTTTGCAGTTTCATAGTCCAGGAAATGTTCATAGATGTTATGTCCAAGAATGGTCCAGTTCCTCCAAGCAGAAACACAGGAAAATCCACAAAAACTAAACTACTGACAGAGACAAACACACACAGCCAGCCACACAGGCTTATTATGATTAGCTGTGACTACCTTGTTGTTCACATCACATCAGAGTGACTGATATATATTTCATCAGTTTACCAATTCTGATTACGTGTTTAATAAATATATAGCTGTGACCATTTCCTCCAAGCCCATTGTCTGTCTCCTTTGTTCAGGTGAAGGAAAGGGGTTGTGACCTGTAACAGACAATCAGTAATCGATATGATGCTACAGAGTGCAGTTGCATGATGTTGCTGATTACAGCCTTGTGGTGCTATCAAGTAACTGATGATTTTTTTCCTCTCAGTTATTTTTATTTGATTTTATATTTTGTTCTTCTTTTTCTTACTGCTGAGTCTGGGTGTACTATTTTTACAATGCTACATTCCTAGACAGGGATGGCTTTTTTTTGTGAAGCTGCAGTTGCAGCTGTTTTACTATTGTGTCACTGGCTGCTCTTTACAGATAACTGTTTAACACTCGCAATTGCTCTTGTCTCTAAATGGTGCTTCGCCACTATCTTATTGCAACAGACAATGCCCACTGGGCTGAACCCCCGCCTCATTCCCCCCGGCATCCTGCCCCCTGTTGGTACTTGCATGTGCCAAACTATGTCACTTGAAATGTTACAAAATTGATCAGTGTATAAAATCATCTGTGTAATTCTAAGTCGTTCATTGTCCTGTATTCTGTAAATTTATTACTCTGTCTGTTCTCTCTGTGATGAAGTACCTTTGTAAATGAGCCTCTGGCTCAATGGTTGTAAATCCGATTGTAGAAATAAATAAATAAAAATAACTGTGGTAACTGTAACTGCTAGTTACTGCCACCCACCTATCTACTAAACAGAATCAAAGCATAGTCCGGATGTCCGGTGCTTAGTTCATTCAGTTTAGTCTTGTTCAGTTTTCCTTTGGTGTCATAGCCATTAAAACACAGAAGTAAAATATACTGGTACCTTATTTCATGTGAGTATTGTTAGGCCACCCCTCACATGGTCATTCTGTACTACAGATTTATGCCAACCACAGGCTTCTGTTGTTAGTGGAGTAGATGATTTTAACTTTGCACTGCCTTATGCAGTGTTCCTCCCTCCCTCCTCAACTCATACCACCAGTTTCCTCTATGAATTTCTCTCTTTCACCCTACCTTATCACCAATCAGCTGCATTGGAGGATTTCTCTGATTAGAGCGAAGAAGTGCCATTTTCAGACCCTCACCTGCCATCAAGGATCTTCAGCCACTACCACAAACAGGGGGTCTATTTCAACAAGCGCTGCTTTCTCCTTCCTGACACCCCTCTGGTTTCACCAGTAGCTCTCTTGTAAGCATTGTTGTGATCTGCCTGCATATTCACATAGAGCAATTTATAGTAGGTTCACGTAAATGGCATTGTACATTTCACTGTGTATGAAACAAAGTTCAGAATAGAAGTTGCCGGCTACAAAGGGGTGGGGAACATCTAACTTTTTTCCAAACCACAATGCTTTTTATTGTCTTGTAAGTGTTAGGAATGGGCTACAGTATGGTGTGGTGGGGGGGGGGGACTAGCAGCCCAGGCATCCAGATGTGTTTTACACAGCTCCCACATGGAAGACCCTTAAAACTTCTAAAAAATATTTTCTTAGTGATTGGATTGTGCTAAAAACTTTTGCTAAAGAAGACTGCTTCTACTTCTGCACTCAGTGCTACTTTGAGTGCAAACTGACCATGGGAAAATTGAAAAACAATACAAGTAGCTCGCAGGATTTCTTTAAGCCAAAAAATCAAGGCAAAGATGTTGGGAAGGCCACTGAGGTTCCACCAAGTGAAACTTCCAAAGTTACACTGGTATCTTTACAAAAGACAATGGAAAAGATTCATAAGTCAGTGGAACTTTTAAATACTAATTTCAATTCCTTCTCCCAGTGTTTACAAACTGTGGAACAGTGTGCTGAGGTGCATGGAGTGGAGATTGAAGTGGTGACGAGTTCTGCAAGTCAGGCACTTGCTACTTCTTCTGGTTTGGTCACTGAGAATAAACTACTGTTTACTCGTTCGGTGCATGCTGTCAAGGCACAGGTCAAGAAACATAGGAAAAACCAGAAGCAGTTGTAGAATTCGCAAAAAGTGTTTATTAGTACTAGCAGTAACATAAAAAAATAAACTTGTTCAGTATAACTATTTACAAAGGCCAAATAAACAGAGAAGATCCATCTGAGTTTTCCTTCAATCTCTGTGTCTCTAAAACATTACAGCTCTCTCTTATAAGTCTTTGCAACCCCCCTCCTTAACAAGCATCCTGTTTTTTTTCTAAAAGGTTCTTGTATGTTTCAGGCAGGTGCTGCAAGAACACAATGTCCCAGAACTGAGGCCCTTATCCACAGCTTCTTAAAAAAAGGCTTAAAAATTGCATTTCAGTTTAGCCCCTTGAGTTCCCAATAGCTTTTTGCAATCATCTCAAACTATAGTTATATACATTTCAACAGTAACACTATATAATTTCTAAACAAAGAGATCTCAATATCAGTTACATTTCCACATAATGATTTGCATATACAGTACAAGTCACATTAAACTGTTCCATCAATGAGTTGGTTTAGCATTGTTTTTCACAGCTGGCAAATCATTGGCAACTCATACTGCATTGCTTTTCAATGTTTAACCAGCCACAATGCAATGCAAAACTGAGTTTTGTATCTAAAGAAACAGTTTGTACAGGGCTTTGTGCTGGATCCAGCAACATTTATGCAACTCAATCGGAAATGCTAAAACAACTCATTGGAGGAACAGTTTAATGTGGCTTGTACTCTATTTTTATACCAGCAGATATGCAAAGGAGGAAAATACAGAAACAGCAAGTGGGGGTAGAGAGATAGCGAGAGGCAGAGAATTGCAAGATGGTCGGGGTGATCAAATCCTAGGTCTCACGAGAAAATTTGGTTGCGCAACCAGACAGACAAGAGACAGGAAAGGAATGAACAGAACAGATGCCTGCATTCAAACTCTGCATAACAACAGGGACAGGGTCCTATTCAACCCTGTCACATACACTCCCCTCCTTAAGAGGGAACCTGTTTTATCAAACATGTTTCCAAAACTTTCTATTAATTCTCTAACATTAGCTTCTAACTTTCATAAATTAAGCACATGTGCAGTATCCTTTTTTCTATAACAGTACAGCAAACTAGGGCTATGCATGGGCTGAACAGTAGTTTCCAAATACCATGAATAGTAGGCTTCCTGAATATTTGGATGCCTTTACTGAATAGTTCACTATTCGGCCACTATTCAGGAACTACTATCCGGTGAGATTTCCAAGTCTCTCAGAGCTTTGTTGGCCAAACAAAAACGGTTTCTTGAGCTCAAAGGTAAGCACACCATGTGACTTCCTCACTCTGAGCTGGTAGAAAACAGGAGACAGTGGTTTCTGAGAGCTGCTCTGCAGTACTTTTGAGACCTTAAACTTGCCAAAAAAGAAATAGATTTTTGCTTCACAGGCTTTTTTTGGTCAGTATAGTTTTTTTGATCAGTGTCAGAAAAGCTATGTTTGGCTTTCTGACAGGTATTTTGTCCTTACTGCTGTACTCAGTTACAAGGACTAGGAGGGCTGTCTGCTAACACCCCTTCTCTGCTGCTGTCTGACATAGCTCCAGTGGGAGTTTTTTGGGTGAAGCACATTTTATTTTTGTGTTTTTTTTTTTGCTGTTGTCTAGTTCCAGGCTTGGTTCATTGCATGACTGATGAGGGTGTCTGCTAACTCCCCCTCCTGCAGGTCACTGCTTATGATTTGCTGTATATGTGCATAATATTTGATTTTGTGAGGCTTCACCCTGCATGTGCATGCTTAATATATTTTTTTCATGAAGCAGGGCCACACATGTGCACAGCTGTGTGCACACAGATTTTGAAATAAACTTCTTCAGTTCTAAGCCAGTCAGGCTTGACTCACTGAATTATCATTGTTAGTCATCTGGTTCTGGGGATAGATCCCTGTACACATGAGGAGTGTATTGGTCCCCCCCCACTTCTACAGCCCACTGCACACAATTAACCTGTGCTTGTGAAAAATATCCCCCTGTGAGTCTGTGCCTTGTGTGTGCACAGCTGTGCACATGCATTTTTGTTTGTTTGTTGTTTTGTTAATTAAACCATTGCACTTAGTGGGGCAGGCCTGTCTCACTGAGTTAACTGTAGGTCATCTGTCTGTTCCTTGCTCAGTTCCATGTTTGACTAAATAGGTTGCCCTTTTCTTCCCCTTCTTAGTAGCAGTGTTTTTCTTTACTGCTACTTTTTTGTGGTGCAGTATAACTGGAAAGGTTGGTGTATTGCTGTAGTTCCACAAGCACTAAGTAAAGCATCACACACACACACACACACACACACACACACACACACACACACAGGTACTATGTAGTAATAGTTTGTGTTTTACCCAGTAACCACTAGTGACCAGATCCATCATGTCTTTAGCAATCTTGCAAACATGCTTAGTCCAGCCCCAGCAAAGCATCTGCACTGCTGGCCCCAAGTGGTGAGGGACAGGACGATAGACCCACAAACATACAGTACATCCAGGCAATTACTGCTAGTGTTGTCCCTGGGCTGCCAAACCACCAAACAATCTATGTAGAACAAATGAAGCCATCGGGGAGGGGGCAGTAACAAAATACAGTTAAGAGCAGTGGAGCCTAAAGTTGCCTATACATTTGTTTGTGCTAAGACTGGAGGATGCCAATAGAGCCCTGGTGCTTTGACCAGAACCTGGTCTTTGTCAGGGTGCATCTCGGGAACATACAAACACACTATGAATATACAGCCCTTAAAGAAACACACACCATAGATAAGTGAAGTTAAAATGAATGCTACTGAGATGCCTTTGTAACAAAACAATCCACAACTAACATACCCAAGGATGAAACACTGCATCAAGATTATAAAACAGTTCAAACAGTGGTGCCAGACAGTATGCAATGCAGTATGTTGCAAAATTACTGCAAAATGCTACATTATGCTACAAGGAGCAGTGTAATTTCATGGCAATTAAGCCCTCTAGTCATCCAATATTTTGTGGCATGTCATTTACTGCAAAGTACTGAATTGCATCTTGTTTTGCTCCACTGTATATTATTGATACATAATACAATTCCAGAGAAGGTGGTGCGATAGACTACATAGACAATGACATACAGGTGTCTCTCTTTATTCGTCGGGCTCAAATATTGTTCTCCCCAAGCAAGCCTTTTAGTTCTTGCAGCATTGTTAATAGTACTACTGCTACTAATACCATTCGCAGTACTACTACTACAAATGTTTCCACCTGTTCCATCTGTACATTCACTGTCACATCCTGTTGTGCAGTAGTGGGGGGGGGTTCATTAGAGCATACATGCTTTGTGCAGGAAGTAGCAGACACCACCACCAGTGTTTCCACTGCTACCACTATGGCTGCTACATCCACAGACAGTGTGCTTCCCACCACCACTGGTGCTATTCTTGCAGCAGCCACCCTTTCAGTTGTCACCACTACTGCAGCCACTGCTACCACTATTTCTATGCCCATGGCCAAAGCACCTTCTACCCCGTGTCTGTGACCATGAACACCCTCTGGTGCTGACCCAATGCAATGCTTGATATCATTTTCAGAGTGCTATGTGTGTGGTGTGGTGAATCGGGTGTGCCACATGAAGCTTGTGTTGCATTAGTGAGAGCTCTGTGTTGGTGATTGAAGTGTCATTGAGGTTTATATGATATACCAGGTTCAATGGGTGATTAATGGTGTTGCTGAAGTGCTTTTTTAAAGTTTCCTTAAATAAACACCTTTTCTGGCTGAATACCGAATAATGAATACCGAATACTTGGAACCCGAATACCAAATATTCAGATGAATATTCAGGAAAAGGTATTCGCACAGCCCTACAGCAAACAGTAACATTTAAACTCATACATTTGTTTTACAACCTTTACAACCCTCAATTCCTGATCCATATCTTGACAGAAAACCAGCATTGCTATTCTCTTTACCAGATTTGTGTATCACCTTGAATTTAAATGGCTGTAGTGCCAGGTATCACCTTGTGATTCTAGAATTTTTATCTTTCATTTGGTTAAGCCAACAGAGAGGATTATGATCTGTAATAAGTACAAAGTCAGTTCCTAGCTAATAAAGCTTAATGGACTCCATGGGCCACTTTGCTGCTAAACTTTCCTTTTCAATGGTGGAGTACCTTTTCTCTCTGTCATGTAACTTCATACTTATGTACAAAATAGGGTGTTCCATCCCATCTATATTTTGAATCAGGACTGTACCTAGGCCTACCTCTGATGCATCTGTTTGTAACAAACATGGTTTCTCAAAATCTGGGCTCCTTAAAACAGGGGCTGAACATAATGCAGCCTTAATGGCTTGAAAAGCTTCATCACACTCTGAGGTCCATTTCACATTATTTGGGTACCTTTTTTTGTGAGTTCATTGAGGGGAGTAGCTGACTCAGTAAAGCTGGGAACAAATCTCCAATAATAACCAACCAGCCCTAAAAATGACCTGACATGTTTTTTGTTTTAGGGACAGGGCTGTTAGTTACAACTTCTATTTTAAAAATTTCTGCTTAACTTCTCCATTTCCCAACACATAGCCCAAATATCTGGTTTCCTGCATGCTGAGTGCACATTTCGTAGGATTAATTGTCAGACCTGCATTTTTGATAGCTTGGATAACTGTTCATAGGTGTTCCAAGTGGCTTTTCCAGTCTGGACTGTACACCACAACATCATCCAGATGTGCAGAACAATAACCAGTCTGAGAGGATAAAATCACATCCATGTACCGCTGGAATGTAACTGGCACATCATGTAAACCAAATGGCATGGTGGTGAACTGATAGACTCCAACAGGAGTAGCAAATGCAGTTTCGTCTCTGGATTATTTAGCTAAAGGGATTTGCCAGTAACCTTTGGTGAGGTCGAGGGTACTGATATACTTTGCACTCCCCAGTCTGTCCACCAAATCATCTATTCTGGGCATAGGATAACTGTCAAATTTTGACACTTGATTAAGTTTCCTGAAATCAAGGCAGATTCTAACACCCCCTTCTTTTTTGTTTACAGTTACCATTGGAGATGACTGCGCACTCCTCGACTCTTCTATGATACCCGGTTCTTTCATTTTTTTGTATTTCCGTAACCACATCAGCTCTTAACTGCTCTGGTAACCTATATGTCTTTTGCCTAATAGGGCATGCATTCCTTGGCACTATTACGTGCTTGACTCCTTTTGCTCAGCCTGGTACTGTGGTAAAAGTACTGTTAAATGTCTTTAGCACATTACGAATTTCTGTGGTTTGTTTGGGGGTTAAGGAAACATTCACCTTTACAGCATCAGCAGTTACAGTTTGTTCCAGTCTATCATACGTTACATCAATATCTTCTTTATCAATTTCTGGTAAAACTAGCAAAGCAGCTTTTGGTATTTTTTTAACCAATTTCTTGAGGAGGTTAGCATGGTATATCTTAATAGGATTTTTCCTGTCAGGGGTCTCAATCTCATAGTTAACAATGTCAGTACGTCTAAACATTCTATAAGGCCCTTGCTACTTCATTAACAGTTTATTTTCTGTTGTGGGTAACAGTAGCAAAACATTTTCACCTGGCTCAAAAACCTTTTCTTTTACTCCATGGTCATAATTACCTTTATTTATTTATTTATTTACGAAATCGGAATTACAACCCTTTGAGTCATAGACTCATTTCCAAAGGCTCCACGTCAGAATAAAACATAGACATTCATACAGTATAAACATCAAATAAATGTGGGTGAGCAATCATACAGAGTGTAAGTACAATGAGCACTGGTTAATGCCTATACATTTTGTAGCTAAAACAGGGCAGCGCTATTGACATATTTACCTAATGAGCAGTTAAGACCTATACAATTGGTAGCTAAAGCAATGCATGATATGAGTTGGTAGTAAGCCACTGCAGGGAGGCCTTGTCTTATACATAATACAATGCATTCACAGTCCAGTGCAAATATATGGTAACCGAGGGAGGTGAGGAGCCTACAGGCTAGAAATAGTGAGGCTCTCCACTACCAGGCCAAGGGCAGGTGTGTGGCCTAGCAGCATGGTCCAGGATCCACAGGTTACTGGTTACACTGGTATTGACGTGAGGAGAGGATATGGGCCCTTAAGGCAGCTTTATAAGGACCTAGATTGGTGATTGATGTGATGGCCAGTGGGAGGGCATTATACCAGGATGGAGCTCTAAGGGGAAGGATCGCTGGGCCAGGGTGGTCCTGACTCTAGGCTTCTTCCAGATAGTTTTTGGGGTGGCCCGTGTGGACGCTGAGATAGTGGCTACCTGAAGAGAAGCCATGACACCTATTGGGATTAAACCCAGGTGGATTCTTTTTGGTGAAGAGACAGGTCTGGTATAATAGTCTTTCCTCAAGGGAGAGGATATTGGTGAGCATGTATAGGGTACAGGTATGTGTATTTCTGTTGGCACCAGAGAGGAGCTGGCAGGCCTTATTGATGTTTTGGGCCTCTTTCTGATTACGATGGGCAATTTCAACATGTTTTGCCAGCTTCTTTCTTAGGGCACACATATAAGACGTTATAGATTGTTTCTGAGTGGGGTTATCGTCCCATGTTTCTTTTATCACACCCAGTGGTCCTCTTGGCTGCTTACCATATAGCTTTTCAAATGGTGAAAACCCTGTTGATGGCTGTGGCACTTCTCTGTAAGCAAAAAGTAGGTAAGGCAAGTATTGGCCCCAAACTTTCCCTTCCCCTTTTACAAACCTTTTTAACATGCATTTTAGAGTTTGGTTAAAATGCTCAGCAAGACCGTCTGTCTGAGGGTGATAGGGGGAGCTTCTTGTGGCAGTGATACCTAGTAGTCTGTACAGCTCTTTAAGTAATGCAGCACCAAAATTACTACCCTGATCAGTAATAATTTCTTTAGGTATGCCCACTCTGCTGAAAATTTTTGCAAGCTCTGCTGCCACTTTTGGGGCTGTAACAGTATGAATTGGAACAGCCTCTGGTTATTGAGTAGCAGAGTCGCATACTACCAGGATAAATCTATTACCCTTTTTACTTTTGTCTAAAGGGCCAACCACATCCATTGTAATTCTTTCAAAAGGCACGTCTATCAAGGGTAGGGGCACCAGGGGCACCTTGTCTTTTCTAGTGACTGGGGCTACTTTCTGACACTCAGCACAGGAAGTACAATAGGTAGCAACATATTCATGAATTCCAGGCCAGAAAAATCTATACAGCAATCTGGCAAGGGTGCGATCCCTCCCTGTGTGACCAGCCATAGGACTATCATGTGCTATCTGTGACAACTTTGTTCTATACTTCTGTGGTATACCCAATTGTTCTATCTGTTCCTGTGTCTGAGGTTTAACCCAAATTCTGTACAGCAATAGTTCTTAGACTTTGTCATAGTGAGCCTCACCAAATCCATGGAAAAGATTTTGAGCCTCCCCCAAAAATTGAAATAATCTTGGGCTTCTGCAAAGAAAAATAACATACTGTACTTTACGCAGTACACCATGAATAAATTGAAACCCCTTTGAGTACTTGACTCACATTCAGTTCTTTGTCTTATACTGACTTGGAACTTTTGGAAAAGAGCTCCTGTGCTTAAAGGTGTTATGAGAATAACAAATAAATAAAAGAAACAAATATTATTATTCAGCTTATTGTACCCCACACACACAGGCCATCCTATTTGCTCTGCTGTTTTCATGCTTGAACCATTGTTACCCCTTGTTGCAGTACCTTCATGGGTCAGACTACTTCCTCTGTTTCCTCTCTGTATGAAATAACCTTCTTACTCACTTTGCCTCTCCCCCTCCTTCTCTGCTCCTAAGCAACATCTCGGGAATTACTTTGCTCCTTCCTGCTATTGCTCTTAGCACTTCTATGCTCAACCCTTGTATTTGGGCTGTTCTGCTATCAGTTTACAAATTGATCAATTACCACCACTCATTATTAATTTAGTGTTCATATTTATTTGCACTATTGCTCATTGTTTATTTCTTGATTGTTTTGCAGTTACTTTTTGAAATGTATTCACTCCCTACCCTTCCACTGGTACACCTTGGCTCATTCACCTTCCCTTGTCACCTATTAGTAAATAAATACATAAAATTCACCTACTATTATTTCCTCTTTTAGTTTGCTTCATCTCTTCACACAAAATATATAAAACCCAAAATTTAAATACAGTACTGGAAGGCTGGCCTCACCATTTGAGAACCCCTGCTGTACAGTAACCCATTAAATTTTTTAAACATGTGTTCACCCTGTTTTGGTTTTGCCCCCAGGTGCTTACAATAACCCTGGAGAGAAACATCATTAGCTTGCTCTGAAAGAAAATCACAATCAGTTGTCAGCTTAGTTTCAGCATTTTCATATGTTAACCCCTTATGTCCATTAGCCATTTGTTGCCAGTTTCTTCAGGCATTGTCTTTCTTTCCTGGACTTCTGAATCTTGGAGCTGTGCTCAAACAAGTCTGAATCAAAATCAGTGAAAGAAAAAGAGTCCAAACCGTTTTCTTTGCCTGAGCTCGTGTTACCACTGCTGCTGAAACTGCAGGATTCAGTTCCTCTGAGATTAACTCAGTAAATCCTGGACAGTCATTTCCAATAATCATGGGTCCAGGTAACTTAGGTACTGCCACCAGTTTCATTTGGTGCAAAACACCCTTAATGGTCAGAGTTACTTGGGTGGTGGGATAGTATTGAGTGTCCCTATGGATGCAGATGACACCAGTACCTGGTCCTTTTGTACAGTGTTTTCCCAGTGCTTCAACATGCGCTAGGGTCTGTCTGCTTCCTGAATCAATGAGTCCCTTCACAGTCTTATCCCCCACCTTCACATCTGTTAAATACTTGCCCCAATTTGCTAAGGACAAATCTGCTCCAGTGTCACTCTTCTTATAGCAATTTTCTGTGATATGATCTGGCTTATTACAGTTATTGCAAATAATATCTTTGGGCACAGATTTGTTACCCCCACCAGAGTTCTTATCAGACTTGGAGTTTAAATGGGAAAAAAGTGTCTTACTGGTTTTTGGCTGTTACCTCACTGCTGTGGCGCCTGTCTGGCCATTTGGTAGTCCTTGGCCAAAGAAACAGCCTTTTCCCCACTTTCTGGTCGATGTTCTTTCACCCAAAGCTGCACATCTGTTGGCAGGTTGTTGATGAATTGCTCCATGGCAAATGTGTCGATGACCTGTGGGACTGTTTTGCCCTCTGGTTGGAGCCATTTTATCAGGAGCTCTCTGAGTTGGGTGAAGGCTTCTCGAGGATTCTTGACTGAGTTGTACTTCAGAGATCTTAATCTCTGATCTCTCCTGAGATGTCATACCTTTTCAAGATTTTACTTTTCACCAGGTCATAGTTTTCTGACTTTGCAGTGTTGATATTGTTGTAGGCAAGTTGTGCTTTTCCTGTCAGGTAGGGTAATAATAATAATAATAATAATAAAATAATAATAATAATAATAATGTTATTTATATAGCGCCTTTCAGTGTGTCAAGGTGCTGAACATTTTAAAATCATAAATTCAGATTCCAAATACAAATCTTCAAAACATGTATAAAAATACACCATAATAGCATAATAAATTATAATAAAATTCCAATCATACTAAAATTAACTAAATTATCCAAAAAGGACATTTTCCATAAATGTGATTTCAAATCTTTCTTAATATCTCCACGGAGGTGCACTCCCATAACCGGCGTGGTAGAGAATTCCAAAGAGTGGGTGCAGCGTGAGAAAACGCTCTGCTGCCTGAAGATTTTAAACTCACTCTTGGAATCTCCAACAACCCCATTTCGGCTGAGCAGAGCGATCGGCCAGGGCAATAAGGTACCAGAAGGTCTTTCAGATAGGATGGACCAGTCTGATTGTCCATTGCTGCTTTGGACATTGTCAGGCTGTGGCAACTCTTTCAAAAGTTGTCAGGTATGCCTCAATATCATCTGAGGGACACAACATTTTAAGATTAATAGCTTTTAAGTTGCTTGTGTTTTGTTGCTCATCTGGATCTGTGCCAGATCCTCTGTCTTTGATAGCTTACAAGGCATCCAGCCATCGCTGCTCCTGTTCCTGCATCTCTACTCTCATCTGCTGTGTCTGCCGCTGCATCTCTTCTCTCCTCTGCTGTTCCTGTCACTGCATCTCTTCTCTCCTCTGTGCTTCTAAATGTTGAATCTCTTCTTCTGTCTGCTGCCCCATCTCTTTTTGTTGTTTAGCCCACCATTTGAAAAAATCCATCAGGCTGTCAGATTCTGTCACTGCCTATTCTTTTTCCATAACTTGTTTAGGCTGTACAATCTCAGCTTGGACTTCTGTCTCTGCTAGTTTGGCTGCCATTCTCCTGGTAACCACTCCTGGACTTGCTGCTGCAGAATCCATACTTTTCTCTATGCTTCCCTGGTACTATGTCCAGTACCCATGCACAAAACTCCTGGCTTAGAGTATGCATGGCATAAATCCTACTTAGGCTGACACCATCTGTCTTCAAGGCACAGGTCAGGAAGCATAGAAAAAACCAGGAGCAGTTGTAGAATTTGCTAAAAGTGTTTATTAGTACTAGCAGTAACATAAAAAATAAACTTGTTCAGTATAACTATTTACAAAAGCCAAATAAACAGAGAAGATCCATCTGAGTTTTCCTTCAATCTCTGTGTCTCTAAAACATTGCAGCTTTCTCTCTCTCTTTTAAGTCTTTGCAACCCCTTCCTTAACAAGTATCCTGTTTTTTTCTAAAATGTTATTGTATGTTTCAGGCAGGTGCTGCAAGAACACAATGTCCCAGAACTGAGGCTCCTTATCCACAGCTTCTGAAAAAAGGCTTAAAAATTGCATTTCAGGTTAATTCTTTGAGTTTGCAATAGCTTTTTGCAAACATCTCAAACTATAATTATATACATTTCAACAGTAACACTATATAATTTCTAAACAAAGGGATCCCAATATCAGCTACATTTCCACATAATGATTTGCATATATTTTTATACCTGCAAGTATGCAAGAGAGGAAAAGACAGAAACAGCAAGTGAGGGTAGAGAGATAGCAAGAGGCAGAGAATTGCGAGACATTTGGGGTAATCAAATCCTAGGTCTCACGAGAAAATTTGGTTATGCAATCAGACAGATAAGAGACAGGAAAGGAAAGAACAGAACAGATCCCTGCATTCAAACTCTCCATAACATCTGGGACAGGGTTCTATTCAACCCTGTCCCCGAGCACTATGAAAATCTATTAAGAGAAAGGAATGTCTGCATTAATGGACTTATGGAAAGATTCAAATGCTTCGAGCCTATGCTGACCATCCTTGCCTGGTTACAGGACACCCTTGTAATTGACATGGCAGTAACAAAGCTGGAGTTGGAGAAATGTTATTGTATAAGTCCCTGCAAAGTATTTGATTCCACCACTCCTCGTACCTCACTGCTGTAGTTTGTGGCAGTGCTTCATAGAGACAATGTATTGTCTGCAGCTTGCAGGACAAAGAATCTTGAGGTGGATGGCAGAAAGACAGAGATGTACTCCAATTTAAAATTCAGTACCAGGCAGTGACAAAAGAGTTTTGATGGGGGCAAGTGCAAATTAAGGAATATAACATACTTTTTAGTTCTGTCTAGCCTACTAAACTTTGGGTGCAATATAAAGGACAAACTTACATCTATTTGGACCCAAAATATTTGGACACACTGCTGGCCAGAACTGAAACCAGTTGCAGAGGACACAGGCATCAGACTCTGATCCCGGAAAGAATCCTGTTTGGATGTTGGATTTGAATGTTGTTAGTACTGGCTATAGGAAACTGAGGTACCTTTCCCTATCGGCTTGGATCTGGCATGGTTACCCCTATGAAAGTGTCTTCAATATCGTGAGATTCTGAGCTGTTATTAACTTTTATAACTTTGACAATTTACATACTTATTTGGGGGTTAGAGTGCTGAACTGCACCATTCCTGTACTTAAGATGGCATAGGAGGACACAGGGGCATATCCATCACTGAAGAAAACTTTACAGGGCAAGCTTTTATTCTCCACATGACTTTGAAATAGTGTTTGATACTTTTGATCCTACCTATTTTATTTCTATTTAATGGACACTATTTTCCTAGTTTGCCCCTCACCAGTTGCAGGTTTGAGTCTGACTGGTAATAAATAAGCATTGATGTTACTTGTTATAATGTTACAATCAATTTTTTTTGAGCTGTAGGTATGTATGAGGGAGGTGGGTTGGAATTTGTTTACTGTGCCCTTGATGGGTTATTTCTGTGTTAGGCATTATAATGATGTTTCTCTTCACCACTTTTTTAACTGTTAGCTACTGCATTGGGGGTGTAATGGTGGGGGGCTGCATGATCTTTTAGTACTGCAGAATGTGAATTGCTACAGGTGCTAAGCTTACTTTTTAAGTCAGGCTCTAGCCCATTGGCTACAAAAGCTCTTTTTTTCCCTAACTTAGTATGTGAACTGAGCAATCAAATGCTTTTTGATCCTGGGATCCCCCTGAGGTTGTGACACTGGGCTGGTTACCTTGAATTCTATTTTAACTGTTTGTATTAGATGCATTGCTTGTTGTCTCACCTCCTTGTATGATAATTCTGTTCAGTAATGTACTAAATCATAAATAAAAAGGAAAAAAATGGAATGGGCTGCAGTGCATTGTCATAAATACTGTATTTAAATATGTTTCTTTGTACTCTCCAGCTGGACCCAACACACTTGTCCAATCCATTGCAAAAAGGGACTATAGTTCCCCTTATTGTTTTGCGACCTGTTTGCAACTTATTGACAGTTTGTTCAACATTGATTGAGTCTCTGATCTGCCCTCTTTGCTTTGTAAGTGAGCTCAGCTTGTTACTGTTGCACCTGCTGATCCCCTTGAACGCTCACAGTCACAAGTGCAAAGCAGACTCATACAGAGTTTGAATATTCAAAGGAAGGTGGACACCAATTTTCAGATTACTTCCATTGCATAAAATATAAACTACACAGTAATGACAGCACCACATTAGCTACTTACCATTTTACTGAGAGGCTGATAACAATAACCACATGGTTGGATTGTGTGGTTCCACCTATACAGGGCACCAGCAGCAGTGCGCCCGGTCATTTGGAGGTGGTATGGCGCAGTGGGTTAAGGCTCTGAGCTGCAAATCTGGAGACCTGGGTTTGAATCCCATAGCCCCCTAGGTGCATACTGTGTGACCCTGAGCAAGTCACTTAACTTCCTCGTGCTCCCAGGTTGCACCTGCAAACAAGCTTTCAGCTTAGTGTGTCTCACCTGGTAAAATAATTGGTAAAAATAATTTAAAAAAAAAAATAAAAAAAAATTTTGAGCACCATGTCCCGATGTCATTGTTCCTTTTTTGTGGGGGGCAGTTGCCCTGTACCCCCATGTTTGGGGCTGCACACCCCATACTCCCCCTTTCTAAATATTCTAACTCTGGGGGGATGACCTCAGGAAGGGAGCAGTGAATTCCACTATGTGGCACCCTAATGATGGGTGTACTGCTGCCAGTGCACAGATGGCCAGAAGGGGGATTGTGCTAGAAGAGGCCCACATGGAAAGGTGACAGAGGGGCCCACATGGAAAATCAATAGGGGAGGGTCCAGGGTGACTCATTCATATCGGTTTTCCACTTAAGTCTGATACACTAACTTTCTGTTTGCATCTTACATTTACTTGCAGTGCCCCAAATATCCCATTTAGTTAGAAAAATTTATGATAAAATGAAAGATTTTCAGAGTTTAGACAGTGGTTCGGTACCCAACAGAGGGGGTCCACATGGAAATTTCCAGGTATCCTGGTGGGCCAATCTGACTAAAATACTGAAAAATTGTTTTCTAGCCAGTGCAGTAAACGAGCCCTACATATATCAGTGCGCAAAAGGTGAGTACTAGCTATCTCAACTGACACACATTTGGGAAATCAATGGGGGATATATCCTCCACATAGCAAACCACTGTCAGAAGGTCTGGTTGATATTGATAATGTAACATGATAAAAAAGCACAAAATAACTTGTGTGATACTGGGTGGCCTGAGAGTGGTATGTAATCCAGAATCCCCTAAAAAGAGTACTGGGTGGTCAGAGAGGAACTAGAAGTAGGGGTAGGAGGGAGCAAAGTAAACTGTTAGGAGCTGTTTGAGTGAGCAGTAAAAGGAGTAGTAGCAGCAGCAGAGCTGAGGAAGTAGATTATACTGGAGAAAGAACTGGTAGAAAAAGAATAAGGCAGTTTACTTAACAGTAGGTTTGCAGTGAATGAGAGCAGAAGATCAAGAGATAGCAGATCTGGGGCTAGATTCACAAAAAGTCGCAAAGCAGAGTGCAAAAGTTTGCATTGTGTTTTGCGCCGGCCTAGGTGTCTAAGATTGCTATTCTCAGTCAGATAGTGCACTGCACTATCTGACTGAGAATAGGTCTAGGTCAAGTCAGTGGAACTCCATTACCTCTATTGCTAACTGCACTAATACCACCACAACATGCAGCCAGGAGTATGGCCCTGCAATGAATAGCACATGTGCACTATTTCCAATTCACAAAGCAGCCATGTAAATGAGCCTATTGGGCATTCAAGGCACTATATGGCTATTTGCATGGCCATTATGGACCCATTTACATAGGCTGTGCTGGAGCGTAGTAAGCCCAGCCCCTGCCTGATAGGCAGCCCTCAGTCCCTGGCATCCAGTGATCCCTCCTCCCACCGGGTGCCCAACCAATGTAGAAAAAGATTTTCCCTGGTGTCTACTGGTCCCCCCACCACCGATTACCAGCCCGATGTGTGAACATACCAGTCCTGGCATCTACTGGCCCCCCCACTGATTGCCGGTCTGATGTGATAACATATCACTCCCTGGTGTCCAGTGGTCCCTCCCACCACTCACACCTATGAACAATAGTATTAAACTGTTTTACTGTTGTCTAGTGGTCCCTCCCCCAACCCACATCCATGCCCAATCTTTATTTAATATTCCCTGGTGTCCAGTGGTCCCCCCCCACCTGCAGTCATGCCTGATCTTTATTAAATATTCCCCAGTGTCCAGGGGTCCCTCCCCTCACACCCATACCTGATCTGTAATCATTATGCCCTGGTGTCCAGTGGTCCTCCCCCCATACTGATCCCCCCGTAATATCAAATAACATTATTCCCTGGTGTCCATTGTGCCCCTATCCCAATCCCCTATACATTAAATTGATACCATTCCCTGATGTCTAGTGGACCTCCCACCCTGGCAAGTAGTGCCCCACCACCCTGCTCCTCCCCTGTCCTGTACACTAGCCAGTGACTGGCACAGCCCTCTGCTCTCCACCATGGCCAGTCACTGACTGAGCTGTAAATTAATGTGTACTGTATACAGAAGTGCTGGTTCGCACACCTCATGGGTGCTGTGTAGGGTTGCTCAGATAGTATCCTAGAAATTAGGATACCAACAGATACCTTCCATTTGGCCAGATAGTTGCTGTGGTAGGATAGCAGTACTATCTGACCATGGATCCTACCCTCTAGGCTCCAGCTTGGATCCTAACTATCTGACCTAGGATCCCTGGACCTGACCTAGGGTCCATCACTATCTGACCCCGGATCCTAACTATCTGACCTAGGATCCCTGGATCTGACCTAAGATCCATCACTATCTGACTCCAGATCCTAACTATCTGACCTAGAATCCCTGGATCCTAACTAGGATCCATCGCTGTCTGACCATGAATCCTAACTATTTGACTTAGGATCCCTGGATCCTAACTAGGATCCATCACTATCTGACCCTGGGTCCTACATCTGTCTTTGTTAGGATTTCTAGTAGGATCCATGGCAAGATACCAGCAGTATCTGACAGACAGTAGTAGGATCCACAAAGGCACTATCTGAGCAACACTAGTGCTGTGACATTAGTGAGGCATTCAAGCTTTGCTCTTATGCCAAACAATGTCACCGTACCCAATAGTTATGTTAACCTCTTGTTCTTTACAGTTTAGTGTTATTTATTCTCTATAAGAAATACAACACTAATGGCTGCATTACAAACATCTTGGCATTGTCCATGTGATACTACATGCCTTATTCCTGGCCTGAAATTGGTCATTTCTAGTGAGGCAGAGTACACTGCCAATGATTTTTTTTAAATATTTTTTTATACCTTTATTTAAACAACCCCTGTTCTGTTGCACATGTTCAGTACTAGAGATATTCATATTCCTTGTGCTTTGTATTTTTGTATCCCTAGTTTTATTGATGCTTTTCATTGTTTTGATGCCTGTCATTGTATCTTGTTTTCTGTGATGCACCTCTGCATTCCTTGTAACCCTTGTGATATTATCCCGATTGTGTCCTCTTAGGTTGTGCCTGAAAGTAGGCAGTCATATGCCTAGTGCACTTACCTGGTTACAAAAGTTAACTAACTAACACTAACTAACTAACCATGCAGTCAACCAATCAATCAATCAATCAACCAATCAATCAATCCATCAATACATTCATGCTCCTTGCCAGTCATTCCTTGACCTAGAGATGCATTCAATGGTGCAAATTAATGCCAGTTGTGATTGTGCTTTCATGATGTTGACACCTCTCCACTAGGAAGTAGAGTTAGACAACTGCAATTTATTTCATATAGGCAACAAATGGTGATCAGATGCTAACAGTGTTTTGCCACCATTGACTTGGACCAGATTCAAAACAATGACCTGGAGGTTAATGACTCTGGACTGACAGCTGATCCACTGAGCTATTCATTCTACCATACATATTGTGAACACTGACAAATAATGCATGCTCATTGTAAGCTTGCTACTAACAAGCTGGGTTCTGGCAGAATACTCTGACCTGATGGCAGACAATACACAGAGACAGGTGTTGCAGTCTACAGGGTTTATTATCCAGCACACACACATTAACCTGCTTACCTAGACAGCTGGGAGTTCGGCAACTCTCTGAACACCCGGGTGATCATGCAGAAAACTCAGTGAACAAAGAACTTACATCATATTATGTAGTATAGAAAACAAGGTACGTTACCTAAGTAACATCTCATCTGCTGAGCCATGTAAGGCTCTCATTGTGGATAAGGTGGGTGTCTTAGCACCCCAAACTATACCTTTTCCCATGTACACATAGATAAGCAAAATTGCTGAGAAGCAGCACTTTTGGGTAACAACAGAGCTTTTCAGAAAGTCATGCTAAGCTTGCATATTAGCTAATATCAGCAGGTGGCACGCTAAGACCACAAATAAAACACTACATCATAATGCTATATTCCCTTATACTGTGAACTAAAGGCAGTCTCATGAGGGTTGCTAGGTTATGTACAGTAGGTCTACATAACCCCCCTTGTTGCCTGAATAAGGAGGCAACAACAAGAATGGCAAGTAAGTTGGTACAAGTATCAGTTACAGTTCAGCTGCATGAGCTTTGTAAAGAAATTTCAGTTGTTCAAAGTATTGTTTCAAAGTATATCTAAAACAGCACAAGGTAATGATCATAAAAATATCAAAAACACATGAAGAATAACAAAACCTTTAAATGTCATCTCTAAGACAGTGTTAGATAAGGCAATGGAGAGATCTCAATCATGGAATAAAGGCCCAGATTTTCAAACTGCGCCATTCTGAGGCACAAGCCCCTGCGCTGCTCAAAATAGTTGTGCAGGGGTGTGGCCGGGGTGATATTCAAAGGAGTTGCGCTAGTGAGCAACTCCTTTGAATATCACCCCCCATCCACAGCACTTGCGCATGGCGCAGTGGAACTTGCGCCACCGCAGGTTGCCAGAGTTGAGCATTAAACTTGCGGTGGCGCAAGTACCATTGCGCCATGCTCAAATTTCCAATATTCAAAAGGTGACATGCAAATGGGGCCATAATTTATGCAAGGCGCAAGGGGGGCCATTTGCATCTATTTATGGCCCCATTTGCATGCCATTTGCATGTAGGTGCGCCAATCCCCGAGGACTTGCTCCTGGCCACCCTGCCAGGCAACAGCCTTGAGGGGACCAACGCACAATACAGCCCGATCGCGGGCATCACAAGATTACATGAAACCCACACATATCCCGAAGCCCGATCGCGGGCATCACAGTTACGAAACCCCCACATATCGAAGCCCGATCGGCGGGCAGTACGGGTACATGAAACCCCCACACATATCCCGAAGCCTGATCGCGGGCAGTACAGTTACATGAAACCCCCACACATCTCCTACAGCCCGATCAATGGCAGAACGTGTATGAACCCCCCTAGTGCTCCGATCACGGCAGAATGTAACCCTCCCCAACCCGAATATCTCCCTGGTGGTCCAGTGGACCGTGAAGCCCCATCAAGGGCAGAATGTCACATCACAACTTCAAACATCTCCCTGGTGTCTAGTGTCCCCACACCCACCCACGAAGCCCTCCACCCTGCTCCCCCGCAGCCGGGCGGGTGACAGCATCCCACCCGCCTGCCGCCCCACCGCCCGCCGCTGACTGTCCGTAGGCTGCCGCCCATTGGTGCAGAGCTACAGCCACGGCGTGCAGCCCATACCGTACATGACAGTCCAGATTTGTGGAGTCATTCAATCCTCTGGATTGCCTCTATCCTGTCTATGGCCTTGCAGAGATGGGGTCTCCAGAGCTGGACAGTAGATGTTATCCTCTAGATGGCCTATGGAGTGGATAGTTGCCAGCTTGTTGAAGACAGAAGATGTTGGATCAAAATGTGGAAGAGGAACTGTAAAAGTCACATACACTGTATCTTTCAAAGTGCATTTATGTGTGTCATAACAAGGTCCCCTATTGGGGTGACGAGTAACCTATCCCAAGTTTCTTGCTGTCACTAGGGAAAAAGAAACAGTTTTATCAATACATTTATTGGTGCATGCAAGTGTGCAACAACCTGGACAATACCACTTGGCCATGTGTCTATCATGGATCAAATCTAGGATCTTCCCTGATTCCAGATACAGGAAGAGATTGGTTGTAGCATTATTAGCAAAATTGCCACAAACTGCACAAAGAATCTCCCTGTCTATGGGATGCTGTGTAGCTTCTTTATTGTTCTGGAAAATTAATTCATTGATTTCATTCTTTGACTCAAACAATTGTGCAACGTCATGCATGCTGTAGATTATGAAACATTCTTCTTGTGAAATGCCATCTGTACCATGTAGCACAGGGTGCATGACATTTTGTCCTAATTCATCATTGAATTTGCATGTTTGACACTTAATTGTAGGCAGATCGGCTTGATTCCAAATAGACATTCCAGTGACAAATAAATCTATAACAGCACCTGTTGTGTCTGCTATATTTGTGTAAGATGCCCTCTTAAGATGCCTGAACACTCCTAAGTGCTCAGTAGCATTTGGCCCTGCTACAGGGTCTTGTGTACATGCTTGATATGCTGCCATTAGACCTAACAACATTACTGCATGAAATGTCTTTTTCATATTTACATTTTATTGAATTTCAATAACAGAGATAATCATGAACATCATTATTAAACAATACAGCAGAATAGTAAACAAAAATCTCTTAAACAATGACAGGGTGCAGACAAATAAATAAATAAATCAAATGAGTGAACACTATAAAAAGTTACCATAGTCCAGAATCAGTACAATAGGCAGAAGTATTAAAACTAAAGCATAGACAAAATAAAGAAATTCATAACCTTATTGACATGGGTTATCATGAAAAAGGAGATAAACCCCAACCTGTAGTAGGACCCCCCCCCATTAAAAGATGAGAAGAGTGAAAGGACTAGGCCAACATTTATAAATTAAGTTTCTAAAATAACCAAAATTAAACATCAGGCTAAATGAGAAAGGTAGAGAAAACAAAAACAAGAGAAAACAAACAAAAAAAAGGGAGGAGAAGGGGAAAAAGGGGGAGGGGGAAGGGAAAAAACCCTCCCTCCCCCTATGGAACAAAGGAAGGTGAAAGGTCACCCAGACTCCCCAAATCTCTTCACATATAGCTTCCTTATTCAGAGACCTATAAATGGTCTTCTCAAGACCATAAATAAAATTAACTATCTGTTAGTCATCCTTGTCAGGCAACTGAACTTTATGCCAAAATCTAGATATTGCTTTTTTCACAGACAAAATTAAAATCAAGAAAAGCTTCTTTTGGCAAGGGGAAAGATGTGGAGTAACCGGGGATATTTGTAATAGAACTATTTTGGAATTCAGACTAAAGAAATCATTAAAAATCTGGTTGAGGCCATCCAAAACAGCTTGCCAAAAGAACACTAAAGCTGGGCAAGTCCAAAAAACATGCGACTGACCCGCAAGAACTTCCCCACACCCACACTAACAACTAGCTGCCTGCAAACCTTTATATTTTGCAACTCGGGCAGGCATTAGAAAGAACCTAGTTCGGCATTTCCAGAAGACCCATAAATAAGATGACGAAGAAGCGGTGAAACTAAGTAATAAACTGAATGGGAGGAATCAGATTTAAGTTCCCTTATATTTGAATAGAGAGTACCTAGTAAATGTTCTTGTTCGACACCTTGTTGTGCTGCGATTAAAGTCGTGACTCCCAAGGAACCTAACCAATCCGGAAGTGAAGCTATAAAAGATAAAGATTACAGAAATGAGCTACGTTGTATGTATCTATAATGATCCACAGGGGGCAAACCATACCTAGCTTGAAGTGCTACAAAGCTCAACCGGCTGCAATCGTCAAATAACTGGTGGTAAAACCCCAACCCCAGTTCTGCCCATCTCTGAAGAAAGATATTGGACTTACAAAAAGGATTCTGGTCATCCCAAGCAAGAGAAGTCGCGAGAAACCTATCTGAAGCAATAAGGGTATTAGAATAATTATACCAAACTCTGAAAATTTCACCTGCAAAATCAAAAAAGTATGATAACAGTATCCTATGTTTTGAAGAGGCATAGCAAATCCGACCTATAGCATACAAATCATACAATGCCTGATTATTATCCTTCCAATAGGCCTGATAGGCAGAATTGGTCCACCAGCATAAGATGAGTAAGTGAGAAGCGAAAGCATACCACACAATATTAGAAAGGCCTAACTCACCATGAACCGGAGACAAATACAATAAAGAGGCTTGTACTATGGCCTTTTTTCCACTCCAAGAAAAATTCAGCATGAGTCCTTGCCATTCCTTAAGATAAAAATGAGACAGACTGAACTGCATGAAACTTTGATGCATTGGTTGATGAGCAGTAAGCAAACTCTGCCATGTTGTCCTGAGCAAATATCATCTTCAGAATTTTTCTATTACATGTACTGGGATACTAAGCGTTATGTGGGTCACTGAGTATTGCAACATTTAGTGAATCTGATAAAAACATACAGAGTACTAGCTGGTCACTCCCACCCTTTGAGACATTAAAAAACAACAGAACTTGTGGATTATTAGGTAGAAGAAACAGCTTTATGGTCAACTGGGATAAATACGTCTCAGTGGGTGGAAAAGTAACATCTTACTCACATTTATTTAATAAACCTGTGAAAGGGTAATGGGGGTATTTTGCCTGGTTTTACTGTTGGGGGGTGACATAGAATTAAACCCTGGCCCAGATGTTTTGTCTAAAATAAAAGTAGTACATGGTAATGCCCAGAGCATAGCCATGAAAACTGATCAATTGGAAACAATAGTGCGTGTACAAACCCCAAGTATTCTGGGCATGAGTGAAACCTGGTTATCAGAAAAAATAAGTGACCATGAACTGAGTATTCCTGAGCATTAGCTTTTTAGACAAGACAGAAAGACTGGGTGAGGGATGATGTTTTATGTTAAAAGTACCCTTGATCATGTTGAAACATAGAAACATAGACTTTGACAGTAGATAAGGACCGCTTGGCCCACCTAGTCTTGCCATTTCCCTACCTATTGGATACGCTGTAGATCCTAGTTAACCAACAGCCTACTGCTTCCTACCCCCAACCAGAATTACCTTATGTCTGTCCCATGCATTCTTGAATTCCCCTCTGTTTCTGACCCCACAACCTCCTCAGGAAGGCAGTTCCATGCATCCACAACCCTTTCTGTGAAAAAATACTTCCTCACATTGTCCCTGAGCCATCCCCTCTATCTTCAAATTGTGTCCCATCTCTTTTTCTGAAAGATGCTACCCTCTTGGACTTTTTTAATTCTCTTGAGGTACTTAAAAGTTTATATCATGTCCCCCCCCTTCCTTAAAGGTATACATATTAAACTCCTTTAGTCTCTCTTCATATGGCTTCTGTTGCAGACCCTACACCATTTTAGTTGCCCTCCTCTGGACTGCCTCCATCCTGTCTATGTCTTTGCAGAGATGGGGTCTCCAGAACTGCACGTGGTACTCTAGATGGGATCTCACCAACTTTCTGTATGAAAGGATAACAACTTTGTGTTTTCTACTGGTGATGCCTCTCCCTATACATCCCAGTATCCCCCCAGCCCTCCTTACTGCCTTCTCACATTGCTTGCTTACCTTTAGGTTGTCTGATATGACTACCCCCAGGTCCCTTTCCATTTTTTGTTATTAATACCACCCCCCATTGTGTACTCTTCCCCAGGGTTTTTGTTTCCCAGGTGCATTACTTTGCACTTCTTTGCACTGAATCTAAGCTGCCATACTTTTGACAGTTCCTCCAACTTTGCCAAGTCCCTTCTCATCCTTTCCACACACCCTTGTATATCAACTCTATTGTAGATCTTTGTGTCATCTGCAAAGAGGCATACCTTCCCTTCCAGTCCCTCCACAATGTCACTTATAAAAACATTAAAAAGGACCAGACCCAGTACTGAATCCTGTTGTACCCCACTAGTAACCCCCCTTTCTTTGGAGTGGTCTCTGTTTACTGTTACCCCCTGTGTCCTGCTGTTCAGCCAATTTTTTACCCAGGCTACCACATTGGGACCCACTCCCAGGCTGGCTAATTTGTTCATTAATCTTTTGTGTGGGACTGTGTCAAATGCCTTGCTAAAGTCTAGATAGGCCATGCCCACAACCCTTCTCTGGTCTACTACTTTGGTCACCCAGTCAAAGAAATCTATTAGCTTCATCAAACATGACCGTCCCACTGAGAATCCATGCTGCCTTGTGTCCTGTGCCCTGCTGGCCTCTAGGTACTCAACAGTTCTTTCTTCCAGAAGTGATTCCATCACTTTCCCTACCACTGAGGTCAAGCTAACAGGACTGTAGTTTCCTGCCTCTGCTTTGATCCCACATTTGTGAAGGGGAATCACATCTGCCCTCCTCCAGTCTTTAGGTACCACATCATCCTCCCATGATTTGCTAAAAAGGGTAGTCAGTTGTGGTGTCACTAGATCTCCTCTTAGTTCTTTTAGAATTCTGGAGTGAATCCCATCAGGCCCCACTGCTTTGTCCACCTTCAGTTTTAGGAGTTCTTTCAGAACCCTTTCTCCTGTGAAAGGACTGGTATCGACCCCCGTATCCAGAGTGTTTCTATTGACTGGATTAGGTACCTCGCCCTCCTATTCATTTGTGAATACTGAGCAGATGTATTTGTTCATTATCCCTGCTTTTTCACTGTAATTCTCTGCCCACCCACTCTCTCCTTTATTAAGCCTCACTACCTCCCCCTTGGTCTTTCTTCACTCCCTAATGTACCCATACAACGTTTTATCCCCCTTCTTAAATGAGTTGGCTATCTTTTCCTCAGTTTGGGCCTTTGCTATTCTGACTGTCTCCCAAGCTTCCTTCTGCTTTAACTGGTACAGTTCTCTGTCCTTCTCCTTCTGTGTTTTCTTATACAGTACTTCCTGAATGCTGTCTTTTTCTCCCTAGCCTTCCCCATCACCTCTTTTGAGAACCATAGTGTTTTTTTTCTTTCATTTTGATTTGTTTATTTGCTTCACACAAAGGCTTGTTGCCTCTGAGATGGCAGTTTTGATGTTTCCCCATTATTCCTCCACCCGTCCTTCTTGCCTGTTTGCTAGTGCTTGAGATTATGTTAAGAGGGACAGAAAATAATATAGAGTACCTGGTAACTAGTATAGTACAAATTAATTTGTTTACTGCTGTGGTTTATTCTCCCCTAAGACTGATTTAAAAAATATTGAAGAAGTATTAAATAAGAGGAGAGCGTGTGGGTGATAAATTGATAATATTATTAGGGATCTATACTGTGACTGATTAAAGTCATAGGGTAAACAACTAAAGGATATAACTACTGTACTGGGGTTAAGACAACTTATTAATTCACCCATGCATTTTACAAGTACTTCTACAACTGGAACTGTCCTAGATTTGATATTTACTTCACTGCAGTTACACGTTGAATCTTCTGGAACGTTGTCCCCCCACCACACACACTTTGGAGACCATAATCTTGTCTAGTTAATCTTGTCTACTTCCCAACTTGTAGGTCGACAGAAACACCTAAAGAAAAACTGGATTAGAGATATAAGAAATTTCTCAGAAAATACATTTTTAGAAAGTGTGAGAATAGTGAAATGGGATTGTTGTAGATTGATCCCTGACTTGGACCTAACTGTTGAGTATTTTGCAAATACTTTTCAGAAGATTTGTGATACTCATGCTCCTAAGGTGAAACAATACAATAAACAACCCAGATTACCTTGGATAACAGACAAATTACTAAAAAAATAATCAGGGCTAAGAATAGAATCTGGAAAAAAGTGTTAAAATCAAAACTGGTTGGTGACTGGGAATTTTTTAAAATAAAAAGAAATGAATGCAGAAAGCTGACATGAAGGGCAACAATGAAATATTACAGGAACAAACTGGACCAAAACACTGATCCTAAAAAATTCTGAAATACTGTAAGGTACTTAACTAATACAGATGGAAAGGGAGACTAGAGAAATTTAACAATAAGAACTGGAAATACCCTAACCGAGGCTCCTGAGGTAATCTCAGATATATTGAATAACTTCTTTACCAACCTTCCTGGTGTTGGGGATATACCAAGACCAGGTATTGGAAAGGTAACTAAAGACACAAAAACCTCATCAGATTCTCACCCTTTGTTTAGATTCAGGAATCTAATTTTATCTGAAGTAAGGAGGGAATTATTCAAAATAAATATACACAAGTTGGCAGGAATGGATGACTTAGAAGGAAGATTTCTGAAACTAGCAGCTTATTATATTGCTCCAACAATTACATACATTTTTAACTGGAGTTTACAAATAGGATATTTCCCCAAATCTTGGTGGATGAGTAAAGTAATACCAATTTTTAAGGGTGCGAAGCAGCAGACATAAACAATTATCATCCTATAGCTATACTGCCCATCTTGTCTAAGTGTTTGTAAAAACTTGTCAATAGACAGATCTGTGAGTATCTAGATACATATAGGCTTCTGACCCCTTACCAATCAGGATTTCATAGGGGGTTATTCAACTTCTACAGCTTTATTAGAATTTAATGACCTAATTTGTACTTCTTTGAATTCGGGTAGGGAGACAGCAGTTGTCTTTATTGACCTATCAAAAGCTTTTGACTTGGTGAACCACTCCATCCTATGTGGGAAGTTATACGACCTGGCCATTTCGGATGGTCCTTTATCTTGGCTTAATTCTTATCTAACTGGGCATACTCAGAGGGTTAAGGTACAGCATCATTTGTCTGTACCTCGTAGAATAACTAGTGGGGGTCCCCCAAGGGTTCATCTTGGGACCCCTCCTGTTTTTCATTTTTAATAATGACCTGCCCTCTGTAGTACAACACACAGCCATTAGGCTATATGCTGCAGATAAAGTAATAGTAGCCTCAGTAGTGAATATTCCAGAACTTCAGACTCAGCTACAGGCAGACTTCACTAGGATTGAGGAGTGGTTCACCGGGTCACAGCTACTTATGAATGTAAAGAAAATAAAAATTATGCACTTTGCTGTAAAAGGCAAAATTGTATCACAACTACAGATTTTTACTAATAATAAAGTACCAATAGAACTAGTGACTACTTATTGTTACCTGGGAATAACTTTTGATTCCACTCTAAGTTTTAAAGACCATATTTCCATAACCATTGGTAAGATAAATAAGAAATTGGGGGTGTTAAGAGAACCACTAGATGTTTAAAATTCCAAGACTGGAAAAGGATTGCAGAGCAGTTCATTTTGCCTGATCTTAAATATGATGAGTTAAAGGGACACTGTCAATCTGTTTTTCCTCATATTATTTCTAGTGGAAATCTCACATTTTATGATTGCTTACTCTCTATAAAATTCACTGATGTTGCTGTTGGTTTTGTCTATCTCCTTGTTTAGCAGAACTGAAATGCATGGCAATGTATATATATAAACAACCTTGTTTTTGCTTACAATCCTGGTTCTGTTCTTACTGCATGCTTCCTGAGCATAAGAAACACACCCAAACAGTTCAGTCACTCTTAAGGCAGTAGCCCCCTAAACTCCCACTGCATCGTGAGAGGTTAAACTATTTTGTGGTTGTTCCCAAGTCCAGGAAAGATATATCTGGAGCTGATCAAGGAATGTAAACAAACCTGTTTTGGTGTGATGACACCAGTATGCTGGGCAGTCTGTTTTTTTTACTTTAAAAAAAAAATATGAATCAGAATCAAACTACCAGCTACATCAATAATCTTTACAGAATTTTAGCAATCATAAAATATGTTTTTAAACTAGGGACACTTTGAGACTTAAGGGGGTTGACAGTGTCCCTTTAATATATCAAACAGCCATCAAGTAATTGTTGGACAAACTTGATAAATTACAATATAGAATTGCTATATACATTTTACAGTGTAGCTATAGGATGCACCATTGTTTACTATTAAGTAAATTGGGTTGGCTACCTCTTGATGTTGAGTATTCTAGGACTTGGAATGTATTTATTCATAAATATAAGATATACTATCCTGAACATAGAATCTCTCAAATTCTTTTTCCTTCTGAACCCTGCCTCAAGAAAGAATTATTTAGGTCTGTCCATCAAAAAAACAAAATCTACCAGGGAAAATGGAAAAAATAAATATGGAGATAAAACATTAACTTCCTGGGCTGCATTTTTCTGGAATAAATCACCCCCTACAATATGTATTGAAACTGCACACATGCCTTTCATTATGGCAGTTGAGGTTTTATTTTCCTATACTTGTCAGTGTATTTAGTAAACTTTCACACTTATGGTCCTTAAACTGTAAGATGTTGTAAATATTATCTTCTGTATATTGTATTTTATGTTTTTGCATAAATTGGTATATGCTTTTGTATTTATTTATAAGTAAACTTTTAATGTAACTTTAGATAAACACAGGACTGTCTTGCAAACTGAATTGAAAAAGTCCAAATGACATGTTCTCCTGAATAAAAATAAAGTTTTACCTACCTACTGTACCTACCTTCCAGTGAGTGAGGTTTAACACCACAGGGACTTGCATGAACTGCACATTATTAATGAGGGTTCCAGGCAGGGAGTTTGCTACCAGGCCACTGGGAGGGCCTGGCTCCTGGATTGGCATTGCACAGGGTCATCCCCTGATGATGGGAGTACAGTCAGGAAAAGGGCAGCACTCACCGTTGTATGAGAGGAACAGCATTGGCAGGAAGTGTCATTGGAGAATTGTGTGCAGAAACTGGATTCATCATGGCTGTAAGATTGTAAAGGCCCGAGTGCTGTAGTTGGGTTTGGAGGATGGCCAAAGTCCCATTAGGTACAGCTAGTTTTGGAACCCACTTGTGAGGGAGCAATCTTAGGCCTCATACTCTCAACCAGGGACAGTGTGAGGATCTCAGATCTAGAAGTGGATAGCCCTCTGGGAACAAGTGACCACCAAACAGTGTGGTTCATGATAAACTCAGCTACAGAGTCAAGCCATACAAAAGTGAGGGTACTGAAGTTCAGGAGGGCTGACTTTGGCAAGATGGAAGAGTGCCTTAGAAAAGCACTAGCAAACAGGCTAGAATGAGGGGTGGAGTAACAATGGGGAAACATCAAAACTGCCATCACAGAGGCAACAAGCCTTTCGGTGAAGCAAATAAACAAATCAAAATGAAAGAAAAAGTCACTATGGTTCTCAAAAGAGGTGGAAGGGAAGGTTAGGGAGAAAAAGATAGCATTTAGGAAGTATAAGGAAACACAGAAGGAGCAGGACAGAGAACTGTACCAGTTAAGGCAGAAGGAAGCAGGGAGGGAAGACAGAATAGCAAAGGCCCAAACTGAGGAAAAGATAGCCAACTCAGTTAAGAAGGGGCATAAAACCTTTTACAGGTACATCATAGAAACATAGACCTTGATAGCAGATAAAGACCACTTGGCCCACCTAGTCTGCACATTTCCCTACCTAGAGGATGAGCTGCAGATCCTATTTAACCAACAGCCTATTTCTTCCTACCCTCCACAAAAATTGCCTTATGTCTATCCCATGCATTCTTGAATTCTCCCACAGTTTTAGACCCCACAACCTCCTCAGGAAGGCTGTTCCATGCATCCACCACCCTCTCTGTGGAAAAATGCTTCCTCACATTGCCCCTGAGCCGTCCCCCCTCTATCTTCAAATTGTGTCCCCTTGTTCTTTCACATTTCTTTTTCTGAAAGATGCTACCCTCTTGGATGTTGTTGATTCCACTGAGGTACTTAAGCATTTCTATCATGTCCCCCCTCTCCCTCCTTTCCTCAAGGGTATACATATTAAGCTCCTTTAGTCTCTCCTCATATGGCTTCTCTTGCAGACCCTGCACCATTTTAGTTGCCCTCCTCTGAACTACCTCCATCCTGGAGTGTAGAAAGACAAAGGGAGGGATAGTGAGGCTGAATAGAATGGACGGTGGGTGGGCAGAGAGGGACAGTGAAAAAGCAGGGATACTGAATGAATACTTCTGCTCAGTATTCACAAAAGAGGAGGAGGGGGAGGTAACTAATCCAAATAACAGAAGCACTCTAGATGGGGGGGTCAATCCCAGTCCTTTCACAGAAGAAAGGGTTCTGAAAGAACTCCTAAAACTGAAGATGGACAAAGCAATGGGGCCTGATGGGATTCACCTCAGAATTCTAAAAGAATTAAGGGAAGGACTAGTGACACCACTGACTACCCTTTTTAACAAATCATGGGAGAATGGTGTGGTACCTGAGGACTGGAGGAACGTGGATGTGATTCCCCTTCACAAAAGTGGGAGCAAGACAGAGGCAGGAAACTACAGACCTGTCAGTTTGACCTCTGTGGTAAGGAAAGTGATGGAATCACTTCTGAAGGAAAGAATTGTTAAGTACCTAGAGGCCAGTGGGGCACAGTACCCAAGGTAGCATGGGTTCACAGAGGGAAGGTCATGTCAGATGAATCTAATTGATTTTTTTGACTGGGTGACCAAAGTAGTAGACCAGGGAGGGGCTGTGGACATGGCCTACCTAGACTTTAGCAAGGCATTTGACACAGTCCCACATGAAAGGTGAATAAACAAATTAACCAGCCTGGGAGTAGGTCCCAGGGTGGTAGCCTGGGTAAAGCATTGGCTGGACAACAGGACACAGAAGGTAATTGTAAATGGTGTCCACTCTGAAGAAAGTGGGGTTACTAGTGGGGTACCGCAGAGTTCAGTACTGGGTCCAGTCCTTTTTAATGTCTTTATAAGTGACATTGCAGAGGGATTGGAAGGAAAAGTATGCCTCTTTGCAGATGACACAAAGATCTGCAAAAGGGTTGATACGCAAGGAGGCATGGAAAGGATGAGAAGGGACTTGGCAAGGTTGGAGGATTGGTCAGAAGTATGACAGCTTGGATTCAATGCAAAAAATTGCAAAATAATGCACCTGTGAAACAAAAACCCAGGGGAAGATTACACAGTGGGGTGGGGGGGAGGTAGTAACAGCAACAAAAATGGAAAGGGACCCGGGGGTAATCATATCAGATGACCTTAAGATTGGCAAGCAATGTGAGAAGCCAATAGGGAGGGCTGGGAGGATACTGGGATGTATAGGGAGAGGCATCACCAGCAGAAAACAGGAAGTTGTTATCCCTCTGTACAGACAGTTGGTAAGACCCCATCTGGAGTACTGCATCCAGTTCTGGAGACCCCATCATTGCAAGGACATAGACAGGATGGAGGCAGTCCAGAGGAGGGCAACTAAAATGGTACAAGGTCTGCAAGAGAAGCCATATGAGGAGAGACTAAAGGAGCTTAATATGTATACCCTTGAGGAAAGGAGGGAGAGGGGGGACATGATAGAAACTTTTAAGTACCTCAGTGGAATCAACAAAGTCCAAGAGGGTAGCATCTTTCAGAAAAAGAGATGTGCAAGAACAAGGGGACACAATTTGAAGATAGAGGGGGGATGGCTCGGGGCAATGTGAGAAAATATTTTTTCACAGAAAGGCATAGAACAGCCTACCTGAGGAGGTTGTGGGGTCTAAAACTGTGGAAGAATTCAAGAATGCATGGGACAGACCTAAGGCAATTCTTGTGGGGGGTAGGAAGAAATAGGCTGTTGGTTAACTAGGATCTGCTGCTTATCCAGTAGATAGGAAATGGGCAGACTAGGTGGATCAAGCGGTCCTTTATCTGTCGTCAAAGTCTATGTTTCTATGTTTCTATGCAGGTATTGGGCCAGCCTTGGTGGGTGATTTTGGAAAGGCAGGACACTGGAATTTGTTGCCCATTGGGAAAATCAGTTTTTCACTCAATTTGGAGTGTTGACTGGCCAGGGGACACCATCATGGCATTGAGGTAGGCATCTTTGCCTTCTCAAAGAGTGACAACTTTTTGTGGAACTTTAATAACCACACCAGTGGTAGTATTTTGTGGTGGAGGCCCCTGTGAGTTATCATGGGTTAGAAGATGTAGGAGCATCCATGCTCAGGTCTTCTCAATGTGGGTCAGCTCTCTTGCACTTGCCAGCACCAGCAGAAAGAGAAGGAGGTGCATGGTCTCTGAAAGAAAAGAAAACAGAAAAAGGTTCAAATCCCCCTCCTCCCAAGGGTGAGAAGGGAGTTTACATTGATTAAGACAGTTTAATCACCTTTATACAATTTCAGTTGGTTACAGTGGAATCACTTATCAGTTGGCTTTTTACGGTCAGTTAGGCATACCTTGTACACCTCTTGGCTCAGTTTGTTTATAATCTTTTAGGGTCCCTCCCATTTGTTTGCAAATGCATGGGCAGGGGTGGCAAATTTCAGTACCATGACTTGTTCTCCAACTTGCCAGCCAACTTTTTTAACATTTTTGTCAAAGCTCATTTTGGATCTCTGTTGGGCTTGGTCCACGTTTTGTGCTGCAAACAGGCAAAACTTTACCAAATTGTTTTTCAGTTGTTCCACATGGGTGTCCATGGACACTATGTCTGTGGTAGGGGTTTTGAGATTAATACACAAATGTTCAGGTAGTCTCATCTGTCTACCCGTCATTACCTCAGAGGGTGAATGCTGGGTAGTGGTTGCTGGGGTCCCCTTAATTGCCATTAGGAGTAAAGGCAATATGGTATGTCAACCTTTGGGGTTTTGGTCTGCAAATTTGAGCATAGATTTGATTCATCTGTTCACTCTCTCTACCCATTCTGAGGATTGGGGGTAGTATGCAATGTGGAATTTTTGGCTGACTCCCAGTAGTTTCAAACATTCTTGCATCACCTCACCTGTAAAATTGATTCCTTGGTCAGAGTCCACCTTGAGTGGTCGACCCCACCTGGTGAAGACTTTATCCACCAGGATTTTGGCAGTTTCTTTCAACAAGGGAAGACCTCTATCTAATTGGAGAAAACATCCCCCCAATGTCTTTCAGGTCTCCGGCTGCCACGGGGCAAGGGTGCGATTCCATCTCGTGGATTATGATTGTTGTCTGGGCCACCCTCATGGAGAGGAAGTGGCTCATGGTACTCTGTTAGGGACAGCTCCTACACCTTAGAAATTATACTTCCCTGCAGGTAAGCATACTCGTAGTGTTCTGGTGCCACTATCTTTTGTTTGTGATCAGCTTTGATCAGATTACTGATGGATTTCTAGAAGAGGTAATGAGAGCTCAAGCTTCAAGCGGCCATTTCCCAAGATGCCCAAGACACAACCCCCTATCCAATTAAATTTATGATCATTAATCTAAATAAATAAGTGTACCCTTAAACAATTGCTTAGCATTTTGATGACGTATTTTACTCACAAAAGTAACATAGGATATTCAGAGGGAATTAGGCATTTTACCCATACTCTCAGTAATGATGTCCTGTACTGTTAAGGGGAACATTGTACAATTATGCACCTAGAACATAGAAACCCAGGAACAGAGTATAGGATTATGGGGGAGGTACTGTCAGTCACTAAACAGGAAAGGGATCTTGGGGTTATCATAACCAGTGACCTCAATATGGCAGGGCAGTGTGACAAAGCAGTGGGCAGCTAGTGGGATGCTTAGGGTGCATGGGGGGGATATCTCCAGCAGGAGGAGGTAGGTGGTGTTGCAGTTGTATCACTCACTGGTAAGACCTCACCTGGAGTACTGTATCCAGTTTTGGATGCGGTACTTCAGAGGGAAATAGACTGGATGGAGGCAGTCCAGAGGAGGGTAACTAAAATAGTGCAGTGGTTGCATGATAAGCCCTATGAGAAGAGACTGAGGCATCTCAACATGTACACTCTGGAAGAGAGAAGAGTGAGAGGGGGCATGATAGAGCTCTACAAGTACATCACAGGGGTGAACAGGGTGCAGGAGGGGTGTCTTTTTCAAATGAGAAAATTGGGAGCACACACTGGAGTTGCAAAAATCTAAGAGGGAAGAAATTACTGCTTCACTGAAAGGGTGGTTGGCACATGGAACAGACTGCCAGCAGAAGTGGGGTGGAGGCAAAAACAGGTGGGTCTTTGAGCATGCGTGTGATAAACATAGGGGAATATTAATAAATAGGCAGAGAAGGAGAGGATCACCAGTGACCAGTTAGGATCAGCAGACACAAATTAGTCAGGGAACATCTGTGCAGACAGGGTGGGCCAAACAGTCCTTTTCTGACAACAAATTCTATGTTTCTAACATATAAATTTAGAATGAGAAATGTAGGAACATAGAATCTGATGGCAGAAAGAGATCGATGTCCAATCATGCGCCATTTTGCTTTGAGACTGCTTTTTTAAAAACAAAAATGGTGCACTTTCAGTGTATTTTTAAAAAGTTTCCATTTTTCTTGAAAATGTGTCAAGTAATTTCCTATCTATGTAGGAAGCACTTGTAGTCTGAGACTGGAGAGTGAAGGTGTGAGTTTAATGGTGGAGAATAGAAAAACATATAGCAGTTTTATAGATAGTAATATAGAGACAGACAGATGCTTTTTGCATCTTTTTTTACATGTGTTGTATTTTTTTTCATTAAAAAAATGTTTGGGTAAAAAAGCCCATGATTCAGCACTAATGGAATTGTGGTGATCCTTGACCTTTTGTCCAGGTACCATTAGAAACTCTTCAGGATCGGTGCCCTCTGGTTTCATGACTGGATGGAAATCTGGGTTAAGATGCAAATGAAAATGAAAGGCACCACTGGGGTGGAGTGGAGCATCCCAAAACTAAACAAGCAGTTTGTCAATGTCTGCCACCATGGCTCTGACAGTTACCACGGGGTCACCAAGGTCCAGAAGAGCTAGTTCCAGTCCAGGATGGCAGCAAGGAGGAAGGAGGGAGAAAGTGCTGCCACTGAACCACTTGGTAGCTGCTAAATTGAAACATTGTTTATTTTTGGTCTACAGTATTTTAGTATCAGGTTCAACTTTTATTATCAAAGTTCCGTAAGTTTGTTAAATCACTAGTTCTGCTTGCTCTCCACAATACCACAAACCCTTTCTAACAGTACCCCAATAGCTTGCCACAATAGGGCATAATGTTGGAGACTGGCACACACAGCCCCTCAGCTTAGCACTGCAATTCATCATGTCCTTGTAGTGTAGTACTGCCCATAACTATCCTGTAAAACTATGTTACTCTTTGTATCTTAAAATGAAAGTTTTTAATTTCTGCATGAGGTGATTACTGTTTAGACATGAATTTTTTCCTCCACATTTCTTTGTGTCCTGTAGTCACAGCTGGGATGTGATGTCAGCAGTAACATTGCTCTTTGTGCATTTTGGATTGCGTGGTGGTAGGTTCAATGTCAAAGCCTGCCAAGCAGTAACGTAATGCCAATGTTTTAGACATACTGTCATTATAGTGTTTTATATATACTTATGTGAAATTTCATCAAAGGGGTTTTATTAATTCCTGTACTGTTTCTGTACTAATACGAGCTGCCATTATGTCCAAAATCACACTCTCCTGTTTTTAAAACTCAGACTAAAGAGTTGTTCCAATTAACACTACCCACACAAACCCGACTTCCATCGCTTATTCTTCGTGTGCTCATCCTCAATTGTTCACCCATTCTTGTCTTTCACTGTTGACATCTTAAGCTCACATGTTCCACTCAGTTCTCTTATCTTGTGGTACAATCCCTGTGTCTCATTTCTCTTGGCATATTCTTCTGCTTCCCAATGTTGTCACTAATCCAGTTGATTCTGTCTCTCTTTGCTTTCTGTTTAATCAATCCAATTTACCTGTTGTACTCGGCTCTTAGATTAGCGTCTGCTTTTTTATTTTCTTTCATCTTTCTATGCTTGTTACTCAACTCAAGCAACTTGTCCATTATCCACCTTTTTTTTTTTCATTTTGGCCTTGTAGCCCAATACTTGTTTGGCTGCTCTAGTAATTCCATTTTTTATGCTGTTCTATATCTCTTCAATCTTCATTTCTTCTTTCATTCAAGATGTTATGCTTTTTTGCATGGCTTCTTTGCATTCTTTTCTAGTGTCTGGCTCATTCAATTTGCCTGCATCATAGATTTTATTGTTTGTAACTTTTTCGATAGCTCTCAGCTTCAACCTTACTGATACCAGTACTAACCTATGGTCCCATCTGACATTAGCTGCAAATGATCTACAAAACAACACACTTGATTTCCATCTTCGATTCACAAGTACAAAGTCAATCATGTTTTTCATTTGCCCATCAGGTGATATCCAAGTCCACTTCCTTTGAGGCTTCCTTTGTTGGAATAGTGTGTTTGCTATCACCAGTGTAACCTATATGTCCATTTTTGTAACATGGATATACATATGGTATCTATGGGTTCGGGGAAGGATGAGGTTACCTGGCACAAGAGACCTAGGTTTGGCTACTCTGCACAGGGGCACCCAAGTAAATCCAACTACAGGAAGCAATAACTGTAATGTCCAGAACCAGAATTGGATTTTCAGTGTGGCTTTATTTATTAACTCACTGAACATAAACAAAGCACTGCATGGTCCCCCACAGGGCTACGTAACTGTAATGCAGATTAGAGGTTAAACACAGCAGTCCATTTGAGGAATGAACACAATACAACAGTTGTCTGGCTTTGGACCCACCAGGCACTCAGCCCAGACTTTGCATGCGCATTGGATACATAGCCCGACTGTACCGGCTCCCCTGCCGGCCACTCGACTGACGGTCCACTTGGCGAATGAACCCAAACTCTACTTGGAAAGACATCCCATCAAACAAAGAGGCTCCCAAACTGTGGCTCCCCACACCACTTGAAGTCTGCGACTCCTAGAGAGATTTTGTTTTTGTACTTCCAATTCGAAACTCCCATCCAACAAGGAGACTCCCATCCAACAAGGAGTAATTTTCCCATCCTGTGGCTCTCCACACCACTTAGAGTCTGCGACTCCTGGGGAGATTTTCAAGTTGCGACCCACGTCTGGGTACCCACCCCATCACTGGCCAAGTGCATGAGGCAAGTAGCAAAAACACAGAAGAAATCCGTAGAGGTGGACCTGGTTACTAAACATGGGGGGTTTTCCCACCTCCAGCTCCCACAGCCCATACCCAGCCATTTCTCTGGTTACACAGAACTTTAGACTTTAAAATGTAGATTGACGGTGGATGACCTGAAGCACCCCCTCTCTAGTGAACTTTAAATCCATTAACACTTTAAACAGATGACTGCTCTATTTGTTCGTCCTAGTTGACATAGTCCTCCCAAATAGCAGTCCCCAATACTTGAAATCCAACTGAAGAAAAGAAGTTGTTTGCCCCTTCCAATGGGGTCAAACACTCACCCATTCGTTGCAGGTGCCCCACAGGTGAAAAACGGTAACCTTTGCTGTTACACATGAACAGACTGAACTTAAATTAAAACAGGCAGCTTTCTTCTCAGGGTGGGAGAAGGGGATTGCCCCTTGAACCCACAAAGAACTTTTCCTCACCCCCCCAAGAGGGAGGGGGGTAAACAGACAACTACTGGTGTCCTTCTTGTTTGCTTAAGGACAAACTGAAGACTGACTTTGAATTCCCAAGGTTCTAAACTTACTCTGAGCTGAAGATTCCAAATGTGGCTCATGCAGCTGCGACAGTTCTATTATGATGTCATCTCTCTAGTCTCAGCTGTGACTGAGGACAGAGTGAGACAGTGTGAAACCCATTTAACTGGAGTTTCACAAGCTGTCTTCCCTGCCTACCACTAGGTCTTACTGGGATTCTAGTAACCCCGGGTGACAAAGGGGTTACACCAGATTATTGCTTAAACAGAAATTTAGCAACCTTTCTCCTCTTTCATTTTCTTCAGCATATCCATATTTGCCTATTGCTCCATCCCAGGAATCCCAGTTTGATACTACTTTTACATTAAAATGCCCCATTACAAATAACATGTCTTGTTTTGAAACTTCTTGTATTGCCCTTTGCAGCTCATTACAGAATTCAGCAATTTCTTCTTCAGATGCTGTTGAGGCCAGGGATATACTTGTACTATTGTGACTGCACCGGCTTTGGTTCTGAATCTTGTCTTCACCATTCAAGGAGATATTGGGTTAAAAGTCATAAGAGCCTGGCTTGCCTTTGGCTTAGGACCAATGCAACTCCTTCCCAGTGCTCACCATCTTCTCTCGCTGATGCCAATATCTTGTTTCTCATGACAGAATTTCCTTCGCTGTTTCATCTTGTTTTGCATAAACTGACAATCTTCCACTTACATCTTTTCAGTTAATTCATCATAACTGCAAGTGCAGCAGTCTGTTGCAATGTTCTTATATTCAAGTTCCAATAGAGATCTTATCTTTGAAGTTCATAAGATAACTCCTTGTTTTGCTAGCTTGTATGTTCGCTTTTGTTCCAATTGGATACTTTTCTCCCCCACCTCGATTGCTCAATGGTGAGCACAGTCCTTGTTTATTCGGGCGAAGACCAAGCTGGCATGATTCTTTTCTCTGGACATCATTCATTTAGTTTCAGAGGTCTTATTTTTGCTAAGTGTTCAACCATGACTCCTTGGCTACCCTCACTAGGTTTAGCATGCCAGCTGAGGCAAAGTCCCATGGTGTGACACTTGGAGCCACTAGTGAGAGCTGTGCGATCTGTCAGCACCAACTGCAAGCAAACCACCCTTTTTAATTTTTACAATTCTTTTTATCACTCCGCCACCTAAACTCTCTCCAGAGAGGTCTCTCAGGGACTTACCTGTATCCCACCCACCTGAAGCTCTCTGATGCTCGCTCCTCCTGGGCCCTGGCTCTCTGATCATTACCCAGCCACCCAGTTCCCTGACTCTGAGTCCCCTGAGTTGGGACCACCAGATTGCTCCTCCTGGCACTCTAGCTAGAATCTAGACAGGTGACCAGGCATGGAGGAGAGCAGAGGAGAGGAGACGAGACAACACGAGAGCCCAACATTGGGCATGGTTGGCCAACCCCCGGACCCTCCTTCACTTATCAGGTGGCAGAGGGTATTTTTTTTACTTGGTGTGGTATACCATCTCCCTCCACCCACCCAGCAGAGCCCGAGCTTGCAATGACACCAGGGATGTCTGTTGTGGCTCTGCATCCCCACTAACAGTGCCCTAAGCATTGCAGTGCCATTGGTCTGCACCGGGGCGACTGTGGTGTCGGGCAAACCCCTGGAGCCCCCCCCGAGAGAGGAGAGCCATCCTCCAGGTGCTCGATCCTCTCTCTCCCCCTCACCGACCTCTGGTGGCTCAGGCTCATTCCCAAACCTGGGTCACTGGCATGGCATGAGGTGTGGCGTCCAGCGCCCCAACCCTCTGTGCCACCAGGCTGGCTTGCAAGCAAACCACTCTTGCAAGTGTGCCTGTCTACTATGCAGAGGTGAAGACTAAGTGATGGAAAGAATATTTTGAAGAGCTGTACAACTTAAAGAACACAATACATCAAGGGAGTAGCAACCAATATGCCAGGCACACCACGGTGTGCTAAGGATCAGCGGGTGGGTAGCAGGAGCTGTCTGGTGTGCCCACATTCCTTTGTTTGTGTTTGTTTCTTTTTTGTGGGATTTCCCAGATGCTCACACTCCTTTTCTGTTTTTTTAAGGGAGGAGGGGTGCGGTCTAAACCTGTGACGTGACCTCACCAAACCTGATTGAGATATATTTTGCCGTCTCAATCAGGTCCGCTTGCTAAAAAAGGAGGCATGGCTAGTAATGAGTGGGTCAGGTCGGTCTCTTTAAAGCCCCCTGAAAAGACGAGTTTGCTCTGTTGTTCTTCAGCTTCCTCGTCTGGAACTGGAAAGTGCCAGATGTGGAGCGAGCACTTTTGGAGAACTTCGGAGTGTGCAGTCAGTGAGGTGACCATGACCAGAGGCTGAGGGAGAGTACTGCCAGTTCAGTCTGTGGGACTCTTGGAGTAAAAGCACTGTAGTCACTGGCACTCACTGCACACTATGTGTGGAAGCTGAGCTGGGAGGAAGTGTGGTTATTTGGTCACCAAGGAGAGTCAAGAATTGGAGCCACAGCCACTGACTGAGAACACCACTAGTTGGGAGCCAGCCCAGAAGTTGGAATCTAACAATGAGGAGGAGGAGTCTGTGGGTCAGGAGATTGGAGACTACACTACAGCAGCCTGTGGCAGGTGAGGGTGAGTAGAATGAGTGGGACCACCCCTTGCTTAGTTTGCAGTTCTGGATGTGGGAGACTGTCTGCTAGGAAAGAGGGCAGTGCCAGCAGGGACAGAGACTTAGCCTCCAGGAGTACTATCCAGGTGGGTGATCATAAAGTTGGACTCATAGTGTTCCTTAGTTTGAGGCCAGGGGATCCAGTTTAAATGCCATCCTGACCTGACAGTCTCGCCTGAGGGACCCGGACAGCACTTGCAAATGTCAGGTTCCCTCCAGATAAATGAGATTGTTTTGCTGTTGCAGGCCACCTCGGAACAGGATGTTTTTCCTTTTTGTTACCATGCATTTCAAATCAATATATGGTCTCTCAGCTGGGAGGAACAAAAAAATTGCAGAATTTAATAAAATGAGAGATGCTGTCTGGTATAATGTAACTTACATTATACCCGTATCTCTCATTTTACTAAATTCAGTTTATTTCAGTTTCTCCCAGCGGAGAGACCACATTTTGAGGGATAAAACAAAAACAAACTACAGTACAGCTTCCAAAAGTTTACAACTTTCTTTTCCATTTCATGTAGTTGACTTCCTCTGTTCACATCATGAGCGTCCTTTAATTTGAAGATTTCCAGTCTACTTTCTGCTGTAATTCTAATTTAATTTTCCGTAATTGTGCAGAAGCAGAATTTTGCTCACTAGTGCTAGTACTGGTCTTAGGGAATGTTACTTTATTACCTTTCCCCAATTACATTTCAATGGAGTCCTCATCCTGACAAAAACACCCTGAAGGAGGAACATCTACTTTTGTCTAAAATCTAGTATAGTCACACAGCTTAACTCCATGTGCCTAACTGCGCAATGTGGTAAAATGTAGGGTAAGTTTTATTAATACAAAACATTTTTTTTGATGATGGTGTTGGCAGGATAGGGACCTGAATAGTGCCATCAAAGACAGGGGTAGGGTACTAGGGCATAGCAGTGGCACTAAGGTCTGCTAGATCTGATAACTTCACTGCAACAGCCTCAGTGGGCAGCAGTGCTTTGCGAGCCATCCTCCTCCAGGTCAGCTGTATGACTGAGTGATTGACAGATCTCTCTGACTGAGTTGAGGAAAGACAACCTGCAGGCCGCACTGTGCACATTGCTGAGACTGTAGACAGGCCAGCCCAGAGGAGCCTTCAGTCAGCAGAGAAGAGTGACGGTCAAGGGAGTGCTGCTGCCAACCAAGCACCTTGCTGCCTGCTGTTATAAGACTAAGTGTCACTGCGTGGTGGTGGGGGTCAGGAAAAAGTCCAATTAAGCTGAAATTTAATTTCCACAAGGTATGGTAAAAATAAACTTTGTCCTTGGGCTCCATGAGCTGACCAGAGAGGGTAGGTGGTCATGACCTGAGACTTGTTCAGAGGGATAGAAATCATTAATCCATCCGTGATGGTGTTCACTGAGTGCTTGCACCCTAATGTTACTGTTGGCACTGTGTACATTTCCAAGAAGCACATTAAAGATAATGATGAACTACACATTGTGGCAGTCTAAATTTGCAATTGTCAGCACCAGGATAAAACTGTACTGTAACTATTAAAACTAGCACTATATGATAAAAGTAATACCATAGGGCCTGACTAAAGTTACTGCTACTGTCAATGCTGCCCATGAAAAGCAGGTGATGTGCTATATTTGCTAATGTATCACTTTCTATTATGAAATAAGTGCTTGTTTTAATACAATTATACTAAAAAAGGCATTATCCAGGTATTGACTGCTGTAGAATTAGGCAGCCAAAATCCTCATTATCTTTAAATACAACTTGGAACTGAATTGAGACTTTTTTTTGGGGTGGGGGTTTACTTCATTGTTGTCAGTGTCACTGTGTGGCAGTGGTGGTTGTGTCACTGTGTGGTGGTGTTGGTGGTCAGGGAAAACAAAGTCCAGTTAAGCTGAAATGTATAATTTCTACACGGTATGGCAAAGTAAACTTTGTCCTTGGGCTCCATGAGCTGACCAGAGGGGTAGGTGCAGTAGTCATGACCTAAGACCTGCTCAGAGGGATACAAATCATCAGTCCATCTGTGATGTTGTTCACTGAGTGTGTTTGCACCCTAATGTTACTGTTAATTGTAGGTAAACCTTGTCCTTGGGCTCCATAGAAGGTGGTCATTATTTTGGGGGGTTTATTGAGTGTGTGGCAGTGGTGGGGGAACTGTTAAATTAAATGTGTGATTTGACTAGGGTCAGTAAACATTATCATTGGGCTCCACTGGCATAGGGGTGGTCATTATTTCTGGTATTAGTCTTTGATAACTGGGTAGTGCCCACTAGGCACACGAGCCTGTTTTTAGAGATGACCCAGGAGCACTGGGTGGTTAAGTGACTTGGTCAGAGTCATACAGTATACAAGTGGAGGTTGTGAGAATCAAACCCAGGTCTAGTCTGTTGGATGTACCAAGCTTGTTCACAGCTAATTACCCTAATCTTTAGGCTATACTGCCAGTCCAACTCATGCTGTGTAACTCTCAATGCCATTCTCCGTCAGAAATCTGTCTATTCCTCTGTTACCCCTATTCATGTTGTATAACCCTCACTACCTTTCTCTCTGGGGAAATCTGTCTAGTCCTTTTTTGTTAGTTTGTTTTAGTCTTTGGTAACCGGGTAAGGCCCACTAGTCGCAAGTGCCTGTTTTCAGGGGTGAACTGGGAGCACTTGGAGGTTAAATGTGATATGCTCAGACTGAGTCGGTGTGCAAGTGGAGTTGTGAGAATATGATCTCAGAGTTGGTGATACAGAACTTGGTTATGGATCGAGTACTGCACACCCAGATTTGTTAAGTTACCCTGGCGATGTATTTCCAAGAAGTAATTAAAGATAATGGTGTGTTAACTACACATTTTGTCTGCCTAATTGTGCAGCTATCAGTACTGGGATGGATTGTTTACTGTGGGTCTGTTATTGTGATAAAATGAGCACTGTTCATAATAAACCTTATAGGCAGGCATGGGCATATGATGGAAGTAGCTGCTGCTGTTAATGCCATGAAAACCGGGTGATGTGGATAAATCTTGCTGAGATGTTTATTAAGAAGTAAGTGCTCATTTTTATACAATTACACTACATTAGGCAGCCAAAATGTGCAGCTCATTTATTATCTTTAAATACTACTTGGAAATGAAAAGTGCCATTATTGCTTTTATTTTCACTTGAACTGTGGTTTTGAGCACTGTCAGTGCTCGTAGAGGGACACATTTATTTAATCTCACTAAGCAGCAGAAATGTGTGGTTTTGAGCACTGCTACTAGAGTGGTAGGTGTGTTTTCTTTCTCCTGATTTTCTCTAGCACCTAATAAATAAGGTTTCTTAGACAGTGCATGGGAGTCTTTCATTTTGCATGCCTTTGGGCCATGGCTTTAGCAGTGTTTTTTGTGGTGTTCCTAGCATTTGACTTTGTCTAATACTACTGCTTCAGAAAAGGCAGTGATACAAAGGTGAAAAAGGTGCCTCAGCTGGGACTTGAACCTCTGTGGGACTGGCTACCTTGATGGGGTACAGAGGCTTGTCACAATGCAATATTGTAATCCAAAACCAATCTGTTATCTGACACCTGTTGGTGGTGTGGCTAGTGGTGTGGTGGCATGGCTAGTGTAGTGCTGACAGCTAAAGAGGAGGTTCTGATAATGGGAGACTTCACCATGCCAGATACAGATTCATCAATACCAGCAGTAACATCTGCCAGAACTAGACACATGGTGGATTCCCTGCAGGGGGAGGGCCTCAAACAACTGGTACAACAACCCACAAGAGACAGGGCTATCCTGGATCTAGTACTGACTAAGAGAGAAAGGATCGCAGATCTCCAGGTAGAAGGTCACCTGGGAGCCAGTGACCATCGCATGGTATGGTTCAATTTGGCCACTAGAACTAACTCATCCCATTCCAAGGCAAAAATATGGGACTTCAGAGGAGCTGACTTTGATAAGATGGCCAACAGAGTTTAGCCCTGGCAAAAAGAAATACAAGTGAGGGATGCAGGCAAAGTGGGTAAGCATTGAAGGATGCAATACTTGAAGCAACATCCCATTGTGTTAGAGAGAAAAGGAAGTGCAAAAGAAGAAGGAAACCACTTTGTTCTCAAAAACAGTAGCAGAAAAGGTCAGAGCCAAAAGGCTGGCCTTCAGGAAATATAAGGGAATGCAGCAGGATGAAGATAGGGAGGCATACCAAACTTCCCTAAGGGAAGCAGGGAAGGCAGTAAGGCAGGCAAAGGCCCAAACTGAGGAAACACTAGCACAAACAGTAAAAGAAGGTGACAATACTTTCTATAGGTACATTAATGAAAGGAGAAAGTCCAGAAGGGGTATTGCTAAGATCAAAGAGGATAAGGGGGCATGTGAAGAGGAGGACCGTGTAAAAGCATCTATCCTAAATAGATATTTCTGCTCAGTATTTAATGAAGAAAAGGTAGGGCAGGGCCCACAGCTCAGCACCATGAACACAGGAAGGAGGGAGGTGTGCACTAGTCCCTTCACAAAAGAAAGGGTCCAACAAGAGCTCAAATAAGTTTAGGGTGGACAAGGCAAAGGGACCTGATGGCATACATCCCAGGGTACTAAAGGAGCTAAGGGTGGAACTAGCAGAGCCATTATCAGAACTGTTTAATGAATCTTTGAGTGTAGAAGAGGTCCCAGAAGACTGGAGAAGGGCTCATGTAATCCTGCTCCACAAGAGTGGTAGCAGGGAGGAGGCAGGAAACTACAGACCAGTCAATCTTACCTCAGTAGTTGGCAAGATTATGGAGGCACTCCTTAAGGAAAGGGTAGTGCAACACCAGGAATCCATAGGAGCACAGGATCCTAGACAGCATGGGTTTACAAAGGAAGGTCCTGTCAAACTAATCTCATAGATTTCTTTGACTGGGTAACCAGAGTGGTGGACCAAGGGGGAGCAGTTGATGTTGCCTACCTTGACTTCAGCAAAGCTTTCGATACTGTTCCACATAGATGATTGATTAATAAGCTGGGTAGGTTCAGGGTGGGTCAGAAATTGGTCAACTGGGTGGCAAACTGGTTGACAGGCAGAAAACAGAGAGGTAATAAATGGTATACAGTCAGAAGAGAAGCAAGTCACAAGTTGGGTACCTCAGGGATCAGTCCTCGGGCCAGTCCTCTTCAATATCTTCATCAGTGACATTGCAGATAGACTGGAGGGTAAGATTTGTCTGTTTGCAGATGACACCAAGATCTGCAACAGAGTAGATGATCCAGATGGGGTGTGCAGAATGAGAAGAGATCTGGATAAACTAGCAAAATGGTCGGAAGCAGTGGCAACTGGGGTTTAACGCAAAGAAGTGCAAGATCATGAACATAGGGAAGAGAAACCTTGAAGCCACCTATAGGCTGGGAGGGGAGTTGCTGGCAGTCACAAGGAAGAAATAGACTTGGGCATCATCATCACCGAAGACCTGAAATCTTCCAAGCAGACCACTAAAGCAGTAGGTAAGCTAGGGGATGTTGGGGTATATTAGTAGGGGTATCACAAGTCATAAGAGAGAAGTAATAATCCCTCTTTACAAGACACTGATTAAGCCCCATCTGGAGTACTGCATGCAGTACTGGAGGCCACATCTTCACAAGGACATTAACCAAATTGAGGCAGTCCAGAGAAGGGCAACCAAAATGGTGCGGGACTGCATCAGAAAACATATGAGGACAGATTAACAGAGCTCAATATGTATACCGTGAGAGCAAAGGAGGGAGAGGTGATATGATCAAACATTCAAACACCTTAAGGGCATTAACAAGGTGAAAGAGTCTATCATGTTTCAATATAAGAAAATAGCAGGACAAGAGGACTCAGCATGAGATTAGAGGGAGGCCAATTGAAGAGGTAATGTGGAGGAAGTTCTTTTTCACAGAAAAGGTGGTGGATGCATGGAATGGCCTACCTCAGGAAGTGGTGGATATGAATACAGTGCAGGGCTTCAAATAGGCATGGGATAGGCACAAGGGAGCAATACAGATGAGTATGACTAGATAGGCCATTGACAGAGCAAAGGTCGATGGCGCATTCATAAAATAGAAAGAGAAATGGGCAGACTGGATGGGCCAATCAGTCCTTATCTGCCATCAATTTCTATGACCTCTGTGGGACTGGCTACCTTGATGGGGTACAGAGGCTCATCACAATGCAATATCGTAACCAAAATCCAGGCTGTTAGTCTGACACCTTTTGGTGGTGGCATGGCTAGTGTGGTGTGTGAATGGACCTCTGTGGGACTGGCTACCTTGATGGGGTACAGAGGCTTGTCACAATGCAGTACTGTAACCAAAACCAGTCTGTTAATCTGACAACTGCTTATGCTGTGGCTAGTGATGTGCTGATATACAACACAGGAAAACAACGCTTGCATAGGGTTAGAACAGGGCATGGACAGTGGGGGGGGGTAGCTCACCCTAACAAAGGGGGGTAGCAGTGAGTCAACTTGGTGTGCAGATCTGAAATCCCTGGCTACACCCCTGCAATAGATGAAACAATCCTGGAAAGGCTTCCTAGCACAAACAGTGGAGAGCAGAAGCCAGAATTCCTAGAAGACAAAGTAAAGGACTCGACAGAAGGTTTGAAAAAGAAAAATGCACTGAGGAGTGATAACATAACCGCAGAACTGTTGCAGGCATGTGAGGAACACACTGTAAAAGTGATGTACAAACTTCAACAAGTTTTATAAAGAAGAACAATCACCAAATGAATGAGGGAAGGTGATAATAGTAACAATTTATAAGAAAAGAGACGAGAAAATATAAGAACTACAGAGAAATCAGCTTGTTACTGTAAGTGTACCAGGAAAAGTATTCACCAAGATGCTGCAGAAGAGAATGAAGAGATTCATAAAAGAAGAATTTGCAGAAGAACAGGCTGGTTTCAGACCAGGGTGAAGTACAACAAACCAGTTATTTGTGATAAGACATATCAGAGAAGTACACAGAACACAGCATCCCCTACTATAATAACTTCATAGAATTCAAACAGGCTTTTGACTACATTTGGCAAAAAAGGGGGTTGCCCTATTCAAGGGCAGCCTAGGTTGTCACTGGCCCCCTGGGATTAGCATGGCTCTTAGAGTAAGGAAGGTAAGGATAGGGGGGGGGTGGGGGCTAGGTCTAGAGAGGGGATAGGGCAGATGGGGGAGGGGCAGGGACATGATAGGGGACGGATGATGAGGTCACAGGTGCAGTGTCACAAAGGGAGAGGGGCTAGCAGGTGAGCTGACAGTCTGCCATTGGAGGACAGTAAAGCAGGGGAAGGGGCAGACAGGGGTAGATGAGGGGCTGCAGAGAGAAGGATCTCCCTCTTTCTATGCAGCAACTCTTTCCAGAAATTTGTACTTATTCAGCAGATTGCACAGCTACAGTCAATTTCTTGTTGGGTAGATTTGGACAACTTGAGGTAAGCATTCGGAGGGCCTTGTGAAGGTCTGGCCTGACTGTTTGGTTTGGTTGCAACATCACGGCTAGTTTGGGCCTTATGTGGCAAATTCTATACAAAATGAAAGGATTTAATCATATATATTATATGTTTTCTACAGAATATTGTTTTTGCTGTTTTGTTTTTGTCATAATAATAATAAATAGAATAATAATAAAACGTTATTTATACCACACCTTTCTTAAAACCAAGTCGCCTTTACAACAACTACATTAAACAGTAAAATAAATACAAACCTAATAACAGCTACATTTTAAAATACATTAAAATCATCATCAGGGGTAAGCCTCTGACCATAGAAGGGTCTTTAAGGCCTTTTTAAATTCCTCCATGGACACACACTGCCGAAATGGACAGGGTAGAGAATTCCTGAGGGCAGGGGCCATGTACATAAATGTTCAGGCCCCTGAAGATTTTAAGGAAACCCTTTGGAATCTCTAGCAACCCCTCATATGCAAAGCGGAGCGATCGCCTAGGGCAGTAAGGTACCAGGAGCTCTTTCAAGTAGTCTCGGCCCAGTCCGTGTAGGGCTTTATAAGTCAGAAGACTGACTTTAAAGGTGATCTGCCACTGTATTGACAGCCAGTGCAGATCGCGCAGAACCGGAGAAATAAGACATGCACGAGAAGTACCTGTCAATAACCAGGCCACAGCATTCTGCACGAGCTGCAAGCAGCAGATATCAACCCCTGGTAACCCTAGATACAGGGAGTTGCAGTAATCAAGGCGCAAGCTCACAAAGGTGTGGACCAATGTAGACAGATCACTGGATGGAACTAGATGCTTAATCCTGGAGATGTTACTCAGATAGTGAAAGGATGATTTGACGACTGCCAACACCTGTAATCGCAGTGTCAGTTTGTCATCAAAAATCACCTCCAGGTTCTGCACCCATTAAGAAGTAGGGTGCTGGATGCCACCCAGAAAAAGGCCTGAGGGCAAACCAGCTCCCATCCCCTCTATCCAGTGACCCAGGTCCACAATCATCACCTCTGTCTTCAAGTTCAACATCAGCCAGCTTGAATTCATCCAGTGCTGGATTTCAGTGAGGCAGTTGTTAAATACCTAGAGAGCTCTATCCTGGTCGGGTGCAAAAGATAGGTAGAGCTGGGTATCATTAGCATAGCAGTGAAACCTCAGCCTATATCTTCTTACAATGTCTCCAAGGGGTAGCATATGCACTGCGAACAACATGGGGGAACAACACCGAACCCTGAGGAACCCCACAAGACAGAGAGACTGGGCTGGAGGAATTAATCCCTGACACCACCCTCTGAGTTCTGCCTGTGAGGAAAGATCTAAACCACCTGAGGACTGTACTAGACAGGCCACAAATGAACCTCAGGCATTCAAGAAATACCCCATGGTCCACAGTATCAAATGCAAAAGAGAGATCGAGCAGAACCAAGATGGAGCGGCTCTTTCCATCTCTTGCCATCAAGAGTTCATTGAGCACCTGAGCCAGTGCCATCTCGGTACTATGCCTCTTTCAAAAACCAGACTGGAGTGGTTCATAAATGTCATGGATGGTCAACTGGTTCTCCAGTTGCATGACCACTACTTTCTCAATCACCTTCCCCAAAAAGGGAAGGTTAGAGATTGGTCTGTAGTTAGTGTGGCAGTCTGGGTCCAGAGAAGCTTTCTTCAGGAGGGGTGTTACCACCGCCTCTTTCAGGGAGCTAGGGAATTCACCCATCTCCAAGGAGCACCAGACTATCTGTGCTAGGACCTGGCCAATAATATCACAACCCTTTATCAGGGAAGTTGGGCCAGGATCCAAACTACAGCATGCAGGGTGCATACCCTGGACAATCTGCATGACATCAATGAACTCTGGCCAGTCAAAGGAACTCCAGGAGAGCATAGGGACCTTGACTGGGTGCCGATCCACTGCTTCTCCCATAGAGGATGTAGGCTGGAGTACCGCCCTGATGTTGGCCACCTTAGCCACAAAGAAGCGAGCAAGCTCTTCACACTCAACTTGTGAAAAAGCTCTTCGAACCTGCAGACAGGCTGGGTTGCACAGTCTGTCTACAGTTCAAAAGAGCTGAGCTGGTGACGAATGATGGCCAGTGTCGTTTGTGAGGGCCTGTGATGTTTTACTGTTAGTCAGACTTGGTAAGAAATATGCAGGTCAGTATTACAAAAAAACAAAACAAAAGTAAGAACATGATTTAATCTGGGGACAAGAGCTTGCTTTTGCTGAGTGCACTGGTGCCCTGTTTTTTATAGTGAGAATTGCAGCAAGCAAGAACAGAGTGGCAGAGTGTGGCCAGGGCATGCCACACCATGTGGCTGCCCACTGTGCATGTAGGGGCTTAGTGTCCGCAAGTAGCGGGGAAGCAGGAGCAGACTCGCGGGGGGCGGATTTTGAAAGCAGACAGTCAACGGTCTCGCTTGCTGTGTGCCCCCTTTATGTGGAAATTCAAGCTTTTCCTTGAGAGTAAGGGTGTTGTTGTGTGGGGCTTTCACCGAGGGAGCTGGGCCCTGTTGTTCAAGTGAAAACAGCAGTGGGCAGGAGTAGAATGGCAGCATGCGTCCTGGGCATGCCAAGCCCATGTGGCCACCTGCAGCAAGGGAGGAGCATGGTTTCTGTCAGCGCAGGTGCTAGACTGAGTCTCTTCAGCTCCTGCAGGACCCTGCATCCTTAGCTGCACCTCAGGACATTCGCTAGTGTTGCAACTGGTGGGGTGATTTTGAAATAGAAAAGGTACAAGGGGCAGCAGGCCAAAATGCCAGAAGGTGTGTGGCCTAGGTACACCAAGGCCATATGGGCTTCAGTGGAATCAAGGGGCAATGTGCGCAACATGGGGACTAGCCGCCGCATGGCACAGAGCAAAAACAACAAGACGGGGGGATGAGCGGCTTTTCTAGCAGCTTTTCCTCAAACAAGGTGCCCTTGTTAGGTTGAGAAAAAGTTTTTTTTTGTTTCTAGCTGTTTAAGAGGTATGTCACCATGGAAACTCTGGGGAGCCATTTCAGTGTGCTCACATAAAATCTTATCTCCTTTAAAACCCGAGTTTTGTGCTTGTTTTTGCCTTTTGCTTCTGTGTATGGTATTGCTTCTATGTATGGGAGCACTGTCGTATGGGAGCCAGGGGGCCTGACATGTGGCCCCCTTTTTTAAAGAGTGTGTGGGGGGGCTTGATGCAGAATTGGTAGGCCGGGTCCCAAAGCGGGCACCAGTACAGCCTTGCAACAGAAGCAGGGCAAAACAGGGCACTAGTTCATGGTTTATCCACCCAGAACCTAATGGCATAGGGAGGGCAGGCAACGGGGTATGAGCCACAGGGTTCCAAACCAAAGAGGGGAGGGAGCAGACAATGTGGACAGACTGTGGTCCTTTTTTAGTTCAGTACAGCTGTGGGGCCAGGGCAGGCAGACTGGGGATGCTGTCCTCCAGGAGCCTGTTGGCCACCCTAGGGATGGTGATTTTCCTAGCCGGAACAGTTTTGTAAAGGGGGTTGGGGGGACCACTTGTCGCATTTAAGGGAGGGGTGGGAGGAGGGGGGTAAGTGCTCGGATGTGTACAAGGTGACCTGACACATTTTAATTCAGTTTCAGGATGGCACCCAAAAAAGCAGTGACCCCAAAACCCAAGACCAGTGAAGTGCTGGCACAGAAGTCCACTGATTTGAGGGATGAGGTGCAGACCATTATATGAGAATCAAGGGATGTGGAGGAGAAGAAGAGGCAGGTGGATAAGAGAAATAAGCCACTGCCACAGAAGGAGCCACCAAGGAAGAAGGTGATCAGAAGAAACCTGGAGGACAAGGGTGAATCACAACTGGATGAGGGTAAGGTGCCGACAATGGACCTGTCAGTCGAGGGTAGTCTCAAGGACTACTTGGCAGGTTTTATGGAAGTAAAAGGTGAAAAAGGATGGGAGGAAGTTGAAAAAGCATGGCAGGCAATAAAAGCAGAGAAAAAAGGGGAAGACAAGGGAGAACAGGGGGCCAGAACAGGGGAAGGGACAAGTAAGGGGGGATGCGGGTGGCCGCTGGGTATGACACTAGGATACCACGTGTCCCAAATGCTGAAGGAAAAGATTTGAAAAGGGGAGTATATTGACATGTTTGCTTTGATAGACAAGGATACGGCAAATAAATATGAGCAGAAGGAGTCTGTGGGCAACTCGGAGATAGCAATAGCACAGGCCATTATGGAGAAGACTAGCAAGGAGGTCAGCTGTAAGGGCAAGACATTTGGGGCATGGATGGAAGGTTTCACGCATTTTAGCACCATTATGCTCCAGAGAAAAATAGAGCTGGTGATACCTTTACTGACTTATTTTGGCCATCATACGGAATGCCTACAGGGTTAAGAGCAGTTACGGGTGGCTCATATATGATGAGAAGTTCAGGCAGAGAATGGCATCGCATGGTGATGTCAGGTGGGATGTCACACTAGCAGAGCTGTGGATAAGAACACTGTCAGGACAGGGAGGGAACAATAATGATGGAAAAAAGGGACAGGGTCCGCCAATGCAAAAGCATGCTGAGCATACAACAAGGCAAATTGCACATGGCCAAGCTGCAAGTTTAAGCATGCCTGTTCTGATGCGGGTACCCACCAAGTCACATGTTGCAGAGCTCAAGGGGACAAAGTGGGATACCAGCCACAGGGGCAGGCTTTTCGGGGAGGTCAGAGAGGGAGCAGAGGTGGTTTTGGCAGACAGGGCCACAATTACAGGTGGCAGAATGGGAGGGGAGGTTTTGGAGGGCAGTAAGGGCCCACCAGCTGGGGGGCCTCGAGGAATGTTCCACATGCCAGCATCCCCCATAAGACAGGACACATTAATAGCTTGGACAGAGGACTACCTGAGCCATGAGGTGAGGGATATGTTATGGGAGGGTTTGGATGGGGGATTTCAACTATATTTCACGGGCTCCAGAAAAGACATGAGAGCAAGAAATCTGGCATCCATAAAAGGGAATGAGGAGGAGATAGTAGAGAGAAAGATTAGAAAGGAATTGGAGGGTGGCAGAGTGTCAGGTCCAATCGACTCTCCTCCTTTCCCATGATTCAGGGTGTCCCCTCTAGGAACAGTCCCAAAAAAGGCACCAGGGGAATATCGGCTAATCCACCACTTGTCATACCCCGAGGGTGACACAGTCAATGATGCCACCACTCCCGAGAGGAGTATGGTGTATTATGCTACCCTGGAACAGGCAGTGGAAGGCATAAGGGAGAGAAAGGGCACCTGGCTCACAAAAACTGACATCAAGTCAGCTTTCCATTTGCTTCTGGTGAGAAGGGCAGACTGGGAGTTCCTGGGGTTATGGTTTCAAGGGAAGTTCTATTTTGACAAATCCATGCCCATGGGTTGTTCGGTAGCCTGTGCAACTTTTGAAGTTTTTAGCACATGGCTGCAGTGGGTTTTCTCAAATGGCATCAGAGGGGGGTGGTAGTCCATTATTTGGATAATTTTTTGTTCATTGGGGAGGGCAGGGAGGAAATGGCGGGCATGCTCAGGCAGTTTGAAGCCATGTGCAGGGAGCTAGGTGAACCTCTCACAGGGGAGAAGACGGAGGGCCCTGGTAAGACAATAGAGTTCCTGGGCATTGAGTTGGATGTGGAACAACAGTGTTTTCGGCCCCTGGCAAACAAATTGGCCAAGCTTTCAGAACTCATAAAAGGGATAAAGGGAAAGAGGAGAGTACAACTGAAAGTAGTACAACAGGTATTAGGGCACATTAATTTCATTTGCAAGGTGGTGGCACCAGGCAGAATCTTCATGAAGAGGTTGGCCAGGGCCACGGTCAGAGCAAAGCTACCACACCACTGGGTAGACATCACTGTGGGGTGCGGGAGGATCTCCTGGCTTGGGAAACATTCCTAGAAGGGTACAATGGGGTGACGTTTCAGCAGGGGCAGTGGGAAGAGAACAGCATGATAGAATTATATACAGATGCAGCATGGGGGCATATTTCCAAGGGAAATGGATCTCTGAAAGGTGGCTGAACCACTAGTTGGAGATACGGCTGACCAGGGACATCATGTGTTTGGAGGCATTCCTCATATTGGTGATCATGGTGGTGTGGGGAGAACATTTAAGAAACAGAAGGGTGTTGTTCCAATGTGATAATATGGCTGTGGTTTTGGTCATCAACAGGCAGTCTGGAACCACAGAGGCAGTTCTGAGGATAGCTAGGGGGTTGGTGTGTGAAGGGCTGAGACTGAACACATCTTTCTGGGCACAGCACGTGGAAGTGGTCAAAAATGAAATAGCTGACAGCCTCTCTGTTTACAGTTGGACAGGTTCCAGTTGCTGGCCTCATGGGTGGCCACCTGGAGAACACTGGTGCCTGCTCATTTCTGGGAGATTGGATGGACCGAGGCCAGCTCCTTTCCAGAATGCCTGGGTGCCCAACACATTAAATACGTATGAAGGGGAGTGGAGGAGCTTCCAGGATTTCTGGGGGAGTGTAGGGCTGGAGGTAAGTGGCCCAGTTACTGAGTTACAGTTCATCAGATATATGGTAGACAGGTGGGACGCAGGAATGTCAGGTGCCACCATCAGCATTCACTTGGTGGGTGTGGGCATGGTGTGCCAGCTGAGGGGCTAGGACTCACCTACCAGTGCTCTGGCAGTTAGATGCATGCAACAAGGGTAGGTCAGGCTGCAAGGGAAGTGGACTGATAGGTGCAGGCTAATTTGTGGAAATTTGCTATGGAGACTATTAGGCAGTTTTGGCAGAGTGTGCTCTTCAGCCCATGAGGCTAAGCTGTTTGCACTTGTTTTACACTTGATGCAGTTGGGGGCTTTCAGGATCAGTGAAGTGGTAGCAAAAGATAAGGGTGACACACAGGGTGGCCTCTTTGAGTGGGATGTATCTTGATTGGAAAGGGCAGTCCGGGTGTGGCTCAGGCAATCCAAGACAGACCAGAAAGGAAAAGGGGCAAGGGTGGTTTTGAAACAAGACGTGGAGCAGGGCCAGGGTATAGTGGACACCATAATGGAGTACATGGAGGTTAGGCCACATGGGGTGGGTGGTTCTTCCAGCACGGGAATGACAACCCTGTCACAGACCAGCAGGTCACTGCAGTGCTGAAAAAGGGAATGGCTTTCATAGGTGAAGATCCAAAATATTTTGCATCGCACTCTTTCAGGATCAGGGCTGCTTTGGAAGTGGCCAACCGGGGAGGGTCAGCCCATTGCCATTCAACAAGTGGGTGGGTAGAAGTCACAGGCATATAGAAGATATGTCAGAAGATGAGAGTTAACTGTCTTGAGTTTGCTTCCAGGAAATAAGCAATGAGTGGTAGTATGGCTTATTGGACACTCTTTCATTCACTGGGTGGAGCTGTGGGCAAGGAAGAGAAGGGGAGGATGGCAGCTGGGGCAAAACCCGGACAGAACAGTGATAAATTGGCAAGGACAAAGGGGATTACACTGGAAACAACTGCTGCTCATTATGTAACAAAGTAGGGCTTGGCCCACACTGGACTTAATTGTTGTACATACAGGGGGGAATGATCTGGGGAACACACCATTGTTAGTTTTGGTAAAAAGATTCTGACGGACTTGGAGACCATTAGGCAGTGATGGCCACAGGTCAAACTGGGGTTGTCAGAGATTGTCCCCAGGAGAACGTGGAGACAGGCAAGGGTGGTGCTTGAAATTGAGAAGGCTTGTAAGAGGGTCAACAGAAAAATGGCAGTTTGGGCTAAGGGATCTAGGGGTCCTTATATCCGACATAGTCTGATTACGTATGACACCCCAGGTATGTACAGGGAGGATGGGATGCACATGTCCCCAGTGGGTTGTGCGGTAGAAGCCTGGAAAGAGTTAGGGGGGCTGTTTGCCTAGTTTTTAATGGGGGAAGCCCTAGGGCCAACTGTATCAGCCCAAGGGAAAATGGGAAAAAATGGAGGCCCAGCTGGGATGAGGTACGGCTGGGCACGGGAGGGCTCCCCATGGGGCAGACACCCCAGAGGGGACAGGGCTGGGGAATAGGTGGGACACCTGAACCCAGACAGAAGATGCAAGAAGAAGAAGAGGCACCGGGTCAGTACACCTGGGCCAATAAAAGAAAATGTGGAAATAACATTATGTAAAAAGGGGACTACCGTAGGGTATTTGTGTGATGAAATGGATATGTACATGATTTGTGATGATGGTTTTAATTATAATGTAAAAGGATTTAATGTAAATAAAGTGTGATTCAAAGTTACCCAATAAAGAAGTCAGTAGTAAACCAAAACAAAAATGGTGCGAGTGTGAACTGATTTCTGGGGTCCATGTGACAATGAATATGATAAGTTTTATGAATGTATGGAATCCCTGAGAAATTGATCAAGCTGACAGAAAACATCTGCAGCAAGTCGATGAGTGTAGTTAGAATAGACAGAAAGCTGACTGAATGGTTTAGGACAACAGTAGGAGTGAAACAAGGATGCACATTGTCACCAGATTTGTTCAGTTTAGAACTAGAAGCAGTTTTGACTTTAGCACTAAAAGATGAGACAGGAAGAGTCATGCTATATGGTAGGCCAGTGAATAACCTTACATTTGCAGATGATATTGACCTTATAGCAATGTCCAAAGAGGATCTACAGAGAATAACTGACAAGGTAGATCAGGAAAGCAGAAGTTTGGACTGAAGAGCAACACGGAGAACACAAAAATGATGACAGTTGGAAGACAAGAGGTAAATGTACTGATCAAAGTAGGAGATGAAAAACTAAAGCAAAACTAGAACAAGTGGAAAAATGTGTGTACCTTAGAGGCCTCGTATTGACGAATGGAAAATACGAGGATGACATGAAAAGAAAAATCAGACTAACTGCTACTGCTTTCGGAAAACTTCACAAGATATGAAAGGCTAAAGACATAATGATAAAAATGACAAAGTGTATGAGACAATTGTCATTGTGGTACTGTTATATGGGTCAGAATGCTGGAGCATGAGGAAAACCAACGATCGTAAAACACAGAGTGCTGAAATGAGTTGGCTAAGGGGAATACTGGGTGTCTCAAGAATGCAGAAAATAACAAATGAGATAATAAGGAAGTGGCTTGGACAGTAAACAACTGTGCTATAAAACGATTCAAGAAAGACAATTGCGATGGTTTGAGCATGTATCGAGAGTGGACACAGATAGAATACCATTCGTGGTAATGCATACAGAAGTACATGGATTAAAGTCTAGGGGAGGACCATGATTATGCTGGATAGATACCATCAAGAACAACTTGCTTCAGAAAGGATTAAAGATGAACAAAGCCATGGAGCTGGTGCAAGACAAAAAGTGGTGGAGAGACTTCATTCAACCCCATCATCGCTGACTGAGCTGACAGATGGGAATCTAAGTTAAGCTAAAAAAAACACAAACCCCCAACACATAAATTCAGTTGTATTGTCATATTTGTAAAATATTAATTCAATATTCTTATATGGTCTCTATCTCAATTTTAATTTCTATTTGAAGATCTATTAATTGTCCTGTCAGTTTGCTACTGCTGTTGTCTGTGAAAGGCACTTGTGATGGTCGAATGAGCCATGTGTGTGCATCAGCCAGGCAGTCTGTAGTTCGGGGGTATCTATGAGAACAGAATAATACACATACTGCAAGTAAGCCCTGGCTGATTTTGAACAACTGAATCTTTTGAATGATGTGTCCTGATCTGCTACAGACTGCCAGCTGTACTCAGGAGAAATTGGTGTCCTGATAATTAGGAAGCATCAGAACTGGTTGTCATAGTATATCATGAGGTAATGAATTGAGATGATGTCCATGCATCAATAGAGATGCTGGTGAAACATTTTGTTTCCCATTATTTCAATAGTAAACAATTATTGTTTATGGTTTCATGGATGTTTGCAGAAGTTGAGTTTACATTGCTTTTTGTTGCTATAGTTAGCCCATAGTCAATATAATTGTATAGCAATCGATACTAAAAAATAAACCCAATAGGACTACTTTGGTTAATGGTGTGTGAATCATTCATTCTTCTTGCTGCATCTGATCAATTTGATCAATTAATTTAGACAGAATAATGTCATATTCTGTGATATGCTGTATTAATAAAATGTGATGCTCAATGCTGTGTTTTTCTAAATTACTGTATTATACATTGTCCTAGACTCCTGTTGAACATTATGCCTTCATCTGCATCAACAAAATTTGTTTATATAATTTCCTGTCAGTCCTAGTCTATGTAATGAGCTGTTCATTTTAGACACATATGATTATATTTGTTCTATATTTTCCATCATAATTCTATACAGTTGTGTTAACAGTGTGATTAAAAAAATGATCATATGTTGCACAATCAATTTGTCACTGTACTGTGTTGCAGCACAGCACAACACATAAAAATGCTTCATTAGGAATGGGGAGGGGGATCATTTAATAACAAACATTGAATCTGTAATATACAGTAAACACTACCAGTTGATTTAACTGCCAAAAATGTACAACAAACACCCTGTCCCCTTCCAATCTTCATCTACATATCATGCTAAAAAACTTGATATTTTAGTGAGATTTATAGCCTTTAGGCCAGATTCACATAATGGCATTTGGATTGATACAAGCTACAGCAAACAGCAACTTGCATTGATCTCTGATGTGCTAGGGAGCCTGCACCTGATTCACTATTGGGAGAGGTCCTGATGCCAAACTCCCACAGTTTGTAGCAACTGCTGCCATGCATCTAAGTCAAGGCAGATGGGAGGGGTTTGCTGCAAGCTGCATGGTGGTTGGGTGGCACTGGCACCCATTGACAGAGGCCTGCCTCAACGCTGGCAGGATCATGAGTGACAGAACAGGAGACATGGAGGGTAGGTAGTGTCCTGATGGGTGGAGGGGGTGGCAACAGAACTCTGACAGGGACCTTGCACAGACGCCATGCCTGTGCTGTCCATATATGGGGGCAGCTGCATGCTTGGCACCATGGGGGGAACCTGCGGGCATGTATCCAGCACAGTGGGATACCACCAACTGCTTCACTACCACTCTGGCACTGTCCATATCCTATAGGGGTATGGGATACCATGGGCAACAACTCTAGGGGTGGCGGATGGCTCATTAGACCAGCTCCAGGCTGGTCTAAATGTAACTGACTGTGTTTCCTGGGGGGGGGGCTTCTTGAATCCCATTTAAGGGGATGCTGCAGCACCTCCCTGGTGTATGCCCCTTTCGGTCATGGTGCACCAGTGCATCTGTCACAAGGACAGCATTAGCCCAGCAGGCACAGCTAGTCCCCCAACTGGAAACAGCTGTGTTGCTGAATCAGGAATGATGCAAGGTACAATGCAGTGAGCACCTTGTGTCATATTTCTTTGACCCAAGCCCCTTGCGTCACTCCTGATGCTTTCTGAATCAGGCCTTGTATATTTACTTTAGAGGTATAACTATTCTAACCATTGTCTCATCCTTATGAAATAAAATACACAGATCATCTCTCTCCTTCCTGGCATGCATAGTATAAGTAGCATCAGACGTGCAGCACACTCACAATTCAGATAAAGAATGTGTTACTGCCCATTGCAATAGCTAAAGATATGGACATCCAATGAGGTTTTTCCTAAACTCATTGGCAGGTCAGCCTTCAGGGATAAGAAGTTTCAGTTGCATGCAGTAGCATGGCATGTAGGTTTGCAAGATTAATTTTACAGTGTCCTGGAGATACACATCATTGTCCGATGAATGAGAAATTAGATTGTTTCTCTCTAACAGATAGGAGGAAATATCATGAGATCATTTTTGCATATAAAAGTGTACAGGGGGATATTCCAGACTTTATTTATGAAAGGTTGATGGCTAGGGACTTAAATCCGACTTTGAGGAAAGTGTTATACATAGAATTGGTAGTACCATTGTTAACTACTGAAAGGTCAAAATCTTTTTAGTTATATGGTTCCCCGATTATGGAATAGTTTGCCATTAAGGTTTCGTTTGGTGAATGGAAGACCTCCATCAATGAGAATTCTCAAGCAATGGGTTATGGATACAGTAAAAAAAAACAAAGAGTTGTTGTGCAATGATTGGCTAGATATGTTTAAATGTATGTATGATGTAATGTAAATTATTGTGTTTCTTAGATTTGTGTTTTTGTACTTTTGAATTGTGTAAGGTATGTATGTGTGTATTGTTGTAATATATGTATTCTGCCCAGGGTCACCATTTTAAATGAGTACTGTTCTCAATGGTAAAACCCTGAAATAAAATGAAATGAAATGAAATGTGCTGAAATGTAGACAATAGATGTTGTGGGACACCATGTGCTCACAAAGTGTTGGTAGTATATCCAGCCCTTCAACAAGTCTGGACTAATATATTTTCATATCTACTGGAATCCCCTGTCACAGCATATGCCACTCCATTATAAGAATGGACTGTGGATTGAAAAGTTTAATCAGGCAAGGGTTATGGAATCAAAGTCAGTCTAATAAAAAATACAGAGATTTTTTTTATAATTACTGAGGCTGAACTGGCTGCTGGATGGCTGGAAGAGATAGTTATCCATCTCAAGCTATTCCACATGACCAGCCGAAGTGTCATGTTTTTTAAGAATATATATACAATACTTAAGTTGTAGCAATATATATTTTTTAAGCAGGCATTGTTTAAATTGTGCTGTGATGTGCACTGAAATGAAAATATTGTTGGTAGGACCATATATTCATTAATTCATTTATTCAGTTCTATTTTAAATTTGTTGACATGCCAGAATGCCTCACAGTACAGGCATGATACTCTACTTGCTGCAATAATCATCCTCCAACCTGTGAATTCCCCCCATCTGCTGGAATAGTTCCTCCATGCAGTCTCTCTTTGGATTGTAACAGGCTCCTCAATGTGCTTTAACAACCTCCACCCCCACACTAGATGGTCATCGGCACAACCCACATGTCACATACTTGACCAATCACTGTCTGAACTAATGCATGCAGACTGCAGTATGCATATTTTTTTTTGTTTTATATACAAAACTGTGTGAAAGACTGGCTGTCCAGTATTAAAACAAAATGAGGTATTCTCTTATTTATTGAGTCCTAAGTTAATTGTCGGTCACAGGAGTGATAGGACACAGCCCAAGTGATGAAAGCTAGGCAGTTAGTTCATCTGTCCTATGCATAGTTTGCATGAAGAACTTCTGTGCTGAATCTGGTTTTCTGCTTTTCTTTTTTAAAGTTTTTCAAAGACTGGTGGTGAAAGGAAAGGAAAAATGGCCAGTCATAGACTACAGGCTGGTTGACAATCTCACTGCTGTGAATGCAGCTAGCTGAGGGAGAGATTAGGTTAAATGAATAAATAAACCATAATCTGTGAAAGAGATTGCACAGTGACTTTTTCCCTACAGCTTGCTCTGCACACTCAGTGAATGAGATTATCAAGCTCACTCCCCCACAGCAGCAAATTTAATCAATGCCAGCACTGTGTCATAGTATTATCTCATTTATTATTTATAAATCTTCAAGTAAAAACACAAGAATCTGAGCAAGAGATTGCAAGATTTTTTACTTTTTCCCCCATACAACTTGGCTCCACAAGGTGTAAGATCATTTCTCCCCCTACCCTGCAGTAGCAAATTAATCCCCAAGCAGTGTCTGTCACTACCACAATATTCATATTTCTTTTTTAAACATATTAGCCAGAAATTGAGAATCTGAGCAGAGGACTGTGAATTTGTTTTGCTTTATTCCCCTATAGATTTGCTCCCTAGACAATGTTTGAGCTCAACCCCCCCCGCAGCATTGTCAAAGGTGTCTCTGTATAAACTATTGCTTTTACTATGGCAATACTTTTATATAATTTGCTTCACTTTTTAAGAAATACAAAATAATAAAAAAAAAATGGAAACATTTTCTCCATAGGGGACTGTATGTCCTGCATTGTGTACCACTGTTATCACTCTCGCTTTTTCAGCTTTTGGTGTACAGTACTGATAGTGTGTGTCTTGTAGGTATTGCTATGTGTCATTTACAACACAAATAAAATTTTAAATTCTAAAATCTTGAGTTTCTTTCCAGTGGAAATAAAACATGGTACTTTTTTTTTAATAGATAAAGCAAGTGTGGGTACAGATGCAGTGTATGAATAATGTTCAGGCTGGCTGTGTGCATGAGTTGGGCATATGGAGGGGGGACTGACTGAAGAGCAAACTTTGAATAGGCACTCCATATGTGTCAGTAATAGAATCTGATACAAATTCAAATAATAAATAAATGGAAAATCATACAATGTGACTACAACATGACACACAGATTGTTTTAACATTGATACCATGATCTTGAACCCATGAATATAAATATATATATAATTGCTAATAAACACATACTTAAACTGGACTTGTGTTTTGTTTCAACAGAATTGGTTACATTAAGTAAGGATATAGGAGAGCCAAACCTGGGGAACCATAATGTAGTAAGGTGCACAATAAACATAGAATTGAAAAAAGAGCCAGTAACTAAAACATCTGTAGTATATAAAAGAAATTATGCTCAGTACGATATACATCTGTTTTGTGAGCACGTAAAGAGATTACCATGGTATAGACTTTTTTTGATTCCCGACTTGAATTTAGCTATCCAGGAATTTACATCAATGTTTAATGAGACATGTGATATGTTTTTTCCATGGAAAAAAGTTAATCAAAGACAAATTCACCTACCCTGGGTCACTGCCAAAATAAGAAACTTAATTAGAATAAAAAAACGATTATGGAAAAAAGCAAATAAATCTCTAAACCCTGATGTATGGGAAAAATTTAAAATGGTTAGAAACAGAGTTGTCCAAGAAATAAGGAAATCAAAGGCCTATTACTATAAACAGAAAATTAAAGAAGCTACAGATCCCAGGACTTATTGGACAATGATAAAAACTTAGTAGAACCGGTCAAAGACAAGTAGAAACAAATTGAAATATAATGGTAAACTTCTGGACGTGATACAGTTGCAGAACACTAAATAATTACTTTATAGACCTTCCAGATCTAAAGGCAGGAATCGAAAATCTTCAGGGAAAGTTCAGTTAGTAGAACAAAAAATTGATGTAGAAAGTCGTCAGACTCCAAAGTTTCGATTTAAAACAGTGACCACAGTTGAAGTTTGTAACGTTAATAAGAAATCTAAATATAAATAAGGCATGTGGCCATGACAAGATAGAAAATAGGTTGCTAAAAGAAGCTGCCCAAGTAATATCCCCTGTCCTAAGAGATCTTTTCAACTGGAGTCTTAAAGAGGGAGTTTATCCTACCTCATGGAAGAAGGCTAAAATAATCCCAATCACAAGGGGGACGCTGGATTATTTTCGAATTATCGCCCAATAGCATTATTGTCAACTATCTCAAAACTATTGGAGCGGATTGTTCATGGGCAACTAATCACATACCTAGAGAAGTATCAAAAATCACCCATTTTCAGTCGGGTTTCAGACTAGGTAGGTCCACGGCTACTGCGCTCACCGATCTCTTGGATTTAGTTGCCACCCCCCTGGAGGAGGGGAGATCGGTGGACGCAGTATACGTGGACCTATCCAAGGCATTTGATTTAGTAAATCATCACGTCTTGATTGATAAATTAAGGTGTTTGGGTGTGGATGAAGTACCCAGTGGTTGGTTTTCATCCTATGTAGAAGAAAGAACTCAGTTTGTAACAGTAAATGGTCAAAATTCTAGCTTGGTTTGGTTACTAGGGTGTATCTAGGATCGATCCTGGGTCCCCTTTATTTTTGGTATATCTGAATAACTTGCCTGAAGTAATTAAAAACTCACATATTAGATTGTACGCGATGATACAGTTTTAGTCACATCCGTAAAATGTGATGAATTAGAACAAACACTGCAGAGAGATTTTTTAAACATGCAAAAATACTTCACTGAACATGGTTTATTGATTAATGAAAAAAAATCCCAAGCTATGTATTTTAGTACAGTCAAGAAGGACAGTATGGGAACAAACTTGGTAATTAGGACCCAGGAGGGGAAAATATTAGAGCAAACTAAGTATTATAAATATTTGGGGGTCATAATTGATCAAGAATTGAATTTTAATCAGCATGTGACTGAATTTATAAAAAAAGTTAATTCTAAATTAGGGGTTATGAGACGAATATCGAAGTGTTTAACAAGGGAGATGAGACAGAATATAGTGAACCGACTACCCTCCCATGATTGATTATGGCTCCACATATATAGACACACTCTGAAAAACAAGAACATAAATTAGATGTTCTTTACATGATAGATTAGCCAGATTTGTATTATATGCACTTTGGTACACACCATTGTGACATGTACCTATGATTAGGGTGGAATCTTTAGAGCAGAGGGAGAGATTTTCTGGCTAATCCAATTAAAGGGCTTACATAAGAATGAATCCTTAAATTACTTATTGAATAATCTAAAAAACAGAACATGGATTAAATTTAAGAAGTTGTGGAGAAAGAGGTATAATATCCCTAAAATTAAAAACAAATATAGTATAATGACCTTCAGTATAAAGTATCAACAGCATGGAATAGGCTACCCCCTCAGAAATCCTGGTTTGTCACTATCAAGATTTAAATCGGCAGTGAAAAGAGAGGTACATTTTAAATGTTTGTGTCACAGGTGACATTTGAAATTTATTGAAGAATGAATTTTTTTAATGAAATGTTTCTATGTATTTAATGAAAGTGATGTCTTATGAAGAATGGATGTATTTATAATAGAAATGTCTGTGAGGTAATTTGTATGTTTAATATACTTTCTTGTGTGACTTGATCAGTGTTATATGTACAAGTATGATTGTATACACAAGGATGCCTTGTAAACAGGGATTTTCGAAACCCTAATGGCATATTTTTCTGTATAAATAAAATTTTACTACTACTACTACTACTACTAATCAGTAAAAATGTCTTTAAAATGCTTACTGGAGATTTTTTTGTATTGAATTATGACAGAAATACATTCAGCAATACAACGGATAATATAAAATAAAAATCACGGCTCTTCACTTTCTTTAGACTGAATCTTCTGACACCTCAGGATGAGTTCAGTGAGTAAATGTGCTTGTCTCACTAACAACAGGAGGCACCAGAGCACAAAGGAGCACATTATTAGAAAAAACGTCTTACTCACTTCTTCGTGTTGTAAACAGAAAACTTATTTCAGTCTGCTCCAGTATCTGCCATATTGACAAATTCACTAACTTTCAAAATTTACAAAGAAGAAAAAAATGCTCTCAGTTTAAACAGAAAAATCATATACATATTTTATTAGAAATGTTGACAGTACACATTTAGTCATTAAAACAACAGTATTTATTTCCTGTCCTCTTTAATTCAGCCTGTGCTCAAAGACGGCCACCATCTGAATGAAAGGAGGCGGTCACACACTTACAATATAGGTTAGTCTGATGTGCCTGGTCCAGTGGGGAAGGTGGGTTACTATCTTTCGCACACTGTGGTGTATGTGACTCTGTGGAACTCAGTAGGTGGGGACAGGGCTCACACTATCTATCAGTGCACAATGAGGCTATTTGTATTGCTCTGTTTAAGTAACCATGGTGCACAGTAACAAATAAAAAACAAATATAGAGTTCATAATTCTATCCACCCAAAACTGATATCCAGAATCTTTCTTTTTGCAGGATTTAAAAAGTGAAACACTGAAAATGTATTATGTAGTTAAACGTGATCATAAATAATTCTTCAATATACTACATCTACTAATGTATATACTTCTATTATTTTGTATAACAGAACATCGTCCATCTCCTTGGGAGGCAACCACAGAGGCAGGGGGGACAAGGACCAGAGACGTTCCTGAAATGTTTTACTGAACCAATGACCCAGGTTATGGAGTAAGCCTGAGTCACTGAAGGACTGGCTGGGAGGATGGGGAAGCATCCCAGTAGATGCTTGTCTCATCAAGGATGTAGGTGTGCCTGGTGTTCTATTAAGTTATCTCACTTAGTGAGCACAGTTGGTGGTGCAAGCAGATCCAGCTTATCGAGTGTGGGGTGAGACCCTATACTGTTCCTGACTGGATATAATGATGCTTCTGGCACTGGCAAAGAGGGTAGTGGAAGGGATTGGAGGGCCACTTTCTTGGGGCCAAAAAACACAAATGGGTGGGGCTGTGCCCTAACACACAGTTGCACTCAACTCATGCCCAAATTCCCTGCCCGGCTATTATCAGAAACATTATGTTCATATAAAGATTAATAGAGAGGGGTAAAACTGCAGTCGAACATGTTGTGTCTCATACTACAATATAGCAGTGGGTAAAAGAAAATTAAATACTTTTCTATTTAAAATTCCATTTTATAATTAATTATCTTCACTTGAAAACCATTTTCAGAAGCAGAACAATTCTAAATACATTTAAAGTAATTTTTTATTACCCATTGAAAGTTTTTTGTTGTATTCAGACAATTTGAAATATTTATCTAATCATATACTTTATTACAACTGTAGAAACTACTCTTACTACTGTCTTTCTACTGGCTTGCTCTTTGCTTGTTTGCTCTGTCTACCTGCTCCCTCTTCTTGCTTACTCTCTCTCTCTACCCTCTTGCTCTCTGCTTGTGTAACTCCCTTACAAATGGAGGTTCCTAAAAGCCTTCCCAGAGCTTGCCTAAATGCTCCATGCCTGGCTGGTGTTCGGCATAAGGCCACTAAATGCGGGCGTTGTGAGTGCTTTTAAAGCCTCCCGTACTGTCTCTTTAAGAGCTGCCTGCTCGCAGGCTTTAGTGGATTATAAAGGGGGGCTGGGGTTTCCCTGCTCAAATCCCACCCTGGACTGCTGTCTGATTGCTCCGTTTCTGCAGTCGCTAGGAGCGGTGGGGGAGCCCATCTGAAAGATGTAGTTGTTCCCCTGAGAACATGTATAGTATTGGTAAAATTGTAGTTTGTCTAACTTTCTTTTATTGCAGCTAGGACTTTGTGCTGTGCCCCTCTATTTTGGACCAGGACTGTGCTGAAGGGTCCAATAGTAGCCAGGGGGCATCTAAAATGGTGTAGAAGTGACCAACCAGAAATCAGGACTCTAAATGGAGCCAGCTGACCAATGGGGACACAGCTTGTAATTCTGGGAAGTGGAATTCTGGGCCATGGTGCTTTTTTGCACCAATGAGGGCAGTACTGAATGACAGGCATCTGCAGCCCTCCAATGGGATCAGGTGGCACCCGAATAGAGAGACTTGCCTTAACTGCCAAAGGGCAGAGATGCTGTGGCTGTGAGCGAGGAAGGAGCCCAGGGCTTCTGCGCCATTAAGTTTTCGCGGGAAGTGCACGTGTGGTAGCGCTACTGCAATGAAGGCCGGTAGAGTCAGACTAAATCCAAGGCAAGCGGTCAGAGGAGGCTGGGCACAAGCACAGCTACCACCAGGCTCAACCTGAAGAGGACTGGAGAATCTGCTGAATCGCGCCGGGTCTGTCAGGAAATTTGAAGCTGCAGTGAGAATCCCGATGGCTGTGAGTTCAGTCGGGCCATAGGAGCAGCTGCCTGGTGTGGTACCCCTTTGTTGTCTTTCATATAAATGTGTGGAGAAGTATCTGAAGTTCAGGCTTAGCCCTGTGAGTGATGTGAGAGAGCTTTTCCTTCTGGAGTTGTGAGTACTAAATCAGGTTAGCTCCCTGTTAAATGTTGCTAGCCAGGGCAAGATTTTCTGGTTACCTTGCTGACTACATTAGCTGAGCCAGCTGGCTCCATCAAATTGTAGTAGGAATTAAATGCTTATCTGTGTCAGGGCCCCAACCAGCTGCATCGAGGAACTAGCCTTTAGGGCTTGGGTACCCATGGACAGTAACTTATAGGTTAGGCCTGTGCACAGAGCCCTAGGTGAACATTCTTATATTGTAGTGGTAAGCTAATCAACCTGATTCCCCCTGGTCCTTGTTGTCTCCCCTTGAATAAATCAGATTGCTTGTTTTGCAAAAGAACACTGGCTAGTTTGTGTATTAATGGGAAAATATTGCACAGTGGATGTGGTGTAACTGTACCTTGCTTTTCAGGGGATCCCCGGAGTGAGCTGATTGGTCTGAGCCGGGGGGTAAGTGTATATGGTAAGGACACTGAAATTGAACTGTGTGGGCCACTAGTGGGAAGAAAGGGGGGTTGCAGCAACCCAGAAGGCTGTGACCGAGTCAATCTCGACTGTTCTAACCCCGACCTCTGGGTGGAGGCACCCACCAATGGATCTGGGCCCCTCACCCTGTCACAGGGCAGGCAGGGGTAGTAGCCCTTAGGATAGCGCCCTAGAGGTTACACTTTTTTGCAATCCTAACAGGATAGGTAGAAGCAGACAATTTCAGAAGTGAAGGTAAACAGTGAGCCATTCCCCACTGTCTTAACTGTAAATTTCTATCCTGTCAGCTGACAGAATGTTTCACCTTAGGACCAATGGGTGCAGTGTGGCAGCAGTCTATCATAGCTCACAATTTCTGGGAGTGAGGAGACTAGGATTCTGATTCAGGGGAGATGCAGAGAGCAATTAAGGGTTCATTTTAACTGAACTAAATACAATCCAACGTGGTAAAATACAGTGTGGTCAAAACGTCACAAGAAAAACAAACATATCTGAAAAACAGCTGCAGCAAAAACAGTGCACAATTCCCTCAAGTGAAGATTTACTATTACAACAACATGCCACCATGGATCACCACTTGAGTGAAATTTGAGGTTGCACGGTTAAGGCACCTTGTTAATTTGTACACCATGCTCTTCTGTCTTTTGCGATGTTGACCATGTTCCTTTTGTCTGCAATGACTTGACATGCTACCACAATTAAGTATAACTAAGAATAAATGTGCTGCAAGATGCTAATCATGAGGAAGTTAATAAAAGCTGTTCTGTGCTCTCAGATCCATGGGGGTTCCTGTATTGTGGGGCAGCAATGCGGCAGCAATGTGGATGAATATACTGTGGAGGCTGGGAGGGTGCCCAATATGCCACAGGCTAAGGAGGCTTGAGGAAGAGGTTCAATGGCTTGGCATGCAGCTTGGGAGGTTGAGGGATGAGAGGAGGATTGCGTCAGTAGGAGGGCTGACATCTGAGAGTATTGTGGGGGCACTACAGAGAAAGAACAGTGGGTCAAGGGAGGGGGAGGTAGCAAACTAGAGAGGAAGCCAGCTGATGAAGGGTGGACTCTAGTAGGACCTAGAAAAAGAGGAGCAGCAGTAGGCAGGAGGGAGGAGAAAGCACATAGTAAGGCAAAGATGATAGGGAACATGTTTACTTTACTAGCAACACATGGGAAGAAGGATGCAGGAGGTGATGCACAAGGGATAGCACTCACAAAGAAGAGTGAGTGAGGGGCATTACTAGTGGAGAGATTGAGCATGGTGTGGCAGGGGGAGGGATAATACTCAGAGAGGTGAGGAGGAGAGGAGGTTGGCAGTCAAACAGGAGGAAGGGAGGGTCTTAATTGGGAGGGACAGGGAAGACACTGGGGCACATGGAAAAACACAGTCTTGAGTGATTCCAAAATGAGAACCTGGGTGGGGGGTGGTGACTGCACAAGAAAAGAGAAGGGGGTGTACTGGTGTTGGGGGACTCCATACTCAAGGGGATCAGATAGGGCAGCAAGGAGAAGAGGCAAAGTCAGATATGGGTGGAGTTCATACCAGGAATAAAGGCAGACATGGCAGGACAGGCAATCCTAAGGTGCATAAGGAGGGGTAGGAGGAAATCACACATTGTGGTACATGTGGGGATAAATGACCTAGCGGGGGAAATGATGGAGGTAACAAGGGAGAGGACTGAGGATATGGGAAGGTTGTGCAAGGAGACTGGGGAGTCTTTGGCCTTCTCTGAAGTGCTCCCAGTACCCTGCACAAGCACAGTGAGAAAGGAGAGGATTAGAGAGTTGAACACGTGCTTGGTAGAATGGTGTTGAACTAAGGGGTATGGGGTTGTGGGTGGCTGGGGCAGTACCTGGGATAATAACAACCTGTTTGCAAGGACAGGCTGCACCTCAGTGGAGAGGGAAAGGATGTATTAAAGCAAGGACTGGGGAGGTATATTGCGACAAGGGTTGATTTAAACTAGATGGGGGGGTGGCAAGTGGAGAGCAGGTAGGCGGGTATCTGATAGAGTGAAGTCACAGCCTACCCCCCAGTCTAGCAGAGAAAGACCTGGGTAGCCAAAAAAGGAGGGAGGAGATGGAGGCTACTGAAGAGAAGTGGGCATTATGGAGGGTGGTCTCATTGAATGCAAGAAGCCTAGGAAACAAATCTGCTGAGCTACAGGCACTCTAAGCTGTGTGGAGGGTGGATATTGCAGCTGTCACAGAAATGTGGGCAACTGAGCACCAGGACTGGGATCTGTCAATCTCAGGATACAAACTATACAGGAAGGACCGTAAGGGGGGGTGGCAGTCTATATGAGGGACGGGATCAAATGCACATGGGACAAGGGAGAAGAAAGGAAAACAGAGGCAATCTGGCTGCAGCTCCTAGACTCAAGGGGTAGGAAAGTGAGGTTTGGGGTGGTATACAGGCTGCCATCCTAGTCTGAGGAGCTTGACAGGGAGTTAGCAGGACAAATCAAAAAGGTATGTAGAAAAGGAAGGTGGTCATTGTGGGAGATTTCAACTTGCCGGGGGTTGACTGGAGCATTCCGGTCATTTCCAGTGCTAGGGAGCAGGTGCTCCTGACACAGTTGGTTACTGTACCTACTAGGCTAAAGAACACTTTAGATATGGTATTGTCGAATGGGGAGGCAGTGAAGGAAATAAAGGTAGAGGACCCACTAGCCGACAGGGATCACCAAACGGTGTGGTTTAATATCACAATGTGTGGGGAGCCAGAAACATCAGTTACTCGGGTGGTAAACTTCAGGGGGGTGGACTTTGGGAGGATGCAGGAAGTGCTGAAAGGGAAACTGGAGGGCATAAGGCAGGAGATGGATCGTGGAGCAGAAATGGGATATTATTAAACAGGGGTTACAGAGGCAACAGAAGCCTGCAAGGCACAGAGTAAGAGGAGAGAGCAAGAAAACCATGCTGGTTGAAAGCGAGGTTGTGGAAGTGGGAGGGCAAAACAGTGGTGCACCAGAGGTTTAGGAGGACAGGGAAGGAAGTGGACAGGGAGGAATATGCAAGATGGTCCAGGGAGGTGACTAGAAAAGTGATAGAAGCCAAGGCCCAGAGGGAGCTGAGATTAGCACAGGGAATTAATGGGGTGGGGGGGAGACTTTTTCAGAAAAAAAGTCTCATAAGGGAGAAAAGGAAGTGTAAGGAGAAAATAGTGAGGATAAAAAGGGGTGAGGAGTGGACGGAAAGGGGTGGAGCAGGCAGAAGCGCTGAATGAATACTTTTTCACAGTGTTCATGGAAGAAAGGGGATGACCGCTACCAGCATGGGCTGGGAGGGTGGGGACAGGGGAAGAAGAGGTGACAGATGGAAGAATTGAGGCAAGTAGAGTCCTAGAGGGATTGAGGGCACTGAAGGTAGACAAGTCACCAGGGCCGGATGGTATCCACCCCAGGGTGCTGAGGGAGATGGCGGAGGTGTTGGTGGGCCACTGGCTGATCTGTACAGCACCTCACTGTAGTCGGGATGTGTGCCACTGGATTGGAGGATGGCACATGTAGTACCATTACACAAGAGCAGGCCAAGGGATGAACCAGGTAATTATCGTCCGGTAAGTGTCACCTCCATAGTGTGCAAACTCATGGAAACGATACTAAAGGAAAGACTGGTGTCGTACCTGGAGGACAATGGCATCCAGGATGTGAGGCAGCATGGGTTTGTTTCAGGGAAGTCTTGTCAAACCAACCTCAAACAATATTATGACTAGGTGACAGGTGAACTGGATAAGGGTCATGAGGTGGATGTTCTTTACTTGGAATTCAGCAAGGCCTTCGATTCGGTGCCTCATGGGTGGTTTGGGGAGAAGCTAACTGGTGTAGGGGTTGGGGCAAAAATGACAAACTGGATTATAAGCTGGCTGAGTGGCAGGCTGCAATGGGTGGTGGTTGGAGGAGAGCTCTCAACTCCAAGGCCAGTGACGAGTGGGGTGCCACAGGGCTCTCTGTTGGAGCCAGTATTGTTTGGGTGCTTCATATCAGACATTGCGCACGGGGTGGTGAGCAAGGTAAGTCTGTTCACTGATGACACCAAAATTGGAGCAGTGGTGGATGGAGAGGAGGGATGGAAGCAGCTGCAGGGGACCTACGCAAGCTAGAGGAGTGGTCCAAGAGGTGGCAGCTGGGGTTCAATGCAAAGAAGTGAAGGTTATGCACTTTGGGGTGAAGAACCCAAGGAGAGAATACTGGCTGGGGGGGTTAAGCTGGGGATCACTGAGGAGGAGAAGGACCTAGGGGTAATGATAACAGGGACCATGAACAACACTGCCAAGTGCAGGAGAGCAGCTGCAAAAGCGAACAAAATGCTGGGGTGCATAGCGAGGGTTTTTATCCAGGTGAAGAGGTGATCTTGCCCCACTACAGGTCGCTGGTAAGGCTGCACTTAGAGTATTGTGTGCAGTTTTGGAGGCCATACCTAAAGTGTGATATTAGGCTACTTGAGGGGGTGCAGAGGAGGGCAACAAAGATGATATGTGGAATGGAGGGGAGAGACTATGACAGCAGGCTGGGAGACCTGAATATGTACACCCTGGAGGATAGAAGGGACAGGATGGACATGATAGAGACATTCAAGTATCTGAGGTGAATCAATAAGGATGGGGCAGATGGGGTCTTTAAGTTAAGGAGGGAGGATCACCAGGGGGCATGGGCTAAGGATAGAGGGGGGAAGATTTAGAAAGGAAATGAGGAGACACTATTTTACAGTGAGGGTGGTAGCACAATGGAATGCCCTACCAGAATGGGTGGTATCATGTAAATCTGTGAACAGCTTCAAAAGGGCATGGGACAGGGAACAGGGGAGAGTGAGGGTGGGGAGGTGGAGGTGGAAGTGGGATGACAAAGGGGAGGGAGGCAGTTGCAAACTAGGGGTGTTGGCTGCACACTTGAGCAGACTTAAATAGACCGGGTGGTCTGTTTCCGATGGCACATTCGTATGTTTGTATGTTTCGTATTTTATGGGATTTAACCATCAAAAATGGGCAATGGAAGGAAAACAGTTTTTTTTCCAATGTATAGGAAATTAATGTTATAATGCAGTTTCTGTCATCTTGACATAAAATAACAGAAAGAGATCAGTGGTGGCTGCTGCAGTATTACTGTCTGAGAGCACTTTTCTGCAGCTTTATTCTCCATCCATACCCAACTTCAAAAGGGAACTGAGCAAGAACAAACCAACACCAGAAAAAAAATACAGACATCCACATAATAAAGAGATGCCTGCAACCACTGGCCAAGTGTTTTGTTTCAGATCAATGGCTCAATCTCTGCCAGGTGTGACAGGGAGATCCTGTCACTTTTGAGGACCAACATTTTCATAAATCTGTTGCAACAGTTCTTCTATTTCTTAGCCTAATCTATTATTTACAATTTCTAGTCCATACGGTTGGCTACCTATGGATGCCCCTCCCTTTCTTGACTATGCTATAGTATCCTCTTTAATTTTCTTTTCCTTCTCAGGTCCTCATACAGGGAGGTTATTGTGGTGACCTCTGAGCTGATTTAAAACAACAGGCTGTGTTCCTCGTTGTTGGATTTAGTATGCAATAGCACTATGTCATAAAATACCTTGATGTATATGCCTTATGTGTATGAAATCTGTAAATGTTGAAATTACTGCAGCACCAGGTGTTTTTGATAAAGGTAAAAAGTTACTTGGGGACTGTATTATAAAAGTTAAGTTACCGAGGTAGAGACATCAGAAAAACCCCATTGTGTTATTTAAAATGCATGTAAATTACAGTTTGTTTGAGAGGCCCTTTGGCATCATGCATTCCTACTTTAAGTTGAACCAGCCTAAAATTTCATGATGATTTACATATACATACCATGATGCTTTGCATTATGGGGTATGTGTGAGGTTGTGTTTCTTTGAAACTTGGCTTTATTGCCAATGCCCTTTTGGGTAATCCTTGCTTTAGTGCTTCTGCACTGAGGTTCTTTGTCTTCATCTTGTTTTGGGGTTTTTCTTTTTTTGAGCTCCCCATCACCTAAACAAGCAAGACCATCATAGGGGATAGTTCATTTTTCACTAAAGAGATAGATCAGTGGGTCAGTAGGTTCTGACTAAGTGCAGAGGAAGACATGCATAGTCTCTTGCTGCAAACAGATGTACTGAAGAAGGGATATGCAATTGCTTAAGGTTATCCCCTGTGTTTTAAAAAACATCACACAGAGATTGTGTGTTGAACCTGAAGTTCTCTGTGTGATCCATCTGTTATCCCACAACCCCTCCACAGACTTGGTGTCAGAAGTGGGATAACTTCCTGGAAATTTCTGGACTGGGCTAGGAGGACATTTTCCAGTGGATAACCCCTAGATAATCCAAGGTGGACTGATGCACCAGGAGTCACTAGAGGAGAACCTGGAGAAGATGTTTGAGGAGTTCTGACCAGAACCATGGCTGACAGACTGGGAGAGAAGTTACTGCCTGGACTGGACCTGGGAGCTCTGAGGAAGGCCAAGCCTGAAGATGATGAAGAGATCCAAGGAAATGAGGAAGATTTGAGGGAACTGCCTCCTTTTGAAGATGCTCCACCTGAGGATGTAGGGAGTTGCTGAAATGGTTCTACATAAAACAGGTGCAGACATAAAGAGATAGAGACATTGAGCGGAGAACACAAGATGCCAAGTGGGCAGATACCATGAGGGTCTTGCATACCATAAATGCATGGCAAACAGAAAGAACCAGTAGCCCAAAAGACATTAAACTGTCCAAAGTATCAGACAGTAATGACATTGAAGTGTGCCTCACAACATTTGAGAGGCTCACTCGAACATGTGCATGGCAAAGGGAACAGCAGGTTGTTCAACTGACACCACACCTGACAGGTAGTGCCCAGTTGGTTTATAGCCTCATGGACTCCAGAGAGGCAGAGGACTATGACCATGTGAAGCAGGAGATTCTCAGGTGCTATGACATAAACACTAAAACCTATAGCCAGAGGTTTAGGTTTCTTAAAATGCAGTCACTGGATAGCCCCCAAGAGATTTATGCCCATCTCAAGGAACTCTGCTACAGATGGTTGCAGCCAGATAACAGGAGCAAGGACCAACTTCTGGAGGTGGTAATTATTGAAGTTTATTAACGTTTTACCCCAGGATGTACAACTTTGGGTTCAGGAGCATAAGCCTGATTCTGCTGATAAAACCATCACATTGGTGGAAGACTTCCTGGCAGCCTGACCGTCAAGACCCAGAGGGTTCCAAGGGACATCAGCAGCTGCAACCACCAGCAATCCAGTAAGGAACCCTTTTACTTATAAACTGCCAGATCCAGCCCCAGTGAAACAAGACTGGAGAGTGGGAAGGGGGGTGAGTTCCTGTAGCAGAGATTGTATGTCACGGGTACCAAAAGAAGGGACATTATGTAAGAAACTGTCCTAATATAAAGAAAGAGACAGCTCACCTAGCCTCAGTAAACTGGGGTCACTTTATGGCTACTGTGCAGATTAGATCACAGCAGATAATGGGACTAATTGATTCATGGAGCTGCCAGACTCCTGTGTGAGCAGATCTGGTGACTGGGAATAATAAAGGGCCAGATACAGCAGTCATCTGTGTGAACGGTGATACCCATTGCTACCCTACAGACACAATATGAATGATTGTTCAAGAAAAGACACATGAGGTGGAAGTGTGGTTGATATCTCACTGACCCTTGCCAGTTGTTATTGGGCATGACCACCCAGACATTGCTTCAGTTATACATTGTCATGCAGCCTATGACTCTGCAGTAGTTGCCTTAACCACCAGAGATCAAGTGAATCAATGACATAAAACTAAGGCATTGAAGAGGAAGCTAAAGAAGGACTGGATTGATACTCATGTTGGTATACAGCCAGACCTGGGACAAACTTTTAAATGTGATATGCAGCATGAGCAAAAAGTAGACCCTTCACTTAACCCTTATTTTTCACAGGTGGGGAAGGGAGTTGAAAATGTGCCTCTCAGTTTGTTGTAAAACAGGGAATACTGTACAAAGAATACACTAACCCCAGAACTGGAGAGGTAGTAGACCAACTAATGGTTCCAGAAAAATTCCGCTCCCAAATCATGTATCTGGTGAATGACATCCCTCTAGCAGGCCATACAGGCAGAGATAGTGCCCTGAATAGGATATTACCCAGGTTTTATTGGCCCTCTATCCACAAGAATATAACTGAATATTGTAAAGCATGTGCTGAGTATCAGAAAGTAGATCAGGTAGGAAAAAGGGATAGTGTACCACTACAACCCATCCCCATTGTGACTAACCCCTTTGACATGATAGCCATGGATGTAATGGGCCCCCTGGAAAAGAGCTCCAAGGGTAACAGATTTGTACTGGTCATATATGATTATGCTGCCCACTATTCAGAAGCTGTCCCCATGAGAACTGTCACCACCCCAAGGATAGCAGAGGAGCTAGCAAAGGTGTGTAGCCACATGGGAATCCCCAGGAAATACTTACTGATCAGGGGAGTAATTTTAATGCACACCTGCAAAAGAATTGTACAGTTTGCTGGGCACGGTAGCAGTGAGTACTTCCCCATACCACCCACAGACTGACGGCCTTGTAGAGAAGTTTAATCAGACATTAAAGAAAATGTTGAGGAAGTATATAAAAGAAGAGGGTAGGGATTGGGATAGATACCTCCCCTATTTACTCTTCGCTTACAGAGAAATCCCTCAAGTATCCACTGGTTTCTTTCCTTTTTCATTATTGTAAGGAAGGAACCTGAGGGGGCCACTGGATGTGGTTAAAGAACACTGGGAGGAAGTGAAGGAGGTGGGACATCTTAATGTCATAGAGTATATGACTCAGTTATGCAAATCGCCTGGTGAGGTATATCAACTTGGCACACCAGATCTTAGAATGGAAGCAAGACTTGCAGAAAGATATGACCAGGAAATGAAGACTAAAACATTTCAGTCAGGGGACAAAGTGTTGTTATTCCTTCCCTCCACAGAGAACAAACTACTCATGAAATGGCAGGGCCCCTTCACCATTTTGAGGCAAACTGGAGCAGTGGATTATGAGCGTAGCATGTCAGAAAAGAGACCTCCCAAAAATTTACCATATGAACCTCCTTAGGAAATGGCATGAGAAGCCTAACCCTTCCCTTTATATCCATCCTGAATTTGGGGAGTCAGAGCTGCAGGTTGCCTATAAAAGGCTAGAGCAGTCAGGACAGTTGGGGGAGACCCAGATAAACCCTGAATTGGAGCCTCAGCAACAGAAAGATTTGCAGGGGGTATTACAAGAATTTGAACCCATATTCACAAACATCCCAGGGAGGGCCAAAGGAATTGTGCACACCATAACTGCCACACAAGAAAAGCCCATACACCAAAAACCCTACAGATTGCCCGTGAAGGTGAGGGATGAGGTGATTTAGGAAGTCAAAATAATGGAGCAGTTAGGCATAATTGTACCCTCAAAGAGTGTATGATCTTCACCCATGGTCATAGTGGACAAGAAAGAGGGTGGGATATGTCTATGCCTGGATTTTAGGAAGCTTAACAACACATCACTATTTGTTGGCTATCCAATGCCCCAAATAGATGATATCATTGACAGGTTAGGCAATGCACAGTATATCTGCACCCTTGACCTTACTAAGGGATATTGGCAAATCCCCTTGTCACCTGATTCACAAGATAAAACTGCATTTAGCACCCCAATTGGTTCATACCAGTTTGTCACAATGCCATTCGAACTACAAGGGGCCCCAGCCACTTTTCAGCATTTTATGGACCACATAATAAGACCACACACTGAGTACTGTGCAGCTTATTTGGATGATGTGGTCATATTCAGTCCTGACTGGGAATCCCATGTTAGACACTTGTCCCAGGTATTGCAAGCAATAAAGGAGTCAGGAGTGACCACTAAACCTGATAAGTGTGCCCTCACAAAGACTGAGACAAGATACCTAGGGTTCATTTTAGGCAATGGACAAGTGAAGCCCAAGGTAGAGAAGGTTACAGCAGTAACAAACAGCCCAATTCTTACTATAAAAAGCATGTGAGATCTTTCCTAGGCCTGGCTGGTTATTACTGGAGATTTATTCCTAATTTCTCAGCCATTGCCAGTCCTTTGACTGATCTCACTAAAAAGAGATGCCTGAATAAGGTTCAGTGGACCCCTATTTGTGATAAGGCTTTTAGGAATATCAAGGCCATTCTGTGTGCAGCTCCTGTATTGAAAAGCCCTGACTTTAACCAAGTGTTTGAGGTGCAAACCGATGCATCAGAGAATGGTATTGGGGCAGTCTTATCTCAGAAAATAGATGGGGAAGAACATCCAATCATGTATATCAGCAGGAAGCTACTTGAGAGGGAGAGAAGATATGCTACCATAGAGAAAGAATGCTTAAAAAGTGGGTTATTGAGTCTCTGAAATATTACTTGTGGGGTGCTGAATTTAGGGTTGTAACTGATCATAACCCGCTTTGCTGGTTGCACCAAATGGGAGAAAAAAATCCCATATAATGCGATGATACTTAGCTCTTCAGCCCTATTGATTTACTGTGTCCCACAGGGCAGGGACAAAACATGTAAATACTGATTTTATGGTCTAGATATGGTGCAAGAATTGATATCAATGAAATATGATGGACTTTCCCTAAAAGGAGATAGTGCAGGGAAGGTACCGTTAGTCTAGCTTGAGAAATGTGGTAATGTCTCAGTGTAAAGAATGATGACATCCACTATGGTTATGATGGAATGTTTATCATTAATAGGGACCCAGAGATGGAGCTTCTGAAGATGGATTGGTGGAAGCTCCATTCCTTCCTGGGACAGAAAGGTGGCAAGCAGTCTGAAATAACTGCTTCCCTGTTAAGGTGGGGGATATGTGACAGGGAGGTTCTGCCACTCTTAAGGACTGGCATTTTCTTAAATCTGTTGCAACAGTTCTTCTATTTCTTAGCCTAATCTAGCCTTTATACTTTCAAGTCCATAAGGCTGGCCACTTATGGGTACCCCTTCCCTTTCTTGACTATGCTATAGTGTCCTCTTTAATTTTCCTTTTCCCACTCAGGTCCTTGTACAGGGAGGTTATTGTGGTGACCTCCGAGCTGATGTAAAACAACAGACTGTGTTCCTTGTTGTTGGATTTAGTATGCAATAGCACTATGTCATAAAATACCTTGATGTATATGCCTTATATGTATGAAACCTGTAAATGTTGAACATATCGCAGCACTAGGTGTTTTTGATAAAGGTAGGGGACTATATTATAAAAATTAAGTTACCGAGGTAGAGATATCAGAAAACCCCCATTGTGTTATTTAAAATGCACATAAGTTACAGATTGTTTGAGAGGCCCTTTGGCATCATGCATTCCTGCTTTAAGCTGAACCAGCCTAAAATGTCATGGTGATTTGCATATACATCCCATGATGCATTGTATTATGGGGTATGCATGATGTTGTGTTTCTTTGAAACTTGGCTTTATTGCCAATTCCCTTTGGGGTAACCCTTGCTTCAATACTTCTGCACTGAGGTTCTTTGTCTTTAGCTTGTTTTGGGGTTTTCTTTTTTAGAGCTCCCCATCACCTAAACAAGCAAGACCAACATAGGGGATAGCTTATTTTTCACTAAAGAGATAGATCAGTAGATGCTGACTAAGTGCAGAGGAAGGACATGCATAGTCTGTTGCTGCACACTGATCTATTGAAGAAGGGAGGTGCAATTATGTAAGGTTATCCCCTGTGTTTTAAATAAACATCACACAGAGATTGTGTGTTGAACCTGAGGTTCTGTGTCTGGTCCATCTGTTAACACACAACTCATCCACACCGGGCTTGATCTACTGTGGACAGTTCCAAGCAGGCAACCATTTATCACATGAGTATTTTTTTAAAACAAACAAAACACAGCAACGTTAGCCACTCCATTTTTGGTCTACAGTGGTGCAGCCATATGTACATCTTAAGAGAAACAAATAACTGATAAAGTCGGTGCACCCCCCCATACACACACTATATCCCTAGCATTGTTGCTGCACTATATAAAAGCTAAGCCACTCTTTTTGCAGGTAGAAAAATACATTTTTATTAAAACTTCCATCAGCTAAAGTGCATACTGTGTGATGATGGCGGTTGGTTCCGAGAGCTGGTTTTACACAGATAAGTTGTTTTACCAATTACCTTTGACACAGTATGCACCTTAGCCTATGCTCTTTTACACTGGATTGATAGAAGTTTCAAAATAAATGTATATTTCTATCTGCAAAAAGAGTGGTATAGCTTTTGTTTTGACAGACCTCAGAATCAGAGATAAAACAGCGCCAAGAATTAAACAGTTAATCAGACAGTTTCTTGACAGTTAAAACAGTTTAAAAAAATACTCTCACTACTCTCTCTCTGCATGCTTGCTGTTTGCCTGCTTGCTCTCACTGCCCATGCTCCCTGTTGCTGTTCACCCTTTTTCTCTCAACTCTCTCACTCTTTGCTTGTCACTGTCTCATCAGCATAAGGGCCGAGTTGTATGGGCCCATGGGACCTAGGCTCCAGGAATATTCTGCAGAGTGGGCCCAGCCCCACCAATATTGGCTTTGGCATGTTACAAAATGGCAGTAGCATTTTTTTTTGCACGTAGGCATTATAATGCCACCTAAAAGGTAAAAGCTGTTTTAGAATTTTAAGTTTGCAGTCTAAATGCACGAACTCTGATATTGCACCATCCAGTTCTTCTCATCTCTGTGCTCCTACACCTTCTTAAAGGAATAGATATAAATGGAACAGAACATCATGAGACTAAAAGTTTGTGCAACCATACTAATGTCAGGTTATAAATGTTAATGAGTTAAAACACTTAATTTCAGATTGCATAAAAATTCTAATATTTAAAGAGCTAGTTGAGTGGGTTAACTGATTTACATTTCTATTTATTTTTCAAAATAGGTTATCAGTTGCTGGATTCATGTAACAGTGTGAACAGGAATGATGATTATCTTTTTTATATATATTTGTAGATTTTCTGTATTTCCAGTACTCACAGGAGGTGCAGTGCCATTTTCTGAAGTGCAGACCAGAAGTGACAAATTAGGGGGACAGCCACAGCTGTGTTTCTGTGGGGCAGGCTGCACCACTTGAAAGGAGCTTTATTCTATATGGACTTCTACTTGTACTATGATGTAAAACATCTGTTATCTCTAATGCCTTGTTGGTAATGTTCTAAATTAATAAAGACTGGCTCTTCAAGCATTTTACAAATAAAAGCATATTTGTGTCTTATTTCTCCAAATAATTCATTGAGCCTGTCTCTAGGTATGCACTGTGCAGCTCATTTCAGAGCAAGTATGAATTTTACTGAAGCTGCTCCCACTCTGATAAGCAATCATCTTCAGTACTATTGTCTTTTGCAATATTAGTGATTTAATATTTACAAACTACATCTTTAAAAAGCAATAGATGTAAAATTACCTAAAGAGGGACTCCATGAACTTTTTGGCAAACACATAAATCCTGCTTGGTCTTAAACTCTGCAAGTCAAATAGGGGATATACTCTGTTGCCTGTTAGATATTCTGCTACTCAGAAATATATCTTCCAAAAATATTTATCTGTAAGTGAGTTGGGACCGATCTTGTCCAGTCAGAGCAGACCATGATGAGCGCATTAACTTACAGAAAGATTAAGAAAGCACCTGCAAGTGTTGTCCTTCTTGAAAAGAATCAGAATAAGTTCCATCATCTAGCCAGCAGACTGGTAGTAGAACAGACTCTTGTGCATGAATCCTCCTTACCATTTGATAGCCCAAACTAGAATAAAATCTGAATCACCAATCTGTCTTCCCAGCAGAACTAGTTGCTGCATTTTGATCACCGAATTATGATGTCTCCAGGAGCATGCATCAATAAAATTGTGTCGTTTTCCTTTTCTGCTAGTACTTATTGATCTGTAGTATGATGGTAAGATACTGAAGAGCACTTGTTTACTGTAATACACCAAGATGCATTTCCAGTAGTGCAACCTGCATTCGAGTTGATTTCTGAAAGATAAAAGTCGGATACTGAACCGTTGACTAAAGTTGTCATATGCGATGCATGTTGCGAAACTGTCAGTGAAGACATTGTGGTGTGCTGAGCGTATACCCTAGAGATTGCATTAACATTCAGTGGCTATAGGGAACTCTTTACATTACCAAAAAGGATGTTACTAGATGGAAAGAAATTTGGAACTTCTGAAAAACTTTTATCTGATCAGACATAGAATCTTAAGTGTTCTCTCTCTTTCCCCTCTCCTCAGCCATCTCTGTAAGAAAATAGAAGCCCCCCTTCTACATTATACAGTCCCCCATCATTGCCAGTTCACCCTTTTCAAATCCACTAACCCACCGCAAGGTTCTCCTTCCTCCCCCCTCCCTCCTCCCCTCCCTGCATGATGACTGGCATTTTCCCTCTACTCATCTCGGCTGGTTGCCTTTTGACTGACTGCATGATCGCAATCCAATATTGTAAGCAGTTGATGAAGTTGGATTATGATCATGCACTGTCAGTTAAATGACAGCTGGCTGAGGAGGTGAACAGAAGGAATATGCTGTTCACCATGCAGGGAAGGGGACCTTGTGATGAGTAAGTGGATTTACTGGCAGTGATGGGGGAGGATTGTGCTGTTTTCTTACAGTAATGGCTGAGGTGAGGGAGAGAGCACTTTTTTAAAATCAGTATACTTTATTCAACTTTTACAATACATTACTGAGATGATCGATCACATATCAGATTGGCAAACACATTTACTGCAGATACACTAAAGAAAACTATCTGGCATGACGGAGGGAGTTGCAGTAAAAAAAAATATATATATATACACACACACACACACCCACACATATATCAGGCATATGCCAAACAGCTCTCACTACAGTATACTGCATTTAAACTGAGTCTTCAGTGCTGCACTCCCCCCACTTTGTCATTTCCTGCATTGTTGTAAACATCCTCCTGAAGTCCACACTGTGCAACTGCAACTCCTGTAAGTAAGCAGTTTGAATAAGAAACAAGCATTTTTCAATGCCGAATGTTGTCGTGCTGACATTGGCTTTGGTAGTGCAGCGTGAAAAAATATTTTGGGCAGGATGTGAAAAATTACAGCTGTACAGTTCATAAGGAGGCATAAAAAAATGCCAGTGCTGAATATGTGGCATGTAAATATTGCAAATTTGCGAAGTTACAAGGGTACGTGGGAAATGCAAAACGCACACTTGTAACACAGTCATTTTATGGATGTTCAGCACCAAAGTTTCAACATAGGCATTTTAGCACCCCTGCTCATGTACAGCATCACTGTTATTTCCTCAAACTGTCCCAAAAAGTGATTTCACACAGCGACCACACTATTTTGCGCCTGATGTGCGAAAACACATTTTAGGTAGGATATGTGAAATGACAGCTGTACTGTTCATCAAGAGGTGTGAAAAAATGCCAATGGTGAAAATCCAGAGTGAAAATATTACAAATGCACGATGTTATGAGCGTGTGTGCAATCTGCCAATGCACGCTCGGAACACAGTCATTTTATGAAGTATCGTCACCAAATTTTCAACATAGGCATTTTAGTACATCTGCTCATGAACAGTGTCACTGTCATTTTCATAATCTGTCCCAAACACTGATTTCCCACAGCGACCGTGCTATAGTGTGCTGGAAGGGTGGAAACACATTTTGGCCAGGATGTGAAAAATGACAGCTGTACTGTTCACAAGGAGGTGTATGAAAATGACAATGTTGAAAATCTGGCATGAAAATATTGCGAATTCATGAAGTTACGAGCCTGAGTAGCAGCTGCGCAATGCACGCTCGTAAAATAGACATTTTTTGGATTTTCTCCACCATATTTGCAACATAGGCTTTTTCAGTGCCCACCTTATGAACAGTGACACTGTCATCTCACTAATGGGTCCAAAAAGGTGATTCCACACAGTGACTGCAAAATCACCTTTTGAGACTGATTAATAATATGACAGTGACAGAGTTCATGAGGACAGGTCCCAAAAACCCCATGTTGAAAATTTGGTGTAAAATTCTCAAAATGCCTGAGATATGCATTAAAGTTGAAAAACCCTATTTATTCCATTATACAGCTTACTGGCATTTCCTCAGTTTGCAGTCAGCTTTGAAGAGTGCAGATGTGTTCTTAGTCCACGAAGATCATTGCACCAGACTCTGGAGGTAAGTATGGGGTCAGGAGGTGTGGGGAGGCAGAGTGCGCAGTGGGTGGGTGCGGGTTGTGGGAGGGGGTTGGAAGACTTTGAGGGACTGTTTTTGCTTTATATGTAAAAAAATAAAAGACATTGGGGGACCATTTTCACGTTAATAGGTGCTTTGGCATGCTGGGGTGGGCTCCCAGCATGCCACCAGTGTGTGGGTGAGTGGATGCTTTAGCCGACGGGGGATTGGGCACCCCCATCGGCAAACAAGTAAAGTGGGGCACAGGAGCTGAGGGGGATTGGGCACCTCCTCAGCAAGCAAAAAAAAAGGGGGGAATACAGTATGCCGATGGGAGTGGGCTCCCCATCGGCAAAATTCAATGGGAGGGAGGGATACATGCCAGCGGGGATTGGGCCCCCATCAGCAAAGAAAAACTGTTGGGGCGATGATGCCGAGGGAGATTGGGCACCCCCTCGGCAATCAAAGAAAGGGGGGGTTACATGATGCCGATGGGGATTGGGCACCCCCGTTGGCACACAATAAAGGAAGGGGGTTGACAGGCAACAGCAGCAGTCACTGCCACTGTGTTGCCTGCACATAGAGAAAGGCATGTTGAGGTCACACTGCATGAGAGCTTCGCTCTCATCGCAGCAGACATTTTCTGTGATGTCTTCACCTGATTAGCTAGGCAGGGTGTCGGTCCCTGCTGCTGGCTGATTGGGGAATGTGGGACGCACCTACTGGTGCATGCCCTGCATTTGTCCAACAGTGACCGCGCCTCCAAATCTGCACTAGGTATCATAGGTATCATAGGTATTTCAGAGCTATGAAGACTATTGTCCATTTTGCTCGCCATAGGTTCAGTCGTAGTCCAGGATGTTATTAAAACCCAAATAAGTATCCAAACGTGTCTTAAAAATATTCATGTTACTACTGGCAACTACTTACATTGGTAGTGCATTCCATATCCTGGATACTCTTACTGAGAACCATTGTCTTCTTTTCCTTGTTCTACAGTGTTCACTCATCAGCTGATGTGGATGTGCCCTAGTATTGTATACTTGCTCCCTAAATGCAAGACCTAGTTGTTCCCATAGTAGTGTATCATCAAGTGCTCTATAAATCATGCACAAGTCACCTCTCATCCTACGATATTCCAGGGGGTACAGGCCTAGTTTTTTGAGCCTATTATCATAATCCAAACCTCTAACCTCATCTGTCCTTCTAGTAGCTCTCCTCTGAATACCCTCCATCGCCTTAATGACACCCTTATCTCCCGGTGCCCAAAACTGAGCACAGTACTCCATATGAGGTCTTACCAAAGAGGTATACAGGGGCAGCATCACCTTACTGCGTCTACATTTGATATGTTTGCTTATACAATGCAATATACCACCTGCCTTTTTTATAACTTGTTGACAATGTAAATTAGGGCTCAGGTCATTTTTAACTCTAACACCTAGATCTTTCTCATCCTCAGCTGTATCCAATACCCTACCCCCCAACACAAATTGAGCTTGTAAATTGTTTTTCCCAAAATGCGTAACCATGCATTTATTGGTATTAAAGGTAAGCTTCTTAGTTTTTGCCCAACATTCCAGTTCTCCTAAAGCGCTTTGTAGGTTGTTAGCAGCTTCTTGACTGTTAGCTGTGTGTCTGATGTGGGTATCGTCTGCAAATTTAGACAGCCACTCCCCTGTTGTTGTATTTAATGTTGAAATGTAGATATTAAAAAGACAGAGGCCAAGCACTGATCCCTGGAGGACTCCACTAGGCACCTCCTCCCATCCAGAGTAAGACCCCTTTATACATACTCGTTGTTTCCTATTAGTCAATCAGGACTCGACCCACCTAGTAATGTTTCCACTTACTCCCTGGTCAATTAAGGCATCTATGAGTTCCCCATGTCGGACTTCATCAAAGGCCTTAGAGAAATCCAAAAAGATAACATCCACAGCATCACGATTGTCCAGGGCTTTACTAACTTTACCATAAAAATCCAGCAGGTTGGTTAGGCATGATCTTCCCTTTGTAAACCCATGCTGAGTTGTATCGGTATTACCAACCAAAAGTTTCCCAATATAGTCTTTGACAATACCTTCCAAAATTTTGCCCAAGACAGACGTCAAACTGATTGGTCTATAGTTAGTAACTTCTTGTCTTGATCCCTTCTTAAAAATTGGTACCACTGTGGCTTGTCTCCATTCCTCAATAACTTGCCCTTCATTAATAGATTTGGAGAACAATGCAGTAACAGGTTCTGACAGAGGTACTGCTAATTCTCTATGAATACGTGGATGTAAGCCATCCGGGCCTAGAGCTTTATTGGGGTCAAGTCTTTGTAATAATTCCCTTACTTTTGTTACTTCTACTATAGATTCACCTGTTTTAATTTGATCTACATAATCTTTATCAGCAAAAGTTTTGGATTTAAAAGCAGAGGAAAAGTACTGGTTACATTCTTCGGCCATATGTACATTGTCAGTTATTAAAGCCCCTCCTTGGTCTTTAATTGGATCTATACTGGTCACTCCACCTCTTTTCTTATTTATGTACACATAAAAGAATTTATAATTATCCTAAGCCCTACTTGCCAGATCCTTCTCATATTTCTTCTTTGCCTTCCTAATGCTCATTTTAGATATTTGTAGGCATTTTTTATACTTTCCCCAACATTTTTGCATGCCACTATGCCGTGCCCTTAAAAAGGCTTTATTCTTTTTATTTATGTGTTTCTTCACTGTAGCATTCATCCATGGGGTTTTATGTTTTTTTTACCTTATCATATTTCCTAATTAAAGGTATATGTTCCTTGGTTACTGTGGAAAGTTTATCATTAAATATATGCCACATACTAAGTAGGGATTGGTTATTAAAAGCAATGACCCAATCCCAATTGGCCATATCATTTTTCATGCCCTCAAAGTTGGCTTTATTAAAATTGAATATGACTGTACTACCAGTTATACAACCTAAATCTCCCATATAACTGAATCTAACCATAGAATGATCGCTGGAACTAAGAGGGGGCATGGTCTTACAATTCAGGATGTTACTTCCCAGATTGCTCAGGACCAAGTCCAATACATGGCCACCCCTAGTATTTTTCATAACTTTCTGTTCCGTATTTGTCAATAGGAATATCTCCAAGTATAAACTTTCCACATGTGTATCTGTTTCGAAGTTATTCCAATTAATCCCCGGGAGATTAAAGTCTCCCATGAGTATAGCACTGTTAGTAGATGACAGTTTATTGACAAAATCTAGTAACAGAGAATCTTCCTTCTGTGAGACAGATGGTGGCCTATAAACTATCCCCAAATTAATACTGTTTCGTTGCTTTGGGAATATTTTAATCCACAATGCTTCTATAGTTGGCCATTGAGTTAATTCTACATTTTCAGCATTTATGTTATCAATGATATATAGTGCCACCCCTCCCCCTCTGGAGCCAGTTCTATCCTTATGATATAAGATGTACCCTGGAATACTCTTATCCCAAGGATCATTCTCCCACCACCATGTTTCCGTAATTGCACATATATGTATGTTATGATAATGTAAAGTGTGAACTAATTCATCAAATTTATTATTGAGGCTTCTGGCATTAAGAAGAAATTTCCATTCTGTTATACTTGACTGGGTGGTATTATCTATATTATGTGTAGGGTTGTTCTCATCCCCCGCCCCCGGCAAATAATTTAAATTGTTATCTATTTGCTGTCATAGTCTGTTTGCAAACACCTGCTTTCCATGCTTATTTAGATGTAATCCATCCCTAGCAAACAGCCTATGGTCCTGGATGCCCTCCCAGTTGTCCAAAAAAGTATACCCCTCTCTAATAAACCAGTGCTTGAGCCATCCATTAAAGGTAACTATGTCTCTAATTTTTGCAGGATTTGCTCTGGGAACTGGGAGGAGCCCTGATATTATTAAGACACCACTTTGAGTTTTAATAGTTTCCCCTACAGTTTCAAAATCTCTTTGGATGTCCACTGTATTTCTTCTACCCATGTCATTAATTCCTACATGTAACAGTGTAACTGGGGCTGATGTATGCTCTTGCAATCCTGGAAGGAGCTGCCTAATATTGTCAATACCTGCCCCAGGTAAGATGCTTACTGTAGTGTGTAGATTATGATTTCTACATATTGCATGGTCTGTATAACGGAGCATGGAGTCACCTATAACCAGGACATCTCTAGGGGTATAATCAGTAGTGAAAGTTGTTGTATTCTTTGTTGAACTGACTGAATTATGTGCAATCTGTGTCCTTGGGGAGGTACTTCTTAATGTTGATAGTGGTAAATTAACTTCACTTTGTTTCTTGTTACCTGACTCCCTCGCCAAGGCACTATATCTATTAGCAGTTAAAATGTTAGAGCTTCCCCCAGTGTTTCTCCTCCCCTTTTTATCACCAGATTTTGGAACCAGACACTGATCATTTTCCCCTCCAGTCTTTATAGTATCTGATTCCTGAGGAGTCTGATGTGTGTGTGGCTTAGTTATTATGGTGTCTACCACTGAGTCTATGCATTGCTCCAGACTACTTATGTCTGCTTATACCTGGACTCTTTGTTGCAACAAGATGATTTCAGCTTTAAAGGTAACAATTAGGCAACATTTATCGCATTCATACTCAGGGTATTCATCCCCTTCGATGTACATACCACATTTATTGCAGCGCTTCATCTTTACACTCATGTCCACAAAAATGTTTTAAAAGAAAACCCACAAACAAGTTTCATACAGTTTCATACAGCACAAATTCTCATAAAAAATCACAGACAAAGTTTCATACAGCACAATTCTCATAAGAGGGGTGTAAGGAGCTAGTGGCTTGTGTGCAGGTACCAGAACTTGCACAAATGAGCAGAACACTTCACCAATCCCTTTGATATAGCACTCTCATGACCCGGAAGTAACTCCCAGGGTTCACAGGATAAAGTGCCCAAAGTGAAGCCCGAAATTGTATAATATTGCCCCAGAACACCTAAGTAGCAGTAGAAACACGATGTTGTGTTCCAAAGGACTAAAAATAATGAGCTCCTCTTGAGCTGTAGTTCAGCCTGAAACTGGCAAGAACTACTGACTCCTCTTCCTGTTTCCTGTGTTACCAGGATAACAGGGCTCCAAGTAAAAGTTTCACAAAAATGTTTTAAAAGAAAACCCACAAATAAGTTTTATACAGTTTCATACAGCACAAATTCTCATAAAAAATCACAAACAAAGTTTCATACAGCACAATTCTCATAAGAGCAGTGTAAGGAGCTAGAGGCTTGTGCGCAGGTACCAGAACTTGCACTACTCGTAAGATGTTGGCTGCACAAGCGCGCCGACATAAAAAGCCAGATAACACCATAACTGTGGAATAGTAAATAGAATAATGCATATGTAGGGAAGTTGATATGGAGTTTTTTCATTACCAAGCGTGATAATACAAACCTCTCGAGAAATGCAGCTCGAGAGGTTTTACTATTATCACAAACGAGGGTGTGTAAAAAACTCCATTTCTACCCTACATATATTTTTATTTTATATAATAACTGGTACTAAATAAAAAAAATCTTATAATTACCTACTACTTAGGAGACGCGTAGGTTAAACGCCTTACTTCCTGAGCCAGGCAGGCACACTTTCACGCCTCGACATCACATAACGTGCTAGTGTAGGGGCGTGCCTACCAGTAAGGAAGTAGAAGCATTTTGAATCTGTTTACTGTGGAATGCGAGTGCTGCAGGCTTCTTGGCGCGAGGCTGTAAAAGTCGTATCAACCCGCGGGTTGATATGACTTTTTTCGTATCAACCTGCGGGTTGATACGACTTTTTACAGTACTCGAAAATGGGTTGATAACAAGGATCACCAGTTATTATTTAACTTTTATGATCACATAACCACATGCTGCTTCAGAATATATACTGCAAAAGTCTAAATGCACTAGCTCTTTAATTGGAAAAGTGTTTATTGCACACACACACACACACTAAACAGTTCACCCATTTCATGTTACTGCTGCTTTAAAAATTGTAGTTGCTACTTTTGAGCTTAGAAGTATTAGTTAATTTCTCTTTTGCTAGCAGATTTTCTGCTTGACAGTAGAATGTGTAATGTGCTGAACAGCCCTTTATTAGGCTGCTGAAACCTCCAGTCCTATTTCTCTTCATACTTCATCTGCTGTGTGACCTTTTCCAGTGACATTTCAACTGACCAAGGGAAGCTATAAAACATTTAATTTTAATGTCCCTTATCTAGTGGCACTAGAAATTTCAGATTCCACGCAAAGTTGCATTTTACACATTGTACCTTGTTCTGTGAAAACTTAATTATTGAAAGGAAAAATGCTTCAGAAATATGATGCAACAAATTCATTTTTTAAAAGTAACATAACAGGGGTTGACCCGCTGAAATACCACATCTTATTGTCAGGGTCCTGTTTCTTCACATTTTTTAGCTGGGTGGGTGGGAGCACTAGCAGGTTATAGGCTCAGTCCAGAAAGCCTTATGCACCTGCAGTGGACTGATGTGATATGGGTGCACCTCCACACATTCAGATCACCTTGTGGCGTCCTCAAACTCCTTCCCATGAACCCACACTTGAGGTCCTAGGCTCAGTCCCTTTCTTCTAGTTTACTTGCATGGGTGAGTTTATTGGGTTAGAAAGTAGAGGCCAGGGCCATACCCTGTGACATGGTCAAAGCCAGATATGCCTGATTTGTGCACTGGGGGGAGTAAATAGTATACTGGGATGGGACAACTGATTTAACCAGTCAGCAATCCCAAGCTGTATTATTACAAAGTTCTCTAGAGCCCAATCAGACACTGATCCACACTGGCTCCTCTCTGTTCCTATCCATGGAGGGCTAGGAGAGGGTAACATTCTTTTCATTTGTTCTCTCCTGATTGGCCTTACTCCTACATGTGGATGTGTTCTCTGACACTACCCACCTGTCACACAGCTGTCTTCCCCATGGCTGCCATATGGGCTACACCTACAGACATCACCTCATAGCAAAGCCCATTTACAGTGGACATTGGGACCATTGCAAGGCACCTGGATTACTCTAGTGCTGTGCTGCAGAGGAAGAGATGATAGAGTCAAACTGAACAGTGGCATGGTGCCAGAAGCAATAGCATGCACCAATCAGGGGTTTTCCCCGTTAGGTGTTCTGCCCACCTCCCTGCCACACTGTCAATTGCCCCAGTGAGTGATGGCCTTTGGGTTGGGATGTCTAATGGTCACTTATTATGCATCATGACCTCCTATTCACTGCAGGAGTCACAGTTACACAAAGACATGGAAGTGATATGTTTACAGGCATGAGGTCATGTTGTCTCAAACAAAAACAGCGCGGCACTATACCACACTGTCAAAACAGCAACTAGAAATGAAAACAGTAACATGCTTGTTTCCTGCAGGGGGCTCCATCCCCGACCCTCCCCCCATTAAAATAATCTCCTTCGGGGGGGGGAACTCGGGGACACGGTGAAACTCAAGTGGGGGGAAGAAAAAAATAGTAGACTAATCTAATCTGGAACTGGGAATAGAACCCCAGTCCACAGCCGCTCCATTGTCCTCCAGTGCCAATGGCTGTACTCCCTGAACTATGGCAGCTGCTCAGCAGATCCCCTTCCAGCAGAGCTCTTACCCTCTGCAGCAGAGCTTTCCAGGAAACAGCTTCAGGGTCACCACTACTGCTGCACACTATTTGTGTCATGCGCTGTTACTGTTGTGAGATTTTGCCCTGCTGCATTATATATACAACATATTGACCCAGTACGATGTTGGAATTACCCCAAGACTCCCTCAGGCAGGCCTATGTAGTGGAGAGTATCACACAGCAACCACTATATTGGAGTATGACACTCTTGGCCTGCTCCACTGGCCAGTTCATGCAGTAATTGTGTCTTTAAAAAAAAAAGTTAATTTACATCAAGGGGTTATATGTCAACCCTAGATGGATTACTGTGTTTTGTAATCCTCTGCTCACATGCAGGTGAGCATCTAGTAGAGGGCTCACCCAGGATTCTAATAAGAACCCCTGTGTCTGGCTCAGCTCTGCCTCTGGGCTGCCCCTTGCTAAAGTATAGAGCTCCATGGTGGTTGACAGGGTAAGTGAATATCACCAGCAAGCTATGCAAGCATAGTATATTGTAGACAAAGCAGCACTGGCCAACTGCTCATGAATCATGCATACTGTATACCAACTCATTGATGGATTGGGTGCCAAGTGACTTTTTTTTTTTTGAAGTTACTATTTATTCGCCTTCCTGCCTGCCATCCCCGACCCTTCAGGAGCCCCAAGGTAGACATCCCTCTGCCTTCCACCCTGCCCGTTTGACCCCACAGGAACCCCATGAAGCTTCAGTTTACCCCTGAGCGGATGGGGCAGGGCCCCCTTACCCCAACAATCAACTGTCGTCGGTCCGGGGGCCATCGGGTGGGTGAAGGCACATCGAGGGCACATCTCCGGGGGCTCCATCTTCCCAATGATGGCAAGCGTTTTTCCACTTTCTCCCACCCCCTACAGTGTAGGACTCCCTTGACATCAAGGCACTGAGCGCCAACGTCACACTGTATGTCAGCAGCCCTTCCCCTTAACATTGGGGCTTGTAGTACTCCGAGCCTCCGCTCGGAGTCAGACAAGTGTTCGGGCTATGCCTTAACCCTCCCCAGAGTAGGCGAGCTGTTGTGGGATGCTCAAGCCTAACTCCCCCCGGCCGGCCCACCAGCGACCCAAGTCCGCTCCCGAACCCGGGTCACCGGCGTGGAGCAAGGTGTGGCGTCCAGCACCTCAACCCTCAGCGCCACCGGGCCGGCCAAGTGACTTTTTGATTATTTATTTATCTGATAATCAGGTAGGCACACTGGTCCAAAGGAACATTTTCATGAACAACCTGGGCTATTAGGATGGCACATACAAAACATGGAATTTAGCGCACAGTGCATAATTAATAACTTACAGTCAGAGGGAAAAAACATATAATCCAACAATTCATACAATAATCATTACAATGGAAAAAACACACAAGTGGGGGGTGATACATCCCTTTGGAGGTAATACACATAGTACAATTCCTATAAATAATCGATACATTGGTCAATGTGGCCCTGGTAAAATCTGAACCTGAATTCTTTTCATTTGCAATTGTGTGTTTACTGATTACATGCTCTGCTAGAGATAACACTACTGATATAAAATCCTTTGTGATTACATTTATAGTTGTAGCTATAGACATGGTCAGATATTTCTTGAAATTTCTGTGATATCTCTAGAGAAATTCCCAGTCTGTCAGCAGTACCACTGTGGTCCACCAGAGAGAATCTCTTTAGATATATGACAAAATATCTGGAAATATATGACCATATCTGTGGCTGCAGCTGTATATTCACAAGAAACCACTCCCTAAACTTGGAATGCTTTACAGGAATATAATAGCCTGGGAAAATTTTTTCTCACAGAGAAGTCCGGTTATAATTTGCTGTTCTAACCAACTGGTTATAATGGTGAACATGTGTTGGGTTTCCCTCTCTCCACATATGCACCAGCTGTTGTCTTCCCTGTGTTGTGCCGGACACTTTACCACCTCTGACACTCGGTCTTCGTAAGTCAAATGTTAAAAAGATGAACTTTCATATTCGACTAAAGCTCTTTTCAGTACACCTTTTCACAGCTGCAGTGGATGTAGCCCTACAGATGTTTTGCTATTTTAGTAGAAAAAGGGAACTCTCCAGATCCTAAAGGACTAGATAAAGTTGGTTTGTGTTATCACTATGCTAATTAATTGAAGCAGTCTGGTGAGGAGTGGTTCAAAGCACTATTGTGTGTGCTCAGCTTCAATCTAGTAGAATTCTCTTTCAAGAAAGTATCATAGCTCATAAACATGTCAAGCCATTCAGCTTTTCCCAGGCTTAAATGGTAACTTAGAGTGAGGAAGGAGGTTTCAGATTTCAGATGCTATGGTGAAAGGCCTCAGACAGGCAAGACAAAAACTGAAGCATAAATTAGAAATCAGACCAGAGATCTACTTTCACATGAAGTGCATAGTTTTATTTTTCATCAGCTAATATTCTTTATTCAAGCCATGTAACATTTTGAGATCAGAAAGACTTCTTCACCAGGGAATTGACTGAAATTCACATAATAATCATAAAATTAGTATGCAATGTTTCATTGCTAACATACCTCACTAAATAATTCATATGATCCATTTTTTTATTATTTTGGTAACAGGTTAAAGCCCACTAGGCACAAGTGCCTGTTTTCAAGTTCATCCTGGGAGCACTGGGGTGGTTAAATGACTTGCTTATAGTCACACGGTATGCAAGTGGAGGTTGTGGGAATCAAACCCAGGACTACTGGATGTACCAATGTTATTCATAGCTCATTAACCTTTAGGCTATACTGCCAGCCTTAATTGTAATATAGTATGGAATAGTCTCCACATTACCTTAATAGTTCCACAATGTATGCACTTCCTCATCTGCTTTCTTTAAACATTTTTTCAAAAAATCTGCTTGCATAAATATATATTAAATTATGCTCCTAAATATCAATATGGACATTGCAAAATCACTAAAACACGTTATTAAAACTCGTTACCTTCACCAGACACAAATGCAAATAATTACCTTACTCAAGTTTGCTAGGAAGTCACTATGTTACTATGCTGTATGCTATCACAGAAGAAAAACATGTAGTTCATCATACCACTCTTTAAGCATCAAAAAAATTTTTTTTCAATACAGACAGTTAGCCTAATTCACGTCACTCCTTCTTAAATTATGTGACCATTTTAACCCCTACCACCCCTTCTGGTAGGCTATTCCAGGCATCCAACACCCTTTTCATTAAAAAATATTTTCTCATGTTTCCCCTGAGCCTTCCCCTCTCTAACTTCATTTTGTGTCTCCTTGACTTGGAGCATCTCTTACGTTGGAAGATGCTTCCTTCCTGTACTCGGTTTATACCAGTGATGTATTTGCATGTCTCAGTTATGTCCCCCCATCCAGGGAATACATATTTAACTCCTTTAGTCTTTCCTCATAGGTCTTATCCTGTAGGCCGTGCTTCATTTTAATTGCCCTCCACTGCACCACCTCCACTCTGTCTATGTTATTTCTCAGATAGGGCCTCCAGAACTGGACACAGTATTCCAGGTGTGGTCTCTCACAAGTGTCTTATGCAGGGGTAAGATGGCCTCTCTCTTTATAGTCCTGATACCCCTCCCTATGCATCCAAGCATCTGGCTAGCCTTTCTAGCCACCTTATCACACTGCCTAGTTTCTCTTAGGTCCTCTGAGATGACAATTCTCAGGTCCCTTTCCTGCTTTGTGACTGTCAGTACCTCCCCACCTAGTTTGTACTTGGCTCCTGTGTTCCTGTGCCCTATGTGCATGATTCTGCACTTCTTCACATTGAATCCAGGCGGCCATTCTTCAGACCATTTCTCCAGTTTTTTAAGGTCCTCCCTCCTTCTTTCATCACCCCCTCGCATGTCCACCCTATTGCATACCTTTCTATTATCTGCAAAGAGACACACTTTTCCCTCCAGTCCCTCTGCAATGTCCCCAATAAAGACATTGAAGTGGACCAACCCCAACACTGACCCCTGAAGCACCCTGCTCATCATCTCTTCCTCTCCAGAGTACTCCCTGTTTACCACAATCCTCTGACTCCTTCCATTCAGCAAGTTCTATATCCACAGAACTATTTTAAGATCCACCACTACACTGTGCAGTTTATTAGTCAGCCTTCTGTGTGGGATGGTGTCATAGAAACATAGAACATGTCAGCAGAAAAGGACCACCAGGCTCACCTAGTCTGCCCAGTAAGCCTAGCTTGCTGCTAGGACTTTGCTATTGCCTCCCGCCCACTCCCTTCCCCAGCTCTAAAAAAACCCTTGTGTCTATCCCATGCTCTGTTGAATCCTCCATGGTTCTTGCCCCACCACTTCCTCTGGGAGTCTGTTCCAGTTGTCCACCACTCTTTTTCTGATGTTACCCCTGAACCTCCCCCCTACTATCTGCAAACCATGCTCCCTAGTTCTTGGCAGCTCCCTTAGCTGGAAGATGTCCCCTACTGGCACCCTATTGATACCCTTGATATAGTTGAAGGTCTCAATCATGTCCCCCCTCTCCCTTCTTTGCTCAAGGGAGTACATGCTGAGGTCCTTCAGCCATTCCTCATATGACAGATGACTAATATCCCTTACCATTTTTGTCACCTGCCTCTGGACACGCTCCACCCTATCCACATCCTTCTTGAGATATGGCCTCCAGAACTGGACCCCATACTCGAGGTGAGGCCTGACAAGCTGCTTGTACAAGGGCATTATGACCTCCCTCTTCCTGCTAGTTATTCCCTTGCTGATGCACTCCAGCATCTTACTGACCCTTGCTACTGCCTTCTCACATTGCTTTGCCACCTTCAGATCCCATGACATGATTACGCCTTGGTCCTTTCCAGCTCAGTAACCTCTAGGGCATGCCCTCCCATACGGTATTCCACGCCTTGGTTATTGTTGCCTAAGTGCACGATCTTGTACTTTTTTGTGTTGAAAGACAATTGCCATTCCCTGACCCTCCTCCAGTTTCTCCAGATCTCTGTGCATGCTCTGAACCCCCTGAGGCATATCCACTGTATTACAGACCTTCGTGTTGCCAGCAAATAGACACACATTTCCTTCCAGCTCCTCTGTTATGTCACCTATAAATATATTGAAAAGGAGTAGCCCCAGCACCGACCCCGAGACACCCCACTGGTGACCATACACTCCCTTGAAGTTACCCAATTAACAAGTACCCTGTATCTCATGCCCTCAAGCCAGTTTTGCACCCACCTAACCATGAGTGGCCCCAGCCGAAGGTTTCTCAATTTATGCAGTAGTCTCCTGTGTGGCATAGAATTGAATGCCTTTTTGAAATCTAGATACGCTACATCTACTGACCCCCCCAATCAAGTATCCTGGTGACCCAGTCAAAGAACTCTATCAAGTTTGTTTGACATGACCTTCCCTCAGTGAACCCCTGTTGCTGTCGGTCCTGAAGACCATTGGTTTCTAGGTAGCTAATGATTCTCTTCTTTAACAACTTTTCTATGAGCTTGTCCACTGCCGATGTTAAGCTCACCAGCATATAATTGCCTGCTTCTCCCTTGTGAAGAAAGACTACATCCACCCATTTCAAATCATCAGGTACCTCCCCTGATTCCAATGATCTGTTGAAGAGGTAGGTCAGAGGTTCTACTAGCACCCTACTAAGCTCCCTTAGTACTCTGGAGTGCACCCCATCTGGCCCCATCGCCTTATCCACCTTCAGACTCTCAAGCTCCCTTAGGACCTCCTCCACCTGGAATGGACTGGAGTCAACCCCCCCACCACCTCATGTTCCCTGAGTTTCTTGAACTTCCCTTCTTTCTCTACCTTGAATACTGAGCAGAAACAGCTGTTGAGTATTTCCACCTTCCCCGGTCATCTTCCACCAACTCCCCTTCCCCATTTTTTAGCCTAATTATCCCCTTCCTAGACTTTATCCTCTCACTCACATAGCAGAAAAAGGTTTTGTCCCATTCCTTAACTGTGTTGGCAATCCTCTCTTCTGTGCTTGCATTTGCCCTCCTGACCTTCTTACCTGCTTCCTTCTGCTTCTCCTGATAAATAGCCCTATCCTCTTCTCTCTGTGACTTCTTATACCTCCTAAATACCTTTCTCTTTGCCCTGACCTTCTCTGCCACATCCCTATTAAACCAGAGGGGCCATCTCTTCTTTCTATTTTTATTTACCATCCTGACACAGAGGCTAGTGGCCTTGACTATTGCCCCTTTTATTTGACTCCACATTTCATCCACTCCCCTTAGTCCCCCACCTCTGCTAATGCTTGTTGAACACTTTCTCCCTTTTTATGAAAGTTTGCATACTTAAAATTAAGGACCTTCACTCTGAACCAATGGATATCAGCAATTATTTTTACTGAGAACCATACAGTGCTGTGGTCACTCATGTCGAAGGCCTTTCTGAAGTCCATATAGGCCACATCCATCACACCACCCTAGGCCACTACCTTAGTTACCCAGTTATGCTGTAGATTAGTACAATGAGTTAGTGAAAACACAGTGCTTATCCTAAATACAGTAAATGTTAGGGTTAGATGTATAAGTAAATAAATGTGATATAAGGCAGCATATGTGTGTTAGTGTGTGTGCGGAAATGCTCTGTGTGTGTAGACAGTGCACTGTTATGTTATACTGCAATATATATGCATATATGTGTATCTGCATTAGTCAATGTGTGTATCACAACAGTTAGAAAGTGCAATTAGGTGGCTCAGTGGTTAGTGCAAAAATATTTAGTTTACATTCCTCTGCTCTCTAGATCAGTTTCAGCCTTATACATGTCATTGCTGATTTAAATGAGGTGTCTAGTGGTAGCCACCGACCCTCTGATGTTCCTCAGAGCTTGAAAAGAAGAAAATAGTCCCTCAATGTTATTTTTTTAATCTGTAAAAATATGTGTAGACAACGCACTGGTATGTTACACTGGAATATATATACATATATGTGTATATGTATTAGTCAGTGTGTGTGTATCACAACAATTAGAAATATAGTTAGGTGGCTCAGTGGATAGCACAAAAATTGCTACTTTACACATTTCTCACTGCCCACAATACCATTATTTTGCAGCCAGATTGGCTCTTGGTAGAGTTTGTTAACTTTTGGGAGGAACCATTTAAAAAAAAGTAAACATTTAAATAGTGACTTGAACCCAACTGCAGCTGCACAGTGATATGTTTTCTATTTATATAATTGCTGTGGTGAAAAAAAAAACGGTCTCCAGCAATTACATAAAATAAAACATGGAGTGATGTATAAAACGTGAATTTTTCACACATCCTCAGTGCTGGATACTTAAGTAGCATCCAATATCTCAGGTGTATGCAAAACTCTCACTAAATACATCACTCCATGTATTATTCTATATATAATAACTGGCTTCCTCCTTTATCCCATAGGGAAACCATGGCATAATTTGCCATTATAAAGGAGTATTTATAATGGCAAACATGTGCAAGATTTCCCTTGATGTGTGCATGCTCAGGCAGTAGCGTGACCAGTCAAGACCGCTGAACGCTTCCACTGGGCGGTAGGTTATTTTCTTTTCTCCCCCCACATACACTGTAAACACATAAAGACCTGCTCAAAGGAAGAAAAACTGATTTAAAATATGGCAAATCTCGGCACCAGGCTAAAACTAAACTGAACCAAGGACACACTGGAAGCTGTTTATTTTATATAATTGCTGAGGTGAAAAAAGGGAAACCCAGCAATTATATAAAATAAAATATGGGTCGGGATGTGTAAACTCAAAGTTTACACACACCCTCAGGGTTAGATGCTAGTCATAAACCCCTTGAGCTTCGCTCTCGGTGTTTATGTAGCATCTAACCCCTTGGGTGTGTGTAAACTTCTTGTTACACACCCCGACCCATACTTTATCCTATATAAAGCACATATCACCCTCCCACCTACCACAAGATTGCTATGAAAATAATCAGGTAGTTGTTTGACTACTGAGATGGGGTTTATAGTGATGCTTCCAAACTTGTCCAGACTGGATCTCCTCTTCCATTCCAATCATTGTGCCCCTGACTGCCCTCCCCCACTCATCACAGTTCCTTTTAATCCTCCTCTCTTCCCTCAGTTGAGGGTAGACTCCTCTATTACTGCTTCTACCACATCTCTTTTGTATCCATCAATCAATAAATCTTTTTTTATCCAGGTGAAACACCATTGAGACAACTCATTTACAAGTGGATCTGGGCCAGGTGCTGGTACAAATACAAGGCAAGAATAGGAACTATGATACAAGGCACACAAGGCAAGAGTTACAGAGCTGTAATTAGGTTACAGACTACACATGCTAATTTTCATTATATACAATATTGTTTTTAGCCATTTCATCAATTTAGTATAATCAAGAGTAAACAAATGGAAAGTAATCAAATTTCCTGGACTGACATGTTATAAAACTGGAAGAAGATCCAAGGTACTTGCATATCAGTTAAAAACAAGTAGAATTATTAACAGTGTCAGTGGCTCTAGGTAGCACACTCACCTCTGAGACCAGGAGATCAGAGGGCTGTGAGTTCAGTTCCCATATCTGGAACTTGGATTAATATCCCAATACTAACAATGTAGTGCAGCATGAGAGGGGTGCTGCACTTCTGAGGTGCCATCTTTTGGATGAGATGTCCCATTTGCCTGGATTGGTGGTAGTTCAGGTGGATGTTAAAGATCCCATGGCACTTATCGAAAAGAGTAGGGGAGTTTTTATTTCAACAAACACAACAAATCATCATACATATTATACTGAAGACAAAAAGGGAAACAGCAAACAATAACATGATTGAGAGAATGAAATATAAATACACATATTAACAAACTGCCAGTCCAATATCCAACATACCTGATAATCCCATTATTATAGATTTCACCTTACTCTATTCTCCTTCTTTTTCCCTCTCCAAAGCCCTAATCACCTATCCCCATATTCCCCAAATTATAATATCCCCTGCTTATTTCCACATTTTCCATTTTTCAGTCAAGGCATCTGCCACTTCCCTAAATTAAAACTCATTCATATTTCACAAAATAGGTTAAACCCTTCCACCACATTTCCGCTTTTTTCCTTGGGTGGTATTTATAATCGTTATTATACACTTATTTTAACTCTCTACTACACATTTTCTCAACATCCTCATATGAAATTTCTCTTTGCTGTAGAAGTAATTGGCATCTCCCCTGCCATAGGTAATACTTTATATAGGCAAAAAGGATATGTACTGTTGCCCAATGATAAGGTTCCAAAAGCTCAGGAAAGATTACCAACACCACATTTTTATATTTAATCTTTTTCAATTATGGCATTTTCCACTTCTCTGCCAAAAAAAACCATAGGCCTACCGCATAAAGGCACTGAAGCAAAAAATGCTCATGAGTTTCCAAATCACATCCACATCCTGGGTATAAGCAATTCCTTTCTTCCACTGCCTTATGCTTACGGTTCCCTCTTACCCCACCCTCCCATAAGCCATTATCCATTGTAGATCCTTCATTTTTTTTGGCACACCCGGGTTGTTTAACTTTTTATACACATACTTATTTTCTCTCATTGTACTTCCTTTACACTCTATCTCACCAATCCCTGTTTCCATCACTATTTTTCTATACATTGCTTTCCTTGGTAAACTTAGCATTTGTTCTCTTGTTATTTTCCATTTCATAATTTTTTTCAAAGTTCCCTCATAATATTTCGGTATCTCCTTTCTTTTAGACATTTTAGGAATACCTTCACTCCATGCTTCCCAACCATTTTCTAATACATTTTTCACCCACTTCTCAATCATATTCTCTTTACCCTGCAACATTACCCCAATGTTTTTATACCAAAAAATTGTATGAAAAAATACTATTGGGTTTATCATCCCTAGGCCATCTTGTTTCACTGGTTTATAAGTTATCTCTCTTGATTGGTTTAAGTCTGCTACCCCACAATAACTGAAAGAACATCCCTAATATTCTAGTTTCTAATGTTACTGGTAGGGGAAAAATTCCTGTGACATATAGAAAACAAGATAACAAAAGCTGTTTAATAACAAATATTCTTTTATATTTCAACATTTTCCAAGCTTTCCATCTAGCCACTTTCTTCTTTCCCTGTTCTATTGCTTCTTTCCAATTTTCCATCCCCATATCTCCCTCCCCATACTTCATCCCATGAATTTTCCTGCTAGCAGTTGTAATTCTTTTATTCTGACATATTCTTTCCCCTTTACCAACTGTCCCTATCCAGAAACCCTTACTCTTTTCAAATTAATTTCTGCCCCAGAGACTTTGGAGTACCTTTTCAACTGAACCATTACCTTCTCTATCACTTCCTGTGAAACTATATATATCATCAAATCATCTGCATAAGCCATTATTTTAACTTCATCCCTCACTGGACCTCCTTTAATTCCTATTATTTTTTGATCTCCTATAATCTTTCTAATTAATGGGTCTAACAAGAATGTATATAGAACTGGGCTCAAAGAGCACCCCATCTCACCCCCTCTTTATCTTTATACCCCTACCCTGGACTCCCCTATTTCTGTTTTTAGAATCGCATTTTTATATAACAACCCCACCCATACACAAAACTTTTTTGGGATCCTGTATTTTTCCAATACCTTTAGTAGAAAACCATGCTCCACTAAATCAAATGCTTTTTTCTGATCTATTGTTAAAATACATGCTTCCTTTCTCTGTTGCTGACAATACTCAATTATGTCCCTAGTTATTATGAGGTTTTCCTGGATGTTCTGACCCAGAATAGCACATGTTTGAGCTGGTTCAATCAGAACCCTTGCCACCTCTCCTAATCTTTTCTGCAAAACTTGTGCTAATATTTTAAAGTCAGAGTTTAGGAGACTTATCGGTCTCCAGTTTGCAAGCTCTTGCCTGTCCCAATTTTTATATAAGAAAATCACAATTCCTGTTGTGAACTCTACTGGAATATTTTGTTCTTGCAGCACATAGTTAAATACCCGTGTTAAAAGAGCTGCCGTGGTTTTAGGGAATTCTTTATAAAACTCATTCGGAATCCCATCTCCCTCTGGCACCATCCCACCTTTTAAGTTTTTAATTACCTCATACACTTCTTCTTAACCTATCTCTTTTTTCAATGAATCTATTGCAGTCTCCTTTAAGACAGGAATCATCAAATCCTGTAGATATTCCATTAATTCCTTTTCCTGCCTACTCTTATTTTCCTCCAGTAAATTTGCTAAATGGTTTTCTACCATTTCGTTTAATTCTATTGACTTAATACCAATTTCTCCATTATTACCCCTTAATGATGTTATTCTAGATCTATTTTTTTCTCATTTAATGTCTCACAGGGATTTGAATATGACCGCTTCTGAGTTCCACAGTTTAATTAATTCATTATGGTCTTTGCTCTACTATATTGTATTACTTTCATTTCCCCTTGCACTTTGTCAATCTGTTTTGACACATCCACCCTACCTACATAAGAAGCTTTGTATAACTTCAATAGCTTATTTCATAATCTTAGATATTTAAAGAAGTGTTCATTCACCATCCTCTTTCCATAGTTTTTTTAAACAAGTGTTTACCTCCTTCTTCACCTCTAACCACTATAGAACCAAATCTTTATAGAACCCAATTACTGATGAACTACATACAAAAATATCCATTATTTGTATTTTAATTATGTCTTCCCTTAAAGCTGCTGTGTTCATTTTCCATCTCACTTTTGGCTGCACTACACCCGACTCCATGCTCATTACATTTTTATACCTAGATGATCAGAAAATGCATTAGGAATCACTTTTGCATTCAATATCTCTACTGGATCTGACAAAAAAACAGTCAATTTTTGAAAAGCAGTTTCCACATTTATATGTAAACTGACATTCACATCCCTCTTTACCAAGTAAATTTTTTAACTCAGCCTGTTTTACAGCTTTTTCTAGAGCAAAGGAATCACAGTACACTTTCTTTCCTGCCTTTTTTCTATCAATCATGTCAAGTGTGCAATTAAAATCCCCCCAACATAGATATTCCTAACTGTACATAAATATGGTTGTATCTGTTCAAATAGCAGTACTCTCTCTGATTTAATCTGTGAAGTGTACAGCACAACAAACCTACTTGGGTCTCCATACCATAACCCATCCACTATCAAAGTTCTTCCTGGGACAATATCTATCAGTTTCTGAAATTTTAAACCTTTACCTGAAAAAAGCATACCTACCCCATCCGCCCTCTCCAGCCCAAAAGAAAAGTAAGAAGGCCACCATATCCACTCCCTTTGGGCTAACCTAACCAATCCTATAGAGTTCAGCCATGTCTCCTGTATCAGAACCACATCAGAGGCTTATTCTCTAAACTCCTTCCATACTTGCCCCCTTTTCTTTCCATATAAAATATTATTCACACTCACAGATGCAATAGAAAACACCATTGTTCAATTTAATATAATGTACCCCTTCCCTCCTTCTCCTCTTCCCCTTTTTACCTCATATCATCTTCCTTCTTTTCTTCTTCTTTTTCTTTGAAGTATTATGATATTCCAAACTGTCCTCTCTTCTTTCTTGTCCCTCCATTAAAGCTTCCACTGGGACATCAGACTCCTCCCCCATCCTACTGTCCTCTATTTGTTGTACCTCCAAGGCTTCATAAGCGTTAGTCAAAGCTATTTCGGGATGTATCCCCTTTTCACTTCTCAGAGTAATTTTCTTATATTTATCTTGAGCACTTTCTTACCCCTGCTCTGGGCAAGGGAGAGGGGTCCTGTCCTGCCTGCTTTTCTTACAGACCCTTTTGCCTCTCTTCCATACCAGTTCTCTTCTTTTCTTTTCTTTTCTTTTCTATTCTTTTCTATTCTTTTCTTATTTTCCACCTCTTTTATTGTCTCATTCTGGGGTTCCTCTCTATCTTCATCTTTTTCTTGTATGCCCTCCTCCATTCCCTTGTGTAAAGGATCTTGCATCCCCATGGTGGGAGGAATATGGGCAGGGGGGCTGCTGTGGGGGAGGAGGGAACAACTTCTTCCTCTTCTACCACATGTGTTTCCTTTTCCCTCTCTTTTGGCTTCTTTTGCTGTGCTTTATTTATCAGATCCTCCAGATCCATACTACATGAGTTATTTCTAGCTGCCCATGGACAATCTTGATACATATGTCCATATTCCTTGCACAGATGACATCTAACATGATTATAGCATTGTGAGATATTATGCCCTATTTCTCCACACAGCCCACACCTGATGCTGTCACACACATTTGACAAGTGACTTCTTGACCCACATCTATAACATGCATTAGGCTGGCCTGGGTAGAAGACCACCCCTCTGTCCCTCCCAAAAAATAAACTATTGGGTTGTGCTCAATGCCTGCTTCACATTGATGTAATTGTACTTTAAACTTTCACCCTCCTGTCCATAAGAATTCTGAGTCTATAATAGCCTCTGGGGGTAATCTAACACTTCACATCTTGAATTTAGCCATTGTTGAATATCACCCACATGTACACATTTGTTTCTGAACAAAACCGTGATGAACTTAATGGTTGGCTTTGTGAGAGGCACTGCCAGAAAAGGGGTCCACACTGGGGAGAATTTTAACAAGCTGTATTTCTGCCAAAATCTCTCTAACATTCTCATTGTCCTGAAACTGATGTCAAAAACATTCTCCCCAGATATGTGAATTAAGGCATAAATTTCTGTTGAAATGAACTTCATAGATTCTTTTAATAAAACTTTACCCACAAAATATATATCCAAAAAGTTCTACAACCCTCCTTTATATCTTAATCTCACTGCAAAATGCCTAGGTGGGACTTCTGTATAGCTTGGTTTTGAGGGAGGGGTACCAGTTCTACCCATTTTTCCCAGGTTAAAGTTGTTTTCTCCTTGCCCATTTCTCCTTCCCCTGCCTCTCACTACTTCTGAGAATGCTCTAGTTTCTCTCCCTCCTGGCCTCTCCTGTGCCTCAATAGGAGTTTCTACCAAGTTTTCCCCTCTTTCTCCTCTACTTTCTGCCATAGGCTGCATATTTCCATTTCTTCCCTCCATGTTCCCTTCTTCATTCCTCACGCCTCCTGTTTGCCTCATGTTCCCCACAATATTTTGTATATTTTGCTGTTCATTTGTTTTTGTCCTTGCTTCAGTTTGCTCTGTTACCCCCAGTTCTGTTGGTAGCAATACATTACCACTACTCCTCCCAGAATTCCACTCTTCTTCAGGCTCCCAGGTCCTGTCTGGTCATTGCTTCCAACCCATGCAGAGCAACACCGACCCCAGTTTCCATTCTCCTCCCTCGCTTGAATTGTCCAATAATCCAAATGCTCTCACCATGACTTCTTTAGTCAAGAGCTGCTTGCATCCATCTGAATCAACAATCCCCCTGGGCGCTTCCTGCTGTGGTTCATCACTCCTTCTGCTAGTGCTTGGTTCCTGGTTTGCATATTTCCTGTACTCGTGTCTTCTCTCCTCCATTCGTCGCTCATCCTCCTCCTCCAGCTGCTTCTGCACCGTCTCTGTTTTTGCCAGCAAAATCTGTTCCAGGTGAGCAGATGCTCCATTTTTATCTCTTTCTGAAGTTTGTCTCATTACCCCACAACCACTGTCTGGCTCCTTGGATAAATCCACATCTAATAGCTCCTCAGATATATTGGTGGCTGGAGCCAATTCAAACGTTTCTTCTTCCACACCCTCTGAAATCCTGCCATCAGCAGGGTCTTCATTTTCCACTTCCATTTGTCTGCTCTGGTCAGTCTCCTCCATGTCCTGCTCATTCTCCCTCACAGACTGTTCTGAACTGGCCATCCTTCTTGATCAAATGAGGACCCCTACAGCTCAGAAGGGGAATTTCCTTGGTGTCCTGGCTAAATTTCCCTCATTCACTAAAAATACCACCAACAGCTTAATCTGGTTCAATTTCAGTTGCTTACCATCTATATCCCCCTGGTCTCTCCTGAAAAAGGGACTTCTAGACCCAGTGGGCTTACCGAGTCAATATAAATTCAACAAATTACTTTTGTTATATAGTAACCACAAACATAGATCAGTTTGGGATATTTAAAGAGCAGCTGATGCCTTCAGGAGAACTTTCATAAATCTTATAAAATCGGAATAAAAAATCCAGAAACCTGACTGACTGAGGAGCACAGAACCCAGTGCTGATATCCCAGCACAACTGCACTGGTAGAAAATCTAGCAACTTCTTCACAATAAAATCAATACTACCACACATCCCTGACTGCCATCACAAATGTGGCTGTCACCTTTACTCACTAAAAACATTCAACTAGGCCATCAAAATAAAGCTGCCTTAAATTTAAAAACATAATAATTTAATGTGATTTGCCCTCATAATCCTCTTCTTCACACTCATATATAAAAATGAAGTACTACAGTACCTACAATTTTAATTTATGGTGTTTCTTAGGTGACCATGAAAAATCTCCCTCCTATCCTCACCTGCTTACTGGGGAAATCCGTACTGTTAAACCTGCTACAGTTAAAACAAAATCCCTGGTTTCATCTGTAGCCTTCTGTTGTATCATAGTGGGGGGTGAACATTCTGCTAGCTCTGGGGTTCTTTTATAGTTCTCTTCTCTCTCTACTTTCAGCTGCCCATGACCCAAACAAATAAGATCTCCTATAGGCTGGCTCCCTCTCCCTGGGCAGAAATACAGATATGGCACACTGAGGGTCCAAATGAGGACAAAACATATGTCCATGTCTGCTATTCTCAGCCTTTGCTGATTGTGTCATGAGGCCTTTTGGCATCATGCAATTTTGCTTAAAGTTGAGCCAGTCCAAATTAATTCATGGGCATTTGCATATGCTTCCCATGATGCTTTGTATTATTGGGGTATGTGCAATTTGTGTTTTGTTTACAATTTGGCTGTATGACCAATATCCTTCAGGATGACCCTTGCCCCAGTGCATTTGTTCTGGGGTTCTTTTGTAGTTCTCTTAGCTCCTCTCTCTACTTTGAACTGCCCACGAACCAAACAAATAAGATCCCCTATAGAAACATAGAAACATAGAAGTTGATGGCAGATAAGGACCGCAAGGCCCATCCAGTCTGCCCATTTGTTTTTCTACCTTATAAATGTGCCCTCGGCCTTTGCTCTGTCAGTGGCCTATCTATTCATAGTCATTTGTATTGCTCCTTATGCCTATCACATGCCTGTTTGAAGCCCTGCACTGTATTCATAGCCACCACTTTTTGTGTAAGCCATTCCATGCATCCACCACTTCTTTCTGTGAAAAGAATTTCCTCACATTCCCCTTAATCGGCCCCCTCTAATCTCATGCTGTGTCCTCTTGTCCTGCTATTTTTCTTATATTTAAACATGTTAGACTCTTTCACCTTGTTAATGCCCTTAAGGTGCTTGAATGCCTCAATCATATCACCTCTCCCTCCTTTGCTCAAGGGTATACATATTGAGCTCTGTTAATCTGTCCTCATATGTCTTCTGATGCAGTCCCTGCACCATTTTAGTTGCCCTTCTCTAGACTGCCTCAATTTGGTTGATGTCCTTGTGAAGGTGTGGCCTCCAAAACTGCATGCAGTACTCCAGATGGGGCCTAACCAGTGTCTTGTAAAGAGGGATTATTACCTCCCTCTTACGACTTGTGATATCCCTACTAATACACCCTAACACCCCCCTAGCCTTACCTACTGCTTTAGAGGTCTGCTTGGATGATTTCAGGTCATCAGTGATGATGATAACCAAGTCTCTTTCTTCCTTTGTGACTGCTAGCAACTCCCCTCCCAGCCTATAGGTGGCTTCAGGGTTTCTCTTCCCTATGTGCATGATTTTGGACTTCTTTGCATTAAATCCCAGTTGCCACTCTTCTGACCATTTTGTCAGTATATCCAGATCTCTTCTCATTCTGCCCACCCCATCTGGATCATCTACTCTGTTGCAGATCTTGGTGTCATCTGCAAACAGACAAGCCTTACCCTCTAGTCCATCTGTAAGGTCACTAATGAAGATGTTGAAGAGGACTGGCCCCAGGACTGATCCCTGAGGTACCCCACTTGTGACTTGCATCTCTTCTGACTGTATACCATTTACCACCACTCTCTGTTTTCTGCCCGTCAACCAGTTTGCCACCCAGTTGACCAACTTCTGACCCACCCGAGCCTACCCAGCTTATTTATCAATCTTCTATGTGAGAATAGTGTCAAAAGCTTTGCTGAAGTCAAGGTAGGCGACATCAACTGCTCCCCCTTGGTCCACCACTCTGGTTACCCAGTCAAAGAAATCTATGAGATTAGTTTGACAGGACCTTCCTTTTGTAAATCCATGCTGTCTTAGATCCAGTGCCCCTATGGATTCCAGGTGTTGCACTATCCTTTCCTTAAGGAGTGCCTCCATAATCTTGCCCACTACTGAGGTAAGACTGACTGGTCTGTAGTTTTCTGCCTTCTCCCTGCTACCACTCTTGTGGAGCGGGATCACATGAGCCCTTCTCCAGTCTTCTGGGACCTCTCCTGTGCTCAGAGACTCACTAAACAGTTCTGCTAATGGCTCTGCTAGTTCCACCTTCAGCTCCTTAAGTACCCTGGGATGTATGCCATCAGGTCCCATTGCCTTATCCACCCTGAGCTTAGCAAGCTCTTGTAGGACCCTTTATTTTGTGAAGGGAGTAGTGCTCCTCCTCCCCTGTGTCCATGATGCTGAGCTGTGGGCCTTGCCTACCTTCTCTTCAGTAAATACTGAGCAAAGTATCTATTTAGGATAGATGCCTTTACAGGGTCCTCCTCCTCACATGCTCCTTTTTCTCCATTAAGCTTAATACCCCTCTGGACTTTCTCCTTTCACTAATGTATCTATAGAAAGTCTTGTCACCTTCTTTTACTGTTCGTGCTAGTGTTTCCTCAGTTTGGGACTTTGCCTGCCTTACTGCCTTCCCTGCTTCCCTTAGGGCAGTTTGGTATGCCTCCCTATCTTCATCCTGCTGCATTCCCTTATATTTCATGAAGGCCAGCCTTTTGGCTCTGACCTTTTCTGCTACTGTATTTGAGAACCAAAGTGGTTTCCTTCTTCTTTTGCACTTCCTTTTCTGTCTAACACAATGGGATGTTGCTTCAATTATTGCATCATAATGCTTGCCCACTTTGCCTGTACCCCTCATCTGTGTTTCTTTTTGCCAGGGCTAGCTTAACTCTGCTGGCCTTCTTATCAAAGTCAGCTCCTCTGAAGTCCCATATTTTTGCCTTGGAATGGGATGATTTAGATGTAGTAGCCAAATTGAACCATACCATGTGATGGCCACTGGCCCCCAGGTGTCCTTCTACCTGGAGATCTGTGATCCCTTCCTTGTTAGTCAGTACTAGAGCTAGGATAGCCCTGTCTCTTGTGGGTTGCTGTACCAATTGTTTGAGGCCCTCCCTGCAGGGAATCCACTATGTGTCTAGTTCTGGCAGATGTTCCTGCTGGTATTGACCAATCTGTATCCGGCATGTTGAAGTCTCCCATTATCAGAACCTCCCCTTTAGCTGTCATGTTTTGTATATCTTCTAACAGTAATGTGTCTATGTCCTCCCCCTGGTCTGGGGGCCTGTAGACAACCCCAGTTCTTATGGCTGTCCCATTTCCTGTTTCCAGGGTGACCCACAGTTCGTCTGGCTTTTATGTGTATTCTGAATTTCTGTAGCTTTGATATTTTCATTGACATACAGGGCCACTCTCCCCCTTTTGCACCTCGGTCTCTTCTGAACAATACAGCCAGGTACTGAAGTCTCCTAAGTGTGGTTACTGGTAAACCACGTCCTCACTAATTGCTACTATGTCCACTTTAGCCTCTGACATTATTGCCTGCAGGTCTGGGATCTTATTTCCCATTCTGTGAGCATTTGTGTACATGATTTTCCATTGGCCAGATTTTGGTGTGTTAGTTGTTGGATGAGGTTTGGCATTACCCCTGTGCGTCGTATGGGGAGACAAACCTTTTTTCTTTCCTGGTGATGCAAATGAACTGCAAACATGCTATAGGCTGGCTCCCTCTCACTGGGCTGAGATACAGATATAACACACTGAGGAGTCCAAAGGAGGATGACACATGTATCTGTGTCTGCTGTTCTCAGCCTTTGCTGATTGTATTGTGAGGCCTTCTGGCACCATGCAATTTTGCTTAAAGTTGAGACAGTCCAAACTAATACATGGGCATTTGCATATGCTTCCCATGATGCTTTGCATTATTTGAGTATATGCAATGTGTCTGTTCTGCCAGTATAACTGAGCAGAGATCTGAATGTTTGTATTCCATACATAGTAAACATTCCATCTCTTGAATTCAAACCCAAAACAAGTATCTTAGATCACCTTCTTGTATACTTTGCACTTTAATATCTTTGCAGCTGTTCAACAGATTTGCATAACATTTTATATGCATGGTCTCAGGGGTTAGATCTCTTGACATTCCAAGTTTTAGTGTGGTTGATTGTGCAGCTTCCGAGATCTGGATAGTGAAACAAGTTTAGAAATTGCTGTTTTTTCTACTCACCTAGAATTTGAGCAGATGGCATGCATTACCGATCTCGTGGTTGGGTAGGATCAATCTCCTTAAAATTAATATCCTGCCAAGGATTCTCTACACCATGCAAATGGTGCCCTACTTCCCAACAAATAGGGACATCAAGAGATTGGAAAAGGGCTTTACTGACTTCATTCTGAAGGGTAAAAAAATGAGAATTAATTTAAAGAAACTTAAGGCATCAAGGGAAAATCGGGGCATGAATTTCCCAGATATCAAGGGGTATTACCTAGCTGTACAACACAAGTATATACATAATTGGGTTAATGGAAGTGGGATGGCCAACTGGCTTGATTTGGAAGAGGGAGGATGCCCAGGTAGGGTCTCGGCTTACTTGGGGGAGGGTAGGTCAAAGGCTTACCACTGTCTGGGGGACCCTAACCCCTTGGTCACCTCAGTTCAGGATGCATGGATGACTATTAAGAAAAGGAGAGGAGTCACCCAGGTGAGCACTACTTTGGTTCTGGTGGTGGCTAACCCTGACTTCTTCACCAGACTTGATGCCGGGTTCCTTGTGTGGCAGGAATGGGGACGCGTTGCTTGGGGGATCTACTTACTCAGTTGGGAATGTACACATTCAAGGAAATTCAGCTGGGTCTGGAGATCCCTACTTCCCACCTGTTCAGATTATTCCAAATTCAGAATTATTGGCAGAGGTTAAATATAACATCTCTCCTGAAGTCTCCCCTGACCGGTGTTGAAAGGGAAATTCTCAGGGCCAGGAAAAATGAGAAGGGCCTAGTCAGATGAGCTGTTAAACAAGATAAGATTTTCTTTTCAAATAACACTCATAAGGTGAGACAATGGTGGGAACAAGATCTCAATATACTAATAATGGATGCCAATTGGGAGTTACTGTTGGTGTCTCACATGGGACTTCCTCTTTGTAATATGTTCAAAGATATGAAATACAAGTTTCTACATCTACTGTATTATCCACCAAGAGTAGTTCATAAATTTTATCCAGTGGTATCCCCAAGTTGTAGAAAGTGTGGCACAGCCAGAGGCACCTTCTTTCACTGTTACTGGGATTGCCCACGACTGACCTCATATTGGAAGGAGATTGCCCATGAGCTGTCAATGATGGAGGGGCAACCTATAGAGATTTCCTCAATGTCATTCTTGTTTGGGGTGGAGGGGCTAAGGGAGGATGAATAGTGCCTATACCCTTGATGGTTGAGAATCCTACTGGTTGTTGCTCAGCAGGGAATTCAGATTTTGTGGGTATCTAATACAGTTCCAATGGCTGGTCAACAGAAGGGGCTGGCTTTTAAGGTGTTGGTGGTGGATAGACTCACCTATGTCTTAAAGGATAGAGAGGAGAGGTTCCTGAGTGATTTGGGTAAAGTTCTGCATATTTTCATGATTGGTGAGGTGATGCTGGTAAGAGAAGGAGGGGGAGGATAGACTTTGACAATGCTGTCATGGGCTACCAGTAACAGATAGGGGAGGGGCACCTCTGACAGAGTGGACATATGAAGTGGAGGGCTTGCTAAAGCTGGGGGCTCCACTCTAAGAGCATGGGATAACCTTAGGCTGGATACTAGTAGTCCATGAAAACAAGTACATTTCAGTGTTAGTCTATAAACTCACATACTGAGTGAAATTAACTCTTTCTTTTGTCATGTGGCTCTAGTTTACTAACCAAATGCTATGCAATTCACTGTTTCTGTATTTTCTGTCTCTTCTCTTCCTCTCTATCATTTTTTATGTTTGTGTAACATGAGTTGCAGCACTAAATGGCACTAAAGTGATAAAGCCTGGGCATATGAAGCAATTACGAGATGTATGGTAGTTAATTGTATTGAATTGATCTGGTGCTGTACATGATGTTTATGGAATCTTACATTTTATGAGTGTATGTATGTTCAACATTTGAAAATCTTAATAAATATATTATACAAAATAGAAATTGCTGTGTTTTGCTGTTTTTTGGCATCTAACACCAAGACAGTTTAGAATTTTGATCTGAAATTTTCAGGTTTAGAAAGGGCTTTGCCCACAGATGTGCCTTTTGCTGATTTGGTGAAAAAAATATGAATCTGTTCGAACAGGGAACAGTCAACCTGTTGAGCAAGGAGTGTAACCTCCGCCAAAGGTTACTGAACCACTCTGTTAGAGCCACAGCTGTGCATCTACTATATACTGCTGGACGGCAAGTATGGGAAATTATGGTAGTCATGAGAGAAAGATCAGAAGCTAGCTTGATAAGCTATCAGAGTGCCTCTGCCAAAGACCGGAAAACATGGAGCAGAATCCTGGCACACAGTATGAAAGAAAATCAGCAGATGGAATTTTCAAGCAAGAATCAAGAAACAGAGCCTAGAGTAAGGGACAGAAGCTGGAGCCTGAAAATGAGTTCACTGACAATGACTATGAAATGCCATCGAGAAAATATAGTGCTAGAAAATAGAGGATAATGTACGGGCATCAGTTAACAACAACACTGCATTCACTTTGAGAGGTTACCATGGCAACTGTGTGAAGCTCGAGAGGTTTAGTGTTGCCATGTAACCTAGAGAGGGGAATTCAGCATTGTTGTTAACTGATGCCCATACATTGTCTTGTATAGTGTATGGGCATCATCAAAAAAATGTTTTAATAGTGACAGTAATACTTATACTGTTGCTCATCCTCCCCCCTCCAAACATGACAAGAAGAAGCCCCGCTCAGCCCCCATTCTCCAACTGCCACAGACTAAAGTATTTTAATAAAATATCATGCTACCCACCGATACAGAAGATCAGGACTGTGTCATTACATCAAAGCGGCTGATTTCATTTTAAAAAAAAATCACAGCAGTGGCCGTCCCTGTGATCGCAATGGATCTGTTCACCGCACAGCTGAGTGCTGCCTAATGCGCATGCGTAAGTATGTTCTATGCTGTTGTACCATCATGGTGATGTCCTCAGGATGGTACAACACCATCGTGACGTCTCCATGATGGTACAACCGCTGTGTGTTTACACTGAATTTTGCCTACAATAATGTTCTACCATACACTATACATGCTTTTTGAGCTCATGAACCCTGTATTCCATGATAAGATGCAATTCAACAGTTTCAACAAGTAAACCTAAAATGTTCCACATTGTGGGGAGTTTTTTATTTCTGTTGTTATTTTGAATGCCCCCCCCCAAAAGTAGTGTATCACATAGTTCTAATCATTTTTTTTTTATTTTGACCATCCCAAACAGTGTTGTTAGGGACTATTTTTTTTCTCCCTTTTTAAGAAATGCTCTAGTCTTTATTTAAATAAGTGTTACAAAATGTTATAAATGCAAGCTACCTGGTGTTATTTTTTCCTAATCATAACCCATTTTATAAGCACCATAAGACACTCCAGGGTGTTGGTTTTTCTGTGACAACGGCACACCAAGGTGCAGAAGGACACTCGGCCTTCGGCCTCGTTCCTTACCACGCACCCAAGTGAGTGGTTACCACAGAACAACCAACACCTTGTTGTGTCTTATTGCTTACATAGACCTTGATATTTAAAACTGTGCCTGGCAATTGCGCAAGTTGTTGTACCGGAGCAATAAAGGGATATATTCAAAAGAGATGAGCAATGGTACATCTCTTCTGAATATCCCAAACTATGCAGGCAGCACAAGCATGATGCACTGGCAGAATCCCCTAGACAGGTCTGAATACCGGGAATGGGAATGCACCAGTGCATCTGGAGATGAGCTGGGTGAAGTTTCCAGGTATTCGGACCCAAACATTCAAATGGGGTCATTATGCATGCAAGGCACAAATGGGGCCATTTACATGTCTTTATGGCCCCATTTGCATGAGTTGTGCAGGGCTGGCCAGCGGAATACACCAGGCACCCTGCACAGCATGACTGATGTCCCTGGTAGTCTAGTAATACCCCCCCTCCCTGCATGAAACCCCGATCCCCGTAAAATATGTATTTTAATATTCCTGGTAGACCAGTGGTCCCCCCCCTCCTGCACGAAACCCTAATCATAGTGGCATTGATTGACATTATCAGCCAGCAGGTATTTACTATTTTTTAAAACAAAAAAAGGGCAAACAAGAAACAAAAACAGTATGTGGGTCATGGTGCCTGCCACAGGGGGTTTAGTTGCGGAGGAGTGGGTCTGCTGATAACCTAGTCAACGGCAGTAATGGTGCCTTTCTATTATTAAAACAAAGGGGGCTTGATGTGGCATAGTTCAACAAAACACTGGGCATAAATCACATAATTTAGTGCATGAAGTGTATGCATCCTGCATTTGCCCCAAGAAGGGGGCAGTGAAGCAATGTGTCAGGTATTTGCAAGCTTGCTATGTACTTTGCAGCATTTTATGCAACTCATGCACTTTATGCCTTAATTGTGTGATTTATGCACTGCATTGCATAACAGTTTGATAGTACAAAAAATAAGAGTTTGCATAGCTTGAGTTGGGTTTGAGTTTTCATTGTTCAGTTGTTAATAGTTGTGACTTTGTTTTCACAAAGTCCTAGAATGGCTTCCCCTTTGAAGCAGGGAGATTATTTTTCCCCAGGTTCTACAGGTCATTTATTTATTTACGAGTTTAACCAGGATGGCATACTGAGCAGGGGGCCACTCGCTTCCAGATGCGTCCTGGGGGACAGTTCCAATGGAAGAATTTTACAACAGAGCAATGCATGACAAGCATAGCAGACAGCAGTAGGAGGCAACAAACAAAGCTCATTGGTTTGCTGTTAATTTTCTAGATCATAGAGTCATTGCTTTTGCTATACATTATATAATATGCTGCTGTGTGGGTCTCTGGGTAGTGGGGGTCCAGTGTCTGTGCTGGCTTCTCTGCCCACTGATGGCTGAAGGAGGGTAAGCCCATGGGGCATGAGGGTCCAGGTGAGGAGAACAAGTGGTTTGAAAACAATTGAGCATCCCTCTGAGGCAGGGTGGCAGCCCAAGAGATAGAGAGGAAGGGTGGGAGCCCAGGAGGGATCAGGTGAGGGGGCAAGCTGTTAAAAAAAAAATGTGTGCTCCTCTCAGAGGGAGGGTGGCAGCCCAGGGGGAGTCCAGGAAGGAGGGGCAAGTGGTTTAAAAAGTCTGTATTGGACTCTGAGGGAGGATGGGAACTGCAGGGGGGGTCCAGGTAGAAGAAATGCTATTGGTGTTGTGGGGGGCCCCAAGAGATTTAGAGGGATGGTGGGAGCCCGGGAGGTCCCTGGTGAGGGGGCAAGTTGTTTAAAAAAGATTGTGTTCTCTCAGAGGGAGAGTGGCAGCCCAGGAGGAGTCCAGGTATGATCGGCAAGTGGTTTAAAAAATTTGTATTGGACATGGGGATGGTGGGAACCGGGGTGGGGGTCTAGGTGGAAGAAATGCTATTGGTGTTTGTGAAAAAAAAATATGTAGAGGTGGGTCTGGGAAGAAGGGAGGGAAGAGACATAAAATGTATTCTGTGAAAAATTTTTTTGTTTTGTTTTTTTAATGTACATGTCAAACAGAGCTGCTGTGGTTCCTTGGTGATGGAGGGTCATAGGGATGTGACTGGCAGATATGTTGGAAAAAAAATTGCTCTGACCTCTGGTGAGGGAGGAGGGTGGGGTAATCGAACAGACTGGTGCAGAACAGTTTTTTCCACAATTTATACCAGTAAACGTAGTCCGTCCTTCGCTCCCGTGGTGTGTCCATTCCTCGTTGCTGTGGTTCCTCGTTGATGGGAGGGTGGAGGGCATTGCTGTTGGCATGTTACCATTTTGTTAAGTGTGCAAGGTTACGGTGAGTACATGGGTAATTATTGGCTGGTGTGGGTGCTTGAGTGAGGGATATTGTGTGAGTACAGGTACTAGTGTGAATGGACCTCTGTGGGACTGGCTACCTTGATGTGATACAGAGGTTTGTCACAATGCAACATTGTAACTAAAAGCCAGTCAGTTAGTCTGACAACTGTTGGTGATGGTATGGCTAGTGGTGTGTGAATGGACTTCTGTGGGACGGGCTACCTTGATGTGGTACAGAGGCTTGTCACAATGCAGCATTGTAACTAAAGCCAGTCAGTCTGACAACTGTTGACTGCATGGCTAGTGGTGAGGTGATGGTGTGGCTAGTGGTGTGTGAATGAACCTCTGTGGGACTGGCTACCTTGATGTGGTACAGAGGCTTGTCACAATGTAACACTAACTAAAAGCCAGTCAGTCTGACAACTGTTGGTGATGGTACGGCTAGTGGTGTGTGCCTGGAGCTCTGTGGGACTGGCTACCTTGATGTGGTTCAGAGGCTTGTCACAATGCAACACAACTAAAATACAGTCTGTTTGTCTGACACAGGTGATTTGAAGGCATTCTTACTGTATGGGAGTATGTGTGTTACATCTCTTATTTAGAGTATACACCACAAACAAAATGATGCTTGTGTCGGGTGACAGGGCGTGGACTGCACATGGACAGTGAGGGGGGGTAGCATGGCATGGACAATGTGGGGGAGCAGTGAGTCCACTTGGTGTATAAATCTGAAATTCCTGGCTCCATGGGCACTGATACACCTGAGGCTCCACTGTCTGACCATTCTCGCTGCCATCCAATTCTGACTGGGTGCTGTGAAGCTCACTATATGGCAATCTTCCAGCCACAGCATCTCCTCTTCACAAGCCATTCAGGGTACTTAAATTTGCCACTGGAGCAGTGGCTTGGGTACATGAAGAGAGGCACACCTATACTGCCTTCTTTCTCCCAGTGAGCTCCTGTCCCCCCCCCGCCTGCATGGAGCAGGGAGTGGAAAGCATTTCCTGGCATTTTCACTTCTACCGTGATCCACTCATGCTAGCAGTAGCAGCCCCAGGATATAATTGTGCTTCCTGTATTATTACCTCATTGTCATCCCCTGCAAGAGCTGAGAGTGTGCCGCCCGATTAATGCTGGCTTTGTCTGATTCAATTATTCATCAGATTCACCATTGGTAAGTGTTGGATTATTTTGAGCTGTGCAGCATATACTGTATATAATATTTAATTACAGAAACTGCCAGTTCCTGACTGGTACTGCTTTTCACTTGCCCCTCTTTCCCCCTTCCCCAACACTTGTTGCTTCCCAGTTCAGGCTACACATTTTATTGTTCAGTACTTCGCTGCTCCTCTGCACATAATTTAGCTTCTGTGCATCCAGTGCATCCACGTTTCATTCTCTTTTGCAATTCGAGCCAGTAGAACTTCGTGCCTAATCCTTTTTTTTTATTTCATTACTTTCTGTGTTTTCCGGAATTCCATTTCCTGAGGGTAGACGAATGAGTTAGGTTGACTAATGATTGAGTGGCTTGTCTACTTCTTTCACTGTCCCTGTATCAGTTGTACCTGGCACTAAGTAATGATAAAACGATCACTGTGGGATTCCATTGTGGGTACTGGGGAGTTAAATGAACTGACTCCTTGGCCTTTCTGCCACCAATCTGACCCAGTGCACTGTGGGACTCCATTTGGGGGTGGAGGGAGCTAAATGGATGGACTGCTTGGTCTTGCTATCCATGCCTGTCAAACACTGCACAAGGGGTTGTTTATTTTGTCTGAATTCTTCTCCACATTCTGTACATACAGTGTACTGTTCATTGCCTGTTCCATAAATGAAATACCTGGCTATTAAAAAGTGTAGCTGACTGGCCATTTGTTTTTTGTGGGGGGGTGCTGGCCATGTCTTGGGGGGTGCTGGCCATGTTTCTGGGGGTGATGCTGGCCTTGTTCTGGGGGTGTTGCTAGCCATGTTTCTGAGGGGAAGGGATGCCAGCAGTGAGCCTGGTGGGCTGGCAGCTGCGAGCTGGGTGGGCCATGTGTCTGGTGGGTTGTGGTTACTGCTGGCTCTATCTAGTGGGGTGGGCTTACTAGCTGTTTGTGCTGGTGGGTCAGGATAGGGAGAGTGGCCATAGGGAAGAGGACACTGGTCGGGGTAGCCGTGCTGGTCTGTCAAGTTGGGGTTAGCGTACAGGCTGGTCCGTCGTGGTGTGGAGTATCCATGCAGCTCTTTTGGGTGGGAAAAGTGGCCGTGCAGCTCCATCTGGGTGGCAAAGTGGCCGGACTGGTCCATCCAGGTGGAGAGAGTTTCCAGCCTGGTGAGCTGTGTTGGGGAGAGTGTCCATGCAGCTCTATCTGGGTGGGCAAAGGAAGGCTTGTCTGTTGGGGTGGGAGAGTTGCCATGCTTGTATGTCAGGGTGGGGATGGTGTCCAGGCTGGTCCATTTGGGTGGGTAAAGTGGCCGTGCAGTTTTGTCTGGGTGGGAAAAGTGGTCATGCAGCTCTATCTGGGCTGGGAAAGTGTCCAGGCTGGTTTGTCAGGGTGGAGAAAGTAGCCAGGCTAGTTCAACAGCGTGGAGATAGTAGGGGTGGGGATAGTGTCTAGGCTGGTCTTTTGTGGTGGGAAGAATTTCTTGGATGGTCCGTCGGGGTTGGGGAAAGTGTGTTGGTTGGTCCAGTGGGGTGGGGAGTGTCCGGGCTGATCCAGCATGGGGTGAGTGTCTGCGCAGCTCACTCTGGGTGGGGAAAGTGTCTGTGCAGCTCTATCTTGGTGGGGAAAGTGTCCAGGCTTGTCCATCCGGGTGGGGATAGCATCTGTCCTGGTGTGGTGGGTTGGGGAGAGTGGCCTTGCAGCTCCGTTTTAGTGAGGAGAGTGGCCGGGCTGGGTTGGCAAAGTGGCCATGTTGTGCAGCTCTATCTTGGTGGGGAAAGTGTCCAGACTGGTCCAACTTGGTGGGGAGAGTGTCTGGGCAGGTGTGGTAGGTTGGAGAGAGTAGCCATCCTGGTCTGTCAGGGTGGGGAAAGTGGCTGGGCTGGGTGGGCAAAGTGAGTTCACAAAGCCATGTTCTGCTCATGCAGCCAGTCTGCCACAGGCTTCTAAGTTCATTATTTGCAGGCATTTAGAGTCCCAAATAGTTGTTTTAGTCTGACAACTGTTGGTGGTATAGCTAGTGGTGTGGTGACATGGCTAGTGGTGTATGAACGGACCTCTGTGGGACCGGCTACTTGATGGTACAGAGGCCTGTCACAATGCAATATTGTAACTGAAAGCCAGTGTGTTAGTCTGACAACTGTTGGTGTGGCTAGTGGTGTGGTGGCATGACTGGTGGTGTGTGAATGGACCTCTGTGAGACTGGTTACCTTGATGTGGTACAGAGGCTTGTCACAATGCAATATTGTAAACAAAAGCCAGTCTGTTAGTCTGACAACTGTTTGTGATGGTGTGGCTACTATTGTGGTGTCATGTCTAGTGGTGTGTGACTAGGTGAAAACATTTCAAAAACTGACTGTGTTACGAGTGTGCATTGCAGTTTCTACGCACACTCGTAACTTCGCCACTTTTTCATATTTTCACTCCAGATTTTCAACATTGCCATTTCTTCACACTTCCTTATCAACAGTACACCTGTCATTTTTGACATCCTGCCTGAAATGTGTTTTTGCACCTGTGGTGCTGAATTACACACTTGCTGTGCAAAATCACCTTTTGGCATTGAGTAATGAAAATGATACTGCCACTGTTCATGAGATGGGCCCCCAAAAACCCATGTTGAAAATTTAGACCAAAAATACCAACAAACGCCCAGGGCATTAGGGTTTCCAACCATAACTCCCACCCTGTACAGACTGACAGGCATCGGGGTGTGACATGGAGTCATCGGCTATAATGCTCAACTCATTCCACTACCACCCCACAATGCAGCCATGGACAGGCATCAAAGTGTGCCTTGGGGTCTTTGGCCCTAACATTCACTCCATTCTGTGATACTGCACCCATCTAAGGTTATTTCCTTTAAAAATAGGGTGAGCATAAGGGCCGAAGACCTCAAGGCACACTGTGACACCTGTCGGTGTCCGCAGGGTGGGGTGAGGTGGAATGCCATGAGTGTTATGGGTGATGACCCAAGGGCACACCCCCAATGCCTGTCAGTCTCTGCAGGGTGGGGGTTGGTGTTAGTGTTAGTTCAATACTTCACTGCCATTACTATTATGCATCTCTCTAGCTCCTGCACTACCAATGCCAACACCAGCAAGTAAACACTCGGCATTGACAAATGCTTGTTTTATTGTGACTTCAGAATCCTGCAATTTGCTTAGGTTAAAAAAATCTACATTGTTAGTTGCATCCATTTTGCAGGGTAAGGAAAAGCACATGTTGAACATAGTTCACTAATCTTTTCTTAGCACTGAAGCAGTTTTTCCCTTCTTTCCTGTGTGAAAGGAGAAGTGTCAGGAAAGAAATCGATTCGATAATCTTTAAACATCAAGGCACCTTCGGTTCTAGCTACCTGTATGACCATGTCCTGGTCTGTTTTCAATGAAAATGTCAACATGATTGTGGTTATAATTTCTCCCCTTTTCATTTGTATAATCATTAATGGATTTTGACTTTTGTTACAATTTGTTGTGAGACATATATATTTTTCTTTGGGGGAAGTCTATAAGCTTTGGAGACAAATGGAAAATTCCCTTAGGTACATTTAAAGAATCTTTAAATACATTTATTATAAGCTCTGTTAGTAATTGGGTAAGGCCCACTAGGCACATGTACCTGTTTTCAGAGGTGAACCAGAAGTACTGGAGAGGTTAAGTGACTTGCTTAGAGTCACACAGTTTGCAAGTGGAGGTTATGGGAATCAAACCCAGGTGTGTTGGATGTACCAAGGTCATGTACAGCTCATTGCTCTAACCTGTAGGCTATACTGCCAGACCCCTTGATTATTGATTGATTATCAATTTTGAGAGGCAGACCCAGAAGTCTGAGGTTCTTAAATCTTATAGAGTTTTCTAGTAGGGAGGCAGGAATCATGTAGAGGTGGGATGGTAAGTGGTGGAGTGTGTGGGGTGCTAATGGGGGGCAGTATTGGGGTAGGTAGGATCAGGAGGTGTCCTGGGATGAAATGGAACATAGGATGAGGGCAGACACGATTGGTTCCCATTCCCAGGGCTCCCACCGGCTCGAGTGGGCAAGTAGTCATTAATCCAGTAACCTCAGCTCATCCCCTTTAGGCAGTGTTCTGTAATGCTAGATCAATTAGGAACAAGACTGCAACTATAGTGGATGTTATTTCCTTAGATGATCTGGCTTGTATTAGGGAGACCTGGCTGAGGGATGATACTGACCTGGTTTTGGAGGCATCTATCCCGGACAGGTTCTCAATGGTTCACTGCCAAAGAAGGAATTGCAGGGATGGGGTTGTGGCCATCTGTTTTAGATCTGAATTTAACTTTTCTGTGCACCCAGTGGGTTCTGATTTGTCATTTGAATGCATGGCCATATGTGGAGGTCCAGTTGCAGGTTGTGGAATCCTTCTGGTGCACCTTCTCCCAGGGTATGAGAGGGAATTTCTGCAGGAGGTTGCGGGCTTCATCACTGAGAGAGTATTGGCATCTTTTAGATGATTGGCTCTGGGTGACTTCAGTGCTTGGATTAACAAAGAACTTTTGCAGTTTGAGCAAGACTTCTCCAGTTGATGGATTTGCTGAGCCTTGCACAAGTTGTTACTTCTGTGATCCACAGACATTGTCATGCCTTGGACTTAATATTCTCACTGGGGCTTGAAGTAGGTAACCTCAAGATTGACCCAGTCATCTGGTTGGATCACAAAACAGTAAAGTTGTCATTCATGGTCCCCCCAGTAGTCGTCCCCCTGTGGAGATGGTTTACTATCACCTTTTCTTGGGATTGTCCCTTGCAGGACTGCAGGTGGTGATGGACCTCTCGGGTGCGATGGTTGCTTGTGGGGCAGGATCAGGAGAGGCAGTGGTGGCCTGTAACAGGGCTGTCACCTCAGCTTTTGATTCTGTTGCACCAGTCCATGTATGACCCAGGTCTTCTTGCTTGAGATCCCAGTGGTTTGACAGGCATCTCAGGAGATGAAGATCAGGGCTTAGAGGTTGGAGAGTTCTTGGTGGAGAGCCAGGACTGATGAGGACATGCTAACTTTGAGAACTCACAATGTGGCATATCAAACAGTTGTTTCCCATAAAAAGGCAACATTCAGTGGCCAGCCCGGCAAGATGGCAAACATCTAATACATCTCCAGATGGGCAGCATTTATTTTGACAGCTGACTTTGGTAAAAATCCTCTCCTTTATTTATAAATGATATCAGTGGTGAGACAATATCTGATGGCATCAATCAAGCCTGGGAAAAAGCAATCTGAGCTCAGTTTCGACGTAGTGGCACTGTTGATAGAGGTCCGTACTCAATCGCAGACTGCCAGAGTGCCAGAAAGCCACGAGATGTTCAATTTAGAGAAAAGCCTGCCTGGCATGCCAGCAATGTTGAAAAATATGCAATCAGAAATGAAAGCTGGTTTTGCAAATATCACATCCCAGATAATGCACCTGCAGTCAATTGTTACTGGATGTAGTAGCGTGAGTATAATAACAGACACAGTAGACAGTAAATAAAGTTTGCATGTGTCAATTTATTTTGTCACTTCAAAAAATAATAAAGAAAATAAAAAATAAAAAAAACATTTACAAAAAGGAAAAAGGTGTTAGTTATTCACACCAAATCAACAAGATGTAATTCTTCTTCAATAATAATAAAAGAATTCCCGAATTTTCCTTCTTTCTTGAACAGTGTGTAAGCCTGCACACTAAGCTCCTTATCACTGTGTGGTCAGAAAGCTACTGAACCACCTATCTAACTACTTAGTCCCTGGTGGTGAGTTTATATAGTATAGCTAGGGTGACATCACAGTCAGGTGACCCCTCGTTAATTAGAATAACCGTTTCTCTTACTCTCACCCCACTGAGGCTCCTTAACCATTCTGCAAGGTTTTGCAGGAAAACAGGAATTACACTTTTATTAATCTATAAACAGTGTATCTGGCTTACAGAAGCTTCTTAAGCCTTAATTATAGGGCCTCAAATAATTGAGGGGCTTAGCTCCTCTCATCAAGGAGTGACATCACAGCATAAGCTGCCATATAAACAGCCATTGCTTGTGCTGTCAGCACTACAGTAAGGCTTTTGAATATCAATAGCTCCACACAGGTAATTAAAGTTGTATAGTTTTGTAATGCATGGTTAATTACTCAGGCATCCCTGAGCTGGCTAGGGGAAGGGAAGATGGAGGACGTGCTCCTCATCTCCCTTCTCCTGCCAGATCATGACTCCTGAGAAGTCTGCAGTTTAAACTGAACATTCCAGCAAACATTTTCTTTATTTAGGTTCACAAAAAAATTGTGTGAGGTCTAATTTTATTTAGCCCTGCTTTTACTGTACCAGTATTTTTTTTATACAGGGGTTTATTTATCCTTCCTAGGAAGACCTTATATGTCTCCTTGCTAAAGGGCTACCTAACTTTCACAAAGCTGATGGCTGAAATATCAGCTGTCAAGCAATATTTCATTCTGGACATTATTTCATCAAGTAGCCCCTGTTACAACACTCAGGGGCTTCAATTACTTTACTGGGTTCTTTCTGCATTCTTTTGGACACTACAGGGCATATTTACTCACTTGCCTGTAGTGTCCCATCTTTAATATTTATTTTTATATCTTAGCAGCATTTTGCAAGCAGCCCAGGACACTTCAGAGCACACTTCTGCTCAGATGTGGTAAGCTACCATTCCTGCTCCATACTAGGAACTATTTCTTAAGCCGCACCTTGCGGCAGATTCTGGTGCTTCAAAGCATCATCGTGCTTCAGAACAAACACGGGGCAAAACCTGCTCTGGTACAGGATACTTTTCTTTTACAGCTGCTTTTGTCTCGTATGCCACACCTTGCTGCTAGCGACTGATGTCAGGCACAGTCGGCACCTCAGAGATTATCTCTTTTTCTGGGCACCAGTCAAATATACTCAAAGGCATTTGAAGGACTCCAGGGAGTTTTGAATTAAATATATTTATATAAAGCGTGACTTGCGCTAAGGCTTATCTCCCACTCGGGAGATCAAAGGAAAGCGCTTTAGATGCACAAATAGGGGTTTATGAGCAAAAGGGGACAGTAAAGAAAAAAGTGAGATTGCCAGGTTGGCCACCCTGACAAGAAAAGAAAAGGAAAGGAAGAAAAAGAAAGCTGATAGGAAACAAAGAAAAAAATGGGGGGGGGACATCATTATTCAGGGTATATATATACATTTTTATTCATAACAGGGGCACCCTTTACACACCTCCCCGCACAAGAAGGCAACATAATACTATTGTTGTATAAACCCTTCACCTTTGGAAGGGTTGGAACTTCCACCCACCCTCTCCAGATGTTCCCCTCATGGACCCTAATACATTTTTGAATGGTACTAAAAGAATGGTGCGTAACATCATACAGCCATTCACTACTGTTCCTTCTGAGGTTTGTGCTTCTTTAGCATGACAGTCTTTAAATATTTTCAATATAATTCATTTACAATCCATACAATACATTTTCCTTCAATATTCAATCTCCAATAACTGGAGTACTGTCAGCCCCATAGCGAGACAAAAAAATCGGCATTCTGATGCTGTGACCCAACACAGTGTCTAACTATAAATTTGTATGGCTGTAGTGACAGGTACCATCTCATGATCCACATGTTCTTCTCCTTCATTTGGTTCTGCCAACATAATGGATTATGGTCCATCACTACCACAAACTCATTGCTCCATAGATAATATTTGAGTGCTTCTATAGCCCATTTCATGGCTAAACATTCCTTCTTGATGGTGGAATATTTGTTCTCCCTTTTGTGAAGCTTTCTGCTAATGTATAGCACTGTGTGTTCTCCCTTTAAATCATGCTGTGCCAGGACTGCTCCAATGCCCATAAAAGAGGCATCAGTGCTGGCCCGGTGGCGCAGAGGGTTGAGGCGTTGAATGCCACACCTCGCTCCATGCTGGCGACCCGGGTTCGGGGAGGCGGACTCGGGTAGCCCGGTGGGTCGGCGGAGGAGCTGAAGCAGGCTCCGGCGACAGCTCGCCTACTCTCGGTGGGTTAGCCACATTCCAGCACTTGTCGACCCGGCCGAGCTCGGAAGTGCAAAGTCCTTGCAGGGATTGGCCGGGTGGCCGTTGAGCAGAGCGGACGTCGACGTATGCGTCATGACGTCAGGGGGGGATCGCAGTCTGCTCGGGGAGGGAGAAAAATGGAAAAGAGCCTGCCTCGTCCGGGAGGAAGCGAGGACCCGGGACGTGCCCGCGATTTGCCCGCGCCCACTCGACAGTCCACGGGGCCAACGAAACACTAAGTTATGGGGGCCGCCCTCACCTCGCCCGCCTGGGGGTAAGCCACGGCTCCATGGGGCCTGTGGATTGTTAGTGTAGGGCTGCGGTAGTGGGATGTTCATGGGTCATGCCAAGTGTCAGAGGAGGCAGGCTGAGGGAGGAGGATAAATTACGATTTCAAAAAAAAAAAGAGGCATCAGTCTGAACCTTGAAAGACTTCTGAAGGTTGGGTCTAATCAGAACAGGGGCAGAGCAGAATACAGCCTTAATGCTCTGAAAGGCTGAGTCACATTCTGGCATCCATTTAACTTTGTTAGAATTCTTGTTTTTAGTTAACTCTGTCAAAGGTGTTGCAATGGTGGCACCATCTGCTATGAAACACCAGTAATAACTGGCCAGTCCTAAGAAGGATCGGACATGTCTCTTTGTGGTAGGAGTGGGGCTATTGGCGACTGCTTCTACCTTACTTAACTCTGGTTTTATAGTCCCATGGCCGATAATGAACCCTAAGTAGCGTGTCTCTGTTTTTGCAATGGCATATTGAGCATGGTTTATTGTCAGCCCTGTGTCCTTGATGGTCTGAATAATGGCGCTCAGATGGACCAAGTGTGTGTGCCAGTCATGACTAAAAATTACATCATCTAAATAGGCTGCACTATAGGCTGCAGTATATGAGCCATGTAATGCTGGAAAGTGGCAGGTGCACCATGGAAACCAAATGGCATCGTTGTGAATTGGTATAGGCCTACGGGTGTACTGAAGACTGTCAATTCTTATGTGTGGTGGGCAAAGGAAATTTGCCAATATCTCTTGGTCTAATGTGCTGAAATACTGTGCAGTGCCTATTTTGTCCAATAATTCATCAATTGTGGGCATGGGACAGCTGCCAAAATTGGAAATGGCATCTTCTTTCCGAAAATCTAAACATAGTCATAGTCTATCCTCCTTCTTATTCACCACCACTAATGGGGAGGACCAAGCACTTTGTGAGGGAACAATAACCTCTAACTGCTCCATTTTCCTTACTTCCTCAGTCACCTCCTGCCTTAGTTTCTCTGGCAATCTATAAGGCTTTTGGTGGATGGGCATACTTTGTGTAACTCTGATGTCATGAATTACTCCCTTGGCTCTCCCTGAGGTTTTGGTAAATGTTTCTCTGTAATAGTATAGCAGCTGATCAACTTCTGCTCTCTGATCAGGGTATAGTTCAGGGCTGATCTGCATGGCTACACTTTCTGTGGAGGTTTCTAACTTTTCATAAGCAACCTCTAATTCTGTCACACTCTGTTCTGGCTGTATAAACAGAGTTTGGGGAGGAGACTTGTCTACCCATTTCCTAAGGAGATTGGCATGGTATACCCTCCTGGAAGGCCTATGTCCAGGAATTTCAATTTCAAAATTAACACTTGCTGTCTTCTTGACCACTTCATGGGGCCCTCGCCACCTCATTAACAGTTTGTTCCCTGTAAGTAAAGTAAAGCAAAATTTTATTTATATAAGGTGCCCTTCCATAGCTCAGGATGCCATTACAATACATATACAATAACATTAACAATTTTATAATCAAAAACAATAAAAAGGTAGCAGTCAGTCAATAAGTCCCCGAGAATGCCTAGTTTATGGACAGGGTGGAGACTTTGGTTGATCTAGATTTAAACTGCTGCAAACTTAATTTGAGAGACTTTTTTGGTAACAATGATGAAAATGGTCCAGCTATCTCAAATAAGTTAAGAATCCATCTGTTTTTTGTGCACCACATTGCAATACAGTTACTGTTTTCAGGAATCTAGTAGAACGTAATCTAGAACAGTTTTTTGAAACCCTACATTCCACTTCTTGAATAATATTAGTAAGCTAGAGAGGGAAGCTATACGCACCCTGCAAGCTGACAAACATTTAATTATCAAAGCAGCACATAAAGGGGGTGCTGTAGTCCTCCTAGATTAAAGAAAAACATGTGGAAGAAGTAAATTGACAATTTGGTGACAAAAAGTTCTACAAAAAATTGAGTTAAGATCCTGCACTGGATTTTAAATTCAGTATAGATGAATCTGTCTGTAGTCCTTTTCAACAAGGCTTTATAGATAAAACCACAATGGAGTTTCTAATCACCCCCTTTCCTACAACACTCAGGGGCTGCAATTACTTCACTGAGTTCTTTTTGCATTCCTTTGGACACTACGGGGCTCACTTACTCACTTGCTCATAGTGTCCTATCTTTAATATTTATTTTTATATCTTAAACACATTTTGTGGCAGCCCAGAACACATCAAAGCACACTTCTGCTCCGATGCGGTAAGCTATCATTCCTGCTCCATACTAGGAGCTATTTCTTAAGCTGCACCTTGTAGCAGACTCTGGTGCTTTGAAGCATCATCATGCTTCAGAGTAAACATGGAGCAAAACCTGCTCCAGTAAAGGATTCTTTTCTTTTACAGCTGCTTTTGTCTCTTACACCATACCATGTGGCTAGCAGCTGATGACAAGCACAGTCGGTACCTCAGAGATTATCTAATTTTCTGGGCACCAGTCAAATACTCTCAAGGGAACTTCAGGGACTCCAGGGAGTTTTGAATTAAATATATTTATATAAAGCGCGACTTGTGCTAAGGCTTATCTCCCACTCAGGAGATCAAAAGAAGGCACTTTAGATGCACAAATAGGGGTTTATGAGCAAAAGGGGAAAGTAAAGGAAAAAGTGAGATTGTTAGATTGGCCACCCTGACAAGAAGAGACAAGGAAAGTCAGAAAAAGAAAGCAGATAGAAAAGAGAGAGAAAGAATGGGGGGCACATAATTTTTCAGGGGAATATACAGGTATATACATTTGTATTCATAACAGGGGTGCCCTGTTATACTGGACTTCCTGAAATGGTGATTGCACATTCATCAAGACCGGATGAAGTGCAAAAAATGCATTAATGAAATGGAGGACCTGATTTCTATCTGTCCCGGGAATGGAATACCCTAAAAAAAGAGCTGGAGGAAATGAAATACAAAGTTGATTATCAAGAGAACAGATTTCATCACTTCTTCAGAATGAGGCAGGTAAAGCAGTCAGGTGCACAATGGTGCAAAAGAAGAAAAAATAGCCCAGGTAGTAACAAAGAGGACAAAACATTCTTCAGGTATGTTAGTAAAAGAAGAAAGACCGGGGTGGGATTGCGAGGCTAAAAGGGGAAGAAGGGGAGTGTGCAGAAGGGAACCTGGAGAAAGCAGCAATCCTGAACAAATATTTTTGTTCAGTATTCACCAAAGAAGGGGAAGGTGTGGGACTTCAGTTAAGCAACAGGAGCATCGATGGAAGGGAGGTGGATACCAGTCCATTTATGGAGGAGGGAGAGTCCTAAAGGAACTCACAAAACTGAGAGTGGACAAGGCAATGGGACCAAACAGGATACATCCAAGTATAAAAAAGGAACTTAGAGAGGGTTTCGCAGCACTACTGACAGCCCTGTCCAACATTGCTGTAAACAGGAGTGGCTCTGTAGGACTGGAGCAGGGCAGATATAGTCCATCTCCACAAATGTGGGAGCAGGGAGGAGGCTGGCAATTTACAGGACAGTTAGCTTGACCTTGGTGGTGGGGAACTTCATGGAATCACTGCTAATGGAAAGGATTGTGGCATATCTTGAATCCAGCGGATCACAGGATCCTAGGCAGCATGGATTCACAGTGGGAAGGTCATGTCAAACAAATATGATAGATTTCTTTGACTGAGTGAGCAGGGCATTAGATCAGGGAAGGGTGGTGGATGTGGCCTATCTGGATTTCAGCAAGGCCTTCAAAACCGTCTACATTGGAGGCTTGTAAACAATCTGGGAAGCCTGGGAGTAGGTCCCAAGGTGATAAAATGGGTCAGAAATTGGTTAAGGGATAGAACACAGAAGGTGGTGGTAAATGGAGTTCATTCTAAGGAGAGGAGGGTGACAAGCGGGGTGTCACAAGGATCAGTTCTGGGGCCAGTCTTTAATATCTTCATAAGTGACATTGCAGAGGGGATGAAAGGGAAGGTATTCCTCTTTTCAGATGACACTAAGATCTGCAACAGGGTTGACACTCCTATGAGGGTGGAAAAATGAGTAAGGGACCTAAGTAGGCTGGAGGAGTGGTCAAGAGTATGGCAGCTAAGATTCAATACAAAGAAGTATAAAATCATGCATTTGGGGGCACAGAAATCCAGGGGAGGAGTATATGATGGTAGTGGAAGGTACTGACGACCACCAAATAGGAAAAGGATGTGGGTGTAATCATATCTGATGACCTAAAGGTGATCAAGCATTGTGAAAAGGTTGTGGGGATAGCCAGTGGGATGCTGGGGTGAATAGGGAGAGGTAACACCAGCAGAAAAAAGGAGGTGGTGATACCACTGTACAAATCATTGGTGAGACACCATCTGTAGTACTGTTTCCAGTTCTGGAGGCCACATCTCCAGAAGGACATAGACAGAGTAGAGGCAGTTCAGTGAAGGGCAACAAAAATGGTGCAGAGTCTGCATCAAAAGTCATATAAGGAAAGACTAGAGGACATCACTATGTATACCCTGGAAGAGTGAGGGGGGGGTATGATAGAGATCTTCAAATACCTCAGTGTCATAAATAAGGTACAAGAGGGTAGCATCTTTTAGAAAAAAAAGATGTTCAAGAACAAGAGATCATGGTATGAGGCTGGAAGGAGGTAGAATCAGTGGTAACATGAGGAAGTATTTTTTCACTGAAAGGGGGGTGAATGCGTGGAACATCCTCTCAGTTGAGGTGTTGGGGGCCAAAATGGTAGGGGAATTCAAGAATGCGTGGAATAGGCACAAGGGAACCCTAGCAATAGGAAAGAGAGGGTAAAAGCTCGAGTTCAATTAGGATCTGTGCTATTGCAGTAGGTAGGGAAAATGGGCAAATTAGGTGGGCCAAGCAGTCATTATTTGCTGTCAGTTTCTATGCTTCTATGTTTCCAACTTAAAGAGCTGCTGACGCCTCAAAGAAAAGTTTGAAAAACATAATATTTAGGTACAATTCAGCTTGCATTCCATTTATGTTCTATTGATTTCTCTTTCAACATTATTTATTACTGAGAAAATTTGCATGAATACATAATCTTTATATCTCAGAGTTCATCTGCCTCTATAGCTTGCTCCCTACTTAAAGTCATACTCCTCAGTTGTGATATCACAATTTGTTGCCATGGAGTAACTGTGATGTCACAAGCATTGTATTATGACTTCAGGTAGGGGGAAGTAACAGGAATAGCTGAACTCTTCAGGAGCAAAGATCTTGTTTTCCTGCAAATTACATCAGCAATAAATAATAGAGAGGAGGAATACAGAACTAATGTGAAATACAAGCCAAACTGTGTCTAAATATTATGTTTTGTTAAAGTTCTCCTGAAGGCATCAGTTGCTCTTTAAGCATAATAGAGCTGACGGAGGGAATGGAGAAAAAGAACCTGGAGTGTGAAATCCAAGCCTGGCTAGCCAGACACCTCAAGCTGGGTGAAGAAGCACTCCAATTGGAAACTGAAAGGTACCACAGAACAGGACCAAAGTCATGACCTTGAACTGCCCCATTTACTTTCTAATAAAATACCTTAGATACACTAACCAAGAGAAGGTCCTATGGGCAGCCAAGACCATAGGGCTGATCCAGCTAGAGAATGGGCAACTGGTGTTAATTTTTCAAGATTTTAGGTAAGACCTCCAACAGCGGTGCCAGAAATTCTCTGGAGTGAAAATAAAGCTACATCATAGGGGCTGGGATTTCGCTCATCTGTACCACTCACGACACCATATCACCAAACCAGGATGCCAGCTGAGATTCTTTGATAGCCCACAGAAGGCTGAAAGATTTGTGGAGAAAGAGGACATCACCCGGGAGGGGAGCTCGCTTGTTAGGGGACTGGCCACAGCTTGAATTAAAGGTATGCCATAACTACTTTCTAATTCCTGGGTCCCCCCTCTAAGTGCAGTTTTTGGTTTTTGAAATTTAAGTTTAGTGATTTTCAGAACCAAAATACAAACCACACAACATGACAGTAGTAACAGTCACAAAAGTACATGGCACAACATAAAACCACCCCCATCCCTCCCCTAACAAAAACAAAAGGGGGACCTCCCCACCCCCAGAACCCCCCACCCACCTCCTTTCCCCTCCCAAACCAGAGTGCAAGGTTCACAATACATCAGAACTGGATATACAGCATAATGATCCATCCAAACAAGCCTCAATCTCCCAATACAAGAACTAGTCCTGTCAAAATCACAAGAACATCAGAAATTATTGCAGGCCACAGAGAGAGAGAAGGTCAATGATCATTGGTGGAGGTATAAGGAATGCAACTTACCCCACTTTTTCTGAAACAGGTCCATGCGATTGCGCAAGCTGGCTGCCAATCTTTCGGCATTAAGGCACGCAGAGAGCTCACTCAGCCATTCAGCTTATGACAAAGTCAGCTGGATCTGTCCAATGCCTAAGAACTAGTCGCTTGACCACAGAGGCAATCAGCGCCATATGATAACGGGCGCTCTACACTATCAACACTGGCATAGTACCAAAATACAGACCTCAGGAGTAAAGAACCCAGAAAGACCTAGTAGTGGATCCAAATTATCCCGAATAGAGGACCACAGAGGGAGAGTCTGTTACAACTCCATAAAATATGCAAGGAATACCTTCACTTTGCATACACCTGGAGCAGAGAGGGAGAGGAAGCTTTTAAGTTGAAAAGCTTCTTAGAGTATAGTACATGTTACCCACAATATAGTATTGGGTGAGCCTTAATCTGTCCTGAGTATGAAACTTATGGAGATCCCTCCAAAGGCGAGGACCAATTCAGAGTAGAATCCAGAAAAAGGAAGACCAGATCTTAGAACCCATCACAGGCCCGAGACCTTGTAATTCAAGAGAAAGGAATATATTAATGAGATGGCATGTGGTTTGGAAGCAAGAGTTATCACTTGAGAAGAAAAGGACGAATCACCGATTCCCTATATTGGGTGCCAAACTTGCTAGCAATAAGATGTCTCAATTGGTATACCTTAAAGATTTTGATGTTGGGGATAGCATATTTATCAAGGATGTCAATGGACGAGAGGAGGGACCCATGACCATAAAAGTACTCTAGACGAGCCTCTTTAACCTGCGGAAGCCAGTCGGGAGTAAGCATGGAGTTCCCCCTGAGTGCAGTTTTAACACCCCCAGTCATGCTTCCCGCAGGCTTCCTCTGACAAGATCCACCAGCAGCTCCTGTCTTGTTGGGATATGAACTTCTAATGACAGTCGAGTCAGCAGTGTGTCAGTCAGCTGACATTTTTCCAGTTTCAAAGCCTCTGAGGAGTCAGACGGTTTAGTCAATTACTACCACAATATTCAGTCACTGAGGGAGTGCTTAATCCATAGGGGCCTGTGGGATCGGGGGTGTCAGGATTCCAGGACCTACTGACTGAAAACACTGCTATTAATTTAGGATGTCCCACTCACAATCAGGACCCTCATCTAACAGTGAAGGGCATTTGGCAGCTGAGGCCAACTGTTGGAGCTGTTCCACCTCAGTAAGAGATGCTGGTTGTACAATGAGCCCTTTATTGTTAAGTAAATGACTATTTGTGGCAGTAAGGAACTGATCATTTTCTTGTCACCTGGGGCAGTCTGGATAAAATCACCAACTCCACACACTATTCGGCATCATCCAGAGGGAGACAGCTGAGCAGCCTGTGTGACTGTATGCACCCTCCTCTCACATAATGCCTCCTCTCATGATCTCTTATGACAGTGTATAACACTACTTTTCACAACATGGCAATGTCAGTATTTTGCCTGTATGGCTTTATATGTGCACTGCTGGGACAGACTATTTGGGATTTGGCTCTTTCCCCCCGACTGGACCTGGGGATGCAGGTATCAGCAGGGAAGGGGCAACATGGTTGGAGTTGCAGTCCTGCAATTTTCAGGGGCTGCAAAAATGCTGCATTACATTAAAGATACCTCCCATCCATGGCTAACAGATTATGCTCCTTTGATCATGCCAGCATATGCACCCACCTACTCAGAATAATTCTGCATGATTCTTGATAAGCTCTCTACCTTGTGGCTGCAAGGTGGTGGCCATTATCATTCTACCCTGCAGTTAGTGTAACAAAATGGGTGCCATACTCTTGAAAGGTAGAATTCAATTGAGAAGGGAACCATTGTGGAGTCTTCACAAACATGTGGATGATGGGCTTGGAAAGCATGGATATCTGCAGACTTTTTAATCTACCCGAGGGGACTGCATCCGTGCAGGTCTCCCCGACATCCATGAGTTACTGTCTGACTTTGTGATACCCCAACTCTGCCAGGGGGTGCAGATAATAATGGAGGGCACACCAGAGGACTTAATGTTCAACAAAAATGAAGCTGCGGTTCCATGTGCAGCCAAAAGACTACAAAAAATTAACTGCAGCCTCATAGATACTGACATGGAATGGTGGGGGTGAGAAAACATCTGCCCTTCACTTGTCAGAGTCAGGAGTTTAGGACCAGATCTCCATAGCAATGGTTCACCTTTAGCCTTGAACAAGGGGTCTGCTGTATTGTTTAATTTTGTTATTCTCCCTGGTGTATTATTTAATACTTTTTGGGAAGGTATTGGCAACTATTACAGTTTTTAGTTCTTCAAAGGAATCCTGAAAGGAGGGTGACTAAACCTGTCACCCATGCCTTGAAAAAGTACCAGTTAATATAATAATCAGTCTTTTATTAATGTTTAATTAATTATCCATTATCCTGGTGTGTAATCCAGGATGACATCAGGGCAAGAGTACACAATGGGGGGTGAGATACTAACAACAACAAAAATGGAAAGGGACCTGGGGGTAGTCATATCAAACGACTTAAAGGTGAGCAAGCAATGTGAGAGGGCAGTAAGTAGGGCTGGTGGGATACTGAGATGCATAGGGAGAGGCATCACCAGTAGAAAACAGAAAGTTGTTATCCCTCTGTATAGACAGCTGGTGAGACCCCATCTGGAGTACTGCATGCAGTTCTGGAGACCCAATCTCCGTAAAGACATAGACAGGATGGAGACAGTCCAGAAGAGGGCAACTAAAATGGTGCAGGGTCTGCACCAGAAGACATATCAAGAGAGACTTAAGGATCTTAATATGCATAGCCTCAAGGAGAGGTGGGAGAAGGGGGACATGACTGAAACTTTCAAATACCTCAAGGGAATCAACAAAGTCCAAGAAGGTAGCATCTTTCAGAAAAAGAGGTGTGCAAGAACAAGGGGGCACAATTTGAAGCTAGAGGGGGGACGGCTCAGAGGTAATGTGAGGAAGTATTTTTTCATGGAGAGGGTTGTGGATGCATGGAACAGCTTTCCTGAGGAGGGTGCGGAGTCAAAAACTGTGGTGAAATTCAAGAATGCATGGGACAGACTTAAGGCAATTGTAGTGGGGGGTGGCAGGAAGTAGGCTGTTGGTTAGCTAGGATCTGCAGCTTATCCATTAGATAGGGAAATGGGCAGACTGGGTTGGCCAAGCAGTCCTTATCTGCCATCAAATTCTATGTTTCTATGTCTGAAAGCATTGCTGCCTGCTGTAGCGCTCAACTCCAGCCATCATTAGACAGAGGGAGTGTGGCTGGTCGAGTCTTAGACCAGCAAAGCAGGGGAAGGAATTTGCATTGTTCAAAACTGTTGGATTATTGTTGTACAAAAGGATAATAATTTATGTTCCAAAAGTACCTTATAGTACCAAGTTTGGAATAGACATTAATTTGTGGCGGTGGGGGGTTTTGTTCACTAGAGTTAGCTGGGTCGTTAAGGGGAGAGGGAGGGGAGGGAGAGGGGGAAGATCTTATAGTGGGGAAAATTCCTCTTATAATATACAGAATGAATGTTACTCATACAGAATGCTATTTCTTGGATACTAATGTCAGTGTCAGGGTTGTGCATACCCTGATGTCATCCTGGATTACACACCAGGATAATGGATAATCTAATTAATGTTGCAACCTGGAATGTCAGCAGAATGAAAAATGTTGTTAAAAGGAACAAGGCACAAAGTAAAATTAAGAAGATAAGACCTCATATTGTGCTACTGCAGGAGACTCATCTGGGAACGAAGGAATCTGAAAAAAAAGTGAGGCCGGGGTTACTTAGGTGGCTGCTTGCTTTAACTCTAAAGTCAGGGGAGCAAGCATTTGGTAACCAATAAGGTTTGGAGGACATTTGACCAATAGTTACATTGATCCTGGCTGTAGATATGCCCTGGTACAGTAAGAACTTCCTGCAGGTGGACGACTGTCAGTAGTCTCTAAATATTGTCCTAATGTTGATGACCCCAGCTTTTAACAGAAATTCCCCTGGACATGACACAGTTCATAGGCCCCTGGATTGGGGATTTAATAGTGTTAATGATACTATTTTGTACAGATCCAATCCTACTCCTGTTCCTCTGACATGAAATGCCAACACTTTGAGTAAAGTGCAAATGAACTACTCCCTGATCGATATATTTTAATTAATTATTTATTGAAATGTTTCATGAGGAAAGGCACACTGAGCAAGAAGCTGCTCTTCTCCTGGTGTGACCTGGGGGATGGGGGTACAATGGGAGATAACACACTTTTAGCAAGTGAAAGTACATTTAACAAGTAAGATATCACGCAGGATATCAAGTGAAAATACATTTACAAGCATACAATGGAGTGAGAGTGCATTTAGTACATGATACATGTTACAGAGTTGTGGTAGATGAGACTTATACATTGGTACAGTAGACACATAGTACAGGGGGAACAAGTCACAGAGGCATTTAATACAAAGGGTAGCAAGCTCTAATTAAGGCAGAACAGAGAACACAAGATAAGACTAGTAAATGCTGCAGTTGATGTAGATAAGCCAGCTTCCATAACGCAAGCTAGGTGCCTCTGGTCAGGCAGTTGAGGGTAGTTGGGCACTGGGAGGGGGCACTTGAATGAATCAAGTGCAGGAACAATGTACCATGAGGTAATTTGCCAGTGCTGTTAAAAGGGAGTGGGTGGAGGTGGAGTGGTGTATTTGAGGAGGAAGTTCATTCCAGAGTTTGGGGAATTGGTGTGAGAAGCCTGCTTGACCGACTGTGGTCCTCTGCCTGGGAATAGACAGTTGCCGAGGGTTGAGAGAGCTAAGGGCATGAGCGGGGGTGGGGCTGATGAAAGTAAGGAGAGGTGAGGAGAGTGCTGAGCCAGAATTTAGAGACAAATTTGGCACAGTGGAGTAGGCAATTTTCCAGTGATGGGAGTGCAAGGGAATGGTATAGGTTGCAGTGGTGGGTGTGGGGGGTGGCCTCGAGGGTGAAGCGACAGAAGGCATGGAAGATGGTTCCAGTCTGGCTAAGGTAGATTTGGGGGCAGTGTAGTAGACTATGTCATAGTAGTCAAAGGAAGGGAGGATCATCTTTTGTACAAGGTCATGCCTAACAGATAGGGGGAGGCTATAGCGGTTCAGGTAGAGGACACCAGGCTTAGGGTGCAGTTTTTTGATGATTGCATCAATGTGATCAGAGAACATTAAATGACGGTCAAGCCAAACACCTAGGTATTGGAAGGAGGAGGCACCTTCCACTATAGTCCTGTCCAAGGTGTGGAAGAAGGGAGGGAGGGGAGCCTGGACAAGTATTGATGAGTTCCGAATGTCATGGTGACAGTTTTTTTTATCATTGAGGGAGAGATGGTGCGAGCAGAACCAGTGTTGGACTTCGTTGAAGTCGGCCTGGAGATTGGTTGACACCTCTTCTGGGGATGAGCTGGAGGCGAATAGGGCAGTGTCGTCCGCATACATATGGATATGTGAAGATGAGCAGGTTAGTGGAATGTTATTTAAAAAAATGGACAACAAAATGGGGCCAAGTATCAACCCTTGGTAGTCATGGGGATGGGGGAAGAAATGGGTCTGCTATTTTCACTGATTGTGTTCTACTTGAAAGGTAGGCACAGAACCAGTTAGTGGCTGAAACAGAGAGGCCCGACTCTGAGAGACAAGATAACAGCAAGGGGTGGAAAACATTGTTGAATGCCTTGGCAAGATCGACAAAGATGGCTGAAGTGATCTGCCCTCGATCCATCCCAGAGAAGATAGTGTCTGTGAGCCTAATCAGGGAGGAGGCAGTAGAGTGCCCCTTCCTGAATCCTGACTGGAATGGCGTGAAGAAATTGAAGTTGGAAAGAAAGGATGTAAGTTGAGTGAGCACGATATGGAGGTACTGTAATCCCATGGGGAGGGAGTATAGCTTCTTCTCACATTCTCAGCGGTCATATGCCTAACTGGATAGACTTTTACTGTCCTCCACTCTGGCCATGCAGGTTAAATCAATAAATTATGGGGCCATTCTGGTCTCTGATCATACACCACTCTTAATGAGTATACAAATAGGGGCACAGAGTCCCTCACTAAGACCCTTGCACCTAGACCCCCTTTCTTTTACTGAAGGATGAGGCCTATTTACATTACATCAATGTGGTCATTGCAGAATATTTAGCTTTAAGTGCCCTCGGGGACGCATCCCATTTGACTCAGTGGTAGGCATACATGGTCTTCATTAGAGGACAAACCATTGTGTATGCCTCTCATAGGAAGAAAGCTGAAACAGTTGAAACAGCTAAACTGGAGCTTAAGATTCAAGAATGTGAGAGGGCGCATATGCTTCAGCCCTCTGCCTTGTTATACCAGGTGATTCAAAAGCCCAAATGGCAATATACTCGTGCTGTGCAGAATGCAAAATTCAGAATTCTGCTAGTGGAATTAGCATGGAATGACCATTCTGCCAGCCAAATTTCCACCAGAATTTTGCTGGTTCTTCTGTGAATTCTGCTTGCTGTGATCCGTGGAATAATATTCTGCAGAACAGCAGTTTTCTGCTGTAAATCATTCCGCAACCATTTCTGCTGAAAATAATAAGATCCATAGAATAACATTCTGTGGAAATGTTGTGGAAAATGCATTCCTCAATTTTCTGTTGCAGAAATCTGCCATTCCGTTTCCAGCAGAATTTGACAGAATTTTGGCAGAATTTCGAAAATTCCAAGAAATTCCATTCCAACAGAATTTGAAAATTCCACACAGCACTAAATATACCTCTTTCAGCAGTGCACAGATAGAAAGATCTATACTCCTAGGTCAGTTAGACCCATACTTTAAAGGTGACAGAGGGGGTAAACTTATTTCATGGCAGCTGAAAAAGAAGGAGGGAGACCAATAAGTGAATCAAATAAAAACCTCTGAGGAATCCCTATTCACTCAAAGGGAAGATATTGGTAGGTCTTTTTGCAGTCCCATAGGACTCTATACATCTCAGTGGTCACCCCAACATTGGATCAAATTCAAACCTTCCTCAAGAAGGCACAACTTCCTTCCCTGTCCCCCCAGATTTACTCAACAATTGCATCAGCCATTAAGCTGGGAAGCAATAGCAAAATCAGAAAAAAAAATTATGAGGTGGGAAGGCACCTGGACCTGACAGCATCCCCATAGACTTCTTTAAGCCCTTTAACCCACCTTACTTGATCCAGTGTTTGCCATGGTTCAGGAGAGCCTTGGACAGGGGAACTCCTTCCCTCCAGGCAGTTTGCCATGATAGCAGTGGTTCCAAAAGCAGGCAAGGATCCTTCCTTATGTGCCTCATATTGGCCCATCTCCCTACTTACCTCAAATTATAAAATTCTTGTGAGGGTTATAGCGTCTCACCTTGAACCACTACTTATACAGTGTATACATCTTGACCAGTGAGGGTTTGTTCAGGGCAGACAGGGAAAGCACAGTATCCACAGAACTGTAAACGTAATTTTCAAATGGGCACAAAGCTTGAGTATGGGTGGTGCAGCAGACCTTGCCTTGGATGTGGAAAAGGCTTTTAACTGCGTGGAGTGGGGGTACCTCTTTGCCACCTTTCAAGCATTTGGTTTAGGCCTACACCTGCTGGTCTGGATCAAAGCCTTACATACTAGTCCTACCACCCAGTTGCTGGTCAGTGGCTTGCTCAACCCTCACTTTGCCATATTTTGGGGGATGAGGCAACAATATCTCATCTCCCTTCTACTTTACATGTTGTCCCTTGAATGTCTTGCAGCTGCTATCCACAATCACCCAGGAATAGAGTGGTTTGGGAGCAAAGGTGAGCATAAAGTAGCTCTCTTTTCAGAGGATTTATTATTATACTTGAGACCCAAATAAAGGGCTCCTCAAAGAATATGGCCTCTTGTCTGGACACAAAATTAACTGGACCAAAAGTGAATTCATGCTGGTAGGGGCCACGGGTGGGGACTCCTTGGCTAACAACTCACTTGGGTTGCAGGTCATAGACAAGATTAAATACTTAAGGGTTCATATCCAAAGGGTGTAGCATTGTTTGCTGCAGCTAAATTATGGATTGCTTCTAGCTACTCTGGCAGACAAATGCGAGAGATGGAGGGATCTCCCCATGACTCTCATAAGGCAGATCACCACATTCAAAATGAATATGATGCCGTGGTGTTTATATCTCATCCAATCACTACCTGTTCATATTCCAGATAAGAATTTCAAACAACTGAATGTTATACTCCATAGATTTCTTTGAAAGAAGAAAAATAAACAGATACTTAGAAATATCCTGCAGCTTCCCTTAAGTAAAGGGGAAGTTGGTCTCCCAAATTTTAAACTGTATTATTCAGCTGCCCAGCTATCTTTCTTCCCAATGGGTGAGTCACCCATTGTGCCTATCTGGATGGTGATGAAGGGGGGTCAGGTGGGGCATGACCTCTGCAGGGATTTGCTCTCCTCTGTTAATGTAAGAAAACAACATAGAATCAGCGACAACCCTTTTATCCAGAAACTGATCTGGGATGCTGTACATGACTATCTAAACTACCCCAAAGGACCTCTCATTATGCCTCCATTGTTTCTGTATTAAAATATATTGCTAAGTACTTGGCCTTCCTACATAGGGAACTCCTGAGATGGGGTAAGTAAGCAATAAGACACGATGAGGTGTGCATTGGATGCTTCTAATGCACAGCCAGGGCATAGTAAGGTACGAGGCTGCAAGGGTCCCAATTAGGCTTCCACACCTGTAGACTGTTTTCCTCGTTTCTGTAGGTTTGAGTACTACCCCTGAGCTTGTTAGCTACACTTTAGCACTACAGTATAAAAAAGAGCATTTCTGCATTGGGATTTTATTTTTATTTGTGTTTTTTTTTCTGTGGGAAGAGGTGCTCCAAGGCCAGGATGGGGGGAGGAGAGCTGGAAAACAGCAGTGAAGTGACCAAGGAAGACTCAGGAAGAAGCACAGAGAAGTGTTAGCCACTGCTAATAGAGCAAGTCATTTTTTCTTTTTGTTATTTAAAAAAAAAGCCTTCACTTGATGGAGGATGAATGGAGGACAGCATCTGGGTGCTGCTGGGGAGTGAGAAGTTGTAGCTCAATGTTCAAAAAAGTGTGTCGATGAACGGCTCTTGTAATGAGCTGTGACTTGTTCATTCTTGTTCATTCTGAGCAAGACAGAATTGGGCAGATAGGAGTGAATAATGGAGGAGATGAGTTTGTTAAAATAAACATAGAGCAGAAGGACTGACAAGGCTTTCTGATTGTCAGGCAGATTTAGATTTTCTTGTTTATTTTTTGTGAGGTAGTGAGCATGTACACGATAGAGAGACAGAAGTACTGTACTGGGAGAGGAAGTGCGGCTACAAGAACAACATCTCTTACAGTGCAATGGATCAGATGGAAAGGTCAGGCTTCCAACAGGCCTTTCAGGACAGCACATAAAGTAATACTAATCGAGTGATGCTGAACAGTTAGCGAAATGTTGACTGGCAAGGGAGTGGTGGAGGGCATGGAGCGACTACGAGGAATGAAAGTGAATTTGTGAGGAGCCGCAGTCTGAATGTCATGTGTGGATAAAAAAAAAATTGAAAACTGGCAGTGACAATGAAGCGAGTATAGGCAGAGCAATGGGGAGACTGTGAAGAGGTTCAGCTCGACTCTCTGCTGTTGGAGAAAAAATGGTGGCTGCTCAAACGTCAAGGTTCTATGTGGCACAAGGATTTTTCTGTGGTTCTGCATCCCCCTTGGCAGCACTTGTTTTTATCTGTACATTAGACAGATCTAATGCACAGGTAACAACCAGTCAGGATGCAGGATTTTCCTTACCCATTTTATTAAAAGGGAATACAGTATATAGAACAACTGCAAGAGGGTGATGGATATCTAACCTTTCGGGAACTAAAAGCCTATTGGGACTTGGGTCCTGGAGACCTCTTTGTCTATTTACAAGTGTGAAAGAGATTGTTTAACCTACAAATTGCCCCATTACATGGACCTTCTGTCCCCACTTTGGAAGAGGAGCTTTATCGGCCTCAACTCAAATCCAAAACCCTTTCTATATACTACCAGCTTCTATTAGGCATCCCTCCCACACACACACACACAACAATGGGTTATACAGAAATGGGAAGAGGACCTGGGCCTAACAATAATTCTGGTTATGTGGGAGAAGGCTACAAGATATTTAAATAACTGCTCCAAGAACAATAGATTGAGACAGATCCAATTGAACTTTCTTTGTATGGCCTGTAACCCACCACACAGAATACACCAACGTAGTAAAAAAGGGTTTATTTAATTGTCAAAAAGCCTTTACAAAACACACAAACATACAACAATTCAATACAAATTTCATTAAAATATACAAGTCACATCAATTGGTTTGACATTTACAATTTCTTTGTAATAAATGTCGTAAAATATGAATAGAACCATTTCCTATACTGGATACAAAATTTCTCATTCCTAAAATTATTTAGAGTCATCAGTTTTCTTTCTACTCATTAAAATATTTACAAATGTATTGCTGATAAATATCCTACAAGTTTGTTTAATATATCAACATCAACAGTAGCAACGAGAAAACTTAGCATAAGATTGGGAGGAAGGCCAAGACTTGCCAGGATTTCTCCAAGCCACTTCTTTCTAGTTTTTGTGTGGATGGTGCACATTAAAATAATATGTTTGAAGTCATCTTCTACTCCATTCCCACAACCACAGAAGGGATCCATTATTCCTCCTCCCCTCTTTTATCTAAAATGTACTGTATATATTTAGCTGCATAAAGCTCTAGTCAAAACCTTGTGATTAATCGCCTACTTTGAGGGTTTGAAATTTTAAGCAAATATGGTTCTAACTGATGTACTACTTTAATTTCTTTACACCATCTGAAACATTTTAGATTTGGGATTCTTCTTAGATCTTTTACAACTGCCAGATCCCTAACCCTCAATTTTACTGTTGAGGAAATTTCTTCTTTTGGTCTTATGTAAATTTCATAGAGAATGTGACCTAATCCCATTAGGAAAAGTTCTTTCTGAATCAGTTTAATATTTGGGAAAATAAAGCCCAAATTTGCAAAAGCAATTTCTTCTTCCAGACACCATATAGGCATCCTGGTCTCTGAGAGATGAAAAAGTTCCAGCATAAACAATATTCTTTTTTCTATTTCCATAGTTTCCAGAGAAAATTGTCCAAGTTCCATCCTGAGAACTTCCTCAGGAACTGACTGTGGTACCATCATAATATAACAGTATAATTTGTTAATGATGAACTCAAGATCTTTTAAATTTGAATCACCCCATACTTCTGAAGCCTACAAAATAATAGCCTTCAATTTAACATTAAGAACCCTAAGAATTGCCATAACTGTACCTTTGCCCAGTTTGGAATTAAACAGCCTTAAAGCATTAGATGCCACTTTCATTTTAGACTGTGTAAGCAAAATGTGACTCTTCCATGAGTTAGTCTGCACAAAATGTAATCCTAAATAACCATAATATTTATTGGTTACAATTATTTCATGGTTCACAACTGCTTTGAGCATTAGTTTTGATTTATTACCAGATATTGCTACCTTAGTTTTTTCTTTGTTTATATTCAAGCCATCAGTTTTGCACATTTTTGCAAAGATATCCGGCTTCCTTTGAAATCCCAGAAAAGATGTAGAAATCAAAACCAAATCATCTACATATGCCAAGAGAGAAGCTCTTATTATTTCCAATTTTTGGTGAATGATATTCAAAATTACCAAAATTCTTCAAAATAGGATTAATGTATAAATTGAACAAAGTTGGGGCTAGTATGCATCCCTGATGAACTCCTAGGTTCATATTCATTTTTGCTCTTGTCAGTCCCTGTTGGTTATATTGTATTTGGGTCCAAGTGTCCTTATGCAGTCTAATAAGAATGTCTAGAAGGGTATAATCAAGAACCAAGTTTTGCAATTTTTCCCATAGATCTGCCCTACTTATAGTATTAAATGCTGTTGATAGATCCACAAAACAACACATAACATACTCTTTGTAACTGTAATATATTTCCACATCAAATGTTTTAAAACATAATGCTGAACTGTAGATTTATCAGCTCTAAAACCATTCTGATATTCACTTAGTATTGAATTGTGGCAAATCCAGGATTGGAGTTGATATAATATAATTTTACAAAATACTTTCTGTGAAACATCAATCAGACTTATAGGTCAATACATTCTGGGGTCCATTGGGTCTCCTTTCTTTAGTATTTGAAAGACAGTGCTCTCCTCTCAACTATCTGGGATATTCAGTCCCTGTATCAAAGAGTTGAATAAAATGACAAAGATTGGTATCCACCAATTTGGAAAGGTTTTATATATGTCACTCAAAATACAGTCAGGTCCAGGGGCTTTATTCAAAGTTATCATGACTAATACTAACATACTAACATACTATTTGCCAGCAGATTAGGCCTTACGGTCTATCGAGTCTGCTCGAACCTAGATCCTTAGTTGGGTGCCGAGATCCTCCCATCCCTTGTTCTCTAGAAACCCCTATCATCCATCCCCCCCCCCGGGACAGGCCATCATCTGATACATCCACTTTCTGTGTCTGTCCCACCCTCTCTTGAAGCCCTCCACTGTGGATCTCTGAACCAGCTCACCAGGCAGTGCATTCCAAGGGTCCACCACCCTCTCGGTGAAAACCTCCTCTCTTTCTCCCTCACCCTTCCACCTTCCAACTTCAAACCATGCCCTCTGGTGATACCTCCCTGCTTTAGTGTAAAGATCCCTCCATGTTTACCTATTTATTCCCTTGAGGTACTTGAAGACCTCAATCATGTCCCCTGTCTCCTCTCCTCAAATGAAAACAGGCAGAGCTCCTCAAGTCTGTCCTCATAAGTCAAATCCCTAGCCCTCGTGATCATCTTTGTTGCCCTCCCTGTACCCTCTCCAGGAGCTGTATGTCTCTCTTCAAATGTGGTCTCCAGTACTGTACACAGTACTCAAGGTGTGGTCTAACCAGTCCATTGTACAGTGGCAGAATCACTCCCTGCTCCTAGAGGTGATCCCCTTCGATGCATCCCAACATCCTGTTTGCCTTGCTAGCTGCCTCCTGCACTGCTCAGAGTTATTCATACATGTATCCACCATGACCCCAGGTCTTTTCTCCCTATTGAGGCCTCCCAGCGCCCCCTCCCAGGGTGTACCTGTGTTTAGGGTTTCTCACCAAGATGCAACACCTTGCACTTGGTGATATTGAAATTTAATTCCATGTGTGAGCTCAGCTTTCCAGGGTGTCCAGGTCCCTTGCAGGCCACCCTCCCTTCTCCCTCAACTACTGCTCCCATCTTGGAGTCATCCGCAAGAGACTCATTTCACACCTTATACCCTCCTGATGTCCGATATGTATGCATTAAACAGGATCGGGACCCAGGACCGAGCCCTGTGGTACCCCACTACTAACTCTCTAGGGTTCGAGAGCTCCCCACAGACCACTACTCTGAGTGCGCCCAGCTAGCCAGTTTTCAATCCATCTGACCATCAAAGGGCCTACTCTAACCCCATCAGTTTCTCCACCAGACCATTGTGGGGGACAGAGTCACGCTTGCTGAAGTCAAGAATAATACATCCACAGGCTTACCCTGTCCAGTTCTGATGTTACCCATTCTTAGAACTCCACAAGGTTGGTTTGACATGATCTACCTGGCACAAACCCATGTTGCCGACTATCCAGACCTCCCCCTCCTCCAAGTACACCCCCAATCGTTCCTTTAGAATACTCTATTAATTTTCCCACCACGAGGTCAAACTGATGGGTCTATAATTACCTGGTACTTCCCTCACCCCCTTTATGGATTGGTACCCATGTGCCTCTCGCCAACCTAGGTACCCTCCTGTCTCAAGTGACCTGCTGAAAAGCTCCGGCCAGGTGCAGCCAGTATGTCCGCCAATTCCCATAGTACTCTCGGATGAATGCCATCCGGCCCAGAGATTTGTTTTCTTTAGGGCCTTGAGGGCTAACTACACCTTTTGGTGGAGATAGCATCATCTGTCCCTCCCCTTACTGGTCTTTTATTCTTATCCAGATGTGACCCCTGGAGTACCTTTCCCTCCCTCTTGCTCCATTTCTGTTGCTCCCCTGATCCTCTCCCTGCCGCTTCCATCCCCTCATGCCTTGTTTTGTAGATATCCCATCCCCTCCCTGAGTGAACACAGAGGCAAAGCACTGCTAAATACCTCTGCCTGGTCCTCGCCTCTTCCACCCACCTCCTTCTGATCTCAATCTGCTGAGATGGCCTTAGTTTTCTCCGCTCCCCAATGTACCGAAGAACCCTTTTCCTCCATGTATCCCCTGTGTCAGCCGCTGCTCTTTACTGGACTTTGCTCCCCTCACCATACGGGTGACTTTTCTAGATGCAAGCTGGTACATTTCCTTATCCCTATCCCCTCTTGTTGTTTTATATTTTTTGTAGGCCGCCTTCTTTTCTCTGACTGCTACCTGTATCTCACTGGACCACCAGCATGGTTTACGTGACCTTGCTCCCTTACATTTCAACTTAGTGCAGATCCTGACTGCTTCATGAAGTCCTTGTTTTATGACCTCCCATCTCCTTTCCACACTTGTCATTGAGGTAATCCTCTTCAAGTGATCCTTGAGAATATTTCCCATGCCCATAAAGTCTGCCTCTGAAGTCCACTGCCAGTGTCCTAGATCTCACCCCCACTCCCCCATGCTTATTTGAAACCAGACAGTATTATGGTCACTCCCAGTCAGGGGGTCCTGTACAGCTATGTCCCTTACCAGATCCCCATCTGCCAGAACCACATCCAGGACATGCCCCTCCCTTGTGGGCTCCATCACATGCTGTGTTAAGAACACATCCTGGAAGCCATCCAGCAGCCTCTGCTCCTTGGCCACCTTAGAGGACATGGTTCCCCAGTTTGTACCTGGCATATTAAGGTCCCCATCAACACCACTCCTTCCCTTTGGACCACACTGGGCAATGATGTTGTCCAGCAAACCATCCTCTAGAACATCACTCATCCCGGGGGCCTATATGCTACCCCAGCTTGACCTTATCTCCTGCTGGGGATGTGTAGGTGACCCATAAGTGCTCCATGTTTCCTCTGCCTCTTCTACCATAGCAATTTCTATATCATCTCTAATGAACATAGCCACTCCACCCCTCTGACCTCCTTTCTATCCTTCCTAAGCTAGTGTACCCCTGTACATTTAGGTCCCAGTCATGGTTTTTGTTGGCTCCACATCTCCGTGACCGCTGCCACATCCACCCTCTCAACAGCATGGCTTTGGAACTCCGCAACTTGTTTCCCAAGCTCCTGGCATTTACTAACACCAACCCCCAACCCTTATCCCTGATCCTCTTTGTCGAACCCCACCCAGATTCCTTATACTTCCATCCTGCTTCCATTAATGCTTGAACTATTTCAATTTCCCCTATAACCATTGGGGCTGGATATAATATATCCCCTTCAATCAGTTCATTCATTATTAAATTATTTCTCCCAAATTCCTCTTCTTCTGAGAAATATAATTTCTGAAAGTGAGTCTCCCAGACTTCTGGCATGACATAAGCTTCTATTTTAGCTGAATATTGACCATATCTTCCACTAACAATTTTCTAAAATGTTTTTTTATCTTTTGCAATAGCAACTTTTCTCAACTTTTCCAATTGTTTGATGTTATATTTATTTTTCTCTTGTTCTAACAACTGCTTATAAGTCTTCCTTGCTCTGTTTAAGTCTTTGATATTCTTTCTTGTTCTCCTTTGTTTTATTGCTGTAGCCATCTGATTTAATTTCTGTTTAGCTTTTTTGCAGGTGTTGTTGAACCATGTTTTCTGACCTGAAATCTGTCTTTTATTTGTCTTGCAAAGAGGCCCCATATAAAGATTTATTTTTTGCAATTCTTTTATTTATATTGGTAAAGTTTGTAGTTTCTAACAGATACTATCACTGCTTTTCCAGGCTACTTTCCATGAATAGTTCCTGGAATATACTTACAGGGCAGTCACAAGTTATGACACTGGCAGTTTGTGCTGAGTGCAGGTGCATCTGGAACCCTGTGCCTGACTTTCCATCCGACTGGGTCCTGGCATCAAAGTCCAAAGGTACACTGTAAGCTATGCCCTGCATCAAAGAGATGGCGAACCAGAGGGGAATGATGGAGGCTGCCAGCATCCCATGCCCAGCGGTGATCTACCCTGATGCTAACCTGTACCCCACTCCCATGCAACAGTGCCAAGCACTACAACTGCTGACTCCTGGACTCCCAAATGCAGGACATGTATATGTTCTGTACAACTTACACGTGCACCATCTGTAGCAGTACTGCCAGCATTCAGTATACTGTATATGTTCCACTGTACATCCCAGTGCTGTGTGGTACATTCCATATGACAGCACGGTTTACACAAACTACATTGAAACTGTAGTATTGTATCACAGATTGTGCGGTTTTGTGACTGTATGTTGCAAATGGGCATATGTTGTAAAACATGTGACAGAGCTCTCAGATGCATTCAGCAGCTGTAGGCAGCTGTGCAATATACAACAGTGGCACTGTCCAGAATTCCAAAGTTCTGGCTTGTTATCTATATCAGTGAATAAGCAATGTCTGTCAGCAGACAGCACTGCATTGTGGTATGTGCCTAGATTGGCAGCTGGTTGCTATGATGCTTCTCATACTGCATATTCATATTAGGAGATAACAAAGTCAGCAACCTAGATGGCATTCATATACAGCAGTGCCATCTTGTATTGATATTGTATTATATGTGTCAGGAACTCATACCCTTGCATAAGATGGTAATATCACTTTGTTCTATTATTATTTTGCAATATCAGTGGCAACAATATCATTCTCACATCATTGTATCCTGTTTAATCTGTCATCATGCTTCACTACATTAAACATTGCTTCATTAGTATGAGAGAGAGACGTGTGCCATTGGCACATATGACTCGGCTGCATGATGGACCCATTTGGTTCCATTTTGAGTATTCTGTTGACCCCTTCATCTCCTTCAGCAGTAATGCAAAAGCAAACTGGAGTTGTGCCAGCAGATGATGTCTGATACTGTACATGATGTACACGCACATGTTTGCATTCCTGATTATCTCCATATTGGTGAACTAAATGATCACTGCCCAAGGACAGTGGCCAACAATGAAGTTACATGTGTGCACTGTAGCATTCTGGTGCTCAGTATGCCATTGTCCACACAGTGCCAGGTATGGGGATAGCTGGACTCCCTCCCTCCCACCACCACCACTATGGTGATCCCTGGCACAGTGGTCGTTAGACCAGCCCTGAGCTGGTCTAAGCAGTGGCACTGCACACAACTGTTGCTGTACTTTGAAAATCCTAATGTAGGGAATCATGCAGCCAGCATTTGCCACAAGTCCCCTATCACCATGGCACACCTGGGTCTGTGCTGCAGGCATGGTGCAAACTGGTGGGGTGCAGGGGATCCCAGTTATACCACATGCTCCCTTCCAAAATTGGGTTCATTACAATGTGTGTCACAAGGTGCCCCTTGCCTCATTCTTCTTTGATGCAAGGTCCTTGTGACACATTCTGACATTTGAAAATCCTGCCCATGATATCTCTCTGCCACCTAATCCTTTTGAGATTCAGGATTTCCATGTCACCCTCAAGGGTGAAAAGGTCTACCTGTTCACCACTGGAATTTTATATCTGTATCATAGTTAATATTGGATAACGAGAAGAATCTTGTCAGTCCAAGACCGTTAAATTTTGTATTGTACTAAGTGCTTCCACATAGACCCAAACTAGATAAATTATGGAAGATGTGTAACTTCCTTCATCATCTCCAGTTGATCTTCCATTCATTAATATGAAGTTGTTCTCTGAGAGGAAGGTTATTAAATTCTTCCCTCTTTTATTATAGTTTTTATCTTTAAGTTTCCTAAAATAACTTATTTTATGGTTAATTGCTGGTAGGCACTGCAAGAGATCTGGATACAGATCTCTTGTACAGTATATTTCCCATCTGGGACTCGGGCATTAAAATCTCCTACTATCAAAATTGGGCTGACCTCTTGTCCCTCTTTTAAATTTTCCAAAATGTATTTGGTATTTATCCACATATCCACTGATTTGTTTTTTTATTTTTTGGAGGTATATATACACTGATTATTAATAATTGGATTTTGTCATTTTCCGTCTTTAATGGGAGTACATAATTACTAAGGCATTTCATTTTAGTTATTCTAAAGCTCAAGGAGGTCTTCACATAAGTAATAAGTCCAGCTTTAAAGTGGCACTGCTTTTTTTCTTTTACTGCAGAGACCCCATACACAGTCAATCCTGGAACCAAGCATGTTTCAAAGTGGTTGCTCCAGGTCTTTTGTAAACACAGCACATCAAAGGTCCAAATAAAATCCTTGATTTCATTGTCAGCCAATTTAAATGTTATACCCCTATGTTCCATGATAATATTTTTAGGTCCATGACATTCTCCCCATCATTAAGTTCCTGTCATTTTGTATTCAATTCCTGACTCTGTATAACTGGCCTTTTTTGTTTCTTTTGACCACCGTTCATTGTTTGTCCCATAGATATTTTATATATCAAAATGTTACATATGCCATCAGTGTTGTTTTTCATGATTTCTCTTTCCTGTTCTAATTGTAATTACTTTAAAGACTTTTGGAGTTGTTATAAGAGTATCAAATTTATCCAAAAATGTAGCTTTTTTGAGAATTGAATCCACCACATGAGTATTTTTGAATATTATATCTATTTGTGTTGGTACTGATGTTTCGTTGTGCATTCTTATATTATCAATTGCATAAGTTAGGATTACAATATTAAGCGAGTGTATTATAAATACAATAATTTATTTCCTGATTTTCCCCTTAGACCTTTCTCCTAATGTATTCCATCCAGAAATTGAGATAACTTTACTCTCCCATTCTGAATATTATTTCTTTTCATATTCTGCTATAATTTGAATAAGACTGTATTTCTTTGTCTCTTTCCCTTTTGTTCTGCTGTGCTTTATACTTTGAGCTTTCCTCTGATGCTCTGTCTGGAATAATGGGTACCCTCTGTTGTTGGCTTATAGTAAAGCCTTTTGCTGTACATACCTCTGCCTGTGCCCATATCCTCTCCATCAGTATCCAAAAACTGAGAGTATATTAAAACACAATCTGGAATAGTAGGGTTGGAAAGTCTCATAATGTATATTTCCTTTTACTGATGATTTATATTTAGTAGTTCCCTAATATGCTTATTCAAGTCTTCTGGTGTGTCTTTTTCCAGCGCCTCAACCCCATACATTTCCAATAGAAATTCTGTTTCATATTTCTCTCTCTCTCTCTTTAAAAAGACTGAAGGAGGTATGTTCATGCTTATTCTCCTTAGTATTATTACCAATTGTCCCTCTTAATTCTTCAAAGTTGCCTCCTGGAGTTACAACATTTGAGGTGCCAGCCTTCCTTATGGTCCATTGTCTAGTTACAATTTCATTATTTGCTTCAGCTATTTCAGTATCAAGATCTTTTCCTATGAAAATGTTATAGTTTAAGTTCTTAATTTCTTTATTCCCTTCATTTAATGAATCCATATGCCTAGTCTTTCCCACTTCCATTAAAGCAGATTGTATCCTTTCCCCTATTTCAATTTCTCCTTCCTCTTTGCTTTCCTTAATGTAAGCTTTGCAAATATTTGAATTTCTGTCTTTATCTCTATTTTGGTTTTTATTCTGTTTTTATTCTTATTATCATTTTTGCTTTTATTTTTCCTTCCTTTCTTCTTTCATTTGCCTTGGGCCCTTCCCTTAAACAGGGCGCCATCCAAAAAGGGAGGGGTAGACTGTTATGTGACAAAAGGTGGGGGTAAATTCACCTGTATTCCACGATTCATCCCTTGCCACTGAACTCCCTGTATAACTCTGATCTCCATGCTTGAGTTAAGCTCATTAATTTCCCCCAAATTTTCTATCTGTTCCAGCAAAATCTTATTCTTAAATACATTGATCTCCAAGGGAGAGGCCTCTTCCTTAAGGACTGCAATATTTTCCAGAATTAGTATATTTGCATAATATGGATTTTTAATCATCTCCAGCATCTGCCTAGACAAAACAGAGCTGGATGTAAAATCTTCATTCATGAAGTATTCCTTATTATACTGTATTGAATGTACTGGTCTGATATGAACTGATATCTGATTTTTTTTCCCTCAGGTTTTCTGTGCTAAATCCCCCTCGAATTTGATGATCCCTAGAATATTGTTCTCCTTCTCCATTTCTAATTTCTTTAAGTTATCTATAGTATTACTCAGTTCTTGTATAACTGAGGCCAGTTTATCACCTCTACTTCTTTCCAAACTTTTCCAGTTCTTCCCTCTATGAGTAAGGGGGAGGTGAGAGGGGATGAAAAAGGTATATAAGAGTTATTCATTGTTTGATTGGGTATAGTTTCTCAAAAAAGTGGACCATTCTGGGGAAAACAATCTCCTCGTAGGAATCTTAATCTAAATTATCTTCCTTAGATTTTTGCAATTCTGGTGCTTCCCAGCCATATGTAAGTAAAGAAATATCCCCATTGCGTGCTTCATGAGTTGCACAATTATTTCCCTCTGTGTGGTTTTTTTTTAGAAACCAGATTAATTATGTCCCCATCTTTAAGTTGTTTTGGATCAGACTTGGGTGTAAATAAGTTTATAGGGTCATCTACATGTTCAGGAAAAAAAAAAGCAGTTGTTTTAATTTGTTTGCTTTTTCCTCTTGAGGCACTATAACTAATATCTTTTCCCCTTCTGTTATAGTTTTCTGCATTCTTTTAGGTTTCTTCCCCCTTTCCTAGTATTGGTTCTGCTAGGGTACTTAAGTTCAGGATGCTATTTTTACCATTTCTTGTTGAAACCATGATGTAATAGTCTAGATTCAAGTTATTGCATTATACCACTATATTAAACTTTATGCTATGCAAAGTCTTTAAATTCCAAATATAAACAATCAAAAATGAATTAGGAAATTACAAAATGCTCTACTTATATACAGGTATCCTGGCTAAGATTAATCTTTTTTTTTTTCAATTCAAACTTTATTAGGTTTTTAACTATACAGAGAACAGTTCCGACAAATAAAAAGCAGGAAAAAAAACAACAACATTAATGCAGAACAATGAAAATGGAACTGCTCCCCTACCCACTCACCCCACCCCAACCCTTCCTTTACCCACCCAACACAACACGTAAATACCCAATGAAACCCAAAGTTATATATCTGCTGGTATAGGGGACTTAAACAGAATAAAGAGTGTGAAGGGAATCCCAGATGCATCTATACTTCTTTAATCTATTATTACTAAGGTAAATCTAATAACAGTGTTAACTACTTCAGCAATTAGAAAGTAAATACCATATATTGCAAGAGAAAGTCAAAATACAGAATACAAAATTCACCACCAGTCCTTTGTGAGTCCTGAGATATGGATTCATCTGAAAATGAAAATTCAATGTCCTTACAGCCTTTCCTTTCTATTTCTTTCAAGGACTCAGACTTAGTTTCCAGAAGACACAACTTTGTCTTTGCAGAAATCAATTTCTTGGCTTCCATGCAAGTAGATACATTATAAAACAACTTCAAATAAATAAAGTCTTCTCCTTTGCTCTTCGTGCTTCCTTTTGCTTCTTTGAGCGGTTTCCTCTGGTATATAACAAGATTTTTAAAACCTCCACGTATCATAGAGTATCATAAATTATATTTAACTTAGCAATATATGTACTATATTTATCATGTGACTTATAAATTATGGCCCAGATATTCAAAAGGGTTGCGCATGGCGCAACGGTGTTGCACCATGCACAACCCACTGATGCGCCCCAGTGCGATATTTAAAAGGGAAAAGTGTGCCTGCACAAATCCCGATGTGCCGGGGTGCATCAGTAATGTATGCAGGCACAGTGGGGGTGTGCCCATGCATAAACTGCACAGCCCGATATTCAGCCCGGGTCATGCAGAGTTATGCAGGCACAACCCCTACCTGCGCCTGTTCAAAGTTAAGCCAAAAAAAAAAGGAACAAGTTGAGGGCCACCCACAGGCAAGCTGCCACATTGCAGGGCACAACACAGCAGCTGCCACCTGTGGGTGGCCATCGGCTGCTCCCGCCACACCAAGCGCTATCACCCCAATCGCGAGGCATAACTGTCCCCCCACCCCCGATTAGCCCGATCGCAGGCATAACAGTAACCCTGAGTAGCCCGATCGTGGGCATAACAGTAACCCGCCCACCCGGTAGCCTGATTCGTGGGCATCAGACCTCCCCAAAGTCCAATATCCTTGGTGGTCCAGTGGACGGCGAGTACCCGATCATGGGTGGTATTCCTCACCCCAAGTCCGAAATCTCTGGTGATCTAGTGGACCCCCACCCCACCCAGTGAGCCCCACCACCCCACTTCCCCGTCAGCCGGCGGCAGCAGCACCCATCCGCCTGCGCCTGCCACCCGCTGACTGACAGCTCAGGGTGGCAGGTGGGTGGGGTGCCGCCGCCCACTGGCTGACGGGGGGAGCAGGGTGGTGGGGCTCAGTGGGCGGGTGGGGTGGGGTCCACTAGATCACCAGGGATTTCAGACTTGGGGGTGAGAATTCCACCCACGATCGGGCTACTTGCAGTCCACTGGACCACCAGGGATACTGGACTTTGGGAGGTCTGATGCCCGCATCGGGCTACTTGGGGTGGGGTTACTGTTATGCCCGCGATCGGGCTACTCGGGGTTACTGTTTGTTCTGCCCGCGATCGAGCTACTCGGGGGTGGGGGTTACTGTTCGTTCTGCCCGTGATCGGGCTACTCGGGGTGGGGGATTACTGTTCGTTCTGCCCATGATCAGGCTACTGGGTGGGGTTACTGTTATGCCCGTGATCGGGCTACTCGGGGTTGGATAACATTCTGCCTGTGATCAGGCTACTCGGGGGTTGATAACGTCTGCCCGCGATCGGCTACTCAGGGGGAACAATGTTATGCCCACGATCGGGCTGCAGGGGCATCGGTCCCCAATGGCTGCTGCCTGGCAGGGGCCAGGCGCAAATCAGTGGGGATCGGCGCACCTGCATGCTAAAGGCATGCAAATGGGGCCATAATCAGATGCAAATGGCCCCCATGCGCCTTGCATAAATTATGGCCCCATTTGCATGCCACCCTTTGAATATTGCAGGTGCTGTGCATGGTGCAATGAACTTGTGCCCCGCATCTCAATGCTCCACTCTGACCACTTGAGCTGGCGCAGTTCCACTGAGCCATGCACAGTGGGGAGTAGCCAGGCGATATTCAAGCAGTTAGCGCATAAGCGCAAGTCCGTGAATATCGCCTGGCCACACCCCTGCGCAACTATTTTGAGCGGCGCACTGGCTTGCGCCACAAACTGGCACAGTTTGAATATCTGGGCCTATAACTTTATAAACTCTTTAGCATTTAGCATATAGCCTATAAAAATATTTTCCCTGAGAACTAGAGCCTAAGAACTACAATGTTTAAAATCTTGGCTAAGAGCAGTTTTAATTAAGGTGCATTTATATAGTTCTTTAACATGTTTCTAGTACATTTAGTTTTACTTTGTATGGAAGCTCTGTTCAATTTAGTCAATATCAGAAAAGATCAAATTCTTCCTGAAAGTTACCTTGTGGTTCTTTGAAGTATCTAACAAAAGACTGTGGTCCACATTTTCAAAGGCCAGGGGACACCCAGTGCATCTAGATGCACCGCCCAAATAAATGGGCTGGCACAAAAAAATTCTATATTCAAATGAGATGCTCAGTCGCGCATCCCATCTGAATATCGCAATGCTTGCATGTGGCGCAAATGGGGCTGCTGACAATACACCAGTATATCCTACTGGATGGCCTGAATACCTGGAATGGGGATGCATGGTGCAACTGCAGATATGCCGGGCCCAGATTCCAGATATTCAGCCAGGAAAATGCAAATGAGACCATTAGGCATGCAAGGTACAAATGGGCCATTTGCATGTCATTATAGGCTCATTTGCATGCCATCTGCAGGGATGCACCTGGCAGGATGCACTGAGTGGCCTGCCCCCGTTCAGTCTCATGTAAAGCATACCCCAGCCCCATTCTTCCCAATCCCCATTAGAATATATATATAATAATGTTACCCCAGCCCTCGTTTCAATAGTGTAGTGTCCCCCCTCCCATTCCGATCCCCGTTGAAAATTAAAATAAATTAATCCCCAGCCCTTTTTTCCATAGTGTAGTGGCCCTCCCCCCATCCTGATCCCCATTCAAAATAGAAATAAATTAATCCCCAGCCCTCTTTTTCATAGTGTAGTGTCCTCCATCCTGATCCCCATTTGAAATAAAAATAAATTAATCCTCATTCCACTTTTCCATCGTGTAGTGTCCCCCCTCTCCATCCTGATCCCCATTCAAAATAAAAAGTATTTCATCCCCTGCCCACTTTTCCATAGTGTGGTGGCTCCCACCCCCCATTCACTCAGATACCCACATCCCACCCCACTGCCCCATCCCAGCATAGTCAGTTGGCCTGTCAGCCGGCGAGCAGCACAGCCCTCCGCACACCTCCATGGCTACCTGCCTACTGAACTGTCAATGAATGACAGCTTACTGTATGCACTACAAGCCCATTGGTTCACACTGTTGGCCAGAGGGCTTGCAGTATGTATTGTAAGCTGTCATTCACAACTTTGTGAACTACACTATGGAAAAGTGGGTAAGGGATGAAATCATTTTTATTTTTCAAATGATCTGGACAGGGGACACTGCACTATGGAAATATGGGCTGGGGATTAATTTATTTTTATTTTGAATGGGGATCAGGATGGAAGGGGGGACACTACACTATGAAAAAGAGGGCTGGGTATTAATTTATTGTTACTTCAAAAGAAGAGCGGGACAGGAGGGGGGTCCCTACACTATAGACAGGGAGCATGGATATGGCTATGGGGAACAGGGGTCGGGGATGGGAGGGGAGTGCCACTAGACTACCAGGGACTGGGGATATGTACTTTTATGGTGTCCACCATGATTGTGGTTTGGGGATGGGGAGGTGCCACCAGGCTGTTAAGGCTGGCGGCTTCTGTGCTGCTGTGTGCAGTACAGCAGCCTGACTGTGGGTGGCCAGGAGTCATGCATGTTTGTACAATGCCTAATCTCTGTGATGTGCAGGCAGATGAGCTGCACATCTTGTCTGAATATGGGGATGTGCTGCATATTCATGGGCACACCCCCTGGAGATGAAATGCATGGATTATTTCTGCACTTGGGCTTATCCGGAGATGCACGCTGGATCTCCACCCTTTCAATATCATGCTGCAGCGCATTCTTGGAATGCAACGGTGTATCTCCTTTGAAAATGTTCCCCACAAGTTTTGGTTTCAGTGTCACACACACCTTTAGTTTAAGGCCACCAGTTTGAAAAAGGATTTAAATTTACCTTTAGTTCAAATTAATAGAGCTGTTTGCAAGAGCTTGAAGACTTCTAGATTCTCCACTTTAGAGAAAGATTGCAGTGCTTCTGCACTTGCATCCACTGAGTGTCTAGCTAAACTACTATCTGTAGTCACTCAGTGTAATTTCAGAAATAACTGCACTGAGAGAGCACCAATACATGCAGTGTACACTGGGTGTCTCCACTTGAGGTGTTGTCATCTGTTCTCTATTGAATAGTCAATGACCCAAACAGTATTAGCAACCTTATAGGCAAACCTGTGTCTCTTGATTTGTAATTACTAATTGACTAATTAAATAATAGCTTCCACCATGTCTCCTACAAGTAGGTACCAATAAACTCTGTACTTCTTCAGTGCTTGTGTGCCTTAATTATACAATTTAAAGTGTTTGTGCACCACTTTTTAAATTTATGGTCTCATGCACTTTTTAAGGCTAAAACAAAGTTAAATACTGAAACAGTCAAAGTGCCTAGAAAGTTTTAAAACTTTAAAAATGTTCCTGGATCCTTAGTTAAGGAAACAACAGTCAATACATTCAGCATCTCTAAAGTTTTAAAAGGTTCATTAGGCTCTTAAAAATTGAAAATAAGGGTGATCTTAAATCTGAACCCCTTTCCAAATTCTTTTAACTCTTGGACATCCTCACCCTAAGCGGGCTTGTTCAGACTTCTTATTCTTGGAGTTCAGGCTCAAGGTTTGAGGCTGTACTAAAAATACCACCAACAGCTTAATCTGATTCAAGGTCAGTTGACATTCATCTGTATCCCCCTCCCCTGGGTCGTGCCTGAAAATAGGCAGGATTTGTCTAGTGCACTTACCCGGTCAATAAAAACTAAATAAAAATAAATAAATAAATCCCCCAAAGCCAGTACTTCAGCTTTTCCGTATTTCTAAGTGTTTTATCCTCTTATATAGCTTCTATGTAGCTTCTATATTTAAGCAGCAGTTTCCAGAGGGAAGGTCCCTAAAGTGGGTCATCAGTCTTAATCAGTCCCCTGGATGCTCGATCCTCTCCCTTCCCGGACAACCCTTGATGACCCACTCGCACCGCGAGCATGGGTTGCCAGTGTGGCAAGAGGTGAGGCATGATGCCTCAGCCCTCCACACCACTGGGCTGACTACAGTCTTAATCTTTAAAATGAAACTCCTATATTTGTTAAGGCAACAATGGCATACTGTAGCTTTTCAAAAACAAGGAGAAGCTTTTCAGCACTCCTGAACACTTGCTCCTCTGAGTTCCTCCACAGCAAAAAGTGAGTGTTGGTGTTGACTCTCTCTCTCTCTTTCTCTCATTGAACATACACCAACATAAGTCAGCGATACCAAAGGAATGCCCCAAATGTGGGGCAGAGGAAGGGTCCTATTTACATATGATACTGTTTTGTCCTAAAATTGCTAGATACTGGCAAGAAATTTATAGAATTATAGCAAAAGTGTTGGGTGCATGCCCTCCCAGTTCTCCACTGGAATTCATTTTGGGGGCAGATCTGAAGAGATGCTTTCTCAAGGGGGATCTCCCTCTCTGGTCACTGGCACTTACTAATGCCCAGAAAACAATAGCCCAATGTCGGATCTCCAAGAATCCCCCTACCATATAGCAATGGCCCCATAACCTTCTAAGCTGTCTGAAAGTAGAGTGGGTCCAGTCCACAGCTACAGGTAACCTCTTCACCAGGACCTGGGGGAAACTTGCTGCTGCCATTGGAGGAAACATATTCCCTATGTGACTCAAGGGCCCTCTTTTGGCTTTGAGCAAACATTACTAAATATATTTTCAGGATCACCACTCTTCAATGGGGTACTAAAAAAGGGTGTCATAGATTAATAATTTTGTATGCTATCTATTCATTGCTTTAGAGGACATGGGATCTATTTACTGCTGTCAGTACTGTCTATTACCTTGGGTATAGTAATATGGTATCCAGGAATGCACTGTACTTGTTTTATCTGATTGTTGGTTTCATTCAATTAATTCTGTACTGTTTGTACAGTTCTTTTATATTTTAGTAAAAATTTTTTATTTGAAAAAAAAGGCAGCATTCCTGTCCAGGGAGATTGTTTCTGGGAGGAACAGACCAGCTCAGCTCTTTGGGATGGTAGACATATAGGATAGTGCATGAGTAACAATTAACAACAGGGCTATTCTTTCACCGAGTTGGTACTATGATGACAGATTAATCAGTCATCATGGTACCAATGAGGTGAAAGAACGGCCCTGCCATTAAATGGTATGCATGCACTGTTCTTTATAGTGTATAGTGGAACATCATTGCCTCAAAAAAAAAATTACTACATCTTTCTTTTTAAAATAAGACTAACTGTCAGGTTGCTGCTCGAGGACACCATGTGTGACGTCCGCACTACAGCAGAACGAAAAGTCGTTCTACTGTCCTGCGGACATCACTTTTTGGTTCTGCTGCACTGCAGATGTCACTAGTGCAGCAGAACAACATTTTGAGAGTGCTAGATTTCAGTGAACGACGTTCCACTATACACTATAGGTTACTTCATCCTACCTGTCTACAACTGATAATGGCAGTTGCAGCTGCCTGTTGCTTCTCTGACAGTGTCCTCTATCAGGTCCAGGATTGCCCTAACTGGGCTGTTGCAGCCTGGTAGAGGAGAGGTGATTGTCAACAGGAGCACGCCTCCTGTTTGTAGCAAGTTTAAGCCAATGAGGGTAGGAGAGGTTTGTGAGGTAATCTCAAAGTTGTGGCCCTCTTGTTGTGAACTGGACCCAGGCCCTATACATTTTCTAGTGGGTTGTGTGGGGTCTGTAGGTCAAATGATTGCTGAGGTTGTCTGATGCTCTCTTTTGGAGGGGTCTTTCCCTGGCACTTTGAAAGAGGCACTGTTAAAGCCCCTACTGAAGAAACCATCTTTGAACCTGGACTGCTTAATGAATCTTAGACCAGCCTCTAACCTTCCCTTTTTGGGAAAGGTTATCAAGAAAATAGTGGCACTGCAGTTAGAGGCACATCTCACTATCTTTAACATCTATGAGCTTCTCCAGTCAGGATTTCGGTCTATGCACAGTATGGAGAACACGTTGTTAAGAGTGCAGAATGATCTCCTCAGGACTAGAGATAGAGGGGAACAGTCAGTTCTTGTTCTACTCAGTCTGTTCTCAGCTTTTAGCATTGTGGACCGTAGTGTCCTGTTGGAGTCTAATGGAGCTCTGTGAACTTATGGGCACCATCATCAGCTGGTTTGAGTCTTTTCTTACAGACCAGATGTAGAGGTTGGTGATCGGGAATTTCTTGTTACTCCCAAACCTCTTGTCCTGTGGAGTTCCTCAGGGCTCAAGCTTCTCACCCACGTTGTTAGCAGTGTGCATGCTGTCCCTGGGGAAATTAATAGATGCTACAGTTTGGGCTTTTGCTGTTATGCAGATGACACCTGGCTGTATTTGTCATTTGCACCCAGGACACCTGACATGGTTGAGATACTAAATTTGTGCCTGGCTGAGATTCAGGACTGGATGTCCTTATGCTGGCTGAAGCACAAACTGGATAAGACAGAGGTTCTGGTGATTGAGCCTGGTTGTCAGTGGGGTGCAGAGGTGGCAGGGGAGGTGACTGGCATGGTGGTTGGTTCCTCTCTGCTTGTAGCCTTTGCAAAGATGAAGAATCTGGTGGTCATTCTGGACAACAGATTGACACTTGAGGCTCAGGTGTCATCTGTTGTCTGGATTAGCTTTTACCATTTCAAGAATATTGCCCGGATTAAAGCCTTTATTCTGCCTGATGACTTGCCCTCACTAGTTTACCCTTTTGTGACTTCCAGGCTTTACTTCTGTAATGCTCTGTACTTCAGGGCTAGTGAAGGGGTCCTATGTCACCTGCAGCTGGTGCAGAATGCAGCAACTAGGTTGCTGATGGGCCTTCCAAGGTCCTGTCATATGATCCTGGTCCTGCATAATCTGCATTGGCTGCTGGTGAAGTGACAAATCACTTTCAAAATTGATTTACTGACATACAAAGCCCTATGCAGACTTGGATATGGCTGTCTGAGTAACCGCCTGACTCTCTACCATACCCATTGCTCTCTCCATTCCTCCGAGGTAGGCTTCCTAGCAGTTCACTGGGCACAGCCTAAAACAGCTAGTGACTGAGCTTTTCAAGTTGCTAGTACTGCTCTGTGGGACTCAGTTTTAAGATCCTTGAGGGAGGTTCCCTCATTGGAGGTCTTTAAGAGGGCCTGAAGTCTTACCTTTAAGGGAAGTCTTTGGGTAACAGGTAGGGCCCCATACATATCAGCTGATTGAATTGAATTAATTTTTTATTTAATTTAATGTTATTTTCTGTGCGTTTTAAATATCAAGTATTATATCGTTATGGAAATGTTCCTTGCATTTATATTCCTGACCTATGTACAGTGCCCTGAGCCCCAAGAATGGGCACTCAACAAATAAAAGTTCACTTTACTAACTACATCTATCTTTCTTAGGATCGAACCCCAAAGGTCACACACCCCTGCAGGTGGCTGCGGCATGGAACTCCATCAGCTGCCCGCTCTCTGAATATTCTCTGGCAAACAGGATCAAACCCCAAAGGATGCACACCACTGCAGGCAGCTGTGGCATGGAGCTACATTGGCTGCCCACTCTCCGAATTTTCTCCGGCCAACAGGTTCAAACCCCAAGGGTTGCACACCACTGCAGGCGGCTGTGACGTGGAGCTCCATTGGCCACCCAGTCTCCGAATTTTCTCCGGCAAACAGGTTCGGCTCCCCGAGGCTTGGAAATCCAGAATAGGATTGGTCCCAGCTACATTTGCTCGCTCTGCCATTGGCCATTTGAGCCTGCTCCTGGACCGCTATTGGCTGTGTCTCCCTGGACTGAGAGTGGCTATTTTCAAAAGTACCCAGCCCCTCTCTGAGATGTTGAGTAGCTTTAGTTGTAATTTTCAATTGTATTTGTTATGAAATCCTATTTTTAGTCACTACAACTGTTTCTGCTGTACCTTTTTTGATGTTTTCTAACCACGGCTACATATGACCATTTCTCTCAGTGTAAATGCGAACTATAACGTAGCAAAAATTTCTCTTATTTTGCTGTACAGCTGCCTGTTTGTAACTAATCCATAGCCTACAGCTGCTATACTCTTATCCCCTACAAAACTGTTGCCTAAACTGTAATAATTTTACTGTCTGTCTAGTAATTAACCGGATTTCTCTCAATGTTTTAAACTGCCCTGTTTCTTACTTTACTTCCTACCGCTGAGTCAAAGCAAACTGCCTGATTGCAGCCGATGGATTTCTGTTCTGCTCTCCTGCCTCTTGCACGAACTCCTCCCCATCACCTGCCTTCCTCACTAGCCACTCTGCTGTACCTAGCTCCCCTGCTTTTCTTGTGCCTTTCCTGGTCCCCATTGCAATTTCATATCTCCCCCCCGTCCGCTTCTCAAAACCGTCTCACCTCCCTCTTACTACGCTGGTCTCAGCCCCCTTCCCCCTCATTTTGTCACCTAACTAGCCCTCTAGCTCTAAAATTACTGTCTGTTCCTCTCCTCCTTTGTCTTGTCTAGGGGGCCTCCTGTCTACCCCTCCCACCGATTAACGATCACACCAGCCCTGTGGTTTTCCAGTCCCTATTTGATGCTACTCTGTCCCTTTCTTCCTTTTTCTCAGGATCGAACCCCAAGGGTCGCACACCATTGCAGGCGGCTGTGGCGTGGAGCTCCATCAGCCGCCCACTCTCCGAATTTTCTCCGGCAAACAGGTACGGGTCCCCGAGGCTTGCAAATATAGAATAGGATTGGCCCCAGCTACTTTTGCTCGCTCTGCCATTGGCCATTTCAGCCTGCTCCTGGACCGCTATTGGCTGTGTCTCATTGGACTGAGTGCGGCTATTTTCAAAAGTACCCAGCCCCTCTCTGAGATGCTGAGTAGCTTTAGTTGTAATTTTCTTCCCACACCACCCACCCTGACCCCGGCCTCTATTAAATACACTTCTGCCCCTCCCATTTACTTGTCTCTATCTTCTAACTGGTTCCAACCCTTCCGCTCAGTGTCTGACTGACACAGGTTTCTGATGAGCTGCACTCTCTCTCTCTCTCTCTCTCTCTATCTCTCTCTCCCATTTGATCTTCTGAAACTCACTGCCTCTCTGTCCTGCTGTTGTACCCATTTCTACACCAAACTATTTCTCACTGCCATCTCAAATTTTAAAGCATAACTAAATTACTTTACCCTGCCTCCCCCAGTGCCCCTTCTCTTTCCCTTCTACCCTGCTTTGTCCCCTGATTTTCTCCTATCCCACTCTAAAGTGTACACCCTTATTTTAAAAATACTCTCCTGTAGCCCAAGCTGTAATTACTGTCACATACTTTGCCCATCTAAACCCAAGATACAAGGTAGTCTCTACTTGCCTATTATTTTCAAGTTTTGATCAGATGGTCTTACTCACTCAACTCTGACCTCCTACTTGTTGCAACTACCACCAGGCAGCAATCTCACATAGTTTTTGCCTTTTGCCTACCATCAGCACTGAAGACCACGAGACACAGGCTCCCACGTGGCACAGAAACTTACCTCAAAATTATGGGACACCTAAAGTTCATAACCACCACTGCCACGGTTCTATCACTGCTTCAGTTAGCATCCTTGGTTGGATGCAATGCCAATATGGCCCACCCAGACATCATCCAGTCTCTAGACGACTTCTAGTTCTCTAATCTCCTTCTCCTCCATGACCCACCATGGCATTCTATCCCACTCCTGGTAAATAAGGGAATAATATACTGAACCACACTCAATCTGAAAAAATGCTTCCTTCATCACCTAATCTGCTCCCCATGCACCCAGCGGAAGCTATAGTTCATCCTGCTCCTGGCTATCTTGCTATCCGGGGATATCGAGACAACCCCAAGCCCTCCAGGTCAACTTTCTCACTCAGATGTGCTACAAAGGACCTCCAAAAGTCTCCTTATAGCCCACCACAACATCAGAAGCCTAGAGCATAACTTCGATGAGCTTGAAGCCTGGAACACCCTTTACAAGCCTGATGTACTATGCCTGTCCGAAACCTGGCTAAAATCCTCTATACCCTGCTCTCACACTGCGATACCATCCTACAACCTCCTATGGGAGGACAGACCATCCTCCAAAAGGGGAGGTGGTGTCGCCATCTATTTCAAAAAACACCTTTGTCTCACTGCCCTTAACACAGATCCTCTGACTCACTGTGAATCGCTACATGCACTCCTTTCTCTTGAGGATAAAAAACTTCACATCATATGTGCCTACAATCCCCCTAAAAGTGGCCTCACTGGCCTTGATGAGTTATTAAACCAGTTGTCCCTACTCTCAGGCAAATTGAAACAATCTTGCTAGGTGACATCAATCTAAACTGGCAAGGGAAATGCCAGACCACCTTGCTCACCAAAATAGAGCCATAACCTACATCAACTTATCACTGAGCTCACAAGGTGTACCTCTCGCTCTAATTCAGTCTCAGTGGCTCAGTAGGTAGCACACTCGCCTCTGAGGCCGGGAGATCAGAGGGCTGTGGGTTCAGTTCCCACATCTGGCACTTGGGTTAATATCCCAGTACTGACACTGTAGTGCAGCATGAGAGGGGTGCTGCACTTCTGAGGTGCCGTCTTTCGGATGAGACGTTAAACTGAGGTCCCATCTGCCTGTATTGGTGCTAGTTCAGATGGATGTTAAAGATCCCATGGTATTTATCGAAATGAGTAGGGGAATTTCCCTGGTGTACTGGCCAAATTTCCCTCATTCACTAAAAATACTACCAACAGCTTAATCTGGTTCAAGGTCAGTTGGCATTCATCTGTATCCCCCCGGGTCGTGCCTGAAAATAGGCAGGAATTGTCTAGTGCACTTACCCGGTCAACAAAAACTAAATAAATAAAAATAAAATAAAATAATTCTGGCACCCTTGTAGACTGGTTGTTAGCCATCCTCCCTGAGCACATCCAATCAGCTGGGAAACTTGCAGACGCCATCTCTGACCACTCCCCTATTTTCTGCATCTAGGTATCGACCTCCCCCATCCCTGTAAAGCCACGACTAATCACCTTTCGAAACTATGCCAACCTCAATCAGCAACATTTTCTTCAAGATGTGGCCAACAATGATTGGTCCGAACTCTACAGTGCTCAAGATGTCCAAACTGCACTGAACATCTTTATCTCTAATTTCTCAGCACTACAAGACAATCACTCCCCTCTTATTATCCGCTGTGTCAAGGGAAAACATACTAGATGGCTCAAAAAATACCTTCTAGCCAAGATTAAAGAAAGAGATAGCAGTTGGAGCTGTTTCAAGTCCTCTGGACTCCCAGAGGACTATAACACCTATAGGATGTTAAGAAACACTTACAAAAAGGCAATAAGGTTTGCAAAAAGCTCCTACTGCAAAAAGTTTCTAACCAGTTCCTCGAGCAACCCCAAAACGTTCTGGTCCCACATTAAAACTTTCCTGGGATCCACTCCTACTCCTTACGAAATAGTCCTTAATGGAACTCACTGCGACAATCCTCTGACCATTGCAAATTTTCTTAGTAATCAGTTCACAGACCTAACGAAATTCACATCCTCCTTCCCCACCTCAACAAACATGTCTTCAGTTTCTTCTAGCAGTGCACCTGTACCCCCTCCTTTTCTATTTAGGGCTATTACCCCAAAGAAGGTTACACAAATTCTTAGCTCAATCTCTGATAATACAGCCACAGGCTCAGATAATATTGAGCCCAGGCTACTAAAAATAGCTGCACCTCTTATTGCAGCTCCTCTGGCCAAAATATTTACCCTCTCCTTGTGTCAAAGCAGCGTACCTGACATTTGGAAGATAGCAAGAGTCATTCCTATCTTTAAAAAGGGTAACCCCAGTGACCCCTCGAACTATAGGCCCATAGCCATCCTGCTGGCGCTAAGCAAAATCTTAGAAAAACTAGTTGCCACTCAAACCATAGAATTTCTCTCCAAACATGACCTACTAACAATAGCCTAGCACAATTTCCGTAAAGGCCACAGGTTCTCCACTGCACTGCTCAAATTTAAAACAGACACTCTCTCTGCCATGGACTCAGGTCTTCTTACAGGGGCTGTCTTCATTGATATGACGAAAGCTTTTGACCTGGTGAACCACTCAATTCTCCTCACCACCCTACAATCCATGGACTTTGCACCTAATGTAGTCAGCTGGTTCAGGAGCTACCTGTCGAACTGGCTCCAAGTTGTTAATTTCAACTCATCATATTCTCATAAGGCCACAGTGAATATTGGAGTACCCCAAGGCTTTATCCTGGTTCCACTTCTTTTTTCAATTTATCAATGATATTACCTCCAAATTCTCTTCCTCCTCCTCCATACTCTATGCAGACGACATTGTCCTCTATATCAATGCGAAAAAACTTGTTCTAAATGAGACCAAAACCCAGTCCGTGCTATTTGGTACCCCCCCAAAACTCAAGTCTTAGCAAAACAATTTCAGGGTCTCCTACTCAGATGGCTCACCCATTGTCATAGTTACCCCCTTTAAGTACCTTGGAATAACATTGGATCAATCCTTAAACTTCGATCATCATATAACTAACATGTAAGTCTGTGAACTCCAAGCTAGGTGTAGCTTACTGCACTAGCTATGTTCTAACCCCCTCAGCATGACTAGCTATTGCCCGAGGCACTTTCCTGCCGACCTTAACCTATAGGATATCTTCATTTGCCGTCATACCTAAATCAAACCTACACCGGTGGGACGTGGCCTATAATAATATATGCCGGTAGGCTGCCTCTTCCCATAGGAGAAAACACCACTGCCTCCTCTACTCTGATCTAAATTGGCTATCTCCTAATGCCACCAGGCTCTATTCCCTTGGCTCCACCATAGACAGTATTATGAGGTCTCAAACACCCAAATCACTGGTTGAACTGCTCACTCCACAGACCCCCAACTATGGACTATGCTCAATAGACAAATCCTTCTCATGTGTACACAACAACCACGGGTGCTAGTGCTTTTGCCCACCACACTCCACGGCTGTGGAACTCCTTCCCTCTTGAGGTCCGCCTAACACCCAACCATGATACCTTTAAAAAGCCATCCGTCACCACCTCAGCTCATCTGACCAATGCTCATGCTTTAAACCTCCTTAGCTCCTGGTCCTCCATCCCTGGCAGCAGTTCTTAACCTGTTTCTGCACAATACCATTTCTGACACTTCCCTTATGCTTCCCCCAGGTTACCCTTATTCAACAGGCTTTCACTTTCAAACCTCACCTCTACTATCCTCTGCATCAACCCCCTTTGCACTTACTCCCTCTACTCCCCAGTCACCTATTTCTCCTGCACCTACCCTCTTGACACTTATCAGCCCTGTCTCCTTTTCCTTACCTGTCTGCTAAATTGCCTTCCTACAGGCTCCTATCTACTGCATATCTATTTTCTTGCATTGTTTGCCCACTGTATTCTCTGATTTAGATTTATTCCTGTATTTTGTAATCCGCACTGTCTAATCGCAAACATGCCTCATCCCTACGTTATTACTGTAAAATATGTTCTGTACCTGGTTCTCAACACCCTGTATCCTAATGCTGTAGAACCTGCTGTGTAGCACTATTACTTATACCTTGCTGTAACCACCTTTTTGTACGACTGTAATGTTTTACCTTGTAACCTCCTGGGTCGTGCCTGAAAATAGTCATCTCTATGGCTAGTGCACTTGCCGGTAAACAAAAACGAAATAAATAAACCACAGCCAGTCAATTATTTAACTTTTGCTAGGGCTTCTATAGCAAGCAATTTCAGTTTAATTTCTTCCATGTCTTTTTGAACAGTCTCCTGTTGTTCTTTAATTTTTTTTAACATGGGTTTTATTTTCTGTGACCACCTCTTGAACTCTTGTTTCAGCAAGTCTGTGTGATTATTAAAGGAGCCCATCTTTGACTCAAAGCATCCAAACATTTCATATAGATCCCCATAACTTCATTCAGCTCTTTAAAATTTTTGATATTAGTTGTACCTTATTTAACACATGAAGTCTCTTCAAGAGTCTTTATTCTTTCTGATGCATTCATTTTTTACAATTGTATTTGTGCCCCAGTCTCTGTTGCTCCTATTAAAGGTCAAAGTTTTAATATTTTTGCTGGGAGATGGTTTAGCTGGAATATTTGTTTTTATTGGGGCTGGAGTGGATTTATCAGCTTTCAGTATATAACCCCTTTAATGCATATAGCATTGAAAGAACACTTTTAGGCTCTTTAAGTCCTTCTTTAAGTTAACCTTTTTTATTCTTTTGTGGTACTGCTTCTACCACATCTCTATATTCCAGTTTGTGTCATTCTTCTGCTATCTGGGTTCACCCACTTTAGGGCGAAAACAAACGCGATGTGGAAAAGCTGGGTGTAGTCAAAGGGCTGCAGGTAATGATGGCACCCAGAAACCACGCTGCTGATACAGAAGGCAAAACTGCTTTAGTGTGTACTTATGCAGGTGGCGGTGCCCATGCATCCCCCTTGAAATAAATATAATCACTGCCACCCTGGGTATATTGGGGAGTGGGAGGTAGAGTGTTGCCCTCAGCACAACATACCTGCAAGTCCCAGCCACCCACATGAGGCGCGCACTGTTGTCGGCGCTGACATTATGGCACCCTCATTTCCATGCCCTATTGATGGGATATAGCTATCTCAACTTCCTGTCCTGTCACCTCCGCTCCTACCCTATCAGAATCTCCAGACCTCTTTCTTTCTCCCCCATGCAAAGACCTCTGCATGTAGGCTGCTGCTTCCTACAGGTTTCTTTGACTGTGGTTTAGCCTACCCCTCCATCCTCTCCACCACTTCCCCCTCTACATTGAAAATTCTTCCTTACAACCTCCCTTTCATGTCTGTTCATATACTTGATCACTTCATTTTCTTTTCCTCCGGTTCTACTACACATACCTATTTCCTTCCCTCCAGGTCTGGTTTATTGTTCCATATCACATTGCTCAAGTCCCTATCTACCTTGTTTTTCCCTGTTTATGGCTACCTCCTGGTCTTCATTGTTTTATTTTAAATTGAACACAGAAAATGTGGACCCTTGCCACTGGATATCTGCATACCTGCTTGCTTGCTCTGTATCTTATTTGCACATCTGTTGTTTTATATATGTGTATGTGTATAGCTGTGTGGACAGTATTCGAGAGACAAAGTGTGACATTCATATACTCAGAAAAAGTTTTATAATTAGGCATGACTCAACCTTAATTTTAATGTGTATATGTGGTAGTTGCCTAATACAAAATATAAAGATCGTTCTGTATTTCTAAGTTTGGAAAAATGGCACAGTTAGTTATAACATGGAATCTACTTTCGTGTGTAACTTGGTGTCCATTATGCATTGTTTCCCATTTCTAGTAATAAATTAAATTTTCAAATTCAGTGTCTCTGTCTTCTATTTAAGTGTATTAGCTTACAGCATTTAATGATTTGATGTTCTTTCATACCTATGTGTCGCTATCTATCCTCCAATGTAGATAGCGCAAAAAATTCAAACAAGAAGTTACCAAGGTTTTATTACTTCATCTTATACTGTTTATGTCCAGTCTACATGCCTTTCACACTTAAGCTGGACATTAAGCAGAAAGGTAAACATGAGCAAATCATTTGGTTGCACTTGATTTATTATGTGACCATCTCTGTTGCATACTACTACTGTGGGTAATGTGGACACTGCAGTAGCAATGCAACAGGTGAAATACAAGATACAAGTTTTATTTGTGGCTTATTATCAACCAAACAGCCAAAACACAATGATAAGTATCATGCCACATCAGGGGCCATTTTGGCATCACTGTAGCTCTGCAGAGCCAGACTGAGGGCAGGCCCAACCATAGTTAACAACCAGAAAGCATCCAGGCAAGCTGTTTGGTACTGTTAACTATAGATGCGGGTACCACATGATGCTCCCTGCCAACCCCATGCCAGCTTTGAGGGGAAAGTGATGCCAAAATATCACACAAGCGCACCCTGCACTCACCACCACATGCATCACAGGGATGCCGCTGCTGTAGGGTTCTTATTCTGCATGTGGAATTCCACATCCAAACTGCTCTACAAGTCAAGACAATACACCAAAGTTCCCCATGAACACACAAACACAAGGCCAGAGACAGTTGGATGTTACACGATGGGCCTGAGCCACATCAGGGGTAATTTTGACATCACTGTACCTCCACAGAGTCAGACTGATGGCAGGTTCAACCACAGTTAACAACCGGAAAAAACCCAGACAAGCTGTTTTGTGCTGATAACTCTAGATGCAGGCACTGCATGGCATCCCCTGGCAACCCAGTGCCAGCTACTGTGGGCAAAATGATTCCAAAATATCTCACAGTCCCACCCTGTGCTCAACACCATGCACATCACAGGGACGCCACTGCTGTGGGGTTCTTGCACTGCATGTGGACTGTCACATCCAAACTGCTCTACAAGTCAAAACAATACACCAAAATGCCCTAAAAACAAACAAAGGCAAGACCAGAAACAGCTGAATGTTACCCAGTGGGTCTAAGCCACATCAGGGGTCATTTTGATATAACTGTACCTCTGCTGAGCTGACCAAGGGCAGGTTCAACCACAGTTAACAACCACAAAGCACCCAGGCAAGCAGGTTGACACTGATAACTGTAGATGTGGGAGCCACATGACATCCTATGGCAACCCCATGCTGGCCCTTGTGGGGAACATTATGCCAAAATATCACACAGGCGCACCCTGGGCTCACTACCACACGCATCACAGGGATGCTGCTGCTGCAGGGTTCTTGTTCTGCACATGGATTGCCACATACAAACTGCTATACAAGTCAAAACAATACACCAAAGTGCCCAACAAACAAGCAAAGGCAAGGCCAGAGACAGCTGGATGTTACACAGTGGGACTGAGCCACATCAGGGGTCATTTTGACATCACTGTACCTCTACTGAGCCAGACCAAGGGCAGGTTCAACCACAGTTAACAACCATAAAGCACCAAGGCAAGCTGTTTAGTGCTGATAACTGTAGAGTGCAGGTGATGCATGAAGCCCTGTGGCAACCCCGTGCCAGCCATTGTGAGGACAATAAAGCTAAAATATCACATGGGCCCACCCTGGCCTCACCATCACGTGCATCACAGGGTCGCCGCTGCCACAGGGTTCTTGTACTACTGCACATGGAATGCCACATCCAAACTGCTTGAGTTAGGCCCAGGTTATGTATTTTTTTTTAATTTCAAACAGTTCCAAGATACTATGCCAACACTTGACATTTAATTTATAGGCAGTCTCAATATAAATAAATCTGCTAAATGTTTTTGCCAGATGAATCCAAACCACTGATGTTGCCCAACAGGCACTAGTACAGCCAGGCAATGACCAGATTACAGTACTACACGTGGTATCCCTCCCATACCCCTGAATGTGCTAAGCAATGTCATGAACAGCCTTTCTAAAGTAAGTCCCTAGTGCTGTATTTTTTATTTTTAAACAGTTCCAACATATTGTGCCATCACTTGACATTTAATTTAGAAGCAGTCTTATTATAAATAAATCAGGAAAATGTTTTTGCCAGATGAATCCAAAACAGTGATGTTGCCCTACAGGCACTAGTACACCCAGGCAATGGCCAGATTATTATACATGGTACCACCCCCCCCATGCCATGAGCAGCCATTTTGAGGTAGGCCCAACTGCTGTATTTGTTATTTTTAAACAGTTCCAACATATTATGCCACCCCTTGATGTCTAGTTTAGAAGCAGTCTCATTTCTACACATAGTAACCCCCCGCTCCATAACCTCGAATGAACTGACCAATGCTATGAGAAGCATTTTTGAGGAAGGCCCCATTGTAGTAGTGTTTTATTTCAAACATTTCCAACATATTATGCCACCACCCACACTAGATCCCCTAGTTCAGTATGACAATAAAATAATGCTCCTTTATAATGTTACATCAAGAAAGGCAATTGTTTCATTTTAAAATAACACACACACACTCTTTAACCAGAGCCAGCATCACCCCTTCTTTCCAAAAATGAGAAGCATCTCACACAAATTGCATTTTTTTCAATTAAAACATTTTAACAGTGCAGCTTTTATATTCATTCCACATACACACTTCTAAAATTGAGCCATCATCACATCAACAGCTGCAGTATTCATTCAACAAACACACATTCTCAGAATTTACCAGAAGGAACAACACAGTTGTTGTTTTTCCCTGTTAAACATGATTAAAGTAATCACCAGAAGAAAGTTCACCAATATTAATAATATTCTGAAAAAATCTAATTATATAATGAAAAGCTGCTGGATGGATTGTAAACAAAATATTATAAATCACAAACAAAACTATATTTGATTAAACTGGTCACATATATGAACTGTCCCATTTTGAAGAGGGGCCCTTCACAAACAGCTGGACCATGAAAGAACACACACATTTTACTTTTCTGCCCCAAAGATGATAGAACACAACTGCTGCACTGTAGCCAGATAGTATTTAATTTGCCACATTTAAACAGTGCTAGCACCAGAGGAAAGTCCAACTGATATACTTCCGAAACAAAACTTTTAAATATACTATTGTATATGCCCCATTTACACAGTGCCAGAACCAGAGGAACGTTCTGATGATATACTTTCCAAACAAAACTTCAAAATATACTCATTATGCTGCACAGCTCACTAATCCAATCATCCTCTGTTTTAAAGAGGGGCCCTTCCCAAATAGCAGGATCATGAAGTCCTGAGGTGAAAACAGTACTTTTTCTGTCCCCAAAATGACACAGAATAACTGCTGCACTTTAGCCAGTCACTATTTAATATGCCTCCCAGAATTTTAACTTACTGTTTTGTGGCAGAATGCTGAGGATCATTCTTTCTAGTAACTGGAGACCCCATAAAATCAGTGCTCACTGGGGAACAGTTACACATCCACTCTGTCCATTAAAAAAAAAACTTTAGTATTGTGCTTTAAATACAGTAAATGTATTAGTCACCAAGATGTATAGCACAGCTATGTCACAAAATGGCTCCTCAAGCCTAGACATAGGAACATCACTACAAGGAGATCTAATTCCCATCTACTGCATATCCCATGATGTCGCACGACCCAAGGACAAAGATAATTCGCCTATCAGGCATCCAACTGGCTCAACTCTCTTGGCAGCAACATAGCAACCACTCCAACACTCGGCCTTTTCACGTCCAAGCTGCACCTTTCACTGCTTGTATCCTGCGATTGCCCATCTTAACATTTTCACCATTCCAGCTGCACATGCCCCAGCACCCAGCACTTACAATCAGTCTTTGCACCCGTAGCACCTTACCTGTCATATTCCCTCAACAAGGCTCCCTGGCTGCACTGTCTCCCACCCTCGCCCACCTCCTCCCTCGTATCTCCACTCCTGCCCCTGCCCCAACCACCTCCCATACTCCCTTACCCCTTGCACCTCCCACCCCCAATCTCCCACCCTCACTCCCCCACCCCCCTCCTTCCCTCGTCTTGCTCATAGCTCATGTCTTTGTACTGGTTATTATATGTCTGTAAGTCAATGACTATATGTTTGTTACTAAAAATGATGACTGTTGCACACACTGATGTGGAATCCTTGTAAAAGAGCCTCAGCTCAAAGGTATTGTAATCCTAGATGAAATAAATAAATAAAATCCAAACTCCTGCGCAGCATGCCAGATTTAAAATGGGTGACACTTCATTCTCCCTATTTTTAAGAATGGTAAATGGGAGAAGCAGTGAGAAGAGAACAGTTTTGCTTAGAGCAAGAATACCAAAACCGAATGCCTGATGTCACCTTCAGTTCCCGGCTGTTTGTACCAATACCAGCATCATCAACCATGTGGGTAACATGGACACGACAGCAACAGCCATAGCTTTAGATGCTGCTGCTCCCAGCAGGCTGTATGTACCATTGCACTAAGATTGCAGATTTGTGTGGGGGGAGACACATTAAGCAATGTGAACTGACACTAAAAAAAAACTCAAAGCATAAAGGCAGAATACACAAATGAAATTATGTAGCTATACAAGACACCACAGTAATGCACGAAAGTAATAAATTACATGTGGTGTCATGTAAATGTAATTACATCTGCATAAAATTAATGCTCACTGGGGGACAGTTACACATCCACTCTGTCCATTAAAAAAAATAAAACTTTAGTATTGTGCTTTAAATACAGTAAATGTATTAGTCACCAAGATGTATAGCACAGCTATGTCACAAAATGGCTGCTTCTTTAAGACTATTTTCATTATTAAAATGTTGCCACAATAAAATAAAAACACATACACTCTTTTTCTTATGCACACTATTTCTTGACCGTATTGGCAGCAGTACAGAGCACACATTCTGTATTTTTAAAAAATTATGAGTAAAATACAGACCTTATTTTAAGTGCACACCCAAGTCTCTCAAATACTGTCCACATATATATAAATATTTATATAGGTACATTATACTGGCGCAGTAGCACCAGTATATTAGGGTTGACTGCCAACTTCTATGTTAAACCCAAAACTTTGAACCTTAATAACTCTAGAACCACTCAATGGATTTGAACATAATCTGGCATGCATTATCTCCAGGGGTAGGTCCCTTGATGTGAATAATGTTGTGTGAATCTGTTGTGTGGTTTGTGAGATAGAAACTGTCACAAAATCCTACATTTATCAGTTTTTTCATGTTTCTTTGTCAACCTGTATCTCAGAAATGCCGTAATTTTGTGGGCTGAAATTTTCAGGGTAGAAAGCTTTTGGGTCACGTACATGCCTTTTGAAGGTGTGGTGAAAACAATATTAATCCATTCCAAAGTTATTACATTTTCAATTTCCCATTATTTTCTATGGGAAAATTTATATGTAATGAAAATGAAAGTACTTTTCCCACACTGTCATCCAGTTTTGCATACTTTGCACCTTAATAACTTTGCAACCCTTCAATGTATTTGTATGAAATGTTGCATACCTAAGCTCTGGAGGTAGATCTCTTGATATAGTAAATTTCATGTTAATCCATTGTGCTTTTGTGAGATACTTTGTTTCAAACATCCTTAAACTTACAGTACATGTTTTATTCCCATTTCACAGACAGTCTTCCAGTTTCACATATTTGCACCTTAATAACTTCAGAACCCTCTCAGTGGTTATGTCTGTAAGTGTGACACATTTCATTTGAGCCTCTTGTGTGATTTGTGAGATATTGTGTCTCACAGTGTCAGTGTCAGTGGCTCAGTAGGTAGCACACTCTCCTCTGAGGCCAGAAGATCAGAGGACTGTGGGTTCAGTTCCCACATCTGCCACTTGGGTTAATATCCCAGTACTGACACTGTAGTGCTGCATGAGAGGGGTGCTGCACTTCTGAGGTGCTGTCTTTTGGATGAGACATTAAACTGAGGTGCCAACTGCCTAGATTAGTGGTAGTTCAGGTGGATGTTAAAGATCCTATGACACTTATCAAAAAGAGTAGGGAATGTTTTATTTAAAGAAAAATTAGTGCAGTACATTCAATAAACAAAATACAATGTCAACTTTACAGAAACTGTAAATAAGGCTTGCAAGAAAAGCAAAAGGAAATCAACCCACAAATAAAACCAATAAACAAGGGTGAAGAGGGAAAAAAAAGGAAAAAGAAGTCTAAAGAAACATTTCAGTTTAAATGGAGCAAAATAAATGCTTACTAATACAGAGAGGGAAAAAAGAAAAACATCTTCAGGGTACTGCATACAGCAGAAGTCAACAACTTTTTTTCCGCATTTTGGATTAACACAAGGCTAGAAACAATCTCTGCAACTATTTGCATCGAAGAAAACACTTTCTGTTGCAGGAGAAAGGCTCACCTGGCCTGCCATAAATAATAGCGGCAGGATGCAAAGATGAGACGTAAGGTCCCTGTGTGATATTTCTGTAATCCTGGGGGGGTATATCCCGTACACCAGGATATCATATGTTACATTCTGAAGTGCCTTTTCTTTCCATTTATGTAAAAGGAGGGTCCAAAACAACTTGACTATATGGGCAATCAATAAAAAAAATGATGCATGGCTTCCAGTACCGCTGTGCAAGAGTCTCGGGGGCATATTCGCTCCTGTACTGATTTATGTTTTAGGTTGTTCTTGACACCCAGTCTTCCATGACAAGCTAGCCAGGAGATATCCCAAAATTGCGTGGGGATCCTCGGGTCAGTTAATTGAGAGAAGGGCATTTCTAATTCCAGAAGTGAGCCTTGTGTTGATACTATCTGTGGTAAGTCAGAAAAATGGGTATCTAAAACAAAGTTATAAAGCCGTCTCTTGGTTTTAGTCAATATGTGTGCAGAGGAGAGTTTCCATTGCCGGATCTTCAGAAAAGGGGGGAAGAGGAAGCTGGGGGTACCTAGTTTTCTGAAGTTCCTAGAGATGTCATGCTGGAGTTGTTGCCATATTTGGCATACCTTAATGGTAAAAGAATATATAATTAAATGCCAAAATAGGGGTGGATCATGGAGTAAGTGGGGTATTGTGATTTTCAGGAATAGGCTATGGAAAAATACTATCGGGTTCAGCATCCTTACCCCACCATGACAATAATCCATGTATGTATGGTCTCTTTATAGGATTTAAACAGCTGCCCAAGCCTTGAAAAAAATATTGTAAACTCTTGCCTCCAGAGAAAAAGGGACCGGAAACACTGATGCCACATGTAAGAAGAGGGGAAGTATTAAAGTTTTCAATAAAAACACTCTTTTCCGTTTTGCAATGCTATGTCCCTTCCAAAAGAAAAGAGACTGTGCTGCTCTATTTAATACTATATTCCAGTTATAGCTGGCATCATCTGAGGTGCCGTAATGTAATCCCAGGATTTTTATTGGAGCGATTGCCAGAGGGATATCTACAATATGCGTTGGTAAGTCAATGCTGGCTGAAGCTGGCACCACTAGTGCTGTGCTTTTTGCTATGTTTATTTGGGAGCCCGAAGCTGTCTCAAATGCTTTGAAAATAGGGTGAAGTACTACCTCCTGAAGATAGGGGGTAGTACAAATGCACAAATCATCAGCATATGCACATACTGGAGGTAGAGGTCTTCCAATGGGGGAAGAGATTCTAGGTAAAGATGGGTGCAACAGTAGGGTTCATAATAAAGGGTCCAGTTGGAAAATATATAAAAGAGGACTTAAGGGGCAGCCCTGTCACACTCCTCTAAGGCCTAAAACAGGGGGGCATGGAGAACCATTTATATGGGGTTGTATCCAAGCAGTACTATATAAGAGTTTAAGCCAAGAGATGAATTTCTGGGGAACATGGTAGTGTGCAAGAACCTGGAACAAATAAACATGGCTGACCTGGTCAAAAGCCTTTTCTTGGTCCAATGAGAGTAACAGGGCAGGTGAAGAGGGGGTACTGTTTGAAATAATGTCTCGAATGAGGGATAGGTTGGAAAGGATAGATCTGCCAGGAAGGGTACAAGTCTGCACCTCAGAAATAATCTGTGCAGCAACAGGGAGCATCCTATTGAGCAAGATGGAAGTGAATATTTTATAGTCTACGTTTAGCAGACTTAGTGGTCTCCAGTTCCGTATCTTGGCTCTTTTCCCTGTCTTGAATAATAAAATCATAATAGCATCAGGAAATCCTTTAGGAGTAGAATTAGTGCTTATGATGGTATTATATATTAATATCAGAAAGGGGGCAAAAAATAACATAAACTATATATAATTCTGCAGTAAGGCCATCAGATCCAGGGGAAGTGCGCTTCTTTTGGTGTTTTATAGCCTGCTGGGTTTCCTCTGGTGTTATAGGTTTAAGGAGATGTTTCAATATGTCTTGGAATGGAGGAGGAATAGAAATACCTGAAAGGAAAGGTATGATACTATCCACAGGAGTTGTGGTGCCAAACATCATAGCTAGATAAGAGCTGGCAATATGCTTTATGTCCAGCAAGGAATTGTGGGGGGTATTGGAAGCAGGATCAAAAAGTTCCTCTATGTGGGTTGCATTTACCCTGTCAGTGAAACTTTTATAGATATCTAAGGAGGGACCAGAACCCTGTGTCCCATGTTGAGCTTTCATCCGTAAAGAATGTGCTCGGTGATACTGGAACTGTTCCATTTCTTCCTTAATGGACTTTATTGTGTGAGAGTAGTCCATGTGGGATATGAAAGAAAGAGATATGGCCTGTTGTAGTTTTTGTCTGAGAGTGAGGTATCGAAGATATGAACTCAGTGTTCTATTCCTCCCTGTATGTAGGAAGAAAATCTTGATATCACTCTTAGTGTCTTCCCACCATCGTAGAGGGGAATGATTTGCTTCCAGTATGGACAGTCGGGCACTTAGAAGGTCTGTGCAATGCATTGAAATGGCCGGGTCTATCAAAAATGAACTATTCAATTTCCACCTAGAGTGGGGTTGACCAGGAAAGGAGTTCTCTGAGGTGGAGCAAACCAGAGAGATTCCCAGATGGTCTGAAGTCTCACAGGGTATGATTCTTGCCTGTGTGACTGAAATATTCCATGAGACAAAAATATAATCTATCCTGGTAGCGTATGGGCCTCTATGATAGGTTTTGGCACCTGGACCATGTAAAGCGTTATGTCCATCTATGAGGGTCACAGTCTGAATAATTTTGTTCAGGGCAATTTAATCTGCAAAAAGTTTTTGGGTGGAGCCGCCCTGATCTGAGAGAGTAAGACCACAGTTGAAATCTCCTCCCATATAGATTTGCCAGTTGGAATACAGGTATGGGAGTATTTTGCTAAATAAGTCTGTTCTGGAAGCAATGCTCTGGGGGGCATATATATTAATAAGCCTGAGTTTGTGTTGTTGGTATGTACAGCCTACAAGCATGGCTCATCCTGGTATTATGTCTACCAACTGGGAAATCTGGAAATTAAAATTTGCAAACAAAATACCTAGGCTATCACACCTATCCTCTCCATATGACCAGAAGGAAGCGCCCTGATGCCAACTAGTTTTAATTTGAGAAAGCTCATGAGGAGATTTCAAATGGGTGTCCTGGAGAAAATAGATGTCATGGTGTAAGTCAGAAAGGTACTGCATTGTAGAGAGTTGTTTTCTATAGGATTTAACGCTGCATGCATTTAGGGTGAAACAGCGAAGTCCTTGTTGGAGGTTCATCCCAGAAAGTACAGTGCCATTCTGGAGGAGCTAGTATCAGGTAATGTTAGTATGGGTTCTACCTCCATCTGCTGAAGGGGGGAATCAAGCTGGGAGTCAGAAGAGAAGTCCATATGGGAGGAAGAGGCTAGAGAAGAATCCGAGTCTCCATCTTCCCCTTCCGTGTCTCCCCATTGTCGTCTCTTGGCTAAGGCCTGAAATTTTTTCCTCATGATAATGGTTCTCTTGGGGGTGGAAGCTTCTACTTTTCATTTGCCTTTACCCCATTTAGAAGGGGGGATTATCACAAAGTGGTCTGAGTCCTTTGGGGGGGAGGAGGCATGGTAGCCTGGGTACTAGCAGGGACTGATTCAGAAGGGGGTACTGCTGCTATAGAGGTGCCAGGGGACTTGGGAATGGCCCCTTGTCTGGCCGTAGGTTCAGGCTCTTGCAGGAGAAGAGGTTCTTGTGCCAGGGTAGAAGTGGCAGGGGCCAGGACCTCCCTGCAGCATAAGGCCTGAGTCTGGGAATCCGTTATAAGTGCTATCTGGTCCTGGGGAAGGCGGTCAAGCCTATTAATATCCACCCAAGGGCACTGGAGATAGGATGAGCACAAAGTACATCTGGGCTTGTCGCAAGTGCTGCTCAGGTGGGTGCGAGAACTGCACTTATGACAGGTCCATGGTTGTCCAGGGTAAAAACATAAGCCACGGTCCCTGCCTATGTGAAAGCTGCTGGTAAATGAGAGGTACCTTTATCCGTGTTTTTAAGTTGTACCTTTACTTTCCATCCCCCAGTCCATACTAGGTCTTCGTCCAAAATAGGTCAAGGGACCTCTAGTATATCACAGCACTGCATGAGCCAGTACTGGACATCCGCTATGCTCACCCCCTCGCTACAAAACTGTAAGGTAACAATTTTCACTGTTGGTTTCATGAGGGGGATGACCATAAAGGAACCCAGAGTGGCAGATGTTTTACATGCTTATATTTCTCCCAGAATTTCTCCAAAGTGTACACATTTTTAAAACTTAAGTCATGCACAGATTCCCCATGCACATGAATGAAGGCAAATAATTCTGTTGCCCCATCCCTAAAGAGTCCCGCAACATACTATGCAATACAGTTCTTCTGTCAGGGCTTGTAGCAATGTCCCCCATGAACTTCACATGTACAGCATTCCTTCACTGTGCTGGCTCACCTAAGTTTGTGAACAGATCACTGAGTTTAAATGGGGTCGAGTTTGTGCCCTCACCTGCAGACTGTGGACCAAATGACTCAGATGTACCAGCTAAATTATGTTCTGAAGTCGAGGAGGATGAAGTAGATTCATGTCTGACTAAGTTGGGGCCCATGACAGCATCTGTGACGTCAGGTGTTGTTTGGGAGATAGCAGGTGTGCTTAAAGCATTACTAGGGAAAGATACTGGTTCTGGAGCTGTTTTAGTTGGTAATGGTGTGTCTTCTGAAGATCGGAGTTCATTGCATGCCTCAGAGATGATTTCCTGGGCTGAAACAGCACTTGGGGAGGTCCAGGGTGCTCCTTCTGAATGTTGCTGCCAGCCAGCAGCACGGAGCGCTGCCGTGGGTGACCAAATGCTCTCAATGTCCTCTGCAGTGCGATGACTGTCCCATAGATACAAAGAGAGAGGAGCTCCCGATGCAGAGTTTGTGACATTTCTGGTGCTAGGAGTCATATCAGAAGTGGCTGCTGCAGGGTAAGTTGACAAAAAAGGCTGTGAGGAAAACTGTGAATCAGAGTGCATTAGACCAATAAGAAAGTCCTTGTGTTCAAAATACATGCTTCGCAGATAATTTTCTGTGTCATTAGAAGTGCTCTGAGTTCCTGAAACTGGGTAAAGTGGTGTCTGAGGCAAGTCTTCTTGATGATTGTCTGGCAATTCATTTAAAGTGGTACCTTCAGTATTTCTTTCTACAGATTGCAGCCTTGTAGGTTCTTCAGAGGTAATGTCAGGTATTCTTGACTCCATGGGTGAAGCTGTAGTCAGGTCAGAATCCAAAATATCTCCAGCAATTCCACCAGCAACCACACTGTCATCCGCCATCTTGGTACCGCAGACAAAAGGGTCCCCTCTGCTGACAGGAAGCAAGGCCCCCTGCAGGCAGAGTAAGGGAATCTCCCCGGTGTCCTGGCCAAATTTCCCTCATTCACTAAAAATACTACCAACAACTTAATCTGGTTCATTTCAGTTGCTTACCATCTGTATCCCCCCTCCCCCCGAGTCGTCCCTGAAAAAGGGACTTCTAGACCCAGTGGGCTTACAGGGTCAACAAAATTCAACAAATAAACAAACAAACAAACAAACATCATTAAACTTACATGGTGTTTTCCATTTTTGCTAACAGTCCTCTAGTTTTGCAGAATTTGTATGTTAATAACTCTGGAGCCCTACAACATACGTGCATAACATTTTGCATGCATTATTTCACAAGGTTGAGCTGTTGATGTTGTTATTTCCATTTGAATTGCTGTGTGGTTTTAAAGATACATTTACATGTTTTTTCTCATTTTTGCAAACAGTCATCCAGTTTTGCATACTTTACACTTAAATAACTTTGCAATCTTTCAATCTTGCAATCTTTCCTGGAGGGCCCTGTGCCCCCACTGCTCACTATGGACTGATGGGAGTGCAGGGCCCAGAGGACCCAACAGTCCCACATGGAAATGATGGACAAGTACAGTAGGCATGTATGAGAGCACGGGGCCCTTCCACTCACTGTATACTGATAAGAGCACAGGCTTGGAGGTCCCTGTGCTTGCACATGGAAATGAGGGACAATTACAATGGGTATGTATGGAAGCACAGGGTCCTCCTATCACTCCCATAATCAAATAAGGCTACGATTAGACTTTCTCAAAAAGTAAGGAATTAATTCCAAAACACTTTGTTAATACACCATTGAGGTTTAAGCATCAAAAGTAGGGGAAATACAACCTTAGGGCTCCCAAGCCTAAGAACACACCCCACTGTGCAAGCAGAAACAGGCATGAGGAGTGTGTTTTGAGGTTGAACCCTAATTCTCACTCCATTCTCCAATTCTATATCCATCTTACCTTATTTACTCATGGAATGGGGTGAGCATTAGGGTTTATAACCCCATAACACCCCCTCATGCCTTTTTCTGCATGCATAGTGGGGTGGGTTCTTAGGCTTTGGAGCCCTAAGGTTTTATTTCCCTACTTCTGATGCTGCAACCCTAATGGTGCATTAACAAAGTTTTTTGCAATTAATGTATCGTTATATGTATATACTAAGAGTCATACTAAGAATAAATACGGGTGCAGAAGGCCTATAGACCCCAAATGTCCCTAATTTACATACTGCTTGAAGTATTAGAGCTAGACAATATGTATTTATCCAGTCTATTTTTAAATGTATTTTTGTTTGTGCTAATAATAACCTCTAAAGGTAAATTGTTCCAAGGTCTAATTATATATATTGCAGAAAATATTGTTAATACATCAGTTAGAGTTAAAGCACCAAAATTAGGGAAATGTGGTATTAGGGTTTCCAACTCTAACACCCCACCTCCACCCTGCATCCCCATTGGAGATGCCAGTGCCACTCTGCAATCCCTCATCTATGCAGGGTGAAGGTGGGGTGTTAGTGTTGGGAACCCTAATGCCACATTACCCTACTTTTTATGCTTTAACCCTAACTGATGCATTGATGACGTTTTTCACAATGTATTTCCTTACTTTTTTTGATAGTCAATGCGCATATACTGTATATCTAGCTGTGGAGGCCCCTGCATTTCTATGCATCAAGTTATGAACAGGTATAGTGAAATTGCAACAAATAGTCATAACTGTGCCATCTTAAAAACTTTCACCCCAAATGTTCAACATAATCTTTTTATTACCTTGCTGCATGTACCCAGTACAGAAAACTTTCAAATCCCTGTCAAAATATAATTCTGTGCAACTGTAATGGCATTCTGCACCACAGATGTGGAAACACATTTTTGGCAGGATTTGAAAAATTAAAGCTGTACTATTCATGAGGTGGTGTGAAAAAACTGCAATGCTGAAAATCTGGAGTGTAAATATAAAAAATTGGCAAAGTCAGAAGTGTGCGTAGAAACTGCACAACACACGCTCGTAATGTGGTCATTTTGGGAATTTTTGTTCACCAAATTTTCAGCATGGGCTTTTTGGGACCTCCCCTCATGAACAATGTCACTGCAATTGTATTACTCTGTCCCAAAAGGTGATTTCATATAGCAACTACGCCATTCTGTGCCACCGGTGCGAAAACATATTTTGGCAGGATGTGAAAAGTGACAGCTGTGCTGATCATAAGGAGGTGTAAAAAAATGGCAATCTTGAAAATCTGGAGCGAAAATATTAAAAATTGGCAAAGTTACGAATGTGCGTAGAAACTGCGCAACACACACTGGCAATGCAGTCATCTTTTGGAATTTTTCACCAAATTTGCAACAGGAGCTTTTTGGGACCTCACATCATGAGCACTGGCACTGTTAGTTTGATAATCAGTCCCAAAAGGTAATTCTGTACAGCGATCGCAAAATCACCTTTAACAACTAATGAAATGATAGTGCCAGTGTTCATGAGGTGGGGTCCCAAGAACCCCATGTTGAAAATTTGGGCCCAAATGTCAAAAAATAGCCAAGATATCAACATAAGTAACTACCATTGACTGCGATTATACGGTGCTTATCTGGATTCCTCAGTTTGCGGTTCAGCTTTGAAGAGTGCAGACATGTCCTGGTCCATAGAAGATTGCAGCTGCCAGCCTCGGGAAGTAAGTACTTGGTAAAGGGGTAAGGGGCGGTGGGTATACGAAGGGAGGGTTGGGATGGGGAGGCGTGTGGGGGAGATGACGAGGACCATTTTCTTTTTTACAGATTTTTAAAAAAATTAAAAAGACATTGGGGGACTGTTTTAATTTCCATGGACGTTTTATTGTTTGGAAACACTCGGAGTGGGCTCCCTAGTGTGCCCCTCAGTAGTGGGGGGTACAAATAACTGGGGACACTAAGAGTGGGCTCCCCAGTGTCCCGCACTGGCAGTGATAAGGGGGGTGCTAATGCCGACATGGGGATTGGGCACCCAATGTCACCAAATGTTAATTAATTACAAAATATTTTGGGACACTGGGAGTGGGCTCCCCAATGTCCCACAGTGGTGGGGGGGGTTCAACAGTCGACACAGGGATTTGGCACCCCGATATCAGCAGTTGTGTTTTTTAATGCTGGAAAGTGAACAGAGGGTGGCAAAAAAAGATTCCTTTTGCCACTTGCTAACTTCTGGCTGGCAAAAAAGGAAGTTAAAGAGTGTTGAAAAAGGAATATAAACCATTAATAAAACACCCTCAGAAGCTGAATTGCATGCAGCCACTTAGGAATCCACCTAAGGGAGTCCCGATGAACAAGATGCGTGCCTTGGTGTGTCTTGATGTCTTCCTTTTTGTGGGTTCAATTTTGTTTTTTTTAAAAATGGAAAACAAGATGGTGGCTCATGATGAAGGATTTTTTTCTCATGAAGAGGGATTCCAAATCTCTTGAAGAAGGATTGATCTTGCAAGACTCAATCCTTCTTTGTGAGATGAAATCCCCCATCATGAGAAACACCTATATCTCAGAAACGGAATGTTCAGCAAAGTCCCATAAGATGTAATGGGAAGTAAAAAACGTAATAACTTTGCAACTGATCAATGGATTTGCACAACATTTACACTGTCTGTTCTTCTATCAGAATTCCTTATACCCTGCCAAAATCAGCTAGAAATTCCACACCATCTGGTTGCAAGGCAATGAGGAAAAAACAGCAAAACTGGGTGTGGTTTTTTTTACTTTTTTCACTATCTGGATCTCAGAATCCACACATCCAACTAGAACAAAACTTTTCACATCAAGAGGAACACCCCAGAGGACAGTACACACCACATTTCATGCAAATTCATTGATTGGTTACAAAGTTATTAAAGTGCAAAATTTCAGCTTTAACATATGAACCACTGCTGAACCTTAACTATAGAGGTGCTATCACACCTCTGTAATATATATATATATATATATATATATATATATATATATATATATATATATATATATATAGATATATATATATATATATAGATATATATATATATAGATATATATATATATATATATATATATAGATATATATATATATATATATGTATCTATACACACATATATATGTATATATACTATATATATATATATATATATATTCATTGCACCCCAACGCACCACCACCCTCCACAGACCAACAGGCATCAGAGCGTGCCTTGGGGTCATCAGGCCTAACTCTCACCCCATTCTCCTATACTGTACCATCTCAGCTTCTTTACAGTTGGAATGGGGTGAGAGTTAGGGCAGTTATCCAAAAGGCTGAATTGAGCATGCTCTGAACCTGAAAACTCAAAATCAAATATCTTTGTAACAGATTAATATTTTTTCTCCAAACCAATGCTGAATTATTCCTTTGACTAGCCTCTTTCTATCCTGAAAATGTCATACCAAAATTCCAAACAATGTGCACGCAGTGCAGTCTCAAAAATGATCCTATTGTTTGCTAAAAAATGTGGAAAATGTGTTTTTTGGTGCTTCACTGCATGAAAACCACAAATCCAATCAAAATGCAACTTGGCAGTTCAAGAGATCTTCCAGCCAAGACCACACATTCCAAATGTCATGCCAATCTGTTGAACAGTTGCAAAGTTATTAACATACAACATTTGGGGTTTAACATTAAACTGCCTACTCAACTCTATAGAAGTGTGACTGTGCCTCTATAAGATATATATTATAGTGGTACGGTAGTGCCACTATAGTTAGGGTTGAGGAGCCATTTACATGTTAAACCCAAAATTTTGCACCTTAATAACTTTGTAACTGTTTGATGGATTTGCCTGAAATTTGGAATACACAATCAAGACCCACACACCTTGGGATTTGCTAAGTTTCGTACCAGTCGTACGGCTGCGGAGTTATTAAGCATGATCTGCGCATGCGTTTACGCTTTTCTGGAATTTTACTGTTGTCTCTACAGGTCGCACAGTTTGTGTGACTGGTCTGAAATCTTCAGGGAATGTGCAGCTGGGGTTCCCAATGTGCCTTTTGAAGATTTCATGAAAAAATGTTAAACAGTTCAAAAGTTATTCAAAAAACAAGTTCCCATTATAAGTCAATGGGAAAAATTAACAAAAAGTTTGACAGTGTCGCAAATGCAGTTTTTACTTTCGCAAATGGCCCTTTTACCGTTGCAAATCTGCCATTTTGTTTTCAGTTAGCGATCAGAAAAATGCTTGGCATTTAAAATTGGGACCCTCTAGCAACCTAATTCTTTTTGTATTCACCTAGTCGGACCCTGAGGATGCTAGCCATGTCTTTATTTTGGGGTAAAACACCCCAGAAATATGTTTTTCAAATTTCTGAAAGACAATAAAGTACTGTCGCGACTTGCAACACTGTCGTAATGAATTTATGAAAGCTTTGCAAACTTCAACAGTACTTTCTAGGCTGTGGGAAAATGACAGCAATTTTTTGGCACCCTGCTGCAAAAGAACGGTTTGGTGTTTTGGCCTGAAATTTGGAGGGAATGCCAACATCTCACAGATGTGCCTTTCAGTGTTTTGTTGAAAAAATATTACATGGCGGCAAAGATACAGCACTCCAAAGTTGACACTTTTTCCCATAGGATAACATTACGGCATCTGATGCATTACAGGAATCTTTGGCACCCTGCTGCAAAACAATGGTTTGGTCTTTTGGGCTGAAATTTGGAGGGCACACAGCCAACATCCCACAGATGTGCCTTTGTGTGATTTGGTGAAAAAATATTATAGGGAGCCAAAGTTATGGCACTCTGAAATTCTCTTTTTTCCCCATAGGATAACATTACGGCATTTGCCGCGCCTTTCAGGGCCCGTATCTCGGAAACGGTGTGAGATATGGACTTTTCGTTGGAAAAATGCTAATCCCGCTGAAGGGGCCCAAGTACAAAACTAGCCAGAAAAGTCTTAAATTATATGACTTTAAATTTTTTTTTCCACGCCGTAAGGTTCCTGAGATATAAGCAATTTAGTATTCCAACTCCTCACTTTCTGCTCCGAGAACCATTATTATGCATACATTCTTTGTACTCACTGTCTTTCTTTATGCAGCTTTTGGGAAAACCAGCCTGTGCACTTACATTACTGTTACCATTACCATTTTTGCTTGCAGTTCCGTTCCCGTTTCACTTACCGTTCACGTCTACACCACCATGTGCGTTACCCTTTGCGTTTTCATTTGCGCTTGTTTTTGCATTGTTTTTAACATTTCTGTCTACACTGCTATTTCTCTTTCTGTATTGCTTTGCATCACCATGTGCATTACTATTTATGTTTGCGGGCACAATGTTACTATGTGACAAGACATCATGTGGCGGGAGTGCAGACGCTCCCGCCGCCACATTACAGTCACTATTTCTCATTATCATTCTCAAAAAGAAGGGAAATTAGAGGCAAAAAAATCCATTTACTGCATTAGTTAGGGTTGTTCCACACCGGCAAAAGTGAGGAAATTCAGTGTTAGAGTTGAAAGCAGCCCTTGGACCCCCCTGCCCACACCCCCAACCGGCATTGGGGTGTGCATTAGTGTTGTCAGTCCTAACTCTCTCCCCATTCTCCTACACCTCTGCTTCTTTACACATGTGATGGGGTGAGAATTATGCACACAACCTAATGTGCACCCCAATGCCGCTGGGGTGTGGGCAGGGGGTCTATAAGGACTTTCAACCTTAACACTGACTTCCTCACTTTTGTTGTGTGGAATAACTAACTATCTAAATGGAGTTTTTTGCCTTCTATATATATATATATATATATATATATATATATATATATATATATATATATATATATATATATATATATATATATGTATTGCAAAAACTCCATTAATGCATCAGTTACGGTTAATAGTACACCAACAAAAGTCTGGAAATTTGGTCTTAGGGTCCAAACCACCAAAAAGCACATCTGTGGTGCCAGGGCTTGCCACCCTGCACATTTCATCTCAAAATTCCCAACTGTTTTGATGCTGTGGGGTGGCAAAGAATTGCTATTTTTGAGCTATGTTCTTTTGCAAATCCAAACGTTTCACAAACTTTTGTGACAGAATGGGCACGACACTTTCATGATTTGCAAAAGTGTTGCAACCATTCTGTCTCAATTTGCGACAGTACAAGGGGTCCAATCGCCAAAAAGGCATTTCTAGGGCCCCCTCCCCCCCAAAAAAGATAGTGCTGTGATCCTCAGGACCCATCTAGGTAAACACAACCATTAGTGTTTACCTAGGGGGTCCCAAATTTAAATGCCAGGCATTTTTCTCTCTCACTAACTAAAAACAAGATGATCACTGCACGACAGTAAAAGGGCCATTTGTGACAGTAAAATGTACTGGCCACAGCATTCGAGCGACACATATATTTTTTTCCCATTGACTATGATGGGAAACTTGTTTTTTGAATAACTTTTGAATGGTTTAATATTTTTTCACCAAATCATCGACAGGCACATTAGTGGCTCAGATTGCATTTTCCCTGAAGATTTCAGACCAAACAGACAAGGCATTTGGGCTGTTACCATGAGCAAAGAAAAGCACAAAAACCCTGTTTTGTTGTGTGTTTTGGGGTGCTCTGCAGTTCCATAATCACTCATCTGATCAAAACACAACTTGCCAGGTCAAGAGAGCTATGGTACCAGACTGCAAATTCAAATGTTCAGGCAAATCTGTCATATGGTGGCAGAGTTATTAAAGTGCAAAATTTGGGGTTGAACATAGAAGTGACCGGGCAACCCTAATTATACTGGCACTACCATGCCAGTATAATATATATATATATATATATATATATATATATATATATATATTTATATAATTCTCTATGCAAAAACTTTGTTAATGCATCAGTTATGATTATTCTACAGCAAAAAAGTGAAATCATTAGGTTGCCACCCTTTTCCACTCTCACACTTTCGCTCACCAACAGGCATCAGGCTGCCGTTGGGGTCATCGGCCTTAACCTCACCCCATCCCATATGTAAACAAGCTGAGGTGGTGCAGTGTTGGAGATTGGGGTGAGTTAGGGCTGATGACCTAATGCACACCCAATGCCTTTGGTGAGGCCAGGGTGGGGTGGGGTGCAAGGGGTGGAACCCTAATGTCGAATTTCCTCACTTTTGTCACTGTAGAATAACCCTAACTGATGCATTGATGACGTTTTTTGCATAGAATGTCTTTACTTTTTAAGAAAGAATAGAAAAGTAGAAAGTTGCGCAAGTTGGTTAGAGCACCAGGCCCAAAGGGCCAGGCACTCCCACCAACTTGTAAGTGTCGGGCCACTTTACACACCTAATGACTAAAAAGTACATTGACAACAGCAGAACCAGCCACTAAACAAATGTTAATGTAGTAGAACAATAGAAGACGCTGTCTGCAAAACATTAACTGCACCACGCAATCTCTCCACAAAAAATAAATTGTCCAACACGTAAGTACTGCAATTCACATCTACAGGACATTCCATCAACACTCTCAAAATTTCAAGTGAAAAGACCAAACCGTGTCTGAGATATAACATGTCACAGTATGAAATTTTAATTCGTCAGACTGGCACAGTTCCACACCTGTTGACATTTAACACACAATGACTGAAAACTACATCCATGACACTAAGGCTAGGTATCCTATCAATTTCATGGCACCACCACAAGCAAAATGCTGTCTGCAGAACGTAAACTGCACCAAGCTATATCTCTGATAAAAAAAAAATTTCTGACATGTAAACAGTGTCATTTACATCCACAGGACATGCCATAAACATCCTCCAAATTTCAAGTAAAAAGACGAAACTGTTTCTGAGATATTTAATGTTAAAGATTGGTAAAATTTCCAAATCTATTGCATTATAGAAAAGTCTGGCCATCTTGTCCTGCCTTCACGATCAAAGATGGCGATCAAAGAATCTCACAATCAAAGAATTTGCAGGCTCGCAATCAAAGAATTTTCAGGCTCATGAACAAAGAATTAAAAATGCTATAAATCAAAAAATTGAACGAATGCCAGTAAACCACCACCATGGTTCAACAGAACGAAGCTCCCTGAGCAAAACCCACCCTCATTTGACTTCCTAGGGCATCCCTGGGCTGAGAAAACAGAATTTTTAATCTGGCCATCTTGTCCTTCCCTCATGATGCACGATTGCGATCGAAGAATCTCGCGATCAAAGAATTTGCAGGCTCGCGATCAAAGAATTTGCAGGCTTACGAACAAAGAATAAAAACATTTGTAATTTATAAAAAATGAAAGAATATTAGCAAACCACCACCATGGTTCGACAGAATGAAGCCCCCTGAGCAAAACCCACCCTCATTTGACTTCCTAGGGCACCCCTGAGCTGAGAAAATTGATTTTTTAATCCAGCCATCTCGTCCTACCTCACGATGCACAATCACGATCAAAGAATCTCACGATCAAAGAATTTGCAGGTCATGAGCAAAGAATTTGCTCACTCATGAACAAAGAGCGAGGGACAAGATGGCCAGATTTCAAAATTACTTTTCTCAGCCCCGGGGTGCCCTACAAACTTAAATGAGGCTGGGTTTTGCTCAGAGGGCTTCGTTCTGCCCTATCTGAATAACAATAATACTGTGTTAAATATCCCTGGTAGTCTAGTGGCCCCCCCATCATAATAAATAATATTATCATGGGTAATGTCCTGATAGTCTAGTACCCCTCAATGTGTATGTTTTTTCATCCCTGGTAGTCTAGTGGCCCCCCGAATTGTATAATATTATTATTACTGTTAATATTCCTGGTAGTCTAGTGGCCCCCTCATCTGTATGAAATAATATCCATTGTCATTGTACATATCCCTGGTAGTCTAGCGCCCCCCCCATCATAATAAAATAAATCATCATCAAGTTCTGTGAGCATGGAATTCAAAGCGACACATTTATTTATTTATTTATTTCACAATTCAGATTTACAACCTTTGAGTCAAAGACTCATTTACAAAGGCACCTCATCATAGGGAGGGTAGACAACAATTGGTGGAGTACAACAAGGGAGAACATTACAGGTGAGATACAGTAAAAGAACATACAAAGCAATTCCAGTGATACAGTGGTGTACAAAGGCTTCAATTAGTGGGGTACATAGGCTTCAATTAGTTACAATTAGACTGATATACATATAAGTAATAATGTATCCCTAGAGGCTCTGGGTAGCTTATACTGGGGTGCTGGGGGAAAGGCAGTCTGGGAAGACTTTGTCTGTAAATTGGGTCGGGGGGCTGTAGGTATGGCCCAGTCATGGGCATTTACAGCTCCGAGTGTCAGTGAGGTGATTTCAGAGGGCAATTTTGAAGGGGCCAATTTTGGGGATGTTTGTGATATGAGCGGGGAGGGAATTATACCAGGAGGGGGCTCTGGAGTGAAATGATCTTTGAGTGAGCTAGGTTCTGGCTCTCGGGACCTGGAAGGTGGCTTTGGTTGCATTTCAGGTGGTGACCGAGTGGGAGGCCAATTTTAGGAATGTAGCAACCCCTGTGGGGGAGAGCCCAAGTAGTGTTTTTTGGCCAGTTTACAGGTGTGGTATCGCAGGTGCTCATCAGAGATGAGTAGGTTCGAGGAGGAGTAGAGCTGGCATGTGTGCATTCTGCTGGGGGTGCTCTTCAGGAGACTGCAAGCCTTGTTGATTGAGGTCTGGACTTTGGTAAGGACAATAGGGTCAGCAGCTGCATAGATAGGGAACCCATAATCGACCAAAGACAGGATGGAGGAGGTGATAGCCAGCTGGAGGGCATTCTCAGGGAGGCAGTCTTTGTGGCGGTAGAGGAGTCCAATCTGGGTGTTCACAGCAGAGGACAGGGAGTTAAGATGAGATTGGAAAGAGAGAGCTGAGTTGAAGGTGATGCCCAGATATTTGTATGCAGACACCTGTTCAAGGGGGTGTAGAGTGCTGGGGAGGATGAGAAGGGGGACATTTCTGTAGTTACTTTGGCAGTGGGCAAAAAGCATAGATTTTTGTCTTCTTGTGGTTCAGAACCAGATGATGGTCGAGGAACCATTTTTCAGCTTGGCTGAAGGTGAGTTGTAGGGAGCACTGCAGGGTGATGGGGTCAGGGTGGAAGGCAACAAGGACCGTGTCATCAGCATATAGGAACATTCTGCCCGAGCAGGAGCTGGGAAGGGTGTTGAGAAAGAGACTGAACAATGTGGGGCCCAGGATGGAGCCCTGAGGGACACCTGAGCGTACAGGTAGGGCAGTTGATAGGGTACCGTTTATCCTGACCCGTTTGGATCTGGCATGGAGGTAACTGGAGAACCAGGCCAGGGGCCAGATGAGAAACCTAGCTGATGCAGTGAGTCAAGCAATAGGGGTGACACACAGTGTCAAAGGCCTTAGATAGGTCAATGAACACAGCCCCAGCGATGTCCCCAGAGTCAAGTGCAGAGTGTATTTGCTGAGAGAACTCCAAGAGGACTGAGGCGGTGCTGTGTCCAAGGTGGAAGCCATGCTGTTCTGGACATAGTATGTTGTATTTGGTTAGATAATCCATTGCCATATTGGTGTACAGAAACTGACCTGAAAAAGTGCTTTGTTAGCTAGAAACCTCTCTTCAGATGACAAAGACAGCAGTGATTGTAAAGCAGTACTGCCTATACAGCTGTACTAATTTTAACTGCTGGCAGCAGACTTTTCCATTCACTTCAGCTGACATGAATTCATCAGCTAGCTTGGTGGCAAATTATGACAGTGATAGCAATGAAGGTGCAGTCAATGACAGTACAGAACTGTCAGTAGATGAACTGTATGCTTTCAGTATTGACTTCTTCATGCTGTGAGCTCTATGAATATTTTATTTATTGAGGAATCAGAAATACCTTTGAGTCAAAGACTCATTTAAAAAGGTTCCACATCACAGAAATTCGGTACATGACAGACTTTACACAATTCAGTAAGAACACAGTCCAGCAATGAACACAAGGAAACAGCGAAGGTTAACAATCAGAAACTAGGGTAAATTAGTACAGTTGGAGATATATGATAAAGCTCAAAGATACTGTATCTCTTAGGTCTGGAGGCCTAGGAAGGCAGGTCCGTTTGCTACTGCCAATAGAATAATCTCACACCCTTTCCACAAAAATGAGATGTGTTTCAATATTTCAGTTTACAATTGCATGGCTTTTAAAATTGCCTTATTAATTATTTGTTTATTTGTAATGTGCATCACCTCCTGTAATACTGTGCTCAGTTCTGGAGTCCTCACCTGAAAAAGGACAGGGACAGGCTGGAGATGGTCAATACAGGGTGACCAAGATGATTCAGGGCCAACAGGGCGGATCTTATGAAGATCATCTGAAGGCAATGAACATGTACTCACTGGAGACCAGGCGAGCGAGAGAGAGGGGATTTGGTATAGATCTTCACATTCCTGAAGGGAATAAATAACGTGAACTGCGGGAGCTATTTAGCAGGTGTATAGAGTCAAGAACCTGAGGTCACAAGTGGAAACTGGTGGGGAGTTAAGAAGGATGTGGGGGAGTTCTATTTTACAGAATGGGTGGTGGAGCCATGGAACAGTCTGCAAGCAGAAGTGGTGGGTGCCATGACCGTAAATGGCTTCAGGCATGGCTGGGACAGAGTGAAGTGTTTGATGGTTGCTCAGGTTGGTAACAGTAAGGAGGGGAGCAGAGGGGTGGACTGGCAGGAATAAAACCCCATATTGACAATAGGTCCTGGGGCAGATAGGGAACTTGGGGCAGACTAGATGGACCTTTGTTCTTTTTCCATCATTATTGTGTATGTTTTTGTTCCTATTGTTACTAACATACTCCCCACATAACATTTAATGCCATATTCCTCACTCCCAGCACTTTATGTTTTCAGGCAGACAGAGCCTTTAACCTTTCAGATAACTCCATATGCTTTTAGCTCTATCCCCAGCAATCATAGATGTTACAAACAGTCACTTTTGGATCCAGGTTGCTGAGGTCCCTTTTCTATTACATATCCCAGTATCACACTGCAGTTTTAAACTTTTTACATCTCAGACGTTACACATCATCTCCAATTCATTTCATAACTGGCAGATCCCACTCTGAACTCACTTATTATATGTGACCCCATTTATGATCTTACCTCCAGACACCACCATCCTTATGTACTATCTTATGCTGGGCCCCAACAAGGCATACGGAGGCCACAGGGACATGAACACCCAAGGCAGGGTGCCAGATAGTCTGACCATAGAAACATAGAAACATAAACTTTGATGGCAGATTTGGACCGCTTGGCCCACCTAGTCTGCCCATTTCACTATCGATAGAATAAGCTGTAGATCCTAGTTAACCAACAGCCTACTTCTTCCTACCCCCCCCACCAGAATTGCCTTATGTCTGTCCCATGCATTCTTGAATTCCCCCACAGTTTTTGACCCAATGACCTCCTCAGAAAGGCCAATCCATGTGTCCACCACCCTGTCTGTGAAAAATACTTCCTCATATTGCCCCTGAGCCATCCCCCCTCCGTTTTCAAATTGGGCCTCCTCATTCTCACACATCTCTTTTTCTGAAAGATGCTACCCTCTTGGACTTTGTTGATTCCCTTGAGGTACTTGAAAGTTTCTATCATGTCCCCACTCTCCCTCCTTTCCTCAAGAATATACAATATTAAGCTCCTTTAGTCTCTCTTCATATGGGTTCTGTTGCAGACCCTGCACCATTTTAGTTGCCCTCCTCTGGACTGCCTCTATCCTGTGTATGTCCTTGCAGAGATGGAGTCTCCAGAACTGCATGCAGTTCTCCAGATGGGGTCTCACCAACTGTCTGTTCAGAAGGATAACAACTTCCTGTTTTCTACTGGTGATGCCTCTCCCTATACATCCCAGTATCCCCCCAGCCATCCTTACTGCCTTCTCACATTGCTTGCTTACCTTTAGGTCATCTGATATGACTTTCCCCAGGTCTCTTTCCATTTTTGTTGTTATTAATACCTCCCCCCCATTGTGTACACTTCACCTGGGTTTTTCTTTCCCAGGTGCATTACTTTGCACTTCTTTGCATTGAATCTAAGCTGCCATACTTTTGACCATTCCTCCAACCTTGCCAAGTCCCTTCTCATCCTTTCCACCACCCTTGTGTATCATCCCTGTTGCAGATCTTTGTGTCATCTGCAAAGAGGTATACTTTTCCTTCCAGTCCCTCAGCAATGTCACTTATAAAGACATTAAAGACATTACAAAGGACTGGAGCCAGTACTGAACCCTGCTGTACCCCACTAGTAACCCCCCTTTTTTCAGAGTGGAATCCATTTACTATTACCCTGCCATTTTTTTACCCAGGCTACCACCCTGGGACCCACTCCCAGGCTGGTTAATTTGTTTATTAATCTTTTGTGTGGGACTGTGTTAAATGCCTTGCTAAAGTCTAGGTAGGCCTAGTCCACATCCCTTCCCTGGTCTCCTTTGGTCACCCAGTAGAAGAAATCTATTAGATTCCTCTGACATGACCTTCCTGCTGTGAATCCATGCTGCCTTGGGTCCTGTGCCCCACTGGCCTGTAGGTGCTCAACAATTCTTTCTTTCAGAAGGGGAATCACATCCACCCTCCTCCAGTCCTTAGGTAACACACCATCCACCCATAATTTGTTAAAAAGGGTAGTTAGTAGTGTCGCTAGTTCTCCCCTTAGTTCTTTTAGAATTCTGGGATGAATCCCATCAGGCCCCATTGTTTTGTCCACCTTCAGTTTTAGGAGATCTTTCACAACCCTTTCTTCTGTGAAAGGACTGGTATCCCCCCTATCCAGAGTGCTTCTACTGATTGGATTAGGTACCTCCCCCTCCTCTTCTTTTGTGAATACTGAGCAGAAATATTCATTCAGTATCCCTGCTTTTTCACTGTCCCACTCTGCCCACCCACCATCCCCTTTATTTAGCCTCACTATCCCTCCCTTGGTCTTTCTTCACTCCTTAATGTACCTATTAAAGGTTTTATCCCCCTTCTTAACTGAGTTGGCTGTCTTTTCCTTGGTTTGGGCCTTTGCTATTCTGACTGCCTTCCCTGCATCCTTCTGCTTTAACCGGTACAATTCTCTGTCCTGCTCCTTCTGTGTTTCCTTATACTTCCTGAATGCTATCTTTTTCTCCCTAACCTTCCCTGCCACTTCTTTTGAGCACCATAGTGGTTTTTCTTTCATTTTGGTTTGTTTATTTGCATCGCTCAAAGGCTTGTTGCCTCTGTGATGGCAGTTTTGATGTTTCCCCATTGTTCCTCCACCCCTCCTTCTTGCATGTTTCATCATTGGGTGAACCCAGGAATGACAAACAAGAAAGCAATCAGCACCTGGCTTCTGAGTCCTGGTTACAGGAAGCACCTCAGTGGGTGCCAGGTGAGGCAGTTCCTAAACAGATCTATATACACTGGGATAATGTAACTCTCATCCTCACCACCTTCCAATAGATTTGGGGCTCCTAACACCAGCTGAAGTTAGAGTCCCTGGTGCATCGATGAAATGTTGTTCTTTTAGCTCAGCTCCAGAATTCACCCATTAGGAATAGTATGTATCAGTCAATCTTTCTATTCATTGTGACTCAAGTCCCCATCTGTGAGCTATTAACAGGACCAACAAGTATGCCTAGGGGATACCCCCTTGAGTAGGGTAGTGCTCCTGCTTCTCACTGCCCCTTCACTCCAGTCCATGGTTAGCTACCTAAAACCCACACCCCTTCCTCTATTCTTCCTCTACTACTATTTGATTAAAATGGATACAATGCCATTTTTTATTCATTAAAGATCCAGACAGACAGGCACTGGTGATGCAGTCTCCATATTAACCCATTGGTGGCACAGATGGAATAAGGGGAAGCCACAACTTTAGTAGCCCCCTACTAGTATGGGGTCCTACACATATCATAAACACCATTTAATATAAGAGGGAATTTCAGTATGTATGACAAATGTACTTGTCCACAGTTTTGTAATTTAAGGATCATGTCCTAAATACTGTACACATACATTCCACTGGGAGTTCAAGTTATTAAGTTACCTTACAAGTGAATAGTTGATTTTTAAATGAGTTTCACTATAACCTCTGACACTACAATTGCACAAATATCTAAACTGTATTCATTAATTGTATCAGACAACCTGCATTTTTATATTTCCTGTGTCAAATTTATTTTTGAGGTACAGTAGTGTTGAAAATATTCTCTTTTGTGGGTATTTATATTGCAAAATATTTAGTCAGGATATAGTCCAACTAAGAAGCAGCATTACTTTTTCAGTGGGAGCCTACTGCTACCCAAATGTACAGAAAATGGAGATCAGATAACCTGCCACATGTCACCCAATGAGCCATTGACTGTGATTGCATTGAGATATGTGATCCTCTGTTGCCCATTTCAGTACTCTAACAACTAAACTGCACAACTTCTTCTAACCAATAACTGTTTAACATCACCAGCATATTTTGATTGCATTTTCAATAAGCAATATAACTGTACAATTTTTATTTGGCACAAATAGGAATACAGTTCTTCTCCTCCAGCAATAATAAACCCATCCCTCATTAGACACATTTAAGAACAATTTGTAGTGAGGTTAGAGCCTCAAGATGTGCAATATTCACCTTCTTTTATGTTTAATTACTTCTGTTGTAGTTAATCATTTTTATTGGTTTTACTGTGTGCTATAGATTAGGTTCTCCGAGCACTTTGTATAAGCTTTAGAGAAATAACACAGTAAGCACTTGAGATTCTGCAAAACATAAATTCGATGAGAATAGGGAACTCAAGCCTCATCAACAAATACTGTTTTAGAAATTAATATCATAACTAAAGATATGATTGCTATAAATTTAGGTTATGCATTAAAATGCAACACAACATTATCATTTCAGTGAAAAATGTTATAAACATGTACAGTAGCTGTAAGAAAACAAAACTGTTAAAATAGTACACATGTACAGAATTTCCAAAAATGGTTTGATGCATCCAGCCTCCAAGTTGGATTTTCAAGATGGTAAAGGTTAAATAATTGCTATCATTGGCAATTGCAAGAGCTTTACATATAAAATGTATTTTAAAGGGATCTGTCATTTGAATTTTCTCATTTCTAATTTATTTAAAATGGCCTTCTCTCAGATAAGTATCCAGGCAGACATGCACTGGTGAGGCAGCCTCCATATTAACCCCTTGGTGGCACAGATGAAATAGGGAGAAGCCACAACTTTTGTAACCCCCTGATCATCAGAATTGCTCTTGTTCTCAACATAGCGGCTGTGCTGGGCTAGCCATCTGCAGCAATAGTTTTAATGTGGTTTTTAATTTTGTTTATCTTATTTACTTTTAGTTTAGTTTGTGTTTGTTTTATTGATTTTTGTAAAGGTAGCTTAGTTAAAACGTTAGTTTAGTTAGGGCATTTCTGAGTGAGGTAGCTAGTCCTTTAACATTTTCAGGGGCTAGTTAGTTTATTGTGAGTCATCTAGTCGAGCTCCTGAACTGTTTGTTTTCTTATAACTGTGTTCATCTGCTGTGACAGTGTTGTGGGCTGAGAAGACTGCTCGCTTTTCCTTTTGGTGCAATTTACACTCTGTTTGGTGAACTCCCCTACCCCTTGTAGGTGCTGAGTTTTCATCTTGAGAGATCTGCTGTGGAGGCCTTGCTGGCTGAGGGACCTTTAGTTTCAGACATTGTCCCAGAAACATTCTGAGGAGCTTTGGACATTGGTAAAACCTTCTCTGGAACAATGCCGGATGCTCTGTGGAATTGGACTGCATTTTGTTGACTGGTCACCCATCATGTGTTTTGTCATGGGTTGGCTTGGCTAGCAGCAGATTGGGGCTCTGTTACTGGACTTCAGGTGGGTTTAGCTGCCTGGTCGCTAGTCTGGAGGTGTTGGCTTGGGGCTCACTGAAGAGCCAGTCTCTTTGCCTATGTCTCTTGGTTTATGGAGGGTGCCCACTGAGAGATGGATGTTGCTCTGTGACCCAAGAGGGGGGATTGTTTGGGCAGTCAGTCCCATCTGTGGGCCGGTAACTTTGGAGTCCCCCTCCAGGGTTTTGCTGACTCCATGACCCTTGCCTCAATTACGGCTGGAGAATCACTCCTAAGACAGCTGTGATGTCAACTGCATGGAGAGGCCTGCTTTGAGGAGGGGGGGCTCATCATGCAGTATTTTGAGAAGGACCACCGAGTAGTCTCTTTAAGAAGACCTGTTCCAGCACCTCTGATTTGCCAAGTGGACTCTATGATTGTCATCTAGCTGGACTGGCTTTTTTGCTATTTGTTTTAGTGGTTTGGCTTCAGGCAGTGAGAGTGCCGTTTAAAGCTGTTTGTGCAAATAATAGTTTCTGCTAGAGATGCAGCGAATTTAAAATCCACCGGTGAAGTGAACATGAAGTGGCCACTTCGTGTTGGCACTTCTCTACGCGTAGTTCCCCATAGGAAAGGCTCACTTAGCCTTGTTATTATTACTTGCATTGTCATTACACCTAAACGTGAAGTAAGGCGGAGTGACAACAATATTGGCAGCATCCCACCCACACAGTCACCAGAATGAATGTGTATCCCCAAAGTGCTACTGTCTTGTGTCCAGAAAACTCCCCAGTGCTGATGAAGTGAAATGAGAGTGTAACAAAAAATGCAAAGTCTCCCAGAATTAATGGTGCACTCAGTCATGCATGCAGTGGTCATGTCACACACAGAGTCACCAGAATAAATGTGCATCCCCAAAATGCTACTATCTTGTGTCCAGAAATTCCTCAGTGCTGACAAAGTGAAATGAGAGCGTAACAAGAAATGCAGTCTCTCAGAATTAATGGTGCCATGAAAATGCACAGACAGATTAAGATTGCACTGTACACTCAAAGGATGCACATGAAAAGGCACAACAACACCTAACCAGTGTTCACAAGTCACAAATCCAAATCTGGAAAGGAATACATTTTGCCAGTTGGGGGATTAGTGCACGGCAGTAACAATCCACTCCCAGTAAAGATACCACAAAGCTGTATAAAAAAATTATACAGGTGCGGTGGATAGCAGGTTCACACTGCTGCAATTACTCTGTAACACAACAAAAGGAGTCTGATTTAATGTCACGCTTCACACACACACTCACAAGCACACTCAAGTAATGCATAGCAAATTGAAAACCTTTAGTAATATAACCAAATGTTTTAAACAAACAAATTGTACACAGCTGCACCACAGCAATCAGCAAAACAATTTCAAGAATTACTGAAAATATTACTGTGTGTACATTAACACAGTTATACAAGAAAAATATAACCAAAACAGAAAGACTGCCTTTTTCTCCCAGTTAATCTACCTACACCACAAATATGCCCTTCCCCAAATCACACTTTACAGTACACAGACTGACTGTTCTAAATTAACATTCAAAATCCACACACAACAATAAACACTCGATGATATGAGCCCAAAAGAGTTTGCTACAATCGATGTACTAAATTTTGATCAAAAAATATTACTCAAAAAGGCATTCTAAACAGATTTTAGAGGTTTTGAATCGCAGAGCTGTGAGAGCAAACTGTCTCCAGTTACCACTGCACACACACTACTGAGGCCAGAACTGAGGCTGTACCGAACAATCTAGAACCCATGTGACCTGCAATCCCATGAATAACTGCAGAACTACATTTGGAGCTCAATTACAGGGTGAAGTGAGGTGAATTACATTGATTTCAATGTACTTCGCCTTAAAATTGGTGGAGAAGTGGTTTGGGGAAGGTGAAATAATGCAAAGTCATTGGTTTCACTGGACTTGCGTTCCTCATTATGAAGCGTAGTACTTCACTTCACGTTGTGGAGTTCTCCATGGATTCCACGTTACTCAGTGAATCACTTCACGGAGCAAATTGGGGCCACTTCACCCACCACTACTTACAGTACTGTAACTCACATGCTGTACGGGAAGAAACACGAATGCCTATGGCTGTACTTCCCCGATGGGCTGTAGCACAAAACTTCCAGACTTAAAAATGCTTATTAATAAGTACAATGGTGGAGTGATGAAGCCTGGAGAGATGCTACAAAACATGCTTACAATACATCCAAGTAACGTGTAAAAAAATGAATGTTGTGATTCGAGACATGATTGTGAATCATGATTTGTGACCATGATGATGAAGAACATGATTCAGTGTCGATGGTGTGAGCCAACCAATATAAAATCTTGTACTGGGAATGCAAATGCCTATGGCTATACTTCCTCAATGATGAAGAACGTGATTCGGTGTCGACGGTGTGAGATAAACAATATGGAACTGTATTAGAAGGGGAACGCAAATGCCTATGGCTGTACTTCCCTGATGAGCTGTAGCACAAACTCCCTGACTTAAAAATGCTCATTAATGAGTACAATGGTGGGTGGTGAAGCCTGGAGAGATACTGTACTACAAAACAGGCTTACAATACATCCAAGTAACTAGAAAAACAAGGCATTTGTCAATGCCAAATGTTGTCGCACTGGCATTGCCTTTGGTAGTGCATTGTGGAAACATATGTTTGGCAGGATGTGAAAAACGACAGCTGTACTGTTCATAAGGAGGTGTAAAAAAATGGCAGTGGTAAAAATGTGGCATGTAAGTATTGCAAATATCTTGAGAAGTTACAAGGGTGTGAGAAATGTAACGCTTACACTAATAACAGGGCATTTTATGTAGTTTTGCACCAATTTTCAACATAGGTATTTTAGCACCTCTACTCATGTACAGTGTCACTGTCATGTCCTCAAGCTGTCTCAAAAAGTGATTTCGCACAGTGACCGCGCTATTCTTCACCGGACGTGCGAAAACACATTTTGGGCAGGATATGTAAAATTACAGCTTTATTGTTCATCAAGAGATGTGGAAAAATGCTAATGGTGAAAATCCAGAGTGAAAATATTACAAATGCACAACGTTACGAGCGTGCGTGCAAACTGCGCAATGTACACTCATAACACAATCATTTTATGGAGTATCGTCACCAAATTTTCAACATACGCATTGTAGGACCTCTGCTCATGAACAGTGTCACTGTCATTTTGCAATCTGGCCTAAACACTGATTTCCACTGTGACCAAGAAGTAATAGCGCCGAAGTGCGGAAGTAATATTTCGCCAGGATGAAAAATGACAGCTATACTGCTCACAAGAAGAAAAATGTAGAAAAATGACAATGTTGAAAATCTGGCATGAAAATATTGTGAATTCGCGAAGTTACGAGCTTGCGTAGCAACTGCGCAATGCATGCTCGTAGAACAGCCATTTTTTGAATTTTTTCCACCAAATTTGCAACATATGCTTTTTGAGAGCCCACCTCATGAACACTGCCACTGTCCTTGTGTTAATCAGTTCCAAAATGTGATTCTGCGCAGTGACTGCGAAATCACCTTTCGGGACTGATTAACGTCAAAACTGTGACAGAAATCATGAGGAGTGGTCCCAAAAACTCCATGTTGAAAATTTGGTGCAAAAATTCCAAAAAATGCCCAAGATATGGATCAAAGTTGAAAAAACCCTATTCATTCCATTATACAGTTTACCGGCATTTCTTCAGTTCGTGGTCGGCTTTGAAGAGTGCAGACGTGTTCCTGGTCCAGCGAAGATCATCGCGCCGGACTCTGGAGGTAAGTATGGGGTGGGTTGGGGTGGGGGTGGGAGGCAGGGCACACAGTGGGTGGGTGCGGGTGGTGGGTAGGGAGACTACGAGGGACCATTTTCAGTTTACAGGGACCAAGGGAAAATAAAAAACATGGACAGTTTTCTTTTTACAGGTCGTTTCTTTTTGTTTGGGGGTACAGTAGCTGATGGGGGTTGGGCACCCCCACCAGCACAGAAGAAGGGGAGACATGATGCCAACAGGGAGTGGGCTCCCTCGTCTGCCTGAGCCACAATGGGAAGAGGGGGCGGATGCCGACAGGGATTGGGCACCCCGTAGGGCAAACAATCGAGGTGGGGGTACATTCTGCTGACGGGAATGGGCCCTGCTAGTACATACTAAGGGGCAGGGAAGCTGACCGGGGATTGAGCACCCAAAGTCGGGTGCTGTCGGCAGAGAAGTACATTGTGCCACCATGCTACTAGCTGGTGAGCACGAGGAAGGGTCCGCTTATGTGTGACGAGCTTTGCTCGGATTGCAGTGGGCCTTTCCTAGATGTGCTTGCCAGCTTAGTATGCATGGTGTGGTGTCGCTGATTGGGGAATGAGGGACGCACTACTGGTGCATGCCCTGCATTGCCCAACAGCCACCGCGCCTCCAAATCCCCACTGCCGCAAGATGTTGGCTGCGCACACGCGCCAACATAAAAATTTATGTGATTCGTGTCGTGATCATGAATAGTGATTTGTGACTGTATTTGTGACCATGATGATGAAGAACGTGATTTGCATCATGAGTGACTCATGATAATGTTCCTGACTTAAAAACGCATGTTAATGAGTACAATGTTCATGCAGAATTATGCACCACACCTGTTCAGTACTCTGAAGGGAAGCCAAAGAAACAACTGTGACTTAAGTTACAGATGGAGATTGGGCCCTAAAGAGATGCAAATGCACAGACAGATTAAGATTGCGCTGCGCTCTTAAGAGATGCAGATGCAAAGACACAACACCTAACCAGTGCTTACCATCAGAAATTCAAATCTGGAAAAGAATACCTTTGCCGGTTGGGGTGAGCCGCGGGGAGGGGGCACTACTGCAGTAAAAGTCACTAGTACTAGTGCCAGTAAAGATAGCACAAAGTTCACATTGCTGAAATTATTATGTGGCACAAAACAAGGTGTCTGATTTGATGACACGCTTCACACACATACTCACACACATACACTAAGTAATGCGTAGCAAATTGAAAACTTCAGTAATATAACCACATATTTTAAACAAACTAAAATTATGCACTGCTGCAACACAACAATCAGCAAAAAAATGGCACGAATTATTGAAAATATTACTGTGTGTACATTAACACAGTTAAACAAGAAAAATATCACCAAAACAGAAAGCACTGTCTTTTTCTCCAAGTTAATCTACCTACACCACAGATACGCCCCTCCCCCAAAGCACACTTCCACTGTCTCTCAGTACACAGACTGAATGTTGCACATTAACATTCAAAATCTACACACAAACAATAAACGCTCGAAGATATGTGCACAGGAGGGTTTCCTATAATCGATGAACTAAAGTTTCAGCAAAAAAATTACTCAAAAAGGCTTTTTTAACAGCTTTTAGAAGGTCTGAACCGCAGAGAACTCTCAAAGCAGATTGTCTCCTACAGCTTCCTACACACACTACCCCAAACTGAGGCTGTGCAGAACAATCTAGAGCCCACGTGACCTGAAATCACTGCCAAATTCGCCTTTGGAGCTTAAAAACAAGGAAGAGGCTGGCACATTGTTTTCAATGTACTTAAAGGGTACTCTAAACAAGCAGTTTTTAAAACTGCAAACTCCAAAATCTGTCTTCATAGCAAGGTAAAGTAAAGGCTGCTGTTTACATTTATGATAAAACTGCATTTATGTAAATAACATAAATGCAGTTTCATAGCTTTTGGAAAATGCAAACGTCAGTCTTTCACTTTCAAAAAAACCAGCCTTGGTTTCTCCCTAAGATGTCTGCCAAGTGTGTTAAGTGATGAGTCATGATGACATCATAGGAGCCAGAAACAGAGATCCGCATATATTTCTATAGTGCTAACTAGTCCTTTTTTCCCCTCTTTTTTGAATTGTTGTACCAGAATGATCAACACCATGTATTAACTTGTGGATTATTTTGATCATTACAAATGTTAGGCTTTGATTTTGTTCATTTTGCTTACTTTAACTTGCAGAAAAATGTTTTGCAATCCAGCTGGCTTTTCCTTTGGCAAACTGCATTACAGTACAACACTTCAAATACCTGATGATCTAGTGGTTATATAATGCACTGAATTTTGTTTTTGTTAACCAGGGGAGACACACTAAGCTGAAAGCTTGTTTACAGGTGTGGCCTGGGAGCACAAGGAAGTTTAGTGACTTGCTCAGGGTCACACAGCAAAGTAGCAGTCTTGTTCAGTTCCAAGGCTCATGCTTTCTTGTTAATCCACAAATAAGGCTTTCTTTTTCCATGTGAACCCCCTGCACCTAGCCTGCCTTCTGTTGAACACCCCACCATTCATACCCTGTCCTTAGTAATGCCTGGGGCCGCATATGAGCTTGCGGTCTCATGAAGAGAATTATCAAACCTCAGATTGTAATCTTGTGCATCAGAGAGTTGTGCACACCTATACTGATACGCATCATCAGCTGGCACTGTTAAAATGCCTCCCAAATCACTCTCCAGTAAATATTCTCAATGTTTGACTTCTGCTCCCACAGTAAACATTGAGTGGATCACCACCCTTCTGCACAGTGAAGGTAGTATGTACAGTTCCCTGTTGTGTTTTTTTCCCTACCTCATTAACCAACAACTAGGTCTTCCTGGAGGGCCAAGCAATAAGCATCATGACCCACCAGAAAAAACTGCTGTTCATGCCCTCATAAGGGCTGCACTTAAAATGGATAACAATATTATTAGCAGGAGAGGCATATTCATACCTTGAGCAAATCCACCTGACTGCCAGTGTCAGTCTACTCCTTTACCTGTGATCTGCAGAACCTTGAAGGACAGTTCCCAGCAATTCTTCTCCAGAACTTTTCTGTGCTCTACTCCACAATGCGAGTTGGCTGGCTACCACCCTTCCAAATCTTGAATGAGCTATACACAACTTCCTCAATACTGTCTTAAGAAATGTCAACATCCCCCCCATGAGGATAATCTCCCTACACCGAATTCAAGTAACAGTTTAGGTGCAGCCTTGCCACTCTGAGTATTTGTCATCGCTGGCTACTCTCATCCACAGTCAGGTAGTGATCACGATGCTGGCAGCCCCACATTTCAGATCTCACAGTGAACTGCTCAGTGTCCTCCTTCATGTCTTCAGCTAACCTGAATATAGCTGTACCCTACTGGAAAGGCCTCTTCAGTACTCCTCTGGCATTCATTTTTCTCACCTGTTTCCCACACCCAAAACTGGTGAGTTCACTAACCTTCCACATCATGAATGCGTTTAGTACAGTCTCCCGTGTTACATTTACATATTAATAATAAACATGATCTTCTGGTATGCCAGGCTGATACAGGTAGCAGCATGGCACAAGTGGAAAAATAGGCTTTTCTACCCATATAAGATCTAAGCCACCTCTGATTAGGTACTATTAAATGACATGCATAATGATGTGCACACCCATCATTTAATAGTGCCTAATCAAAGGTAGCTTAGATCTTTTAAGGATAGGAAAGCCTGTCATACCCCTTGTTCCCTGCTGCTATGAGTCTGACTTACTGGAAAGACATGTTTATATTTGATATGTCAAAAATAAAACAGGGACTGTACTAGCATTCATGATCAGAAGGGTGATGAGCTCACCTGTGTTTGGTGTGAGGAGGAATAGTAAAGAATAAATACCAGAGGGGGACTGAGAAGGCCACTCTTGCAAGGTACTGCTATATTCAGGGAAGGGGAAGACAAAAGGAAAGAAATATGAGCAGATTACTGTGAGAAATAAGATGTGGGGCTGCCAATACATTGATCACTACCTGACCCCTTGTTCTGGCCAACATTCCCCTTGCCATAAAACCAGTTCATGCAATTGTCCAAGGCTATATGTGGATGTTAATGTATCAAATGGCTTCCACTACAAGTGCAGTCACTTCTCTACCAGTCTAGTATTGCTTGTAAAGCAATTTGGGATACAATGTGTATGAAAACCACTATATAAATGCGGATTCTTATTATTATTGTTATTATTTCCCATAGAAAAAGAAAACAAGCCAAGCATATATTTGAGTTTCAAGAAAGTATGAACTTTAACACTGGACTGCACAAGAACTTCGCTACAAAAAAGTGGTGGCTCTAGGAGGTGGTGAAGGGTGTGGCTACACTCCCCCACACACATAGTAACATACTTGTTTACTACTGCTGCATTTCAGTTTGTTGAATAAGTCTGATTTATTGATTGCACAAATATTTACATTCAAACTATGGATTACATTTGTAGGTTCTGTCAAAAACATACTAGAAAAGAATAATAGCAGGAAATATAAAGGTTTAATAAAAATGTTAAAAAATGCGTATTAAGCATGCACACCACCCCAGCACCCCCATTGTAGCATCCTGGATCCACCATAACCACTAGGCCACCAGGTTATTCAAGATTTGTACCTGGGGATGGGAAAAATTCCTGCAGGAAGTCACGGACTTTGTGGTCGATATGGTGTTGGAGTCCTCCATGTGGTTGGACCGGGGGGACTTCAATGCCTGGGTCGATGAGAACTCACACAATTTGGTGAAGACTTCCTCTAACTGATAATCTCATTTGGCTTTACACAGGTAGTTACCTCTGCTACCCATAATTGTGGTCACTTTCTCGACCTGGTGTGTCTCCTGGGAATGGAGATTGCCGATTTGGTGGTGGAACCTGTTGGTTGGTCTGACCATCACACTAAAGGGTTCAGTTTCACAGCTCCCTCAATAGACCTGTCCCTGTGGAGATGGTCCAGTACCACCCTTTAAGGGGCATGCCCCCTTCTTGTCTAATGGCAGTTCTGGACCTATTGAGTAGGACGATGGGATGCATGGAGCCAGGTGACCTGCTGCTGCATTATAATAGGGCAGTATTGGGGGCCCTGGACTCTATTGCTCCTATCCATGTTCACCCAATCACTCTTCATTCTCGGTCCTCTTGGTTTGATGGGACCTTGAAGGAGTTGAGGTGAGTGGGATGAAGGTTGGAGTGGTGCTGGCGGAAATCTGTCTTGGAGTTTGACAAACTTAGATTGATAGCCCATTATAGGGACTATCAATTGGCTGTCCACTGTAAGAAGGCAGAGTTCCTATCCAGGGAGATTGCCGTGACAAGGAATCAACTGGCTCAGCTCTTCTGGACTGTCAACAGGCTGTGCAATCCAACCTGCCTTTAGCATCAGAGAGCTTTTCACAACTTAAATGAGAGGAGGTCACTCAATTCTTTGCAGATAAGGTTGCCTCCATCAGATCGGAGATCTGTTTAGTAAGCTCCAATGAGCAGTGTGGTGGTTGGTGGGAGGTCGCTAGTGCCCAGTTTGTCTGGTCAGACTTTGACTGGCCAATGATCATTGATATCATGAAGCTTGTCCAGGGTATGCGAGCAACTTGCTGTAGTTTGAATCCTGCTCCAATCTGCCTCCTAGTAGAGTGTGTGGATGTCATTGGACTGGTCCTATGGGAAATAGTCTGGAGTTCATTGGAGATGGGGTGTTTCCTGACCCCTTGAAAGAGGTGATCATGACCCAACTTTTGAAGAAATCTTCCCTAGACCCTGACTGTCTACCTAACTACAGACCTGTCTCTAACCTGCCCTTTGTGGGCAAGATTATTGAGAAGGTAGTCATGTTGCAGCTCGAGGACCATCTTACCACCCACAAAGTCTATGATCCTCTCCAGTCCAGATTTAGGATGAGGCATAGTACCAAGACAGCACTTGTTTGGGTACTTAATGACCTCCCAATGGCGAGAGATCAGAGGAGCCACTCAATCTTGGTCCTTCTTGATCTCTCCACAGCATTTGACACTGTGGACCATGGGGTATTACTCGAGAGCCTGCAGCTGATCTGTGGACTGTCTGGGATGGTCCTCAGATGGTTTCATTCTTTTCTCATGGGCAAGATACAGAGAGTGGTGTCGGGGATTTTTTCCTCAGCCCCATTCCCCCTGTCCTGGGGTGCTGCAGGGCTCTGTGTTATCTCCCATGTTGTTCGTGGTGTATATGCTGCCATTGGGGGACATTATAAGGTGGTATGGGTTGAGTTGTCACTGCTGTGCAGATGACACTCAGCTATACATGTCCTTTGTGCCTGGTAAGGATGATGCAGTCTCAGTCTTTATCAACTGTCTCACTGAGATCCAATACTGGATGAGTGCCAGCTGATTAAGGCTTAATCTGGATAAGACTTAGTTCTTGGCTGTGGACCCTGGTCATTGAGTAGAGGGCTCCTCGGCCAATCAGCCCCCTGGGTTGGTCCTGGGGGTAATTCAGCTGCGGTCCTCTGAACAGGTGCAGAATCTGGGCATTATCCTTGATGCCAAGCTGACTCTTAAATTACAGGTGTCAGCTGTTGTCAAGTCCTCATTTTTTCATCTGAAGAATACCACCCAGATAAAACACCTTTTTCTGCCTGATGACTTTCCTACTTTGGTCCATGCCTTTGTGACATCCCGCCTTGACTACTACAATGCTCTTTACCTAGGGCTCCCTGGGGTGGACATTTTCTGCCTGCAGCTGGTGCAGAACATGGCAGCCAGGCTGTTGATGGGCTTATCTTGATCTAGCCACATCATGCCTGTGCTCCGTGAACTGCACTAGCTGCCAGTGTGGTGGAGGATCACCTTTAAGGTCGGTTTGTTGATTTTAAGGCCCTACACAGACAGGGACGGTGCTACTTGCAAGACCTTCTGCATCCCTACTGCCCCCTCTGCCAACTCCGTTCCACTGAGGAGGGATTGCTAGACATTCCCAGGGTTCATTTGAAGACCTCCGGGGCAAGATCCTTCACATTTGTGGCTCTGACCTCATCAATTCATAGAGTGCCTGTCCACTGAGACATTTATAGCTGCCTTAAAAACATATTTATTTGATTTAGTTTTCGCTGTTTTTTTAAATTGAATGCTGCCTATTTTAAACTGATTATTGGTTTTATGTACATAATTGTTTGTTTAATTTCATGTACTGCTTGGATTCAATGCAAAGAAGTGCAAAATAATGCACCTGGGAAACAAAAACCCAGGGGAAGATTACACAATGGGGGGAGGTAGTAACAACAAGAAAAATGGAAAGGAACCTAGGGGTAATCATATCAGATGACCTTAAGGTTGGCAAGCAATGTGAGAAGGTGGTAGGGAGGGCTGGGGGGATACTGGGATGTATAGGGAGAGGCAGCACCTACAGAAAACAGGAAGTTATTATCCCCCTGTACAGACAGTTGATGAGACCCCATCTGGAGTACTGTGTCCAGTTCTGGAGACCCCATCTTCGCAAGGACATAGACAGGATGGAGGCAGTTCAGAGGAGGACAACTAAAATGGTGCAGGCTCTGCAAGAAAAGCCATATGAGGAGAGACTAAAGGAGCTTAATATGTATACCCTTGAGGAAAGGAGGGAGAGGGGGGACATGATAGAAAGGTTTAACTACCTCAGTGGAAACAACAAAGTCCAAGAGGGTAACATCTTTCATAAAAAGAGATGTGCAAGAACAAGGGGGCACAATTTGAAGAGCGGGGGATGGCTCAGGGGCAATGTGAGGAACTATTTTTTAACAGAGAGGGTGGTGGATGCATGGAACAACTTTCCTGAGGAGGTTGTGGGGTCTAAAACTGTGGGAGAATTCAAGAATGCATAGGACAGACATAAGGCAATTTTTGTGGGGGTAGGAAGAAATAGGCTGTTGGTTAAATAGGATCTGCTGCTTATCCTCTAGGTAGGGAAATGGGCAGACTAGGTGGGCCAAGCGGTCCTTATCTGCCGTTAAAATCTATGTTTCTATGTTACAGGCACTTTGATATTGTGAAAAGCACCTTTTATAAATAAACTTGACTTGAATAAAATAAATTTATTTAAAGAACTATGTGTGGACAGAAAATGTTATTAAGTTTTAAAAGTAGCCAGTTATGATAAACTTTGATTTCTAGAGTATATATTTTTCTACTTGCCATTTGAAGATTTTATACCTGATAATATAAGGTGTTAAGTGTACATCAGTACTTTACCAGGACACTAACATAGCTAATGTAATTCCCCTTCATACCTCATCAGCATTGTGACCTCACGCATGATGTTATCAGTAGTTATCAGTCTGGCAGAAGGTAATTCATTCATTTTAATGTCCCAGTCAGTGAGGTCACAATGCTGATGATCAACAGTATTAAGGGGAAGAAAGCTAGATATGGCTGCCTCCAGGTAGTGTACTTTTCCACACATCACGCTTAGTACTGTCTAGTGAAATATCTTCTTAATTGCATAAAGGAAAAGAAAAATGTACATCAGATACAGAAACAGCTGACTACTTTTAAATTTTAATATTACTCTCAGGTGGTGTACTACCTCTTTTAGGTCCTGCCAATAGTGAAATTTGGCACCTTGTCCAACATTAAATTCCACTAGAAAACAGAGTACCTACAGTATTAAAAATACAATAACTGGTTTAATTAGACAATACGGCCCAATGTAGAGAGCAGTTATCAGTGAGACATGGGCTTCTTAGAAGGGTCCAATGTGAAGCTGAGTGCATGTTCCATCTATTACTGCCCAATGCAGAGGGACTCATTATTTTGCCATTATAAACATTTACTGACTTTAAAAAACATTCGTTACTTAAGGTGTTTATCCTTCATAGTCACCTCTCATCAAAACCACAAGTGGTGACCTCACAACTGCAACATACACTGTACATTTACACCTGTTGTATTGGGCCTGTGTGAACTGGTGGCTGTCATTATTGCAGATGGGTTTGTGATTTTTCACTATTTTGCTCTCTACCTTGCCCTCTACTGGTGCCTCATGCAGCATGCTTATCAGCTGCAAAGGCCCTTTGGGGAAGGTAGGAAGCTATCTTCTTAGCCTACCACAGGGGTTGCTGCAGGAGTTGAACTGGGACACTGCACTCCCTGGCCAGAAAGCACTGCCTTCTCAGCACCTTGCTTAAACCTGGCACCAGATGATAGCGCCAAAATCCAGGCTCACTGCCAAATCTAGGTCAACAGCATGATAGATCATTGAGCCATCAGGGTTGGTCCATTTAAAAACACAAGCTTTGGTGCTTCTTTATATTACCAGGCAGTAATCCACAAAAGTTAAGGAGGTCCTGCACCAATCAAAACATATTGTTTCAACTTCCAGTGTTTCATCCAGTTTGAAATAAAAGTGTCTTTGCCAGTGTGCCTGGTATCTCTTTCTCTTCCCCTGATGTTTTTCTATTTATGTGTAATTTACAGTAAATAGGCTTTTCTTTATCTGTTGGTCCAATGATTGCAGTGAGTATTAAACCTGTAGGCAAATGAGCATTGCCCCTGGGCTGTCCAGCATCTAGGAACATCGAGATGATGGCTGTTCGAGCTTCACGTATGCTCTGAATTACAATGGGGGCTTAGCAGGTTTGTGGTGCCTGGTGGCAGGAGGCCAAGAAATGCTTTTTTGGCTAAAAGACAGGTTTGATATTGGATCCTCCCAGAGAGCTGTAGCCAACCATTCTCAGTGTAAAGATCACAGGTGTGGGTGAAACGTGTGGACCCATGAGTAGTCTGCACTCTCATTCAGAGCAATGGATATCCTGTGCAACAAAGACATGGGGGCTGCTCCATAGATTGCAAGACCATAGTCTACAATTGATATGACAGAACTATATATAGAAAGTCGGAGGGCTTCTTGAGTAAGGCAGTGTTTATATCTATGTAGGAGACCAGTCTTGACATTGACAGCCCTGGCTACATTATCTATATGTTTAGCATAGGATAGACAGCTGTCCAAGGTGACCCCCAGGTATTTGAAATGTGGTATTTGTTCAAGAGGGACTCCAAGACAGTTTCTAATGGTAAGTGTATGGGATTGTGCTTGTTTCAGGTGCTACTGAACACCATTACTTTGGTTTTCTTGTAGTTGAGGATCAGTTTATGTTTAAAGAACCAGTCCTCCACTTCAGCAAAGCCACTCTGAAGGTGAAGTTCTAGTTGCTTGGGGTCGTGGTTGCTGGAGTAGATGACTGCATCGTCTGCATGGAGGAGGATCATTTGGTGGCAGAAACAAAGTAGGTTATTAAGGAAGATGCTGAATAGGAGTGGCCCCAGGATTGAGCCCTGTGGCATGCCAGAGCAGATGGGCTTTCGGACAGATACGACATTGGCTATTTTCACCCATTGAAAGCAGTTTTCAAGATAGCTTTTGAACCAAAGTGTTGTGTCAATGGAGAGGCCAGTAGTGGTAAGCTGTTGGAGGAATAGTGAGTGATGGACAGTATCGAACACCTTAGTGATGTCTATGAAGGCAGCTCCTACTAAGGTGCCATGATACAGAGATTGATGAATAAAGCCAGTGAATTCTATCAGGGCTGAGGTTGTGCTGTGCCCCTTCCAGAACCCATGTTGCTGCGGGCATTGGATAGAGTATTTTTCAAGGCAGTCCACAAGTTGGTCAGTAACAATGCACTCAAGTGCCTTGGATATTGGTGGGAGGATAGATATGGGTCTGTATTTTGGGTGATGGGTCCTCTCTCCGCTCTTGTGCACTGGGATGACTAGTGCTGTTTTCCAAACTTGAGGAAACTGTGAGAGTTGTAGCAATAGATTGATGATCTTAGTGAGGGGCATCAGCACTTCCTCAAGAGTATTCCTGAACATCTGCTTGCTTACCTGATGCCATGGCACAGGGTCAGACATGATCTATGTGCTTCATCATAGCAATGAGTTCTGGTGTAATCCAGGGATTTACAGTGCCATGAACTGTTATTTTCTTAATGGGAACATGGGTATCACAGGCATTGCTGAATTGTTTTATGAAATAATCCAGTGTCAGGATGACATCATCAAAGGCACTGAGCACGGACGAGTCAATGCTGCTGAGGAGAAAGCAGGCAAATGTACTCAGAGTTATGATGATAACAGCTGGGGAACAGAGTGTGTGATGTGCCAGACAGGATAGGAGCCCTTAGTGGCAGCTGCACATAACCTGCTAATGGTGGAGTGGACACAGTAAATTTAACTCCTACCAGAGATATAGCCCTCTAGTGGCTAGAAAATGTAATCTGCTAATGGGAAAGTCAGCATTTGGCACTACTCCATTGGTTCAGGCAGAGTTAAAGGACAGAGAGGAGCATACAGTCTAAAATTCTAGCAGTATTTGGCAAGTTAAATCACAGCAATGTAGACTCTAGACATTGATACAAAACAGATAAAATGCTGAAATCTATGTAGTATACACAATAATATAAAAAGTTAGTGAAAGGGAAGCAGCTTAGGGAGATGAAACCAGTTCATAATAGGAAGGCAGGAGAAGGCCAAGTGTCCAGTCATGGCTGAGGAACTGGATATAGCGCCAATCAGCCAGTGAAGACAGAAAGTGCCCAGATTCTAGCAGGGCAGTGGCTCCAAGGGCCAGGCTGTGTCCCTGTGTCTGTATCTGTGGGTCTCTGGCTGTCTGGCAGTCGAGTGGGTCACCATGGAAGAGCTGCCAGAGAAGGCACAGCTCCCACAGGGATAAGTTGGAGGTGTGCACCCATTCAGGGCAGAGTAGCCTGTGGAGGGGAGACGGGATAGTCAATTTAAAGGAGCAAGGGCAGTGGCAGCTAATCCCCTCAGCACCAAGCCGGCTGGAAGGCAGATTGCATAACAAAAGGCTCTGCACAAAAGGTACGCTAAAAATAAAATAAAGAGTTATAACACCTTGGCCTATGGGGGGGGTGGGGAGAGACAGATCAGCAAAACATGGGGAGGAAAGAGAGAAAATATCAGGGCAAATGACAGAGATAGGTAGCAGTGTGAAATTATAGGAGGCTCAATTCAGAAAGAAGAAAATTTATAAAAAGATATAGGGTACCTTGGAGTACTTAGCGCTACTCCATCGGCTCAGGCTGAGTTACAGGACAGAGAGGAGCATACAGTCTAAAATTCTAGCAGTATTTGGCAGTTTAAAAAGCAAGGGAAGCAGCTTAGGGAGATGAAACCAGCTGGTAATAGGAAGGCAGGAGAAGGCCAAGTGTCCAGTCAGGGCTGAGGAACTGGATATAGCACCAATCAGCCAGTGGAGACAGAAAGCAGCAAGATTGTAGACGGGCAGTGGCTCCAAGGGCCAGGCTGTGTCCCTGTGTCCATACCTGTAGGTCTCTGGCTGTCTGGCAGTTGAGCGGATCACCGTGGAAGAGTCAACAGGGAAGGTGCAGCTCCTATGGAGAGGTTGGAGGCGTGTACCTGTTCAGGGCAGAGTAGCCTGTGGAGGGGAGAAGGGGCAGTCAATTTAAAGGAGCAAGGGCAGTGGTAGCTAATCCTCTGCACCAAGCTGGCTGGAAGGCAGATTGCATAACAAAAGGCTCTGCACAAAAGGAACACAACAAATAAAATAAAGAGCTATAACACTTTTGCCTATTGGAGGGTTGGGGGACTGCAGCATCTGTGAGGAACTGGGAACTGGGTATCACTAGCCTGATTCTGCTGACACTGAATGCTGCCATAGAAAATGTTGTCACCCAGGTAGTTGCAGATAGTTTCTTCTACACAAGGGCAATAGTTCAAAACAAACCCAATAAATGGAGCATTGGGAAGATATTATAGACCAAGCACAGCTTTGGGGAAAAACTTTGTGTGTTGCATGAATTTTGAAATTATGTTAGAAAACCTAATACCATGTCATCATGTGGAAGTTAATATTTTTGACAATGGTTCTGTACCAAAATTCCAGGAAAACGAGGTGATGTTGAATATTTCTGAGACAGGTTACACTACCCAAAAAATGTCCACTGTAAATTGGTACATAAAATTGTCTACCACTCAAACAAATAAAGAAAAGCTAACCGTACCTTAATCACTAACAGCAACCTCTCTAACTACCTCATTGACTGCATAAGAATGTTCCTAGGCTATAATTTCTAGAAAGGGATACTAAAAAAGACAATAAAAGCTGAAAATGGTTTGTCAGCACAGGCAGAACTGACTCAATGCATCATTCAGCACGGTGGCCTTTAAAATCCCTGGTGACACGTGACACATTTTTTAAAAGAATTTGGTTGTATGCAGTATGATACTCAGTTTTATGCATTCATGTGTACAGGAGGTAGAATGGAAGCAACAGTGTTAAAAATGAATTACTAAAATATAAAAGAGGTTTAAAGAAGTACTGACGCCTCATAGAAAACTTTAAAAACAATTCTGCTTGCATTCCATTTATATTTTATATATTTCTCCATCCCATAATTTATTACTAAAGAAATGTGTACAAAGATATGAGTGTTGTCTCTTACAGTTCATTTTGAGTTCATCTGCCTCTATAGCTTACTCCTTACTTCAGGTCATAATCGTCTGATGTGACATCACAATCTGTTGCCATGGGGGCAACTGTGCAGTCACATGCAGTGCTCTATTACCCCAGGTAGGGAGAAAACAGCAGCAGGAATACATAATCTCTTCCGGAGCAAAGATCCTGTTTTCATGCAAATGACCTCACTACTAAATAATGGGGAGGAGGAATACAGAACTAATGGGAAATACAAACTGGACAGTTCCTAAATATTATATTTTGTTAAAGTTCTGCTGAACATGTCACCAGCTCTTTAAACAACACAATGCTGGGATACTCATTAGTGGAATAGGGGCTAGTATAAATGCTTATACAGTATCTCCATGCTTTGGAAAAAAAAATGTTTTATTCTACTGAGTTATTACATACTTTTAAAGTGTAGATACATTTGGATTTTATATGTGAAGATATACTGTACATATCTGTGAAATAGCTGGTACAGCAAGGGAAATTTTGTATGTCTTGGAGAAATCATTTACCTTACTTTGGTAACTTGTTGGTACTATAATCCTCAAATATGTGCCCTGTACTATTTGGCTGTGACTAGTACTGTCCCAATAGATTTGACTGCAGTTTCTGTAGCTCATACACTACTGTCCCAGCAGATGCTTGGAAACAGTCATCCACCACACACTCTAGTGTTCCAGCAGAAGCTGGCAGACTTCTGTTACCACAGGCAGTATTGTCCCAGCAGATCTGCATCTACTGGACTATTTTACATAGCACAGACACTACTGTCCCAGCACATGCTGGGACACTTACCTTCACCATGGGCACTACTGTCCCAGCAAATGCTGGTAGAGTTCTGCTATGGCAGGCACCATCTCAGCATATCTGCATTCTACTGGCTGCTTACTGTGCCTCATATACTGCCATGACAGCACATGATGTGATGTGCTGCAACACAAGTGATTATATAGTAAAGTGAAGTGTACCGGCATGTGCTGGGATAGTAGTGTCTCTGCTATGTAAAGTATCACAGAAGATGCAGATCTGCTGGGACTGTAATGCTTAGGGGAACAGAATTTGACAGCATCTGCTGGGACACTAGTGCCTGCGGAAATGGCTAGTGTTCCAGCCACTGCTGAGACAGTACATCTGTACTAGGTATGGCAGCTTAGATTCAATGCTAAGAAGTGCAAGGTAATGCACCTGGGAAACAAAAACCCAGGGGAAGAGTACACAATGGGGGTGAGATACTAACAACAACAAAAATGGAAAGGGACCTGGGAGTAGTCATATCAGATGACCTAATGGTGGGCAAGTAATGTGAGAGGGCAGCAAGGAGGGCTGGGGGGATACTGGGATGCATAGGGAGAGGCATCACCAGTAGAAAACAGGAAGTTATTATCCCTCTGTACAGACAGCTGGTCAGACCCCATCTGGAGTACTGTGTGCAGTTCTGGAGACCCAGTCTTCGCAAAGACATAGACAGGATGGAAGCTGTCTAGAGGAGGGCAACTAAAATGGTGCAGAGTCTGCACCGGAAGACATATGAAGAGAGACTTAAGGAGCTTAATATGTATAGCCTCGAGGAAAGGAGGGAGAGGGGAAACATGATAGAAACTTTCAAGTACCTCAAGGGAATCAACAAAGTCCAAGAGGGTAGCATCTTTCAAAAAAAGAGGTGTGCAAGAACAAGGGGGCACAATTTGAAGATAGAGGGGGCGGCTCGGAGGTAATTTAAGGAAGTATTTTTTCACAGAGAGGGTTGTGGATGCATGGAACGGCCTTCCGGAGGAGGTCGTGGAGTCAAAAACAGTGGTGGAATTCAAGCATGCATGGGACAGTCATAAGGCAATTCTAGGGGGTGGGGGTAGAAAGAAGTAGGCTGGTGGTTAACTAGGATCTGCAGCTTATCCAGTAGGCAGGGAAATGGGCAGACTGGGTGGGCCAAGTGGTCCTTATCTGCCATCAAATTCTATGTTTCTATGTAAATATTCCAGCAGATGCAAGTCTGCTGGGACAGTGGTGCCTGCGGTGAAGGAAAGTGTCCCAGCATCTGCTGGGACAGTTGTGTCTGTGCTACAGAAAATGCAAGCAAATCTGCTGGGACTGTAGACACTTCCATACCATTTAGTAGGTGATGACATCAATTTAAAAGACAAAGAACCTCTGTGCGCAAACACCGAGGCAAGGGTTACCCCAAAGGGCATTTGGCTGGGAAGCCAAGTTTCAAGAAAACACAAAATCACACATGCCCCCACAATGCAAAGCACCATGGGCTACATATGCAAATCACCACAGAATGTTATGCTGGTCCAACTTTAAGCAGAATTGCATGGTGCCGAAAGGCCTCTCACACAGTTTGCAAAGGGTGCTAACAGAAGACACAGACACGTGTTTCGTCCTACCAGGACTCATCAGTATGCCTCATCTGTTTGACACCCCAGTGGAATGGACCAGCTACCCTTAAGGCAGTGTGCCTTGGATATATTGTGGTGAACCCATTAAAATAAAAAACTATTTAAAAGACAAAGAACCTCTGTGCGCAAACACTGAGGCAAGGGTTACCCCAAAGGGCATTTGGCTGGAAGCCAAGTTCAAGAAAACACAAATCACACATGCCCCCACAATGCAAAGCACCATGGGCTATATATGCAAATCACCACAGAATGTTATGCTGGTCCAACTTTAAGCAGAATTGCATGGTGCCAAAGGCCTCATATAGTTTGCAAAGGGTGCTAACAGAAGACATAGACACGTGTTTCGTCCTACCAGGACTCATCAGTATGCCTCATCTGTTTGACACCCCAGTGGAATGGACCAGCTACCCTTAAGGCAGTGTGCCTTGGATATATTGTGGTGAACCCATTAAAATAAAAAACTATTTAAAAGACAAAGAACCTCTGTGCGCAAACACTGAGGCAAGGGTTACCCCAAAGGGCATTTGGCTGGGAAGCCAAGTTTCAAGAAAACACAAAATCACACATGCCCCCACAATGCAAAGCACCATGGGCTACATATGCAAATCACCACAGAATGTTATGCTGGTCCAACTTTAAGCAGAATTGCATGGTGCCGAAAGGCCTCTCACACAGTTTGCAAAGGGTGCTAACAAGGGTAGAACTATTTTGCCAGTTTATTAAATATAAAACTTTGCAATATTCGATACACAAAATATAACAATCCAAATTGTACCAAAGTACTGTTAGATGGTACCTAATGTGAATCACTGACATTTTTTGGTGGCACAGGAGTGAGGGGTAACATATTGGCCAGTTAGTATTCAATATAAATGACTAGCTACACATCTGGTCTTGTTTTACTTTTATACCTTCTATTAATTTTAAACAACCATAAAGATATTGTTTAATAAATATGCATTTGTCATTTAATATATAGTACTGGACTCAAACTGATTGATTATCTTTGGTTCCCTTTGCTGCCATGGGGGAAACCAGGGTTTGTATCCAACAATTTGAACTTTTTCCTGCTTAAAAGAAATCTAATACACTGGTAGCCAATGCCTACAGAAAACTGTCAGGAGGCAACTAATAAAAAAGTCTGTTTTACCTTATGTATTAATCCTTAGGATGTTAGTATTTTTAGAATGTGTAGGAATTCAGAATGTTTACAGAATTCTGCAGTATAGCAAGGCTTAAGCTGTAATAAGCAAGATGACATAGTTATGCATTTAATCTGCAGTGATGGTCTACAGTAAGTAAGTACCGACTGTCTAAGAGCTGTAATGAAGGAAGCTAGCCAAAGGTTGTTTGAGTATTGGAAGAAGCACAATAACTCCACATAGTGGATCACAGGACAGCACCACAGAAGAAAGATGAACCATAGTCTCAAATTGTTTTTATAAAGCGCAGTACATACTTTATTACTGTGTATCTAAAAAACTCCTCCATAATGGCAAACACAGACTAGCAATTCTCAAGAGGAGCCAGCTACCTTCTTATAGTTAAGCAATGTACTGCACTTTATAAAAACAATTGAAGACTACAGTCTGGGCCCAATTCCAGAACGCCTTACACGTGGTGGAAGGAGATTTATGCCAAACCCTATGGCACAAATTGCACCTTGCACCATGCGATACGCTGGTTGAGATTACAAGTTGTGGCTTGTGCCAGACCACATATGGGTTGCACCAAAGGTGGGCTATGCCACCCACTATGCCCGCAACACCACTGCAGCATGGCGCATGGGTGGGTCACGGCAGCATCTGTGCTCTATTCCAAAAGGGCGTCTGCCATAACCCAGCAACACTATTACAAATCCTGCTTTGGCACTGCAGGTTAGACTAGCATGGAAGTGGTCTAAGGGGCACCTGTCCTGGCAAAATGACAGATGCCCCACCGCAGTACCACAAATCGCACATTGCTGTGCCCCGTGGACTCCTTCCAGCACGGTGATGCCCCCCACATCTGAATGTCAGGGTGCCACCCAGGTCCATACTGTGCCATGTCCCCCCTTGTGCCTGTGCCACCCAGCCTACCCCCAAGGCCCCCAGGAGATTGTGGGCATGTTACAGGGTGGGGGGCTCTGGGGGAGCAGTTAATTGTAGTCTGTGACTCATGGCACAAGGTCCATCGTGCCATTCATTTAGCGCAACCCTGCAGCTGCTGCAAGTCATGGGTCATAGGCGCCAGGGACCCTGCCTGTCCTAGAATAGGGCGCAGGGTCCCTGGCATAGCGACTCATGGAGCAACTCACATATATCTGTGAGTTGCGTCATGTGTTCTGGAATTGGGCCCCCTGTGTTTTTTTCACAGTTCTGCACTCCTTCCTGGGTATGTGCACACAAGATGAATGATTTGGAGAATTAAGTGTGAGCCCCCTTCTCTGTATTTTCTGCTGTTTGATTTTTCTTTCAGTCTTTCGAGTACCCTTACCCCTACTTACTTTTGACATACACTGTCTAGAGAACTGGCTCTTGACTAATAAGTTGGCTCTTAATAGTAAAAAGACCAAGTCCAACCTCTTTGGTCTGAACAGCTTAGGCCCCAACAGGGGAACCAGTTTATCCATACCTTCTTGAATGGAACTAATATCAAGATGGTTGACTCCCTCAGTTATCTGGGTGTATGTCTTGATCAGGATGATCACCTTTAAAGTCCATATCGGGTCATAGCTGACATCTTGTGAAAACTCTTCACCAAAAAGTATGATTACTATACTGTCTTAGTCCCTATCTCACTAAAGAGTCCGCTTACATATAGCTAATTCTACCTTATTACCCACCCTCCTGTATGGCTCTCCTGTCCTCCTCTGTTGGTTAGATGCTCTGAACTAGAAAAACTAAAATCATTATATCACATGATAGCTCACTTTGCTGGTGGTGCCTCTTTCATAGAATATTTGTAGAGTTCTTGATTCCCTCCAATGGCCCTCACTCACCAGTAGACTTGAGTATGCTTCCTTATGCCTTGCCTTCGAACTAAGAGGTCCATATGCCCCCACCCCGATCTTCAATGTCTATTAATGGATAAACCTTATAGGCGACCCCTCAGATCCTCCAGTAGAAAGCTCCTTCTGGTTCCCACACTTAAAACATATACTGGGACACTGGGAGTAGGTCCTTTGCATATTCTGTCCCTACCATCTGGAATGCCCTTCTGAATGTCCTACAGGTACTCCTCTCTTTGGGGGGTTTTAAGAAGTACTTAAAAGCCTACATTATAGAAAGTAACCAATGCACTTGTTATCGCTAAAAAAATGATTACTGACATTTCAACTATACTGATTGCTTGGGTATGAGTGTATTGCAAATATCCCTGTATGTCTGGCATATTTTATTAAACTTGTATGTATATTGATCTGAATTCACACTGCAGTTCAAATGTATGCTTATTGTTTAAATTTAAGTTATCTCTGTCATGTAACCTGTTTTTATTGTAGAACCTACGGTCTGTAACTTCCTTGTACTGTACTCCTGTTGAATAGTTTCTGTAATTAATTCTGGGTCGCTCCTGAAAAGGGGACTCCCTGAGGCCCAGTGGGCTTACCTGGTCAATAAAATTCAATAAATAAATACATATAACATTGCACAAATCATCAGGAAAGCTTGGCTGGATAGGACAGAATGTAATCTATTGGAAAACACGAGAAAGTTACCATTGAGCTGCAGCCACAATCTGGGAGCATTATTTTACAGGCTGTGTTTGGAGGGATTCAAATGATAATGGTCAAGCTGGGTCTGGGCCTTTTGTGGATGGGGTTTGATTGGTGCAACAGTCCTGGGCTCTGTTCATTGATCCTGTTCTGAAGTGTGTGTGCCTATTATGTAGGCTTTCTCTACAGAAGCTTGGTTTTGTGCAAAATAGGGCATTTACTGCAACTTTTGCCCACAGTTTGTACTCTTATGCTCAGGGACAGAGCAGAGGATACTGCATTCACCTGTGTCTCATTCTGTGACCATTTGTAGGCGGTACAGCAGGGCTAGAAACAATAAGGAATTTGACACATTCCCAGTTTTACAGCTGTCCTTTAAAATGTCTGGATTTGGCACATATAGGGTTGAAATTGACTTTTCCAATTGCTAGCCAACAGGGCTTGTCACTGGGACAATCCACTGGTGCCAAGGAAATTCTACTAGCACATGTCAAGCGTGTATGCTTGTATGTGCATATGTGTGTTGGGGGAGGCGGGGTGTGATCTTACTTCTTCATTTTCTGTTGCCCTTTTGTCCCCTTTCTGAGTTTTCTGAGTGCAGGTATTTGTGTAAAAAACACTTGGAAGAACCCAAAAATCCTCCGAGTAGGATCTGCAGTGATACTGTAGGCAGGGAAAAATGAGCAGACTTAGTGGGCCAAGCGGTCCTTAAAAGCTGTCAGATTCTATGTTTCTATGTCCCACAGGTCAATGCAAAGCATTCCAGCAATCCTGCAGAGCAAGTACTAATGTTTGTCTTTTTGGGTATAAGTGCAGGGCTGGAGCCCTCTCATTTACTGTGTCCACAGACCAGTTACAGAATGAACTGTCAGTTTGGGGTAAAAGCTTATCAGTGCTTTGTTACAAAATGCAATTAATAGTTCCAGCTGTTTTGGTAGTACTAAATGTCAGGTGAACTGGTCTTTTCCACAACTCTGCACATACAGCACTTTAGAAAAGTGGAGGAAAATCTCAATGTTTCATTGTTCTGGTATCTCTCCATTACCCTTTCCCTGGAATAACCACACCAACACAGGTCTTGGAGGAAATGGCCACAGCCATGCATTTATTGCTTTATGCACACGTATTATGAGCAGCATGCACAGCTGGGAGGCTATGCAACCACTTCAGTCCTCCCACACACCTGTCCTTAATCCTGAGCCACCCCTGATGTATGGCTGAATGGCTGATGTAGTTCCTGGGAAGGTCATATTGCCAAGGGTCCTGCAGCCACCCTCCCTGTCCAGGGCTGCTGTCCCTGCAGGATAACCTGATGAGAGTGGACCATGACCCCCCATCCAGGTCTGGGTCCTGCAGTCCCCTGGCCTCATGCTGACTGAATGTGACAAGCCCTTTGGGAGAATTAGACTAGTCTCCCCTTATTCCCCCATACCATTGGTCTGCAAGTCTCCTGAGCTATGACAGGATGACACAGTCCGACCCCCCCTAAGCCAGTCCATCTAACTGTGCTTCCAAGACCTGCTTAAAATAATTCAATAGCATGTCTATTCCCTTTTCCCACAATTACCCTTCCTCCCTATCATAAAGGCCCTCCCAAGAGGCATCAATTTCCCTATGTCTCACCACAGTTACCCCCCATGGATTCCATAAACGCTCTCATTTCATGATTAACATGATTGCATGCAACATTAATTGCTCTAACACAACTCACATGAGGCCAGTGCTCCCTCTGGATCATCAGTGATCAAATGAGAACCGTATGGGACCACCAGTGTTTTATAGAGTGCAAATCCTCCTTCATCAACAACAGCAGGTCTACCACTTTCCAGGGCCCTAAGTTTACAACCCAAGGTGGATCAACAGAATGTCTGGGTTCCTCTATGTGTGAGCCTCTTCCTTCAACCTCAGAAGCAACTCCCTCCAGTGCATGTCCTTCATTCCTAGCCTTCGAAGTTGCGCTGTCCACAGAGGTATCACCAGGTTGCTTCCCCCAGGCTGGCTGGCCCCTCTCACTGCTACCCAGTAGATGAAGGAATGACCACAGATCCCTATGCTCCTGGCAACATCTAGGGAACCTGTAAGAGACAAAGAAAGTTTCTGCAAATGTTGGTGGATGTATCTCAAGAATGCCTGGGACTTCCAGCATCCCAACACCTGGATTTCTCCATCGGATCATCCTAGGCTCCAGCATTTGTTGCTGCCCCAATCTGAAATGAATGTGTGCCAAACTCCAGAGCATCCAACCCTGCTTGCTGGATGGCCTTAGTCAAGATACAGCATGTCAAAACTGATAAGCTGTAACCTACTTGCCATCCTCATGCCGAAAGAATGCCTCCCACATTTTTGGACAAGGGGCTATATAGGCTTTTACCCTCTCCGAGGCCTGCCAGGAGGAGCCTTGAGGGGCCTTCACTTGGCAGCATTGGCTCTCACCACTCTGGTCAGTCTTCCTCTTTTTTTTTTTTTTGCAATTAACTTTATTTTTTATTTCACTCATTACAACCAAAAACAAACCCAAAAATCCTTGACAGAGTGGTAGAAGACAGCATTTACAAGTTACCATACAAAAAAAAAAAAGGTACAGGAAACCCACCCCACCCACCCCACTTTGGTAGCAATGCATGAAAAGTATTATACAGAATCCCACTCTTCCCGGATTGTGCTATGGCAAAATTAAATCAGCTTACAGAACAGACCTTAATTCTGAGCTGATGGAGGGGAGACAACTCAAGAAACCCAACCTTAGAAATAAAAAGGAGCGAGGGAGGAGAAGGAGGAATGCTAAGACATGCAGAAGGAACACCCTTCTACTAGGCCAAATCAAATTCCTAATCTATCTGTGGGGGCATGGACACCAGAAGGGAGAATCTGATTTTCTCTTAGCATCAAAGGAATCTTTGGTTGGTGGGGTTCCAGGTCTCCCTTTAATAACCATATTTATTCTTCAAATTTACAAGAAACCCACCCCAGCACCTATGAAACTTTTACTGATGATTGAAAGAAGCGGGTAACACATCTTTTCAGCATTTAAAGCATTTAAAAATTCATCCCACCATTCCCTGAACGATGGTTCCCATCTGCTCTGCCAGTGCCGAAGTATTACCAATTTGGTAACCAAGGCTATCATGGCCACCTGCATCTTTTGAAGCACTGATGAAATCTGAGTGTACATTCCCAATAAGCATGTATTTTTGTTAAAAAAAGCTGAGATATTAAAAAAGGGAGCCACCCATTGCCTGACTGAATTCCAGAATTTAGCAATTTTGGGGCAGGCCCACAATTTGTGATGTAGAGTAGCAAATGAGTTACCACAATCTTCACATTTAGATGAAGAGGTATTACAAATTCGGGATAGTCTGGCCGGGTAAATAGAGATTGTGCAGGATGTTAAATTGAATATTCCTAAGTCTATCCTGCTTGATATAAGAATAGATGTCAATCCAAATCTTCTCCCACATTTTAACCGGCCATCCTTTAGAAAAATTAACCTCCCAATAATGTGCTGTAGGAGTACACATACACATTGCCTCTGACAGGATTAACTTATAAATCTTGGAAATTGCTTTCTGGCCCTCTGCTAATTTTCTTAATTTTTCTAACATAACTCCGGCCCCTTCAGACCATGGCCCTTTCCTTAAAAAAGAAGCTACACTCTGGCGAATCTGGTACAATCGTAATAGATCAGTCTGCCTCACCTTGAATTTAGTGGCTAGCGCAGATATCGGTAGCAAAGTTGCCAGAAACCAGGCATGCTAGTCGAATTTTAGAGCGGTATTCACCTGGCAGATTATTGATTGGGTGGTTACCTATTTTTAAGTTTGGATTATTGAGCAAAGGCTGGGACAAATCTTTCATATTAGATTTGTGAAGTAAAGAGTAAAGCTGCTGCAGGGCCTTCACATCCCAGCCTAGCGGGGAGTATTTTATATCTTTGGGAACTTTAGACCAAGGGATATATAGCAAGGCTTCCAAGTCCACCTTGCAAATATCTGTTAACGACCAATCCACTCTTAACCAGAGGGCTAAATCCGGGGCTGCTTTGACTCCAGACACCCAGTGTGCAAATCTCATGGCGTGAATAGCCAGGTAATAAACATAAAAGTCGGGCAACTGAAGACCCTCTAGTTTTCTTGGGCGAGTAAGCTTAGCATAAGCCCGACGAGGGGCTTTACTCTTTCCACAGAAAATCTGAACAGATTTCTCTGTATAGTCTGAAGAAAGACTTGGCAGGTATATATTAAGATTAAAAAGGGGGTAAAAAAATTTGGGCAAAACAGCCATTTTTATTGTATTAGCTCTACCCCAAAGAGACAGGGGTAACTTTTTCCATCTTTCCAGGTCTTCTTTGATAGTCTTGATCAAGGGGGATAGGTTGAGGTTCACCAAGTTAGAAAGATCCTTTGAAATTCTAATACCCAAGTAAACCAGGTGATCTTGCTCCCATTGTAAGCCCAAGGAGGAGCACCAGTCTCTCGATAAAAGAGGGGATAATGTGTACACTTTGGTTTTGTTCTTATTGAGTTTATAACCAGAAAAAAAGCTAAAATCAGACACAATTTGCAAAGCCTGGGGTAGGGATTCACTGCTATTCTCTGTATGTATAAGCAGGTCATCTGCAAAGGCGGAGATATTACATTCAAGATTACCGACATATATACCCTGTATTAAATTATCTGATTTCAGGGCCCTGATTAGAGGCTCAATATATAAATTAAAAAGAAATGGTGAGAGAGGACAGCCCTGGCGGGTACCTTGGAATAAAGGGAAAACAGCCGAAATAAGGTTGTTACATTGGATTCTGGCCGACGGGCATGAGTAAAGGATACGAACATGGTCAATGAATCGTTGGGGAAAACCAAATTTCTGCAATACTGTGAACATAAAATACCAATCTACTTTATCAAAAGCTTTTTCCACATCTAGGGATACCAGCGCTGCCTCTAGCTCTGGAGCCCAGACGTGGAAATTAGGCAGAATAGTTTTCTGAAGTGGTCCGCAGAGGATCACCCAGTCACGAACCCTGCTTGTTCTGTACTGAGTAACCCTTTCCATACTTTCCCCAGTCTATTAGCTAAAATCTTGGCATAGATTTTAACATCTACGTTAAGAAGCGAAATAGGCCTGTAATTTCCTATTTCAGAAGGATCTTTCTCTGGTTTGGGCAGAAGGGTCACTCTTGCTTCAAACAATGTTTGCTCACTGACTCCATGGTTATACCAGTAAGAATAAATTTGGAGTAGCAGGGGTATTAATGACTTTTTAAAAGTCTTATAAAATAAACCTGTGAAACCGTCAGGACCCGGGGCTTTGTCTGGTTTTAGAGAGTCAATGATTTCTGATATTTCGTTATTTGAGAAAGGGGCTTACAAGACTAATCTAGCTTCCTCTGTCATGACTGGAAAGGTAATCTTTTCCAGAAACATCCACATCCTATCGTCATGCTCAGAAGTTCTCGGTTTTTCCGAGTACAATGAGATGTAATAGTCTTGAAACAACGCCAGTATTTCCTCGGGGTCAGCAACCAAGACATTCGTCTGAGGATGCTTTAGAGCTGTGACCCATTTGGAGGTTGAGTGTTGCTTCTGTTGCCAGGCCAAAAGCTTGCCTGCTTTATTTCCTTGACCAATATATGAAGCTTTTAGCAAGGAGGCAGATCTTTCAACTGATTCCCTAAAGGTACTGGAATAAATGGCTCTGAGGGCAGAGAGTTCTTGCTCTTGTAATAAGGAGAGTGTGCCAACCTCTTTGCTTTCTAGGGCCCTGATTTTATCTAAGCAATTGACTAAGAAATTATTTGTTTTCCTTTTCCGTACCGACGCTACCCGGATAAGTTCACCTCTCCATGTAGCTTTCAATGCAGCCCATGCCCGATCCGTAGTGCTGATCGAGCCCCAGTTAGTAGTAATAGAATTTGTTAAGAAAACTTGGAATCACTTCACTATTTGGTCATTGGACAGCAGATTGTTATTGAGCGACCATGAGTGAGATCTTGTTAAAATATTGGGTAGCACACACTGCATCTTAATAGGCGAGTGGTCAGAAATTACTTGGGCTAGAATAGTAGCATCCACTATGTAAGGTAACAGCTGCTGACTAATCAAAAAATAGTCTAGGCGAGAATAGCTTTTGTGGGCTGGGGAAAAAAAGTGAATTCTTTGCTTGAAGCATTGGTTATCTTCCAAGGGTCTACAAGGCCCAGCGAAGTTGTGAATTCTTGCAGTCTCTGTGGGAGATCTTTATCTCCTATGGTAAGAATGATCTAAATCGTTGGATTGTACCAGATTCCAGTCTCCCCCCAATAGGATTGGCAGTTTTAAAAAGGGGGCCAGAACCATAGTCAAATGTGTAAAAAAGGAAGGAGATTCTAAGTTCGGTCCATAAATGGAGCCCAGAACAATGTCCAAGCTGCCAATTTTGCCTACAGCAAAAATGAACCTGCCTTCTGGATCAGAAATGGATTCCGATGGCATAAATGGGACCTTTTTTGCCACAAGTACCGCTACTCCCCGTTTATTAGATGTAAATCCTGATCCGAAAACCTGGCCTACCCATCTTTTTTTGAAATAATGTAGCTGTTCACATAACACATGAGTTTCCTGAAGGAACACAATAGATGGGTCATATTTAGCAAGGTGGTTTAAAATGATATATTTCTTATGGTTGTCTCTCCCTTCCTTTGCATTCCAGGAAAGGATGTTTAAACCGCTAGCCATGCACATATACACAACTATACTCTATGTAATAATTAAGTTGCTGCCTCCCCAATGCGTCTGAAAAAACATAACCTCTACCAGACTCACCCTGTAACTAAAATTCGATATTTCCAGCTCTCTCTAACTAACTATGTAACCTGCCCATAGCCTACACCTGAACAACTGGTCCATGGTGCGACTGAAAGTGAGCCCTTCCTCCCACATCAACCTTAAAAACGGATGAACCCCAAGAAACACTGCGAATTACCAACAGTTGAGCCCCCACATAATGCTTTTGGGTTCTCAAAACCACTATCCCTCACCAGACATTAGTAACCTCATTACCTGCAGCTGATTATCAAGTGCGTAATGCATTTAAAAAAACAGAAAACTAATAGGCTAACCCTTTGAGTCAAAGAAAACATTATACTGCCCATAATGATGTAACTTAGGCATGTGGCAACAGGGTCTCATCTCTTGTCCTCCATGGATCTTTGCAGGAGTGATTCAGGAAACCGGAACCCTGCGCCTTGCCATTGGCAGAACTGGGGTTGAACCCATTCTCTGTAAATTGAATGATACTAGCCACTACACTCTTACCTTGAAGGGTTTAATTTTAATTTCTACTTCAAGAACTGATGGGGAGCATAAATCAAAACTGAACTCGAATAAAGAACTAAAAGTCTAGCGAGTCCCTTTAGTGAAACCTATACATACCACACTTCGCCTAAAATTGCAGATCAGGAAAGGGGAGAACCCATCGCAGCCACTTGGCCTCAATCGATATGAGAAAACCCTAACCAATATCTGCATGGCAACATGTGGTTATAGCCAGCCTGACTATGAACATAAAAGAAAATTGGTATACTGTGTTAGGGCTACATCAGTTCTCCCCTTCTCAATGACAGAGCTCCATCTAGTGGCTAAAAGTAGGATTAGCATAACCTTCAAAAGCTAAGCAAATTACAAAGACAAAATGAAACTTTCTGATGTAAATTCTCTAAGGATAATTATAGTCTAAAGTTATCATATAGCATCATGCAGCAGACTTCACACTTGTATATCTCCCTCAAGGGGAGAGAAGTCACTCCAGACTTCAGGTAACAGCTAAGTAATCCTGGATTTCCTAGAGACCTCCCTCTGAGATCTGCCTGCTTTACAGTACAGGTTACCACCTCATCCTTTGGGAAACAAGTCCAAATACCTTTTCCTCAGGACCTTTATTGCTTCCTCTGGCAAGTCAAAGCGTTTGGATCCATCCTTCAGGAACACCTCCAATCGGGCTGGATACAACATTCGGTGTTTAATACCGGCTGCCCACAATTTAGACATGATGGGGTGATAGGCCGCCCTGAGTTGGCGCGTTTTCACTGTCAAATCGGGACGAGCCTCATTTTTTGCCTCCCACAAAATAGCTGACAGTTTCCTGGATTCCTTGAATATAAAGTCCCGATCCAAATAATTGAGCAGTTTAAAGATTATTGGCCTGGAAGGTTCCAGCAGGTGGTTTGGCTCAGAGGATCGATGGGCTCTTTCAATTATGAACTCAGGGCCATTTGGGAGGGGCCCACCATTTGTTTCAGAAACTTTTGTAGAAACAGTATAGTATTCGGTCCTTCATCCCCCTCAGGGAGTCCAAGCAATACTAAATTATTTCTTCTATTCCTTCCTTCTAGATCCTCTAATCGGTCTTCTAGCTTAGTAACTGATTTCTTCACTTCTGTTAGAGCAGGATCTGTTTTGTCTAACTTCCTTTCAATAGAGGTTATCTTCACTTCCGTATCTGTAACCCGCCGGGCTAGTTGGGTCAATGCCGGTTTAAAATCAGCGACTTCCTCAATTAACTTGAAGAGGGCTTCTTTGATGGTGGAGAGCTCCGAATACACATGGGTGGGTGGTAATTCGACCTCTCGAGGCTATGGGTGAGGTACTCCAACGCGGCGCTGGCCTCCGACTCCTGGACTAGCCCTTCCTTCTCCGGTGGTGTAGACATCTTGCAGAAGCCGATCGCAGGTAAGATTACTGCAATGAGAGTCTTAACCACAGCTAGATGTGTGAAACTTTCTGATTGCCGGTTTTCATCTCGGTATTCGCTTATTTAGGTGAGCGAGAGGGACGGAGCTCGCAATGAAGCTGCTACTCTCCGCGCCGCATCACGTGACTCCAAGTCTTACTCTTTCTTAACTGCACAAAAATTCCCCTCTTCGAGGCAACCACATCCTTGACCAACAGACCAGAGGCCCCCAGCATGAGTCTCCTGTGTCAGCTCCAAAACCTGAAGTGCCCCACAGATTGCCACCAGGAACATTGTGTCAAATAGCCTTGCCTTATATGTGCTCCAGCACACCAAGGGCAATGCTGCTCAAACTCAGGCCAGGATCACCAGCATGATAGGGTGCTGTCTATCTGGCAAGGTGCCCCGTGACCTTTCCTAGCCCTCCCTGACCTTCTGCACCTTGAAGGCCTTAGTAGTATCTGTGAACCCCATCATCCGGGAAAACCATAACCCAGAGAGACGGCTTCCCACAACCCCCTGTGACAACCCTTCTAGTTTGGCTAGCATGATGTACCCACACAGTTGATCTACTGGAATTCACCAGGTATTAGGCCCTCCTGCCTCTGCCTGTGCCATGAGGAATTGTTCTACCCCCCAGATGATAACCCTCCCTTGTCTGTGGTGCAATGGAATTACCTATGCATCTCCAAGTCACAAGGTCCCCACCCTCCAAAGAAAGGGAGGCACCGTCCGTGGGTGCTGTTCCGCTGCTGGCTCCAGCTCCCTAAATCTCTGCCACTGTGAACGAGATAAAGCATCCACAATTTCATTGTCAACACTGGTTATATGGACTGCCTTAAAGTGAATATTCAGCAGCAAACATTTCAAAACAAAAATGCGTATCAGGTCTCCCAAGGGGACTTTAGGCCCTAGCTGGCCATTGATGGTGTGCATGATGCCCATATTATCGGACCGGAAATAAACCTTTCTGTCCTTCAGCCTTGAGCCCCATATACACAGCACCACCAGCACTGCAAAGAACTCCAAGAGTGTGATCTGCTTGTGCAGGCCACCAATGCCCACTCTGGAGGACATTGTGCAGTGCACCATTTGCCCTGGAAGTACATCCCAAACCCGAGCCCTCCAGTCGCGCCCATAAGCAGTTCCAGAGGCTGGCCATCTCCAGACTCCTGCCACATTGTAACCCCATTGAAGTGAGCCACAAAGATCTGCCAGACCAGCAAGTCCTTTCAGAACCCTTGCATAACCTGGATCCTGTCACTGAGGCTTCTGTGCAACTCCTGTCCAGCTTTGCCATGCATTTCAAGAAGGTCCTTCTGAAGGGGATAACTCTGCAAGCAAAGCTGAGATGCCCTACCAGCTGCTGTAACTCCCACAGAGTAACCTTCTTGGCCCCTTCCACTTTTTCCAGCAGGGCCCAAAAGGAGTCCATCTTATCCCCAGGCAGGTGACACTGTTGCTCAACAGTGTTGATCTCTATGCCCAGGAAGGTCAGCACTGAAATGGGAGGTTCCACCTTACCCAGCGTTAAGTGCACCCTGATGTTCTGGCACAGATCCTCAGATGTGGCCAGGGTCAGTCCACAGATCAGAGACCCCAGTGGTCCCACGAACAGGAAGTCATTGAGGTAGTGAATGATGCCTGAGTTCCTAGCTGTCTGTGTTGTGACCCAGTGCAGGAAGGAGCTGCACCTTTCAAAGACGGCTCATGCTACTGCACACCCCATTGAGATGCAATTGTGTATATAATATTTCCCTGAAAATTTCATGCCCTGGAGCTCCTTACTATCTGCACTGGTAGCAGATAAAAAGCCAACTTGATATCGACTTTGGCCATCTAGGCCTGAGGTCCTGCCACCCGTACCACCTCAATGGCCCTATCAAATGACTCATTTTGTACCCGTGTACCATAGGTCAATGTGGTCATTTACTGAATCCCCTTCTGAGTATGATAGATGGTTAATCATCCTAACTTCCCCCAGAACATTCTTTGGGACTAACCCAATCAGAGACACTCTCAGATTGGCAAGGGAGGAGTGGCAAAAGGACTACTCACTCACCCCAGCCACCTCTCCTTTTCCAGTTTCCCCTGGACAACCTGAGGGAGGTCCCACATGGACTTCAAGTTCTTTGCCTCGTATCCTTTCTGAGGGCACAAGTACAGAATCCTAAAGCCCTCTGTGAACCCCTCCTCTAATAGACAAGCGGCTGTCCTATCTGGGTACTGTCCCAACCAGGGCTTAATCCTGTCCACTTACTTGTCCAACCAGGGATTACTCCTGTCCATCCTTATCAGGGTAGGCAGGCTTGCTTCCTTGTGGTTTATTGAACTTTCTACAATTTCCCTGAAAGCTCTCATTCAGTGGGCCAGGAAATGAGCACTGCATGAAGGGATTCTGCTGCCTGCAAGTGACACGAGTGACAAAATCTGCAGTTGGCCCTACCACTGCTCACTTGATTGAATGTATAGCAGACCTGGGAGGGAGAACTCCATCTCATGTGGTTGGAGTGTGGCCACTCTAAACAGGAGCCCACTATCCATATGCACATCCTACCTGTGCATCACATCCACCAGAAGTGGCATGTTCCCCACCCCAAGGAGGCATCATCCTGCCTACGCTGCTGAAACTTTATGTTGTACTCCAACCTAGCCATTCCCCTTTTCTGCAGATGCATCAATGTGATCCTGTGCTGGTAATTAAATACCATGAGGGCCTGGTCCCTTTCAACCTGCAAGATAGTATTGACATACACAGTGAATGCCACTATCCAGTTGTTGAAAATGTGAGGCATTTTCACTTTTTTCTTATCAGACTCATCTGATTTATCCTTCTTTTTCTCCTCCTGCTCTATTGGCCAATTTAATAGGTAGAATATATCGACATACACCCTGTTGCAGATCTGCTGCCTGACCATCTCCATCAGGTGAGTTCAGACTGGTTTGTCTAAGCCAGCATATGAGCAAGGAGTTGGCGCTGAGGCTGTCAGTTCCACTAGGGTGCTGGTTCTGGCCATAGCTGCTGCTCCCTATGCTGGCTCCACTTGCACCTGGATCCTGACCCCACGGCCAGATCTGCCACCAGATTATTAAGTTTGTCCAGTTTCTCATCAGTAGCAGACCCTCACTGGGCCCCCTGCTGTGCTGAAGCTGAAGCTGAAGCCACTGGCACCAGGGCTTTCACCTCACCTGCTGAAGACCTGATGATGAGCTTGTCCCGGGAGATCGGTGCTGTGCCCACTGGTGTCAATCCAGCTGCCCTGTTCTCCTTGATTTCCCCTTCCAAACCCCACCCAGGGCTGCATTAACCATAGTCCGAGTCTGCTCTTCGGAAAATTGCTGAGCCTCAGACCCTCTCTTACCTGCTTGTGGAGTCTGGGGTACCTTACAGAGGGTGTCACCATCTCTTTAGCTGGTCTCTTCTTTGTGGGGATCCCCCTTGCTGCTGGTGATGTTGATGGTCCTACTACATCTTCCAGGCATGCCTCCAACCATGCCATGCCTCTGTTCTGTTACATCTTCTGCAGTTGAGTTTCCAGGGCTACCGTCACCTTTGCTGATGGCTTCTTCTGCCAGCTGGGCATTTTACCTGCAACAACAACTATAACCCCCCACCATGCAAGGCTCATTAGATAGTTTTAAACCAGTAGTAAGGGGGATGCAGGCTCCACCGCCTGATCCCAACTACTGCTCCCCCTTACTCCTTCCCTCCTTTAACTAGATATCTATTCGCTGTAGCCGGCTACTTGACCAGCTAGTTGGGGGGGGTGGCGAAGCACCAACCCTCCCGAAGTGCCAACCCCAGAGCTGGCTAAGACCAATTGCCTGTGACCTAGCCAGGGTGATGTCCCATTAGAGTGCCTGGAAGAGACAATCTATCAAAGTCCTAGTGCTGCTAACCATGACCTGTAATGCAACTCAGCTTCCCCCCCTGGTTCCCCACCAACATGCAACTGCATACAATACTCATTAGCAGGCAATCAGGCGGTCTAAAGGGGGGGCATCCACTGCTTCAAAAATGTTCAGCCAGTGTGTCATTTTTTTTTTTTTGCACACTGATTATCCAGTTTGCAAGTACAGGCTGTGGGGAAACTCTGTGTGAACACCACACTCTGCTGCCTCCTGGCAACACCCATGATGGTCGCTGAGGTGGGACGGTTTCTAAGTTAAAGATGCCCTTCCAATATGGCATCAGCATACTGTGCATGCATATTGCCCTGACCAATATGGTGCATGTGCCACGTCATGCATGCATGGCACTGTCCAAAGATGCCACAGGCTACCCCCCACAGCTGAAGGCCAGTGAAAGGGAATGCCCATGCCATGACTACAGAACCCCAGTCCACTGTGCCCGTCTTCACCTGAGGAAGACACCAACCAAGAAGATGCAACCAAGAGGATTAAATCCCTGTCATCTCCATGATGGCCACCATTGCCACACACAAGACGGCAAGTCGACTACAACTCATGTGCTGTTGGGTGCATGTGTGGGAGCATCAAATGAGTCTATATACCTTCTCTTCAAGTGCAGCTGCACAATGCCCCAGCTAAAGTGACAGTGGTTGTAATCAAACCAACTCAGAACTGCTGGGTGCACCCCGCTCATGCCTTGGGGGGGGCTCGACAGTTCGTACCACTGGGAAACATGCAGCCAGGCCAGAAAGGGGTCCAGGTCCCACAGGAGTCCGTGGCATCCACCTCCGACCACAGGATCCCTGCTTGTCATGCAAACCTCACTCAACCAGAACCCAAGATACTCTGGCACCCTGCTGAGCACCCCACAAGGTAATGCACTCTGCTTTATATTATTATTATTATACTGTGCATACTTTTTTTTTTAAGCTGGTCCTACTGCCTAAGAAGCTGCAGAGACCAGAGCAGTCTCTGAACTCTGTGGCTGCTCGGGCCTGAACCACCTGCCACGTGGCTGCACAGCAGTTGACCTTCTGTTAATGCCTGCAGGTTGGGGCACATTATCATGGGCCAAGGAGTCCTTCCGCACAGACAAACTGAATAAGCCCTATGTGCATGGGACAAAAGACACTCTTTCTCTCCTTCCTCCCTGCCTATCTTAACAAGGCCATACAAAACCACACACTGAGACCTCCTGCAGCCCTTATCCCTATTAACCTGTTAAGCTGGCCTTATCCTGGAAATTAAATTCTTCATACATTGAGATTAATGGCCTGATCTGAAGATGCTGATGCTGCAGAAGTCATCAAACAGAAGAAAGGAGAAGAAAGAGAGGGCGCTACTGGCCTCCAGCTCTATTTAACCCCTTCCTCCAGATGTCACCGCCCTCTAGGCAGCCTTATTCGCACCTCCTCATCGGTGTTGCTAGGGCCTGTTCCCCACCCTAGGAGGAGAAGGCACCTTCTCCCTTCCCCAGGTTCAGGGAAGGGAGCCCCAGACAAATTGCCAGCTGCAATAATTCTTTGCAGCTTCTCTAGTATGTAATAAAAAGAATAATAGAAACATAGAATATGATGTCTAAAAATGCAGAGCTTACCCTTCCAGTTTGCTGACCATACTCAACAATACTACAAAGAACCTAGTGGCCATTCCTTCCCCTTACCTCTGCCCCTTCCCACTTACTTTGGCTAATCTGCCTGCCCCGGCACTGTAGGCTTTGTTCCCTGACCCCTGGGCCCCTCCAAACATTTTACAAACCCAGCACCTATTCTTCACACAGCTTACATGCATTTAGTAGGCTAAAATGCTAATATCTATCATGTAAAGGGGGTCCAAGGAGGCCCCAGTGGCATGCACCAACTCTTTCACTGACACTGTATACCTCCATCCACCTGATTCCAGCTATTATGCATTACTACATGCAGGAAGGTATAGCCTCTATCAGCAGTATTCTCTAAGCCACTTTTTCATGATGGATGGCAACTGGGGGAAGGTTAGCTTGCATTAGATGGGACACGCTTGCATAGTTTCTTTGTTTTATCTCAAATTTAGGTCACCAAGGAAGGCATGATTAACTGAAGCTGGTTTACAGAATCAACCTTGGTATAATGGTACAAGGAAGAGGAAAAAGAAGACAAGGCAAGTATCTTACAACTAAGAGCCTATGAACTTACTTCTGTATTGGTTTTCAGACTTGGGAGCACACCCATTGCAGAATACTGACATACCCAGCCCTCCTCCTTGCCATTGAGGGATAGAGAGTATTACTAGTATTGAAGGACAGTTTTTTCTTAAACAGTTTTAACTCATCCTGTCTCCCAGGATCCTGTGGTGCTGTACAGTAGAAGACCCACTTTGTGGCCAGACTGGACTTCCTGTCAGAAGACTGGTACTTGGCACCACTCTGCTCTCTTGGACATCCCCACCGATATTGAAGATGTCAGCATTGGTGCAGGGGGTTGGCTGGGGAGAGAGCATGCTGCAGGTACTCAAGGTATACTGCATGACATCACTGTGTGAAGCTCCATAGGTCAGTGATGTGCAATTCATATGTAATATATGGGTTTAATTTTTCCCATAAAAGCAGTGACATTAAGAATTCATAACACCATCACTCTGACATAAAAAAATCATAGTTCTGTCATTCTGACATCAGATCAATAGTACTATGAGATGGAATGTTTAAAACTCTTCAGTTAGTTGGTTTTGCTCCTACCTCAAAAGCAGGTCTCAATCTGTCCGGACAAGAAAATCCATTTCACCTTTACTTCCCATTAGTTCAGGTGTCCCTCAGGGGTCTGTCCTGGGTCCTATTCTCTTTTCAATATTCCTAAATGACCTACCCTCTGTGTGTTCGTATGTATTGATTTGCACGTATGCTGATGACACAATTCTTTTTGCATCTGGCTCCTCTCCACATGATCTTACCTCCCAACTTCAGTTGGATTTTGACAACATTCAGTGCTGGTTTAAGGATAACCAACTGTCTCCTAATGCCAAAAAAAAACAATCTCAATGACTTTTGGTATCCAACAGAGGCTTGCCAAACTTACTTCTCCCCTACTATTTAATATCCTTGATGGTGCCAATATTGAAGATGTCTCCTCCTTTAAGTGCCTCAGGGTCTGCCTTGACTGGCATCTTGATTTCTCTGTGCACAGTGATGCAGTTCACCAAATGCTTCACCCTAAACTTGGTGCTTTGTACAGGAATAAAGTGAGTATACTGCTCCCTGCCCGCTGAGAAATTGTCCTAAAAATGATTCCTTCCTATTTTTGACTATGGTGATTTAGTTTACAGTAGTGTCCCTAAATCCTCCCTTGCCAGACTGGACCCCCTTTTTCATTCTTTCTGCCACCTTGCTTTAGATTGCCCCCTCATACTCACCACTGCTTTCTTTACTCAGCTCTTTCCCACCCCTTTTTATTTTCTATATGCCTTCATTTACTATTCTGCCTATAATATTTGTGATTTTGTTTGTAAAACTATATTATTGTATTTTACCTTGTTATTTTATTATTAGCTATCTCCTACTCTCCTCTCTCCCAAAGCACATCTGGAAACAAGCTGTTTTCAACTCAGTATGTACTTCCTGGTTAAACTTTTAACTAACTAACTAAATATTACAAAACATAACAGATAGGAAACTAGCAGTACTAGTCTTGTCATTCCATCTTGGCATTCTGGTGACATCATAAACTACTCAAGCTTTGCTGTCATGGTTTATGATGTGACCAGAATACCTAGATGGAATTATAAATAGAATGAATGATAGATAAGTGTATATAAAAAGCAGTAATACCAGAGGTTTTGGGGACTTGGACCCTCGAGAGTGAAGCTTGAGAGGTTCCCCAAGTCCTCAAAACCTCAAGATGGTTTTGCTGCCTTGAAATACTCACTTTGGTATCTTTTATGTTTTGTAATATATGGATCCGAGTTCATTTTACTGTTCCCTTGAGATGTGGTAAGAAGCTCCAAGGGAGGTAAAGTGTACATGATTGTCACTTTAAAAGGATCTGGTTTCCATGTTTGCCATGGCTAGAACATCCTGATACCTTTGAAGGCACTACCATATGAATCTATTGGTGCTTGTTTGTTTTTTTGCATAATTATCTCGATAACATGGCGGCTCATCTTAGCGAGTGGTTGATTAGGTGCTTTTTTTTTTTAAATGTGACTTTATTTTTGGGAAGTTTAAAAAGGAAACATTGTTTTAGGATCTGAAGTGAGAAGGAGACCTATTGTTTGCTGCAGGTTACATGCCTTTGTTTTGCCAGCAAGCAGCGAGTCGGCCTTCACTGTAGTGGATGGTTAGAGTGAAAGCCAGCTCCCGCTTAGGATGCGCAGTTCACTGCTGTTGGCATTTTCTTTATTTTGTGTAAACTGGAGCCTGTCTTCAGTTAAGTTGCTTTGGAATGTGCTAGCATTTGTAGTTTGCTGGGTCTACTGACCATACCATCAGATTTCACTGTACGTTGCTGTTACAGTAGAAGCTGGCTCACAGTCAATGCAAGCTGTCATGCCAAGCTTGCGCAATTGGATTCCATGATAATACTAACATTCACACCTCAGAACAATACTATTACAGGGTCTGAATGATAGTATTATGGAGAGGGAATGATACAATTATCACTTAGCTTGGAGTGTATTACCTAGAATATTTTGCATGCTTTACGATACTCTTGTTTTACAGATCCACATATCACAACCTTGTTATTGATGCTTTACTATCTATTATTCTATTTGCACACGCCTCCACAATAAATTGGGTCTTAACAGTTATTCCAGTGAATGGCTTCTGCACTTTAATTTACTATAAGTAATGCTTGTCCTGCATTGGCACAGCTCCCACAGTTAAGTTCTTAATTCTGTCACTCAGATTTTCCTCTTGTGTGTAGTTCTGCTAAGGAACTCCTTTTTTGTTAACCCTGGCATGATGATGTCTATGCTAGCCCTTTTCCTGCTTTTATTAACTACCACTGAGCATCATTACTGATGTGTGAACTTGGAAAACTTCACTCCGTGGAATAATTTGCAAATCCACCTCATTTCGAGGAGTTAATCCTTTGTGCAAAGTCCAAATTTGGGGAAAACTGATAACTCTGTGAAATGTGAAGTTGGCAACTCTGCCAGCAGAGTTTGCCACAGAGTCAAACCTTGCAACGTGTGAAGTTGGTAAGTTTGCCAGCAAAGTTTAATGCAGAGGTGAAGTTTGTAATGAACTATGGGATTAGCGGTCACATGTTGCTAAAACAGCTGTATTGCATGAGGAGACTGTCTTTAGTGCAGTGTTCTGAAGACAGAGAAGTCTGTGTGTGCTTGTCTGAGAAAAACAACTTTAAATATACATATAACAAAAACAAGCTTTTTCAATCAAAATTGCTCACCAGTTCTCCTAGTTGGCCTTGTGCTACTAGGTTTGTGTTTTGTTTTTTTTTTTGTTTAATTTTTTGGTGATTATTTGCTTTGAAGTAGTGGTTTCTGTTTTGTCAGTCTGTGAAGCAGTGGGTTGGGGCGGGGTAAGATGTGCTCTGTAAGGCAGCAAGGCAGGCCAGAAAGAGATACCCAGAAACAAAAAGGCTCCGGAAAAAACATCATCAGAAAAAAAGGCTAATGGAAAATATGGTAGATGGAATGAACGGCACAGGGAAAAAAGGCTCTGATGCCTTGTGAACAGTGGTAGGTGAAGTGGTATAATTAGGGAAGAAAAAGGCTCCGATGCATGGCGCAGGTGTAATGGAACTTTAAGGAGGCAGTATAGCACAGTGGTTTAAGGCTCTGAGCTGCAAACCTAGAGACCTAGGTTTGAATCTCACAACCCCACTTGCATACTGTGGGACCCTGAGCAAGTCACTTAAATTCCTTGTGCTGCCAGGTTGCACCTGTAAACAAACTTTCAGCTTAGTGTGTCTCTCCTGAAAAAAAGTGTATTAGTGTATGCATATTAGTGTGATAACTGAGAGCAGGGAAGTCTGTATGTAGAAGGTGTGAATGATTCCAAGAGTTTTGGAGGGCTGAAGGGGACTGGAGATCTAGGTTGGTAATTTACTTATGGACATGTGTGTGGATTCTGTGGTCATAGTTATACTGTGGGGAGAATTAGAATAGTGGTGATGAGAGTTCGTATGTGTTGTGAGAGTAAAGGGAACATGTCATGTCCTGTGTCTTTCTTTCAGTTATATTCTGGATTTCACTATTGCCAGAAGACAAAATATTGTTTGGCATCGTGTTTTGTTACTTTTTGGGAAGTGGTTATATATTTATGATGGGGGGTGTTGGGGGCAGAGCCCCACGCAGAATAGATCCAGTTGTCCGTTATATTTTCTGAGCTAAAAAGTGTATATATTCCAGGTGATTTTGTACTCTGGCTTTTCATTTTTAGGACTGTTTACTTTTAGGTATTTGTTGCAACATCTAGGACTGTTGTGTTGTGTATGTGCTATTTTTTCAGCATCTGCATTTCATACCAGTTTTTCTGGGTGATGTTTTTTCCTTGTGGTGTTTTTTTCTGGGAATGTTTTTTTCCAGAGACGTTTTTCACAGAGCCGTTTTGTTCCTAGAACCCAAAAAGATCCACAGCCTTTCTGTGTAAGCAGGAGGTTTCTGTTATATTTTGTTTTTATCAGTTTTGTGGTTCATCATTTTTGATCTATAATGATTGCTTTCTCATTTTTATTTCTGTGGTTTAGTTTGGTGTGTTTAATGAAAGTATTTTGCCATTCTTTTTCGGTAGCAGTTTTAGTACATTTTTACTTCAGTTTTTTTTAAAGTGACAGTGTTCTGTCACTTTTTGTTATACTCAATAGCAAATTTCCTGATACCCCTGTCATTTTAATCCCTGTTGCATTTACAAAAAAGGAAAAAATTACGTTTTTTTCCATTTTTTCAGTTGTTTTTAGTAGTAGTTAGAATGACCAGGTAGAGAAGCTCTACTAAAGGGAGAGGTGCCTGGGATGCAGCAAAGAAGTGTACAAAATCTGTGGGACAAAATAGTGCCGCAGTTAAAAAAATTATGTCTGCAGCTGTGTGTTCTGGTCTGTGGGGCTGGTAGTAATGAAGTAGTAGTTGGCAGTGGTGGCATTAGTGTAGCCATTTTTTTCTCTGCCACATCCATGGCAGCCATGCTGATGGGAGATGTGGGAGGTGACAAGAGAAGCAGCAGTAAAGAAGAACAGTGGTTGAGGAAGAGGTTGCTGGTGTTCCCATGGCTGTTGGTGGTGCTGAGCCTGCTAGTGTGGAGCTTGAGTCAGTAGCGAGGGGGAGATCAGGAAAATGTGAATGACACTAAGACTCCTAATGATGAGAGGGTCAGAGAGTCTAGAAACAGTGATGATGAGGAGGGCATACCTGTGAAGGAGGAGATCAGCAGCTGAGCTGAAGATGTTTTGTTGGATCCCCTATGGGAGCCTGAAGTGAAAAAGCATAAATGTGGTGCTGCAGATGATGCAGGGGACATTGTTTGCAGTGATTCAACTACCAAAGTCCCTTCCAATATTCTTGAAGTTATGAAAGCAGCCCCAAAAATACAAATTTCCACCCCTTCCTCTCAGATGTCCCAGTCCCGTCTCCATGGTAAATCAAGGGTTACCAAATTCCTTGTTTGAGATTTCTATATACTTGACACAGCTGATGAGATGGTCGCTATCTATCAGCTATGTCAAGCACAAGTTGGTAGGGGAAAAGGGCAGTCACCTAGGCACTAATGGGCAACACAGCATGTGTTATGCTGGGGTCAACACCAGAAAGAAGCCAGGCAAGGCACACAGAAGTGACAGGGCAATACACCAGGTGGATGGATGGTGAGTGAGGAAGACTACAGAGAGGAAGATTATGTGTGTCCACCTATTAGTGGGCATAGTAGCAGTGGTGGGTTGAGTAGTACCACCCAGAGTCAGAAAAGCACAGTAACGCCAATGCAGAAAACCACCCAAATCACTGGTGTCATTCGAGCAGCAACACAAATAAATCCCCAGAAGTCAAATACCACTCCACCAACAATGCCGCCACGACAAGTCCAGCTGTTTGGTAGCTGAACTCCAAGAAAGGTCCAGCCTATGCTGCATATCATGTTTGTGCATCACTCCAAGCTCGCTCCCAATCATCCCACTGCATGCGAGCTAAATGCAGCAATAGCTTCAATGCTGGCAATTGATCTATTGCTATTCTCTTTTGTTAAGAATGTTGGATTTTGGAGGTTGATGGCCCTTGCCTGTCCCAAACAACAGATTCCATCAAGAACATACTTTTCAAGATGTGCCATTCCTGAACTCTGTGGGACAGTGTCACAGATGGTAAACCATGCCCTGATGCATTCAGCATCACCATACATACATACATCTGAGCATGGATATGCGGCCCAGTGGCAAAACAGCTGATAGCTCCTACTTGTACATTACAGCACATTGGGCACAGGTACCTGTGGTGGAATTTGACTCTCTGTGTGGGAAAAATTGCAGTAAGCCCAATTGTGGTGGTAGCAACACTCCGAGTATTCGACAGCGTGCCACACTGACAATGAAGAGTATACTTAGATCACACATGGTTGAGAAAATGCTTGAAGAGTTCCTTACTGAGACTGACGAGTGGCTTCACCCTCATTCACTGAAAGCAGGATTCATTGTCAGTGATAATGGCTCAAAACTTGTGACATGCATCAGTGATGGGGGGTTTCTCAGGGTGCCATGTGTGGCACACTGTCTTAATATCATTGTGCAGCAGTTTCTAACCCATCATGCTATCAAGGCCATGTTGATTGTGGCCTGTCGCATCTGTGTCCACTTTGCCCATTCCGGAAAGGCCCATGACTAGCTCTGCCTGCTGCAGATACAAAACAAACTGCCTCAACACCATATGAAACTGGATGTTGTCACTGGATGGAACTTGACACTGTACATGATCTAGCAATTGTTTGAGCAGTATAAAGCCATATCTGAATATCTGCTGCTATATACAAGCTATGACAGTGCTGGAGTATCCATGTCTTTGATAACAGAGCAGTGGCACCAAATAGATGGTCTGATCATGATTCTCATGTCATTCAAACATGCAACACAGGCAGTGAGTGGGGGTGACTGCCTGTATCAGTCAGTCCATTCCACTACTATATGTGCTGAGGCAGACACCGGTGAATGTGCAGCAAATGCTGGAGGCAGGTGGTGATAGTATAAGTTGCGCCTGAATAGAGCACATGATCCACATCTTAGACTGCAATACACATAATTCTGGCATTCTGCAGTCTGAAGATTTGGGGAATTTTTAAATTTATTTATTTATTTAAATTTCGGATGACACCTTTGAGAACAAGCTCATTTCATAGGTTCCACAGGTCAGACGAACAATACATATTGGAAAAGTATGAGACGGAGAACAAACAAAACAAGGAATTATACAAGACATTACAAGAGTGCATAACTAGAGAAGTTCCAATACATGTGGCATTGTACAATATATGCAAAGGTGCATATTTGATTAAAACCTGGAATTCAAAGGGTCATATTAGAGGGGGTGGGGTCTTATGAAACTACCCTTTACAGGAAAATGAGAACAGACTCAGCCTAATATCTAATAATCAACAAGGTAAGGGATGGCATTAGCCCAGGAGCCTGATCAGAGATGAGAAGGTATGGACAAAGCATTTTAAAGTGAGCAAGAGAGTTCAGGAGATATAACAGGGGGAGGGGGGATGGGGGAAAGACATAGAGGCATGAGGGGCAGAGTGGAAGGGATCAAAATGAAATGTGAAAGGAGAATGATTAGCAACTTGGAACAGTTATTTACATGCTGAGAACAGTTAAGCATAAGGTCAGGACAGCATAAGGTTAGAATAAGTGCTGGTCACAAGAAGGAAGGTTATTGGAAGCAGCCACCATGCTGGACCCTTGCTATAAATGGGCTACCATCAATAACTGAAGGTGAGTGTCAGCAGGTCCAAAGTTGACTGATCATCTAATAATAAGGGTACATGGGGCACAGATGCTAAAGACACATTTATTTAAGGTACAACATGAAACTCTATAGAGACAGAGTGTTGCTACCAGTGCCTCACATGGGAAATGGGTTGAGAAAACATGCAAGTTAAAAGAGAAAATGGCAAATCCCATTTGGGATGTGTTAGATCAGGTAGTAGTTGAAGACAAGGAACAAAAGGAGGAGGAGCTGATGAGGCAGCAGAACTGTGGGCAGTGCAACACATGGTAGAGGCATATTTGGCAGACAAAAGGCACCTTGCCATCACCAATGAGCCCTTGCTATACAGGAGCAGCAAGGTCACTGAATGGCCAGCACTGACCTCAGTTGCAATGAAATACCTCAGCTGCCCACCCTCGAGTGTCAGTGTGCAGTGTGTATTCAGTTCAGCTGGGGCCATTATGCAGGACAGGCATACCAGTCTGTAACCAAAAAATGTTGGCATGCTAACATTTATTAAAATGAATGAGGGGCTCATTCTGCACAAGACAGTGATAATGTCCATGTTACTACCACATGCAGGTGGTTGTAGTGATGAAGTGCAAGGTGTTGTCAGCATTAGCAAATTGTCTTCTACCACCGAGGTGGATGAAGAAGTAATGCAGAGAAAATTCCCAACTGGTGATGACTCCAGTCTGGAAGACTGAGGACTGATTCCTTGATTAGGTTGAAGCATAACAAAAGATGTGTTGTTGCCCTCCTTTCCCCTCATCAATATAATTCTTTACTTTATCGTTCACAATTCTATTATTTTCAGTCGTTTTACTGTTCTCCATCTCCAGTTGTTGTGCTGCTGTTTCCTTGTGCCTAATTGATTACCTTCCTCCACCACCTGAATGTGATGTCTAGAGATAATGCATTCTTCAGCCAGCAAGACACAGCACTGTCTTCTCCACCTTGTCCTCGTCTGGCCTGCTTGTATCCTACACAGCCACAAACAGCATGGACCACCAGCTTCACACTGATACAAAAAATGTCCTGTCTCTAGGGAACTTGACTGGGTGACGAGGGTGATCGATCAGGGTGAGGTGGTGGATGTGTTCTATCTGGACTTCAGTACGGTCTTTGACACCGTCCCTCACAGGAGGTTGGTGAGCAAGTTAGACAGTTTGGGGCTAGGGGAGAAAATAACAAATTGGCTGGAAAATTGGCTTGAGGGCAGGGACCAAAGGGTAGTTGTTAATGGGGTTCACTCAAGGGAGGAAAGAGTGACAAGTGGGGTACCCCAGGTGTCAGTTTTGGGACTGGTGCTGCTTATCATTTACATTGGGGATATAGTGGAGTGACTATATGGGAAGGTGTGCCTATTTGCAGATGATACAAAAATCTGCAATAAGGTGCACACACTGGAGAGGGTGGAGCATATGAGAGAGTACCTGATATAGCTGGAAAAATGATCAGAAAGTTGGCAATTAAAATTTAATGCTAAGAAATGCAAAATAATGCACGTAGGGCACAAGAATCCAAAGGCCACTTACATGCTGGGAGGAGAGGAGTTTCAGGTAATGCAGCAGGAGAGAGATCTGTAGATTATCATATCGGATAACCTAAGGGAGGTGAATCAGTGTAACAAAATGGTGGATAAGGCTAACAAAATGCTGGCTTGTATAGGGAGAGGAATTACAAATATGAGAAGAGAGGTGATCATGCCCCTTTACAGGGCCATGGTTCATCCACATCTGGAGTATGGGGTACAGTTTTGGCGACCTCAGACTACAGAAAGACATAGATAGGGTGGAGAGAGAGAGTCTAGAGAAGGGTAACCAGAATGGTGCAGGGCATGCACAGGAGGACATATAAGAAGAGGATGGAGGAGCTCAACCTGTATTCACTAGAAGCAAGGAGAGAGCAGGGGGATATGATGAAAACTTTAAGTATCTGAAGGGAATAAGCAAGGTGAGGGAAGGGAGCATCTTTAAGATGCAAGAAAATACAATAACTAGAGGACACAGCTTAAAACTGGAGGGAGAAAAGTTCAAAGGAAATAGGAGGGGACACTACTTTACAGAGAGGGTGGTTGGACCATGGAATAGACTACCGGAGGAGGTGGTGGATGCAAAATCAGTGGGGGAGTTCAAAAGGGCATGGGATAACTACATGGGATTAAGCAATAAAGGGAGGGACAAGTGCACAGAGGGAATGGGGGAAGGGGTAGCTACTTGGGGGTGGGCTCTGGGGTGGAGAATAGGGTGAAAGGAAATTACACACAAAGGGGAGGGGATACGGCCAGACTTGATGGACTAATGGAGTCCTTTTCCGCCAACACACTTCTATGATTCTATGTTTCTATGATTACTGTTTGGCTTGATCCTAAGGTATGAGTGACAAAACTCCCTGAATTAAAAACTCATCTAAATGAATAAAATGTTCACTGTGAGATACTATCTCCTGGATTTGGAATGAACAATTCACATCATGTGGAGCAGCTAAAACACTTTGTAGAGAATCAGGAATTGATATTGGGATGGTACCATCATCACAACTCTACTACAGCAGTCCAATGTGGAACTGCATGACAGAATACCCAGGCTGAACATCCAGCCAGCCAGCTCATCAAGGCAGCAAGACCTCAGCTCCTGAAAGGCCTGTCTTTGTCTGCTGTGATTGTAAGCTACTTTCACTGTTGTTCACAGTCCTTATCCTCATTGGTGGTGGGTGACTCCAGTCCTCAGGATCGCAGAGGACGAAAGGCCTTACACCTTACTCAGAAAGACTTTAAAATGTTTTTCTTTCTTTCCTTTTGTCTCCCCTCAGATTTCACCATTCACAGGGACAACTGCCAAAGACAGTCGTAAAGCCAGACAGCCCTCAAGAGGCAGGAGTTACATAACATCTTCCTTACACCAACCATCTCAGTGGCACGCACCATCCAGTAAACAGCATGGACAGCAGCAATAATGTAATGGTAAGTATCATTATGATTTTATTTTTTTTCCTTTCATTTTTTATTCTCCTTTTTCACAAGTAGATAGTGTGCCATGGTGGCCAAAGGGAGGCAAAATAATTTCTCTTTTTTCTTCACAGATGACAAGTACAGCAAGACAGGGAGTCAACAACGGCTATACTGTGCAGCCACCACAGTAGACGAGTAAGGCAAAATAATTTCTCTTTTTTCTTCACAGGAGAAAGGTATAGTAAGATGGGGAGCTAAGAATAGCTATACTGTGCTGCCACCACCACAGTGGGTGTTTGAGTAGAGTCTAAATCTTTTCTTGTCTTCAAAGGTCTCCTGGGCTGATGTCTCCTGCTCTAGCAATCAAGCCATCACCATCTTCTTCACATGGACAACACTGCAAAATACACTTAATGAAAATTACTTGACATCTGCAAAACTTTTTTGAATTAAAAAAATAATCCTATGGTTAGAAAAGTTGCTAAATTTTAATGTAACCCCTAGGTGGCGCTATCCCAAGGGCTACTACCCCTGCCTGCTGGGCTAGTAGCAGGGTAAGGGGCCTAGGTTTGGTAACAGGTGCCTCCACCCAGAGGTCAGGTTTGTTAATGGTCAAACTAACCAGGGCACAGCCCTCCGGGACACTGTGACCCCCCTCTTTCCCCACTAGTGGCCCACACAAAACACAGCAACCACTCTCACAATACCCCTGACACGCTTTACTCGTATCCACACTTTTAGCACTTACCACCAGGATTGGTTTCTCCAACTCTACCCTGGGGACCCCCTGTAAGATAAGGTTAAACAGAGCAATTGGCATGCAACACAATACTTCAGGCATAAACAGGATCCACAGACTGTTTAAAATGCATAAAAAAATAGATCTGATTTATTCAGGGGGGTCTGAACAAGGATGGGGCAATCAGGTTAATTAGCTTACTCTCTCTAATAATCATACAGTTATGCAAGCAATCAGACTCCCTAGCACTGTCACACTTTTGGGCATCCAGGTGAATGGGGGGTGGGCTAGCCAGGACCGTTGCCCAGGGTAGGCCAGCGTTGTAGCTGGTAGGGGCCCTGTGATGGAAAAAACACTTGCACAACACAGATTTGTAATCCGGAGCGAGATGGCTCAGTTCATGAAGAAAAGAAGCAACAAGTAATTAGATGACACACTTAGATTTACAGATAGTTGTAGGGGGCTACCCTGATGGCTACTCACGATACCCCAAACTGGACACAGGAGGGATGAGGATTGAGACAGCACATGAATTATCTGGGTGGCCAGAAGAAGCAGAGGGCTGACCCCTGGGATGGTTTCTCGTTGATGGCGCTTCTCTGTGCAATAGAGTAATCTGGCAAGGTCCTTGTGGCAAGGCCCAACCACATGGACTGGCAATGGAGTTAGTCATTGGGTGCTGGGTTCAGCTTCCAGCTATCAGCATACAGTTCACACAACAGGGGAACTAAATCCTGACCCCCATTCAGTACACAGCACAGTTATGTACCAGAAAATATTACTGTACCAGGCAACATGCTCCTCAGTCACGATCGCAAAGTCCTTGCTCAGACTGAGAGCTTGAAAGTGGCTTGAGTTCCTGACAGACCGATTGCATTCAGCAAAATCTTCGGTCTTCTACAGGTTAAGCCTATTCCCAATTCAGTAGCTTGACTTAGTCCGAAACAATTTTATCTCACTCTTCTCTTCAGGGTAACAGCAGACTTGCAGGCCTCACCTCAGGCCTCTCCACCACTCTCCCGCTTGAACTATGTGGGTTTACTGCTCGGCTACTACGAGCTGCTTCTCTCTCAACTGCCAACACAGATGTGGCTTTCCAGCAGACAACTCAGGGACTTTCCCTCTGATCCACAAGGTTCGATTGGTCGGTTCTGCTGTCAGTCACAGTAAGAGCTCCCCCTTCTGTTGCAAAAAGGCGCCAACAGTCCAAAACTATGATTCCCAGAGTCTTGTTCCTAATATTCCTTTCAGTTGCAGGCTCCATTTTAGAGTCCAAGATTACCGATTGGTCCAATTTGGCAGTTTGGGACAAAAATGGTGGAGCTAAACAGAAACAGTCCTTGCTGCAAAGGAGATAGGTTAGAACAAACTACAAATTTATTATCACTGTAACAATGCCCAGCAATTAGTTACATCTTTCAGCAGGGCTCCCTCTGCACGATTAGCGATGGCAGAAATTGAGCAATTAGCAGCCCGAGTGGGACGCGAGCATGGAAACACTCAGTCCCCCTCCCAGATTAATTATGACTGCAGAATGGCAGCTTCTAAAGGGACAGTACATGGAGGCCATGCCGGCACTCACTGGCAACACATCTAAAATTGCAAAAGCGCCAAACGCCAACCGGGCAGAGAGCATTTAGGCAAGCTCATGGAAGACTTTTCGGGAACCCCCATTTGTAGGGGGGGTTACACCCTTCCTTGCCTGGAAAAACTTGCCATCCGCGTCAAATGGGTACCATCACAATAATTTCAAATGCAAATGATATTACACATCTCTACCATTAGCAGAGTAGGCCTATAACTTCTAGAGCATCAGACAATATATTCAACTTTTACTATACACATTCTCTATGTTCCACATCACTATATCCATTTTGAACTACATTAGCATATTTCACACAGGCAATCTGCACATACTGCTACACACTGCAGGTTATTACTTCCTGAACATAGAACACTGTGAGAGGGGGCCCTTCCCTATCAGCTAACCTGGGGCTAGATGTGGCAGGGGCACCATACCTGGAGGGCAGAACAATCAACCGGGAATTAGCACTTAAGCTTAGTTTGGCCAGTGAACTCTGGGACATATAAAGTCCCTTGTGGACCACATTGAGAGGCAAATTCAGTGGCCTCCCAGGGGAATCATAGCTGAGGTGCACTATTTGTTTGACAGTTCGGCCAGTCTTCCTTGGGGGAACAGCCACAGTCTCTGTACCTTTCACCTCAATCTCTGCACTTTCCTTACTTGCAAGGGGGACCTCTGTCTGAGTGGAAAAGTTTGGACTGGGGGCATTGTCAACCCCTGACTCTGGGGACTCAGGTTCTACAACACTTTGCTCACTGAGAAGGCACTCTGGCACTGGAAAGGAATCATCATCACACTCAGAATATTCTTCAGGTTCTGGCATGTCACCAGTGTGCCTCAGATCATCTGTCTCTTCCTCAGGTAAATCACACAGTTCCACCATACACAGTGACTCAACATTATCAGACCTGCCACTTTGAACTTCACTCTCAGGGAACATTGGCTCCAAGGACAAAGCTGACGGTTAGACAGTCTAGAAAGCCCAGTTTCATCCCCACAATTGACCGTGGGGTTACCCCGAAACAGCTGACTCAGTTCACAAGAGGGGTAATAAGCATAGTTGCACTCACTCTCAACAGAAGTGGACTGACAATCATTATCGTTTTGGGTTTGCTGTGGAGAGAGCCTCAAGTCAGTGACCACTGGGGCAGGTTTATTCTGTCTTTGTTTCGCAGCAGCCCCAGTCACTGGTCCAGGCAGAACAATCTCTGGGGGCTCAGCTTCAATCATGATTTGCCAATGGGCAACAAATGGTTATGGTGCATGGTCTTGACATCTTTTGAATTGTTTTCAGGCCACACTTTGTACACAGGTAAGTCGTTCAATTTGCCTACTACTACAGTGTGGGGAAGATGGTGCCACAGATCAGCAATGTTGTGTTTGCCATGCAATCACAGATTTCGCAGCAATACACGGTCTCCAGCTTGAAGGTCCTGGGCCTTTACTTTCTATCATATCTTTCTTTATTAGCTAAGTTTCTCTTTGCAGCCATTGTCTGAGCTAGTTGCTATGCACGGTTCAATTGAGTTTTTAGTTTTCCCACATACTGTAGGTAATTCTCAGCTCAGACCCCATCAGAACAGATCCCAAAACAAACATCCACTGGCAACTGAGCCTCTCTCCCGAACATGAGGCGATAGGGAGAGAACCCGGTAGCATCATCTCTTGTACAATTATAGGCATGTACCAAGGTGCTAATCTGCTGGCTCCATTTGGGCTTGTCTTTTGGGTGGAGAATGTCTAGCATGTCAAGCAGGGTGTGATTAAAGCGTTCTGGCTGTGGGTCTCCCTGCGGGTGATAAGGGGTGGTCATTGACTTCCGCACTCCCCATAGAGAGAGCATTTCCTCGATTAAGTGACTCTCGAAGTCTCTGCCTTGATCAGAATGAATTCTTTGGGGGGCCCCATAGTGAACAAAGAAATTCTCTATCAGCACCTTGGCCACGGTGGATGCCTTTTGGTCTTTGCTGGGGAATGCTTGGGCATACCTGGTAAAGTGATCAGTGACCACCAACACATTACTGATGTTCCGCTGATCAGGCTCCAAACTTAAAAAGTCAATGCAAACTAACTTCATGGGTGTGCTGGTGGTGATGTTAACAAGGGGGGCAGCCCTCTGGGGGAAGGCCTTTCTCTGTAGGTAGTGACTGCAAGTCCATACATGATGTTCAACATCGGCCCCCATCTTAGTTCAGTAGAACTGAGACTGCACTAGGTCAAGGGTTTGGTCGATACGAAGTGGCCCATGTGGTTGTGTAGGGACCTCAGCACGAAGTCTCTGAAAGCTGTGAGCAAGACCAATTGTTGCTTGTCTACTTGCCCCCATCTACTGTCTCTCTGCACAGCAATTGATTAATTAGCTTCAATTTAGGGTCTTTTTTGTACAATAACGCAGTTTTCAAATCGGAGGAGCGCAACTTGGACACATCTTTCCCTGCGTAGAGGGCTTCAAGTGCTGATCAGATCATAGGATCTCGGGATTGAGCCTGCTAAATGCTGCCATTATCAAACTGAGGCAGTGCACTAATATCTTGAGCAGAGAAGTGACAGTATGCAATTGGTATACAAGTATCAGAGGGGCCCAAGCAATCTACTACACAGTATACTGTGTCTGGGGACATCTGTTCATCTTTGTCAAACTTTTATTGCAAGGCTCGAATGTCAGGTTCACAGAGCCTGACCCAGTCACTTTTAGAAGTGGGCCTCCGGGATAGGGCATCAGCATCTATGTGATTCAGGCCCAATCTGTATTCAACAGTGTAATCATAGGTAGACAACGCAGAGAGCCACTGATGCCCGGTGCCGTCTAACTTAGCTGAAGTCTGCACATAGGTCAATGGATTATTATCAGTCTTTACCAGTATCTTGGCTCCATACAAGTATTCATGTAACTGGTCAACAATGCCAACTTCAACGCCAAGAACTCCATTTATGCACGGGATATTTTTTTTCTGAGGGGGTCAGACTTCTACTGGCAAAGGTCACTGGTCTCAGGCCATTCTCATACTCCTGATATAACACATTCCCCAAACCTTGTAGGTTAGCATCGGTGTGCAACACCTAGGGTTTAGCAGGATCAGCATAGGCAAGGATGGGAGCATGGGTGAGCTGATATATGATTTCATGGAAAGCAGCTTAGCAGTCAGGTGTCCATCGGGACCCAAAAAGCTCACCCAGGTGGAAGTATACTCCCCCTGGTTTGGAGGATGCCATTCCTTTGTATTTTTTATTCATGGGAGGGTAACCCTGGGTAAAATTCAGAAGTGGGTGAATCACCCTTGAGTAGTCCTTTATGAACCACCGGTTATAACCACAAAATCCTAGGAAGTGTTGTAATTCTTTTTGATTGTGGGGCTAGGGCCAGATGGTCAAGGCCTCAACTTTGCTAAGATCAGTCTCTACCCCTCAGCGGACACTATGTGCCCCACATACTTTACTGATGTCTGAAAGAACTGGCATTTGTCGATGGACAGCTTAAGGCTGAAGTCTTCCAGTCAGTCCAACACTTTAAAAAGTTGGCTGTCATGTTCCTCCAATGAACTCCCAGACACAATAACATAGTCTAAGTATACCAGGCACTCCAACAAGTTCATGTTTCCCACTGCACGTTCCATCAGTCGCAGAAAAGTGGCTGGGGCACCTGAGATCCCCTGAGTCATCCTCATAAATGCATAGAACCCAACTGGACAGATGAAGGCCGTTTTCTCACGGTCTTCTGGGGCCATAGGGATCTGGTTGTACCCACTGCGAAGATCCAACACCGAGAACCACTTGCTTCCATTCAGACAGTCCAGAGCATCCTGAATACAGGGCATGGTGTATTGATCAAGGATGGTCCACCTGTTAAGGGTCCTGTAGTCCACACACATTCTTACTGTCCCATTCTGTTTCCTCACCACCACAATAGGCGAAGCATAAGGGCTTCTGGATTCTTGTATCACACTAGCTGGAAGCATCTCCTGCGGATGTCACCTTACATCATCTATATCTGCTGGTGCTAGGCGCCGAGACCTCTCTCGGATGGCCATTCATCATGCAGGCGTATGTGATGTTCTGCTCCTCAGACACATCCCACATCCCATTCCTTCAGCAAAACTCCTTATCTCTCTGAGAAAGTATCTGGCTGATTCTAGTCTTCCATTCAGCTGGCAACAGGGAGTCACCAAAGTCAAACAGGTCAGGCGTCACTCAGTCAGCCACTCCAGAGGGCTTGTTACTAGGTAACACTGCAGTGTCTGCGCAGTGTACGGTAGCTAGAGTGCAGCCTCTATTCACCCAAATTTCTTGATCTGACACATTGTGGACCTAGACCATTACCCATCAAGCATAGGCATGAACATGAGCAGGTAAGATACTGGGCTTAATCAGCAACCCTTCCGGCAATTTTGCATCGCCTGGCGCGGCCAGCATGAGTATCCTATTCTTGACATCCTTCCGTAAATGGACCTCCCCTTGTAGAGTACACTGAGTGTTGGGGGCCAGGATCCTCGACTCAGGATCCTTCGTCCATACAACCCCGACTGGTTCATCCTGATATAGCTCCTCAGCATTCTGCCATGACTCATATGCCCTCTTAATTAATGCAGGAATCCACAGAGCCCTACCAGTCTGGTGCCCCTGTTTCTCATAGCAGAGTTAGGCCAGTCTTCCAAACAGATGGGCGTTGGTCCCAATTAGTTGGGGAACCCCATCATACAGTCCAGTAGGGGGACAGACTAAGGCCAGGATTTCTACTTGTTCTGCCACTCTAGCCACCGAAGTAGGTAAAGACAGCCAGATCCGGATATACCCAGAGTATTGATATGACTTTTCACTCAACCCCCAGACATGCAAACCTTCCAAGGGTTGTAGGGGCACATCAGGCAGGTGCTTACTGTACCAGTCTTGAAACAGAAAAGTCACTTGAGACCCACTATCAAGCACGGCTCTGGTGGGCACACTAATCACTTTTACTGTAGCTTCCATTGAAGGGCCCACCACCTCGGACCACTCAGGAGGGGCAGCAGCAGAGTCCTGGACAGACGATTTAGCCACAAAGAAATTTGAGTTAGGGTTTCTTGAACCCTCACTGCAGTCATTTCATGCACCCCTCGACCACTGATTCATTTTCCGAAGCTCTCCTTGAAGTCAGTTCACTACTTACTCCAAGTCCTCCTGAGACCGACATTCTCTTTTCAGATGGCCATCCCTGCTGCAATTGTGACAAATGACAGACCCTCGGGGCATTCTGTGGGGGAAAACATTGCAGGGGATGCTGGAGCATCGGGGGAGATTGTGATCTGCCTCCTGCTGGTAGTGTGCCATGTCTCAAAAGTTCCTTTAGGGTGGCAGTCTTCCTTGAGCTCAGCCAAGAAGCAACTATCCGTAGAGGATGTTTGAGGATGCACCCCCACCTCCATAGCAGTCACATCCTGACTGGGGCCAGGGTCTTGGTCAGCAGTGGATACTCAGTGAACACACCTGGTTGTGCCTTTCTGACTTCCTTCAGCAACTCCTCTCCCCACCGGTTAACCCACAGCGGGGCACTCTTAGTGGCCTCCAATTCGGATGGGCTTTCGGGTGCTGTAATCACCAGGGCTGCCCTCACCCCATAATCACAATCTCCCTCTTCACCTTCTACCTCTTGGAGTTCTTTTATCAAGTCACAGTAGTCCAGTGGGTTACCCCTCCTATCCTGGAGCCTTAATTGGATGATCTGCAGTTTAGAATGCTTGGCATGTTGCAGTATGTGCCCCAGTCTCACACGGTTCAAATCACTGGCTGCTACCCCACCTTTTCTGTAGGCTTTCTGCAGAACTCTTTCTAAGTGAGTAACATACACAGACAAGCTTCCCCCCTTCCATTGTTTGGTATCTTGGAACTTCCACATCAAAGTTTCCCCTCAGTCAATGTTCCCAAAATTTCCTTTAAGTGCTGATAGGTACTTCTGCACAGAGGCGTCAGGGTTTGTGGACCTCAAAAACTTAATGGCTTCAAGGCAGGGCCCCTCAGACTTTCCATAATTCTTTTCCACTTCTCAGCTTACGCACACTGCCACTGGGGTACCAAGGGGGCAACATGGTCAATCCAGGTCTCCCAGTCATCCTCTCCCTGTGGGGTAGGGAGGGTGCCCAAGAAGATTCTCAGTCTTTGGTAGGAGCCGTGACTAATGGCAGGTACAGACATAGGGGCCAGCATTGGCATGGGCACAGAAGGTGAGGCAATAACAGGTGCTGGAGCAGGAGAGGGTGTTGGGGAGCAACGCCCCCAGGTGGCACGAATAGTTTCTTAAAGTGGTCCACGGTTTTCCCTTCCTCCAGCAACAACTTAGCAGATTTCTCCTCAAAAGTCTCAAACAGTGGGGGGGAAGGGGGCCTCATCCTCCCCGGTGTCTTTACTGTCTCTAGTTATCACTCTCCAGGACAGTGAGGGCTCCTTCTGGGGCAATAGTCTGTGGCACTTTATGGCTGTCCACCAGGTCACTACACTCTACTAAGGCCATGAAAGTATGGGTGAGCAGATTAGCCTGTCGACCCACCACCACAGAGTTTTGTAAACATTCAACTTTGGAGAGTACTCCCTCTACAGTGTCTTTATTGGTACCATGGGGAATATCCAGTATAAGCATAGCATTTTGGGGGTCAATCTTCTGCCCAGTACACCACCCCACCAACTGGTGTACAGACACTTCTGTAGGGGTAGCCATTTATTTTTAACAATAATTCATGATTTTGGCCACTAGGGGATGCTAATCCCAGTGGTGCCTCCAAGATGTAACCCCTAGGTGGTGCTATTCCAAGGGCTATCACCCCTGTCTGCTGGGCTAGTAGCAGGTTAAGGGGCCTAGGTTCAGTAATGGGTGCCTCCACCCAGAGGTCAGGTTTGTTAATGGTCAAACTAACCAGGGCACAGCTTTCCGGGACACTGTGGCCCCTACTCTTTCCCCGCTAGTGGCCCACACAAAACACAGTAACCACTCTCACAATACCCCTGACATGCTTTACTCATATCCACACTTTTAGCACTTACCACCAGGATTGGTTTATCCAACTCGACCCTGAGGACCCCCTGTAAGATAAGGTTAAACAGAGCAATTGGCATGCAACACAATACTTCAGGCATAAACAGGATCCACAGACTGCTTAAAATGCAGAAAAATAGATCTGATTTATTCAGGGGGGTTTGAACAAGGATGGGGCAATCAGGTTAATTAGCTTACTCTCTCTAATAATCATACAGTTATGCAAGCAATCAGACTCCCTAGCACTGTCACACTTCTGGGTACCCAGGTGAATGGGGAGTGGGCTAGCCAGGACCATTGCCTGGGGTAGGCTGGTGTTGCAGCTGGTAGGGGCCCTGTGGTGGAAAAAACACTTGCACAACACAGATTTGTAATCCGGAGCCAGATGTCTCAGTTCATGAAGAAAAGAAGCTACAAGTAATTAGATGACACACTTAGATTTAAAGATAGTTGTAAGGAGCTGCCCTGATGGCTACTCACGATACCCCAAACTGGACACAGGAGGGGCAAGGATTGAGACAGCAGATGAATTATCTGGGTGACCAGAAGAAGCAGCGGGCTGACCCCTGGGATGGTTTCTCGTTGATGGCGCTTCTCTGTGCAATAGAGTAATCTGGCAAGGCCCTCGTGGCAAGGCCCAACCACATGGACTGGCAATGGAGTTAGTTCATTGGGTGCTGGGTTCAGCTTCCACCTATCAGCATACAGTTCACACAATAGGGGAACTAAATCCCGACCCCCATTCAGTACACAGCACAGTTATGTACCAGAAAATATTACTGTATCAGGCAACATGCTCCTCAGTCATGATCGCAAAGTCCCTGCTCAGACTGAGAGGTTGAAAGTAGCTTGAGTTCCTGACAGGCCGATCGCGTTCAGCAAAATCTTCGATCTTCTACAGGTTAAGCCTGGTCCCAATTCAGCAGCTTACTCAAAAGTACACAGTTCGGATTTAGACTGAAACTATTTTATCTCTCTCTTCCCCTAAGGGTCACAGCAGACTTGCAGGCCTCACATCAGGCCTCTCCACCACTCTCCTGCTTGAATTGCCATGGACTCCGGTCTGCTGACTGGTGCTATCTTCATTGACTTAACCAAAGCTTTTGACCTGGTAGACCATACCCTCATCCTTTGCAAACTTCGCTCCCTTGACTTCTCTAACAATGTAGTAGACTGGTTTGACAGTTACCTGTTCGGTAGACAGCAGACTGTTGTTTTCAATTCCGCTTCTTCTGATCCCTCATCTATCCAAGTTGGAGTGCCCCAGGGTTCCATACTTGGCCTCTTGCTCTTCTCCATCTTCATAAATGACCTTCCGCAGCTTGCTTCAACCTGCTGTACCCTCCTTTATGCAGACGACCTAGTAATTTATCACAGTGGGAGGAACCCACTTGACGTCAACCAACCTCTTAACTCTGACTTCACGTCCATTCAGTCATGGCTGATAGAGAATAAACTTGTTCTCAACATTAGTAAGACACATTCTATGCTCTTAGAATCACCCGCCAAACTCAAAGCAAACCCTGACGCCCTCAAAATCACCTGTACTTACGGCTCTTCACTAAATAGTACCAAATCCTTCAAATACCTGGGCATCACTCTGGACGAATCCCTCAACTTTGAACTACATATAACCAATACCTGTAAATTGGTAAATGCAAATTAGGTGGTGCCTATCGTACCAGTTATGCCCTTACCCCCTCGGCTAGACTTGCTGTGGTTCAAGGCTCTCTACTCCCCGCCCTGACTTATGGATCAGTCATGTATCTATCCGCCTCCAAATCTTCCCTCCACAGGTGGGACACCACCTATAACAATATTTGCCTGTATGCCTCAGCATCACCTCGCTTCACACACCACTGCCAACTCTATTCAGACCTTGGCTGGCCTTGCCCCTCTGGCCTTTCGCTCCAATCCCTTGGGTCTCTCATTGACAACATAGTCCACACTGGAACTCCATCTTCTCTCACTTGTCTGGTCCGCTCTCAACCTTAGTCCTACGAGCTCCGGTCTGCTGACCTAGCCCCCTATCACATTCCCAGATGTAAAACCAACATGGGCTCAAGCGCCTTTGCTCATATGGCCCCAAAATACTGGAACTCGCTACCTCCAAACATTCGTGGAGCGCCTACCCATGCTAGTTTTAAAACTTGGCACCTGGAACATCTACAATCCATCAGCCAATGCACCTGCTTTAACCCACCTTAGACTTCAGCATTCTCCCCTCTCTCACCTTAATACTTTCCTCCTCTATGTCTCTCTCCCCTCCTCCTTATCCACCCATCTCTCCTCCCCTTACCCTCTCTCTCTCTCTCTCGCCTTGCTCTCTTCCCCTCACCCCTCTCTCTCTCTCTCTCCACCCTTCCCTCTCTCTTATCATTCTACCCTCATTTTGGCACTTACTGCACTTTGTTTTGTATACACCTTTTGTTGCTAATGCCTGTTTCACTCACAGTGTAAATCTAGTTGTTTATATTACCTAAATGTATCCTCCAGTTTTGCCTCCATTGTAACACTCCCCTATATACTCCTAATGTGTACGGAGCTTTGAGTTTATTGTCCCAGCTGTTGTTACTGTCTGTATTCCTCACTGTGTTCCACCAATTTCATGTGCTGCGTCACGTCTGCTTCATTTTGTGTGCTCTAAACTGTCTTCTCCTGGGTAGTGCCTGAAAATAGGCATTGCTATGCCTAGTGCACTCACCCGGTTACCAAAATCAAATAAATAAATAAACTGCACAGGTTTGCTGCTCAGCTACCATGAGCTGCTTCTCTCTCAACTACCAAAACAGATCTGGCATGCCAGCAGACAGCTCAGGGGCTTTCCCACAGATCCACAAGGTTCAATTGGTCAGTTCTGCTGTCAGTCACAGTAAGAGCTCCCCCTTCTGTTGCAAAAAGGCACCAACAGTCCAAAACTATGATTCCCAGAGTCTTGCTCCTAATATTCCTTTCAGTTGCAGGCTCCATTTTAGAGTCCCAGAGTACCGATTGATCCAATTCGGCAGTTCGGGACCAAAATGATGGAGCTAAACAGAAAAAGTCCTTGCTGCAAAGGAGACAGGTTAGAACAAACTACAAATTTATTATCACTCTTAACAAATGCCCAGCAATTAGTTACATCTTTCAGCAGGGCTCCCTCTGCATGATTAGCGATGGCAGAAATTGAGTAATTAGTCAGCAGCCCGAGTGGGACTCGAGCATGGAAACAGTCCCCCTTCCAGATTAATTATGACTGCAGAATGGCAGTTTCTAAAGGGACAGTACACAGAGGCCACGCCGGCACTCACTGGTGACACATCTAAAACGTCAAAATCGCTGAACACCATCCAGGCAGTGAGCATTTAGGCAAGCTCATGGAAGACTTTTCGGGAACCCCCATTTGTAGGGGGGTTACATTAAAAACAAGATACAGGCTGGTCCTATGCAGCAACATGATTTCATTACCCTAGAGATAATACCTGAAAATAGAAAAACAATAAGAAACAAACTCTGGTCAAAGCCAACAAGGCTGCATAATGCTATGTTACGGGGATTCGGAGCCATCTACAGGGAAATTGCTTTTATATGAAACCTCAAATGGCTCAATATTTCTTTAGAACTGCCTGCCAATAACAATATTCCCCTGTGATTGCTGGCCCTGTTAAAGTTAACACATTCTCTGATGTCCACAGGAACATCCCACCCTCTGACTGCCGGGCCTGTTAATAAAAATTCATTCTCTGGTGTGCAGTGGCTCCATCGTTGTCCAATCACTTGTTGTGTTAATAACAAATAATTCTTTTGCTGCAGTATAACATCAGTCTGGTCCAGTGGTATGGAGGATGATGCACTGTGTGCCTTGGCTCCCACTACATCAGTGACTCGAGTTCAGGAACATGCGCAGGTTGCCGAGGATCAGAGAGAAGTCTGAGCATTCATCAGATAGCTGTCCTGTCCCTGGATGGGAAGGCATGCTGACTCAACCTTTGCTTCCCAGGTGAAGGCAGTAATCAAGTGGGGGGAATGCAGAAATGGCTAACACAGGCCACCCATCTGCTTCAGTCACACACTACCACCTGGATGACTAGCTCAGTTCTAGATGTGAGTGACTAGTTGGGGGGAGAATGACTCTCCCCTTCCTGGCCCTAACATGGGGGAGGGCAATCCATGGGGAACTTTGGACTCAGTGGTCTGGGACAGGGGCGTGGCAGACAGAGTAGGTGTGGACAGGGCTGAGAGCCTGCCTGAGTCAACTAGCAAGGAACAAATGTTTATGGGGGGGTGCTGCAGTATATATGTAGGATGCTGCAGTATGTATGTATGACCTTAACACATATACACAACCCTCCCATAACTGGGGTTACAGTAAACCTACCAAGTATAGGTAATATGTACAGGATCTTCTACCAGGGTACTATGGAGCCAGAGGGAGGAGTCTTAAAGGGATGAGGTTTCTTAGATCTGTAGAATAAGGATCAACAGTTCATAGATAGTCACTAGGAAGGATAAGAAAGGTTATTTTTTTTGAAATTTAAGTTTATTAGTTTCCAACATACAACCAAACAAAAAACAACAAAACAAAACAAAATAAACCTAACCCCCTTCCCCCACGAAACAGATACACAGCATATCAGTAAGTACTTAGACGGAGAAAGACAACATACATATCATACAGCCAAAATTCCAAAAATTCATAACCCCTCCACACCCCACCCTCCCTCCCTCCCTATTCCCAAGGATGCACCAACAAAGGGTCAAGAAACCCCTAAATCTGGATATCACAGCATGTCTACAATACAGTACATCAGTTTTAAACATCCTAGATCACATAAGAGGAAAAGAAAACAGGTCTAAAATCTGCAACAATACAAAAAAGTACTATAAACACTATATGTACTATAAACACTGTATGTACTATATGAGGGTGAAGGGATTGGGTCGCCAGGCCTTAAGGCAAGCATAAAGCTTGGAGTTTGCCCCATCTTTTATGAAACAGATCCATACGATCCTTATAGCTGGCAATAAGATTCTCTGATTGAAGATATGACATTATCTCCTTCAACCAGTCAGCATATGATAAAACCAATTGGTCCTTCCAATGTCTTAAGACCAGCTTCTTGACCGCCATGGACACTAAGGCCATATGATATCAGTGCTCTACACTGTCTACATAAGAAAAATCACCCAGCACACAGATTTCCGGGCAGAAAAACTGGCTCAGACCCAAAAGGGATCCAAATTTTCCCGGATCAGGGACCACAGTGGGGCAACTTTAGGACATTCCCAAAAAATGTGAATTAAGTTGCCCTCGGCTTGTGAGCACCTGAAACAATCTGACACAGAGGCCAACTTAGCTGAAAGAGTTTAGGAGTATAGTAAGGTTATTTACAATATAATATTGTACTAACGAAACCTATCTTAGGTATGTTATCTATGTAAGTTATGCCAAATATTAGTCCAGAGCGGTACAGCCTCAGGAGAAGATGTGTCCAAACCAAAGGACCCCCAACATCCTCCTGTAAATTAAATTTCAAGAGATAGGAATAAATTGATGAGTGAAATAGAGTGAGGCTGAGAGGCAAGGCTGATGATATTAGATAGGAAGGGTGTACAACTGACTGTCTAACAGTAGTACAAATTTGTTACCACCACGTGCGGAGTTGGAATACCTTAAAAATACCTTTAGTTGATATATCAAACCTCGTTAGAATATCATCCGGCGCAGGAGTGAATCCTGATTGAACAGGTGTTCCACCCTGACATCCTTAAGTTGTAGGAGCCAACTTGGCCTTATCCAAGAATTCCCCAATCTAATATTAGGATTTAGAACTATTGGCTGTCCTAGATCCATAACATTAGAGATCCAAAAGAAGTTAAGACTCTGTGCCCGTGATCTAAGAGAACCTATCACCGTATTATCCGGAACCAACTGTGAAAGAACTTTTGGGGACAAGTAAAACAAGGCAGACATATCTACTCTAAGTTCAGAGAGAAGAGCCCTCTCCAACTGAAGCCAGATTGGGCAGAGGTTCTCTGTATTCACGGAGAACCATCTCCCCAACTTAGAAAAGTGGGCGGCCCAGTGATACAGTAGAAGATTAGGGAGCCTTAAGCCACCCCTGTCCTTAGGGAGCGACAAGGTGGCATAAGAGCGTCGCACTCCCTTCCCCCGCCAAATAAAGCTGGAAAACAGTCGATGAAACTGTTGAAAAAAGGAAAGAGGGATCCAGAGATTAGTCAGATTCAGTGGATAAAAGATCCGGGGAAGAACATTCATTTTAATAATATTTATTCGACCCCAAAGTGAAATAGGGAGGGCTGACCAGCGTTGCAAATCCTGGCTAATCGAGTCTCTGACTCTGACCAGGTTTAGTTTCTTCAGAAGGGAAGGATCAGTAGAAAAGTAAATTCCAAGATACTTAATTGACCTGGAGGTCCACCTCATTCCAAAGGAGAGAAAATCTTGTTTATCATTATATTTATTAAGAGGAAAATCTCACATTTAGAGATGTTTAATTTGTAGCAAGAGAAGGAACTAAATGCGTGATAACTTCAAGAGCTGCCTTTAGAGATGTTGCGGATCCGCTAGATGCAGCAAGACATCATCTGCATATGCAGACAGAACTAATTCCCATTATTTGAAGCCTAATACCTCTCACTTGAGGGACGACTTGAGTTTAATCAACAACGGCTCCAGGTATAAATTAAATAGTAAAGAGAGAGACAACCCTGCCTAGTACCAGCAAAAAGACAGAAAGGAGACAGGACCCGTTGCAGTAAATCTTAGCGGAAGGGCAGCTGTAAAATACCCATATCATATTCAAAAAGAAGTCGGAAACCCATTTCCTCCATTACTGTCCACAGAAAGGACCAGTCAACCCGATCAAGCGCTTTCTCAGCGTCAAGAGACTAGAGCAACGGACCTGAGGCAGTTCGGCATACTGAAGATGTGCGACAAAGTCCTCAAATGATCTGCCACCGACCTCCGGAAACAAAGCCCACCTGCTCAGGGCTCAGAAGCTCCAACCAGATCCTCTTGATCCTTTCAGCAAGTATTTTAGCTAGAATTTTGATATCATAGTTTTGGAGAGAAATAGGGCGGTAATTAGCTGGGTCAGTGGGGTTTTTGTCCGCTTTAGGAATTAAAACTATAGTAGCCTCAAATAAAGCAGGATCAAGCTCAGAGGAGACCGGCAAATAATTATATAATTTAAGAAGAATGAGGATCAAATCTTTAACAAAAACTTTGTAAAAGTTTGCCGGGAAGCAATCCAGTCCCGGAGCTTTATCTGGAGCCAAGGAAGCAATGGTACTCCTTATTTCTTCAGCTGAAATAGGGACTAATAGACTCGCTTGCTGAGACTCTGATATACAAGGAATACCTATTCTTCTTATGTATTCTTTGACAGCTGCAATGGAGTGGGATGGTTGGGAATGACTATAAAGGCCCGAATAATACTCCTTAAAAATATGCGCAATATCCCTAGGCGAGGAGACTACATCACCAGATGGGGAAGACAAAGAAGGGATGATCCTCGAGCTATCAAGTGCACGCAAATGCAAGGCCAGTAGTTTACCGGATTTTTCACCAAGATCCAGATATTTAGCCTGGGTTTTCACCAGATAATATTCTGTTTTCTCTTTCAAGAGGTCCAAATATTTGTTCTTGGTTAATAGAAGCTCTTTGAGATCCGATACCGAAGAGGTTGCCGAGTAGTTACTTTCTAACTCCCTAATCTTGTTTATCAGAGCCAACGATCTGGCCAGCCGTGCCTTCTTCCTAAAGGAAGCCATTTTAATAAGATCACCCCTAAGATAGCACTTCAGAGCTCCCCATATCATATCAATCCTGGGGGTGGAGTTCAAATTGTCAGCCAGAAAGAGAGATATTCGGGAGCTAATTTCGGAAACACACTGGTGGTCCTTTAACAGCTGAGTATTTAACCACCACATAGAGTCACGAGAGTAATCAGGATTTAGGGACATTTGTATCCAGACTATAGCATGGTCAGACACAATGATCGGCTCAATACCAGACAGAGAAATATTCGGGGGGAAAGAAAGACTAACTAATACCATATCTAATCTTGACCTAGTACCATGTGATTGGGATTGGCAGGAAAAGGCACGGCAAGAAGGGTTGGCGAGATGCCAGGGATCACCTAGGCTCAACAGCGAGGTCAGTTCCCAGAAAGCTCTCTGAGCCGGGAAGGTGGGCATTTATCCTGTGGCTCCCTATCTAGAGTAGATGAACAAGGCACATTCCAGTCCCCCAATATAAATTGGCGGGCAAAAGCCAGCCAATTTATCCCAAAGTCATAAAAAACCCGGGGTTCCCCCCCACCGGGCCATATACAGAACCAAGGACCACATTCTCTCCATTAAGAGTACCTTTCACTAGGACATACCTCCCTTCTGGGTCTGAGACAGTTAAATCTTTCATAAACAAAACATGCCTTTTAAGAAGAATCACAACCCCTTTACTAAAACAGGAGTTTCCAGCAAGGTAGGATTGGGAAAAGCCAGATCAGGAAAGCAGCCTAGCTTCATCATGACATAAATGTGTCTCTTGCAAAAAAAGAATATCAATGTGGAGCAATGAGCAGTGATTAAAGGCCTGTAGCCGTTTGACCCGATCCCTAAGCCCTCTAACATTCCAGGACGCTATTTTAACTGTGTTTGTAGCCATTTTAAAGATATAACAAAACACTCAAGTATCCAGACAGAACCATAATAACATGCAAAAACAAGGTGCACCCCCAAGATTGAAGGAAATCTAGTCTTAAAAAAGAAACACCCCATCCCCCCATCCCACCAGCAGTCATACTTTCCCAAAAAGAACAAGTTAACAAAACGAACCAGCAATCAGTGAAGTTATCTGGAATGTCAATACATGAAACCACCCCCCATATCCTTCCCACCTCCCCAAGAAGCCAAAAATCCTGTAGCTTAAAGTACCTTAATCTAATCCCCCCATCAAACAGTTCCCCATACAAACCCCAAAATAACTATATACATCAGGTGGATCGAGCAGAAATAACCCAAAATATAAGCTGTCAGCCATAGGCTCAAACCTCCTAAACCCCATGTGAACCCCAACCCCAGAACGAGAACAGGTACCAGATATTCCAAACATCAGGAACAGTCCAAGGAAAAATGACCCAAACTGTTACACACCCTTTCCCTTCCATCCCAGCCCGGGCAGGAGTTAGCCACCCCACCTATGGCTCATGAATTCCACATCCAGCGAGCAAGCCTGCTAAGTCCCCCACCACCACCTCCCACCCACAGCCCCTCGCCAGTATTACGCTGACAGAGCAAAGAGAGAAGAGAAGGACATGAAGCAGGGAGGAACAGAACATGTAAAGGGAGCATCAACAACACCTCTGACCTCAAAGAGATCCATCTTCAACAGTCCAAATCAAAACCAGCACACCCCGATTGTCTCCCCAACAAGGCAGCATTAATAGGGCACTTACCGAATCCATGCAGCCCATGAGGATAAAATTCAACCAACCAGACACACCGAAGCCGAAAGGCGAAAGAGAGATAGCACAGGAACAGTCGGGCCACAGGTTGCTGTTTCAGAAGGAACCAATAAACCAAGGGACCCTATACGGTCCGTCGCTGAGAAGTTCCAGACGAAACCGCGGCCATGTGAACAAAGGTTCCACCGCGGTAATTTATGCATGAAAGGGAGGGGAGACCCTGCGAGGAATCAACCTCAGCCACCACCTCGATCCCAAACCCCAAAAGTCGGACGGAGAAGGCCAGAAAGAAGAGACCAAGGCGACCAGGGAAGCAAGAGAGCAAGCGACAGAGAAGCCAGACAGAAAGGTTAGTGAAAATAAAGCACCATCTTCTAGCGACAGGCCCAGAAACCAGGCAATCTAAAAATACTGACAGAGGCAAAATATTAGTTTATTCCAGGTCAGCCCTAAAGCTGCAAACCCAGAACCAGAGAACAAGGTCCTTCAGCCAGGCACTTTAAGAGTTCAGGTAGTTTGCTGGAAAGTTCTTCTACGGGCAGCCTCAGGGTATTGAAGCTAGTAGACAGTCCTCAATGGTCACCCTTAAGGTGTCAGGGTAAATCATCCGAAATGGGATCGAAGCAGCTATCAGTTTCTGCACAACAGGGTGATATGCTGCCCTCTTCTCGAGGATTTCTTTAGGTAGGTCCTGGGTAATTCAGATCCTCGATACTCCCCATAAAATTTCCTTCAGTTCACGGGCCTTCAAATAGACGTGCTGCCTCTCAACATAACTAAGAAATTTAATTATAATGGGACGTGGGGGAGATCCAGCTGCAGGTCTAGGTGCAGACGATGTGCCCTCTCAAGGTGATAGGAGGCACTTATAGGAGATGGGCCCACCACTTTGCAGAGAAACTTTTGCAGGAAAGCCATGAGGTCTGGGCCTTCTTCCAGCTCAGGTAGGCCCATAATTGCTGAATTATTATTGGCCGATTCGCCTCAAATCCTCAGTCTTAAGCTGTAGCTTCTTCACTTGCTGTCTTAGCTCACCTATCTCCACCTCGGCTCTGGATCTCCACTGCTCCGATGAGGTAACTCTAACCTCTACATCTGAGACTTTCCTGGAAACAGAGGAGAGATCACTGTCAAAGATTTAAGCTCTCCAGTCAGTTCTTTAAGTATATCTTTGAGAGGTTAAGCTCTTGGAGAATTTATCCTCAGTCAGCGGGATCGATTGCAACATCTTATCTCCTCCTTGGTCCGGCTTGGTGGGAGCCTGGTTCGCTGTTTCTTTCGGCCTTCTCCGGGGATGCAGGGGAGTATGCTTGGTTAAGGCCTGTTTTCCATCCACCTCCATCGCGACCCGATAGACGCTTATTTTCCCCCAACAAAGTCGCTAAACGATGGCTGACTACTGTTCCAACAATTATTTAAGTAAATTAGTCAGAAAAAATCCAAAATGTATTAAGAAAACACCTAATAAAGGTGGCCAGAAGGGGAGCTCAGTATCCCAGCTGCTGCTTAGCTGAATGCCATCACGTGACCTCTCAAAGATAAGAAAGGTTAGACATATTGTTATACTTATCTGATGAGGAAGACGTTCACATCCTGTGAGACATATGAAAGTAAAGAGAAAAAGGTTAATATGGAATAACTACAGTAGTGGGAACAATAGAGAGGATAGAGATAGAAAGGGGTATAGTATAGCGTAAAAGGTAAAAAAAAATATTGCTCTAGATAAAAGGTTACAGGATTAAATGAAGTAACAGATATAGAGGCATGTTTGATTTAAGTAGTATACTAATATCATTAAATGTTTACCATGAGCATCAAAAACAAAACACAAAAAACAGAATAATGAAATGTTTGCAACCAAGTTACTCATGTGTTTTCAGCTTGACTTGCACATTGTTTTTAGTGTGTGGCGTATATCGCTTTAAGAGATCTGTATAAATAAGATGCTCATTTGTATTCCTCAGACCCACCCCTTGAGGAAGGCCCATTGAAGGGTTGAAGCACTGGGGCTAGTGGGTGCACACCAGCATATTGCCAGAAACGAAATCTTGCGCTGAATCTATGAGTGCTGAGCTTTCTTTTCTTTTCTTATTACAAGCTGGCTGCTTTGCTCATTTACCACCTTTTCCAGTGCACACCACTCTACACCACTTACACTATAGCCACAGCACTGATCACTGACCATCACAGGACTGATCCTTACACACCCTACAGTTACAGGACTGTACCCGCCTCTGACAGTCACATGACTGAAACCCTCCACTGTCAGTCACAGCACTAGGCACCCACCCCTGACAGTCACAGAACTGATCCCAATTCCCATACTCACAGCACTACACCCCACCACCAGGACAGCACTGCCTCCATACCCCCTAAAGTCACATGGATGACACTCTCCACAGGCAGTTACAGCAGTAATCCCCACCCCTAACAGTCACAACACTGTACCTCAGTCACACCACTGAAGACCATCCCACACAATCGGGACTGACTCACCCCCCGACCTGTCACTTAATTTGACGCCTTATACAACCTTCCTGCTGCATGCACAACTTCCTACAAATACTTCAGTCCCTCAAAACTGTAGAATTGTGCAGAAGCAGACCTCTCAAAAGTCACAGGAATGACCCTCACTCTGACAGTCACATAAATGACACCCTATCCATGACAGTTACATATCTGACCCTCTTAACAATAATCACAAGACTGTACCACCGTTTTGACAGTCAGAGTGCTGACCTCCTCCACCATCAGTCACATAAATAACCACCCCTCAACAGTCATAGGACTGTACCATCCCCCCACACAGTCAGAGGACTGCACTAGCCAGCCCCAGTCACAAGACTGTACCACCACCCCCAACCCCCACTCCCACAGTCACAGGACTGTACCAACACCCACACAGTCACAAGACTGTAACACCCCCTTCTTCACAGTCATGGGATTGTACCCCCCCCACAGTCACAGGACGTACCACTCCCCCACACTCACAGTACTGTACCACCCCACTGACAGTCACAGGACTGACATCCTCCACTGACAGTCATGACAATGACCACCCACCTCTAGCAGTTGCAGCACTGTTCCACACCCCTGAGAGTCACACTTTCTTACTATTTCCAACAGTTACAGAACTGCCCCCCCAAACCTTGTAGTCACAGCAATGACCATACACCCCTGAGAGTAAAAGCACTGATCCCTATCCCTCCCCCCCATAGTAACAGCACTGGTCAAAGCACTACACCCCACCCCCATCTTACAGCACTGATTATCCATCCCCAACAGTCACAGCACAGCCACCTCACCCCCAAACGTCACAGGACTGACACCCTCTACCATCAGTCACAGCAGTAATTTCCATCCCCCTGACAATACCAGCACTGAGCCACAACTCCTAATGGTCAGCACTGACCACCCATCCACAACAGCCACAGCACTGCCCCCTCACCCACAACAGTCATGGGATTGACCCCTACCCCGACAGTCACATACCTGAACCACCCCTTCAGTATTCACAGAACTAACACCTTCCACTGTCAGTCACAGTGGCCACCTACCTGACAGTCACAAGGCTGATCCTCATCCCCAACAGTGACAGCCTGACCTCTACAGCCAACAGCCACAGCACTACCCACCACTGTAGTCAAAGCACTGTCCCCTACATCCATGACAGTCACAGGGCTGATCCTCATCCCCCAACAGTGACAGCACTGACCTCTACCCACAACGGTCACAGCACTACCCACCACCACAGTCAAAGCACTGTCCCCATACATCCACAACAGTCAGAGGGCTGATACCCTCCACAGACAGTCACAGCAGTGATCCACACCCCCAACAGTCACCACACTGCCCCCCATTCCCAAAAGTAACAGCCATGCCCCCTACCTGGCAGTCACGACACTGGTCACCCACCCCCTGACAATAACTGCACTGGCTCCCCATGCTCGACTGTTACAGAACCAACACCCCCAACCACAAAAATCACAGTGCCGATACCCACCATTAACATAGCGCTGCCTCTGACCCTCCCTCAGGAGTCATAGGACTTACCCTCCGCCTTACAGGAATGCACTTGATAGTCACAGCACTGATCAGCAACCACTGGCAGTCCCAGCACTGACCACACCTCAGTCATAAAATATTTTTAAAAATTGTTAAGTACTGGCAAACCATTGCAGAGAGTGCAGGGGTCAAAACTGGCACAGGCCTGCTAGACAAATTCTGGTAGATATTGTGTTAGGCTAGTAAGATTTTCCTTTAACTAGCCCTGTAGACTTGTACTGGAGCGTGTAACCAATAAGTACATCAGTTGGGCTAATAGAAGAGCCTGTGGGGTGAGTGAATTTCCCCAGTTACTAGTCCTGTTGGCTAGTGGCTGCAAAACTTAACTTAGACCCCTGGAGTGGGTCATGCCACTCACAAGATGGCCCTCTAGACATTCCTGCCCACTGACCAGCCCTAAAGTTGAGCATCCGGCTAGGAGTCAGAAAATCCACATCCATTCCTCCACCCCCCCCACCCACAACTGGATCACTCTTTCAGTACCAGTTCCTTGGGCTCTTATACTCCTACCTGGACACCCAAAATGACAGCAACAGAGATGGGTAGAAGGGACCTCAGTTTAATCCTTCATGCAAGGGACAGCACACCATGACAGTGCAGCATTACTCCATATACTATATTGTGGTGCCAGTGTTTGTAGTATGACAGTGAATATCCTAATAATCAAACTGCCCATACTGTATATGTGGTATGTCATACTTATTTCAGTTCTGGAGTATGTGGGACTCTTGAATATACTGCAAATACTAGATAACCAACAAAGGAAAAAAGAAACAGCTGCAAGTACTTCACAGTTCTGTTGTATAAGATACACATAATATATAATGATTCTAAACAGACACGAAGTGATACAGCACATGGACAACAAGCTCTGTATATTAAACTTTACAATGCTTGGCTTGTTAAACAGGCTTCTGGAAGGTATAAATTCACAGCTGCGTAAGCAAGGGATTTAAACATGTGTACAGCATGATGCTGGCATTGCAGGAAAAAGCCTGGCTTTCTCAATCCCAGGCTGGAATATCTCCTAGCATGTCCTGCAGCCCCATTTGTAACACAGAGGCATAGTCATTCTCCGATCATACTGAATAGCAGGACAACTAATAACAGCTGCTATCTGTAAATGGCTTTGCTTACCTATGTTTGTGGATCCTGCGGTTCTGTTTACTCCTTGCTACACTACATGCCGTCCCTTACAAAGATTTCTTTGGAATACCATTGTAATACCTGTTCTTTACCATTATACTATCACTGCAATTTCCAGTGTATTACCATTGTGGGTTTCATAAATTTAAAAGTTTCATAAGTTTCAAGATGGCGACCACGCTGGGTCAGCCTTTACTTTAGCTCTACCATGTGTTGTTTTTAGTTATATTTTATTTTATTCAGTGGTAGCAGTAGTGCTAGCAAAAACTGCGTAGTGTTAGTTGTAGATGTGGATGTCGATTACGAGGTGTGTGTGCTAACCGTGACTGGCTAAAGAGCAGCGTTATTTTTGCAGCAGTTTTTCAGGAGGAATTTGAGTGTTCTGATACCGAGACCAAGACTATTTCTGCCCCAATCTCAGCATCGGCTTCTGCTTCTGTTGCAAGAACTGTGGACCTAACCCCACATTTCAAGATCTGTGGAGTGTGTAATGGAGCCTGAAGCACATACTGTTCTGCTTGCTGGGGCTTGTATAGTTAAGGGGGTTCTTTGCCAGATGCGGTGAAGACCTGAGCATTGAGTCTTTTCCGGAAGCCATTGCCAGTTTTGGCATATCTGGGTGACTGACTGCCTGAGTGAGTGGCATGTAAGACCGTTGGAGTTTCCAAAGAAGTCTTCAGGTGATAATCTGCTCTGGGAGCCACCACTGCCAAGTGGATTTAATGACTTTGACTGTCTGCTGTGAAATGTGACCGAGAGGATATTGATCTGACGAAGTGTTGGACATAGCTGCTGTATGGTAAGAGTGTTCTGGTGGGGAAAGAAGGTTGTGAACTGTTTTTTTGGAGCCCTGTCTGAGCTATTTGGGAGGAAGTCTTAACCACCGAGGCCTAACAAAGGTTAGCCAAACTGACTAACCCTCAGGTGGGCATTGGGGCAGCCATTTTTTCTGTGGGGCTCAGGGGTGTTAACCGGAGTGTATACACTTCCTGAGTTCCTGGAACGGTAGTGGGCTGACTGACGGGGGTCGAATTGCTCCCACTTCTCAAGTGGAGATAATTGGTGGTGCTCTGAGGCCCTCCTTGGGGTGGTTTTCAAGGTTGGCAATATAACCCATTGGAAGCCTGTGACAAGAAACAACTATTCTTACCAGAAATCCCTTTAAAGTTGGAACAGTGCTGCTGTGGATTTTCAGTTGGACATCAAGGAGTTTTTACTTTCATTTTCTGGACAGGCTGTGAGACAGCCTTTTTTGATAGTAAATATATATCACACAACCTGTTTTAAATGTGGCAGTAAAATGGCCATGTTTCTGGTCTAAATTCAGTTCATTGTTAGGGAGTGGTGAGAGCCCCCTACAAGACTCATTATTTTGCTGGTTATTATTAATTAAAAAAAATTTACAGTTGGAGAGTCTATGCAAGACACTTATCCACTTGCTGCTGTCTTTTAAGTTATTTTAAGTTTGTGCTTGGGGTGGGGGTATTTATGTTGTTGGGTATTTATTGATTTATTTAAAAATAGGTAAGAGTGACTGTTCTAGGGGAGCTATCTTGTAGTGTGGGAAAGTTAACATTTTTGTTTTGTTTTGGGTTTTTATTTATTTTATTTATTACTTATTTTGAGTTCAGTTGGTGAGGGAATTTTTTTCTTTATTATTATTTGTTTTGGAGTTTTTCTTTCTGGAGTCAGACGCCTGTGCTATGTGCTTTTTGACTGTTGGTTAGCCCGTGGAATGAGCAGGTCCTCCCCCTCAGTCGTGCGCTATTCATCCTCTGCTCTCCGTGCCCTTTGTCTGTTCTCCCACCCACCTCTGACACTATCGAGAGCTGGGTATTGTGCATAGTAGGGGGGGTGGGGGGTGCAGACATCAGAGGACGAATGAGTGGGTCTCTCACATTGGGGTTATTAGGTCTAGAAGATGCCCTGGGGCAAAATGGAGCCTGGAACACAGGGTTCTATGTCTAATCCTCATACCCAAGGGCACCACTTCTTTTGGTGGGCAAATAGCCGAGGCGGCTTTCGACACCTGTCCAACTCAAGCGGTGTTATGCAGTGCCAGATCTATTAAGAACAAGACTGCAATTATTGAAGATCTTGTTGGAACAACTGATCTGGCATGCATCACCGAGACCTGGCTAGATGAAAATGCTGGCCCTTCATTAGAAATGGCAATTCTGGCTGGGTACTTGGTGATACATTGCTCGAGATTGGACCGCGGGGGGGGTAGCGGTCTGTTTCAAGACCGAGTTGGGCCTCACAAGTGTACCAGTAGAGGAGGCCGAATCTTTTGAGTGTACTGTGGTAGCAGTTGTGGGTTGTAGGATAGCTCTCATCTACCATCCAACTGGGGACAAAAAGGGATTCCTACAGGAAGTACCCTATTTCATCGTCAACATGGCATTGGAGTTGCCCAGATTGATGGTTCTGGGTGACTTCAACACCTGGGTCGATGAGGAACTCTCTCCTTTTGGACAGAACTTCCTCCAGTTGATGACATCTCTGGGCCTCACACAGATTGTTACCTCTGCTACCCATAATCATGGTCAATCCTTGGATTTGGTGTTCCTCCTGGGGATTGAGGCCTCCAGTTTGGGGGTGGAACCTGTTGGTTGGTCCGATCACTACACTATGAGGTTCAACATTTGCACCCCTTGTATAGGCCTGCCCCTGTGAAGATGGTCAGTTACCACCCTTTACGGGATGTGAGCCTTGAAGGCCTAGTGGCGGTGATTGACCTCTCTGAGTTTTCTGTGGCCAGCTCGAGTCCAGAGACCTTGGTCTTGGCCTATAATAAGGCCATCTCTATGGCCCTGGACTTGATTGCTCCTGTCCATGTTCATCCTCTCCCACTTCACCCTCGGGCCCCTTAGTTTGATGGGTCTTTGAGGGAGTTGCGGCAACCAGGATGAAGGTTAGAGCGGCGCTGGCAGAAATCCACCCTGGAGACCGACCGCCTTAGATTGGTAGAGCACTATCAGGCCTACCAATCAGCGATCTTCAGTAAGAAGGCAGAATTCCTATCTGGGGAGATTGCTGCCACTCAGAATCGACCCTCTCAACTCTTCCGAACCGTGGACAGGTTGTGTAACCCAGCCTGTCTGCAGCTCCGTAGAGTTTTTTCACAAATGGAGTGCAATGAGCTTGCTCAATTTTTTGTGAATAAGGTGGCTGACATCAGGTTGGAGATCCTCTTCACTCGCTCTGTGGGGGATGCTGTTGGTCAGTGCTCGTTCACTACACCTCGTGTTTCCTGGAGTACCTTTGACCTGCCAGAGTACGTTGATGTCATGGATTGTCCAGGGTATGTGCCCTACATGCTGTAGTTTGGATCTGGGTCCAACTTCCCTGATCATGGGTTGTTGTGATATTACTGTCCCTGTCCTGGCTCAGATAGTCCAGTGCTCCTTGGACTCGGGTGAGTTTCCTAGCTCCCGGAAGGAGGCGGTGGTAACACACCTCCTGAAGAAAGCTTCTTTGGACCCGGACGCTCTAGCAAACTACAGACAAGTCTCGAACCTTCCCTTTATATGGAAGATTATTGAGGACTTAGTGGCGATACAGCTGGAGAACCACTTGACCATTCATAATATTTACGAACCTCTCCAGTCCGGTTTTCAAAAGAGGCATAGTACCGAGACTGCACTGGTTCAGGTGCTCAATGATCTGCTGATGGCGAGAGATCAGAGAAACCGTTCCATTCTGGTGCTCCTTGATCTCTCCTCAGCCTTTGACACTGTGGACCATGGGGTGCTGCTTGAGTGCCTGAGGTTCATCTCTGGCCTGACAAAGCACGGTCCTCAGGTGTTTACATCTTTCCTCACTGGAAGAACGAAGAGAGTTGTGTCTGGAATTTTTTCTTCAGACTCACTCTCTCTGTCATGTGGGGTTCCTCAGGGCTCAGTGCTGTCCCTGATGTTGTTTGCATGGTATATGCTGCCCCTCGGAGACATTGTAAGATGGTATGGGCTGAGGTTTCACTGCTATACTGATGATACCCTGCTCTACCTGTCTTTTGCACCCGACCAGGATAGTGCTCTCTCGGTATTTAACAACTGCCTCACTGAAATCCAGGACTGGATGAATTCCAGCTGGCTAAAGTTGAATGCGGGAAAGACTGAGGTGATGGTTGTGGATCCAGGTCACCGGATAGAGGGGTTGAGGGCTGGTCAGCCCTCTGGACATTATCTGGGGGGCTCCCAGATTCTTATCTCTGAATGGGTGTGAGACCTAGGGGTGGTGCTTGATGATGGGCTGACCTTACGATCCCAGGTGTCGGCAGTCGTCAAGTCTGCTTTTTATCATCTTAGGAACATCGCCAGGATCAAGCACCTTGTTCTGTCTGGGGATCTGCCTATGCTGATCCATGCCTTTGTGACCTCGTGCCTCGACCTACTGCAACTCCCTATACTTAGGTCTTCCTGGGGTTGATATCTGCTGCCTGCAGCTAGTGCAGAACGCTGCAGCATGATTGTTGATGGGGACTTCCTGTTCCTTGCATATTACTCCGGTGCTGCTCGATCTGCACTGGCTGCCGATTCAGTGGCGGATCACCTTTAAAGTTGGTTTACTGACTTAAAAAGCCCTACATGGACTTGGTCCTGACTACCTGAAAGAGCTTCTTGTTCCCTACTGCCCTGTGCGAAAGCTCCATTCGGCTGACGAGGGGTTGCTGGAGATTCCAAGGGTGACTTTAAAATCTTCTGGGATCCGTGCACTTATGGTTGTGGCTCCTACCCTCTTGAATTATCTTCCCTGTCAGCTTCAGGATGCGTGACTGTGGGGGGATTTAAACAGGCATTTAAAACCTTTCTGTGGTGTCAGGCTTTTCAGTGATGCATACAGTAGTTGTATGGATCTGATATTTTATTTATTATTGTATTTGTTGTTTATGAAATTATGTTTTAATCTTTGTACAGTGCCTTGATATTTTGAAAGGCACTTGCAAATAAAGTTTATTACTATTATTATTATTATAAATGGTATCACAGTGGATTTGTTCCAATTCCATTGTGATATCACTGTAACCATTATGACACCATGCAGACAATAGCAGGGGCGTCATCAGAGGTATAAAGTTGGGGAGGCTAATTCCCCACAGTCAAAATCCTAACAAAGCTGGGGGGCGGGGCATGCCCCCCGCCATAAAATGTTGAGATTTTTACCTTCAAATGGTGGCTTTTCCTGCATTTTAATGGTGAAATATATGTTTGAGAAGCCTGGTTATTATGACATCTATTAAATGATACACGTGCACAAATTTGGTTGCTGGACCAGTGAGAATAATGGAAAGAGAGACACCATTATCCCAGCAGATCTGCTGGGAAGGTTACAGTCCCCCACAGCAATTAGGAGACCATTCAGATACCATTATCCTTGCAAATCTGCTGGGAAGGTTACTGGACCCTAGCGCAAATAAGAGATCAGCCAGACACCATTATCCCAGCAGATCTGCTGGGAAGGTTACAGGACCCCAGAGCAAATAAGAGACCAGCCAGACACCATTATACCAGCAATCCTGGGAAGGTTACAGGACCCCAGAACAAACAGCCACCACTTCCACACTGCATAATTATGAACAAGTCACTTAACATTCCTGCCCTTAATTTCTCTGCATGCCCTAGCTCTCTCTCTCTCTCTCATCAATTTCTGTAGTCTTTGCATCTCCCTGTGTGCTGCAAACTATCCCTTCCCTTCCCTCCCCTGTTCCTGGATTCTAAGGAGTTTGGGGATGACCTATATGATTGTGTCTTTGTTGGTTGCTATATAAAAAGGCAGCAAAATTATCTCCCTCCATCTTTGGATTGTAAAGCACTCAGGAATACAGTCCTTATGAAAGGTGCTCTATAAATCAAAATTTATTTTCACTCAAGCCACAGGCACAGATCTTCCTTCTCTAAACTGCCAAACAACTGGATAAAGACTCATGCTGCATAGCCTTTTAGATGTGTACCACATCTGTGCCTGTCTGAAAAATATACCTGCTGTGCAAAAAATGCTGACTGTGTTGGCATGGCAATTACTAAAAGGTGGTCACCAGTCCCAATCCCAATTTATGTCAGTCACTCCCAGTCCTATCCAGGTGTTCCCTCCTAAAAGGCAAGGCATCTTGCCAAACCTCTCATGCTTCTGAACCCACTGTACAGAGTTCAAGAGACTAGCGGAGGCAGAGCGCATTTGTCATAACCCCACAGCGCTCCCTGTCAGATTGAGATCCAACTAACCTGGGAGTGATGATGACAATCCCCACCCCAAGCTCTGAGCTCTCCCATGGTGATGCCCTGACTCCTGTCCCAATGTTCTCTTTGTCAACAGCACAGTACACAGCAGTCAGCCACCAGTGCACTCAGTCTGCTCACAAGACTTACTTTCTTTTTTTCTCAGACTTGTGAGTGGACGAGTGTAATGCCCCAAAGTTTGCCAGGCAGGCAGACCAAAGAGGACTCAGGGAGGGAAAGGGTTAACTCCTCACCCACCCCTTGCATAGCCAACTGACTTATTGACCAAACTGGCTGGCTGACCATTTCCTGTCTCTATCCCCCTCCCGCCTCCTCTCCTAGAGCCTTCTGGTGCTGGATCCTTTGTCTTGACCAGGTCAGGTCTCCAGCCAGTGCCAAAAGAGGCCATAAATCAGCCAAATGGGCTGATCTTAGCCCCAGATACCAAATCATCTGCCCAAAAGCCAGGTCCACCTGTAGGCTAGAAATGGTCTTCCCTGCTAGCCAGTGGCAGTTCTGGACTGTGTGACTGATAGAGTAGAGAGCACAGGCGTATGGATGCCTGGAGGCTTACCTGAAGCTCGGGTTCATAGCTCTTGGGTGGCTACTCCTCTATAGCCAGTGGTCCTCAGGGGTTTCCAGCAGCAGTCATACCTTAGCTCCAGAAAAGGACCAGCAGTCCTCCTGATGGCCAGCAGCAGCCAGTTCCATAGGGTGAGCTCCCTTTAGTTGTCTTCTCCCTTGGTTTGCAGTTTTTGTATTGGGTTTTTCTGGGGTATCCTGACGCTGGGTGCCTAGTAGTGCATGTAGCACAAGCATCACATTTCAGATGCAAAGTGATGAGGGTAATGCTCACCCAGGTTCTCTTTTGTTCAAATAAAAATATGGCTAGGCAAGTCTGTTAGTTTACTTCCTTTTATTTTGCAGAATAAGTGTGGCATGGTTTGTGTTTTTTCCGGGGCTGCCATTGCAGTTCCCATGTCTCCCCTCTCCAGTATGCTGGCTGTTTTTTGTTTTCTTTCTGGTATTAACATTGAGTGTTGCCACACATGGGGCTGCCATTGCAGTCCCCTGCCCTTCCCCCTTTGTTTACTGCCTCTAGTGCCACTTGCTGGTTGGCAGGTTGTTGCCCTGCCCAGCTTTGCTGGAGTGGTTATTTTTTTTTCTCTTTGTTTTGTTAAATTTCTTTCTCTTCCCTCTGTGGGGCTCCTGGTTGCTTCCCATACCTTTGCCTGGCCTTCTGTGCTGGTTGCGGGGTGCGGTGCCCTTTTGGAAGCGGGGGGCTCTTTATTTTCTGCCTACAGTTTTGCCATTTTTTTGGTTTTATTTTTATCTGTTTTGTGGGATCCTAGAACCCCTTCTCCTGTAGCCGCCCCCCCCCCCAATGAAGTGACGGCATCCGTTTTGGCAGTCATTGGTTGTGGATTTCCCCTGCTCAGCTCTCTTCCCCACTTCCCTTCCACAGTAAATTAGTGCCACTGCAGTCACGGACCTGGGTGCCCAGCTGATCATCGTCCATGCGGCATTCACCAAGAGGGGAAAAGTTTGGGCAGACTGACCATGAGGTGCAGCAGCAAAGTGTGTCTGGGCGGAAACCAGCACCTGGACCACTAAAGTTCCACCCTGCCACTGTTCCGGGGCAACCAAAGCACTGGGTGGGAGCACAGCTCCATGACCTCCACCACTAGCACCACCAACAATTGCAGTGGGATCCGGAGGACCAGGGCCAGGCAAAGAAAAAGGAAAGTGCGCTCCATGTGGTAGAACTATAAAGTGCTGACTTTAAACTATGTTTTTTTTTTTTCAGCGAGCAGTGAAGCTGTAAGTCTTTAAATTTTTCAGGGAAAATGATTTGGGGGCTTGAGCTTACATTAGAGGGGCTTCAGCCTCTCCAAAAACAGCCTGGTGATGCTACTGGACAGTAGTAGTTCACTGGTAACACCATCTCTGCTGGTACCACAGTGGTAACAATGTGCAACATCGTGATGCCACTGTTTCTTGGTATCACAGTGGTTTTGTTGTAATTCCAGTGGGATACTATTGTGTCAACCGTGATACCATCAACACCCAGTGGTAGCACAGTGGCAAACTGTTGTGCAACAGTAGCACAATGGTGAATACCAGTGTGGTACCACCGCACTTGGTATCACAATGGATTTGTTTTAATTCCATTGCGCTATTATTGAGACCACTGTGGTATCATGCGTCAGTGGTAGCACGAGTGCACCTGCAGTGGAAATACAATGGTCTCATTCCATGCCTTATACTGGTGGTAGCACAATGGTCATGCAGCATGGTTTCACAGTAGCCTGTGTGGGTCACTGGTAGCACACAGACCACATTGTAGGGGAAAACCTGATGGCAGAGTGATCCAAATAATAAAAAAAGAATTAAGGCACATCCAACAAGCTCAGACTCCTAGGACTCAAACCCTAATGTTTTTATTTGTTTACTTTGTACGCTTTGCATTCTTCCACTCTAATGTCTGCATTAACTTAGTTTTTCTGCAGTAAAACACCTTCCTTTTGTGACAGTGGAAACTTAACAGCATAGTGGAGCTATTTCAGATGCTACATCACCAACCACTTAACAAGTGAAAGCCTAGTGTCATAATACTTGGGGTCACACTATTACAGGTTAGTATCCTAGCACAGATAAGAGATCTCTTATCTGGATCCTATGGAGCCTGGGATAAGAGTACCTCAAGAGAACATGGTCCCTGTAAAACAAGAACTGCAATGGGGTCACAAAGGATATATAGCTCTTTATGAACTATTACAAACAAGGTAGGATAAACAAAAAAAAAACAATACTTATCTGATATGTATGGTCAGCGTTCTCCTACACCTGATCAGCGTCCTGTCAAATCTGTAGATATAAAAGGGAAAATGGGTCAGTATAAAGCATAAAAATATTGATCAGCTACTGTAGGTTAGTTGGGAAGTACCTGGGTAGGTTGAAAATAAAGTGGGTTGTATGTGTGTGGGTGGATGGGGGAGATACTGCACCAGTACCACACCAACGACTTTGGTGTTAGAATAGACTAGTCACTCAGGGGCCATCATGGTGGGGAGGATTCAAATTCTCTAGGACTGATCTCTGTTGGGGGTGGGGGCCATGTTGATCCACCCATCAACCAACACAGGGCAGGATGAAGACACCAGGGACCCAATATTCAAAAATGCCCAAAGTAGAGCGCAATAATTAGTGCTGTGCTTTGTGATACCGCATGTGTACAAAACTGCTATATTCAGATGGATAGCACATGGCACTATCCCTCTGAATATAGGGACATTATGTTGAGGCATTAAGCTACTTAGCGTCACCTGATAGCGCACCCAAAACAAGGCCAGGCAATGGCTTGTGTGTGGGCAAAATCTGCAGTATTTAAAAGTCCCCCTGCAAATTAGCCCATTGGGCATACAAGGTACCAAGGGTCATTTGCACGCCCATTATGGGCTCATTTGCATGGGAGTGAGACTGCTTTGCCCAGCCACCCCCCTCCAACTGCCCCAACTCAGAGAGTTGTCCCTGGTGCTAGTGGCATCCCTCCACCCTCCAAACCCAGTCTCATGAAAGACAGATATATCCCTGGCATCCAGTGGTGCCTCCCCCATGTACCCAATCCTGTAATGAAAGATTTATTTTTGGCATCTAGTGGTCTCTTCCCCTACCCGATTGCAGTCCCACTCAAGAATGATATATCCTGGTGTCCAGTGGTTTCTCCCCACACCCAATCCCCATCCTGTGAACACCATCCCACTCAGTTTCCAAATGCCCCCCCACCGACAGTCACACTATCCTTGCATGGTAGGGGCAAAAAGCACAAAGAGCAAACCGCTACTGCACTGAGGACCATAACAAAAGTAAGCAGTCGGGTTGTAGCACTCAAAGTAATTGACCGTTTTGTCAGGTCTTTCTTTCATATTTGGAATAAATTCACTTTGATTGCTACAGTCTGACTGCTTACTCTTGTTTAGGTCCTGAGTGCAATAGCAGTTCATTCTTTGTGCACTTGTGTGTTGGGCAGGCTGCCCTTCTAGCTACTGCACTGACCTGCTAACGCTGATCACAGCACCTACCTCTGGGACTGCATCAGGAGCAAAGAAGTCCTTCCCCCCAACAAAGCCCTGTCACAAAATGTGAGCAGCGCCCCCCCAACCCATACCCAGTAGGTGGCTAGTGGCCTCCCTTCCTCCCTCGGGACTGACACTGACTCCAGGTCCCCCTACCTGTCTGTCGGTGCCACAGTTCAACAACAGTGAACCGCATAGCCCACCTTGCACAACCATGGCTGCCTTCCATCTATCTGTCCCGGGGAGTGCAGCCTATGAATTGGACAAAGCACATCACTGTGCCATATACAGTAAATAAGTTGCACTCCATGCTACAGATAAATGCTGGGTGGCTGTGGTCGTGTGAGGTGGGCTATGCCACTCGTCGTCATTGAATTGTAGCAATGGCAGACTGGTAGGAGGGCTGGAGGGTGGGTGCAGGTGCTTTGTGTAAGAGGGGGCCACTAACTACTAACTGGGTATGGGCTGGGGTGCACTGTTCATGGTTCAGAATGGGACTTTGTTGAGGGAGGCAGGACTTCTTTACTACTGCCATGCCAAGAGCGGTGCCACTGTCAGGGGGCATTGGCAAACTGAGACTCATTTCCAGGATGGGGATCAGCTGTGGGGAAGGAGCACTGGATAATAGGGTAACTGTGTTCCTACACTGACTGAGACTGGGTTGGGGGAGTGACCACTGAATGCCAGGAATATGTCTTTCTGTAACTAGGCTTGGACTTGGTGGGGGGAGTGACCACTGGATGCCAGGGATATATCCTCCATTAATGGGACTGGGTTTGGAGGGAGAGGGGCATCACTGGACAACAGGGATATATCTTCCTGTAACGGGAGTGGGATCAGGTGGGAGGAAGGGATCACTGGATGGCAGGGATGCATATTTCATTAACGGGATTGAGTTTGGAGGGAGGGGGCACCACTTGTCTCCAGGGAGTACTGTCTTGGGATGGGAGGGCACTGACACACTACCTCCAGCAACTGCTAGGGCTGCGCCAGATTAAGGTAAGGGTTAGGTCAACGATATTTTCTCTGCACAAGGGAACCATGCAAAGCTCCCTAGCACAGAGCAAATACTGTGAATAGTGAACTACACTGATATTCATGTCCCTACCCCTGATTTGTATAATTTTGCCTTGCATCCTCTCCCGTGTTTACCTGGTACAAACCCGGTTTGCCCACTCTAACCAGTCTTTTAAATATAGGACACTTGAGCAAAACCCAGTTTGCTCTGGTAAACTGGGATCTGCACCTGGGAAAACATTTGAATATCAGGTCCTGGCTGTTAAACTCCCCTTCACCACCAACAGGACGCCAGATCAAACTGGTAGAGAGTCTTGGGGGGTTACCATGGCTGATGAGAGTCTATGGAAGGGAGGATGGGGATGATGACCCTTCCCCTCCTGCCTCTCCCCATGGACAGAATCAGTGGCTTTTCTGAAGGTTCAAATTTAGTCCCTGGGATAGTGGATGATGTTGCTAGGTGGCAATATGGTACTTCTTGGTGATGCAGGTACTGAAGAAATTGGGCACCATTCTGGCCTATCAGTTGCTATTTTCTCCTCAGTTTCATACCCATCCATTTCTTCTAACACAGAGTGTGGTCTAGTCAGACCTCACATCATCCCAAGTATCTCTGATCTCTATACCACTGAAAGGTAGCATTAAACCCGCTAACAAGTTTATAAATTGTTTAACTTACCTGAATGGACCAAGTTGACCCTCAGGCCCAGGCATATTTTCACAAAGGGACCCCCTGGCTATGTAACCCCTGCCAGATATATATATATATATTATGGTAGCACGGTAGTGCTACCATAGCTAGGGTTGAGGAGCCATTTCTATGTTAAACCACAAAACTTTGCACCGTAATAACTTTGCAACCATATGACAGATTTGTCTGAAATTTGGAATACGCGATCAAGAACTATAGGCCTTGGCATCTGCCAAGTTTGTACCAGTTGGATACACGGCTGTGGAGTTATTGCGTGATTTTCTTGCGCATTACGCTTTTCTGGAATTCTACGATCGTGGCTTACAGGTCACAGCACGGTTTGTGCGACCGGCCCGAAATCTTCAGGGAATGTGCGGCCAGGGTCCTTGATGTGCCTTTCGAATGTTTGGTGAAAAAATATTAAACGGTTCAAAAGTTATTCAAAAAACAATTTCCCATTATAAGTCAATGGGAAAAGTTAAGAAAAGTTCGACAGTGTCGCAAATGCATTTTTACTTTCGCAAATGGGCCTGTTACTTTCGCAAATCAGCCATTTTGTTTTCAGTTGGTGATCAGTAAAATGGTTGGCATTTAAATTTGGGACCCTCTAGCAACCTAATTCTTTTGTATTCACCTAGTCGGACCCTGAGGATGCTTGCCATGTCTTTATTTTGTGGTTAAACACCCCAGAAATATGTTTTTCAAATTTCTGGAAAAAGTACTTTCGCAAATTACTTTCGTGCTCATGAAAGTGTCAAACTTTTTTGTGAAAGCTTTCTCAAATTGCGACAGTAGTTTTCCATCTGTGGGAAGTGACAGCGATTCTTTGGCACTGCGCTGCAAAAGAACCGTTGGGAGTTTTGGGATGAAATTTGGAGAGAACGGAGCCGACATCTCACAGATGTGCCTTTCAGTGTTGTATTGAAAAAATATTACACAGCGGCAAAGTTACGGCACTCCAAAGTTGATGGTTTTTCCCATAAGATAACATTACGGCGCCCAACGCATAGAAATCCTTTGGATTCGTGCTGCAAAATAACGGTTTGGTCTTTTTTCCTGAAATTTGGAAGGAAGACAGCCAACAGCCCACAGATGTGCCTTTTCAGTGGTTTGGTAAAAATATTACAGGGAGGCAAAGTTATGGCACTCAGAACTTCTCTTTTTTTCCCATAGGATAACATTATGGCGTTTGCTGCGCCTTTCAGGGCCCATATCTCGGAAACGGTGCGAGATACGGACTTTTCGTCGGAAAATCTCTTAGCCCCCTAATTGGGGCTAAGTATAAAATTAGCCAGGACAGTTGTAAATAATATGACTTTTAAATTTTTTTTCTACGTCATACGGTTCCTGAGATATAACCTATTTAGTATTCCAAGTTCTCATTTTCTGCTCCGATACTCATTATTATGCATACATTATTTGTACTCACTGTCTTTCTCTATGCAGGTTTTGGGGAAAACCAGCCTGTGCGCTTACATTACTGTTACTGTTGCCCTTTCTGCTTGCGGTTCCGTACCCGTTTCACTTACCGTTGGCGTTTGCGCCACGTGATGCGTTATCATGGCGTTTTCATTTTCAGTTACGTTTCTGTTATGTTTTGCCATTTGTGCTACAGTACTGTTTCTCTTTCTGTTTTAGTTTGCGTCACCATGCCCATTGAAATTTCCGCTTGCAGGCACCATGTTATTATGTGACAACACATCCGTATGGCAGACCGTCTCCGCCTACGCCACCGTGTAATGTTCCCTTCTGTTCTCATTCAGCTTGCATTACCATGTCGCCACTGTTAGCGCTTGTTTGCATTGCTGTTCCTGTTACTATGCCTCAAGACATCACGCGTGAGCGCATATTCACTATTTCTCGCTATCATTCTCAAAAAGAAGAATTAGAGGCAAAATCTGTTTAAGTTTATTAGCCAGCGATACAAAAGTGAGGGCTCACAGCTGGGATCCCTGGCTTGCCCACCATTACACTGGTGCATTGGTGTCATCGGTCCCAACTCTCACCCCATTCTCCTATATACTGCTGCTTTACACATGTGATGGGGTGAGAGTTAGGCTGATGACCCCAATGCACACCCCAATGCCAGTTGGGGGTGGGTAGGTCCAAGGGGGTTTTCAACCCTAACAGTGAATTTCCTCACTTTTGTCGCTGTGGAACAACCCTAACTAATGCATTAAACATATTTTTTTGCCTCTAATATATATATATATATATCACTGGACAGATTGTTGTATCAAAGCCTGTTAAACAGCTACATTTCAATACACTTCGATAAATAAATAAAAAAAAAACTGGGAAGACACTTTAGGTGCTTTACCAATAGAACACATTTTCTTGAGAATAAATGGAACTTTGTGTGCCCCAATCTGCATAATTAACTAACCTACAGCTCAGACACTAGCCACACCTCTTTCCTATAACCAATACACTAGCCCCCTCCCTCCACAGACCCCTATGACACTAGCCCCTTCCCTCCACAGCACCTGACACTAGCATGTTTCCCTTATAGCCCCAATGACAGTAGCTATCTTGAATGTACACCCTCCACAGTCCCCAAAACTTCTGTGGTTCCCCCCCATCACCCCAGACAATAACCCTCTCCCTCCACTTCCTGACACAACCCAGTCACACCAGTCCTCGCCCCTTTAACCACAGCCCATCTGAACACCCCTCCCTCTCTAGGCACCCTACTTTCTAATCTCTGTAGATATCACCTTCTTCTGTTCCTTGACTCCCAGAAACCCCCAAAGAGAATTCCCTTTCTCCCCATCTTGTCCTGCTCCTCTCTCCCAGGTTCCAGTCTACCCTATTTGACTCCCTCTCAGCCTTTGCTACTTGCTCCTGCTTCCACTGATGCCTCCTCTACCTCACATTCTGCCCTTTCTCTCTGTCCTCCTTCACCCTATCCCCTGCACCTAGCCCTTCCCCCTCCCACTGACCCCACCTACTTGCTCCATGTGCTTATTGCCTTTTACCCTCCTCCCTTTCTTTCCTTTGAACTGCTTTGTGACCAATAATCCTTATCCCGAGGTCTTTGATCCTTAGTCTGTAGTCTCAACTTCAATGGCGGAGTTGGGCTGGGCGGGCGGCTACCCTCCTGGCTGCCCCAGTGTGAGTAGTGGCACCCCACCACCATCTTTATTCACTGTTTAGTGCCCACTGTGGAGCCCATGATTGACTGAACGCCCCCCCAGCTCCCAAATGCTACCAAACCTGGCTCCAACACTGCTCAACTTGCTGCTTTGTCTTGAAACTTATGGCACTATTGAAATGTATATACACTCATCATAATCTACCATATTTATGAATAATATTTTTATATCTGCTGTTTTTACAGAGTCAATTTTTATCTTGTTGCTCTCTGTTTGTTGTATCCCTGAGTCAACCCTGAAAAAGGGACTGTAATTGTCTCAGTGGACTTATCTGGTCACCACAACTAAAATAAATAAATAAAAATAAGACACACCCCTTCCTCCTTAGTCATTCGAGAATCACCCATTCCCTTGTTGCACACCTTTTCTGAAAGGCCCTCCTGGACACCACCTACTCAGACACGAGAGGCATGCATACACCCTTCCTTCTACACTGTCCCTCCACATGCCATAACACTAGCCCCCTGCCTTCCTCTAAAGCCCCTGACCACAGCTTATCCACCTTCCAAAGCCCCGAACACTAGCACCTCTCTTCCCCAGACTCTAGCCCCCCAGCTCCTGACACTAACCTCACCTCCTTTGCCGGAGTCAAAACTGGCACCATCCCACTAGTGAATGCTGGTAGATTTTGTATACAGCTATTAAGATTTTCCTTTAGGTAGCCCTGCAGGCATGAGCTGGAGAGGGTAACACTTTGGTAAGTACATCAACTGGGACAGTGGGAAATTCTGTGGGGATTTAACCCAGTCAGTAGCCCTGCTGGCTAGGAGTTGCAAAACTCAGTTTTGACCCCTGATTTTAATATGACTTACCTGCTCTGTCCAAGTCGCAGTGCACAGAGTTGGGTTCTTTTGGGTTTGGGATAATCTGGTAGAACATAAAAGGAAAGCACAGAGAAGGTTGTGGAGATGCAAAGGGTCTGAGGTCCTAGACGAGAGATTATAGGAGTCAGAATTAAACAAGATACTTATCTAAAAGGTAGACAGCCACCATCTGCCCAGATCTATGGAAATAAATGTAAAACTAGGTAAGTATGAGGTACTTATAGTAGCGTGAGTAGAGCTAGGGAGAGGAGAGATACAAAGGGTACTTACTTATAGTAGCGTGAGTAGAGCTAGGGAGAGAAGAGATACAAAGGGTACTATACAGCATAGGAGTAAGTTGAAAAGATAGTTAAAGACCATCTCTCTACTATAATAAAGATCTTAAAAACACTAGATTTATACCAATTGAGTTTTAACTTTGTTTTCTATTTGTTTTTTCCCCATGCCGTTGGTCAACTAAATATTTTAGGTAATGTAGCATTTGTTTCACTAAGTCTTTCACAATGTATCTTACTCTCCCTTGCTAACCACATTGTTGCTGTTTGTGATATCACAGTCTTTCATGGTGAGCACTAAAACTCAAGGCACTGTGAGGTTAACAGGGAAGAGGCAAATGTCTTCTATACAGAATTTTCAGATGGACTATCAAGATGTATTGTAAATTTTGGAAAGGAACATTGACAATTAATAAAAATGTATTTTCTAGTAAACTGCAAACAGCTGGATCTGATTTATGATACATCATGTACTGAAGTGCAGAGATGTTCTTTAACTTCAAGGTAAGAGTAACAGAGATATGGTGATAGAAGATAAAATAAAACAAAACAAACAAAAAGGCAGCAACTTCCTACAGTAATCTTTGTCTCCCCCCCCAATAACTCCCAGTCATGTTCTCTGACCCAGTCAGCTGATCAAACCATCCCATCCCAAAAACTTAATATCCTTACTGGCCCACACACCATTAATGACAAAGAGACTGACTGAAAGCTGCCTTGCAGAAGGACTGGCCTAAGTGTCTCAGGGCTGAGCAGACCCCAACTAGGTGATCAAGCCCCCCCATTTTCAACACTGCCAACACAAAATCCTCTCCCTCCTAGCCCTAGCTACACCAACTGCACATCCAGAAGTCACTGCAATCTCCCCTTTGCCTACCTCCCTGCAAACTTCGAATCCCCCATGCATTTGATGATCTCTATAGGCCACTACTGGGGTTGCTATGGGAGTTGTAAGGCAAATCCTCCCTTCCCAGGCTGCCAACAATTGGACACTCAGGCTTACTCTCAAATTCAGTTTGACCTCATGGTGCAGTGCCTCTGGGCTATCGAGGCAGCCTGGAACAAACCCATTTAATCATTTCAATTTACCTTTAAAATAATTAAAGTAATGAGCAATAACAGACCAATTGACATACCTGTAAGTATAGTTCTACTGTTGTCATTCCTTTCACATTCACACTGTGGCAAAAGGAGATTTAGTCTTTTGGTCTGCCACTTACTGTTGCAGCCATTAAAATGGGAAAGGAAAGGAGTCTGACATGATAAAAAAAGCTTTTTAAGGGTAGATATGAAAGGAGCCAGATCCTGTATGGATGATGTATATCATCAGGTGGACACAGGACTTATGGCAAAGGAATATAAGTGAGGCACTATGGGAGACTACAATCTAGGTGGCTGGGACTTCAATACAGTGGCAATTGTGGGTGGACAGGAAAGTGGGGCCCTGAGGTCCACTCCCTTAAGTGCAGGCTGGGGGATATTTATATTTATTTAAAGGGGGGTGCAGGGAAAAAGCGCCCCCTGCAATGGGGCCAACATGCAGTTCGACCAGCAAGGTGCACAATGCAATTTCTGAGCACTCATCTTGCTGTTGCCTGTTTTCTCATTCACTGGTCACCTTGGTCCAATTTTGTTTTCACCATGTTGTGGGTATCCCTATGTGAGGGGCAACAACTCAGCACTATTGCATGCAGTGCTTCACTCCCCCAACCCTGCTCTAAGCAGAGACCATGTGATAGACTGAGGTCATGGTGGTCACTGCTTCCCAGCTGCGAGCAGTTCAATGCTGGTTCATGGTACCCCACCTACCCCCAAACACATGATTGTGGATTGACCAAATGCTTAGATATCAACACCTCTGATATTGTGCTGCTACAGTATATAGAAGTGATGGAGAGGCCCCATTACAATGTTTAATTGTCCTGAGCAATCACCACCACCACCACCCAGAAAAATACAGATACATGATCAGCTAGTCAGTACATCAGTGCATGGATGGATCATGAAATATCAGTATCTCTGATGATGACTACAGTTGCTAGGAGAGGGGAAGGCTGAAAATGCAGAGACATCAGACATCCCCAGCAGCACAGCACTACAATTTATTTATTTATTGAAATGTTTCACCAGGAAGGCACACTGAGCAACAAGTTGCTCGTATCCTGGTGTGACCTGGGGGGGATGGGTACAACTGGAATGGTACAAGGCAACTGGGAGGGTTGGCAAGCCCCTGTAGATACTCAGGACTCCATGTTTGGGCCTGGATAAAAAGTAAATACCTAAAAGGTCCCCCAGGTAGCCTAAGGTAAGTCCCTAAGTTATCCACCCTCTTCTCAAAGCAATCATTTCTCACCCTCCACCACAATCTTTTTTTTGTTATTGTTAAATAGGTTTGGTTCCCTGGCACTGCATGCCAGAAGTCAAGGATACCTCCAAACCCACCTAAACCCCCATAGTTTTGTGACCGATATGTCAATGGTGGGTCCTCTCACCTCCTGACCTTTGATCCATAATTTTAGGGAGGGAGCAATAGTATATAAATCCTGGCTACCTTAAGTCTTCACCCTCCCACAGTGCACCTGCTCCATTAAAGTTCAAAGACCCTGTGCACAGCGGTGTGTGTCTGTGGGGTTACCTGACTTGAATTAATTAAAGTATTTGGATTTTTGCAACTTGGCATTTTCAGTATGCTACTACATCATGCTGTTCTGCACATGTAGTCTTCCTTTCTTTTGTGTACAGCTATCTCTCCTGTAGTCACCTGCTCCATTAAGGCATAGTAGTAGTAACATGTAGCACTTGACAGGGGAGGGCAGAGCAGTCTGCACACTGATGATGCTGTGAGGAAGACTACACCCCACTTCCAGATTCTGCACATGCTCCAGCCACACTATAGCCTCTAGTACCTTAAAAGAAGTTATAAAGCTGTGAGATACAGCAGTCAAGATAGCCAGAAGGTGATTTTCCTAAATCTGAATCAGGGGAGCACCACTGAAATATAACTGGGATACTGAAGAGTCAGGGTTACTTGGAGACATTTTCTTTTTTTAATACAGCTTTTTTCTCCCTCTGGTGTTGCACACCCATACCTCTGGCTTTAGGGCTAACCCCAATGGTAGAATTGACCCTGTCTGCTATTAGCCCCATCTGTCACTCCACAGTGGCTGACATAAATCCTGTTGTGGATGTCATGGGGGGAGGCGCTCTGAATGTGCATTCAAAAACTCACTTACTGTAGCTTACCTAACTGAGTATCTAGGTGTTAGGCTACTTTTATGCACCCAAAGGGACAGCAATCTTGGCTTTACCACACAAACTGCCCAATGTAAAATATTAAGTGTTAGGTCTTATAAATATCGTATCATGTAGAAATTATGCCTGAAATTCTTTAGCAGTGCAGCTAGTATCTGTAGTTTAATATATTCATTTTAAGTAAATCCTCCCCCAACTAATGTTTGGTCTAGACACGCTGACATCTATGGCATTGTAGTGTACATCAAGAAATGGGATGTTGATTTTTTTTGTTATTGCCTGATGTAAAAAAAAAAAGAATATAAATCACTAAAATATTATATGATGAAAAAAAAAGTCTTAGGCATCACAATTCTGTGGCAAAATCAACTTTATTAGAAGCAAAACAATTTATAACCACTTGCAGCTTTGGTAAGACACCCCAGCCAGTTTTACAGGACTACTGCATCATCAGGAGGGTGATGAGGCAGTAGTCCTGTGAAACCAGTAGAGGTGAGATGTCTTACCTGAGCTTTGCGCAGTTGTGAATTGTTCTGCACCATATAAAGCAGATTTTGCACACATAATTGTTGTACTTTTCTGCACTGCTGATCACCAGGGATGCATTTAGAATTTTTTCAAGGGGGCAACTCTTTCCCACAATGTAAAATATTACCATTTAAAGCTAAGATTATGTTTAAACAGAGTTTTGCTGGACTAATGAGGTTGTGGGTGCTACTTGGATACATAGCTGGATCTACTGGTACTTACCACCCCTATATATTTGCTTTCCAGTACCCTCACCTCACCTCATTTTGCAGCCTGTTCCCTCAAAGTCTGTCCCAGCCTACAGACCACTACTGGAACCCTCAGTCTTTCTTCCTTCTAATCCCACCAACACATCCTCTCCCCTCTGCATTCCCTGAAAAGTATATCATCCCTGAATCACCATTGCCATCCTCTAGCACTATCCTACTACTATTTAAACAATTGTTACTGCAAACTGTATTGAAAGGTATTTGTTTTATGCAATTCTCTACTGAAAAAAGTTTAGAAAATTACAGTAGAGATGATTCTGGTACTCTTGGGCAAGAAAACAGTATTAAACATTTGAAAGACAAACTTGTTTTGAATCATGAAAGAAAACTATGTCAATATATAGAAACAGTAATCTATGTGAATTTACCTGGAGCTGTGTAAAAATGCAAGCAGTTTATTCCTGAGTCTGTAGCAGTTCACTATAATGTAACACTGCATGACCAGAAATTCAGTCAACATCTGCCTTTGATTTAGAGTTGTTCAGGGTCCTAGTGCCAGTCACATCATCAACTGACAGCAGAATAAACTTAGAAACTGGTGATCATAACCTGTGTTTTTAAAAACTCTACAGAATTATTTCTTTAGTGCCTCCTCGGGGTTGTGAGGTCTGTGGAGGTGAAGGCAGTGTAAAATCAATACTTTAGATATGACTGCAGCACCATGCAAATACATACAATAGCTGTCCTGCAAGTCCCTCTTCTAATCTACTCCATAGCAAAAAGACAGCATGGCTTTGCCATGCAGCCTTAAAAATGGTTAGAAATACATGGTTTACAATCCCCCCAGTCAATAAATACAATGCTTACCTTTGCTAGTAGGTCATCAATCTATTGAGTAAAGAGAACTGTAGACTGCATCTTTTCCCATGCAAAGTACTGGAGTGTCCTGTTAATGTCCTCCCAGTTTGGATATTAGTTTGGCATAAATGGAGCAGTAAATGTGGAAGGGGCCAAGGAACAGGTTCAAATAGATCCTCCAGAGGGGTACAGTCAATCAATCTAATTCCTTCACAAGCTCCTTTTTATTATTTAGCTTTTAGAGAATTTCCATAAGTGAGAAATGTATATATTGTATTTGGCAGCTGTGTATACTATTTGGCAGCTGTGTATACTAAAGTGCTTGACAACACAGACTATCCGAGAGGATGACTTAAACAGCATAGTAGCACCGGCAGCAGCTGTTTATTTTCAGCATTACTGATTTCAGGTTTGGGGGAGAATTTCCAGAAGTGAGAAATTTATATATTGTTCTTGACAGCTGTGTGTCCTAAAGTGCTTGACAACACAGACTGTATGAGAGGGCAACTTAAACAGCATAATAGCACTAGCAGGAGCAGCAGCTTGTTATCAGCATTACTGATTTTGGGTTTGGAGCAGAATTTCCAGAAGTGAGAAATTTATATATTTTGCTTGGCTGTAACTTGTGTACACTAAAGTGCTTGTGCCAAAATTCAGCCTACTTTGCTATTGTGGAACATTTGTACTACTGTTGTGTAGTGAATTACAGGAAGGACAACCTGTAGCGGGGTGAGGGAGGGAGTGAGGCACACAGTGTAGCACCATGTAGCAGCAGTAGTTAAGAACAATGTTGGTGATATTTCAAGGACTGTGCAGTTGCACAAGAAAGACAACAATAGAGTTGAAATCACATTTTTTCTTTTGAATGGATGAGAACAGAAGAATTTCAATAGACAGAACAAGGCAGCAGAAATCAAGAAATACAGACAAAAAGAAATAATGATGGATGAACAATTTTTTTCTTCTTAAGTTTTATTTTATTTTTTTATTTTTAGGGTTTGACAGTACAGCAGTAACTGAAATAAAGAAATACAGACAGAGAAATAAGGATAGGAGAACAATTTTTATTTTTATTTTTTTTTATTGTTTTCATTTTTAGGGTTTAACACAGGGTAAAACAGAAAGATAAAAAAAAATAACTGGGCTGGAGTGCTATGGCCTGGGGACCACAGGTGAACCACCACTTCTCAGCTTGGCTAAACCTTCCAGAATGGTTTACTGATTGCGAACCACCACCTCCAACTACTCCTTCATCCCCACAACTTGCCAGGAGGACTTCCCTACCTCCCTGCAGAGGTGTTTTATTTTCACATGGGTGTATGTGGGAAGAGGATCTGAGGCAGGTCTCTCAGATGCCCCCCCCACAGTACCTGAGTCCAACTGCAGATCCCTCTCTCAGTCCCTTCCATCTCCCTTTCCTGCACCTCTGCTCCATGTTTCTTTCTTTTGCCCTTGTCTGGGACAGAAGAACCAGTAGGGGTGGTACCACCTCCACCCCCTCATCAACTTTCTTTTGCAGATGCTCTTCACACTCTTAGTGATGCCTCCTTTTAAGGTGTGTGTGCTGTCAACCTATCCTCAAATGGGTTCCCTGTTTACCATACTGAACAACAAGGGGGAGGCACTGGAAAGGAGCAGGGAAATCCTAGCCCCCCCAAAATATCAGGATACTAAGTGAGGTAGACACCAACATAGAGATGTCAATAGGGAGAAGCACAGGGGTAAATGGAGAAAGTGACAAATGCAACAAGGACAGGGATGGGGCAAAAAGGGGTAAGGCCATCAAGAAATGGAGAGTATTGAGTACCAATGCCTGTAGTCTGGGCAACAAGCTCCCTGAACTGGTGGCCTTGATGGAAGAGGGATGCCTGGATATCGTAGCAGTCACAGAAACATGGTACACAGAGAACCATGACTGGGATGTTAACATACCAGGGTACACAACCTACAGGAGAGACAGGGAGGGCAGAAGAGGGGTGAGTAGCTCTCTATGTAAGGGAAGAGATAAAAGCAACTGAAAAGAGTAAACAGGGAGGAGAGGAGGCACTGTGGGTCACCTTAGAGACTGGAAATGGCACCACAATCCGCACAGGGGTTGTATATAGACCCCCATGTTAGGGGAGGAATGGACAAGGATATGATAGAAGGTATACTTAGGATGGCAGATAAAGGGGAGATACTGTTGATGGGGGACCTTAATATGCCAGATGTTAACTGGAGCACCTTTGATGCAGCCATATCCAAAAGCAGGGCCATTCTTGATGCCCTTCAGGTGGCATGCCTCAGACAGATAGTTTTGGAACCTACTCATGAGGGAGCAATCTTAGACCTCGTACTCTCAAATGGGGACAGTGAGAGGATCTCAGACCTAGAAGTGGGTAGCCATTTGGGAACAAGTGACCACCAAACAGTGTGGTTCATGATAAACTCAGCTACAGAGTCAAGCCATACAAAAGTGAGGGTTCTGGACTTCAGGAGGGCTGACTTTGGCAAGATGGGAGAGTGCCTTAGAAAAGCAATAGCAAACAGGCTAGAAGGAGGGGTGGAGCAACAATGGGAAAATATCAAAACTGCCATCACAGAGGCAACAAGCCTTTGTGTGAAGCAAATAAACAAATCAAAATGAAAGAAAAAGCCACTATGGTTCTCAAAAGAACTGGCGGTGAAGGTTAGGGAGAAAAAGATAGCATTTAGGAAGTATAAGAAAACACAGAAGGAGCAGGGCAGAGAACTGTACCAATTAAGGCAGAAGGAAGCAGGGAGGGTAGTCAGAATAGCAAAGGCACAAACTGAGGAAAAGATGGCTAACTCAGTTAAGAAGGGGGATAAAACCTTTTATAGGTATATCAGGGAGCATAGAAAGACAAGGGGAGGGATAATGAGGCTGAATAGAATGGATGGTGGGTGGGCAGAGAGTGACAGTGAAAAAGCAGGGATACTGAATGAATACTTCTGTTCAGTATTCACAAAAGAGGAAGTGGGGGAGGCACCTAAGCCAATTAACAGAAGCACTCTTTAGAGGGGGGTCAATCCCAGTCCTTTCACAGAAGAAAGGGTTCTGAAAGAACTCCTAAAACTGAAGGTGGACAAAGCAATGGGGCCAGATGGAATTCACCCCAGAATTCTAAAAGAATTAAGCAGAGAACTAGTGACACCGCTGACTACCCTTTTTAACAAATCATGGGAGGATGGTGTGGTACCTGAGGACTGGTAGAAGACGGATGTGATTCCCTTCACAAAAGTGGGACCAAGACAGAGGCAGAAAACTACAGACCTGTCAGTTTGACCTCTGTGGTAAGGAAAGTGATGGAATCACTTCTGAAGGAAAGAATTGTTGAGTACCTAGAGGCCAGTGGAGCACAGGACCCAAGGCAGCATGGGTTCACAAAGGGAAGGTCATGTCAGATGAATCTAATTGATTTCTTTGACTGGGTGACCAAAGTAGTAGACCAGGGAGGGGCTGTGGACATGTCCTACCTAGACTTTAGCAAGGCATTTGACACAGTCCCACACAAAAGATTAGTAGTCAAATTAACCAGCCTAGGAGTAGGTCCCAGGGTGGTGGCCTGGGTAAAACATTAGCTGAACAACAGGACACAGAAGGTAATTGTAAATGGAGTCCACTCTGAAGAAAGAGGGGTTACTAGTGGGGTACCACAGGGTTCAGTACTCGGTCCAGTCCTTTTTAATGTCTTTATTAGTGACATTGCAGAGGGACTGGAAGGAAAAGTATGCCTCTTTGCAGATGACACAAAGATCTACAACGGGGTTGATACACAAGGAGGCATGGAAAGGATGAGAAGGGACTTGGCAAGGTTGGAGGAATGGTCAGAAATATGGCAGCTTGGATTCAAAGCAAAGAAGTGCAAAGTAATGCACATGGGAAACAAAAACCCAGGGGAAGATTACACAATGGGTGGAGGTAGTAACAACAACAAAAATGGAAAGGGACCTGGGGGTAATCATATCAGATGACCTTAAGGTTGGCAAGCAATGTGAGAAGGCAGTAAAGAAGGCTGGGGGGATACTGGAATGTATAGGGAGAGGTATCACCAGCAGAAAACAGGAAGTTATTATCCCCCTGTACAGACAGTTGGTGAGACCACATCTGGAGTACTGTGTCCAGTTCTGGAGACCCCATCTCCACAAGGACCTAGACAGGATGGAGGCAGTTCAGAGGAGGGCAACTAAAATGGTGCAGTGTCTGCAAGAGAAGCCATATGAGGACAGACTAAAGGAGCTTAATATGTATACCCTTGAGGAAAGGAGGGAGAGGGGGGACATGATAGAAATGTTTAAGTACCTCAGTGGAATCAACAAAGTCCAAGAGGGTAGCATCTTTCAGAAAAAGAGATGTGCAAGAACAAGGGGACACAATTTGAAGATGGGGAGGGGACGGCTCAGGGGCAATGTGAGGAAGTATTTTTCATAGAGGGTGGTGGACGCATGGAACAGCCTTCCTGAGGAGGTTGTGGGGTCTAAAACTGTGGGAGAATTCAAGAATGCATGGGACAGACATAAGGCAATTTTTGTGGGGGGTAGGAAGAAATAGGCTATTGGTTAAATAGGATCTGCAGCTTATCCTCTAGGTAGGGAAATGGGCAGACTAGGTGGGCCAAGCGGTCCTCATCTGCCATCAAAGTCTCTGTTTCTATGTTTCTATGTGACATAGCTTGCAGGTGACCACACAGTTGTTGGTGAGGTCAATATCAAAGAAGTCCCAGACAAGGGACTTTGGATGCTGCTGATGAGGGGAGGAGGAAGATGGTCCTGGCTGCATCTCCTCCTCCTCATGGTGTACAATAGCTGGCCTGGCTGGAGTTTTCTTAGTTATTGGTGGTGGTTGTGCCATTGTGTCATGTCATTGCTGGGGGTGCTGCGCTGTGGGGGAAGGTGCTGCTGCTGTCTCCTCCTACTACCAGTACCATGGCCCAGGTCCTCTTGATCCAAAAGGCACATCTCCCATTGGTAACTTGCACCCCCCCTCCTCCTCACCACTCCCACTTATTTTAACTTCACCAATAAAAAACAGAGTAGAAAGAGTAAAAAAAATGCTAAAAGAGATGAAAAATAACACAAATAAAAGTGTTCAATATAAAGAAAATAACAAGTAAAGAACAACTAAACAAAGACTTACAAACTCTATAGTAAAAATAAAATGCAGAAGAAAAAGCAAAAGAAAACTGAAAACAGCTTTTTTTTTGCCTACATTTTAAATCAAAAAAGCAGATCTGTCCTCTTCCACTCTCTTGCTCAGACTGCAAAAGTGAAACTAAGGATAAGTCAGTACATAGAAAAGTTCCTTTTTGGACTTGCTTGTAACTAAAAAAGATGATGGTACTTTGTGTACTAACTTATTCCATAAGGATACAGACAGGAATTTGCTGTTACTGGCTTCCAGTTGCTACCCACACCATATGGTTGCCATCCCAAAACCCAGATGCTACGAGTCTGTAGAAATTGCAGTGAGGATTGTGACTATGTGAAATGTGGGACAGAAATGTGTGACAGATTTATTGAGAGAGGGTACAGTCATAGAAGTGTGGAACAAGCAAACAGGGGGGCCCTTGATACCAGTAGATCCAGCCTTTTAACTGTTAGAGAACCCCAGGTAAATGAGAACAGTACTAGACATATGAACTTTGTGACAACTTTTTCGAGACATACTAAAGAGATACAAAAAATCTTGGAAAGAAATTGAAATATTCTTGAATCTGACCCATATTTGACTGAGGTGACTAGATTAAAATTTAGAATGTTTTTTTTAGAAGAGGGACTAATCTCAGAGACAGAGTGGTACATAGTTTCTAACCAAAAAACAGAACCAAAAGGGGAAGTTACAAATCAGAGAACATCCCTACCTTTCCAGTGTGGTAACTGCACATTTTTTAGCCATATCATAAAATGCAAGATGTTCTCCACCAGTACTAGTACTGACAGATTTGGGATTAGGGACTTTATCAAAATTTTTCTACAGAAAATGTTGTATATCTGGCCACATGCCAATGTGGAGCATTTTATGTAGGCAAAATAACAAGACTTTTGAAAATGCAGGTTGGAGAGCACATTAGATCTGTACAGAATCAGGATGAGAAAAGTGCATTGTCCATCCATTGCAGAAATAGTGGTAACAGAAATGCACCACACATTTTCAAATGTTGTGGCATTGAAAGGGTCAAATTGGGGCCAAGGGGAGGCAATCTAGAGGACCAGTTGTCAGAGAGAGAATCATTTTGGATTTTTATGTTTGCTTGCACACATGTGCAAGAAACATAGTGTGATCATCCAAAATGCAGTGCCGTACAGCTGAAAGGGAGAGCTCCACTTCAGTGAGCAGTGCTCCCCCCACACACACATGCACACAAGCACGCATACTGCATGCTCATCGCTCCCCCGTTCACACACTGTATGGCTGATGGGGTGCCCAATCCCCGTCGGCTTCATGCCTCTGCGCCCATAAAAAGCTTTCCAGGTGCCCGTTGGAGCCCACCCAGTGTGGCAAAACTTGTTATGCCATGGGGGGCCCAACTCATCAGCTCCAGTCCCCCCAAACAGCATTCCAGCTACCATGCTGGGAGCCCACCCCAGCGTGGGCAAATGTCCCGTCATCTTCCTAACAAAAAAAAACTGTAAACAAAAAGTTCTCTCAACGGTCTCCCTGCATACCTGCGCCCTTCCTCTGCACACTCTGCCTCTCCACACCCCCACCTCACCCCATACTGACCTCCGGAGTCTGCCACGATGATCTTCGGTGGACCGGGAACACATTTGCACTCTTCAAAGCCGACCGCGAACTGAGGAAATGCCGGTAAGCCATATAATGTATTAAATAGTGTTTTTTCAACTTTGATGCATATCTCAGGCATTTTTTGGAATTTGGCACCAAATTTTCAACATGGGGTTTTTGGGACCCCTCCTCATGAATTCTTGAGCTGTCATGGCGTTAATCAGGCCCGAAGAGTGATTTTACGGTCACTGTGCAAAATCACCTTTCTGGACCGATTAAGGAAATAACAGTGCCAGTGTTCATAAGATGAGCTCTCAAAAGCCTATGTTGCAAATTTGGTGAAAAAATTCCTAAAAATGACTGTTTTATGAGCATGCATTGCACAGTTCCTATGCACGCTAGTAAGTTTGTGAATTTTTAATATTTGCACTCCAGATTTTCAACATCGCCATTTTACCACACCTCCTTATGAGCCATACAGCTGTCATTTTTCACATCACCCAAAATGTGTTTCCATGCATGCAGCGCACAATGGTGCAGTTGGTGTGCGAAAGCAATGTTTGGGACAGATTAAGAAAATTACAGTGACACTGGTCATGAGCAGAGGTCTTAAAATGGCTAGGTTGATAATTTGGTGACAAAAGTCCATAAAACGACTGTGTTACAAGTGAGCATTGTGCAGTTTCCACGCACCCTCATAAGTTCATGAATTTGTAATATTTTCAGTCCAGATTTTCACCAGTGGCATTTTTCCACACTTTCTTATGAACAGTACAGCTGTTATTTTTCACAACATGGCCAAAATGTGTTTTCACACTTTCAACACAGAAATGTGTAGTCGCTGTGGGAAATCATTGTTCGGGACAGATAAAGAAAATCACAGTGACACTGTTCATGATCGGAGGTCCCAAAATGCCTGTGTTGACAATCTGCTGTAAAAAATCCCCAAATGAATTACATTACGGGTGTGCATTGCACAGTTTCTATGCATGCTCGTGACTTCACCAGTGTTTTTAATATTTTCACTGCAGATTTTAAACATTGCCATTTTTTACACCTCCCCATGAACTGTACAGCTGTCATTTTTCACATCCTGTTCAGAATGTGTTTTTGCACCTGTGGTGACAAATGCCGTAGTCGCTGTGCAGAAGCAGCTTTCTGCTAACAAACTGATATTGCCACTGTTCATGAGGTGGGGGTCACAAAAAAACCATGTTGAAAATTTGGAGTGGAAAATACCAATGAATGCCTGAGGCATTAGGGTTTCCGACCATAATGCCCCACCCTGTAGAGAATGACAGGCATCAGGGCTGTGACTTGGGATTGTCGCCTGCAATGCTCATACCATTCCACCCTCACCCTCACCCTGCAGCCACTGAGAGGCATTGAGGTGTGCCTTGGACTCTTCGGCCCCAAAGTTCACTCATTCTCCTATACCGCACCCATCTCACCATATTTCCTGATGGAATGGGGTGCGCATAAGTGCCAAAGACCCCAAGGCACACCATGACACTTGTCGGTATCTGCAGGGTAGGATGTGGTGAAATGGCATGGCTGTTATGCCTGACAACCCAAAGGCACACCCACCCCAATGCCTGTCACTATCTGCAGGGTGGTGGTGGGGTTGGCTTCAGTTCAGTACTTCACTGCCATTCCTATTATGCAGCTCTGTAACTCCTACACTACCAATGCCAATGCCAGCAAGCAGACATTCAGCATTGACAAATGCTTGTTACCCTAGGTGCCTTACAGCCACCTGGTCTTAACTGTAGAATAGACCTAATTCCATGCATAAACACATAAATAGACATTAGGATGGTTGTAAAAATATACTTTTGCTCTCCATGGTTATTAATTTGTAAATGCAATACTTTTGTTGTCTGAATTGCAGGTCTTTGGATCACTGTGCACTTACCTACATTAATCTTGGCCTTTTTCTTATGTGTTTCTTTTCCAGGATTTAGGAGGAATTTCCCCTTCGCTGCCTCACCTTGGAAATTATGATAAAGAGGGACTAGATAAGGAACTGCGGCCAGTATGCTATGCATCCAGTATTGTGGTAAAATAGTATTAAAATAGTAGTACTTACAGTCTGATTGGTTTAATATATTAGATATTAGGTAAATGCAATACACACTGCGAGATATATTGCAGTTGTCACTTTGTGATATTATGTATAGCACTTAACACTTTAAAATTCAATACATGTGTACTGTACCTTTAAATTATTTTATTAATTAAGAACTAAAGGCTGTGTGACAGTACTTCCCCTGATGACATGCTAGAGCACAAAACTGGTCGGGGTCTGTTCAGCAGCAACCTATCGGTGTATGGATTTTGTCAACACCTTTTAAACTTACTTAATTAAGCTTTTGAAACCTCAGAGGTGAGTGCAAATTTTGTTGGTACTGGCTATCCTGGTTAATCCTGCACTCCTGACCAGTGGAGCTGTAATTTTTGGACTGAGTATATAGAACAGTAGCATGCGACCTGCAGGAATTGTTTCCATGTGACCTCAAGCACTTGTTTACCACCAGGCAGTAGCTTTGTTTTGAATAGACTTCACCTGTCTTAATGGAGAAATTACCAGTGAAGTCACCACATGAAGAAGTTAACATACTTCGCCTAATTATCTTAATGGCAAGTTACCACGAGGTCACCGGCAAAGTTGCATAAGTGAATTTACAAGCTGATAGCAAAAATTAGTAGATTACTTCACAGAGGCGGAGTTGGTGACTTTGCCAGAAATTCACTGGCAAATTAAAACTTTGCCACATCCCTGAGCATCATTCCTGCAACTTTAAAGGCCACCCTGAATTGATAGATTTCATTGTATAATGATAAATGGACACTATAGACATGCTTCTATCCAGCAACTAAGTACACTCTGTTGCAAACATACACTTAGGTCTGGATGTGTTGTTCTGTTGAAGGCTAAATGACTTATATGCAGGTAGCATACATCAGTTTCAAATATGTAGTGGAAAATGTTGTACCCTGCCACCTACGCACTTGGCCTGGATGTAATGCAAATCCATAAATGAGCAGAGAAAGACCATTACAGAGTCCCTCTTTTCAAGGCTCCTCGGTCTTTAACCATTAGCAATACCTGATGTGCTGTGCTGGGAAGAGTCTGTGTATATCTATTCCTGATTTAGTTGCTGATTATGGTATTGGGGAAAACTCCAACAACCCCAGTGTTGTAATTCCAGCTGAACTCTGCTCTGTGAGCTGCAGTAGTATCAGCAGTCTTGCTTCCAGAACATTTATTTGAATTCAACAGAGTAGCCTCATCAGTGAAAGTGTACTTTACCTTGTGAATACCAAATGAGGAGACAAAGTCATTTATAGGTACAGTATATCTGTTTCTGGCAGCAGCATTTTTAATCCTATTATGCATATCTCTGAAGGGCTAAATACTTAGGGCTCACCCATTCAGAGAGCCATAAACAACTGTACTGCACTGCTTAGGGCAGCTGAGGCTTTCTAGGCAGGTGTGAAAGTCCCCAAATACACTAAAGAAGAATTCGCAGATGTGGATAGAGGTCACTATCTGTTGATCTATAGTTACAGCAATTGACATGGTCAGATATTTTCTGAAATTTCTGTGACACCGCTAGAGACATTTCCTGCCTGTGTGCCTGCAGTGCTGCTGTTGGTAGGTATGTGTGTAAAGAAATTTCAGGCAGCGGAATTTGGCAAAAGTCAGACCTTCACTTCCATGAAAGTTTGGAAATCATTTTGCCAACTTTTGCAGAATTTCCGCCTAAAAACTGCAGAATAAATGTAAGAACTCTGCGGGTTAATGTATTAAACTGCGGGAAACAAATTCAGCAGAACTGTTCAATGTCAGTGTTCAACTCTGTGGCTTTTCCCCCCACAGTTCAATTCATTAACACTCCAGCCCGCCAATTGCTGGCCCCTGGTTTCTTGTGCCCCCCACTGATCGTTGGCCCCACATAAAAAAAAATATTGGTGTCCCTCCAGTAACCCCACCCACAAGTTGATCACTCCTCCATATAAAAAATAATAATATCCTCATTCCCTGGTGTCTAGTGGCCCCCCCACTGATCGCCAGTGCCATTGTTGGTGTCCACTCCCCTCACCCACCCACCGATCACCCATTCACATAAAAAATAAAATACCCTCATTCCCTGGCTTCTAGTGGCCCCCCTCCCACCCACCAATCACCCCTCCATATAAAAAAATCCTCATTTCCTGGTGTCTAGTGGACCCCCATGCCCCCACCCTAGCAGGTAGTCCATCACCACCCTGCTCCCCCCATCCCAACCTGGAGCAGGTGACCAGTACAGCCCTCCTCTCTCCTGCATGGCTGGCTGCCTGCTGAGCTGAATGAATGAGCACAAGCGCTCATTCATTGCAGCTCCTGCTCATCTTACAGTGCAGTTTTCAGGGGGTGGAGAAGGGGAGGGGGCTCTTCCCATCACCAGTGGGGGTGGTGGGATGGGGGGAATGGCAAACACCATTCCCCTATCCCACCTGCCCCACAGACAATCGGAACAGCCACTTCCCGTTCTCTAGCTCCTGAAAACTGTGCTCACTGCTGTAAGATGACCAGGAGCTGCAATGAATGAGCATGTGCGCTCATTCATTCAACTCAGTGGGTGACCAGCCATGGAGGAAAGAGGAGAGCTGAGCTGGTTGCCTGTTCTGGGTTGGGATGGGGGTCCGTGGGGTGGTGATGGACTATCTGCCAGGGTGAGGGGGCTGGGGGGTCCACTAGACACCAGGGAATGAGGAAAGGATATATTTTATTTTTTATATGGAGGGGTGATTGGTAGGTGGGCACTAGATACTAGGAAATGAGTGTATTTTATTTTTTTATATGGATGACCAATCGATGGGTGGGTGGGGGCCTGGACACCAACAATTTTTTTATATGGGTCTGGCTATCAGCTGGTGGAGGACCACTAGACACCAGTGAATAAAGATATTATTATTTTTTATATGGGGGGGCAATTGGCAGGTGGGTAGTGGGACTGGACACCAATAATTTGTTTTATATGGGGCCGGCAATCAGCTGGGGGGACACAAGAAACCAGGGGCCAGTGATTGTGGGGGGGGGCTGTATCACTAAATAATACATTAACTTGTGGATGGAATAAATTCTGCAGTTTAATGTATTATTATGCAGTTCAGTCCAAAAATTTCATGGAGAACAGTGAAAATTCATGTAAAATGGTCCAAAGTTTCCAATCACGCCATACACAAAATTGTGAAAAGTTTCACAGAATTTCCAAAATTCCGCAAAAGTTCCACCAAGGCAGAATTCTCAACTTTCGCCCATCCCTAGCTGTAGGGCCACCAGACAGAATCTCTGTAGAAATATTGTAAAATATCTGGAAATATCTGACCATGTCAATTGCTGAAACTGTCTGTGGGTGGTTGGGGTCTGTCAAGAAGCATGGCTGCACTCTAGGACCAAACTGAGCATGATCTACACTCTGTGGAGGACTCCAGATGGGTTAAGTAACATCATCGCAGGATCCTTGGCACACGTCTTGTAAGCTACCCAGCTGAACTGCTCAAGAGTTCTTAAGGCTCTGAACAGGTCCCGCAGCTGCAGCCCCACCCGCTGATATTTTATTTTAAATAGTTGGAAATGACAACTGGATATGGCAATCAGGCTATGTGGACTGTCATATTCTACTATTCCCTGCTCGCATGGAGCAGGGACTGATTTGGCAACCGAACCAAGTTTCCTGTTGAAAACCTGTTATGTGGCACAGCTCTGACCTTGGATCACTGCTTGTGCTGGCACTATACTCCTCATGTCCAGATGGTGTAGCCAGATATTACTTAACATCTTGAGGAGTACTTTGAGGAATGATTTGGGTGGTAGTATGGCTGGACAGGGGTAGAGATGACCTAAAAACTAAGTGGACTTTGGAGGAGCCAGCACAAAACAGCAATTTCTACTGTGCAAAGAAGGGGTCAAAGTCTTCAGTGTCCCCTCAACAGCATGACACAGCATTTTTCAAAGGGACAGCATGCTGAGCTCTGTGAATGGCACATAGCTTGCAGCAGTCAATCAGCAACACTGAATATCATGATCTCCTCATGCTGTGCATGTTTTTATGCCAGTTTCTGCTCAAACTTAGCAGACTAGAGCATGTGTAGAAGAGCTCTTGCCGTTCATTCAAAACACTTGTTTGTCTACAGAAACACTTCCATAATTAGCCATTGTTAGGTATTATACCTGGTGTATGTCTGTGGATCTGAGCAGAGTTACAATATCTGTGGTCCTTTTGGGGTCCCAAACATGTTCTGTACCTGTATAGAGTGAACATGACAGATGTAATTTTTAAAATACTGGCCAAAATGTAATTTTATTGTCAAAGTGTGAAAACACATTTTGTGCTGGATTTGAAAAGTGTGATCTGTTGTATTCATGGAGTGGTGTAAGAAAATGGCTATGTTGAAAGTTTGCCCTCAAAATATTGAAATTTATCACAGTTAGGAGTGAATGTTGAAATATTTTAATGTTCACTCTAATCTTGGTCATTTTAGCATATGCTTTCACCAAGTTTTTAACACAACCTTCTTAACACTCCACCTCATAAAATCAGCTTAGCAGGTGAATTTCTTCAGATTCAGATTCGTGAGGTGGGACCATAAAAAGACTATGTTCAAAATTTGGTGAAAACATTTATTAAAATGGCCAAGTTATGAGTGAATGTTGACATATTCAATGTCCAATCAAAACATCTGTAATTTGCAATATTCTGCAAAATCACCTTTTAGCACAGCTTTGAAAAATTTCATCTGCCTTGTGCATTAGGTGGGGACCCAAAAAGGCCATGTTGACCATTTGGTGCAAAAATATTTAAAAATGATTAAGTTATGAGTCTAATTTTAAAACACATTGCAAATACATTGGACACACTTACCTTGTTTTTTCAGTTCCTGGTCATGGTTGCAGGAGGAGGACATCTTTCTTTGCAGAGAGCGGCTGTATGGCAGAAGACCAGTAAGGGCTGAGTAAAGGGTGTGGAGGGGTGGGGTGGTGGATGCTGAGCGTGGAGTCAGATATGGGGGCAAGGAGTTAGGGAAGGCCACAAAATACATTGATGGACAGTGTTAATAGTTTCAGGAGAAATAAAACAAAAAGAAGGAAACAGATGACAAGGGATTTTTTTTTAAATTGTAGATATACCAACACAGGGAATTGGGCATCCCAGTGTCACTGGGTGGTTCGGTGATAGTGAGAATGGGCACCCCAGTGTCCTGACATATTGGGGGGCACTGAGGACATGATACTGGAGGGAGTTAAAATATGGCAGCATAGGGGTGGGCACCCAGGTGCTGTTCAATGTTGCCAGGTGATATTGTATGCCAGTATCAGGGTTTGGGCTCCCTGGTGTCAGGGAATATCTTTACCGCAGTGCTGGAACTGGGCCCCTGATGATGTAAAGATTAAAACAGTGTTGGGATGGAGGGTGTATACCAGTCAGTGGGACTGAGCACCTGCCAGCAATTTTGTAAACTTAAAGATATGGGTTGGGAGGGACAGGTACTGGCCGATGGGATTGTGTGCCCTGTGGCTGTTTTGTATAAGAGGCCAGGTGGGAGGGGAGCTATCAGTGTTTTACAGATTGTAAAAGGCATTAGCAGTTTATCAAAACTGATTTCTTTCACACTGCATTCATCAGCCACAGCTAACAAAAGCAGTTTGAAGGAAATCACTACCAATAAAACTGCTAATGCAAAAATCCAGCAATAAATAGGATGTTCATTTTTTGAACTGAGTATGCTCAGAAAACAGCACAAGTTTTAATTTATATTTCAAAAACTGTGTAAGTTAAAAACTTACCACTTACCAAAGTGTGTACCCTGGGCCAGAATCTATCAAGCCTGTAAGTTTCAGGTTTCAAAACAAAAACATTTGTTAGATACAATTGAGCAAAATAAGTCTCATAAATTGTGAATTATAGTGATTTTGTACCTCTGTAACTTTGTAGCCCTCCTGCCCAATTGACAAAATTTTCAGGATCTAGTCTCAATGTGTACCAAATTTTGGGCAAATTGACGATTGGAGGCAAAGTTATTAAGGTGCAAAAGTCAGGGTTTATCATTAAAGTGCTTATTCACCCCCAATATACAGACAATGCACCCACACCTGAATATCATATAATCAATGAAAAAAAAACTATGTTAATACTTGCATTAGTGTTGAAGAAAACAAAGTGGTTAAACAATGCAAATGAAAACATTAAGATTTGGAGTCTCAAGAGACTTGTCAAATTGGTGGTGTGGCATTCCTTGGTGTTGTTAACCCTAATGCTCACCCCCTTCCACACAGCCACAGCTTCCTGTCCAAAGCACAAGGTACAACTCCAGCTACTGCTTCCAAGCATATACTCTTTGGAGGTAGAGAAGTATTGCCCTGTGGGCCCTGTATGAAACAAGAGATCATGTTTATTTTCTAAAGGGATGGGGTGGGCATTGGTGTTGACAACCCCAAGGAACACCACTCCACTAGTTTGCACAGACTCAAAACCCTAATATTGTTCATTTCCTTACTTTGTCCACTTTGTGTTCTTCAACCCTAATGTGTTCATTAACATATCCTGTAGTTTTTTTCCAATGAATTTCCTTTCTTTTTGTGATAGTGGAATTGTATCCTCATTCATGCAATCAGTTTGAGACCTATTGTATGTGAACAGATCCAGATGTGCAGGGCCCTCTGGGCTCTGTGCCAAGGGAACAGCCTGTCTGCCTGCAGAAGTGCAGTGCCCTCTGCACCTTGTACTTTCATGCAGCTACAAATGTAAAGAATCCATTAGACAGTCTGGGGGACAGCAGAAGCATTGGACCCTCTGATCCCTGCTCTTCTATGTAGCTATATATGCACATGCACATGGCCAAAAGTTCATCTTGCTGTGAAGCCACAGTGCCCTCTGGGCAGTATGCCAAGAGAAGAGTTCTCTTCATGATATGGCTGCTTGTTGCCCATGTGGTCAACACTGCACCTTCCATCACCAAGCTGTGAGTGTTGTTGCATGGCAGCGCAGCCCCCCCCAGGCTATTCCCTTCCAGCTGGCTCACTGAGGTTGCCCCTGAACTCAGCTCACCAAGACAGGATCCCAACATGCTACCTGCTGGGCCAACTACCAGTCCTGCTCACAATGTATCTTCATAACTTTTTAAAAATATTTTGACGTAAAAGTTTCAACATATTATTTTTATGACCCACTCACCTTTTGAACATGACTGGTGTCATTTATAAAATAGCGTACTGAAACATCATTTCACATCACAAGTTCAAAAACACATTTTGGGCTGGATTTGGAAAATGACACCTGTCATGTTCATGAGGTGGTGTGAACAAAATGGCTACTGTATATTGAAAATTTGGGGTAAAAATATTGCAAATTACAGATGTTTTGGTTGGACATTGAAAATGTCAACATTCACTCATAACTTAGCCATTTTAATAAATGTTTTCACCAAATTTTGAACATAGTCTTTTTATGGTCCCACCTCATGAACTTGATAGGCAAAATTTCTTAAATCCTGCCTGAAAGGTGAGTTTGAAGAGCAATTATGAAATCACCTTTCTTGCCAAATTTTAAAAATGTAACCTGCCTTGTTCACGAGGTGGGTCCCAAAAAAGTCATGTTGAAAATTTGATGAAAAAATATTTAAAATTGCCAAAGTTAAGAGAAAAAGTTCAAAACATATTGGAAATACATTGACAGCAGTTATCTTATTTCCCCAGTTTGTGGTCACACGTCAGGGAGGAGGGCATCTTATTAGATGAGAGTGGAGCTATGTTAAGGGACATTAAGTAGGTCAATAAGGGTGTGAGGGAGTGGGGTGGTGGGTGCTGAGTGGAGGTGCTGGATGGGGCCAAAAATTAACGAGTAACCATTTTCTTCTTTTATTTATTTTTTTATAAACAGTTTTTATATTGCAATTAAAATCAGATATTACATAGTATCAAAAACACACAATTTGATTACAGTATGACGATATCCAATCTCCTTATTATAAAAAGTACTCAGTTTCTTAATCTCAGCACCCTATAAGTGGACAAATAATTGTTTCCCATTACAGCATACACGTTTATAAGTGCAACCTTACAATATTTACTTTATCATTAAGTCTGGAACATTTGTAATTTACTTGGGACTTGTTATATTATGTCACCAAGTTCCTCTGTTACCAATCGGTCTAAGGATCAAATCTCTCTTCATTTATCACTTTTATGACTGGGCCCCATTTTCCCCCATGCTTCAGTATTTGTTTTCTGGTAAAAAAAGTATACCTTCTCCAATCTCATTGATTCTAAAAGTAGGTTTTTCCATAATTCACTATTTGGTATTTCACAATCTTTGCACATACGGGTGATGCATCATTTTGCATTTTGGAATGCCACTTGTATTAGTTCTTTGTTTTTATTAGGAATAATTTGTGTGGATGATGCAATGAATAAACAAAGTTCTGGTTTAAAGACCAGTTTTATATCGAGTGCTCTATTAAAATTTTAATAACTTCTGTCCAAAATGTTCTTATGTAAGGGCAAAACACTATAAGATGTGTTGAATTTGCTATCTCACCACATCCTCTATTACAATATGGAGATATATCACCTTTGAATTTATTTAATAAACATTGGGAATAGTATATTCTATGAATAATATAGAATTGGATTTGATTCATTCTATTATTTATGCAACTATTCCACGTTGTACAAATTGCTTTTCATTTTTGCAATGAGATACTAATGTTAAGATCCTTCTCCAGTTTTTGTTTCAAAGTTGATGTGAAATCTTTTTCTTTACTAACAATAATAGAATGTAATTTAGAGATCAAATTTTTCCGGTTTTGCACTATTTCCAAACAGTCCGTAAATTCATTATTCAGCATCATTTTCCCTCTTTGCTGTAATTCTGTTAAAACAGATCTAATTTGCAAATAATTAAAAAATAAAACATGTTTTTGTGCAATCTGTATTGCCCTTGTAGCTGCTGGAAAGATTTTAATATGTGATTGCAATGCAGATCTGCTATAGAAGTTATATTAAATTCTAACAATTATTTTGTGCTTATTGTATTAAAAATTGGATGGAAATTAGTTTGAAATAAGGGAGAGGTCTTGGTTTTTATATTTTTACTGCCCATTATGCTGAAAATATTGTTCTAAATTTTTGAAGCGTGTTTAAAGAACACATTACCTCGTCTCTTAATGTTCTTAACTTTAAAATTTTGGAAAAGCAAATGCATCACTTCTTTTGGGGATGGGTTTGAAATTCAAAGTAGGCCCAGGGAGGAATTAAGGGAGACCATAGTTCTTTTAATGGTTCTATAGCTGTAACCCAATGATATTACTGCAAATTGGGTAACTTTAGGCCTGTTTTCTTCTTTTCAAGTTAAAAACCAAAACAAACAAACAAATAAACAAATAATATCTCCGAAGGATAGTTTTCTTTTTTTTTCAGGGGTACTGACAGTGGTGATTGTGCACTGCAGTGACAACAGACTTTTTGGTGGCACCAGGAGTTGGCACCCCCATATCACCAGCTGTGTAGGTGGGGTGGTGGGCAGAACTGAAAGAGATAGGAGGGGGGACCATCATGTCCAGTGGTATAGGGATGGGTACCCTGGTTTACTTCTTTGGGGGGACTCTCAGCCAGCACTGGTGGTGGTCACCCCGGTGTTGGTTTTAATAAGTGTATAATGGCCAGTGGGACTGGGCCCTGCTGGCCATTTTTAGTTAAGTAAACATGGAAAAAAGTTTTAGCTTGGGTAGATTTTAACATTTTTGCACTACTGTAACTTTGCCCCCCTTGAACTGATTGATACACAATTTTTAGGTTCCAGACATCCTGGCTGAGACTTTACTCCTACCAAATGTCAGGCAAAACAGTTGCAAGGCAAGAGTCACAAGGCACACAGAGTAGGTAAATGAAAAAATAATTAGGGTTCTGAGTCTCTAGTGTCTTAGCAAATCCGTGGTGGGTGTTCCTTGGGGTTGTCAACCCTAATGCCTCCAACCTCCCCCCCATAGCTTCCTCTCTGAAGCACAAAGTACAGCTTCAAGTCAGTGCCTCATAGTGATAAACTCTTCTGAGGTAGAAAAGTATGGCTCAACACATGCTGCCAATAGAATCAGTCGTAGCTTTCTTCATGCAGGAATAAAAGAGATTATGCCTTATTTTCTCAGGGGTGGTGGTGTGCAAAAGGGCTGGCAACCCCAAGGAATACCCCATCCCTGATTCAACAAGACTCCGAAGAACTCAAATCCTAATGTTTTTTCATTTCCATACTTTGTGCAGCTTGCATTTCTTAATACTAATGTCTGCATTAACATAGTTTTTTTGCAATGACTTTCCCTTCTTTTTGTGATAGTGGAATTATATCCTGATTAGCACAGGTCCCAAAGGAGTACACAAAATAGCAGAGCTATTTCATGTCCCATTTTTCATGTCATTCCATGTTTTCTGATGCAGTACGTTGCCTCATCAGGCCTTGACATGCACATCAACCTCTTGTGATGGAAGGCTCCCTGGCCTGCCACAGGATGTCTTCTGTGTGGCAGAACACTGAGCAATCCCTTCCATGGGTAGTAACAGTGGTACACAGCAACACAGGCCTCTATCCTTCTACTGCCCAGCCAGTTCCCCATGCTTGTCCGTGAACTGGAGTTGGTGGTAATGGAACACAGCATGCCACCTCCTGAGCCAACGGCTGGCTCTGTGCACTAAGTTTCCTCATAACTTTTTTTTATTTAATTTTGACCCCAAACTTTCAACATAATCATTTTATGTCCCTCCTTCCCTCCCTCTTAAAAACATAATTTTGCACCACAACTTGTAAAACATGTTTTGGGCAGGATTTGAAAAAATGACATATGTGATGTTCACAAAGTGTTGTTAAAAAATGGCTTTGTTGAGAATTGGTTCCATGTCATAATGGCAAATGAAAAAGCACCAGGCATCTCCACGAGTATAAGTCACTGAAACGAGATACAATGACTGTGCACTATTCCAAAAGCAGCATAGGCAACTGTTCCAACACACTCTATGGGACACAGTATGCTGCATACATTTTCACCCCCCCACACCCCCTTCATAAATATAATCAAGTCTGAGGGGAGCCTAACACTGGGGCACAGGAGACACCCTGGGAGGGGCTACTGGGGGGGACTCAAGAAACCAGAACGGGGGGGCAGGAGGCCATGGAGGAAAATCTGGGGGATCCGGGAATGGGTCACAAAAAAAACTTTACTTCAAAATAGACAAAATATTAAATTCTCTACCCACCCCAACCCAGAGCAGAACCTGAGACCTGCTGCACCATAGACATCCACACCTCCAAAAAATCAGATGGCCAGCTCAAAACTGCCTGGCCAAATTTCCTTCCATATACTTTTCAATGTGCGCTCCCTCCTACCGTCACTATATCTATTCCTCACAGTTATTGTTCTTTCACACTCACTGTAGCAATGTTCACTGCCCCACATCCTCACTCTTTTCAAAGACTGTCAAATTGAGTTTGCTCAAATTGAGTCACTTAATTTGACTCACCCATATCACTGGATACCTTGATCATTTGGGTTCAAAATATTGAAAATTGCCATAGATATCAGCGAAAGTTGAAAAATAAAAATGTGCCTTCATAATTTTGTCATTTTTAGATATGTTGACTCCAATTATTCAATGTCACCTTCCCATGACCCCACCTCATGAACCTGGTAGATGAAAATTTTCAAATTCTGTCTGCAAGTGATTTCAAGGAGTGACTGCAAAATCACCTTTCATGCTGAATTTGAAAACAAATTGACTATCTTGTTAATGAGGTGGGATCCCAAAATGTCTGCCTTGAAAATTTGGGGGAAATATAAAAAAAACTGACCAAGTTATGAGTAAAAGTTTGAAACACATTGAAAACACATTGACTGCGCTTATTTTGTTTCCTCAGTTCACAGTTGTGGTTGCAGGAGTAGGATGTCTTTCTTACCTGAGACTGGATCTATGGTGCTGGACCTGGTTTATGGGAGTGACGGGTGTAGGAGTGTGGTGGTTGTTGAATAGGGGGTCTGGTGGGGTGGGTAGGTCTGGGGACAGTGGTGGAGGAGGGAAAACAGTGGCACAACAGGTATCAATGGTCTGTTTTTTTATTTATTACAGAGGGGAAGGGAAACTGGCACATCAGACATTGATGAACTATTTTCTTTATTAAAGGTAAGAAAAGAAAGAAAAAGACAATGAGGGGCTATTTTTATTTTATAGCTACTGCACTATGAATTGGGCCAGACTGGGCCCACTAGTGTCAGCCTGATGTTTGGCAGCAGAGAGGCAGGGTACCCCAGTGCCGCACACCATTGTGGTTTGAGGATTCAGAGCGGGCACCAGGGACTGGACATCCTGGTGTTGGCTGATCATATTTTTGGGTGGGTAACAGAAACAATACCAGACTAGGGAGACCTGAACCAACACCTGTAAGTGGTCATGCCATTGTCAGATACACTTCAGGCATTGGGCACATGGGTGTCACATGACCTATGTCTCTGGTGGGTAAGGAGAAACAATACTAGTCCTGAGGGTATCTTTTTTTTTAACTCTTTTTCCCTCCAGTTGCAGGGTCTTAGGACCTCCCTCGGACTTGACCTCCTCAATCAGCTCCTACTGCCCTATCTGTGGCCCCCCTGAACAGGAAATCAGGTGCTGGATTCTCCGCTCCAACCCCACTAAGCCCCAACTGACCCCCCGGCTTTAACACCCCCTGAGGTGGGGCCATCAACTCCTACCCGGTGCTCTGTCTGAAATCCAGACAGCCACAGCCCAGGAGAGGGAGGAGAATCTGGGAGAGCTGGTCAGGCTGGGTCCAGTGCTGGGCATGTGGGCCAATCGCTCAGTCCATCATCATCCTCCTGAATGATTTTTTTTCCTTTTTTGTGTCCCCCCAAGGCCAGATGTGTAATGATGTCCAGCGTGTGATGGGCATGCTCCCGCACCCGCATGCAGGATGTCTGCTGACACCTTCTCCAATCCAGGATCCCTTAGCTGTTGTATTCCTAGTCTCCACTAGGAGCCACCAATGCTGCAGATCAGTGTCCCCCCTCCCTTCCAGGAGAGGAGAGCCATCCTCCAGATGCTCAAACCTTTCCTCCCTGTCTGACCTCTGGCTCCCTGAGCTTGCTCCCAAACTTGGGTCGCTGGTGTGGCACAAGATAAGGCAGATGCCTCACTCTCAGTGCCACTGGGCCAGCTCCTGAAGGTATCTTTTTTTTGTTTTATCTCTTTATACTCCCTCCTTGCTGCCAATGTCCCCCTCCTTCTGACTGCACAATCCCCTGACGCCCCCATCAGGATCTGCCCCTAGAGTGCTCTCTTACCTCTCCTTTTCTGCTCCATAGCACAGCGGGGTCTGTCCTTAGGTGGGCTCGAGATGGGGCAGTCTTCATCTAAGGGACACCCGAGGATGGCTTTTTCGCTGTTCTCCCTTCCACCCGCCCCTGGGGCCTCGGCACACAGGACGTCGTCCTAGAGGGACGACGTGCTGACGCACTTCCTCAAGCACCTATCAACGCCCCTCCCCGGACTCCTGGTTACGGAGCCACTAACCCCCAGGCGCGGTGCTCCCCGACATTCTCAGGGTTGGAAATCCCCCCACTGAGGAGAGAGCATCTTAGGCGCTCAATCCTCCCTCCCCGGCCGACCCCGACGACCCGAGTCCATTCCCGAACCCGGGTCGCCGGTGTGGCGCAAGGTGTGGCGTCCAGCACCTCAACCCTCAGCACCACCGGGCCAGCCCTGAAGGTATCTTAACCAGCACAGGGGGTGGGCAGCCCAGTATTGGATAAACTTTTTATATGAAACAGATTGATCTAGCACCGGGGATTGGGCAACCTGGTGGCTGGTTGTATTTGGCAATGCAGATCACTGGCCACCTGGGAGAAATTTTCCTGCAGCATCTGAGTATGTGTGCATTTTTACTGAATTTCACAAAAATGAGACAGGTTAGGGACTTAAATAGCACATAAGCACAGACCTTGGGGCAATCTACTTTCCCAGTACAAACTCCATCAAACATGCAAGTTTCAGGTTTGAAATCCTCCTACTTTTGCATTTATAGGTGAACAAGAAAAGGTATTCATTTTGGCAAGTGTAATGTTTTTTGCACCTCTATGACTTTTCCCCCAGTAAAACTGATTGCGACAAAATCTGCAGTATCCAGGGATCCTGGCACCAAAACTGTGCCTGACAAATTACAAGTAAATCGGTTAAACAGGGGTGGTGTTATTAAGGTGCAAAAATCTGGGTTTAACATTAAAGTGCTTCCTAAACACTAACATGCAGGCAACAGATAGATAGATAGATAGATAGATAGATAGATAGATAGATAGATAGATAGATAGATAGATAGATAGATAGATAGATAGATAGATAGATAGATTGATTATTTAAAAAAAAAAACTGTGTTACTGGACCAGTTATGGTTCAGATTAATGTCACAATGTAGAGAAATGCGTCATTAGGGTTTCCAAACCTAACTCCCAACCCCACCTCCCATGCAGCAAAAAAAAATCATTAGGGTTTGGGTCTATGGAGTCTTGGTGAATCAGTGGTGGGGCCTTCCTTAGGGTTCACCCTCCCCCCAATCCACTGCCTCCTTTCTGACACACAAGGTACAGCTTGAAGGCACTGCCTCATAGTGATAGAATCCTCAAAGGTAGAGAAGTACGTCTTGCCACATGTTGCCAGCACAATCTGTTGTAGCTTTCTTCATGAAGGGCTTTTTTGGCTCTGTGTGAAGAAAGGCGATCAAGTCTGGCATTGTTTGTTCAGTGAACATGGTCAGCATTAGGGCTGATAACCACAAGGAAGGTGAGTGCTGAGTGGGAGGTTGGGGTGGGTAGGTGTGCGTGTGGGGGAGGGGAAATGGTGAGGGACCATTTTCTTTTTACAGGTTAAAAACATTCATCTAAGGATGATTTTACATAGAAACCTAGAAGTTGACGGCACATAAGGACCGCAAGGCTCATCCAGTATGCCCACTTCTTCTTCTACCTTATAAATGTGCCATGTGCCTTTGCTCTATCAGTGGCCTATCTATTCATACTCATCTTTATTGCTCCCTTATGCCTATCCCATGCCTGTTTGAAGCCCTGCACTGTATTCATAGCCACCACTTCCTGAGGTATGCCATTCCATGCATCCACCACCCTTTCTGTGAAAAAGAATTTCCTCACATTCCCCCTTAATTAGCCTCCCTCTAATCTCATGCTGCGTCCTCTTGTCCTGCTATTTTTCTTATATTTAAAGATGTTAGACTCTTTCACCTTGTTAATGCCCTTAAGGTGTTTGAATGTTTCAATCATATCACCTCTCTCCTCCTTTGCTTGGGTATACATATTGAGCTCCGTTAGTCTGTCCTCATATGTCTTCTGATGCAGTCCCTGCACCATTTTGGTTGCCCTTCTCTGGACTGCCTCAGTTTGGTTAATGTCTTGTGAAGGTGTGGCCTCCAGTACTGCATGCAGTACTCCAGATGGGGCCTAACCAGTGTCCTGTAAAGAGGTATTATTACCTCCCTCTTACGACTTGTGATAGCCCTACTAATACACCCTAACATACCCCTAGCCTTACCTACAGCTTTAGAGGTCTGCTTGGATGATTTCAGGTCATCTGTGATGATGATGCCCAAGTCTCTTTCTTCCTTTGTGACTGCCAGCAACTCCCCTCCTAGCCTATAGGTGGCTTCAGGGTTTTTCTTCCCTATGTGCATGATCTTGCACTTCTTTGCATTAAATCCAGTTGCCACTCTTCTGACCATATTGCTAGTTTATCAGATCTCTTCTCATTCTGCCCACCCCATCTGGATCATCTACTCTGTTGCAGTTCTTGGTGTCATCTGCAAACAGACAAGCCTTACCCTTTAGTCCATCTGCAATGTCACTAATGAAAATATTGAAGAGGACTGGCCCCAGGACTGATCCCTGAGGTACCCCACTTGTGACTTACATCTCTTCTGACTGTAAACCATTTACCACCACTCTCTGTTTTCTGCCCGTCAACCAGTTTGCCACCCAGTTGACCAACTTCTGACCCAACCCGAGCCTACCCAGCTTATTTATCAATCTTCTATGTGGAACAGTGTCGAGTGCTTTGCTGAAGTCAAGGTAGGCGACATCAACTGCTCCCCCTTGGTCCACCACTCTGGTTACCCAGTCAAAGAAATCTATGAGATTAGTTTGACAGGACCTTCCTTTTGTTTTTGATTTTCTTTATTTCAGGGGATAGTCACATTCTGACACTGGGGATTGGGCACCACAGTGTCAGACTACTGTTAGACAGTGTACCCCAGTGCCACCATGTATATAATGGAAATGGCGGTGGGTGACCTGCAGGGGAGAGGGGTCAAGGGAAGGGGTACAGTGGGTGGGCACCTTGGTGTGCTTATATTAGATATTAAAAAAATACATAAGCATTAGGAAGAGAGGTGGGGGCCTGTAGGGGATGGGGAAGAAAGAAGCAGTAGTGGGGTGGGTACCCCAGACTGTTTAACAAATATTTTGATTAGATAGATAAGATAGATAGATAGATAGATAGATAGATAGATAGATAGATAGATAGATAGATAGATAGATAGATAGACAGACAGACAGACAGACAGGCACAGAGACAGACAGACAGACAGGTGGACAGAGAGAGAGAGAGACAGAGACACAGAGAACATGGGATCGCTGGCTCACTGCTTCAGCTGAAGCCAGCAGCATGACTGCAGCTGTGGCTTCAGAATTCAAGAAAGTCCTACTATTCTGATACAGATAATGTAGGTGAATGGCTCCTCTTGCTAAGCTAGGCACCATGGATTTTGGGATGCCCCAAAAAGGTATAAATGTTCCCCTGAGCAACAAGGTTAGATGTGATGTACAACAGATTGCGTTGGCAACATGTGGTGAGACATACTTCTCTACCTTTGAAGAGTGTATCACTATGAGGCACTGGCTTTGAGCTGTACCTTGTGCTTCAGACAGAAGGCTACATCCTGGAGGGAAGAGTAAGCATTAGGATTGACAACCCCAAGGAAGACCCCATCACTGATTCCAGAGACCCAAAACCTTAACCTTAATGTTTTTTCCTTTTGCTGCTTGGGGGTGGGGAGTTAAGGTTGGAATTGAAAACCCTAATGCCACATGTCCCTACTTTTGTGGCATTAACGTGAACCCTAACTTGTGCATTAACAAAGCTTTTTTGCAAAGGATATAAATATAGATACAAAGAGAGAGATAGAGTGAGAAATACAGACTGTCAAGAAATACAGTAAATGAATAGTATGCAAAATACTGTAGATACACATACATCATAAGGGGCCATCAGTGAACATGTCAGATAAAAGGAAGAGAACACAAGCGAAAGATCCTGTGGCTTGGGCCCTTCAGGACCAATTACAGGACATGCTTGCACAGAAAGGTAAGGCATGGTTGGAAGCCTGCTTGTCTGCTCCACAAGTCTATGCCAGGCTGAGCCAATGGAGATGAAGAAACAGTAGCAGGGCAAGGCACCCACCAAACCAAGTAGAACAGAGGAGTCACAAGACCCTCCAGAGGAGCCATGGGATGTCAGAGATACAGTAAGATCCAACCAGATATGACAAACGTACCAGACAGCACATTGCAGGCAATGTTACAGGATCTCCTGGCAGGTGGGGCAGGGGCTGCTACATGAGTTGCCAAGGCCACACTGTCCATGCAGAAAAAAACAGTGGACAAGAGAGGACACTGAAACATAGTCACACATAATCTGATGACAGATAAGGACCTCTTAGCCTACCCAGCCTGTACATTTTGTCCTATCTACAGTTTCACCTCAGAACCTACTTGATCTCTGGCTCTTTCTTCCTCCCCCCCTTTCTTTCCAGTAAGATTCCCTTATGTCTGCCCCATGCATTCTTTTGTTTTTCCCCATTCAGATTGTTCTCCCTTGGAGGCACCAAGCATGTTCAGTTCTGGTCCTCACCTCAAGAAGACTTGTTCCACCCCCCCAACTCCGGAGCATCATCCCACCTGCCCTGGTGCTCCCTTTTTCTGTTTTCTCCCCATACCCTGGTACACGGATGTGCATGTGCATGGAAGCACGCATGTGCTCCAAGGATGGCTTCTTCCTCCCACCCAGTGTAGCGCGCCAGGTCCCCCCTAGGGTTGACGTTGCTACCGAGCTGCCACCTGGTGGCAGTCAAGAGCCAGGGAAACCCAACATCCCTCCCCATGACAGGAGACCTGCCTGGTGGCAGCTCAATCCAACTCCTTTCCCTCCCCCCCGACCAACCCCTGGTGACCCATGCTCATTCCCGAACATGGGTCATCAGCATGGGAAGACATAAGGCACCAGTATGTCAGCCATCTTCACCACTGGGCTGGCTTGTCCCATGCATTCTTGAACTCCACCACTGTCTTTGCCCCACCACATCTGCTGGAAGACTGCTCCATGAATCCACCACTCTTCCTGTGAAGAAGTACTTCCTGACATGTCTCTTAATCTACCCCCCTACAGTTTCTTAGCATGTCTCCTTGTTCTTGAGCACCTTTTTTTCTGAAAAATACTTTCCACCTGCAAGTTATTTATCCCATGAGGTATTTAAAGGCCTCTGTCATATCTCTCTGTTCCTTATCTCTCACAGGGTGTACATATTGAGTTCCAGACCCTGTACCATTTTAGTTGCCCTTCTCTGGACTGCCTCCACTTTGTCTATGTCCTTCCAGAGATGTGGTCTCCAGAATGGGACACAGTACTCTAAGTGGGGTTTCACCAGCGATCTATACAGGGGCATCACCATCTCCAGCTTTCTGCAGGTGATACCCCTCCCTGTGCATCCCAGCATCCCACTAGCCCTGCCAACTGCCTTGCCACATTGTATGACCAGCTTTAGGTCATCAGATATGACTACTCTGAGTGTGTTTTCCTCCTTGGTTGTCATCAATACCACTCCACCCATTTTGTACTCCACCCTGGTGTTTCTGTGCCCTGAGTGCATTATTTTGCATTTTTTTGCACTGAAATGCAGATGCCATACATTGACCACTCTTTGAGTTTTTTCAGGACACAGCTCATCCTTTCCACCCTACCTGGAACATCCACCCTATTGCAGATTTGGTGTCATCCACAAAAAGGCTGACCTTCTCTTCTAGCTGTTCTGCAATGTCACTTATAAAGACATTAAAGAGGACTGGTCTCAGCACCAATCCTGAGGAACCCCACTGATCACCCTCCCTACCTCGGAGTGAACTCCATTTATCATCACCCTCTGTCACCTATCCCATAACCAATTTCATACCCAGTTTACCACCGTTGAACCCACCACTCCTAAGATACACAGTTTGCTTACTTGTCTCCTTTGTGGTACAGTGCTGAAAACCTTACTGAAATATAGGTAGGCCATGTCCACCACTCCATCCTGATCTAATTCCTTGGCCACCCAGTCAGAGAAATCTATCAGATTTGCTTGACATGAATCCCTCCCCCACAGTAAATACATGCTGCCTCAGGTCTTGTGACCCACTGGATTCAAAATATTCCACAATCCTTTCCTTCAACAGTGAGTCATTAACTTTCTCACCACCAATGTCAGGCTGACTGGCCTATAATTGCCGGCCTCCTCCCTGCTACCACATTTGAGAAGTGGGACTACATCTGCCTTCCTCCAGTCCTCCAGAACCACTCCTGTATCCAGTGAGCAATTACATAGGACTGTCAGAAGTGCAGCCAGTAGCTCCCCTGAGCTCTCTCAGTAGCCTTGGATGCACCCCCTCTGGTCCCATTGCTTTGCTGTTGTTAGCCTTGCTTGTACAGCAGAAATCAGCTAACTAAAAGAAGCTACATTTTCTTATTAATTTAACACTTATATCTCAGCAGGAGTCAGTGTCTGTTGAGATTAAGTAGATAGATACTTTATTAGAAGTAGAAGGGGTCTTATTTAGGGTTAAAAAAAGAAAGAAAAGAAAGAAAGTCAGTGTGTGTTCTGTGCTGGGAAGGGTACTGTATCAGCTGACTTTGCTAAACCAGTAGGAGGAGAGAGAGCTTAATTGGGGGTGTGGCTTAGACACTATAAAAGCAGGTGACTCAAATTACAACTTCCTGTTGCTAGCCTTTTTTCTTACTAATTGCCCTCCATCCCACCCTAAGCCAGTTCTACTTTTATAGCCACTGGATTTGACTGTCAACTAGAACTTCCTGTTTGGCAGTAGGAGGGAAAGGATCATAGAGAAACATTGGTTTTGTCAACCCAAAGAAAAAAGTAGCTCACTCTCCCCAGCTGCTGGTGGTCTGACATTGAGCAAGGAAGAAGGAGGCTACTGAAGAAGATAGGAAGTTGCTGTCCCAGAACAGGAAGGGTGAGAGTTGTAAGGAGAGGAGAGAGTAAGCATACAGAGAAACAGAAGAGGGGACACAAAATAAGGCATGATAGGAGTGGTGCAGTGCAATGGCTGTGGGGCGGCAGTGTTCCGGGAGACATTCTGGAGGCTGCGATGCTGCCCTATTTGCAGGCACCTCTCTGGTCTGAGAAAGGAGGTTGCCCATCTCCAGGCTGACCTGGCTTGGATTTGTGAAACCTCCTCCCCCACCGAGGGACCACCAGGGCCAATGCCACTACCTCAGAGGTTGCCAAGAAAGAGGAGAGGCTGGACCAGGGTGGGCTCAGGGAGGGAGAGGGTGGTGGAACAGAGTTTCATCCCTTCAGCTGTACCTCTCCACAATTCATTCACTCTTCTGGTGGATAATGGTTCCTCTATGGGCACCTGCAGTGGAGACCAAAGAGGATGCTGGGAACCTTCACAAAGGAGATCCACAGGAGGGTGGCATGGGACCCCACAGGAAGAAAACAACTCCTGGTGGGGGACTCAATCATTGGGGGTATAAATGGGGAGGAAGGGAGAGGAGGGAAGCCTTCCTGGCACCACATGGCTTGAGGCAGGAAGCGAATCCTCAGGATTGTGGGAGGCTGCACGAGGAGGGAGCTTGATGTCATTGTCCACCTAGGGACAAATAACCTGGCTAGGAATGTGATCAGAGCAGTGCAAGAGGAGTTTGTAGAGTTGGGGAGGGGCCTTAGAAAAGTAGCGCATATGGTAACCTTCTCGGAGGTGCTGCCTGTCTATGGCAAGGGTGATGCTAGGGCACTCCTCACCAGGGAATTCAATGAGTGGTTGAAAAACTGGTGTGGAGCTCCAGGTTTTGGCTTCATTGGGGACTGGGGAGCCACCTGGAGTAATGCAGACCTATACAGGTGCGATGGTGTGCATCTGTCCAGAGGGGAAACAGGATCCTAGGTGAGAGGTTTAAATGCTTCATTGGCAGCATTTAACCAGCTAAGGGGGCACTGAAAAAGAGCAGGAAATCAGCCCCCACAAAAACATGGTAATTAGTGAGGTTAACACCAAGGTAGAGAAGCTATTAGAGCAGGACAGAGTAAATGTAAAAAAAGGCAAAGGCAGTAAGGACAGAAATGGGGCTAAAAGGTAAGGCTATCAAAAAGTGGAGGGTGAAGAGTATCAATGCCTGTAATCTGTGTAACAAGCTCCCTGAACTAGTAGCCTTGATGGAAGAGGTTGCCTGGATATTGTGGCAGTCACAGAAACATGGTACACAGAGAACCATGACTGGGATGTCAACATACCAGGATACACAATCTACAGGAGGGACAGGGAGGGTAAAGAGGAGGAGGAGTAGCTCTCTATGTTAAGGAAGGATCAAAGCAACAGAACTAAAGAGTAAACAGGAGCAGATGAGGTACTCTCGTCACCCTGGAGACAGGAAATGGCACCACAATTTGCATGGGGTTGCTACAGACCCCCATCTCAGGGAGGGAATGGACAAGGAAATGGTAGAAGGCTTCCTAGAATGGCAGAAAAGGGAGCTATTGTTGGTGGGGACCTGAATATGCCAGATGTTAACTGGAGCACCTTTGCTGCAGGCACATCCAAGAGCAGGGTCATTCTTGATACTCTACAGGGGCATGCCTCAGACAGCTAGTATTGGAACCCACTGGAGGAGCAATCTAGACCTGGTACCTCAAATGGGGATGGAGAAAGAATCTCAGATTTAGAAGTGGGCAGCCATTCAGAACAAGCGACCACCAAACAGTGTGGTTCATGATAAACACAGCTATATAATCAAGCCATCACAAAAGCAAAGTATTGGACTTTAGGAGGGCTGACTTTGGGAAAATGAGAGAGTGCCTCAGAAAAGCACTAGCAAACAGGCAAGAAGGAGGGGTGGAGGAACAATGGGGAGTAATTAAAACAGCCATCACAGAGGCAACAAGCCTTTGTGTAAAGCAAATCAACAAAACACAACGAAGGAAAAACGCTATGGTTCTCAAAAGAGGTGGCAGGGAAGGTTAAGGAGAAAAGGATAGCATTCAGGAAATATAAGGAAACACAGAAGGAGCAGGACAGAGAACTTTAACAGTTAAAGCAGAAAGAGGCAGGGAAGGCAGTCAGAATAGCAAAGGCCCAAACTGAGAAAGGATAGCCAATTCTGTTAAGAAGGGGATAAGACCTTTTATAGGCACATAGGGACAAGAAAGACCAAAGGAGAGATACTGAGGCTTAATAAAGGGGAGGGAATGTGGGTAGAGGTGACAGTGAAAAAGCAGGACACTGAACAATATTTCTGCTCAGTATTCACAAAGGAAGAGGAGGGAGGTACCTAAACCAAACAAGAGAAACACTCTGAAGACGGGGTCGATACCAGTCCATTTACAGAAGAAAGGGTTCTGAAAGAACTAATAAAATTGAAGGTGGACAAAGCAATGGGGCCTGATGGGATTCACCCAAGAATTCTAAAAGAACTAAGTGTAGAACTAGTGACACCGCTGACTACTCTCTTTAACAAATCATGGGAGGATGGGGTGGTACCTGAGGACTGGAGGAGGGCAGATGTGATTCCTCTTCACAAAAGTGGGAGCAGGACAGAGGCAGGAAAATACAGACCAGTTAGTTTGACCTCAGTGGTAGGGAAAATGATGGAATCACTTCTGAAGGAAAGAACTGTTGAGTACCTAGAGGCCAGTGGGGCACAGGGCCCAAGGCAGCATGGATTCACAATGGAAAGGTCATGTCAGACAGAATCTAATAGATTTCTTTGACTGGGTGACCAAAGTGGTAGACCAGGGAGGGCTGTGGACACGACCTACCTAGATTTTAGCAAGGCATTTGATACAGTCCCGCACAAAGATTAATACACAAGTTAGCCAGCTGGGTGGGTCCCAAGGTGGTAGCCTGGATAAAAATTGACTAGACAACAGGATTTAAAGGTAGTAGTAAATGGAGTACACAGTGAAGAAAGGAGGTTACTAGTGGGGTACGCATGAGGTTCAGTACTAGGACGGTCCTTTTAATGTCTTTATAAGTGACATTGCAGAGGAACTGGAAGGAAAAGTATGTCTCTTTGCAGATGACACAAAGATCTGCAACAGGGTTGATACACAAAGGGTGGTGGAAAGGATGAGAAGGACTTGGCAAGGTTGGAGGAATGGTCAAAAGTATGGCAGCTCAGATTCAATGCAAAAAGTGCAAAGTAATGCACATGGGAAGAAAAACCCAGGGAAGAGTACACAATGGGGGTGAGATAATAACAACAGTAAATGGAAAGTAGACCTGGGGAAGTTATATCAGATGATCTAAAGGTAGGCAAGCAATGTGAGAAGGCAGTAAGGAAGGCTGGGGGGATACTGGGATGTATAGGGAGAGGCATCACCAGTAGAAAACAGGAAGTTGTTATCCTTCTGAACAGACAGTTGGTGAGACCCCATCTGGAGAACTGCATGCAGTTCTGGAGACTCCATCTCTGCAAGGACATACACAGGATAGAGGCAGTCCAGAGGAGGGCAACTAAAATGGTGCAGGGTCTGCAACAGAACCCCATATGAAGAAGAGACTAAAGGAGCTTAATATGAGAAGGACTTGGCAAGGTTGGAGGAATGGTCAAATGTATGGCAGCTCAGATTTAATGCAAAGAAGTGAAGGTAATGCACATGGAAACAAAAACCAGGGAAGAGTACACAATGGGGGTGAGATACTGACAACAGTAAAAATGGAAATTGACCTGGGGGTAATTATATCAGATGATCTAAAGGTGGGCAAGCAATGTGAGAAGGCAGTAAGGAAGGCTGGGGGGATGCTGGGATGCATAGGAAGAGGCATCAATAGTAGAAAACAGGAAGTTGTTATCCCTCTGTACAGACAGTTGGTGAGACCCCATCTGGAGTACTGTGTGGAGTTCTGGAGACCCCATCTCTGCAAAGACATAGACAGAGTGGAGGCTGTCCAGAGGAGGGCAACCAAAATGGTGAAGGGTCTGCATCAGAAGACATACGAAGAAAGACTAAAGGAGCTTAATATGTATATCCTTGAGAAAAGAAGGGAGAGAGGGGACATGATAGAAACTTTCAAGTACATCAAGGGAATCAACAGAGTCCAAGAGGGTAGCATCTTTCAGAAAAAGAGATGTGCAAGAACAAGGGGGCATAATTTGAAGATAGAGGGGGGACGGCTCAGAGGTAATGTGAGGAACTATTTTTTCACAGAGAGGGTTGTGGATAAATGGAACAGCCTCTCTGAGGAGGTCGTGGAGTCAAGAACAGTGGAGGAATTCAAGAATGCATGGGACAGACATAAGGCAGTCCTAGTGGGGGGTAGGAGGAAGTAAGCTGTTGGTTAACTAGGATCTGCAGCTTATCTGTTAGGTAGGAAAGTGGGCAGACTAGGTGGGCCAAGCGGTCCTTATCTGCTGTCAAATTCTATGTTTCTATGTCTACTTTCAAAGTTTCAGATTAGCAAGTCCCTTCAGGACTCTGTCCTCTGAAAAATGACTAGTGTCCATTTCCCCTTCCTCCAATGCTCCTGTTACTTTTTGTGGCTCCTCTCCTTAATCTTCCTTTATGAAGACTGAACAAAAGTATTTGTTCAGGATGTCTGCCATCTCCTGGTCCCCCTCTGCACAGTCCCTCCCTCCTTCCTTTTTAAACTTCGTGCCGAGTCATAATGTTGCATGCATAACAGCGTATGACATTATGGCGCACCCGGACCTGTGCACTCTCCGAGTTGGACCCCCTCCGGAGTTGAGAATCTTTAGTATAGGGGGGCCGGTGAGCACAGCCCCCCATAATGGGGGATGTTGGGGGCAGAGCCCCCCACAGAACAAAAACTGGCAGAAATTGCACAACGCGCTTGTGCCTTGCGGCATTCTGCCTTGCAACATAATGACCCCGTGCCTTTTAACTTCACAATCCCTCTCTGGTCTTCCTCTTTTCAGTTACATACCTAAAAATTGTCTTTCCCCTTTTGTTTCTGCCTGGGCTAGTCTGTCTTAAATTTGTACCTTTGCACTCTTTACTGCTTTCCCTCCTTCCTCTGTTTCCCCTGACACACTTCCCTATCCTCCTCCTTCTGTGTCTCCTCATATCTTCTGAATGCTACACTTTTAGCCTTTATATTTTCAGCCACCTTTTTCATGAACCATAGTAGTCTTTTTTTTTCTTCTTACTTTTGCTCACTTGCTTGACTCAGAGGTTTGTTGACTTCACTATGCTCCCATTCAGCTTTGCCCACTGTTCCTCCATCCCACCCAGGTCATCACCCTGCCAGGTCATTCCCGATTCCTTCCACCATATCCCATGAGACGTTTAAATTTTCATCAAAGTAATATTTATACCATTCACAGAGGACTGTGGTTCCCCTCCTGGATGGATGCAGGCTGGTATCACCTCTGTGTAGATCCTTATCCCTCCTGGTGATCCCCAGTCTCCAGTGTGGCCAAACACTTCCTCTCTACTCCATTCCTTCAACCATGAGTTGAAGATCCTGGTGCAGAGATCCCTCTTTTCTCACCTGTCATAGACAGAGAACACCTCAGTGAAACCTGCTGAGTGTGCTACCTGTCGAAGACCCCTCCCCCGCTACCTAAACTCCCCCTGCACTATCATAGCCCCATCCCCAGGCAGATCAATAGACCCCAGGTGGACAATGGCTTCCAGGTCTCCCTTCTGCCCTGCTGCCTCAGCAATCACCAGGATTCTCTTCCCATCCTTCCTGGTCATGGCACCACATAGAAACCTAACCTCCCTCTCCACCCTTTCATATTCCCAAATCTATCCCCCTCACAGTCTAGTCCCCTAAGTTGTTTCCTCCTCCTCCTCCTATGGGGTCCTCTACCACCTTCCTTGGGGTCTCTGTTATGGAGGACACATGCATCCTCCCTGATCATTACCACAGGTTCCACCTCCTGACATTCCTGTCCCACCAGAGCAGTGTAGAAATTATGTAGTGGTACTGCTTGAGGAATGTGCTTCTTACCCACCACCCCACCCTTCCAGATCCTGCCATAATTCAGACATTCCTGCTCTCTGGCATCCTCTGAGGTAATGGTGGCAGACTTGTTGACCTCTGGGTGGGGGAAGAAATCCCCCAAATCCTAGCCAGTTCAACCTGGAGACTGGTGACCTCCTCCCTCAACCCAGGGGGGTGTGTGCAGGCAGGGTAGCATCATAGTTTCCAGAAGGTCTCTCTGAAAACTGCTGCCCATAGCCTCTGCATGGTACCATTCCTAGCATTCCCAATTCCTTTTCTTACTGTGTTACCTGGAAATACTTTTTTACTCTTATGCCTGATAGAGTGTCTCTAGTTTTCCCCTTTTTGTTTGCTATGCCCCTTTGTACCTTTACCCTAGATAGAGTTTCCCCTTCTACCCCTCTCAACAAGTAGTTCCCACTTGTCTGAAGAGTTTTCCTTCTTCCTTTAGTCCTCCTACCCTTCTCTGCTTTTTTCTATTGTGGTAGCAGCACTTTCACCTTCCCCTAACCTTTTGCTTCCCTGACCCTAGATAGGCTACTATTAGTGTTCCTCCTTTATACTCCTACCCTAGATAGGGTGTTGCTCCTATTCCCAGTTTTGCCCACCTTTGACCTTCCATCCTTCCAAGTAGTGAATGTTACACAGCAGTGTACAGGTATCTTACTGTAGTCAATTGGCAGAGTTCCCTGCTTCCCTGCTTCCTTCTGTTGATGTCTGCCAATGCCTAAGATGCCAGTCTTATACTTATACCACTCCTTCACTGTTCTGCTCACTTGTTGGGACATGAATGTGAATTGTATATGTTAGGAAGGAGTTCTTTTACAGTGCACTTGTTGAAGGCACTAAGCCTCTGTCAGTAGGACCTCTTTGGAGGGCAACTATAGATACATGTAGATTAAAAGGGGCTATCAGTGAATCGTATGCCAGCTAAGAGGAAGAATGCTCAAGAGGAGGATCTTGTGATGTAGGCCCTCTAGGACCAATTATAGGAAATGGTGGCACAGAAAGGTAAGGCATGGTTTAAAGCCTGCTTCTCCCTCCACAAGATGAGGCCAGGCTGAGCAGATGGAGGTGAATCAATAGTGAAAAGGAAAGGCACCCAACAAACCAACTAGGATGGAGAAACCACTATCCCCTGCAGAGGAGCCATGGGACACCAGAGCTACAGTAAGATCCAACTAGATATGATAAATATACCAGATAACACATTAAGAGCAATATTACAGGATCTCTTAGCATGTGAGGCAATGGTGGTCACTTGATTGGCTGAGGTCACACTGCCCCATGCAGAAAAAAATCTGTGGTCAAGATAGGACATGTTTGTAGGGTAGGTCCAGTGGTGCCACTACTGGTGTCCACCCTTGCACTTTCCTTCAAACTGGCTTCTGTGCTGTTGGACTGATTGCTCTCTGGGGTTGGCCCACAGGCCATGCTGGCTATCACACTGGTTCTAGCAGGCCCATCCCTCAAGTTCCCAATTTACTTTACCCAGATTTTGAATCACAGCTGACCCAATTATTGGAGGTAGTCAATGCCTTACTGCATCTGTGCTGACTCAGCAACAGGGTACAGTGGGGGTGGGGATGACAAACACAGCAGCAGAGTTGTCAGGTTAAGAAACTATGGAAATGCCATCCACCACACCATATGTGAATGTGATGAAGTCAGTCTTATCTCACCCTAATGAAAGGGTTCAGCAGCAAATCTGGAACAGAGAATATGTGGACATATTCTCCATGTGCTGACCTTGATGGTGAGGGTAATGAGGATAAGAAGGGGGCAATAAGGAGATGAAAAGGCCCAAAGTGAAACCCACATTTGAAAATTGGTCACCTGAGTTCATCGTGCTGGGCAAAAGCATTTGTTAAGTCTCCATAGAAAAATGCATTGGTCTGTTTCATTATTAGTACATCATGTTTGTGCGCACAGGGGCCAGAGTGGGACAAGGTTGAACTATGATGAAGAGTTTTTGAGAAGGATGCAGCTGTGTCCTAAGAAGGGTTGAGGCATCCTGGACATTCATTTTTGTTAACAAGATGACAGACATGGGTGTCGAGGCGATGGACTATAGGTATCCACTGAGGCCTGAGTAAGGGAGAGGAAGGCATGAGTTGTCAAAGCCAAGATTTATTTGTCATGACCACAACCAGAAATTGTTTTGCAATTATGAAAACTACAAATATAGACACAAATGTACCTCATGTTGGAAAGCCCACCCTTATAACATGAGGTTTCTGTTAAGTCCAGACTGAGCCTGTGCATCAGCCAAAACCTGAGAGACAGGGAGTCTGAGCTGGTTGTGCACCGCTGCTTTGTTTTCTAAGCCTCATTGTTTAGCATTCCTGGTGACTGCATGACTACATAAGGGGCAGAGCAGTACAAGAAATTACCTGGGAGTTGTAGTTCCACTTGAGAGCTTGGGGAACCACAGAGTGTGTGGGAAAACCCTGTTTTAATTGTTGGTAAAACCAGCACTGAACAACTGATTGCTGGACTTAGGAGGGCTGTTTGGCTTTTTATTTCCAAGTTTTTAATTTATTGTTGGCTGATTGTGACCATGACCTCACTGAGCACTTCCAGGTCATGGCATATAACAAGAAAGCAGGGAGCAAGTGCCGGTGTTTCTGTTAAGTCCAGTCTGAGCCTGTGCATCAGCCAAAAGCTGAGAGAGACAGGGGGTCTGGGCCTGTTGTTCACCACCACTTCATTTTCTAAGCCTCATTGTTTGGGAATTCTAGTGATTGCATGACTGCATAAGGGGGGCAGAGCAGTGCAGGAAATGACCTGGGAGTTGTAGTTCCACCCGAGAGCTTGGGAAACCAAACAGTGTGTGGGAAAGCCCTGTTTTAATTGTTGGTAAAACCAGCATTGAACAACTGATTGATACTCTGTTTGGAGGGCTGTTTGGTCTTTTATTTCCAAGTGTTTACTTTATTTGGTCTGAATGTGACCATGACCCCACCGTGCACTTCCAGGTCAAGGCATATAACAAGGGGGTGAGTGCCATGAGCTCGAGTGCACGGCATCACTTATTGAAACTTGTGCAGAGACATTTGCATCTCTGTGCACATGTTGAGAGTGCTAGCGGTTGGTGGGCAGTGGGAGCCATTAATCTTTACTGTTTCCATCATTAAGTAAAACAAGCAAGTGAGTGGTAGAGCTAATTTACAGTTGCAGCTGAAACAAATAATATTTTGTGTAAGTGTACTACAGAAAATATGAGGCGACTGGAAAGACATATTGTAGGTCTGAATTCAGGGGAATCGGGGGTCAAATGTAAAGAATATTTAAAGTTTAGTGTGGGTGAGAGCACTGGTTTATCAGAATATATTTGTAATCAGTGTATTGGACTTAAAGATTTAAGAGTAAAAGTAGTGGGAATTGAATTGTAATTAAAATGTTACAAACAAGTCAGGCCACTGGAGGAACACAGGGGTCACAGGATAATGAGAGGGGAGTTCACCACAAAAGAAATAGAAATAGTACTGAATCTGAGAATTACGGAGCAGCAAGGTAATAAAAGTAAACATAAAAAAGGGAGGAGGGCTGTGACATTTGAATTACCTGTCAGCAATTCTTTTCAATCCCTCCAGAATTTGTTAGAAGAAGTAGAAAAACAGACAAATGAACTTTTGTAAGTAGCTTGAAGTAAGATAAGTAGTGAGGGGATTAGTAGAGAAGGACTCACAGGTGTTGAAGTAAATGTTCATTTAGTACCAATTAATAATTTATTTATTTAGCTTTTGTTTACCGGGTAGGTGCACTAGCCAGCAGGTGACTATTTTCAGGCATGACCCGGGAGAGTACAAGACAAGATACATACTAAGGAATGTACAACATAAACCATACAATTAGCGAGGCAGTACAATGTACATACAGAGAAGCTAATTAGGCTAGGCTAACATAGAGTCTACTAGTCTAAGCAAAAACGTTGACTGGAATTTACAAGGAGAGTGGGTACTGGTACAAGACAGAGTATTTCCACCCCGGGAGGACATGGTTCAGGAGGTGGGAAAAGGAGGGAAGGAGTGGAGGGGGAGGTTTGTAAGACCATGGGTAGGATCACGGTTTAAGACAGCTATGCCGCTCGGAGTACAGCAGTGGCGGCTTAGGGTACTAATAAGTGGCCGGGCTTATGGAGCTGCTCCCGGGAACGAATGCGGCAGCGTCCCCTGAAAGCAGACTAGTCCACGGTAGCATCTTACGGCTTCGGCGGTGAAGTGCAGGGATAAGCAGCTGGGCCCGTGGTACCGTAGGCGGGCTTGGAAGGGGGCGTGTGGTCGGAGTTTTAGCGGGAAATGGCTGAACTAGCGGTGATAGAGACAGGGCTATAGGACAAGTAACCTATCTCAGGATGCCATTGACAGGCATGAGAGCAGCACTTGGCCGGGGTTTTGAGTTTAGCAAGGCTCACAGCTTTAGCGGTAAGGCGTAGGGGTGGGTGGCCGGGCTAAGAGGTATCGTAGGCTGATGTGAGGGTGGCCTGCGGTCGAGGGATCTGGGGGATGATTAGACAAACCTACGGCTTTAGCGGCTTGGCGTTGGGATAAGAGCCGGGCTCGTGGTACCGTAGTTGGGCATGAGAGCAACGAGTGTTCGGGGTTACATAGGAGATACAGCACACTTACGGCTTTAGCGGTTGGTGGGAGGGACATGTAACCGGGCTCCTGGTTCCGACACTGGGTATGAGTGTGATGGGCAGTCCCTGCCCAGGGGCATCCAGGGGAGTAATGCACTAGGAGGGCCGGGGAGTCAGGGACCCTAGTTGTACCAGTACCCATCTAGTCAGAGGCAGCCCTGCCAATTTGTACAGTTTAGCCTGTGACGAGTAGTGATAACAGCAGTTAGCGAAAGATTAGCCTGAGACAAGTAACGATAACAGCAGGTAGAAAGTGAATTAACATGTAGCAGCAAGGTCTTTTCTTAAAATCAAAAATAAATGCACTTATCATTAATACAGTTCGTATAGAGAAGTAGGTTATAAACCCAAGTAGTTCTAGCTGGGGTGCTTAAAGATCAGCAGGTAGCTGAAGGTGAGGGAGCAGACAGAAAAGAGTAGACAAGAGGAATGTGGGTAGCTAAGGGGAGGGAGAGTAGGAGTTGGACAGGCTGTCAGGTGGGGTCAAAACAAGTGCATTGGTCAGAGGTGACCAGGTGGTGTCACATCCCTCGTTTGAATATATGGTGCGAAGTTACATGCCTAAGATCCAGTGGGAGCAAGTTCCACATCTGGGGGGCAGCGTACCTGAAAGATCCAGTTCCTTTGGTGGTGTGGCAGTGAGGAACTCTAAGGAGAGATTAATTCAAGACTTGAGGTAGCAGGATGGAGTAGCTCAGCAAGTGATGCAGGCTGTCCTAGCCTGATGATAGAGTCACATAGACAGCCCAGATAGTAAAGCCTGGTGGCAGAAGGAGAGCCATCCAAGGTCCCTGTATAACTGACAGTGATGTTGGAGTCGAGGGCCTTGGATGCATATCGACACACGTTGTTGTATGTGACGCCCATTTTGCAGGGCTGTTTATGGGCAGTAGTGGGATGGGAGCACAGTAGGTTAGGGTTGGTAGTAGGATCCCTCTGGCGATGGCCAGCTTGGCTGATGATGTGAGCATATAACTGGTTCTATAGGCCACCCCCAGCTTACAATTCACAGTTTTACAGGTTGTTTGGATGTGGAGATTTAAGTCTAGAGATTGGTCCAGCAAGATGCCCAGATAGCGGAAGGAGGTGACGACCTGAAGAGTTGTCCCATTAAGGTCAAGAATTTTCAGTGGGGAGGTGCACGACCAAGTTTCTGGGCTGTGCCCAGGAGCATGGCATTTGTCTTGCTGGAATTCAGGATAAGGCGATGGGAGTTAAGCCAGTTCTATACGCTGTTGTAGGCTGTGGTTAGAGTTAGGTTAAGGTGGTCCACGTTATGAGAGCTGGCATAGATGACAAGGTCATCGGCGTAGAGAAGAGAGGAGCAGGCTATTGTTTGATAAGTTGTTTATGAATAGGGTGAAGAGAAGAGGACCCAGTATCGAACCTTGAGGGACACCAATGTTTGTTGTGACACTGTCAGAGATTGCAGAGTTAAATTTTACAGCCTGGGACCTGTCAGTTAAGTAGCTCCTGAACCAGTTTAAAACAGGGGAGGAGCAGCCTATTGACTGGAGGGTGGACAGGAGCAAGGTGTGATCCACAAGATCGAAAGCCTTGGTGAGATCAATGAAAACAGCTCCTGTTAGCCGTCCTTCATCCATGTTCGAGAGGATGTCCGAGGTGAACCTAGCAAGGGCAGTCGTAGTGCTGTGGTTCTTCCTGAACCCATGTTGAGCGTCACTGAGCTGTTTTGTAGATTCTAGGTATTCCAGGATCTGGTTGGTCACCAGTTTTTCTAGGATTTTGCTAAGTACTGATAGGATCGCTATCGGCCTGTAGTTGGAGATTTCACTTTTGTTCCCTTTCTTAAAGATGTGGGTAATCCTGGCAGTTTTCCAGAGGTCCGGGACTGTACCATAGGAAAGGGACAGAGTGAAGATTTTTGCCAGAGGTTCAGAGATGAGATGTGCAGCTAATTTTAACAAGTGAGGTTCCAGATAGACTGATCCAGGACTGGTGTTTTCAGATATTTTCTTTAGGAGATTAAAAACCTGAGAGCTTGTAATAGCTTTGAAATAAAAAGGCTGGGTCTTTAGAGCCCTTGTTTGCGTGGCAGAGACGGTGCTGGCTCACTGTCAGATGTGGGCAGGGATGCATTGGGAGCCATTGGTAATTTAGAGGTATAGGATGAGAGGTCAGAGAACATGTTGTTGAATGCATTCGCTATGGTGAGGGGTTATTACAGTGGGAGCCATTAGACCATCTCTGAGGGGGTAACAGACTGTGGTGTACCAAGGAAGGTTTTTATATGGCCCCAGAATTTACGGGGGTCGTGAGCTGAGCTGTTCAGTAAGTTCTGATAGTACCTGCTTTTAGCAAGCCTTATACGCTTTCTACAGGAGTTTTTGTGTTGCCTGTATATGGAGTGGTCGCTAGTCAGCCCAGTGCTTTTGTAGTGCTTCCACAGTTTGTCCCTGAGCCGTAGTTGCAGGAGCAGATCTTTGTGGAGCCATCTAGTTTGCTTCCCTTTGACTCTTCTTGTGACTTTCGGTGCATGTCTATTTTGTACGGAGCTGAACTGTGTCAGGAATACTTTTAGGGCATCCTCAACTTTATCTGTGTGGTGGATTTCTGACCAATCCAAGTTAGATATATCGCAGAGGAAGGCAGTGATGTCCAGCTGGGCAAAGTTCGTGAAAGTGATCAGTCAGGGGGGAGGGGATGGCAAGCCCGAGTTCCATTGACAAAAGATAGGAGAGTGGTCGGTAATTGAGTCAGCCAATATCCTGCCTTGGTCGCATGTTCAGGTCTATTGGTGAGGATCCAGTCAATCAGTGTCCCAGACTGCGCAGTGACCATCCTGGTATTTTCTGTTATTAGCTGGTGAAAGTTAAAACCATGGACAAATGATTCGAGGACACTGTGCGAGGGCCCAGCCAGTTTAGGTTTACGTCACCGAGGATGATGGCTTCGTTCATGTTAATGGTTTGTAGTGTTAATTTGATGACTTCTTGAAAACCGTCCACTCCTCCAGAGGGCGGGTTGTAGAAGCAAATTATGTGCAGTTTCTTATCACCAAGGGACAGGATCGCATGAATTGACTCACAGGCCAGTAAAGGGTTTTGGGCAGGGGCTGCACTGAGGCTGAGGTGAGACTTGTGGTAGATGGCAATGCCCCCACCCCTTTTAGACCCAGGCCTGCCATTCCTTATAATTGAGTAGCCAGGTATGTCGCACAGGGTATCGGGCATCCGTGGTTTTAGCCAGGTTTCCGAGAGGTACAGTATGTCAGGGTTATAGATTTTAGTCCAGGCTTCTAGTTCAGGCAGGTGGCTCAGTAGGCTTCGAATGTTCAAGTGAACTATACAAAGTCCTTTATTTGACTTCCTGTTTGAGTTTGCGGGAGCGCCGTTGCAGGGGGGGCCAGGATTCGGTTCTATGTTGCCAGCAAGTCTGAGCAGGAGTGATGCCAGGAACATAAGTTTTAGGCTGTAGTGACTTATTGTTGAATGATGTTTCCTCCACCGTTTGTTGAGGGTAAAAAATATATGATAAGTGCATCCTTTGTTGAGGAAAAGGAATCGCAAAGTATGTTTGGGGTAGTGCTTGGCTGCCAGCAGGTTTGAGAAACTGAAATCAGTGTCTGAGGGTGAGTGCCGGTGTGACACACTTCGTATGGACAGAGAAATTATGTTCAGGCCCATGAGAAAGAGGAGGCAGGTTAGAGTGGGTAGGATCTTATGTCTGCCACTTTGGGGCAGCGTGCCTAGTGGGAGGGGAGGCATGTCCGTTCGAGGGACAGCAGCTAGGTTGGTTCCTGAGAGATGAGGTAGGGTCGGGGAGGCGGTTTTTGCACATTGTGTGGCCTGTTTGTTGGAGGATTTTAAGCAGGTCGATCACCCCCAGTGGTGAGAGAATATAAGACATTTAAGCAGGTCGATCACCCCAGTGGTGAGAGAATATAAGGAGCCAATGGGAAAGTGGGCACTTAGTCATATGACCACCAGAGTCCTATAAATCTAGAGGATCGACCAGGGTGGGTGAGGTGGGGGCGGGTGAGGCAGGCGCAAAGCGGCCGGGACAGAATGGACTGGAGGCTATACCACTTGCTTATTGTGACGGGAAAAGGCTCTCCTTGAGTGGGAGAGTGGGCTGCTCACACCGGTGAGCGGCGCTCCTAGACCCAGATCACAGAAGACAGTCCAAAAGTCAGAGTTATCGGTGAGAACAGCCGCTTTTTCTGAAAAGTACAGTCCGGCAGCACCTCAGGCTAAGCTGGAGGGAGCCGACAGCTGAAATCGGCAAAAAACGTACCTTACAGCTATTTACGGCTTTAGCGGCTTAAGGTACCAGCGAGCAGCAGGGCTCCTGGTTCCGCTTCTGGGCAAGAGTGCGACGAGTGGCCCCTGGCAACAGGCTTCCTGGAGGAGTGAGGCGCAAGCTTCGGTGGGTGCTGCTGGGCAAGCGGGTCTGGTGGTGGGTTCCTTGGTCTACAGCGGAGGGTCCACGGCAGTGCTGAGGTGTGTGAGGATGAGCGATCCGAAGCCCCGATGGGCCTGAAAAGGACCTTACAGCTATTTACGGCTTTAGCGGCTTAAGGTACCAGCGAGCGGCCGGCCTCCAGGTTCTGCTTCTGGGTGAGATTGCGGCAGGCGGCCCCTGGCAACAGGCTTCCTGGAGGAGCGAGACGCAAGCTTCAGCGGGTGCCGCTGGGCAAGCGGGTCTGGTGGTGGGTTCCTTGGTCTACAGCGGAGGGTCCACGGCAGTGCTGGGGTGCGAGGAGGAGCAATCCGAAGGCCCGATGGGCCTGGAGAGGACCTTACGGCTGTTACAACTTTAGCGGCAAGGTACCAGCAACAGCCGGGCTCCTGGTTCCGCTTCTGCGAGAGCGGGGCGGGCGCCCCTGGCAACAGGCTTCCTGGAGGAGCAGGCGAAGCTGTGGGTGCTGCTGGGCAAGCGGGTCTGGTGGTGGGTTCCTTGGTCTACAGCGGAGGGTCCACGGCAGTGCTGGGGTGCGAGGAGGAGCGATCCGAAGCCCCGATGGGCCTGGAGAGGACCTTACAGCTATTTACGGCTTTAGCGGCTTAAGGTACCAGCGAGCGGCCGGGCTCCTGGTTCCGCTTCTGGGTGAGAGTGCGGCCGGCAGCCCCTGGCAACAGGCTTCCTGGAGGAGCAAGGTGCAAGCTTCGGCGGGTGCCGCTGGGCAAGCGGGTCTGGTGTTGGGTTCCTTGGTCTACAGCGGAGGGTTCACGGCAGTGCTGGGGTGCGAGGAGGAGCGATCCGAAGCCCTGATTGGCCTGGAGAGGACCTTACAGCTATTTATGGCTTTAGTGGCTTAAGGTACCAGTGAGCGGCCGTGCTCCTGGTTCTGCTTCTGGGCGAGAGCCGGGGGTGGCCCCTGGCAACAGGCTTCCAGGAGGAGCAAGGCGCAAGCTTCAGCAGGTGCCGCTGAGCAAGCGGGTCTGGTGGTGGGTTCCTTGGTCTACAGCGGAGGGTCCACGGCAGTGCTGGGGTGTGAGGATGAGCGATCCGAAGCCCGATGGGCCTGGAGAGGACCTACGGCTATTCTGACTTTAGCGGCAAGGTACCAGTCAGCGGCCGTGCTCCTGGTTTCGCTTCTGGGCGAGAGTGTGGCGGGTGGCCCCTGGCAACAGGCTTCCTGGAGGAATGAGGTGCAAGCTTCAGCGGCTGCCGCTGGGCAAGCGGGTCTGGTGGTGGGTTCCTTGGTCTACAGCGGAGGGTCCATGGCAGTGCTGGGTTGCGAGGAGGAGCAATCCGAAGCCACGATGGGCCTGGAGAGGACCTTACGGTGATTTACGGCTTTAGAGGCTTAAGGTACCAGCGAGCCGGCGGGATCCTGGTTCCACTTCTGGGCGAGAGTGCAGCGGGCGGCCCCTGGCAACATTCTTCCTGGAGACGGCGCAAGTTTCGCCGGTGCCGCTGGGCAGTGGGTCTGGTGGTGGGTTCCTTGGTCTACAGCGGAGGGTCCACGGCAGTGCTGGGGTGCGAGGAGGAGCGATCCGAAGCCCTGATGGGCCTGGAGAGGACCCTATGGCTATTTACGGCTTTAGTGGCTTAAGGTACCAGCGAGCGGCCGTGCTCCTGGTTCCGCTTCTGGGTGAGAGTGCGGCTGGCGGCCCCTGGCAACAGGCTTCCTGGAGGAGCGAGGCGCAAGCTTCGGCGGGTGCCGCTGGGCAAGCGGGTCTGGTGGTGGGTTCCTTGGTCTACAGCGGAGGGTCCACGGCAGTGCTGGGGTGCGAGGAGGAGTGATCCGAAGCCCCGATGGGCCTAGACAGGACCTTACGGCTATTTATGGCTTTAGCAGCTTAAGGTACCAGCAAGCGGCCGGGCTCCTGGTTCTGCTTCTGGGTGAGAGTGCGGCGGGCGGCCCCTGGCAACAGGCTTCCTGGAAGAGCGAGGTGCAAGCTTCGGCGGGTGCCACTGGGCAAGTGGGTCTGGTGGTGGGTTCCTTGGTCTACAGCGGAGGGTCCACGGCAGTGCTGGGGTGTGAGGAGGAGCGATCCGAAGCCCCGATGGGCCTGGACAGGACCTAAGGAGGACAGCAAGGGAGAGGTTTTTAGTAATCAGTTACCCCCAGTTGTAAACTAAGTAGAAGAAGTCCTGCAGGTAATTCAAAGTGAGCTAAGTAGTGGGGGGATTGGCATGGAAGGATCCACAAGGGTAGACAAAAGAAATGTTAACACAGTACCAACTGGAGACCAGATACCCTTACAAGGGTCAGAAATCCATGGGCATATTGAGGATAGGAACAACATTACTGATATGGAATTGGAAGGTCCCTCGGATGCTCAGGATAACTTCAGATGTAGGGTTCACATAATAGGTGATTTGATCTACAAAGTACACAGATGCCTATACCACAAAGGACTTAAAAGAACTAGTAACTAGCACATATCTACTGGGGGCCAAAGTGACAGGTGTTTTAACTCTCTTGCTAGAGCTAGTTAAAAAGCAAGATGATAAGCCCTTAATTATACTTCATGCAGGTACAAATGACTTGAGAAGATCAGATGTTTCTTATATATATGGCAATTGAAAAGCAAATTCGGGAGGTTAATCCCACCTTAATAAATTTTAGAGGTCTTGCCAGTCCCAAGGGCCAGTGAGAGAATAAACTGGAAAATTCGTAAAGTAAATAATTGTTTAAGAAGATGGAGTCTCCTAAATGGGCTTCACTGTATTAAGTCCTGGGGAATCTTTGAAAACAACAAGTTTCATTTTGTAGAGATGGTCTACATTTAAGTAGGAACGGATCCAAAGAAATGGGACAGCTTTTCAGAGAACAAATACACATTTAAACTGACCGCTGAGGGGAGACAGGACAGAGCTGCTTCAGAAGCTAATGAGAGGATGATAAATTATAGTGTGAAACACTAAATCACTAACAACCATGGTTTAAGACAATTTCTTATCAATGCTAGAACCTTTAAAAACAAGGTGGATAAACTGAGGCATATATTATTAATGGATAACATAGACATCTGTGGTATTACAGAAACCTGGCTGAGGAAAGATGATTGGTTGGTTAAAATGGAGGGTTTTAGTTTCTTTCATAAAGCTTGAGTGGACAGAACTGGGGGAGGTGTAGGGCTCTACATTGCCACACACTTGAAAGCCCATGTTTTAGATCCTAACAACATTGACTATGCTAGTGTTGAACAACTATGGGTCAAATTAAATATTCATAATAATCCCATCAGCCTGGGATTATGTTATAGATCCCAAAATTTAGTGCAATCCAAGAATAAGAAATTCATGAATATGTTAGATGCTATGAATATGCAAGATAATACCATCCTGATGGGAGATTTCAATTTCCCTAATATTTGGTGAGAAACCTTAAGTGGTAAAAACCAAGTGGAGAATCAATTCCTGGGCATATGTATAAATCATGGGCTAGAGCAGCTAGTGACAGAAAATACAAGGGGAGACCACATTTTGGACATAATACTGTGCAATATGGAGGGTGCCATAAAAAGAGTAGAAGTTCAGCAGCCTTTGGGAGCAAGTGACCACAACATGGTCAAATGTGTTATCACTCAAGAACAAATTCAGGTCAGAGACACCATGGCTGCCTAATGAAGTTAGTGAATTTGTGTGAAATTGTTAAGGAGGTATGGAAAAACAACACAATGATTTGTAAGTAGTAAGATTTGTTTTGTTTTCTGTTCTAAGGAAGGCATACACATTATTAAGAAAATATATGGAGGTGTACAATTTAATGGAAGGAATCAGAAGCTTACAGAAGAACCCCAGAGCAAATGCCACTGATGTATGTGTTATCCCAGATGATATTGGCCAGACAGACAAAATTTTAAGAAAACTCAATTGCACATATCCCAATAATGCAAAGCATCAAGGGAAACATATGCAAATCCCCATGATGGTACAGAAGGTGGCAGTATATGAAAAAGTAATGGCTGGAATATATTCAGCCTTGGGATTATTTACACATTTGTTTTTAATTTTTTTAAGAGAAACAGGGTTTTTGTCCATGAGGTGATGTAAGTTATATTTAAGCAATGTGTTGATGTCAGGAAGGCAGGTGTAATGATGATGGACTGTTAGAGAAAATGTGATATTAACTTTCAGAGGGGGGCACTTTTGATAACAGCAAGGTAGTTATGTGTGTGATAATGGGAATATTAGGAAAGTATGAGGTCTACACAGAAGTGAAGTACAAATACGCACAGTTTCATAAGTATGTGCTCAGAGTGCAGGCGAATGTGATATGCAGGTTTGTTTTAGAAATATGTAAAAATAGCTATGCATACAATTAATAGAAAGATAGATAATTACATAGTCATATAGACAGAGAGCGAGAGACACAGACAGACAGGCAGAATAGGAATGGCAGTGAATTATTGGAGTGACACCAACCTCACCCCCACCCCGCAGACATGGACAGGCATTGGGGTGTGCCTTTGGGTCATTGGCCATAAAACTCATGCCATTTCACCTCACCCTACCCTGCAGACACAGACAAGAGTCGAGGTGTGCCTTGGGGTTTCCAGACTTTACACTCACCCCATTCCATACAGAAATATGCTGAAATGGATACAGCATAAGAGAATGGAGTTAACTTTGGAGCTGAAGAGTCAAAGGCACACCTCGATACCTGTCACTGACTGCAGGGTGAGGGTGGGGGTGGAAAGATACGAGCATTACTGTTGACAGTCCCAAGTCACACCCTGATGCTTGTCAGTCTCTACAGTGCAGGGTGTTATGGTCAGAAACCCTAATGTCCTGGGTGTTTCTTGATATTTTCACTTCAAGTTTTCAGCATGGACTTTTTGTGACCCCACCGCATGAACAGTGACACTATCAGTTCATTAACTGAAAGGAAATTTTGCACAGTGACTGTGCCATTTGGCACCACAGGTGCAAAAAGCATATTTTGAACAGGATGCAAAAAATGACAGCTATACATTTCTTGCTTCAGTAACTGCACAGCACATCTGTTGCATGACCTGCTTATTGATATTTTATATCTCCTATGCAATGTACTGCTGCTATGGCTATATGGCTGAGAAGGACCTGGGGGTGGTGTGGATGTAAAGATGAACAACTCAGAGACTTGTAGGAGGGCAGTGGCTAAGGCCACGATGCTGGGATGCTTCACTAGGGGGATCACTCCAGAAGGAGGGAAGTGATACTCCCTCTGTATAACTGCTTGGTGAAGCCACACCTTGAGTACTGCATGCATTTTTGGAGGCCACACTTAAAGAGGGACATTGAACTCCTGGAGAGGGTCCAGAGAAAGGCAACCAAAATTATCTGGGGCTTGGGGAAAAGGACCTAAGGGGAGAGGCTCAAAGAGCTAAATATATACATGTTGGAAGAAAGAAGGGACAGGGGACATGATAGAGGTCTTCAAGTACATGAGGGGTAAACAGGAGTAGCAAAGTCATGGTGCTCTGAGAGGAAGGGGGCAACTAGAGTGCATGGGTGGAAGCTGGAGGGGGGATACTCAGGGAAGAAAGAGGGAGATGCTACTTCAGTGAGAGGGTGGTAGAACTATAGAATGCATTGCCCGGGGGACTGGTGGAGGCAGAGACTGTGGAGGGGTTCAAGAAAGGGTGGGACAGGTACAGGGAAGGGTTGTGGAAACAAAGTCCAATGAAGTGGGAATACCCTGGACTGGGAACGGAGACACTCGAGAGGGTGGGGGGGGTGCAGCAAGTTCAGCTCCCAGGTGGGGACTGACCAAATGAGCTGACCAAAGCCCACTTTTCCTATTTTGCTGGCATTTTTGCATGTTAGTATGTTTTTTTTTTGTTGTTGTTTAACCAGGAGTAGCACACTAAGCTGAAAGCTTTTTTACAGGTGCGACCTGGGAGCACAGGGAAGTGACTTGCTCAGGATCACACAGTATGCAAGTGGAAGCTGTGGTATTCAAACCCAGGTCTGGTCTGCTGGATGTCACCAGATTTGCAGCTCAGAGCCTTAAACCACTGCGCTATACTGCCTCCATTGTTGTTGTCATGAACCATAAAACAGATGACTGCCATAACTAGGGAGGCAGTATAGTACAGTTGTTTAAGGCTCTTAAAGGAGTAGTCCACCAGAATTTGAAACAAACATATGTTATGCAGAGTGTTTTGATATGTATATTAAATCCTAGTGTGTCCTTCCCTCTGTCTCCTATTAGAAGTTTTTGCTAAATTAGCCTGCTAGCTGTATGGTAGTTTTACAACCCTGGGATCTCCATCAAAATCAGGTTTATTGGCTTTCTTTTTCCTACGGGCACCCTGTCTCATATGACAGTGATGTAGCCAGGCCCTTAGATTTAGCATGTGCACAGAGAACAGCTGCTAAATAGATCTAATTCATTATTTGTTTTTGGTGTGTGTCAGGCCTAACTAGCAGTAGTAAGTGTTTTCATTTTAAAATGTTATTTTATCAAACTACACACAACAATAAAAAGCATATAAATTGCCCCAGATTATCAATGCAATAATTAGAAAAGACTGTAGCTGTTTTCTTACAGAACATCTACTCGGCTCTCAAGTATTTGCCAAACCATAAATGTAGGTATCATCATTCTACTAGAAGGAACTGGGAGTTAGGGCTGATTTTGCTCTGTGACATGACTTTCATTTTTTGTTTTTTGGTTTTTTGTTACAAATGTGAAGTGTCTTTTTAATAAAGTATAAAAATATGTATGTGTGGGTTATTTCATTTGGAGAATATTAGTTTTATTATTTGAAAAAGTTTGATACACTAAATGTGTAGTGCAGTGAACCATTGTAAAATGGAATCAAATGTATAGCTGAAATAGTCACTGTCATCCTATTGCTTTCATGCCATACCACAGGCAGGAGAAAAGCTGACTTTAAAGTATTTTGCTGTTCCTAGGCTGCAGCTTCCTACCATACACTTCATTTGTATAAAAAAAAAATGTTATTGTCACAGACCACAATCAGCACTAACTACTAACAGAATGCTGACACCCACATTTACAATTTAACAAATACTTGAAATCTAACTGAGTAGGGTTTCTGTAAGAAAACAGCTAGAGTCTGTTAATTATAGTATTTTATAACATTGATGAGCTGGGCCGTTTCTGTGCCTTTATGGTTGTGTACTGTATAGTTTGATAAAACTAAAAATTTTAAAATTAAAATACTCCTCCTAGCTAGACCTGATGCACATAGAAAACAAAAATAGTGAATTAGAGCTATTTAGTAGCTGTTTTACAGAAACCCCAGTTAGCTTGCTCCCTGGATAAGAACACAAAGCTCTTCTGTTGTGTACTGATTTTAAACTGATTTTAAAGTAGTGCACATGCTAAATCTAAGGGCCTGGCTACATCAAGAGCAAGATCAGTCTGTTTGCTGATGATACCAAGGTTGGCGCGGTGGTGGATGACCTAGGGGGATGGCAGGGGTTGCAGGATGATCTGGCAAAGCTTGAAACCTGGTCAGACACCTGGCAACTGGGCTTTAATGCCAAAAAGTGCAAGGTGCTGCATTTTGGGATGAAGAACCCAAGGAGGACTTACCAGCTAGGGGGAGTGCAGCTAGCCCAGACAGAGGAGGAGAAGGATCTGGGTGTGCTCATTACAGGGTCAATGAACAACACAGCACAGTGTAGGAAGGCAGCTGCAAGAGCCCAACAAAATGCTGGGTTGTATTGCAAGGGGTATATCCTCGAGGAGGGAGGAGGTGATTCTGCCACTGTATAGGTCATTAGTTAGACCACACCTGGAGTACTGCGTGACAGTACTGGCGTCCGTATCTGAAGAGGGACTTTAAGTTACTGGAGGGGTGCAGCGCAGGGCGACAAAGATGATCAAGGGTCTGGGGGACTTATCATACGAGAGGAGGTTGAAGGAGTTGAACATGTACTCACTGGAGGAGAGAAGAGTCAGGGGTGACATGATTGAAACCTTTAAATACATGAAAGGAATAAACAAGACCGGTACAGAGGGGCTGTTCAAAGTAAGGGAGGGGAGGGCCACCAGGGCCATGATATGAGACTGGAGCGAGGAAGGTTCAGGAGGGAGATGAGGAGACACTTTTTTACAGAGAGGGTGGTGGCTGGGTGGAATCGTTACCTGCAGAAGTGGTATGCAGTAGAACAGTGGACTGCTTCAAATGAGGATGGGACAGGACAAGGAGGAGGGTTAATGAAGGGGAAGGGTGGAAGGGAGGGGCAGTTGCAGAATAAGGGGTGCTAGCTGCACATTCAAGCAGACTTGATAGACCTCTAGGCCTTTATCTGCTGGCAAATTTCGTATGTTCATATCATTGTCACATAAGACAGGGTGCATCATAGGAGAAAGAAAGCCAAAAAACCTATTTGTGATGGAGATCCCCAGGAGTCATAAAACTACCATACAGCTAGCAGGCTAATTTGGGAAAAACTCCTAATAGCAGACAGGGGGAAGGACACACTAGGACTTGACAAGCATATGAAAACATTCTGCATAACATATGTTTTTTGCAAATTCTGGGTGGACTACTCCTTTAATTGTACATCTGGAGATCTGGGTTTGAATCCCACAGCCCCACAAAAAAAAAAAAATTAAAATTTTCTTACAGAGCTAATTAGTACTAACTGCTTATAGAATGCTGGTACCTACATTTACAGCTTAGCAAATACTTGAAATCTAACTGAGTGGGGTTTCTGTAAGAAAACAGCTAGAGCTTGTATTAATCATAGCATTGATGATCTGGGCAGTTTATGTGCTTTTATGGTTGTGTATAGTTTGATAAAATTAAGTTTTAAAATTGAAACACTCCTGCTAGCTATACCTGACACACACAGAAAATAAAAATAGTGACTTAGAGCTATTTAGTAGCTGTTGTCTTACGGAAACCCCAGTTAGCTAGCTCTCCCTGGACTGGGAAGGGAGAAGCCCGATAGGGTGGGGGGCAGCAAGGTCAGCTCCCAGGGTGGGGACTGACCAAAGAAGCAGATACGGAAGCCCACTAGGCCTATTCTGCTGGCATTTTTGTATGTTTGTATGCTTACTACACCAACATCATGAACCATAAAACAGATGACTGTCATAACTAGTGAGGCAGTATAGCACAGTGGTTTAAGGCTCTTCTCTGGAAATCTGGAGATCTAGGTTTGAATCCCACAGCCCCCACACAAATGTGGAATATCTTTTTTATTTTTTTTTAAGTAGTTGTTTAACCAGGTATAGCACACTAAGCTGGAAGCTTTTTTACAGGAGCGACCTGGGAGCACAAGGAGGTCAAGTGACTTGCTCAGGGTCACACAGTATGCAAGTGGAAGCTGTGGGATTCAAATCCAGGGCTAGTCTGCTGGATGTCACCAGATTTGCAGCTCAGAGCCTTAGTCCACTGCGCTATACTGCCTTTTATACTTTTTAAGAAAGTATAAAATACTGTGAAATGATTTTAAAGCAGTGCACATGCTCAATCCTACTGCAACATTCAAGACATCATACCCTACCTACTTACCACATATAGACTCAACTATATTAAAAAAATAATTCTAGGCACTTTTTTTTTACCAGGAGAGACACACTAAGCTGAAAGCTTGTTTACAGGTGTGACCTGGGAGCACAAGGAAGTTAAGTGCTTTGTGCAGGGTCACACAGTATGCAGGTGGGGGCTGTGGGAGTCAAACCCAGGTCTCCAGGTTTGCAGCTCAGAGCCTTAAACCACTGCCTACTTAACCATTTACAACACGGTTACACTTATATATAATACATACTTCTCAAACGTGAAAGGAAAAATACATATTATCATTAAAGTCTGTATTTACCACTTACTGTGCCCATGTTTAAAATAATTTGAACCCCCCAAAAATGTGCCCTGACATGAAACTGCATGTTTAACTGTAAAGACAATTAAAAATTGTATTTATAAATGCATTACTAACACCAATGCTTCATGATTAAAACAATGTCAACCCCTCCCCCATGACAGATTGCATTCTGGGAAGATTGCCTTGGAAAGATGCTATAAAAAACCCTGAAAAACAGGTTTAATGGAGTACATGCTAACATCCTATTTCTAGTGTCCATGATAAAATAAAAAATAGTTAAGATTTTTTTATGTCAGCTCTGATCAGAATAGCTTTTAAAATCACCAATTGTTTTCTTGTTCAATGTTTTCTAATACATTTCAAACTTAAAAGAAAAAACACACTTTATCATCAAAGTCTGTTTTCAGCTTCCTACCATACACTTCATTTGTAAAAAAAAAAAATGATCTTGTCACAGACCACAATCAGCACTAACTACTAACAGAATGCTGATACCTACATTTACAATTTAGCAAATACTTGAAATCTGAGTGAGGTTTCTGTAAGAAAACAGCTAGTGTCTGTTAATTATAGCATTTTTTGTCAGTTGTTTTACCAGGAGTAACACACTAAGCTAAAAGCTTGTTTATAGGTGCAACCTGGGAGCACAGGGAAGTTAAGTGACTTGCTCAAGGTCACACAGTATGCAAGTGGAGGCTGTGGATTCAACCCCAGGTCTCCAGATTTGCAGCTCAGAGCCTTAAACCACTGTGCCATACTGCCTTCCTTATAGCATTTTATAGCACTAATGATCTGGGCAGTTAGATCTGGGTTTGAATCCCACAGCCCCCACAAAAAAAAATGAACATTTTCTTACAGAGCTAATTAGCACTAACTGCTTATTGAATGCTGATACCTACATTTACAGCTTAGCAAATACTTGAAATCTAACTGAGTGGGGTTTCTGTAAGAAAACAGCTAGAGTTTGTATTAATTATAGCATTGATGATCTGGGCAGTTTCTGTGCTTTTATGTTTGTGTATAGTTTGACAAAATTAAAAGGTTTAAAATTGAAACACTCCTGCTAGCTAGACCTGACACACACAGAAAATAAAAATAGTGAATTAGAGCTATTTGTAGCTGTTGTCTTCAGAAGCCCCAGTTAGCTAGCTCTCCCTGGACTGGGAAGGAGAAGCCCAATAGGGCTTTCAAACTTTCAAAGTTTGAAACTACTAAAGACAAATTATATATAAACTATACATATATAAAATGTTAAAGAAAAACATGTGGCTCTTACTGTAAATTAGAATGTGTGTCTAGGTCTCCTTCTGAGGCCCCAGGTGGCTCTGACAATCATTCGTTCAAAGGATTTTAAGTCAATTCAAAGGTATTAAATATCTTCTGTTCTGTTATGTTCTCCAATGCACAGGCATGTCTGTTGGTTGATAAGGTCCCAAACGAGTGTATCTTGTTACAGCATGATAGAGCTATCTCATGCCCCTCCCACATGAATCAGAAAAAAGTTTGGGGTGGAGGCGGAGATGGATCTTACTCCAAAAAAACCTAATGCTGCCTCCCACTACTCAGGTTCCAGTTCTTGTACCACCCATTTAAGAAAGAAAATAGTACCCTGCAACCATTGACTAACATGAAAGTGTATTTATTTGAGGGCAGAAAACATTGCTTGGAGGAGGGTAAGGTGGAAGATAATATTTACACGTTCAGTCAGTTCCACGGACAGAAAACATGACATCACTACTTTTGTACATGCAAAATGTCTGCAGGCTCACACAGCCGTAAAAATGGAACTATGTTGGTAAAATGAAAATAAAAATACTATGCTAAGGCTGATTACACTAAAATTAAACAGGCCTTACTAGCTATTGGTTGGAGGAGGGAGCTTGAGAAATTAATCCTAGAAGAAACCTGGGAAAAGATAAATTCAGTATTACAATCCTGCATTGAAAACTTTGTCCCTGAGACAATAAAGTACAGTAATAAGGGAAGGATACCTAGCTGGTTCAATAAGCAAATCCTTAACTTAATCAACAGAAAGGGTAAACTCTATGAAAAGAAAAATCCTTCCAGGAAAGGCTGGAGAAATATAAGAAGGCTGCAAACCAATGCAAAAAGCTATTAGAAGGCTAAAGTTAAAGCCAAACTGGAGTGTAGCGAAGAAAAAAAATAGTTGTAAACACTTCTACAACTATATTGGTAGCTAAGGAAAACTCAGAACCTGATAACTAATTTGAAGGTTGGGGATCTTGTGATAGATAAGAAGAAGATATAGCCAATACATTTAATAATTGTTTTATGATTGTATATCAAATGCAGCATGCAGTGGCTTTCGATTTAAACAAAGAAACAACAAATCAGATTATGCTGCCTGAAATAACTGTTGAGAAGGATAACACTAAGTTGAGGAACTTAAATAAATACAAATCAGGTGGCTCAGTTGGCCTCTACCCTGTGTTTTTGATAAAACTGGCTGAGGAACTGGATGAGTCTTTGGCTATCCTCTTCAATAAATCCCTAAGGAATGGTAGTATATTGGAGGAATGGAAGGTGGCACATATAACAACTACACAAATCTGGGGACAGGGCATATGCTGAAAATTATCAACCTATCAGCTTTACTTCAGTCATAGGAAAACTCATGGAAGATTTTATAAAAGAGTTCTTAGAAATAAACTTAAAACAGTTAGAACTGAAAGAGTGTTTCACAGCATGGCTTTGCATCGGGTAAATCATACATCAGCAACCTGATGCATTTTTGTGAGCCAGTGAGTCAGGCCTTGGACTAAGGTTTTCCTGTAGATGTGATATACCTAGATTACACCAACGCGTTTGATATCGTCTCTCATGGGACTTTGTTAAAAGTCTTACAGGAATATGGCATAAATACCTTCCTCTTAGCATTGATAACTTCATGGCTTGTTGATAGAAAACAAAGAGTACAAATAAGAGGGTATTTGTTGGACTGGGGTAGAGTTACGAGCGGGGTACCCCAGGGGTCAATACTGGGGCCTTACTATTCAGCATCTTGGTTTCCTCTATGCAGGTGTCTGAAGGGGTATGGCTCTGTAAGTAAGCAGATGACACCAAAATAGGAGCCGTAGTTAACTACAGTAACTCAGTTCAAAACCTTCAGAGACAATTAAGAAACTTGGAAAAATGGGCAACAAAGCATAAATTAAAATTTAATGAAAATAAATGCAAAGTGATGCAATTTGGGGCAAATAATAGACTAGCTGCTCAATATAACTTAAATAACAAACATATTTCCAGCATAGATAAGGAAAAAGATCTGAGGATAGTAATATCAAACACCATAAGCTTTGATAAACATAACATAGAGGCAGTAAAGAGAGGTAACAGAATAACAGAAAACATCCTCAGGAATATTAAAAGTCAGAAGTGAGGTTCTGTACCCCTTTATAAGTCACTGGTCAGACCAATACTTGAATACAGCCCCTTTAGTACCCTCAAACAGCTGGAACCATAAAATGATAGCGCAGGTACAGAGATGGTTCTCAAAATAATCAGGAGAGTGCATGGCCTAAACTATCAAGATAGAGTACAATCATTGGAACTGTATTCTATGACCTACCATAGGACAAGAGGTGACTTCTGTTATGTTTTTAAAGCTTTAAACGATGGTATAATTTGGGAATCTGCTGGACTTTGTTGGAAGGAAAGCACACAGATAGTAAATAAATTCCCCCCTAGCAGTTATGTGGAGAGAGTACAACACTACAAAAGGGGGACATGGTTTAATCAGTGGGTGATGATGCAGCACAGGAGCTAGCACAACAAAACTCACCCAAAACAGGAACCAAAACAAAAAAACAAAAGGAAATCCAAAAACTTCTGATCATAGGAGACTCCATGATTTGGGGAGTTGATACGTATCTCCAGTCAGAGGTAATGGTCAGATGTCTCCCAGGTACATCAGCGTGGAGACACTGACCATATTGCTAAAATTGTTCAGGAAGCAGGAGAAAATGTTGATGTCCTGGTACACTTAGGGACTAACGATCTCACCAGCCGGTCAGTTGTGGAGAGTAAGGAACACCTGACCAGGCTGGGTGACAAACTATAGAAACATAGAAACATAGACTTTGACGGCAGATAAGGACCGCTAGGCCCATCTAGTCTGCCCATTTCCCTACCTACAGGATAGGCCGCAGATCCTAGTTAACCAACAGCCTTTATCTTCCTGCCCCCCACAAGAATTGCCTTATGTCTGTCCCATGCATTCTTGAATTCTTCCACAGTTTTAGACCCCACAACTTCCTCAGGAAGGCTGTTCCATGCATCCACTACCCTCTCTGTGAAATAATACTTCCTCACATTGCCCTGAACCGCCCTCCTTCTATCTTTAAATTGTGTCCCCTTGTTCTTGCAAGTCTCTTTTCTGAAAGATGCTACCCTCTTGGACTTTGTTGATTCCTTGAGGTACTTGAAAGTTTCTATCATGTCCCCTCTCCTTCTTTCCTCAAGGGTATACATATTAAGCTCCTTTAGTCTCTCCTCATAGGCTTCTCTTGCAGACCCTGTACCATTTTAGTTGCCCTCCCTGGACTGCCTCTATCCTGTCTATGTCCTTGCGGAGATGGGGTCTCCAGAACTGGACACAGTATTCCAGATGGGTCTCACCAACTGTCTGTACAGAGGGATAACAACTTCCTGTTTTCTGCTGCTGATGCCTCTCCTATACATCCCAGTATACCACGCCCTCCCTACTGCCTTCTCATTGCTTGCTAACCTTAAGGTCATCTGATATGATTACCCCAGGTCCCTTTCCTGTTTTGTTGTTGTTACTACCTCCCCACCCATTGTGTATTCTTCCCTGGGTTCTTGTTTCCCAGGTGCATTATTTTGCACTTTTTGCATTGAATCCTAGCTGCCATCGTCTGACCATTCCTCCAACCTTGCCAAGTCCTTTTCATCCTTTCCACGCCTCCTTGTGTATCAACCCTGTTGCAGATCTTTGTGTCATCTGCAAAGGCATACTTTTCCTTTCAGTCCCTCTGCAATGTCACTGATGAAGACATTAAAAAGGACTGGACCCAATACTGAACCCTCACGGTACCCCACTAGTAACGCCCTTTCTTCAGAGTGGACTCCATTTACAATTACCTTCTGTGTCCTGTTGTCCAGCCAATGTTTTACCCAGGCTACCACCCTGGGACCCACTCCCAGGCTGGTTAATTTGACTATCAATCTTTGTGTGGGACTGTGTCAAATGCCTTGCTAAGTCTAGGTAGGCCATGTCCACAGCCCTCCCTGGTCTACTACTTTGGTCACCCAGTCAAAGAAATCTATTAGATTAGTCTGACATGACCTTCCCGCTGTGAACCCATGCTGCCTTGGATCCTGTGCTCCACTGACCTCTAGGTACTCAACTATTCTTTCCTTCAGAAGTGACTCCATCACTTTCCCTACCACAGAGGTCAGACTGACAGGTCTGTAGTTTCCTGCCTCTGTCTTGGTCCCACTTTTGTGAAGGGAATCATCCACCTTCCTCCAGTCTCGGGTACCACACCATCCTCCATGATTTATTAAAAGAGTAGCCAGTGGTTTCACTAGTTCCTTCCTTAATTCTTTTAGAATTCTGGGTGAATTCCATCAGGACCCATTGCTTTGTCCACCTTCAGTTTTAGGAGTTCTTGCAGAACCCTTTCTTCTGTGAAAGGACTGGGATTGACCCCCCTATCAAGAGTGCTTCTGTTAATTGGATTAGGCACTTCCCCCTCCTCTTTTGTGAATACTGAGAAGAAATATTCGTTCAGTATTCCTGCTTTTTCACTGTCCCCCTCTGCCCACCCACCGTTCATTCTATTCAGCCTTACTATCCCTCCCTTTGTCTTTCTACGCTCGCTGATGTACCTATAAAAGGTTTTATCCCCCTTCTTAACTGATGTGGCTATCTTTTCCTCAGTTTGGGCCTTTGCTATTCTGACTTCCCTTCCTGCTTCTTTCTGCCTTAATTGGTACAGCTCTCTGTCCTCTACTATCATCCATTTCATCCGGCATCTCCTTCTCGGAGATCCTGCCAGTCTGGGAGAGGGGGGCAGATGGACGGAAGGTCAGAGAAGGGGAGATAGGGGAGCTAAACATGTGGCTCAAGGGCTGGTGCCAGGAAAAAGAACACAAATTTGTAGGGAAGAGCAACAGTTTTGGGAGTGAAAGTTCTTTAAATTTGATGGACTACATCTGACTAAGAAGTCTGATGTCTTTGCAGAATATTTAAACTAGCAAATGGGGAGAGGGGTGCAGCACCCATACATCGAATGGGAAGAACACCCCTCCCCCCTCAGCTGGTGGTCAAACAGGAGTTCAGCATGTTTGTATTTCATTTGCATCACCAGGTAAGGAAAAATGTCTGGCTCCCCATATGTCACACAGGGGAAATACCAGACTTCGACCAACAACTAACACACCAAAATCTGGCCAAAGGAAAATCATGAGCACAAATGCTCGCAGTCTGGGAAACAAGATCACAGACCTGCAGGCAATAATGATAGAGGCTAAACTGGGCATAGTAGCCATTAGCAAGACATGGTTTACCAGTAACCACACTTGGGAGACTTCAGTACCTGGCAATGTACTGTTCAGAAGCAACCAAGGTGCAAAGGGGGGGTGCCCTTTATGTCAATGAAAATATCAAAGCTACAGAAATGCAGAATACACATAAGAAGCCAGAAGAACTGTGGGTCACCCTGGAAACAGGAAATGGGACAGCCATATGAACTGGGATTGTGTACAGGCTTCCAGACCAGGGGGAGGACATAGACACATTACTGTTAGAAGATATACAAAACATGACAGCTAAAGGGGAGGTTCTGATAATGGGAAACTTCAACATGCCAGAAACAGATTGGTCAATACCAGCAGGAATATCTGCCAGAACTAGACACATGGTGGATTCCCTGCAGGGGGAGGGCCTCAAACAACTGGTACAACAACCCACAGGAGACAGAGCTATCCTAGATCTAGTACTGACTAACAAGGAAGGGATCACAGATCTCCAGGTAGAAGGACACCTGGGGCCAGTAGCTATCACATGGTATGGTTCAATTTGGCTACTACATCTAAATCATCCCATTCCAAGGCAAAATATGGGACTTCAGAGGAGCTGACTTTGATAAGATGGCCAACAGAGTTAAGCTGAGACCTGGCAATAGGAAATACAGGTGAGGGTACAGGCAAAGTGGGGAAGCATTAAGGATTCAATACTTGAAGCAACATCCCATTGTGTTAGAGAGAAAAGGAAGTGCAAAAGAAGAAGGAAACCACTTTGGTTCTCAAAAACAGTAGCAGAAAAGGTCAGAGCTACAAGGCTGACCTTCAGGAAATATAAGGGAACACAGCAGGATGAAGATAGGGAGGCATACCAAACTTCCCTAAGGGAATCAGGGAAGGCAGTACGGCAGGCAAAAGCCCAAACCGAGGCACCACTAGCACAAACAGTAAAAGATGGTGACAAGACTTTCTATAGATACATTAGTGAAAGGAGAAAGTCCAGAGGGGGTATTGCTAAGATCAAAGGGGATAAGGGGGTATGTGAGGAGGAGGACCATGTAAAAGCATCTATCCTAAATAGATACTTCTGCTCAGCATTTACTGAAGAGAACTTAGGGCAGGGCCCACAGCGCAACACCATGGACTCGGGGGGTGCACTAGTCCCTTCACAAAAGAAAGGGTCCTACAAGAGCTCAATAAGCTCAGGGTGGACAAGGCAATGGGACCTGATGGCACACATCCCAGGGTACTAAAGGAGCTAAGGGTGGAACTAGCAGAGCCATTATCAGAACTGTTTAGTGAGTCTCTGAGCACAGGAGAGGTCCCAGAAGATTTGAGAAGGGCTCATGTGATCCGCTCCACAGAGTGGTAGCAGGGAGGAAGCAGGAACACAGACCAGTCTCTTACCTCAATAGTGGAGCCACTCCTTAAGGAAAGGATAGTGCAACACCTGGAATCCATAGAGCACAGGATCCAAGACAGCATGGGTTTACAAAGGAAGGTCCTGTTAAACTAATCTCATAGATTTCTTTGACTGGGTAATCAGAGAGGTGAACCAAGAGGAGCAGTTGATGTTGCCTACCTTGACTTCAGCAAAGCTTTCGATACTGTTCCACATAGAAGATTGATTAATAAGCTGGGTAGGTTCGGGTGGGTCAAAAGTTGGTCAACTGGGTGGCAAACTGGTTGACTGGCAGAAAACAAGAGTGGTAGTAAAGATATGCAGTCAGAAGAGATGCAAGTCACAAATGGAGTACCTCAGGGATCAGTCCTGGGGCCAGTCCTCTTTAATATCTTCATCAGTGATATTGCAGATAGACTAGAGGGTAAGGTTTGTCTGTTTGCGAGATGACACCAAGATCTGTAACAGAATAGATTATCCAGATGGGGTGGGCAGAATGAGAAGAGATCTGGATAAACTAATAAAATGGTCAGGAGAGTGGCAACTGGGGTTTAAAACAAAGAGTGCAAGATCATGCACACAGGGAAAAAATCCTGAAGCCACCTATAGGCTGGGAGGAGTTGCTGGCAGTCACAAGGGAAGAAAGAGACTTGGGCATCATCATCACCGATGACCTGAAATTATCCAAGCAGACCACTAAAGCAGTAGGTAAGGCTAGGGGGATGTTGGGGTGTATTAGTAGGGGTATCACACGTCGGAAGAGGGAGGTAATAATCCCTCTTTACAAGACACTGTTTAGGCCCCATCTGGAGTACTGCATGCAGTACTGGAGGCCACACCTTCACAAGGACATTAACCAAATTGAGGCAGTCAGAGAAGGGCAACCAAAATGGTGCAGGGACTGCATCAGAAAACATATGAGGACAAATTAATGGAGCTCAATATGTATACCCTAGAGCAAAGGAGGAGAGAGGTGATGTATCGAAACATTCAAACACCTTAAGGACATTAACAAGGTGAAAGAGTCTAACATGTTTCCATATAAGACAAATAGCAGGACAAGAGGACACAGCATGAGATTAGAGGGAAGCTGATTAGGGGTAATGTGAGAAGCTCTTTTTCACAGAAAGGGTAGTGGATGCTTGAAATGGCCTACCTCAGGAAATGGTGAATATGAATACAGTGCAGGGCTTCAAACAGGCATGGGATAGGCATAAGGGAGAAATACAGATGAGTATGAATAGATAGGCCATTGACTGAGCAAAGGCCGATGGCACATTCATAAGATAGAAAAAGAAATGGGCAGACTGGATGGGCCTTGCGGTCCTTTTCTGCCATCAGCTACTATGTTTCTATGTATGGAATGCACCCCTTTGGAGGTGGTGAGTGCTGGTAGCCTGAGAACCTTTAAAAGATTTCTTGTTGCACATATGGGAGTAAAGAAATGGGAATCTTACTACAAATTAGTGGCAGGCCCTTATATGGCTCTAGTAGCTAAATGGACTTGAAATGCTCACCTATTTATCTACTGTATGTACCTATATTCTGACGTAAGCTGGTGGGAGTGAGGTTAGAACCCAGGCGTGAGAAAAGTTTTGTTTTACAGAAAAGTGGCTGAGCTGTGGAGCAGTCTGCCAGTGGAGGCAGTGGGCACCACAACCATTAATGGTTTCAGATGTGGTTGGGACAGAGGTAGGGGCTAAGTTATTATCCAGGGTAGTAGTACAATAGGGTGCAAGGGGTGGATAGTGTTGACAAAGATCCAATACTGACAAAAGGTATTGGGATATGATAAGGTTTTACATGGAATGGATGAACAATTGGTCTTTTTCTCTGTCCTTGTCTATATTTCTGCATGTTTCCTTACAGTGTTAATACAGTCTGAGGTGAGGGGCATGGGTCTTTTACTGCAACCTGAGAAGAAAGCCACTGATGTTGATATAGGTTGAGCAGCTTCAGATATGGGTGGACAAATACAGCAACAGGAAAGAGGCAGTAGTGTTACTGTTTAAGTTCACAGTCCATTTCAGAATTCCGTGCTATACATAGATAGTGTGGTGAGATGAGACCTACAGCCCACCAGTCTACCATTTGAGCTTGTAAGTTCACTTTATGTTTTCCTAGAAGTCTGTTGACTACTGTGACCTCTATTGTGCATGGGGCCAACAACTTGAAATCCTAAAGAGGCAGCTGGTGTTATTACAGGAAAAGAAATAAAAGAGCGTTTACTATTGTTGGGGCCCCTTTAAATCCACCTGGAATATCTATGTGTGAGCTATAATGCTGCTGCCCAAAAGTCTCGGGGAGTATTGTATGATTGTTTATCAATCATACCCTCAAGGAATTGGTCAACAACCACAGTGACCCTAACCCTCACGGTGGGTACAGTGCCCCTTTGACAAGACTATTGAGGATGTGCAAGTGTGGTTCTGAAGCATTGTTGGCCAAGACAGACATTGGATCTCCCTTCCATGCCAGTACACAAGGATGACCAGGACCTCTGGGAATGAATGTGGATGGCAAATACTACCTTGATATATGCATTACAGTAGGGTATTTAGCAGCTTGCAGTATTTTTAAAACATTCAGCACATTCCTGCACTGAGTTGTAGTGAAGTCGGGGGGAGTCACTTGGGGTTGTTACCTACTTTGATGAATTCCTCTATGTAGGACCAAAGAACAGTGGTGGTATGTGGTCGGTTGCTCACCCTTTTCATAAGAGATGTATCGAGTTTAGTGTCCTTTTGGCGAAGGCCAAGACAGAATCTCTTAAGGAGTTCATCTCTTTCCTTGGCTTTGAGAGCAACACAGAATGTTTTGAGTGCCATTTGCCTGTAGATAAGATGGTTTCACTATTTGCACCAGTGACCAGCGCTAAGGAAGTCAAGAAGGTGACACTGAAGGAATTGCAGCAGCTCCTGGGCAATTTAATGACTGCATAGAAGGTTAGTCCAATGAGGAAGTCATTTGTTTATAAACTGGCTGAGTCAGTGGCAGAGGTCATGAAGGCACACCACTGGGTAATGATGGAAGAAAGCATTGGGGAAGACATGGTTCTCTGGCACACCTTTCTGGAACATTACAATGGGGTGTCAGTGTGGCACTCCACAGTGAGTACCACTGAACTTGAACAACTGTTCACAGACACCTCCAGAGGCAGAGGCATTGGGTCATACTTTGAGGGGACCTAGTATGTGGCTGAGTGGCCAGGGGCATGAGTCTTGGTGGGTGTTACTCATATTGTGACCCTACTTGAGTTCATTCCAGTTGTGGTAGCCTTGGTAATCTGGAGTGGATAGTTGTGCAATAAGAAGGTGCTGTTTCAGACAGACTGCACTGGAGTAGTATGTACAATTAATGGGTAACTGGAGTTCAGGGGCCTAATATGGGATGTAATGAGGAATTTTGTCTTAAAATGCCTGTTGCTGAACATACTGTAATTCAGTTCTCTCCATGCACTGGGAATAGACAGCAGGATTGTTAATGCTGCATCTTGTTTTCAGTGGAAGGAACTCAGAGTACTGGCTCCTACAATGAACATGACCTCACATCAGGTTCCACATTTCCTTTGGGATCCAGTGACTCTGTTATCTGGAGGTAGAACTGCAGGTCCATTGGCTCTGGTACATGGAGAACATGCTCACGAGTCATAGAGCCCCTTCTGGGGATCAGGTTGGCATCTGGGGAGTATGTCCTTGAGGGTGGTGGATCAGTACTTGGCAGTGATAGCATGGTTGTTAAAGGCTCAGGGGTGACCAAACATACCCTGGCCTTGAGGGGTCCAGAAAGCTCTGAAGAGTTGGTCGAGGGCACCCCAAAGCTCACTGATGGGCAATGGCCACAGAACTCTAGTTCTCTTGAGAAGGTGTGAGAAGCCTTGTCGGGATCTGGGAGTCCTCATCTGAGACACAGCCATTTCAGATGTCTTCCCTAGGATACCTTCTATGGAGCATTTTGGGTTGCTAAGGTAGTAGGTAGTCAAAAGCCCAGAAAAAGGGATGGGACCTGCAGTGGGGGGACATGGTCATCAAAGACATGAGGGTATTCATCTGCTTATTGTCATAAAAGACCACTCAGATGGGATATGGCAGCTGGTCCTTAATCCAGACTCCTCTGGGAGCATCCTGGGATGTCCCAGTGTCAGAGGGAGAATATGAGAGTACTGGATCCAACCAGGTAGATGCCTTTTTCTAGCACATAGATGGCACTCCTTTGACAAAATACTAATTTAGCAGAATTTTCTGCTGGGCATTGGAGGAGACCGGTCTCAATCCAAGTGAGTCTGGGACCCATTCCTTCCAAATTGGAGCTGCCATGATACCAGGACACAGGGTCTCTCAGACAGTGACATACAGACCCTGGTGAGATGGAGATCCCATGCCTTTAATTTGTATTTTCCACCACATATGTTATAACATCTTTCTATCTCTTCCTTCAGCAGGTGCAAACCACACTGGTCACAAAGTTTGACTCTGTGCCCATTGATACAGTGCATATATTGAGAGATAGAGTGGGCCACATGGTCGTTGAGTGGTCTCCACCTCCAGTAAGCAATGGCATTCTTGTCCTGACAGGGTTAGTGAGGGATGCAATGGATACAACTGATCCCAGTGTTGCAGTCAGCAGGTAGGAGGCAGGGGCCACCTAATCTGTTAGTTATTCATCTGGGAGGTAATGATCTGGGGTTTCTGAAGTCACTTGAGATGCTGGAGTTAGATGAAAGAAGATTTGCAGACCCTCAGATGGTAATGGCCAACCAAGGACCCAGTGTGATCAGATATCACTCAATGGAAGAGACTGTGATATGCTCGGGAAGTCAGAGGTATTAAAAATCCAGAAGACAGATGAACTCCAGATGGGGCCTTTATGTTGTCTATTCAATGAAAGATGCTGCAGCACACTTATATCACCACTTCTTTCCCCAGGTTACACACATGTGATGGGGTGCACCTGTCAGATGTGGGTTTTGAGAAGCTTGTTCAGAGTATTCAGATTGTAGTTGCAGAGTGGTTAGTTCAATGTGCTTGGGGCAGCCTGGAGGTCCATATTGTAATAGAAAGAAGTCTCTGATCATGTATGCAGGGAGAGGAACCTGCGCTGAGAGTGGGCAGGTGCCCTGAGGGCTGTCAGGGAGGACTGTTGCTGCCAAATTGACATTCTGTATGGATTGGTTCTGGCACCCACCCCTTTGGGACAGTGTGGGTGGGAGAGAATCTTGCCTGGTAGATGAACCCTGCCCTCCACCAGATGAAGCCATGGCCCCATTTGATGGATGTTAGTCCACTGCAGTTGCTGGGCTTGGTTTGGGGAAAAGGAAATGGTATAGCCAGAAGGAAGCTGACCATATTCCTCCTACTTTTACCATATAATATCTCTTCTTGGGTGAGGAGGGCAAGTAACCACTCCCCTTAGCTGGTAGGCAGGGGCAGTTGCCATGATCAGGTGGACTAGTCAGAGATTCTCTGGCTTCATACATCACTATTAAATGTAGCTTCTGGTAATATAATTATTAAACACGTTATGGCCATGTAACTTCAGAACTGAGTGTGAGTGGTTAGTGAAGGAAAAGGGAGAAAATGGAGTCTGACACTGCAATGACTTTAAAACAGGAAAAGATGCATGTACATATGTAGCCTAAGGGCAAAGGGCCTGTATTCATGCTGGTCAGTGTCTTTGGTAAAAAAGAATAGAATAATTTAAACTTTAAACTTTGGGGGGAATGTTATAAGAGTTGAGTCCAGTTGATATCAGCAGGAAATGGGAAAATAACTTTGATAGATTTGGTTATAAACCTAATATTGCTAACTGCTTACTAACTACAGTATGAACCCCAGGGCCAGATCATCTGGGTCTATTAACAGCAGACACCTGACTGTTTCCCACTGGCTTGGACAACCCATCAGCGATGACCCCTATCCTCCATTTATTTACCAGAATAACTCAGCCAAGATGCTTCATCTCATTACCAGTGGGGTCCTGCTTCTACCCATATCAGCAGCTGGGTGGACTGGAGTACTAAGAGGTTAAAAGACATATTATGTGATCTTTAGTCCACTACATGTCTATTTATCCTGTGCCTCTATTCTATGGTCAACTATTTTTGAATCATCATTTCATGAATTTAGCTTCTCTTGTTTGTCTAAGCCCTGTAAACCAGCACAAGTTAAAACATGTCACAACACTGTGACATTCAGGCTGAAAAACACCTCCCAACTGCATTAGATTCCACTTTTATGGGCTTACTTAAAAAGGGGGTAGTAAAATAAACACCATTGTAAGAATATGTAATTATAATAAATCAGAAAATTATAATAAATTAAGAAGAGGTTAAAGAATTAATGTACCAGGAGGCAATCATAAGATTGGCACAAATCCTGTTTTGAAAATATTAGTGATCAAAACAGAGGAGGCTGATTGAGACTGAGAACAGATTATAGCAACTTGTAAATATGCTGTACCTTTATTTCCATCAAAACATGGAAATGGTATGTGAGCTGCTCTCAATAAATTAACTAAACTATATTTCTATTGATTCGTGAAATAATAAAAAGAGTGCCCTATTATTAAACCAAGCCAATCAGTTTACCTACAAATGTGTGGATTTTTAAGGATGGCCAGTCATACCTGTCATTTGTTTCAGCAATAACAGATTTTGTTTAGAAAGGAAGATGTACAGGGTTGGATTATCATCAGAATAGATCTTACATTTTCAGTAGACCCAGAAGGTGGCGTACATTGATCTCTAAAGCACAATACTCTGAGACATCATTGTTCAACAGAAGTAGAAGGGGAAAAGCCAATCCAATTCATGCTCAGTTCTAGCCAATTAGGCAATAGCTCTCATATGGTGGGCAGTGCAAGTCTCTTGACAGGAAAATACACTGCTGCTGTGCTGTCAGGGAAAATTCTTGGTACCTTTGTTGGAGCATTTAAAGAGAGAAGAGTGCAGGTTGAGGATTGCTTTATGGAAGGGGAATATTTTTCTATTTCTTTCACCTTGGTCCAGAGAGGTAAGTTCCTCTGTTTTTGAAATGCATTAAATTGAACTTTTGTCTGATTTTATTTACAGTTAGGGCAGAGGATGTAGCTGGAGGATGAAGGAATGCAAGAGTTCTTGCCTCTGCAGTAGTACAGTAGGTGTGTTCATGAGGATAACAGCATTTGGTCTATTGCAGCTTGTAATATTGTGTGCAGTTGTGTGAGGTGTGCTATTAATCAAAAGTTTGAAAACAAATGAGATAATGTCCTCTAAAAAGAGAATATTTACATAATTATAGATTACAAGCATTTATTTATTTACATCCTAAGAGTATTTAGACAAGGTAACTCATGGGTACTTAGCCAGTTAATTCTATCATTGCACAACATTAAATTGTATCCTTTTTTTACCAGCTATATTTTTGACATGGGTTAAATTTGCATTTTCCATACAAAGATTCACAGGAAATAAGCTTGCTGTCAACAATTTATATGATCCCAATAAATGTTCAGTATGAAGATGTAAACATCACCAAACTATCAAATAAATTCTATACATAGGGGAGATGCAATGGGCTGACTCAAAATATGCAATTTATCTTCAAGTGTGAGGGAGCAGGACACTAACTCAGGAGTAGCAGAGTCACGGATGAGTTATGAAACTCGTGCCCACTCACAAGTGATAATAAATTACCTATTTTGAGTCAGACTATTGTATAATCAAAACATATACAACAGTAGTTTACACATTATAGCTTTTTAATCTGCAGTTTGTATGAAGATTTTGCTGTTGTTCTTTAATTTTAACAGCTTGCTTCAGTGCTGCACTAGGCATTGTGATGGCATCAGCATTGTGAAAGCTGCTCCCTGACTGGTTCAGTATTCCACTGTAATGACAATAACCTTAAAAACATCCATTGTGACAGCAGTAACAACAGTATTTTTTTATGTGTTGTTGTTGTTAAAGGATACCTTTTTTATCTCATCATTTTTACCTTCAGTCCTGTTTTGTGTGTGTATGTGTGTGCACGCACACGCGTTTGTGCCAGAGTGTGTGTGTATGTATATACAATTGAAAACAGTTTTCTAAACAAAGCAAACAGAACTGCATTTTATGTAGCACAGATGATAAGGACTCTGTTTTTGATTAAAAGGGCTAAAAGGGCTTTTAGGAATAAAAAGGGTTAAATACATTACTCTAAACTCCATGGGCCCCATTCACAACCCTAACAGAGATAGTAAATAATGATGGGAAACCTGTTGCCATGTTGTGCCTCCACCAGCTAGTGTTATGCACATAAGAATGTGCTTGTTGCAGTTGGAAGGTCCCCCTTCCACACAACACTTGTGTTATGCAAATCACTGATACAAATTATATAGAGTGCCAATGGGGTTTGCACCTGCTAACATACTAGTTAATGATGGTGTCTGGGTTGCAGTATGGCACTGCAACAGTTGCATGGCACAAAGTCATGCTGCCAGCCAATAGTAAGTGGGTGATCATCCTGGAAGTTCTTCCCTCCTCAGCCCACCTCATCGCTATGGTCCCAGTGGTCTAGTCATTCTGCTGCTCTATTATCCATTGCCCTAGCAGTCAACTGAAAACCCCTACCCAATCCTCCTGGCAGCCCCCCTTCACTAGTCTCAGCCAGAGTTATGGGCCACTCTTTTACAGCTTCCCCACAATGTCCATCCCCTTCCCCACAATGCATGTGCTCCCCTTAATGCATCCTTCTCATAGCTCTAAAGCCAGCAGGAATCACAGGAGGCTGTACATGGGTTTGTTTGGGTCTCCATGGCTTTCTTAAGGGGTCAGCAGCTGTTTGCATCGTGGCATCTTCCCTTTTCCCATACGATCAAAATATCATTTGTGATAATAGGCTGGCAGTATAGCCTAGAGGTTAAAGTAATGAGCTGTGAATGAGCTTGGTACATCCAGCAGAGACCAAACCTGGGTTTGATTTTCACAACCTCCACTTGCATACTGTGTGACTGTAAGCAAGTCACTTAACCATCCAATGTTCCCAGGTCGCCTCTGAAAACAGGCACTTATGCCTAGAGAGCCTTACCCGGTTACCAAAGACAAAAAAAAAAAAAAAAATAATGTACAATCAGGCTGCTACTAAAGCTGTGCAAAATTTCTTTTTGCATGTAATATTTACAGAATGTTTATATTTCGCACTTCCAAAATTACATGGAGTTTCAGTAAATATGTCTACAAAATGTTCACTGTTGTGTGTATGTTAAGTTGTTTGAATGTGTGGGGATAGATGCATTTTTCATTTTGCTTCCCATATTCTGTGGTGAAGCTCATGTTTTCTACAGATTTGCTGCATTTCACATATTTTCCACATTGTGCACACTTTGAACCAATTTTGCAGTGCTAAAAAATTCATAAAATGTGGAAATTCCAAAAGTTTTTTCACATTTTGTGAACTTAGGTGAACATGCTGTTTTTCACAAATCTACAGTAGTTGCTACTTCTATTGAGTGTAACTCAGCGGGGTCAGAAAGTCATGAATGACACAAGTCGTTACAGTGACCACTTTGCACTACCAGGTGTGACTGTGTCATGGGCTTTCTATGTTTGTCCTCTCCCTCTTGCCTTGCAATCATTTAATGTTTTTTTTTTTCACTAGAGCCTATAATGACACCCACTGGTGGAAGCTGTTTGCAGCAGTAGTGGAGGCTCACCAACCAGGACTAATGCAGGGCAAACTGGTTGCACTGGCCTGTTCATTCAAGTTTTTCCTTTTGGTCACACAAGAGTGGTCAGTCTAAAGAGCAGTACCAGTGCTGGATTGCTGAGTCCAAGAAACTAATTACTTCTAAAATGATAGTTCTCAACTCAACATGTGGAACCAGAAGTTAACCATAGTCTATAAGTCTGTAACTATAATAGGTTTTGAAGCTATCTAAGTAAGTACCGAGCCACACATGGATCTACAATATAGTCTTTACAAAAGAATATTGCTAGCCCTCCAGGACAATTTTTGACACTTCTTTATCAATTGTGCATCTAAAACCTCAAAATTAGATATGATTTACTAACAATGTTATCACAGCTGATCTAAATTATATTGTTGTAATCACACAGCATACCATTTAGCTGTAGTGAGCATGTTCTCAGTATATAAACAATACTGGTACTGCATGGTAATGCTACTTTACTGATTTTACCTTATTTAAAGAAATCCCACACAGAAGTTTTTACATAGAATTTTTGTGTTACTGAAACAGTCAGGTCAGTCACCATTTATAGTCATAGAGCATAGAGGGTCACAAGTGGCCTGGAGGAGTTTGAAATGTGCTTTAACTAATATAATATTAGGATGTTTATACCATGCAGTATTTCAGCATATAGTTAAGTGTTCTTCACTCATTTAGTTTAATTTGCTGCATTGGCAAGCCTAAATTCTGGGCATCAACATTAATTGTACAGTACTACCTGCAAGCCCACTGTTGATAGCATCTACTGAATACTGTTGTGTTATTGGTCCAACAATACTACTTTATCTGAGGCACTGGCAGTACTATGAAAGTACTGCAGTCTGCCTTAATTTCAAACCATTATTATTACTAGTGCCTAGTAGGGCATACAGGCTGATTCTTCATCCCCAAATGACATATTTGGTAGCCCTAGAAAAACAAGCATTTGTCAATGCCGAATGTTTGCTTGCTGGCATTGGCATTGGTAGTGTAGGAGTTAGAGAGCTGCATAATAAGAATGGCAGTGAAGTACTGAACTGAAGCCATCCCCACCACCACCCTACAGAGACTGACAGGCATTGGGGTGTGCCTTGAGGTGCCAGGCGCAATGGCCCTGTGATTTCACCACACCCTACCCCTGCAGACACCGACAAGTGTCACGGTGTGCCTTGGGGTCTTTGGGCCTTATGCTTACCCATTCTATAAGGAAATATGGTGAGATAGGTGCAGTATAGGAGAATGGGGTGAACTTTGGGGTTGAAGAATCCAAGGCACACCTCGATGCCTGTCACTGGCTGCAGGGTGTGGGTGGGGATGGAATGGTATGAGCATTACAGGCAACAATCCCAAGTCACACCCCTGATGCCTGTCAGTCTCTACAGAGTGGGGCATTATGGTCGGAAACCCTAACACCCCAGGCATTCATTGGTATTTTCACTCCAATTTTTCAACATGTTTTTTTGTGTCCCCCACCTCATGAACATTGGCAATATTAGTTTGTTAGCTGAAAGCTGATTTTGCACAGCGACTGCTGACCACGCCATTTGGCACCACAGGTGAAAAAACACATTTGGAGCAAGATGTGAAAAATGACAGCTGTACTGTTCATGAGGAGGTGTAAAAATGGCAATGTTGAAATTCTGGAGTGAAAATATAAAAAAATGGTGAAGTCATGAGCGTGCGTAGAAACTGTAATTAGTCTGGGGACTGTTTACAGCAGATTGTCAACACAGGCATTTTGGGACCTCCGGCCATGAACAGTGTCACTGTGATTTTCGTAATCTGTTCCCGAACACTGACTTCCCACAGCAATCATGCATTTTCATACCAGAAGTGCAAAACACATTTCTGCCAGGGTGTGAAAAAATGACAGCTGTACTGTTCATAATGAGGTGTGGAAAATGCCACTGTAGAAAATCCGGACTGAAAATATTACAAATTCATGAACTTATGAGGGTGCGTGGAAACTAGGCAATGCACGCTCATAACATATGGACTTTTGTCACCAAATTTCAACATAGCCATTTTAAGACTTCTGCTCATGAACAGTGTCACTGTGATTTTCTTAATCTGTCCCGAATATTGATTTCGCACACTGACCGTGCCACATTTTGGGCGAGATGTGAAAAATGAAAGCTATACTGCTTGTAAGGAGGTGTAGTAAAATGGCAATGTTGAAAGTCTGGAATGCAAATATTAAAAATTTGACAAGTTACGAGCGTGTGTAGGAACTGCGCAATGCGCTCATAAAACAGTCATTTTATGAATTTTCCTAGAAATTTTCAACATAGGGTTTTGGGGGCCTACCTGATGAACTGTGACACTGTCGTTTTGTTACTCGGTCCTGAAAGGTGGTTCCACGCAGTGACTGCGAAATCATCTTTCTGGACCGAATAACAAAATGACAGTGACTGAGTTCATGAGGTGGGGTCCCAACAACCCCATGTTAAAAATTTGATGAACAAATTCCCAAAAATGGCTGAGATGTGAACCAAAGTTGAAAACCCCCCATTTATGTCATTATACAGCTTACCGGCATTTCTTCAGTTCATGGTTGGCTTTGAAGAGTGCAGACGTGTTCCCGGTCTACCGAAGATCGTTGCGCCGGGTTCCAGAGGTAAGTATGGGGTGAGGGGGTGTGTGGGGATGTGGGTGCGCAGAGGGTGGGCACGAATTGGGGGAGGGGTGAGACAGTCAACAAGGAACCATTTTTTCTTACTTTTTTTTTTTCATTTTTCAGGAAGATGACACGGGACATTTACCACGCTTGGAGTGGCCCCAGCACGGCATCTGGAAGGTTGTTTGGGGGCTAAGGTGGAGCTGACTGGGATTGGGCACCCCTGTTGGCCATAGAGACAACAGACTGTTGCCATGTTGGGATGGGCTTCCAGTAAGTCAGTTGGAAGGTTGTTTGGGGGGCAGTGGAGCGACGAGGATTGGGCACTCCATTGGCCATATGGATGATGAACTGTTGCCATGTGGGGTGGGCTCCCAGTGTGGTACCTGGAAGTCTGTTTTGGGGGGTGGAGCCAATGGGGATTGCGCACCCCATCAGCCATATGGTGTGAGGATGGAAGTGTTTGAGCATGCTGGGGTGGGCTCCCAGCACGCTAGTAGGTGTTCGGGTAGGGGGAGGAAGAACTGTCTATGACAGACAGTTCAGATACAGTGTGACGTGCAAGCAATTTGCATACTGCCAATGATGGCAGCATGCAAATTGCCTACACATTACCACCACTGATTGCCGTGGTTTTTCACTTTCAACTGTACACCACTGCATCTGAACTGCTGTCATAGACAGCTCAGAAATGTATTGGTGAGGTGAGACAGTGCCTGCAAAAGGGAGCAGGGCATTGAAGCTGAGTGGCACACCTACGAAAAGTCGTATGGTGGCTCTATGTTTTTGCACATGCGCAAGCAAACATAAAGAGTACATGTCTGCACAGCATACTCATTCTTCTGTGCTTATTAAGCAGGAGTGGCCAACCAGATGGGCCTAGAATCCCATCCAGAATCATTTGTTACTATGTTATTTGGACTATGAAGTAACAAATAAAAAATACAGAAAAGGAAATGTAATGAGAAAGGGGGAACACAAAAGCACCAATATATAAGAGAGATATAAAATAAATGTTTATTTAATTGATCCAGTAACCAGAGGGTGGGTGGGGAGCAACAAGCACACAGATAATCCTATCAGTTAAAACAGAAGAATCATTCAAATCACCAGCCTTAATTCAATATACAGTTTATGTGTGCACAGTATACATTAAATGTTTCAAAGGTAGTTTATCCCAATGCTAAGCTGGAATGTGGGTATAGAGATAAAGAAGAGATAGTATGTGTAGCTTCTTAGAAAAATTGACCAGAGCATTTGAGGACAAGTGGCCCTGTTACTGCTCATTGGTGCTCATTTAGGGTTTTTGTTCACTGAAGTGGGTGTTAGACTTATCTGTAATACATGAGTCATTACTGTGTTTAGCATTATTTTGACTTCCAGTACATAACATTTTATGCCATTATTCTGTGTTTCCACATGAGCAGAGCTACTAGCTCAGCATGGAATGTTCAGTGTACTCCAACTGATTGCATGTAAACAATGCTACAGTAAGGTCAATTGTTTATGGAAAAAGTTAAAAAGGATCTGCAACACTGGTACATTTAAAGGGAGGTGTGAGGATTGCCAAATTTTTACAGCTGCATGAGCGGAGCCATGCTGATGTATTGCTATCATATAGAAGAGAGAAGGGACGGTGGAAGCACATGACCTGATACCTTCCCTCTGTTCTTCCACAGTGGTGTGGTCAGTGCTTTTCTGTTGTTTCTCCACTGTCCCTCCCCTCTGCAGCTGCCCTAGCACCCCACCCGCTAGTGTACTATTTTGTTGTCCCAGCAATTCCATTTCAGTTCTTAGTTTTGTTGGGAAAAAAAGTAAATGCCATTCCCATGATGGCTTCTGTGAGCTCAGTACACAAGCATGAGTTCACTTCACAGTTGCACATGCGTGAGTTCACTTCTGCAGTTGTTGTGAAGTCGTGCATGAATACCAAGCTCAAATTGGCCATCTTGGGCATGGCAGACTCTTTTTTTAGGCCATGTGAGTGCTCTTAAAGTGGTATAGCAGCCATGTTGGCTCTGACCAGATTTTGTTATTGTATACAGTAGATGGGACCTTTAATAACACTCACATTTCCTTGCACATCATTCTAGGGTCCTGGTAGATGGATCTAGCCCAGGCATTCCACTAAGTAGCATTTATTAGTCTGCTCTAAGCAAGTCAAAAATGAGTTGTTTTAGTAAAGAATGCAGGAAGGTTATTTATTCTACAGTGGCTACCACAGTGACTTAGTATCAGCATTTGTTCCTTCCACTAGATGGGACTGACTGCTTGAAACTGTTTTTACAGTAACTTCTTATGAGATAGACCTTGATTTTGTTGATATCCTGAACTTATTGTGTTTATTCATCTGTCAGTGATGTTGTACTGTATTTTTTGTATCATGCTTTTGCCATCATGTTCTTTATATGCCTTCTTGTACTTAATGCAATTTTCATTGTATTGCACCTTTGTATTATCATATTGACTATAACCTCCTGGCTTGTGCCTGATAATAGGCACATCTTTGTTTACTGCATTTATCTGATAATAAAAACTAAATAAATATGCTGAGAAATTGTGACCAGGATTCCTCCTGGTAGTAGCAATTAATAAGGCGTAAACTAATATCTGTTGGAAAATCAGAGCATGCTGGATTCTAATAGTGGCTTTATACTACATGCAGATGGGTGTGAAACAGTATATAAAATATACAACTTCAGCTGAAACTTGTGTCTGCCACAAAGCATCCACCACGAATAGTTTACAAAAGAGAAAAAAGCATTGCTAACTTAGTTACGAAGCCTTTTTGTGAAGTCCGAAGAAGTGAAGTCTGTCCTACCAGGAGGAACTTTTACATGTAGCAACTGTAGTTACTGTAAATATTTGAACACAGGTGCATTTTTTATTCATCCAATCTCTGGCATGACTTATTAGAATAGACATTTTATCAATTGTTCTACCACACATGTAGTATATTTGGCAACGTGTAGTTTTTATGTGGGGAAGACAAAGCATTCATTTAAGCAAAGGGTTGCAGAACATTTAAGAAGTATTGAAAAACAAGATTGGACAAATGATTTGTCAGTCCATGTCATGCAAAAGGGATTAGACCACACTTTTAAATTTCAAGGATTTGAAAAAGTGAACTTCAACATTCATGGAGGAAATATTGACAATAGACTTTTAAAGCTTGAAAGTAGGTGGCAGCACAAATTGAGGGCTCATGGACCAAAGGGTCTAAATGCGAGTTTCAGTCTGAGGCCCTTTCTGAAATATTAGTAATGAGATTGTACCTTCTCTCTTCTGCTTGTATATGTATATGACTTGTGAAATGTTTTGGTAGTAGTAGTGTATAATTTATTTTCTTTTTCTTTCCCTCCCTTCCTTTTCCTTCTCTCCCCTTCCCTTTCCTTTTTCTTTTTCCCTTTTCTCTTCCTTCCCCCCCTTTTTTCTTTTCCTTTTCTTTTTTTCTCTTTTTTAGGACAACATGTACACTAGATCAGGAAATGATTAGATCTGCACTGTTGATGAGTTTTTAATAAAATGTAAAAATGTAATTAGTTTTGTTTTTGGTGTTCCTATACTATATGAACTTGAATATTTTAGATTTGGATATTTAATGAGGATTAGTGAGATATATGTATACATATAAGAATGCCTCCTTTTTCCTTTTTTTAAACTTTAGACATGTTTGTTCACATTTGGCTGTGGAGATATAAGAAACTGAGGAAATGGAGATGTGTGTCTCTTTAATTAAGCACCTTATAAATGGACATACCCTATACTCATAGCCCTGCCTTGAAAAAGCGTAAGAACTACGTGAAACGTTGGTGGAGGGGGTGCTACTATCGCCTATTGTATGTTTTAGCTTTTTGTATGTACAATAAAAGCATTTTTTTACTTGAGACCTGGTTTTAGGTCTTTTGTTCTGGCTGGCCTTGTGCTCCGCTTAATGGACAATTTGATATAAAATAGGAGATATTATGTGTCTATTGTTTCCAGATATACAGGCATTTCATGATTGCAAAGTGAATGTCTTAGTCAAATTAATCATTCTTGGTGTGACCATGATGCAGAGCACTATTTCAGAGTATTGACCCATTTTCTAAAGAACTGTAACGGAGGGACACTCCATCTATTGAAAAGGAAGCAGAAACTTTGAAGTCTAGTTTGTTTTCACTAAAATGGGGAGTACTGACATGTATGATTCAATTTTTACTTTTGCTTTGCAATAAAAAAATAAGAAAACATTGAGTTACTGAAAAATGTTTTAAGCATTTTTAAGACTAACACTTTTATGCCATAATACAGGTTAAGACGCCAAAGTAAACAAAATATTCCTACTTCTCAGTCATGACAATATTATGTGCAGATATTATACAGTACAATGTGTCAAGCAACATAGGATTTCTAACAGCAAAGGGATAACACACACAAAAATATCTAAACTGCTGCAACAGTTTCCCCCAATCATTAATATATTTTGTGATCTGCAAATATAGTACCCACCTTTGGTTCTTCCCAAGGTACCCCACTAATATAGTAGGAACAAGCACTGGGTAAGTGGAGTTACCAATGGGCTCAGTGAACTTTCATAGTTTATCTCAGATAAAAGCACACAATGCCAGAAAGTATTTCATTGCAAATATACAGTACCAGTTTTATTTATAAATAAATGTTCTATCTCTGGTATCTCATTAAAAAAAGCAGTGCATAAACATGTACATGTGCAAAAAGACTATGACAAAAAAGTGTGAGTATAAACAGATGCCCAAATTCAACAATACAACATTTGGAAAAACATATCCAGTCCTACCCCATGGGACTTCAACATCCAACTAACCCCAGCACTTCACTAAAACAGTTTCATCAGTGGGCCACATCTGTGCTGAACTAGTACAGCTAGAACTGATCCTGTTATCCAAATTTCTTTCTTAATGCATAGTTGCAAAAAGAAATATATAGAAACTGTATGGCATACTTGCTGAACTGTGTCTGAATGTTATTCTTCAATAAAGTTTTACCAGAGATGTTCATTACTTTAAAGTCTTGATTAAAGCATAGGCAGCCTGAATTCCTTCATGGTCATATGCTTATATTTCTAAGCTGCCTTGCAATAGGTGGTATTCGTACTTGGTGTGTTTTTGAATGTGGTTTCATCTCCACCTGAGTGGATGCCATTGACCCATAAATATCCACTGCCTGTCATTCATATACTGTCCTGGACATACCTAGAGCTGGGTAGAATTTTCCCAAATGGGGAGGGGCAGGAAATCCAGAGCTCCAGCTTTGCATAAGAGAACACCACAATTATTTCTACCAGTTTTCGTCCATCACATCCTTACCTAATTGTAGTGCATCATGAAATAGAGATTTTCTTAGCAGTCAGAAAAAACTGCTGGGTCTAAGGCTCACTGACCACACTAAACTGACACTCACTGACTCAGTACTGGAAATATGGTTCTACTATATATCATAAGTCTGTAGTTTCTCAAGGCTCTGCCCTTGGCTCTAACTTGGTTTCTATTTTCCTAAATGACCCTCCAATGGCCTATGACTCCTCACACTTTTACATGAATAAGAGGACTTTATTGTTCTTTTCAAGTTCTCCTCCTGAGCTGTTGACACAGCTCTAGCAGGACATCAAAGGTGTACAACTGTGTTCTGTGCCAGCCAGTTAACTATGAATTTTAAGGAAGTATCCAAGACTTTTGACACCAGGCAATGTCTAGTAGGAATCCAGACCCCTCCCCATTTTCATGGCCTTGGATTGCTCCTAGTTGGAGGCAGTCTCGGCCTTTAAGTTAACTGCTGTAGGTATTTGTTTTGACAGGCACCGTGACATCTCCCACCACATGATGCCATTTATGCAAAACTGCTTTCCAAGGTGAATGCTTTATGCTGAAACAAATCTTGTTTCATCTTTCTGCACAGCAGGAGATAGTTATAAAAATGAGTCATCCTGTCTTCAGCAACAGGGATGTGGTGTATGGTACCATGCCTTAATTCACTCTAACCAAACAAGTCCCTCCTTTCTACTCCTGTTATTTTACCTTGGTTGCCCACTCCATACTCTTTACTGCTTTCTCAATTCCTCCATCACTTTCCTCTCTCTCAGTTGAAGGGTAACAGTCAGCAGTAAGTGCCTCTCATCCAAATGTGGGGCTAGTCCAGTTTGCATTTTTGAGCAAAAATATATGTTTCTTTACTTACTGTTAATGCAGTATAATAGATTGTACCAGACTGATTCTGTTGACTTCCAAGCTGACATTTTCTGTGTCTACAAATCCCAGAATCCCCTGCAGCTGACACTAGAGGAGGTCTACTGCAGTGGGAGATTCAATAGCCTGCAATGCATGTTAGAGAGTTTACAAGCTCACATTAGATATTTGGAACTTCCAATAATGTCATGCTTGAAATTGCAGCCTGAGTGCCAAGCTCGGTATGGCTGATTTAAGTCTAATCATGTCCCTTTTATCTACATTGCCAAACTGTTGAGGAATGGACATTGGGTAAGGATCACTGAATAATTTATGATGTCTACTAGACACTGGCCCAAAAATGTGGTAGCAGGCACAAATCTACAGAAACAGTGTCTACATTCAGACTGAGGATCGAGGGTGCAGTAGGAGAAGATCTTCCTTGAGGGCCATAACATTATCCCTGGTGGACAGCAAGTTTGAAGAGGAAGGAAAGACATTTACTATCACTTCTAAGAATTTGTACTCCAATCTCAGAAATGTTGGGGAAACTCTAAAAAGGTTAAAGACTATGATTGCTGATGATTAATGAGATCTGAGAATTGTGGAAAATAACAGACGGCAGTTCTAGAAGCAGTGTGTCAGAGTATACAGCCTTAATGGACATCCACACCAATGTACTACTTAGCGTTCATTACAAAGTACTAGACCTGGAGCAAAAGATAGAAGACTTAGAAAAACACCAGAGGTGGAACAATACACGCTTCCACAGGGACAATATTTAGTATATAGAAGGCCTGATATGTAAACAAATAGACTTGGAATCAGGATTCACTTTGAATGTAATTAGAGCCTGTAGATCCCTCTGCCCCCCAGACCTAAAGAATAATTGTATTCTTTTATTTTAGCATTTCAGGACTTTAGAATGAAAATGGAAATTTACATAAAGTATGGGTCAAAAATAAATCATTTTTTTGTGATTCTAAGCTTTACCTTGACTTTGTTCAATCTGCAATTCAATTCAATTCAATTTTATTTAGGAGTTATTAATTGAGAATCAACAGAAGGAAGCACAGTGTTTTCTCCGGTGCAGATGGGGTGCTTCTGTGGGCTTTGCTTGCCCAAACAACCAAGAAACCAGAACCAGTGGCACTCCAGAGGTGTAGTGTTGAATGAAGAAAAGCAAAAATCCCAAGCTCTGTTTAACAAATTTAATGTGCAGCACACAAGGTGAATGCATTCAACACTAAGCAAAAGTACAACTGGGAACCATTACCCAGATGCCTCTGCACTTCACTCATTAGTGTTAGGAGGCATCTGGGTCAAGGTTGCCAGTTGTGCTTTTGCTTAGTGTTGATCATGCTCACTTTGTGCGTATTAAACTTGTTAAACAGAGCTTGGGATTTTTGCTTTTCTATTCAACACTGCACCTCTGGAGTGCCAAGGGTTCTGGTTTCTAGTTATTCATTAAGACAAGCACCTTTGCAATGGTGTTCCTTCAGATTGGGAAATGAATAACAAATGGAAATATGTTGACTATGTTGAAAGAACTGATGCAGAAGGGTATAAAAGCATGGCTGGAATATCCTGCATGGTTATGCATTTTTCATGAGATAGGAACCAGACTTTATGAAAGGCTAGGGAGGTCACAAGTTCCAAAGGGATGGATCCAGACAAGATCAACAAGATCTTCAATGTGCAGAAAGAAAAAATTACTCACCATAGTAATGTTGTTTTTTCTAATGGAGTCTTGCTGTATTCTGACATAATGCAGTTAGCCCCAGCACTTGAACTGCTCCGGAGAGGAAAGAGTTAACTCTATGCGGAAGCATAGAATGTTGAGCTCAAACTCAGTTTTCAAACCTCTGTCTGTGGTACTTCCCAGTGTAACCATCAGATTCTTATGAGCAAACTAACTAACTAAGTACAATAGTATGGAAATTGTTCAAACATATAGCCAAAGGGCAAAATGTTTTGGGGTCCAAAAAGACTCAAGTCAAGAACCCAAGAAGGAAAGGTAGTGACAATATTTAATTATAAAAACACAAGAAAGAAACAATAACAGCTACCCCACCCTGGAGGGAGGGTACAAGGTATACCCTGAGGTGCAACACTGTACCTGCCAGCCTACTTCAAAAAACTAGGTTTTGAGAGAGGTGGGAGAGTCAGAATACAGCAAGACTCCATTAGAAGAAACAACATTACTATGGTGAGCAATTTTTATTCAAACAACATGAAGTCTTGCTGTATTCTGACATATCTGAACTACAAGCAGTTCCCTATGGAGGAGGGAATGCAGAACTAATTTGAGAACAGGATCTGCAGTACTCTTGTGCCAAACCTAGCATCACTCCTAGCCTGGGTGTCCAGGGAGTAATGCTTGGTGAATGTATGTACTGTTTTCCAGGTGGCTGCTTTATAGATCTCTAACAAAGGTATATCTCTGGCCACAGCTAGAGAGGCAGCTGTACCCCTAATCGAGTGAGCCCTCAGGCCTGAAGGGGGTGTCCTACCCAATTTGTCATAACAGAATTGTATACAAGAAACAATCCACCTGGCAATAGTTCTTTTAGTGGCAGGCTTACCCATCCCCACTTCACCATAAGTGAGAAACAATTGAAGACAGTAATTTCTGTGTGCCTTAGTATGCTCTATGTAGTAGCTAAGAGCTCTTTTAACATCCAAATTGTGTAATCTTCTTTCTCCTGAAGAAGAATGGTCAGTGAAAAACACAGGGAGAGATATAGACTGGTTCATATGAAAATCCGATACCACCTTGGATCTTAGGACCACTTTATCCCTATGGAAGGATATGAAGTCATGTTCTACTGACAAGGCCTGTATTTCACTAATCCTCCTGGCCGAAGTAATGGCTACCAGGAACACGGTTTTCCAGGTCAAATATTTCAGCTCAGCCGAAGCCATGGGTTCAAAGGGGGGGGCTGCATGAGCTGTGCAATGCAGACATTAAGATCCCAAGCAGGGTTCGGTTCTCTAAATGGAGGATTTCTATGAACCAGACCCTTGAAGAACTTTTTAAACACATGATGAGAGACCAGGGAAGAACTCTTCCCTGCTGAAAGGAAAGCAGAAACTGCTGCTAGGTGAACCTTTAGAGTCCCAGGCCTAAGGCCTAGGCCATTGAGGTGAATCAGATAATCGAAGGCAATGGAGATGCCTGCAGAATCAGGGACAATGCCTTTCTGAGAACACCAAATGGTAAACCTCTTCCATTTGGAATCATAAGTCTTTCTAGTAGATGGTCTCCTGGAAACCTTCAGGATATCCATGACTGCCTGAGAAAGATGCAGGTCTGCATAGTCTAGCTCCTCAAGAGCCAGGCCTTGAGATTGAGAGACTGGTGATTGGGATACCAGATCCTCCCCTGGGAAGAGGACAGAAGATTGTATCTCTTGGGAAGGGACAGAGGACGAGACACTGTCAGGGACAGGAGCAGAGGGTACCGAGGCTGTCTGGTCCAGTCTGGAGCCACTAGGATCACTGTGCAGGGTTGAGTTCTAATCTTGATCAGGACTCTGAACAGCAGAGGAAATGGAGGGAAGGCATAAAGGAACCTGCCCTTCCAATCCAAAAATCAGGGCATCCTTGGGTACATTCCCAGGAATGGAGGTCTGCAACAGAACAGGGGAGTTGGTGATTGTCCGGGCTGCAAGAGATCTGTCTCTGGAGTGCCCCATCTGGAGAAGATGATCTGCAGTATGAGGGGAATTAGGGACCATTCATGATGTCCCTGGGATATTCTGCTCAGAGCATCTGCCAGTACATTGTCTTTTAATGGAAGGTGAACTGCTACTAGGGAAGTCTGAAGAGAACAGGCCAGAGACCACAGTTTCATGGTTTCTGTGCACAAGGCAGAGGACCGAGTCCCTCCGTGTTTGTTGATGTACCACATTGTGGTGGTGTTGTCTGTCCTGACTTGGACCACTTTGCCCTGACTGAATCTGAGAAGTTCTGAAGGGCTAGAAAACTGCCCTGAGTTCCAGGAGATTGATATGAAGGACAGAATCCTGTGGAGACCAGAATCCTTGCTCTGTCAAGGCTCCCAGGTGGGCTCCCCAACCTAGGATGGAGGCATCCATAGTTAGAACTACTGATGGGACTTGAGGAAGAAATGGAACCCCTTGCTTGAGGTTGTCCTGGTCCAGCCACCACTGGAGAGCTTGGACTAGAGTCTGAGTCACTTTAGTTAGGTAAGTGAATCCTCCTTTTGAGCCCAGAAGGACCTTAGGTGAAACTGAATGTCCCTCATCTGGAACATTGCTCACTGCACCACTGCGGTGGAAGCTGCCATATGGCGCAGAAGCTGGAGGGAATGTCTTGCTGGGCAGGAGACCTGAGGTTGAAAGGATGAAGCGAGATCCACCAGTGCCTTCACCCTTGCAGGAAGGAAAGCTTTGCTTGTACAGTGTCCAACTCTATGCCTATAAAGGTGAGAAGTTGAACTGGTTTGAGGACAGACTTTGGAAGATTGATAAGAAACCCCAGGGAACTGAGTAGATCCTGGGTAGTCTGTAGAGCTGACTTGACCTGTAGAGATGACTGCCCCACGATGGGCCAGTCATCCAGATATGGGAAGATGGTGGTACCCTGTCTTCTGAGGTAAGTCACCACTACTGCAAGGCACTTTGTGAACACCCGTGGAGCTGATGTTAGGCTGAATGGCATAGCTCTGAATTGGTAATGGCCTGAAGGCAACTTGAACCTGAGGTATTTTCTGTGGGAGCACCTGATAGGAATATGGAAGTAGGCATCCTTGAGGTCCAGAGATGCAAGCCAATCTCCTGGCTTAGAGAGGAAGGATTATTCCAGAGTTACCATTTTGAATTTTGGCTTTAAAATGTGTTTGTTCAAATACTTACCTTAAGTCTAGGAATGGTCACCACCCCCTGTTTTCTTTGGGGTAAGGGAAGTACCTGGAGTACAGTCCTTTTCCCCTGGGTTGAGTAGGAACCTTCTCTACAGCTCTGAGAGCTAGAGGAAACCTCTGCCTCTAGGGCAATGGTTTCTAAGGCTGGTGCAGGTGGAAAAGACTTGGCCCTCTTTTTTGGGAACTTTTTGAAGCTGAGGGCCAGTCCCTGACTTACTACTTCCAGGACCCACTTGTCTGAAGTCACAGACTTCCAGGCCTGGAAGTAGTAAGCCAGCCTGCCTCCTACTGGAAATGGGGAGTCGACCAGGGCTGACACATCAGGGTGTCTGCTTGGTAGGAGCCTTAGACTGAGAGGAGGAGGGAGCAGCCCTGCTCATCCCCCTCCTGACCCTCCCTCTGAAGAACCCCTTTTGTGGAAAGGGAGAGGAGGCCTGAGCTTGGTAAAAGGCCTGTGAAAGGGCCTGCCCTCTACCCTAGACTGCTGCTTTTGAGGAGTGGCTTGCCTTTCCTTGGCCTGTGCACTCCTGTACGTGGTCCTGTATTCATCCATTTTCTTCATGTAAGCCTCTGTTTGCTCCCCAAACAGAGAGTTATCCACTACAGGAAACTCCATAGCCTTAGTTTGGGTATCCTGTGAAAGGCTAGTACATCTGAGCTAAGCGTGTCTCCTGAGAGACACAGATGTAGCCATGACTCTAGATGCCACATCATTGGAGTCCACAGCAGCATGAAATTGCATTTTTGATGCCTCAATTCCATCAGCAGCCACCTCCTCCAGCTCCTTGGCTAGCTGGGGAGAGGCCTGTTTAGCCAGTTCCAGAACCATATCCCATCTGATTTCTGGTATCTGGCTCTGAGGCCATATAAGTAGCCTGTCTGAGTCCCAAAGAAGATGCCAAATATTGTTTTTTGGCCATGGCATCCACTTTCCTGGAGTTCTTATCTCGGGGGTGTGAAGCCAAAGGAATGTTAGCCCTGTCACAGGCTGCAGCCTGCACTACCCCAACATGGCTGGTATGACTATAAAGGAACTCCGCAGTTGAGCCTGATAACATATACCTCCTGTCCATTCTCTTGTCCACAGGAGGTATTGAATTAGGAGTTCATAAATTTTGTGTGTCTGTTTCCCCAAGGATTTATGAAAAGGGTAGACAGCCTTTGGACTCTGGGATGTCCATCATTTCCACAAAATCAGGCTCTTCATCCTCCTCTGCAGCTTCAACCAAGGGAAACTGCAGGGTTTCTGCTGCCTTTTTGTAGAACAAAAATGTGAAGGGGACTCAGAGAGCCTGGGAGGAGAGACACCCGAGGGCCTGTCTGGGGAGATGTCCAGTTCAGTGGGTGCATCCAGACCCCCTGGTCATCATCATCATCATCATCAGGATAGTCTTCATCTCCCTCCTACTCCTCATATTAAGCATCTGGATCATAATCTGGAGGAGACGGATTCGACTGAACCGACTGCCTAACTGGCGGTACCAGTTCAGACGGAACCAGTATAAGCGATTGAACAATGCTAATCTCTTTGGTTATTTTGTCCACAGTTGGAGAATGCAGTACAGGATCTGAACGGCAGACTTACGCTTTTTTAATGGAACCTGGCCTCGGGTCAGCTCTCTTTTGCCCGAGGAGGTATCGCTCAGGTCAGTAGGCACCTCCTCAGATTTGCTGCAACCAAACCGGGTGGCCATCTGGATCTACGGACTTCTAAGCCTCCCTTCAGCCTACTCAGTCTTTTGTCTAGAGTGGATTTAGGAAAGTTTTACAGATTTGGCAGTCTGACTTGAGGTGGCCAAACCCCAGACAATAAACACAGATGAGGTGGGGGTCAGCCTTAGCAAAGACCTCCCCACACTCAGCACAGTGTTGAAACCCAGTGGGACCGATTTTCTTCTTGGGTTTCTCAGACATGGCCAATCTAACAAATTATCCTATTGCAGCTTTCAAGCCAGGTAATACAATAACCGGTTACAAACCGTGTTATGGGCTTTAAAAGAACCAGCAAAGGTCTGGTTCTTTTGAAACTGATCAGTACCGAACACCACTCTAATCCCAGAAATAAAATTAAAACAGAATGTAACAAGGTCGGTTCCAAACTGGACCCACGGAAAGAAACCAAGGAAAGAACAATTTCCAACTTTTCAGAAAAATAAAACACAGTCACTACCTATCTACATACTACCTGTACCATAGACAGAGGCTGGAAATCTGAAAAAACAAAAATATACAGTTTAAACCGAACGCTTTTACTTTTACTGAACCGAGCAGAGGAAATCTCCGGAGCGACTTCACTGTTGGGTGGAGTAAAGAATCTGACAGTTACACTGGGAAGTACCACAGACAGAGGTTTGAAAACAGAGCTCGAGCTCAACGTTCTATGCTTCTACATAGAGTTAACTCTTTCCTCTCCGGGCAGTTCAAGTGCTGGGGCTAACTGCATTATGTCAGAATACAGCAAGACTTCATGTTGTTTGAACATGAGAGGGCATTGCACCAACAAAAACAGTAGCAGAGGACAAATCTTCCCAAACACACCAGCAACCTGAAGATGACTCGAGATACATAGAAAGGTGATCCACAAGGCAAAACAGGCAACACAGCAAATTGAACTGACTGAGATGAGAAAACTCTGCCACATTGAACTGAATACTTCCTTTTCTTCCTCTTAATTTGCCCCATTAACATCAACTGAGACTCTCACAGGGATGCCAGGTATTTATACGAGGTGCCTGGCTCACTGAAGGAATTAAAGTGGTACTGTGGTGCTTGAAATACTTTTCAAGATGCAGAGTTGAGGGGAATAAGAATCTCTGTAAGCTCCGATAGGGCTGTCAACCTGGACAGCTGGTAGTCTCTCCCATCTCGCAACCCCTTTCAGTTATTTTCTGTATAGCAACATACTCCTGAGACAAATAATGCTGATACCTACATTTACAATTTAGCAAATACTTGAAATCTGAGTGAGGTTTCTGTAAGAAAACAGCTAGTGTCTGTTAATTATAGCATTTTTTGTCAGTTGTTTTACCAGGAGTAACACACTAAGCTAAAAGCTTGTTTATAGGTGCAACCTGGGAGCACAGGGAAGTTAAGTGACTTGCTCAAGGTCACACAGTATGCAAGTGGAGGCTGTGGGATTCAACCCCAGGTCTCCAGATTTGCAGCTCAGAGCCTTAAACCACTGTGCCATACTGCCTTCCTTATAGCATTTTATAGCACTAATGATCTGGGCAGTTAGATCTGGGTTTGAATCCCACAGCCCCCACAAAAAAAAAATGAAAATTTTCTTACAGAGCTAATTAGCACTAACTGCTTATTGAATGCTGATACCTACATTTACAGCTTAGCAAATACTTGAAATATAACTGAGTGGGGTTTCTGTAAGAAAACAGCTAGAGTTTGTATTAATTATAGCATTGATGATCTGGGCAGTTTCTGTGCTTTTATGTTTGTGTATAGTTTGACAAAATTAAAAGGTTTAAAATTGAAACACTCCTGCTAGCTAGACCTGACACACACAGAAAATAAAAATAGTGAATTAGAGCTATTTAGTAGCTGTTGTCTTACAGAAGCCCCAGTTAGCTAGCTCTCCCCTGGACTGGGAAGGGAGAAGCCCAATAGGGCTTTCAAACTTTCAAAGTTTTGAAACTACTAAAGACAAATTATATATAAACTATACATATATAAAATGTTAAAGAAAAACATGTGGCTCTTACTGTAAATTAGAATGTGTGTCTAGGTCTCCTTCTGAGGCCCCAGGTGGCTCTGACAATCATTCGTTCCAAAGGATTTTTAAGTCAATTCAAAGGTATTAAATATCTTCTGTTCTGTTATGTTCTCCAATGCACAGGCATGTCTGTTGGTTGATAAGGTCCCAAACGAGTGTATCTTGTTACAGCATGATAGAGCTATCTCATGCCCCTCCCACATGAATCAGAAAAAAGTTTGGGGTGGAGGCGGAGATGGATCTTACTCCAAAAAAACCTAATGCTGCCTCCCACTACTCAGGTTCCAGTTCTTGTACCACCCATTTAAGAAAGAAAATAGTACCCTGCAACCATTGACTAACATGAAAGTGTATTTATTTGAGGGCAGAAAACATTGCTTGGAGGAGGGTAAGGTGGAAGATAATATTTACACGTTCAGTCAGTTCCACGGACAGAAAACATGACATCACTACTTTTGTACATGCAAAATGTCTGCAGGCTCCGCCCACAGCCGTAAAAATGGAACTATGTTGGTAAAATGAAAATAAAAAAACTATGCTAAGGCTGATTACACTAAAATTAAACAGGCCTTACTAGCTATTGGTTGGAGGAGGGAGCTTGAGAAATTAATCCTAGAAGAAACCTGGGAAAAGATAAATTCAGTATTACAATCCTGCATTGAAAACTTTGTCCCTGAGACAATAAAGTACAGTAATAAGGGAAGGATACCTAGCTGGTTCAATAAGCAAATCCTTAACTTAATCAACAGAAAGGGTAAACTCTATGAAAAGAAAAATCCTTCTCAGGAAAGGCTGGAGAAATATAAGAAGGCTGCAAACCAATGCAAAAAAAGCTATTAGAAAGGCTAAAGTTAAAGCCAAACTGGAGTTGGCAACGAAGAAAAAAAATAGTTGTAAACACTTCTACAACTATATTGGTAGCTTAAGGAAAACTCAGAACCTGATAACTAATTTGAAGGTTGGGGATCTTGTGATAGATAAGGAAGAAGATATAGCCAATACATTTAATAATTGTTTTATGATTGTATATCAAATGCAGCATGCAGTGGCTTTCGATTTAAACAAAGAAACAACAAATCAGATTATGCTGCCTGAAATAACTGTTGAGAAGGATAACACTAAGTTGAGGAACTTAAATAAATACAAATCAGGTGGCTCAGTTGGCCTCTACCCTGTGTTTTTGATAAAACTGGCTGAGGAACTGGATGAGTCTTTGGCTATCCTCTTCAATAAATCCCTAAGGAATGGTAGTATATTGGAGGAATGGAAGGTGGCACATATAACACCTATACACAAATCTGGGGACAGGGCATATGCTGAAAATTATCAACCTATCAGCTTTACTTCAGTCATAGGAAAACTCATGGAAGATTTTATAAAAGAGTTCTTAGAAATAAACTTAAAACAGTTAGAACTGAAAGAGTGTTTCACAGCATGGCTTTGCATCGGGTAAATCATACATCAGCAACCTGATGCATTTTTGTGAGCCAGTGAGTCAGGCCTTGGACTAAGGTTTTCCTGTAGATGTGATATACCTAGATTACACCAACGCGTTTGATATCGTCTCTCATGGGACTTTGTTAAAAGTCTTACAGGAATATGGTATAAATACCTTCCTCTTAGCATTGATAACTTCATGGCTTGTTGATAGAAAACAAAGAGTACAAATAAGAGGGTATTTGTTGGACTGGGGTAGAGTTATGAGCAGGGTACCCCAGGGGTCAATACTGGGGCCTTACTATTCAGCATCTTGGTTTCCTGTATGCAGGTGTCTGAAGGGGTATGGCTCTGTAAGTAAGCAGATGACACCAAAATAGGAGCCGTAGTTAACTACAATAACTCAGTTCAAAACCTTCAGAGACAATTAAGAAACTTGGAAAAATGGGCAACAGAGCATAAATTAAAATTTAATGAAAATAAATGCAAAGTGATGCAATTTGGGGCAAATAATAGACTAGCTGCTCAATATAACTTAAATAACAAACATATTTCCAGCATAGATAAGGAAAAAGATCTGAGGATAGTAATATCAAACACCATAAGCTTTGATAAACATAACATAGAGGCAGTAAAGAGAGGTAACAGAATAACAGAAAACATCCTCAGGAATATTAAAAGTCAGAGAAGTGAGGTTCTGGTACCCCCTTTATAAGTCACTGGTCAGACCAATACTTGAATACAGCCCCCTTTTAGTACCCCTCAAACAGCTGGAACCATAAAAATGATAGCGCAGGTACAGAGATGGTTCTCAAAATAATCAGGAGAGTGCATGGCCTAAACTATCAAGATAGAGTACAATCATTGGAACTGTATTCTATGACCTACCATAGGACAAGAGGTGACTTCTGTTATGTTTTTAAAGCTTTAAACGATGGTATAATTTGGGAATCTGCTGGACTTTGTTGGAAGGAAAGCACACAGATAGTAAATAGGTCCCACCTCTAGCAGTTATGTGGAGAGAGGTACAACACTACAAAAAGGGGGACATGGTTTAATCAGTGGGTGATGATGCAGCACAGGAGCTAGCACAACAAAACTCACCCAAAACAGGAACCAAAACAAAAAAACCAAAAGGAAATCCAAAAAACTTCTGATCATAGGAGACTCCATGATTTGGGGAGTTGATACGTATCTCCAGTCAGGGGTAATGGTCAGATGTCTCCCAGGTACATCAGCGTGGAGAGACACTGACCATATTGCTAAAATTGTTCAGGAAGCAGGAGAAAATGTTGATGTCCTGGTACACTTAGGGACTAACGATCTCACCAGCCGGTCAGTTGTGGAGAGTAAGGAACACCTGACCAGGCTGGGTGACAAACTATAGAAACATAGAAACATAGACTTTGACGGCAGATAAGGACCGCTAGGCCCATCTAGTCTGCCCATTTCCCTACCTACAGGATAGGCCGCAGATCCTAGTTAACCAACAGCCTTTATCTTCCTGCCCCCCACAAGAATTGCCTTATGTCTGTCCCATGCATTCTTGAATTCTTCCACAGTTTTAGACCCCACAACTTCCTCAGGAAGGCTGTTCCATGCATCCACTACCCTCTCTGTGAAATAATACTTCCTCACATTGCCCCTGAACCGCCCTCCTTCTATCTTTAAATTGTGTCCCCTTGTTCTTGCAAGTCTCTTTTTCTGAAAGATGCTACCCTCTTGGACTTTGTTGATTCCCTTGAGGTACTTGAAAGTTTCTATCATGTCCCCTCTCCTTCTTTCCTCAAGGGTATACATATTAAGCTCCTTTAGTCTCTCCTCATATGGCTTCTCTTGCAGACCCTGTACCATTTTAGTTGCTCTCCATGGACTGCCTCTATCCTGTCTATGTCTTGCAGGAGATGGGGTCTCCAGAACTGGACACAGTATTCCAGATGGGTCTCACCAACTGTCTGTACAGAGGGATAACAACTTCCTGTTTTCTGCTGCTGATGCCTCTCCCTATACATCCCAGTATACCCCGGCCCTCCCTACTGCCTTCTCACATTGCTTGCTAACCTTAAGGTCATCTGATATGATTACCCCCAGGTCCCTTTCCTGTTTTGTTGTTGTTACTACCTCCCCACCCATTGTGTATTCTTCCCCTGGGTTCTTGTTTCCCAGGTGCATTATTTTGCACTTTTTTGCATTGAATCCTAGCTGCCATACGTCTGACCATTCCTCCAACCTTGCCAAGTCCCTTTTCATCCTTTCCACGCCTCCTTGTGTATCAACCCTGTTGCAGATCTTTGTGTCATCTGCAAAAAGGCATACTTTTCCTTTCAGTCCCTCTGCAATGTCACTGATGAAGACATTAAAAAGGACTGGACCCAATACTGAACCCTCAGTGACCCCACTAGTAACCGCCCTTTCTTCAGAGTGGACTCCATTTACAATTACCTTCTGTGTCCTGTTGTCCAGCCAATGTTTTACTTAGGCTACCACCCTGGGACCCACTCCCAGGCTGGTTAATTTGACTATCAATCTTTGTGTGGGACTGTGTCAAATGCCTTACAAAGTCTAGGTAGGCCATGTCCACAGCCCCTCCCTGGTCTACTATTTGGTCACCCAGTCAAAGAAATCTATTAGATTCAGTCTGACATGACCTTCCGCCTGTGAACCCATGCTGCCTTGGATCCTGTGCTCCACTGACCTCTAGGTACTCAACTATTCTTTCCTTCAGAAGTGACTCCATCACTTTCCCTACCACAGAGGTCAGACTGACAGGTCTGTAGTTTCCTGCCTCTGTCTTGGTCCCACTTTTGTGAAGGGGAATCACATCCACTTCCCTCCAGTCCTCGGGTACCACATCATCCTCCATGATTTATTAAAAGAGTAGCCAGTGGTTTCACTAGTTCCTTCCTTAATTCTTTTAGAATTCTGGGGTGAATTCCATCAGGACCCATTGCTTTGTCCACCTTCAGTTTTAGGAGTTCTTGCAGAACCCTTTCTTCTGTGAAAGGACTGGGATTGACCCCTATCAAGAGTGCTTCTGTTAATTGGATTAGGCACTTCCCCCTCCTCTTTTGTGAATACTGAGAAGAAATATTCGTTCAGTATTCCTGCTTTTTCACTGTCCCCTCTCCCACCCACTGTTCATTCTATTCAGCCTTACTATCCCTCCCTTTGTCTTTCTACGCTCGCTGATGTACCTATAAAAGGTTTTATCCCCCTTCTTAACTGATGTGGCTATCTTTTCCTCAGTTTGGGCCTTTGCTATTCTGACTTCCCACCCTGCTTCTTTCTGCCTTAATTGGTACAGCTCTCTGTCCTTACTATCATCCATTTCATCCGCATCTCCTTCTCGGAGATCCTGCCAGTCTGGGAGAGGGGGGCAGATGGACGGAAGGTCAGAGAAGGGGAGATAGGGGAGCTAAACATGTGGCTCAAGGGCTGGTGCAGGAAAAGAACACAAATTTGTAGGGAAGAGCAACAGTTTTGGGAGCGAAAGTTCTTTAAATTTGATGGACTACATCTGACTAAGAAGTCTGATGTCTTTGCAGAATGTTTAAACTAGCAAATGGGGAGAGGGGTGCAGCACCCATACATCGAATGGGAAGAACACCCCTCCCCTCAGCTGGTGGTCAAACAGGAGTTCGCATGTTTGTATTTCATTTGCATCACCAGGTAAGGAAAATGTCTGGCTCCCCATACGTCACACAGGGGAAATACCAGACTTCGCCCAACAACTAACACACCAAAATCTGGCCAAAGGAAAATCATGAGCACAAATGCTCGCAGTCTGGGAAACAAGATCACAGACCTGCAGGCAATAATAATAGAGGCTAAACTGGGCATAGTAGCCATTAGCAAGACATGGTTTACCAGTAACCACACTTGGGAGACTTCAGTACCTGGCAATGTACTGTTCAGAAGCAACCAAGGTGCAAAAAGGGGGTGGGGTGGCCCTTTATGTCAATGAAAATATCAAAGCTACAGAAATGCAGAATACACATAAGGAGCCAGAAGAACTGTGGGTCACCCTGGAAACAGGAAATGGGACAGCCATATGAACTGGGATTGTGTACAGGCTTCCAGACCAGGGGGAGGACATAGACACATTACTGTTAGAAGATATACAAAACATGACAGCTAAAGGGGAGGTTCTGATAATGGGAAACTTCAACATGCCAGAAACAGATTGGTCAATACCAGCAGGAATATCTGCCAGAACTAGACACATGGTGGATTTCCTGCAGGGGGAGGGCCTCAAACAACTGGTACAACAACCCACAGGAGACAGAGGCTATCCTAGATCTAGTACTGACTAACAAGGAAGGGATCACAGATCTCCAGGTAGAAGGACACCTGGGGGCCAGTGGCCATCACATGGTATGGTTCAATTTGGCTACTACATCTAAATCATCCCATTCCAAGGCAAAAATATGGGACTTCAGAGGAGCTGACTTTGATAAGATGGCCAACAGAGTTAAGCTAGACCTGGCAATAGGAAATACAGGTGAGGGGGTACAGGCAAAGTGGGCAAGCATTAAGGATTCAATACTTGAAGCAACATCCCATTGTGTTAGAGAGAAAAGGAAGTGCAAAAGAAGAAGGAAACCACTTTGGTTCTCAAAAACAGTAGCAGAAAAGGTCAGAGCTACAAGGCTGACCTTCAGGAAATATAAGGGAACACAGCAGGATGAAGATAGGGAGGCATACCAAACTTCCCTAAGGGAATCAGGGAAGGCAGTACGCAGGCAAAAGCTCAAACCGAGGCACCACTAGCACAAACAGTAAAGATGGTGACAAGACTTTCTATAGATACATTAGTGAAAGGAGAAAGTCCAGAGGGGTATTACTAAGATCAAAGGGATAAGGGGTATGTGAGGAGAGGACCATGTAAAGCATCTATCCTAAATAGATACTTCTGCTCAGCATTTACTGAAGAGAACTTGGGGCAGGGCCCACAGCGCAGCACCATGGACTCGGGGGTGCACTAGTCCCTTCACAAAAGAAAGGGTCCTACAAGAGCTCAATAAGCTCAGGGTGGACAAGGCAATGGGACCTGATGGCATACATCCCAGGGTACTAAAGGAGCTAAGGGTGGAACTAGCAGAGCCATTATCAGAACTGTTTAGTGAGTCTCTGAGCACAGGAGAGGTCCCAGAAGATTTGAGAAGGGCTCATGTGATCCTACTCCACAAGAGTGGTAGCAGGGAGGAAGCAGGGAACTACAGACCAGTCAGTCTTACCTCAATAGTGGAGCCACTCCTTAAGGAAAGGATAGTGCAACACCTGGAATCCATAGGAGCACAGGATCCAAGACAGCATGGGTTTACAAAAGGAAGGTCCTGTTAAACTAATCTCATAGATTTCTTTGACTGGGTAATCAGAGAGGTGAACCAAGAGGGAGCAGTTGATGTTGCCTACCTTGACTTCAGCAAAGCTTTCGATACTGTTCCACATAGAAGATTGATTAATAAGCTGGGTAGGTTCGGGGTGGGTCAAAAGTTGGTCAACTGGGTGGCAAACTGGTTGACTGGCAGAAAACAGAGAGTGGTAGTAAAAGATATGCAGTCAGAAGAGATGCAAGTCACAAGTGGAGTACCTCAGGGATCAGTCCTGGGGCCAGTCCTCTTTAATATCTTCATCAGTGATATTGCAGATAGACTAGAGGGTAAGGTTTGTCTGTTTGCAGATGACACCAAGATCTGTAACAGAATAGATTATCCAGATGGGGTGGGCAGAATGAGAAGAGATCTGGATAAACTAATAAAATGGTCAGGAGAGTGGCAACTGGGGTTTAAGGCAAAGAAGTGCAAGATCATGCACACAGGGAAAAAAAATCCTGAAGCCACCTATAGGCTGGGAGGGGAGTTGCTGGCAGTCACAAGGGAAGAAAGAGACTTGGGCATCATCATCACCGATGACCTGAAATTATCCAAGCAGACCACTAAAGCAGTAGGTAAGGCTAGGGGATGTTGGGGTGTATTAGTAGGGGCATCACATCGCCGGAAGAGGAGGTAATAATCCCTCTTTACAAGACACTGTTTAGGCCCCATCTGGAGTACTGCATGCAGTACTGGAGGCCACACCTTCACAAGGACATTAACCAAATTGAGGCAGTCCAGAGAAGGGCAACCAAAATGGTGCAGGGACTGCATCAGAAAACATATGAGGACAAATTAATGGAGCTCAATATGTATACCCTAGAGCAAAGGAGGGAGAGAGGTGATGTGATCGAAACATTCAAACACCTTAAGGACATTAACAAGGTGAAAGAGTCTAACATGTTTCCATATAAGACAAATAGCAGGACAAGAGGACACAGCATGAGATTAGAGGGAAGCTGATTAAGGGGTAATGTGAGGAAGCTCTTTTTCACAGAAAGGGTAGTGGATGCTTGAAATGGCCTACCTCAGGAAATGGTGAATATGAATACAGTGCAGGGCTTCAAACAGGCATGGGATAGGCATAAGGGAGCAATACAGATGAGTATGAATAGATAGGCCATTGACTGAGCAAAGGCCGATGGCACATTCATAAGATAGAAAAGAAATGGGCAGACTGGATGGGCCTTATGGTCCTTTTCTGCCACCAGCTACTATGTTTCTATGTATGGAATGCACCCCTTTGAGGTGGTGAGTGCTGGTAGCCTGAGAACCTTTAAAAGATTTCTTGTTGCACATATGGGAGTAAAGAAATGGGAATCTTACTACAAATTAGTGGCAGGCCCTTATATGGCTCTAGTAGTTAAATGGACTTGAAATGCTCACCTATTTATCTACTGTATGTACCTATGTTACGAGCGTAAGCTGGTGGGAGTGAGGTTCGGGACGGGCGTGAGAAAGTTTTGTTTTACAGAAAAAGTGGCTGAGCTGTGGAGCAGTCTGCCAGTGGAGGCAGTGGGCACCACAACCATTAATGGTTTCAGATGTGGTTGGGACAGAGGTAGGGGCTAAGTTATTATCCAGGGGTAGTAGTACAATAGGGTGCAAGGGGGTGGATAGTGTTGACAAAGATCCAATACTGACAAAAGGTATTGGGATATGATAAGGTTTTACATGCAGAATGGATGAACAATTGGTCTTTTTCTGCTGTCTTTGTCTATATTTCTGCATGTTTCCTTACAGTGTTAATACAGTCTGAGGTGAGGGGCATGGGTCTTTTTACTGCAACCTGAGAAAGAAAGCCACTGATGTTGATATAGGTTGAGCAGCTTCAGATATGGGTGGACAAATACAGCAACAGGAAAGAGGCAGTAGTGTTACTGTTTAAGTTCACAGTCCATTTCAGAATTCCGTGCTATACATAGATAGTGTCGGTAGATAAGGGCCTACGGCCCACCCAGTCTGCCCATTTGAGCTTGTAAGTTCACTTTATGTTTTCCTAGAAGTCTGTTGACTACTGTGACCTCTATTGTGCATGTGAGGCCAACAACTTGAAATCCGCAAAGGAGCAGCTGGTGTTATTACAGGAAAAGATATAAAAAGACGTTTACTATTGTTGGGGCCCCTTTAAATCCACCTGGAATATCTATGTGTGAGCTATAATGCTGCTGCCCAAAAAAGTCTCGGGGGAGTATTGTATGATTGTTTATCAATCATACCCTCAAGGGGAATTGGTCAACAACCACAGTGACCCCACCCTTACGGTGGTTACAGTTGCCTCCTTTGACAAGACTATTGAGGTGATGTGCAAGTGTGGTTCTGAAGCATTGTTGGCCAAGACAGACATTGGATCTCCCTTCCATGCCAGTACACAAGGATGACCAGGACCTCTGGGAATGAATGTGGATGGCAAATACTACCTTGATATATGCATTACAGTAGGGTATTTAGCAGCTTGCATATTTTTAAAACATTCAGCACATTCCTTGCACGAGCTGTAGTGAAGTCGGGGAGTCACTGTGTTGTTATCACTTGAGAATCTCCCTGCAGGACCAAAGAACAGGGTATGTGGTCTGGTTGTCACCCTTTCTTAAGAGATGATTGAGTTTTGTGTCCCTATGAAGGCCAGACAGAATCCTATGAGTCCATCCTTCCTTGGCTTTGAGAGCAACACAGAATGTTTTGAGTGCCATTTGCCTGCAGATAAGATGGTTTCACTATTTGCACCAGTGACCAGCGCTAAGGAAGTCAAGAAGGTGACACTGAAGGAATTGCAGCAGCTCCTGGGCAATTTAATGACTGCATAGAAGGTTAGTCCAATGAGGAAGTCATTTGTTTATAAACTGGCTGAGTCAGTGGCAGAGGTCATGAAGGCACACCACTGGGTAATGATGGAAGAAAGCATTGGGGAAGACATGGTTCTCTGGCACACCTTTCTGGAACATTACAATGGGGTGTCAGTGTGGCACTCCACAGTGAGTACCACTGAACTTGAACAACTGTTCAGACACCTCCAGAGGCAGAGGCATTGGGTCATACTTTGAGGGGACCTAGTATGTGGCTGAGTGGCCAGGGCATGAGTCTTGGTGGGTGTTACTCATATTGTGACCCTACTTGAGTTCATTCCAGTTGTGGTAGCCTTGGTAATCTGGGTGGATAGTTGTGCAATAAGAAGGTGCTGTTTCAGACAGACAGCACTGAGTAGTAAGTGTACAATTAATGGGTAACTGGAGTTCAGGGCCTAATAGGGATGTAATGAGGAATTTTGTCTTAAAATGCCTGTTGCTGAACATACTGTAATTCAGTTCTCTCCATGCACTGGGAATAGACAGCAGGATTGTTAATGCTGCATCTTGTTTTCAGTGGAAGGAACTCAGAGTACTGGCTCTACAATGAACATGACCTCACATCAGGTTCCACATTTCCTTTGGGATCCAGTGACTCTGTTATCTGGAGGTAGAACTGCAGGTCCATTGGCTCTGGTACATGGAGAACATGCTCACGAGTCATAGAGCCCCTTCTGGGGATCAGGTTGGCATCTGGGGAGTATGTCCTTGAGGGTGGTGGATCAGTACTTGGCAGTGATAGCACTGTTGTTAAAGGCTCAGGGGTGACCAAAACATACCCTGGCCTTGAGGGTCCAGAAAGCTCTGAAGAGTTGGTCGAGGGGCACCCCAAAGCTCACTGATGGGCAATGGCCACAGAACTCTAGTTCTCTTGAGAAGGTGTGAGAAGCCTTGTCGGGATCTGGGAGTCCTCATCTGAGACACAGCCATTTCAGATGTCTTCCCTAGGATACCTTCTATGGAGCATTTTGGGTTGCTAAGGTAGTAGGTAGTCAAAAGCCCAGAAAAAGGGATGGGACCTGCAGTGGGGGGACATGGTCATCAAAGACATGAGGGTATTCATCTGCTTATTGTCATAAAGACCACTCAGATGGGATATGGCAGCTGGTCCTTAATCCAGACTCCTCTGGGAGCATCCTGGGATGTCCCAGTGTCAGAGGAGAATATGAGAGTACTGGATCCAACCAGGTAGATGCCTTTTTCTAGCACATAGATGGCACTCCTTTGACAAAATACTAATTTAGCAGAATTTTCTGCTGGCATTGGAGGAGACCGGTCTCAATCCAAGTGAGTCTGGGACCCATTCCTTCCAAATTGAGCTGCCATGATACCAGGACACAGGGTCTCTCAGACAGTGACATACAGACCCTGGTGAGATGGAGATCCCATGCCTTTAATTTGTATTTTCCACCACATATGTTATAACATCTTTCATCTCTTCCTTCAGCAGGTGAAACCACACTGGTCACAAAGTTTGACTCTGTGCCCATTGATACAGTGCATATATTGAGAGAGATAGAGGCCACATGGTCGTTGAGTGGTCTCCACCTCCAGTAAGCAATGGCATTCTTGTCCTGACAGGGTTAGTGAGGGATGCAATGGATACAACTGATCCCAGTGTTGCAGTCAGCAGGTAGGAGGCAGGGGCCACCTAATCTGTTAGTTATTCATCTGGGAGGTAATGATCTGGGGTTTCTGAAGTCACTTGAGATGCTGAGTTAGATGAAAGAAGATTTGCAGACCCTCAGATGGTAAAGGTCAACCAAGGACCCAGTGTGATCAGATATCACTCAATGGAAGAGACTGTGATATGCTCGGGAAGTCAGAGGTATTAAAAAATCCAGAAGACAGATGAACTCCAGATGGGGCCTTTATGTTGTCTATTCAATGAAAGATGCTGCAGCACAATTATATCACCACTTCTTTCCCCAGGTTACACACATGTGATGGGGTGCACCTGTCAGATGTGGGTTTTGAGAAGCTTGTTCAGAGTATTCAGATTGTAGTTGCAGAGTGGTTAGTTCAATGTGCTTGGGGGGGGGCAGCCTGGAGGTCCATATTGTAATAGAAAGAAAGTCTCTGATCATGTATGCAGGGGAGAGGAACCTGCGCTGAGAGTGGGCAGGTGCCCTGAGGGCTGTCAGGGAGGACTGTTGCTGCCAAATTGACATTCTGTATGGATTGGTTCTGGCACCCACCCCTTTGGGACAGTGTGGGTGGGAGAGAATCTTGCCTGGTAGATGAACCCTGCCCTCCACCAGATGAAGCCATGGCCCCCATTTGATGGATGTTAGTCCACCTGCAGTTGCTGGGCTTGGTTTGGGGGAAAAGGGAAATGGTATAGCCAGAAGGAAGCTGACCATATTCCCTCCTACTTTTACCATGTAATATCTCTTCTTGGGTGAGGGGGGAGGGCAAGTAACCACTACCCCTTAGCTGGTAGGCAGGGGGCAGTTGCCATGATCAGGTGGACTAGTCAGAGATTCTCTGGCTTCATACATCACTATTAAATGTAGCTTCTGGTAATATAATTATTAAACACGGTTATGGCCATGTAACTTCAGAACTGAGTGTGAGTGGTTAGTGAAGGGAAAAGGGGGGAGAAAATGGAGTCTGACACTGCAATGACTTTAAAACAGGAAAAGATGCATGTACATATGTAGCCTAAGGGGCAAAGGGCCTGTATTCATGCTGGTCAGTGTCTTTGGTAAAAAAGAATAGAATAATTTAAACTTTAAACTTTGGGGGGAATGTTATAAGAGTTGAGTCCAGTTGATATCAGCAGGAAATTGGAAAATAACTTTGATAGATTTGGTTATAAACCTAATATTGCTAACTGCTTACTAACTACAGTATGAACCCCAGGGCCAGATCATCTGGGTCTATTAACAGCAGACACCTGACTGTTTCCCACTGGCTTGGACAACCCATCAGCGATGACCCCTATCCTCCATTTATTTACCAGAATAACTCAGCCAAGATGCTTCATCTCATTACCAGTGGGGTCCTGCTTCTACCCATATCAGCAGCTGGGTGGACTGGAGTACTAAGAGGTTAAAAGACATATTATGTGATCTTTAGTCCACTACATGTCTATTTATCCTGTGCCTCTATTCTATGGTCAACTATTTTTGAATCATCATTTCATGAATTTAGCTTCTCTTGTTTGTCTAAGCCCTGTAAACCAGCACAAAGTTGTAAAACATGTCACAACACTGTGACATTCAGGCTGAAAAACACCTCCCAACTGCATTAGATTCCACTTTTATGGGCTTACTTAAAAAGGGGGTAGTAAAATAAACACCATTGTAAGAATATGTAATTATAATAAATCAGAAAATTATAATAAATTAAGAAGAGGTTAAAGAATTAATGTACCAGGAGGCAATCATAAGATTGGCACAAATCCTGTTTTGAAAATATTAGTGATCAAAACAGAGGAGGCTGTTTGAGACTGAGAACAGATTATAGCAACTTGTAAATATGCTGTACCTTTATTTCCATCAAAACATGGAAATGGTATGAGCTGCTCTCAATAAATTAACTAAACTATATTTCTATTGATTCGTGAAATAATAAAAGAGTGCCCTATTATTAAACCAAGCCAATCAGTTTACCTACAAATGTGTGGATTTTTAAGGATGGCCAGTCATACCTGTCATTTGTTTCAGCAATAACAGATTTTGTTTAGAAAGGAAGATGTACAGGGTTGGATTATCATCAGAATAGATCTTACATTTTCAGTAGACCCAGAAGGTGGCACATTGATCTCTAAAGCACAATACTCTGAGACATCATTGTTCAACAGAAGTAGAAGGGAAAAGCCAATCCAATTCATGCTCAGTTCTAGCCAATTAGCAATAGCTCTCTTATGGTGGGCAGTGCAAGTCTCTTGACAGGAAAATACACTGCTGCTGTGCTGTCAGGGAAAATTCTTGGTACCTTTGTTGGAGCATTTAAAGAGAGAAGAGTGCAGGTTGAGGATTGCTTTATGGAAGGGGAATATTTTTCTATTTCTTTCACCTTGGTCCAGAGAGGTAAGTTCCTCTGTTTTGAAATGCATTAAATTGAACTTTTTGTCTGATTTTATTTACAGTTAGGGCAGAGGGATGTAGCTTGGAGGATGAAGGAATGCAAGAGTTCTTGCCTCTGCAGTAGTACAGTAGGTGTGTTCATGAGGATAACAGCATTTGGTCTATTGCAGCTTGTAATATTGTGTGCAGTTGTGTGAGGTGTGCTATTAATCAAAAGTTTGAAAACAAATGAGATAATGTCCTCTAAAAAGAGAATATTTACATAATTATAGATTACAAGCATTTATTTATTTACATCCTAAGAGTATTTAGACAAGGTAACTCATGGGTACTTAGCCAGTTAATTCTATCATTGCACAACATTAAATTGTATCCTTTTTTTACCAGCTATATTTTTGACATGGGTTAAATTTGCATTTTCCATACAAAGATTCACAGGAAATAAGCTTGCTGTCAACAATTTATATGATCCCAATAAATGTTCAGTATGAAGATGTAAACATCACCAAACTATCAAATAAATTCTATACATAGGGGAGATGCAATGGGCTGACTCAAAATATGCAATTTATCTTCAAGTGTGAGGGAGCAGGACACTAACTCAGGAGTAGCAGAGTCACGGATGAGTTATGAAATCCGTGCCCACTCACAAGTGATAATAAATTACCTATTTTGAGTCAGACTATTGTATAATCAAAACATATACAACAGTAGTTTTACATATTATAGCTTTTTAATCTGCAGTTTGTTTGAAGATTTTGCTGTTGTTCTTTAATTTTAACAGCTTGCTTCAGTGCTGCACTAGGCATTGTGATGTCATCAGCATTGTGAAAGCTGCTCCCTGACTGGTTCAGTATTCCACTGTAATGACAATAACCTTAAAAACATCCATTGTGACAGCAGTAACAACAGTATTTTTTTATGTGTTGTTGTTGTTAAAGGATACCTTTTTTATCTCATCATTTTTACCTTCAGTCCTGTTTTGTGTGTGTATGTGTGTGTACGCACATGCGTTTGTGCCAGAGTGTGTGTGTATGTATATACAATTGAAAACAGTTTCCTAAACAAAGCAAACAGAACTGCATTTTATGTAGCACAGATGATAAGGACTCTGTTTTTGATTAAAAGGGCTAAAAGGGCTTTTAGGAATAAAAAGGGTTAAATACATTACTCTAAACTCCATGGGCCCCATTCACAACCCTAACAGAGATAGTAAATAATGATGGGAAACCTGTTGCCATGTTGTGCCTCCACCAGCTAGTGTTATGCACATAAGAATGTGCTTGTTGCAGTTGGAAGGTCCCCCTTCCACACAACACTTGTGTTGATGCAAATCACTGATACAAATTATATAGAGTGCCAATGGGGTTTCTGCTAACATACTAGTTAATGATGGTGTCTGGGTTGCAGTATGGCACTGCAACAGTTGCATGGCACAAGTCATGCTGCCAGCCAATAGTAAGTGGGTGATCATCCTGGAAGTTCTTCCCTCCTCAGCCCACCTCATCGCTATGGTCCCAGTGGTCTAGTCATTCTGCTGCTCTATTATCCATTGCCCTAGCAGTCAACTGAAAACCCCTACCCAATCCTCCTGGCAGCCCCCCTTCACTAGTCTCAGCCAGAGTTATGGGCCACTCTTTTACAGCTTCCCCACAATGTCCATCCCCTTCCCCACAATGCATGTGCTCCCCTTAATGCATCCTTCTCATAGCTCTAAAGCCAGCAGGAATCACAGGAGGCTGTACATGGGTTTGTTTGGGTCTCCATGGCTTTCTTAAGGGGTCAGCAGCTGTTTGCATCAGGCATCTTCCCTTTTCCCATATGATCAAAATATCATTTGTGATAATAGGCTGGCAGTATAGCCTAGAGGTTAAAGTAATGAGCTGTGAATGAGCTTGGTACATCCAGCAGAGACCAAACCTGGGTTTGATTTTCACAACCTCCACTTGCATACTGTGTGACTGTAAGCAAGTCACTTAACCATCCAATGTTCCCAGGTCGCCTCTGAAAACAGGCACTTATGCCTAGAGAGCCTTACCCGGTTACCAAAGACAAAAAAAAAAAAAATAATGTACAATCAGGTTGCTACTAAGCTGTCAAAATTTCTTTTTGCATGTAATATTTACAGAATGTTTATATTTCACTTCCAAAATTACATGGAGTTTCAGTAAATATGTCTACAAAATGTTCACTGTTGTGTGTATGTTGTTGTTTGAATGTGTGGGATAGATGCATTTTTCATTTTGCTTCCCATATTCTGTGGTGAAGCTCATGTTTTCTACAGATTTGCTGCATTTCACATATTTTCCACATTGTGCACACTTTGAACCAATTTTAGCAGTGTTAAAAATTCATAAAATGTGGAAATTCAAAAGTTTTTCACATTTTGTGAACTTAGGTGAACATGCTGTTTTTCACAAATCTACAGTAGTTGCTACTTCTATTGAGTGTAACTCAGCGGGTCAGAAAGTCATGAATGACACAAGTCGTTACAGTGACCACTTTGCACTACCAGGTGTGACTGTGTCATGGCTTATGTTTGTCCTCTCCTCTTGCCTTGCAATCATTTAATGTTTTTTTTTCACTAGAGCCTATAATGACACCCACTGGTGGAGGCTGTTTGCAGCAGTAGTGGAGGCTCACCAACCAGGACTAATGCAGGGCAAACTGGTTGCACTGGCCTGTTCATTCAAGTTTTTCCTTTGGTCACACAAGAGTGGCTCAGTCTAAAGAGTAGTACTAGTGCTGGATTGCTGAGACCAAGAAACTAATTACTTTAAAATGATAGTTCTCAACTCAACATGTGGAACCAGAAGTTAACCATAGTCTATAAGTCTGTAACTATAATAGGTTTTGAAGCTATCTAAGTAAGTACCGAGCCACACATGGATCTACAATATAGTCTTTACCAAAAGAATATTGCTAGCCCTCCAGGACAATTTTTTGACACTTCTTTTATCAATTGTGCATCTAAAACCTCAAAATTAGATAGGATTACTAACAATGTTATCACAGTTGATCTGTGTTCCATATTGTTGTAATCACACAGCATACCATTTAGCTGTAGTGAGCATGTTCTCAGCATATAAACAATACTGGTACTGCATGGTAATGCTACTTTACTGATTTTTACCTTATTTAAAAGAAATCCCCACACAGAAGTTTTTTACATAGAATTTTTTTTGTGTTATGAAACAGTCAGGTCAGTCACCATTTATAGTCATAGAGCATAGAGGGTCACAAGTGGCCTGGAGGAGTTTGAAAATGTGCTTTTAACTAATATAATATTAGGATGTTTATACCATGCAGTATTTCAGCATATAGTATAAGTGTTCTTCACTCATTTAGTTTAATTTGCTGCATTGGCAAGCCTAAATTCTGGGCATCAACATTAATTGTACAGTACTACCTGCAAGCCCACTGTTGATAGCATCTACTGAATACTGTTGTGTTATTGGCCCAACAATACTACTTTATCTGAGGCACTGGCAGTACTATGAAAGTACTGCAGTCTGCCTTAATTTCAAAACCATTATTATTACTAGTGCCTAGTAGGGCATACAGGCTGATTCTTCATCCCCAAATGACATATTTGGTAGCCCTAGAAAAACAGCATTTGTCAATGCCGAATGTTTGCTTGCTGGCATTGGCATTGGTAGTGTAGGAGTTGAGAGCTGCATAATAAGAATGGCAGTGAAGTACTGAACTGAAGCCATCCCACCACCACCCTACAGAGGAGATGACAGGCGTTGGGGTTTGTGCCTTGAGGTGCCAGGCGCAATGGCCCTGTGATTTCACCACACCCTACCCCTGCAGACACCGACAAGTGTCACGGTGTGCCTTGGGGTCTTTGGGCCTTATGCTTACCCCATTCTATAAGGAAATATGGTGAGATGGGTGCAGTATAGGAGAATGGGGTGAACTTTGGGGTTGAAGAATCCAAGGCACACCTCGATGCCTGTCACTGGCTGCAGGGTGTGGGTGGGGATGGAATGGTATGAGCATTACAGGCAACAATCCCAAGTCACACCCCTGATGCCTGTCAGTCTCTACAGAGTGGGGCATTATGGTCGGAAACCCTAACACCCCAGGCGTTCATTGGTATTTTCACTCCAATTTTTCAACATGTTTTTTTGTGACCCCCACCTCATGAACATTGGCAATATTAGTTTGTTAGCTGAAAGCTGATTTTGCACAGCGACTGCTGACCACGCCATTTGGCACCACAGGTGAAAAAACACATTTGGAGCAAGATGTGAAAAATGACAGCTGTACTGTTCATGAGGAGGTGTAAAAATGGCAATGTTGAAATTCTGGAGTGAAAATATAAAAAAATGGTGAAGTCATGAGCGTGCGTAGAACCTGTAATTAGTCTGGGGACTGTTTACAGCAGATTGTCAACACAGGCATTTTGGGACCTCCGCTCATGAACAGTGTCACTGTGATTTTCGTAATCTGTTCCAAACACTGACTTCCCACAGCAATCATGCATTTCTGCGCCAGAAGTGCAAAAACACATTTCTGCCAGGGTGTGAAAAATGACAGCTGTACTGTTCATAATGAGGTGTGGAAAAATGCCACTGTAGAAAATCCGGACTGAAAATATTACAAATTCGTGAACTTATGAGGGTGCGTGGAAACTAGGCAATGCACGCTCATAACATATGGACTTTTGTCACCAAATTTCAACATAGCCATTTTAAGACTTCTGCTCATGAACAGTGTCACTGTGATTTTCTTAATCTGTCCCGAATATTGATTTCGCACACTGACCGTGCCACATTTTGGTCGAGATGTGAAAAATGACAGCTATACTGCTTATGGAGGTGTAGTAAAATGGCAATGTTGAAAGTCTGGAATGCAAATATTAAAAATTTGACAAGTTACAAGCGTGTGTAGGAACTGCGCAATGCACGCTCATAAAACAGTCATTTTTGGGAATTTTTTCACCAAATTTTCAACATAGGGTTTTGGGGGGCCTACCTGATGAACTGTGACACTGTCATTTTGTTACTCGGTCCTGAAAGGTGGTTCCACGCAGTGACTGCGAAATCATCTTTCTGGACCGAATAACAAAATGACAGTGACTGAGTTCATGAGGTGGGGTCCCAACAACCCCATGTTAAAAATTTGATGAACAAATTCCCAAAAATGGCTGAGATGTGAACCAAAGTTGAAAACCCCATTTATGTCATTATACAGCTTACCGGCATTTCTTCAGTTCATGGTTGGCTTTGAAGAGTGCAGATGTGTTCCTGGTCTACGAAGATCGTTGCGCCGGGTTCCAGAGGTAAGTATGGGGTGAGGGGGTGTGTGGGAATGTGGGTGCGCAGAGGGTGGGCACGAATTGGGGGAGGGGTGAGACAGTCAACAAGGAACCATTTTTTCTTACTTTTTTTTTCATTTTTCAGGAAGATGACACGGGACATTTACCACGCTGGAGTGGGCTCCCAGCACGGCATCTGGAAGGTTGTTTGGGGGGCTAAGGTGGAGCTGACTGGGATTGGGCACCCCTGTTGGCCATAGAGACAACAGACTGTTGCCATGCTGGGATGGGCTCCCAGTGTGGCAGTTGGAAGGTTGTTTGGGGGGCAGTGGAGCCGACGAGGGATTGGGCACCCCCATTGGCCATATGGATGATGAACTGTTGCCATGCTGGGGTGGGCTCCCAGTGTGGTACCTGGAAGTCTGTTTTGGGGGGGCAGTGGAGCCAATGGGGGATTGAGCACCCCATCAGCCATATGGTGTGAGGATGGAAGTGTTAGAGCATGCTGGGTGGGCTCCAGCAGGCTAATAGGTAGTGTTGGGGAGGAAGAACTGTCTCATGACAGACAGTTCAGATATACAGTGTGATTGCAGTAGTTACCTGCATACTGCCAATGATGGCAGCATGCAAATTGCCTACACTATTACCACCACTGATTGCCGTGTTTTTCACTTTCAACTGTACACCACTGCATCTGAACTGCTGTCATAGACAGCTCAGAAATGTATTGGTGAGGTGAGACAGTGCCTGCAAAAGGGAGCAGGGCATTGGAAGCTGAGTGGCACACCTACGAAAAGTCGTATGGTGGCTCTATGTTTCTTGCACATGCGTGCAAGCAAACATAAAGAGTACATGTCTGCACAGCATACTCATTCTTCTGTGCTTATTAAGCAGGAGTGGCCAACCAGATGGGCCTAGAATCCCATCCAGAATCATTTGTTACTATGTTATTTGGAACTATGAAGTAACAAATAAAAAATACAGAAAAGGAAATGTAATGAGAAAGGGGGGAACACAAAAGCACCAATATATAACAGAGAGATATAAAATAAATGTTTATTTAATTGATCCAGTAACCAGAGGGTGGGTGGGGAGCAACAAGCACACAGATAATCCTATCAGTTAAAACAGGAGAATCATTCAAATCACCAGCCTTAATTCAATATACAGTTTATGTGTGCACAGTATACATTAAATGTTTCAAAGGTAGTTTATCCCAATGCTAAGCTGGAATGTGGGTATAGAGATAAAGAAGAGATAGTATGTGTAGCTTCTTAGAAAAATTGACCAGAGCATTTGAGGACAAGTGGCCCTGTTACTGCTCATTGGTGCTCATTTAGGGTTTTTGTTCACTGAAGTGGGTGTTAGACTTATCTGTAATACATGAGTCATTACTGTGTTTAGCATTATTTTGACTTCCAGTACATAACATTTTATGCCATTATTCTGTGTTTCCATAGAGCAGAGCTACTAGCTCAGCATGGAATGTTCAGTGTACTCCAACTGATTGCATGTAAACAATGCTACAGTAAGGTCAATTGTTTATGGAAAAGTTAAAAAGGATCTGCAAACACTGGTACATTTAAAGGAGGTGTGAGGATTGCCAAATTTTACAGCTGCATGAGCGGAGCCATGCTGATGTATTGCTATCATATAGAAGAGAGAAGGGACGGTGGAAGCACATGACCTGATACCTTCCCTCTGTTCTTCCACAGTGGTGTGGTCAGTGCTTTTCTGTTGTTTCTCCACTGTCCCTCCCCTCTGCAGCTGCCCTAGCACCCCACCCGCTAGTGTACTATTTTATTGTTGCCCAGCAATTCCATTTCGGTTCCGCAGTTTTAGTTGGGAAAAAAAGTGCCAGCCGTTCCCATGATGGCTTCTGTGAGCTCAGCACACAAGCATGAGTTCACTTCACAGTTGCACATGCGTGAGTTCACTTGCAGTTGTTGTGAAGTCGTGCATGAATACCAAGCTCAAATTGGCCATCTTGGGCATGGCAGACTCTTTTTAGGCCATGTGAGTGCTCTGAAGTGGTATAGCAGCCATGTTGGCTCTGACCAGATTTTGTTATTGTATACAGTAGATGGGACCTTTAATAACACCTCACATTTTCTGTACATCATTCTAGGGTCCTGGTAGATGGATCTCAGCCAGGCATTCCACTAAGTAGCATTTATTAGTCTGCTCTAAGCAAGTCAAAATGAGTTGTTTTAGTAAAGAATGCAGGAAGGTTATTTATTCTACAGTGGCTACCACAGTGACTTAGTATCAGCATTTGTTCCTTCCACTAGATGGGACTGACTGCTTGAAACTGTTTTTACAGTAACTTCTTATGAGATAGACCTTGATTTTGTTGATATCCTGAACTTATTGTGTTTATTCATCTGTCAGTGATGTTGTACTGTATTTTTTGTATCATGCTTTTGCCATCATGTTCTTTATATGCCTTCTTGTACTTAATGCAATTTTCATTGTATTGCACCTTTGTATTATCATATTGACTATAACCTCCTGGTTTGTGCCTGATAATAGGCACATCTTTGTTTACTGCATTTATCTGATAATAAAACTAAATAAATATGCTGAGAAATTGTGACCAGGATTCCTCCTGGTAGTAGCAATTAATACATGTAAACTAATATCTGTTGGAAAATCAGAGCATGCTGGATTCTAATAGTGGCTTTATACTACATGCAGATGGGTGTGAAACAGTATATAAAATATACAACTTCAGCTGAAACTTGTGTCTGCCACAAAGCATCCACCACGAATAGTTTACAAAAGAGAAAAAAGCATTGCTAACTTAGTTACACGAAGCCTTTTTGTGAAGTCCGAAGAAGTGAAGTCTGTCCTACCAGGAGGAACTTTTACATGTAGCAACTGTAGTTACTGTAAATATTTGAACACAGGTGCATTTTTTATTCATCCAATCTCTGGCATGACTTATTAGAATAGACATTTTATCAATTGTTCTACCACACATGTAGTATATTTGGCAGTGTAGTTTTTATGTGGAAGACAAAGCATTCATTTAAGCAAAGGGTTGCAGAACATTTAAGAAGTATTGAAAAACAAGATTGGACAAATGATTTGTCAGTCCATGTCATGCAAAAGGGATTAGACCATACTTTAAATTTCAAGGATTTGAAAAAGTGAACTTCAACATTCATGGAGGAAATATTGACAATAGACTTTTAAAGCTTGAAAGTAGGTGGCAGCACAAATTGAGGGCTCATGGACCAAAGGGTCTAAATCCGAGTTTCAGTCTGAGGCCCTTTCTGAAATATTAGTAGTGAGATTGTACCTTCTCTCTTCTGCTTGTATATGTATATGACTTTGTGAAATGTTTTGGTAGTAGTAGTGTATAATTTATTTTCTTTTTTCTTTCCCCCTCCCCTTCCTTTTCCTTCTCTCCCCCCTTCCCTTTCCTTTTTCTTTTTCCCTTTTCTCTTCCTTCCCTTTTTTTTTTCCTTTTCTTTTTTTCTCTTTTTTAGGACAACATGTACACTAGATCAGGAAATGATTAGATCTGCACTGTTGATGAGTTTTTAATAAAATGTAAAAATGTAATTAGTTTTGTTTTTGGTGTTCCTATACTATATGAACTTGAATATTTTAGATTTGGATATTTAATGAGGATTAGTGAGATATATGTATACATATAAGAATGCCTCCTTTTCCTTTTTTTAAACTTTAGACATGTTTGTTCACATTTGGCTGTGGAGATATAAGAAATTGAGGAAATGGAGATGTGTGTCTCTTTAATTAAGCACCTTACAAATGGACATACCCTATACTCATAGCCCTGCCTTGAAAAAGCGTAAGAACTACGTGAAACGTTGGTGGAGAGGTTACTACTATCGCCTATTGTATGTTTTTAGCTTTTTGTATGTACAATAAAAGCATTTTTACTTGAGACCTGGTTTTAGGTCTTTGTTCTGGCTGGCCTTAGCTTCGCTTTTAATGGACAATTTGATATAAAATAGGAGATATTATGTGTCTATTGTTTCCAGATATACAGGCATTTCATGATTGCAAAGTGAATGTCTTAGTCAAATTAATCATTCTTGGTGTGACCATGATGCAGAGCACTATTTCAGAGTATTGACCCATTTTCTAAAGAACTGTAACGGAGGGACACTCCATCTATTGAAAAGGAAGCAGAAACTTTGAAGTCTAGTTTGTTTTCACTAAAATGGGGAGTACTGACATGTATGATTCAATTTTTACTTTTGCTTTGCAATAAAAAAATAAGAAAACATTGAGTTACTGAAAAATGTTTTAAGCATTTTAAGACTAACACTTTATGCCATAATACAGGTTAAGACGCCAAAGTAAACAAAATATTCCTACTTCTCAGTCATGACAATATTATGTGCAGATATTATACAGTACAATGTGTCAAGCAACATAGGATTTCTAACAGCAAAGGGATAACACTACAAAAATCTCTAAACTGCTGCAACAGTTTCCCCAATCATTAATATATTTTGTGATCTGCAAATATAGTACCACCTTTGGTTCTTCCCAAGGTACCCCACTAATATAGTAGGAACAAGCACTGGGTAAGTGGAGTTACCAATGGGCTCAGTGAACTTTCATAGTTTATCTCAGATAAAGCACACAATGCCAGAAAGTATTTCTTACGTAAATATACAGTACCAGTTTTATTTATAAATAAATGTTCTATCTCTGGTATCTCATTAAAAAGTAGTGCATAAACATGTACATGTGCAAAAGACTATGACAAAAAGTGTGAGTATAAACAGATGCCCAAATTAACAATACAACATTTGGAAAAACATAATCCAGTCCTACCCCATGGGACTTCAACATCCAACTAACCCCAGCACTTCACTAAAACAGTTTCATCAGTGGGCCACATCTGTGCTGAACTAGTACAGCTAGAACTGATCCTGTTATCCAAATTTCTTTCTTAATGCATAGTTGCAAAAAGAAATATATAGAAACTGTATGGCATACTTGCTGAACTGTGTCTGAATGTTATTCTTCAATAAAGTTTTACCAGAGATGTTCATTACTCTTTAAAGTCTTGATTAAAGCATAGGCAGCCTGAATTCCTTCATGGTCATATGCTTATATTTCTAAGCTGCCTTGCAATAGGTGGTATTCGTACTTGGTGTGTTTTTGAATGTGGTTTCATCTCCACCTGAGTGGATGCCATTGACCCATAAATATCCACTGCCTGTCATTCATATACTGTCCTGGACATACCTAGAGCTGGGTAGAATTTTCCCAAATGGGGGAGGGCAGGGAAATCCAGAGCTCCAGCTTTGCATAAGAGAACACCACAATTATTTCTACCAGTTTTTCGTCCGTCATCACATCCTTACCTAATTGTAGTGCATCATGAAATAGGAGACGTTTCTTAGCAGTCAGAAAAAAAACTGCTGGTCTAAGGCTCACTGACCACACTAAAACTGACACTCACTGACTCAGTACTGGAAATATGGTTCTACTATATATCATAAGTCTGTAGTTTCTCAAGGCTCTGCCCTTGGCTCTAACTTGGTTTCTATTTTCCTAAATGACCCTCCAATGGCCTATGACTCTCACACTTTTACATGAATAAGAGGACTTTATTGTTCTTTCAAGTTCTCCTCCTTGAGCTGTTGACACAGCTCTAGCAGGGACATCAAAGGTGTACAACTGTGTTCTGTGCCAGCCAGTTAACTATGAATTTTAAGGAAGTATCCAAGACTTTTGACACCAGGCAAATGTCTAGTAGGAATCCAGACCCCTCCCCATTTTCATGGCCTTGGATTGCTCCTAGTTGGAGGCAGTCTGCCCTTAAGTTAACTGCTGTAGGTATTTGTTTTGACAGGCACCGTGACATCTCCCACCACATGATGCCATTTATGCAAAACTGCTTTCCAAGGTGAATGCTTTATGCTGAAACAAATCTTGTTTCATCTTTCTGCACAGCAGGAGATAGTTATAAAAATGAGTCATCCTGTCTTCAGCAACAGGGATGTGGTGTATGGTACCATGCCTTAATTCACTCTAACCAAACAAGTCCCTCCTTTCTACTCCTGTTATTTTACCCTTGGTTGCCCACTCCATACTCTTTACTGCTTTCTCAATTCCTCCATCACTTTCCTCTCTCTCAGTTGAAGGGTAACAGTCAGCAGTAAGTGCCTCTCATCCAAATGTGGGGCTAGTCCAGTTTGCATTTTAACGGCAAAAATATGTTTCTTTACTTACTGTTAATGCAGTATAATAGATTGTACCAGACTGATTCTGTTGACTTCCAAGCTGACATTTTCTGTGTCTACAAATCCCAGAATCCCCTGCAGCTGACACTAGAGGAGGTCTACTGCAGTGGGAGATTCAATAGCCTGCAATGCATGTTAGAGAGTTTACAAGCTCACATTAGATATTTGGGAACTTCCAATAATGTCATGCTTGAAATTGCAGCCTGAGTGCCAAGCTCGGTATGGCTGATTTAAGTCTAATCATGCCCTTTTATCTACATTGCCAAACTGTTGAGGAATGGACATTGGGTAAGGATCACTGAATAATTTATGATGTCTACTAGACACTGGCCCAAAAATGTGGTAGCAGGCACAAATCTACAGAAACAGTGTCTACATTCAGACTGAGGATCGAGGGTGCAGTAGGAGAAGATCTTCCTTGAGGGCCATAACATTATCCCTGGTGGACAGCAAGTTTGAAGAGGAAGGAAAGACATTTACTATCACTTCTAAGAATTTGTACTCCAATCTCAGAAATGTTGGGGAAACTCTAAAAAGGTTAAAGACTATGATTGCTGATGATTAATGAGATCTGAGAATTGTGGAAAATAACAGACGGCAGTTCTAGAAGCAGTGTGTCAGAGTATACAGCCTTAATGGACATCCACACCAATGTACTACTTAGCGTTCATTACAAAGTACTAGACCTGGAGCAAAAGATAGAAGACTTAGAAAAACACCAGAGGTGGAACAATACACGCTTCCACAGGGACAATATTTAGTATATAGAAGGCCTGATATGTAAACAAATAGACTTGGAATCAGGATTCACTTTGAATGTAATTAGAGCCTGTAGATCCCTCTCTGTCCCCCCCCCCCCCAGACCTAAAGAATAATTGTATTCTTTTATTTTAGCATTTCAGGACTTTAGAATGAAAATGGAAATTTACATAAAGTATGGGTCAAAAATAAATCATTTTTTGTGATTCTAAGCTTTACCTTGACTTTGTTCAATCTGCAATCTAATTCAATTCAATTTTATTTAGAGAGTTATTAATTGAGAATCAACAGAAGGAAGCACAGTGTTTTCTCCGGTGCAGATGGGGTGCTTCTGTGGGCTTTCTTTGCCCAGTCATCAAGTTGTTCCAGAACTAGTGGTACCCAGGTGTAGGTTGAATGCAATAGCTCAGTTTCATGCCATCGCTCTGTGCAGCATCAATAAGGTGAATGTTCAACACTACAAAGCAGTAACTGGAATCATTACCCAGATGCCTCTGCACTTCACTCATTAGTGCTGGGAGGCATCCGCAAAGGCTGCCGTTGTGCTTTTGCTTAGTGTTGATCATGCTCACTTTGTGCGCGTATATTAAACTTGTTAAACAGAGCTTGGGATTTTTGCTTTTCTTCATTCAACACTGCACCTCTGGAGTGCCAAGGGTTCTGGTTTCTTAGTTATTCATTAAGACAAGCACCTTTGCAATGGTGTTCCTTCAGATTGGGAAATGAATAACAAAATGGAAATATGTGTTGACTATGTTGAAAGAACTGATGCAGAAGGGTATAAAAGCATGGCTGGAATATCCTGCATGGTTATGCATTTTTCATGAGATAGGAACCAGACTTTATGAAAGGCTAGGGAGGTCACAAGTTCCAAAGGGATGGATCCAGACAAGATCAACAAGATCTTCAATGTGCAGAAAGAAAAAATTACTCACCATAGTAATGTTGTTTTTTCTAATGGAGTCTTGCTGTATTCTGACATAATGCAGTTAGCCCCAGCACTTGAACTGCTCCGGAGAGGAAAGAGTTAACTCTATGCGGAAGCATAGAATGTTGAGCTCAAACTCAGTTTTCAAACCTCTGTCTGTGGTACTTCCCAGTGTAACCATCAGATTCTTATGAGCAAACTAACTAACTAAGTACAATAGTATGGAAATTGTTCAAACATATAGCCAAAGGGCAAAATGTTTTGGGGTCCAAAAAGACTCAAGTCAAGAACCCAAGAAGGAAAGGTAGTGACAATATTTAATTATAAAAACACAAGAAAGAAACAATAACAGCTACCCCACCCTGGAGGGAGGGTACAAGGTATACCCCTGAGGTGCAACACTGTACCTGCCAGCCTACTTCCAAAAAACTAGGTTTTGAGAGGGAAGGTGGGGGGAGAGGTTAGAATACAGCAAGACTCCATTAGAAGAAACAACATTACTATGGTGAGCAATTTTTTATTCAAACAACATGAAGTCTTGCTGTATTCTGACATAATGCAGACTGCCAAGCAGTTCCCTATGGAGGAGGGAATGCAGAACCTAATTTGGGAACAGGATCTGCAGTACTGCTGTGCCAAACCTAGCATCACTCCTAGCCTGGGTGTCCAGGGAGTAATGCTTGGTGAATGTATGTACTGTTTTCCAGGTGGCTGCTTTATAGATCTCTAACAAAGGTATATCTCTGGCCACAGCTAGAGAGGCAGCTGTACCCCTAATCGAGTGAGCCCTCAGGCCTGAAGGGGGTGTCCTACCCAATTTGTCATAACAGAATTGTATACAAGAAACAATCCACCTGGCAATAGTTCTTTTAGTGGCAGGCTTACCCATCCCCACTTCACCATAAGTGAGAAACAATTGAAGACAGTAATTTCTGTGTGCCTTAGTATGCTCTATGTAGTAGCTAAGAGCTCTTTTAACATCCAAATTGTGTAATCTTCTTTCTCCTGAAGAAGAATGGTCAGTGAAAACACAGGAGAGATATAGACTGTTCATATGAAAACTGATACCACCTTGGATCTTAGGACCACTTTATCCCTATGGAAGGATATAGTCATGTTCTACTGACAAGGCCTGTATTTCACTAATCCTCCTGGTCAAGTAATGGCTACCAGGAACACGGTTTTCAGGTCAAATATTTCAGCTCAGCCGGCCATGGGTTCAAGGGGGCTGCATGAGCTGTGCAATGCAGACATTAAGATCCCAAGCAGGGTCTGCTCTCAAATGGAGGATTTCTATGAACCAGACCCTTTGAAGAACTTTTAAACACATGATGAGAGACCAGGAAGAACTCTTCCTGCTGAAAGGAAAGCAGAAACTGCTGCTAGGTGAACCTTTAGAGTCCCAGGCCTAAGGCCTAGGCCATTGAGGTGAATCAGATAATCGAAGGCAATGGAGATGCCTGCAGAATCAGGGACAATGCCTTTCTGAGAACACCAAATGGTAAACCTCTTCCATTTGGAATCATAAGTCTTTCTAGTAGATGGTCTCCTGGAAACCTTCAGGATATCCATGACTGCCTGAGAAAGATGCAGGTCTGCATAGTCTAGCTCCTCAAGAGCCAGGCCTTGAGATTGAGAGACTGGTGATTGGGATACCAGATCCTCCCCTGGGAAGAGGACAGAAGATTGTATCTCTTGGGAAGGGACAGAGGACGAGACACTGTCAGGGACAGGAGCAGAGGGTACCGAGGCTGTCTGGTCCAGTCTGGAGCCACTAGGATCACTGTGCAGGGTTGAGTTCTAATCTTGATCAGGACTCTGAACAGCAGAGGAAATGGAGGGAAGGCATAAAGGAACCTGCCCTTCCAATCCAAAATCAGGGCATCCTTGGGTACATTTCCCAGGAATGGAGGTCTGCAACAGAACAGGGGGAGTTGGTGATTGTCCGGGGCTGCCAAGAGATCTGTCTCTGGAGTGCCCCATCTGGAGAAGATGATCTGCAGTATGAGGGGATTTAGGGACCATTCATGATGTCCCTGGGATATTCTGCTCAGAGCATCTGCCAGTACATTGTCTTTTAATGGAAGGTGAACTGCTACTAGGGAAGTCTGAAGAGAACAGGCCAGAGACCACAGTTTCATGGTTTCTGTGCACAAGGCAGAGGACCGAGTCCCTCCGTGTTTGTTGATGTACCACATTGTGGTGGTGTTGTCTGTCCTGACTTGGACCACTTTGCCCCTGACTGAATCTGAGAAGTTCTGAAGGGCTAGAAAAACTGCCCTGAGTTCCAGGAGATTGATATGAAGGACAGAATCCTGTGGAGACCAGAATCCTTGCTCTGTCAAGGCTCCCAGGTGGGCTCCCCAACCTAGGATGGAGGCATCCATAGTTAGAACTACTGATGGGACTTGAGGAAGAAATGGAACCCCTTGCTTGAGGTTGTCCTGGTCCAGCCACCACTGGAGAGCTTGGACTAGAGTCTGAGTCACTTTAATTAGTTAGGTAAGTGAATCCTCCTTTTGAGCCCAGAAGGACCTTAGGTGAAACTGAATGTCCCTCATCTGGAACATTGCTCCCTGCACCACTGCGGTGGAAGCTGCCATATGGCGCAGAAGCTGGAGGGAATGTCTTGCTGGGCAGGAGACCTGAGGTTGAAAGAATGAAGCGAGATCCACCAGTGCCTTCACCCTTGCAGGGGAAGGAAAGCTTTTGCTTGTACAGTGTCCAACTCTATGCCTATAAAGGTGAGAAGTTGAACTGGTTCGAGGACAGACTTTGGAAGATTGATAAGAAACCCCAGGGAACTGAGTAGATCCTGGGTAGTCTGTAGAGCTGACTTGACCTGTAGAGATGACTGCCCCTCGATGGGCCAGTCATCCAGATATGGGAAGATGGTGGTACCCTGTCTTCTGAGGTAAGTCACCACTACTGCAAGGCACTTTGTGAACACCCGTGTAGCTGATGTTAGGCTGAATGGCATAGCTCTGAATTGGTAATGGCCTGAAGGCAACTTGAACCTGAGGTATTTTCTGTGGGAGCACCTGATAGGAATATGGAAGTAGGCATCCTTGAGGTCCAGAGATGCAAGCCAATCTCCTGGCCTTAGAGAGGGAAGGATTATTCCCAGAGTTACCATTTTGAATTTTGGCTTTAAAATGTGTTTGTTCAAATACTTTACCTTAAGTCTAGGAATGGTCACCACTCCCCTGTTTTCTTTGGGGTAAGGAAGTACCTGGAGTACAGTCCTTTTCCCCTGGGTTGAGTAGGAACCTTCTCTACAGCTCTGAGAGCTAGAGGAAACCTCTGCCTCTAGGGCAATGGTTTCTAAGGCTGGTGCAGGTGGAAAAGACTTGGCCCTCTTTTTTGGGAACTTTTTGAAGCTGAGGGCCAGTCTCTGACTTACTACTTCCAGGACCCACTGTCTGAAGTCACAGACTTCCAGGCCTGGAAGTAGTAAGCCAGCCTGCCTCCTACTGGAAATGGGGAGTCGACCAGGGCTGACACATCAGGGTGTCTGCTTGGTAGGAGCCTTAGACTGAGAGGAGGAGGGAGCAGCCCTGCTCATCCCCCTCCTGACCCTCCCTCTGAAGAACCCCTTTTGTGGAAAGGGAGAGGAGGCCTGAGCTTGGTAAAAAGGCCTGTGAAAGGGCCTGCCCCTACCCCTAGACTGCTGCTTTTGAGGAGTGGCTTGCCTTTCCTTGGCCTGTGCACTCCTGTACGTGGTCCTGTATTCATCCATTTTCTTCATGTAAGCCTCTGTTTGCTCCCCAAACAGAGAGTTATCCACTACAGGAAACTCCATAGCCTTAGTCTGGGTATCCTGTGAAAGGCTAGTACATCTGAGCTAAGCGTGTCTCCTGAGAGACACAGATGTAGCCATGACTCTAGATGCCACATCATTGGAGTCCACAGCAGCATGAAATTGCATTTTTGATGCCTCAATTCCATCAGCAGCCACCTCCTCCAGCTCCTTGGCTAGCTGGGGAGAGGCCTGTTTAGCCAGTTCCAGAACCATATCCCATCTGGATTTCTGGTATCTGGCTCTGTAGGCCATATAAGTAGCCTGTCTGAGTCCCAAAGAAGATGCAAATATTGTTTTTTGGCCATGGCATCCACTTTCCTGGAGTTCTTATCTCTGAGAATTGTGAAGCCAAAGATGTTAGCCCTGTCACAGGCTGCAGCCTGCACTACCCCAACATGGCTGGTATGACTATAAAGGAACTCCGCAGTTGAGCCTGATAACATATACCTCCTGTCCATTCTCTTGTCCACAGGAGGTATTGAATTAGGAGTTCATAAATTTTGTGTGTCTGTTTCCCCAAGGATTTATGAAAAGGGGTAGACAGCCTTTTGGACTCTGGGATGTCCATCATTTCCACAAAATCAGGCTCTTCATCCTCCTCTGCAGCTTCAACCAAGGGAAACTGCAGGGTTTCTGCTGCCTTTTTGTAGAACAAAAATGTGAAGGGGACTCAGAGAGCCTGGGAGGAGAGACACCCTAGGGCCTGTCTGGGGAGATGTCCAGTTCAGTGGGTGCATCCAGACCCCCTGGTCATCATCATCATCATCATCAGGATAGTCTTCATCTCCTCCTACTCCTCATATTAAGCATCTGGATCATAATCTGGAGGAGACGGATCAACTGAACCGACTGCCTAACTGGCGGTACCAGTTCGGACGGAACCAGTATAAGCGATTGAACAATGCTAATCTCTTTGGCTATTTTGTCCGCAGTTGGAGAATGCAGTACAGGATCTGAACCGGCAGACTTACGCTTCTTTTTTAATGGAACTGGCCCCTCGGGGTCAGCTCTCCTTTTGCCCGAGGAGGTATCGCCTAGGTCAGTAGGCACCTCCTCAGATTTGGCTGCAACCAAACCGGGCTGGCCATCTGGATCTACGGACTTCTAGGCCTCCCTTTCAGCCTACACAGTCTTTTGTCTAGAGTGGATTTAGGAAAGTTTTACAGATTTGGCAGTCTGACTTGAGGTGGCCAAACCCCAGACAATAAACACAGATGAGGTGGGGGTCAGCCTTAGCAAAGACCTCCCCACACTCAGCACAGTGTTGAAACCCAGTGGGACCGATTTTCTTCTTGGGTTTCTCAGACATGGCCAATCTAACAAATTATCCTATTGCAGCTTTCAAGCCAGGTAATACAATAACCGGTTACAAACCGTGTTATGGGCTTTTTAAAAGAACCAGCAAAAGGTCTGGTTCTTTTGAAACTGATCAGTACCGGAACACCACTCTAATCCCAGAAATAAAATTAAAACAGAATGTAACAAGGTCGGTTCCAAACTGGACCCACCGGAAAGAAACCAAGGAAAAGAACAATTTCCAACTTTTTCAGAAAAATAAAACACAGTCACTACCTATCTACATACTACCTGTACCATAGACAGAGGCTGGAAATCTGAAAAAACAAAAATATACAGTTTAAACCGAACGCTTTTACTTTTACTGAACCGAGCAGAGGAAATTTCCGGAGCGACTTCACTGTTGGGTGGAGTAAAGAATCTGACAGTTACACTGGGAAGTACCACAGACAGAGGTTTGAAAACAGAGCTCGAGCTCAACGTTCTATGCTTCTACATAGAGTTAACTCTTTCCTCTCCGGGGCAGTTCAAGTGCTGGGGCTAACTGCATTATGTCAGAATACAGCAAGACTTCATGTTGTTTGAACATGAGAGGGCATTGCACCAACAAAAACAGTAGCAGTAAGGTGACAAATCTTCCCCAAACACACCAGCAACCTGAAGATGACTCGAGATACATAGAAAGGTGATCCACAAGGCAAAACAGGCAACACAGCAAATTGAACTGACTGAGATGAAGAAAACTCTGCCACATTGAACTGAATACTTCCCCTTTTTCTTCCTCTTAATTTGCCCCATTAACATCAACTGAGACTCTCACAAGGGATGCCAGGTATTTATACGAGGTGCCTGGCTCACTGAAGGAATTAGAAGTGGTACTGTGGTGCTTGAAATACTTTTCAAGATGCAGAGTTGAGGGGGGAATAAGAATCTCTGTAAGCTCCGATAGGGCTGTCAACCTGGACAGCTGGTAGTCTCTCCCATCTCGCAACCCCTTTCAGTTATTTTCTGTATAGCAACATACTCCTGAGACAAATACATTATGTGGGCAAATAGAGGTCAGATGGTGGAAACTCATAAAAAGTGTTGGAAATTATTAAACTGGGGACTTGTTGGGTGGCCTTGTTTCCCTGGAGGGGCCATTGGGGGGTGCTCCTAGATGATCCAGACTTGCTTTGCCTCCACTATAAGCCATGATGTGGAGGGGTGGCATCCCTCAGCCCTGGGAGCCTCTATGGTGTGCTGCACATAGAAAATCATACGACTTATGGACCAGAGTTTTGCTTTAGTATTTTCTATGCTGCATGTCCCTGTTTTTTAAACATCCTGCTCTGCCGAGGTGCTGGTAGAAGTGGGGGGTTCATCCTTCTTTCATATTGGGGAAGGTATGAGCTACAGAACTGGCTAGCTGGCACATGATAAATGGTATCATGTTTTATGAGTCTGGGCAGCATGGTCTTGCATATATCCCTTGAGCTGAGGGCTGGAACGTTTCTAGGTCTGTCATTGAATTCAATGGTTAACAGACTTGTAAGTGATGCACAACTGTTCTGCTAGAAGGAGGCTAGACAATACCATAAGGTCAGTCTAGGAGTTGCGCAGGAAGAAAGAGAACCTCTATGTGGCTCAGGGAAGGTGGTCATGGAAATCTGGTGCGCATTATTTTAGGATGTTGCAGATGTGGGGATCCTGGGGAGGGTGCTGTTGTCTCACTCACCTGGTATGTAAAGGGTTAAAATTACTCCTTAACAGAGTTGCAGTGCAGGGCAGGGGAGTTCAGGTGACACTGGGGGTAGCTTTCAGGGGAGAGGGCATTGAAAATTTGCACTTCGTGCAGGGTTCAGGCACCACAGGGCGTGATTAATGATTGACAGTGGTGAGTTAGGCACTGAATCAGAGATACTAACTGCAGGCCATCAGATGACTCTTTGAGGATGGCATAGTCATCTGGTTATATTTGGCTTATACTATGCATAGTGATGTAACGTAGAAGCAAAACTAGAGAAACTTTTTGAATCTTACAGCAGACACTAGGGTGAACCTGATACATGGTCATTCCTCCACACCTTCTTGTAGGTCATCTGTAAAGGTGCGATACGTCAAATTATACCCTTGAAGTCACATTTACTACATTTTTTAGTCTGGTTTTATTAAACTGACACAGACTCATTGCAGCCTTATAATCTTGGCAACAGTATAAATCAACTGTTGTGAAGTAGAATTGTGGGCTGGTTTGGTTTGAGATTGACTGCCTGTTGCAGTCTTTGATGTTTATAATTCTTTCCACTGTTTACTACTACAACATCACTACTTCACATATCACTTGCAGGCACCATTTCAAATGCAAAGGCTGAGAGGGGAACCTCTGGTGGGTGTTCTCATGAGAGGCCAAGTGGGCTGGACAACAATTTCTTAGGAGTTTCTCTTTTCCTTCCTCATGACTGATCTCTGCATTTTATCCGATAATGAGAAGGGGTGAATATCCCCGAAAGGAGGGCTCAGGTTCTGAGTGATTTGGACAGAATGGTTGCAGGGATTGTGTTCCTTTAAGACATGCATTTGACTCATGAGGAGCACAATAGATTGCACTGCTGATGAGTGGGGGAGGTACATGCCTCCACATATGAGGAGCATCCTCATTGCAGGGAAACACAGTTCTCATCCGGAAAAACCTATGCTTGTAGATATCGAATGCTGATAAAGATTTACAAGGGCAATATGTTCTTCTGTGTTGTAAATATAGTGATGCACAATGTACCTTACTGAATGTTTATGCACTGAGTATGAGTATTTTTTATTTATTTTTATTTTAGTCTTTTGGTAACCAAGTAAGGCCCACTAGGCACAAGTGCCTGTTTTCAGGGGCGACCTGGGAGCACTGGGTGGTTAAGTGACTTGCTCAGAGTCGCACAGTATGCAAGTGGATGTTATGAGAATCAAAACCCAGGTCTGATCTGCTGGATGTACCAAGCTCATTTACAGCTCATTACTCTAACCTCTAGGCTATACTGCTGCCATTCTCTGGGCCCTGCCTTGAGTCCTGTCCCCTGGCTGACATGCTGGTACTGGTGGTGGGGGGGGCTGGGTTTGAGGAGGTGTACTAGAGAGTTCCCTGTATTGAAGGTCGTATATTATATTATAGCCCAAGCATCTTGTAGTTGGATTGCAAGTTGCCGAATTGTTTTTTAAATTCAAGTTTATTTTTACAGTGAGGCCATTCCATAGCTCAATTATCCTCTGGTTATGGAAGTGTTTATCATTTTTAAATTCTTGTCTGTTTATTTGAAGGGGGTAATCTCTGGTCCTGCAATGATCTGGTTTAAATTCCAGGTTCAGTTGGTTCATAGGACTGGTGTCATTTATGATGTCAATTACAAGTAATAGGTCCCCTGAAATCCTTCTTTTCAACATGGCATTAGGTTAAGATTATCTAGTCTTTCATTATACGGTTGGTCTCCGAGCCCACAGACACATGATAGGTGTAGGTTTCCATGGCAGAGCAAATTAAAAATGGAAATCATAAAACATTATTACTACTTGGGGCTAGTGTTTAATAACAACTTGAGATGGGCCAAACATCAGAAAGCAATTATGATTAACTTTAATTTGATCTAACTTGAACCCCTTTCTGTTTCAAAAGAAAATGTGGTGGTTACGCTAGAGATGCAGGCTTGATAGCCAATGAGGCCAAATGAAATTCGCTGGCACTGTATGCTGCAGAGGTTTTGGGAAATACTAAATTTGTTGGATAGAGTCCTAAATGGTTTCTACAGATCTTAGTTAAAGGATTTACCTTGGATATGAGTGGCACAAGTTAGAGCTGAGCAAGAGAGAAATGAACTTACAAAACTCTTCAGTCATACATTATTGGGTTGCAGGATTAAAATTACAGGAATTAAAAATAACTGTTTATCATATATTTGGCTTCAAGACTATAATCTAGCAGAGACTGGTATAGCATGACAGATGAATTTAGATGAAATACCTAGTTCAAGAATTAGTCCTTCACTGGCATCAACAAAAAATACTCAGGCTAGAATCTTGTTTCTTTTAAATACACCTAAAAGAGATGAGTTTTTACCCTGTTCAGATTCAGAAGAGCTCCCTTAAAACAATTAGAGAAACATTATAATAAAGAGGACTGGACTGATATAAAACTGGAGTGTGATTATAAGATGTTTCATGTAGATGACATTAAGCATGTTGTTTGTGTGGCATGACTGGATTTAAACTCAATAACTGTCAGGTGTGTTAGTAAATTCTATTTTAACAGTAGACCAAAACATTGACTATTTGTTAAATTATATAGATCAGGAAAAAGTAATGAAGGTTGTCTTGTTTTTAAAATCAGCATTGATCATTCGGCACAACACAGTAAAGTATTTTCTTGACAATCTGGCATCACAGGCCATAACTCTCATGCAATATTGCCTGGCTTCTTAAACAGACAAATATATATGATGATATGTTTGTTCAGTACTATTAATGAAGATAAAGAGATATCATTTCAACTCAGTTTTAATAATGTTACGTAGGTGAATTATATGCATAGGATAACTTGTCTGTAGCTTAGAGGTATCGTCAGATATAATGAATACTTTATTTGCAATCACCTCCCACAATCTCACCCAACTTGTAACTCATCCCACAAGACAGAACTACAAGGCTGGCACCAGCACCCTAATTGACTGGGTTCTGGTCAGCACACCATCCAGATTCTCTGAACTCAGAGTTCTCCCGGATGTACTGAATGACCACTCACCAATCTCCTTTCTCTAGACCGGTAAAATTGCCAAAAGCCCACCACGTCTCATCGAGAGCAGGGTCCTGCAAAAAGGCAAACTTGGTTCCCTCAAATCAGCACTGTCTGCCTATAACTGGTCCCCCATACACAAGGCACCCACTCTGGACCAGGCACTCAGCTTTTTCATGGAGGGTTTCAACTCCATCTGTGATATTCATGCCCCATATGCTAAACAGAAAATTCGAGGAGTGGAAAATGGCTGGCTGGATGGTAAACTCCCTCTCTCTCTCTCCTAAAAAAAAGGGACTGCCTCTGGGCCAAAGCCTTAAATTCTGGCTGTAAGCACGACCTACAACGTTACAAAACTGCTAGAAATCAGTGCACTAAACTGATCCGGCTTGCAAAGGCCAACTTCCACAAGACCCAGCTCAACAACGCTTGGGAAGATGGAAAGAGGTTTTGGGACAACCTCAAGAACACCCTTGGCAAAGACCAGAGGCTTAGTCCTACAATGCTCAATATCAATAACGCACCCTCCACAGATCCTCTAGTCATTGCTGATGCCTTTAACCAGGCCTTCACTGACATGTCCCCAGTACTACCCCAGACTACCTTCTGCCGGTGGATGACCAAGGTTGCGCCAACCGCACCACTACTAACCACCCAACTTTCTACTTTAAGAAGGTGACAGAAAAGGAGGCCCTAACAATGGTCAGGAAAGTCCTAGGAAAAACTAGGTTGGGGAGTGATGGGATAGACATGAAGATACTATCTCTGACACTTGATGTTCTAATCAAACCCATTATGATGATATTTAACAAATCCCTGGCCCTAGCTCAATTCCAAGAAGTCTGGAAGCAAGCCCTGGTAACTCCAATGCATAAGAATGGTGACAAGACACTGGTATCTAACTACAGGCCAATATCTATCCTCTCCCCACTATCCAAAACACTGGAGAAAATCATGGCAAACCAACTCACAGAATACCTAAAAAAGTACAATCTGCTTTTCCCAAACCAACATGGTTTCTGGCAAAAACACAGTACCATCACTGCACTGCTTGCATACTCTGATTATGCACACAAGGTGCTAGATGAAGGCAAATTGGTGGGGTCCATCTTCATTGACCTCACTCTAGCCTTCGACACCGTCAACCACTCTCTACTGATATTTCAGCTCCAAAGACTGGAAGCGGCACCAAACGCCCTAAATTGGTTCAATGATTACCTATCACAACGGAGTCAGTGCATCAAAATCGGGCAGACGTTATCCAGCTCCAGAGAGGTACACCTAGGAGTTCCTCAGGGATTAATCCTTGGTCCCTTGCTTTTCAGCCTCTTTGTTAATGAACTGCCCATGGCCTGTGAAACCAATCTCATCCTGTATGCGGACGATGCTGTGCTGCTGAGTAGTGGCAACTTCCAGGCAGCACTACAAACAGAACTTCAGATCTCCTCCGGTACATGCTTGGCCCTATTCTTGGTTCACTCTCCAGGAGACCCTTGTCCCACTATGTTGCCTTTTACCATAAGGAGCTCCAGGCACGATGCAGTGAACTAGAAGGCACCCCTTACTATACATGGGATAGGTCTCTCCCTTCTATCTCTGTGGTACCCCGCCAATGGCCACAAATCTGGAAAAGATTGTATAAAGATGTTAGGTGGGATCGATATAGATTGCTTCAATTCTATGTAGTGCATGACTTATACTATTCACCTGTAAAACTTAATAAAATGGGGCACCACCCAACTGAATTGTGTGCCAGATGCAGATCCCAGAGAGGTACACTTCTTCACTTCTTCACATTCTTTGGGAATGTGACAAAGTAACCCCCTTTTGGGATGCCATTTGATCCAAACTGGATCCCTTATTGGAGCTACAGAACGCTTTTCAACCAGAAATTTGCATTTTGGGTGATTCGGGAGAGACTTTAATAGGAAACCAAAGGAAACATATGTCCTTGATATCTCTATGTGCTAAGAAAATCATATTACGCCACTGGTTAGATCAACAAATTCCCAGGTACACAGAGTGGCACAAATAAATTCTATTTGCTCTGCAAGCAGAATACTTCATTACAAACATATCTAAACATAGCAACAAATACCAGAAGGTATGGGCACCCTTACAGACCCTACTATCCACTTAGGATAGACCTGGCCTTGACCTGGATCTGACATAGTGCTGCGAAGGTCAATGGTTAAGTTTTTTTTTTTCTTTTCTCTTGCATGGTTTTTCCTTTTTTTTCCCTTTCTCTTGGAAGGAAACTATTACCAACTTATATAGTGAAGTGGCGATGTGGGAGGGATGGGAGGGGGGAAAAAGGTGTTAGCAATTTTTCCGTATTACAATTCTGTTGTGGTATTTAATTATTTTAGCTAGATAAATCTAACATTACTCCTGATAGTCAGTCCTGGATTTTAATGTTGGATGACACTACATGTAGGTGATTTTTCCTTCATACTTTCAAAGACTTACAATGACTTATGTTCCACTGCTGTTTACTTAACTGTCTGAACAAGTTGAAGTGCATACAATACCATAACTGTATTTGTGAATTTAATACCACAATAAAGCTTATTAAATGTGAAAAAAAAAGAACTTCAGACCTCCTTTAACAAACTTGAGGACTGGTTCTGTAGGAAAAGGCTGCTACTGAACTACAAGAAAACCAAAGCCGTGCTCCATTCCAGCCACTACAATAAACACAGGCTCACTCCTCTCAACAGCACCAATAACGCTGGTGAGCAGATAGAGCAGGTACAATCATTTAAGTACCTAGGGGTTACCATTGATGACTCTCTCACATATACGAACAATATTGACTCCCTTGTCAGATCAGTAAATACAAAGATCGGGGTCCTCTACAAACATGAGAAATCCCTCACTCCGGAAGTACTCCGAATCTCAGTATCCAGCTTAATACCCCCCACGATAGACTACGGGCTAGTGGTCTATGGAGCTGCCACTGATACTGCACTCAACAGGGTCCAAATTGCATTAATAAGGCATGCCGCCTGACCCTATGCGCAGACCATTACACTCACACCTGCACCCTATATGAGAGCACTAACTGGCTTAACCTAAAAGACAGGCTAAAATACCAAACCCGTCTACTGGGTAAGAAGGCGCTCCTCAGAAAAACACCACCCTGCATAGAAAACCTGCTTGAGGCATTTCTCTCATCCCACATCACCAGAGGGAAGAAGAATGGAGCACTGTCCATCCCATTCCAGCGAACCTCACTTGAGCAGTGTACTTTCTCCTACCGAGCCACCCTCTGGCTAAATGAACTCCCACAGAAACTACAAACACACAGCCTGCCACAGTTCAAAGCAGGCCTCAAACAGCACCTACAGTCTAGTTCATAATGCACCTGTTCCTCAGGCCAAACCTGAAAGACTAACCCACACCCAACGTTAAACCCGGCACTGATACCGAGAAAACTTGCCCTCATCCTAGCCTAGCCAGCAGCACTAGTAAGCTACTAGTCCTCCTTTCAGGCTGTGCGTACAGCCCCCCAACCTCACCTCCCACCTTTCCAACCATAGTCTATCAATAGACCTCTCGAGGTCTCTAGGGCTGAGCCACTCCTAGAAACATCCAAGACATAACCTAAATCCTCTTACAATTAGCTTTGTTTTCCAATACTTGCCTAAAAAATCTCATGTACTACTCTTTAACTGCCTAATGTGCTGAACCCTGTATCAACTGTATTTGTTCTGAAATCTGTAACTACTGTATATGTGCTGAACCCTGTAACAACTGTATTTGTTCTGAAATCTGTAACTACTGTATTGATGTACTTTGTCCACCCTGACGTGGAACCTTTGTAAAAGAGCTCACGCTCAAAGGTCTTCTGATATTCATAAATAAATAAATAAAATACACTTTAGGTGATTACTCTGTAGACTGCCACTTCCATCTCTGTTCAGGCTGGGGTCCAGCAACTTCCCAGCCCCATCCAGGTCAGTGGGGATCCATGAGGAGTGGGGATCAAGAATGCTGACGGCAATCATACAGGCAGACCAGAAGATATATGTTGGGAAGAGCCTCATTGGGCCTTGTGCATATGCAGTAATGCAGCTCTAGAGGAGGAAAGCTCCCCTGCCCGTCACGGGGGTTATTGTAGGTATGAAACAACAGCTCCATCTCTTTTTGGCTGGGATCACTGCCTCAAGACAGTGCCTTTCCACAGCACCCCAGTCGCCTGACCCAGTTCACTCTCCAAGTCTGCTTCATACCTGAGTTACTATGAATTTTACTTGTTTTTTCAAGATTTTTAATTTTGTAATGGCCTGGTAGCTAATCAATAAAGACTGAAATTAACTGCTTTCCTGGAGAATGTGAAGTTTTTGTTCTTCTTTTCTATGTTGATATGGAATGCTCTGTGTAGAAAAAAATCTCTGTACAATGCAGGGGCTAAATTTATTTAGTCATGCAGATTCATATAATGGTCCCTTCTGTTATGTGGAGAAGAGACTGAAATGCAGAAAGCAGTTTTTCAATTCTATTGGGTGCAGTCCAACCATAGTTTGATGTAGTCTCTCACTGTTTAGCAATGTTTGGGAGCTATGGGCATATAATATTAAGACACTAGCACCTATTTTGACTTTATAGATTTGCTAGTTCTGAATAGAGATGTGTTGAAGTTTTAATTCACCAGCGAAGTTACTGCACAGTGGCCAAAATTCTCATCTGCTGCATTTCATGAAGTTTTCCTGACCGTCAGCAACTTAGTGCCAAATCACAAAGTTTTCCATGTGAACAATGGAATTCTGCCTGTGAAAAAGCAAATTTGTGCAATTTGTGGGTGAAATTCCACACATTTCATGGGCGGAATTCCACCATTCGTGGTGAAATTCTGCACTTTGTGGATCGATCCACACTTCGCGAATTCTGCTAAATTCATGGATTAATTCACAGAGCAAATTTAGCCAACTTCATCCACCTCTAGTTCTAAACAGCACATTGTTATATAGCTAAGTGTGTATACATTTCAGAACCATATTCTATTATTACCTGTTTGTTTTATGCCAATTTCTATGATGTGGATTAGTGGCTGTTGTAGCCTTATATTCTTACTTGGTTTAATGTTTACATCCACTGCTTTTGAGTGTATCTAATTCTTGGTATAGTGAAAAATGTTATTTTACTAAGACTTCCCCCACATAGTGTACCAGAGATGCAGGGTGATATATGCTGTAAGTCCTCTTGTTTTGAGTCTGTTTGTATCCCTTGCAGAGAAATTATTTGTATATGCTTTGCAGAAAACACATAAAATGTACAGTAAATAAAAAAATATATAAAAATCCATTCTGCCACCCCCATATGGCCAGTTGGCTTACTCCATGGTCACCCCCACCCTCAGTCTTCTCCCATCTCTTCACTCCTTCGTGGCATCCCATACCTCATCAAAAATACTAGGCATCTAGCCAGGCTCTCTTTGTCTGACAATGTCTTTTCAAAACCACCTCCTTTCCTTTTTTAACTACTCCCCTGTCCCATAGTAATGTAGAGACAAGGGCCCCTTTAATGTCTTTAAGCCACTTGGCCCACAATCTACGTTTAGGAGAGAGCAAAAAAATGGTCCTAAATACAAAATGGGTATACTTTGCAATATATTTGGTGTCCTGCCTGCTGCTTTTACAACCTGGCACCATGGGAAACCAAATTCCTTGCCCTGCAGATTTATTAAAGTATCTCCGATAAGTCACACTGGGACACCTTTATGAGCTTCATAATCCATTGTACCATTGCATTAGAATTGTTAATCTACCAAAAACCAAGGCCCCATGGTAAAGAGAGATGTGCCTTGGGTGAACTTTCCAAGAACACTTAACTAAACATGGCATCCCACCTCCCAAGCTTAACCATTCTGGCTCAGAACCCATAGACTTCACTCCACAAATCCTAGATTTATGATGAAGGGAAATAATTGGCACTGACATTGGTAGCTCAGTTGGCACTCCTTCTCCACTGTGCCAGCAAACTAGTGCTTCTGTGGCACACAGGAGGTTAATGGTGGGCTGTCTTGCATTGGTGAGTGATGCTACTGTAGGCAGATTGTATTAGAGGATTAGATCTAAACTACTGTATGTAATGCATCAGGGAGCTCTTATCTGACCCTTTATTACAAGGATATTTGGATGCTGTGTTACAGAGTAGGAAGGGTTGTTTCAGATGGAACTGGGTAGGTAAATTGGCTAGCAGGATAAGAGGTACTGTATATGACTATGCTCACTGAGCATTTAAGGACCACCTTTTGTTCACCTCCCACAATGGATCCATGATTGTGGGGGTCAAAGACACTAAATGGGCCTCGCTCCATGTTAACTTTTGGACTGGAAGGTGGTCAGACTAGGAACTGTGGAAGATTTGAAAAAAAAAAAACAGCATTGAGTGGGGGAGATACAGCTTGACACTGGGTATTTTTATCAAGGCATGGAAGTACCAGTGAGATTACTGTTGTTGTACGAGATCACTGAAGGGGGATGGGAGACCATAGGACTTTCCCTGGCCAATTTGTGGGATACAAATGCTGTCTTCTAGCACATTTGTTATAAGACACAACCTGGGTCTAATAACAAATAACAAATATGATGAGGTTACTAAATATGAATACTAGGCAGATATTCACTTGAAGGTATTCACTCACCACTACAGGACTCAAACCCAGGTCATCAGCATGGCTAGCTGCACTGTTTACCATTAGACTATAAAGTAACAGTTATTGCTTTTAATAACAAAATAATTTATTGAACAAATCATTAATCAAACTCCAGCTGTAGTCCTACAGATGCCCTGTTTAATAAAAGTGTACAGTATGTGAATCCTTAACCGGTGTTGCTTTTTTGAATTCAGTATTTATATTTTTTTTAATTGCAAGCTGATTGGGTTTATAGTCTAATGGCTGTCAGTATGATCAGCACAAGTAGGGTGACTTTTTGTGGGTTTCTCACAGTATACTTTGTACGTATTTGAGTAAGGAAGTCACAGAAAACACTGGGGTCCTATTTACAGTCCCAAAGTATAGTGGCACAAAATAACAGCTGACCATTGTACTACCACCATTTAGAGTGTTACACAGCTAAATTGTGTAGTCACAGGGGAGAGACCTCCCAGCAACTTTGTCAAACTGCAAATGACCTTGTCAGATGTTAGTGCATGAAAATGGAGTTTGCATCTGCTAACATGCAGGTTTGTGATAACCCACAATGCAGTAGCTTGACATGGACCAGAATAAGAGCATTGCTCAGTTCTGCCATTTCATGGTGAACTGATGCTACCATCAAATGTTCACCACACTTGCCAGCCCTGTGCCTGTAGGCCTACTTTTGAGTAGGTGCTAAATCCAATGTTCCCATTCACTTGTTCATTTTTCTGATTGTCCAGTTCACCCCCTCCCCATGAGATCTACTAGCTTGTAACTGAATTTCACTTCTTTCTGAGTTGATCTTTAAGATTTTAAATTTTGGCTCAATTTTCTTTTTTCATTCATTACAAACAATATCTCTGTACTTGTTTGATTTTTCTGAACATGCAGGGTTTTTCATGTAATGGAAAACACCCTAATATGCAGTATTTCATAATACATTCCAGATGTTTGCGTATGAGCAAAATGACATATCAGTTAAATATGCTATTTGTTTTTTAATGAATAGATATGTTAAGGGGACCTTTTTCAAGCTCAGTGTGTTGTGTGCTGTTAATTTAATGTTTTCTTTTATGAAATTAGTGCTAACAAAGTACCAAAGAAATTTGCATTAAACTGTCACTCCAAGAAGTAAGTTTGTCATAGTTTTTTTAAAGTTGAAAATGCATTAGCAACTCACGTACTGTTGTTTTCCAACACTGAAAGGAAAATTTCATGCAAAAATTATAACAACATATGTTGTACACTGGGGTTTTGTTTCTCTGGTTATGCCTACTGCTCTGTTACCTGTGTCTGTAGCAAGGTTTTTTTACCTTTCTCTACAAGTTTCATGGCCCTTGGGGGTAGCAATGCAGGCTTATTTATTGCCTTTGAACTGCTGGAATTTTCCCAGAATACCTCTGGGAATTATGTGAATTAGACCCTGCATTAGAAGTTAGAGACCAAGAACAGGATTCTCAAAAGGGTTGGGGACTAAGTCCCTCAGTACAACTCCAGTTGTGGTCTGAAATCTTCGGAGAGTGGTATTCTCATCCACAGCAGCTGTGGAAGATGTTACAGCTGGTCCCACCAGCCACAACATTTTTCCACAGCTGCAGGGATTTCTATAGCAACACCAGCTGCAAGCTGATGTGACTCATAGAGCTGGTGGTAAACTGGCTCCACTTTTGAGAATACCGTAGCTGCAGGAGAAACTGTGGTTCCACAATTGGCAACCCACTTGCACCCAGTTTTCCCCACAGCTGTGGGATTTTCAAAAGTGTTGGGAATCCAGCCCCAGGAGGATCCTAATTATAATCTAGTCTCCCCATCTAATTGCAACTGCTTGTGAAAGTTAACTGCTTTAAGTGTTTGCCCTCCCTCCCCAGCCCAAGTCAGATTTTTCTAAGTGCCAACTGTTGCTATTCTGGCTGTGTGGCAATTTTCTTTCAAAAAATGCTGTCACTGAGTGATAATTTATTTATTTATTTATTTAAGCATTTTACCAGGAAGATATACTGAGCAGAGTACTGCTCGACTACAGATGCATCCTGGGGGAGGGGAGAACATAGGAGAACAGATTACATAGTATAGACAAGAAAATACATAGTGGGAGAAATATTAACATTAGGATCTGGTTACATGTCAGTAGTAGCTTGACAGAGACAAATTGGTAACCACAGTACGTACGGTATGAAAAAGCACTTGAAGTCAGGATTGACAAGTGAATACATTGTGGAAGATCACTAATATTTGGTTCAGAAACCACTACATACAGGATTGAGAGTGGCAGTTGGTAGCACACTTATATACAGCAAGTGTACAACAAAATTAAGTTATGAGCCATACGAGATACAGTATAAGGCGAGTGGACAATAGTTAGATACTGATGAATTACAAATTTGCTAAGTGCCAACATTCCCAAAAGTTGCCCTAGTGATTTGGTAGGCTCCTAATTCAAACTCAGGTAGGGATGAAATGATCTTGGAGCATGGAGTTTAGGTGCAACAGGGAGGTGAAGTGATGAATATTAGCTGGGAGGGAGTTTCATGGTGAGGGAATGCGGTAGCTGAACCCTGATTGCCCAGTGGAGGTAGATCGGTATGGGACAGCTAGGGACCTGGAGTCTGAGTTTTCTGAGTGTGTATGATTGTGCGCTAGGGTTTGTTAAGATGTCGGAGAGGTAGGAAGGAGCCACTGAGACCAATGCTTGGCCGTAATTTTTGCGCAGTGAGTTAGCCTGCGATAGTCAAGTGAGGTGAGGTTCTTTGCTTGATATAGGGCACAGTGGTGTGTGGAATAGAGGCTGTTTAAGGTGAAGTGGCAAAAAGAGTGGAAGAGAGGGTCCAGCCTAGCTAATGTGGTCTTTGGGCCGGCACTGTAGACTAAGTCCCCATAGTCAAGGACTGGGAGGATCATTTTATTTATAATGACCTTCCTGGCGGAAGGGTATGTTGTCACGACTCCAGTAAAGTGCACCAAGCCTTGGGTGCAGCTTCTTGTAAGGAGTCAATATCGTGGAAGGTTAAGGTGCAGGTCAAGCCAAACATCGAAGTATCTGAAGGTGGTGCAGGACTCCAGTGGGGACCCTTCCAGGGTGTGAAAAACTAATGGTGATGGGAGCCTAGAAATTTTCTGCCTCATCCCAAAGGTTAAGGAGACTGTTTTGCTAGCATTTAGGAGGAGGTTATTTGAGTGGAGCCAGTGCTGGACTGTGATGAAGTCGTGCTGAAGTCTGGACGCAACTTCAGAGGGTGAGGGGCCGGATGCATATAGCACCGTGTCATCTGCATACATATGGATGGTGGAGTGTGTGCAGGCACAGGGCTGCTCATTTAGAAAGACTGAGAATAGGAGGGGGGCCTAGGACAGATCCTTGAGGCACTCCTGACGTGATTGGGAGGGGGTCCGGCATGGACGCTCTGATACGGACAGCTTGGGATCTACCAGAGAGGCAATGATCTATACAGTGATAACACCACCTCTCTCTTTCTGCTTTTGATACCCCTCCCTATGTACCCTAGCATCCCACTAGCTCTCCCTAATGCTTAGTTACACTTTCTAGTCACCTTTAGGTCATCAGATATGCTTATCCCCAGATCTCATTCCTGCTTGGTGGTCGTTAATACTACACCACCCATTTTTTACTCCACCTCTAGGTTTCTGCACCCCAAGTGCATGATTTTCCACTTCTTAACATTGAAACTCAACTGCCACACCCTTGCCCACTCCTCTAGCTTTCTTAAATCTCTAATCATTTTTCCACCCCCCCAGAGTGTGTACCCTATTGCACATTTTAGTGTCATCTGCAAAAAGGAATACCTTCCCTATTAGCCCCTCTGCATGTTGCCAATAAAGATATCAAATTCAATGTTTGTGGAATAGCAATAAGGAGAGATGGGGTATATAGTGCTTGTGTAACTTGTAGTACCCTTGAGTAGTAGCTATGTAGGTAGTAGATTGTAGGGAATAAAAGGCCCATAAGGAAGGGTGAGAAGAGCGCTGGAGAAGGAGGAGGAGGAGAGGATGGTGGTGGATGAAAAACACTCCCTAAGCAAGGAAGGTGTGTTAGAGGAGGGCTTATATAGAGGTTGTGGGAGGAGCTATTCCCTATATTGAACCTCGGGCAAGCCCTCCCATTCAATGTTTGTGGAATAGCACTAAGGAGAGATGGGGTATATAGTGCTTGTGTAACTTATAGTACTATTTGTGGCTTTACTCTATTCCCACCCTTGAGTAGTAGGTATGTAGGTAGTAGTCTGTAGTGAATAGAAGGCCCAAAAAGATTGCTCCTCCATCTCACAGAGAGTATGACCATCTGGCACTCAAGAGAGGAAAAATTATCAGGTGGAGGAAACCTCTGAGGACCCATGGCCAGAGGTCTGCCCATCCTTCTGGACATACTAAATGGAGAAGAATCTAGGTTCTAGTAACTACAGCTATTTTGAGGTTGGTGAGTTGCTTGGAAAAAACAATAATCCATCTTTAATCCATGGATGATGCCGATCACGAGATGATCCTGAGGTTGAAGAGGGGATCTGTTCTGAATGAGCAATAGAATCCTGAGTATGAAGTAAATCTGCAAGAAGGATGATGAAGGAAGTCCAAGTTTCCAGTTGATGAATGATGCTTGTCCAACGGACTTGTAATAGGCAGAGGGACCATGACCAGATTGATAAGGTACTAAACTGGGAATGGTGGAAATGCAATGGTAGAAGAAGTCATTGATGAATGATCCAACTTGTGAGAGGCTTGAATGTAAGGGTATGGTCTGGAGGCTAGGAACTCTGTATTGAACAAGGAGTCACTTAAGGAAACATCCATAGAGTAGAATTTGTAGAAGAGTCTTTGAGTGCCCTGGAGATGATGGTTCATTCTCGATCCAAGGATTATACAGTCTGAATGATGATCTTGAAGATGAAGGGTACATCTTTTCCTTAGGGATGTTAAAAATCCTATGTAAAGCAGATCCAGTTAAAGAAGGGCTGATGTAGACCATGTTTCTGAAGTGACAAAGGATGCATGTCCAAAGGATTTTATGGACATTATGAGTCGGGAGAGCAAGATTTGAGTGTTATAAGACAAGACAGTATACTGTGGTAGTTGTGATGATTAGTAAAGTTATGAGTGACTGCTCCAATTCATATAAGGTTTGATATTCAAGGTAGTCTGGAGGTAAAGAATAAATTAGTGAGCAAAAGTCACTAGGTAACCATCCCAGAGTAAAATAAGTAGAGGAGATTTTGAGTGCCTGATGAAAATAATGCCATAAGTGATTAGTAAAGCTGTCTAGATGGTAGCCTTATATACAGTATATGAGGAAAGATTGGAATTTGATATAAGGAATACAGTATATGGCTTCTTTGGTTATGATGTTCATGACTTTATGCTCAAATCCGCTGCTGGTGTGCTGCCTGAAGTAAGTGTGGGTATTCCTGTGGTGTGATTATTTAGGAGATGTACTGTGGTGGCATAAGTGGTTAAGTTCATGGGTAATCCTGCAGCTGAAGTACATGAGAGAAGCTTGGGGAAGATGAAAGGAAGAGTCTGTAGGCTGGATTAGTAGTGAGACTGAGTAGTGCAGGATGCCATATGTTTTAGTGTTACTGCTGCTTAATACCGATTAGGATGCAAGGCCGAGTTGGTGAATTTTTCTTGGCTATTACGGATTGCCAGTTAGAAGTTGGGAGAGCCAGTTCTCGGTAATGGTCTTTGCTATAGAAATTAATGAAGGTACTTCAAGAAGAAGAGGCTGAAAGGTCCACTGGAGAGCGGTTGACCTGGCTGCAGGTATTAGGTGAAAAGGTGTGAATAATAATATAAGGAATAACAATGCCCAGGAGTGAAATCAAAGGTTGGATGGCATGGAGTCAATAATCAACTAGCTGTGGGGATCCCACGATGAATATTCTGGACAATATCTGTGCAATTCCTAAGACTAGCATGACTGTTGGGAAGTAGGAGCCCAATAACTTGGACATCAGAGTCATTGTTGAAATAAGAGGTGGCAGAAGGTAAAATGGATGATATCCATAGTTGAATAGGTTAACTTGTGATTCCTGGTATCTGCAGAGGTGATGCTGAATACAAAGTCCAAGTATAACAGAAAGATTTAAGTCCTTTCCATGTATGAGGATGGCCAACGAGACGAGGCATTCGGGAGAGTCATAGTGATTGGTAGGACAGGGATTGGAGGGTATATCTGATAGAGACAGAGGAGAATGTCCTATTGTCCAAGAGAATGCAGTCCATGAATGATTGTGAAGAACTGAATGGGCAGTATGAGCCTTCTATGATGACGTAAGAGTCTATGGGACTTGTAAGCCAAGAAATGTTTGCTGGCAGTTTAAGTACTCCAGAGTAATGCATTAATGATCGAATGAGTAGTGGAAGGGTACTGTTAGAAGAGCTGAAGTAGAAGAAGGGTATGAATCATATGGAAAAGCAGATGAATCATCAGGAGTACTGGTCGAAGATAGGATACAATGCCCAAAAGAGACACAGCAAACAGTACAAAGCCCTAAGCCAGCAAGACGAACAGAAGAAGGCAGCCAGACAAATGGGAAGGAAGTCCGGAGGGGATCCTGAGTAACTGAAGGAATGAGCAGAGGAAGCAAAGGGCCAGGCGAAGCCGTATGACATCCAGAGCAGGAAGGAGCAGGATGAGTTCAGTTCCATGGTGAACAGCAGTTTATTGCAGGAAAACTGAAGCAAAGCAAGCAAAGCATCAAATGATTATTCACGGAAGGCTGAGGAGCCAAGCCAAGCACCAAGAGTAACAGGAGCCCCACATCTGATGAAGGCTGGAAGTGACCAGAGAAAATGAAGGAAGGTGCTGTAGCAATGAAAGACAAGAGTTCAAACATGCGATGAAAACAAGGTTGTACAATGGCAGATCCGGCAACCTGCAGCAAAGCAGTCCAAGGGGCTGTCAACCCAGAGAGAGAGAGAGGGAATAAACAAGTTGGCAGGATCCATATGATGAGAGCAAGAAGGCCAAAGGGGTGAAAGAATGAAGGTCCATGACAGAGCGGGATGGTGAGTGGAGGCAGTGAAATGCAAAGAGGTCCTGATATTGAAGGAAAGTGGCAAACTGGTAGGATGGAGACAAACAGTTCAAAGAAGGTTCTACAGTCGAAGTCACAGGCAGAAGCAGGAGATCCATGTCCAGAAGAGTCATGGCATTGGGAAGCAGGTGGAGAAAACACATGCGAAGCAGCAGAATGGAAGGACATTCAGCCAGATGGGACGTTTGAGGAAGATGATCTGGACTAAAGTTAGTTAGTGAATGCAGAATGATGAGATAACAGGGCTGAAAAAGTTCTGGTCCAGAATGGAAATGGCAGTCTGCATTGGTATAGATGCAAACCAAGGAGAAATACAGAACTCTGGGAGGCTCTCAGCCATGGAAGCTGGCAAAGGGAATGAAGAGTATATGTTGTAAATAGAGAAGATGGAGAAGCAAGCCAGGTGAAGATCTGGTCCTGTAGGAGTGGCATCTGGGAATCAGACTGAGGATGGAGAAGATAACACAGCAAGCAGGAGGCTCAGGCAACCAGCAGGGACTACAGATGACTGGCAGTGACTTGAAGCACCATAAGTACAATGTTGAGGGCATGCAGAGTGTGATAATTCTGTTCCCAAATGGAAGCAGCAACTGGAGAAGGTTGAGAAGATATGGTATGAGGAGGTATGGTGGAAGTCGGTAGATTAGAAACAGAGCTCCCATCCCTGGTAGTCATGGCAACTGGCATGCACTCAACGCTGTTAAGCAGAGTTAAGGACTGAGGATGTCAAGTTAGTAAGTAGGAGGTGGTTCTGTTCTCAAGGGAAGCGGCAACCAGTATGAGGTAAAGAAGGTGAGGTAACAGTCTTGTAGATTGCAGACATGGCCCTATCACTGGTAGTTGGGGTGAGCTAACCTTCACGTATTACTGCTAAGCAGAGTTAGGACGGAGTATGTCAAATTGGGAAGTATTAGGAGGTAGTGATTGAAACAGAATTCCATCCCCGGTAGACATGGGAAGCCTACCTTCACTCAGCACCACAGAAATGAGAGTTAGGGAGGGAGACCAGAGTACTGCTAGTATGGGCTGATGAAGCATTAAACTGCTGCAAGGATAAGATAGACAAATAATGAACAGGTACAGGAATGGATGCAGTTGGAAAATACTAATAAAAGCAGAAAATGGATGAGACATGAATTGACATATACAGAGAGCAGTGAATGCTTGGCATAATACACAATGAAAGAAATAGGCAGTTAAATAACTAGTGGTGAAACACAGTCGGATATCACACAGCTAGCGTTAGTTATTGGTATGTGCTGCATTGACAGAATTAGGACGGTTCCGGAAAATTGATCCCTCTTTCCAGTTTGAGCAGAGAATGATGAATGCAGGAATGAGCGATGGAATGAAGAACCAAAGGAGACTTAAGAAGAGTCTGGTATAGTAGTCCCTATGGTGATGGCTTGAAAGTGCTAATGTGATGACCAAGGCTATGGGTTATGATTCCTTTTGTAATGGATCCTCCCCATGGTGCAGGTTTAATATGTTCTATTCCTATGATTTCACAGGAAGTTTGATCACCATTGTGATACTGAGCAAAATGGTTGCAACCAAAGTCTCAGGGACTGGCTAGTGACTGATCCAAGACTGCTCCAAACTTAGCAAGCTGAAAACCCAAATAATGTCCGTAGTTCTGATGTACAAGTCTTTACAGTTCAGTGCAATCCCCCCCCCATAAAATAACAGTATTTAGGATGAACAATAATGATATGAGACAGGCAGCTTAAATTATGTAAATGCTCCAAGTACTTACAATGCATGGTAACAAGAAATGTACATGGCCGAGGTGAAAATGGTGCTGAACGCTAAAGCACCTGAAAGAAGGCATAAGATGAGAGGCAATCACAAGCAGTAGAATAGGCAGTGAAATAACCACTCAGCTGTATGCACACCATGTGGCATGGAATGTGCACATTGTATTATTGTCCATAGACAGTCTGAGGCAAAGGGGTTTTGACAGTGTCCCGTGAGCTGAAATGGTAGGGTTGCAGAACTAGTTCAATGTTTGGGAGCAGGTAGAACATCCATAGTAGCCCTGAATTCCTCCCAGATGGAATCCCAGGCATTACTAATGAGGCACAGTTGGAGTAGTAAGGAGATGGGCCGTGGAGGAAGCAGAATGGGAAGGCTGGTGGAAGTGGTGGGGGAGGAGCCAGTATGAGGTGAAAACAAAGGGGACGGAGAGAAACAGAGGTGAATGGAGGAGCCAAACAAAATGAAAAAGAGCTGGCGCATGACACAGATGACTGGGGGACTTGTGAGGAAGGTAGGAAGGTAATGCAGAGGAAGGCTACAGTGGGGAGGAAAGAAGCCCCAAAAAAGAACAGAAGGTGAGCGGGGGGGCACAAAAATGGGAGGGAAAAGGAGAAAGAAACAGAACAAGACAGAGCAAGAGATGAGACAGGGAAGGGGAAAGAAGGAAACAGGACAAACCAGGCAGCAGACAGGCTAGGGACAGCCACATGAGCCATGCAGGAGCCTAGGAAAACACTCCATAAGCAAGGGAGGTGTGTTAGAGGAGGGCTTATGTAGAGGTTGTGGGAGGAGCTATTCTCCACATTGAACTTTGGGCAAGCCTTCCCAGAGGACTGGTCCCAGTACTGATCCTTGTGGCACCCCACTGGTCACCCTCCCTTCTTTGGAGTAAACTCCATTTACTGCCACCCTCTATCTTCTGTCCCTTGTGGTGCTCTGCTCTAAAGATGGTGAAATGAGTGAGTGGAACACCAAGGTCCGAATTATTGTGGATAAGATAAAAGTTACCCAGACAAGGAGAGGCAGGAGTCGTCCAAGAGATACAATGCCCGCAGGGCGTTTATTCAGTACCAGTGGGTAGGGAGACACAGTCACAAGAGAGGTAGGCACCGCAACAACAGGGCAATAGAGAGAACAGAATTACTTTTATCTAACACTTCTAAAATAATTACCAAGAGTTTTTCGAGGTGCACCTAGGCCTATTGCCGCTATATTCTAAAATTTCTTAGCAGTAACCTGTGAGTAAAACTAGTACTTAGACAGAAAATCAGGTGTTATCCACTACCCACAGTATACGGTTTTACAATGACCACAGAATCATCACAAAGTCCAATTGTCTGAAGTCTTTGTGTGCACTGTCATTCTCCATTAGTAGCTACAAGGGAAGTAACACAGAACTGCAGAACACGTAGACACAATTTCCAGCATGGACTTAGTTAAGGCCACTGGGATGGTGAGAGGTTTTGTAAACAGACCATAGGTTTCTTGGCAAACCCACTCTCTCCAAGGCTGCCAGAAAGATAGAACCAGAGAAGCTGGTTCCTGTATTGAACCCACTTACGGGCTGTCAGATCCAACACTGTATGCAAAGGATTCCTTGGCCAAAACCCACTTCTAGGGCTGCCAAGGATGAAGAGAAACCAGGAGATGCATGGCGACAAATCCACTGGAGGACCACCACGACCTGGACGATGCTGCAGTACTCCAAGAACCAGCAAGACTTCTAAGGATCTGAGGTGAAGATGGATCTTTGATGCAGCCAGGAACCAGAAGGATCTGAAGTGAAGATGGCTGATTCTGTAATCTTGTCACAAGGAACTAGAACAAAACAAGGAAACGACGGACGCATCCCGCAGTGGGCTTCAACAGACTCAACTTGCGGTGAACGACCAGGGGGCACAGACCAGGTTCTTCCAGGATGTGCACACTCTTCTGCAGAGGGTGACCAGCTTCGGGACATCTGGATCAGGAACCAAATGAAACAACACTGGCATGGCGGTCGTGATGCGCTTGAACTTCGGCGAACATAGCTTCGAACTCTAGAACAGAAGAAACGGCGGGTGCGACTTGTATGAACAGCGACAAACTCGACTTCGGTGAATGACACAGATGGAGCAGATGATCTGATGGTTGAACACTTTCTGGTGAAGAATGATGATGCAGACATCTTCCTCTGGGTAGAGACTGATTCTGGATATGTTGAACAGCAGACCACACCATGGAACATCAATGTGGTAGAAGACTGAGACTGTCCCCATACGCTGGCCACAATGTAACTGTCAGATGCACATTTCCACCATACCAAGAGAACTGCGTGGTGACCAGATAATTTGCTGGGAGAAGGGGCAAATTATAACCTTTGGGGCAATTATTCACTGGTGGGGCAATTGTTCAGATGCGCAGGGCAATAATTCAGATGCACGGAGCAATTGTGCAGATGCCTGGAGCAATAGTTCAGAAGCACGGGACAATTTTTCATACAACCAGGGGCAAATAACCACAATCCTGATGTCGCAATGCAGTCTGGGTGCTTTTAGCAATTACACAGTCTTTCAGATGCTTTAGCAATGAACAGTTGCATAAACAGTACAGTTGTTACAGTTACTTTGCAGTATTTGTGAGCTAAGCACCCTTGATTGAACTCTTGTCTGACTGTAGGGCCTTCCTGGATAGGATCTGGCTACCCCTGCACGTTTTGCTATGAATGCCTTAATCGTTATACTAGGGTGTACCACTTGCCTCTGCACCGGTTGCCCTCAACACTGGAGGCCTAAATGCCCTATTTGCTATGGGGCCTATATGCCCTACTTACTACTAGGCTGGCTTGCCTTTGCTGGCTAGGCCTGAGCTGCCCTTACTACCACTGAGCTGGCTTGCCTTAACTCACTAGGCCGGGGCTGCCCTTTCTACCACAAGGCTGGTTTTCCCTAACTCACTAGGCTGGGGCTGCCCTTACTACCACTAGGCTGACTTGCCCTAACTCACTAGGCTGGGGCTGCCCTTACTACCAGCAGGCTGGCTTGCCCTACCTCACTAGGCAGGGGCTGCCCTTACTACCACTAGGCTGGCTTGCCCTCACCCGGTAGGCCGGGATTCCCTCTTAAAATGATGGACCTGGTGCCCTCTCTATATTGGGCCTGGTGCCCTCTGAAATGGGCCTGATGCCCTCTTTACTGTGGGCCTGACACCCTTTTTACCTCGGGCCAATGCCCTGCTTCGCATTGGGCCTGGTGCCCTACTTCAGTGTGGGTCTAGTACCCTCTTTATATTAGGCCTGGTGCCCTCTGAAATGGGCCTGACACCCTCTTTATATTGTGGGCCTGGTGCCCTACATTTACTGTGGGCCTGATAGCCCTATTTCATATCATAGGCCTAGTGCCCTCACTATAATGGGCCTGATGCCCCTTTAATTCTGCATGGCCCCTTTTAAATCCTAAGGCTCTGTGAGCCTACTGTCACTCATGAAACGAGTTGCCTCCTAGATCCTGCCCCTTTCATAAATATTAATAGGCCCTAGCTTGGCCTTACTGTGCTAGCCCCTCCCCATGGGTGTCACTATCTCCCGACCCTCCTGAATATTAATATGGGTCCTAATGGCCCGACTATCCTGTGGCACTCAGCCATTTTCCCCAGGCGTCTACTGTGCCAACAGTAGAAATAAAAAGAAAACCACAGCAGTCTCTCCTTTACAGGCGGTCAGCACGCTTCATGTGCTGCCGCTGACTCACCACTCCTTGGGCTGCTTTAGTGCTGATCAGGAGGCAGAAGGTGTTTTGGCAGTGGGAGGGAGTGCGCAGGAAGTGCAGGGGGTATTCAGGAGCCTTGGGAAGGCCGACAGAATGAACAGCAATGTGGCTCTTCTCTGCCGTCGCCGGGGGACCAAAATTAAACTTTAAAACGAAATAAGGGCCAAAATAAAGAAATGGACGGGGCTCTTAAGCCCAAAACTGACCAACTGGTCGCTTTCTTTCTTCATGGTGCCCCGATGGCACCACCAACCGTGCCACACAACTTCGGGGCAAACAGCAGCTACTCGGTGGCTTCACTAGCTGGAGCCAGAGCAGGCACACAGAACAGCCCTCGGGGAATGGTTTCAACCCTCCAGGTAAGCCTTCCTGTTCCCCTTAACTTTATGTGTCCCCTTCTCTCCACAGCTAGCAAGAACTCTCTAAAAATCAGTTTAATTTTTGAAGATAAACCTTCTGGTTCTAGAGTGTTTTGGACTGGAATGCTGTGCATGAGCAGCTCAGCATAGCACTCCATCCAAGCCATTGTTACGTGTGCTGCAATTAATTCTGTCTTTTGACAGTGTAATGTGCACAGGGCACTTGTCATTATTATTTACAATGTTTTTCCACTATATAGGGAGGAGAATTAACTTGTGAGGGGCCCCTTTCATCTATCCCCTGCAGTCTACACCTGCAGCAGGCACCCTGGGTACCTGTAAAACCCTGAATGCATTTGTTTATTTTCTTTTTCTGTGATGCCTCAACTTTGGAGCATTACACCCCTAGCCAATTCCTTACCCAGTTTACCACCTTTGGTCCCACTCCTGTGCTGTGCAGCTTGTTTACAAGTCAACTATTTGGAATGGTGTCAAAGACCTTACTACAATACTGATAGAAAAACCAACCTCTCCACTCTGATCTACTTCCCTGGTCACCCAGTTAAAGAAATCCATCAGATTTGTCTGACGTTATCCCCCCCCCCACAGTAAATCCATGCTCCCTTGGGTCTTGTACGTCACTGGATTCAAGATATCCCACCATTCTTTCCTTGAGGACTGATTTCATTAACTTCCCCACTACCAAAGTCAGGCTGACTGGCCTGTAATTGCCAGCCTCCTTCCTGCTCCCACTTTTGTGAAGTGAGAGTACATCTGCCCTCCTCCAGTCTTCTGGAACCACCCCCGTCTCCAGTGAGTGGTTGAACAGTGCTGTCAGAGGTACAGCCAGAACCTCTCTGGGCTCCCTTAATATCCTTGGATGTACCCTGTCTGGCCCCATTACCTTGTCCACTTTCAGATTTGTGCATTCTTTTATTTTATTTTTTTTATTTTAAGAAATAATCATAATTACAACCCTTTGAGCCAGTGACTCATTTACAAAGGCTCCTCATCAGGAAGACAAATACATTAATAGCAAGCAACAGAAAACAAAGTAAATGAGCTCAAATAAAAGCAAACAGTCAAAATTAAGGGCTGGTTACAAAGGGCCCACGTCAAGGAAAATTAGCAATGATAAACAGACATAAACAATAATGTGGGCTTCAGGACTCTGTCCTCTGCAAATGGACTAGTATCTTCCTCCCTTGCTTTGATGCACTTGGCACTTATCTTTGGTCCCTTGCATTCCCCTTACTCTGTGAACACTGAACAAAAGTATCTGTTTATGATGGCTGCTTTTTCCTGGTCCCCCTCCACACACTCCCAGCATTCCCTCGTAAGCCTTACTATCCCTCCCCTAGTCTTTCTCTTTTCACTTACATATCTGAAAAATGTCTTGTCCCCTTTCTTTACTGTCTGGGCTATTTTCTCCTCCATTTGTGCCTTTGCGCTGCTAATTGCTTTTACTGCACCCTTCTGGTTTTTCCTATACCTCTCTATATTCCTCCCTCTGTGTTTCCTTATACCTCCAGAAAACTAATTATTTTTGCCCTTACCTTCCTGGCCATCTCCTTTGAGAATCATAGCAGCCTCTTTTCTTGGGCAACATTTTTTTTTTCAGACTCAGAATTAACAGTAGGAGCAGAGAATAAAAGAACATATGAGCCCTGGGTTCTTTTGTTCTCTGCTGCTACTGTTAATTCTGCAACTTTGCACTTCTGCACCAATTTGCACAAATGAAGGAAATGAATGTTTCTGTACTGAATTAAAGAGACTCCTTCATTTGAATGCATGTTTGCCCAGTTCCGGGTGACATCTTATAGATGTACTGTTTGTCAGCTACTGCACCAGAGTCCCTAGATGTGTCTCTTCTTGAAGTTGAAACAGTTTTTTAAGTCTTTGTACTAAATACAGCAATACTTATGCAACTCATTGAAAAGTGTAAAAGTGACTTGCTGACAAGACAGTTTAATGTGACTTGTACTGTAAATTCCAGCCCCCCCCCCAAGTATTTCCCATAAGAGCTTGTTACTCATAAAACTGCAGCATTACTGTGAACAAAAAATTAACTACTGCATATGTGGGTATATTTGATTGGCATGTAAAAACATTAGTGCATTTGTTTTGGTGATATACTGTACAAGATCAGTTGGGGTTGTCAAAGCATCCGGTATAGTACTAAAAGCCAAATCACCGTCAAATGTGCAAAGACAGTGTTGCAGACCAAGAGAAAGATTACAAAAAAAATCCTGGGATATGACAAAACAAGTTAACCATAATAGAAAGGATTATACATGAGATTGTAAGTGGGGTTAATTTAACTGTTTCACAGTTTTGGTAGCCTTTTGTGTCTGTATATGTAAAATGCATTCACAATTTTGTATTTATTCTTTTTCCATTTTCTTGGGATATTTCATAGTTAACATTAGCATTAAAACATGCATATTAGATAGGGTGTGAATGATGAGCAATAAAATGAATGAGATCTGGGCTGTAGGCTTAATATTTTCATTCAGTAGCTACTGGTTTAAAATCCAGCCACTATTAATGCTGGATAAATTCTATAAAATATGTGATATTAAAAAAAAGAAACAGCTAGATCAATACTTGCATTACAGATAGGGAGAGCTTTTGTGTTGCAATTGCACTGTACAGTGAAGATATTTTTCTAGATGCTAGGATGAACTCCTGATTGCATATGCACATCCCAATGCCCCATGGGAAAGAAAACAAGCCTGACTGCTGTTTGATGTAGAGCTGGCTGTTGATCAGGAGTTACTGTCAGTGGTCATGCGGTAAATATATAGATTGCTTACCCTATCTCTCCTGTTAGTGGTTCAGAATACAGTATTATACTGTACTCAAGGGATCTCAAGTGTATCTTGACAGCAAAAAACATTTCAGATTTTAAAATAGAAGACTATTATCTCTAATACTTGATTATTAAAATCTTTAGTGCAGTAATTTACTGCAGTGTCAGTGGCTCAGTAGGTTGCGCACTTGCCTCTGGGGACGTTTTGAAGGTCATAGGTTCTAATCCTACTGCAGGAACTCGAGCTACTACTCAATACAGTATAAGATACTTAAAGGGGATGTGCTTAAAGGGAACAGCTGCTTAAATGGGAAGCTTCCTGGGAGCAGATTAATAGGAAATATAATTCAATGGTAGCTTCTCTAGCTTAAACAGAATATTTTTCTGCTTAATTGGGACAATAATCACCCAGTAGCATCTGCTTAGTACTGTTAATAAACAATCAGCTATATAACCTGTGATCCACAGCTCTCACCTTCAGTCAAGAACACTCAGTCCATGAAGATGGCTCAGAACAGATGCACTGACCTCCCACTGTCTGAAAAATGTGCAACATCTCTGTTGGTAAGGAATTCAGCATTTCAAGAAGCGCAGTTGGCTTCATCAGTCTCAGTTGAAACACAATTTTAAATGAATGGCAGGTCAATTCCAACCCAAACTGAATACATAAACAGGAAGGACGAGATAAGCAAGCTGAGGACACCTTACTGCTGAGGTTCCAGCATGCTGTAGTGGAATGCAGCTTTCAAAAGCTGCCTTAAAAAAGCCAATGAACTTGCAGCTCACTTGTCTCATGACCAATTTGATGCAACTGATGGGTGGCTGGAAAACATCACAACATTGTCTGAAAGAAGGAGCATGAGGAGAGGATGGATGCCGATGAAATGTCCATCACTGATTGGCTTCAAAATTTTCTCCTCATGTTAATGGCTGAATATGCTCCTACAGACATATTCAATGCAGATAAGATGGTATTATTTTACTGAGGGCACCCTGATCACAGTCACACTCTAAAGGATTCTGAGCTTATGGGGGAAGAAGTCTAAGGACCACATTTCTCTTTTGTACTGTGCCAATGTGTTAGGCACAAAGAAACTGCCACTCCTTGCCATCGGTGTGGGCGACTGTGAAGGTAACCCTAGTAGCCAACTGCTTTAGAAAAGCAGGTTTCTGGCTCCCCAGTCAACAAATGAAGATGCCCATTGGTGGGAGAAGATCAAGAAGACATGCTAGATGATATGGCACAACAGCAGGGCATGACCCTGGAAAAGTTCAAGGTACTCATTGACTGCAGTCATGGAAAGGATTAACCAGTGAGCTGACTTTGGGGGATATCTGTGCCAAAGTAAAAGAAGAGGAAGATCAGGATTCTGAGGAAATCCAAGAGGTTCCAGTCATCCCTATATCTAATGCAACACAAAAGTGCATGTGGGAGCAGTACACAAATGGTGCTTACAGCAAGTGCAGATTGCTGAATTGGAGCAGCTGTCCAAGCTTGAAGGGGTATAATGTTGCACATGGCAACAAAGGCAAAACAAAAAACATACTGACCTTTTGGGAGCAAAATAATAACAGAGATGAAGCCTGGAAGACAGATCCTGAAGAGCGGAGCTAAATGCACTTTGATTTTAAATTACAGTACAGTAATATATTAAATAAAGTAATGAAGCACAAATTGCAGAAACCAAAAAATCCACAAAAAGAGCTGTGATCACTACAATAATGTATTTATAGTGTATGGTGGAACACTGTTCCTACAAGGAAATCCATGCCTGGAACAACATTGTTGTGCTGCTGTAGTGACATCGAAATGTTGTTGTGCTGTAATACGGACATCACTACTGCAGCACAACAACATTGAAGATCATCTTGCAGCTGCCTGCTTCTGAAGCCGCGTCGATGATCACTGGAGAGATATAAATTTTAAGAGAGATCTTATCAGTTTATTTGTAGGTGTAAACCTGCATGTGCTGCGGTTGCCACCATTAGCGCTGTGAAACAAGCTTTGACAATTTCATTTACAAACACAATGATCACAGCACTAATGGGTTTTGGAACCATGGCAGCTGTGACATTTTGCTTTCTGTGAGACAGAGCGCTCTGATGACTAAGGCTGTCTGTGAATGGAGTACCATACACTATAAAAGATTGTGTATGATCATCCATACACAGGCAAGCCTGTGTCTGAATCTCAAGGTTGCCCTGGCAACTAGTGGACCTCACGAGCTGTGCTCTCAAGATGACTGGTTGCAATGGCAACCTCTCGATTCATACACAGGTTTGTTGTGTATGGATGACCATACACAATTCTCTGTGTTGTATGTGTAGTATGTGTTGTGTGTGTAAATGTTTTGTCTGTGTCTCCAAACTCGGCAGCAATGCTCTATCACACAGCCACAACAACATGAAAATCTAGCTTCTGATAATCAGTGCTAGTAACTACTAACCTTATAGCTGAACACCAGTATTGTGTAAAATTATGGAGAAATTACTAAAAGATCATATAATAGAGATTCTGACTAGGGATGGAAAAATGTATCTCTTCTAATATGGATTTACTAAGAATACAGCATGTGTTACTAATCTAGTAGCCTTTTATGAGCCTATTAGTGAACTTATGGACCTAAATATACTGAACAATGTGGTATACCTTGATTTCACTAAAGCCTTTGACAAGTGCCACACAAAAAGTAAATTGAGAAAGTAGGTGGCGTGGGACTGGATACATGGTTGGTGAAGTGGAAAGGATGTTGGCTAGAGGGGATTTCGCAGACTGTAAGAATAGGGGATTCATTGTCAAATAGCATTAAGGTGATGAGTGGAGTGCCACAGGGCTTAGTCTTGGTTCTAATCCTGTTCACGCTCTACATATCAGATATAAGAATCACAAGCGATGTTACGAAGTCTGTGGACTACACAAAGTTTGGGGGTCCACTGCTATCTGAAGAAGACGCATCAAAGTTACAAGATGATCTGAATAAAATACAGGCATGGGCAGACACATGGGGTATGAATGTCAACACAGAGAAATGTTGTGCAGTGCACTTTGGCAGGCAGAACCTCAAGAAATAAAATGCATTGGGCCATTACATCCTAAGTAGTGTAGATCAGGAAAGAGATCTAGGGGTTAACATTTAGCCTGGTTTGTCATTATCAATTAACATCAAACAAAAGTGACATAACACTTTGAATATTGGAAACAAAAATAAATTTTTGTAGCAGATAGAGATGTTATCATGCCCTTTCACAGATCCCTAGCCAGACCATATTTAAATTATTGCTCTCAGTTCTGGTCACACATACTGAAAGGTCAAGTTAAATCAATTGGAACGATACAAATGAGATTCACTAAGTGGATACATGGCCAAGAAGGGAAGGACTATAAAACTAGATCGGATTCTTTGGGGTTATATAGTCTAGAAACAAGGAGAAAAAGGGGATTTCCTATTACTATACAATTTAATCAGAGACAAAAATCTTTGTGCCAAAATGGGACTAGTGTTGAAGACTGCACTTACAACACCAGGACCACTGCCTATATCTGTAGGGCAGAAAGTATAGAATGAACATCGGGGGTCATATTTCACACACAGAGTGGTGAGGCAATAGAATGAACTGCCAAGCAAAATTGTGTTAGCAAAGGACATAGATAGTTTTAAAAGGATGTTAGACAACTACATGACAAGGGTATCAGATCAATTCACTGAATAGGAGTGGAATAGGCATGAAGGACCTTTTTAGGTCTAATCCTGTTCCTGATTAACCTTAGTCACCTTGAGACTCTTAGGACAGGTGCTTAAACAGAATGACATGCTAGCCACCAGGCCTCCCTTTTTAAGTGGCCCATACTGTACTGAAACTGTAGCATAGTACTGGGGAGGGAAAGGGCATTGTTGCAGTGCTGTCCTTCAGATGAAACTTTAAACCATGGTCCTTTCTTTTTTTTTATACTTCCTTTATTGCAGTAGGCCCCAAGGAGCATGTTACATCATGTCCAAACATATAGATCATACATCTGTTACATAGGTACATAAAATAAATCTTGTTGACATCACAGTGTGTACCTACGAGGTAACTTTTTACTGAATAAAAGCATATAATGATCTAGTTAGACTGAACTGGAAGATCCCATAGATCTATCAAATAACTGCTAATTTTCCTATCTACTTCAACTCGATGGAGATACTAAAAGATCATTCACTGCACTGATTGGAGTAACAAAATATATGTATTGTTTCTTTTGAATTCTTAATAAGAGAGTGAGAGAGAGAGAGAGAGAGAGAGAGAGAGTGAGAGACAGAGAGAGAGGAGAGAGGGAGAGAGAAGGGAAAGGGGGCCCATTGGTGCGTGGCTAAGCATCTGTATACAAATTAGGCTCATACAAGAGCCACCTGGTCCACCTGTTTTGGTATATGGGTTTGTTGGCAAAGACCAAATAAACCATAGTCCTCTCAGTCCATTTCTGGTGACTTTCCATGTGGTTGTTAAATATTCCATGGCACTTATCATACTGTAAGAGAAGGGGATTTCCCCAGTGACCTGGCCAATATCCCCGTGTCAGCACAGCAAGTCTCAGTAACTCTCCCCTAGGACACACCTGGAAATGGGCTGTCAAAGCTCAGTGTTCCTTTCCTGGTCGAAAATGATAAACAAATAAAACCAGAGGTGGATTTTAACATTAGCTTCATGAATGGTGCAAAAGGACATATATCACTGGTATTAACCTGCTCTCTGTCTGGACTGCCTAGTGTAAAATCTTTGACAGCACTGCATGATTACTTCCAGGACTGACGCATCATCACTAGGGAATTATATTTGTTGCTGGCTGCCTGACATCTAAGAAAATGTTCAATAGTTAAAACATATAGGACAGCATAGTACAAACTGTACATCCTGATATGAATTGTCTCAGGGAGAAAGTCAACCAGTTCAGGAAAAGCTATTGGCTCCTGTTCTCATCATGGGTACTAGCAGTAGAGTATGAGGGCATATATTTTGTAGCAACCCTAGATCACTAAAAAAGAAAAGAGACAAAGACTGTTGAAAATAGAAAACAAGGACTGGTCACAGATAAAATGGTCACTATACTTTAAGAAGATAAGAGATATGAATGCCCAGTTGAACAGAACAATGCCACACTTGAGAGGGGAGGTACACAAAAAACTTGTAAACAAACTGAACTCACTGGAGCATTATGCAGAAGACATTTAATACACAGAGACAGGCAGCACAGAGCTACGGCACATCATCTCTAATCTGTGAGGATTTGTAGCAGCTCTATTTGTTAGACACCATGGGCCCGATTTTCAAACAGTCCTTAGAGCGATGTAAGTTTTGTCAGTCTAGGGCTGTGACAAACTCTGGGTGTGCCAGGACCCCAGCATTCAATTTTCTAAAAATCAAGTTCCCAGCGCCAAACTCCCTGGGTTTGTCATAAGTTGACCATTGTGCCCAAAAGTTGGAGCACCTGCAGGAAATTGCTGCAGGGATCTGGCCCCCACCACGCCTGGCACAATACTAGCAGGGCTGGGATAGTTGGGGGGTGTGAAACTGCTGAACAGGAGGGGGCAGGGTGCAGAAGGGGGATGGGGGGTTGGGAAGACAGCTAGGCAGCAGCTGGAGTAATGGGACCTGGTTGGGGGGCATTTGCATTGTACTGTATGTACAGTATAGTTATCTTTCCTGGTGGTCTAGCTGCCTCCTGTTCTGTGATGTCCCCCATAAATAATGACATATCTTTCCTGATGGTCTTCTGGCCCCCCCGATCCCTGATGTCCCCCATAAACAGTGACATATCCTCCTTGGTGGACTAGTGGAGCCCCCAATCCCCGATGTCCCCATACATACTGACATATCCTCCCTGGTGGACTAGTGGCCCCCCGATCCCTGTTGTCTCCCAGAAAAAGTTAAATATCTACCTGGTAGTCTAGTGGCCCCCATCCCTGATCTCCCCCCAAATCAATAATGTAACATTCCCTGGTGGTCTAGTGAACCTCCACCCCAGCATGCAGTGCCCCACCACTCTGCTCCCCCCATCCTGAACTCCAGCCAGCAACTGGCACATCCTTCTGTTCACCACCACGGCCGGCCACTGGACTGATCCATCACTGAGCATGGATTGTATACAGTACACGCTCAGTGACTGACAGTTCAGTGGGCTGTCAGTCAGTGAGTGTGTACTGTATACAGTATGTGCTCTGTGACAGATCAGTTGATCAGCCAGCTGTGGAGGAGAGTGGAGGACTGTGCCAGTCACTGGCTGGGGTTCAGGATGGGGAGAGTGGGGTGGCTGGGCACTGCCTACCAGGGTGGGGGTGGAGGTCCACTAGACCACCAGGGAATGTTACATACATGATTCTGGGGGAGATCATTGTTGGCAGACTAACAAATACTGCTGTTTTAACTACCATCCCTCCAAACCAAGACAGAACAATGCTGCTGGTGTTGTGTCTGGACTGCCAATTCCATGTTTGAAAATTCTCCCTTCCACAAAGGGGACGGTGACAGAATGAGTGACAGAAGCAAACTAGAGAGAACCCCACTCTGATGAACCTCACCAGAAATCCTATAGCAGTTGGTCAGCTGGCATCCATGTCAACCCTTTGTATGAGGTAGGCAGGACACACTGTGGCCACTGGTACTGGCAGTTCCAAACCATGGATGCTGCAGAGCATGGCTATGATGCAGGGGTGTGTGAAGTGGGACATGGTGCTGCCAAGTGCAGCTCTGTTGCTGGGGGAGTGGGTGAGTAAGGAGTGCTGCTGAGCATGGCTGCTATGTGGGGGGGGGAGTGGGAAGTAGTGCTACTCGGTTACTAAAAGAAAAAATGTGAGGGGAGTGGGCGAGACCAAAGGGCACAGAGGCAGAAAGTGTACTTGTGTGTGCTTCAGCTCCACTCACTGGGAGGAACAAACAATTGTGATGCATTAGCCCCTTTTTCTAGTCCTCCTTCGACACACACCACAAATGCCATGACAAGACAGTTTGGTTTAAACGGCATTGTTTTTATTCCCTATGGTGTATGATTTCTGTTACGTGTTAGAAAAAAATACACTGCAATTACATTGTGCTTCTACAATTTGTCTTGCAGTTTAGCACAGCAGATGCACACTGCTGGAAGGCAACAGGCTTATGGTGCACATCTTTTTTCATAGCCTGCATTACAGGACAAAATATTTATTTTATTTTAGTCTTTGGTAACCGGGTAAGGCCCACTAGGCACAAGTGCCTGTTTTCAGGGGTGACCTGGGAGCACTGGGCGGTTAAGTGACTTGCTCAGATTCACACAGTTTGCAAGTGGAGGTTGTGAGAATCAAACTCAGGTCTGGTCTGCTGGATGTATCAAGCTCGTTCACACCTCATTCCTCTAACCTCCAGGCTATACTGCCAGCCCAAAGTGGGAATTTACATATGCAGCAAAAGGAACATTTTACCTTAATTTGCTGGTAGCAAAAGGTTTCTAAACTTTGTCAGTTTGAAAAAGTTACTGTTTCTGGCAGATCTGAAGAATACACACTTCTACAATTGCACTCTCTTCTCTGCAGGGGGATGAAGATGTGACCGATTGTTACTTTGCACTCTCCTGATAAAAGCATTCATTCTATGTAAGGCCCATGCATGTAAAGTGGGATAGCAGATTGTTCAAAGGTTGTGAGTCATTTCTGTAAGAACAGACTGAAGATCATGTAAATTGGCTTTTGAGTAAGAACCAGAGAATGGAAGATATGCCACCCAGTTTACCACATGAGCAAACCTACATAAAAATGGAAGATACAATGACAATCACAAAAATATATTGGAGTGAAACACAGAAATACAGAATTTGTCAGCAGATAAGGACTGCTTGATCCACGTAGCGTGCCCATTTTTCCCTGCCTATAATATCACTGCAGAATCTACTTGATGTTTGTTAGAAAACACACCACTTACTGCACAATGTTTGAGGCTTTATGTGTGTGGTATAGACTCTAAACTTCAGAGAAACTGCTCCTCCCCCAAAGAAAATAACTGCAGTGGTTATAATTTAACTATTATGTTTTGCTTGTTGTGCTCCATTGTTTCATCCTGAAGGCAACTATACATGTTTTCTGCCCTCCCAAATCTGTAACATTTTAAAAACAAAGTCCCCTCTTATATACTGTACAGTACTAAGGATACTCAAAGCATTTTCTATTGAACAACTCCTTTCTATGCAGAACTTGTACAGGTGTGCCTAAGGGGAGATCCAAACAAGTCAAATGACAGATCACGAGATCTGACTTCTTCCAGTCAGACAGCTCTACCTGTTGCTGACCTAACCCTGGGGACCCTAGGGGTGTTTAATTATGTCATGTGAAGCATGTGAAGCCAAACAGCAAGTGCAGCACAATGGACCAGGGGGCAGGCTCCATACCTGTTGGCTCTGTTTACCAGGACGACCCTCTGTGTGGCACACTGACACCAGCCCGTCACACTGCTCATCCCCTGTCAGGTCCCACATCTCCCACAGCAGCCAGTTCCAAGGATTGCTTGCTCCCAAGTGCTCAGCTCCCTTCAGTAGCTGCAGTAGAACCAATAGGGAATGGCAGTTACTGGCTGTCTGGCAATGGGCAGACCCTGTGTGATGAATCAATTAGTGCAGTAGTACGGGAAGGCTACAAAATCACAATATTGCAGAACACAAGGGATGCTGGACTGGTGACAGAGTGTGCTTTCTTTAAATATTGTACCATATTTGTGGGCAAAGAAAGGATTTAGGTGTATGTATTGTGCCATAGGGCAGAGTTAGGCTAGATTTGATCAGCAGAGGTTCTGGAGAAAATGAATAGAGAAGTGCCCTAAAACAAACTTCTGTATTATCCCTGTTTATGAGGGTGTCTCACAACCGATCACAACATTGCAGAAAGCAAAGGACACTGGAATGGAGACAGAGTGTGCTTTCTTTAAATGTTGTACCAGATTTGTGGGCAAAGACATGATTTAGGTATAGTTACTGTACCACAGGTCAGAGCTAGGACAGACTGGCCCAGTGTGGCTTCTGGAGAAAACAGACAAGGAAATGCCCCAAAACAGCTGAATTATCCCTCTTTATGAGGGTGCAGGGGTGGGAGAGTGAAACATATTTCTGAATTATCCCTTTTTATGATGGACATTGCATAATTGAAATGCTGCAGGGGAGGGAGACAGAGAGAGGGAGGGAGAAAGTGAACTTTGTGTTTTGTAGCCATGAAGAAAAAAAAAGTGTGAGGCAGAGAGGGGCAGGTGGAGACAGAAGGAGATAAAGTAATTTACAGATTAGTTGGAAATACCACAGCACAGGAACTGCTCTGTGGGGATATAGCTTCTCAATGTGACATGCATTGCTGTGGGAGAGGATGGGGGAGATGGAAACAGACTCAGTGTACAAGGATGAAAGGTATTACTGATGCATAAGCAGGCTTAATTTATGTAAGAACCATGAAAAGACCAAAACTAATTTATTTGAAAAGGACAAGTTGCAAAAAACAAATCACTAAATGGCCACAATGTTAAGGGTCATAATGTTTAAAAATAATGTGTGGGTGAGGGGGTGGGGCAGCAGCAGGTGTTTCCGCTGCTCTGCAGTCAGTTCACTTCCTGTCTACCTTGAGGCATGGCAAATCACTTCATGCAAAAGGTATCCTAAACTTGACTGAAATGCAGGAAACAGTATGCATGACCACAATAGGTGCTTAAAAACTACACTTGTTGGCACCTATAAAGGGGTGTTAGTGGATTGCAAAGGCATAGTCCACAAACATCCCTTTGTAGTGTGATGTGAAAGTGACAACACACATGCTTGTGAGAGGGGACCTAAATATTGTCTCACTAACAAAAAGAAAAGAAAAATAATGAAAGGCAAGAAAGTTATAAACACAATGAAAAAAAAAACCTCAACTGAAATGGATGGGTCATTCATTTCAAAGACATTGTTTCCTCAGGTTCATATCTTCTTTGTCATGTGATATTTTTTTTCTACTTTATTCAGTCAATGTCTTATTCAGATCCCTTCTCACAAACACAGGGGCTGTTTTTTTTCACATCACCTTATAGAATTTGACGGCAGATAAGGACCGCTTGGCCCACCCAGTCTGCCCATTTCCCTACCTACTGGATAAGCTGCAGATCCTAGTTAACCAGCAGCCTACTTCTTCCTACCCCAACCCCCCAGAACTGCCTTATGACTATCCCATGCATGCTTGAATTCCACCACTGATTTTGACTCCACTACCTCCTCCGGAAGGCCGTTCCATGCATCCACAACCCTCTCTGTGAAAAAATACTTCCTTAAATTACCTCTGAGCCCCCCTCTATCTTCAAATTATGCCCTCTTGTTCTTGCACACCTCTTTTTTTGAAAGATGCTACCCTCTTGGACTTTGTTGATTCCCTTGAGGTACTTGAAAGTTTCTATCATGTCCCCCCTCTCCCTCCTTTCCTCAAGGCTATACATATTAAGCTCCTTAAGTCTCTCTTCATATGTCTTCCGGTGCAGACCCTGCACCATTTTAGGAGTGTTTGTGGGCTGCATTGACCCATTCATTTCTATTGATTTTACACTCCTGACATAAAGCAATGCATGGTCTTACTTCTTCTATGATAGTGTTCTATTCATTGTAAACATCTGTCTTGAATAAAATAAATTGGAAGGGAATGAAGTACTCACTTATTTTTCAACAGTATTTGTGGCTCTCCTCTCCCCACTTGTTATCTTCTACTGTGTCTGACACTCTTGTCTCTCTCTCTCTCTCTCTCCCTCTCTCTCTTTCTCTCTCTCGGTATTTGCCTGATGAACTCTGCTTCCCTCTGATCCCCAGCCAGATAGATCAAACTAAATGTAACAAGTTCTGCTCAGTCAGTAACCCTGAGACACTATGCAGTCTGTTAAAGATCTGCTGCAAAGGTTTCAACACCAATCTCGATGACTGGGGACACTGACGTGCTTCAGTGGTATTTAATTCTTGATGACCGCTGAGACAGGGAGATTCTGCCACTCTTGAGGATCAACCTTTCTTAAATCTGTTGTAACAGTTCTTCTGTTTCTTAGCCTAGTCTGTCCTTTACAATTTCTAGTACATAAGGTTGGCTACCTATGGGCCCCCTTCCCCTTTCTTGACTATGCTATAATGTCTTCTTTAATTTTCCCTTTTCCTTCTCAGGTCCTTGTACAGGGAGGTTATTGTGTTGACCTCTGAGCTTATGTAAAACAACAGCCTGTGTTTATCGTTGTTGGATTTAGTATGTAATAGCCCTATGTCATATAGTACCTTGATGTATATACCTTAAGTTTATGAACCTGTGAATGTTGAAAATACCTTGGTACTAGGTGTTTTTGATAAAGGTAAAACATACCAGGTGACTGTATTATAGAAAATTAAGTTGGTTGTTTTGTTAAATGCATGTAAATTGGTATGATGCATTCCTGCTGTAAACTGAGCCAATCTGAAATGTCATGGCAATTTACATATATCCCATGATGCTTTGCATAATGGAATTATGTGTGATGTTGTGTTTCTTTGAAACCTGGCTTATTGTCAATGCCCTTTGGGGTAACCCTTGTTTCAGTGCTTCTGCACTGAGGTTCTTTGAAGCTTGTTTTTTTTTTTTTTTTTGAGCTCCCCCACCCACCCAATCAAACAAGGCAACCATAGGGATGAGGGGTTTTCACTGAAAAGTTTAGATCAGTAGATCAATGGGTTAGCAGGTGCTGACCAAGTGCAGAGGAAGAACATGCATAGTCTGTTGCTGCAAACTGATGTATTGAAGAAGAGATATGCCATTGCTGAAGGTTATCTCTGTATTTTAAATAAACATCACAAAGAGATTGTGTGTTGAACCTGAAGTTCGGTGTCTGGTCCATCTGTTATCCCACAATCCCTCCACAACCGCTATGAGTATGATACCTCATTCCATTCTTCCCTGCAGAACGGCACCAGCAACAGGTACTTGGGTATTGGTGGTGGTGGTGCAGGGGTCTCCTTGTGATAATCTTATAGACTGGCTTTTCCTACCCCACTAATGGCTGCTCAGTGTCTTTGTGGGTAACTTTATCATCATTAATCTCCTGGTTAAACGACTAAATAAAAAATACCCACAGACAGAAATACTGCAAACGGAGAGTGTATGATAATTTTCACGTTTGACTGTGGTGTCTGTAGGGGGAGGGGCCACGGTCTAGAGATTTATGGGGGTCAGCCAGGCCATGCCAGCCAGTTTTCCTGGCCACTCTGCTTAGACATTAAAACTTCCTCTGACTTTATATCAGATCATCTCAGAAGCTGTAGCCTGTCCATGAGTACCCCAGATCAGGAGGGTTAGGTAGCAAAATGCAGGTGGTGGGGTCAGCCTTCTCTTAGAGACTGTTTTCTAGGTTGACTGGTTAAGGATTACATTCTGCATCACTGTCAAAGATGTAGAATGTAATCCCGATAAACATGGACTGTAAAGGCTGGAAGATCGAAAGGTTGTGGGTTCTAGGCCCACACCAGGAACTTGGGGTAAATCTCAATACTGACACTGTAGTGCATCATGAGGGGAATGCTACACTCCTGAGGTGCTGTCTTTTGGATGAGGCATTAAATGGAGGTCCCGTCTGCCTATTCTGGTGGTTGCTCAGGTGGACGTTAACGATCCCATGGTATTTCTAGGAAAGAGTAGGGAAATTTTCCCGGTGTCCTGGCAAAATTTCCCCCATTTACTAAAAAATACCACCAATAGCATAATCTTGTTCAATTTCAGTTGGTTAGCATCTGTATCTCCTTCCCCGGTTGCCCCTGAAAAAGGGACTTCTAGTCTCAGTGGGCCTACTCGGTCAACAAAATTCAATCAATCAATCAATCAATAAATAAATAAAACAGGATACCAGTAACAATAAAAAGCTGATTGAAGACATCATTTCAGCTTATTTAATGCAAGCAGTTTGACTTTTAGGTGGCATTACTACTGCAGAAAACAGTGCGGTGGGAGGAGGGGAACAAGAAGGAAATCCATTTTAGTGAATGAGGAGGATGCAGACAGATTTGCAGGAAGTTATGCTTCAACTCCACTTCGCCATAACAACATAGCTGTATTGCATTAAGAATTCTGGTCAGAACCCTTCTTCTGATAGGAATATGTCAACATAGCTCTGATACTATGCAGCTGTAAAAATCAAAGATAAAATGGAAGAAATGATGGGGAACATAAACCTACCTTTGTTTTTTAATATACTTGTACATTTAGGCATATGTGCAGCCTCATTTATCTCTCCTGCAGTACTTTTTTATTTCCTTTAAAATAATCTCATTTTGTTACTTTTTTGGGTACATTAGGGATGCTGCCTTTTTTCCTCCCGATATTCATTTTTTGTGTTGGCTTACACGTGCTCAAGTGACATCTTGCGATAGTAGCACATTTCAGAGGTGTGTCAGTGTTGTGGCTAGTGCAAGGGATGCTTTAGTGAGTGCGTCCCTCAGCTGCCAATCAGTGAGCATGCTGGCAATGACAGCAGTTTCAAAGAAAGCCAAAACCTTGAAAGAAATGTGCTGCTTTAATGAGGTTCAGTTTCCTCATTGCAGAGGCAGATGACTAGACTCCGGCCATGCACATTACAGTGCACAGTAATGCTCATGGCCAGAGTTACCACCGGAGTTTCAATGTGCCTTTCCTGGTGAAACATTTCAATAAGTAAAATAGCTGCAGTGTGGCTTTCCACAATGATGACTCCTGCCGCCTGACATACACTCTGTGGAAAGTCAATATCGGGGTGCCCAATCCACATGTTGGCATGTCCCCCCCATTATGTGGCTCACTGGGATCCCCACTTCAGTGTGTGAAAACATGGCAGCTCGTGCCACCTGTCACACAGTCCCACAAAACCGACATCGGGGGTGCCCAATCCTCATGTCAGCATGTATCCCCCCATTAATGTGGCACACCAGGAGCCCACCCTAGTGTGCTGAAATAATTGTTTCTGACACCAGGATACCCACTCCCAGTGTCAGATGTGCCACTCCCTGAACCCATCTATGTTCTTTGCTGACAATGGGGTGCCCAATCCCCATGTTGGCAATGGAATGCACCCTTCCCCACTATTGCAGCACACTGGTTGTCCACCCCAGTGAGCCTAAATGTTTTTGTTAATTGTTTCCACCCGTAAAATAGAAAAACATCCCCATAGTCCTTTTATTTTATTTAATCTGTAAAGCAGATAATGGTCCCTCAGTTCTCCCCATCCTCCCCAACCCACACCCTCCCTCTCCACACCCACCTCCCCGCACCCCCCTCACCCCATACTTACCTCTGGAGGTCAGAAGCAGTGATCTTCTGTGGTGTGGAACACATCTGCACTCTTCAAAGGCCAACCACAAACTGAAGAAATGACGGTAAGCTTTATAATGAGAATTTGGGGGGGGGGTTCAACTTAGGTTGATATCTCAGTCATTTTTTGGGAATTTTGGCCCCAAATTTTCAACTTGGGGTTCTTGGGTCCCCACCTCATGAACATGTCACTGTCATTTCGTTACTCTGTCCTGAAAGGTGACTTTGTGGTCGCTGAGCATAATCACCTTTTGGGACCAATTAATGAAACAACAGTGCCACTGTTCATGAGGGGAGGTCCCAAAAAGCCCATTTTGCAAATTTGGTGAAAAAAAATCCAAACAATTACTGCATTATGAGTGTGCATTGTGCAGTTTCTTTACACACTTGTAACTTCGCCAATTTTTTATATTTTTCAACATTGCCATTGTTTCACACCTCCTTATGAACAGTACAGCTGTCATTTTTCACATCCTGCCCAAAACATGTTTTTACACCTGTGGCAAAGAATGGAGCGGTCACTGTGGGAAATCAACTTTTGGGACAGATTATCAAAATCACAGTGCCACTGTTCATGAGGAGAGGTCCAAAAATGCCCATGTTGAAAATTTGGTGAAAAAATTCAAAAAAATGATTGTGTTACAGGGGTGTGTTGCTCAGTTTCTACACACACTAGTAACTTCATCAATTTTTCATATTTTCACTCCAGATTTTCAACATTGCCATATTTTCACACCACCTCATGAATAGTACAGCTGTCATTTTTCACATCCTGCTCAAAATGTGTTTTCGCATCTGTGGCACCAAGTGGAGCAGTCGCTGTGCAAAATCACCTTCCGGGTAACGAATTAATAGTGCCACTGTTCATGAGGTGTGGTCACAAAAAGCCCATGTTGAAAATTTGGAGTGAAAATATGAACAAATGCCTGGAGCTTTAGGGTTTCCAACCATAACGCCCGACCCTGTAGAGACTGACAGGCGTTGGGGGTGTGACTTGGGATTGTCAGCTATAATGCTCATGCCATTCCACCCCCACCCTTGGAGTCTTCAGCCCCAAAGTTCACCCCATTCTCCTATACTGCACCCATCTCAGCATATTTCCTTATAGAATGGGGTGGGCGTAAGACCCGAAGACCCCAAGGCACTTTACAACACCTGTCGGTGCCTGCAGGGTAGGGTAAGGTGAAGTGGCATGAGCGTTATGACTGACAATCCAAAGGCACAACCCCAATGCCTGTCAGTCTCTGCATGGAAGGGGTGGGGTTGGTGTCAGTTCAATACTTCACTGCCATTCCTATTATGCATCCCTCAAACACCTGCACTATCAATGCAAATGCCAGCAAGTCAACATTTGACATTGACAAATGCTTGTTATAATTACTGATTAGCTCTGGAACCCCATGATATCAGTTAAGCAAAGACCCTGCAGCAAAATGTATACTGTGAGTTTAGATTCAACTTTTGGCACAAGGATCTGGAACAAATCAGTAGTAAAAAAAAATTGGTATTAAATAGGGAAAAAAATCTCATCAACAAGCGACCCTAAAACAGGAGAAAAAAAGAAAAAGATTATTTCAAAGCAAACAAAACACAAAGTGCACTATGGAGAGTAATGAGGCTGGCTACAAACATGCCCAAATCTCCAATTAGATTTTTAAAAAAGATAAAATAAAGCATAATATTTGGGCTGGTGTAACAAGAATTTTGCATATACCCAAGGTGTGGGATGCTACATTAACCCCAAGAGTGAAGCTTGTTTACACACACACACACACACACACACACACACACACACACACACATATATCTTGTTGCTTATAATTACATGTAAACATTCTTAATTACTGTGGCAGTTGTGTGACTAGTGCTTGCACTGCTCATAGTATGAGCTTGATAGGCAGGGAATGATTATAATCACCCTGCATTTTTACGAACTAATTGTCCAAGCATTAAAATTGCTCACTAATAATTATAAAAAAAGTGTCTGTTTCCGTTGGCAAACTTTTCAAAAATGTAGCAAGGCGTAATGTAAAAAAAAAATAATCTAGAAAACAGTTTATAGTGCAAAAAAAATCAATATAAATGAAAATCTGACTACAGAGAAAAGAACAAAATTGGTGCATGGCTTGAAAACTTACAAGTAGTGATGTGTGAGGTCAGCAAAATTCACTCTGAAATATTTTGTGAATTGCATTCAATCTGCAAAGAGCGGTTTGGAAAATCTGCCAATTTGCAGAGCGTCAGATTGAATGCGAAGTGTGGAATTTTGCAGGCAAAATTTTACTCTTCACACACAAACTTCCCTGCATTGTGTGGTATTGGGTGTGGGATGCCCCTGTCGCTGGTAAAAAAAAATATAAATCCCTGGTGTCTAGTGGTCCCCCTTCCCCGCTGATCGCTGGCCACAATGTAAGAATTAAATCCCTGGTATCTAGTGGTCCCCCCACCCCACCAATCGCTGGCCACAATGTAAAAATAAGTATATATTTTTAATGATATCCCTGTGGTCCCTCTCCCCTGCCGATCGCTGACCAGTCGACCACAATTTAAATTAAATCCTGGGTGTCTTGTGGACCCCCTCACCCCATCAGGGAGTACACCACAACCCTGCACCACCTCACACCAATGCCGAGCAGGCTACCGGCACAGCCCTCCACTCACCACCACATCTGATAGCCTGACTGAGCACTTTCAAGTAAGTGCATGCTTTTATGCATACACTTGTTCACTGAGAGAGCTCAGTCAGGCTGCCAACCATGGTGGTGAGTGGATGGCCAGCTCTGGGTCGGGATGGGTGTGAAGTGGGGTGATGGTGGGGCACTCCCTGATGGGCTGGGGGGTTTGGGGTCCACTAGACACCAGGGCCTGGATATTCAAACTGCGCTCAAAACAGGCGCAACAGCAGGAACAAGCGTAAACCAGTTGCACAAATGTGCAGCAGGTGCGATATTCAAACATGGAGCAGAGCAAATTGCACAAGCAACCAACGTCTGAATATCGCACATACTGCGCCATCGCGCAACCAAGAAGGAGAAGCTGAGCCAAAATGTTGCGCTATGGCGCAACCATGGAAGCTCAGCTGAGCATTCCAGAGCTGCTCATAACAAGCACAGCCCCCCCCCCAGAGCAATGGAACTGCACATCCAGGGAGGCAGGCTGGGGCCCACCACCAGCCATGCCACACATGGGCACAGGAACACACTGCAGAACCCACACCACACCGGCACACCCCAAGCACAGCATCACTGGGGGTGGGAGGGATGATCCACATGCCCATGGGGACAAGCCAACAAAGCATAGCAGAGCCCTGACACCCCAGCACAACCAATGGCAGGCGGAGAGTGCCACACACAGGGGGTTGACAACCACAGTGCACATCAGCCCCCCGTATGCACAGCGCACCCTGCACTGTGACCCCAAGACACCACCCATGTGCAGTGACTGGCACTGCAGGAAACCATGCAGACCCCCCAGCACACATCAGCCCCATGCAACACAGAAGCCTACAAGCCAGACACACCCTGTGCACCCAGCAGTGGGTGGCAGCAGATGGCAAGACCAACCGAAAGTCACTGCCATGCTGGAGATACCTCCCCATGCACACACATGCACACACACACACACACACACACACACACACACACACACACACATGACAGGACCATACCAGCCCAGATGGCATGTACACACCTGCAACTGAGCACCCATAGCCAGCTGCAAATCAGAGACCAACACAGTATTCATATATCAAAATAGAGATGTATATTAAACATAGTGCAACAAGAACAATAAAAACTATTTACAAGGGGGGGGACGGGTACAAGGAAGGGGTGTTCAGAGGAGGATTAAAACTTGGAGAGGGAAGGCAGGGTGGTAGGGATGGAGGAAGTGGGAAGGGTAATGCGGACTATGACCCAGCCGGCTCCTGGTCCTCCCTGCTGGCGCCCAATTCCAGTCTGCCCTGATGGCGTCCATGCCTCTGTATTGCTCGCAGGATCCTGTGGCTGCCATGCTGACCTCTGTGAGGCACGGACATCCTGCTGCATCCTCCTTAGAACCTCGAGGCCTAGGAAAATGGGAACACAGTCAATGGCTGTGACTGACCACAACCCTGAACACCACCCAACCTGCAAGCCATATAGCCCAATGTCGCACCTGTGATGGCATGCACCCACCCACAGTGAACATGCACATGGCCATCACAAACAGGCGGCACCAGCTATGCGCACCACCGCCACACACACTGCCCACGTCAATCACAGTACAAACTAGGCTGGCAAGTGATGTGGCAACGTGGTGCGATGCCAGTTACACAGCTATGTGCCCAGTGCATGCCTGACCACCAGTGACGATACACAGACGTGCCGTGATACTGCACTGTGATGCAGGTCACCTGTGTCATGCCTACATACATGGATACATAGACAGTGTCAGCAGATAGGGCCTATGGGACACCCAGTCTGTCCATTTGACCTTGTAAGTTCACTCTGTTGTCCTATAAGTCTGTTGCCCTTACCCTGACCTCCAGAATTCCTTTATGGCTAACCCATGCATTCATAAATCCGTGACCAAGTCAGCCCCACCACTTCCTCTGGCAGGGTGTTCCACTTGTCCACCACCGCTCTGTGAAGAAATACTTTCTCATGTTTCCTCTGAATCGTCCCCTCCAACTTCATCCCATGCCCTCTAGTCCTGGAACATCCTTTATGCTTAAAATACTGTTTTCCTGCACTCTGTTCCCCCTGTAAGATACTTGTATGTCCCCATCATATCCCCACACCTCCTCCCTCCAGGGAGTACATGTTCAGTTCCATCAACCTGTCTGCATAGGACTTGTGATGCAATCCATGCACCATCCGTGTCGCCTCCTCTGAACCCTCTCCACCCAGTCCATGTCCATATTAGGTATGGTCTCCGAACTGTACACTGTACTCCAGTGTGGGGACTCACTAGTGTTTTGTATAGTGGAATTATGACCTCCCCTTTGGTTGTGTCCCGCATGGCTGGGGGTCTTGCCCCCCCAGCATGCAATAGCATCCATGAAGTAATGATACTCACACTCCTCCAGCAGCTGGGTCTGACGCTGCTGCTGCTGCTGCTGCTGCTGGGGCACAACACCCCCCGGCACCTGGGCCCTGGCACGGCCCACGTCACCCTGGCCCTGTGTCCTCACAATCTGGCCTGTGGGAGACATATGTTGAGACAAACATCAGTGTGACTCAAAAGCAGAGTGCCCCTGCCCCAGTGAGAGTGCCTGCCCACACAGCCATAACCATCCATCGCACAGCTGCACACACTGGACAGCCCACTGTGTCTGAGCCGCACCTATGCACAGCCACCCAAGCACACACACACCTACAGAGAATATAGGGTGCATAGATGGTACACTCACCTGGCTTAGGCACCAAGCCCCGCCTTGGCACGTGAACGGCAGCCGCTAAGAGTTCCGCTCCCTCCGCCGAGGTCACTTCGTACCGTGCCGCACTGCTCAGCAGACTGCCCTGGCCAGTGACCTCCACCAGGTCAGTGGCCACTTGCTGCCACACATGGGTCCTAGGCATGGTGAGGGGGGCCTCACCATACAGTGCCTCACAGTGGGGCTCCACCAGGGCCACCAGGTTGGCCACTTCAAGCTGGCTCCAGGACACCGCCCTCGTCCTAGCCATGGCACCAACTTTACAGCAGGCAATATGGTGCCCCGCTGCGCCGTAACCCCACGTGGAGTTGTTGCGCAATAGACCACCACAGGCTGCAATCGCGCTGTTCGAACAGCGCCGTCACTTTACATGGCGCTGTCACCAGACAGCGCAATAGGGACGTACACATGGCATGCCAACAGCGCCAGGGGTCAGAGGGCATACACAAGGTCACGGCAATGATGCAGGCACGCACAGTGCCATAGGGACGATAGGCATCCTTCGCGATCGCTAGCTGAGCACCAGTGCCACAGTGGACTATCGCGCGGTAGTGTCACAGCGCCATATAGTGCCCAGTGCTGTAGCGCCACTGGCACAATGGTGGCCATGGTCTGAATCGCCCTATCGCGCTCAGCGCAGGTCTGCAGCGCGATGAGGCGCGTAGCTGTCTGGGCATGCACAATGCAGTGTGGCACACAGCCACAAACCTGCGCCATTGGCTCAGCTGGACCTTCCGTATTGCGCAAAGCGCAAATACGCGATATTCAGCCAACATATGCAAATCATGCGATCAGCTATTCAAAGGCACAGTGGCGCGATTAACATGTCATTAAAGTTGCGCCACACCTCATTTGCATGTGTTGCACTATAAAAATGCGACAGTGGGTTGTGCTGGCCAGATTTGGTTACTGCAGGTGAGAGGTGAGTTACATGCTGTGTGATGCTCAGGACAATACTCATGGGCGGAGGATGATAAAGGCTGAGGGCTGAGCATGAAAAGGCACTAGAAAGGGACAAAGGCACCCTTCGATCAGTATCTGCCATGCGGAGTGGAACTGGGGGCTTCCCCGGCCGGCAGCTATGCTCATGGGGAAATGCTGTCGACTGCACAGTGACAGGTGTCCACTTCCACCCATACAGATCACCATGACTGACCAGAGCCAAGCTGAGGGTGTGGACGGCGGGCGTAGGAGGAGGCCGAACTTCACCACGGCAGAGATGGAGGCCCTCTTCCAGGCCTACCTGGAGGATGAGCCACTAGTGAGTGGACAGAGGGGCACCCCTCAGGAACGTGCAGCTGCATGGGAGGGGGTAGCTCGGGCCGTCAACCTGCACGGAAGCCACCAGCGCTCCGTGCAGGAATGCAAGAAGAAGATGGGGACTGACCGCAGGAGGCTGAAGGAGAAGGTGGCAGCCTTCAGGGCGGCACATGCTGGCACTGGTGGGGGCCCACCAGTGGTGTTGCAGCTGACCCCTACAGAGGAGACACTGGTTGCGGCCATGCAGCCGAGTGCCATTGCGGGCGTACCAGGTGGAGGATTCCAGACAGGTGGAAGCCCATCACTGCACGGTATGACATGGTGGTGTTGTTGGGGGCTTGTTCACATGCACTCACATGTACTCTCTTTCTGTTACAGATCCTGTTCATCTTCAGGAGACGGTGGTGGTGGTGGGTCCAGACAGTGATGCAGACCTGCTGGACATGGAGGAGGGACCATCCACCTCCGCCACCAGCCTGCAGGCACTGCAGCAGCATGCACGCTGGGCCAACAACTCCGTGTCAGTGATACGGTGCAGGGGGTGCACAGCCTGTGTCACAGCAGTCAGGCATGCAGGTATGCCAGCATGCTGTGCCTATGGCAGTGGCACGCACCTGCACCATTGATGATAGCAGGCCTGCAATGGGCAGTGATAGGTGTGTGTCCCATGACGGACACATGGCAGGCCAGCACATGCCCCTGGGCCTTCCTGGTTCACACCTGTACCAGCATGCTGGCACAGTCCCAGGCTGTGCCTGTCAGCACCGTGGGGCAGCACCGTGGCTGTGCAGGTGTCTGGCACTGTTGTCAGCACGGAGGTGGAACAGGTGGACCTGGGGGCTCAGCAGTTGGAGGGCAGCAGCAGCAGTCGCACACCAGGTCTGGGGTACAGTGTCAAGCAATGGCATGTCCACCGCCCTTTGATCCGCCCATACCTGGTCCTGTAACAGCGCCCACCCTCAAGGGGTGCTGTGCACCAGGACCGTCCACACCCTGGGGGTCACGATGCCATTGGGGCACAGTACCCATTGGACGCACACACCCGCCTGCTGCAGGACTCGGTACAGCTGCAGGGGCGGGTTGCAAGGTCCGTGGAGGCACTGTCTGTGTCCGTGGAGTGGTATAGCAGGGAGTGTGCTTGGGACCGAGCCGAGCTGGTCCTTATGTGGACGGATGTGACCGCTGCCATTGACAGGCTGACCCAGGCAGTGGTCTCTGTTGCGGATGCATTGGCTACACTGTCAGGTGCCCCTGTACCACACACCCCACACAGTGCGCTCTCCACTCCCCGTTCCCGGCGTCATGTGACACCAGGCCTGTCGACACCGGGTTCTGCTGTGGGCATCCCGAGCACCCCTGGTGCAAGTTTGTTTGGCAGGATGCAGACCCCTGTGCGGGCAAGGTCGCGTTCGCACAGTGGGACCCCTGGTGGTGCACCAGCGCCACCCGATGTGGCCCCTGCCCAGCCTGCCAGTGCTGCTGGGCCACGGCGGGGCCACCCACGCATCCGTGGTGGCCGTGGGATAGTGCTACCTGACTGAGCTGTCTCCCAGTGCAGGCCCTGTCTGGTACTGCCCTGTGTGCAATGTGTGTCATGGTGGGCAGTGCACTGCTGGGTGCTCTGCTCACCAAGCTGACACAGGACCACCTGCACTCTCCAAACTGCTGTCCACAGGTGCATGTGCATGATGATGCCTGCATTGCACTGTACACCAGGGTGCAGGGTGCCCAGGTCCTGACACGACGTCGGACAGTCCAGGTGGTGGGGTGGTTGGTGGTGCTGTGTGTTGGAATGTCATTTCTGCAGTGCTGTGCTGCTGCCCATGTATGCTGCCTGGTGTGTGTGTGTGTCCATATGAGTGCTCACCCCTCTCTGATGGTGTGTCGGTATGCCTGGAACCTTCAACTCCCCTGACCTTCATGCACGGTGTGTTCCCCTGTGTGCCTGTGGTTTGCGCATGGACAGTGTTGCCTGCACATGTCCCCTTGACTTACCTGTGTTGGGCGTATTGCTCTTCTGCAATGGTGTCCCGGTGCAGCTGGGCCTGCTGGGTCAGTCGGGGGTCCCTCCGTCCTAGGGGGGGCTGCTCATCACTAACATCACCAGCGCCACTGGCGTCCCAATCGCTGTCCCTCTCTTGGACCTGTACGGCTATCCCATGGTCTTTGGCCATGTTGTGCAGGATGCAACAGGCCAGGAATATCCCACAGGCCTTTTGGGGGCTGTACTGTAGGGCTCCGCCGGAGGTGTCCAGGCATCGGAAGCGTGCCTTGAGCATCCCAAACACCCGCTCTATGATGTTACGTGTTGCGGCATGTGCCTCATTGAAGCATAGCTGCGCTGGGGTCGTGGGGCACAGGTACGGTGTGAGCAGCCAGGGACGGAGTGGGTATCCGCAGTCACCTGTGTGGAGATAGTGGAGATCAGTGTCATGTCAGGTCCATATTGCCCATATCCTTGTGTGCCACTACCATGGCACCTGTGTCATTCCCTCCCTTGCCCAGAGTTTGCATTCCATACATGTGTACTCACCCACTAGATGACCCGTGGGGATGTCCCCACTCGAATCGATGGCACAGTGCAGACTGGTGCCATATGAAGGCATCATGTGCTCCACCAGGGTGTGTGGCACAGACATTGATATCGCCCAGTGGCATCACACACCACCTGGCAGTTGACACTGGAAAACCCTTGGTTCCGATATGCCTGGCCGTCGGGGCCAGGTGGCGTGCGAATGCGCCACATGGGTGCAGTCTATGGCCCCTAGCACGCCAGGCATACGTCGGCTACCCTGTGGAACTCCTGCATGTTTGTTGTACGCTTTGCCAGCGGTGCTGGGGAAATGGATGTACTCTGCAGCATGAGGCAGCAGTGCGCTGAGGAATTGGGTGAGGATGCGTGGCGGGCCGACTGTGTAATGCCTGTGGTGTCCCCTGTTGGCCTCTGGAAGGTGCCCGTGGCGAGCAGGCACATGCAGGCTGTCACCTTGGTCTCCACCGACAGGCGGACTCCGTCATGAGGGTGCCTGCATCACATCACTGCACAGCTCGCAGAGCCGTCTCAGTATTGCCCTGTTCAGGTGGTACCGCCCACAATCTCGACGCCTGTGTACAGCTCAAGCCGATGCGGCACGATACCGCCTGTCGGGGCATACCACCGACCGGCTCCTCCATGGCCACGCCCCCTGCAGCATGGTGTCTCACCCCCCTCATTACAGCTTCCATGTGGAAGCTGACACTGTCCATCTCCCTGGCTTCTGCCCCCTGGCTGCTGTTCCTGTGTTACCCCTGCTGCCCCCACTGCTGCTTCCACTGCACCGGGCACCCCCCACTGGCCTCTCTGTCCTCCTGGACCCACTGTCCCTCTCTGCCCTTCCAGCTCCTGTCTCTCTCTCTCTCTCTCTCTCTCTGTCTCTCTCCCCAGTTCTGCGGCCTGCTAGGGTTCTTGCGCCACTTCCTTGAGCCTTTTTATTTTGGCTCAATTCCGCTACTGCGCAACTTCCGGCTGAGCCACTCTTGTGCATTGCTGAGTGTTCGATTATCGCATTAGACTTTATGCATGGACCCACCCCTTCGCGTTGCACATGCCTTCATTTCCATTGCGCTGTTGCTCAGCATGTTTTTGTGATGACTGGCCCTTCTGAATATCGCAGAATGGCGCATTTTTGAGTTGGCGTGACGCCAAGAACCTGTTGCGCATGGCGCAACCCTTTGAATATCTGGGCCTAGGGATTTAATTTAAAATATATATATATATATATTTTTTACATTGTTGCCTACTGGCCGGCAATCAGCGGGGGACCACAATAGACAGAGGAATTTTATTATGTGTGTATGTATATATATATATATATATAAAAACATTATGCCAGTGATCGGGGGGTAGGGGGGCTCACCACTAGACACCAGGCATTTAATTACACTGCAGCTGGCAACTGGTGGGGGGTGGAGGGAACCCCCAGACACAAGGGATTTAATTAAAACATATATATACAGTATATATATATACATATCCTTGAAACTGTGGCTGGCGATTGGCGGAGTGTGGAGTGACCACTAGATACCAGGGATTTAATTATTGCACTGTGACCATCAATCAGTGGGGGGGACCACTAGACACCAAGGATCGAATTCAAATTTATACTTTTTTACATTGTGGCCGGCAATCAGTGGGGGGATGGGGCCATTAGACACAGTGATTTGGGGGATTCGACATGTGTAACTTCTTCTTGCTTTGTTTTTGTTTTTTTTATAGTGCAATTTGCACTTTAAAAACCCCAACAGCAAGGCAAAGTTACAAATGGCAAATTCTCATTAAACTGGGCAAAACGCATACTGATTTGCAGAGGCGAATTTGGTGACTTCGCCAAAAATTCACCAGCGGAGTAAAACTTTGTTGTATCTCTACTAATAAGCTGCAATAACAAACAACAATAAAGGCTAAAAGGTTGAAAAGAGTAACACACTGAATATTAAAGGGATGATCAGGAGAGAAACAAGAAAGGTCAAATTAAAAAATTATGATGCGGACACCAGGAGTCAGTTTTTTAATTTCCCATTTCCAAACTGTGCATAAATGTATTTTTTAAAAGGGACAACGCCACACCACCCCCTGTGCACCCTGGGAGCAATTTTCATCAGACACACATAAGGTAGTGCACACAAGACTACAGTATCTGGTGCTATATCTGGAAGAAGACATCATGATCAGGGAAAAGCTTATTATGTGGTGCCATGAGCAGGATTTATTGAAAGTAGAGCTGGAGCCTTTTATTTTTTGTGCTGCTGGTTTGGCATTGTTTTTGTGTGGCTGGCAGCCAGCAAAGTGAGCGTACATGTGGGTTGGTGAGAGAGTGAAATCAGAGAGGTGCTGGAAAAAATCAGAAAAGTACAGCTTGAGGAGGAAGATAAATTAAATCAGGAAACAGAAAATTATTTTTTTACAGTTCTTTCCAGCTGGTAGGATAGGATGAAAAGGGACAGGAGGGGCTCACTGTGTCTTGAGACCTAAAGTGAGTGGAAAGCAGGCAGGCGGGTGGGCAGACCTAAAGTGAGTGGGTAGCAGGCGGGTAGGCTGGGAAAGTTATCATGAACTGCACAGTTTAAATGTCACAAAAAAAAAAAAAACTTGTAAAGTTTTTGTTTGTTGCTGTTTGGTTCTGCAAAAGAAAAGAATGATGAATAATATTAGGAGAATGGGGTGGTATAAAACTGTGAGCGGGCTGCATTTTGTAAGAACACTGAAAGAAATTATGGCAGTAATGCTGGTAGCCTGGTGGGGATGGGGGGTATCTGATGTCAAACTAACTAGGTGTATAAATCAGTCATGATGTAGTAACTATATTTATAAATGTAAGATCTTACATTTATACATACAGTTGCTCTGATAAACCAATTTATCACACTGTGTTTATCATCACACTTATTCCATCAGTACTTTTATACAGCATGGGCTACGTATTCAAAGGAGTTGCACCTGGCGCAACTGAGTTGCGCTGGCACAACCCAAGAAATGCACCCCGGGGCTATATTCAAAGGGGAGAATTGCACTGTGCAATTGCCTCTGTGCCATGGTACAAAGATAATGTATGCGGCACATCTCCAGGGGGCGTGCCCCTGCATATGTGACACATCCAGATATTTATCCCGGGACCTAAACTGCATCTGCAGGCACATCCCAGAGATGTGCCACATATATGGGTACAAAGTTGAGCCCGTAAAAAAAGGCTCAACTGATAGCCACCCAGAGGTGGGCCGCTGTAGTGCAGGGCACACTACAGCAGTCGCCAGCCACAATCTCCTATCATATGCCCTGGTAGTCTAGTGGATCCCCCCTCCCTCCCGTAACCCCAATCGCCATAAAAAAGTATTATTCCATTCCCTGTTCATCCAGTGGTTCCCCCTCCCCACCATAACCCCAATCACCATAAAAAATATTATTTCATTCCCTGGTGGTCCAGTGGTAACCCCCTCACCGCCTGTAACCCCGATCGCCGTAAAAAAGTATTATTCTATTTCACGGTGGTCCAGTGGTTCCCCTCCTGTAACCCTGATCACCATAAAAAAAGTTTTATTCCATTCCCTGGTGGTCCAGTGGTACCCCCTCCACTCCCATCACCCCGATCACCTGAAACCACATCCCCCAGCCTTGGTAGTCTAGTGGTCCCCCACCATCCCACCCATACAGGACCCCAGCCCACCCAGCCCCCAGTCATCGGTGGGCAGCAAACCTACCCACATACCTCTGTGACTGCCCACCAAATGACAGCTTGCAGTGCATACTGTAATAGTTATTCACAACTTTGTGAATGAAGTGACCTCTGACCTCTAACCTCAGTGATTGCCAAAGCAAAAAATTTCACTTAGACTCACAAGCATCACGTGTTTCTAATAGACCAAGATTTATATCCTCTCACACCTGTGAGCAGCCAATATTTCACCATGCCTAACTTTACTCTCTCCTTCCCACTTGCCTGCCTACCTTGCTCCCTGCAGCTCACATGCCAGTCTGCCTCACTCCCTCCCACCCACCCACACACCTGACTGCTTCACTCCCCCATCCCTTCTATTTTAGCCACTTCTCAAATCAAGAACAACCTTTTGAGAAATAAAAACATCAGAGAAGCCTAAGCAAAGCAGAATGAAGTAGAAAAAAAAAAGACGTGCACAGTCTACCAACCTCATTCTGGGACCAGCATAGGGTTCTTTGTTCCTCTCCATTTTTCAAGTAAAATACAATAACATTAAAACAAAACAAAAAGCTAGAAAAAGTGAGTATCTCCCAAAAAAGGCCACCATACTATGTGCCTGTTTAGTTTAAAATAACAGAATCTGCTCTGGTGACATCTGAAGGGAGATATATATATATATATTTTTTTACACTCTATTTCAACTCTGGGGACCAGGGCATCTCTTAGGAGTGCCCTCTCAGTCACTACCTCTACTCCCAGCCTGAAACCTCTGTGCCACCTGAAGACATGTTGCTGAACACATCCTCCGGACTCACGGTCCAATCCAGTCCCCTAGATCACCCCCAGGGGAGGGCCTGCCTCACCTAAATGGCAGCCTATCTGGAATTAGAGGGATGGTCCGGGTCCAGGTTGGGGGGCTTGGGAGAGCCAGTGATCAGCAGGTCCAGTGACGTGATGTGGGCCTTGGCTCTCTAGGCTTTCATCGCTTCCCTCAGTCTGCCAGGGAGTTTTCTTGTTGTGTTCCCACCTTGGGACATGGCATGCAAGGACTCCTGTGTGGCTCTCCAACCACACCTCTTGCCGCTGGAGCCTGCCATTGTCCCACCCCCCCTTCAATGTCCCATGCACTTGTGCTGCTTCTGGTCTCCACCAGAGGCTGCTACAGCACCAGGAACCCCTTACAACCCACCCTGGGAGTGGAGAGCAGTCCTCTGGATGCTCAATCCTCTCCCTACCCTGCTGACTCCCAATGGCCCAGGTCCGTACCTGAACCTGGGTCGCTGGCGTGGCATGAAGTGTGGCACCCAGCTCCTCAACCCTCAGCACCACCAGGCCGGCTCTCAAGGGAGACGTTAAAAAATGCAGCCTATTTCACCTGTTGTAACTAACTAGCTATTCCCTTTGTTCAGTGACACAATGGCGCTTTGTTACTCACACATGTTGTATAAACAGCACGTGGTATGATCTGATAGAAAATACCATATTTCTCATCATTCGAGGACACTGATATTAAGATGTCTCATGAGTGTCTTCACCAGTCATGAGATATAATATTAGTGGCCATTCATGAAGATAACTAAGATATCTTCAGTCAGGTCAGATCATATCCCATATATATATATATATATATATATATTAGAGGCAAAAAACTCCGTTTAATGCATTAGTTAGGGTTGTTCCACAGCGACAAAAGTGAGGAAATTCGCTGTTAGGGTTGAAAACCCTAACTCCGAATTCACCCCAGCACCACACACACACAGACACACACACACATTCAAGTATGGGGGAGGACCAAGTCAATACAACCAATGACAGACATCCAGCAGCAGGTGACAGAAATAACAAACAATTGTCTAAATGTACTACGAGACATCCCCACCCACCTGACCAGGTACTGCATGCTCAGTGGAGATCAACAGCAAAACTGAGGCCATGTACACCAAACGTCACATCCCTGATTGCAGCTGCACACAATGTACCACACTTAGTAGTTGCATGGCCTTACCTACCGATGCTCCACACCAGACCACACCACTTGTGTGGGCCACCTGAGCAATAGAGTTAAGCAAAACCAAGGAGTTGTACAGGTATAATATCTCTGATTATAACAAGGGTTTGAGAAATGCAGCTTTCTAATTGACTGTAAACATTGTAACAGCCTTATGTTTAGTTTTTATTAACATACACGTAGAGCCTAACCATATGATGAACATGGTTTAATGTTGTTTAAAAAACAGTTTTATTATGATAGCAATAAGCCACTCCCAGGTATTATGTTAATGGTCAGTTTATCACTGTCTAGCGACATGTGGCACTCGGATATGCCTCATTCAACATTAAACCCCTACAGGGTGATTAACAGACCATTTAACATAACTGTTGGTCATGCCTTAGTGCTTAATTGTCTTTTTGAGTAGATACTCTCCCTCTGCTAGGCACTGCAGCAGCTTTGCAACACAGTGTCCCACCCAGTTACACCATACACTGTCTAGTTGCTGGAGAATGGCTGTGAATATGAACTCATGAAGATGAACAGTGTAACTTGATCATTACAGTCATCGAAACCCTAGTGTGATTATAACTGACAGACTCAGTGATAGAGGATAACCCCTGCTGTCCTAGTACATTTACCCCATTATGAGTTAAATCAATACTAAAAGACATTCTGTTTATATCTACACCATACCTACTTGATTCCTGTTGTAGCAGAATTAACATAGTTATCACTTTGATAGCATCAGTGACAGAAGTGTGGCAAACCCAAACAGTAGGCATACAGCCTGAGTATGAAACAACTGTTAAAAAAATCACACTGTGTCCATAAGTGGCATAGATCACTCATTGCAACAATAGCAAATGTATTACTATTTGAATAAGTTAGTCATCACAGATGCAATGAGATTGTCTTTATCAGGTACAACATACTCAGTAAGTGCCTACAGGAAAATCTATCCTATATACACGTCCGATACAGGTACATCATTGTTGGCTCAGTAGTGCTATGATATTTAGAAGTTGCTTGGCCTGATCCATGCAATTACAATCTTTCTTACAAAGAATACTTACTGCATCTTTAATATTGAAACACACTGAAGGTCTATGTATGTACATCAGCAGTACACCTTCATCAGTAAGAATGCATGTGATACTGGCAGTACCAATTTCACAGCATTGAACAGGCAATGCTTTTCCATATGTTTACATCAGCCTCTCTATGTTGAGTAAACCATTGCAGTAAATGTACTACTATGTAAATCACCTACTAAATGTATCACTACTTTTATCTTGAGCATGCTAGTGTCTTGTAGTTAATTTATGTGCTTCTCTTAATTAATGTATACTCACTAGAGTTAAAACCTTTCTACAACTGTCATCATGCACCTTCAGCATTTATATTGAACAACGGCACAGTACCAGTTGTGGTGTGGTGTGGGGCATCGGTAGGTAAGGCCATACAACTACTAAGTGTGGTACGTTGTGTGCAGCTGCAATCAGGGATGTGTACGTTTGGTGTACATGGCCTCAGGTTTGCTGTTGATCTCCACTGAGCATGCAGTACCTGGTCAGGTGGGTGGGGATGTCTCGTAGTACATTTAGACAATTGTTTGTTATTTCTGTCACCTGCTGCTGGATGTCTGTCATTGGTTGTGTTGACTTGGTCCTCCCCATACTTGAATGTGTGTGTGTCTGTGTGTGTGTGGTGCTGGGGTGAATTTGGAGTTAAGGTTTTCAACCCAACAGAATTCCTCACTTTTGTCAGCTGTGGAACAACCCTAACTAATGCATTAAACGGAGTTTTTTGCCTCTAATTTCCCTTTTTTTTGAGAATGATATTGAGAAATAGTGAATGTAAGGGCCCCGCGCTCCCGCCACATGATGTCTTGTGGCATAGTAACAGGAGCAGCAATGCAAACAGAAATGCTAACAGTGGCACACATGGTAACACAAGCGTGAATGATAACAGAAAGGGTAATGCACACGGTGGCGTAGACGGGAACAGTGTGCCATGTGATGTCTGGTCACATAGTAACATGGTGCCTGTAAATGGAAATGTCAATGGGCATGGTGACGCAAAGTGAAACAGAAAGAGAAACAGTGCGGTACACACAAATGGCAAAAAAGTAACAGAAACGCAAGCGCAAATGAAAACGCAAAGGATGACGCACGCGGTGGCATTGGGGTGTGCATTGGGATCATCAGCCTAACTCACCCCATGACATGTGTAAAGCAGCAGAAGTATAGGAGAATGGGGTGAGAGTTAGGACTCATGATCCCAATGCACACCCCAATGCCGGTTGGGGGGTGGGTGGGGGGTGCAAGGGGGTTTTTCAACCCTAACAGCGAATTTCCTCACTTTTGTCGCTGTGGAACAACTCTAACTAATGCATTAAACTGAGTTTTTTGCCTCTAATTTCCCTTCTTTTTGAGAATGATAACAAGAAATAGTGAATGTAATGCAGCAGCGGGAGCGTGGTGCACTCTGGGCCCCGCGCTCCCACCGCATAATGCGGTGGCGGGAGCGCGGAGCCCTTTGGGCCCCGCGCTCCCACCACATGATGTCTTGTGGCATACTAACAGGGACAGCAACGCAAACAGAAATGCTAACAGTGGCGCATATGGTAACACAAGCACCTAATGAGAACAGAAAGGGTAACGCACATGGTGGCGTAGACGGGAGTGGTCTGCCACGTGATGTGTTGTCACATAGTAACATGGTGCCTGCAAACAGAAATGTCAATGGGCATGGTGATGTAAAGTGAAACAGAAAGATAAACAGTACTGTAGACAGAAATGGCAAAAATAACAGAAACGCAAGCTCAAATGAAAACGCAAAGGATAACGCACATGGTGGCGCAGACGTCAACGGTAAGTGAAACGGGTACGGATCGCAAGCGGAAAGGGCAACAGTAACAGTAATGTAAGCACACAGGCTGGTTTTCCCCAAAACCTGCATTGAGAAAGACAGTGAGTACAAATAATGTATGCAAAATAATGAGTATCGGCGCAGAAAATGAGATCTTGGAATACTAAATACATTATATCTCAGGAACCGTAAGACGTAGAAAAAAAATTTAAAAGTCATATTATTTAGAACTGTCGTGGCTAATAAAGGGGCTAAGAAATTTTCCGACAAAAAGTCCGTATCTCGCACCGTTTCCGAGATACGGGCCCTGAAAGATGCGGCGAACGCCGTAATGTTATCCTAAGTGAAAAAAAGAAAAGTTTGGAGCTCCATAACTTTGCCTCCCTGTAATGTTTTTTGACCAAACCACTGAAAGGCACATCTGTGGGCTGTTGGCTGTCTTCCCTCCAAATTTCAGAAAAAAAGATCAAATCGTTATTTTGCAGCAGGGTGCCAAAGGATTTCTGTAATGCGTCGGGTGCCGTAATGTTATCCTATGGGAAAAACCGTCAACTTTGGAGTGCTGTAACTTTGCCGCCATGTAATATTTTTTCAATACAACACTGAAAGGCACATCTGTGAGATGTCGGCTCCGTTCCCTCCAAATTTCAGCTCAAAACTTCCAACAGTTCTTTTGCAGCGCAGTGCCAAAGAATTGCTGTCATTTTCCCACAGACTAGAAAACTACTGTCGCACTTGTAGAAAGCTTGTACTTCATGGCATTTTCGCGGAGTACTAAAGTAATTTTATGAAGTACTTTTCCAGAAATTTGAAAACATATTTCTGGGTGTTTACCACAAAATAAAGACATGGCAAGCATCCTCAGGGCCCGACTAGGTGAATACAAAAAAAATTAGGTTGCTAGAGGGTCCAAATTTAAATGCCAACCATTTTTCTGATCACCAACTGAAAACAAAATGGCCTATTTGTGAAAGTAACAGGCTCACTTACGAAAGTAAAAATGCATTTGCGAAAGTGTTGAACTTTTTGTTAACTTTTCCCTTTGACTTATAATGGGAAACTGTTTTTTGAATAACTTTTGAACCGTTTAATATTTTTTCACGAAATCTTCAAAAGGCACATCGGGGACCCTGGCTGCACGTTCCCTGAAGATTTTGGGCCAGTCACGCAAACCGTACGACCTGTAGGCGTGACCACAAAATTCCAGAAAAGCGTAAACGCGCGCACAGATCACACTTAATAACTCCGCAGCCATATATCCGACCAGTACAAAACTTGGCAGATCCCAAGGCCTATGGTTCTTGATCATAAATTCCAGATTTCAGGAAAATCCATCAAATGGTTGCAAAGTTATTAAGGTGCAAAGTTTTGGGGTTTAACATAGAAATGGCTCTCAATCTTAATTCATGGTAGTACTACCGCATACCATAAGATATATAGAGAGATAGAGGTAAAATTATTTACGCTATTAGTCAACAGTGACAGTGAGGAAGTTGTTGAAATCCCTGATCCATCACCTTTCAGGTATTGCATATTGACAGATCGTTAGCCCAACTCTCACCCCATGACATGTGTAATCAAAGGCAGAAGTATAGGAGAATGGGTGAGAGTTAGGACCCACGATCCCAATGCGCACCCCAATGCCGTTGGGGGTGGGCGGGGTCCAAGGGGTTTTAACCCTAACAGCTTAATTTCCTCACTTTTGTCGCTGTGGAACAACCTAACTAATGCATTAAACGGAGTTTTTGCCTCTAATTTCCTTCTTTTGAGAATGATAACGAAAATAGTGAATGTAATGCAGTCGGGGAGCTGCGGCCCAAGGGCCCCGCGCTCCTGCCACATGATGTGTTCTGGCATAGTAACAGGGACAGCAAAGCAAACAGAAATGCTAACAGTGGCGCACATGGTAACAAAAGCACGAATGAGAACAGAAAGGGTAACGCACATGGTGGCGTAGACGGGAATGGTCTGCCACGTGATGTGTTGTCACATAGTAACATGGTGCCTGCAAACAGAAATGTCAATGGGCATGGTGATGTAAAGTGAAACAGTAAGATAAACAGTACTGTAGACAGAAATGGCAAAAAATAACAGAAACGCAAGCGCAAATGAAAACGCAAAGGATAACGCACATGGTGGCGCAGACGTCAATGGTAAGTGAAACGGGTATGGATCCGCAAGCGGAAATGGCAACAGTAACAGTAATGTAAGCGCACAGGCTGGTTTTCCCCAAAACCGTATTGAGAAAGACAGTGAGTACAAATAATGTATGCAAAATAATGAGTATCAGAAAATGAGATCTTGGAATACTAAATACATTATATCTCAGGAACCGTTGACTGAGAAAACAATTTAAAAGTCATATTATTTACAACTGTCCTGGTTAATTTGAATCTTTAGCCCCATTAGGGGCTAAGAAATTTTCTGACGAAAGTCCGTGATCTTGCACCATTTCCCAGATACGGCCCTGAAAGGCACGTGCTAACGCTGTAATGTTATCATATGGGAAAAAGAAAGTTCGAGCCTATAACTTTGCCTCCCTGTAATGTTTTTTTCACCAAACTACTGAAAGGCACATCTGTGGGCTGTTGGCTGTCTTCCTCCAAATTTCAGGAAAAAGACCAAACCGTTATTTTGCAGCAGGGCTCCAAATGATTTCTAAGTGCCTGAATGTTACCTATGGGAAAACTGTCAACACTGGAGTGCCAATTTCTGCCGCTATGTGATATTTTTCACCAAGCTACTGAAAGGCACATCTGTGTGTACTGTTGGCTGTCTTCCTCCAAATTTCAGGAATAAAGACCAAACCGTTATTTTGGCGAAAGTAACAGGCCCATTTGCGAAAGCAAAATGCATTTACTAAAGTGTTGAACTTTTTGTTAACTTTCCCATTGACTTATAATGGGAAACTGTTTTTTGAATAACTTTTGAACCGTTTAATATTTTTTCACGAAATCTTTGAAAGACACATCGGGGACCCCGGCTGCATGTTCCCTGAAGATTTTGGGCCGGTCACGCAAACCGTATGACCTGTAGGTGCGACCACAGAATTCCAGAAAAGCGTAAACGCGCGCACAGATCACGCTTAATAACTCCGCAACCGTATATCCAATCAGTACAAAACTTGGCAGATCCCAAGGCCTATGGGTCTTGATCAAAAATTCCAAATTTCAGGCAAATCCATCAAACGGTTGCAAAGTTATTAAGGTGCAACATTTTGGGTTTAACATGGAAATGGCTCCTCAACCCTAACTATGGTAGCACTACCGGTTACTATAATATATATATATATATAGATATATATATATATATAGATATATATATCTATATATATATCTATATATATATAGAGCCACCTTAATAGCGTTGTCCCTTTTAACAGAATTGCATGCAATTCTGAGTGTGTGTGGTCTGGGGGCAAGATCTCTTGATCTGGCAAGTTTTGTGAGGGTCATTAACAAAATGGAGGCAGTCCAGAGAACAGCAACCAAAATGGTGGAGGAACTGCATCAGAAAACTTATGAAGACAGATCAATGGAGCTCAATATGTATACTCTAGAGCAAAGGCTCAATATGTATACCTTGGAGCAAAGGAGGGAAAGAGGTGATATGATCAAAACATTCAAACACCTTAAGGGCATTAACAGGGTGAAAGAGGCTAACTTGTTTCAATATAAGACAAATAGTAGGACGAGAGGACACAGCATGAGATTAGTGGGAAGCTGATTAAAGGGTAATGTGAGGAAATTCTTTTTCACAGAAAGGGTGGTGGATGCATGGAACAGCCTACCTCAGGAAGTGATGGATATGAATACAGTGCAGGGCTTCCAACAGGCAGGGGATAGGCATAAGGGAACAATACAGATGAATAGGAATAGATAGGCCATTGACAGAGTAAAAGTGTATGGCACATTCATAAGGTAGAAAAAGAAATGGGCAGACTGGATGGGCCTTGCGGTCCTTATCTGCCATCAACTTCTATGTTTCTATGTTTCTATGTATCAGATGTCCAGATCACGAGATCTGGATAGTGGAAGAAGTGGAAAATTGGGATTCTTTGCTGTATTTTTTCAGTTATCTATAGCCCACATGGTTTGGAATTTTGTTCTGAAATTTTCAAGGTAGAAGTGGCTTGAGCTAGAATGGCACATTTTGTTGGTTTGGTGAAAAAATATTAGTCCATTCCCCATTTATAAGAATTTTAAATTTCAGCTCTGATCATGCTCCGTAGGGTCTTTCATTTATATGTTTGATACGATGAAAAAGTCCCTTCTCAAGAAATAAGATTCTTCTTTTATGAGCTAAAAATTCTTCTTTCATGAGAAAATAATCATCTTTGTATGACAGACATCTTTTTTTTAATTAAAAAAATTGAAAACCCATAAAAATTATACTCTAAAGAAAAGCAAACAAATTAATGTAGCTGAACAGGACCCATTCAGTTAGCGTCTGGTGTTTGCTTTTGGAAAAAAAAAAACTCAAAATATGGTTTTGGGAGATCCTTGAAGATCCTTAAAATCCTAGCTGGAAGGCTTAGTGAGGGGTCCCAATTCTTCTTTTGTGAGCTGAACTTTTTTTGTTAGCCTCATGAAAGAAGAATCTCGTTACACAAAAGAAGATGGTGGGACATAGTTTTTTTTTCATTGTTCTTTCATAGACTGATCTTCTTTCGTGAGTCATGAAAGAACTCATGAAAAAAGAATTTGGGCTCATGAAAGAAGGTGGTAGGACTTAGTATTTTTCATAGTTCTTTCATGAACTGATCTTCTTCTTTCATTAGTCACTTTTTTCTCACTACCTCATGAAGGTGACAGCTGTCATTTTTCAAATCCTGGCCAAAATGTGTTTTCATACCTGTAGTATGAAATTATGTTTTGGTGGGGATTTGAACATTTTTGCCTACTCGGTTCATGAGGTGGTGTCATAAGAAGCATAAGTTTAAAATTTGGTGTAAAACATTATAAAATGGGCCAGCTTGCCAGCCAGTGATGGAGCTACCGCTTGTGATGCCAGTGACCCTGGTTCAGTAGCGAGCCTGGGTTGCTGAAGGGCCGGCCTTGGGAAGAAGGATTGAGTGCCCAAGGAGCTGCTCTCCTTCTCTGGGGATGGTGGGTTGCAGTCTTCACTGCTATACCACCACCTGGGTAACCACAGGTGGAGGTGCAGCAAAAAGACGCAGCAGCATAGGGAGGGGTGGATGTTGGCTGAGGGCCTGGAGTGAAGGCATGTATTTGCATGCCTTCTTCTCATTGGCTCTGCTCAAGTGTCAGTGTCTGCAGGGGGTGAGACCAAGAAACACCAAGAAAAACCCCATGTCTGTGCCAGGAGACAGGCCCCCATGCCAGTGACTGTGGGGGATCTAGGGAGCAGCTCCAGGTGTCCACTTCCCTCTGAGGTCTCAGAGGGGATTATGGGAGTCCCCTCCACCCCACCCAGGGGTCATCCCAGGGTTCTAGAATGTTCTGGGGAGCAGAGCACTTCATGGGAGCTGATGTCCTCTGTCCTCCAGGCACAGCCTGCGTCGGTGCATTGGGATGGAAGGGGCAGACGTGTCGAAGAGGGGCATAAACAGTAAGTTAAAAAAATATATATTATAAAATGACCAAATTGTGAATGGACATTGAAATATTTGTTGCACTTCTGCAGCCTGATGGACTTCACATTTGACACAGGGTCCTTTGGGCCATGCACATCTGCATCTGTAGCCATATGGAAGCATAAGGCTCCTTCCACAGCTGGATGGCCTAGGCCCTGCATGTCTGCATCTGTAACACATGAATGCACAATGCTTGGAGGGCCCTGTACTTCCACAGCTTGATGGGCTTCTAACTTGGTGCTAGTCCTGGTGGGCAGTGCATGTCTGCATCTGTAGCTTCTACAGACAGACATATCTGTTTACGCAGGATCCAAAGGGACCTAAATGAATGAGGATATAATTCCACAACCTCGAAAAGAAAGGAAATTCATTGTAAAAAACTGCATTAATGCACCAGTAAGGGTTCAACTTAAAGCAAACAAAGTTGGGAATTGTGACGTTAGGGTTTCCAACCCTAACTCACCACCCGCTCCCCATGCAGCAAAAGGCAAGCCCACAAAACAATCACAGACAGCCGTCATGTAAGGCAAGCAGCATACAACTGTTTCCAGATGACACAAATGCAGTAGCACTGAGGGGCTATTTTCGTGGATTTGTATCTGTGACTGCATAGGCACATGCCCCACAGCTTATGAAGCCACACCTGTGTGAGTATGTTGTACAGTGTGTTCGGCAGACAGAAGATCCCACAGGTCCTGCACCTCTGCAGGCAGAGGTACTCATGCATACTGAATGAGGAACCTTACTAGATAGCATGATCTGCAACTGCATGGTTTCTAGATGCATTTATGTAACTAAGAACCTGGTACCCCCTTGAACAGTTTCTAGATCCACTGCTGAACTATGATATCCACATTGCAACAGTACTTCCTTCTGCGAAAGTGTATATGTCTTACCCTTGTGGGTATAGATGTGCAGGTCCCTCAGGGTCCTGAGTTTCTACATAGAGAAAATCTGTTACAGTTTAGGTATCATGGATTTTGTGGCTCCTGCCCTTCTGCAGCCAGAGGTCAGTGTGCATGTCTTACATTCATGGCTGCAGAGGTGCAGGCCAGTCAAGTGTGTGTATATCTTACAGTGCGTGTGAGTATCTGAGGTTGCTAAAGCACAGGCGCTTTACAGGCCTTTGCTTCTGCAGACAAAAGAACTCTTGTAATTTAGGTATCATGGATTTATTTCTATGATGTAACAAACAAGCAGTGTTGTGATTTGAGTATCCTGGATTACTATATGCAGTGACAAGTGAGCCTGTATGTCTTGTGGTGTGTATGCCTTGTGGTATGCATGCTGCAATACAAATCCACAAAGGAAGCATATCAAAGCTACCACATTTAGGTCATTTTGACACAGTTGAATGTTGTTTGTCTTACCTGATGATGGCTGTCTGTGATGTGTTCCCTTCTTTTGTTGCACTAAGCTGAACCCTAACTGGCACAATAACACAGTTTTTTGCAATCAATATGTATGTACTATATATACAGCGAATCTCGCCAGGATAAGACACAATTTTGCACGTTCTATAGCAGATTTACTGCAGGAAACAATACAATTTGGGGGGTATTGCTAAGATCAAAGGAGATAAGGGGGCGTGTGAGGAGGAGAACCATGTAAAAGCATCTATCCTAAATAGATACTTCTGCTCAGTATTTACTGAAGAGAAGGTAGGGCAGGGCTCACAGATCAGCACCATGGGCATGGGGGAGGAGGAGGGAGGTGAGCACTAGTCCCTTCACAAAAGAAAGGGTCCTACAAGAGCTCGATAAGCTCTGGGTGGACAAGGCAATGGGACCTGATGGCATACATCCCAGGGTACTAAAGGAGCTAAGGGTGGAACTAGCAGAGCCATTATCAGAACTGTTTAGTGAGTCTCGGAGCACAGGAGAGGTCCCAGAAGACTGGAGAAGGGCTCATGTGATCCCGCTCGACAAAAGTGGTAGCAGGGAGGAGGCAGGGAACTACAGACCAGTTAGTCTTACCTCTGTAGTGGGCAAGATTATGGAGGCACTTCTTAAGGAAAGGATAGTGTAAGACTTTGAATTCATAGGAGCACAAGATCCAAGACAGCATGGGTTTACAAAAGGCAGGTCTTGTCAAACTAATCTCATAGATTTCTTTGACTGGATAACCAGAGTGGTGGACCAAGGGGGAGAAGTTGATGTCCTCTACCTTGACTTCAGCAAAGCTTTCGATACTGTTCCACATAGAAGATTGATTAATAAGCTGGGTAGGCTCGGGGTGGGTCAGAAGTTGGTCAACTGGGTGGCAAACTGGTTGACGGGCAGAAAACAGAGAGTGATGGTAAATGGTATACATTCAGAAGAGATGCAAGTCACAAGTGGGGTACCTCAAGGATCAGTCCTGGGGCAGTCCTCTTCAATATCTTCATCAGTGACAATGCAGATGGACTGGAGGGTAATGTTTGTCTGTTTGCAGAAGACACCAAGATCTGCAACAGAGTAGATGATCCAGATGGGGTGGGCAGAATGAGAAGAGAACTGGATAAACTAGCAAAATGGTCAGAAAAGTGGCAACTGGGGTTTAATGTAAAGAAGTGCAAGATCATGCACGTAGGGAAGAGAAACCCTGAAACCACCTATAGGCTGGGAGGGGAGTTGCTGGCAGTCACAAGGGAAGAAAGAGACTTGGGCATCATCATCACCGATGACCTGAAATCATCCAAGCAGACCACTAAAGCAGTTGGTAAGGCTAGGAGGATGTTAGGGTGTATTAGGGGTATCGCAAGTTGGAAGAGGGAGGTAATAATCCCTCTTTACAAGACACTGGTTAGACCCCATCTGGTGTACTGCATGCAGTACTTACTGGAGGACACACCTTCACAACGACATTAACCAAATTGAGGCAGTCCAGAGAAGGGCAACCAAAATGGTGCAGGGCCTGCATCAGAAAACATTTGAGGACAGATTAACAGAGCTCAATATGTATACCCTAGAGCAAAGGAGGAAGAGAGGTGATATAATCTAAACATTCAAACACCTTAAGGGCATTAACAAGGTGAAAGAGTCTAACATGTTTTAATATAAGAACAATAGCAGGACAAGAGGACACAGCATGAGATAAGAGGGAGGCTGATTAAGGGGTAATGTGAGGATGTTCTTTTTCACAGAAAGTGTGGTGGATGCATGGAACGGCCTACCTCAGGAAGTGGTGGATATGAGTACAGTGCAGGGCTTCAAACAGGCATGGGATAGGCATAGGAGAGAGATACAGATGAGTATGAATAGATAGGCTATTGAGAGAGCAAAGGCCGATGGCACATTTATAAGGTAGAAAAAGAAATGAGCAGACTGGATGGGCCTTGCAGTTCTTATCTGCTGTCAACTTCTATGTTTCTAGGTAATTTCAATGGGAGTTAATCCCTTTTGTCATTCAGAAAACTGTGATACTGTACTTCAAGTTCAAGTTCAAGTTTTTTGCAGGAAAACTCCATTGAGCAAGCTCATTCACAAGGAGGTCCTATGACATAAACACTAAAAGTACAAACACAGATAGGTAATAACAGTATATACATGAAATGCACATTACATGATACAGGCTGGATATACAAACAAGGGTACCACATAGGGTGACCGCAGGTGGTAAACATTGATATGAGACAGGGAAGCGACTTACAGTTTGCATACTGATAAATGAAACATGATAACTGGTGTGTGCAATACATATATTTTGGCAGCTAGAACAAAAAACAGAATACAACTGCTATGGGGGGGGGGGAGGAGTGATTTGATAGAGTAGCAGTGGAGCGTAAGCATAGATAAAGCCAGGAGTAGAAGGGGAAGGGAAAGCAGTTAATATGACAAATCAATTATACTTTACCAGTGGATAAATATGGCACACATGGGGAAGGAAGAGCCTTAATGACAGTTACAGGTGTCTTTTATTTTGGCTGAACTTAGCGATTTGTAGAAGTTTATTGAAACTGCGCTAGTTAGTTTCAGTACGGTTTGTAATTGGTTCCAAATGGAGGGAAGGGCATATGCAATAGCACGCTTACTCAAAAGAAGTCCGCGGCCTTGGTATGTCAAGCATAATAAAGTCAGATTTTCTTAACGAGTATGCACTATGTGAGATACTAATAAGGAAGAGAGATAGCTTGGCAATTTTCTGCAGGAGCAGTTTAAGAGTCCATAGCCCAGCATGCAGCAGGCGCCTAGTAGTAAGGGATGTCCAACCAACAGCTGCATATAAGTCACAGTGGTGCGAACGGTAGGGAGTTGGTATGAACCATAACGCCACGGTGATAAAGGATGTCCAGTTTACTTAGATTTGCAAGAGTGGTGGAGAATAGATTACACGCTATAGTCGAGTAGGGGGAGAAAAGTGGCCTGTACAAGCTTGTTTCGAAGTTTCAAGGGGAAAAGGCCTATTTCCGTAGAAGAAACCTTAACCTTGCTTTTAACCTTCTAAAGACATCTTCGACGTGGTCATTGAAAGATAATTTATTATCGATCCAGATACCAGATATTTAAATTTGGTTACAACTTCCAGAGGCTCGCTTAGCGTGGTGACAATGAAGTCTTGGGCAAGGGTATTGGGGCCTGAGACAGCACTACGGAGAATATCATCGCTTTAGTCTTCTTAGCATTGAGCAGAAGCTTTGCCTTTATTAGATTATGCTCGGTTGTGCGAAGTCCGATGAAGCACTCCTTGACTTCAGATAACGATGAGCCAGAAGTATACAACACAGTATCATCTGCAAAAGTGCAGATTGGACGTAGATATGTTAGCATCTAAGTCATTAATGTACAAAGAAAACAAGATAGGGCCTAAGATGGATCCTTGGGGACTCCTCTTGCAACTGGCAAGGCAGCAGAAAAAAGCCTTCCACCTTTACTTTTGGAATCTTCCAGTTAGGTAGCTAGAGAACCACTGGGTGGTATGGTATGTGGCACCCAACTTTGCAAGGCAATTGACTAATAGTTTGTGATCAACAGTATCAAAAGCTTTGCTGAGGTCCAAAAAGACTGCACCAGTTACCTTCTTAGCATCTATAGCAGAGATCCAATCATTGGTTACTTTTGCTAGTGCAGTGATTGTGCTATGATTAGCCCAGAAGCCAGATTGAGCTGGGTTATTGAGAGAGAAAGTTTCCAAGTGAGATTTTAACTGAATATGGATCAGTTTTTCGAGAACTTTAGAAAGGATAGGCAATATGGAGATAGGCCTATAGTTGTTTACATCGCATGGGTCATCAGATTTAAATAGAGGGAGGATATGTGCTGATTTCCAGCAGGATAGCACAGTAGCAGATGTAATGGAAAGATTGAAGATGTGGAGAATTGGGGGCAGTGAGATGGGCATAGCCTGACCTTAGGAAAAAGGGTTCCAAGCCATCGTCCCCTGCGCTTTTTTTGGTATCTAAGTTAAGAAGAGAATCTTCTACTTCTTTATAAGTTATCTCGTACAGTTGGAAGGGGCTGGGTGCAGGACTAGATGTAGGGGGTGGGGTATGCTGGCTCACCGCAGCACCAGCATAAGGTGACGAGTCAAAAGCTAATCCAGCTGTGGCAAAGTGAGAGTTAAGTTTCTCCAGGATTAGGGACTTGTTTTCCACAATCTTGCCACTTGCAACTATCTTTGTTGGGACAGAGGGGGCCATGGGCTGTCCTTCTATAGCTTTGATAGTCTTCCATATTTTATGAGGGTTACCTTTAGCTTGTTCGAGAGTAGAAATATAATAGTTAGCTTTAGCAGAGCAAAGTTTTTTCACACAGTTATTCCTGGCTGTTCTAAAGGCCTGCCAATCCGAAGATTCTTTGGAATGTCTAGCTTTAGCCCAGAGCTTATCTCGAGCTATAAGGGCTGCCTTGAGATCTGAGGTGAACCAGGGGTTGGAATTGTTCCGTACCCTTACTTTGATGAAAGAGGCATGCTTATTTATTATTGTAGTGAGTTTGTTAAGGATGTAAGCTGCCTTGTTGACATCTTTGGCTAGGTAGAGATCTTGCCATCTGATCATGCTCAGGTCAGATAGGAAGTTTACTGCACTGAATTTGCGAAAGGATCTTTTTGTTATAAAGATGGGTTGCGGCCGGGCCTTAATTTGAGATCTTATACAAGCAACAATTCCATGATCGCTCATGTCATTGTGAAACACTGCCGAATGAGATATTTTGTGTGGATGGGTGGTTAGTACCACATCTAGAATTTAACTGTTGGCAGTATTTAGAGTGTTGTTCCTAGTGGGTTCACTGACTAATTGCCCAAGACCTAGCTCATCACAAAGGGATTTGAGGCCGTGTGATTTAGGTGACAACCAGTCCATATTTAGATCTCCTAGAAATATTGTTTCAGTTTTTGCATCTACGAACATGGATTTCAAAAGATTAAGGACTTCATCACCACCAGACGGGGGTCTATAGCCACCTAGGATAGTGATACATTCCGAGGAGGGAGATGAAGGCTCAGTGAAACTAACGAAATTCCTTGGCTAGAGATTTGCAACTAATATTGGTGACCAAGTACTTAGATTTGATGTAGATAACCACCCCGCCTCTACACTCTCTATCTGCTCTAAATAAATTGTAGCCTGCAGTGATATTTGTTGATCAGTGTTCGTCTTTTAACCACGCGACTCAGTAATTTATGATAAGGTCAGGGTTAACGTGTGCAGCCCAGGCTTGCAGCTGTACAAGTTTTTAGGCAGGCTTAAAATGTTGACCTATCATCATTTGAGACCTGTGGCCTCAGCAAAAATCGATATAGGCGAGGTAAGTTGTGGGGGACCAGGGTTGAGCTCCACATTTCCTGAGCAGAGAAGAAGAAGTATATCTTTCTTTAAGGAGCTTCTAAGAATGGAGACTGCTTTTTATTTCTTCGCTGCAACCCATATTGTGGCTGCGCAAGAGGCGGCACCACTGTAATGACAGTTAATCGTGATCAATGTACTTGCTTGAGTAGACATAGGTGAGGACAGCAGCAAGGGAGTGTAGGCTAACTGGGGGGAATAGGCTAAAAGGGGAGAGGAGAATGACATACTGTCTGCACGGTAGACTGTTATAACATTAGGTATTGATAAGGTACATTGGAGAACTGAATTGCATTGAGGTACTTCAAATTGCACTGTATTGCTAAAAACTCTGCACCTTAGGAGCAATAAAAACACAATAAGGAGAGCCATGGTCCCAGACTGAGTGGTCTCGTGATTTGTATTAGTGCAATATTTTCTAGGCAAGTAATTTGCCCACCTAGGTACTCACTTAAAACCTAGATGAGAAAATACAGCAGAAAGGGAGCAAGGAGAGCAGGAGCAGTTTAGTTAGTGGCGGGGCTCAAGAGATATTCACACAGGGCAGTCTTATTGGCCACACTCAGATACCAATCATAGGTTGGCAGCAGTCGAAACTAGGCCAATGAAGCAGTAATATGATATAGGAGGCGGATCATGAGTGTATTTAAAGGAGGCCTGGGAGAGAGGGGGGGGTGGTAGGGGTGGGAGAAAATTTCAGGTCAGAGCAAGAGCTGAGAAGTCAGAATTAAGAAGGGAACACTGTAGCAGGCTATAGAGAAGGTGCCCCAATCAGAGCAAAGCAGGCAAGCGGGCGTATCAATCACAATCCCCCTATGGCAGTGCAGCACCAATCAAGGGTGCCCAGGCGTGCTGGCTCTCTGCAGAGGATTCTATCAGTATCTATCGGTGTGACAGTGCAGCGTAGGTAATAATAGGGTGCTCAACTTCATCCTGGCAGGCTTCACTATGTATATTATAGTGGCGTGGTAGCACCACAGTAGGGTTGAGTGGTCAGTTTAAAAGGGACAGGAAATGTGTGTTAACTGGCAGCTGTTTATAAAGTTCTTATTCTCAGAAATGATAGGCATTCCCCTTAATTATCCATATTTAACTGTACCCAAATAAAACGTGATGTGAAGAACTGTATTTTACATTGGTTTGTTTTATGTGCAGCATTCTGTTACCGTTCTCTTTATGGAACCAGTAATCTGTCATGGTTTGTGTACAGAATGTTAATTATGAGCTGTTGACCTATCAGAACTATGCTTAGAATTCTGTGCACAAACAGTGATATACTGTAGTTAAAACTCTGAATCACTGGTTCCATGAAGATAACTATAAGAGTGCTGTCCATGAAAAGAAAATAATGGAAAATATAGTTTTTCATATCACTTTTTGTTCAGGTACACTTAAATATGGATGATTTAGGAGAATGCATTTAATTTCTGAGAATAAGAACTTTATAAACTGCTGCCAGTTAGTAATAATTTCCTGTCCTCTGTAATGGTAAATCAAAATTTTTGTACTTTACAAACTTTGCAATGGTTTAATGGATTTGCATGAGATTCTGCATGCATAAATTCATTGGGTAGATGCCTTGATGTAATAAGTTTTGTTCCAATCAGTTGTGTGGTTTCAGTGATACAGAGTGTGAATACTTGTGTAATTTTCATGTTTTCTGCTGTTTCTTTGTCCACCTTTATCTCTGAAACTGTTTTAAATTGTGGTCTGAAAGTTTCAGGTAGGTAGGGTCTGCCTCACAAATGTTTATGTTGCTGGTTTGCTGAAAAAATATCAATCCATTCCAAAGTTACTAAATTTTGACGTTCCCATTATTTTTACTGGGAAGTGATAGATATTCAGCTTGAAAAAGGATCCTTTTTTGCAGACGGATCATCCTGTGTCGCAGTTAGGAAAACCTTTTTCAAGCTGCCACCATTTTGTTTTTTCATTTGGCAAGGGAAAGAAAACACAGAAAATGAGTGGATTTAAAAAAAATATAAAATGATGTCAAAAAATACCTTTTCTATGAGCCTCAAATTCAGGATGCCCAACTTAGCGAGAGGAGTGCTTCACCCATGTTCTCTGTACGAGAACAGCAAGAATTTCTTGAATTCTGCAGCCGCAACTGAACTCCTGCTGCCAGCTGCAGTGTGATCTATGAACCACTGTTTCCCTGGTGTTTGCCCCCCCACTCCATTGTTTGTAAATGTAAATAGAATTGTATTCCAGTGTGTAATCCACTTACCATAAATTCAAATTCAAATTCAGAATATGTTCAAATTGTTTGTCCCCCCACCCACTGATCACTGTCCCTGTTAATTTTTATTCCCTGATGTCTAGTGGCATCCCCTACCTGCCGATCGCCTTCCCCATTGTTTTTTTTTATTCCCTGTTATCTAGTGGCACCTCCCACCCTCTGATCACTTTCCCTGTTGTTTCAATTGTTCCCTGGTGTCCAGTGGCACCATTTCATTTCAGGTACAACCCTGAGATGAAGAAAATAGTCCCTCAATTACTTTTTTCATTTCCTCATAACCTGTAAAAGAAAAAAATGGTCCCTCGTCGATCAGCCCCTCCCACCTCCCACTCAGCACCCACCACTCCATGTCCTCCAGTACATCCCATACACCCTCACTCTCCTGAATGGGTCCCAGGTTCAAGATCCACTCTATGATTGAAGAAACGTCTTGTTGCTGGAACCGGTAAATGCGGTTCATGTATTTCAATGGGGGTTTCAATGTTTATGCATAACTTAGACATCTTTTGAGATTTTGACCCCAAATTTTCAACGTGGCCATTTGGGGACCCCACCTTATGAGTAGAGATGCAGCAAATTTAAAATCTGCCAGCAAAGTGAATGCGAAGTGGCTACTTCACGCTGCCGCTTCACTACGAGGAGTGCCCCATAGGAAATGCTCACTTTGCCTTGTTATTATTACTTTGTATTGTAATTTCGCCTTAAACGCGAAGTAAGGCAGAGTGACAACAATATTGGCAGCATCCCACCCACACAGTCACCAGAATGAATATGCATCCCCAAAGAGCTACTGTCTTGTGTCCAGAAAACTCCTCAGTGCTGATGAAGTGAAATGAGAGTGTAACAAGAAATGCAAAGTCTCCCAGAATTAATGTTGCACTCAGTCATGCACGCAGTGGTCAGGTCACACACACAGAGTCACAAGAATTAATATGCATCCCTAAAATGCTACTGTCATGTGTCCAGAAAATTCCCCAGTGCTGACGAAGTGAAATGAGAGTGGAACAAGAAATGCAGGCTCCCAAAATTAATGGTGCCATGCAAATGCACAAACAGATTAAGATTGCACTGCACACTCAAGGGATGCATACAAAAAGGCACAGCAACACCTAACCAGTGCTCACAAGTCACAAATCCAAATCTGGAAAGGAATACATTTTGCCAGTTGTGGGATTAGTGCATGGCAGTAACAGTCCATTACCAGTAAAGATACCACAAAGCAGTATAAAAAATTCATGCAGGTGCAGTGGATAGCAGGTTCACACTAGAAATGCAGCAAATTTAAATTCCGCTGGTGAAGTGTTCGCAAACTGGGCACTTCGCATTGCCACTCCAATGCTAAGTGCTCACTCCGCCTTGTCATTACCACTTTATGTTATGGAGGAATGACAACACAAAGTGAGGCGAAGTTGTTGTTTTCAATAGAATTCACCCTGCTCTTTAGCCATAACCAGGCAAGAAAAGGAAGGAAGTGAGTCATACAAGCAGACAATTTCACTTTTTCCTGTGCAGGCAGGGACAGAGAGGGGAGTGTATTGTTTTGTCACTGCTGAGACTTGGAGATCAGAGCGAGGAGGAGGAGATTTAAACTTTGATTTATAGACCCAACAGCTTTTTTATAACTAAGCTACATGTTTTGTCTTTTCTGTACTCTTTTTTTTACTTAATGTGTTCTTTCTGTAAATTTATTTTTCTTACCTTTATAAGTAGTTAGTTGTTTGTCTGTGACTGTGTGTGTGTTGTGTGACAGTGTGAGTAGTCATTGCTCAGACTGAGGGAGTGCAGTAGGAGAGATGGAAAAGGGTGAGGGTCTGAGGGAATGTCTGGGGCGGGTACAGCTCTGGGAGAGCGTGGTACTGGTAGGTGTCGTACCGTGTGGATGTGTGGTGATCATGGCCACTGGTTCCTGTTGGACTGATTGAAAATTCTGAGTGTCCCCCCCTTCTGGAAGCAGGACCAGCACCACCTCCTGACTCAGAGGCAGTTGAACCACCACCACCACCACCGTGTCCAGCACCAGCTCCAGCACCAGGTCCTCTGGAGCAGGATGCGTATGTGCCCCTGAGGGACTCACCTGGGCCCAGGTATGAATCCCAACCCTGACGAGCACCTTGACCAGCCAGCTGCCAGTTCATCTGGCCCTCCCCTGCCTGTGACTGGTCCTCCCCGCACCTCCATTGTTTGGCAGTTTTTTGTCTGTGTCGGGGAGGACAGCAATGTGGTAAGGTGCCACCTATGTAAGGTGGAGGTGCACTGTGGCCCCTGAGGGACTCACCTGGGCACTGGGGGCAAGTGCACCCTGACCCTTATGCTCAATCACCACCAGTTGGAGTCGCAGGCGGCCACAGAACAGGCCATGTCTGCACCTGCTGGCCCTTCTATGGCAGACAGTGCAGCTGTGCATGGTGGCAGCCCTAAGAAGAGGAGGGCAAGAGCAGCACCTGCTACTCCACCAGCACCCAAACCACCACCACCAGGTCAGCCTGTATAATGTGTGGACCCCAGAGAACTGCGTGTAACGCAGTCTGATTTGGCAGTTCTCTGGAGCGCTGTTGAGGAGAACAATGAGAGGGTGAATGGTGTCGAGCAGCAGTTGGATCACATAGAGGAACATCAGTTGCAAATTATGTCCATGCTGGAACTGCTGCTGGATCACCATGGGATCCCACATTAGTTTTTGTTTCCTCACACCATGATGTGCCCCACCCCACACCTTCCTTGCTGTGCTATAAAATGTATTCCTCCACCATCCCCGACCCTTGTATGTAATAATGCCCTTTTTTTGTTGTCTTCCATATGCGTGACACTTTGCATTCTGAGCAGTGCAAGTATACTCTGTGCTAAACTGCATGTGTGCAGTCAGTCTTCTTTCCAGCCTGTGTATGTACTGCAGACACTGTCCAACTCCCTGACTTAAAAACACTTATTAATGAGTACAGTGGTGGGATGATGAAGCATGGAGAGATACTACAAAACAGGCTTACAATACATCCAAGTAACTAGTACAAAAAATAATGTTGTGATTTGTGATGCAATCGTAAATCATGATTTGTGACTGCATTTGTGACCGTGATGATGAAGAATGTGATTTGTATCATTCATGAGTGAATCGTGAACGTGATGATGGTCCTGACTTAATAATGCACATTAATGAGTGCAATATTCATGCAGAATTATGCACCACACCAGTCCAGTACTTTGAAGGGAAGCCAAAGAAACAACAGTGATTTAAGTTACAGATGGAGATTGGGCCCTAAAGAGATGCAAATGTACAGACAGATTAAGATTGTGCTGCGCACTGAAGAGATACAAATGCAAAGGCACAACACCTAACCAGTGCTCACCATCAGAAATTCAAATCTGGAAAAGAATACCTTTGCCGGTTGGGGTGAGCTGCAGGGGGAGGGGCAGTGTACTGTACTGCTGCAGTAACAGTCACTAATACTAGTACCAGTACCAGTAAAGATACCACAAAGAAGTACAAAAATCACACAACTGCAGTGGATAGCAGGTTCACATTGCTGAAATTATTATGTGGCACAATAAAAGGTGTCTGATTTGATGACACGTGTCACACTCATAGTCACAAACACACTAAGTAATGCGTAGCAAATTGAAAACTTCAGTAATATAACCACGTATTTCAAACAAACTAAAATCATGCACTGCTGCTCCACAACAATCAGCAAAAAAATGGCAACGATTATTGACAATATTATTGTGTGTACATTAACACAGTTATTATACAAGAAAAATATCACCAAAACAGAAAGAACTGTCTTTCTCTCCAAGTTAATCTGCCCACACCACAGTCAGATACACCCTTCCCCCAAAGCACACTTTTACTGTCTCCTACTAAACAGACCCAATATTGTACATTAACATTCAAAATCCACACACAAACAATAAACGCTCGATGATATGAGCACAGGAGGGTTTCCTACAATCGATGAACTAAGTTTGAGCAAAAAAAAAAATTACACACACTACCCTGAACTGAGGCTGTGCAGAACAATATAGAGAACATGTGACCTGAAATACCATGAATCAGTGCTAAATTCACCTTTGGAGCTTAAAAACAAGGCAAAGTAAGGTGAAGTACATTGCTTTCAATGTACTTCACTTTAAGATTTGGTGGAGTAGTGGCATGGGAAGGCGAAGTAACGCGAAGTCATTGTTCTCAATGGACTTCGCGTTACTCATCATAACGCGAAGTACTCCACTTCGCATTGCAGAGTACTCCGCGAATCCACTTTCACTCTGCTATTCACTTTGTGAAGCACATTGGAGCCACTTCGCCCACCACTACTCATGAGCTATACAACTGTCATTATGAAACTCCTACCTGAAAGGTGATTTTGCAGTCAGTTGGCAGAATCAGCTTTTGGCCGGGATTTAACAATTTTTCCATGACCTTGTTCATGACGTTGGGTCATAAGAAGGCTATGTGAAAATTTGGGGTCAAAATTATTAAAAATGGCAAAGTTATGACCGTTTGTTGCAATTTGATTATGCACGCCCTTAACTTTAAAAATGTTAAATATTTTGACCCCAGATTTTCAATATAGCCTTCTTATTACCCCACCTCATGTATATCACAGCGGTCATTTTTCAGATCCTGGCCAAAATGTGTTTTCACACATGTGGCGCAGAATGGTGTTGCAGTTGTACAGAATTACGTTTTGGCAGGGATTCAAAAATGTTCTGTACCATGTACATGAGGTGGGATAATAAGATGGCTTTGCTGACAATTTTGTTAATGTTGTCCTATAAATGGAAGAACAGTGCCCCACTGGACCATGCACTCCCACAGACAAATTATTTATTTAACTTTTGTTGACCGGTAGAGTACACTAGGCATACATATGCCTGTTTTCAGGAACGAACCAGGAAAGTACAGTACAGTACAACATATTGCACAAATTTACAAAGCAACAAGCAACAATACAAGAATAATATTGCCTTACATGTAACCTAGGCAACCAAAGGGCAAGCAGGGGTGATATGCAGTGTCAGTGGCTCAGTAGGTAGCACACTCGCCTCTGAGGCCAGGAGATCAGAGGGCTGTGGGTTCAGTTCCCACATCTGGCACTTGGGTTAATATCCCAGTACTGACACTGCAGTGCAGCATGAGAGGGGTGCTGCACTTCTGAGGTGCCGTCTTTCGGATGAGACGTTAAACCGAGGTCCCATCTGCCTGGATTGGTAGTAGTTCAGATGGATGTTAAAGATCCCATGGCACTTATCGAAAAGAGTAGGGGAATTTCCCCGGTGTCCTGGCCAAATTTCCCTCATTCACTAAAAATACCACCAACAGCTTACTCTGGTTCAAGGTCAGTTGGCATTCATCTGTATCCCCCCCCCCCGGGTCGTGCCTGAAAATAGGCAGGATTTGTCTAGTGCACTTACCCGGTCAACAAAAGCTAAAATAAAAAAAAAAAAAAAATGATTATATTATCTCAAAAAGTAAGGAAATAAATTGTAAAACACTTCGTTAATACATCAGTTGGCTGGCCCGGTGGCATAGAGGGTTGAGGCGTGGGCACCTTACCTCTTACCGCGCTGGCGACCTAGGTTCTGGAACGGACTTGGGTGCCAGGGGACGGAAGGGGAAGAGGACTGCTCTCCTCCCCTGGAGTGGGTTGGGGACACATGATCGCTCTGCAGCAGCACCTGGTGGAGACCGGGAGCATTGCAGAGGGATCGCCATATGGGGAACACCAGAAAAACGGAAATACCACTATGGACTTGCCGAATGACGGCTGCCGGCCAGGACACCTGCAAAAGACTCCTGCGGGGCCACCAAATGCCTCAGCAGTGCCCGGGACAGAAGGAACAAATAGTGTGCCAGTCTTCTCCTGCTGATGCCTTCCCCCTCGGAGGAGAGGGACCCTCTCGGCACAGGGTTACGCCGTGCTATCCTGTGGTTGGCTGCAGATCTGAGGTAAGGAGGGGCTTATGTGGGAGATAGTAGGAGGAATGTCTATGGGGGTCACATCAGCCCGAAGGAGAGGCAGCTCCTGAGCATGACAGGGGTAAATAGATGACACAAAACAAAAAAAATACATCACTTAGGGTTGCAGCAACAAAAATAGAGAAATGTGGTGTGTTTCCAACCCTAAGAACCCTACCCCACCCTGCACACACCAACAGGCATTGGGGTGTGCCTTTGTTGTCAGCCCTAACGCTCATCCCATTCTCTCATACTGTACCCATCTCAGCTTATTTACTTATGGAATGGGGTGATCATTATGGCTGATGACCACAAGGTATATCTCCCACACGAATTGGTGTGTATAGGGTGGAGGTGGGGTGTTAGGGTTGGAAATCATAACACCACATTTCCCTTCTTTTGTCACTGCAACCCTGACTTATGCATTAACAAAGTTTTTTGCAATTTATATAATATATATAGATATATATAATACTTGGATGGAACCTTTTCGCAATAGGAGCACATTATCATGTATTTCCCTGTAAACCTCACTAATTAAACCTACATTTCAAACAATTACAGCTGTATACCTCTCAATTAAAAGGACACTATCAGCTTTTGCTGACAGCTTTTCTGACAACTGTAACCTGGTGCCCCATGTCATCTGTATGCTCTGTGATGGCATATCTAACACCAGAGTTGCATAAAAATCACAGTGTTGTATTCGTTTTAGGGAAAATCATAATGTTGCAATTCTGACCTCAGTATGAGTGGTCCAAAACTCCTACACTCGCCCAACTGCATATAGAGTCAGAGCGCCACTGTACTCATCCATGAGCAAGTTCTTTTTTTCCTCAGGTGTGAGCTAAAAGAATAAAATGAAATAGTGATCCACTGTGAGCTATACAAGCTAAGTGGCTTTGTACAAGGAGTGATCTTTGCTGTTGAAATCTGTTTTGGAAAAGTAAAGCCATGATTCAGTGCATGTACATCACATCGACACTGATGTGCATGCCCGAAATCACGACTTTACTTTCAAAGTCAGATTTCAACAGCAAAGACCACTTGTTATACAAAGCCACTTAGTTTGTGTAGCTCACAGTGGATTACTCTTTCATTTTATGCATTTAGCTCACAGTTAAGAAAATTAAGAAATTCCCATGCTAATTAGCACACCTAAACCCCCCTGACAAAAATACAGCCCTACCTGATAAGGCCCCTGACAAAAAAAAACAACCTTCAGGTACAGAAAAATGCACTATCCCCATGTATTATATAAAACAAATGATAGGTAAGTCTGCTGCATAGGGATATAATTCAGTCATCTTGGGGTCCTAATGAGGTCATAATGCCACTCACCCTTCTGATCTGTGGCTTATTGACCTCATTAGGACCCACCCCATGGAATTATATCCATGTACACCACACTTACCTATCATTTATGATAGATAGATAGATAGATAGATAGATAGATAGATAGATAGATCTGTCTATATCTACATATAATATACTGGTGTGGCTGCGCCACTATAGTTAAGGGTGAGGGAAGACTTCTATTAAAGCCCATTTTTTCTACTTTAATAACTTTGCAATGGTTCAACATATGTACGTGAAATTTTTCATGCGTAATTTTGTGGGGTAGGTCTGTTGATTTGGCAAATGTTGTTTGAATCAGTTATGTGGTTTCTGAGACACAGAGTCTAAAAAAATTGTTAATCTATGTGTTGTTTACTGTTTCTTTGTCCACCTGTATCTCAGAAACTGTTTTAAATTTTGGTCTAAAATTTTCAGAATAGAAAGCCTTTGCCTCTCAGATGTGCATTTTGCTGCTTTGGTGAAACAATATTAATCTGTTCCAAAATTATTAATTTTTGAAGTTCCCATTATTTTCAATAGGAAATTATAGACGTTCAGGTGAGTAATCCTTTTTCACAGATTGGTCATCCTGTGTTGGATGTGGAAAACCCTTTTTAGAGCTGCTGCCATTTTGTTTGAGAGTTAGGGAGAGAAAGAAAATACTTGAAATTAATGTATTTAAAAAAACAAACATCAGAATCTTTTATGAGTACCCAACATCCAGGGTGTCCAGTTTAGTGAGAGGAGCACTTCCCCCATGTTCTCTGTATCAGAACAACAGGAATTTCTTGACTTCTGCAGCTGCAGCTGAACTCCTGCTGCCAGCTGCAGTCTCAATTGTGAGCCGCCCTTGCACTGGTGTCTACTGACACCTCTCACTCACCAGTCAATGTCCCCATTATTTTATTCCCGGGTATCTAGGGGCACCCCACCCTCTGATTGACATTCCCATTATTAGTATTTTATTCCCTGGTATCTAGTGGCACCCTCCACCATACAATCACCATCCCCCCTTATGTTGTTTTTTCCCCCGATGTCTAGTGGCACCCCTCACACTTTGATCACCATTCCTGTTATTAGTATTTTATTCCCTGGTTTCTAGTGGCACCCTCCACCTGCCGATCACCATCCCCATTATTTTGGTGCATTCCCTGGCGTCTAGTGGCACCACCACCCTCTGATTTCAGCCTGATCTCAGTCCCCCTTGTGTTGTTGGTTCCCTGGGGTCTAGTGGCACCACCCACCCTCCAATCATCATTCCTGTTATTACTGTTTTATTCCCTGGTGTCTAGTGGTGACCCCCACCCTCTGATCACTGTCCTCATTATGTTTTTTGTTCCCTGGCTTCTAGTGGCAGCCCCCCACCATTCCATTTCAGGTGCAATCCTGAAATGAAGAAAATGGTCCTGTTATGACTTTTGTCCCAAAAACACCAATGAAAGAAAAAATTGGTCCCTCACCGATCAGTCCCCCACACCTCCCACTCAGCATCCCCCACCCCACACTCCCCAGTATACCCTCACTCACCTGAACAGGTCTCAGATTTGAAATCCACTCTCCAATCAAACACATCTTGCTGCTGTAAACGGTGACATCAATATGAGAAACTAAGGAAACTGCAGATCATTTTATTTCAATGTGAGTTTCAACTTTTATTCATAACTCAGCTGTTTTTTGACATTTTGATCCAAATTTTCAACATAGCCTTTAGGGGACCTCACCTCATGAACAATATGATTGTTGTTATGCAACTTCCAGCTGAAAGGTGATTTCGTGGTCATTTGGTAATTTTACCTTTTGAGCAGGATTTGCATAATAACAGTCATATTGTTCATGAGGTGGGGATGCAAGAAAGCTATGTTGAAAATGTGTGGTGAAAATATGTAAAATCAGCAAACATATGAGCATTTGTTGCAGTTTCACTACACGTGCTCATAACTTTGGAAATTTTAAATATTTTGACCCCAAATTTTCAACATAGATTTCATATTACCCGATCTCATGTATTTCAAAGCTGTCATTTTTCAAATCCTGACCAAAATGTGTTTATGCATCTGTGGTGTGGAATGGGATGGTAGTTGTGTGGAATTATGTTTTTGCGGGATTCAGAAATTTTCTGTACCAGGTACATGAGGTGGGGTAATAAGATGGCTATGCTGCCAATTTGGTCACTGTTGTGCTATAAATGGCAGCACAAGGCCCTTCCACAGCAACATACATATATGCATCTATGGAGGGACTGGAGCGCAGGGTTCTTTGGACCCTGTGCTCCCACAGCCAAATAAGGACAATTACAGAGTGTGGAGTGCAGGGCATGAAGGGCCCTGTGCTTCCACAACCAAACAAGGACAGTTATGAGGGGTGGGAGTGAATGGCCCAAAGGGCTTTGTACTTTCCTAGGTAAATAAGGCTACAACTAAACTATCTGAAAAAGTCAGGAAATTCATTGCAAAAAAACTTTGTTAATGCATCAGTTAGGGTTGCCACAGCAAAGTAGGGAAATGTGGCATTAGGGTTTCCAACCCTAACACCCCACTCCACCCCACCCTGCTGGCAGCAAGATGCATGGGGGCATGCCTTGGCATTCTCAACCCTAATGCTCAACCCATTCTTCTATACTGTAACCATTCAGCTTACTTACATATGAAATGGGGTGAGCATTAGTGTTGATTACCCTAATGACACATTTCCCTACTTTCGTTGCAGCTACCCTAACTGATGAATTAACACAGTTTTGCAATTAATATCTATCTATAACTCTATCTACCTACCTATCTATTTATCTATCTATCTATCTATCTATCTATCTATCTATCTATCTATCTATCTATCTATATATAGCATATACACACACACACAAAAACACAATATTACAATTATAATTCATGTTGACACTATTACATACATCTGGTGATCAAATCATTGTACGCTAATGCAATCATTTTATACAGAAACACTACAGCTACAAGATAGAGAAATATGAGTGTAGTCAATGTGAGTTATTGATACAATGTATACAGCATTCTTGAGGTATCATGTTATATCATACAACCCCATCCCAGCTTTTGCCAGCACCAGCCTTACTAATTGTTCCCCTTGAACCTAAACAAATGTTAAACTTCATTGTCCCTATTGCAGAACATCCTGAGATGAATAGACTGGTGAGACATGCACAGCAGGCTATTGAATCTTCTTACTGCCATCTGCTGCTCTGATGTCATCTGCAGAGGATTCTGGGATTTGTAGTAACAGAAGATGTCAGCCTACAAATAAGCAAATTTAGTCTGATACAATCTATTATACTTGCAACAAAAACAGAAAAAATCTGGGCACACACCATTGAACAGTACAGGAAACACTAGTTTATTAAAACATTAGAGCATGACACAAGCCAAATAGAACCCGTACATATTGACCAGACAAACAGGGGCTTTCCTCAGGGGGTGACGTCTGCAACCACTGTCACATTTATACACCCTTATTATTACATTACTAATGACATCAACATTTAGAATGTGGTGAGTGAAAATTGGTTATAAATTTAAAATAAATAGATACTAAGAAATATGAACATCATATTGTCCCATTCTGCACTTGCTATTGGTGAATGTTAACACTGATTTTATAGGAACAAGTTATTGTCCAGTCCTCCCAAGCATACGATCATAGACAAGAGCAAGACTAGAAATGAATTTGCTTTTTGTAAGCATTTTTCAAATAATACTGTGGGTAAGAGGTGGCTCAATTAAGTTCTGTTGCTCTCACCAGTAGCACTTGCATGAATTTTGGATCCTCAGATTCAGCCTAAGATTGTGTTTACATAGAAATATGGTAATTTTATTTGTGCTCTCATAGAATTTTTTTTTACTTAATGTTCTGAATAAACTTTCCTCAGAGCTAAGTAATGTGCTGCTTTAAGGGATATATAAATCACACAAATAACTAGCCACCTTAGCGGATGCCAATTGAGCAGCACTGTCTTTAAAGGAAAGGAGAGGGAAAGTGGAAATTGTTTAACCGGGAAAGGCACACTAAGCCAAAACTTGCTTCCAGGTGTGATCTCGGAGCACAAGGATGTTAAGTGACTTGCTCAGGGTTATACAGTATGAAATTGGTGGCTAATGGGATTAAAACTCTGGTCTTCAGGTTTGCAACTCAGTGCCCTTAACCACTGCATTATACAACCTCCAAAAAGGGCACACAAGACACTAAAATCTTAAACAGTATCCTTCTTTTACTGTGTCAGAGAACCAAAAAACAATATACAGTGCTCAGTGCTTAGTGACTTTGCTTAAACATTTAAACACTTACACACAGTTCTTACTGCTTAGGTTTCACCCTCACCTGACTTCATCTTCCTCCATTTTTGTAAATATTTTCTTTGTGGCTCTATTGCCTAAATCCTGTCTTATATTGGAGCTGGTTGGTAGACGTTACCTAAAGATGTTGTGTTAAAATGGATTTATTGAAGACGGAATAAAGAAAAGAATAAAACGTCCATTTCTTCCCCGGTACATGCACCTGAATAATGGTAAAGTAACGTCTACTAAAGTCCTTCAACATAAGAACAGATATAGGCAGTAGAGACATGAAGAAAATATTTACAAAAATTGGAGCAAGGTGAAGCTGGGTGAGAGCGGAACCTAAGCCGTAAGAACTGTGTTTAAGTGTTTAAATGTTTAAGTAAAGTCACTAAGCACTGAACACTACACAGTATTGTTTTGTTCTCTGGCACAGTAAAAAAGGGTACTGTTTCAGATTTTAGTGTCTAGTGTGTCCTTTTAAAGAGAGTGCTGCTCAATTCATATCCGCTTAGGTGACTAGCTATTTATGTGAATGTTTTTACATGTTATCACAAATGTGTACTGGATTAAAAGTTTTTTTCTAATTAATATGTTATGCATATAAAAATGAAATTATCAAATGAAATTAATGCAATAGATGACTTTTATAAGAGGATGAGGAAACAATTTTCTGATATTGGTATGCACTGTATTTATGTATCTGATCTGTATTGGTACTATTGAAATAAATCCTGGCCCCATTGAAAGTTTCTTATCCCCTGCTGATCTAACCTCCATAAATGGCCTAAGTTTCCTTCACTTCAATGCTTGCAGCCTTCTAAAAAAGTTCTCCTTAATACAGGCCTGGGTTGCACATACTCTACCTGACTTCCTGGTTATCTCTGAAACTTGGCTCAGACCTACAACAAAAGACAGTGATATAAACCTTCCCAATTATCAGCTCTTCAGATCAGATCTCCCTTCCAGGTGTGGTGGGGTGGCCATCTACATCAAAGACACCATCTCTGCATCCTGCCTCATCAATACATCCGAACCAAAGGAATTCGAATGTTTGTCAATTAAAATATCCCTTCCAAACCTGTCTTCATTTAAATTGATTGGCTGCTATAGGCCCCCCTCTGCAGGCCTCAAACTCCTATCCCACCTAGGATCAATACTCAGTCAAGGCCCTGAAGATACCATCCTTGGTGACTTGAATTTAAACTGGCTATCTAATGCATCTGCACCACTAGTAACCTTCTGTGATACCTATGGATTCACACAATTAATCAAAGATCCAACCAGGACTAACCTAAAAAATTCTATCAACAGCTCGCTCCTGGATATTATGTTGGTAAACAAGCCTCATTTATATTCACATGTAGGAGTACTACCCAGTGATGTAAGTGATCATTGTCCTATAGCTGGCATAAGATCTACATTCAAACCATCCAATCATGCAAAATTTGTACTCAAAAGGTCAAAAAAGAATTTCAACATCTCAGGATATCTCCATGATTTGTGCAATACAATATATTGGCAAGACTTTTACCTTACAACCTCAGTTGAAACAGCTCTCCAGATCTTAAAGGACATCATCACTAATGCTCTCATACTCATGCACCAATCACCAGTATCAGAACTAAAGTAAGATCTTGTCCTTGGTTCACTGCTGACCTTAAATCAGTTTTGTTAACCAGAGACAAACTCTGAAAAAGGCAAGAAAAACAAAGGATACCAAAGACTGGCTTCAATTCAGAAAGGCAAGAAATTAATGTACAAAACAAATAAGAATCACAAAGCTGCCTATTATAGAGCTGAATTAGATGCTTCCACAATAACCCATCCAGACTTTGAGTACTATAAAGGGAATTAGGCCAAAACTCTACCCCTGTCTTACCCTCCAAACTGCTATTAAATGACACAGAAATCACGGGCAAGCAAGAAATCTTAAATACCTTCAATGACCACTTCACCACAGCTGGCCTAGCATTCGACTCCTCACCTGCAAGTCTCTTGAGATCATCTTTAAACCTTCAATCTACTGTGGGATAAAAGGCTACTCAACGTTCTCCTTCAATCCAATATCCTTGAAAGAAGTAGAAGACCTCCTATCTAATTTAGATACTTTAAGAGTGCAGGTACAGACTCCTGGATCCCTACTTTCTTAAAATAGCATCACACGCCTTATCTGCCCCTCACTCATCTCTTCAATCTTTCCTAGCTACTAGATCCATTCCTCCACTTGAAAACAGCTCAAGTAGTTCCACTACTTAAATCAGGTGATCCCATGGACCTTAACAATTATAGGCCCATTTTCATCCTACCGGTACTATCCAAGATGCTTGAAAAATTAGTAAATTCACAGTTAAGGGCCTATCTGGATAAAAACAACCTCCTAAATCCAGCACAATCTGGATTTAGATCAAGGCATAGCACCATTTCCACCCTAGCCAAAGTAACCAACGACTGGCAGATTGCCTTGGATAAGAAGAATAGTACCTGTGCTGTGTTCCTGGATTTGAGTAAAGCATTTGATACAGTGGATCATGAATCATTAATCACCTCCTTAGCCTCTAGGCCTGGATTCTCTCTCACTCAATTGGTTTAAGTGCTATCTATCTGATAGGTCACAATTGGTAAAAAATGAAAAGTACCTATCCACCTCTAAACCACTGCTAAGAGGTGTACCGCAAGGCTCTATTCTTGGCCCCATCCTCTTTGCCATTTATATTAATAATATCGATGCCAACCTCTCTCAATCTAACATTCATCTGTTTGCTGATGATACTGTATTATATGTCAGCAATCCCTCATTATCAAAAGCCTGTGAACTGTTACAGTCAGAATTCTCCATCCTACAACACAATCTATTGGAAAAAAATTACTTTAAATGCCAAAAACAAAAGCTATGTCCTTTGCACACAAAGAGTTGCTCTGCCATTACCCCATCACCCATCATCCCACAATTATCCACCTTACTTGGAGAGAAGCTGGAATTTGTGGACAAATTCAAATATCTTGGAGTCTGGATTGATAATAAGCTTGACTACTCTGTCCATATTGAAGAGCTACTAAAAAAGTTGAGACAAAGGCTTGGCCTATTTTTCAGAATAAAACACTACCTTACCAGAGACTCCAAACAAAGATTAATCCAGGCATCATTCCTATCCCTCATTGATTATGCTGACTTTCTATGGCCATTGCTCACTTTCCTCTTAAATAAGCTGGACACCCTGTATCATAGATCCATCAGATTTATTACTGACCTTCCTCCAGCACCCATCATTGCTCTCTTTACATGGCAGTTAATTGGACATCCCTACAACACAGAAGAAATAGGAATGCTGCAGTCTGGATCTTCAAAGCTTTATCAGGCAAACTCCTCCTATATCACAGACTGTTTTACCCAAATTACTTCTAGGCCATACACCTTAAGGATCAGTAACCTTATCATGTTAAAGGTTCCCACTGCCTGCACCCGGTTTGGGAGGGCTGCTATCAGCTACTCCCTAGCAGTTACTTGGAACTCACTCAAAAAATCTATGAATCTAAATATCCTCTTACCCTTATCATCCTTCAAAAGATTATTCTCCACCCTATTTCCAGAGTTCTGCAATTGCTTCCATAAGGCCTAGTCTCCCATCCAACCTACATCCCCCCCCTTCCGTATTCCATTCTGTTTAGTTCTCCTTCTATTATCCAGTCAGTTGCTATATTCTTATAAAAGCCATAAAGACCCTATTATTTGTACAATTATCCCTGCTATATCTATTATTATTCCATTTTTTTACAGGTTAAGTGATTTTTATTGTTCCTTGTATATATGTAAATTTTTGTATATTCTCAATTTATGTCATTGTACTATTGTTTATGTTATTATCTTGTCCATGTAAAAATACTTATACTCTTATTTGTATGACCACTCAGGTCCATCTTGCAAATGAGCTACGCTCAATGATGTTCGCCTGACTAAATAAAGATTTTGATTGATTGATTGATTGATTGATGTATGTTAGCACTTTAATTATGATTGTTAGCACATTTAAAGCTTGCACATTTGTTCTGCTTACACTAACCACATTGTAAGAGTTACTGTCATTAATGACATAGTGATAAGAGTGTATAAATGCATCAGTGGTTGCAAACAGACTCCACCCCCGAGGAAAACCCCTGTTTGTTGGGTTGATATGTAGGGGTTGTTTCTCTTGTGTCATGCTCTAATGTTTTTGTAAACTAGTGATTCCTGTATTGTTCAATGGTGTGTGCCCAGCTTTTTTCTGTTTTTGTTGCAAGTCAAGTTTGGGCTGGAGTACCTTTGGGAGAGCTAATGTCCCCTTCTTTCTCTCATTTGTTTACAATCTATTATACTACCTAAATATTAAGTAAACCAAAATGTTTATGCCCACAAAGTGCACATTGCGACCAGCTCCTAACTTGAGTAAGGGGGCCCTTGGTGGTTAATGTTCCATTTTATTTGCTATGAGTCAAGAATAAAAATGGAAGAGTAGAATAGATTACCAATGCATACAATATTTTCCTTAATTTCTTCTAAAAGTACCTGTATATTATCCCTATACAATGTCTTTGGATCTCTACACAGTTTTCTCTCTAAATATTTAAAATCTTTTAGTTCCCCATTTGATTTCAGATACCTTATGGTGGAAAGTGAGAACTTCAGTCTTTTTAGTGTTCTTCACAGAGCCTTAACTTGCCAAACCATTATGTCCTTTCTAAAACCATTTCCAGTGACTTCTCAGGATCAGTGAGGTACAGCAGAACATCAGCTGCATAACATTCAGTTTTCTGAACACTACTATGCAGATGGAGTTTGTGACTCCATTGAGCAAAATGTTTATTATAAAAAGCAAATGAAACTAGAGAGAGTGGGAATCCTTGATGGAGCCCCTTCCCCAGCTGAAATCCCCAGACAGGTTGCCATTAGCTCTCACATAAGTATCAGGGGCATCATACAGCATTTTAAAATAGGAAACAAAATGGACTGAGAACCCAAACCCAGCAGTGATCTGTTATCCCTAATCTACCTGGTCAAAAGCCTTTTTAGCATCTGAACTAGCAAAGCTGGCTCCTTTCCAAGTGTTATTCAGGTGAGCATTAACATGTACCTTCTGTGTTTATTATCTTGAGGTTGCCTCACCATCACAAAACCTATTTGATATATATCAACTATTTGTGGGATTATATGCTCAAGTCTTCTAGTTAGGATGATGGTAAAAAGTTGTTAGTCACTATTTAAAATTGGAAATTAGCCTGCAAGTGGCTCAGTTGGTGGAGACCTTGCCAGGCTTAGGGATCATAGATATGATTGCTTCATTCCATGACTGGGCCATGCACCCTTCCTCTTAAAGAATATTGTTAAAAGCCTGCAGCAGGAGCAGAAACAGCAACCCCTAGAACTGTTTATAAAATTCACTACTGAATCCACCCATCCTAGGACATATGTTAACTTTTAAGTGGATGATAAATTGAGATACCTCCAGTTCTGTTATGTGGCTCTCAAGACTCACAAACAGTTCCCTTCCCACTTGGATACGATGAACAGGACATAGATAGCTCTCCATCTTATGTACAGGGACCTGCCTCTGCTTTTATATAGGTCTACATAATATTATTTGAAGGCTTCTATGATGTCTGTGACCTTTAATACTTTATGACCCTCTTCCAAGCGAGATATTTTAGTTATCTTTGCTTTAGCCCTCTGTATTCTAAGCCTACAGGCCAGCAACCACATAGCTTTGGAAACCCCCTCATAGTATTTCTGTCTCAGAAATTGTAATTGATGTTCCTTTTTCCTAGTTAAAAAGGGTTTGTAGGTGCCTTTTAATTTTACCCATTTCTTTCCTGCCTGCTCTATCCTCTTTATTTGCTGCTAGGCTTGAAGAAGTTATATTTGCCCATCTAGCTCCTTTTATTTAGCTTCCATTTTTTCTTCTTCCTAAAACAGAAATATGAAACTTAATTTCCCCAGGAACATTTTGATATCCTACCAAATCTGTATCATAGTTTCCAAATTCCTATAATCCTGCAGCATGCTATTAACATTCTAAGGTACCATACACTGTACTGTGTACCTGGGTTCTTAAAGAGGGAAAAACTCAGTCTCCGAAAAGTACTTTTTTGCCATGTTTATGTTTATTGTAAGGAAATGGGTGCATGATCTGACAGATGTATATTTCTCATCCAGCTAGGGTGAAATTTAATTAACTGTTCCTTGGTAGCCAGAAAATAATCTATGTGAGAAATTATTTGATGGGGTGAAGAAAAGTAGGTGTAGTCCTGGGCTTGGTTATAGAGGCTGTGCCAAACATCAACATACTGTGACAGTTACACAATCAGTTTTGTAACCTAACAAGCAACCTTATTTTCTTTGTGTGGAATCTGAGCAATACTATTTAGGAGGGGAGTTACTCTTATATTAAGAGCTTATCCTACAATAATTAGCCTTCCCCCTTTTTTGCAACCATGCCAAGGAAGGCTCGATAGAACATACAAGCAGAACTCCGTGGGCATATACTGAGAGTAGTGTGAGAAAGTATCCAAACATTTCCTTTTCAGCAGAGCAGAAAATCCATCCTTATTAACCACTGTGTCAATCACTTCAAATGGAATATGATTAGGAATTGAAATAATCACCCTCTATTTTTTCTAGCACCATATCTGGGGAAGAGTGACTGATGGTACCGAAACATTTAGATTTTTCATACTCTGTATCTAGTAACGTTTTTGCTTGGAGCAAAATAAAATCAGCTTTCGTCTCTTTATGCTTGGACATAATTGATGCCTTTTTACTGGAATATTTAATCCACTGTCATTATAAGACATCTATGGTATCTTTTGTATCCATGAGGCATAAAATAAAACAGCCATCACTGAGCTATAGGAAACCTGTGTATTTAATAGGCCACAAATTCAATATTTGCACAGAACTCCCCACCAAATGAAAACAATTTCCAAACTCAGATGTGAAGAAGTCAGCAGCAAGCTGTGAGAAAGCTCACTAGAGCAGTACATCAAGTTCCCTTCATACTGTTCTCTGCTGACTTCTTCACATCTGAATGTCTCTAATAAAATATCTGTCATTTGCATCACAAAGTGAGTTTTTCTTTTGGTGGGGAGTGCATTGCAATGTTTGGATCTTTGGTGTAATTTTTGTGCCGAAGCACCACTGCTTCTGAATGGTCTTTGTTTGGACTTCTGGGGTAAATAGGTCAGTGGCATAAAATCGGTACTGGGTTATAATATCACAGACTAAACTGTGCATGAAGAACTGCGCTGATAGTAGCGTGTATGTGTTTAGAGCCACAGCAGAATATGAGCGATACGAAAGTATTGTTACTCCCTGATGCTCTCTATGGAACAGGAAGAGGATATAAGCACTGCTGGTCAGGTGCTCAGTCTAGCTGGTCCCATAGTGGAGTGGCTATAGCACCTGACCCTGCAGTGGGGGGGTTGGGAGGATCAGGGTTTGATTCCCTGCTACGGAATCTTTTTATTTTATGCTTTTTGATGCACTGTGGACAAGTTCCAATAGGGCTTTTCTTCTTTCCCCTATGTCCACACCCCCTCAGAGTTGATTATATTAGTTCCAGGTGGCATGGGTGGTGAATCCCCCCCATGTGGTGGGGTGTGGGGGCAAAGCCCACCACAAAACAAAACCAAAAGTTTTAGGATGTGCAGCAATCATGTTGCTGTTGGCATTATGTGCCATCGCTATGTTGCCACGCACTGTTGTTCATGCACAGTCTTGATGTGCGTGGTTTAGTCTGTGACATTATGACCTTGTACCAATAAACTGGACTGGACTGGAGCATCCCAGCAGCAGCATCAACTAGGAGCAGATTTATCCTGGACTCCCTTCAGGGTGCCTTCCTCAAGCAACTGGTCATGGAACCAACTCGGCAGAAGGCAATACTGGACCTTGTGCTCACAAACAGGGACAGTGTGATGGGGGTAACAGTGGGGGAGCACCTGGGGAACAGTGACCACCAGTCATTGTGGTTTGAAATCACAGAAAGAGCAGAACCAAACCACACAAAAACACGTATCCTGGATTTTAGGGGGGCAGACATTGGGAAAATGGGGAGATACTTGAAAGAGGCATTAAGGGGAATGGGGCAGGAATCAGGGGTTGAGGAACAGTGGGCAGTATTTAAAATGGGGATTACAAGAGCAACAGAATTATGCATTAAGCAGGTTAGCAAGAGGAAAAGGAAGAGGAGACCATTATGGTTTTCCAAAGAGGTAGCAAAAGTGAAAGCCAAAAAGATTGCATTCAGGCAATACAAAAAGACACAGGCAGAAGGGGATAGGGAGAAGTACCAGGAGAAGCAAAGGGAGGCAGGGAGGTCAGTAAGGGAAGCCAAAGCTCAGACAGAAGAACACATTGCAAAATCAGTGAGTATAGGGGACAAAACCTTTTACAGGTACATAAGTGAAAAAAGAAAGGCAAAGAGAGGGATAGTGAGACTGAAGGGGGAGGATGGGGGCAGCGTGGAGGATGACAACAGTAAAGCTGACATATTGAACAGGTATTTCTGCTCAGTCTTTACTGAGGAAGAGGAGGGTAATGGGTCTGAAGGGAGTACAAGGGGTGATAATTGTGCAGAAATGGACACAAGTCCCTTTACACGAGAAAGGGTCCTGAAGGAACTGGAAGTAATAAAAGTTGATAAAGCAATGGGGCCAGATGGGGTGCACCCCAGGGTCCTTAAAGAACTAAGAAAGGTGGTGGCTGAACCTCTGGCTATCCTGTTTAGCCGATCACTGGAAACAGGGGAGGTACCCAAAGACTGGAGGACAGCAGATGTAGTCCCTTATACAAAAGTGGGAACAAAGAGGAAGCAGGAGACTACAGACCAGTCAGCCTCACCTCGGTAGTGGGGAAGATCATGGAAGCACTACAGAAGGAGAGATTGGTGGAACATCTGGTTGTCAATGGACTACAGCACCCAAGGCAGCATGGTTTCACCAGGGGAGGTCGTGTCAGACCAATCTCGTTGAATTTTTTGACTGGGTGACTAGGGAGGTGGATCAGGGGAGGGCAGTGGACATGGCCTATCTGGACTTCAGCAAGGCCTTTGACACTGTGCTATATAGAAGACTATTACACAAATTGGGGAATATGGGTGTGGGCAGGACAGTAGTGTGGTGGGTAGGTAACTGGCTGGGCATCAGGACACAGAGGGTGGTGGTAAATGGTTGTCACTCCACAGAGGGAAGAGTGACCAGTAGGGTACCCCAGGGATCAGTGATGGGACCGGTCCTATTCAACATCTTCATCAGTAACATTACGCAGGACCTAGAAGGCAGAATTTCACTGTTCGCTGATGACACAAAGCTCTGTAACAGAGTAGACACACCAGAGGGTGTAGACAGAATGAGAAGGGACCTGCAGAAACTTGAAGAATGGTCAGGGATTTGGCAGTTGAAATTCAATGCAAAGAAGTGCAAGATAATGCATATGGGGCACAAAAACCCTGGCACAATATATCAGTTGGGGGGGGGGGTGAGGATATAGCATGCACCAAGCAGGAAAAGGATCTTGGTGTTATCATCTCTGATGACCTCAAGGTAGGGAAACAGTGTGATAAGGTAGGAGGTAAAGCAAATAGGATGCTGGGATGCATAGGCAGGGACATCACCAGCAGGAAAAGGGAGGTCATAATTCCACTATACAAGACACTAGTGAGGCCCCACCTGGAGTACAGTGTACAGTTCTGGAGACCTTACCTACGTAAGGACATAGACAGGGTAGAGAAGGTTCAGAGGAGGGCAACAAAGATGGTACATGGATTGCATCACAAGTCCTATGAGGACAGGTTAAAGGAACTGAACATGTACTGCCTGGAGGAGAGGAGGGCGAGAGGGGATATGATAGAGACATACAAGTATCTTACAGGGAGGAACAGGGTGCAAGAATACACTATTTTTAAGCGAAAAAGATGTTCCAGAACTAGAGGGCATGGGATGAAGTTGGAGGGAGGGCCATTCAGAAACGTGAGGAAGAATTTCTTCACAGAACGGGTGGTGGACAAGTGGAACACCCTGCCAGAGGAAGTGGTGGGGGCTGAAACAATCATGGGATTTAAGAATGCATAGGATAGACATAAAGGAATTCTGGAGGTCAGGGGTAAGGGGCAACAGACTTCTAGGAAAACATAAACTGAATTTACAAGCTCAAATGGGCAGACTGGGTGGGCCATAGGCCCTTATCTGCCAACACTGTCTATGTATGTATCTATGTATGTAAAATCTACTGTAAACTCCACAGTCTGGAAGCATTGATTCACTTTAAAATCATTCTATTGTAGTATAGCATCAACATCATTTAAGCTCAATCTGTACTCCACACAGTAATCATAGATAGATAAGGCGGATAACCATCGGTGTCCAGCTGCATCTAGCTTGGCAGTGGTTTTAAGTATGCTAACTGGCTGTCATTAGTCTTTACGGTGATGTGGGCCCCATATATGTATTTATCGAACTGGTCCACTGCACCTCATTTGAGAGCCACAAATTCAAGTTTGTGAACAGGGTAATTCTGCTGTGATGACATCAGGGTCTCAATATTCAAATCTGGGCAAAGCAGAGTGCAAATGTTTGCATTGCGCCTTGCGGTTGCCCAGGTGTCCAAAAATGCTATATTCAGTGTAATAGTGCACTGGCGCTATTCAACTGAATATAGGGTCATTGCAACCCAGCGCTAAGCCACTTAGGGCTGGGCAGACATGGGTCCTGATAGTGAGCATCATAATGGCTTGCGTCCATGCAAAATTTCTGATATTCAAATGGACCCATGCAATGAGCACATTGGGCATGCAGGTTAATAGATAAGGGGCCATTTGCATGCCCATTAAGGGATGATTTGTATTGGTAGCCTGGCAATTTAGTGTAGTGCTGCCCTGCCACTTGCCCAATCAAAGAGAGTCATCTCTGGTGCTATTGGTCCCCCCCCTCGCCAATTGCTGGCCCGAGGTGAATGAAAAGTTCTCCCTGGTGTCTAGTGGTCCTTCTCACTGCCCAATCACTGGCCTAATGTAATGAATATGTTTTTCTTGATATCTAGTGGTCCCCTCACTGATCACCGGCCCAATGTAAAGAATAAGTTTTCCCTGGTGTCTAGTGATCTCCCCTGCTGATCGCTGGCCTGATGTACAGAATATGTTTTCTCTGGTGTCTAGTGGTCCTCCCACCACCCATCACTGTCCCGTGTAAACACATAAACTGTCCCCAGTGCCTGGTGGCCTCTCCCCCCACCCACACACTTGCCCGATGGTTACAGTATGTTACCCTAATGTCCAGTGGTCCTTCCCCCCCACCCAATCACCCACCCAACAAACATAAACCCTTTCACTGGTGTCCAGTGTATCCCCCCATCCTGATCCCATGTATATGAAATATCAAGCATTCCATGGTGTCTAGCGGACCACCTTCCTTATCCCTGATCCCCTGTATCACATGTTAATGCCATTCCCTGGTGTCTAGCAGCCCCCCTGACTCACAACCCCAGCAGGTAGTGCCCCACCACCCCACTCTGCCACCCCACTCTGCCATCCCAGTTCTGAGCCAATGACTGACACAGCCCTCCACTCTCCAACACAGCTAACTGCTGACTGAACTGTCAAATAGCATGTACTGTACAGTACATGCTCATTGACAGCTCAGTCAGTGGCTGGCCTTAGTGGCTAGTGGAGGGCTGTGCCAGTCGCTGGCTTGGAGTCTTGATGAGGGGGGCGGAGTGGTGGAGCACTGCCTGCTGGTGTGGGGGGCAGGAGGGCTGGTAAACACTAGGGAATGGAATTACTGTGGGATACAGGGGATTAGAGATAGGGAGGGTGGTCTGCTAGACACCAGGGAATGAGTGATCTTTCATATACTGGGGATTGCGATGGGGGAAAACATTGGACACCAGGGAAATGGTGTATGCCTTTGGGTGGGTGTGATTGGGTGGGGGAGGAACCACTGGATCCCAGGGTAACATACTGTAACTATCAGGCATGGGTGCATGTTGGGGGAGGGTCCCCTAGACACTGGGGACAGTTTATGTGTGGGTATACCATCTCTACATTGACAACTTTACAGCGATGTGGGCGATGCCGACAACATCGCCACATCGCTGTAAAGTCCGCTTGGGACCCTGGCACCCATCCCTGAGGTCCTGCACCCCATCCACGACTCAGCTCCATCTTGAGTTGAGAATTTTAAGTAGGAGGGTGCTGGGGCCACACTTCACAAAAAATGAAGTTTTATTACCACGGCACCATCCTGACTGCAATTGCAGTCGATGTAGTGGTGTTGGGAAAACGTCACGTCAACATGAAATTGTCGATGTGGCGTCATGAGTCCATACTACACCACAATGTAATGATTTAACTGATTAAGAACCACTAAAGTTTTTGTGCTTTTTTTATGCTCACAGTTAAATATCAGAGTACACAAATGTCTCAACGGATACCAGGGAATATTAAGAAGTATAAAGCGATAACTTGGTATTTTACTAGTTGAACTGATATATGAAATTAAAGTATACGTCTAATAAGGCTTAAAAGTGTAAGTAATAAATTACATGTATTAATTTACAGATCTACAGAAACTCTTTGAAAAAGCTCACTATTTATGAGCAAAACATCAGGGTGAATAAAAGAATGAATATTTTAAATAAAACTGAGATAGTGACTTCATTTGAGATATGGGGCAGGATTCACAAAGCTTTGCCTGGGTGCAAAACCAGTTTAACCTGGGAAAACAGGGCTTTGTGAATAGCAGGTAGTCACCAAGCCCAGTTAGCCCCCACAAACTGGGTTTTCACCTGGGCAAAGTAGGGAGGGGGGCGGCAATGCAAATGAGTGAGAGGGGACAGTCATATCCCCGCTGTCCCATTCACAAACATTTGCTCCACGCAATAGCCATTCACAAAGACCATTGCGTGGAGCAAATTACCACTCAGAAAAACCTGGTGGTACTTCCTGCAAACCCTAGAGGGTTGTGGAGGTACTGCAGCCCCCCCCAGTCCCGATCACCATTAAAATAAAAATTCCCCTTTCCGTAGTGTATGTGATCCTGCCCCCTCCCCAGTCCCTGACCCCCAGTATAATAAATAAAAATGTATTCCCCTTTTCCGTAGAGTACGTTGCCCTCCCTGATCCCTGTTATAATAAAAAGAAAGGTATTCCACTTTTCCATAGTGTAAGTGGCCCTCCCCCCCCCAGTTCCTATCCTGTTATTAAAAACAGGCAAACCTTGTTTCTGTAGTATAGTGGTATCCCCAGCCCACCACCCACTCCATGATATACACACCACCCTGCCCCACCCCGGTAGAGACCCCAGTCATTGAAGCAGCACAGCCCTCCACACACCTCCTGGGCTGCCCACTTACTGAACTGTCATTGAATGACAGCTTACTGTACTCACTAGAAGCTGATTGGTTGACACTGTCGACCAATGGACTTGTAGTGTGTACTGTAGGCTGCCATTCACAAAGTAGTGTCATTCACAACTTTGTGAATAACTGCCTACAGTACACACTAGAAGCCCATTGGTCGACAGTGTCAACCAGTTGGCTTCTATTGAGTATAGTAAGCTGTCTTTCAATGACAGTTCAGTCGGCGGGCAACCATAGAGGTGTGTGGAGGGCTGTGCTCACCGACTGGGGCCCCTACTGGGGTAGGGGGAGCAGGGTGGTATACATCATGGAGTGGGTGGGTGAGGGGATTGGGGACCACTATACTATGGAAATGGGGTTTGCCTCTTTTAATAATGGGATTGGGACTGGGGAGGTGGAGGGCAACTTACACTATGGAAAAAGGGAATACCTTTCTTTTTATTATAATGGCGATTGGGATTGAGGAGGGGGGAGGTCCACTTACACTACAGAAAAGTGGAATACCTTTCTTTTTATTATAACGGGGATCATGGACCGGGGAGGGCCACTTACACTACGGAAAAGGGGAATGCCTTTCTTTTTATTATAATGGTGATCGGGGACCGGGGAAGGCCACTTACACTATAGAAAAGGGGACTACATTTTTATTTATTATATCAGGGATCAGGGACCGGGGATGGTCCGCTACACTATGGCACAATCTTTTTTTGTTCAACGTCGGGTCAGCGATTGAGGTAGGGGTGGGCACCACTATGCTTTGGGGACTGCAGCTGCATGAGGCTTGGGCTGAGGGGGGGCACACCTCACTAATGGCATGCAAATGAGCCCAAAACGGGCATGCATGCTAATGGCCACTCGCACCTTGCATTCCCGATGAGCTCATTTGCATGCTTCTGTATGTGAATACCACAGTAGCTCCTGAGCGCTGTTAGCTGCAGGGCCATTTTCCTGGCTGGCCATAGTGGCAGCACTACCATGTGTTACAATGCTTTTGTTTGGATTAGCACTGCCCCCCTGCTAGCCCCTATAAACAGTCAGATAGCCCACTGGGTTATCTGACTGTGAATAGCACCGTTGCCCACCAGCGCAACCAGGGAGCACAGCGCAAACTTTTGTGCTCGCTTTGTGTAATCTTTGTGAATCCTGCCCATGAAGTGATATCTAACAGTGCCCAAGGTGTAGTCCAGGTGGTAAGAAGTTTGCTTCTTGCTGGGGTCTATTTGGATATGCCCACCTAACAGCAACACCATTACAGTGAACAACTTCGATTCTGACAACATCGACAGTTCATGTAACGGTGCGCCTGAGACCCCGGCACTCTGTCTCCCGGTCCTACACCCCCTCCCTGAATCAACTCCATCTTGGAGTTGATTTTATTTAGTGCGGGGGTGTGGGAGGGCCGAGCCTCCCCCCCACATGGGAGGTTCAGGGGCAAAGCCCCCCCCGATAAAAAAAACTGATCAGGTTTCCTTATGGATTTATGTTAACTGCAACTTGCAGCCAACATAAATCTGTTGCTGTGATGCCGGTCAAAGAAATAGTTGTCGAACCGGCATCGTAGAGCCATCTATTTGGATACAGTTTCCAGAAATGAAATGTTCTATGTATCTGACAGAGCTCTGGATAGATGACTCATGCTTTTCCAGGATCTTCTTGAGCACAATCTCATCTCCAAGGTAGAGCAGGCATCCAATGGCACATTTCATTAGACATGTGGCTGGGGCAAAATCTGTACCTTGAGATATCCTCAACAATTCACAGAATTCTAAATAGCACATAAAAGAAGTATTTCTGTATCCTCCAGGCCAGGAGTATATGATAGCACCCACTCCCAGGTCTAGTATGGCGAATCATTGACTCTCATCCAGGCAATCCAAGGCTTCCAGAATCCTGTCCATGGTATACTAACCAGGCATGGTTTGTTTTTTGACCATCCTAAAATCTATGCAGTTGTGTATGGTCCCAGTCTTCTTTCTGATGACCACTGCAGGTGGTCTCTGAGGCTGGAAGATGGGAAGGTTGTGGGATATAGCCCCATACCATGAATTTGGGTAAAATTCCAACACTGACGCTGCAGTGCAGGATGTGAAGGGTACTGCATACCTGAGAACCAGATTCTCATCTGAAAATTACATATATTAGCAGTATAAGAAGGGAAAAAAAGTTACAAAGTCGCCATCAATATTATTAAAATCATAAAAAAAAACTTGTGTTTAAAATTCCCTATTCCATAGGAGTAAAGAAGAGGGTGTTTTAATTAGTGTGAACCCAGTTCTACAGACAATAAATATTTTTTCCAAAGAGCTAAAGACCATGCTTGAGTATGCTTTTTAAATTCACTTTCATAATGTGAAATAGAGAGGCATTTGTCATCTGTAGAACCTCTTTGTGACCACATATCTTTTGTTAATGGGTTAAAGTATATCTACTTTGCCACTGACAAAAACCTAAAAATCACAAAATATACCCACAAGGTGCTGTTGTGAATTTCCCCAATTCCTTACCATATATTCTCAACAGCAAGACTTCATACTATATAGTAGACCAAACTGGGTCATCTCATTCTTGAGCTACAAACATCCAGAATAGAGTGGTATATGGGCATTCGAAGAACAAATGATTCTGTGTTTCTATGACACTTTTTGAAAAGTGTAGGGTAATTTTTTATTTATTTTTTTCCCTGCAGTGCAGTCCCCCATCTGGAGGGCACCTCCAACCCTGTCTCCTGGCATCCACCATCCGGCACTGACACTTACCACCAGGGATTGCCCTCTCTGCAGGACCAGTGGGGTTCCCCTACCCCCTCAAGAGACTGGATCTAGTATAGTCAGCACCGTGGCTAGCTGGGAGTGGGGCCCACGAGGCATCCTCCTTCATCCGCCACACTGCTCCTTTTTTCCTGTTTTCTGCCCCCTTGCGGGCACGCAATGTGCACTGACACCTGTGACGGGGTCGCCCATGCTCCCGAGTGTGCCCATGTTATGCATCATGAGTTACTGTATAGAAAAATGTTATTTTATTCTGTTTAGAATATTATATTTTATTTATGTATTGTATTTATTGATTGATGTACTGTGCCCAGATGGGCGTCTCTTTTAAATAAAATGTGCCTTGCCTTGCCATATGCCACGCTTATGCCCCACAATATTGCAGCTCCATGTCGCCGAGCCCCAGCCTCTGCTAGGGGTCAGGTGTGCACTGGCCGCTGATCCCCCCCCCCCAGAGATGGAGAGCAGTCCATCGGACACTTGATCCATCTCCTGCCCTGCTGATCCACAGCGGCCCATGCTCGTTCTCAAACATGGGTTGCTGGCATGGTGTGAGGCATGGCATCCAGCTCCTCAACCCTCAGACCCACCGGGCTGGGTAAGTGTAGGGTAATTTTATTAAAAAATGAAAACCATCAACAAACACAGTCAATACAGATCATTCCATTCCACCACTTTAATCATAAAAATATACCTAAAAAATAAATTAACCAGGAGACGAATAATAAAATAAAAAAGTACTAAACTGTATAACAAGAAAAAAAAGAAGGAAAAGAAAAAGAAACTCTAAATTTCTCCAGTCACTAAAATTAAATTACCACAAACATTTTAATCTGGTTAAATTTCAGTTGTTTTACATCTGCAGCCCCCCACCCACCCCCATGGACGAGACTGAAAATAGGTAGAATTGCCTATCTCTCCTTCCCTTGTCAATAAGAATAAAATAAGTAAAATTAATACATAGTAACTCTCAGAAGATGTCTTCTTACAACATCAATATCCCCGGGCACCAAATGTCGAGAAATTTTCGTGAAAAGGTCAATGGTCATGTAGGTACAATGCTCTTCTCTTGCCATATGTCCAATATCCCAGTCAGTTAATGAGAATAGATTGGTCCTCTGGGCCAATGTCCTGCTCACTCTCCTCTTCCATCCCTCAGGCATGGGAGAGCATCTAAAATTGAATGATGCAGGGTCACTACCTTGCCTGGCTCCTTCAGATTTAGGGTTGGGTTATATGATTGTGCCTACACAGTACACCCTAGGCAAGGTGCATCCTTTCCTTATGGTGATATCACATGCAGTCACTTTTTCACCAACAGTGTAATCCTTCTGATGTAGGCATGTGCCTGCAGAGGCAACATGATAGGTATTACTGGTAGTCCCTCTAGTAGACCATGTTCTTCTGGGATGCTGATAATAAAGATCTGAACTGTCTTACCTTTCCTCAGCCTCACTTCTCTGCTGATTGAACACTATACTCGGCACCAATGCAACTTATTTGGTATACCAACACCACACTATGCCAACTGCATCTTCACTGTCCCTAGATATCTGCTGTGCCTGCTTTTGGAAGTCTTGCCTCACTAGTCCATTCTTGTGCAGTGCTCAGCCATAATGTTTGGCCTTTTGCTTATTATGCAACCACCCCATCCATCCAAACGTGTGCATTCATTCTATTATAATGGGGACATATGAACATACAAAATTAGCCAGCAGATAAAGACCAGTAGGTCTATCAAGTCTGCTCGTTTTCAGCTAGCTGCCCTACTTAGCAGCTGCCCTCCCTCCCTCCCTCCCCCTTTCATTTTCATATGCCATGATCTCTGTGTATACAAAGCAACAGCTCCACCAGTCCTCCTGACAGCCAACAATACTGGCCAAAAAAATTACAACACACTTCAATGCATCCAAGATAGGGGTAGGCCTTGTCACTCAATCTCCGTACATCAAGTCCTCGTATAGGCAACACTTTATGACATTTCCGGTGTTTATTGTAGTACTCTTTAAAAATGAATGTTACTTGGGAATTACTATCCAAGATAGCACTAGTAGGTACTCAATCAACCTTTACTTTGATCTCCAGTGACTGTCCCATGAATTCCATTGGTGCAATTAGTAACTTAGTGTTTGACTTAACAAATGACTTAACAACTGCTAGTGGGGAGCATCTGACTGCTGGTGCTACAGTGCACTCCTTTACTGAGCCCTGCTGGTATTTCCCTGCTCTGCAAATTTCCAGATGAGTTGGTCATGCACTCTCCACAGGTCTTCAGTACTTTGACACTCTCTCCATCAATGACCGTCCTTTCCACATTGGTAGCACATGAACCCATCCCTCCTGCCCTGGAATTTGGGCATCATGTGTGGGACAGCGGGACTTTCACATCAGGATGAATCTGGGTGGCTGCTGCATTTGCAGGTTTTCTTCCCACAAGGGGGCATCTGTCAGTGATTCCAGGACCAACTGAGTCAATTTCTCAATCTGTGCCAGCAGTTCACTGTTTTCAGGCCCTTACTGGACCAATAAAGGTGAACTTCCATCACTGTAATGATTGCCATCCAGACAGTAAATCAAGAGATCCTCACATGAACCAGTCTATTTTATTGTCCCCTCATTGTGCCAACCAAGTCTCCATAGACTGGTACATTAGTTATCCTGCCCCACAGCCTGAGATTTGTCTGACTCTGATCCAAGAACACAGCTCCTATAAGTACTTGTTCCATGTACAATCTGTCCACATCTGCAGCAGGCAGGCTGCCGTTCCCATATTCCAAAGGACAAGCAAAATTTGTTTGGTGTGTTTTCTGTTTGCAATTGTTTAACCAGCTGTGGCACACTAAGCTGAAAGCTTGTTTACAGGTGCGACCTGGGAGCACAAGGAGGTTAAATGACTTGCTATGGATCACGCAGTATGCAAGTGGGGGCTGTGGATTTCAAACCCAGGTCTCCAGTGCTATGATTCAGGTGCTCCTCTGGAGTGGCTGACTCTGGCAAATACATAATTGAAGGCACTTTCACAAGCACAAACATTTTTCAAATCTAATATTGCTAAAAGTGAATTACATTTTTTTCCAGCCAAAAGCAATGAATAAATACAAAAATTGAAAATCACATGCCCATACCTACTACACCCTAACAGCTTTGAGCCACTCTGGTTTTTCCTCCGGGAGTGAAGCAATGTAGTAGACACATTCCTTTTTCACTGGTCATGCCCTAAATAACCTAATTAAAGGAGATCTCCAAGAAATTAAAGCTACTAGCATATGCTGGGGGGTAGAAGGTAGTCTTCTATTGGCATGTGAGTTGTGTTTTTTTGTATTTATTCGCATCTTTTGGTTGCAATAAATTCTAGTACAATGTTGCAAATATTTGATTTGAATTTTTTGTGCTTGAGAGAGTGCCCTCAGTTCTGTATAGAAATAGTCAGTGCCTTTCCAGTTTGCCTGTTGTATCATCTTTTCCCATGTATATCAGGAATTCCAAAAGCTTTTCCCCTTCTCGCTGCCTTAAGAGTGCCAGCTGTGTGAAAGTCATTCCAAGTCACTCCACACTTCTAGAAATACATTCCAGTGTGGACTGGTAATCCAAAGAAGTGGTGTCAGTTTGAGTAATCTTCAAGGCTTGTGTGGTGTCCAGTGCCAGCCCTGTTAAATCCTCTCCCTTGTGAACATTTTTGTTGCCATGCCAGCACTTCCAAGTCCTGTAACATTAAGCTAGCTTGCTTGATCTAGGTATTGAAATCCTCCTTCCTGAGGTAGGCATGTAGGTTTGAGTCCAGAAAAGGATTGGAGCCTCCAGTAGTCCTTGTATTCATGCCTGTTTTTTGTGCTCTGTCCACCAGGTGGCATACTTCATCTAGTACACCCTTCATGGGTGCCACTTCCTGTGCTGAGGGCACAGTAATTCACTCAAATACTGCTCAGTTTTGACTTACTGGGCAAGACAGTTTCTGGCTGTCTTTCCAGTCCATATCCAGAGTCACGCTGGAGTCAGTGTTGGGGGTGCAGCCCCTGCTAAGGATTATCCAGTTACCCTTAGTTTACTTTGGGGATGAGTACCAATGGTAATTTCACTGTGTTCCACCCCCTGTCACTTTCTACAGTGATGCTGACTCTTTTGGTGTCCATATTGTACACTGCCATTGTGCCTTTAATTTCTCAATTCTCTTCATGCCATCAAGTAACATTCCCACTAGAAATATTGGCAATGTCAGTGAAAAAAGAACATTGGCCCATACTCTACCCTGTTATATCCTATCCTACCCTGAGACCTTGCTTGAAACATTTAATGGCTTTTACATCCACCAACTTTGCTAGAAGGCTATTCTTTGACTCAGTCACTCTCTCTGTAAAATAAAACTTCCTAATGTCCTTCCTGAATCCTCCATCAGCTTCCACTCATGTCCTTGTATTTTTAACTTGCTTTTCCTGCTAAATAGTTCCTTACAGTTTACTCTGCTCATTCCTTTCAGAAACTTCAACTTAAAGGTTTCTGTCATATTGTTTCTCTTCCTTCTGGCCTGTAGTGCATACATGTTCAGTGCCCTAAGCCAATCCTCATAGTATCTGCCTTGTTGGCCCTGAATCCTGTTGATCACCATCTCTAGCCTTTCTTTGTTTTTCCTTAGGCAGGCACACCAGAACTGGACATAGTATTCCAGCTGGGGCCTCACCAGTAATCTACAGCATGGTAGTGGTACCTCCTTTCTCCTGCTATCAAAACCCCTCCCAGTACACCCCAACATCCATTTTACTGCATCCCACTGGGATATACTTCATTGATGACATCTATTTGGGGTTAAGTCCTTCAGATCCATGACAATCAGTCGACAATTTAGTTGTCGACCGACATTACAGTGACTCCTTTATATCGACCACAATTGCGGTTGGCATAAAGAGGTTCACTGGACTTTGTTTTCTTCAGGGGCCTTCACCCCCTGAACTCCCCATGTGGGAGGCTCTTCCCCCTGCACCCCCATAACTATAATAATCAACTCTGAGTCTGAGTTGCTTCAGGAAGGGGGTACAAGACCCCCAGAAAGCAGTGCCAGGGTCCCGTGCCGACATTACAGCAACCTGGCGATGTTGCAGCTGTAATGTTGGTAGCGGGAAAATTGTCAACCTAGAGATGGCATACCAAGTCCCTCAGCACAAATCCATCCTTCCACCTCATTGAAAGCTTTTGTTACTTCCAAAAATTGCCCGCTGGGGGGAGGGAGGTGCAGATTGTTGTCGACCACACTGGTGGCTCACATGGGTGGCCTGATGGTAAACAGGAAATCAGAGGAGTCAGAGGGAGTGTGGCAGGCTCCCACTACCCCTGCTTTCCAACTTACACTATTCGAGAGCAGCACTGGTGACCTGGAGAAGCTATTTACCGTAAGTGACTGTACCCCTGAGTGAGCCCTATTTCCCTGTGAAGCTGTGAGTTTACACTGCAAGCCTGTTGGAAATGAACTATCACGGCCACTGACTGTGAATTACCTGCCACATTGCTTGCTGATTTACGTACTGTGTGAGAACTGAGACCGAGAGTGTGAACTTCACTTCTGCTGCTAAACTGTGTTTTATATATTGCTATTGCTTCTGACAGTTTCAATTTGAACTTGTATTGCTGCTCTGCTTTTAATTGCTGGCTCTTTAATTAGCTCTCCTTAGCCCACAAGTAATCACCTTGGTAATAGTACGCAAACTCATTGCTCCCTACGTTCCACTGCCATGCCGCACCCACTCCCCAGCCCTGATTGGTGGTGGCAGCCCAGTCGGTGGTGTTCAGGGGCTTAAATTCAGGGGCCCACTAAATGTGATGATGTTTATAGTGGTGGTTTCAGTGACAAAGTGCAGCAAAGTGCACCAGAGTCAGAGGGAGTCCGAGGAGGATGTAGAAGACGTGAGCAGGAAAGGCTGCTTAACTATATTGTATTTGTTGTGCTCAAATAGAGTAAACAGGGTGTCTGTAATGTTTAGTACCTGTGGGTGGGTAATTATGTTGAGTAGTTTGTGCTTATTATGTGATATAGGATGTACATTTGGAGGTTTGAATGGTTGGCAAATTAAGTATAATCAAACCAAGTTCAAAATGTCCGCTCTGTTAGTTCAGGGGAGGGCAGAATTGATGCATTCTGCCTGCTACATGTAGAAAAAACTACATTATGTGTTATTGGACTTATCCTTGCTTGGTTTTTTACACAGTTATGTCTAGGGTGTTTGTCATGCATTTGGTCCTGTAGGAAAATCATAATTGTCCTGTTACTGCTTGCACTTTCAGGTGATATTGAATCAAATCCTGGTCCATTTAATCCCACTTCCTAGTTAACTACCAATCATGCATCTGCTTGGTTTAATGCCCATGGCTTTAAATACTTACATGTGAATGCTAGAAGCCTGCTTCCAAAACTAGGAAATATAGAGGCCCTTATGTCTTCCTATAAACCTGATATGGTTGTAATATCTGAATCATGATTAAAGCCCTTTATTCCTGATGCCATATGTATGCTTCCTGGGTATAAAATAATTTGTGCAGACCGAAACGGTAAACAAAAAGGTGGAGGGGTGTTGGTGTATTACAGTGGTCCCTCGTTATAGTGTCCCTTGTTATAATGAATATCGGTTATAAGGTACCGATAGCTTGGATCCCATTGTTTGCCTGTCTTTCCCAGTCACACACATTCACACCCGATTTGCTGTTCCCGTTTCTCGATCACACCTTATCTTGTCGCATGGAATGAATTGCAATTGGAGCACTATGATTCGGTTCAGATTTTTCTTTGCATACTAACAGCAAACCTTGATGTTATTAACATCACTGATGAATTGATAAATTAACTGATGCTAGGGAAGACGTACGCACTAATTCATGGAAAGTGTATTCCTACCTGTTTCACGTTTCCTCCCGTCTCCACCTGTTATAACAAAGACTGCCCGAGTACTGCATTGTAATATATGGATCTTCAAAATAATACTACTGAAAACGATGTAAAAAAATTGTTGTAATACACAGCACAGAACACTGCACTCCCAATAATACTACACTTGACTGCCAATAATACTATCATTCCAACGAACAATAGTATTATCACTGCAGCGCTACAGCGCAAGCGCGCCCTTCAGCCTCGCGCCCACCACGAGCCACCTTCTTCACCACACAGCTGCAATAATTCAAACAACGGATCTGCGGGAAACTAATGCATGCAACTATTCGGTGATATAGTCTCACAGTAAAAAACGAAATCGCAAGTCTCCTCAGCCAGAAAAGAGAAGTTATGTGATGTACTCACACTCGCAGTCTGAGTGAAAACCACTCTGTTTATTTACTCCTTCCTCTGCTGCAATCATTGGCTTTTAATTTTTTTTTTTAAATATTTACCGTTATATGTTCCACGTTTTACAACGAACTGTTAGATGTTATGCTTAGAAACTGTTATTCTTACAAACTCTTCCTGATGACCTCTAATCAACTTCCTGAGGCAGCGTTCAAGCCATCACCCAGTCTACAAGTAAGAACTAGCCACCTTCCTGCATCCATATATTACAAAAAATAAAAAATAGGTTACTGTAAATTACTCTGCTGAAATTTCATCTCGAGGGTTCTGGGGACATAGAAACCTCTCGAGGCTTACGCTCACAGTTATCTATGTCCCAAATTTCGATGAAAATTACAATATATAATTCACAGTAACCTATCTATTATTCTATTTGTAACCCTGCTGCTAAAGCTGCCCCAATTCCACCACAGTTTAGTTCAGAGCAGCCCCACCCCAACCCAATCACATCTGATTTGTTGAACTGTACTGTACCTGATGTCTGAGTCCAGAAATCAAAAAGTGTTGGACTTAGATACAAAAATTGAGACAGAGGATGGTGATAGCGAGTTGCAAATTCCGACGGAGGAAGGAATTGCCACACTAGAGAGACAACTGTATACAGTCTATCGTCATTTCAGCTTCTGCAACTTAAAAAATGATTCTGTGTACTCCTGTGTCTATGTGCACATCTATGTGTCTGTGTATACTAATTTTCTATCTGTAGGACCGTTTTACAATAGCATTTTTGTTATAAAGTACACTCCTTATAACGAACAAATTATATGGCTCCAGAGACGTACGTTATAATGAGGGACCACTGTATTTAGAGCATTTAGATGTCTCTGTACTGTTTGCTAGTCAGAATACTGAGTTGCATAATGACTGGGTGGTACCATGTTTGCCCTTGGGAGGTTCTAAACATGTGGCTTTTGGTTGCTTATATGATCCCCACCTCTCCAATGTGGTGTATCTGGTCTAAAGGATTTTTTGGAAATTGCTTCTTCCTCCCTTTTGAACCCAAATTTCATTTTGTTAGGTGACCTTAACTTAGATTGGTTCAAGAGTGTTACTCAAGGATGTGAGAGTCTTTTGCATTCATTTAGTTTATCCCAACTTGTAAATGAACTTACCAGACTTAACTTATTATCAGAGAATTTTTCCATTTTGGATTGGGTAGTTACTAATAAGGTTAATATTGTATCGCATTCTGGTGTTTTGGGTGATTCTGTAAGTCAGCACTAAGCCACTTATGGTATCCTTAATTTCAAATGACCCAGGATGCCATCTCGGACTATTCAGTTCCAGAATTAAAAAAAAATTCATCATGAAATTTTGAGGCATGAATTAATGGATGCTGACTGGTTATTTATTGAAGCCATTCCAGACCCCGATTTTGCCATAGATTTTTTTGTCAGCAGTTATTGGCTGCACAGGATAAATTGTTTCCACTACATTCCCTACAGGTAAGGGGGCCCAAAAATAGATGGTTCACCAAGGACCTTAAGAACTTGATTGAACAGAGAAATGCTGCCTGGATGGCACATAAACACTTGTTAGAAGCTTCTGGATCCTCTCAGAATTTGGTAAGTCACAAGATAAAGCAGGTCAAAACTTATTAATTTAGAAATAAATTAGAGGCCATGTCTGCAGATCCCAAGGGATTCTGGGACACTATTAATATGCTGGTGGCCCCTAAAGAAAGGGTGGCTATTGCCTCCTTGCAATCTTTAGAAAAGGAGGTTAAGGTGTGTTTGAAATGACTAACTTACTAAATGAAAAGTTCTTGGATGTATCTAGTTTTTTGTAAACACTTCTGGATTGGGTGATTGCTCTGATGAAGGGAAACTGGTTGATGGCAATCAGGTAGGTTTTGGGATGTCCAGTGGTTCTTCTCTTTTTTACTTTTGTAAGATTACTGCCACTGAGGTTTTGAAGTTACTACACTTCTTGCCAAATAAGTTTAGTGACTGTGGAGGAGAGCCTTGATAGGAGGTTTGTCAAATTGGCTGCACCTTTTGTTGTAGGTCCACTTTGCTCTATTTGTAATATGTGCTTTATAACAGGGTTCTTGCTCACAGTTTGGAAGCATGCACAGGTTGTGCCACTGTCCAAAAGGTGCAATGCTGTTGGTGCTGAGGATTACTGCCCTATATCTATTTTGAATCTGCTAAGTAAAATTCTTGAGAAGCTGATCACTAACCACCTTGTTAGTTTTTGTAATCAAGCAAGGTCCTGTGCAATGAACATCATGGCTTTAGATGTGGCCATGGGACTGGCACAGCCCTGGTCAAGTTCATGAATGCTGTCCTGCAGGGATGCGATAAGAGTGTCATGACAGGGGTGGTGTTAGTGAACCTGACCAGGGCTTTCAACTTGATTGATCATCCCTTGCTTTTCCAGAAGCTTCTTAAATTGGACATTTTGGATAATGCTGTTGTCTGGATTAAAAATAATCTAGAGGGTAAATCCCAGAATGTTTCAATAGGGCCAGTGTCCTCTAAGCCATGACCTGTCTTATGCCGGAGTACCACAGGGTCCATACTTGGACCCCTGTTGTTTTCATTATTCATAAATCATATTCCATCTTTTTTCAGTTCAAGCAGATGTCTTCTTTATGCATACAATCTAATATTGTTCTTTCAGGGTCAGACTATTGATCAAGTTAATACTGTTCAAGAAAAAGATTTTCAGTTATTGTGCTCCTGGTTGTCCACTAATTTAATGGTTTTGAATGTGAAAAAGACCAAAACAATGGTATTTGGTAGTACATTTAGATTGAGGGAGAATCCATGTTTGCAGATTCATGACTGCTCTGGTACAGTACTAGAGCAAGTCAATGAATTTAAATATCTAGGGGAATGAATTGACATTCCATGCTCAACTTAAGATGGTTAGTAGGACTGTAAACCAGAAGTTGGGCTTGCTTTACAGATTCGAACAATTTTTGTCTTATGAGTCATGAAGATCTATTGCATTGGGTACTTTGTTGCCACAGCTGGACTATGTCTCTTCCCTATACCATAACTTAGGTGTGAGGTAGAGTCAGGTTCTGGGTGTGGCATTTAACAACATTTGTCATGTTATACTTGCTGTTCAACTGATGACTCACCACTATACCTTATATTCCTCTTTAGGCCGTTTATTCCCGAAGTTAAAATTGAATTACTCCTTGGGTTGTCTGGTTCATCAATATATCCCAAAAATTCATTTTCACTGTCAGATTTAGTTGTGATCAGGGAATCATCTGTTAATTTGAGATCTAATAGAGGACTTGTTTTAGAAGCCAATACAGTTAAGAATAAGTATGGTTCCCGCTCTTTTGTATCTGCAGCACCCAGCTTATGGAATGGCCTGCCATTGTCTTTACAATCAATTACCTCTTTGTCTGGGTTTAAAGAGCAACTCAAAATTCATTTATTGTCCTTAGATGCACGTAATTATTATACGTGATTTTGTATGTTATAGTTTCTATACTTTTATTGTTTATTGTCCTGGTAGGTCCTGAAAAAGGGCTTTGCCAGTGTACTTACCCAGTTAACAAATTTAAAATAAAATAAATACCAGTGGTGAATCTCCACAGATGTAGCTTGGCCACTGTTAATATTATGGTTGCTGCCCCTGCCATGTGGGATCAAGCAGGTTGATGGGTCTGGGTTAAACTCTTGATGGGGGGGTCCATATCCAAGATAAAATTTAAATAATATGGTGGTTACATCCAGGGAAAGGTTTAAAGGGGAATAGTCTGCACCAAGAGCCCCAGACTCAAGTGTGGTGCTGGTCCCGTAGTGCACTTTGTATGCAAAAATAGGTTCACTATTTACTGTAGTATACTAGATTGTCTCAGACTAATTTTCCTTAGTTCTAGGGCTAGGATGACATTTTATGTTACAACAAATCCCAGAATTCCTTGCAGCTGACATCAAAGCAGTACGGCAGCAGTGGAAGATTCAATGGCCTACAGTGCATGTTAGAGTTTATATAAACTCTGTTATTTTGTTTTGTGCTTCCTTTGTCCTCCCTGGGCTATGTACAGTCACAGAGGACTGTACTTAGCCCCCGAGGAAAGCAGACCTTGAAAACATTTGATCAAAGATTATGAAAGCTCTAACGTGCACTGCAGGCCAGTTAATAACTCACTGCTGCCTACTGCTCTGATTTCAGCTTCAGGGGATTCTGACATTTGCAGTAACAGAAGATGTCAGCCTACAGATAAGCAAACATTAATTTGATACAATCTACTATACTACTGTAACCCCCCTACAAAATGGGGTTTACTATAATGTCTTCCTGGGCTCCTAAATGCCCACTGTCAGGTTGGTGTCCTGTCTGCAGTAGTTCTATTTGTCTGTGTGAGAGTGCTCTAGTGAGTCTCCATGCCTGTCTCTTTAAGACAGTGTCCATTCTGTGTTTGGAAAGCAGTCTAAGCTTAGTCTGAGTAATTAAGGCTGGTGACCAGCCAGACCATCTGTGATATGGTCCCATTCTGCAGTCACTATTGTGCGCAGAGGGAGCCCTGTCGGGAAATGTGATTATTTACTGTTTATCTGTTAGAGTAATAATTATAAAGTAGTTTGTCTTACCTGCTTTCAACTGCAGCTTGAGTTTTTGCATAGGAGTCCCCATTTTCGTTCTGGACTTCCAGTGTTGGACCAATTGAATCTCTGGGGACCTAAAATGGAAATTGTCCCCAGAGGTCTTGTGAGATGGAAATTCTGTATTTTTTGTAGTTTTAAGTGTTTGGTATCTAAATGGACCTGGAGGGGGAGCCCTTTCTGTGATAGACAGTTTCCTCAGTCCACTGAACCTTATGGATTACTGCAAAATCCCCAGAACTGCCTGAAGCAGAAGTCAGAGAGTTGGAGGTTGAAGAGTGAACAGTTCGAGCTGTCGAGCAGCTGTTCCTAGGAGAAGCACTGGGGAATCGGTGGAAAGGCTCTGCTGGCCTGCTTGCCAAGCTCTCCTGCCTTTGAGCTGCCAGTGCAGCAATCAGACCTTTCCATTTGCCAGTGTACTTTAGCAGTGGAAGAAAGCATAGAATTGCTGTGGAGACCGAGGTTTTGGACCGAAGTCACAATTTGGTTCCCCACGGTGAATCCTGTGACGCTTGCTGGAGGCTTTTCCAGCAAAAGTTCACGAACTCTTGAATAACTCTCAATCCTGCTTGGGAACTGCCATCACAGCCTAAGCAAAGGAGGGAGAGAGGTGATATGATCGAAACATTCAAACACCTTAAGGGCATTAACAATGTGAAAGAGTCTAACATGTTTAAATATAAGAAAAATAGCAGGACAAGAGGACACAGCATGAGAATAGAGGGAGGCCAATTAAGGGGGAATGTGAGGAAGTTCTTTTTCACAGCAAGAGTGGTGGATGCATGGAACAGCCTACCTCAGGAAGTGGTGGCTATGAATACAGTGCAGGGCTTCAAACAGGCATGGGATAGGTATAAGGGAGCAATACAGACGAATATGGATAGATAGGTCATTGACAGTGTAAAGGTGTGTGGCACATTCATAAGGTAGAATAAATGGGCCGACTGGATGGGCCTTGTGGTCCTTATCTGCCGTCAACCTCTATGTTTCTATGTTTCTATGTAAGCTACTGCCGCCAGTTCCTAAATCATCTTGGCGAAAGACCTGTTTGGGGATTTGGCCCCCTGCTCAACGCCATTGAATTGGTAACAACCACCAGGAGGTGAGGGTCGTGTAGGCCCTGCTTCCCCAAGTCTACCAGATCAATGCCATGAGGTCTTCATCTTGCCTGTCCTGTACCCTGGTCTGGGTAGCATGAGTACAAATCAGGGCAGATCCCTGCAACAACAGCTGCAAATCATTGTGTGTCATCTGATTGTTTTGTTCTGGGTTATGAAAATGGACTGAACCATCCGGCTCCGGATGACAATTATTTGGGATGTGCACATGTTAACTGTTTTCTCCACAAAGGGTCCACCTAGGGCAATGCTTCAGGCTAGCCTGCATAACACACTGGGTACCCAGGTTTGTGGGACTGTTAACAAGGGGACTTACAGTGCATGCTGAATACACCTAGATTTAATCAAAGTGTCAATCATTCTATCAGATTCACGCCCCTTCCTTATTCATTCCCCCTGAATAAATCGGATTACTTTGTCTCATGTTTAACCTGGCTAGTGTGCATATTATTAATACGGGTGCAGTGGAACTATTGTACTGTTACTTTTCTGACCTTATTTTCCAGGGGGTTTCCAGGGCAGTTACATTTGATCCAGCCCAGTTGGTAAGTGCAAGGTGTGCGAGCATATTATTATTACTGTTATTCAGTGGATATGAGTGTTCTATGGTATTACTGTTCAGGCCACTAGAAGGATTGGTGGGTGGTTATAGTGTCCCAGAGGGCTATACTAAAGCAGTTAAGCTACCCCAATACCATTCCTCCAGGTGGAGGCACCCGTTCACAGAACTCAAGCCCCTCAACCTGTGCATAGCCACACAGGCAGGGGTAGTAGCCCATAGGATACGCCACCTAGGGGTTACACTACAGTAAACAGTAAGTAAACCAAAATGTTTTTGCACATAAAGGGCTGGATTTTCAAAGGATTTAGAATGCCATAAGCCCCAGGTGTGCTGAACACATGGCACATGGGTCTTGCAGCATTCCCCTGCCAACAATGGGGATCCTGTGAGCCACTTGCCCCAAGTTAGATCAGCTTTTTCTGGTCTAACTTCACTAATCTTTTTACTGGGCTTGCACCAAATATTTGCCTCAAGCCACCGTAAAAAGGGTAAAGTGTCGCAAATGCACGTGACATTTTGGAATTGGGAGCAAGGTGCGCCAATGTGTCCTGCACAGTGCAGGTTTTGATGCAGGGCTTGTGCAAGCTCTGCATCAAAATTTGAGACTCGAGCACAAAGTACAGATTGGGACTAGCTCCACACTTGAAATTGGGGGCCCTTTGTACTGTCTGTTCCCCTTTAAGTGGGCCTGTTGTAAGTATAGTACCAGCCCTTAGGAAGCAGTACCTCCTCAGCTCCCCGCTGGATCAATTCACCCATGAACCAAGACAGTGCAATACTAGTCCACACAAAGTAGGCAACTAGGCACTCAAATAATATGCATTCAGACAGTAATTAGAAGGAGAACAACAAGGGCTTGATTAGGGTTCCATATAAGGCCCTAGGGGGGAAAAAAGGTTTAGCAATCAGGTAGTATTATAGAATTCTCAGGCTTTTTTCCAGGGCCTATCTAATAAAATACCGGGGGGAGGTGTTTATGTCTCCCTGCTAAGCTCAGCAGTAGCCTGCCCCAGACCACACTTGCACACTTGTCCAGCTGTGCTGTTGTGCTCTACTTCTTCCTACTAGTACCAGTAAATATGACCCTTTTAAACAATGGGAGTTCCCTGTGCTTCACTGGTTACACAGCCATGAGAACGGTGTAGGCCTGATGATGTTGCATGTAGCTGGCTAGTGATGGTGCACAAAAAGAATCAGACAAGACTTTACTTGGTTGCAAGCAAACTCCAGACCCAAAGTGGGTATTTATATTGCCTGGCTGGATGGTGTAGATCATTGAAAGATTCCTAATTGACTATAAACAGAGATGAAGGAATTGCAGGGACAAGCCCTGATATACTCATGGTTGACTCAGCCCAGATAATCTCCCTCGATGTACAGGGTAGACAGTAGCAGCAAATCCCTGTATGGCTGGCTTCAGTTCTGTCATGGTGAAGGTGTCTGATGTCAGCTGGTAAAACTGTCTCTTTTCCAAGGTCCATTCAGGACTTTTCTGGCCTCTGCATTCAGCAGATAACATTCTTGTTCTTTACACTGGTCATCTCAGCCTTTGAAGCCCAAAGCATGTCTGACCAACACACCACATCTTAGCATCCAGTCATTTGTGTGCTGTGATGACCAGCTCTAAGCAGTTGTACCTTTGACCCTAATACAATGATGTCATAGAAAGTATGGTGAGAAGTATGTTTAGCACTACACTTTTATGTTACAATATGATACATTTTTCTCCACACATTCGAGGTCTCTCACACTACTGAAAAATAAATTTATTCCTGAACCATTTTTTCACCACTAGAGTTGTAGAAATACTTATGTGTGCAGAATTTATATTGTGTTTATTTTAACTCTCTGCCAGTCTGTATCTCCAACAACTGTGTCTTTTATTTTTTTTATTTATTTAAACATTTGGTAACTGGGAAAGGCACACTGAGCTGAGGCTTGTTTCCAGGTGCGACCCGGGGAAATCAGGGAAGTAGGTGCAAAGAAAAAAATATCATAAACAATTACAACAGCTATACAGTTACAATTACATAGCATCAGTAGGGCAATTACAGAGGTAAAATATGTACACATTGCATGGGATCAAAGGTATGGAGGACATCAAACCTCAGTAATTAGTAAGACAGTAAATCATGGGAGATACAAGGCAGTGCCAGCAAATAAGGGGGAACAGTATAGAGTGTAGAATGAATTCAGTAGAGTAAGTTAACAAGACAAGGTAGCAGTACAAAGTGCTGTCAGGTGACATGGGAGCAGGTGGGAGGAGGCAGGAGGCATAGCTGAGACCTTATAGAGGGGTGCTAGAGGTAGTTATGAAGAAGAGGAGGTTGAGAGTTCCACAATGAGGAGAGATGATAGGTGTAAGCAGACTTGCCCATGATTGAGGGTGGTTTGGGTAAGGAGAAGGAGTGGGCATCCCTAGAACGGAGGGAGTAGAAGGCGGGTGGAGAGGGGGTGAAGTGATCTGAGACATAGGAAGGAAGAAGGTTGAACCAGAATTTAGAGGTAAAGGAGACAGAGTGAATGAGATGCTGATGGGACAGGGGAGGGAGATTCAGAGTAGAGAGCAATGGTGGGTCCTTAAGGAAGCATTTGAGGCAAAGCGGCAGAAGGCATAGAAGAGAGTGTCAAGTCTAGCAAGCAGGGAAGAGGGGGCAGTGCAATATATTATGTTGGCATAGTCAAGTACAGGCAAGATCATTTTGGTAAGAATTTCCCAGTGAACAGGGAGGGAGAAAGAGTCCCTGTTGCAATAAAGGATACCTAGTTTAGGGCATAGCTTCGATGACAGGTAGTTGATGTGGTGAAAGAAATTTAGTTGAGGGTCTAGACAAACACCTAAATACTTATAGGATATAACTTCCTTTAGGGGAGTGTCATCTAAGGTGGTGATGGGAGGGGAAGGAATGGATTTTGCCAGTTTTTGGGAGGTACCGAAGGCCATGCAAACCGTTTTTGAGGTGTTCAGTCTGAGTTTGTTGTTTTTGAACCAAGACTGAACATTGTGGAAGTCCTCTTATAGAGCAGATTTGATAGTGCTTAGGTCAGGACCAGAGGTGAAAAGGACAGTATCATCCATGTACATGTGGATAAGGGAGTTTGAGCAGGCAGAGGGGAGGTTGTTTATGGAAAGAGTGAAAAGAATGAGACTGAGAATGGATCTTTGAGGGACGCCAGCTTGGATGGGGGGGGCGGAAGAAGAATTTGCTATTTTGACTGACTGATATCTATTTGTTATGTAGGAGGTGAACCACTGTACTGCGGGTGGAGTGAGACCAGCTTGATCAAGGGTATTTAGGAGTAGGGGGTAGGACACCAAATCAAAGACCTTGGCAAGGTCGATGAAAATAGCTGCCGTGATATGTCCTTTGTCGGCGGCTGAGTGGATGTGGCCGGTGAACCTGAGGAGAGAAGATACGGTGGAATGGTGCTTCCTGAAGCCCGATTGGTATGGGGACAGAAAGTTAGTGGTGGTGAGGTGCGTATTTAGTCTTGACTGTACTAAGCGCTCTTGTACCTTAGATAGAGTGGGAAAGAGGGAGATTGGACAATAGTTGCCGGGAGTATAGGTGTCACCATTCTTGTGGAGTGGTATCATGCAGGTGGATTTCCAGGTTGAAGGTACTGTGCATGTGGAGAATGATAGGTTTAGCAAAAAGGTCAGTGGGAGGGTGATAGGAAGGGCCGATAGGTGAAGGAGACTTGGGTGGAGGCAATCAGGCTCAATTTTGTTGGGTTAAAGGATAGGAGCATGGTCAGTACTTCATTGGCAGAGATACGAGCGAGAGTGAAGTTACTTGTGGATAGGAGTTGTGGGAGGGGTTTGTTGTCAGGTGGCGAGGGAGAGACTTGGTCTGGGAGGGCACAGGTAGTAAAAAAGGTGTCCATGGCATCTGTCATTTGGGAGGGGTCAGTGATTTTTGACAACATTGAGGTTTATAGAGGGGATGTGAGATTGAGAGGTATGGTTTATGATAGAGTGGACAATATTCCAGAAGGAAAAGGGGCAATTGTTTTTAGGTGACTTTTAAAGTAGGCAGATTTCGCTTGCCTGATGGCTTTGGTGCATAGGTTTCTAGCAGCATTGTAGACTTCTTTGGAATGAGCCGATCGGGTGGATTTGAAAGCCGACCATGCTTTGTTGCATGATTTGCATAGGGCAATTATTGGGGCAGAGATCCAGGGCTGCTGGTGATTTCTGACTCTTGCTTTTTTAAGCGGGGCATGGATCTCCCAAATATTGGTGAAAATGTTTGTGAAATGGGTTAGGGCAGTGTCGGTGTCAGTGGAGGAGTACACAGGAGTCCTGTTTGCGTTATGTAAGTGCAAGAGTAGGGAGTTAGTATTGAGGGAGTGTAATGGACATGAATGGATGTATTTTGCTGCAGATTTTGGTAATTGGGTCTTTCTAATGCAGTAAGTGATGCAGTGGTCACTGAGGACAGGGTCGAGGACTCCTGCACTGGATACTCTGTGGGGGTGAGATGATAGAACCCAGTCTATCAGGGAGTGGTGGGAAGAATGAAGGTTGTAGCAGGTGGTTTCAGTGATTAGCTGAGAGAGGTTTAAGGACTCAATTTTGGAGATGGTCTGAGCAGATGAGGGGAGAGCCAATTGAGACTGTAATCGCCTAGGAGTAAGAGCTCACCAGAGCTTGCAAGAGGCCGGAGGGTGGCATTGCATTTGGCAAGTGTGGTCTGTCCAAGCTGAAGGGAGGCATATACTACCCCTATGAATTGGGGGAGGGAGTGGGGAAAGGAGAATTTGGTAAGCATCAGTTCATGAGATCCTGGGCATGACTCTTTTTTGACTATGGTGCAAGAGAGTGGGTGCTTTGTAAGCATAGTGACACCACCTCCTCTCTTGCTGTGGTCTTGCTGGATGAAAGAGTAGCCGGGTATGTTGAGGGTTTTGGCAGATGTTTTGGCAGATAGCCATGTTTCCGAGAGGCATAAAATACAGAGGAGTTCTGGGCTAGCCAGCAATTTAGAAGGTTCAGTTCAGGCAGGCTACTTCGGATGTTTATATGCATTACTTTAAGGCCTTTGAGGTGGGTTGGCATTTGATTTGGCATTTGTGGGCCAGGATTTTGTTCAATATCTCCAGACAGAAGCAGGATGAGAAAGAGCATGGAGAAGGTGACTGGGAGTTTACAACCTTTAAGTGAGATGGGGGGGGGTTGCTTGTGGTAGGTACAATGAATGAGAGTAATGCTGAAGGATATTTGGGTGGGCAGAAAGCCTTTGAGACCGTATGGAATAAGGGCAAGGGATGGGAGTGAAGAGAGGGTGTGGGGAAATATGCGATGCATTGACCAGGGAGATATGGAGGATGAAGAGAGGTGGGCGAGGAATGGGCAGCCAGAGGGAATATGGGGGTGGGGGAAGAAAGAATGAAGGAGAAGGAGGCCAGAAGTATGAGAGAGGGAGAAGGATGCATGTCTATGGAGCGCAGCAGGTGACAGACAGGGAAGAAAAACAGAGTAAACCTGTAGGCTACATTTAGAGTGGAATTTGAACTAATAATAAAATGGTAGTTCTTATATTATTCATTTTGCTAACAGTGCAAGTGCTACATGAAGAGACCAAGGGTTTAGGCTAGAATACTCACTGTACACATTTGTGACTTTTTATTTTGAATATCTGTCCCAACCATATGCCTTTTTGTTACCCCTGTCAGTATAAGCTAGCACATTTGAGTTAGTGTCTGCCACTTAGTGTCTGTTTAAACATTTATTGTTTGGGACATACATATTTTTTATTTTTTTATTTTTAGTTTTTGATAACCGAGTAAGTGCACTAGACACAAAAGTGACTGTTTTCAGGCACGACCCAGGAGGTTACAATAACAACAGGAAAAAATAGTGGTAATACAGTACAATATAGGAGAACAACATATTAGGGATGCAAATAAAATGGATAACAATTTGAGCAATTTGAGGTGATGGGAGAAACATTTCGATGTACTTCATATCAGAAATGAAAGTAAGTGCATATTATACTATAGCATTTAAGGATATAGTAAAAATGGATAACGGTTTGAGCAACTGGTGTAACCAGGAGACAATGCAGACATTTCACATATCAAAGCACAACAAAGGTAAGTGCACATATAACAGTTGATTATCAATCTAGGCATCAGCTCTATTCTACAAAACTGGCTATAACATAAAGAATATGACACCAAAAAGGGAGCAAGTAGGTAGGAAGGACTGAGGTAGTAAGACCTTGCGGGAAGAACGTGGGGTGGTGGAGAGATGTGTAAGGGGTGGGGTAGGAAAGGGGTGGTAAGGCAAGTAGAAACTATGAGGTATAAGTACCGGAGGAGGACACCAAGACAGTAATAGCATAGGGAGTCAGGACTCTATGGTGGTTTAAAACAATTACACTGTGTACTCTCAATAAGCAGAGAGTGATGCCTCTTTTTAAATGAGGCATGGCTAGGTGACTGGCGTATTTCAAGGGACAGTGAGTTTCAGTAACTGGGGGCCACGTAGAAAAAGCCTATTTTCCCTTTGGAAGTGTTACATCTGGGAATGTGGAGTAAGGAAAGATCAGCAGAATGGAGACCATAGGAGGTGGTCTGTGGGGTGAGTGCAGCAGTGAGAGACTAGGCATACTGGGCCTCAGGATTCCGTCCAGATGGGGGCCCCAAGAGCAAGGACTCAGTGGACCATAGGAGAGGGCAGATTAAGGTCTGCATAGAGCAGGCAATGATGTTTTAACTTAGGGGATGCAGAGACATACGACATATATTATTATAGGTTATGTCCCATTTGTGTAGGGAGGTTTTAGATGCATTGCTGTAGATTGAAGTTCCGTATGCAAGGGATGGGAGAAGAATTCCTCATGGAAGGGGTGAGAACGTAGCTAGTTCTATAGGCTAACCCCAGCTTAGTATTCACCACCCTACACATAGTAGTAATATGAATCTTATAGTTAAGGGATCCATTGACTAGAACACCCAGGTATTTAAATGGGTTTACCACTTCCAAAGTCGTACCATTCACACTTACTATTTTGAAGAGATCATGACTATTTTTTAGTTTGGCAGGTGAGTCAAAAAGCATAGCCTGAGTCTTGCTAACGTTGAGAACCAGCCTATGGCTAGTGATCCAGGATTGTACATTTAGGAAGTCCTCCAATAGACTGTGGTTCAGAGTAAGCATGTTATCAGAGCTGGTATAGAGAACAAGGTCATCAGCATACAGCAGCAATGAGCAAGAGAAGGCATTTCTCGTTATAATATTAATGAAGATCGAGAAGAGAAGAGGTCCTAGGATGGATCCTTGTGGTACCCCAATGTCAATGACTGTTTTGTCAGAGTTTCCAGAGTTGAACTTTACAACTTGCATCCCGTTGGATAGGTAGCCATTAAACCAGTTCACGGACTGTGCCAAGAAATCCAGGGATAGAAGATTAGCTAGCAGAAGGGGGTGATCAATGAGATCAAACGCCTTCATGAGATCTATAAAAACTGCTCCTGTTAGAAGACCCTGATCCATAGCATGTAGTGTATAATTGGTTAGCTGTAGCAGGGCAGTTTGGGTGCTGTTGCCCTTTCTAAAGCCATGTTGATTTGTGGACAGGAGGTTATACTTGGTGAGGTGCTCTGTTACCTGTCTTGTGACGAGCTTCTTCATGATTTTGTTTAAGACAGATAATATTGCTATTGGTCTATAGTTTGCAAAAATCCTTCTTGTCACCTTTTTCAAAGACCAGCATTACTCTGGCCATTTTCCAGATATTTGGCAGTACTCCTTCTCTAAGGGACACAGTGAAGATTTTAGATACTGGCCCTGCAACAAAGGGGGCAGCCAGCTTGAGGAGCTTAGGTTCCAGGTAGTCAGATCGAAAAGATTAAAGATACAACATAATACAGAACAGCCCAGTCATTCTTCAGTTTCTCCCATTTATGTTTAATTTGTGTTCTTTTAATTATATACTGTGGGCTGGATATTCAAAAGGGTTGCGCCATGCGCAATAGGGGTTCGCCTGCGCAAGTCGGAAATTGCGCCATTCTGCCATATTCAGCAGGAAGTTGCGCCCCCAAGTCAAGCTGAGCAACAAGCCAATGCTAATGAAGGCATGCTCAACTGGAGGGGAGGAACCATGCATAAACTGCACAGCCCGATATTCAGCGGGCTGTGCAGATAGTCTGGCCGACCCCCAACCTGCGCCTGCAACCACTTTGAGCAAAAAAAGTAGTAAGTCTAGGGCCACCCACAGGTGAGCTGCCACATTGCAGGCGCAACACAGCAGCTGCCACCTGTGGGTGGCCCTCATTCTCCTGTGCCTGCAGCCCAATCACGGGCATAATAGTAACCCCCCTCCCCGACTGGCCGATTGCGGGCATAAGTGAAGTAACCTCCCCGACTGGCCCAAACGCGGGCATGTAGGTGAAACCCCACTCGACTGGCCCGATCGCAGGCATAAGTGAAGTAACCTCTCCTCCCCGACTGGCCTGATCGCGGGCAAACCCATAGTAATCCCCCCACCCCCACTAGCCCGATCGCGGACAGAACAGAGTTCAACCCCCGCCAGAACATATCCCTGGTGGTCCAGTGGACTGAAGCCGATCACGGGCATTAGAGTCCACCACCCTCCCCAAGGTCCATGTACCCTGGTGATCAGTGGCCCCCACCCCACCCACCCACGGAGCCCCACCACCCCGCCTCCACCCGCCAGCCGGTGGGGCGGCAGCATCCCACCTGCCTGCCGCCCCGCTGCCCGCCGACTGACTGCTCGGTAGGGCTGCACACCCATTGGTTCAGAGCAAGAGCCAATGGGTGTGCAGCCCATACCGTACAAGGCAGTCCAGATTCATGAATTCATTCATTCACATATCTGGACTGCCAGTTGTGAACAGTACAGTGTCGTCGGCGTACATGTGCATGTTAGTCGATAAGAAAAACTGAGGGAGATCGTTGAGGAAGATTGAAAAAAGGAGAGGCCCAAGTACCGATCCCTGGGGGACACCCATGGTAATGGGGAGGGGTGAGGAGATGGCATCTGCCATATGGACAGATTGTGTTCTGCCTGACAGATAGGACTTGAACCAATCAGTGGCATTAGGGGAGAGACCAGTGGACCTGAGGCAGGACAGAAGTATAGGGTGGGAGACCATATTGAAGGCCTTGGCCAGGTCAATAAAAATAGCTGAGGTTATGAGGCCTTTATCCATGCCCGTGGCGATAGTGTCAGTCAGTCATAAGAGGGAAGTGGCAGTGAAGTGGTATTTTCTAAAGCCAGATTGGAATGGAGTGAGGAAGGAGGAGGAGTCAATAATGTAGGAGCAGAGTTGTTCAAGTACTATGTGCTCCTGGAGCTTAGCCAGAGTTGAAAGGAGAGAGATAGGCGGTAGTTGCTACGGGAGGAGGGTTCTCCCCCTTTAGGGAGCGTTAGAACTGTAGCATGTTTCCAAGCCATAGGGAGAGTGGACAAGACAAAGGAGAGGTTTAGCAAGAGGGATATAGTATAGGCGATGGCAGGAGCAGACAGAGAGAGGAGCTTAGGGTCCAGGCCATCTGGGGAGGAGCCTTTGGAAGGGTTTGTAAGGCAGCAACCAGGGAGATATGGGTGAAGAAGAAGGGGGTAGAAGGAGAGGGAGCTGGAGGAGTAGAGGAAGGGGAAACAGGGAGTGGAGGTGGGCCTGTGTCATCCAGGAAGGGAGCACAACCAGAGACCTGCATGGGCGTCAGGGGGGCCTCTTGGAGCATTGCGGCAGAGGACATGAAATGGTTAGTTAAAGCAGTCAGCGACAGCCATAGGATCTGAGATGTCTGAGAGATTTAGCCTAAGGGTAGGAGTGGGGGGCTTGGTGGAAGGGGAAAAGAGGGACTGGACAACTTTACAGAATTTAGAAGGTTTGTTTGTGTTATCTTGGAAGTTAGCCTGGTAGTGTTCAGTTTTGGCCAGCCGGACAGCTTTTGTACACTTGTTTCGAAGTTCCTTGTAATGTTGGAGGTCCCTGGGGCAGTTGGTTACCTTGTGTTTATGCCAAGCAGTGTCCCAGGCTCTTTGACAGGACAGGAGCTCTGGGATTACCCAGGGCAGGTGGTTTTCTCGGACTCTGATTTTACACAGTGGTGCATGTTGGTTCCAAACGTGAAAGAACTTATCGCAGAACAATTGGAGCACAGTGTCAATTGAAGTGCAGACGGCAAGTGGGGACCAGTCAATGTTAGTGAGGTCACGATAAAGAGGTAGAGTGTCAAGGGAGGAGTAGGTGTGGGTTAGGAGGATTTTGTGTGGGTTTTTTTGCCTATGCATTTTGAGCACCATGTATACAGGATGATGGTCACTTAGTGCATCAGGTAGGAGGCCAGCAGCCTTGACCCTGTGGGGATGAGACATGAGGACTAGGTCCAGAAGGGAATGGTTATTAGTTTTGTTGTTCAGGCGGGTGGGTTCCTGTATTAACTGTGTCAAGTTTAGTGACTCTATGTTGGAGCGACTTTTGGCTAATGTGTTAGACAGCCAGTTGATGTTAGGGTCGCCCAGTATATACAGCTCACCTGAGTGGGCAAGGGCCATTAATTTTTTGATCAGATCCATGACTGAGTTAATATGTGAGTAAGCAATTTTGAATCTTGTTTACATTCATTTTATCCTTAAGTTAATACATTGCAAAATAGAAAAACTCAGAAAATCTGTCCGAGGCAAGAAATGGTATATAAGAGGAAGTCAAAAGGTCAGAACAATACATACATAAAGTGGAAAGTAAAGATGGGTGGGGGGGGAGTGGGTAGACCAGGTTTCTAGGTGGAAATTTCAAAACAAAGATCACAGTTCTTTTTAGTTTTTTGGTAGATTTATTAGTTTAGAAGGGGAAACATAATAATTTTCATCCCAGTCAACTACTGTATAATACTGGAAATGGTTCCCATTTTAAATGGATGTGCTTCCTTTTCTGTGAACTTCGAAGCCTGTAGAGAGAAAACAAAGTATATTTAAAAATTAATAATGAAAATGCAAAACATTGCATGTTCAATAACAACAACAAAAACGTTCTAAAGACGTAAGACACAGGTGAAGGTTATTCACCAAGCAATTCAAAAGTCAATGTTTCTCATAACACAAACGGAGGTTGTTAAAGTTCAGGGCTCTTTTATATAAGAGGTGTAATCGACTTCCTCATTAAGACTGACAGGGTGGACAGTGTCCAATGTAGCTATCCATCTTGTCTCTTTCTGATTTGATTTGAACTCATGATCAGTGGTGTTCTGCTTCTACCCATTTAGGCAGCTGGGTAGACTGCAGCATTTGGAGGTTAAGTGATTTGCAAAGGTCATTGGTGCCTATTTGGCTCTGATAGAGTTTGAACCTGGATATCCTGGTCCCCAAGCTTCTGCTCCAACCCGACCATTACACTACACTAATTTAGTGCCAATGACTGACTTTGTACTTAGCCTATAGAAACATTGAAACAGACAATGATGGCAGAAAAAGAGCAATGATCCATCTAGTCTGCCCATAACACCCTATCAAACCTTGAGACCTATTGTCCATACAGAGTTCTAGCCCAGGCTATCAACCTGCATGCTCTCTGCCCCTTCGCTACTGCCCTGAGCAACTGCTAAGTCTCTCTCTCTCTCTCTCTCTCTCTCTCTCTCTCCTCTCCTCCCTCCCTCCCTCCCTCCCTCCCATGACTGAAGCCATTAATGATTTTGACAGCCACCACATTAGCTGGCAGAGTGTTCCACGCTTGACCACCCTTGTTATAAAGTGAAACCTTCTCACATTCCTCTTGAAGCTCTCCTGAGAGTTTTCACTCACGCCCCTGTGTTTTTGATCTGCTACTCCTGCTAAATAGACCCTCACAGTTTACCTTGCATATTCCTTTCAGTAAACTGACGTCCTCTAATATCTCCCGTCTTGCCTGACCTACAGCGAGTACATGTTTAGTGCCTTGAGCCAATCCTGGTAAGATCTGCCCTGCTGGCACTGAATCATTTTGGTCACCCTATATCGCATCACCTTCAGCCTGTCCTTATCTTTCCTTAGGTGAGGACACCAGAACTGGGCACAGGGCTCCAGGTGCAGCCTCACCAGTGATCTATAGAGAGGTAGTAATACCTCTTTTCTTTTGCTGTCAAAACTCCTTCCTATACATTGCAGCATTCTGTTTGCCTTACTGTAGGCCTTGTTATACTGGCTTGATTTTTTCAGAGAGTTACTAATGATAACTCCTAGGTCTCTTTCCTCAGATGTAATGCCCAGCTGCATACCAGTACCCTGTCCTGGCAGTCTTGTTCCCTTTATGCATCAGCTTGCACTTTTTGGTATTGCACTTCAACTGCCAAACCTTACAGAACATGTTTACAGCCTTTGCAGGTCCCTCTGCATCTCCCTAATCCCCTATTCGCTGTCCAGCCTACCACTGAACTTAGTGTCATCTCCAAAGAGACATGTCTTGCCCTGAATTCCTTCTCCTATATCGCTAATGAACATACTGAACTGGACTGGACCCAGGACTGATCCTTGTGGCGCTCCACTGGTGACTCCCCTCTCTATGGAAAAATAAGAAACATAGAATTAGATGGCAGATGAGGACTGCTTGACCCACCCACTGTGTCCATTTTTTCCCTGCCTATACTGTCACCGCAGACTCAACTTGATCTCTGGCTAACTTTCTCTGTTGCTTACCACTGAGATTCCCTTGTGCCTATCCCATTCATTTTTGAATACCACCGTTTTCTCTCCCACCATCTCTGCTGGAAGACTGTTCCAGGCATCCATCATTTTTCAGTGAACTGCTTTCTCACATCTCTCTTAAATTTACCCCATTCCAGCTTCATTGCATGTATAACCTGGGGTCCATGTAACAGTCAGCTACTACCCCAGCCTGTTTGGGTCCAACTAGGTTGAGGGGCCAGGGCTCTGTTCTGATGGTGAATGGGGTTTCTTTTCCAGATAGAAATAAGTAGTGCAATGCCTCCACCCGGAGTAAAATATAGTGGGCCAGTTGTTTGTAGGGTACAACCCACTGGGATGCTGTACCTACCCACCACCCCTTCCAGTCACCCCATATACAGAATACCATGTTTCACAAACACGATAGTTTATTGTTCGACACACAGGTCATTACAAATACAAGGATCAAAATCACAAAAGGGACAAACATTGGATATATTAAAAAATTCAATTAAAAATCCATTCATAAATTTAAATTGGACAACTCACATGTAAAACTAAACAAATCTTGCTTACAGAGAACACCGTATACTAGAGCAATACTCTAGGTTGCATGCAATATAAGCTACCACTAACAATATGCTCACAGACAGTTTTAAACAGCAACAACAGTGAAAGTTTTATTATTAGGGTAAGGGGGATGTGGGACGCAAAAACATTAATAGCTGGATTATTTGATGAACTGGTAATTCTATGAACAATGGCAACAGTGCCCACTCCCAACAGTAACACTATTAATCAAGCCCACTTCCCCACTGGTACCAGTGTCCCCTAAGTCTAACTGGCTACCCAGACTGAGAAGTAGCAGGTCTATATGGTGTAGTGGGTTGGCCTGCATTGGTGCACTTAATATTAGAGATGAAGAACTTTAAAAAACTATCATGGATCCCCAGTTCAGGGCAGAACCTATGTTTACTTATGGTTCTGAAGGTCAAATTCACAGGGTCGCAGATGCAGTTTGTCTTAGTCAAGCTGTGGCCTTGAGTGGCGATGCACATAGAGGAAGTGGCTGACACTGAAGTCTTGCAGCTTGTCCCCTTCAGGTGGTTGCTGGCTCTTGCAGACTTTCACCTTCAGGGCATCCTTCTGTGGTTGCTGGATTAGGCCAGTCTTTGGGACCAGGGCCACACACATCCAGAAGAGACGATAGGTAATGTCTAATGGTGGTACTACCTGGCTGACTTCCCAGATCATCTTGATTGGCATGAAGTCTCTTCCCAAACTGAGATCACAACAGTCTCTCACTTTCTGCAGACAGAAGACAGAACTTGGTGGCAGATTGGTGTACACACTGGCAGATAGAGCAAATAGTCTCTCAGCAGGATTTCACACACTTGGGCAGCAATCGTTAACACTTTCTGGCTCCCCAGACAATGGAAAAACCCAGTGGGCTTCTCCTGATGCTGTTCTCAGTCACTATAACACACTTCAAGCTCTGAATACTCAGTCTCAGCCCTTATACTGACCAAGGACTAATCTCAGGGTGCCAAATTATCTTCTTTCAGCTGGAAACAGGAATTCTGGCTCTCCCAGTTGATGGAAGATTTCAACAAGTCTCCCTGCTGTGGCTATGGAAGCCTTGGGCTGACTTCTCAAAACATCACTGTTGCTCACTCTAAGCTCCTCTCTTTCCTCAGAGAGCCTCAGCTACAATCTGCCATGAGCAGCCTTCTTCCCAAACACCTCAGGGGGAAAACACCACTCCACATTGAACCATTCAGCTGTCCATCACAGACATTAATATGCATTAGGCTTCTCTGTTAATTTATTGGTTGTCACTAAAGGTGCCAAGAACAATGTTCACACCCCCTACCCAGGAGTCATAGTTAAAGTCCTTGGAGCTCCTCCATCACTGATTGGGTAGTGCAGGGGCAAGGGTCACAAAGATGGCATCCATGTAAACAGTCCATACCAAGTTCCAACTTTGCAATCTTGCTACAGGCAAATCAAAAACACACAACTGTCCCTTTGGCTAATAGCTGCAGCTGTGTACTGTTATCCAGTTGTGGAATGGGAACTAACATAGTCCTGGTCTGTGTGTTGCTGGTGCCATAGCATTAAGTCTCCCTGCATCAGGCAGAAACACATTCACAGAGCAGTTTTAACAATTAAAGTAACAGTACACATATACACAGTTACACATTTATGTACAGTATATAGTACACTCCTCTTCATTTCCCAAATGGTGTGTCCGAACCCCTATATGTGTTTTGGGATTTCAGGAATCAGAACACACTAAAAGATGCCTCCCAGTCAAGGAGGCAGAAGTAGCTGGAGCACAGGGGCTCCCCAGCATGAACTTCTCTGTGCCACTAGATGGCAGAACATCATTTAGGTACATAACTCCTCCACACCTCAAAGCAAGCAGGCTCAAAGGCTGGCAGAAACATCTCTGGGCATCACTGACCTAGGTCTGGCAGGACCAGACACCAGGAGGCAAAACTAATAAGCCCTACCCACAGGGGGAGGGTTACATATGTCCCCTTGTTGTCGTTTCTTTTCCTCTGAAAAGTACTCCCGTCCTGTACCTTATTGACTCTCTTAATTTATTTATTGGGCTTTATTCATGTTCCCCCTCTCCATCCTCTCTTCCAGGGTGTACATATTGAGGTCCTTTAGTCTCTCCTTAGAGAGCTTCTGATGCTGCCCCTGCACCATTTTAGTTCCCCTCTGCTGGAAAGCCTCCATTCTGTCCATGTCCTTCCTGAGATGTAGTCTCCAGAAGTGGACATAGTACTATAGGTGAGGTCTCATCAGCAGTCTATATAGTGACAACACCACCTCCCCCTTCTGCTGGTGTTTGTAGTGTTCAGTATTGTAATACATATGCCTGTAGGACCTTACAGGAAACCATAGTATTTGGGAAAAGTCAATAGGTGGAGCCAAAGGTTATGTTAGAGATCAATAAGTCCTGCGCTGGCTTCCAAACTGCATGGATGTGTGAACTGTGGTGTTGTTTAAATTAAATCTGGTAAGATTTATTAAAGAGTCTGTCTCTACTTTACGTTGGTGACAAGGATGAAAAAGTGACTTCCTCTACTAGAGCTGTTAGGACTGCACCCAGCCAAGCAAGTTGCACAGCACAGAAAAAAAATGAAAGAAATCAACCAAAAAAAACAAGTTTGCAGTCTTAATCTTGAACTGCTGATAGGGGTGAGAAGCAAGACAGTGACTAAGAGAAATGGCAGCAGCACTTCCAAACTTTCCTCCCTTAGATGTAAATGCTGAAACTGGAGCTGTGGAACTCAGATGGAAGAAGTGGGTATCCAGATTCAAAAACCTGCTGTTGGACTAAATGTGGAGGATCCCAAGAGGCAAAAAGCACTCCTGTTACATTATGCTGGTGAGCAAGTTAATATCTATGATGTTTTACCTGCATGCACACCACAGGATGATGTGAATGAACTAGATCAGGCTATAGCTGCCCTGACTGCGTAATTCATCCAAAGCAAAATATAGACTGTGACGTGTATTTGTTCTGGCAAGCTAAACAAGAGAATGGAGAAAACCTGGCAGCATACCATACACACTTGAGGCAGTTGGCAGCCACATGCAACTTTAATGATGTGGACCGTGAAATAAAGACACAGATTGTGCAAAACTGCTCATCCACTAAGCTGTGGAGAAGGGTACTAGCAGATCCTGATATGACACTAGCCAAATTACTGGACCTGGGCAAAGCCATGGAACTGTCAGAGGCCCAGGCGACAAGCAATGAGTTTGAGCACCACGCCATCAACAAAGTGGTACCAAACCCAGCAGTGGCCAGCAGACAATGTGCAAAGAGCAGGCACACCCTGCAAAAGAAAATAGCATCTTCACTCAATGTAGAAGTTGTGGTGGAGCACATACCCATCCAGGCAGCAAGACTGCATGCCCAGCATTTGGGAAGAATTGCTGAAACTGCAACAAGCCAAATCATTTTGCAGTGTGTTGCAGAACCAAGCAACTGCACAGTGCTGAGAGGCCAGAAGGAATGCACCAGAAAGTTTTGAACAGAGTGCATGTAGGTGCCACAGCAGACTCTTCAAATGAGGACTCATACATATACATAATTATAGTACTGGATCATCTTAACAACAAGTCCCAGGCACATCCACTTTTCAACATAAAGAGTTGTGGTCAGTCTGTTAGAGTGTTGGAAGATTCAGGAGCCACAATCAATGTGATGAATGTGACTACGATAACATGAAAATTAAACCTGAGCTAACACAGACTGACATGAAAGTACTGTAGAGGACAATTAATTCATGGCCCTTAAACTTCACTGTTTTGTCCACTCCAACATTTTCACAGCAGTTTGATTTAGCTGAAGTGCAAGAGCAAGCTAACTTGTCAGTTGTAGTATATATTTTCACTGGCATATAATGGTCACTGGATTTTCAAAATAGTGAATATAGCAAATATTTTGTTCCAGCGAAAAATAGGTCCTCTACAATATACCCATACAGCTCAAAAGATCCACTGAAGGTGCTGGGAAAGTTACAGGCAGTAACTGAGTCCAAAAGAAAGGCCTGCCATAAGACTTTTTACATTGTAGCGAGGGCTGGAGGTTCCTTGCTAAGCTGGAAAACATCTCAGAATTTGAACTTAATTAAAACGGTACAGCAAGTCATGGCACCTGTGCTAGCAAGTGAGTCGCAGGACACTGAAACAAGCATTTGTAAGCTGCTATGTGAATATGTGGACCTGTTGCAAGGACTTGGTAAGCTGAAAGGCTTTCAAGTGAAATTGCACATTGATACCTCTGTTCATCCTGTAGTGCAGCCTCATCATAGAATTCCATTTTACATTAGAAGGGAGCTGGAATAACAGCTGAAACGTGATGAGGAGCTGGGTGTAATTGAAAAGACAGAAGGACTGACACCATGGTTATCACCGGTGGTAGCTGTACCAAAACCAAAAATCCCTGGACACATTTGTTTATGTGTGGACATGAGACAAGCGATCCAAACTATTAAACGTGAACATCATGTTACAGCAACCATCAGTGAAATTATAAATGACATAAATGATGTAAAGGTGTTCAGCAAGCTGGATTTGAATCAGGGATACAACCAGCTTGAACTGGCACCAAAGTCAAGGTATATTACTACATTTTCCTCACATGTAGGTTTGCGGAGATACAAACTGCTAACTCTTGGCACTTCAAGTGCAGCTGAAATCTTTCAAAACATGATCAGATAAACTTTATGTGGCCTGAATGACATGGAAACATAAGTGATGACATATTTATGGCATGTCACAAGCAGACCATGACAGAAATTTGAAAGCCATACTGCAGTGACTGAGGGAAAAAAGGCTAACCTTGAACAAGCAGAAATGTGTATTCAGCAAACACACCCTGGAGTACTTTGAGTATGTTTTTATAAAAAAGGGCATGATGGCAAACCCTAAGAAAGTGCAAGCCATCCATGAACTGGCCACACCCGTAAATGCATCAGCGGTTTTAAGCCTGCTCTGAATGGTAAACTTCTATTTGTGGTGCATTCCAAACTATGTCACACTGTCACAGCCCTTAAGAAAACTGGTCAGGAAGAATGTTCTGTGGAACTGGTCTGCAAGGCAAGAAAACACCTTTGGTCAACTTCATGAAACACTTGTCAATCCTCTAGTAATGATGTATTTTGACTTTGAAAAGGAAACAGAAATTCTGGTGGATGCAAGCCCAGTGAGTTTCACTGCAATTCTAGTGGAAAAAGATAAAAAAAACAGCATAGAAAGTCATAGAGTAGCATTTTCCAGCAGAGCACTCACACCAGTAGAGCAATACTACTCACAGACAGAGAGAGAGACATTGTCAGTTATTTGGGCCTGTGAATACTTTCATATCTTTTTAAAATTCAGAGTTTATTGAATTTTTCTTGAAAGAATCAGCAACACATTACAGATACATATGAGACAATCTTCTCCATGCTAAAGCCCCCCCCCCCACTACCGCCCTGCCACCATCCTCCCCCAGCTTGGCACACCCCTTCCTAGAACCAGGTAACAGGACAGAAGAACTATCTGTGTACATAATATACACATACACTGTACTAGTATACAAGTATTCAATTCAATCAGAAAACTGAATAACTTATTAGTGTGAGGCTCCAGTTTGTAAAAGATATAAAGAGTGCAAACTCTCCAACACTTTCCTGTAATGAGAAAGGGAACCCCCCCCCCCAGACTAGCCTTTATTTGTTCAGTACGGAGGTTAAATAACCGGTCCCTTAACCATTCCTCATAAGTAATAGTGTGAGCTTTCAGCCAATGAAGCAAAATAATTTTTTTAAGAGTAAGTGCTATAATGGCTATATGATACCTATGGATTTTAACTGGAATTGTGGATAAATCCCCAAGGAGACATATCTCTAGTGTGAATAGTTCCCCAATGCCCAAGAACAGGGGATCAGCCCTAGTTCTGATTTGGTCCCATAGATTCTTGATTGAAGGACATTCCCAGAATATATGAACCAGATCTCCTTCAGCATTATGACATTGAAAGCATAGGGCATCTGATAGTCTCCCTATTTTATTAAGTTTGACTGGTGTCCAGTAAGTCATTTAATATTCAATATTGTGTAAGCTTAAGCCTATCTTGAGATACGTATCTGTAGGAGTCTAGGCAAATTGATTCCCACTTCTCAGAAGAGTTTGGGAAACAGGAATTCCAATATCGAGGAGCCTCACCACTCCTATCAAGCACATTTGTTCGAAAACAGGCATAAATGAGTGAGACTGTGTGGGGCTTCCCACATATTGAACCCAGAAATTATATCCATTCACCTTCCACCTCCAGATTCCTGTTGATTGGGAACGTTTTACTTAAAAGATGTGTGGGTTGTCAAACTTTGAAAATCTGTTTCTGATCTGTGAAAAAGAAGCCAATATGGTGTCTGAGTCCATGCATGTGCCCTCCTGAAACAATTCTCCCACACGAGCCCTATCAAGCTGGGGAAGCCAATGTGGGGATATAATTCTCCCTCCAATACGGAGGTTCGGGTTGCCCACTATTGGTTGTCTGAGGTCCTTAATATTCTGGTATTTAAGAAAAGCACATACTTGCTTGTGTACTTTAAGGGAAACTAGAATGGAGGATTTTTTAATATCAGAAGGGATATTCCTGATAGGAACATACAGCAGAGCATCCTTAGCAATATTTGAGTTATCTATCAACTCTCTTTCTAAAAGTAACCATGCAGGTGTATATGACACTGTGGCAATCTCTTCTTGAGATAGAAACCATCGTAAGTATTGGGTAGCCTGACTTGCCCAATACAATAATACAAACCAAAATGTGGTAATTCAAGGCCTCCAGCTTGTGTGGATGCTGATAATTTAAGATAAGCATGCCAGGGATGCCCCCCCCCCATATGAAAGAGGAGATAAGAGAATGTAACATCTTAAACCATTTTTGGGGTAATCATAGATTAAGCATATTAAGGGGGTAGAATATTCTGGGTAGAACATTCATTCTGACTATGTTAATCTTCCCCCAAAGAGAGATCAGAAGAGATTGCCACCATTTAAAATCTTGTTGGATAGTGTCCAGCAGTACATCAAAATTCACCCTCTTCATTATACTTTCATTTCTAGATAGAGTTAAACCCAGATATTTAATACATTTGGAGTTCCATTGCACATCCATCAAGGAGATGTCTTGTTTCAAAAATTTGTGGTTTGGGGGAAGGCAATCATCTTAAATAGATTGATTTTATAGTTAGAGACAGCTCCAAATTCTGTAATAACATCCAAAGCAGCAGGAAAAGATTTAGCAGGGTGAATTAGGTGGAGAAGCACGTCATCAGCTTAGGCCGACAATTTAAGTGTGAGTGCCTATGGGGATCCCCTGTACACCCTCATGTACCCTTAGTTTGAAAAGTAATGGCTCTAAGTAAATATTGAACAATAGGAGGGAAAAGGGACACCCCTGCTGTGTTCCTGAGCATAGGGAAAATCTATCAAAGAAGAATCCATTAGAGTATATTCTGGCTTGAGGATTCTGGTAGAAAGATACAATCCAGTCTATAAATTTATCCAGAAAGCTGAACCTCCACATAGTTAGAAACAGAAACTGTCAATCGACACAATCAAATGCCTTCTCTGCGTCCAGAGATAGCAAACCAGCCAGTATGTCTGAGTCTCTGGATGTGGAGAAGGCATGTGCTAACTTCCTAAAATGATCTGTTGACTGACGCCCCTGCATGAAACCTACCTGATCTGTCTGAATAATATCAGGGAGTACCTGTTTGAGTCTTGTAGCAAGAAGTTTTGCTAAAATTTTAATATCACAGTTCAATAATGAAACTGGATGATAACTACTTGTTAATTCAGGATCTTTATCTGGTTTAAGTAGCACTATGATGATAGCCTCCAGTAAAGAATTGTTCAAGGGGTTCCCTCCCAGTATCCAGTCAAAAAGATGGGACAACCAAGGAGTAATTTGTTTATTAAAAATTTTTATAGAAGTTAGGGGAATATCCATCTGGCCCCGGAGCCTTATCAGCTGTTAGTGCGGATATGGCCACTTGAATTTCCAGCTCTGAGATGGGGGCTCCTAAGGATTCTTGTTGAGCCTGTGTAAGGGGAGGGAGATCAAGTGGTCAAAGGTACCGCTCCACAACCTCAGTGGTGTGTCTATTGGGCATAGGTTTATATAGCTCTTTGTAAAATTCTGCAAATTCATTGGTAATCTCTTTGGGATCTTTTATACTGGGAATAATCCTGGAAGAATCTACCTGTTTCAGTCTTAATGCCAGGAGATGGCCTGCCTTTTCACCTTGATCAATATATTTCACTCCGGTTTTTAAAATAGCATATTCAGCTTTCTCCCATAGCAGTGGGCTGTATTGATCCCTTAGACCCACCAGTAACTGTCTGTACTCTATGGTGGTTGTAGGAGACAGTGACGCTTCCAGAGTGTATATTCTGGATAGGAGTGAGAGGGATTTTTGTTCTCTTTCTCTTACGTCGTGAGGCCTCCCTAATAAATACTCCTCTTAGTACACACTTCAGGGTTCCCCATTCACAGTCTGGCCTTAGAGTGGAGTTCTGATTGATCCTAGTATATTCTTCTATTTCCTGTATGATGGTTTCTATAATTTTGGGGTCTTTAAGGAGCTGATTATTCAGCTTCCACACAGAGCCTGGTGATAAATCCGGTGTGAGAAGTAGGTCGCAGTTTACTACTGAGTGGTCAGAGATTACCCCAGAGGTTATCCCTGCTCGCACTATCCCATGCAACAATGACTGGCTAATGAAAAAATAGTCCATCTGAGATAATGTCCCATGAACATTGGATCGGAATGTAAATTCCTTTAAAGTGGGGTACAGTGTTCTCCACGGGTCCACCAGCCCCATGTGGTCCATCATCTCTCTGAGAGCATGTTGTGCTGGGAAAGGCCCTGTCTTTTGGGGGTAGACTTATCTAAATTGGGCAAAAAAGGTAGATTCCAGTCTCCCCCAATTATACAAGGATAGGCTGTATAGGGTGCCATTTCCTGTAGTAACGTAGTAACAAAATAGGGGAGAGTCGCTATTGGGACCATATACACAACCGAACAATAAGGAAGTTCTCTCTAGGGTGCCTTTCACAAATATAAACTGGCCTTGCGGGTCCCTCATGACCCGTTCTGATTTAAAGGGTATGTTTCTAGCCACCAATATGGCTACCCCTCGACTCTCGGAGCTATCTCCTGTGTTAAAAACCTGCCCTACGTATTGTCTATGAAGGAGAGTTCCATCCAATTCTAAAAGGTGAGTTTCTTGAAGAAATATGATTCCCTCTTTGAGCAGGCTGATGTACTTCAGCACCTGATAACATTTCAGTTTTGTTTGGAGCCCACGTACATTCCATGACACAAGTTTTCTAAGGTTTGTCATGATCTCTTAAAACAATCTTTAGAACATGTTGATACTGTATGTCCTGTTGCCTAAGAAATCCCATATCCATAGTGCCAAGCTGCCCCTTCCTCCCCACTTCTATAGTGAAATGTCTCTCCTCCCCCAGTGCACAAGATCCATCTTTATTGTCCCATTTGCCCTTTCCATCCTGCAGAATACATCAGCAGCATCAATTTCCTTTCCCCTTTGATCATTTAGTAGAGACTTGCCAAGAGGACCACCCACCCCCCACCCCTGTATTTTATAGTGCGCAATACCTTCCTTCGGGCAGCATCCTCCCTCCACCCTCCCCCCAAACACCTCCTCGTTATTTCCAAAATTAGATGATGCAAATTGGTGTATTCCTTACATACTTCACTTGCCCTGAAAGAGGGCTAACAGGAAACTAATGTGAACCTATCAAAACCTTGATCTAATACCCCCTCCTATGCTGGTGATGTGATCCAATCATCTGGGGGCTTTTGCTCATGATCTCTTTTCTAACCCCTTTAAAACCATGCTAGAAAGTAAAGCAAAAGCTGTGGCCGAGATGATCAAAATTAACAAGGTTTTCTTCCCGGAGTAATAAACTTCTTTTTCATATCCTCTAATCAGCTCATTCCCTTACAATAGGTCTTACTTGATAAAGAACCAACCTGAATAATAAAAAAGTTAGTGTCACAGTACAGGCCTTTAATTAGAAGAATCCTCCCAGTTCATGCAGTATTTCCTTCATAATGATGAACTGTGCAGTCCCTGAAAGTTACATTCATACCAATAGACTAATGACATAGATTCCAGCATAGTCTCAGAGTCACTGTCTGCACTTTGCAGACACGTTGTTACCCGCACATGGAGAAAAGGCAAAGGAAAAACATCCCTGTTATAAGGTAGTCCCCAATAGCAAACAAACTCCTTAAGTCCAATCAATGCCGAACAGTTATGGCTGGTGATTGCTTCCCAGAAGGGAGTAAAGTCACCGTTCTGTCACTCTACTAACAGTGTAGAAACAAGCACTGTACATCAGATTCACCTGAGCAATCTGTTGCAAACCTGTTCATACATTCTCCTCATTTCTGTGAAGCAGAACAAACTGTATCTCCTTCTGATTCCATATCAGGCTCTCACCCATCTCTATAAAGGTTTGGAAGTAGTTTCCTCAATTCGATCTCTGCTGTTTTCAGATCTTCTATGGGAGTCCATTTCCCCTTGATGGGCACTTGTAGATTGGCTGGATACAACATCCGAAAATGGATGTTCGCCATGAGTAATTTGGTCACCACCTTCCGAAATTCAGCTTTCTTCTTCCTCACTGATGGGGGGAGATCTTGAGTAACATGAATTGGGGATCCCTCCCAGAGCACTTCCTTTAATTCTTTGGTTTGCCAACAGATGTTGCCATTCCTGATAATTCAGGAATTTGAAAATGAAAGTTATAGGCTGAGCCCCTGATGATGGCATGGGTCTCAGAGCCCGATGAGCCCTCTCAACTATGTACTCATCACCAAAGAAGCGAACGGCCTGCACTCTTCTGGATGAGCTTTTGTGCAAATAGAACTGCATTGGCTCCTTCTTCCCTCTCCAGTAGCCCAATAACTACAACGTTATTGCGGCGGCTTCTTCCCTCAAGATCTTTGACTTTTGCTTCCAACTTAGATACACGTTTTCTCACAAGCGTCATGGCAGGGTCAATTCTTTCCAATTTTTTCTCCACCAATATAATTCTTACTTCACAGTCTCCCATTCTTTGTACTACTTCTTCAAGCTTTCCAGTCAGACCTCATCTTGAAAGGGGTGAAATTCTTCAAGAAACCTCTCCAGTGATAGAGGAATGGCTTCCACAGTCATAGTGATTCTCTTGGCCGCCGAAGTTGACAGGGCCTTCGCTTTTTTGGCAGCCTTTTCAGATGTGATCGGCAGTGTGATGCAGTAGAGCCGCTCACATGTCTACCTCCATGACCAGCTGGAGACTCCGGATTTCCACAGAATTGCACACAGTCAGGTCATAGCACTCTAATAAAGCAAGTTAGCAATAGAATTACACTAAAATGCTGAAGTTAAATGGAGGTTTCAAGGAGGAGTAGCGGGGGTCACTCAAGAAAGCGTCTACTCAGTCTGAGGCATCATGTGATCTCAACACTTTCATATCTATGTGTATGTGAGACCTTTCATGGTATACACAGACCACAAACCGTTGGTAGCTATTTATGCAAATCCGAGGTCAAAACCACCAGTTCGAATCGATAGATGGTCTCTGAGACTGCAACCATATGAGGAAACAGTGGCGTATCAATTAGGCAGTAGCAATCCCATAGACTATATGTCATGTCACCCTCCTAAAGAGACCCGTCCTTCACAGCAGGAAGAGAAAATTGCTGAAGAATACATAAACTATTTTGAAGAATATGCTACACCACTGGCAATGTTGTTGGATGATATTCAGACTGCTAGTCATCATGTTGTCACTCTGCAAACTGTAGCCAGAGCCATACAATCTGGGAAATGAGCAAGAACAGTGTCAGATCCCCCCAGGTCAATGCAAACGTCTATGTGGCATTGTAAAAGTTGAAACATGAACTGTCCACTAATGCTGGCAAGAGTTTTATTCCAAAGGGTGCTAAATAATTATATCAGAGCAACTTCAAAGGCAAGCTGTAAATCTGGCACACAGATGTTATCTTGGACTGGTGAAAACAAAAGCCCTCATTCGAGATGAGGTTTGGTTTCCAGGAATTGACAGGTTAATAGAAGATGCAATAAAAGCCTGCCATGCCTGTCAAGTAGTAACACCCAAGACCAAACATGAACCACTGATAATGTCAGAACTTCTGGAGTCCCCATAGCAAGAAGTGGGTGTAGATTTCTCTCAGCTTCCTATTGGTGAATACCTGTTGGTACTTGTTGATGACTACTTCAGATATCTAGTAGTAGAAACTGTCAATTCTACCAGTGCTGGAACAGTAATACCTGCATTGGACAAAGTATTTTCTGAATTTGAAATTCCCAAAGTAGTTAAATCTGATAATGGGCCACCATTCAATAGCCATGATTTTCAACAGTTTGCTAAGTACCTATGCTTTCACCACAGAAAGATTACTCCTTACTGGTCTAGAGCAAATGGTAAGGTTGAAAAATTAATGCGAACTGTGAAGAAAGCAGTTAAAGCAGCTAGCAGAGCAAAACAACTGGAAGCAAGCAATGTATCAATTTCTGAGAAATGACGTGGCTACTCTCCATAGTACAACTGGTTTTACACCAGCCACTGTTCTGCTGTCCAGACCTGTAAAAACTAAACTTCCAGAAATGCATGCACAACAGGACACACACCTTGAATTTGGAGAACATGGCAGAAAAGCCAAAGAAAGAATGAAGACTTATGCAGATAGAAAAAGTATGTGAAACCATCTACAATAGTGGTAGGAGACACAGTGCTTGTTACGAATTTGACAAATGTTGGAAAACTACCAGTGTCTTACAGCAAGGGCTCATACAAAGCTGTTACCATGAAAGGCTCTATGGTGACAGCACAAAGAGGAGACCATGAGATCATCAGGAGTTCATCTTTCTTCAAAATGATAACCAGTGAGGACATTCAGGACTCTGATTCAGACAAACTGTAGAGGTAGAACTACAGGCAGAGCTGCCTATACCCTCCAAGTTGCCTGACCCTAGGTCGGAAGCATCTCCTGTGCTCCATCCTTCCAATGACTGTCACAAGGTGACAATGGCACCCCAGTCTGACTCTGTTTTATGTTACCCTAAGAGACTAAACAAAAGACCTCTGGAGCACTATAAGGACTATGTACCAATTGATACTGCTGTAACAGATTAAAAGTGCATGTGGTGGGGAGGTTACAATGTTGAAATTATTTCAGCTAAGTACAAAAGCTTTAACTACAATGTAGTCTGTTTCTTATCTTGAGCTTAACCTATAATAGTAATGGGTTTATTAACTGTTAATATTTTTCAAGCAAAAAGGGAGGGATGTAATGTTCAATGTTGTACTACATATGTCTTTAGAACCTTACAGGAAAAAGTAGTGTTTGAGAAAAGTCAATAGGTGGAGCCAAAGGTTATGTTAGAGGTCAATAAGTCCCGTGCTGACTTCCAAGCAGCACGGATGTGTAAACTGTGATGTTGTTTAAAATAAAGCTGTTAAGATTTATTATAGAGTCGGTCTGTACTTTACAGTGTTACCCCTTCCTATGCAGCCTAGCATCCCACTAGCCTACCAACTGCCTAGTCACACTGCCACACAGCCAGATATGATGGTCATCAGATATGATTACTCCCAGGTCCCTTTCTTGCTTGGTAACCATCCATACCTCTTCTCCCACTGTACTCCCCACCTGGGTTTCTGTGCCCTAGGTGCATGATTTTGCACTTTTTCACATTGAAACCTACCTGTCATGCTCTTGACCACTCCTCAGATTTTCTTAGGTCTCTATGCATTCTTTTCACCCCTTCTGGAGCATCCACCCTATTGCAGGTCTTGGTGTCATCTGCAAAGATGCATCCCTTTCCCTCTGATTTGACTCCATTAACCATAACCCTTTGCTGCCTCCCTTCCAATCAATTTCTCACACATACAACTGTGCCCTTTGCAGCACCCAGCTCCTCTAGCTTCTTCAGCAACATTTCCGTGAGGCACCGAGTTGAAAGCCCTGCTAAAATTAAAGTAGAGTAAATCCACAATATGACCCATATCCAATATCTTTATTACCCAGTCAAAGCATATTATCAGGTTGGTCTGTCAAGACCTTGCCAAGAAACAAAGTCAGAAAGTTCCCTGGGTACCCTCAGCAAAAGTTTAGTTAAGTCTTAAGGTTGGGGGCTGAAGTAGGCCCGAAAGTCTCAATGCAAAAAATATTAACCCAAGCTCCACAAAATGTTGTTCAAAGCTCTTCAGCTATATTTATTCAGATTTTCCTTATAAGTAGTGACCACATCTATGTGACCCAATGTTTTATCCTTGTACAGGCTTCCTCACGAAGACATGGTCCACCAGGTTAACAGGCATAAAAATATATAGTTAACTCAATTACACGGAACATGCTTACCATCCCTTACAGAAATAATTATATTAAATGTTTACATGAGGCACACATAAAACTACCCAAGTGATATGCATGCTGCAAGTATGAATTAAACATTAAATTGGAATCAATTGCATGCGTATGGCATGCATGCCACAAACAAGTGTGGAAACCAGATTTTTATGTTAATTTGGGAAAAACTGCATGCACATGGCATGCGTGTAAAAAAGCAAGTGGCCACTGATAACTGCACACCTAAAAGTTAAGTGGCTTATTCAGGATCACACCATACACAATTGGGGGTTGATGAGATTCAAACCCAGGTCTTTATACCTCCAAGTCTCCTGGCTTGCAGTTCAGTGCCTTTAACCACTAAGCCATACTGTCTGCACACATATGACTCACTTGTACTTCAATACATACTGTATCTGAATATATCTGCATGCGTGCGGCATGCTTATAGCCACTGTTATGCTTTTCAGTTTTCTTCTCTCCCTCATCTCATTTTCACAGTTGAACTGTAGCACACATACCAATGGAAACACATGTGGTTTTTCCCACCCCAATACACAAACTTACTCACAAAACCACTTAATTACTTCTATCTGGCCTGTACTCCTACTATTTTCTCTCCATGGTTTTGAATGCTTCCATGCAAACAGACTTTAAGGTGCAAACACAAAAGTAGCAATAGCTTGACACACACACCCACATGGCCAGTCTCCCCCCCATATGCACACACTGTAGCAGGTACAACCATGCTGCTACAGACAACCCACCAAGTATAGCTATAAGTAAAAAGTCTTTTACTTGAGTACTAGGGAGCCAGAGGCAGGAGTCTAAGAGATGATGTCCATGGGTCAGAGTGCTGGGGCGTGCCCCCTTGAAATGAATGGAGTTATTTTCTGTTACTATTTCATATGTTATGACGGTGAGTTGGAGAATAATGAAGGCCACTGTTCTTCTAACAAGGCCCTTGTTAGTTGAGTGGTGCCCTTCATTAATCTCCAACTCTCCATCAATAATGTATAAAATAGTAACAAAGGAATACCCCCATTCATTTCAATGGTGCCCACCCCTAGAGTCTCATTTGCCCTTTGTCGCAATGTGCCTGAGTGTGGGGATGTGGAGGTCAGCTTCACAGGGGGGTGGGGCATAAGCCTAATTATAGTTGAGCTCCAATACCATACCACTCAACTGTCCGTGGATGCAAGGGACAGCTCCAGAATGCCTGTAACATCTCTAAAAGGTACATCTTATTTGATCTGACTGGAAAGTGATATGCAAATCAGGAAAAATTCAAATGTATAGGATTCCTCTGTATATACCCCAGAGCAGTGCATCAAATTTGGGCTTAATCCCACCCATTTACCAACCAATTTTTTTCCTGGTTGAAGTTCTGTGCCCCCCCTGAAAACAACATTGTCCCAATTTTTCTCCCTGACTTCATTCCATTCAAAACCCATCCCCTATGGGTCATGATGTCAGTGTCAGTGGCTCAGTGAGTAGCACACTTGCCTCTGAGGCCAGGAGATCAGAGGGCTGTGGGTTCAGTTCCCACATCTGGCACTTGGGTTAATATCCCAGTACTGACACCGTAGTGCAGCATGAGAGGGATGTTGCACTTCTGAGGTGCTGTCTTTCAGATGAGATGTTAAACCGAGGTCTCATCTGCCTGGATTGGTGGTAGTTCCGGTGGATGTTAAAGATCCCATGGCACTTATCGAAAAGAGTAGGGGTAATTTGCTTCTTTATTGAAATAAGGCATTACAGAACTTCAAAGGAAAGTAATAGACAAAAGCATATACAATTAATCAATACATTGAATACAGTTAATCACTAGGAAAAGAAAATAACAACCAGAAAAAAGGAAGATAACATAGGTCTGTGATCATTTCCAAACCAAGAAAACCAACCCGTCACTTAAACTTAATTATATGTGAAAAACCTTTCCACCAATGTTTAACTTCCTTAGTATCATAAATGTGAACATCTGTTTGGTAAACTTTATTCAACTCACAAATAGTGTATTGGCTAAACCTTACAAAATTCGTTTTTTTCTGATATAAAACCCACTGACATCTCATCTGCCATAAACAAAATCTTAGACATGCTAGAAAAATACGTAAGGTAGGAATATGAAATTTAGATAAACATGGAGGAAAGATCCCCAAAATTAATAACTCATAAGATAAAAACTTTAACCATGAGAAGTTCCATAAATTAGCCAGAAATACCCATAATTTCGAAGCAACGGAACAATGTAAAAAGAAGTGTTCCATAGTTTCTTCCTGAGCACTGCATCCCAAATAAGGACAATACCGTTCTTCCTTCATTTTGTACTTGGCTGTTCCTCTAACCGGAAGACGACCATACATGATCGACCATTGAGTTTCCCACATATGTATAGGTAATCGAGGATTATTTAATTGTTCTAACACATGATGATTCGAATTCTCAGGACAATTTTTAAAGGCAGGAGAAGATGGGTAGATTTGTGAAATAATTATATTATAGAGGGTTTTCGGGGAATTGATGATTTGGGTTTTGGACAACTGCCACCCATACAATTTCCGAACTATGGGCTTAAAGAAATATGGGATACAGAAAGAAGCATGGGGTTTTGGAGCAGAGTGAGTCCATTTAGACAAATAATTATTTATCAATAGGATCAACCAACTTAAGTCTGAATTATGAGAGGCTAAGAGACAGTTCCGAAAGGAGAAGGAGAGAAATAAGGAATTGCAAAATACCACAGGGTCTATCATCCCTACCCCACCTTTGGCTTTATCTAAATAAGTATAACATCTTTTAATAGGATTCAGTCTATTCCCCCCAAAAAACTGGAAACTGATACTATATAATTTAACTTCTAAATTAGTTGGGACAGGATACAAAAATGCCAAATATTGCAGACAGGGTAACAGAAATTGCTTAAAAATCTGAACTCTTTTAAGTTTTGAAAATTGATAGTGTTTCCATCTCTGAACTTTCCCATCAACTTTCTGTAAAACTGTTAACCAATTCTGTTCAGGCAAATTTTGAGAACCAAAAGAATTCCCAAAATAGTAAAGGGTTCTGATGAAAATACAATATTTCTATGTACAAAGGGTGTCAACACGTTTGATCCTATTAGAAGCCCTTTAGATTTATTAAAATTTATTTTAGCATTGGAAAGGGTAGCATATCTATGAAATAATTGAAAAAATATCTCCAGCTGATTTTGCTGTTTAAAAAATAAACATATATCATCCGCATAAACTTGGATGTTCAAAAAAAAGGTTAGAATAAGGAATATTGAGACCCTCCCAACAATGGACTGTACGTATTTTCCTAATAAGGGGTTCTAAAGAACAAATATATAATAATGGACTAAGAGGACAGCCCTGTCTTACACCTGATTGTAAAGTCCAACCTTTCCCAATTTTCCCTTTAATAATTGGGCATATCATAGAATAGGAGTATAGGTTTTTTTAATATTTCTAATATGCATGAAGGCATTCCTAAAAAGGCCAGAGTTTCAAACAAGAAGGGGTGACTAACCCTATCGAATGCTTTCTCTAAATCTAAGGATAATAGAAGCCCAGATTGTTTATTATAATTTAAAATTTCAATCAAGTCTCTAATATAGCAGAGGACAGATTGAATCTTCCACTTAGGAACCCCACAGTGCTGCACAGGAGATATCACTAAGCTGGCCCATGTTTTAAGCCTATTATTTAACAACATCGCAAAAATTTTATAATCGGAATTCAGTAACGTGATAGGTCTCCAATTTTTAATATCACCCTTATCTCCTATCTTTTTAAAGATATAAATTTGAACCCCTTTTGTGAATGATTGTAGGGTCTTGTCTCCAGAAAGAAAAGAATTAAAAACCTTACATAAACATGTAGCTATTTCACTTACGAAGGTTTTATAAAAAGAATTTGATAAACCATCAAACCCAGGTGACACATTTTGTTTTAAGTTCGAAATTACTTAATAATTTCTTGTATTGAAAAGGTTTAGTGATGTTGTTTATAATTGAAGCTTCAATAACAGGGTTTTCCAAATCCTTCAAAAATTCATGAAAAGTATCTGGTCAAAATTCAATCTGCGGGCTCAGTTGTTGAAAGTGCGAAAAAGAATGAAGAAATCTCTGAAGGATCAGAAAACTGAGTGGAGTTACTGACTAAATATTCTAAATTAGTATTATCCTGTACATTCTTACACAGACTAAATGGATCTCCTATCACTGTTTTGGAAGAATAATTATTTATTAAGGCCTGAAGAGTCCTAGCTCGGTCATATTGAAATTTTTTCATCTGCATTTTCGTATCATGTATTAGAGGAGATAGGTCTTCTGAAGAAGTATTAACTTTCGTTAATAAAGACTGTAATCGGGTTCTTAATGTCAAATAATTTAAAAATTTCTCATTCTGTGTCTTTTGCCCATGAAATTTAAACCAATCAATACAGTCCAATTTTGTTTCTCTCCGCCAAATCCCTAAATCTGAATATAAACATTGTACGGATAATCTAGCAGTGAGGATGTTTGATATTGAATTCCGAACAAACCCTTCCCGTAAAGTTGAAGAATTTAATTTCCATCTAGTTTTAAAGGGCTTATAATCAACTGGAATATCAACTGCTGTTTTGATGAGGAAATGATCTGAGAACTCAAAGGGTTGTCTCACAAATTGAGAGATATGAACATTTTTGGAAGAAAAAAGATAATCTATGCAGGAACCATTGTTGCCTTTATAGAATGTATTTTTAGGGGGATCTGATTCTAATTGGTTACAAATTATAAGGTCTGCTTCTTTAACAATGGATTGTAAACAATTAGAATCACAATAAAGCTTCTTTCCAATTGGTCGTCTATTGTAAAGCACACAATTAAAGTCTCCACCCATAGAACCAGCCTTGTGGTGACTAAAAATGGTTGTATTGCTTTCATACATGTAATTCTAGCTGTTTTAACTTGTGGATTATAAATATTAATTAACCTATATAATACAGACTCCAGAAAACAGTCGACAATTAAAACTCTGCCAGGAATGCAATCTACCAGTTTATGCAGTTTAAACTGAAAGGAATTAAAAAGAATGCCAATACCATCAGCTTTATCCTGTCCAAAAGACCAAAAAGAAGGGCCCCATGGCCAATCTTTTTTAAAGGCTGTAATTTGTTCTCTAGAGAACATCCAGGTCTCTTGTAAGAAACAGATGGATATTTTAGAATCATGAATTAAATGAAAAACGGCCTTCCGCTTAGCTCCATTCAAAATACTATGTACATTTAACGAAGCCCATATAAAGCCCATTTAGTGAATAGGAGAAAGTTAACTAACTCATTTTTTCCTCCTTTTCTTTTTCTTTTCCTTATAATTACCTGAGAGGGCTCCATAGTATCTTGGGTAGATTTTTGTGAGTCAGAATCCACAATATCCATTTCTGTATCCCCCAAAAGTCAAGATAGAAAAGGGTTAGCAGTTTCCACTGAGTCAGGGGTTGTCTCTGAGGCATTTTTCAAATGCCTTGTGGACCTCCGAGGAATTAAGGAAGTAGAGGTTGTTTTGGGGGGAGGAAGGTCCGTGTGCTGGGCTGAATCCTAAGTAGGAAAAGTGGACTTAACATTCTGGGTAATTGAAGGTTCTTGTGAGGGTTTGCTACAAAGCTGGTCAGGCTGAAGGGGGGGGCAGAACTGGATTTAGAAGAAGGGATGGTCTTTCCTAGATTCAGGGAAGGTTCTACAAGGGGTGTGGTAGTAGATTTAGGAAGTAGGCCTTCCTGAGCTCTTTGGATAAACTTCTCAGTACTGTTCCCAGTCAAGTTATTCCTTGCTGCCCAAGGACAAGTTTAAAAGCATGAGTGCTACCTTCACATAGATCACATTTTGTAGGATTAGTGCACTGCATCGTTACGTGACCAATTTCACTGCAATTATCACATCTTGGGCTATCACAAACATTAGACAAATGAGTTCTGGAGCCACACCTGTAACAGGCCCTTGGCTGACCACGATAAAAGCAAACACCCCTATCACGTCCCAACAAGAAGGAATTAGGAATGTGCACATAACCATTTTCATTTTGCCTTAATTTAACTTTATATTTCCACCCTGTCCAAAACCCTTCCAAATCCAATATAGGTTCTGGGTCCCCTGAATATCACATTTTTTGATAACCAATAGGTAATGTCTTCTACCTGTACCCCTCATTTGAAACATAATGGTGACAAATTTAATCAGAGCTGGGAGAGAGGAATAATCATAAAGGAGACCAAATTGGGAAAATTTGACTTGATTATACCTTATCCAAAATAAATCTAACAAGGCAGCAGAGCGAAAACTAATGTCATAATTATCCTCTCCAGAGATATTAATTATTGCAAAGACGTCTCTAGGAGAGAAATGTAAAGATTCTTTGATTAATATTTTCCCAACATAATTCCTATCAGGTCTGTCTACCATTCCCCCTTTATATCGGATGCGAACAGCGTTCCTTCTAGGAGCAGCTTCACGTTTAGCTTTAGCAAATAAGTCAGATAACAGAGGTCTTTGTTCAGAAACAGAAACAGGCACCCCTGAAGAGTCATTACTGTCTTTATGTTGATTAACTATTTGGGCCATCTCAGAATTGACCAGACCTTTATTTCCTACAGTTTGCTTAAGCCCTTCTGGATTCCACCCAGGAATGAGAGTTTAAATCGAAGGAAGAATCCAGGTTAAATCAGCAGTCCACTCTCCTGAAGGTTGCTGTTTCCACCCTGCAGCAAGTAAAGCTGAGTTAGAGTCCATGAACTATCGCGGCTAATAGAGGGAGCAGGTACTTTAGGTACCGGTTTGAGAGACTGAGGTAAAACGGTAAAGTTTTGCAAGCAACCTTCTGTTTTTCCTACCCTGTGCTCTAAAAAGGAGAAAGTTGTAACCTCTTCTTGGTCGTTAGGCTTGGCCTGAAAAATTATCGGAGCGATTGATTGTTCAGGTGAGAAAACGAACCCTGCCTGTTTTGAGAGATTAGAGGACTTAGCAACACATTGGGACCCTGTATCAGTTCTCGTTTGTCCCCCGTCGTTTATCGCCTCGCTCCCCGAGCCCTGCCATGCTCCCATCAATTCATGTGCTGGCAAAAGTTCAGAATTAGGTGGAAGAAACTCAGACTGACTGGCACCAACATGCAAAAGCAAAGAAATCGGTTTTCCCTGATTCAGAATACTCTCACCGGCTGCAAAAACGCTTGCTGTAGGCTGAAGCACTTCCGCGTTCATCTGAGTGACGTCATGCCGGAGCGGGGTTCTTTGAAGTGCGGTCTCCGAAACCAGCTTCTCTGTGGGATCGGGTAATTGTGCAGGCTGTAAACTCTGAGAAGGAGCGTTTTCTTGACCCAATGGGATCGTTTGAACTAAGGGCTCTTCCGAAGTTGATAAAGCATCCAGAAAAAACTCTGCATCTTCCGTATCTGCTGAAGGAAATATAACCTGTGAAGCTGCATTTTCTAAGGTCTCCTCCATATTTGCAGACTGATCCTGCTGCTGCCTCTCCACAGCGTCCATCTTAGGAAACTGACCAGCACTTCTGCTGGTGGCCATGCACCAACAGAGTAGGGGGAATTTCCCCGGTGTCCTGGCCAAATTTCCCTCATTCACTAAAAATACCACCAACAGCTTAATCTGGTTCAAGGTCAGTTGGCATTCATTTGTATCCCCTTCCCCCGGGTCGTGCCTGGAAATAGGCAGGATTTGTCTAGTGCACTTACCTGGTCAACAAAAACTAAATAAATAAATGATGCTGCTCAAAGGTGAAGAAACTTGAAAAACACATCAATATTTCAGTCCTCCCTCCCTCCTTCCCCAATTCCCCAGTAAAAAAATATTTTTATTTTTATTTACCTGGCCATATGGCCAGAACCTACAGCCTGGCATAATGTCCCACCAGCCCAGTTTTCAGTCTGCACCCATCTCCTTCCGCTAGAAGCTGGATGCCAGAACCAACCATTACAGGTCCCCAACATGCTGTGTGACCAAGTCACCTCACCAACTGAACCCACCCAACCTGGGTTGCTTGCTTTTTGCTTGGTTGCTGCTGTGGCTTCTGCTATACTGCACTGATCAAGGCCTATGAAGGCCACCCACACCACTGTCATCACTGCTGCTAAGCCTGTCTTGCTACCGTGGGGGTCTGTGCTGTTTGTTTTGCAAGGCAAGCCTAGTAGAGTAAGAAGGTAGCCTAGTCTTGAGTTAGCTACTAGCTCACTCTCTGCCCATTCAGTCACCAGGAGAGATGGAGACTCACTAGGAGTAGAACAACAGAACTATGCTGCCACAACACTGCTATTGAGAGTTCAGTGCTCACTGACTCCTCCAAGCTGTAGTGTGCAGTCTGTCTACTCTGCGACAGGAAAGATAATGTCGTACTTGCAAGGCTCATGCGCTCTTTATTAGCTGGAGCTCATCCACATCACATGTGATTGTGCCACCACTAATAGGTGGAGAGAGTGGACAACACAATACAGACACAGTCGAGTCTGAAGAGTACCTGCAGCGTGAGCACAAACAGGCCAGGTGGGTACTTATTGTGTGAAAGATTAAACCCAAATTTAAACCCATTATTGAAACACCATAAGAACAACCTAGGGACAAATATGGGGAAGGGGGAGACTGCCCCCCTAAGCCCTACCTAAATGACACCTCTGCTTAAATGGTAGAAATTCATTCTCAAGTGCTAATGCAATGGTTTCCACTGTATTCTGAGGTACTATATCTCCATGTTTCATGATATGTACTGGTCATCATGTGGATTAGTGCCCCTCATTGTCCCTCATTTTGACTGTCCATATCCCTCATTTCATTGACAAAATGTGAGGTATGGTGCATGCTTCCAAGAACCTACTTAGCACAAAGAATGCTGAGTGTGGTCATAGTGTACATGCTCATTACAGAATGACAAAGGGAAAGTAAGTGAGATGAAAAAGTCAAGAAGAAACACATTTGTAGCACTAAATATGCATGAGGGATTTGCACAGTCCAATACAAAAAGGACAGTCTTCAAACACAGAGGCCCCTCTTCGCACTTCTAGAATGGGGAATGTTGACTGGTTATATCCTAGGCATTTAATGCAGTAAACAAACAATACTTTACAAAGTTGGGCTATTTAATAACAAAAATCAAAAGCCATTAAACAACTTGCAAAAGGATCAGCATTAATGAGCTTTCCTAATTTTTATGGGAATTCAAATAAAGATGTATTGTAATGATTCTAATTGCTAGCAGGAGTATAAGAAATAGAAACTGATGTGTTTTTTTAGATGAGATTTGCACCAACTTAGCTGCTGCCCACATGACAAGCGTGCAGCAAGTGAACCTGATGTGATGTTTAAATTATGTTCACACCAGCTTAACCACTTCATTCATGTCAAGCGTGCAACACTCGAACCTGATGTAATTTTTAGAAGATGTTTACACCAGCTTACCTGGTGCACACATGTCAAGCTTGCAGCATGCAAACCTGATTTATTTTTTAGACCTGGATCGCTTAGGATCACTTAGTGTATGCGAACCGCATGCAAACATTGCACAATTAAGCATGTGGCATGCATTCTGCATGTACACAGCACACCTATATTTCTATAAAGGATGTTACCAGTGAGCATCACTTCTTATAAAGTGAAACAAAAGGTTTACATACAGTAGATATAAACAGCAAATATGCATTGGTCAGAAGGATGCTATTTACACCAGAAAAAAAAAAAACATGACAGTTCTTACTTTGCTAATTCATTGGTCTGTGCATAATGTATTTTCCAAATGAATTTGGATGACTCAGTAAGTCTTATAAATCACTGCTTCATATCACAAATGCATATCAGAAACATTTGCTGAAATCTCATTATACCAATGTTTGACCACACACTTACTGCAGCAATTTAAAGTTATTTCAAAACATGAACAAAAACATTCTCTGACAAAGATACTCTGAATGGTGCCCAACCAGATTTCTAGGAGACACGCTCATGAGTGTTTCCCCTCTCCCCTTATTCTTGTTCATCACTAAAAAATTGGCATGCAATTTAGGAGTTAGAAAATTCAATGTCTCCAAGTTTTTATGTGACACTTAAATGTGAACAATTTACTGTTATTCTGCAGGAAGTATTTCTCACCTGAAAATATAGCTCCTTGGTGCAAGCATTTAAAATTGTTATTTGTTCATTTGCTCCTGCCATAGAGAAAATATTAGTTTACTTTTAGTTTCTTGGCATCTAAATTATGCCTCATACACAATAGTTTTTATAGACTACTGCATTTTGTATTCCAAAGTTAATGTTAGCATGTTTGATGAAATTAAACTCACTGTATGCTGCTGGTGCTTTTGGCATGATGCCAAAAATTATTTCTGTGAACAATAAATATTTCTATGTTGTGTATCATGGTTAAATACAACAGCAGCTTCCCTTGAAACAGTCTGAACTTATCTCCTTAAAGAGTAAAAAGAAAGAGGGTACTAACTCATGGGCAGTGACTCCTGCTTATTTCAAGATCACTAGCACTTATCAGAGCTTGCTTTTACAGTAGGTGATGAAGAGGGCAAGTGTTGTCAAGCATTGGAGGGCAGAACAGTGATGTCACGCTGCCCTCCTGCACTCTTGTACCAGACCTTACACCATTGCTAAGCAACAGTTTGTGATTCCATGTTGAGCTTCTGTCAGAAGTGCCTTCAGCTCACCCAATATAATTGGATGGTATCCCATGAATATAGCGAGTGAATTTCAGCAAGAGAATTTCAGTGATATAAAAATAACGATAGCAAAATGGGTTATGTGCTCTTATTGGTGCATGTTAAGGTCAGTGAGTTTGTTTCTGATGGAGTAACTCTGTTATGTAATATATAGAGGTGTTTGTTTGGCAGGACAGTTTTGAGCTGGCCATCTGGTGCTGCGACTAGAGTCACTGACTGGGCTGGCTTGAGGGAGTTTTTATTTCCCTATGGTTTTGCTGCTCTAAATTTTTTCTTTGCCTTCTGTTCTGCCCGCTCTTCCCAGTTTGTCTCCCCTCCTGCCAACAGGTTGCCCCCCTCAACATTCTCATCTTGCTGTCTTGTGTACCCCGTGGTGTAGCCCCCCTACTGAGTTTGTCACTGTCCCCATTCATAATCCCCCCTGGTGTTTGTTATATAATTTAAGGGGGGCTGCATGGGGCTATTTATAGGAGACATGCTCTCAGCATTAGTTGGATGGCTGGCAGCCGAGGAGGTGTGAGGACGGATATGACGCTGGCTGGCATTGCAGGTATGGGGAATGGGGGTGGGAGTTGTTAGTGTTGTGGAGTGGGTGGGTAACACTGGCACCAATGATGGGGCAGGGGTTCTGTGATTGGCGGTGGGGTGTGTATGTCACAAAAATGTGGACAGGAACTGGGACACCCATGTATGTGTTGGGGGGATTGCCATTTACTTCTCTGGGGATGGGGCACCAGTGTGTTGGGGCGGTTTCCATTTATTTCACAGGGAACAAGGCACCAGTGTGTTGCAGGGGGTTCCATGTACCTCACAGGGGATGGGGCACCAGTGTGTTAGGGGGGATTGCTATTTACTTTACCGGGGATGGGGCACCAGTATGTGTCAGGGGTGGCTGGCATATGGAATGGGTGCTGGAGTTCTGTCAGGTGGGTAGGCATACAATATATGGCAATGGGGATGGGGCGCATATGTGTGTGTGTGTGTGTGTGTGTGTGTGTGGTTGTACATTACTGCCAGGAATGGGACAGGTGTTCTGTTGGGGGGTGAGCTTCTGTGCTCTAGGCATGGCGTAGTGCCACCAGGATGGGTAACAGGCAGGAGGAACCACTAGGCAATGTGGTCTGATTGCACATTGACTAGGTGCCTGCGTTGGCTGTTCACACACCTGTACCCACACCTTCCCATGTAGGGGATCCACTTTGGGACCCAGGACAAGCATCCCATTGGCTGACTGCCTGTGTCCTCTACTCCACCCCCATCCACCCTCTGCACACCTGCATGCCATGGGGTGGGGCCACATATAGGTACCCCACAGGTGCATGTGGTTGTGAATACCACATACCCTGTGCCTGTCCAGGGCCACGGAGCTACACAGGCAGGGTATGTGCCTCTGGCACATACTTTCCACTGGTTAGTGCATAGGTACATATGTTTGCCAATACAGACTTTTAAGGGTCATGAGGTTTTCCCTACATATATCTTACTGCATGGACAAATGAGTAGATATATGACATGATCAGAACTGCAGTCCAAATGGTCCTGGATCCCAAATTTCTTGTTTGTACTGTGATGTTAAGATATATATGCAGGGAAAGCCTCAAATCAAACTAGCCATACTGGAGGCTATAAAATGTTGGATTAGGACACTGACAAAAAGCAATAAGCATAAAAGACCCATATAGTTCATGGATCAGGTCAAAAATGAGATCAGGTCCAAAAGGGTAAACTTTCACAATTATAAGAAGGATAGGAGTGACAATAATTGAGATGATTTCAATCAGAAGAGCAATGAAGCTAAGAGGGCAGTGAGGCTGGCAAAGGCAACAGCTGAACTAAGGATTGTGACAGGGATCAAAGAAGGGAACAAGCAATTTTTTTGTTATATTCGGTAAAAGAGGAAGAAAGGGAAGTGATAGTTAGTCTCTTAGATGGTGACACATTAGTTGAGGAGAATGAACAAAAGGCCCTTGTTCTGAACAACTTCTGTTCAGTGTTTACAAAGGAACATGATGGACCAATGCATGAAAGTGGCATTAAAGCATCCAATTTGGGGATCCAACCAAAGGAGTCACTGACTTTTACTGCCAACAGAATCAGGGAGGTGTTAGTTCAGCTAAGGGTGGATAAAGCACCAGGGCCGGATGGACTGCATCCGAGGGTGCTGAGAGAGCTTGCGGAAGAATTGGAAAACCCTTTGGCTTACTTGTTTAATTGTTCACTATGGTTGGAGGTTGTGCCCTGTGACTGGAGGAGAGTGGATCTGGTGCCCCTCCACAAGGGATGGAGGAAGGAGGAGGCTAGCAACTACAGACCAGTTAGCCTCACTTCGATACTGGGGAAACTTATGGAAACTGTAATTAAGCAAGACTTAGTAGAGTACCTGCCTATAGAACTATGGTCTTCAGGATGCAGACAGCATGGGTTAATAATAGGCAGGTCACGCCAGATGAAACTAATTACATTCTTTGTCTGAGTGAGTAAGGAATTGGACAAGGGTCACCCTGTGGACCTCCTCTACTTTGACTTCAGCAAGGCCTTTGATTCCATACCGCACAGGTGTCTGTTGAAAAAATTGGAAGATCAAGGCACGGCCCAGAGTATAGTTAGTTGGGTAGGTAACTGGCTAAAGGGCAGCAAACAGAAAATGATAGTTAATGGGGTGAGGTCGGGAGAGGGAGAGGACACTATTGGTGTACCCAGGGCTTGGTCTTAGTCCCAGTCCTATTTAATATATTCATCAGCCAGATTGGCGAAGGCATCCAGGGTAAGCTCGCCCTCTTAGGAGATGACACTAGGCTTGGTGGTAGGGTGGACAGTGCAGAGGCAGTTAGGGACCTTCAAAAGGACCTGCAGGGACTCAAAAGATGGTCCAATGTCTGGCAGCTGAAGAGTTCAACGTTAAGAAGTGCAAGGTGATGCACCTGGGTAAGGGTAACCCCATGACAGAATACTGGCTTAATGGAGTCCAGCTCTGTACCTCACATGAAGAAAAAGACCTAGGAGTCATCATCTTAGACACCCTTAAGCAATCCAGCCAATGCAACAGAGCTTATAGCAAAACCAACAAAATGATGGGATGTATAGGGAGAGGCTTTGACAGTAGGAACAGGGAGGTGATCCTCCCACTCTACAGGTCTGTGGTGAGGCCCCACCTGGAATACTGTGTCCAGTTTTGAAGTCCTCACCTAAAGAAGGAGAAGGATGCACTACAGACTATATAGAGAAAGGTGACCAAGATGATACATGGGATCCACAAGCTCTTGTTTGGGGATCGCTTGAAGGCACAAGACATATACTTGCTGGAAACTTAGAGGGAGAGGGGGAATATGATTAAAATGTTCAAATTCAAGAGGGGCATAAACAAGGTGCCCTACTAGAAACTCTTCAACAGGATATCAGACTCAAACACAAGGGCACAGGAGGTCACTTCAAGAGGGAGTTATGGAAATACTACTTTTCAGAATGGGTGGTGGAACCATGGGACAGGTTAACTGCCGAGGTGGTAAGTCTAGGACCATGGTGGTGTTCAAACATGGGTGGCACAGAGCAAGGGCTACCTTAGTCTCCATGGGAGCTGGAAAGAGTATAAAACTCAGCAGGGGGGCTAGGACCCATGACCGCTAGAGGTCTCGGAACCTATTGGGCAGACTTGATTGACCCTTGGTCTCCTTCTGCCACCTCTTTCTATGTTTCTATGTGTTCAATAAATTATTTTCATCAGGCATTGCTGCAGTGGCAGAATCTGTTACAAGGAGTCATGCCTGGTTTTAGGGGGCCCAATAGCAGTTACTGTCCTCCCTGTTTCCTTTTGTATTGATTTGGGTGCACTAATCTGTCCTTTAATCTTTTTGGATTTTTTTATTTGCCAAAATGGATTTCTTCTGAAATTCTTTGATGCCCAGTGTTCCAAGCAACCCTCCCTCTGTTTCTGTCAGTAATTTTCTTGATATATTTTCTTTTGTCTGAGTATTCCAGTGCCAGAACCATTCTGGTTTCAGTGCTCCTGATGTGTCCTTGTGTATTTCTCAATAATTTTTCTCTGTTTCTTCCTTTTGTTATACTTATCTTTCTAATTGTTGTGCCTGAGTAACCTCTCTGGATGACTCTATCTCCCATATTCTGTAACTTCTGCTCCCTCTTTCTAGCCTCACTGCAGTTTCTCATCACTTGTGTCATCTGTGAATATGTAATGCTTTCTATGAATTGGGGTGGGTGGAAGCTCATGGCATGCAACAGAGTGTTGCGGTTCATGGTTTTTTTGTACAGACACATCTCAGTCCTGTCATAATGTGTGAATAGCATGAGATCCAGAAAAGGAATCTCAGTACTGCTATACTGCAAAGTGAATTCTACAGTGGTGATTGTATAAAAGTTTGGAAGTGCTGAGGTATACTTCAAGGTACCTTGAGGTACCACTGAGGCACTCAAGCTCCAGTGGTGATTGTATAAATGTTTGGCAGTGCTGAGGTATACTTCAAGGTACCAGGTACCTCCTCAGCACTACCAAACTTTGTACCAAAGCAGTGTTCAAGTAAGCATGAGATTCTACTAGTTATTTTTTTTTTCCCATCAAGATGAAGGCCAGATCATCGAGGTACCTTTTCTATAACCTAAGGTATTTAAAAAATGGCTATACAAAGGACTTAAAATAAATTATTCATTAAACAATTGCATGCAGAGGTTGGTGTAAGTTGGAAGTACTATGCTTCCCATTGAGATCCCCCTCTTTTGCATTGAGACTTGACTTCCAGAACAAAAGTGGTTCTCATACAGAACCTATCTTGCTAGTTCTCCTAACACCACTGGGTCCTTTTTCTGCATCTTTTCAACCTTTGTAAGGCTGCCAAGAGGCTGGCTATCTCCTCTCTTTATGTGGGCTGCAGGTATATACTGTAAATCCCAAACATTCATTGTTGCTAGTAAGAAATGTTCTGTGTATCCTTCCTCATTCTTGTTTTTTTTTTTTTGTCCCAGCCCCCTCCTGCCTTAGAGGATCAGTCCCTGCTCCACACACCACCCCCCCCCATGCCCAGCCTTACTCCCCTGGACATAGCTGTTGGGCGGATGCTCCTTTCTCAATGGAAAACAGTCTCAAGCCCTGGCTTATCCAGCAAGGGTAGGGCCACTGGAGCAGGATTATGATGGACACAGATCACAGCAGGAACAATGACAGGCAGGGCATCAAGGATGGGTGATGGACTTTTATGGCTGCTGTGGAGATTCCTGGGGGCGGGACATGCAATGATGGCCAACATCTTCCCTGTCCCCCTCATGTGAGGTGCCATCAGTGATGACACACTCAGCCTCTGCCAGAGGTCCACAGAGCACTGGACACTCTTCCCCCCTTCTGTGGAGAAGTAGAGCAGTCCTTGGGATGCTCAGTCCTTCTCCACCTGGCCAGCCCTCTGACTCCCGAGTCTGTCTCCGAACCCAGGATGTCAGTGCCACAAGCAGATGCTATGCCATTGCGCCAGTGGCCTGGCTCTCATTCTTGTTTTCTATCCATTTTATTATATCCCTAGAGTCTCTAATGTAACTGATCATGGTTTCTATAGTGGTTGGGCATATAGGTTCACAAAGGATGACAGATGTTCTAAAACAGAATCCATCGCAGAAATGGTGGACCTTCCAGGGGGAACTATTGTGGACTTACATGTATTTATCTTATGAAGCCCGTAAAAGACTAGTGTTCTCAGACATTTAGCCTTAAAAAGGTTTACTTCCCACTGTTCAAAGTTCTTGAAGATCCAAAGCTTCTTATAAACCATCCTTAATGCTTTCAGCAACTGTGGCAATGAGGTCATAGGGGAGTAGAGTATAATTTCTGTCAGCAAGTTTAAGCAGATATTGTAATATTTTTGTTTTGACATAATAACAATCCCTTCCCCCTTGCCTGCTGGTTTGATGATTATTTCATTGTCATTTTACAAGTTTCTTAAAGCAATGTTTTCATCTTTTGTTAAAGTATACTGTCTGGCACAATCTCAGCCACTTTTCATTAATAGTTCTGTGTCCCTCTTTACATTTTATATAAAAGTCTCAATTTGATTACATCTTCTCTTTTGTGGTACATATGAAGATTTGTGTTTTAAAGCTGCTTTTATGTTTCTCATGTTGGCCTCCTTCTGGTTGCATATAAAATGTTTACTTTAATCTAATAGAACTACAAGACCTCTACAAATCACAGTTGATTTGAAAGTTGTTAGTTGATTGTACTGGAGCAAAGGAAAGGCCTTTGCTAAGCACTGACATTTCTGAATTTGTAATGTTTCTTTCACTAAGATTAAAGATGACAACTGCTTCAGTTACCTGCCCCTGTAGCCCGGTTCTCTCCCTCTGTCTCTTCCTCTTCTGTCTCCTCTTCCAGGTTTCACTCTCTGATCTGTCTATTGATAATTGCTTTGTTGGTCCCTTTTGTTTTGAATGAATCTGAGGGGATATGGATCTCTGGGGGCACAGGTAAATTCAGCATTAACCAGCAGTACTGTGCTGAGGGTGAGCAGCAATCCAGGCAAGCTGTTTGGGCTCCTGACAGCAGGCTCTGTTAAGTGCTCATTATATTTCGTACCCTTTATAGTACTCCGCAGTCAACTCCAGTGGGTATTCCTCATCCATCCTATAGGTTGATGCACGATCCATTCAAATTAAAGGTGGGCAAGGACATCCCTCTGCCCTCAGCAGAATATCTCCAGTTCAATTTGTGCATCAAGATAGGTTGGTCATGTCCACACTGTTCTCAACAGCACTAATCAACAAACAACTGTACAGGTACTGTAAGAAAAAAATCTATTCTACCTTATTTCTTTCTATGTTTAACAAACAACCTGGAAGATAGCAAGTTTAGCACTAACTGCACGCAATGCTAGAAAGCATCTATCTTTTCATTGGGAATGGTATAATGAGAACAGTATAGAAGCAGTAGTTGTGTACCTGGCATTACCTAGAGATCTGGCCCCTTCCAGTAGCAGCCCAGATCAACTCAGACTACGATTTCTTCTTATGCATTGGTCATGCAGTTTCCAGACATGACTAGGGTCCCTCACGTAGTGACCCCAGTGTACATGTTACAAGCCCACTCCTTCCCTGGCTCTGGCGACTGCACAGAACCTTAGCAGTCCCCCCTGGACAAGAATTCTCTCACGCAGCTTTTCCTGCCCACCGCAAAACTCACACAAAAATGAAATGAGGCTCCTCCAGCAGCAGTCTCCCACTCGTATTGCCCTACAATCTCAGGGCTCAACTTCTCTGGTGACTACACAAACCTCAGCAGTCCCCCCTGGGCAGGAATCCCCTCCTTCAGCTTGTTCTGCCCACTGCAAACCCACTCAGACGAAACGAGGCTCCTCCAGCAGCAGCCTCCCACTTGTATTGCCCTACAATCACAGAGCTCAAATGTTTTTTCTAACCCTCCACTTCTGTGCAGCTAACTGGTGCAATCAGCCCAATAATCAGATACCTCACCTCAGGGTCCCATTCTGAGGAGCTGCAGGGCTGATCGTTCTTCTCTCCGCAAGCCTCCTGCTTTCTTCAGTGTTCACCACTCTCTCTGCATTCGGGCATTGTCCTTGGTTCCCCACGGCCATTTTCCTATTCCCATGCAGTTTGGGCATTGTCCCAGATCTCTCCGGCCATCCTGGAATCCTTTGTTCTCGGGGGGACCATAAAATAAATCCCTTCCCACCGAGACAACTCTCAACCACGCGTCTCTCACACACTGTTGAGACAAGCCCCATGAGCCCTTGCAAATCCCGCTCCAAATCCCACGGGATGTTCAGTGGCCATTTTAAAGCATACAGCTAGCCCAAACATTGGGGGATCCCACAAGATCTCATGGCCACCATCTTGCCTGGGTCTGCTATCCTGTATTACCTTATCAGACCCATCGTGATTTCTGTCTCAAAACGAGAGCTTCAGCTGGTACTTCTACCATAGCACAGGGCACAGGCAAACACTTGTGGGTTCAAGGCTAGCTTCTGGATATAATTTCTATTAAAACAGCAGCTTGCCTCTCGCACAGAAAACATGCTTAGTTATGGCCTGCCACTTAGGAGGTCCATTCCTAATGCAGTTTCTTCTTAACTCCCCCAGATACCACCAAATCATGAGGAAATGCAGGGAATGCGGAGTGCCCTTTGCACCCTTGGAAGAGGACATCCAACAAGGTTCAGTTTGTCTTCTCAGTACAACTAGGGGTGCAGCACAGATGGAAGATGAGCACTCCATCATGGAATCACCCCCCCCACACTGCTCCTATTGCTTTGGATGCTAGCCAGGCTCAATTGCTGTTCCAGCTTCTGGAACAAATGAAAGCAGGTGCCCCCATTGCCACGGCACCACAGAAAACCCCCGACCGAGGACCCACAAAGAAACGTCCCAGGCTGGATATGGACAGCATCTCGTCCGATACCTCCACTGAACCTGATGAGGGCAATTCAGACAAATCAACCCAAATGTGCCATGGGGAAAACATCGACAAATTAATCACAATGGTCCAGTCCGCATTAAAAATATCACAGCAGCCTATGCAACCATTCACGTCGGAAGACCCCCTTGTCTCCGTAGGACAGCCAGATGAGAAAATTAATTGTCCGTCCTGCCAGGCCCTTGACTCACTTCTTGCTAAAGAATATGAGGCACCTGATCCGACCAGAATGTCAGAAAAGAGCATGGTCAACAGGTGGTTTCCCATCAGCAGGGAAAAGACCGATCACTGGGGCAAACCTCCCAAGGTAGACCAGCCAGTCTTGCAGCTATACAAATGCACTACAATACCAATTGAAAGTACGGCAGCCCTCAAGGATCTGATGGACAAAAAGGTAGAGGAGCATCTCCAAAAAATTCATGAGGCGGCTGGCATGGCATGCTCGGCGGATACCACTGTGTGGTTCACCTGCAGGGTCCTACATAGATGGCTAGACATTCTCACTGAAAATATGCCCGAGGACTCCCCCCAAGTGGACACAGCAGAATGTGCCACTCAAGCTGTGAAATAGATCATGGACGCTTCTTCCAACATCTTCAGGTTTGGGGTGCAGACCACAGTCCTGGCCAACAGAGCCAGAAGAGCACTGTGGCTAAAACTGTGGCCGGTGGACAATGAGTCCAAAACCACCCTCCTTAAACTACCCTTCAAAGAAGGTACCCTATTCAGAGAAGGACTAACCCCATACCTCAAACAAAGAGGGGGAACACAGACACGGGGAGAAAAGGATGTCTATCTTCCCACAGACAGAACTTTTCATCCCAAAAGCAAGTTCCTCAAACGTAAGCCTCAATCATTTATTTATTTAGTTTTTGTTGACCAGGTAAGTGCACTAGACAAATCCTGCCTATTTTCAGTCATGACCCAGGGAAGGGGGATACAGATGAATGCCAACAGACCTTGAACCAGATTAAGCTGTTGGTGGTATTTTTAGTGAATGAGGGAAATTTGGCCAGGACACCGGAGAAATTCCCCTACTGCTTTGCTGTCAGTAGGGGGAACAGCTGACGTCAGTCTGCAGAATGGCAGACCCTGCACAACCTCTCATGGATACGAATGGTCTTGTGAATGCTGAAGGCTCTGGTATGGATATTGTTGGTTTTGCTGTTGATTCCCTGCCTTTGCAGGAAGCAGTTACGTCTACCATTATTTCACCTGCAATTATGGAGGATTCACCGGAGAGTGCTGGCGTGTCTCCAGTATCGGAGATTGTATTAGAAAATGCTTGTGGTGCTACATTACAGGAGTCTGGTATTGTGTGTGCAGGAATCCCTCCTGTTGAATCACCGAAAGACTGCTCAGAGTTGGCTGGTGCCAAGTGTATGGACGCGGAAGTTACAGCAGGGAAACAGAGTTTTGAGGAGGCAGCTCCTTTACTGCAATCAACCTATTCAACATCACAGGCCATGTGACGGCAGTTTGGACTATCACCGGAGGAAGAGAACTTTTTACTTAATGATTGGTCGGCTGCTAAAGCGCTTAGCGAGTCTGGATGGACACGCATAGATTCGGGACAATGGATTCCGGACTTTTCTTGGGGCAAAGATTTATCTGGCGGTATGGCCGCAGCAATGCATGCCACCGACGACAAAAACCTGAGCTCAGGTAATGACTTTTTGTTTTCTTCCAGGGCCCATCCTATTAAACCGGTGCAAGTGGAAGGGGATCGTGTGGCAGCCTTGTCTAGGCTGAGCACATCCAAGGAGGGAAGACAGGATTCTAGGCAGGGGCAGGCAGGTTCTAAGCACTTTGAGTCTGAAGAGAATAATGCACAGCAGTCTGGGCAGATACCCATGTCAGAATTATTTAAGAATAAATTAGAACAGGCTCCAAGGCGGAATGCTGTTAGACTGTGCTATAAAGGGGGCCTGATAGAGTATGCTGATAGGTATTATGTCTCAAAACAACTTTTAAAAGGCTCTATGCATTTTTTTCCTTTTGATATCTATGCCTTGATTCATGTGTCTGGGGAAGACTCTTTCGATATCAGCTTTAAGACTAATGCACATTTAGAGAAATTTTGGGAAAGGTATGCTACTCTTAAATCCACTCCTTTATGGACTCCCTTTTATGCAATCCCTCTTACCCATCCCCAGATTCACTACATTACCATTATGTTCTGAAATGAGGGTGTGAATGTCAATGACATTTACCACTGGCTTCAGAATCGGTGTGACATTTTAGGACCCCCTGAAGCCCTTCTTGACACGGAAGGGATATGGACTGGTGGATGGAAATTCAAGGTGAAACTTTTTCAGGTTAACTCTGATATCATTCATCTGCCTAACAGTTTCTTTTTGGGAAAGGATAGGAGGGTTTGTTTTTATGGAGGGCAGCCTCGAGCCTGTTACAAGTGTGGGCCAAAAACCCATATTAGCAGTGCTTGTGATATGCTCCAATGTTCCTTGTGTGGGGGATATGAGCATTCCATGGATTTATGTGAGAATATTTTCCAATGTAACCTTTGTGATGACAAAGGTCATACATTTCATCAATGCCCATGGGCAAAGCAGAATCATTCTGGAAGGTTGGGATCAGGATGACTTATTAAATAGGGCCCAAGAAAAATGGAGAGACTCCACTTGTAGTTCTCCTCCTGATGTACAAGGGGAAGGTACAGAGCAGAGAGACTCCTCAATTGTCACTGGGCCTTCAGCAGTTGAAGATGTAGACAAGCCTACCTCTAGGCCACAACCCACTGATGAAGGTTTTATTCACACTTTTTCCAACAATAAATTGCCTTCTGCTACTACAAAACAGGTTATCCCTAAATCTATGCCACCGTCTTTTGAAACTGTTAAAGGTAGAAGGTTTACCAGGGCTTCTCTTCGACACACAGTTATAGGCCCCATACCTACGGAAAATATTTTTGCACCTTTACAGGATGATGTAGGGGACTCTGATTTAAAATCGGACACTTCTCATAGGTCAGAATTGGCTACTGAAGATGAGGATAGTAAGGCTACCGAGCTGGAAAAGGAAAAAAAAGGGAAGAAAGGGAAAAAGAGAAAAGCAAACCTTAGTCAGAAAAGGGGCCTTGAACCTAATTGAATACTTATGGCTACCTTACAACTAGCTTCCTATAATGCATGTAGTTTGAAGGCATACGAAAAACAAATTTCTATCTTGGCCTACTTAAATCTCCTTAAGCTGGATGTTATTTTTTTGCAGGAAACCAGAGTATCATCTATTTTTGAAACAGATCAGTTAAAGAAACACTGGATTTGGGGTCCTTCTTATTGGACATTTGGGCTTTATACTGCTGATGGGACCGGGATTTTGTTTAAAAATACTAACTTTAGAATTACCAAATTAGTGGATGTGCGGCCTGGGTGAGCTTTAGTTTTAGATTAGGTTGTTCCTGTAAAAAAGCTTTCAGCTTAGTGTGCTATACCTGGTTAAACAACTAAATAAAGAAAAAAAAGAAAAAAGATTGCTCTTTAGATGATTTTTCTTTCCGTTTTATTAATTTATATGCTCCACAAACTAAGTTAGCAAGAATTGAATTTTTTGAGGAATTAAAACCCTTTCTTTATACTAGATGGCATATTACATGGGGTGGAGATTTCAATTGTGATATTGACATAAAATACTCTGGGGATTCTGCAAAAAAAATGTATTACAATTCGCATGCTTTACAACACATTATAGGGGATGCAGGTCTCTCAGATGCATACAGAAGTTTGCATTCTCATTATGGGCTTAATTTATAGACATATCTATGCTACACGCATAGATATGGTTTTTGTGTCTAAATATATTAAACCTATATTTAGTAAGGTTGCACCCACAGAATTTTCTGATCATCACATTCTAGTATGTGATTTTTGTTTATCTGATATTCCAAGTAGAATGTTGTCCACCATACAGAAGTGGAGATTAAATACATCCTTTTTAGATTTGCAAGATTATTACCATAATTTAGAAGTTTTTTTTGCAGCCAAACATTCTACTATATGTACGTTTGATAATGCTTATGATTGGTGGTTAAATACTAAACTGGAACTGAAGGCTTTATTTATCAGTTGGGGAAAGCACAGAGCTAATTCTCATTATTTAAAGTATCTAACTTATAGAAATCAGTTATATAAACTTATGTCTTTTCCACCAAAGGACCATGCAAAATTCAACTCACAAATTTCTGAGATAAAGTGACAGATGAAAATTTATCAATATGACAGGGCTAAATCTTTAGAAATGGAGTTTAGATTTGGACACAAAAATATCCTGCTTCTGACCCTTATAATGCTTGTAAATTACGAATAGATAAAACTGTAATGTCTAGCCTATATAAACCTGATGGCAGCATAGTAGATACAGATGCAGAAATGTTGCTGGTAATGCAGCAATTTATTATGGAGATGTTTACTGACACCAGAAGCTTTGCGGCAGATGCCCTGCCTAATAGGTTTTTGGCTCCATTACCTCAGGTGGGAGAATCTATGACACATCTTTTAACATAACCTATTTCTTTACAGGAAGTTGAGGCAGTTATTACGCACTTAAATTTAGGTACTTCACCTGGGCTAGATGGTATTCCTAATGATTTTTATAAAAAAATGTGTTACATATATGGGTTATTTCTTACCTTTGGTTTTTAACTACATGTTAACTTCCACTTCACATTTCAAAGACTTTAATATTTCTCTTTTGAGTTATATTTATAAGAAGGGGGATAAGGAGTCACTATCTAATTGGAGACCTATTAGTCTCCTTAATAGTGATTATAACATTTTAGCTAAAATTCTGCACAATCGCCTGGTACAGGTAGTTGAGTCATTAATTCATCCAGCCCAGACCTGTGCTATTCCATCTCGGAAAATCCAACATAATTTATATCTTTTAAGGGACCTTTTTGAGGCTAGTAAACTATGGAATCGTCCAGGTTTAGTGGTAGCTTTGGACCAGGCCAAAGCCTTTGATAAGGTTCAGCATCCATATCTTTTTCAAATACTGTTACACTACGGTATACCTAAGCAGTTTGTGCAGTGGGTTACTCTTCTTTATAACCAGGCGGGTATAATTCTGATAGTTAATGGTCTTTTTAGAACAGAAATTAGACTTGGTAGAGGGGTTAGGCAAGGTTGCCCGTTAAGCCCCCTGCTCTATGCTTTAGTGTTGGATCCAGTCATTAGACAAATTCACTGGGATCAGCATATAATTGGTCTTTCCCCAGCACCTCAGTTAGAAATTGAAAAAGTTACAGCATGTGCTGACGATGTGACTTTATTAGTAGAGGATGTTATTTCCCTGAAAAAGGCACTAGACATTTTTATAAAATGGCAAGAAAGAATTCTCATCCCTGATTGGCTGACACTGCCTCCAAGCTGGGCATTTATTTCTCAATAGATGCCCAGCTAAAAACAAGTGCCACCAAAATCCACTTTACAATGTACCCTGCTGCCCAGCCTACTTCCTCATTGGCTGAAGGCAGCTAATAAATGTAAAATCCCCGCCATGTTTTTCTCTCGCTTAGCGAGAGACAACTATCCCCCCCTCCCCACTTTCCCTCACCAGCACACAATAAATAAATACAAACGAAGACTGCATCCTGTCATTTTGCGCTCAGAAGACTGAAAACACACAATGACACCAGTCTCCTGACCGCGTTCTTGCAATCCGTACTCCAGCAGCCGACATTCCCATCAGCTTTATGCAGCACGCGGCATTTTAAAAAGAAAAGAAGACATACAGTACCACTTCGCTCAAAGCTGGTCCTGCTGCCGCTCTCCATTCCCTTTCCATTACTCGTTGCTTAAGCACTCCTCGTTTTCCACAAGCTGCAGAAACAACCTCTACCCGTACCACAAATTACTGTAAAAAGGCAGCAGCCTTCAGTTCCACTAAGGTCAAAGGTCGTGAACTCAACAGACACCTTCTGAGTTCCGACCTGCAAACGTAACAAAATGAAACAAAAAAAGATTAAATAATTCAAAACAAATATAAACAGCTGCCACACTGTAATACAATATCTTTTAAGGTACACTTCTTTTTTTAAGGCATATTTCTTTCGTTCTACAATCTGCCTGTGTGTGTGTGTGGGGGGGGCGGGGTTCAGGAAACCAGAATGGCACTGCAGGCAGCAGGGGGAGTAACAGCGCCTAGAACAGCTGGTGACATACTTTGTCAATGAACACTGTTTTTAACAGTGTTTTCAACATTTTTTACACTGATTTCCTCTTTATTTTCACATTTCACAAAAATGTAGTTACATGGCCATTTTATAAGCGCAAAAATACCCTCCAGGATGGGCATTATTGGGAAATACCGGACATTCCAGGGGCTATAAGGCCCTCCGCCTGCGGTGTTGGGCCTCATTATGCCCCTGGGCAGTCCGGTATTTCCTAATAATGCCCACTCTGTCGGGTATTATTGCTTACTTAATTGCTTTGGGTGTTTTTCTGGTGCATAGATTAATATGGAGAAGAGTTTCCTTTTTTCTTTAGATTCTGTGCAGCCTAGTACTGTAGATTGTCTGGGAATTTCATTTTCTGCCTCCCCCCAGAGAATTTTAGGTATTTGGTTTGGGCATGGTGATATGGCAACTTATAATTGGGAGCAGCAGTTGATTTTGGGTGAAAGTAAAATTAATCTATGGAAACAATGGAAATTTGAAAAAAAAAAACATATCATGATCATTAAAACATTTTTATTACCAGTCTTTCTATATTTAAGTTACCTCTATCCACCACCGGTTAATTTAGAGACAAGATTGTATAGTTCATTTTTTCAAATGGTGTAGGGCAATAGGTTGAATCCTATCAAAAGGGACATCACATATCTTCCCATTAAGAAAGGGGGGTTACATATGGTGAATCCTGTGTTTTTTTACCACTCTATCTTTTTATTTTCTTCTTTTAGCTTTCTATGGAATTTGGCCACTCTGACGTGGCAACAGTGGGTACAGTTTCTATGGCAACAATATTTTCAGAAATGGACTTTACTGCCTCCTAAGATTTTGGTGTCAGATAGTCTTCCAAGTTATGGGATTTCCTCCTTGAAGAAATTACATCAATGGAAAGTGTCATTTCAAAAATTACTTTCGCTAGATAGAAAAACCTTTTATTCATATATAGTATATGAAGTACAGCAAGCATCACTTCTTTTTCCGGAATGTATTCCCACTAGAATGACTTTTGCCTTGCATAAATTAACAGATTTTAGATTGCCAGTGCAGACATGGGATATTGTGTGGATTTCTGCTCAAGGGAGATTAGGAGTTAGAGGGAATCTTAAATATAAACCACAGTCTGACAGGTATTGCCTTAGGCCCACATGTATTTATATGGAAGAAAGTCAGTTGCATTTCTTTCTCGAATGTGCCGATAGTAAATTATTCTGGAGTACGGCAGCTACTCAATGGAATTTGCCTTTCTTGACTTTACTTTCTTATAACACCTTAATTTTAGGAGATTACACAGGGGTTTGGAAAAAATTTCTTAAAAGTACTTTAAATATTTTTTTTGCATATATTCAATATTTTTTGTGGCAGGCCAGATGTCAATATGTATTACAACAGCAACAAGTCATGCATTCTGTCATTATTTCACAAGTTGAGGCAGGGATGCTACAAGTTAAGGAAAAAAGATTCTCATAAACTTTCTGCAGAAAAACTGGTTCAATTTTGGAGATGTTTTCCCTTTTGAATGTCTTTATGTATAATATACTGTGTTTGATTTTTTTTCCTTCTGTATATATTTGATGTTACTAGTTATATGAGTGATTGTTTTGATATCTTTTCAGGTTTTTTGTGATGTTATGTTTATTTTGCTCAATAAACGTCCCCTACTCTTTTCGATAAGTGCCATGGGATCATTATCATCCACCTGAACTACCACCAATCCAGGCAGATGGGACCTCGGTTTAAAGTCTCATCTGAAAGATGGCACCTCAGAAGTGCAGCACCCCTCTCATGCTGCATTACAGCGTCAGCACTGGGATATTAACCCAAGTGCCAGATGTGGGAACTGAACCCACAGCCCTCTGATCTCCTGGCCTCAGAAGCGAGTGTGCTACCTAAAGAGCCACTGACACATACCAGCCTCAGAACACAAAGCAATGGTCCCAAAGACCATGCTTACAGCACAAGTCATACAACAACAAACCTAGGTGCAATACAGGATCCCAGTACCCCATCAGAGGGCACAAACCAAATTTCAAATCTCAAGGTAACAAAAAATGAAGGTGAGTGGGCCCATGCAAACTTAAAACTGGCAGAGAGGCTCAGATGGTTTGCACACCAGTGGGCCCACACAACATCAGACAAATGGGTGCTGGAAGGGGTTACCAAGGGCTATGCGATCGAATTCAACAGCAAGCTGTTAAGACACAGGCCTTTTCTATCACCCACACCCAGAGACCCACTCAAGGTGCAAGCTTTAAAAAAAGTAATACAGGAATTACAGGAATTACTCACACACAGAGGAGCATGACACAGGGGTCTACTCCTTGTTCTTTGTCGTCCCAAAGAAGACAGGGGGAATGCGACCCGTACTAGACCTCAAATATTTGAACCAGTCAGTGACTTACAAGAAATTCAAAATGGAGACCCTGCGCTCCACTGTTTCATCCATTCAGCCAGGGGACTACTTGAAATCAATATATGTCAAGGATGCCTACCTCCACATTCCCATCCAAACCTCACACCATCGTTACCTTCGTTTCAGCTGCCAAGGCTACACTTCCAATACACGTGCCTGCCATTCGGTCTGGCATCTGCTCCCCAGGTCTTCACCAAGACCCTTGTAGTCCTCGCAGCACATCTCAGGAAACAAGGGGTCCACATAATCCCTTACCTGGATGACTGGCTCATAAGGGCAAGAACAGCAGAACAAGCACTAAAAAGTACATGGTTAGCAACCAACTGCCTACAGCAACACGGGTGGATAATAAACAAGGACAAGAGCCAGTTAACTCCCACGCAGTCCATCATCCACTTGGGCGCAGTAATACAGACAAGGGAAAACAAGGTAATCCCAACTCCAGAAAAAGTCCACAACATCTGATCACTAGTGTCGGGCCTAATCAGCAGTCCGAACAGACCCGTATGGGACTACCTCCAGGTACTTGGAGTCATGACAGCCCTGATCGACATGGTGCCGTGGTCCAGGGTACACATGAGAAGACTTCAAAGGTTTCTAATAGACTCATGGGACCAGACAACCCAGAACTTCAAATTCAGCGCCACACCCCTGCCCCAGCTGTTAGCTGGATTACGATGGTGGACCCTCAAACCTCACTTACTGCAAGGAATAATGCTGACACAAGTAGCACCACAAGTAATCACCACAGATGCCAGCTTGTCCGGTTGGGGGGGCGACATACAACAAACATGTAACACAAGGACTGTGGACTCAGGAGGAATCCTGTCTACCCATCAGTATCATAGAAATGAGAGTGGTGCACCTGGCCCTACTCTCTTTCACAGCCCTATTCACCAGCAGACCAGTCCTAATAAGGTGCGACAATCAAGTGACAGTAGCATATATAAACAAGCAGGGGGAACATGCAGCAAAGCAACGATAAAGGAGTCACTGCAGCTCTTCCGCTGGGCAGAATGAAACCTACAGTCACTAAACACAACATATCTAGTAGGAGAAGACAACATGGAGGTGGACTGGTTAAGCAGGGTCACTGTCAGCCAGTCAGAATGGAGGCTTCACAGATCCATCTTTCAGAGAATACTGTCCAAATGGGGACCATTGCAAGTCGACCTAATGGCAACACGGACGAACACGCAACTACCCTACTACTACTCCAGGTTTTCAGACCCCCAAGCTCAGGAGATCAATATGCTCTCAGCCCCTTGGAACTTCACATGAGTCTACATATTTCCACCACTGCCAATGATACCCAAGGTGCTACACAAGATTCGACGCACGGGAGCGTCGGTGGTCCTGGTGGCCCCCAACTGGCTGAGACGACTGTGGTACTCACTCATCCAAGACATGTCAGTGGACCACTGGATGAACATTCCAACTTGGCCCAACCTACTGTCACAAGGATCGATTCACCATCCAAACCCAGCCAGCCTGAATCTGATGGCTTGGCTATTGAAAGGGAAAGACTGTTAAGCCAAGGATACCATACCAGGGTCATGAATCACCTTCTGCAATCTAGGAGACAGTCGAAAAATAAGACTTATCTTAGACAATGGCAAATATTCCACAAATGGTGCAGGGAAATGGTTACCACAAATTCTGGACTTCCTCAACGAAGGGGCAAACAAGGGGTTAAGTCCAGCATCACTCAGGGTGCAGGCATCAGCTATCTCTTCAATTAGAGGCCCTCTTCTGGGAATAGGTCACATTGGTTCCCACCCCAACACCATAAGCCTGCTCAAGGCAGTTACATTAACAGCACCAAAGGCGAGGCAGAGATGCCCACCATGGCAACTTAACACAGTACTAGATGCCCTGCAGTTGCCTGCCCTCCAGCAGGACTCCTTACACTGGTGCACTATTAAGACAACCTTCCATGTGGCAATTTGCTCAGCCAGGAGAATAGGTGAGATTCAGGCTCCATCATGCAGGAAACCCTTCATCACGTTTCATAGCGATAGAGTCATTCTAAGAATGGTACCATCTTTCTTACCAAAGGTGGCATCACAGTACCACAAGGAGCAGGATGTTCTCCTGCCCTACCTAGCCCTGAGTAATCACCTAGACACAGCGACCCCCCCATCCTCTCAATGTGGGCTGCCAACTAGAAAGATACCTCAGTATCTCTTAAGGAGATTCGGAAGTCAGACAGGTTATTCATTCTAACCAAAGGACACAGAGTAGGTCAGGCAGCCTCCAAAGATACCATAGCCAGATGGATCAAGCAGACTATTACCAAGGCCTATAGGGCAGTGGGGCAGACACCTCCAGAAAGTCTTAAGGCACACTCTACTGCACACTCTACCAGGGCAATAGCAACATTCTGGGCAGAAAGGGGAAATGTGTCTACTCAAGACATTTGTGCAGCAGCTATCTGGTCATCCATACACACCTTCACCAAGTATTACAGGTTAGTCATAGAGTCTGCTGAAAGGACTATCTTTGCCAAGTCAGTAATCGAGGCAGGAAACACTCGCCACCACACCTGAACTAATCTGCCTTCTTCTTACCCACCCGAGAGTACTCACTCCAATAGTACACTACTACTAAGGTCCCACTGGTGTTGACAGTGGAGTACTATAAAGATTACGAAATATAATGGGATTTACTCACCTCGTAAAGGTGATTATCTGAGTAGCCTTTATAGTACTCCGCAGGCCCACCCTGGACGACAGATTACCCTCTGGCTGGGTCAGCAGTATGAGCTACCCTCTTAGGGGGACAGATGGAGCCAAAGTTTCCGCTATATTGCTGTGGGTGAAGACTTTCTTATCCATTATTAAGGTGATAAGTGAAAATGTGTCTCTTGACAAGTGTTTATGTCAAAAATATCCTGTGTTACTGTTGTATATGAAAAGTTTTCTCTTACAATAAAGGTGATGGGTACAAATGAAAACCTTGATACAGTACTCCATCTATAATACAGTATAAATTAATGGTTCACAGTCCATAATCTCAGGATCCAGCTAACTAGGGGTCTCATTTCCCGTGGGCCTACCTCCAACTGGATGTATTTTGGGATAGCATTTTTCTCTCGATTTTTTTTTTCTCTCTCACTATATAGCTATGGAAGACTCACACTGGAGATATTCTGCTGAGGGCAGAGGGATATCCTCGCCCACCTTTAATTTGATTGGATCGTGCATCAACCTATAGGATGGATGAGGAATACCCACTGCTGTTGACTGTGGAGTACTATAAAGGGTACTCAGATAATCACCTTTACCATGTAAGTAAATCCCAATGTGCTAGTGATCTTGAAAGAAACAGGAGACACTGCCCATGTGTGAGCACCCTCTTACTTTTCAGTCTTTAAGGAGATACGTTTGGACTGGAGATACGTCTGGACAGTTTTAATGGAAGCTGCTCTTGTGCTTAACTGTTATACTGAATACAGAAACATTTACTGTTCACAGAAATCATTTTTGGCATCATACCAAAAGTGCCAGCGACAGACAGTGAGTTTAATTTCACTTTGCATTATAAAATTTACTTTGGAATCCAAAGCACAGCAGTCTATAAAAACTTTTGTATGAGGCATAATTTAGATGCCAAGAAACTGATAGTAAACTATTTCTCTATGGCAGGAGCAAATGAACAAACAGAAATGTAAATGTTTGCTCTGAGAAGTAGCTGTACTGTATGCTCAGGTGAGAAATCCTTCCTGCAGAATAAGAGCAAATAATTGTCCACATATAAGTGGTACACAAGAACTTGGAGACACTGAATTTTCAAATGCTTACGTTGCATGCCATTTTTTAGTGATAACTAAAAATAAGTGGAGAGGGAAAACACACTCGTAAGCATGTCTCCAAGAAATTTGGTTGGGCAGAATGCATGCAGAGTATCTATACAACAGAATGCTTTTGTGCATGTTTTGAAATCACTTTAAATGACTGGAATACTCTAAGTGTGTGGTCACACATTGGTTATAAAAAATTCTTAGCAAACATTGCTGATGTTGATTTGTGATGTAATTCAATGATTTATAGGACTTAAGGAGTGGCCCTTCTGCATTTGGAAAAGACATCATGCACAGACCAATGAATTTGCAAAGTAAGAACCAGTGTTTTTTTCTGGTGTGAATAGCACCCTTATGGTTAAAGTATATTCTATGTATATATATATATTATGCAAATCTTTTGTTTCACTTTATAAGAGGTGATGTTCACTGGTAACATTTATTTTTTTTCAACTTTGGTAACCAGGTAAGAGCACTGGCAACAATTGCCATTTTCAGGTAACTGAAAAAGGCAGTTGGTAAGCTCATTCAGTACAGTTGACTTAAGTATATTTTTTGTTTGTTAGCTAGGTGGACTATGTCTCCCTGAGGAAGCCCATACAAGGGTGAAATGTTGGGCTATATAGATGTGGTCACTACTTAAAAGAAAAATTTGAATAAATATAGCTGAAGAGATTTGAACAATATTCTTCCTGCCAGGAACCCGTGCTGGTTACTATACTGGAGTCCACTTCTCTCTAGGTAGCACACAAGGTCCTCTTTAGATAGTGTCTCCATCAGTTTACCAACATTAGAAGTAAGATTGGCAGGTCTATATTTACCTAGTTGCTCATTGTCCCTCTCCTTATGGGGCAGAACTACATCTATTACCCTCCAGTCTTTTGGAACTATCCCTGTCTGTCTTGACCTACTGAATAGCCCTACCTGGGTTCAGCTGTTTCTGATGCCATTTCCTTGAGCACCCTTGGGTGCATCCCATCTGGCCCCCAGGACCTTATCTATTTTTAGGGCTGCTAGCCTTTTCTGAATCATTTAACTGGTAAACACTTGCTGCCTCATCTCTGGGATCCCCCTTACAGCTGACTTAATGCCCCTCTCTGGCAGAGGACTGCTGTCTTCCATTCTGAAGACAGAGCAGAAGTAATCATTAAGGATGACTGTTGTATGCTCCTCTTCCTCTATTACCATACCTCTCTCAGATAGCCTAACGGTTCCCATTCCCTTCTTTCTTTTGTCCCTGATATGTCTAAATGACTGTTTTCCCTGCCCATGCCCTTCTCTGCAGCACACAGTTCTGAGTCTGCTTTTACTTCCCTGATCACCCATTTGGTTTCCCTTGTTCTCTTTTGGTACTCTTCTCATTCTTCCTCCGCCTTTTTTTCCTTGTACGCAGTGAGGGTCTTTGTTTTGGATATAACTGCTTCCATGGCTGGTGTTTTCTGGAAAAGAAACCACAATGGTTTCTTGTCTGTCTCTTTTGTTTACCATTCTTATGCATAACTTTGTTGCCATGAGAATAGGCCCTTAATTGCACCCCCATCTTTCCTCCACACCTTAATGCTGTCTACTCTCACTAACTTGTCCCAAACCAGCTCCCTCATTCTGCTGAAGTTTGCTCTTCTGAAATCTAGGATTACACCCTTTGATGAGGGCTTATTGGTCCCAAGGACTAGCTCAAACCATACAGAGTAATGGTCAACCTGCACTCCTCCTATGTCTTCAGAATTAGTTAGCAATAGCATCACAACAAGAATGGCAGCCTGTCTAGTTTGGGTTCTGAACCAGCTATACCAGCAGGCAACTCTACAATGTATCCAGTAGGGTCTGACTTCAGGTGCTTATAGCTGCTGAAATGTCCCAATCAGTATCTGGCAGGTTTAGATCTCCTTCCACCTCCACCTCCCTCTTTGTCACACAACCTTTCTATTTCTGCCTCTAGATCCCTATATCTCTTCCCCCTATCCTGGTGGTCTATAGATCATGCCTATATGTAGTTTCTGTTCTATGTCATAAGGGTGATTGCCGAATGGCGATCATCCTTATGGCGAGTGTACATCATTGAAATTCAGTTTTAGTGATTTGCAACTCCAGCGCCAGTGAAAGCAGCACACAAACTTGTTTTTCTTTTATATGGGGGGCTGTGCCCTCTGTACCCCCCTACTATAGATTCTCAACTCCAGGGGGGTGCATGTGGGGGGGGAGTGCATCCATGGAAAAAAAAATCCCTGCCTCAAGCTGGGCACAACAAAATATGCAAGCGCCCAGTCCCAAACCCTGCATCCCCACCATTCCAGGCCATCACCCACCTCACCATGCCATGGTGACAGCTCGGCAGCAATTTGTGGCATCACTCCTCTCAAACCCTCCTACCCCTTTCTCAGCATGCTTACTCCCCACTGCATGTGTATACGTGTGCAACATCCTATCACCTTTCGTGAACCCTCCCAATCCATTCGCCCTCCCTATGCCCTCGCCATCAGGGCAGTCACCACAAGTGGGTTGCTGTTTTGGTAGGTGCCCACTTGCAGATACCCGAAGTCACAGGATACCATAGTTTCTTGCCTGAAGCTACCATGAGCTGAACCCACAGTGATTCTTTTTCCCCACTGCCTTCCCTGATGTATCCATCCTTCACTGCCTCAGTGCCTTCCCTGTCATGTTTATTTTATTTTTATTTACAATTTTTGGTCAGGAAAGACACACAAAGCTGAAGCTTGTTTCTTGGTGCACCCTGGAAGCACAGGAAGTTAGGTGACTTTCTCATGGTCACACAGGATGAAAGTGGTGTTTATGGAGTGAAACCCTGTTCTTCAGGTTTGCAGCTCAAACCTCTTTACCACTATGTTATACTGTCTCCCCACATGTAGGGCTACGCCGCCTCCATTACCTTTTTCCTATCCCATCCAAACATGTTGTAACATGGGACTGTCAGGTCCCAGTTATTACTCTCTGTTGTTCAAGTTTCTGTAATGACTATGAGGACCGCATCAGTGTCTGCCACTATTGCATGGAGCTCACTGATTTTATTTCCCAGACTTTCTAGTCATTAAGGTAGACCCCTTTATGTCTTGCTCCTGATCCCCTCTTTGTTTTTATTGGTTCTTCTCCCCGATTCTTCTTAACCTCCGTAGTTTATTATTTTTCTTGTTGATTTTAGGCTTTGTGATCCCTCCTTCCTTGGCCTCTTTCCCTAACCTAGTCTGAACTTCAACCTTACTGTTACTAACCTCACTGCTACTAGCCATAAGTTTATGTGGTCATGCTGCCTAGCACTTATTTGCCCTGTTTAGTGCTTCCACATATGTTTCTGGTACGTATAGGGACCCTAGTATCTTTAATTTGTGTTGCTACCCCGTATCTAGCATCTCTTACCATTTCTTCTCTTGCCTCGTTTTGTCCCCTGCTCCACCCCCTCTCATTAATAAAACTCTTTCCTGTCTTCTACTTCTTTCTTTCGTTTTGCTCCTACTGGACTTCACTAGTTGTTCTGTGTCTCCTTCATTATCCTTCTGATTTGATGAAGTTTTTATGTTTTGTTTTGTGCTACTGGTCATTCTTTTACTCATCTTACCATTGTGACTGCACCCTATGTTATTTTTTTCAGTTTTTATACTTTATAAATTAGCTTTAGAGTTGTTTTATTATGAATTTATTCAATGTGCCTTTTTTGTCCACATCTCTTACTGTACACTTTCTTGAAATTTTAATCATAGCAGCTTTTCATCATCTGCTTAATTTTACCTGTGTTGTATAATTTTGTCCCACTGCCTCCATAATCCCTCCCCAGAATCATACCTGGAAAAGAACTATGGCTCAGAGTGCCTTTTGTGGTCACCAATTTGCAATAAGTAAACCAGTGTGTCATGCAGGAACATTATTCAGCATAACTACAACTCCGTGCCTTGCTATTCTTCTAGATAGTGACTGGTTCCACATGCTTGAGGTGAACAATATATCTGTTATCTGCTACAATCAGTAACACTGATTTTTTTTCCCCCAGTGTCTTCTTTATTTTTCATAATGCTTTTTTTCCTTTCAAGTCAGGTGGGCAGGCTGTCAGCCTGGTCCCCACTTCTCACATGTGGCGTCTGCCTCCCCCAGTCCTCCAGGCTAATTTTCCAACAGATTTCCCCCTGTGATGGGACCATGGGGGGTGGCTGCCCTCCCCAAGGCACACATCAAGCTATGCAGGGGGGCTGTGCATCAGTGTTAGTCAAGAGCAAGTGGGCAGAGCTTTATTTAGCCTGCCAAGTTCTTTTCTGCTTTCTTCCCCCCTCACAGTGGCACATAGGCACCTGTGTGTGGAGGTATGCGTGCACCACAGAAATGTGGCCCCCTCCCTTTGAGTAGCATGGAGCTGCACTACTGTCAGACCTTCACCTGGTAACAGTCAGAGTCTGAGATGGCTGACCACCTCTCCCCTAGGAGAGGAGAGCAGTCACTGGGATACTCGATCCTCTCCCCCCCCACTGGCCAACTCCCCACAGCCTGAGTCCATTCCCAGATCTGGGTCACAGGCAGGACAGTAGGTGAGGCACATGCACTTCAGCCCTTTGCACCACTGGGTCAGCCGTTTTCTTATATCTTCTTTTAGCTCATTTGATTTTCATCTTGTTGCACAACCTGGTCCTTCTACATATGCAAAACTATATTGAGGTAGTTCAGATCTGGTGATCTGTAGAGCATAGATATGAAACAATTCCTACAAAAAAACTATCACTGTCATCAGAAGTTCAGCACTAGTCTACTGTGCTTATTTGTTGACAAACACACACAGTTATGTCATTGCTCCATCTCTCAGGTAAGACCATGGTGCATTTACCTGCTACAATATATACATCCCCAACAGCCTGTACCCCTGTGTGACAAAATTGCAGGGCACCCGCACACTTTAATACAGATGACATTGGAAATGGATAAAATCTTTAGAAGCCTACCTTGCTCTCTAGGAGTCTCTTATTTATTTTTTAGTCTCTGTCTTCACACCCTTGCATAGTCCTTACACAATTCAACCCAGGAATAGAAGAACTTATCCTATGTGCTCCACAGTGGTGATTGGAATATGGGAGGATAAGGGTGGAGGGCTGAGCGCACTCTACCAGCATGCAGCTAATGTTTCAGCATATGTTGCCTTCATCAGAGCTGACTGACAACTTAGCATCGCTTCCATAAATGTATGAGAACAACATGGCATGTAATCATTATGGATAGTGCAATGACTATCACTGTAACCACTAAGTGCACATAATAAATAGCTGTACTAAGTGAAAAAAGTACTATTAATTATCAAGCAAATAGTAACTGTAGTATTTTAAAGAATCAAGTGCACCTTAGTGAATGGTGATTGAGGAACCAATAAATAAGTGTTTAAAAATAGCCCTACAAAGACAGACAAGGAAAGGGGGAATGGCCTAACTGCCAAGCTGGTCGAACACATGGTGGAGGAGCTTTGAGAAAAATGTTCTGTTTTTTACTAATTAAAATGGACTAATCCAACAAAAAACTGACCTTTTATATAGCTGGGACTGTCACAGACAACAGCAAAGCTTAACAGCCAAACTACACAGATGGTGAAGATGGTTAAACTAACCAAACAGCTGCCAGGAGCAGAGGCTGTCAAAACGCGGGTTCAGGACACCAAGCAGCAATGGGCCTCATGACTGCCACTACTATACCAGCACATTATGGAGAACTTATGTTGGCCTCCCTATCAGAGGTGATCCAAGCCTTAGATAAAAACAAGTAACAGACTCTAACATGTGTACAACACTTTTAAAAAAATAAGTCAATGTGGCTCACATAGACATCACCAAGTCGGGAGAAATGGCAGTATTGGCCCCGGTGACTTGTACGGGGCTCATTAAGGGAAACAGCATACTCAGAGGATGTCTTGATCAGTTAAGGGTAAACACAGCTGTACTTAACTGACAACATGGTGGCAGTTAAACCGGTACTGATGGTGCTTTCATTTTCTTAGTTGGTCCCACATGGTTTGCCCAGTATTAAACAGGTCCCTCTTAAAAAAGAATTTAACCCTTCAGCCCTGCCAACACCCAAAGGGTATTCCCCTTTCAGAAACTGGTGCAAAACCTCAACCTACATTTGGGTAATCTCAGCCTGGAAAGGATGTACTTACACAAACTGGGGGGGGGGGGCTCTAGCGGCTCATACAGTTAACACCTGCAGCAACTCTTTGTGTTACACTGTTTTAAAAAGGTTCAGTTAACTAACCTTACTTTCCTCTTTCACAGGTTGTGAACATTTGTTTGTTTCATCAAGTTTTTGTAACTTATAGACTTTATCAGGCTTCAGTTTATTTGGACACAGGGTACCAGGACACTTAAGCCAAACAATATGACAGGAGACTTTTATTAATTACACTTCTAAGAATATCTTGTGTGTCAAGTACTAACAGGTCTTGTGAATTCCTGGACAGTATGGTTATTCTCTTGTATGCCTCATAGGAATTGCACCTCTGTGATGTAACAATAAGTGAGGGGTGCACAGTATACCTAGTTTGTAACATAGCTCCTACTGTACATGAGTTCCCACCTCTCTGTGAACATAGAAGCAGCTCTGTTTCAGTCAAAATGCAATATAGTTCACCAAAAAAAAGAACACAAACAAGAAAACAAAAGGAGGAAGGAGGGAAGGAGGAAAGGAGAGGGGGAGGGGAGAAGGAATAAGAAAGCAAACTCATAAAAACAGACTGTAATCATACACTTTCAGTACACACATCTCGTAAGAAACAATGCAGCAAAAGATCATCATTTAAATATTTGAGAAATTTAGTATTTAGCATAAAAATCCCAAACACCTCTCTCTCTCTCTCTGTGCAAGTTTTTTTTGGAGAAAATCCCTCCACTTAAGTTAGTCTTTACTTGTTTACCTCTTGTATATCTCAGATTTGCTGCTGAACCATGATTGGCTTCTTTGAAGTGACTTACCATTGTATGTTATATTTTCATTCCTTATAGCATCCTTGCGTTCCATAATTAGGTGTTTGAGACATCTCATAGTCTGGCCAATGTAATCAAGACCAAAGAGGCAATGTGGTAAATATAGTACTCTGGTGATTTTACAGTTTATAAATGAATGAATCTCAAAATGTTCCCCAGTTCATGGACATTGAAAGGTATTGCTGTCTCTGGTATTGCCACAGCATACATAATTATTACAACTAAAGTTTCCATTCAGTATTTCTGGTAGACAAGTATGAGTTGTTGCCTTGGTAGTATACAAACTATGGACACATTTGTCTTGTAAATTTTCTCCCCTATGATAACTAATCAAAGGTTTCTCTGAACCAAGTTTTCTGAAGGTCACATCGGCCTTCAGCACATGCCAGTGCTTGTGTATTGCCCTTGTCACTGTTTGTGTTTCATGGCTATAAGTTGTTACAAAAGCAGAAGTCTGGTTAGAAACATTATCAACAGTTTCATCTTTAAGAAGATAAAAGATTTAAATTTCTGTCTCACAAATACCCTTTCAATACATTCAGGGCTGTAGCTTCTCTGTAAAAAAAACACACCCTTTTTTCTCATTCCCATGGCTTTCTCATTGAAATCTTGCTGTGGAGTGGACTGTAATTTCTTCTTACCCAAGTCATTTGACCAACAGGAGTATGTTCTATCAAGTTCTGAGGAGGTAAACAGGAGAAATCAAGCAATTAATTTTTTTCCATAGACCTCCTGTAAATGGTAGATTGTAAACTACCTCCCACTTTGAAAACTCTATGGTCAAGAAAGTTCACCAGTGTATATTGTCTAATATAGAGATGTTGCTAAATTTTAATTCACCGAAAAGTTGGCATGAATCTGCAATATTCGCATTTGTGAAAAAAATCTGCAAATTCTGCGGCTAAACTGTCAGCATCACTGGCAGATTTTTTTAACTTAAAAAAACCCTCCTCCACCCACAGTGCTGTGAAACTATGCCCTTCCCCCTCCCAAGAACATGGAAATTAGTCAGTCAAACATTATAACTCCACTCCTGTCCTCATATGGCACCCTTCCCCCTCATCCCACCCCCTACCACTGGCAAACATTATGCTGCTGCTTTCCTGTAAGTTATGCAACATGTAATCACTTCCCCCACCTGCATGCCAAACATACTCCCACCACTTCCCCCCACCCCAGTCCCACTGCCTTTAATAGTTACTCTCAGTCCTCCCCTCAACCCCCTTCTGGTCACCACCATGCTCTTCACCCCACCAGCACCCTCATAACACAGTATACCCTGCAAATAAGGAAAATGGTACCCTGTTGCAGAGCATCTGCTTTGTTCAGTGCTGACTCCCCATCTTGTAATGGCAGGAATGAATGGTGACATCTTAGCTCCTAGTAAAACCTGATTGGTTGAACTTTCAACCAGTTAGGTTTTACTAGGAGTTAATATGTCAAAATTCATTCATTAAAGCCATTACGAGATGGGAATCGGCACTGAACAGAGCAGATGCACTGGGGGACCAATTCTTTATTTGCAGGTTATATTTTGTAGGTACCAGTGGGGGGAAGTGGTTGGTGTGGACCAGAGGGGAGTTGGGGAGGGACTGAGAGTAATTATTAAAGACAGTGGGACTCAAAGACTAAACAGTGGGTGATAAAAGCAGCAGTTTCATATAACAGCTAGTGTATAACACCATGCTAGGAACATCTGAACAAACACCTTCCTGACAGTAAATGCAATGGGCTTTGCCCCCTGCACCCCACAAACTAAATATAACAAACTCTGTGCTGCGCAGCTCAGGACACACAGGAATATATGGTTGATGGGCAGACTCAGGAGGAGGGGAAGCGGGGGGGCAGGCAGATATGATAAAATTAGTCTGAGGGGGATACAAGTCGGAATGGGGGAAGTTGGAGGTGGACAGATATTCTAAAAAGCTCTGTGGGGACACAACTGTGTGGGGCGCCTGCAAGAAAACCAAAGCCAAAAAAAAAAGTTGTAACAGCATCGAACTTGGATCACCTGGCAGTAGCAATGACATGCCTAGCTTGTCTCTCTAACCACTATACCATGGAGGGAAGATGGTTAGGCAGCACACAGTGGCAGACTTAAAATCGCCGGCATCAGTGAAAACTGCTATAGGACTAGCGCAATAATTTTGGTGCTATATTTTCCTTAATTTTCATGTAGCTGCATTCATTGATGCTATTTTGTCCACGTGGATTTGTACCGTGCTGTTACATCCGTGCTATATTGACCAGATACTGGGGGAGGGTGCCTGTAGAGGTTGATGGAAAGGGGGTAACTAATTTTTAAATCCGATTCATCTTGGGATCCACTGGTGAATGGCCATTCACCACATGAGTTTTGGCCAATCCATTTGGCAAATAATGCAAATTGGAGTCCCCAGCTCAATAAATTTAATGAAATTTCTGGATTTTTTTCACAAAGTGAATATTGGCAACTTCACACAATTCTAGTCTATTGCTGCTAAATTTTAAATTTTCATCACAGCCATTGAGATACTTCACACATTTACTGAAGTCCATGTCAGTTCCTTTCCATAGTAACAGCACATTGTCAGTCTAGCACTTCCAAAGTAATACTGACAGTGCAAATATGTTTTCTTCATCCTGAATGTATAGTTTTTCCCAAATCCCACATATAAGTTTGCAAGGCTGGAAGAAAACATGGCACCTATTGTAAAAAAAAAATACTGTAATTACATTGTGGTATCATTTCTGCCACACATACAAGAAACTCAGTTGATGGCAATAGATTCACATCTCCATGTCAGAGGTAGAATTGCATGGTTCCACCAAGCCGCATCAACAGAAATTCTGTTGATCGGCATTACAATGACGGCACAATGCAGACAGCTGGCATTGTGCCATCAATGGAAACAAGTGTTTTTTGTGGGGGGCTCTGTCCCCTATACCCCCCGCATTATAGATTATCAACTCCGAGTCTGAGTTGTTTTGGGAAGGGGGTGAACTCCCTGTAGACAACAGTGTCAGAAAACCCGTGGACCATCACAGCGAACAGCTGATTCTGTTGCTGTGATGGCCATCACTGTTTTTCCATTGCTGCAGCAATGGTATATGGAATTGCATCACTATCATGCACCTGTCATGCAGCTTGTTTGTGTAAAGGCTTTAAAGGGGAACTGTCAGCAATAAGATCCTCACACCCAAGTGCGATGCTGATCCCAGTTTGCACTTTATGTACAAAAACACTTTTTTTTTACCTACTGTTTATTGTAGTATAGTATAATGTATTAGGCTAATTTTTTTGCCTTGTTCTCTAGAATTGATTACTTTCTGCTGAGTTTTTACTCCCTTGCAGGAGTAACCTTGTGTCATTACTCAGCTAAGGTTATCTCAGACCACCATCCTGTTTTTCTTCAATTGAACCTAACCCTGTCTCTTTCCAGAGATAAGATGTGGATCATAAATAATCAGCTGCTTAAGGCCAAAGATTCATTACAGCACATCCAATCGTTTATCACAAGTTTTATGATACTTAATTCCCCTTCTGTGTCTAAGCTTGACATTCTATTGGGTGCTCTAAAATGTGCCCTTTAAGGGGAACTTATTCAGATCTTGGCAAGGTGCAAGAAACAGACATCGGCCTTACTCACCACTCTGAGGAGTATCTCTTCCTCTTCCCTGCAATCAGATTAGAAACTTTTAGACCACCTCAGATAACAATATAATAATTTACTGGGAGAAAAGGCAGAGGCAGAGCACATGATTCTACGTTCCAAAGTAAAATATTTTGATCAAGAGGAAAAAGCAGGGGAAGTTATTGGCCCTTAGCCTTAAATCACAAGCAGCAGATAAAATTGATTCCTCAATACGTAGTAACTCAGGACAACTCTTGACATCCCCCCGTGATATAGTAGAAGGCTTTAGACATTTTTACCAACAGTTATATGCCCTCCATCTCCTTCTTTCGACCACACACAGTAATTAATTCCTTTCTTCAGGGCATCTCACTTCCTAAACATTCAGCTCCCCAACAGGCATTTCTGAAGGCCCCCCAACCTAGCAGAAATCTCCCATCAATCAATACTCTCGCTACAGATAAGGCTCCCAGCCCAGATGGATTCACTACAAATTTTAATAAGGCACTAAAAGAACAGATAGTGTCTATTCTCCTAGACACATACAACCACATTTTTGAAAAGGGTATATCTGACCTCTCACTAACTACTGCCTCCATTGTGATCATCCCCAAACTGGATTGGGATCCATTGATGCTTACCAACTACAGGCCGATTTCACTTATTAATGTGGACCTCAAGATTCTCTCAAAAGTTCTGGCTGAAAGACTAGCTGTCATCTGGGATTCACTAATCAGTCAGGAACAGGTGGGGTTTGTCAAGGGGAGACTTTCTACTGACCACCTCCAGAAAATCTCATATCTCCTCTTGTCATCCAGGGATTTAGACATCCCTGTGGCCTTAGTGTCCCTGGATGCTGGGAAAGCTTTTGACAGAGTCTCATGGGATTACTTGTTCACACTTTTACCGAAATTTGGCATCCCCAGCGAATTTACACAATGGGTTAAAGTTTTATATTCCTCCCCTACAGCTGAGGTATTGTGCAATGGCATGCTAGCCCAATCTTTTTTTCTATATCAAGGAAGCAGGCAAGGCTGCCCTTTATCTTCCTTTCTATTCAACTTATTTCTGGAACCTCTCATTAGGAAGCTTAATTCCTCACCTCAGATTACTGATATTTCAATTTACATAGAAACATAGACTTTGACGGCAAATAAGGATCACTTGGCCCACCCAGTCTGCCCATTCCCCTACCTATTGGATAAGCTGCAGGTTCTAGTTAACCAACAGCCTACTTCCTGCAACCCCCACTATAACTGCCTTATGTCTGTCCCATGTATGTTTGAATTCCCCCACTGTTTTAGACCCCTCAACGTCCCCAGGAAGGTGGTTCCATGCGTCCACCAGTCTCTCCATGGAAAATAATTTCCTCACATGACCCCAGAGTCAACCCCCCTCTATCTTTAAATTGTGCCCTCTTGTTCTTGCACATCTCTTTTTCTGAAAGATGCTACCCTCTTGGACTTTGTTGACTCCCTTGAGGTACTTGAAAGTTTCTATCATGTCCACCATCCCTCCTTTCATCAAGGGTATAAACACAGAGTATAAGGTTTCTGTATACGCAGATGATATTCTTCTACACCTTTCCTCCCCAGCTACTTCACTACTTCCAGCACTGCAGATTATTTCTTGATTTGGGATTATATCTAACTACAGACTTAATCTTATCAAGACGGAGATCATGCCCCTTAATAATAGAACTTTTCAAGCAGAGGTAGATCATCTTTTCAGTTGAGTTCAGTTCAGATTGTCAGTGTCAGTGGCTCAGTAGGTAGCACACTTGCCTATGGGGCTGGGAGATCAGACGGCTGTGGGTTCAGTCCTCACGTCTGGCACTTGGATTAATATCCCAGTACTGACACTGTAGTGCAGCATGAGAGGGGTGCTGCACTTCTGAGGTGCCGTCTTTTGGATGAGACATTAAACTGAGGTCCCATCTGCCTGGATTTGTGGTAGTTCAGGTGGATGTTAAAGATCCTATGGCACTTATCGAAAAGAGTAGGGGAAGTTTTTATTTCAGAAAACAACTGAAAAAGGAAAACAATCAAAAATGCAAAAAACATAAGAATCATGTAACAGGAAAATCAGAGTCAGTAATCCATGGCATCTGTTTCCACAATTCTAGTAAAGACACAATTGGCAAAAGTTTCAACTCAGAAGCATAAACATCTTTTAAATCCTGTTCAATCCCCTGAAATAGTGTAACAAGAGGCACATCCTGTTGTTGTAAAGTAAAGACATCTAGCATTCCATATATGCCATTTGATAATTACAAAAAGAAGATTCAATGTATCCACATTCCAATGCTTCCAAGAATTTGGAAAGGAACCATATGTTAACATTTCATAAGTAATAGTAGAAAACAAAGGTTCTTGCCATTGTGCAGCTAACAAAGTCCAAAACTTAGTTATATAGGAACAAAAAAGGAAAAGGTGTGTTATGGCTTCTTCCTGCCATTGACATCCTGGTCTAGAACAAAGTCTCTCCTGTAGTTTGTGTTTGTGATTGCTTTTAACATGAATATGTTCATGGCAACTTAACCAATGCAAATCCTACATTTATGGGGGAATTCTGGAAGTATGCAACAGGGCATATAAATCACTGAGGTGCTGACTTGGACATTTAGGAAAAGCTACAATATCCAAACAGATACGATCTATTAGGTATCCGTATAAGGCTTTCCTAGAAGTAGCTACCAGCATATGGCTAGTAACATGCCATTGTTTGAGATGAAAAAAGGTGTCTCTAACATAGGCAGGAGCCTGGGGGAAATGTTTCAGAGTTGTCAAGTTATTCAGTTCCCATTGGCGAAACCAAGGACCACAGGAATCAAGAAACCAAGGTTCCTACCCCATAGAAATATAGAAACATAGACTTTGACGGCAGATAAATACCGCTTGGCCCACCTAGTCTGCCCATTTCCCTACCTAGAGGATAAGCTGCAGATCGTATTTAACCAACAGCTTATTTCTTCCTATCCCCCACAAAAATTACCATATGTCTGTCCCATGCATTCTTGAATTATCCCACAGTTTTAGACCCCACAACCTCCTCAGGAAGGCTGTTCCATGCATTCATCACCCTCTCTGTGAAAAAAATACTTCATCACATTGCCCCTGAGCCGCCCCCCCTCTATCTTCAAATTGTGTCCCCTTGTTCTTGCATATCTCTTTTTCTGAAAGATGCTACCCTCTTGGACTTTGTTGATTCCACTGAGGTACTTAAAGTTTCTATCATGTCCCCTCTCCTCCTTTCCTCAAAGGTATACATATTAAGCTCCTTTAGTCTCTCCTCATATGGCTTCTCTTACAGACCCTGCTCCATTTTAGTTGCCCTCCTCTGAACTACCTCCATCCTGTCTATGTCCTTGCAGAAATGGGGTCTCTAGAATTGGATGCAGTACTCCAGATGGGGTCTCACCAACTGTCTGTACAGGAGGATAACAACTTCATGTTTTCTGCTGGTGATGCCTCTCCCTATACATCCCAGTATCCCCCCAGCCCTCCCTACCGCCTTCTCACATTGCTTGCCAACCTTAAGGTCATCTGATATGATTACCCCCAGGTCCCTTTCTATTTTTGTTGTAGTTACTACCCCCTCATTGTGTAATCTTCCCCTGGGTTTTTGTTTCCCAGGTGCATTACTTTGCACTTCTTTGCATTGAATCCAAGCTGCCATACTTCTGACCATTCCTCCAACCTTGCCAAGTCCCTTCTCATCCTTTCCACACCTCCTTGTGTATCAACCCTGTTGCAGATCTTTGTGTCATCTGCAAAGAGGCATACTTTTCCTTCCAGTCCATCTGCAATGTCACTTATAAAGACATAAAGGACTGGACCCAGTACTGAACCCTCATGCTACCCACTAGTAAACCCCTTTCTTCAGACTGGACTCCATTTACAATTACCTTCTGTGTCCTGTTGTTCAGCCAATGTTTTCCCAGGCTACCACCCTGGGACCCACTCCAAGGCTGGTTAATTTGACTACTAATCTTTTGTGTGGGATCGTGTCAAATGCCTTGTATAAGTCTAGGTAGGCCATGTCCACAGCCCCTCCCTGGTCTACTACTTTGGTCACTCAGTCAAAGAAATCAATTATATTTGTCTGACATGACCTTCCCACTGTGAATCCATGCTGCCTTGGGTCCTGTGCCCCACTGGCTTCTAGGTACTCAACAATTCTTTCCTTCAGAAGTGATTCCATCACTTTCCCTGTCACAGAGGTCAAACTGACAGATCTGTAGTTTCCTGCCTCTGTCTTGGTCCCACTTTTGTGAAGGGGATTCACATTAGCCTTCTTCCAGTCCTCAGGTACCACACCATCCTCCCATGATTTGTTAAAAAGGGTAGTCAGTGGTGTCACTAGTTCTCTGCTTAATTCTTCTAGAATTCTGAGGTGAATTCCATCTGTCCCCATTGCTTTGTCCACCTTCAGTTTTAGGAGTTCTTTCAGAACACTTTCTTCTGTGAAAGGACTTGGATTGCCCCCCCTCTCCAGAGTGCTTCTATTAATTGGATTAGGCACCTCTCCCACTTTCTCTTTTGTGAATATTGAACAGAAGTATTCTTTCAGTATCCCTGCTTTTTCACTGTTACTCTCTGCCCACCCACCATCCATTCTATTCAGCCTCACTATCCCTCCCTTTGTCTTTCTATGCTCCCTGATGTACCTATAAAAGGTTTTATCCCCTTCTTAACTGAGTTGGCTATCTTTTCCTCAGTTTGTGCCTTTGCTATTCTGACTACCCTCCCTGCTTCCTTCTGCCTTAACTGGTACAGTTCTTTGTCCTGCTCCTTCTGTATTTCCTTATACTTCCTAAATGCTATCTTTTTCTCCCTAACCTTCACCGCCACTTCTTTTGAGAATGATAGTGGCTTTTTCTTTCATTTTGATTTGTTTATTTGCTTCACATAAAGGCTTGTTGCCTTTGTGATGGCAGTTTTGATATTTCCCCATTGTTGCTCCACCCCTCCTTGTAGTCTGTTTGCTAGTGCTTTTCTAAGGCACTCTCCCATCTTGCCAAAGTCTGCCCTCCTGAAGTCCAGAACCCTCACTTTTGTATGGCTTGACTCTGTAGCTGAGTTTATCATGAACCACACTGTTTGGTGGTCACTTGTTCCTAAATGGCTACCCACTTCTAGATCTGAGATCCTCTCACTGTCCCCATTTGAGAGTACAAGGTCTAAGATTGCTCCCTCACAAGTAGGTTCCAAAACTAGCTGTCTGAGGCATGCCACCTGAAGGGCATCAAGAATGGCCCTGCTTTTGGATGTGGCTGCAGCAAAGGTGCTCCAGTTAACATCTGGCATATTAAGGTCCCCCATCAACAGTATCTCCCCTTTCTCTGCCATCCTAAGTATGCCTTCTATCATATCCCTGTCCATTCCCTCCCCCTGACCTGGGGGTCTGTATACAACCCCTGTGCGGATTGTGGTGCCATTTCCAGTCTCTAAGGTGACCCACAGTACCTCCTCTCCTCCCTGTTTACTCTTTTGTTCAGTTGTTTTTATCCCTTCCCTTACATAGAGAGCTACTCCCCCCTTCTGCCCTCCCTGTCTGTCCTGTAGGTTGTGTACCCTGGTATGTTAACTTCCCAGTCATGGTTCTCTGTGTACCATGTTTCTGTGACTGCTATGATATCCAGGCATCCCTCTTCCATCAAGGCTGCCAGTTCAGGGAGCTTGTTGCCCAGACTATGGGTGTTGGTACTCATTACCTTCCATTTCTTGATGGCCTTACCCCTTTTTGCCCCATTCCTGTCCTTATTGCATTTGTCACTTTCTCCATTTACCCTTGCGCTTCTCCCTATTGACATCTCTATGTTGGTGTCTACCTCACTTAGTACCCTGATTTTTTTTGGGGGGGGCTAGGATTTCCCTTCTCCTTTCCAGTGCCTCCTGCCTTGGCTAGTTTAAATGCTTGCCAATGAAGTATTTAAACCTATCACCTAGGATCCTGGTTCCTCTCCTGAAAAGATGCAGACCATCACACCAGTATAGGCCTGCATCCCTCCAGGTGGACCCCCAGTCCACAGTGAAGCCAAATCCCTGAGCTCTACATCAGCTTTTCACTACTGATTGAATCCCATGGTGTGGCACACCCTAGCCTCACCCATGCCATAGACAGGCAGCACCTCCAAGAAGGTTACCATGTGTGCTATTTGTCTAAGGCCCCTCCTCATCTCCACAAATGCTTCTTGCACTGCTCTGATCCCTTTCTTAGCAAGGCCATTAGTCCCTAGGTGGACAATGACATCCAGCTCCCTCCTCTGTGCAGCTGCTCCTGTGATCCTGAGGATATGCTCCCTGTCCCTCCAAGCCATGGCACCAGGCAGGCACCTTACCTCTCTCCCTCTCCCCTTCCTCCCCCTGTTCTACCTTCCTAACAATGGAGTCCCCCACCAGGAGTTGTTTCCTTCCCCTGTGGGGTCCCATGCCACCCTCCTGTGAGTCTCCTTTGTGGAGGTTCCCAGCATCCTCCTTGGTCTCCACTGTGGGTGCCTCCATAGAGGAACCACACTTTTCCAGAATGGCATAGAAATTATGGAGAGGTACAACTGGTGGGCTGCACCTCTGTTCCACCACCCTCACCCTCCCAGAGCCCACTGTGGTCCAACTGCTCCACTTTCTTGGCAACCTCTGAGGCAACGGCAGTGACCCTGGTGGTCCCTGGGTGGGAGAGGAGGTCCCATAAATCCTGGCCAACTCAGCCTGGAGATGAGCAACCTCCTCTCTCAGCCCAGAGAGATGCCTACAGATGGGATAACACTGCATGCTCCAGAATGTCTCCCAGAAGACCGCTGCTCCACAGCCACTGCACTGCACCACTCCCATCATGTCTTTTTTCTGGCCCCCTAACTGTTGTTTGGAATACTTACTCTTTCCTCTGTTTGTTTATTTGTTTTCCTCTCCCTACTTACTTACTGCCTCTGTGCCCTTTTAGCTCCTGATCTTCCTGTTCTGAGACATGAAGTTCCTATATTTTTCAGTAGTCTCCTTACTTGCTCAGAGTCACACATCCAGCAGCTAGGGGGGACGGAGAGATACTCTTGCCCTTCTAGGATGGTGAGTCTTTGGTAGCTCTGTGATGACTCACTTCCTGCTCCCAAACAGGAAGTTCCTGTTGTCAGTTAAATCCTGTGCCTATAAAAGTAGAACTGGTTTAGGGTGGGGGGTGGAGGGAAGGGAAGGAGGGCAATATAGTCCCAGTAGAGAAGTTTTAGTTATACCTGTAGCTCCTTCCTCCTGGTGTTCTGTCTGATCTCTGGAAGAAGCTATCTGGGGCAATGTTTAAATCTGGTTTTAACCTGGCTCCTTCTAGCTGAGCCACTCCCCCTACTTTGCAAATCTTTCTACACTTATTTAATTTCACAGATAACAATTCCCTTCTGACACCTGTGACAAGCACCTAGATAAGTACACAGATAACACAATAAAAGATAACAATTTACTTCAACTACCTCTGACAAACACACTAACTCTAGTCGGTATTGACTAGCAGGGGCCTAATATTAGACATAAAAAAAATACTGATGTAAAAATAAAGAGGTTGGTTCATGGCAAGGCCTCCATCCTGGATGGGTAGATATGTAACAGGACGTTTAATGGGACTGAGATGACTACCCCATAATGTCTGAAAAAAAATACTCAATAGTTTTGTCTCAAGATGTCTGGGGGGGAAGACATATGCCAAAAAAATACACATGGGGAGCAGAAAGGTTTTTATCACATAAATCCATTTTGTTTTCCACATTTTCCAGGTGTTCCAATAGGAGACCATGGACTTAGCATATTCTAGTTTAGGAGTCCAGTTAAGGATGTCTAAAGGACCGTCCCCATATAAAATACCCCAAATTTTTATCGGCTTAGTATTAACTGTAAGGTCAATGTTATCCAAGCCATTTACTATTGGGATACCCAATCTGCGACCAATGCATTTCTCCAAATTAAGTGTTGCACCAGAAACTGCCCCAAAAGCAATACAATGCTGAACAGCAGAGTGTGCAGATGCAACATCTGCTGCCATCAGACTCATATCATCTGCATAAGCAATTATAGAATGGAGGGTAGAGGGAAGTGGTATAATAGTTTGTGCCATATTAATTGAACGGAGTAAGGGATCTTAAAAAAAAAACATATGAAAGCGGGCTGAGAGGGCATGCTTGTCTAACCCCTCTATAGGTAGCAAAGGGCCTTTCCAGCCATTAACCAAAGGGACTATGGTAGCAGTTTTATAAAGTAGTTGAAGTCTGGAGAGGGTACATTCAGAGACTCCATAATGTCATAAGGTATGCCATAAAAATTTATGATGTACTGAGTCGAAAGCCCATTGCTGAGCCAGAGAAAATACAAAACCTTGTAATGCATTAGAATTCCCATGTTCAATCAGTTCCCTAAGTCAAATAACATGATCCTGTATTCACCTTCCCAGGACACTGCTTGATTGGGCAGAAGAGATCACAAAGGGGGCCATCTTGGAAAGCCAAATTGCCAAAACTTTAGTCAAAATCTTAAAATCAGTATTCAGGAGACATAAAGGTCTCCAATTGGAGAGTAGCAACCTGTCTCCTTTCTTATATAAATAAAACAGACAACCCATATTGAAGTCCAAAGGGAGATGCTCATCCTGTAGAATTGAATTATACACTGTTGCCAACTCAGTGCATAAATCAGCAGAGATTATTTTATAGAGTTCATTAGGGAGACCATCCAGGCCTGGTGCTACCCCTGGGCGTAGAGATTTGATCACAGCTTCTATTTCCTGGGCATGTATATAATTCTCCAACATTTATAAAATAGAAGTTGAGACTGCAGGAATTGGAATATGGGAAAGATAGTCTGCTATACTAGCAGAGGAAGCAGGCATAGGGTCAAACAACCATGCTGTATAACTCATTCAGGCCTAGATACGCCTGTAGGTGGTGGCTGAAAACATAGCCACTCAGGCCAATAACGCCTGCAGATGTACTCAGCTTCAGCTGACTTACACTCAGGCCTGGAAACATCTGAGGAAGTCAGCAGTCTTTACCTAAATATTAAACAAACAAATTGCTTAGAATTGATTGCATAGCACTGTTAGAAAGGTAATTTAGCACTGAACAATTTTGCTGCTGATACTTTGTGTCTATCATGTACACTTTAGGAGTTATTTGCATTTGTTTAAGGTATGGTCTGCATGGCTGACATCTGCCTCTCAAGCCTCACCTAAGCACCTTGAATAAATCAGAAAAAAAACACAGTTATTTGGTATTTTAGCCAGTATAAAATAAAAACTAAATGGATTACAATTGATTGCATAGCACCATTAGAAAGGTAATTTTGTGCTAAACAATTTTGCCACTGATACTTTGTGTCTGCCACGTATACTTTAGGAGTTATTTGGATTTGTTTAAGGTATGGTGTGCATGGCTGATATCTGTCTCTCAAGCTTCACCTAAGCACCTTGAAAAAATCTGAAAAAAACACAGTTGTTTGGTTTTTATTTTATACTAGCTCAAATTCCAAATTGATTACAACTGATTGCATAGCATCACTGGAAAGATAATCTTGTGCTCAACAACTTTGCCACTTGTACTTTGTGTGTAGCACTTACAATTCAAGAGGTATTCGCATTTGTTTGTGGCATGCTGATTATGGATTGGCTTTGCTTAGAAAGGCCCAGGATGCAGTGCTAAGAGTATACAGGGCACAAGTGGTGGAAGTCTCAAACAGCTCTTGTGGTATGAATGAGATAACAGGCAACCCGATGTCTGATATCCAAAATATTCGTAAGTTCACAGGAGTCATCATTTGAAGGCACATCAAATGTTTTGCAATCAACCCTTTTTCTAATAGTGGTATATGGACAAACAACATCACTGGGGCCAGTGGTCCCAAAACACTGCGGGTGTTGGATGGAAGAGGCTTTTGAGAGGTGATATTCCATTAAAAGGTGTTTTAAGTTGTGAATTTGGTCAGAAAAGTCATGACCAGTTGTGTAAGATAAGGTAAGAAGTTTCTGCAGATGAAGCCTATTTTTTTGGTAATGAAAGTATAAAGATTTATGGTGAGTTTTACTATAATGTTTGAATAAAAATTGAAAACCAAGTTTCACGTCATGCCACCAATTCCAAGGCTTATCATATAAGAAATAAACAGATTTCCTGTTTTTCATATAATCAAGTAACTGGAACAATAGTTGTGTATCTTTTAAAAAAGAAGTGTTCAACTTCCAGGTACCAGGACCAAAAGTCTTAGTGAAGGAAGGGCCTAAGGAGATAGACTGTAAATTATGGTCTGAAAATTCTGCAACCTGAACTATAGCAGCAGAGAGTTGTAAATATGATGAAATAAGGAAACAATCTATATGGGTTGCTAAGGGTCCTTTATGAAAAGTGGAAGTGTGCTGACCAGTAACGGATAAATATGCATCCTGTAACTTTGCAGAATGAATCAATTGTTTCAGGAAATTTGTGTCACAAAATAATTTCATGGTATTAGAAGAAGAAGACCTATCCTTGGTGGATAAGCCACAATTAAAATCACCTCCAAAAATTATATTCATAGATGTGTACAAGTAGGGTTGTATGAGTTTCAGTAACTCAATCCTGTGAGATTTAACCTGGGGAGCATATATATTTATTAATCGAAATGGGACAGAAGAAATTAAAAAATCCAATAAGAAGAGTCGGCCAGGGTACAAATCTAATATTTTAAGAATGGTGACATTTGGTATACTAAACAGTATACCCAAACCGGAACAGGGTTCTGGCCCAAAGGACCAATAAGAAGGTCCAGAGAACCAAGCTTTTTGAGCCTTATACATTTCTGGAAGGGTGTGGAATGTTACATCCTGCAAAAGGATGATGCCTTTAGCCAGACCAGACAAAAAGGAAAAAACTGCATCTCTTTTAGATTGTTTCATAATACTGTTCACATTAACAGTATGTATGGAAAAGCAGAAGACATTATAAGCAAAAGGAAAAATGAACCAAGTCAGATGGTATGAACAGGAATCATCTGGGTCTACCTTTCCTGGGAGTGCCTTCCTTGTGTTTCAGTTTTGTTTTCACCTTTCTCTTCTGAGATCCTATATTATCAACAGCTACTTCTGTATCAGTAGTTACCTCAGGATGGGATGACAAAACTGAAGAAGTGTCGGAGTCTGTGTTGTCCTGAGGATGTCGTAGCAACTCATATTTATTTGCTTGAACTATATCAGTGGATTTCAGAACTTCTGAGGAAGGTGAACTACCACTTTTGGACTCTCTTGTCACTCTAATGAAGGGTTTGGGGGGAGGGGGTTACATAGAAGTGGTTGATGTGCTAGGAGATGGAACAATAGGGGTTACCATCTGCATGAGGTCATATGTAAGACCAAAGGAGGAGGGTGTGCTTTGCCATGCGTGGGTGGCTCAAGGGTCTGAACAGGAGTGGACTTTTCTGTATCTAGAGAAGGGCCATTAATTTCAGGAGCCAGAGCTGGAGGAGGGGGAGGAACGCGTTGTGGCACAAAAGATGTGCTAGTAAGCCTAGAATGTTGTGCAACTGTAATGAGCAGTTTTTGTTCCTCCCATCTGCGAGAGTCGAGGAGTTGTGGGCTGCCCAGGTACAAGGTTGAAAAGCATGTTCTAATGTGTCACAAAGGATGCAGAGGTGTTCCTCCACACACTGTGAACCCATATGTCCAATGCTTCCACAGACAGAGCATTTTACCGTATCACAATTGCTGCTAATATGGTTAGGTGAGCCACATTTGTAGCAGGACTTCGGCTGACCAGGGTAAAAAAGCACTCCTCTATCTTTCCCCATCATGAAACCATTGGTTAAATGCTGTATCCCACTATCTGAAGTCCGAAGCATAACCCTCGCTTTCCACCCTCCAATCCACAAGTTTTCCGAATCAAAAATAGCCTCAGGATCAGAAAGTAAGGTACAGCTTTGTTTTAACCATACTATAATATCATTAAGACTCGCACCCTCATTACGAAATAATATAGTAACAGTTTTCATTGTGGGTTTGGTCAAAGGAATAACATTAAATGGAGCCCACAAGGGGGACGTTTTTAACTCATGATATTTCCTCCAAAACTTTTCTAAACCAGCTAAGGTTTTAAAGCTTACATCAAAATGTGTTTCCGAAGAAACATGAATCAAGGCATGTATGTCATAGGCAGCAAATTTCATTGAGTCCTTCAGCAAAGTGCGTCCTACAAAGAAACGATCAGGCAGTTCAGATAAGCCTCCCAAATACTGCAGTCGTACTGCATTATGTCGCTTTGCTTGCTGTACCGGAACTTGAAAGCAAGAAGCGTACAACCTGGGAGTTTGTGCAGAGGAAAAAGAAGTAGACGCAACAGGTGGAGGGCGAAACCTTGGGTCTTGGGGAGTCCAGTCAGAAGAATGTCCAGTAGTCGAAAGTCCGAAATGTAGAGCAGGATTTTGCATGAGTTGCAGTTCAGCAGGTAGAGATAGATTGAAGGAATCGCTCGGCTGTTCAGTACAGTGGGAATCTACAAGGTCCGCTTTCTCCGGTAACCGTGTTCGAATAGGGGAGGAACCAGAATGCCAATTTCCAGTGACCGGATCCTTCTCCCATCCTGCCGCCTCCAGGGTCGAATCAACAGACCATTCTTTCATCTCCGGTGTAACAGACATAGTTTGCAAAGGTAAAGAGTTAGGTAAAGTTGAAACTGAACAGTTACCTGAGGGAATTAGAGTGGGAGGTTCAGATTGTGCAGGTGTCTGTAAGCAGGGAGAAGTTGTTGGGACTGCCATGGAATGCGGAAGTGTCAAAGTCGGCAAGGAGGCATCAGAAGTCACAGCATTGAATGGTGTGTCAGTAGAAGATTTCACATGTTGGGAATTCAGCTGAGTTTTGAGGGACAATAAACGCTGCCTAGCAGCAAGGTAACGTTGTTCTTCAAAATGGAGAAGCATATCCACATCAGTAGAGGAAGAAATCGGAGTAATGGTACCAGAAGCAGAGTCAGTAGATAACTTTACCTTATCAAGGGGAGCAGAGGAGGTATCCTGAGCTGAACTCTTCTTGCATTGATCCACAGAAACAGTAGAGGATATATTCAATTCCACAGACAAAATACTTTCATCAGGTAACAGGATAGAACTTTCAGCAGTTGTGGTCTCTCTTAGGACCGAGACAGGGGAGGAGACCATCTCCTCTGCCTCCAGCACTTCCATGTCCACCTCTGCAGCTCCAGAGACCACCATCTTGGCAGCAAGGCCAGGATGTAAGGGGACCCCCACAGGAGAGTAGGGGTGATTTTATTTACAATAGAACATAATACAGATATTTCACATTATAAATGAAGACAAAAGAAAAGAAAAGAATTGCAATTACATGAAATCAAACACACAATGACAATATTCAAAAACTCAAAGAAAACTAAACACTAGATACTAATATACACTGTTCCTAATCTTATAAAAAGTTATATAAATTCCTCTATTTATACTTAATATGTGAAAACCCTTTCCACCATATTTGAACTTTTTCTACATTTTACAGTTGCATATCCTTAAGGTATACTTTTTGCAATTCATTTGATACATATATGCAAAACCCTTCAAAAGAAGTTTTCTTTTGATATAAAACCCATTGGCATCATACCTGCCAGAGACAAAATCGCAAACATGCCAAAAAAAAAAACACAGTGTACTTTTCTCATATAGTTTTAGCCTGGGAGGAAAATTTCCTATTATTAATATAACATAAGTTAGATTGTCCAACCACTCCATTGTCCATTTATTTTCCAAATAGGCCCACAAAGCTTTTGAATGAGAACAAAGCAGAAAAAAATGTTCCATGGTTTCCTCCTGGTTAATACATTCCAAATAAGTACAATTCCTTTCCTCCTTGGCCTTGTATTTTGCAGTCCCTCTAATGTTCAAATGCCCATACATGGTTAACCATTGAACTTCCCACATATGTGAAGGTAATCTGGAATTATTTAACTGATTCAGAATATTCGAATTCAATGCCGACGGGCAGTTTTTAATACAAGGAATTAAGGGATAAATTTGAGATCGGACCAGATTATAAAGGTTTCGAGATGTGCTCATACTGATATGGCTTTTGGTCATTTGCCATTTGTATAGTTTCTGAGCTGCAGGCCTAAAGTAGGCCGGTAAATGGATATGGAGATTCAGTTTTGGGGCACAATGCAGCCAAGCTGATAAATATCATCCTAATGCTTCCCTAAACCAAAGTCCCTCATTACAATCTGGAACTACCAAACTTAGTTTTAAAGAATGGGAAAAAAAACAAGGTAAAACAGAATACAACCGTGTCAACCATCCCTAAACCTCCCTTATTTGTTTTCAAATATGTAAAACATCTCTTTACTGGGTTAAGTCTATTGCCCCATAACATCTGAAAGCAAACACCATTGAGTTTTTCAAAATGGGATGGCAAGGGAAAAATTAAAGCCACATACTGCAGACAGGGTAAAATAAATTGCTTTAGAATACGAATTATTTTTAGTTTTGTGAATTGGAACTGTTTCCATCTAGACATTTTTAATTCCACCTTTTTTAACACACTATCCCAATTATAATCGGGGAGATTTTGAGACCCAAATACTATTCCTAAGGTAGTAAGAGATTCTATTGATATTTTAATAGTCTTGTAGTGAAAGGGGGCCTTAAAAATACCTCCTATCAACAGTCCTCTAGATTTAGAATAATTTAATTTTGCATTAGAGAGACCAGCATAATGCTGAAATTCTTTAAAAAGTTCTCCAATTTGCTCAGAATGTTTAAAAAAAAGACATACATCATCTGCATATGCCTGGGCTGTCAAAAAATAATCCGTCAGTGGAATTCTAAAACCATCCCATTTGGGAATTATACTTAAGGCTCTAATTAGGGGTTCCAAAGAAAAACAATATACAATAGAGGACTTAAAGGGCAACCTTGACATACCCCAATTCTGATAATAAACCCTTTCCCTATTGTACTTTTTATTGCCAGATATATGTTTATAAGACTTACACAGTGATTTAATAGGTTTAATTATCTCCTCCGGAATTCCAAAATATTCTAGTGTTGTAAGTAAAAATAAATGATTAACTCTATCAAAAGCAAGACAGCCCAATCTACCATTTACAGTCAAATACTCAATTAAATCATGTATAGTTGCTAGTGCTGACTGAATTCGTCTATTGTGTAACCCGCAATACTGAACCGGTGAAATTACCATGTTTGCCATATTTTTAATTCTATTATTAATTAGAGTAGTGAAAATTTTATAGTCAGAATTCAACAGTGTAATTGGTCTCCAGTTTCTGATGTCCCCTTTATCTCCAGATTTAAAAATGTAAATCTGCAGCCCCTTAGAAAAAAACTCTGGGATAGATTCTCCAGCCTTAAATTTGTTAAATACCAAATTTAAACAAATCACTAATTCTGCCTGAAAAGTTTTGTAAAAGAGGTTAGACAAACCATCTAAACCAGGAGAAATGTTATCTTTTAAGCAATTAATTACTACTTCAATTTCTTGTGGGGAAAAAGGTTTCTTCATATTAGAAATCATAGTTTGATCCAAATGAAGGGGGGGGGCCTTAAATAATTGTTTATATTCTGTACAGAGGGGTAAGATTCTGGTTGTAAAGCCTGCAAATGTAAATCAATAATAGTATTAATGGATTCAACTTCCTCAACTCTACTGTTATTATGGTCTAAAAAATCTATAGTAGAAGAAGAGTCTCTAAGTGTTTTGCATAGTACATAAAAGTCTCCTATAGCTGATTTTTTTAAATGGTTATTAATAAGTGCTCGAAGTGTTCTAGCTCTATCATATTGTAGTTGCCGCATTTGCTGCTTTATTTTATCAATTTGTGAAGAAAAATCCTGTCTAGAAGTATTAGCTACTGAAATTAAGTGTTGCAATTGGGATCTTAATTTTAAATAAGAAATTAGAATTCCTTTGACGTGTCCCATAACATTTAAACCATTTTATACAGTCATTTTTAGTTTCCCTCCACCATACCCCAAGATCAGGGTATAAAAAAGCCACTAATAACCTGGCTTTTAGAATTAGTTTAACTGAATTTATAACTATCTTTTCTTGCAAAATGAAAGTATTCAATTTCCATCTTTTCCCCTGACCATCTTGTTTAACAATGTCTCCCACCTCTACCTGAATCAATATGTGGTCCGAAAACTCTACTGGGACTCTAGTAAAAGATTTAACAGGGAGGTCTTTAGATGTAAAAAGGTAATCTATTATAGATCCAGTTCTCCCCTTAAAAAAGGTACAACCAGGGCTCTTTTTATCTAACAGATTACATGTAGTTAAATCTGCAGTTTGCACAATTGTCTTCAAGCAGTTAGAGTCGCAATAAATTTTCTTAGCGGAGGCACCCTTTAAACATAAGCTACAACTGAAATCACCTCCCCAGAGAATGTGTAATGAGGTGACTAAATAAGGCCAAATATCCTTCATATAATCAATTCTAGCTGCCTTTGTCTGGGGATTATAAATATTGATAAATCTATAAGTACTAGATTGCCATTTCCCATCTATAATTAAAAACTTACCTGGGACTAAGTCAATTAGTTTATACAGTACAAATTGGAAAGAATTAAAAAGAATCCCAATGCCATCAGCTTTCTCTCTGCCAAAGGACCAATATGAAGGTCCCCACGGCCAATCTTTTTTAAAAGAAGACATTTGCTTCCCAGAGAACATCCAGGTTTCTTGTAGAAAACATATTGAAATATTCCTGTCATGCACAAGTTGGAAAACTGCTTGTCTTTTATTACTATTTAGAATACGGTGTGTATTTAGAGAGCCCCAAATACTTCCTACCATAAAAACTGATTAGAGAAAAAAAACTCATTTTTTTCCTTCTTTTCTTTTTCTTTTCTTTATAATCCTCTGTAGAGACCCCTAGGGTATCCTGTACAGATTTCTGGGAATCAGAGTCCACAACCTCCATTTCCGAATCACCCCAAGCTGAAAAAAGGGCAGCATACGAATTCTGAGTTTCAATTGGCTTGATTGAGGGGAGTGAAGCTGTTTTTAGGTTCCTATTAGACCTTCTTGGAGGTAATGGAGACTGTCGAGTACAAACACCTGCTGACTTATCGTCTGGATCCACATAGCAAACTGGCTCCATCACATCAGGCTTTTGTACCATTGCATCTATTATAGTTGGTTTATGTTTTAACTTGGGGGGGTCAGGAGGACGAGTAGTGATAACCTCAGAGTAGGTGTCCACTACTCTGGGGGGTCAGGGGGTCCCCAAATCAATATGATTACAACTAGTTTTCTCCACAGCCTCCTGGGCCTGCTGGATTATCAAATTAGGGCTCCCACAAGAGGCCTTGTTCTTAGCTGCCCATGGAAACTCCCTAAAAGCATGACCATATTCTTCACAGAGGTCACATCTTGTATGGTTGGCATGTTGCATAGTAACGTGTTCCACCTCCCCACAATTATCGCATCTAGGCTGGTCACAGGTGCTTGAAAGTTGTGTTTTAGAACCGCATTTATAACAGGCCCTTGGCTGACCACTGTAAAAACAAACCCTTCTATCCTTTCCTAATAAAAAATAATTAGGAATATGTTCAATACCTAGGTCATACTGTTGCAATTTAACTTTAAACTTCCACCCTCCCATCCAGAATTGCTCTGAATCTAAAATAGGTTCAGGGTCACTTTGCACATCGCATTTTTGAGATAACCAATAAGTAATATCCTCAACATGGACTCCCTCATTCCTGAACATCACTGTGACATTTTTCATTAAAGGTTTAGTCAAGGGAATTACTAAAAAGGGAGAACATGTTGGGGAGAACTTCACTTGACCATATCTTTCCCAGAATAAGTCCAGTAAATAGGCAGAACGAAAGCTAATATCATAATTATCTTCTCCCGAGATGTTAATAAAAGCAAACACATCTCGGGGAGAAAAATGCAATGATTCTTTTATAAGGAATTTTCCCATGTAATATCTTTCCGGTCTCTCTGCCAAACCACCTTTATACCTGATACGGACATTGTTGTGCCGAGGTGCGGCCTCTCTTTTAGCTTTTGCAAATAGTGCAGACATTAAGAGTTTCTCAGCAGTTTGCTTTTTATCTCATTTGTTTACTACCAAATCATGTATACACTAGAGACAAAACAATCTGTAGAAGCAGAACCCACTGGTAGTACCTTTACAGTAGGGCCCTTTTCTTTAATCCCATCTGTTAGAACCCCTTTTTTTACTTCTGGTTTCCACTCTGGGAAGTCACTATGAAGATTGAGCGAGGAATCCCAATCCAAATCAGGAGTCCATACCCCATTTGCCGTTTTCACCCAGCCAGCAGCTAAAAGGGCACTCTGGGCCGACCAGTTCTCATCATGAACTTGAAAGTCAGATGCTACCATATGGAGAACTTTAGGTACCTCCTCATTCTGTTTAAAGATTGTTTTGTCCCCATCTTTCGAAACAGTTTTTAGTTGTACCATAGTCATTTGTGGGATCATAGGCTTAAAAAAGCTAAATTCTGTCACCCCATCTTGTTTATTAGCTTCAGTCTGATATTTAATAGGTAATTGTGGGGCTGAATCAATGTCGCTTACCCCCACTGGCTTGAAAACAAATCCAGCTTCTTTAGTTAAATGCACAGCTTTGAATGCAGTCATAGAAGGGGTGTTACTCACATTTACCGATGCAGGAGATACCAGGGGAGCAGAATTTGATCCAGCCTGTAGGACCAGCACCTCCGGTAAAGCTATTGGCTTTTGGCACTCTCCATCTTCAGAGAAATCACTGCCAGCCACACTAGAAACATTTCATTTGTTGCAAGACGCAGCTTCAGGCTTTAGCTCACTCGAACTCTGAAAGACAATTTTTGGCTTTGCTTCTGCATTCCTGCTGTCAAGCTGAATGCCTTGCTTGACAGGGGAGCTGGCCGCCAGCTGTGTTGCTTCAGCTTGGGTAGCCATATCATTAGTGCACTCAGGATCCTCCACTGTCACAGCATTAAAGGAACTCCCTTCATTTCTCTCCACCTTAGACAAGGATTGTGAAAAAGTAAATGACTCACTCGTTGATATTGCTTCATGAAAAATCTCATCTCCAGCCATATCTAGAAATGCTTTTAGCTGGGAATCTGACTCTGTGAGCAGCACGGCCTCCCCACCTGCTGCACCCACATCCTCCTCCTCCAAACGTTCTCCTACAGTGGCCATCGTGCAGAAAGACAGCCTGTCCCCCTACTAGCCAAACAGTAGGGGAATTATCCCGGTGTCCTGGCCAAATTTCCCTCATTCACTAAAATACCACCAACAGTTTCATCTGGTTCAAGGTCAGGTGGCATTCATCTGTATTACCTTCCCCCGGGTCGTGCCTGAAAATAGGCAGGATTTATCTAGTGCACTTACCCAGTCAACAAAAACTAAGTAAATAAAATCTTGGCTTGACTTGGAGGAAGAACCAACTTAAATATTTAGGAATTTTTCTCAGTACCTCTCCCAATAAGTTTAAATAATATAACCTAAACACTGTCATTTCTAGCATTAAAGTTGATTTGGAATGTTGGTCTCTTCTACCTTTCTCGCTATGGGACAGACTAAGCATTATAAAGAGGAATGTTTTACCCCAGCTATTATATCCCCTACAGATGTATAACTGGTTTCTTCCCCAATCCTGGTTTACCCAAGTACACAGAATTCTAGCCTCCTTTTTATGGAAGGGTAAGGCAGCCCATCAGACACTTTCAAAGTAAATGAGGACTAAGCAGGATGGTGGTCTTCAAGTTCCCAACTTTTATATGTACTATTTAGTCCTTCACTTTCACAGGATATCCCATTGGCTACATCCATTGGATACTCAAGGTTATACTCCACAGTGGGTGGATATAGAGCATTCCCTCTGTTCAATCCATGGAATGGACCACAGAGCACTCTCTTTCATACCCAGGAAAAGGCTGTCATGCTCTCTAAGAGACACACCTCTTGGGGCATCTTTGCTGACCCATTCACAGCTCTGTTCTTTTCTGAAAGTTTGCCCAGCTCAAGATATCCTTCAGTCCCTCACAGGAAATCCTAACCTGTGAATAGCTGGACAAATGCTGTCCAGGCACTTTTGGCCAGATGTAGGAGTAGAAACAGTGCAAGAGCTAACCTTGGATGGTAAATTACTTCCATTCTAGAAAGCAAGGGAAATACACCATTGGCCCACCCTATCATGCTTTAAATACTTCCAGATAACCCATATGCTCACACAATATTTTGGCACAGCTTATGGCAAAGTCCTTTTGGCTCTGTTGGCCTCCCAGTAATCTCCTCTGCTCCTCCCTCTTATCATACTATTACCACTCCCTACAAACATTTCTGGCTGCCAATGAGGGCTCCAGGATATATAGTTCGGACCAGACTCTCCATCCCACTACTTCCCCCAGGAACTGGACACTCATCTGGAGGCATCTATACCAGTTCATAAGATGGAATCGTTACCACCTTATGCAATTTCAGATTCTTCAGAATCTCTATTATACCCCAATGAGGTTACATAGGATGGGTCCCCTTTCCAGTTATCTCTGTTCCAGATGTGATCAAGAATATGGCTCCTTATAGCATATTCTATGGACATGCCAGAAGGTCACCCCTTTCTGGAACTCAATTCATACTCACCTGGACTCTATCTCTTAGGGCTCTCAGAGGCATTTCTCCCTGAAGTATACATAGTGGGTGATTTTTTTGGGTTCCCTCATTGATAATCAGAAAGCTCACATGGCCCTGATATCAGCATGTGCAAAAAAGGTTATCCTTAGACATTGACTTGACCAGGATACCCCTCATTTCCTAGACTGGTATAGGGACATTTTGTTTGTTTTACAAGCTGAATAATTGATAGCAAATATGTCTGGCAACCTAGCCAGGTACAAGAAGATTTGAGACCACTGCAAACTTTGTTAACAATATCAAATCAGGAAGAAAATTAGGCGGTCTGGCTCATCTCCTCTTTTACGCCTTATACATGTTATTCTCTTAATAACCTTTTAGCCTACAGTCATAACTTCTATAAGTTGGTTGGAATATGAGGTTATCATGATATACAGTATACTCTGGTGGTTTGGGGGAGTGGAGGGGGAGAAGGAGGGTGTGGGGGGATATATAATATAATAAAGTATTGTAATTGTTCACTTTAGTGCAGAGATATTGGGAATTGATAAGTATTTCCCGCTGCATATGAATCATACTATGTAAAAGCATAATAATTGAATCTGATTCACTGTCATGAGTATTGTCATTGTAATGAATCTGATTGTAACTCTGCATTACTTCATAAACAAATAAAGCATATTAAATGTGAAAAAAAACCTTGGTTTGTAGAAACCCTGAGTTAGGTGTCATAGGATAGCTAATTTATGAGACCAGTTTGCACATAGTTTGTACACTACTGTACCTAGACAACAACTAATACTTGGCTAACCAGAAATATTGAAGGGGAACTTTAGGTGTGGTAATTGGGTGTACTATGGTAATACCAGGGAAAGCAAGGCCTTACAACATCTAAGAACTGGGTAACAATTTGAAATACATTCATTTACAGACTGTAATAACATGCAATTGGTATATTTATTAACTTGTCCCTGTGGTGTTGGTTATGTTGGCCAGACTATGAGATGTCTCCAACATCAAATCACTGAACAACAGGCTGCTATAAGAAATCAAAATATGGCATATGCAATGGCATGTCACTTCAAAGGAACCAATCATGGATCAGCAGCAAATGTGAAATATACAGGAGTTGAAAAGATAAAGGCTAACTCACAACGAGGAGAATTTCCTGAAAAAACAGGCAGGGAGAGAGACAGAGAGAGAGAGAGAGAGAGAGAGAGGTGTTTTTGATTTTTATTCTGGATGCTAAATTTCCCAAATGATTAGATAATGGTCTTCCATTGCATTGTTTGTTGTGATATGTGCAATATTGACATTATAAGATTACTGTCCATTTTTAAGAGTTTGATTTCCTATCCTTTCTTCCCCCCCCAGCCCCTCTCCCCTTTGTTGCTTTGTTTGTCTTTGTAGGGCTGACTTTTGAACACTTTTTTGGTTTCTCATTCACCATTAACTAAGATTAATTGATTATTTAACATATTACTATTAGGATGATAATTAATATAACTTTTCACTTAATATGTTCTTGGTGACTATGGTGATGGTCATTGCACTGCCTATGATGATTGAATGTCACATGGTTCTCCTACCTTTAAGGAGGGGGTGCTAAGTTGTCTGCTAGATCTGACAAAGGCAACACATGCTGAAACATTAGTCACATGCTACATATGCATGGTATAACACACAGGCCATTAATCCATGTTTGGATCATCATGGTGATGCACGTGGGATAAGTACCTGCTTTGGGTTAAATTATGTGGGGACTATGCAAGCGTGTGTAGACAGAATCAAAATAATAAACAGGAGCCTGCTACAGATCAAGGAAGGCTTCAAAAGACTTTACCCATTTCTTATGTTATCTGTATTAAAGTGTGCTGATGCCCTGCAATATTTTTCACACTGAGGTGCAAGCTTTTGGGTTGTGCTTATTTGTGTTAAGCTCTTTTCCAATTCACCATCTCGAAAGCAATGAATCTTGACTTAAATTTACATAGTCTGGATTATTGTCTGCAAAAACTAAAACCAGCATGGTGGTTGCTACAATGGGCAGTGCTCTACGTTACTTCTAATTATGTGCAGATTCTTAATTTTTTTGCATGAAAAATGTATAAAATCTAACATTTTAAGAATTTCATAAAACTTAAAGATATTTCTTATAGTTTTCTAGTGCACTAAGTCCTTATGTTCTGGGGAAGAAATTAAGGAAGTTCCCAGGTTGTAGGGGAAACAAATTTTCATAAAAAAACAAGTTGCATTTTGCCATCTGTTTAAAATGCAGCATTTTGTGAAACATTTCCTTAGGTTTATGGACTAAATCAAAAGGGAAATGTTGAAACTTTGTACAGTCTTACTTACTTTACTTTGAATAAAATTCTGGACAATGGTAAACTGCTCCCCTAGAAAAGGCAATCATGTTTACTGGATTACCTTCTTTTGGAGAAATCTCAACCTGTAATACTTGCAAGAAACACCAGAAATAGAAAGTATAATTGTAAATATGGAATAAAAAGCAGCACAATGTATTGCTATGGAAGTTCCTCTCTCATCAATCACAATGTCAGCTCTGTGTTCATTCTGCTTGAGACTATTTCCATTAACCTGTTTCTCAGACAAAATAAAACCACCCTTACCACCATCTGCCACCCCCCAGGAACACCTCCCTCCAACCTGGAGTCCTTGCTAACCTTCAAACACTCTGTCCCTCTTAACAGTGAGTGGGTTCTTCTTGGGAACTTCATCATAAATTGGTTCTCCAGCCAAGCTGACACTGCCAAATCCTACATCAATGACCTTGGCCTTCACCAGATTATCTCCAAACCCACTAGGACAAATTATAAGACAGGTTCTCAATTGTTCATCGACTTGGTCATCACCTGCAACCCCTCCTGCATTACCAACTCTGGAGAAATGCTGGACTGCATCTGTGATCACTGTGCCACCTACTGTCTATGGTCAGCCCAGTGTCTGAAACCCAACCCCCCCAAGTTCATCTTCTTTAGATGCCGAACAAATAACTCCATCAAAAATATTACACACAATCTTAGCCTAGTTGACTGGTCATTCACCACTGCACCAGGTAACCTTGACCCTATCCTTGACAGATTCTCTACCATCCTCAACAGTGTATGTGACAAATATACCCCTCTCAAAAAAAAAATCATGGTTAGGGGACCTATTAATGAATGGGTATTGTCTGATATCATTAAACTGATGAGGACTGGGGACAAGGCCTGGGCCCATTACACCAAGCACAGAGACCCTGTTCAGCTCTCCCTCTAACAAAGTACTCAGAAATAAGTGCAAATCAGTCATCAGCAAAGCCAAAACTGACTTTTTTCCATAATAATCAACTCAGGGAAACATCCAACCCCCGTCAACTTTGGGTTGCACTAAACTCACTATATGGGAAACAGATGAATACCTAACCAGCCACTCTGATCCATGGTGGCAAGCAGACCACTGACCCCTCAGAAGTAGCAAACATTATCAACTCATTCCTTGGTGACCTCGATAAATATAAACCTTTGCCTCCCCCCTCATCCACCCTTACCCCCTGCCCCAATTCTAAGTCTGATCCCAAAACCCTCAGATACCATAAAGCTCATCTGAAGTAACAACCCTAAGCAAAGGGGCAGACAGAATCAACTTTAAAATCCTTAAACTGGCCATTAATTCATTAGTGGTCCACATCTCCAACATACTAAACCACTCACTCTGCTCCGGCTTTTCCCCTAGCACCTGGAAAACTGCCACCGTCAAACCGTTGTTCAAGTCACTGTCAAGGAATGAAGTAGGGAATTACCGACCTATTTCCCTCCTTGTTCCCCTCTCCAAAATCATTGAAAAAGTTGTTAATACCCAGCTCACTGCCTTCCCTGACCGTCATAACTTATTCTCTGTCGCTCAGCATGGTTTCAGATCTGGACATAGCACCGAAACTACCCTGGTCAGGTTCAACAGTGATATCCTCAAGTGATATCCTCAAAACAAGTGATAAGGGCCAGTACACAGGCTCTGTCTTCGTGAACCTGAACAAGGAGTTCGACCTGGTCAACCATTGCCTTCTCCTGGACACCCTCAAGGGCTTGAACATATCTGAAAACAATGTCAAATGGGGGTCGGAAGCTACCTCTACGACAGATCGCAGAAAACTAATATCAACGGTCATTTTTCTGCTGAATGTCCGATTAAATATGGGGTACCCCAGGGTTCCATCCTAGACCTGCTCCTGTTCTTGCTCTTCATCAATAACCACCCTTCCACCTGCCAAACCACCCAACTAGTGCTTTACACTGACAACACGGCCCTCTACTGCAGTGAAACTAACCTTGATACAATGTTCAGTAACTTGCAGGCTGACTTCATCAAGCTACACACTTGGTTCTCTGCCAAAGGCATGGTTCTCAACTCCAAGAAGACCAAGTTTATGATCTTCTCTGGCCCAAGAAAAGCCCCAGTCATGGGACGATCCCTCTCAGAGAGTCTTGGTAACATCATAGAACAAGTCTATGAATTCAAATACCTTGGACAATACTTAAACCCCTCACCTAACCTACAATATCCATATTATCAACTTCATCAAGAAAATCCATACGAGGCTAGGTCTCTTATACCGAATCAGAAAGTTCCTTATCCTCACCTCCAGACTACACCTCACCAGCTCCTTTCTCCTGTGCCTCCTTGATTATGGCTCTATTGGCTACCCCCCAGCACCACCCCCTTTTCTCCAAACTCAGGACTACATACAATAATATTGCACGCTTCATGACTGGCCTCCCCTGGATGACTCATCACTGTGCCCTCTATGCCTCCCTCAACTAGCTCACCCCTGAAGGCAGGTTCCAACTTAAAATGCTCTCTTTCCTACACAAAGTTCACCATAATCTACTATCGGTCAGTGTAAACTCCCTTTTCCCCTTATCAGTTGCCTAGCACAGTACTAGAGGGGCTGCCTGTGATATCTTCAACACCCCTTTTTACCACACCAAGCATGGGCAGAACTCCATCACATACAAGGGCCCTAGGTTTTACAATAAACTGCCCCTGAACTTCATGACTGTAGTTCAATTGGCTCATTCACCTCCTCCCTCAAAGGACCACCTCTTCCAATCCCTCACCTGTGTCTGCCCCAGTAGGTAACCCCCCTTAATGTCCACCAACCCTTGAATTACCTTAGAGTTTATAAGTATCTGTATATTGGCTGTGTTATGTGCTCTGTATTATTTTTCTATTCTAGATGATCCTGTCATATACACTGTTCCTACAGTAAATACTGTAAAATTTGGCAGATATTGTTTTTACCTTTTTCTCTGTATTATCAAATTTTTGTACCACTGGACATTTGTGAAAATGGGCATTTTTGCTCACGTACCTTCCAGTCTAAAATAAAATTGAATTGAATTGAACTGAAAGTCTAGCACAGTAATAGATCTCCAAATATTAGGCAAGGTCCTGTGCCAGTATAAAGAAAAGGATTTCATAGTGATGACCTTTTCATTGCTAAATATAATATCTTGAAACAGTTTCTGTTCTCAGAATCATAACAGTGCTTACTGTTTATGCTTATCTTTGTTGACATTGAGCATTATCTGGCACAGCCAAGCACATTCATATATCCCTCCTTTGTATTGCTGCTGCTTTTAAGTTGATATTTACATGATTTTTTGGGATGATGTGCTTGACATCCCATGCTATCCTAGTGCTGTCTTTGACACTTATGTAGTCAATGGCTTTTGTTAACTAAGTCCATTTATGAAAGGTCAGGTATAACATTACAGTACTTTCTATGCATATAGAGTAGCAGTAGAAAGAACAATGTTGACCCCATAGTGTTGGATTTCAACACGTTTGGTACATGCAGTTGTAGAGCAATGTCTTTCCCTCAATTGACAAGCAGGTTGTTTCTGATGCTGCTCTGTGACATCTGGATTGTAGTAAGAGATAACAATTCACTGATTTCCCAGATTGTTATCATATTTTTTTTTCTGCTCTAGATTACTGTGGCACCACCTCTGAACTCAGAATTGCCATTTAGGGTTGATAAAAAAGTACTGGCACTGCCAGTATCAGTAAGGTGGAAAAGGTTGGTTCACAAACGATTGATGTCTCCCTCTGGAGCAGGTGTGCACTATTGAATGATGTAATAAACAGGAAACAGAGATGAGTTAAAATTAAAACTGGTGATGCATCTTAATCATACTCTGAGGCCTAAGCTTGCCTTGGGAATCCCCATATCTGTGGTGCAATACAAATGATAACAACTACTATACAATACATTGTTATACACTGTAGTCAGTGAAAGAGTTTTAAATTACCTGACAAAATTACTTTTGCATGCTCTATCAGAAGCAAACCAAGTTGTCACAGGACAGGAAGCATACCAAGCAAGTTGTACATAAGTGAAAAAATGGCATGAGAAGCAGACCAGTGCTACAGAACATGGCAAGAAGATCCCACCACCACCATACCAAGCATCATTGTCAGCAAGTTAAGAAGAAATCCCATTAATATGCCATTGATTTGACTACTCCAACCACACTGAGTGCTGCATATGTACCAGACATTAAGAAAGAGGTGTTCCTTCCATATGTTTTGGCCACAGTCATGGTTCCACTGAATAAGAATGACAGGAAAGTAATAACCAAATCATGAGGAAGCCGTAGTGTTATACATCTTTCCTGCCTTGGATCCTGGTTATGCTTTATGTGTACTATAAGTGGGTGTAGTGCATTAACCTTCATTGCTCTTGAGGCAAGCATTTCATATCAAACAACATACAGGAGGTGGTCCTATTGGAGGTGTGCTCTAAATGTCAGTTAACTCACCAAGATATGTCCGAGATCCATGCCTGTCTGAACCAACAGTCATGAGCACTTAGGAGAAGAGCTACCCTTTCCAAATAGGTGAAGGTGTTTTGTGGTTTTTTATATAGAGTACTGTATTTACAGTGTATATTGCTGTACTTACATTTTTTAACATTGCATATTTATTTTCTTTGTTCAGGTCAGTGGTACAGCCTAGTGATTCACAGAGGCAGACTAAGCATTACCATGTCATAAAGCAGCATATATACCATTTCTCAATTATATCAAAACATTGAACGTTAATTTTTTTCTCACAGGGACCAAGACTATCACACCCTCAGAGTATGAGAACCATTACACTTAGACAGACCCAAGGACAGAAACTATACCAACACAATGTTCAAAGACTAAACTTTTAGAGTTGCTTTTGAAATGGATAACATGTGCTGTTATTTATTCTACATTTCTGTTTATTGTCTCTTTCGTATAGTTCATACACTAAGTTATTCAGTAGCCACCAGTGATAACATGCATCATAGACAGAGGCAGCCAGTGACAAGATAAACTATGTACTGTACAGTTGCATCCAAAGACATGTAAGCATTAAGCCATGATGGAGGTGGCATCTAATGGGGAATTAATGCATAGTTGGGACTGTTATGGCTCGAGGCCGAAGGTCGAGTGCCTACAATGGCCCAATCATGCATTAATTCCCCATTAGATGCCACCTTCAGAGTGGCTTAATGCGCTTGTAGAATGGTTTTCTGATAGTTGAGTTTATTAGAAATATAGATATCATTATCCAATTCATACAATAGAGACGCTGTTTTGTTTGCAGACAAATATTTTGTGTACTTTTGAAAACGTGAAGAAATGCTTATTTACATACATATGTTATAGAGAGCACATTTCAGATATTGACAGAGGGGGGTTTATTTAAAGTAATTTTAAGTAGATTGTGTAAATCTGCACAACTATTATTCTCATAGCGTGATTTGGAGGTCTCCGATATGCTCCTGTGTCTGTTTACGCAGTTCGGTTTTACACTCATTACCATACTGTCTGACCTTATGTTCAACTGTTGCACATCCACTCCATCTTGCGTCCTTGTATTGATTTCTTTTGCCTTTTCCTTGTCCCCAATATGCTGTATTGGTGTGTCTGCCTACTCTGACTTCATGCTATGTTGTGCACAGCAATAATTACAATTTAGGGTTTCGTGTACCGTGAATGACTCAAGCTGCAACAGGATAAGCATTTCCGCCTGCCGCACCTCTACTGCTGTGGTGTGCTCTGGAACTGTTACTTGTTGTGGAGTGCTCTTCTCAGTGGCACTACTACTGGTTTCAGGTGTGACTGTTTTTTATTTAATTATGCTAATTGTGGTTTCTCTGATATTACTTGTCCAACTCTATCTGTTTCTGTATTTCATTGTCTCTTTTGTTGTGTATTTCTATCTCCTATGACAGTTACAAGCATTTGGGTCGGTGGGTGGGACAGAGAAGCACTTTGTAATACACTGCCGTGTCCTTTTGTGAACAGTGCTTTTACCTTTCTGTGGATTCAGAAGGTACTTCACTTTCAACATGGCATTATTGCTTAAATAATGCCGTGTTGAGATATGGACATGTGATTTATTTCATCCAGTGATTTGTCTCATTTACCTACTTCTTAACTTTGCCATGTTACAAGGTCAGATAGTTCCTGAAATGTCTGTAATAGCTCTAGTGAAATTCTTTGCCCACCTGCAATTCCATAGTATGGCTACCAGAGACAATCTCTTTAGAAATATTGTGAAATATCTGGAAATATCTGACGCTGTCTTTGGCTGCAACTGCATGTGGCTATATTGGGAAATATCATAGAAATCCCATTGAATTGAATAGAGGTTTGAACTAATATCTGGATATTCTGCATCATGTCATAGGTAGCCACTGTATATTATCTGGATATATTGAGAAAATACCACAGAACTTCAACTGAAGTCGATGGAGAGTTCTTGTGATGTACTTTGATATATCTCTATGTTCTGCATCGAGTCACTGGCAACCACTGTGAATTAGTGATGGGCGAAGTGGCCCAATTTGCTCCACACACTGATTTGTGGAGTGAAGGCAAATTCGCGGAGAGCTCCGCATCGCGAAGCGGAGTACTTTGCGTTGTAATGGGTAACACGAAGTCCATTGAAAACAATGACTTTGCATTACTCCATCTTCCCAAACCACTATTCCACCAATTCTTAAGTGAAGTACATTGAAAACAATGTACCTCACCTCACTTCTCCTTGTTTTTAAGCTCCAAAGGCAAATTTTGCAGTGATTCATGGGATTTCAGGTCACATGGGCTCTAGATTGTTCTGCACAGCCTCAAGTTTGGGGTAGTGTGTGTAGGAAGCTGTAGGAGACAATCTGCTGCTCTGAGAGCTCTCTGCAATCCAAACCTTCTAAAAGCTGTTAAAAAAGCTTTTTTGAGTCATTTCTTTTGCTGAAACTTTAGTTCATCGATTATAGGAAACCCTCCTGTGCTCACATCATCGAGCGTTTATTATTTGTGTGTGGATTTTGAATGTTAATGTACAACATTCAGTCTCTGTACTGAGAGACAGTGGAAGTGTGCTTTGGGGGAGGGGCGTATCTGTGGTGTAGGTAGATTAGCTTGGAGAAAAAGACAGTGCTTTCTGCTTTGGTGATATTTTTCTTGTATAACTGTGTTAATGTACATACAGTAATGTTTTCAATAATTCTTGCCATTTTTTTGCTGATTGTTGTGGTGCAGCAGTGCATAATTTTAGTTTGTTTAAAATATGTGGTTATATTACTGAAGTTTTCAATTTGCTACACATTACTTAGTGTGTGTGTGAGTATGTGTGTGATGCATGTCATCAAATCAGACACCTTTTATTGTGCCACATAATAATTTCAGCAATGTGAACCTACTATCCACTGCAGATGTGTAATTTTTGTATTTGTTTGTGGTATGTTTACTGGTACTAGTACTAGTACTAGTGACTGTTACTGCAGCAGTGCAGTACACTGCTGCCCGCCCCCCTGCAGCCCACCCCAACTGGCAAAGGTATTCTTTTCCAGATTTGAATTTCTGATGGTGAGAACTGGTTAGGTGTTGTGCCTTTGCATCTGCATCTCTTCAGTGTGCAGTGCAATCTTAATCTGTCTGTGCATTTGCATCTCTTTAGGGCACAATCTCTATCTGTAACTTAAGACACAGTTGTTTCTTTGGCTTCCCTTCAGAGTACTGGACAGGTGTGGTGCATAATTCTGCATGAACATTGTACTCATTAATATGCATTTTTAAGTCAGGATCATCATCACGGGTCACTCGTGATACAAATCACATTCTTCATTATCACGGTCACAAATTAAGTCACAGATCATGATTCACGATCACGTCATGAATCACAACATTCATTTTTACTAGTTACTTGGATGTATTGTAAGCATCTTTTGTAGTATCACTCCAGGCTTCACCACCCCGCCATTGTACACATCAATGAGCGTTTTTAAGTTGGGGAGTTTGTGCTACAGCTCATCTGGGAAGTACAGCCGCAGGCATTCGCGTTCCCAATACAGTTCCATATTGGTTATCTCACACCGTTGTCACTGAATCATGTTCTTTATCATCACGATCACAAATGCAGTCACAAATCACAATTCACGATCATGTCATGAATCACAACATTAATTGTTTTACTAGTTACTTGGATGTATTTTAAGCATGTTTTTTAGTATCTCTCTAGGCTTCACCACTCCACCATTGTACTCATTATTAAGCATTTTTAAGTCAGGGAGTTTTGTGCTACAGCTCATCGAGGAAGTAGAGCCATAGGCATTCACATTCCTTCCCGTACAGCATGTGAGTTACAGTACTGTAAGTAGTGGTGGGCGAAGTGGCCCCAATTTGCTCCGTGAAGTGATTCACTGAGTAACGTGGAATCCTCGGAGAACTCCACAATGTGCAGCAGAGTACTTCACTTCATAATGAGGAATATGAAGTCCATTGAAGCCAATGACTTTGCATTATTCCGCCTTCCCCAAACCACTTCTCAACCAATTTTAAGGTGAAGTACATTAAAATCAATGTAATTTGCCTCACTTTACCCTGTAATTCAGCTTCAAATGAAATTCTGCAGTTATTCATGGGATTGCAGGTCACATGGGCTCTAAATTGTTCAGCACAGCTTCAGTTCTGGCCTGGGTAGTGTGTGTGCAGTGGTAGCTGGAGACAGTTTACTCTCAGAGCTCTGTGATTCAGAACCTCTAAAAGCTGTTTAAAATGCCTTTTTGAGTAATATTTTTTGCTGAAAGTTTAGTACATCGATTGTAGGAAACCCTTCTGTGCTCATATCATTGAGTGTTTATTGTTGTGTGTGGATTTTGAATGTTAATTTAGAACAGTCAGTCTGTGTACTGTAAAGTGTGATTTGGGGGAGGGGCGTATTTGTGGTGTGGGTAGATTAACTGGGAGAAAAAGGCAGTCTTTCTGTTTGGTTATATTTTTCTTGTATAATTGTGTTAATGTGCACACAGTAATATTTTCATTAATTCTTGAAATTGTGTTGCTGATTGTTGTGGTGCAGCAGTGTACAAGCTGTCTGTTTAAAACATTTGGTCATATTACTAAAGGTTTTCAATTTGCTACGCATTACTTGAGTGTGCATGTGAGTGTGTGTGCAATGCATGCCATTAAATCAGACACCTTTTGTTGTGTTAAAAGAGTAATTGCATCAGTGTGAACCTGCTATCCACTGCACCTGCATGAATTTTTTATACTGCTTTGCGGTATCTTTACTGGTAGTGGATTGTTACTGCTGTGCACTAATTCCTCAACTGGCAAAATGTATTCCTTTCAAGATTTGGATTTGTGACTTGTGAGCACAGGTTAGGTGTTGTTGTGCCTTTTTGTATGCAAGCCCTTGAGTGTGCAGTGCTATCTTAATCTGTCTGTATGTTTGCATGGCACTATTAATTCTGGGAGACTGCATTTCTTGCAACACTTTCATTTCACTTTGTCAGCACTGGGGAATTTTCTGGACACAAGACAGTAGCATTTTGGGGATGCACATTAATTCTGGTGACTCTGTGTGTGATCTGACCACTGTGTGCATGACTGAGTGTGCCATTAATTCTGGGAGACTTCGCATTTCTTGTTACACTCTCATTTCACTTCATCGGCACTGGGGAGTTTTCTGGACACAAGACAGTAGCACTTTGGGGATGCACATTCATTCTGGTGACTGTGTGGGTGGGATGCTGCCAATATTGTTGTCAACTCCACCTTACTTCACGTTTAAGGTGGAATGACAACGCAACGTAATAATAACAAGGCAAAGTGAGCCTTTCCTATGGGGCACTCCACATAGCGAAGTGCCAATGCGAAGTGGCCACTTTGCGTTCACTTCGCCAGCAGATTTTAAATTTGCTGCATCTCTACTACGAATATAAGAATTCAGTAGGGATACAATACAGCAGTACAGCAACACTTCTGTACCACCATAATTAGCAGCAGATCAGCAGTTTAGTGGGAAGGGTATAGATGCATTAACAACTCAGCAGTTAATCGGATGTTATTAAATATTAGGTTGAAACTGGATACCCTGCTGTGAGAGATGTTCATTTCTAAGTGTATACTGAAGTGGCCCAACAACACAGTTAAATCACAGTATGTGAGAACTAAAGAAAGCTTTGGTAGTACTGTAGGTAGTCAGTTAACATTTATAGTACCATTAAGTGTCTGCCATTAAAGCCTGTATGCACTGACCTGCCAAGTGGCATTTCCACACTAGTTCAACTAAACAATTTACTTACATTGCTTGATTTATCCACATTTGTTTCACAAGGGATTCAAAACAGTACACAACATCCATAAGAGAATAATGTTCAAATCAGACTGGCATGGAGCTCTAGCTACATGGACTAGTACAGCGTCTGTCAGCGTTACAAATAGTGGCTAGTGTTCACACAGAACTAGGATACTCTTCTTATTGACATAGTTTTCTTACAGTAAGTCACTCCTAAATTCGATAACCACCAATAAAGCCACTCCTCTATAAAATGGCTGATTGTAGAACCACAGACCAGTATCAGTCCTTGCTTTTCCTTCTAAATCCATGTAAAAAGCAATATGTAAACATTGTATAACAGCCTCATATCATTCTAAATAATATACTCTTGACAGCCATAGTAATGTAGAAAATGCTATATGAAAAAAGAGTGTGTGTGTTCATAGTGTTCATCCCGTGACATCTAGGCAGATGCAGCATCCAGTATTATATGGTATACCAGAAGATGTTGTTAAATGAGAAGTGTGGCTAGTAAATGTTATGAGCACTGGCGCTCTGGGGAGAAAAACCTCTAGGAACTCAAGACCAAGTGATCTGCAGTTTCCTTATGGGCATAGCAATGCTGCTATGTGGGATGCTCTTTGTGCTCACCCCAGCCATGTATGTTATACTGTATCAAGCAATTTTGCAATGTTGTTATCAAGCAGTCACTGTCAGTGGCTCAGCAGGTTAGACACTTGTCTTTGAGTCTGGAAGAGTGAAAGGCTATGCGTTCTAGTACCACATCAGGAACTTGGATCAAAATGCCAATAATGACACTGTAGTTCAACATTAGGGGTACTGTACTCCTCATCCTGAAAGTCCATTTTTCCTTTTCGGATGAGATGTTAAACTGAGGTTCTGTTTGTCTGTTCAGGTGATTAGTCAGGTTGACATTTAAGATTTCATGGCATGCCTCGAAAAGAGTAGGGGAAGTTTTTATTGAAAGAAAATCGTACATCACATAGGGAAAAATGAGACACAGTACAAGTAAATTAAATTACCATTATAAGCAATAGTGCAAAAGAAATAAAACCATGCAAAAAAAAAACATAAAAAAAGAAAACAAAGAAAATGGAAAACAGTACAGTATTAGGTCACAAATCAGAAACCAAGATATGAGTCTCCTAACTCATCCATCCTTAACAATGTTTGCATAATGACCCCATCTGCTGGTCGGGTAACCTCTGTAATTTATGAGAGTTAACATTTTTCACTTGTGTTCTAATATAGGTTATTTAGCTCATTTTGTCCCAAATATTGCTTTTGCAAGACTAACTGGCATCTTACGGCCATTTGCAATATTTCATTGCCCCGGATTCCCCCCTCTTCCCCCATAAAAGACTGACACCAATATTTGTTGTTGTGCTCAGATTGGCAATTAATTTATTTCAATTCATAATTCCATATTCCATTCCAATTCCTTTATTATCATATTTCCAACATTTTGTTTATTCCATCCAATATATCAATCTCTGATTATTCTTCCCCCAGGTGAAGACCTGGGTGCCTTCTTCTTCTCCTTTTCAGTTAGGTAACGGTGAAAACCGAGTCCGCTTTTCCTTCATCTTCCTTCTCTTCTTGTGTTATTCCTTTTTCCTTCCCCCTCTCCCCTCCTCCCCCCCTTTTTCCCCGCAGTCCTTAGCCATGTTATCACCTGCCATCCACCTTTGGCAGTCCTTAGCCATGTTATCACCTGCCATCCACCTTTGGCAGTCCTTAACCATGTTATCCCCTGACATACACCTTTGGCAGTCCTTGACCATATCCTTAGCTGCCATCCACCTTTGGCAGCCCCATCTCTTGTCCAGCCTGGACGTGCTTTCCTCTGCACCATCACAGACCCCCATACAGTCCCATCTCGACTGTCCTCCATACTCATTCCCCTTTGCCAGGGTGGGTGGGAGGTATCCAAAAACTCCAGCAAAAGTGGCTGAGGCCCCCTTGTGCAGTCCCTTAAGTACCTCCCTATCTCCCTCCCCTTCCTGTTTGTCTGCCCATTGTTCTGCCTCCCTTAGCCCCTCCCCTTCCTCCCCCTTCCCCTTCTGAGCACAACCATCTTAAGCATGGGAGCAGGGGTGCACCATGACAACCTGGTCTGCCCTCTAAAAGGGGCAAACTCCATTATGCTGCATAAAACTATCAGAGTACTTAGATGGTATTGTTTCCACCTTCTGGTATATATGTCTGAAATTAAGACCTCATAGACGTATAATGGAGGTCCAGACAATGCACCCTTTGGGCACCAGATTTCCAGAATGAGATAATATAAGGACAAGAGATAAATAAGTGATCTTGTGTTTCAAAAACAACATTGCACATGTCTCTAGGACAATATCATTCTGAGACAGATTAATGTTTCTGATTCACCTAAACCCCAATTCTACCATGGTATGTGAACCATATGATAACCCACATATGGCATGGGAGGCTATCCTCTGTTATTTGTCTAAGGGTGTCTGTGGTTTTCTGGGCTGACCCTTGTGGGAAGAATACAGGATCTATAAAATAAGACTCAGTAATATGACTGTACAATGGTTTCCTGGAGAGAAATTTAAAGTGATCAAGTGGTAATTTCCACGTCTTAACCTTGCATAAGGCCAAAGTTATACATGTAGGAATCTGCTCTTTTTTGAGCCTAGTATAGAAAACCCACTTTCTTTCTTCTGAAAACAGTAAAATTGATAATAGCCATTTTTGTACCCACACTGTCCAACACATAGCAGTATCCAAAAACAAAAGCAAAAAATTAACAGAAAAAATATTGTATAAAAGAAAACTAATGGATTCACTATCGCTAAGCCGCCTTTATATACCAGGAGATAAGTGAGCTGCTTGCAAATGGGATTAAGTCTACTCCCCCGTATAGCCTGAAAAAAAAAATACTATATATTTTCATTTTGAAAATTCAATGGTGGAGGAAAAACATAAGTGTAAAAAGTGGTAAAATTAAGGTTTTAACTAGGTACACTCTTTTCAGTTTAGAAATTTGCATAGATTTTCATAGTGCAACCTATCTTTCACACTTTCTAAATCTGCCCTCCCAATTCGCTATGTCCATATCCTAGTCTCCAAACTTTATCCCTAGAATAGTTACAGTATCTCAGAGTCTATAGGGATACCACATAAATGTTGTAACTCGAGTTCCTTTGTCTGGCCTACACAAAAGACCTTACATTTTCTGATATTTATCTTAGCACCAGACACTTTGAAATATTTCTGCATTAATGACATTGCTGCCTGGCAGGATTGTATACTGTCTACATACAAAAAATACCATGTGCATAAACAGAAATTTTAAGTGGAGGAATATCAGGACTAAGTGTTAGGCCCTGGACCCTGGATGACTGGTGTATTTTGCAAAAATTAATATATCTAAGCAAAAAACATATAATGAAGGGCTAAGTGGACATTTCTGTCTAACAGCTCTGGCTATTTCTAACCTAGGACCCACTGTGCCATTTACCAGGGGGTGAAAATGAGCTTGTCTATAAAGCAATCTTATCCATTCTGTAAGCAATAAGACACAATGGGGTGTGCATTTAACATATATTACTGCTGCCTAGGGACATAATAAGGCACGAGGTCACAGGTCGAGTGCCTTTAGCCCTTGGGTGTGTGACAGTATCTGTTCAGTGCACACTCCAGAGTGTCTTATTTCATTTATAAAATGAGTTCCCTTTTCTAAATAATTTTTGTATGTTAAAAAAACTATTTCGATATGCATAAACTGATTCAGTTGTTGTGTATTTATAGTAAAATAGTCCCTCTGCATTTGTGTTGTGGGAATGCTTTAGGACATTTGTCCTTTATTGAGATCCATAGATTGCTGCTCCCCCACACACACACACACACACATACATAATGGAGCAAGTAGCTCACCCCCATTGCCTGCTTAGTGAAAGAATGAAGTCTAACTTTTGGTTTAACCAAAAATAAATAAATAAAAAATAAGCTTTGCAGTGATGGGAGGTTAGGAAGAGACTAGCTGCACTTCTGTAGTGCCTACCCCCTTCAATGAGTATGTGGTCCTACTTCCGGGAGTGGCGTACTTCTCATCTCAAACATTTTATTATCTGTAAGCAGTATGTAACCCCAGCTTTCTAATAAAACAAAAAAAATCAGAGCCAACAAATTTTAACATTTTAAAGTGCGGACTGGCAGTGCACACAGTAATTCACACAGCAGGAGCAGACAGCAACTAAGAAAGAAGACATACAAACACGGCATGGAAGGAAAGCAGGACATAAGAAAACAAATGCTTTCTTTTCAGTTTAAATGACCAAGTTCTTTATTTACTCAGAGGCAAGATGAATGTTTTTATTTTTCCTTTATGTGACTGAGCAGTTGGAGCAACTGTGGAATTACAGCGAGCATGTGGCAGGACAAGTAGGTTCAAGTGCATGTGAAAAGGGGCGTGGCCTGACCAGGCAGAAGATGGCAGCATAATTCAGAATCTCTGCAGGAATGACTGCAATCTAACCTCATCAAGCCTTCACCAGACCTTTCTTCGGTACCAGCTCCTGTGACCATCCTGTAATCTTACTGCCTGACTCAGACTGTAAGTCATTTTTTTTTTTTTTTCATATTTTACCCCTCTTTTTGTCCCCCTTGCCTTCCATCAGGGATCCGCCCTGGTCACAATGCCCCCGAGGCTTCCACCACCTGATAAGCCACTCACTCCCCCGGTCACTCCTGGCTTGCCCCCCAGGAGGCGGGGCATGGCACCGCGGTAGAAATCGGTGCCATGTGACCGTAACTGGTTGGGAGAGCCCTCGGCCAGATGGCTAATTGAAGCCTGGGACAGGGCATTATAGAGACATCCAGCAAGGAGGGATTTATCCCCCTATAGGCTGGGGTGGAGACGTGCAATGACACCTGTGTCTGTCCCGCCCCAGGACACCCCCCTTGACCATGCGTCGGTGCTCAGAGTGATACACACAGCTTTCGCTAGGTATCACTCTTGCACCAAACACAGAAACCTCCCACCCCTCAGAGAAGGAAAGCAGTCCTTAGGATGCTTGATCCTTCTTCCCATGGTCTGCTCTATGATGACCCGGGCTCGTTCCCGAACCCAGGTCACCGGCGTCACAAGCGGAAATCCAACCACTGCACTGGCCCGGCTGGTCTGACAGTCTGTAAGTCATTTTTGATCCATCGTCTACTTATATTGAATAATTCTACACTGTACTGCAGCATACTAGGCCTCATCCTTCAGCATTATGGCCATTCTCCAAACACAGCAAAGCTCACTTGCTAGAGTGGAAGTAATGTTTTCTAAACTGATGACTGAGATTAATGATCTAAAAACTTCCACCCAACAGAATGCGACCATTCTTGAAACTTTTGGCCAGAAAATTACATTTAATGAGAAAGCATTGGCCTATAATACCACTACTATTCATGACCTCCAGGCTACTGTCCATAATCAAGATTAAAATATTAAATCCCTACAAGCCAAAATTGATGATATTGAAAATCGTAATTGTCGCAACAATTTATGATTTTTTGGCTTCCCTGAAGGTGTAGAATTAGGAGACACTACTGCGCTTTTATTACATGTGCTGCTTACAATGCTTAAACTGCCTCCCAACCTAATGTTTATCATTGAGCGGTCTCACCGTACTCTGGGTCCCAGGCCAACATCAGACCAGCAACCGAGGCCCATCATTGCTCACTTCTTGAACCATTCCCATACAGAATTAATACTGAAACGAGCCAGAGAATTGGGGAAACTTCAGTGGCAAGAGTTTAATATTTCCATCTACAGAGACTTTTCAAAAGATTTAACCATTAGAAGGAAGGCCTACAGTCCACTTAAATAAATCTTCCACCAAAGAAGCATTAAATTTGCTCTACGTTACCCTGCGACACTATGCCTTTTCTCAGGCTCTTCCTTCAAGGATTTTGAAACCCCTGATGCCTTAGCCAACTATCTGGAGCTTTCTCTTTGCAATATTACCCCGGGAGGTTTAGCAGCAATTGACAACCTGAACACAGCTCTGGTATGCACACAGAGGGAGGACGACGAGGTTTGGGAGTGTGGAGAAGATGTTGCAGAACTTGCAGCCCCAAGCCGCAATGCCACAACTGATTTTACCCCAAGGCAATTAACATGGCTGCAAGAGAAGCTTCTATTGGGACATTATTCTTCAAAACATTCATGCTGTTCTAGTGAGGCCTCAGCCCAAACATCCCAAGCTGAAGCCTCTCACCTTCAAATCGACCCCTCTATTCCCTTGAGCAATAAATTTGCTCTCTTGGAGGACGACATGCACTTCTCACAGAAGGATCTTCCCAAGCAAATTTCAGATGAACATCCCTCTAACTTGGACCCGGTGGCTCAGGGATGTATTTCTGACAACAGTTCATGGGCAGAAGCTAGTCCAAGTTCCCCCCTCAAATCTTTAGAGCCACCCAAAAAGAAACGTAAGGCAAAGGCTAAAAGCAAAAACATCAAAAGTCGCAATCCCGCTAATAAATCTAAGGAGTCATGAGTTTATATGGTCAGTAATATGGTCACAGTTGCTATATCTTGGTTGGTTTTGCTTCCAGGATACTTAAAGGGAGTGCCAGTACACTTTTTCTGCCTAGTCACCTGCTCTACAGTCTATGCTACCTGGTTGCTTTTGCTCCCAGCAGGTGCAGAAAGCAAAGGCTGTACATCGCGGTGCAATCAATTTACTTTTTGTTTTAATGTTTAAACAAGCAGCTTAAAGGTCTTCAAGGGAACTTTGGTATGTCAGCAACACTTTTCTAAGTCATTATTTTAGTGTTAGATCTTATACATTACCACACTAGACAGGCTCTCTATATCTAGCCTTATACTCTCCAGTTTAGCAGTGCATCAGGTTTATAGTCTTTGGGCTGTTCAGCTGCATATCCTTAATCAGTATGCATCCTGATTATTGCCTTTTTTTTATATGTGAATTATCATATATTACAATGCAATTTACCCCATCCCTCTCCTGATGACAGGCCCTTAAGTAATATTGCAGACTATATTTAATCTATCTCCTTCCCTCCGCTCCATTATTCTTCCTAACTCCTGTTTACAATATGGAACTATCATTAGCACTCAAAGAAGTGGGCTATGTTTGATTTACTGTTGCAAAGGATTGTCGATCTACATCTTCCTTGTGCTCCTTATTTTACGCGAAGCCTACAGATAGCATAGAGATCCACTGTTGTGTGGTCTCTCCTGTTTTGGGGCTCACTGGGCCTAGTTTTTTAGACTTAGTCACCCCATATAACATCTATTTAGGCAATTTTTGAGTAATCGGAGCGGACCTTTAATATGACTATCTCCTCTGTCCACAGTTATCACCGAAGCCTATACCTCCCCATATAATCCTGATTTGCATCTGGCTCAGGGCATAAGGGTTTAAATTGGCCTCCCCTTTCTTTTTCCCCCCTCAATATTGTATTTATTATGTACTTATTTTGTTGCACTGCGAAGTATACTCAGAGCTACTCTAATGTGATAATGATCTACTTTTCCTTTTATATTTGTTCATTTGCAGTACACCTGGCTCCCTGAATTCCTTGCTCTATGTCTAGGCTGTACTGGTATCTCATATATGGTTCTTTAATTTACTGTTATTTCAAGTTGGTATATCTTGTACTATTACTACTAATGTTTATAAATAAGTTCTGGTGTTTAGCATTATCCTTATACCTTGTTCTGTTAGCTTAGAATTAAGCTGAGGTTATTACAGTCCCCTGCCTTTCTTGGTATTATTCCCTTTCAGTTTAGCTTATCAGGAACACTTTATTATATTACTGGGTTCAGACTTAGGTTTGGGCTGATATTTATAACAGGTCCTCCCTAGCCTCCTCCCTACATTGACGCCCCAGAGTGTGGTGAGAGAGTCTCTTAGCCAGTTGACCGACTCATTTCTCCTCACACCCATAAAAAGTTTTCTTTGTTATTTAGCTTACTAGTATTGTTGTTATTAATGACTTTCTCCTTCACCATCTCTATTCTAACTTTAATATAATATCTGTGTAGCTCATGTATCATATATTTCACTTTTTTTGGCTTGAATGTTCCTGCCACTCTCTGCATATACGTAAGCTCTCTATATTGTATTCTGATCATCCTCTGCCTCATTTATTTGTCCCTTCACATTCCAGTGATTATTCCCTTTCTTTAACACCGACAATATGAGTGACATACTTTTATATACATAGAATGTGAAGGGACTTATTTATCCTTGTAAGTGAAAGCAAATTCTTTCACATCTCAAAAACCATAAAACACAAATTGCTTTCCTTCAAGAAACAAAATTGTTTGCAGAGGATGTTCATATACTTAAGAAAGATTGGGTCGGTCAGATCTATGAATCATACTATACTTCAAAAAAAAGAGGAGTTGCTATTCTTATTCATAAGAGTCTCAAATGGTCCCTTGTAAACCCCCTTTCCGACACTGATGGCAGATGGGTGATGGTTAAATTGAATACCAGCTCTGGTCCTCTTCTGCTTGTTAATGTCTATGCACTCAACTCCGATTCCCCAGAGTTTTTTCACAATTTAGCTCAACAGATTCTATCCTTTAACACTAATGATACACCAGTTATTCTCCATAGGTGAATTTGGGGGGGGGGGCTAAGGGTGCTATACCTTCCCCATCATGGAGCTCCTCTATTAGTAACACATTGTGCTGCATTCTTAATCGGTATGCACTAATGCCTCCATGAAAGCCTCCTGAGCCACACGGGTCTCATCTGTCCTCCAGTGTCCTGGTAATGCAGTAAAACAACCACCCCCACTCGCATTACATAGTTGATCCTCCCCCTCCCCGTCTCCAGCATGAATTTCTTACTAACTTTCATCCTGCACCATGTGGTCAGGTCCCAGCACTGTGGCAGCAGCTGGTCTTGCCTTGGTGAGCCTGAGCATTCATTCTCTACTTTTGCAGGCTTGGTGCAGCTTCTTTTTTCTTGCATGGGGGAGAGGTCATGCCGGGGGGGGTACAGCTGCAGCAAAGTGGAGTGGACCTTAACAATACAGATCTCAACTAGGTTGCCTGGTGCTCACTGCTCTTGATTTGCTGTTGTGGCCAGTAGTGGATGTGGCTGGCAAGGGTCACCTTCTTTAAATGTCTGGGCTGCTGAAACAAGAGTGAGGTAGAATTCATTCACTAAGAAGGTTAACATTGGATCAAGAGAGGAGTGAGTGTACTACAGAGGAGCAGACAGAGAGAATGGAATCCACAAGTGAAGAGCAGAGCCTGGTGTTCCAGGCGGCAGCAGTCCAGTAACGCGAGGTCGGTGTGGCCTTGGTAAATCAGCACAAGAATTTGGAGTGAGGTTCGGGTCATCTTCTGGAAGCAGAAGCAAGCTGCAGCTGAGAGCTCTGCTCTATAGGAATCATGGGGTCAGTGTGTGCTGTCTAGAGAGAGAGTTTGGTGGCCAGGTGACCGGAGACAGTACTCAGCTAGGGGCACATAGACTTCAGCCTGCTGAAAATGGATCAAGTCTTCATTTAATCAGGTACTTCTTGCTTTAAAAAGAAAGATTTTCACAGTCTCAAACTATGATGGGTGGGAGGTGGCTGCTGGGATGGGACAGGACATTAGTGTTTATCAAACTGGGTATGTTATAAATGTAGTACTAGTGTTATTAATTTCTAGTATGGAGAGCTTAAATTCATGACATTAAAATAGTTTAGGGTCACTGCTGGTTTTGTCCTATATGGCAAACTGATTTTGGTGTGGATTCACAGTAGAGGGAGTTGGAGGGTAGTGCCCTCTGGTAACATGCTAGAAGTGGTACAAAACTACTGCTGGGGCAGGTCTGGTCTCAGCAACAGCATGAACCAGGAGAGTCAGAAACTGGTACATGAGACCTTTGAACTGAGGTAAAAACTTCAGCATGTACTGTATGTCTAATCTGTGAGGTCTTTTCAGTTGTGGTTGTACAGTGTGAATGAGCACAGAGGGAAGTACTAGACATAGGGGTTTTGAAGGTGTTCTGCTGTATATTATGGCATGTGCAGGAGTTTCTGCATGCTTGGAGAGCAAAATTAGCAACAGAAGTCATAAGACCTTGTTTGGCACATTAACACAGGCAGTTACAAAACTGGTGAAAAAGGTGATATCATCAAATATTTAGTTTATGTAGTTATATGTGTTGAATGGGGAGGGGGTGCAAGTTGTGATATACCCAAGCAAGTGCTGTTGCTAACCAAAAAAATGCATTTTTATATTTGACTGTGTTCTGTTGTCTGCTTACTGACTTCTTGGGCCTATCATAAAAAAGAGATGCCTCATACCATGGGGTTATCCCAGTAAAGGAAATTTTAAAACAATAAAAATATTTTATTTATTTAAAAATGTATTTTCTTTGCAATAAGCTGCTCTATAGAATAAAATCTGTTTTGCAAAAATAGCAAGCAAACTTGAAATTATATTTTCAGGAACTAGATAACAAAGTGACTTTGTTCCAATATTTCTCTAGTTATTGTATTTATTTTTTTTACTGAGGTAAGGTTGGGGATAGGTTAATCTGTACTGCAGGAGAAACCGGGATGGGTTGGATTTATGGTAATGTTATAACGTGCTTGAGTGAGTGACATTTGTGAACTTATTTACTTGGATTATAATTTAATTTGTCTGTAATTTGTCTGTAAGTCACTTTCTACTTGCCTCATTTTTATTTGTTTTTGATGTGCTGCTGCCCAGCTGCAGTCTTTTGGTACAGCGTATTTTGTTTTATTTTTGAGGTGGGAGGGTATTTGGGCAACATACTGTCATGTGGACTGTGGGGACTCTGGGGATGATGTTAAGGTACAACTCACAGAGCATGGGAGGGAGGGAGGGAAGAAATGGGTAGAAATTGCATTGGAAATACCCTCCAAAATGCACCAGAGAGCACCAAAATGTTAAAATATCTCTGGGGGCCTAGGCAGCCCACTAGACCCCCAGCCTATTATTTTTGGTTTTTATCTGACTTGAGCTTTCCATTTACAGGACTCCTAGATCTGCTCCTGTTCTCAGAGGGGATCTTAACTTAGCTTTAGAAGCCAGCATTGACAGAAGTAGCCCCACTACAGATGCCCACCCTGGAAGTATTAAAGCCCTCTCATTACTAATGCAAGATGCTGGATTAGCTGATGTATGGCGCCTCCTTCACCCCCGTGATCGAGAATTTGCTTTTTACTCCTCTCTACATAAGACATACAGTAGAACTGACTAATGGTTAGCCTCTCTTGTTATAATGGAAAAAACTATTGATTCATCCATCTCTCCCATTATAATCTTGGACCATTTCCCTGTCAAACTGCAACTTTTGTGGGGCCCATTAACACCTCAGTCTTCTTACTGGTGGCTAGACCCTTTCCTTCTCAAGGATCCCAATTTCTTACCCATGATCAAAGCACAAATTCAGGACTTCCTATTTCACAATACCCCAACTGAATCTTCTATGTCCTCTATGTGGGAAGCTCTTAAAGCTACGTTTCGAGGGAAAATTATCAGTTATGCTGCACATAGGAAAAGAATAAGGGAACAACAACTGGCTGATTTGGAAAAATCTCTTAAGGCTAAAGATATTTGATACTTTTCCTCTAAGAAGCACTGCCCTGATTCTCAACTTCATCTTGAAATTCTTCAACTTAGAGTCAAAATAAATGAATTAATTTCTCGTAAAACCAAACTAGCCTTATTTAAACTTAAATATAAGTTTTGGGAACACAGCAATAAAAATGGGAAACTCCTCTCTTACCAGCTCAAGGTACAACAAATGGAACAACATATCCTAAGCCTAAAAGATGAACAGGGTACAATTCACTCTGACAACCCCTCTATAAACCACATCATGAAAACCTTTTATCAAAAAACTATAACAGAAACCCTCCATCTACTTTACAAATTTAACAGTTCCTTAAATAATTACATCTTCCTCATCTTTCTACTCTTGAAACACATTCTTTAGATGAACCCTTCTCACTTCAGAAAATCCAGAAAGCTTTGTCTTCCTTGAAATCTGGCAAATCCCCTGGAGGTGATGGATTCCCTGTCGATTTCTATAAAATATTTTCCGACACCTTATGTCCCCTTCTTCTTAATTTTTATCAGGAAGCTTCCAATACTGGAAAAATCCCCCCATCTTGCACCGAAGCAATCATAACCCTAATCATTAAGAAGGAAAAAGACCCAACTCACCCCTTAAGTTACAGGCCCATCTTTTTATTAGACACTGATGGGAAGATATTTGCTAAACTACTAACTTCTCAAATTGAATCCTTGATTCCCAAGCTAACTCATCGTTCACAAGCCAGTTTTATTAAACATAGATCTGGTTCTGATCACCTATGTTCCCTATTTAATCTAATTCACAAAGCCAAATCCCTCAAGACACCAGCTGCAGCCATAGCTATTGATTTTGAGAAGGCCTTTGATTCCTTGAACTGGGACTACCTTCATCAAGTTTTATCTTATTTTGGTCTTTCTCACACCTTTTGCTCCTGGATCAAGCTATTATATAATTCTCCTGTTGCTAAAGCACTTACTAATTCCACCCTTTCCTCTTACTTTCATCTAGCAAGGGGAACTAGACAAGGCTGTCCCCTATCACCTTCCCTGTTTATTTTAGCCACGGAGCCCCTGACTGCTTGTTTACATCAATCTTCTGGCATTATGGGCATAGCCATGGGCAATTCAAGGTATGTCTCTCTCTCCTACACAGATGACCTCTTAATCTTACTTGAAAACCTGAATGAGGCTGGGCCCCTGTTGGTTGATTTGCTTAATAATTTTACTAACATTTCTGGCCTTGCTTTGAATGATGGTAAATCACAAACTCTACCCCTTAACGACCACTGGAAAGTCTTTATGAACATACCTCTTGGATTCCGTTGGTCACCACAGGGTATAACATATCTAGGAATCAAAATTACTAATAACTTTGGGACGATATGGGATATTAACTTTAACCCCTAACATCAAAACAATTCTAGACAGATGGAAGCTTCTTAATCTCTCCTTCTTGGGCAAAATCGCAGCCATCAAGATGTCTATATCTCCCAAGATTCTTTACCTCTCTGCTAATTTTCCTTTAGTCTTACAATCCTCCTTTTTTTCTAAAACTGATAAATTAATAGACAACTTTATCTGGGATGGCAAACCACTGAGATTTAACTGCAACACACTTCAATCACATTGGAAAAAAGGGGATTGAGACTCCTTTGGTTCAGAGGCTACTTCTGGGCTTTTTGAATGGCTTAAACCATTAAATGGTTTCAGAAACCCTCCCCTCACTCACCACTATGGGTTGCAATGGAATCCACATTGTGCCCGGGAGGAGTTTCTACTTCCTTTATTTTTAATCCAATTTCCTCTAAACTAAAATCTCACCTGACTATATCATCCTCTGTTTTTTATTGGAAACTAACCCACAAATTCCTGAAATCCAATCCAACATCCTGGTTTTATGCCCCCTTATGGGGTAATCCACTGCTCACGCTAGAAGATCACCCAATTTTCTGTTGTACGTGGCGGAACAAAGGCTTTTTCTTTCTCAGAGATATCTTGGACCAGAATTCACTCACTCTTAGATCGTTCTAGGATTTGCAGGCTATATAGAAACTTCCTAAACAGGACTTCTGGAAGTTTTTACAAATTTGGGAAGCTTATAACTCTCTCTCTAGTTTAGTGTAGACGCATACTCTTCTAAACCCATACATTTCGCACTGGACTAATTTATCAATAAAATTGAATAGCTTCATTTATGAAGACATTATTGATAATCTACCTGATCATTCTATACAAGCCAAAAATAAATGGAGTACTCTTCTTAACTACAATATTTCAGATGCACAGTGGAGTAATTGTTGGCGTCTTGCACATAATATCTTTAAAGATGCCCGTAGTTCTTTAATACAAACTAAAATCCTACATCTTTGGTATAGAACCCCCCTCTGTGCTTCAACGAATGGGTCTATTAAATAATAATAACTGCTGGCGCTGTAATTTGGGCAATGTGGATCTACTGCATATCTTGTGGTCATGTGTTCCCACTAATAAGCTCTGGCATAAAAAGTCTATTTGCCTCCAGAGTAACAGGACAAAAACCACCTTTTGACCCCAAGTTATTCCTTCTAGGCATCCTTATCCCCAGTAGATCTCTCTCCTCTCACATGCACATTTTAGATGGCTAAACATACTTCCTCTTCTGGTCAAACGTCTGATTCTTATGAAATGGAAATCAACTCTGGTGCCTTCTCTTTCAGATGTTCTTCAAAGTCTCTCTCAGTATGCCTCCCTAGACCGATTATCTCATGTTACTCATAACCGACTCACTGTATATGACAGATGTTGGCAGGATTACTTCATGTACATCAAACCTAGTTCTTCTACACCCCTAATTCCTAGGGATATTTAGCCCTCTTCTTATTTTGCTCTCAGATTAGGTTTTCCCAAAACTTTTGTGCACAGATATCTCCTCTTTTTTCCCTCCTTCTCTATTTTCTCCCTCTCTTCTTCCCTTCCTCCTTGCTTTTTTCTCTTCTTTCTTCTTTGCATACTTTTCTCTTATCTTTACCTCTCTATTACTGAACATTGCTCATATTACCACATTTATCACTTTTTGTAATTTACTGAATGCCTTTGCCATAGCCTGCCCTAGCATTTATTTTGTACATGGTTGCCATTTCTGATTCTAGAATACCCTACTGATTGTAACCCTTCTGCTTTCCACTTATAACCTGTCTAAGTTTGTATTTTATTATCAAGAAGTGTATACAAGGCTTCTCCAATATGTTTACCCTAAATACTGTGTTTAAGTGATATTTTATACCTTATATGGAGGATATTCTTCTATTGTATAAGACGTGTGCTTTCTTATATACTCAAATTTCAATAAAAAAGATAAAGTGAAAAAAAAAACAAGTGCATGTGAAAGACCCTAGAAACTGATAGCCACAAAGCAGTCAAGAAACAGACCATTAAATATCCCCATAAAAGGAAAAATGGCTGGAGGAATTGTAAAAGGTATGGTCTTTTAATATTTAAACACAGTGATAGCTGGGAACCTAATCAGAAACAGGGGTACAAGGCTGAGCCGAGTCGCGGGAGAAGCAGTGCGATCAGAAGCAGAAAATAAACATTGTGTACATATTTTTTTTAAACAACATTTCACTCACAGATAATTGGGGGGATACACTTTCTTTAATAGAAATATGCAGACTGTGTTTACTGCTATGGTTTGTCTTTTTTTTATGAGTGAACGAGAATGGCAGTACGATGTCATGGCAACCACTTAAAAAAATGGCAGTATTTCAAAACTTAAACATTCTAACGGTACATTTATTTTTTAGGGTACTGTGGTCCTGATTTTTAGAACTTGTTTTTATCTGTACATCAGATTGATTTGATGCACAGGTAACAACAAGCAAAAAACAGGATTTTAACTCCCCATGTTATAAATGTGACAATCAGGTATCCCATGAAAGGCCAAAGCCTGAAATAAGTAGTCATGTTGATCCCAGTTAAACGCCTTCTCTTGGTCCAATGAAATAACAAAACCATGTAACATATGCAACATACTGCTAACAAACACTTCTTTTGCATCCATTAGACTGTCCCTTATCAATCTCCCTTGTATAGTGCATGATTGATTATAGGCAATTACTTTACTGGCTATTGCACTTAACCTTTGACATAGAATTTTTGCAAGGATCTTAATATCCAGGTTTAACAGTGAAATCAGTCTTCAGTTTTCTAGATCCAACTTGTCTCCTTTTATATATAGTAAAATCAAAAATGCCTTTTCCATATTATCTGATGGCCTTAAGTGCAATAGCAGATTATTAAAAACTTCTCATAAGGGACCGCCTGCTGGTGCAGTAGCAAAGCATCTGCTCATGACAGTGACAGCCAGGGTTCCAAAATGGTCCTGGGGTGTCGGAGGGCCGTCTGAGGGGGGGGGGAGGATTGAGCATCTGAAGGACTGATCTCCTCCTGTGGGGGTGAAGGCGGATGAGTGTCAGGTGCATTATTAACCTTTGGAAGAGACTGGGGGTTGCAGCAAGCCAGCGCTGAACTGCTGGGGAGGCCTGTCAGACACTGACATTTGGTGTCATTGTGTCATTGCATGCCATGCCTCCCACTGGAGTTCTAAAATGGGAAAATTGTCTGCTGACAGGATGATATCCACCTTCTCTGGACCAGACCTCGCACTGTGGACTGCCACCCCTTTCCCAGTACCGTTTCAAGTCTGTTGGGGAACTGGAGGCCCTGCCCTTGTGGGTAGGCCAGCAAGCTGGGGGCCCCCTCCCCTCCAATTCCATTATAAGTCCATTGGGTAACCAGCAGCCCCACCCTGGGGGGTAAGTCAGGGTGCTTGAGGGGGGAAGGGGTGAGTCCCAGGAAGCAGTGGCAGGGGCTGGGCCTCAGAGTTCAAGCAGATTGATGGGGGTAAGTCAAACTAGAGCAAAAAGAAACCTCAAATAAAATGGGAGATAATAGACTGAAAATGTTTTGTAAAAGATGGCACTAAGGCCATGTGGCCCAGGTGCTGCTTATGATTGTAAAGTTTTTACTGTATCAATTACTTCTGTCAGAGATACTGGTTTGACTAAATCTATTTAGTCCCTGGCCATCAGGTGATCAAGGTCTTGTTTATAAAGAGAACCATCACTATCTTCCTCCACCTCCAGTGGTTCCTTGAACCAATCTTGTAACCTGCTAGAAATAGTAGTTACATCATCTGTAAATTCAGTGCAGATTATACCCTTAGGTTTTACTGGTAACCCTGTCCTGATATCTTTTGAAAATATCCATGGAATGTTTAGTCCCCAGTGATTTCTCAGCCTACGTGATCTTGCTCTGTCATAGAAGAAAACTTTCATATAATTTCTAATACAATTTATTTGATCCTGATATGAAACTTTCCATCTGTTAGAGAGAGATAAGGCAAAATAATTGTGTCCTTTATTTGAGAAACTGAAAATAGTCATTTCTTCTCTTATTCCTACCTATTTTTTGGAACAGCTGCTTAATTTCTATTTTTTTGTCTTCCCATCATTCCATTAAGGGATCAAAACACACAGCCACTGAAGCCCTAGCTTTTAAATATTCCTCTGTCTGTGCTTTAATAGCTGTGTCACCCAAAACAGAGTTATTTATACACCAATACCCTTTCCCTGAATTATTCTGTTGAAGGCCTCCAACCTTCACACATACTTCAAAGTGGTCTGAGGTGACAGTAGGCATTGTCTTGGCCTGCAAAATCCTTCACTGCATAAAGACAAAAATATAATCAATACTTGCTGATAAAGGGCCCCTATGATAAGTATGCCCCCCCCCACCATTGCACATAAAACCCTATAAGCATCCTGTAAACCTGCTATACTAATTATTTGTTTAAGGGAGGTAGTGTCACAAAACAGTTTTGAGGTGTTCCCTAATTTACCTTTGAGGTCTCAAGGGCAATTGAAATCACCCCTTCCTAGCCATATGCAAATAGGGCTGAATTAAACAAAATACATTAATTCGAGAAGTTTTAGTTTTGGGGGCATAGATCACCCTGACCCTCATGGACTGTCCTTCTCCTTGAAAATCTACCAACAATGCCCTCCAGGAATCAATGTCTATAACTTTTTGAGTGGTTACATTACAATATTTAAACAGAATCCAAACCCCTGAACATGGGTCTTCCCCCAGTGACAATGGGGATGGCCACCATGACCAGGCTTTTTGATCTTGGTGAATATCTGTTGTTGTTCTAACTGTGGTGTCCTGTAATAAAATGGTCTGAGCATCTGAATGGTGTAAAGAGGAAAAAGTGATAGATTAGATAGATTTAGATAAATAATTTATTAAGTGCTCATTTCTGGAGACTCTGGGTGCTGTACAAACCAATAACAACAAAATAAAACACCTTATTAAGCCATCAATACACAAATGATTCAACTAAAAACATAATTAAAATAGCTATCTGTCTGTCTGTCAGACAGACAGACAGGCAGACAGACAGTCTATCCATCCATAATCAATTTATCATTCAGCAGTTATTCATAAAAGACCAACTGGAATAAATATGTTTTGAGGCCCTTCTTAAAGGCTTCCACCAAGGAAGCCTCCCTTCGATATTCAGGCAGGGAGTTCCACAGGGTGGGTGCAGCCACCGAGAGTACCCTGTCCCCAGAATGCTACAACCTCACCTTGAGAACTCCGAGGAGGCCTCCCCCAGCAGAATGAAGTGCCGGGGGTGGACAGTAAGGGACAAGGAGATTTTACAAATAGGCTGGTCCCCATTCATGCAGGGTTTTGTAGATCAGAAGCCCTACTTTGAAGACAATCTTCCACCTGACCAGCAGCCAGTGGAGTCCATGGAAGACAGCAGTGATATGCTCAGATCTTCTCACCCCACCAATAATCTTGCAGCCATGTTCTGCACCAGCTGCAGTCTGCGGAGGTTGCCTCCAGATAACTCTATGTACAGGGCATTACAGTAATCCAACCTAGAAGTGACGAAGGCATGTATTAGTGTGGTCAGGTCATCAGGTGGGATCAGGGATCAGATCAGTGATACACCTCCTTGTATGGTTACTAATGTTGTTAACATTTAAAGATAGAATTATGTTATCCATGGAACCCATATCCATACAGTAAGTTAGCCCAAAGAAAATCAAGGGAGGGGAAAATCCTATCATTGTTTAGCATTTTTTTTTCTAGTCCACTGTACTACTTTAAATGTTTCTAATGAGTCTCCATCCACATCAGAACAGTCTTTCTGGGAAGACATCACAGACAAAGCTTCTGAGTATCCTTCTTTCTCTACAATCTGGCCTTGAAGGATGGCAAAACTGTTCCTGGTTTCCATAACTTTCTTTTTGTCCATTTTAAATTTTGGCAGGCCTCTGGTAGAATGTTGCTTACCCACTACTATCTGTAAGTTGTCCTGCAGAATGGGTGAAAGGGCATAGAAGTGGACTGGTGCAGTTCAGTCTCCTGGGCGGAGTGGAATGACCTTCCTGATCTTCCAGTTGAAGGATGACGTCCCCCTCCAGTATCACATCCCAGTTTCCAGGATCCTGAGTTATGGTGTTGCCAGTCTCTGTTAGTTGTATTTGATCCTCATGGTCTGTATTCAATGTAGTGTCCTGTGGAGCAGGTCTGGCAGGCAGCCTCGGGTCATGGAGAAGGGACAGTTTGGGCTTGCTTTGATTGTGCCTCATGGAACATGTCATCTTGGTCATAAAATGAGCCCTTAATGTGAGCAGCCCAAGAGCATTTTAATACAATACACTTTGTTTGTAAAAGTATAAGTAAAGAGTTGATTAAAAAAATATATAATAAAGGGCTCAGTGGGCAGCCTTGATGTACTCCTTGCTTGTGGGAATTGAGTCTCCCAGAAAAGAGTTAATGTAAGCTAGCAAATGGGCATCAGAATATAATAACCTAATCCATGTCAAGAATAGGGGCGGAATTTCATACCAGTGCAGGACCTCAAATAGGCAGTGCTGATCGACACAATCAAAAGCCTGCTCTTGGTCATGAGAAAGGATGTATCCATGACATTGGCTTTCTTTATCTTTTTCTAACAATTGTCTCAAAATGATGAAGTTATCATACCTGTAACATGTAGGAATCGCACAACATTGTGCTGAAGATATGAGAATTTCTGCCGTTGTGGACAACTGTTTAGCCAGTAACTTTGCAAAAATGCTATAGTCAGAACAATTTAAAGTACTTCATAATCTTTACTATACCCCACAAAGACTGTGCCTAATGCATAAACTAGAGTCTAACCTTTGTCTCAGATGTTGCCGCAAGATGGACATGCTGTACCATGTTCTGTGGACCTGTGAAAAGGTCTGCCCTTTGTGGTCTGAGATTCAGTCCAGTTTAGATCCCCTTTAAGGCCTACAAGATGCCTTTGTTCCTGAGGTCTGCCTGCCTGGTTTGTATGCCAGCGCAGTGTTTGGTCGTCTGAGATGCCATATCACCCTGATATCATCAGTTGCCAAACTTATTATTCTACGACACTGGACTAATGAAGAACCTCTGTCATATGTAGAGTGGCACCAAGAGTTTTTATTTGCTATTAATGTGGAGTGTTCTGTGGCATTTTTATGCCATCAACACTGCTTTTTGTAAAATTTGAGAACTACTGTTCACCTTGCTGACACTTTAAAATGTGTAATCATTTCCTCTTTCTTATATTAGTTTCCTTTCTCTCTGTCTCCCTGGTGGGGCCCCGTCATAATTATGAAGCTATTTGAATACGGTTATATGTGTTTTTTTTGTAGAAGGTATTACATTTGTGCACCCTTTTGGTTTATTTTTATATTCTCATATTACATCCACCACATTTTATTCTTTATATGTTATATGTCATTTTTCTATGCAGGGGAAGGGAGGGAGGGAGGGAGGGAAGGGAGGAAGGAAGGAAGGGAGGGAGGAAGGAAGGGAGGAAAGAAGGGAGGAAGGAAGGGAGGGAGGAAGGAAGGGAGGAAAGGAGGAAGGAAGGAAGGAAGGGAGGAAGGAAGGAAGAAAGGGAGGAAGGAAGCGTTATTTATACAGTGCTCCTCCCTGGAGGCTCAGAGCGCTTTACAAACCAATATAATTACAAGTATAAAATAGCAATGGAGCAAATTAAAACAGTATTAAGAATTGGTAAAATAGATAAATTCAGAGTAGAAGTTAGCACAGCACATGGAGTTAATAAGTAGCAGGGAACACATAATAATCAAAAGATTTGGACTAAATCAATTAAAAAGTCCGAAAAGATCTGTGTGCACAGCCTGTAGGAGCAGGGTGCAAAGAAGGATTGCAGGCCCAATATCATCAAGACAGTCTCAGAAAAACTCTGCACTCCTTAGCACAATGACCACAGACAATTCTAGATATCGATTTCAATTATTTAATGCAAGTATGAGTACATGTACTTTGATTTCCACAGAAACAAAGTCAAGGTCAAAACAAAGACTGCTCTCCCGTGTCTCAAAAAACACACCCCTGAGCTTCATTAGGGGGTAGAGTGTATCTTACTATGCCCTCCTTAAATAGCCAACACAATTAAATAGGGAGACCCCTATTGTTAACAATTTTAGATACTACATATTTCAAAAAGTGGCCATGGAGGGATTCAAACATGTTTGCATCAATATAACAAATAGTTCTTCTTTTACCGATTTAATATATATATATATAGAAGTGGATTATTAATCAAAAATACATTGTATTGTATATTTACACATTAATACTGCATTTATAATACAATTTTCTACTTTATAGGAAAACATAATACAAAATGCTCTCCAAAATGCAAATACAAAACAAAAAAATGAGAAGGATATTTTATCATTGGATGTAACACAATATTTACAATTGCTGCTTACCATATCTATAAGCCAATTACTATAAAGGTATGTTAGGTCATGCCTTTTTAAACCATGCCAACATACAAATTCAGTATGTACTTATTAATTTCACCAAAGGTTTGTAAAGTACCTCTTTGTTGCTTTTGAAGGCCTCCACCGAGGGAGCCTTCCGAAGATGGCAAAGAAAATTCCACAAAGCTGGTGCAGCAACTAAGAATGCTCTGTCCCCAGATTGCCGCAACCTAGCTCTGGGAATCACAAGGAAGCCACCCTCAGAGGAGTGGAGAGGCTGAGATGGGTGATGGGGGATCAGCAGGTCTTGCAAGTAGGCTGGACATTCCCTGTGCAGGGCTTTATAGGTCAGAAGCCCAACCTTGAAGGTAATCCTCCATCTCACCAGCAACCAGTGCAGCTCACAGAGGACAGGTATAATATGATCAAATTTAGAGGTGCCAGTCAACAACCTCGCTGCCGCATTCTGCACTAGCTGCAACTGATGCAGGTTACCTCCGGATAGCCACAGGTAAAGAGCATTGCAGTAATCCAACCTAGAAGCAACAAAGACATGTACCAGGGTGGGCAGGTTGCCGGGTGGTAACAGGGTTCAGATCCAGGTAATGTTCCTCAAATGGAAAAAGCCAGTCTTGATGACGGCTGACACCCATGCTTCAAAAGTCAAGCCATCATCTAGAATCACTCCCAGATCCTTCACTAGATTGGAGGGAGTGAGAGGAACACCACCAAGTACTAATCCAGGGGTATTCACATCACCCCCTCCATTACGACGGTGGCCTGGTTCCACCACTAGTACCTCCATCTTACCTGGGTTGAGATTAAGCCAGTTGTGTGTCATCCAAGCCTGGACCTCAACCAGGCAGCTGTTTATCACTGAGTCTGCCATCTGATTACCAGGGACACAGGACAGATATAGCTGGGTATCATCAGCATAACAATGAAAACCCAGTCCCTATTGCCTAATAATGTCTCCCAATGGAAGCATGTACACCGTGAACAACAGAGGTGCCAGTATTGACTCCTGCTGAATGCCACAGTACAGAGGCATTGGGTCATAGGAGGCTAAGCCCATCATTACACTTTGCACCCTGTCCATGAGGAAGGACCAAAACCAGTTGATGACTGTAACAGTCCAACCTAGTCCCGCAGACAGTCTAACAGCACACCATGGTCAATGGTGTCAAATGCTGCTGAGAAGTCAAGGAGGACTAGGATGATATGCTCTCCTCGATCCCTCACCATTAGAAGATCATTTAATACCCTGACCAGTGTGGTCTTGGTGCTGTGACCTGATCTGAAACCAGGCTGGAAACACTCATAAATGGATGAGGAGGCAAGATGCATCTCTAGCTGAATGGCCACCACATTGTCAAGAACCTTCCCTAAAAATGGGAGGTTCAAGACTGGTCTATAATTGTGGAGACACTCCTGGTCCAATGAGGGTTTTTTCAGTACAGGTCTAACCAGGGCTACTTTCAAAGTCTCGGGAAAGACCCCACTCTCAAGTGAACTCTGAACAATCACAGTAACCACAGGCCCTATTAGGTTTAAACATCCAAACAAAAGGCGGGGACCCGGGTCAAGATCACAAAAGGTAGGCCACAGAATTAAGATTATGTCAACCACCTTGTCCACTCCAACAGGATCAAATTTAGCCCAGGCAAGAGGGGTGCCCTGACAAGGCCCAGGCCAGGCACAGCAACCCCCAAGAATGGGGGTGGAGGAGACTTCTTCCCTGATAGTTGACACCTTGTCAGTGAAGAACAGAGCAAGTTCATTACAATTAATACTTGAAGCAGCTCCCCCAGCATGGATACAAGCCAGATGTAAAAGTCTGTTTACCATGCGGAAGAGCTGAGCTGGTCTGTTCCTCACCGCTGCAATCTCCCCAGACAGAAAATCAGCCTTCTTACAGGAGCTTGCCCCATGATAGGCCTCATAATGTACACTCAGAGCCAGTTTGTCCTCCTCCATGCCAGAGCACCTCCAACATCATTCTAACTTCTGACTTTTGGACTTCAACTCCCAGAGTTCCCCATCAAACATGAGGGCTTCAAGCAGGAAGATCAAGGTCAGACACGGACAGATGCAATCGAGTCAAAGGCTACCCTGACAGCTTTATTATAAGCTGCCATGCCTTCCTCCGGCCCAAGAGCGCAAGTAGTCTCAACACTTGATAGATCCAGCATCATCTGAAGTCCTGATGGAGTTCGACCTCTCAAAGAATGATACCAGATCATCTCCACTGAGGCGGGTACCAGTGGGACCCCAAACATGAACCTCATGGTGCATTGATTCGACCAGATGACCTGATCAATCTTGAGGTCATTGACCCCAGGATCCAGTGTAAATATCAGGTCTAGAGTGTGACCGCATGAGTGGGTCACTGAGCTCACATGTTGCATCAGCCCCAGAGCCTCCATCATCTACAAGAGACTGTGCCACAGAGATAAAAGCTCATTGCCAGCCCAGGCATCAAAGTCCCCCAAAATTACCCATCTAGGAGACTCCAGCACCAGATTGATGACTAGGTCCCTGAACTCACCCATAAATTCCCCTTAATCTGGGGGGGGTTGATAAACGAGAAGGACTCTGTAGCCCATGCCATGACCCCCCCATGCAGCCACATACTCAAATAACCCGGTAGTCTTGTAGTGGGGGGGGTGGGGCTTTTGGGGCTTTAGTTTTGTTTGTTTTCCTTCCATTTGCTGTATTGCATTATTCTTTTTTTTTAGTCTTATTGTTGTGGTGTCTTTTTTATCTTGTTTTTCCTTCTTTTTATTTTGTTCGCCGTGCATACAAGCGCAAGTGAACACGTTGGTATGAGAGTGCCCTTTGAGGGGTGTAACACTGTCCGCCCAATGCAGAGCAGTGTTGCAGGGGTGTGACAGTGCCAGACCAATCAGCACCCAGGCTGACAGTGACGGAGTTTCTGGCTTGCTGAGCAGGAACGGCACAAACTTCAAAAGAAGTTGCCATCTTTTTGATCTGCACCACCCAGCAAGCCAGGCTGATCTGTCATGGTCAGCCAGAAATGTGTGCCTGCAACAAGGAAAACTGTCCATTGATGTCTGTTGCTGGTTGCCCTAATTGTCCCCCAATCCAACCCTCACTGTCAGCACCTCTTCCCCAACACTCATACACAGTTGTGACACTGTGGGTCCTCAATTCCCCAGTGTCTAAAACTGTCCCTCATCATTTTTTTCCCTGGAAAAGAAGAAAACCATCCACTGACATCTGTTGCACTCCCCCCCAATCATAAGTCAGTGACACTTGGGTTGCCCAATCCCCCAGTGTCCTCAACTGTTGCACTACTGTCTAGTGACACTGGGGGTGCCCAATCCCCCAGTGTCCTGTCCCTGAAATAAAGAAAACAATCCCTCATTGTTTTGTTACCTGAAAAAAAGAAAACCATCCGTCGTTGTCTGCTGTGCCATTACCCATCCCCTACCTGACCCTACCACTCAGAACCCACCACCCCACATCCCCAACCCCTTACTTACCCACCGGAGGTCCAGTCCCCTAATCTTCCTTGGACTGCAGACACGTCTTCACTCTTCACAGCCCAACCGCGAATTGAGGTAAGCGCTTCTAAGTATTTCAATGGGGTTTTCAGCTTCAATGTATTTCAGTGTGTTTTTCAACTTACTGGCATAACTTGGCCATTTTTTTACTGTTTTTGCCACAAATTTTCAACATACCTTTTTTGGGACCCCACCTCATGAACAATGCAAGTGATGTTAAGAAAATCTGTCCCACAAGGCGATTTTGCAGTCACTGCATGAAATCACCTTTCATGCAGGAGCTGAACATTTTTTCCACCATTTTTCATGAGGAGGCATCATAAAATGGCTATGTTGAAAATTTGGTGTAAAAATATTAAAAAACAATAAAGTTACGAGCCTGCTTTGAAATTTACGAATGCAGGCTCGTAACTTTAGCAGGGACCCTGGTTTTCCATTTTTACGGGCAACACCGGTAACAATCATGGAATCCTGCTTGGTTTGTGGGTTTTGAATTCTTGTACCGGTGCCTCATTGAAATTGCATGTCACTGCACAGATTCTCTAAGATTTCAGCATCTTTTTAAATTTTTTTTTTTCTCTTTCTATGTCCCCTTCTCACAGCGTCAGTCTCCACTTTTCAGAGATCCCTAGGCTGGGTATCCCCTAGCTTCATCCCCAGGTAATGCTCAGGAACTCCTGTGGGCCTGCCCCTATCCTGCCTGGGTTGTACACCCCCCAGGTGGGAAGGGAAGGGACCCCAGTTCACCCCACCACACTCCCTTAGTGTGTGTTGGGCAGCCCAGTGGGTCCCTCATGGAGCCTGGTTATGAGGTCTGGGGCACCTGGGTCACTTCTACTAGTGGCTGATGTGGGGTGATTGTTCCTGGTTTTCTGGCCTCTGCCCTTGAGGGCACCAGCACTAGAGAAGATCCAGAGAGGTAGGTCACACAGAGACATGCCACTCCTTCAGATCCTGGCTAGCATCCTCCCCTCCTGATCACTCTGCAGCACCATTGCACCACCACCCGCGGTCACACAGGTAGGAGGAAAGCAGTCCCCTGGGTGCTCGATCCTACTCCCCTGGCCAGACCTCCAGCAACCCAAGATTGTTTCCGACCCTGGGTCACTGGCATTGCAAGCAGTAGTGCTACCACAGCACCAGTGGGCCAATCCAGATTTCAGCATCTTAAAATGAATGCTGTTGTGCTTTGCATTCTTTCTGCTTTGCTGCGTATAGAAGTCAGTAAGGAAATCACTTGCGCTGCTTTGTTGTAACCAGCCATTCAGTTTAACCACCATGCTTCCCACCAACATCTCCATCACCTGAGGACTGCTTTCCTTCCTGAAACCACAGTTTTCATGTAGTATGTGCCTGTGTCTTTTACTATTTATATTACACTGTGTGATACAAAAAAAACAATACAAGTATCAGCACACATGGGTAGGGCCACTGGAAAACTGCAGGAAAAGTAAACTGAAATTGCAGAGATTGTTTGCAAAACTTGCTGGGATATTGCGGGAGTTCTATTATAAATCCTGAGTGCTTCACAATAAATCCTTTACTGTTTTCTACAGCATATATTAGTCAGCATAAACTACTAAATGAATACACTGACACATGAATATGTTTTAAATATGAAGAAAAACTTCTGTTTCTAACATGAATCCTAAGCAGATAAGATGTGTTGCCTCATCCAAAATGTAAAAACATCTGCCTCATACAGTGCTAGATTCTATTTAGTGAGCCACAGAAAATCAATATTAAATAAATCCAGAATAAATAAATGTTATCTGTTTCTGGATGTAGAATAATGAAGCCTGATCAAAAGCTATTTATAGTGCTCTGTCAACTATTCGCTGACTTTGGTGTAAGAAAAAATAAGCAAATGGAGTGGCAAATAATTCTGTTTTAGTAAAATGTTGTAAAGTGTTTCATGTTCATAATTTGTACTGTAGGTATTGTGCACTATCATTAAAATCATATATTAAAACATTATATATGGGTGCTATTATGGCTGGCAGTATAGCCTGGTGGTTAGAGTAACAAACAGTGATTGAACTGGGTACATTCAGCAGACTTGGGTTTGATTGCCACAACCTACACTTGCATACTGTGTGACTCCAAGCAAGTCACTTAACCTCCCCGCTGCTTCTTGGTCACTCCTGAAAACAGGCCGTTCTGCCTAGTGGGCCTTACCTGGTTTACAAAGAATATTAAAAAATATCAATATATGTTTACTAAATCATAGAATAATAGTCAGGGTACCATGTAATTTACCTGAGTTTCACTTGGGCTGCAATGATTTTGAATAGGTAAAGATAAATTTTCAGATACATTTTATGTGTTTTATCAACTTGTTTTTAGATTTTAGTCAGGTTTTTATTGTATTCTTTGCATACGAGCATCTAGGTTGCAGATTGCTAAACACAGGATCATTGTTACCAACTAGCTTATTCAAGTTTATAATCAGCAGGGCCATCCAAAATCCTCAGTTGTTTGAATGAAAACTAGTCTGAATGTAAGTATGTTCACTAGGAAAAAAAACCGCCTTACTACTTATGAAAAGACTTCACAGTCAACATCCCATTTAGGTGAATGGGATCATTTGCACCTTTTCTTCCACCTGCTGTTTCAGTCTCTGTGACAACAAAAATTTTTCTGATAGACTACTTCAACAAAAAGCAAATGTTAAGTATTTAAGCGTACTTATGTTTGGCCAGTGGATTTTGAAAGCACATTCAATGGCACACTGAAGGTGAGACCCCAGGGGCTGTATGATGCTGGTGGGCAGAGTGGTGCTCAATTCACATCTGAGCTCAGACATGAAAACTGAGAGACACCCTTTTCATGGAGACCAAGGGAAAAAAAAAGCATCCATATGTCTGGGAGATGCATGAATCCATTTGAATGTCCTCCACTAATCACTTGTGGATGTTTTAGGTGAAGATACTTTATTTCAAAGAAGCAAATTCAGGCAGTGTTTTTTTTGCTCCTCCTACCCCATGGCCATCCATACTTTCAAGCCTGCCAAGGCCCTCTACCACCGCTGCTGAGTCCCAACCACCATCCACTGCCCCTTACTGCTGTGATACCAGGTAACCCAAAGTAACCCTTCATTGAGTGGGCCCCTACCCCTGTGGGAGGCTACCAGGGGAGGAGAATTGCCCCAAAGAGTTTTCTGTGTATCCTGGGCATGGCAGGGGTTAGAACAGACACATGTCTGGGGCTTCTGGCTTATGAAGGGACCAGCAGCCATCCTTCGGTTGGCCAGCGGGTGTTTTTCCATTTTCTTTGGAGCGTGACAGGCCACATGATGTCAAGGCACAAGCCGACATCCGTCACGCTCCCTCCTGCAGTGAGGGTCAACATGTTGTCATGCCTCTGGCCTCCAACAGGGGCCAGCAAATGCTGAGCCATGAACCCACCTCCCTCCCAGGAGAAGGTGAGTGGTCACTGGACACTCAAGCCTTCGCCCATAAGCTGGCTCTTCAACACCGAAATCTGTTCCCAAACCCTGGTCAGTGATGTCACAGGCCAAAATCCAATTAAGGCAGTTAAATTATAGATAGGAAAAAACAAAGGTGGTCCACCTTAGTGGTGGTGGTTCAGATTAATTCACATCTGAGTTCTAACAAGCAAAGAGACCAAGTCATTTGTAACTTGTGCATATGGGGTGTGGGTGTTGAAGAAAGGGGACCATAGTGCTGTCACTACTGCCACCACCCCAGAGGGATGTGGACTGCATTGTTGCTACTGCCATCACACCTGAGGGGTGGGGGCTGTAGTGCTTCTGCCATCACCACTGGTGATTGGGGAATGAAGTATTGCTGCCATCACACCTAAGGGATGGGGGCCGCAGTGCTGCTGCTTCTGACACACCTGAGGGAGGGAGGTTGTAGTGCTGTTGCTTCTGCCATCACACCAAAGGGATGGGAGCCATAGTGCTGTTGGTGCTGCCATCGCACCTGAGGGATGGGGCTGTAGTGCTGCTTCCATCACACCTTAGGAATGGGGCTATAGTGCTGCTTCCATCACACCTTAGGGATGGGGACTGTAGTGCTGCTGCTGCCATCACATCTTGTACCTAAAATAACTTTAAATTGGTACAAGGATGGAAGGATGTGCACTAGTGGAAATCAAAATTGCTACAACGCACGTTAGCAGAGTTAAAAATTGTTGAATAAAGTACACAGAACCAAATACTGGTAAAACCAGATTTTTGGTTAGCAGACACCGGTGTCAATACCATTTTTTACAATGTGCAAAATGGAATATGCCCTTTCTCAATCCCAGTAAAGCAGTGTCCCTGAACTTTGGCAATTTTCAATATTTTGTCCCTAAATTTCCAATATAGGCATTTCTTCATAGCACCTCATGAACGTGACAGCTGTCATTTTTCAGATCCTGGCCAAAATGTTTTTTTGGGTTTTTTTTGTATCCAGAAAGGTGATTTTGCAGTCACTGTGTGAAATCACCTTATGAGCAGGAGCTGAAAATTGTATCTGCCTTTGTTCATGAGGTAGGGTCATAAGAAGGCTATGTTGAACATTTGGAGTAAAAATATTAAAAAATAAAGTTATGAGCCTGCATTTGAAATTTATGAATGTACGCTTGTAACTTTGACAATTTTCAATATTTTGACCACAAATTTTCCATATAGCCATTTTTTCAAGTACCTCATGAATGTGACAGCTGTCATTTTTCAGATCCTGGTCAAAATGTTTTTTTTTATATCCCGAAAGGTGATTTTGCAATCACTGTGTAAAATCACCTTTCGGACAGGAGTTGAAAAATTTCTCTGCACTTGTTCATGAGGTGGGGTCATAAGAAGTGTATGTTGAAAATGTTGGACACAAATACTAACAAAACAGTTTCACTGCCCAACATCATCACTTCTACTTTGCATTCTTAACTGTTAACAAAATGATTCCTTTACTGAAGCAATTTTTAATGTCACTTTCAGTGGTACCAGCACCACACACCCCTTATGACACCAGTGCACATGGCTAACACTCGGCATTGATAAATGCTTGTTGCAGATGGTTTGAAAACCTTTTCAATAAAGAATATTTAATCAAAGTTCAAAATTATAGTCAGTGAAAACCACTTTGGTTCTGAAAAACAGTAGCAGAAAAGATCAGAGCTAAAAAGTTGGCCTTCAGGAAATATAAGGGAATGCAGTGGGATGAAGCTAGGGAGGCATACCAAATTTCCCTAAGGGAAGCAGGGAAGGCAGTAAGGCAGGCAAAGGCCCAAACCAAGGAAGCACTAGCACAAACAGTAAAAGAAGGGGACAAGACTTTCTATAGATACATTAGAGAAAGGAGAAAGTCTAGAGGGGGTATCGCTAAGATCAAAGGAGATAAGGGGAAGTGTGTGGAGGAGGACAAAGAAAAAACCTCTATCCTAAATAGATACTTCTGCTCAGTATTTACTGAGGAGAAGGTAGGGCAGGACCCACAGCTCAGCACCATGGACACAGAGGGGAGGGAGGTGTGCACAAGTCCCTTCACAAAAGAAAGGATCTTACAAGAGCTCACTAAGCTCAGGGTGGACAAGGCAATAGGACCTGATGGCATACATCCTAGGGTACTAAAGGAGCTAAGGGTGGAACTAGCAAAGCCATTATCAGAACTGTTTAGTGAACTCTGAGTACAGGAGAGGTCTCAGAAGACTGGAGAAGGGCTCACGTGATCCTGCTCCACAAGAGTGGCAGCAGGGAGGAGGCTGGGAACTACAGACCAGTCAGTTTTATCTTAGTAGTGGGTAAGATTATGGAGGCACTCACTAAGGAAAGGATAGTGCAACACCTGGAATCCAAATGAGCACAGGATCCAAGACAGTATGGGTTTACAAAAGGAAGGTCCTGTCAAACTAATCTCATAGATTTTTTTTTAATTGGGTAACAGAGTGGTGGACCAAGGGGGTGCTGTTGATGTCACCTACCTTGACTTCAGCAAAGCTTGCAATACTGTTCCACACAGAAGATTGATTAATAAACTGGATAGGCTTGGGGTGGGTCAAAGGTTGGTCAACTGGGTGGCAAACTGGTTGGCAGGCAGAAAACAGAGAGTGGTGGTAAATGGTATATAGTCAGAAGAGATGTAAGTCACAAGTGGGGTACCTCAGAGATCAGTCCTGGGGGACAGTCCTCTTCAATATCTTCATCAGTGACATTGCAGATGGGTGGGCAGAATGATAAGAGATCCAGATAAACTGGCAAAATGGTCTGAAGAGTGGCAACTGGGGTTTAAAGCAAAGAAGTGCAAGATCATGCACATAAGGAAGATAAACCCTGAAGCTACCTATAGGTTGGGAGGGGAGTTGCTGGCAATCACAAGGGAAGAAAGAGACTTGGCCATCATCATCACAGATGACCTGAAATCATCCAGGCAGACCACTAAAGCACTAGGTAAGGCTAGAGGAATGTTGGGGTGTATTAGTAGGGGTATCACAAGTCGTAAGAGGGAGGTAATAATCCCTCTTTACAAGACACTGGTAAGGCCCCATCTGGAGTACTGCATGCAGTACTGGAGGCCGCACCTGCACAAGGACATTAACAAAATGGAGGCAGTCCAGAGAAAGGCAACCAAAATGGTGCAGGGACTGCATCAGAAAACATATGAGGACAGATTAAAGGAGCTCAGAAAGTATACCCTAGAGCAAAGGAGGGAGAGAGGTGATATGATTGAAACATTAAAACATCTTAAGGGCATTAACAAGATGAAAGAGTCTAACATGTTTCAATATAAGAAAAAAAGCAGGACAAGAGGAAACAGCATGAGATTAGAGGGAGGTCGATTAAGGGGTAATGTGAGGACGTTCTTTTTCACAGAAAGGGTGGTGGATGCATGGAACGGCCTACCTCAGGAAGTAGTGGATATGAATACAGTGCAGGGCTTCAAACAGGCATGGAATAGGCATAAGGGAGTAATACAGATGAGTAGATTGGCCATTGACAGAGTAAAGGCCTATGGCACATTCATAAGGTAGAAAAAATGGGCAGACTGGTTGGGCCTTGCGGTCCTTATCTGCCACCAACTTCTATGTTTCTATGTTTCTATGTGTTCAGGAGACACAAAGGCCTCCAGTTGTCTATCTAGCAGGGTCTGGTCCCCTTTTTTTATACAAAAAAAATAAGTAGTGCCTCAGTTAATGATGTAGGCAATTTTCCAGTTGCTAAGATTTGTGTATAAAGGATCCGTAATGTTGGGACAAAATAATCCAAATACGTTTTATAAAATACAGGTCTGACGCCATCTGAGCATGGCTCAATATTAGTAGGCAAACATTCAATGATGTCCACAACTTCAGATAACAAAATCAATCTGACCAAGTACTCTTTCAAAGAATCAGGCAGGCCAGAGATCTCCAAAGAAGATGGCAAAACTGTAGGAATACCTGGGAGATTATCACTGCCAAATCTGTGAACCACATGATAATGTACAGAAGCCATAATACTCACATTATTAGCCTGAGGTGGATCCAAAATTGAAGGTCTCAGAGCCCACATGTGTCTACTCTGTAGTCTATCAGTGCATGCCTTATAGGGTCTAGGGATTGTTTTCTACCTTGTGTACCAAATTTACTTTCTTAAGCCAAGAATTTGACCCTGTTATATTGAAAGTCAGTCATCTGAGTCTTAATAGATTCTACATATCCAGTTAGATGCATTCTGGACTCAAACTTATAGAGGTGTGTTTGTGTAGTGAAGACCTAAGTTGTAAGTAGTGTAAGAATTTGGCGGTACCCATACATCATGCCATTATTAAAAAAAAGAATGGGATTCACATTTGGAGTCCTCTTACCATTTCCTGAAATCCTCATAAGCATAAAGGATGGACCAGTGGGCAAAAAAAATCCAGCTGTTGGTTTGCTATAGCCGAATTTTCCAAGAGCATGTTATTAAGCCGCTATAGCTGACTAGGAGAAGTAGTAGAACCACTTGTCCTGATACTGCAGGAACAGGATAGAGTGAAATGGTCCAATGTTTCAATCAGATAAACTCTGAACTACTCCACCTGTAAACCAGGAGAGAGAAATAAGAAATCTATACAGGTAACCATTGGGGCTTTCATAAAAGTGACATGAGGGGAATCCCCCATGACCTTTTAACTGTCCTGCAACCTTGCAATGCACACCATGTCATGTAGACACCTGTCTGTAACAATCAACCCACAATTGAAATCCCCACCTAAAACCACTGTTTTACTAGTATGCAGATAAAGCTGAACAGCTCAGAAAAAGTGGACACAGTTTGCCTTTGTTTGGGGGCATAGATGTTTATTAGATGGAAGGGGAGCTGGCCATATAATAAGTTCAAGAGCAATGCCCTTCCTGGGGAGATTTCAATTAAGTTTATCAATTTGAAATCAAAGCTCCTGAGGAGAATACCCACACCATCACAGGAATCCAATCCCTGTGTCCAGTAGAATGGCCCCTGCTGCCATGCCCTTTGAACTGCAGAAATTTGAAACATGGATTTAATGCGTGTGTCCAGTAAAAAAATCCCATTACTGCGGAGAGTGTCCATAACAGAGAAAGTCAACAGCCACTTTCTATATGATTTAATGCTGTTGATGTTTAATGTCAAAAAGGAAAGTTGTTGATTATGGAACATGGGGTTAAGTAGTGGAAACTCCAATCTTCCCAGACTGGGACTGAGTCCTACCCCTAACCCTTTTTTTTTTTTTCCATTAGTAGTTTTTGCTGTTTTTCCCCTTTTTGCTCCCTGGACTCCAGGACCCCAGCAGACACACACATGCATGCGAGTGGAGGCATATGCATGCCGGGTACCAGCTAAGCCCTTTCACCCCACCCCTGGCAATCACCACTGCCCCATCCCACCTACGCTTCCCATCAGACCTCCATCCATTGGGAACAGAACTATGGGGGGGAGGGGATGGACAACCACCCTGGAAGGGGAAAGCCATCTTCCGGCCACTCAATCCCGTTGTCTCCACTTTTTTAATCATTGCCCAAAATCCAGAGTGCTGTTTCCTTTTTCGCAGAGCAGAAAGGTGCTTAGAAAGTGCTAATACTTTTAAATGTGGCACTCTGAGCGCCTACACACACCATTGTCTCATCTCCCTGCTCCTTCCTACTTCAAACTGTCCAGCCTCCTTGGTGCTTCCACAAATCAGTCAGTGATGACACATACTAACATGCTGACATTTTGGAGATGAATCCCCATCATCAAAGTGCTTCCCTGCATTGTGAAAAAGGAAACAGCACTCTGGATTTTGGGCAATAATAAAAAAAAAAAAAAAAAGTGATGGCACGTATATGCACTGAATGAAAAGGACTTCGGGTAGCAAGTGGAATAGGAAATTGCGCCAAGAAATTTCAGGAAGTAGAAATGCCATTGTGAGGAAGGTGGACATGATGGAGAAAAAAGGAACAGAATCCTGACAAGTGTTGGTAAAGTACAGAACTGCATGGTATTTAAAAACAAAATGAACTTCTGAAAAAAAGAATTTTGTGAAATATTGTTTTGAAAATGCACACGTCCGTGACTAAAAAAAGAGTAATAAAAATTTTTTTTTAATCTGGTAAATCCCAGTGTGCAAAGTTCTATATAATAGGATAAAGGAAGCTGGACATTGGAAGGGGAGTGCAGGCAGAAAGCACCCAGAGGCTAAGGCGGTGTGCAAAACGTACTTTGAATTTCCCTGCCACAATTGCACCCCAGAACCTCTAAAACGCCTATGTTTAAAAGGGAATGAGCAACACAAACATTTGTTTTCTTGCAATTTACAAATTATATTTTTTTACATGTGAGCAGCACTAATAATTTACTACTTTGGTTGAAGCAATAGTGTAGTCCCAGATATCTCCTGGCTATCAATATTAATGGTACTGAACCTCAAAACTGCAATCTGATATGGGTACACATTTAGACCACACAGTGACATTGAAAGATAATGGAACAAGTTGAATAGACAAGACAACTGCAAAGATTATCTTCCTGAAATTAATTTAAATATGCCTTACAGAGAAGACACTGTAGCTGAAGTAGTCTGTAGTGAATTGATTTTCCCTCATGTTGAGTATGGTGTTATTCTGAGTGAGTGCTTAGCTTTTCTAGTCTTCTGTTACAAAATTATATGTTTCACAAAACACACCTAGAAGAATCAGTATGAACTGTAATTTTACAGCTCCATTTCAAATTACGTTATAAAGGCTAATCTGGATCCCCTTATCTAAAAAGTGAACACTACCATATGCATGTAACAGCAATTTCAAGATACTGTAGATAAAATAGTTATCCCCATGCTTTCTAAGAAAGAATTTCCAGCTTTTAAGCTCAGTTCATAAGCATAACACTAGAGGAAACTCCAGTAGGAATCTGCATCTTTCACAAGTTAATACAGGCTTTGCCAAATCATCCTTAATGTATGGAAGAGCAATTCTGTATAATTCTCTTCCTACTGATATGTAGGCTTTGCCCACCATGACAATCTGAAAATTATGTTTTGCTTCTATGCTCAGTAAAACCAACCATTTGGTATGCAAAACAGCACATTAATCTCCTGGTTGATGGCTTAATGTTTATGTTTATAATATTTATTGCAGAATATGTCTGTATTGCATTCTTTGTGAAATGCCTTGTGATTGTAACCTGCCACTGAGCAGGAACCCATAGTGAAAAAGTTACTGAGAGCACAGTGATTAGAATATTCTGCTGAGCTTTTATTAAAAATACACTATTAGCAAAAATTACTTCAATTTGTTATATCACTTAAAGGCATAATATCCCATTAGATGACATACATATAAAATGGTTATCAAAATTGAAAACACAATATGCTCATGCAAGGTGTAATAAATCAAATGTATACCATTACAGTATAGCATACATAAGTTGTGATGTGCTAGGTATTGGTCCCTACTTCCATTATTACATGGAGTACTGTGTGTGTGTGTGTGTGTGTGTGTGTGTGTGCATGTGAACAAAAAAAAATCAATTCTCTGTTCCCCCATCTCAACTTGATTCCACTCAAAATATTGTTGCCTTTCATAGAATTCCCAGTGTCAATGGTATCCCCTCCTGCCTTGACCCTAGTTTTTTTTTTTTTAGTTGTTTAACCAGGTATAGCACACTAAGCTGAAAGCTTTTTTACAGGAGCAACCTGGGAGCACAAGGAGGTTAAGTGACTTGCTCAGAGTCACACAGTATGCAAGTGGAAGCTGTGGGATTCAAACCCAGGTCTGGTCTGCTAGATGTCACCAGATTTACAGCTTAGAGCCTTAGACCACTGCACTATACTGCCTCCAAAGATTCAAAATTCAAAGATGTACATGCATTATAGTCTTCCTGGTGCCAGTGGTACCCCCTGCCCATGCCTGGTTCAGATATATCTGTATAGTATACATTACCTTCTGCCAGTGGTGCCCCCAGCCTGGTCCCAGTCCCAGTCAAACAGACTTACCTGTTAGTCCAGTGACTCCACTAGTCCTTCTAATAGGCAGGTCTGTGGTAGTGCAGTGCTGTTACCTCCCTCTTGCTGGACAGGAAAACCCCTCCTCCCACTTCCACAACTATCCACCAATTGACTCAGTCAAGTACAGTCACTTACGGATCACTTGATCAAGATTGTACTTGCATGAGTAAATATGCATGAACCATATACAAACTAACCCCTGGCTGGATGTGGACTAGTGCCCAATTCCCAGGCCTCAGGATCTGTTTACTATGCTAGCTAGAGGAAACTAAATCATTAAGCTTGACATCATAAGCATATAAGAAAGTGGCTTTGGATGCAAAAGCCAAGTCTTATTTCACCAGTAATATGCAGAATTGCTTGTTTCCATTTAATTAATTGCTCTATGGTGTAGCCGTTGTTTGTGCTTTGTATCAACAAATTATAGACTGGGAATTATTGTAACTGTCTCTTGTAAAATGCCAACTTGGTTAAATTTTAATCACAGACAATACTACAAAGTCACTTTGCATAATCTAGAAAGTGTGTTTGGAAATTGCAGGAAAGCAGGCTTATATGTTAGGGGGACACAAATCTGTGTCAATGGTTGAACACCAATGGGCTTGTAGAGTATATTGTAACTGGCATTGACAGCCATGGAGGTGTGAGGAGAGCTCTGCTTCTTCCCAGCTGTTGGCCATGCTGGGGAGGGAGAAGTGGGGTGGTAGGTCATTACCGGAGTGGGTGGAGGGTTGCAGGGACCACTACACTATGGAATAAATTATTTTCTGAGAATTCAATAAATAAAAAAATGTTATTATTTTGCTAATGGGTGGGTGATTGGGTGATCAGGAACTGGGGTGGGACCCTACACTATAACAAAAAGTTATTTTATTAACGGTGGGTGATCGGGCGAACAGGGATGGGAAGGGACCACTACACTATGGAAAAGTGGATATTATACAGTGATCGGTGGTCAGGGGAGGTATACTATACTATGGAAATAGTGTTTTTATTATACAGAGGGGCGATCAATGATTGGGGTGGGGGGAGAAACCACTACACTATGGAAATAGCTTTTTTTTATTACTGGGTGGGTAATTGGGTGATCGGGGATAGAGAGGGATCACTACTCTATGGAAATGTTTTTATTTTAATGTCAGGTTGGTAATTGGGCAATCAGGGAATGGGGATGGGGGGCGCAGTACCTCTCCTAACCAGTAGGGTTGCGGATTACCGCCAGTTTTTTTTTTAACGGTAATTTGAAAAGGCCCTTGCATGGATCAGATCTTTTGTGAATGGGACTGCAGTGCCATGCAGGACCCTCCCCAATTGAATTTCGGCCCCCCTCAATACTTTGCCCAGGTGAAAACCCAGTTTGCGGGGCAAGCTGGGCTTTGTGAATACCAGAATTGGAGTTATAATGAACCTTGTATTCCAACCCCCCCCCCTTTTCAACTTGTGTTGTAAATTTTATTTGCACTGTTTCATTTTGGTGTACCATCACTTTAATTGATGTTGTATAAATACACGTCTGTTTGTATGGGATCTAGATACGCTCCCTGAGGAAGACCCATATTTTGGGTCAGAGCACTGGGGAAGAGGTTATTCAGTCAGACACCTTGTAAAATAAATATGGCACTTGCCTGCTAAACTACTTTTCCAGAGTGCCGAGCCTTTCTTCAAGTGATGCCCTGCCAAACTAGGTTTGTGCCCGGGCAAAGCTTTGTGAATCCTGCCCCAGAAATTTTCCAGTGAAGTCACACTTGGTGCCACATGACTTGGCATTTTTTTTGGGGGGTAATGAATGTTTAAAAAATGGATGTACAGTACAAGTCACATTAAACTGTAACTTCAAGGAGTTGTTTTAGCATTTCTGACTGAGTTGCGTTAGTGTTACTGGATCCAGCACAAAGCCTTGTACAAACTGTTTCTTTAGTGTTAAAACTCCCTCAGCTGCTGCTGCTGCCATTGAACGAGCATCTCCACCTAGTGGGGTGGCCGCTGCTTCTGCCACCACCCTCTTCAGCCTGCTACCTCAGGAAAGCCCTCAGCTGCTGCTGCTGCCCTTGACATGGCACGTCCACATAGCATGGTGGCCACTGCTTCTGCCACTGCCCACTTCTGCCTGCCACCTCGGGAAAGCCCTCAACTGCTGCTGCTGCCCTTGACTGGGCATGTCCACCTAGTGGGGTGGCCACTGCTTCTGCCACTGCCCGCTTCTGCTTGCCACCTCAGGAAAGCCCTCAGCTGTTGCTGCTGCTGCCCTTGACTGGACACGTTCATGTAGCTGGGTAGCTGCTGCTTCTGCTGCCACTCGCTTCTGCCTGCCACCTCAGGAAAGCCCTCAGCTGCTGCTGCTGCCCTAGACCAGGCACATCCACCTAGCTGGGTGGCCGCTGCTTCTGCCACTGCCCGCTTCTGCATGCCACCTCAGGAAAGCCCTCAGGTACAGAATAGCTCGATCTCAGCCGGAGTCCATTTCAAATTTTGGTGCACAGATACAGGGACTGATTTTGATTGGCTGCCTTTGTGCTCTGGAGCTGTCATATTGGCTCTTCGGCTCAAGCCTTGGACCCTGCTAATTTCTTCTTCTTTTCACTCAGTCTACTCACTCCCTTTGAGCTCCTATTGTGGTATTTTGTAAAATTGATAGAATTGAACAGTGAAACTGTTTAAATGTACTAAATTATGCCTCATTTTAGACTTTGCTGTTAATCCTGCCTTGTAGGAAACAGTTTATCATTTTTATAGAGCAATTTTAATCTGTATTTGCTGTTGCTCCTACCAAATTAAGTACCCTTATTTTAACTGGAATTTATCTTTCATTTATTTATTTTTTTAACCAGGTATAGCACACTAAGCTGAAAGCTTTTTTACAGGAGCGACCAGGGAGCACAAGGAGGTTAACTGACTTGCTCAGGGTCACACAGTATGCAAGTGGAAGCTGTGGGATTCAAACCCAGGTCTGGTCTGCTGGATGTCACCAGATTTACAGCTCAGAGCCTTAGACCACTGCGCTATACTGCCCCCCCATTTACACTGTTGCTCCTGCTTAGTTTTTATACTTGCTCTCTTTTCCTGTTTTTTCTCATTTCATCTTCACTCCCCGCACTCCAACCCACCACATTTCTTTTCTTTTCTCAGTTTGTTTCTGCCTTCTCTGTATCTCCCCCCGTGCTTGATAGCTTGGTGCTGATCTGTCCAGTCCTGCACTTCTTTCTGTATGACTTGCTATTGACCTGCCTCCGATTACCTTACTATTGTTTCCCCTGTCACCATTGAACTCCCCATTGAGCCTCTGTCTGGAGGCATTTTTTTGTTTGCTGACTGTTTCCCTCCTGCCCCATTTGCAAGCTTAATTAACCCTGCTCTCCCTTTTGCTTCCCTCAGCTGCTGCAGCCCTTGACTGTGCATGTCCACCTAACAGGGCAGCCACTCCTTCTGCCACTGCCTGCTTCTGCCTGCCATCTCAGGAAAGCCCTCAGGTACGGAACAGCTCGATCTCAGCCAGAGTCCATTTCAAATGTTGGCGCACAGATACAGGACTGAATTTGATTGACTGCCTCAGTGCTCTGAAGCTGCCTGATTGACTCTTCAGCTCAAGCCTTGGACCTTGCTAATTTCTTCTTCTTGTCACTCAGTCTATTCACTTCCTCTGAGCTCCTACTGTGGTATTTTGTTCCGCCCACCCTCCCCAGCCCCAACCTCTATTAAATTCACCTTGTTCCCAACCCTCTTTTCTCTTTCTCATGCTCATTGGCTCTCCATTTCTGTCCTTCGCCTCCTCCTGGAGGACAGCCTCTTAAAGGACCGCTCCTGCATCCCTAGGACCTACTAACCTGGTTCTACTCTGGTTTTAACATGACAGTATTTTATCTACCACTAAGTCTGCTCACCCTTTTTGCACTTGTCATGCATTCTGGCTTGGCATGTGAACTACCACACCTCCGGTTCTTAGACCATGTTATTGCTCTCCCCTTTCTGCCCATGGTTCCTCTACATGTAGCTACTCCCCACCCCATGCCTGGCTACTTAATCCTAGACCAATACATCTCTGGATGCTTCTCTTTCCAACTTCGTATGTTCCAATGCTTCTCAGCACATCTCTCTTGCTTACAGGTTTCTGCTCCACCCAGCAACCCATTTGGAGAGTATCTCAGAAAAACAAGTGCTTGCTACCACATAAGAAGGGCCTCATAGCACTATTAAAATGCCAAATACTGCTATTGTTACTTATCTCAGGCAACATCCACCCCAACCCTGGACTCCCACTGTTTGGACCCAGTCACATCATGAGGGATGGGATGCTTACCCTGGCAAGTATAAACAACTGCAGCCTCCTCAATAAACTTGACTATCTCACTGCCTGGGTTGCACATCACAACCCTGATATCCTGTCTGTGAATGAGACATGGCTAGCCCCTAAGATCCCTCAGTCTGTAATCTCTATTCCAGGATATGCGGTTTTCAGTCAAGGCAGGCTTTTCAAGAAAGGTGGGGGCTGTGCTCTCTACCTAAAATAGTCACTTCAGGGACATGTCCTTAACTTGCCTCACTCTAAGAATGACATTCAAGTCCTAGCCACCAAAGTCTTGCTTGGGGCACATAATAAAGTCTTGACAGTGGTCTCTGTCTATAACCCCCCAAACTGACCAGCCAAGGCTTACTCCCTCTTCTTGATCTTATCAACTCCATTAACCAAAGCTCAGAAACAATCCTGCTTTGTGACTTTAAGGTCAATTGGTCCTTCCCCTGTGTGTAAAAATATAAGGATGCCCTGACCACAGCAAGCTTCTCTCAGATGGTCCAGGTGCCTACCAGAGTAAACTACAGAACTGGCACTGAAACCCTCCTAGACTGGGTACTTACTAACCACGCTGTTCATATTACAAAAACTGAAGTTCTCCCTGACTGTATCAGTGACTACTCTCCTGTTCTCTGCTCCTGGACTAACAAATTCACTAAACCTCCCCCCAAAACTATCAACAGCAGAAAACTGCTACCTGGTCACATAGGACCCCTTAAAACTCTCCTACGTGAGTATGACTGGTCACCAATTGACACTGCCCCCAATGTGGATTCTGCGCTTGAGTATTTCATCCTAAGCTTCAACTCAGCCTGTGATGCCCATGCCCCTTACAAGAAATGGAAGATCAAGGGTGTCACCAACCAATGGATTACTGATGACCTCCTTGACAAAATGAAGTCCCGGGACCTTTTTTGGCAATGTGCCAAGCTGTCTGACACTTCAGCAGATATCCAGGCCTACAAAGCAGCAAGAAATTCTGAAGGAAAGAATTGTTGAGTACCTAGAGGCCAGTGGGGCACAGGACCCAAGACAGACTGGGTTCACAGTGGGAAGGTCATGTCAGATGAATCTAATTGATTTCTTTGATTGGGTGACCAAAGTAATAGACCAGGGAAGGGCTGTGGACATGGCCTACCTAGACTATAGCAAGGCATTTGACACAGTCCCACACAAGATTAATAGTCAAATTATCCAGCCTGGGAGTGGGTCCCAGGGTGGTAGCCTGGGTAAAACATTGGCTGGACAACAGAGCACAGAAGGTAATTGTAAATGGAGTCCACTCTGAAGAAAGAGGGGTTACTAGTGGGGTACCGCAGGGTTCAGTACTGGGTCCAGTCCTTTTTAATGTCTTTATAAGTGACATTGCAGAGGGACTTGAAGGAAAAGTATGCCTCTTTGCAGATGGCACAAAGATCTGCAACAGGGTTGATACACAAGGAGGCGTGAAAAGGATGAGAAGGGACTTGGCAAGGTTGAAGGAATGGTCAGAAGTATGGCAGCTTGGATTCAATGCAAAGAAGTGCAAAATAATGCTCCTGGGAAACAAAAACCCAAGGGAAGATTACACAATGGCGGGAGAGGTAGTAACAACAACACAAATGGAAAGAGACCTGGGAGGAATCATATCAGATGACCTTAAGGTTAGCAAGCAATGTGAGAAGGCGATAGGGAGGGCTGGGGTAATACTGGGATGCATCGGGAGAGGCATCACCAGCAGAAAACAGGAAGTTGTTATCCCTCTGTACAGACAGTTGGTGAGACCCCATCTGGAGTACTGTATCCAGTTCTGGAGACCCCATCTCTGCAAGTACATAGACAGGATAGAGGCAGTCCAGAGGAGGGCAACTAAAATGGTGCAGGGTCTGCAAGACAAGCAATACGAGGAGAGACTAAAGGAGCTTAATATGTATACCCTTGAGGAAAGGAGGGAGTGTGGGGACATGATAGCAACTTTTAAGTATCTCAGTGGAATCAACAAAGTCCAAGAGGGTAGCATCTTTCAGAAAAAGAGACGTGCAAGAACTAGGGGACACAATTTAAAGATAGAGGGGAGCAGTTCAGGGGCAATGTGAGGAAGTATTGTTTCACAGAGAGGGTGGTGGACACATGGAACAGCCTTTCTGAGGAGGTTGTGGGGTCTAAATCTGTGGGAGAATTTAAGAATACTTGGGACAGACATAAGGCAATTCTTGTGGGGGGTAGGAAGAAATAGGCTGTCGGTTAACTAGGATCTGCAGCTTATCCTGTAGGTAGGGAAATGGGCAGGCTAGGTGGGCCAAGCAGTCCTTATCTGCTGTCAAATTCTATGTTTCTATGTTTCTAAATGCCTGCACTAAAATGATTCATCTTGAGAAAGCCAGCTACTATAGATGCACACTGGCCAGCACCTGGAAAGATGGTAAGAACTTCTGGGCTAACCTCTCTGACATCACAGGGAAAGACCCCAAATTACCACCATCAGTGCTTAACATAGATGACACCTCACCATGGACCAGGACTCCATTGCCAATGCTTTCAAAACTGTATTCAAAGACCATAGTCATGTGCTACCCCCAACTTTCTTTGATCCTTCCCCTGATGCTCCAGTCACTGATGCCATGAGAACGAGGCAAGGGCACCCGCCGTTCTACTTCAAAGCCATCTCAAAGGGTCAAACAAAAAAGTATCTACTCAAAGTGCTTGGGAGGTCCAGAACAAGCAGGGATTCCCTTGACCTGAAACTTCTTACCCTCACCATAGATGAAGTTCTGACACCTCTCTCCAAAATTCTTAACCGATCCCTTATTCTCTTGCAGTTCCCCCCAAAATTGGAAATCAGCAGTGGTCACACCAGTTCACAAAAGCGGAGACAAGACCCTTACCAGCAATTTCAGACCAATCTCCATTCTCCCCCCCTCCCCCACTCTCCAAAGCACTGGAATAGATAGTTGCTGATCAGCTCTCTGACTACCTTGAAAAATATAACCTGCAATATCCTGAGCAGCACGGATTTCATAAGGGGCACAGCACCACCACAGCACTCCTCAAATTCACTTCCCACATCCACAATACCTTTGATTAATAACACCCCAAGAGGTGATCATAGCTATTAATGCTCAAAAGGAAAAAAAAAGCCCCTGGGGCAGACAATGTACCAATAGAGGCACCAATCTTAGCTCATCCTTTTACCACTGTCAACAGATTTTTTTTTATACCAAAATAATGGAAAGAAGGAGAAACTCTCCCCCTATTAAAGAAGGGAGATAAGTAGGATCCAGCTTCTTATAGACCCATTACTTTGTTGTGTGTGACTCAAAATATCTATGCTAGAATAATTTTGAACAGATTATAGGACTGGGTTCTTAATGGCAAACTAATTTCCCCTTATCAAGCTGGTTTTAATAGCATTTACACTATAGATCACATTTTTGTAGTTAGCTATCTGGTTAATAGATATGTTATACAAAAAGATAAAATTATATATATAGCTTTTATAGATACTAAAGGAGCATTTGATAATGTCAATCAAGTTAAGTTATGGGAAATTCTCAGGGGGAAAATATTGATCTACGTTTGATGAATATTTTCAAGACATTATATACTGGAATGACTGTGACAGTCAGATGTAATAGAGCTGGTGAACTTACAGAGCGGCTTACAATTTTTAAAGGAGTTAAGCAAAGGTACATTCTGGCACCAATTTTATTTAATCCCTATATAGAATCCCTACTAGAAGTTATGAGGTAAAAGGATACCCATGCCCAGTTGTGTCTGGACATAAAATCGTTATCCTGGCTTATGTGGATGATACTATTTTGATCAGCAGAACTAAAGTAGGTATCACTTGAGCAATACAGGTGGCAATTCGGCATCTACAGTATCCAGACCTAGAACTCAATGCCCAAAAAGCTAAAATTATTGTCTTTGGGGAAAGAAAACAACTATTAAAATCTGGAATTTGGTTTCATATCTATTGAGGACGCAGAGTATTACAAACATTTAGTGAGTATTAAAACATTTAGGGAGTATAATAGATAAATCAACTAATTGGAATAAACAACTACTCACAATAGGTGAACCAGTGGAATCTACAATAAAAGAGAAAATGGTTTGTGAGCAACTTTGCTTCTGATTCATTTAAGGCTATGAAGCAAGTATTTAAGTCAAAAGTTAATGCTCAAACTCCATATGGTGCTGAAATTGTGGGTCTCTATAAATCATAAAGCTTTGAAAAAAACACAAAATGCTTTTATACGGAGTATGCTGGGCCTTCCTTGAGATACACCTACAGTTGTATTATGTATAGAGTCAAATATGTCGTCATTGAATGTACTAGTAATGAAAAGAGTTCTATGCTACTGGAAAAAGATAAATGAAATCAAAGAGAAATGATTGCCAAAACTATGTTGGAAGGAATTTCTAAATAGTAATTGCCAAAATGAGGGTTGGTTTTGATCTTTAAATGATAGATTAAAGTAGGTGGGCATGGAATCCCTTTGGTTATTGCATAGAGTCTTTGCCTTTAATTATATAAGTGAGGCTAAGACTCACATTTATGAAAATGATTTGCATAAAGATTTGGCCTGTGTTGCAGAATTATCAAATTTGAAGGCATAATTTACGGCATTACTAAGTCTAGATACATGCTTATATATTGATATATGTGAACAAATCACGCACAAGAAGTCTTTAGCAAGATTGTGCCTGAGTTTGGTGAAGAACTGAGCAAATACTTGGAGCTTTTGGACAATGAGTTCTACATATAATTCATGTGTGTGTGATGAAAATATGCAACTGACTGTGTTACATTTAATTATGATATGTCCCATTTTGAGAAAGAAAGAGAAAAGTGGTTAAAATCATTTATAAATGAATTTCAAGGGGAATCAGATTTAGTCACTTGCAATATGCTCATTTATAATAATTCTATGAGTGTACTTTTTGTTGTGGCCAATTTTGCACACATGATTTTTTTAATTAGATGAGTTGTTGACTATTGATATGTATTAAATTTAATATTTGTAATGTTTTAACATGTGATAAACTTTTGGTTTATATATGTGTCTGTGACCTAATAAACTGAACTGAAATAATCACATATAGCTACAAAAATGACTGAAACTCCCAGGAGGTGACCTGAAGCCTATTGTCCTGGATTCTCCCTTCCCAATGATGACAGATAACTATATTCAGTGGTGCTCATATTGGCAATTATTTTATTTTAAAACCTTTTACATACATTTTATATTTACATTATCATATCACCATTCCAACACTGTGCTTATATTCCACTCAATTTCTTTATCAATGTCCACTCAATTATATCTCTTCATTTTCTTCTCCCTTCTTCCTCTTGCCTCCCAGGTGAAAACCTGGGTGACTTCTTCACATCTTCTTGTGTAGGTAACAGTGTAAACCATTGCCACTTTCTCTCACTTTCTGTTGTTTTCTTCCATGTACTGTTTATTCACTCCATTTTTCCCATCCTCCCACCCTTGACCCCTTCTTACCCCCCCTTTCCCCCTGCCGTCCACCTTCGGCAGTCCTTAATTTTTATTTTCTTTTTCCTTATACCTTTTTAATTTTTTGAACTTTATCCATATTTTTGTAGGGTGGGTGGGAAATAAATCCAAAACGTGGCAACAAAAGAGGCTGATTAGCTCTGTACAGCCCATTAAGTACAGGGACCTGGTGCCTCCCCTCCTAGCCTTTTGCCCTATCATCTCCTGACTTTTCCCACCCTGTCCCCTCCTTGTTTGTGAGATCACCATGACTCACTACCCCTGTCAACCCCTCCCACTTTTTCCTTCTCCCTTACCTTCTCCACCCCCCTCCCTCTATCTCCCTTCACTCTATCTGAGCAATGCCATTGGGTGGTGTCCACCAGGACAACCTGATTTGCCTTTTAATGGGTAAACTCCATTATCAGAAGTTACATCCTCAGGAAGTCCATACACTGAAAAAGGCTTTGTGAAACCACTGTTGATGTTTGTTTTTGTTTTGTTTTTTTCTGTTGCATGTGCATAAAGTACCACTTCTGATCAAATTGTTTGCATTAGTTGTTACTAAGAACATTTGTCTTTCTCTTTCTGCAAAGAAATCTTTATGAACTCTGCCACAGTCTAACAGCCAACTTCCATGGGATAAGATGTGCTTTACAAGAATATTTCTCTTCTAGTAAATTCTACACTGGCTGAGTAGTGCTTCAATTTCTGGATCAATTTTTGACTAGGGCAGTGTGAAATGTATATTCCACAGGCTGTACATTGTATTTCTTTTTTACTTTCCATCTGGCAACCAGGTTGGCTCTTGAGCAGAATCCTGCCAGTTTCAAGCATGAACCAGGAAATAATTAAGCATAGTAAAAATATAAAAATACATGCAAAACAAAACACTGCAAGCACCTGTGATTGCTGATATTAAAGCAATGACACCAATGGTTTGCATTAAAGTGCAGAGTTAATCAATATTTAAAATTCAATTGTGAGCTGCATTGCAACAGTGGTAAATGTAAAGAATTCCAGAGCTTATCAGCAATAATGATAAACAATCTTTGATCTTGCACTGTCCTTCTAAAGAATTCATATAAGATTGCACATCCATGGCGTGAGTTTTCTAATCAGAAGAAAATGGTAAGAACATATTTATAGCAGAAACAGTAGCAATATAGATTATAACATCTTTGTCACATCATGTGTAACTTTATGGAATTACAGACTGCACTTCCTTGATTATTCACTGAATGGTTCAGAAATTTTAATTAAATAGAGAATAATGCATATGTAGGTGTGCAATATGCAGTTTTTTTACACACCCAAGGTGTGTGATAATATATAAACGTCGAGAGCAAAGCTTGAGAGGTTTATATATTGTCACACACTGATGGTGTGTAAAAAAACTACAGATCACACACCTTCATATGTGATATTTTTTATAACTGGTGCTACATAAACAAAGCTCAGAGTCTTAGCATTACATGCTTCCTGCGATACTGATTTGACCTCTGTATGGTCTCCATGGCATGTTGCTTGTTGTGATGACAAGGTGAAGTTTCAATGGCTTCTTCATTATTTAAAGTTAAGAAAAACTGAACGGTTCAATTTTCCAAGTTGGTAAGTACCTTAGCGTGGTACACACAACCTGACATGAGACAGTAAAAACCATATCAACTCGCAGGTTGATATGACTTTGCCATATCAACCCACAGGTTGATATGACTTTTTAGAAGTCTCAAAAATGGGTTGATATCATATTATTATATAGAGAGTAATGCATGGTGTGTGTGCATTATGAGAATTTAATACATACCCAATGTGGGTGATGCTACATAAACCCAGCAAGCGAAGCTTGAGGGGCTTATAAAAACATCACACACCAAGGGTGTGTATTACATTTGAGTAAGCAATCCACCCCGGTTCATTTTTTTTTTTTATAATTTCAGGCCATCAATTTTTTCCTCACCCCCCCCCACCCTTAATGTTACTGACAGACATACCGATTTATTGTTGTTTGGTGCATGTTCATACACAGGCAGTACTGTGGAGCAATACAGGCAGACTGGCTTCCTCCCTTGACCCCATTGCCATGGCAGTACAGTACAAGTCACATTAAACTGTTCCACCAATGGGTTGGGTTAGCATTGTTTTTTACAGTTTGCAATGCATTGGCAACTCATAGTGTATTGTTTTCAGTGCTTAACCAGCTAAAGAGCAAAGTTTGTGAAATGTTTTTTCAACTCATTTGGAATGCATCTGCAGTCCAGTCACAATGCAGTACAAACTGAGTTTTTTATTTATTTATTAATATTTCAGAAAGCACCTTTGAGCCAAGGCTCATTTACAAAGGTTCCATGTCGATGAAGAACAGTTGAGCGTTACAAGTAAAATAAGTTACAAAGTAAGATTAGAAAATACAATACAGGGCAGCCAGAGGCATTGCCAAACACAATTGTATGAAGGTGATTCACGACATTAGAGAACACAATTAAAAAAAATTGGAAACAAATGTAAAAGCAAAGACTAGAACAGGAGGACAATTTTAGCAAATAAAGAATGGCTAAATGGACAGAGTCAGGAATAAGTAGGTAGACAGGAGTAGGTTTAGTATGTAAAAGCTGGAGGGGTAGGATAGGGCAGAAAAAAAGCTGGAATAGGAAGGGCAAAAGGAGGGGGAAGGATTGGGCCAGGGCAGGATAGGATGAGGGTAAGAAGGTCAGAGAAGGAATGGGGAAACATGAGTAAGGGGGGGTGGAGGTGTCATAGGAACAGCAGGGGGAGGGAAAATTAGAATAGGTTATAGGAAGCAGTCACAAGAGGCACTGGTAATGAGGTGTTGGCAAAAGCAGGCACTTGAAGAAGCCCAATGTAGTACAGTTGGTAATTTCGGGTGGCAGTGAGTCGAACCAGATAGGAGCTCTGGTCCTAAAAGAGCATTGCCCTTGGGAGGTATGGCAGCAAGGAAAGGAAAAGGTGAGACTTCTGAGCTTCTGGTTAGGCAGGTGATACCATAGGGAGTCAGGATAGATTTGACACTAGGAAGCAGGAGATCCATTATGATCTTTTTGGAGAGTAGGCAGGACTGGTACTTGAGTCTGCCTGATAGTTGCAGCCAGGGTGCCTGTTCGTAGATATCACAGGTGTGGAAGAGGTGGGGGGGCAGAAGTTAGAAGATGACAGGCCTTGCTTAGGGCTATAGCAATGCATCTTAGCGCCGTGTCGGTGGCTGATCCATAAATCACAAATCCATAATCCATAATAGAGATAATGGAGCTCTGAATGGTGTTGTTTAGGGCTTCAGCTGTTAGACAGCTCCTGTGCTTATGTAATAGCCCTATGCACATATTCACAGTTTTGGCAATGTTGTCAATATGTTCTGAATATGTCAGTGTGCAGTCAAGGGTAATCCCCAGATACTTAAACCTGTAAACCTGCTCATACTGTTCCCTTGCACTGTTTCTGATATGTAATTCTTGATCTTTATGTTTGTTGTGGGTTCCATGGAACATCATAGTTTTAGTTTTCTTGTAGTTTAGGATGAGTTTCTGCGATTTAAACCAGGTCTCCACCTCCGTAAAACTTTTCTGAAGCTGTGACTGTAGAGCGAGTGGATCAGTGTGGGAGGAGAAGATTACTGTGTAATCTGCATATAGCAGGATATTGCCATGACAGAATGAGGGGAGTTTATTTAGGAAAATGATGAAAAGCATAGGACCCAGGATGGATCCTTGGGGGGGGACTCCTGATTGGACCAGAAGAGAGAAAGGGAGTGATTCCCCAACTCTGACTTGCTGAGTTGGATTACTGAGGTAGCTTTGGAACCATTGAGTGGAATCAGATGAGAGTCCTAGGAGAGCCAATTGTTCAATAAGTAGGGAATGGTTGACTGTGTCAAACGCCTTCATCAAATCAATGAAGGTGGTGCCAAGAAGGAGTCCCTGATCAAAGGCATTGTGGATGTGGGAAGTGAATTTGAGGAGAGCTGTGTCCCTTTTGAAATCTGTGCTGCTCAGGATATTGCAGGTTGTATATTTCAAGGTAGTCAGAGAGCTGATCAGCAGCTATCTATTCCAGTGCTTTGGAGAGTGGGGGGAGAATGGAGATTGGTCTGAAATTGCTTGTAAAGGTCTTGTCTCCGCCATTGGGGGAGATCTGTATACAATACTATATCATAAGTTACATCCGTCCCATACAATTGACTTCAATATTCATACCAGGTAATGGCATGAATATTGTAATCTAGTTCAGCTGATCTATTATCTATGCCAAATGCAACCAGCCCCCCAAACACTTTAGTATTCTTTTCTCTAATAGCTTGCTGGAGATTTCACCATAGGCCTTTATTTATAATTCCCTTTTTTGTGTGCTTAATAAGATATCTATATTCCTTTTAGAGATATATTAGAGCAGTTAAATGAGATACATGCTGTTTTTTTGTAATAAGCCTCCCCAATATCCTTGAAGCACGCATTTATTTGTTTATTTATTGAGGATTCAGAAAATACCTTTGAGTTAAAGACTCTTTTTCAAAGGTTCCACGTCAGTATAGGTACACACAGTAGTAGAACAGTACAGTGCAAATACAGAACAGTAGCACAAGCAAGTAAGACACAATTACTATAATGCATAAAGTGACTAACATGTTAGGTATTGGTTAAACTTGGTGCAAGGCACAAATCCAGGGAGCCTATGCAAACTCCTGTGTTGGGCTAACAAAGACAGGCTCTGGAGTGATGTGGGGGACATCCATCCAAAGGCCGTGGTCAATTGATATTGGGTGGTGGACAGGATCTGCTGTAGTCACAAAGATTCATGGACAGTAGGTGGTTCCTAAGGTGGGTTTTGTATGGGCCTAGACTATTCAAGTTTGTGAGGGCATTTGGCAGGTTATTGACCCAGGTTGGGGCTCGATAACTGAAGAACCTTTGGAATTGGGAGGTGTGGCATCGGGGGACCACGAGGAGTTACCTGCTAGCACTGCAGGGGTGTTGCTATGTTGTGGTTTGTTGTATTAGAGGGGAGAGTCCAGCGGGGGCTGAGTGAAATCTTTTTGGCCATGAGGCAAGTGTGAAACCTGATACGGTTAGCAAGGTTGAGCCAACTGGTGGCATTGTAAAGGGAACATGTGTGGGTTAGGCAATCACAGCCCAGGGTGAAGCAGCAGGCTTTGTTGAGGGACAGCCGTAGTCTGGATAAGGCTGAGGAGCTGGCTGCACTATAGATAAGAATGCCATAGTCTAGGAGGGAGAGGACCGAGGAGATGACCGCAAGGCGAAGGGCATCAGGAGTGAGACAGTGTTTAATCCTGTAGAGGATGCCCAGCTGGATGTTGAGGGCAGTAGATAGTAGGTGAATGTGTTGGTGGAAATTGAGGGCTGGGTCAAGAATGAACCCCAGGTATTTAAAGGAGTCCACTTACTCAAGAGGAGTCTGGTTTGCTGTTAATAGTGGAGGACAGCCATCCTTCTTGCAGCTGAGTGGGTGAGACAAGTACATTACTTTAGTCTTTTTATAATTTAGTATGAGGCGTTGTGAGGTGAACCACTTTTCAACATCACTGAAGGAGGATTGAAGAGAGAGGTGAAGCTGAGTAGGATCATGATTGGAGGAGTACAGGACAGCATTGTCCACGTAGAGAAGGATGTTGCCTGAACAGGAATGGGGGAGGGAGTTGAGAAAGAGGCTGATAACAAAGGTCCAAGGATAGACCCCTGCGGGACACCAGAGTGGACAGGCAGTTTGCCAGATAAGGTGGTTCCAATTTTGACTTGCTGTGAGCGGTCTGCCAGATAGTCAAAGAACCAGCAGATAGCATCATGAGAGAGACCATGTTTGGCGAGGGTGGTTAGTAGGAGGGAGTGGTTGACATTACTTGGTAACATTCTGCATCAAACCACTTAGAGTAATTCCTACAACTCCTACTATCATATATTTTGGGCATTGTACAAACAGCTCTACATATAGCAGTTATCAATTTCTCATATAATACAATACATTGATCATCAATAAAAGTATCTGTCCACTTACAGTTGTAGCCAAAGACTTGGTCAGATATTTCCAGATATTTCACAATATTTCTAAAGAGCTTCTCATTGCTGTCCCCATTGTAGAACTAAAGAAAGCAGGAGATTCCTCTAGAAATATCACAGAAATTTCAGGAAATATCTGACCATGTCTTTTGCTGTGACTGTATCTCCACTTGCTAGTATCATAGAGTACATCTTAGGGCTCAAGAAGTACAACATATTCCCCATTCACACATTCAGAAACAGGGTCCACTTTATCCTCTTTTTTGTTAATTATAATAATATTTTTTAGGTTCTTCGGTCTTCAGTACTCTACATTATCCAAACTCTCTATTTTAATATCCAGGGTTAATACCAGGGGATGATGATCACTATCCCATTCAGGTATCACTTCTAATTTATTTACTATATAGAATGAACAAACATCAACCAAGGCAAGATCAATTATGGACCCTCTCATTCTAGTGGAATAAGTAATATTAGTCTTCAAGTCAACCTGGATTCTACCATTCAAAACACATAACATATTCTTTTCAGCAAAATTAAGTAGTCTTAAACCCCTTATATTTCAAATTTTATCACTAGTGTTTCTGAGTGGAATGCCCATAGTGTCATCAAATGTCCAGGCTGTCAAATAAGACTCAATTCTGTTTGCTATTCTAGCATTCAAATCACCAATTAGAAACATGGGAATAGTATTATATACCCCAACATTATCCACAATAAAATTTTCTAAGGATTCAAGAATCCATTTTTCAGCCACACTATTTAACTTACGTGGTATATATATTATAGGGGTGTGGTAGTGCCCCTATAGTCAGGGTTGAGTAGCCTGTTTAATGTTAAACCCCTGATTTTGCACATTAATATATGTGTCTTCCTTTGACGAAATGAGCTGAAATTGTGTATGTGTTGTCTAGGAGGCAAGGTATTGACCTGTAGAAATCTTTTTGATGGCAGCTTGTGTGGTTTCTGAGATCTGCATGTGTCATGTTTTGTAAAAATATTTTTTCCTATACTTAACATAGGTTCATTTTTTGCTCTCACCTATAGCCTACATGAAATGTAATTGTTATCCCAAAGTTGCAGGAGACATGTGACATGTACTAAGGTAGTGCCTTTGACAGGTCTGGTGAGAAAATATTAAAGGGTTGCAGAGTTATAAAGCTTTAAATTTTACTGTTTTCTGACCTGCACATGAGCAGTAGGGTTTTTTCAGATATCATTGCTTAGTGAAAGTAAAAATTTGATGCTGCAAATGCTCCTGTTTGTTTTCATGCTACTGATTTGGCAGGGCACCACAAATTTTTCAAGCCCTGCCAATTGCCATTTTACTGATTTTTTCCACAAACTGATAAATGTGGAAAATACGTACAACTGTTGGGATTTTTAAAAACAAACATCAGAACCTAGCTAAATGGGACCTGTATAAGTAGATTCTGATATGTTCCACCATGACTTCATTGTTTTACTGTGAGGTGCAGAAATGGCAGAAGCAGGGGGGGAAGTGGTGACAGATGGGGAAATCATAGAGGGCAGAGTTCAAGAGGTTTTTGAAGGCACTGAGGGTGGACAAGGCGCCAGGCCCAGATGGCATCCACCCCAGGGTACTGAAGGAGCTGGCAGAGGTCCTTACAGGACCTTTGGCAGACCTATTTAATGCCTCACTACATTCGGAGTGTGTACCTCAGGACTGGAGGATGGCTCATGTGGTGCCCCTCCACAACAGTGGCCCCAAGGATGAACTGGGAAACTACAGACCAGTGAGCCTCACATACATCGTGGGTAAGCTAATGGAGACTATCCTGAAGGAGAGGCTGGTGGCCCTCCTAGAGGCCAAAGGACTACAGGACAGCAGACAGCATGGCTTCATATGTGTCAGATCCTGCCAAACCAACCTGGTGGAGTTCTATGACTGGGTAACTAGGCAACTGGACAGGGGCCATGCAGTGGATGTCCTGTATCTGGATTTCAGTAAGGCATCTGACCCCGGTGCCGCATGGAAGGCTGGGAAGAAGTTAGTAGACACAGGGGCGGGTGCAAAGCTGGTGAGATGGGTAGGAAACTGGCTTCAGGGAAGGCAACAGAGGGTGGTGGTGGGTGGGGAGCTCTCACACCCAAGGGCAGTGACGAGCGGTGCTCCACAGGGCTCGGTGTTGAGACCAGTGTTGTTTGGGATATTCATTGCAGGCATATCATGGGACCTCAAGAGCAAGATCAGTCTGTTTGCTGATGATACCAAGGTAGGCGCGGTGGTGGATGATCTAGGGGGATGGCAGGGGTTGCAGGATGATCTGGCAAAGCTTGAAACCTGGTCAGACACCTGGCAACTGGGGTTTAATGCCAAAAAGTGCAAGGTGCTGCATTTTGGGATGAAGAACCCAAGGAGGAGTTACCAGCTGGGGGGAGTGCAGCTAGCCCAGACAGAGGAGGAGAAGGATCTGGGTGTGCTCATTACAGGGTCAATGAACAACTTGGCACAATTTAGGAAGACAGCTGCAAAGGCCAACAAAAGGCTGGGTTGTATTGCAAGGGGTATATCCTCGAGGAGGGAGGAGGTGATTCTGCCACTGTATAGGTCATTAGTTAGACCACACCTGGAGTACTGCGTGCAGTACTGGCGCCCGTATCTGAAGAGGGACATTAAGTTACTGGAGGGGGTGCAGCACAGGGCGACAAAGATGACCAAGGGGCTGGGGGACTTATCATACGAGAGGAGGTTGAAGGAGTTGAACATGTACTCACTGGAGGACAGGAGGGACAGGGGTGACATGATTGAAACCTTTAAATACATGAAAGGAATAAACAAGACGGGTACAGAGGGGCTGTTCAAAGTAAGGGAGGAGAGGGCCACCAGGGGCCATGATATGAGACTGGAGGGAGGGAGCAAGGTTCAGGAGGGAGATGAGGAAACACTTTTTTACAGAGAGGGTGGTGGCTGGGTGGAATGCGTTACCTGCAGAAGTGGTATGCAGTATAACAGTGGACTGCTTCAAAAGGGGATGGGACAGGACAAGAGGGAGGGTTAATGAAGGGGAAGAGTGGAAGGGAGGGGCAGCTGCAGAATAAGGGGTGCTAGCTGCACATTCAAGCAGACTTGATAGACCTCTAGGCCTTTATCTGCTGGTAAATTTCGTATGTTCGTATGTGCCAGTTTCACTGACGAGAGACAGGAGTTTATTTTTTTCTACACTCCCTCACTTGCTTGTCCTGGATGTGGAGTGATAGTGCAACTGGGTGATTACCCTTGACTCCGGCTCTCTTCACTACATAAAGCTTAAAATCCATATTGTAGCCTTTCCTTTTTGAAATTTTTTTGACAGCAGCACTATAGTTTGCAGGGTAGCTCTCATGAGAGAATAGCATACACTGACAGAAACTAACAATAACTGCATTTATATAGAACAGCTAATGAGATTACAGGTCAGTTACAGGTACAGGTGACAGCTAAAGAATTAGAAACAGTAACAGCAAGCAGACATACTGACAGTTATCACCCGAAAACATCTGGCAAGACTAGACAGCGGGTCAGTCACGATACTGTGTCTTGAGTGGTGGCAGAAGACTTCCTAATATAGGTTGCCTTCAAACTGTAACTGCCCACAAATTGAAGCTGTGGCTCAAAATAAATGAATCTAACAGAAGCTGTGACTTCAGCTTGGTGAAATATATATCTCTCTGTCTGTCTGTCTGTCTGTCTGTCTGTCTGTCTATCTATCTATCTTTTAACACAGCAACATGGTTTGTTGGGCGCTTTGCAATGCCGCTCAGGGTCTAACTAGGTTTGGTACAATTTCACAAATAGTTTTACAATGGACATTTATTGGAAAAAAATGCTTGTCGGTAATCACTGCTCTGCCTTGTTTAGCAGTATATAGAGGATAATGTATGGTCCTCTATCGTTAACCGGTCAGTTAACAGTCAAGAGGTTGCCAGGGCGACCATGTAAACCTCGAGAGCGAAGCTCGAGAGGTTTACGTCGCCATAACGGCTTCTCGAGACGATTAAATCTTTTGACCGTTGCTTATAGAGGGATTCATAAGCATTATTTTTATAGTATGGTCTCACTATCAAAATTAAGCGGCTTACATTTTTTAAAAGTCACCGCCACGGCCCTTCAATTCTTCCCGTCGGTTTCCCTTCAGTTGGTTCCTGTCGAAAAAAAGCGTGCCGTCATGGACCACTACGCTGTTGTTAACCTATCGATGTAGCGTAGGATCGATAGGTTAACAACATATCTACGTCACATCGATAGGTTAACAACCTTAGGAAATGATGATTTCCTAAGGTTAACAGCGTTCTAACATACATTATAAACATATTACATATCAATTTTATGACTTGTCAAGCCAGTGGGGTCTAGAGTTATAGCAGTTTGAGATTCAGGAATCCTCAGGTTCAAATTCCACCACAGCCAAATACTTGTGGTGTTACCCTGAGCATGTTTCTTAACCTCGCAGTGCTCCAGTCTACCCAGCTCCAGAAATGGGTAGAAATAGAATCCCATCGGAAATGAGATCTTGCATCTCAGTTGTGCAATCTTAGGTACATTAATTGTTAAATAAATAACACATTCCTAGTCTACGAAAATGTCTACTATATCAGACTTAGCAATGTTTCTTAACATGATTAAAAACAATTATAAACCTTAACGTGTTTGTTGAAGCAAGTGTTTTGGGGATTCATCAACTCAAACAATTTTTTTCTCAGCTCTGTATGTGAAGTGGCGAAATGTATGCTGAAATACAATTGATCTTGATTAATGAACCCTACCCATCCTTTTCAAATATAATGCTGTGATACGTGCATTTGTTGCCTATCTGAATCACAACAGTGAACATTTAATTACTGAATATCACCACCCAAATTACGCCTACGGCTGGGCATTCGGTACCGAAGGGGGTATCAAAGCCCGGGGCTGCTGAATTTGAGAAAGAATAAACTGGGGCAATAAAAGATTATCTTGTGGCAGCCATAATAATTATTTACATATAAGTATGCAGAGAATTCTTTAAATTTATGGGCAGACTAGGTGGGCCAAGCGATCCTTATCTGCTGTCAAATTCTATGTTTCTAAATCTTTTCAATTATGGAAACAAAAGGTCAATGGGAAAGGTAGCACAGGGGATTGTGATATTAGAACTCAAACAGATTGCAGCAATTTGTTTGGGTGCATTGCTAGAGAATGTTGATAAAAAGGATATATTCCCTGATGTTTAATGGTACCCCTCACTCTCCGATCACCATCCCCATTATTTTATTCCCTAGTGTCTAGTGGCACCCCCCATCCTCTGATTGCCCTCCCAATTATGTTGTTTTTGTTCACTGGTGTCTAGTGGCACCCCTACATTCTCATTCAAGGGAAAAGATGAAATGAGGGAAAAAAAGTCCCTTAAAGTCTTTTTTTTTTAAACCTGTAAAAAAAAAAAAAGGGTCCCTTACCAATCAGCCCCCCACCCCTATCTCCCACACAGCACCCACCACCTCACACCCCCAGTACATCCCCCTACCTTCACTCACCTGCACTGGTCTCAAGTTTGAGATCCACTTTCGATCAAAGACATGACTTGCTTCTGGAACTGGCGACTGCAATGTAAGAAACTAAGGAAAATGCAGTTCAATATATTTCAATGGGGGGGTTCAACTTTAGTGCATAACTTTGCCATTTTTTAACATTTTCACCCCAAATTTTCAACATGGCCTTTTGGGGACCTCACTTCATGAATAATAGGATTGTCATTATGCAACTCCCACCAGAAAGGTGATTTTGCAGTCATTTGGTGAATTCACCTTTCATGTGGGATTTGGACATTTATTCTGCCTTGTTCATGAGGTGGTGTCATAAGAAGACTATGCTGAAAATTTGGGATCAATATTATTAAAAATGGCAATGTTATGACCATTCATTGCAATTTTGCTACACGCTCGTAACTTTGGAAATTGTAAATATTTTGCCCCCAGATTTTCAACATAGCCTTCTTAGTACCCCTCCTCCTAATGTACTGTATGTGATAGCTGTCATTTTTCAAATCCTGGCCAAAATGTGTTTTCATACCTGTGGCGCGGAATGGCATTGCAGTTGCGCAGAATTACGTTTTGGCAGGGATTTAAAATTTTAGTGTACCAGGGACATGAGGTGGGGTAATAAGATGGCTATGCTAACAATTTGGTCACTGTTGTCCTATAAATGGAAGCGCAGGACCCAGAGTGCCCTATGCTTCCACAGCTACATTCATATATGCATCTACATATAGACGGGAGCACAGGGTACGGAGGGCTGTGTTCTCCCATGGGCAAATAAGGATACAATTTTACTATCTCAAAAAATAAGAAAATAAATTGCAAAAAACTTAATTAAAGCACTAGTTAGGGATAAAGCCACAAAAGTAGGGAAATATAGCAGTACAGTTTCTAACCCTAACACTCCACTCCCACCCTGCATACACCAACAGGTGTTGGAAGTGTGCCTTGACGTCATCAGCACTAACACTCACCCCAGTCTCCTATGCTATACCCGTCTCACCTTATTTTCTTATGGAACGGGGTGAGTGCTAAGGCTGATGACCCCAAGACACACCCCTGACACCTGTTGTTGTGTGCATGGTGGGGGTGGGGTATTAGGGTTGGAAACCCTAATGCCACATGTCCCTGTTTTTGTGGCTTTATCCCTAAGTAGAGCATTACAAATGTTTTTTTTGCAATTTATAGGTAGGTAGATAGATAGATCAATAGATATTTACCAGAATTATCTTAGCCTTGCTGCCCTTGGAAACCACTACTGCTATAAAATAGAGTGGAGTAACTTTCAAGACCTTGCTTTCATCAAAAACATAAATGGATATCAAAGTTAATAAACTCCCACTAGGGTAACAATATCCTTTTTTGTAACATTTCCCAAAAAACTGCATAATCATTAAGCAAGTCCTGTGAGGTATACAGAAGCTATGTTTTTTATAGTAAAATTTTTGGAAATTGCATAACAGAGGCACAACAATTTTTATCTTCCATTTTAAGCAATAATCTTGCCCTTGCCGCATTCCCACTGATGATTTGAAGCTTTTGATCAGTTTTTTTTCAATTGAAGGTGAAAATGCATGTTCCAGTTCTATTAAAGGAATATCTACAGAATCATCAACCTTTGTATATGAATGTGTATGCAACACTTGAGAGGAAGTTGCAAGTGCTAGGAAAGAACTAGTCTCCAGGATTAGACTAGAATCAATCAGTTTTCCCTACAGTCTATGGCCTCTAATAATAGTCCCTTTACCATTATCATCTTCCATTAACACAATCTCATTCCCAAATGAATATTCTATCTCCACAGGGCATAACAATTCTGTAATTCTAGGTTGTTTCTGGTTATCCTAAATTCTAACTTGTTTCTTTTTATCCATTTTCTTTGTCACATAGAAACACCTTGATGGCAGATAAAGACCACTTGGCCCACCCAGTCTGCCCATTTTCCTACCAACTGGATAAGCTGCAGATCCTAGTTAACCAACAGTCTACTTCTTCCTGCCCACAGTGTTTCCTTAGTACTTATTTTGGCCTGCCTACTGTACTTTCAGGATAATAGGACTGAAAATCCAGATCGGGTATGGTCACATTTAAATTAAAAACCCAATTTCTAAAATGATCAGCCTATTTTAATAGAAAAGCTCTAATATCAAAGTCTTTGAGAGTCACACAGACCAATCCTTGCATCTTCTCATCTGTATATCTATAGGCTGATTTTATATCTGACCAAGTGAGAACATTTCCCAATTTTATATATATACAATCACATGGGTGCAGTGTTCACTTGCTTCATTCTCTCCATTGTTTGTATATATTTCCAATTACACTTTTACATGCATTGTACACCATGGTCATTAGGGAGAATGCATTTTAATTTCTTACTTTTGGAACACCTTCAAAATAGATAGTAGATAGTAGTTTTCCTCTCCTAATTAGTAGTACCTTTGCTTCTCTATCTAATTTAACTTGACCTGTTTTTTTACTATGGTTTTTCTATGCTCTTCTCTACATGATATCTTATCTCCCCCTTATGATTGTAATTCTTGCTGATAAATTTCCCTCCAGTTGGCTCATGGCAAATTGATTCGATCTGTCATAACTCTAGTTTATTCCACCTGCAGTGTCTGCCTCTTACCATTCTCTTTTTGGCAGTCTCCATCTGTTCTAACTTCTACTCTGTTAGCTTGTTTCTTCTGCCTTTTAGATCTGATATCACAGTATTTACATCCTTGGCTATTAATTTTCTCTTTATCTTTATATATTTCCTTCACCTTTTGTGTTTTTTTTTTATTTTTATTTTGGCCCTTTCCTTACTAGTACCTCAATTTCCTTAGCTTCGTTTTCCCCAAGTGCTTTTGTAGTAGCTTTAATAGTCTGTTTCCTTTGGTGGGAAGCCTCTACAAAATCCTTAATTTTTTTTTATTTACATCTTGCATTTGGGGTAGTCATATCAGATGACCTTAAGGTAGGTAAACAATGTAAGAAGGCAGTGAGGAGGGCTGGAGGGAAACTAGGATGTATAGGGAGAGGCATCACCAGTAGAAAACAGGAAGTTGTTATCTCTGTACAGACAGTTGGTGAGACCCCATCTGGACTACTGCATGCAGTTCTGGAGACCCCATCTCTGCAAGGCCATAGACAGGATGGAGGCAGTCCAGAGGAGGGCAACTAAAATGTTGCAGGGTCTGCACCAGAAGCCATATGCAGAGAGACTAAAAGTGCTTAATATGTATACCCTTGAGGAAAGGAGGGAGAGGGGGGATATGATAGAAACATTCACGCACCTTAAGGGAATCAACAAAGTACAAGATGGGAGCATCTTTCAGAAAAGGAGATGTACAAGAACAAGGGGGCACAATTTGAAGATCAAGGAGGGGGCGGCTCAGGGGCAATGTGAGGGAGTATTTTTTCATGGAGAGGGTGTTGGATGCATGAAACCACCTTCCTGAGGAGGTCATGGGTTCAAAAACAGTGGAATAATTCAAGAATGCATGGGACAGACATAAGGCAATTCCAGTGAGGTGTAGGAGGAAGTATGCTGTTCAGTAACTAGAATCTGCAGCTTATCCAATAGGTAGGGAAATGGGCAGACTAGGTGGGCCAAGCAGTCCTTATCTGCCATCAAATTCTATGTTTCTATGACTTGTACAGGGCTAGGGACATGACCCTCCTATTAATTTTTCTTCATTATTTCCTTTAGTTGCCTCAGAAATTTATTACTCTTTCTAATTTCCCCTTTAATTTCTGCTAAACCTAGAACCACCAGATTTTGTTTTCATAAAGCTTTTTCTCTCCTAAGTGGTGGTTGGCAGGCATGGCTTCAGCTCTCTCAGTAAGAGGACTCTGTATCTGCTCATGAGTATGTCTGTCCCAATGCTAGCTCAATCCTCAGGCAAGTCCCCCACAGGTCCCCCTCCCCCGTAACAGGTCCATCCTCTCCCAAGTGCACAATCTAGATTCTGGGGCAGAGCTGTGGGCCAGGAGCATGGTTCAGGCTTCATGAAGCCTGCCAGCATCCTCTTTTCCATTTTCTCCTTTCCCCGCTGTTGCTTGGGCATGCATGCCAATGTGTGCATGAGGAGATGTACGCATGTTGCGGACTCCGCCTAGGGGCAGTCATTCTCCAGGAATGTCATGCCACCCTACCCAGGAGAGGAGAGCAATCCTTAGGATGCTTGACTCTCTTCCTCCCCGGCTGACCCCCAGCAACCTGTGTTCACCACCAAACATGGGTCACGGGTGTGACAGGAGGCAAGGTGCAATGCCTCAGCCTTCCACTGCACTGGGCCATTACATGAACCACCAGATTTTGTTTTTTATCATAGAAGATTTTATTGAGATTTTTCAGCATTATCTTATACTTCCATGTTCATTCCTCTCTCATGCATGTTACAAGATCTTCAAGGTCCATATTCATACATTATACAGTACATAACCACAGGCTAAGCTCCTATATTCGCTTCACATACATTCACATAAATATATCCTATCCTCCTTAAACTATATCTACTCATTCACGCTAGACATCTGGATCATCTAATACAGCACATCTAATGACTAGTAGAAGTAAAGTTCCTCAGTGGGAGGGGGGGGTCTGCATAGGGTGAGTTAAAATAAGGGCCCCACTTCTTATGGAATTGAACCAGTTGGCCTCGGTGAGCATAGGTCAGCCTTTTCAACAGTGCCAATTTAGCTATAGCTGCATGCCATTGTCTTATACATGGACTATTGACTTGTCTCCATTGCATTAGAAGAAGCCACTTAGCCTCTAGTAGAGCTACCATGACCCACTCTCTTAAAGCCTTTGGGAGTGTAAGGAGAGTAGATATGTCCCCCAGCAGCAATTTTGGATCAAGCTGGAGGTCCCTTATGCCTAAAACTAAGCAACAATCTTGCCTAACTGACCCCCCAAAAGTCAGAAAGTTGTGGGCATTCCCACATTATGTGAAAAAGGTGGGCTCCCAGTTGCTGGCAACTCCAACAGTCCGAGTGTGGCAATAATCCTGCCGCACATAAAATGGCTGGGGTTCTGTACCATCCCAACAAGATTTTTAACTGTATTAATTGACTCTTAGCATCCTTATATAACTTATACGCGTTTTGAAGGCACCCAGCCCATGTGGAGCTCGGAATTGCTATCCCCATCTCTAGCTCCCATCGAGTTCTACAGTGTTTGATAGCGTCTGGTAAGGAGTCTCTACCTATAGCGTAGAATTTACCTATACACCCCTGAGAGGATGTTTCCTTATGTAGGGTGGAAAGCCACTTCCACTCATTATCTGTTCATATCTGAGAGGAAAGGGCATATATAAGGCTGCGTATTTGAAGATACCGCCAAAAGTCAGTATTTGGAAAGGCTAAATTTCTTTTTCAGCTGGTCAAAGGATAATAATGCATTCGAACCAGGCATCATGAGACCCCTCACATAACATATTCCTTTTGCCTCCCAGGTAGACCAATTAAGGGGTTGTCCCTCTAATGTTATAAAGGTGTTACGCCACAACTCTGCATAGGCTAGGGTTGGTGCCCAAGCATTCTTGTGGGTATTTGGCAGAATCATAATGCAATGCCAGGCATATCGGGAATGACATATGATCGGGGAGAGGCCCTTTCCTGCAGATCCACCAGAGCTCAACAGGGATCTAAGTGAAATGGGACCTGCCAGGTCTCTTTTGAGGCCAACCGACACTGGCCAGGATGTGTTAGGTGGTACAAACCATTTTGTGATTTGTGCCGCAGTGCATGCCAGATGATAATTCAGAAACCAAGGGGCCCCAAGGCCTCCCCTAGTTCAGTGCACCCTAAGTTTGTTTTTCCCCCACCTATGTGCCTTTTTTTCCACACTAGAGAGGAAATCATTCTTTCAAGGGTATCAAAAAGTTTGGGAGAGAGCCGTATTGGGAGATTATTGAATAAGTACAGCACCCTCGGGAGTAATAACATGCGTACTGAAGCCACTCTACCCATCAAAGATAAATGTAGCTTTTTCCATCTCTCCATTTCTACATTTAATTGTTTTAGCAAGGGGGAAAAATTAGCAGATTTGAAATTTTCCCAGTTAGAAGGTATGTAAATTCCCAGATATGAAAACCCTTGCGGGGCCCATTTTAGTTCTGTGCCATGAAGACATTCCGGTAGGCAGAGTGGGTTCAACGGGGCAAGTACAGTCTTCCATTGATTCACCTGTAGCCCTGATAGCTCCGCAAAATGTATAAGAACTGAGAGGGCTATTGGTAGTGACTCTTGGGGACGAGACAGGGTAAGCAATAAATCATCCACAGTATACTTCCTACCCTGCACTGATATGCCCGATAGCCCCTTCTTATTGTCAGTCGCATGGATTAGGGGATCCAAAGCAATTAGAAAAAGTAAGGGGGATAGGGGAGAGCCTTGGCATGTACCCCTATAACATGCAAAAGAGAGAGAGATAGTAGAATAAGTAAGGATCTTTGCTTTGGGGGAGTTACAGAGAGTCGAAACCCACGAGCAGAATTGGGGACCAAATCCATATATATGAAGAACCTCCTGGAGGTAATCCCATTCTACCGAATAGAAGGCCTTGAAAAATCTACAGCTAAGGCAGCCAAGGGAATTTTTGCTCTGCTTGCCACCCACTTCAGGTTCAGCAACAATCTGGTGTTGTCAGAGCCTACCTTTGCAGGCATGAAGCCAACCTGAGATGGGTGAATAATTGAGTTGAGAATATTTTGCAATCTAGTAGCCAATATTTTAGCCAGAATCTTCGTATCCACTGGCAATAGTGATATGGGGTAGAAATTAGCGCAGTTCAGGGGGTCGTCAGATTTTTTAGGTAGGACCATAATTAAAGCCTCATTCATTGTGGTGGGAAGGGAGCTTGTAGAGTGGGCACATTGCAGAACAAGCAGCAGAGGGTTCATAATTTCTTGGTCTAGAGCTTGATATAATTTGATGGTCATTCTGTCCAGTCCAGGGGCTTTCCCTTTGGCCATATGGAATAGTGCTTGCCACACTTCTGTCTCTACTATAGAATGGCCCTGGAGATCGATTTGCTCTCGGGTTAGTGAGGGCAGTGCAAACCCCTGACAAAACTGATGCAGCTTATGTGCAAGTTGTTCCCTCGTATATATGTATTTGCATTGATATATTGTCTGATAGTAGTTTTTCATGGTCTCATTAATCCCCTTCGAGTCACTAACCACTGAGCCCATAGGAGTACGTAGAGCATGGATCTTTGCAGATGCTTGCTGTTTTCTTAACTGGTAGGCAAGGAGCCTCCCCCCTTTGTCACCCCCTTCCTAATACCAATGTTTCACCCTAAGCCAGGTCCATTCAGCCTTATGCTGTAGTAGTGAATTTATTCGCTATTTGAGTCCCAGTATATGTCTTATCAAAGAGGGGTCTCTAGATGTCACAGTAGTGGTCTGGGATGCCTTAAAGTGGTCCTCTAAGTCAGAAAGTTCTGCTTGTAGTATCTTTATATCTTTTTTCTGGGTTTTGTTCTTCTTTGCAGGAAAGGCAATGATATGCCCTCTCAGAGTGGCTTTAAAAGCCTCCCAGATCATACTGGCCAAGACTTCCCCCACCTTGCTAAAAGTAAAATACTCCCAAGCTACTTCCCACATTCTTTTTTGGAATTCAGGGTCACAGACTAACAAGGGGTTGCACCTCCATCTTGTACCCCTATTACAGTTCCCAGGGGCAGTGTAGGTGCACGACACTGGTGCGTGGTCTGAAATTAGTATACTTCCTCTGTCAGTATTTGTGATGGCAGTTGAGGCTAGCTGGTTAGCAAACCAATAGTCTATCTGACTATGGGTGTCATGTGGGGAGGAGTACTACTTGTAATCATGGCCAGAGGGGTAGTCATGCCTCCAAACATCCACTAAGCCCCATTCTGCTATCATCCCTTGGAGTGCAGCCTGTGCCTTCGTGTGTGTCTGAGGGGTGAGCTGGGATTTATCCAAGAATATATCCAGTACTACATTAAAATCCCCTCCTATTATCAAGGGAATAATGGAGTCCGAATGTGTTAATCCAGCAATAGCCTGGCTTAAATTTGGAAAAACTCCGCTTGGTCTATATTTGGAACGTACAAATTGCACACTATCAGACTGTCCGAGCCAGATCTTAAGTTAACTATTGCCCACCTCCCTTGTTTGTCCACTCAGGACTCTTCCATTACCCAATTGTTCACCTTCCTAATTAAAATAGCTACCCCCCTTGTTTTAGTAGTTGCAGAGCTAGCAAACACAGTACCGACCCATGATTTCTTGAGCCAAGGAGTGGATTTATAAAGGAGATGTGTCTCCTGCAAGAGAGCTATGTCTGTGTGCAAGGAACACAGATATTGTAATACTTTTGTTCTTTTAATAGGGTGATTTAAACCCTTTACGTTCCATGACATGAGACTCAGACCTCGTATAGTAGCTGGAGGCATCTCAGCCGTATATCAGAAACTGCAGGGCTTGCTCCATGATATTCTACCAGAGTGGACCTTGACACCCTACTGAAAACTACCACTTGAGGAATCTACTGTACCTTATGATCCAAGAGCTAACAGATGCTATGCCTCCACACACAAGAGAGATTTGGGCTTGACAACAATAGCCACAGGAAGTGTATGTGTAAACAATAATAACTAGTCTGCCTAACACTAAGTACTGCTCTAGTAAGAGCAGAACACCTGTATAAGACTGACTTAACTACCCTATGTAATAATCAACCAGCAGTTCACTGATAACTGCTACAGACGTTCCCAGGAAGAGAGGATAGACAAAAGCCGTATCCTCAGCTCCACTTGCGTCTGTGCCTAGCGGTTATCAATGTGAGTCACAACTACTTTGGGTTTTTGCCCTCTTCAACTGAGGAACATTCCTTGGAGAAAGTGTAATCCCGGGGGGGGGGAACCTAATGCAAGTATAGAGAGGGAAGGAGGATGGGGGAATTACCAACTCAATGAAATGAGGGAAGAAGTGATAGAGAACTACCCTAATCATAATACACTGGCCAGGCCCCCCATAACTCTTGCCCATGCAGTACTATGCACCCTAAGGTGCCAAAACCACGGACATTTCAGCCACTTCAACCTTGTTTGTACACCCCAGCTATCCAAATTAGAAGGTAGTGATGGGGGGGGGCTAGGAAAGGGAGATAAAAAGGGGGGGAGCCTGGGAGGGAAGGGTTTTCCCCACCTAGGTCCTATATTTCAAAGCATTTCAACAATCACAAGCAGGGGAAAATGTATTAAATTCCTACATTGCTATTAAACTAACTGTTTGCTACAACATGCAAAAGGATATTAGAACTGTAGCCCATACAGACAAGATCAGTCCAAGAACCAAGCTTCTTCCCCAAGCCGTTAATCATCTGGGATCATTCTCCAGAAGCTGGGACCTCTTCAGAAGCTACCAGTGCCGCATACGATTTCATCCCTGGATTAAGCTGATTAGAGATGTCCACCACCTCCAGCAAGGAAGATTCCGGAATATCAGCCCAGTCCATACAGTTCCCTTGTTCAGATTCATCCACAAGACGATCAGAGCCAGGTACTAGAGGCTCATCTCTAGGCATTTTTGCTGGTGGGGCTGTTCTCTGCAGATACAGGGAAAGCTGCTGTCCGCTCCTGGAGTGCTGTCGCTGTCTTGGAACCAGGCTGTTTCTTCTGGGAGGAAGAAATGGCAGGTTTGGAGTCAGCAGCCGGTGTAGGTACAGGCCTATCATTCACGTGGGCAGATCTCTCTCTGGGGAGCTGATCAGTCCAAGGACCTGGTCCTTTCTCAGTCCTGTCCCCTGGGTTCCGTAGTTGATGATTTCGGTTCCTAGTTCTGGTATCCGAGGGTTCCCATAGCTTTCTGGGGGATGTAGTTTGTAGGGGGAGATTGGGCAAGTACTTAGAGGCCCATCTTTCAATCTCCTCAGGCATCTCTGCTAGCAGTTCCCTCCCTTGTTTGGACACCAGCAATCTGGTAAGGCCTTTAAATCTGTGCTGAAATTTGTGAGCTGACAACACCTTCTTGATTGGGCCAAAAGCTCTGCGCTTATTCGCAGTTTCTTGTGCAAAGTCTCTATATATTGAAATCACCGGCCCTTGCCATCTAATTTCACCCAGATCTCGAGCTGCACTTAAAATATGTTCTTTTGTAGAGTACCTCAGAAAGTAAGCCACGATTCGCCTTGGAGCTAGTTGCTGTTTCTCTTTCCTTCCGACGATCCGATGGGCCCTTTCAATTTCAACTGGGCCTCTTCAGCTTTCCCCCAGCATTTTAGGCAGAGACTCATTGAGAAACATTTCCATGGAAGTTCCTTCAGCCCCCTCAGGGACTCCAATAATGCGGAGGTTATTACGCCTCCCCCTGTTTTCCTGGTCTTCCACTCTGGCAAGCAGCATTTCCAGTTATAGGCCTTGCATTCGTATGTTTTGTGTTAATTTAGCCTGTTGTAGCTCCAGAGATTCCACTTTTTGCTCTGCAACATTTAGCCAATCCTGCATCACACGTACTTCCGCCATGGTGTTTGTAAGCGTGGTGTTAATGGTATCAATTCATAACAAAACCGCCTCCAACATTCAGGTGATATATGTTAGTGATTCAGTCACAGAAGGCGTTTGCACAGTAGCAGCTGGTATCGGGGAGAGTGTGGGTAAAATAGTCTCGGTCGCCACTTTCTTCAGGGTTAATTGGGCTGGCATGGGTGCTGGTAAGGCCTCCATCTGCAGGTTACGTGAGGCAGATGCACCTTAAATCCCGAGGTTTGAGCCTACGACTTCTCTGGCCTAGTTGAGCTGTGTCTCTCTCGAGTCGCCGGTGATTGAAGCAGTTTAACGGTACAGCTGACTTTTAAAAAACACACTGACCGATTAAGGGCAGTTCCCCCAATGCGTATCTCTCAACAAAAAATTATTACATCCCGGGATTAGACCGACTTGCTGCTGTTCTTTCTCAGCGAAGAGGAGCCCAAGAATTATGCTGCCATTCTTATGGCGGTCAAGCCACCCCACCCTGAACCACCAGATTTTGAACAATAAATGACTTTACCTTAGTGGGATTCTCCTCTTTCTCCTTCCCTCCATTATTAATAGATTTCTTATCCAATACTCCTGTGTTATGTGGTAAATTTAATATTTGCCACAGATGTGTAATATACAGAGTTGTGACTTAGGGCAAAGCCAGGCTATACCTTTTATAATATGGGGAAAAACATTTTCAAAATCCTGTAAAAAGATCTAGCATCCAATATTTTCTTTTGGATTTGCCAAGAGATACTGTCGAGCCACTTTGTGTAAGCATATTAGACTCCTCATGGTGTTCTTTCTTGGGGGAAGGGCTTAACTTGAACTTTCACTTTCAGCGGGGCAGGCTGTCTAAACATTTGCTCTTTGTTATTACCCTGTGCATGAGTGATACATTGAGATGCATCCTGGGAAATTTTAAATACAAAATATTTTTTGAGAGCTTCCAAATTTTCTCTTACCTCAGCTTTATTAACTTCTGGTCTTTCTAATGAACCCTCTGTTTTTTTTATATGTTAGTTAATGGGTGTTCCTTCCCAATTTAAACTGTGCTGCATCAGTGTTCAACTTCCCTGATAATGCAGTATTGGATGTTTGTATTCCTAATTTAGTATTAGGTAAAATTTAAAAAATTAGTAATTGACTGCCCACCCCCACTTGTTTTTTCTACTTTTTTTCTTTGGGTTAATTCATTTTGATTTTACTGTGTTTGCTCTTAACCCTCTTTTTGTTTCTATTATATTTGCCTTATCCTTGTTTGCCATAGCATATGGTATAATCCCAATCCAATATTCCAATTTATAAACAAATAATTCAAACTAATCTACTACCACAATACAATGTTAATATGTTCAGTGTGAACTTTAAAATATGGGTACACAACTCCTTAATCTTATTAATCTTGCCTAAAAATAACATAGAAACATAGAAGTTGATTTCAGATAAGGACAGCAAGGCTCATCCAGTTTGCCCATTTTTTCTGCTTTATGAATGTGCCGTAGGCCTTTACTCTGTCAATGGCCTATTTATTCATACTCATTTGTATTGCTCCCTTATGCCTATCCCGTGCCTGTTTGAATCCCTGCACTGTATTCATATTCACCACTTCCTGAGGTAGGCTGTTCCATGCATCCACCACCCTTTCTGTGAAAAATAACTTACTCATATCACCCCTTAATCGGCCTCCCTCTAATCTCATGCTATGTCCTCTTGTCCTGCTATTTTTCTTATAATGAAACATGTTAGACTCTTTCACCTTGTTAATGCCCTTAAGATGTCTGAATGTTTCGATCATATCACCTCTCTCCTTTGCCCTAGGGTATACATATTGAGCTCCTTTAATCTGTTCTCATATGTTTTCTGATGCATTCCCTGCACCATTTTGGTTGCCCTTCTCTGGACTGCCACCATTTTGTTAATGTCCTTGTGCAAGTGTGGCCTCCAGTATTGCATGCAGTACTCCAGATGGGCCATAACCAGTGTCTTGTAGAGAGGGTTTATTACCTCCCTCTTATGACTTGTGATACCCCTACTAATACACTCCAACATCCCTCTAGCCTTGCCTACTGCTTTAATGGTCTGCTTGGATGATTTCAGGTCATCTGTGATGATGATGCCCAAGTCTCTTTCTTCCCTTGTGATTGCCAGCACCTCCCCTCCCAACTTATACGCAACGTCAGGGTTTCTCTTCCCTATGTGCATGATCTTGCACTTCTTTGCATTAAACCCCAGTTGCCACTCTTCAGACCATTTTGCCAGTTTTTCCAGATATCTTCTCATTCTGCCCACCCCATCTGGATCATCAACTTTGTTGCAGATCTTGGTGTAACCTAGGGTAAACCCCTATATACAAGAGAGGTTCCCCAGGAACAAAATGTCTCTGAAATGGCTTATGTCAAGAGCAAAAGTCCTCTCAAGATCACATGTAGAGTAAATATATCCAGGTCTCCTAAAACAAGGCTTAGAATGAGCACTTGCACGCGAAGGCTTTGTCAAGAATAACTCAAGAGTGAGTTTAGATTCATTGCATGGAGTCTTGCCTCCACTTTGAAAAAGAGATAAGAGAAAAAAATCCACTAAGTTTATATTTCTGCCACTTTACAGTTCACAGAATGACAATAAATATTTATAGATTCAACTCACGTAGTAAGCCATATAGGAGGCGACACTACAACCAAAACTCAGGGTTAACTTCCCACTGGCTTTCGCACAACAGTCTTGAAAAAGAGAATAGGAAAGAAAGAACAGGATCTAATGTAAATAAAACCCAAATGTGTTAAGCCTTAAAATGTTCTTCTTTTAAAAAAACATATAGATAAAAAGCATACCCATTTTAAAAAGTAGAGAAATTGCTGCAACACCACAAGTAGTTCTCTGGGGCTGGTGAGGCTATAGCTTGACAGTGGTGTCTTTCTGCATTTTTTTAATTTTTTATTTTATTAAGTCTAGGATTACAAATACCTTTGAGCCAAGGCTCTTTTGCAAAGGTTCCATGTCAGAGAAATACAAATTATGGGGAACATCAAGACAGATATTACAGCAATGTGAACATTACAAACAGATTACAGATTAATACAATTCAAGGGTAGCATTGTAAACAAGGCAGTCAGTGGCATTTGTCAGAGAAAACAGACAAGATTTATATCCAGTGTGTGACATCATCAATAAATTACACCTCCTATTTGGCCAGCCAAGTCATGTGGACTTAACAAAATAACTAAAACCAGAAAAAAAATTATGAAAAGCCTACACATCTCAGAAAGCACTCATTCAACACCTTTGCAGATTACAGGAAAATAGATCTCTACAGTCCTGTATATGTACAGAATATACATATATCCACTATATAAATTCTCAAGCAGTATAACAATATAGCGCTATCAAAAGCCGCTTATTTAAAGATACGCAAAAAGGGCTTACACTAAAATCACATAAAAGCCTCTAATGCACAACAAACAGGTGTATAACTTTTATACAAATAAATGTCTTCTCTGCTGTTTATCCATGCGTGTCATTCAGGGAATCAAATTAAAAACAACGTGGTCTAATAATACTGCCAGGAGATTTTTTTTTTATTGTTTCTCAAAAAATCAAAGCTGAATGTTCAAAAAACCTCAAACTGCTGTCCAGAGTCTTTCAATTCTCTTTGGCCCCAGCTCGTTTCCCAAAGGGAATTGGGGTAGTCATAAGCAGCAAACTCCTTCCTGATGCAATTGCTTCTTCAGCATCCGGTTCAGATCACAGCTGTGAGGATTCAATTCAATTCAACATATCCAGTGTCGATACCTCAATGAAACACACTTCCCCGTTCTGCTCTGATAGTGATCTGTTCACCATACCCTATACTTTCTTTTCAGCTCCAGGTCCTGGGAAAGGAAAAACAAAATCTCCTCCTTCACAGGCTCTCTCACTTTAGTCCAATAAGTAGAACATCAGTTGCTTGCGCTACAACAAATTACAACTTCTCTTAATGTAATATTTTTAAAAATTTAGGCAAAGTAGTGTATATAACTCTGTCATTAAAATGACATAGATGGCGTATCTTTTATTGAAAAAAACTTGTAGAATCAAGTAAGAGTTGCTTCACTCTCTCTGCTCCAGTCTTCATGCAGCAACACTCTCTAAATCCTGCTAAATGTTATGCTAAATGTGATTAAGCACACTTAACACCTCCATATCACAATCATGTAATGATGCTGCTAAGAGATTGGTACAGAATTTTAAAGAAGCTCTAGACAAGACCAAAACTCTTGTCTATTGTACTACTGCTCCTCTTACTACAGTACAGGATAAAAAAGGACCTGGTTATCACAGTAGATGAGGGACTAAAGCATGACATGCAGTGCAAAACTGCTGGCAGAGTGCTAGGATGCATCAAATGGAGGGTAACCAACAGAGCAGAAGAAGTAACCCTGCCACTTTATAAGGCCCAGTCAGGCTCCAGTTGGAGTTTAGTGGGCAGTTCTGTGTTCCTCAACACAAACAAACTCTGGCAGAGCCTCTAAGGCTGTAAATGCATTAACTAGATAAGGGTGTTTCATGGGCTTAAACATAAACATGAATTTGCCATTGCATACACTTACTGAATCAAAGTACAGTACATTGAGAAAAGGCAGATATAAAAATAATGCCACCATCTGTATTAGTTACCTATATGTTTCATATTTTATTGTCTTTTTTTTTTTTTTATAGATTTAGATTTTTGATTTTCTTGGTTTCTCTCCCTCCCCGGGCCTTGGCATGGCTGTATGTGTGCGTGGAGGTGCACACGCTCACCGGAAGCCAGTTCAGCTCCTTCTGTCCACTCATATTGCCACCCTGCCCACCTATGTTACCCCACTGGGCCTCCACCCAGTGGGAATGGAACTATGGGAGGGTCGACAACCCACCCCCACCACCCCTGGGAGAGGAGAGCAGCCTGACGGCATGCTCAATCCCGCTCTTCCCACCTCCCCCATGCTGGCACCCCGATGACCCGAGGTTGTTCCTGAACCCAGATCGCAGGTGTAGTGTGAGGTGTGGCTTCCAGTGCCTCAACCCTCAGCGCCACTGGGCTGGCATCTCATTTAATTCTATGCACTGTTATAGTAATCAACTCGCTAGAACTGGGCCATCATATACATGAAGGTACTGTACCTTAATTGCAAATGCTGCTGAGACAACTATATGTTGTACCAAGGTGGAAAATAAACACAATGTTGAGACATGTTTAGGAAGATATTTGACGTGATAGATTTTTTTAGAGATTGCTATACAGTACACACACATTAGTAAATATAAAAGTGCATATACCCAAATGTCAATATAAATCTTACATATTTCATTACAAGTTGTTCTCTTGAAGGAAGAGCTTACTGTACAAGGCATGAAAGTGAGCACTAGTTAAAAGTAAACTGGGGTAGGTTTGTTATTGAGGGTATTGCATAGTTTATCTTTTATTGCTGCTCCACCCCAGGCACACACAATATGAAAATCAACAACCCCTTGATATGAAGTGACAGGAATTAGTTAGTACAAGCACAGAAACAAGTAAGAGACTAAGTCAGTAGACAAGCATGAGTATGGTTAAGTCAAATAACATTTCAAAAAGTCTCACTATTATAATTCATTTTTTACAAATGTGTCTGCACAGTTGACAATTTTTGTAAAAAAATAACAATGGGAGTTATTCCACATATGTCCACAGGTGCCACGCATGCAGGTGGAGGGATCTGAGGCCCAGATGCACCAGTCTGCCCTGCTTCTGAGTCAGAAGATCATGGCAGAGAGGCAGAGGTACTGAGGGTTCCATCAATAGCTGTTGAAGCAGAGGGAACCAAATCTGATGAGGGAACCAAATCTGATGAGGCTAAAGAGGGGCTGTTAGAATCATGTGAGCACCTTCCACCTGTAGCTTCAGGAGAACCCTCTGAAGCACTGGGAAGGGAAGAAAGGCATACAAGAACCTCCCTATCCAGCAAAGAGATAATGCTTCTCACCAGAAAATACCACGCCTGGGAACGAGCAAGCAAAAATTGGGTAGTTTTGCATTGGATGGGGAGATGAAGAGGTCTATCTCTGGCTGACCCCACAGGTCGAATAAGCTTTTGACCACCTCTTGAGTTACAGTAGCTCCCAATAGTGAGCCCTGACAGTGGTGTGGCTGAGACTGTCTGACAGGATATTGCTGACACCTGGCACACGGACAGCAGTCAGGTGGAGGTCATGCTGGACTGCCCAGTACCACATTCTCATCGTCTCGGCATAGAGGGTATGAGTGGGTGCTTCCATGTTTGTTCAGGTACCAGACCACAGACATATTGTCAGTCTAAACCAGGAGTGTCCCAGGACATAGAGGCTGGAAGGCCTGGAGGGCATATAGCACTGCCCTCATTTCAAACACATTGATGTGTAGAGACGCTTCCTGCTGAGATCATGTTCCCTGGGTCTGATGGTCTCCTAGGTGGGTTCCCCAGCCTTGACATGGAGCATCCATTGTAAGTGTCATGGTAGGAGCAGGGGGTTGAAATGGGAACTCCTGTAGAGAGATTGGACAACTCCTGCCACCAAAGAAGATCCTTCTTCATGTACCTGGACACTAGGACCCTGTAGTCCAAGTTGTCCAGCTGCTGATCCCATTGGACATGAAGAGTCCATTGGGTTACCCTCATATGCAGTCTGACTAGAGGAACTGTAGAGATCGCAGCTGCCATCATCCCGAGAAAACAGAGGATCAACCAGGCTGTGGTTCAGCATAAATTGGGCACTAATCTGGCCTATTCCTGCAGGGTCTCCACTCTGGCCAATGGGAGGAAGGCCCTGCCCTGGACCATATCCAGCACCGCCCCAAATGAACTGTAGGCTCTGGGAGGGGAGAGGTGGGACTTGGGATAGTTGACTGTTATTCCAAGTCTGGAAAAGAGGTCCAGAGTGAAGGAGAGGGACTCCCTCAAACTACTCTGTGATAGGGCTGACAGAAGCCAGTCCTCCAGATACAGGTACAGTTAGATCCCTCTGGGGCATAAGGCTGCAGCCACCACTGCTAGGCACTTTGTAAAAACCGGAGGTGCCGAGGATAGGCCAAAAGGGAGAGCCTTGAACTGGTAATGTTGTCCTTGGAAGGCAAACTGAAGAAAGTGGCGGTGGGCCTGGAAGACAGGGATGTGTAGATAGCATCCTGCATGTCCAGCGCACAAAGCCAATGGCCATTGTGGAGCAGGGGGTAGAAGTCTCTGGATGGTGAGCATGTGGAACCTCTAGTACTCTACTTACAGGTTGAGCATGCTGAGGTCCAAGATGGGTCTTAGGTCACTCATCTTTTTGGGCACTAGGAATAAATGGAAATAGTACTCTCTTTCTATCTGTGCCGGAGCCACACACTCTATGGCTGACTTTTGCAGAAGAGCCTGGATCTTGTCTCCTATCAGAGACAGGTGCCTTGGAGGATAATGGGAGAGGCCTGGGGGGTTGTCTCAAGGTCTGTCTAGGAACTCTATGGTGTGACCTCTTGCTATTAACTGAAGGACCCAAGAGTCTGTGGTTATGTCCTGTGACCACAGAAGGTGGAGGTTCCCCTAGAGGATCTGGAGGAGGCAGGGGTGTCCCCCATGAGTCAGAAGGCCGAGGGGAGGGAAACGGCAGCTCCTCTGGAGGGCTTCTGGGACTTGGCAGGAGGAGTAGGGGTTCCTGATGCTGGATACCAGCATGTGGCCTGGCATTTGGCAGGGGCCTCTTTGGTCTGGTGTCTCTGTTGCTGACAAAAAGGTGGTTTGCCTTTGTAACCCCCTCAGTACATGAAGTGGATGTTATGGATGGATTTACCATGGTCCTGCAATTCAGTGATAATATCCTTGGTGTCACCTCCGAATAACAAGGACCCTGTGAAAGGGGCATCCAGGATGGAGATCTGGACATCTTGTGCCAGACCAGCAATCCAAGCCATGAATGTCGTCTAATGCAGACACCAGTAGCTGTGGTGTGAGCAGCTGAGTCTATATTTTTAATATGGTTTTAACTGTTTTACTGTGAAGCACTCTGATACATAGTGAAGAGTGCTATATAAATAAAGTTTATTATTATTATTATTACTGTGTCATAAGTGGCCTGGAGGGCATAACAACAGGCAATTTTAGCCATTCTGGCTGTCTTGGCAATCTCAGCCTTAAGCTCCTGGTCCTGTATAGCTTCCAGCTTGGACTCGAGTGAGGCCAGGGAAGATTTCTGGTAGGAAACCATATGAGCCACATAATTAAGGGACCTGAGGGTACAAGTGGAGGAGGAATGTATCTTGCAACCAAAATTGTCCAGCTGCTTACACTCCTTATCAGGAGAAGACATGCTCAAATGTTTAGGTTTAGAGGACTGGTCATGGGCAGCTGTGATAACAAAAGAGCCGGCATTAGGATGGCCAGTAAGGTGTGAGACCCCATCTTGGGGTGGTACATCCTGTTTGCCTTTTTTGAAATGTCCAGAATGGAGGAAGGCTGTTGCCAGATAGTAGATGTCAGGTCTTCATGGGGCCTAGTCCAAGGCAGTATGGGCATAGGAGCTGTCAGTCATGTCTAGATACTCTGCAAGCCTTTTCTGCTTTGGATCCTGTTCTTGGATAGCCCAGCCACAGGCATTTTGTATAGTTGTGAGGAGGTCTGCAAAGGAAGGGTCCTCCGGAGGGGACTTCAGGGACTCCTTAGGCTGAAGCTGTATAGGTGTATGCTTACCAGAACTGGAGGATGAGTCAGGGTCAGTCCAAAGAGTGCCTGCTGGGCATCTGAACCCTTTTTAGAGGAGTGTCCTGGGTTTTATCCCTGACCTGGTGTCAAGAGGAGCCTTCTCTGGAAAGGTGGGAATCCACAGGAGAGACTGATCTAGGGTTCAGAAAGGAGGCGGGAGTACAGGCCGCTACTGGTTTCTGATGGTCAGGCTCCAAGGCTAGTGAGTCCTGGCCTCCTGAATGAGGGTCTGAAACACTGCCTGGATATCGGCCTGAGGCTGCTGTGGAGGCAGATGTTGAGGTAGAGGAGAAGATGGTGGAGGAGGCTGGTATAATGGATAGCCCGGCATCTGATTTTGAAGGTATCCATGAGCCTGATAGGAGTAGGGAAAGCCAGAAGGAGCATACCCTTGATTAGACATAGCCTGGCATCTGGTACCATGGTACATAATGGGGTTTATGACCAGGCGTTGGATACCCCAGCGAAGGGTACATTGGGTACTGTGTAGGCGGATAGCCTGGAACATTGCCCATAGGTCCAGCTGGAGGTGGAGCTGAAGCCCAGCAGGAGGTGAGGCTGAAGGCCAGCAGGAGATCCAGAAAGACCAGATGTCAGCCCCATAGGGACATTCGAAGGGGCTGACACTGGATCAGGTACAGGAATGTCTGGCACCAGAAGATTCCGTGCCTGAGGTCCTGATGAAAGTCCATCCAGCATTTGAGGAATGGCCGGAAGAAATACCCTTACCCGGTGAAGGGTCACTTGGCACTGGGGTGTGAGTAGAACCTGATAGAAGACCCGTCATCATCTGGGGAGCCATAGTACAAGATGATGGAACCTGGTTGTTCAAGGGGGCTTGAGTTGAGGAGGTCCCAATGGAAGGTCCCCGGAAGGATTAACAATGGGCCCAGTGGGAAAACCAGGAAGAGACTGACCCAGCGAAGGAGAGGGAACCTCCAGGTTAGTGCCCACCTCCAGCTCTTGATCTTCAGGCAAGCCTGGAGGGTCTGGTTGGGTCAGTGGGAGTGAGGAACCCTCTAAAGACTGTTGCATGCCCAGCAGCTGGCTCAACTCGATGTCTGGGGTATCCTGCAACCCTGATGGGAGAGTCTCAGCTGTGTGGTCCCCAGAGGAACCAGGGAGCGACTTATCCGCAGCGGCCATGCAGATGTCAAAAGAGCTAATGTCCAACTTATAGGCCTAAGCCATGCAGACGACAGTGGAGCTGGAGTCCAGCTTACCGGCTGTGACTGTGCACTCCTCAGTGGAGCCGGGGAGTGACTTATCGACCTGGCTGCTGGTGACAGACCCTGAAGAAGATATGGGCCAAAGGAGCATAACAGGGGTTTAGTCATCCAAGAAGATCCCCAACTGCACTGTGAGTAAATCAGGCAGGGAGGCCATGGTCTGATCCACCAGAGTGGTAGGAGACATGGCAGTAGGGGTACTTACCGAAGTGGAGGCCCCTCCAGTGTCAGTGGTGCCCGATCATTGCTGCCAAGTGGATGGAGACCTATCCCGGTCTCAGTGCCTCTCCTTATCCATTTTCTTTTTGGGTTCTGGCATTGGAGAAGAAGGTTTTTCCTGTAGATTCTGCAGCTCCTTTTCCATTAAAGTTAGGCACTTCTTCTGCAAGTGGGCTTCAGACTTTTTCTGTTGCCTAATCTGTGTGGCATGATTGAATGATTGGCAGGGTGCACAGTTCTTGACCCAGTGTTTGGGGCCTAGGCAGATCACTCAGTGGGAATGCTCATCCACATGCAGGATCTGGGTGCCACAGGACTTGCACTTCTTCTTTTTGATGCTTTTTCCAACTGTTCATGTTCCTGAATTGTGTCTCCAATTATATCCCATGCTGTAAATTTGTCACTGTTATTTATTTGCTTCCCCTTTCTTCTGCATATCCCTCAAGATCTCTGTATTAGACCTGTTTATACTGTATTTTACTATGTAATTGTTTGACCTGGTGTTCTGTTCTTTTTTTATGCTTAACTGGACATTTGTGTAAATGGGCATTTTTACTCACATACCTTTCAGTATGATAAAGATTGATTGATTGATTGATTGATTGATTGATTGATTGATTAAAAACTGGACTGACAGACCTGAACCACAGCAGTTCTGTAAAAATCCAAACGGGCCATACTGGGTGTAACTTGCACAAATGCTGCTGGTCCGGTCACTCTGGCTGCCCTGTTGAGTCTGACTTTTACGTATCTAGTCCACTCATGGAAGTCTATTTTTCAACCCTTCCTTGGCATGGTTGAAAACTGAACCATCAAGACTAGCCCAGAGAGGCAAAAGCCAGACCAGATCATCTGGAGTGACTGGATCAACAATATTTACACAAGCTGTGCCCAGTCCAGATTTTACAGCTCTGGTCTGGGTCTGTGATCTGTTTTTTTACCTATACCCCACTACATGTGACTTAGTGACATACTGTACAGATGGATGCAGAGTCTAACACATTGAAGGCTGAAGTTTCAGAATATCATTATGCTAAAAATACCAAGACTCACTCAATTCCTGATGACCCCCCACTCCAAGTCTCACTTAGTCCTCTATCAAAGTCGTGCTCAAATATTGGTGCCTCTACATCCACACCATTAAGTTTTTAGTGCAATCATGCCTCTTCTGCTGCCATGAGCTCCCCCATCCATGAAGCCCCATTCTGCTTGTGGCAGCCTCCCCCCCCCAAACCAGGTGATTTTCCAGGGAGCCGCTATTTACACCACATCAACTAAATTACTGCTAAACTCCTTATTTTTAAACATTTTGTTCAGATTTTTTTGTTTTAGTACAATGTATCCATGGTCAGGAAAATTAATTTGTAAAAGAAACCAAAGCCCCCATTTATCATTTAATTTAATCACAATACAGCATGTTATGTACTGATCAGATTCTATGTGTAACCTAAGTCAAACAAAAATTAGACACACATACACACATGCCTTCCTATTTGCAAGTGAAGCAAATGTGGTTACTGTCATTCAGTTGTAAACACCTATAGTCAAAAACTGCAGGTTAAGAACATTCAGTAGAATATAAACAGTAGCCCAGAACTGCCTGTCTGAGAAAATGAAGTTGGTGTATTATTTGGAAACAGGCATCACTGGGACACTTTGTTATGGAATGTCCTGCAAAGTAGTGGAATGACTCCTCTTAGGATGGTGGTGTCAAATGGCTTAATGAAGTGTTCATTTGGGCTGAGGGCACAGCAGAGCTTATTTGTTATGCAGAAAGCTCAAGGAAGTGGCTAACCCATTCTACTTCCAATAGCTTTCTATGTCTGTACTATCCATTGGTAATCTGACACAGAATAACTGCCAGAAGATAATGAGTTAACTTTCTGTGGGCTCAATTAACTCCTCAAGCCAGAGGAAAAATAGTGCTCTGCAGCTTCCTATACACACACAGGCAGCGTAGTAATGAGGTTTCAGTGGAGGAATCTATTTTTAACACTCTGTCATGTTGTTTAGTAGCAAAAATGACATCAGTCCTTTTCTGAATGCAAAATGTCTGCTGGATTATGCCCACAGCCATAAAAAACAGACTTTGAGGAAGCTGAGAAGGTGCAACACAGGGCTACCAACATTGAAAAGGGGTATGGGGGAAAAAGTTATGAGGAAAGGCTTGAGACCCTAGAGTTATGAGACACTGAGAAAAGGAGGCTGAAAGCAGACAATGTCTTGGTTTTCTATATACATAGACAGGGTAGAGAAGGTTCAGAGGAGGGCAACAAAGATGGTACATGGATTGCAACACAAGTCCTATGAGGACAGTTTGAAAGACTTGAATATTTACTCCCTGGAGGAGATGAGGGAGAGAGGGGGGATATGATAGAGACATACAAGTATCTTACAGGGAGGAATAGGGTGTAGGAATACACTATTTTTAAGCAAAAAAGATGTTCCAGGACTAGAGGGCATGGGATGAAGTTGGAGGGAGGACGATTCAGAGGAAACATGAGGAAGAATTTCTTCACAGAACAGGTGGTGGACAAGTAGAACACCCTGCCAGAGGAAGTGGTGGGGGCTGAAACAATCACGGGATTTAAGAATGTATGGGATAGACATAAGGGAATTCTGGAGGTCGGGGTAAGGGGTGAAAGACTTCTAGGAAAACATAAAGTGAACTTACAAGCTCAAATGGGCAGACTGGGTGGGTCGTAGGCCCTTATCTGTCAACACTGTCTATGTATTTATGTATCTATGTATTGACAAGGTCAAGCAGTTAGAGAGGATTGAATTATTTTCTCTTGCTGGACTTGGTAATGTGCTGAGGTTCAGATGTGGTAAATTCAGGATAAGCACAAGGAGGCCCTGTTTTCTTTCAGAGACCAATGAACTTATAGAACAGCCTATTTGAAAAGACATTGGACAGGATAACAATACAGGCTTTCAAGGTTAAAGCCTGGAGGAAGTTTTGCTTATCAAGGGGATCACAGGCAGAGTCCCCTACATCTCTGTGGCACTTCAGTTCAAAGTTCTGCAGTAATGCTCCTGAGTTTTTGTAGCAATGTTGTTCCACTTCTATGTTAATAATCATTTGATTCTGTGTCAGTCTTCTGTCTTTCCATTGGCTAACATACTGTGGGATGTCATTGATTAATCAGATATTAAATTAGGGGAAAGAGTTGCAGGACAAAAAACAAAAATAAGGTGCCTGGAATCATAAAAAAATGTAATTCTTTTAAATAAAAATGACCTGCAATTATATATTTTGTAGCAACAGGTATGGTCTGTTGTAGGGTGCATTTCCTATACTGTAGCTGGTTCTGTGGCCATGGAACTACAGAATTTTAGATGCATTTATCCCAGGTAGGGTTGGGCGGAAGTGGTCCCGGTCTGTGACCAGCATAGCCCTCCTCTCACCTTCATGGCTGGCCACAGACTGCAGTGCGAATGAGTTCCACTGCACACTGTGACAATGAATAATATAATCCTGCTTTGAAGTGGCATGTTACAATGCAGAATCCTGCATTGAAATGCCATGCTGTTTTCAAGAATGGCAGTTCAATGCAAGATGCTGCATCTTAACATGCCACTTCGAAGCAGGATTATGTTATTCATTGCCACAGTGTGCAGCATCACTCATTTGCTTTGCAGTCTGCAGCCAGCCATGGAGGTGAGAGGAGGGCTGTGCTGGTCGCAGACTGGGAAGGAGGATGGGGGAGCAGGTGGTCAGTCATTACCAAAGAGGATGTGGGGGTGGGCAGACCATTAGACCACCAGGAATATAGGTTTTCAGGGAGACTGGTGAAGCACCACTACAGTAGAAAAAATCAAATGGTTCTTATACTGGGATGGGGATTGATCATTGGGGCGGGGGGGATTACTACAGTACAACACAGGGTTTTTTTTTCTAATGGTGATTACAATGGACACTGGGGAGGGGGAGGGACCACTAGACTAGCAGGAAATGTTTATTTTTATACTGGCATGGGGATCCAGGATCCATGCATTGGGTGAGAGGGGGGAAGGATCCTACATCAAAGTGGCATGTTACGATACAGCATCAAACTGACATGCTGTTTGCTAAAGAATGGCAGTTCAATGCAGGATGCTGCATTATAAAGTGGCAGTTTGATGCAAGATTCTGTTTGTCGTTACCAGTAAGGAGTATGAGATCGGAGGGGGGGGGGTGCCACTGGACACCAGGGAAACATATGGCAGGCTATGGGATACCAGTAACACAAATGACAAAAAAGTAAAGCATGGGGATCGGAAACTGCAGACTATGAATGAGCACAGGTGCCGGCTCATCAAAAATGTCTGTGAAGCAATAATTTGAATAAATGGACATCACAGTGTCATACACGGGTACCATTTACTTACATTGAGCTGTTTATTTATTAGCATTCAGTGATTGTTCCTTTTTTCCCTGCTTTGTTTCACTCACTTCCTGCACAGACAAAATGATCGACTTTGCGAAAAGAGATTCAGTTTTGTGACATACAATTCCATGTCACACTTTGCAATACACAATCCCATGTCGTACTTTGTGATATATAGTCCTATGCCACACTTTCAAGCCCATATCGCACTTTGCGACATATAATCCCATGTCAGATTTCAGATTCAGAGGGGAGCTGTGTCCTTACGAGGAGTGAGGTGGCTGCATCAGTGGTGGGAACCAGGAGGCATCGTTCCAGCCACAGAGGTCACATCGGCAATAGCAGAGGGGATCGTCAGTTGCTCCAGAGGGAATCATCAGCTGCATTGGAGGAGGCGCTCCTAATGTGGGGCCAATCAGCGAGCAAGGCTGGGGCTTTGGACTGAGTGGCTGGGCATAAAAAGGCGACAGCCCAGCTGCTGCCTCCTTCAGAGGGGAGCTGTGTCCTTATGAGGAGTGGAGTTTTCTCCCACCCATCTCCCCTGCACCACCACCTTAATTAAAAGGGGCACGCTGGGCTACACCCATTGGGGTGGCACCTATCAGGAGGAGATGGGGGAATGGCTGCTGAAGGAGTGACCATGGGCTGCACTTAACTTGGCTCTCAAAGGTTGGATTCGCAGCAGGAAGGGGGCATGCACCTAATAAGGAGGAGAGTAGCAGTGGATCCTAAACAAAGGTACTGTGTAATAAGGAGGAGAGTGGCAGTGGATCCTAAACAAAGGTACTGTGTTAGGGAGGCATTTTAAAGGGCAGCATCATGAGAGGGTCTTCTAAGACTAGCTCACTATAGACTGATTGTTTAATTGGGCTATTTATCTATTAATGCAGATTATTAGAGTGGAGGTTTTTTCTGTATGAGTGGTGGTAAAGAGGATTAATGTAATTTGATTAATTGTCAATAGAGGGGGTCTGTTACAGTGGAGGAGATTTTTCTGAGGGGAAGGTGTAATTGGTGTTTATCCCTCGCTGAGTGGACATTATGATACGGTAAGAGCTTGAAGAAAACACTGCATTTAAATTTGATTGATTTGAAGGGGTCATTTAAGATTAGGATGGTGTTTTATCCCTTGTTGCTTATAACACATATAAGGGCCTAAGGAAAATGTAAGATACTTTTAGGAACTTTAGAAATGTACTGCATTAAATGTTGAAGTGGTTTACAGGAAGGGATACAGGGGTGTTATTCTGATCAAGTTACTACAGGGGGCTTCGGGGACATTACGATATTGTAAGAGCGCTAAGAAAACACTGCATTTAAAGTTGATTGATTTGTGGATTCTGCTTTGGGGAGATCACATCTGTAAAAGTTATAGGGGTATAGGTGCTGGCCAGTTGGTAGAGCTGGTACAGTCTAAATGGGGTGCCACTTAGGTAAATACCACATGGATAGAGCTAGCACATGGAGGAGAGGGGTAAATAGATACACAAGCAGAAGAATGGGGGGGGAGTAGTGGAGTGCAACAATTGTGGAGTGGTGGTGTTCCTGGAAACACTGTGGAATCTAGGGTGCTGCCAAGTGTGCAGGGGATTTGACACTTTAAAAAGAGAGATTAGAGAGTTTACTAATAAATTCATGAGCTTGTTGGAGACAGGTGGGTAAGGAACTCAGAGAATAAAGGGAGGGAAAGAGAGGGCAGAATCAAACTACTGCACAAGGTGTCAGGAGGGGCAGAAGGGAACTTGGCTAGCAGCAGAGGGGAGTCCTACTAAAGGAGCTAAGCGTGGAACTAGCAGAGCCATTATCAGAACTGTTTAGTGGGTCTCTGAGCACAGGAGAGGTCCCAGAAGACTGGAGAAGGGCTCATGTGATCCTGCTCCACAAGAGTGGTAGCAGGGAGGAGGCAGGGAACTACAGACCAGTCTGTCTTACCTTAGTAGTGGGCAAGATTATGGAGACACTCCTTAAGGAAAGGACAGTGCATCACCTGGAATCCATAGGAGCACAGGATCCAAGACAGCATGGGTTTACAAAAGGAAGGTCCTGTCAAACTAATCTCATAGATTTCTTTGACTGGGTAACCAGAGTGGTGGACCAAGGGGGAGCAGTTGATGTTGCCTACCTTGACTTCAGCAAAGCTTTCGACATTGTTCCACATAGAAGATTGATTAATAAGCTGGGTAAGCTCAGGGTGGGTCAGGCGTTGCTCAACTGGGTAGCAAACTGGTTGACGGGCAGAAAACAGAGAGAGGTGGTAAATGGTATGCAGTCAGAAGAGATGCAAGTCACAAGTGGGGTACCTCATGGATCAGTCCTGGGGCCTGTCCTCTTCAATATCTTCATCAGTGACATTGCAGATGGACTGGATGGTAAGGTTTGTCTGTTTGCAGATGACACCACAATCTGCAACAGAGTAGATGATCCAGATGGTGTGGGAAGAATGAGAAGAGATCTGGATAATCTAGCAAAATGGTTGGAAAAGTGGCAACTGGGGTTTAACACAAAGAAGTGCAAGATCATGCACATAGGGAAGAGAAACCCTGAACCCACTTACAGGCTGGGAAGGGAGTTGCTGGCAGTCACAAGGGAAGAAAGAGACTTGGGCGTCATCATCACTGATGACCTGAAATCATCCAAGCAGACCTCTAAAACAGTAGGTAAGGCTAGAGGGATGTTGGAGTGTATTAGTAGGGGTATCACAAGTTGGAAAAGGGAGGTAATAATCCCTCTTTACAAGACACTGGTTAGGCCCCATCTGGAGTATTGTGTGCAGTAGTGGAGGGCACACCTTCACAAGGACATTAACCAGATTGAGGCAGTCCAGAGAAGGGCAACCAAAATGGTGCAGGGACTGCATCAGAAAACATATGAGGACAGATTACCCGAACTCAATATGTATACTCTACAGCAAAGGAGGGAGAGAGGTGATATGATTGAAACATTCAAACACCTTAAGGGCATTAACAAGGTGAAAGAGTCTAACATGTTTCAATATAAGAAAAATAGCAGGACAAGAGGACACAGCATGAGATTAGAGGGAGGCCCATTAAGGGGTAATGTGAGGAAGTTCTTTTTCACAGAAAGGGTGGTGTATGCATGGAATGGCCTACCTCAGGAAGTGGTGGATATGAATATAGTGCAGGGCCTCAAACAGGCGTGGGATAGGCATAAGGGAGCAATACAGATGAGTATGAATAGATAGGCTATTGACAAAGCAAAGGCCTATGGCACATTCATAAGGTAGAAAAAGAAATGGGTAGACTGGATGGGTCTTGCGGTACTTATCTGCATCAACTTCAATGTTTCTATGTTTCTACTAGTAATTCATCTCAAAATGGAAAGACTAGGGAGAAAGGGGGGCAAGCAGTAGTAAAATCAGGGAAGAGGGGGGCAGGAGACTCGCACCCTAGTGGCCCCCAGGGGGATGCAGGAAAGCATAATCTTTAACATGCCAATTACAATCAAATACAGGGGGCTAGAAGGATGGAGCCAACAGACAGAAGAAAGAGGAGGGATTGAAGTGCCACCAGCAAGGGGCAATGAAGGAGGAGGGCCAAAAACGGAGGGTAACACAATTCCCAGATTCAACCAAGAGGTAGAGGGGGAGGTGATAGGAAGCAGAGCACTAAGATATGGGGGGGGGGTGAGGAAGTGGGTGGACATAGGCAACCTAGGTGAAAGGGAGGAGTCCAAGGGCCCAGGGGAGGTTGGGAACAATGGGAGTGAATGTTCACATGGAAAAAATGAAGAGGAAGGGGGGAGGCACTGAAACAGGTAAAAAAAGCAGGGCAAAAGGCAGAGAAGTAAAGGGGGAAAGAGGTAATGGCTCCATAGAAGTGGAAGAAGGGGCAGGGGAGAGACACACCAGGAGCTGCAAAATAATAATCATGGGAGATTTTATTATCAGGCGTATAAAATGGGGAAGAAGGGAGGTCACTAAGAACAGGACAATGGTAACCAGTGTGCTGGGATTGGTGGCAGCAAATACACCTCTAAGTGTAAAGGAGCTGCTGAGCAAGCAGGGAAGCAAGTCAGACCTGGTGGTGCACATTTGTACCAATGACCTAGCAGGGGAGGAGGTGGAGGTGGTGCAGAAGAGATATAAGAACATAACAAAGGACATGCAGGGAGTTCATGAACTTGATGGCATTCTTAGAAATCATCCCCATCCCTAGGGCAAGCACTGCTAGAAAAAGGAAACTAGATAAATTCAACATGTGGCTGGAGGACTGGTGTAGGGAAGAGGGGTATGGTTTTATAGGGAAAGGGGATGAAATATGGTCAGACAAAAGACTATATAGCTGAGACAGACTTCACCTAAGCTGGGAAGGTAAGAACATTTTAAAAGGCAGATTGGTAATCTACATGGCAAAGGAGCTGAGTTTAAACCGCTAAAGGGGGGAGGAGAAGCCAGAGAGGTCAGACAACCTCCCCCCACAAAGTCAATGAAACCAGGGAAGAAGGGGGAAGAGCGGTCAGAGTAAGAAAGATGGGAGGGGAGGAGGATTGGGAGAAGTGCAAGAAATTAAAATTAAGACAAAGGACAGGGCTACAGGGTGGATGAAGTGAACGACCATCTCACTGAATGCGCGTAGTATTGGGAACAAAATGGCAGAGCTGCAAGCCCTCCTGGCAGAGGGTGAGGTGGATATAGCAGCTATTACAGAGACCCAGGCCTCTGCACATCATGACTGGGATCTATCAATTACAGGATATAAGCTGTTTAGGAAAGACAGAACAACAGGGAAAGGGGGGGTGGTGGTTTATATCAAGGAGGAAATGTGCACAAGGGAGGAGGAGCAGGAAGGGGGGGAACATTGAGACACTGTGGTCGCAACTCCAGAGCAATAAGGGAAGAAAAATCAGGTTGGGGTCATACATAGACCTCCTAATCAGGGTGAAAAGATGGATGAAGAACTGTGTACACGGTTGAGGAATGCAGCAGGGAAAAGGGAGGAGGTGGTAGTGACAGAGGACGCCAACCTGCCCAAAATAGATTGGGGCACTTCTGCCACATCCTGTGCAAGAAGCCAGGTAATACTAAATTCAATTCAGGACAGCTTCTTGACACAGCTATTGATGGGTCCCACCAGAGGAGAGGCGCTCCTGGACCTGGTGATCACTAATGGGAAGCACATCAGGGGGGTTGAAGTTAGGGAGCCCATGGGTGGAAGCGACCACAGCACAATGTGGTTTAGTATAGACAAAGGCAGGGAGGAAATCCTATCAAAGACTAGGACTCTGGATTTCAGAAAGGCAAACTTTAACAAAATGAGGGAAATGATTAGGGAGGATCTGGAGAGCATAGAGAAGGGAAATGGGGGTGGAGAGACTATGGGAAGGCAGTTCAGAAGGCACAAGCAGTTGCATGAAAATGAGGGGCAGGAAAAGAGGGTCCAGAAAACCAAGCTGGCTCTATAGGGAGATTAAAGGAATAATAAGCCAAAAGAGGGCAGCATACAAGAAAGGCAAAAGAACAGCTAGGGAGGGGGACCTAGAGGAATTCCAGAGGCTGGCTAATCAAGCAAGTAAGGAGGTACAAAACGCCAAAGCACAGAAAGAGCTACAGATAGTTAAAGGAATAAAGAAGGGTGAAAAAGCATTTTTCAACTACATAAGAGAGAAGAGAGACAAAAAGGATGGCATAGTCAGACTCAAGAAAGGGGATGATTGGATCACAGAGGACAGGTCCAAGGCAGAAGTATTAAACTAATACTTCTGCTCCGTCTTTACAAAGGAGAAAGAGGGACCAATGCTAAAAGTTGGAAAAGTAGAGGAGGGAGCTGGGGGTGACCCAGTTGGGACCATAGGGATCGAGAGGGTGAGAGAGTGGTGGATGGCACTGAAGGTGAATAAGTCTCCAGGGCTGGATGAGATACACTGCAGGTGCTCAGGGAGCTGGCTGATGAGCTGGCAGGCCCACTAGCATCCCTGTTCAACAGCTCCCTGGATTCGGGGGTGGTGCCAGTGGATTGGAGAACTGCGTACGTAGTACCACTCCACCAAAGTGGACCAAGGGAGGATCCGGGCAACTATAGACCAGTCAGCCTGACCTTGATGGTGTGTAAGCTTATGGAGGCAATTATAAAGGAGGAGCTGGTGAGGTATATGGAAGGAAATGACCTACAGGACAATATACAGCATGAGTTTGTGATGGGAGATCATGCCAAACAAACTTAGTGGAGTTCTTTGACTGGGTCACGAAGGCAGTAGACAAGGGGCAGGCAGTGGATGTCATATATCTAGACTTTAGCAAAGCCTTAGATTCGGTGCCACACAAGATGCTAATTGCAAAACTGAGGGGACTAGGGGTAGGGGAGAGAGTAGCAAGTTGGGTTGAAAATTGGTTGGGAGGGAGAACGCATAGGGTGGTAGTAGGAGGAGAATCCTTGAGTGCACAGGAGGTCACCAGCGGGGTTCCACAAGGATCAGTATTGGGTCCGGTACTATTTAATGTCTTCATAAGAGACATGGGGGGGTATCCAGGGCAAAATGTTCTTGTTCACGGATGACTCCAAGGTCTGTGGAAGGGTGGACACACAAGAGGGCATACAAGAGCTGAGGCAAGACATAGCCAGACTGGAAAAATGGGCAGGGATCTTGCAACTGGGGTTCAATGCCAAAAAGTGCAAAGTGATGCACATCTGGGCAAAGAACCCACAGGCTGAGTACTACTTGAGAAAAGTGCAGATAGCTGGGATGGAGGAAGAAAAGGACCTGGGGGTTATGATTACATGTGACCTGAAGCAAGCATCTCAATACAAAAAGGCAGTGGCAAAAGTAAACAGGATGCTGGGATGCATAGAAAGGGGAGCAGCAAGGTAATCATGCCTTTGTATAGGTCACTGGTGAGGCTGCACTTGGAGTACGGAGTGAGGTTTTAGAACCCACACCTAAAAAAGGACATCAAGCTGCTAGAGGGGGAGCAGAGGAGGACAACTAAGATGATCAGGGGACAGAAGGATAGGTCATACCAGGAAAGGCTGGAAGCACTAGGAATGTACTCCCTGGAGGAAAGGAGGTTGAGGGGGAACATGATTGAGACCTTCAAATACTTGAAGGGTGTAAATAAAGTTGAGGGCAAAAGTTTCTTCAACAAAAGAGAGAACACCACTACAAGGGGGCATAGTCTCAAGCTGGTGGGGGGGGAGATACAGGAGAGACACAAGGAAACATTTATTCACAGAAAGGGTGGTGATGACCTGGAATGAGCTGCCAGAGGTGGTGATTGAGGCTAAGACAGTCAGAGCTTTTAAAAAGGCATGGGACAGGCACAGAGGGAAACAAGGGTGCAGAGGTGGTGATGAGAGAAAGGGATAAGGCAGAGTGGGAGGGGGGCATGAGGCAATGGTGAATAGCCAGGTCTCATCAACAACATGAGCAGACTAGATAGGACAAGTAGTCTCCTTCTGCTGGCAACTCTCTTATGTTCTTATGTTGCACTTTGAGAGATACAATCCCATGTCGCACTTTGCTACATATAATCCCTTGTCATGCTTGACATCTATTTTTCCCATAGGAAATAATGGGAAATTCAAAATTTCATAACTTTTGAACAGAGTAATATTTTTTCACCAAACCTTCAAAAGGCACATCTGTGAGGCAACTGCTTTCTACCATGAAAATGTCAAACCACAACTTAAAACTGTTTCTGAGATACAGGTGGACAAAAAAGTGCCAAAAATCCACAAACCTTCTGTTTTTTCAACACTCTGTATCTCGGAAACCACAACAGATATTCAGACAAAATTTCCCACATACACAGACTTACCCTTAGCCATTATGCATGTCACATATCATGCATATCACTTGAACCATTACAAAGTTTTTTAACCTCCAAAAACTGCCCTTTAACATTAAACACCCTTATCGACCCTAACTATACTGGTGCTACCGTGTCAGTATAATATATCTATGCACACACACACACACACACACACACACACACACACACACACATATCAAAAATGGTGCTAATGCAGACATTAGGGTAGAAAAACACAAAGCTGTCAAAGCAGGGAAATGAAAAAACATAAGGGTCTTGGGCCTTCAGAGTATTGGCAAATCAGTGATGGGGTCTTCCTTGGGGTGGCCAACCCTAATGCCCACACCCTCCCCCCAGCCCATAGCATCCTGTCTGAAGCACAAGGTAAAGCTCCAAGCTAGTGCCTCATAATACAGTGTGGACAACATAATCTATCATTGCTTTCTTCACGCAAGGCCTTGTAGGCCCTGCATGAAGACATCACATCTGAGCTTGTTTGATCAGGAGAGGGGGTGGGCATTAGGGTTGACAACCCCAAAGAAGACCCCACCACTGATGTGCCAGTACTGTGGAGACCCAAAACCCTAATGTTTTTTCATTTCCCTGCTTTGTGCATTTTGCGTTCTTCATCCCTAATGTCTGCACTAATGCAGTCTTTTTGCAATCAGTTTCCCTTTCCTTTTCTGATAGTGGAATTTGATCCTCATTGGACCTGTGCAAAGTGAGATAAATACAGTACTGGAGATTGTCCTGACCCTGTTCATGGGCCCAACAAGCCTTGGCACACATATCAATACCTTGTGTGGAAGGCTTCCTGACTCACCACAGGGTATTACATCTGCGCCAAAACACTGCTCCATTCCTACCCAGGCAGGGGTTCGTTCTGCATGCTGCAGCACCTTCCACATCAGCCTTGTCTCATTATACCAGCTCACTGAATCCACACCTGAACTCAAGTAACTGGCATGGTAAGACAGTGCAGTCCCCACTGGTGCTACAGACATCCCTACAAACAATGTTATATCATAAATTCTTTGTTTTTGAATATCTTGACCCCAAGTTTTCAGCATAGCCTTCTTATGACCCCACCTCAGGAACCCAGTAAGTGAAAATGTTCAAATCCCCGCTGAAATGCCATTGCGTGCCACAGGTGCAAAAACTATTTTGGCCAGGATGTGAAAAATGACAAACTGTACTGTTCATGAGGCAGTGTGAAAAAATGGCCATCTTGAAAATTTGGGGTCAAAATATTCAAAATTACAAAAGTTACGCGCATGCATAGAAATATTTCAAGGTACACTCATAACTTGGTCATTTTTTGGAATTATTTCACCAGATTTTCAATGTGGCCATTTTGGGACCCCACCTCATGAACATTAGTGGTGAAATTATGTTAATTGTGCCCAAAAGGTGATTTTGTGCAGCAACCGTGAAATTTATTTGATTTATTTATTTTTTGTTAACCAGGTAAGGTGTCGTAGCCACAAAATATGACTATTTTCAGACATGACCCAGGAGGTTACAATACAAAATTGGCAGACAAAATAAATAACAGGTATAGTTCAGAAGTAATCAACCATACAAGGAAAAATCTACACAATGTTTTGTGATGTAAACAGTATTGCTAATATGATAGAGACAATGGCAGGAAAATACATAGTAGTACAAAACATAATAAGCATACAATCATGCTGCAGTAGAGTTTTACACATAATCCATGGTAAGTGCTACATATAACAGTAACAAGGGGACAGGGCAAAATTTACATTTTGAGAGCTGAGGAAGGGGATGCCAAGCACCCTATGGGGATATAAAACAGGAACACAGGGCTTGTTTGACAAGGAGAGTGTGATGCATCTTTTTGAAAGTAGTATGACCAGGTGCAGAGCGAAAATCAAGAGGTAGAGAATTCCAATATTTTGGGGCCAGGCAGGAGAAGGCTGAGGTTCCTTTTAGGGTTCTGCACCTAGGGGTGGATAGTAGAGAGAGTCCAGTAGAGCGGAGGCCATAGGTGGGGGACAGAGGCACCAGCATGCCTGCAAGAGAGGTAGGTTAGTTCTGATGATGTTGTCCAGCAGAGTACCAAGGGCAAGGAGTCCATTGGCAGATGGAGAAGGCCATCTAAGGTCCACATATAGCAAGCAATGGTGCTTCAAAAGTGGGGAAGCCAAGGCATAATGACAGACACTGTTGTACATTGTATCCCACTTACTTAGGGTGGTTTTTGAAGTGTTTATGTAGGTGACAGCACCATACACAAGGGATGGAAGTAGGATACCCCTAGCAATAGCCAATCTAGCTGAGGGGGTAAGCATCTGACTAGTCCTGTAGGCTATTCTGAGTTTGGAGTTTACTGACTTGCAGGTGTTAATGATGTGTTACTCAAAGTTGAGAGTTTCATCAAGCAGGACACCTAAATACTTGAATGAGGTTACTTTCATAAGGAGGGAGTCATTTGCACAGGAGACGTTGAAAAGGTTGTGGTTTGTTCCAAGTTTGGTTGCAGATCTGAAGAGCATGCCCTGAGTTTTAATTATGTTTAAGACAAACCTTTTGCTCTGGATCCATTCTTGCATTATGAGAAATGCCGATGTTAATCGACTCTTTATTTCTTCTACATTTGCAGAAGAGGTGTAGAACACCAGATCATCTGCATACAAGATTGTTGAGCACCAAGGGGTGTTAGAAGATATGTCATTTAAAAAAATGGAGAAGAGAAGAGGCCCCAGGATGGAGTCTTGAGGAACACCAACAGTGATAGGTGCAGAGTCTGACACCGCAGAGTTAAATTTTACCTGTTGTCTTCTATTGCTTAAGAAACTCTGGAACCAATTTGTGGCTTGCTCCAAGAAACCAGTGAAGCTAAGGCAATCAAGCAGAAGAGGGTGATCTACAAGATCAAACGCCTTTGAGAAGGCAATGAACACTGCACCAGACATGAGACCTTGATCCATAGCAGTAAAGGCATCATTTATGAGTTGTATCAGAGCGATAGAGGTGCTATGCCCTTTGCGGAAACCATGTTGAGTAGTGATAGGAGGGTATATTTAGAGATGAACTCAGTGACTTGTATAGCCACTAATTTCTCGAGTATTTTGTTTAGTGCTGACAGAATGGCTATGGGCCTATAATTAGCTATGTCCTTCTTGTCACCTTTCTTAAAGACTGGGGTGACTTTTGCTAATTTCCATATGTTTGGAACATGACCATGGCAGAGAGACAGTGTAAAGATTTTAGCCAGTGGTGCCACAATTAAAGGAGCAGCCAGCTTCAGGAGTTTAGGCTCTAGGTAGTTGGAGCCTACGCTAGTACTATTGGAGATTGAGTTTAGTAGTTTTGGAACATCAGCATTCGGTATAGCCTTAAAATAGAAGGGCGGATGTATGGGCACATTTGTGTGAGTAACAGGCATCAGGATGCGATTTGCTGTGAAAGAGGCAGTGTATTTGGTGAGATCAGTAAAGTATTTGTTGAAAGAATTTGCAATGGTGGTGGGGTCATTACAGTGTATACCACTGAGGACCATATTATTCATGTGTTGAGACTGGTTTGAGCCCAGGAAGGATTTTACATGTGTCCAGAATTTCTTCGGGTCTTCAGCAGCTTCCAGCAATAGACCTTTGTAATATGAGCTTTTGGCAAGTCTGATTTGTTTTTTGCACATATTGCGCTGCTCTCTGGAAGTGTCATTCACTTTTCTGACCCAAGGGTTTGTAGCGGTTCCAACTTTTGTCTCGTGCCCGGAGGGAGGCAAGAAGTTCCTTGTGCAGCTACCTAGTCTATTTGGCCCCAATGTGTCGATACCATTTAGGTGTATGTATGTCCTGGAGGGGTAAGAATATAGAAAGAAAGAGACTGAGAGCAGATTCAATGTCTTGGGACTGGATAATAGGGATCCAGTTTACAGAAGAGATATCATGTAGAAAGCTTGCTTGATCAAGTGTGGAAAAATCCCGGAAGGTGATGTAGCATGGTGAGGGGTCTGGAATCACCGATGTTCCCCATATGCAAAACACAGGGGAATGGTTACTTACAGAATCAAGAAGCATACCTGAGGTGATAATTCCATCAGATCAATTTGTGAGTATCCAGTATATAAGTGTTCCAGCAGCAGATGACTGGGTCAGCCTGGTGGGATCTTCAGTTACCTGGTGCATGTTAAATCCATGTACTAGAGATAGCAGTGAGCTTTTATTTTTCCCCAGCCAATTTAGATTGAGGTTGCCAAGAATAATAAGTTCATTTTGGCCAGCTGCAGAGGTAGAGTACTCAAGTAGTTCACAGCATCCTAGCTGACCTGCTTTAGGAGGATTGTAGGCACATATTAAGTGAATCTCTTTGGTTCCAAGTAGAAGCAGAGTATGTAAAAACTCGCAGTTAGAGGCAATCAAACATTGCATTAGGGACATATTCAGGTGTTTTTTTTAAATAGAGCACAGCTCCACCTCCCCTCTTTCCAGATAGTCTGTCTCCTTGAAATAGGGACTAGTTAGGAAGAGAACAGGAAGAGTCAGGAGTAGAGGGCTTTAGCCAAGTTTCAGTTAGACAGAGAATGTCAGGTTCATATATGGATATTCATACCTTAAGTTCAGTAGCATTACAGAGAAGGCTTCTAATGTTTAAGTGTGCTATACGAAGGCCATTCATAATTAACTAGTCCATATTCAGAGAGGCAGAGGGTAACTGGGGGCCAGGGTTTGTTTTGATGTCCCCAGATAATAACAAGGCTAGGAGCACAAGATACCATAGTTTCCATGGAAAAAGAGGTGGTACCAGTAGCATATTCTGCCAGAGGCATTTAGAGGTAAAGTCAGCAGCCATGTATAAGAGATGCCGAGTGAGTAATAGAGGAGTCACGTCATGTTGCTTGATCTGTGACACAAGTAGGTTTGAGTGGGTAAAGCCAGATAGTGTGGAGGCCAGTGTAGCACTGCCAGAAGAGCAAGGTCTAGCAGTGAGAAGAGGCAGTACAAAAAGAGCAAGGCTCAGTGTCAGCAGGGGCAGTATTCTTCCAGCCATAGCTATCATGGAAGATTTGGTGGACAGAGGAGAGTAACAGGGCATTGAAAAGAAACACCACACAAGATGTAGCAGATAATGTCATGTACTTCTACATGGAGATAAACTCAAAAGCAATTGTGCAACTCTGTGGGTGAGATTGCTTTTAAAAGGGACAGTAAGAGAGTGGGTTAAGTTAGGTATTGAAGACAGAGAGGCCAAGAGCCATAAGAATGTGCAGCAGTGGAGTGACCAATTGGCTGCTAGGCTGAAGACAGGGGCAGAGCAAGAGTCTATTTAATAGTGTGAGGAGGTGGAGGAAGGGGTGGGTGAAAAATTCAGTCCAGAACACAGCACAGAAAGAGATTTCCCTGAGCTCAGGGTGCAGGGAATGCCAGGAGTTGTAAATTCAGCAGAGGAGCAGAAACTGCCAGTCAGTGCCTGGCTCCTCCACTGGGCATCCAGTCAAACTAGTGATATTAAAAACCATGAGTTTTGGAGGTCCAGTGCATACCTGAATCTGTCCAGGGGTCGGTTGGGCCATCTGTTGGCTACAGCCAGTTCGGAGAGAGCTGGGGTGGTAGTGACAGGTTGGGAAGCCCGCAGATGGTCTGTCTGTGGGACAAGAGGGAAAAGACAGAGGATTAAACAGAGCTAGAGTAGAACAGCAAGCTAAGTGGGGGGCAGGCAATGGGGAAAGACAAAGCACGAGGTAAAGATGTGGGAAATGCAGGGCAATTATTTAGAGATAGAAGAGGAGTTGGGGGGGGTTCTGTGCTTTGGCACCAAGACATCTTAGGAGGACTAAAGCAGCAGCAGAAGGGGATGTAAGAGGAGACTTTGTAGGTAAGAAAGAGAAAAAAATTAAGCTGTTTAGAGAGACAGCATAGCAAGTGGGGAGGAGAAATTAAAAATTAGCAAAGTAACTTGTGCAGGACAGGAGACAGGGTTTGGCAGTAGAAGCAGAAATGGAAAAATGCAGCAATGTTACAAAGTAGCTAGGTCTAAGCAGTCATAAATAAGCTACTAAAGAATGCAGTTTATCCAGCAGTAGTCTTTCAGCTGAAAGTAACACCGAGAGGCTAGACTAGAGGCTTGTAATAGACTAGCTAAACTGGCAGGTAAAGTTAGACCAATTGATGTATAACATAAGGAATTACATTTACAAAAATTCAGTCCAGAGCGCAGCACAGAAAGACATTTCCCCAAGATCAAGAAGCAGGGAGCGCCAGGAGTCGGAAATTTAGCCGAGGAGCAGAAACTGCCAATCAGTGCCTGTCTCCTCCACTGGGCATCCAGTCAAAACAGCAACATTCAAAACCACGAGTTTCGGAGGTCCGGTGCATACCTGAATCTGTCCAGGTGTCGGTCGGGCGGTGTGTTAGCTGCGGCTGGCTCGGAGAGTGCAGGGGCAGCAGTGGCAGCTTGGGAAGCCTGCAGATGGGCTGTCTGTGGGACAAAAGGGAAAAGACAGAGGATTAAATAGAGCTAGCTTAGAATAGCAAGCTAAGTGGGGGACAGGCAATGGGGAAAGAAAAAGCATGGAGTAAAGAGGTGGGAAATGCAGGGCAATTATTTAGAGATAGAAGAGGAGTTAACTGGCGGGGGTGTTCTGTGCTTTGGCGCCGAGACGTCTGAGGAGGACAAAAGCAGCAGCAGGAGGGGGTGTAAGAGGAGAGTTTATAGGTAAGGCAGAGAAGAAATTAAGCTGTTTAGAGAGATAGCATAGCAAGTGGGGAGGAGAAATTAAAAATTAGCAGACTGACTAGCGTAGGACAGGACACAGGGTTTGGCAGTAGAAGCAGAAATGGAAATGTGCAGCAATCTTACACAGTAGCTAGGTCTAAGCAGTCAAAATTAAGCTACTGAACAATGCAGTTTGTCCAGCACTAGTCTTACAGCAGCTAGTAACACCGAGAGGCTAGACTAGAGGCTTGTAATAGACTAGCTAAACTGGCAGGCAAAGTAAGACCAATTGATGCATAATATAAGTAATTACATTTACAAAAATTCAGTCCAGAACACAGCACAGAAAGAGATTTCCCTGAGATCAGGGATCAGGGAGCACCAGGAGCAGGAAATTTAGCCGAGGAGCAGAAACTGCCTATCAGTGCCTGGCTCCTCCACTGGGCATCCAGTCAAAACAGCGGCATTCAAAACCATGAATTTCGGAGGTCTGGTGTGTACCTGAATCTGTCCAGGGGTCGATCGGGTAGTCTGTTAGCTGCAGCCAGCTCTGACAATGCTGGGGCAGCAGTGACAGCTTGGGAAGCCCGCAGATAGGCTGTCTGTTGGACAAGAGGGAAAAGACGAGATTAAATTGAGCTAGAGTAGAATAGCAAGCTAAGTGGGGGGGGCAGGCAATGGGGAGGGCAAAGCACGAGACAAAGAGGTGGCAAATGCAGGGCAATGGTTTACAGATAGAAGAGGAGTTAACAGGGACAGGGGGGGTCTTTGCTTTGGCGCCGGGATGTCTGAGGAGGACAAAAGAAGCAGCAGGAGGGGTTGTAAGAGAAGAGTTTGTAGGTAAGGCAGAGAAGAAATTAAGCTGTTTAGAGAGATAGCATAGCAAGTGGGGAGGAGAAATAAAAAATTAGCAGAGTGACTTGCATAGGACAGGAGGCAGAGTTTGGCAGTTGAAGCAGAAATGAAAAAATGCAGCAGTCTTACACAGTAGCAATGTGTAAGCAGTCAAAAATAAGCTACTAAAGAATGCAGTTTGTCCAGCACTAGTCTTACAGCAGCTAGTAACACCGAGAGGCTAGACTAGAGGTTTGCAATAGACTAGCTAAACTGGCAGATGAAGTAAGACCAAATGATGCGTAACGTAAGAAATTACATTTACAAAAATTTACTCCAGAACACAACACAGAAAGAGATTTCTCTGAGATCAGGGATCAGGGAGCAGCAGGAGTTGGAAATTCAGCCGAGGAGAAGAAACTGCCTATCAGTGCCTGGCTTCTCCACGGGCATCCAATCAAAACAGTAGCATTCAAAACCATGAGTTTTGGAGGTCTGGCGCATACCTGAATCTGTCCAGGGGTTGCTCGGGTAGTCTGTTAGTTGTGGCCAGATTGGAGAGTGCCGGGGCAGCACTGGCAACTTGGGAAACCTGCAGATGGGTTGTCTGTGGGAAAAGAGGGAAAAGACAGAGGATTAAATAGAGCTAGAGTATACTAGCAAGCTAAGTGGGAGACAGGCAATGGGGAAAGACAAAGCACGAGATAAAGAGGTGGCAAATGCAGGGCAATTGTTTTGAGATAGAATAGGAGTTAACAGGGGCTGCGGGGGGGAGGTTCCTTTGCTTTGGCACCGGGACGTCTGAGGAGGACAAAAGCAGCAGCAGGAAGGAGTGTAAGAGGAGAGTTTGAAGGTAAGGCAGAGAAGAAATTAAGCTGTTTAGAAAGATAACATAGCAAGTGAGGAGCAGAAATTAGAAATTAGCAGAGTGACTTGCGTAGGACAGGACACAGGGTTTGGCAGTAGAAGCAGAAATGAAAAAATGCAGCAATCTGACACAGTAGCTAGGTCTAAGCAGTCAAAACAAAGCTACTAAACAATACAGTTTGTCCAGCACTGGTCTCACAGCAGCAAGTAACACCGAGAGGCTAGACTAGAGGCTTGTAATAGACTGGCTAAACTGGCAGGCAAAGTAAGACCAATTGATGCATAACATAAGTAATTACCTTTACCAAAATTCAGTCCAGAATGCAGCACAGAAAGAGATTTCCCCAAGATCAGGGTGCAGGGAGCACCAGGAGTTGTAAATTCAGCCGAGGAGCAGAAACTGCCAATCAGTGCCTGTCTCCTCCACTGGGCATCCAGTCAAAACAGTGGCATTCAAAACCATGAGGTTTGGGGGTCCGGTGCATACCTGAATCTGCCCAGAGGTCAGTCGGGTGGTCTGTTAGGTATGGCCAGCTCAGAGAGCGCTCGGGCAGCAGTGGCAGCTTGGGAAGCCCGAAGATGGGTTATCTGTGGGACAAGAGGGAAGAGACAGAGGATTAAATAGAGCTAGAGTAGAATAGCAAGCAAAGTCGGGGACAGGAAATGGGGAAAGACAAAGCACGAGGTAAAGAGGTGGGAAATGCATGGCAATTATTTAGAGATGGAAGAGGAGTTAGCGGGGGGTGGGGTTTGTGCTTTAGTGCCGGGACATCTGAGGAGGACAAAAGCAGCAGCAGGAGGGGGTGTAAGAGGAGAGGCTGTAGGTAAGGCAGAGAAGAAATTATGCTGTTTAGAGAGATAGCATAGCAAGAGGGGAGGAGAAATTAAAAATTAGCAGAGGGACTTGCATAGGACATTGGACAGTGTTAGGCAGTAGAAGCAGAAATGGAAAATTCCGGCAGCAATTTTACGCAGTAGCTAGGTCTAAGCAGTCACAGATCAGCTACTAAACAGTGCAGTTTGTCCAGTACTAGTCTCACTGCAGCAAGTAACACTGACAGGCTAGAATAGAGACTTGTAATAGACTAGCTAAACTGGCAGATAAAGTAAGACCAAATGATGCACAACATATGTAATTGCATTTACAAAAATTCAGTCCAGAACACAGCACAGAAAGAGATTTCCCTGAGATCAGGGATCAGGGAGTGCCAGGAGTTGGAAATTCAGCAGAGGAGCAGAAACAGCCTATCAGTGCCTGGCTCCTCCACTGGGCATCCAGTCAAAACAGCGGCATTCAAAACCACGAATTTTGGAGGTCCGGTGCATACCTGAATCTATCCAGGGGTCGATTGGGTAGTCTGTTAGTTGTGGCCAGCTTGGACAATGCCAGGGCAGCAGTGACAGCTTGGGAAGCCCGCAGATGTGCTGTCTGTGGGACAAGAGGGAAAATACAGAGGATTAAATAGAGCTAGAGTAGAATAGCAAGCTATGTGGGGGGCAGGCAATGGGGAAAGACAAAGCACAAGATAAAGAGGTGGCAAATGGAGGGCAATTGTTTAGAGATCGAAGAGGAGTGAACAGGGACGGGGGGGGGTTCTGTGCTTTGGCACCGGGACATCTAAGGAGGCCAAAAGCAGCAGCAGGAGGTGGTGTAAGAGAAGAGTTTGTAGGTAAGGCAGAGAAGAAAGTAAGCTGTTTAGAGAGACAGCATAGCAAGTGGGGAGGAGAAATTAAAAATTATCAGAGTGACTTGCATAGGACAGGACACAGATTTTGGCAGTAGAAGCAGAAATGGAAAAATGCAGCAATCTTACACAGTAGCTAGGTCTGAGCAGTCACAAATCAGTTACTAAACAATGCAGTTTGTCAAGCACTAGTCTCACAGCAGCTAGTAACACCGAGAGGCTAGACTAGAGGCTTGTAATAGACTAGCTAAACTGACAAGTAAAGTAAGACAAATTGATGCATAACATAAGTAATTAGATTTACAAAAATTCAGTCCAGAACACAGCAGAGAAAGAGATTTCCCTGAGATCAGGGATCAGGGAGTGCCACCAGTTGGAAATTCAGCCAAGGAGCAGGAACTGCCAGTCAGTGCCTTGCTCCTCCACTGGGCATCCAGTCAAAACAGCGATATTCAAACCATCAAGTTTTGGAGGGCTGGTGCGTACCTGAATCTGTCCAGGGGTTGGTCGGGCTGTCTGTTAGCTGTGCCGGCTCAGAGAGCACCGGGGCAGCAGTGGCAGCTTAGAAAGCCTGCAGATGGGATGTCTGTGGGACAAGAGGAAAAAGACAGAGGATTAAATAGAACTAGAGTAGAATAGCAAGCTAAGTGGGTGACAGGAAATGGGGAAAGACAAAGCATGAGGTAAAGAGGTGGCAAATGCAGGGCAATTATTTAGCGATAGAAGAGGAGTTAATGGGGAGGGGGTTCTGTGCTTTGGCGCCGGGATGTCTGAGGAGGACAACAGCAGCAGCAGGAGGGGGTGTAAGAGGAGAGTTTGTGGGTAAGCCAGAGAAGAAATTAAGCTGTTTAGCGAGATAGCATAGCAAGTGGGGAGGAGAAAATTAAAAATTAGCAGTGTGACTTGCGTTGGACAGGGGACTGGGCTTGGCGGTAGAAGCAGAAATGGAAGAATGCAGCAATCTTACACAGTAGCTAGGTCTGAGCAGTCAAAAATAGGCTACTAAACAATGCAGTTTGTCCAGCACTGGTCTTACAGCAGCTAGTAACACCGAGAGGCTAGACTAGAGGCTTGTAATAGACTGGCTAAACTGCCAGGTAAAGAAAGACCAATTGATGCATAACAGAAGTAATTACATTTACAAAAATTCAGTCCAGAACGCAGCACAGTAAGAGATTTCCCCAAGATCAGGGAGCATGGAGCGGCAGGAGTTGGAAATTCAGTCGAGGAACAGAATCTGCCAATCAGTACCTAGCTCCTCCACTGGGCATCGAGTCAAAACAGCAGCATTGAAAACCACGAGTTTCAGAGGTCCAGTGCATACCTGAATCTGTCCAGGTGTCGGTCGGATGGTCTGTTAGCTGTAGCTGGCTCGGAGATTGCAGGGGCGACAGTGGCAGCTTGGGAAGCCCGCTGATGGTCTGTCTGTGGGACAAGAGGGAAAAGACAGAGGATTAAATAGTGCTAGAGTAGATTAGCAAGCTAAGTGGGGGACAGGCAATGGGGAAAGACAAAGCATAAGTTAAAGAGGTGGCAAATACAGGGTAATTATTTAGAGACAGAAGAGGAGTTAATAGGGAGGGGGGTTCTGTGCTTTGGCGCCAGGACGTCTGAGGAGGACAAAAGCAGCAGCAGGAGGTGGTGTAAGAGGAGAGGCTGTAGGTAAGGCAGAGAAGAAATTAAATGTTTAGAGAGATAGTAGAGCAAGAGGGGAGAAGATATTAAAATTAGCAGTGTGACTAGAGATGGGCGAAGTGGCTAATTCACTCCGCAGTGGAAGCGCGAGTGGCGAATTGCACAGTGCTCCAGCAGCGGAGGTCTTCGCGTTATTAATGGGTAATCTGAAGTCCACTGAAACAATGACTGCCTTACTCGACTTCCAAACCACTACTCCACCAATTCTTAAGGCATTCGCTTACTACTTGTTTTAAGCTCCAAAGGCGAATTTTGCAGTGATTCATGGGATTTCAGGTCACATGGGCTCTAGATTGTTCTGCACAGCCTCAGTTTGGGGCAGTGTGTGTAGGAATCTGTTGGAGACAATCTGCTCTGAGATCTCTCTGTGATTCAAACCTTCTAAAAGCTGTTAAAAAAGCCTTTTTGAGTTGTTTTCTTTGCTGAAACTTTAGTTGATCAATTTTTGGAAACCCTCCTGTGCTCATATGATCGAGCGTTTATTGTTTGCTTGTGTATTTTGAATGTTAATGTACAACATTCAGTCTGTGTACTGAGAGACAGAGGAAGTGTGCTTTGGGGAGGGGTGTATCTGTGGTGTAGGTAGATTAACTTGGAGAAAAAGACAGTGATTTCTGTTTTGGTGATATTTTTCTTGTATGTCTGTGTTAATGTACACACAGTAATATTTTCGATAATTCTTGCCATTTTTTTGCTGATTGTTGTAGTGCAGCAGTGCATAATTTTAGTTTGTTTAAAATATGTGGTTATATTACTGAAGTTTTCAATTTGCTAAGCATTACTTTGTGTGTGTGAGTGTATGTGTGTCACGTGTCATCAAATCAGACACCTTTTATTGTGCCACATAATTTCAGCAATGTGAGTCTGCTATCCACTGCAGCTGGGTAATTTTTGTACTTCTTTGTGGTATCTTTACTGGTACTAGTACTAGTAGCTGGTACTGCTGCAGTGCACTGCCCCCCCCACGGCCGCTAACCGGCAAAGATATTCTTTTCCATATTTGAATTTCTGTTGGTGAGCACTGGTTAGAGTGTTGTGCCTTGCATCTGCATCTGTTTGGTGCGAGCGCAATCTTAATCTGGCTGTACATTTTCATCTCTTTAGGGCACAATCTCCATCTCTAACTTAAGTCACAGTTGTTTCTTTGGCTTCCCTTCAGAGTACTGGACAGGTGTGGTGCATAATTCAGCATGAACATTGTACTTATTAATATGCGTTTTTAAGTCGGGACCATCATCACGAGTCAGTTGTGATACACATCACATTCTTCATCATCACAGTCACAAATGCAGTCACAAATCACGATTTACGATCACGTCACGTATCACAACATTCATTTTTTTATTAGTTACTTGGATGTATTGTAAGCCTGTTTTCTAGTATTCCTCCATGCTTCACCACCCCACCATTGTACTCACTAATGAGTGTTTTTAAGTCAGGAAGTTTTTTGCCACACCTCATCAGGGCCTGCGGAAGTACAGCCATAGGCATTCGCATTTTTTCATCATCACGGTCACAAATGCAGTCACAAATCATGATTTACGATCATGTCACAAATCACAACATAAATTTTTTTATTAGTTACTTGGATGTATTGAAAGCCTGCTTGTAGTATCTCCATGCTTCACCACCCCACCATTGTACTCATTAATGAGTGTTTTCAAGTCGGGGAGTTTTGTGCCACACCTCATCGGGGCCTGGGGAAGTACAGCCATAGGCATTTGCATTTCTTTATCATCACGGTCACAAATGCAGTCACAAATCACGATTTACGATTACGTCACAAATCACAACATTAATTTTTTTACTAATTACTTGGATATATTGTAAGCCTGTTTTGTAGTATCTCCCCAGGCTTCACCATCCCACCATTGTACTCATTAATAAGTGTTTGTAAGTCAGGGAGTTGGACAGTGTCTGCAGTACATACACAGACTGGAAAGAAGACTGCACCCATGCAGTTTAGCACAGTATACTTCCACTGCTCAGAATACATACAGAAGACAACAAAAAAAGGGCATAATTACATAAAAGGGTCAGGATGGTGGAGGAATACATTTTATGACACAGCAAGGAAGATGTGGGGGGGCACATGGTGTGAGGAAAAAAAAAATAATGTGGGATCCCATGGTGATCCAGCAGCAGTTCCAGCATGGACATAATTTGCAACTGATGTCCCTCTCTGTAAGAAAAATAAAATTTGCAGAAAGAACAAATTAAGTAAAAAAGAGTACAGACAGAAAAGACAAAAAAATGTAGCTTTTAAAAAAGCTGTTGGGTCTAAATCAAAGTTTAAATCTCCTCCTCATTCTGATCTCAAAGTATCAGCAGTCACAAAACACACTCCTCTCTCTCTCCATCTGCACAGGAGAAAGTAAAAGTGTCAGCTTGATGACCCTGCCTCCCTGCCTAGCTAACAGCATGTGATTCACAGTACTGTAAGCCATGTGATGTGGGGCTGCAAATCTGAAATACCACGTGGATCACTTAGAATCATAATGAGAATGCAGTCCATTAAAACAATGACACCTTACTACATTGCCATTCTGCCTTAAGGCGAGTGGTAATGACAAGGTGGAGTGAGCACTGCATTATGCACTCACAGTGAGTGGGAACCTCAAGTGCCCACTTTGCATTCACTTTGCCGACGGAATTTAAATTCGCTGCATCTCTAAGTGTGACTTGCGTAGGACAGGAGACAGGGCTTAGCAGTAGAAGCAGAAATGGAAAAATGCAACAATCTTACACAGTAGCTACTGTAAGTCTAAGCAGTCACAAATCAGCTACTAAACAATGCAGTTTGTCCAGCACTAGTGTCACAGCAGTAAGTAACACCGAGAGGCTAGAATAATAGACTAGCTAAACTGACAGATAAAGTAAGACCAAATGATGCATAACATAAGAAATTACATTTACAAAAATTCAGTCCAGAACAAAACACAGAAAGAGATTTCCCTGAGATCAGGGATCAGGGAGCAGCAGGAGTTGGAAATTCAGCCGAGGAGCAGGAACTGTCAATCAGTGCATTGCTACTCCACGGGCCGTCCAGTCAAAACAGCGGCATTCAAACCCATGCGTTTCGGAGGGCTGGTGCATACCTGGATCTGTCCAGGGTTTGGTCGGTCTGTCTGTTAGCTGCGCCGGCTCAGAGAGCGCCAGGGCAGCAGTGGCAGCTTAGAAAGCCTGCAGATGGGCTGTCTGTGGGACAAGAGGGAAAAGACAGAAGATTAAATAGAACTCGAGTAGAATAGCAAGCTAAGTGGGTGACAGGAAATGGGGAAAGACAAAGCATGAGGTAAAGAGGTGGCAAATGCAGGCAATTATTTAGCAATAGAAGAGGAGTTAACAGGCGGGGGGGGGTTCTATGCTTTGTCGCCAGGATGTCTGAGGAGGACAAAAGCAGCAGCAGGAGGGGGTGTAAGAGGAGAGTTTGTGGGTAAGGCAGAGAAGAAAGTAAGCTGTTTAGCAAAATAGCATAGCAAGTGGGGAGGAGAAATTAAAAATTAGCAGTGTGACTTGCGTAGGACAGGAGACAGGGCATGGCAGTAGAAGCAGAAATGGAAAAATGCAGCAATCTTACACAGTACCTAGGTCTGAGCAGTCAAAAATAGGCTACTAAACAATGCAGTTTGTCCAACTCTGGTCTTACAGCAGCTAGTAACACCGAGAGGCTAGACTAGAGGCTTGTAATAGATTGGCTAAACTGCCAGGTAAAGAAAGACCAATTGATGCATAACAGAAGTAATTACATTTACAAAAATTCAGTCCAGAACGCAGCACAGAAAGAGATTTCCCCAAGATCAGGGAGCAGGGAACAGCAGGAGTTGGAAATTCAGCTGAGGAGCAGAATCTGCCAATCAGTACCTGGCTCCTCCACTGGCCATCCAGTCAAAACTGTAGCATTGAAAACCATGAGTTTCAGAGGTCTGGTGCATACCTGAATCTGTCCAGGTGTCGGTCGGGCAGTCTGTTAGCTGTGGCTGGCTTGGAGAGCACCAGGGTGGCAGTGGCAGCTTGGGAAGCCCGCAGATGGTCTGTCTGTCGGACAAGAGGGAAAAGATAGAGGATTAAATAGAGCTAGAGTTGAATAGCAAGCTAAGTGGGGGGTGGCAATGGGGAAAGACAAAGCACAAGTTAAAGAGGTGGCAAATGCAGGGTAATTATTTAGAGATAAAAGAGGAGTTCACGGGGGGGGGGGTCTGTACTTTGGCACCAGACAGTCTGAGGAGAACAAAAGCAGCAGCAGGAGGTGGTGTAAGAGGAGAGGCTGTAGGTAAGGCAGAGAAGAAATTAAGCTGTTCAGAGAGATAGAAGAGCAAGAGGAGAGAAGAAATAAAAAATTAACAGCGCGACTTGCATAGGACAGGAGATAGAGTTTGGTAGTAGAAGCAGAAATGGAAAAATGCAGCAATCTTACACAGTAGCAAGGTCTAAGCAGTCCCAGAACAGTTACTAAACAATGCAGTTTGTCCAGCACTAGTCTCACAGCAGTAAGTAACACCAAGAGGCTAGAATAATAGACTAGCTAAACTGGCAGATCAAGTAAGACCAAATGATGCATAACATAAGAAATTACATTTACAAAAATTCAGTCCAGAACACAGCACAGAAAGAGATTTCCCTGAGATCAGGGATCAGGGAGTGCCAGGAGTTGGAAATTCAGCAGAGGAGCAGAAACAGCCTATCAGTGCCTGGCTCCTCCACTGGGCGTCCAGTCAAAACAGCGGAATTCAAAACCACGGGTTTCTTAGGTCCGGTGAATACCTGAATCTGCCTAGGGGTTGCTCGGGTAGTCTGTTAGTTGTGGCCAGCTCAGAGAGTGCCAGGGCGGCAGTGGCAGCTTAGGAAGCCCGCAGATGGGCTGTCTGTGGGACAAGAGGAAAAAGATAGAGGATTAACTAGAGCTAGAGTAGAATAGCAAGCTATGTGGGGGCAGGCAATGGGGAAAGACAAAGCACGGGGTAAAGAGGTGGCAAATGCAGGGTAATTGTTTAGAGATAGAAGAGGAGTTATTGGGAGGGTTCTGTGCTTTGGTGCCGGGACGCCTGAGGAGGACAAAAGCAGCAGCAGGAGGGAGTGTAAGAGGAGAGTTTGTAGGTGAGGCAGAGAAGAAATTAAGCTGTTTAGAGAGATAGCATAGCAAGTGGGGAGGAGAAATTAAAAATCAGCAGAGTGACTTGCGTAGAACAAGAGACGGGATTTGGCAGTAGAAGCAGAAATAGAAAAAAGCTGCAATCTTACACAGTAGCTAGGTCTAAGCAGTCAAAAAACAGCTACTAGGTGAGATCACGTGGTGCCTCAGGCTGAGTATATGCTTTTCTCAAGAGCTCCCTCTATCCCTCCTCCAATTCTCCTTTTAAACTATCTATTTTAGTATAATTTATTTGCAATATCGTTTTGCCGGAGTGCTGCAAACCTATTGTGCACAAATCTGAGGAAATTTCGAATTCCTGGCTGGTCATGGAGGCAGAAATACGAGCTGCTCCTCCGCAACACACCCCTCCGATTATGCCTGAAAAAGCTGCAAAGAAAGTGAAGGCCTAATCTACTTCAGTGGCCAAGAGAGTCGCTACAGCCACAGAGACCACTCCTCTATCTTTGCAGCGGTTTCTTCAAGAATTCTGCCCCTTTTGGGATGAAATCCGATCTCTATCTCAAGAGGTGAAAGCGGTGACCAGTAAGCTGGAAGATCTGGCCCAGCGCTCAGGGGACTGTGAGGTATGAATTATCTCCATGGAGAAAAAACTGGAGAGGGTCAACCCTGCCATGGCACTGGTTAGACAATGTGTAATAAAACTGGAAGCCAAAGTAGAAGATCTTGAGGGGAGAAGCCGCCAACAATGTTGTGGTTATTGGGTTACCAAAGTGGGAAGAAAGCTCTAATGCAGTTTTATTTGCACAAAAGTTAGTCCAGAAAATAGCTGGCCCTTTTCCTTTTTGCAGTGAGTACATTGTAGAAAGGGCTCACAGAGCTTTGAGGCCTATGCCACCACCAGGGGCTCAGCCCAGGACCTTTATTTTCAAATTCCTGAATTATCAGGAATGCCAACATCTGCTGGCCAAGGTCAAAGATTTGAAAGAGGTGCTCTGGGAGGGATCCCCAATTCAAATTACTTAGGACCTCCCCCATCAGTGAGGCAGAAGAGAGCTGAATTTCACAATGTGGTAACCAAGCTGCTAGCGGCAAACATCCATTTTTGCATGCTGTATCCAGCTAACCTACAAGTTTCAATTGTAGGGAAATGGGTCCCCTTAGAAGACTTGAAATCTGTGGAGCTCGAGCTGAGAAAGTTGCTTCCAAACCTCTTCAGAGATGGGTGAGAGCCTAATCTGAACTTGTGGGGATCTACAATTAAGCATGCCTTGTAAGAAAGTTGAGCATGTATGATTACTTTTGCACTAGAACTTTCAGGAGGTATCGATGTACAGCGTTTGTTTCCTTACTATAAGAGGAGGGACAATTGGGCAGGACAAAACCCTTATGGATTATACTTATTAATCTGGGATATTTGATTTTGCTTAGACTTGGGGACTTTGTTCATTTTGGACTGATGCAAATAGAAGTGCCTTTCTTTCTCGTCCTTCCACGTGTTAGCAGTTCCTAGACTGCGGGTCACAGACAGTAACTCTGCAGACATTCTAGTATCTAGATCACCAGTGTACTAGCAATGTTTCTGTTTTTTTTTTTTATTTTGGAACATTAACCATCAAGGAATATCTATATCAATATTATGAAGGGAATATTGAGGGGCTTGGGATATTTTTAGTTAAAAGCCTGTGCTCTGGCCCTGCACAACTATTTACCGAATCGGCTGGGGCTTTCAGGAATTTAAACCACATCGAGACAATGTGAGCACTGGTTGTTAGGAAGGGGCAGTTGATTTATTTAGAGAAGATGGGGCATCTTCTCTCTTACTGCCTCGGCCAGAATTCTTTCTTTTTAAGTACGGCTAAATTTAGTTGGTGTAGTGGCCACGAAGTTTGGCTCCTCATACATATGTGATGTATAGAAAATTAAACGGAGGCTTGTTATATTAAGAGAATAGTAGACCCCCCTAAGTTTACTTCTTGTTCAGATATGGAAAAAAGGCTCTTACCTTAAGGGATGCATCATTTGTGAGCCATTTAAATCATGGAACAGTATGGAGGGTTGGGTGGAGCGGTGGGGGGAGGACGCTGCCCGGTGGAAGGTATTGTGGACTACAGAGCATGTGGGTGGGGGGTCCTCCCGAAGGGTCTTTAATACATAACTGGGGCAAAAGGGAGACTGAAGTTTTTGAAGGGATCTGCGAGAGGGAGAGGGACAATGGGACAACAAAGAAGGCTATGGAGTACTGGGGGGCAGGGAACATTTCACAATGGGGACAGGTGGAGGAGGAGGGCAGCTTTTCACTAGGGACATGTGGTTTTTCATACAACAGGATACATGGTGGTGCTTGGTTCTGATGTTTTTTTTCAATTGATCATGGCATGTATTAGGAAACTTGTGTCTTGGAATGTACTTGGGCTCTGCACTAAATTAAAATGGTATCAGGTGCTGAAGCACATCAGCTTGCTCAAAGGAGGACTCATGTTTCTCCAAGAAACCCACCTTTTGGAGTCAGAGGGAGCCCTCCTCCACAGACAGTATGTAGGACAGGCTTTTAATGCAGGGAACAGCTCCCAAAGTCATGGGTTTGCCATTCTAGTAGCCAGGAATATACCCTTTAAATCTGAATAGATCATTGGAGACCCACAGGGATGATATTTATTTGTTAAAGGCACTTTAGAGAGAACCTCTTTATTGTTGGGGTGTGTATATGGTCCTAATAATGACTCTCCCCTTTTTTTCACGGATCTGTTATAGGTATTGGCACCTTACACTGCCTATCCTTGTATTATGGGGGGGGGACTGGAACCTACCCTTTTCACCTGATATAGATAAATCCACCCCCAAGAGGCAGGGCCCCTCCCCAGCACAACATGCTCTCAGAGAGATGATTGATCATCTGGGGCTAGTAGACCCACGGAGAACTCTATATCCTACACTAAGGGAATTTACATTCTGAGCTAGTGTCCATGGGACCTCCTCTTGGATAGATTATTTTTAATTTAGCCAATCACTCCTGCAAGAGGCAGTGTCAGCAGGGATAACTTCGGGGATCATCTCAGATCATTCAGTGGTAGCCTGTGATCTGTCGCTGACACCGGATGTAGCACCTGACTCTTTGTGGAAGCTGAATAATCAGCTCCTTAAAGATCCTAAAATAGTAAATGCTATTATCCAAGAAATACAAGAATACACCAAAGTTAATCGGAATGCCACATCAAGACCAGACCTTGAATAGGGAGCCCTGAAGTGTGTACTATGAGGGGTGTTCATTAAGGTAACCTCCCACAGGAAGAAGGAACGAGAACAAAAATCCCTTTCACTTTTATCCAGAATATGCACTCTGGAGACAACACTGTCTCCTATAACTTCTATAGATGATACACAGTTATTGGCGGGGCTGAGGGACCAATACAACTCTTTCCTTTGGGAGAAAGCTGAGTATGCTATTTTAAAAACTGGAGTGAAATATATTGATCAGGGGGAGAAAGCAGGTCATTTATTGGCATTAAGGGTAAAACAGGTAAAGTCTAATAGAATTGTTCCAGGTATAAGATCCCAACATATGGGTGCCCTTTGCCTGGCTCCCAAAGATATTACCGCTGACTTTACGGGTTATTATAAGGATCTATACAAACCCATGCCCAACAGACCCACTGCTACAGCTGTGGAACAATACCTTTTCCCTCTTGTCCTCCCATCTCTCACACAGGCTCAACAGGAATCTCTAGTGGCCCCCATCTCTAAGTTGGAAATTCAGTTGGATATATCTTCCCTAGCTGCTGACAAGGCTTCAGGTCCAGATGGGTGCTTCCCCAACTTCTACAAAATTTTTAGTAAACAAATCACTCCCTGGCTGTCCTGTCTCTTTCAATGGATGTTGGGACGGAATCCCTTAGGCAGTTCTCTGTTTGAAGCAATCATAATTGTGTTACACAAACAAGATAAAGACCCTGAACTCACAAGTAGTTACCGTCCAATTTCTTTATTGAATTGTGATATTAAAATACTAGCAAAACTTCTTGCCAACAGACTTAAAGGGGTACTCCCTGACATCATCCATACAGAGCAAGTAGGTTTCATGCAGGGACGCCAGTCAACTGACCATTTCAGGAAGCTAGTGCATATCTTCTCCGCATCCAGAGACTCAGATATACTGGCTGGTTTACTGTCTCTGGACGCGGAGAAGGCGTTCGACCATGTGGACTGGCAGTTCCTATTTCTAACTATGCACAGATTTTGGAGTCCCGGATAAATTTATAGATTGGGTTGCATCTTTCTACCAGAACCCACAGGAAAGAATATACTGTAATGGATTTCTCTCCAATAGATTTTCCCTATGCTCTGGTATGAGACAAGGGTGTCCCCTATCTCTCCTATTGTTTATCATTTATTTAGAACCACTACTGGCTATGCTGTGAGTAAATGAAGGGGTACAAGGGATCCCTATAGGTACCCACATATTCAAGTCATCTGCCTATGCTGATGATGTGCTCCTTCACCTGACTCACCCTGCCAAATCTTTTCTATTGCCTTGGATATCATCACCGAGTTTGGAGCTGTTTCTAATTATAAAATTAATCTCACTAGGATGATTGCCTTCCCCCTGAATCATAGATTCTTGAGACAGGATATTTCCTCATTTGAGGTACAATGGAATTCTAAGTCTATAAAATATTTGGGGTTAATTTTCTCTAGAAGTGAGACCCTAATGAAGAAGGCAAATTTTGATACCCTACTGGACACCATCCAGCAGGATTTCAAAAGGTGGCAATCTCTTCTGATATCTCTTTGGGGGAAGATTAGTATACTCAAAATGAACATCTTACCTAGAATATTTTACCTCCTGAATATGTTAAATTTATGGTTACCCCTAAAGTGGTTTAAGACATTACAGACACTCATTTCCTCTTTTAAATGGGGGGGGGGGGGTCCTCGATGGGCCTATCTCAAATTGGTAGGATCCACACAGGCTGGGAGCCTTATATTACCACATTTTGGTATGTATTACTGGGTGAGCCAGGCGACTCAGTACTTCAGATGGTTTATATCACAGGAAGAGATTGCCTCTGCATCATATACACCGGAAAGGCTACTGCTGGACAGAGAGATAATTGATAATCAGAATATTGCTAAAGAAGCTCTTTTGTATGTCCCCATCAAAAGTCTGCCCCCAGGGGTAAGTAACTCCCCCATGTTAGTTTCAATCTGAGTACACAGTCAGTCATGTTCATTTCTGAAATACCAGAATACCAAGGATCTCGAACAACCAATAGTAGGCAACCCGAATCTCCGAATTTGAGGCAAAATCAGTCCCCTTCTGTGGCTTCCCCAGCTTAACAGGGCCTGTGTTGGGGACTCGTTTTCTGAGGGTGCATGTTTGGACTCGGATACTATACTGGCATCTTATTCCATAGAACAGAAACAGGTTTTCAAGGTTTGGCAACTTAGGCATCTTTTGATAAAAACATTTCCAGACACTGGGAACTTAGAGGAGGGCTGTGCATGGTTGAAGTCAGTCACTGAGTCCATTCTGTGGGAAAACCCATGCAGTATCTTTAATATATGCTTGTTTACATACAAATATGCTTGATAAGGGCAGTGGGGTCTCTCAACACTGGAGTTCTTGTTTCCCAAATTCTCCCGAGAAATGGGAATTAATTTGTTTAGACTCCTTTAGATATGTCTCTCAAGATAGGCTAAAGCTTACACAGTATAGAATATTAAATTATATGTATTGGACACCTGTCAAACTTAATAAGACAGGCAGATTGCCAGACACTCTTTGCTTTAGATGTAAAAAAGCTGAAGGGAATTTACTCCACATATTCTGGGAGTGTTCCTTAATTAAGAATTTATAGGACCTAATCAGGGATAGGGCCGACCCTCTGTTGGGCCTTGAGGAACTATTTACACTGGAGATATGACTCCTGGGGGATCTCTCCATAATTCCAGTTAAAAACCGTAGGTATCATATAGCCATGATAGCACTTACTCTTAAAAAATTAATTTTACGTCACTGGCTTGATGTCCACACCATTACCTATGATGACTGGCTACGAGATTTACTATTCCATCTCCATACTGAACAATTGAAAGCTAGTCTGGGAGGATTTCTTCACCGTTATAGGAAAGTATGGCAGAGTCTACATACCTTATATCTTCTTCAGACTGGGGCCTCACAATAAAATACTACACAATTCTCAGATTGCTTTGGCTACTTTTTGGCTTTTATAGTATCTGAATGTAATTGATATGTATGTTCCTCTTTGCCATGTTACCTGGTTTTCTGGAGGGGAAGTGCCAAGCTGAGGGAGGTGATGGGATGGGGGAGGGGGTGTTGGGGGAGCTTTAGCATGGAGTTGACTGTCAATGATATGTCTCTGTAAAATGATGCTGATCCCTTCATGTTAAAGCTTTGTTGGAAAAGTTAATAAACTTTGAATTAAAAAAAAAAAATCAGCTACTAAACAATGAAGTTTGTCCAGCGCTAGTCTCAGAGCAGCAAGTAGCACTGAGAGGCTAGACTAGAGGCTTGTAATAGACTAGCTAAACTGGCAGGTAAAGTAAGACCAATTGATGCATAACATAAGTAATTACATTTACAATATTTCAGTCCAGGACGCAGCACAGAAATAGATTTCTCCAAGATCAGGGAGCAGGGAGTGCCAGGAGTTGGAAATTCAGCTGAGGAGCAGAAACTGCCAATCAGTGCCTGGCTCCTCCACTGGGCATCCAGACCTTCCCGGCCTGATTAACAAAATTTCATCATGAGTATTCATGAGGTGGGGTCCCAAAAAGGCCATCTTGAAAAATTTTAGAAAAAATTTCAAAAAATGAACAAGTTATGCACATAAGTTCAAAATGCCATTGAAATACATTATATGGCACTTACCTGTTTTCCTTGGTTCCTGACACTAAATTCATCAAGAAGAGCAACTGATGCAGATATTTTTGTTTTTTTGGATAGAAGTAGGATACTGCAGCTACTGTAGTAAAGATGTGTTCTTAAGGGGTCTGTGTTGACGGTCCAGATGATCCTGATAGCCCTGATGGTGCTGACATAATGGCTATCATTACCGACTGTAGGTAAAAGACAGTTAATGTAAACACCACATGTCAAGCTGTCAGCCATACACAGCTGACTGAGGTAATTAGCAGACAGCTAATTTACAGTAAGCAACTGATAGGTTTTTAAGGCACACTGTGTGTTTTACTTGATTTAAGTTACTAGCAGTATATGGCAACTATTTCGTATAGTGTAACCTGCCATTGTGCCATGTTTCAGCTATCCATAGAATGATGATTTTTTAAACTGCAAGTGCCCAAGGATGGAACACTTTTTCTTAAATAATACAAACATGTCCTAACTGTGGGACATAAAATGCATGATTGGGTGGGGGAGGGACCACTGGACATCAGGGAAAACTTTATTCTATATCGGGCAGGTGATCGGGTGGAGGTAGGGACCACTAGACACCAGAAACATGTATTTCTTTCAATAAAAAGTGTATCAGGGCTGGGGGTCCGCTAGACCACCAGGGACATGGGTGATCACAAAATCAACTCTTTATATTATGGGGATCGTTATGTGTGTTGTGTCATAGACTGTGGTGTTCTGGTATATGAAACATCACAGTATATGATATGACACACATGATGAAATACAACAACAGGACATCACGGTTTCGCAAAAAAAAATGTTATCTGTAGAATGATTATTTTTTATCACTGTGCATGTCCAATGACAACAAATCTTTTATAAATTATTCAAAACTATTTGACACTGATATACAAAACCCACAAAAGCATGTACTGTACCTTGGGTGAAACTCTGTCAAACCTGAAAGTTTCAGATTTCAAATCCTCATATTTTTTTAAATATTGGGGAGCAACAAAACGTCTTAAAAATGGAGACTTTTATGTTTTTCACAACTCTGTAATTCTGCCCTATTGAACTTATGTACATGAAATTTTCATGAACAAGAGATCCTGGCACAAATGCCGTGTTTTCCAAATTTCATGTAAATTGCTTGAATGAGGGCAAAGTAATTAAGGAGCAAAAAATTGAGGGTTAACATTAAAGTGCTTACTCAACCCTAATATACAGGTGTAAAAATAAAAAGAAGTAAATGGTTTGACTCACACTGCAAATTAGCTACAAGAGAACGTAATAGGGCAGCAAGATGTGTAAAAGTAAACCCATCCAGAGAGAGAATTTATTTATTTAACATATCATAGGAATTACAACCCTTGAGTCGTAGACTCGTTTACAAAGGCTCCGAGTCAAACATAATCATACACACAATGAGACAGTACAGCAGTGAGACATCACAGTTTAAACAAAGGTATTTACATATAATAGCCAGGGTGGCTGTTGACCTATACATGTAGTAGCTAGGTATTGATGTAAATACAAGTGGTACAGTTACAGAGTAAGTGCAGCCTCTGGGGCATTGTCATATAGCAGAAACAGTGATCAGTAATGAAGATGTCCTATACAGTTGGTAGCTATGTCAAAAATAAAATAATAGATAAATAAAATAATAGAATAAAAGTAATCTTAATAAGTTAAGGAAAGGATATAATCAATTGTTAGGAAAAATTGTTAGGAAAAAAAGAGGGCAGTATATAGACTAAGATTTTGGGAGGAATTTGAGAAAGCCATCTGGTCAAAAGCCAGCAGAATGCCCAGATAAAAACCAGAAAGATAAGAGGGTACAGTAACCCCTGGATCACTTATGGCAGATAGCGAGAACACACGGTACCACCGCTACCATACAGAGGTATAAAAAAGCTTGAAATGAGTACACTAACCCATCCAACTCACCAAAAGCAAATACTACAAAGAAGTCCTCTCCAGCACCTGGAATGACAGCAAGCCGTTCTGGGATAACCTCAACGACATAACCGGTAAGGACCCCAGATCTGCACCAGCCATGCTCTTGATCAACTGTGTCCCATCCTTGGACCACATGCACATTGCCAAATTCATGGACCTAAGCAGTGTGCTACTAACAGACTACTTCAAAACCCTACTGCTGACTGATCCTAATATGGCCAAACAACCATCACTTAACTGCCCGCTCTTCTACTTTAAGGAAGTCTCTTAAGCCAAAACTAGAAAGTATCAGGAGAAGGCCCTGGGGAAATTTAGAAATAGAGGGGACACTCTGAACCTAAAATTTGTCAAGCTGGTCCTGGCTGAAGTCCTAGGCTCACTCACCAAACTAATTAACCTCTCCCTCTGCCTCTCACAGTTCCCCTAGAGATGGAAATCAGCCTCAGTAACTCCAGTGCACAAAGGTGGCGACAGGACCCTACATAACAATTACAGACCTATTTCCATATTCCCACCTCTCACCAAAACCCTTTAGCAGATAGCGGCGGACCACTTAGTCGAACACCTGAACCAATACCAACTTCTTTGTCCTGAGCAACATAACATGGCTTCCAATCAGGTCACAGTACTATCACGGCCTTGCTCAAATTCACCGGACACATTCACCATTCAGTTGATCAAGGTCTCCTGGTTGAGGCAACTTTCATTGACATATCAAAAGTATTTGATATGGTACATCATGAGCTCCTGCTGGACCAACTGTCAGCTATAGGACTCTCCTTGGAATCAGTATGCTGGTTCAGCAGCTACCTTCACAATCACTCACAAAAGGTCAAAATAGGGGGGATCACCTCTGATAACAGACCAGTCTGTTCATGGGTCCCACAAGGATCAATTCTGGGGCCCCTACTGTTCAGTTTCTTCCTAAACAAACTGCCATCCACATGCCTGGGCTGAATGCTCCTATACGCAGATGAAGTGGTCGTATTCAACAGCAACCCTAATCCCAAATAACTGGTAGTAGATCTCTAAAAGGGGTTCTCAGCCACTGGAAAATGGTTTATGGATTACAGACTAGTCATAACTGAAATGCAAAAAAACTAAGACTATGATGTTCACCAGTACATAGAGCAAGCATAAGGCCTCCCCCATTACAATCAGGAATGCCAATGGGGACCCACTGGAATACGTCCAGCAGTTCAGGTACCTGGGCATCACACTCGACTCTACACTTTCATATGTGCAACACATCAACAACACAGCAAGGGTGATTAATAGAAGAATAGGGATCCTATACAGGCATAGACACTGCCTAACACATGATGCATTGAACCTGGCCATCAACAGCTTGATAGTCTCCCTCATGGACTATGGCCTGGCAATGTACGTGTTGGCAACAGAAACTGCCCTAAACCATATCACCTCTGCACTAAACAAGGTCGGCTGACTGCTCACAGGCACAGAAAGACTAATGCACACCTGTGAGCTCTACACCAGGGCAGGCTAGCTACTACTGAAGGACAGAATAAACTACCAAACTTGCCTCATCGCCAAGAAATGCTCCATCAACCAACTACCCACAGGGGTCCAGAACCTCCTAACTCCACACTCAAGTACCTGACCCACAAGAAACTCCTCCACTCAGACCTACAAAGTTCCCAGATGCCGCACAGCCCTGGCACAACATGACTTTTACTATCGTGTTCCACTATGGACCAATGCCTTACCTCCTGAAGTTATCAATGCCACATCTATTGGATCATTCAAATGCAGACTCTGGCAGCACCTAGTAAAATCTAGTAAATGTGACTGCTACCATTAGCACCCTCCTGGAGCATCAACCAACTACTTGCACTTACCTCCTGACAACTCATTGGGTTGAAGGACCCCAATCCCAGCACTTTAGGTTACGCCTACCCCCCCAGTCATGACATTGCTCCCACTTCCCTACCCCCTCAGATGCTCCCAACTACCTTACTCTTTCCACCCATGTTTCCAACCACTCCTTCTCACCTCTGAGAGCTTCCAAGTGGGGTGTTAATCTCTGATGCTGGCTAGCTGCTATACTGCCTAAGCTGTTTAATGCTGTTGTACCCTGTAACTTACCTGTACCATATGTAACCCTGCCATCTGTATTGTATTGTCTATGTAACTGATCTGGAACCTATAAATGAGCATCTGCTCACTGGTGTAATCCAAGACCTCAATAAATAAAAAAAATAAAAATAAATTTTAGCGAATGGTGGCAAATGGATGGGAGACTTACCAGAAGAGATTGAAAGCCATATAGATCCATATACTTGGGACATATTTTAGGAAATTATTTTATGACCCTGATTTATTTAATCAGGGTAACAAAAAGGTGGATTGGATAATGTTGGATAACGAAATAAAAGAAAGTGAAATAATGGAAGCGTTACTAACTTCAAACAAACACAAAGCCCCAGGACCGGATGGGATACCAGTAGATATAATAATGAATGACCCAGAACATTGGACCCCTTGTCTCTATAATATATATAAACACATAACCAATACTGGTAAAGTAATTCCAACATGGAAAGAAAACATTATAATGCCTATTTTCAAGAGAAGAGATAAAAAGAACCCCAAACACTGTAGGCCAATAAGCTTTTGAGATACCATGCAGAAGATATTCACCAAAATTAATGAAAGAATATTAAAATGGATTAGCAATTTAAAAATAATTGATAAAGCACAGGCAGGGTTTATGCCAGGATATTCCACAGTCGACTAATGCTTTGTCCTATTACATTTAATACATAAGTACATAAATATTAAACAACAAAAACTTTACGGCGTCTTTATAGATTTGTAGGCAGCATTTGATAGGGTTAATAGAAACATACTCTGAAAGGTATTAGAGTGTTATGGAATGGATCCAGCAGTACTAAACATTATAATAGCATTATATTTAGATAACAAAACATGCATAAGCTATAATAAGGAAGACAATATTACCACAAAATTCACAACTAACTTTGGTTTAAGATAGGGATGCATTTTATCCCCTATTTTGTTTAATTTGTTTTTGAATAGGGCACTGGAGAAATTATATGATACTGAGCTGCATTTGCCGAGGGTTGGCTCCAGGCACTACCCCTGTTTAGGCTATGCCGATGATATTGCTTTAATTTCCACAAGTTGTTTGGGAATCAATAAAAGTATACAAAAGTTCCAAAGGGAATGTGACAAGGTATTATTGGAGATTAACTATGACAAAACTAAGTACATCATTTGTAACAAAAACTTCATGAGGAAGGGGAGAGATCATAATCTAATTTGTAGTAAACACAAAATAGAGAGAGTAAATAACTTTTGCTGCTTAGGAATAGTATTTACTTATAATTTAAACTGGAATAAATGTAAAAAGATGTTGAGAAAAATTTTATAGATTTACCCCAGTAGTAGAAGGGTTCTCTAATAAGTATGGGGGAATTCCATTAATGGATGCATTCAAGCATTAAATGACAAAATAAAAAGTCAACTTCTATATGATCGAGACTCGTTGCTGCAGCGGAGAGGAGTACTCTGTCTCCACTCCTAGTGGGTGAGGGGGTTGGTTGGAAGCACACTGGAGGGTGAAGTTTTTGTCTGCCCCGGAAGGCTTGCAGTTTTGGGGTGGTCATTGGGCCACCCTAAGTCTGGAGCCTTGACCCTGGGGAGTGGTAGTTCTAGGTGGCTCCAAACTGGTGTGGGCTTCGGGGGTTCCTTTCAGCTCTGGCAGCTGTTGTTGGGGAGATTACACATCCTCCCTGGATTCTTGGTGAAATAAAGATAAGCAGCAAGTCGCTGATTCTTGAGAGGGAGACTGGTGTGCAGCCTGAATACTATCTGGGGGGCTCAAACTGTTATTAGAGCTGGTCCCATTTTTTGGGGTACAGCTGGTATAGCCTGAACATTATCTGGGGTCTCAGACTGTCACTAGAGCTGATCCCATTCCTGGGGTACAAGTGAACTTGTCTATTGCTGGGACTGTACGGCATGTTTTCTTCAAACTTTGGATTTTATCTGATTATCTGGACCGGGAAATGAGATAAGTACTGGTGACTTAATGGGTTTAATTTCAAATGGCCCTTGGTGAGGTCGTGAGAGGGCCTCTGATCTGCATATTTTATCTGTAGTTTTATGCACTGCTGTGAGAGAACAGTGTCTGGACTTTAAATGGTGGTGGTGGGGGTGAGAGATCTATCATTAAAATCCTTTTATACTGATGTTGTTTGGTATTTATTTGTAATTGTATTTGGAAAATGTTAGACATGGTTGGGTGGGGGATATTTAATTTATTGTTATTAGCTTATTTAAATTCTCTGGTTAATTTTGTTTGCATTATGTGTTGGCAGGAGTCTCTCCCCATCAAGCTCTACTCTCCTGTTGAGCTCCATGGCATCTGTCCCTTTGACTGTCCTCATTTGCTGGCTGAAGTTTATACTTAGTGCCATGCATTGAGGATTGTTAGGAGAAGGTACAGGGGCAGGGGCCACAGACCTCTCGGGAGAGTGGAACCAAGCAGCCGGATTTGAGTAGTGGGGACTAGGAGATGCCCTGGGGCAAAATGAATTCCCAATAGGGGTTTGCCCTGTTTGGTTCCCATACCTAAGAGCTCTACTGTATGTGGGCGGATGACTCGGTAGACCTCAGGGTCTCATCCAACCCGGGTGGTGTTATGCAATGCCAGGTATATTAAAAACAAGATGGCAGTGATGGCTGACCTTGTTGGATCATCAGACCTGGCCTGCATCACTGAGACCTGGCTGGATGAAAATTCGGGCCCTAGTTTGGAGTCAGCAATTCCGGCCGGGCTTTCGGTGATACACTGCCCGAGGTTGGATCATAGGGGCGGGGGGGTGTCCATTGGTTTTAGATCGGAATTGAGTCTTGCAGAGGTACCAGTAGGGGAGACTCAGTCTTTTGAATGTATCGTGGGTGCAGGTGTGGGGTGCAGGATTCTTCTTTTCTACCATCCACCTGGGGGTGAGAAGCAATTCCTGCAGGAAGTCATGGACTTCATCATTGACATGGTGCTGGAGTCCCCCAGATGGGTGGTTCTGGGGGACTTCAATGCCTGGGTCGATAATGAACTCCCGCAGTTTGATCAAGTCCAGTTGATGAATTTGCTGGGCTTCTCGCAGGTTATTACCTCTGCGACCCATAGGCACAGTCATTCCTTGGATCTAGTCTTTCTTCTGGGTATGGAGACCTCTGATTTGGTGGTGGAGCCAGTCAGTTGGTCGGACCGTCACACCATAGGTTCAATTTCAGGCCCCCCCATATAGGGTCTACCCCTACGGAGATGGTCCGATACTGCCCTTTAAGGGTTTTATCCCTAGTGGCCTACTAGTGGTGCTGGACCTATTGGGGCTGCCGAGAATAGCGGTGACCCAGATACCTTAGTTTGGGGTTATAATGACGCTGTGACTGGGGCTCTGGATTGCCTTGCTCCTGTCTGTGTTTGTCCCCTTACCCAGCTCCCTCAATCCCCTTGGTTTGAAGGGACATTGAGAGAGCTGAGGAAAGTGGGACAAAGGCTGGAGTATCACTGGTGAAAATCGGGCCTGGATGCTGACAGACTTAGATTGTTAGCCCATTATAAGGACTATCAATCGGCTATCTCCCATAAGAAGGCAGAGTTCCTGTCCTGGGAGATTGCTGCAGCACATAATCGACCAGCTCAGCTCTTTCACACTGTAGACAGACTGTGCAATCCAGTCTGTCTGCAGTCTTGGAGAGCATTGTCACAAGGGAAGTGCAAAAAATTTGCTCGCTTTTTTGCTGATAAGGTTGCCGGCATCAGGTCTGAGATTCTCATGGGACACCCTAATGGGGCAAACAGTGATTGGTGGGAGGTGGCAGCTCCTTGATCTGCCTGGTCTGACTTTGGCCAGCCAGTGATCGGGGATGTTATGAAGATTATCCAGTCTTTGCATCCAACCTGCTGTAGTTTGGACCCCAGCCCAATCCGCTTCCTTGTGGGGTGTGTTGAGACCATTGGCCTGGTCCTTGCTGAGATAGTCTGGTGTTTGTTAGAATCTGGGGTGTTTCCGTCACCCTGAAGGAGGCGGTAGTGGTACCCCTTCTTAAGAAACCATCTCTCAACCCAAACTGTCTTGCTAACTACAGACCCATCTCTAACCTTCCCTTTGTGGGTAAGGTTATTGAGAAGGTGGTTGCACTGCAGCTGGAGGATCATTTGACCACCCACAACATCTACAGTCCTCTCCAGTCCAGTTTTCAGAAACGGCATAGTACCGAGACAACCCTTGTTCGGGTTCTCAATGATCTCCTAATAGCAAGAGATCGGAGGAGCCATTCCATCTTGGTTCTTCTTGATCTCTCAGTGGCATTTGACACTGTGGACCATGGGTGTTGGTCGGTGCTCATGCGTCAATCTGTGGACTGTCTGGTACAGTCCTGAGATGGTTTCATTCTTTTCTCACTGGCAGATTTCAGAGAGTTGTTTGTGGGGTTTAATCCTCTGGCAAGGTCTCCCTGCCATGTGGGGTTCCACAGAGCTCTGTACTGTCCCCATGTTGTTCTCAGTGTATATGCTGCCATTGGGAGACATTGTAAGGTGGTATGGACTGAGTTGTTACTGTTATGCAGACGATACTCAGCTCTGCCTCCTTTGTGCCCGATCAAGGGGAACTGTCTCAAGTTTTAAAGACTGCCTTCTGAGATTGAGGATTGGATGAGTGCCAGCTGGCTGAGATTGTATCCGGATAAGACTGCAGTTTTGGTGGTGGACCCAGGCCATGGGATAGAGGGGCCATTGGAGGGACGAGCCTCGGACTTTGGCTCGGTGGTTGCTAGCTAATGACCTCTGAATGGGTGCAGGATCTGGGTGTGATTCTTGATGATGGATTGATGTTTAAACATCAGGTGTCATCCATTGTCAAGACTGCCTTTACCATCTAAGAAATGTAGCTCAGATCAAGCACCTAGTTCCACCTGAAGACCTACCAGTTTGGTTCACACCTTTGTAACCTCTTGCCTTGATTATTGTAATGTGCTGTACCTAGTGCTATCAGGGGTTGATATCTGCTGCTTGCAGCTGGTGCAGAATGCTGGAGCCAGGCTGTTGACTGGGTTACCTCATAGCTGTCATGTCACACCTGTGCTGCGCGATATGCACTGACTGTCTATTCAGTGGTGGATCACCTTTAAGGTATGTTTACTGACCTATAAGGCCCTACATGGACAGGGACTGAGTTATCTGCAAGAATTTCTTCATCCCTATTGCCCCTCCTGGTTGTCTGGCTTCACCGATGAAAGATTGCTAGAGATTCCCAGGGTTCATTTAAAGTCATCTGGGGCCTGTGCATTTGAATTTGTGGCCCCATCCCTGTGGAATTATCTACTTCATCGGATTCGACAGTGCCTGATGGTGGAGAGTTTTAAATCTGCATTAAAAACTCATTTATTTACCTTGGTGTTTTCTGATGTTATTTGATCTGCTGCAGATGTTTTTATATGTTTGATATGTGTTGTTGTTTTTATGTATTTTATGGTCATGTACTAGCGCTATGGTTTTGGAATAGCACTATTTTATAAATAAATGATTGATTGGTTGATTGATTGATTGATGGGGTGGAGATCTGGGGTCTAGAGAATATGGACACAATAGAAATTATTATAAACAAATTTTACAAAAGACTTTTGGGTCTACCAACAGCAGCTTCTTCTACCTTGGTCAGACTGAACTAGGACAACCCCCTGTTAGATGCAGTACTGAGCAAAGGTTAATCCTGCATTGGATAACGATTTACAACATGGAAGAAATAAGATTACCTAGGGCATGTATAGATGTAGCTATAGAATACATAGAAAATGGTCTCTTTCCCAAGTTTACATACCATGGAGAAAATATTGAAACCTTATGGCCTACTGAATTGTTTGACTGAGAGTATTATAAGATCCACAGAAATGGTAGGAAAACATATAAAGGATGGAATATGGGAATCCATATGCAAAAAGAATTAGACATGGAAAACTATAAAATCAGTGCCTGGTTAGCAGAACACAAAGGCAATTTGGGATGGAACCATATTTGATAAAATGAAAAATCAAGTAAAAGAATACTAACAAAATTCAGATTTGAGTATAATGATAGCCAAAGACTGAGAGAGTTCTATTATAAAAGTATCCTGAAAACCTGCAAGTGTCAACCTGGGGAAGACGACCTAATTCATTTACTAATCTTATGTCACCTCTATAATTATGAAAGAAATCTGTACTTGGGAAACATATTATCAACATTGGACATGGAACCGAAATATCAAGTCACTGCTCTGCTGAATTCCAAAAACTGTAAACTATTGGATAGAGTGCAATGTTATGTAGAAAGATTGAACACAAAAAGTTACATATTACACAAAATAATCATGGGTGAAGTTTACTCAAGGATACTAATTTGAAAAATGAAAGAACTATGTGCACTAGATTGAATTTAAGTATTCAAATGAGATAATTGAAGTTATAACAGATAATTGCTTTGTTAAAACTTTCTACCTGTTTATTCATGCCTGTATTTTTATAGATTTTAAAGTGTATTATATGTCATTTCCGAATATTTATGTTTGTCAAACTTACTGTGTGTAATAATTTGTAATGGCAATATTGTCTTGTCAATCAGTAAATTGAAATTGAAATGAATTGAATATACAGGTGTGATGATATATATATATATATATATACATATATATATATGTTAGAGGCAAAAAAATCCATTTAATGCATTAGTTAGGGTTGTTCCACAGCAACAAAAGCAAGGAAATTTGGTATTAGGGTTGAAAGCCCCCTTGGACCACCCGTCCACCCCAACGCATCGGGCTGCACATTGGGGTTGTTGGTCCTAACTCTCACCCATCAGATGTGTGAAGAAGCAGAGGTATAGGAGAATGGGGTGAGAGTTGGGACCGACAACCCCAACGCACCCCGATGCGGTTGGGGTGTGGGTGGGACATGGTGAGCTTAACCTAAAGCACCAAATTTCTCACTTTTGTCACTGTGAACAACCCTAACTAATGCATTAAATGGAGTTTTTGCTTCTAATTTTCCTTCTTTTGAGAAGGATAATGAGAAATAGTGAATGTAATGGAGCGGTGGGAGCACGGGGCCTGGGCCCCGCGCTCCCGTAACATGATGACTTGTCACATAGTAACATGGTGCCTGCAAATGCAAATGCACATGGTAATGCAAAGCGAAACAGAAAGATAAACAGTACTGTAGACACAAATGGTTAAAGTAACACAAATGCAAGTGCAAATGAAAACGCAAAGGGTAACGCACATGGAGCCGTAGACGGGACCAGTAAGTGAAACGGTTACGGAACCGCAAGCAGAAGTGGTAAGGGTAACAGTAATGTAAGAGCACAGGCTGGTTTTCCCCAAAGCTGCATAGAGAAAGACAGTGAGTACAAAGAATGTATGCATAATAATGGGTCTCGGAGCAGAAAATGAGGAGTTGGAATACTAAATTGCTTATATCTCAGGAGCCGTACTACATAGAAAGGTTTTTTAAAAGTCATATGATTTATGACTTTCCCAGCTAGTTTTATACTTAGCCCCATCAGGAGGCTAAGTATTTTTCAGACAAAAAGTCCGTATCTTGCACCGTTTCCAAGATACGGGCCCTGAAAGGCGCAGCGAACGCCGTATTGTTATCCTATAGGAAAAAAGAGAAGTTTTGAGTGCCATAACTTTGGCTCCCTGTAATGTTTTTTCACCAAACCACTGAAAGGCACATCTGTGGGATGTTGGCTTTCTTTCCTCCAAATTTCAGCCCAACAGACCAAACTATTATTTTGCAGCAGGGCAGCAAAGGATTCCTGTAATACGGCGGACGCCATAATGTTATCCTATGGGAAAAAGCATCAACTTTGGAGTGCTGTAACTTTGCCACCCTGTAATATTTTTTCACTGAAACACTTAAAGGCTCATCTGTGAGATGTTGGCTGCATTCCATTCAAATTTCAGCCCAAAAGACCAAACTGTTCTTTTGCAGCAGGGTGGCAAAGAATTGCTGTCATTTTCCCACAGCCTGGAAAAGTACTGTCAAACTTTTCGAAAGCTTTCGCAAATTCATTCGACAGTGTCGCAAATGCGAAAGTAATTTGCAAAAGTACTTTTTCAAGACATTTGAAAAACATATTTCTGGGGTGTTTTACGCCTAAATAAAGACATGCCTAGCATCCTCAGGGTCCGACTAGGTGAATACAAAACAATTAGGTTGCTAGAGGGTCCCAAATTTAAATGCCAAGCATTTTTCTGATGACCAACTGAAAACAAAATGGTGGATTTGCGACAGTAAAAGGGCCATTTGCAAAAGTAAAAACTGCATTTGGGACACTGTCGAACTTTTTGTTAACTTTTCCCATTGACTTATAATGGGAAATTATTTTTTGAATAACTTTTGAACCGTTTAATATTTTTTCACAAAATCTCCAAAAGGCACATTGGGAACCCCGGTCGCATGTTCCCTGAAGATTACGGGCCAGTCACAAAAACCGTGCGACCTGTAGAGACGAGCAAAGAATTCCAAAAAAGCATAAATGCGCGCGCAGATCATGCTTAATAACTCCGCAGCCATATATCCAAACAGTACAAAAGTTGACAGATCCCAAGATGTCTGGTTCTTGATCATGTATTCCAAATTTCAGGCTAATCTGTTGAACGGTTGCAAAGTTATTAAGGTGCACAATTTTAGGTTTAACATGTATATGGCTCCTCAACCTAACTCATAATATATATATATATATATATATATATATATATATATATATATAGTGTAGTAGATAATCCACTCTAGGGTGTGTGGTCATGCTCTGATATATGCATGCCTTGGTGTGCGATCAACCACCAAGGTGTGCGTATATCAGATAGCATCACACCCTAGAGTGGATTATCTATCTTATAAAATGGAATAAATATTTTGTGGAGAGCAAAAAGTAGTCCCTGTGTGGCATAAGAATTAAAAAGTAAAAAAGGTTTGTATTTCTTTTATTTTGATTTAGTATTCCTAGAATAAAGTCGCGCCTTTAGAGGAGGAGAAAGAGTGGGGAACACTTTCAATTTTATCAGTGAGATGTAGCGTGACCGAGCGTGGTCAATAATGGTAGCTAATATGCAGGCAGACACTGAAAGCAAGTCCTCTGTAAAGCAAAGAACTGCAGTTTACCTTATTTTTATTGAGAATTGTCTCAAAAAGAGTGAGCGAGTTAAGTGATAGATTATAAGACGGTGGCCGCGACTGCTGGTCAACCGACACGGCATGTGCAGTTAAACAGTGAAATTGTCACACTTCAGCAGCAGCAAACCGCACTTCAGCTTATTTCACTTGAACATGTGCTGCCGTGTGAAGCAGGTGAGCTGGGCGCAGAGGCCAGCGCACGACATAATGCGGGCAGAGTCATGCTGCTCTGGCAACAGCTGCCAGAGGAACACCTCGCCTCCTGCCCCGGCATAATGTCTCGATGCTGCCAACATACTCGCCTGTGCTAGCTCTTCGACTGCTTCACACTGCAGCTTTTTTACATGATTTTAAATTGAAATAAGCTGAAATGCACAGTTTGTTTGCTTTTCTGCTACAGAGTGTGACTTAGTTTCACTGTTTGGCTGCACATTACGTATCAGTTTTGACCACGCTCGGTCACGCTACACGTCACTTATAAAAGTGAAAGTCCTGTCTACCACTCGCTTCAACTGGCTCCTTCTTTTAGACAATTCTCAATAAAAATAAGGTAAACTGCAGTTACTTTGCTTTTTTTTTTTTGCAGTTAATTTGTTTATTAAGATTTATCCTTAACATATAGTACATTACATATTGTCTGAGATGAATGATATTTCACATTATATACTGGATTATATAGATAATAAAGTATTAAGCGTATTAACTTATGCAATTTCCAGTATATTAAATCACATATTTGTACTATAGCATCATTCTAACATAAAAAAAGAAAAGAAAGATTACAGATGAAAATAAAAAGAAGATTCAATTAATTTATGTAAAGTTCTACATTAAGTCGAGAGCTGCATTGAAGTAATTTGTGTAAATATAATTATATTTAAACTATATCTGTATAAAGAGAGAGGAAGAGGTATATTTTTTTTCTTTTTGTATAATACTTATCTTTTATGATTTTGAAGAAAGTTTAAATAATCCTGCCAGCACAAATGATACTCATTGATTCGATCTGTTACTAAATATGAAATTCTTTCCAAAGAGGCGATGTAAGTCAAATTATTCAGGATATCTTTAAGAGTAGGTATAAATTGGGTTTTCCAATGAATTAAAATCAATCTTTTAACTTGCATAAATAAAATCTGTAACCATCTATGTTGATATTTTGTTAGGTTTATGTATTATCTGTTATTCCTAAGAGACATAATTTAGGATCAAGAGTAATATCACGCCTAATTATCCGATTGACTAAATCCTGAATAATTTACCATAGATTAAATATGGATTGGCAGGACCATAATATATGTAGGAGATTACCATTTGATGAGTTACATCGCCAACAATTATTGTTGGATGCCAGTCCTATATTATATAGATGAGATGGTGTTCTATACCATAAGTGCAAAATTTTAAATTGAATAAGTCTGCGCTATATCTTTAAAAGCGTTATGACAAAGCTTCCAACAGCTGTTCCAATGAGAATCTGTAATATTTATATTTAATATCCGATTCCATTTATCCCTGGCTAGAAGTGATTTATTCGGTAACGTATCTCTAATCTGCTTATATATTTTGCTAATTAAGCCATGAGAGGTATTGATCCACGTCTTCATATATGCAAACGGTAACTCTGATTTATTAAAATGCTGAGGGTTAGAAAATATGGCTTCATGGATTTGTAAATATTTCCAGAAATCTTCCTTAGGAATATTCCATTTTATTTGGATATCCCTAAATGAGTTTAGTGTGTTACCATTATCAGCTAGAATATCACCCAAGAATAGAATATTCTTGTACATCCATGTTTTACAGTATAATGGTTTATTTTCTAGAAGAAGTTTTGTATTTCCCCAGATAGGTGTAAAGGGTAAAGGAGAGGATCAAATTTCAGCCACTTATGCATTTTAAACCAGTAGTATATCGATGCATTAATTGTGGGATGTTTCTTTAATTTAGATGATATTGCAAAGTATATGTTGCTGTTAGGAGTATATCCTTGAGATAAAGAGGCTTCATATCGTACTCACAATGGTGTATTATGATTAGGTTTAATAAACCATTTAATAGTTTGTGATGCTCTGAAGGCCCATAAATAAGCCGTGTACCATGGTAGTCCAAGCCACCTTGAGACCAGTGTGATCATAGTTTGGTACGATTGAATCTAGGAGCATGTCCTTCCCATAAGAAATTTCCTATCGATTTGTCAATGTTTTCTAAAGAGATGAAGAAATCTTAAGTGGGATACAAGCAAATAAATATAAAATTTTGGTGTGATATTCATCTTAATTACGGATATCTTACCCAATAAGGATAGATTTAAATTCTTCCATTTATCTAAATCTATTTTAATGTTAGTCAGTAATGGACCTAGATTGTATTCCCATATTTTATCCAGTTCAGTTGATATTTTAATTCCTAATTAGGTGATATATCGCGGAGACCAGCGAAAGCCCAAATGTGTATTCAATCCGGACACACAATGTTTATTTAAAGGTAATATCCCAGATTTTTGATAGTTAATTGTAAGTCCAGAAAGTCTAGAGAAAAGATTGAAAATATTTTTAAGCAATTCCCCAGATATTTTTAAATTCTCTAGCAAAATTAACATATCATCTGCATATGACAATGTTGTATATTGCAAGTGACCTATGGAGATGCCCTTTATATTGTTATTCTGTCTAAGAAAAGCAGCAAGAGTTTCCAAAGCTAGAATGAAAAGAGATGGTGAAAGAGGGCAACCTTGCCTAGTTCCTCTTTCTAGCATAAAAAATTGTGATAATGTAGAGTTGGTTAATACTCTAGCCTGGGGTTTAGTATAGAGAAGTTTAATCCAAGAGCAAAATTGGTTACCAAAACCAAAGCGAGATAATACCAGGAAGAGGAAATTCCAGTCTAAAGAGTCAAAGGCTTTTTCAAAATCTATGGCAATTGCTGCCGCTGGAGAGTTAAGGGTTTTGGCTCTGTAAATAAGATTAATTAAAGAGCGCAAATTATCAGAGCCCGTCCTCCCTTTAACAAAGCCCACTTGCGATTTATGAATTAACTTAGGAATATATGGTTCCAACCGGCTTGCCAGGATCTTAGCAAAAATTTTGCCATCTGTATTTAATAATGAAATTGGACGATAATTAGCAGGGATAGTATTGTCCTTATCTTTTTTTGGAAGGGTAGTAATTATTGCTTCCGTCATAGTATGAGGTAGATACCCTAACAAAGAAGATTCATAGAATACCTTACACAATAAAGGGCTTAATTGTTCATCAAGAAGTTTATAGAATTTGGCTGGGAAACCATCTCCACCCGGGGAACGCCCTGATTTAAGAGAATGAATGGCCTTTTTTATTTCTTCTGTAGTAAATGGGGAATCTAAGGAGTTTATTGCCTCTTGTGAGAGATGAGGAAGAGCTATTTTGTCTAAAAAGGAGGATATGTCTGAAGGTGAGGATAAATGCAGTGAGGAATAAAGTTTTTTATAGTAGGATGCCATTATCTTATTGATATCAGTTTCACTAGTTTGAATCTTCCCAGAGTGATCTTTAAGGCAGCTATATGACGCTCGCTTGTTGCATCTTCTGAGTCTATATGCAAGAATTTTACTCCCTTTCTCCCCACCTTCCCAAAATTTTTGTTTAATTCTAAGTAAAGCGATTTCTGTTTTTCTAGAGATTAACTCATTGATTTGCATTCGTAGTTGCAATATTTCATAGTGAAGGTTCGAGGAGGGATTAGGCTGAGAAATATTAGAATACAATCTCTGTTTTTCTTTCAATAGGTTTTCTAAATTATTAATTTGCTGTTCCCTAAGTTTCTGTCTATGAGTTGCATAGCTAATTATTTTACCCCGAAGTGTAGCTTTAAGTGCTTCCCACGTAATGCCCATGGAGGTATCCTTTGGGTCATTAAGTTCTATAAATTCTTCAATTTGTTTTTTTATCCAAGGTATAAAGTCTGAGTCCTTAAGCAATAATGGATCTAATCTCCATGTAGAAGATTTTATGGGGCCCAAATAAGTAAAAGTTTAACAGGGCATGATCCGATATAATTATTGGGAGAATGTTAGTTTCAATTACATTAGCAGTTATTGTAGGAGAAGTTAACCAATAATCTAATCTACTGTAAGTCTGATGGCGTGAGGAGTAAAATATATATTCCTATTTCTAGGATGGAGGGTTCTCCAATATCAGATAGGCCTAAGTCCCGCATTAACTGGGTAATAATAGTTGAGCTTCTAGGATGACATTCTACTGATCCATTGCTCCTGTCCATGAATGCATCTAAGGTAAAATTAAAGTCCCCTCCAAATAATATTGGGGAGTTATTTAAGTTTAAAGAAATTAATATTTTAATCAAGTTTTGAAAAAATTGAGGATCATCTGAATTTTGTGCGTAAATATTGATTATAGTCATTGTCCCTGATGGTGTGTTAAATGTTATAATAAGCCATCTACCCTCAGTATCTTTCAAAATGTTAGATGGTGTCCACTTCAATTTTTTATGTATCAGTATGGCAACACCTCTTTTTTTGTAGTAGCCGATGCAGCATACACCTGACCGACCCAATCCCTCTTCAATCTGTCATTATCTACCTCTAGCAGTTTAGTTTCTTGTAATAATGCAATTTGTATTTTATGTTTCTTAAGGTAATTTAAAACCTGCTTGCTTTATTTGGTGCATTAAGTCCCTTGACATTCCATGTACATAGAGCTAAATTAGCCATTTATATTAAGTTATTGGTGTACTATAAAGTAAGAATAATGTCAAGGGACAATAATGCAGATTTAAGTTAGATAATGACATACAGGTCGAGTTATAATAAATGTTGCCTATTATCATAGTGCTGGCAGGTATTTTTAGGTTAAACAATTTGAAGGATATAACCTCTCTATCTGATTTGTTTCAATGCAGCTCTCTCTAGCTTTTATACTTCTAACTATTTTAAACATTAACAATCCATAACAATAATGTAAAATTATCATCTAAGATGTACAGAGTGGACAAGGTCAGTCTAGATATAACAGAAAAGAGAACCTAAGACCAAGACCACCTCTCTGTACTCTAGGACGTAGCTATCAAACAGTAAGAAGGATATCCCAATTAAAACAAGGGAAAATACCATCCCAACTTCTTTAGTACAATAATTAAACCAAAGTCTAGCAGATATTAACTAGACGTATAATTTGCAATAGCCCCGGGTAAGGGGTAAAGAGTATTATATGGTTTAACTCTACTAAGGTTAGAGGTAAAAACTTATACTAGCATTACTGCATCTGGCATCTCCTCTGATAAGGAGAGAGAAAACGAGAAAGAAAAAAAAAAAATTTAAAATTTTCCATATATAATATTAAGTTGTCTTTCGTTTCTGTTAACTAAAGGGGAATCCCCTTTATTTACTTTATTTAAAAAAAAAAAAGTATCTATTCTTTGTTACAAGGAGATATAAATAAGTTGTAAACTCCGTATGAATAGATGCATTTCTCATTGTATACTCCCCTTCTTTAAAAAAATCTGAATGTAATGAATTTTGTTTAGGCTTTACTACTAATAGAAATAAAGACCCTGATAGAGGCAGGGATTAATTATTAACTGCTCAGGGTATTCATCTATAATCCAGATAAAGGCAACATAAATCTGTCAATCAAAGAATAAACTCAGCCTCTGCTGCTATATTGTTAATATATTATTATAAGAGATCTGATCCAGATCAACATATTACTGAAATGCAGCGTGTTCCAGTTAGCATTCATGGATGTGTCTAATTCCAATACCTCCACAGCCATTTATCATCCTGCTGTCATTTAGCTTTCTGGGTTCTGTTAAGGCTTTGTATTTCAATTAATGTATCTGAATAGAAAATAAAACAACTATGCCGAACATATTGGGTCGACTTCTAGGTTATTTGTGCTCTTACATTGACCCAAACATATAAAAGATTATTAAGCATCTATCTGTACAAACGTCTCGAGTATTTTAAGGGAATGATCGCGCCTTGCACCAGCTCCCATCTCGGTATTTCCATTTCGATAAACCAATAGAATTAACAAGGAGCTCCAGTTTATAAGACCCCTGAGAGATCCCTCTCCGCTCATAGATCACAGCAACCATTTTCAAAACAGCCAATTTTCCTTCAATAATCATGGGTAATATTGGTCAAAATTCGAGTCCCGCTACAACCACTTGTTGCTTTCCTATTGCTTAGTTTCTGAGACCTGTTTGTGGTTTCTTATCTGGTTGATGTATTGAATAAAAAGTGAATTTTCTGTATCGAGTAGAATAAAGTCAAATTCTTAAATTCCGCTGCATTCATCGCAACGATCCATATCTTAGATGTTTATCAAACTGCTGTCGTTACAAATGATTCAAGTGTCCCAAAGCACAATATCGCCCTGCATCAACTCTTATCCCTGATATTTGCCCCTCGATGAGCCAACAGGACCGGCAGGGAACTCTATCTTGTGGAATGACCGAGGAGTCTCTTTCGGCTAATAAGTCACGATCTTCCACGACTAAGCAGCCAAGTTCACTTCAATGACCCTTCTAATTCCGATTCCCTCCACAGCCACTTATCATCTTGCTGTCATATAACTTTCTGGATTCTATTGTCGTTTGTACTTCAGTTAATATATCTGAATGAGAAATGAAATATCTATACCGAACATATTAAATCAACTTCTGGGTTATTTGTGCTCATTACGTTAACCCAAACATATAGAAGCTTATTAAGCAGCTACCTGTACAGACGATTCGGGTAATAAGGAATAATCGTGTTTTGTACCAGTTCCATTCTGATATTTCCCTGTCGATGTATCAACAAAATTAGCAAAGAACTCCATTTTATAAGACAGCTGAAAGATTTCTCTCGCCATGAATCGCAATCACCCATTTCAAAGCAGTCGATTTTTTCAATGATCGTGGTGAACTTGGTCTAATTTCGAGTCCCGCCACAGCCACTTATTGTTTTGCTATCATATAGTTTCCAGGACCTGTTTATGATTTCCTATCCCGTTGATGTATTTAAATGGAAGATGAGGTTTCTGAATCGGGTACAATGAGACAGATCTCAATTCCTCTGCATTCACCACAACGATCCAAAGCCGAGGATTTTACCAGGCTGCTGTCATCACGAATGTCTCAAGTACCCCTAAACACAATATCGCCCTGCATCAGCTCTTGTCCTTGATATTTGCCCCTTGATGTATCTGCAGGGCCAGCAAGGAACTCCATCTCGCAGGATGGTCGGGGGGTCTCTTTCCGCTTGTAAATCACGATCTCCCACATCAGGGTAGTCGATTTTACTTCAATGATCCCACTAAAAAAAAAGAGTGGATCAGTTAAGAGCATCGCAGATCGTTGTCATCATATCAGGCTTATTATCAACTTTCAAGTGAGTTGATAGAACGTGGCATTAAAGTGGCTGAAGCCCATAGAACAGAATTAAAACATTTTCTTAATTTGAAGTTCATCTCCACAGATATTACAGTATTCTAGGCAAATTCTAAAATATTCATTTTGACCATTTTGAAGGGGTAGTGTCACCTTTATGTTTGTTTTTGCCGCGTCACCTTTTCTTTGGAGGTTCAGCAAATTTGACAGGGGAGCTTTCATTGCTGCATAACCAGGATGTCTCGTTTCTCCTGCGATCCCCTTCTTCCCCTATCTGAACATCTGGTTCTGCTTCCATTCCCTCACCAAGAGAGGGTAAATCCTGAAGTACGGCGTATTTATTTTGCACTGCAACATTCAGGAGGGTAAGGGATTCCGTATCTGATTTAACCGTATTTTCATTTGGTGTATCACAACTGCAGCTATTCGTCGTTGTCTGAACCACGGAAAGAATTGATTCATTTTGCACAACGCTAGACTGCTTTTCTGATGGCTTTATCGAGGTATCCACAGCATTGCCGTTCCCATTTAGAATAGCCATGTTATTTGTTGTGTTCGGGTCAATATTTTCTTGATTATTGAGAGAACGTACTGCTTGTCTGTGTATAGATTCGTTACCGTCGGGAGCTGTATATTTTGTTAAAAATGACATGAGAGATTCGGGATCATAGAAGTCTTTAAATGAGTTCCCGATAAAGATCCGCATAGTTGCTGGATATCTTAGAGTAAAACGTATGCCCATCTGATGCATTAATCTTCTGGATGTTGTACAGGCCTTCCGTTTTAACGATAGTTCCTTAGAGAAGTCTCGATAGATGTAAATTTTATGATCATGCCATTTAAGCAGTCTAATCTCCCATGCTTTTTGCAATATAAGTTCTACATTGGAGTAATTGAGGAATTTTGCAATTATGGGTCTCGGTCTTTGTTCTACCGAGGGTTTGGGGCCTAATGGATGGTGACAGCGTCTATAATTAGCTTGTTGCCCGAATTGAGATGCAGAATACCCGCAACTCTTGCTGTAGAAAAGCTGTAGCATTATTGGCCTCTGCTCTTCGGGAAACCAAATATACGAAGATTGTTTCTTCTGGTTCTGTTTTCTAAATCATCAATTTTAGTTTGTAGTTCTTTAATCTGTCGATCTTGAGATCTAATGATTGCTTGTAAATTTTGTGTAGATTCTTCATTAAGACGCACTTTATTTTCAGTGAGAGCCAGTCTGAGTCGATGTTTTCATCATTTGAGTATTATTTTGAGTGATAGATTTTAAATCATTCATGTCCATTGATAATTTAATGAACATTTCTTCTATTTTATCCATTGGGTTTGTTTGTTCTCCAGAGTAGGCCATTGCAGGGCCTTGCATGGTTGTACAGAGATCTCCAAGTTTACCGAGGATTTAGATATATCCTGTTGAAAAAAAAAGGATCCTGAGATCTTTAGTATCTCTCCTTATTTTGTTCTCTTGCGTAGTATATATTTTTTAAACTTAGATGGCAGAGGATGATACTAGATGCAGTTTGTCTGTACAGAGCTCTGAGGTTAAGCCTCCATCTTCTTTGGTGTCAGGCCACGCCTCTCTTTACTTTGCTTTTTGACACCGAGGGACTTGCTTTCAGTGTCTGCCTGGTTATTAGGTACCATTATTGACCATGCTCGGTCACGCTACATGTCACTGATAAAAGTGAAAGTGGTCCCCACTCGTTTTCCTCCCTGTAAAGAGGACGACTTTATTGTAAGAATAGTAAATGAAAAGAAATAGGAATACAAATCTCTTTTTTTTGTATTCAGTGTTAGTTTAAACTTTGGCATGTGGGTGCCTATCTGTGGTAGATGTGGAATGATGTCACTACTGGTGAGAAGGTTTTGAGGATAAAAAGTAGTTCAGGCGCATGGTCGCTGGGAGGTGTACGGTCGTTGGGAAATAATGCACGGTCATGTGATGCATTCTGTCCAATCATGTTAGTGGAATTTCTATGATTTTACCACATTTATTTTATAAATATATATATATATATATATATTATACTGTCCCAGTATGACCAGTATAGCTAGGTTGGCTGGCCACTTTAATTTGAAACCCCAAAGTTTGCATTTCAATAACTTTGTAACCCTTTATCTGATATACCTGAAAGTTTGCATGCACAGCATCCAACAATAGATCTATGGATCTGGGACATTTTGTTTCAGTTGAATCTACAGTTGTGTAACTGTAGAGTGTCAAAAAAGTGAAAAATATCCAACTTTTGCACATTTTTCAATTGGGGTTAAAGGACTGAAGAATGCATCTGAGTGGATTCAGATTAGCATGTCTATGGTGAGGGTACATATCTATGTAGCTAAATGTAAAATCTGAAGCCGAAAGTGACGTTGGAGGGTGACGAACCTGATTATGCCCTGGAGGCCAGTTGTAGAGAAGGTTTGTAGAATTCTAACCAGCCCAGGGAATGTCTGATTGTGTCTCCCAAAATAATAAATATAAACTAAGGTGGTCCAGATTTTTCACTCCTGCTCACATTCAGTTCCTGTCCCTGAACAGCCAGTACTATATCCCATCATAGCTGTTTACAGTAATTAGATAACTTGTGTGGTACCTGAACACCTTAACCTATACTTACCAGTTTGTTCCAAGCTATTTTAATTTAAACTTAGAGTATTTTAACTTCTTTCATGAAACCATTCTTTTCTCAACTGTTCTACTTTTATATATATATATATGTACCCTATATCAGCTGAGATAATTTGTATGATAATAGAACTGATACAGTTTAATTTTATATGAAAAATGGATTGTAGAACTGTGTGAACTTGCTGACGACTTTTAAATAAAGTTAAAAAATGTGCATGTCTATATGTGGTATGGGTTAAACTGGTGCCTTTTGAAGATTTGGTGAAAAATCTTAATCTGTTCAAAAAAAAGTTATGCAAGTTTTTCATGTCCCATTTTAGCCTATGGGAAAATGTATATGTGCATTGTGAAAATGTTCGTGATCACATTTTTGTTGTTATGCTCCTAATTTTGTTTTTGTGCTGCCACCATCTTGTTTTCAGTTAGCGAGAGAAAAAGTTGTAACTCAAAAAATAATGCCCTTTGGTAAACACCAACAGTTGGGACACCCTTAGGAACATGACCCTGGCCTTAGTTTTTCTGCAGGTGGTCTGGAAATATGTTTTTCAAAGTTTTTCCACCTTTCTGCTGTTTTGTTGTCTCAACAAAATTTTTTGCTGTCGCGGCAATAACTGCAATAAAAAAAGGTACCTCGACAACATATTTTTGTGCATGAAAGCATTTCATTATATGGTATGGGGTGTTTTGTTTTTGCGATAACAAGGCTTGAAAACACTGCCCCATGTATTGTTTTCTTTGTCAGTTCATTGTGCCAAGGTGGATTGTGCTTTTGGGCTGAAATTTGCAGGGTGGCAGGTCCTGGACCCACAGATCTGCCTTTTGGTGGTTTGGTCCCAAAACATTCAATGGGCCCATAGTTACAACATTCTGAAGTTGAAAATTTTCCCATAGGATAACCATGCAGAACCTGTATCTCGAAAATGGTTTGAGATACAGATTTTTGTCTACCTGCTTAATCCACCTGCTTTGAAATCATGATTATAACTGCATTGGAATTTTTCTATAGTTGCTACCGTTACTGAGATATTGCCAAATAAGTGTTACAAAGGTTACTTTTCAGTACTATGGGGCTGCTCTTTGGTTCCGTATTTAAGTGTAAGTTGGAATGCAGGGCCCAGAGGGCCTGCACTCCACACACACATATTGTAATGGACAAACAGGCAGCTTGGTGGGAGTATGGGCCCAGAGGGCGCGCGCTTCCACCAACACATACCAGTTAAAAGGTACATTACACTTTCCCAAAAACTTTTTAATTTGCCAGTGCACTGTAAATAAATGGTTTGGCCTTTTGACTTGAAATTTGCAGGGTATAAAGGGGTGTCCCAGAGATGTGACTTATGCTGTTTAGGTGTAACAAATTTATCGGCTCCATAGATATGCCATTAGAAGTTGAGATTTTCCCATAGGATAATATTGCAGCACCCACAGTGCTTTTCAGTTCCTGTATATCAAAAATGATCTGAAATACAGATTTTCGCTACCCACAGCTTTAGGTGGACTAACCACGCATAGACTAGGATTTGAAGTCATGATTATAACTGCAGTGGAATTTTTATCATAGTTGCTATGGTTACTGAGATATTGCCAAGCAAGTGTTACAAGGGTCACTTTTCAATACTATAGAGGCTGCTGTATGGCTTGATTTAAGTGTAAGTAGAAGTGTGCAGAGCCTGCACGCCTTGCCATTACATACTGTTATGCAGAATGGCAGCTTGGTGGAAGCTATTAGGCCAGAGGCCCACGCTCCACCAATGCATACCAGTTAAAAGGTGCATTACACTTTCCAAAAAACTTTTCAAAACTTTTCCAGTGCACTGTAAATAAATGGTTTGGTCTTTGGACTTGAAATTTGCAGGGTATAAAGGGGTGTCCCAGAGATGTGACTTATGCTGTACAGGTATACAAAATTTTATTAGTTCCATAGATATGCCATTACAAAGTTGAGATTTTCCCACAGGATAACACTGTGGCACCCACAGTGCTTTTCGTGCCTGTATCTCGAAACAATGCGAGATATGGATTTAGTTCACTTTTACCTCGGGTGGATTTTTTGAAGTCATGATTACAACAGCAGTGGCATTTTTCATAGCTGCTACAGTTACTGAGATATTGGCAAATTAGTGTTACAAGTGTTCCTTTTAAACCCTATAGGGCTGCTGTATGGCTCCGTGAGTTATGTTTAAGTAGGAACAGGCCCGGAGGCCTGTGCTCCTACAGACACATATTGTTATGCAAAAATGGTCTTCTTGAAGGGAGTGCAGGGCCCGGAGGGCCTGCACTCTCACCAACACATGCTAGTTACCAGTTACATTACACTTTCTCAAAAAGTAAGGAAATTCATTGAAAAAAAATTGTGTTAATGCATCAATTAGGGTTGATAGCACAGCACCAAAAGTATGGAAATGTGATGTTAGGGTTACCTCCTGACCACCCCCCACCACCTCCACATACCAGAGTGTGCCATGGGATCATTAGACCTAACTCTCATCCCATTGTCCTATACTGTAGTATATCAGCTTGCTTTCATGTGGAATGGGGTCAGAGTTGGGCCTGATGACTTATGGCACACCCCAACATCTGTTGATGTGTGGAGGGTGGGGGAGGAGGGAAGAAGGGAGGTGATCCTAACATCACATTTCCATACTTTTGGCACTATGCTATCAACCCTAACTGATGCATTAACAAAGTTTTTTGCAATGAATATGTATACATATCAATTTTAATTTACAAAATTGCTTTTGTATTTTATGTTTATACCACACTAACAAGGATAATTTAATGCTGAATTTGCATTACATTAACATGGCAATATCTGTTGATTTGCAAAAGCTCCACACATGGGATAGGATATAATCAAGGCCCCTAGAATTCTGCGGCCACAGAATTTTGCGCAGAACTTGCAATCTACCACAGAACTTCTGCGGTGCCGCAGAATTCACTCTTCTTGGTGAGTTTTTATTAATATTTCTGTTTATCCATAGAATCTGTTTCCCTTCCCCTCTTTTTATATCCAAAACCCCCCTATATGCTCAGGATGTGATGTTATCATTGCTATAACATCATACATTAGCTAATGAAATGGCTGCATTCTGCAACAGAAATGAACAGTCACTTATCTACCACAGCTCCCACTGCCAGAGATGGTGGCACAGCACATCATGCATGGTGATATTTGCTCAACCTGCACTACAGCCTAATACAATTTTCAGTCTTGCATTATTGCACTAGGGCCAAATTAAACAAAACCTTGTCAATAGCACAGACCTGTTAAGTCCATACCTTTCTTTGTACAAACCTATTTGTGCCTTTAAGGTATAGAGATGCCATCTGAAATGAATAACTGGTAAAATGAATTTAACTGTCATTTTGAGAAAATAAAGTAATTATGCCCAGAAAAGTGCAATATAATAATGTGTAGACCTGTTGAAAGAATAGACCTGTTAAATAAATAATTGCACTGTATGCATTTTTGCCAGGATTATTGATTGCATATTGTCATGGGTTGATAGAATCACCTAAAAGTTATGGAGAAATGTTGTGTGCAGGGACAGCTGTTGGGCCAGAGGGTAGCATGCTGTGTTTCCGTGTCGGCAACTCAGGTTCAAAGATTAGCTCTGGGAGTTGGCTGGGCAGCACAAGGACTGGTGGAACACATCACTGCTCGGAGCCTGGGAAGGTATGGTGCAGTGTTCTGTCACATGGTGGACACATTGTGATGGGCTGGAGAGCACTATCTCACTATCGGTTCACATGCATGTCATGGCCTGATGGTGTTACGCAGTGTGTCAGGGAAAGCAGGTTGACATGAAAAATGAGTTTTGCAATAACTCCTCTATTCCATTTCCAATGGGACCTGTATGAATGAGGATGCAAGTTCATGGAAATTAAAAATATATATATATATATATATATACACACACACACACACACACACATACAGTATCTCTGTCTGTCTCACCACACACACACACACACATTTGTATGTATGTTACAGATTGCATATAAATATATAAGTGATACACAGTGGGAACCTCATGAGTGGTGTAGAAAGCACATACAAATATATAAGTGATAGACAGAAATACATTATTTATCACATAAGATCCCTCTGCATATCTCATTTATGCAACAGGCTAGGACATAAGGAGAGACATTTGTTTTGCTTTTTTAGGCATAAAATTATTTTTATAAGTTTGTTATTTTTGAACTAGTGTTACTGTGCTTTCCACCATCCTGATTGCTATAACCACTGTCATGAAAGTGAAGTCAGGATGACAAGCTGACACTGTGATGTGGTTGTTTGTTAGTGCCACAGAACTTCAGCAGAAATTACAAACCACCGCCGCAGAAGTTCTGCGGCAAATAGTAGTCTTGCCACAGAACTTGGTCCCACTGTGCCACAGAAAAGTAGGGGCCCTGGATATAATGAACTTGGAAGGTTCAGGTTTCAAATCTCAGATGCTTTTAGTGTAGAAAAGGGGGAAAAGTGGTACAGTTTATATTTTTCATATATCTTCTCACAAATGGGTGAACCTAAACTTGTATTCAGCAAGTTATAAGCTCATTCCATGTACAATACTGGAACTCTTGTTGTCTGAGAGTCCTTTACTGTGTAGAATTTGTAAAACTAATTTGCATGTTTCAAAAGCACAATTTGTGAATCAACATTATGGTAATTGCAATTAAATGTTGAATTAACAACATTCAAATATGCACTAGATGTAATGGTACTGAGAACAACAGAGAGTATATAAGAAATGCATTATGAATGTCCTGCCCACTCAAAAGTGATGATAAACTGTGTGTATTAAGTTAAACCATTATGTATTTCATGTAAACAACATCAAGTTTGGTAGTTACAGCTTTTACATCTGCTGTTTATTTGAGTAATAAGCTGTTTATCATTGTTTTCAACTGCTGCTTTCAGTGCTATTGTTCTATCATCTGCATTGTAGAAACTACACTCAGTGGGTCCATCATTACCTTCGGTGCTTTAACATGAAAGCACGAAAGACTAGGGGTTGCTAAAGGGGAGCATGAAATGTTTGCAATTCCATGAAAGGTTTAATGTTAGGAGTTAGAAGTTTCAAGAGAACCTTTCTTGAATATCAATGGTGCTTTTAAAACAGCAATGCACGAAAATTGCTTTTCCAAAAAGTTGGTTTCAGCTACATATAATAAAAATATTTGCATACTTGTTAAATTTACTTTGCTAGGCCTGGTGACACTGAGGTTTGAGGCACTGGATGCCACACCTCACGCTTACTCTGGTGACCCAGGTTCGTAGCGGACTCTGGTCTCGGGGATCGGCAGGAAGGAGAAGATGGAGCATCCACAGCAGCTCTCCTCTTTCTGTGGAGGGTAAAGGGGATTGTGTCGTTCTGCAGCGGCACCTGATGGAAGTCAGGGGCAT